>JAKEPQ010000852.1:5007500-10007500 GCA_024500445.1 Entomyzon cyanotis
GACACGTAGTGCTTACTGCAAATACATATTTTTCTTTTTTCTCCCTTGACCTCTTTTCCTGCTCCTGTTTTCACCAGGAGCAATGGAAGGATGTGCACGCCACGACAGGGAGGCTGCCCAAACCCACAGCAGCGTTAAGAGTTTGCTGTCAGGCTGTAGGGTTTCAGTCAGACTGTGTTCCACACACCACAGAAAGAAACCGAAGAAACTGGTGTAAAAAAACGTGAAGTAGGAAAAAATGCTAGCCCTATCAGGGGAAAAGGCAGCACTCCTCTTACAGAAGACACAGAACGAAAGATGTGTGGATGAGGAAAATGACATTGCTGTTCTAAAAACTATGTTCCTCCACTGTGCCAGGACGAGACAAGAGATGGGGAACACACTGCTCCCCACCTTGCTGCTGCTGCCCAGCAGGAGAGCAACATGCCACCATAGCTTCACAGGTAAGTGTGAAACTGCCCACACCTACTTATTTCTCTGGAGGCTACTGTTAAATCACTGCTTTCCAGCTCTGTGACTCTCCAAGAAGAAAGGTAAGCTCTGCATTCCTGGAGACACCAGAAGCTCTGGGCGTTGGGACAGCACCAGCTCCTGTACCTCGCTAGATGGCCACAGGGACAACTGACTGTTTCTAACTCATATCCTTCCTCTCTTTTGGCTACCTTCAGTTCCTCTTTTCAGTTTAACACATTGACTCTCAGGCTGGCTTCCCTGCAAAACACAAACCACATAGAGGGGTCCTGCTTACCCCCCTGGTGAAGTGGCTGCTGTCAGGGTTTGGTTCTCACAGAACAAAAGACCATTCTGGCAAACCAGGTCCCACCCCAGCTGCAGTGCTGCTGTTTGCCAGTCCTGTCCTGATTTCATGCAGGTGAACCACTGCTCATCTGTGACAGCCCCAGAAAGCTGAGCTAGCAATGGCCAAACTTCCAGCCAGGGCTTAACCCAACCACATGCCTCCAAACCACTGGTCAGCTCCCAGTGCCATCACCAACACTGTGCTCTCCTCAGCCCTGCATGGTATGAGAATTGTTGGCATTAAAAATCAAACCAAATCAACTGCCCCCAACAGTCAAACAACATCTGGACACTTCCAAGAGAAAATAAACTTAAGTCCAGCAACGGCAGCCCATTCCAGCATAGCCAATTCAACACTTACAACATCCATATGCTGCCATCCAACATCAGTGAAGCCTCAGGGAGCTCCAAGTTATTTTCCAAGGTCTGTCCTTCTACCACCCTCAAAAAACTTGAACACTTCTGCTCATCTTTGAAAGGAGTGAACTACCTAAGCCCCATCCAGCAGCTCCATCACACTGACACTCAGACCTAGCATTAGGAAGAGGCTCCAACCAGATTTTCCCACATAACCCCTCATTCCAAAGAGCTGTGGCTGTCTCAGACATGTCCCTGCCTCTGAATCCAGCCCCCAACGTGAGAAGACCACCTCAACAGCAGGAGAGAATATTGGCTGACTGATGCTGTGTTTTCTGTGCTGCTGGCATACATCACCTGCTTGCACTAACTGAATGCTCTCAGTCTATTTTCACCAAGAATGACAAACGACACATCTGTGATGAGTAAGGAAATGCTGGGGTTTGCTTTCAAATTTATTTCATATGTACGCAAACTATCACATGACAGCTTTACACACAGCTCCAGCCCATGCAAAACCCATCTCTTGACTGCCAGAATGCACAAGCAAACAAAAGGTTTTTCCATAAAATCCAAAGTGGAATTTTCTGGTTGCACAGGAGTCACATGAAATTGTTCAATAAGCCCTCACTTAAATAAAACCAGTTCTGGACACTGTCTAGCATTATTTCAGGACAGGCCAAAATTGAAAAAAGATTATACTTCTGCATTAAATCACCACCTGGACATTTCACACGGAGCAGGCCTCCAAAAATAAGATAAAATGCTCACTTTCACTAGCAAAGGAAGGGGTGTACCAATGGATTTGTAAGGCAGTGAATAGCTCATGATTATAGACAGAGCAAACAGAAAAGGAAACACGTAAATTCCAGCACTCCCTCATCAGATCTGTGCAAGAGCTTTGACACAATTGTGGGGGAAAAAATAGATATTACAATAAGTAGGATATTTAAGCCCTGCAGATTATACCTGGAAAACTATTTTCCTTAAGTGAAAACAGAATAAAAGATAAAGATTTCCTTCAAAGAACTTTGTTTGTGGTCATTTAGTTTCGGGATGCAAATTAAACGAACACTTGTTAGCCAAGCAAAAGCAGGTAACTATCTCTGAAATATTATCAGTCTCTTGCAAGGTTCAGATATGGTTGGCCAAAGACTTTTTGGTGTTTTGTCACCTTGTTCCCCAAGAGCTCCCCAAGAATCCATGTTCTCACATCCCAAAGCCAGATCTGCATCCAGCCTGGCTGCCAGGGTCAGGACAGGGATCTGCTTGGTCCCTCTGCCTCCTCCCTGCTCTGCCCGCAGCTCCCGGAGGTGCCTCTGCCCCATCTATAACTCACAATTACGAGAGACCGTAACACAAAACTGCCACAGGCAATGTCAATCTCTCCCAGGGGCCTCACACATCTGAGCCTCCTGCACACCAAGAAACGGTGATCATGTGCAGTAATGCTTGGGATTAAACCACACCAGTTCAAGGATATTCCTGAAAATACAGTGGGAGTTTACCAAAGGCTAACATCAGTGAGAAGAACCAGCAGGAAGGATCATTAGCTCTTTTATGGCATTTATTTACAGCCTACTTTGAAACACGTCCTATTTCTCTTTAGGACATCTCCAGCTGAAGTTTGGTTTCATAGGGGTCAATGAGGAGACCTTGAGAAACAGCGTTCATGAAAACAAAAGGTGTTCAAACAACCTGACCACTCGCAGATCAAGAGAAAAGTGAGACCAGAGACCCCAGGTCAAAGCTGGGGCTCACAAGGCACCTGCAGAGACTCAGTTCAGAGATGGACAGAGCAGGTTGAACAGGGCTCTAAGCTCCTGTGCAAGGTGTCCCTGCCCATAGCAGGGCTGTGGAATGAGATGAGTTTGAAAGTCTCTCCCAGCCCAAACCATTCTGTGATGCTATGGGTACTCCTTGACCTGCTTTGTGCTCAGCAGCGCCGACTGCAGAGGTTTGACACTCCAAAAACAGGAGGTTCCAAATCACTGTCTGCAAGTCCCTCAGCAAGTAATTCACAAGCAAATTCTAAAGAGTCTGCAAGAAATAACTTTAAAAAGCAGAACTGACAGGAGGCCCCAGCTTCTTAAAGAAGGGTCAAAATCTCTGCTGGAAAACATTTAGGTACTGGCAAATCAGGCTGAGAGTTGATACTATTAACCCAGCACTTCCTGGGCAAATTCTTGCTAGATCTTTTCTGCTGTAGAAAAATCACAAATTCTGGTATGCCCCAAATTTTGACTACAGAAAGAGATAGAAATGTCATCACATAATGGATTCAGCATATTCAGAAACATGCCCTAAAGCAGCAAAAAGGTGTGGTGATTGAGCTGGGGGCCAGAAGTCTGACGGAGGAACAGGGTTTGATTGAACAGCATATTTAAAAATTAAATCTATCTGAAGGAAAAGAAAAAAAGTCATCAGAAGAAATGCACAGCCATGTGAGGAGGAATGGCAGTGAGGGAAATTCAGCATGAAAAAAACCACACAAAGAAACCTGGCGTTCTTAGGTATGGCTGTAAGTGCCACTATTAGGATAAGAAAAATATAAGCTCATCTTTTACTTCCAATTGTCACATCACTGTGGAGAGTCTTCATGAAATTCTCAGAATAGCAACGAATCAGGAGCCAACAGCTGTTCAAGCAGGAAAGTCACAGGTAGACAGACTTTCCTTGCTTCAACAAAAAATTAACTCTAAAGTTTCACAGGCCAGTAAATCAACAAAATGGGCCTGCATAACACAGGACAAACAGTCTCATCTTCCAGCCCAAAGCTGATATATGGACCTGTGTTCTCCTTCCGGCCATATGCTCACGTGATTTATGACCCACAACAATTTCAATACTCCTGGAAAATGAAAGAGCAGCCGACAATTAGTTCATCCCACTACACTGGGGATTGTGTGGGCTCTGTCCTGCAGCACCTCCCCAGGCAGTGGGGGCCAGAAGGACCAGCTGCCCCAGTGAAGGGCACCCAAGCACTGGCACAGGGGAGCACAACACATCCTCACTGCATGCAGCAGCCCAGAGGAACACCAAGAGCTGCAGAGGGACTTCTAACCATGGCCTGGAGTGACAAGAGGGAATGTCTTCCCTCTGAGAGAGGGCAGGGTTAGATGGGATAATGGGAAGAAATTATGTACTCTAGTGAAGTACTGGAACAGGTTGCTCAGAGAAGTCACGCCTGCCCTGTCCCTGGAAGTGCACAAGGCCACACTGGATGGAGCTTGGAGCAACCTGATCTAGTGAAAGGTGTCCCTGCCCACAGTTGGAATGACCTGACCCTTCCAACACAAATAATTCTCTGATTCTCTTCTACGATTCTGATTCATTCCTGTCCCATTTGCAGCTACAGCTGTTTGTGACAACTGCTGTTAACCTGGTCTAGATTCGGTCAGTGCAGAAGTACAGACTGTCCCACCAGCAGGGCATAAGGACCTGGTAATCTCTACCTGCAACTGTCCCAGGCAGGGCACTGCCTGCAATGCAAACAACACTGTTAAACGAGGCAGGATTCAGCTCTGCAGCTCCTGCTTCGCTGCCACAACACAAATGCAAAGGCATCACCAAATAAACAAACAAAATCCTCCACCCCACCCTGAATCGGGCTTTTGCCTCACACAGGTAGGGTGAAGTGCAAGTTCAACAGCTTGAGTCATACAACCAAAACTTCACCCAACCCCAGCCATCATGGCAGCATCAGCTGGGGCTGGTGCACTTGTGAGCAGAGTCAGAGCAGACAGCTGAGAGCCTATGAGACACCAAGTCCACTGGCACAATATCAAAACTGTTTTTTCTGAAGCCAAGAGCATCCAGACTGGTCTTTAACTTCTGAGTGAGAAACCCAAGTCACGTGTCTACCCAAAAGGCAGCTCTCTGAACAGCAGCATCGTGCCCTCCATGGATGAACGTTTCGTCCACTGGGAAATGTGCCAAATAACTCAGGTATCCATAACAGCACTGCAATGAATTCTGCTATCTGCCATCCTCAGGTCTGGATTCACGCAGCTTCATCCCTCAGCAGCAGAGCTACCAAGACAGATAGGCCTGCTGGGTTTCAATAAGAGGGAGAGCACAATAGCAGCAGGAGCATTCATTACCCCCAGGACCACAAGGATAGAGGGATGGAGTCAGAGCTCAGTGTCTTAATAAACACCCACCTTGCCTTCCTTCCTGCAGGTCTTAAGCAGAAGGCAGCCGTGCTGAAGGAGTTAATCTTGCCTGGAACAACCTATCTCCGGTTTCTCAGAAACTCCAAGGCTGCAGAGCTGGGCTTTCTGCTCCCTGCCTGCTCCCTGCCTGCCCTGCCTGCAGCCTGACCCCTGACATTTCCACTCTGCTTCTCCCTGGCATGGAAAACTTAACCATACACAAACAAAGAGGTTGGGAGGACAGATAAATGGAATAGAGGAGGAGAAAGGGAAGATTGCTCAGATTCCTTGTCAAGGCCCTGATTAAATAACAGCAGCACCACCAGACGTGGGTGAGGGGCTGGCATTTATCAGTAAACCCTGAAGTCTACAGCAAGACATCTCTGTTTAATTAATCCTGAAAGGGTCCCTTCCCCCTTCTACTTCCCAGGGAGGTTTTGAGGATCTGCAAGTTTAAAGACACAGCGAATGCTTTTTAGCTCTTCCCATACAAAACACAAGGGCAGAACCACAGTCAGGATTTACTAGTTCTGTGGCAAAGGCTTCCATCACACAGACACATGCAGGCAACCCCTACTCGTGGGGCATCTTGGATTTAGTCATAGGGAACCCACCATGTGACAGCTTTAGAGCCACCGGCTGGGAAGCTGCACACACATAATCACAACCAGGCACAGATCTGCAGGTTTCATGTGGACTTGGGGGTCTCCTGACATTTTTACAAGATATCTATTTCCTTAGGGATAAATCTCTTCAGTGCCTGATGCAGTTCTACTGTCCCCCATTTTTGTACAGTTTTCCCAGGGTGGCATCAACATCACCCAGCAATGGAAGAGACTGCACACACACATAAAACAAGATAACTGCAAATACTCTTGCCTCTGGGCTTTCACTTAGCTTGAGGAGATTTGGGAGGCCTCAGCAAGAATTTCCCAAGGCTTTACATCAGTCCTCAACAGAGAGCAGGGCAGGGAGGGTCTGGCATCAGTGCTAAGGTCCCCAGGTCAGACAGACACCTTAACCACCATTCACTTGAGCATCCACCCAAGCAATCATCAACTGATGGCAGAATTACAGAGATCAATTCCTTCTTGTGGTGTAAGTTGCAAAAAGAGAAAAGGAAAAAGTAGAAGAAAATCTCTGTAATAATGACTTCTGGTCCAATCATAAGCAAAAGAAGGGGTGGTGAGAAAGGGAAATTTTAGAAGTCGAAGTTCAGATTGTAAAATAAATCTGTATTTCACATCAGCTTTATAAAATTCCCAGGAAAATAAAAAGTCAAAACCAGTTATTTTCTTGAGGATCTATATTCTTAAATACCTGGTTTCAACATAATCTCTTTTTAAAGAAGTACTGGGATGGGGGATGAACTGTGAGGAACTGAAAAATGTCTCTGCCTACCCGGAAAAAAAATCATTATGCAATGACAAGAGACAATCCAGTCTATAATCAAAGACAGAATCCTGACATGTTC
This sequence comes from Entomyzon cyanotis, assembly GCA_024500445.1. NCBI lineage: Eukaryota > Metazoa > Chordata > Aves > Passeriformes > Meliphagidae > Entomyzon > Entomyzon cyanotis. The sequence goes on from JAKEPQ010000852.1 coordinate 5,014,284, forward strand.
AAAGAGAAAATTATTGTAACAACAGTGACTTTGAAGATGAGAAGGGTTTTTTTGATTGAAACAATGGCCATCAAGATTTTTACCGTAGCAGCTGATGTTTAAATGCACAACTCAGCATGCTGCATGCCTGCAGGTACAGGGAGCACCACCAGCAAAATACCATGAAAAAATACAACAGTGACACCTAAGAAATTCCTGCCTAAAGTGGAACCAGGAATGCTCTCTGAGCACTGAACCACTCCTCACACCAGGGAGCAAACACTCCTACTGATGGGCATGCTTATCTCAGGGAGCGAAACTTTACAGGAAAACTCAAAAGCCAATATCCCATTAATACAAAACTTGCAAGTTACAAGACACTGCATTAAAATATTTAAATTTTCGACATTAGCTTCCAGGGAATTGCATACAGGGCTCTAAAAGTCGTGATTTGCACTCTTTGCTGAACTACTATGATTCACAGAAAATGAATCAGAAAAGGCAAGTTTTGTGACTAAAAAAACAGCTGCTCTGTAATGCACCTAAGAAGAAGTATCGTATTTGCTGCTGTTTGATTGGGAGACTATCGGAAGATGACTATAAATACCCCTTTCAAAAACAGAATTTGGATTAAGCTCAGTGTTAGCTGGGGGCAAGAGTCAGACAGACTGCCTCACACCTCTCCTGTATTTCACCTTTTGGGAGAAAGCCCAAGCACGAGTCCCCCTGAAGGGTAATTTATCACAAAAACAATGCAAAGGCTGTGCAGCATCACTGCCATGGAAATTCATATTTTTAACATGGAGACTTTGAGTTATATCAATCCTGTCTGTGTGTCCATCACTGTAAGCATTGCTTATACGTGGGAACCATTTTATTAAAACTATGAAAACACCAAACAATTAATAAAATAAAAGCATTTTCTCCACTGCAACTCAGCAGTGAAGAGCTGTTTAAAGCAGAGTCTCTCTATCAACCCTACTCTTTCTGCACACTTCTGTTCTCACCATTGTATTAAAAACCTTCCACCAAAAATGAAAGCATTAAAAAGCATGAATATATGTTTTGGTTTCCTCTTAGCTGTAACTGGCAAGTATTCCTGGAGGCATCTCCAGTTTCACAGCTACCACAGAGGATTCCCCCTCCTTTCTTTCATTAGGCATTTATGTATCTTCTACAGAAAAGGGACATATTGAAACTGATGTCTGCATGGTTTTGCTGATGTTATTCCAGGCCAAACCACACTTGGGCTCACTACCTGTGCCCAAGGTGTGCAACAATGAACCAACACAGGCAAAAGCCACCGTGGGCTTGGCCCTTCTCCCTTTTGGGGTATTCCTGGCAGAAATGCCCTGGTAAGTGCCACATTCATGTCCCCACTGTGTGGTGGCCACTGGCCAAGCAGTGGAGCTGTGAAAGCACAGCTGGCATGCACAGCACACACCACAGTGACAGCCCAAATCCAGTTGTGATGACAGGGAAAGGAGCACAGCCTGTGATGGGACAGAGAGTCAGACTGGGACACCCACCTTGGAACCCAACTTCTGTTTTCCACAGAGTGCCCAGACAGCCCATGGCAGTCAATCCTGTGATATTTTAAAACAGGGAGAGCTGAAGATAAAGACAGATGAATTTTGCTCTAGTTTTAAATGAAACTCTCCTGTTTTGGAAAGAATTTCATTAAGGTGAAAACATAATACTGAACTACCCATTTAGGAAGAATGTGCTATTAATTCTTAGCAGTGTATGTGAAAGGGAAAATTGCATTTTTATCTAAATGGTTTTTTTCTGCATAACCCATTTCCAGTATTCTTTTACTGCTTAGTAGTGGGAACTTTTCACATTTCTATTTGGGCCAGACCACTGTGGAAGGCAGACTTCAGGAACACGTCAAATATAACCCCTTAAAACATACTCCAAGAGAAGCTCCACAAATAGGAGAAAGGCCAGAAGAGCACACCTTAAAGGATGGGTGGAAAAGGAAAAAAAAATCTCTCTTAAAGATGTAAGTCATATTTTTGAGGGGGAGAGGAAAAAGGATGTGGTTTAGGGTGGTTTTTTTCCCTAAGGGCCAAGAAGAGTTTTGGTCTTCCCTCTCTTCTTCCTCACTTGAAGCAGAAACACCTCCTCTTTGATGCAGTTTCCAGTCCCAAATGTACACAAAGAGCAGAAGGGACCATGTTATCACTCTGAAAAACCGGACATTCTGAGCTACAACATGTACTAGTACGTACAACCAAAACAAGTGTATGCTATGAAAGACTCATTTTATCACCATAAACAAATGCTGGTTTCTCACTACAGTTTCATACCATTTGAAACTGAATATAATCCAAACAATAATTCCAAACAACTGATGCTGGGATCCAAGTTTCCCTGACGTACTGCCATCACACAGGAGGAACAAAATCAAGTAAAAGCAAAGGCAGATTCCGAACCGACTGCTTTGAGTTTGACCACATTTGCCTAATCTAGCACAAAGGAAAGCAAACAGAAAATTCAAAGTTTTTAAAATTCTTCATTTCATCATCAAGGATCTCAGATTCAAGTGAACACAAACCGCAACAGCACAGTGGCCTTGTGTTTAACAAACAAAGCCACTGACTTTCCAAGCACCACAGCAGGGCTCACTGAAGAAGCTGAAGCTCTGTGTTTTCTAAGCATTGCTCATTTGACATTCTTAACCTCTTTTTTCTTCCTGCGTTGGCTTTTATTAGCTTATTTCAGAAAATTAGTATAACAAAAAATTTCATCTTTCAAAACAGACATTTAAAAGTGCAGCCATTATGGAAATACGATTGGACAATGAACAGTTTTTATTCCCTCTACCTCGCCACACTCCGCACAGCAAAGCAGTAATTACAGGAATCTACTTCTGGTTTAAGCTCTACAGTAAGCTCTTTCCAAATTTAAGGCCAGCAACCAACCCTTCATTATGCTTAATAGGTAGACATAAAACGTAATTGTATCACAATCTCCCAACACACGTTCCCAGCTCTGAGGCTCACACGTGTCTGGCTCAAATAAGAGATTTTTTATCTGTTCTTTTCTGTAAGAGAAACACTGCAGCACCATTGGCATCAGCCACTCAAGGAAAACGACACGAAACACTAGAGGATCTGGAAAATTATTTGGAGTAAGGCTTTATTGTGTTGTTAAAACCTCACATTTCCAAAGGGGTGTTTGTTGGTCCCACCAGCACTGGCACAGCCTGGACCGTGGTCAGCAGCCCCGGGATCCCAGAGCACTGGGAGCAGCAAATTCCCTTCTGCCTTTCCCATTCACACCTCAGCTAAAATAAGTAACAACAGGACATAGTACATGAGCTGGATTTATCTATAGGACAAACCACTTTGTCATGTAACATACAACACGGCTTTATGCACAGAGTCTAAAGGCAAAACTCACCCACATCACCAGGACTGCCCTTGAACTTTCCCCAACACTGCTCTGTCCCCCTGCACGTTTTCCAGCTATTGTCCTCACACCCACCCCGCCAGCAGCACAAGAAACTGGCAAATGATGGGATAAAACCTTCATAATTATAACAACAACAATAATAATAATGAGCCATAATGAAGGAAGGTTTTGCTATTCTCCCTTTTTTTGTGATCTGCCTATTTCAAAGTAGTTTGAATGAGATTTGAATTGTACTTGGGACAGCCCTTGTTTTCCCTCTGCCTCCAGAACGATGGCATGGTAGGGAGAGCACAGGGAGCTGAGCTGCTCGTGGTTTCTCCTAGCACAGAAAGAACAGCATGTGCCTATATTTAGAGGTAGAGAAGGGAACTATAGCATCCAGGAAAAAAAGAAATAAATCATACTGATTTTATCTTCAAAAAAGCATTTGTGTTTTTGGTTTGTTTAAATCAAAAATGTGCTGCAAGAGTTTGACCCTACATCCAGCAACAATAAAATCTGTTCCATCATAAAATACCAGCTGCTTTGCACTTCGAATAATAATAGTATTTTTAAAGGGTTTCAGAATTATTGTCTCATAGATTGTGGTAGCTTTTATTACAATTACTGGGGAATTCCTTTTTTTTTTCTTTTGTAGAATACAATCAATAGGCTCATTTATTATCTTCTTGCTTTTAAAGCTGTATTTGGTCTGAAATTTCGGGCTACTCTTCAGACCAGGCAAAAAAATATTTTTCAGCCAACATTTGGCACCAATAAAAATTAACAAAACAAGCGAGTCAGATCAAAAATACCTGTAACATTAGATGCAAACAGCTACCTGGCTGCCGGGCAGGTCTAAGAGATACCCTATTTCTAATCATAAGCTCAGTACCACTCCAGGTATAAGTCACAGCAGGTTGTTGTGACTTACTGGGCAGCTCAGACCTGGGGTTCGGGTCCTCCTCTCCCATCACCCACAGCAGCAGGAAGAAGCAGCCCACCCTTGGTGATGCTTCCAACCCCAGGCATCTGCAGGAGGTGAAAATCTACCTTACACCAAACTATTTCTGCAACATTTAGGTCTCTTTTCCTGTTGCTAAGACTGAGAAACTTATTTAGAAATCCACTCACACACAGATGAGAAGTGCCATAACGGGGGTTTGGGTTATATTTTTTTTTTCCACGAGAGGAGAAATGCTGCCCCGGGGAGGGCAGTACAGCCTCACCATCCCTAGGAAGGAATCCACGCAGAAATGAGCTCACCAGGTGGGACGAGATGCTCTCAGCCCTTCATTCCCTGCCCACACACGCTTCCCAACCACCGCACGCCTAATCCAGCACCATTCAGTGCCAGCATGCCAGCCTTTGCTGGCTTCCCAAGTGCTGAGAATCATCCCCAGGCTCCCTCAGTTCCACTGTGCACCTCACCTGCCCAAAGCACCTCGCCAAAGCCCTGGTGGCACCGTGTTCCGGCGGAGAACCGGCAGCTGCCTAGCCCAACAACGCCCGTTTTATCTCGTTTGGACTGTAAATCTTTAGCAGTGGGAACATCTCCCAGGTTTCTGAAGCGCCGTGGCAATTTACGGTGCAATAAATATGATCTTAAATAAAAATAATCCTAGGGCAGGAGCTGAATATGGACTCCACTGCGCTCTAAATCACACGCAGACCCCGATCTCCGTGATGGTAATGCCTTGACTGACCAAGAAACCCAGCCAGGAGCAGGAACACTGTGTGGACACTCGCTGTCCCTGTCTCCATCTGAGCCTCACCTCCAGCAGTGCACGGGAGGGAAAGCTCAGCCCCATTCCCTAGGGAATGGCACTGCTCGAAATGATGCACAGCTGTGTCACAGACACCCCCACCGACAGCGTCCTCTGCCTCTTCTGACTGCTCTCACCTGAGACCAAAAGGCTTTTAAATGCCATTATGGAGGAATATTATACCCACCCCCCTTCCCAAAAAAAGAAAAAAAAATGGTGGAAGATTTTTCTAGGAAAGAGATCCTAAAATTCTGACCAGATAATAACCCCAGCCCAACCTCCATTTCCTATGTTAATAGATCAATTTACACCTTTCTAGCAAAATGGTTTCAGGCTACATTAAAAAAAAAAAAAAAAAGAAAAGTCATGCCTTTCTTCTTAAACTGCATTTTGGGAGAGGATTAAGGAGGAAGGAAGGATATGACTCTTTCCAGGGCTTTGTAGTGTATTTGCTTCACACAGCAAATTAATATTCTCAATTTTAACTCAGGAGTACATTCTTAATTAGGGTATGAAATGTTTTAAAATTTTCTTCACTTTACAAATGGCTGCTTTTTCAATTAACTGTGCTTCCCCAGCCTCAGGATGATCATTCTATTAGCAACAGAATGCTTTCGAGTATTTTGTGAATACTAATTCACAAAATTAATTAAATGCAGACTTAACTCTGAAAACATATATTTTACCACAAAAAACCCTGCTGTCTTCCAACTACTGACCGATCACAGGCTTTGCTAGGATCAAGGGGATCAAGTCCTAAAGGCCCAGCAGTCAGAACTGAAGGTAGGAGAGTTAAAAGGAAAAAAACCAAAGTTCTTCATTTTGAATTTTACATGCTCCAAATACAGGAGAGATTAAAAAAAAGATAAATATCCCCAAGTTCACACAAACTGGCTGCAGGAGCAGGGCTGTGGTTCGTCTCTCACAGTCAGAACTAGTGGAGCCCTTCGAGCTCTCACACGTGTTGTCCGTGTTTAAACTCAAATAAACTGTATTTATTTTGATGTAAAAAACCTATCACAGCAGCACTTAAACATAACCAGATTTCTGCTTACCAAACCAAAAAAACCTTTTTTAGACAAATGTTAAAAGCTAATAAAAACGCAGACCGCCCGGTGTCATGCTTGGTGGTGTTACGTTAAAACACTGAACAGACACAACCAGATTTGCTGGAATTGAAAACAAACAGACACAAACTGCCCCACTGCACCTCAGCCTGCAGCCAAGACTCAGATCCTTCTCAGGAGCTGCCCGTGATGGATGCACACATGCATCCCAGGGAGAGGCACCATCGGCGGTGCCAGAGCAGCTCCTGCCCAAGCAGGCAAGGCAAAACTTGGAGAAACTTTATTTCCAGCATGGATCAGACCTGTCAGTCAGGTGTCTCGAAAGGGCACAAGAACAGAGCACAAATACTCCTATGACAATGCATGAAATAACCGAAGTGCAGGAAAGAAACGTGGTCACCGCTGTTCTGTGTATTTTTGCACTTGTATGGACAAAAAGTGCAACAGTAAGAAAGGCACATTTCTAGACCATCGACTCTTAAAACTTATTACATCAACTAAGGAAAATGCATTCCCCACATCCAGATGCTTTTGTCATTTGCCAGGAGATGAGCGGAACATGAAGCCTTAGAGGAGAGGGCACTGGCAGGGAGGGGAGAAGAAGGGGTGCTGAGGAGGGGAACAGCAAAGCAGTATTATCTAAGATGTTCTCTTTGAAGTATTAAGAAAGTCAGCTTGTAAAAATTAATGGATTAGACCTCCAGCTGTTCAATTCTCAGCTTTAAATTTAGAAGGCATTTGACTTTGGAACATTGGCACATAATCCATAAAATATATTTAAATGTGTAAAAAAATCCCAAATACGTTGTGTCAAAAGGTCACTAATAACTCAGAATGTTTTAACTGCACCAACACAAAAGCATCCGGCAAAGGAAAAGCAGCAATCTACAAAGAATCACAGAATTTTTATATAAGCCAGTCGTCTAATCACTGTGTGTAAAGTGGGTCTACCTACAGAACAGCAAAAATTCAGAATTACATTTTAAAAGCTGAGAAATTTAACCAAGACCAGGACGGTGAGGGCAGACCTTGAATTTCCTGGACGATTCCACAGCTTCACCTATTTCATTTCCACAAGTTTGCCCATGTCCCTTACCCAAGATCTGGTGCACAGCCAGCCATGTTCTGAACAGCCATCACCAACACAGGCTCTCATTTAAAAACGCGCTTCAAAAAGTGAAACAAGAATAATTCCGTATTTTAAAATAACACGCCAATCTCAAACACGTCCTGCAAACCTTAATCGTGTATTTACAGGTGCAAATGCTGCTCTTTTCAAGGGTGTAGATTTTTCAATGGAAAAGGCAGCCCAGCTGGACAGGATGCTGGCCAGAGTGGCGGCGCGATGGCGAGGTGGGTACCAGCGCCTGACGCCCACCACCCGCACTGCCTGCATCCAACGTGCTCCACTCCCAAACATGCAAAGGACAATCTCTTCTATGCTAGAGGTAAAACAGGGAATGATTCTCTGCCTACAGTTTGACTGGTCTCTTTCAATATTCTCACTGTGAGAATATTTGAGAAATTATGGCGTTAAACTGTTTCTGATATTTCAGTAAATTTAGCGTTAACAAAGCGTACGCGTTAGGCCACCTGAAGATTCATTCTGGAGCTGGCTCTGTACTTTCTGGGGAGACTCTCCTCACGCTTAGATTTAACAGAAATACACGAGAAACCACTGACTGAAAATGTACAGTAATTTGTCTAGTACTAAAATTTTATATGGCCACATAAAGGCATTTTACTGTACCAAAACCTCTCCCTGGTATAGAACACTACGGAGGCTGGGAGTCAGCTGGTTCAAATAAAAGCAGCCTATATAGTTTTAGGCTAGACTTTTGTTTGATGCTTTATTCTTTGTTCTACACAAGTAACAACAAACTGCATCTACAGACATTGCTAATTAATAAAGTTTTTTATCAAAATATTATTTGCAGTTCTATGGTTGAGCATTCCACTAGGTCATTGGTAAAAAAAACAGGTATTGTACTTTAAAAATTAAGAGCAGACATGGTGTAATACATCACAGATCAAAATAAATCTATGCTGTCATCCAAGCTCATATATAAATACTAAGTCTAATTCATTTCCTTTTACATCATACATAAAGATCTGAAGCATATTCACACAGCAATTTCAAGAAATATCTCCCTCGAAGTCTGTCTCGCACACCCTCACACCAAGTGCGTGCAAACACCCCCGTTAAAACTCACCTTGCAACTGAATGGGCCGTCAGAAAATAAGAGACTTGGGGGCAAGAAAGCACCAGGATGCAAAACAGATAGGTAATCTGCCTTAATTCACACATAGCTAGATTGTCCACTGAAATGAGAACAGGTAAATCTAGAGACGAAAAATTAATAGCCAGACAGACTGGGACGTAAAGGCAAACAGTGGCCACAGTCGTTACTGAAATGCCAATAAATTTACTTTCTGCACTAAATATTTTAGTATATCACAGCAAGAGGAAATACTACTGAAAATTCTGTCCCTTGCCTTCTCCAATACTTGCCATAAAGGTCGACAAACACACTGCTACAGAATGTTTATAAAACAAAGGGAAACATTTCTAAACAGGACCATTTTCTAGTAGAAAGTATTAAAAATTATAGTCAAGGTAAACAATGGAGAATTTCTGTCATTCACATGAGGCCAAGCAGGGGCAACCCTTCCAATTAATTTTTTTTAACAGGTTAGAAAAGTTTAAAGCATCATATTAAATCCAAATCTAACGCACACCAAACTCTCTCCCAGGATAAGCAGTGGGAGCATTCTTCCCTCATCACTCTGCTTGCTAATCCTGATGATTTAATAAAGATGTGGATTTGATAAACGTGGAGCTCATCGCTTAACTTCGAGACAAAGGCAACGGCTTCTTTTCTCACTAAATTGTTAAAATTGTGTAAGTTTCAACAGCCCAGTGAGGCAAACAAAGCAGCATCGGGAATCACAGCCCCCTCGCTGCAAAGGGCGCTGAGCTTTACCGCTGAACTCGTTTCCACAGTGCTCACTACAACACAGCCGCTCACAGCGCATCGCTCGCAGCGAGGGTTCAGTGCCTGAAAAACCTCTCGAGAAGTCTGACAAACTCGGTCCCAGTAAACAAACCCAGTCCCCCCGTAAAGCCTTTAAAAGAGCTCAGCAATATTTAAAATAAAAGATGCAGCAGAATGCACTAGAAAGAAAAAGAAAACAAAGGCTCCCGGCCGCATCTGGACCAAATTTGACCTTTGTTAATATATTTCTAGTAATTCGCAGATGTTACGCACTGCTCCGGCAAGAGGGTTGGCCTGTGGGCTCATTCCAGTGACAGGTTCAGTGTAACGATGAAATATTAACAAAAACTCAGAGATGAAGGCTAACGGTGCTGCATGGCACGTGCCAGTCAGCCCGGACCGACGAGCCCAACAGCCACCGAGCAGCGGAATATATTCCCATTCTTTCCAATCAACACCTGCACAGTTCTAGGTACATGCTGATGTCTTCACCTGACAGCTTCAGTATGGGACCTTCAAAATTTCAATTCAAAACTAAAACCAAAACCCCACCAGCACTTAATTGCTGGGTTTCTAGAGGATACTAATGTACATTTCACTGAAGGGGAAATTGTTCTGGTTCAGTCAAACCAGGAAAAGCAAAACCCCATTAAACTAGCCCTGGGTTTTTAAATTAATTTGATCTGGTTATTCTTTGTCAGCTAGAGCTGTGCTGCTGGAAGTCAACACAACCCCTCTAGACTCAGTGTTATTTATTTCTCACTCCCAGCTCAAGCTGCTAGGCAAACACTAAATTCTAGAAAGCATTTTCAGGAGAAAAAGCCCCAAAAACTACCAGTCAGTTCGCATAAAACATGTTGGTACAAGAAATGATGCATCAGAGAAAACTCCTTACAGAAAACACATTTCAGGGCAGAGCCACGTCCGGGCAGCATTACTAATACTACATTCTGAAATGAAACATGAATGCACGCAGAGCTCGCGGCAGGCCAGCGTCGGAGGTGTCACACCTCGCAGGGGCACCAGCAGCACCGCTAGCTGCTCTCAGCAACCTCCAGAATCACAGCTCACACAACTGCCACAGAGAAAAAGGTGAGCTCCAAGGAATCTGAGAAGCCATTAAAACAACTCAAGTTGTTTCCTCCGTAATCTGTGCATTAACAGAGTATCTGAGAAGTTCCTGACCCTGCTGTGTTTTGGAGAGCCTGCTCTTTCCTTCATGGCCAGCAGTGAGGCTGGACCCTCCGGTCCCAGCACTGGCTGAGAATGGCTGGCAGAGGACAAAGTGCCCAGCACTGCCCCGAGGGGAACCTGCACCCAACACCCACCACCTCTTCCTCCACCTCCCCAGCACCTGAGCAGCAGCCGGTGCCAATCGCAGCAGTGCCACAATGGGAACAAATCCCCGACCGCCTGCCCTCTTATGGTAGGTGTAAATCAGGAGCCCCCAGCAATGCCTGCACTGGGGAGGACCCTGGGTCTAATGCTGCTCTCACTAACGCTGCCCAGCCCCAAAACGGTGCCCACTGCCCAGCACGGCGTTCCGCACGCCGAGGAACTGCCTGAATTCAGAGGAGCGCTGTCTGGAGCCTGCGCATCCACCCGGACACTGGGCTGCTGCTGGAACAAACACCACAGTGCAAATCCCAGCCGACTGAGAAGGTTTAAAATCACAGTCCACGGTTAAAGAAAGCCTTTCCTTAAACACAGTTTCACACACGCAGGGGTATGGCAATGTAAAGCTAAATTATTTCTACTGACCGAGGTGAACAGCCTGTTTTGTCTCACCTATTGTATCTTTATAATCTCCAACAACAGTTAAAGTAAATTCTCTGTGAGTCTGTATAAATTTCCTCATCCAAGGAGCCAGCCCATTCAAATCCCTCAAGTGACTAAAGCATGAACCAACCCGAGCGCCTCTGCATTGCTGTGGAACTGGTTTGCTATTTTATATTAAGCCTCTGAAATACTAAAACATATCCTTATATAGGAACACTGATTAAATGGTTTTCCTTCCAAGTGATGAACTGTTTTAACACCAACATTGTGGTTATCGCGACCAGAAAGCAATTACTTCTTTCACTAGCTGTTACTAAGAATAGCTGTGATCAAAGTGACTGGAGGAGTGCTGTTAAAAGACGCTGCAGAAGCATCGCTCCGTATGACACACACACACAAAATATAGATCATTTTAAGCCAAATTACACTTTTAATAAACGTGCTGTTCAGAATTAAATCACTGCTCAGGATTTCTTTTTTTCACCCACGATGTCAAGATCTATAGAATAAGTTATTCTTTTAAAATCTATTTCTAAACACAGCATGGTGTGAGATCTGTGTATCTGTGTGTGTGTGTGAAAGTGCACACGTAACGAGGTGCGTGTGGTGTGAGAGAACGTATATATGTGCTTGAGCCTGCCAAGGCAGAAGTGACAGGAACTGTGATTTGTGCTAACTAGCTATTGATCCAGTCAGATCTAGATGTTGTGTACAAGAAACAATAAAAGAGAAGGGGCCAGGAAGGATGCTGTGTGCAACTCCATTTAAAAATGGAAAAGAAGGGCCCCAAACAAACCAATTTATGTCCTTGCCTGGGTGAAGCATGGAGAATGCTGATGGGCTTCCTCGGGTCTGCCGTGCATGCTAAACACTCTGCTCGAAATGAGAGTCTCCTGCGCTGGGCATTAAACATGAACAAAGAGACAAACCGTGGGGGCTAGGATTCACGCTTCAGAAAGCCAAAGCTGCAAAGCCAACCAGAACCGGGTTAGGAAACAGCCCAGTTTCCAAACCAGCTCCCTTCTAATTTCCCCAACAACTTTCTTAGCAAAATTACTAAATGTGGAGGGCTGTAAAAAGTCAGTCTGTACTACCAGAGGTAATGAAAACAATTTCAAACTATGCTGCAGTACCAAAATATCACCTTTCCTAGGCACAAATAATTAATTTATGTTGTGGAAACTGCACACATGTATTTCTAGCACACCAAAATCCACCCGGCTGCCCTCAGATAGCAGGTACAGCATGTGCACCCATTGTAACAATCACACATACAGCCAGGCAGGTTGCAAAATAGGGATTTGATAAGATAAAATAGAAACCAATTGAATCTATAATCATCCTTATCTTAAACAGCTTTTATAATAGAGGGTTTTCCATTAAAATATTTTTTCCTGAGCCTGGGGAATTATGATGCCCCCTGGACACAAGGAAGGATCAAAAATGACAACTAATGTCGAAATTAAACATCTGTCAACTAAGCAAGTTTTACACTAACAGACCTAGAGTCTTATTTCCAACTGCCTTTCAGTTAAATGAAAAATAATTTGTTACAAGCCGTTCAGTTCAGTATCTCACTGCTATGGGCTCCAAACGCAAGAAGGGGGCATCTGGACCTGAAGGGGCAGCACTACCACCAGACTCATGTTTTTGTGGTTTAGGAAAACCTCAGTCACAGTTTTGGGAAAGTGGCTGGAATGTTCGGCGGGCACCAGGTTCTGTGGGAGCGCCCTCCTCTGTACCCCATGTCTGGTGGGGCTCTGCAGGAGCCCCCTCCTCAGCACCCCCAGGCTCAGGAGCTCAACTGGGGCTCACTGGGAGACCCTCTGCTCAGCACCCTCACCTGCCCATTCCCTAGGAGGCACGATAAGGACAGGGCTGGCAGGAGAGATGCCACGGGTCAGTGGTCACCTGGGCCAGTCAGGCAGCAGGCACTTTCTCCCTGACACTGGCCCCTGCAGCAGATCCACACAGCATCCTGCAGCCCCAGCTCAGACTGGGAAGATGCCTGGCACCCACCAAGAGTGGAGTGGGTGTGGAGCCAGTGTGTGCCCAGAGTAGCAGGGCTGCAGCCCCACCATGTCCCCTTCCCTGAGCAGCCCACAACCACCCCTACCCCTGTGTCAGCACCCACGTGGGACAACTGATACCTTCTTTGCTGGGGTTCGGGGGCTTGGGCTTCTCCCAGGGTGCCATGGGCTTGTCCTCCTCCTGCCCCTCCATCAGGGCCTTCTCTCCAGGCAGGTACCAGGTGGAGTTGTGCTCCGCCATCAGGGAGTCCAGGTCGATGGTGCTCATGGTGCCCTTGACACCCTCCGAGCAGCAGCTGCCCAGGTCACTGTCCCCATTCTGCCCCGCACACTCCCCCTTCTTGCTCTTCAACCCCAAGGGCTGGTCTTCCGAGATGCTGAACTGCTGCCGCTGGAGCTGGATCTGTGCCTGCAGGATCTCCAGGGGGTGGATCTCGTCCTGGGCCGAGGTGCTTGTGGGGGTCCGCACCTGCTCCATGCTCGGCGTGCCAGGGTGGGCGCCTGCCGTGGTGCTGAGCCCATAGCTGTCGGGGGTCGAGGTAGATGTACTGAGAAGGCCAAGGGCCAGGGGCTTCTGTCCATTGAGAAGTGCGTGCTCCCCACGGGGCAGCTTGGGCGAACCACCCAGCAGCGGGCTACGGGTGGGCTTGGAGGTGGCATTGTCGGAGCTGGAGGACACCTCGTCCTCGTTGCCATAGCTGGTGCTGACCTCGTCGGGAAAGTCCACGTGCGGGGAGCTGCCGTCTGACTTGGTCACGCTCTGGATGCCGCTGTCCAGGGAGGACATCAGGTCGGGCTGCTCCGCCAGCAACAGTTCGCTGCCCTTGCCCCAGGATGGTGAGGTCAGGGGCTTGTCATGAGGGGTGCCTCCACCGCGCTCAGCGCCCGCAGCCCCCGGCGGGCCCCCCGCCGCCACCGGCACTGCCGGCTGCCCTGGGCTGACACCGGCTCCCCCACCCTCCGCAGCTGAGAACTTCTCAAAAAACGTGCCAGGGCTGACGTGCCCACTGTCCCTTTTCCGGCGACCCCGACCCCGCCCGCCACCCGCCTTTCCCTCGCCACCGGCCACCGGCTCCAGCGCGTAGCCGGGTGAGAGGCTGCTCTCCGCGGGCAGCAGCGGAGCAGCGCCCGCCGCTTTGCCCGCGCCACCCCCGCCCACCGGGGGCCCTGCCGGGAAGTAGTCCGGGGCAGCAGGCGGCGGGTCGGGCTCGGCCTGGCTGAGCTTGCGCTTGGCCTCGGCCGGGCTCTTCTTGTTGAAGGTGACGTTGAGGTTGGGAGCGCCCAGGCTCGCGATCATGTTTTGGCAGGCAGTGGAAAGGGCAGCCAGGCAGCTCTGCCCGAAGACATTGTCCTTGCTGGCCGCCTTGCTGAAGGAGCCCAGCGAGAGGGCACCCAGCTTGCTGGCAGCGGGCCGCGGTGGGGGTGGCGGGGGGAACTCGGGCGGGGGCGGTGGGTAGGCCCCTGGCGAGGCGCTGAGGGCAGGTGCAGCCCCGTGGGCCGCAGGCTGCCGCGCCGCCGCCGCGAAGGGGAAGCCGGGCTGAGCGGCGAAGTCAGCGGGGCCGCGGCGCTCTGCAGGGGCGCTGGGCAGTGCCACACCGCTGCCCGGCGACTGCAGCTGCGAGAGGCCACCCATCGTGGGTGTGAAGGGCGGGTGGACGCCGGGCGACGGCAGGGCCTGCGCCGGCCCATCGCCTGCCATCCGCAAGGGCTCCTGCAGCCCCAGCCCGCTGGCGCCCGGCCGGAACAGCACGGCAGGCCCACCCGGCTGCAGGCCCAGCTCGTGGGGGGCTGCCTCAGCTGGCAGCCCCGGCGCCGCCAAGCGCCTCGGCAGCAGCTCCCCGGGCGGCGGCGGCCCTGCGAACCAGGCGCTGTCGGGGGCCAGGTGGGACGCCGGCGGATCGAAGCTGCGGCCGCCACCGGCCTCCCGCTCGAAGGCTGGCGGGGGCAGGCCGCCGGGTGCGCCCACCTCGCCGTGGTGCCCCAGCTGCTGCAGACTGGGCGGCCGCAGGCGCTGCTGGCTTCGCGAGGCCATCTGCTTCATCACCAGGGCCGCGTTCTGGCGCTGCGCCAGCGCCGGGTGCTCGGGGCCGCCGTGTGGCAATGGGCCCCCAAAGGCCTCGGGTGCCGGCGGGGTGAACTCGCCCGGCAGGCCGGGGTAGGCCGTCGGGGAAAGGTGACTCTCCATGGCCGGGCCGTGCATGCCGCCGCCCCAGGAGGCACAGCGCTCGACGCCAGGAGTGCTGGGGAAGTCAAACCGCGGCCTCTTGGCGACGCTCACGTAGGGGGCATCGAAGTGCTGCAGTCTTTGATTTGGTGGCTGTTGCGGAGGAGGGTGCTGCATATTAAACACGGGGTCGGTGTAGGGATGCATATTCCTGTTCTCCAGTCTGTGAATAGGGTATTCAAACTGTGCATGCTGGTTCTGCATTATGGGCCCATTGTCCTGCAGGTTGGAGTTGGGAGCGTTGGCTTCTGTTTGCTGTTGCCTAGGGATGGCTGGCGGGCAGGAGTTCTGTCTGGCCAGCAAGCCCGGCGGCTGCTGCGGTGGTTGCGGTGGTGGTGGCGGCTGCTGCTGCTGCATCAGCGGGTGCCTGGCGTTGGCCCCCGGCTCCAGACTGGCCGACATCTTCCGCGCCCCCCGAAGCGCTCGAAGAAGACGCCGTGCTGCTGCGGCGGGTGCGCCTTGGCCACGGCCATGCCCGGCGCCCGGGGCAGGGCGGGCGCCCCCGCGAAGCTGCCGCCCGCCGGCACCTGCCGACCGCCGCCGTAGTGCGGCAGCTGCCCCTCCGGCTCCGACGGGGAGAAGACGGGCAGCTCGAAGTGGCCGGCAGGGCCGTCGCCAGGGTAATTGTATTCCAGCGAGTCCACGCCGCCCTGCGCCGGCAGCCGCCGCGGCTCCAGGCCGTGAGGCTCGGAGGAGCCGGCCGCCGGCAGCCCGTGGAAGGAGGCAGCGCGGTTGGGGGACTGGTCGAGGGGCAGGCAGGGAGCCGGCACGGCGTGGCTGGCGGCGCCGGTGCCGTGGTGCTGGAAATCGGGCAAGGTCCCGGGGCGCTGCTGCCCGAAGCCCTCGCCGCCCTGGCCCTCGGCCATGTGCTCGTAGCCGTCGGCGAACGCCGTCTGCCCGCCCAGCGCGCCGCTGTAGCCCAGAAGGCGCCCGCCGTGCACGCAGGAGGCGCCGGGGTCGGGCCCGAAGCCGCCGCCGAAGTGCGGGGGGTGCTGGTGCGGGTGGGGGGCGCCGCCGGGGCCGCCGTGCGGCTGCTGTCCGCCGAAGAAGCCGTGCACCGGCGGCTGCATGCCGCCGCCGTGCATCTCGGCGGGGCCGCGGCCCGGGAAGCCGTAGGCGTCCCCGGCCAGGCTCATGTTCATGCCCAGGAGAGGCGGCTCGCCCAGCGCGCCCAGGGCCGGATCCGCCGGCGCTGGGCCGCCGCCGGGGAAGGCCGGCGCCTTGAAGTGCGCGCTCATGCTCAGTCCGGGCTGGCCGAAGCCCCGCTCCGCCTGCCCGCCGCTCCGGCCGCTGCTCTGCGGCTCGAACTGTTCCAGCCCGAACATCCTGCGCGGCTCCTCAGCAGGGCATGGCTGCTCCGCGCCGCTCCGCCGTCCCGCTGCCCGCCGCTCCCCGCTGCTCCGCTCCGCGCCACTCGGCCGCCCCCGCTCACATCCTGCCGCGCCGCCGGCACCGGCCGCTCGCCCGCGCTCACCCCGCCGCTCGCCGCTCGCTGCTGCCCGAGAGCCGACGGGGCGGCGCGCCGCCGCTCACAGGCTCCGGCGCCCGGGAGCTGCGCGCCGCATCGCCGGCCGGCCGTGCGCTCCCGCGGCTCGCAGCGCTCCGGCGGCGGCGGGGCCGGGGCGCGGGGCCGGGCGGGCGCTGCGAGGGCTGCGCCGCGCTCCCCGCGCGCTGCCGCGCTCTCACCCAGCGCTGGCGGAGCAGCAACAAGTTTTGCATTTCAGCGATGAATTTCAGCCATCGGGGCTGCGCCAATGAGCGCCGCGGTCCGGGGCGGGGCTGCCGTTAAGGTGGCTCCGCCGCCGGCCCCGCGCCCCGCCCGCACCGCGCCCCGCACCGCCCCCCGTGCCCGGCGGCGCCGCTGCTCCCGCGGCGCACGGAGCGCGGACGACCGGGGAGGTGCGCGGTGCCCTGGGGTCCCGGAGCGGGGTCCCGGAGTGGGGCGGGGGCACTGGGTCTGGGACCAAGTGGCGGCTGTGGGGAGCCACCGGCCGCACGGCCCGCCGGGGCGAAACCCGCCCGGCAGCCCCGGGCCGGGAGCAGGAGCGGCCCCGCTGGCCCGCTCCGAGCCGGGCAGCGCACCGAGCCGCGCGGGGAGCGGGGGAGTCACAGCCCGGTTCCCTCGGAGGGACAAACACCCACCGGGCCCGGGGGGCTGCAGACCGCCGGCGGGACACGGCGCTTCAGGTGCTCGCGGCTGCACATGTCGATAGCTTAAAGAAATAGTAATGAATATTGCTCCCACCAAAAAAAAATGAGATCTATAAATAAGCGGCTGAGGACTGTTTGTATATGGCAGGAGAGTTTTAACGGGATTTTTTTTCTGCAGGATCAGGATGCTGCGCTGTGATTAAATATTGATTTTGTGTAATTAGTTTTCATGTGAACTATCCTCCTTGCTGATGGCCTGGAGATTTCAGAACTGGCGAAGAAATGGAATTGGACGTGGAAATTATTACTTAGCGAAGTGACAAGGGGCGGGGGGGTCGGCGCGGGGCTCGGGCTGCGGGGCAGGCACCGGGGTGGAAAACGAAGCACGGGCGGCGCGGCCGCGGCACAAAGGAACGGAGGGGATGTCTCGCCTCTCTCTACGGGAACGGCGGCAACGGAGGGAGGGACCGAGGGAAAGACGTAGCCGCCGGCCCCTGCTGCAAAGGGGCAGCGGTCCGGACGAAGGGCTGGCCGGCCGGGGTCCCGCACCCCGCTCCCGCACCCGCCGCGGGTCAGAGGCGGCTCCGCGCCCGGAGCTCCGCCAGCGCCGCCGCCGTGCGCCCCCTCTGCGCCTGCGTGCGCGCCGTCGGAGCGGCTCTTCCGAACGGGCACAGCGCCCCCTGGCGCCCGGCCGGCCCCGCCGCACCCCCGCCGGGCAGGGAGGCCGCGCTCCGAACCCCGAGCGGTGCAGAGCCCCGGGCCGCGCTCCGGATCGTGCCCCGAGCGGTGCAGAGCCCCGGGCCGCGCTCCGGATCGTGCCCCCGCCGGACAGAGCCCCCGGGCCGCGCTCCGGACCGTGCCCCCGCCCCCGCTCCGCCCCGACGGCGGTCGGAGAGCCCCCGGTCCGCCCCGGCGGAGCGCAGTCGGGCCGCACGGGGCGGGCCGAGACCCGCGAGCATTCCTCCCCGCGGAAGGACGGGGTCCGTAGCGGGGGGCGTCGGGCTGGGCGGAGTCGCCAGGAGCTGCCCGGATTCGTGTTGGGGCATCAGCGCCGCCGCCTCTCCCTTCCCCGGCGCGTCCTGCCGCTTTTCTGGGGGCTGCAGCCTGTCCGTCCCGAGCCGCTGTTCGCCACGGGCACAGAACGGCCCTGAGCCCAGGGCGATGTCACCCCCGGCTGCTAGCCGGGGCTCGAGTGTCCGTGTGTCGCACCGGGGCTCAGCCCCGCTCCCTCCAGAGCCACCACAGCCTCGCTGCATAGGGAAATGGCATGTCCCCCCATGGCTTGGCCAGCTCGCCCAGCACCGCTCCTTCTGCGAACTTCGGCGGGAGCCAGATGGTGTCCATAACTGGACAATGGCAAATATGGAAATAATCTCAGCCTAAGTATTCTGACCGTAATAACAGTGAGTTGCTTGGAATGGCAAGGTCTGATTCCAGCTGCAGAGTTCTGCCGGCCCGTGGTGTATGTGTCGGAAGGTGGCTCAGCCCGTTTCTAACCTGAGATGTGCTCTGGGCTAAGCTCACCCAGGGCTGCCAAACTGCCCTGCAGCTCCTGCTGTCCAGCACGGGGCCGGGAGCACTGGTCAGCAGTGTCCGGTCACCAGTGTCACAAAACATCGCAGTCCCCAGCCAAGGAGAAGGAAGCCTTTCTCAATCAGACCACGCAGTGAAAAGTGTATTTTATAAACCATATTTTTACTTTCAGTCTTTGGGTTTTGGTCATCTTGGGGGAAGCAAGGAGAGGCATTATTTAAATAGTTGTAGCTGCTGGGGATTATTTTCTAAATTAACAATGGTAATTGTGCCTGCCAAATCCAAAATTGAGGGGATTCATTTATTTCAACTCTCCAGACAATAGCACAATTTTGGGTTTCATATTGCAAGCTCTGAAAACCAAATAGTGGGACTCATTTTTTTAAAAAAATTCAAACAACATCAATTCATCAGACTTAAATCCAGCTCTTTCCACTGTGTCAGTTTAACTTGCACTGAGAAAAGTTGCTGCTCAGCAAAAAAAAAAAGAAAAAAAAATCCTTTTTAACAAAATGAATGCATCATACATAAAACATCACGGACCATACAATTAGTAAGCAAATGTAAGAGTTCAGCTCAGTTCATAATTATTCAGCAAACCTATTCAGAATGATTTTTTTTCTCCCTGCAGCAATCTACTGTGTGGGCTCATTACCACTGAAAATCTAACGAAGAAACCACCACAGAAACTGCACAAAATAAGCCCATATGCTCAAGACACTTTAGCTCAGCCAGCCCTTAGCAAGAGCCTCTTAAACCCTGACACGGAGGGAACCCAAGCTCACTTCCCTGCGGAATTTGCACTCCAGAGGTGCCTTGTCATTAGTGCAGCTTCAGGTACATCAGTTGTGGCCACTCCCTGTCCTCCGTGGTGCCACCAACGCCTGCTCAGTGTCACACAGCAGCCCCGGTGATGGCCCTGTCCCTGCAGCAGAGGATCCCAACAGCCACTCTGCAAAAGAGCTGATGGGATTCTTTAGGCAGGGATTCCTCTTCCTAGCAGGGATATTTGGTGAAAGGAATTGGAATATTTTGAATGACGGGTCTCCAAATCTGGCAGCTGACGTTTTAAGGAAAGTTTTCAGCCATTCTGCCTGGAAAAGTTTAGGGAAACTATTGCATCTCCTCTCTCTCAAACTCCAGCCTGTGTGGTGGCAGAACGGGCACAGGAGACAAACGTGTAAAATCATTAGATGAGCTTGTGAGTGCAGGGAGTGCAGAGCCAGCTCCCGAGGGAAGGCATGGCTCCACAGGGGATGGTGTCTGTCTGTGTGCATCTTCTGCAGCTCCAACTGAAGGATTTTTGGGTATGGGAGGGCTCTGTTCTGGGCATGTCCCAGAGCCCAGCAGACCCTCTGTGGGCAGAAGGCTCATGGTGCCTCACAGACTCCCAGGGATTTGCTGCCAGCACAGTCACACTGCTGAGCTGGGATGCACCCAAAAGGCAACATGTAGGGACTTCAAACAATCCGACCTCTGTCACTCCTTGTCCTTCCCTGCTTGAGTGTCTGGAGGTGACATGGTTTGTAATTGAGATAAAAGACAATTTCATCTGTGAAACCTGATTTGCATTCAGTTTCTGGGAAGTTCACCTTGCCCGTGTAAAGATTTCATGCTTAGTTTTACCAACAATGTGGTTTCTGGAAAGATTGAACCAAATTCCTTCAGACACTTTACTGCTTCCCATTTTTAAAAATGCATAGTTGAATAAACAGAGTTAAGGGACTAAAACCATCTCCATCATTTCCCGTAGGGATAGACAGCAATTTCAGAACTTAGCCCTTCACAGGGATTTTCCCATTTGGTTCTTCTGCAAGGTTGGTCAGCTGGTTTAGCTCCTTTTCATGGCTGCAACCTTAAGCTGTGTGTTTTTCCTGTTTGGGTTTAGAGGTCCCTCAGTATGGATAATGATATTTTCACATTATCAGTAGATTTTTCCATTGCTGCAGACAGCTTTTTTTCCCCCTAATTTAGTATATTGGGTCCCGTTTATGCCACATAGGTGAAAACTTTTGCAGCACATGGTGCACTTTGGTGTACATATAATGAACACCAAAAATATATTTTGGATATTTGGATGACTAAAAAACAGGATAATGCTAAATCATACAACACTGAGAGTGTACATTAGTAAAAACATAGGAAACCCTAAAATGTTTCCTGTCCGTGATCACTGTACTGCACAGTCCACCACCTGGACTTTTATTTTTCCCGTTCAAATTCCCATCTTTAAAATGCACATGTAGGATCAGACATTCCATTGGGATGGGGAAATTTTAAAAAAAAAAAATTATATTTTATTATACATATATGATATATACAGCACAACAGAAATAGACAGAAATAGTGAATTAGTTTGGCTACAGGAACAGTAAAAATTTTCTGTTTCCTAAAATAGCTCAGTGAAGCATAAATAAAAAATGGCACCTCTATGTATGGCTAATGGGTGTTTAACTCTCCTCAGCGTTTCACGGTGGAGTTTGTGTGACCAACTTTGTTCTGCTGTTTTCTTAAACTTGAACCAGGTGGGAATTTATGTAAGCATGGTGGAGCAGGAGCAATCTCTGAGCATCTGGAAAGTCTGGCTCACTGTGGGTGATGCCAGAAAACCACCAAAGTTAATTCATTTTTCATCATCTTATAAATTGAATTACTGTGAAAGGAGAGAGCCAGAGGGTGTTTTATAAAGTCCTGATGACTTAATTTCCCCTAAGTATTAGCTTCATGAGAGCACTCACCCTGGTGCTTCCTCTCCTCATCCTGCCATCCCCTGGGATGCCACACGCCGCGGTCCCATCCTGCCCTCGCCTCCCTGTCAGGACACGCAGAGCAGGACATTGCTGGGCACAGCAGGGCCACTGGATGCAGGTTTGGAGGTCACTGCTTCTCAGGAAGTCACCCACAGGGGACCAGGTTGGCTTCTCCTGGAGAACCTCCCCCAGGGCTGCATGTCTGAGCATCCTCCACGTTCCTCTGTCCCCTGCTAAACGCTGCCATCCATCCTATTCCAGGGCTGGGGAACACACTGGGGCTCCCTGTGTATGGCCCTGACCTTCTGGCTCTGCTGGAGAACACATCCTGGGGTGAGAGGGATGCTAAAGACTGTGGGGCACAGAATTCAGAGCCACCAGGCAAATAAAGCTGCTCTTGTGTTTGTTATTTATCGCGTTACTTCATAAGTTTAAACAGCACGACGTGCGTTCCTGAGCCGCTGGTGAACCCTGGCTTGCAGTCCTGGCTTTTCCAATTGAAATCAAAATGCCCCTACCCACACACTGGGGGGAAGAGGCATCCCAAGGCAGCGAGCACCAGGTCCTGCAGCACGATTTCACCTGCCCCACTTAAGGAATTAATTGCTTTGCAGCAGGAATTACTCCAGCACTATTGGCTGCCCCACACAACTGCCCCTTGCCAACAGCCAAACCTCCCATCCGCCCGCCAGAGGCACAAAGGGTTAACGATCTCCTGCTGCCCACAACCATCGCTCCTCCACCATCACGGCCCCTCAGCATCTGTACAAAGGGCCTGATTTAATCCGGGTTGCAGACGACTCACATTGTACTCGCAGCCTCGGAGTGATGTCGGGTGATCAGGTTTCCAGCTAATATCCAAAGCACAGCCCGAGCACTGAGCGGGAACAAAGGCACCTTTGTTGCTGGGGAAAAAAATCCCCTGAAGATATTAGCAGTGCAGTAGAGTTCAAACTGTTAAATGATTCAAATATTATTTAATGAATACATTTGAAATGAGGTCTCACAACCCAGAACACTTTTTAGATCATCATTTACAAAGCGCCGCCTCTTCGCTTACTTCTTTATGAAGTTGCTGCTTTCAGATTTCAATTATGGTCATTTTGCTTCCAGCCTTTTTCTGGGACGTCCCGTGTTGGTGTAGCTCCGTTCTTTCTACAGTACACTTTAGACAGTGGCTACTGGGTTTTTCAGGAGTCCTGGTAACCACATTCCCTTAATTTACCTTGGGCTGTGTTTCTGTGAGAAACAAGGGAGACAGAGCCTTTTGCAAAAGGAGAAACAGCATTAGGTGTTGTTCTAGAGGGTGCTAAAGCCAAGCTTATAAAATGGAAATTTGGTAAAGTAGCATATCAAGATTTTAGCTGGGATTGGAGAAGCTCTATAAAGTTCATATTCAACAAATACCTCAAATTTCTTGGATTTCTTAAGTGTCTTGGATATGCAATTCTAAACCAGAAAGCCATGTAATTTTTGAGAGAAAAATTAAAGAATCAAGGTAGATGGGTTTCTGGAAAAAACACATCTCCAACCAGAGGAATAAAGTTTTAAAATTAAATAAGGGCTTACTGTGACTATAGCAATGAAAAATCCTGACAATCATATGCTGTTGATTAAAATTCATTTTTCATGTAAATTCAAGCAAGTAGAAAGTCTTTCATTAAAAGTTACAAAACTTGAAGACTCTTAAATTGTATGAACTGAATAAAAACCCCAGTGACAGACCTGTGCTTCAGACTTTGCCATGAAACCACAGCACTGCACTTTCCAGGACATGATGTAGCTCCTAAATATGGCTGAATTGGCTGAGGCTTGGAAATGTAGAATAAGTTATCTTACAGGACATTTTCATATTGCTCAGAGAGTATTTAGAAAGGCTTGAGGGTGGAAAATCCCAACAGACCCAAAATCTCGGCAGATTTTTTCCCTGACATTTCTCAGTCTACGTGTAAATGCAAAAGACAGAAAACATTCCCCTTTATCTTCAATGATTAAAATTCCTCTAGAAAAAAGCAAATTCCTTAGAAACCCCTTTTAGATCACACTTGTGTGCAGCCAAGTGATGGATTTCAAAGGTTACTGCTGGAATATGGTTCACAGCAGTCTATTGCAGTGAGTAACTATCACGTTTACATACCCATTATATCAAAACTACGTTGCACTTCCACTGCTTCCTGTTGGTTTGCCATCTGGAAGCTAAACAAGCTGGTAGTAAAGAAAGAATTCAATTCTGCATTTACCAAAGGAGCCGTACAAGCCTCCATTTGCAGCAGGTGATTGCACAACCTGAGCAGGCAGAACTCTGCCCCAAAATCAGCACAGGGCCCACGCTGAGGGCAGCACAGCCAGCCCCGGGAGGCTCAGCCATGCCAAGCAGAGGGCAGGGATGGGAGCAGTCAGCGAGGGACACCCAGGCCCCCATCAGCAGCCCTGGTGGCCCGTGGGAGGCACCTGCCACCTGCAGCCCCCTCCTCCTGGCTGGTCCCACCTCTGCTGGCCCAGCACTTTACAGAGGGCAGCCACAGAACAGGAGTTCTCCCTATCCAGGAGTATCAAAGGTTCAGGTGCATGCACTGCTCAGCTTGAAATCCCAAACCAAACCCAGCCCCAGAGCAGCCGTCCTGCCCTAGGTGAAAACAGCCTTTCGGACCACAAACACCAGCTCAGGAGCAACAATGGGAGTGCCTGAGATAAGAGACAGCTTTTTTGATCAAATTTATTTAATTAAATTTCATTGCCCGCTTTACTGTCAGTCACACCAGAGACTGCCAAAGGAAACTAAACATTGTACATCCACTACAAGATTCTCTCAAATTTTCACAACTAGTCCAAATCCATGGAAGTCACAGGGCCATTTTCCCTCTGCCTGCATTACAACACATGAACAAATGGCAGGACACGAACTCCAGCACTGAGCAGACCTGAGCCCTTGGGTTCCAGGTGTACTGCCATCCTGGGCCCAGGCACTTCAGTGACCTCTGTGTGTGCCACAGCTCTGCATTTACCAACCCAACCTCCTGGTGGTACAGCACAAGTGACCCAAATAACTGCTAACCCAGAAAGGAAAACAAAACACAACTGTGGGGTCTGGAGGGTGGGCAGGTGCAATGCTCAGGTGAGGCACCAGAGCTGGGCAGGTGTGGCAGTGCCAGCGTGCACAGCACCAGGACAAGTGCACAGCACACCTGGCCCATGCTGCCAATGTAGGAATGGTTTGTCGCTGATGGGAACAGCAATTGGATCCCTCCTGGGAGCTCAGGCAAGGCTTGCCCTGCCAAGGGTGCTGGGAGGAAACCAGGCATTAATAGATCTTTGTCTAACTAGTGCTTTTAAAATACTTTTTCTCTGATCTAACAAGCATTAGGATAATATCCCCTGCTGTTATGTGCTCTGAATAGTTCCTTAAACATGCTGGAGACCTTTTCCCTATGGAGTTTCCTACAGGAGGCATTTGTTACTCCAGGGGCTCTTGTGCATCAACCCCTCACAGACAGTAGGGAAACATGTCAGGGGCTACAACTGAAACTGTCATCATAGCTGAAAGTCTACATCTTCCAAAGTGTATTTCCAACATGAAAACAGCAAAAATCACAATTATATTCCACTGCTGCGTGTGAAATCCAGACTGCTTGCATGGGTTCCAAAGGGAAGCTCTGGAAAACAGCCACTGCACTGGCAGGAGTATTCCTGGAGGGAAGGGCTGTCCCTCTCCTCCCTGCTTGGTCTAAGATACACTGGAAAATGTTCTACACTGTCAGCGTACTTGAATAAAAAGGAGCTTCTGGAAAATTTCAAGTTCAAATTACTTTATAAATCACAAGCCATTTTTCCTTAATCTTGCCAATTTTAATGAAGAAAACTGTTAGCATTTCAATGTACAAAAGTCCAATAAAACATGATTTTTTTCTTTTAAATCAGTGAGTGGGTAAAGTTTGGGTTAAACTTATTCAACAGTAAAAGTCTTTCAATTTCCACTAATAGAAATTTTTTTCTGATTTGACTAGAGGATAATGACAATCCAGAAATAAATAGCTATAAATACATTCATTGTTCCTATTCCAAAAACTCATCACATAGGGAAGACATAAAACTGAAATTAACTCGTTTGAGTGTTCCTTTACAATGAGAGACGGGCAAGTTAGAGTAGAGGTGACTCGGACAGGAGAGAAAACAAGTAGGGCAGAAATTGGTCCAGTATTGACATTCATGAACATACCAGTTAGCAAAATTCATCCTTTAAATGATACTACTCAGTTGATTTTTATTTGCTTGGGGTATACATAATGAAAGCAGTTTTCCTTGGAATCTTTGCTAGGACAGGTATAGCACCCGGAGACACTGTAACCACCCCTTGTGTCTGCATGTGTGTGTATAGTTATATACAGAGTCATGCACCCACACACACATCCAACAGCTGGCGTTGGCGTCCGTCCGTTGTCACTCGTCATTGGCAGCACTCGTTCCTCGCACTTGGCCTTGGTTACGCAGCTGTGGAGAGAGGAAGTGCAGTGTCTGTGTTAGGAGATTCTTCAGGCAGAGTTCTGAACAGGCAGGGAAATTATCTCCAGGGAAAAGCAGGACGGGGCCTCAGAACACCGCCGGGACTGAGAGTCACACCAAAGCAATGCTGGCTCCTGAGGGAATCTCAGCGGGAGCTGTGCTGGGGTAGGATGCTCCCAGGGGTGGGAGCAGCTCCCTTCACGGGGGTGATCACACAGATCAGAGGGATGTGGCACCCTGGGGCTGGGATGTTACAGCAGTCCCTGTGAGGAACAGCAGCACCCGAGTGCTGGGCACAAGCAGCAAGAGCCTGCAAGTCCCAGAGAATCTGCTCCTGCAGTAACAGTTCTAACACAGTTTAGTGTCTACAAATACCAGGTGGAACTGGATTTCAAGAACTGAATGTGGTTGGAAGGCGATGCTCCACAGCTTCCCTAAGTGACATGGACCAAGTCCACAGATCACTTTGCTCCTGCGTGTGCAGCAAGGCGATGCTGAGTGTCTGACTGGTGCCCAGAGGGGGCAGGCAGCAGGGCTCAGTGCCATCACCAGGACAGCAGCACATCTCACACCTCAGGTGCTGCACTGGGAAAGCATCAGGCACCAGGGCAGGTGGCCAGTGCTGCAATAATTCTACCCAAGTACCTGCATCAGAGCCCATCTGGTATGCCCTGGGCACTATGGCTCAGTCCCACCTGCTGATCACCACACCACTACTGAGCAGGAGGAAGGTAAAGCCCACATGGGCTATGTGGACTTTAAGATGATTTCTACTAGCAATTCCCATCCAAAAGAACATTAATCCCTCTTCTCCTTTTCCATCCAGCAGTTGACTTACACAGCTCGCTTTGCCTCAGAACCTACAGAGAACTCCTCTAGACGTCTGCAGCCAAAGTGCCTCGAACGGAACCCTTCTTACGCATCTGAAGTGAAATAAAACGTGAGCTCCACACACAGAACCTGCCGCGCCGTGTTAGTATGAGAGAAGGAATGACCTACAGGGCCAGGAAATGCTTCTCCGTGGCCAGGGCCAGGACCAGCTGCAGCTCAGGGGTTTGGACATGGTATGGTGTTTCTTTTTGGCAAGGAGACCTGGGAACTGGAGAGCGGCTGTAAACAATGCTGCCTGAATTTTTGCCAAGCTCGTGATGCTCCAGGATGGAGTCACTGCTCAGGATATTCAGTGTGGCATCTCTACCCTCACACAGGCATGAGAGAGGTTGGTCACAGGGCTTTGGCTGGACCAGATGATTTTCTACCCTGCACTGATGAGCTGATGCATGTTTCATGGAGTAGAGGTGCTTCTCATCTCCAGGAGCCAGAGACAGAATCCACCAAGTGAAACATAAACAGTGAGAAAAAGATGGGCTGGGATAGAGAAACTCTGGAAGAACACTGATGAGGATTCAGAGAGTAACAGAAAGTAACAAAAGCAAAGATCCTGACTATAAAAATCGACTGAAGATGAAGCACAGGAGCAACAAAAGAACTGGAATGTGCACAGAATCCAGAGAAAGATCAGCTCGAAGCAGAAGGAAGAAAGGGTGTTCATGGAAGGGAAAGAATACCAGGAAGCTGTGTGGGAAAGAACATGCACTGCCAGCCCTACTCTGTGCCTGGTTTGGCTTTCAGCATCACAGAACTACCCAGTGCATTCCTGACTACTCTGCAGGGACAGGAACATGGACATATCTGTGTCACACTGAGCACCTCATCCCTGAGCACTCACTTCCCAGAGGTCCTGGCCATAAAACACACTTTGTGGTGTACTGGGGATGTAATGACAGTTACTGGTGAGCACAATGGATGGAGTAGTTGCATATGAAACAAGATGACATATTATTGTGGATAAAACTGGCATCCATATTATTTGGCAGTGGTATTTTTGCCCTTAGGTTGTTCTCCAATAATGCACTGCACCACAAACCCATTGAAATGACATCATTTATAGGTGTTTGCAGATACCCCTCTTGCAACAATTGAGAAAACCCCAAGACAGTAGGTCTTCACTCCTCTCACATTTCACAATATCCACAGAAATCCAGGTTAGTGTAACATCAATACATTTATCTTGTGAAAAAGAAAAAAAGCCAACCCAACTTTGTCAACAATACACAAATTACTGACACTAACATCTCACACAACAAGCTATTTGCAAAAAACTATTTGCCTTTGCAAAAGGAGAAAATATTACGTAAATACATTTGCTGTTTAAGAATGAGGATAAATGTTACACCCAGAGACATGTCAGCTGGGTTTGGCTTAAGGTAAGAACTAAAAGAGCAGCATACATTTTGGAAAAAAATATTTAAAAGCAGCTACTTACCAGTGAGAAATGTGAAACAAAACATCCACAGTCCACAGAGACACAAAGGAACAATTTCCTCACGCACACAGGTGTGTCAGGTTCTGCTGCCTCTCTCCAGCACACCTCTGGTGTGCATTCCTCACTGCCACTAGCCTTGCTCAGGGAAACTGGATAAAGTTTGTTTCAGTCCAAATAAAGAACTATGGATGTGCAAAAGGGAGCCCTTCTGGCAAAATGCAGTATACAGAGGACAGCTGTTACGCTTCCTCCTTCACAGACACCTGGGAACAGGTGGCTCTAGGAACAGGCATAAATTAAAATTCAAGAAGAAACCCCCATCATTTGAGAGAACACCTGCCAAAAATACCCAAATGCCCGTGAGAGAGCACAAGGTCAAGAGTGAGTGAACACCAACCTTGTCCAAAGGGTATTCTGGGGCTGCTGACCCAAACTCTCCAGCTGATGGGAAAAGAACGTTTGCTGCCACCAGCTCAGCACAGGACCAGGAAGAAACACTTCTTCCAAACCCAGGAAACATCCCTACACTACACAGGCTGTTCCACACTGTTTGGAAAGTCCCTGGAGAGTACTAGTGGGGAGGGAGGAGCTGCAGCTGGTTTGGTACCAAAGATGCACCAGACACAGACTGTGGAATGTGTCACAGGTCCCCTGTCCACAGCTGGGCTGAAGCCTCAGGCAACCTGGTTAGAGGTGTCTGGAATGAGTCAAACCAGGCAAAAAGCAAGTTGTAGCTGAAGACACATTGTGTCTTGGAAGAACCAAGACAGTGGAACTGTCTGGGTAACCTGGCTGGGTTTGGGGCACGAAGCAATTGTCAAAATGGGAAGGAAATACAAGTGCAAATCCAAGAACTGCAAAAAACCTGCAGAATGCCTGCAGGATTTAACATGGGAAAGTTTCATGCCAAAGGTCATGTCCTGGAAAGGCACTACTGAAGAAGGCTTCCTCCCCAGCCTATGAACAGAAAGAGCAGTGACAGTGCCCTAAGTCTGAGCTTTGTCCCAGACATCAGCCCTCAACATGTCAGGCCAGATGGATTTGGTCCTCACAGCCACTGAGGCAGGAAAACTGCCACAATCTCAGCTGATTTTACTGACTTCCTTTTTGGAAGTAAAATTTTGGTTTGGTGTGCTTATCAGAAATGGAATAGTTGACACATGACACAAATTTGAGAAAAAGTAATCAGATCTAGTGATGACTAGAAATGAAACAAAGCAAGACACATGATGGAACAGGACAGTGACAGCTTTGAGTTCTAACCAACAAATGGCAAAAGGGCTCTGAATGGGACTTTGTGCCATAAACACAGAGGTAGTCAGGGCAGATATTCTGCATTTAATGACATCAGAGATACCTACCTTCCAGCTAGACAGCACAGAATGCAGAAGCTTGAAGCACATGAGGCTGCACTAAAGGAGCCACAATGTTCATCAGCAATTGCCCAAACGTACACACACAGATGGACACCACACAACTTGCCTCAGTTTCCAAACAGATACATCTGCAGGTAAAGGCATGCACATCTGAGCCTTTAAAAAAAGCTTTCTTACCGCTTCCAGCTCCTTCTGGGTTTCATCCTCCATTTTCCTAATGTCCTCCATAGTCAGCTCAATCCACTTGTCAATCCAACAGAACAGCTGGCGATGGAAGTTGGTAAATATCCTTTTTTCTTGCTTTAAGAAGATAAACAAACATTAGATTATCGGTTTTGGACTTGCCAAAGGCTGGCTGAAGTGATTGCAGCTGCTCAGTTTGAAGAGTTAAAATCGTCAGGTGAGTGCTGCTTCACACTGCTACAGGTTCAGCCACCTCTCACCCCTGGATTCAATTTAAATTCACCTCACTTCTCAAATGGTTTAACATGGAAAAAATGAACAAATTTCACTATCAAAAAAAAGTTTCAAGAAAGTTCAACAATTCACATTACTTCAAAATTATGAAGAATGTTTTTAAAATCTGTTCCAGCTCCAAGGTAGCAGCAGTCAAACCAGAACAGCCAGTATCTGAAGACTTTGCTTTTTTCCATAGAGACTTCTTCTGGTACTACCAATGAAGCCCCATTTGTAGCAAACCAAGACAC
Organism: Entomyzon cyanotis; assembly: GCA_024500445.1. Taxonomy (NCBI): domain Eukaryota; kingdom Metazoa; phylum Chordata; class Aves; order Passeriformes; family Meliphagidae; genus Entomyzon; species Entomyzon cyanotis. Next base: position 5,044,867 of record JAKEPQ010000852.1, read on the forward strand.
AAATGGTTTGACTGGCTGGGGAAGTGGACAGGAATTGCTTGGCTGTGAGCAACAGGAAACTGCATGGCTGCTCCTGCTCAAACCCCCACATCAACACAGCCCCCTCCCCACAAGGCACATGCACTCACCTTTTGTATAAAGTTTTCAACTTTGTTTTGCAGTCCCCACCACTTAAATTTGATGGTCACCAATTTGTAAGCACACATTTTGGGACACTCCTCATCGGTTGCTAGCTCCTTCTGTTTGGGGTAACGGGAAAGAAGTTTTAATATTTTAAAAGTTTAATTATTAGAAATTATAATTCTAATTAGTGCATCAGAATGATAAGTAATATAATTAATTTATAGTAAATTAATTAAATTTAGCTATGTTGTTATGATATAAAATATAATTTTAAGTATTCTTACAGGAAAACAACATTCTAATCAGTGACTAGGGGGTGTTCCTGACTCTGTGATTCACTCCAGGGCACAGCAGTGAGCTGCTCAGCTCCTGTGGGGATCTCTGGTGTGGCACACACAATCCATTCCCTCCTGGGATGGCAGGCACAGACTCTGATGGCTGCCAGGGGGTACTGCCAAGCTGTGCACTGCTGTTGGGGTGTCACTGAGGGCCAGGGGGATGTGCTGGGCCACAGGACATTTGTTCCTCAACTAGAGTTGAGCCAAGTTCCAAAAGAACCACAGACTTTGCTCTTCTGCTGATAGACTTCATAAGGCTCTAAAATCAGCTCCTAGTACCTTCCAGTTTGGCCCCAGAGGTCCTCTCTTCGTCTTAACTGACTGGAATAATGCAGGATCTTCATCAGCTTTGTAGTCCTGTAACATAAAACACTCTGAGAGTCAGAAAACCAGACCAGATTCAATATCCCACTGTGTTAAGCTTCTCTTCATGGCTGCCAAACTGATTCCCTGCTCTGGAGCAGCACAGCTGCCAGGCTGACTCCATCACACCTGATCCCAACACAGCAGCTCTGCAGGGCTGCACCCTACTGAAGAGCCCAAGAAAGTTTAGCAGAGTTTAAGGTCTCATTTTTAAATAAAGTATCAGTGAGGACAAAATCTGCAGAACACAGAGTGAAAGATACACCTCCAAGAGAAGCAGCTCCTGGCTGCTGAAGATCACATCAGTTTTCAGTTCCAGATTCTTCCACCACCAACACAGAGGAACAAAGGCTACTTCTAGACTGAAATTCTGAATCCACTGAGCAAGGATACACATATTAACTGTTAATGCTTTCACAGACATTCTGACATTTACAAAAACCTATTGCAAGCCAAATGGAGCTGAAAAAGCCAGCAAGTCCTCTCAGAGGAATCCAATTTCACTTAGAGAACATCAGCTTTTACACTTTCTTCTCCCCAGTTTTCTCTCATTGTTCCTAGTTCTTTTAACATACCTACCTACACTGGATATTAAAACAGGCTGAAGAAACCCTAATTTATCTAGAAATCATTACTAGGTGTTCAGACAAACCTCCACATTGAGGACTCAAATACGTACTTTAGGAATCGAGCAGATATTTCCTAGAAGCAGCCAAGTGAGTAAAGACATTTCAATGTCTTTAGTCACTTGATAATCAGTGTTTTATGAACTTCCACAAACCAGGAGTCTCCTCTAGTTTTCCCTCTAAACTGCTAGTTTGAAGAATATCAATACTTCAAACATTTAAAGTTTTCAATTAGTATAATTGCAGAAAGACTAAAAGCCATATTGCCTTCTGAATTTCAGTAAAACCCACTTATTTTTGATTTTACTGTAACAAAGCACATATCCTTTCCCACAGACATCCAAAAGAGCAAACAGACAGCAGCACACAATATCCACACAATATCCCTGACTCACTTCCCACTGCACTGAGCCAGAGCCACTGGCTGTGTGTGACACTGACTCCTCCAGGAACCCAGCAGGGAGTGAGGGAGCCACACAGTTCACAGGCCTTGTCACCAGCTGCAGACTTCTCATCTCACTAGTTATTCCCAAATCCTGTGGCAGAGGATAGCTGCAACCCACTGCAATCCTCAGGTTCTACATTGTCCTGGAGGCTCAGTGTGATACACTTTTTAAAAATTATTTTTTAACCATCCTTGGGCAGATAAAGAGTGATTTTCTTTACATATAAATCACCTTTAAGGTGCAAATACTACAGCAAAATGTTTTTACAGAAATATATTGAATATTTTAAATTACTGATCATGACTGCCTTTGGAAAATGTCACTGAACCACTGGATGGAAGACATGAAAGTAGATCAAGCTATAGCAATGGATAAACAATTTTGCTCTATGTAACTAATTGCTGGCAGAACAATTGCTGCTGGTTTGGGGCAGCAACGTGCCAAACAAAAACACAAGAATTCCACATCCTAGTGCCAGTTTTGTAAATAAAACCAGGTACTGCCTTGAGACAACCCTGAATTTATTTTCACTGCGTGAACATCCTACCAAGGCAGAGCTCACACTGGTGGTGTGGGGCATGAGGCATTTAAACTCAGCTACATGTGCAACCTTGATCTGCCTGGATTACATTGTGGAATGATTTGTCTGGATGCCCCAGGGACACTCAAGTCCACACAATGCTGTTACCTGCCATCCCACCTCCCACTGCACAGGGACATTGGTAAAAAACAACTGTGCTCTTGCATTTGGAGCCTACATGAAAAAAACCACAGCTGGAACCACTGGGGAAGAAAATGTTATCTATGAGGAAAATGTAGGAGTGAAAACAAAAATTCAAAGAAAATAGATGAGTCATGATAATAAAGTTTTCTGTGCCAGAGACAGAAGCTTTGAACCAAGACCTTTTAGAACTCAGTTAACCCAAATCCTGTTAAGGGCATGGAAAACCCTATATAGACTAAAGCCTAGAAGGCCAGGAGAGCATTGTAGGAACTCTTCTCTACACACAAATCCTACCAGCATGCAGGGAAGCAGACTGGACTAGAGCCAAAGTACAAATAAACAACAGTTCTTTGCAGAGTTTAAGGAAAATATCTGTGCAGCAAGAGCTTAACTCCTGACAACAACAAGTCCTTCTTAGGAAGAAAAACAGGCAGCTGCTGGAGCAAATATTACAGCTCAAACCCCTGAAGCCCTCTGGAAAGCCAGACAGGCAAACATCAGCCTGCAGCAGCATAACAAGACAGAGGAGCAAAAACATTTCAAAGAAATACACAAATATCATTTCCCAGGCAATTTCTGCTCACATTCTCAATATAATATGCATGAATGCAACCATCTACAATAAAGAATGATTTAGAGAGACTGTGAACTGCATGCAATAAAACAGTGTCACAACAAACCCAAAACCTGGGCACTTCTTTACAATTCTCACTCTCAGTCTTTAGATCTGCTCAGCATGGTAACAGTGCTCCTGAGAGCTCATGGTTCACTATCATGTAGGATAAACATTCAAAGCTTATATACAGGACAGAATGACTTAAGAAAACTTTTAGAACCTAACAATGAAAATTATACAAGTCTGATGCCTGATCTGCAAATCCACGAAAACGGAACTGAACATGGAGTGGCATCACACTAACTAGGTAGGTGGAGACAAATTTTAGCTTTCCAGCTCAATACTGCATTAGTGTACAAGAGAATGTACATACTACTGGTGTTATTGAGCAAAAAAACTCACATACAGTCCCTGGGGAAGGAAATACCTATCAAAACAGTCACCAGCACTACTGTACACTTCACTGATGTAGTCATGTGTTTAAGGTAGTTTAGCTAAAAGGCTTTTAATAAAAAAATGTCTTGCAATCACTCCCATCTCCTGAAGAGTCCTGCAGCTACAGCACAGCTATCAGGGGAAGCATTCCCTGAAATCACCTTTGAAAGAATGCCAAGGTTCAAATGAAAAATGAAACCAGCCTGGTTATCATGGACACACACAGCAGTGCCATGCCCAGAACGAGAAGTTAAAGGTCTCCAGCAACGAGGCTGGAAGAGATAAATACTTATAAACACCCAGGACAGGATGAAAAAGCCTTACTTCGGGATAGAAAACAAGAAGAGGAGTGAAAAACTTAAAAGCCCATCCTATTTATATAGTGTTGTATGGGATGTGTCATTGCATGATGATTCCAAGGTTCAGCACCAATAACATGGAGTTGTTAGCTGCCTATCATGTGATAATTTAAGTCTGAAATGGGAGAGATCCACCTATCAAACTTTTTAACTCGAGAATCTTTTAACACTTCCTTGTAGACTACAGAGGAGCCATTTCCTATATTCCAATATATTTCCTCAAACTGTAGAACAAGGCACACAGAAATCCAAACTCTCAAGGCATGAAATGTGACTGATTTGTACAAAACTGTACAAAACTTTTACAACTTTCTTTCAAGTAATATAATGAAGATCCCCTGTGACCTAAACAAGACATTTAATATGTTCATTGTACAAAAATAGCTATAAACCTGATTTCAATTTGTTTTCACTAGATTCTACTCTCCTACAAATTGTTTCCAAAACCACAGCCTCTTCTGATCTTGTGATGTTAATTGAGTGTTCATTTTTGCTTACACTTTAAAAAGCCTTTCTCTCCTGGGAAGTCACTTTTATATACAAACAACATAAAGTGACATAGACCGCATGCTGGAGATGATTAAAAGAAAGCAGTTAAATGTATATCTAAAGAAAGTCACAGCTGTCACCCAAATTATTTCTATACGTGCTTAAATGAGCATGAGTCAGCACATGCATGCTATTAGTAGCTTAAAGAAATTTACTATTTTTGTATTTATGCTTTTTTTCTAGCTCTGAAATGAAAGTAACTGCTACACCACAGGAGGGTGGACAAGGTTCATCCACAGAACAAAAGGCTACATCTTGAATACATGAGAACTTTATCAAAATTATTGGATTTTATACATGTAGCTCCATTCTTTCAGTTCTACTGTTACCCAAGGTTGTACATTTGAGCTGCTTTTCCAAGTAAAACTATGTTGGAGAAGATAAATGTACAAATAAAACTTTCCTTTGGTAACACTGACTTTTCTTTTTCCTTAAAAAGTGGAGCAGACCAAAAAAAACCCACTCAGCTACTTAGAGTAATTCCCTAACAAGGACCATAACCATGCAGCACATGATTTCAGACATTACCCCACAGAATGAACTGGTGATTGCTTGAATATCACTGAACAAAAATGAACAAACTGCAGGAAAAGAACATCTGGATAAATGGAACAAAGGGAAAACAGGTGATGCTTTTGTAGGGGACATTTACTTTCCAAGACCAGTAGCGTTCTCTGAAGGCACAAAGCCAGCATGTCAGTCAAGGCAATTTTGTTTTGATGTAGCTGAACTCTCAAGAAAAAAAAAATTCAAGTTCCATTACCTAAACTTGATAAAGATATCAGCATAAATAGAAAAGACTCTCTCCCAAAGTCTTAAGAAGTGAAGAGAGAGAAGACAAAGGCCAGAAACTGCAAACTTTTATAACACAAGAGATTCCAAGTGTGGATTGCAGAGAATTCCTAATGGCTCATCCCAGAATGGGAAAACAGGCAAACAGCAAGGGTGTCAACCTGCAGGTAACTGAGAGTTAACAGAGTCTGTTAAGAATTTAAGCACAAAGCCAGGCTTTGGTTAATGAAGTCAGGACTTTGCAAAACTGTGTTTGTGGGAGATGAAATGGAAATAAAAATTTGAATCACATGGTGAAAATGAATCCCAAGTATTCCTACACAAGAATGGGTTATACTGTGAGTTTGAATCTGAAAATACCTGCTCAAAATATTTGCTAAAAGTGGAAACGGTGTTAGATATTAATAAAAAGAAACAGAAATGTAAAAACATCAGAAGAGACTTAAGACTCTGGATGAGACCACTCTGCACTTAGTTTTGATACTCTGTCAAACATACAAAAGAAAAAAGAGGATAATGTATTGAAAATAGTTCCAAGAACTTCCTGCAAAGAAGTCCCCTCCCCAGAATGTAGGATATCTAAGTATGTATTTTCAGAAAGTAAGTTAAACAGCATAAAGAACCTCTCCTTGCACAAAACCAAGACAATCACATTTACTGTGCAAACAGTCTCCATATTAGTGCCTACCATCTCCCTACTGTCCAAAAAATATTATACATCCAACAGTCCAGCTGTTACAACTTAACAAATCAGACAACAGCCCCAGCAGATCCACATGTGCAGAAAGGATCAGCAGTAAAACCAAAGAAGGCAGGCACATGAACGATTCTGTTCAAAACAGTTTTCATGTCTCTGTTGGGTGAAATCCACACTGTTTTAGCTTATTCACTACCAACACAAAGCACAAGCGGAATCAGCTGCATGCTACATCCCAAACCCAACAACAGAACATTTACTTACTCCCGGTTCTACTTGAGTTCTATCTGCAATGTCAATATGGACAACCTCAACACTCTTCCATGTGTTTGGATCTAAATTGTGCACCTGCAAAATAAAAAGAAAAAAGGAATGATTCTCATGCTGGGAATCACACAGTGATGCACCATGTGCAGTACATGGGTGTGCCATGGAGTTGTTCAAGATGCGGTAAAGGCAGATTTCCCCAAACCTACCCTTTCTTCCTCTACCTTTCTCAAAGGGAATGATCTCCACAATTGCAGTTTAATTCACTCACTAATCAACTTTAAACCAGCCCTAAGCCTTCACTTCTTGTGCATTTAGGAAACCTGGATTTAAGATTAAGCTGTATTCATCTGTCACATTTGCTAGCACTAATGAAATCAAGCTCTAATTAGAACCATTACCCACTCAATCTGAATGAACTTTTCAAGCTAGAAAGAAGTTGCATAAATTCCAAGTGCAAATATGCAGATTTCAATAACTTGACTTATCTTGCAGATTCCCTGAATCATAGGACTGCCTTGAAGGTGGATCTGAATCTGTAGTTTGTCACTACAGATCAAAATTTTTCTGAAGTGACATGTGAACCAAACTGACTGTCTAGGGAGGAAAACAAGAACATCACCAGCCAGGACAATTCACAGAGGCAGCTTCAATATGTAACTACAGAATGTACACTGATCAATTCCAATGGTCTTGTGAAACCTGCTGTAAAACCTGTTTGCAAATAAACTTGTCAGCTGAACTATCAGCAGCATGTCTAAGGTAAAAGATCGTGAAATAAAAAAAGGACTTGTTGAAAAGCTATTTAAATATCTGCCTGAGAATCAAACATCTATATTGACCTCTAAACATAAAACCCAAAACCCTTCTCCAGTCCTTGGATTTCCTTAGATGAGACAGCTTGACCACCTTGCAAGGACCTAAATAACGCTTTTCTTGCTTTACTCACTGGTCAGGCATAGACTTTATACAGTCCTGGGTATAAAATACTTTATCTGTACTAACTGAACAACTCCACTAAGGCTTGGTATTCAAACCCCAACTCACGTTCTCTGTTGTTCCCAAATCTGGTTTATGCCAGGTCTCAATTTTTATGAAGAAGTCATCTTTCATGTATTCATTCTGTAAGAATTAAAAGCAAAAAGCATGAGTCTGACTACACATCTCTGCTATAAGTTTAGATAAATGGTATCTACATATAAGCCATTACTAATCCCTGACCAGCAACACAATCTATTTAAATTACCAGAGAAGCAGCCCCCTTACCTACACACAGAAATAGATACATGATAATCTTAAACTAGAGTAGTGAGTGCTAAATTAAAACCAGTCATGTTTGAGAAATCCAGCTCTACTTGTGCACACCAGTAGAAATAACCCTGCCATTTGCTGTCCTGCTTCCCCAACCCTGAAGTTCTTTCCTTCTATGTTCGAGTAATTTTCTAATTATTCATACTGCAGTTATATGTTACTATACAGCACAATAACAATTATAAAGCTGGACCATAATGGTCCAGCTACCACCAAATTGTATGTTTAATGACAATGCCAGAGCCCTGCTGATTCCAGAAGTCAGAGGGCACACACCTGTGTGCACAGGGACCACGATGAGTCAAGCTCAACAGTTCAAACTCACTTGTTACTCCTTGTATCACATCCACCTGGTAACAATCTAAACCATGTTTGCAAGTGAGCAGATAAAGCAGTTAAACATTTAACTTGTAAGTTTCCTTAAACAGGTCACCAAAATATATACAATGGCATTGAAGTCTTAATGATGTGCCTCCCATGCATCTTAGGAAAACAAACCCAACCCTGAGCTGTGCTAATCCATTTAGATTTCCAGTTACCCCATTTTAACAGAGGCAAGAATTCACTTTACAGCAATGGCATTTCAGACAGGTAGGGACTCATTCCATTTCACTGCTCTTCCTGCATTCAGGAGTGTAAAAGCCTCTGATATGTTGCTTTTCCCCTCCCACTTTTTTAGCATTATGTCTTACCAGGACAGACATTATATATCTGTAATGGTAAGTAAAGGCATAAATATATGTAGAAAATGAAATAATTTCTCTGACAAACTGCAGTTTTAATTATAACCATGTGCATACAAATAAAGAAACAGGGAGTTCTACACCAGGAGTCCTAGCAAGGCATGTATGACTGGAGCCAGACAATTATAGTGGTAGTAACAGACAAAATGTATCTCAGAAAACCCCAATATATGACTGGTAGGATTTCAAATACTCACTGTCACAACTGGTGTCGTTGGAAACACATGCAATGAAAAGGAAAAGAAAACACAGAGTATTATTAGATACAATTGTTTCTGACAGTTCTCACATATAACAACACCAACAACAGAGCATACATGGGGAGAACTCACTTGTTCTACAGTAGGGATATGCATTCCAGGCCTTCTCATGGAACACCAGGGAGCCTTCTGGAGCAATCATCCTTACAAACCCAGGGACTTTACTGGGAAAACAAACATGGACAACGTGTTTAAAATTCTGCCAGCTGAAATTCCTCATTGGTTTCTTCCACTCCAATAAGAAAGGCACATTCTACCCAAGCATTTGAGAGGTTATGACGTACGTTGTCACCTGCAGCGAAATACACAGGAACTTCAAAAACCTTCCTGATCACAACATGATTAAGGAAAAAATGTGAAAGGTAATAAGGTAATTGAGAGTGAGCTGTGTGATCATGATGACAGCTGTGCTATCCTTCCTCTTGCAGAGCAGCAAAGACACCTGCTGAGGAAGAGCACAGTGCAGAACCCTCACCTCCAGCTCCCTGGCAAGCAGCTCCTGACCTGCAGCAGGAACCTTATGTCCCACTCATCTCTGACTCCTGTCTGGAGCAAGCAAACACAGTTCTTTCAGCTACCCCAGGCAAGTGTCCCACATATTCAAAATCCACCATATTTCACATTTTCCCACTCACAGAGTGCTCATGCACAATTCAGCACATTACAAAGTGGCAGAAAAACACAGACAAGTGTCCCAGAACAGAAAACAATGAAAGGCTACTCTCACCTTTAAACATTTCTTGCTCAATACCAAGGGACTACAGCATGCATCAAGGCCTTTCTCACCTCTTTAAATGATAGATTTTGTGAGTATATTGTCCCTTCTCGCCATCCTTTTCATAAGGCTCATTTTTTAAGACCTGAATTCCTTCCCCACCTCCTGTTTCGTTTTTGCTAGCTTCTGCCACAGAGTAAAGTTGCCCAACTTGATACTGAAAAGGAAAGACAAGTCAAATGTCAGCACTGAAGTTGGCCAAAACTATAACACGTTAAAAAATTAGCTGTTTCCTATGAAAATTCAGTAGTACAAAAAAAAGATTATCAGGAAAGTAAAATACACCATATAAAAGACATTTAGTAAACTCTGACATCCTTTTGGCAATACATATCTGCATGTCATGAACACCAGGTCTACACCCAGGTTGTTCCACAGCAACCCAACACTATGGTGTACAGCACAGCAGTTATGCCTTGTTTTTCCTATTCTAAGAGCAAACTGTATTTGTTGTTCTTCATTGCACCTAACAAATATCAGTTTTGAATGTACAGATTTTGAAATGACTGATTTCCAGCTCTGAGCCTTCCCAATTCACACTTTCCACCATTTAAATGCTGCCCTTCCAGGACAGGCACACTGCAGAACAAGTGTAAAGTTTCCCTCAGAAGCATGTTTGATGTCCTGTCGTGACAGACATCCTATCATGACTCTCATTTAAATGTACCTCAGTGCCATTTGAATTGCTGGCTTCAGATCTGGGAAGACAATTCCTACCTCTGGCTTCAGGAAAAGGCTTGGAGTCCTTCATTGCCAGATCAGCAGCAAAGTGCTGCCACAGGGCACAGCTGCTCTGGTGGCAGTGGAGGGCTCAGAACACCTCGAGGCTCTGTGCTGCATTTGCTTCCTTGGAAATTCCCTGAGCAGAACAGGGCTCACCCTGTGTCACTCACCTCTGTCAGGCAGGGTAGTCACAGCACAGGGAATGTTTGGACCCAGGCTGGTCAGATTTCTGACACAAAGCCTCCCTCCCACCCCTCACCCTGAGCAAAGCAGGGAGGATCAGGACATACCTCTTGCACCGAGCAAGGTAAAACCACTCGGCTGAAAGAGGAAAAGAGAAAATTCAATAAAATGAGTCATTAAACTTCACCTGCAAATAACAGATATAAAATATAACACAGATGTTCAAGAAAGAAGTGTCAAAAGAAGCCAATTTGAGTTTTCTCTTTAGAAATCTGTGACAGGGAGCCTTTCGATATAATGCAACAAATCCAAGTGAAGTTCATTGCTAGATACATTAGAAAAGGGGGAAAAAAAAGGGGTGGAAGATGTCAGAAGCTGCACAAAAGAGCCAGGAAATGTAGGACCTACTTCCAGCTCTGCCATAATAACTTTGTGTTGTGCTAAATTTGCTCACAAACTTTTGAACTTACACATCACCTTTACTACCACTGAGGCTACAGTTAGTGGACTTTACAGTAATTAGCAGCCAAAAGTGGGACGGAGAAACAAACCAGCCGGTAGTTTGCTGGCAGGAGCCCCACGGGAGCTTCCGGCGTCACCACAACAGGGCACCGGCAGCGGGGAAGGACTCTGGCCGCACTCCGGGGCTGTCGCCAGTGCCGCCCGAGCTGCTTTCTAACGAACGCGGGGAGGAACGACCCGAGCCCCCGCGCGGCCCGCAGGCCCTGCCGCCTCAGCACGACCCGGCCGAGGCACGGAGCGCACAGCTCCCGCTGCGGGGCCGCGGCTCTCCCGCTGCAGCAGGGCCCGCCCGGCACCGCGGCCCCGCGCTGTGGAGCGGCCCGTGCCGTGACACGGCGCACGGCGGAGCGGAGCGGCCCGGCGGCGCTGAGGGAGCGGCGACCCGGGGCCACACGGCAGGAGCGGCGCGGGCGGGCCCCGGCGGCGGCGGGCACGGCTCAGGGAGACAGGGCGGGCGGGGCGGGGCGGGGCGGGAGCGGTGTCTGTGGCGGTAGCGGTAGCGGTGGCGGTTCCCCCGGTGTCGGCTCGGCCCGCTGTCGGTTCCCCCGCCCGCCCCCCGGCTCTCCCCGCCGCCCCCACTCACAACTCCTTGATCAGCACCATCTTCCCGCCGCTCCGCGCACGCGCCGCTCTCGCGCCAGGCCCCGCCCCCGCCCGCGCGGCCAATCGCGCGCGCGCCTCGCCCCGTGGCGCGCATGCGCCCGGCGCCGCCAACCGGAGAGCGCGCAGCTCCCGCGAGTGCACACCTCACCGGTCCGCAGCCAATCGGAACGCCGGGGCGGCTCCCGTGCGCACCGCCCTCTCCGCGGTGCCGAGGCGGGAACGTCATCAGCCGGCGCCGCGCGAGGAGGGGCGTGAGGGGAACCGGGGAGGGAGAGCGGGGCGGACACGGGTACCGGATAGGGGCTACCGGACACGGGTACCGGACACGGGTACCGGACACGGGGTACCGGACAGGGGCTACCGGACAGGGGCTACCGGACACGGGTACCGGACACGGGCTACCGGACAGGGGCTACCGGACAGGGGCACCGGACACGGGGTACCGGACATAGAGTACCGGACAGGGGTACCGGACTGCGATAGGGCGCCGGCGGTTCCGGGTACGGAGCGCGGCTCTGCACGACAGCGGAACGGACCGTGCGCACCGCCGGGTGCCGTGCCGTGCCGTGCCGTGCCGGCCAGCCCGGTGTGCCGCTCGGTGCTGCCGAGCCCTCACAGACCGGCGCCGCTGCTCAGTGGGGTCACCCCAGCGCCTCCCCAGCGTGCGGGAAAGGAGAAGCTGAGGTGTTGGTGGCTTGGGGCAGCTCGGGTCCCGCTGTCCCCGCCGCCCGTCCCCGTTCTCACACCGAGCACCGTGTGCGCCTCCGCCTGTCGCTGCCCGGCGACATCACTGTTGGCGAGTGCTGCCAGCACCACCTCCTCTGCCTCTGTCGTGCGGGGGAAAGCTAAAATTCCCTTTTGCAATCTGTTTAAAGCAAAATCGTTTCCTTGCGGATCTGTTACCTCCGGACTGCCCCCGTGTTGCCGCGCAAATGAAACCACAGCAGACTCGGTTACCGCGGCCAATGCCGCCCTCTTGTGAGAACATTTCAGCCTCCATCGCACTCGTAAGAAGGACGCCAGGAATTAATAACGACCTGACAACCAAAGAACAACAAGGCTCGGTCATGCTGGGGCTTCGACCATCAGCTGTCATTACAAAATACAAAAGGAAAGGAGTCTGCTTGTCTGAGAGCTTAGAGGCATTGAAAGAAAGCTGAAATCAGCCCCAAATTAGGATATTCAGTGGAGCCGTTCCAGGGTGTGGGGAACCTGGAGCACTGGTCCTGGAGGAATTCCAGTGAATCCTCAGGGGTGCTGGGGCAGTGACAGCAGCCAGTACAGGACAGTGTGTGGCAGGGACACCTTCTACCGAGGCAGGGAGATGCGACCACCCAAGGCATGTTCTGTGTGTTGAATTTGGCTTTATCCTGGTTTCCATAGTGATTGAAGTTATCCTGTGGAAAAATGTTGCCCTAAGAACAAAGCAGCCAGGGTTCTCAAAAATTGTCATTCAGGTAAATGACGATACAGGACTTACTTAAAATGATGTATTCTAAATATATTGATTTGCTTTCTAGTGGCTGAACATTGGCTTTCATTTTTTCCCCCAGATGTTTTCCACAGCCATGCAGACTTTTGCTTTCCTCTGTTTGAAATGCACACACAAATGTAAAACCAGGTAAACTGGAAAGAAGAAAACAACCCCTCAACATTTCCAGGTCTGACAACGGGAGGGTGAAACTTTTCAGTTGGGTGTTGTGGAAGGGAAATGGAAATACACCTGGATGTGGGAGCTCCCAGCATTCACACCTGGGAGTTGTGGGGAACAGCACTGCCCCACTGCTGCAACAGAAAGGTGTCACTTCACAGGGACATTTGTGTCAGCTCTCACCCTGCAAGCCGCTCAAGTGCACATTTTTCATTCTCATCTGGCTGCTGTTTAATTCTGTGGTACCTGCTGGTGCATCTCAGTGAGCTGCAGCCACCTGTCTTGGCCTCAGCTCCACACTTGTGTTCCCATGGCACATCCCTGTCCCCAGAGGTGACTCGTGATCCTCTCTGCAGCACCCCCAGCTCCCCTTTCCCGGGAGAAGCCATCATCCCCCACATTTCCTTTGCCAGGAGCCAGAAACAATGAGGCATTTACACAAAGGAGAGCAGAAATCCAGATAAAACTCAGTGCTGCCAAACACTCCTCCCCCACATTAAAGGCTGTAAGGAAAAGCCTCGGTTGGCTCTTCCAATGGACATGTATTTCCATGGAAATCCTTGCATGGTGGCAGATGAGAACTGCCACACTGACTCAGGCCTGCACTGACTGGCCATGAGGCACAGCAGTGATCAGAGCTGTGCTGGGGCACCGTGGTGGGGCTGTAAATCTCTGTTTCCCCAAGCATTCAGGATTTTCCTTTATTTGGTTTTCTAAAACTCTGGCAGAGTGCAGTCCCTGCTGCTGCTCCTTCCCCATATGGACAACATTTGTCTCGTGTTTGCTCAGCCAGCTGCAGTGTGTGCTCACCCCAAACCCTCTGTTTATAGCTGCATCCTGCCACACACGAGAGAAGCACCAAGTAGCCACATCCTGCTGACTCCAGACCCAGCACAGACAAACCACTTGAGCCCAGCCTGTGCAGCTCCAGCACAGCCCCACTGGAGGAGGGAATGCTTCCCCAGGAACTGCTCCTCATGGCAGAGCTCCAGCCCAGGCTCACGCTGGGGCAGAACCTGCACTGCCAGTGGCTCCTGGCTGCTCTCAGAGACTGAGCATGCCAAGGTCCTGCAGCCCCAATGCATGTTTAGTTTCATCTGTCTCCAATACTTCCCCAAGTACAAGAGCACCTTTCACACGGGGGCAGAAGGAAGATTTAACTCATCAATTTCCAACTGGCATCAGTATGGGGAGACTCTCTCATCCCTTTAGCACTGGGCTCTCCCACCAGAGGGCTGCAGCCAAGTGACCCTCAGAGCTCCTCCCAGCCCTGCGTGTTCTTTTGCTGCTGACTACAAGAGAGATAGAAGCAAATATTGGCAATTCCCACCATCTGTTAGGAAAAGGAAAAGTGATTTCCTATGAGCACTGTTAACAGGAACACTACACTGCACAAAAACAGAGGAAGATTCCAGAGGGAGCTGAGGAGAACTGCCAGCCAACAAACACCCTTCCCCAACATCCTTCCAGATCAAGAGACTGAGGCACTGAGAGAACTCATGCTTTAATAGACACTGAAATCACAAAGAAGAAAGGCCAAATGCCTTAGCAATTTCAATAAAAATATGAAAATCTTTTTACATGGTAAATTTCATAATATAAAAAGTTTAATGCTGTCTGGAAACAGAGTTTTAATTTACAAAGAAAGTCCATAGAGGCCAAACATGGCTAACACTGCACATAGGGAGAGCGAGTGCTGAAGGGCTGCTGCTGGGAAGCCTCTGCTGACCATCCTCTCTGGGTCACTGTCTCCAGTGCTCTTCTGAAGGGGTTCTGCAGCTGAGGGGACAAATGTCCCCACACACGTGCAGCCCTTCTGGGCAGCATGGCAATGCAATGAACCCGAAACTGCTCAAACCCATTATCACCATCCAGCTGAAACTACCAGTGCTTCCTAACAGATTCACAGACACCTCTGTGCCCCTGGATCTGTTCTGCAACTTGGAAGAGATGTTCACAGAAAGAGCTTGCCCTAAGGAAAGAAAATATGGCCTAGAGTGATATGCATGGGTGTAGCACCCCCTCAATGCTTCTTCCTTGTTTCAGTAAGGTATGATTAAAGAGAAGGAAAACCAGTATCAGGCCAGAAGTACAGGCTAACCAACAAAATCAAATTAAACTAGATTTTGATCACAGGGGTTGTTTACTGTTCCCATTTAGTTGGAGCTAAAGACAGTCAATAAAAAAATCTGAAATCTCACACCATAAAACGTACAGGGAAAAACCAAAACATTCTATGGCCTTGGGGAATGTTTGCATGTGGCAGGTTTTCTGTGAAAGTGGTTAATACCTAATTGTTATTGCTCACTGTATTACGCAGTGTTGTCACTTGTACCATGCACAAATACAACAACGACATTAAATGCATTAAACCCACAGAAGGAATTCTAACAGCAAATGGAGAACATGTGATTTGCATTTCCTGAATTTCTCCACGTATTGGGCAAACCTGATAAAACTCTTTTTTTTCCTCACAAAGGGGTTGTTTCTCATTCAGGAGGTGGAGGAGTGAGGGACAAGGTGTGCAGTGCCTCCCAGCCACGAGTAAGCATGCATTTCATGGCTCCCGGCAAGCCAATGGAAGTGACCTGTGCCAAGTCAACAGAGACCTATTTCCCAAACGACTTGTTCTAGTGACACTCACCTTCCATATTTATACAACATCAAATTCCCAAATACTGAACTTTCTCTACATCTGAACCCTTCCCTGCTTCTAATGCTCCCCCCTCCTTAAAAACAACAACAGAAGAACCACTCCCCCACACCCCCCACCCCGATTTAGCTCTGTCTGAAAGCTTGAAGCCAGCATGAAACCTGCTGGAGCACAGAAATGGGTTGTAACAAAATGGCAGCATAGAATTTCTACAGGTAAAAAGATCCTTTAGTTATGAAGTAAACTACAACAAAGAGGCTTATTTCTGGCATGTTATGCAGCACTACAGGGAGTATTTGCTGTTGCTATAAACAAAAAGCTGCCCACTTCCATCCTGGGTGTTCCTGGGATGTCGTTTCAAAACGTTTATGCTGGTTAGAAACAGAGCAGGTCACATGAAGTCTCTCAGCAGTCCTGTGACCACAGCAAGTAGCATGATCAACAGCATCACTGTCTCCACAAGGGGAAGATGCTGTGCTGACTCATTTTGGCCCACTATTCTAATTTTTTCCTGCCAAATGACACGAAGGTGATGTTTAGCACCAAACCATCACAGGTAGATGTCATGTACAGACAAGTAACTTGCATCATAATGAGTTGAACAGATTGACTCAACTGTTCTGCTACATTGTGTATGAGTAGGTGAGTAACTACTCCTTCTCTCTGCACTGAAAACTTTGGTGATTCCCCCTCCCTTGTTAGCTGGCTGTAACAACCCAGCCCAATATCCTTTGCCTTTAGTGCTTGTGTTCATTCCTTATGATGACAGAAAGGAAAATATTCTCCCAAAACCAGCAGATTCCAGAATATTCTCACAGCTAGCAGCTGATGAGGCCTGGTAAGCTGAGCCTAAGCAATTCCATGTTTCTGTATCAGAACTGAATTCTCTGCCCTGCTATCATGCTTTTCCTCCAAGATCCCTAAGAAAATCACAAATTATCAGATCCACATTTACAACAAGAGCATCCAGCCACGCTAAGTACAACTCTCTGCATCAGCAACGTACCTCTGGTACGTCCACAGAGCCGCCTGCACTCTCCAATCAGGGAGTCAGCTTCAAGACTGGAAGTTGATTTAAGATCCAGCTAAAACTCAGGGCCTAATGAATTCAGCCTCACAACACCTCTGTGAGGTAGGTAGGTATTTCTATCCCCATTTAGAAGGGAAGGGAAGACGAGGCACGGAGAGGTGAAGTGATTAGCCTTCAGTCACTCAGCCAATTCTGGGAGTGCAGAAGAGACACCAAAAGCCTTGGTAATCCAGTGCTCTGACTTCATAGCCCATGGCCTGTGAATACCTTGCATGGATCTGAGCTCACGTGGTGGGGCTGATGCTGCTGCATGCCCACAGCTTCAGTGCATGTAAATGATCACGGGGATCCTGATCACATCACTGCATTCCACAGCCACTTAGAAATTATCTCCAACCGACCCCAAACTCCTAAACCTCACCTAGCCTAGGGAAGCTGACTGTACACATCACCCTGAGGGTCCTCTTGGTCCCTTTTCCTCCACATGTCAGAGAGCACTCAGGTTCTGCCTCCAGCCCCTCTGCCTGCTGCCTCGAGTTCTGGCTCCAACTGCACCAACAGCTGCTCGTGCTGGTATACCTGCTCCAAATGAAACTTGTTTCCACACCTGCTCCAAAGGAAACCTGCTTCCACTGCAGCGAAAAGATCCACAGACCTGCCTGCGCTGAGCCATGGCAATGATTTAGCAGAATCAAGGAGGGATTTTTTCGGTCAGGTGATGTCTAAATCACACACACTGATGTCACATTGTTGCCTGCCGTGGAACTGCAAAATGTTCTGAGCTGCAGCATCTGTAATCCTTTTCTGTGCTCACTGAGCAGAGACATAACTACTGCCCAAATACTTGCCAGGATAAAAAGTTCACCTTTACAATGTGGTCCGAGAGACCAGAGCACTCAATAAGACCAGAACTTGTCTCTCTGACACACACTCACTACCTTACACTCAGGCTCACCTGGTTCATTAGGCCCCAAACATTTCTTTTGAGCAGACCAACCAGCCAAGTCTCATCTGAGGAGTTTCCCTCCAGAAAAGTTACCTGAGATGCAGATTTTAGAACAGGGCACCTCTCTCCTCTTCTCTTTGTTTCACCAGCCTCTAAATGATGCAAGAGAACTGCCAGATCCTGCTGCTATGGAGTTTTACTGACAGCAGTTTCTGGTTTGGCCAACCTGGTAGAGGTGTCTAGAGGCATGTGATCTTCTCCTCTGTCAGCCTTTGAAAGCAGTCAAGTAAATGGCTCATTTCTCTCTAGGCAGAAACTTGTACATACGTTCTTTGTAGTACACAGCAATGTTCTGCCTCCTCTCCCTTTCCTCCCCAACCCCTGATATGTGTAATTTCTGTACAAAAAGCCAGCTGTAAAACTTCTGGTTAAGAAATACAAGGAGGTGGCTTAAAAGCCAGTATTTAATGAACAGACAACTAGATGCTTAGCACCAGCTGCTGCAAATACTGAACACTACAAAGAACCTGTTATCAGGTGAGTCTGGCAAGGTCTTGATAAGGGAAACAAAAACCCATGTGTGTGAGGCCGTGTGCCCCCACAGTGACAGCAGGCCAGCCTGTCCCATCCCTGGGCACTGCCAGCTGAGGGCATGACCACGGCTGCTTAGGTACTGGTTCTGTTTTGGTAAAGGCAAGTGGGCAGAAGCAAATACTTTAACAAGACTGTAAGTCATCAGCTGGTACTCGGGACACTTCAACATTTGGAGGAAGGGAAAAATCTTCCCGGTGACAAAAATTTATACCCATTCCCAGCTGGCAGCCTCAGGGGACGCACGGCTCCCAGAGTGTTGCTAGGTGAGGACTGAGCTGATGTCACTGCATTTGTGGTTTCAGGGCATCTGTGTCCATTTGGAGGGATCTTCTGTGGCGAAGCAGCAAGGTGTTGCCCAATAGACAGGTCCTTCAGTTCCAGCTTCTCTGCACTTTCTTCTTTGCTGTGCCGTGGAGATAAATTGAGCAAGCTGAGGACATCTTTCTTAGAAGTCATTGTTCCAGGAGCTCCCCGGAGAATCTTTATTGGGCCAGTGGAGTGGTGGGGAGTGCTTTGCCAGAACATCTTTAAGTTGTGAATTGCTTGCACTTTTTCATCGATGGCAGCCAATTTTAATTTGTCTATGTCTGGGGCATCAGCTGGGCTCGAGCGAGCAGAACCAGCTGAGGAATAAGAAAGAGCAGGAGATGGAGTGCTGCCACCAGGAGACTGATGCCCTGAGCTGGGAGAGATATTTCGGGGTGATTTAGAAATGTGAGCACTGTAAGGAGAGCTGGGGTACTTGAGTTTAAAGGGAGGCTGCTCAGTTAGGGACCCATGTGAATCAGAACCTGGAGACGGCTGCCCACTGTACTGGCCTGTGCCTTCTCTGTTTGACATCTCCGATGTTGTGGGGCTGTTGTAGCCAGAGCTCACCTTCTGAAGGGATGAACTCCTCGTTGGAGGCTTTGGTTTAATGGCAAGAGGTGAAGACTGATTCCTCTGGCTGGAGCTGACTGGCCTGCTGAAGGCGCTGGTCTCAGAAGAGCGGAATGCAGACACGCCGGCAGGGCTGGGAGCTCCATCATCCGAACTGTTGCTCTTGCTTATCTGGCTGCTGCTTCTCTGAAGACGTTCAACAGCAATGAGGTGACTCTGAGTTTCCTCCAGGATCTTTTGGGCCAACTCTTGAGGATCAAGCTTTGGATTACTGTCCTCCTGGGATTTGACGGTGCTGTCAGTCTCAGTGCTAGACTGGTCCGATTCCCCAGTATCAGAACTTGCAAGTTTCCCAACTTTTTGGAAAGGTGAATTTGGGCTGGGGATGAGAGTCATTTTAACAGGAGAATTTGGAGTACTTATGCTCCCTTTGGAGTTGACAGGCACTTTAATGCCTCCATTCTGACTAGTGTTGGGCTGTTTGTGGTCAGGGGAAAATCTTGGTTTTATGTTTTCTTGGTAACTGGCCAAGGGCTCATTGCTGATTATAGAGAAACCTTCATACTCTTCCTCATCTTTGCTGGCTGCAGTGGCTTGCGGTGACAGCTGGCTCTGAGCTGCAGACCTGTGTGGATAGATATTCTTGGGCCTCTCATAATCCTGGCGTCCTCTGTGTCCTGCCCCATCCAGCACGTTCTCTGGCTTGGAAACAAAGCTCATGGAAGAAGCAATGGAGCTCAGGCTGTACACAGAAATGGCATCTGAGGCAATGCTGTCTGGACAGGTAGGAGAGAATGGTGGGTTTTGATACTGGGATACAGGGTTGGAAACAGACTGAGCAGAAGCCAGTGACTCCAGTGATGAGGAACTGTCCAGGCTAAGGCGCTTGGGCAGCTCTGTAGAATCTGAAAAAGAAAAGACAATAGTATGTACAAACATGACCTCTGCAAAGGTGTGAGTATCAGATATCAGCAGAAGCCATTCTGATCAAATCATCAGATGACACGAGAGCAAAAACTATTCTAAGCAGCTTTACCAAAAAGTGCCAGCAAGGATTGTAGAGCAAAGTGCATGGTCCTCCTGGTAGCTTGTTTCCCAGTTTTCAGAATGACCTCCTCTTGGCCAACTTCACAAAGGTCAAAACCTGTAGGGGGCCATGGAACAGAAAATCACAGCTCATAGAAAGACACTCTGTCTCAAATAAGAGTAATCTCATTTATAACAGAGGTAGAACAGAGAGGTATGACAGGCTGCAGCACCCTTGGAAGGATGACCTCACTTCTCATATGCAGTTTGTTGTCTTGTTATTTATGACTGTTTAGCACACCTTCTCCAGGTGTTGGGAGCTTTATGGCACTGCACTGGGAACACACACACACTCATCAAGAAATTACTCCTGTCAACACTTCTTTAGCTGCAAATTATTTGGAGTTGTTGCGGAATGATATACCAAACACATCTTGGGACAGTGTCCTATGTGCCAAACCATTTACTATTAATTCCATGTTTTCTCACAGAAATGGAGCTGAAGAGCATAGACCTTGGAATTTAGCAAATGCAGGCTGGGCTGCAGCAGGCAGACAAATGTGAAGCTGTGAGTTTCACCACTGCTTCAAGCCTGCATGTGAGACATCACAAATGGGTTTAGAGAGACAATGGAAAGAAGTGTTTTCCTACCTAGAGCTGCCAGAAACTCATGACAGCCAGGCAGCCTCCAGAGCTGGACACTGATGGAGACCTGGATTGGTGCAGAGGGGAAATCTTGTTCCTTCTCGCCTGCCTGAAGTTGAACCAGGACTTGATGCAGCTGAAGACAGCAATACAGACATTAGCTATTCCTTGCAAGTCACATCACTGCTTCTCTTACAGTCACAGACAAGGCAATGCCCATTCCCTGGACACCCTTTCCCTGGACACCCAGTTCAGCTGCTGCTCCTGAACAGAGCAGTGAGATGGGAAGGTCTGGGAAGAAGGACAGTTCAGGGACAGCAACATCAGACACACTGGAACAGCAGCAAAGGCAGGGACAGACCAGGGGTGAGGGCTGGGGGGTGGCCAGTGGAAACTGAGCAAGAAGGAAGCACAGCAGGAACATCTGTGAAGGGAAAGAAAAGGAAAGAGACACTCTGGGGCTGCTCACAGAAATATACTAAAGCCCATTCCATGACTGAGCCATACTCCTTATGCAAATCCCAAGAAACTCATTAACTGGGCAGAACAAGTCATATGAAACCATGGAAGACTTTCCCAATATCTCCACGGCCTCCAGGAAAGAAGTTTCTCAACTGTGCCCAAGGGACAGGAGTAGCAATCTAGAGAGAAAATGTGTTTATGAAGATCTGACACAAATTAAGATGCCAGGATCCCTTGTAATTCACCAACACAGCCAGGGCAACAAGGATGAAAAGCCATTAATCAGGGACCAGCTAACCTCAAGACCACCCATCTCTCACAACCCACAAAAGCTTACACAGGCCTTTTTCCACAGTAGCTCTATGGAGCAAATCCCAGGCCTGAGAGTGGGTGCAGACACATTGCAGCACAGGGCATGGGTCTGCAGTGACCCTGGCATGTCACCCTGCACCGCAGTGTCATCCCCGTGCACATCATACTCACCATTCCCACCACATTTTTAACAGCCTTCGGGCAGCAGGTAACAAGAAAGGAAAAGAGGAGAAAAGAACATGGGTTACTCTGTGCTACAAAGTGCCTGTGCTGAGGAACCTTGCAGGGACACATCCACACGGGAACCAGCACCCTGACTGCAAGATGCTCTGTCCAGAGAAAGAAGGGAGCAATGGGAATGGCCTGAGCTGAATCCAACAGCGTGGGAACAGGCAGCTGGAATCTGGGAGTGTCCAGCTCACGACAGCTCAGACACTTAGCAGGCAGACACTCAGGCCAACCCACACTCTGGCAGGAGGCTGAACATAGAACAGCCCTTCTCTTGTTTCCTCTGGGACACAGTACTGGCACTCAATGCAGTCAGCAATCTCTAAATTTTCCTTGCACACGCAGTAGTACTGAAGGTCTCTCTTTTGTGGCTCCTGCCTTCTCTTTTGCACTTAAAATACGCATTTTCTATCCAGTGCAGCAGCTCAGGCTCCCAGCTTGCTGCTTCACTAATGCCAAGAGCACCTGCTCCCCTGTGATGCCAGTCACCCACCAGGGAAAAACAGTGAGCAGCACCCACTGACTGAAATGTCTGACATCCTGCTTCTGTCTGGAACAAAGTCTGCTTTCCTCTGGGACAGGCAGAGCTCCAGCTGCTCACTCCATGAACTGCCACGAGGCAGGAGTGGAAAAAAGCAATAACCACACAGGAGGGGAGAACTGAGCTGAAAACCAACATTTAACAGGATAGACTGGTGCAAAAGGGAATTCTGCCAGGGGTCTGAGCTATGGAAGAACATTTGCAAACCCAGTGCAATATCCCTGCCAATACTTATTCTGTGGGGCAGCGAGGAAAGGGTGAGTGTGTCTTTTGTTACTTGTGTGCACAGCCAGCTGAATGTTTTTCCTTGGGTAATTTAATTATCTGAGGCAGGGTGGCAATCATGAAGCCACTTCATTAGCACTCCAAGGCATTTTGAGCCATGGGAATGCTGCCCTCTCCTCCTCACACCCCTCGGACCTGGCCTCCCTTGGGTGGCCATGAGGGAGATAACCCTGCAGTTAACCACACACATCTCAGGCACTGATGAGAGCCAAGGCAAGAGGCAAAACACCACCAAAGACATTGGTCACTGAGGTCACTTGAATTATCTCTTACTCTGCTGCAGATCCTAATAGGATCCTAACAAGAACCCTTTCCTTGGAGCAGACTCACTCTAGCAGGCTGCCAGAGCCACTCAGTGGGTACCAGAGAAGCTGGGGCTCTTGTCTGGCTTTTTGTGCAGACTCCATGTGACCGAAGAAAGGGCAGCCCGACACCACACAGAGCCAATCCCAGCTCCCCACCACAGTACTGCCTGGAATGCTTCTGCATGGGGAAAGGGGAAAGACAGTGAGATTTAGGCTCATGCCCTGTGTGAGTGTGTCCATGTACTAAAGCAGGCAAATGATGAAGAGAAACCTAATTGCAGGAGCACTCAGGACAGTAAGAACCATGGAATGGAAAGCAGCCAGGCTGGTGGCGCAGAGAAAGGTCAGGTTAAGCTAGGCATGCTCCAGAGACTGGGGAGAAGGAGGAGTGTGAAGGAGGTTGAGGGGAGCAGGGAGAAGTCCCATCACCACAGTAGCACTGCCCTTCCCCTAAAGACCAGAAATCCTTTCCATGGAGTTGTGAGCACATGCAGGAGCAGCACAGGCTCACTGAGTTTTCTGACAGACCTTGAATGATCCAAAGTCAGCCATACCTGGGGACCTCAATAAATACAGTGGACAAAGAGCAGCCAACATGGGCCCAAGGCAGGTTGGCCAAACAGCAATTAGGGGTCTATTACTCAGCTGCCCCACACTGCAGTAGGGATTGTGTTTTCACTTGTCACTGAATAGGGGAGTCCCAAGGCCATGCAGCCCAGTAACTCACCTGCATATCTTCCTTCTGGACACACAAACAGGCAAGTTTAGAATTTCAACCCTCAAGCCTCCTAGCAAGCTCTGGGTTGATAAACCAGGGCATCAACCATTCTGTGTATTTCTGAATTTACTGACCTGGGAAGAGCCATTTGGAACCTGCTACTGGAGGAAAACCTCCCAACTCACCCTGTTGATAAGCTGCTCTCCTGTTTCTGAAGCTGTGATAAGTTTACAAAGTGCCTGAAGTGCAGGGTTAGGCAAACCTGAAAAACATCAGCAGAAACATCTGTATCTGTTTCTTGACTGCAAGAAATTCAACAAACCTGAACAGAACACACACTCGGCTAATTCCTAAAACCTCTCCCCCACATCACTGGACAGCTCTGGAAGCAGCAGGAATTTCCAGAAAACAAAAGGTCTTCTCACTTTGTATCTGATGACAAGTTTCCCGACAGTGAGCTGGGAGAGAGGAACAGTCACATCACACTTACTCAACCCAGTAGCAAACAATTCTCATCTGTGACAAAAATTTCAGTTAACATTTACTTTTGGACCTTCTTCCCAGTCCAATACATTGATTTCATTGAAGTAAAACATCCCTGTTTTACAAGTTGACATCACAGAAAGGTGAGAAAGGCTGATGTCTGCCTGGTCAGGGCCCACAGGTGCCTCCTCTCACCTAGGAGGGACTGGATGGTGGTGCTGCACTGCTGCAGCCGATCCCCAGGGTCTGAGGTTGGGAAGAACACTGCTGCTGGGAGGCCGCTGGCTGGTGGGTCCAACCGAAATCCCACTGCTGTGAGGAGTGCCTGCCAGCCTGGAATGCCACCAACTTTGTTCTCCACACTTTGCTGGGAGGTGTACATGGAGTTGTGCTGCCCATTCTGGATTCGCTGCAATGATTTCTCCACCTGTGGGGAAATGACAGCTTATTGTACAAGATGTTGTTACTGACCACCTCTTCTTACACAGAGAAGAGGTTGGAACAGCAGGCAGGGAGACAGCAAATCCAAGGCTGATCCTGGCCTGTCTCACACATGAGGACATTAGTGCCTTGAAAACAGAAGCTCCAGTAACTCAGCATTTACAGCTGTAACATCACAGTGATGAGTGCCAATATTCTCTGGGACACTGGGAACAATAATGCCACAGCAAACGAAGTAGCAGTTTGTTTGGGATAATTTCCTGTAAGCCTGGCAGCTGCATTTCTCCCCAAAAGATGACTCACATTGGGGTTCCAGCCTGCTTATTACCAGACAAAGAGCCTGCAGCCACATGGCAAAGAGGAAAGAGACATGAGTGTCCACAAACCCCAGCAAGTGGGAAGACCAGCAAGATTCACAGGTTTCTGTCATTCTATGGATACTTCACACTCCTGTGAGACCACAGATGACGCATTGCAAAGAAAAGTATTAGAAGTCATGAGTGATCATTCCAGCCACCTGGCAGTTGGCTCCAGTCCCACTGTTCCCCAGGACAGACTGGTGGCACAGATGGGGACAGAAGGGCCTCTTATCTTCCAAATATGCAGAGACAGCAGTGACTACGCTCTGTGTTTCCATGACTGCCATGTTCATAGCTATTTCCCTGTATAAACAATTAATCCCAATGCTTACCTCTTAAGCAGAAACCCAATTCAACAGCTAATGCAAACCAGATGGGTCTGGGGGTGGATTCTGTCACAATACAATCTAAGATTTTGCTTACTTTGCCTCTTTCTGCACTGAACACTTCCTTAGGTGTCCCAGCCTTTCCACACTGACCCAGAGTTTTGCAACAGGCTATGTCACAGTAGGGGAGAGGGGATGAAGCTATATATATATATATATATATATATATATATATATATATTCTCATGTGGGAGTGGCTGCACATCAGGGTGCTGCTCTTCCACTCATGGTTTGCACGCACATGCCCATGGGTGAGGGTGTTTCAGGACACTTCTAGTGCATCCAGGCTGTGACAGCACTTCCTTTCCCTTACCAGATGCAGCAGGACACGCAGAGCATCACGGGCCCTTTCAGGGTGCTGCAGGATCTCAGTCAGGGCCTGTCCTACCAGCGAGGAGGGGCTGTTCAGCTTCATATCACTCCCAATAAGCATGAAGCCTGCAGGATTCAGAATGAGAGACAGTCAATCTCCTGTTGTTATGGAAAATGTTGAAACCAGAGGCAGATGTCCTCTGCCCTCAGACTAGTGAACTATGGTTCACTGCACCCTGCACAGGGACATTCTTTTCCCAGAGCAGCTGCCCACTCCCTGCCCAGTGGTGCAGAGTGAACTTCTAGATACCTCTTACTGTCCTTTGCTATTAAATCAATAGCATCTTCCTGTTCAAGCAAGCAGAAAATCACTGGGTTGCAGCTAAACTTGTCCAGGCATGCTCCACGTCTCCTCTACAGCCACAGAAATCAACACATGCCAACAACGGTCACAGAACAGAACTGAGAACATGAAAAGTTTTTGCTGTCCTGGTCAGAAACCTGTCCTGGCTCATGTACCGTTCAATGCCACACTCCCCAAATGTCTGCATAAAGAGCTCTGTGTTTCCCTTCTCATTCCCACAGTGAGGATGCAGCTTCTCCTGGCTCTGGTGCTCTGTCTGAGACTCAGTGCCAAGGGTCAGTGATGGAAGTTAGGGACTGTGAGTGATGAACCTGCACAGTACCACGGAAAGGGCAGTACTGAGCCTGAGCAGCTGAAAGCCTCTGCTTGCTGGTGATACCAAGCACTATGACCACACTCATTCTTTTTTTTTTTGCCTAGGAAGTGGTCACTTTTGGGGCTTTTTAATACTCTTTTGAGACAGGAAAATCTTGGAAGGAAAATAAAATCCCAACTGAACCGTGGACTGTAATCTGAACTCAACTCACACCTGGTACTACCTGAACCACATCCTAACGCTGGACTTGACATACCTGAAATCACTGTGAGCGTGACTCATTTTAACAAGTTCCTGCTCCTCCAGCCATGTTCAGTTTACACCACAGCCATATTGACCACAGTTTCCTGAGCTAAATAACATGGTTCTGCTGCCTGTGCAAAAAGCAATTTGGGGAATGCCTGCAGCTTTCAAACACCAGGCCTCGTGCCAGGGAAAAAAATAGGTTATCTGTACATATCTCTGTAACAGCACTGCTGAACTTCAAGACTTTGTCATTCCAAATCTCAACATACAGATCTAACTGAGAGGGAGCAAGAACCAGCACTACACAAGGAGCTGACACTGCTGAGACGTTCCCAGTGGAAGAAAAGGAAACCTTTCACCTAAAAGGACCAAAAGGAATAAGCACTACAAGGCTTATGTCACAGAAAGCACACTTCTAGCAGCACTACTCCGGCCTCCTGTTGAAGTGTCCAGAAGAAGACTCTTCCTACCTGCCCAGTTGGCTGGATGGGAGAACTGCTTGCTGCTCTGCACAGTTTTCATTGCTTCTCCGAGGGCTGCGCTGGCTTTCATGCCGTTCAAGAGAGAGGAATAGAAGGCGTGCACAAACATTTTGGAAGCAGCCACAGGAATGGGCCAGAGTGACACAAGGACACACTGAGCCCCAGCAGCCAGGAATGCTCTTGTCAAGCCAATGACTCCATCAGAAGTGACTTTGCTGTTGGACTCTTGGTAAGAGCCAAGAACCACTAGCTTGACAGGAAGACGCAGATCCAGGACATCAGCCGCTGTAAGCAAGAACTCCTGAAGAGGAGGGCAGTCTGAGATGCTCTCCACATCACTGGCATCATCCTGCATCCTAAGAGATTCTGGGATTGTGTAAGGATTCCCAAAAGAACTCTTGCTGCTGGCTGGATTGCTGTCAGTGTTGGGTGTCAGGACCAAAGCTGCCAGTTTCCAGGAGACATGGGTTGCAAAATGGACACATTCTGCCTGAGTCAGGGCACTCATGACTCTCTCTTTTGTTGATGAGCTGCCGACTAAGGGCTGGCAGCCAAGTAACTCAGACACCATATATGCTTCCTCTTCTGCAGAGGGCATAGGACCCCACAGCCACCTGTCCATAA
This sequence comes from Entomyzon cyanotis, assembly GCA_024500445.1. NCBI lineage: Eukaryota > Metazoa > Chordata > Aves > Passeriformes > Meliphagidae > Entomyzon > Entomyzon cyanotis. The sequence goes on from JAKEPQ010000852.1 coordinate 5,072,610, forward strand.
CTGCTGAAGGGAGCTTGGGATTTCCTATAACAGCTGCCATTGAGGTAGAACTGGAGTAAGCAGGAGTATTCTTCCTCACGTGGGACTACACAGAGAAAGAAAGAGAAAATGGGTTCAAAGATCTGGATTTTATGGTGCTGCTAATAAAACACCCTGTCCCTTTGGCTCTAAACAGAGGTTTGGTTGTCATAATTACAGGAAGAGTGTGCATTTCTTTGGTTTCTTCTGTTTAACTATCCCAAGGAACACCTCCATTTAAGTCTGGGGTCAAGACTTCCATCCCCAGATCTTGGGTGAACAGGTAGGTAAGAACAAAAAGCAACAGATATAGCCCAGGTCCCTTTGAAGGGTGCAGCAGAGCTAAAAGCATAAAGAAGATTCCAGCTTCTCACATTACTGGAACACTACCTGCAATCACTCACTAAGTGGCTCCCCTTGCCTGTATTTCCAAGATCAGTGTCAGCACTGCCAGCAGTAGGTGCTGCAGGCAGCTGATACTGAATGGAATAGCAGTAATGCTGACAAGGTTCAGACCCCTTTGCTGTTCCACTGACTGTGCTTAACCCAGGGCAAACCAAGACATGCAGCAAAACACTGCCCAGCAAGAACAGATGTGACTTGGTGCATTCTCCCAGAGACCTGGGCATTAGAAATGCTGCTGCCAAACCTCAGCAGGAAAAATAATTCCCCAGGATTCACCTGTGGGATTTGCTTTCCCTCATATCTTTGGTGTCCTGAGACATTAGTGGTCTTCCCCACTCAGAACACTAAAATGAAGGTGAACATACCAGCAATGTGACAGGACAGTCAGCTTGGCAAGGAAGCTCAGCACAGACCACAGACACCTACATCTCTGTAGTCTGCCATGTAGTTCCACGCCCAGCACATGCAATCCTTTAGAGGAGGATATCCAAATGAACCAATCCCCTTGTCCTTCCTGGCATGCCTGGGGCTGTGATTTTGTGCTGCAGGAACTACATCAGAACCTACTTCAGAGCTGTGGTGCTCAGCGTGCTCCTCAGACCCAGAGTGGCCTGTTTGTGGATTCTGTTCTTGTGTCTGGCACAGCAGGACAGAGCTGCTGCTTTCTGAGCATGTACCAGCACCTGCAGCCACAGGAGAGGTTCTGTGAGAGAGGTTTCAGAAGCAGTGTCAGACCTTGGAGCTGGGATTCAGTGACTGGATGGACGGCACTGCGATGAGGCTGAAGCGCTCGTAGAGGTACTCGTTGGAGGAACTGCCCTTCAGGAGAGCAAAAGGAATGAGGTACAGTTCTCCCTCCAGAACCAGGATCAGCTGACGGTGGCGGCCAACAGGCCCACTGGAATGCATCAAACCCTGGCAAGAAAGGAGAGAGAATTAGTTTGGTCATCATCCTGGCCTCAGCCCATGTGGCGCCCAGCCTCACCACGGTACTGCAACTCCTTCCACTCCAGCCTGAAACCTTGGCTAACCCCAGCCACCTATGTCTTGTCAGTATTGTTATCACCTTATCCTTTGTCAGAGAATATTCTTTCAGATACTGAATTTCTAAACAGCCATTTCCTCTGAAGAGCGAACAATCTACATGGCCTGCACTTACAGATACTTGACATTGTCACCAACCCAGAGTCACCAAAGGATCTAAACAGAAAGGGTCTTATAAAAGGAGAAGAGAAGCAGAGAGATTAGTCAATAGGGAGCATGCAGCTGGGCACAAAAAGTGGCAACTGCTCCTGGTCCCATGTAACTCTGGAAATTTATTAATCTAGTGTATCATAAAAACAATTCTTTTCCACCCCAGGAAAAGTAACTTCAAAGCACTTAAATTTGCTCCAGCTTAAACAATGGCAGCCCACAAAAAAAAGTATGCAGGACTAGATCCTTGTCTCTAGATTCTCAAGTCTACATGGTCACTAAGGCACCTTCCATCCCAGACTGTCTGTGAAAACACCACACTTCAGAAACCACCCCCAAGCTGTCTATTCTTGCTTTCCCACACTGAGAGGTTTTTGGTGTCTGTGCCAAAGGCTTACTCCTTCCATGGGTCCTATCAGTAAGTCGTAGAGAGCACGGAGTGGGGGTTTGGTGAAAGAAGTCTGCCTCCTTGGAAGTGATGATGTTCCATCCTTAACAGGAGACATGGTACTGCTGAACAGGCTGGTCATGCTCTGGCAGCTCCTGTGGGCAAAAGCCAAGGGAGAGGTTAGCTGCAGGAATCTGAGCTCCACTGTGGGCTGCCCTGACTTCTGACAGTGACATGAGCCAGGCCCTGTCAGCCAGAGAACTCTGCTCTGTAAGATGCTTCATGGGAGGCCTTTAGCCTCCCATTCAGCTTTACACCTCAGTGAACAGTGACATTCATGGCAGGATGAATCAGCTGCAGACAGCATATGACACTGCTATGGAGCTTCTCTACACACTCCAGTGCCTGAACTGCTGTTCCCAGGTGCTCCTGCACATGTATGTGTAGCAGCTGTGTGCAGGCAGGCATGAGACCCACTGACAACTGACCACAGCCACGGGAGGATTCGCACTTTGTGCACCAACTGACCTAGTGTGATACCAAAGGAAATGTGATAACAGGCACACGAGACATCAAAATCCTGCCTGCACTTCTGCCACTGCTGTGCAGCACCTGGTGCCCATTTCTGACATTCCCACAGAGCTCTGCACGTCATCTCCTGGCATCAGCAGCCACAAGCTACTGCCCTGCTGAGGAAGTTAAGTTGCCCCATTCTGGGCTCACTAGTCCAGCAGCTCTACTCCCCAGAAATACTAGCCTTGGCTTGGGGCCAGGAACAACCATTTTACATGGTAAGGGTAACTTTCCAGAACATTTCAGCAGGTAGGCTTGAAAGGAAAGATAGGGAGGCCTGGGACATATCCCAACCCTTTCTGACACATAACACCACAGACTCAGGAAATGCATTTTCCCCTCTCTTCCTCTCCTCAGCTGCTGCAACCAGCCTTTTGACCCAGCTCACATCATGCCTAAAACCTATAGTTCTCTAAAGAAAAAAAATGCTCTTACCGCCCACAAGGGATTTCCACCTTATGGGCACATAGGAATAGCCTCAGAATGTCAACAGAAGCCTGGTGTCCAACTGCCCATGCTCTCTGACCCAGGGATTCCAGTGACAGTATGAGTATGCTGTTCCTGCTGCTGCTTAGAGCTACTAAAAATTCATCTGGGGGATTTGTGTAACAGGGGATCAGCACAGGCTTGGCACTGTGAGCTCCCCTTAGACCCATCTGCTCCACTTCACTGCAGCACCTGAGTGAGCCAAGCATGCTTGGCAGGGTTCAGCTTTATGAAGCACAGATTTTAAAATCAGATCAGGAAAGAACACCTGTGCAGGGATACCCCAGTGCTCCCTCAGGACCCTGTGCCCTGATCCTCCCTGAGCAGCTCATAGCCAGCAGGCAGCACTTGCCAGCCCCACCACCCATGCTCAGTGATTGTTACACACTCATTTACTGCAGGGAATAGGGGCTTGATTACTCCAATCAGCAAAGCCCTCCTGCATCTTGGGTTTCCCAGCCAAGCAGCTCTAGATTTATTCCTTCATCACTTGGATTGCTTTTTATGAGAATAAAACCAAGAGAGCACCATAAATCTCTCACATCTCCTGCCTCTGTGTGTGTACACAAAGAGTGAGAAAATCCACAGGGAAGGATGGATAGATCTCTTGTGGCAGGGAGCCCTGGCCAGCCCACCCTTTCCTCCCAAAGCAGCCAACAAAAGACTCCAGGTGGCTTGTCAGGCACCTGAATCCAAGTCCTTTCAATGTGACAAGAGGGAGACTGAGCTCTGACCAAACACCCCTTTTACACAGCACCGCTGCTGGCTCTGGGATTCTGCCCTGATGATTTGTACCTTGCTCTTGCAATGCAGAGGATCCCCTGATGTCTGAACAGTGAAATCTCTCATTTGGAAGCCTCTGCTCAGACTGCAGCACTACTGATTTATAACCCTTTGTACAGGCAGCCTGGTCTGCAGCAAGCACAGAAACAGCACAAACAGCCAGGGCTTAGCTCTGCTCCCGCCCTTTGTCTTGGAGATGCAGGAACAAAGCAAAGCCTCAGAGAACAGGGGAGAAAGCTGCATTGTGCAAGCTTCATATGCTCCTTTCCTGAAGCTTCAGGGCTCTTGCAAGGTAGTTTCCTTGTTTTCCCAAGCTCAGTGTGCTGCATGCCATAAACCACACCACTCTACACAGCTTAGTTTTTAAGAACAGTACAGCAAGAGGCCATAAGGCTAATGCTTCCTACAGTGCCTCTCTAGACTGTGTAGCCTCCAGGCTTCTCACCTGTGGAGCCAGAGCAGACATTAAGTGCAGAAGATATTCAAAGACTTGGACAGGACTCTGGCACCTACCCTGAATTCAGGGCTCAGCAAGGCAGGTGCAAGCAGATGTGGCAGTGCTAGCTCCATCCCCAGAGCCTCCAGTATACCTCCTTCCATGGGCAAAAGGAGAGGGACAGGCAGGGAGGTCATCCAGAAGTGTCCCAGTCCCCTCAATCTCTTCACCTCAGCGCTCATGGCAAAAACATCACAGACAAAGCTGCTTCTAATGCTCTCCCTGATTCTGTTCTGAAGGTGTTTTTAGTTAAGTGCCCAAGATGCCACATCCTTGAGCTGCTCCTAAGAGCTGCAAATTACTTACTTGACAAGAGATGTGAGGTCTTACTTGACATGTGGATTCAAAGTAAGGTATGTGGCTCCTATGGAGCAGAAAGACAGACATGCTGCATGATTGGAACTGCAGTGTTCTTGAGGATTAGCACTGCCTGAACAGAATCACATCCTATTTCCCCCTGTAATCAGAGGGACCATCTCCTGTCTTTCTAACCCTGATGAACCAGCAAAACATCTCAGCAATTCTAGGGGGATCTGCCTGTGTGATCCAAAACTTGAAAGTACTCATAGTCCTTCATCAGTGCAGCAGCTTAAACAGATATGCTTGTGGATTCTGAGAAGAAAACCAGGCCAGTTGCTGGTGCCCGCAGGCAGCTCCCAGTTCCATGGGGATGCTGTGACAGTTCACAAGCTCCAATGGTGGCTCACAACACTCCAGGCTGATCACATTTGCTTTTCCAGCTGAGAAAGGCCTAGGGTATCCTGTGCTCACAAACCACAATGGAGCACAGATCCAGTCAGAAACCCTGGGTTGCATCACGCAGCCACACTGGAAAAATTCTGTCTTTAATTTTCTTTCCAAATGGTTGCCCTAAGCCCTAATCAGCACAGTCATGTGAAAGGCTGAGAACAAGTTGCAAGAGGCAGAAAATGAGTGGAGACTTGCAGCTAGTACAGTCCTGTAACTCTGGAAATGCAGCCTATTCCCAGCTAATTGGTACAACACTTGAGATCAACAGAAACATGTTATTTCCATAACAAGTGTGCAGGAGAGAACTTCAAGTTCCACACCTCACACACAGCAGGGACTCAACAGCACTCCTCTGCAATTGCCTGGAGTCTCAAAATCAGCACTTGGCCAGGAAAAGAGCAAATTCGGAATGATTGCTCCTCCGAACAGTCATCAGTTACAACTGTGACCAGTCTCCCCTCGGGTACTGGCACTAAACTTGCAATTTAGAGAAAAGCCCATCACCAAAACATCTCCTGCTTGCTGATCCCCACAGCAGTGCTGCATTCTCACCTGTTCAACAGGTTGTTCCTGCTGACCATCCTCAAGAAGCCAGTTGGATCGGTCATTGAGTTCAGCTTGTTATTCATCTCCTCAAACTGCTGGTCCATGATATCCCCAGCTTCACTCTCTGTCTCACTGCTAGCACAGGCTCTGGGGGGAATCAGTGAGATGAAAGGGTCATTGATGCGAGAAAGAGCAACAGCTTGATGACAAATGCTCGGCCAGTTTGAGCGAAAACGTTTTTCAAACAGAACATCAACCAAATGCTAATGCCAGATCTTCCCTGGCTTGCCTTTTGTCAGGCATACAAGACATTACCAGCCCCATATCTCCTTCTCTTCTGGGATTTCTCAAGGTTTAATGAGTGGCACACACGGGTGGGGAGTGCAGGACCCAAATTCCATGCACTGCAGGCAGGGACTTCTAAAGCTGCAGCACAACATTGAAAAGCTGAGTCTGCAGGAAACACCAGCTCAGCCCTTATCTGCCTAAGAACACGTGTGAGACATTCTTTTCAGATCTCCACAGTAACTTCAAGCTCCACATGCTTCATTCACTGGCAAAGAGTGACATAGCAGAGGCAGCTGTGTTGTTACTCCTGTTATACAAAGAGGGAAAGCACAGAACAATTTACTCTATCAATGCCTCAAGTGCAGCAGCAATACAGAGAAACAACCCAACAATTCTGAATTCCCAATCTCCTGGCATTAATATCTGAATTTTCTCAGTGCAGATTTTCCATCTAATTGCTGTTTGCATTTTCTCTTCAATCTAAAAGTAGAAGGGAAACACAACTACTGTGTGTGTATTTTTAACAACCTTTAATACAGAATTTGCATATTATATGGCTGTCCTGGTTCTGGTTCAGACAGGGCTAATTTTTGCAGTAGCTGTGAGGGGGCATGGCCAGGACCCAGAGATTATTCTATACCACCTCAAGTCATTGCTGAGGGTGGGGAAAAGGGACTCTCTTCCAGGGAGAAGGGTTTCCCGCTGGTCCAGTAAGCATGGCACCAGTTGGTCCAGGCAAGAAACAACAAAGGGGAAAAAAAGGGAAAAGAAAATGTTGTCAACAGCTTCTCCCTGCACATTTTTCCTCCAGCTGGGGCATGCTCAGCTCTGATTCCTGGCACAGTTTGGAGTAACACAGCTCCTTAAAGAGGCAAAAATCTTGAGTTTGTGAACCCAAGAGAGCAGCTCACATGCTCTCTCTAAAGAGAGCAGACTCTGTCCCGACACAAGTTCAAGCAGACTTTAAAATCCCTTACACTTCTTTTCTTTTTTTGCAAGAATGCGTTACTTTGTGGATTAATTAGACCAGCTGAAAGAAACCCTTTCTAGCAAAACTGCTACACGAGGCCCAACTTCAGATTTCAGCTGAGGATCTTGTGTATCTGCATGTCTGCAGGGTAAGACTCAACAATCAACATGTGGGCTCTAAATTATTTACTCAGCTATAGCCACAAGCCACATGGGGGGGTTGGTTAGAATTCCTACAGTATTTGCAGTTTTTCAAAGCAAACCGTTGAAAGAGAAATAATTACACTGGAAACTGTAAGCAGGATGAAATCAGTCCATATACAGTCAGACATGGCACCTGCAACCTCATCCAATTTATAGATTCACCACACAGCCTGTGGGTTTGATGATTTGCAGGTGCATAGAGTTGTCTGGCAGGCAAATAGTCATGGATACAAAAACAAAGCCATTTTTTTGTTGCTGCTCTGAAAATTTGCCCCTTCTCTGACTCTCAGTTCTCAAACTTCTCAGCCAATTAGCTCATTCCAAAATGTCACAAATTCAGGTGGGAGAGCAGAAACCAGGGTGTTAGACCCTCTCATCCCAACTCACCTGGTATAGTAGGAATCCACTCCCAGAGCCTCCCGCACGCTGGAGATGTACTGCTCCAGGGCTGAGTTTGTCAGGGTCTGCAGGGCCACGCTGTTGGCTTCATGGAAGTCCCCAGCATTTTCTGTCAGGCTGTCACCCAGATAATACTCATGGAATTTCAGAATTCCTGCAAGGCACCAGAATCAGGAGGTTATTTCTTCAGGGCAAGAACAGTGTTAACAGCAGCTGTCTAAGAAGATGGCACAGCCCTAAGCATTTGGCATTTCCAGCAAAACTGGGGCAAAGTGCTCTGTGCCAGGTCTTCACTGAACTTCTCCAGCATTTCCAGCCTTGCTTTTAAAATCTGGGTTTGTACTTTGCAGATAAAGGCTCAAAGGTACAAAGGCAGAGCAAAGCTTTTATGAGATGCTCAGAATGCCTTTGCTATTGCAGCACTCATATAAATTATAAACCAGATCTTTCATACAAGCCTCTACTAGAGTAATTCACATTTCAAGAGATACATGTGAAAAATGCCTCTTAACAGCCTCTGAGCATATTAACTGAACACACAAGGCTCAAATACTGAAAAAGTGTTGTTACTACAGCAGAACCTCCTCACAGCACACACAGTGATTTCACTCTAGCAAAGGAAAGAAGATGGATTAAAGCACACTGAATTATTAAAAGATAGCATTTCACAATGGGTAAACCAGATAAAGGCTACTCCTTGTTTTGCTGAGAATTCTTCCACTGCTACTGCAGATAAAACCTTCCTACCTTCAGACTGGTCTATTATTCCTGATATAATTAATTCTGCAGCCTGTGATCAACAGTAAAAGGCCTCTCTGGATGCCTTAGCGGCATCAATTATTACTCCAGTTACGGAAGAGCAGGGGAACAAAGAATAAAACAACTCCTCCTGCAGCAACAGCAGCAAACACAGCAACAGCCAAGAGGTTCTGAGGGGTCCACATCAGTGGGATAATGAGGACCCTGGGCTGCCACTGAAGCTGCTCCCTCTGTCAACAAACAAGAAAAGGTCACCGTGGCTGGGCCAAGGTCACTACTGAAGGGTTCCCAGCAAAGCTTCTTGAGCAGAATCCCTGAAGCACCACAGCCCATCTCCTTCCCATCACCTGACAGAACCTTCAAAGAGGCAGTCACAAACCCATGGACTCGAAGACTGCAACTGCTTTTCTCAGTTTGGGCAAGGAGAAGACTGATGACAAAGCCCAGTGGCAAATCCTACACTTGATCCATATAATTTTAATAAGCTCAGCCTGATAGTGATACTATAGAATTATTGATATTTTATTGCACAAACTACAGGCCTGAAGAGCCAATTAGTAACTGGATGCACAGCAGGACAATCCCATCTTACACTCAGACAAGCAACATTTCAAAATGCCCCCAAAAAGCAGCTCTTCCAACCACTGTTATCCCATCTAAGTCAGGCATGTGTGTTTGCTTCTCTTTCTGAAGCATTTTTCGTGCAATCTAAATAGTGCTTTTTATCTCTTCAGCTTTGTCATGATGAAGGGCTGCAATTATTAAATTATATCCAGAAAGAACTTGTTAAAATTTACAGTCATCACTTTATTAGATAATGAATAACAGCTGTCTGCAAAAAGCAACCCTCTTCAAATTAATCCTCCTTGCTCCTCTGTGATAAGTGTTTCCACATTCATGTGAAGATCAGGCAGTTCAATGGCATATCAGGAAGTGGGGATGCCCTTCTGTTTTCTGCAATCCACTTCAGTGAATAAACCTCAAAAGCTTTTGGAAGAATAAAGCATGGAAATATAATTAAAGTAGGGATTCTCAGGCACAGAAGATTTTCATAGAGCCAACATACTTGGAATTTCATTACTATTCTGTTCTGCCCTGTGGGAAATACATACAGATTGGAGGTTGAAAAATGGAAATATTAAACATGTGAAACATTTCCATCTCCAGGTGAATAACAAAGTCCCAAATAAGCACTTCTGTGTCATTACAGCTGTGGCTATGCCATAGCTTTTAGTCTATTCAGCTTTGAAGTACTAGATGGAAATGATTCCCTCCTACATTCACTCTGGTCCCAAATTCATTCCTAGCTACAAACAGTACAATTCTCCCTTTGTAAGGCCTGTTCCCAGGCTCTCATGTCCCAAAGGAGCTCACCTGCCCCAGGAGCCAGCAGCCAGCTGTACAGATAACCTGCAGCCAGTGAGTAGTAGAGAACAAGTCCCCTCTGGCCATTCACAGTCTCCAGGACCTGGTCAAGGGTCACAGGAGAATAGGGATCTGAGTCTTGCTGCCCAGTCTGACGTTCCACGAGCAGGTCAGCAAAAGCCCTCGTTCGTCCTCTCTCTGCTACTGCCAATGCTTCATCATGGTGACCTGCAAAGACAAAGCCATCTCTCAGACCTGACACAAGTGTGGTCTGCAGTGCCATGTGCACAGAACAGGGACAGCTGCTATCCCAACACCAAAGGAAACCTGGGGAAGCAATGTCACCTATTTTCCAAAAGAGCAGTGTCTGCACTGGAATACAGTCCCAGTAACACAAGAAGCCACAGAAAGGCAAATCAATGGAGAAAGCGAGGAAGAAGAACAAAAGATGCCCAACACCCAAAGCCAGACACCCGTATCGCTGTCCTGGAACAGAACTGCTGTGCTGTCTGAGACAGCCGTGGAGCAAAGCACAAAGCAAAGCCACTGCACAAGTCCAGCTGAACTCCTGGCATGAGCCTGGAGTTCAGCCTCAGCATCTGAAGGCATCTCTTACCCAGACTGACAAGCACTCGCTGCAGGGCCTGATAGGAGGATGTCTGCAGGTCAAAGAGTGACAGCTTGTAATCCGTGCTCAGCTGCACCTCGTGTCGGATGGTTTCAAACAGTGCGGAGGCCCGGTACAGCTGGGAGGGAAAACAGCCACAGTGACTTCCTTATGGACACTGCACAAAGCACGGGCTGGGAAAGCAGAAGGATCCAGGGCCAGCATCCCCTCAGGCACGGGAGGTCTGACTCACACCCTCCCTGGGACACACCAGACATTTTCTTCCCTGAGGACCCAGAGGGCTTAGAGGACACAAGCTCCTCAGCATGGGGCAGACCATGGTTTACCTGGTGCTGGGACTCCTCCAGGTTCCCACTCGCCCAGAGGGAGAGGCCGAGGCCATGACGGATTTTTGCTTCATCTTCTCTGCGTCCCAGCTGCTCTGCCAGCCTCAGTCCTGAAAAGGAGTCAGAGTGAGACAGTGCCAGAGGGGAGAAGGAGCTGTGGCCTCAGTCTCACGGGGCTCCTGTGCAGGCAGAAACAGCTGTGGAGCTGCCAGCACTGGGACAGCAAGCAGGGCAGCACCAGTGGTGGGATGGTGAGCAGGGCAGGGATGGCACCAGGATGACAAGTGGGGCACTACCAGTGCCAGGCAGCTGCTGCCAGCCCTCACATCAGCACCAGCATGAGAGGTGCCTTAACAAGACAGACACTTCCATGGACTGAGCTCTCCCTAAGTGAGGTTAAGCTGCCATCCCCTGAGACACACTAAGTAAGCCCCTACCAGAAAGTTCAACTTTTAAACCCTAAAAGCTACACAAACAAAACCACACTGAGTTGTCAAACGCTGCCAGAAAAGACACCTCTTGCCACATTACTGGCTTGTTTCCCATCAGCTCCCCCTGGCCCTCTGGCAGGCTCTGCACGGTTTATGTGCTGAGGCAGAGCAGAGGGCAGGGATCTGCCCTCAACGACCTGGAGCTCATTTCACTTCCAGCAGCACACTCTGTCTTGTCCATGCTTCCATCACACTCCAAACCTCTCACCTTCGTGGCCCCTGCTGACAACAAGGACACCTCCTCTGAAGCACCTCAGGCTTCCTCCAGCCTGGGGAGCAGGGCCCTGGCTGTCACCATGCAGCTCAGCAGCAGCTAGTATTCCCAGGCTAAGCAGGAATTCTGCAGCACACCAGGAGAAGGAGCTGTGTTTCATTTCTCCCCTTGCAACAACATATTGGAATTCTGCCAAGGTCAGTTTCATGAAAACCAAACTAACTGATGTAATTCATCCTTCGGCCTCCAGTTTCATACACTCCAGCTACATTACTCATCTGCTGCATCAGAGCCCATAGCTTGATCAGCTGCTGCCTGCATGCTGGAACCCCTTGCAGCAGCACAATTCCCAGGCCAGCACTGACCCAGCACTCAGCAGGGGAAGATGACTTCTTCAAACCTCAGGCTGAATGTCCCTCACCTCTCTTATCAAACAGCACTTGTTTCCATTCACACTAGTGACACTCATCCACCTTGTCTCACTCCCAGGAGAACATATACAGAGCCAGGTGGCTACCAGCAAGGCATAAATCTCTCCCAAGGGACCTCTCAGGATCAGCAAGATTCATCATAATCCTCTGTGGTTTTCCCAGAGCCAGATCCTGGTATGCAATGCCATTTATAGAGAAGGTTTACACCTTCTAGGTTCAGGCACAAATGAGCTTTGCAAAGAGACTCTGCTAGCTACAGTCTGGATTCATGCTCTGAGGCACCTAAGATGCCCCCAGGAAGGCAGAGATCACGCTTTGTCTAGAGGACACCAAGAAGGCTCCAACTGAGATGGTATGCTGACTGTAACAGCTCCACAGACAGCTACTCACATGGATGTTCAGCAGTAACTATGGATGTCTGCAAGAGCTTCTGCATCAAAGGCCACTGTCAATCACATCCTGTTAGAGCCACATTTACAGTACCTCACCTCTCCATGTCTTCAGGTCTCCCTTCCACCCTTCTGACCCTACCACTGCATGTTCTGTTGTATAACTCAGCCTCTTACCTTCCTGCAGGTACATCACAGCCTGAGAGTAGTTCTGTAAAGCATGATGAGTCCTCCCCAGGCTGCTGTAAGACACCGTTTTGGCTACCAGGTCGTTCATCTGTGCTGCAATGCTGAGGTGCTGCTCCTGATAAACCACTGCCCTCTCATAGGTGCCCAAGGACTCGTAGGTCAGGCCCAGGTTGCCATAGGCCCTGCCCTGGCCAGCGGGGTTGTTGGTCTCCTCAGCAATCTGCAGGTCCAGCTGGTGGTACTGCAGGGCAGTCTCATACTCGCCCATCTGCTGGTAGACGCCGCCGAGGCCACAGGCAGCATCGCTCTCCAGAGCTCGGTCCTTCATCTCCCGAGCGATGTTCAGCTGCCGCTCCAGGCACGAAATGGCTTGCTCGTAGTTGCCCAGCTGGCTGTGCAGGCTTCCCAGCTCCCCGTAGGCCTGGGCTTTGTTAAATGCCTCCCCCAGCTCATGGGCCACTACAAGTCTCTTCTCAAAGCACACCAGAGCCTGCTGTAAACTTCCCATAGCCCTACAAGGGAAGAAAACAGCAGTGTTTATTTTGCTGGTATTTCCTTGAGACAAAGTGTTTTGTCATTTCCCCTGGAGGCCAGCTCGAACCTCTCAGGCAGAGGCAAACTCTTACCCCAGGAGACATCCCCAGCACCTTTGAATCAGCCTCCACCTCTCTGGGCAGGGCAACATCAGCTTCGTAATTTGAGCTGTCAGCACAGTCCTCAGCACCCACAGGACTCTCTAACTCATGCCTGTGTCACATCCCTGTGCATGTGTGCCAAGGCCCCCTAACACACCCCATCAGTTACACACTACATCGACTGTATTTGTACATCACTGCCACTAGAACACACATGCAGCTCCTTACCTGTGCCCGCTGCCCAAGCCTCGGTAGGCCTTTGCCTGATCTTGCATACGGTTCAAGCTTTGAGCCACAGACAGGTACTGTTCATAATACTTTATAGCTTCCTCAAAATCTCCCAGAGCCTCATAACAATCTCCCAGGTTCCCATACGCTCGGCCCCGATCTAGCACGGATTCATTCCCACTGAGCTGCTGCAGCATGGCCAGCTGCTGTTCAAAGTAGCCAATCGCTTCCTCCATGACATTCATGTTCATCTTGGTAATGCCCATGTTACCGTAGACTTGGGCTTCGATGCCAGGGTCCTTCAACTTCTGCCCCAGCTCCAGCTGTTCTTCGTAGCACTTGAAGGCCATGGTGTACTTCCCAAGTGACATATACACTGCAGCAAGGTGACCATGTGCTCTGCATTCACCCGACATATCCCCCAGCTCCTGGTACACCTCCAGCTCCTGCGTGTGGTAACCTAAAGCCTTGTCACACTTCTGTACCATCCTGTATGCAGAGCCCAGGGCTGCATAGGCATTGGCTTCCAGTCTCCTGTCTTTAACATGATGGGCTAAGCTCAGCTGCTGCTCATAAAATTTTATTGCACCATGTACATCTCTTTTACAGAGAAAAATATCCCCCAAGTTCCCCAGAGCTCGGAATTTGGCCTGGGAATTGTTCAGAGACTGTGCCAGGGACAGCAGGTACTTTTGACACTCCTCTGCTTTGCTGAAGTCCATCAAGGCTTTGAAGGCCAGGCCCAGGTTGCAATAGGCTTTGGCTTGGCTCAGCTTGTCATGAAGATCCTTTGCTAAAGCAAGATCCTGCTCGTAGTACTTAACAGCTTCCTCATAGTTGCCGAGGCAATAATGGGCATAGCCAAGGTTATGGCAAACTTTCCCCTCCCCTTCCATGTCCTGCAGCTCTGGGGACAAGCGCAGGTACTGCTCATAGTACGGGGCTGCCTGCACGTACTCTCCTCGTGAGCAGTGGAAGTTGCCCAAATTGCTGAGGGCTCGCGCTTCGCTCTGGATGTCCCGCAGCTCCCGGGCAATGTTGAGATGATTTTGGTAGTGCTGCAGAGCACGGTCATGAGCACCCAGCGCCTGATAGGCAACTGCCAAGTTGCCGTGCGTGGATGCCTGAGAGGCACGGTCGTTGACTTCCATGGAAATCTGCAGCTCCTGCCGATGGTATTTGACAGCCTGGTCGTACATGCCGAGGGCGTTGTAAGCATTGCCCATGTTGCCGTAGGCTCGGCCTTGGGCGGCGTAATCGCTCAGCTCCTGCGCTATGGACAGGTGTGTCTTGTGCAGCCGCAGCGCAGTGTCATAGTCACCCTTCATCTGGTGAATGATTCCTGGAAAACAACACAAAAGAGCTCAGGAAACTGCCCTGCACTAAGCCTCTGCTGCACTCTGTACATCAGGACTGCCTGCAGCCTGGCCCTTTCCCTGGCTCTTCACACCACAGCTCCACCCTTCCCCAGAGGCTCTCACACAGCCCTTCCAAACAAACTGCCTCCTTGCCTCTAACAGGCACATCCTGGGGAAGGTTTAGGATTTATGTTATACAAAAGTACACGTTCACCACAACAACCAGACAGTCTGGCCTTATAAAATTGCTGGGTTTTGCCGTAAGTGATACCTGGTGGCTTCACAGCTCAGACTCAACACACTGAGTGAGACAGCACTTGCAGTTTCTGTTCTATTTCAGTCGAATCATCTTGCATTTGTTACGAGACAAGGGAACAGGAGCTCTGATTCTGCTGATGATACCACCTACACTTCAATTAACTCTGTGCTAATAATGCCCGTGGCTACTTTGCAAACACCTATGAACACGCCTGGGGGTATGGGAGCCACTGAAGGAGGCCCTGCAAATGTTTTTTGACATTAATTGCAAAAGCTTCAAGAGAAAATATTTGGCATCTTTGGGCAACATGATGAGAACATGAAGAGAGGTACAGAAGTTCTCTTGGAGCTGCAAAGAGGCAGCACCGAGAGACTTTAAATTGTTCTTTAAATTCCATTAGTAATGTGAAGTGTCTTCTCTGCATCACAGTGGGAACACTTAAAAGCTGCAAAGGCTGGAAAGCTAGGTCTCCACACAGAGCCTGAGTGTTTGGAAATACCAGATGCTTTGCAAAGGTTGAGAACCTGAGACTTCTAGTTAAACTCCACATCTCCTTGTTGTGGAAGGCTGATAGCTTGTGCTTTGCCCTCAGTCCATCACCTAGTTCCAGAGCACAGAGAATCTCCCTGCAGAGCACTGCAGCAGCTGGGCTCTGTTACAGTCCATGTCTGTCCTGCTTAACACTGGATCATACACTTAAGGGTGCTTTCCATCTGCATCAGGGAAATGCTACAGAAAATGTCTGTTGCTTCAGCAGAGAGGTCAACTCTAACATTCTGGCCTGGAAACACACATTTAGATACATTTTTTTGCCTCTCAGCATGGTTATTTTGATGAGGTTTTGTTTTCCATGTGGATTAGATGAAAGAGACAATTAAGACTTGACTTTTTGATTGGTACTGGATGCATTTTAAACAACAGTAATAGATTGTCTCAACAAGAACTGCGTGTTCCCTTTCTCCAGTATAACTTAAGTCTGACAGAGAAGACAAAAAATATAGCCAAATAACAGCTGAAACGTGAGACCCCACGCTCAGACGCTAGGAGAACTATTCTAACACAAAGTGTGGAGTGGCTGAGTCAGCATACCAACTGAAAGTTATGTTTAGGCTAAAATCTAGCACTGAAAAACATTCTCTGCTGCACCAGTCCATCTCTCACATCTCTGCGTCTCCCCCAGACAGGTCCTACACTGGAGCAGAGATGGGGAATGTAGTTTGTGCTTTGCTGTTCATGCAAGGCCTCCTCTCCCTGCCCTCCTGCCTGCTGGGTGTTGTCACACTAACAGAAACCTTGTCAATGCTCACTGCTCTCTCATGCTAAGCTGCCCATAAGCACTTTTGCCTCACAAACATATTTTGCCCCAAGGATCTGCCTCAATTTGTGTAAAGGAGGAGATCTGCAACACTAATTAATAAGCTGTGACTGTTTTGTTTTCTGCAGTCTCCCTTATCTTCTTCATTCAGCTCCTGAAGACTCAGCTACTAAGAGAAATTAAGTAATTCATCAAGCTTTTTTCAATTACCTGCTGTTGATAACATCAGACTACAATTAGCATCTACAAATGAACCAAGTGCCAACTGCCAAGCAGAAACAGGAGCTGATTTACAGCGTGGGGCAGCCTGCAAGGGCTGGGATTCAGGAGCTGCCAACAAACACTTATTTTGATATCCCAGCACCAGCTCTGCTCTGCTGTTCCCAGCCAGCTTGAGAACACATCCTGAATGACAGCTGGAACGTTGGCAGCACAACTGCCACAGCCATGGCAGAGATGGAAGTGCATCCTTGGTCGCTCCCACATCTGGTGCTGTGAAGCAGCAGGAGAAATAGGCTTCACTTGAATGTAATTCAAGTCTATCCCAGCCTGCCAGCAGCATGCCAATGCTGCTCCTTAGGAGAACATAAGACTCCTACACTTTTAGTATTTCAGTGACGTATATTCAGAAAACAAACTCAGTTAGGATTTGACCAATGTGTCTCTCAACTTACAAGACAGCAATATATGGACATATCCTGCTGACAAGCTCCCAAAGAAATAGCCAGGTAACAAACCACATTGCTTTTTGCTTTAGTGCAAGAATTACACTTATTCCTGACTCCTGAAGAGCTCCTCAAATGCATTTTATCTCTTCATTTCATTTCCCTTTTGCTATGAGTTTGTGCTTTCTAGTGTTTTTCTAAGGAACTTAATAATTGAACATGGACTACATTACAGCAGCACACAATCTGCCAAAGGCCTGTTTAATTTATTAAGGCAGCCTGGTGAAACTGGGGTGACTAAGACGACAGCACACAGCAGATCAGCATCCTGGCAGCAACTCAATAGTCTCAGCATTCCCTGACAAATTCTACCCCATGTCAGAGCCTTACCTAGATTGGAGGAGGCTCTGCCTTCAGCAGCTCGGTCCTGCAGGCTCTCGGCAATGTGCAACTGTTCTTCATGATACTGCTTAGCCCTCTCCAGGTCCTGCATACATCTAGCTGCATGGCCCAGGCCAGCGTAAGCTCGCATCTCAATGGCCTTCTCAGCCAGCTCCTGGGCCAACTCCAACACATAGTTGTGGTAGGACATGGCTTTGTCGAAGTTCCTGCGGTAGTGGTAAGCACTGCCCAGGTTGCTGTAGGCTCGAGCTTCCTCCCGCTTGTTCCCCAGGTCCTTGGCAATCTTCAGATGTTGCTCGTGGCACTGCACTGCGTTTTCAAAATCCCCCATGGCAATGTACACTGCTCCCATGTTGCCCAGCTCCCGTGCCTCGGAGAGCTCATCTTTGGACTGCTTGGCGAGGAGGACACACTGCTTGTGGCTAGCCAGCGCATTTGGGTAGTCCCCGATGGCTGTGTACACGTGGCCCAGACTGCTCAGTGCTGAGGATGCTGCCTGCAGGGGTAGGAGAGACAATGTAAGCACAAGCATTCATGGAAACAAGTCAGATGGCCCCAGTCCCAGAAATCAAACCATGAGAGGCCATCCTGGAGAAGGAATGTGACTACCAACTAGAAAACCTGTCCTCTGCAGTTTTAAACTCCTCAGGGCAGCTTAGGTGGAGGCAGCAGGAATAGATTGGGTTCACTCAGAAGGACATGGGTTGGACTACCTTTCTTTGAAGTGTGCAGTGTGTGTTTGTACCTGGCAGAGAGGAGAAGCAGCACCACAAATATGCAGAGACTATTGAGGAGACAGAGAGAGTGATTGCTGCAGTTACCAACATCCTTCCATACCTCTGCTTTAACAAGCACACCATGCTCCAAAGAGCACAGCTCTTAATGTGAAGCATCAGGGTTCTGAGCCCCACACAACCTTGGGAATGCGGCGAAGACAACAGCATTTCAGTAGCTGGAGCCTCTGTCCCTTAGGCACATCTCACCTAAATATAGCCCTGTGAAAACCCAAGTTCTTACCACCAAGAAACAGCTGTATTTAACAAGAGAAATTATCTGCAAATCAGATTCTTTCACCCACTGCATCCCCCAGGATGCACACCTGCCTTCCACCTGGCAGAGCCAGAGCACCCAGCCAGTCAGTAGGGCAAGGAGCCAAGGGCAGGGGTGTGTTCATCACACGCTTGCTGCCTCAGCAAGGCTGTTCACTCCAGGGTGCTGACCCTGACTCCTCTGCGGTTCCTCCATGTGCACTTCCTTTGCTACCCAGCTGCTGCTGTGACCCAATTCCAAACCTCCAGAAAGGAGCCTTCAGGGTGAGGGCAGCAGCCAGCCAGGGGCTGCTGCTCACAGGTCCAGGAGGGCAGTGCTGGCAGTGCCCCAGCCCCTCCTGGTGTGGCTGCAGACAGAGCTGGGACTGGCTCCTGCTCCATGCTGGTCAGACTGGCCGCAGCACTGGGGCCAGTGCCGGGGCCCTGGACAGGCTCCTCAGCAGTACAATGACATAACCTCTTGGCTGGCACCCTGAGGGAAAGCTCTTTCAGAGTCTGAGGGGGACCTGTTTGGAGGCTGCTATAAAACCAACACAAGAATTGTTGCTCTGAATTTTAAGCCATGTTTACACAAATCTTCACGAAGCTTAACATACACAGCGTATTGAGTTGCTTACAACCTAACTAGGGAAAAAAGTGGGGAAAACCAGATCCATGCAGCCATCTTGCACAAGCCCAGACCAAAGTGCTGAGTAGGGCCCATTACAGGCCTCAAGATGCATTGGAGCTCCCTGTATCCTCCTGGGGAGCAATGTGTCCACTGCCAAGCCAAGCCCGGCACAATGCAATGAGAACTGATCCAGCCTGGAAGTTCAGAAGTTCTGCAAGACTGTCCACCACCAGCAACAGAACTTCTGTTATTGCTGGGAAGAGAATAGAAATGTCTTTCTGGAAAACAAGGAGTCAGTGAAATCTGGTGTCTCCTGGGGCTGCTAAAATAAAAAAAGTGGACATCCATGCGTGCAGATTGCTGAGGAGATGAGCTCTGGCCAAGAGCCATCAGGCAGAGACTCAGATCATGTTAATGGGCTATGGCTGGGGAAAAGAGGCATAAATGGAAAGCAGCAGATCTCGGATTGTGCACAAGAAAAACTTGACAGAAGCAGGGACTGCTCATCCCACACATGGGAAGAAATCTTTAGGATGTCTCCTAGAATGGGAAGCAGATGATAGGAATTGCAATTTGTGAGGCTGGAAGTGTTTATTCTCAGAGCTCCTAATCCCTTTGCCCAAGAGCATGCCTAGGCTCACACTAAAGATCTAGAATGATGGGTACAAGCTTGGCAACCACTCTCAGAGCATGCAAAGACACTTGGCTGACATGCCTGAGCGCCCAGGGCTGGATTGTCCAAACCAGGATGTGGCAGGAGGATTAATGAAGCAGTAAAGAAAAATAAGTTGAACGGGACAAAAAGAGAAATAGAAAATTAAGGGTGAAGGACTGACAAGAAATAGCATGACTTGATTAGAAAGATGGGGCTGTTTTTAGAGGGTGGGCTGTAGCTCACCCAGACAGCTAGACATTGTATCCCCTGATGTGTCCTTCACTCCAATGGTCCTCAGGTTTTATTCTGTAGCAGCTTCCACTGTTGCCTGATTCAAGAACAGCACTTCTCAATCCTCCAGAGTCTGCATGAGGACAGCCTGTGGCATTTCTGGCTTCCCCAGGCTGGGGCTGATTGGTGCAGCAGCAATCCCCCAGCAAGATAACCATCAGTGCTCTGTTTGCTCTGGGGGCAGTCAGGGGGGCTTGCCCTTACATCAGTCTTTAAGAACAATTTGGTGATAACATCTGCTGGGTGATTCCAGTGACTCATTTCAGGGAATTAGGAATAGGATTCCAGAAGATAAATTCATCACTGTATATTTAATAAAATCCTCCATCAGAACCCCAAATGGCTCACACACTGGGCCAAGAGGGATGGGGTGTTCCCATATCACTGGCAGAAGAGTTCTGTTGGGGCAGGGAGAGCACAAGGCTGACACATGGGAAACAGACTCCATCTCTGCTAGCACAGACCTCTACTTGGTAGCAGGGTGATGGGAGACTACAGCTCCATACCACAGGGAATGTGCATCAGCAAACAAAGAAAATCAATGTTTTATGTATCTGACAATGACAAATTTTACAGTGGGGGTTGCTTACACCTCCAATTAAGCAATTTATCACTTTAATAGAAAGCAGATTCTTCTGCCACTGAGCTGAGGCACAGAAGGGAGCTCTGAAAAAGGTTCCTAAGTGCTCTCTTTTTCTCGGGAGCAACAGCCAGCTCAGGTTTTTCAGCTGAGCTGGCAGAGTCTGATGTTAAGCAGATGTGTATCATAGAATGGCACCTGGCAATTTGGAGAAATGCATTCCTTAGGTATTTCACCCTTGCTGGAGAATGGTCATTTCCCAATCACATTACATTTAAACAAGTCTTCACCCGACTGCACAGCCTGCTTAAATAAGAACTCTCTATAATCATCCTAAAATGGGAGAGGTGAAAATGCTCTGCCCGGTATCTCACTGTAAGGTACCCTTAATCCCTGAACACAGACACTAATTAGGATTGATCAGAGATGGAGCATGCCCTGCTGTATGCTGCTTCTTTCAACTTCCCTTCTCCCTCTGGGCACAGAGTAATAGCAGCCTGATCCTACAGATTAGTAGAACTGTATCAGGCAGATTAGCCATGCATATTCATCACAGCTGTACTGGGGGTAGGCAGCAGCACCACTGAAAGTCAGTGTACCTCCTCATCCACACCTCCTCACAACCTTGCTCTTGAACACAGGCAAAGGTGTGCTAGTTCATTGAGAGTGCTTTGGGGGTACTGAGGGAAGTAGATTGTTCCAGAACAGACACACACACACACACAGAGCTCTGAAAGCACAGGCTGAGTTCTGTGGGTGCCACCATACACAGTAAAATCTTGCTGTGTCCTACACTGGTGTACCTACTCCAGGTAGGAAGGGCACAGGTTAAGTGATACCAGGGACACATCCCAGCTTTCTGTACAGGAGCTATTTGTTTCACAGGTGAGGACCAAGTAACTCCTGTGCACACAAGCAGGACAACACTCTGATGGGGGTACTTCCAGGACCTACTAAAATGATCATTTGCTGTAAATTGCACTTTATCTCCACTTCTATTAAGCCTCTTCATCATTTCCTCAGAATTCACAGGTATTCCACAACCTGGCTTGGACAACTACTGATTTATGCACTGAGAAAAGTCTCACATCCAAACATAGTAGGTGCCCCATCAAAATTAAAACGTCCTTCTTTCCTCCGCTAAGGTGAAGCTGATGTGCCAGTACCACATCTAGATTCTACCTTTGTGGGCCATGCTTTTGAAAATAGGAAAGGAAGCAGCAGGCAATGTCTTCCCCTCTTCTACATGATCAGTACACAGAAAGAACGAATGGATTTGCTTTTAGGTAATTATTTCCTGGGGGAAAAATACACTGAAATCAATATCCCTGCCAGTCAATATCCCTATTTATTTGAAGAAGGTCTCAGTCTTTTACATAGAAGCTACCAAAGAGAAAACCCAAAAAAAGCTAAAGCCATGGAACAGAAGCACTAATATCTAAAAGCCTGAAAGAAGCTTTTTAACTACTAACTAGAAGAGAACCACCAGGAATTAATGATACTATAGAAAGACTCAAAATGCACAGCATAAAGAGATGGTCCCAGCCCCCATTTGATAATGAGTAAAATCCACAGGTCTGCAGGTGTCACAGAGCTGCTGCACATGACAGAGGCTGCCATGGACTGTGCTGACAATCCGCTCCCAGCCCTCTCTGTTCATACTTGCTCAGGAAATTGGTAATGTTTCAGAGGACTTCTCATTCTCCCTGTTCCATTGCAAAAGCATCACATGAAGGATGTGAATCCAGGCAAACCTGAACAGCACCAGGGGCCTGACTGCCAGACCATTCACAGTCAGTCCTCTTCCTGAAATTAAAGGCTTCAAGGGGAATGCTGACTTTCAGCTGCTCATTTGGAGATCAAAATAATGCTGCTCCATTCCAACGGAAAATCCATTGACTCCATCTCCTCCATTATAATTTAGGAGCAAGGTGTCTAGTTCTGCCTAGAACACTTGTAAAAGCAAACCTGAGCTACTCCCTTAACAGAGCAGTCTTGCAAATAGTTTTGACCAAGTTAGCAGGATTTTGCTGGAAAGCAGAAGCAGCAACTACCCCACTCCATTTTTTAAGAGTAAATCTGCCTATCACGCATACTGACCAGGCTGTTTATGTTCACTGTGGGATCTGGTGCAACACCCCTCACCGTGTGGTGCTGGGGACCTGGGGGAGTGGGCTGCCTTTCTGGGTGGGCTCTGCAGTGCTCCACTCATTCCACAAAGAAGTCACACAAAATACATCAGCCCAAGAACATTACGAAGGAGATCTCACCATCAAGCCTATACGTCATCTGGGGCTGATGTATCTCTACCCCAAGTAGCCCAAATTTGGTCACTTTCTGGACATAGTCTGAAAGGCTCCTGTGAGCAATCATTTCAGGGAGGATGGCTGACTTGACATTTTTAATGGTGATGTAAGTAGTCTTCATTTAAAACCACAAGCTTCTCCATGGTGGTGACCCTGAAGATGACTCATGCCCTGGTCAAAGGCAGTCAGGAAGAATAAGCCAGCAAGTCACAAACTTGGATCTCACAACTTCAGAGCAAGCAAAGAAAACTTAACTCCTACAGCAGTGTGTTGATCTGTGCCAACCCTTGCTACTCTTGCTCATAAGCTGCACATCCCCTCCCTGCAAACTCAATACAGAGGAGAAAATCCTTGGCTGAGCTGGGCCTCCTGAAAACCCAGAGAATGGTGCTCCCAGAGCTGCAGCTCTTGCATGAGTTTTCTGCTTTGTTTCTTTTACTGCAGCCAGGTCCAGGCCTCAGCTGCATGCTGAGCTTTGCAGACACTGTGAAAGTAAAACCAGAAGACTGCATTTCTTTCAGCTAAAATCCATGTGCTGTGCAGGTCAAATGGGGACATTTAAAGGAGATCCTCAGGAAGTATTACATTTCCCTCTTGAGTCCCAAGTCCAAACAAAACAAAGCATATGGCCTTTTAGTGCATTCCCAAATTTCCTGCACCAGTCAGATTTCCCTTCGTTCTGCTTAATCCTATCACTTTTGAACCAGATGAACCTGTATGAAATCCAGTCAAGCTGACTCTAAAAAAGCCTGCTAAAGACAGAAAGAGAAAGGCAAAGAATTTATACTCTCAGACACAAACTCAAATGCTGAAGGTCAGGCATTAAGGCTGATTTACATCACTGAACTCACCCTCTCAGCCACACATGTGATTCAGTCTGAGCTGTAAAGCAGCACTAGTGCCCTGGAGGACCCACAATTCCCAAGTCAACTCCAATGGTTAAGTGTTCTCCCAGCAGCTGGCACTCAGCCTTTCTCCAGGGTACAAGAGAGTCTGCCCTGGATCCCTAATAAAGCAAGACTGCTGTCTGCACTGAGAGGCTGGAATCATTTCCCCATCACAGCCTGTCTCTGACATCTTACTCTATGTTTCCATGCATGACAAACTGCTTTAGCCTGAAGACTCTTTCCAGTTCTCATTTGTGAGGTATTTATATCCTGTCCTCATTTTCCAGATTGTTTGCAAACATAACAAAACAACTGTGGTCATAAGATTTTTGGATTTTTCCTTTCTGAAAAATGTGGGAGCCCCAGGGCCAGACCACCTCTTCGTATGGCTGAGTGCCACACATCCCACAGGCAAGGATGCTGCCATGGGCTCCCTCGAGCTGCAGCTCATGAATGGATGGGATTCTCCACACTCCATCTGAGACTGCTGATAAGGAGCACATCCCCCATGAGTTCTAACCCTGAAGAACTGGAAAAAAACCCATTCTGCTTCCCCAAACCAGAATTCATACAAGTTCAAGGGAAAGGCTGAATACAAACAGCCCTGCTAATGACTGAAGATGTGGCTTTACAGACAAAGCAAGGCTGGAGGGACACCTGGAAAGCATTTCCCCTTCCCCTCAGGAAGGGGCAGAAAACCTTGGCTTTACAGAATTTACAGATTTCATTAGAAAGGAACGATCTATCTTTCTTTCCACATCTCCTTCTGGAAAAAAAGAAGGTGAAATTTGATCTTTGATTTGCACAGCCTGACAGCAAGGAGCTGCAGTTTACCAAATGTGGAAGCTTTATACTCAGTTTCCTTGCTTTGAAGAGGACTAGGAAAAACTACCAAAACTGCAAACCTAAATAACTACCAGTGGCTGAGCTGCTCAAAAATATGTTCAGACAGTTGCAGAATCTTCACATTCCCAACAGAATCCAACCAGGAATTATGTCTGTCCCAGTAACCATATTCCCCAACACTCCTCCTCCAGAGATGCACAGTGGCTGCTGAGCCCTCCCAGCCATGGCTCCAGTCACAGCCAGCTCCATGGCAATGCCCTCTGCAGCAGGAAGCAGAGCACCCAGCTGCCTTCTGGAGTCTCCTGGGCTGCAAGCCCATGTTTTCTCTTTACAGTGGGAATTTCCGCATTCTGATGTTTCCCCTGCCGCACAAGAATCTTCACAGATATGCCAAAGCAAGCTGACCCAGAAAACCCACCGAAGTCTGCTTAGTAAACATCTTTCTTCTATGCTACTTAACTACCCAGTTCTAATTATCATCTTCATCATCCCCTTCTCCTGCAAATAGTCAGCCTTTCTGAACAAAATCTGCTGATGCTGCAAACATGAATTCTGCCTTACGTTTGCAATCATTTTAAAAAGCCTCTTGAGACAGTAAAACCTAGCTCATCAGTAACTGAGCACACCCACCTGCTGCAGAGAATTCCCAGAGCTGCAGATGCTCATGGACATGTCCAGGGGTAGCAGCCAGTGGCTGACACAAAAGGGTCAGTAACAATAGGGCACTGAGGCCCAGCAGCTCTGCACCTATTTGTTCCACAAACAGCTGCTTCCAGAAAGAGATGAGGGGAATTCCTTTCAAAACCAGGCCAGGAATGATTGCTGCAAGCTGTTGGTCATCATGAGTCAACCCACGGGCAAGATGCTACTGACACAGTCTGTCCTTGGCTCTTCACCCTTCCCTCAGCTACACTCCTGAGAAAAGGGGCAGCAGAAAGTGCTCAGCTGCATCTTCATCCCAGCCCCAGGGAGAATTCAGGGGTGCAGACAATCCTCTTTCTCACCCAGCACCTTCTGTTTACCCCTGCATGGTGAAGAGAGATGCTGCATCCTAAGGAAAGGCACAGCTCAGCTCAAAGTGTGCCTGCCAGCCAACATAGAGGGACTGCCAGCACCCAGTGGCTTTCTGGCAGCAGCATCCTTCCCAAGAGCTCCATGCTGGCAGCACAAGCATTCATTTCATGATGGTTAGTTTATGATCTTGCCATACTGCCCTGCTATTTCTGAACAGCGGGGCTGTAATCGAAGGCGTCTGAGGGCCCTGGAGAGAAGGCAGCTATTACACTGCAGAGTTCCTGTGGTGTCCACAGCCTCTGCATGGCAGGATTCAAGCACAGCCTTTGTGAGGGTTTGGACACTGGACCCAAGCAGGGGCTCCACAGCTTTCCCTTTCCTGTCCATTTCTGCTTGTCAGCCCCTCACAGCTCCAAAACTCAAGGATTAGTTCTCTAAATGAAATGCTTTGGAAAGAACACAAAGTCCTCAAAATGGTCATCAAAAAGGGCCACCCCAACCCACCCAAAGAGATCACACATCACTGGCACTCTGGTCTTAGAGAATTCCTAACACAAGACACTTCTGCACACCTGAGGAGCAGCTAGGGACGAAGAGGAAGAGGGACACAGGGGACTAGTGTTACAGGCATCGAAAGCTTTCACATTTACATTTTGATTCCATTATTTCCTCTGATGCATGCTCGTCAGCTGCACAACCCCTGTCTAAATCACAGCCTGTGATATGGCATCAACACACCCTATCTACATGAATTACCTGATGGTTTCCAGAAAATTAGACTACCTGGTGTTAAAAATAAAACACTAATTCACAAATAAGAGTACAGACATAACATTCAGCACCTCCATTATGTGCTGGTGTAACTGCAGGCCTTAGTCCACTCTGAGGAGAAACAGGCTGCAAGCTTCTGCTGCTCATCACAGCCAGCTTTTGTGACAGGAAAAAGACAAGCTAAAATAACGTGATGCAATCTTCCCTGCTAACATCATCTGCCACTCCTCCTCTGGCACTTTCCAGTACCTTGGCTGCTGCTTTAGGGAACCTCTCTTTGTACAACTCCCAGCGCTTTGATGAGCACTAAGCAGAAACTGGAAAAAAGGGCAGCAGCCCAAGCTACCAGAACACGATTTCCTCAGCATGTGAACTGCTGGACAGTACTGACATAGCTGACATTTCAGTCACAGAGAGCACGGAACATGTCACAAGAACAAGAGGTTGCTGCCGCTGTAGGACAGGGCTGAGAGTATTTTTCCATCTTAATCAATCAGCAAGGAAGTGAAGACAACACTTCACTCCACTGCAGCCAGGCTGGCTCAGAGTGGACCCTCCCACTCCTGTTCAGTGGCACTCAACCCTGCACAAGCAGCAGTTCCTTACTGCAGGACAGGCATAGGTGAACTCCAACAGCCTGCAGCTGGCTCTAAATGAGTGAGGAAAAGAGAAGCCTCTACCTAGGGGCACCACCATTCCAAGAGGGTTTTATTTCCACCTCTGCATGAATTGAGCGGGTTTTAGTCAGAGCTAGTGCCAAGAGAGATGCCCAAAGATCATCTCCTGAGGTGCACACATGCACTGAGCCAGGGTCCTGCAGCCCTCTGCCTATGTGCTCCCTCCATGTCCACATGGGCTGTGCAGCGTACTCCTCCCTTAGGACAGGATGGTTACACTTTGTGCTGCTGCCATGGGGCTACACCATGAGTGACGCCCACTCTGCCATCAGTGACATGGCTGATGCAGGGACAGGTATAGCCACAGAATTTGCTCATTTGAACTTCCTGACCAGCCACTGCAGCTGGTCAAAAAACCAAACCCATTCCTTCCCTGAGATGGCTGTTTCAGAGTGCCCTTCCGAGCTAAAGACCACTCTTCTCCCTCGTCTGCACAGATCATACCCACATGTGTGCTCAACCACCCAAATGCTCTCTTAGAGATACTAGAGGTAAGCCAAATCCTAGTGACATCTGCCCCATGCTCTCTCTGGACACAAATATAACAAAACAGCTCAAACTCCTTCCCACACTAGCTGAAAGAGCAAATGGCCTGCCTGGACACACAGCCTTTGCTCGGCACAATACTGTGTTTGTAACAGGAGCTGCACAGACTCCTGTGGAAGAACAAGGGAGAAAAACACATAAAATCTTGAGTCCCTGTGAGCAGCTGAGATGCTTCCCAGCACAGCTGACAGCTTCCTTTCTCCAGGCCTGCGTAGGGGAGGACAGACCTCAATGCTCCAGACAGACCCTCTGCAACCTCCTCCTGGATTTATGGGTGACACTACCCAGCAGAAGGTCCTGGTACAAACATTTGCTCCAGCACCCTCAGAACCCAACAGTCCCTCCGAAGACAGCAGTATCTTGCACAAAGGAGCACTTTTTACCTTTTCTGCCAATTCTCTGTACAGTCAGGGGTAAAACAATTACCTCATTACAGTCACACACCAAATTCCCTTCTGCTGGAATTCACATCAGCCCTACTGCAACTTTATAACATTTGCATTATAAAAATGTCTGCAAAGGAGGCCAAGAAAAACAGCTTTTTGTTCAGAGGAAGCTCTGTGGTCAAGATGATGTCATCAGAAAGCGCCAAATTAATTTCCTGTGGTTACATCCTACAGGAAATCCAAGAAGCTCAGCTTTCTTGCTAAACCAAGTAGTCATTTGTTGTCAATAACTGTTAATTATGTGTCCAGATGTGTCATGAACTAAGGACTATCACGACTAGCCCTCATTCCCTGGACTCCCCCCAGATGGACCAGTGAAATCTGTTTAAATCAGTGGCCTGAAAACCAGGCAAACAGCAGCCACACAAATTAGCAGCAACAGCAACCCCGATCAAGAAAACTGTGAAAACAATGACGAGTAACAGCTTTTCTGCTCTTCACAAACAGAAACAAGGAAATCAGGAGTGATTCAGGAGGTTTTCCAGCTGGTAAAATAATCAAGAAAATGTCTAGCAAGTCCCTCCCCTAGCCACAGTCCTTCCACAACCTACTGAAAGATGCATTTCTCCAAGGCTTACTTGATATTTAACTTACCAAGTAAGTTAGTAAAGCACTCAACAAATTCTAGCAGATCTTTTCCACAACTTAAGAGTGGTAAACTCAGGTTTTAGATCTCCCCAAAACTACCTGTGCTTACACGAATTCCCACCTGCCCTGCTGCCTCTAGCTCCTCCCTGTGCTTTCCATGCAACCACCAGACTCCATTTTCCCACTCACAGTAGAGGGGAATCCCTGGAGCAGGGGATAGGTTTTGTATCTGTAACGTGCACTAAAATATGGTTCTGTCCTCACAGTGAACTTTCAGTAGAAATCCCATGGGACAGCCTCCTCAGTCCGTGCAGCCCACTTCCCTGCACTGGCAGAGAGCCCAGCATAATGGCTCAGGAACTGAATGGTCAAGGCAAAGCAGATCCTGCCCAATTTGTTTTCAGGTTTGCGTGAGCTCTTTTTCTTTTCACTGGTGTTTAGTCTTAAGTGTATTTTATGCCAACACTGGGGACAGCCATCTTGCCCATTTTTGTCTGGAAAAGGCACAACTTAGGATGTAGCTTAGCAGAGTCTGGACCAGCAGCACCTGTAACACTGGGAAACACGCTGAGGACAGCGACGGCTCAGCTACAGCAACGTGGTACTGACACTGACCCAGCAGTAGCTTCTACCCCTGGAGCCCTGAGCCTCTGTGCTGTGGGAACACAGATGGTAAGGGAGAGGGAGGCAAAAGGACCTGCTCAGAGCCCAGAGACTAGAGATGGGGGAAGCAAATGGACAAAACTGCATCCTGCCCCTTGATATGCCTCACATATCATACCTACTGGTACAAAGACTTTCCTTAACAAAAGGCAAGGGGACACCTGGGAAGAGAAGTCATGTAGCTTCCAAATTCTTGGAGAAAAACAGGGCAGACAGACAAGGCTTTTTGATATGTTTGTATCTGTCTGAACAACCATGCAGTGCAGACAACCAGCTTGGACTATTTAATAAAGTTTCCTACCTCTCTGTCCTTGAGCTTCATGGCAAGCACCAGCTGATGTCGGTGGTTAGTAAGGGCTTCCCGGTAATTTCCTTTGGAGAAGAATGCAGAGCCCAGATTTCCATGAGCTCGGCATTCTCCCGTCTGGTCACCTGTGTCACATGGAAACAAAACAAAGATTAGCTAATACAGGCACTGCTGGAAGCATGCAGTGGGAAGACTGAAACATGGGGTACAAGTGAGAGAGAATCACCATTAGAACAAGCTCATCTTTAATAGACAGCCAAATTTTCCTCTTTGCTGGCTACTGCCCCCAAATCTCAGACTGAGTACTTTTGTCCATCAAATACCTGGTAAAGCAGATGGTTTCATTTAAGACTCATGTAAGGTTTTGAGCCCAGGTCTTGACAGGGAATAAGAGCAGTTCCCACATACATGACATGAGGTAATTAGATCATCTACCCCTTCACACAGGCAGGCAAACAGGGATGCACAAACCTGCAGTCTGCACATTTCAGAAGCTTTAGACTGGATTTAGCAGCTTGCAGAAACCTGAGCACTTGAGAGAGATGCTGATCATTAACCTAGCTCTTGTTTCACCTGTCCCAACGCAGCACTCAAGGAGTGAAAGGAGAATTCTTACCTAAACTCTTGGCTACGTCCAAGTCCTGCTGCATGTATCCAGTGCTTTTCTCTGTGTTGCCAAGGGACCAGTATGCACTGCTCAGCGCAGAGAACACTGATCCCCGCAGCTTCAGGCTGCAAGTGCCAATCTTCAGGGCAGCCTCTAGCACCACCACAGAGGCCCCGTGGTGGCCTGCAGTCAGGAGCTCCTGGCCAATCACAGACACCACAACAAAGGGGCTCTTGTCCAGCTTCATCTTCTGCAGTTGTTGGTAGGTGGGCTCCAGGGACTCTGAAGCGCAGAAATGAAGACAGAGGCACTCAACAAACCAAGTTATTTGCATCAGGAATCACCTTAACAACTCATCTTGAGCTTTTCGTAACCAAATGACAAAGCACTTAAGGGCCAGATGGCCCAAATCCAACGAAGATTTATTAAGGGAGCTTGGGGCTCAAAGATACCATCTAAGATCTGGCACATCAAGACAGATCACCTGGAAAGCTGCTGTTTGGCTTACAGAAAGCACTTCAGGAAGGCAGCATAACCATAGAGCTTAGAGCAGCCTCATACTGAGCCCTGACCCCTGGCCTAATGGCAGAAGGAATACAGAATACCTATGGAATTTTGTAGGAAACTGGAAATGGGCCATCTGCAGTGTCTAAGAGCATTGCAGGTTTTGCTCCTCCAGCACAAACCTTAAGACGAACATCTGCAAAGTCTGTGCCTGTCCAGATACCCAAGCACATGATGTGTGCCCAGAGAGGTGACCAAAACTGCAGAAAGAAGCTGTTCCTTCTGCACTGAGACAGTGCGCCTGCAGAATGACAGCACTGGACCTGCCCAACTGCTTTGAATTGTCTTAGTGCAGCAGGGAGCACAGCTGATATACAACTGCAGGGCAATAGGCCAGAGATCATCCTGCCAAATTTGGGGATGTTACCACAGAATAGCACATAACCTGCATTCTATGCAGCAGCCTTAGCATCTTTGGGTTGCAAACGAAATTGCATTCACCAGGTAACTGCTATATAGGACAGAAACTTCCAGATGAATTCATTTTGGAGGATGGAGAAAAACACTGCAGAAAAGGAAACACCAACAAGGATATTTTTTCATTTCAGTGCTCCTTGGCTCCTAAGCCCTGTGGCCCCCAGCATCATCTGCTGAGGATAAGAATTGCCATGTTCCCTCCTGATTAACAGCATTAGGGCATTGCAGCACAAAGGCTGCAAGAGAAATGGAGCAAAGAGGAGACAACCCCCTTCCTCTTGAGAAAAAAATCCTGGAAACGGGGACATTATGAAAGAGAGGCAAAACACTGCACAGCTCATATGGCTTCAAGGTCTCTGTGATTTCAAACACTGCCTGAACAGAAATGAATTAGTAGAGCAGCCTTTCCGCCCTCTGGAATGCTGTGTTTTGAGAGACATTAGTACCACAGAAAAGCTGCTGATGTGCTCTTCTGGGCAAACGCTGGCCTGGAGCATTTCAGATGCTCTGTTCCCAACCAAAACATTGTGGGAAGTTGTTCCAGTAACACCACAGCCAGGGACACAACAGCACACACCTCTGCCTGCACTGATACTGGAGAAAGGAAAAACTAAAAAGGACTCCATGGGAACTGCTGTACAAACCCAGTCTGATCCATCTCCAGTGCCCCTGAAGCTGGTTATCACCATCTTACTGTCCAGCCTAATGAACCAGGAAAGACAGGGTTTTTTTCTCCTGCAAC
The DNA here is from genome assembly GCA_024500445.1 of Entomyzon cyanotis. NCBI lineage: Eukaryota > Metazoa > Chordata > Aves > Passeriformes > Meliphagidae > Entomyzon > Entomyzon cyanotis. Next base: position 5,104,329 of record JAKEPQ010000852.1, read on the forward strand.
TTCAGGCTCCATTCTCAGCATCCTCCTACCTCAGCAGAGAAGCCAAATCTTGAAATCTTTCCCTTCAGGCCTCCAGGTTCTGCTGTCCTCAGATGCTGGGAGAGTCACCACAGACTGAAACCCACACTTTTGGGTACCTCTGAGAAACCCCCCTGTGCTTACCTCGCATGGGAGACTTCATGGCGGCCTCGACCATGCCCACCAGAAGCTGAAGGCTCTTGGGATCCTGCGCCAGCCCCGAGGCAAAGGCGGCCAGCGCATCCGCATGGCGTCCCAGGTACTGCAGGGCCACGCCCTGTCGGAAGTATGCCTGCAGGAACAGAGGCAACAGCAAAGCCCATCACTGAACCAGAACAAAGAGTCACAAATAACACAGCTGCCCTGACCTCATGCTGGTGGACAACAGGCCCACCATCACACTCTGGCTTCTCTGGTCATGCTGGCTGCAATTAAAGCCACCCAACAGCACAGTGTGGTTTGTGAATCCCACCAGTGTACCCCCTCATTGTGATCCTTTTTTCAGCTCTGAACTGTTTTGGAGATCAGGGTTGGTCATTAGTAATAAGGCACAGCTTTCTCCTTTGATTTGGCCTACTTCTTCACTGCTTCACCTGGACTACTTCTTAACTACTTATAAGCAGATGCTTATTCTCAAGACCATCTTCTCCAGTCTTGGCTCACAGAGACCTGCGCTCAAGATACATTAGGTATACATCTGTGGAAGTATTTTTACTTAAACATGAGAAATCTTTAATTAATTTCTGAACTGGTAATTCACACTTTAGAGCATTCAGGCACTTTTGGGCTACAATCCAGGAAGGCAGAGATTAAGGAAAATCAGAAATTATGTGAGAAATTTAGAGGCATGAATATTTAATCTCTTTTCCATTAGAAACCCTTGATTGAAGAACCCCTTTTAATGAATTCAATGAAAGCAAAATGCTTTTCATTAACCTTTAGTATAAATGTGTTCTTATTGAACCAAACAAGCCACTGTACTGGAAACCCAATTCAGTGCTAACTCGATTACAACCATGAAGCTTTAAATCAAAGAAAATACAATGAACTAACAACATGCAGCGGCCACCAAGCACGAGTCCTCCCAGCAGCAAATGAGCTGTCACCTAAATCATGCTGTACAGTTTAAAGTCTTTTTTTTGCAGAATTATCATCTAATTACCTTCTTTACTGCCTGATGACAGAGGGAGCTGGACACAGCACGTCGCTTACTGGGACCTTTCCAGGCCAGAAGGCTGGCTGGTCCAGGACAGCTGTGACCACCTGAATCAGCTCTCTAGAAGGTGGGCACAGACACACAGCCACCAGCACCAAGCTCCAGATGGTTTGTGGGCATCTTCAGCACCTTGTGCTTCACTGGCACATCTTGAACACTGAGAAACAAGAGTCCCCATCCTCTGAACCCCACACATGGAGGAGACAACAGGCTCCAGGTGGCAGGAGGAAACAAGACAGAGCAAGACCCACAAACACACAGTTCAGTTCCGTGCATTCTGAATATCCTTTACGGAAAGGGTTTTTATCCGCTCCCCACATCTATTCCTGGAAGTGCCCCCTGGAAAACCACTTAATTTGAATACAAACACAACATTCAAAGCCAAAAGAGAAACCTATTAATCATAACAGAAAGGAAAATTTTGGCCTATTTTTCTCCTGAAAAAAACCCTTCCTTCCTTCCTCTTCCAGTTTTCAGCATACACAAGAATTCTCTCCGCACATTGTGCTCCCCATGGACCTTTAACTAAATAAATAAAAACATTCACATCACCTATTTCCTCCCCAAGAGGCATTCACAAGTTAGTTTAGCATTGGAATGAAGACACTATCAAGGGAAAAAGTCTGCAAAGAGGAAATGGTGAGAATCACCCTTTGGAAGAGGAGAGGAAAAGGGAAGGCAGGGAGCCAGCAGCTGCAGCTGAAGGGATGAGCCAAGGAGTGGCTCCCAGTCCCGACACAGACGGAGCCTTCCCATGCTGAGAGAGCTTTAAATTTTAAATCACATTATGTGAAGATACTACAGTGCTCACTCTACAGTAACAGTTACATTAATTTTCCAGCGATCCCAAATAAAAAACAAAGATCAATTCCTTTTAAGAAGATTAAAGCGAGGAGAGAGACAATGTTTCACTAAAGACAAGACAGAAACAGCAGGTGTTTTGTAACCTGGCTCTCTGCATCCTCAGTGTAATACAGACAGCTGGAACCATCTCTTTCATTTTTGCAGTCTCTGCATCACACTTTCCAGGAACAAGGCACTGTGCAAGAAGAAAGCCTCACTCTCAGCTGAAATTTGGCACCAGATCTATCTCTCTCCATGGGAACTCTTTTCTCCTGTCCTTGTGTTAGCAGGACGGACACAGATGTGCTGTTTCCACCTCCAGGGTCACAGCATGTCAGGGGTTCCCACTGCCTGCACCCACCCCTCCAGCCTGAGCTCTGCCCAGCACACCCAGTGCCTGCAGAAGAACAGGGAAAGCAGGGATGCAGTTCTTGCCAGTAGAAGCCTTTTGGGAAGGAAAGAGGATTAAAGAGTCCAAAGCAGCTCTATGAAGCAGCCAATTTCATCAAGTCCCCAATACTATGTTGGAGAGGCTGTTAAGTGAGCATTTCCACACACCTCCGAGAATCAGACACCAGCTCAAGCTTATGCATAATACCTCTGCAAGCACTGATGATATTCTGGAAGCAAAAATAAGTTATTCTAATTAACTGGCAAAGTATATCTGGCACTCGAGACTTCTGAGGCATGCAGAACTCCATCTCTTTAATGAAGGCTGGTTGCACTGCCAGCCCCAGGACAGAGCCCAGCGAGGTGAAGCAGCATTGCTCCCAGCACAGGACCCACCCAAAGGGCAGTAAGTCTTCCCACCTCATTCAGGTTTTGCCACCCATTTTTGCCAACTTCCCTTTTTGCCCCATGCTTTTCAGAGCTTTCCATGTTTTCACGGCTGGAATGAAGTTTTTTAGTGCTTCTCTCTACCCTCAACTTAATTTTACAAAACTTGTATGAACAGGAGAAGAGCACAGAGACCTCAGCCGGGGCAGCTCTGCAGGGGCAGTAGCATGATCAGCATCTGCCTAGCCAGGCACAGCCCCTCTCTGCAATTCTAAGCACGAGCACGAGTTTTCTGCTCGATTTACTGACCCGTGTAGTTTCTGTATACACCAGTCTTTTCCATCTGTGTTTATTATAGCCCATTAAATGGTAAAGGAGAATTTCTATCTGTCCTGCTAGGAGCTGCCACTGGACTGATGGCTGCAGTGTCCAGGCAACACAAATAAACATGCTTATTAGATTTTGATCTTCATCATCTGAGATCCCATCTAGGTAACTGTCTAGACTCTGAATATTAGATTTCCCTGTGCAATCTGAAACAGGATTAGAATGCAAATGTCATCACTGAATGGCCAATATCAAGACGGGTGCTGAAATTTTTATTAAATCTTCTAATATCAACATGCAAGAACTGTTTTAGGTAACAGCAATTGGTTTATAATTAATACAAAACATGCAAAGAAGAGTAAAAAAAACAGCACAAAGAAACAGCATCTCTCTTTCTGCAGGGATCCCACAGGCCACAGCTGCACTGCCCTCCTGCCACACCACCCTGCCAGGGCTCACCTGGTCCCTCTGCCACCAAACCTTACGCCACAGACTCATGGACACAGCACAGTGCTGGCCAACATTAACTGGATAACAGAGACAGAGGAACAAAACTGGAACAGCATCAGAAGAATTTGGAGCAGAAAATTACTGTCAAGCAAACAGGGAAAACTTGAACAAAAAGAGCCTCAGCCTTAGACAAAAGCTGCCATTGTAAGCAGGGGAGGAAATTCAAACCACCTTCACACTGCTGTCAGCTTCGGACCCTGGACAGCTGGCCATTGGGGCAGGAAAGGCAAACACACAGAAAATGCTTCTTCCATAATGCTCCCTTGGTTTGCCAGATCAGCGGACGATGCCAAAAATAGCAGGAATAATCTATGATGCATTGAATGCCTGTTCTCAGTCTGCAGAACATCTCCTGTGCAGTCAGACCCACTGCCCCTCGTGGCTGCCCACGCCAACTGGGCCCACGGCTGACCAGTGCTATGCAAGGGACCAGCAGAAGGGAGGGAATGTGTGAACAGCTGCCACAGCTTCTCAGGGCCAAGCACCAGGTTGAATCTGTCCTCTCCCTTTGTAACTGTTTTACAGCCAAATTTTGGAGAAAAATACGGACAAATCTCTGCTGTGGGATTTTAGGAATGTGAGGAGAAGGAAGACTGCACTTTAATTCAGAACACATGTAGCACATGCATAAATACTGCTGCTGACCACACGAGCTGCATTCCTGCTTGCCCAAAATTAAGGTTTCACCCTAGGTAACACTTTTCCTTCACAGTCTTACACCTGGCTGACACCTGAACCACAGCTGTCAGCCTGCCCTGGAGAATCAGCACAACAGATCTGTTGTCTCTGCAGCTTTGTTTCTTTATCTTCTGCCTGTTTCCAAGGTGCCTCATACAGAACTACACTACTTAGAACTGGGAATTTCCTCCAAGCCCCATTGAGCCTATAGACAAAAACAAGATGTGTGCGTGTGTAAAGTATCTTGCCTTGTTTTACCCAAAGAGCATTTAATCATTCTTATTAATTGTTCTTCCACTGCCTGCTAGTGGGATTCTGTGCACAGATCACTTGCCCACCTGAAACAAATCTAATTTAATCAGTAAATAAAGAGTCAAACCTTTATTTACTTAGCTGAAGTAAACAGCCCAGCTTTTCACAGAGCTTATCCTTGTTGCTCCATTCTCACATGCTTCAGGCTCACTCTAGGAACAGCAGCTACATCCTGGAACCCCTCTTCAGAGGACATCCCTCTCCTTCCATAACAGCACGTGCCAGCAGACAACCTTCCTGTCTTTATCACCTACAACTCTTAACCCTCATTTAACAGCAAGAACCAGCCATGAGTGGAGGAAAAGTGCTCTAGAGCAACCTGTCAGTGCCCAGGAACAGCACAAGGAAAACAGAACCAGCCTCTTCTATCTAAGGCCAATAGCAGTGCAGCATCTGCTACAGTTCCTCTGCAGGTCAACGGGGCCAGTTTGGCACAATTTTTGGCTAAACAGCTTCTTTCAGAAATGGCAGAAGATAGGCCACTTTTCAACCTGCTCAGAAATAACACCAGTCTTAGTAAGATATTATTAAAGATTTAACAGACACAGAACTATACAAAACTTTAACTAAATGGATTAGCTGACATCTGTAAGTGGCTTCTCAGGGAAGCTTGGGACGGAGGAAGGGCTGGTTTGAACACCATTATTACCTGGTGCTCAGTTTACTTTCAGCACTGTACCATGATTTAAATTGTACATGTAATTCTTTTCTCCAATCCAGGTAGTCTTCCTTTGTCCCCAGTACTGGGCCCTGTTGGCTTCCCTCTCCATCTATAAAATCCCTGTGCCTTACACTTCCCAATTATCCTACCTCTTCCTGGTTTTAGCTGCTGGTTGATTGCTGTGAATCTGAAAAGAACTTAGGATTGTTTTGGAAATGTTCTTGTCTGCACTGAGGGACACTGAGATACAGCAGAGGTCATTTAACAACCCTTTAACAACTCCAGCTTACCTTGACAAGGTACTTCCCCCAAATGACTCAAACCCTCTGTAATTGCTGAAACTCAGACAAATTTTGATCAGCAAATGGTGATTTACATGTCACAAGAATGAGTGCACTGCAGTATTTTAAACAAGCATTTCAGGATTTTAACACAGACAGTTTTTCCAACACAGGAGACAGAATCCACAGGAGCAACAGCTCTGCATACAACCATTCACAGAGAGGTGAAACACACCCTGAGAGCCCCCAGAATTATACTGGGCTTTGCAGAAAACATGCCACGAAGCCACTTCTTTAACACACACCTCCATGGATCCATTCTGAAGACTGCCCTGATCTTAAGCTACATCCTATCTTACCAGTGAAGCAGAAAAAAAAATCTGAGCAGTACAACCTCCATGAGAGCAGAACAGAAGACAAAAGATGAAATAGCCAGTAGTCATGGAGCAGGATAACAGTGACTGCCACATGTTCACAGGTGGGTGGGTGGCTGCAGCTGGGAGTTGGTTTGCACCCCCTGCAGAAGCACCTGAAGCTCAGCAGGGGCTGTGACAGAGAAGCCCAGCACACACCTACTGCAGACACAGCCTCCTGCCTCTTGGCTCACCATCTCCCTGCCAGCGCCCAGCCAGCACCGCCTGCCAAGGACAAAGCTGATGACAGGGGAAAGGGGAAAAATCAAATTTGCAAAAGTACTAAACATATAAATCTCTTTGGCCCAAGTGAACGTGGGAAAAATTCTTCAGCAGGAGTGTCCCATTTAGTAAGTTTTGCCAGATCATTACTCTTGTAACGCGAAGGGGAGAAACATCAACACCATGTTTCCTTACAATGATTTGCCTCCTTTATCACAGATCTCTGAAGCACCAAGTAATTTAGTAGTTGCTATGGAAACTGCTAGTTTTATTGAACAGCCCTGAAAGGGTCAAGAGGTACCATCAAACTGGCCAACTGTAAATTATTTCCCTGCTAAACATCTGCTTTATTTTAGTTGCCCTACCACTTCTCTATTTTGTTGCTAGAACAGTATCTGGATGGACTCCAGAATAGGTGTCATTCTTCAGTGGGGCTGAAACAGCCAAGTCCAAAAATAGCAATTTTCATTTTCTAATACACTGTAAAATCCTTCATACAAAGGAGCCATACTGAGGGCAGAATAGCAAAGGACTGGGGACTCTTCCTTCTCGCACACATCAGCATCAACTTGAGACAGTGGTAACCAACACAAAGAGCTGGTTTTCACCACAATCCCTGGGGGTTTCACATGGCTGCTCACATCAGCCACGAGATGAACAACCCATCAGACTGATCCACTGGTGCCTTCAGAAAAGGGACAAACAGCAGTAGAACAGCACCCTGCACTTCCCAGCAAGCACCAAGCTCTTCTCAGCTTTGCAACCCCAAGAAAGGACAGTGTCCCTTGCCAGCAGGAGTCTGTGCTCTAGGAACACAAAACATCACATTGCCTGTACCAAACTACCAGGAAACGTCATCTACCTTCCTTTATTCATCATACAGAAAATGGCACCGGAGATTCCAAATGCTAGTTAGCGGCTTCCACTCCCACAGGCCAGGAGAACAGCAGGAGTACTGGCTGCACTTCCAACTTTGCTATTGAACTCACTGGATTTGTGTCAGTTCCATAAAAGTGCCAAATTTCTTATTATCCCCATTCATTGAACGTGGGTCTATCGTAAACCCAAAAGCACCAGCAAAAACCAGAACATAGAAGCAAGTTCCTCTGTGGAGGACATGAGCAGCTCCACAGGCAGAGGCACTCTCTGTGTCTCCTCCAGACAGAAAGCTGCCCTAGGCAACATCACCTGGAAATCCTTATTCCAACATCTTTCGTTACCTTTAAAGCTATCTTTAAGTAACCTTTAAGTTACAACTGTACTTAATTCAACTAACTGGAGTGGGCAAGAGAGAGCATTTTATTATAGAACATACCTGAATTTAAGAGGCTGCACGCTTTCTAATGACAACCATGCCTAAGTTCTTTGCCCACGGTAAGCCAGTAAAGGGCAAGCTCTGTTCCCTCCTCATACATTCTCTCCATTCTTCATCTGGCTGAAATTATTCAAGTGATGACAAAGAAAGCAAAAGCTGTGTCTATGTAGACAAGTTCTGGTCTTTCTCATATACCCTGTGAACTCCATTACTTGTGTAAAGTCCTGGCTTGGAAGAAAATATTCTAAGTTCTGAGGTATTTGGCATGCGTTGGTATGGAGACTCCAGCCCTGATTCAGACTTTCCATCCCCAGGAAGCCCAGGAGAAATGAAGACATTTTTCTGTACATCCACAGGAAAATTTCTCCTTCGTCAGGCAATGAGTTCATAGTATTAATTTCAGCTCTCTTTTCTAAAATTATCTACCACAGACTAAAATTTCCACACACTGGAACTCAGCAGATACTGGAGCACTGCTCTGCTGGGACACAGCAGAAGGTGAAGTTTTCACTACAGTGAAAACTGTGTCTCTAGGGAAGGAGAAAGCTCATAATAATTACAGTTTGCTGAGAAATCTCCTGCAATAGGGATGGCTGTAGCCTCCTCCCTTTGTACAGTCTGTGAACTATACAAATTTGAACAACTCTGGGCAAGAGGTTTAATACAGTAAGCACCAGGAAAGCCTCCTCCACAAGGTACCAAGAGCAAGTAGGAGAACAAAGAGAAGAAAACACTGCCTGCTGCTCGCCACCAGCCTGCAGCCCTGTCAGAGTGCTGGGAGGTGAACAAGCAGGCTTAGTAAATAATTGAAGACACAGTGATGAAATCTCAGAATGTCAGAGGCATAATACAGTTTTGTAGGTTTCATCATGAAGCCTTGAATTCCCAAATAAGACACACTGAATAATTTATCTGTGTGTCAGTGCTGGGTCATCAGCTGTTCACTCACAGCACGCTTCAAGACGCTTGAATGGGTCTGAACAGACTAAAGAACTGGGTCCAGAGGGAAGAGGTGATGAGAAGTCAACCCACTCACCCTTCCAAACACCAAGTTCAGATAAAAATGTGTAGATCCCTCAGTCATGCCCTGTGCATGAGGCCCCACAGGTTCTGAACCTGCTTTAGTGCTGCCCAGCATCACTTCACCCCAGTGCTGCTCCTCAGCACAAGTGACCACAGAGCTCTCCTGTGCTGGGCTGGCTTCAGGCTGGCATCTGCCACTGTCACCCAGACTCGGGCTCATCCAGCTCAGATGTAGAGGTTCACCTCTCTGTAGCATCCTGAAGCCTCCAGCCACAGCTCTGTGGCACTAAATTCTACTCACTCACCAGAGCAGGCAATGAACACTGCACAGCCTTTGTCCAGATATCATTTGGAACTTGCCAGGTAGCTATGTGCACTCGGATTTGAACAGCTGATTTTATTGGTTTAGTGTTATTTTTTTCACATATTTAGCATTCACTGCTGGGCAGGTATCTGTACAGCAATCCATACCCAGCCTGTTTAATCAATAACTGTATGGCAGCAGGTAAAAATCCCTGCATTTCCAAGCGGAATTCCACAATTGCCACACCCAATCACCCACGATGGGATCAGAGAGCACAGCTCAATCTGTCTGGGAAATCTGCTTTCCTAGAAATCTGCTTTGGATAATATGAGCACACAGGCAGGTCACACACAACAAAGCTTGTAGGATTTAAATCAATTCTCAACCATCAAAGACTTTCCCACATACTAATATCCTGAAACGGCCCCCATCAATACTGACTGACCTGGTAGCATGAGTAATTACCTCCTAGTTCATCCTTTAAATGAGAGAGGAATCCTTCCCAGCTGAGTTATTCCCCTGAGCATCTCCCTGGGAGGAAAGAGCAGTATTCAGAAACAGAGCTGCATGCCTGTAGCTTTCCCTGTGGAACAGGCAAGCAGTCACCAAGGAATTCCCTTTTCCACCTATGCTGACAGGAGTTTTGTCATGTATCAGATTATTTGAGGGAAAAAATTTAAATGTAATACAACGACACTTGCATATGTTCTTCTGGCTTTCATGATAATAATTTTTCCTACTGTTTCTCTTAAAAATACAATTTAAGTGAAAAAGTTTAGAGTAAATTGCAGTCAATTTCCTGAGGCATTAATTATGTCCATTCATTATTTGTAAGATACAACCAACTTTTCAAAGACTCTTGAATGTCATCACCAATAGAGTGGAATTTGTGCACTGGTGATTGTCAGTAACTAGATACAATGAGTCAAAAAACACCTGCATGCTAAAAAGGCAGGAGAAATGTTATAAAAAGAAATGGGAAGTGACAATTAGGAGTCTGGAAAGAACTGGTCATTTAGATGACAACGTGCCAGACAAAGGCAAAAGACAAGGAATGAAGAAATCAAATTCACTTAAGTGAGCACGTGTGTGCACTCATGCATATGCAACAGAAAAAAGACAGCCAGCCACAGATCAATCATACTAACAGACCATATGAACATCAGAAAATGCAGCTCTGAGGTAATGTGCATCCAGTGGGATGGAAACAGAGACATAAGGAAAGGTACAACTGCCACAGCTGCACCAGAGTCGCTATGTCCCTGCATTGTCCTGCAGCAAATTTTTCTGTAGATCAATTAAGCAGTCTTTCATTTAATTCTTGCATAATGAAGTTAAACACAAGAACATAATCCTTTAGGTCTTTGTTAACACTTCAATAAATAATTCCAAGCTTTTCTCTCAATTATATGTCAATCTTTCAAGGCATCTGTTCTTTCTCATCACACATCTCCAAATGTACTTCCCATCAGGATGTCACAGCTCAAGGACATCACAGTGCAAGATGACAATCACCACACTGGGTCTGACAAAAGCTCCTGCAGACCTGCAGGTGATTCTGGCCACAGGCAGCCTGGATTCCCTGAGAGGAGCAGAACAGGCGTGCAGTCCCCAAAGCCCTTCTCCACTCTCCACCTATTTGTGACTCAGTACAACCTGGAAATGAGAATATGCACTACTTGAACCCTTTCATGTATTTTTAACTCTTTTTGAAGCTCTACTGCTTTATGTCTCCTCTGTGGCACAGCTGCCCACACCTGTATGCTACCACGGCTGCTGGACGTGAAGGACATCACTGCCCAGGAACCCAAGGAAGAATGGCAGCAAAAGCTCCTCCAAAACTAGAGATGTCTCAAATGGAGCTGTAGCAAGAGCCAGCCTCTGCAGCTGAGACATCTCTGTCACATCAGGCACCTGGATCTCACAACTGGGCACTGGGAGAGCAGTGTAAGCACAGGACATGCCCAGTGATGTCACCAGACAGCAGTGCTGGGTTCACAGACATCCCAGCCAAGGCGTTTCTCTCTGTGCTGCAGCTGCGCAGACCTGCAGAGCACAACACTTCCTTCATTTTCGTGGAATGCAAGACCCATGTGGAAGGAAATGCTGCAACAGCTGGTAGGCAAGACACAGGAGCTTCATCACAGCCCATGGCTTTCAGTGGGAGAGTCCTGCAAAGATCCTTTCTTCACTTAACCAGACAATGAATAGGTGAAAATTAAAAACTTCTGAAAAATGAAACAATTAGGAAGTGCCTTTTTCTGGGAAAAGCAGCATGACAGAGGTTATTTTGAACTTATTATTTCTGCTGGATTCAGCTGTAAGTAATTAAATTTAGTCACAGAAGTCTGATCTATAAATGGAACCTACAGAAGCAATTACCAGAGCTTCTACTGGATCAGGAAGCAATGGCCTGTTCTGTTTGATGTAAACTGAAAAGAACATTATTTATACAGCATGAGAAGTCACAGTAACACAGCCCCCCTCCAGAGATTTGCTTTGAAAATTACAGTTTTCAGTGAAGAGAGTCACAGGTTATAAATTCCAGCCATGCTCTCCTCCTTCCATTTTAACAGTCTCATGGGCAAAAAAGACAATTGTATGACACAATTTAAAAGGACTGTTTTAGCTCCTGTTCTGTACTCAGCAACCACATGAAGGAGGAGTTAATTAAACATGCAAGAGATGGGGAGACTAAGCATCAAGATTTTTAAAATAATGTATTTTGATACCTGATTTTGGTCTGTTTGGAATCTAGACTATGCAGAACCTGATGGATCTGTGAACCCAGTGGGTTTCTCTCAGCTCAGCCCCTGAGCATGCATGTTTTCATTCCTCAAACCACTGCTGTACAAGTGGACTTGATCAGGAAAAGCTTGCACAATTGTACATTCCTGAACACAGTGGTGGAGAGGTGCACCCTGACAAAGCCTGCTGAGATCTGCCACATGCTCATCGAGTTTGAATCCCCATCTGGAACTGCAACCCAGGTAGCAGAAGGTCATTGCAGTAAACCCCTCTGTGCTCAGGCTGCCATCAATATTTCAATGTTCCCCTTCATGGTACAGGCAAAGATAACAACCTACTCTTCATCTTTTACTTCACAGAGGAAAGAAGAAACAATCATTTGTTAGCAAGTACAACACAATTATCAGAGTGATAATGATCAGAACTACTGCACCTTGTAAAATCTTTCCTTGGTTATAAAGAGTTCTTTTACTAGTAATGGCATTGTGCAATGAGGTCTGCAGCAGCCTGGCAGCCATCAGCAATGATTCACTCCCACAAGGCACTTCTCAACCAACACATTCAGGAATCACAATTCTGAAAGCTTTTCCTGGTCAATCTCTGGGCATAAAAATATGAGGAAGACAGAGGATTTGTGAGGAACGAACACAGATCCCCCCACACACTGAAAATAACAGAGTTGTTATAAATACATTATATAGGGCATTCACTATCAGATGTTCTAATATTTTCTATAATACAAAAATTTATATTTTTATGTTTATCATTTGATAAGGAATGTGCTAGGGCCATCCCTTACTGGGACTGACACACAGATTCTACACATGTTTATGCTACTGTGGACAAATTGCAAACACACAGCCAAGCTCTGAAAAACGGTCATGTGATAGTTCTCACACAAGGGAGTCTACAATCAGAAAATATATCAAACATACTTTAGCAGATCAGGAAATCCTCTAGCAGTGTCTTCAGGAAAACCACCTTGAGCCTGAAGCCTCTTAAGCCTTCCTAGAACAAACCTTTTGGAGGACCCTGTTGGTATTTGCATTCTGACATTGTGTTAGAAGTCTCGCCATAATGAAAACCAAAACAAATAAACAAAAAAACCAAAACATGCAAAGAAAAACTTTTAACAGAAAACCTGAAAAAAATCCCTGTCTGGGAAAACCAGCTCTCCATAAGACTGCCTGCTTATCAGCCAACCATCAGCTGCTGTCTTACACCAACATTGGAAAATACCACCTTAGACCAGAGGCATTTCTCATACCAGATCCTTCCTTTGAGGAAAGCAGTTTATAAATGATGATGTTGACATGTAATTCTGTGACTGTGCATTTCATATACAGCTGGCAGATTTGGTATAACAATCCACTGGAAAAGCAGCCAACAGCCACCTATTCCCAACAAGAACATCTGCTCCATACCCAGCAGACACAGCAGTTCCAACCGCAGGCAATTCTCATGCCTCACACGGCATGTTACCCCTGCCACCTCTGATCTCTTGTCTATCCTAGAAAGGGATGCAGCAGCTAACACACCTGGGTAGGGGTAAATGTTCCTTCAGTAATACAGTCCCATTTAAAAAAAAAAAAAAAATTCAGCAGGGTCTGAAGGTTCCAGTTTCAATCATCTCCCCTTTGCCCTTTCATGTGACTGCTGCTGAAGGAAATCCTGCTTCGAGGCATCACTATTTCATGCACCTGAGTCAATAAGCCTCTGCTCTGAAATACACAATACTAAGGGAATACACTACCCCACTGCCTTTAAAACACACAGCCCTACCCTACACACACACACACTGATCCTCTCTTTTGCACACACAAGACTCAGGACATCGCCTGCCAAGTGTCTCTGCACATCAGGCACACGCATGATCTGCCTCATCATCCCCCAGCTCCTCCTGACTCGTGCCAGACCCTGCACGGCTGAGCACAGCCTCCAAGGGAAGGGACAAAGCTGACCCAGCCTGGCTGGCACAGAAGCACAGGGCATTGCCTCAGACGGCTTACTTATTGTTCCCAGCTAGGCAGGAAAAAATAGAGTGCTATGAGAGCTTATACTGGCAAAGAGATGTTAGATAATGTAAAAGATTTGCTTTAAACTAACAAGGTAGAAAATGCAGTTAGTGATGATAACAACCCTCCTCCCAGGCTTTGGTATTATAAGCAGGAGGGAAAGAAAACCTTGAAGCCACCACTTCAGTTAAAATAGATTTTTAGCTTGAAGGCAAAGAAAGATTCAGCTGCAACTGAAGTCTGGAATTTCCAAAACATGTTCTGCATTTATTAAGATATTATTAACATCAGCAGAAAAGATAACCAGTCAATTCATACAGCAGCCCAGACTCATTTAAAGGTTGTTAAGAATTTGATTCAGTGGGAGAGGTAGGAATGTAGCTGCCCTGAAATACAGAGCACAGACACCTGGCAGAAGGCATGAAAGAAGTGTCCTGGAAATATCATCTACAACATCAACAATTTCTGCAATTGATGGTTCTGGAAGTAAGGTCCTAGATCCCACTTTAAATCTAGGCAATCCAAACTGCTGAACCAAAGCAACATGGCTACTGTGAGTATTCATCTTCTGCAATCCCAAGTACCTGCAGCAGGACAGATGCCCCAGAGAGGTGACCTTTTGTCAGCCTGATCACATTAATCTGATGGAAAAGCCAGGAAAGGCCTTTTTCTAACAACACCCTATTTTGCTGCTCTGTTCAGCGAGTCTCACCCAAGCTGGACAGACCCTGCAGATACAGCCACTGAGGCCAAAGGTGGCTGTACAACCAGAGAGACATTGCTGCACCAATCATAGCTTTACACTCCGACCTCTATTTGAAACATTTTATGTGCGTTCATCAGTAAATTAAAAAGCAATAGCTCAAGTGACTGGATTTATGGCAAGAGACAATTAAACACCGTAACCCATTGTTGGGAAATTTTCCTATTTAACGGCTGTTTGCCCCTTTCTACTGTGATTCCATTCCCCCCATCATCCCACATTGAATAATCTCTCCCTGACATGTCCCTGTTTATACACATTCCATAATCACAGACTTTTATGTTCCCCACTCAGTCAGTTATCCAAATGATACAAATTCAGCCCCTTTGATCTCTCCTCATACATCAGTCCCTCCAGGCCCCTAATCACTTTTTTTCACTCTTCTCTGAACTCCCTCCAGTAATGATGTGATTCTAATCCTCTGAAAGGAGAGGTTTTTGGCTCCATTTCTTCACACAGATGCGAGCAAACTAATTCAGAGAGACTCCACAAGCTCCGTGCGTAGCACTGTCACCAGCCACCACACATTAGACCGTGACATTGAAACAAAGATGGAATTGTATTGTGAACACTACAGAGCCAGAAGCTGAAAGGAAACACAGTGAAAATTAAAACAATGAACTGATCAGTGCTTTATAAAGTCACCAGGACTTTAGGAGAGGGACACAGTTTCTTGCTGGATGCTCTGAAGAAGCTAAGGTGACCATCCCAGAATTTTACAGAACTACAGGCCAGTAGCAGCTTCAGGATAAACAAATACTCCAATAAAACAGTGCACAGAGCAAGCCCCAGGGCCCTACCCACAGCCTGAGAGCTGTTTCATAGTTACCACTGGCCATCCTGCAGCAGCTGCAAGTGATATGAACCCTGCTTATGCTGATCAAGTGCCTGGCATCCCACCACAGGAGGAGACACTATTCACACCTCCACCAAATGCTCCAGCCAGCATGAGAGTCTCCAGAGGCTACACAGGACCTGTCACCACAATCATTCAGAATCAGTTTTGAACAATTTCCAAACTGAACTACAACAAATTTACTCCAATTTGACAGCCAGAAAGTAAATACCCTTTAAATTCTATCCACAGATGTGTTGCCTGATTAGTGCATTCTTTGCTACAGTTCTGGCAAAGGAAGGTACCTTCATCAGAATCCACAGGACTCGCCTGCTGCAGAAAACTTCCCATTTTATCCACAGGGACTACACCAGGTCCCTAATCATATTGGAATTACAGGTAGCCCAAGATGAGTGGCTGGATCCCATGGGCACACTACTGCCTCTCCTCTAGGGAAGATCAAGATCTCCTGACTTCCTACACATCATGTGAAAGCCAGGAGAAGCCTTATGCAAAAAACAGATGGCAAAACCAGCTCAAAATGCTGCGTTTCAGTGATTAAAAGGTATCAGAGTAAGAGAGAGCTTGTGTTGGGCCACAAAGCACTACATCTGAGAATGTATGTTTGGAAGGGCGCTGTGCTGTGAGCATGGAGAAGATGGTATTCATCAAAGCAGGATTCAAACCAGAAAAATGCTGATGGAAGCAGGATGATGGGAATTGCAGCCACAGCAGGAGCCACCATCTCAGCACCACTGTAATGGCCACTGGTGATGCGTCTCCATGGCAGCGGGGTCTGCGGCAGAACCGCTGCAGGAGAAGGGACAGGACTGATCCCAGGGGGATGGGAGGCCAAGCAGGACACACTCCACTAGCAGCAGCCAGGCTCTTTCCCTCATGTGCTCCTAGATGAGAGACTTGAGATAAATGGAAATGAAAACACACCTGGAAGTTGGTCCGTAACAATGCCAATTCCTGAGCCTCTGCCCCTCAGACTTTCCTCTTCAGATGGAGGCACAGTGGAGAAGTATGAGGCACACTGGGTAAAAACCCCAGGACAAGAACGCCTGGAACAGGTCCAGGTGGTTAAGAGACAACTGATTTCAAAGCAGCTTTAAGTGACCTTTTGCACAAGACAAGAGCATCAGTGCTGTCTGCTTTCAAACTGCCTAACGAGTCCAGGCTGAACACCTCAACAGATTGAATGCTGCTCAAGTGAGAGCCTGAGAGCAGCTCAGCTGGCTAGAGCATGGTGCTAATAATGCCATGGTCAGGGGGTTCATCACTGCATGGGTCATCCACTTAAGAGCTGGGCTTCGTGGTCCTTCTGGGTCCCTTCTAACTCAAGACTATTCTGTGAAAGAGTATTTTCCAATGAAAATAAGTATCAGGCAAGGAAATGCCTGTGTGCCACTGGAAATGGTCAAATGGATTGAATTGGACAAGCAAGTGAAACAATAGCAAATACAGAGAGTGGGGACACCTCTGTGCACACAGCACCATTACCTTGGAGTGGGGTCCAGGGTTTCTAGGATTTACTACAGAAGCCATAGATTTTTCAAGGAAGTGGATAGTTCAAACACTAGCAGGACCATAAGGACTCCAGTAGACTTGCTAATAATGTCTCTGGAAATGCCTGCAAAATCTGAGGTCACTTTTGCTGCAATGCAACGCAAGTGAGTACAGGTTAATATAGCTAACATTTATAATGGGGTGAATCCTAGTTTCAACTGCTTATTAGAACAAAAACACTAATCAGTCAATGCTGAGATGATTAACAAGATAAGATTACGGTCAAAACTAGAAAATCTATTAACCTGTTTCAGAAGTAAACGTTGCACCTGGCAGGTCATCAGTCTTTAAGCCTCAAGGGTGCAGATGCTCTAAGCAAAGAGGAAACTGACTGAGGCAATCAAAAGCTCTGTGTGAAGGCTAAGGGTTTGTTACTGCCTTGCCACATCAGAAGGGACATTCCTTCTCCCTCAACTCAGCAGAGTGAGCCACAGACCACCACCTCAGCTTCCCCTGCCACACACAACATACCACAACCCCTCGACAGGGTAGGATCTGGGAGGAAAGTAAAAGATAGCGAGAGGTTTGACATATAAAGAGAAGCACCAAAAAAAAAAAATCAGTATCTAGAATGGCAGACATTCAATTTCAAGTCTATATCCTAACAGCTGTGAATTCAGCTCATAACAAAAGTTTTAGTCAGAAAACTATATTCACCCATTCCGCTTGTCCTAGTCTGCATATATGCTTGTCATTCAACTGTCACACTTATCCATCCACTGTGTATTGTGAAAATAATTGTAAAGAACTTTAATTATGCCTCAGAAGACACATCTATTCAAGGAGACAGAGACGCATGGTCCACCTGCATCTTTGAGTCTAATTTCCCTTAGGAAAAATTTCCTCTAATGCATTATTTCACATCAGACAGCCTACTACACAGAGCAAATCATCACACTGCACTAATTGTTAACATTTTGGGGCTTATCACATCCTGCTTTTTGAAGTCATGTACAGAGCCAGTCAGGACTGTGAGAGCCCAAAGACAACCTATTCAGAGGGATGCTGAACTACCGAAGCATGAAAACAAATGCTGAAGATGGAAAAATGAAGACAAAAGAAGACAGTGATTCACGCTGTATGCTGGAGCCTTAAACTTAAGCACAACTGTAACTGGGCAGTTCCCATCTCAATGCCATCAAGGCCTTGTCTGAGATCAAACTGTACAAGGTATTTTTGCTGCTAAGACCTTGGTTCTGTAGTAATGACAACTTAAACACATTCCTACTCTCCCAGGACTTCTGGGCATTGAAGAAAACTAGGGAAAAGCTGAAGCAATTGTGGCTTTGGGGAATTTTGTATCTCCCTCACTGAGTGCCTGTGCAAAATACTGAATATTTCCCTACATTTCTTTACCCACCAAAACATAGATTTAGTCATTCTAATTACTGCAGACATCCATATCTAAAACAAAAGACTGCCAGACTTGGAGGAGATAGGATTTCACAGGCAAAAGGCTGCAGAGGACACTACCCAGGCCACTGGAGCTACTCCTTAGTAATTATCCCAGTGTCCATTTGCTATGTAACCAAGGGAGAAGTGTGTCAGACTGTGGCAAAGCTGTTTTCAGCAGCTTATGGAATGTTTCTCCGAGCCCTGATGCAATTAAGCGCCAGGAAAGTGCTGAGGCAGGCAGAATTAGGAAGCTATAACAAATCAAGTATATAATCCTACATCATTTACATTTAAAACAGCTGAATTGCTTATAACTCACAGCGCTGTAGCATGTTTACAATTTCATTTCATAAGATCTGGATGTCCTACTCCCCAATGAGGACAAATAAAAAAATCCAGCTTTGAGGCCAAAATGGGAAAAGACTCAAAAAAAAAAAGGTTGAGCTCTCCAGAGCTCCCTGACCCACATGGCAAAACTGGCCATCCTGAATCATCAGCACACCCTCAAAGTCACTGCTAACACTCAGAACCACTAAAAAGTCATGACTACCCCAGAAATTATTGTTTAGCTCATAGAAATTTGAGTAATGTACAATATGGAGATCGCTAGGTCCAGGAAACACTTTCCCATAAAAACAAGCATGCACGAACTCCAGAATTCTTGCTGCAATATCCAGTTAGCTGCAGAGAGAGCAAAGCAACTTCTGGTAAAGTGTTAAAAAGCTTTGTGCTGGGAGAGGGGGAAGGTATGAGGGAAAATGTACATTTCTACAGACCCTGAAGACTTCTAAGGAGGTCTATTACAAAAAACCAATAAACCACAAACACACACACAAACCTGCTTCTTAAAAGACAGTAAGAGCAAGGTTTGACAAGGTCCTAAGCTTAATCTACAGTGTCAGAAAAATAATATATACTAGTCAACACTAATGTCTTCATCAGCCCTGGCATAAAATGGTCAAGCAGACCAAGATGCAACAGCTACTGAGGATAATGGGAATTTCTCTGCTAACTTAGCTGACTTTTAGCCTGGACTGTTGGAGGGACTTGGCTGCTACTGCTCAGAAGATAATGCCAATTAGAAAGGAAAGCAGCACAGAGAATCCACCAAATGCTTTTAACTTCTGCCAGCTACACAAAGAACAGAATTAACGTCTAAGAAAAACATATAAAAGTGACACCTGTACTCAAACAACTCATCACCATCCAACCAGCTGCATTCCAGCTGGGACACCCTGTGAGCAAGTGCTGACAGAATTTGCTGATTCCCATAGCTGGCCTTGCCACCCTTCCCCAGGACAAGAACACCCAGGATACCCAGGAGTCATGGCCTTCCTGCCCAGCACCACACAGCCACTTGCACTGCTTTAACAGCAGGAATGCTGCTGATTTCAAAGGATCATGGACTTGTTTAGAGTCACCGGAGCTGGAGCACAGCTGGGGCTCATGCCCATATGGCAAATTTCTCTTTTTAATCTAACTTTGATAGCGAGATGTGTTAAATCTTTGATTCTATTGGCAGATACTGACTGTATTTGTCTAACCTCTGAAGCCTGATGATTGACAGTGTTAATGTACTTTTTAATAGATGAAAAGGGAAATGACAGCTTTTGGCTCACTTTCAAGCACATTTCTTCACTGCAAAACGCTCTATAGCTCAACCTGCTTTTCATACAGCCTAAGAAATCTATTCTTTATAGTGTTGCTAATAACTGGTGGCATGCTGAAGAAAACTGTAGCTCAATAGGACTACTTACTGTGGGAGCTACTTTACTTCCTGAAAGGAAGATGTTTTCTTCCTTTCTTTAATCTCAGCTGCATTGATCTGATCTTAGAAAATCCCAGACAGAAGTTAAACGTAACTTCAAAATGATTTCTCATCTCTTTCTACACCAAACAAAGCTTACCCTCAGACTTTTCAAGAGCAGCAGTTATGTTAACAAGAAGCTAGTGGCTCCAGCATCAAAGGTGATCTCTGTGGACTGCTGTCCAAAATAGTACCTCTGAGGCTGAGGGACTCAACTCTTCTACATGAAGGAAAAGGTTCATAGAATCAGACTGGTTTCATTTGGAATGGACATTAAAGCTCATCCTGTTCCACCCCCAGCATGGGCAGTGACACCTTCCACTATCCCAGGTTGCTCCAAGCCCTGTCCAACCTGGCCTTGGACACTTCCAGGGATGGGGCAGCCACAGCTTCTCTGGGCAACCTGTGCCAGGGTCTCATCACCCACACGGAAGAATTTCTAGCAAGTCTGAGGCAGGGGAAAGCTGTGGTATGCATTACATGTTGTGAGAGACTGGCAAAGGTGTTTCTCTGCCCAGATATCCTTGTCATGAGTCTGCATCTGAGCAAGAGCTAATATGCAGAACCCAGAAATTCGTGAAAGGGCTCTCCAACCATAACACAGTAACATTTCTATGGAAAATGGGATGGTGCCAAGTCATAAGAGTCTCTGTAAAGGCCTAATTAACATGAATAACACAGCTGGATATTTTATGTATCAGCTAAGTCCCTCCTTCCTGCCACTTAAGAGTAAAAATAGTGGAATGTTTTATGGAGGTTAATTCATGCTTGCTTAGGTGTGATTCCACTTTCAGAGTGGGCAGAACAGCCTCGTGCAGCCATCTATATAGGAGGCACATGGACAGCCTGTCTAAATGGTGTTTTGCTGAAGGAAGTCACAACACAGCAGGTTTGTCAGGGAAATGTGGATAGTTGCCAGAGTATCAAAGGAATTGCCTTGCCTTCCAGTCCAGACTTGGGTTTCAGGGTAGATGAGCTGATATCATCACCTGGCAGGTTACAAGATAATCAGAAAAGAAAAGAGTAATGGCAAAGTACAAAAAAAAATACAAAGAAATCTAAAAGAAAACCAGCATGGTTTATCAGATGAGACAGTTGGTTTTATCCCTCTGATGGCTGTTTAGTTCAGAATATATTCTGGCATGCTTCTTTACAAATACACAGCATCTCAATTAATCTGAGGCAGCGGCAGCTCCCAGACCTGCACAATGCCTTTGGACCCTGCACCAGAGCACTGGCCAAGAGAAGCATCTTGGCCACCAAGTCACCAAGCCAAGCCTCTCCCTCTGTGCCCACAGAGAGCCAGCCTAGCTCTGCCCAGGCTCAGTGTCTGAGTGTCTCTGCCTTAATCCCTTCCACTTTTGGGGGAGATATTAAATATTTTGGGCACAAGCCAGCACCCAGCCTTCCCTGGCCACAGCAGGGACACCAACCCAGCTTGTGAGGCATCAGCTCCAGCTCAGCTCAACCCACCACTGTGACACCCAACTGCTCTGCAGGCCAAACAGCAGCTTGTGTCCAGGAAAGAGTCAATGACTTATACACTCACCACAAAAAGTGCTTTTACAAACTGTATTCCATTAAAAGGACAGAAATTATTTGTAACTAACAGCACTACGCTTAATTCTGATTTCAGACTAGCCTATCCCATAAACCTTCCCATCTCAGCTGTGCAATTTTGTTTCAATGTAGCATCTATAAGGCAAGAAACTAAACAAGCCTAGATCTGGGTTATTCAAATAGCTGAAGGCACTGTGCTCCCCTGGAATGCATGTAACCACAGTTTTCAGTAAGGTGTCACACTTAGGTTCATCTCATCATCCTCATTTACTCCATTAAATGTAGGAAGCTACTAAATAATAAAAACAAGAATAAAAGAAACAATAAGTAACTCAGACAGGAAGACCTGCATTTTCATACAGTGGGGAAAAAACCCAGTTTTTTTTAAAACATTACTTACTACTCACTACCCAAAAAAAAAAAAAAAATCAGCTCAGCCACTGAGTCCACATAGCATCAGTGCCTGCCCCA
Organism: Entomyzon cyanotis; assembly: GCA_024500445.1. Classification (NCBI taxonomy): domain Eukaryota; kingdom Metazoa; phylum Chordata; class Aves; order Passeriformes; family Meliphagidae; genus Entomyzon; species Entomyzon cyanotis. Next base: position 5,126,395 of record JAKEPQ010000852.1, read on the forward strand.
GGACGAGTGGGGTAGGGGTAGGACCAGGGAGCAGCTTGGGCCAGGCAGCCATGCTTTTGGGGAACAAACCCAAGCTATGCTGACAGCACAATCCATACAGCTTTGATAAATATCCCAGGAGGAATGTTACTGACACTTTTAACTGTGGCTAACCAAAGAGTAATGCTCTCAGAGATAATTCCAATTAAAGTGATGACACAGCCAGGTATTTTATTATTTATAAAGCCCTGGTTTTCTCAGCATAGGAGAAAGCAATCTGAGAACATTTCCCTATTCATTACTCCAAACCTTTTCAAACTAGCATCTCTGCAAAAAATCCCACTGTGCTGAGCTTCTGCAGTTACTCCACACTAGGTCTAGTTCTGAACCATTGTGGTCACCTCACACAGGGAAATCTTTTACCATTTCTCCATAGGCAAGATCTCCTTCCCAAACACTCAGTGGCTGAATCAGTCCATCCAACCTGTATCAAGGAACTGTTCAATTTCACTTTGCCAGTATTTTGTCAGATTTGTATGCTTAGCTGCTCCTGTCAAACTAATATTCCAAGTTCCAGTTAAACATACTTAGCAATACAAGCTGCTGCTGTTCCTACAAGTTGACCCAGGAATCCCTGTTACAAGGGTCAATTTACCAGAGCAGGGTATTTCTGCTTAAATAAAGTAACACAGAGAAGAGTCTTACAAATATGCTAAAAGACACTAATGTCATTTGGCAGCTGAAGACTTCATTTTTTCCACAAAACATTGAGAAGTGACATTGAAACTTATCAGAAAGACTGCAAATCATGGAATTATTTTCCAGTGTTCAATTCAAATAGAGAAATCTGACAAACATGTACAAATGATGATGAGCTGTGCAGAGCAGAGCCTACAAAGCCAACCTGAATCCAGGGTGGCTCTGCACAGACATTGGCCTTCACATCAACAGCAGCTCTGCACCACAGTGCCAAGCAAGGATGTCAGCCTTGCCCTGAGGCAGACTGCCTGTACCTGAGCACCTGAGCACATCCCAACCACCTCACATTTCACACACAGGCAGAGCAGCTTCCTCTCCAAGCAGAGGAGGAACATGTTGTGCTGTTCTAGGAAAGACTCTCTAGTCCTGACCTTTCCTTGTCCCATTTGTTTATTTCATCTTGATATTTTCCAGTTTTCCCTACATGGAAAAGGCTTCCTACACACCCTGCATACAAACCACACTTGGAGGTTTTGCTTGGACTCGACGTCCACAATGACCAGAACATGCAGGTACAATGTGCCTTTCATGCACCTTTGCTATAAGGCATAAGCTCTCACCTTAGCCAAGTATCACATTCTCTTCTTTCACCTTCATCCACATCTAACTTCATTCTCATTTCTAACCTCTTTTGTCAGCTCTCAAAGTAACAGACGCAGTTTAAGAGAAGTTTTGTGCATGTAATGGATTTTTCTTCTAAACCAAAGTAAGCTCCAGTAGAAATTCAAATGGATGAGCAGGACTGAAGGGATGATTTCAGGTATATCAGAAGGTTACAAGGCCCACACACAGGAATGAAGGAAGATTGAAATAATCTTCTAAAAGGATTCAAATATTGCAAGTAGAGCAATTCCATTTTTTAACAGGAACAAATTCAAACCATTTCCCTTGCAGAAATTTCCATAATTACAAGTAATTATCTTCTACATTGAAATTCTCCAGTACAGCACTTACTGCAGAGAGTATTCCCATCAAATGCTCTATTTAGGAAATAGAGGAGGAATATTTTCATGGTGAATTGTATGTTGCCATCATATTGATTAACCCACAGTTCTGCTCTGCCAAAATATGCATCTATCTTTGATAACACTAACAAGAATCACCAAACCCTACTTACTGTCCTTATCATTAGGTTATTATGAAAGCCTAAAAGATACAGATTTTCAGACGTGCATGCAGAAGAGGAGGAATAGATCACATCCACAGATTATGTCAAAGGAAGATCAGTTGTAACACTGCACAGGACATTCAGTTCTTTTCTTCTATGTGGATCAAACACTCCAAACCAGCATCTGGATATGCATTCTTTTTGAGCAATAAGGACAAGTATGGCAACAGCTGCTCCAGTATTTGCAAAAAACTGTATAAATGCAAACAAAATACCAGAGGTTACAAGAAACTAATCTTTGCATTTGTTGCTCTTGTGCATAAGGAAAATGTCTGTCAGCTGTTCTTTTTGTGCATAAGGAAAATGTCTGTCAGGAACATGTTATGTCAGTTATTCACCAATTTTCATAAGCAAATATGTACAATCCCACATCTCTTGTGACCAACTGTGGGAACAGAGTCCACTGGACTGCTGCTGCCCCTGTACACCTCTGTTACCATACAATATCCCTATTTAGCCTTCCAGCAGTACAGCAAAACAGATCCTGCTCCAAGCCTGTGAAAAGAGGAGCACAGTGTTCACTGATCTGCAGTACCTGAGCCATCAGCGATGGCCTGAGCTTGCTCATAGCACACAGTCTTCCAGGCATTGCAGAACATGAGTTTTCAAAGCAACCTTACCAGAGCTCACAATTAACCCAACAGTTAAACAGTGTTATCAAGGAGTGTTTAGTGTGCTGAAAGACTAAATGGTCACTGACAGGCGCAAGTGAATCATCAATACAGCAGGAGACCCTGAAGCACAAGAGATGACAAAAGACAACAGCAATTTGATAGTGAGGGACAAAATTATAATGTTTTGGGGACTGTCCCCCAAAAGTTGCTGGGTCTTTGCTGTACAGAAAAAGACCTTGCAACACCAAGCAGGTGTCACATATTTTACTATGTCCACAATACTTAAAGTCTGTCAAGAGAAGATGTAGAAACATTTATCAGATAAGAAAAACGCTGGATAATGCACTGTAGTTACAAATCACACATTTCAGCCCAGAAATATGTGGGAAATGGGGTAAGGACTTTGCAGGCTTTTTACTGGGTCCAGAAATACCCAAATCAGCCCTACTAGCCCTGTATCCTACCCAGTCAGCCCTCCCCTCGAGGAGGTGCCCTCATGCTCTCCCTTCTCTGGAAAAAGCTTTTTGATTTCAGTCGCTGTTAGGAGGAAGGCAGGACAGTGGTCCATCACAGCGGAACGACGGATTACCAGCTCAGATCGCTATGAATTCAGGCATAACATCATTCCAGAGCCAAGGACTGTACTGCCTTAAATGGAAAAGATCTGCAATATTTAACAGGTCAGGAATACTATCCATTTCTGTTTATTTAAGCATATAAGAGGGTAGATTTAGATTTTAAAAGACTCTTAAGAAATATAAAATAGGAAAGGTCGTGAATGCTTGTCTGATAACTGCCAGTTATGAAAGTGGGGGAAAGAAGCAAAAGTGAGAAAGGAGGGGGAAAAAAAGAAGGGGAAAAATATTTTTTAAAAAAATCAATTTGCTTATTTTCACCTAACATGAACAGAACTCTGAAAAACAGATTTACCATCTTAGAAAAATCATGGCATTTGCCACACCAGTAAATCCTCATGCAACCAATCCCACTGCTGCCTGTCACCTGCCAACCTGCCCAGAACAGGACACCAAGGTCAGCTAAGCTCATGCTCCTTTGCAGAAATTATCAGCCTTGCAAGCATTCCCCAGTCCTTTTCCATACCATAACTCATTTCACTCTCAATACAGAGTGAAAAAGTGGCTTTTACACCAGTAGCCCACCCAGGAGCCAGCCCATTCCATTCCCTATGGAAAAAAACTCTACAGCCTGTGACATTTTAGCTGCAATACAATACACATTGCAATCACTGTCGATTCCCCACAGTGCTTCCTTTTAAGAGTCACATAGACATCATTACTGACAAGAACAAGGTCACAAAAAGGTATTTCATTGTTTCTAGTGAATAACAGAGGTTGTCCCAGGAACCCAAACACGCCCGTTCAACCCCACTTCAGCTCTGAATGGCACAGCAAGAAAACAGCTTCTCTCCCACGCAGAAGGGGATGTGTGTGCCCAGATTCAGTAGCAGCAGGGACAGATGGAGCCAGGAATGGTGCCACAAAGTCACAGATTAAAAGGAAAAAAAAAAAATCTGAGCTTTTGGATCCTATTATTACACTGAGACCAAGATGAAATGCACTGTTTCAGTCTTGAGCACGTACTGAAAATCTGAACAGAGGACTAGCACACACCATAATATATAGATCCAGACTTCAAAAAACCAATACAGATCTCAAAGACAGTAAGTTATGGCAGAGAGATAATGAGATTTGCATGAATTTACTAAGAGCATATTTTTTTCTGTACTCCAGGAAAACTGGAGAAGCTGTTTGTATACAGAGGCTTTACACATGAATGAGTCTTCTTAGCGAGATGCTCTTGGTAAATATGCCTAACTTGAGGGAGTCAGGAACAAAGGGATATCGCAGCTCAGCGCTGTGTTGCTATTGATGATTTAGTGAATCCCTCATGACATCCACACACAACACAATCAGTTCAGGTTTTGTCCAGCATTTAGTCACAGAATTGATTAGCAAATGACTGCTATATGCAATTTTGTTTAGTACCTAAACCAGCTGCTGTTCTCAGGCTCAAGCAGGCAGAATTTTCCACACTGCTCCTACAGGTGGAGGTTGTTCTCCCGCATAATAGGACAAGAGGAAATGGCCTCAAGTTGTACCAGGGGAGGTTTAGGTTGGATATTAGGGAAGAGTTGTCCGGCCCTGGCACAGGCTGCCCAGGGCAGTGGTGAAGTCATTGTCCCTGGAAGTGTTCAAAACCATGTGGATGTTAGGTACATGCTTCAGTGGTGAACGTGGTGATGCAAGGCTGACAGTATGACTTGGTGATCTTGTCCAAACATAACAATTCCACGATTCTATGTAATTCCCGCAAACTGAGCCACTGAACACACTAACATGACTAATTTTATGCTTTTCAAAGAGTATGATTTTTGTAACGAATCAGTCATAGCTGTAGCCAGATCCTGCATAGTTGGTGGTTCCTGAGAGACTGTCAGCACAGTTGCGCTCACCCGAACACAACGGATATCTCACGCTGGAACTCCAGCCTGACTTCCCAAGGCAACAGACTCACACACTGTGCTGGTAGCCCCTGGCTCCTGTCCCAGGGCACCAGACCAGCATGGACCTTGCTCTGGACTAGCAGACAAAGATGCAGGGGAAACGTGGAGGGAAGTGGAGCCAGAGGTGAGTCACTGAAGTCCACAGGAAAAGAGTCTTTATTGGTTCTGATGCTTGTGGAAAAAAATTAGTAAACAACAGTAATTTTTTTAACTTAAAAACACACATGGGTTAGAACAGGAGTATTTCAGTCACAAGCAAATTCAGTTTTTCACTTGCTGAAGGCAAGAGAACACGTTACACATTCCAGGCAATAGCTGTATCTGGGAATCACCAGACAAAGAAGCATACTCCAGGGTTACACACAGGACTAATAAACTGCATGAGATTCTATACAGCACAGTTTCACAGCTGTAAAAGCAAATATCTCTCAATGAGCAAAACACCTTAAACATTTAAGAATAAAAACACGGGTGAAGCAAAAGAACACGAGTATACATAAATAAATCAAAGGAGACTCCTGATTCAGTGAAGCAGCACATGCATTCAGCCCTCTTTTGGGTATTCTGACAGGGACAAGGCAGGCAAATGACTTCTCAGAAGTCCCTTGAGGAAATGACCAGCAGTACCACGGGCTACAGGACCACTTGGGGCTGCACTATCTCATTTTCTGTGCTGCTCAGACCTGAGGCAGCAGCACCTCCTGCGTGGTCTGCACGAGCCCCTTTCCTGAGGCTACTCCGTGCAGCACATGACGGCAGCACTGCAACGGCACCGGGCCAGCAGAAATCCCAGCCGCGCTCACGTGAGGCTGCTGGCAGCTCGGACTAAATAACCTCTGCTGAGATTCACTGGGACTACAGCTGAAAACAGAACCTAGTCCAACATGGACGTAGTTTGCATCACATAACAGCGGGAATAGGAATTATGTTTTGCTCAGACGAGTGAGATGCCTGACAGTTCAGAGAAGTTCAGCTGTCTCGTGTACCCGCTACACAATCAAATTTGGTCACCCAAAATCAACTCGATTTGGATGCAGACAATAATGCAGAGAAAAAAAAAAACATCTGACATGGTGATTTAAGCATAAGCGGGTGAGCCAATACTGCCGAGTGAATCCTGACACTCTGAACAGAATCTTCCAGAGCCGAGGAGTCCAGCCAACAGCCAAGAATAATATTTCAGTGGTTCAGTCAATACAGCTGTAACCATGGCCTGGAGGGGTTTCCACAGCCGTAACCACAGGAGTGACTGCACATTCACTTGAAAATAGTAAAAACAGACATTTGAAAATCTACAGCTTGTAGAAATCTTAAAACCAGTTTGAAAGGAGGCACAGAGGGGCCTGAAAAATGCACCAACACTCCCACCAAGCTTGACTGTCATCTGTTTATCCTACTTAAGAGACAATGACTTGAAATAAGAACTCCTCGCACTAGGTACAATCACCTGCTTGAAAAAAACCTGAAGGAACAGCTTCAGACTAGCTGAAAAGAGATGAGGTACCAGTGCACAAAGCCTGAGTGATCACCCGGAGCCGCAGCGGCACAAGGCACGTTCCAACCAGGACGGTCTAACACCGTTTGTTCGTGTCTCACACTCACAGCCAGAGACACTCTCATGCCTTTCACATATGATTTCTATTTCTTTCCTGATGTAAGACACAGTATCACACAACATGCTACAGAAGGAGCCCTGCTGGTTCAAGCAGGCTTTCCCAAACGAATAAAAAAAAAACAACCCAAAATGGAAAGAAAAAAAGAAAATAAAAAGTTTAATAGTCCACAGCTGCCAGGAGCAAAGGGTCACTGCCGTAGAGGGGCGGCACAGCACACTCGGTTCGCTGGGTTCTCCCTTCAAAGACTATCCATAAAACGCGCTGCCAAGCGCCATGCAGAAGCGTCCTGCGCAGCGCGGAACGCGGCGGCCCCGCACGGACAGCGCGCACCGCCCAGCGCGGGGCCCAGCGCGGCACCGGCACCGCAGCGAGTCGGGGCGCGGCTGAGCGCCGCCCGCATCCCGCCGCGGAACCCAGCGGCACCTCCCGGGCGAGAGCAGCGGGCCCTCCCGGCACTCACCTTCTTCCGGGGCTGCCATTTCATCATATTTGTAGAGCGGGGACGAGCAGCATCAAGGTGGCGCTGGGGCGGCGGGCGCAGCGGGGCCGCAGCCCGCGGTCATGCTGCCCGGCCCCGCCACCAGGCCCGCGCCGCGTCCCGCGGGACAGCAGCCGGCCCCGCCGCGCGGGCCATGGGCGGGGGCTGTGCCCAGCCGGCGGCTCCGCCCGCACCGGTCACGCCCGGGGCCCGCGGGGCGCGGCCGCTCCCGGGCGCATCGCGGGCGGCGAGACCCGAACCAGGACGCGGCCCCGGCCCGGCCCGCCCGGCGCGCGGCACCTCAGGGGCGGTGCCGCCTCAGCCCCGCCCCCGCCGCGCGCCCGGCCACGCCCCCTCCGCACGCGAGGCCACGGCGGGCAGAGCAGTGAGGCACGGCGGGCCGGCAGGGGGCGCTGCGCAGGGAGCGGCTCTTGCGCCTCCTGTCGGTGTCACCCCGCGCGACACTCCGGGTGCGGGGACCGCAAGTGACACGGGGACAGGGGGGGGCAGCAAGTGACACGGGCGGCCACGGGGGCACGGGGGCAGCAAGTGACACGGGGACAGGGGGGCAGCAAGTGACACGGGGGCACGGGGGCAGCAAGTGACACGGGGGCACGGGGGCAGCAAGTGTGTCACGGGGACAGCAAGAGTGTCACGGGGACAGCAAGCGTGTCACGGGGACACGGGGACAGCAAGTGTGACACGGGAACAGCCCGTGTGTCACAGGGACAGCCCCTCTGTCCAGTACAAGCTCCTCTTTTCTTACAGTTACTGAGGAGCACAAGCAAGCTGTGCATCATTAGACATACGTGATAGCTCTCAATCTTACACCTCAATGAATAAAAAATCTTTTCAAGTGTCTTCTTCAAGTTAATCTTTGGCAAGAATCTAGAACTATCTGATGTGCTATCACATTTCTTGCATGATCTTTCATTTTCAATAACTTCTGAGTTAATATCTTTGTTACACCTTGAAATTCCCTCTGCTCAACCCAAGTGAGCATCACCTAGAAGCAATCCCACAGATTTGCAAGTAGGAAAAGGTCCTGTTGGAGATGGCTTGTTGAGCAGTTTGTTAGTCAGGCTATCCAAGCAGTATGAGAATTCAGTTCATTGTGGCATTCGACTTAGGTAGCAGCTAAATTGGACAGTATTCAGCAGGTACATGAAGAGTCAGAGTAACAACTCACACTTCTTACATGTACACTTCCCTGAGCACTGCCTGGGCTGGCAGTGTGCAAGACACCGGCACTTTAACACCCACTGCAGACCAAGCTCCTAATAGCCAAGTCCCTCGGCAAATTCATGAAGGATAATAAAATCAAGTCCTTTTGTTTCTGATGTTATTAAAGCAGTTTTCAATTCATTACAATGATTCTGCATCTGTCACTTTGCCTCCCTCCAGCCAGAGCACTGAAGGCAAACACAGCATCTTGTGATTTTACAGATCAGACTGCATGAGTGACTGAGCTACAGCAGCTGCTGAGCAATGGTGGCCTGCAAAAAGGAGAAAGGAGTTCAGAAAATTCTAGTCTGGGAGAAGGAAACTCCCTTCAAGTGCAGGAATTAGGCAATTCTCTTTTAATTAACGGACCAAGTCTTGTGATAAAACTCCATCTTTTTCGCACCCTTTAGGAAATAAAGTGTCAAACACTGCATCATTATCTATGCCATCGTTTGGTGTTTCAAATGCAAGCCCTACTCCATGCCTTGGAGAAGCAAAGGGAAAATGGGGGGGACAAAGTGGGGAAGAGAGGTGATAATGAGAGAGGGAGAGAAAGAGAGAAGGAGAAAAAGGGAGAACAACAGTGCACACAGCACTCTGTTCCATCATCCTTCCCTTCACAGCACAGTAAGAGTCTCTGCTGGCACCTCAATTGTGACTGTATTATACAAACATGATGTGCCTGTGAAATATCTATGTGATAGTCCTATGGCAAAATGTATTTCTGTAGTTCACTGGATAGGAAACATACCCTAAATTTTAACTGCATCTTACCAAGGAAGGTGTTTGCTTTCAAAACTGTTGATACTCTGTTATTGGCTTAAGAAGCTTCAGTTCTACCCTCACATGATCCTGAGCAGAAAACCATGTTTGGGACCTGCTTCTAATTATGACTTGCCCCTCCTTTTTTCCATAGGAAGCACAATTACTGCTGCTATGGAGACAAGTGTAATTCAGGCAAGATGTGGGTCAAAGCAATACTTGGGAGGCAAAGACTCCCAGAAAAGTACCCTTGTTGCTATCTGTCCTCTCCTGGAGAAGGGTCTTCTCCCAGTCTTCCCTTGCTAATTTCCATCACCATCTGCTGCCTCAGGTAAGAAAGAGCCAGATTATAACCTGTAACTAACAGCTGAAACTTCTCACCAGGAGAGCTGCTCCAAGAAAAATATTGTGTTCACTTATCAGCCTAAGCTTTAAAAAGGTTTGTGAAGTGCAAACAGCTAGGAAGGACATAAAGGAATAATTCAAAGGCACTAGTCACAAAAAATAGAGGTGGCAGAGAAGGGCAAACTGTGGTAAGTAATTTAATGTAAGAGATGCAGCAAGCTGCCTGGGGAGATGAATTGTCCCATTTACCAAGAGCTCCAAGAAGCAAAGTCAAATGGTGCTAAGTGGTGGTAGTTCTCCCTCAAGAGAGTCTGCCCATCAGAAATCCACAGTATTTATTGAAAAAATATAAAAAACTGCTTTAACAATTAGCTCTTCTGGAGCTCACAGGTTAGCAGGGAGTGAGTTAGAGTTTGGTGACATACTCTGCACATTAAATTTGTCCTGTTTTTCAGGGTACAGAACATACTTTCCAAATTTAAAGAAATCATAGAAGCATACGCAAAGTTTTTTAAAAATTCTTTTTTAGCTTCATCTGAAAGGGCTACACAATAAAACTATTGTATTATAAAGGATCTGTTTTGTCTATTCAAAATTTCCCTTCCACGCAGTGGAAATGTAAGTACATCGCACAAGATATCCTTCTCCCAAGCCCTGAGATTCTCAACAGAAGATCCCATAACAGTCAGAAACAGCACTTAAAACTCTCTAAGGAGTCTTCTCTTACTGACTTAGAATGATAGGCAGTTCACCTGCTGAACTTTCTTGTAAAACGTGTACCAGGAATTTTGCTTGTGTCTGTTCACATTTTCAGTCAGGGCTGTATGAATAAGAGATGTGACACAATTTCTCCATATGCAGCACCATTTCTTCCCAAAGCACGCATGCTGGATCTCACAGCTGCCCTTTTCACTGCTGCAGCAGTAAGAGAACAGCAGAAAGAAATAAACTGAGTTCCTCTACAACAACAAAGTATCAACAACAGACAGCCAACGAGCCCTCAAAATCAGAATCAGATAAACCTTCTGCAGAAAGACAGATGTTCAAAGAGCAGTTCTTTCTGTAGGCTACAGTTAATCTGAAGAATACCTTGCCATTGCCATGTGAGAGATAACCATTTCAAAAGCAGGGAACAATCTTAAGGTGATGTAAAACTCTACAGCATCACTGAAATCATTGGAGCAGAGACAAATTGGCCTCTCTGAGGAGTCACATCTAAGATTCTTAGAATAGTTCCAGTTGGAAGGGACCTAAAACTATCATCTAGTACAGTTTGTCGAGAAGAAGCATCTCCAGATGGAGGTTTAACTTACACTGATCTCATCACTGACACCACTGTCACCCAGGTCTATTCCCAAACTGCCCACAGTGAGGAGACCCACCAAATCCCATGGGCTGCAGCACACCCCCAACTCTCAGGGAGCCCATTCTCTCCAAAAAGGAGCATCTCTACAAGACAAGCACACACAGATGTAGCCTAGTACAATTCAGCACGGCAATGAAGAGTTTCTGATGCAGATTTAGTTAGCTTCACTACTTCGGACAGTAAAATTAGGAGAGCTCATCAAATCAAGAACTTGAGACCCCGTCAGTGACCAAGGCAACCTCAGTTAACTTTGTCCTACAACAGTGAAGCCAGCACACTGCTACACCACACAACACTTAGTCTGAACCTGACTTCAGTGGCATTTTTCTGCATAAAGTCGTGAGAGCATTTAAGAATAACTAGGACAGCTGTTGGCTCCAACCTAAAAATAAGGAAGAACACATCTGCTTCATTTACCTTCATGTGCTCAAACATCCAGCACTGAATGGGCATAAGGCTTAGAGTTGTACTAAAATTATTCTATATGGAGAAACAGAAGGAGCCAACCATGCAGCAGTTTCCATTCGTGCCTGACAGGAAAGGTGAAGGGTAAGCTATTTGACAGAACTAAAAATAAAAAAAATATTCAATCTGCACCTACAAAAAAGTGTTTACTGATGACAGAATATTGATTTCAAATACTTTTTTGACAGTTATGTAAATGGAAGCATACTTCATCATCTGTTTTTGCAATTAGCACCTTTTCTTACTGAAGTTTTATTACAAAATGAGACCCCACAGCAGACCCAAAAGCACAAACACAGTCTTTAAGAGTCACCTGTACTCATTTCACCTTTCTGTTACTCCAGCACAGATTTTGCCATTTAAAAAAGTGAGATTATCAGCAGATACCTTAGAAACAGAGGCTTTTTGCACAGGCACAGGGCAAACAGGAAAGAATAACATCATCTGCTTCCCCAGAATGTCTCTGCTGACATGTCTGGAGCTCTCAGAACAAGGACTCTGGTGTCCTCCACAGACCCCAATGCCCAGGCCCCACCGTGCAGCACAGAAAACACAATTAGAACTGAAATGTAATTAAGTAATTTTAGCTGGAAAAAAGACTGTGGTAAGTATCTGTAACCTGATACACAGTAGCTCTGACAGCAGGTTCTGAATGTGCGTCAGAAATATTAAAACAGCAAGTGTGGGAAGGAATTACTTGAATGGTATAAGCAAAAATAAGAAAGGGGAAGAATTAACTAAAGGTTTCTCAAATTATTAAGACCTAGGAGAAATGGAAAAGACTCTACAATCTTGACTTTCATTGCTACACTTGATGCCTTCTTTATATGCTGCATGTACAAGCAATGACAGACAAAAGAGAGACAAATTAGTTTCATATATTCTCTCTGCTTGGGCACAGACTTTCACTGTTCAACATGACATCGTAGCAGGCTGTCAGAAATGCAGTGACTGTCAGGTTTCCACATTGCTACCCAACCACCATTCTACAAGCATCAGAGTTTAGGTAAAATGCTGCCAAATAAGCTCATATTTACACTTCAAAGAAGTGTGCTGCTATCCTTCTCCTCCTAATTAAGCTTTGTAAAGGCTTAGGCCTAACAACCATGACTTTAATGTTCTAAAACTGAAACAGTTTTACAATTATTTATTCCAAATAATTCCAGGTGCAATAAAAATCAGGAAATTTTTAAAAAAATTTAGGAGTTCTTGTTGCTAGCCTCAACTGAGATGCTACAAGAACCCCATATCAGATAGACAAGTTGATTAAATCAGTCATTTATCTTGCTGGGTGTTTTGATCATTCTAACAGAACAGACAAAATCTGGGAACATACCTCTTGTAGATCCATCTTCTACAACATAAAGAATATAGCAAATGGAGCATCTTGTTTATGAGGAAGGAAACTCCTGATGCCACTTGTTGGAAGTTTCTGCCTTGGAGTCTGAAGTCTGGGAGCAGTTATCACACCTATCCAAGCACAGGGACACTCATAGGGCTGTGCTATTCCTTATTAGAACGGCACAGAACACAATCTGCCTCCTGAGTTTTCCAGCTGGAGAATCACCATCGCATGCTGCAGACTTGGTCTCACTGCCAGCACCAGTCCTGACCAGCACAGCAGAAATTCCTGAGCATCCCAGACAGGAGGAACCAGATCCCTGCTGTGGTACAGTCTCTGAGCTCAGCACAACGATTTCTACTCAACAAGTGTAAAATATGAACCTTCTAGCAACTCACAGATCTCACATTCCTTTGAGGCAACCATCAGAGTACCCTTAAGCAGATCCCTCAGAACAGCACAGTTCCAAAGATTCCAGAGAGGCAATTTACCTGTGTGACTACTACAGGAAACCTCTTTGTAGTCTTGTACACAGACCAGCTAGATTATAATGCTATTAGTTAGCAATGATCCTTTTAGCAGTAAAAATCATCAGTAAACATAAAAGGTTTATAAAACAGAAAAAATCTCTCAGGCTTGAAACGTTGTCCCATTTGGATACAGAATTCCTGACTTTCTGTAGGCGTTCTCCTGTTGCTGCCTTCCAGCATCTCCCCTCCTCCCTTTAATTAAAGCCTGTGTAAAAGGAGGGAGAAGCAAAGCTGTATTTAACTCTCTGTACACCAATGACCAAATAACACATTCTGTACTGAACACAAATACTTCTAGTTTACCTCAAAATTTAGGGGGAAAAAATCTAGAAAAAAATACATATTTTCACCCTGAAATACAGAAAAACTTAAACCCACCTTTGATTTTATTGCATGTGAAGCACTGTTGGGTAAGAGATTCAAATAATTCCTGAAGGCCAGTTAATCTATGGACGGAGCTGTGCATCAGTAAAGAGAGCAATGTCTGGCAGCAGAGTCTCTGCTGGAATGTGGAGCCATTCTTAATAGGAAGTACAAGTGGAAACTGGAGTTAATAGTTTCTTTTGATTCTCCTCTGCTGCAAATAATTCCTATGAAGAAGCCCTCAGTATGTTTTCTGGATAAAATAGGAACTTCTCCGAGCTCACCTCAGAAAAACACTGGGAAAGGCATTCTACATGGACTGCTCCCGAGAGCAGAACTTGGGCTCCAGGACTGAGAAACCCCACAGAGCACATTTGTGCTCAGCACACAGTGTGGCTGAGCCCAGCCTCAGCACAGGACATTTCTCAGCATCTCTATAAAGATGGTTTTTCCATTTTTCCAAGCGCGTTCCAGCACGCACATCTGGCAGCGCTGCCGCGCGAACAACAGTTCCTGGCTCTCCGTGCATGTGTTCTGCATCCAATGACATCATGCACTCCTCAGCTTGCCAAAGCGCAGCCTCTACTGTACAGACCACCAAAACAGAGCCCCAGCATCCCTGTGGGGAACGGGGCTAACTTCCAGCTCCAAAAGTTTTCCCCTTGCAAAACCTTGTTCAGTGTTTCATCTGTTGTGCTGTGTTCTCTCCCGCTCATGCCCATTACTCGAAAACAGTTTTCAAATCATTCCTGAATTGCTTATATTCTATCCTGCCTGTAAAGACCTTCTCTTTGCACAAGGCTGTAACCACTCAGTTACTTCTGAGCAGAACAACCCTTTTTGCTTTTATTCACAGCGGGTTTTTAACTCTTTAACAGCCTGAAAACTGGGAAATCTGTATTTCCCAAAGAAACCTGTGTTTGTTTTTCTTTGCTCTAATAGTAGGCGGCACTGTACAGATTGATTGTTCTCTGGAGATGAGATTAACGTCTCATTTTGTGTGATACTCATTACTTAACACTGCCTCAGCAGCAAGGAAGCTCTCTGGTTTATTTAAGAAAATACATTCTACATTGTAGGGCAACTCAGAAGAGAAAGAATTCTATTATCTGAAAAATGTTCACGTTCAAAATCTTTCAAAACCTTTTAAAGAAAGACAAATGCCAAGATCAAAGGTCCATGACCTTCACACTCATTGGTGATGTGGAAAGTCTCGGAGTCAAGAACTGCTGCAGGATTGCAGGATTAGACCCTGGAATTTACCAAAACTGTCTCTCTGCTCCATCTCTTTTTATCAATCCCAAACCAGTCAGCCAGAAGGAAACAGAAACACAGATACTGCAATTGGTAACAAAGTCACAATGAGAGATAAAGCTGAAAGACTTCCCTGCAATAATTTATCCAGCAGAGGTGAAATACAAGCTTTCCAGGTCTGATTCCACCCAAATAGGGCTTAATTGTCAAAAGATGGAGAAAAATTGCAACACATTGAGATTTCAAAATGAAAATTTCAGTTTTCTTCTCATGCGAAGGAGTCTCATGCAAAAGAGCCAAGTCACTCATCAGGCAAGGGTCACTCAGAGGTTATCCACAGAAACAGGACAAAGCCAGAAGCTAGGTCTATCACAAATTAACAGGCACATTGGCTCGAGGCAGAGGCAGCCCATAAATCTGTTTCTCCCAAGACAGTACTTGCATTTCTAGATAAAGTGATTCCACTGAAATCTCCTTTGCTTGCCACCAGAGCATTTCCAGATATCAGTCTAATGTTCCAGAACAGAAAAATGAGGGCATTTGCATGCTTTTAAGTCCCTGCACTCATAAATGAAAAAGCAATTTTTTCCTACTGCCTGCCCCCCTGACTGAAGGTTCCCAAGCCCAACTGCTGTGTTTGGCACCAGGTAACTGCACTCAGTAATTGTGACTACTGCCACTTGCTTCAGAGCACTCCTGGAAAGGTCACTGTAGAGACCCAGTTGATGCACTTGAGCTCACTTTCATCCACTATTTAAAAATAATGATTATTGTATCACTTTTGCCAGCGATGACCAGTTTTTAACAAAGTAATTTGCTCTATATTAATGAAGATTAAAACATGCTATATACACATAACTATATAATGTTTCACACACTGAAATGTAGATGTTTTGTTTATACTACCTCTCCCATTGGAAAAATCTAAGATTAATTAATTGCCATATATGATACTCCAGGGATTATGTATTTTCCTTTTTACTTTCATTAGGGAAATACATGATACAAAGAGAATCCCAATTGTAGATAAAGTAAAAGAGCTTAGAAATACCAGATTTAAAAGACACTGAAACAAGGAAGAGTCAACCAGGCACTCCTAGTCTGACTGTTATGGTGTTGTTTGTTTTAACTCAGGAAGTTCTGAGTATTTCTAGTCCTTCCTCACTAGTAACAGCAATGCAAGGAAATTTACATTACTGAATTTCAGTTCTAAACCTCTTCATAGCAAGTCACTCCTGACAGAGTCTTTATAGAAGCTTTAAAGGAAAGTTATCCTGTGATCATAGAGATGGAGCACTAATGAGTTTAATTAGAATGCAGTGCACCAACCCTAGATTGAGACATAGTCCAACATGATTGATTACCCTGTGGAATGGCTACAGCAGAATAGAGGGGGCTATCAACACTATACTCTAATAGCTCTGTGCACCCACCTTCTCCACCTGCCTGAAGAGGTGTTCTCCTTTCCTGCAAGCTTGGCTACCACTGTGACAGCTGTAGGTGGTACCAGTGCCAGCTCAATAGATGATCATCTTAATTCATCATCTTTTCTATTAGCAATTACCCTTGCTCATTTCAAAATCAAGGTCAGCTTTATTCAGCATATTTATCTTTTGGAAAAGTGCCAGTGTTGCTTCAGAAAAATGTCAAAGCATGAGTTATTCAGCATCAACTACTATTTAGTTATGTAAAAAATGGAATCTTCTTACTTCCCAGCTAAGCTTATAATCATGTCCAATCAAACTAACTCAAAATTATCTCAATTAATTCTTTGAAATGCATCAGCTAGTTCCCCAGTTCACACAGTTATAGCAGTATCAAAAAAATAGAGTTGAAAATGTATTTATTTGATTTTTAGTTTTCAGAACATCTTGAGGAGACATTTGACTACAAAGATAACTGAAACCTATTTGGAAAGCAGACTGCAGGTAAACCTAGAGCAGCTTAAAGTTTATTGGCATTATCTTGAAAGCTGTCACTTTCTGTATTTCTAAGATACCCCCAAAGAGAGTTTAGCCATGAAATATGAGGCACCTGAACACCATGTGCTCCTCAAACATTACTGCCGGCAAACTGCATAAGGAAGAAACAGGTCTCAGCACACGTCTGTCCCAGTCAGGCACCAAAATAAAATTTTTTCAGCTATAAAATCTCCTCCATATCTTGTTGTTCCATAAACTGTACACCTCCTAGAGATGCACATTTGCTTTTGGAAGTGTATGGTTGGACTTGATGGTCTTTAAAAGCCCCATCCCACCCAAGCCATTTCATGTGAATTTCACTTTTCAATAAGCACAGCATATGGACTTGAAGTTCCCAGAGGATTGAGTCTTGCATTGGTATGAACAACAGAAATGTCACAATAGTCTTTCAAGGCACTGAACGTGCCTGTGACACGTGGCAGAGGCCTCCTCAGTGGCTCCTGACCTTGCTGTGTGCGTGGCACAGGCATTGCTGGGATGTAAATTGTGCTCACACAGTCTGTTATTTCTGATATCAGCATCTCTGTGCCACTTATGATTCTTGGCTGGGAGGGTGGTGAGGCTCTGGCAGAGGCTGCCAGACAACCTGTGGCTGCCCCATCCTTGGAAGTGTCCAAGGCCAGGTTGGACAGGGCTTGGAACAACCTGGGATAGTGGAAGGTGTCCCTGATCAGATCAGGGGTTGGGAACAAAATGGCTTTAAATTCCCTTCCAACCCAAACCATTCTGTGATTCTAGGAAAAGTATTACTAAACCCTAATATGTCTCTCAGCAGCTGCCAAAAAGCTGCAAGCCATACCAGCCCCATTTCAGCTCTTCCATTTGTAACACTTCTAATGAGCAGATGGTTAATTTTTGTGAGCAGGGAATAAAAAACAAAACAACTTTTGTTGGTGCAAGTGTCTGGGGGTCCTTTACGTTATAAAAACCAGTTCTTCTGGACATCTGCTTAAGTTTTTGACTGCAAATTTAGCCTTCTCTTTATTACTAGACAAATATTCATATCCTCCATTTGTTTTCAGGTAAAATAAAAACCTGCCAGATATTGTTCAAGTTTTCTTTAGATATTTAGAAGTTGGGAAATATTTCAAGAGTAAAAAGATTTTATTGTACCTGTTTCCTGTGTATTCCCAGCAATAACATTTCTGTACTTCCAGATCACAAACAGTGTGTGTTTCTCCATCTTTATTATTGCCACCTCACTAAAAAACAGTGGATTAAGTTCCCACACAACTGTGAGTACCTCACCTTCCAAGCCAGTTCCTCAAATACAGTCTCAGGCTGAACCTGAAGGCTACACAATATTGAAATTGAGAATATTTGAACAATGCTACTGTTCACTTCAGAGGCCAAGGGACTGGGGCAACCCCAAAGTAAGGGAAATAACTAGGCAATAAACTTTCTTTATGTTGTACTGTTAGGATTTTGGGGGGCTGTAGCAATATAGAGAAGAAGTACCTAAAATAAATCATAAACACTACCTTCTTTACCGTGATAGAAAGCAAAAAATTCAGTTAAATGTACACAAAAGCCCTTCAGAGGTATCAGCATTTGAAAGACCAGTGAGCTCATTACATTTACCTTCCTGGCAAAACTGATTTAAACTCAGATTAACAGTAGAGTCGTAGATCTACTACATTCAAGTTGCTTCTTTCTGTTCTACAGTGTGATTTCATGAAACATGAATTCAGAGAAGCTACCATATATTTTTAATTAGTGCAATACAGATGGTTATTTTCATACAAATTTTTAATTTTCCTGTTTTTACTAAGCACCAACCAAAACCAACACAATGTGCACCGTATTTACAAATACATAAAAATATTTATAGTTCCAGATATGATTTATCACTGTACTTAACAGTACTGAGCACTCTAAATTACAAACAATAAAAATTACATTTCTGTGATTTTTTTCTTTTTGTCTAGTATAAACACAGCTTTGTGTGGGGATACAGAAGAAAAAAGAACAAAAGCATTTAGTATTTGGGAGGAGAAATTGTATGAGAGCATGAGAGACAATGGATGTGTCTGAGCCAGGAGTGAGTTGCTGGTTTGGATCATTAACTAAGAGCTCGATGCTGCTCCCTCTGCAGATTCAGTATCCTCACTCAGTGCAGCCCAAGTGTGAGATCAAGCAGAACAAATGTGGGATGGTGCAAAATCATACAGGCAACTGATTTCTTTTTTATTCATTGGAACACTAATTTAGGCTCTTTAAAAAGCTACATTTACTATACACACTCCTCTCATTCACATTCCTTTTCTGCTGCATTCCCTATTCTGTTACAGCTTTCCAAAGCCTCAGTAACTGTACCTTGCAATACCAAACATTTCCATCTGAGTTAAGTGCACATATTTTCTGCTTTAAGCCTAGGAGGGCTCAGTGCTGTAGCTGTCCTTTCCCAAACAGTCACAGAAGCCATTATTTCTAGGCACACTTTCAGAGTGCAACAAAACCCAAGAAGCTGACATTTTTTATTTAGTACCCATGGGCTATAACCATGAAAAATTTACTCCCTGAAATACAGTTGCATGCATTTCCTACCCACCCTACTCATGATAAAAAGTAATTTCTTTGCACAGCCTGGTAACAATGGCAACTGAATGAGATGTATCACCATAAAATAAACATGAGCACATCGCACATCTGAATTCTCTGGAGTGAAACTACTAGTCTGTGTTCCCAGCGAAGATTTAAATGAATAAGAGGCCTTGAAGCTTGACATGTATCTCTAAAGGCGTGGGAGAGGATTCAAGGCAACTGTCATTAAAATTAATCACTATTAGTGATTACAAACCTCCAGTAACACTGTGGCTCACTGCAGGAGAGCTATTGGGGCCAAAACAAGATGTCTAAGCAATGAAAGCCAAAAGCTAATCAAGAAGCTTACAGATAATTCCTGTATAATAACTGAGGGAGGCTAAAGGTTACACTTACAACAAAATCTGATTTTAGATTGTTTTCCAGTTCCTACTCATCTGATAAAGGAAATGCAAAGGAGAACCATTATTTTGTATTTTGGATCAATGTCGACTGGATTATGATGCAAGAAAAAATAAAAAGAAAATAAAAATAGGAAAATATGTCCAGAATTGCTATCCTGAGTTATTCCAAAAGTCCAACAGAGTGAGGCCAGGACCCAGCCATGCTCTGCCCTACTCATGGGGGAGCTGTCCAGCAAACACAGAACTGAAGGTTACCATGGTAACAGAAATAAAGCCATGTTTTACCAGCTTTTTCACACGTTTAGGAAAACAATGAAACTGAATTCTACTAGATGTTATTGTTCCATAGGACAAATGGGCTCAGAAAGTCAGTTCTTGAGGAGTCCACCAGTGATAATGAAGATACAACAGCTCAGGTGTAACCTCTAGGACAGGAAGCCCTCAAATCTCTGACAGCTGCCTGACACGTTTGCTAGGAAAAGTCCCCACAAATCCTCTTTCCTTAAACTTGTCATACCTACCACAACTGCTTTTTGTGTTTTATTTGTGAAAGCCAAAAGCCTGCCAGCAGATAGCCACAAGGACTAAAATACAGACTACAACCCATAGCAAAAATTAAAATACAACCATACACATACAAAATACAACCCCATAGCAAAAATTAAACCTCCTTTTTCACCCTGAAAAAGGCTGGGAAATTATGCCTGTACTACCTATTTATTTAAAGCAGTGTTTCAAGAAAGTTTCTTTCCACTTCCCATATGAGATGAGCTTCTATTAACAGAGTTTCCATTAAAGTACATTCTCCCTTTGTTAGCATCCAGAATATCTAGGGCTTGGTATATATCTTTGAAGAAGTTCATTAAAAATGAATCACAAAACCATGTATTTAACACTTGTCTAAATAAAAAATAAGTTTTCCACTAGGGAAAGTGAGCACTGTATTAGTTCTAACACAAGAAAAGCTAAAGGAATAGTTTTCAGTTACAGGCCTATCAAGCACATGGAACAGAAATTTGACCAAGACCCTGAGGAGACTAACAAAAGCCATCAGATACACTGCCTGGGGAGATTAGTCTCAAACACTGGACACTATGAAAAATGCCTTTATTATATTTTTTTGTATACATCAATATTCATATGATCTATTTTTCCTATGAGCTGGCTCCTCAACTGTTTTAGAATGAAAAAGGAAATACAGGAATTTGCATACCACTGCCAACTTCTGGTAAAGTCATCAGAAATTACAAAAATAACTGCACTGAAGAGCATAAAAAATTTTGTCTCTATGATAGACTTCTAACAACTAGAGAAATTCAGTTAGTTGACCTCCAGGACAAGAACTTGACATTCCAGAGTGAAGGGAAGAAAGAAAGGGTTCATAACTAACTTAAATCCAGAAAACAAAATTGAAACTAGAGTCTATTCACTATATGATAGAAATTACAGTATTGTTCAACCTTTCTTTTAAACTTCAGGGGTAAATTCTCAGTTAGTGGATAACAGCCAAACTATCAGTCATTTATTTCTGTTGTTCCATATAACACAAGGGGCTTTGTAATTTTTCCTTTGGAGCAAAAGAGAAATCATGTATGAAGGTGCTGGTGGCAAAAGGGAAATGTCACCGGCTGTGTCCACAAATGGAGCAGTGACTCAAAGAACAACGACTTTACAGAAATAAATGTAATTGCCACAAATCTCTTCCCCATTTGCATTAGTTTGAACTGTGACCATGCTCTTGTCTCAGAAAATGCCTTTGCTTAATGCAGCAATTATCCCTGTGCTGCATTTCCTACTTGTACATGATCACAGATGCTTCTCATCTGACTTGGCTACAGGGAGAGAGATGGAGTGACCTGAACAAACCCCTGTTGGCACTATAAGGCCAGGAAGATGGAATGTTAAGCCCTGGATGTATTTTCAGCTGTCAGGGAGCTCTCAGCAAGGCCCCTGCTAATTGGTTGGGTTCTCTTGCCCTTGGCACAGTGCAGAACACTGTGTAAATGGTATCCTTGAGTGCTTCCTACTGACTTGCTAGTCAAGGCAATTTCCTGCTTTCCCCATTTTTAGTATTTTCTCCTGTCTACTTGTTCTCACAAACCCTCCATTTAATTTAATTTCCTCAGAGACTGGTTGAGGTTACACATCCGTGATGAGGATCCAGTGATGTCCAGAAATGCCATGATGTATCAGCCTGAATACCCAAACAAGAAATGCAGGTTTGTAAGAGCATTCTTGGCTGTTACAGAAAATCCAGGTCCAGCATCCTTGAATCCCCTCAAATCCCCTCCTGTTCTTTACTGTCACTCAGCCACCAATGATGAGCAGCTCTCAAAGGAGAGGAGGGCTTGATGCTCCCCTTACAATCCATAACCTGTCAGGCACTCTGCCTTGTGCTGCTCAAATTCTAGTCCTTGGCCAACCAGAACTACAGCATAAATTCAGAGAGCCAGGATGAATACAGGATTTTGTTAGGCAAACCCTAACAAAAACAGGACTGTTTGCTGCAGAACAATTCCAAAAACATTTGAGACACAGTTGCTGCTGATTTGATTAACCAAAACAGCGAATAATGTAATTGTAGCAAAAGGAAAAATAAATGGGAATAAGAAGCTTACAGACACTAGGCTAACGAAATTAGAGCCAGCAATTAAAATGCTAAGAAACCCAAATGTGTACAGATAACGTGAGTGTAAAGCAAACCACTCCAGAAAGCACAGCTCAGAACAGCTGCTCTCCTTCCACTGCTGAGCATCAGTGACACTGCAGCCTCAGGATCTGCCAGCACTGCCAGCCATTCTTGCCTGATGTCAAAAAAGCACAAAGGGCAGCAGGAACAGCACAGACTGTGGAAAGAAATTAAGGAAATTCCACTTAAAAGTATCTAAAACATGTGAATATCTGCATACAGCTGAAATGAGCTCCAAGTCCCTGCTGAAGCCCCAAGCACAGAGCGCCCTCTCATGTGCTTCACTCATTTCTCCACATATCACTTCAATCCTCCACAATTCCACAATTTCTGAATGAGTCACCACTATGATAATATTAGCCAAGGAGTTAATCTCCAGGATGAGAAAACTCAATCTTCATATGCTGAGTAAAAACAAGCAATACATATCTAATTCTTAAAAATAACAGAATTGAAGAAATAAACCACTGAAGAATTAAAAACTGAGCAGAAAAACTATCTGACAACTAAATCCTCAAGTTTTGGGTAGGTGAGAAAAAGAGGTAACAACACATGCTAAGGTTTTAGCCTAAAACTACGGGGTACAAAATCCAGCACTGTGTAAATAAATGAACACAGTCCAAATGTCTCAAAATGCTATCTAGTGGTAATGTGCTTGAATCTCAATGAGCAGGTAACAAGACACTTTTTCTTAACTATCACCCTTGCAGATCAAACCTCACTTCTGCATTTCAGAATTACTTCTGCATTTGTGCTTTGGATATTAGATATATGAGGAACAAAAACCACTATATCATTTCTGCATAGTAATATAATCAGTTCCAATGGCAAGAAAACTGTGGAGTAAAAAACTAGCACCTTCCAGGAAAGAAATTTACAGTACAGCATTTAGACTAACTAGAATCATTGCAGTTAAATCCATAAAAGAAAATTTTAAGTTGCTTTATTCCATACACAAACGGGTTTCAGAAAACAAAGAAAGGAATAATGAAACCCTACAGTAAATGCTTGGAAAATTTCTGTTGATTTGTTGCATGCTGAGACTCAAGTACCTCTGTAAGGTTTTCCAATTCTAAGGCAGTAAGCAATTTATTAGAAAAGAGCAATTTTCCCTGTGTATTTGTCTAAGTCAGACAACATTACATGTGAAATTTTTTTTCCTAGGATGACATAACTACGGTCATAACTATGACAGATATCCACTGTGTCCCTGTCCCGTGCTCTCATGTTGCACTGCTACTGCTCAGTAATTTTAAGAATTTAGGGAAAGGAGAACTTATCCACACAACAGCTTTCCCCCAGCAATGCCATAATCATCACTTTTAACACAGAGAATACACCTCCAGTGAACTCAACTGTTGGGAAAAACATTAACTCCACAGAGCCGTCGAAGTACTACATTATGCTCATTATTTAAATATCTAACTGGGGAAAAAAAAAGAGGGGGAAGGGAGCAGAAAATTTTTTTGTGAGGGTGGTCAAACACAGGAACTTGTTGGCCAGAGAGACTGTGGAGTCTCCATCCGTGGAGATATTCCAAACCTGACTAGACAATGTCATGGACAACCTGCTCCAGCTGACCCTTCCTTTAGCACAACATCATCTCCAGGGGTCCCAGCCAACTTCAATTATGCTGTGATTTTGTGAGACAAAAAGACAGAAAGAAATGCACAAATCTCACAATAATATAACAGAGCAAGTTCTAGCAAAGTCAAAAAAGTCTATTCAATGGTTTTATGTCTGAAAAACTGGAATGCAGCTTTCTGCAAATTAAAGACAGATTTTAAGCTGAAGGACAGGACTGGAAAGTTCCTTGCTCATCAAATTAAAAACAAGAGGTCTATTCATGAAAAAAGTTGTGTGGTCAAGTCAGATTCTTTGCTTATAAGTTTTACATGTGACTGAGGGTCAGCACTGGGCTTGCAATTCACTGAGAAACTCTGAGATCATTAGGGATTGCTAGAGCACGTGAAGGTGGGTTTATAAAGATGGGCAAGCAGTCAGAAGTGCAAGTGTCCCTTTTGCCTGTAGAAGTCCTGCTCACATGACTGACAGCTGGAGTCATTTAACAAAATACCAGTGAAAGCTATTCTGCCAAATTCCCCTGCAGTGAAGTGACAACACCTAAATGGCTCCTGCATTGCAAACACCCAAAGGCTTCACAGCTCACAATTCCCCTTTCTTTCTGTTCTTTCATATTTCTTCTCCACTACAAATAGAAAACCACATTTTTAAATTGAGACAATTAATTTTAAATTAAGAGAGACAAAGACCATACAAGAAACTCATGCCTGATGAAAAGTGCTGTAATTCTTTCTAGTCACAGATTACATATGCACAGGGCATTAATTCCTTTTGCATCCACTGCATTCTCCAGACTATTCAACTTCTCTCTGAAAGGTGTTTCAGCTCTAAAAAAGCTGGTCCTGTTTTAAGAAATAACATTTTTCCCTGCCTAGTGGCTTCAACAGTTGCAATAATCAGAGAATTACTGAACCCAGATCTTCAAATCCATTTGCCAACTTGGCCCCTCTCATTCAGCAACCCACTGTGCTTTTCAGGGAACACTGCTCCTCAAACAGCAGTCCCCGGGGCTTCAAACCGCACAGTGTCACTAAATGGTACAGTCAGCATCCTTCTACTCCCACAAGACAAAGAAATCAAATAAAATCAAGGTATCCCTCAGAGTGCTGAAAACATCCATCTTTGTGATTCTTGTTTTCATTTATCTTGGGCTGTGAATGTTCCTATTAGCCAAATGTATTCAAGTCTGACAAAGTCATTTCATCTCCTGTTAATGAACAACTTTTCTGTTGAGAGATTAAAGGAATAAATCAATGCCAAAACCCAGTTAATTGTTCAGCAGCAGTAGGCTGTTTGTACCTTTTGTTAGCTGTCACAACACTGAGCCAGCACTCAGCTGGTAGGGAAATCTACGTTTTAGCACAGAATTAGGTCCAAATTTAAACCATTTAAGCCACAGCATATTTTCCTATAATGTGAAGATTTAAAAATATCTCAAAATCAGCAAGAACTAAGGAAAGACCATTCAGGTGTCAGAGTCAAATAATATAGATCCCTCAATTTTCATGTACCATGCCTAAGGCTGCACAGCTGTGAAGAGAAATAGAATAAAAATTTTCTACAGCATGATCAACAGCAAAACAAAGAAAACTGTTCAGTGGGAAATCAAAGAACAAAATGAGCCTGATCTGATTTGCCTCTTGGATATTTCCAAAATGCAGTTTAATTCCTGAAATATTCTGTTATCTTTGCATTTCTCAGTGCTTTGTACACAAAATATTTTTCAAATAGCAGAACTCACAAGCCAGCCCTCTCAGACAAACCCTACGAACAGGTTGATGTGCTGTTGTAATAAACATGTTTCAGCCACACACAATAAATTATTATTAATTATTATAAATTAGTATTAATAATTATTATTGTTGATGTAATTAATTACGTGAATTAATGCTTTAAAGAAAGATTTTGGGGTGGGGATGTTAAGAGCATGACTTTCAGCCACAGCTTGTACTGAACCGATGTTAACAAGTGCTGAGTGGAGTGGGAGCAAAAAAGTAAGAATTAACAAACTACACCCAAGAAATGTAGTTTGTACCGAAAGGAGGAAAAGAAATATGGAAATTTACATTTACTAGTTCAAATCTCAAAAAACCTGCATTCAAATTTATTTTCAACTTCCTAAGCGAAAGGAAGTCAGGTTCTATATTTAAAACTCAGGCCTTTCAAAGCAAATACCAGTTGTCCCTACTAAGCTCCCTCTTCTGGCTAATTAATAAACTCACTTAGACTTCGTATGCAGAAGTTTCAATCTTTCCAATTCTGTTCTATCAATAATTTTTTTTTAATTGGTAAATAAATTTTGATACCGAAATATACAACTTCAGTTTTCAACTTCAGACAGAACTCTCCTGTTGTCTCACACTGCAAAGTTACACACACACTTAAGGAAATAAACATATAGAAACATTTTATATCACAGAGAAAGATATCCTTTACACATTGATCGAATAAAACAAGAACGGATGCTATGTCATCACAGCAATATCATTGAAGTCTTCCAGTACTTTTTCCACCAATGAGGCTCAAAAGGTTCTGCAGAAGTGATTCCTGACTTTTTGTAAAACAAGAATAAACACAGAAACAGAGTTTGCTCAAAGTCAGGTGGACATTTAATAGCAGAACTAGAATTGAAACACAGTTACTTCATGTTTTTAAACTCACTGATACGGACCACCTGAAAATAAAAAAATACCATTTTTTTATTAGTAAGAATGTTCTGGGGTTTTTTTTAGTATTTCACCTTAGTACTGCATCAATACATAGTCTATTTTTTCTGTATTTAACTGACTGTTAGTAATGCCTTCATTTAACACAGATAGCCTATTTAAGCTCATAAACCTTTTTCATCTTATCTTCTATTTTGATCCACAAGTCTTTTCCACTGATCATTTCAAAGGTAGTTATACTTCTGTGACTGGCATTTTGAAAGTGTTCTTTTATGAAACCTTCTCACAACTTTTCATCCAAATCAGCTCTCCACCAGACTTCTTAGAACCAGGATACAAAACTGAGCACAGGCACCCTGGCTTTTACACTCCTTAGCTCCCTACAGCCAACCAACCTGGATAGCAAGAGTTTAATGACAGTAATGAAATTTTATACTTATAAACAGACTCCTTCATACAAAATCTTTTATGACATTCAGTGATACAAACCAGTTAACGACCAAAGAAAAGCCCACCAAAAAAAACCACACCCAACAACAACACAAATTGGAAGTTTATAAATCATCTCTCTGACAAAGCAGGAGTTTCTTCTAATGTGGACTAATTCAAGTCTTAAGAAAGCACATCAAAAAGCTATTCTAGAGGCTAATAACTGCACATCAAAATAGAAGACTTAGAGTTATCTGCTTTGAAATAAAAGAAAATTTAACTTCAGCAGTTTGGAGCCCAGCTGGTGAAGAGCATCACGCTTGCTACTTGCTCTGATTTCTGAGGAGAGGAACCTGGGTGATGAGTCTGCTCTTTAGCTAAAGTGGCTCATAAGGATGTGGGAGGGATTGACAGGAGAAACGGAATCTGGAGCAGATGCTGTTAAAATCAATTAGCATGTAAAGGGCTGGCCCTGGACTAGCCAAGGCGAGGCAGCTACTGGAGCAATCAATGGCAGCTGGTGGGAAGTAAGCCCAGAAGGAAGAGGCAACCATTTACTCTCTACAAATGTTTCCTTAGATAGTCAGGTCTAACTGAGAATGCCAAGATACATATTTCTTCAAATGTTTATCCAAAATATACTACACACAAACACTCTTTGAACACTATTTTGGAAATCCTTATCGCTCTAATATACTAATAAGAATCTCTGTGCTACCTCTCAAAGTTTTGGAACCACATGTTCCTGGATGCTGATGAATGCTGACTACATTAAACATTAAAACAGATGTCTGGTCTTCACAACCCAGACACCATGCTGTGTTAAAACAGTAAAATAGTAGCATACTCCCATTGGGGAACACTATGATTACACAGAAAACTGTTTAATACCCAACAGGTAATTCAAGTCAAACAACTTTTAAACAGAAAATATATTATTATCTAGAGCTTTTAGCAAAACCAGACTTAAGTACAGAAATATATGCACTTGTTTATATTGGGTGTTACATATGTGAAGAATTATCCCACAGGAGTCACTCCTTCCCCAGAAGACAAATCCACTTCCTTACCTTTGGCCATTTGGGATTCAGAAGTCGTGCTTTGATGGCATCATCCAAGGCCTTGTCATACTGGTGGATTTTCATGTAGGCTGCAGAACGGTTGCTGTAGAGAATGCAGTTCTGAGGATCAACCCCCAGGGCCTCGTTGTACAGCACGATTGCAGTGTGGAAATCACCGTCATGGCAAGCCTGGTTGCTCTGGCGAACCTTCTCAACAAATTCGGCTTTGCTCAACATGGGACTGTCAGGACTTTTTCTTCTGAAAGATTTTGATCCACAGAAGGAAAGCTGGGAGGGGGACAGGAAGAAATTATATGTTAGGGTTAAGCAATGCTACTTGAAAAAATAAAAGAAAAATCAAACCATTAGAAACTATACAGCAGAAATTAAAGCCACCAGCATCACTGCAGAAGAAATCATGAATTCAGAATCAGATTCTTAAAAAAGTAAATTGTTTATCTATTGAATCTCTTTTTGAAGGTACAGAAAGAATCTTGCAAAACATATCATTCTCTATGAATGATGTCTTCTAGACACAAGAGCAGATGCAATCTGTTTACATATGCTGCACTCCCCACACTCAGAAGTTTTTATTCTCAGCCATGCTATTTGACTCTACAGCACTAAGCAGAGTTGCCAGGTAAAGAACAGGTGGCAGCTGTGAATATGAAGATGATGCTGGTACATCTGAAGTTTGATATGCAGATCACACAGAAGGACATGCATACACAGACAATGGAAAAAATGTCTAAAATCTCTCACTGCAATGTCTGCTTACAAACCTCTACATCCAGCTACACGCAGCTGCAAATTGTTCATAATTGGAAAGGGAAGGATGAGTCTCCAGAACCACACACTCTAACATAAATAAGTGGGACATAGAATTTATTTTAACAACAGAACAGTCATCCTTGACAGAGCCATCCTCCCAGATTGTTATTTTGTATTACCTGAAGTTGTCAAAGAAATAAAGACTTAAGCCCTCTAATTATAAATACATTCTTTAAAGTGAGCTGTAGAAAGTCCTAGTTCAATTGATTCTGCTACACCCTTTCTCCTTATTTAACTTCCCACATTGCACATTTTCCTCAACCAGTCCTTTGTAGTCAGTAACTATTTCTGTCATGCAAACCCTACTCTTTCCCAAGGATACTCAAGAACTCAGCAAGAACATCTTAGTCCAACTCTGATCAGAAGGCAGTTGGGAACTGTGCAGTAATAATATTTGGCAACAGGCAACACAATACATATGTAACATACAAAGTACTCGAAAATATTCATTAAAGGTTTAGACTGCTATAACTAAGATTGGTGTCATATAGTTTTAGTCCTGCAGACTGAAAAAGTTTAAGAATATCACATATTGTTACCACAACACAACAACCACAGGGCTTAAATACATTACCAGAGCCAGCTGGGGCATATTTTTAAAGGTGGAAAGGGAAGCAAGCTGCAAACTGACATCCTGTCACAAGGATCAATTGGTCTATAGTTTGCATTTCTTTTCTTCCTTAAGTCAAATAACAACAATAGAAAAGCATCACATTAGAAACTACTGATTTCTTATTTTTCTTATTATATCCATTCTTTTCTGACAGTGTTTGTGAATTTGGTGTTTGTCCAAACTTTTTCTAAAAAAAGTTCTTCTCTATTGAAGGAGAATCCATACTTTACCCAGGCAACCTCCTTACACTGCTTGAGGATTTTCATCATTAAGATATTTTTCCTAATACCCAAATCTCCTTTGGAGATCAGTAAATGTACTGTTTCTTATCCTGTAGCAGACTGAACTGAACCCAAAACTTTTTTCCTTTCATCTGTGTAGCTGCTTTTTCTATAGAATTCTTGCTAATGTTAGAGCTGAACACATTGCTTTGTGCAAGCAGTGCAATAACTCACACATCTGTGAGCATCTGACAATAAACTTCATCACACAGACAGTTTATTGTGACCTGAGGGCAAGAACTGAGTATGAAGATTTTGCAGGTATTACATGAGCACATGTTCAAACACAAAGATGAGGAAACCCTGAGAAAGGTAATTAGTCACAAGAAGGCAGGGAGGTACTGCAGGAAACGGGGCTGGTGAGTACCCCGGTGCCAGGGGCAGCAATTTCTTCATGTGTCTTTAAAGGTGGCTGCTGTCTCCCTCTCAGTGTATTTCCTGGTCACTGACCCGCACCAGGGACAATGAAAAATACCAAATGTTGTGTAGTTCCCACGCTTGTATCACATTCAGAGCCAATGACTGCAGCTTCCACTGCAGTACCACAGCAGTGAATTCAGAGCGAATGACAGCAGTCCTGCAAGCAGTACCACAACTAGCCATGAACTTAAGTTATTCAGAAGATAAACATTTCAAGAAATAGATTCCTCACTAGCTGTGGCCATAACTGCCTGCAGCAGGAGGCCTGGCCTGGTGCAAAGGCACAGTCAGCCCCACCCTGGAGAGCTCAGTGCCGTGGGCAGCAGTGGCATCTCAACCACCCCCTCTGCCTGACCACTGGAGCTGCTTGCCCAGGACCACCAAGAGCCACTGAGCCCTCAGCAGTGGGGCCTCTGTGGGGGCAAAAAGCACCCAGCAAAACCTCCAGGAGCACCAATGAGACAAGTCCAACAACAGCTGTCTTTTCTGGCAGTTTATTGTGCACAAACAAATGAACACACAAAGCTGTTAATGATCCTTCCAGAATCATACTGTGAGTCTGTAACAACAAGGAGAATCCACGAAGAGACATCCTCTCGGTCCAAGTGAAGTGGTTTCTGCCTCTAATACCCTGTGACGCTGAATAATCTCATGAAAAAAAAAGGAAACTATGATGGTAATTTGTGGAATATGTTACTATTTAATTCCTGCTATCATGAGAACTACGTAAGGCAGTAAAACATCATGAGGTAAAAGAAAAACCATAGAACAGTAAAACTGAGTCACTCTGGCACTCAAACCACAAATAAAAAAAGATTATGATTATGGTACCAACACACAAAAAGTACACATTAAAAAGTCATCCCCACTTTCCAGTCACCACTGCTCTTCTCCTGCTAATACAGTGGAAGGTGAGGGCAATGCACGTATTTAGCCTGTCGAATATTTTGTTATAGAAGATGCTTGCGTGTACTAAACCAATGCTAAAGAAGAAGTTTCTTACTGCAACGTAACAAAAACGGTTCTAATGAAGTGCAGAAGAGGATCTAGTGGGAAAGTCTGAGTTAGAAGCTCATGTATTTCTAATAAAGTAGAAGATGGCATGAAGTTTTCAGCCTTACTTCTCCAAACCAGTGTAAGACAGCTGAAAGCAGCTCCTACTACAGAGGTCACATTAGACAGAAGCTTTAGAATTTTCAAAATAGATAAGTGTGGTGTGTAGAATTTTTATATTTTAAGTTCTCTAAATAGCTCTAAGATATTTATTGAAGCATCAGAAAGAGGGGAAAAAACAGAAAGAGGCAAGCAGAAAAATTGGCATTCCTAATGGATTCTGAAAAGAAAGAGTGACAGTAACTTATGCTAAATACAAGTTTCCAAAATCAGCTTAAATCTGTAGCTGAACTTCCCTTACTATGAAACCTTCTATAACAACTTCTTGTATTTTAATCTGTAAAATGGTTTTATGTTTTCTCTCCATATTGTGGGGTATTACTGTTTTTCTGTAACAGAAATTGGCTTCAACGAGAGTCCAAGAATAAGTAAAGCACTGAAATCTGTCCTCCCAGCAGCCAGCACTTCAGCCAGGCTGTACCACACTCCTGAACAGATATGAAGCTTTGCCAAAACACATGCAACCTTCCCCCAAACAGAGCAGAATTTTAACAGAAATAGTGTGGAAAGAAATGAAAGGCCACCAAAACTGAAGGTTCAAGCCACTGCAGGATGATATGAACTTATCAACAGGAAGGAAACAGATTTTTTTCTTAACTGAAGCTTATACAAAATTTTCTATAGGAAATGTTTTTTCTAAAGAATTTTTTTAAAATGAGAAGCAATTGTGAGCTTCCAATACTGAGCTTGGAGAGATCTACTTGCAGGTAGATCCACCCTAATTTAAGCTATGCTACGTGTTGTTAAAAATTGTGGTAACAACTATGCAATCCATAATTAAATTTAAACAGTACTTTTTAGTTCATGCATAATTTTAAAAAATAGTTGTTAATAATGATTACATATTATGTAATGTATCAAATTCATATAATGGACTTTATATATATATATAGTGTATGTATGTATGTATGTATATATAAAGAAACAGACCTTCCCCTCTGATCTACCAGGGAGCCACAGGGAGACAGAGACAGCAACGAGGGAGTGACGAGCCAGTAAATTCAGCAAAAGACAGGCAGAAACAGTAACCTCACTGGAGGAACACCTGTTAGGGCAGCATTCAGGGCACATCCACTCATCCATTTAGGAATTCATCCATTTGCCACATATCCATTTCAAAGAGCCCATAAAGGGTTCCATCAGCACCTGAAGAGCTCTTGTTTCACACCACAAGAAAGCACAGGAGAGGTGATATCTAAGATTGTGAAAACCTCCAAGAAGAGGGAAAGACACTAAAATGATGAACAGCTCCAAGAAAAGAGGAAGAAGGACAAGGAGGCATAGGCATCCAGCTCTCTGGATCTCAACTCTCTGTTCACTGGCGACAACCAGGGGCAGGCTGCTGACCGGGATAATACACCACTGATCGCCAATCCGTGACATCTGCTGTCATCCCAGACGCACTGACTGAACGCAACCCCCAGGTTCAAAGTTCTGTCAGTAACAAAGCTCTTACAATCAAGTTCACAACTTTCTGTACCACCGAAGCAGGCTGAGGAGCTCTGCAGTGCTGCCAAGTACACCTGACACGCTCACCTTCGAAGTTGGCGGATTTTAGCGAGGTTCGGGATTGTTTACGGGGGCGCCAGAGCAGCACAATGCCCATGCCGACATGCGAGCGCTGTACTCGCGAGGGTCCCGCTCCAGCTAGCGGCGGCCGAGCTCGTTCGGGGCACAAGCACCGCTCTGGGAGAGGCCCGGGACCCCCGCCCGGCCCGGGGCTCTCAGTGAGCGGGGTCGCTCCCGGCACCCCGAGGTACCCAGGGCGAAGGGAGCTCAACCCTCGGCCTGGAGTCCCCGCAGCCCCGCCGGGGAGCTCCTCAGCGCGCCTCGGGCCACCGGGCCTGCGCCCCCACAGAGCTCCCTCCCGCTCCGCGCCGGGACAGCCGCCCGCCCGCGCCCCGCAACTTCCCTCCGCCGCCCGCCTCCGGCCCGGCCCGCCGGCTCCTTCCCGCCTCCCCGACCGCTCCAGCGCTACCCGTCCGGCGTCAACTCACCCGGGGAGGCTCCGCGTCCTGCTCCCGCCGAGCCCGGCCCACCGCCACGGCCCCCGGCGGGGGCGGCGGCGCCTGTTGCGCCATCGCGCTCCTCCTCCTCCTTCTCCTTCGGGGGCCGGGGCCGCCGCCGCCCCCGCCAGGCCGATCCCGCTCCGGCCCCCGGCGCCACGTTCCGGGCCCGGCTGAGAGGGACCCGCAGTGCCCCGGCCCCGCCCCGGGGCTGGGCTCCGCCCGGACCCCCGGCACCCCCGCCCGACGGCGCCGGACGTCCTGCGGCCGCTAACGGGGCCCTCAGCCGGGGCTCCCTCAGCCGGGGCGGCTGCTCGGCCGCACCTCTGCCGGGCTCCCTCCGGGCTGCTCCGCCGCCTGTCCGCCAACACGGACGAGCTCCGTCCTCACGGAGGATAAAGCTCCACCGTGCCTCTGTCGCCACACGGGTGGGGGACCCTCGCCCAAAGGCAGCCTGAGCCCCAGAGTAAGCGCGGCCCACACGGGACCGCAGGTGGTGATGTGGTCACTAATGACACCGCGCGGGCCAGGCACAGCGAGCCTCAGCGCTTTGGTTAACCGAGCTCTTCCAACTGCTGTGACCCATCCTGCCTCTCGCAAGCAAAATGGATTGTGCTGCAGACTTGTGCTGAACGTGATAAAGAAATAATTTCTTGTCTAAGTGAAAATTGGATGCCACTTGACCATAGTGAAACTTACTCTTCTATAGGAAAAAAAGAGTCTGAAACTTCAGAAAGCTTTCTGCAATCAAATGATGAACACATGGCCAGCAGCCCAAAGGTTTGCCATCAAATGAGGGAAGATCAAATTTAGGACATCATTAGAAAGCAGGCAAAGGACCCAAGCAAAGCAGTTACTGATTATCTAACAAGAAAGATGGAGGAATAAATTAGAGAAGTTTTCTACTTCTATCTAAACACCAATTGCAGGTAATTTACAGTAGGAGCTAGGGAATTATCTTCTCATCGGCAATGATGTAGGTCTTTTTAAAGTAACTGGCAACCAGAGCCCAAAGGTATCAGCTTTTGCAGTACACCAGGACACAGACCTGGCCCAAACAAACTGCATTCTTTGATTCTTTCACCAAGCAGCTGAGTGTTCCCTTCTACTTCAAATGAGCTACAGTAAGTACCCTGAGGATGTGCCAGTCACAGATTTGGACCAGAAGGGCATGTCCTCAAGGACAGACACATCTTTGTTCTATCACCCCAGTGTATCTGGACTGGAACCAGTGGTATTGTTTCCATTCAGATCCCAATGGATGTAAATCTATCTGATCCATTAAGAAAGATATCAATGTAAAAGAACTGACATTTTATCATTAACACTGGTCAATATCAAATATATGAAAACACACAAGATTGTTGCAAAGGGCACATACAGGAAATGTGACTCAATACCTTAATTCCTACCTGACATGGGTTTATTCCATAATGCATTAGGTTGTATTCTTTACAAATCAACTTAGAGTAGATGCCTTTAACCAGAAGATGCATGTTGGAGAACAGTTACTAAACTGTTCTTTCAGTCAGTAATGAAACTAATATCCTTTAGTAAGAGGCACAGAGTTCAAAATTGTCACCTAACAGGCAAGTTTTTCTCTCTCCATTCAATCCCTAGCTTTTCCCTGACAGGAATTTATACATCTTCATCACTTGTTACCATGTTTCCTCTTAGTCATCCCTCCTCTGAGAAATCAACATAGTACACACAGGTTAGAAACACCGTGCAGATGGTAACTCTTGCTTTGGAAGCCAATCAGCCCCTTCCCAGAGCACAATGCTGTGCCAGTCCAGCATTTACTGTGGAGCTTTACCTGCAGCCCAGAGTGCCTCAACCTCCATTGGTAGTTTTACATCTGAACTGAATAGTCTAAGTGTCCTCAGAAGCCTGTGGGCAGCATTGAGTCAGGTAATGCTATGTCAAAGGCAAAACCTCAGCAAGCTTAGTATTCCTTCTTCATCTGTTAGGACTATGCATTATTTCTGTGCCTAACCTAGAAATTGGAAAAGAAGAAACAGAGAATGTAGGTGGGGATGAAGCTAGCCTAAAAAATTATTAGTAACTTAGTTCAAGAGTTTTTCTGATACTTTCCCTGAGTCAGACAGCTGGATGGACTATAATGTGACTAGTTGTGCAAAATCTCATGCATGCACAGCAGTCACTTCAGTCTTACAAAATTATTTTTATTTGGAAATTGCATCTTCAACAGTTATTCCATTATTAAGATTTTTCATAATAAAAAATTCCGCTTTCCATAAAAAAGCTGTCATTAACAAAAGTCATTTTTCTCTTCCTTTTCACCTCATTTGCTGAAACGAAGTAGAAGGAACAGCACGCTTAGAAGAGCCACATTCTTCCTCATTTCCATGGGGACGTTTTCTCATTGTGGTTCTCTGGAAGAAAGATAAAGACACAGTAGGATGGCTACAGGAAACCAGGTAAGACAGAGCCTGACTGTTCTGCTTGCTCCAGAACTACAGGTGTTGGACAGTGTGACCAAAAAAGCAGTGTGACTAACCCGTGTTGCTCTACCAAGATCCATCTAATTATGTTTGATGGTTCTCATATAAGACATTGCTCCCAGCTTGAAACAGCTACTGTTCACTGTTTTCCTAATTATCATCTGGTGATGGATGGCACAATGCCATCCTAACCTTGCACTAGCATGAGAGGTTTTACTTGAATCCTAAAAATTAGTGACTTGAATCCATCAAAAAAACATACATTCAACAATTTTATTCTAAATACGTGAATAATCCTATAAAGCCTAGGAAGTTGTTTCTATACATTTAAACGAAGTGTTGACAAAGCATGGAAGTCCATTGCTGCTCTTCAGGAAGCAAAAATAACCAGCATACAGCCCAAGGGTACATTTCTATAGTCTCAAAATTAACTGATTTTCTTGCTATAGATTACTTCAAAATCTAGTTTCTCTGGGCATTAAATATTAATCTTCAACTATCTGCTGCACCTACCATTTTTGATGTTTCTGGTGGATTCATACTGGTACGTGTCTGAGCAAGTAGCTGTTGAAATGTAGTCTTCATATCCTCATCCTGCAAAAAAGCCCAGTAGCTAAGTAGTATACAGAATATATAAGAGAAAAGCAAAGATTGGGAAACTCGAAGAGAAGTGAATGGGAATACACTTCCCATTGGGAATTGTCACTGCTAGAGACAATTAGAAATAAAGATAATTGGCTCCTAAGGATTTCAGCTGTTTTAACTGAGTTTTTTGGATGAAGGCAGTGGAGGAGGTCCTTTTCCTAAGCAATGGAGTATTGCAGTATCTCCTTTTTTTATTTAAATATTGTTAACTGCTACAAAAAGGTTTTGACCTGAACATCCATTTTATTTTATATACAAGTTTTGACTTGTTTTTCTTTTCCAAGGTCACCTGATTTGATTGTGGCTACATTTGAGTTGATGGGTAAGGTAAGATAAATATTTTTCCATTTATGTAATGAACACCAGAGTTTCTTCTTCTTCCCTGTTTCTTATGGTTTTTACCAAAGCATCTGAAATTATCCTGTTCCCAGTGGGGGAACAGGAATAGCATTGTGCTTGGCATGAATAAACAGAACCCATTGCATGGCTCAAACGTGGGCTGGGTGACTTTTTTATTAAGAAATCAAGAAAAGGCCACTTAAAGATTATCCCTCTCAAACCCAACCAGACTGTAACAGGAGGCAGGGAAACCATCACTTCCCACTCAGAGGGTTCCCAAACCAGGGACACTTACTCCATCCAACTCAGCATAGTAAAAACAGATTAGTATTGGATGCTTGCCAGAAACAAACTCTGCACTGCCTGCCCATACAAATATCTGAGGAAGTGGGACTCTGTTACAATGCCCAAAGGAAGAGGTCCATCCTACCAGAACCACAGTCAGACTTGGCCTCTGAAAAACACGTCTTGATCCTCACATGTGAAAGAGTTCTGGGAAGAGGTGTCTCAGAAAGGATGCAGAAGCTGCTTATTGTATTGAAAGAAGGTATTTAGTAGACTATTCCATGCTACTTTTGCAGTCTCTCTACAGGGACTAAATCTTTGAAAGCACAACAAATCAACAAGTTATCCCCCTAACAACCCAGCTTTCAGTTAAAACTCAATTCCTACCTGAAGCCAAGGGTGCTCTAAGGCTTCCTCTGTGGTAAGACGTTTGCTTGGGTCCACTACTAACAGCTTCTTCACAAGATCCAGAGCTAAGATAATAAAATGAGCTGGTTGGCATATGATCAATACATTCATGACCTGAAATATGCCTACACCAAAGCTATGTGTGACCATGTGCCTTATACCCCTTCAGAACAATGCACAAAAATACAGGCTGGGCAGATCACTTTTCTTTTTTCTATAGGGAAGGCTGCAGACTGAAACCATCATTCCTTCACATTCACATGACTCAACACTTTTCAATATACTATAATTACAATATACAATTCAATATACTATAATTGTAATTAATAGATATATTTAGCATGTACACAGTTTATGTTCTGAGCATGCACAGGAGGCTCAGCACTTTTGTAAAAGGTTCAATATCAGCGTGGAAAAGCAAAGCCAGCTTAATTTATCCTGGTTTACAGTGTCTTAGAAAGCAGATTATCCATCTGGGAAGGTGGGAAAGAAGAGACAGGACATCCACATGCATGCTCAACATAATCTCACACTTTCATCTTCTTAGGAAGCTGCTTAGTAGACACTGTGAAAATATGGCATTTATGTTGTATTCTATGACTCCAAATCTCTCCCATAAAGAAATTTTGGCAAGATTTATTTTTCATTTGATCAGATTATTCTGAATACATACCAGCTGGACTATGGAAATTATGTTAAGATTGTACCTTCTCATGAATGTCAGACTTATTATTGAATAAGCTTCAAATGATTTATGAAGGAGTTATATTTGGTAATTTTATTAGACAAAGGATGACCACATCATTTATTAGAAACTCCTTTGCACATACAAAGAAGTGTCCAAGGTAAACACTACAATTATTTTGTGCATATAAAATGTCCTGAAAAGCTAAAAGCACACAAACAGTAATTATCATTTTAGTTTGCTATGCAAAAACTCCATTTCACAGACTACTTCACTTACAGTGGGCCAAACATAATAGATGATTCCACAAATGTGACTGACACTTTTAGCTCAAAGACTAGCACCATGAAAGGACTCTCTTGGAAGGTTTGTTTTTTGGAATTCTAACTTGCATTCCTTAAATTCCTGGCATTTTTGGTTGAACACTTGAAGAATCTTTAGGCAAAGTCTGTAGGCCAGCTTGATAAAGTCAGAAGAAAAAGTGAAAAGAGGAAAAATAGATTTATGTGCCCACAAACTCTACACCTGTGTGGTTAATTATGTTAAACACTACTAAGAAATCTCTTCAATAAAAATGTATCTGTTCTTTCTAATGCTTTAACTGTGAACTTTAAAAAAATTAATCTACTAGTTTTAAAACTAAACATATGAACACACAATGTGCTAGGCAGCTGAAAGAAAGATAAGCAAAAACTACAAGAAAAGAGGTAGATATTTGCTACCCACTGTGCTGGAGTCATACCCATGTCTGACACATGCTTCCATTCTTTTGCAATGAATGTGTATTGTCCTTGAGTGATTTGATCTTTCAGAGAGAGTTGAGTATTTTGCTCATTGAATGGTGGATATCCACACAAGCTGTATGAAAGAAAACAAATTAAATAACACAGATTTTGTCGCAGCAAATGAAACACTGAAATCACACATTTTAAAGCATATGCTATCATAGTGTTTGTACACTTGCAGAGTTTTAAATGCACTTTCACTTCCTCTTATTGATACTGAAGTTGCCAAGTCTCAAGCCAGGTATGTCAAAGACTGCCCAGTGAAGGTACATCTACACAATATCTTACCATACAAAAAGAATAACTCCTAAACTCCAGCAGTCCACAGCTCGGCTGTATCCAGCAGTCCCAAGTGAATTTAGAACCTCAGGAGCAAGATACAAGGGAGTACCACATAATGTTTTCATAAGAGAAGCTTCTCCAAGAATCTTGGATTGTCCAAAATCTGTAATCTTGTATTTAAAAATGGTAACACCACATTACATATTAGGATGGACTGTACTAGAACACATCATATTGTAGACATACATCAAGTAGCATTAAGTTTCTTGCTTCCAAGCCAGTTCCAGTACATGACTATGAACAAAAGTCACCCCAAACATGATTAAGTGAGAATGGGAGAGGAGGATGATGGACAAATACGACAAAGGATCATCTTTTACATTAGCAAAAAGTACTCTCAAATTTGGATGTAAATGGACAACCACAGAATAAAGGTATTGTAGCCTATTAGAAGAGTTCACTTGAAAAATAAGCATTTTAGCATGCAAATCTATTCAATGCTTTTTCTGGGGAAAAAAACCAAAAGAAAATCCACAACCCTAATTCCCCCTCCCCCCACCCCCCCCAAAAAACCCCAAAACAACAAAAAAAATCCTAGTCACCACACAGCAAGGACATTTGTGGGAATGCTGTCTGTAATTCGAGAATTTAGATTTTATTGGGGAAAAAAAAGCATTGACATTTGAAGTTACATATGTGGTGTATGGGTTGAAATATGCACAAAAGTAAAATTACAATTATCAAAAAAATACCTCTATGTTTTAAGTTACTTCATGGTTTGTATGACTAATTCCACAATATCTCTTTGGCTACATTTAATGAAATATCAAGAAGAATGTGAAGGAACACTCCCAAATTTCTCCATTAACAAGAAATTTAAGTTTTCTTACCTTTATAAGACATATCTCTTCAGAAGATGAAAGTAGCACATTTTCTGGCTTTAGATCTCGGTGTATAATTCCATTGTCATGAAGATACTAAATACATACAGATGGACAATGAAGGAAAAACAGACTATTAACTTGTTTTAAAATGTAAGCTTTCCATTTTTTCTCATGGCAATGGCAGGATAACTCCAATGGCTGTGTTAAGAGGCAGGCATACATTTAAACCTCCCTAACTTACAACTCTCCTTAAAAAAACAAAACAAAACAAACAAAGAAACCCCACACCAAAACACCATCACAAGGAAACAAAGAACCACCTTAGAGATCATTATGTTTCAAATGTCAAATCTCAGTGCAAGCACAGTGTGCAGACCCAAGTTCTGTGTCACCTTTGTGGGAATTCTGATTTTCTGTGTCTCTCTTTTCTTAAACCAACTTGTTAAGAACATTTTTGATTGCTTGCATGAGTTCCAGCAATGACAAGTGACAGAAAAACTCAACTTTCTGGCTTTTTTTTTTTTTTTAGAATTTATGATTATATACCTTTACTGCCAGCAGCATCTGATAAAAATACAACTTGCAGGTATCCTCTTTCATCTTGATTGGCCTTGACACTCTGTCATACAATTCTCCTCCTTCCATCCTAAAACAAATGGAGGTTAACAAGCCAACACATGACTTCCAAAAGATTCATCTCATTAGACAAGACTAAGACCAAAACATTTAGCTATTCTGGCTACAGGGAAAGAATATCTTTCTGAAAATGAGAGAGCAACATCCTAAGCACAGCTGAGTTAGGGTCAAGCTCCTGAGCCTTCACTGGGAGTTGTTACATGATTTTTGATCAGCCCACTCTTACAAGCTCAAAAAATAAAAAAAAATAAATAGCAGCAATCCACAACAGGAACAGAGTGAATAATATCCAAGCACTAAGTGCCTACAAAGCACAGAAGGATGACTCTTCTGGTTATCCTAGCTCCTAATCTTAAAAATATTTCAGAGAACAGTGGATGCCAGCAAAAGAAAAACAAAATAAAGCAAGCAAAACCTCCACAGTTCAGAACTACATATATTCTCTGTGTCTGTGAAAAACATTTCATTTTATCCATTTACTTTCAAACAAGTTACTTACA
Source organism: Entomyzon cyanotis (assembly GCA_024500445.1). Taxonomy (NCBI): domain Eukaryota; kingdom Metazoa; phylum Chordata; class Aves; order Passeriformes; family Meliphagidae; genus Entomyzon; species Entomyzon cyanotis. The sequence continues at coordinate 5,167,781 of JAKEPQ010000852.1, forward strand.
GTTCCAAAACGATGTAGTAATCCTCTGCTTCAAAGAAGTTTTTGATTTTGATTAAGCAAGGCTAACAGAAAAGGGAACACAAATGGAGACACACAAAAAAGTAGAATGATTTGTAAAAATTAATCCTAAAGTTCTTATTTCAGTATTTCAAACCATGTCACTTAAACTAACACTTAAAAAAAGTAATTAGGGAGCACTCCAGACTTTTTTCCAGTTGTGAGTTATCATACCCTCAATATTTTATTTATTTTACATGCAGAGGAAAGAGGGGATGTAAATTCAAGAAACTGCCAGTGAAAAACAGTCTTTATATTTACTTATTTCACAGCATTTACAAAAACTCACATCAAGGAAAGGTTTCTGCAACAGTGGCTCAGGTTAACATTTTTTCTGTGATGTTTCTTCTCAAATTAACACCTCAGTTATCCAAAGTTTTAAAATATCAAATCTGCTAGGATATAATATACTTAAAAGAAGAAAAAAGATCCATTCAATAATTTACAAGAAAAATTATATGCCTCCTTTAAGACATTTCTAAATGGATAAAATTGCTCTTTAGTTACTACACTAAAGTCAGTAAACCAAACAAGTACATACAGTAGGGAGCAAAAACTAATAAAAATGTACAGTAACACTCACATGATCTATTTTCTTCAAAATTTCAATTTCTGTATTGATATCAAAAGCTGGGTTCTATTAAAAGAATCAAATACTGGGTAAGACAGTGCTGTTCTGGAATAAGATATATGAGAAATAAGAGACAGTACCAGAAAAGCCATCATTTCATGCCTTTTGCTACTGTAAGTGATCATAACATACAATTTTCTTCCATAAAATGTTCAGGTGCCTTCAGTGAATTAAATAAACAGTGTGCTGTCACTATCTGGAGCAAGATATTACTCCAGACATTTAATTTCACTGCGGGTTAGAAATCCTCAACTGATTTCCAAATTTAAAAAAAATATATTCTTTTTGCTTAAATACCTGTATTGTCCTTTAAACAGCTTTTCTCCCTCCAAGATGCTTTGCAGATGGACCAACCTAAAATTACATGCTACTCTCTCCTATTCTGCAAGATAACAAAGATTCTTTTAACCTGTGGCTTAAGTTCAACTAATAAAATCAACTCAGCAGGGTTCTTTTTTTGCTCTTCTTCCAATCCAAATCATTTTTGAACAGACAACCCATACACAAATTCCAGATATACTCTTGTCTCTGTTTTGTAAAATGGCATATATTAGTAATTATAATTCATAACAGCATTTTAAGCTAGTTGTCTTTGATCTTCTCCGAATGCTGGCTTTTGCCATGAAACACATACCAAAAGGCTTCATACAATTTTCTTACAAAGTATTATGATGGAGGATTCAACAAAATTAGCTTAGTTGGTACATTTTTGGTCAAGACCCTGCTGGTTATGATGTGTCTATCTGATGCATTTTAGGATATAAACCAAACCCTACAAGACTCCACATCACCCTTGTATACAATCCCATTAACAGTCCTGAATGGTGAACCTAATGGAATGTGGTCAAAGAATGAAGGCAAGCATTTCCTACAGAATTCTGTACATTACACATGATCAAAAAGGCATTTTGAAACTAAATACACAAGACATTAAGTAAAAAAAATCCTCTTTAGTTGAAGATAACTGAGGAGTCAGAAGTTACCCAATATTCCAGGACCATTCCAAGATGGCCAAAACAGACAGACAGACAGACAGACAGACAAAAATACTTACTGTCTCTCTCAAGCCACTTGCCACAAACTTCCGTTTATTGATGATTTTCACTGCGACTTTGTTACAAGTGCTCTTCTCAAATGCCAGTTTGACTTCTCCACAGGCACCACTAAAATGAGAGCACAGCTATGTCAGGGCTTACAAATAGTTGCCAAAATTCCTGTTTAAATTGTTGTAAAGAACATGTTTACACATATGTTACCATTCTTTTTTTTTCCCTTTTTTCTTTTAAAACAGCAGCTCTGTTAATACTGGTAGTAATTCCAGCACAACGTACTGACAATGATAACAAAGTTAACCCTTACTACTGAGGGAAGAAGGATACTTACCTTCCCAAAGTCCTTGACATGATATATTTCTCTCTGAATTCTTTAGGAAACACCATCTGATCATCCACAGTAAGATCAGAAAATACGAACACTGGGAAGACAAGTGGAGATCATTTTCCTATTATTAAGTTTAAAATTTTTATTATAACAAACAGCTATGTTTTGTGAGATTTTATAGTCAACAACATAACTGAGAAAATACTGCCCGCTAGAGGAAAAGCTAAAAACATGCAATAAATTACACCAGCTATAGGTTAGCAAGGTGATCTTATTGCTGAAAAATTGCATTTTGGTATTAAAATCACAACAGTCTTTAACTAATTAACTACATTTAAGGACAAAAATGAGCAAAAATTTCCATGTCCCAGCAGAGATCAAAAAGAAGTAATAATCAAGAAGACAGCATCTTAGTGGAAAAACAAAGACAAAGAAACAAAAGCCCAGCCCTGCTACTTTTTAAGAGGATTTTCTATTTATGATGCAGCATCTGGTTATGTATCTGGGGGGTGAGTTTCAAACTTTCTTGAGTAGTCTGTTTCCCCTGTTCCCACCATTGTAGGCACAGCTATTGAAGCTCAAAAGTGTTTCAAAAATAGGACAACAACTATAAAAGCTTATACTCTAGTAAGGTGCTATCTGATGCAGATTTTTTTTAAGTTTTCTTTTTCAGTTTTTTTCCTAGGCTTGACAGGGACATGGATAATTTTTATGTGAATACTAAAACACCTATTAATAAGCTGTGCTCATGAAGCAGCTCAGCTCCCAAGAAACATATCCAAATCAATGCAGAAATAACCTCTCGGTTAATACATGAAAAATCTACTTAAATTAAAGCACATTTTACCCTTATTTGTCTGTATAGACAGTGCAATTTCAGAATTGTGAGTCAGTGGAAGCTTCTTCCCTTTTCCAACAAGCTCTCTATTAACAAATGTCCCATTTGCACTATGGTCTTCAATGTAGGCAACAAAGGAATTTTTTGGACCCATTTCCTCAAAGAGAAAAAAAAATGAGAAAGATGACAGTAAAGAACAAATGACTTTACAGTAAAGACATGATAGACTAGAAATTTACTATTGTTGACTCAGGGAATGAGACTACAAAGTTATTTCATAAACCAGGTGAATGGGGCATTGCCAAGAGTCTTGCTAAAGGAGTCAACACTGAAGATACTTTGATTTCTTTAGGCTCTCTGCCCCAAAGTCTCTTTTTGAATTATGCCAAAATAGAGAGTTAACATTTTTAGCACTTACCCTGAAAATTCTGAAGTGCTTTTTGCTATAGTTTTGGTAGAAGCCAGTCTCAGATAATCCTAGCTTAGAAAAACTGTAATCACAGCTTTTGTCTCTCCCAAACCAGTATTCATCATTCACACAGTCTGCAGAGAAGGGGAAGGTACAGCAGAGAGAGAACACATCGTTGTAGGAAGTTAATAACTATGGCACTAAAGCATGATTCAAAATGGTAATGAATATAATAACACAGACAAGATTCTTCCCATAGATTCAAGTTTGTCTGAACTCATACAAAGCACCACACCTTGTCAAATCCTTAATAATTTTACCCCCTTTAGTAGTGGTACTTTTCAGTTCACCTTCAGCAATATAGAGACATATAACAAGTTATAAAATGTAAAAAAAAAAAAAAAAAAAAAAGCACGTAACAAAGAATATGAACACCTCAGAATTCCTGTAAGATAATGGAAGCTGTGTATCCAAGTATTCAGTGTAAACACTGGGATGTAGTAGGGAATAAAACATTATTGCAAAAGTTGCCTACCTAAATTCGTTTGTACTTAATTTGAAAATGAAAAGACACTGCTCTTCATCAAGCTGCTCAGAATTATTCTGAGATCCTACAAACAAACCAAGAGGTTTATTCCAGTATGCACATACCACAATTGCTGAAACCTTTTCCAAGTGCAAAAAGTCGACCCCAAGGCTGAGGAACCAGCTCTTCAGATTCCTGGTCCTCAGGGATCGACGGAAGCTCCTGAGTGGGAACAGTGTCCAGAGAACTGAGAGTCCCAGAACTTGAGGAAGACTGACTCTGACTCTGTGACCCACTGGAAGAGGAGCTGGTTCCACTCTGTGTCTGCTGGGCACTTTGAGACTGCTGTGCTTCACTTCCAGTCTCTCGAGACATGTTGGCTTCAAAGAGAGTGGTAAAGAAACCCCAATTACTACAGCAAAGGAAAACGGGCAAACACTCATTAATGTACCATTAATGTCCACGTCCATTCTCAGGCTCAAAGAAGTAAAACGTCCAACCAAAGTGTGCACGTCTCGGCTATACATAAATCCCCAGGAACTTTGCAAACCAGGATGGTTTTCCTTCTAAAAGACAACGTGGAGCGGCCTCTGCTGGTTCTAAAGCAGAACTAACCCTTATTCCCAGATCGCTTCCGAGGACTTCACATTGGGTCGTACAGGCATGGGCTGTGCTCTGACAGCATCCCCGCACGGAGCAAGGGACCACAGCCGGTCCCCCAGTACAAAGGGAAAAACAGAAAAGAGTAAGAGCTGTAAAATGACATACATGTTCTTGAAAGTGCCAACAGATTTATCACACCGGTACACTATGAATGTACAAAACCATGTCAGACTCAGACACCCACCACAGCCCTGGCAGCTGTTAGCACAGGCAGCGGCAAGAATCAGCATCGCCCTGCCCCGTTACAGCCCGGAAATTATCGTGCCTCCCTCTCCACTTAACAAATGCTCCCCCAGCCAGCCCATCCCTAAACCAGCATCCTCCAACACATCAGTGCTCACCGGGGCTCCTGGAACGTCCATGAGCTTTCCAACCCTACCACCTGTACCTTGGGCTTTTAGCTGGTTGCCGTACAGTTCAACGTATAATTCAGACTAATCTGAATCTCCTTATCGGTTTGCCACATTGCATTAGGAGCCATAAAATCACAGCAGCTCCCCCCTTATCTGCCCCGTCCCGTTTGTTCCAGGGGTTTACAAACACAGCGAGGCGCACACGCTCCGCCCGCAGCAGAACGGGATCACGGAACCATGTGCGTTGGAAAACACAGAGGCCATCGAGTCCAACCAACCGCCTCCCCAGCACTGCCCTGTCCCCAGTTCCACATCCACACGGCTGTGAAACCCCGCTAGGGACGGTGCCTCCACCTCTGCCTAGGCAGCCCTTTCCACAGAAGAATTATGCCTCCTGTCCAACCTCAACCTCCCTGTAAACCGGACGCTCAGATGGCCGGGCCGGGCCGAGAGCAGCCGCCTGGCAGCGGTGCGGAGCGGTGCAGCCGAGCCCCGGGGCAGCACTGCCGGCCCGGCCCGGCCCGCCAGAGCGCTGCTGCCCCGGGACCGACACCGGGACCGACACCGGGACCAGCGGCCCCGCGCCCCGACTGAGCACTGCTGCGTCCCGGGCGGCGCCGCGCGATCTTACCGGGAGAAGCCGAGGAGAGAAGCCGAGGGGAGCAGACTGCGGCGGCCCCGGGGCGGGAGAAGAGGGTAGGGCAGGGGAAAGGCAGGGGAAGGGAAGAGCAGCGGCGAGGAGAGCGGGACAGGGCGGCCGGTGCGGGACCCGAACTCACGGCTGTCAGGGTTCGCGCCGCCGGGCCGGGGCCGCCATGCGCGGTGCGCACGCGGCCCGAGCGCAGCCAATGAGCGGGCGGTGCGCGCGGGGCCCGCCGGGAGCGGTGCGCGATGCGGGCGGCGCTGCGGGCGCGGCTCGGGTGGGCGCACCGGGCGCTCCGGGAGGCCGCGCCGGGCCGCGCCCCGGGGCCGCCGTGCTGGAGCTGCGGCGCCGCGCTCCCCGGCGGCGATGGGGCGCCGCGCTTCTGCCCCGGCTGCCGGGCTCTGCAGCCGCCGGCGCCGCGGCCTGACCTCTTCCGCCTGATGGAGTGGTGAGTGCGGGCGGGGCGGCCGCGGGCCATGCCGGCCGCGGGTCTCACCCGCCTTGTGTCCCGCAGTGATCGCTCCTTCCGCCTCGACGCGCGGCAGCTGCAGCGGCGGTTCCGGAGCCTGCAGCGCGCCGTCCACCCCGACCGCTTCAGCCAGAGGCCGCCGGTGAGCGCCGGGCCGGGCGGGGGAGCCGGGCCGGGAGGGGCCCGCGGGGCTCGCTGACCGCCGGCGGAACGGGTCCTTAGCCCGTGGCGGGGTCGCAGAGCCGAGTCCCCGCCGCTCTCCCGCTCGGGGAGTGAGGGGATTCGCCTGCGTTTGTCTTTCGGTGCTCAGAAGAGACTCTGCCGTGGATTTGCGGTGCAGGTGGACGGTGAGGGGTCGCTGCGGTTCGTCAGGTGTTAGTTGAGTGCAATGACAGAGTTCGCAGGTCCACAGAGGTTCTCAGTTCCACACGCTGTGGGGACGCTGGTTTTCCGCCTGTAACAAAACGTATTTTGCCACTTGTTATTAGCTTGAATTATTTGCCATCCGTTTGCAGAAAGAGCAGTACTACTCTGAGCAACACTCTTCGCTGATCAACAAGGCGTACCAGACCCTGCTGAACCCTCTGAGCCGAGGCCTCTATCTAGTAAGGTCTCCGTTAGCTATTATACTGCTCTTGTAACTAACCACGGGGGCTAGTGGTGTTTTTACAGATCGGATCTTCCACTTAATCCTTAATGTGTTCATTTGCATTCCTCTGAAGAGGTTTACCACAGATTGGAGATCAAAAACAAGTTTGTAAAAACTTGTTATCACTTGCTTATCATCTCATTTGCTACTCATCTTGCACTAATTTGTTTTTCACATCATACGTTGTTTGGCCATGGCTGCTCATTCAGAATTTCAGTCTGGCCCATGGCAGCCCTCTCTGTGTTTTTTTGGCTTTGGGTAATTGCTGATTTTTATGGTCAACCTATGTATGGAGTTAATTTTCAGACTGTTTATGCACTGTCAGTTTACCAGATATGAATCTGAGTGTGCCCCGCTAAAAGACTTAATATTAAAGCAAATAATTCCCATTGAAATAGATACAAGATGATTTATTTTCAAATTCCCATTTCCTCTGCCAGCTGGAGCTGAGTGGAGTGGAGCCAGCACAAGAGACAGACTGTGATGCTGACTCAGCGTTCCTTATGGAAATAATGGAAATTAATGAGAAATTAGCAGAGTCCAAAAATGAGGATAGCCTTGAAGAAATTGAAAATTTAATTAAAGGTAGGTTATGATTTGAGGAATTTGTACAGAACTAATATACTGAATCTTGTGTAATACAAGAGTCTGAAAGCTTTTAACTGTTCTGGCATATTTCTTGTAGTGTCTTCAATTTTTGTTAGTCTGAAATTGACTCACTGCAAGAGCTGCCACCCTGTCCCCCCTTTCCAAGGTTGTCTTTACCCATTTATGCACCTAAACATCACATCTGGCTCAAGAACATTTGTATAACAGAACCTATTCTGATGTCAAAATAAGTATACATAGACAATAAACGGAATTTACTCAGCCTTCATCAGGTGAGGGTTAGTCAGTTGTTCCAAAGAAAAAACCTGTCAGAATGAAGTTGAATAAAATGCTTGTCTGACCACAGTAAATAATGTCATTTGTACAGACATTGTATTTCTTTCACTTTCTTCATCTTAGGAGCCATTATATTACATGGTTATTGTCCTTACACAAGCAACTGTCTTTTTATGTTCTTGGTGATACCAGAAACATTTGCTTTACTGATATATTTAATTCTTTGCAATGACAGCCATGTGCCAAAAGCAATTAGAATAACTAGAATAAAAACTGAGTAGCACAGGAGAAAATTAACTGTAGCAGGGTAAACTGATACACCAAAAATAAGTTAGATGGCTGGGAAATTAGTGACCATTGATGTGCATTGGAATTGCTGTCAGTAAACCTGTTTAAACAAAGAAATCCATGTTTGAAATTATCATTAAAAAAACTTAGACAGCAGTATTATGAAAAAATTGCTTGGCTCCCAAAGCCTGAGACTAATAATGCACTTTCCCACCTCAGACAGTCAGAATGCAGTGGTATAAAAGCAAAATAAATTATTTGTTTTGCAGCTAAACAAGAAGAACTGACCAGAGAGGTGACTGCAGCTTTTGAAAGAGGTACCTGTTTTTATGAAGTATTAGCTGCCATACATACTTCTCAAATGCTTAAAGCTCCACATTCTCTTACTGGCAAATATTTCCTGAGCTATGGAACAGAAATGCTGCATTAACAAGGGTTCTTTGTTTGGTATTTACAATAAGTACTTCTAAACTGATGTTCCTGCTGATTTGGGAAATTCAGGACCTCACATTAAAAACAAAGTCCAGTACAAAAGTTCCATTCATCTTGCATCTAAATAATCACTTGGAGTGGGAATGTAGATGCTAAGCAATAGTTTGTCTATTTCCCAGAATACTGAGAAGAACAGTATTTCACACTTGAGGTTTCACACTTGAATCTGGGAAGTTGTTCTGCAGTCCTGGAGCTGCAGCAGAGCAGTGGGTGCTGTTCTTTGCAGTGAAAGCCACAGAAGCTGTGTGGCAAGTGAAGTCCTGATGCCTGTTCAGCGTAAGGTTTTGGGGACTTCCTGTGCAATAATCAACATAACTTTATTCTACAGACAATGGATAGGCACAAGTTTGAATCATTGCTGAGCTTCTGAAGCTGGGAGGAAACCTTTGTATTTCTGTGCCAGGTCCAGAACGCTGCCCTTTCGTCAGGGTTGGGTGTAACTGTAAACATCAAAGTAGTGCTGGCTGGACCTGCCTGTGAGGAGTTACATTCTATTACTCTGTGCCATGAGGACTGTGTTGCAACTGTCTTTGTCAGTAGGTCGTGAACCATACTTCCCCTCCAGTTGTTTAACTGAGGAGGAATTGTCTCAGTATCAGTTTTGGAATTGGCACTATCCAGACCAGACTCCTCATTCGCATTTTTCAGTTATGTCAGTTGGTCTATGTATAGACATTTAAAACAAACAAAAACATTCACATTTCTTTTCCAAATTGTTCACTGTTACGTGTTTTGTGGAACATTTGAGTTGAGGTGTTCCCAAACCATCGGAGATTAAAGCAATAGGCAGCATGGTTTTAATAGTGTCTGAGTCCTTGCAGCTCACAACTCTTTGTACTGAAACAGGTGCTGTCACTGAAATCTTAAGATTCATTTTGAAAATACAAGTTCAGCTCTCCCTCTGTAAACTAGTAATGTTTTATTTCATTTCAGATGATCTTCAAGAAGCTAAGAAGCTTCTAGCAAAAATGAAGTATTTTGCAAATTTAGAGGATAAACTGAAGGCCAAGAAGATCCCTTCCTGATGTTGCCTCCTTTGCTATTAAGAGTCAGTGTTATTTTCAATTAAACAGATGGTTTAGTTATCCAAATCAGACCAATGGTGTTTGTTTCCTTTACTTCCATTAAAAGCTTTAATTCTGAGAGGAGGAAAATAAATGTAAAAGAAATCCAGTGCTTGCTGCAGCACTTCAGTAATGGATGGCATTTGGAAATGCTTACAACCAGGAAAAGCTGGGAGGTAAATCTCAGTCTGATGGGAACTAACCTTCAAAACTAGAAGTTTTACCCTGTTTCATTGTTTAAAATGCTAAGATGGTAGGTGTGGGCGGAAAAAAGCTCAAATCCCAGGAACTCTTTTATTGGGATACAAGTCTCTATTACAAATACCAGTAATTCAGAGAGGTGCTGAACTGTTGTTGTACAGTACAGTAGGAGGACTGGATGAGTAATGTCTTTAAGGCTTTTAAAGTTACTTATTTGAAAAACAGAAACTAAATACCCCCATTTCTACATAAACTGAAATATGTCAAATATAATTTCTCAGTATGTCAGTTCTGGTTTGGGTTTTAACAAGAACTCAGAATGTTACACTCAGCAAAACATTTGGATGCACCTGATCACCCAGACTGAAGACAGGGCTTTGAAATGCAAAAAGAGTCACTGAACTATCTGCAGAAATCTGCCAGTGGGGTTCACTGAACATCCTCCCTGGCACTTCTGCATCCCTATAGCACCAGGTTGCAGCTAAACATCAATTCTTCTACGGATAATATAGTATGTTGTTAGTAGTATTTCAGTAATACACATTTTAACAGCATTTCAGCAATATTAACTTGCCTTTAGTTGCACTTCCTCTAAATACACAGGAGGATTTAATAAGCCATTTGATCATGTATTACATCTCCTAGTTTAGCAGACTACGTTCATAATTCTCACTGAAATTCTGTTACATTTGTGAAATTATGTAGAAATCTTTAAAAATTCATCTCGAAGTTGTCTTCTTTCATTTAGCTCTGTTTCCTTTCTTCTGGCATTTCTTCCAAAATTAAGCTTGTGAAATTCCTTTTTGATTTCCAGAAAAGATTTGTTTTTCGTCTCAGGAATTATGAGGAAGAGGAAGGCAGCAACAAAGAAGCACTCCAGTAAGAACACCACAAAACAATACTGCTTCAGTCCATTCTGAAAATAAATGTGATTGCAACATATTTCAAGTGTAATAGGTTTGAGAAAATAAGCTTTTTGTTTCCATTCATTCTTAACATTGCTGCTCAGATATTTTTTAAAAAGTCATTCAACCTATTCTTTACCTGTAACATTTTAAAATTTGGTTTTTTAGATAAAAGACTGCCAATGACGGCACAGACTGTGCAATGACAGCACAAGTGCTGTGCTATTATTGGGTAGACTTATTTTAAAAATAAGATAAACCACTTAATAAAAAATTCACAATCTAGGGAGAAATCAACATTTGCTACTTAGCTGTCACATATTTTAAGATTATATAATTTTAAGTTTTTCTGAATGTTAATATTTTCCAATGCTAAACATTAAAAAAAAACTGTCTTACTGAGAAGCAGAGCTGAACCATGAAGACAGGACAGGCAGATCCAGATAACCTGACGCATGCTGTTCCTGTCAAGAATATGTGCTAAAACTAAAAATACAAAGCTGGAGATGAAAGCCTGTCTTGCCTTTCCTAATAATTTGCTCACAGAACTCTCTGTCAGTTCAGGAAGTTCTCAGAGGTGTGACCCACAGGCCACAGGTACCACCTCAACTTTACTTTGCCATAAAAGCACAAGGCACTACTAAGAACTCCTTTATCTAAATCTCAGTATCTGGTAAAGTTCTTCTGGTCTTGATACCTTCTCTGTTTTTTTTCATCTGTAAATGAACATCGCCCCCCAGTGCATTCCTTTTACTTTTCATTTATCATGTTATATTGGCTTTTGTGATATCTAAAAAATATTTTAAGAGGGACTGACTCTAGTTAAACTCATTTGAGGGGCAGTGTGCATCCTGGTCAAATGTCAATAATATATACAAGTGTATATAATATAATATAAGCAATGGGCTGGAAACTGGGAGCAGATGAAATGGGTGGTGAGACCACTAGGAAATTGTGCTGTGCATACTTACCACTATGAAGGGAAAGAGCATTCCAATTGTGAAGAAACTAATCCAACTCACAGTCCCTGCAATCATGGAAGCAGCAGGACGTGAAGATTGTACAAATAACTCAGCTGTCAGAGTGTTTGTTATGCCACCTGGGGAGGGTTCAGGAACAGAACAGAGAACTGTGCTTAATGTCCATTTGAGATATTTCTAATGACAGAAAAGATTGACTGGCTTTTGAATATGCCATTAGCTGATCTATTGTAATTCCTAACAGCACTGAGGCTACTGCCCTTGCACAGTGTCCCACTGAAACAGCCCCATTTCAGCAGCACTGATCAGGAAGCAGGACCCCTCTGACACAAGTACAACTCCTCTGCTCTGAAGGCCAGAAAGAACTAAGCCCTCCTTCACACACAGCTGCCCCAAAAGTGTGCATGGTAAGCCTCAGTTGTGAGCTACACGATGGCCTCACTTGGGTTCCTTAGGCAGAGCAGCAGCAGCTGTGCTGCAAAGACTTCCTGCCAGTGTGGCACCCCTCACCCTCCCAGACCTTCCACCACTCACACACACGTTCCTGTGCAATACCTGGTCCCAACCCAAAGCTCAAGATGAAGGCAAATACACATGTCATGCTCAGGTAAGGCACCCAGGAGTACAGCTCCTAAAACAGAAGACAATGAGGTTTAGTTCAGATTTTGATAATCTGGTTTTGAAGTCTGGCTTAATAGTTAGGTTTCCTTTTGCATTTTATTGCAACTAAGACCAGCAGTCTTTCATGACTGTTTTACAGCTAATATATTTAACAGTACTACTTCAGAGAAATTTAAATAGTGTTCATTCAATAATTTTTACTAAATTATATCATGGAATTACATTAGTGTGGTCTGGGTTGGAAGGGACTTTAAAGCTCATCTCATTCCACCCCTGGCCATGGGCAGGGACACCTTCCACTGTTCCAGGTTGTTCCAAGCCCTGTCCAACCTGGCCTTGGACACTTCCAGGGATCTGGGGACAGCCACAGCTACTCTGTGCAACCTGTGCCAGGATCTCATCGCCCTCACAGGGAAAACTTTCTTCCTGATACCTAATCTAACCCTACTCTCTTTCTTTTAAACCCATTCCCCCTTATCGTGTCACTACCTGCCCTTTTCACTCCTTAGTCAGATCATGTAATAGGAATGAGTCCTTTGCACCTGGTAAGTCAGAGAGAAGGTCAGAACAGTGCACCAGAGTGTCATGAGGAGATAACCCCCAATGATAAGGTATCTTCTTCCCACACGGTCTATCAGTAAACCCTGTGGACAAGATACAATCTTTTGTTAATATAGTGATTACATTTTTAGCAATGTTCTTCAAGAAGAATCATTAGTCTTTGTACTGGGAGGTAGAACAAATTGCTCCTTACACAGGAGAGGGCTGTGAGACATTCACAAACTCCAGTGCCGAGTGTCACATAAGGGATTTTTTCTGCCAAGATGCCAGCTTGTTCAAAAACGTAAGTTGCATAGAAATAAATCTACAACAGAAAAAAACCCAAAAACAAACAATGAGGTTTTTCTGGTATTTAAAACATTGTCTGGAAACAAAGTCATGTTCATACTAAACATACAGATCAGTGTATTTTATATGGTGAGTTACTAATTCAACATAAGCAGCAATCTGTTGAATTCATGTCTAAGTAAACATACTGCTGTCATAAAAGCAAATAGGATTATTCATCTTACTGAATATGCTTTATATTCTTAAACCAGACACACTGGGATAAGCTGATCCACCTTTATTTACTTATTCAGAAGAATGTAAAGACAAGTATCAAGTCATTCTTTAAAAACATTTGCATACCAGAAACACAGAAATGAGAAAAAATTGAGAAAAAAAAGAAAAAAAAAAGAGAGAAACACCAAAATAATGCAAGGACATTGTTTCCCACTTATCCCATTTCTCTGAGCTTCTCTATGTGGATCCTTTGTATTAATAAATGATTGAAAAGCAGGTGGAAATTAAATAATTGTTTAAGCTCTTTGTTCATATGAAATCTTACAGCATTAATCCCACTGAGCTGTTGGCCCATTGTCATCACAATGACAGTGATGAGCTGCCATCTCACACCATGGTCAGTGAATAATTGCCAGGGCTTCTTGGGTTTCTCCCCATCTAAGGCAAAACACTCCCGCTGGATGTCTTCCATCTCCCTTTGATACTCTGAAGAACCGTGAAATCGCTTCAAAGCTAAAAACAGAATAAAAGTATTATGTTTACCTATTAACCACAACTCCTGGAAAAGCATCTCTTTCCATAATAACCTGCCATTTGCTAGGATATGAAAACTTTGCTTTGTGACTTGGTTTTTTTCTTGTTGGTATTTCAGCATTTTTTGCTGTGGTGGATTTTGAGAATTCTGTGGGATTTCTTGGCTTTTTTTAGAGGAATATCTGACCTTGAGTTCCACAATCCCTTTTCCCTCATATGCTCATTGGTGGAAAAACACGGGCCAAAAAGCACTAGATGATATAACTGTGCTGTGTGGCTAAAGATAAAAGGAGATTCTCAAATCCAATATACTTCCTGCACCCTTACAAAAAACAGAAAGTATAGATCCTGTGTATTACCTTTGGCACAGCTCAGCTCATCACCTCTGTCAATAAGAAGGTATCTGGGACTTTCAGGAAACCATGGAAGGAATAAAAGCTGGGCTAATGCTGGAACACAGCTGCTGGATAGCAACAGAGGCCAATACTTTTCTCCACCTAATAATTCTCTGCAAGAAATGTGGAAAAAGAAGGCAAAGAAATATAATAATTAGCTATTGGTTACTATTTAGTGCAGTCTCTGCTCTTGGAACTTCTAAGTTCCACTGGATGAAGAGCCTAGAAACTTCCTGTGATCACACAGGGGACAAAAACAGTGGTAGCACTATGATACGGAAATGTGAGTCCTTTGCTCTCAAGTCCTGTCTTGCCAACATCCATGGTCTCCAGCAAGAAATTGCCCCAAAACATGAACTCAGCACAAATGCATCTGCTTTACTGATGCTGTTCTGGCGACCCATCTAAACTGAGACTACTTCCCTGAGGAGATAGCACTGATGGCTGGCAGTTGTAGGAATAAGGTGACCAAAGCAGGATTTTCTTCTTCCAGGGGGACCTGGTGTGAATTCTAATGTACAATGGCACAAGGAATGTTCTGCAGTGAGCTGTAGGAAATTGGAATTCTTTACACAGGAGTAACACAAAACAGGAGAGAAAAAATGCATTTCTTGCCTTAAACCAATTATTTGTCCTGTCAGAATTCCCCCAGTGAGAAAGATGGAAGTCCCCATGGCCAAGCCACCTCTTAGATGTTTTGGGGCAACCTCCCCAATATAAAGAGGCTGCACACAGAACCCAATACCTGCAAGTAAATAGAAAAACATTTTCCTATCAATAGAAATGGCTTTGCAAAGAGTTACTAAACCAAAACACGTAGGAAATGGGACTTAATTAATTTCCTATTAATTTAGCTGCCTTCAGATTCAAAGCTAAACTACAGAACATTTTTGTCATAAACACATATCATAAAACCTAAAGGATCAGAAGTAACAATAATTTATCATTCACCATAGTTTATTAACAGTAGGAATAAGAAATCATTCACCTGAATTTATGCCAATCAAAAACCTTCCAGCAATCAGTAACTCAAACAATCCTGTAGGAAAACTGATCCCCATTAAAATGGAGGCTAGTATTGCTATAACATTATTCATCAAAAGAGCTCCTTTCCTAAAGAGGAGGAACAAAATAACAAAATAATAATAATAATAGAACAAATAAAAAACTATTAAAACAAACAAAAAAACTCCCCAAACCGAAAACAACCCATCCCAACCAGACATTAAGGAAATCTGCAATAATGTGGTTTTTTAAACAGTTTTCCTTCCTGATAATGTGGGGAAAATAACGGAGTTTACACTGAAGAAACATGCTATTCCCTGGAAACCCAGATATCTGATAGAACTGCTCATGTTTTTAAAACAGTTTAAACATAAGAATAATGCATAAATATGACAGAAATGCCTGACAAGGTAGGAGTGGGGTTTGTTTATTCAGACACATGAAGTGCAACAGATGAAGCAGCATGTCATTATTGGTACAAGGGCTCCAAATGTGTCGGGGGGTACTCATGTTTCCACCACACTCTGTTTGCATTCTCCTACTCAAATTTCAGTAAATGTAATGGAAAGACTAAAGTCAAAGGTCATAATTCAGGACTCATCTTTGAAAGTCACATTAGAAAAAATGTAAAATTCTACTAGAAAACTCAGTTTTAAAGTGAAAAAAACAGGTATAGGGACCCAAGGTACTCTTTTCTCCCACTTTTTTCCCATTTATTTACTTTATACTCCAGTAGGAAGGTAGGAAAAGCAAACATTCTTCTATATGCCTGCTGCTGCAACTGACCTGCCCAGCCGTATTGCCATGCTGCCTCCAATCAGGGCTCCACACAGGCCTCCCAGGGAAAAGATAGAAGCAATGACAGACCAAAGAAAAGTCAGCAAATCTGGATTTAGTTCCTTCTGATAGCGACTAGTCCAGGTTTTGTTTAAGAACTTGTGTATATGCTGCAGTAGAAAAGAGTGATGAATGTGTAGCATTTTATACAGCCCTGCAGCACAGCACTACAAATAACTTGCACCCCAATCCTGAAAACCAATTCTGGGAGTTAACAAGAGATATCATCTGGTATCTTCCTTGACCTTGTGTTTCCTACTACAGCATTGTAGCAAATTCAGTCTTCATAGGTTCACAAGGAAATAAATCAGCTGGTGGCAAAAAATTATACCCATCACTTTTACAAGACCATTTGCTCAGATCTTTGAGTCATCCATAAAATATGCGGAATCCTGGAGACCATAGCAACAAACGCACAAGTAACAAGTAAGTGAAAATACCTACAAGTTACTCAGCCACTACAGATGCAACTTTTTAATTCCCTAAGATATTTTTCGAGTAACAAGTTTTGTGATGGACAACTGTAACTGATAACTATCCTTTCTCCCTGTTATGCAGTGATAGAGAGAATGGTAATGGCTCAAAGCTGTGTCAGGGGAGCTTTAAACTTGACATTAGGAGAAACAGTGGTGAAATTCCACAGAAAAGGTGGTCAAACAGAGAGGAACAGGCTTCCTAGACAAGTGGTCAATGCTCCAAGGGCATTTGGACAATATCATTAGTAACTTGTTTAAACTTTTGGTCAGCCCTGAAATGGTCAGGCAATTAGACTAGATGGTCATTGTAGGTCCCTTCCAACTGAAAATGTTATTTTCTATTCTATCCATAATGTTCTGGGCTATTTTAGTAACTGAAAAATATATTACTTATTCAGTTAATCCTTCTAAAACAAACTTATGTGGCCTATTTGGCACTTTTGTCTGACACAGAATACCTCTGATGGGAGGTATTCACAAACAAATTCACATGAAACCACGTGGGAAATTAACAAGATTCCTTTATATGAAAGGAGGGCTGCTTTAGTTCCCACTGCAATCACAGCAAAAGCACATTTGGCCTCTTGGCCAAATTAAGAGAGGAAACAGCCTAGTGAACAAAAGATGAGCTTTTACCTGTGTGGGTGCATTGATAATAGAGACATTATACCCATACTGAAAGGTCCCTCCAATTCCAACAGCACAAACAGCCAGGAACAACGTCCAGCTGGGGAGCTAGGGAACAAAAGAAAGTAACGGGCATGAAAAGAGATAGGACCTTGAGCCCACACTCTTGTTATATCTAAAAGAAAATTATGGTGAAATACATAATGTATTTAGTTTGGAGCAGTGAAAGTATTTGTTTAAAAAACTGCATGAGGTCCAAATACCTGCAGCAGGAGAAGCATTTCAGGCTGCCTTTGGCCATGATCATTAACACCCTTTAGAGATCCCACAATCATCTTCATAGTCACAGAATTTCAGATTTTAAGGTCAATACAAACTACTATTGTGATACTTTGAAATCTCAAGAATCTAACTGGTCATAAAACATACTTTGGTGAGGCCCCTGGGCCAGAGATCTCCAGAGATTTATACAGTGCTTGATTTTGTCATAAGGTGTTCTCTGAGTCTACTTTTTACTGAACACAATTGTACTAAAAATAATATCCAGTGCAAATGTCTAGCAAACCTTTCATTTTAAATTAGGTCCTAATTTCATCTCATAGTATCTTACTGACTAACTTCAACTGGACACGTCTCTTATATTAAAGGAGTAAAATTTCCCCTTCCTTCACATAAAAAGACTGTACATATTTTAATAATAAACTTGTACTCCCTGAATTCCTCACTGTAAGGTAAGTAGACTAATTCTTCACCATTCTCACTCTTGGTCCAGTTCCCAGAAATGCTGAGTTATTCCAGATATGATGCTGTATTCTGAAAGAGCTGTGTCCTTCCTAAAGATAATTCACCAAAGGTTCCTTCCTTCCTTCAGGACTGAAATTTGCAAGTTGAAATTGATCTTATTAAAGTAAAATCCAATAAACGTTTCCTTATGGTTTCCAAGAATTAAAAAAGTGTTTCTCTGGATGTCAACCAAAGCAATAAATCAAGAGTAATAAGTAAGGGCTGCAGTGAGAGTGGTAGAAAAAAAAATAACATTTGATGTGGTAAATACTAGCACTGCACACTCAGACCCTCTATTAACCAAGCACTGTAAACCTATTTTGTGTATCTTATGGGTACAACCTGGAATCTAGAAGAGACAGAAAATAACCCAAAATCATTAACACACATCACGGTTAGGTTTTGTTATGGCAGATCTTTTGTTCTTCCTGCCCAAGTCAGCTGGCTCATGACACTGGCATCCTGTCTCACATTGGAGTTTGGGCCCTGATTTCTTGGACAGAGCACAGACAACAGCCTCATGTGTTCTGCCAGCTACTGAACTCCTGACAGCTTAGAAGGACGTTCACCTCCTCTCAGAAACTTGACACAAACAAAATTAAATTTGTATTCAATATAAAACATGAGAATCAGAAAACTGCTCATATAGCCTCCACTTTCTAACACAGCTAGAACACAAAACTTTATGAGTCTAATCACTTAATGTAAAACACAACAACATGAAATACCCACACATTTCACATTTGTACATCATTGCTAAAACTACAAACTCCCTGCAGGAGCCACCTTCAGAGGCCAGGACGGTTCTGCTTACCTTGCAGGGCGAGCTAGACCCTCTGAGCAGGGGCTGGTGCTCCATTCTGAGCATGGGCTGAATTAGCTTTCCTTTGCAAAATTTAGTAAACTACGTTACAGGAAAAAAAGGCGCCAAAGAAGTCAAGTTACTAATGTATTAAGACACAGCTTTTTTTTTGTTTTGCTTTTTTTTTTCCTTCCCGCCCATTGGGACTCTCCTTAACGGTTCAGAACTTTTTTCTGACAGGAATATCCGACAGGAATCCAGCTTTGATAAAGCCTCACGGAGCTTTCCCACCTCAAGTCCTGTGTACATGCACCATCCTCTAACCCACACCCCCCGGCAGCTAAAGACAAGCAGGGTGGTTACCGTGTGCCTGGGTGCCATCCCTCCCTCCTGCCGCCCGCAGAGCTGCTCCGCTCGCCACCCTTCAGCTCCTCAGCTGACCGGGATTTGGCTGTCGGGCCGTGCCCGCCCCTCCGCAGGGATCAGCCCGGGCCACGGGCAGCAGCGGGGCTGGCTCGGCCCTCTCTGGGGACCCCACGGCCCCCTCAGCGACCCCACAGACCCTCGGTCATCACCAGGGACCCCACGGCCCCCTCAGCGACCCCACAGACCCTCGGTCATCATCAGGGACCCCACGGCCCCCTCAGCGACCCTACAGCCCCCTCGGCCTTCTTCGGGGACCCCATGGCCCCCCCAGAGACCCCACAGACCCTCGGTCATCATCACGGACCCCACAGCCCCCTCGGCCCTCATCGGGGACCCCGCGGCCCCCTCAGCGACCCCACGGCCCTCATCGGGGATCCCGCGGACCCCTCGGCCCTCATCGGGGACCCCACGGCCCCCTCAGCGACACCGCGGCCCCCCCAGCCCTCATCAAGGTCCCCGCTCCCAGTCGGCGTCTCCCACAGCAGCCGGGACTACAACTCCCACAGGTCCCCCAGCGCTCGGGACTACAACTCCCACAGTGCTCGCGGGTCCTTATCCGATCGCAGCGAAAGGCCTGGAAAGGACCCGAGAGATAGCGGCGGCTGCAGCCGCGGGTCCTGCTCGGCCCGGTGAGCGCCGCGGGCGGAGGTGGTTTCGTGAGGGGCTCCTGAGGGAGCGCCTCGGGCCGGGCCGGCGCGTCGCTCAGCGCGGACTGCGGCGTTGATGTGCGCTTTCTCCCCCGCAGCAGGAAATGGCAGCGCTCGGCAGATCTTGCCAGGGCATCCCGGCGGGCCCGGCCGTGGAGCTCCCCACGGCTCCGGCCGCTGCCCCGGACCGCCTCGGCCCGCAGCCCTTAGCCGGCGGCCACGGCCGTCTGCAGCCTCCCGGCATGGTCGTGGCAGGGATCGGAAACGACGGCGTCGGCGGATCCTCCGGCCTCTGTCTGCAGAGCAGCTTCGACCTGGCCTCGCTGGCCGCGCTCGGGAGCCACAGCGAGGGGCTGACGGTGGCCCCGGTGAGCTCCTTCACCAGGAGCCGCAGCCAGTAAGTGCCCAAGCCGTTCGTTCCGCAGGGCCCGGGCCGGAGCGCTGAGGGGGAAACTGCGCCGGGTGCTTTGCGAGGCGGCTGAAATTTGTTTTCTTGTACCAATGTTGCACTGCTTGTGTTGCCTTGTGCCTTTCCCTTGTGGAAAAATAATTAACGTAAAGGAGGAGAAACTAGCACGGAATTCTGCTCAGAAAACTGAGCAATTACAGCCGCCTTTGATTTCCTTGGGAGCAAAGTGGTCATTTATTGTCCCAAACTTTTGCTCCCTTCACAGCTGGTGACATACTGTGACCGTTGATCTTATCTGCAAGTGAAATTTTGAAAGGGAGGAAAATACTGTTTGAGAATATCAGTGTCACCTTGAAGCTAAGTAACTGTTTTTTTTTCTTTTGTAGTGTCTCTGGGCGATGTGGAAAGAAGCATAAGCTAGAAGAAGAGGCAGAAGGGTAAATTAATTTGTCTTTTATAGCCTGAAAAATCCTGATTTGCTTTTTGTTTTGCAAAATTTTTGAGCACACCTCGCCTGCAATACAAACAGGAAAGAAATCTATCATTGTTTCCATTTGGAACTCTTGCCTTGAATTGAGCCCGAGTTCATTTCTGTTACCTAATGAATTGTGTAACATCGATTTTCCTGAATAGGTACTTACATTTTACTAAGAGCTACATGGATTTATTTTATTTGTTGAGGTTGCCTTGCCATAGTGTGTCAAAGCTGCTGAAACGTGTTTCTGTAACATTTTTTCCTGCAGAATGCCACATTTCTTTTTTGACAATCGTAAACTTACTTTGTTTCCTAGCTGTCCTGTGCGGAAGAAGAGACTGACAGGAGCCAAAAATTGCCCTTTGAATCCCAACTCTGAAGAATGGATTCTTTGTGCAGGTCAGCAGGCAGCTGGGGAGGTAGCAAGTCAGTATGGTGGCAGCGGTCCTGAAACTGCCATGTTAGAAATTCCCTGTGAAGAAATGGATCAGACAATGGGGGAACAGCAATGCGAGGTTGCTCGCAGGAAACTTCAGGAAATTGAGGACAGGTAAATGCAGGGATTGAGTAGCCTGGCTTTGCTGAGCTTTCCCTTTTTTGGTGGGCATTCAGGGGTAAATCTTGCACTTAGCAGTGTGATAACACTGCTGGGAGTCTGAGGTGAACCTTCTGTTCAACTGATTTCATTTTAGGCTACCTATGGCCCTGTGAGTCTTTAGGCTGATGCTGTGATCTGAAATTGAGGGTGCTAGAGGAGGAGATGCTGAGTAAATATCACCCTGCTCACAATAATTATGCAGCATCAATATACCATAATGGGGTTTAGTGCTCTTCTGTGAGCACCTGGAGCTCAAATTCTAACAGCTACCTGCTCCGACTTGAGCTCAGCTTTTTTCAACCAATTGCAACTTCTTCTGTGACTAATACTTAAAATAGATGGGAATTTGTTGGTGTAGAGAGTAGCATGAACCAGAGAGGTCTTTCTGCACATATGCAGTAAGGCTAAGATTCATCTTGCTAATGGTGTGATGTGGGGTAATGGGGTGGCTATAGACAGTCTGCTGTAGTAATTGAATAAATTTACCATGCATTCTGGCCCTTGAAAGATTTCTGGGAATGGCATTTGTATGTATCAGTTGATTGCAGTTGAGCTGGTATTCCAAAATATCTAAAATGACCACTGCAGATGATTAGAAAAGCCAAAAGTTATAGAAATTTTAAACCAATATTTTTTTGTAGAAGATTACTCCATAGATGATGCATGAGGAAAAGCAAGGTACTGTTAGACTGTTATTTTTTTCATGGATAAATCAGAGTAATGATATGTGTCTCTATTATCTGTCTATGTCTGCTTTGATCCTCTTGGAGGATTGTTCCCTATTCTTCCCAGCTACTCTGCTAAGTTTTTTATAAAAGGTTTACCAAAAAAAAAGGAGATGCTTCCATTTGTTCTAAATTCTTCAACAATTTGAGCTGATTTAATCTCAGAAACTGGCTCAATGTTGTGAAAAACGAAGCACTGTTTTCAGTACCTTTGCAATAATTCTCAAAGTTCAGTTATGGGGAATTGAGTCGGTGAAGCTACTGCGTAGCTGAGACTCAGTTGTGTAATGTGACTGAATTATAGTTTCCCCCTGAAGGGAATTTCTTTATTTTCTCTCACTTTATGTCTGCACTGACACTGCTGGGATAACACAGGGATAACAAAGCTAGCTCAGGTACCAGAAGTGGCATTGTTGCTCAAGTGGCTTCTGTGGAAAGAGCCCTTTTTGGGGTATCTTGGCCTAAGAGAGACTCCTGTTAACATGGCCCTGCTGCTTCTGGTACCCAGCCTAGGTCAGAGATCTGCACAGAACATGTAGATGTGACTGTAGTCTGCAGTGGATGTGCCTGATAACAGTATTCTCAATAGTGTTTATCTCCCTCTTCCCCCTCCATTCCTAGGATAATTGATGAAGATGAGGAAGTTCATGCTGATGGAAATGTTAGCAATCTGCCCACTCTTATCCTGTCAGATACCCTTAAAAAAGGGATGAAGAGGGATTTTGGTGAAGTCCTGACAAAGAAAATAATAGAGTCTATGTAAGTTCTGGAGGAAATCATGGTACTATGTAGCTAACACATGCAAATGAAAAGAGAGACCTTGTTTCATGTTTATGGAGATGTCCTTAATTACTGCATGATGCAGCCAACATTGTATAACAGACCAGTCATCTGGTTCAAGAATAGGAAAAACTGTCCTACTGTAAAAAAGAAATAAGTGTAACTGTAGTGGTCATTAAGTGTCTGTTTTGTATTCCGCATTTCTACACAGTGAAATTGGTTGAGTGAACCATTATAAGTTTTGTTTTTATGTATATGAATTTTCAAAATGAGAAGGTCCTGAAGTGTGACCAACAGTGGTCAAGTTTGGTGCAAAAAAAGGGAGAAAATGCAGGGTTAAAACTAGAAATAATGGAACTAGTTAAGGAAGGGGAAATTTAATAGGGGGGAGAAAAGTGGTATTTATTTTCTGGAATATAGTTCCAGGCTAGCTTAAAGGATGAAGATGCTGCTCTTCTGCATTTAATAGCTGTGCTCGGAGAACTTAAATTTTACTGAAACTCCATCCCTTCTAGGAGCCGTCCTTCTATGGAGCTGGTGCTTTGGAAACCTCTTCCTGAATTTCTGACAGATAAACTGAAGTCTGTTTCTGTTAAGAACTTCAAGCAGCAGAGTACAGAAGGGTGTCAAGCTAAGCAGCCAACACCAAGAGCTTCTTTTGACCCACAGACTGAAACGTTCCCTGGATCACAACAGACTGCCATGTCTCCAGATCCATATGCTAGTTTGGGAATATCTGGATGTGCAGAAGAAGA
This sequence comes from Entomyzon cyanotis, assembly GCA_024500445.1. NCBI lineage: Eukaryota > Metazoa > Chordata > Aves > Passeriformes > Meliphagidae > Entomyzon > Entomyzon cyanotis. The sequence continues at coordinate 5,191,173 of JAKEPQ010000852.1, forward strand.
AATGGAGTTGTAGATGCCAGATTTTAGACTGGAAGCGGTGAGCTTCTGATGCTTATTGTTGGTGGGTTTTGATTATTTTCTTCTGGTTTGATGTGTGAATCTGAAATTATATTATTTGTTTTTTGTTTTTTTACTAACAATCGTAAGGACATGGTTTGGCCAGGAAACACCCTAAGATTTCTGTATTCCAGTCTGTTAAATATTCTTACGTTTACTGAAAAGGTAATTCAGAGGCCTTTGGAACGGGGAAGTAGCTTTCCATCTTGCTTAATGGTGAAATATCCTTTTAATTGCCCTTGGTAAAGTATAAAATCCAAATACTGAATGTAACTGTGGCTTAAGCCACACCTTTCTCTTACTGAGCCATTACGACTGGTGCACATACTATGCTTGGCCATTTGGTTTAATTTGAATTATGAGAGGGTTTGTAAAGGAAAAAATACCTTCAAATCTAGACACGGCTAGAAAAGCAATCCCTCTGGTAATACAGCTTTTCACACCATCTTATCTGTTGGACTCATATAAACCCAAAGGTAGAAATTACACAATCTGTGGGGTGATAGGGAAGGAATGTTACAGCTGAGCGTAAGTCTTTTGCTTTGTAGAAAGTAAAGCCAGCGCTTATAACTTGCAGGATACCTGCTAACTTCAGTCATCTTTGGTTTATGGGCTTCTAAATTTCATTTGTGGGGTTTTGATGTTGCCCCCACCCCCCAAACAATTCAAAGTCTGGAGAAAAGTGGTTGTCAGCAAAGAGGTTCACATTTTACATTGTGCTGAGATTTTGTATGCATTGAGTTGGAAAGTCAGTTGAAGACAGTGTGACTTTTGATTAAATGAATGGCATCCTTTAATTTGGATAAACATGATAAGTAAATTAAATAACAGGGAGCTGCTTGCTGCCGTAAAGAGGGTGCTTGATTATTGTTTGTAACCAAGTCCCACCTTTTGAGACTGCTGGCATTGGTGGTGAAGTAAAGGAGATGCCTGTCTTCTTCCTGATATACTCTAGACTTAAATTTTAAGCCACAGTATGTGCCAATAATATAGCATCACATTGTTTTTACAGATGTATGCCAAAATAATTTTTTATGCTGCGCAGGGTGCCAAGAAGAGGAATCCACAATGAGCTATTGCTTGTACCTTTTCTCAATGCACAGCAGTTCCTTATGCTTAAGGTTCTCTTACTTGTTTAAGGGTTTTATCTTTTGTTCATAAGTCCTTAGCTTTCTCAGAGATGCCTGAATTGAGGTTTTTCATAAGAAGTTCCTGTCCTATTAAAGCTATGTTCAGAGTCCTGTGTCCCAATGTGGTTTGGACACTTTGGAGCAAGTATACAGTAATGCAGCTGCTCACATAAGAAAATCTACTCTTCCTTTGCACAGCTAATAGATACTCTTTGGGATGATGCTCTTTACTGTTGAATAAGGCATAGCTGAAAGTTTAAAGTCAAGTTCCTCTTTTTGCAGTCATCCTTTATTTCCTTCTGATTGTTCAAAAGACATCCCTATTTGCTAAACCCTGTTTATCTTGCTGCTTTTATTTAAGGTTGTCTGAAATTTTCTGTCTCTTGATGAAACATTTCAGAGCTTCACATAAAAACACTCCAACATTTGATTAGGTATTACTCTGAAAACCAGGATACACCTGTACCATTCTGGAAGATTTACCAAGTTGAAGAACACATGCAGCCTATCTTGTTATAATGTCTAATTTCCTTTCAGGGTCTGCTATAAATCTCTTGCATGAACTGTGTAAAATTTCTTATGTATTATTAAGCTGCTGAACGTGCTTAAAACCTACAGCCTTTGATGTACTCCGCTGCTTGAGTAGAATGTAAAGCAATGCAGTTTGGAGAAGGCTGTAGTCACTGCAGGTAGAAAATGTGGTGCCTCCAAATAAGTGACTGGTTTTCAGCTTGCAGGATTACAGTGGAAGTTCAAGGTTGGAAGTATTTTAGGTGAAAGCTCTAAATCTTAAATAAACTGAAAAGAAAGAATGAAAACTTCAAAACTGTGATGAAACCATCTCAGCAACACTAAAATTGCAACAGCAGATGTAAAAAATTGTAGGAGGCCTACATACATCAAATGATGCAGTTGTTTTCCTCTTAAAAACACCAAACTGCATATCAAATTTTCAGAATAAGAAAATGTTGTAGATGGCGTTTAAGCATACTTTTTTCCTGCTAGCTTTGTACCAAAGGTTGACTTTCAGAGGCGTGTTTTGTCTTAATTCAATGCCAATAGGGCATCACTCACCTGTTACCTGCCACCTAAAACAATATAGTGGTGAACTATTGACAAAGACCATGAGATGGAGAAAAAATGGTCTAAGAATTTTTCTTTGACAGAAAACATTTGCTTTCATTTTTTCACAATGCATTTCTGCCCTTGTGATAGGAGGCAATGAGGTTGAGTTGCTTAAATTGATAGAAGAGTGGTCACCAAGTGTCAGGAGGGCTGAGAAAGATCCTTGCTACAGTAATCACTTGGAGAGGGTGATTGGATGAGAGATGAAGCTGCGGGCATTTACAAGACTTCTGTATTTGTGAGTTTCAGTTGTTGTTGTCTTCATTAAAAGACTTTTATTAATGCTGTTCACAAACAGGATGGCAAATGCGATGCAGTATTAGGAAAAACCTTATTTTGAAATACAGAAGATCTGATTCTGGTCTATCTTCTCTTGGGACCAAATCACCCTTTGTATGTCAGTTTTCAATAAATTTTCTAAAATATTTTTTAGATGACTGTTTCATTCCTGATAAAAGTGAAAACCTTGGGAGCCTATGTCTAGTCCTTCAACTGGACAGTAAAGTATTCTCCTGGCTTAAGAAGATTTGAATTTAACTATGTCATCTCAAGGGCATGTCCCTTTTTTCCTCCACAGTATTCAGCAGGTCAAGGGAAGGCAACAGCAGGGTAGAATAAACCTGAAGCTGCCAGAAAGGAAGAGTTGTTTTAAGTTGGTCATGACCCAAAGGCCTCTGACAAAGCAATAGGGGTACCAAGAGGTGTTATAGTTTGTGTTTTCATTTCACTTCATAATAAAACTATTCAGAACTAAGCAAACTAGATATTCTTAAAGTTAAGAAAAGTTTGAGGAGCGTTTTAATTCAGATTTTAATAATTTTGTTGGAATACAACACTTCGCTGTTTTGTTTACCATCTTCTTCAGGAGATGGTTCAAGAGTTTTTTAAACAGCTGAAGGAAAAAAAGATGGGTGTGCTAGACCAGTATTGCCTTTGCTTTTAGGATGACAGAAAAATAGCACTTCAGAATTAGATTTTAAAAAATCCCCTTGGTTTCTAGGCAGGGTCAAATATTGACTCACTTAAATTGTCCCATGGATTTAGACAAAAGTTAAATACTGCTTCGGTGCAGAGGAAAAGAACAGCCCATATATAAGCCCATAAAGCCAGCCCATATAAGATTGTGGAAGGCTTTCCTGGCTAGCAGTCTCTTGGGGGATGTGGCTCCAAGGTCATAAAGACTGGAGGAGTATCCTGGATACAGAGCCAACCCTGTGGAGAGGGACAGAATTTATTCTGGTATGGGCTTGGAACTTGACTTTTAGTTATTCCAGGGCCTATTACCTTTTATCAGTTAACTAGAGGAGAAGTATCCATGTCTTCTGTCATGGAGCATTTATATGAACCACAGGTCTGGATCCATGTGTGTGAGGCAAGTAGGACTACAGAAGTCTGAGCAATTGGAAAGCAGTCACCTGAACTAAACATGCTGCAAGAATGAAAGCTGTTGCCCTCTGCATGTGTTACCCATCCCCTGCTGCCCCAGCTTTGCCTAGCTTTAGTTCAACTTAGCATCTCTCATCTACAGGAAGAGCTCAGGTTACAGAACCACAGCTGAGAGTTTAGATTCTCACACTTTAATCTGTGGAAGTTCACTGTACTGTGTAAATGCACATGTTTTAAAAAATCCTCAACCTGCCTTGGTAGCACTTACAGGAGATTTGATTCTAGTAGAAAACAGTAGTGCTTATAGGAATTCTGAATACAATTAGGCTTCAAGATGCCAAACAAGAACTAATTCTGTGTTTTTAGTGGAAGAGATCTCAATAACTATTAAGAGCTTTTTTCGGGACCCAGTGCTCTCACTAAGCCAGGATAAAGCAGACCAGGATAGAGCTGTTAAGTTGGAAAAGAAGAAGCAAAACAGTGTAAAGACCATGTCCTTGAACATTTCTGTCTAACAAGGTTGGAATGCTAAACACAGCCCATGTCCGAGTGTGAAGGAAAGGAGACTCTTAACAGTTTTCGTTGGATTTTTTAGCTGTTGCAATCACTTGCTCCTGGAGCCAGGAGGGGTTGAGGCCCTGTGGAAGGCAGGCAGGGGCCACACAGGAGCCATGGGGAACAGGCTCTGCTTCACTCCACACTGCCCTCACACTCCACCCTGGAAGTTCTAATAATGCTAACAAAAAGTAATGCAAAACTACAGATCAAATCCTCACTTCTGTTTTGTTTTTGGACTCGCAACGATTTATTTGATGCTCTTGCAGTCATCCCTATTTTCCACCTTGGAAGTAAAACAACTTACTCTCTGACTACAATGTAAACTTGTTATAGTGCACAGCTGTGGTCTTTACTTCTATCCACTGTTCAGATAGAATGCTTTATTACAAGCTAGGTTACTCAAGCTTGTAATCCAAAGCAGTTGGGTCACCTTGACTGTTAGTGACCAAAACATCTTTCTTTCTTCCCTGCCCCAAGTTATTTTTGTCAAAACTGAATGCAAAACATGAAATCATACCAAACCCAAGAACAGCTGTGCCAACACCTGCAACAGCTCCTTATTTTCAGTGTACAGTTTCAGTTTCTTCTGTCTCTGCAAGAGTTTATAATATTGTGATACTGGAGCAAATGGATATGGACAATGAGGAGTTCTGCTGTGGTTATTGGAAATTAGCTCCTGCCAAGTTTTCATGTGATGGCTCAGGATTTCCTGAGGTAAAACAGAATCTGCAACTTTTTCCACACCATGTGTGTCACACCCACATCCCCTAGGACTGAGCATATTGGATAGCATTACTGGCCACCAGGGTGACACCACCACCATGACTTTTGAATATTCAGACTTCAAGCTCCTGCCACCTGCCTGCCTTATGGAGGCTGAAGGTTTTGCTCTAGTAGCTCTGGCCCTCACACAAACCCCTCTACCACATGCAGTGCCCTCAAAAGGAAAGTACTGAAGCATCCAGCTGCAGACACCCTATAAGCACAGCTCATCAATGCATTGTGGCAGGATGAGACACCGAGGGACCTAAACTTAAATCCTGCAAGACCCAGATTCTCTCCCCTCCCTAATGAGTTCTAAAGCAAAAAAGATCAGTGAGCTGCACTGCATTTTAATTGCACCGATACAGTTAAATATGAAATGGAGAAAGCAACTCTACATAGCAAATGGAAAACAAAACATTTAGGAAAGCTTTAAGACTTAGAGACTATTAAGGTTTAACCCAGTTGTCTATACATGAATATCCCACTGAAGTTTCTGGTGTTGAAATTTTAACTGGAAAACAAAACATTTTCAGGTTCATATGGAATCAGGAAGTTATTGAGAAACAAACCTTCCTCTCTCCTAAGCCAACACTGATTGTGGGGTGGTAAGCCAGGGCAGGACAAGACAGGACACCCTAGGCTTTTTCATACCATCACCCCATCTACTAGTATGGGTAAAAATGAGCAACGCTTTTCTGAATGCACTTGATTTTCCCCACACACACCCCAGAGGGGCATATGCTGGTATCTTGCCAGGACAGTTCTCCAAGGGGAGTTAACACTATGAGGTTAGACACTGATGAGCTGGGGAAAGAGTTCCTTGGCAAAGCTATCCTCCCACGCATGGTCACTGCCAAGCGGAGACGATGTATCACTGAAGGGCGACAGGGATCCTTCATACCCAGAGTCACTACAGCCATCCAACAGGTAATTTGAGGCTTCGAGGCTGTGGCAAGAAGAAAGCAGATGAGAAATGCCCAGTTCAGGCATAAAGCTGTCTACAGGCTCCTTCTTCACGGACACTGGGACCTCAGGGATAGCCTTGTCGTCAGATGAAGAGAGAGATTCTTTCTCAATTTTCACTAGCATATTGGTTTGGTCACCCACTTCAACAGGAATCTCCACTATTAGGGGTTTTGTATACACGTGATCAAACCGTATGAGTTCATTAATGGCTTCCAGCTTAGCTGATGGGGACCCCAAAGATGGAGATAGGGTGGTTGGTACGGAATTTGTTTCTCCAGAGATCTCTTCCTCCAGCTTTTCCAGGCATGTTGACTCTGAATCAGCGTATTTGAGAAACATCTCTGGGTCCAGACTGTCCAGAAAGCCCAATAGGAGATCAGACTGCAAAATGAAATACTATTTTAGAAAGACAGCTTATCACCATTACAGCCAAACACCAAATGTGGCATCCATTAATCCTTATGTGGAAGTCAAAATACACTAATGCAATCACAGTTGTTTTACCAAGAATATCAAATGCACAGTTAAAGCAGTTAGTTATCTTGCAGAAATTCACAGAATCTGCCAGGTTGGAAGGGACCACAGTAGGTCACATGTGGTCCAACTTCCCTCTCAAGCGAAGTCATCCTAGAGCATATGGCACAGGATTGCACCCAGATGGTTCTTGGCTTATCTCCAGTGAGGGAGACTCCACACCCTTTTGGGCAATCTGTTCCAGGGCACAGTCATTCTTTGTCCATAGCAGTTTTGGTACAGGTTCTGGAAATCCCCCAAGAATTTTACATGCACTTAAGATTCACAGCAACTATTAGAAGGTCCTTGAGATCTTGTACACATCAGGTACAAACACCACAGTGCCTGCTGGCTACACAGAACCTGCCTTAAGCAGACCTGCCCATGACCAAAGCTGTAGGGGATGGATTTATTTTTTTTCATCTGGGTGTTGTTGAACTCCTGTACTCATTGGATACAGCCTAACACAGCTATTCTGAGCCACACATATGGCATTCTAAGACTTTGAAAACAACTATAAATGGAAATCATCAAATACTTTAACATCAAGAAGTTATAACACTCGTCTTACATCTACAGTGGTTCTGAATTCTGTGGACAATTTGTGTAGGACTGGATGCTCACCTCAGAGTCTGAAGAGTCACTGCCATCAGAATCCACGTGGAAACTATCAGAAATGGTGACTGCTGGGCCTGCACCTGCTGCAGAGGAACACGTAGTCTGAGTGCTGCGGACTCAGCGGACCCGGTCACCAATCTAATCTCATCCACCTGGGACTCTTTCACAGCCTGTGGCAAGGAAAAAACTCAGTCACTGCAAATGTTCTGGCAGGCGGCACAATACATAAGCCTGAAGATCACAATGTTTCTGCAGAGGATTCTAACATCAAATTCTCTATTTGCTTGTTCTGTAAGAACCTGAAGGTAACACCACTTCCAAAATTAGCTGAAGCTTCCCTACACTCGCACATTTATATTGTTTGCCACTTTTAAATAAGCCTGACCCTCTCCACCACAACCCCTGTTCTTCAGGGACATGCCTACGTGGCTATAACAGTTTCTACTTCACTTCCGTAACAAAACGTACAAAAGCAGATAAAACTCTTAAAACAGCTTGGAACTAGTCAGATGTCTATCTCCCACGCTACCAATGGCACCCATTTCGACTCTGTACTGGTCGGGTTTCAAGAGAGCCTCCATTTGGAGGACAAAGGTTTACAGCAATATCCCTGCCGGAATGGGAGGTTACAGCATCGAGGTTACCGGGGCAGCTCTGCCCAGCGCGGGGGCGGACACGGCAGCAGCGCGCCTCACCTGGAACTCGTCACCCTCCTCCTCCTCCGTTTTCAGAGCATCCAAACCCAGGCGGCAGCGCAGCTCCTGGTTCTCCCGCACGAGGTCACACGTCCTTTCCCGCAAGAGCTGGTTTTCCCGCAGCAGCTTCTGGTTCTGCGGAGAGCCGTGAAGCAGGCAGGCGGTCCCTTACCTCCTGCTCCTTACTTCCCCCAGCCCCTTACCTCCAGCCCGCTACGTCTCTCAGCCCCTCACCTCCTCCTCCAGCTCCACCACCTGCTGCTCCAGCTCTGTCATCCGCGCCTTCTTCCTGTCGCGGGCACTCTGGGCCGCCACACGGTTCTTCAGCTTCCTGCGGGGCACGGCGGCTGTCAGCGCGGCTGCCAGCGCGGCGGAGAAGCCGCAGCCCTCCCACCGCTGCCCCCACTCACCTGCGCAGCGCCTTCTCCTCGGGGCTCAGATGCGTGAGCCGCTGCCGCTTACGGGCCGGCTGCGTGGCCTCCATCCCCGGCAGGCCGGCGTCGGCTCCTGCCGGCAGGACAACGGAAAGATGCCGGGCAGCCGCGGGGCCGGGAGCCTCGGCCGCTTTGCTGGGGATGAGGAGCAGCCGCGGAGCCGCGGCACCGGGCAGCGCTGCCATGGCGGAACGGGAGGACAGCGCACACACCGCCCGGCCCCACCAGCGCGGCCGTCTGCGCCCCGCGCCGCCCCGCCCGGATTTCTACCATCGTGGCTCTCGCTCATTGGCCGGGAGGCGTGACGCCACGGCCGGGCGAGTCAGTGATTGGCCCGAGGCCGAGCGCAAAGGGGGAAGCGAATTGCATCAGACAGGCGGACTGCGCTCCGTGAGGCGCCGGCGCGGGGCGGGGCTTGCGATGGGCGTGGTCATCTGCGATGGGCGGGTCTTGATGTGGGCGGGGCAAATGCGGCCGTGAGGGGCCGTGAGGGGCCGTGAGGGGCCGTGAGGGGCCGTGAGGGGCCGTGAGGGGCCGTGAGGCTGTGCCCCCCGCGATGGCAGCGGTGGGAGGTGGTTGAGGTTAGCAGTGCCGTGAGGAGGCAGTGAGCCGGGCCTGACGTGGCGATGCAGCTGAAACCTCTCTCAGATCTCCTTTCCGGAGTCTGTCACAAGCAGAATCCTGGGGAACACAAGTGCCGAGAATGGGCTAAAAATGGGCTAAGAAGACCCAAAAAACCAGTGAGGTTAGTGACTGACGAGTGGAAGTGCAGAAATCCCTCAGGGTGTCACACCGCTGCCCCCAGCCTGCTCCTGAGAAGCTGTGTGGGGAGTGAAGTGAGAACTTCTGTGGTGTCTGAGGGAAGGAAATCACCCTGGCGTGATGGGCTGGTGTCAGATCCGATAGGGTTCCGACAAATCAAAGTTTTGTACGTAGAAAGCCTCGAAATACTCTGCGCATGGGAATGCAGGTGTTCAGCAACCTACCGACAGCAACGCACAGCCATGCAGGGCATGGAGGGTGTTTGAACTGCCGACAGCTCAGTGCCTGAAGCTCTCCAAGTTTCCACTTGTGACAGTTGCCAACGACCTGAATAGTAATGAAATGTTGAGACTTTGCCTGCTCACAATTATTTCTGAAAGCCATTGGTACATTGGTTTTAAATTAGTTGAGATGTTAAACACTAAAGGAAAAACATGAGCTTTAGGAGATCAAAGAGGCTGGTGTGCTGGTTTGGCATTACTCCAGCGTTGGAGTTCTGCCAGGCTTTCATGATACAGAGAACAAACTGCATTTGTAAGCTTGTGTTTGTTCTTTTCTTACGCACTGCAGCATGACATTGAGCTAAGGCTGAAAGCTCATTTTTCTACTTTGACACCTTTGTGAAAAATATGGCAATTTTTCGATAAGCCTTTTAATCTGAGTGCAAAAAAGTTGTTTGTTCTGGTCTTGCTAAGCCCCTTAGTTGCTGGCCATTGAAAACTATCTGCTTCTTTTTTGTGTGGCTCTTTTGGATTTGGACTCATGCTTCTTCTGTAATTCTAATTCCCAATTTAAAGTGTTACTGTTTTCTACCAAAATGGAGGTTCAGTATTAATAACTGGTTCAGATTTCAGACATCCATTTCAAGTTGCCCTTATTTGCAAGAAAGTGTTGAACAGGGTGAACAGGGCTGCCTCGTGTTGATTTGTGATATTTATCGCTTTACAGGGGAGATATGATTTATAATTATATGAGTTTTCATTAAAATATCCACATCTTAGTATTTTGACTGAAGAAAAACCCTAACTTTCTGTCTGCAGGTGATTTAATTTTCATATTTAATTTTTTATGGAACCAGAGCCCACATAAAGCATGTTTCCTTTTGCAACAAACACTTGTGATCGTGAATAAACTACAGAAGTGCAGGGACATATATGCCAGTAGTGGTGTCTGAGCTGCTTCACAGTGATGTGTAACCAGAAACAAAAGTGGAAGCTGCCCTTGGCACTGGTGGTGTCCATTGTTATTGAATATAATAACAGCATCCATTAGCATGTCTAGTGTTGGCAGTAATAGCTAGCAAAAGAAGGGCATGACACCCTGCATTCTAGCCCTGTAGAATAGTTTTAGTAGTACTAAGACTAGCTGTGGTGCAGTTGCTGAGAATATATTTAGGCTCACAACAACTATGTTACTACCATTAGGATACATAAAGTCCTTTATTAAATATATGGTTGAGTCACTGGGTAAAAGAGTGCCGAAGAAAAGGTCCATAAAGCTGGTCTTGCACTGTGACTCCCTCTCAGAGAGGTTTAACTAACAGGCTTCAAGTTTAATTCTGATTTCCACTTTTTTTTTTTTCCTTCACTGTTTACACATTCTGGTCTTTGTATTTTTCTTTCTTTCAGTCATTGGATTTAATCCTGTGATCCGCATGACTCAAGAATGCTTCTCACCCTGCCTTTCACCCCTCCGGGGGGTTCAGCACTACCACCAAGGATGTGCCAAGGAGGATACTTTTGGCTATCCTGCCAGAAACCACGTTAGTTCCTGCTAACAAAGCTTTATGTTTTATGTTCCAGGTGGCCAACCCACCAGAGGAAATAATTTTGTTTAGCGAAGGTGGAGAGGCTTTGCCCTTGTGTAATATCAGATATAAAGAAAGTAATGTGTTACTTCAATGTTATCTATGTATGGAAAAAGGGGGAACAGAGGAGGGAAGTAAAATGGAAGAAGGGGATGTAGAGAAAAGATTAACTGACAATCATAATCTGAGAAAGAGCTTGCTTGCCAAATGTGTGTCTGAAAATATTTGGAAAGTGGCCCAGGACCCCAAGTTCTTGACAGCAGCTGGAGTGTTCCCATACCTGTATCAATAGCTGATTAAATGAGAAGGGAACCTGTTTTGCAGCCCAAAACAAGGTTATTCAAAACCTGTAAAGTATACTAATTTTACTTATTCTTAAATTTTGTCATTACACACTGGGATTCAGGAGTGCATCTTTCGGAGTTTTAGTGCTCTCAGTCTCGGGGAATATGCAGAATCTGTATCCTCTGCCTAGTGCATGGAACTGCCACCCTGCATGCATTGCTGTCTAAAGTGACATTGGCTTTGCCTTCTCATAACACTACCACAAGCAAGCCCTTCAGAAAGGTGATTTTTACTCAGCTCTCATCCCTTCTCCATTAATACTTAACAAATTATTAAGATTCTGCTTCATTGGTTTCTGTGATTGTTTCCAGTGTACCACCAGAAAAATGTGGAAAAAACATGGTGAGTTCAGCTTTAAACTGTGACTCTCCTAACACATGTGTACTTTGCATTGCAGTTGCTTGTCCTCATGTTCCAGTCACATATGTTACTGGTTCCTGCTACTACCCAGAATTTCAAGGAACAGTGGGGTAGGTCTGCCCAAGATCCATTTTAGATCTTGGTGGTGTAGGCTGGAGAGTCTTACTTTGATCATCTTTATGGTTCAGTCCTCTGACCCAGCTGATTTTGTGGCAAGGAAGAGATCCCATCACACCTATACCTCAAGTGAGTCCTGTTACAACTCTTCTCATACCTTCAGACCTTCTTGCTGTAGTTCCTGTCTGTGTTTTCCCCATAGCAGTGTCCTAGCCACAACAGACAGCATCAGTTGACTCCAGCAGCACGTATCTTGTGACAGAGCTCACATGCTCCTGTTGTTATTATTTGCCTCCCCATGCCTGCAGAGTTTGTTCTCCCATCACCACAGTCAATGACATCTTGCTTCTGATTCACAAAAGAAGTCTGAGTTAACTCTGGCAATGCTATCAGTGTTTCTGTAACAAAGATATTCTGCAGACTGACTGGAGGTTAGGCCATTTGTAAGGCTTTTTTTTCCCAGGAAAACAGGATCTCCCTTCACTGCTGCTGGAGTTCCCAGCAGCCATAGGCACTGAAACTCACCTTGAAGCTTCTTTGGGCAATTCAGTACTATTGTCTACATTCAAAGAGGTTTCGCCATATTCCAGGTTTAATGGTAGCTTAGTAGCAATAATTTCAATGCAGTACCTTGTAAAAAAGGGAGATGGGAAGCACAGTTCCCAAAGGTCAGTTGTAGGTGCATGTATAGCAACTGAATAACTTAATTTTTAGAAAATATGAGCCTCCATTGAGGCCTACTTCTGTAGTGACCTCTCTGCATCACAGATTTTTTGGCAACAAAACCATCTCATGTTTCACAGCTTGCAGTATGTTGTGTGTGTAATTTCTTTTTCTATTGTTACAGCATACAAGATGGCAGATTTTTCTTAAAACAGTCTAATGATATATTGTCCTTTTTGGAGTGATAACAATAAATTTGAGATCAAGCAATCTCTATAAAAGGCTCAGAATGTTCCTTGCATCTCTATAGTGTCTTTTTTTCTCTGAATTTTACTACTTGCATTATAATTCCAATTTGCTTCATTTTTAGGCTTATCTGAAATGCAAGAATTCATTGGTCTCAGGCAAGACCAGAAATTAACAAATGTATATAATTTTGTAGCAGTTGCAATTTTTTGCCAATTTACTAATTTTTTTCCAGAAAGCTGACATGCTTATTAAACAGCAGAGGTCCCAGTGTAGAGACAGCTTCCTAATCCTCCTCACACTGTCATGGAATGCTGATTATAAAGGGAAAGTCTAGCTGCTTACAAGGACATGGCAGTATTTTAAGATAAAGATAGTTTGATTTGATTTGTTCTGTCAGACAGAGAAACAAATTTCTCTTGCACATTCAGAGCTTGGAGCAAACCACTCACGGGAATTTAAAAGAAGACAAGATATCCATGCCACAGTAAACAGAAAGGCTGGCAACCCTGTGCTACCAATTCTGTAAAAGTCAAAAGTTACTGGAAAACTCTGCAAACATTAGTCATGTAAACAGATCTTTATACATAGCCACTGGATGCCCTTGGGAAAGTTTATGCCATTTGCTAGTCCCTGAGAGACTCCAGCTGGGAATCAAACAGTATTTGGTCTCTTAGCCAGGAAAATGGGCTCAGGTCAGCTGATCTGTTTGGTGGGCACCCCTAATCTCTGCAGGAATCCCACCAGTCAAGAGGAGGTTGTGGTTGTTGTCATTTGGTCTTTCCTTAATTGTTCTGACCTCTGCTTCCAACCAACTTGGCCCATTCCCTTCCCACACCATTCCTCTATCCTTGCTTCTACTTTCGTTGCACAGATTCCCTTTCCCTTTAAGAGGTCTAGCTGTTGGCATCTCTGGTGCTTGGTTGTGGTTTGTAATACCTATTTCCATGTGTAGTCCTACTTTAGTCCTACTTTAGCTCTTTGGCTTTTGTCTTTCTAGCTTGGTCCCAAGCACAGTGTTCCCCTGCAAAGGTCTCTTATCCTGCTGGCAGGAAAATGTGGACCAGAGATTATGCAGATTACGCAGGATTTGGAGGTTCTGGGAGATGCCACAGGAGTTGTGCACAGAGAGGTGTTGTGCTCACCTGTGTACACTGATGCACGATGATACATTAGAGGTGATAGTCACAAGCAAAATTAAAAAGGTGAAGGTGCTATACATACTTGAGGGGATGCAGCAAATGCATTGTTGGGGGTGATGCTGCAAAATGTGCTTGGACAGCTCAGGAGAGACTGAACTAACTGCTGTGCTGTCGCAGGGAACTGACAACGCTGTTCTGGGTTTTGTGCCAGTGTTTCACATGTTGAGCAAGCTCTCTGCGGAAAACAGCTAACTTGAAATCTCACGTACCTGAAAGCTCCTATTCCAGGAAGCTTTTCTGTTTGCACATCCTGGTTCAGAACTGGAACCTCTTCTTGGAAAATACCCAGGGAGGTAAACAACCATGCTTGGGAAAACTTGATGGCAACTTCCTGTTGGCAGAAGCTGGCTCGTCTTTGGAACAGTGCCAGCATTTGACAGTAAAAAGCCTTTTCTTATTTCTTAAGCATTCCCTAGGCTTTGAAATTCTATTAGAAGTCCAGAGCTCCTGAGAGTCCTGGAAACTTTCTCATTTTGTAATTTTGAATTTATTTCCTTATATTTGTCCATTTGGGTGCCTTATGTATGCAAAACCCTGTCTCAGGCTGTCATGTGACCCTGTGTGAAAAGAGGAAATTACCAAGAAATGTCAAGTTAGGAATCAGTTCTGTCTCAGCATAGGTTCAGCAGGACCCAAAATGTGGGGGGTGTTGTCAGAATCATCCATCTCCTGCCTCCTACATGTTTGATTTGCTGACTACTCAGACGGCACAGAGTAGCAGCTGGTGTTCAGACAGAGACAAGTCTATTATGTTTCTGTCTCACTGATTAGCACTGTTAGCACTGACCTTAATGATAACTCTTACGCAAACAGACAGAGACGGCTAAAGCCCTTTATCTACTAATTAAATAAATCATATACTAGTACTTGAATGTGGAAAATGAGTGGTTTAAGGTGATTAATTAAAAGTGCCAGTCAGATCTTGTAACTTAGGTGAGTCTTTAATATAATAGATAACCCAAGACAAAATAAATGGTTGCTTAACTCACTGTGGCATGAACAAATACATTGTTAATGCAGGAATGCCTTCATTTTAGCCAGTAATATTTTAAGAATGTTTTTTGCTTTTGCACGTCAGAAGTAGTGAAATCTATTTTTGGCTTTAGCACAGAGTTCTTCATGTTGCAATTAGTATTAGCAGCTGATACATCATCCACTTTAATCACGTGCTTCAAATTTATTCTGTGATGGTTATGTATTGCTCATTTTGTATTATTGCTTGAAGTAGGGCTTTATGAACAGCAACTTGTACCCTGTATTTACTCCAGAAACAATGTTGAATGAAGTACAGAAGTATCAATATCTGGATTGTATATAAATACGACTCTGTGAAATATGCAGGGTGTGTTATTTACGTATTATTTACATTGGATGCTTCTTCAGTGTTATGAATGAGGAAACTGCTAAGCATTGACATAATGAACACATGAAGTGAACAGTAATCTGGGATTTAGTGTGACTGTAACTGCAAGTGAGTGGATGTGATACAGAGCAATCTCAGGACCACAAGAGCATAGTGAAAGACATTTGTATGGATGCATTTGAGGGTCTTTCTTGCAGAATGGATACAAAGAATCTTGGAAAATATAGCTCCAAATTTTTTGTCAACTCCATTCTGTTACTGTTGGCCCTTGCAGAGACTTTAGATTATCAAAAAGCATATACCAGTGATTTCCTAAGTTTGTTTCTTAGAATTCTTTTTTCTTCTTTTGGTAACGTGATCTGCTGTGCCTGCCTGCTTGCCTGCTTGGTGAGGACCCTGAAGGAAAGCATCAAGAATGGCTGCATTGTCTTGCAACTCTTATTTGAGCTTCTGCTGTATATTGAGCAAAAGTTTGCAAAAAGGAAGGGCTGAAGTTATCTAAATAAGTGTATTTTCAGTACAACTGTCATAATTCAGTTTTAGAGACCTGATTCATTATAATTTTTTCCCTTCAGTATACCATTACATATACAGAGGTGTGAAGGATTCCCAAATCACCATGTTTCCCCTTCTTACAGATTTAAAATACTACTTATTGCTTAAAACACTGGAAACCTTAACTATTCCAACATTAACTAAAATTGTTGTTCACAAAATTTTTTAATTAATTAATTTTTAATTGTGTCTGGTCAGTTGGCTAATTTGCATTGCTTCGATGCTGATTTACTTGGATGAATTGTTTCCAAACCTTAAATAGCAAAAGGGAAAGCCACAGTTGCACGACATTTTTTTTAATAGTACAAATATCCCCTGACTTTTCTTTTTGGTCTTTAATTTAGCTGACAAGTTACAGTGGTTCGTTACTTTAATTTAGAATAATTGATGATAATGACAAGAGCATTATCTTCATAAATATTAAAAAATGTTTTCCATTACAATGGGCTTTCTGTTCCAAACTGCAATAGTAAAGTTTGCCTGCATAAGGATGCAAAGCTGCGGGAGATAACTTTAAACTCATGTGATTTTAGAGACTTTTAACCCAACTCGTGGCTCCGCAGCCCAGGGCGCGGCGGGCCTCGGGGGACACCTGCTGGTGACAATGCCGCAGTGCACTCGGCCCCTCCCCGGCCAGGCTCCGGACGCCCCTTGGATCGGCGTGAGGAGCTGCTGGTGCTCCTTCACAAGGAGAGCTCATCGAGGGCTCGGGTGTGTCTGAGTAAAGCTTTAAGTCAGCCCTTAGACTCTGTGCAGTGCAATTCTGTCTCAGAGAAAAAGGGCAGGCACGTACACGTCCTTGAATTTACTGGGGAAAGGACAGCACTTGTTCCTATTGCTTATTAAGAGGTATACCAATATAATTTACTTATGAAATAAGCTCTGCAGAGCACGATGTTAAAACACACAGGGAATGTGGGCAGTAGTCCGAGTTATCAGTACCTGAAAACACCTGGACAGGCAGATGTGGGTGTGTGAATGAGGCAAACAACTCTCTTTATCCTTCCTATGGACTGCTGGTCTGCCCTGAGGAGATTGTTTTGGGCTTTTTCTATAATGTTCATCACACTATTATGTGGGTACTTCACTAACTTTGTTTTCTCTCAAGAGCAGAGTGAAGAGGGTTCTCTAATATCCATTTCTTTGCCAGGGAAATGAGATGTAGGAAGTTCAGTGTCAAAAGCATCCTCTAGTGTTGATTGCCCACTTCTGAGATAGAATTTTAGAATTGTTTATGTTGGAAAAGACCTGTAAGATAGTTGAATCCAACCACTCCCCCAGCATTACTAAACCATGTCCCCAAGTGCCATATCCACACATCTTCTAAATCCCTCCGGGATGGTGATTCCACCTTTATCCACTGCAGCCTGTTCCAATGCTTGACAACCCTTTCCATGCAGAAATTTTCCCTAATATCCAATCTAAGCTTCCCCTGCTTAAACCTGAGGTTTTTTCCTCTTATTCTGTCACTTGTGACTTGGAAGAAGAGACCGAGTGCCTAGAGCATGCTTTCTCAGACCATTTGGCATTGCACATAATGTAGTTATGCTCAAATCACAGCTCTCACTGTCCTCAGCTGTAGTTATAAATGCTTGAGACTTCTGTATTCAGACCCTGGGCCTCAGTTTGTTATTTGGGGGGAAAAAAAAAGAAAACATATCTGAAGTATTATGGTATAACTGAATTGTGAACTGTATGCTGCCAACTGGGCCGGTTGCCAATTAGAAATATTTGATGCTTTAATGATAGACAGTCCATTCTCTTCCTGGAACTTCCTGCTTGGATTTCTGCCCAAGTCAAGGGAACTTGGTGACCTGAGACCTAGTGCCTCAAGTCACTCCTCAATATTTGACTGTGAGGCTGCTTCATGGCTATGTTGCTGTGTCTGTAGTCCAGTGATATGGATAGTTCAGTGGAGTGGATCAGAGGATCAGCAAATCTTATTTTAGGTGTAGGATGCTGTCCACTTGCTATATAGAGCCCATTCACATCTTTTTCTGTAGGTAGTTTCCAGACAGTTTAAGCTGTTCCTATGTTGATTGTGATGTAGGAAACCATGTGTTTACTAAGCTTCAGCCATTTGCCTCATGGATGAAGGAAGATCAACTAGAGGTAGTTTGCACTAAGGGATTAAAATGCTTCTATTTAGTACACTAGATGCCATGCATTTCTGAAATAATTCTGAAACATACCTACAATCTAAAATTTGCACCTGTTGACCACATCTAAGTATGCATAGTGCACCACAGTGATGTCCCTTCCAACTCCCTTTCTACGCATGCAGTAGTTCTGTGCCCTTTGATCTGCTGTATTATAGTCTTAGGTGGGTATTTTGTGGCTTACTGAGGGAGCCCAGAGTGTATGTTCCTGTGATCCCTTCTTGACCCTTTGCCACTGAAGAAATCTGATATGATGTGTTAAGCTAACATTGTTCACTCTGTCATGCTAAGGATGCCACTACCTTATCTTCACCTGTAACAAAGTATATTTAGGAAAAGAGCTGGCCATTTGTACACTATGGTGTTGTTTCTTCTGCCAGTGAGCTAGGGCTGAGCTTTGGTTCCAAACACTGTGTTTCATGGCCAACAAGTGATCTTGGATCAGTTTGTCTCAGTCCTTCTTGTCACTAAGTTATACTTTTAGGCTCTGTAACATCATGTATTAATGAGTTCCATGACTTAGCTGTACATACTTTTAATGGAAAAATGTGTAATTGGCTGACATCCAGTTCTTGTGCGAGACTGAAACAAAAATCATTACCAACACATTTTCTCCCCATCGTTGATGGAGGTTTTGTAGACTTGCACTTACAGCCAAGCCAAAAAGCCCAGGTAACCCAGCCTCCCCTAACTCAATTTGAGGAGACTGCGATCAGGGGGATCAGCCAGTCCTGCCCGAGACACAAACGAGGAGCCCGCTGGTGCCGGCTGCAAATAGCTGGCCTATCCGTCCCGCCGCGCAGCGG
Source organism: Entomyzon cyanotis (assembly GCA_024500445.1). Classification (NCBI taxonomy): domain Eukaryota; kingdom Metazoa; phylum Chordata; class Aves; order Passeriformes; family Meliphagidae; genus Entomyzon; species Entomyzon cyanotis. The sequence goes on from JAKEPQ010000852.1 coordinate 5,209,805, forward strand.
TGTCTCTGCGGAGGATAGGTGCCCGCGGTACGTGTGTCGATGGAGCACTGCTCCGCTCGCCGGGGCACTCCACCCGGGCTGTACCACTGGCGGGGCTGCACCGCTCAGCCACCGCACCCGGGGTCCGTCCCTAACCCACTCGGGCATGGCCGGCGGCCTCGACCCGCAGCAGGGCCGGGAAGCGGCCCGGCCGACCCGCTACGGACCCACGGCTGGGCAACGCGGGAGCCCCGGCACCGGCGGGCAGCAGCCCGGCGGACGTGGGCCCCGCGGCTGCCACAGGTCGCCGGGGCTGCCCTTCGCGTCCCGGCCCTGCAGGCCCGGCCGCGTGGGAAGCCGATCCCAGCAGGGCCTTCCCGAGTGCCGCTCGCTCTCAGATCCTCGCGGGGCTAGGCCGGGCCGGGCCGGTTCGCCCGCAGCCGCGGGAGCCGCTCGGCCCGGCCGGGCCCGGCGGGGCTGCGGGTGGTGTGTGCACGGCGGGAGGGACCGAGCGGGTCAGCGCGGCGCGGAGGGCGGGGATAACCCCGTGGTGGCCGTCACGTGGAGCAGATGAAAGGGAAGCGGCTTGGCAGGGCGGAGAGGAGCCGGGGCGAGGGAAGGGGAGCGCCGCAGCGAGGAGCGGGGCGCAGCGCGGCGGGAGGGCCGCTGCCATGGGACGCTGACCGGCCCGGGACCCCGGCCCCGGAGCTGGAGCCGCTCGGGAGAGATGCGCGGCGGCGGGGCGCCGCTTCCTCCCGCCGCGCGATGAGGGGCTGCGGGGCCGGCGCGGCGCTGCCCGTGCCGCCGCTGCCGCCGCCTCTGCTGCTGCTCGGGGTGCTGCTGGCCGCGGCTCCGTGCGCGGCGCTGGGCAAGGAGACGGCGTTCGTGGAGGTGGTGCTCTTCGAGTCCAGCCCCAGCGGCGACTACACCACCTACACCACGGGGCTGCAGGGCCGCTTCTCCCGCGCGGGGGCCACGCTGAGCGCCGAAGGCGAGATCGTGCAGGTGAGCGCGGCCGGGGGGCGCCGCCTGCCCCAAGATGGCTCCGCGGGCCCGGCACCTGCGGCACAAAGCGGGGCCGGGCCCGCCGCCCCACGTGCGCCGCGCGGCCCGGGGACGCGGTGACAGATGCGCGCCCGCGCACAAAGGCCCAGCGCCGGCCTCAGCTCGCCGGGCAGCCTCGCTTTGACAGCCGGGCGCGCGGCGCGGTCCGTGCGCGGCGGAGCGGGCGGAGCCGAGGTCCGCCTCACGCCTCACGCGCGGCGGGCTCCGCTCCGCTCCGCTCTGCTCTCCCCTCCGCTGGGCGCGGGGCCGGCCGGCGGGCGGAGGCGGGGCTGTGCCGGGCGGCCCCTGCCGGTCCCGGAGCTGCCGGCGGTGCGGAGCTGTGCGGGGCTGCTCCGCTGTGGGCCCGGGCTGGAAGTGCCCGGCGGTGATGGGGTGCCGTGCCGCTCGCTGCCCGCTCCGCGCCCGGAGCTGCCCGCCGGTGGAGCCGGCAGTGCTGCGCTCGGGGCTCCCCGGAGCGGGGCTCCCACCGCGTCACACATCCCACTGAGCTGCGCTCGGCTTTCTCACCGGAGAAATGGTTTTTGTCCGAGACTGAACGGAACTCTCCTTTGGTCTTATTGAAACTCTTGAAGTGCCTATCTAATTCCTGTGTAGTAGCTTGTAATTGCTGACTTTATTTTTCCCCCCCTTTGGCTAAGTAGAGAAAAATTACTTGAATGGTGTTTTAGTAAGTTTGACTGTTAAGCAATTGCCAGTAGCAATCCTTATTTCTCTTTAACAGCTGTGGGGTTTGTTTGCTTGTGTTCCATATATGTTCAGATATGTACACGCACTTACACACATAAATATACATATTAAGGTTAAAAAAAACTGACTGGTGGCAAGTAAGTTCTAAAAACAACTGTTAAAGCTCTACAAACATGAAGACATTTATATCAAAATAACTTTTTCTTAAAGTAAAGAGTACTGCTTATGAGTGCTTGATATTTCAAAACAGTTTCAGCTGGAAGGATTTCTTATAAAAGTTCTCTTGAAGGCAGAAGGGTTGTGAGGACAAATTGCTGATGTAAGGTAATTCTTCAGAGAAAAGAGGGATGGACCAATTAAGTTATAATTACGACATTTAGAAAAGGTGGTGCTAGTAGGGGCTGGAATAGACATGGACATTTTTTAACCTTTTGGTGCATTTTCATTTTAAGACTAAACACTGTCTTTGGGGGCAGCAGGAGACTTCAAAGGTTCCTTTTGTGTCAGGTGTTAGTATTAAGAACAGAATGTAGGCCATTTAGCAAGGTCATGCCTTCTTGGTGACTGTAAATAAAAGTGGAGAGAAAAAACCCCCTGTTCTTTAAAGACTCAGATTTGCACAACTTAAAACAAGTGTACTAAATGACTTTTGCAGGCCTTATTGTTTCTAACATCAGCTGTCTGCTTCCTCTTAGTGCTTGACTAGACAGCACCCCAAATAGGAAAGACTAAAGTGAAAGCCACATGATGTGGCAAATCTTTTACAGTCATTTGTCACTCAAAAATTGATTTGCTTATTCATCTGGACACATGCTAGATAACATACATCATGGAGATGTTTGTTTTTTGTTTCACAAGCTGTGTGTGCTGCTCTTTTTTCCAGAGGAGAGAACCTGGCAGACTTTGTTCCAGAGCAGCTAGACTGAATGCCATCAGTTGTGTTTTCACTGTTGAGGTTTTAGATTGCATATAACATCTCTTGTCAGTGTCCTGCTTCCTTTATCTCGTCCTGACAGTGAATTTTTCAGAGCCAGAATTTATATTTTCACAGCATTGTCTTGCTTCCCTGTTTGCAGCTAGGCTGTATTTTTCTAGAACATTGTGAATCTGCTGTTCTAGATGATCATTTAAAGTTCACTGTGAGGTTTAGAAAAGGCTCATGAAGCTATTGCCACTTGGAACCTGCTCAGCAGCAGCTAGTTGTACATCAGCTCTTCTTGGCCCCAGCCCCTTTGTCAATGCACACAGCTCTTTCAAGAATATTGAAAGATGCATTTTTCTTTAAAATGAAATATTAGAAATTCTTGAAAATCAGGCACACCTTAAAGAATGGATCAAAGGAATTGTGGTTTTGGGACTGCACAAAGACTTGCTTTTGTTTATGTTAATAGCATCAATTACTCATTGGTCTTGAAAGTCCGAACAAAAAAACCCCAACCTTAAGAAACAATGCACTTTCAGCTTTTGATAGGTCATACATCCACTCCTAAACTGGTTATTGGTCAGATTCCTATCCAGTAGTGGTGTGCTATTATATTGTTTCTCATGTTATTGTGAATGAATCTTATTAGGGTCAAGTGTCTACCCAGAATAACTCTTCAGAGAGATGAAATGTTCATATGTCTTCTTTCATGTGGCCGCAGTTTGTATTCAGCAAACTCATCCTTATGTTGCTGTGTCAGCTGCTCCTTAAATTGCTCAAAAGTCTAACCATTTTGGTGGTGTCTGGCATACTCGAATATTCCATGTTTCTTGGGGCAGTATACTGGCCATGAATATGGTTGAGAGATTGGAAGTTGCAAATTGGAAGTTGGTTAGAGAGTGACTGTGAAAACCAGACTTTGTTGAAACCTCTGAAATGATATATTGCTTTAAAACAAATTACGACTGGAGAACTCCTTATGGTTGAAACTTCTCGTACCATTCAGGGCAAAAGTTCAGATGTAGTCTTGTCTCAAAGTCAGTGTTACATGGCCACAGACTGACAGTGCTCAGACAGCAAAAATCACTGATTTGACTAGCAGTGGCTTTATTGCTCAGAGTGAGATTATGTATCTTAATTTTACTTGCAGCTGTCAAGGTCCTATTCCAGTTGCTTGTTCAGCTTAATAGCTAAGGTGTGGAGCATCTAATGCTGTGTTTCTTGTAAAGTTGTGGTTCTGATGGGACTGCTCAGGTGAGGTGTTTGGGAAAGAGGATGGAATTTAATGCTCATCTTAGATTGCATTAAAAACTGACATCAAAAACTTTAAGTGATGGACATTCATCGTTGTTAGTTTTCTCTCAGTCTTTTCTACTCCTGCCTTAAATGGACTGCTGAATACAGTAATATGGATGGATTACTGATATACATGGTTTTGGAGAGAAGCAACACGGAGGAGAGATTTGAGAATATTATGTGTGTTTTTTCTTTTGAAACAAAAGGTTGTGTTTTGGTTGGTTTGTTTTGCCTTGGAAGCCTCAGCGGGGAAATGATGAACTTTATGTGGCCATTGAACTGGAGCAGTCTGTAGATGATGTAATAATCTCCACTTGCATATATTTTTTGTGCTTAAAAGGTAACAGTCTGGGGAGAACAAGCATAACTCAGTGCCTTAAGCTCCAGGAAGAAAACAGAAGTGGGACACTTCCCAACTTCTTGCATGACACTTCCTAGTAGCAAATTATTGCCCATCTTTGTCTTGTAGAAGGTGGGAAGGCTTCAAGCTGGAGTGCAAGGCAGTGCCTGTGTGTTCCTTCTGTCTCACTCCAATCCCTTATTTACTTCAATGGCTTTGAATCTTTCCTCTGTTTTCTCAAAATGCAATAGTTACTAAAGCTTGCAAACTGCACTCTGAAGCACTGGCAGAGTTTTTAACAGTGTTGAAAGGAGCAGCTTTACTGTGCAGATAAATAGATGTCTAGCCATGATCAGAGGAGGCTGAGTCAAGGTAACGTTTGTGTCCTTTGAGAGTGAAAAACAAAAATACATATTTTCGGGTTTTTTTGGTTGTTGTTTTGTGATCAGGCAGGTTAAGTTTCTTCTTGCTCAGTGCCTGAAGGCCATTCAAATTGAGGAAGTGGAATTATTTGTGGCTTTGAGTCACTGTCTTATTGAATGTTTTCTTTGCTAGTTATCCTCTTAGAATATGAAGACACCTGTGATTGGGTTTGTGTTAGTTTCCATACCTTAACTGTAAATCTGTGGCTTGCAGTAATGATCCTGAGGACATCAGGGACAATACATTTATCTGGGCTTCAGGTTTGCTTTCTCATTGTGTCCTTAAAGGAAGCATAATTTGCTTTCAAAAGAAGAGATCACTTAGGCAAAGAGTTACCTGGACAGCCTTTGAAGAGCAGAGGTGTTGTCTTGGGCTTGATCTCGGGACAGATTAATCTGTTTCACAGTTTTATCCCTCCCTCTGTCCTTTCCTTTTTCTTTTTTTTTTTTTTTTTAAGTTTCAATCATGCTTTGTCCTGTTGTATACTGTGATGTTGGGGGGCTACCCGGGGGAGTTGAAGACAGCCCATTAAGGTGTTTTGTTTAGGTCTTTATCCCCTTGTGCTCTTTTGTCTTGACCCTGAGCTGTGTCCTCACACTCTGAGCTCCAGCCCAGTCACATCACTGCTGGCTTAGTTCACAAGGAGTTGCCTGTTCTCATTGGCTTCTAGCTGCGATGCAGTAAATAAGGATGTTTATTTTTCATTAATTCTTCAACGTTGCAATATCCAAGATCTCTTAGAATGGTGGTGAAGAGACTGCATAAACTCCCTCTGTGGTAGCTGTTGTGTGCTGTCTGCTTGCAGCTGTAGTGCTGTGCTTTGAAAATCCTCTGTCTGTGTCATCTTATTAAGGTTCACAGCAACAATGTAGGAAAATTTAACGTGGGGAGTGATCGTGGTAAGAAGGGGCACTTGGCAGTTTAAGCCTTCTACAAGAACATCCTTCTCTCTCCTTCGTTTTGACATTTCATGTCTTTTTTCATATCTTCTGGAAAAAGAAACACGTGTGTGTTTCTTACAGAAATGGTTAATATAAACCCAAAATTATCATGGAGATTTAAGGGCTGGTAAACAGATCTACCAAGTTAAAATCTTTGGAGTTTCAAGCTGTAGACTGTTACATTACATTACATTATAATGGATTAATAGAGAGTTAGGGGCATCTGTGGAAACTGTTTCTAAATGAGTCTAAGGTGGTAATAAAAAAAAAAATATTAAAAAAAAATATAATAAAAAAAGTAAATATTTCTAGGCATCACTACAGGGGAGGGAGCTGATCCAAAGATGAGGTACCAAATTCAGTGATGAGTTACTGGTTTTGGAGGAAGCTCCAGTCTCTGTGGTATTTGCACTGAGTTGCAGCAATAGCAGAATCTTCTGCCAGAACCTTGTTTCAAGACTAAAACAGTCCCTTGAAGAAAAGGTGGGAGGCACAGTGTAAGGAAATGTGGTAAAAGATATTTAAGTGTGGAGAAATTACAGTAAAAAGAACAAAAAATGCTAATGTGACCCATTTAGAGGAAGAAGAATAAAGTAGGTTAAGGGAGTAAATAAAAGCAGAAAGCTCCCAGCACTGGCTCAATACTCAGACCAACCAGTGCAGTTTCTGTACTTCCACTTGAAGGTGGGAAATCAAGTGGGGAAAATAGTTCATGGGAGTTCACATGACTTTTCTGCATATGTCCATATGTTTAGTTAAACTTCCTCACAGACATTGAAAGTCTGTACTGTTGAAAACCTTGCCTTTGCTCAGCAGGATGCTGACCACTTCCTTTTCCATGTGCTCCTCTTGCTTGTCTGGGAGGTGGAAGTAGGAAAAAATCCCAGAGAGGAGTGGTGCTCAAAAATTGTTAAACATGGGTCCATTTGGAGAATTTTTTTTTCATTTATATATATTTATTTATGTTTAGACAGGATCTATGTGACTACAGTGTTTTATATATAATTACAGCCCACTTTGTAGTGTTACGAGCAGTTGTGGCCAGCCATGCTGCATGGGTGGAACTGGCATTCACACCCCCTGAGCACCTCTCTGGTGTCCTAACTGGACAGAACAGCTCCTTTTTAAGTGCTCTGCCTAGTGCAGATCTTCTGAAATGACACCAGGTGAAGTGTGTGGAGGACATAATTCAGTGTGGCAAACTTGGAGGGAAAGAACCTCAAGCAGCTCTTACTGCAGGCAGATCTTATAGGAAAGTCTTGAGTAGTTGTATAAAACCATTGATTAGCATACATAGTAATTTTCTTCCAGTTTATACCATCTTGTGGTGGAGTGTGTATTTAAAAAGGCTCCCTTTTTTTATTACAGTCTTCTAGTTCTTGTTTTGGAATTGCAAAGTGAGGCCCTTCTGACCCAAAATAACTTTCAGAAACAGTTTTTCAAAGTATGAATGCTTTCAGGAGGCCAGCATCTGACTGGTTAAGGAAAGATACAGTCTGGATGCTGTAATCTGCTGAATGCTCTACCCAGTCATGTAGGTGGCACATGCATTTGCATTAATACACTTACTACATTAGAAGTGCTCAGTTTAGGAAGTATTAAGGATTGACTTGTACATACTATCTCTTGTTTTGGGCATTCACCCTTCTGTATTCAAATGTGTTCAAACCAGAGCGTGTGCTTACAAATGAGAACAGAATGAATGCAAGTTGAGTGCTTGGCCATATTTCTCATTTCCTGGCTTAAAAAGAGGGCCCTTCACACTAACAGAGATCAGCAAAGGAAAAATAGATTGTTTTTAAACAAAGATGTGGTTTGAAATTGTTGAAACAGCAACAGAAGATTTGTGTTAAAAAGAAGGGAATTACGTTTTCTGCATTTTTCTCAAGTGCTTGACGCAAACCAGAGTTGACCAGGGAAGTGTGATCTTGTGGATACCCAACAGAGACTCCCAAAAAATTGCACTTATCCCATTGGTTAAGCTGTGCTTACATTAGGTTTGAGTAGCAGTGCTCAGGAAAACAGGCCTCTGGTGACTTAGGGTGTCCTCTTCACAGTGGCAGACTGCTTTCATTCATTTTTTTAAAATTTCCTTTTCATGCTGCTTAGAGACTTTTGTTGTTGCACTTGGCTTGAAGATGAAGAGCCAGTTTACAAAGGTTGATTAGGTGCCTGTTATGTTCCAGACACAAGTACAACCTTAAATATGCAGCTTAATATATGCAGACTCTCTAGGCTTCCCAGACACATGTTACTCTGTGCATTAATGTGAGGATTTTAGTTGTTTTCTAAAGCTGATGGCCAGCTTAAGCTTTCTGTTGGTTTCCTTGAGCTTAAGCTGCTTTATTGTTTTGCATAATTTTCAGTAGCAAAACAAATGGAAGAATCAGTGAGGAGGTGACTGGCTTGAGAAGAGCTAAGGGGCATATTTTAGAGTTTGCAGTCATGGTTTGAGTACAACTGTTTAATTAGCTGTACAGGCATGCATGTTGCAGGTATGTGCCTCCTACTGTGAATTTATTGCATGTGCTTGGTAAGCAACTTTCAAATACTTCTGATTGTAGTGTTTGAAAAATTGCTTTTAATTCAGAAAAGAGTCTAGTTTGTGCCAAGATCTGTTTTCCTACTTTGAGGCTTTTGATGCTTGCTTGCTTTAAAAAAATATACAAGATAAAAAAAGTGGTTTATGTGTGGCTGTGAAAAATTCTTCTTCTCTGCTTCTCTCTTTATCCATTCTACTTTGTCCCTCCTCCCCCAAGCAGAAGAAGCTTCAACCAAACTTTCTGTTAAGTTCACCTTTGGAACTGCAAGTTTCGAGCTTTTGAACTGTCCCCTTTGATGACACATTAGAAATGTACATTTGAAGGACTGAATTGGAAATGCAGAAGGTGTTCTGTCAGTTTTTTTTACACTGATGGGTCAGTTTCACAATTCTATGGTTCATGGAGAAGAACCTCTTTTAAAGGCAGTGGGATTTTTAAAATCTTATTTCATTTTCCTCACAGAGACTGCCCTTGAAGATTTATATGCTTATTGTTTGGGCCTCCTAAGTGGTGGCACTCACAATTGAGTGTTGCTTGGTTTTGCACTAATAACACCAGCACTAATAATAATAATACCCATCTCTTACAGATAAAACATCAATATTCTATATGCAGCATGCCAGTTGTGTGCACTAGTGCTTTCTGTCCCTGCTGCACGAGATTTTACCTGTCCTTTGCCAGCTCTGGAGATAAGGATGGAGGTTAGGATATGCAGTGTAGCAGTTGCTGTCCTTTTCTTCATGCACATTGGGTTTTGTCCTAAGGCAGTCTCTGAAGGGTGTGTGTGATAAAACAGGGAAGGGTATTGGTTACCATTGCAGTATTGTATTTTAATAGGGTCCAACATACTTTCTCATACCTGATTTGTATTTATTTAGAAACCTTTTAGAGCAGATGCTGTCTTGCCTGCTGTGAGGATAAAGAGTAGATGAGCACTTTAGGGTCTGGATGCCAAGCTGGCAGATATCCTAGATGATGTGTAGCCGGGCTGGGAGCAAAAAATGAACTCTTAAAACAGCGCCAAGAGATGCTGCTGAGTTCAGTATTTAAGAGGAGCCAAGGTCTGGAGACCTCTTTTTGCTCAGAGACAAGGTATCCCCAGTCTGGTAGCCAGCAGTGTTTTGCCTCCTTAAAAGATGCTATCTTTTGCATCCCAAAGCTGTATCTGAAGAAAAGACATTATGGACTAGTTGATTCAAAAGAACTTCCAAGGTATGATCTTATTTCGGTTTTCCACTATTTTATTTGAGAAAGCTACTCTGCCAGAGTTTCCCCTGCCCCCATTTGTAACTATCAGGGATAGTCTTTTTGGGTGTGGATACTGGGAATTGACAGAGTTTTTCCTACAGTGAAATAACAGGGTTGTAGTTGCATATTGGGATAAATTTTTCACACCAGAGCTGAATCTCCTTAAATAACAAAAGTCAAATGAAGTGGTCTATTCCTCCTGTCTACCACTCTTGTTGTCTTCAGGCAACTGAAGGTGAAGATGATTTGAAATCTTTCTGGACAGCTTTAGTATTAAACATAGATCCCTCATGTTGAATAGTCAGTCAAAATGCATGCACACTTGTATGCAGTATGAACAGAATCTCTGGTTCTCAAGTCTGGGTTAAGTGTTTGTTTCAGGGGCTTGCATAGGAAAGTTCCTGGAGCCCAGAGACATCATAGCCTTGGAAATTTTATGGGAAGAAGCTACTGTCCTTTTCAGTGAAAGGGCTGAAATGTCCTGAAAGAGTTAAGCTCTACTTAGCTCACTCGTAAGGTATTTAATATCCTTATTAAACTCAACTGCTGGTTCACTTTTTTTCCCTCTTCTTATGTTGAATAAAATTTCTTGAAGAGCTGAGCCTCTGCCTTTCAGATCAGAGGCTCACATGTTGAAGCTGGCAGTGCTAGAGGCTAGTTCCTATCTGTGTGACAGCATTTTTAATTTAACAGGACCAGCTTTGATGTTCTTGAATATTTATAGGCAGCTTCAGATCACTCCAGTATGTATTCTTTTTAACTGGAGCAGAAGCTCTTCCTCACACAACAAAATTTCTTTCCCTCTGTTTACTCTTTGGTCTTTTTTGGATTTGTAGCCATCAGGGTGGTTTTATGTTACAGAAATATTACTTAAATACTTACTTACAGGAGGAACTACTTGATTTCCTTTCTAGTTCCTGCAGCTTGCGGGTAGTCCAGTAACTGAATTTAGCTCCTTGTTTGAGCCTTGCTACAGACACATTGTAGAAGAGATAGATGCAGTGAGAGAGAGAATTTGAGCAAAACTCAAGGATGGAGCCTCCTCAGGAGTCACAGAAGTGTTTCTCAGACACCCTAAGGAAAAGGAGCAGGTTGTGGTTTGAAGAGGAACTGGAAACTTAAGATTTGACTCTCAGTAGGAGCTGATCAGAAATTAGGGAAAAAAAGTTTTAGAAGGAAATTGCCACTTAGATTGTTTGACTTGCATGAAACTTTGATCAGACTTGGGCAGGAGTCTTAAAAAAGATAACTGCTGGGTGAGCTATTGGTCAGGTTTTAATCCATCTCAGACTTCTTTGCCTCAGTGACTTCCCTGCCCCACTGGCCCCCAGGCAGTGGGCTGCTCAGAGCTGGCACTGTACTTTTGAAAACAGAGGTGTGGTTTACAGAGATTTAAATGCCACTAGGTTTGGTGTCTCAGGCCTCACTGTGATTTGAACCTTTACCTTGATTGTGCCACAGGAGGCAGCATGTATGTCATATGAAAATGTTCCCTCAGCTTGTGCTGAGGACTCCTCTTTCCCTCCTTCCTCTGCCACGTTTCCCTTCTGCTTTATCTTCTCAGCCCTGTGTTGTGGATGTCATGTGGACTCCCTTATTACTGATCTCCTGATGCACAGAACCTTTGCTGTGGCCAACTGGGACAGCAAAGCAATGGCATTTTTTTCCTGGAATTTCATGTGGATGCTGGTGGTTCGGGCAGATTCCTGTATCCTGCTGCATTTACTGTTTGTTGAGAAGTTCTGTACACTTTGTGTTATGTGATGATCTCCTAACTAAACCTGGACTACCATTACTGAAGTAGCAGATTTTTCCTGTATTATTTTGAATGGTTTCACTTTGTAAAAAATTCTGTCTTTCTGTGATGGTAATTTGTTTTAATGCATGGCTTACAGAGGAAAAGATTTGTGGGTTTAGACATTTCTGCTGTAGATGCACATCTCTGTTGGTACAGCCTTTTCTAGTTCAGCAAGTGAAATCAATATCACTACCTAGGTAGATAAATAGCAGTGGAAATCAAGCACAGGAGGAAAAGGCTTGCTTGTCTGTTTGACATAAGTAGTGTGATCAAAGAGTTAGGCTTCTCGTACTATAGAAATTCAGCAGGGCAATAGAGGTGGATGTGATGGTGACTTCATTTTTCTCTAGTTCCTTCCTCCAAACTGTTGTTAACAAAGGTAGTTTTCCTTCTCCCTGCATTCCCTAAAATATCCTTGTGAGACAGGAAAATTTATCAAGTGTGGAAGTACTTAATGCTTCTGTCTCTGGGAAGGATTTCTCCAATGACCACAAGCTGGGCAAGGGGAGGTTTAGATTAGATACTAGGAAAAAGATTTTCACACAGAGGGTTGTAAAGCATTGGAAGAGACTGCCCAGTGAAAATGGTGGAATCACTATCTCTGGAAGTGTTCAAAACTATGTGGATGTGGCCTTTGAGGACATGGTTTAGTGATGAACATGGTGTTGGGTTGGCAGTTGGACTTTATCTTAATAATGATTTTGTGATTCTCTCTGTCATTGTGCTTTTGTCTTAGTAGGAAGTAACAGACAATAGCATACATCTAGTGAAATGTAATTGCAACGAGAATTTTTGCAAATAAAATTCTTTCCCAGTCCTTAAGTTGCAGTTGGTGTCCTAGAATTCAGATTGGTGAAGCTGGGAAAGTATTTGCTTCCTATGTAAGTAATAAAGCATACTGGCTGGTGAAGACACTGCTAGCAAATAACCTTGTAGATACAGGTATTTGTCAGGCTAGGAAGAACTGCTTAGGAAGCTGAATTATATTTATTTTTAGCAGTTGTACTATCCAAGTACTGCTGAATGTTGAAATAATGTCATTATAAACATATTCCAGATAAAATGGGCTCTGCACTCTTTAGAACAGAATACACAAACTGATGCAATCCGTTCCTATTCTTAAGACAGCAGAATTCTGACTTAGGTTAGGACTAGTTCACTTAGGAATGACTGGTAAAAGTAGTAGGAATCCTGAGTATCTGTCAAGGGAAAGTTGTGGGGCAGGGAACTTGACTTTTTTTATAGCATTCTTGCCAGAAAATATGCTTGGAACAACAAACAAGAGATGCTCAGAAGAACAAGAGAGAAGTTGAACAAGCCTTAGAAGAAAGCCATCCTAAAGCGGTTGCTGGGGTGTAAAAAACTGTAAACCCTGCCCAGCTGGAGAATATCCTCTAGCACTTTCTCTGCCTTCAGAGGCAGGGTGGTTATGGCTACTCTGCTGTAAGGAATGGTTCATGAACCGTGTGGTGGAGGAATTTAATCTTTGTGTCAGTATGATAATGTGGCATATCCATGCCCAACTGCAGGGCTCCATTTCTCAGCACAGAATAGCATTTCTTAGTCTGAAAGAGAATCTGTAAGTGAATTCCAGATTTTTGCTGTTGGTGTTATATGGAATTACCAGTAAAAACTGTGCCTCTGGAAGGAGGAGTTGGTTTCATTTACCTTTTCAAGTGGAGACAGCTGCCAGAAGAATATAATATTTTTAAAAAATCTATTCAGAGATAAGGCAACTTACATTTACATTTTAAAAAAATGTATTTTTTAGAGTAATTGCAAGCATTTTCAGTGCTTCCTCTTCAGCTTACTTCTTAAGGATCCAGAATACCTTTATAAGTGTGTAGTAATTTTTAAAGCACTTAAGAATGTGCTGTTTGACTGGGACTTTATGTGTTTTTTGTATTAGTTTGGCTTTTTTACTGTCCTTTTAGAAACCTGTCAATGAAATGTCATTGCAGATGCTGAGGGATGACTGCTAACAGTGAATGAAGCCAATCATTGGAAGCATGAACAAAATGGGTTAGAACAAAACATATGCTCTGCTTTGCAACAGGTGAGCATATGCTAGAAAGGATTGCTTTGAAATCACGCATATTTTAGGAAAATACTGATGCCTTCTGATGTTGGCCTGTTCCTGTCTCTCATTAGCTGGTGCAGAATTGATCTCTGATGATGAACTCTAGGATCAGGCAGTGGGTGAATAAACTTCATTCACAGGGTTTAAAATTTGGCAGTTAATCCAGGCAGAGCAGCAGTTCTCCCCTGCTGTCCTACAGGTAGCTTTTCCATCCCATGTTGTTCCACTCTCTGGGGTGGATGGAGCAGCTTTCTGAAAGGGCTCTGTTGCTGCTTACAGCCTGAGATGTGTTGTTTCATGGCAGCACGGTTACAAGGAGCCCTGATGGGCAAGAGTGACTGATGTTAAATGAGGACAGGTGAGCAAGGGAGAAAGAAAAATTAGGTTTGGCCTCTGATTTCTTTCCTGGTGCCTTTGTCTTGCCTTTGAATTCTCACTTTCTGATTCCTTCTCATTCCTGTGTGAATTCTCAGTGCACTACCAGGGACATACACAACTGTTTTTGAACTTCAAGCTGAAAATGATTTCTGAGAAAATGAACAAAGTTCATGATCCCAACATTTCAACCCCACACTTCTGTAATAATTAGGACAGGAAAAAATTATAATAACGTCTAACTAATTCGGAGTTAATCTTTGTATAGCTGAATTTCTCTCCTCATTTGTCTTTGAGGGTTGAGATTTAGTACTGCAGTTGGAGGTATTTGGTAAAAGCTTTTTGCCTTCATTATATCTAACCACAGATATGCCATAAAGAGAATTAAATTAAGAAAGGAGTCAATTTCTTATATGTGATGCTCCTTAGGTGTTATTTTTAGTATGTCTTATCTCTGGTCCCTTGACTTGGACCAGATCTCAAAGGACACTGAAGGGAAATGCCAAGGTTGTGTAGAATCTTGGAATTCCCAACCCAGCCCTGCAGGGTCTGTTAAAATAATCACAAGTGCCTGAGTCATGGTTATCCTTCAGGGTGATTTTATAGGTGGCACTATTTCTGTCATGTTCTGCTATTTTGTGATGAAATTACTTACAGGTGGGTTGGCAGGCAAACCAGGGTTGGTGGTTTTTATCTCAAGAGACCTTACCTTGAATAAAGCTAATTAGTAGTGCTTTGGAAATCAGTTCTGTGCTATTCTTAGGGTCAAAATTAGGGATTTGACAGAGAGAATTAAAGTGCAGATAAGCAGATCTGAAAGTTGACTATTCAGATACACGTCTCAGAAGTTCCAGCAGCTTTTACTTTTTTTTTGCTGTGATGTTGCCCAAAAGTTGGGTCATGCATAAATAGTCACATTAGTCTGTCAGGTTAATAAACTGACTACTTTTGTAGTCCATATCATAGAATCCTGTGCTGAAAATTTGTCATCAACTTTGTTTTATAGTAAATTTTGTGATATGAAGTGTTTGCCAACCATCCTTCCCCAGCCTATTTGCCCAAGGCCAAATCAAGTTTCTGAAACTGTAGTGTGAGATTTTAAGCTGCTGCATTGATTGAAGATGTTTCTAGACTGAAAATGAGAAAGGCAGAGTTTCATTTTCCCTCAATTAAATATTAGAACAGTCACTTAACTTTCAAAATACGACTTAATGGCTCTTCCAGGCCTGACACATCTCCTTGCATCAGTCACTTGTGCAAAAATGTTAATCTCTGTTGCCTTTTTTTTTTTTCCCACCCATAATAATTCCTCTGTTCAGAAAGACTGCCTGTATAAACTTAATACTGCTCCCAGGTAACGGTGATCTGTTATCAAATATTTTTTATTCAGGACTGTGCATGCTAATCAATGGTGAGCACTGTACTGGACATTCAGCCACAGGCACTCCTGCATGACATCCAAGTTCCCTGTGACTTACTTGCCCTTGTAGCTGTCAATTGTGGCACCAAAGTTTTGCAAATGGCCACAGCTGTGTTTTCACGGTGTGGCTCAACTGAGTTCTCTCTGGTTTATCACTGTGGGAAACTTGCTGTCATGATTTGCCCAAGCTGTTTCCGTAGTCTTTGGAAAAAAGAATTGAAATTTTGGGTCTCCTGTCCATAGGGTTTGTGCTGACTCTTCAGGCTCTGCTGGTGAGTGAGTGGTGCAGCTGTTGCAAATATTAGGTAGTAGTGAAGTAATGCAGCACCTAGAACGTTGAGTATTTTGAGTGGGAATTCAAAAATCTGAAAAATGTAGAACTGGCTCTTATTTTTGTATATTCTGGTGTGAGTTGCTTACCCATGTGTTGTAGAGATGTTCAGTGAAGGAGCTATTCAGTTAGCCATATGAATCATATATATCAGGGGTGCTTTTAAGCCAGTTTCAGGATTGCACAGAATTCTTTGACAGGTAACTTTTCAACTTGCATTCAGATAAGAAGTTCTTATAAGCAGTAACCTCTCTAATTTTTTAACCTGTACTCTGTTTTTCTGTCCATCTTGTGAACTGAGATAGGTCTTGCAGAAAAGGATCATCATGACATGAACAACTTTATCACATGAAATGTTCAGAGAGTCATAATTTTGCAGGTTCTCTTCAGTTCTGACTGTTCCTAACTTTGATAAGTAATGAAGAGTGGTGGTGGTGCTGCTGTGGCAGTGCTGCAGCAGAGTGTTTGTTTTATCCTTCAGAGGAAGGGACTTACCTTTATAGATACAGGATAACATCTGACAAAGCAACCAGGAGTTGAATATATCTGAGCTTTCATTCTGTGTGTTGGTAACAGGTGAAGTTATTTCAAGTATCAGCTAGGTGCATGAGAGAAAAAATTATTTCAGAACTAAAATGTCTAGACTAAAAATGCAGAAATATCTTATCCTGTGTTGTAATCTGGATGAAGGTTTTGGGTGCTTCGAATACAGATGTGCCTTAGTAAAGAAGATGCAGCTTGAGTGTAGCCTTGTACAAATACAAGTCAGATAAGCTCCAGTATAAAAAATGAAGTGTAGAATAAAAGCCTAACTAGAAAAATGGCATGGACAGCTTCACTGTAAGCAAGAGCCTTGTGTTTAATTAGTAGGCAACCTCTGTTGCTAAATAACCAAGCAAAAAGAAGCTTCAGTAGAGTAAATCCCAATGGTTTGTGCAGATTCTGTAATTGAAATGTATGAGTACATATGCTTGAGTATATATGCTGATGTCAGACAAAGTGAAGTGGCTTGTTTGAGATCAAAGTTCACCCATCTTCTGTTAATGTAAAGATGAGTGCCTTTCCCTGTCTACCTTTACATTTGTCTCTCAGCATAAAGACAGCCAGGCTGTTTTCATATTTTCTGCAAAGATTTATTTGAGGCTTCGTTTGTGAGCAAGCCTGTGCTCCAGCTTGTCACTACTGTGAGAATGGGTAGGAGGCCAAGGGAAGCATTTATTTTACTGGAGTTTGCTGGATTTGTGGGATCCTTTGGCCCGACTTCAGAAGGTATTTTATTTAGTTAGTTATGGCTGACTTGACATTATTGAAGAGAAATTATGTCTTCTAGCTGTTTAAACCAAATTGTAATGTGTTATGGGAAGTATTTCTGTGTGATACTAGGAGAAAATTCTTTCCTCTGAGGATGGTGAGGCACTGGCACTGCCCAGAGAAGCTGTGGATGCTCTGTCCCAGGCTGGATGGAGCTTGGAGCAACCTGGTCTATGGAAGGTGTCCTTACTGTGGCAGGGGATTGGAAAGAGATGAGCTTTAAATTCCCTTCCAAGCAAAACCATTCAATGATTCTGTGGCTCTCCCAAATTCATTTTATGAGTTCTAATTTTTCTGACCTCTTTCTCCCCTCCAAAACAAGAGGGAGGGGAAACAGGAAGGTGACTTTTGGCATGTCAGTTTTATTTAATTCATGAACACAACAGACTTAAAGTTTAGGCTCCTGCTAAATTTTTTTTCTTTACGCAGACATCCCTTGCTGAGGGCTGGGGATGTTGGGTACTTAAGAGTTAAATAATCTTGCTTTGGAAGCAGCTGAACAGTTTACACTCCTTGCTGGGCTGTACAAAAATACTTTTCCTTTGAAGTACTAGGAGGAGCGGCTGAGGGTAAAACCTGGAATGGGGTTGTAGCTAGCAGTTTGCAGTGGGCTTAGCTTGGAGCAGCAGCTGCCTGCAACTGCAGCGTGAGATGGCAGAGAAGGTTTCTTTCAGTCTTGCCATCACTGTCTCAGTGTGAAGGCTTCCTTTTTGAAATTCTTCAAATGCTATTTACTTCTTAAAAATTTTTGGAATAGGACAGATTGCAAGAAATACAGATTAAAAACATGCTTTCCCATAAAGGTGTGAGAAATACAGGAGTCCTGTTGGAAGTTCCTGGACTGCTTCTGGTGTGATTTGGTAGGGAAGTACACACTGCTGCTGTCTGGGATGAGAAAGATTCACCTCTGTTGAGTGGTGTAAAGCAGGTCGAACTCTTGTCTGGAAAGAGCTTTCAGAAGCTGCTTAGAACCTGTGAAATCTCAGCCCTGGATATTATTCCTTAGCCAAGCTGAGCTCTCAGTGTAGAAAGAGCTGACTGGAGAATGTCAGTAGTGACACTTGCCCCAAATGGCTGAAACCAAACTGGAAGGCATGATGTTTGTAGGAAAAGCTGCTGGGTTCATAGGGCTGCTCAGTGGGAAGCTGTATGTATCCTCTGCTGTGTGCAACAGGGCTGTGCATGGCACTGCTGGATATCCCTTCTGGAAAGCAAATTGCCATGGGCAAAACCTAGTGCAGACTGGGCTCTGATACATGTGGTGTCTCCTTCCACAGCCAGCAGTGGAACTAGACAGACTGAAGTTGCTCTCTGGTTTTCTAGGGAAATGCTCTACCTCTTGGATTTATAATTTCTTGTCAGTATTTCCATGCATTTTTTGGGAGATGCCATTATATGAAACTGAGGAAAAGAATTTTCCTTTTTGCAATGCCACTAAAGGGACAATCAAAATCAATTTACCCATCAGCTGATGAGGGGTAACATTAAAATGGCTGGCTATATCTGTTGAAGAGATGATGACAGTAGTGCTGTAGGTTAGATCTCCAAATTTCAAGTTAGATTTATCGATAATAGGAATAATAATAATAATAGTAATGTGTCCTTTCATCTTTATTCATTTAAGAATCAGACACTTGGCTGTTGGTAGGATCTCTGTTTCTTTCCCTACTGCTCTGCCACTCAGTCTTTAGCTTTCTACCTCTGCCTTTCTTTTTTTGAACAAAAAATGGTGTCAAGAACTTAGTTGCTAAAACAGGCAGCATTTTCCTCTAGGGTTTCTGCTGTTGCTTTGCAGGGCTGAAAGACTAGCTCTAAGTTGTCACAGTCATTACTTTTTAAGGGGAGCACAAATGCAGCCACTAGCAGGAGGGCACATGTTGTTGCAGCAGCGTGTGTGCAGAGCCTGTGTGTTTTCTGTGTCTGCTGCTCTGGGATCACAGGGCACACATGCCGGCTCAGTGTGTTCACAAAGCTGCTCTTGGACAGGAATGGGTGCTGCTGCCTTTTCCAAAACTGTGCAGGCAAAGCAGATATTATCAGGGCTGGCCCTGGGGCATAAAATAGAAAGATCAAAGGAAGTGGCAGCAGCACACAGAGGCTCTTCAAAGCCTGAGTAAGGGAGGATTGATAGAGAAAAAGAGAATGCTCTTGCTGATGTAATCACAGCCTGTGAGACAGGTTGGGGTTTTTTTTTTTCTTCTTTTTCTTAATTTAAACAAAGGCACAAAGACAGTCCTTGTTTGTTTAGAGAGGTGAAGCATGTGCCACAGAGATAGAGCAGGGATACCTCAGTATATAGAAGGTTTTCATGAATAGCTTGGAGCTCAAACATTTTGAAGTGACTGCAAAGTTGCAATTTTTCTTATTTTACCTTGCACAACTTCTGCATGTGGTATTCTCTCACTTGTGGTGCCCATGTGGAATGAAACAGGAAAATGGCAAAGGAAGGAGTGCTTGTTTTCAGGCTGCCTTCCTTATTAAAATGGAAACTTGTTTTGTTTTCTCTTGAGAATGCCAGTTAAAAATTTTTGAGATTTATATGAAAAGAAGTTAAGCCCTGGCAAGGTGGAGTTGGAGGGGAAATGATAAGCCAGATCCATTTTCAAGAAGTGCAGGCTTGTTCAGGCACAAGCTGTGAATGGGAAAGAAACAGTTGTTCTCCTCCTTTTTTATCTATGTGGAAAGGGGGAGGAAGAGGTGTGACTTTTCTGGAACAGATGTGCAGGGGTGGAGGGAGTTTTCAATCTTCTCTGTCACAGACTTCACTTTTCTTTATAGGCTACAGCTGCAGAAGTATGTTTCTGAAACTTCATTTTGCTTATGAGGGTCTCACCTTTATAATTCAAAGGGAATCCCATGAAATAATGAGATAGAATGTGGTAGTCCAGCTTTTCCACCCAAAGGTGTGTCTGTATGGTGTATGGCAAATGACCTGAGCTAGCACAGTCTGCTATCTGAAAGTTACATGTGGACATGACTCAAAGCCTGAATGAGAGTTTACCAGAAAGGCAATGCATATCAGTTGATATAGTTACATTGATTTTACACATTTGGAGCTCAGGCAGAGCAAGCTCTTCTGCTTAGATGGTGAGCAAAGCCTGCATGCATCTCTTGGAATACACTGGAGGTCCATGGGAGGCAGAGCCTGTCCCTCCATAAGTCTTTGGGAAGCTGTTAACTCCAAAACTTAAATTAACTTCACCATTTTGCATTGTTTCGCTTATTGATTGTTTCAGAAGAAAGATCTAATGGGATTATCTCAGCCCCAAAATGTATTCCAGGATGCCAGAGATCAAAGTGGTTATTTCTGTTGGCAAAATCTACAGCTTTCCTTCCCCAGTATGCCTGAGACCATTTGCAGTGCAGTTCAGATTAGCAGACAAAACTGTGGGGCTCTGAAGCTTGAAAACCTACCATGAAGGAAAGGCGACTGCTTATATTATTAACTTTAATGCTTTGTTCTGGGGTCAGAGCTACATTTATAGTCTGCTGAATCAGTTTATTACCTTAATAAGGTAAGCAGTAAGGTTGCTGCTGGAAAAGAGATTCATCCTCTTTATTGTGGAGTATGTGGGATGATACTGGCATTCCTGTGTTGCCTCATGTGGAAATGTTTCAATTTTGCTGGTCAGCGTCAAAACTTTTTCTCTTCACCTTGCTGAGTCTCTCCTGCCATGCCACTTCTACAGGTGTGTCTGATTTGATACCTGACACTAATAGAAAGTGCTTCAATACACTTAAAATACTCTGATTTTGGGTTTTACTTACCAAACCTTCAGGCACCAGGAAATTTGCACATCTTACAGAGCTCTGAGATGGGCTCTGACATGTACTTGTGTTACTGCTGCAGGCACTTTCCCCTCACCAGACACAGAGGCTAGAGAAAAATTCTGGGATGGGAATCCTGGCAGTTACCATGACTTTCTGCTTTAAAATACATTCTTTTTTGGAAATCCCATGCAGATATGTGAAGGACAGACTGCTCCAGTCAGTTGCAGAAGACAGCAGTTAATAAAGCAGAGGTTTATCTGCCCATAGAACAGGATAAATTGGTGGGTTCTGCTATCAGTATGGCATCCCTATTCTTTGCTTCTAGTGAGCAACAGAATGAAAAAAGAGCTTTTAGCTGATTTCCTGTATTCTCTACTGAGTTTGTGCAGCTACTTCTGCCAGCAGTATCAGTGACCTTTAGATTCATGCAACCAAGTGAATTAACACAACTACCATGCTGAGTTAACCAAAAAAGTTCCTCTGCTCCAGTGACTCTCTGGCAGAAACCAGTAGTGGATACTAGTGAATGAATGTAAGATTATGGTGAGAATTATTATATGGTGAGAATTCTGCAGAATATGCATCCAGGCTCTACCAGCTTGTGGCTTAGGTCTTCTGTAAGCATCAACTTCTACATGAGAGCCCTTGATGGCTTTTTCATGTTTTTTTCCAGTCCATTACTTCATGTGTAGCTTTCTTGTCTAAATTTGAGAGAGCACAAGGAAGATCTGTTTTGGTTTTGGGGTTGCTGCATACTGTGCATTGTATTTTTTTATTTTTGAAGAGCAGTGGAGTCCATGTTGGTGCAGGAGGTGTAGGACAGCAGTTTTATTGGCATGCCTGACAGGTACCTGCTTAAATTGCTCACTAGCAGGATTGGAGGGAAGACAGCTACATCTCCAGAATTTTTCTCATTCTCTCACTGTTCAGTGTAAATTCTGTAGAGCTTTTTTGAGCTGCAGGGGGAAAAACGTTGCCAGGAAGTAATTGTTCTTTCTGTCTCTTCCTAATTCTGTGCAGCAGCTGCCTTGTCTTTAGCTGCTATTAATGGTCAGAGCTGTGTGAACAAAGGAGCATCAGGCTGATGTAACTTCTTCCTCTGTTAGACATTCCCTCTGAAGCCATCTTTTGTCTTGATGGCCCTATTGTAACCATTCACATACTGATGAATGAACAGGAAGCTGATGATGATAGTGAGCAGATGAGTTTGATCATGAACAGGTTTTACTCAGACTCCAGCCTGAGGGAGTGTATATAGGAACAGAGCTGTACCACTGTCAGCTGCAAGGTCTGAGTTGTTCATTCAGATTTTCTTTTGTTTAAGAAACTGGAAAAGGTTATTAATCTAAGAGAAAATGCGCTTTTTTTTGCTGAACACCATTTTTACAGGTACAAATCCAGTAATTCTGTCTGTTGCCTCATCATACAAAGAGAAGTTTACTTGAATGGCTATATTTTTTTAAAAATAATGTATTACTATGATGATTTGAGGTACTCTGAGAAAAAAAAAGACAGTGCTACCTTGTATTAGGTACTAGAGGTACCACTAGTAAGCCAAAACATGGTAGAAGATTCTTGAGCTAGAAATTACTGTTTCAAGACTAATGGTAAGACTTGAGCTAGAAATTACTGTTTCAAGACTGATGGTAAATACTTTGCTGTACTGTTAGGTACTGACAGAGGCTGCATACTGTATGACAGTCATTGAAACATTCTAACCATGGCTTTGCTAACACAGATGTTTTTCTCATGTGGCCTTTGGTGACTGTGGTATATATTAGCTTTCTGTAGATAGATAACCTATTCTCAAAATGCCTGATGGCATGAAGGGACTCTTACATGTATTTTTAAAAATGAGCACCAAGAGTTATTTAAATATTACAGACAAAATTAGCAGTTCCCTAGCAATGGAGGGCAGAGATGTGCTTGTGAGTGTGGCTGGTCTTTCCCAATGCCTAGCCTTTCCTGTTTATTGTTGTGATCCTGCACAGATTCCATTGACTTTGATTTGTTTGTTTCTGTCACATTTTCTGCAGACTGTTGTATTTGTTTATACCTGGCTGAATGTGCCTTTTAAGGACCTTGGTTAAAGGGATTCTCCCATTAATTGAATCCCAAGTCACAGCTGTATGTACAGCAGGTTATCAGTGCTGATCTTGGGTAATTGTAATACAAGCTGGAGGCATGCACCAGGAAGAACAAAGAAGCATCATAAAAAGCTTCTCAAAATTGTGGCTAGAATTCCTTTTCCTTCTTAAGAATAAAGTGTTTCTGAAAATCTTGTCCTGGTGTAAGTAACACTGAAAATTTAATGGGATGTTGCAATTAGTAGGAAAGGTAGGAAAGCAAATTATTAGAGAGCAAAGCAGAAGACTTGGTGAGAACCTTTGGGCTCCAAGAGCTTGAATGCTGCATGCAGTGCATTGTAAAACTGGAAGGGGAGGCTGGATAATGAAACAGGTAGATCACAAGCTGTGGATCAGCTGAGTCTTGTAACAGAGTGACATTCACTGAAAAAGACCTGAATTTTGCCAGCTTGGAAAAGAGGCTGTTGACAAGAGACTTTGCGTAAATTCTGGTGTAGATACAGTGATTACACAATTATTGGTTACTCCTTGCGAGGTAAGGATTCTCAGAGCATTCTCAGTGAAATTCACAGAACAGCTTTACAGTCAGCAGAGGAATGCACATTTTAAAAACAGTAGGTTGTGTTTCTTGCTGTAGTATGGTGTAAAAGCCATAAAAGCATGTGTGTCATCCCAAAGGAATTAGGTAAAAACATGGAACATGGATGTATTGCTTACTTAAACCCAGTACCTTGGGTGCAGTGTCAGTTCTGGAAGTCTTAATCACTGATAGCCATAATTAAGAGGCTGTATCTAAAGAATAATCATTCCATATTTTTCTTCTGCTTTTCATAGTCTCCAAATTTCTGCAGTTAGCAACTGTTGGAGGATAGGATACTGTGCTGGTTGGATTTTTGGTCACACCCTGCATGGCTGTTTTTATGACTTGCCCAACATTACATAGGAATCCTGTGGCAGAGGAAGCAATCCAGTCTGTTGGGAAGCATTCAGCTGCTTTAACCACAACACTGCATTTTCTTTTCTCATAGTATCTTACCTCATTCACTGCACTGGCCGAACTTTCTAACGTGTGAGGGAATTGTCCTGCAGATTCACTGATTCACCCCACACTGCTGTGTTTTTGGAGTACAGTTCACACAATTAATTAGCCAAACCAATAGGCTCTACTGGACTCATTAGCATGGGTTGTATGCCAGGGCTGGAAGAGTTGAATGAGAAAAAAGGGGGCAGCATGGTGTGGAAAAGAAGTAGTGAAGGGTTAGTCTGAAGAGAAATGAGGCTATAGGTTAGTGGCCATAAGAAGGAGGAATCATCTGGAAAGAGATGGGAAAAGAAGGAGCAATACCTGTTGATGTATGGTGAAATACAGCAGAAGTATCTGAAATTTAAGGCTGAATTTGGCTCATGATTTTAATTATTTTAATTATGATAAATATTAAACTTTAGAAACTTCTGGTACCTGTTTTTTTTCCACCCATATATAGGGTGCTGTAATATGATAAGTATGTACATTAATACGGTGTCAGAAAAAGCTGAGAAAACCTGTTTTGGTTTCCTGTTCTGTAAAACAGTTTGGTTTTGTAGTTTTTTGTTCAAAATAGAGTTGAACTTTGCTCTTAGATCAGGAATAACTTCCTTGTAATGGAAGAGGAGTGCATCAGGTCTCCAGACTTCCAGAAACTTCCATTATTATTAGTTTGACTTTAAATAATGTTAATTGAATCCTTCAGCCACCCAGTGCTAAGTTCCTCCAAGTGCCTTTGATAAATGAAAAAGAGCAAAGAACTGATAATTAGTTGAGTGCAGAATAGTTTTTATACTGGTTAAAATGGCAAAGCATAGGCTGTGAGCAGGGAGTGAAATTGGCCATCAAGTCAGCTTTTGATGCTGACCAAGTGTTATGAACTGGACTGAGCTGTGGAGCCCCTAAGTTGTTACATCTAAGTTGGTTATTTACTATGAAAAATAAAACAAATTAGGGCAGAAGGAGGGAGGATGAATTTCACAGTGTGTGAAATGGGAATATTTGCAGAGACTAATTCAGCAATGTGCTACGTTAGAATGAAGCACAGCTTTTTATTTTCAAGTCCATTCTCTCTACTACGGAGCATTCTTGGGTGGTGACTCAGGGTAGAGCTAATCTCACTCAAAATGGTTGCCAGTTGCCACTTGGAACAATAGGACTGAAGCCACAGGCTGCCATCAGGTGGTAGTTTTTAAGAAGGCTGTTTTTTTCCCCAGTGGATTTGAGTGCTTCTTGCTCTCTGGTAACATGGAAGGTTGCAATATGCCCTGAATTCTTGTAATATAAAATGTTGAAACAGTGCATTGCTCATTACTTTACCTGAAATGGACAGCACAGTGCACCAGGTATTTTTCTTCTATGGAAAAAACCAAACGTTAAACCTTAATCTGTTTTCAGGAACAACTCTTTGCACCTGATTTATATGCCCTAATACTGGCCTGTACTTCTTTTAAAGTACTCAATTCCTCTCTGGGCAAGGGCATCTTTTCCCTGTGCTGTCAATGAGGAGGTTTAAGCAGAGGGAGAAGGATTTCCATCCTGCCACCTTCATCCTTCATTCATGGCATTTAGGCTGCTCTGTTCTCTGTGGGACATGATGCAGCAAGGTAACACAGGTCTGCTGTGTTCACCCTGTCTGCTGCTGGGTGATCTCAGGCTCAGGAGCCTTGAAGCAAGAGGCTTCACCTAACAGAGGATGCCTGCTGTCTCCTTAAGAGGCACCTTACTTGCACCAGCAGCTCAGAAGTGGTGTGAGTAGCTTGGAGAGAATTCTGAACCTGTGGGCTGGGAGGATGCCAGAGGAAACAGGGGAATGCATCTAATTTTTGGTGGGACAAGCTGAGGTACAGTGAGAAAGTCATCTTGCCTTCCAGTTGCATACATCCTGTTCTAGAGCCTTATCTTGTGTCATTGCAGCAGAGACTTTGGCTTCACCTGTGTTTCCATAGGCCAGAGAGATTGTGCTGACTGGAGCTGACAAAGAAGTGCATGGAAACCTAGGTGGGATGTTTGGAGTTTGCCAGAAAATGTGCAAAGCCAGGGGCAGAGCATGAAGGATACTGTGGAAGTGATTTCTTGAGAACTTGATGCTGGAGAAGGATGAGACAAGTTGGAAGCAAACAGAAGGCTGTACCTGTTTGGAAACCTCTGCTTTTCCCTTTTGGCTCCTTGCCCTCTAAAAGTTACCTAGGACAAAATGTTTTCACGTGGGCAGAAGCCATAAGTTGAGTACAAATCCACTGAAGTATATACCAGGTTATCACGTGAAAGGAAGGTCAAATGGTAAGTTTTGGAGAGGAAAGTTTGGAGCACAAGGAGCATCTTGTGCAGCTCAGGCTGAAGGAACTTCTGTTGTCCAGAGATGGTGTGGTTCATAGAATCTTGAAAGAATCTGTGTGTAAATATTCAAAGATTAGTTCACATGCTAACCTGAGAAACAGGGTACATCTTCAGGCTATGAACTGTTATGTTTCAGACTTGAAAATATTTTTTTTCATGCTGACTGAAGGAATTCCAGTCTAATACTGTATCACTGATGTGTCTTTTCCTTCCCTGATGGAACTTCCAGACTGACTTGCAGTCAAGGTAGTGATCAAGAATTTTCTAAACACCAAAATCTTTTTTGCTGGTGGCTTTTTTGTATTGCAACCCAGAGGATTTGTTCAAACCATGTAACTTCAGTGCCATTTGAATTAGCACTCAAACTGCCACTGTGTGCTGACAGCAACTGAAACTTCATGCTCCAAAAAGCACATGCTCGAGAAGTGTGTCTGTTCATCCTTAGCAGATGCCAGCTGCTTCCCTTCTTTGTGTGTTTTAGGGAAGATTCAGGGCATGAGGTGAGAGGTAAATATAATGAAATTATTTCTATCCTACCATTATTTGATAATTCAGCAACTGTATTTTTAAGTTCTGTTGGCTAATTGAGCTGCTTAATAGGAAATAGTAACAAAGTACTGATTCTGTCAGGGAAGGATGACAGTTTTATAAAATAGAGTACCTTCTGAGAATTACAAACTTAAAATTTTGATTTTTAATGATTTCTTAAATTTTAATTTTTTTGTTCATACTAGAGCAATTTTGATTCCTCTTTGCATTCAGATTTTAATTAATCTGTTAGATTTCACTGCTTGCATTTGCAGCTGCTTTTTCTGTGTTTAAGGACTGGGGGCTTAATTTTTACATCTCGTCATCACAGGCATATTTAATACAAATGTTATGAGAATTCTGAGAAGCAGAACCTGGGATTGCTTTTATGTTAGCTTCTAATTTTTATGCAAATGTTGCAGGTAGCTAGGAGTCTGTGTTATTTATTATTATTATTTATTTACTATTTTCTCCAAGAAAAATAACACATGCTGTGTAGCGTAGTGTTTTCAGGCAGTGCTTATTGTGTGACTGTCTCCCAGGCTCCAACTGTGAAGTTTAATGTTTTTTGTGAGAAGCAATGAAACTACAGCTGGCTGTGCATTATCTTCTGTACCTTTTCCATCCCTCTTCTAAGCATAGTCACTGAGACAAAATTTTAATTTTGAACTGAGCAGGAAGTTGATCCTTGCTTCTGCCTACTGCAGCATATTCTACGTGATATATCTTGATGAGTTTAAACAGTAGTTCAAGTATCTCGAGTGCAGAAATGGGTGGAGAGACGGATTAAAATATCCTAACCCTTCTCTTTTGTGCTTCCCCTGCAGCAAAGTGCAAAGCTGCCCACTTTATCCTGCCAGCTCCAGCTTTATCCTCCATCTCTGAATTTCACTGCAGCCCCAGGGGAAGCTGCACCTCTGTGGCTCTCCCACAGCTGCTGGACTTTGATGAGGACATGCCTTAGCTCTTTCCACTGGCCTCCCTTGGCAACCAGCCCTTTGAAGATGACCTCTTGCTGTTTGCCTGTTGTCTCTCTTGTGTTGGATTATGGATGAGAGGTTGGCGTGAGGGGAAGGGGGATGGAATGGAGTGTTGTGCATTTTAAGCCTCATTTCTTTCTGCATTCTCACCTTTTTTTTTTTTTTTTCCCCTCTGTGGCTTTTGCCTCCCTATATAGATAAAATGTTGTCATGCATATGGAAAATGGTTTCTGGCAGAAATATAGAGTTCCTGCTTGGCATGTGTATATAGGACAAAGGAAGTTTGATTAGTATTGTGGTGAGGACTTTGCATTCTTCTGTAACAATCTACTCACATTAGTTCCCTTCCCCCATTCCTCTTTTTAAGTACAATATTGTTCTTAGTTATAGTGCAGCCTTTCTCTGTGTGCATGTTCTCTGTTCCTCTTCCCTCCCTCTGGCCCCAGTGAATGCTTCTTCTTGGGGACAGGACAATATAATCACCTTGTTAATGAAGGCTGTGGTGTGACATGCAAAGGGATGCACTAGAGCTCTGTGGCTGGGTCACATTTTGCATGGACACTGACTACTTTTGGAAATCCAGACAATGAGACTTTGCTAAATGCTGAGAATATCCTTCTTGAGGGTCTTACAGGGCCAGTAGCTGTAGGGTAAGAAGGTAGGGTATTATAGGGGATCAAACAAAGCATAGGAATACACATCCAGTTTTCACTGTGGTGAAAGGTGAACAGGTGAGGTTATTTAGGACAGAGATTGTAACTAACAGTGCTTACACACTTTTACAAATTTTACCATCTCCTTTCTCAAATTTTGTCAGTGATGAAATTAATCTTCATCAAAGTGGCATGGAGAGCAAAATGGTGGTTGACATTGCTGTTGAATATTGATGAATAAAGGAGTCTCACAGTACTGTGAAATTTTGGGTCAGCATCAGATCTGTCAATCTGTTCGTTAAACTTCCTTGCTAAAATACAATCTGCAAATAAATAGTTCTGAGACTTTTCAGAACTGTGTACTTTTGTGAAATGAAATCCTACCTCCTCTGGTATGTGCACATGTGTGTTATCTTTTAATTTTCTCCTAACAGCCTTGGAATTTTCATCACAGCCAAATTTTCTGAGTGTGCATCATGTGTGCTTTTGGCAAGGGAATACAAATGGGAATTTCTTCTAGGGTTCCTTATATGAACGGCTTCAATCAGCTGGGTTTGGTAGTTTGTTTGTTTGGGGTTTTGTGTTGTTTTGTTGTTTTTGTTCTTGTTTGTTTGGGTTTTGTTGTTGTTGAATAGTTGTATTCATTCTTTCTGGGCCCCAAACCCTCCCTGAGGTTGAACAGCTAGACCCCATTATGTTGTACAGTCTTCGTTAGGGTGTCTTCATACTTCCTACTCCATTTTCTGCTAGAAAACTTAGTTGGAAACTACTGGTATCTCCATATCAGGCCTTTAACTTAAGCCAAGGAGATTATGTGGCAGTGACCTGATACTTTCAGTTATAAGTCCCTGCTTGCGTGCTATGGGACAAATGCAGTTTTTCATGAGATGTAAGATAATCCTGCTTTTCCCAGCCAGTTATGATTATGTCTAAGGCTTTGGTAATTGGTGCATTTTGGGGGTCTGTCTTGTTCCTTATAGAGCCAGAACTCTTTTGTTTTATCATTTAGCTACAGGTCTTCTTCTACTAAAAGTAAGTTATGAAGGTATAATTTTTCTCCAGATTTTCTCTCTAATTTCTTCCATCCTTAATGACATTATGCCTGCATCTTTTGTTAGCATCTTTCCACCAATTTAAAGAGGGAGGAAAAACCCCATCATTATAAACATGACTTTGTTCTTCTTTGCTTTGTCAATACCATGGTAGGAGAATTCATTATAATCAAAGCACTTAAATTCCTGAAAGAAGAAATCTTCCTTCAAATTGTCTGCAGTATGTACATATTTTCGTGGGAGTTTTGTTTTTGAATGGTGGAATGGACCAGGAGCTTCCTTTGCAAAGTGTTTGGAATAATTATTGTCCAGCTGCTTTGTTGCAACAGATTGTTCAGCTGCATAGCTTGGGCAGTACAATCACTGCCTGTGCAGCAAATCTGGTGCAGGCATGCTGAGTTTAGATTTGTCTACATCTGTTGCTGTGCACATGCTGTGGGTATCTGTAGTGTCTCTGACCCAGCAGTCCTGGCAGGAGGATGCCTGGGAACATTCTGCTGCTGCCAGGTATGGCTTTCAGCTGGCAGCTTTCCTCCTCTCCTGAGGGATTTGAAGCTGGACCATGGCACAGGTGAATTGAGTTTGCTGGTGAACTAGATCAGTGCTAAGATCTGGTTCCCTAGTTAACAAAACCTGCTCTGGCTGCTCTTCAAAACTTACTGCTCCTTTTCACAGGATCTGGTGGACCTTGTGTAGTACTGG
Source organism: Entomyzon cyanotis (assembly GCA_024500445.1). Taxonomy (NCBI): domain Eukaryota; kingdom Metazoa; phylum Chordata; class Aves; order Passeriformes; family Meliphagidae; genus Entomyzon; species Entomyzon cyanotis. The sequence goes on from JAKEPQ010000852.1 coordinate 5,239,701, forward strand.
CCAGTCTGCACTGTAGGATTTGCCTGGCCTCTCCTGCATGGTGGATGTGTTCAACTGAGTATCTCTGGTTTTACATTTAATTACAGCACGGACTGGATTTCTCATCATCCCTTTTGGCATACTTCCTGGAGTAAGTGGACTGTGAGAGGATTTCAGGAATGCCTGATGCTCTTGCTATAGGGAAAGTTTAGTGGAAGCCACTTGTGGGTTCAGTGCTGACCGCTGGGTTGGACTGCATGGTCACAACTGATAGCCAAAAAAAATGCACTGCAGAAATGCTCAGGTCCTATAATGTTACATTTTGTGGCAGTTCAGTTTTTTGCAGGATGTACTTCTTTAAAACAGAAAAAATACGCCTGAAAGGGAAAAGAAACTGAATTTTAATGGAGTTTTCTACTTGTGCTGGGGAATAAGCATTCCTCTCTGCATGGCAAAGCTGCAGAGTGATGGGGAAGTGCTTCTGGCTTTCACCTTTACTAAAAACATTGCTATGTTCCAGCTGCAGCCAGCATAAAAAACCTCATGTTTTATAATGAGGCTGCAGTAGCAATAACAATGCCTAACTACTCTCTAGTTCTTAAAAAAATTCCTCCCTTCATTTGTACAGTTTTGGATTGCTCATCTGCAGTGGCACATTCTAGTGATGCCTTTTTGAAACAAGCATGATGCAGTGGAGTTAAAGCCTGAGCATTTTCTTTCTGGTGAGGACTTAGTAATGCTGGGTTGGAATATTGCAGTCAAGAGCTTTAAATCACTTTTTGGTAACAGGTTGCCATGCCAATACAGAACAGTAAATGGAGATGAAAATTTTCAGTTCTTTGTTCTACAGTATTTGTAGGTAGTAGGAACAGTGTTGTGGTGATGCAGTTGTATGAGTAGCTGCATTATGCTGAAGGTCAAAATCACAGTGGTGGTGACAATTAGTAGTAAATCTCGATCAGCTAATATGACTCAAGTCTGTCTTGGAGAATGAGTACAAAGCAGTTTTTTTAATTCTTAAATAGTTTCTCTTAGGTAAGGAGCTAAAATTTCAGAGAAAATGCAAGAAATTAGCGTTGCTAACACTAACTTCACTGGTTTTCAGCTGTCTTGGTCTCATATCGCTTTTTTTAATAAACATTTAAGCTTTTTGTGTACTTGCTCACTGGTAAAGCATGGGAAGCTGAAAAGTCTTTCATTTAGAGTAAGCACTACTTAGCAGCACCTAAAACAGCAGTGTGTTATCAACATTATTCTCATACTAAATATAAAACACAGCACTGCACTAGCTACTAAGAAGAAAATTAAACCAGGACACTAAATCATATATTAGCAGTTTGTCAGCAAGGATGTTGAAGGAGAGTGATGTCAAATGCTTCCCTGAAGTCCAGATAGGTGACATCCACACTTCTGTCATCCATGGAGCAAGGTGCTTCGTCAGAAAAGATACAGAGATTGGTCAAACATGATTTATACTTAGTAAACCCAAATTGGCATTTTCAGCTGCCATCTTGTTGTTTTATGTAGCTGGAAATAGCTGTCATAAGGATCAATTCTGTAATTTTCTCTGGAGTTTCCCAGATCTGTCTTGGTGCATTTTTGCAGATAAGCATAGCACCCTTCCTGGCATCAGGGACCTTCCCTAATCTCCCTGAGAAATAATAGAGCCTGGCCTTGGAATTACAACAGCCACCTCTAGTAAGACACCTGGAGGCATCCTCTCAGATTCCTTAGGCACCTGTATATCTGGTTTGCATGGATGATTCCTAACTCAACCCTTCTTAAGCTGTTGGTTGCTTGCTTTGTTACTGCTTTGTGCCAAACCCATTCAATAGCAGACATATATTGTTTGCAATTCTTCTTGCTATTAATACACTTACCAGTCTTGACATCTGTTGCCAGTTTGAGCTCCTAATGCTATCCTAATTAAGTCTCTGCATCTCCAAGCAATATTTCTATATTTGTCTTCCTGAGTGTGCCCCTTTTTCCATATCTCTATTCCATCCAACTTCTGGTGACTCTAGCACCAAAATACTGTCTCTGAATCAGACATTGCATCCTCTAATACTTTCTAGTGAATGAAGTTGTTACTTGTTCAAAATCTGTTTGGTGACTTCAGATGAGCCTTGATATACTTCAAATTTGGATCTTTTCTTTAGAAGAAGCTTCCCTGGGAAATAGGATTGGAGGAAGGAAACAAGACCTAGAGCTTGGAAGTGTTGGCAGGACACTGAGAGGCTGAGTAACCAAAAGTATCTGAAGTCTGCACTGAGTTATCAGGCTGTTGTACACCTGGGGTAAGCCAGGAAGGGAGCTCTCTTCCTTTCAGTGACCAGAGGCTGCTTCCCACATATACCTGGTTTAGGAGAAAGCATTCCCTGATGATAGAGCTCCCATTCAGGTTGACTTGTTTTTTATGTTTTCTTTTGAGCACTGCAAAACCTCATAAATTCTATTTCAAAAGCCTGTCTGGTGGAGGAATGTGAATTCATGTGGATGGAGATGAATCCATGCCAAGTGCATTCCAGGTGGGAAAGCTGTGTGGAGTGTCGTTTCAGGCTGTTCACAGCAATAAAGAGTTCAAATCTTCAAAAAGACTGAACAGTTCTCCTTTTTGGAGGCTCGTAGTACTTTAAATTTTCTTTTTACTGGGACTGTTTGAAACTACTGATAATTTTCCACCTCACAGAAAATAGTGAGTTTTATTGTTGCCATTGTAGTTTGTCCATGATCTCCTCTGTTTAGTGTGTTTGAAGTGAAACATGTCTGTCTGTGATCCAGAAACACCCTGGATCCTTCCTGGGCCTGATAGATATTTTCATTTAGCCTTAATTTTTTGTGTCCTGTGATCTTCTGTGATTCTGTGATTAACTCACTTGTGTTGTGACAAGAAGCCATGAGAAGATGACAGACACTTGCACTGGATGAGTCTTGTTGTAAGCATTACCAGCCCCAGAGGATGCTGTTTCAGGCTTGAATTATTAAATTCACATGCTTGTGTTGCACTTTTAGTTGATATCCCTGATTTGGAAAATTACAGTTTATTTTATCTGTCATGATCTACTGAGATCACTCAATGTAAGCTTGTGGTATCCAAGCAGAATCTACCAACTACTTGTGGCTTGGAGTGGTGGAGTGCTTTTCTGGACAGAAAGTTTTCTGTCAGTGAAGCCCATGTCTTACTGGCCTTGGTGCTGATTCTGGTTTTTTTCCTGCGTCTTTAATAAGTTTTTTAGAATTGTGTTACTGGGTTGACACTTCTGATCCACACCCTGAACATAACATATTTTTTTAGTTGAGAATGCAGACAAAAACCTGCCATGCCTGTCTTTTGTGGTTTTTTATGGGACATGGATAGATCCCCAGAGCCCTTCTGTGTTACTTTGTGGTCTTAGGTTGTCTAGAATTTGTACTGACTTTGCCACTACAAAAGTATATTTCACTCTTCTCTGCTGCTGTCATAATCTGTGAGCCTTTTTAAAATCTCTTAGTGCTTGATACCTGATGCTTGATGCGTGCACCTCAGATGATACCAGCCAATATTGTCATCTATATTTTGTCCACATGGCACTCTTTGAATACTTAATGTGTGCAGTTTTTCAGTCTTATTTCTTGGCTGATTTGGTAAAGTGAGATGAGAAGGTTTTCTTCCAAGATTTTCCTCTAGTTTTTGGACAAACATACATTTATGACTGGAAGGTAGAAGTTCTACAAAGCTGCACTACAGGAATGGCTATTCTTTATGGTCTTGGAAGCTGCATATCAATTTTTTCATACAGTAGGACACAGAGTTCTGCAGTTCTATCGTGGAGAGCCATAGAGACAGGGAGTGTGGTTAGTGGTTTGTCAGAAAGAGATGAGTGCCTGTTTAGGTGTCTCATTGTTCCGTTGGGATTTACAGTAGAGTCAAAATGATACAGTAATTTCTGCTGGTTTATGGTCTGCTGAAGGCAGGAAACAAATTATGTGGAAGGTTCTGTTTAAACAAAACTCTGCTCTTGGTGTGTGATAAGAACCTGGAATGAGATTCATGGGATCCACGGTCTGGTTGGTAACTTATTGTGTCCCTGATTGCTCCATTCATAGAATAGTTCTAGGTTTATACTGATCTCCATGGACATAACTGCAGAATGTGCTTGGTGACTCTGATCCAAAGGGTTGTTCACACTTGGAAGCTGTTAGGGAATAACAGTTTTCTGGAGGAAAGTGGCAGTGGAAAGAATTTTCTGTTCCTTTTGGCCTTCTTCCTTGTTTAGTCCTTTTTTTCTGGACTAAAGTGGGTAGAGCCATTATTTATTGTATATTTGGGAAAAAAAAGACCAAAGCTTTTCTATACATGAGACAGTGTATAGAAGGATCCTGAGCTGTTCATACAGCATTTTGTAACGCTGTAATGCCCTATCCTGGCAACATAAAAAAAGGGCAAAAGGGTGAAAGTTTCCTTTTAATCATCAGGACTTTTTAGGTGATAAGAGTTACAGAGCAAAGTATTCTTCATATGTTAGTTTAATGTTTGTCTGTCCTGTAACACTAACCCACATAAAATTTGTGCAACTCTTTATAAATGCGTTTTAGCTCCTCAGCAAGGTATACAGATTTTGTATCCTTGGATAAAAGCACCTGAGTTGTGGTTTCAGCTTTACCCTTTCAGGTGTGTGCAAAGTGCCCCAGCTTATTTCAAGGATTTTGAACTAGAAACTTCTTAGATATGGGTTATGGTTTCAAAGCTCAATTGATACAGCCTTTGTCAAGGGAATTACATCAAAGGAATGGTTCTTTGCTTCTTTAGATACTTAATATCGATTAAAGCTTTGTGTTTGCTTAAAGGATCCCACGGACTCTTTGTGGGGTTAATTATGTTGGAATATATGCCCTGGCAATTTTGGAGAGAGCACTGCCTGATTCCATCCTCTGATTTTATGTCTGTGCTGAACAGTTTATCCATCAGATACTGAGTTTATGGAGTGGTTCATCTTCCAGTGATAGTACTTGCACCAAGCTTTTACCAGTAAGTTAAATTGCTCATCCATGTGAGACTGTAGACAGCTCAGCAGTGTGTGATAATAACTCATTTAAGGAAAAAAAAAAGGAGAAAAGCTGAATTAAGACATGGGCAGAGGATTCTAATATGTCTACCTAGTACAGCATGGCTTGTTTTTTTTTTTTTCTTGGAATGGATTGGTATGAATCTTGAAAAATGACGAGTGGTAGGAAAATCCCTGTATTGTGTCAGTTCACCGTCATGTTTCCCATATTTTACAGTAATCACTCAAGTTATTCAGAAAGTTAGGGCCCCACAAGGTAATATAAATAGCACTCCATGTATTGTATCACTTGCAAAATGGAAGTTAGGGTACAAGACATGGGAGAGAAAAGGACAAAACGACAAGCTGGTGATGCAGAAGTGATGGTGGGATTAGGGGCCATTACATGGTGCTGCTTTGCATGGATTAGTGAGGGGTATATATATGTAAATTATTGAGCAGTATAATCTCCTCCTATTGTAATCAGCTGCCAGAAAGCAAAGTGGTCATAGAGTTGATATCAGTTTGTGGTTTTCTTCAGCTAGTTTGATAAGGCTGAGATTTAATAAATGGTACAAAACTGGATAAAGTACAGACTTTTTATTTATTTTTTTTCTTTGCAATGACCTCTGCATATATGTTAAGGCCTGAGAAACAGGCAAGGGTCTGTGAAAAATCTAAGATTTTAGTTGAGGAAAAAAGAGAACAAGGAGAAGACAGTATACAGTGTAAGAAGTTAGATGTATACTTCTTAGAAGTTAGTTTATACACAAAGATATTATCCTGAGGAAGGACAGCACATTTGGAAAAGGCAAAGAAAGCTACAACACCTTCTGTGGGAAGCTCATTGCCATTATAAAATCAGAGTAACTGCATGGTGTTGGAAGGACGAGGAACAGATTGAATGTATGAAATTAGAGCAAAGATATTGTTGCCTGGAGAAGTTTCTCACTTCATGACAGCCTTCCCCCCTGCATCATTTGGGTTCAGAAAACAATAGAGAAAGCTTCACTATTGTTAGGAAGTTTCTTGTACCTTACTTTGGCTTGCTTGTTTCAAAAGATGACAGACTGTTAATACTGTGCAATTATTTTAAAAAAAGGTGATAATGGCTCTGAAACATGGGATCTGGATCTTAATGAAGTGTAAAACTTTTATGAGTGACTCTGCAAAACAGTTTGTATTATTTCTGTCATTTTGCAAGGAAAGGTGGTTTGCAATACCAAGGGGGCTTTGTAGTTAAATATTTTATGTCAGAGCAAAGGACTTAAAATTACATTTAATTGTTAGCCTTAAATGATTTTTCATGAGCAAGATGACAGTGAGCTTATGTAAAATTGCAAAGATTTTGTACTCATAGCATGCTTCAGAAATGTACTGAATTCTTCATATATGCAGCCTTACATTTCAGTTTTTCTAGTGTATTTTCTAGTGTATAAATAAAAGTGCATTTGTTTTAAGTTAAGGTGTTCAAAGGCAATATGTATGGGTTTTGAATGCTACTGATTGTCTAAAAGTTTCTTTCTGATTCTGTTTCAGATGCATCCACTTGGACTGTGTAATAGCAATGATGAGGAAGACCTGTATGAATATGGCTGGGTAGGAGTGGTGAAATTGGAACAGCCAGAGTTGGAGCCTAAGCCATGCCTCACTGTCTTAGGAAAGGTAAGGGGATAGTTTGGGGCTGCATGTGGCTGTTTTTTGGAAGGATTAGTTCCTCTCTGAGAAAAATCAGCAAGAAATAAACCAAGGGAGAACTCCCTTTACTCCACAAAATATTCCTGTTTTGCCTGTTTTCACACTAGGTACTTCAGGGAAAGATGCTGTTGTAACTCAGTTGATAGAGATGGTGACAAGGAGCTGAGTATTCCCTTTCTGAGCTCTGCAGGAACCTAACAAAGATGAAAGCAAAAATGGCTCTTTTGCAGAAGTAGTACTGGAGTAGAAAGGGCGAACTGCAACTGTGATGCTTTTGTTTTGACTGCTTTGACCAAGAAAGAATCTTACTGGTTTTACTTAAGTACAATTTTCTGAGAAGACATACATTAATTCCCCTTTTTGGGGAAAGAGCAGCTTTCAAACCTAGAAAGATTTCTTTGCTTTCATTGCAGGATAGATCCCTCTAATAACAGGTAAATCTGATTGTACTGGTCAAAGAAATAAAAATGTTCATCTTCCTGGAATGTCGCCGTGGAATGGGGCTTCTGGAATCTAAATTAATTGCAGAACTTTTCCCTTTGCTTTATGGGGTGAAGTCACTAAGACGTCATTACTGCTCCTAGGTGTGTTGAAAAAGAAAGCAGAAAAGTGACCTTTTTTGTTAACACCTTAGAATTTTTGAGTACTGAGGTGATTATATGTTGTCATTTGAAACTAGAGGGGTTCAAAGTGTGTGAAAGAGCACAGGCCACAAGTTGTAACTGAGTAGTTGAAAACTACCATGTAACAGGGGATCATCCTAAAATCCAGCTGGCTAAATTTGGTAGAATTGTGTTGGTGACTTCAGGTTAGCAGTGTATCAGGCAGAAAATAAAATCATACGTTGACATTTAAGGTAAAACTTGGCTCTGTAAATTTATAAACAAAACTTCTAAAAACTTCACCTTTCCAAGGAAATGGGAAACCATCTGCTTGTCTAAAAGTTGCTGCAGGTTTAACTTGTGGTACATGGTGAAAAACATCTCTTTAAAATGGTGAAAAACATCTCTTTAAGAAGTGACTTTCCTTTCCATTGAATTTCAGCATAATACAACTTTTTTTTCTAACTTGGAAAACTGTTTTTGTTTCACATAAATTCTAGTTATTGTGTCTTTGTTCTTAGAAAGTAAAATCTGAGAATGAGATCTTGGAAGGATGGGAATTAGAGATTTAGTCCTGAAAGATACATACTAATCCATAAGTAAACTGCAGGAGTAAGTTTAGTCTTGAGGCAAACCATTTCAGGAAGGAGTCTGTTCAGTCCCATCTGTCAGGCTCTTGAAAATTATGTGAGGAAATAGATGTGCAAAATGGATAGATAAAGAAAGTTGAACCATGGGTACCCTGCACAAAAAAAAAATTAAAAAAAAAACCAAAAACCTGACCCACTGCTATATGCCCAAATCCCACCATGTTCTCTATGCTCCCCATGTCCCCAAAGCCACACCAATCTCCAGAATAAGTTCAGCTCAGCGTCTGCTGATGTTTGCTTCCTAGAGCTTGGCCTGCTGAACAGCAGATTCTGGCTTTGCTTCAGGAGCTCTGTAGCATCTGCTTTGGTGCATAATGATGGTGATGTGATTTAGGGTGTGTCCAGAGAATTTGGGCATAGTTTCATATGTGTCAGTTTATATGTAGCAATTTCAACAGGGGAAAAAGACTGGCCAAGGTTCTAGTCAACACTGCACTGCATTTCATTGTTCTGTATTTTTCTATTTGTTTCTTCTTCTCTTCCTGAAATATTTCTTCCCTATTTCATGCTCTCTGCTGTAGTTTCTTCATCTTTTGTTTGCAGCCCTTCTCCTCAGTTCTCACTATGCTCAAGTTATAAATATTGTTGAGTGCAGACAGCAGCAGGAGCATCATCCTTGAGCTTTTTTCAGGTCTGTCAGCTAAGTCAGCCTGGTCATCTTACCAGTGGGAACAAGTTGTATTGTGATTTTCCAGGTCTCTGAAAAGTTCAGTTTCCATGCAATTTGGTACAAATTGCTATGTGAGGATTCAGTGTGGCCTGTAAAGTGTTTTGCCTGGGTAAATATCAAACCTGCTGTATGTGTGTGTGTCTGTGTGTGTGTGTGTTCTTCTGGTTACTTTAAGGATTTGGCAGCTGACTCAAAAGAAAATGTAAAAGGGAAAGGAATAGAAAAGGGAGAGGGAGAGGAGAGGAAAGGATGGAGAGAGAGGAGGAAAAATAGAAGGAAAAGGAAGAAGGAAAGGAAGAGAAAGGAAAGGAAGATGGAGGAGGGCTGATCTTGACCAGGGAAAGGAAATTGAACTTTTTCCATTTAAAAAAGGAGGAAGAAATCTAGGAGTGCAAATCTATTGTTTGTCACCCATTAAGTTTGATTTAACCTTCCCCCAAGGTGGGGAGTCATAGAGGTGATACTGTTGAAAGTTTGGAACATGGTGAAGCAGAATGTAGACTAGTTAAAAGCTGTTTGTAGAGGTAAATTGCATGACACATGAATCTGGTAACAAGTTGTATGGTTTTATTCTTATCGTTGGCTTTGTTTGTCAAAGTCTTTTTTGATTTAGAGGTGGTGTTTTTGTTTGTTTATTTGGATTTTTGGGGTTTGGTTTTGTTTCCAGTAAAACTCTGCTCTGTGTTTTTAGAAGTTTCACTCTACTTGCTTATCCATGGGTAGCTATACAGAATTTAATGTGTCCATTTTCGCATTGATTTTGTAATTTTCATATCGATTTGTAATTCACATTGATTTTGCAATTGCTCATCCTTCTTCATATGATGTAACGGAAATGAAAGCATTTAAAAAAGTGTCTCTGCTGTTAGGAGTGCCCATGAAAACTGGGTCTTGGTTGAGGCAAGGAGTGTGTGTGGCAGCTGTGTTTTACCATTACCTTTGATCACAGTGCAGCCCTGTTTGAGGCCATGCTGCATGCAGGCAAAGCAAAGGCCTGGGTTTTACTGATCTTATGAGCTCCTGAATAGGGCGAGAAGGGGAATGACAGAGGAAGAAGAAAGCTTTTGGAAATGAAAAGGAAACCCCGTGAACCCGACCAGCATTATTGGCTGGATTTGCCTACCAGGGAGCCGCTCAGTTTCTGCCAGGCTAATTTTGCTTCAGCTTCTCTCCCCCACACCCCCGACCCCACCTCCCCCTCTCTCCTTCTTTCAGACTTTTTTTGTTTTTGAGGCATGGCTGTAGTAAGTTGGTTCTCAGGCTGGGAACCCACTGAGCTGTTGCCATGGTCACTGGGAAGCTCTTCGTGCCATGTGCTTCAAAGGGAACCTTTCCCCTCCTGGAATTCCTGCCTCCTCTCTGCATGCAGCACAATGAGACTCCTTCACTGCTCCAGCAGTGTGGCTGTGCTGGAGGAAGGGAAAAGCAGGGCTGCCCACAATACTGATTGCCTGCCTGCATCCTGGCAGGGCTGGGGAGCTGAAACTAGGTGTTCTTTGAGGTCTCTTCCAACCCAAACCATTATGGGATTCTGTGATCCACTCTACTGTGATGCTACTATTACCTGCACGTGTCCTGTACATTCCAATATGCAGACAGACCCCTGTTCTTCCCCCACCCCAGTAATTTTTAAAGCAAATTACATCTGTCAATCCCTTTCTGCGGGATTGAAAGTCCACGAGACTTTCAAAAGAACAATTTTGTTCTTCTTTCTCTTCCAGGGACTGCTCTTCTTCTGTATTAGTAGGATATGTGTATTTGAGGATGTGCATCTGAGCATAACCTAACAAAGAGAGGATGTCCTTGTTACTACAGCTTCCTGTTTTCTTCAGATGAAAGAAGTCTGTAATATGAGGAAATTCCTAGCAGTTCTTCCAATATCCATTCACTTATTTTCTGTCATTTAAGAGCTTATTTACAAAAATTTACACAAGTACTAACTAGAAGAATCTCATTTTGCAATGTCATCATTATACTATATTAGGCTGGGGCCAAAATCATCATGACTTGAAGGGGCACCAAACAGTTGAACTGTGATTACTAACCCTTTGTCTAGCAATTTACTTAAGTATAAAAATTCTTATAAGGTAGTCAAATGAGAATTTAAGGGTCTATGTTGGTAGTTTAATTCCTGAATAAAGAGAGATCTGTTCTGAGGCATGAGGAACAAGAAGGCCTGTGAGGAGTTCATTTTAATCTTTTTCTTTCAGAGTTACTAAAACTAATAAAAAAGGCAAATTAAACAAAATCAACTTACACCTTTATATTAATTGCCTAAATAGGGCATACAGGTTTATGTTCAAATTGGAATTGCTGACAGTATAAGTATACCTTTTGTTTCTGTATAACATTAATAGTTTTATATACAGTTTGGATAATTTCCTGTAGAAATTGATTCAGGTCAGTTTTAGATAGAAGTGCATATTGAATTTAGGCAAATACTCCTCCATGCTGAACTTGTTCAGAAATTGGGACAGAGCTACGCCATAGATTAAGATCTAAAAGAGTGTTAGAACATGTGGCCATAGCATTGAAACAGCAGTGTTATCATTATAGCTGAATTCTTGAGTTTATAAGTACTTTTCTCATGTGTTCCCTCTTTAAATCCTCTCATTCCACAACTACTTTCCACTGTAATTTCTGCAGTCCTTTTGAGGAGAGAAGGGAAAGGTTGAGCACAGGAAAGAGAACTAACAAGCAAGCCAGTTGAAATGTGGAGAGGGGAAAGGTTTGTGTATGGATCATCTGGTGAAAGGTGCAGAAGGAAAGAAAAGAGCTGGATCAAATCCAAAGTGGGGAGAGCTCAAAGGAATGGACAAACAAGGGCTGAATCAGGTTATGAAGTTCAGAAGTAGCAGCTCTGTCAGGTTTTCATTCATGGCTAGTGGTGAGCCCTTTCCACTGGCAGCTAGTGCCAGCAATCTGCTACTGTATTATTTTACTAACTTTCTTTCCATGTTCACTGCACAGTTATGAAAAGCATCAGCTATTCATGAACAAAGGCTCTCTCTTATGTTTCTCCCTCTGGGCACTCTTTGGATTTGCCATTGTTGGATTGCCTACTTTAAATAAATGTCCACTTTTAGAGTTGAGTCCTTAGCAGTCCCCACCACCATCTTCACTCCTTTCTAACCAACTGTGGAACACAGCTGCTTCTCCCTTAAGCTAAAGAAGCAGCTGTTGTTGCACTACATGTGTTACTGGAGCTCAGCTCAGTCAGATCTCCCAGTGAAATTAATGTAAGTCAAGGCTGAGTAAAGACTAAGGAAAAATTATTTAAGGCATGCCTCACCTACAAATAATAATAATAATATGGAAATGCTTCATGTCTCTTTAAGTTTTTGGACCTTCATTATTCTATGTGCCTTGTAAGCCTCTCAGACATTGGGAGTTGTTTTTGTTTTGCATGCAGAATCTACCTATTTCTCTAACAGGACAAATGCATAGTGGCAAATATGTTGGAAGAACTGTAGAAATGGAGTTTGAAACAGAAAACTGAGTAAGCAAGTAAGTGCTGCTGTGTTGGACTATAGAAATGAGCACAAAAGAAGGCTGGCAAGCAGGATCAGATAAATGGACCAGAAAGTGAAGAAAATAAGGAGCAGATATGGAGGCAGGGAATGGAATTATTTAGGACTTCACAGATGAGTGACATGCCTAATTTTGGTGCACTAGGAGACAGAAGGCTTTGAAAGAAATTGGAGAACTTTGGAATGTAACCAGAGCTGCATCAGAGGGACTCCAATATTCAGAATAAAAGTTGGGCAGATACAATCGACAGTGGTAAAAAACTGGATCCTAAGAAATTACAGACATAAAGTGGGAATGTTTTGCAATGATTTTCACAGCATTGAAAGGGAGGAAAGAGAAAAAAATATAACAGAAATTGTGCTTCATATCCTACTGCTTGGAGATAATTTGCCAGAACATGTTTTTCTGCCCTAAACATTCTATCTTTTTGATGACCAGGTGATATCTAGAGGTGTGGTTTTGGATAACATCATGATTTAACGTTTGTATGAGTTCAAGGAAACAACTCCAAATGAATCAAGTGGTGATACTGTGAACTCAAAACCAATAGGAAGTGCTTTTTAGTCAGTGTAGGGAGCACTGACCGAGCTATTTGCAATTCTGGCAGGTTGGTTTTTGAACATTAGAGCTGGATGTATTTGTGACATGAATTAGGTAATACAGATCAATTAGGTATTACTAGTGTTTGCATTGCTGTGGCCTTGGAATTGTTCAGTAGGGATATGAAACTCTCACAGAAACCATTAGAAATATCAATAGAATGTACATATTCTAGTGCATTAATTTCTCAGTTCTTGGCCCATTGGTGTTTCGTTCAGTTATTCAAGAGAATAACATCACAGACACGTAATTTTTCAAAATGCTCAAATAACTCAGTGCCCTTGGGGATAGGAAAAAGGATGTGCCTTAGCCCTGAGGATCCAAATAGCAAGCTTTTAAGTGGGCATGGGGGGCAAGAGGCATCTGCAAAGAGCGCAGAATCCATAGACTCCAAGTCCATGAACAGTGTTGAAACTCCCAGAGGGTCGCTTCAGCTGAGTGTAAGGGACTAATGAGCCAGTCTGACTGTTTATGGGCTGTGGTTAACCTCTTGCAAGTTAGGATTTCCTGTCGCCAGCAATGAGCTGTGACCGCCAGCACCACAGTGTTAATGATGAGGTAGGGGCTGATGAATGGCTGGACTCCAGACAGCAGCCTTCACTGGCAAAGAATCAAGTGGCTAGAGGGAGAAAAACACTGAAGTCTACAAGGGAAATAATGCAAACTCCAGAACCTATAATTCCCATGTTTAAAAAAAGAAAGGGATAAAGAAACTGGCGACAAATTCAAAACAAGTGAAGCTTTTATCTCTGCATTCTGAATAGAAGATTGTTCTTCAGCAAAACTGGCTGTAAAAGCCAGGCCAGTTAAAACAATATGCAGGCTGCTTGCCTCCAAGTAACCAGAAATTGTTGGCTCAGAGTAGCCTGTTCTGAGGAGCCAACCTGCTGGGAGACGTTATCCAAGCAACGGCTTGAATGTAATTCCTCCTGCTGTGGAATGGCTCTTTGGCAAATGAAGACCCTAATTAGAGATGGAAGGGTTTCTATTTTGTTTTTCTTTAATCCTTGCCCCGAGGCCTCTGCAATACAACCATGTCTCTGCTTGCGTGGAGAGAAGTTTCCAGTTTCCCTTTGTAACAAAAATCCTCCACCTTTTTCATTTTTGTTTTCCTCTTCTTTTTATCTTTTTCCCTTTTTTTAATTTTTTTTTTTTTACAGAGTCAACAAATTAACAACAAGGGCCCACCACAGTTTGGGACCTTGAAACTAAACTAATCCAAACTAAGCATAACTGTTCAGAAGAAGGGCTTATCTAGGCAGCCATGAACATGGAAAGTTGCTAGCTAAACTGGAATACTGGCCCACTAAGCAGATTTTTAGTATTGAACTTATTACCCAAGAGACAGAAGATCTCAAGGAATCAGCAGTATCCTACTGGATTCCAAGGGAATTACATGCTTTTGTTGATTCAGAAAGATTGAAGTCCCTTACTAGGGGTTACAAGCATTTTTGCAGTCTTGGATGCAGATTGTGTTATCTCTAAAATGTCCTTGTTCACAGTAGACACCAACCTATTGATGAAGGTTAGCTATCTGAGGATGAGGCTAAGCAAGACAGATGATATTAAGCATTTCCCATTAAATTGACTGAGGTTAGATGGAATTCTTCTTTACAGTTTTTGAAAGTTTTGCCATCTCTCATTCTTAACACAAGACGTAATTCTTACAATTCTTCGTCTTCCCTTTTGATGTAGATAAATACCAGTTTATAATTTCAAAGTTAGTATTCTATTAGAGTACATGCCTGTAGGAGGAATTCAGAACATTCTTTTTACACAGCTTGGGTACTGTAGGGATGGCTTTTTATAGTGGTCTGCATTAATAGTTTCTTTAATTTACAACTCCTCCAGTGCATTTTTATATCTCTGTTTTTTATTAACTTCTCTCAGCACCACAACACACTTGCATGTAGGTTTACACAATTAGCTTGGGTCTAGTTTGTTGTTTCTGTTCATCTACTTTCAGTACACCCTCAATGCAAAGGTTAAGAATTACCTGTGTTGGCTGTAGTGGTGTTTTTTATAGCATATGATATAGTACATAATTTCTAAAATATACTCATCTTGTGACCATTACATTTCAAAGGTAACTGTGTGTAGAAGTTCTGTAAAAAGCTTGAAGGGTTACAAGATACAGCTGCATTTCTGTTTAACCATCAGTTGTTGGGAATGCAGCCACCCAGTTCCTGCTGAGTGTGCTAGGTTCTCTGTGAATATGTAATCTAGTTCAAGACCTCAGTCCCCTCCTTTGATCTCTTCCAGTGCTCACCCTTCTTTCTGTGACTGTGCCTTGTCATAGCAACAAGACTGCTGGCCTGCAAAATGGTCTATGATAGCAGAGGTCAGGGCTTTGGGGATGGAGTCCCATGACTCTGAAATGTATATTAAGAGATGTGCAACTGGCAGGCTTTGCTGTGTTCAGCATTAAATGGATGACTTTTTCTTGCTGTTTTTACGTGGTCTAGACACAGAACTGATCACAGCGTTACTCCCTAACCCCAGAAAAGAGAGAGACTTTATTTTCCTTCTTAATTTTAACCATCTGAGAGCCTCTCAGGACAGAGTGGCATGAATCACATGGGAGGTTGTATATATATTGTTGATGTTCTTATGTATTGCATGAGGTGACGTTTTCTTAAAATGACTTATATAAGTATATAGCTTCTTAAGGTTTGGGTTTTTGTTTTTTTACAAAAAGGTACATAGGTTTTAAATTGTGATTATGCTTTTAAATTTAAAAATGCTGCTTCCCAATTTCTGTACTTTGTAATTGGTAAGCAGCTGTCATAATGCCATGTAATGCAGAATCTATAGGGCATGTATATAAAACAAAGTGCCAGAGAAGTTGAGTATTCCAGTCAGGAAGGGGTTTTATGCTGGTGTGATACATGGGGATTTGACTATCTTGTTTTTATATTCTGCCTTTGTTTTCAGACAGAAATACGAAAGAAAAGGTTTGAAATGGCATCCTGTTTATGCTTGGCTTAATTGACTTTCTGGAATTACCAGGGAATTGTACATTAACAGGTCTGAAGCATCAGTTGGTTAATTTGTAACTTCTGCTGTTTACAAAGTAGATGGCTGTCCTTTTCTCCTTCCTCCTCTGCCCTGCAGAATTGGCCTGTGGCCTGGCTTGCTAGCTCCAGTGTTGGTTCAAGGGACAAGGTATTTTTTGTGACTGATTGAGCCTGATAGCAGTGTTGTGGGGAGAAGAGAGAGAGGGGGTGCCTGTATTGTTCAGAGAAGTTATTGCATTTTCACAGTTGTAAAGAAAAGGTGTATTTGAAACAATGCTGTGGGGTTTATGTAAGATTCTTAATGATGAGCAGGTTTGGATTTAATTGCCTACCTTCCTGTGATGCCATATCTGCCATACTGAAAATCTAATGCTGCCATCCATCAAAGGGGGGTGTAGTTGATACCCTTCTTGTTTTAATAGGGTTGTTTAAGGTATTCCTCTTTCCTGAAGAAGGTAAGGGCTTTGAGAGCATCAGGGTCAGAATAGCATTCAGCTGACTGAAATGGCAAACTGGCAGTGGCAACATCTCCTTGTCCCTACCTGCAGATTCACCATGCATTTTTGTAAGAATCAGTGGTCTCTTTGTCATCATTAGAACTTCCTGGGTTTGTCCGTACTTAGATTTCTCAAAACTGCAGAAAGTAAACCTTGATAAGGTAGGCTCCTAATGCTTATTTCAGCACCAAAGTTGTCCTCTGCAAAAAAAAAAAAAAAAAAAAAATCAAATGAAGACAACTCTGTACAAGTGTTTTACACAGCAAATCTGTACTAGAAAAGCCAATATTCTAGAACCCAGTACTGTATATTCTGTATCATACTTCAGTAATATTGTCTACATCTTTGTGGTCTCACTTGATCTTGATATGGAGAAAACAGGTGCAAATCAACTGATTTGTGACTGCTAAAAAATATTGGAACAGACTTTTTACTTTTGAGTCTACTCAAGAGAAGATCAAAACCACTAAATTGCTATATTCATCATTTGTTTTGGTGAATTATTGCAGATGGAAACCTCATTCCTTCAGCTCTA
Source organism: Entomyzon cyanotis (assembly GCA_024500445.1). NCBI lineage: Eukaryota > Metazoa > Chordata > Aves > Passeriformes > Meliphagidae > Entomyzon > Entomyzon cyanotis. Next base: position 5,256,504 of record JAKEPQ010000852.1, read on the forward strand.
TTCCCTAGTAGTCAAGATTGTTGAAATCCTTGAACTCCTTTTCCAGAGCAAGAAAGCAAGACACTGCACCTTTTCACTGAAAATCTTGTTCCTTGTTCCTTGGAGTCACAAAGACTGCAAGTTGCTGAGTGTTGCTTATATGTTACCAGTTTGCTATGTGAGAGGCTGACTTCTCTTATTTCAAAGGACCAGAAGACAGCTGATGATAGGATCAGCTATGAAAAACGTTCCACTTAACACTGCTTGCATAATCACACTCTTTTGTCAGATTAATGACCACTGACTCCACAATGTAGAGAGGTCTGACATAGACTGTTGGATCTGATGGGTTGGCAACATCCAGAAAATACGGCTCAAGTTCAGTAATCATTAGTTCATAGAGAAAATGAGGGGGGAAAACCCTCAAACTGACAGAGGAAATTCAGGTTGGCTCAGTTCTCAGCTAAATAAGGATGTACAAACCAATTTTATTGACTACTGTGGTCAATGGTCTCTGTACTGATTTACAGTAATACCATATTTTCTGCCCCAAAAAATGAGATGTATTGAAAAAAGGAAAGCTCTTAATAGATGTGTAATGCATAACTATGTTGATGTAAATGGCAGAGCTTACAGTGCTTAATGAACTTTGCTCTCCCCACCTATGGTTCAAGCCTCAGTCCTCTCATCTGTAATTTATTCACTCTCTGCAATCCATTAGATTAGAGTGTCATGTCCTCAGGTGCAAATACTACTGAATATTGTCAGGAAATTCTAACTCTGGCAGAGAAGACTCTGGCTAATGTTGTCGGTATGATTTTTCTCTTAAAGGAGAACCTTGTTGAGCAGCTTTTCTCGTGATGGTTTCTCCACTGCTGCATACTGACTGAAATATTAATTGGAATGGGACCATAGAAGGCAGAGGTGGAGATGCTTGCCATGTTCAAATGTGCAAGCATGCAAGGTCCTTCAAAATGTCAGGAAGAAGCTGAACTTCTTTTGATCATTACTGTTCTATCTGACTTAAATGAGTGAGAGGAACAGTGCACCTGTTTAATAATTATCTGGTCCCTTGGGATGAAAGTTTGCCTCATCAAGGAAATTGTTACTTCCTTATTGTATTTGCCTGGCCCACAGGAAGGGAGTGCAGAGCTCTTAAAATCTTTGTGGTGTTCTTTCAGGCAATAACTTAAAATTCCTTAGGCCTGGAGATGTGGGGAGATAATTTTCCTTGCACTTCCGTCACGTGCATTTCCTCTTATCTTACCTAGATTACTAGGCCTAGTAAATTCTGCCAGATTTTAATCTGAGACAGTATTTAATGTGCATTTTATTGGTAATGTCCATTGCTCTGTAGTAGCGTAAGCTGTAGACTCTGAATGCAAAGATGGACTGAGAGGTTGTTATCAATATGAACAAATGTGATCACTTGAATTACGAGAAATGCAATTACCTTTTTTTTTTTTCTATTACTCTTTACAAAAGAGTAATAGAAAGTAGTGATAGTCATTTATTTTAAGCCACAGAAGACAATCATAGAAAGAGCTATACCTGCCAAACACATTGGAATTGAATTGTGGAAATGTCTGTTTGTTTGCAACAAGTATTGCAAAGTTAAGCTGCATTAGCTTCCTTTCCCCCCTCATCCAGCGTGTGTTTATTTTTGATATACGTTTGCTAACGTTGCTTAGAAAAATGATGTGGGGGAGTCTTTAAACGCTAGCTAGCCCAAAAAGTCACATGCCTATTACAGACTGGCATTATTTTAAGTGGGACTTAACATTGCTGTGTTATTTTGAGCTGTCCTGATTACCGAGTAGCGTGGATAGGGTATTTTCAAAGACGTTTTGACTGCAGTTATCCTCCGGCACTTTAGGAACGGGGAAGGAGGGCCGCAGTGGCACTTTAGGGACGGGGAAGGAGGGCCGCAGTGGCACTTTAGGGACGGGGAAGGAGGGCCGCAGTGGCACTTTAGGGACGGGGAAGGAGGGCCGCAGTGGCACTTTAGGGATGGGGAAGGAGGGCCGCAGTAGCCGGCAGGTGTTTCAAGCTGCCCCAAGACCCAGGTGCGCTCCGGCCCCGGCACCTGGAACTGAAGGGAAGGCGGGGGATGCCCAGCGAACAAAACTCCTTCACTTTTATGGCCGAGCTGACGGCAGGGGAGGCGGAGGCAGGGGGAGCTGCGCTCTGATCTCCCGAGCCCGCTGGACAGGCCGTCCCTCCCGGGCTGTGCCCTGAGGTGCTCGGGGCGGCGGCAGCGCCTCAGCACCCTGAGTACGGACGTGGCTCCTTAGAACCTCGCGCAGGGACCTCCCCAGCGCCACCGGCAGAGCCCGGGAAGCTCCGCGGCAGCGAAGGCGCCGCCTTTTCTCGGGGATCGCGATTTAAACCCCAGCGAGGAAATACCCTCAGGTCTCCCCGCCGCCCCTTCCTCTCCCGCTCCTTCCGGGGCGGGGCTGCGGGGCGCTGCGGCCACAAGGGGGCGCTGTGCGGCGCTCCCTCAGAGCCCTCAGTGTGGGGCGGGCGGTCAGGCGGGTCGTTCTCGGCTGGTGTTAGCTGCTCCAGCACGGCTTTTAACTCGCTGCTTTGTATTTTTTAACGTTTTTTTCTCTTAACGTGCTGCTCGTTCAGTGTATTCGCGCAGTTGAGGAGTTTTTACCAGCCTTGATCTGCGAAACCTCTTGGAAAATCTCTTCGGAGATCAAGGGGCCTTGCTTGTTGACTGATCATCCTGAAAAAACAATCTAAGTAGCGTGAACAGTTCTACAGATCACTGCGTGTCTACCTTCTAGGGAAACGTGGATGAGCCGTCACCTCAGGGCTGCTGCAGCACAGAATGGGTGGGAGATTCCTTTTAACTCTTCCTCCCCAACAGTTCTTAGTCATTAACCAGGTGTGCCGACTTCAAAGGGCAGAAATACCTGGTGGGCTGAGAAAAGCTCCTGTTCGGGAGTTGGTTTCCCTCATGTGCTGTCTGATGGTCTTGTTGATTTAAAATAAAAGTAGAGTATGAGAAAAGAGCAAAGAAAGTGACCTGTAGGTGTTCAAACCAACTTTTCTGTATCGGCCAACATTTTTTTCCTGGAAAATGCTGAGTAATATTTTGTAATTTATCACTTTTATTGGTTTCTTTTATATCTTAATATAAGTTCAGGTTCTGCTAGCCTCCGTGGAGAGCCAGTGCCTTCTTGTTTAGTACTATGATGTTGGTAGCTGTCATTGCTTGGAGAAGCAGTTTCTTGCATTCTGTGTCCATAAGGGCAGCAGGATTTTGAAAAGTTACTGGGAACATCTGCTTTGTGGAGCTATTGAGGAATATTTGAACAGTATATACAGAGGCACAGTGGCAGAAACAGGTTAAAAACCCCTGTGTTAGCCTCAGTGGTTAAAATACTGTTTTCACTATCACGGTGGGTTTTAGGATCTTCTAATATCTTCTCTTTGCAATTGGTAACTCCAGGTTTGGACTGTGTTTGATTAAAAGCTGTGCACTTACGTAGGTCTGATCTTGTCAGTGTAAAAGGCATATGCAACAGTTCTGACCTCTGATGGTCAGAAAAAGCAGTATTCTCTGAGGCACATTTTGCAAAGATTGAGATACGCTAGTTTGTGAGAATGACACTGAAAAGGTATAAAGAGCCTGGTCCACCTTAATTTTCTACACTAGTGAGCTTGTCTCTGCCCCAAGTTGTAGGGAAGATTGTTTTTAATGGTACTTCCATGCAACATGGAGGGGAAATAACATAATTTTTTTAAAAATCTTGTATTTAAAGTCTTTAGAGGGTCTGAATCTCATTTGAATTCCTTTTAAAGGTTGTTGAAAGAGGAGGTTGCCAAGGAAGGAGCAGAGACACTGCAGAAGCTTTAGTGAAATTTAACTATGTTCAATGCTGGTTCAGGAACTCCTGTTTGTAATTTTTCTGTCATTTGTTTTAACTATATAGAAACACAAAATGCTAAGTTTTCTACCTGGAGTCGAGGAGAGGGAGTAATTTTTGAGTTAAGAAGTTATCTTTTGGGGTGGGACTGAGGATGCTGTCTTTCTTATTGCAGGCAAAACGAGCAGTACAGCGAGGAGCCACAGCGGTCATCTTTGATGTTTCTGAAAACCCAGATGCCATTGATCAGGTATGAAGCAATGCCAGGCAGGAAGCAATGTAGGTGTTGGGAATCCTGGTAGAAAGGGAAAAGTTTGGGGAGTTAGATTTTGCTTCTAGCTTTCGCTAGAATCCAGAATCCAGGTCTGGGATAAAGGTTTTGAAAGAGGATGGAGGCAAATTTTTTGTGGCCCGTTATCTAATCAAGGAGGTTTTCTTTGCCCAGCTCTGTGTACAAAACACAGGATGTTTGGCCTTATCCAGCCTGTGATCAATAGCTGTTGTTGAACAGCTGCTATTTTTGAGATTGCGAACTTACTTTCAAACCTGGTTCTAAAAAGTTTCTTTTAAGACTTATAACCACTTCTTTCTCATTTACAGCTGATGATTTCTGCCTATGTATTTTGTGGACAAGCAGGGTTTTTCTTCTTTTTCTGAGTCTTGTTATAACTTTGATCTTTTTATTTTTGAAGTGGGTGAGGTAATAGCCCTATGAAAGGCTTCAACATACTTCAGCCAGTTCTGAGTTATTTCAGTGAAGAAACATAAGCACAAAAATAGTCTGCATTTGGTTTAGTTCTGTTTTGTCTTGAAACAAAACTGCTGAAACAAGTAGAGCTGAAGGGTTTTTAATGCAGTCTGTATTTCTTGGGGGAAAAGAGACATCATCAATGTTTACATTAAAAGAGCTAGCTTTAATTCTGAAATGAGCATCTGTTGGACAAAGGAATGCAGAAGACCCTGTGCAATGGATGCTTTGAGTACTGAGGTCTGCATGTGCATCAAAGTTGCAGCCTTGATCCTCAAAGCATTCACAGTGATATTTTTTTCCCCTTTTCTACACAGGAAAAGTATCTTCACAAAGATGTGATCTGTCTTTTTCCATTTTTTAACTCTGTGTTACAGCTTCTGATTACTTCCAGCCACCCTGCTCTGGACTTGGGAAGCTGAGTTACTGCCTTTTGCTCTTTTTCCTCTAACAACAGCAGCTTTACTTGCTTGATAATAAATTATCAACTGGGTGCCTCTGTCCCCAATAGCTGAGAAACAAGTCTAGTGGATGTTTGAATATTTTGGGTGTACCAATAAATGGAAGAGGGTTAGTGGCTTAGAGCAGTAGACAACAAAGTAGGCTCTGTTAGATGAAAGAGCAGTAGTCTGTGCAAACACTTGCAGACAGGATAGGAATGACTGGATGTAGTTTTCATATTCTAAAACTAACAGTTACTGGATTGGCTCAGTTCTCAAGCTGCTCTGGACACTTGTTTTTGATGGGTTTTGATTCTCATCTGAAGTCTTCAGAACCCTTGACATCAGGGGTGCTAAGTAATTTGTCTTTAAAGTATGTACCATTTTGGCACTCATGATGGAATTGTGGAAAACAGTGGCAGATAACAATGGAGGAAAAACTGACATGAGTTAATCGGGAGTATCTTCAGTTCAGATGGAAACATCCTAAGACACTGAGGGGAACTGTTTAGGAAATTTTCTCAGGTATGCTTGTTACTAAGCACTAGAACAAATAAAGGAAATTTCTTTGAAAGGGAGGAGTGGAGTATTATTAAAGGCAATCTGTCCTGCCAGTCAACAAACAGAAGTAGGAGACAGGCCTGACCAGAAGAATTGTCCTCAGATAATTTGGTAGATGCCAAATGAAAGGACTTTGCCTGTAGATTTTCTGAGGTTTAATCCCATTGATCTGAGTTTCTTCTGCTGTAAATTAAGAATAAAACTTCTATTTTTAGAAATGCTCTCTGAAGTCTGACTTGTTTCTTAGTGTTACTTTTGCATATTTGAAGAGGAGTAACAGCACCCAGAGCATCATGTTTAGCAAGAATCTGACAATGTGCAAAAGTGACTGAGGAATCAGGTGGATTCTTTCTTAGACAAGAAATCATGGGAGAGTGTATGTGTCTGGAAATGTAAGGACAGTGATTGGATTTGGCCTTAGGCCAACAGGCCTTGTAGACACATATGATCCCTGGATACTTCAGCTGTTTTTTAGCTCATCACAAGACACTTGCCTTAAAAGTAGTTTGATCAGTGTTGGAAAATCCGTCAAACGCTAGGAAGAATCAGTTTTAAAAAGTCTCAGTGAAATCTGTTATCATTATCTGGTCAGCATAAGTAGAGTCATCATCCTTTAACTGGGATGATAGACCAGTCAGTTGGTAATTTCCACATGGTTTAGCCAGAACTAACAGGTAGATATCAACAATGCAGATATGTTAATCTCAGTGATAAGATACTCTTGTTCTGTTTGCTCACATTCCTGTAATCTCATTCCTTTCTCCTGTACCATTTCCATCTGCTTGTCAGTGCATTGCTTGTTTTGTATCAATCTGCCTCTATACTAGTATTTTTCTTGTAAGTCAGAATAAGCTATATGAATATATAATGTTGGTGCCATTATGCACCAGAACAATTCTCTTGTCTAGTTATTACTGTCTCTGGTATATAATTTAGCAGATTGTTGTTCTGGATTTGTTGGCCAGAGAAGTTACGCATTCTCCACACTTGAAGATTTTCAGCATCTGAGTTGATAAAGCCCTGAGCAGCCTGGTTTTATAGTTCACCCTGCCTTGATTAGGAGGTTGGGCCCATGACATGCTTTCCCACACACATCATTTTAGGATTCTGTGATTTGGCCTTTCTGACAAAACGTAGCTGGACCTGAAAGGAAGTTTCAGAGTGAATTACGTGGTCTACTTGTGTTTTAGTCTTTTGAGGACACCCATCCTGCAATCAATAGTCTAGTGGTTGCTAGAACCCAAATAATTTGGAATGAGTTTGTTGAGTTAAATAGCAGAAATTACTGACTTAAATTGGCTAGGTACAAAGAGCCTAAAAGACAGGACTCTGATATGAGATTGTTAAGAAAGCTGAAGACATTTCTATGTGAATAATGTAACTACAAAGTTGAAATTGAAAGATTGATAAAATGTAGCGAGGACAATTTTTTGGAATGTGCACATTTTTATTCTTCTTCATTGTGAGGTTTAACATGACAGTATTAATTTATGCACTCGTACATAATGCAGCTAAGTTAAAGCTGCTGTTCAGAAATAGCATTTGCTCATCCTTAATCTCAGTTTTGTTCTTTAAAAAAAGAAAGGCAGCGTAAGTCAAAAATTTAATTCAGGGTTAATTCTGTGGAATACTTAACTAGAGGTCTGTGCTAGAAGAGAACAATTGGTGCTTGAAATCAATTCCACATTGATATTCCTTTACCATTCTCTGCATTGTCCAGAAGAAAGGTGGTTTTCTGAAACATGCCTTTTGAGCAGATTATTTTTTTTTTGTTCTAGCTGAACCAGGGCTCAGAGGACCCTCTGAAGAGACCAGTGGTGTATGTGAAAGGTGCTGATGCTGTCAAGCTAATGAACATAGTTAACAAGCAGAAAGTGGCACGTGCCAGGATTCAGCATCGCCCCCCACGGGTGAGACTTTCCTATCTTTTCTCTGGATATCACAGTGCTGTTGTTACTGCAGGCAGTGCTTGCTCACTGCACTGAGGGTGAAGATGTTTTGATGCTCCTTACGTGCATTAATACTTGTGAAATTCTCTTGACCTAAATAAACTGAGTAACTGCACTGTGGACAAGCAGTCACATGTGGTGAAAATATAGAATCCACAATGTGGCATCTGCTGTCTTTCAGAACGTTACTTTTGAGTATATAAATGGCTAAAAAGTTCACACAGTAGAAGTTTTCCTTTTTCTTGATCATGTAACTTAGTTATTGCACGCTCCTGGTGGTTCAGTTTTGTAAGGTGGTCTGCCCTGTGTTAACTAATAATTCTGTGTAGTGTTTTAAACATGGATTAATTATGAGATTATCTGGTATTTGTGATTGTAATAGAAAATAATTTTTCTAGACTTTTTTCCTAACACTCTCTACGTATAGGTTACAGAAGAAGAACAAAGCTAGAGGTCATCCCAGTTACCATTTCAGTTTTTTTTTTTTTAATGGAATCCTTCTGCTAAGAAATGTATTTGAGAAGTGGGCCATTTTTTGAAAATTTATGTGTTGATTTTCAATACTTAAAAGCACAAGCAACCCAATAAATTACAAAAATTTGTGTTAGTATGCTTCACTCAGTTAAAAAACCTGGATTTTGCAGTTCAGAGACTGTGAATCTGACATCTCATGATTGGCATTCTGTGTATTCCATTCACTTGCAGTGGCATATGAAACCCAGGTTTTGTCTCATAGAATCCCACTTAATGAGCACAACAGTCTGTACTTTGGCTTCTGCTATTCTGACTGTGAATATTTGGTAATGACCACTGAGAAATTAAAAAGAAAGAAACAGCAGATTTGAATATGCTCCAAAGGAAGGAAAAATAATATTTTTGTTTTAATTTTTAAGCAACCCACCGAGTACTTTGATATGGGAATTTTCCTGGCCTTCTTTGTGGTTGTGTCTCTTGTTTGCCTCATTCTTCTTGTCAAGATCAAACTGAAACAGCGACGTAGTCAGGTAAGAGCAGTAATGGGATATTCACTGAGTGCTGAAATTCAGCTTCTCTTACTTTGTCCTAAAACTTGCTTGCAACTTTTGGAAATGCAGGATGCTGACTTACGATAGCCATCTTTGTGGTTTCATGGTGGCTTGATGGTTTTATCCATGCATGTAGTCCTTTTGAAGAACTTGGAAATGTGTTCAAAGGACATTTACACTGACCCATGATGTTCTTTCAGTTAAATCCTGAAATGAAAACTGTACAGAAGCAGTCCACTTAGCCATTGGGAAGAAAGAACGTTTCTGGTTGCTCACAGGTTATCAGTAGCACAGGTATACTTCTAAGTCCAGACTCCCGTTGCTGCATTGTGGAGAAGATTTCAGGATTGAAAATAAATAGCAAATCTTTTCAATAGAATAACATCTGTTGAAATGAGAGAGGATTTCAAGGTAAAAAGTTTGGTTAGGAGAAATTCCAGGTGACATACTCTAAGTTTGTCAAGGAGGAAATGATACAGCTGATTTATAACATTTCCTTTTAATCCCTTTCTCAAGTATTGCTCCTGGTGGTATCACGGTAACAGCATATTGTGGCATTACAGTCAACAGTGACATTTAAAAAAAGTTCCTGGCCAAGTTTTTTATGTTGACTTGAATAGTTGCTGCTTACCAGTTGAGCAGTTGTAGTGTATCCTATTTGTCAGCACCTTCACCCAGTTTTAATTCAAAGTAGTTTATCATTCTCACTGCTACATGTGACATACATTTTTTCATGAAGCTTCTGATCTGAATTCTAATTAGCCTTCTCTCTGTTAATTTAAGAAATTATACATCATTTGGGCCTGACATGATCTGTAAGATATGTTATGGTGCTGTTTCTTTGCTACTACACTCTAGTCCCTTACACAGCAGCATTGGCTTTTTTTTTTTTTTCTTTCTTCTCATGTAGAATTCCATGAACAGGCTTGCAGTGCAAGCATTGGAGAAAATGGAGACCAGGAAGTTTAAGTCCAAAAGTAAGGGACACCGAGAAAGTAACTGTGGAGCACTGGATACACTCAGTAGCAGCTCCACCTCTGACTGTGCCATCTGCTTGGAGAAGTACATTGATGGGGAGGTAAAGGATGAAAGGTTTCTTCACCGTGGGCTGGGAATGTAGGTGGTTTTAGCACTGTGGCTGGCTGTTGGGTATATTGTGTACTGAGGTGGTGCCACTTGTCAGTCTGATCACACTGAGCAGCCAACTCAGCCTCCACTGCGTTCTGCAGCTCCAAATTACCCATGCTGCAAAGTGAGAGGTGAGGGATCCCGTTTTGCAAGTTGTTACCTCCAATGTTCTTGCATTTCTGAAAAAAAAGTCACAAAGAAGTCAGGGTTGCCTCAGCAGTTAGTTCTCTGGGTATTTTTGACAAGTCATGCACTAAGGTGATGATGCATGCAAGCTCTGTTGGAGGTAAGGGATGCAGTTAGTGTCTTGCTTTTCAAGATTTGATGGCACCCTGTCTTAAAAATGTCAAGTACACAGCACTCTGGGAAACCAGAGGAGAAGGAGGAGATGCCAGAAGGTTCAGGAACAGTTTTTTGACCCCTCAGTTACCATCACTGTATTGATGTCAGGGCTCGCTGTCCATGACAGTTTTACCCTCAGGAAGCAATGAAGGGGTGAAATAGAAAATGGGCTTCTTAAAAAAATAAAATAGAGGCAGTGAATATTTACAGCTATGAATTTCCGTTAGAAAGATTATGTGAGGACATTTTATTTTTAAATGGTTCATAAAGAGTCATAATTTTTAAGGCAGTAGAAAATACCAGATGCATATTGGAGTGCTGCAAGGTGCAAATAGGAAGTCCATGAAGTTTAGTTTATGGGAAATTATTCAGAGTAGCAAGGATGAATGTAGACAAGGACTTCAAAAAGGCTGTACAAAACTGACTAGAGAGGAAATTCAGGCATGAGCTTCAGCATGAAGTGTCAAACATAGGGAAGAGCTTCACATATATCCGGGTTGGGTTGGAAACTGAGCATTGCTATTCAGGAGCAAGATCCTAAAGCTGCTTTAGATAGCTTTGTAAAAGCAAATTTGTGTTTTGTGGCAATTAAAAGGCAAATCAAATATTAGCAATGTTAGACATGTCATATGACATACTACAAAAAGTGTCCTAAAGAAATGTGCTATATCTGCATGGAGTTCTAAATGTGCCTGCAGACTAATCTTCTAGAGACAGCTGATCACTAGCTGTTGTGCTCTTGGCTGTCTTGATGGCATTTTTCCTACTTCTTAGCGCTTCAAGACTAGGAATTGATCCATTTAGTAGCTAGGTTAAAAAAAACTAGGAACAAGCTGTGAAAAACTCACTTACTAGGAAGAAGTGCTTTTTCATGGTCCTTCATGTGTTCCTGTAGGAACTGCGTGTCATTCCTTGCACTCACCGATTCCACAAGAAATGTGTGGATCCTTGGCTGCTGCAGCATCACACCTGCCCTCACTGCCGCCATAACATCATAGGTAAGTGCTGCAGTCTGGATGCTCTCTTGTGTTGTTCCTTTTAGACATAACAGCTTACAAGATGGAACAAAAAAATGCAAAAATGCCTGTTTGTGACTCTCCGTAGAGCTCTCAGTCCTTATTGTAACATAGCCCTAGAAATACAGTTAGCCCTAAACTCTTAGAGTGCCTCTGGCATAACCTTGGGGTGGGGATGATGCCCAGCTGAGGGCAGTGTTGTGCAGCTCTCGGTGCAAGGACACATGGAGAAGAGGGATATGTTTTCCCTTGGGAATCATAAAGAAAACAATGTATGGGCTTTTATTTTTCCATGGTGTTGTAACTTGGAATGTGGTTTCCCTTACTTGCCCTCTTCCTGCATTCATTTCCTCTGGCTTAAGAAAGTTTTCTGTCAGTGCACATTTATGTAAAATAATGTGTAAAGTGAAAATTTGAGCAATGACTTCCAGCCTCTCTCAGCCTCTGTGAGATGTAAGCAGATTTTGTATATATGAGAACAGTATCTGAAATAAATTCACTTCTTTTGCTTTTTAAGCAAATACATGTGAGTGTTTCAAAGTCTTCCAGACAGATGCTTTTGACTTTTGTTTTGTTCTTATTTCCTTTTGTGTAAAAGATTGGTGCATAATGTAATGACATAGAAAACAAAATATCCTTTCTTGCATGAAGTTTATTCCCTGCTAGTTCTACTTCTCCATTCTTATTTCTCTCATTCAGAACAGAAGAAGGGAAATGCAGGTCCAATCTGTCTGGAATCCATCAACCCAGCACGCAGCCGGCAGCAGAGGGTGATTCTGCCTGTCCACTACCCGGGCCGAGTGCACAGAGCAAACCAGATAACAGCATATCCCACTCGGACAAGCATGGACCCTCACGGAAACCCCATCACATTACTGACAGTTGAGCGACACGGTGAACAGAGCCTCTACCAAGCCCCATCCCCAGCCTATATTCGCAGTTATCAGCCTATTCATTTGGACCATGCTTTAAACACACATCACTGTAGCCTGGAGCATAGGGCTTACTCTCCAGCTCACAACTTCCGAAGACCCAAGTTTGGTGGACGCAACTTTTCCAAAGCAGCGTGCTTTTCCCGATACGAGACCATGTATCAGCACTACTACTTCCAAGGCCTTAGTTACCCTGAGCAAGATGGACAGCTTCCAGCTGGCATTTCCTCAAAGGGTCCTTCCCGTGCCTTTCAGCCTGGTAGCAGCATGCTTTTCCCTCCTGTGGTACATGTAATGCCCTCATCCCGCTTGGAGAGTGGCAGTACCTCCAGCTTTAGCTGCTACCATGGTCATCGTTCAGTGTGCAGTGGATATTTGGCAGACTGCCCTGGCAGCGACAGCAGCAGCAGCAGTTCTGGTCAGTGCCACTGCTCCTCCAGTGATTCCATGGTTGACTGCACTGAGGTCAGTAACCAGGGGGTTTACGGGAGCTGCTCCACGTTCCGCAGCTCTCTGAGCAGTGACTATGATCCGTACGTTTACCGCAGCAGGAGCCCTTGCCGAGTGGGTGAGGTTGGTGGTGCAAACAGGGGTGCAATCGTTCTCTTGGAGGGCCCCCACCAGGATGAGCTTCCAGCTCACGGTCACAGTATGGTGGGTGCTGACTGCCGGCCTGTGCCAGCTTCTTCCTCAGGGGACCAACTGTCTAATTGCAGCATGGATATGAACTATAGCAGTAATTCCTCACTAGAGCACAGGGATCCAAATGGCACTACCTCAGAGGGAGGACCTGAGGCCACTCCTGGTGCTGCCTTGGATGTTAAAAGGAACTGGAAGAATCCAGAGATAGCGGGGTCGATTTCGGAACAAGCATGTGCATGCTGCTTTGAATTCCAGCACTCTGCCCTGGAGCCTAGCAATGGGACAGCTGACTGTAGTGCACTATTCCTTAGCTCTCCACTGTGGGGGACATGTGGCCAAGGAATTGAACCACAGTCAGGGAACACCCCAGGCTTGTACAGTATTAATTCAGACCACTTACATAGGACAGATGGGGTAAAATATGAGGGGTTGCCCTGCTGCTTCTATGAAGAGAAGCAGGTAGCCTGTAGTAGCAACAGTGGCAGTGGAGGTGGTGGCTGCTATACAGAAGACTATGCAGTGAATGTGCAGTACACACTTCCTGATGACACCTTGCCAAACTGCTGTAAGGGTGTATGTGATCTGGGTCAGCGCATTCCCATAATTCCTGAAGACAGAGACTCTGAGCTGATTCTACCGACAGAGCACCAAGGGACCCACATAGGAGGCTGTAGTTCCTGGGATGGAACTCCTGAGCTAGACACTTACCTGCACTGTCAAGGTATTGGAGAGGTACAGGTCGACAGGGAGGTGTGCTATGAGGCGACGTCATTCCTGCGGCAGAACTACTCTCAGGAGGAGGAAACTGGAATGCCCTTTCCCAGTCCCACTCTGAACTCCCAGAAGCTTATGATGACCACAAGGGCCACAGGTAATATATGTGCTTTTTGATTACTTGCTACTTTTTTGTCTTAATGTATGAAATGCTGCTGGCTACCTGCAGCACTTAGGTACCTGCAGCCTGAAAGGTTACTCCATCCTTTGCATAAGAGCAGGTTACTAACTATTCACCCCCAAGTGTTACTCTCTTGTTAGCTGTCCTCATTTTGTCATAGCCAGAGGAGAAGATGATCGTTTACTAATTAACCCTATAAAAGCTTTCATGCTCATCCTTTATGAGAAGGGGCCCCCATTAGAGTTCCCACAGCAAGGGACACTCTGTTAGCCATGGCAGCTGTGGTGAGTTGCCTAAGTAGGCAAGGCCACTGTGAGAGATGACAGACAGGCTGAAGGTTTCTTTTTAAAAAAAAAAGTTAGTATCTTGGAATTGCCGTAGAAGAATATGTGGTAAAGTCTCTGCTGTGGATGTAGACAAGGGGTAAAAATAACCACTCACAGAAAGAAGGGGATATTTCTTACTTGCCTTGCCAGGGTTGTTTTCAAGGGTGTTCATAGAATCACAAGGTACCTACCTAGGTTGGAAGTGACGTCAGGCTGTCATCTAGTCCAACCTCCTGCTCAAAGCAGAGCCAACTCTGAGATCAGACCAGGTTACTCTGTCAGATCAGACCAAGTTTATCCAGTCAGCCTCTGGCTCTGTGCTAAACTCCAGTCAGTGAGTTTTGGGGGCCCAAAACTGTGTGCAGTATTCTAGATGCAATGTTCCTTGGTTTTCTTTATCCTTCAGGTGCTGGATCTCATCCCTCGGAGAGAAGCCAAATCAGTGACTAGACCTGTCCAGATGATCCCAGATGGAGAAGCGGAGCTTATCAGAAACTCCAAATTCTCATGGACTTAATTTTTTTTAAGCTTTGACAAACACAAAAGTGGTAATGTGGAGAAGTCCCTCCCCTGCTTCCTCTGTGTTCACATCAGTTTGATTGTCTCCTTTGTCCCTCCTGCCTGAAGCCTTCAGGCCTTGATTTGTGTGCAAAGCCCATGTGGGACATGGTGTGGAGCATTTCTGAGCTCTAGTGCCATTTCTATATTAATGACAAAGTGTTATTTATATTTTCTTTTTAGAAGTGACCTCTTGCTGAGAGGTAACACAGTGTGTTAAATAAGCCAGGCTATGTGTAAATGCTGTTATCTCCTACTTAAAGGAGTCCAGCCTTTGATAAGCTCAGGGCTACACCTGCCTTAGAAACCAGATAGCACCTTGAAATATAGTAGTCCAGAGGGATACAGCTGCTGAGTGGATGCTCAGATACTGACTAATCCCAGTAGCAAATCCTAGCAGCCAGCAAGTTATGTGAGTGATTTTGAGGGAGGTGAAGCATTGGACTGTCTCCTTTCTCCTCTTCCCTTCTCCCCCTTTCATGCTGCTCTGATGGTTTGGCTAGGAAGGTTTCCAGCCATTATGATTAGTTTCAATGGAGTGGGGGTAGGGAAACTGATAGCTCAGAATGTTCTCATCCTCACTTCCTGTGTTTAAACCGTGGACCTCGTTATATCTTCTGACCAGTGAAGAATGCTGGGGACCTCTCCCTCAAGCAGATGCTAGAACAAAGTGCTTAGAAAAGGTATTACCTTTGTAGGTAATGAACTTTTCCTTCCATAGGAAGTTTTTCAGGCACCTGTAGCCCCTGTTACAGCTGTGAGGAATGCTGGCATGTGCAGGAAAACAGCTTGCAGTGTGCTTGCAGCTTTGCTGGCTCATTTGGAAACAGGTCATAGGGTTCCTTGTTTCCTTACAGGCTGCAAGCATGCCTAAGGGAAGCAGTGCTTGTCACCTTTTGTGCGTGTGGGAAAGTGAGGGACTTGGTTTAATCATTGTTTTCTTCTTTGCTGTGGTTGATGTAGCTTCCATAGATTGATCTGTTTTAAAGGTTTCTTGGGCCCAGCCAGTCGTGCTTCATTTTTGTCTTTTGTACAGAGTGCTCTCTGTACCCCATTAGCCTGGGCACATACTTTTGTTCTTGTTCTTGTCCTAGTGAGGATGTTTGTTATCATGAGATAATTTATGTCGTCACTTCTGATAGCAATTGTTTCCTGTGGAAACAGCAGCTTCTGAGTAAGAGGCTACCATAGCATGGGTTAAATTGCCTGTCATGCTGCATGTGCCTGAGGACACAGTGTCATCCTGTGGTGTATTCACAGCAGGAATTCTTCTAAAGGGAAACTAAGTATTTAATGCCCACAGTGCCAGTCTTCTGAAAAGATTAGTCCTAAGTTCAGTACACTTTGGAGATACTTCAAAGACATGAAATAGAGATGTACAGTTCATGTTACATATTCTGCCAAAGCAATGTCCCTGAGAGCTCTGGGCTATTTGTGAGACCCAGCAAAGCAAATTTGTATTCTCTGTAGTCCTAAATCAACTATTTTAAAAGAAGGAAACATCTAAGAAATAACAAATACATTTGTCTATTTCCTTTTGCTTTCGTACCCAGTAAGTTAGGAAAAAAATTTTTATCTAAAGGAATTCACATTATACCTTTTTAATCAACAAGCACCAAAATCCAGCTGTTCAGAGAATTAATACAAGGCAGTATCTGGGTATAAGATTAAAAGAAAAATTTCAGTAAACACATTTTGTGTGTATAAAGCTTATTAAAAACTTATTCATTCTCTGAATGACTGAAGTAAGTGGTGTGTGTTGGGAGAATAAACTCTAAAGGTTTGTGATTTTTGGATTTTTTTCTTTAAGTCTCACCCTCTCCTTCCTCCACTAAAAAGGAAACACATTGTAGAAGCTATGGTATACTAGCTTGGTTATTCTGCTTGGTGTTTTGTGAGGCACTGTAAAGGCCAGCCAAGATACATTGTACTCTGTAACTATACAGCACATCGTGGTGAAATGTGGTTCTTAAAAAAGGTTTGAATATTCTGGCTCATGGTGATCCTGGATGTACTGGTCCCATACACATGTTGTGGAAATCTCTGCTGGTGCAACAGTCTCTGCAGGCCATACCACAGACACCCTACACCTGCCTTTGTGTTGGGATTGACATTTAACATAAAACTGTATGTCCAGACTTACAGGCTAGCTGGCCATGATAGATGGTTTTTATAACAAAATGCCTTTCTACTACTTACCTGAACAGTTGTCATTGTGTTTGGCTCATGAGGCACTATTTAAAATGTTTTTAATTAAAATTGTCTTATAGCACTTAAAATTGTTTTGTATAAAATTTGCTGTAAAGATTTGTAATATGGTCAAAGGGCTCTTTCTCCTTCATTACCATTTTTAAAAATGTTTTAAAAGCTAGAAAGCATCTTGTATATATTCTGTATATGTATAGCAGCACATTTCATGTATGGAAATATGTTCTCAGAATATTTATTTACTAATATATTTATCTTAAGCCATGTCTTATGTTGAGAGTGTGTGACATTATTGTAATAATCATTGAAAATCACTAACACGAGGCCCTGTAAATACATGATAATTGCACACAAAGATTTTACAGTACTCGCCGACCAAAAATGATTTAAGAGAAGTGTAGTTACTTGCAGTTTTGTAAGAAAGTGTACAAATGTCTGTATTAAAAGAAAAAAAAAGGCAAAACCACACAAAAATACAGTTTTATTGCATATACATGTGGGAGTTGTCCTTCTTGCTTTGGGGGAAAGGACATAGGTAGCTGTTCTCCTCTAAGTATAGTCCTAGACATACTGAGATGAACTCTATTAAACAAAATTTTTTCCTTTTTTTAAAAAATAACAGGTAGGTGGATATGTATATACAGACATACACATACAGATTCATAAGTGGTTTTTTTTTGTTTTTTTTTTTTTCTGGATGCAACCCATAATATTCTGTCTCAGGAATGTTTCACTTCCAGCAAATGCCACCGATGGATTCACTGGGTGTTGTGCAGTGTAAGTCCAGTACTTGACTGTTTTTAGCTTTCTTCCTAATCCTGTCCCCAGGCAGTCCCATCTGTGTGACACGAGGGCTGCCTGGTGCCTCAGTTTCCCTCCTCACACCTGACTGGTGTTGCTGCTGAGGTGGGGGAAGCTCAATTCATTGCAGGGAAACCAAGATTCCATAGAAAGCAAGGCACAGAAGGAAAGGAGAAGGGTTGGGAAAGCCCCAGGTTATGCCATGGAAGAGATGGATGGAGAGCTCTGCCAGGGAAAGGGGGAGGAAATGCAGCCCCTGAACCCTCCAGGCACATGAGAAGTACCACTGCTAGAAGAAATCCTCATTTCTGTTTGGAACCTGCCTGTTCCTTGTGGTAGGGAACTTAAATCCAGTGTAATTTCAGGTAAAAGTAATTTATTGTCCTCAAATAAAATTGTTTTGAGACAGCATGATGCAGGTGGACACAACTGGATAAATCATAGCTTGAACAGACAAGCTAGGTCCAGGTCCTTGCCCTGGATCGTGAAATCACTGGTCCTGCTTACATGAAAATCAATACTGTGGTGCTTGTTTTGTCAGCAGAGAGCACAATTTGACCAAAGATGTTTGTGCAGACACCAGAAGAGGGGTTCCTGGGGGTATGTGGCTCTGTGGCTGTATGTACATGTGTATTTATGTGTGTTATTGTGTAAACAGTTTACCTTCATGTATTATGTATTTCCCATCCAGTGATACACACAGAGTCTTTTTCAGGATTCTCCAGTTTCTTCCTTCTCCCAAAGATTTTCACTTGGTAATCCCCTGGACTTCCCCACCTCTTGTCCATGTTCAAATGCACTGTAATTCAATCACCTCAGGATTCAGCCAAGAAATGAGCCTTACTTCTCTCCAACCCTCCTTGTTTCATGTATGAAAACTCCATTTGGGATGACAGACTGCTGAAGAGTATAATTCTGTACAGGAACCTTTGTAGCATGAGGACGAGTTACCATCCTCAGCTGAGGTACAATGGAAAAGCCTAGTCTGTGTGCAGAGACAGGCACAGTGATGGGAATGCAACAGGAGCAAGTGCTTCCCAATTACTGGAAATACATGCCCCTTTTTTCACAGCAGCTTAGCAATTGCCAATGATTACAGATATGCCTTGTTATCTGCAAATTAGTTCACGGGACAGTTTTTACAAATAGCATAAAACCTGCTGTATGTGTTTGGCTGCTAACAAGTATGTTGCTACATCTGAGTCTCCTTCCTCTTCCCTCCCTCCACCTCTGTTTGGTATTGCTGCTGGTGTTTTGTTTTCTTGTTTCCCGTTCTGAAGGAAACTGTTAGGTGATTGTGCTTTCAAGAACAGGACATACCACTGCCCTTGGTGTCCCACAAGACAATCAGTGAGCCCACATTCTGTCTCTGAGAAAGGCAGCTGTGGGCTGCTGGCTGAACTTGTATGTGGTGCTTAGCTCTGTGTGTGATATTCTCTCTAGCCTTTTTGTGGCTTTTCTAAAATGGCTAAATGTAAATATTATTCTGTAAAAAATGAACATTTTGATACTTGATGGGGGGTTCTTTTAACCCATCAAGTTTGATCTTTAAGGAACAAATTCGTGACAAAATGAGAGTCCTCTGGGGCACCACAAACCCCCACAGAACCTTGATACGGTCAAAAAAGGCAAGCAGGAGCAGACTATTCTTAATGCATTGTACATTATCGTAACACTTGGCGTTTCTGTAACTCTATCTGCAATATCGTGTGCATCTGTCAAATCCTAGGACAGCTGTTAGGTAACGTTTGTTGTTACTTGGGTAGTGTGAAGGGAAAAATGCCCTTAAAAGGATGGCCAAGTTCATACCCTGTGGAGCCAGCCTGGCCTAATTCTTTGGCCAGGGAGACAATAGCATACCTGAAACCAGATATTTTATCTCGCAGTGAAAGCGCCGTGCTTCTGTCACTTAAATGCTTCATAGAAAAGTGTCTCTTTCAGAATAAAGAACACACTTCTCTCATGGGGAATGAGACTGCTTAGGAAACAAGCAAGAAAAAAGAAGGGACCAGTTCCCAGAAAGAACCAAAGTGTAAGAGTCTCATTACTGGAATGGCAGGAAAGGAGGGCAGAGTAACCACCCCTGTGTAAGGGGAGGCCAGGCCCCTGTGACAGTTTTGTTTCTAAAAGAAAAATTAGTGTCTTCACATGAAAAGCTGGAGACAGCTTTGGTATTTGTCATTGGTTTTCTGGTGTTTACATAAAACGTTGCTGAAGGTTTCTTAAACTGTAGCATTATTTTGCCAGAAGGAATTAATTTAAGAAAAGATCAGTCTTGCAAGAAAGCGGAAACGGCATTACACATTGCTGCAATTTGCAAAGAAAACACTGAAAGAATTGTTACAGTTCTTTTTAAAAGTTTGAAAACATGTAAACTGAAAACTTTCAATTTGCTGTCACCTCAGAAGTTGTGTTTCAGAGCAGTATCATACTTTATATAAGTAATCATTCTCAGCTCAAATACTCTCTTCTAATCTGTACAGCAGACAGTGCTATTGTAATCTGCTGGTGATCAGCAGCTTCTATGCCTCCTTTATTCCATGTTTGTATACACTTTAGCCATCCTAACTGAACTCCTCCTGCAGAAATACACTGTATTTATTTTTTCATAATCATTATTTACAACCATTTGCTGAATGCAGGGTGACCAGTTATAAGCACGGTGCATACTTCAGTAGTGAGTCATCTCAAGTTTGATTTATTCTGCTTTCTTGACAGCCTTATGTGGTTCATGTGATAGCTTTTGGATTTGTAGCAAAGTGTCTTGAGACTGAAATTCAGAATGCCAAATTTCATCCCAAAGCACAGGTGTTCAGTAAATCTGAGAACGTATGAGTGGTGTGAAATGTATGTGTATTGGGGATGTGTTATAGCAAAAATGCTATGGTCTGAAGGCAATTGTATTTTTCACTCTTACGGAAGCAGAATTGTTCATAAAGGTCTAGAACAATATTCAGGTGAAACTATCCGTGAACTGTATTTCACTGGAAGATTGTGAAATACTGCTGCAAGGCAGTAAGAACTCGTTGGACAAGTTTTTGTCAGGAGTTGTTTTTGTAGTTCACCCTTCCTTTAGGCAAAGTGGTGCACTAGAAAAATCTGTTCCTTCCCACTGCCTGAGAAGGCTTATTAAGCAGAAGATGAAAGTGGAATAGTTACTTATGCTCATTCAGTGGCAGCCATGTATCTGCTGATGTGTTTGGCCAGTAGTCACACAGGCTGCAGTTTCCAGGACTATCCATAAAAATTTCCTATTTATAATATTGCCAGGGGGGTTGGAGCACATAGACTTCAATTCTGCAATCCCACTGGATTGTCTGCATGAGCAATGTGATAAACTTCCTCAGAATTGTCCTGGCTGTAGAAAATCTGGCAGAAACAAGTCCTAAAGAAGATTATGTTAATGCTTGATTGAAAAAGCAGATAACATGTTTGATGGTAAAAATCATCCAGAGAGTAATATGCACATGAATTTGCAGAATCTGATGAACAGCCTAATACAATTACAAGCTAGAAATAAGATTCAAAGGAGGAAAGTGTTTCTTACAGCAATTGTTCCATCAGCATCTATTCTGTCACAAAACTGAGTCTCAGTTCCCCAATTCTCAATGTCCTTCTATCATATATGTACACCAAAGAAGTATCTTTGATTCTTTTCCCTATGGTTACAGTGTATAGAAAATTTATTTTTCCCAGAGTGTAAACTAACATCTTTTCTTCCTATAAAATGTTAGCGAGATACAAGCATAATATGCTGTATTAAATAATGCATTTCCTATACATATACAAATATATATATTACTATGATAACACATCACACATTTTTACATAACACAGTCTCTATTTTCCCACAACATAACAATATTAAGACAAAAATACATATAGAATCATGTAGTCAACAACTAAACTAGGTTTAAATGTAGATTTTGAATTAAGGAAGGCACTTGTCCAGCTGGCCCCTTTCCACCTGAGGTCCACATACAGTGCAGGCTGCTGGAATTGGTGTGCTGTGTGAAGGCAGCTCACAGACTGCTGCTGTGGCAGTTCAGAAGTGCTCCCTGCCCCAGCTTCTGGGGCACACAACTCTTTTTGTCCAATGGCTTATTGTCTGCTTAGCTGTGGACTCAGATGAGCTCTCAGCCCATCTCTCTGTGCAACCATCCAATAAGCAAGATCAGAGAGCTCAGCTCTGTAAAAAGGAACTCAGGGAAGAAAAAGCCATGGCAATTTTTGACCTAATCCGTTTATTGCACCACTACACAGCTGGTCATACCAACACAAGAGTGAGGAGGGGGCCAGAGCAGGAGCTGAAGTGAGCCAGCTCCGCCTGATGATTTTTGGTTGTCAAAATAGTTGCTTTTGACATTGTAACCAATGTCACATTTGCAGCCTGTCCAGCCTTCTGAGGGGACTGCTAGGCAGGAGCTCAGAAGGCCATTTGGATACAATTCCAAACCAATTTTTCTTGTGCAGTTATTTTAAATTTGTTGAAGAAAATGGTGTAAACACCAACATTCTGAGGTGTCCCTGCTCTCCAGCTGTCAGCTCTCAGCTGGCTGTGTAGTAGGGGCATTTCGTTATGCTGCATCATGTGGGATTACAACAGTCGTGCATGTCACACTTACTGCTTCTTTCTCCCCCAAACCCTTACAGCAAAGATCAAAACATGCTATGTTAATTGATACCATATATCTTGGCCATAAATCACCATATCCTGAAGTGTTTGTACTAGGAGTGTGAGTGACCATAGCACATTTTGAAAAAATCCACACCAGAGATCTACCTGCTCTTCATGGTCTCAGCCCTGTAAAGTAATAAGTGCTATTTAAGGGACCCTGTCCATGAATTTCCACCTATTGCTCTGTTTGCTAGCACTAGAAGTATCTAGAATCAGATAATCTGAATGATTTGGGGAGTGGAACATAATTTCCTCCATGCTTTTATCAGTGTGTTACCCATGCACTGTCCAATATCTTATGCATAGTCATGTTTATTGTTGCTATGCTCAGTTAATCTGCTTTAAGTGCTGCTTTTATGGGTCTTTTGTACAGAAATTGGATAAACATTCCCTATGAAAGTCCCATGAAATACAATTTTATTTAAAAAATATTTGAGGACCTAAGGGACTGATGCAAAAATCTCACTTCTTACATTCTCTAGATTTTGCATGAGTAGCATCAGTCTTTGTTATTTTTTGTAATGAGATTTTCTCTAATACTATAGTGAAATTAGATTCTTTACTAAGGAAGAGAAGCTTATCAGTTCTGTATTTTTTCCTTCTGCAGGAGGTGTAAATCAGTCACAGGGTGTTCCTGATATTTTTTCAGTTTATCACCCTTAGCTAACTGCTTTATCAATGTCTCTCTGACAATATATTTAACTTGCATTTAATAAGGCAAGCAAACAAAGCTTCATCACTTTGTGATTAGCACTATGTGCTCATAATAACTCTTAAGGATCTGGCACCACACTCTGATTCTGCCTGGTTTCCTATTAGTGCACCATATTAAGGATGCCTAGGAGCCAACCTGCTTTGTGTTGCTATGAATCTGTGAGGTGAACTCTTTCTCCACACAGCATGATGCAAAACTTCACCTTTAAAAAAGGCAATTTCAGAACTTTTGTTGGGTCTGAAAGAGACAATGGGTTTTGGTCCAACATGATGACACGTAAGAGAGAACCAGCATATTTTTTACATCTTGTCCTGTCTTCATAATAGCTAATACTGTAATTATATTTTCCTGTATTCTTTCCAGCAGTTCATGCAAGCAAGTACAAGATGTTCCCATGCTATTCCCTTTTTATATAAACAGTTCCATAATTGCTGGCTTAGTAAAGTCTAGTTTCTTTTAAGCATGCATTGTGATATTGTTCAGCTGTCTCTAGCACTCATCTGTGGCATGTAAATGGAGCTGGACTGAATTTAGTTCAGGTAAAAGACTAGATCTACAGTGGGAAGTAAGGCACAATATTTTACTGCTTCAGGCTGGAGTACAGTAGTTTTTAAAAGGATCACTGTGAATATGAACAAAATTATCATGAACATCAGTGAATGATGGGTCACACATAGTCATTTAAAAGGCTTTGCTCATGCAGGCCTTGACCTGCTGAGCATTAGTCAATCAAAATGGCAATTTGCAGCCGAAACTTTGTTACAATGCCTCCTGAATTTGATTTGACTTTGGTTTGTGCATCTCTGCTTGTAGACACAGCAAATGCAGAAAGAGCACAGCACTGAGCAGCCAGGCTGATAGTTTTTCCAAGTCTTTGATTCCCATTTTACTGTACAGTACCATTGAGATGTGTTTACATCAAGGCAAATAAGCTCTGTTTGCTGAACAGGTTATCAGTACCTACCTGTGTCTTCAGCCTTGAGAACAGAAGCACTAAAGCAGCCTAATATTACACAGTGGTTCAGGCAAGGGGGACACAAGAATTCCTCAACCTGTAGATACCCCTTCAGTTACCTTTGGCAGGAGCACAGGACATCTTGAATTCTACCAGTTTTTACATCCATTTTAAGTGCAATGGTTTAAAGGCAGTAATTAACAGCGCTACAGATTTGAGGAGCACCAGATATTTCAAAATTAAATCTGTTGTCACTCATATACCCAGGAGAACAGCAGATAGGCAAAGTTGCTCAAAGGTCTTTGGAAATGGACTTTTTGGAAAACAGGTATGAGACTGGGAGAAAAAAAAGAAGATTAATCTCAAGTCACCTGGATTTTAAGAGGATGAATTCTTACAAAATAAAACCACTTCAGTTTCCCACTAGTGGGTTGCAATCATCTTGTTGATTTCGAAGCTTTTTCTTGAAGATGGATATTGATGTGGATGGCTGGTAAAATATACTCCAGATCTCACCAGCAGTAGTAACATCACTGCAATCTTCTGTTTCGGTTGCAGCTGGAATCTGATGTGACCTAGGAAACAAGAGTTAATTCAGGACACAAAATGTACTTGGTATGAGTGTAGAGAAATACAGCAGTAATTTTTTTTCATTATTAATAGGCAAAAACAATATTGAGGTTAACTATCACACTATAATACAGATGTTTATTTCTGTGAATATTTTTGAGCCATTTTCCGTTTTTCAGAAAAATGAATTAACTATTAAATTTTCCCCAGTTCCTCATTCTGGGATGAGGTTTTCATTTTTTTCCCTGCAAAATATTACCATAATTTGATCTCCTCTCAGCAAATCTGGATGTCTGGCAACATTTTCCTCTTTCCTGCCTCGTCCTTAAAATACAAATCATGTTAAATCAAGAGCAGAAGAGATATCCTAGCAGCAAATGCTATCCTAACAGACTGGAAAGTTAGCAAATGTGCTTATTTTGGATCTTTTATGAGGATACAAATATGTAATAAATAACTTGGTTTTAAATGTGACCAATCTGACTATCAGAAGGCAGAGAAGAGCCCCAGGTTTGGTACAGAGCTGAGAGCTTGGCTCTCTGTGTTGGTTTTGCTCCACACTCACCTCATGGTAACGTGGAGAAGTATCTTTGCTATTATGGCTGTAACACTTAGGATGAGCAGTGCTGTGAGACTGTATATTGTCCACTCTGCAAAAAAAAAAAAAAAAAAAAAAAAAAAGAGGGGGAGCTCTCAGTACACTCACTGACAGTTTTTACAGTAAAAATATGGCATGAAAGAAACAAACAGCTTTCTGATGTTTTATTCAAATCTGTAATTTGATGATGCCTTAAAACTACAAGTATTTTCTGCAGACTGGCAGAAACTGAAAGCTTTCAGTCAGAACCGGTTTTTCCCTTGCAGGACTCCTCCCAATAAAACTGAAAGTTGGCAAAATTCAAAGCATATACCAGTAAAATTATCTAGGAAAGGAATCAAAACTCACTCAGAAGGAAATTTAAAAGCAGACTGGAAAGTTAGTAAATGTGCTTATTTAGGATCTTTTATAAGGATACAAATATGTAATAAATAACTTGGTTTTAAATGTTGTGATGTCTTGAAGGTGAGTTCTAGACACGTGACAGTTCTCAGTGACATCTCCCCTACAGCTATTATCTTGTCTAGTCCTCTTTGTATTGTTGATGAAGCTTTTGTTAATTGGGGTAACAGGGAGGCATCCAGCATTCAAGCTATTCTAAACTCTACAAAAGTTTGCTCTTTTTTCAGCAACTTGTGCCCTTCTGGGGCATGCAGTGGTCAATGAGGCTGATTCTAGTAAGGAGGCTGCTCTGACTCACATATTTTGATGTGTTTTCATTCTCAAGAACTCACCATCTTCACACTATTTCTGACTTAGGCTGAGAAGTGTTTTGAAATGGAATGAGAGAATTGCAGTTAGTGCTAATTAGACTAAATGAAAATTCATCTGGTAGTAAGAAGTACAGTGGATCAGATAAGGTGAAGGAGGCAGCACAGGAAATAGTGACTCCAGATTTTGCTTTGGCACAGTGTTTTTCCCCTTTCCACATTTTTTTGTATCATTACCAGGCATGGAGCTGGTTGGATGGCTTGGGCTGGTTGTGATGACATAGAGTATCTTTGATGACCTGGCTGCACTGATGCTGAGATTTGCCTGTTCATTTATCCTCTCTGGAAGGGTGTGATTCACTGGAGTCTTGTTTTGATGCACATTGTCCTTCACAGCTGAAAACACAAGAGTAGGATTACAGTAACAATTTCTTAACAGGTGTTTAAAGTCCTGTTATTCTTAACAGGACTTAATTTTGGGCTTGTAAACAGACATGCTGCTCTCTGGTTTACTTAAGAGAACCCAAATAATCAACTTATATCTGATTCCAGAAAAAGCCTGCACTTCACCAGGCTGGGGTTCTCAGAATTTTTCTGGAAGCTAATTGTTCATCATAACAGTAGGTACAACTCAAGGACCAAAACATTTTCTCCTGATGATTCTGGATCAGAGAGGAATGGACTGTTGGAAGCAGCCAAGATGAACCAACATGCAGATGGATTACTGGGTTTTTGTTTTGTTTCCCTTTGTAATTTCCCAGTCTGTTTTGCCAGGCAGCTATAGAACTGAATTTCTGAAAATCTGTATTTTGCTATTTATGATGTAGCTGACTGGAGTGCTCTAAACTGAGAGAAATTTTGGCAAAGCTTTCACCCACTGAGTAGTGGCAACAAGACATGAAACACCTGCTGGATCAGAATTAAAATATTTGTTCTTTAATTGCCACTTCAGAAATGTCCTGTGTGAATTAAATGCTTCATTGAAAGGTAGAAACAGCAAAGGTAGACTCTTACCTCTATACCTGATAGCAAATCCCTGTGCTTGATTGATGTCATCTGAGAAAAAGTACAAAATGACAAAATCCAAAGAGATGTTAAAGGAGTGGGGAGGTCGGTTCTTGCCATTAAAACGAGCTAGAACATGATAGGTGTAGCCATCCAGCAATTCCACCATATCTGTAGCATCCTTGATTTCAAAAAGAGCAAAACTGAAGTGGATTTGAGATGCTCCTGGAACTTGTATGGTCCAATAACACACTTTGCCTGTGCCATATGTGTCAGGAAAATCTGGGGAATAGATCACAGCTGTAGCAGAAGTGTAATTCCCTCCACAGGCACCAATAAGGGCTGTGAAAACAAGAGGAAAGGGAGAAAAAGGGAAAGGAAAAATGAAGAAGAGATAAGACATTAATTTTGCTAAGTTTTAGCACCCTGTAGGTTCTAATACTTAAATGACTTGAAGGTTCAGACTTGCTAGGCCAGCAGGATGCTGTCTCTGCAGTTGGTGTTCTTTACCTTCCACAACCATTGCATTGCATTTGCCTGGAATACTCTCATTATGTCTCATTACTCTGACACCTATGCATCAATCATGAATACTGCAGCTATCCCTTGTCCTTGTATGTAACCATGTACCCCTTCCTGCATCCCTGCAGAAATGGGATAAAAAGATAAATCACTGATTCAGGGACTTCTACTCCATGCCAATCAGGTGGGCAGGCAGGCAAATGGATTGGTGACTATTAACTCTCACTGCTTAATTAGTGACATCCCTTCACAGCTGTATGAAATTGAAAAACATCTTCACAGAACAGGTGAAGCTGAATGGGACCCTGAAGATTGTCTGGTCAAATCCTCCTGCTCAAAGCAGTAGACAGTGTCTGGTTGTGTTTTGAGTCTCCAAAGATGGAGACTCTTCTGCCTCTCTGGGCAACCTGTTCCAGCATCACCCTCACCATAAAAAAAAAAAAAAAAAAAAAGCTTTTCCTTATGTTTAAATGGATTTTCCTGTATTTCAATTTGTGCCTGTTGCCTCTTGTCTGTTCACTAGATAGCACTTAGGATGGCTTCATCTTTACACTCTCCCATCAGTTAGCTACACAAGTTGAAAAGATTCCTCCCTAGGCCTTCTTTTATCAAGGCTAAACAATCCAAGATCTCTCCGTCTCTCATGTAATACCTTAGTCGCCTCTGGGGCCATATATTTGTGCTTTCCAAGCATCCTGTCTTTTGATCTTTCCCAAGTAATATTTGACCCTACCTTTGCTAAGTAACTTGAAAAAGATACTTTTACAAAGTCTAAAGAAAATATTTATTGCTACCTTATGTATTAGAAACAAGTACATGCCCAGTAAACAGTTATATTCCTTGACAGCTATCCAGATTCCCAGTGCAAACCTAAGTACCAAAGAATCTAGAGAGCAACTCAAATGCCAGCCAACTGACAATGCATATCCGTACATGCACATCTAATTTTTTACTCTCTAGTAAGATCAATTCTTAGGGAGTCTTTCTGTGACATGCTGCTTCTGATAGCTGACTTAGTACCACTTGTGAGGAAAGTAAGAGAACTTCAGGAGCATGAGCAAGCATCATTTCTTGGAAGAGCTGTTTCACATTATTAATGGATGAAAATTTTATGCAGAAATGGAAAGCAACTTTATACCAGATGGAGGTGTTTTGCTGTTTTGTGTGCAACAGTTCTCATTGGTTTTGAGCCTTTTCCCTCATTTGCTGAACATGTAAGGCCTCTCCTTTGGGAAAAAGCTGAGCCTGTTTCAATACTTACTGTCAAAAAGAATGACTCTGCCATCCCCACCGCAAGGCTGAGTATGGTCTCCAAAGCAAACACTGTTGCATTCTGTACTGGCTGCCTCCCCGTATCTCCAGTAGTCAGGATTATTTCCACAGAAACAAGCATAACCTGATTCCATGCCTGCAAACTTTGACAACAAAGATGCATAAGGAAGGGAGGAATAGTATTTGAAGGAGTGACAGCAGGAGGTTGTTTCAGCAAGAAAGCTGGCAGCAGAGTATGTGTGTTTTGGAGAAGTATGATTAGTCAGAGGAACCACCACAGGCTATTTTTGTTTGAACTGTCAGGATGCTACTTGAGACTAGGGAGAAAGATGCAATGGAGGGCACCCTGACACGCACAACTGCAGTAAGCAAGCATATTTTCTCCTCGCATTATTCATTAGTCATTTGTCCAAATTCCTCTGGAAGCAGAGAGCGGGCAAGATCTCCCGGAGTGGAAGTGCAACCTTAGACGTCCCAAAGGTTAAAAAAAAAATGGAGAACAGGAGAAATATGATAGTGAGCTCTAGGCATATTGCCACTCCTGTCTTTGAAAACATTTTGTAAATGTACATCAAAGAAATCACCTTAAATTGTTGGCTCCGGCAGGAACTGATGCATGTCTGGATTGTAAGTTTATTGGAGGTCTCACTGGTGCCAGTCAGAGGTGGTGGCTCTCCATGGTCCTTGTAACAGCCTAGATTTCCTGGCACTGCAAGAGTAACACACAACAGTCATTCTAAAGGTGTGCCTGTAAACATCCAGGACACTCAGACCACTTTCTGCACTACCTGGTTGCTAAGCAGCTTTCTCTACATTCTGGTCTTGATTTTGCAGTATAGGCAGTGTTGCTCTATGGATGACTCATGCTCTATATGGTTCTTGTCATATTTTCCAAACACGCCCAGGGATGAGAGATGGGGCAAAATATCATATCTTTTCAGCAATATACTGTAAGACTTTCTAGTTGGTTTCAGTAAGGTGCAGTAAAATAGACAAGATAAAGAGCTTGTTCATTTCTCCTGACAGAGGCAATTAAAAAACCCCAAGGCATTAAGTGGGTTCAGGGGGTTTGGGGTTTTTTACTATGGACATGCATATACTGAAAATGTAAACTAAACGATGTGATTTTCAAAACAATGACATTCTGGAAGCTTTCAAAACAGGATATTTGAGGAAGGGAAGCTAAATTGTTTTAGGATAGAGTTTGACAAGTTTTATGGGAGGGACTATATACTTATATAAGGGAATTTCCTAATATTTAAAACGTGAATTCCGATATGAATCTGAAGTATTATACAAAGAGATTAAAAATGAGTAGTATTACTTAAAAAAACCCCATCTATTTACATTAATAAGATGTTTTAAGGCTCCTTGGTCACCATGGGAGATCAGAATTTTCCCCCTTCAGTGCATAATTTGTCCTCTGTTTTTGTTTGGTTTTGCACTTTCCATCAAAGCACTGGAATTTAGCCATGACCACCCCCTGGAAAGGATGTGGAGTACAATACAGTGCTGTGCCAATGGCATAAAATTATCCCTTGCCCACTTGTCATATCTGCTCACATACTTGAAATTACATCTATTACCAGCTCTATGCTAAGTTTTAGTCCTTTATTTATTCCTTTTATTTTTTATTTAATGCCAGATTGACAAGGATTCTTTTTTGTCCACCTAACTGCCACAGCACTGTATGAAAGGATGTGATCAGAGACCTGAGTGTTTTATTTATGCAGTCATTGGTTATTACAGTAACCAGTAAACTTATGAATAATGACATAACGCTGCTTCAAACATTGTTCATAAATTAATTTTGTTTTCTAAGCATGATACAATTCCAATTCTAAATAATTGCACGGAGTTATGGCTTTGATATGCCCTGCAGCAACATTCATATAAGTACTGAGACTTCAAGTTACAGCCTGATTTAACATACCTTTGGAAATCCCCATTTGCAGCCCCACCCCAGCTGAGTACAGCTGGGCAGATAACTCTGAGAGACCTCATTCTTTTTTGTATTGTGCATGATTTCACTGCCCTGAAGAAGCTTCCTAGTTATCCAACCTTGCTCATTTTCCTAAGACACCTGGGATTTTGAATTTTTTTTCTTTTCTAAAGTGGCTTTATTAGTGACACCTTTCAACCTTGGCTCCAGAGCATTAGTATTTCAGTATGTTCCATGTTAATAAACCTGACTGAATAATTTCAGAACTTTTTAAATTTTGTAACTAAATCAAGCGTACATCCTAAAACTAATTAGTCTTTTTGGTGTCCTAGCAGCATTTTAACCTTCTTTGCTCTTAATATTTAGCCTGCTAAAGAAACTTGGCAAAAAACGAGGTAGTCAGTATTCTGCAATTACTGTTCATGCTAACCAGTGATGTTTCACTGTTAAAACTGTCTTCACCCATTTTTATCAATTTGTCCCCTTGTGCTTAAAAGGTCACCTCTTTTGCACAAGCATATTACTTTTCTTTTAAGCAGCATTTGACATAATGAGGTCCTGGCAAACATCACAGCTTCTGCATTTTACATGTTAAGGCATGTATTAGATGTATTAAAATATGGAATTAATCGTGTTGAGCTCAAAACCATGTTCCAGCTATGCTCATCTAGTAACCTTTCAGGAGCCTCCTAGGTTTTTGCAGTGGTAGTATGCACAAATTGCTTGAGCTGTCCTTGTTCTTGTATTCCATACAACTCTGCAGCACTTACCTGGCTCTGCCTTTTAACATTTCATTGCTCTTTCAGTCAAATTTACTACTTTACATACATGCACACTGGAAATATGATTCCAGTAATGAAATCTGTTTATGGGGAGAGAGTCATGAGAGTCATAAACATGAAGATGTAATTAAGTGGTATAGCAAACCTTCCTTTCTTTCACATTTTGGGAGTGTAACTTGTTATTTCCTTTGAACTTAAACCTAACCTCATTAACAAGGAGACCCAAAAAGTCAGGAATAGCTGCAACATTGCAAACAAACCATCTAAAGCATTCAGTTCTGAATTCTCCATGTGAGACGCACATGTTCTCTCAGCACTCAGAGCTGCCTTTTGTTTTGTTTTTATCCATTCCAGTCTGCTTAGCAGACATGAAGAAGAGAGGAAGAAAAGGGAAGAGGAAGAAAAGGAAAGACTACGTTCCTACTGGAGGAACTACCTCTGTCTTCTGTGATTATGCTCATCCATCTTCAGCTAACACTGCTAAATTCTGTGCAGTGTTTACATATGCAGAATGTCAGAACACGTTTCTGACTGAAACACTTAGTGTTATGTAAAAATATTAGTGAATGAGGCACATGTTATAATCACGTGAATTCACCATCATAATGAAAAATTCTTAACTGTAGATTTTTAATTATTATTATGATGAATCATTGCATGCAAATCTTTCTAGGCAATCAAGATGCTTCATGTTGTTGGCACTGCCGTGGTATTATGTGGGCACAGTTAATAGGTAACTTATGCTCCTGATACTTTTCTAGTAGTAAATATCATTAAGAAAAAGAAGCTTATAAGAAATTTTTCTCTAAAAATTTTCAAATAGTTTTTTTTTTACACAATTGCTTTCTTTCTCCATCACAAAACTCATGTTTTGTATCGTGGACTTCACAAGATAGTTTTGATGGTCCTGTGACTTAGCATCATGCTTACTGAAAACAGAAAGTGTGGTGAAGAAGAAAAGGTTTTTTTACTTACACTGCTTCATAAACCATGAGGTTTGTATTAAGATTTGGATGGGCTTGCAATGTACAGTTTGCTCTAAATTGCTGCAATTCCTTTTTCTAGGATCGAGTTTCAGTGCAATGCTTGAAGCAGCTGCTACTGGTCAAAAGGACATTTTGTAAATGTAAGTCTGGATTATCTGTGCAAGTAAGTGTCCAAGTTTAAATCCTCTGCTCCCCACCACAGAGAAAACGAGCGAGGCTGGTTTTAAAAGGATCCTTTGTGTGGAACAAATGGAGTGGAGAGAATTTGCCTTTCAGCTTTTTTTCCTGGTGCCATATCCAGATAATTTGTTAATATCTGTGGTCTTTAAAGAAAATGCAAATTCTTTCATTTTAGACCAAGTTAAATTTCTTAATTAGGAGGGTCAGGTTTCTTGAATTGTGCCTGGTATATTAGAAAAATAAGAGTAAGATGTCCTCTGAACAATCAGTATGAGAGTGTTGAATGATTTTGTGTTATTTAAATTAGACCCCTTAATCTGTATTTAAGTCTAGGTAAAAGGGCATCTGTCTTAAGGTCACAGTTATGTATTTGTTGGCCTCACTGGAAGATGTGAATCCCTCATGTTCATTAAAAAAAAAAAAAAAAAGAAAAAAAGAAAACTACGAACAAAGTAATAAAAGTCACTTTAGATCCATTTTTCTTGTCTGATTTTGTTTTCTTAACTTCAGCTAAGAAACATATTTCTTTCAATTGAATGTATGCCTAAATATGGACACCTGCTCTGGTGCTTAACAGTGAAGACCTAATTTAAGCCTTAGAAACAGAGGGTACTTGACAGAAGTTAGGAAAGCAAGTGAAGACATTAATGATTAGACTTACTAAAATGTGTAGCTATGGTTGCTTGTTAACATGCAAAACTAGAGCATCTTCTTCATATTTAGGCATGTTTTAAAGAATATGATTAGGGAAAGAAAATTTTGGAACATACTGACACAAATAATGACATTTTGAACACTGTAAAAAATATAATACATTAAAAATATTAAATTCTGGAAAGAAGCTTCACGTGAGTAGCTTGTGAATTATCTGATTTTAAAAAAATCAAACAAAGTCCATGTTTCACAGCAATGCTAAGTATCTGCACCTGCCAGAGACAGAATTCTAGCCTAGAGTTCCCATATACCACACAGACACCTTTTCCCTATGTCCTCCCAATATTGTCTTTTGTTTCCTCCAAGCAATTGTTTATGATGAGCTATTTACATTAAACTAATGTAATTCATTTTACAAGCTAATTGCAAATTATGGACATGTATATGCCTTGTAAAAACTTCCCTTCTTTTTTTGTCCTCTAGATTTTAATAAATTAATTATACATTTCTGTGGATTCAAAGAACTGGCAGTACTTCATAAGTTCTTTGTGAATCCCTGTCACATAGTATTATTTGCAAATAATATAATCCAGTAATTCTGAGATAAGATGAAAAGGATAGCAATGGAGGAACAATTCAGTAAGCTTGTCATTAACTCTAAAAAACCTGTTTAAAATACAGCTTAGTCTGCAACTGAAAATAAGCTGTTTTGCCTTATCCTAGTTTCTGTTTGGAAATCACTACCCACTGTTGTATAACTACCAATCTCTGTTCAGCAGAGATGTAGCTTAAAAAAATTGCATGGTGCTCTTACTTCGGCAGGATGGAATCTCACAGTATTTCCAATATATTCCATCTTCATGTTCTGCAATATAGCACCATGGGCTGACATCCCCATCAGGGTTTCTGAAAGACAAAAATAGTGAGTGAAATTCATCTCTTTTTTTCAAAAAACACAAAAAAATTCAATCTTATTAAGCTTCAATGGCATTACTATTTTTCCTCTAATACTTCCTGTTGAACTTATATATCAAGAAAAATGCGAAGTTTTGCATTATCAGGAAGTTCAGATAGCTTTGGTTATTATAGTATACATCAAGCATGAGATGCTAGTGATGTCTAAAATGTAGCATTTTTTTACTCTAAGCTTAAAAGGTGCAGAGCTATTTCTGGTCAGTACTGACAGGGAGGAAGATTTTCTGTCCCACATCCTGTATATTGGTTCCAAAGACTCATAAAGTTGATTTTTTTTGCTTTGGTACAAAATAGTCCAGACTCCAACTTCCTGTATGTGTGGTGATAAAAACCCTTAGCTGATAAAGTCTTCTGGGAAAGACTGAGGTATTTTCTTCCCCTTCAATAAAACTGACTAAATCCATTCCAGTGATCTCTTTATATTGATGGATAATTCCTTATGTGTCCATGATGATGATGATGATGACTACTTTTATAATTATCTGCTGTTGTGTAGCATCACTTACAAATGCATACCTAATTAGTCATTAGTTTATTTAAAGTTTTCTCTATTTTCACTTTGAAAGGCTAGTCACGTTGTAAAGATCTATTTAAAAGAATGAATTGTTATTTTGGACAGTCAGGTTGAAATATGACCTTTTCTTTTAATTAGGTTACAATATTTTTGTCACACACTTTGGCATGAATTCTATTAATGACACAGCCCTACTGAAGTGTCAGTTCAGCTGCATGTTGTCATTTATGCGTATTAAGAACTCTTTTGTGGGAGATCCAATTTTAGAAATTCTGTGGATGCTTTTTGGTCAAATAACAGACTGCTGAAAACAACTGGTGAGTTGAGTTCAGTTTAGATGACTAAAATGTTGCTAGTTAGGCTTTCAAACAGATTAATAGAGGTAATGAACAAGGAAAGTCTAAGACTAGCATGCTAGGAATTTTTAGGTGTAATGCAAGAACTTCCAGTAGCTAAAGAAAGTAGAAGACTAAAACCAAGTAAAGCTTGTACTGGAACTAACCCATTTTCCCTTGTTTCCAGAGTGACAGGAATTTTTGTGTTTACATCTTCATGACAGACACTATATGTCTGGAATTGAATCATGATAATGGCCTT
Source organism: Entomyzon cyanotis (assembly GCA_024500445.1). Lineage (NCBI taxonomy): Eukaryota > Metazoa > Chordata > Aves > Passeriformes > Meliphagidae > Entomyzon > Entomyzon cyanotis. Next base: position 5,291,587 of record JAKEPQ010000852.1, read on the forward strand.
AAAATATATATAGGCATATAATATAATAAAAATATATAAGGCATATAAATGCCTTAAAATGTGAGGAAATTGAAGAGAAACATGATGAATATCCTTAGAAATCTTCGTCTTGAACCTCAGAAGTGCATATAGTTAGAAAACAACTCTCTGTCTTTTAAAATCTTCAAAAACTTCAGTCTTCATAGTTTTATTATGGCTGAAATGAGTGGAACTTTATGAGGCATTTCCATCTTAACAGGGTGTCCTGCAGTAAACAAAGTATTCCAAGTAAGGACCACCCATGGAGAGGTAACATGCTTCTGATTAATACTTCAAGTGTAAAATCAGATTATTCAAATGTAGTCCCTAAAATCAAATCTCAAAGCGACGTATTGTGCCTTAAAAGAGCCTTGTGAGGTATGTGCTGCCTGAGAGAAGGGAAGATCAACTGGTCCATTGTCATCAAGCAAATGAATGTCAGAGAAAGAGCTAAAACAGCTGTATCACAGGCCTAGACAACATTTGCGTGCTAAAGATATACTCTGGCACTCTTTGTGACTTTCCAAACTTTCTTTCAAGAGAATGTGGAGTTAAAAGTCATCCATTAGTTAGGACTGTCACTCCATACACCTGTGAGAATATTCCTAGGCCAAGTGATGCAGCATAAGGAAGAAAATGTCTAACCTTCCAGTCAAAGTCCATCTCAATGAAGATAATCTAATACCTAGCAGACTGAGGCAGAAAAGCTCTATTTGGTAATTAAATGACTTCTGATGTTTACATATCAGATTGTAGCCTTCTTGCTCCTTGTAACACTTACCAAATTCTCATTTGCTAGGTAAAGCAAGTCTCAAGTGTTTTTTGAATTGCTGGACAAATATTCAGTCTGTCATACATGTTTTTGCACAGCTTGTACATGTTTTGTTTTTGAGACTGTGCTGAAAAAGTGTGGGAGCTGGGTTGAAAAAGTTACGCTACTAAATCCAGGGTACTGATTACAGGATAAACCAAAATGTGTTTAGATACCCAAGGTTCTGACATTCTTCACTGCATGACAATGCCTAATTCCTAATTTTCTGTCAACTGCTTCAAGTAACACTGGGTACACAGGCAATGTTAGTAGCAATGTGATATTTCTTACCTGCAGTAGTTATGCTCTCCAAGCCCGCCCTCCCCATTGGGATATTTCACAGTATTATAAGGATGCTCAAACGTCTCATTCCAAAAAAGACAAGGTTTCCCTGCATGTTGGGAGGTCTGGTTCTGAGTGCCACGATAGTCAGCCCCATTTGCTGTATAACATTCTGGGAAGAAAGAGAAATGGAAAAAGAAATAATGTATGTAGGTTTAGTGTTTGTTCTTCCCTCACCCTCCACCCCATCTCCAATAGACCATGTTTCCTGCATTGTTTAGGCAGCTAAAGATGCTAGCTAAGATTAAAGCTTTCTCTCAGTCAAACCTCTATTCAAGAGATTATGATGTCATTACTTTAATAAACAATGTCTGAAGAGAGGTTTACACAATTAACACACATTTTCTGAATAAGCATAATACTTCTTTTACTGTTTTCCCTGTGTTTTACTCACTAGGATATTGAAAAGCCACCTGGACAACCTGCTTTAGGTGACAATGCTTGAGCACAGCAGCTGGACAAGATGACCTCCAGAGGTCACTTTGATCTCAACCATTCTATGATGATCCTCCAGAAATAGTCATTATAATTAGTGTACCATAAATAAGTCCATCCTGTTTATAATTAATACTTGTTAACATTTATCATCCTTGCATTTATTTAAGAATAGGATTAAAATATAACAGTCCATGACAGAATTAAAACTGCTGTAAACATTTCTTTGTACTGGACAGCATTACTGGGGACATTCACAAATGCTTGCTGCTAACTACAGGCTGTGAAACCTCCTGTTTCATCTGATAGTATTCTCTGTAGAAACCATATTACAGCTGCAGAGATGTTCTACTGCCCTGAGGGAATGGGAGAGTGCTCTGAAGTATGTGCTGATCTCAGGTGTCCCTCATGAGATCTAAGTTACAAAACAAGTCTAGAAAGACCTGTGTGGCTGCAGCTGGAAGAGGGAAAAAAAAACCCACCCACATCTTAACCCTGATATTAACAGTACACCATTTTTGTATTTAGAAATACTGTAGGAGAAGAAAAATTGTATTATTAAAACCATGCCTCTGAAATTAGTTTAGTCTGGGCTCACAAATATCAGAATGATGCAATTACAATAATTATTTCACAGTTCTATTACATAGCAGATGAAAGACAATAGTTTTGTGCTTTCACTGTGCATTTTCATGCCTAGGCAAGTCTGGATTTCTATTAAATGAAATTTTGTTGCTGAAGGCACACAGAAGAGGTGTCTGCACAGCCATTAATCTATTCTGCTATCATCTGTGGACAGAAAGCTATATAATTTAACAAAAACAAGCTTCAGGTCAATACTCCTCCTTACTGTAATTTACCTGACTGCCTTGGCAATACAGGTGGGCTGCATACATTTACTTGAAAATGCAAATCTGAGTTTCCAGTATTCAGGCCACCACAGATATTTGTGTAAACATATGAAAAAAACCACTTTAAGGTCATGACTGTGTTGTAACTTTCTTCAATATCTCCTTTGCTTTGCAGTTAATATAAAAGCTTTTGGAGGTTATAGCTGAAAAGTATAAGGTGGTAGATTTAGCAGAAGAGAGTAAAACGTAATCAAAGTAGATAAACAAAATAATATGGAGTATAAAGAACTTGCAAGAGGTGATAAACACCCAGAAAAATATCTACATCAGCTTTGTGCTATTAATTTTTTTTTTTTTACTTCTCACTCCTAAATGAGAAGAAATATATAATACCATCGACTCAGAAATGTAAGGAATGCTACACTACCTGAATTTAGTCTGGCACACAAACTAAACTGAAACTAACTTCAGTCCATTTTAGGATCTGCTAAGACTGGCTCATGCTTTAACTTGCATTTTCATGTCAGCTTTTTAAAGTTGATTTTCTTCAAACTTCACTGCACTTTAAGAACAAAAGGAAAAGTCAGATCTCCTTTTATTCCTCTTAGCTGTAGCTTTCTGTTCCCAAGACAATAGGCAGTTCTATCAAACGGTGCAAATATGCCAGCTGAGTTGTAATGAAGCTCCCCTGGCTTAGCTAGCATCTAGGTGTGGAAAGGGGAGGCAGTGAGTTACCACACAAAATCATTGATTATCCCTGAAATGCTGAAGTGAAAACTTTAAGTCATGGAATTTAGCAGCTGTTATCAAATGAAATACAAAACCTTTTGTGTTATAGGGAATTTGGATTTTATTAAGGATTAACAATAATTTTGCCATAGCATGGGACTGCCATCTTTTCAAATAAATATTGGCATTTAAAAAAATCAGGTCAGTTGTCCTTGCTATGCTCCCTCCTGGCTTCTTGTGCACCTGCTTGCTGGCTAAGTTGGGAAACTGAGAAGTCCTTCATTTAAAGCACTACTTGGCAACAACTGAAAAATCGGTGTGTTATCAGCATCATTCTCACACTAAATACAAAACACAGCACTGTACCAGCTAATGTGATGGAAATTATACCATCTGAAACCAGGACACAACCCTACGTTCTTTTACCTTGAACAGTCAGCTTTGAGAGCTGCTAAGACACATTCTGTACTGTTTTCCATAGAATTCCTAGTAGCACAGTTACAGATGTCAGCATATTCAGTATCTTGGGAGCAAACCACTCAATTCTCCTGTTTATCACACGCAGTGATTTCATCATATTTTTGTACATGACAGCCAAGACACTACCTTAGTGATTTCACCATGAAATTAATACTTGCAGTATTAAAAGTGCTGATGTTGCATGATTCATCTGCAGAAAGGCCACTGTCCTCTCTATTTCAAATCCAAATCCTAAAAGATTCTGGAGAAAAGGCGGTTAGAACCTCCGCCCTCTTTTTTATCTTGTACCACTAGTGCCATAATTCTGTGAAAAGATAAGCTTCAAAAAAGGGTCACCTAGATTTGTCTGCACAAAACTAATTCATATGAGGTCATCTAAATTAAACAGTCAGAAAAGACTGGACTGAACACTATCGGTAAAACTCTCTGGCTTACTCAAATTACCTGATTTCTCTTTGGTAGATTATGTAGAAAGGAGGGGGAAAAATCAACCAGCAACAACCACTCTCTACTGTTGTGGCACCCACTGCATCCAGCTGCCTTGAGTTGACTGATACTTCCATGATACTTTAGGCTATGAAGCCCTTCACTTGCAGTGTAACATCAGAACTGTGACTCCAGAAAATTAATACCGGTTCTGTGACTTTCAGCAAGCCTTATCCCTAAAATTTTGTAAGGCTATGGTAAGCTATGACAGAACTTGCACTGCATCCAAGTCCTCTCCCAGTGGCAAAGACAGCAAGGGAAGAACACACAGCTTGTGGACACTACAGCTGACAGCTCTGAGAAGGGATCAGGGTGCCACTGTGCTTGATAGATTTGCCATATGGTTTTTGTTCATGCACGCAAGGCTCATACTACCCTGTCAGCCACAAACCTGTATTAAAACACTAGGGTTTCAGACAGGACATGAAGAAAGCTGTGACCACTCAAATCTAGAAGTGTGTGACCTCATATTTCTAAGATCCTAGTCAGCTGGGTTTCAGACATAGTCTGAAGTAGAGGCTTATGTCAGATCTGTGATTAGAATCACTGTCCATGATGATTTCACTCAATTAACTGCCTAATGACCCTGCTGCTTCTACTGTTTCATGGGGATGTCTGTAAACAGAATTAATCAGAGATTAATCAGAGATAATTAATCAGAGAACCTTTGCAGTGCTTCTAGTCACGAAAGGTTCCAACAGGTGCTGTTCAGGCTAATGTTTATGAGCCTTAGTGAGAAAACACAGACAGCAGTTTGTTGTCAGAGCTGTTTTGTTTTCAACACATCAGGTGCCATGGTTGACAGAAAAGTAACTTTTTAAAAATGAAAGCTGAGACTAGGTAAGTATGTACTGAGTGACAACTGCTTGAGAAAAAAAAGCAGAAAACAAGACTAGGGATGTTGTCCACTTTGAGTGAATACTCAGTGTGTGATACAGGTTCACAATTAGTTTTATTAGAGCCAGATCAACATTTGGAAGATCAAACAGCAGCTGTTGTAGAAATTCTTTCCATCTGTGTCGGTTTCTTCTTCAATGTAGGGACCTTACAATGATCATTTTCCTTTGTTACTTTGGGACTGCATGGCTGCCTGCACTCCACATGGGCGCCACTTTAGGATCATTTGAAAAATTAAGGTAGTGCAGACTACAATAGCCTGACTTTTTTTACTGATGATAAATCACTGACATTTCAGAGTCTGCACTGGCTTCCAGTGATTTTCTCAAAGACATCTAGAGACACTACAAATTGCAGACTGAAGGGATGGAGGTTTCAGCATGGTTTAAATGACAGAGTACTTTCCAAGTTTGAGGCCTGCACATGGCTTTTGAGACTGAAAATTCAGAATGACAAACTTCTTCCTATTCCACTGGAGAGAGAGAAAAAAAATTGCTTTGTTTGTTTGCCTAATGTTCTGGAAGCTAGTTGGAGTGTTGACTAGTGTCCAGAGAGACTGTCAACAATTACCAACCTGAAACTAGCCTACCCAAGCCAGAAATTATCCTACCAGCTACTGCCTAACAAAAACCAAGGTTTTCTTTTAAAGATCTGCAGATTAATGAAAGATAAATGAAAGTGCCTGCTATTTAAATGGTGGGTTTCATTACAGCGGTGTAATTAAATGTTCTGTAAGGTTGGACCAAAAATTAAAGGTTCCTTGAATTTACATGCTATAACTGCCTTCTCAGTTTTCATTTGTTTTTCCTACAGCCTTTTAGAAAAGTCAGGAAAATGCTTAAGCAGAATATAAGGGTATAAAACCAAGGGTGCCAGGTCCGATAATGACTCAGTGTGGGTTGCCTGATGCATGTGCTTGCATAGTGTTCTAAGAATAGTTTTAAGTCATTTCCATTCTACCTAAACTGTTCTAGTTCTCGCTGGAGATCGCAATTTAAGCACTCCTCCTTAAATGAAAGCACTGTATCTAGGTGCAGATGGCAACAGTTACAGGCACTAACCAGATGCTGCAGTCTCTAATTTGATTGAAAGGGTATAATTAGACAGCAGAAACACTTCAATGAGAAAGTAACGCACAGAGGAAAGGACAGAAACCACTTAACTGATGCCAAGATACCCCGGCAGTAACAGAGGCAGGGGCCCACGGATGGAAGGGGCAAAACACCACATCACCTTCTTCAAATGAGAGCATTTTTGCTTCCCTAGAGATGTGAATAGGGATTCTATTATCATAGGTTGCCACAGTTCTTCATGTGGGAGCACTGATTAAAACCAGAAGAAGCTTCAGGAGATGAAAGACGCAAATATGGCTTCTGTGGTCATTATTAAAAATATTTTTAGCATTGCAATGGTTTTCTTTGAAGATGCAGTTTTATCGGCTGAACCAAAAGTTAATTTGCATACTATCATGTGAGTGGTCAGGAAAACAAATCTCATTCCATATTATGTTATGATGCAACATAAATGTTTTTGGGAAGTATAAGGCTGATTTAGATCTACCCAAGTAAAAAAAATAGGGTAGTATTTTTGCACTTCAATACTTTTCTATTCCAATTCATACTAATATAACACAATTATGCACTTATCAGAACTATCAGGCTTTTGTGCCTATGCTGTAACAGTAAAACCCCCACAACACAACAGCTGATACAAGCTAAAGAAAGACCATCATGAAAGAATTATCTTTGTTTAAGATTTTCAAAATTACTAGAACACAGCTCCCCACTTGTTAAATCAGACAGTTAAATTTTGATGTGATGCTATGAGGACACTTGGTTAGCTGATAATTTTTCCTTTACAATGTAGGAGTACTCCACATGTCATTTAAAATTCTTATCTTGCTCATTCTACGTATCCATGCAAACACATACACAGACATACACATATAATTTTTGAAACTCCACAAATGCAATCATTTTTGCTGGTCAGAATTAGAGACTTAATTAGCATTGGTCCAAGCCAGAGAGTAGCCACAGTGAATATTTGATTATATTTGAATTATGACACTTGAGATTTGATCAAACCTTGACTGAAGCATCTGTCTTGTAAAAATGTACATTCCTGGAAATGTACAGACATGCAGAGTTGTGTTCCCTGGCAGTGTGTAAGCTGTTATATATGCAAACTTGCTATCCTTGTGAAATTTTGATTCTAATCATCAAGCTAATCATTTTCTCCTCTCTTATTTAAAAAAAAAAAAAAAAAATCAGACTGGCCAGACCTCTTCTGAAATATTTTAGAAGTAGGCAAGTTAGGTTAAGAGCACAAGAGACAGTTCTCATTATTTCTACATGCTTAAAAGCATGTGTTCTGTCCCTTTTTTTCTTTTTATTTGTACAACACAAACATGCTATATTAGCCAGAGCTTTGCAGCTGCTGGCTGGTCCTCAGCCACAAGATGCAAACACACTTGCTTGTCTTGTGATTCTTTATCACTGGAAGTAAGAATGCATGATGTGGCCCCATAAGAATTTCTGTTCCTTAATACACCCATTTGTTTTCTTTCTTTGTGAAGTTTTAAAACTGTTGTTCCCTTGTCAAGTGTGGCAGACTGAATCCCTTTGGCAATTTTATCAGGATGCACCATAGCCGCTGTGTGGATGATGGGAGTGGTCAATTGCACAACCATTATGGTGTGCTACGACAAAAATGAAAATTTTGCAGCTGGCAGCATGTAATCCCTGCCTCCCTCCCACTTCTTTGGCTCCATCCTGCTTAAATCCATCCACAGAACTCTGGATTTTGAGTTATGCTCTATGCATGTACAAGCATGATCTGCTGAAATGTCTGACTATTTCATCCCCTATCTGCCTAGTTAAAAAACCAAAAAAAATGGCTTTTTTGAGTATTTCCATGCTTATGGCATATCAAGTAGAACAGCTTCTCTGAATCACCAAGACATGGACAGAGTAAGATGTCAAGAGATACAAGGTTTGTAAGAGAAGGCTGGAATAACAGCTCAAAGGAAAGACTCAGCTGGGGGAAAAACCAAGGATGTGGTGACCCAGCATTGCTAAATGGAAAGAAAACAGAGAAAGGAAAAAGAGATTGATAATCATATACATTTCTGATGGGGAAATAAAATGAATGCTATAAATACAGAAACTAGAAATCATAATTTATTGCACTGACTATATAAAATAACATTTGTTCACCAAAACTAACATTTGCTGAAGGCATTTCCATTTCTTTGGCCTTGTAACACAAAACTCACCAAATTCAAACATTGCTTTAACAGTAGGCAATCTATTCACACACCTCTTGCTTCTGATTCATTTGAGAAATTATGTATGGCTGATGTTTGAATGCACAGATGCCAAGGTTTGAATGTAGAAATGTCAGTGTTTGAATTAATAGAAACTGTTAGACATCACACAGTGAAGCAGAAACATTCTGTGAAAAGTAGCATAGTACTATGTGCAAAAATGGTTGTTAATTCACTTACATTTCTAACAATTGGACAATTGGAGTAACAATTGGAGTAATTTTTCATATAGTAATTCCAGAAGTTTCTCTCCTATCCTAGCAAATGATGGCGACACAGTCTTTGACAGCACTTTACAATAAACTTTTAAGACATGTATTAAAAAAAAAAAGAAAAAAAAGAATAGGCATAAAAAACATACAACAAACTGCCTTACAAAAGCAATAGTAATGTTTGTCATTTCCGAATTCTGTTAGTTTCAAGTGCAACCTGACACAGCTGATCCTGTTTCAGTTCTGTGGGATTAAGGGCCAAGACGAAGATCCTGATTTATAACTTGTGCAGATTAGGAACTCTGCAGATCTTGTACATGCCATACAAACTACAGGTTGCTGTTGAAATGCAGATTTGCACTGTTTCCAGGTTCTTTAGCAGAAGACACACAGGTGGCAGTACTTTCTAGATCCATTTGGCTTTGCTACACCTTCATTAGGAGGTATTATATATTCTTCCCTCCTCCCCCTGCCCCAGCTGCTTGTGCTCAGGCATTTCTGTCCCCTTTAACAGCCAAACATTCACACTGGGCTATATCCTCCACTTGCTGTCACGCAGCCCTCTGTGAGGGACGTGGTTACAATTGGAGTGTTCTGTTCACAGCTGTGCTCAGAAACCTTACAAACAAACGTTTTTCAACTTAAGCAAAAGAAAGAGTACCCACTGTGTGCACCAAACACCTCCTAATGGTACTGGGAACAGACTGTTCTCACATGGTCCCTGTCCAGGCACCTCTCTAAATGCTTATCTGAAAATACACTCATGTTTTACTTCTGTGAAAAAGTAAAGTTTACCAGAACTCTTCCTGGTAAAAGGTTTTTTATTCCCTGAAAAAGTCTATGCAAGTCTTTTCCAAAGCTAATTAAGTGCATCTACAAAAACTTTATGAGCAAGTATGTATTCAAAAAGAAGTAGAGCAAATTCTACTTAGTAAGAAGGAACAGCGATTAAGAACACACAAAATGTATCCAGAAGGACCACACATCTGATGGCTGTGACACTGATCATCTGGAACTGCCACTTCAGATCTCACAAAGCATGGCCAATGTTTACCAGAGGCGAACCGCAGTGCTTGAAATCATTAGTAACGTCTAAAGTGAGGACAAAAGGGTGCAAAGAAGTTTTAAGTGAAAAATCACCTTAGGAAGTGAAGCTTCAGGCTGCCAGAGTTTTGACAGAACGAGAACCTAAATGGTCAGAGGAGTCCCGGCTGGACTGGGAGCTGGGGCAGCACACTGCACACAGGCAGGATGACCACCCTTCAAGCCCTGGCTCTGCTGCCACAGTTTTTTCTCCCAGTGACACAAACAATCGCACGCCCCTCTCCCTTTAAATGCCTCCATTCCACGGATCTAGCTATCGAACAACTTTAACAGAGCAACGCGCGGCTCTTCCTTCTCTTCCATCACGCTTTCATACAGTTTCCGAGCTCCCAGCTCAGCAAGCACACGCAGAGCCTCAAATACCCGCGAACTCCACGCAAAAACACCCGCCCCAAGTTTGCACGAGCAGCTTCGAGCCCGGCACCGCTCCGGCGAGCAGGAAGGGACGTCGTCGCGACCTCGAAGAGGCGCTGCCGGGCGGCAGAGCCCTTCCGCGGGAGGCTGCGCGACAGCTGCGAGCCTGCGGAGCTCGGCGAGAGGCTGCCCGGCTCCCTCGGCGCTCAGCGCCGCCAGGAGCTCGGGGAGCAGCCGCAACCGCGCCCCCGGCCCGGCTCCCCGCGGAGCGACACTCACCGGACAGAACGGGTTCGCGGCAGCAGCTCAGCGCCAGCCCGGAGAAGGCCAGGAGGGCGGCGAGGGCGGGAGGCTCCATAGGCAGCGGCCGCCGGGCCGCAGGGCGCTCGCAGGCGGCAGCCCCAGCTCTCCGGGGGTGGCAGGCGGCCGGGAAGAGCGCAAAGTGCGGGAAGCGGAGGCCCTACAGCATGTGTCCTGTAAGTGCGCCCCGGCGAGGTGCCGAGTGGCAGATGAGGGATCCTATTACCAGCCATGTGACAGGAAAGGATAGAGACCGACATCCCAACCTGCTGCAGCGCGGGATCGCGGAGCTGCCGCTTGCTCTCCTCACACCGACAGGTTCGGGCGGACGGCCTGCGCCCCGGGCAGCGCTGTGGCCCCGCGGAGCCCTCCGCGCAGGCCGGGCCGCCTCGCCACACACACACACACCAAAAAACCCACACAAACAAACAAACACACGCACTCCTCCATCCCAGCAGCGGCCCGAGCCTGGCTCTGGTCACTCCCCTCGTACCCAGTGTCGGGCTGCGGCCGCGGAAGGGTCGGGCAGAGCCCCTCAGCCCGCGGCCTGCCCGCCGCCCCCCGCCCGCGGGGGCTGCCCTGAGGGAGTGTGAGGCGATGGGAGCGCGCAGGTGCAGCTCGGCTCTGCCCTGCTGAAGCCGCCAAGGCACGGACGGAGCCGAGCCAGAGAACGCTGCAAACTTTGCAGGGGATGCGGGCATGAGCGGTGCCAGCGCCGCACGCCGCGATGTGGGGCGTCGTTCTGAGACTGAAAGGAAAACCCCCCCCGGAGATGCCCTGCCGGTGGAGCCGCGCCTGGGCAGCGCTGGCAGAAGGCAGGGCAGGCTGCAGAGCCCCCCGTGCCCCTGTCCTGAGGCGGGCGGAGCTGTCCCGGCCCCGGCTGGCACCGAGAGGCACCGAGAGGCACGGAGACAGGCACGGCAGAGCCCAGAGAGCCGAGACATTTGAGGGCTGGCACGGACACGGGGACGTGAGGAGTCACCCACGCCTACAGCGAACACGCACCAGAGCGACAGACACAAACACTGCAGCCAGCAGACTCCAGGAGCGAAAGAGAAGGAGCAGCGTTGCTTTCTGAGCATGGCGAATGCACATGCAAAAAACCAGGGTTGTGCTTTGCTTTTTTTCTTTTTTTCCCACCTACCTGAAGGTACCAAAGGACGAAGTGTCAAGGTGAAATGACAAGCTGAACTTGAATCTAAACTTCTACAAAGTCTTATTACCTGGCGTATGAGACGTTTTAGCAATGGCAGTACAGCTTTGCTAAGAAGCAACAAACAGAATAAAACCTCCATGCTAACTGCAGAAAATATAGAGAAAGTTGCTGTGTCAAGAACAGAAGGAGGGGAAACATCCTGGTAGCCCCTTCACACCCTTGCTGTGTAATCAAATAGCAACCCATAAAGGGAGAGAACAACTTCATATTCTGAAAGGGGAAGAAACAAAATATAGTTTCTAGGCCTTAACTATTGTATTAATACATCTCACTTTTAGCATACAGAAACTTCCCATCATATAAAGTTCTAAGGGTGATTTTGAGGGGGAAAATATGCTTATATTTCTTTTGGCCTTAACTATTGTATTAATACATCTCACTTTTAGCATACAGAAACCTCCCATCATATAAAGCTGTAAGGGTGATTCTGAGGGGGAAAATATGATCATATTTCTTTTGGCCTTTGTGACCCTTATAAAAAGCAGAAAAAGGACTCCATATAGTAGCATGGCTTTACACATATATTTTAATATCACAGCGTAAAATGGCACATTCTTATTTCTTTGAGCTGAATTCCTAGTGAATGTAGCATTTTTAAGCTGATGAAATACTGCAAAACAATAGCAGTGTTCTGTTTGCTTGGTGTGCTTTTTTTTTTTAAATTATAAATTCAGAAGTGTTTAGTTCTTCCTCACACATACAGTCTTCGTTCCAAGGACTGTAACCCCATTGTGTTTCCATTGATTCAATTTTGATTCCATTTTATCAGGCATTCTGTTCCTTGTGGACACTGGAACAGAGAAGGCTTGAAAATTTGTAACAGTTGATAACAAAGTTCAGGAAATCAATGATATCTCCATTTCAATCTGCCAGTATTCCTAGGCAAAACCATTTTCATTCACTTTGCTGCCCTCTTTCTCCACCAATCAGTTGCACAAACTTGATACGTGTGTATACATCAGTTGCACTTTTTTTACCTGTAGCACACTGGCAGTTTGTTGCCAGTGGTCGTTATTAACTTATTATTAAAAAGGTCATAACAGCTGCTGTTTCTTTAGGAGGTTCATTGGTGTTTTCAGTTCAGTTAAGGCTTACCTCTGCTTTCTGCATAAATAACCCAGACGTGCCAGGACGGCAATACCAACTATTCCAAATACACTGCCAAGAAGAATTACTTGTTCAATAGCTGAAAAACAGAGACCAACCACAAGAAGCTATGAAGACTTTGATATACATTTCTTCATATCTGTTAGAATGCAGTCGCATGACAATTTTTGAAATTGTACGTATAGTGTTAATTTTTCTGTTCTCTTTATTTGTGGAACAAACTGCCTCCCTTGGCAGGGGGGTTGGACTAAAAGATCTCCAGAGGTTCCTTCCTACCCTTTGCCTTTTCAGATTCTCTGGTAATGATCAGGAACTCACAGAATTCCTACATTTGACCATTAGAGCAACAGTGCAAAAGCTTTTGTAGCAGAAAGGGTTGCTAATGGTTAAGATGTAGTCAACACTGTGAATGTGCAATATTTATGTAGAAGTGTCAATCACAACGACTGAAATTTGTTTCAATCCTTATTCCATATGGTTTGGATGACTTTAAAAATTACCCCTGTTTTGGCATTAAATTTTGAAACTGCCTTTGCTGCTTATTAATCTACATATAAGGGAGCAGAAGTTCCTGTTCTGATGTGGGTACATTGAACTGCATCAGAGAGTTTGAACACACTAAAACATGAAAAGTGTCAGCTTGATTCTGTGACTGCCTAATAAGGACACCTGAAAGACAGAAAGAAACCAGATATGAAACAAATTTTGAATAAAAGTTCTAATTTTGTTTTCTTATTCTACTAAACAGTTGCAGATTACCATGACACATAAGAATATTCATAAAAATCAGGAGATGCAGCATGTGGAGTGAGCTGTCTGGGAGAAACAATGATTCCTGCATTTTGTATCTGAGCCTTAATACATCTGGGCTGCATTTTTACCAGCCCTTCCTTGCATCACTTTGTCACACATGCAGTAAGAGCTGCCCAAACCACAGCCTAGCACACAGTGATGGCAGAGTGATGTAACAGACTCCTAGAACAGATTATTTGGCTTGTAATTTGGTCTATAGCGAAGTTTAAGGAAAGAAATGGGATACATAAAACTGTTTTACAGGCATTGGTCTGTCATCCAGTAATTTCTGAACCTAATGTTTGGCCTACACCTACTTCACAGGGAGGTACCCAGTCTCTGCCAAGTGATGAGAAGCCACCATTGGCTTAAGTAGTTAGTCCAGTAGTGATTTGCCTCTATTGTGAAATCTTTGTGTTTAGAAAAAGCACAGAAGACTAATGAGATTTCTGACAACTTTTCAAAAAGAACTGTATTTACACAGAGTCTGGGCCTGGAAAAGGAAATCTAAAACTGAGTAGAGGAAGGGGGGGAAAAAAGAGATGATAACCCAAAAGACAAACAAAACTAGATTGCCCTTAATATCACCAAATTATTTTCTGTCTCAAAAAGACGATATATGTATATTTCTACTAACTTATGATTTTTAGCTGGATGTTACATCTGATTTTACTAGAATCTCCTTTTGGCTTTTGCTGGATGGCTTCTTTGTTCTTCCTCTTTGTGATATTCTGTGAAGAGAGGTTGCTGTGGTACTGGCAAGACTTGCAGTGGGATTGTAATTAGAAGCATAGCAAAATAATTATTAGCAGAGGATTTCCATGGAAACTTTAGTCCAAGGAAGCAAAACTGAAAAATAACAATATGCAGGCCCAACAACATAATTTGTATTTGAAGTCTCAAATACCAAAATGGATTTTGTAAAATAACTGGCATTACATTTTCTTGTTTCCATCTCTTTTCCTATCCAATTTTCCTAGTCCCCATGCCTTTATTTTAACTGTTCTATGTTTTGAAAAGTGGAAGCATATAGCAACTAAAAACCTTGGTGATTTGCAATACAGAGCTTGAATCTGCTTGAATCTGCACAAAACTGCAGCAAATATAATGAACACAGCACTGTAAAGAGATACACCTGTAAACTTAGAATAATAGAGGGACAGCATTGTCATACTCCAACTTCCTGAGGCTAATAAAAATCATCATTTTTGGTTCACATGGCAAATTAGCTCAAATCCCAACTATCAAATAGTAAGGAAGGTCATTGTTGCAATCAGATCAAGAAAATTCTTTCACACCTTATTTTTCTTTGTCATCTTTCAGGAAAGCGTTGGAAAACATTGTGGGTTTTGTTTGCTTTTCCACAAAGCTGTGTCATGTCTCCATCATTCTGAATGAAATCAATCACTGCATATCCTCCAACTCCTTCCCTCTGATCTCTCAGGGCTGCCTTTCTGCCCCCCTTTTGCTAGAGCAAATGTCAGCATCTGTTTTGCTTATTGAGACTGACTGGCTCTTATCCAGTATGTATGTGGTTGATGGCAGCAAAGGAAAAATATTCTTAGCTTTCAGCTTGGCAGGATGTTTTGCCACTGCCTTCTTAAGATCTAGCCTCTGCAAATATTTCTGCTGCCCAGACTCACTGCAGTACATCTTACAAATATCACTAAATGCTCAGAACTGTGTTAGAAATGTACAAGCAATTGGTACAGGCTAGCAGAGGCTGATGAAATGTGTCAGCATGACAGGAATTCATTGCTGATGTGAAATGCACTTTTCACATTTCTTTGGAAGGGTCTTAGAATGGAGAATCTGTTAGTATGAATTATTTGGTGAGTGCTTTTGGGAACTATTAGCTCAGCATTAAAAGTGCTTCGACATGCCATCTGGCCTTGCATCACCCTGGTGCTTTGAAATATTGCCATCTTGAGGACATTTGGAGTGTGTGTGATGAATGAATAAAAAGAAAATTTTGGGCCATTTTCTGGAAATCACAGAGACAGCCTAACTGCTACTAAATCCAACAATCCCAGGCTAATTGATAATCTATTAATAGTAACACAAGAGGACTAATAAATTTGTTACTTATACTAAATGCTATTACATCATTCACAATAGTTTCACTGCTATAGAATAATAGAATTATGTTTTGAGATAACATAATCTTTTAGAAAAAAAGAGTGGAAGTGTTCAACAAGTGTGGGCTGTGTCTGCTCTCAAATCACAGAAAGGGACCTCTGGAGGTCATCTTGTCCAACTCCCCTGTTGGAACAGGACTGCCCAGAGTCAGTTGCCCAGGACCATAACCTGACAATTTTTGAATATCTCCAAGGAGGGAGACTCTGTAATTCTCTGGGCAACCTGTGCCAGTGCTCAATCATAATCAAAGTAAAAAAATTTTCTGATGTTCAGAGGGAACCTCCTGTGTTTAAAAGCATGCCTATGACCTCTGGTCTTGTCCCTGGGCACCACTGAAAAAAGTCTGACTCCATCCTCTTTTTACCCACCCTGTACCCATTGATAAAACAAAAACTTTTAAACCCCCAACAAAATGCACAAAATCACAAAAAATCACCTGTTATTTAGATTGGAATAATAGTCATTCTAGAAATTCAGACAGCTGATGTCCAATGTTTTCCCAGGTAAGAGAAGTTTGTCAAGGGCCATCATGGTATGCTGTGATTGCCTTGTCCTTGATAATGATTTTTTAATGACAATATGTAATATATGAAAGACAACAGACCTGTTTCAGGGATGCACTGGGGTGTGTCTCCTGACCAGGCTCCTGACACTTGGCAAGTTCTTTCCTGTGACCCAGTGAGTTCATAGCCATGATTGCAGGTGAAATTGATGGTTGAGCCCAGCAGGTAGTTAGTTCCATTCTTTCTTCCATTGGTTGGTTGATCCAGCCAGCCACAAGAGATCACTGGTAAAAGAGACATATCTGGCTAGAGTACTGAGGATTTGGACCAGCAAATCTCCATTACAATGATTCAAACAGCATTTTACTGGAAACTCATGGAAAAACAAAGATTTTTAGGCTATCTGGAAGACAATAATTTCTGCTACTTTTAAAAATTGATTTTAAGTCCAGTGGAGACAGGTGAATGCATATAAAATAAAGTTTCTATGCTGTGATGTTGTAGTGGAAGAAATGGAAAGAAATTTGAGTTTGCCTAAGTATTCTATCAGTACCGAGTTTTCCTGGTACAAAGGATGATTCCCCATGATAAGAATATGTATAGGTGCATGAACCTACAGTTAAGCAAAGCCTCCTCAGACAGTGCTAACTCTTTAGATGCCCTGTAGAAATAACTGTAGCAATGTTCCCCCTATGGGCTGTTCACTTAAGAGCTGGGCTTGAAGATCCCAGTGGGTCCCTTCCAACTGATTCTGTAATGATGTTTTGCAGAATACTGTATCACCTGGCTCTAGATGTTCTACCAGCAGCTTGTGATTCTTATGGGAAAGTCTTGTGGAATTTCCCACTTGAAGGCTTCTTGTTGTCAGGACATCAAATCTGCAGAATGGGTCAGAGTCACAGAGTGAGACCATCTCTTCTACCAGGGGATCAGCAGGGTCTTCAGAAGGGGAGAACACGGGCAGAAAGGAAGCATTGTGCTTTTCCCCATGAAAGAAACTGTTCAGTAAGAACTCTGTGTCGTAAGTAAAGAGAGAAGTTCCATTTTCAATTGCCCCTTGGGAGACAGAGAAAGAAAGAGAGATTAATATATTCATGATTTAATAAACACTTAAAAAAATTTTTTTTAATTGTTAGCATGGTACATGATGAAAACATTGCTAATACTCTGGGAAAAGATAGCTGGCCCTGGTTTTTGCTGTACTTCTGTAACACCATTGTCTGCTGATATTGTGTTCAGCTGACCATAGTGGATGGTATTCTGAAAGTGTAAGCTGTGAAATGTGAGGCCTGACTCTTGATGGATCAAAGTGCTGAACCCTCCATCATGGTTCTGTTTTCACTACCCATTGGGGTAGAGAAGGACATATTTCTCTTACTCCCTTCACTTCCCCCACTACTGGTTGGTTGGCACAGACTTAATTTCCTAGTCCTTACATCACAAGCTGTTTTGAATTTGTAGAGAAAATGTCATAATAGACCAGAGAAATAACTTACAGTTAGCTCCAAACTCAAACACCTGCTGGGGACTTGCATGAGTTGATATGGTGGTTTTATTTTTGAAGGTGTAGTCATCCTCTGGATTGCCATTCATTACCCCAAAGAGACCCTGTGTGTGATTCATAAACTTCTCTGGGAGCAGAACTGTCAGGGTCAGAAATCCTCCCCTTCCCCTTATTTCCACTCCAGACCCAGAAGAGAACATCACTGTGATGTTCTGATTAGGTGTAGAATAGAGAAAGAGACCTATAAGCAATGAAGAAGAGGAACAAAAAGCTAATTATCCATAGTGCAATTATCCAATTCCATTCACTGTACACACAATGAGAGGGAAAACCATTACTCTACAAATCACTAAAAGAGGACATAGACGACATGGACATTGGAGACACCTCTTAAAACACTTCACAAAAGGATGCTGAAAAGGGAGTTGAAATGCATGCAGCTAGAGATATTTTTAACTATACATAAGTTAAAATCATCAGAATATAATTGCTTACAAGGCCGATATGTTTAACTAACCTTTCAGGTCCATCCAACTTTGTTCAGAGAAGCTGAGAACCCTCTGGTTCAAAAGGACCTCCACATTCAAATCCTCAGAGTAGCGTACTTCAATCACATCAGAGTTGTTCTCCTGCATGGCCACCGCAGACAAGCCTGTGCCCTGAGCTCCAGTTCCTTCCAAATAAAAAACCAACAATACTATCAAAATGCATCAGCTGGCAGCTGTGCCTATGGACTGATTTCTGGAACTGGCTTTATGTTTCTTTATTGATGAGAATGGGCACAGAGAGAAATAAGAAATTCTTTTGAGCTCCTAAGCAGAAAATCTTACACTTCCATTACTCACACCCAATAAAACTTGCGATTAAACTTTGATTGGGAAGCTTTTCCTGAAGATGTTGTCTGCTTTCTGATCATCTTCAGAATGGTGTCTATTCATAAATGGCCAAAAAAGGAGAAGACCAGAAACACTAGGAGGATTGCTGCAATGTGAAAATCAAGCAAGCTCAGAAGGTATTATTTGTTATCACTTCTTCCTCTCTTGCCAACTTACCATTGGGAAAGTGAGCCTGCTGTGTCCTCCCTTGCACTCTTAGGTATGTAAGATCAGACTCTACCAACGTGTATTCTCCTAGGCCATTGAAGGTGAAGTTCAGACCATCAAATGTGAGGAAATGAGGATCCCCGAAAGCAGATGCTATTTTTAAAAGCAAAAAGAGAATTAAGAACAAGCAAAAATCACAACCTATTTCACCTCAAGTTCATGAGAAAGGATAGGGGCTAAAAGCCTGCTTTGCATACAATATATGTGGAGATTTGGACATAAATACAAGGCTATTTCCTTATCTTTGCATCCATATCCTTTGCACCCTGATCCCCTTTTGCATTTCCAGCCTCCATGTAAATCAGTCTAAATTGCTTCTAATTTATCTTCCTTTGTATGCTTTAATCTGTTCAGTAATACAATGCACCTTGCCATCGAACTCCATAAAGTTGTATTTTCCCAAATTCATATTAAACTCTGCTTTTGCTGGTACTTTTGATGGGATTTCTTTAAGCAGCCAAACCATTCATTCATGATCCTATGGTATCTAATGCAATGCTCTCCACAGTTTTCTCCTTTTTTCCTGCTGCCTCTTTGCATTTCTTTATGGGAGGCCAAGTCCTGCTGGACACCTCAGCACCTTAGCAGCATAGAAGGCAAGACTTGGATAGCTCTTCTAGCTACTTCCTAGCTGTCATTAGCCATCTCTAACCATCTTTTTTTTCTGAAGAAGTGCATACAGATGATATAAGGTCATGGGCATTGACAACTATGCTTTGGCTGTTTAGGTTCTAAAGATGAATGAGATACTCAACAGCAGAAAATCTTGCAGCATAATTAAAACACACATACAGATTTTGTAGGTGATAGATCAATAAAAAACCTTCAATGGAATTTTTTCCACAGGACATTGTACCCTCACCATTGTCAACCCATATGCATACATATACAAATACTCTAAAAGCCAACACTGTATCAAGAATCTATACTCCATCAGGAAATTGTGAAGCCCTTACCAGCTCGGGGTGGGCGGTACGTCCTGCAGTCACTAGAGGGCCGTCTTTTCATATAGAAGTCACAATTATCAGACCACAGGCAGCAGTAGTAGAAACTGATAACATCGTAAAGCCAATGAGAAAAGCCAGGAATCCGGGGAGGCTTCAGGAAAGGAGGTGAACCCCAGTCATGTCCTCGATCAGGTGTGCTGCCTCCTGTGGAGTCGTGCGTGAGGATTTGGGTTCCAGTGGAGTCATAGCAGCACTGCTGTCCAGCCCCATACTGGGGACTGGTTGAGAAAAGCAGCAAGAAAGTCATCATTTAGCTCTGGGAGGGCTATTTCTATTTAGAGGTTATTTATTGCTTTTTTATGGATACAGCTAAATATTTAGTTGCCAAGCTTGATATGATGTCCAGTTAGACTTCACCCCTGCTGTCTCTCTGTTCTTATAAATTAGACCAGATGAGGGTTAGGGAGAGAATGGTTTCTAACCCAGGCAGTAAGGAAGGCCTTAGAGCTACAAAAACACAGTGTTGACAAATGTGGAATATGTAAAAATTTTCTTAAGAAAGGATGGGCTTTGATGTTTGATCTCAGTATATTTTCAAAAAGAAAGTATCAACTGGAAGTGAAATTCAGTCTGTGAGAAAGATAGCAGCTAGTAAGCAAGCTCTAAGTCATGTCCATGTGTTAGAAAAACAACTTAATTGCCTTATTAAAGTTTAGGGCTTGACATGCTTCAATGATCTCAGACTTAGGGGCAGGTTAACAAAGCTTGTTGTGATAGAAATAGTGCAAAGAATAACTTGTTGAACTTAATTAGACCAACACAAAAAAGGCTTAATTAGGCCTAATCAAAACTCTTCTAGACATTAGTTCTTGTTTAGGTATCCTCAGATTTCACACACTGCAATTGACTGTTTATTAAATCTAGGGCCTTAACTTAATCTCAGCAATAAGGGTCAATATACGAATAAGAGAGAAACAGAGTTGTCATGAACCTGAATTAAGATTCCAGAGACCTTTGTGACTTCTGTGATGCTGCTGTCTCTGAGGTGAAACGATTAATTTTAAAAACTCAGTTTAGAAAATTTTCTTTACCTGGCTTGAATGCCTCTTACACAATGCACAGCACCAGGGTGATAAGTACACACACTCCCCTTTTCAATGTCACAGCCATAATCCGTCTGAAAAAGATCAGTGTTCACACTTGATGGGGTTTTTTCCTCATTGTCCTTTCTATTCTTCTGTTCTGTCCCCACCCTTTGTATCTGACATATGTGTAAAGCTGACATGAACTGGTTGAGGCTGTGTGTTGAATAGCATGGAATGATAGGAAAAAAGGTGAATTTAACACTAAAGTATCTGGAGCTACATGTCTAACCTGAGCATTTTGCAGTCTGTTACAACAGACCTTGAAGAATGAATGCAGCCAGATGGGGATTCAACTTTAAGTGCACAACAAACACAGACACAAAAGAGTAAAAGTTTGTCCTATGTTCTTAGACAGAGGCAGTAGATCTACTTTTTTTCTTCACAAGATTTTAACTGTACACATCATGTCTGCCACCATCTGGTTAATGAACAGGAGAGGAAGTCACCCTCAGCTGGTGCTCAGATCAGCAATATAAGTGAAAGTGTACACTAAATGGCAATTGATTTCTTAGCTTTTGTCAGTTTCTTGATAACAGTGAAACTGTGAAGAAGGAAGGAAGCAGAATAAAGGAAATAATAGATTAGAGCTCTGGACTTGAACTCTGAAGTACAAGGCAGAAGGGTTTGCAGCAAAGTATGATACACATGGCAGAAATTTGGTCTGTTTGTTACAGAATGGGCTATCACCTTCAAACACAGACTGTCATCTTGCAGGATCTTGAAGAAGTCATCCCTGCTCCCAACTCCATGGGGCTCACTGTCCTTCCTGAGTATTTTCAGTCTACCACTGGAACTACTGTCTTAATTCCCTGTCTGAATATAATTTCCATCTCCTATCCTATAGGTGCTTATATTTATACTACCTGGATAAGCTGTATTTGCCTCTGCCATTTGATGTGCTATTTGTGCAAATCTAAATATAATTTAATTTCCTTGTAATGACGTTTAGAGAGGGAATAGGGGTGTGTGTGGAGTTTGGCACTCTTTGAGCTTCTACTTGAATTGTAATAAGCCAGAGGGATCAATTAGTAACTTACATGGAACCTGCCAGTGTCAGCTCTTGCCTGTGCCAAAGTGCAAGGGCAGTCTATAATTTCTTCCTTGAAGTTTGGGAGCAAATCTTCCTTTCTGACCCATTCTGTACATTTTGCAGTTGCCCATGCATTTGGGTCATTTCTGAAGTCTTTTTCCAGGTGCCAAGCCAATGCATGCTCTGAGCTCCAGATTGATGGAATGTTGCTGAAAAAAAAAAAAGAGGCAAAAAATAGATCTGATAGCTGAACAAGCACTATTTTGACAGTAACACTGTGGCTCAATTTTAATTATAATTAAGAAGCATCTTTTGACTTTCAAGTTATTTCATTGCAAAGCCCACTGCTTTCTTTTTCTGGCAAAAAGTTATGGCAAATCAAAATTTTCCAAATTCAGGAAGTGACAGGACTGCATGCAGCAAGTATGCAACAATCAGAATACATTTCAGTAATCATGATTCTGACATACATGGATCCTTTTAGAGACAGGTTTTCTATTCATGCCTTTTGACACTGTAATTTAATTTAGGCCAGAATGAAGAACATCTGGAATCTTTAACAAAACATAACACTGCACCCCAGTCCTGTCAGGGCTAATGTCAACTGATGGGGAGAAACCATTCAGAATCCTTGAAATGTTCCAAAGCCACTCTGTTTTAGATTTGTGACCAAAGCAGTGCTGATAACACATCAGTGTTTTAGCTACTGCTGAGCAGTGCTTGCACAGTGTCAAGGTCTTTGTTTCTCGTGCTGGTGCCCAGGGAGCAGGCTAGGAAGGGAACACAGCCATGACAGCCAACCCAAACTGACCAAAGGTATATTCCATGCCATAAACCATCATGTTCATCAATAAAACTGTTTTTCCAAAGCAGCCCTTACTGGGTGACTAACTGTGCCTTAGTCTGCTTGTGGCAGACTTTGTGATTCTCCCTCCATGCTCCTCTTCACTTAGTAAACTGTCTTTATGTCTATGCATGAGTTTTTCTTACTTTTGACCCTCCAGTTTTCTCCCCATTTTTTCACGTGTAATGGAGCCCGAGTCTCAGTTTTAAATGCCAAAGGAGACAACAGCTTTACTTCAGGAGCAATCATAAGGTAGCTATTATTATAATAATAATTATTATTATTATTGAATGTTGTGATGCACTTGCCTCTGCCCATTAGAATAGTCGCTGGGTATAATTCTCAACATTCCAAAGTCCCATGTACTGTAATTTCCTTCAGCAGGTACAGGAATGAAAGAAAATTTCCCAGTGTTGGGGATTTGCCTTGCCAAAGTATAAAGATATTTCCATTCAGCCATCCAATTTTCTGAGTAACTCTCACCTGTCAGACAGAGGAAGAAAACAGTTTTGGACGGTGGAAAAGAACAATTGCCAGAAGATTGAAATTAGATGTCTCCACCCATATGTAAATGAAGAGGAAAAGCTGACCTTACTGTCATGAGTTATTTGTATTTGCAGGTCTCCTCTCGAGGCCTCAGTGAAAGTGATCACAAGCTGTGCAGAGCTCTGCACATAAATTACAAGTGTGATAAATGCTTGTGCACAGGTAGGAATAGGATCACTTTACCTGTTTCCTGGTATCCCCAGACTTCTATGTTGACATGGGCTGCTGCAAGTGTCTGCTGTGTCCAGGTAAGAGTCAAGTTTCCCCCAGTGTTGGGGGTGCCATAGTATTGCCATTTTGTTGCATTTACCAACGTGCATTTTTCTCCATCTGAAACCTTGCTGTGATGTACTGCATTGCAGAGCAGAAAAAGAGGACCAATGACATTTTTGCTTTGCACAGTCCCAAAAAAGTGCTACTATATTATTTAAGATTTAGCAGTATTTCCCCTGGCTATGTTTTACACAGTACAGGATGCATGACATGAAAAGGATAAGCTGAAGCCGAGAGAATGCAACACTTACTAATATCTGCAGTCCTTAGATTGCAACACCACAATGCAATCTTGAAGAGGGGACAAAAAGGGATAGAAGTAGGGACAAAATGGGAACTGTTTTGGTCAACCTCATTTTTAAGCAGGACTTTTTAGGAGTTAATGCTGCTGCTACTACTCAATTGCTGTGAAAGTTCATCTCTCAGAAGATGAATTAACATGAGGACTTGCTTTTCTGAGGCCTGTTAAGGCAGAAGAAAACTGATCAAAAGGGAAAGCCTTATATAATCTTGCATCCATGGAGAAAGAATACAGGAAGAACAGGGATGCTGTAGATTTAAATAAGTAACCTGATAACCAAGTTCCAGAGTAAGGAAATGTTAACCCATCATCTGTAGAAACTTCAAAAGGGATGAAGCCAGTCTCATAAAGCAATGGGGAGATGCAGTGGGCTTTTCCATCCGGAGCAACATAGCCGCTGGTTATGATTTGCTGCTTGAACCTGTAGATGTTGAAAACACTTTTCAGTGTCACCATAGATAGAGGGGAAATTCTGAATGTGTTTCATCAAGCAACCTTGTGTAATGAGTGGATTGTTTCAAGTCTGGGGCTGTTTTGCTTGTAGCAGTGAATATAAACTGGAAAAATCTGATTACACATTGTGTAATAAGCACAACGTGGCTTCTGTTGTGAACTGCACAAATACACAGCAATCCACAAACCTTCAATTTACTATTTAATTATTGGGGGAAGGAGACATGATAAATTAGCAACAAAGGGGCAGCAGAAAGAGGAAGATAATGTTATAGCATCATCAAAATTCAGTGTATTGCATGTATTGCACGTGTGAGACATGCACCTAAGTGTGATACAGACTGGCACATTTAGGATCCACAGTTTTCTCTTACAGGAAAAACATAAGGTGTCCTACCTACATTTCTTTCTTCCTGTTTTCTCATTCAGATTAAGAAATAAATACTTCTTTCCTACAAAGGGAAATGCTAAAGAAATATTGAAAACCAAGTGCCTTGAAAGGAAACTCCTTTTAAAAAGTCACTGTTTTAATATGTTAAGGGAAGAATGAGCAGAGTAATGATTGTACCACAAAATAACTTGACCTAAAAGAAATAATCCTGTGTAGAAATACAGTTAACAGGTATCCTTGAGGGTGAGGGTCAGCAGGGCCTTTGTATGTTTCAGGATTCTAACAGCTTTACAAAGTTTTCACTCCTGTATAGACTGGTCTCATTTTGTGATAATTGCCTGTTGTTGGAGAGTGAGATTATAAAGTTTCATCTCCCTTTGGCAGAGAAATATAAAATCATGGCCCACCTGCATGTTATCACAGAAGAGGCATTAAGAGCTGTGCTGTCAATCACAAAGTCTTTGCCTCCCATGACAGATCCTGAGTATGGAGAAATTTGAAGACAAAATTCTTTATAATCAGGGCAGCATACCCCCAAGGACTGGCATGTCACCTGGCAAGAACAGGTACCAAGCAGCTCCCCACAGTGGTGTGCACAGGAGTCTTGAGCACCTTGTGAAAGGAAGGAAAAAACAGTCAGGAATGTTATTGAACTCGTCTAGATGCTCTCTGAAACAGAAGTATGTCATCCAAAGGACTGCTCTAAGTAAATAATATAGGCTGGTTATGTTAGTTTAGGGATGTATGTAGGTGAAGGTTGTAATCACCTGCATATTAAGGTTGCTCCATTTTGAATAGCAAAATGCACTTATTTACCTCCCAGCCACTACATAATTTCATCAATTCCATGGGTATTTTTACATGTAATAGACAGATAAATCTCCAGAGTATTCCCTCAGTGAGTGTCACTAATTACATTTATTTCTGAGAGTAAGTCTTACACATGCCAGAATGGGGTTCCCCCACCATCAACCCTACATGGGAATCAATAAGAACAGAAGGTCAGTGCTTTTGGAAAGTTAACATCAGGGAGTGTTAAAATATGCCCCAACACAAGTTTATTATGAGCTACTGAAATGTCTTTGTATTGGGCATTTCATTTGAGTCTGGCCTTAACAAGGTAGGTGTTATGAGCCCTGGGCACACAGACAGATGAGTAGGCTTGTGGCTTAGGTCTGGCTGAAGTCTAGCTGAACAGACCATGAGTAATTACTGGACATCACACAGAAAACTTCTCCACAAATAAAACAGTGAGAAGAAGACAGACATTACAGTAACACTGTGAAGAATAGCTGGATTTCACAAACAGTTAAGGGGGAGTTGGGTGAGATGGATATGCTGCACAGACAGCTGGGAGCATTGAGGACCTTTTGGAAAGTGGAATCTTGCAAGGACAGCACTGCTTGAGGGCTATATCAATAATACCATGCAATGCTGAGATGACCTAGGTAAGCATCAGAGATCCTAAATTTGGACGTGGATCTTGCAAAACTGGAACCAGTTATGAAAAGGTAGTAAAGGGGACATTGATTATTTGGGAGGATACAAGCAAAAAGAAAGGCAGGGGTCAAGGTGGGCGGTGAAGAACAAGCATGGGAAAATGCAAAGAAGGGAAGTAAAAATGCTTGTTCAATATGGGAACCTAGAAAATTTTCCTCTGTCTTTAAATATAGTCACTACATTCCCCAGATTGTCTGTTTGACTGTTAATTTACAGAAGAGATCTACTGATCTGCTGGAAATTATAGAGGAAGGCATTGAAAATTACACCATGCAGGCAAAAACTGGCCTGTGTGCCTTTGCTTTAGCTTGTACAAATGGTATCAGCAATTTCTTACCAAGGTGTGTATTCTAAAGCAGGGAAATCAAAAGAATTTGCAGTTAAAAGCAGCAAAATATTTGAAAATCACTCACCTGCATTCCAAAGAACAGTGAGGGTGGAGAAAATGAAGAAAGAAATATGAAAGCCAATGAATTTCATATTTTGTCCAGATGATTCAGGATGGCTGATTGTGGTAGTCTTTGTGCTAGTCTGGGAAAAGCCTTTAATGGAACCAGCTGTCCAGAAATAAACAAGATTCTCCCTGTTCAAAGGTTTGTTGCAAATTACTGAAGCAAAACAAATGGAAGGAAATGCTCATTTCAGAGGTCATCTCCAATCCAGGAAAAGATAGAAGGGGAGATAGTCACTCCTACACATTAATAGTCAAGTTGTTCTGAAAGGGGGGCAGATGTTTATTGTTTTACAAGCATTCCTGCTTCAAAGTTCAAGACCATAGGGTCATTGGAATAAGTTCTATGCTTTAATTTTGCTGGAGGAACTAAAACCTGTTATCAGTTCGAAGAATGATAAAGAATAGTTGCTGACACTGCAATTTTGTTCAGAAGATAATGAGATCTTGAGAAAGCATGTTTCCTGCACAGTGTGTGAAGCATGAGGGTTAATTTAAGCCAAGGTAGACCCCTCCTTTCCCTTCATTTTAAGGGGTTAAATTGTAGGAAACTCACCCTTTTTTTCACCAATTTAAGGGCTTAAATCAGGGGGTTCCCCTCCAGTTCAGGGCACTCCTACCTGTGCCTCACCACCTCTCTCGCGTGGGAGCAATCATTGCAGACGTGCAATTTGGGAGGTGGAATCGGAATTTTGGCAATCAGCTGCAGAAAGAGAATGACAGGTCTTTTCCATAGGAAGGAAAACACGTAGCCCCAGTGTTTCAGGTGCAGGTGATAGGCTGTGCTGGGGAGGTAAAGACCCACAAGTCCTCTCTGTCCTGGCAGCTTCTGTCAGGGAAAAAATCCTCCGATGTATGGAATTTAGAGGGTGGAAGCTAAGCGACGAGCACATGAGCAGTGACTTAAATGACTCGCTGGTGTCACCTGGTGACTAGCAGCGCTACTACAAATCAGAAATGAGCTGGCAAAGGATACGCGTGCTCAGTAACTGCAAACCATCACGCATGCATAGGAACGAGAAAATGTAAGGTGGAGATGGGCTCTGAAAGCAAGGGAGCTGAAGCTGATTCTTCGGATAAACTTGTGTACAGAAGTTCCTTTTTGTGTCTCATCAGTCTGGGTCTGTACGACTGAGTCTTTGCAACCAAGAGAAAACTGAGTGGTTACCAATACTTAAGACTGTCAAATGTTGTTATCTCACAGAGAACTGTGTCAGCTCTCACCTACTCCCATGTGCCTGGAATGCTTTGACGATGTCCCACCTCTGTCTGGAAAAACTGCAGGATAAAAATAATTTAATTTAATAAAATTTTAGTTAATAAAATTAATTTTAAAAATAATTTAATTTATTTTAAAAAATAATAAAAATAAAAAGTAATTTCCCTTCTCTCTCTCCGACCCATAACCAAAGCTGTTGTGTAGGATAACACCGACATAAATTATCCCCCCCAAATCGATTGAAATATTCATATAGTTTATAAACAATCCTCCTCCCTGCTCTTCAGTCCTTCACTACAGCACCAAGTAGGAATCCCCACTAGATATACTTAAGTGTATAGGACTAGCCCTAACCCTCTCAAAAAGAATGCCTTGCGTAGGCTGGTGAGTCCTCTGCTGGTAGAGAGAGAGCATTTTATCAGGAATGCACTTCCTGCATCTCTTTGGACTCTGGAAGACTTCCATAATTATGTACAAGCAGGATACAAAAATGAGATTAGAAACTCTCTAAACAGAATCCGTGCTTGTGCGAGTAGAACTTTGCAGGCCCCATGCTAATCCTGCTCTACAAAACACATTCCAAGCACTTGGCACCTCCTGTATTTATAGGAATGAAGAAAGTCATGTCCCTACTCGCCTCCACCTTTTTCAGGGGTATGGATGGGCCCTACCTCTCAGAGCTTTTTGCCCATTACGCCTGCCAGGGGAGCAAGCTCTTGGCTGCCCCTGGAGCTTGTCTCTAAATAGTTTTGTTCTGGCAGGGTGATGGTAGTGGAGCATGGTTGTTATTCCTACCCCCTGGGTCACACAAGGTAGCAGTGATGTAATGGAAGAACTTGGGCTCTGTCACGGCAACTCATCTGTCACTGCCCCGCTGAGATCTGCTGCAGAGCTGGTGTCATTTGGTTTGCTGCAGAGGGGGATGGTCCCAGTGCTGCTCCTTTGCCCACAACAGGAGCTGTTTCTTGTTAGGAAAGTCAAATGCTTTTTTCCACTCTGCCAAAGGCCATCTGTCTATTTATTTGCTCTTGTCCACTCTGCTGGGAGCTGGTGCAGGTGTCCTTCCCTCCATGTTACCATAAGCACAGATCTTAGGACAGCTTTGCCCTGTCCTAGCAGTCCATTTGGCATGGGCAGGGCGAGGTGGCTGCAGCTGTGTGAGCTGGCACCTCTGCAGATCCTGAGCAAAGCCACTTGGGTAATGCTTCTCCTTCCATGAGTATCTGGTCTGGTACAGGCTGACTTGGAAAGTGCTTGCCAAGAGATGTTGATCCTTCAGCAATTCCTGTTCTCTTTGGTCCCAGCAGGACGCTGCCAAGAGAAATGGGCTTGACCAACACCTGAAGAGGCTGCTTTACCAGCTCTGAAGAAATATCCTCCCTGCTGTGCTCCCAAAGCATGTGAAGGGCTCTAATGCTATCCTGAGCCTTGCAAACACAAGTTTTCCACAAGCGTTGAGCTTCACTTCCACTCTGCTCCCTACCTGCTTGTCAGTGCCTGTATGGGTGAGCAAGCAAAGAGCTGCCAGCAGACTGCGCTGCCAGGCAGAGCTGTGTGTGTTCCTGCCCACGCTATCTCAGGTTTGTTTGGGCTGGGCCAGCCAGGTGTGCCCAGGGGAGCTCCGGGGCTGTACCCGTGTGGCAGATTGCAGAAAGTGCTGCGTTGTTCTCTGCCTGCAGTCACCTTGCCTGAACCCGGCTCTGAAGCATGCTGGCAGGGATGGATGGGAAGAGCTATGGTAAATGTTAAGGAATAATTATAACGTGTCAGGGAATATCCAACATAGCGCTGAACTTCTGACAACAGATATTTCTGCACTGCAGAAAAGCATTTGGTGTAGCTGCTGTGTCTGGTTGAGCCCATTGTTATGGGCAGAGCAGCAATGACAGTGTTGCTATTGGATTTTCTCCCTCACTTCTTACTTCTTGAAGCCATGATTGCAGAGCAGATTTAAATTTTGTTTATGTCAGAATAAAGGCCTAAATGCTCTAGTTAGTATTGTTTAGTATTTAGCAAACTATGCTGGATTAGGGCAGGGTGAAGAGTGGCAGAAATATTAGAAGTTAATTCTAATCTTGCCTTTTATATGGATTGCAAGTTATGTCACTAGAGACTCATATTCCAAACTGGAGACAAGCAGCCCCTTGTGATTGCTGGTGACATCCAGCACCAGGAGGGAGAACAGAGCAGCACCCAGCTGGGAAGCCAGTGTCTTCACAGGAGCTCCTCAGCTCAGTCCTGATGCAAGCACAGGTCCCTGGTCAAAAACCTCTCTGATGGGTGTTTGACTCAACAACTGAATTGTCTTCTGAATCCTTTCCTCAGTGTTCCCAAGCTCCCCTGCTTGGGCCATGAGCCAAAGAATCAGGCATCCCAACCGACAGACTGTTTGTTTTTCCATGGCTGTGTAAATCGTGCTGGTGTTATCAGTGAAACCAGATCTGCTCATGGCCTCCTGCTCTGCGGGCGGTGGAGGGCTCTGATCTCCTGCTCCTGTGCTTTTTGAGGGTGGGGGAACACCTTGCACAAGTTTCCACAGCACCAAACACAAGGCAAGCACTCTGTTGCTGCTTCCAAAGACAAGCTGGCCTTACCACAGCTGTGCATTTGGACTCGTAGGAGATGTGAAAGTGGTGGGATATAACAAGTGTGTGGTCATGAAGCCAGAACTGCTGAGCTTTCCAGTGGTCCTGCCCTTGCTCTGAAATAAGGACAGGAAATTGCTGTTGTTTTGAAGGGGCTGTTTCTCTGGTTAAAGGTTTGTTCTGGTCAAGTGGGATGTAACAAGGCTGGAGCAGTTTTGAAGAAGGTCCATGTCTGGATTTTTGCTCAGATCTGGAGCAAAAGATCTGTGCCTTTGATGGTTGGTTCAGTTCTGCTTTTAGCTCCACAGACAGAGAATTTACCCGTGGGAGATTCTGCCCTGTGCTGTTCTTCATAATCAACAGCCATCCTTGGTCTACACCCTGATATGGCTCCAGGAATCAACTCATCCTGTTTTGCTAAAACCCCTGTGCTGGTGCTCCAGCCCTGCACACCTGGGCACAGTCCTGGCAGCAGTCTCTGCCTCTCTTGTGGGCTGGATTTGGCTCACACCCAGCTCTCTCTTTTGCTTCTCCCATCCTAACAAAACCAAATGCAATCTGCTCGTGTGTGTGCTTCAAGAGCCCTGCCAGGAACAAAGAGAAGTCCAAATATTTGTGTTGGGCTGTTACTCTTTCCATTCAGGAGATACATGACGTACTTCAGCAGAGTTTTTTGGTGCTGTGAGGGATTTCCACTGTTACCGGCTCCAGCTTCACAACCTCACCAAGATGAAACACCTACAATTAACAGTTGGGTTTTAACTTGAGGGAAAATGACTGAGAGTGATTGAAATATGGCCTTAAAAAAAAAAACCCCAACAAAAACCAAAACAAAACCCCACAAACAAGCCAGCCACAAAAAACCTGAGAAAAATCATCACACCTTCCCTGTGTCAAATGAGAATTGTTTGGTCTCTGTGTGCAGTTTCATGCAGAACACCATTTTTACTGTGAACTCTGGAGCTCTGTTGGTGATTTCTGTCCCACTTCCTGGGACACAAACTGTCAGTCTGCATGCAAATATTTCAGAGCTGCCTTCCTCTGGAAAGTTCCAAGCTTAAAACCATGTGGAGGCCTGAGTTTCCTTGGGACTGAAGCTCTCTTTGACTGAGCTGATCAAGGGGATGAAGGTGATTGGTAACAAATTAATTCCTGAACTTCAGATCTCTGCTTCTGGGAAGCTGCTGGGCTTCAGTGCTTGGGAAACCCAAGAACAGAATGGTGAGACAGCTCCAGGTGTGAGCTAGCTCAGGACACAAGCTGGTCTGGTGTCACTGGGCCTGTTCAAAATTCAGGATAAAGGAAGGAAAGGCATAATTCAGCCCTGTGGGATTTCACATACCAACATGCCAGACAAATTTTGTTTGCTTTGTCAAATAAATTTGGTATTCCCTGTTAGTGCCACCATGAGTTTTCTCACTCAGAAGTTTCTCATCAGGAATTCATTAGCCCTGAAACTGAAAGGATTGACTCTTCAAATGTGAATACTCCATATAATTACCTTCTCTTTGTGCTGTTCTTCAGATGATATCTCTAGTGTTTCATTTTACACAGCACACAGTACTAATATTATAACATCAACTTACATCATATCTACTTTGGGCAACTGAAAAGCTATTGAAAGTGACAGGAGCTTCAGGAAAAAAAACTAATGTCAGACAAAAAATAATATCAGAAATCTTTCTGGCTTCCTTTTTGTCCTCTTCACTACACACAGCAGAGACAAGAAGCCCTGTTTGAGTCTGCTTCAGCTGCTGTTTCCAGGAAGAATCCATTTTGGCAGACTCTTTAAGCTCCTTCTTAGGTCACTCCTGAGATCACATAAGAGCCAAGGAACCTCCCAGGAGCCTGTTTCTCTAAGGACTCTGTCCTGTTTTGCCTCTGGACTCAGGCTGGCACTTGATAGTTGTGCTTACCTGGGCTGTGATAAAGTATGTATTAAACTGTAGATGTTCCAGGCAGAGAGCAGAAGGTGGGTAGAATCTATATTTTCCACATTAAAACTGTTTAAATTCAATTTAGGGTCACAGCCTGACCCTAACCTTCCCTGACTGACACCTTTGAGGAGTGGGTAGCAAAGGGCTAAATCCTTTACTGCTGTTCCATCTTCATCACTGGCAGTTAGGAGAGGTTATGGGCACAAGGAAAGAACTTTGATAAATATATTTATTTTTCAAGATAAATGAAATATAGGTCTCAAACCCTTTGCCAAGGCTATGTGTGCATCGCCGTCTATTTAAAAACAGTTGATTGACAACAGTTTTTGTAATCAGCACAAGGAATTCAGTTGGAAATTTTCTGGAAGACACATGTACCCAGC
Organism: Entomyzon cyanotis; assembly: GCA_024500445.1. Taxonomy (NCBI): domain Eukaryota; kingdom Metazoa; phylum Chordata; class Aves; order Passeriformes; family Meliphagidae; genus Entomyzon; species Entomyzon cyanotis. Next base: position 5,324,300 of record JAKEPQ010000852.1, read on the forward strand.
AAACCTGTTACAGCCAGGTGCATGATAAGAGGTATTACTCTAATGAAATTAGAGGGTAAACAGCAAAGAGGCCTTGATTTTTTTTTTTTTAAATAATGGAAAAAAAAGCAGATGGTATGTAAGCCAGCAATGTATAAGCTGGCCACTTTATGTAGTTACAGAATAGGTTTAACACTGCCTTAAATAATTGCTTGTTTTGAATTTGAAACATGTTCATTACTTATGTTCTCCTGAAATTTTTCATCTCCCCTGTCCTCCTATAAGCAATCAGGCAGGGATTCTGCCAGCCTTGTGCACCAGCCCAGTGGTTCTTCATTCCCACTTGCACTCCAACGAGGAGGCAATTGTATGGAAACAGCCTAACACTGGCAGGTCTGCTCTGAACAGCAGAAGCAGCTTTGCTACAGAAAAGCAATGGATGACAAGCTGAAATCTGGGATGTGGTGTGGTGCTCAGGAGCTGTCAGCTGGGATGCTCACTAGCTCATGCTGTGATGCAGAGTGATGCCCTCACATGGCCCATGCCAAGCTGCTGGCCAAGGACAGGCAGGACATTTCCTGTGTGATGCAGACAGCTGTGGCTCCTGGGTCATGGGGAATGGCCAAACGATGACATGGGGGACACTTGATTTGCTGTGTAACAGCAGACCCTCTATGATCCAGATAAGAGCACACTTATGTTGTTAAAATGGCATCATTTGCTCCAGGACCTCTTTGTGCATAGTCTTTCTAAAGGAATCCAACCACAAGAATTTCTCTGATCAACTTAGGCAGGTTGGTTCGACGTGGGTGGCTCTGTGGGTGGCAGTTCTCATCCTCAGTGACAGAGCTGACTTGCAGTGCCTGGCAATGTTTGTGTTTCCATTGTTTCTGCTATATTTTATTTTTACATATATATCTTATCTTTCTTTAAGTGATCTTGGGGCATCCTACATAAATGTTGGGGACCTTCCTCTGAAGCTCACTGTCAGAAAAAAACAAACCTCCCATCTCCAAAGGCCTGATCCTCCCAGCTCTCCCTCACCTGGATGATCAGAATGAATATGCAGGCATGAGAGGGAATGAGTGTGCACCTTGTTATGGCTGTTCTTACCCATGTCCAATGGCTTTTTCTGTGTCAGAGTCACAGGGGACAGCTCTTCTGTGCCTTACACAACAGGCTGTGCTCACACAGGTATCAGCAGATTTCTTTTTTATCATGGCCTCAATTTCATGTCCTGTGACACATTAAATTAATGTCACAATGATTACACGTATCTTTCAAGCTGATTCTCCTCCTAAGCATGTTGGCTGGCATTAGCCAGCTCCTCTGCTGGCTCAAGTCAGTGTAATTAGAATCGTTTCATCTGGCTGAGTGAGGCTCCAGCCTCCTATAGAGGTGCTACAGTAAATTGAGAATGGTTGAGTAAGGTCTGAAAACATACAGCCTGAGGATGATGAAGCACTTCGAGCTTCTCCTGAAAGATATTGTATTAGTTTAAAAGATTAAGACTGCTAACAGAAAAAATTTGAATCTCAATGCTTCCCAGGAAATTCACTGCAAAGGAGGGAGCATGACTGCACCCAGGACTTTGGAAATGTGTGTTCAAACCCCCCTCCCATGCCCTGTCCGTGGGGTCAGACTATTCTTTCTGTAGTGTTAAGCAAGTTCATAGCCTTTTGGCAGAAAGGGAGACAGATAACCTTGTTTACTGTATTTTATCTTGTGGTTCATTTATGGCTCCATTCTAGTGTCCACGTGTTTGTCTGATATTTTTTTTTGTTTGTGCTAGAATGGAAAAGAACTGCAATTAAATACAAGTGGTATTAATAGCTTGTAGCATGTGGTTATGCTTTCTGTAACTGGATTATACTAATGTTGCTATTCAAGCCTCGAAGCAGCAAAAAGTGTCCCATCCTAATTACATAACCCCAGCTGAGGTCCCTTGGTAATAGGTGAGTGCCTAAAACTCTTCCTGACAAGTTTCTCACGAGGCAGAGGATGTTGGTTATTATGCCATGTTAATTTTAAAAGGCTCTTGTCAACCAATAGCCCAACAACTTTTCTTCCCTCTGGGTTTTGTTAGGTTAATCCATGAGTCATGGAATATTTGACTATGAATTCATGACTCATGGGAAAGCACCACAGCCATCATAGCTCTGCATGATCTTGCTGCCTGGTACTGCCAGCCCTAGTGTCTTCCCAATGTTTGGAAATGCATCCTGCAATATTTGAGAGTGTCAATAAACCCAAAATCCTCTACTGGGAAATATTAGTGTTAACCTGGATTATTAGCAGAACAATTCTCATGGCTTGTACCCAGCCCTGGGGAGAGCATTACTGATGGACAGAGAATTAAAAAAAAAAACTGGGTCAGCCTTTTTTCTCTTGCCTTTATTCAGGTATTTGCTTTTATTAGTGATGATGTCTTGTTGCATTTGACAAGGAAGAAATGGCAAATTCTGAGCTGTGTACATTTCTGGTCTTTAATTCAGCATAACCATTAGTGCATTAGGCACTACCAAAATCAAAGTAGTACAGAAATAATGACAAGAAATTAGGTCTTCAAAGGTCTTGTGATTTAGACAGATAAGGGAAGGAAGGAAGACAGCAGTCTAGGGGACTGAAATACCTAAATACATCTCAGAAATGCATCTCTGATTTGTCAGAGAAGACGTTAACAGCTAGAGCTCTTCAGTGCCAGGCAAGTGCTTCACCTAAAGTGCATTTCTGGGAAATTGCTCTGTGAATTCATGGAGCAGAGAGCTCAGGTGTGGGGAAAAAAAAAAAAAACCAGGCAAAAGAAATAATTAAAAAATCAGATTAAAAATAACTTATTTACCATCACCTTGCCCTTAGATCTTCTGCTTTGCTGTGGGGTAAAAGTGCTGGAGTATAGATATGGGTGGGTCTGATGTCTTAGCAGAGCAGTTGTTTTTATATGTATATATATTTTTTTTTAATATATATATAAAATATATATATATATATTTATATCTTTATATCTATCTATCTATCTATCTATATATATATATATAAAATGAGTTTGAAAGCACTAAACACCAAAGAAACCTTTCTGATGCTCCACTGAGGATTTTTCTTGCATGTCACTAATTTCTGCAGGCTTTCATGTGGGAGAATTGTTTCTCTGGTTTCCTAGAAATACACAAAGACAAGGAATCATTGCTTTGGAGCGTTGCAAAACAGGGACAGATCCCAGCTGCTGCACCCAGCAGTTTCCAGGCTCGCTGCAGGGAGCATCTGTGCTGCTTTTCACCTTCCTGTCAGCAGCCTGTCCTTGCCACTTGAGAAAACTGATAACAGGTCCAGAAGAAGAGCCTGAGTTTTGTTCTTTTTTCAAGTGATCTTTCTTTGATCACTTGAGTGGGACTAGGATGATAACTTTCAAGGCCTGTTTTCAGAGTAACTCCTCATCTCGGGCCTCTAGGGAAACTTTCAGCCTCTGCCCAAAACCAAAACAGTGAAACCAAACCACAGGAAGGGGGAGAGAGCTGGGCATGGCACAATTCACTTATCCAAGGACACAGTTTCTCCTTGACTGTGTCACTCCTGCCAGGTGTTTGCCCAAGCTGTCCCAGGAAGGCTCTAGCAGTGATCTGGGCAGCCACCTCCCCTCCTGAACCCACCAGCTGGGGGAGAGATCTCCTTTATGGCTGGTGAAGCTTCTCCTGCCTTGTCCTATCTCCTGTGGCCATTCCTCCCTGGTATTTACACGTCTGTAAGAACAGGAAGCTATCATTTCTGCCCAGGCTTTACACTCGATGAGTAAGGCTTTGGCTGGAACAATGCCTGCTTAAAATTGTATGTGCTACTGGTCTGCTTGAAAACAGAGACACCTCTGAGCCAGTTAGTCACAAAGAGGAAAGTTTATTAACAGTCCCTTCCCAAGGCAAAGCTGGAAGCTTGCTGGAAGCAGTTAAGAGTTCCAAAGGAGCAGGTCCCAGCAGTGAGGTGCTCCTGGAGCAGCAGTGCTGATGCACCAAACCCCAGAAAGAGCCCAGCTGCAAAGAAAATGCCTGAGAATCCTAATTTTAAACTGGTGTGTGTCTTGGACCTCCCAGGTTCATGACAGAGAGGAAGAATTGACTGTTCTGTAAGCCTGCATTGTTCTGTGGCTCTTTGCTGTAATCCAGCAGTGAAAGGGAGTTAAACCTGCTCTAAATGGGCACCTCTTAGAGAAGGAAAAACAAGACCTCTGATTCATAACAGGACAGATACAGGTTTCTCTGGGAACTCACTGCAGACGTGTAATATTGTAGGTTTCATTGGTGATTTTTGTCTCAAGGCTGCTTTTAAGAAGGACAGAGACACATGAGGTGACAAGTGTGAATTCAGTGTTCACCAGGATTGCTTTGGAAAGACTGTTGGGCTGAAGAGTTCTTTCTGACCATGAATTTCAGCTCTCTCCTTGAGAAGGAGATGGTCCTTAAATCTGGAGGCTTCCCCTGTGTTAGTCATGCAGAGGTCACCAAAGCAAGGGCTGGTGCTGGAGCGTGTTGGAGCTGCTGCAGAACATCCTGCTGACTTGAATGGACTTTGGAGGGGACCCCAGAGCTCAGGCTGAAGTGAGACCCATGTCCCTGCCTGAACAAACCTTGGCTTCACCAGGACTGACACGAGGGTCCCCATGGATGGCACACAGCAAAGGGTGTGTGTGGCTGTGGAGCAAAGCTGAGGGTAGTGAGAGTGGAACTGTTCCCAACCAGGACTGCGACGACACCTTGTAAGGAACTGCACGATGAAACTTGCTGATTTATGGACAAGCAGTACTTGTTCTGGCAAAAAATAGCTTCCAATTAGCCTGAAAACAGACTGCTCTGGGTGGATTTGCAGACTCTTATTTATTGGCAAACTTCATTTTAATATAATCAGCTGCTTGACAGGCAGGTTGGGTAATGATCCTTGATGTGAGCACTAACAGATTTGAACACTGAGCACAGCCTTAGTGCCCAGAGCCCTCTGCCAGTAGCTGAAATGCATTTGATATTAAAATGCCATGGGAACCCAGGAAACCCCTTGCCAGAGCACCTTGCTGAGTACATTAAAACACCGCCTTTAATATTTCATAGTGTCTGTTCAGTAAGCTGGTGTGTATGTGTGGGGAGGGAGGTAATAAAACATCTCAGACCTGGCCTGCCAGGATAATTCAGTGGCTAGTTAAATCTCTCAGCACTATTAATCAATGAAGTGGCTCACAGCATAAATAAATCCAGAATGTAACATGAAAGGGCTGTGGAAGCACACGGAAAGTGACTCTTCCTCTCCTGGGTGTGATGCTAAGGGCGATACTGCCCCAGCAGTTATTTGAATAACCTCAATGCTCTAATACTTCAAATATGCAGACTTTCCATCTGTGTTATCCCATGTTTGAATGTCACCTAAATGTCTTAAACTCTGCTCTGTGTGTGATGCAGGGAGCTGGCTGTGAAAGTTAGGGAGCAGATTGCAGACTCCATCACTTAACTGAGTGTCTCGTTTCACTGATCAAGAGCTGATGTTGTGAGTGGAAGTGAAGAATCCTTTTGTCTTTCCTAAGACAAAAGCATTTTACCAGAGCTGGAATGCTGTTTCTGCAGATCCCTGGTAAGGTATGAACAAATACTCTTGACACAACTTATACTGCTGCTGTAAAGCCACAGATGTTTTCGGGGCTCCAAATTAATCTACTCCTTCAGCCTCTGCAGGAATTCAAGACAACAAGGCAGCGTTCAAAACTTGCTTATCCTGGTGAATTTGGTGCAATTGTACTGTAATCCCTGTTTTATCCTCACTGTATCTGAGCCAGAATCCAGCCTACTAGCAGACATCAGAAACCAGTATGATTAAACACTGTAATTTTAATTTTCCATTAAATTCAGCCTGTAGCTTCCCTTCTATTCATTAATGCCAGGCTAATATTTACGATTTACAGATATTTGTAGACTTTCCACATATTTCTTCCACCCAACTGATCTTCAGCCAAGCACTGCGTATTCATTACCCTCACTCCTTCCTGATGAATCTGGCAAAAATTCCAGCTTTCAGGTTAGTGTTGGCTCTGCCCAGATACTGGCGATTATGCTCAGCTATTAGGATGTTTGTGGAAAGCGGATGTGTAACTGCCTTAACATGTCTGAATTTGCATCAGATTTTGAATCCACATGAATACTGTGTCTGCTTTTCATCCAGATGTACTCTGAAACTCAAACTCTGATCTTTCCTCCTGCACTACTCTGTCCATCTCTGGCTGTGAAGTATCCAGAATGGGTTTAAAGCACACATTTCAATGAAGAAAACAATCACCCAGCATCAGCACTAGTTACAACTGAGCTAGAGCATGTTAAAGCTCATCTTCAGGCTTCAGTGCTCATTTCACACAAAGAGAGATGTGGGACCAATTATAAGGCTCAGCCCATGTGCAGTAACATGTTCAATCACATCTTGCTCATGTGCCCAAGCCTCATAGTCCAGCACTTCCCTTCTTCCTCCAGAAATATTGATTTTCTGTCCTGGCCCTCAGCACTTGTGCCCCTGGGGCAGTTGCTGTAATTAAAAGATTATACAGGAAGGCCTAGGAGATTCCCTCTGCATGAAGCAGAACTTTGATTTGAAAACAGAGATACACAGCAAGGGAGAGAACTTGTTCTTTGTGATTGTATCTGGGCGAGGATTCCCCCATGCCTGTCAGACACAGTGGTGCAGCTTCATGGCAGCTGGGAGGCTTCTGATCTCTCACTGGGCAGTGTGGGGAACACTGGGCTGGAGCTGCTGAACTAGAAAAACAAAGACAGCATCTTGGGAAAGATGGCTGTTTGGCCCACAGCAGATGCTGTCTAGAAAGGCATCAAGAAAAGATGGAAATTTCCTAATGGAAATCTTGATTCTATCTTTATTATATATCTGTACTCTGAGTTTGCTTACATAATTCCCTCATACTTCTGTAGCTTTAACCAATTCCCCAGCTCAGAGATAATTACATTGTGCCTCTGCAGCCAAGAGGTAAGGATGGCACTCTTGGATTACAGGAGGTAGAAACAGCCGTATTTATGACTCCTGATTAAAACATGGTATTGGAAAAGAGTATAACTTGAGTCATCAGGATATCACTTAACCATTGCTTTCTTCTACATTTAAATTTAAAGAAAGAATAAAGTTGCATTGAATTAAAAAGAGAATTTCAAGACACTATTCCAAGGCTTCCCACAGTGGGTGTATTGTATGCTTATATTATTCTCCACCCATTGTAAATCTCAGCAGTAGATCTTCCCCCACTGATGTTTTGCATTAGTAAATTGAACTCTCTACTCTGTCCCCTCAAAGATTAATGCCTCCATCTGAGGAAGTAGTTGAATGCATGCTGGCGGTAGTGCTTTCATGATTAGCAAATGGGAGACTGTGGGAGGAGAACAGAATTTGCATGTGTTGGATGTTGGCCTAAACGTACTCTCACTGAATTCTGGACATCAGGGAAGAATTGATAGAGCACAAGCTTTTAATCAGCAAACCACAGAAAAAACGAAAAAAATAAAAGAAAAGTGAAGAACCCTACATTTAATTAAAAGGCTTTTCAGCCCTCTTTGTTCCAAAATGAACAAATGTATCTGCAGAGTGCACTCCAAACATCTCAAACCCATATTTGTTGTCAAGGGGCACTATATTTTATTAGTGGTCCTGGGGGAAGTTTCCAAATTTTTGTAGAAGTTTGAAATATTTTCACTAACCTATTTCTTTTAAGACACACATTTGAATGATGTTTAACTGCTACAGATGCTGAACTGATAGTTCTAAGTAAGTGTGATACCTCATGTGCCCATGGCATCCAGTACTACTTAGTCCTGATCCTTGTACAGACCTTTCTTTGGCTACCTTGAAGTTCCTTTTACTCACTAGAAAGTTACCCAGTGAGCCTGCTTAAAAACAAACCAAATTTGCCTAAACAAAACCAAAATGAGAGCAGAGAGGAGGCTGACTTTGCCACCTGGCTGTGTAAACAGCTGCATGCAGAGAGCTACCTTAGTACCCCCATTTAATCAAATCTACCTTACGTTAATTTTTTTTTTCACAACCAACTGCACGTGAAGGAACAAATAAGCACACTCAGTACAGAACAAAGGACATTCATCACTGGGGTATTTTGGCCTCTAATTGAAGTCATATCAACTTCACCCAGCACCAGGACTGTGTGTCTTTGCTGTGCTGGGGAAGAAATGGCAGAAACACCTGTGGGCACTGGAGATTTTACCACAGTTCTTGCAAGAGTGCACTTGCTAACCAGAGTGCTCTGGCTGCTTTCCAACCGAGGCAGATACAAGATTTTGCCTGCCTAGAAATCATCTAAGTAGTTTCAAAACATTTTCTTCACTTCCTGCCTTAAGCTTTTGCAACTATTACCTTCTGCATTAGAGACAGTGGCTTTTAACAACTGGTAAAATTAATTCCTGTGTGTGTCATTTGCCAAGTACCTTTTTTTTTTTTTTTTTTGGAAGTTTGATGATGTTTGATATTTTTATTGGTTTCTGTGTAAGTTTTTTAATTAACCCCTTATGATCATTGCCTGAAATTGTAGATGTTGTGGATGACCCAGAAGTGAGAAAGAAAACAAATGGCTAAGTATATTGTACTTTTTCAAAAGCAGTTTTAGAATTAATTTCTGCTGAAATTACAAAAGTGCACAAGTCTTGTTGTGGTTTAAAGGCTACTTCAACAGAAGCATTTGTCAGATTCCCACTGCAGAATGTCCTTGTCACTTTCACAGCTCCCAACAAGCACTAAACTGCTGGAATTTGAGATGCCAATTACTACCAGTCAGGATATTGGCATTTAGCACACACTGTCATTTCCCCACTAAAATTTTAAGTGGAGGAAGGTACCTGAACACCAGTTATGTAGGAACCAAGGACAACAGACTACGGGCCAGATATCATATCAGTCAGCCACTGCCTTTGTGCAGATAACATGTCCCGACGCTGTGAAGTGCTGCTTGTGCCTAACTCCTGCCAAGAATGGTGATAACTGCAGCCACTCAGCGTCACAACACTGAGCACCCTGTGTGCTGGATGCCTGCAGAGCCGCTGGCATCACTCGGGCAGTGCGTGTTTGGAATTGCAGTGCTGACACACGGCCATACACAGGTCGATACTGCGCTGTTGAGTGAAATAACAAAGTTCAGGCTGAGCGTGAGAGCAGCGGTGCTGCCCACGAGGCAGGTTGTTTTCTCTGCAGCTGGAATATGACGCTGTGGTAAGTGTACAAACAGAAGGGAGTGCGCAAGGGGTGTGGATGCCACCAAGGGCTGGTGGGTTTGGGCAGCCTGGAGCAGAGGATGGGGTAAACTTGTGAGAGGTTCCTGCCACTGAGGGAATAACCTGTGAGCCCACACCCACAGGGCAGAGCTTGTGGGTCACTGCACGGCAAGAGACTGGGGATGGCCAAACCTCACACCAGGCTCAGGGCAGGAAAGGTTTCTTATCGCAGCAGTGATTCCATGCCAAGCTCTGGGGCAGGACATTGCGAAGATTCTGTCAGGGGAGAGCTCCATGGAGGCACCTTCAGGCACTTCTGGAGGGCTGGCTGGCTCCCCACGGAGGGGCCGTGCTCTCCCAGCACAGGAATGTGAGGAGAAGAGACAGAGCCCGTGGAGGAGAAGGTGGGCTATGCTGAGGGAGAGGAAGGGATGCTGGGGCTGCTGGGACCAGGTTCACCTGGACACTTTACAGCTCTTGGGGTGAACTGCACCCGAACAGACCCATTTGTTTAGTTGTTAGAAACATCACTTGGTCTGTTCAGCTTGGAGGAGATGGACAGGAGACCTCATTGTGGTCTACAGCTTGTGGGTTGTGAAGGAGCACGAAGGGGCAGGCATTTATCTGTTCTGTCGTGGCCAAGGACAGGACCTGAGAGAATGGTCTGGAGCAGTGTCAGGGCAGGTTTAAGTTGGATACTGGGAAAAAGTTCCTTGCTAGAAGGTGGCTGGGCACTGGAGCAGGCTGCCCATTGAATGGGTCACAGCACCGAGCGTGAGAGAGTTCAAGAAGCATTAGGACAATGCTCTTGGGCACGAGGTGGGATTCTTGGGGCCGTGCTGCGCAGGGCCAGGAGCTGCATTGGATGCTCGTTGTGTGTCCCTTCCAACTCAGACTGTCCCATGATCCTGTGACCGCCCAAAGCTCGGGCGGGCACTATCAGGAGCCCTGCCGGCCCGGCGCGGGGGCAGCGGGACACGGCGCTGACTCAGGCGGGCGGCAGGCGGCGCCTTTAAATGTGCCGTGCCGGGCCGGGCCGCTCCGCCTCAGGTGCCTGTGCCGCCGCTCTGCCCGCCCGCCCGCCGCCTCCCCCGCCGCGCACCGCGCCTGCGCCGCCCGGCGCGCCCGCTCCGCTCCGCACAGCTTTGTCCGGGCCCGGCTGAGCGAGCGGCAGCTCCGCAGTCCGACCCCGACCCCGACCCCGACCCCGGCCCCGCCACCCCGGCCCCGCCGGAGCACACAGCCGGGGGCGCGGGCGGCCCTTAAGGTGGATCGTGCTTAAGGTGGAGCGCTGCCGCGAGGCGGACCGGGCTAACGTTAAGGTGGATCGCGCTTAAGGTGGACTCTCGGCGAAGCCGCGCCTGCCGGCGGGGGGCCGGGGCTCGGCATGGGGAGCCCCGCCTGAAGCGGGGCCCGAGGAGCCGCGCCGGCCCGGCCCGAGGAGGAGATGGGGGCGGCCCGCTGCTGAGGAGCCAGCGTCGCCCCGGCCGCTGACAATGCCCGGCTCCCGGCCGCTTGGCAGGAAGAGGCAGCCCATGGACGCGGGCGAGGTGGGCAGCGCAGCCCGGCGCGGAGCTGCCGCGGCCGGCGGGAGCGGGGTGGGCTGCTCCGGCTGCCGACCGCTCCGGGGGGGCGGTGGCGGAGGGGTGCCCCCGTCGCGTTTGGATTGGGAGAGGTTTAATTTTCTTTAAAGGCAGTTCCTTCATCACCGCCATCCTCCTCCTCCTCGTCCCTTTGCAGCTCTGAAGCCGTCCCGGCCGCAGCCTGCCCGCCGGCCCCCGGGACCCCCCGGCGCAGCGCCATGGAGACGGTGGGAAAGTTTGAGTTCAGCAGGAAGGACCTGATCGGGCACGGAGCCTTCGCCGTCGTCTTCAAAGGCAGGCACAAAGAGGTGAGAATCCCTTCTCCTTGTGCTTTTTGTTTGTTTATTTATTTATTTATTTCCTGGTCTGGGCCGAGCTGGGGGCAGCGCGTCCCGGTCACCGCATCCCCGGGGCTGTTGGCAGCCTGGGCATCACCCCAGCTCGGAGTGTTTGTTGTTATTTGTTATTGTTCTCCTTGGAGTTTCTCTGGGAGCGGCTGTGTGTCCCGGCAGGAGCCAGGCAGGTGGATTCACCTTGGGGTGCCCATAGATCCACCCAAAACCCGTCCTCAGCCCCAAAACAAGGGCGAAAAAATCCCTACTCACTGTCTGTAAAGGGAGCTCTTTAGTTTTCTTGAGATTGTTTGGGGTTTTTTTTTTTTGTGTGCCTGTGAAGTCTTCTCCACTTAATTTTTCCAGGAGGAGGAGAAATCTCTTACTGGTAAATACAAGGAAACCAATCCGGCAGTGGATTTTCCATCATTAGTGCTTGGGATAAGCCACGGCTCCCACAGTGCGTTTATTTCTAGTGATTAAATAAGAGGATAATCATTGTATGAAGGAGTAACAAAAACCCAAACCTTGGGCTTTTCTCCTTGGGCTGACAGGCATAATTCGGGAAAGGGCAAGTCTGAACAAGCAAGGGGAAGGCATTAGGATATGAAACAAGCAAGGGGAAAGCATTAGGATATGAAGTGAGAGGCCTTTACCGGTGCTGCAAGACACTTCTCTCAGCAGTATTTGTAATCTGTTCTAAGAGGCTGCTTAGCCGAATGAGAATGAATGGTAAAATTTACATTTGTTTTCTGTTACATACGCACTGTTTCAGAAGCCTGAGCTGGAAGTAGCTGTGAAATGTATTAACAAGAAGAACCTTGCAAAATCACAGACTCTGCTGGGCAAGGAAATAAAAATCCTTAAGGTAAAGACAGACTGACTTGCTTTCTTCAGTCTTTGTTCTATATGCCCTTTGTTGCTCTTAGCTTATGGTCGGTTTTTTTCTTTCTTTTTCTAGGAATTGAAACATGAAAACATTGTTGCCTTGTATGACTTCCAGGTAAATACATTCTATTATGTCAGAGCATTCTAAATTTGGGAAAGGTTTGAATGGAGTTTGTGAAATTTCAGTTTCTAACAAATGGTTGTATTCAGATGTGTATTCTGGGGGGAGAAAGTCTTCTGATAAGTTAGGGAAAGACAAACACAGCAGATCATGTATTAGTTGTTGGCTGGACCACATAACTAGTGTGCAGCTGGGAGGTGGGAGCTTCTACTCCAGGATGTATGCAGTGAAATGCACTATGTGGTGAATATGTGCTGGAAGCTCTTAAGTTCTCAAAATGTTAGAAATAAAATTAGCAGTATTTATTTTTGGCATGCCCACCTTTTATTTTCTTTCTCTGGTCTGGATACCCTCCCTGAGAAAATTTCCTAGGCCATGTAAAAATAGTGTGAGCATGAGTTTATAGCATATGATTGTCTCCAGCTCCGGAGGATTTTAATTTGCATTTTTTCTGTTGTCCTTGTGGCCGTCACTAAGTGTTAAAAATTGCAGCAGACATTTTTAGATTACTGTGGTTTCCCACAGTTGCTTTTTCCTTCAAAGTCAGCCCTGAAGATCTAATCTAGAGGGGCTAAAACCGATCTGCTGCAGAGCGGAAATTATCCAATGACTTTTTTGGTTTTTTTTTTTAAATTCTTGAATATTTTGTTAAATCCTTCTGGGTAACGGGGCCAGTTTCTTTTGCCATTCGTGATGCTTTTTAAAAGATAACGCTGCAGGATGCAAAGCCTAGGATGGAATGGCTGTGTTGGTGGTCAAGGGGCTGCGCAGGGCGAGTGACCGCTGTGTGACCGCCGGCCGGCCGGACCCCCGGCTGGCCCTGGCATGGCTTATCGGCAGTGTCCTGCTCTGCTGCTGATATCACATGTCCCACAGGCAGCCGTGTTTGTTGACATTCCTCCTTCTCCCGTGGATTGGCTCCGGTGGCCTCCACGTCAGTGATTCCCAGCTGCTGGTGCAGCAGTGCCTGCCTGCGCTGCCTGCTGGGGGCTGTAGTCCCCCTGTGTCCCCCTGTGTCCCCCTGTGTCCCTCCCTGCCGGACCAGGGGGCTCTGGAGAGGTGCCTTGGAGAGTGTAATACCTGGCGTTGTTTTGGCGAGAGGGGATGTTGGGAATGTCAGGCTGCTCTGGCAGGGAGCAGGTTTGCTTCTTGGAAATGTCCTCTGGATAGCTGTGCACTGCTCCTGAGCCAGCCTGCAGGGCTGATCTGGCAAAGCAGTGGCTGCCTTTGGGCTGATGAATGCTGCAGAGTAGCTGGGAGAGCTTCCTACGGGCACAGGCCACTTGGGGTATTACATCTCATGGTTTTGTTTTTATTTTTCATTCTCTGTACCTTCTAAATTTATTTAACAACTTCACTAGATAGAGTGAGTGGCTGCTCCTGCACTTCATCTCTAGTTTGCATTTGTATGAAGCATTTATGCTGCTGGGTTTGCTTACTGAGATCTTTGAAAACTTGTGTTAGATTCTTCTTCCTGCGTCAAATTGCTGCTGAGTAGGAAGCAGCTCAAAGACATTTTCTGCAAAAGGAGCAGTTTCATTACTATTACAGTTATAGCAATGTGTTTTTCTATTTTGTGGTGAGCTTTATTAAATTCAGTGTTTAGCAGTGTAGTCTTGTGAGATTTTAGCAAGAAGCTGGGTAAGATGGCACAAAACAGGAACTTGAGAATGGTCAACAGCTCAAGGCATGTCCAGATTTATGTTTAGTTACCAGCTTGGTCATAGAGTCCTTGTATGACCTGAGTAATTTGATTTCTTAGACAAAATGAGATTATTTAGGGGGCATTGGGTGTGGACTCTGCTCTGGTGTGAGGTGATCTATTGCCAGACAGTCTGATGCAGTTAATCCACATATGTTGTGTGTGTAAAATGTCTGAATGTTTGGCCTTGCTCTGTGTCTGCTTAGGACTTGTGTGAGAGCAAATTATCTGCAAAGGTAAAAGTGTAGGTCTGTGGAAGACTGGCTTCTGCCTACCTTTCCTTACTAATTACTCCCCTTGCTCCCCTGACACCAGATCAGTTGTTTGATTGTTTGATTCATAGCTGCATATGTATTTACTCTCAAAAATACATTTGCAGTTAATTGGACCCTTACTTGTAAGCTTTCTAAAGAGGTTTATTCTTGTATTACAACATAGAGCAAAAGGGAAAAAATACTTCCTGTGAAACTTACTGTTGCCCTGTAGCTTTGTCTGTCATTGCATTTTGTGTCCTGCCTTCCTCTGCTCTGCCTGTCAGCAGTGACTCTAACTTTTACTCGTGTGCTTCTTACACACACGGAAATGGTTACCAAAACCACAGTGGCTGTAAGCGAGTGATTACACCCAATGATGCTTTAATTTGCATTTTCCTGGTTAAAAACTCATGTTATCCAGACCTCTCACAACATGAGATTTTTGATATAATTCTAGATTTGCTCCAGACAAACATTTGCAGTACTGATGTTTAGTACTGACAAGCAGCTCTCACTCTGGCACTTTAATTTATGCTTCAAATGCAGGAAAATTGCTGTGTTCCTTCTCATTTCATAGATCTTTGAGATGTTGGTTCATAAATAATGACAAAATAAGAAGTTTGCTAGGAATAAATGATACTGGTGAACGTTTAATGCGTAAAAGTGCAGTGACTGGACTTTTATAGATCCACTTGCTGGAGTACTGAGAACAGCCTCAGTACATGAGAATGGCTCACAAAATCAAATATGCATATTCCCATTATTACATGCTCACATATTAATGAGAGGTGTTGTTAATAGTTTAGGAGCCTAATGCAAGAGCCTCTGCTCAAAAAGAGGATAAATCTTACTGTACCACATTTCTTAAAGTGCTGTCTACTTAGTGTCTGTATGGAGCTGTGGTGTAGGTTTTTCCTAGGCAGAGGAGATGTTTGGCAGGTGGTAAAAACTGTATTCCACCATGTGTGGGGTGTGTTAGTTGCTGCTGAGCACTACCTGACACCTCAGCTGGCTTGCAGAGGGGCTGGAGCTGGGGACCCCAGTCTGCAGCAGTCAAGAGGAGTACAGTGGTCCAGAGGGACATCTGGACACCAGAAGTATTTTACTCAATATAAAAGACAGCCAAATGGGGCCTTGTTCCTTAAGGTGGAAATTAGTAACAAGAAATGATGGTTTCTGCCAAATGGAGACTTGGTATGGAAATGAGGTTTTTTGGAAAGCTGTCTCTAAGACTTCTAACGATCAGCTCAACTCTTCACACTCATTGACAGGGAAACAGCACATGTGGTCTGGTGTGGGGGGCTTGCTTTGGTTTCCTCTGTCCCAGAACATTGAATCTGTGATCAGAGACCACTTGGTTAGCTGAGGGGATTCAGTGGTAGGAAGGGAATCCTTGAACTTGTCAGATCCTGGGAGCTGTGCACTAGAAAACTTCTTCCAGCACTAGGAAAAAGCTAAAAAAAAAAAAAAAGCTAAAAAGCATACATAGCTAAAATCTTTGGGCAGTGGGAGATTCTGGATGTTCTGTGCCAGCTACCCCAGGCTGAATGGGTGTGAGCTGAAGATCTCAAATGTGGCTGTGTTGGTCCTAGGGCAGAAAATCTGCTAAATCTGGACATAAGTCATGCTTTGGATATTAGAAAGCATTTTCCTGCATGAAATAGGAAGAAGGATTATTTTACTGACACATTTTTCTTAGTTTAGGAGCTGAACTTGCTGAACTTGCTTCTTAAAGCAGCCTGGCTGTGACTGTGCTTGAGTGGAGATAAGGTGGTTGTGTTTGGGTTTTTTTCCCCCGTTTCTGCACGGGTGGGATGGACTGGTTACATCTGCATAGCTGTTAACATCACGCAGGGCACTGGGCTGTGACGTTTCTGGCTCAGCCTATCTTACCTGAGGGTCACCAGTTTGGGATGAGTTGAGACAAATGCTTAACTCAGTCATCTGGTACAGACTCACCAAAAATATTTCTGCAGCGATGACTGTATCACCTGGAGACAAAGAACACAGAGTCCTTGCAGTGCAGTTTTTCTCGTGCACGTGGATTAAGGCATGGGTGGCAGAACAAACACTTCTCAGCTTAGTGATCAGTCACCCTGGGCTGGTCTTGAGAGCCAGGTAATAACAGCCTTATGTTGCTGCTGTGTAGAAAGTCCTTGTGATCAATAAGACTGTGGCTGCTGGTCTGTGATGCTGTGCTGTGCTGGCTGCCCTATCACCCTTTCCTAACACAGAGCCTTTGAGATGCCACCCTGCATCTTGTGTTCGTGCCTCCTGCTGTCCCCTGGGACCCCTGGAGCTCCACGGACAGCAGTGTCCTTCCGTGTGCCCTCCAGCCCCACTCACCTCTGCTGCAGCCCTGCACTGGTGAGCGTGGTGATGAATCAGTGCTGCTGCAGTGTCACCTCATGCCTCGCCACCTCTCGTGCCACCTCACGCAGGATCTTCTGCTCCTCAGGCGCTGCTGTTTACATGCCCTGTCTCGGGAGCCAGAGCTCCACTGGGGCACTTGGAATGACTAAAGAGGCACTCTGTGTCTGGGAGATGGCTCTCCTGAGGTCAGGCTGCCTGCTTAAATCCTGTTTTAATTCCATCCCCAAGTGAAGCTGGCATGTTGCCTGGTGAGTGGGTGTAAAGTGCAGCTCTCTGAACCGCCAAGCAATCCTCTTTCTGTTTGTGCTGCAGACAAGAATGGGGTGTCTGCTGTCCTGCTCAGTCAGCATCCTTGCATCTGTTGAAGGGAATCACTCTTACTGAAGATTGGATCTGGTTTAATTTAGAGCTAGAAGGGGAAAGGACAAAAACCCAGCCACCCTCTGCCAGTAGTTTTGTAGAGTAATGCTTGAGAGTTCAGTGGACCAGAATGGCCAGGTTTGTGGAGCGTTGAGAATTCTGTAGTGTTGAACTCCAATTTAATGCTGGCTTCCCCAGCCAAGTATCTCACTGTGCAGGTCACAGAAACATCCAGCAAATGTTGACCACTAAATATAGACCTCAGTCACGGGCTTTTTTTAGAGGGACTTGTCTTGCCACATTTCTGAAATTATGATCACTGTTTTACTCATCCTATGCACATACCTGTGTTCCTCTCACATGATTAAGGTGTCATGGAAGAGCTGGCAACGTAGTGGTTAATGGCCTCCAAAGCTCCTGTGGAAGGTAGCATTACTCAGACTATAATGACAGATTAAGGAATGTTTCCCAGGAGTAATCGGAAACTGGAAGGCTGTTGCATTTGCAGTTTGATAGCAAAGCTCTGCTAGCTGATGTTTGTGCTGCTGCTCTTGAAGCTCCACCAGTGTTTCCACCATGAAAATTTCCACTGTGTAAATCTTTGTGATGACTGAATGCATTTGGCTGGAGTGAGCAAAGCAAGGAGGTGAAGATTTGGATGATGGATGGGAAGAGGTGTCTCCTAATCAGTGGCTGAGTGGGATTAAATTCAGGTGGAGAAACACTGTTTGAATTTATTTCAAATATTTACAGGCTCAAACCAAAGCCCAATTAAAATATTTAATTTTGTGGCTGGACTGAACTTGCCCCTAAACTGTGAAACTGGAATAAACCTGTGTGTCTCAAAAGCTCATCTTAATGCTCAAGCTTAAGTAGAGAATTGAGAGTGCAGTTCACTTTCTTGTCTTCTCTTCTCCTCTCTCTTTCCTGCACCACCTGCCTTCCCACCTGTTGATACCAACTGAAAAGCTTTGCACAACAGGCAGAGTAGCAAACAGAGGGGTGGTGGTGGTGGTGGTAGGAATCCAAGCTGGATGGTTCTGGTTTGTTTTGGCAAAACACCTAGAGATGGGAGCAGATGTGGGTGTTCCATGGGGCAAACTCCCTCCATCCCAGAGGTGAGATACAGTGGGAATGAGAAGCTAAGCACAGGGGTGGTCAGCAGAGGTGGTGGTCTTTACAAAGGCAAGGAGAGTTTTTTTTGGTTTGGTTTTGTTTTTCTGTATGTTTTTAGTTGGCTGGGTGGTGTTTCGGGAGTTTTTTCTGCTGGTACTTACATTCCTAACATAGGAGTAACAAATGGCAAACTTGGTGAAAAATGAACATGAACGATGTGCTCTTCCAAGGCAGTGTTTCTCAGGTGTAGACCTAAACATACCTGCCTTAAGAGAAAGCATCTTTATTGTCTTCAGATGTTAATGTTTCCCGTCTGAGAAATGTAATAACAAATGTTCACAGCAGAATCCAGGAACAAGCCCTGCCCACAGATAGCTTTGGAACCTCTGCTGTGCTTAGTGTATAGCAAAGAGACATTTTAATTGTGCATTGTCTCCTGCTTTATAATGTGCAGGCCTTTAATACCACCATAACCATAGAGATGCTGTCAGAATGCAAAGCGAGGATGTCAGAGCTGCAATTGTTTACTAAGCAAGGTTGTTTCAAGGGGGCTGATAGAAATGAATCAAATCGTGCATCACTGGTTGCTTAGGGCAATAATGTTCCGTCTGGCTGCAGGAGCACCTGGCTTGTCTCCTAGCATCAGAATAACAGAGGAATTAGGTCAGCTGAGCTGGCATAGTAGGGATCAACCAGACAGGGTGGTTCCGGTGGGGGGAATGAAAGATGCATAATTTTAAGTCATTAGAGATCCCATTTAGCAAAGCATCTTACACATCTCCGGGAAGGGGAGCCTCCCAGCCGGCTCTGTGTGCACTGGGGGCTCAGGGTGTGAGAGCTGCTGGTGTGATGGGGACCCCAGGGACTGCAGGGAGTGGTGCCAGGCAGGGCTGGGAGGCAGCCCAGGGGCTGTGGGGTGGGCTCTGTGTGTCCCCGTGGCTGCTGTGTCACCTCCGCCTGCACACACCCTGGCCATCAGGAGACTCTCTCTTCATTTGCATTTGATGCTCTTTCCATTTGGTTGGCAATTGCAGCCAGCATATGAAATATGCTAAAAGGTGCTCATTTCTCTGCTTTCTAAATACTGCAGATTCTAGCTTATGTTTCTCTGGCTTCCAGTAACTGGATTTTTTTCCCTTCTTAAATTAAGACTGGTTTTATTTGCTTGTTTTCTTTATGCTCCTTGTTTCCACGCCTTTGTGGTAACAAGTGTGTTTGTTTTCTTAATTCTGGTAAATGAAGTATGAAGTAAATGGATGGAAAAGAGAAGACTTGCAAAGGCCAGTCACTCATGCAGCTGCCATAGAAAACCCCAGGGAGGTTGGACCTCTGATTTTCAGAGTTGCTAAAAAAAACCACCCCAAAAAACTCCCAAACCAACTCCTGCAGAGTATCAGATTGTTTGGTATATACCATTAAAAACCAAGTAATTCCCAACTTTATCTGTGGGATAACATTAATCAAACTAAAATCAAACTTTGGGACTGAGTCACTTGGCTTGTATTTACACATATCTCAATAAAATTAATGTATCTCAATGAGTGTGATTAAAACTGAAATATCCACCTCAACCCACAGCTCTCCCCCCACTACTCCTGCACGTTGGGCAGGCTCATAAAATGCAGCTTTAAGGTATGCAAGGATTTAATTCCTGTACATGTGACTGAGCTTAAGATAATGGGGAATTCAACCTTAAATGTTCAGTTTGTAGTATGGCTGTGATACAGGAAGGAGATGAGGAATAAATACAGAAAAGCAAATCAGATCTTGATTATTTTTGTCAAAGTTTCCTCTCTTGATAGCATTAACATAATGCATTGCTGTTTGTCCAGGAGCTTGCTTTTGTTTGAAAAAGCTTCTAGATATTATTCTGCCTGTTGGCAAAGGGGTAACTACTTCCTTCCACCCCATGTCAGAAGGTGCAGACTTCTCAGGATTCTGCGACACTTTTTTCTTCTGTGTTTTCTTACCCTTGCTGCAGCTGCTGCAGACAGATGTGGCCTGAATTCCGTGGTCTTTGGGCAGTGGTGTCTCCCCAGGATGCTGTAGGAGGTGCAGTGTTACCCCCAGAGCAACACAACTGCTGTAAGAAGGGATTGCTTCTCAGTGTTTCAGCAGCACAAGCCTTAATTTGCTCTGATGTGCATGTTTTTGGTCTTGCCTGGAAGCTGTGTGACCTGTGAAACCCAGCACTTGGTTTCTGTACCCCATTAGGACGCGAATCCCGTACTTTGGTTTCTGTGGTTAGGCTCAGTGGCTGCTCCAGCTGTGCCTTGCTGAAGTGTGCTGCTCTGCAGAGCACTGTCTGCCTCTGAAGGAGAGTCAGGCTTTCCTGGCTGGGCTCTCTGCAAGTGCTGTAGCCATCAGCCATCCCACAGGAGCATTGGCTCTCAGGGCTTTGGTGAAGGCCAGCAGTGGGGCTGTGACCAACACCACTGCTGTCACTGCCCCAGGGGACAGCTGGGGCTGGGCTGAAGGAACCTGCTGCAAGCTCCTGTCCAGTGGAAGGGATGGTGAAGTTTCTTGGGTCACTGAAAGGCTGAGCTGCCTGACCAGCAGTGCTCCTGTCTGGCCGTGCTGGTAGGAGCTGCCTGGCGAAGAGCAGCTCCACGGACGTGACGTCCTGTTTGCTTCCTAATGTCACGCAGGCAGACTTCAGAACTGTTGCCAGGGGGTGGGAAATACTCTCCCTCCCTTCCTGAAGCTTCTGTAGTACCAGAGAATGGTTTTCCTGCTGTTTCTAATCTGCCCTGAAGTACAACCTGTCCTGAAACAGCTCATCCGTTTTACTACGGTGAGTACGGCAGTGCCTGGAGTGGGGCAATGCTGACCCTTGGCTGCACAGATCTTCAAGTTCTACAAAAATCTGCCTGCTGCAAGGCCAGCCATAAGCCATGTTTGTTTAGAGCGAGCTGGCAGGTCAGTAGGAAGCAGAATGCAGTCAAGGGCCAATGCAGAAGTTTGTGGGCTTCTCTAGGTCTTGCTTCTGTAAAGCCAAGTTGTGTTTGTTATGAGCTGTTCATGACTCCAGTGCCACTGTCAGAAAGCAGTGACTGGAGGCCATAGGTCAGAAAGGCACTGGCTCCATGAGATCCTGCTGGCAAAACAGAGGGATGTGGTGTGCAGTGGTTCTGCTGCAGTGAGTGGGGGAAGTAGCAAAGAAAAAAAGAAGTGGAAAAGCTTAGCTTTCAGTTGATGTTGAGTTATCTTTGGCCGTCAGACCCTCAGCTTTGTGTTATGCTTCTGTTGTGTTGGTGCAGTTGGTTAAGTCCTGGCCCTGCTTAGAGAGATCCATGTACAGCAGCTTATCTTTGCTTGGCAGCATCTCTGGGTGCTGTTGGAGAGGTGGTGTTGAGCAGCTTGTGGGAGGTATCTCCTGAGAGGCACAAACCAGGAACCTTTGCCATCACAGGGATGCCAGCAACTTCCAGGGGAGTAACAAAACTAGTCTTGAGACTTGAGTGCATGTGGTTCCTCTCCTGTAGGCAACAGGAGCCTTGTCAGCCCCACGGTGCTCAGCATATGGGTGTATCCCTGGAGCCACATTCAGCTTCAGAGTGTTCCTCCTGCATCCCCCAGGTGCCCTAGAAATGAGACCTTGGGTGAGGTGGAAGTCATTCTTTGCTGGTTTTACCCCAGAGTCTGCCACAGTGCTGGTCTCACACAGACTGGTGAGAACATTGCAGTGCTGAGAGAGTCTTGGAGTGTTGTGTAATCAAATTTCCACTTTTCTCCCTTCCTGAGCACCTTTCTAAACTTGGTGGCAGGCTGAGTGCAGGGGTAGAGTGCAGAGGAGGATTTTTCTAAGGAAAATTCCTCTCCCAGACTTTTAAAGCTATGGTAGGAGGATGACTAACTGTGGGTAGACCCAGACATTTCCCTTTGGACACACCTAAACACACTCTTTCCAAGAAGAGGATCATGCCACCTTCCAGTATGGGTGGAGAGAAAATTTAAAGGGAGACAGGACTGTTGGGTCTTAATGTCCATAATACCATGTCTCCTAGTGTCACAGTGAGGAATTTTAACAGAGCACAGTCTTGGGGTGATTTATGGTGTACTGTTAAATGATGTTTCTTCATTTCTTTGTCCTCCATCAGCAGATGTGTGTTATTTGTAGACAGCAGAGGCTGTTGCCTATTTTTACACTCAATTAAATTGTAACTTCATCGCTGGGGCCTCTGCTGCAAGAACAAGTCAGGCAATGATCCAGACTGATTAATTATCAGCTTAATGCCTTTGGCAGAGGCGTTTTGCTGCTATTGTGGGGCATGGTCAGGGTATTGGTGCCCTTTGTGATGACAGGAAAAGTTAGGGGGTTGTGTCTGTGCTGTTCCCTTCATTGAGCTTGTTTAGTGACAGGATTAGGCTTGGCTGCACGATTTGGCACGTGTGAATAAGAAGTCCAGAGGAAATTATCTGTAGCACTTCTTGAACATTAGCCTCTGCAGAAATACAGCATACTAATACTTTTCTTGTTACTGATGTGGAAACCAGTGGGTTGAGCATTTTGCTTTGGTTTTCAGAGAAACTGGTAGCTTGCAAAATTTAGCTTGCAGTATTGTTTCCTTGTTTTGCTAATGAACAAATCATAAATATAGTGGAAACATAAAAATGGACAGGAAGTAGTTTCTGCTGCTGAATCAGCTTGAGAGAAGTCCATCAGCCTATTTGAGAAACCAGAATTCTCTTTAGACACCTGAATCTATTTTAACCACAGTAAGCTCTACTGGCTTTTTCCAAACAAGAGCTTGTTTCTGGGACCCTTCTTGAAATAAATATTTCGTTCTGTTGGCAAAATTCTACAAACCTCTTTCTGGCAAGTGGGTCTTGAAATGCTGAAGCTGCAAACGTGGAAGTTTGTTCTCCCTGCTACAGGCATCTGTGATTTGAAAATACCTTTGCTAGATGTTCCTCTGCTGCTGTGGCTGCAGCAGGGAGGTCAGTTCTGCCTGGTGAGGTTGAATGGTCAGAGGGTGCTGTTGCCAGTAGATGGTTTGGGGAGCCACCAGTTTCTCTCCTAAAACCCTTTAAGGCATTGGCCTCTTATCACACCAACACAGAGTGAGGAGATAAAACCACCAACCACCAAGGTCATGTTGTTGTTGGGAAAGTCAAGCAGAGTATCTCCCTTGGCTGTGCAGGTCCTTGTTTAACCCTGGTCACTGCACACACTGGCTGCCAAAAATCAATGACTTGCATGGTGATGTTTGTTTGCAGAGTCTTTAAATAATGGAGAGTGGAAAAACAACCAAACTGCACAGTGTACATAAGCTGTTGGCTAATAAATTATTACGAATATCTTCTGGACTTGGTTTGTGTAAGCTCTGTTTCCTCTTCATTTTCCTTATAGGTAATTATATACTGTGCTTCCCCAAACCCTCCTGGCACTGTACATATTAAAGTGCAGAGTTACTGAGCTGCAGTGATCACAGCACATTTAGCCAAGAAGTGTCTGTGAAAAGTGTTTCTGTGGCAGTGATGAACTTGGTCTGGGCAGCAAAAACCACTTCAGACACTTCTGTGTGCCCAGCAGTTGCCCTGCAGTGTGTTCCCTGAGGAGCTGTATTGCACTTCTGGTGTATCTCATATCTTCTGGTACATCTGGGGCTGGAGTTCTGTAGAAATGAAAGTCCTGGGTGTCTTTCATCAACCCTGCCTTTCCACTCTTCCTGCTTAGGACAGCAGGAGCTGGTGGGCTTTGAATGCTCCTGAGGATTCTCCCTCAGTGCTTTGTCATGTGCAAAGCTTGTGATGATGCTTGGGGTTTTCTTCTTGCACTGCTTCCCTGGGCTGGTGCTTTTAACCACAGACTGGTTTCCCACTTCATCCAAAGTGTATATGAAATTGGATGACTTAATGTGTGCTGCTTTCAAATGCAGAGGTTGAAAAACAAAGCCTGTTTAAAGCAGTGTTTGTCATGCAAGGAGGTGCAACAAACACCTTGAAGTATCACAGAAGATTGCTTTTTGAACAAACAAGGGGACTCCAAAAAGCTCAGCTGGGCTTGGCAGTGAGGACAGCTGTAAAATCGAGGGTGGCCCAGGCTCTGCTGACCACTTGAGCCCCTCCAGGGAAGGTGGTCAGTATCCCTGCAGCTGTGGCTGAGTCTCTCAAGCCACAGGTAATTCAGCTTCCTCCTCTCTTCCTCCTTCAGCAAACATCTGGAAACCCAGATTTCACGTTGTGAGGTTAAAAGAGGATGGAAGAGAAAGTGAGGTGCTAAGGACTCCAGGCATTGACAAAGGCAGGGAATTCAGTACAGGCTGGACAGGAGGCAGACTCCTGTGGGCAGACCAGGGTGGAAGGGCTGAGAGCAGACAGTGGAGACTGCTTGGGAACTAAACAGCTGGTAGGGTGGATGGTGGGAATTTTGTAATGGCTTGGGTCAGAAGAGGAATCAGGCATGTGGGTATCTAAACAGCCTGTGAGTAAAGTCATGCTGCCCTGGAGCTGTGGAAATGGAATCTCTTGCTCTGCCACTGCTTTCAGGACTGATGTTTTTTGTCTGAGATCTTTCATTTTTGCCCTCCCATGGAAGGTGAGTCTGTTGGGCACTTTTCAGCCATGGGGTTGAATTGCAGGTGCTGAAGTTGTGCTGCTCTTATCTTTCTCTTCAGCCTAGTGCTGCTCATGTGGGCACAGCTGCTATAAAGGGCCAAGTTAAATGTGGAAATGATTAAGGCTCTAAGATAGCAGTGTGCCAGCATCTGTGTTGCATGCCACTGTTAATCCCTGGAGCCTGAAAGGACATGGAGACCCAAGCCACAATACAGGAGATCAGCTTGGTTAAACAGATGCACACTCACAAACGAATAACATGCTTAAATACCTGGCATTTTCAAAGTAAGCAGTCTTCCAGGAATTAACCTATAATGTTTTCACCCTTTCTTCAATGTGACTCATAGCAGAGAACAGATTAAGTGTCTGAAATATTTCAATGCATAAATCCCTTATTTTTCCATTTTCTATTTCCCCAGGAACTGGCAAACTCTGTCTACTTGGTTATGGAGGTGAGTGTGTCTTTTGCTTTCTTTTTTTTACCTCCTTTCCCTCCCTCTTTTTAAATTTATTAACTCATTTTAAGCAGACAAGCTTGTTACACAAGTGGTGCTTTTCTGCTGGCAGTCTCACCTGTGAGGCTTTGCAAATCTAATCTTTAGCTCAGGCCTTGGAGAGTGTGGGTGCAGAGAGCAGCCAGGGGATTTTTCATATTCCTGCTTTCAGAAGGTCGTGCAGGCACAGGATTAAGCAGTCAGACACTGAACCTCATGGGTCAGATGGGTGCCACAGTCTGTTACAGAGACACCCCAGGGAGGATGTGCTGGACACAGCTCACCTGCAAAGCCTCTGCATGTTTCTCTTCCTCTGCAGTTTTCACTCAGAGGTCTTGTTGACTTTTCTTAATGGTGTGGAACATTGATGTGAGGAGTTTCAGTTTTCAGCTGTGTCCACTCCCAGGCTTTCCTCAGCCAGCTTTCTGGTGGTGTGACCCTTCTGCTTTGTTCTGGTTTTACCTTTCTCTCTGATGTGCCTGAACGTGGAAGTACACAAAAGCTGGTTAATGCTGGTGTATCAGCATGCAACATGACATTTGGGGGAAATAGGACAGGAGAGGAACCCACAGGAATAGGGCTTCCCCTGCCAACTTCTGAATATGTATTTTGACATGTGTGATTATTTACGTTAAAATGCTGTGATAAGCCTGCCATCCTACAGAAGTTTACTGTTTTTTATCTTTGATTTGCCCTGTATTAACTGAGCTTTCTGTTCTGTTTGCAGTACTGTAATGGTGGTGACCTGGCAGACTACCTTCACAGTAAGTAGAACAGTATGGAGAATATTCTTTTTAAGTTTCACCCTTCATAATAATTTGAAAACTGAGAATCCATGACAATAGAAGCTGGTCTGGTAGTCCTTTCTATGTAGGTCAGTAGTGATTGTTGTCAGTAGTTACATATTTTAGTTACAATGGCCTTACAGATTAAATACATTTAAACACTGCTAGGGACATGGTTTGTCTTTTCTTGGTGACTGCCAAAAAGCTATTTATACTGAGGCCTTGCAGTTCTGTAGGGTGGGGTTAAAATAAGGTTCCACGACTATATTTCACTTTCCTTAAGTTTACTCCTAAGGTATTGCTGTATGCTGGGACTCAGACAATCCCCCAGGGTGACCTTCAGTGCAGCACAGGTACAGGACCCTGGTCTTGGTGAAAATCACCTTGCACCTGAGTACCTGGAACAGCTAGGAGGATAACATGGTTAACAATATACTGACCTGCACTCAGACTCAGCTTTTTTTTTTTCCCTCCTGACTGAATATTTTCCCTTAAAGTAGCTTTCTTGTTGTTTTGCATGTTAACTAGAAGATTACTAAATGTAAAGAGACAGCTTTAATCTCATTTCATGTGTGGCTCTGGGTCATGGTTAAACAAAGTTTGTTCACATTGTTCAAATTAAAAGCTAGTCAGCTGGATAATACTTCAGGCTCCTTATTGAGGTATGTGATGCCTGGAAATGGCAAAAATTGAAGGATTAAAAGCTAAATTTACATTTGCCCTACAGCTAGTGGTGGTGTCCCTAGAATGATAATTTGGGGCTTGATGCTGCCATGTCACACTGTTCCTACAGGGTAATGAATTATATTTGTGGACTTTAATTTTCAGAAAGGGTTTAGTACTTGAAGGAAAAAGAAGGAATATTCTGCCTTTCATGTGCTTTGTTTGCTTAAAGTGTGGGTGAGATAGAAGTGACAGGCATTTGTTTTTTAAAATCCAAGTTTAGTGTGCTTTGTCTTAGGTAAGTGGTGGTGTTTTGCATCTGTTGGGTATTGTTGTGCTCTAAAGGGAGCATCTTTGGTGGTGGCAGAATGCTCTTATGAACACCAGTGAAGGATGGGTTTTTTTTTGGTACCTTCTTTTCCTTTTTGAATGCAAATGCAAATTTTATACATGAAATGCTTTTAAAAAGTAGTGAAACTTCAGTTTCACTGAAGTTTCACTGAAGGGGCACAGGCTTTGAAAGCTACATTTTTTAGCTTTGATGCACATGAAGTGAACCTCCATCTTGAGGCACGAGGCTGTGCACTCTCATTGACAAAGCTGTGTGTGTAAACAAATTATAGAAACAAATGACAGAAACGAGGATTTATAGAAAATCTTCCTGTCTGTACTACTATTTCATTGTGTACATTGTTGTCTTGTCCCTTGTGCACCCCCCCAAAAATAAAACCCTCAAGAAAAAGTGAAGCATACAATTAGACTATTAATACAGCTCACTTCCTTGTTTATCAGTTGAAATTACTCAGGAAGTTGGTGGCCAGTTTGAGAAAGTGATGATGAATTATATTTTCCAAATAAAATCCAGTTGTACCCCAGTTTGGTTGTTGGAGTGTTACCTGGTGTAAGACTTGATCCTCCTTTGCCCGAGTTCATTTGAGCAAGTTAACCTTTAGCTCTGTTTTTACCAATAAACTATTTTGATTTGGCAACTGTAGAGATTATTGTGACTGGGAAGTTGGTGCTTAGTTTTATTTTCACTCTTACCACTTGTGTGCTGGTTGCCAGTGAAGAGAACCCAGCAGGCACCAGTTTCCAGAGGGAAGAGTCAGTAAGGGACTACAGCAAGAAGGTTTAGTTACTCCCATCACTGCCAGAGATCTGGGTCCTCCAGATCCCAGATGAGTGTCAGCTTTCTGCATTCCACCACATGTTCCTTTGGGGTATCTCCTCTTCCAGCTTCTGCAGCCACCCAGGGTGCTTTTGACAGGAGTGATTTTCCACTGAAAACTCATCTTGGAAAGCTGAGATTTCTTCAGTATTTGACTGGTTCTCAGGAGGCTCATCTATTGAGCAGTTATTTTGCTGCTTCAGTTATTTTGCTAATTGTGTGTTGGTGTTTAATTGCAACATCTACTTTCCCACTGGCTCCTCAGACATTTGTGCTGGTAGTTCCTGTAACACTGAAGCAAGCAGCTCATGCAAATCCCCTGGTTCTCATTGAATGAGTTGCTTGTAAGCTTCCAGATCCATTCTGCCCTCTAATTACAGGCATTAGGCAATATGGTAATTCCATGTTGAATCCAAAGGCACTCTAATTCCCCTTGTCTCCATGACTGGAGGACGTGCATAGGTGCACGCTGCAGTGCACTGTGTGTTTCCACTGGGTTATGATGTGGGGTATCCTCATCCCTGTGACACAGCCCAAGGCTGTGTGTGTTGTGCTCAGCACAGCTACTGTGCTGGTGTTCTCCTTTAGTGGTACAGTGCAAATTTCCCTTCTGGGAGATCTCTGGGTGTTGCTTTTGCTGGAGGCCATCATGTGTTGAGCTGAGAGTGGCAGATCTCTGCTGTGCATGGTAGAGTTGTGGGAAGTGGTACAGAAGTGAGCAGCATCTGTACAGGAATAACTGGAATTCTGTGTCCTCAGGTACTCAGGAGGTCAGAGCAGGCTGGTCTGAAATTCCTTCTTAAATTCTGTGAGTTGCCATTGGCACAGGCTGTTATGGACACTTCATAAAAGCATATTTGTGACCTTTCTTAAAGCTGTTGCTTTCATATTAGAATAGGGAATTTCTTGGTTTGACCACAATACGTGCAGGGAGCTTTGATCTTTCTAGTCCATCCCAAGTGGTGCAAGGGACCCTTTTGCAAACCAGAGGTGCGAAACCCTGTTGTGTAGCTCCTCTCCCTTTACAGCCAGGTAATTTAGAAAGGTCTACTCCCATCACAGATATATCTGGAATAAGTCTTCTGACTTGCACAGAAGATCCACAGCAGTGCCCCTGACCATGCTCTGCATGGGTACAAGTGGGGTAGGTTCAAGCCAAGCCCCAAACAAGTCAGCTTGGTCTCAGACTTCAGTGTGACTTGGATTGGGCCCATGTTAGAGATACTTGTGACACCTCTGGGTAAGAGGAGATGTTCTTTTTCCTAAATAACTTTTCCAAAATGGTGTTGTAATATCACGTCAGTGGATGTACTCTAGTACATCTACTCTCTGATCAGCTGACAAGTTTACTGCAGTTTACCTCTTGCAGGTTGAACTTCTCAGAACAGACTGACCAGGGCACTTCTTGGGTGGCTTCATCCTTTTTCTCTGCCTTGAGAGCTCAAGGCATGTGGATCCCACAGTGACCCAGAGTAAATATTTGCTCTGATCTACTGACCTGAGCAGGCCAAGGCAGTAAGCAGAGTGCCTCATCACTGAAGTGGAGCCTATGAAAATAAACACAGGGATATTATTGCTTCTCAGTAATGGCAAAGTAGGACTTGAGAAACAGCATCCTTTGCAAGAATGTGTTGCTCGCCACAGACATCCACAAGGATACCCAGACTTTAATGCAGGATGAGTATTTTGCCAGCAGTTTTCTGGTGAAGATGAGAATATCCCCTTTTTACAGGCACAGACTTACAAGTTCCCTGTTTGGGATGTAGCAAGGGGAGAGAGTTGTTTTTTTTCTGTTTGTTTGGGATTTTTTTTGTTTTTTCTTTTTCTGATGGCACCTAAATTGAATGAGTTTTCTGTATCTTCTCCTTCCCTCTGCTGTTGGTAGCTGGTCTGGGAGATCTTTTGCAGACCAATATCCCAAAGTCATTGAAAATGTCAGTTGTATTTATGTTTCTGTCCTTCAGTTGCAGTTTGCTCCTGTCACACAGTAGACTGATGGGCTGAGTATGAGAGATAAGGAGTTTTGTTTTCCAGTGTTACAGCCTGTTTGTTAATGGAGGAAGGTAAAATGGTATTGCCCCTCCACTCCCCAAGGAACTGACTGTCCCTTCTCTGCTCCTGAGGGCAGAGCCTCAATTTCCCAGTCCAGCCTTCCTACCTGGATTTGTGACATTTAGTGCTGCCAGCAGATCCACTCTGCTACTGCAGTTGCACTGGGGGAATATGTCTGCAGGCTCAAGACACCAGTTGAGATTCTCTGTGCCAGGAAAACAGTTCTTTTGCAGGGCTGAGGACTTTTTCCACTTCACAGAAGTCTGTACAAGCTTAAATTCTGCAGAAACAGGTGTTTTAGAAGCCATATTTTCAATGGATGAATGGATTTTTCTGATCTTGGTAGCAATGTTTTCAGTATTATAAAGAGTTAGAATTCACATTAGGGAGGCTCAGCAGGTTTGCTGAGGGCTGGTGGCTAGTGCTGTGTTAGAATGACAGCCACCAAGCTATCTAAAGGAGAGGGTGACACCTTAAAGCAGTGGCTCCTGGGACTGCAGATCAGGTCAAGGCTCTCTGCAGTTCCTCTGCTAGAGGCAGTTTATGTAGCCAGGAGCTGGTTGTTGCCTGCTACCTTAATAATAAGAATTACCGAGTTTCAAGTCTTGCTTCATGTTTGGGGGAGGGTGATCAGCTTGTCCTTTTCTGGGCCTGAGCTGAATTGGGGGAAAAAACCCTTTTGAATTCCTGCTATTTTGTTTAAAGATGGTGTTTTAACCATTCCTGAATAGATTTCCTTGAGTGCAAATTGCAGAAATCCTGCAGAGCCCTTTTGTTGGAGAGAATACTGAGCACAGCTAAGAGATGCTGGATTTTTAATGGACAGAAAATCGTATGGGACTGAGTACACTGAGATATTTCAGCAGGGGGCTGGGGAAAGCTTTGTTAAAGATGACGCAGTGCTTTCTTCAGAAGATTCAAGTGCATTTTGAAGACTTGCATCTGAGCTGCCTCTTAATATCCTTAAAATCCCTTCACAGAATCTCCCCTTGGAGAGGAGTCTAGTGAACTCCAGTTGAGTGCCAGTTCATGAGGAAAAAGGCTCAGTGAGGGGAGAGAAACTCTATATACATGTGCACTGCTCTCACGTGTTAGGAGTCCAGGACCACCTGATAGCCATGGTGACACTTTAGCTGTGTTTGTGCCTCCTAGAACAGTCAGGTTTGGGAGTGGTGGGAGTTTATTTTCTGTCCTAAGTGCTGCTTAACTTATCTGTGTCCCTTGCTGCCTCCCATCCACGTATTTTAAAAGTTAGGTTTTTAATTTCCTGTGTTGTGTTAAAGCTGTGTGCAACCTCAGCTGTGTTTTCATAAGGATTCCTCCCTTCTAGCTGACTGGGTAGAGTGGTGTTTTGAAGCTCCTGCCAGCCTGTTTTAATGTCTTACTAGAGAACAGCTGGAAAAACTCTAATGAAGTCCCAAGTAATTTACAGGGACCTTTTACAAAAGAAATTATTTTATTCAAGTGGAATGGTGCTTGCTTGAAGCCTTGCTCAGTGACTGACAAGGAGGCAGGCTGGTAGCACTGTTGATCCTGGGGTTTGTTCAGCAGGCTGTTCCCAGCTTTGGCAAGAGTTTCATACGTATGGTTCTTAAAATAACGAGAGCTGATGTCGCGTTGCTCTGATTAGAAGAGCCAGTTGAAAATTATTTTAATCCCTTCAATATTTATTTTCACACCACAGTCCCTGGGAAGTCTGTGTCTCAGGAGAGGCCACTTCAGAGCTTCTATATTTGCAGATTTTGATCACTAATATAGTCTTTTTAAAAAACTTGGCTTGTGAAAGCATTTTGGGACATTGTGGATGTGTCTATGGATGTAGAGTGGAGGGTGTCAGGGGATGGTTTGCAGGGTCATTTGGTAGGGTCTGTTGTTAAGTGTGGGACAATGGTTCACCCAAGCATTGGGTTTGGGGTTAGAATTCTGGTTTGGTTGGGTGATGATGCACAAGGATTAGGCCTAGACTTGGATTCATACCCCAAAGGTACAGATCCCTGCTGGCCACATGCCCTAACCTGCTGTGAGTTTAACCTATCAACCCTTCCCAGGTCCAGCCTGAGCCTTAATGACTCCTGCAGGCGTAAATCCTAATCCTAACTGCCTTTCCTCTTAGCTCCACCTTCAGACCTAGTCTTTGTGATAAAGCTCTAACCTTGGGTATCCAGCTGCTGTTGACCATAGCTCACAGACAGCCACAGCCCTGCCCAGGGCTTGCCTGGATCTGTCAGGCAGCTCTTGCTGAGGGAAGCCCTAAACCTCACCAGATGTCACTTTTGGACACAGTTAATAACCCAGATTCAGCACCCAGTGCTGGCCTGAGCTCACCATGAGGGACTCGGGGCTGAAAACAGCCCTGACCACAGAATAAACTGGGAATGCAAATGCTCTCCCTTGTTGCCTGTAGGAATCATTCAGAAATGGTGTGTGGGGAAAAGACATCATATGTGGGAATAAAATGACAAATTACAGCTAATTGCTGTGAGACTCTGCCCTCTGGGCTTCCCAGAAAACTGGCACTGTAAGTTTTTCATCCGTGGTTCTTTTTTTTTTTTTCCTCCTTTCCAGCTATGCGGACACTTAGTGAAGACACCATCAGGCTCTTTCTCCAGCAGATAGCAGGTGCCATGAAGATGCTGCACAGCAAGGGCATCATCCATCGGGACTTGAAGCCGCAGAATATCCTCCTTTCCTATGCTGGAGGCAGGAAATCAAATCCCAACAACATTCGCATCAAGATTGGTAAGACCCTGCAACAAATGTCACCCTGAGCACTTGGGAGTTTGGTGATGGATAAGTGGAAACCTCAGTCTTTCCTTGGGGAATTGTCTAGGAGGAGAAAAGCATTGCTCCACTTGTTTTTAAAATAATACCCTAATGTTTTTCATCCTTAGCTCCTCTGCTAAATGTAGCTTTCAGCTGCCTCCAAGTAGTAGGAGCAAAAGCTTTCTGCTCTGCCAGGACACAGGTTTAACACAAAGGAATTGGGCAGGCCTTGCTTTGCTCCCTCCCTCAGTAAAAACAAACACCAGCCTGCCCTAATTGGCTTGTAATCTCCAGGCTTATCAAGAAATAAACAGAAGCTGTGACTTTTGTCTTCAGCCTTTAACAGTATTGAGGTTAAATGTTGTCGGAAGACCTGAGACTAGTTGCTGTCCTGGGTGGCCTCAGAGAGTGCAGTGGGCTGTCAGGCAGACCCAAAAGTGGAAGTTTTCCCAGTCTGAACCAGAGACAGGCTTCTCAGCTGCATCTTTAGGAAATTCACCTTCTAGACGTTAGGCAAGTGGCGCAGATGGACAGGTAGTTGGGACAAGTGCTCCAGAAATCCAGTTACAGAGCACACATACTCCCTGTGGTCCCTCAAAAATAAGATGGTATCACCCTCACACGTGGGCTTTTGGTTACGTTAGAGCTCAGAGCTGAAGCTGACACCAATTAGGTGAAACTGTTCTTCACCTTAACCCTGTGCTGTGGAGAAAGTGTTAGTGCTTTCCTTCAGCTGAGAAACAAGGTCCAGTGGAAAAGTTTGAAATGTTGCTGCTTGTTTGACTGCGGTGTTTTGCTGTGCCTTTTGTTTTGGTTTGGGTTTTTTGTTAAGTGGAGAGTTATTTGCTGTGAGGAAGGGAGTGGGAGCTGCAAACAGTGGCAGGAGGGCTCTGGGCACAATTCTTGGGTGTGATGTACCCTGTGACCCTCCTCCTGCTCCCTGAGGAGTACATGGTCCAGGGAGAATGTGGCTGTACCACTTCATTGGTGACAGATGACAGTGTAAACAGCTGTGTCAATCTCCTAGCTTGAAATATCTGGTAACCTTGAGAGAACAACTCAGTGTCATATGATCAGATGCTGAGTAACCTGCAGAGGTAATTTGTCTTGATATTCCTTGTTCCTGGCTCTTCTACCTGTTAAGGGAACTGTGGCTCAGTTTTCTGTCCTAGTTCTGAGGTTAGCACTGTTGATACTCTTCTGAAGGAACAGAGCAACGCAAATTTTGGTAGGGCTGCTGTAGAAATGTGGCTAGTGGTGAGTATTGGTTCCTCCTGGATGTGTTTCACATTACAGCCTTTTCAATAGAGGGAAACTTTCAGTTCCCCAAATGAAAGGTTGAGGTACCAGCAGATGAACTGGCTGGTTATGAACTGGCACACTCTCAATGAAGTCAAGAGATCTTTCCCAGCTGACATTTCAGAGTGCAGGCAAATGGGTACAAGAAGTGACTGTTGATCCCTGAAAATTGGGTGGGAATTGGTTCTTCTGAATATTGTTGTGGCTTGATCTGTCCTTTCCTAGTGCCTGTGCTGTGCATTAATAACTAGCACAAGGATGATGCTGCTGAAGAAGAGCTGTCAAACTCTTGCTAAGATGGGATAGAGGCTGCAAAAATTGATGGAAAGGGAAAGTAAAGTGGGAAGAACTAGCTGGAGAAGATGCAGACTCTCTAGAACTTGTGTCTGCTCCTGACCTCCCTCTGTTTCTCTTTGTAGCTGACTTTGGGTTTGCCCGATACCTGCAGAACAATATGATGGCAGCAACATTGTGTGGTTCACCCATGTACATGGTAAGTGTGGTTTTCCTACAGGATTTTCTGTTGTTCTTGCTTTGCCCCCCAAAAGCAAGGCTTTGTTTTTCTCTAGTCTTCCCCCCAGAGGTGAAATTTTACTTACTTGTCAGAAAACAGCTGTTAGAGGAGATTCCTAAAGTTCTGAGTGCTAGTAATGTCAGGTGCCTGTGTTGTCTTGTAGCTTTCAGGAGAGATGTGGATTAAACCATGCTTCCAGGATAACTGCTTAGACTGTGAAACAGATATCTATGAGAAACCAAACTGATTCATTTTACCCTCTTTGTACTTGCCACTCCGGGATCAGGTTGGGATGAGGTGATCTCTTATTTATGCTCATGGCAGCAGCCAAGGTCTCAGTGTCACATCAAGTCGGTGAAATGAAAAACGACAAATCTAGACAGAAACAAAAATGTCAAAGCCAGACATGTAATAGTTCCTGGGGATGTGGGTGTCTGAGCTCTAAGTAAAAAGATGATGTGAGTCAATTTAGGTTGAAGTTTTTACAGGTGCCCTGGGGCAGAAGGCACCTCATTTCAAACACAGTCTAATCCACTCTCAAGTTTTTTGCCTGTAGTCTTTGGACAGAGGTAGGCTGGATTGTGCTGCACTGCACAGGCATGGTGGATTTGGTAGTTCCTCAGTACTAACTCAAGCAAAACAGACTTCCTCTCTCTCCTTGTTCTTGAAGGCTGATGTTTATTTGAACTATGCTATATGTGAAGATGATGTAACTCTCCTCTCCTGTGAGAGTTTCCTCAAGTGACTATTTTTAGTGATACTTTTTCTTCCAGAGTCTCTTGTGAAAGTAATTGAAAACACCCAGCTTATTTTTTGAAAGGGCTGGAGGAAACTAGTGATGATATTTTTTCTATTTGTTTCTTATTTTTATTTTAAACAACACTGGATGTTACAAGAAACCTCAGTGTTTCATATTGTTCTCTGTTTATTGATTGATTTGAAGGAAGATGGGAAGGGAGGGTTCAGTTGGGATTTAGGGAGTGTTTTTTGAAGTCTGTCCCTACAGACTTGTGCAGGAGCCCTGGGAGCATCTGCTGGCAAGGCAGGACTTTATTCCCTGCTTTAGCTCACAGCTTACTGCTGCTTTGTTTCATTTTTCTCTTTGAAAAAAAGAAAGTTATTTTACCCTTACCAGAAGGAGCTTTCTGCCTGAACCCTGGTATGATCCATGCCATGGCAAGACTTGAAATCTTCTTGTGCAGTCCTTTTTCTGCTTCCTTGACTTTGTTTGGTGTCATGCCTGCTTCCCTTGGGGACACACCAAGCTCCTGTCCACAATTTATTTGTTGCCATTTTTTTTTCCATTACGTGTGGCCTTCTAACAGAGCTAAAAAATTGATCCTGTTCCATGCTGGCAGCACTGCAGTGAAATCTGTAGTTATAAACACGTGGGATTAGCCAGCCTGCCCTCCTGTCCCTCCTCTGCTGCTGCTCCTGAGGCTCTGGGGGCTTTCACTGCCTCCAGCTTCTGGAAAAAACCTGGAGGGAGCAGCTGAGGGCACAGTGTGGGATTAGAAACCAGAGTGTGAGGCACAGCAGGGCTCAAGCTGTTGGACTGGAGCACTGCCTTTGAACCCAAACGGTGACCTTGGCACCAGGCCTGGAGCTTAATTAATGTGCTGCCATCTTGGGCTAAATGAGGGAAGTGCCCAAGTGGTGCAGCTCAGGATGGAGGCAGGGTTTACCTGTGCAGTGAGAGCCTTTGCTGCTCTTGATCTGGTTCCTTGCTTTGGTTGAGGAGATCTCTTTGTGATTTCAGTGAGATTTCTTCAGATCACAGGTGGATTCAATGGAAAATGAATGCTGGGAGAAGGGGAAGTACTGGGTTTGCCCAAAATACACAACATTGGGATATATTTTTGTCTTCTGAATGAAAGTCTCTGTTTCCCCACTAAATCACTTAAATAAGGAAGTAGTCCTTTTGATATAGTGCTACAGTCTTATTGGGAGTAAATCTTTCATGGTTATTGGGGAATCTAGCCCAAGAGATCTTGAAGCCTGATAGTGACTTCTCTTTCTTGGAGTTGTTAAAAAAACCCCAAAAAATGACTTTTTATGCAAGAAATTTCTCTCCTCTCCCCCAAAAGGCACCAGAAGTCATTATGTCACAACACTACGATGCCAAAGCTGATCTCTGGAGTATAGGAACCATCATTTATCAGTGTCTGACAGGAAAGGCTCCTTTTCAGGTGAGTTGCTTAGATTTGATATTTCTGACTCTCTCCTGCTTTTTTTAATTTCTTTTTTAATCCTTTTTCTAAGGCTTCTGTCATCTCTAATACTAACTCCCATAGATCCAGCCTCCTGAAGGTCTGACTGTCCAACACCTTGACAGTGTTGTGCTTTATATGTTGTAATGCTGGATGTGTTTGTTGCTGGAATATTATTCTGCTCTGGCTGTATCTCATTGGAATGTATTTCCCAGTTAAAAGTCCTTAGGAAAGGTCATTTATTGAGAAAATTGCCATGAATCAGTTAAAGCAGTGGGGTTTTTTTAGGCTTACAATTAGAAAATCAGTTTCTATTTACAACTGTGCTCAGTATATAATTTATAATTATAATTGTGTTGGATATGGAAGGACTATAAGAAAGATTGTAATTGCAAGTTAATGTTCAGGATGATTTGGTGGTAAGTAGTGTATTGCAGCTAAATCAACTTGGTTTTCAGAGCAGTTAAGTAGGATCTTATCAGAAGGATCTTATCTGTCATCTCACAGCAATCTCTTCCAGCCTGAAATGTTTATGTTCATCTGATCCAAACCCCTCCAAATACAACACAGCCCTGTAAAACTCCACCCTGTGCTAAATGCCATAACCTCTGGCTGAGCTACAGCATATCCTTTGTGAACAGCATTCTCTGATTTTAAATTTTTGAATGATGGAGAATTCACCACAGCCTTGTGCTTGTTGGTTCAGGATTACTTCACATATTTTTTCATCATCCATAGCTGGAATTCATCTAGACTCAGTGTATTTTTCTTATTCCAAATCATTAGAATGCCATATTGTGTGTTACTTTTCTTCTTCCATCTCTGAATGAGATCAGCAGACTCTCTGTTGAAGTTACTATTTTAAAGTATTGTATTAGTCATATTTTTTTTTCCTTGCTTTCTGGTCCTCTCATGTCCTGACATCTTCTTTTCCTGATTCCCTAACAAAACAAAATGGAAAAATCCCCAACAAACCCCAAAAATGAATGAAAAAGGAAACAAAACCAAAAAGTCAGTCAGAGGGAAATTATGCTCATGTAATAAGGCAAATTTTATGACGTGAAAAGCTTTATGAGCTTTAGTTCCACAGCTCTTTAGGATTTCACACAAGACCTGGAATGTTTATGCAGTTACATCATCAGGGAGGATGAAGTGAGTTTCTGAATCTGTTGCAGGAAAGAGTGGGCAAATACAGGAGTAAACTAATGGTATGTTTTGGTTTTGTCTAGAGCCAAGAACACTTTTTTCCTTCAGGGTAATATTTTCCCTGCTGCTATAAGAATCTTCCATTCCAGTGCTTTATATTCTGTCCACCAGCTTCCTCTGTATTTAGAGCAAGACTTCATTTCCTTTGCATGTTTCTTTTTTTATAAACCCCTACAAAATGCACTGAAACTTCTGAATGGATTCTGTTTACTGGCTGCAGCCTCTTGTCATCAGCATTGGCTTCTTTGTTTGAGAGGAGAAAACGACTGTTAGGATGAAAGAAAATAAATATTTGTGTGTTAAGAAGAAAATGTGGGGGAAGAGAAAGCGAGCTTTGACTGCATGCATAGGAGAGCCTGGCACGAATTCTCCCTTGTATCTTAGTGCCTTGTAGTCTCTAAAGGCACCTTAATACTCATTCAAATTATTTAGTT
The DNA here is from genome assembly GCA_024500445.1 of Entomyzon cyanotis. NCBI lineage: Eukaryota > Metazoa > Chordata > Aves > Passeriformes > Meliphagidae > Entomyzon > Entomyzon cyanotis. The sequence continues at coordinate 5,362,399 of JAKEPQ010000852.1, forward strand.
ACCTTTTGATGTGGTGACTTTATCATGAGGGTTCTTTCTTTGTGATTGAGGCGTGGCAATGCCCTGCCTTGGAGTGGGCAGAGAAGGGATACTTCAGTCCCTGCCAGCAGTTCCTGACCCTTGCTTTGTGCTTCCCTCACTAGATAACAACCCCTGTCGGGCTGGGAACAGGGGTTTCTCTATTTCCATTTTGCCCACACCCTTTCCTCTTTTGGAGGTCGTATTTTGAAGCAAAATGCCAAGCCCTGTTTGTGAGTGCAGCAGCAGCTGTGGATGTGTTTGATCAGGGAGAGAGAGGAGCTCAGCCCAGATGGTTCTTTGTGCCCCATCTATTTGTTTTGGCCATGTGTGTCACAAATTGCCTTCCAGCTTCAAGATCCAGGTGAAAGAAGCCTGTCTAGGGGAAGCTAGTTAAAGGTTAATTTGCTTTCTGTCTTTGCTGGCGTGACTGTGTTGTTGTAAGAATTTGCTGATGGTCAGTGAGCAGGCAAGATGATGTTGTTTACAGGGCTTTTAGGAGAAAAGAGGGGTGGTGGACAGAGGTGATTGGGATGCCAGGAATAGGAATGAGTGCTTTTGGGAGGGATGTCTACCAGTGGGTGGGAAGAAAACTGGCTGATTCCACACAGTGCCACCAGCAGACCCAGTTGTACAGGGAAGCCAGGAACTGGATTTCTGAGTGAACCTCTTCAAGGGTAAATCCTCAGGCTGGCAAGGACAGCCCCTCATCTCTGCCTAGCTGGGATTCCCATGGGAATCTGGAGCTTGGTGGCATGAACATGCTGTGTTTGGGTGCTGTGGCTGTCACTGCCTGAGCCAAGGAGGCACCTCCAGGAGGATGCAAACAAAAAGAACTCTCCGGTGTTATCTGCAGTGAGGAGGAATGAGCTGCCTAAAAATAAAATAGGGCTTCAGGGAAATGGAAAAGAGATCAAATGTGTGGAAAGGCTGAGGCAGCTGTCAATCCTGAAAGTGCTTGTAAATCAAGACAGAGATGTGTGCCTGTACGTGAATGTGATTTCTGGCTGTCTCAGAGTTAAAATTAACCATAGCTGGGTCACACAAGGCAATTTCCCAGAGCCATTCCTGTCCCTTCCCTGCCTCACTGCACACAGACAAGAAAGAAGCTGCTGATGCTCAGATGTGAACAGTTGGTAGGATGGCTGGTGAAGCTTTCTTAAGGAGCTTTTTGTATTAAACATGCCCATAAACAAAACAGTGAGACTGCCATAGGGATGAGATTAATGGGATTCATAATCCCTATAAACAGATTTGCTGGGCACTCTATTAATGTGGAATTGTTAATTTGCCTTGCCTAATAAGTGGTCTGCACTCACATCTCTGCATTTCTGTCGCTGAGGACAGGACTTGAACAATGCAGTTCCTGGTCCTGCTGACCAGAAATGGGAAGTTCCTTGGGGATGTAGTAGTTTGCTCTTGTCCTTATCTGAGCTGAAATGATTGGGACCTCATGCCCACCGTGAGGTGGTGCTGGCTGTGTAAACAAGTGACAACCAGAAGCAAAGCTGGAGGCAGAGAGGAAAGATTTACACAAGGTCTAAAACAATCCAAAACCAATCTAGTCCCTGTCAGATGGTGTTTTAAATATGATTAGTTAAATGACCTCAATCTCTTTTTTTTTTTTTTTTTTTTTTTGCGGGGGAGGAATCACACTGATATTTCTGGTGGCTTCTGTTGTGTGACCCCGTTTAAATCTGGGCAGCTCTTGGTAAGCAGACACCCCACGGAGCACGTGCAGGTTGTGACAGAGCTGGCTCTGGCAGTGGGACATCAGATCCTGCTAAAGACCATGAAACCTGGTTGTCTGCTCTCTGAACCTTTCCATGAATCTTCCGTCTTTCTAGGGACATGATGTCCTGTGTCTGTGGGAGAGTGAGTCAAGGAGCAGGGAAGTGACAAGAGAATTAATGCAAGTTTTTCTGCCTGGTCTGGCAGCTCTGAAAGAGTTAACCTGCCTGTTTATGTTCTCATCCCAGCTAGCTGTTAGGTGAAAAACTAATTTCTAAGTCTGGTGTACCAAGTTCACTGCTTTAATTCTGAGTTAATTCTGTCTGCATAAGTACTAGGATTATGTATCACTTACAGCAACTGCTATGTTGTGAAATGGGCCTCGAGGAAGGCTAGGGAAGGGCAGATTTTATGCCAAGAATTTGAACTCCTGGTTTATTTGCTAGGCAGGCTGCTCTTCTGTTCCCAGATGTGTTCCTCTGGAGTGCCCTGTGTCCATGGGGACAGGAATTCCTGGCACTGCTGGGTTATTTTGCTGACACTGGGTGCAGTGACTGACTTGTTGCTGTAGTCAAAGAGCCATTGGCTTTTGGACCCATGTTTGTGGGTCTGACCGTGCTCTGTTGGCAGTAGAGAGAAAAACATCCATGAACAGCTAAAGAAAAGGGTTCAGGTTTTTTGTTTGCTTGTTTCTGGTCCTTGGGCTTTCAGGTCCTCTGAATGCCAGCCACTTAGTTGTGGGAGTTTTAAAATATCACAGAGTATTTTCAGCAGGTTTTCAAGCTTTTCCCTAGAGCTAGAAACATCATTACTTATTTTTTTCTTTCTAACATATCTGAATTCCCTTTCTGCACCTCCAAATCTCCAAGGAAAAGATTCAAAGAGCAGGACAGATAACATACACCTGCTATGGAGTGTTGACTAGACATGGCTGTTCAGGGAAGGTGTGAAAGTCTCTGTTCCTCCGTCTGAGTGCTGGGCTTGTGCATCCAGCCTTGCCCAAGCACCACAAATCCACTGCTGAGTGCTTTTGGAAACACCACCCTGCCTGCTTTCCACATGCAGTGCTCTTCCAGGCAGCCAGCACCGAAGGGGATTTGGCAGGGTTCTGCTGAATGCCTGAGTTGGCTCAACATATTTCCACTGCTGCTCAGGACAGAGTAACAGAGTGGCAGGATTGGATTTTTCCAATTGCCTCTATATATAGAAATGGTAGACAAAACCAAAATGCAGCTGCTCCATAGTGACATGAGAGGGGCACTGAGGGTGTGAGCTGACCTGCTGGGGTGCCTCCTGGTCGTAGGGAAAGCTGAGCTCTCCATTCTGCATCCCTGGTTCTGATAGGTGGGTGCTATCCCATAGGTGCCATTTGGCTCTGGGTGCCTTGAATGGTCTGGTTGTTAAGTGCTTGAAGTGTGCTTTTTCTCTGGTGTTTTTCTTGGGCAAGGTATATCTGCCTGGAAGGTAGATTTCAGGTTAAGCTCTTAGCTTCCTAAAAGAGGGAGTTCAAATGATGTTTTTACTGTATTACAAACATTTCTGGGTCTTTTTCCCCCCATGATTCTTAGAGAAGCACTATTTATTGAAAGGAGAGATGAGCAAAGTTGCTGGGGGTCCTTAGTGTTTTATGAATTGCTTGGTAACAGCAGGAGAGCAGTGGACGACTTACTGGCAGCAAGCTGTGTGACTCAGTCAATTAATAATGAAGTTACATGGAGTTGGTTTTACCAGATTAGTGGTGATCTATGTCTGTCTGTGCTGGACACTCACTAGAATGACTCTTCCCCTGGCATTTGGAGACCAGCCTTGAGTCACAGGCTCTTGGGGACAGCCCAGGTGAGGCAGTGTGGTCTGGGTGGGAGGAGCTGACAGCCTGGGATGGTGCCTGCAGAACAAGTGGGGATTGTACTGAGGCAGCAGAATGAGGAGGAACAGCATCCCTACAGGGACATCTCTAGAATTCGTACAAAGAAGGAACTTCATTGAGGATTTTATTTCTGTCCAAGCCAGTGCTTAGAAACCCTCTCTAATGAACTGGGCTTCATGTGTGTGCTGCTTGAATATACTCTGTCTTTATTGCCAGGAAAATTTCTGACAAACCAGTGTTTGAAGTCGATCAGAGCTTCATTGTGTTTGTGAAACAATTGAGCTGATGCAACAGGAAATGACCAGAGCAAAGAGCCAAGGCTTGTATCTCAGTGATGTGAATGAGCCCTTCCCTCCCGGTGCTGGAGTTCTGCCCCTCCCTGTACCTTGTATCTGTCAGGAATATTTGTCATTGCTCTGGGCGATGTGGCAAGGCCATTTGGTGCAGTGTGTCTGCTTGCCTCCCTAGAGTTTGCCAAATATTAATCTAATTACATTCCAAGATCTGCAAGGGGAAAGGAATGGAGTTTTCCTGAATCAAACTGAGTGGCAGCAATTGGAAATCATGATGCAGTTTGGCACCTGTGTGAAAAGCTGCTCTGCATTCATTTTGATGGTTTGTGGAGAAATTATTTTTGTGCCTTCTCTCTGTGTCTGTGAATGGCAGAGGTTGTGTTATTGCAGAAGAGACAACCAGGAAGTCTTTTTTTCCTTCCTTCAGGAATCCAGTAGCATTTATTGGTACAAATCAACAAGAGACCTGTGTAGCTTATGTTGGTAAAGCTGTGTAAAAAACACTGCACTGATGAGTACTACACAAATGTGTTGTTGATACTATCAGCTTTTGAGGCTCTCCTTTTGGTTTCTCTTGAGGTTTTCTTACTGAGCTCTGAGTTATCCTTAATTTTCATCTTCAGCCAGAGGGAGTAGGTGATGCTGAAACAGCATCTTCTGTGGCTGCTTCTCCAGCCGTGCTGTGTTAGCGGTATTTTGATGGCCATCTGCAGATTGGCCTGTCTGATTTGCCATTTTAAGCAACTTAATTGACCTTAAATGCTTCTAATTTAGAAATAGCAGTAGGTGGAAGGCTCGAGGGGTTTTTGAGCCTGCCCTGAACATCAGGAGAAGCTGCCTGTTGCCTCCTCGTTCACACTTTCCTACACACTCTGCTGCACTAATAATTGATTGCAGATGAATCCCTCTGATCTTCCTGCCCTGTTTATGTGCCTTCATGTCTGTGTCGTGCCAGCCTGCCTGCTCTGCCTGTAATAAAGAGACTTTGCCTAAGCAGAAACGCTTGAGACACCAGGGTTAATTTACTGGCCTGTATTATTCATTGCATACAAACAAATGGAGAAATTATGCTAGGGGATTTTTTCGTGTCTGTGTTTCCCTACTGGTGATTTTATTTTTAACCTCAGCTGTAAACCTCTTGTGCCTAGCCCCCACTTTTTTTTTTTTTTAAATCCCATCTCTCAGAATTTGGAATCTTGTTATCAACATCCCCCGCAGTTGTGTATATTACTGCACAAATAAAATTGGAGCTGTGGCTGGAGACCTTCTGGCTTCCTGGAATTAAAGCAGAAAATCCTAATTCAGTTGCTGTTTCTCCATGTTCCTAGTCTCTTCACAGATCCCTTGCCCATCAGCAGGCTCCCTACCCCTTTTCTAAATGCCCTGCAGCATTAATCCATGTTCACAGCAGGAGCTGCCGTTCATCATTTGGGACTGCTCACAATTATTTAGTCTCCTGGGTGAGGCTATTAGGGCAGCTCAAACCTGAGCATCAGAGCCCACTGCAGTGAAGCTCAGCCCTTGGAAGGGCAGAGCAGGACAGAACCTGGTCAGGGACAAAATGGCAGCAAATGTATTTTCACTGTGGCACAGGGCTGGCTTTTCAATCTAAAGCAAGCTGCAGCTTCTCATTTTCTGTGCTGTTCCAGCCATTGAAAAGTGCCTCAGCTCTTCAGAGCTACTGTGAAACAGAAATGCTAATCCCTTTTTTTAATTGTCACCTGCTTCATGTATTGGTTTCTTTCTCCCCTGCAGGCCAGCAGCCCACAGGATCTTCGCCTCTTCTATGAGAAAAACAAGATGCTGATGCCCAAGTAAGCATTTTTCCAGTGTCGATGTTTGCAGGCACTTGTTTACTCTGTGTTTACACCTGTCCTTGCATGCTCCTGGCTTGTCACTTGGAGAGGTGACTAAAATCTTTGGCCACCTGCCTTTCCCTGTTCCTTAACCCAGCAGTGACGTGGCCCAGAGAAAGTCTGACAGCAGCAGACAGCCAGGGCTGGGGAGTTCTCTCTCTCTCTAGTGTTCTCCTACACTGCAAAAATTCAGGACTGTTAGTGATTCTGAGAGCCAGCAAGGGCTCCTGTTCCACACATGGCTCCCCTGGGGCTGAGAGCCTCAGGAAGAGCTCATGGCAGTGCTGGGATGGTGTGAGCAGCCAAACTGCAGCCTCTCCTGTAACCTGCCATACCTGACTGGAGATCACGTTCCCATTTCGCACGTGTCAAGGCAGCAACTGCTTATGTCCATCCTGCTACTGGGGGAAATACTATAACCTTGCTGGAAATGGACACTGCTGCAGTTTCCAGGGGGAAGAGAACTGCTCTCATCCCAGTGGAGTGTGTGTTACCTCTTCGCTCAGTGCTCTGATTTGTCAGGGTATTTTGGTTTTGTTGCTGTGCTCTTTCCTTTTGATCTCTGAGCTCTTAAAGCAGAAGCTCATGCCTGCTCTGTAAACCTCAGCCTGGTACAGATACAGGACTGAAGTTCCAGATTATATATCCAAAATTTGGATGACCTCTTTTAAACAAAGTTAGCTTCCAGTTGGCAGAGCTGCTAATGCAGCCACATACGCAGGAAGTTCATTGGGTTGCTCTATATGGATTTTTCTTTTCCCTTATCAGTTCAGACAGCTCCAAGAGATAACTGGAAGGAACTGTCAAGAAGCTGGAGCTCCTATCAATGGCTTGTGATATTGTTAATTTCCCTTTAAGTACTTCCTTTTTGATTTGGGAAGAAGGCACAAATTTCTACCAGGATTAGGTCTGGGGCACCTGGATTAAACCAGAGGGTGTGATGGAGTAAAGCACCCAAAAAGAAACAATTTGAAGCAAAAATGCCACTGCATGGTTGGAACCAGTCTGTGTGAGCAGAAAGCAGAGCTTCTGTTTGCCCTACACAGCCCCAAACATGGCTACTCACCTTTGAGGTAGTCCCTCTTACTAAATGAGAAATTAATCCTTAAAACTAATAAGTTTCCTTGTGTTGATCCCACTGCCCTGCTGTTGTTTGGCTCATGGTGCACGCAAGGGGAGAAATGAAACTCAGCTGTAAGAGGAGAGCAAGTCTGTTCTTGTAGGGATTAGTCCTGCTTTGAGTCCTTCACACAGTCTGCAGTTGCCATTTTCACTTATCTGCACTTTTGAACCACCAAATTCCTCCAAAATTCAGATCTAAGCCAATTGTTTTTGTCACTGTGGAAGTCAGATCTGAACTGGCTTTAGTGTAAATGGCAATTTTCTCATTCCAAAGTCAGTTTGTCTCTTTAACATGGGCTGCAATCTGTGCTATTTCTGAGTAAACATGAATAAACTGCTTGAGAGCCCTGCCAGCACAGGATGAAACACAAAACTACTCCAGAGACCTCCTTCTCAGACTGCAGCAGTGCCAGGGTTTGGTTTCATTTTCCTTGGGGCGAGGCAGGCTGGCAGACAGTTCCCTGCCATGGCCAGGGAAAGTGTTTTGACTTGGGAATGGGGTGGGGAGGCAGTTCTGCCTGCACTGCTGCTGCTGGCAGGTGAGGAGATGCTGTTCTGAGCATTCTGAGGAGCCCATGGCAGGAGAAGCCCAAAGGCCACATAATTTTAATAGTGCTGATCTAAATAGTCAACATTCGTTGTGCTGGTTTGCAAGGCAAAGTACATCCCAGGTCATGGGGGCAAGGAGGCAGATTTGTTGCTTATGTTTAAAAAGATGGCCCTGGAAAATAAAACTGTAGAGGAGCAACGCTTGATGCTTCAGACAAGGGAGATAAGAGGAGACAAGCAGGTTGTTAATCTGCACCCTCTTTGTCTGTGTTGTGCCATCTGAAGTCCATGACTTGACCTTCCTGTTTCTTGCCTTTAAAACCATACCAAGGCTAAAGTCATAGCTGGGAAATGGACTCATTTTGGATGAGAGCTTTATGTGTCACAGATAAATAAATGATGATGAAAACACTGCAGGGCTGCAGGACTCCAGCACTAATGTATTTTTCAGGAGGCTGCTTGCTGTGGTATCTTTGGGTTATTCCACTGTGTGTCCAAGGGACACTTCTTTTGATGGGAGGCTCAACCTGAGTCTCAGTCTAACTGCATCCCTCCCAGGGCCCTGGATTGTCTCAGGTCACAGGAGGAGGGTTAATGTGGCTTGGGGAGGTGTGTCACCACTGCTGTGTCAACCTGAGAAGGAGCACAGAACCATTCTAGCATCAGGGATGGCAAAGCAACTCCTCCAGTACAAACAAGGATGAGGGATGCTTGCTGTCATTCCCTGTTCTAGGAATCACTGGGTTCAAATTCCTGCCCCAGCAAGGCTTAGGGCTTCAGAGAAAAATAACTGGGTGATACTGAAATGTGTAAACACATACCTTGCTTCCCATCTCCTGTTTCACTGAACAGGAGTCTGATAGTCCTAGCTAGCACCCTTTGCCCCCCACTATTTTTGGGCTAGCTTGTTTTCCCCCAGTCTGTGGCAGTGTGTGTTGGTGGAGATGGTGTAGGAAGGGTTTTTTCTCCCAGCAGTGGTCGGCCTTGGCCTCGGGGCAGTGAGTGATGCCAGAGCCACGTGCAGAGCCACTGAGAGCTAAAATTACTGTGCTGGGCACACATGTCATTACCTCAGCTGACCCAGTGCGGGGAGAGGGGAAAGCCTGGCAGAGCATGGGGGCCATGCTGGGAACAGCCATGATAAAGAGAGTTAATGCTGAGAGGAGCTGCAGCCACCCACACATCACTGGGGGAGCTCTGCCCAGCCCAAAGGCCCCAGCAGCACTTCTGGGGATGCAGGGAAGTCAGCAGAGCTGAATCCACTTATGCATGAGCTGAATTCTGCTTTCCCTGCCTTAATCCATTCATTTATTCCCTGCATTTTTCAATCTGCTGAGGTTATGAGGAGCTGGCCTGGCCTCTCCCCCATCTGCTTGTGGGATGAGGGAGAGCACAGTGCTTTACCATCTCTTTTGTGTTGCAAAGGCCATTGAAAATAATGTTTTCTTCCTAACTATGCTGAAAACTGGGGTAATAACTGCATGAATTTTAGCTTGCTCAGGTGGCAGTTGCTCACATCTTAGTGGCCTTTGATTAAAATATGCTGTATATCAAGGAAGCAAATTGACAAAGGTTACTTGCTAGTCTTACATAAGCTGCACGGAAAAATAAATGCCTTAATAAAATGGTAGTAATTGTTGATACATTTCACCTCCAGTGTCTTAATTGGAAGCTTCCCCTTGGAAACTGCTTTGTTCCAGTGAGCTTATTCCCATTAGAGCAAGTAGGAGTGATTTTGGTTATTATGTGTGAAGCACTGCAAGTGGAATGGACTTAGCTGAGAACCAGAGGGATGACACTGTGAAGGAAAGGATCTGTAGGTGCTCACAGGAGAGGCCACTAAAGCAAAATTAGCTGTAGCCTGAACAATGGCAGTGGGGAGTGAAAGCCAGAGATGCAAAACAGAGACATTTCTGCTCAGCCTCCCTCCAGTGAGCTCCTGGTGTTCCTGGCCCAGCAGGCATGGAGTGAGTTTGCATTTGCCAGTTGTCTTCCTGAATATGTAAAAGCAGTTAAAGTAGCATGCAAGTCTCTCTTATTTTGCTTTTGTTTTCAATCCTAGCATCCCCAGGGAGACATCAAGCCACCTGAGGCAGCTCCTGCTGGGCCTTCTGCAGCGTAATCATAAGGACCGCATGGACTTTGGTAAGACCTCCTGCCAGTTGGAGTTCTGCTGCCTGTCTGTGTCTTTTGGCACTGCACAAGCCTCTCTGCTTTTGGCTGCTGCTGGTAGAGCATCCAGACACCTGGATTTCACCTGTGCCTGGAGGGCTGCATAATCTTGAGGGGTTTAGTTTATGTGCTGGAAAGGTCAGTGCTGATTTCAGTACAGTTTTGTAAACCAAGGAGACTTGGCACACCTTCAGCATATGTTTATTACGTGCATTCCCTGTGCTGGCTTCTGCTTTTATAATCTCTCTGAACAGTGGTTGTGTTCAGGATGCTACTAGGTAAAATGTGTCTTGTGCTTGTGTGTTTTTTGTGTCACAGTTCCTTCCCAGAGCTGAAAGCTGCATGCATTTACTGAACAATCCAGTCACTACCCTCTGTTTCTCAGGGCATTTCTGTGATGATCTGAGCCAGGAGATGTAGCTGCTTGCAGACCCTTCCCTCCCTCTCCAATTTTGTGGAAGGAAGCCTTGTTCCTTCTCAGGGTTCAAGCTGGCAGTCTCCAAGCCTTTGTCTCAGTCTGCTGACTTGGCTGACATGAGGATTTCCTTTTTTGTCTTAATTCCTTCTAAACTGAGATCAATCATTGAGAGCTTGGTGGTTCTGACTTGGCAGCATCTTACAGATGTGTTTTAGCTGACCTCAAAGGTCTGAAGAATCTCCTAGGAAAGCCATGCCCTAGAGGAAAGCAGACAGAGGTGGAGGCTTTCCTAGAGCCCCTTAAGGGATCAGGTCATCTAAAGGCAAACATATCTTGTGTGTATTTAGTATGTTGCTTTTTAGTCAGACTTGGGTTAAAAGAGTTTGATATTTCTGGGGTTTGAGGGTTGGTTTTCTGTTGGGTTTTTGTTTGCTTATATGCTCAGGTAGGTTGTTTCCTGCTGGGCAGCATATGCTAGCTGATGAAGAGGAATTGTTTTGCACCCTCTGTTATTCTTTTGGATTAGAGATACCAGGAAGGCCTTTCTGGGGATGGTCAGCTGGGTAAGCAACTGTGGATTACCTGAGGCTGATCATAGTTATCCAGTCATGAATGCAAAGGACTGGTTACTGGAGTATAGAAATGAGAGAATGAGCCTTCTGCAAAGTGAGTTGTGGAAGACAACTTGGATGACTCACAGACTGACTCGGGTGGAATCACCTGGCAGGGTTATTCCCTGCAGATCTTTTATCTGGGCTGTGGATCTCCACCTCTTCTATCATGCTGCTGTGCATTTCAAAAGAAGGTATCTTTGAGGTTCTTGATTCCCTGCTGTCAGAAATTGTCTGGCAAACCTTTTCAGCCCACATAAGCTGTTTTTGTACCTCTTGGGAGTGGACTGCATGAACCCATGTCTAACACTTAGAAATTTGAGATAGTAGACTTTGATACCACTCTGGACAACAGTTACATCTTGCTGTATTGAGATTATTCCTGCTCTTAATCACGAATTTGTCAGTAAATTGGCATATCCCCAGAGGAGAGGGTTTCCTGCTGCTGTCACAGTGTACTCCACAGAGCTCCCCCAGAGCTTAGGGGAGTCACACAATAGCAACACATCAGCTTGAAACTTCATTTACTTGCTGTGTGTCCCAGCTGCTGTTCTGCCAGGAACTGATGCTCTTTGCAATCTCAAGATTATCTACAAAAAAACCAGGAGGGTTTCAAGTTGCAAGTTTCCTGCTGATGATTACAAGCTGGGTTGTTTGAATTTTGCTTTGCAAGCACAGCTAATAAGCAGTTTGGAGTGGGGAGGGGGAAAAGTAAAAGAAATCATCATTTCCACCCCCTCAGTTGAGTCAGCTTGGCTGAGGGATGGTACCCTCCTCTAGTGCAGCAGGCTGAAAAAGAAGCAGGAAACCCCAGCAGCTGAGCAGCTCCCACAGGACGGGGATGTTCTCCATCCACAGCAGATCTGATCTGTGAGATGCCAGCTTTCCCTGCCAAAGATTTCTATTCCTGGTGTTGGGCTAAGCTCCAGACCACTGCACTTTGGCTGCAGGACCCTGGCATGGCAGTGGCAAGGAGGGCTGGGGGCACAGGAATTGTTCAAGATTAAAAACCAGACAAAAACCCCCCAGTTACTACTTTCTGGAAAGCTCAGTGGCCAAAGAAGAGCTGTTTACAAAAGAAGAGGTTTGTAAACCTTGGGTGTTGCAACAGGAAATCCATTCTGGGAAAGAAGTTGAAGCTCAGTAATCAGTGTTGATCCATGGCTGACGCTCCCAAAGGGCTGAGTTGCTGATTGTGATAGGAGAGGGCTCTGGCAAAGAGCTGCAGTGACTCAGGGTGAAGGAGTTGGGAGAAGTGGCTACTTGTGAGGACAGGCAAACATGTAGAGAGTGTTCAGCAAGCTGGGACAGAAGCTTTTCTTGGCCTGGATCTGCAGAATGAGTTCCCATAATGAGGGGAGGAAGCAGCAGTTGTGTTTGATGTGAAAGGGAGTGAGTTCTGGGCTGTGGTTCTGGGGTGGCTCATTGAAAATGCATTTCTGCCCTCAGTGCATGATGGGTTTGGGTCTGTGTGCCATGGAAGATCACTCAGTGCAAGGCCTTTTGTCCATCATTCCTCTTCTGTGGAGTGAGTGGCAGTGCAGGGTGACAAATACGGCTCCCCATGATCCCTACAGCTAGGGTGATTCACCATCCTGATCACCCAGGGATCCAATTAATTTCCCATCCTTTTTTTATGAGCAGGTCCTGAATTCAGTCTCCTGCCTGTATTCTTCTATATGCAACCACAGTCAATCAGCTTCCATGGTTGCATGGAAAAATCACTGTATAACACTGTAACTTCCTATGCTTTAGCTGCCTTGTAAACATCTTACAGTAATTTTCTTTCACTGAATCATTGTTCTTTATTTTTTTTAGATGAATTTTTCCATCACCCATTCTTGGATGCAAGTGCCTCTATGAAAAAATGTAAGTACTGCATTTTTGATTACAACTCTTTTTGAACCATGGCCTGACTTTCTTTGCTGTTAGCTTGAAAGCAAACAAAACCACTGCTTTATATTTCCTTGGTTATTTAGGCAGGAATTCAGTGTTTGTTACTGTGTCATGTCCAGATTTTCCCACCAAAATGTATTTAACTTCACTGAGTTATCTTCAAAGGGATGATTAGGGGGATATATACAAACATAAAGTGGAAGCAAATGTAGCTTTGAAATGCATTCAGCTGCTTTGTGTGAAGTGCTTGGCTGGTGGGATTCTTACAGGTACTCAGTATTATGCATCATGATCTTGCTTTTCATCCTCATCTGTAGGACCATTCAGGATAGTGAATGGTGCAGACTGCCACTCTTAGCCCTGCTTGCCAGGTTGGCTGTGCAAAAGGGCTTTGGTTACCATATCTTGTTTCATCATTTACCTCCAAGTTTCTCAAAAAATCTTGTTTTAGAAGGGTTGCATTTGGTACTCTGCTAGAGCTGGCCAAAACACACACAGATTTCTGTTGAAAGTTCTCTCTTCCTTCTTTTGATTCAAAACTTTGAAAAGTTGCAGCCACGTGTACTATGGTTCAGAGGTTTGTTTTCAGTGGAAAACAGTTAAGAATTGGTTCTAGTGCCTGGGGCATCATAGTCCTCTGGCCAGGAGACTTGGGTTAGTGGAACTGTGTATGGTCATCTTCTCTGGAGGGATTGTCCTGGACCTTCAATCTCATGAGTAAATGATAGCGCCAAGAATCATCATTGGTGATTAATTTGGGATGCCCAGTGCAAGGTCTTGGAGGAAACATGTCCAGCACAAACCCCAGTTGCCCTTTGGACTTATGCCATGGGTGGACACTCCTTGTCTGATATCCACATCTCTCCTGACACTCTCTTGACTTCCTGCTGCCAGAGCAGGACTTCTCAGTTGTCCCTGATGAGATTTTACCTGTGCACTCAGGTGATCGTCCTGCGGGCAAGAAAAGACGCTTCTGGTTTCGGGGTGTTTTCAAAGCAGCCAGGGCCCTAACCCCCCTGCAGCAGCAGGATGTGGGGCCAGCCCTGCAACACGGGGCAGGAAAGGACTGTGGCCACCCAGGGCTGCTCCTAAGCCAGCCCAGCTCCTGGCACCTGCTGGCCTGCGGCTGTGTGGGAAAAGCCCTTTGGAGTCTGATCCCCCTGTGGGCAGAAGATCTCCCCCTCAGGATGTTCTTGTGTGCCCACCAGCTCATCTCTTACCTCCAGCTGTCCCGCTGCTTCACTGGCCAGGGGAGCAGAAAACCCTGGAGAAACGGGAGAGGGTTCTCCTGACCTGGCCCCAGTTTCCAGCTTGTGCACAGCTGCTGTGCAGGAACCAGAGGTGCCATCGTGAGCAGGACACTCAGCCTTTGCCCCCAGCTGCACCAAGGTTAACAGTGTGGGGACAAGGACCAAGGAAAAAGGTGCCTTTACAGGCAGGGAAGGCCTATACAAACCCAAGACCTCTCTGTCACCCTGCTGGTCCTCACCTCCAGACGTATGTCCACAGCCTGGAGTCCTCTACAGGCAGGAGAGACTGCTTCTGGTTTTGAAGACATGGGAGAAGTACCTCCCCATTGCTGGAGATGCACAGCAATCTGCTGGTGGAAGAGGGAATTCTTGTAGTCTGCTGTAAGGTCTCTGCTACTGCCAGATGCCAGTGATGGATTAGAGCCTCTGGGAAGTGTGGTGAAGAGCCTGGAGGAGAAAGGCTGCCTGTGGTCCTTTTGATTTCTGAATAAGAGAGAGAAGAGCCAATGTGTCAGCAAAGGTCGGGTTATGGTGATCTCCATAAGAAAAACTCACCTGGGATGCATGGAATGCTGCCTGGGCTTGACCCTTGCACAGCTGTAGCTGAAGTGTGTCTTGGCAAGGCTGCAGTTCTCAGGGGATGGCTCCCCTGACTCTGTGTGCAGAGCTAGGGTGAATCCAGAACCTTACTGTGCTTCTTCATCTCAACCTGTGGCTCAGCATCATGAGTGTAGGAAATACCAAAGAGAAGAAGAGCTGCATCTGAACCATGATGTCGTGCTCAGACTGCATTAGAGCCCTCAGTGGAGAACTCTGGGGGAAGAACAATGTGCCCCAGTTGTCTTCTTGCTCTCCTTGAGAGCTGATAATTGGCAATCACTGCCTAAGTCATTCATATCTGAGTTTTTTGAATATAACATAATTTTGTAATTCTGGAAAATTGGTGAGTCCTCGAATGTAGATCATTCTCCAGGTGGATAATTTTGAAGCTGCTAAGGCAGGGGGATCCCCCTTGTTGAAATACATTTGCATGTTTTTTGAGATGCTTCAGCAAAATCGACATTTCTTTCAAAAATCTTTCAATAAGACATTTCTGTCAAGCACCTCTTCTTCACTGCTCTTTCAGGGGATGGTTGTTCTCATGTCCCTCCTTTGATCTCTTTCCTCTGGTGGAGCAAGGATTTAAGCTCTGCTTTCCCCAGGCTTCAGCCTGGACAGTGGGTTTGGGGCCCTTGGGCTTTGTTAACTAAGATGTGAGCTTTATTTTTTTGTTTGTTTATTTATAATTTATTTTACATTGTGGGTTTTGTACTTGTGACTAAGCATGTACTTTAGATGTGTAAAAATTTATTAATAAAAGTCTTCAAAATGCTGTGTCTAGTCAGACTGTCGTTTGTCTGTAGCCAGGTCTGATCAGCATATGGTGTGTTACAGTAATAACACATGAGAAGGCATAATTAGATGCTTGTGCAAGTCTTCTCTCAGTAAACATGTTGTAATTGGTACCCGTGCAGAATATTTTGGAGGTTTTTCTGCTCTTGCCTTTAATGAATGGGAAGCTGCTGCCTCCTTGACTCTGAATTAAGAGAGCCTGGAAGGTGAGCGGTTATGGTTCAGAAGTGCAGGGGTGGTTCAGTGTCTGAAATACCTGCCAGGCTTAGCTTGACTTTTGCCATCTTCATAAATCTTATTATGCATAAAATACTCAGGTGAAAACTAGCAAAAAATCCCCATGACTTCTGCATGTAAAAGATTTTAATGTTGCAGACTTTAAAACTCTAAGAAGCAGCTTATTTGGGCAAGTCTTTTCAGAGTTTGCACTCAAACTTTACTGCCTTGTCAGAGATTGCAATTAAAGAACTTTTTGATGAGTGGTTTTAATTGAATCCAGATAATCAGAAAAGTGCATCTCTCCAGTGTATGTAGAACTCAGACTGCAAATAAAGCTTTTCTATAAAACTTGAGGGTTGGATATTTTTAGGACAACCGAGCCCCTGGTAGGATGATGTGTCAGAAGTTATTTTTGCAAGTGTAGGATCCAGTATCAGGATCCACACAGCTGGAGCACAGGCTTGCCTTTATGGCTCCCAGCTCTCCCATTTTGAAACCAGTTGGCATTGGTTACACAACGTGCTGGATGACTGTTTTGCTGCTGGAACAAGTTGGAGAGGACAATTATGAAAACAGACTTATTTACATTACAATTACAATCCAGCAATTTCTGGATTTGGGTGGGGGCCCACAGTTCATGTTAACATTCCCCACATTCAGACTCAACTGAAAACATGATGAGCCAAGTGCTTGCACCCTTTTTAATTTTGAACTGGGAGTGCCTGGGTGTGTGGAGGAGATGGAAGCAGGCGTCTTGCTTTCAAGCTGCCCTACATGGCTGACACTGAAAAATGCCCCAACAGGGATGTGGAGGTCAGAGAGGGTTTGTCAGAGCCAAACCTCATGGTTCTGCATGCATCAAAGTCTGTTTGGAGTGTCAGGACCTTCTGAGTTGGAGCTCACAGCATTACAGTCTGAATTTGAGGAGTTCAAAGGGATTTAAATAAGAGCAGTGATTAATAGAGGCTGTATCTAAAGGAGTGCTTCATGCAGCTGAGTTTGAGTTTTAGATGATAATGGCAAAGTCTGCCAGCTTGTCTTCCCTCCTGATTAATGAAAAGCTGTCTGAGGCAAATAGTCATAAATAGAAAAGTCTCAATTCCAGCCAGGTTTAAATCAATAATCACAGAACCAAAATAGACTGGAGGGGACCTTGTGAGAGAACTGGAATGACTCTAACAAAAATACTGATTCCAGGAAAAATGAATGGTGATGCAATGTGTGGATACAGTAGAGAGTTCACTTACCTTTTCTTAAAAGCACCTTGCCATAACAGGAATGTCTGTTTGTACATGGGGGAATTGTTCTGTAGCAGCTGGCAGGAGAAATAGGGGGAGACTTTTTTTCCCCTCTTTTCTAGTATTAAATCTATAGGGAAGGTCCTAGGGATTGCTCTGCAGGCTCCGTGGGAGGACTGTGGAGATCAAAAGCAGTGCAATAGAGGCAGGCAGAGCTCTCCATTTTATAGGCAAGTTCTCAGGGCTCTGTGTGTGTTCCCTGAGCAGGGGCAGTGGGAAGCAGCTGTGCTGGCTGTGGGCAGAGTGACTCTCCATGCCAAGCCCCTGACTGACCTCCCAGAATACCCATCCTCGGGATATCTCCATCCCTGCTCCTGTAGCCCAGCCAGGGCAGTGAGTTAGAGCAGCACAGCCCATCAAGGGCACTAAAGCTAGTGTAGAATAGATGCAGAAGCCAAAAAGTGTGTTCAGCCCCCCACAGCCATTCCACTGTGATTCCTACTTGTTAATGTTGCCAAAGGCTGGAGCAGATCACTGTGACCCTGGTTAAAGTGGTCAATTACTTACATTAAAATACAGATTTTAAGTCTGCACTGCTTTAGCTTCTTTCTCTCCTGTTGTTGGAGCTTATTACATCTTTCTCAGACTCAGGAATTCAGTGTCTCAGTGATTGCTCTCTTTGTGATAAAAAGAGCAATCACACTGGTCCAGTCATCCTTTAACCTTTGATAGGCTGCATGGAAAGACTTCTTAAAGCCTTTTATCAAAAGGCATATTTTCCCATTCTTTTACCATTAGAACACTGTTTCAACAGTTAATTGCAGAGAGATGTACTTTTACTTTTCTAGCCTGTTGAATAGAGTAAGTACTTTGTAGTGTCTAATGGGATTAATGACAGAGGTAGTTTTACTTCAGACAGAAGCATTCTTCTTCTAGGTGTTATTAATCTCCCCTGTATTAAGTATGGAATATAGAAGGTACTGTAAAAGTAGAAATTTGATACAAGATGCTAATTCTCTGCCAGCATAATGGAAGAGCAGCAAAGTGTTCCTCTCCTCACTTAAACATTGCCTTCAATCTCTGTCTTAAGTCATTCAAATACCAAAATGGTTCCAGTGCAAAATCTGACTTCAGGCTGCCTTGAAGTGGGGATTTTGGGCTCTTCTGTGCTGTTCAGTCTTGTGCAGGTGGACTGGGAAATTTGAACCACTAACTACTTCAAAGTCCTTTGAAGATCCATTTTTACCTTTGACTGTCTCCCTGCTTAGCTGAGCTGAACTCTTCTGTTATTTACTGAACCTCACTTGCATAAGTCACTGGAGTTAAATATCCTTTTCTCCTGTGATGCCTTAATCATCTTTTCTGCCTGAAGGTCAGTGCTAACCAGACTTTTCAGTGTAAGCTTTAGGCCTCTCTGGGTTACAAAGGCCAGTGCAACAATGAAGTGAATAAAACTGGCAGTTCCTATATTGAACAATGAAACATAAAAGGAAGGGGTGCAGGAATGGCCTGTGCTGTGGAAACAATTTCTGTACAAAGATATCAAATGACCAAAACATGTTTAACTTGCAGACGTGAGCAAGTTGAGCTATAGGAATCAATGCACTATTTCCTTGAGGAAACCCCCTTGAGGGTTTTTTGTTGGGTTTTGGGTTTTTTCTCAGAGTATGGCCTGGGATGCCCGAGTGGCTGTTTGGACAGCAAACACACAGGCCTTGAGTAGGCATGTGTTTAACTTGGCACAGAGCTCACAATGTTTGATGTACGTGTGCCAAGCCACAAGGTCTCACGGAGAAGAATCTGTCAGGCTATGGTCTAACTCTTGACTTCTGCCCCAGACACGAGCAACTCACTTCACTTTTCTGTTTGTCTTTCCCTGCATTTGCAAAGATGTTTTAGAGGCTTTTTAGGGCAGAAATCATCTTGCTGCCTGGGTTGGTCGGCTGTTGAGTGGGCATCTGACCTTGGTCAGGAGTTCTGAGACCTGTGAGAGTGTGCACAGAGGATGTGAAACACATAACTGCCAAAATGCTGATTTTCTTTTCTTCTCCTTTAATTGACCATGTATGATGCATGAGATACGTGATTGTACATGAGATAAACCTGATGGGAAAAGACAAAGAAGACTTTTTACTATTGCTTGATCTGGGTTTGACCACTTATTTTGGTTTTGTCTTTTGCTGGTTTTAGCTGCTTCTGTGCCAATGCCTTCTTATCCCAGTTCTGGCTCTGGTAGTTCCTCCAGCAGCTCTTCCACTTCCCACCTGGCATCACCTCCTGTAAGTACAGCTTAGAGGATGCTCTGTTTGTGTTAGTGGTCTCCCTACTTGTGTCTTTGAAGTGAGGTCTCTGCTTTTGCTCTCTCCTGGTGCAAATCACTGAACACTGTAGTTCTGGCTGGGCTTTCACCAGTTTAGAGTTTGGATCCTGAAGGTTGGCTTGCTCTCTCCAAGACATATTTCAGCGTGCCATTGCCTGTTGGATGAAAAGCCTTTATGAAACAAGTTGGTTTGAACAACTCCAGCTTGTCTTGGCAGAGATGGAAAGCTCCTTGGAACCCAAACCGGTTGCTAATTCAGGGTACAGCTCTGCTTCCTTGGCTGCAGGTTCTCTGTTTTCAAGCAAAGTCTCTGCAGCCTGAGAGTAAATCCACCTCTTTCTGACCAGCATGTCCAGGCACCACAGAGGGACATTCAGCAAAGCTGTTTGCTCAGACCAGACCTGCCACAGTCCAGTGGTCTTGTGAAAGATGATCTGAACTGATGGTTTTTCTCTCTGGTTGCCTGAAATGGTGAAAACTTCTCTGGAGGGCAGAATATTAAGTGACCAGTGAAGTGACATTCCTCCAGCTTGCTGAACTGAAAGCTTGTTTTTGAAGGCTCTTGGTAAAAGCTGCCTTAGACTTTGAACTCAGGAATGCTGGTGGTGTGATGGGTAAGGGAAGGGAGAAGGATGGGATTTTTTTCCTCCCTGGCATGACTGCTTTTTTGCTCTGTTCTCTGAGTTTCCCTGGGCCAAAGTGTCTCAGTTTGGTGTGGGAAAGGCTGAGGGCCAGCAGCAGAAGTTGATGTAGGTGCTCATGGTGTGAGCTGGATGGAGAGGACAGGTCTGCTCTCCTCTGAATGTTTCATAACTGTGCCTGGGAGCTTCCTGCCTGCAGCCTGAAGTAGAGGGTGGTTGGCTGATGCCCTCCTGACCATAAGACTCCCAGAATGAGCAGATGGTGTGAATAACAGCCTCGCTCTCCTGAGCTTTCCTGGTCTGGGAAGCTCAAGGATGGAACAGAATCACTGCCAGACTGGGAGGGGGTCCCATGTTAGGGGTTTACTGCACCTCTCCTGCTTTGCCTGTGGAGCTTTTGCTGATGGAGCTGTGCTGGCTCAGTCTGGGAAAAATGCCACGTCTGCAGGGCAGAGTTTGCAGATTGGGTGGAAAAGAGACACCTTTGACAGCTGAAAAATTCCTTCTGCCTGTATTTGCTGCATGTACAGCAAAAGGGAGTCCCCACTGGTGCAGGAGGGTCTCTGGAGGGTGAGCAAAGTTTTAATGAGGCCCAAGTGAAAGCTGCTTCAAGTCTTTCTCAGCCTGGAAATGCATTAGGATAAAGATTGTGATCTGCTCCGTGGGCAGTTCAGCTGCCTTAAAGCTTTCTTAAACCATCCAGCCTTCTCCATCTGTCTTATACATGAGGGGATTGTGGGGCTATTCATCATTTAGCCGAAGGAAGCAGGAAAATGGGATTTTTTAGGGACTTTCCTGCCTCTGACAGCTGTGAGCTGTTTATCTGCTGAACGTTTAGTTTCTTTTGGGCCTTTTTTAGGTCCTTAGCCAGCAGCACAGTGAAACAAGGTGGTCTTGAAAGTTCAGGAACACTTATGTCCATGTTACCAAGTGCTGCAAAAGCACAAACAGAGACCATATGGTTAATGTTGACGAACAAAACAAAAAACATAACCCTAAAGAACAAGCAAAAATATTTCAGAAAGCTTCTCTCAGGCTCCCAGCCATACTAAAGTGAGTTGGTAGAAAATACCTGGTTGATCCAGAAAGCCTCAGCAGAGGGATGCAGTACACCTCAAGTGAATTTTTCTTATCTGTGTAGCATCAGACATGCTGCAAGTATGTTTTGTGTAACAAAAGATGTGCTGTTCTGTCAGGGACATAAAAGGCTGTTCCTCTTCAGTAAATTTAACAGCTGCTTCTGGCAAACCATCAGCCTTGGTTTATCAGCAAAATGTTGTTTGTAGCCTTGTACTGCTCAGTTTAAAGGATGGGGCAGAATGATGAAGGAGCTGTGCTGAAGCCAGTGTTTGTTTTCTCCTTGAATTAGCAGTCCCTTGGAGAGATGCAGCAGCAGCTGCAGGAGAAGGCGCTGGCATCTCCTACCCAGGATTCTCCTGGCTTTCTGCATGGATCCAAGGACTCTGCAGGAAGCAGCAGCAAGAATTCCTCCTGTGACACAGATGACTTCGTCATGGTCCCAGCACAGTTCTCAAGTAAGGTGGTTTCTGAAAATACAGGTGTTGTGAGCAGAGGGGGATGTGGATGTTAAGAATAGATAGTGTAAAGTTGAAGGAGTGATTAAACTTGTCTGTTCTGACTAAATAGCAGGAATGTTCTTAAGCTGCCAGAGACATCAGGCTCACTGGCTAGTTTCTTAGGATGTTTTGTAATTATGTTTAAAGACAGGATTTGAGAGTAAAGATTACCTGAGGACCTCAGTAAGAGGTTGAACCTGGAAATCCAACTGGAAAAGCAGATAA
This sequence comes from Entomyzon cyanotis, assembly GCA_024500445.1. Classification (NCBI taxonomy): domain Eukaryota; kingdom Metazoa; phylum Chordata; class Aves; order Passeriformes; family Meliphagidae; genus Entomyzon; species Entomyzon cyanotis. Next base: position 5,383,794 of record JAKEPQ010000852.1, read on the forward strand.
ACAGGCTCACAGAGAGAAGTCTTTTTCTTTTAGAAGCTTTTACCATGTTATCCTGTCTTCAGTTTCACTCAGCATCACACGCCGAGACAGGATTTGAGCCAGCAACCTGGATCTTACAGTTTAAAAAAATCCCTGAGAAAAACTAAAATATATAGTTTTTTTCTTCAAACACTCTAAATTTCATTTTAGCACCTCCATGTGTTTATACTTTGATAGGAATTGCTTGAAAATACAGATGTACATGCCGGGCCTCAGTTCACCAACATGCCTAAGCATGTGCATGCACAAGTCCTTACTTAACCAGCAGGGCTTTGTTCAACCTTGCCCATGTGTGTGATGCTTTGCTGAGTTGGAACTTGGTGATAAATGCTGTGATTCCTCCTTTCACAGTTGCACCACTTAAAACAGGAATTTGGAGGGGTAAAACTGGAATCTCTGAAAGATCTCTGCAGTACTTGTGATAAGGAGGAGCCCAGTGTTGCTTGTGTTTTCCCTGGAGTCAGTGGTGGGATCAGCATACACTTGCCTGGTGCTGGTCATGTTGCCAGCATGGAGATGTTTGTTGTGTTTCCAGCTGCCAGCTCATTTGGCTGCCCAGGATTTTTTGCCATGAAAGCCAGGAATGTTCCCAAGCCCTACGAGCAGCATGTGCCACTTTTACACAGCAGCCAGTGGTTTGCACCAAGTGGACATGGACCTGGTGTCCCAAATGATTCTGTCAGGTTTTGGCATCCTTCCAGTATAACTTGCTTTCAGCCTACATTTCCCAAAACTTCAGGGTGTAAGGATCAGCAGCATCCAAGATGAGGTTCAGTTTCAGCCCACATGTATTTTCCAAAACACTGACTTCATTAACAACTCAGCAGGGCTTGGAGGAGCAGGAAATCCTACACAAAATCTCAGTTGCTATGAATGTATAAAGATTTTTAAGAAAATTACCTTGAGTTAATCTGTTTCTGCACTTCCTTGTCCCTCAGGTGATTTAACTGCTGAGGCTGCAGGAGGGAAACCAATCCAAGACAGCCTGATGTACAGTGGGTAAGACCACCAAGGCAACTGAAACTGGGAGCCTGCTGGGTGTTTGGGACTGTGGGGTTCTGGTGGATGGGAGGGAAGATGTTACTTTTTAAAGCCTTTTTTTCAGGGCTTACTGTCACCTGCCTGGTTCTGACCATTTCCAGTTTGATCACCAGCATGTGGTGGGGGCAGCATGAAAGTCCCCAGAGCTCCCACAGCTGAGGTGCTGGGCAGACACAGCTCTTTGCTGTGCTTTGTAGCAGGGAAAAGGGGTTGGTTCCCAGGCTCTGACAGCTGGGTTCTTTCTGTTTTCCTCAGGAGTTCCCTGGTGACTTCAGCAGGCTTGGAAAGCCAGGGAAGGACACCATCTCCATCACCCCCATACAGCAGTTCTCCAAGCCCATCTGGGTAAGAAAAAACTGCTCAGTGGTGACTGTGCAACACTGAATAATTGAACGCCCATTGACTTCCAGGGGGGAATTTAGTTGTGCTGGGCAAGATCCACATCTCTTCTCTTAATTAGAGGGTAACAAGAAACACCCAGGAGAAACTCCCCAGCCTTGGGCACTGATCAGTCCCAACTACTGAGCTTGTCTCTCCCTCTTCTGGCTCTCAGGAGGGGCTTGGAGAGAATGCAGGAATTCACTCTGTTCCCTGAGGGGGCAGGGATTGTTCTCAAGCAGAAGGTAGATGTACTCCTCTGGCACATATGTGCTGCTCAGCCCTCAGAGGTGGGGAGTATTCCGCCTCTGTTTAGAACCTTTGTTTCTAAATTCATGCAGTGAATTAGAGCACAACTCTTTATCCAAGGCTGATGGACTTGAGTTACTGGACAAATGTGGGGAGTGTTGCTCATCTCCCCTAGCTGCTGCTGAGGGTCTGCTTAGCTGTTTGTGGTTTGTTGAAAATCTCCTTGTGCTGTGTCTCTATAATGTAATGCTGGTACTGGACCTTGTTTACTGACGAGGGATGCAGGAGTAGGAGGAATATGTGCAAACAGGCGTGGTCATGGGTGTATTTCCAACTAAAGCAGTTGCTCTAAACTCACTTTTGGCCTTTAGAAATGTAGTAGGCGACAGCTGCCCACACATAACAGCACCAGCTGCCCAGTGGGGCCAGACACTTTTGTGTTCTGAGCGTGTTAATGGTCTGTGGAAGGCGTTGGGCCTTGACTCTGGGCCTTGAAGTTTTAGGGTACATGCTTAGCTTGCAGGGAGCTGGTGATGTTGCTTCCCATCTTGTTCTTGCCTGCAAGAAGCAGGGAAGCAGGACAGCTTTCATCTTCTGTTCTGTCAATATGGCACCTGTCGGGGAGGACACTTGAAGGGGATTTCACACTGGGAGATGGATGACCCTAAAATCTTTTTTTAGAAGGAAATATAGTCCCAGGCTGCGTGTTGAACACATTTGTCACATGAACAGAGCCCAGAAAATGACAAAACATAGCCTCAAAGCATACAAATTTAACAGAGAATAATATAGCTCAGAGCCTGGCTGACGTGATCAGATTAATTGGCAAGTGTGTACCACAGTGTGGAGTTTAATTGCATGAGGCTTCTTATGCCATCGCCTGCTAAGCTTTTTAACAGCTTATTCCTTAACTGATTCCTTTGCATTCTGGAGATCAGTCTTTATTAAAGGATTTGGCCTTGCTTCTGGGCAGCAGTGAGGGCAAATTCATGGAAGTTGACTACAAATGCTTCCCACTTCTCACTGTTCACCAAGCTGGCCTCATCATCCTCTGCAGGATCCCAAGGTGGCCAGTCAGTGCCTGTGGGTTTGATGTGAACGCATTTCCACTCTCACTGTCTTTCCTACTCATTCCCAGCAGTTTCTGTGGAGCAGATGCCAAACCCCCTCTAGTGCTGCTTCCCACTTTTCCACCTGCTGTGAAGAAACACTGAAAGGTTTCTTCCTGCCCTGTCCAGGACTGGGAATAAGACATCAGTAATGGAAGATTGGAGCATGACTCTGAGTCCAGAGGATAGAGCCTGCTCTGTCCCCTGAAAGTGCTCAGAGCTGGTGCCACCCAGGTGTGCCCTCACTGGGTTTCAGTGCCCTTCCCTGTAGATGGCACAGGATCTGTTGGTTCAGCACTTGGCTCCACTGGTGCAGAGGATTCCTGGTTTTCCCTCTGCCTGCTCACTTGGAAGCAGCAGTTCTCCCTTCTGTGTGTGGCTCCAGGCTAGCAAGCAATGCTGGCTGCAGTCCAACTGGGACAGAAAGCAAGGGCTGTTTCAGAGTGGCCTGCAGTGGGTTTTCCACAGGATGTCACAGTACACTCTAGGACAGCTCTCCTTGCTCTTAATTAAGAGATTAAGGACTGGGTAGAATTAAAATATGCTGATAGTTGATCCTTTTTTTTTTTTTAGGGTTTTTTTAACACTTCCTTGAAGATGCTTAGTAAGTCTAATGAAAAGTAGTTTCTTGGATATACCCCACAGCAATGGATTTAATACCGTTTTCAAAGAGCTTTTAATTACTGCCAAGTAATTAAACTCCCTGTCCCAGCTTTATCTCTTGGACTTTGCAGGTTTATGGTCAATTGCATTCTTTAAGTCTTGAGGCCACTTAGCAGGTTTAGTGTATGTCACCTCATTTGGATCATTTCCTTTGCAACTTGTACCATGTGGAGGAAGTAAGGACTTGACATAACTCTTGAGGAGTGGGAGGATTCTTTCTCCCAAGAACTTCTTTTCTGCTAAAGAATTTTGACCAGATAGAAAAGATAGCGTTTGAAGTGTAGGTTCAAAGTGAGTACAAGGTTTCACATGAGCCCTCAGACTTCTTTGTTAAAGCTGTTTGATTTATGTCTGTCACAATTTCATGTCTTACACTCATGGAAGGCAGAGACACCAAAGCCTCACCTTTCTGCTGAGCCATTGGAAGCCTTGAATGCCTTTATTTTATTGTGTGTCAGTGAAAAATCAAGGCCTCCATGCTGCCTTTTGAAGACAGACAGGAATTTAAGAGTCTGTTTTCTTGGTGGAGGAAACAAGAGCACACAAGGAAGAACGTATGGATCTTAAAAAAGTTGAGAGAGGAGTGAAAAGATTGGAATCATTTGATCATTCAGCCTTGATGAGAGATCTCTTCCAGTTATTTGGCTTTTCTGTGATGGAGGAGGGTCTTGATGTGCACTATGTGGAGATTTGCAGACACTTTCCTGCAGGTCACCTATGTTCAGTGCTGTCACCATAAACCACAGAATGCTATGACCTTCCTCAAAACAGAAATTCTGGTAATGGGATGCTTTGAACTGTCAAATCACAAACTCTTCTTTCTTCCCCTGTGCATGCATGTATGTTCTTGCTGAATTAAATATATCCTTTTGTCTCATATAAAATATTTCCATTCCAAGTGTTAGACCCAAAGGAGTGATGCTTCCAGCTTGTCAGGGTCAGACCCAGGTGTTTGTCCTCCATTGACAATGAGGGAGACTGCAGAAGCCTTCATTACCAATAAGATCTTTCTGTACTTGTTCAACATCCCCGCAATTGGTGTTGGCAGTTGTAAATAGCATTGCCATGGCAATTAATCCTAGAATTCTGGGGCCTTTGGGAAAAGACTTCAGGCGGCTACTTAGTTAAATGTGGTATTTGCATGGGTTTTGTGCAGCGTGTAGCCTGGTGGACAGGCCAAGAGTAACCTGGGGGAACAGATATCAAACATGAACCAATTAACCTCGCATGGAACTGGGAAGAACCCTGAAGTTTGCAGAACAGGCTTGTCCCATTTTGTGTGCATGATATTCTATCTTGTCCTTGATGATACAGATACCAGCTCCTGTTCCTCGAATTTATTTTCTCTCGAGTTCCCTTCTCCACCCTGTAGTCAACCTGCCAATGCTCTGATCTACAGCACTGCATTCCCTTCGTGGTGTGAGACTTCCACGGAGATGCCGTGGCTGCAGCAGTGCCTCTGCATGAGTCAGTCACAAGTAGCTCTTGTCAGCAAACTCTGTGCTGGTGTGTCCTGTGTGAGCCACGGATGTTTAGCCCCTGCTCAGTGCTGTCTGCTTGGCTGTGGATCTGAGCTCCTGGAAACTAGGCCAGTCATGGCCTGAAATAGCAGGGCTCCAGTTTTCCTGGAGGGAGTGGTGCGCTTGGGTGTACGTTTGAACATCAGGCTGTGGGTGGGAATGGTGCTGGAGGAAAGGTGCCTGTTTTTGGGAGATGTGTGTTTTCAGGAGCCACTTCCCTTTGATATGACTTTGAACCACCTCCCAGTGCAAACCCACAGCCCCAGAGCAGCCCAGGGGACGCTCTCTGCGTGCAGTTGCTTCGTGAAGATAACATCTCCAATTAGCTGGTTGAAGGCCCAGCCCTCACAGGAGGTTGTCTCTGTGTGTGTCCTTTCCACAGGCGGCCAGGGCAGTTTTCCAGCAGCAAGTACGGACACTCCGTGCCCATCCCAGTCCCCACACAGATCCACAACTACCGGCGGATCGAGCAGAACCTGCAGTCTCCCAATCCATACTCCTCTCCCCGGTAAGTGCTGGGGCTGGGAGGAGGGGATCTCTAAAACTGCTTTACACTTTGCTCTCTAGTTCCTCTGTACATTTCCCTGTGTGTTGGGCTCTCCCCCTCTCTGTAGGGAGCCAGTGTGGTGTGTTTTGGGGTGATTTTGTGGTGGTGTTGAGATTTATTTCACTGTAAAATTTTGCCTGTGTGGTTTTACGTGAGAAATCTCCTGTCAGCTCTACAGTGAAGGCTGAGCCACTTTGAGTCTGACAGCTTTTCCCATGCCAGCTAAGGATTGGGTGTCCAAGTGTCCAAGCAGAGAGAACCATCCATCTGGCAGATGCCTTTATAAAAGGAAAATTTGAGATAAACAACTAAAATGGATGGGGCTACAAAACCTACCTGACTTTACCTTAATTGGTTCCTGTAGCCAGCCATGCCATAGAGGATGTGTTGTGCACGAGTTGCATATTAATGTGGTTATGCAGCCAGGACTGAGTAAATCATGAGCCATTTATGCCCGTGAGGCAGAGCATGTTTTCTGAAGGCTGTCAGGAGGACCCAGACGCCCAGTCTGCAGCAGACAGCTGACCTTCTGAGTTCAGAGGTAATGCCTGCTACATCCAAGACATGCAGGGCTTCTGTCTCTTCCCACACAAGATTTCTGGTTGGCAGCAGCAGCCTGGGTCATGGACTGGTTGGAAGGAGACCAGTACAAGACCTTAAAGAGCTTGTACAGCAGGGACACTCAGACAGAAGTGTCTAAGAGGTGTCATGTCTTTTTTTGGATGAGTCGCGTTGGTATCTGGATTAGTTAAAGTTTAGATTTCGAAAGTAGGGTAATACCTACCTCAGCCTAAGTTTGGGCTTCAGCCAGCCTAGTTCAGGATAAGGCTTATTTGAAGTGGACCCAGAAGTAGAGACACAATATGCTGATATTGATCAGGGACAGGGATTAGCAGAAGGATTGGTTTGTGCCACTGTGGACTTCAGTACTGTTTTATGTTCACTTCTTCGAGTGTGTAGCAGGTTTAGTGGTAAACTCTGTCCTGTTTCCTATGTGCCTTGTGTTTTTTACAACAAAACTTGTGGACACTGTTGGTTTTGGACCTCAGAAGAGTCCTGGTTACCCCTGTGAGGTACAAAGAGAGAGCTCTGGAGGAGGCGATGGGCTGCAGAGCTGAGGCTCACAGCCCACAGCTACAGCCAGGGAGCAAACTGCCATGATTTGCCCCTTTTAGTCACCACTGTGTAATGCTGAGATTGGCATGTCCCTGCACAGGAACTCGAGGAATGGACCCAATCAGGGTGATTCACAGGCTGCTTTTAGCATCTTCTCAGCATCTCTGACGTCATGTTTTTCCTGCCCCAGGAAGCCATACTTATCTCTGGCCATCACTTCCTCTAATGAGCAGGTTCAGTAGACACCCTTCAGGAATGGCAGGAGAAAACTCCATCAGGCATTTAGTGTGTGATTCCACTTTTCCATCAGGTGTATCAAGCAGGCCATTGCTGCCAAGTGCTGAGTCACGTTTGCAGAGTCATTGGGTTGCAAACCTTGACGTAACACTCTCGTGTCTGAGAAATGTCCCCTTGTCACCTGCCTGGCTGCTGTGTGCCTGTGTGATGTGGTTGTGGACAGATGTGTGGCTCGGTGAGGTGCCAATTAGGTGGATGTACCTCTGGCCACATCACCTGTCCTGCCTGTCTGCTGGCTTACCCTGGGTCTCCTAGGGTGGCATTTGACGTTCCACATCTTCCAGCAGCAGCAGTCACCTGCTGGCTTCTTCTGTAAGTTCCTGATCGATAAAATTTGGCCTTCTGCATGGCTCACGGTGTGGAGAATTAAAAACAATACTTTCTGCCACTGAATATCTTCTCACCTTTCTCTTTGGAAATTCATTTTGCTTCAGGGCCAGGCACTTGATGAGCATTAGCCTCTGAATCTGGAGCAACCTGAGGAGAAGTGATTTTTAGGTTAAAATTTTCAAGTATTTCCTTTTTTCCCAAGCATGTGATTATAGCATGGATTTACTTGGCTGCAGAATGTGGTAACACACTGGATAGGGGCAGGGAGGGTGGCAGATCAACTACTCAACTATCTCAACTACTGAAGTAGGTATTTTTGAAAAATTATTTATTTTCTGAAATGTGGCATATAGTGAAATATACATGCAGAAGTGTTGTTGAGTAGACTTACTGACAGTTCATCAGGATAATTCTGCCATTCCTGGCACTGCTGAAACCCATAGCTTTTGTTCCTTCTGTTGGGATACATGAGGACAGTTAAATGCAGCATCCCTGGCAGAGGAGGCAGAATACCTTAGTGACAGCATCTTTCAGTGTCTCTAGCATGGAGGGGTTTTTTTTTTCAGCATAGTCATTGATTCCTGTCCAGAAAACCACCTACTGGTTGAGACTAATGTTCTTCTAACAAGAGAAAAAATGTTCCCAAATTGAGAATAGAATGAAGGACTTGATGAAAAGACTGTGTTCTCATATAAAGGAGTATAATGGGAATCTTGGTGAAGGAGCCTGCAGAGGCAGAATGGCATTGCAATTTAGGTTGTGTGTTCTTAATGATCATGAAAGCATTAACATATTGAGAAGTAATGAATTAATATGCAGTATCCCATCTCCAGACTGATGGTGTGGATGTACTCACTTTCCCACTAGTTTCCTCTTCTATTTCATTTTAGCACTGAGTAATACTCAAAGTTCCTGCATGTGTGGGCTTTACAAATTAATTTTAACTGCCTAAGTTGAAGCTTCACAAGGAGTTGAAGGCGTTTAGACAGGCAATTCTGACTGTCCAGCCCAAAAACCCCACATTTCTCTGGGTAGCTGTGAAGTGATTCAGATCTGACAGCCACACACTGTTGTGTTTTGCTCTGCAGCTCCTGATTTGAATCCAAGCTCTGTTGCAGAGCAGTGCCTTGGCACACTTTACCTCAGAATTGAGCACAGGGCTTTCTGACTGAAGGGCAAGTGGCTCAGCACAGGAGGCACACTTGAATAAAGCCCCCTCAGGGCATTCTAGAGACACTGCCTAAAGTAAACATCGTGGCCATGGCAAGATAGGAAACTCTGTCTTGTTCAGGATTGATGTAGGTACCTGAAAGCATCTAAAGTGTCTCTGGGAAATGACTGTCCTACTTACACCTAAGCTAACCTTGATAGTTCATTTACCTGAACTGAAACTTTTGAGAACAAGGATTATCATCTTAATCTGTATTGGTGTAGTCCTAGAACAGAGGGATTTTAGTCCAGGATAAACAGTCATGAAGCTCTGCTTTTGTTGGAGTAGCTGTGTGTGTGTTGGGTGATGCTGTTCTCCTTCCTCTTCTGTGCTGATCTCTGGAGTAACCTGTGTGCTGCTCTTGTTTCCTGGAAGGTCTGGTACGGTCAGAAGGTCCAGCAGTACAAGTCCTCTTGGTTTTCCCAAAACTGGTGCTTCCCCTCCTTATCCTGGAGAGCATGGATCTGTGCCCAGCACTAAAAAGCTCTCCTTTGGGGGTGCCAAGCCGTTTATGCCATCACCACAAGGTAAGATGTCAACTGCCACATTGCTGTCCTGATAAAACCATTTGCCTCTTTCCTGGGAAGAGGGATTTTTCTGACCAGCTGTAGCTGCTAGGTAGTAGACAGTTCAGATTGTTGTGTTCCCCTGTGGTTCTTCTCCACAGATTATTTGACAAGTGTTTTGGCCTCAGTAAAAAGGAGAGAAAAATACGTGTTAGCCCCAGGAGAGGCAAGCTTTGCCTTGGTGCCTGCATCAAACATTTTGCTGCTTACAGAAGAGGGCTTCTGTGAGTGCAAAGTATCTTTTTACTAGTCGGGTTGGGGTGAGAACAAATGTAAGCCAATTATTGTCAAAGCAAAATTCTGACCAGCTTTGGAAAGGCTTGAACTTCCAGGCTGAAGAGTTTTGACTGACTATCCAGTAGCCTGATCTAGATGCTAATAAGCAATTCAGGTGAAAATGTATGAGAGAAAACCCAGTGTGCAGTGGATGCAATTTTCTGTTTTCTGTGGAAGAACAGACTGATCTAATGAACTATTCTATATCCCTGGTGTCATCAGTCCTGTATTTATTAGTCTCTGCTGATGGGGAAATACAGAATATTTGTACTCTATTCCTCTGAACTAATATCACTGCAAAGTCAGACTAAAACTTGCTACACTAATACCAGGCAGAGTTTTTTTTACCTCCTTTTACAGGAGTTGAGGATCCTTTCACCATACAGCTTGGGCTGAGATGATGGAAGAGATAACTGGCATCTTTCTATAAACAGGTGGTGCATAGTGCTGTTCTTGCCTATGGAAACTTAATACTGAATAAACTTTTTTTAAATTGCATTCCCTCCCAGTTGGAACAATCCCAGAGCAGCCCAGCCAGACTGTTATCCCATCTTCTCTTGGAGCAGAAGTGAGAAGCCGTGTTCCCATTGCTGGTGCGTTGGTCCTTACCTTCCTTTGTTATTCCTATGGATAAAGCCAGAACTGTAGTCTCAGGGCATTCTAGGTTGGGTTGGTTGCTTCAGCAGCTCCTCTGGATGTTTGGCCAGCCAGGATCTCTGTGTGCTGTTAGGAGTTGGGGTTGATCCATTCACATCACATCAGCCAGCATCTTCCACTGCTGACAGATCCCATGTTGCAAAAACTTGAATTTGGGACTTCGAAGCCAATGGATTGAATAAAGGAAAAGCTTTTCAAAAGCCCCAGCACCTGCTCTGCCAAGGGGCCTGTTTGATGTGTAGTTTCCTTGCTGCTGAGCTCTGACAGTCAGGGTTTGTGTCTCTGAAAGCAGCAATGAAGGAAAGAAGCTGCACTTTTATTTCCCTGTTGTTCATATCTCATCCTTCCACAGACCCAAAACCCGACCAGGCCTGGCAGTGCTGTGGCTCTGCTCAGTGCCATCCTTAGCCATGCACTGAAGGTTCTGATCTGTAGCTGTTTGAGCTGTGGATCCTGGAATCAGGCTGTTTCTCCATGTTAGGACCAGACAGTGATGTGTTTTGTCACTCTGTGCCCTGCAGGTTCCTCGGCACCCGAACAGTCTCCTCGAGGGATGGGCTCCCGGCTCCACAGTGCTCCCAACCTGTCAGATTTGCATTCCTGCAGGCAGAAGATAACCAAGCAGCACTCTGATCCTCTTGTTGCTCACTTTGGTCATACCCCAGTCAGCCAGCCTCTGCAGATCCATGGCTTGCAGCACTGCCGGCAGCTCCGATCCTCACCAAAGCTCTCCGAGTTCATGCAGAGAAGCCCTTTGCCAACAATAATGGGATCCCCTACAAAGGTATGCCCAGGAGTCTGCTTTTGGGCCTCTCACAGCTTGACCTTCTGGGTGATTTGGGGATGAGCTGCTGCATGACCAGATAGCTCTGACCTGGATTTACCAGCACTCGCTCCTATCCTGTGAGGAATGTGCAGTGATCTGTGTGAAATGGGGTGATGTCCTACTTACCGTGGGCAGCTCTCCCTTGGCAGCAGTGCTCAGCAGCTGAGCAGAGCCCGGGGCTGGGAGCAGGCAGGGGAAGGAGCTGCCCTGATGGCTGCAGTGTGGTGCTGGTGGGGACACAGTGACCCGGCCGTGACGCAAGCGTGTGTCCAGCAGGAATCCCCAGCAGAGCCAGCAGCCAGTGACAGCCCTGTGCCTCAGGGGCAGCTGGCACTGGGACAGTGTTTTCTCTGCTTACAAAATTCTCGGTTTGTTGTCCTTTCATTCTAGTCTTTCTGTTTGGGGTGGGATTTCTACCTTTTTTTTAGGCAAGCTGTTCAACGGTTCAATTTTGATGGGGATGAAGAGGAACCTTCCTCCTTCATTTTAAAGACAGATCTTTGTTCTTTCTATTCTTCCTAGGCTGTGTCCCCATTTGAGTTTCCCAAAACCCCAAGTTCACAGAATCTCCTCACCCTCTTGGCCCATCAAGGGGTCATGATGACTCCAACACGGAACAAGACCTTGCCAGATCTGAAGGAGATGGGTCATTTCCACTGCCAGCAAACTGGGTTGGGCTTGAGGCCTGTGGAAGAGATCAAGGGCAGGTGAGCTGGAGTCTGCTTCATACAGTGGGACATCACTCCTCAGTGTAGGATGGATGGGGCAAACCCCAGCTAATGCTGAAGTTGTACTGAGGCATCTGTAAACATTGTGTAATTATCTGCTAGCACCCTTGGATTGCAAACAGATAGGGTGCAGATTTTAAAAGTCTTCCTCTATAGGGGCAGGCCATGGCCTGGATGTTTTAAAATGAAAGATTATCTGCAGCTTCACACCATATTTATTGTGCAGTTTCATCAAAATAAAGTCCTGCATCCCCTCTTGATGAAATGCACAATAAACAGTCATAATAGTTAGTGCTTTCTACAAGTACCAGGAGGTGCTTCAGATGCTCTGTTGAAAGAGTGTTTTTTACAGCTCCAGACTGTTTACTGTGTAGTGTTAAGTGGCTGTGGACCAGGAATGGCACAAAGAAGTGAAGTTAGCTGACACCTGGAACCTGTTGATTTTCACCATCATGTTGTCTGTACTCTCTTTAGATCTCTGAGCACAGGCAGGCTCACTGACCTGCTTCTGAAGGCAGCCTTTGGGGCACAGATCTCGGAAGCTGGCAGCAGCGACAGCCTGAACAATGAGAAGCCAATGGAAATTGCAGGTAGGTGGGGAGGCCAGGCAGATGTGGCAGGGTGTCCTGGGATGGGGTGAGCAGCTTGCCTACACCCCTCCTGCAAACGGGAGGCTGCTTTGCCGGTGGCTCTTGGCGCAGGAAGCGAGTGCTGTGTGTGAGGAGTGCAGTGATGTTTGCTTTCCCCTGCTCCGAGGGCAGTGTGTGCTGTGTAACTGCTGGACAGTGGTGTGATTTTTGTAGGCAGGGCTTCCTCTTTTGTGAATGTGGCAACCTGTGGAAGTGGTGACTTCGTGCCAGGCGGCTCGAGGGTGAATGGCTCTGCACGGGTGGGTGCTGTGGGCGTGCAGGTCAGGCAGCGAGGAGGAACAGCAGCTGCAGCAGTGGCTGGCGCTGCCCAGGCTCTGTCCTGTGGCCTTTGTTGCTGGGGATGTCTCACTGGCCTGTGCTGGTGAGCACTGTGTCCCGGGAGAGTCTGCAGGAACACACCCGCTGGGCGAGGCACCCCGTGCGCTGAGTAAACTTCCTGTAACGCCGGTCTGCACCTTTCAACTGTCTCCCCAGCTCCCTCAGGTGCTTACGGAGGGACCCTGCACTCTGGTGCCCGGGCTGGGGGCTCTGCCAGCCCATCCCCAGTGGTTTTTACTGTTGGATCCCCTCCCAGTGGAACAACCCCCCCACAGACCACGAGGACCAGGATGTTTTCAGGTAAAGGGCCAATACCTACCTGCCTGTTCCAGTGGGAATGCCTGGGGGCAGAGAGATGTGTTTCGTTCCTTGCTGCTGCACCCTGGTGATGGCAGACGGCTGCTCAGAGCAATCTGTAGAACTCAGCTGGTCTCAGCACCTTTGAGGTTCTTGTGCTGGCTCCTGCCAACCCCAGTTACTGCTGCTGACTGTTTGCACTGGCATTAGTGCCAGAGAGTGGTTTTCCAGTACTGTAAGAGACTGACAGACTTTTACTTCATTGCTCTCTGCTTCAGGAATAGTGCTACAGCTGCTCACAGACCCACTGTTGCTGAGAGGTGAACACATGTAAAGATTGTGTTGTGTTCTGATTGTTCTCCCCGTGGGTTTTGGATGAGCTATAAAAGATGAGTGTGACTATTGGTGCCCAGCAATTTCAGTGCACAAGAACTGTTGGGAAAGGGCCAGGATGGCTCCGTGTGCTAAATTATTAGTGGTGTTACTCTTGCTCTGAGCTGCTTAGGTAGGAGGTGGGGAAATGCACTCCTGCTTGGCAGATACTCCTTGTAAGACACCAGTGCTCTGGCCTTGTCAGCCAGCAGTTTAAGCTGTGGTAATTGGCCTTTTTTGGATAGAGTGTCTGGGAGCTGGAGTCTGTGTTCAGTTTAAGAAAATATTTGGACACATTTTGATTTGCATATTTGGCTTGTTTGAGTTCTTGTCTTCGCTGTTCCTCATGTGAATGTACTTGATGCTGTTGCTCTCAATTACTTCAAGGAAAGTTTGGATGTGGCTATGAATAAGCTGCTTGACTGGGATGGGGGGATATATGGGCTTGGTTCCTGTGCATAACTTGCATTTCCATCCTAACTAAAACCACTCATGTCTTTGATTGCCTGGCAGGTTGGGACCACAATCCTGTCTTTGTCTCTGTTATTTGGAGGGTGAGCTTTGAGATTCTCAAAAAGTGTGTGAGGGGCTGGTAGGGCAGTGGGGTTACTGTCCTGGCTACCACTGCAGTGTGATGGATAGAGGATTCAGACTTCCTGTGCTGCTTTTGGAGGGATAATAGCAATCTGGAAGCAGATCCAACCACCAGATTTTATCAGGTTGATACTCAGGTGGTTAAGGGTCTGCCCAACAGTCAGGATGTCAGATGGCAGGCCTGGAATAGGAGGCTGTTGAAAGTGAGCCTGCAACACACACACAGCATTAGGTCAAGGCAACCAAAGCAATGCTGCAGGACAAGCTTTGTTTATTAGGCCTGTGCAGAAACTCTTTACATTATAGTTAATGCACGAAGTTCATGGTGGAAAGGGGAAATTTGCAAGCTGAAACTTTTCACCCCAAGTGCTGGACAAGCCATGAGTAAGGACAGTTCTAAAGGCAGAGCCTTTCTGTGAGTCATCATAACAATTTCTGCAGACAGCCTCTTGGCATTACAGGGCATCCAGAATGGGATGCTGTAGATCCTCTCCTCTCTCTGAGAGAACTGGGAATACTCTGCCTGTCTTTGGTGATCCACTTAGCTTTGAAGCATTGCTGCCAATATGGAGAGAGCTTTGGGAGGAAAGAAGGCTGTGCCTCTCTGCAGATCAGTTGAGTGTTATTATATTGCTGAACCTTTTGAAGGCAGGGTAGAGCAGTAAATTAAATTTGTGGATAGAAGAGAAACATATTCCTTCAAAGGACCAGTGACAATGAAGAATACCACCTGAGTAGAATCAGCAGAGTGTTGGAGCTGGTATTGGCATCCCCCATCAGACAGAATGTTTCTCTCTGTGGCAGTGTGCCAGCGGTAGGAAGCCCTCTGGAAGTGGTGAATGTATTGTGAATGTTCTGAGACAAAAACTCCTTTGTGCTCCTAGAGTGGATTCAGTGGTCAAGAAGGGGAAAAGCTGATGGTGAAGGAATTGTCTGATGGACTCCATACCTACAGGGTCTCCAGAACCCTGGGGCTAGGGTCATGGCTCAGCTGGTCAGTGATTCTCTGCCCAGCCTCTTGTTTATAAAGAGGGGGAAAGCAAAAATGCAGGGCATTTAATGGAAAGCTCTCCTGGCTTGCATGCAGGATGTTCTAGAACCATCACTTGTCAGAGTGCTCGTTCAGTGACAGTGATAGCAGAAAAGCAGGGAGCCAGGGTTCCAACTGTGCTGCTCCATGGTGGGGAAGGTGGCTGTGAGAGTGTATTATAAAGATCAGCCCAAGATACTGTGGCAGGATTCAGAAAGGGTTTAGCCAAAATAAGGAAAAATAATTTCTTCTGAATCATCTCCATAAATGATCGTTTTTCTGGAAGGTGCTTTAAATCTGCCTGAGCTTCTAAACTGGTCTGCCTGAGTCACTAAGGAGCTTATGGTGGGGAGTGGTTATTCTGCATCCAGAGTCCTTGCATCTTCCTCTGAAGTACCTCTTGCTGGCTCCTGTCTGATCCATGATCCTGAATCCTACAGAATTGTCCTCTCTCCTGCATGAGGAATATCTACCTGGCCTGCTATTAATACCTCCTATTAATCAGTAATTCCTTTGTCTCTTTTTCTTCGCAGTGGGGTCTTCCAGCTCTCTCAGTTCTGGAGGCTCCTTCAGCGGGAGGCACTTGGCAGTGGGAGCTGCTGGGGAGGCTCTGGAAGGCCCCTCGAGCCTCCGTTACACCTTTGCTGATCCCATCACTGCCAACCTGGAGGGTGCTGTCACCTTTGAGGCACCAGAGCTGCCTGAAGAGACACTCATGGAGGTGGGTACATCCCAGGGGCAAAGGACAGAGGAATAAAAGTAAAGCAAACCCAGACAACTCCATGCTTATAGTCCAGAGGATTGCTTCCAAAGGTGGAGCAAACTGTTTCCAAGAGAGCAAGGCCAGTGCAGTGCTCAGAAAGCCCAGGGCATATTTAGCACCAAGCCCTTTAGTCCATGAGGCAGCCCATGACTGGGATTAAAATTCCCCATTTCCAAAGTTGAAATTGCAGTTTGGAAGGTCAGTTATCCAATGCATTCTGTATTAAGCAGAACTGCTGAAGCAAACCTGCCTGCTTTGGGCCTCTCCTTTTTTAAAAGGCTCAGCATTAGTAGCAGCTGAGCTGAGAACGTGAGCAGCTCAGTGTGTCAGGTGCCTGTCTGGTGCACTTGGGGAGTCGGCAGTGATATGGTCTCTGCTGAAAGGATCTGAAAACAAAGTAAACCTGGCACTTCTGTTCCTACTGGGGGCAGGGGGACGCCGTGTTCTGCACCAGAACAGCTGAACCAGATTGTGGAGCTGAAAGGCTGCCAGGCTCCCCTTCTCTGCAGGCTGAAGCAGAGCAAATGCTGTTATAGCTTAGATATATTTGAAATGTAGGTCAGGCTGCCCATTTGCAGTGGAGGTGGCAGGTAGATTCAGTCATGCTTTCGGTTCTGCTTGTGATACCTCCTTGGGCTGTCTGGGACTGGAGAAGGCTCTTTGTTTCTGACACTGGCTGGTGTTGCTGAAAACCCCAAGATACCAACAGAGATATGCACACATTGTTTTAAGGATGTGGGTTTGCTCTTCTACTTCAGATTTTGTTGAGCTTGTTTTTTGTGTCAGTTCTGCGTTGAATTGCATTTATTGGCTTCATTACCTGTAAAGCCACAGGGCAAAAGCTTCCAGCAATGATGTGATGACAGCAGCAGTCAGTTTAACTGAGCATCCTACCTGTATGAGGTGACAGAAGTTTGGGGCTCTGCCAGCTGCCACCACTTTGGATGCTGGTCTGGAGAGAAGTGTCCTCAGGAAGTATCAGTTTGATCTTGGAATAGCACTCAGCCTCTCTGTCTGTAATGAGTCATTTGGCTTCAGTCATCATTTCTGCTGAGCACAGTAATCCGTTTCGATGTCACAAAACCTTTACAGCAGATTTCAAGACCCTTTTGTGTTCTGTGGAATTGGCCAGAATGCAAACCTGGCAGGTTTTCTGCTTTCTGCTCATCTTTCAGGGCACTAAAGTCTTACTGTTTAAGTGCCCTTGTTTATCTTGAGCAGTGCTGTTGCATTCAGATGGGTGGTTCTTCCATCTTTTGTAAAAGTTTGTTTAGGTGCAGACAAGGCATATTGGTTTAGTTTCTTTTGCAGTGCTCCAAAAACACAATACAGAGATGGCTAATGAAGAATTGTGAAGGCAAATGGGGCAGTGACTGCCAGCACAGTTAACAGAAGCAGCTGACGGTAGAGAGGAAGGACTGCCTGTTGGTGAGAGATAGGAGGCTGAGATGTGCAAGATCTCAGCAGTTTCCTGCTCTGCCACAAACTTCTTGTATGACTTAGTAATTACTTAATCTCCAAGTTCCTCCTCTGCTTTTAAAGAAAATTGAGGAAGATGGAGATAACACTTCCTCACCATACTGGACTGTCCAGGTAGCAAGGTGGTGGGAGGAGAGATTCATATTCCAGATAGTCAAAGCTGCCTGAGCAGCCAAGTGCCTGAGCCAGTAAAGGAAATAAAGAAGCTCTCAGATCTTGAGCGTGGGGGTTAATTCATGTAGGAAACATCCCTACTACCCCCCTTTGAGAGAACTGAGCCAGTGAAGCTTTGAAGACCAAGCAGGTTACCCACTTCTCAACAGAGAGTACAAACAATGGAGTTGGCATCTGATTCAGGCAGCAATTTACTTTGCAGACCCACAAGCATTCAGTTTTTCCACAAATACTAACTTCCCAGAACTGGTTGCAGTGACTTGAGCAATGCAGCTTCCTAGAAATTGGATAATCCCCTTTGATCTGTTATAGCAGAGAAGAAGCTACTCTGAAATGACCACAGCAGTAGGTGTGAGCACTTCCCTCATTAGCTGGACAGGAGTTGGAGATGAAGAGTTGTCCTTGCTGTCTCCTCAGAGAACCTTACCCAGGGCTCTCTGCACTGAACTGGGAGGGGATGAAGGCCCCCTTCATCACAAAGTGAGGGCTTGGATGTAGGGTGGGAGACACTTTCTTGGCAGTTTTCTGTGGTGTAGGAGGTTGTCACTCTCATGAAATCCGCATTGGCATTGCTGGGCCTGTGGTGCAGATGGTCTCTCCCCCTTCCTGGCTGACTTCTGAAAGAATCCCACAGAGCTGGGATGCTCCTTGGGAAGGGAGCTTGTAATTTTAGAGTAAGCCTCACCAGCTTCTCCAAGGAGCTGCCTAGAAATTTCTGGCCTGGGGCTGTTGCTTGCTGCTGTTACTGTGGAAGAGGAACCGGTGTAGGCTCCGGGCTGAGTTTGGCCCAAAGCCCCAAAGCAGAGGTGTGAGAGGGTCTGAGGGTGAGGTGTTGTTTCTGTAAGCTGGGATGGGTTGCTGGCAGAGCTCAGTTGAGCAGCTTTCCCTGTAACTCCCCTTGGCATCCCTTCAACAGCAAGAGCACACGGACATCCTGCGCAGCCTGCGCTTCACGCTGGCCTTCGTGCACTACGTGATGGAGATCGCTGCTCTGAAGGGCAGCTCCAGTGACATGAGCAGCTCGGTGACATCGGAGTACCAGCTCCAGGAGAGCGTGGTGGCCGACCAGATCAGCCTCCTGAGCCGGGAGTGGAGGTAAGGATGGGCAGAGAGGGCCCAGCTCCCAGGGCTTCTGTCACTCCCTCCCTTGTGTACCTGCAGTCCTTGGGGACACAGAGCTGCTGCACAGTCACACTGATCTGTCTGCACTGAATGTGCTTTCTTTGCAGCTACGCAGAGCAGCTCGTGCTGTACCTGAAAGTGGCAGAGCTTCTGTCCTCGGGGCTGCAGATGGCCATAGAGCAGATCAAAGCTGGCAAGCTGTGCCTCTCCTCCACTGTCAAGCAAGGTAAAGCTGCTGCACTCATGGGGTAAAGGACTCACCTGGAATGGAGCTATTAAAAGTGTCACAGAGGGTATGGAGGGGGTGGAGTGAGTGTGAACCCCACTGGTGTGGTGGAGGCTCATTTGTGGTTGTCCACTTGTGCAGCAGGATCTTTATTCACACTGAGAACATTCCTCTCTTCTCATTGAGTTTGTCTCAGAGCTACTGTCATGCTCCTTTGAGACTCTTCAGCACTAATTAGCAAGGGGAGGGGGATGTATCTTATCTGATTCCTTGTATATCTCTGTCTCAAGTGCTTATTTGTACTTGATGTAAGCCCAGCTTAATTACACAGGGCATGTCCTAGGAAGTGCTTACTCAGCAAATAGAGACCTGTCCTGGCAGTGATGATTTTTCAAGTGAAAGAAAAACACAGGAAGTGAAGTACTGGTAATGCCACAGTCACTCCTTTGCTGGTGTTACAGCCTTACATTTCCATCTGACTGGCTGTGGTGAGAGCTGGCTGTGATTCAGTGATTAGAAAAAATAATTTTAAAACTCCCATTGTAATATTACTGAGGGAGCTTTCTGAAACACTTGAAATACTTGACCCACCAGCCGCCTACCCCAAGAGCTTTGTCTTTGCAAGTATTTGTGCTGCCTTGGGATGGGGTGTAAAAAAATGGAAGTTAAATACGATGAACACACATATGTTGTAGCAGGCAGTGTGGAGCAAAATATACCAGATTTAGCTACACATCTTCACAAGTTCAGGCTAACAGGAAAGTTGTCATAACCCAAATAAATCACTCCTTTTCAGAGCAGATTGCAGCTTCTAGATTTGTGGTGTCATTTGTCCTCCAATGTGTGGGAACTGGGCAAGGCTGGCTTGTCTTGTTTCGTGTAGTGTGGGGATTTTCAAGTGTGCATGTAGGAGTTAGTACTCATCAGATGGTGGGAGTTTGTGTTCAGTACTCTGTGTAGATCATGCCATGTAGCTAGGGAGACTCAGCCTGTGGCATCCCTTGCAGTTCTGGGTTGTTATTTAATCGCTCAGAGTCATATTTGATTCCTGATTCTCTATTCCGTAAGCTTCCCATACGAGCTGCTGTGGTTCAGAAAAGGAGGTGGCCTTTCACAGGCATCCATATCTTTTCTTAGTGGGACAGCTGAGTCCCAGGAGAGATTCCCTTGCTTAGTCAGTGCTGCTGATCCACTCCAAGAGCTCCCACATGTGAGCCATGCTCTCCTTCACAGCACGTCATCAGCCATCAAGTAGCAGAAGCTCTGTATCTGCACGTCTGCTGCTGCTGGTGTGTGAGACATCCTGTAGGGAGCAAACTGCCCCCTGCCTTGTGACAGCAGTGGGAGGCAAAAATAGACCTGGCCTCAGGTGAGCCAGAAGTGTGTAGGAGTTGCCATGTGCAGGCTTATAACTGGTGAAGGTGACAGAGGAAAGGGAAAAGACCCTCTCAGTGCAGGACTTTCCTGTCAGTCCCTTGGCTTTAACAGAACTCTCTTGTCTCTGGGTTAATCCTTTGGGGTCCTGCATGTGGAGATGGGGAGGCACAGGGAGAACTGGAAGTAGTGCCTGAAGCATTTCTTTCTTTTACTGTAGTTGTGAAGAAGCTGAATGAGCTTTATAAATCCAGTGTATCCTCCTGCCACTGCCTCAACGTGAGACTGCAGAGGTTCTTCTTGGACAAACAGAAGCTGATGGATCGGATCAACAGCATCACTGCAGAGAAGCTCATCTTCAGCTATGCTGTGCAAATGGTAAAAACCTCACAGTGCCTGGGACTGGGGTTAGCACAGAGCAGTGTTGGGCATTAGTGGTTCCTGCTGGTGGCCTTAGCAGGTGGCTTCCCTTGTGATGCTCCCCTCTCAGGCTGGGCAAGGGAGGTGTCCAAGCCGCTGAGGGACCATGCTGGGAAAGCTGGGCTTGTTCTGGGAGTAACCTCTCAGCACTGTGTTGTTGCCCTCAGGTGCAGTCTGCAGCCCTGGATGAGATGTTCCACCACAGAGAGGATTGTGCACAGAGGTACCACAAAGCTCTGCTGCTAATGGAGGGGCTCCTGAACATCATCACTGAGCAGGGGGACATAGAAAATATCAGTAAATGTGAGTATTTGGTGACTTTTTGTTTTTTCCCCAACTAGAACATGTGGGCTTTTTAGCTGCATGGGTCAGAAATTTCAGTTCCCCAGCACCATTTTTTTCCTTTGGCTACATCTTGGTGGACCTAGCAGAGACTTCTTGGTTTGTTACAGCTCCTTGCAGCCTCCTGTTTTTCCAACAGAAAAAGCCCCTTATGGCTGGGGTTTAATCACCTCTGTTGCCTCTCTCTGCAGAATGTGGGAAGAGGGGATGGGGAATAACCATTGTCTGTGGGAGTGATGCCTTAAATTTCTAGTAAAAAATTTTTAAACCAAAAAAACAAATTAGGAAAGGGGTTTTTCCTTTGTTTAATAGGATCCCAAATCCCAACCAAAAAAAAAAAAAACCCCCCCACACACACCCCACAAAATATAAATTAAAAATATAAAATAAAATAAAAAAAAACAAAAAAAAAAAAAAAAAAAAAAAAAAAAAATACCCTCTTCTTAAAAATTTTCCCTCCAAAAAAAAAAATAATTATTTAAAAAAAAAAAAAAAAATTTGGGGGGGGGGGGCTCTGTTTTGGGGTGTGGTTTTTTTTTTTTGGGGTGTGGGTTTTTTTTTTTTTTTCTTAGGGGGGGGGGGGGGGGGGGGGGGGGGGGGGGGAGGTGGGGGGGGGGGGGGGGGGTAAGGGGAAGGAGAAGGAGAGGAGGGGGGGGGAAAAAAATAAAAAAAAAAAAAAAAAAAAAAAAAAAAAAAAAAAAAAAAAAAAAAAAAAAAAAAAAAAGGAGCAGTTTGGCTTGGCCTGGGCTCTGCTCCACCACAGCCATCCCAGCCCACCTGCAGCACTCCCAGCAGTGTCCCTGTGGTCAGAGGGGGAGGCTACTGCTGGCAGACTATGTGCCTGTCCCCTCTGCTGGCCACCCACTGCCTGCCTTGGGCTGCCATCCAGAGCACTGGATGGCTCTAGCCATCCGTGGAGGCAGAGCCCTTGGATAGGTAATGAGAGAAGAGATTTCTGGCTCCCAGGCAATCAGTCAGTTAATTATCACCAACTTTCACAGCTGACGGGAGGCTCACTGAAGGGAGAACAAAGGGAAATAGTCAGGTGGTGTGTGGTACTGGAGGGCTAAGTGAATAGGGAATACTAAGTGGTTTCTACTGTACTGTTTCTTACCAAACCTAGATCACATTTTTTGATCCAGAGGTACAGTTAATGCATGTAGTAGATTTCTTTTCCTAGTTGTTATCCTGGTATTCCAAGTTCCAGCTTCCTGATTGAGCTGTTCTCTGGTAGACAGTAATGGGCGTGCATTTCACTTTAGATCTCAGGTCTGTGATTACATATTTCTGAAAAGTAAAATGATGAACCTAGAAATACAGCAAGTGTTCCTGTGAGAGGCATGAATTCCACCAAACATTTATCTTTTGAATGATTTTTGGGCTCAGGCGATGAGGACCTGGCACTGATGATGCTGGGTGGGCTCTGTCTCTCAGTGTAAGCCATGGCAAATGGCACTGGAGACCTTGAGTCATTTTGCCTGCTGGCAAAAGCTGCTCCAATAACTGGAAGTGAACAAATTCTTTCTGGCAGATGGTAATCCTTTATAGCATCTTGATATCTCTGTCAGAACTGCTGCCTCCCAGCTTTTGCTGTCAGATCTCTTGACTGTTCAACCCTTTGACCTGTCCCTTCCCAGCAAGGTGTTTGTGGTCAGGTCTTCTCTGGCCTAATTGGTACCTGGTAATGATTCTCAGGATGATGCTTAGATTTTTTTTAAATTCTACTCTTTTTCCTCTTCTGTTCAATCTCTAGTGGTGGTCTTTATATTGCCAGGAAAATGAGAAGCTGATTGCTTGTGCTGTTTTTTTTCCCCAGGTAAGCTGTGCATCGAGCGCAGGCTGTCAGCTCTGCTGTCGGGGTTCTGTGCCTGATTTCAGTGGTGTTGTCCTTCACACACCTTGCCCCAGCTGATCGCTTTATTCCCAACAGCCTGTGCTGTGGTGGGAAACGATTCTGGCAGTAGGACAACTGGAGGATGAACTCACTGTTCTGTATTTGGACGTTTTGGGAAGCTGTTCCACAGACTTGGATTGCTTTGTGGGGACGTGTGACTGCAGCAAGCACAAATACTTCCCTGCCTGAAGGCCTGGGCGAAGGCATAGCTGATGTGGAAAGGTCTCCCTCGTTGTCAGAGGGGTTGAAGGATGGAAGTCTGCTTCTTCCCAGCACTTTGAAGGATAAGACTGCTGCCTGCCCCTCTTGCATAAGAACAGGGTATTCCAGTGCTGTGTCCATTGCAGGCAATGGATGTGCTGAAACTGCTGGCTTCAGTTGATGTCGGAGTGTGTCATTCAGACATAAAGGCCAGTTTATGTCCTTTCCCCTTCCCAGCTGAGAGCCAGGCATCTTCAAGCTCCCTGGCAACTGGAGGCTCCCCTCCACTCTCTCCTTTGTCCTTCCTCATTGTGTTTATGCCTTGGAGTGCTTGGAGAGGAGGGAGTTGGCGTTGCTGAAGTAGCTCCCACCTCGACAGACTTGCTGAGTGAGTCAGAGGCCGTGCAGCTGCTGGGAAGCTTGGAAATCCCACAGCTGCTGTGTGGGCTCCCTGTCTGCCTGCCTGGATGGGCGAACGACACAGGGAGAGGGACTCTGCAGTGAACAGGAGGACAACAGAAAGCATCACATCCTGTGTCTGTAAGAAGCCAAACTGAATCCGTTCCTCCCTTGGTCCCTGGGCTCGGTGGGATCAATGTGAAAGACTCCTGGCTGTTGAGCTCGGCCTGTCAGCACGTACCTACCTGGAGGAAGCACTAGCACTGTCCTGCTTTCAGCTGTTGGCTCAATAACCCCTGTCCTGGAGCCCCTCAAACTGAAAACACTAGCTTTGTGAATCAAAGTTGCACTTTACACACTATGGGAACTTTGAGAAGTTGACTTTGCATCACACAACAACCCAGGAACATCACGACTGTTAGGAATGCTGTTCTTTTTATTCCTTTCCTTGCTTCCTGGTTGTTTTATTGCACTACGTGTGTGCGTATATTAATATGTATTCCTAAGAGTGAATATATATTGATATTGATATGGTTTGTGTGTAACTGTATGTATTTAACTGTACTGTATCTTGTGAGTGTGAGGCAAAGAGCACTGCAGAGTCTGTGCTGTTCCTCCTCCACACCAGGCAAAGCTGACTTGCAGTCTGGCAGTACCAAGATTTGTTTTTTATTTAAATGTTCTTTTAAGGACAGTCAGTACAAAGCTCCGTGCTTTTTAAGAGCTGAAGAACAGGCGTTAGGATCCCACACACTTGGAAATGCATTTTTTAAGAAGTTTTATTTGCTGCTTTGTTTTTGTTTGTTGGGGGTTTTTTTTATAAAGAAATCTCGTCGCGTTCGGTTTTATGTTGAGCATTTCTTTCAAGGAGACTCTGTAGCCAAATGCGACTGCGAGTGGCTGGAGTTCTGGTTGAGGCTTCGGGTGCTGTGAGCATGTGTGTGCAAGGGGAGCTGCCTGCCTTCCATCTGTCTGTGAGAGCATGAGTGTGACGTTCCAGAGTCGTGGCAGTATTGTGGTAGCACTGGGCAGAAAAGCATCTTTGAAAGCAACTCGAAACCTCAGGCTTAGTTTTTGGGGATCTAAAAATATTTTGCACGCGGTGGTTAAGTCCTCATTGCTTTTTTTTCCTCTCAAGATTGGCACGTTCGGTGTGATACTTTACAAGGGTTTCAGGAGCAACTTCATTGACTTTGGAGCTGGAACCGTGTTTGGCAACATGGGTGTTTCTGTTCACAGAGCAGAAATGCCAATAAAACAATTTAAAAATATTCCCAATTGCCCCAACCAGGGAAGCTTAAGTGTAGCTTTCACAAATGCTTCAATATTTGGCAGCTGTTACACTGTACACTCACAGTCTGCTGCTTCTGTGGCCGTTTGTGCTTGTGCCTGGGAAAAAAAGAAGGAGGGAAAAAAAAAAGAAAAACAACCAATACCCCCCAGCCTGCTGTGGACGGAAACACCGAGGAGACCCAGACTGCTTCTGAAAGGTTTTGGCCAGATGTGGAAAGGGCTGTGGTGCAGGCAGGAGGGCTGGGAGGCAGCATGCAAGCACCAAGCCAGGACTGACTCTGCAATACCAACCCTGCACCCCGGAGCCTCTGAGGAGGAGCCCAGCCTGGGATCCACGTCTCTGCCGCGCCCTAGTGAGCTGTGTGTGTGGCAAGCTCAGCACTAACCTTCCAGCTATACTTAATTACTTGAATGTATCAAAATCGTCCACATTCAATGTATACAAGTATATATTGCTCCAAAAAGAATTGTGGTTTACAGACCTACAACTGATATATATGTATGTGTTTGTGTATATACATGCAAGGCTGTGTGTGTGTATGTGTGTGCATGGGTAGAGAATACACACACAAACACAAACGTGTATATATATATGTTTTTCTCTCAATACTTGAAACTTAGCCACTGTGCTTGAATTTAAAAAAAAAAAAAATCAACAAAAAACCCACACAAAATAACCCCAAAAACAGGGGAGGAAAAAAAAAGAAAAAAAAAAAAAAGAAAAATCTGACAGGTGATTTGTTTTGCCATCACTTTGGTGACTTTCTTTTTATCTAACTGCATGTAGTGTGAAACCAACTTTTTTGGTGAAAAATATTTATTGCTTTGTAGACAATAAGGTATGCAAAAAAAAAAGGAAAAAAAAAAAGAAAGAAAACACCCCAAAAACCAACCCCCAACCATTGCTGAAGTTGCTAGTGTAGTCCACCTGCTATTGTCATGGCTTTGTTGCTGTTGCAGCGTTTGTGTCTGGCGTCTTTAATAGATTTCAAGAAACCTCAGTCTAATTACACGTACCTTCAGGTTTGTGAGAGCGTATGATGATGTTCTTTATAAGGTAATGCTTGATACTTTGTCAACATTTTTTATTTGTGTTTTGTGTGACTTTTTTTTTTGGCTTTAAATTGTACGACACCAATTTAAGAAAATAAAATTGATTTGAAATTGTTAGCGGCCTGTTTTCAGTGATTTGTAATTCCAGTTCACGTGGCATCTGAGCAAGGTCTTTATAATGTGTGTTTGCTTCTACCTGCTTGACTTTTGGAATATTCAGGGAGGAAAAGCTAAACCCTGCATCTGGGATGTGGGAAAGGTGCTGAATTAATTAGTCCAGTCCTTTCACTCTTGCAGAAATTTCAGCAACACAGCTGTAAACTTTCAGGAGCCAAATACCATAATTCCACCGAATACTTCCCAAAACTCTACTTGCTGAACTCTTGTGTGTTATTGTTGCCCATGTGCATCACTGGGGAAAGTCCTGCCCACCAGCCCCTGTATGATGCAGCATCACCCCAGTTACTGGACAGTATTGTTTTTGTAAGAAAAAACCTTATTTCAAAATAACAATTTACTGTGAACTGGAATTGTTTTTGTCTTGCATAACCTGTTTCCTGCCCCTGCCTTTCCCACACCAGGGAATTGCTCTGTGAGAACAGTCCTGCCTGGAGATGCTGGGCTCTTGTTGATGCTGACTCACATGCAGGAACAGTCAATCCCCTTCTCCCTGCAGTCCTGCAACACCATCAGTGCTGGGGACAACTGTGAGAAACTGCATTTCTGTGTGGTGAAAAGGTGGTGGTACCACCTGGGCAAGACCCCACAGCAACCCTTGGAAAGCTAAATAATTACAAATGCTGGTGTTGCTTAAAGTTTGATAGCTCAGCAAATTTGGGTCTTTGTTTTTTGAAGGTTTGGGGGTTGTTTTGGTTTTTTTCCCAACATTTTTTTCCTTTAGTGGAAAAACCTTGTATAAATTTGTTCCCTGCAGCATGGTACGGTAGTACAGAATATATCCATTTAAAGGTTTCTGATGCCAAGGGTATGGGAGGGGGTGTCTTTTGAAGCTGCTCAGGAAGAATTTAAAAGGTTCAAATGAAAACACTGTAGCCAAATGAAAGATAGATCCCTGTGTGTCACACGCCTGTGTGGATAGAGGGCTCTGCTGAATCCATAGGACTCTTTCACAGGCAGCAGAGCAGAGGGGGAAACTGCTAGCTGGGAAAACTTAAACAACAGAAACACACAGTCTCTTCTAAAAGCACTGAACCATGGGGCCTGGACGGTTCAAAAGCACCAGTGGAAATTGCACAACTTTCTAGATGTTGACTGTGACGTTACGGTGCTGTTGATTCTAGGAGAAAACAAACCCGAGCAATTCTTCCAGGGCATTTGGCTTTGTTCCCGCATTTTATATTTAGTTGTTGGTAAGTACGTCAGCAAAAACACGCTCATTCAGCTCTGAAAGATCAGGGGTGACAGTGACATCAAGGAAGCAGAAACGGGTGGGTGTGTGTTGAACCAAGGCGATACAAAGATCAATTATTCCACTTCCAGCTCTTCTAAAGCTTTGTTTCACAAGGAATTAACTCCTTCCCAGCACATTTGAGCTCTCTGGTGTTTAGCTTGATATTGGTTTCTCTGCTGTGGCCCACTGTGCCTGGTCACCTCACAATCTCCTGAGGGGTTTTGCTGAAGGAGGGGAAGGGTTGTGTGCAGGGAGACAATACCCTGGCACAGCTCTGCAGGGCAGGAGCTAATGCTACCCAGAGAAATGCCAGCAGCTGGATTTATTTAGATTTATTACCATAAATGTAGCACTGAGGATGGATGCCATTCCCTGGGTGAGGAATGCCATGTAGTGCAGGGATATAAACTTCCCCGGGACATTTCTTTCTAAAAACAGCCCTTTTAGGGACAATAGAGTCAGAACCACCCCCCCTCCTGGGAGATGGAACCTGGCAAGGGATTTGAACACTTTCAGAAAACATGTTAAATAGTGTATTTCTAAGAAGGAGCAGAAGCAAATGTCAAACACAGGTTTCTTCCCTTGTCATGGGCAGAGAGTAACTGAATTCCCAAATGTGCACAATTTTTCTTCGTGTTTCCAGCTAATTCCCAATACAACTGCTGGGGAGGAGCTAAGGTGCTGCTTGTCCCTTGCAGGACAGCATGTCATCAGTTCCCAGCATGGAGGTTAATGGCTTTTAACCACAACATTTAGTATCTCCTGAAGTTCTAGTGCTATGCAGCAAAGGCCTTAAATTCATTAAAGATCAGTTCAGCAGCTTTTTCCTTCTCTTTAACAGAAAACTATCGGAAGAAAGTATCCTTCAAAACAACACGATGTTTCATTTGAGCCTTTTTTTTTTTAATTTAAGAGAAATGTTGTTTCTCCGTGAATTTAAAGCAAATCCTCTTGAAATAAATATGTCCCTTTTCCATAGCTGGCCTTGGGGAGGAAGATGAGAAAGTTGTTGGGGTGACATTGCCACAGCAGAGCAGGAGCAGGCTGCTCAGGGAGGGGACAGCCAGCTGCACTGGGGCCATGGGCCCTGCTCTGCCAGCCGGAGGGGACATCCCGCAGTGTCCCTGGGCAGGGAGCAGTGGGAGAGGTGCCAGAGGTGCCCTGGCAAGGGACAGCTGTGCAGCCAGAGCTTTGGGTGTTCCCAGCACACGGCAGGAAGGTGGCACTTCGCGTTGCCAGAGCCCCATCTGCAGGCGGCAGTTTGGTGTGAGGAGAGACACTGACATCGCCATGAAAATTAAATTATCTGCCTCCAAAAACATGGCAAACCCCTGTCCTTCAGCCATTCTGCCTTCCCATCCTTCAGGGTCTGACTCCCCCAGAGTGCACCAGCAGCGCCAACTCTGGCAAGTCACTTCAATTTCTCCGTGCTTTTGGTAGCAAGATCAAACAGATAAGTTACATGTAGGTGTTTAAAGACAAAATAGGTAAGTTTAAAAAAGGAAGAGGCAGTACGTGCTGTGGCAGGTTAAGAGCAGAGCTTGTGCTGCCTGTTTTGAAGTTTCTTGGCTGCTCTTGGAATGGGTGAGGAGCTGGAATGCCGTAGCTTTTTCCCTCATGGGATATCTATGCAAGTCTGTCTCCTATCCCATCACTGTTTTCCATATTGACTGGGGCCTTCTTCCCTCCCTCAAATTTACTGAAATGAGCCAAGCTCAGAAATCAGGGCAGGGAAGGAGGAGGAAGGGATGTGGCGGACAGACAGTGCAATTGCATAAGCTCCACTTCCTAAGGAAATGAGGCAAAAAAAGATTCAGACACCCTGGTTGCAGTGATAAAGAAATTTGTATTCCTGTTTCCCTTGGCAGCAGTGCTGCACTGTGATGGGCCATCTTTAATTGCTTCTCTAAACAAAGTGCAGCTGGGACCCTGTGATAGATCCTCCCTTTGCCCCTGAAATAACTCAGAAGTGTCAGTTCAAAAAAGGACGTGCTGCATTTCTTCCCCTTATTAGCCGAAATAACAAGCCTGTGATAATCTGGTCCACTTGGAAGTGTCAAACCTTCCGTGCTCCATCTCAGTGGGTAAATGGAGCTCTCCCACACCAATCTCACAGCGTGCCGGGAAACCCACATCCTCACTGGGTAGCACTGGGGCAAAAAACCATTCCAGGTGCATATGGCATTTTGGGAGGTACTCGGTGTGGCCTGATAAGGGCTCCTGTTGTGCCCAGACTGCCCATGAGGTGCATCAGTGCAGACAAAACTCGCTGCACGAAACACGAGCAAAAGGATTGCCTGAGCGAGCCAGCTGGGGGAAACCTGAGGGGAAGTGGAGCCAGAGGTGTCCATGCTCGGCACTGGCACAGACAGAAGTGTGTGGGAAAGGGAGAGATGGGGATCACTGTGACATCCCTCTGGGAAGGAGCCGTGAGCTTCCAGGGCAGGCCTGTGTGCCATGGGAACTATTCCCTCCGCCTTGTCCTCACCTCACTGGAACTGTAGTGCTGTCAGTCCGCTGCTTTTCCTTGATTTAACAACATGACGGACTTTTTGCGCGGAAGTCCCCGTGCGGGAGGTGGGCCTGAGCAGGGCAATGCCCCCAGCCTGGGCACTGCCATCTGGAGCTGACATGGCTCTGCAGGCTGGGAATCCCGGAGCACTCACGGCTCCACACGCCATCCCCTTGCACACTCGGAGGGCGATCCGGGAAGGGCTGGGTTTGCCGTACGGACCGCGGTTCCCTCAGCCCGCCCCGCTGCCCTCACAGCGCCCTTCGCCTTTCCCGCCGTGTCCCTGCGCGGCCGCCGTACCGCGCCTGTGCGTGCAGCGTGGTGCCGCCGCTCCGCAGCGCCCGCGTAAGTGGTGGCGGCGGGCGCGGGGCTGAGGGAGCGGGCAGCGGGCAGCGGGCAGCGGGCAGCGGGCGCGGCCTCTCCCGCCCGGCGGATGCGGGACGATGCTGCGGTGGGGGCTCAGGGTCGTGAGCCTCTCCGCCCCGGGGAGCGCGGCGTGCGCCGGGCCGTGGCGGCGGCAGCGGCAGCGCAGCGTGGGTACCGCCGGGCCCTGCCTTGCCCCCGCGCTGGGGACGGGACAGGCCGGGTGCGCCCAGCGCCGCTCGCCCTGCCGGCCCGCCGGGTGGCCAGGCTGCACAGGCCCTGCCTCCCTTCTCCAGGGGATGGTGACACGGCCCTAGGTGACACTGACCTAGGGACAGGGGTGCTCGCCCTTCCTGCCTCCTACTTGTTCGTGTGCGGTCCCTTTCTGCGGCCCCGGGGGGTGGATGTGTCGCTTTCTGCCCGAGTTTCATGCCATTCATGCTCGTCTCCTTTGCGGTTGTGTTCCCTGCAGGTTCTTAGAATGGCTGAGGATTTGAGAGCAGCGGTTGCCAGCCAGCCAAAGAGACTCAACAGCAGCAGCGAGGTGGTTGAAAGGCTGGAAGAAAACGGGCATCAAAACAAAAGGTTGAAGGGCGATGCGGATGAGGAAGATGCAGAGGATCAGAATAAGAAGTCGCCCAAAAGGAAGATTGTGCTGTTGATGGCATATTCAGGGAAGGGCTACCATGGGATGCAAGTAAGTAGTTTGGGAAAGCAATGTATCCAGCTTATTTTTTGGCTTGGAGTCTGTTATGTTTGTAACTGTAGTCACACTGACTGGGTAGGGAAACAATTTGCAGTTGCAATGTGAAAAGCTGGGGCAGGAACAGTGTATGAATGGTTTCAAATGGCTTAGTAGTAACTTCATTTAAAAAAAGTCAGTGGTGCATCTCACAGATGATTCTGGGGACAGTGCTGTGTCATAGCACCAAACCTGCCCGTGCAGGGTGGTCTGTGGCACAGGGCTGGCAGTGAGAGAGTGATCCTGCTCCATCTGCTGCTCCTCTCCACGTACTGCAAGCTCCATACACTTAAATACTTCAGAAGCTCCAAGAGATAACTTACAGGGAAGGGAGCTTATGCAACAAAGGAGATTTGTTCACCAGCAGTTAACCTCCTCCTTACAGGCACATCAGGTGAACTGAGCAAAAGAACCCAATCTAATTTTGAGAAGCAGAATTTGCAGAGGCTGGATTTGGAGCAGCAGCTGTCAGCTTCAGGGTGCTGGGACAGTATTTCATTGGTGCTGTTTCATGCAGTTGAAGGAATCGTCAAAAAGCTGAAGAGGTGTTGCACAGTGAAATTAGAAATGAGCCTTTGTTTGCCATAACAGTAACAGCTAAATCAGAAAGATTCTTTATTAACACTCTCTGGTAAAATATAGTTAGTTTTATTAGAGAATGGCTGCGCTCTTAAGGCTGCAAAGGAAAGACTTTTAAAGAATTTCCCAACAACGTTTGATTAATAAAATTGTCATCTTCAGTTATCCAATTATTACTGTTTGTTCTATTTCTTATTTTTTCTACATATTGCCTCTTAGAGAAACGTGGGATCTTCACAGTTCAAGACAATTGAAGATGACTTAGTCTCTGCCCTTGTTCAGTCAGGATGCATCCCAGAAAATCACGGGGAAGATATGAAGAAGATGTCTTTCCAGCGGTGTGCTCGAACTGATAAGGTACTTTGGGTGGGGGTTGTGCTCTCCTAGACCCTGGGGTTTACAAACCTCTGCTAACTGGGGTGGACTGGTAAAGTGTTGTCTAGAGTGAGATCACACAGTGAATGTTGCTTGAAACTTCTCCTTTTGTTAAATTAAATTAAATTAAAGCACAAGCAAATAAACTTGTTCCTCAGCTATTTCAATTCTGCAAGGGCTATGCCAGAGCTTCCAAAGTACATAATCATGTGGGCTTGTGTGTTATGGTTTTTACAGGGTGTGTCTGCAGCTGGGCAGATTGTGTCGCTGAAGGTCAGGCTAATAGATGACATCTTAGAAAAGATCAATAATCATCTTCCTTCTCACATCAGAATTCTGGGTAAGATCACTGAAATGGGCAGAGAAAATGTTTTTAAGAGATGCTTTCTCTGGCAGAAGGTCTCTTCCTTATCATTATAATTTTACTTGTAAGTAGATTAGTTTTAACACACTTCTGTTTGCTTGAAATTGATGTTCTCATAAACAAA
Organism: Entomyzon cyanotis; assembly: GCA_024500445.1. Lineage (NCBI taxonomy): Eukaryota > Metazoa > Chordata > Aves > Passeriformes > Meliphagidae > Entomyzon > Entomyzon cyanotis. The sequence continues at coordinate 5,415,817 of JAKEPQ010000852.1, forward strand.
TCTATTTTTTGTTAGTATTTTATTTAAAATATATTCTTGTTGGTAGGAGTGAGATCACAGTCAGTTCATAACCTACTGATTCAAAAAATCTAATGTCACTTTTAAATCCAGGCCTGAAGAGAGTCACTGGGGGATTCAACTCCAAGAACAAATGTGATGCCAGAACCTACTCCTACATGCTGCCAACATTTGCCTTTGCCCATAAGGACCATGATGTGCAGGAAGAACTTTATCGGGTGGACAGAGAGACCCTTGAAAGGGTCAATAAACTGCTGGCTTGCTACAAAGGGACACACAACTTCCACAACTTCACATCACAGAAGGGCCCCAAGGACCCCAGTGCCAAGCGGTACATCATGGAGATGTACTGTGGAGAGCCCTTTGTCAGGGAAAACATGGAATTTGCAGTGATCAAAGTGAAAGGTCAGAGTTTCATGATGCACCAGATCAGGAAGATGATTGGGCTGGTGATAGCAATTGTGAAAGGTTATGCTGCTGAGTCTATCATGGAGCGCAGCTGGGGAGAGGAGAAGGTCGACGTCCCCAAAGCCCCAGGACTTGGGCTGGTGTTGGAGAAAGTACACTTTGAAAAATACAACAGGCGTTTTGGGAATGATGGGCTGCATGAGCCACTGGAGTGGACAGAGGAGGAGGAGAAGATTGCTGTTTTCAAAGAGCAGTACATCTATCCTACCATTATCAACACAGAAAGGGAGGAGAAATCCATGGCAAACTGGCTAAACACCCTCCCCATTCACGACTTCAACTCATCTGCTGTTGAGATTCAAACTAACAACAAAAATTCAAAGGTAATGACTGAAGCCATTACTTTGCAAATGGAAGCTGTCAGGTTGAAATGTCTCTTCCCTTTGTAACATTTTTGTTTTCCATGAATATGCTGTGGAACATGACAGTCATCTGGAGTATGAAATGTGTATAATCTTTTCTGTCTTTGTGCACTTGATGATAGTGGAATGAATTGTACAAAGAATTGTTTTCCCCGGGTTTTACAGGGAGCGCTTGATGAGGGAGGAAGGGAAGCTTTAAGCACAAGCAATCTGCATAATCATAAACTAGCAACAGAAATTGTGGACAAATTACCAGCCTTTGCTGTTGTGAAAGTGTTTGGTAGTCTAGGTTTCAGTATGACAATTCTGTTTTAAATACCTTCTGGCTTTTTGTATTCACTGATTTTGGGCTAATTCTCATTTTGTATAATTCCCCGTTACCAGATAAGGTTTGGAATCAAGGAAATTTAGGACCAGCTCTTTTAAATAAATCTGCCATGAGCTCAAAATAGGCCATCAGAACAACTAGTGAGTAGCTGGGATATTGTGGAATTGGGTTTGTGCCAACAGGAACTCCTGTGAGCTGTAAGGTGCAGTACTACAAAGGTGTAGAATATATTTTTACCAAAAAGGAAATGTCAGTTAAAGGCTGGCAAATCCTTGAAGGATGACTCATGGGCAGGGCTAGAACTTCTTTGTAGTGCATCTCAGAAGAAAATAATGACCTTTCTTTCATTTAACAGAGCCTTTAAAATAAGCTTTATTTTGTGTAGCAAATGAACCTGCCCTAAAGAATGTTAGGTTTAATTATGTCTCTGCCATTTTTTGCTAGAGTTCAAGAGAGTTTTAACACATAAAACTTTCAGCCTTGTTGAATAGCACAAGCGAGATCCCATCAATTTCTCAGGGTTATTTTTTTACTTGTCTGAATTCTGGAGCTGTGAGAGGGGTGTTTGTGACAGGAGGTCACAGCAAAAGCCTCGTTAATTTGGTTAAATGAGACCCAATGAGACCATGTGGCTCAGAGTCATTTACCTGGTGATGTTGGCAGGATTTGGTGCTGTCAGGTTCCCAATCCCTGACATATTCCTGGCAGGGGGCAGGTTCTGCTCCCTGCAGATAGACCCAACCAAGTACAGGTTTGGCACCACAGTTAGCACAAGCTGTCTGGGAGGGATAAATAAGGCATGATATGACAGACTCTGCTGAGATTTTGCAGGCTGTTTGCATTTCGGTGAGCTGTGCTTGCTGGTATGAAGTCAACTGTCTGAGTGTGGCAGAATTTGTTTTGTTGTAGGATATTAAACTGCCAGTGTTAAATTCTTAGGATTTGGTGTTTGTTTTCAGCAAGTGGTGGTGAGGGGAAAAAAAGGAGTAACTACAGACGTATAGTCTATAGATATATACCATGTTAGCTTCTCTTTATAAAAATCCTTTGATATCAGTCATATAAATTAAAATACTTGCATCAAAAAATTCATAAATCCTGCAAATTAATTGCACTGTATTAACCTACTCCTGAAGGAATGGCTCCCAGAGAAGAGCTCTGACATCAGTTTCCTTGTAAGTTGCTAACATCTGTAGTATTTCCCTAGTACTACTTTGTGCAACTGATTTCACTTTTAAACAAGTATTAGTGAGCCCTGGCTTATCTGCAGTATAGGTTGGACATAAATTCTCTGCAGCAGACAAATAAAATTCTCAAATCTGGCTTTAGACGATGTAACAAACTTAGCTTTTGAGGGACTTGCATAAAAAGCCACTAAACTTGTCTCACCTGCATTTATTTTCTTTTACTTTTTCAGAGGTTTAAAGTCAGTATCTTTGATTTAGGTCAGTCTGTGGATGTAAATGCAATATTCACAAACCATTTCTCGTTTTGCTTTGCAGAAGAACAGCGACCTTGAAGGTAGTGATGGTTGTGGCGATGATTCTGACTGAGCCAGGATGCGGCTGGATGTGGAACCCTTGCTGCTTGCAGTTTCCTTTGTCTACAAAAAAGTGGCCTTTCTAAATCCAAGAATACAGTGAAGCAGGAGTTTGCAGAATGGATGCCCAGGAGAAACTGGGTGGGGAAGACAGTGCAGTAGAAAAAACAGAAGCTTTTTATACCACTGACCAATTCACCTGACTGATATACTTGAAAACAGTGCAGTGAGAAAACAACTTTCTAAGAGAATCTTGAAATGCAGGATATCTTATCTGCTATTTGAATAATGTTTTTATTATGTTTACTTGGGAAGAAGTATTTTAAATATATATAATCTCTACATAAAGATGGGGCAAATCATTTTAATATACTGATTTTTATTATGAAGTTATGACTCCATGAGCTTTTGATTTTTTTTAATCGTTTACCTTTATTCAAACTTAATCTCTAAACACCATTAAGCTTTTGTTTTCCATGTCATCCATGGTTTTCCTATGGAATAACATGCATGACCCTGAGTGTGGTGCTAAAACCACCAAGGTTGTTGGAACTCTTTGTTCCCACATTTAATGGTTGCTGGCCAAAGCCTTTAATTTTATGGCTCCTAGAATTATTCTTTTGGTTTTGTGGGGGTTTTTTTGGGGCACAGCTGTCCTTTAAAACAGGATTCCCACATTCATTTTATCTGGGTTTTCTGTAGAGCTTTTTATTTTATCATTAAGGCCTTGCTCAATTTTATGAGAGCAAGTGTGTAGAAGTGTCCTGGAGAGGAGCACAGCCTGGATTTTCATTTACACCCCTTGCTGCTCCATACTATTGACCTACTCTGCATTATCCTCTATCCAAAGCTCCATCTTTCTATGCCTTTTGATCTGAAAAAAAGAAAAAAACCAACTTTATCTGCTTATAATAAAGGCCCCGAAGCTGTGATATTTACCACAGTTGAAATCAAGGAGAACATTTATTTGGAGAGAGAAAAAAGCATTAATAACAATGAATAGTTCAGGGTCGCGGCTTCCCCCTGTGTGCGGGTGGTACCGCCTGGCGGGGGTGCCCTCCTCCCCCCGGTGAGCGGGGAATGGTATCGCCCGGCGGGGCGGGGCCGGCGGAGGGGCGGGGCGAAGGGCGGCCGTGAGGGGGCGCTGCGGGAGAGCCCGGCGGGTCAGGGCGTGAGGGGCTGAGGGGGCGTGCGGAGCGGGTCAGGCTGTGCGGGGACAGTACGGGGTGGTACAGGGTGTGCAGGGCGGGTCAGGCTGTGCGGGGACAGCGCTGGGGCGGTACAGGGTGTGCGGGGCGGGTCAGGCTGTGCGGGGACAGTGCTGGGGAGGTACAGGGGTGTGCGGGGACAGTGGTGGGGTGGTACAGGGTGTGCGGGGCGGGTCAGGCTGTGCGGGGACAGTACGGGGTGGTACAGGGTGTGCGGGGCGGGTCAGGCTCTGCGGGGGGACAGGGGTGCGGGGTATGGGGGCAGGTTGGTGCGGGGGTGCTGTGCGGGGGAGCGGGTCACGCAGCGGTGCGAGGGGCAGTGCGGGGGAGTGGGTACAGCGGTGTGCGGGGCGGGTGCAGGTCTGCCGGGCGGCACAGCAGAGTGCGAGGGCTGCCATGGGAGGCAGCATGGTTGGTGCAGGTGCGGTGCGGGGCAGCGGGGCACATAGCGGTGTGAGGGGCGGTGCGGGGGAGCGGGGCACGCAGCGGTGTGAGGGGCGGTGCGGGGCAGCGGGGCACATAGCGGTGTGAGGGGCGGTGCGGGGCAGCGGGGCACATAGCGGTGTGAGGGGCGGTGCGGGGCAGCGGGGCACGCAGCGTGGAGGGCGGTGTGAGGGGCGGTGCGGGGCAGCGGGGCACGCAGCGGTGCGAGGGGCGGTGCGGGGCCCGGGGAACCGCGCTGCCGAGCTCCGCGCTAGCGCCTGCTCTGTTCCGAGGCAGCATTTACACTGCGCACCGGGCTCTGCTGTGCTTCACAGCACGGACCATCCCTCCCCTCTGCTTTATGAAACGGGAGGTGTGGAACTGGCGGGAATGACAGCAGGCAGCAGCACCTTGCTGTCACAGCTTCAGTCACCTCCCGTGTGTGTGACAGCACCGCCTCTCTCCGTGACTGCAGCCCGTGAGTCCTGAGTGGAGAAAGCCTAAAATCTGACCATCCTACATCATCTTCAAAGTGCAAATGTACCCACTGCAGACTCAAGATGTGCTGCAGGAGCCCTCCGGGTCTGACTGCTAGAGATAAAACTGGATAACTCTATTGGGATGATAAAGGATTCAGGTGGTTAATTTGGGTTAAAAGGTCAGTGACCATTGAGATCAACTCTCTTTATAGTTGTGCAGGAAGCAATTCTGCAACCATAAAACCCATTTTGTAGCAAAATAAAGAGAATGTAAAAGTAAAATCGGGGATAAGAGTGGCTAGAGCTTTGAAAGTGGTAGTCCAATGCAACATTTTATTGATAATGAGATACTTTATTAGGTTAACTTTATTTTAGTTCCAAAATAGTACATCACAGACTCATAATTAGTTCTGACAGCAATTAGAAAAAAAAAACATGACCTTTAAAATAATGCTGGTATATCTAGTGCATATATTAATGACTTATGATTAAGTGTAAGTTTTAAGCTTTGTAATTAAAGATAATTGCTTTTATGAGATTTTCTGTAATTGTAACATTATATCTAATACCAATTGTTACACATTTTAAAAACCCTCTGGAGAAAATCTTAGAGATCCAAGCAAGTGCTGCACATCTCATTTTCTGTGCATTGGGTTTAAATTTTTACCCTCTGAGCCTAATTTGTTGCTTTCCTTAATTAATGTTGTTGCATGAAATTTTCCCCTTTTGGTCATTTGATACCCTGATAGAGATTGGTTATGTTGTTGTCAACTCTCTGTAGGATGTTGTTAGCCAAGATCTTGTCAGGTTGAAGACTGGGTAAGTACAACCAGCTATGTGACAGGCTGTATTACCACTTTCTTTGGTTCTTTTTGTTATTTCAATGTTTCCTGTACTGAAATTGCAGTTTTTAAAAGTCTCTCTGCAGGTGGAATGCCTCCTGTCACTCAAGTGGCTCAGCAGATTAGCCAGGAGGAAAACCAACAGCAAAATGGACCAAATTTGTCAAGTTTGCAAAATTCCTTACCTGCTCCACACAGCAGGAAGGCAGCTCTGCCCCAGCAGGTACAACCAGCAGGCTGGGATAAGAAGCATGTGCTTGTGGTCCTAGTGCCAGTTCCCTCACAACAACAGGTATCAGATTTGTGTATTATCTTGCTTGGGGAGTGTTGACCTCTGTGTTTTGTGGGGAGACTTTGTGAATGGCAGAATTCATCACTCCAGCCTGGGAAGAAAGGAGCAAATAATTCCAGTAGTTTTTGCAGATGACTTTGCCAAGCCTGACAATTTGCTTCAGATAGCTCTGGTATATCTCAGCTGGGTATGAATCATTCTTTACAATAAAAATTTTTGTTCATTTAGATTTAGAATGCTCTGTGGATACCTGTGTCTCTCATTTGGTTTTAATTAGTGCTGCAGATATACATGAATTTTCTTGAAGAAAGGAAAGGGATGAGAAGGAATCAGACACGTTCTCTAGGGAAGTAGCATTTGTTCTTGTAATGAAGTCCTAGAAGGAGATTTAATTAAACAGAATCCATTATTTTAACTTTTTGTGCACCATATTTAGAATAAGGGGGGAAGAATCACAATGAAAATTTGTGCGGCTTGTGCTGACTTGCCAGCAGTTGCAGGAGGCTTACATGTGTTAATAAAAATGCCAGAAACTAAATCTATTTTTATATGAACATTTTAGAGAATTTTGTCCGTCTACCATTCTGGCAGAGTATTTAAATTCTGTGAAATTTCTCACTGAATCAGCCCTGCTCTTCCAATGAGATCTAGGGGTACTGTATTTTAGGAGGAAAAACAAAAGTTCCCAAGACTGAGTACCACTGCACCCCAAGCTTCTCTACTGATTTTTCACATTACTGCTGCCTCACAAAGTCCTTCAGAGACTTTACATAAAGCTGCACAAAATGCATTATTCATCATCATCTTTTAATAAAGTGCAACTGTGGAATGTTTCCAAGGACTGAATAATAATTTCCGTTGGTTATCCATGTAGCATTTTTCAGTGTCTGTATTGGTTTTGTGTTGAGGAGTAGGAAACCTAAGTTTAATTATGTTTACTTGAAGAAAAATGAAATCCTGCAGCAAATAACAGCGCTGAGAAAAGAAGGTTTATGGTCTCTCAAACATCTGCCCAAACTCCATGGGGCCCTAGGGCACAAATCACACCATGATTATCTTTTGGAAGAAATGCAGTGGATGGCAACTGATTTTGTTCAAGAAAGAAGATGGAAGATGATAACTGCCAAGAGAGTAATGTGAATTTGATATTTTCAGGGAGAAAAGGAGGGAAGAATAGGCAGCATTTTCATGGTCAGGACATGGTCACTGAGGGTGTGTGAGTTTGGGGTTGCCTCTCCACTGTATTTGTAAACTTTAAACAGTACTCCTAAAAGGATTGCAATTATTTTCTTTCTTTAGAAATATGCTTTTTAGATAAAGCTTGCAAAAATTTCATGGTTTCATTTTAGGGTTCATGTGTCAAGGTGGGAATAGTTGGGTTCTGGAATGCCAGTTACACAAGGGCAAATGTTTAAATTGCAAGCATTTAATTAAGTGCAGAGCTTGTCATTTGAGGGTGCTGCCCTGTTCCTGACTCCTGGTAACATGAGCATAATGCTCTATTTCCATGGTGTGGGTTGTTGGAACCTTTTAAAGTAACAGCAGCTGCTCTCTGCAAAGTCACATGACACGTGGCTCTTCCATGCTCCACTTTAATTCTGCCATCAGCTGTGAGCTTTTTGATCATTCTCAGATAATGTGGTATTATAACCACTATTTTTTTTAAACTGCAGCTGAATAGTAGTAAAATATTTCTTTGTATTTTTTTTCCTTTTTTTATAACTTAAGCATGTAGACTGCTCTCTCTTCGGTGTGATTGGAATGGAAAACCAAATTACCTGCTATGAAGCACAAATACTGCCAAGACTGAAGGTAGCTATAAAGGTTATTGAAGATATCTACTGCTCCCCTTCATCACCCAGACTTGAGCCAGGGAAGCTCAAATCAAATAGGTATGTAGTGTACAGGTGATTGATTTATTTTTTATTGATTTTTTTTTTTTAAGTAACAGGTGCAAATGAGTAATATTTGTGAGGGCTGAGAGGGTTCATTCAGAATTATTTGTTTCTCTTGTTATCTTTTGTTTTTAAACTGATCGCTGCTAAGACTATATTCCAATCTTCTGAGGGAAAGCAGAGTGCTTCTTATTGCTTAATAGTTCTTTTCATTTATGAAGGCTCAATTTTGATCTTTCCAGCCATACTCAAGAGTTGAAGTCACTTGTGTTGAAGTCATTTGATCAAACAGTGAAAGTAAGTTCTGGTCTAGAGTTTCCAAGGAAAATAATTAAATCTTCTCCTTCTAGTTAATTTTAAGTCTAAGATGTACTTGCAAAACACTTAAAGAAAATTTTTGGGGGAGGGAGCAGGGGTTGGAAAAGATGTTAAATTTTGAGCTCATTTATATTTTGCTTTTGAGTCTTCCCTCAGAAGAGAAATTGGGAGGGTCCGGTTTTGACTCATGGAACAAATGTAATTCTGCTGTAGAGCAATGCTCTACAAACTTAAATTTTACAATAAATTAACCTGATATGGGCAGAGTATGGTTAGTGAAGCCCAAGACAGCTTGTGTGACATGTGGCTGTGACAGGTGACAAGGAGGATGTCCTGCACTAGTGTTATTAGGCTGTTCTGCCAGAAGGGAGCATTGGCAGTTAATGAAATTAAAGCATTGGAAGTGATAGCTGGAGTATATGTGTAAAACGAAAAAAGAACTCATTCTTTTGCTGTTCAGACATCTTTGGTTTCCTGGAAATAGCATACACAAAACAGTTACTGTGAAGTCAGCTCTTAAAACTGCAATGTTTTTAAAACCATACTCTTAGATAAGGCTTTGCTCCACTATGAAGTTTGACCCGTATTAGCATCTTTTGGGGAGTCCTTTTGCTGTCTCCAGACTCCAAAGATGATTAAGGGATATGGGAGTTCTGTTATGCCCCTTCCATTTAATCCTTCAGAGATGACTGAAGCATCAAAGCATTTGGTGTACTTGAATGTTATAGTACAGTGTGCTTCTTCTGCATGTTGAGAGAAGCAGAATCCCTCCTGCCATATGTTCTTCAGATGGGTACCTCTATCAGCTCAGATTACACACTAAAAATAATATTTTTGCCAGTAGGCATAGAGCAGGAAAGCAGATTTATTTTTCATTGTGATACCAAAACTAACATTTGTCCTTGTACCACAAGTGTCAGCTTTTCTCCTGCTCTCTTCTCTTTTCATAGCCATTCATAGAACTCTTTCATTAAATAAATTATCCTTATTTTCAACTTTTTTTTTTTTGCATAAGCTTTATCTGGTTACAGTAGATTCAGAAAAGAATTTTGAATTTAAAGGGTGTCCCAGAAGACAAAAGACAACTAAAGGAATGCCTGGACAAAATGTACTTTTGGAATGAGCGTCATTGTTCCAGAGCCCCCCTGTATGGCAGAGACCTGTTGGAAACTTGCTCTTGGATCAGTGAAAGAAAAATCTCTCAGCATTGTTCTGCCAGGATTAATAAGTGGCACTGGGCTGGCTTTGCAAATTGCCTTCCATATTCCAGCACTTCAGAGATTCCAAAGGATCCATTGCAGGAACTCATTCTGACAGTGAAGCAGCAACGGATTGCCCTGAAGGATGTTATTACGAGGTAATTGAGAAAAATCCATGTGCAGTCTTTGCACAGATTTGATGGGTGTGTGCTACCCTCCAAAACAGGTTATTTATGTGAACAACTGTAAAATGCTAAATGATAAATACACTGTTTTGTTTTATTCTTTTTGCAGGCTACATTCCTTTATGCTGAACCTATTTGCATTTGAGATGTATAATTTTAGATCATTCTAAGATCTGAAACTCTCAATAGTTCCATGGCAACTGTTATTAGTTATATAACAATTCTACTTTATTTTGCTATGTCTTGTATTTGTTGTGCTAATACTGACAAAAAAAGTAGGAGGTGTAGTAAGTTTATCTTGGTAACTTTATGGATAGTGGTAATTTCCTCTTCAGTGTTTTTGCATTTACTTGATGTCGCATAAAACCTCGTACTGATTTACTTTCTATTACCATTAGCAAGGTGCTTTGTGCTTCTTTGCAAATATTACTGGTTCTGAGTAGTTAATAGCCCAAGCAGTTGAAAATTAGTATAATAAAGTTTTAATTTGTTTCATAGAGATCTGTGCATATTTCCAGCTAAAGCTGTTGCTTCTCCGTGTCTGTATGTAGCAAATCCCCCTTACACATACACCCATGGAATGAAGCTCTTGAAGATCAGTCTCAAGGAACAGATGCTTCCCTACTTCCATTCAATGCAGCAGATAGCAGGGCCTCATTTTCTCCAGTTTCCAGATCCCTGACTGGTGCAGCATGATTCAGGTATTAAAACCCCACTACTGGTTACACCTGTGTGCAAGGGGCTTTCTCTAATGGTTGAGTGTGATCTGCAGAACCTTCAGGTTCTCATTTTGTAACCAGGCAAGCTGGGAGCTCTGGCTACCCTGCTTTGGAAGCTGAAAGCAGAAGGACAGTAGGTGCTGAAGGATTTTGACACATGATCCTGGAGCTTTTCCTGAACTTCCATTGCCTCACATGAGTGAGATTTAGTGAGAGTGGTGCTCACAGCTGGCATTATCTGGTAAGAGGATCTCTTACTCAAGCTAACAGAGAAGACATGCTCATAGTGGGAGGGGAAAATGTTATAGGGAAGTCTAATACATTTGCAAAATTCATTTGCATAATTTCCTTACTCATTGAAACAAATTATGTATGTAGCTGTAGCACAAATACGTAATTATATATGAAATATGTTGGTCATATTACTATTTGATGAGGCATCTAGGGTGTTTCCAAGGAGTATGCTACTAGTTATCCTATGTTTATGAGCAATTTGTGCTTCAAACACAGATGTTTTATTTCACAATAGCAATTTGATTAATTGCTTTTGCTTTCATTATCTGTAGCTATTTACATTGTTAGTACTTTAAGTGTAGTTGGTATTTTTATGTTGGCAGTTCCTCAGCCTTACTCCAGGGGCTTTTATTTTTTGTAGAGTGCCCTGGCATTGCCTGAGGATAAATTGAAAGTATGCTCCTCTCCCTCCCCAGTAAGATTCTCTGTATCCTCTGGGGCCTACAATTTGAGCAAACATTAACAATAGAGTTGAGTTTTTCTTATTTTTTATTCTAAATTTCATCATTATGCTTTCTGTCAGATGCACTATAAAACATAAAAGAATACTTAGCCTTAAAGCAACACAAGGCAGCACAACAGAAGGGATTTGATTTCGTCAATAGACAAGAAAAATGATGGAGCATGTACAGGAATAATCATTCAGGTGTGCTTAGTCATAGGACATGATGTGATTACTGTAATAGACCTTTAGATTTTTATCTGGCTGAATGCACCATAAATTAATAGTTTTAATGGTAGACAGATTAATTACGAATTGTGTAGATCTGTAATGTGGGCAGTCAGATAAAATGTTTGCATGCTTAATGTAGGTTGGGGAAGTAATAAGAAAGCAATTTTTCCAATCTTCTCACTCTGTTAAAAAAGTTTCTTTAGAGACTTATCCTTTATTATTGTGAATTTGTAATTAAGTTGCTTGTTTTCCCATTTTAGGAATTCGTAAAAAACTTCAACCAAGACAAATGATTCTTCTTTGCTATCCTTTCTTCCCACTCTCCTTCCACAGGTGTCAGTCACACAGATATGATTACTGTTCTCTTCTGTGACACTGATTTAGTTCTGCTGATGGACACACACTAAGGGATGGTGTGACAAATTTGCAAGAGGCAGAGATGTCTACATATACAGGTGAATTTCATGCTAAGAAACCGGTGTTTTAAAATCAGAAATAGAGAGAAGATAGTTTGGGGTGAAACTAGGATTTTTGGTTGAGGTCATCCTTTTAGTTTAAGTAACTTGGTCTTCTAAGACCCCTTCAAAGAGTATATCATACATCTGAAAAAGAGTGTTTAACATTTGATTCAAGAACTGGCTGCTCTGGGAGGCAATTGTTCAACAGACTTTTTATCTCAGGTATTGTAACATTAAGAATATGAGCAGTTATTTGATGATAAAAAATAAGTGTTCTAATAGATCTGAGTAAGAATTTTGAGCAAGTAGTGGTATATTTATTTCTAGGCTTGTTTGGGAACCAGTGATATGTGTTCACAGTTAAATTCAGTAGAAATCCTGAATTGTCAGCTCATATAGAAAATCAGAAGGTGACAGCATCTATTAATAAAACTGTGCTTGTAAAAGGGTTACAATGATAATGTAACCTTTTTATTGGCATTGTTTTAATCAATCAAAAGCAACATCTCCTGCAGCAAAAGGTCTCAAATACATCTGTAATCTGACTTAATTTAAGATGACTAAAAATTTTTTGACATAATGCCTTATCTTATTGATAAGATTGATAAGATTAATCTTATCTTATTGATAAGATAAGGCATCTTATTGATAAGATATTGATTATCTTATTATTTGAATACTTCAAAATGTGTTTCCATAAGGTTCTTTGCTCTGAATATGGAAAAGAGGATTTTAAAACATTTACAGAAGACACACTGTCTGAGCTAAGAAATTATGTAGACTGAGAGTTGTGTGACTCAGGAAACACCATGGTTCCTACTCAAAACAGCTGGCCAACTTAGTGGACCAGGTATGGGGATTTCTCTTGTTTTATGTAAACCTTTAGAAATATTTTGAATTTACTTTCCTGTACAACAACCAAGTGGCTTCCACAAGGTACCTTGTTTTCAATCCACTTACATCAAACAGTTCTGTGCAAATTTAAATACTGAAACACTCATGGGAGGTAATTTGAGCCTGTTGATAAATCTGTTCATGTTCTGAAACTTTTAAGTCACCAAATGTTCCCCTGAGGGTTGTTAAGTGCATTGGGATAAATTGTATCTCATGTTGTAAAACTGTTTTGCAGTCCTGTGCTTTGCCAGATTATTTGCATTTTTTCATAAAGGTCTTGGATCATGTCAGTTGTTTGGTCAACTCTTGTAACTATGTTTATCAGTCTCCAAACCAACACCAACATTGTTACATTAAAGCCTTTGCAGGTCCAGAGGGAAAGGTGAGTTTAAGTTGAAACATGCTTTGCATTGTGAGGACTTGGGGGCTTCTGGGGTCGTCTTTGTTGGTTTTTTAAAATTTTTTCTTTTAATCCCTCATTGCTATTAGAATACTACACGAGTGTTTACCAAGCTGAAACATACCTGTATTTTAGAATTTTGAATAGCGTGGTATACAAGCAAATGTTAGTAAATAGCTTCTCCTGACAATAGACTAATATAGGTTATATTTATTATATTTCCATATGCTTAGGAATATGAATTTCCCCACTGTTATAACAATATGACCTTGGATGTATCATTTTGCATTACCAGTATGTTAAAAATAAAGAAGGGGAGCTGTTCAAAATATTTTAAGTGGCAGGATATTAATTGTCTTCAGTCAAGACTTGTTGATAACAATGAATTTTGAGACAGGGCACGTTTGATTATGTAATTTTAGTACCTCAGCTTTCACTTTGTATTTATCCCAGAACACAGGTGGTCATCCTCTTCGTGTTAGACAAGCCTATGCTAAAGACCAGAATTCTGAGCATACTCACACCTGTATAAATCACTTTGAGTTGATGACGATGACTACTAGAGAAAGAACTTCCTCAAATAAGTTTCTGTAAGTTTAATTCTACTGTCAATATTTTTTCCCAGATCTAACAGTAAATCACTTTGGTGGCCTGATTGGTGATTTTTTTTCTCTCAAGCACAAATATATCTCACAGGAGCCTTTCTCTTTGTCCTAGGTTAGAATATGGATGTATCTAACTATTCTATTACCACCAGCTGTGGGCCTTTAGCTGTTACCTCCTGCTAATGACCCACCCCGGATAATAGACAGTGGGTCATCAAGGACCCACCATGGACTTATCTCATCCCATTGTGAGATGCTCTGCCCAGGAGGGAGGAGCCAAGCATTCCCACCTGGATATAACCTGGCCTTGGAACTGCCTGAGCTAGTCCTGTCTACTGGGTTCCCAGAGGACAAGAGCTACCGCTGGCTCTTCAGCTGGAAACCAGACCTTCCACAGGATCACTGCTTCAACTGAACTACTTCAGTTGGATTGCTACCACCACCCTAACCGGGTGTCAGGTTGTATCTGACTCTATCAGTGCTTTTCCTTGTATTATTTCACTTATTTTTAATTTTTCCTATTAATTTTGATCTCGACTTGTGATCTCCCACTGGTTTGTTTTCAAACCAACACACTCTTGTCAAAGACTCTGTGATAACCTTTAGCCTTAAGTTAGTGTGTTTACTGTCCAAGAATGAAATCTGTGCTAGTGTTGATGTAACGAAAAGCCTGAAGTGCTTCAGTATTGCTCCATCTGATGTACCAGAAGTTCTTCCTCCTGTCCGGGTGGAACCTGCTGAGCATCATCAGTGTGTGCTCGTTGTCTCTTTTCCTGTTACACCGAGCAGAGCCCGCTCCGTGCTCTGAGCCTCCCTGCAGACACTGACAGACACGGAGAAGGTCCCTCTTCTCCAGGCTGAACAGCCCCAGCTCCCTGAGCTGCTGAGAGCAGATGCTCCAGCCCTCCATCACCTTTGTTCCCCTGCGCTGCCCCGCGCCGGGCGCTCCCAGCCTCTCCCGTCCTGAGGCGGACAAGCCTCGCGAGCTGCAACTGTGCATTTTTACACTGTGTCTTAAAGAGTCAGCCCTGCTCCCTGCGCGGACAGAAACCACCCTCCGGTCGGTCCTCACCCTGCCCTGCCTCTGCTGCAATAAATACGATGTTTCTGCCCTGTCGCCGAGCCCGTTCCTATCGCGACAGGCGCCGCGCGCAGCTCCTCGGCGCGCGCAGGCGCGGGGCTGGCGCAGGCGCGGCGCGGCCCGTGGGCGTTGGCGCAGGCGCGGCGGGACGCGGTTTGTCTCCTGCCGGCGCTGGTAGCGGCGCCCCCGCCCGCGCTTCCTGCCCGCAGCGAATGGAACCCGCGGCGCCCGCGGTAAGTGCGGCCCGCGGGGCCCGCCCGGGCCCGGCTGCCAGCCCCGCTGCGCCCCGCGCCGCCCCCGACGGCCCCGTCGCCGCAACGGCGGCGGCCGCGGGGGACGGGCCCGCCCGGCGCGGGGCGGGGGACGCGGGGCGGGCAGGGCAGGGCCGAGCCGGGCCGGGGGAGCGCGGCCGGGCGGGGGGAGCCCCGGGAGTGGGGGAGACCCGGCGGAGCGGCGGCGGCGGGGCTGCGGTTCGGCTCCGGGCCGGGCGGCACACCGCGCCGCTCGCGCACAAAAGGCGATCTCTGCTCCGGGACCTCCCTTATCGGCCTGTAATTAATTAAGTGTTTTCACTGGGGCTATAAGTGTTAGTGAGGTGCGGATAATTAAAATAATGAGACCTTGTTGCTCGTGGTATCGTTTAATCTTAATTGTTTGGTATCGGCGCTGTGAAAGAATCACAATACCTCGAAGAATTGCAGTATTGTTAAATCTTTCGGAAGAGGGGCCTGTAAGGAGTGCAGTTTCTTTCCCTTCCCGCTGTGCTGAGGGAGCTCGCTCAGGCTGGAGCTCCGGGCAGCGGGAGAGGCGAGCCCCGCTGGGCAGAGCCCCAGAGCGGGAGCGGCGACAGCCGGCGGGATGAACCCCGGGGCGGGAGCGGCGCGGTCCGCCCGGAGCAGCCGCTCTGCCCGCTGCGCTGCCCGCTGCCCCGGCACGGCACGGACCGCTCTGGGCCCCCTGTCACTGCTGGCACGTGTGTGACAGCGCTGCTTCGCTCCACCTTCCCGGACAGCCGCCTCTTTCCCACCGCAAGGAAGGGAATACCTCCATCCCCGGGGCTTGTGCAGATTGCTGCAGATAGCGCAGCACAGGGGAGCGGAGGGTTGTGATGTGCTCCCTGCTTGGGCAGCGGAGGAGCGGGAGAGCCGGCAGCACCCGCTGCATCCCATTGCATCCCGAGCTTCCCAGCAGTGATGCTGCCTGTTGCCATTTGCAACCAACGTGGAGTTAGGAACACAAAGGAGTGGCAGCATGTTTGTGTATGTTTGGCTTGAAGTGCTAAAAATGAAAGTGTTGCTTTCAAAATAGGAGAGAGATTTTGAAAGGACAAGAAACAAACCATCAGGTTTTGTTTTCTCTTGCTGCTATTTTCATGTGATTCCTGGCCCTGGATCTATCTGTCAATGCATGTAATTGGAATTTTTGTTTGTCTGTGATTGAAATACAAAACCAGAACGTTGTTGGATTTCTGGGTAGCTTGACTCAATAAACATAATTTTAAGTGAAATGCAGATTTGGTTCATTTTCATCTCTTTATGTGTTCTGAAGGAAAGAGAAAGCAAAGTTAAACGTCAACTACAGTAGTTTTACATACATTTAGATGATTTGGCCTTCATTAGCTAGAACAATTGAGTAGTCTGTCCATTTTCATATTTTTAGTTACTGTTGAAACAGCGAACTGTATGTTTTAAGGAATTATGTTCAGAAGAAGTTTGTATTAAGAGTTAGAAGCACTGAAACATTAGTAATAATGAATGCAAAGACAGAGTAGATATATTTAATATTTGAGACTGTCGCTTCTTGAAATTCCACAGCAAGGGAAAAAGTCCTGTTTGGTTTTTTTTTATTATTTGAAGTCATTTTACCTAGCTAAGGGGAACATAGCACTTGTAAAACTGTTTAATAGCATTATTAGCTAGAAAAAATTCTGAGGGATTTAAGTGAGCTTTTGTTGTGCTGAGGCTTTTGGATCATTTGAAACATTTCAAGTAACTGCAAAACCAGGACAACAGAGTTCTTACAATAAAGTAATCTTTCTTGTTGTAACTAAATAATTTTAGTTGCAGAAGAGTTTTTAACTTCACTAAATGTTTGTTTTTGTGTATTTCTTTAGAGTATACTGTAAAACCCTAGATCGGTGAGGATGCACCATGGTAATGGTCCTCAGAATGCCCAGCGCCAGCTCCAGAGGTCCAGGTCCTTCACAGGCAGTGAGGGAGAAGAACAACAGGCAAACCTACCCCAGTCCCCCGCAGCTTCCTTTGCCCCTTCTGCAAGCCCCTCTGCCCCGCAGTCCCCCAGTTACCAAATCCAGCAGTTTATCATGAGCCGGAGCCCGGTGGCTGGGCAGAATGTGAACATCACCCTGCAGAACGTGGGCCCGGTGGCCTCGGGCAACCAGCAGATAACGCTCACCCCACTGCCGCTTCCAAACCCGACGTCTCCGAGCTTTCAGTTCAGCCCCCAGCAGCGGCGCTTCGAGCATGGATCCCCCTCGTACATCCAGGTCACTTCTCCGCTGCCTCAGCAAGTGCAGTCGCAGAGCCCCACCCAGCCCAACCCGGTGCCGGTGCAGGCGCTGCCCAGTGTCCGGGCAGGCACTCCCGGCCCCGGCCTGGGGATGTGCAGCCAGAGCCCCACCAGAGGATTTGTGGATGCGAGCGTGCTCGTGAGACAGATCAGCCTGAGTCCTTCCAATGGCGGACACTTCGTGTATCAGGAAGGACCGGGAATCGCACAAATTGCTCAAGGAGCTGCTGCACAAGTGCAGCTTCCATCGTCTGGGACGCCTGCCACGGTGAGGGAGCGCAGGCTTTCGCAGCCTCACTCGCAGTCTGGGGGCACCATCCACCACCTCGGGCCTCAGAGCCCTGTGGCCAGCGGGGCAAATATGCAATCTTTGACCAGCCCGGGCCACATCACAACGACCAGCTTGCCACCCCAGATCAGCAATATTATCCAGGGGCAACTTATGCAACAGCAGCAGCAAGTGCTTCAAGGGCAGCAGCTGAGCAGGCCCATTGGATTTGACAGGACTTCTGGTGGGTTGATAGCAGGAGTTGGAGGACCGAGTGCGTTTGGAATGACATCACCTCCTCCTCCCACAAGTCCTTCACGGGCCACTGTGCCACAGGGGCTGTCGAGTCTTCCTCTCACTCCTACAGCTAACACAGCGGTGAAAAAACAACCTAAAAAGTTGGAGGAGATTCCTCCTGCCAACCAAGAAACTGCTCAAATGCGAAAACTATGTTTGGATCATCACCACAAGCAGATGGAAATTCTTAAGGAAACTTTTAAGGAATGTTTGATTGAACTGTTTTTCCTGCAACATCTTCAAGGGAATATGATGGACTTTTTAGCTTTTAAGAAGAAACATTGCGTTCCTCTGCAAGCATACCTGAGGCAAAATGACTTGGATCTGGAGGAGGAAGAAGAGGAAGAACAATCTGAGGTCATCAATGATGAGGTAAGAAACTTTTTTTGGAATAAAATCGTAGATGAAGTTGTAGCACTGGGATTGTGAAGTATTAAAGAACGTGGCAGGACATGAAAAATCATTTTTGCTTGTTGAAGTATGGCAGTTTTTCATGTAACAGTTGGCCTGAGAATGCAGTTCTGCTGGGTAGTGTGATTTGATGGCTGGTTTGAGTGTGCTGTTAGATTTATGGATTTAAAATAGAAGAATAGAGGTGAAAGGAGCTTTCACTGTCCCAGTTAGTTGCACACAAATAAAGATGGTATTAGTGTGGAAATGGTTTTAAGCTCTTAGAATGGTTATGACTAGGAATTGTAGTTTGAATTTCACTTAACTAGACTTGGACAAGCCAAAAAGATGAGCAAAAGCATTACAAGAGGTTAACCTGTATTTGACTCATGTGACTTCTAACCATAGATGTTACTGAAGTTCAGTGTTGTCGTGGGCAAGAAAAGATGTGAATTAATCTGATTAGTGAGAGAGAGCATGTGAGGGCCCACAGTCATGTATTAGGTTATTCAGGCTGCCCTGGAGCTCTGTGTATGAGTTGCTGTCTAAAGGATTAACAACCAGCACTTACAGACTGGACATTGACAAGTTCACTTTGTTACTTATGTGAAGGTTTAAATTACTAACTAGCCTGAATTCACTGTTTATTAATGGCAAAGGACTTGAAAGAAGCTTGCCACAAACAGGTGCTGTGCAGCTTTTCCTGCATGGTTGTACTCATCTGTAGGTGCTGGAGCACTGGTCTGGTGCAGAGCCTGCCCACAAGCCAGAATGGCAAGTGGTTGCATCAGGGTAGATAGAACTGATGCCCCTGCACCACTTGGCACTCATAAAAATATTTTAAAATTTGTGAAAATATCTACGGGTGTAGAGTTGCTAGTTTGTAGAAGAACCAATATTATGTAAAAAACCTCGTTTGCTTTGAATACCTTTTGGAAATGAGTTCCTTCAGTGAAATTTGATGACTCTTAGGTATGAATCATTAGCAATCATACCTTCAGTTGGAATTTGTAGGAAATTTAGCAGTATAACGGCTGAAGTTTAATTTGTTCATTGCTCTGTTGCCTAAACTTCTTGATTAGGAAAAATATATTTCTGCTTATGACAGTTATTGACATTTTTTAAGGAATAATTTCTTTATATAGTAACATAAAAGCTAGCCTGTTACTGTAATTTTTTGACAATGGATATTCAGTATCTTTTTTTCACCGGGTTTGTGTTTTGTCAAATTGTTTAGGTGTTCTTGTTGGTTTGCGTGTTTGTCAGCTGAAATAACCAGGTATTTTTAACTACCATCTGCACACTTTGAGGGATCTTTAGTGGGTGTAGATTGGACAGGTTCATTGAAGTCAGTGGTGCTGCTGCACATTAAATGAGTTGAGGCTCTACCCCTCGGTGTTTTGGGTTGAGAATTTGCTGTACTTCACTGCCTTCTCGTGGTGGATCCTCTTTTGTTTGTGGAAGCTGCTTGTCCCTATAACTGCTGGAGAATTTTGCCAAGTGCAACAGCAAAAGTCTTTATGTGTTTTCAAGTGATGAATCCTTCTGAAAGATTAAGACATCTTTTGATTATGTTCTTTCTTTGTATTTTTTTTTTTTTTTTGTCGTCTTCTGTTTTATTTCCCCCTCCCTCTCTTTATCACTTTCTGCTAAAGCAACGTGCTTCATCCCTTGCCTGGAAGGTTGATCTCTTTGGGAATTCAAGGGGAGAGTGAATGGTGGCTGTGCTCATTGCTTAAATGAATGTTGAAGCTCTCTTACGTTCAAACTGTCTGTCATGCTAATTTGTTGTCTGTTAGCAGCAGCAATCATTAAATTTAAAACACACTTTTATGTTTACTGGATTTAAGGAAACGTTTCCAGTGATGAGAAGTCACAATAAACAGTCAAGGCTGTGCTCTGTTCTGCTATTAAAAGTAAGACAGAACTCTAAACATGGGCTGTGCTCGAAACAAGCTGCACTGATGGTGGTATAGTTATTATCCCCTCTTCAGTGAGGTGCCATCAGTACCAAAGGAGTGTGTTGAACAGTTAAAAAAAAAACTTTTAAAAAGAAAATGATTCTCCCTTCTTTTTTTTTTTCCCAAAATATTTCTCTCAGGTAAAGGTTGTGACAGGAAAGGATGGGCAGACTGGTACTCCTGTCGCTATAGCAACCCAGCTTCCTCCAAATGTTTCTGCTGCTTTTTCATCCCAGCAGCAACCATTTCAGGTACTTTTCAATGGTTCTAAAATGTAGTTTCATCCCAGATTTTTTTTCTTCATTCAGATTTGATATTTCTTAGATGAATTAGAATTTTCCCAAGAGCCCATCCCTTATCATCTAAACAAAACAAAAAAACCTTTGCAGTCTTCAAATGCATCAGTATAACTGAAGCCTTGAGGAAGTTACAGCTTTGTCTCCAGGTTGCTGGCTTATTGCATTAACTTTCAGCTTGAATGTTTTCACTTTGGTTTGTTTGTCTTTTGTATCCCTAATGCATTTGGTTCATTTGTGCATTCTGCGTAGTGATGATATGGATTCTTTGTCTGTGGCATTGTAATTGTGGATTTCTTCTAAAATTCTTTTCTTTCTTTTTTTTTTCCCCTTGTGTATTAAAGGTTTTGAGTATGGCTACAGAAGGTTTTGGATTTGCCTTCCCTGAAATGCGTTAAACAACAGTACTAATCCTCTGTCACAGTTTGTTTTAAATAATTAACTGCTTTCCATTAGCTCTGCCGTAAATGTTGGAAGAAGAAACAGAAGTGCTTATTTTTATTATAAAAGTAATTTTTAACAATTTATTTCTTTTTTCATGAGGATTGCTGAAGAAAGTCAAGAAATAAGTGTGATAATTAGTTAAAATTGTTGTGGATCAGTGATGATGCAACTTTTCAGCTCAGTATGGTTTTATGCAGCTGCCTTCAACTCTATGTTACCCAGACATCACTGCATGCATACCCTGAGAAGTAATATATCCTAATTCCATCTGCAACTAAAATATT
Source organism: Entomyzon cyanotis (assembly GCA_024500445.1). NCBI lineage: Eukaryota > Metazoa > Chordata > Aves > Passeriformes > Meliphagidae > Entomyzon > Entomyzon cyanotis. Next base: position 5,436,967 of record JAKEPQ010000852.1, read on the forward strand.
TACCTTTTAGCTCAATGATAGGCTTAGAAGGTGTTACAGGGTAAATTACTCGGCTGTACCACAGCAGCTGTGCAGTCTGTACTGGCTTTATCTCAGCTTTGGAAATGGAAAGTGAAATGAAATGCAAGCCGGGTTGTGTTCCTGTGTGTAACAAATGGGATGTTCCTGGGATATTGTGCAAAGGAGTTGTGTAGTGAAGGGGATTGCACTGAGAGCTCTTCCTTATGGCCAATACTGACATGTCTGGGAAGTCTCCTTAGGTAGTAAGGTTTCATTTAAGCTGTTTCAATACCTAATATGATATCAGGTTATTTATTGTAGTGATTAGAGTTCCCATCAAGCTGTAGCTGCAGCAGTAATGATACTTTTGAAGATACTGTACCATTTCAGACCAGTTTCAGAGAAACTGGTTCATGCTGAAAATGTACAAAACTCCCTGTGTGACACTGACCTTTTAGCACAAACTGACAGTGGGAAGTGGCATTTCTTTCCATCAGTCTTTCTCTTTGCAACTGTTTGTGGAGAAATAATGTGTCCCAATCAGCATCACCATTCAAATCCCAGTGCATAAGTGCAGCACTCAGAGTGATTATTGTGTGCGTGCTGCATAATCATGACCTCGGGAGAGCTACATTATTTTAATTAAAGTTGGGACAGTTTTAGTCTAATATTAATGGTATGTGACTGCAATTTATAAAGACATAACATGTCTGCTCTCTGAAGTGTCTGGCCTAAATTATGTGATGATAATGCAGACAGCTGGGAGGCATATTCTTAAGAAAATGTCAGTCAAAAATCCTAAAGTAGAGATACAGCCTGAAACTGTGAGTGTGCAGTCATCCAGAGGGAGAGAGCAGGTGAAATAAATGGCATTTAATGTGGAGTTCGAAGAATGTACTTTCTTAAACTGATGTCCCAGAAGCATCTGATGCAAATGGGACATAAACTGAATTTGTTAGTCAATTCAGCAGCATACACAAAATCAGCTCTTGTGGCTTATTTTGAAAATTCTGTAAATGCCCAGGTCTGTGATGCTCTGCCAGACACTGGCTGTTGGACCTGAAATATGCTGCATGTCTGCCTTGTGAGAAGACAAATACTTGAAAACTTAATCCCTATTGAGATAGAAATGGCAGTGAACTGTAAATATGAGTCAGAGATTCTTAAAACCAAAATTTACATCTTAAGGCCTTAGCTGTATCGCTGGAATGACCACAGATGCCCTCACAGCAGCAAAGAGATTAAGTGTTATTAATTCATAGCTATTGATTGAGTCTGAGGGGCATGAGATATATTCAGCTCAAAAAGGAGCATTTGAAACCCAATCTTCATAGGTGATGTTGGCTGTGATTATTAATACCATGCAGTGAAGCACTGAAGATGCAGGATGTCACTGTTGTGATTTATTTCAGTATAGGCTGGTGTTTACCTCCACGGGTTTAATTTACACTGGTAAAATTTTGGTTCAAATCAGAGAAGAAAATACCTGTTAATAAAGTAAAAGATTGTTATTGGAAATTACTGTCTTTCTATGTTGTGATAAAAAATTTTCACAACATTTGCAAACCCCTGCTGTACCTCAACATGTTTAAGGCTCTCACCATCAGAAAATTACACTTTGAGAACTAGAGTGCTAAATTCATCCATTTCGTAGGATGTAGAGACTGCCATACATAAAGTCTGTGTTTGTATTTCTGATGGAATCTCTTAAGATATTTTTTGGGATAGCCCTTATGTTTCTCATGTTAAGTTTCACAGAATATTGGGTACAGCATGGCCGAATATTGAGGAGAATTTGAAAATTTTTTGTAAACTCACTGAAAGGAATTGGACTTGCACAGACCCTGGTGGACATTAATAAGTACTTGCCAGTGTGCTGAGGGCCCAAAGAGCATGAAAATTGTCATATACACAGATTTGTTTACTTCAGTAATCCTGTACATGAGCCTATCACCTGTGTTTGATGCTGAAAGGATTCCCAAAGATATATTCTTGCCATCATTCCCGATATTAAATGTAGTGATTTAAAAATAACATTTAAATGCTCTGTATAAGCTTACTGAAGTTAAATTCCAACTTGCTGAATCAGAGTCCAGTGATTCCTTTTGCATCTCAATATCAGTAGTGCTCTTCCAGGCTTTTTAATTCATAGTTTGTGTGCTGTTTATCCTCAGACAAAATGAATAGTAATTTCTGGTGAGCTCTGATGTCACCTTAGCCATATAGCAATATTGTTTCTCCTCACTGAGTTTATTCATGAGACTGATTTTGCCAGCTGTGCAAACAGGTACAAGTCCAGCATCTGGGGAACTGGAACTGGAACTTGTGTAACTTGGCTGAGGTTCTTTTATTCCATCTTCTTAGCTTTTCCCTGAAATATTTCAACAGTACCTCTCACAAAGCTCTATCCTGAGAGTGGTGGAGCCTCAAATAAGCTTAAACTGTTTCCAGGATGAGGATGTATTTGTGTGTTACTGATATTTAACACAGATGTAATACACTAATGAAAATTTCCATTTATTGAAAAAAAAGTAATGAAAAACATTGGGCAAGTTTATTTTTTGATTTATCCCATTTTCCTGAGTTTGGTGTAATTTAACAAAATGTGGGTATGCATTATATATAACCAACTTAATCACTGTAAAATGTAAACTCAACGAAGAGTATCTGTGCACTGCGGACAACTAAAACTTCATAGCAGATATTGAATGAGTCTTGTTTCCTTTGTTGTACAGATGTTCTGAAGGACTTGTTCTGTGCTGGCCTCCTTAGACCCATTTGTAAATTCTCTCCTGGTGTTAGACCATCTGCAGATTGAACTTCTGTGATTTGTTTTCTTTTCCCTGTAGCAAACGCATACAGGGACTCCGGGGACGGGGACTGTGAGCACCATAGAGATTGAAGCTTTTAAGAGACAGCAGCAGGCCCTTGCACCAGCAGGTATGTTCCACAGGCACAATTCCACTTCAGTTCTCTTTTTTTCCAAGCAGTGATTGGAGCCCACTGTTCTGTAACTCTTGAAATACATTTTTGCCTCACCTTGGGAATTGCCGGATCCTTAGGGTTATCTACTGTGACTGGTGCTGTGGGAAGAGTGCACTCCACTCCCAGTAGATAGGCCTGGATTTGGCAGGCATGGAGACATTGTTAGGTTGATTGTTCTGGCTGAGAAGATTGGAGATGGCCAACTTGAAGTTAGAGGGACTCTGCCCCTGGAGCATGTTCTTCATGAATGCTACACATGTACAGTAGTCGTAGCTTTCGGAGCTGATGTTGGAATCATGTGTAGTAGTTTGCTTTGTAAAATTGAACCCATTCCATTATAGCATGCCATAAATGGAATTTGAATATCACAGATTCGTCTAAGAGACCACGAATTGAAGTGGGCCGTCATGGGATGGTTTTTCAGCACCCGGGTGTGGCTTCAGGAGTTCCTCTTCAACAGCTAATGCCAACAGCACAAGGTACTGTGTCACCACATGCCAGCTGCACATTAATTTAACAAGGAGATGTTGGTGATGGGACTAGAAACTTGAGCTTCCGGCCTGCCAAGATCCTAGTCCCACCACACACTTCTCCATGTAAATTAATATTTGGTATGCAATGCCTGGTTTGTTTAAGGAGCTGAGTGACGGGCTCCAAAGGTGCATGTGGGCATGGAAATACGTCACAGGTGCTGATGCAAAATGGCCAATCTGAGAATTCTGGAACTGAGCCAATGATTTATGAAAAAAAACCCACCTAATTGGAACACCATGACAAATTTTTTTCATTAGTCATGCCAAGCTTTAGAATATGTGTTAGAGTGAATGTGTTAAGAATCAAGTAGTATTTAGATTTGATGCTGGTTTTGTAGGTTAAATTCCATTAGCTCACCAGTCCCTTTTTTTTTCTTTTTTTGAGTATACAGAATTTAGAAGACCTATAATGACATGCTCTTTTATAGTTGCTGTGCTCCAAATTTTAGTTACAGTCCTGTGCATGAAGTACTTTGTTGTTTATTGTAATGGTGATTTATTTTGTGATTGTGATGTGGTATTTTCAAGTGATGGTGTCTTGTGGCAAAGTAAGTAACAAAACCACTCTATTCACAGTTGATTTCCTCCTGAACCCGACAGAGAACATTGGACATTTTAATCTCATCTGCACCGTGTCTCCTCTTCTCCCTGCAGGTGGAATGCCTCCCACCCCCCAGACGGTGCAGCTGACGGGGCAGAAGCAGAGCCAGCAGCAGTACGACCCCTCCAAAGGCCCTCCGGTGCAGAATGCAGCAAGCCTGCACACGCCACCACCACAGCTGCCAGCACGGCTGCAGCCCACCAACGTCCCCATGGCATCCCTCCCGGCCACCCTGCAGCTCCCGCAGCAGCAGCAGCAGCAGCAGCTCGTGGAGTCTCCGACGCAGCCGCAGATCCAGGTGAAGATCCAGCCTCAGAGTGTTCCCCTGACGGCCGCTCCGCTTCCAGTGCCGCTGCAGCAGCAGGTGCCACCAGCAATCCACGTGCAAGGACAGACGCCCAACCAAGTGTCACAGCCACAAGCTACCATACAGCAACAGGTATGGCAGCCTTAGTGGGGTGGAAATGGGTTTGTTTCCATGCCTGGTTAAATCTAAGAAGTCTGTCTTCATTTTTTAATTCCACTGGATGCTTAAATCCACTCCTTGTAAAAATGCAGATGTACATTTGTTATTAAATAAAAGCCTCCATTATCTTCTGCTGTAGTGTAGACTAAGCATTGAATCCTAAACTCATCAGTAACCAGTGTGTTTCTCGGGCAGACTGTGACACTGACACGACCATCTGCAGATCCTGCTCAGAGTTCTCAGCGTCTTGCAGCGAATCCACTGCCACCTACCTCATCCATCGCTCCAGCAGCGATCCCAGGCACTGCACCGCCTTCTCCATACCCAGTGCAAACAAACAGGACCTCTCCAGCAACCAGCAAGTCCCTGTCTCCTATTGCATCCAAGCCTCCTGGCTTAGCAGTAGCAGCAGCAGCAGCACCTAAAACACAAAGTCCAGCTCAGAATGCAGCAGTGCTGCCACAGGAAAACTCTCAAGATAAGCTGGCTGAGCAAGTCAAGCTGGTGAGATATTTTTTGTGTCATGCTTTTACACCTTTTCTTTTCCTGTCAATTAATTTAATGAAGTGAGAGCAATTACTGTTTTTCTGTGATTCTGAAACTTCAGGTGCATTCTGCAGCTTCATTGTAACTCTCTGTATTTCTTTTGAAGGAAAATCAAATCCATCAGCGAATAGCAGAACTAAGAAAGGAAGGTTTATGGTCCCCCAGGCGACTGCCTAAACTCCAAGAGGCTCCAAGACCAAAATCCCACTGGGATTATTTGCTGGAAGAAATGCAGTGGATGGCAACTGATTTTGCCCAAGAGAGAAAGTGGAAGATGGCAACTGCTAAGAAGGTACTTGAAAAACATTTTTTAGCTCAGAGCAATCAATGTTGATATCACTCAGTTTGGTAGCAAAGCTGTTGAAGTATCTCTTGCTACAGATAGAAGTGATGGAAAGATGAGGCACTAACTTTTAACTCAAATGAGAAGCCATGTTGTCAGTTTTGGATATGGCATCTGAGAGAGACTGGATAATTGTATAGATTGTGGATGCAAATAACAGTTTGTGGATTTTATTCCTCTGGAAGTCAAATAGCTTATTTAGGGACCCACTCAGTATGTTGACAGGATTATATTTAAAAGACAGAGTTATCATGCCTGTCTCACAAATGAGTTATTTCCTCTTAATGATGAGTAAATATAGAATTTTATAAATAACTTCCATTGGGTGTGGTTGTCTGTCTAGTTATTTTTTTCTTAATCTCAGAGAAAAATAAGAGTAAAAACAGCAGTGAAAACATAGTGGAGAAACTATTTCCCTAGGGGAAGAGAGCAGAGCAGTAGGAATACAGTAGTGGAATGAAAATTGATATGGTGTGATTTGAAATTTATAAAATCTGTTTATTTACAATGAGCAAGGGTTTTCTATGGATACCAGCCGTATTTTTTGATACCTTTATGACCAATTTAGGGTAATGAAGAGAGCAACTGAAGGTCATTGGTTTAAATTGCCATGTTGTTTTCTACTGTATAATCTGACATGATGGAAACTCAGAAGCAAAGTATTAAACTAAGTGTATTGTTTTGTGCAATAAACATCTGCATTTTGAATATAATTTAAATCTGGATTTCCATTTGTGGCCAATGGTAGGTTTTTAAGAATAGGAGAAACAGGAAGGGCAAATGTGAAATGATCCTTCCCCTGGCACTATGCTTCAAACTTCTGGAAGTCAGTGTTTTAGGGACCTCCTGGGCTAAAGGTTGCAGTCAAGTCAGTCTTAAGAGCCATTGACTGATCTTTCACTCATGTATGTACACTCTTTTCGAACTCATTTTAGCTTTGGTCTCTGACATTTTGTGGTGTGATTTCTGTGACTTCATATGTGCTGTCTGAAAAAAAAAGTTTTCTTTTGTGTGTTTGCTGCTAATTTCAGTAGAATTTTTTGTAATTTTTATATCCAGAGAGTGAATTAAGAGTTTCCTACTTGATTGCTTAGTTATAGTTGTTGTATTTTCTTTTTTTTTTTTTTTTCTTTGAGTTTCATGTCTGTTGCTTTACTGGCATGGTAAGAATTAGAAATATTGGAGGTAAGTGCTGTGTGTGTAAAGCTGTGGTCAACATCTGGCTGCTGATAACCACTATAATCTTAAGAAATGCAATGATATGTATTTTGAGGTAACCTAATCCAGTATTTCATGGTATTTTAGATGGTAAGAACTGTGGCTCGTTATCATGAAGAAAAGAAACTTAATGAAGAGCGAGCTAAAAGGGAAGAACAGAACAAACTAAGGAGGATTGCAGCTTCCATTGCTAGAGAAATAGAGTATTTCTGGTCTAACATTGAACAGGTAAAGTTCCCCCTTACTAAGACTTATGCAATCTGTGCTGGTTTTTTCATTTTCAGTAGTTTATTTGTAAAATATAAGTGCTTTATTAGGCTTGCTTTACATTTCAGGTTGTTGAAATTAAACTGCAAATTGAATTTCAAGAGAAAAGGAAAAAAGCTTTGAATTTAAAGAGATTTTCAAAGAAAGGTAATTGTGTTCAATTTCATAAGAAATACAGTCTGAATTCTGATGTTACTGCCTTATATAATTTCACTCAGTGCAGGTTAATTGTGTTGGTGATGGAATTGTGAAGGGGTAATAGTAGGTTGTAAACAGATCTGAATGATGAGTTATGGGTTTTTTATGTTTTTGTGCTAGATTTTGTTAATAATTCTTGTGTTTTGTGTTAAATACATTTAAAAGTTCATGTAAGAAATGTGAAATTCCTAAGTGATGAATACATACATCAAGTATAATAATTTTCCAGGTAGGGATACAAAAGAAGACCTTTATTTGGAAAAAGAAAGTGAAATGGTGAGTCTTCCTGGTTTTTTTTGAAAAAACCCATCAAATTAATTTAAATGTGACTACATAGTGAAAAAGCATTGGTAAAGGTAAATTTTTTTAAAATGCATGGTGATGATAAGCAGATTTCACTGTAGTTACTGATAACTGAACGTTCAGTGACAAGCACAAGTATAATTTTTTTTTCCTGGTTAGGAAGGAAAGTGGACTGTGGTTGATACATGGCTTTAGTGGCTGTGAATCATTCATTCTGAGATTAAAGACAAAAAAACCCCCTGTAAAAATTAATTGCCAGACTTGGATAGGAGTTTCATCTACAGTAGCCAGGGGTAGATTTTGTGGGGCATGAAACATGTTTTCAGGTGCTCAGCAGAGATTTATCTGCTGAGAGATGTGGGTGTATATTACAGAATGGATCAAACTGAATAAACTGGGATATCTTTTGCCTTGGATGAAATGTGTGCTAGGACTCCTTGGCTATATCTGTGCAATTGGAAAAAAAATGGACAAGGGATGGTTCTGAGGCCCTGAGCCATCTGTTGTGGCACAGCTGATGCCCATGTGCTGAAATACTCCCCCTCCACTAAGCAGAATGCCTGCATCTGAGTTTCCTGCTAGGAACAAGCCTTAGCATGTGTTATCAGCCAAACTGTGGCCCAGCACTGGCTGTGAGAGTTAATTGGCACAGGTTAAACAATTCTGCAGAGTGTACTGGACAGCTGAGACAGCTGTAGGCCTGTGCCATATCCCTTTTTTATTGATTAGTGAAAAGATTTAGTCCTTGATCCAACCTGGGTGAAAGTTTTGTACCTCAGCTGGACCTGAATGGTTTAAGACCCGTGAGTGCTGGAAGTGGCTGACTGCACACTCCCTTCAATTCAGAAGCAGAGTTTCTGTTTTTCCAGACCAGGAAAGAGCTAATAGGTGTTAAGTGTCTATCAGCAAATGCTGTTGTGCCCGCAAGGCATGTTTGGTTGTCTTTAAAAAACAAAGTCCCCTGTTATCTTTGTTTCCTGTGATTTTAAATATTATAATTATTTAATGCTAGGGGGGTTCATCATCTGGAAGGAAAAGAAAGGCAAGCACGTCTTTGACTGATGAGGAAGGTAAGTCTCTTCTCAAAATTTTCCATCCATAGCATAGTGCATAAGTTGTGTATTAAACCCACAGGTTTTCAGTCTGTTACTGTATGGGTGCAGTGCTTTTCACAAACCAAATACCAACTTTCATCTATTTCTTAGAGAGATTAGATAGTCTATTAAATAGTAAATTATCCCTAAAAGAGCTTCAATGAAAATTTGAAAATAACATTTTCATTGAAATTATACTGCCATCATTACTGGTGGATTTTAGTTCTTTCTGTCCTTATCCCTTCGTTTATCAAGCCTTACTAATGGTCTTGAAGTTCTTTTGAGGATTTCAGACTGAAATACCCATTTGCATTGGGTCCTTTCTTGTGGTGACCACTCTGTCATGTTTCTGACAAAGGAGCTCCCCTGTTTAAAGCTACTGAACAACCTGTCTGTGGTGAACATTGTCAATCAACACTTGACTGCCTTCTATCCTGAGACAGAACTGCTTCTTTCCTTTTCACTTATCTTCTAAGTTCTATCTTAGATTTCAGATTTTCTCGTTTTCCATACATGTTGCATTCTTTTTAAATCCTGCACACTTAGAATATTCTATGCTCGTTCACTTCAGGGGTATTTAATTACAAGCCTGCTGAATTACTTGAATGCCAATATTTGCATTTGTTTTTCTTGTAGTTGAAGATGAAGAAGAAACAATTGAAGAACAAGAAGCTAAAGAAGGAAATATAAACCATCAAACTGAATTGTCTAATTTAGCCAAGGAAGGTAGGCACGTGGCTTGATTCTTCTCTCTGCTGGGTTCTGAAACAACAGCTGGAAACACACAGCAGTTGTTGTGTTTGTAAAGAGGATTAGAGGTGGGAAATTGAGTGCATTCAGATGTTTAGTCCTATGCAGTCTGTATTTATTTTTTTCTGTTTGGAAAGCTGCAGCAGTTGTTGGGATGATGATGGACATCTGTACTTTTTAAAGCAGTCCTAGTTATCACTCAAGGTGATTTGAGAAAAAGCAGTTCTCTAGTGAAGCACTGCATTAAAACCTTACACCAAGACTCTCAACCCAGGTTCTAGGAGTGCATGATAAGCACTTAGAACCAGGGTTGTATCAGATTGAACATGAACATTTTATCATCAACTGTCTTGAGTGTCTCAGAAGGATTTTGTGACTGACTTGGCAGGTCCAAAAGGGCCCTTAAATGCTGACCTTGAAGGGGAGGTATAAATATTTGAAGACAAGGGGCTTTTAGGGACAGTGCTCTGGCTAGCAGCTCCCTCTCATTAGATATGTAATTGCTATGCTGAGCTTGATGTGTATAAAGTACCCCATAGAGATGTGTCACTTACCCTGCTAAAAGCAGATTTTTAGAGGCAGGCTGCCCATTAGGCTGAGCCCGCCTGGCAATTAACATGCGGTTTCCAAATCTGTTTGTTTGGTCTGTTTGGCAGCTTCGTGGCTGCAGTGAACTGGCCAGTTGGAGGGATTATAACCCTTGGCCAGTCAGCCAAGTTCCTAATGAGAATGTTTCCTGGTTGATTGGCCATTGCCAGCACCTACATTCCTACTTTACCAGCTCAGATGAGATCATGGAGCTGCTGGTTAGAGGGACTGAGGTACAACTCAGTTTTGAAACTTTTAAAGTCATGAATTGCCTTCCAACCACTCAGCTGGATTTGATGCCTCTACCTCCCCAACTGGGAGTTTACTGAGGGTTGTATGGTGTTTGTAATACAGTAAAAAGCAAGGTGTGAGAGCAAACTGCTTGGTGTGATGCCAAATATTCTCTGTAATCAAGGTTATTCAATAAATACTGCCATCATTTGCCTAATAATTACCTCTTAAGTTAACTTCTGATTAGAGAACTGGCTTTATGCAATTGTGAAGAATGTAATGAGATTAAAATTAATGGTATCTATTGTTCCAAATTTTGGTATTTTTAAACTTACATCCTTTAATGATCTTTAGCTGAATTGCCTCTGGAAGATTTGGTAAAGATGTATGAAGGTGCCTTTGCAGAAAATTTTCACTGGCCCCAGCCAAAGCCCGACAGTGAAGAGGAGAGCAGTGAGGAAGGTAAATTACTCTTTGGTTAGAAGTTGTGCTGATTTTCAAGATGAAATAAGTTGCTTGGCTCTTCAGGACTCTGTGAAAAGACATTTTGTTCTAGGAGAAAACACATATTGAGTGAATCACATTGAAAATTTCTCAGTCTGTGAAAAGAGGGCAGTGTTTGCCTGTCTCAAAGTGAAGATGTGTGACAATTTCAAGAACAATACTGAGGCATAGAAGGGCCTCTCTACACTGAATTAAACAGCACACTTCATAGGTAGCTATAGTTACACCTCTGTTCTGTGCTAACATGATGACAGGTCTACATACTTGAAGATAGGTTTTCAGTAGTATGAGAGGACCTCATTTGTCGCTGTTGAGCTGCTAGCTGAGAAATGACCCAGGTTCTCAGACAAGGAAAGAGAGAAGGTGTCTTTATTATTTTGATTTCCATATATATAGAATCTTCAGAGGTCACCCAGATTGGTCAGCCCGAGACCTCCCCCTAGGCCCAATTGGCCAAGCCCAAACGGACCTAATCTGGAGACGTTGTTTGCAAAACATCCAAACTTTATCTTTGTTTATGAAATATAGCAAAATGTTCTCACGAGAAAGACCTGTGCTAACCACACTCATTAGAAATTGTGAAAAGCCAATGGTCATGTTTGTCTAGCTGTGTAAATGTCCAGAATGTGTACATGAACCTGAGTTAAGGCTGTTTGCATTTTACCTGAACTAGCTTGAAAATCACAGAATTCTTTTTCAAAGTTAGCTGCCTCCTTTAAGACCTGTGTCTGAATTCTGGTTATCTCAGTTCCTTTGTGTAACTGCTACTGAAGTTTATTTTAGATGCCACTGTAATTTTTCTCTCTCCTAGAAATGGAAGACCACATGTCTGATAGGGAAAGTCCCCAGAAAGAAGTTGTCCTCATAGACTCCCTTCTCAGCATTGACCAGTACAAGGGCATGGACAGATCCAGTCCTCCCAAGAAGCACATGCGAGACATAGCAGAAGTTGCTGCTGCAGCAGAGATGTTGTTACCTAAAGGCAGCTCCAGGATAACAACAGCAGTAAGAATCCCTATTTTCTGCTACTGTGTGTTCTTATGTTTACATAAAGAATGCTTTTTTTCATTGTTTTATAGCTCTTTGCAAGAAATTGCTTTTTTTTCAAGTTACCTCTGTAAATTTAACTCAGGAAAAAATATCAAATCATTCCCATTACAGGTAAAATACAACACTCCATCACTGTTATATGGGACTCTCAGAGAATATCAGAAGATTGGGCTGGATTGGCTAGCAAAGCTGTACAGGAAGAATCTCAATGGCATCCTGGCAGATGAGGCTGGGCTTGGAAAAACAGTGCAAATTATTGCCTTTTTTGCCCATTTGGCTTGTAATGAAGGTAAGTTCATTTGGCTAACAGTTTTAGGTACTGGACCAACATTATCTTTGTGAATTGTAGCCTAGGGTCACTTTTTTTTTCCTACTGAACCGTATCAGGCTTTAGTTGAAGACAGGAGTAAGATGACAGGAAAACTTTCTGATATTGTGTGACATTCTTCTGAATTCTTCTAAATTCTTAAAAATATAGAAAAGCCTTACAAATTGTTTAACAACCAGGAGTAGATCAGTCATTAAAATATCAGTGTTTGCAGTTATTGGATCTCATTTTAAATGATGAATTTAGTGCATTGCGCTAAAGTGATTTAAAAATCAAGGGAGAGTATAAGGCACATGCATTGTAAGTTGTCTCTTTCCAGTGTTAACTGCTGTGTTTCCCCTTCTGTAGGGAACTGGGGTCCTCACCTTGTTGTTGTCCGGAGCTGTAATATATTGAAGTGGGAGCTGGAATTGAAACGCTGGTGCCCAGGGTTGAAAATACTTCTCTACTTTGGGAGCCAAAGAGAACTTAGGGCAAAAAGACAGGTGCTGCATTTTGCAACTCTTACATTGCTGCCTAAGATCTTTAGCCTGCTTTTATCTATATTTTCCTTCCATGGTGATGTGATATGAGGAGTTTTAACATACTACAAGTTAGTTTACAAAGAGATTCACTCCTAATGGTTCTAGATTTTCAAAGGCATTTTTGGAACGCCTTGGCATTAAGCAATACATGCAATACTTCACCTGCTTTCTGAACTGACTATAATTCAAAGAGCAAAACTTTTTTTTATAATGTGTTGGGTCATAGTGTCTTTTTTTACTGAAGAAGTAGCTGGTTGTAAGGTATTTGAGAGTTCTTCCTTAACTTTTGTCTCTCATCCTTTCTTTCCTTTTCTGTAGGAGTGGACAGAACCCAACAGCTTCAATGTGTGTATCACTTCCTACAAGCAGCTGTTCAAAGGCCACACAGCATTTATGAAAATGCGATGGAAATACTTAATAGTAGATGAGATGCAACAAATAAAGAATATGACTGAGAAACACTGGGAGGCACTTTTCAGTCTCCGCAGGTATGGAGCAGAGAAGTGATTTCCTGCTGGCAGTGGGTTTTTCTCTTTTCATGTCACACAGTTCTCTTCTTAACAGAAAACTGATAAAAAAAAACCCCTCTTGAGTTGGTCTGCCCAAATTCCTGTGCAGTGTGCACCTATGGAGAAGTACCTTTATTTGAAACAATTATAATTCAGGGAAATGCTTGAGATCTCTTTGTTTCCACTCTCATAACATTATAATTCTTCTTTGCTGATACTCTCTGCTCTCAAACAGAACCCCTTGTATGTTCTGACACTGCAGTGAGGAAGCTTTGGTGGTATAGTCACTATTGAAAAGATAACTTATCCTATGTTAATTTCATTATATCTACTTAATTCTTCTGTGTATCTGACAAACATTAAGTTACAGTAATCAGTCAATTAAAAATCTTATTTCATTCACAGCCAGCATCGTTTGCTTCTGATAGACACTCCTTTGCATAACACATTGATGGAGCTGTGGACCATGGTGCATTTTTTGATTCCGGGAATTTCCAGACCTTACCTGGATTTTCCAGTAAAAGCACCTAATGAGGAAAACCAGGATTACTGCCATAAACTGGTCATCAGGTTGCACAGAGTATGTTGTCATTTTTTCTTACCTGTCCTACTACAGTTGTAAGCTGTTGAGGAGAGGGGGAATAAAAATACATGGCTCAGATCAGAACCTGATCTTTTTGTCGTGATCTGTTATGTCCTTTCATAACACTGTTCAGTTCAGACAGAAAATCCTTTTGAAAGCAGGGGGTTCTGCTACCAGAAGTGTGTGGAGATTTCTTTAAAAATAATAGAGGGCTCAGACTTTGAAGCATGACATGCAGAAATTAAAGAGCAAATTAATGTCCATACAACTGTGTGCATAGCAGTATGATTATATCTAGCATATGCAGTTTATCACATTAAATCTGTTAGGTGTGAATAAGTTTAGCTTCCTGTTGTAAAATCTTTGAAGTGAGAATTTTTATCCTCTCAATTCTGAAACATTGCAGATGATTCAGCCGTTTATTTTGCGGAGGTCAAAGAGAGATGTTGAAAAGCAGCTCACAAAGAAATATGAACATGTGCTCAAGTGCCGTCTGTCTAGTCGACAAAAAGCCATGTATGAGGATGTCATATTACAACCAGGGTAAGGACTTAAAACAGTAAATATAAAATGCTGTCACTTTTAGTGCTTAAGCAAGTAAATAAATAATTGTCGTGGTGGGAAGCGTTTTAGTGTTTCTCTGAAATTTTCCATTACGACCTGTGTATAGAATGTGATTGCATTATAAAGTAGAATTACAGGCAGGTGATGCTATGGCCTTATGAAGAACATGCATTTACTTCTGGAACCTAAGAATCAAGTTATGTTGGTCAGGTCTGCTGCTATTTTGTTTTAAAATTTATCTCTAAAAAGTGATTTCTCGTTTTTTTAAAGTCTTTTTCTCGCATCCACCCAGGTGGTAATTGACAAGGTGCAGGGGTGAAACAGAAACAAAGCAGGGAGAGGACAGGGAACTGGATAGGTTGTATTTGATTGTAAGGCACGTCTGGATCTTTAAGTTTCACTTTTCCAAATTTACTTTTAGTATAGTGCTACTTAAAATACTGTAGAAGATCTTGGTGAAATCTAAACTAGTTTTAGGCATTGCATTTCTCACATTGCTGATTTAGGGACATCTCTATAAAAGCTGCACATAAATCAATGTATTTCTGTATAATTTATTTGGTAGAACCCAGGAAGCCCTCAAAAGTGGACACTTCATCAGTGTCCTGCATGTCCTGATGCAGCTGCAGCGGATTTGTAACCACCCTGATCTGATAAACCCCCGTCTCTCAAGCGCCTCCTATGTATCAGAAACACTGGAATACAGAACAGCCTCTCTGGTACTGCGAGCCCTGGAAAGGGATATTTGGAAGGTCAGTAGAAAAGTTAAGGGTTTTTTCTTCTCTCAGTGCCCTGGCAGAATTTCAGTACTTATTATTGTTTTCTTATATGTGATAAGTCTACCTGAAGTTTATAAATAGAAGGAATTCACTATTCCACATCTGCGCCTACCAAGTGTGTTCTTGCTCCATCTCTTTTTTTGTCATAATGGCTTGAACTTTTCATGTGGTTTGTAAACAGTAATTTTTCCTAACCTACTTGGTCAAAGAGAAATTAGCTTTGCTTTCATCATGCTCATGTTTTTAGGAATTTTCCAACACTGAAGTCACTCTAGGTAGTGCTGTGCTTATTTACCACATTCTGCAATTTCCTTTTTGCTTTCAGTAGCTGAAAGAAACAAGACTTGCTCTTTTTCACATGAGAGTAAACATTCTGTTTCAGTGACTAAATTAGTACCCTTCTGTCAATCCATTTGAAGTACCACTATTTCTGTTATTGTTAAACAAGTGATCCCACTGCTTGAGATGATAGAAAAAAAAGAGTAATGGAGCTGCTGAAGTTTTATTTCCATCCTTCATATTTTTCTACTCCCTAATTATAGTTTGGCATTTCATCTTGATAGCTAACCTTCAAAGAGCTCTGTTTAATTATTTGGAAATTATGATATATGAAGAATTGTTAAATGTGCCTTGCTTTGATTTCCATAACAGGGTAGTGATTTCAGTTCTTTTTCTTCTAATGCTTAAAATGGGACTGTCAGTTTAAGATTTATTTCCAAGGTTTCTAGACAATTTTGGCTAATAATTAGTAGTTTGTTTCTTAAACTTACACTTATTTCAAGTTAAAAAGTAAGTGTATGGAAATTTAATTCAGCATTGAACATAAAGAAGACTTAACTATTTTGGGTCATCATATAAAGCAAAATTAATTTTCCAATATCCCTAGGAATCAGACCTCTCTCTTTTTGATCTCATTGGAATGGAAAACAAAATGACTCATTATGAAGCACAAATGTTGCCAAAACAAAAGGTTACTAGAAAGTTGATTGAAGAAATCTACAGCTCTCCTCCACCACCGGCGAGGCCCAACCCGGTGAAGCTCAAACCAAGCAGGTATGTGCACCTGCACTCCTTCTAAGCTAGAACTACAGCAGGAAAAGGTGGTCCTGTTGCAGTCTTTACTGAGTTCTCTCTGCGTCTCTGCTAAAGTGATTCACACAGAACCTCAGGCTTACATTTGCATTTTATTATTCTCTTGCCTTCTTGTTTATCTCTGAAAATAAGGATTTTGTTTTTTGAGGCATGCAATTCCATTTGAAGTTTGTTGATGGATTTCCCATAGTCCTTACTTCACCAGGAGCTGAGCTTTGTTCTTGGACCTTGTTTATGGCCTTATGAGTGTTGTTTTGCAAAATTACTATGAAGATAATTCAAGACTCGATTTGGCCTGCAGTGTCAGCTGTGCTCTGAGTGTTACATAAGAGACAATGTTTTATAGCAGTAGATTTTTTTAAAGTATTTCTCTCCTAGTGAAGTAGTGTTCTCAAAGTAACGTGGAACTGTTTTTATAATTCAAGAGAGCTGCCTGATGACCTGCAGCGTGTTGATGTCTCTCTGGAGATTGTATGGGAGCCCTTCTTTTGCTATATCTTCAAATATATCTTTTTCCAGATATAGGCCTGGCAACTTCAAGGTATTTGCTGTAATTCTGAAGCATCCTGTATTAAACTGGAAATATGGCAGTGAAAGTTTTCTTTCCTGGATTTAGCAAAATCACTTTCTGCTGTGTTTATTCAGGAAGTTTGTGAAGTGATGAGTCCAGCCAGCTTTGGCCTTCTGCTGGAAGGAGATTAGCGTTTGACCAGTTTCTATATTCCCCGGGTGACAGAGTTTGTTTTTCCAAGGCCAAACTGTGATCTTCCTACGGCCTTTGACTTTCTCTCTTCTTGGCAGGTTGTTCCAGCCCGTTCAGTACGGTCAGAAGCCCGAGGGCAGGACTGTGGTTTTCCCAAGCACTCAAGTCCAACGCACGGTGACCACGGCGACGGTGACTCAGCAGGGACAAGTGAGAGGCAGATCCCCCATAGCTACAGTGTCTTCAAACCAAGGTAAGGGAGTCAGTGCCACCTTGGTCACCTGCACCTCTGCTTAGACAGATACAAGTTAGTCTGTTTCATAGAATTCCTTCTCCCTCTAGCTTAATGGTCTAGAATACTAATGGCTTAAAAATACCAACAGACTAATTACCAGTAAATTTCCCCACTAGTTTCTCCAGTATGATCTGCCAGTATAATGCAAAACTAAGCTTTGTGTAACCTGTTAGCATATGGAGTAAATATGCCACAGTTGGTATTTAAACCCCGAAGATGTGTAATATTCTGTCAAAGATGGGAATGTACAGTGCTTCTGTGTATTTATTTAGCCTTTAAACAATGCTTTCCGAGTAGCTAATGTTGTAAGAATAGGATGGAGTAAGAGGTGTGGCTAGAAATCCCAGTCTGTAAGGACAAGCCGTTCTTGTAGCCATTTGATTATCCTGTCGGAAGGTTTCTTTTTAATGCAGGTTGTTTAAAAGAGCCGAGTTAAAACCTCTAACAGCTTGCACAAACAACCCTTATTGATTGCAGCTGCAGCAGCACAGTTTCAGACAACTCAGGCTACCACCAGTGCTCCAAGACACCAGCCCGCAGCGACCTTCACCACAGCAACTAGCGCAGCCAACCCTGTGAAACCGCGGGGCCAGACCTCTGCGCCGGCCCCGCAGCCGGGCCAGCCCCAGCCACAGCCACAGCCACAGCCCCCCCCGCACACCATCCAACAGAGTGTGCTGCCTCAGAGGCTCGTACTGACCTCTCAGGCCCAGGCACGGTTGCCTAGTAAGTGGCCTCCCCTTTCAAGGTTTCTCCCACCTTTGTACTACAATGAGGTTAAGTTACTAGGCACCCTAAAAATGTGTACAGAATCGTTGTTTTTTTTTCACTCTTCTGATTAGCCTTGCTCAGTACGTTGCTTATGACCAAGGAAAATCGAAAATTGGATAAGAAACAATAGAATTGCTGTGGACATACATTAGCGGTGTCAACTTAATCTCCTATTTCTGCATGTTTCTTCTGCTGGCAAGACTTCCTTCAGACCAAATGTTTTAGCTCTCTCCTAATTATTCCTTTCATGTTAAACACTAATCCATCTGCTAAAGGCCTCTCTGGCGGAGAGGAGCGTCGCCACTGTTAGGCAGAGAAAAGCAATGAGGCTTTGCTTTAAGGTTGTATGTGCACTGCCTATTAGCATGTGTAGAGAGTACTGAGCACTGATGTATTAATTTTATCTCTGGGGTAATGCACTGCCTTTACAAAAGCTGGATTTTCACACCAATATTTTCTCAGTATCGTAAAACTTAATGCTGAAATGCCTCTAACCTTTCTGCATTTAAATCACAAAAAGCTTGGTCTTTGCCACTTCAAAGCTTTTTGGTTTGTCTAAATGCAGATTGCTTAATATAAATCATGTTTCATCAGCAAATTTCTAATGTGTATTTACTGTGCCACACATGAATGTTTTAATTTCTTCCTTAAACCTTCCTTCATGCTATTGAAAAGGCAGTGAAAATCACTTTAATGTCTATACTTGTTCTGTTACAAAGTGTCACATGAGTTTTCAGGTAGCTCTTAACTTTTTTGCTAATGGAAGTGGTAATTTCTAAAATGTTCATGTTCTTACCCTTTAAACAATCAGCTTCTTTCCAGTTTGTCCAACAAATATAGAAAGCAATACCTGCTTAACTTTTATATGACACTTTTGATGCACTAAGTATAATTATGCATGGAAGGCGCTTCAGCACCAGTTTACTAACCAAAATGTAGAATTGTGACTATTGAACATCTCGCCTTCCACTCTGTTTTTTTTAATGCCTGTTTCCCTCCTTAACAGGTGGTGAGGTAGTAAAAATAGCCCAGCTGGCTTCTATAGCAGGAGCACAAGGCAGGATTGCTCAGCCAGAGACCCCAGTGACCCTGCAGTTCCAAGGGAACAAGTTCACTTTATCACACAGTCAACTTCGCCAGCTCACTGCAGGGCAGCCCCTGCAGTTACAAGGTACTAATTGCAACACAGGCAGTTTTCCATTATTTAGAATGCTCATGTTTTGATGTGGGCACCATTTTCCTTGTTTTGCTGTATGTTGTGGAGATTTTTTTCCATCCCCAGTGCTTATATTGTCCTGATCTTCCTATTTTCTGTGTGAGACAGGGATGCCAAGGTGGCTCTGCTTTGAAAAATAAATGCCTATCAAATGAAAGACATGGTTACTTTCTTCTTCTGTATTGTTTTTCAAAAATGTTATTATTTGATTTGTTTTCACACCCATGCAGTGCAGCTAAAGTAGGGTGAGGCATTATTGGATATAAACTCCCTGCTGAGCAGAAACAGACAAAAGTGAGGACATTCTTGCTTTGTTCTGAAATTGTGTAAATATTACTTCGAGATTGACGTGCTTCTGAATTTTGACCCAGCTATTGCCCTGAGCTGAATGCTCTACCTACAATGTATTTTGTTCTGAAATCTCCCTAGCTGGGGGTGTGTATTGCCAAATTTAGGAGAACCTGCATATCTTGATTCTCTGTGGCCAAAAAAAATAGAGAAAATGTTAAGTGAGGGTTTTTCGGTTGATTGGATTTCATCCAAATTCTATATAAAAACCTAGATTGGAATGATACCCCTATGACATGAAAGTCCTCTTCAGCTGTGAAGACTTTCGTGTTTCCCTCCTTTGTGGCAGATTGGTGTGATGAATTTGTCTGGTAAAATTTTAACATACTTCGAAACAGTAACGATCAGCTTGCAACAGTAATAGATTTTGCTAGAGAACACTAATTCTTTTCCACTCTCTCCACCCTAATGTGTTTTAAAATCCTCCACTGCAGGAAGTGTCCTTCAGATCGTGTCAGCCCCTGGGCAGCAGTACCTGAGGCCTCAGGGCCCCGTGGTCATGCAGACAGTTTCCCAAGCAGGAGCTGTCCAGAACGCCCTGAATGCTTTGGGAAACCAGCACCAGGCAGGTGTCCCAGCTTCCACAGCAGTCACTCAGCAAGGTGGGTTTTCAAGCCTGAAGAAATGACTCTAAATATTAAAAAAAAAAAAAAAAAAAGCATTCGTATCTAACTCCAACTTGTTGCAGATCATAATTCTGTAAGTTGAGTTCAGAATCAGATAAACTATGAGGCAAATCCTTCCAGTTTGTACTAGATGTGTACTGGAGTTTTTAGAAAACTTTTAGTACAAATTTGGGAAAGCATGTAACTTTATTAATTTTTTTTGCCAGTTTTGCCTTTGGTCAGATTTTTATGGGAAGAAATAAATTTGAAATACTTCGTTAATAAGAAAAAATCAAGGGTGAATATTTTTTTATACTGGTAGAGAATGCCCAGCAATTCTCTCAGTTTTTTCACATTGATTTTGCTTTTATCTAATTTCTTTCATTTCTCCAGCTGGTCAAGCTACAGTTTTCCATTTCTCTCTGTAAGTGTTGCTTAGGTATTTGGTGCCTTGTTGTAAATGTGATCAGTTGCTTGTTTAAAAACACAACCAAGATGCTGATCAAAAATAATAGAAAAATTAATGCATTTACAACAAAACAGCAGATTATTAAATGAAGATAAATACAACACTAGGAGTTAATTCCCTGAAAATGGCCATCTGCTGTAATTTTCTTGGGATATAAACAATTCCTTCAAAATGGTGTGATGTTCTTATAGTGTAGTTAACTGTCTGAATAAACATCTGCTAACAATTGAATTCACAAGAATGCTACTGAGATTTCATCACATGGTTTCTCCAATTTGTACATACTGTGAGTTGATATGTTTTCTGCCAAATCTTAGATGATTTGCTTAAGATAAATTAAAACAATCTTTTTCTGAATTAGCACGTTTTCTGTTTTCTGTTCTGTTCATATTAACATTTTCTAAATGTTAATGTGTATTGCACTGTACATGACATTTTGAATATAGTACAAATGCAGCACTGCACTTTGCTTTGTACAAAGCAAAGTAAAATTCAATTGAATTTTACTTTGCTTTGTACAAAGCAAAGTAAAATTCAATTGATCTGTCTTGGATTTTTGTGAGAACAGTTAGTGTAAATATCTGTCAGGGATCTGATGTATAACAAAATACAAATTTGCAATACCCAATGGACAATTAGACTAAAAATTTGTCTGCAGCAATGATATGCTACAGCTATGAAACGTCTGCCTATTGAAAATAAGAAATGAGACCAATCTTCAAAAGAATAAATATATAAACACAAGGTTTATCCTCAGTTTGTATTCCAGGTAGAGCTGCAGTTGCTAACTTGCCATCTGGTGACATGGCAGCAGTGTTAAAACCTGCACCTTTGCATGGACAGTCACAGGTAATCAATTTTTATATTCGTGTGGAAACACAACTTTTCAGAATCAATTGTAAGTCCATCTAATAGTTGGAAGCTATAATTTGTAAAGCTGGAATTAATTAGGAACTTTGGTGATTACAGAGTAGGTAAATATCCCAACTTCTGTCTGTGTTTCAGGTTGAGAGATCTGATGCATTTTCATTTGTAATCTATAGACAAAAGAAATCCTGATGTATAAAAGCAGCTGACAGCTTTCTTGTGCTGTGATAGCAGACAGGTTCTTGTAACTGTAGTATCTTTTAATTATGTAGTAATGCATAAAGACATCATAAAAATTTCTCTGTGTTTTTAACACAAAGGCAATTGAGCAAATTTTTATCGATTTCTCAACAAGTTTTTAGAAAAGATACTCAAGCAACTTAAAAAGCATAGGGAAACATCAAGAATATATCGAAAGCTATGAAAATGTACTTTAAAAAGCAAGAAGATACTAAACTAAAGTAGAATTAATTCTTTAATATGAATTGAATTCAGCTGTAGTCTTCAGATTTTATCTGAAATATATACCTTTAGTAATTGGTCTAAGCAATAGCTCTACTTTAGGATCTATACTCTGGTCCTGATTGTTTCATTCTAAAGAAACTCAAACCCCCTCATTTATTGTGATGAGCAGCAAATGTGGTTTTTATTCACCTTTTCTTGGCAAAGGAGACATACGAGGAGAAGAACCGGCTCCTGAAGGAGCGCCTGGACAGGATCTTCTCTGGCAACGAGCGCCGCTGCTCGCGAGCCCCGATGTATGGCCGGGACGTGCTGAGTGTTTGCTCTCTAGCTGGGGACAGGAAGGCCTCCCAGCTGCCTTCCAGTGAAGGCAACAGCTGGAGGTGGGCTGGCTTTGTCAACTGCTGCCTTTCTTCAAGTGCCTCCGGAGGCCCAAATAACCCCTTGCGGGAAATGATCCTGGGTTTGGTTCAGCAACAGGAATCCCTTAAGGATCTTGTTAACAGGTAATGTGTGACTCTGCCTGATGAGCCTTTACACATCTGGTTATGTCTAAAACATTTCTCAAAAAGGTTTAAAACCTTGCTTCTGTTGATGAGCTTGTTCGGATTAGACTGGTTTATTTAGCAGTAAATGACGTGCAGCATGAAAGAAAAAATAAGGAAAGGAAAAATAAACTTCTCTTCCCTTTGGATCTTTATAATAAGTATTTTCAGTGCCTCTTTCCTAATTTCAAGCCCAAGTTCAGCTGACTGTACTTAGGCTTACATTCTTATGCCTTGGATTTGCTTGAATAGGTACATCTTGGACCCTACTAACAAGAGTTAAGACCCAGAGATGCAGGCAGAATCTAGTTTAGCCAAGACTGACTTTTATTGCTGTGCCTATGATTATTGCTCATTTTGTGTGTAGCTTTTTTAATCAGTTTTAACCCTGTTTTGATGCTTTTCACAGGGCTCTCTTCGTGTTGCCAGCTGCAGTTGCTGCTCCCCCATGTTTGTATGTAGCAAATCCTCCCCCTTCATACAGTCACAGACTGAAACTCCTTAAGCACAGCCTGAGGCAGCAGGCAGCTCCACACTTGCATCAGTTGCAACAGCTGACAGCTCCTCACTTGCTGCAGTTCCCTGACCTCCGGCTGGTGCAGTATGACTCAGGTAAAGGACATTTGCTGACAATATTTCAGTAATTTCCTGTATCACGGGAATGGAATTTCTGTATAAAACCATTATGGGTTTTTCTGTTTGAATTATAGGAAAATTAGAAGCTCTTGCTGTCTTGCTTCAGAAGTTGAAATCTGAAGGGCGCCGTGTGCTGATTTTGTCACAGATGATTCTGATGTTGGACATACTGGAGTTATTCCTGAATTTCCATTTCCTCACCTTTGTGAGGATTGATGAATATGCCAACCAGGAACAACGGCAGGTAAGTGTGCCCTAGCAGCTGCCCTCTGGCACAGCAATGTGTGCTGCCCAGGCTTTTATACACTCCAGCAGTGAAAGGAAATTTGCCTCCTTTTTTACTCAGTTTGAAACACTCGACTTAGTTTTGTCTGTTTTTTTATTAGGCTGTAGTGAATTCGGTTTGGTATTTTATTTAGTCCTTGCCTTTATTCTGTTTATTCAGGAGCTGATGAAGATTTTCAACAGAGACAAGCGCATTTTCTGTGCCATCCTTTCCTCTCACAGCCGTTCCACGGGAGTCAATCTTGTCGAGGCAGACACTGTTGTGTTCTATGACAATGATCTAAACCCAGTGATGGATGCAAAAGCTCAGGAATGGTGTGACAGAATTGGGAGATGCAAAGATATCCATATATACAGGTGATGGTTACAGTCAATGTCTGCTCTTTAACTTGTTTTAATGTAAGGTTATTTCAGATAGTGCTGCCCTGTATGATCTGGACTAAAGTGGGAACAGTGATGAAAACCACCTCCCTTCAATAAAAAGATGCCAGTGTATCATATGAAAAAGTGGGGGGGGTTTAACACCAAATGTAAAGAATTAATCACCCCTACATGGGTTTTGTCTACATGGAATTTTATAAGTTACTGTTTATATTGTTGATTTTTGGTTTGGTTTGTTTGGTTTTTTTTTAATTACATAAATTATTAAAAGAAAGCTCCAAAGTAGTTCTGGGCCTGCACCATAACTAACACATACTACCACATTTTAAGAGTTTAGTGTTATTCTCTGAGGACAATTTATCTTTTTGTTTCTGAAAACTGGTTTGGAAATGACTTACCAGATTTCTACATTTTTTTCCTTTTTTTTTAGGCTAGTCAGTGGTAATTCTGTAGAAGAGAAACTTTTGAAAAATGGCACAAAGGACTTGATCAGAGAAGTAGCTGCTCAGGGAAATGACTACTCAATGGCCTTTTTAACACAGGTAAGTTAATATTCAGAATGCATCGGAACAGCCGTGTTTTAGTGTTTAATAAATTCAAGCATCTGTGTTGGAGTGTTTAATAGCTGTTTAGTAGAAGTCTGTGTGGGCTAGAATTAATAAGGAAGCATATTGGATTTCATGATTGCTTGAACTCTCAGTGTTTGGGGCCACATTCTCTCAAATATTGTCCATCTGCTTTTGTTCTGTTACTTGCATATTGATGCACAGACATCACCCATGGCCTAATATATTGTGGTTTCTTCACCCTGCTGCAGAATTCTGCAGAGCTTGTAAGGATGAAGGTCTCAACAGCTTTAAAAATGTGAAATAAGAAGTTTGGGTATTTAGAGAGATAGTCTCTCAATTGCTTGCACTGAGGATACCTGAGACAGTAACAGGCCATCCTAGCTGGCACTCCCAATATAGAAAAAAACAGAATGCTCCCAAAAATTGAATGTATTTCTCTTTTTTCCCTTCTATTTACCAAGCAAACAATTCAGGAATTGTTTGAGGTTCATTCTCCTATGGAGGATTCTGGATTTAGAGTGAAAGCAGAAGAATTTGTTGTACTTTCTCAAGAGCCATCTCCAGCAGAAAATATTTCACCTAAAGTTGCAAGACCATTCATAGAGGTAATGATTAACACATAAATTAAAAATTAGCTATGCAACATTAGTATTAAACAGCTGACTAATCTTGTTGTATTTGGGTAAATTGTGTCTCTTTTCTGGTAGTTTTATACTCATTTGTCATTTGTGACAAAACTTCCAAAAGCCCAAAGCTGAGTTTTATATTTTCTGGGATTGTTTCTCTTGCTGCAGCAGAGATTTACTCCAGAAATTTGTGTTGAAACTTAAGGAGTTTCTTTCCATACTTTTGAAGTCTTCATTATTTTTAAAATATATCTTTCTGAAAGGCCCTCAACAGCATTGAACGAGAGGATGAGGAGTCAAATGATCACATACGAGAAATAGGATCTGAGTCGAGCATTGAACCTTTAATCTCAGAGCTCAGCGAGACAAAATACAATGAAGAGCCCTCACAGCTGCAGGAGTTAGTTGCTGTTGTAGATCAGGTACCATGACTTTCCCTGAATATCTGGCTAAAAAGTAATGCTTAGTTCAAATGTTTCACTTTCTTTTCAGACTGACCTTAAAGCAACTTTGTTGTTTGTCCCATTAAATGGGAGATCTCCCACTGATTTAAGATGTTCAGTTTTAAGGAGTGCTTTGATACGTCAAAGTATATATTTTTTTTTAATCCTGAAAGTAACGCTTTTCCCCCTTGATACTTCCCTCAGCTGACTCCAATTGAGAAGTATGCTTTGAATTATCTTGAGCTCTTCCACGGTTCAGTTGACGACAGTGAGCCACAGTTGAGTGAGGTAAAGCAACAAATCTTTCTTTTGCTTGTTGTTCTGTCACATAAGGAAATTTATTAGATTTTCAATATGAAATGGAAGTTTCTCCAATGATGTGGAATATATTGTAGGCACTTCTGTGATCTTTTCTTGCTATACTTTATGAGCAGCATAATGTCTTACAGAGAGCTCATTATTTTGAGATTCTCTGGTTTAAGCAGGTGTCAGTTCTTAATTTCTTTTTTATAAAATGGGAATTGCTTTCAGCCCGGCTCAGCAAATATTTGTTGTACTCCATTGGCAGCAGGAGAAAATATTTCATTAATTTCAGTGAGCCTGTGTTCTGCTTGTCTTCATTGTTTAACTGAAATTCTTTGATTGCTTTATATTGATGATTTAAAATCCCTAAACAAAGACCAAGAAATATGTTCTAAATGATTATGAAAGTATCTGTTAAGAAATTGCTATAAGATTCCTGTGCTGGAAGATGTCAAGTTCAAGGAGTTTATCCATAAAATTACAAATTATTGACTTCTAATCCAGTGTCTGTTGCTGCATGAGTTTCTAAGGAGTCTGACTTTCATCTAGATGGAGCTGAAAAGTGCAAAGAAAGCCTGGGAAGTTCAGCACATGAAGGAGTTAAAAGAAAGAGAGCAAAAAATGCTTTGGGAGGATGAAGAAGAACTTCTAACCTACACTCGGGAGGATGCATACAACAAAGTAATTGCTGATGAGTCTTTTTTTTCTTAATAATGTATTTCTTAACAGTTACTCTTAGAATACCTTTTTCCTTCGGGCTTCAGTTGGATCATTTGAATTGTGTTCTCTTTTTGCTGTGTAGGAATATGTCTATGAAGGTCCAGATGGACAAACTGAAATTATGCCAGTAAGTAAAAGTAGCACCAGGCGGCCTAAAAAGGCTTTTTATTTTATGAAACATAAAGATCAATGGAGAGTTAACATCGCAGTAATTACAAATTTTGTCCTGTGCAGCTGTGGACTCCTCCTACTCCACCTCAGGATGACAATGATATCTACATAGATTCTGTTATGTGCCTGATGTATGATACCACCCCTATTCCAGAGTCAAAATTGCCTCCAGTGTACGTCAGGAAGGAGCGTAAACGACACAAAACAGATCCGTCTGGTGAGCGTTTCCCCAAAACTGTTCTGAGATTTATTGCTGAAAGTTAAAAAAATTGGGGGCTTTTTCATACCTTCTACATGTCTGGTCCAGTAAAGATCAAATTTGCAGGTTGAAGAGATGAAAATTCTTGTCTCACCATGGCCTTGAAGCAGTAGAGTCATTGGAAGGCGCAGTTCTTATGGTGTGTCTTCTCTTTAGACGTAAAGGTGTTCTTAAAAGGACAGTTTTAGAAAGCAGACATTCTACTTTGTGAGTTAGGACAGGGCTGGCCTTATTTATAACAGGCTCTGTTTAGTTCCTGGCTATGCTTTTTAGAGGCAGTGGGGAATACTTTGTATATGGAGGAGCATTTTGCTCCTCCAATAGTAGGAGCAGAGGAATCAAAGAACGATAGTATCTGTCTACCAATAATACTTTATTTTTTGTCTTGGCAGCAGGTAGAAAGAAGAAGCAACGTCATGGGGAGACAGTTATCCCACCTCGTTCACTCTTTGATCGGGCAACTCCAGGAATGTTGAAAATGCGCCGAGAGGGCAAAGAGCAAAAGAAGAACATCTTGTTGAAACAACAGACACAGTTTGCAAAGCCTTTGCCAACTCTTGTCAAACCAGCTACTGAGGCTGGACAGGATAATCCAGAGTGGTTGATCAGTGAAGACTGGGCACTTCTGCAGGTCAGATCATACCTGCAGCTTCTGCTGTCATTATGTTTTTATTCCTGCACTTTATCTCTTCAAGGTTATTTCTAATTCCTAATGGCTACCTTGGTATTTTGCTGACACAACTCGGAACAGATTGCCTGTCATTTGTGCTCCTCTAAGGAGAAATTAAAGGCTAAACTACAAAATGTATGATTAAGACCTACTATTGTTTTAGAAACCACTTACTATTATTCAGATTAGTTGTGCTGGCTGGACATAGGGCAATGCAACTAAAGTTCTTCCCACCTTTGAGAGGAGAGCAGCACTTGAATGGCAGCTCTCTGTCCCTATCATACCAATCTCTAAGTGTTTCCCTGCACATCAATCTGCATAATAGCACCTTGTGCTTGTTAATTCTCTGTGACTGTAGGTGAACACAGAGCCTTAGCCCTGAGCTGTCTCACTAGTAATGGTGTGTGAGCCCACGCAGGTGAGGGCTGGTTTGGAAGATGACCATGATTTGTCACCTGATGTAGCTATCTCTGTTGCAGGCAGTGAAGCAGCTGCTGGAGCTCCCTTTAAACCTTGCTGTTGTGTCGCCAGCACACACTCCCAACTGGGACCTGGTTAGTGACGTTGTTAACTCCTGCAGCAGAGTCTATCGCTCCCCCAAGCAGTGCCGCAACAGATACGAGAATGTCATTATCCCCAGGGAGGAAGGAAAGGTGAGTTCACGTAGAATGATGCGTCTTTTTTTTACCTTAAGTTGTAGAGTTTTTTTTCCTTATCTCCATAAACACTTGTTTTTTTGTTAAACGTTTCAACAGTGTAAATAAATAACTTTTTAAAGACTTTTTAAATTATTCTCATCAGGATTTCCACTTATTTTATGTGATTTCTTTGAAAAGAAAAAGCACCTGAACAAAATCTTCCACAAAAGATCATCTAACTTTCCTTCTTATTTTACAGCTAATGTACGAAGCTAATCCTAAAAAGAAGACAAAAAGTATTTATAAGGTGTGCATTGGTATTCTTTCAAAATCAAATCTAGACACTGTGGTATTTAGCAGCAATGGAGGTGGGCAGATAATTCATATGAGATCCATGTTGAGTGTTACTTGAGTTCTGAAACATCAATTAAAATTCCAAATTCATTTTTCCTTTCTTTGTTGATACAGTGGATTGACACCAGACTTCAGCTTTTGGATTTGATAGATAAATTTTAGATCATGCAAGAAGTTTGTGATTTCACTTAAACTGTAGTTGGCATTTTTCCACCAAACAACCACCATGTATCTTATCCTGATGGTACTTAAGATCTGTAAGAATGTACTTCATGCTAGAGTCTAAGTGGATTACAAATGTATAGTGAATTTGATGCCTGAAACACCTTTTAGTAAATGAGGATGATAGGATGCTACAGAAACAAAAACAAATTCCATGACTGTGAACACCTTCTTCCAAACCACACAGCAATTTAGTGACAGAGTTGGGTGGAGAATCCAGAACTTCTGACTGTAGTCCCATTCTCTGACTGCTAAGGAGGTTTGTCCCTGACTGGCAGTTTCTGTTTAGGAGAAACGAAATGTTAGAGTGGCATGGTGTGTGGATGTTTACCTAGCTTTGTTGGGAGAGCAGTGCAGTGATGGTTTTGTTTTATTATCTTACGTGTGCGCTACGCATAACTTTAAACTAATGGGCTCTTGGTTTGGGTACTGAATTAAACTTGCAAAATCTAAACTAAAGCAAAGATTTTTTTTCAAATTAGAGTTTGCCATTTTGTATGTCCCCAAGTGCTGATGCCAGTGTGACTGTGAGAACTGCTCCTTATTTTGCTCTTTCTTTATACATTTCCCATAGTGTTTTGTGTGACAGTAAGTTATCAGTGACACGAGGCAGGAACCAGTCTGTGATAGATATGTTGGAGTATGTTTTTAAATAATCTACGAGCGCGCCTTGTGTTTAAACATAGACAAAATGCCATGTTGGGTGTGTTTGCAATTGAAAGTTGGTTTGTTTTCTTTTTTTAGACTAAAAACAGTCGCCCACTTCGTACCAATCAGATCTATGCTCAAGACGAGGGTGCAACCCACACACAGCTTTATACTAATCATTTTGAGATGATGAAAATGATTGCAGGGAAAAGAAGTCCACCTATCAAACCTCTGTAAGTTTACCTGGGATCATTTGATTTCCCTGTCACCATGGATCTCTTGGAAACTTTGTTCTGAATGGCTCTCTAAACCCAGAGTTATTCTAAACTCTGTTTCTCTGTTCTTGATCTCTCTCTGTGTGTTCTGTGCTGCTGGAGACACCTCCATATTTCATGTGTTTGGGTCTCACTGCAGGAATTTGCTCTTTGCCATTAAGAGCAGAACAGCACTCAGCTGGAGTTTTTTTAATCTACTTTATATCCGTTGCCTGAGTTGTAAACAATTTGCTGTCTATGCTGTTTAGTAGTATGTTCTTTTCTATGTGTCTTCCTGCAGTTTTTCTGTATTCATTTAGTATTTACTCTGGGTCTTAAATGTCTGTCTGTATGCAGGCTCCAGTACTGGTGGGAATATCATGAAAGTTTCATCAAAACTGCTAAAACATGTGAAATTAAATATTGTTTTTAAGGTTTTTCTGTCTCCAGTAACACAGTTTTGCTCAATTTCAGACTTGGCATGAATCCTTTCCAGAAGAATCCAAAGCATGCATCAGTACTTGCAGAAAGGTGAGCACTCCCCACCTTGAAAGAGTTATAAATTGCATAAAAGTGCACTTTTTTCTCCTTTTTTAACCTTTCAGTTATTTTTAAATGTTGTGTGTTTTGTCTTATTATTTTTTCTAGTGGAATCAACTATGATAAACCCCTTCCCCCGATTCAAGTTGCATCCCTCCGAGCAGAACGCATTGCCAAAGAGAAAAAGGTATTGTCCCATTCTGCTGCACAAATGACTGCAGTAATTAAAAAACTAGGCAACAGATGAGGTTCGAGCAAAACTGCCTCCTGGGAGAAGTTTGGCAGTGCAGTAGATGTTATGAGCAGCTGCAAATTGTTCCTGTACAGGAGTTTAGATAACCAAGGCCCAAAGTGGGACCTTTCCTTGAGCCTGTTATCACACTCAGACTCATTAAACAATGAGGAGCATCTTTTTGCAGAAGATACTAAAACATGTAAAAATCTTGGTTTTATGTTTGGCTGTAATTCTGTAGCCTCTTTTCATATATTACTCAAAAAGAACTACTTGTCCTTGCTTTTGGATGGTAAGTTGCTTGTTGTGCTATGCTTTAAGCCTTTAAACCATGAGTACAGCTTGTAGTTTGAAACAAGTCAGCCTGTGTAACTTGGACTTGGAGAGGGAAGGCAGCTTTGTGGGCTGTCTCTGATTGGAATTTAAGGGGTTTTGTGCTTAGAATTAAAAAGATTTTGTCTGTTGCTTTATTTTGTTTTTAAAAAAACCACATTGTGCTTATTCCATGCTTGAAGACTGAAGGTGCCCCTTGCCTTGCAGGCGCTGGCGGAGCAGCAGAGGGCCCAGCAGCAGACAGGCCCGCAGCCCCAGCAGCCCCAGGCAGGCCAGCAGCCCCCCCCAGCAGCCCCCCGTGCAGCAGGCACAGGCCCAGCCACAGCCACAGCCACAGGCACAGGTAGTTCAGCAGCCACAGGCAGTGGTGCAGACTGCAGTCACTACTGTGGCCAACACAGCAGTATTGGTAAGAAAGGGAGAGCTCGGTGCTTGTGATGTAGTAACTTCAGTTCTTTTGTGTGTGCTGTATTTGTGTTGTGTTTTCTCTGGAAAGTCAGAATTTTAGGTCGGTATAGTGAGATAAAAGGTATTTTTTCTTGTTTTCTTTCCCTGGTTATGCTAGGTATCTTCTGGTTTTCTCATTTATTAAGTCTGTTTGTGCCATTGTAGTAAGAGGTCTTGGCATTCTGAGGTGGAAAAACAGCATGCAAATGATGATTTTTAGTCTTTCACTTTAGACTTCAATTTAATGAAGTCTGAGTGAATACATTTATACAGTCAAGGAGAAGTATTTATACCGAGAACTTGGAGAATACAGAGAATTTGGGGAATAAAAAGAATGTAGATGTAAGAACTACTCAGTTTAAGAGCTTGAAAACCAAAGATTCATTAACCTTTGCAAGGCAAGTGGGATGTTGCCTCCTACAGGATATACCATGGTGGTTTTACTGTAAATTTGTGCAAAGTTTTCATGTCTTCCTTAAATCTACAGTCTGAATGAATCTGGTGACTGCTCTGAGCCCTTTGTTTTTAGAGCCAATCCAGTTTTCATAGTAATGTGTGCAGGCAATGGTGGATTTATTTTGCTTGTTGAAGGGCAAGAATACAACAGCTTTTGCAGAAAGATACACAGGGTGGGTTTGACCCACAAGCCTTGCTGTGTAGAAGTGCTCAGTGGTGTTCTTGTGTGAGTGGTGGTCTGTGGTGTGCCAGAGTGAGATATTGCTCCCTTCTTGTGCTGGCAGGGATGTCCAGTGACCTGTATTTATCACACATTTGTCTGTCTACAATTGCTCATTAGTGAGGCAGAATCCTGATACATACATTAGTTGTTGTGATTTGTAAGGTCAATGAACAACTGCAGAAATACCTGTGTGTTCTGTTGCATTTTTCTTAGTTTGTCTCTTCTGGAATACAGCATGGTGTTAAGAAACATGGCAGAGTAAGCAATGCTCAGTTCTCTTTTATTGTTTTTCTGAACTGTTACCTTAATTGTTTTCTAATTAGGCTGGCACCATCAAAACAGCGGTCACAGGGACGAGCATCCAGACTGGTAAGGAGACTTTATAATTGGGCATTGGAGATGTTGGGACATTGGGATTTTCACTTTTAGAATCTCACATTTAATCCTGGCTTTCTTTCAGCTACAGTGAGTGGAAATGTGATTGTGAATACTGTTGCTGGGGTCCCTGCTGCTACCTTCCAGCCCATCAATAAACGTCTGGCCTCACCTGTTATACCTGGGACATTGACTGTGAGTAGATCCTTTCACGGGTTGTACACAACTGGGTTTCGTGTTTTATCATCAGATCTGTTTTCTTCTTCAGCTTTCCATGTGGTCAGAATTTCTGCTTCTTGGAAATGTCACGTGCATTGTAGGGTTCTTCATCAAACCCCTCTCCCTTACCAAAACATCAAACACACTGGAACAGTTTATCAGAAAAAAATGCCTGACACTGTTAAAAATAGTTTATTTTTAATTGAAGGCAAGTGCTGCTAAAAGCAATGTATTATGTCATTAACATTTTCAGACTGTTTTGTGCTTTGTTAATTATGATCTTTATTATGTTAATGGTTTAAGACTATGGAAAATAAAGCAAAATATTGAAAG
This sequence comes from Entomyzon cyanotis, assembly GCA_024500445.1. Lineage (NCBI taxonomy): Eukaryota > Metazoa > Chordata > Aves > Passeriformes > Meliphagidae > Entomyzon > Entomyzon cyanotis. The sequence continues at coordinate 5,469,641 of JAKEPQ010000852.1, forward strand.
GCATTAAAATCAAATGTCTGTAATGGAGTGGAGGGTTTGTTGATCAACCTGCTGGAAAAAAATTTAACCAGACGCTGATTTTAAAATGCGTCCAAACAGACGTGTTAGAAACATTCGGGCCTTTTCCCTTTTGCATTTTTTCCTGTTTGTTTATAAAATGATATAGTCCATTTCCAGAAGGTTCCATGGGATGGAGCAGTAATGGCTGTGTTCCCTTGCAGACTTCAGGAGGCACTGCCACTGCCCAGGTTGTTCACAGCCAGCCCCGAGCAGCCGCAGCTCCGGCCGCCTCCACCGAGCTGGTGACCATCGCCTCCACCCAGGGCGTCCGCGCCGTGACATCGGTGACAGCCTCAGCCGTGGTCACCACCAACCTAACCCCTGTGCAGACCCAGACAAGGTCTTTGGTCACCCAGGTTACACCAGGTAATAACCCTGTGCTTAGGGACTTTTTCCAGTAGTGCATAAAAGAACCCTGGAACTCCTGTCGGTTGTTTGACCACCACAGCCCCACAGTGTTGGAAGTCTGGAGCAGTTAAGCAGGGCTTTGGTTTTTAACTTGGTTTACTGTTGATGCTCAGATTACCTTTTTCTCCAATGTTTTTGGATAAAGTGATGCAATAGAGAACTTGGCCCCTAGGCATTGCAATTTAAAAATGCTATTAACAGTTCAGCAGTAAAATATCAGAATTGACTTGTCTTGACTAAAAACCATTGTGAAGAAAGGCCTGTGTCTTTTATGATCTAGTCTGATTTTACCTCATGCTCATGCTAATGTGTTCTTACATGTCATAACTTCACAAAGTGTACTGGAGCAGAAAAATAATCATTTAACAGCTTGGTTTCTCAGGTGAAATTAATGAATTAAACTGAATGTTGAAAAGTTTTCTTCTGAGCATTGTGTTTTTCCTTTATTCACAGCTACACCAACAGTCCAGCTGTCAGGCAAAACCATCACCCCTGCTCACTTCCAGCTTCTGAGGCAACAGCAGCAGCAGGCTGCTCAGGTGCAGGTCCCACAGATCCAGGCTCAGGCACAAGCCCAGTCTCCAGCTCAAATAAAAACTGTAGGGAAATTGTCACAGGTGAGGAAATGCTCATGAAGCAATGTGCATGTTTCCCTCATTGTTACTCTAAGCTTCTTTAGCAATGCCTGTTGTGTCCTGTTGTCTTGGGCTAGAGTGAGGTGTTTTTCTCTCTTACATTTCATCCTACGAAAATGTCATGCATGCAGTGAGTCTGACAGCACTTTCAATAGTAGAGTGAGGTGGGAGGGAAAGCACTTGCTGTTACTCACTGGTAACCCACTGTGTAAAAGAGTTACATTTTAGCTACTTGATCTTAACCGTAGTCTGCTATAGAATGTTTTTTCTTTTCAGCTTAGTATTCATCTCCATTTCTTTTCCTGTCATGTAAACCACGGGAAATGATGGAATTGTGATGATTTTTGCAGGAGCAGCTGATCAAGTTGCAGAAGCAGAAGCTGCAGCTCCCCCAGCAGCAGGCAGCACAGCAGACACAGCAAGGGGCACAGCAGCAAACAGCACAAGTGCAAGTGCAGCAGCAGCAGCAAACTCAGCAGCTCACTGCTGTGACAGCCCCTCGTCCTGGCGCAGTCCTCACGGGCACCACGGTGACCAACCTGCAAGTGGCTCGCCTGGTGAGTTGCCCTTGACTTTGCAAAAACTGTCTCAAACATCTCACTCTTGGCTGCTTTAAATGAACTGGGCACTGATCATTCACACACACAGGTGCCCTTTGCATTGCTTAGGCAGTTCAGAAGGCACACTGTAACACAAGCTGCTTTCCATTGCACTTACCCAGTGATACCATCTCTGAATCATGTCACTGTACAGAAGCCATCACATTCAGAAACATTTACATCTATCACTTTATAATCACTTGTTTTATGCAGCATATATTTCTGTGCTGGTACAATAATCTTCATTCCTTACTGCTTAGACTCGTGTTCCTGCTTCCCAGCTCCAAGCACAAGGACAGATCCAGGCCCAGACTCCGCAAGCAGCACAGGTTGCTCTGGCAAAGCCTCCAGTGGTGTCTGTTCCAGCTGCTGTTGTGTCATCTGCAGGAGTCACCACACTCCCTGTGACTGTTGCAGGCATTAGTGTGGCCATTGGGCAGCCACAGAAAGCAGCAGGTATGTGAATGCAAGTTGGAAATTGGAAGAATTGTATTTCATAGCAGTCTCCTGTAGTACAGACAGATTTTTTTCCTGTAGGAAGATTATTGTTGCAACACAAAGTTAGCTTACTCATGCCCTTAGATAAGAAATTTTCTCCACTGTCAAAATCATGTGTCTTATTCCCATTAAAATCAGTGGGTTGTTAGTGCTCAAAAAGCTGAGCAGACATGTCTATAAAAGCAGAATCTATGTTTGCAAGCTGTGGTTACTGGGATGAAGCAATAAACTGAAGACTCTTAACAGTTCTAATTATTTCTGTAATTTTCAGGAGGTCAGACAGTAGTTGCACAGCCACTGCATGTCCAGCAGCTGCTAAAACTCAAGCACCACCAAGCAGCACAGCAGCAGAAAGCCATCCAGCCCCAGGTTGCACAGGGACAAGCCACTGTGCAGCAAAAGGTACTGTTGTCTGCTCTCCCACTGAGTTATGCAATGCTTCTGTGGCTGTAAAGCTTTGGCTCTGGATTACCAGGACACTCCTAGAGAGTCAGTCGAGATTTCTGGGGGTGAATCTTAAGATTAATTTTTTCTGTAAAGTGGTTGGTTGGTTGGTAGTTTTTAGTAAGTGCATTGTTGTGTGAATGTTGTAAGAGAGAAACTTTTCAGTAAATACCTTAATTCCAAATACTTCATAAATGCATGAAATCTTTCATCTAGTGCTTGTTTTGTTATTGCTAATCCTGTGAGATTTTTTTACAAAAATTATATGTAATTAAACTTGTTAGTTACATACCTGTTCTTTAAAATACACGTGTCTTTTGTAATCATTGATGCCTTTTTTCTCTTGTGCAGATAAATGCTCAACAGGTTACAGTCCAGGCCCAACAGCAGACTTCACAGCAGCAAAAAGTAACTTATGCTACACAGCCTGCCATTAAAACACAGTTCTTAACAACTCCAATTTCCCAAACCCAGAAACCAGGTGGAACCCAGCAAGTGCAGGCCCAGATTCAGGTACAGGTAACACAGGTTTACACCTTTAAACTGTACTGGGACTGGAGAATTGTAAAGATGGCAGGTGAAGTAGAATTCAGCACCCACTCATTTTAATTCTAGTCACACATTCATTTAAATTGACTTTTAATAAAATTCATGGATGCTGAATATTGTGGCCTTGGCAGCAGGTCAGAGGAACTATGAGCAGTAAGCTCACCTTTCTCTTTGAAATAAAATAATTGAGTCACTCCTTTATATTAGGTAAGGGATTCCATAGTGTGTTTACTAAGCAAAATTCAGACAGAGTTGTTCCCATTTCGGGTGCTGCCTCACAGCCTTATCTCTGGCAGCCAAGAGTAGGGGACAATTCATATATTTTCTACGTAACTGGATCAGTCTAACCAAAGAAAAAGAAAGGGGTTAGGAATTGGAAGCCTTACTCTTTCAAAGGTATATTCCAGATAATGTAACCCATTAGAACTTGTGTGCTTCCTGCAGTTTTACAGGTAGTTAAGAGGAAATGACTATGTTGTCGTTAAAATTGAAAATAGGACTTCTCTTCCTCCCCTAGCTCAGTTCTTCAGTTCACTGATCTAAAATGTGTCACAAACATTCAGCTTCACTGAAAATGCCAAGCTGCAACTTTTCATGAGCAGGCCTTTTGAAAGGTTTTCCCTTTGAAGTTTTGCTGGATGTGGTGTTTTGCTGCTATTAGCAACTTTTTTTTTGACCCAATCTTTCTTTATTTCATGTGACTACAGGTTGCAAAACTCCCACAAGTGGTCCAGCAGCAGGCTACTGTTGCCAACATTCAGCAGATGGTTTCAGTTTCCCAACAGGTAGGTTTTGCAGTTGTCAAATATAGCACTAGAAGCATGATCTTAATAAAGCTTATTTATTTGGAATATGTGTATTTTTCGCCTTATGTACAGCATAGGTAGTATTTTTGAAGGATATAGCAAGTGCTTTTCTATAAAAATAAGTCTTGAATACTGAATCAACTGCTGTATATTCTCAAGTCTAAAACTTTGGTAGATGTAACAATGTTTGTTCATCACTCTAGATAAGCTGAAAAACAGATTTTAAAAAGTGTTTTTTAGAGCTGAAAGGATTTTTAAAAGTTGGTGTCTGGTGATCTATAGTCAATATAGCAAATAATTGAACTAATGAGCACCATCTGAGCTTTTTCCACAAAAATGAGGACAAATTGAAGGTTACAAGTTGTCTTGTTTCAGTTCACAGAGCTGTGCCAAGTGCTTTGTAAAAGTCAGAACAGTGTGGTGGCTGTTCCAAATGTGTGCTGGTAACAGACGGGGCTAGGGCAGGAGAAGGTCAGATGGTTTTGTTCCCCTCCCCTAACGACCAGGCAGTTTAATTAACACTGTTTAGAACAATGTCATCCAGATCATTAGCCACAGGCGTAACTTAGGCAGTTGATTGGCAGGAATGATTTAACTTTGGATGTTGCTGAAGTTCTTGCCTTTGGTGCACAAAAACCTGGGCCAACTGGCTCTTAATCTGCCACAGTTTACAGTGCAGTGTTTTAGTGCAGAATGAAATCTGTGAGTATTTATCTCAAAATGATGATAAAGTGGTATAAGCTGTCTGATAACCACCTCAGATGTGAATGCTTCAAGGGCAAAGTAGACAGCAGGGAGTAGAAACCTCATCAGTCAACACAAGTTGAGTTGCCCTCTGTAGTCAGGAAGAGCTCCTAGATCATTTTCAAAAGTCATCAATGGTGACATAACTCTGGGACTCTTGGAGTCTGTGGTAAAAAGACAAATAGTTTCCCTCCCATGTACACCAGTGACTTCAGTGGCAGTAGGTTTAGGCCATGATAAGTATTGTTAAAAATATGGTCTTTATGTGTATTTGGCATTTGTTTAACTTCATTTTTAGTGCTTCCCAGTGGATTCCTTTTGGATCATACAAGAATTAGTATTTCCCCTGGAGAAGCCCTTGTAGCTTTGTTTGGTTCTGCATCTGACAAAGGCAGCTGAAGCTGTTCAGTTTTGATTACCTTGTCCTTTGAACAAGGAGATGTTGATTTTTTTTTTTTCCTCCTTTGCTCTGCGTAGAGCTATGCACATTAGATTTCTGGATGGAGTTCAAACTATTCTAACCTAAATTGGTAATGGAGACTGGCAGCTGTAGTCTGAAAGGGTAATGGCAGACACTGGAGGGAAGCCTCAGTGGCTGTATTTGTTGTCAATATGGGTGCAGAGTCAGCATTTTAACCTCTTTGGTCCTCTGGCTGTCCCTCTGTTCTTTTCCCTGTTCCTTCCCTTCTGCAGTACAGGAGTTTTCCTGTTTATGTAGTAGGGTTTCTATGCCTTTCATCTGACTTCTGCATGTATTTGAGGACATGTCCTTGGATTTGCACTGCAGAGATCTGAGTTACAAGCATCTTGGCTCTTAGTTCTGATTTGTAAGGCTCTAGAAAATGTGACAGAAAGGTGTTTCTCAGTGAAACCACAGAGCCTATGTTCCCAGAATCTTTGTCTGAGATGTCTGTCAGTTAAGAGAGCAAATACCTAAATCAGTAGGTTTCCTTCTGTAGAGGGCGAATGTAATGAATGCTCAGTTTAATGCCAAACTATCATTTTGTAATTGCCTTTTCATCCTGATGTCTAGGTACAAGCTCAGCCCCAAACTGTGACCCTTTCTCAGACGACAGCAGGCCAGCAGCAGGTTCAGGTGATCCCTGCAACCACTGCCACTGCTCAGGTCGTGCAGCAGAAACTGATACAGCAGCAGGTGGTGACCACAGCATCTCCCCAGGTTCAGGCTCCAGGTGTACAGAACCCAGCCCAGACACCAGCAACACCTGAAGCCCAGAGTCAGCAAGCAAAAGTACAAATGAGGACACCGACTGTCAGATTAAAGGCACCTACTAAACCGAGTTGAACTAATGCAGTAACAGGGAAACACAGCATTTTGTGTTTGCTGAGACGAGTGAGAAGCTACTCCAAACATCCAAATGAAGACAAAACACCTCTATTTTTTTTTTTTTTTTTGTAGCAGAAGGTTTCTTGCTGGTGAACATTTAAACATGTAACTTACATGTAACTTCAGTGTACTAGCAACTGTTTAGCACTCAAACTCTGTACAAGATGCATTCTGCCTGTGTTCTCTGTGCTCATTCAAACCACATAAAGCAAGTATTACTTAGGTTTAAATTCTGCCCAGCTTCTCACAAGTGAAATGGTGATCTGCCATAAATGTCAGTAAAATCCATCTGTGTTGGAATACCACACCTGCCTGTGGGAATATGCAGGTCCTTGCTGTAGCTCAATGTGTGCTCAGTACCCACAGTGAAGCCACACAAAGAGCCAGGTGTGGCTGATACAGCACAGTGTTTTCCATCTGTACAAAAGCTCTGTGTTGTTCTTCCCTGTGGTAAACACTCCTGGAAGATCTAACACAGACTTGAAGTTCTCCCTGCAAAGTTTAGCCAATAAATGTGAAAACCTGTAAGTATATGTAATTAAAAAGGAAAAAAAAAAGGTTTCATTCTCCATTTTTGTAAGTCTTTTAAAATGTTTGTTAGTAGATTTTGTGTACAGTTTACTGAATCACCCAACCTGTGTGCTCATTCTCATATTTCACTTAAATAATGGATATTTTAGGCATGAGCTGAGTAAATACTGTGTTGATAGTAGATGTGTATTAAAGTGTAGCCCTTTTTTTTTTTCTGTAAAAGAGTTGTTCAGTAGATACAGCTAAACAGATGATCCATAGCTGTTTCTCATGGGACTTCTGTCACGAAAAATCTCCAGCTGATAAAATCTAATCTCTCAGTTTCATTCTGCTCTTGCAACATGTTTAAATGTTCAGTACTTTTTACACGGCTTTCAGCTTGGGAGGGTGGGGGGCTGGGGGAAGGGGAGAATAGTGAAATTAAATCTAAGACTTAATTCTTCAACTGTGTAAAGAGTAAGATCTAACTTTTGTACTATTCTTTTACTAAAGCTAACGATGAATGTATCTTCAGGTGGGTATTTTGGATGTGAATAGAGCGTGGCCTCTTCCTCCCAATCAGTTTGCCTTATTGTTATGGAGAAAAAAAAAAAGCAAAAAGCTGCATAGAACTGTGGGGGGTTTCTTTACTTTTCTTGCATACAATGAGTAACAAACTTTGTAAACAGCACTGAGTGAGGAATCCAAAAGCCCTTGGTGGCTTGAAGGGATTTATTTTACTTTGGCCATAAAACTGCACAACGTGTAAAATCCAGACAAAATTGCAACATTCCTTTTCTGAGACGGTTTTAAAATTATTTTTCCATTCTGTGATCTTTTTACCCTTTTAGGAAGGGAGCCTATTTAAGGGCAAGAAAAGCATATATTTTGTTTTTACCTTTGTGTGTCCACACTTGTTGGTACCTGGCAATCCACATGGCTTAAACAAGAAAGAATTCTCAGCCAGCTCTGCTGTGTTAGGTGGGATAGGTACAGCCCCTTCTGTTCAGATCACAAATGTAAGCATTGGCTCAGGCAGCGTTCCTGACTTTTTATTTTGTACCTCTTTTGTCCTGCATACTTTTCTTCTTGGACCCTCAGGTCTACAAATACAAGGGCATTTTGTTTGGTTTTTTTTTTAATGCTATTTTTGCAGACAGTAGTATTCCCCTGACCCTGCTAACCACTGGTCTGTGCCATCCCCTAAAGCTCACAGCCAGCCATGGAGCTGGCATTGCCGGCAGCAGAGTAGTTCAAAATGCAAAACAAATACAGTGGTATGGATAGTGACACTGTGTACAGTATAGCCTTGCTCATCCCAAAATATTGCTTAGTTAGCCCCAGTTTTACTTTTATGTGTTTAGCTTTTATGATGTGCATGAAAGTCGGGGTGGGGGGAACAGTCCAGCAGTGAGAGCTGCTGGCTGCATCGTTGTGCTGGTCTGGTTTGGTGTAAAGAGGCGATTGTTTCTTGTTTAGGTCACTTGATGAAGATAAAAAGTCACCATTCTTTTCCTTCTAATTATTATTATTTTTTTCCTTTCGATGTGTCTTTCTCCCAGGAGTGTGTTAGGAAGTCAACCTGTACATAAGTGATGGGCATTTGTACTCGACCCCAGTAGGATGATAAGGAATAGTGCTGTATCCTACCTGAAGGTGTAATAAAGTGTACATTTTTATACCGCCGCCTCGCCCTGCCTTTGTCCCGGGGGAGGAGGGCGGCTAGCCGGGAGGGGCGATGGCTGGGAGGATGGAGCGATCCGGCGCGACCCCGGTTCGATCCCCGCCCCGGCCCCGGTTCGATCCCCGCCCGGCCCCCCTGCGGGCGGAGCTGTCGCGGCTCCTCCTCTCGCCTCCATCCCTCCGTCGGCAGCATGGCGCGGGAGGCCGAGCTCGCCGCCTGCCTGGAGGCCGTGCTGGGCAGCCGAGCCAGCGCCAACCGCGTGTTCGAGCTGCTGGAGCCGCTGGCGGTGCGGGCCGGGCGGGCAGGGGGAGCGGGCTGAGGGGAGGCAGCGCGGCCGGGCGCCGCTCTGACACGCTGTTCGCCAGGGCCAGGAGGAGCCGGAGCACATCGTGAGCGCCGCCAGGACCTGCAGCCGGCTGTTCGGGGCGCTGCTGGAGCGGCGGGAGCTGTTCGTGGGGCCGCTGCCCGACCAGGACGCCTCTCTGGGCGGTGAGCTCCGAGCTGGGCCCTGCCGCGCTGCCCGGGCCAGGCGCGGCCCTGCCCGAGCCCAGCGCTGTGTCTCTCCCCTCGCAGAGAGCTACAGCGCCGAGGACAAGTACAGGATATGGATGAGGCACCGCTACAGGGACTGCGTGGGCTGCCTGGGCGAGCTCATGGCGCACGACGCCTTCCAGGTGAAGGTAGGTGCTGAGGCCGCTGCTGACCCACGGCTCCCGCATGGTTATCGCCCAATATTCCAGTGTGGCAGGGCAGGCAGGGCTGTAAAACAGTACTGGTGCTCCGGCTCACCTCTGCTCACCAGCTGCCAGCAGCGGCATGCAGCTTTCTCAGGGAATGACGTCTTAGTTCATTCTGCCTCCTTTTGGAAGTTGCCTCCTTTGGGACTGACCCCGGTGTTCTTGTTAAGGTGGTTTTTCTTTGTGATATTGCTTTCTTGTTTTTAAAGGAGTTGGCACTCTGCACGCTCATGAAGTTTGTCGAACTGGAGGCACAACATCCACTGATCAAAATAGAGTGGAAGGGGACTTTAACTTTTCCTTGTGACCTTCTTAAGGTAAGCTGAAGAACCGAAAAGTTCCTCCTGTCAGTGACCTGCTGGCACACGACCTCATGTGCCCTCAGCCATCTCACTCTGTTCCTTCTGTCCCACTCTTCCATCTCACAGTGCTGTAAGACACTGACTGGTTTCTTTCCTCAACAAACCCTTTGTTAGGTGGTTGTTGATGGTTTGCTTCCCACCACGGAGGACGCCTCGCTGCTGATCTCCCGTTTCCAGGAGTACATGGAGTACGATGACGTGCGCTACTTCGTCATGAAGGCTGTCACTGCCAGCATCGGGCAAGTCATGCAAAAGACAAAGGAGGTAACAATTCCTTGCTGGTCAGGTGGCTCTGGATGAGCTGCTCTGGGTTGTGTATCTTGTGTGTGAAGCAGGGAGGGATTAGAGGCATAAGGAAATATTTGGAAGCCAGGGAAATGAGTGTGCCCACTGAAGGCATTGATTTTTGTCTTATGTGTGTCAGGATGCCAAGGCTGGCTTTACTCTGAAATGGAAAGTAGCTCAAGACACATACTGTTGTTCTTTCTAGTCTAGGCTCTAGCTTCTGTTTTACCCAAATCTCTACGGCTTGGGTGACACATGGAGAACTTTTAATTCTGTTTTGTGTGGTGCAGAGGAAGAATCTGTTTCCTTCATTGGATCCATCAGTTTTGTGAAACCATAATTAGTGCAGAGATAGGTTTGGTGTTGGATAAACAAGTAATATTTCCATTCAATGCAGCAATAGAGAATATACCATAATGTGGCTCAGTCATCAGCATTTTCCTTTCTCTTTTCCTAAATTTGTTCAGTGCTTGGAAATAGGGCTATATTGAAGCCCAGCATCTTGTTATCTGTTGTGGAACTTGCTTCATGTTTGTTTATATGCTTTTTTCCCTCAGAGGCCGCTGCCTTTTTACCAGCAGAATGTATTTTCCCTCATCTCGCCCATTAATATGCCAAACAAAGAGTCTGAGATGGTCAAATTTATGGTCAAGCAAGGTTAGTAAACTCTGCATGATGAACTATGTGTGAAAAGGAGAGTCAGGTTTAAGATTTTTAGTGTGTAAAGACTTTACTGTTTGATGATGAAGAATGTCTGCTTCTTTGATCACTTGATTCTAAACAGTGTTAAAAATCCACATTACTCAGTCTGCAGAGGGGTCTGTCATGTATCAAGATAAGTACTTTAGCCCAAATTTTTAGTGTAAAAAAAGGTAATCTTAATTTTTTAAATATCCATTTAATGTTCAACGTGTGGTTTCCCTTTCTTCTTAGACAACCGTGAGGAGCTGAAACTTTCAAAGCTGCAGGTAACTGTTCATTTGGTGCAATAGAATTGAAATTTTATCTGCTTTAGAGCTTTATCTATACCAGTGTGTTTAACTCACTCTTTGTGATTCTGTTTTAAGGCACACAAGCAGGTGTTTGAAAAAATGTGGCTCACTTTTTTGAAGCACAAGGTGAGTGTTTCTTCTGCCCCTGATCTGAATCACTCTTTGATTTAAGGACCATTTCTGTTGGGTCACTCTGCCAAGAAATGTGACCTCATATATGGCCAGTCTTTTCTCCTTGCTCTCAGCCTTTTTTCACCACCTTGGATATGTCTGCCCATAAGGGTGATCTGCAGCATAGCAGATCACAAACTAAAGCTTCCCCAGCCTTTTTCCTGGTGACTTTCCCCACCTGAGTGATGACACTGTTAGTTGTGAGCATCTGCTTCTTGAGTGAACTTAGTCATCAGGTCTCTCTTGGAAACTCTCTCATTTGGGAGCTGCTTCTGCAAGCTGTTCTGTGTTGTCCTGGCACATTCCCTTCTGCTTGTGCATTGTGGTTTTGAGCCTGTGGTTGCTGCTGCTCTCCAAGTTCTCCCTGCAGTGTTTGTTTCTCTGTGTTTTTGTCCTCCCCAGCTGCCCACTGGCCTTTACAAAAAGGTTCTTGTCATTCTGCACGACTCTGTGCTGCCTTACATGAACGAGCCCACTCTCATGATGGACTTCTTGACAGTGGCCTATGGCATAGGTGAGTGAGAACAGACTTTTATCCTTTGTGGTACCTCCAGCATGGGGCAGAGGGATTTGGAAGCTCTGCTGGATGCAGCACCACACCCTGGGTGATGGAATAGGTGTACTTTTGGCTGGGAGGACCTAAGGAACTAGGGTGAACTCCATTGTTCCCAAAAGTGAGGTGATTTTACCTGTATTTGTCAATGTTAGTGCTCCTTGTGTGTAAGGAAAATCATACTTAAGGTTTTGGGAAGAGTAGAATACTGGAGTGATTTGGTTTAAATATAGAGTTCAGCCAGTGCTGCTGATACCTGGGCTGCATCCAAACACAGATCCACAGATTCCTACAGAAATGTCCTTTCTGAGGAGATCTTTGCCTCCCCAGTGTGGCTTTGTTGGGGAATTAAAACATCATATTTTTTGTCTTAGTCATTCAGCATTTGTTCTACTGAACTACAGCTTAATCTTTGTAAGAAACTTGGGAGCCTCTGGAAGGGTGTAGATGAAATTGTTTCAACTTTCAGCCGTCACGTTGGCTCTAATTTCAGCTACTGAGTTTTTGTGTTCCTTTTGGGAAGATTTTATTATAAAAAAACTTGAAGATGATTTTTTTCCCTAATTATTTTTTATTGTGTTGATATCTGCCTGCTTTCTTACAGGTGGAGCAATCAGTCTTCTAGCCCTAAATGGGTTATTTATTCTGATTCATCAGCATAATCTGTAAGTAAAAAGAGCATAATGTTTAAAGGAACATGGGGTTTTGCATTTATGTCTTCATGTAAGAGGAACTGAAATGGATTCACCACACCTTCAGGCTTTAAAATTCCCCTGTGAGAAAGCCAAACTCTGCCCAAGAGGCTCAGCTGTTTGGATGCTGAGCTTTTTTGACTGATTTCTTTTACAACTGAGCCTAAATATCCCCTTCTCCAGACTGTGGTTGCTCAGCACTTGAAAATCAATTTACATTGGTCTGATTACATAGTGAAGCCATAGTCTTTGGTGTCCCTTTCACTGCATCCTGTGCCCTTTGCAGTCAATGGACATGGCTTCACACCCTGGCAATGGCTGGGCTCTGCAAGAACCATAAATTCACTTTGCAGCTTGCTTTCAAGTGGTGACTGTAGAGGGAAGCCTAAGAGAGCTGAACAGAGCACAGCAGTGGGCTGGAGTGGTCTTTAGTGAAAGCACAAAAATATTTGGACCCAGTCCCTCTGTACACCATTGATGGATGTTGTATTTTTCCCTTTTTTAACAGGGAGTATCCTGACTTTTACAAGAAGCTGTACAGTCTGTTAGACCCTTCCATCTATCACGTGAAGTACAGAGCCCGCTTTTTCCACCTGACTGATCTGTTTTTGTCTTCATCGTAAGTAGCATCTTCATTAATGTATGCTCACATCTTTCCCTCCTGCTTTTCTGTTCTTGAACAGTCTCCCACACGTCTGGGTATAATGTATTCAGTGTGCCTGCTGGATTAGATACATTTTTACTGAGAGAACTGAATCCAAGAGTGTTATTGTAGTCTTGTGTAATTTTTCATGTGCTATTTTTGAAGATTTGCCTCACAGCCATAGATTTTCAGAAAGGAAGAATTGCAGTTAGTTATCAGAGTTTGAGCTGCAAGTGCTTATGGATGTGTTTTGATCTCTGTTCCACTTTGGCTGAAAGTGATGAATTTTCTGTCTTGTCTTTGTAAATATGGAAAACTAAAATTTGCAGGCTTTTTATAGATTAGAAAGCAGCTGATAAATGGATGGCTTTTTGCAGACATAAAGCACTGAAATGTGAAGTGTTTGACAGCCTGTCTTGATGTTGTCAGTTCATTGTACACAGGGAAGAAATGGGATAGGCAACTGGTCATATAGTTGCCATCATATGTTGTAAAATAAACCAACAGTAACACAACACTTGATATCCAACACCCTTGTATTCCTGGTGTACTTTGGAGAGAGGAACAAGACCTGTGGGGTGACTTTGTTGGGCCTTGCAGGTGTAGTGAAGGCTGAGTGGCTGAAAATTGTCAAATTAATTAAACCCACGAAATGATGGCAGGAGAATTTAACTAAGGTTGCCTGGCCAAGCACTCAGAGGTTTATAAAAGAGCTGAATAAGGCTGAATGGCCATGTGCAGGGGCTGTGCTTGGCTCACCTGCCAGGACTTTACCAGGCTGCTCCCTCCTGTCCCCTGTCCCCAGGCACTTGCCAGCATACCTGGTGGCTGCGTTCATCAAGCGGCTCTCCCGCCTGGCGCTCACAGCTCCTCCCGAGGCTCTGCTCATGATCATCCCCTTCATCTGCAACCTCTTCCGGAGGCACCCTGCCTGCAGAGTGCTGGTGCACAGGCCAGGAGGGCCAGCAGGTAAGAGGGGAGCTGTGGTATGCCTTTAGACAGCATAAAGAACAGGATTCGTGTGGAGGACGAGGGGAGATCCCAGTTCTGAGGTCTGGAAAGATCCCTCTGTGCCTTGAGTTTGAGGAAGGTCAGCAGGCTGCTGCTGGAAGTTCAAGGCTGTTCCAGATGCCCTACTTGCTATGCTCTTTAAAGGTAGCATGGTTCTGTAGTGCTGCCAGCAGTGACTCGTGTCCTGCTGGGATGTGTCAGCTTGTTCCTGGACTATAAATGTCTTGGGGAAGAGCAACTGTGGCTGCAGCACTGGGGCCTCTGTGTTCCCTTTGGGTTTGCATCACACAGAAGGTATTACCTCTGTGTCTCCTGTTTCCTTAGATATGTCAGAAGATCCATATATTATGGAGGAGGAGGAGCCATCTGAAAGCAGGGCTTTGGAGAGCTCTCTCTGGGAGATTCAGGTATGTCATCCCAAAATGAGCACCTGGGTCTGGTATGGGTCTTTTCCCCCTTTGCTGCTTCCTTGACATGTGTTGGCAGTGAGCAGCCCCTCTCACAAGAGCCTGCTTGATATGTCTGGAGTTCTTTTATTCTGCATCCTTTTCTATCCTAGCAAAGGATTCCATACAGTGGAGAAATTGCACATTCTGATTATATAATGTGGGAATGCAGATGGATGTGTGTTACCCTGCACTTACCAGACCATCTCCTGTTTTGCTTTTTCAGTCTCTCCAGAACCATTATCACCCAGATGTGGCCAAGGCAGCCTCTGTCCTGAACCAGACCCTGTCAGAAATGGAAGATGACATATCAGGGCTCCTGGAGCTCTCACCTTATGAGGTAATGCTGCTGGGCCTTTGTGAATGTGTGGGACCAGAGGGAAGGAGATTCTGGATGCAGCAGCCATGTCTTGTTCATCTGCCTTGCTGCTGAGAAGGGAGTTACACTGACTTACTTACCCAGAATCAGGGAAAATGAGGAAAATGTCTGTTAAATAACAGAGCCTGAGCAACAGTGGTGAAAGGGTTGGATTTTTTTTTTTTTTTTGAAGGGTTTATTTTCTGGATCTTTTAAGACAGAGTGAGCATTTGTGTCAGGGTGAAGAGCTTGTACTGAGTTTTGACAATATTGTCTGTTTTTTATTTTGCAGCTTTTTGATAAAGAAGTCAAGAAAAAAGCTGTTGATGTGCCCCTGGAGTTTGAGCTAGTTCGAGGTTTGTTTGGGAAGAAAAATGATATTTTTGCAGAGCACTTCAGTTTAGATTGATGCCATCTCTTACCAAAACACATCTGTGCAGCAGTTGGATCTTAGGGACACAAAGCTCCCTAGGATGTGCTCAGCAATCCTTCCCTGTGAGGAGAGCTTGGCAGAGCTGCAGCCTTCTTCAGCAACCCTTGCCACTGCCCCTGGATGGACTTTTCTGTGTTTCTCACACTTGCACTCTGCCACCTGATATTTGGGAGGGATTTTTCCTCGGAGCAAAATTTTATGGACTTGTTCATGGCTGGGATCCCAGCCCTTCCCCCAGAACTGCTGGTGCTGGCTGTGCCCAGTGGCTGCATCCACAGACATCCCACTGCCTTTCCATGGGACTCAGGGGAATTGCAGTCTCTGACTGCTCCTATTTTTCAGATGTGTTACTTTTATATGAGAGCTGACAGCCTGTTTGTAATAAATGTCTTCAATGCAAAACACCTATGTATTCTATTTTTATATGCATTTTTAAGCTCATCTTTAGAAGAATGTTTCTCTTCCTTGTGCTCAGCACTCCCACGTTCAAGGCATTGGAACTGGTTTGTCTAAAAACTCAGAAGATGCTCAGAAAATCCATCTATGAAACATTGCTGATGTTCCTTCATGTACATCCATCTCATGCTCTAAGGTTGCTGGCTTCCAAATGCTCATGAGCTTTGGAAATGAACATAATCCTGGTGCTGCTGTGGCCAGGGAGGCCAGCTGATGTGCAGTGGGAGGCTAATCCTTGAGTTTTGCTTCAGAATGATAAGCAGCTTGGTGTGGTTTTGCTTGCAGCCTGCATGTGTTTTAGGAGCTCTGGCCAGAGCGTATCCAGGGGCTAATGACTTTTTAACTCTACTGCTACTGGGTGCTTTTGTTAATTTGGATTTTTCATATACTTCCAGAAGTCATGCAGAAATTCCATTTGATAAGGTTCCCCCCTTTTAAGTTTTAAGTTAGAGATAATGGTTTTAAGTTAGAGATAAACTCCTTATTAACAACACAGAAAAACTCAGGACTGCTTTTAAACACATTTTCAACAACTTAATGTCACCTCTTTAAACTCTGCTTGCATAATTTGAATTAATATTTTGTGGAAGAATAAATGACAGTCAAGAAAGCAGAGGCCAAGAAATCCAATTTCTGGCAGCCAAGTCTGGTTAAGTCAAGGAAAACTGCAGCTGTCTTGGAGACACTGAAGTGTTACATTTTCTTCATCCAGTTTTCTTCATGCTTTCCAGACAGTGGACATGTTCTCACGCAGTGAAGAGCTCTACATATTTTTTTTTTCCTTTCTGATGCTTTTGAATTCAGATGGGGTGTTTCTAAGGATTGATATTTTCCCTCTTTTTCTTTGGAAGTCTCTCTCTTTGTTCTCTGGTGAAAAGGCAATTCTGCCTCCTCCCTGGCCAGCCTGCTTTTCTTTTTCCTTTGACTTCTGCTGTCTGAGTTAGGAAGGCAGAATGGTTGAGATGTAACTTTCAACTCGAGAGCCCTCAGTTCAGGTTCACCAAAGCCTTGTCTTTCAGCTCTAAGATGTATTTTCCTCTGTCCTGGTTTGTTGTCTCTGGGTGTTTGGTAAACATCTTGAAGTGCCCTGCTGTAGCAGCAAGGACCACATGGCTCACTTTGAAAGAAGCATGTCAGTATAAATGAATATATTTAAAAGAATGACTGTTTACATTGAATGGCTTTCTCTGCATATTTTTATTTTATTCAGGTTGGCCCAGGTTATATCTGTCTGTAATTGCTGATTAGCAATGTCATTCACATCTGTCATAATATTCACACTCAGGAGTGTTGGGTTCTTTTTGAAAGGACAAATATTAAACCACTTGGACAGGGGGCAAGTCCAGGTCTCAAGGTGCTGAAAATGAAGGATTTTGGTTGGGTTCTTCTATCTGAACAGAGGGGGAGCAGAGTGTCAGCAAGGCATCCCCAGGGGTGACCTGTGTGCCTGTCTGTCCTTCTGGGCTCTCCTGGCACCAAATAGAGATTCCCTACACGTGGGGCAGATGGAGTTGGTGGGGATTGGATTGGTCAGGATGCAATTTATGTTTTCCAGAGCATCCCCAGTGCCCCTGTGCCACCCATGGCAGCTCCTGCTGACACTGAGACAGAGGCTCAGGCTGACACAGGCTGTTTTCAGATTCCTCAGCACATTGAGTGCTGAGCTGGAAACGCTGTTAGCACTTTACTTGAAGTATGTGCAGCTGACCTGGAGTGACTTAATTATTTTGTGGTGATGCCTGGCAGTCCCAGCACAGTCCCACTGTGCTTGGTGCAGACAATCACACCACAGACAGCTCAGAGGAGCTTACAGCTGAAAGCCTGGGTGCACTTCAGACAAGCCTTGAAGGTCTTCCAGAGACTTCATCCCCCAGCTCTGATGCTTACCTGAGCAGCATTTTTAAACCAGCTCTTAGGTGGAGATAGCTTTAAGCCCCTGCCTGTCCTTGGGAAAACATTCCACCTGGTCTTTCATCAAACCTTTATCTTTAAACTTTCACCCCTTTCCCCTCAATAGGAGGCATCAGGAAAAAATCAGCGGTTATAAATATTAAAAGTTTCATCTGCACAGAGTGAACAACCCTTATCAGGCTGCACACCTGCTGCTGCTCCAGCTCTACAGGTCTCCACAGACTGTAGATTATAGATGCCTTAATCATGGGGTGTATTAACTGGAAGGCCAGATTGAAGTACCAGGCAGAGAGTGCATAAGTCACTCCTGTTATTATTTGATTTTTATCAGATGTGGGGAGGGGGGAGAGGGCTGTTCTGGGTTGGTTTTTTTTTCCTTATTGTTGTTGTTGTTGTTGGGCTATTTCAATGAGCATAAAAGATTTATGAAAACATTGACATAACCCCACAGCCTCCCCACCCATCACTGCCTTGGTTCCTCACCAGAGGGTAACGATAAGGTCTCTGTTTCAATGCACTGCCCTTGGTTTATTTTCCTGAGCTCCCATTCAAAGTCATGCCAGCCTGGCTGCAAAATAGAACTGCTCATCAAGAGCATGATGTGATTTATCTGGGGAGCCAAAGGTCGAGGTGACCACGGTGTTTGTGTTAATCAGCTTAGATTCTTACTTTTCAGATATTCATTGGGGGATAGAGGGAAGTGCAAATTTACATCTGTAAATGACTGCTGCTATTAGCATTAAGGTGGTTTCACATCCCTGAGATAGTGAGAGCTACAGTGCAGCCATAACCCCTGTGTTTTCCACTACCTAATTTTGAAAAATAAGCTCTTGCTTAATTTACAGCCCTGCTTAGGCAAAAAGGGCTACAGGAGCTCGGTTCAACTGACACCAGCCTTGTCCAGCACTATCATAATCAATATTCATTAACTGAAGCCTATTGGACTTGGAGATTTACTGCTATTAATAAGCCAAGAGTCTATCTTTGTGTAGTTTATGAAGGAAGTTTGAGACCTGTTAATAAAAAGAATTGCTTTTCTGCAGTTTCTTTGCCCTGGGCCCTACTTGCACCTCTGTAAAGAGTGATCTGGAGCATGTGAATAGAGCCAAAAGAGATAAAAACAGAGTGAAACTGCCTTCCTCTTCCAGAGAAATAAAGCCCAGCAGCCAGGATGCTCTGGTTGGTGGTGCACGCAGAGATGTGAACGTCATCCCTGTCCTAGCAGAGTTAAAAGCTGCAGACTCCATGTCCTGCTGGTTATCCCCATTTTGTTGATAAATGCACAGAGTGAACCTTATCAAAACGAGCAGGCTGCAGGCCTGCTAATGGAGCTGTGCTTGTGCTAAAGATAATTGATGCCTCAATAACAACCACACATTATCCAGAGAGCGGCTGGAGAGGTGTGTGAGGAGCAGCATCAATCACTCGTGTTCAACTTTTATCAAATATTTAGGTGGGTGGCAAGGTGCATCCTCGGGCTGCTCTTGGGGAAAGTGTGTTGGGCTCCGAGATACGAAGCAAATGAATCATCTCATCCCTTCTCCATCAGCTTCCTGCAGACTGCGAGAGTGAGGATTTGCATTTCAGTCATCCCGGCTGGAGGCGGGAGACACCAGCTGAGCTGTTGGGAGCAGAGCTTTGCTGCAGCTCCCCAGCGGAGCCAGCCTTGCTGGCCATCAGTGTGACAGCTGCGGTGTCGTTCTTGCGGGATGACAAGGGGACAGCGGGCTGCCCCGGGGCTAGTGAAGCGGGGCCGGTGGCTAGTGAAGCGGGGCCGGTGGCCACTAGGGGCCGGTGCAGACCGGGCGGCGGTGCCTGCTGTGCTGCCGCGGCTCCGATCCCTCATCCCTGCTCCCAGTGCACCTCCTGCTGCAGCTCGCTGGCCGTGCAGTGCCCCGGGCTGAGCGTCGCTGCCGGGCTGTGTGATGCACAGGAGAGAAACCCTGTGCGCTGTGCGGTTAGGGGAGCTGCGGTGGCTCTGCTCACTGACCCCGCCGTGCCATGGGGATGGGGGCTTTGCAGGGCTCAGGGTGATGGAAAGAGGGAAAAATAGAAATCCCAGAGCAGCCGGCTGTGCTGTGGAGTGAGGGGACTGAGGGGCGGTTCATCGGGGTGACCTGAGCCAGTGTCCTCTGTCCCCTGGGACTGCCTCGCTGTGTCCCAGCAGGTGCTGTGGCATGGGGACACTTCTGTGAACCATCTGTGCCAGTCGTTCCTGTGATCAGAGGCACCCCAGCCCTGCCTGGGTCCGGGTGACCTGTGTGTCAGTGTCTGAGCAGTGGTCACTGCTGGCTGACACTGCCCTGCTGTGGGAACAGCCTTCCCCTGCTTCTTCCCAAAGTAGCCACATATGGCCTTTCATCCTTATGTTTTTAACCATGTCCCAAAAATTTTCAGTCTCAGTTTAGAAGAATATTCTGATTCAGGAGAACATTTAGATAGACGTGCTTCAAGCATCTTGGCAGGTGAAATGCAAATTTGTGCTTCAGAGCACTCGACTGCCTTTAACACTCCCCTGAATTCCTCACCAAGGAGGGTGGGCTGCAAAGCACTCCCCAGAGAATGTCTGAGAAACACCCTAACAGGGCAAAGACTGCAGCCCCGAGCACCAGGCTTGCTCTCAGAGCTCCCTTCAACCTACACACCTATTCCATCTTCAAAAACCTTATGGCAAGACAAAGGACTGAGTGCAATCATGCAGGAAACCTGCTGGAAAGGCTCTGCCTGCTCTGTCCCCAGAGCTGCTCATTGTGTAGGAGCCCCTTTATCCCTCTGTAATGCACCATAAAGGCTCTCTGGATATTTTTTTTACTGCATATAGCTAAACAGATTTGGATTCTGTTTCTGTTTTAGCTGGTTCTAACACCATTCATCATTGCTGTATCTTAACAGGATCTTACTTTGATAATAGGACTCCAAGCAGTGATGAAATAAAGTGAGATTAAAATAACTACATAATAAAGTTCCAGATTAATCTGAAACCATGGTAAATCTTTCAGAGCTGTAGAAAGGCAATAGCTAAGCTGCATGGACTCAGGGTTCAGTGAATGACTGTGATAAAATGTGTTGATCCACATTATAGCTTTATGTGTGTTTAGGTATAATAACCATAACTACAGTTCAGCTGCAGTTTGGGACCTAAAAAAATCTCACTGGAATTTATAACTTGTTGCATGTCTTCTGTTTGGCTTTTAAAATCTCCAAATAGTGAAAAAAAAAAAAAGTTATAGGTGATGAGTATTGACTCAGCACAGAGGCTGCAAAGAAAATGGGAAAGACACATTCCTCTCCCCTGCTAGGAGCTCTTTGGTTGTCCTGATTCAGTGTGGGATCCTGCAATCCTGATTTCAGAGTGTGGTTGCAAAGGAGAGGGAGGTGGAGAGTCCCAGGGCACTGCTGGTGCTGCATCTGAGGCTGTTGAATCCCCTTTGCCCTGTCTCCCACACAGAGCTGGGTGTCCTGGGTTTCACAGCCATGCAGCTGGACACTTGTCCCTTCATGGCACTCTAATGGTCCCAGCAGCCTCCTGGCCACTGACTGGTGGTGTCACACCTGCCAGACACCCTGAGGTGACCCCTGGCTTTTGGCTGAGGGCTTGTCATGGCCCATCAGGAGCAGACTCAGGCCAGGGGAGGTGAACAGAGCGTTGGGAACCAGGGACTGCCTGTGCCCTGGGCTCAGCTCAGCCTTGCACAGAGCTGCAGCTGATTCCCTGCAGCAGCAATCCAGGCTGCAGCTCCTCAGGCACAGCACCTGGTGTGGCATCTCTCAATGCCTCCTGCTCTCATCCTGCTGAGCTCACAGCACAGGCTGGCAAACCTGGGAGCTGAGCTGCTCACTGAACAAATTGCAGATCATGTTGCTTCACAGAACCAGCGGTATATTTGTATTCTTTGGATTTACTGTTCATCCTTTCAGTTCAGAGCAGTGATCTGGCACTTGGCTCTGTTAGTGTATTGATCAGTCCAGAATCCCATCTGCCACTTCGCTGCAAGCTATTGTAAAGCTATCCTGAAGCCCTGAAACATTTCCGAAGGAATTTCAGAGCCTCGTGCTCTCCATGCCAGTGAGCACCTCATGGAGGAGCTCTGAAGGCAGAAGGGGAGGAAGGTTAGTGGAGCAGGATTTTAAAAGGAAGAGTAGAAATTGTTTAGCAAGGAATCCCCCCCAGCCTGGGTCACATCAATCCTCTTGCTGCTGGAGCTCTGCTCAGTGAGATGAAGCCCTGCAATGGCAGAGTGCCACAGCACATGGTGAGCTCTCCCACCGGACAGTGGGGCTGGAAATGCTGGCAGCATGTCTGTTGTGCCAAACTCCATCCTCTTCCCATTCCTGGCACACAGGAGGGACCTGTGTGTTCCCTGAGGCCCAGCATGGGAAGCTGAGTGTTGCCAAAAGAAGAGCAGGAGCCTTGTGCAGGCTTTGAGCAGGGATGGAAGGATCAGACTGCAGAGCTGGCTCACAAAGGGGTTTTTCTCCACCCAGGCAGGAGTGGGAGGATGTGCCACAAGAAAGGGCTCTGTAGATATGTCAGATGCAGAGCTTTGAATAGCCTGAGTGACACTAATAGAGAGGCCTTTTTTCCCCCTGCTATGCACTGCTGCAGAGCACTGATTCATCCTCTGGGATGCCCCTGATGGGCTCCTAAGAGGCCAAACATCACTGATGGACAGACTGATGCACAGAGCTGTCTGTCACCCAATCTCCCAGTCAGGTACACGAGGGTAAGGTGCTGTGGTCAAATCCTTCTCCCCAGTGGAACATCGCTCTCCAAGAAGTCCCTTTCTTTCCTCCTCAGAGCTACATTTCAGCCCTTCTGAACCAGCTGATGTTAGAGAAGGAGACTCTGAATTTTGAACTTGCAAGAAATTGCCCCTGTAGGCTTGAATTACTTATAGAGTATAAATGATGCCTGAATGTTAATGTGCATTCCAGCATGCACACTCCGGAGGGGATGATAACTCCACTAAGTGCAGCCACGCTGCACCAGAGATGGATTCAGCCTGGGGTGTTTGCTGGCAAACACAGCACCATCCATCCCTGCTTATTCACCCCAAACTCTCAGCTTTGTGAGCCAGGAGGACTCCAGAAGAGAGGCAGGGAAGTAACAAAGATATGTCTGTACATTGAAAAGGTAAATTGATCCCTCAGAAAAAATGATCCTGAGGCTTGGCAAGTCCCTGGTAAGTGGAGCAGCAGGCTGGGGCAGGAGAGAGTCCCTGGCGAGGAGAAGATCAAGCCTGGCAGGTTTCTATCAGGCAGAACAGCAGGACCAGGGTCTGCAGTGATCCAGGACTAATCCTGACCCTGCCTGTGACAGGCCAGAGCAGCAGTGGGTACAGCGTGGCTGGGAAGGGAAGGTTGATTTGCCTGGCAGAATGTGCATTTTAATTGCTCATTTTCTTGCCTTTTATATGTGATTTGATTGTGAATTATGTTTTCTGCGTTTGTAATTAGAGGGTAGAGCAGATGGTGAGGTTTTGTCTGAAGTGATGTAGCTGTTGAAGTAACTCCTGCTCCTGGCTGATGATTTCCTGGGGAGGGAGTGTTGTGACATGAAGATACCCTGGGAGGTGCTCTAAGAGAGACCAACTTTCTAAATAGTCTGGGGCAGATCTTTAAATTACAGAAACTTGCACTTTCCCACTGAAATCAGCATCCAGGCTGGTTTATACTACCTGTGAAACTGTTCACTGGGGAGGAACTACTTTTCCCTTCCACCTAGAAATGTCTCCTCTCTGTGTGCCTGCAGAGAGCTGTGCTGTATTTATTTATGTGTGACACAAGCCACAGACAGCCCAAAATGTGTCAGTGGGGTTTGCCTGTGAGTCTGAAAGGACAGGATGATAAAAGCTGCTCAGAGCCTGTGAACAGTGGATTTTCCAGGAGGCAGAGGAGGAGGATGGTGAGCTGGATTTGGGGGTTTCCAGCCTGGACAGCTCCTCACACCCTTGGGAGATGCCCAGCTCTGCCTTGTCCTCATATCCTGCACTGGGAAGCAGGATTTTGTGATTCAAAACTTCCAGAATTTAAGAAGTTGAACTTTGAGAAAGAAAACTTGGAAAGTTGTGGGAGTTCCCTGAAGGGTGACATCACTCTGTGCCTCTGGGTGTCAACCAGACACTTCATTCACCAGCTTCCCACTTGGCTGGTGATTTGCAGTGAAAATGTTGGACTAGAGTCTCAAAACAGAACAGATCCTGACTATAATTTTGAAAAAGAGAGAAAATCCTTCCTAGAAAGTTGCTTAAATATGTTTTAGCCTTTCATCCATGTCTTCTTTTATCAGACTCAAGCTTTCAGTGACATGCCAGTAGGCAGAGCTGAGAGCTCAGCTAACAAACAGCTCCCAAAATAAGCTGTTCTGCCACCTTCCAGCCTCCCACCTTGGAAAGATGAGGTGTTTCCCATCCCACTGCCTCTCCCCACGCAGCCAGACCTTCTGCTTCCCTCTGGAAATCCTCAGCACAGTGTGAGTGTCTGGTTAACGAGGCTCAGGAAATGCTGACATTCCGTTCCTTTCTGAAGGACATTTGTTTATGGCATTTATTTATGATAAATGGGAGACATATGGAGTGTCACCCACGCTGGCTCTGGGGAGATGCTGAGATGCTCGTGGGTGAATGTCTCACAGCCCTGTCCCACTTTTAGGAACGCTGCTCCACGGGCAGAGCCCCCAGTGTGGGATTGCACAGGGCAGTGTGATTTGAGGTGAACTTCAACCTCTGCCTGCATAAACCCCTGAGGACTTGGGCTGCTCCACAGGAGCACCAGAACCTCCTGGGTGTATCCTGACCTTCCTGCACACCCTGAGCTCCAACCTGGCACCTGCCCCTCACTCTGGAGGCAGTGCTGATGCATGAGGGAGCACTGAAAATTCCCATAATAAATCAACTCTACTTACAGAGGTGTGTGCCTGCTCTGGCAGGGCTCTGGGAGGAGGGTGGGAGGTTTCCAGAGGGAGTTTGCTGGTCCTGGTGGCTGCAGTCAGAGGGTGTGATAGCATCCTTCATCTTCTGGAGGGATGCAGTTACTCACCTGTTCTCCCCGGCTGGTGCTTGTAAACACTCACAGATTTTCATTTTTACTCCTTAATACAGCAACACTGTGAGCTTTTCCATTTGTAAAACTTATCTAAAGAGAAAAAAAAAGGAAATATATTTACAAATGCACTCACAGGCACACACATATCATTTGAGACAACAAATAACTAGGAAAGAAGAGGCAGTAGTGATTCACTCTCATTTTTCCTCTGATGTTTTTAAATGCCTCAAGTTTTCCTCTTATGGTTTATGATGTTATCATGCTCCTGTCTAAACTACCACCTTAAAATACATTCTACATGGTTATTTTCTCCATAAAACCCTGACAATAATAATTTCCCCTGTACTCCTACTTGCACTGTAATTTCAGATCTGCCAAGCCATCCACATCTATTTGATGGCCAGCAAATTGCAGCCTGGCAGGAATCTGCTCTCCCAACCACCACCTGTAGGTCACATTGCACCACTCCCATGTCGAATTCCCTGGGCTGGCAGAGGTGGCCTTGGATCACCTCAGATCACCAGCAAAGATCAGTAAAACCAGAGGTTTCTTGGAGAAAAATCCCTCATCTGCTGTAACCTGGTGGGTGTTTCTTCCCATACCTTTGGAAAGCTTGGCCACATTAACCCTGTCTGGGTTAGATTTGAAGCAAAGGCTTTGCTCTCAGATTCCTGCTTTGCCAACTTATTTGTAGCAAGGAAAGAAACCCTGGGAGCATTGCCAAACCATGAGAACATCCTCACAGTGCCTGACACTGCTGCTGCATGATATCATTTCTCCTCTAGGTTGTTCCAGCTCGTCTGAGATAAGGGAAAGATTATTTTTTACGGGTTTTTTTTGTTTGTTTGTTTAGGTTTCAGTTTGATTTTTATTTTGAACTTTCAGCTTACTGCACAGTAACATTTTTGGATCATCTGAGTTGCTATCTGGTCTTATCTCCAAAGCACACTGCTGAAAACCATCAGGGAGTGGGTCTGGCTTAAGCAGGAATTAAGAGGCTCTCTGGATTTTGAGAAAGAAAAAGTGTGGAGTCCTGCTGCTTGCATATATCACTTCCTTTGTCCAAAAGTTGCTTCAGTCTAGTCCAGTGCAAACAATAATTCATCTGCTTAGTTCAAAAGTTTCCCGTGTAGCCCAGATATCTGCTGTGTGCAATGACACCTTGCACCCATGCACTGAGAAAATGCTCCAGTTTTATCCTAGGAGTGTAATTCTGAAGACCAACACAGCACCAGAGATAGCAGAAAAAAAATATGCAGCAGGTTGGGGTTTCGTTGGTTGTTTTATTTTTTTTTTAGCATGGCAATAGCATTTGCATTTAATTTTTCTGCTATGAGCATTTGTACTTGTCACTATTTAACAAGCATATTAGCAATGAAAAATGTGAATAAAAAAGAAGTATAACGCAACCACACCACCATTAGCCCATTCTGTGTATATAATGATATGGCTTGAGGAGTTCCCCATGCAGTGCTCATTTCAAAAACTAATTATAGCAACTGCATTATAAACTGCACCGCTGGTATCTGCTGCCTCCACATCCAGCAGATGAGTGTAATTGCTCCATCCTGGGATTTATCTGGAAAAGAGTGCTGTGCTAATGGGGGAGAGGAGCAAATGTGTGCTCCAGTCACAGGGAGGCAGTGAGGGTTGGTCCTGTGGCAGATATTTTTCAAGAGCATTGTCATGACAACTGAGTCAAGGAATTCCTTTTGCTGCCTTTGTTACAGCCGTGGTTAGGTGAGAATTGAGTAATGGCATTCAAGTTGTGTTTAATTTCTGTCCATGCTGTGGATGTGCTCCATTTCATGCCCTGCACTTGATACAGGTGCTGTAAATGAAAACTTGGCATCTTCCTGTGTCTGAGCAGGTTCCTCCAAACAATTTGGAGGGAAGAGTCAGTGTTGGTTTACCTATCGTTGGTTTATTTTGGATGGTTTTTTTACCCTCCCAATGGAGGTATCCTGACATGGCTTTGGCCACAGTGTAGGCAAACTGATTTGAAAGGTGAGAAGGAAGGGCAAAGACACACCTTTAATTCCTGCCAACATGTCCATATGTCATCACCCTGCAGCAGCACCCTTGCCCACAGGCAACCTCCATACTCTGCTCCTTTTTAAAGTGTTTGCTTATTTATTTATTTAAATTCTGTCTGGGGCTTCATTCTGCTCAGCTGTCAGGGCAGTGCAGCCTTTGCTTTCCCTTGAGCTGCTGACCTGTGCTGGGGCTATTTTTGGCTCACAAGCATCCAAGTGACCACGGCAAACACAGGAGCATCTGGAGTGCCAGCTGCACTGCCAGCCCTGAGTGGCACTGAGGTGGCTGCCTGGTATGTCTGCACTTCACTGGACAGTTACAAAGGGTCGTTTACAGAAAGGGAGTTTGTTTACAAAAGAATAAATTAGGTGGAGATTGTAGTTTGTGTCAATCCCACGCACAGCTGGAATTCAAAAATCAGGAGCAGGATGTGTTTGCAGCTCATGTTGCTTGGGTCACAGAGGAGGCATTTCTCCAGGTCTCTGCTCCTGATCCTTTGTTCCCAGGTGGGTTGAAGTCCTCCAGAGTCTGTTTGCACTGAGCACTTTGCTCCAACCCACAGAGGGACCAGGAGCTCCTGATGTCTGCAGGGACTGAGAGTGCTCAGCGCTGCACCGCACAAGGCCATGGGAAGGCAAGGGAAAACGAGGCAGAAAATGGCTTTTAAAGCCTGGGAAAAATGATTGGATTAGTGAAAGGGTAGAGAATAAGCCCCAGACACACAGCAGAGGCAGGGCAGAGGAAGAGCAGCCTGTGCACTGGGGTTCTGTCTGAAGGATGTGTCCTGGGAGCTGTTTGATCCAGCAGCCCTCAGCCTAACAGCCCCAGAGGCACCACAGCATCCTCAGTTTGGGAGGAGATTTGTCTAAACTGATGTGTACAGCCAGATCGAGGGCAAATCCAATGAAACAGGTGACAGAAGCACAGAGCAGCAGCTCCTGCACCCGATGGGTTTTCTGCAGGGTGTGCTGCTTTCATCCTGCTGTCGCTGCTGTAAATAACCTCGAGCTCTTCCCAGGCTGTGGCTCACCTCTGGCAACATCCTCTGGGAAAATCCAGACTTACTGCAGCTCCTCTTTCCATGAAATATATCCATCCTCCCAGGCTGACACACAATGGTCTGGTTTTCCTCTTTTAAAACGTATCTTCTTTGTTTGTAAAATAAAAATTAACTTGCTGCTCATCTTTCATTTTCTTTTCATGCTCTGAGCAGTGAGTAATTAGAGCTGCATCACACTAGAGAAATTACAACAATATGATGTTTCTACAGTTAAATCTGCATAAGTATAATATCTTTGAAAAATAACAAGCTGCTCTAAGGGAAATTAATTATCCCATTGGGGTGGTCATTATTCTGAAACAAAAGCCCTCAGTTTCCTTTGCCCACTTTAATTTTGGGCATTTCCTTCATTTTAAGTACTGGCCACATATTCCATCCATTTTCACTGTGGCTGGAACATAAATAACAATATGTTTAAAGCAGGGTAAAGTCTGTCATGGAACCTATTACAGATATCACAAGAATATTAAGCGACTTTAAAATTAAGTCAAAGTGCATTTTGCAAATCTGCATTGGTGGCTATATATCATCACTGTTCATCAAGCCAGTTCAGCCTCATTTTCCTTGGCTATTTTTTTTAGTTGCTTCTTCTTTGAGGAACATGACTCCATTTATCATAATAAGCATTTGTTATCATCATATTCTTTATCCAGGCACCAGCATTGTATTTAAGTGAGTTTTTTTTTCCCAAAGGCAATAGTACTGCTGAACATGGTGTGTCCCTGGTTTTGAGAAACCCCTTCTCCCCAAGACCCAAAACCTATTATCAAGTCTTGCATGTGACTGCAACAGCTTTTGCAGTCAAGGTGAATTACAAGGATTCTTGCTGAATCCCTGACAGATACAAATACCTGGTTATCCTTGGCTTTCCTGCTGAACCTAATCAAAGATATTGTTTATTAAAATCCTATTGTCTCTGCAGTGAGGAACAAGGACAAGTTGCTCTGTAGTGATTTAATACTTCCAGCACCTCTGTGTAAAGATTTATTATGGCCAGGAGAAAGAGCAAACACAAAATGCTTGAGTCATTACTTTTAATTTGCCACTTCTTTAAAAATATGTATACACAAGGCTAAAACCCGAGCCCTTCTCTACAGTTCAGTGTGATCTCTTATCAGCCAGGGAAACAAACCAAAGCATAAAATCTCACCCTTTCCTTCAAACAGAGGAAGGGCATGAAGATTTAGCCTTGGATTTAAAGGCAGACTGCCATGCTTCTGCTTAGACTGGTGTTTTTTTGAGTTTTGAGACTAGAAACTGTAAGAAGAAAAAAAAAAGAAATTATGAGTTTTAATGATTCAAATTGCCAGTTCAAATTATCCAGTTGTACCTGTCAGGTCTGAAGCTTTGCCCCACACCTGGGTGACAGCAGGAACCCTTTGTGCAAGGTCACAGAAACTAAACTCATTAAAAGTGGGATGTACATTTTTTTTCTTTCCAAGTAACGAGCTTTTCTTCGTGATTCAATTTTAGTAAGGTTTCAGGAGCTGTATCCTAAGTAAGGCACAAAGATAAATGAGTGAGCACAATTAATAAATGCTACTATTCAGCTCTCTGAGCTTTTAAACTGCTTATCTAATCATATATAATCTTTATCCACAGTGTTAAAACTACTGCATTACAACAGTTGTAATCAATTAGGGAAATGGCTTTAAAGGTTTAAAGAAGGCAAAAAGCAGTGTGTGCTTTGCCAGACTGCACGTGCTCTGGGGAAGGGAGCTCTGGCTTAGCAGCTCTGTGAAGGACCAGAACCTAAATCTGAAAAATGATCCATGAAGGGAAGTTGCTGCCCTTCCTCCCCTGTGCTATGGGAGCCCAAATCCAGGAGACAGATGGGAGAAGAGAGCACCATCAGCTATCCCACAATAATCCAGTGGGATTCTGCTATCTTCTGTGGCTACTTTTTCTGCAGCCTCTTAAATCCCACCAGCCCGACTCTCAACCCAAAATCTTCTTATCCTTAATTATCCCACAAGCTGGAAGAGCTTCTTATTATGTGAGTTTTCTCTCTCTTTGACACTTTAATATTTCTAAACACTGCTCCCAGCTCCTTCCTTTCTCACTGCTAAAGCCATGAAATTTACATTAAAAAACCCCAAAAATCAACCACATAATCAGACATGGCTCGGCAGGTTTGGTCATACACTCCACACTGTGCTGAGTGCCATGGGAGGACAATAGTGATCAGAAGGAAAATCCAATATTTCCTTCCCAGCAGGAGCCCAGCAGTCCTGGCTCTGGTTGCACCCAGGGAATCCAACCATTCCTGATGGTGCCTCTTGACATTCAGTCTGAAGTTCCCTCTCTTCACTATCTTTTAATTTGCACGTAACTCTTGTGCTGAGATGCTTCTAGTTTAGATTTCGTGTGTCTGCTTATTGGATTTAACAGTGTTTCCCCAACTAATTTTCACCAGCAAGCTGTACAGGGCTGACTTCTGCTTGACTCATTCCCAGCTGCCAATCCCCTACTCCAGGCCTCCTGCATGGGGAGTAAAAATGAAAACAACACCCAAAGCCACATCTTCCCTGCCTCCCTGCTGCTGCTGCTTCATTTATCAGCTCACAGATTTCTCTGAGCACATGGATATTTGTTTGCCCCAGGCTTTCAGCTCCAAGGGAAGCTCTCTCCTAGTGTTGGAAAAACAAAAATAGAGGTTTAAATTAAAAAAAAAAAAAAAAAAAGTCCAAGTGTAACAAACTACAGTCACTCTCCCAAGGTGTATCTCTCCTTCCCCATAGCTGAGGAGTCTGGAGCTGTCACAGGTGGCTGATGAGTGATGCTCTGCCTGGTCCAAAGGGCTGTGCCTCCCTCTATCCTTCCAAAGACTGAGATTTTACATGGCCTTTCAGGCAAAAGAAAAGGAAAGTTGTTGCTTTGATTATGTTTTATCTTTTTGTCCCGAAAAGTTGCTTTGAAAGCAGCTTGCACAGCTGATCTATGGACACCTTTCTCCTGTAATTCTGCCGTGACCTTTTCACCACCCTTCCACAAGAAACTGAAAAAAAAAAATCAAGAAAAAGACCCCAAAGCCAAACAAAAGGGTTATAAACAGATATTTTCTTTCTTCTACCTTCAGAGAGTGTGGGCTTTTTTTTTTTCCCCTCACAAAACATGTTCTTGCTTTACAGGCTGCAAATCTGAGGGAATCAGAACAAATGGCCAGAGCCATGGCAGCAGAAAGCTTTGGACTGAGCTCCAGAGAGGTGCAGTCTCAACCCAGTTTGCACTAACGAGCAATAAATTTTTAACTGTGGAAAAGGTCACACTTGAATTTCTATTCAGTGTTAAGACTCCCTGGAGAAGTGATAGATATCTGTTGGGACAGGAGTTGAAGGGAGAATATGAATATGGAGAGGAAAAGTGAAAATAAAAAACCCCAAACAATCCAACCCTGAAAATGAAGTGGAATTTTTGGCCAAATAGAAATATATTAAAATCTTCACCACGGATGAAATTCTGAACACAAGCTTACAGAGGGTTTAAGGACAATTTCCAGGTGTGACTGAACTATAGAACGTTTTTTTGGTCAGATCTGGAAGCTTTGAAATATCTTGGAAAAGGAGAGCTTGTGAATGGTATTTCATTCCCCTAAAAAATGAAAAAGGTGTATAATAAAAGCTCCCTAATATCACCTGCTTTTATAAGAGCACTGGTTTTTCTCACAGGGTGTATTTTCACATGCCATGTAAAAGCATTCCAGTTCCAAGATTTCTATATTTTTGCAGAAACACCTGACCTGTATCCCATGCTTTCTAAAAGTTCACTGTCCCAAACCTATTATGTGCCTCTAAGCCAAGCTCCAAGCTCTGGAGATGACACAGTCACTGGTATGGATAATTTGGCTCCTAAATGTTTGCTTTGTGCTTTGAAAAAAACACCTTCAAGCAGTTTCTTAAATGTCATTCCTTGCAGTACACAGAGCAGGCAATAAACAATAAAATTATTCACCTTGAAGAAACCATCAGCAGTCTTTAAGGATATCACCTTTTTTTTTTTTTTTTTTGCTTTGAATGCTCCTCTGGGATGCTCTAAGTGTCATTTCAACACTGTGTTGCTCATCATCTCCACGCCAGCCTCACTTTGCTTTAGAAACAAAAGCAATAATGGGCAAATTAAGAAGAAATTCCATTCTCTATTAGTTCCTATATTTCATTTATTTTTGCAAGTGCCTAATACAATGTTTGGCATTTGGAATTCTCATTTGAAGGCAGCACCAGGAGGGTTTATCCCTGGGATGAGCACTGCTCTGGGTGCAGCAGGGTGACCACAGGAGCTCTGAGCTGTGTGATGTGCTCAGCTCAGGAGCCTCTGATGCTCAGCTGCAGCAAGGAGAGGTTACACTGAACCCAGGGACATCTGGGGTCATTTTTATCCCGTTTCTCTCATCTACTCAGTCATGGATGGAGCACATGTTGCTGTTTCCAATGGAATCTCAGCTCCTCTCATCCCCTTCCTCCTGTGCCTGCAATATCTGGGCTGCCTGCTGTGATCTGCTCCCCTGCAAGGGTGACACCCCTGACAGCAGCAGTGTGTCCCTGTGCACAGGGACATCCATCACAGCCTAAAGAGGACCTGTCTGGCTCCCTCGGACAGCCAGGCTCAGGGAAAGGCAGGCAGAGCTGCTCCCACTGGCCCTTTCCTGCTCCCCACCAAGTCTTTGTTCTTGTACTGACTTTAAAACAAAAAGCCCAGAAATACCACTTAAAACTCCATCCCCACTTCACAGGGAGAACCCGAGGCTTAAGATAGAAGTTACAGAAAATGCTGAAGGAATTTCCATCTCAAAATAGGCTCTCACTGTCCAGGACATCAGGTATGGGGAGATGGAAGACACCTTCATCCACCCCCAGAATGAACCCTCTCCTGGCACAGTCCTTGGCATGGGCAGCCTCCAGACAGGGTGCTGCTGGGCTGGGGATGGAGCCCAATTAAAGGTCAAAGAAGAACCTGTTTTATTGAGAGAACAAAGGCTGAGAGCTGCATTTGGAATGGGATGGGAGAATTAATGTATTTTTAAAGCAAGACTCCATTGTTTTAAATGTTGTATTGCTCAGGATGTTCTAATGAAAGCCTTCAAGAGCCAATCACTGATGCAATAGCCTGAGCCTTGCAGGGTTCAACCTTAGTTTCAAGGTTGTCAGGTTTATTTCTGGAGGTTAAATTTACTATTTAAAATCTTCCCAAAATCTTGCTAATGTAATGAAAAAGCAGTCAAACTTTAAGAAAGAGACATTGCAACAGAAACAACTCACCATAATTAATCCAGCTAAAACCAAAGGCTAAGGTCTGTCAGCCTTAAAAATAAAGTTAATTCCTTCTTAGCTCTACAGCCTTTAATTATTTGCACCAATCAATTTTATAAAAACATAAGGAAAAAATTTCAAGCTAAACCAAAGCTCCTTTTAAAATGAAATTAAATAAAAGCACAGTAAAAGCAGCCTGAGGCTGGAGTGACACCTGTTTTGCTGTTGTGGTTTCTGATGTCAGAGCACTCTGTGATGGGATTATTTCTCTATGCCTCATGATCCATCCATTATTGTACCCATATTGTAGACTTCATGTCACAGTCAACAATAAAAAACACCCTTGGCAACCTCCATTACATCCTGCAGTTAATTTGCGTTCTCACAAAGTGCTTATATTTACTATGAGTGATAATCATAAATATGCATGAGACCTTAAGTGAGGGAGAATGTGCTTAGGAGCTAATACAGCAGGAGGTTTGCCTAGGAGAGATGTCAAAATCAGTTCACTTTTGTTATATATGAGTAATTTAATTTCCTCTACAGTGTTATTAGGGCAAGAATGAAGTAACATTTTTTGGCATAATTGAAGCAAATCCTGGCAAGACAAGAGGATAACAAAGCTTTTCCATCTCGTCATGTCAAACTCTTACCTTCTATTCAGTGCACACAGACGGGTTCTTTGTGCTGAATTAAATTATCCAGTTGAGTTTATTAACTTGTGATGTCCCATGACCTTCAGCATATTTACTGCTGGATCTTTAAAACTCCTTCACAACCGACCTCCTTTTTGTGTCAGATCAGACATACTGGTGGCACTCAATCCTTTGCCATGTCCTGATTTTCAGCAGCAGCATCCCCTGTTAAACCCTGAAACATGGAGCATTTCCAGCGCTCCCTAACAGATTATAAACCAAAGGAGTGCTGAGATTGAGGAGATGTGGGAAGCTGGTTCTCTCCTTTCCCCACATTCCCCAACACAGCAGAGTGATGCTCAAAGGCATCATGGTTGTAGCAACCCAGGGAGACCAAAGCCACTGAGAGCTGTGGAACAAACCTGCTGCTGGTGCCTCTCAGGGCCAGGTTACTAAGTCAAATGTAATTGATTCCAAGCTGTAATATTCTCCAAAGGATAAACTGGAGCTTTTTCAAAAGAACACTAAATCTCAGGCAAATCAGCTGTCTGCAGGTGAGCTGGGCCATGATGGCTTAGCCACTAGATAATTTTTCTGTATTTCCAACCTTTATATTGCAACTCAGAGCAGATCCTTTGAGAGCTTGGTTGCCATGCACCAGGGGTTGGGTTTGGCCACCCAGCAAGACCTGCCTTTGGTATTTATTTGATACTCACCAAAACCTCAGACAGAACTGCTTGGCATGACCCAGCATGGCAAAGGCACTTCTCACTCTTGCTAACCCTGAGTGACATTCGGCTCTCCTGCCACTGCCATCCCTCTCACCTCATCTGCAAAAGAGGAATAAATGCTATTTATGCACCTGGGTGAAGCATTTGAGAGCATCAGAGGACTGTGCCTGTGGCTGTGTTATTGGGTCTGTTCATACAGGGGAGAGGAAAATGACAACACACAAGCAATTTGCAACAACTCCTTTCAGCACTGCTTAGCCTGGGAAGGTCATTATGCTCCAGAGAGAGAAAATTCCCCTGCTCTGAGCAGAGCTTGCCTGAAGGAGGAATGTTCCACACACCAAGCCTCAGCTCACAGACCAGCTTATCTTGGCCATGCACAAGTTACCCTTTTCTCACATGGCATTTGAACACTCTTCAACTTGAACATTCCTGAATAGGTGAGATAAAAACAAGTCACTGCAGGATGAACCTCAGCTCCCTAAACCTCCCCAAACAGGAATGGAATGGATAGAAGCAAAAAGGAGGAGAGGTTTCCCAGATGTATTGGGTGGAGCCATGTATTTGCTGCAGATGCTGTATGTCTCATTTATCATATTCTTCTATACTTGGCTTGTTTTTAATTGTTGTCTTGAAATATTATTCCTACATAGATGAATTGTGGGACTGTTTAATTGAGAAAGGTGGTAAACAGCAGTCATTCCTGGAAGAAAGCAGTAGATAAATAGCAGCAAAAAAAAAATAACATTGAATATCAGCAAGTAAAGTGAGGTTTTCTGAAATTTCTCACAGTGATAAATCAATGACAAACTCCTTCATATCCAAAGAAGAGTAAGTAATACAAATTAGGAGTAGCCTGTTACCTTTTCTTGGACTTCATGGATGATCCTCCTGTAGGTGTTAGACATTATCCAGGTGTTCAGGATAATTCAATCCTTTAGCCTTTGAGCAGAGAGTTTGCTGTCCTCTCCCCCTTGAGCACAGTGATAGGATCACATCCCTACAGGATATTGAACTGAGCCAGGGAGCTCAGCACACATGCCTGGAGCCTCCTGGGTCCATCAATAACATCTCAGCTTAAAACATACTCCTTGGCAAGTTAAAAATAACAAAAAAAAGGTGAATTCTACTCTGTCTGCTGTGCCCTACATCAGTGCCAAAACTGCTGTGTCCTCACTGTGCTCCACATATCCAAACTGAAGCACACCTCCAGGAAAATTCAAAAATGCTTAGAGCACAGCCAGGTCTTCTTGGTGGACTTAATGGAGGTGGGAAGAGCACTTCACTGTGCTTCTGTTATGTGCATATAAGTTGACGCAGTGATTCTGAGATTTTTAAGGCTAGAAGAAAATATAATTATCTAATCTGACAGCCTGAACCACGTGAGATCACCCACAGGTAGCAGGTGCTGTCTGGTGTTGGAGGAGTGCAGCAAAGGTTCAGTCTGTGATTTTACCCCACTCTAGACCATGGTTGGTGGAACTGAAATGGAAACCCCTGAACCCTGTCAGATGTGGAATATAAAACTGTGCTCTGGCTGCTGCAGGTAAAACTGCATTAAGTGAAGCTATAGATGAAATTATTGTTATATTCATTGTGAGGGCTGCTATGACAACAGATGAATACT
Organism: Entomyzon cyanotis; assembly: GCA_024500445.1. Lineage (NCBI taxonomy): Eukaryota > Metazoa > Chordata > Aves > Passeriformes > Meliphagidae > Entomyzon > Entomyzon cyanotis. Next base: position 5,505,356 of record JAKEPQ010000852.1, read on the forward strand.
GCAGGTAATTTAATTACATTTCTGTCAGCCCCTGTGCCTTTCAGGAGACAATGCAGAAGCCAGCAGCATTTTCTTTCAATATTGCAGAAAATGTCAGATTCTCCTCCAGAGGGCCTAATGAGAGCACTTCACTTGAGTCACCAAACGTTATTTAAGTATCTTGAAGGATCACTCATGGTTTTTTCCTAGCATTTCCAACTCCATGCACACTCCCTTTTCCATGCTCTCAGGCTGTACCACACACCTAGAACTAAATCCCAGCACCAGAAAACCAGATTTGTTCACCTACTGGGAATGACCCTCCATATACCCTTCCTGCTTCTCTGTCCTTCCTGGGTGTTTTTGGAAACCACCACTCACTGGGTTGTATTAATGGGAGAAACACCAGGGGATGTGGATGTGAGAATTCCCTTTTCCTTCTGATCATGAGCTGTGCAGCAGGGAGAGGGAGACAACTGCTTTGAGGACAAGGTATTGATCATAGAACAGAGGGGAGTTAATGGATATTGACTCCCACTTGCTTTGAGTTGGTCACACAGCACAGGATTGTGTTGCACATCCTCTGAGGCTTGGGGATAGGGAATTCTTGCTACCAGGAGCAAAATTTTAAATGTTGTTGTGTGTCATTCCTTCATACTGAGGGACAGCGTTTTCCCATGCAAAAATCCTGATTTCTGTAGAGCTGGGTGAAATCCTGCACTGACAGACTGCACTGACTTTGGTGGGTGCTGTGGGAGCTCAGCATGACTGGAGAAGTGATCTGTGTCTTTCCAACTCTGGGTCAAGGTCACTCAAATAATCTTATAATTCACATTAATTAAAGTAGGAACATGGCAATTATCTACTGTTTATCTGAGGAAACTGTCTGAGGAGCAGTCCTTCCATACCAGGGTATAAACTCAGTTGCCATGTAATTAAGTCATAGCTACAGAAGCACTGAACAAATGTGCAACAAGATTCAGATAATACTTTAATGTGATAAGAAATACCCAGGCATTTAGCTGGCATTGAGGAAATTAGCCACACCAAATTAGATATCAATGAACACATTTGCTACCATGTCAGCTACCATTCTGAGTATAAATTGAAACCTAATCAATTATTTCTATGGAGCTCTAGCATAAACTCAGATTAGCAATTGAAAAAAATGTGTTATTTTACAATGCTATAAATGTTCTATCAATATGTGTTTTATGACACTGACAAAGAAGATATGGCATCACTAGATTTTTCCATATGCATTTTCCCTCAAACACAGTGGGCTCCATGTCCATATGAACATCTCCTAGCATCCCTGCAAGATCAGGACCCATTTTCAGACAAGCTTCTCAAAAATGCAAGAATTGCCTTTTAACATCTCACCACCACCTCCCTCTCTCTGTGAGGCACAACCTGTCACTCTGTCAGTTCTGACATAATTATTCAGAGTGCTTTTATTCATCCCTCAGAGATAACTGTCTGGCATCTTTCAACCACCAATTTCTCTCAGGGTCTGTCTTTTTTCCGACGAAAAGGAAATATTTTGGTATGAGCATCCAGCCTTGCTGCTCAGACAGTTTAATGAATACATCAATAAAGCACCGAGCAGAGAGGGAGAGGGAGGTGCACAGTCATTAGGATCCATCATTAGCATTTTGCACACCACCACAAGCTTTGTACATGAGCAATTAATACAGCAATAAATACCACAATGAGCTGCAGAAACCTCATTGAGGCTGGGAAATGTAAACAGTGCCCTCCACTTAAAATAATTGTGAGAAGCACTTAGGAAACCTCACGGAAAGGCACAGCTGAAGCTTCTGCTGCAGACACAGAAATCCACCCCCAGACAGGATGGAGAAAACCTTCCACCATCTTAAAAGAAGTTGTCTGAGGGAGTTAGAGCAAATGTATTACATCGTGGAGCAAATACCTGGAGCATTCTTCCAGATCCATATGCTACCAGCCCAGCTAAATGTAAACACTAGCTTTAGAGAAGTGTAAACTGGACTTTATTCCAGTCGATTTATCCCCACACATGATCTAGAGCATCAGCTGGTTTATTCTGGCTGCATAAAGAAGGACAGAAGGACAGAATTGTGCTGCCACACAATTCACTCACAAAGAATTCCTGAGCACTCTTGAGCGATGGGTTGAGTTCACACAGGAAAAATGTTTCTCTCCGTATTTTTGACTTGGCATTACAAACCCTAGTGCTGGATTTGCTGTCCTGTAAGAGCCTGGCTGGACACAAGTGTGATAGGAATATGGGAATGCCCTGTATGGCCAGAGACAGGGCCTGGCTCTGCAGGATCTGTCTGTTGTGGAGTCAAAATCCTCTCACTCATTTTAAACCTTTGCCCTTGGATATAATTCCTCACCAATCCATCTAAACACCTCACAAAGTTAAGTTTCCCCAAGGAAAGCACAGGCAGAGAGAGTCCTCTCCCACAGTTTGCTTGTACACTCTAGTTACCAGCAACTTTGTTAATAACACATTGCTCATGCAAATTAATTCAGCTTAGAGAAACAACTCTTGATGATTATAAAATGCTGCAATCACAGTATTGCTTCCGGCCAGCTGAGAGTAAATTCATCAAGCATTTGTTATTTAAAGCTGCTGTGGTGATAAATGCTTGCCTTCATTTATGATTGTACACCAAGACAGAGAGAAAATGGAATACATAAAAATGACTGCATGATGGGAATCCCAACAGAAACCACCCGAAACAAAGGCAGGGAGATGGAATCTCTTTCAGGAGCAGCTGAACGATGCTGATATGCAGCCACTCGTCCTCCTGTAATGAGGTTCTGCTGGAACAAAAGCAACAACAAACACCAGTTTTGCTCAGACAGAAGCACTGAGTGTGTTTTGGTTGGCTTTATCTGATAAAAGCCTTATTAAGCCAAGGTCAAGGACAGGGGTGCAGTGGTGTCTCTCCTGCCCAGCACAGCAGCTGTTACGATTATGGATGCTCCCTCTATGTGTGCAGAGCATATAAAGAGGAGGAGAAACTCCTCTGAGGGTTTGATAACAACCCTGCTGCTGCTGTGGACCTTTGCTCTGTATGTGACATTACAGTAAAAACAAAAGGAAAATGAATCCAACAGTAAATACCCACAATTACACTGCACTAATTGTTTTAATGGGTTTATGTGGAGTCAACGTTTCAGGCAGTGCTGCCCATACAGAGCAAGTCATTAACTCCATTGGTATTCAGAGTAATGGCAATTAAATACAATGAACTGTTCTACTAATGAATGTGGTGAGAGCAGTGCAAGTCAGGGGGAGTTAGCTGTAACTTTTAATTCGATGAGCTCTGCCCAGCTGCCTCCTGGCAAGGAGCTGATGGCAAGTCTATCAAGCTGATGATCATGGCCAGTCCCAGGAGCCTCTCATAGTGGAGGAGATTCCACAAGATGGTCAGTGGCTATTTTTCTGCATTTGCTGTCAGGATTGACTTTATCTGTGGCAGCCACAGGATATTTCACCTGCAGGGTGCTGGTACAGCAGCACTGACCTGTGGCTGATTGGCTTTGTGAGAGGAGACAGGAAACATGTCCTTGAGCAGCGTGGGGATGTACAGCATCCTGTAACAGATCCCCTGGGCAATGCTTTATCAGTTCCATCTGCACTGTCCGTGGGCAGGCAGGAAATGCTCATCTGGACTGGGCTGGAGCATCAGAGGGTCCTGGTCCCAAGTGGAGGAAAAAGAATCTTGGGACAAGAGGAAGCAGAAAACCCTTGGACATAAATCTCGTGGCAACCCGTGTTTGTCAGACCACTGTTGTCATTTATCCTAGGATAACATCTGAGAAAAAGGAGCTGAATTCCCATCTACGGCTCTATAAGGAAATTATAAAGCAGCTATCTATTTTTTCATTAAAATTAAATAATTGAATCTGTCCAGATTCATGTACTTTCCCCCCATGAGATATCCAGGAGAATTAAGTTTCAATTGACTTTCCAGACCTTGGTTATCATAGGAAGCTTTTAAAAAATCGGGACATTTGGCAATTTGAAATTCAAATAGGTTTCAGTCAATATGTTTACTATTGCTAGACAGGCATCTTTGTCCCCTGGGTGTTTAATGCCTCAATAAGTAATTGGTCCTTTCATCTTTTATATGCACAGAGTGAAGAGTTTATGGCTCATACAGTGAATTGTCAATACAAAGGATCTTTGCACCAGTTTTAAATAACCCAGCTCCCAGCTCCATTAAATCCTGTTTAAAATTCTCCCCTCCTTCCATACGCCCACAACCAGCCTTGAAGCACTTCTTCCCTCCCCTGATTTTCCGTGGGATCCTTAAAGGCAGCTCTGCTTCACTCACCAAGCCTAAGCACAGGCAAAAAAGGGAGGTGAACATGAAGAACAAGAATCTGCCCCAACAGACTGAAATTCCAGGGATTTCCAGAAAAATTCTTATTATACTTTTATCCATTAGGTCTGAAATTCAAAGCAGCCAATGCACCCACATCCACAGATTTGTCTTTAGAGACGGGGATACAACAACATCTGTTTTGCATGAGTATTTTCACATGATACCTTATGAAGCTACAGGTACCTGAGCAGTGGTGTCTGAACTGAAATCTGATTTTCTGTTTTCTGTGAAATTGTCACATTTTCATCTTCTTTCGTACTGTGATTTTTAATTTTTTTTTTTTCTGTGAATTAAAATACTTGAGATTAATTTTCAACATTGTGTTTCAATCAAGAAAAAAAATCTATCATTGATACTGGACAACATTTTATACATTGTGCACTATATACACATTCATACTAAGTGCAAGCTTAATATCAAAACTTGCATCTGGGTTTTGGGCTGTCAAGAGTTGTGGGATGAGTTTGGTTTAACTTTCTGTATCAATGGGAATAATTTCTCTTTTCTTCTTGTGGGGGGTTTTTGTTTGTTTGTTGGGGTTTTTTAATTCAACCATCACAAAATATCTTTTTCAGGCTAAGTTTCTAATTCACTCAGATCTAAAGAGCTTTGGAAAGTCCAATTTCTTGGGGTTTTCAACCCAAAGGGCTGACATGTGATTCCAGTCAGTGCATGCTGCTTCTGAACCACAGAGATTTTCCCTTGACTCAGTGCACAAGAAAATATTGAGCATTTGCACACTGGATCTACTCCATTTCCCTTGTTCAAGCATCTCCAGAGATAATGAAACAACAGAATCTGCAGTACTGAATGAGCACCTTCTCTTTCAGCTCAGCTCAGCTCAGCTCAGCTCAGCTCAGCTCAGCTCAGCTCTCCATCCCTCCAGGTTCATTTATCACTTGCCCTGTGGCCTGCAGGGTGGAGCAGCTGCAATATTGGATCAGCAAATATCCTGTGAGTATTCCTTAGAGTCGTGTTGCAAGCTCCTGTATTTAGTGGGTGTGCTCTGTGTGTGACACTGAGCATTTTGTCACTATCTGGAGGTGACTTAGGAGGTTGGACATTTATGCTGAGGTCTGTAGCCAGAGGAGAAAGCAGTGTGTAATCAAGGACAAATGCAGATAAACTGAATTTACCCACTTGGCAGGGCAGGAAACGTAGAGCTTTCCTCTCTATATATGTCAAAGTTGAAGTTTCACAGTCTTTGTCAAAGTTTCAGTCTTTTTATTTCCCACTATGCTAATACAGATGAAGAAAATCTTCCCAGACTCAGATCAGAGTCCTTCACTGCTGTTAATTGCTCATTTTTATTGCATATGCCTTTCCTGAATTTAATTAAACTTGACCCACAAGCTTTGCATGTGCAATAATGAATAATAGTTAATAGTCCATTTCTCATTACTTTTCAGTCAAAGAATGCCTTAATGCTCTACAAAACATATTGCATAAATGTCAAATTTCTTTATTCAGCTGTGAATCATCTCATGATGTCTTGTAGCAAATCACCAGCAGTGCAAAGAAACTCCTCCTCACCTCAGCCTCGACTAGGCAGGAGCCAAGAGCACTGAAATGGCCCTCGACTGGGGATTAGTGGAGAGGCTGTACTGATTGATATCAGAATCTGGCAAACTGCTTGCAAAAACAGATTTGTGTTCTGTGAATGGAGAAATAACTCAGCGTTTCTTTTCCTTATCGGAGTGGCAGCATGTCCCCTTGGCAATGAGAGATCAAATGCATCTACATGCAGCAACTATCTTATCCCTCAGTCTGTAAAGCCAGTCAAAATCAGAGCCCAAGCTGATCAGGATGAAAAAGCCTTCTCTTCAGTTAGTCATTTTTTCAGTCCCTATTTGCTGAGCCCTCAGAGGAATGAACAGAATATAAAACAACTTCCAAAGGAACAGTCCTTGTATCAGCTAAAATACAACAAGAGGGTGTTTAGAAACTTTGCTAGCTATTTTGCTAGGTGGTGACCCCACTCTGGGGCTGTGGCAGCTGTTTCCCTCTGCTTTCTGAGCAGTCAAATTGTGTTTATCCTCACGGGGTCCTGTTGCTCATGGTGCTGCAATTCTGCATCAGCTTCCTGCGGCTTGGCATGAGAAATGCCTTGTCCTAGGATTAGACAAGGCAAATTTAATTAATAGATAAGGGTCCTTACAGTGGAGACTGACTTGCTTTCTTGTCCAAAAAGCATTGCAGATTAAAAACTGGAACTAAACAACTCAGAGAAACCCAAAACTGCTGGAGAAGTGAGAGCTTTCATCCTCGGCAGATTAGGGAGACCCTCACCTGCAATCAGGACTGCAAATCCCCCAGTCCAGCCTGCCTGCTCATCACACCCTTTGCTTCATTCAAAGGAGCACAAGAGGAAATTTCCTTCCCTGATCAGGAATGTGGAGAAGGCAATCACTGCCATTTGCATTCAATCAGATGTTTGTTCCCCGGGATGGAAGAGCAGGAAGACTAGTTGAAAAGTATCAAAAAAGTGCTATGCCATTTCACTAATTAAACCTACCCTTCTGCTCTAAAATTGATGAATAACGACACAACTTGACTCATAATCCCTTTGTCTTTTATTATTTACTCTTTTTTAACAGTGATTTATGGGAAGGTAGTGCTTTCATTATTCTTGTTAATTACCTCTGTTCTCTGCTTCAGCTTGTAGAATGTAATTGCCTGAAACATAAATCTAGTCTTGCCACCTAGGTTCACACATCATTAATATTATTCCGGCCATTCTTATAAAATCTTTATAAAACATAATTATAGATGTGCCACTACGTCCTGTGTTGGGCTGAAGACACACTAAGCCTTTTCTGAGGACCAAACTAATGTGTGTATTAAACTTCCCTGTTTGTGTTTGTGTTTCCCTAAGGAAAAAAACCCAAACAGCATTAATTGGTCACTGACTGTAGATCTGACTAACAGCCCAATAAGCCCAGGCCCTGCTAAGTGGCTGCTGACACTTCTGCAAGGAGGAAACAGAAGCAGCTCGATGAGCAACGAACTCCTTCACTCCCCACCCCTGGAAACAATAATTCCATTGGATTCAGCAGTAATCAGCAGGAAAGAGGGAAGCAGACAAGTGCAGTAGCTACTCACTTGAGTGATTATCAAGTTTTTTTCTGCATGTAGGTAATCCCCAAACAAATTATTTTCATCCTTTCTGCACCTGATACTTCGAGTCAGACCAATGGCATAGCACAAAGAACAGACATCTTCCAGCGGCTGGCTTTTTTCTCCCATTGTAATTTTTTAGTATTGCTTATGATTATATGTAAGGAAAAAGTCTATTAGAAGGAGAGGAAATGCATTATCCCCAGTTTATTGTTGACATGAAATTAGCTCAGTATTTGTCAGGTTTCTGGTAGTGAACAAGTTTATTCGCAGCACTTCATCTCTCCAACAAAACACTTGGCTGTGTGAGCAGCAGCAATATCCCAACTGAGCCTGGAGAAAAACATCTTTATTATCTCTCTCAACAACAAAATCAACCAAAAAATCCCAATTCATTTCTCACAGATTCATCTACTGCATTATTACCTAAGTGTGCATTTGGAGGTATGGGATCAGCTAATGGAAGCCCTTCAGCCAACAACTATTATCAAGTGTATTTCCATTAACTTCCATTCCCCACAATCATGGAAAGGACAGCCTATAAAATGCTGCAATTGCATTTACAACTGTTAATTACTGTAAATGCAGTGTTTGAGATAAGAGCATTTGCTCTCTCCAGGTTTTCTACCTGATGGATCATGGCTATTACAGCTTTGAGTTGGATTTGCAGTGATGAGGTCCTGTCTGTTCCTCCTGCCTTACACCATCCTGCAAGACCCAAATCAGACCTTCCCAGCCCTGCCAGGGCCAGGACTTTGATAACTCAAATGACAGTGCAGATCTGAGAGGCACAGGCCAAAGGGAAGCCACAGGGTGTAGTCTGATAAATGAAATCAAGACAATTTCTCTGTCTTTTCCTATTCTTTAGTTGGCTGCAAGGAAAAATATTTCCTGCCTGACCCCACCTGGGGTAATGGCATTCTCAGTAATGCATTTTATCCAAGGAAAGCTTTGTAACTTGGTTACTTTTGGGGGGAGCATGGAAATGGGATAAGAAATAGGAGTCTTTAAATCAATTTTGTAGATCTGTGCCAGATTGGGGCAGGAAGAATGAAAGAGGTAAGTCAAAGGCCATATTCACCACCAATTACAGTTCCAAGAATTAGACAGATTAATTTTTTTTTTTTTTCAAGGAAAGATTTATTTCTTAACATCATGTCTATCTGATATAAGCCATAGAGCTAAACCAAGTCTTGGGACCTACCTTCCTTCCTTCTGAATGCAGTTGTACCACAGAGGTGCATGTGCCTTCTGGAGATCTCAGGCTTGAGAAGAGTGGATAAATCCCAATCCAGTCCTAATTTAAACTGCTAAAAGTGACTGCCCAGCCTAAAGTAGTCACCCAAAGGGGTCAGCCATGAGGCAGTCAATCCCATTTTAGGCTAGTTTTGTAGGAAAAGTTGACTGACCCTTTTCTTGGTCAAGGTGTTTTTCTCCATTTAGTCATCTGAGATGCCTGCTGCTGCAGTTACAGAAAGATAAAATACTTCCCTGGTGGTTGAAGCCCTGCATTTGGGAAGTGCATCCTGGTGTCTCCTGCCTCCTGACCTCCCCACCAACCCTGGTTTGGAACACAAATGTCCAGTGTGGATGGTCAGCAAGGAAGGTTGGACCAGCAGGGACTCCTTAGAGACAGACACTGAATGTATTTTCATGCCAAGCAGGTCCCTCTGCAAGTGATTTAATTAAAACTTCTGAATTAATAAGCTTGTCCTTCATTAGTAGTCAGAGTAATAAAAGCAGCGTGGAATTTCTCTTTAATGAAACAAAACACACCTAAAATGTGAAGAGGAATGTGAAGAAACAGCTGTAACTCTGTGAGCTGCTTTTGCTGCCCTTGGTGCATCATTATCATGACTCTCAGGCAACTGCTGTGTTTGTTTCAGGGTGGGAAGAAAGACTGAACAAAGGAGAGGATGTCAGAAATAATGGAATCAACTTTGGAAGTTAAAAATCCAGAGATGACAGGAGAACACTGAGATCTGGTATTGATCAGTGTTCTTATAAACCAAAGCACCTCATGTGTGCAGAGGTGATTAGTGTAAGGCATCCAGTCATTTACCAGAGACCTCTTCTCTCTTTGTCTTTGTGAGGAAAAGTCATGAAAACATCCCTGAACACAGCAAATACTGAGACCAGATCACGAGGTTGTGCATCAGGCTCATCTTTAATTCTAGATGCATCACTCACCACTAAATGCCTTTTGTCTTTTCTTAAAGTTTTCTGTTGTTTCATGATTTTGGCTAAGTTTTACAATCTGCAGTTACAAACCCTACATGATTGTATCTCCTGCACAGCTGGGGGTTCCCAAAGCTAGTTTTCTAAAGAAAATGTATTTTCTATTCACTGCCTCCATGAGCCTCCCTACTGAGAAGGGTTTATGCTTAGCCACATTAACACCATAATAAATGCAAAAGAAAAGGAGGTAAAGTAAGGATTTAAAAACCTGTATCAAATTTTATCACTGGAAGCTCTGGCGATGAGCACAATCCTGATTTTTTTCTGTTTAGCGCATTTTGGAGTTTATTTTTCACAGAAACCACATCCACCTGAGGGATATTTTTTGTTTTTATTTAAAGTACCCAAATGGGTGAACTGGTCAGACTCTAATTGTGTCTGAAAGGCTGCAGCTGACACACACTGGAGACTTAATTATGTAGTGTGTGGCTCCATCTGTCAGCTGCAATATCTTTTGTTACCAAGGATCAGGCTGCCATAGAAGATGACGTGACAGATTCAATTTACTTTCACAAGGATAAGAGTTATGTGGGCATTTGAATGATGCTGGAAATGAGAGCTACACTTACACTCCTTGCGTAGAAATTGAAATGCTATTTACAGCAGAGTTTGCCCAAAATATAAAGCTAAGATTGAAAGGGGTGGCAGTCAATGCAAAGCTGAAAACCAGGAAAAACAATTAATCAAAATGTCATTAAATGGAGGCTAGATTTAGACAAAACTGCCTGAGTAAGGATGCACCCATACATGTGCAGAAAAATTCTAAAGAGCACTTTTGTGTTAAATTAATGTAAAGAGCAGTTGTGCCAAAATTCAAACACTTTTATGAGAGCAAAATGCGAAGATCATGACATTCCATTTGGGAGGGAGAGGGGATAAAGTTTTCCACTGGAACAGAGATTTTTGACCTTTTGCAACCTATTTGCTATAAATATTTTTCTAGGCTGATGCAGATTCCTGTAAAACTCTTTAGACATTATGGTTGTAAGGTTGTCTTCCCTTCCTGCCTTTGTAGACAGCTCACAGTGTGAGGTACACATAATTTTTCCATATGTTTCCTTAATACACACCTCTCCAATTTCAGTTTGTGGAGCCCAAACAGACAATGTGGGAAGCTAAGCAACCAATGGCAACATGATGGCATATTTACAAAGAGAAAAAACACAGAAGAGTGAAAAATATACTATAAAAGATATTTTTATTTGCTCTAAAAGGAAGTCTTGTTAATTAGGAAATGCTTTCCACAACTGATTTAATTTGAAATTGGAGAGAACCCCTTTCATTTGCTTATAGGCAGCAATATATTTCAACTGATGAACAACAACAGTATTTTTAGCAAGCTATACATTCATCACAGAGCGATGCATCTGGCAGTCTAACCTGCCATTAAGTCAGTAGGCAATAAACAGTTTTGAAAAACTCCCTGTATTTATCAGCTTTTGAATTCAACGGATGCCAAATTACGCCTAAATTTGTTATAATCTTAGTTTTAGGTGGAAAGCTTTTATTGAAGATCTACTAGTTATCTTCCATAAATGTTAGTCATAAACAACACCACTAAATCATAAAAATATAACAGCTTGTGATTAATCTGCAGAGAGACTTATATTCAGTTCTAAATGTTCTCTCATCCCAGCACCCGACAAGGACTGATAAATTGAATTAGCTTACTTAGAGTGAAGTTTGCTGTGAGCTTGCTTGTAAACCTCCCCTGAATTGCTATTTTAGCATCCTGGCAGAAGTGTGAAAATTCAAACTCCAAACCAGATTTTCTGAAAATGGCACCAGATTGTGAGGATCTTACAGAATCCTCTGTCTGCACTCTCTTGAAAACTCCTTCATCACCCATATTGGATTCAAAGTCTGTGTACTTCCCAGAGCCCAAAGGAACCTGAGGCCAAGCAAACCATGGTTTGTGCATAACTCCATCCTGTCAAACTCACAGTTCTGATCAAACTGAACCTCTGTGTTTGGGTTTTCAGAGTGAGCTGCAGCCATGAAACACAGAGGAGACACAAGGGATGGGCACAAGGACAAAGTTGCTGACAGCTGGTGACAGCTGCAGTTCAGAGCCAGGATGAGTAAAACCCTGACCTTGTGGACTCCACCAACCACGTGGGGATGCATTTTCCATACTAATTTGTACCTTTGCAACTGCATAAAACCTCTTCCTCTGCAACAATTAATCCACGTCCACTCCCTGATTGACAAACTGAGTGAGAAAAGCTGAGCCAAAGCTGAGCAAGAAATAGTACTGGTTAATGAGAATTCATTAAACACTGACTGGAATATTGCTCATGTTTGCAGCCTAATGTGAGACCTGCTGAAGGAATGAGGCAAACCTAACCCATAAAAGCAGAGCATCAGTGCTCCTGGTTTGGAAAGGAATGGCTGGAACCTCCAGACCTTTCAATTAAATCCCATCTAACTGACACCTTGGGGGGCTTTTGACCAATGCAGGAAACTGAGAGACGTTTCACTTCAGTAAAAATGGGTAAATAGTTTCTGCAGCACACCAGAAAAATGTAGAAAATATGCAAACTTTAAACCAGCATTTGGCATTAAATACTTGTAAAAGCCTTTTTTCCTTAGATTAATATCTCACGTTTATCTGCACTATACATTTTGGAGACATGGTGAAAATTGCTTATTTCTAATAAAATGTAGCAACAGTACCCTGAGGAAAAATTACTGTGTTATGAGATATTTTTCCCCTCTACCACAGCCAATTTAGTTTTCATTTAAAATTCAATAACTGCATCATACTCAGAATCTTCCATGACTGTCATAATGACTTTGAACAAAAAGTGCTGTAAACAAGGAAGATTAGAAAGACATTATTGAGGTAATTTCTCCCCAAGTTTCTTTCACACAGTCAGGGATGCACAAAACTGATGCAACAGTTAGTGTGGATATGATTTAGAAATAAGTAGGAGAAAGTAAGCACTTTGTTCTGCAGATACTTTGGTAATAAAAGCATTACTGCCCCCATTTTATCTGAGATATGTTTCACTGCTTGGTGAAAGGAAACACTTTGTTGTTTTCTCACGGAAACGTTGATGTAAGTGAAGAAGACAAACAGTGTAATATTGTTAGGAAAATGCTGCCTGCTTGCTGTAACATTTCCTTTCCTCTTGTGTCTGTAAGGAGCTCCAACAGCAGTGCTGGGATGGATCTGCTGCTCCAGACTCTCCATCCTGCACCCTGGTGCTCTGGCAGCATCATTTTGGAAGAAAAAGAAGAAAGAAAAGAAACTTCCCCTTTTCTCTTTGCCTGGTAAGTGGCCTGGAAAGTCATCTGACATTTGAAGAACCTGCTCTTCCCTTCTCTCTCCAGGGCTGCACAACAAAGGACATCTGAGTTGATGTCTTCTCACCAGTGAAGGACTGCGGGCTCTTATTTAACAGAAGCATGCAAAGGAAATTTTAAAAAAATTCTGATCAGATTCTCTGCCTCTCGACTAATCTAATCAATGGATTTAAAATGCTGATAGCAAATTTCTAGGGCTTGCCAGGTAATTAAACCAGAGGAGGTCTCTGTAGGCCAAAACCTGATCACATTTATGCCAGACAGCCCTACTGGTGTTCTACAGACACAAGATCATGTTAACACCATTGACTTTCTCCCCTTTTCATTCATCAACATTTATATCCCAGGAACTGAGAGGCCATCTGCAAGCAGAGGTAGCTTTTCACAAAGCTATGGCATAGATGTCTTCAAAGAGTACAGGAATCTTTGGAAAAATGGACTGTAAAGAGCAAACAGAATTTTCAAAAAGCAAAGCAAACTCCTGTAAGTGAGCAAGAAAGCACTGGTGTGCTCTCTGCCACACACACAGGGTAAGAACCAGTCTCTCACTGCACAGGACTGTCCTCAAAAAATAATCTACTACACATATTTTCCACATCTCTGTGGTGGGGTGCTGCCTGCCAGTCATAAAGAATTGGGTATTCTGGTTCATTCTCTGGTCAGTACAGTGCTGAATCTGTTATTTGCTGTAAACTTTTGTCCCCAGTCCTCAGTTTTGAGAAAGGTAAGAAACAAAAGAATGGATTCTGCTTCATCTTAATGCCAAGCTTTTGTGCAAGAGGAAAACAACTGTGTGAATACTTTCCTACAGCCTGGCCACACGGCGCTGATTCAACAGTTGGTATTATGAGATAAAAGGGTGCTGTTCAGTCTGATTAATCAAACCCCCTTATGCTTGCCAAAGCCTAATTATTCTTTGATCTACATTAATGACTTCAGAAAGCATAGCACACCTGGTGGGAGTTCTCAATGGGGGGAATTTTAAACTAAAAGGAAAACTCCTCCCTGTGTCACAAAAACCTAATTTGCTTATATCAGTAGAATCAATTGTTTTCTGCAGAACTGTGTCTCCCACAGGACTGTTGGTTGCATCGAAAGATAACGTAGGCAGCTTCTACTTTAATTTTACCAAAATGCTACTGCTTGACAAATAGCAAACTCCATCTCAGGGTGACTTGAAAAATCACATTGTTATCACAAAGCATGGCTATCTGCAGCTTTTTATTGAACAGCCTGGCTGTAACTCACATGAGCACAGAGATCTTATCTCATGGTTTCTGCATTCTCTGGATGATGAGTGAGCAGCTCATACCCCATTTTAAAATCCAGCAAGAGATTAATTTACAACCCAGACCCAGAACCATTCACATGGATAAGGATGACACAGCATCACAAAAGAAAAAAATTCTGAATAAAGCAATTCACCCCAGCTCTATTTGGTTTTTAAAAATCCCAACATTGAGACAACTATGCTGTTGAGGATAATCTTGGGAAGAAGAGATCCTTTGCTTTACAAGGAAAATATGCTCAAATTCCAAAGCCAGGAATGCAATTTACTGAGCATTTGTGGACGGAACCACACTGACAGCACCCTACATTCTGAGAAGCTGATACTCTACTGAAGAATTTAGCAGAGGAAACAAAGTTATTATATCAGAAGGAAGTGCACCAAAACAGGTGTTGTCTATGTAGAACTCAGAGGAAGCAAAGAAACCAACAATCTGGTGTTTCCCCGGGTACATGAATATTTGAGAGGCCTGGAATAAATTAGTGCTGGAGTTTTGCAACAAAATGACAGGCAGGAGTTGTGCTTGCCAGATAATCTTGGAATATATCAGTTTCACAGCATTAGGTGGAGAAGAGGAGCAAATCTGTGTGGCACCAACTGTTGGGCAAACCAGAACATATCCCCCAAGTGTCCTGGACTTTATTTTGGGCCCTTTGAATTTTAATTTAAATGCCCTGGGCACAACGTGTTGGAGATACCCATGGGCCACACTCTGTGGCTGTGCAGCAGCACATGGCTGGAAGGAAACACAGCATCTGGAAGAGATATTTGTTATAAATATTTTCCCTCCACAGCCATGAGGTATGTAAGTATCTACACAAACCACATTGCATGGAACAGCCACAGATCTCACCCTGCCAACCCAAGTGATCTCCATCTATCGATGGGACTTGACCTACAAGAGCACACATTCCTGCCCTGTTATGTTTGCTTTGTGCTACCATTTTCTTCTCATCAAGAAACAAACTCAATTATATTTTTCTCTGCTCCAGGCATAACTAATCAGCAGGCAACTCCCTCAGTAAGCCCAGCCATCTCAAACACCTCCTCACACACACAGATATCTCAAATAAGAAGTGTTACTTCTATACCCCTCAAGGGGTGCAGGCACAGTCATTAATCTTCCTTTCATCTCACAGAATGCTAATAAAACAATCACCTCCCCATCCCTGAATTGGGTAGGTCCTAATTAACATGCTAATTGGGCAGATCTTCCCTAATGACTCCCAAACCTCAGCAGTAATATGTTATTTAGATAGAAAAGAGTTATCTAAAAGATAGGTAGAATTAAAAACTGGCAAGACAGAGTAGAGTTTGGATAGGCAAAATACTGAAAAGGACATATCTGCTGTGAGAATTACAATTCTCCACCTCTCTATGCTACAGATCACAGATCCAGCACCTTACAATGTTCAGAGAAAGAATTATTTTGAAGGTAATATACAGCTGTAATAAAAGAATATTATTCATGCAGAGAGAAAAACCATATGAGTAACAATGACATTTCAAAATATATTATTAAATCTGCTCATTTTAAATCTAAATAAATATGGCTTTTATTATCTGACACATAAATGTACAAGTTGTTTTGCAAACCCAGCAATGCCAGCAACCCTGGCACTTTGTATTCATGAGCAACTTCAAGGTGGATAGTTCAAGTCTTAATGGAATTAGTCCACTGGGGCTGGTATTGTGTTTATGCAGTTAGAGGCTCAATATAATCAAATTTCTCAAAGAGAGCATTTTCTCTCTTCAGAAAATAGAACTCAATAATAATTTAAATCCCCCGTTAAGCTCAAATGAAAATATTGGCAGATGCCATAAAAGTTATTGTTCTGAAGTTTTCTTTCATGCACATCTTGTAGGTAAAAGCAGAGTTCTAGTAAGAAATTAGGTCTGGATCTTATAAAAGAAAACCTTTGATGTGTATTTCTTGAAACATCTTCTGCAGGATCCCTGCAAACGTGGCTTGGCCCTGCTGCAGCTGTGCATGTGCAGCTCCAGGGAGCACTGAAATGCTCTGAAAAGCAGCATTTCTGTACATCCCACACAGGGCAGACTCACAGCCCAGGCTGCACCAGGGAGGACAAACTCTGTGTGTCAGGACTGCACAGCACCTGGTCCAGGCAACTGGGACAAACATGAAGCTTGGGCCAGAACCTGGAAAACCTCAGAGGAAAAAGAGAATTCTTTGCCTTCCTTATGCTTTTGGAGCACCAAAATTAAGAAATACTGGCACTGGGACACCGTGGTGTTATTTTGTACAACTTTCTGCATTTTAGCTCCATTAA
Organism: Entomyzon cyanotis; assembly: GCA_024500445.1. NCBI lineage: Eukaryota > Metazoa > Chordata > Aves > Passeriformes > Meliphagidae > Entomyzon > Entomyzon cyanotis. The sequence continues at coordinate 5,521,963 of JAKEPQ010000852.1, forward strand.
AAAAGCCATGAAATGTGGTCAAAACATTTAACTGAGATGTTTTGTTTTCTCATGCAGAACAGTTTTTCATTAAAATTTTTTTACAAACTGCCAAAAGCTAAAATGAAATGGCTTTGTCCTGAGTTCTGCTATTTTTTCCAGTTTTGGTTTTTATAACCCTTATTCATAAAAACAAGATTCTTTCCTCCACCCCCTCCTCATTTTACAATGTCTACAAGTAAAAAATAATATCTCCAACTATTCATATGTTTTTCCTGCATATGAAATAGGGACAGGCAATGTAATTGTCATTACCCATGGCTGTGACAGACCAAGAGAAAATGAGTACAGCTGAGTTTTAGAGAGTTCAGACCCTGTTTTTCATCACTGCAAATCTCCTCTCACTTCTGAAGGCCCATTTGATAAAGAATTTGCTGGTTTCATTTACTGCCAACCACAGTGCAAATAGTGGCTTTAGATGTGCTATCAGAAGTCCTGTTAGGGGGTCAGCACCCTGCTCCACTAAAGTCAACACAGCACTGATTTAAGCAAAGCCCCTGAGCTCCTCTGGCACCACACTGCTGCTCTTGCCTTCACATGAGGCAGTTTATAACATTCATTTAGATAAAATACAGAACAAGAGACATCAGTCTGAACAGATAAGACAGCCCAAGTGATATAAAATATAACCTAGAAGAAATCTATCCCTTTTTTATGTATGCAGTACTGAAGTGCATGGGGTCACAAAGACACATCACTTTTCCCATCCACTGCTTTGAACAATATCAGGCTGTTTTTAGGAGCTGTTGACAGAAAACAACATTAAAATGAAATTACTGCAGCGTGTCTGGGGCTCACCTCTGTTCCTTTTTGGTGTTGCTATGTGGCATCAGGGGGCTGGAGAGTCCTTGGGTCAAAACTCCTGAATTACAGAGCAGGTTTTCATTTCATAGCAAGGTCTGATGGAACATTCTCACCCCTGCCTGATCAGTGTGTATTTCTGAGCACACAGAATTCTTTTACAGCACCATTAAAAAGCACCTGTTTATGGTGTCTTCATTCATCAACAGGTAAGTGGTCTGCAGGGATGGCAATTCTGGATGGTATTTACAAAAAAGTCTCATCTCTGGATGAATTTATAAAGCTAATTCATACTCCACCCAGGCATCAGACATTGGACATTTTGCCATGTGACTGGAGAGGAACAAGGGGCAGCTTTGTGCCTGTATTTATTTATCTATAAATACCTGCAACTGCATAGATATACAGTTCTTTCTGCTGCAGAACCTCTTTAGAAGAGAGCATTAGTGTTTCTGTGCACCACACCATGGCACTGGACAGTGGAAGCTGGGCTTGAGGGAAGGCAGTCATGGAAAATAGCTCAGACAGAGGCTTAAAAGTAATGTAGCCATAGAGCTTCAGGGTGAGGTATCTTGCAGGGTGTGATTTTCTGACAGAAACACATTTCCCTCAGCTGTATTCACATCTGCACATTCACATCATGGTTCAGTGATATAATTTATCCATCTTAGACCAAACCTGCTGCAGCTGCAAGACACAGAACACTGACCCACTGTGAATTTGCTCTGCTGATTCAAATTTTGTAAAAAAGGAGTTGGCAGGTTCACTTTTCACTGTCAGGATCGTGTACCAGCTGTCTGAAGCACTTTAACATTTTTTGATATCCCATACCATATCTTCAGCTACCAGAAAATACACATACGCTCCATATTTTATATTTTACCTAATTCACTAGAGATGCAATTGCATGTCCATGGTTGATTTGGTTCGAGTCCGTGCAGCTAGATGGTCCCATAAGAGCATGAATCTGGTAGAAAGGCTAGAAAATAACACCCTCAGCCTTTTCTGGAAGAGTTCCAGGATGTTTTGCCCCAGGGCAAAGCCTCTGGTCTAAGCAGGGAAGTGCTCAGGGTGGCACCAAAAGCCATTGTTTGAGAAGTGGAGCCAAAATCATGGTGAACAGATCTGACCCAAAACCCAAGGCTGCTGCAGGCTTTGCTAAGGTTGGACCACTTACATAAATACACTTTAGGCAATGTGGATTGTGAAATATTTGAAAGGCTTAAAAACAATCATCCTGCTGCTTTTGTTGAAAACATACCCTTTTGCTCATTGTTTCAGAATTGCTTTTCTCCCTTTTGTCTTCTCTTGGTGTTTCTCAGAAACAGCTTTAACAGAATGAACTTTCAGCGGCCTGGAAAGAGCAAAACAAAGAGAGGAAACTTCTGATTTTTAACCTTTCCTAACCAACAAAAAAGCATGTAAAACATCCCCTGATGAGACCTGGGTCATGACGCTACCCCTGCTCAACTGAAGGTGGAATGGTTCTGGGTGAGCTCAAAAAGATCTCCAAAGAGAAAAGGCTGTTGAGCCAGCTGAGGGTCTAACCTTGGTCTTTTTGAGATGACCTGTTTACTGAAGTTGCTGTGTGGACTGTAATAGATTAGTGGGTTTTGAAAATTCACTAAAGGATGTGTGGGCAGGAAGCATTAAGGCTATGTAAATGGAAATTTTCTTTCTAAAGAGTGAAATATGCAGATTTTGCTCATTGGTTCCACGTAAGCGAGTGACCAAATGAAGAGAAAACTGATCAAGAAAAATGTATGCATAATAAAAATGTGTACATGCTTCATCTAAAATTCATTGCCTCCAAAGCCTCACCATATAATTACTTAATCTTGAGCAGCTGCATGCACAATAAAATTTGCTTGCACTAGGTCTGAACAGAATTAATTTTTCCTGAGGATTGTAATGTAACCAATACACTCCAACTGTTCAGCGAGCAGCAACTGAAAACACCACTGAAGTAACTTGAATTAAAAAAGAACCTACTCAAACCAGATTGATTCTGGGCTGACATTTGCTGGGTTTAATCATGTACTTCATTGTATGGCAGCAAAGCCTGAAGAAGAAACAGAGCTACTGCACACAGAAGTTTATTAATGAATCAGATCCGATCTCTGCATTGCTCTGCTCAACAAACAGGAGAGGCTTTATGTCACAGCTGAAATATTTCATTCCTGCTGTGAGCTGGGGCAATCTGGGCCCCAGACAGATTTTAGACATGGTGCCTGTTGCCATGTCTTAGTTTCCTCAGCTTCCCAAAACCTCTGAAGGTCCAAGGGTTGGGGTCTCAGGAGGGGCTTGGAGACTCAGTGCCTCAGTGTGGAAGGAAAGGAAGAGCCTCAGTAACGTTTTTGGAGCAGAAATTGAAAGGAAAGATTCACTCCACCCTGTCCTTTCAGTGAAATCACTCCTGTGCTGACAGCAGGATTTGTTTCAACATGCCTCATTTTTAAAATATCTGTTCCCACTGAATTTCCTTGAATAATGTTTATTACTGGGTCACCTGCCTTGAAATGGGGCTGCAGGCAGAGCAGTGACCAGACTGATTGCTGTCCTGAAGCACTGCTGTCCTTCAACCTGTGTCCTCACCAGCCCTCCTGCAATGCTGCTGCTGTAAGGAATTCTCTGATCACCAGTAAATTATTCCAGCAATCCTCTCTGCTTGCTGGTTGTACAAACCACACAGCAGGTGACTGACCTGGTCACACTGGAGTTAAGAGAAGGTCTCCCCCTGTCTGGGTCAGACACCAGGCAGGTGTATGGAAAATTCAAAGTCCCACTCTCAGGAATTTAAGAGTTTTAATTTGTGAGTTTAAAAATTTTAAAAAGTTGTGACAATTTAATGAATGTCAGTGTTTACTCCAGTAAGAGGAGCTGCTCGCCAGGGATTCAGCTCCCAGGGACGTTCTGAATTTACATGGATAGCTCTCCCTCACAGCACCAGGCTGCCCACTGCCATGCTCAGCTATGAAATAAAAGGTTTAAACTAATCACAGGACCAAAAACTGCCTTTCCCCTCCCCAAAACCCAAACGAGTTCAAAAATGACAGCTGATGACAGCCACAGCCAGACAAGGAGGGTAGTGGCCCATGTAGTTTTGTAATTAAGCTAGGTTTGCAAAGTTTTTATTTTGGAGAGAAGAACCCATCAGGATCTCTTATAATTGGAAATGAAACTAAATGAATGCCACTGCCTTTATTCTGGCAGCTGAATTCCAGTAATGCTTAGCAATTGCCGTGTTTGTAATGTAAATTTACTACTGTCGCTGCACTGAAATAGATTTCTTCTTTTTCCCTACTCATCAAAGTAAAAAATTTGCTCCAGCTGCTGCTGATCAAGAACTTGGAGAACATTACCCAGACTATTAATATTCAGCACACACTGCCAGGTGCACAAATAACCTCACTAGCATCTCTCTCAACCCAGTTAATTGAATCATGGCTTGATTAGGTTCAACAGACAATACAAAACATTTTCCAAGTTTGAAAAGTTTGACCTAGCTTGGGTTAGTAAAGAGTGATAAGGGACATCTGTACAAGAAAAATCAGCTTTGCCACTCTTGTCTGAATCCATGTGAGCACTCTGGTTTTGTGAGCACCCTGGTTTTAATTTGCTTCCTTCTTCCTTTTTCTGTTAGTGCTGGAAGACAAATGAGCTACCAGGTACCACAAAAGGTCAAAAGCTGGAGCAAGAGAAATTTGAGCATAACTAGGTTTTCTCATCTATTGCATGATCCCGCAGCACAGATGGGATTTCTGCTCGGGTTGTGCTCTCACACAGGACTGCCACAGCTCCTCAGCAGGTGTGCAGAAATGCCAGGCTTTTTCTTAATGGAAACCAGGGATGAATGTGACTAATTCTGACAGGGTTGAAGGTCCATTCATTAGCATCTCTATAATATTTTCAATTTCCTTGTTTACTGCCAATTGGGGTTTCCTAAATATTCACTGATGGTACTTTTAAAACAGACATCAGCCTCAAATAATTGTCAATCCACCCAAACTCTATTTAATAAGCTCTGGAGTAGAGCTTGCTCTTCCAAATTGGGCTCTGTTTTGGGCAAACTTCAATGAAGAACAGGCCAGCCCTTAACATCTAGCTTTGTTGTGCTAACTGCCATGTGCAAAAAGAAGAGGCCCATCCCCAGAAAACAAAACACAAATCAAGAATGAAGAGCTTTCAGCTGCATTCAGTCGTCAAACAGGCTCTGGAGTATTAACAGATGGAAACAGTACATTGTTTGTTGAGATAAACACAGAAATGGAAGAGTGACGATGCAGAGTTAAGCATCAGATTCTGAATTAAATCCTGGTTTTATGTGCTTGACAGAGGTGTGCTTTATTACAGCATGGCTCTCACCTGTACAGATATAACTCAGGGTCTGTCAGCATTTTCCAGCCTAAGTCTGCTTTCCAGGGTGGGAAGAAGGGCTGGGATATAATCCAGCTGTAGCCATTCTTTCCAGTCACTGCTTTGGCACACAAGGTCTCCTCTGGGAACAGTAGTGTTTGTTCTGTTAATTATTGTTCCCACTGGCTTGACTTTTTTTTTTTTTTTATTATTATTTTAAAGGAGAGTTTGAAAGGAAAAGTATGTGCAGCTCAAGTTCTCCACAATTTCAGATAACTTCTTATGGCTTGAGATATTTTGGCTTTTAGAAATCAGCACAGAACCTGGATGAGATGCTAAGCACTGAAAATTGAGAATATGCCCCTTCAGGCAATCAATTCTAACCCTTCCTAGAGAAGACCTTTAGGTCACAGGCTACAAAGTGAGGATGAGTTTGGATTCCTTCAGGTCCTAAAGATGTCAGCGTGTACCAGTTTGGTTTGGATCACTGTGGACTCACAGTCAGGCATCTTTGCAAACAGCACACTTGCTTGCACTGTTTTTCAGGCAGGCTGGAAGCAAGGCAGTCAATAAATATAACGCTTCTATCAGCAACATTGCTCCTGCAAATTTTCGAAATGAATATGGTAATTGGAAATTGTTAAAAATTGATAAACACATGTGAGTGAAAAGGAACTGCTGTGAGGCAATTTAAACAGAGAAACCATGGAACAAAGAAAAAGCAGCAATAGAAATTTTTTTGGCGCATAAGCAAGATTTTTTTGTAAAAAGTGTATGCATATACAGAACCAGAAGATATGGGAGAAAGAAAGGTGGAAAGTATTTGCACCAAGGGACATGTAAAATTCATCCAGCCATCTCCTTGGAATCAGAAGAGAAGGGATGAGTATTAATTTAGCACTAGCAGGGAACTGGTTTCGGCTCCATCAGTTATGTTTATGCTGAACTTGGAAGAAGTTTTGATGGAAGACTTTAGCTTGAATTATCAGCAATATCAGAATAAGAGGCCTGATCCTGCCACATCTGGGAGTTTGCCTGAGTGAGAGCTGTGCAGAAATACTCAGATTAAAGAGCTGCCCTGCAGAGTCCTTATTTATGACAGCTTGCCCTCACAATCAGAAATTGCAGCCAAAAAGCTGGTGTGTCAAACTCGAGAGTATCTAAAGATAATAATAAAATAGAATAATTAATAGTTAAGATAATGGATAAAACTTTTTTAACACATGAGATTAAATTAGGGGTAAGGATCTAAAGAAAACTCTGCTGACTGCAGCGCACAGAGATCTTATAAAGAAAAGTGTATCCTAATTGTAGTTTCAGAATACTGGTGAGAAACAGGCACCGAGCTTATGTCACAAATTTGGCAGGTACAGACAAAAGAAAGAAAGAAAGAGAGGATGTAGCTAAAGGGAAAAGTGAACCCTCCTTGTCACCTGCACTTATAAAAGTCAGACCAGAGTCTGATATTCCCTGAGAACCAAATTTTTCTGGCAAGGAACTTAGGCTACCTGGAAAGTGGCTTGGAAGAGTCTGAACCCTCAGCAAGTGATGCTATGCATCATGAAACCCTGGAGGGTCCTTCTCTAGACACTGATGAGGTGTGGGGAGATCCATTTCACCAGGATTCCCCTTAGAGGATTGTGGTCTAAGGACCCCGAGCTGCAGGCAGATGGGTATTCATTTCTTCTTAAAAGTTGGAGGTTTACAAACACTTTGCAGCCCTTCTGGGTAGGTGTCATTTTTCATCTTCTTTGACTGTCATGAGGTCCTACAATATTTACAGCAGCTCTGCAATGTCTCAGTAACTTATCCAAGATCCAGCAAGTTCCTCCATCTGTCACACTTTATGTATCCATAAGGAGTCTCGGAAAGAAAAGACACTCTTGAATTTCTCTGCTCAGAACCACCCTGACTTAAATACCAAACACACCCTTCAGAAACGGCACAAAACTGCTTGTTTACACTTGTGAGGATATATTTATGCCTGAAGTTTAGTTTGGACTCTGATTCCATATGTGATTGTGCTCATCCTTTAACAACATTTTTAGATTTTTAACTGAATTTGCTTAATCCATTTAAAAGAGAGTTTTATTCTGAAAAGACATTTCTTTAATCCATTCAGAAGAGAGTTTTACTCAGAAAAGGCATTCCTCATCCAAAATAAGGAAAAACAACTCATAGAGCCAATTAGGAGCCAATTATGACTTGACATTCAAGCTTTGTGTCTCATTCTGCACTTTCCTGAGAATAAGTGTAAATCTTGGTTCACTTCTTTCTCCTTCCCTTACAGCTATCTCTTACCCAAGGCCGTTTGAGAGAGATAATTCAGTGAGGGGTGAGATAACGCCTGAATAAAGACACTTTGAGCTGCAGATGCACATGGAGAGCTCTCATCCCACTCCCTCTCTCCTGTGCTGCCACAGCTCCTCCATCAGATGCTGTCACTTCACTGAGGCACACCAAGCTGGAGCCACCTGCTTGCTTCAATTAATTACAACTTGCTCCTGAGATTTCTGCTGGGACTCTCCTTTTGCAGGCGTGCTGAAATGAGACCTGCAAGAGTTTGGGGAATTGACCACACTGTTCCACCTGCTAAAGGAGAATAAACCCTTCCTAAATAAGAAAAATGTATCATTTCAACTCCCTCAGAAGTGGCTGGAGATGTCTTTCTCTGCAAATGACTTTTCCATTTGCACAAATAAGGCTGGGAAAGGCTGCAGTGTCAAGAATAGTTGAATTTTCAGCTCTTTGCTCTTTAATAAATAATGACAGGCTGCACTCGGAGTTCAGCAAAGAAACTCCATTGCCTTTCTCCTGCCAGGACATCTAATGCATAATTACAGGATTGGACACAAAGTTCCCTGACACAGCAAGGTTAGTGCAGTCATGCACTTGAAAAGACAACCCAGTGAAATTCAGGGTCGACAGCTGATAAGTATTAAACTGCTCAGGTGTTAGGCACTTGGGTTTTGAGCTGCTCTATTTCCCTATTTGCTGGAGATGTGTTATGAGGAAACTGCTCACGAACACAGCGACTTCTGGGGCTCATTGTGAAAGAGAAATGTTCATAACTCTGATAGGGAGATTTTTTTAAACAGCTAAAATGAACAATAGTAATATAATTTGCCAATATTGAAGCCTTATAAATGCCATGTTGTCTCTTTGTCCTCTTCTCTCGAATAGACATGGCTAAGGAAGGTCACGAAGCAAAAAACCCCTCACCCTTGCATGAATGCTCATGTAAGCATGTGATGTTACAGTTTCTATCACAAAAATATTGAGTCATCTGCCTCATTATTTCCAAATCATTGAAGGAAAATTTCCATTGTCTTCTACTTCATCTGAACTGCTCTGTGATCAGATCCTGGAGCATCATTACCTTGTTGCCAGCCTTGTGACCTGCTACAAGCACAGCTTGACATTGCAGCATAAGGAACCAACCAGAATTTTGCTGGATTATTCCCAAATCTGCTAAAACCTCCTTCTCATCAGCTGCAATGGGATGCTAAACAGTAAAGAAGAGGCTAAATCTAACTTCTTCAGTGTTGCTTAGAGTCAGCCAACAGCTCCTGAGAATTCCTAACAGATACACCCTTCCTTCCCAGGAGAACTCAATGCACTTGCTTATTTTAAACAAGCATCTGCTGGCTCATCCCAAATACAAAGAGAAATCTAAAAGGCAAATCAAGTTTGCAAAGTGCTTCAGATTTGTGTCTCTCCCTGGTTTCCAGCCCCTGCCACAGATGAAATAAGTTACAATGCCCTGTGCTCGAGGGGAGCACTGGGGTTTCAAGGAAAAGCGAGAGCAGCTTCATTAGCAGCTCTGTGCTGGCAGGAAAAGCCCCAGTGTCTCTCTCAGTTTAGTCTGCATGGGGTAAGAAACCAGAATGGAAATCAGTGTAACCTGCTCCTCTCACACTGCTTTTGGAAGAGCCACAACATCCTCCACCAGCAAAACCTGGGAACTATTGCTCTGAAATGCAGAGTTAGGGAATTCAGAAACTTCTGAGGAGGACTGACACAGCTTATTCATTTCTGCCTTTTGTTCAAAATATGCACAAGCATCTGAAGTCTAAAGGGTCATAAAAGTCACTGAACAAGTGCCTTTTTAAGAGATCAACTGCAAATAAAGGAACATATATCCAGCTGTTAAAATGCTGCAGCCCATAAATGCCAAGAAAGAGTGACTGTTTATAAGAGCTGTACATCTGCTACTTCTCCCTCTCCTTCCCATCCTTTCTGGATGCCCTTCAGAGGGCTTATTCTTGTAAAAAAAAAAGGAAAAGAAAAGGGGAAAGGGGGGAAAAATGTGAATGAGGAGCTTTAAATCAGAAACACAGGTTGTGAACTCCTTTTTGATAGAGAACTGTGAGTCTGACAGTTCACAGCCTGAAACCTGACTTCTTTCTCCCACTCCCAGCAGAAATGAAGGAGATGGCAGGTTGCAGCATTTGCACATTAAAGTCTCTTCTTAATCCGTTCTTGCCAAGCAGCTGATTCTGGGAGAACTTGCTGACAGCTCTGTAAACCTTTCTAGACTAATCTCTGCCAGTGAATGACATTCACAAGGGTTAGATCACTCAGATTACAACCTTGGGCTGGAACTCCTTTACAGATTCTCAAATACAATAATCTACTGCGAACAATTCAATTAGAGAATCATCTGCAGTCAGTTGAACTAGAAGGTTCTTCACACTAAATTCTGGAACTCACTTTTCTTCAGTAAATCAGAGCACTTATTCTCCCTGTCACACATCACCTACTTGTTATTTGCTTGGCTTAAATATTTCAGCAAGTGCTTTAAGAACGCTTGCTGTTAAAAAATTTAGGTGGTGAATAAATATGCCAGCTCCCTATTTCTTAAAGCCCACTGATGCCAGGGACCAGATTTTAAAGGCAACACTTCTGCTGAGTTCTCACCACCAGAATGATACATTCACATTGTTGTCAGAGGGCTTAGCACTGGATTGAATCAGTTCAGTGCTCTTAGCACATCATCCCTTTAAACATCTGCAAATGAATAAAGCATATTTGTTGAAAATCTGTCATGCACTAGTCATCTGCATTAGCAGGTTTTAGAATTTTAATGAGAATTATGTTAGGCTTTAATAATAATAAAGAGCCCAACCTTGTCCACATGGAACATAAGGGGACTTTTTTTGCACACAGATTAAGGAGTTTTAAATGTATGAACTAGACAGCAGAGCTTACATCACGGATGGTGATGAAAAACATCCATGGTCTAGAAACTATTCACAGGATACAAAGAACATGGGGATCAAGGAAGGAGAATTAATAAAAACTATGTACAAGGAAATATATGTACACTGGATTTACTTGTTTTGAAAAGAGATGTAGTAATCTCTTTTTCAGGGAGACTCACCCACACCTCATAAAAGACCCATGAAAATCCCATTTGCCTAAAGCTGGATACACCTGGACATTTAATTAGTGCTGAGTTCAGCCAAAATGGAAATGTAAGAATTACTTTTTGGGAAAAGGCAATTCCTTGTGGCCAAGGAATTATCCTGGCCTGAGAATTGGACCTGTTGGTTCTCTTCCCACTCTCTTTGGTTTTATTTCCTGATAACTGTGGGTCCCTGAAAAATAGCCCTCATTAGGAGTAACAGCTTAACGAGTCAGATTCTGGGAAAAAAAATTCATCCAGACCCCCAGGAGGTTTTATCAAGAGCATAAGGTGAATATTAGGGACTTCTCCCCTCTTTACCCAATCACAAATTATCCATGGGCTTGAGCAGTGGATCAAACCAGAACCACAAATATCTCTGAAGTCAGTTAAACTGTGGGATGCTTTTCATGTTCTCCTTTCCTTTGGGATCAGTCAGAAAGACAAACAGCAGCCCACTGCTAGCAGAATACAATCCTTTGGTGGAGAGAAAGAGCTGCAAGAGCTTTTCCCAGCATGAGCCTTTGCAAAGTGCATGTCAGCCACCTTCTGAATTCTTGCTTCCACATGTGGAGAACAGTGTTGAAAGGTTTGCTTCACTGCAGAGCAGACAATGAACAGTAATTTGAGAACCTGTCTGCCTAAACAAGACTTGCTAGAAATGAAAAATGACATTCCTGATACAAGGTAATTACTGTGGTTCCAGCTATCCAGTCAGGAGCAAGGTATAAGGGAATGCTTCCTATATTTCATTTCCTACAAAATCACAGGTATTAATTAACTTGGCTTTTCAAAAAGGTGCTCGCTTTGACATTTGAACACATGCAGATTTTATAGAAGTTTGTAACCATCTGTTTTTGGAAAATTTACCCTGGTTTCTGTGACCTGACTGAACAGCCATGCAGTGCAGCATTTAACTGCTGAGAAATAGAAAATTTTTTTTCTTCCTTCATCCCAGATATTTAGCAGCTGCAGTAAGGGAAAAAACCCATGTCCAGATGAGTGTGCTGGCTTTTCAGCAGCAGTAGCAATTTCTGTGGACATTTGCCAGGGGAAGTAAATTAGGAGCAGATTATGAGCTCCTGACCATGCTGGTTTTCTGATTAGAAAGTAGAGGAGGTGAGCTAAATGATTAGATTTAGGTGAATCTTTGTTTCAATAATGAAGCACCAGGAAAATTGTGATGCAATGCAAGATTGGGAAACCATGGATATTTTTTCCTCCTCAAATCCTAGCACTCTTTCCAAAACCAAAGCCTCTCCTAGAATGACAGCGAGGTTGGTGAGTCTGGCTGAGGGTTCTGCTCTTCCTAGACTTTGGAAGGCAACATCTTTCTAAGACCCTTGAGTTCTGTATAATAAAAAAATAAAGTCTGCTATTTCAGTTCATGTCCTGTTTTCAACTAGTTATCATTACAAAAAGCAGCTTGGTCCTTCCCCCTGAGGTCAGGGCAGAAATTTGGCCACATCCCTGTGGGCAGCACATGCCACCCATAAATGTGTTCTGAATGCTGTGAGTGGGAGCACAGCTCCTCTCACAGACTGGCACTTCCCCCCACATCAGCTGCTTAAAATCTTCTGCCTTCTGTAAGTAGGAAAATGCCTTCATCCACCCTGCCCTGAGCATCCCTGGATGAGACAAGATGGGAAATTTAAAATCTGTGCTGTGGTAGCCTTAATTCATAGCTGGCCCAAGGCCTCCAGAGATGCCCTGGGAGCTGCTGCAGTGCCACAGCTGCTGACAGATGTCAGAGTCAGCACCAGGTACCCACACACTCAAAGCCCTCTCTGCACATCACTGAATATTCCCCTGTCTCTCATTAGTGTTCCTCACAATTCTCATTTATGATCTTTCCACCATACTTACAAGTGCCTGGCTGTTAATAAGCACTGCCACTCCAGTTATTATGTTTCAGATAAATACATTGCAGTAATTAATAGAGAGTAACAATTTGATTTTAAAGATATTGACTTGCCCTCGTATGAAAAACAACTTGACTGTCACTGCAAGCTCAGCTAGTCCTCCATGAGATTGAACGTGCTGTTCGTATGGGGAATCATACAGAAATCCCTCATCAGTAAAATTATATTCATTAGCCTGCAGTTTAGAAATGAAGGTGGTAAACCAACTTTATCTGCTCTCTGTGGGGCGAAGAGGTTCCTGATAACAGCTTTTTAATTAGATGAGGCTCCTAAGCATCAGCATGCAGATAAGTGGAACTGCATGAATTACCTATACTTTGCAGAAGTAGATCTTTTGATTTGGAATACAACAACAACAAAAAGATTTTAACATCAAAAGTACTGGGGACAAGACTGCTTGTGAGTAATAGCATCTGTATAAATTACAGCAGGAGCAGCTGCAGCAGAGATGAATGCCTGTAAAAATGAGCCTGCTAGAGGAGGTCTGTTCACATCAAAACCCAGAAAAATCCAGTGCCAAGCAAATATTAAAACTTCCAGCCAGTTCCCACTCGGATAAGAGCTGCCTCACACTCACTTTTGCTTGTGGGACCTTGATTATAAAACATTTATCACATTTTCATCCCTTGTTAAATGATTACTTCCAGGGGAGTTCTTTATTGGCAAGCATATCTAGTGATTCCATATGCCAAGCAGGCAGGAAAAACTGCAGGAGAATGGAAAGGCTGAATATTTCATTCACTCCCTGGTTGCACAGGTTTATGCTTCTGGGGCACTCAGCAGAAGATACAAGGTTTACATAAAGCTATTTCCAAGGAAATGGCTGCTAAACTTCCCCCTTTGAACCAGTGAGTCACACAGCTTCTCAGGTGGGAAGGAACCCAGAGCAAAGCTTGGTGGTTCCCACAGGAGCTCTGAAACTGGGCTCCTGAGAAAACTCAGCTCCTCACATCAAGTTTTATTCACACTCAGGGCTTTCTCAGATGTTCCACATTCTTTCTTAGCAGCTCTCTGTGAAGAGACAGGAGGAAAAAGCAAGATATGGGCCAACAAGATGCCTGCAAAGGCACCTGTGGGAGTAGGAAAGGATCCTGCTCTTTGCCCCTGAGTTTGGACAGAAGATTGCTTTCCACGCTGGCTTGGAGCCTCCTGTTTGCCGACACATGGAGCTTGCCAGGGTCTGGGCACTCAGAATCAGGAGATTGCTGCATTTGTCTGTGCCTTTGAAGATTGTGATAAGCTCCCCTGTTTGTTTTTTTTTTTAAGGTGAGTACACAACACTGAATCAAGAATGTGATGTATATTTCCCGTCAGCAGTTTCTGTGTGCACCCCAAGCTTCCCTCTACGCTTTCCTCATCTCCATGCTCTCTATGCAGGGACAATGTGCTTCTGGCACTCCCATTTCCATACTGAACGTCCAAGGGCAGCATTCCAGGTCACTCATCAGTCACTCCTCTTTCCCCTGTCAGGCTCCCCTGGCTGGAGGTAACATTAACTGTGTTTTATCTGCCAGAGCTGGTGTTCTGAAAGCAAAATCTAACACTCAGCTGCAAAGCTCAGAAGGCACAACCTGGCACAACTCCTGTGCCCACAGAGGTTGGAATCTTCCTGGTAAAGAGCTGACCACCAGGTGACCCAAGGCTCACCACCGAGGTGTTTACAGGGACAGGGCTTACACAGAGGGAGGAGAACAGCAAAAGCTAAGCTAGAGGCACTATTCTCCTCCTTTCTACATCCAGTGTAGCTCGGGATCTCTCCTCAGGCTCCTACACGTGGCAATTGCACCCATTTCTCACCATTCTGTGTAAGAGAAAGATTATTGTCATCTGAGGAACATGCAGACATGGGAGCTGCAGGGTTTCTAAGGCCCAGCTCAGGATGTGAGTGGTTCTCAACTCCTTAATGTGAGTTAGGAAGCACAAGCATCCTCCTGAGCAGGCACTCCTGTGATGGAGTGGCTCACTTTTAACACCACTTTTAACACCAGATACTGGACAGGAAAACACCTGAGCTGTATTTGAGTTGTATCCAATCCCACGGGAGAAGCTGGTAAATGGAATACCTCAGGTCTGATCCTCACCTTGCTGTTCCAGGGTTACATCACGGAGACCTGCTGCAGGAAAAAAAATCAAGTGTGCCAAATTCCCAGGAGCTCTTTGTGTCCTCCCAGCAGGCATCCAGGACCAGGATCCCTCTCCTGGCCCTACAGCTCTTCCTCCTGCTGAGGTTCAGATCCATGAACACCTTTTCTCCAAAGGGTTCCTCTCTCAGAGCACAGCTCTGTCCCCTCCTGACTCTTCACTGAGGCTGTTCCTGTTATCACCAAGTTCTTTTGAAAATCCTGTAATACTCCCCTGTCTGCTCAACACTGAATTTCATGGGGAAAGGTCTTGCCTGGGTTTGAAATAATTGCAGGGAGAGAGGAGGCAAGCAGAGGAGCACACACACACCTTGCTGAACAAAGACAGTTATTTTACATACCACACAGCACCACTGTAATTTAAATGATGTCAAATGTAGCTCTTAGGAACTCTCTGCTCCATGAAATAAACTTCCAGACAGTTTTAATACCATTCAGTTGTCAAACAAAGTAGTAATTTACATAATAGCTTACTACTATATCTGAAAGTCCCAACTCTTCCATAAGGCTCCTTGGCATAACACTTCTGCCTCCAGGAATATTTACATTATTTTATTCAGCACAATGCAGCTCTCTGGATCCCAGTGGACTGAGCTGTACCAAATGTATTTTCTTTGAAAATATGGAAGTCTTTTGTGCTTTTTGGACAGAAGAAACTTGATCTCCTGGTCTCAGAAGACTTGCAGAAGCTCACTCCTGGCTCCAGCACACACCAAAGCTCCTGCCTGCCAGCTCAGTTATGGAAATGGCTCTCATGCATTCTCCAGCTTCTCAGCAAAAGAGAGGTAATGAGCAGAGATGGGAATAATTAAATCCCAAATTTGATTCCTGTTTTGCACACTAATTCTACTTTGTAATCCACATCCCCTTGTGCCTCCCAAATGCACTGTGGCCAAAGAAGTTTTTGTTCAAGCAGTCGATAGGGAGGTGACAGCACTGACCACATCTGGTCCCAGCTGGCAGGGGACACAACAGGGCAGCCACACCCCAAACAGCTGGATTTGATTACAGTATCAAGTAATCTGATTAACATCTGCATTCTAAACATCCAGTAGCTCTGCTCAGGCTTTTTTCTCCAGCAGCGTAATTGGAAGAAAAATAATTAAAAACAAAGAGTGGCTGCAAGAGATCTGCAATCCCCTGGTTTTGGGAAGCAGGGTTTGCACCCACATTGTTATTGCTGGTTCAGTGTGAGCCCAGGGGCCTCTTGCACACACTGTGGGAGAACCTCTGCTGCCCTGAACGAGCAAGGATGGCTGGGAGATGTTTCTAACTGAGGTTGTAAAACCTGAGGAGCTCAGGGGCAGCAGGAGATTGTAGGACCTGCAGTGACTTTCTGAAGGTCACACATTCTGTGTGCACAAATCCCAAGGGTCCTGTCACCCCAGCCCATTTTAAGCAAAATGATATTATTTCACTTAAAGTGACATTTTGCACTGTGATTTTGTGTATCTGAACCTACTTTTTCCACACAAAAGCAACTAGGTTCCTAAGAGCAAAGGCTGTTTGAGAGATGCCTGTCCTGGTTGTCTGGAGCTTTACAAAAGAATCTTCTATTTTGGCAGGTATATGACCTCCAAGCAGCTCTGGACAGTGCAATTTCCAGGAACCTCAACTAACCTGAGTCTGAAGGACAGGCTGCTGCTTTTGCCACTTCTGCAGGGTATTATGTCAGGAAAAATACAGGGATCCTGATCACAGCTTCTCTTCACACAGAGCAGAACAAGGGGGATATAAACCCTTGCAGAATGCATTTTGAATGTATATATTGAATAGTATAACTGTGCCAATAACATATCTGCCAGTGACTGATCTTAAGGTCAAAAAAATAAAATATCATTCTCACAGGTGAAGAACACTGGTCTCATATGGTAGAGCAGCTTTACAAAACACGTTCAAGTTCATTGTGTTTCAGTCACTTTTTGGTTCTCTTGGCTGCAAGTTCTGAATTGTGGGATCATCCAGCCATTCAAAATGCTTCCCTTTCCACTTGAGCATTACACTAGGACAACTCCCTCCCCATTCCCCCCAAAAGCTACATTTCAGCTGGTAAAAAATCATCTAGAACACTTCTCAAATGGCGTGTGCACGTGGTTAGCCAAGAACAGCTCCACTGTAGAACTGCAGCTCAGCTATCTGGGTGTTTACTCTGATGAAAATCTAATCCTTGTTCTTCCCTCAGCAAACTGTCGTGGCTCAGTCTCTGCTCTGATAACCTTGCTCAGCACACAAGTAGCTGCAGCTCACAACTTTCCAGTGTGTGTGTGTGTGTTGTTTTGTTAGGTGTATGCTGAGCATTTTAACAAGTACTGCAGTCATTAATGAACAGAATTTCAATTTACTGTCATCTAGCCATGTAAATGTGGGGGCTTCTTAATTTTCTGCTGTTGGAACTCTCAACCCTTATGTTTCATATTGGCTTCCAGGTATTATAACTACTGGTCTTGCATGTAAAATGTTATTTTACAGTGCTGCATCTTGCTCAAGTCAGTCTTCAGTTAAAAAAGCTGGAGCTAAAGTCCTCTGTTTTTAATTAAATGAAGCCATATTTAAATTTTCTTCATTGCATCCAACTTCAGGAAAAAGGCATCTTAAAATGCCCAAAGATTTTCAAAACCATGATAAATAAAGCCAAGAAGACAAAAGAAAAGACACCTGTTGCAAGACTCAAACAACCCTAAACACTAGGAATACTAAAATATCTCAGGCCCTGTCCCTTCAATTCATCCATTAGCATCATAACAGTACTTCAAATTGTAGAAATATTTATTTCTCATTTTGATAGTTCTAACGGAGTTCATTGCACTTAGCACTGAGGAGACACAGACTAAGAGATCCCTTAAAAGTATCTCCAGGGGCCGAATCTCTCCCAGTGTCAGAATACCCTGTAGGAAAAACACCGTAACTTTATTTCAAGTTTTTTAGCACTTTCTCACATATCCACACTATATACTGTAGTAATGTCCTTTTTTTTCTTTTTTCTCCCTTTTTGTCCCTTACTGTTTGTGGAGATGGCAAAGGTGAAACTGATGCAATTATCAAATAAAAATTGTGGTTTAGATATTTTGCAAGGTCACCTAAACCTTCAAATAGCTGATGCTTTGGTACAGACAGAAACAGATGAATCAACACGCAGTCATTTTTCAGAGTGTTCAGCTATGAATTGGTGATTAACCTTTGGAACACATTATGAGGGAAAATCGGCTGATTCTCTCTCCCGTTGCCTTCAAATCAAAGCTGCTCATCCTCCATAGCCCAGACCAAGCTATTGTGTTCAGCACAGGACTATCTGTCTGAAATTCTTCACCCCATTCTTTGCAGCAGAAGAAACCACATATATAATCTTTTCCAGCTGAAACTCTGCCAAGGAGGGAATAACATTTCCAGTGCCCACAAGTCACTATTTTAGTGTCCAACTCACAACCTCATTTCATTTTTCTTAAATACTGTGTGGGAAAAATGCAGTGTGTTGGTATTGCCACATTCTGAGCTCCCAGAAACAGTGCACTTGTCCTGAATTCTGAAATTTTCTAATGTTTCTGGTCAAATCAGGTAGATATCAACTTCCCCTAGGTGGGAATCATTGCCATGGGTAATCAGAGAGAAGCAGCACAGAGCAGGAATAAAATAGAACAGTGGGAGCAACATCCAGCATTGGCAGAAAACACTATCCCCGCCCTGTGAGTGGAGAGAACACTATTTATGAGTGGGAAATGGATAATATTCCTTATTGGCATTTTTTGATTTTTGGTCTACTTGGTCTTCATGGAAGTACAACAGAGACTTCAGATTTGTAATGAATTATGAGGACTTGCCCTTGATACAGTGAATTTTTTAAGAGGGAAAAGTAAATTTGGTGTCAAAACAATCCTCCAGAATTGATGAAAATGACATATTTTCACCTCAGTCTCAATTAAGAGTGTTCACTCCTTCTAAAAAAGATTAAAACTACAGAATTCTTTATTAGATGGCTAACCACAGTATGTGGTTGTGTGAGTCTGTTCAGAGATGCACTGGCATGGTGCTCTAGGCTTGCTATTGCTTAGTTTGGAAACAAAAAAAGAAAGATAGAGCAAATACCCTTGGGCAGACCTTCTATAACAAAATCAGTCTTCTGGGACAGAAGTCAGTGAAGGATGTGCTTTGTACTTGACCTTCACGAAGGACATTTGACTTTTGAGTAACCATACTAGAAAACCAGGTTAAGAGAAGAACTTTAATGAGAACCAGATGCTGCATCTGAACTGAATTTTCATGAGTTCATGAATTATAGAAACCCCAGGGGCAGAGGTGGTATCAAACTTATAATTCAATTTCAGTTGCTATTTCAAAGTCCTATTCCAGCACATAGACATCCAGGGGGAATCTGAACAACTTTTGTGAGGAGTTCTTTTTGTTATATTTGAATACCAAATAATTCACTGATTTGCTTCACACCTCAGAGAAGAAACCTTTAGGTCTGATTCTTCCTCAGCTATCACAGCAGGCAGTCTCATATCCAAACACCCTTAATCTGGGCAGATGCCATGTTTCACCAGTGCACACATGGTTAAAGAATTTGCAGGGCAGCTGAAAAACAGCTTGTCTTTCAAATCATGCTTGAAACTTCTCCCGGCTTTGCTGGATGCTTTAAAAAATGCAGTCAACCTACAAAATACCAAATAAAGGCAGGCACTAAACAGCCTTTTCATGCATTTGGTAGGGGATTTTAGAAAAACAATGCACAGTCATTATTTTAAAGATGCTGTTGGTAGCTACAGCAGGTGGAAAAGGCTTTTTCCGCCTGTAAAAGTTGTGCTATGTAATTTTGCTTCACTTAAGCAATAGAGTGTGTGAACACAGAAATGAAACATAGAGTTCTGAGCTTATTTATCTTTCCTCTTGCTCGGTGAGCTGCTACTGAAAGTGGCTGTTTGCAGGGAGCCCTTTTGCTTCAGAGCCAGACAGGTTTGGGATAAAGCAGGACCATTTTGCTGCTGCTCTGCCTCAGGTGCTGCTGGTTGAGAAGCAGAGGCAGCAGTGTGGAGCAGATGGCCTGACATGCTTCAATACACGGTGCTGTGCCTCTGCACAAAGCTGTGCTTCCAACCTCAGGCCTCTCAAGCCCAGATCTGTCCCCTAAATTATTTATTTCTCAGATCAAGATTAATAATAATGTAGGGAAAAATTTGGTTTTGTGGTGAAGAGTGGTTTAGCAAAGCTAACAGTGTGCCTACGAGCTTTGCTGGGGCTCTTCAGCACAGAGGTGAACGTTCTGCTGCTCTGTGAATGGTTATGGGTAGTTAGTCATCAGGCATTAACCAGCTGCCATGAATAAAATCTCTGCAATCTACCAATTTCTAGACATCTAATCTGTGCTGTGGACAAAAGCACTACCTTCTGGACCAGGTGGTAGGAGCACAAGATGTTGCAGTTTACTTTGGTTTTGTTTTGCTGAGAAGCTGCCATTCTTGTAGTTTGGATCAACCCTAATGAAACATCTGCTAGGTTTTAATCAAAATAAAATGGAATGCCA
Organism: Entomyzon cyanotis; assembly: GCA_024500445.1. Classification (NCBI taxonomy): domain Eukaryota; kingdom Metazoa; phylum Chordata; class Aves; order Passeriformes; family Meliphagidae; genus Entomyzon; species Entomyzon cyanotis. The sequence goes on from JAKEPQ010000852.1 coordinate 5,542,144, forward strand.
TTTCCTGAACAGGTGGAAGCAGAAGATGATATACCATAGAGCTGAAATCTTTCCATGTGTTCAGAGACTTTGCAGAATCCCAGCTATCACATCCATAAACCAGCGATGGAGTGTGTCAAGAACATTTTGATTGTGCACACGAGTCCGATTAAAAAGGCATCTACTTAGTCAGGGAACAGCAGAAAGACAATATTCAAGCAGCCCTACAATACACCCAGGTAATGACTGGTGTAATGGTTTCTTGCTTCTGATGTACTACATGGTGGTATTTTCCAGTTGTGAGAATTTGGACTACTCAAATCATCCACAATAAAACCTTAGAGTCAAAACAACAGCCAGACATCAAAATACATGAAGCACATAATGACTATGATATTAAAAATATCCCAAACCCACCAAACCCCTGATTTCTGCTCCTATCCTGTCCCCATCCTTTGCTGCAAAGTGCCACCCCGAGAGGCAGTGCACCTCGAGCAAGCTGCCAAGCAGAGCAGGGCAGGATGAGCTGCTTCAGTTCATATTTTGTTTGGGCACAGAAGGGAGGTGGTGCTCTTCAGGAATCTGCTGCCTCCTGAACTTGGCATGAAGGCAGCAATCACCATCTGCATGTGGAAGGAAAGGGAAGGTAATGAAGAGTCAGAGCTGTGCTCCACACAGTCCTGGCCTGGCATGAGAGAGAAAGGAGGTAATTCTGAAAGGTGCCTGCTAAGTGCCCAGTGGCAGAGACAGTTCTAGTGCTATCATTTATGGACAATTTAAGTTTTCAATGACATAAGTGAACTCAGTGAGCTAGAAAACCTGGCCCTTTGCCAAGGAATGCTTAATACTGATTGCTTTAGATTAGGTCTGTCCTTTAAGCACAGGCTTTTTATGCATTTACTGTCAGTGAGCCTGTAAGTGTTCATCTATTATTACTTTGGTGAGTACTTTCTCCTAAAACTGTAGCTCCAGAACTAACTGAATAACTAACTAAATATCACATATGAAGCCTGAAAACCTCTCATTTCCCTCTGAAGAAACATGTCATGAACTTTTCCTGTTGCAAATAAACTACTGCAGAGATCCTTAGTGTGCATCATGTTCATCAATACATAAAAGCTGTGCAGTGCATGGGGTATTTAACTTTAATAAACTTTTCAGTCTATCAGGTTGAAACAGTTCAATGTTATAAAATACTTATGCAAGAGTTGCTTTCTGTACACAAACATCCCCTAGTTTGTGAGATATAACACATAAAGCTTTTCCAATTTTTGCTTTCAAGATATTAAAAGTCTTCTAAGGACTAATGGTTCATGAAATTTCAGTTCAATATCAAAGAATAAGGGAAAGCACATAGCATGCTGCATTTAGAGGAGCTCTTCATTTCAAATAACTGCCAGGATTGTAATTGTGTACAATAAAAGGTAACATATGGAGCTGGAAGTTTGACCTGCAAGCCCCCTGCTAGTTCTGCTTGCTCTACACTATGTACAGTGGGTTGATTACTGGTTATCTCCTGTGAAACAAGGACTTGTCTGACATGCTCAGCTCTGCAATTTGTAAAACGCCTCGAGTTTGTGCTTTGATTTAAAAGATGAAACAGCAGTGGTATAAAAACACATAAAACTTGAGTAAAGTTTTGTTTTCAAAGGGATGCCATCCAGGGCACTGCTCCCAAGCAATGGGTTGTGAAGCCTAATGAGGCACAAGCCTGACAGAAGGTGGTAATTGGAACAATTTCAGAACTGTAAAAGTGGTCTGGAGACAGCTGAGAATTAAGAAGGAAGGATGACCTTGGTATGAGCCAGATCCTTACCTAACCCAACCATGTGCTGTCCTATCCAAGGGCAAGGAAGTCATCAGACATAATTAATTATAACAGAGAATTGAGCATGTTTAAAAGCATCTGTCTTTGCTGTTTCATTCCATGAGATAATCCAGAACAAAGCACTTGGAAGGTGGGTTGATTCTGACCTCCCATATTGAGGGCTATTCCATAACTTTTCTTGCAAAAACTTCACCTCCCAGATGGAGTTTTGGGTTGAGCCAGGATTTTTGGATACACCTCCCACAACACACCAGGCTGCTCTAGCAAAGTCTTTGCATGGTTTAAAGCCATATTTTCTTTCACTCTCCCTCTGCCATCACATATTTGTACTTCACATATTCTCTGGCAGCTACAGTGATTGATTTTCAATTGGTTCAGACGCAAAAAGTAATGCTTGATATGGAAAATCTGTTTAGCAAGTTTGTTTGGTTTTTTAATTAGCTTGTGCTGTTACAAAATGTGAGTAATACACATTTTAACATGTCACAGTTTATTTTTGAGTGTGAATCACATTCCATATTAAACATGAGAAGCCTCTCAAGGAACCTTACAAACAATAATGAAGTTGTACACTGTGATAGGAATATAGTTCCCAGATAAATATCTTTAAAGATCTGGGCCTGTGTCATCCAGCCCTCTCAATGCCCTGACCCACCTGCCTTTGCTACTACACAGACAAAAAGCCAGCAGGACATTTGTCCCTTTGTAGTCATTTGCCATGACAGTTGGTGAAGCCAAATGTTCAAGAACACAAAGAATCAGGTAAAATAAAAGTCATGGGGCAAGAGAAGAAAGGCAGGGAAGTCCAGCAAATAATCAAGGTTTTTTGTGATGTGATAGCTGACTCAGAGCTCCTGTAGAGGTGAAAGGATTTGAAGAAACAAAGCAAACACAACTCACATTGCACAGAAACAGACACAGGTCTGGTTCACATTGGACAAGAAGTTGGCCAAGGTATAAAACAATGGGCAGAAATAGGAGCAAAGTGAGAAAAATTTGAATATTGGGTCTGAATTCACTTTTATGGCAGTTACATGATCCAAGTTCTTCAGGTAACACCCATAAAGTAGAATGAAGACCCGAGGCTTTGAAAAGCAGCCTGAATTTTGGATTTTATTGTGTGCAATTAAAGTGTATAAACCATTTAATCACAAAGGCACCCACTGTTCTGGACTGGAGAAAAAAAGTAATTGCTACCTCTCATTACACAAGCAAGCAAGCTAATCCTGTGTGGGGTTTCAATCAACAACCACAGATGCTTCAAAGAAAGCCAGAGAAACTCCACGGCAGACAATTATACAATGCTCTAGTGTAGATTAAAGTATTTTCTAACACAGTTAATGACTTTTTTGCCCAGAAGCCTGATAATCTGTATTGCACCAAAACCAGTTTTCTATGTAACTGAAAAAGGATTTGGCATTTAAATGTGAAAACATAAGGCAAGTTGTGTCATCAATGGCACAGATAAAAGGGTTGTGCATTTGCACAGGTTGCATCTCTCCAAGCTCTACAGGAGATTACAGGGATAGCTAATCCAACTGGCACCACTTTCTGTGTAAGAAGAGACTTATCTGGAAGACCACTGAGCATGGTTTTCTTGTTTGAGGTTTACAGATAAAACCAAATTTGCCTCATAAGTTTAAATATTTATATTATTTGTAACACAGGCAAGCAGATGCCTCTGGCTTCTTTTCTGTATGAACTCTGTCAAGGCAGTAACTTCTCAGTACCTTCTAAAATTGATGAGGTCCTTTGCTTGAACACACATGGCAAGCAGCAGGGAGCACTGAATTTCTTCAACACAACTATTAGCATCACCAGGATATGCTTCTGAATGCACATTGCTTCCATTCTCTAATTTGGTCTCCCAAGTACTTTAGGTTAAAGGTCTTGCCAGGTTAAAAAGAAAAAACTTCTTGGCTGTCTGATGCTGTGAGGGGAAAACTTCCCCCACTTTTGGACTCTATTTGAATACATAGTGTTTCTTTATGGGCAAGTTCTGGGATTTGTGGGAAGCACAAAAGGCTGGGAATGTTTCACAAGTCAGAGATTAAGTTTACTCAGTAAGGCTGAAGTGGTTTAGGATACTCTGTCAGTGAAGATTTGGTTCTCTTTTTCACCAATTTTAATAATGACAGTAAAATGAATCCCCAGTGTGTCTTGTCACTGACCTAGCAGGCAAGTTTAATAAGTTTCCTCTTAAATATTATATTGCACAGGGCCTTGAGGCATCTTTTCCTGTCTATAAACTGTCCCAGTCTGGGCCAACCCTGTTACACTTTGCCTACGTTCCTCTTCCAGTCCCATTCTTTTCTTCCCAGAGATACAGCTTTGGAATCTGGAACTCAGGAGCACAGGTAGCTTCTGCCTTCCCCAGTGAGCTCACCGTGAGCTTTACTTACACCACTACTTCCCAGCTGCGTAAAAATTTTAAAAAAAATCCCCAAAATCTCTTCAAGACTTGCAATTCCCAAGCCTAGCACTTAATTTTACTAAACCAGAACAGATTGCCCTACTTTTTTACATCCTAGTAATTGTCCATTAATAAATCCTGCTCTGCCTCATCCTGCAGTTACCCAGCAGCATTGCCAGCACCAGCAAGATTAAATCCCAAATTGTTCCCAGGAGGGCAATAAGAAGGAAGTGAGCTTTTGCCCTTGGCAAGTGTCAGTGGTAATGGTGAGTGGTGGTTGCTGACCCACATCCATTTCAGAAACACAGGAGCTAAAGAAAGCTGTGAATGCCAGCATTTGATCTACCTCTCTGCCCCAGTCTCGTCACAGGTATTGGAATATCATGGGTTTGGAATTAGAGGAATTGCCCCATCCTAACCCTAAGTACCCTGCTCTCCAAGGGATGAGTCCTTTTTAAACATGATTGTTCAGCAGCTTTTTAAAAGTTTGCTATTTAAATGATTGTGCAGCTATTTAAAAGTTTGCTTTGCTTACAACACTCTTCTCTTTCCTTGTCCTCCCTTGAGCAAACAGCTTCTTTCTCTTCATTTGGTTTCACCAGCTCTCAAAACAAAACCTTTAAAAGGGCACCTCGACCTCCACATTTGCGCTGGCTTTTTCAAATCTGTTTACACAAACTGATTCCAGGTTCTGTGAGGACAAATCAATTTTGGTCAACAGACAACCTAATTTTAGACTGAACTTATGAAGAGGACCCAGAATAACCCTAATTTAAAACAAACCATTTTTCCCTGAGAGAGTAGAGAGCTCATATGAAAATGGTTAAATACCACACATTCACAAAGCCTCCATCACATTCTCAGTATGCCACTAGAATTTCTATCTAAATTGCTGAGAGTCCAGAAGAGAAGTTACAAATCAAGAGCCAACTGGGAAAGTTTAGCTCTTTTTTTCCAAGCTGAAAGATGGTAATAAAGAGATAACATTTGCTTCAGGGAAAAAGCTTGGGAACAAATGTCGTCCATTTGATCAACGTGCTGTCTACTTTGTCTGCCTCTCCTCCTTTAAAAGGCTAATAAAAAATTATTTCTTTAGAGACTGCACACCATGATAAGTGCAACAGAGCTGCAGACCTCTAATGAATGTGCTTATCAGCCACTTACAAGGGGCATGAAAATGAACAACTCCTGACTTCATCAGCAAATTGGGAAAAATTCAAGCACTGAGGGTGACAAGGAATTGCCACCAGTGGAGCTCAGAGTCTGTCTGAAGGCTCCCAGGGCTAGCACTGCACCAGCTATTCCTGCTAGAGACATGCAGTGTAGCCACATTTAGATCAGCTTCTAAATTTAGTTCCCTCCACCTCCAAGCAGATTTTGCAGCTCCTGTGTGCTCAGGTGAATGCACCCAGCAAGAGCAGCTGGTTGCTGGCACGAGGTTTGCCCTTCTTGGGTTATGCTCTGTCTCCTGCTCACTGCTGCTTTTTCATAACTGCATTTTCCAGGCATTTTCTATTATTTTACCCCAGAGCATCTACAGTCATTGTCTCACATTTATATCCAGGGAGGAGACAAAGAAGCCATGAAAAATTAAAGTATCTGATGCTTCCAAAGATGATCTTAAATTATGAAGCTTTCCCAGAGCAAGCACCATATTTGCTGTGCCACTGGAGCTCACAGGACACTTCCCCTAGAAAATATCACACAACATTCATTTAAACTAAAGGTCATGCTGAACTAAATAAGAAAAATGAGCAAAGATGATCATTGGGAAAGTGGTACAGAGATCAGTATTGTGGCCAGAACAGGAAGGACTCTTGTGCTGAAAACTGCTTTATTTATGTCCTTTTCTCACTAGTGGATGTCATCATTCCTAAGCAGAGCAGTGTTGAGCTCCAGGCATAATTTCCATTTAATTGTTGGAGGAGAGAAGGGGAGAGCAGAAAAGAAAATAGAAAATGAAAATAGGATGTGATTATTTCTCAAATATGAAGGAAAAAGTGATCCCCACAGATGCTACTTTTGGCATCTCATGCTCTCAATCATTCTCTTCATGTATTCTCTAAACGACATAACTCTCCTTCACATTTGTGTTTATTTTTCAAGCTCGATTTGCCTTAAATGAGTTCTAGCCAGCTGATCTTGGGATCAAACAGTAACTAGGATAGGACTTACAAAACAGGTTTATGATTTATTAACCACTGATCATGCCCCCTCAGCTTCTCTGCTAACATGTCCTAGAATCTGGCATTTAATCTGTGGTGTCAATCAGGACACTCCTCAAGGGCTCTGTGAAGAAGAGTGATATTTTGCATGTCCAAGTGTTAGAGGAGAAAAAGGAGAAGTGATGGACACAGCCTCTCCTTGGCATCCATCAGCAGAATGGTGTGGTAGGAGCTCTCTCCATGCATTTCACCCCATGAAAATGCTGTGATCGTCCCTGGAGACTGATAAAACCAGAAAACCCAGCAATCAGAAACCCCAGCCACACACCTCAGCAGCAAAACCAAACCTCCCTCCACTTGATTTCAGTCCTAGCCAGTGAACTTGGCTCCTTTTTCAGTGCTAAAACGTGACTTTAAGGAATTAACCTGACATTGCCTGCATTTTAAAGGGCCTCCCTGCCTCTCTCTGTATAAAATAAAACTGTCAGTCCTTTAGCTCACGGCTAATTGAAATGGGTTAAGCTGTGCAGGGTTCTGCTGAGGCAGAGTCAGCTGTGCTTTAACCACTGCAGGGAGCAGGGCAAGCCTGGCAGAGGATGTTTCATCAGGCACTGCTAATGGATCGACACCGACCTTGCTGAGCCCAGTGTTTCTACAGGTGCTTGTGGGATTGCTGTAACCCTGGGATAGCTGTTACTGCTCTCAGCACGGACACAGAACTCATTTTACTAAAATACAAAACTGTCCACCAACCCATCATGTTCTTTGGGGAAGATACAGGGCTTTGGATATTTTATTTTTAAAGTGTCAGAAGACCACAGTGCATCAAAGGACAAGAATTCCTGCCTGCAAAGGCTCTGAAAAGAAACAACAGTCCTTTATTGATGTGCCTGTATAGATGTGTCACAGATTAACTCTTTTTGTTGATCTTTGCTATCCAGCTCTCCACAAATGACCTACAACTGCTCCTGAAGCAGCATGTTTTGGAAGTACTGTGTTATTACAGGAGCTTGATTAAGGCTTATTGAAACGAATGGAAAAGTTGTCACTGACAGCTCCTTTTTTGCTGGGTCAGTCCCAAATGTTTTCACAATAAACCTGCCCATTTACATAGCCTAGTGTCTAATTTTGGAAGATTGCTTTCTGGGCAAGCAATAATCAGCCAACCTCAATATTTCACAAAATCCGGTGAGTAAAACTGGTAGTTAATGCCTTTACAAAAAGCCCCTAGTGCCATTTACTTCTTACAATGGGGAAATTGGTTCTTTCTTGGCAATGAAAAACAGAAGAGAAAAAGACCTTATAAGGCTACAATCAAAAATACAAAATACACCCTTGGCAGGAGTTGCAAAGCAGACAGTTTTTCAGGCAATGAATATAAGCACCAGTTCAGAATGCAAGCAGCTACAGAAAAATCAATGCAAGGGCTGAACACTTCTCTTGACACTTTTCCTTTTCTGAATGGCTCCCATAAATTAGTTTTTTAGCTTCTTGGAGTGCTTTGCTTCATAAAAGATTTAGCACTGTCTGGATTGAGCATTCTAGTCACTCCCCAAAAGGTAATGTACTTGCTCATCCCAAGAAGAATTATATAGAAAGCAAATTAAAAAATGCAAGATATATCAAATCAAGGAGAGTCGGTCTCAAATATTAATGCCTCATGTCATAAAGGTACAAAATTATAAAAACACTCCTTACGTGCAATTGAAAAAGCAGCAACTTGGCAAGCAATCAAGAAAACTGAGGCTCTGGTTTATAGGTCTGCTTGAGGTGGCTCTGCATGAGAATGAGGCTTCTGTCCCATGGAGTACATAAATGGGTGCATCCATCCCATGGTTTCTAATTGGATGCAGCCCTTATTTATATTTATATGTTTTGCATCACAAGGGTGTCAAGGAGGTGAACAAGAATTTTTTGGGTAGGGGCTCCAACTCTATTGATCATGAATGTGGATTAGAACAAAAGTTTAATGTTTGAAGCAAATTCGTTAGTCAGGAGCCTCAGAAATATCACATTTTCAGTTTTACTTATTTTGTCCAATGACTAGTACAACACAGGCACAGAATTCTATTCAGTTTTTGGCCTTTAGTAGCCAAATGAATTCTGTTCACTTAAATCTAAATCAAAACTGTCCAGACAGGCCACAGTGTCTCAAAGGCTTGAAGAAAGAGGCAGAAGTCACCTGTAACTTAGCAACTTGTTCGAACTGCTAATTTTACTCATCTTTTAAAATAAAAGTATAAATGCCCCATTCTAAATGTATTTGGATTTCTTCTTCAGCTTTTTGGCCTTTTCAAGTTCACTTGAAGTTGAATGAAATCCATCCAAAAGCCAGGAAAAATTTCAAAAGTTTTGGTATCCACTCTTGGGAGATCATACTAGTGGGACAGTTCTGGGCAGTAAAAGAGGTCCTGGTTCCCTTTTTCGTAGTCATCAGCAATTTGTAAAACTCATCAGGGACTGCAAGCAACACATTTGCTGAGTAAGGCTTCCTAAAATACCTTTTCCCTGCTGGAGTCCTTCCAGGCAAGTGTCAGTGCAAGTCTGCTAGTCAATGCCACACCACCACTGACCTCAAACTAAATTCACTTCTTCCCCCTCAGTCAATAGCACTGGATGAACACTCAGCACAGCAAGGGATTCTGGCTTACACAGTATAATGCAAATAAAGAACCTCATTTTACCCAGGGCTGAGCTGCCCACGCTCCTCCATTCTCTTATTTGTTCTTTATCATGGCTGAAGTTTTTTGGCTTCCCTGCTTTTACAAGCATCTCTCATTTTATAAGGCTGTGGTTTTACTCCTCTCCTTCAGGCATCTTCATTACAGGGTACTTTGAAAAACAACAACAACAAAACCATAGCGCACTGTGCCAGTCAATAGTGAAATTATGAGAAGTGTAATCTACTCTTCCCACCCTAATGAGCTGATGAGTAAATAACTGTCAGGCCATTGCACTGAGCTATTGATCAGGGCTTCCCACAGAGCTGATGCACTGCAGAGGTACCTGCTGCTAACCAGCAGAGATCGATACAGGAAACTTCTGAAAACAATAATGAAAGGTTTCAGGCTCTTTACACGCCTTCTCCCGCGTGCTGGGGCAGCAGATCCTCATTGCTGGATCAATCTTCCCTGTTAGATCACACCTCCCACGCTGCTTCCTGCCTTTCACCTTGGAGAGGTTAAACTCCTTCTGTAAACGTGCAGCTCCCTGGGCACTAGGGGCTGAGGAGGGAGAAGTGCAGTTTACGGCAGAGAGTAAAGCTGAGGTAACTTCCCCTGCAGTGACAGCTCCAGGGAGAATGTCCTCAGAGGCTCCAGTGTTGCCTTCCTCACCTCTACCCAACACAGCTATAGTCACATATTGCTCCCTACTCTGCCAAGAGCCAAGGATTCAAATTGCTTTATTTCCAAAAGCTTTGGAGGCTCTCTTCCACTTGGTTTCATCCTGTGCCACTCCCCCTGCATTTTCCACACTTCTTCATTTAGTATCCACATTTCAGGGCAAGACTCTTACATTCTGCTGCATGTTTCCTTTTTTTAACCTTTCTTTTCAAGTATCAGTTGAAAAGTTTTCTACCCTTCTAGACCTCAAAGTATAAAATTTTCTGTCCTCTGATCCTATTATTCACTTGGGCTGTCCAATTTTCTCAAGATTTATGGTAGCTTTTGCTTTTGTCCCCGTCTCTTCTCCTTGAAGCCAGGTAGAGATGTCAGCCTTGAATGTCAATTTTGAAGTTTCCTTTTTATCTTTTTATAAGATTACATTTAATTTGAACTCTTATAGCATTTTTCAAGTCCATTTACATACATTAAAGTGAGAAAGTAATATTTACTTTTTTAATGAAAAAAAGTTCAATTTATGTTGCTCCTCTTTTAAAGCATCAGAGAGTATGAACAATTGCAAAGACTTTGTTTCATTTAGTCATCTGAAAAATAGTCCAATTTGGGGAAGTTTTTATAAACTGTAAAAATAATCACATGACATTCAAATCTCTCATGATTAATTCACAAACAGCTCTAACTCAAAAGTTCAAGTGGAAAGCACCAGCTCCAGACAAACAGCTAGTGACTACTAGATATTGTGTCTAAATCAACAACATATGGAAGCTCTGTTCTCCTTCCCACAGAGCTGAGAGTCTGTAAACACAAACCATAAGCTTTGTCTGTTATTTATGTATTGTCTCTCACTGAGAGAAATCCTGTAATAAACATACTGTCCTCTTTCTATGGACTGCTATTATGAATCTATATAATATCAAATCGACCACAAATAAAAATCAGTTTTCCTATCAGAAAATGAGCTGTGCACTATTTTTAAATACTTTCGGACAGTATTTTTCAAATGGGAAGATTCAAGAAAATGTTTGTGTCTTGCCAAAAAAAACCTATGGTATTCTTCTAACATGAAAAACTTTTGCTTGCATAGAGAGCCCTGATCCACAGCATGTTTTCAAAAAATTATGTACAAATTTTTCAAAATCACCACAAGGACAGCATTACAACAGTTATTTTAAGTAATGTCAACCTTTTCTTGCTCAAGCTCAATAATTAAAGCTAAAAAGGGGAAGTGGATTGGACAAGGCATTGTATCCCTTCCTTTTACATTGCCCCAAATAATTTTATCTCAGGAAGAGATCTGCAGCAGATGGGTACCTGTCTCCATTAAAATGCAGCAGGGGAAAGTTTAAGAATGATCGAGGGGGACACACTGAGGTCTTCATGTTAAATAAACAAGAGAACTTGATGTACAACTAAGAAAACAGGGAATGAGGAGAAAGTTTAGGCAAGAGATCACAGAGGATAAGTTATCAAACAGAAGACCTTGAAGCAAAGGGTATTTTGTTCATTTCAATAAAGAACATAAGATTACACACAAGAAGATGGAAGAAGATTATTACTTTCTCTCTGACAGATTCATGTTTGTATCTTTTCTAAAATTTATTTTTATACAGCTGTACTGTAATCAATTCCCTCTTTAGCCTCCACTCCCAGGCTGTAGATCTCAAGCCCCAGAAGCTGGAGTGCAGTTGAAGTTACTCAGTCAGGAGATACTGTCAGCTATGACAGTCAGGGAAAAAAAAAAAGATGACAATAAGAAACCTGGAAACTACAAGGTCTTTAGAATGAGCAATGGACAGCACAGCAGAATGCACTGGAAGCTATTTCATACAACCACTATCTAGACTGTTAAACTTGATATAAATAACTTGCAAAAAGTAAAAAGAAAAGGTATTTATTCTTAAGAAACAATTTATTGCAATCTAGACTCCCAACCGATCATTTGAGCCATAGGTAAAACCACAGAAAATACTGTGGTACAGCCTAGTAACATTCCACATTGGTTATAAGGGCTCATTTCTAAGATTTTTGTTCCTGGACTAAGTGGAGAGATCTAATCATGCAGAGTGTGATCTCTGTGTCTACTAATTGAGCAGAAACACACCCATGTTTCAGTGAAAACAAAGATGATACATGAACACAGAGAATGGGAGGGACCAGGAAAAATGCCAGCCTCTCCTCTGATATATCAAGCAGTAAAACCAAAAAAGTAAGAGGCAGATAGTGATCAACCTGAAGTGCCCAACATTAGAAGCACACCAGGTGTTTCTTCACTTTCCTTTGGGAGGATGACAAAGCAAATCTCAGAGTCCCTGTGAAAGTGATAATCAATAATTCCAGGAAAAAAGATGAAGATGGTAAAATTCTCTTCCCATCACCTTGGGAAATAGTGCTAATAGACAAAGAGGAGCTGTGATAAGTCTACAATCACGAAAGGATAATCTCCCTGTCAAACAGAATGCCAGCAGACATCAGAATGCTAATCAAGGAAAAGCTCTTCTGGTGCTCCTGGATGTGACTTGCATTACACTGTTGATGTCCAGAGTACAGTGGTTTTACTGCCATAAATCTGGAGGTGCCATGTGTTTTCATGCAATTAGGATCCGAGACAGGTTGGATTTTGCCTGAGAGCTCATGCAGAGCATCATAACTGCATGTCCAAAAATTGGATATGCAGGATAGAACAAAAGAAATCCTCCTCTGTATTTGAGGCTTGGGCTGCCATATGCCAACCCTATAGCTAGTGGTGGTAGCCAACTCTAATCAGAGCTACAAGATGGGAGATTAGGAAAAAAAAAGCCAACTGAGATGCAGGCACTTCATCTGACAGCATGTAATTGGGCTGAGAAATTCATTGGCCACTGGATGCTCATTAAGGCTGAAACAATCCATCAAAGTTGAAGAGGGAGTGGGCATCAGACAGTTCTGCAATGAGGGCAGATGACCCCAAAGCTTCAAAGGGCCACTAAATCTCCACATCCTGGTCTTAAACTTTTTTTTTTTTTTTTTTGTGACTAGACATCAGGACAAAAGCTTTAAGGCAGGGAAGAAGCAGCACATTCCTCTACCATGGGAAGGAGCTTTCTTCTGGAGTGCCACATTGCAGGTCAGGATATGAGTCCAGCAGGTTACTTGCAGGATGTAGTAACTAGATGGAGGCACAACCTGGCCATTGCCACATCCACAAATAATTCCCAGAGATTCCTGGTGCCACACAGTGCCATTGCTCCTGGCATGGGCTGGCTGCTGCTCAAACAGGCACAGGAACAGTCCCCACCCTGCATTCCCTGTGTGACAGGCAGGGATTTTAGCACAGTTGCTAAAATCCCATACACAGCAAAGAGCCCCCAGTGCCTTTTGCAGCCTCCACAACCCCAGTCAGCAGTGCAGGGCTGGCCTGTGCTAAACCAAAGCTGTGAGTCAAGGTAATGATGTCTCTTCCTTCCTTCCCCCAGGCACTCTTGTAGGCTCCTTTCCAACCAGAGGCCTCACAGGAGAGGAAAGCTTGGTGGGCTTCTTTCTTGCAGAACTGGCTGCAGTCCAGCCCCAGGCATCTGTTAGAGAGCTCACTAATGCTCTTTTCTAACAGATTTGGCCAGTAAACCTGGTAACAGCTGCACGAACTGGGCCTGTGATCCAAACAATTAATTTGCAAGGCTGTCATTGTTCATCACTAGATGACAGCAATGCACTTCTGTGCATGCCTTGGACTGTTTCTAGGGCCATGGCTCCACCCAGCCTGGTGTGGTTCTGGGACCTGTTTCCCTGCAGAAAATGATGGGAAGAGGGTGGACTTGGGGAGATAACTGTGTGTGGATGAGGTGCCACAGTCCTAAAGGAAGAGGAGACATCAGTTCAGGAAATACGGATTAAAATAATTAGTGGTGGAGCTCATGATTTATCCCAAAAAAGAGACCAAAATATTGGCTCTCTTCCTCCATCACCACAGGGACAGAATGAATGACTTTCCTACATCCTCAGCACAAATGCTGCTGCATTATAGGGCAGAGAGATGGAAAGAGAAACTTCTAACCATGTGATTCCATATAAGTTTCCCTGCCAGGAATACACATGGTGGCTGCAGGAAAAGGGCACCACAGCAGGAGTGAAACAACGGGGATGGAGGAAAAAGGAAAACAAGCACAAAACCCCAAGCAAATCAGGCTGGAGGCATGACCAATTCACAACCAAACACTGCTTCAGCTGGAGCAAGTCTCATTTAATCCTCCAATCTCCGTAGGAAGGCAGCTTATAAATTTAGTTGCACACATATATATGTACACCCACATTCACATAAATCCTTGTGTGAGAACAAGGAACGTGAATATCTGCAGCTTCAGTAATTCCTTGCCCTTCTGGCAAGAGAAGAATAATTTCTAGTTATTTATATCTATGACAAGCCATTTATTTACACACAGTTTTTTCATACCGCCCTTTTTTCCTTCTCACCTGAAGTTTTGCCTTTGCTGTATAGTTTTTCACTTATGATAATTATTTTAATTCTGAAGTAAGCTTTAGGGTAGACAGTCTTACAGAATATAAATGAAGCCCTTGACCACTTGAGGTCATTAGACACTCCATGACAAGAAAATTATTTATGAGCAAGAAAAGTTAGTTTTCTCTACTTGCAAGGCGTAAGTGGATTCCTGGTAAGGGGGGGAAAAAAACCCCAAACACAAAAACCAATAAAACATAAAAATTTCACAAAAACACCCCAACAGCCCCCCAAATAAATAAAAAGAAACAAACACCCCCCACCTCCTCCCAAACCAAAACCAACACTAACCAAGGAAAACCCCCCCAAAATCAGAAAGTAACCCCCAGCTCAGCTATAAAAGCACAGCTATAAAAGTTCAGTTGAGAAAAAGGAAAGACTCATGTTTGCATTACTTCTGAAATAACAATGTCTCTGGATTATCCACTCACAGGTGTCAGGGAACAAAACCTCCTTTCTCTCTCATTTTAGTATAATAATCTATGGTTATTTCCTTCTGGAGTGGGATCATCAACTAACAAGCTGGTCATTTTGTCCCAGTGGAAACCATCAGCCAGAATTGCTCATCCTACATAAAGTATCTTTATTGAGTTCTCATTACTACAAGAAGAAAATCTTCTTAAAAGAGCTTATTAAAGGAAACTGCGAGTTCAGACATTCACCTTCCTGACTCTCATAAAAGTCCCTTTTTTTACAGAAGTGAGGGAAGTGGAGAAAGTAATAAACATACAAGCAATATTAATTTAATGAGTATTGATGACTGACTGGGAAGAAATAAAAATAGCAATTTGCAGCCCCACCGTTTCTTGAAAGGTCTAAGAGGAGTCTGACTTCCCACTGGCAAGATCTGTATGCACAGATACCTGAAGGCACAATGCAAAACAATAGCTGCCCCAGGAGCTAAATGCCCTATGTTGTTTTGGCATTTTTTTGTCTAGCTAAATTAAAGAGAAGTGAACTGTTTTCTACAAGAGAAGTAGAATGGGTTACCAGGAGTTGAATCCTTGAATTTTTTGGCATAGCAGTGAGAATTATTTTCTGTAGGATGAGAAGGTCTTAAAATGAATGCCATCCTGGAATAGCCCCACCCACTTCAAAACTAACCTAATTAGCTCTTCACTAAATGAACCCAGATGGCTTTAAAGTCTGTTCTTAACCTGAGCACTTTCCCCTGCTTTTATGGTTGTGCACAACTTCTTTAGTTTTATCCATCAGTGCAGCACCTGATGCAGAACACCTGGACTTAACTGCACAACTGCCTCATGCTTTTTGCACACTTCTGTGCTCCCTCCACCAGCAAATTTCCCTGCCTTGTGTTCACTCTCCTCCCCTCAGCAGCTACATTTGCCCCTTAGCACAGCTTCTGGTCTGCTGGAAATCTCTTTTCCAGCAAGTGTGACTCTTATTCCCACAGCCCATTTGGTATCCTGTATTTTGGAAAATGAAGTTCCTTAAGAAAGCAGGAGATAATGTCACTGTGCTTAAAGGATGCTAAGAATTGTTAGGGCCCTGACTGCTCCCTGTAATGAAAGGGAATGTGGAACCAACCTCAACTTTTGCAGCTCTTCAGGGAAGTGTTGTTGTTTTCCCTCTTTAAATAAATTTCACACAGACGACAGGTGAACTCTAACTGCAACTCCCTCTGTAGGCAATAAAACATCTGATGGAATTTCTGCACATCTGTGAGTGAAGTGATATGGATTAATCAACATATATCATCATCTACATGGGAAGTATTAAAGCCTCCCTTGGCCTGCTGTGCAAGTACATCCTGTTGACATTATTTTGATATTCATATCTCAGCCTTTATTTGTTCCTCATCTTTTGGGGTGATGGATGAAGATTGGAGAAAACAAATCTCAGTGAAGAGTTTTCATTTGAAAAACATTTGCTCCAACCTTGCACACTGCACATCAGGGCTGATAAAACCACATTAATTTTCTCAATTGGTTTTCATTCACTGGATGGCAGGGAAAACTGCCTGGTTGTTTCTTGACATTTTCCATCCCCACACCTCCAAATGGAAAATAGGTAAAACTGACTTTTTTTTTTTTTTTCCAGAGAAAAGGTTTGCTTTGCCATAAAAATCTCCAGCTAGAGTTTTGTAATTAGTAAAAAGTTCATTTTCACTTACAATGGGAATTTTTAAAAAATGTGATTGCGCAGTAATTTTGAAAATATGAAAACGCAAAACTGAATTATTCCAAAATAGTTGAAATTTATACAACAGTGCCTTCCAAATTTCATTGGGGTGGGAAATTGCACAGACATCAAGTTGTGATTTGTAACTTTGAAAAGATATAATTTTTATTCAGTAGAATACATTTAAATAAAATCATATTAAAGATCACAGAACTATAGAGGAAGTAATGTGTTTTTGTCAACACCATTCTCCAGCTCAAATAGCTATTTCCTATATTTGTAGTTCCTTCTAGATGACTCTTCTACACCTTGAAACTACTTTTCAGTCTACCTGACTAAACAAATGAGCTTATTCATCAACTTATCCTCCAAAATGTTTCCAATTATGAACATGGTTCAAATGCCAGATCAAATCTTTCTAAATAAGCCTCCTCATAAATCTTCCTTGGTAAACATCTGTCACACACCTAAGTAAAGTGAAGGGAAAAGGAGATTCATGGCCAGACAGATACTTCTCTACTCAATTTCTCTTCATTGGTTCATCCCTCTGGTTCCCTGCAGCTTGGCAGAGGCAGGAGCACGTTTGGAGCAGCCAGCTCTATCTGCATTTGGGAAGCTTTGCTAACACACCCTTTTTATGGCTGTGTGAGGACACAGAACAAAGTCATAAGGGAAATTTTTTTTAAGACAGACACGAGCACCTGATCAAATGCCAGCAGCAGCAGGACATGCTCAGTAATAAGGATATGCAAAGAGAAGAATGACCAAGTCCAAAGCTGGCTGTGATTAGAGTGTCTGAAAGCTGGTAAAGGTGTTTAACCTGTCACAGAGCAGCAGCCAAGCCCTAACAAAGAGAGCTCAGAGTTAATTTTCTGCAGGTGCTGCACTGCAGCAAGGGCTGCAGCTACCAGAGCAGCTGGTGCTACCAGTGCTGGAGAGAAGCCACTGGACACAGCAAACACATTCAGCTTTTACACAGCTTCCTCAGCCAATTCTCACAGGTACTTTTCTGCTTAAATCAATGGGATGATGAGGAAGGACTTGCCCTGTGGCAGGATTGCAGTTTGTTGGTATAACTTGACAGAGAAGAAAGGAAAGGGCATTAGGGGATCTCACAAGCCACCAGAAACCTGCTGCTCCACCCTAGCAGCTTGCTTCCATTACACTGACAATTCACATCTCTATTGCTTGTCAGCTACAGAATAAAACAGGACATCTTCAGTAGCAACCATGTACCCTAATTGGAATTTTAGAAGAAATTACTTGCTTAAAAGCTCACTCAACACTATTAGGAATGCACATTGCTTCTTGTTACAGCACAGGAGTGTTTTGGTAGTAACAGCCTCTTTTGACTAAATTTTAATCTGTATCCTGACAATGTAATGTTGATTTAGCACTATGCCTGTCAGTTATCTTAGAATAGTAATTCTGTCTTCCAGCTGGGGAATAAAGCTTTAAGAAAAATATTTATGGAACATATGGTTTTTCTTAATGATGCCTAAGTTGGGCAGGCTCAACTTACAGTAGCTAAGCAAAGTGCCACCCAAAATAATTATAATCAATTCTTTTCAATCTATCAGCAGTTAGACTTGAAGCATTAAGAAATGCCAAACTGGGAACACTTACAGCAAAGTCACTGAAATTAAACCAGCATAAGGGAAAAGATGTACTAATCAGCAATCTGAAAGGCCTACACTGCAACTGCTTGGACATCTGCACCCTTAATGCCTTATGCTGCTTTGGTTAGGTCTTTTTGAATCAAATGCTCAAAAAGTCACCGCTTGGCAATTCTGAGAAAGTGACATTTAAAAGTGTGGTCAGGGGAAATAAAGTGAAATACAACAGACAGGGCTCAGCAAAGAGCCCATTCATCTTTCACAAATGAGCAGGTGGAGAAACCAGGGCAGACTTACAGAAACAGACAAAGGAGGAACCGACTGAGCAAACCAAGAACATATGGTCCAGAAATGCCATTGCACCATCTGCCTCCATTTGCGATGGAAATGGCAGAGATGGGAGTAAATCCATCTTTGAGCAGCGGCTGGACAGCCCTGCATTCCACAGGGAGTGCAGCTCCCTGAAACAAGACATTCCAGGAAGAACTATTCTTGTTTATCTATAAAAACCTTATGCTTCAACTTTTGGCTGCTCTCATCTGAAGCCTTTCTGTCTTGCTTCCATCCAAATTGTACATCTCACAAAACATTACTGGCAGCCCTAAAATCAGGAATAACTTGTTGGAACAATTAAAGTAATCTTTGCAGTTGGCTGAAAGTCAGCTGAGACTGTTACAATATTCACAGAAATGTTGACTAAAAAAACCCAAAACAAACTAAAAATCAGTTTCATCAGCAGTAACATGTTTACAACTTGAATGTTTTTATTTATCCAGGAACCAGCAAAGAAAATCAACGAAAGGATAAATTGAATGCTGTTCCCCCAGGGCTGAGGATATTTTAGAGGTAGATTATCTCCAGCTTTCTCCACAGGAGTAGCTAAAGATGATAGCCAAGCCTGATTCCATAATCCTATTTTGCAAAGTGTAAATACTCATCAAAAAACTTTTGAAAAAGAGCAGCATTTGCTTGGCAGCTAATCAAGCAAGAACTACTGTTTTCTCTAGGAATGACCAATCCATTGTTGCAATGTCAGCTTTTATTTGGGGAATACACTACAGTACATCAATGCAGATGTGCAGGCATGCAAACTATCCTATCTGACAACTGTCAACTTCAATTATTCTTTTCCTGCCTACCTCAGTCTTCTTGTCTTAACCTGTTGTAGTGAATTCTAAAATCCCCCCTTGGGATCTTGCCATTGTGTAACAGTTCCTGGCAAAAAGGGATTCCAGCCTGTCTCAATTAGATCTGTGACTTGCTGCAGTCATCACACAATTGCACAGGAGCAGCTGGAAGAAGTAGTATAAAATTCACATGCAGAAATGCAGCCCAGAGACCTGTTTCTGTGCATTTCTAAACCGTATTGCTGTAAATTAAAAATTATATTTAAAATTACTCCTGAGTTTTTAAGCAGTGAGCTAGTTCAGCACAATCTCACCCAGAAATATTAAAAGAGGTAGCAATGGTTCCACTGGTGCCCTTCCTTCTAAAACCATACAAGGACTAAGCTCTGATAAAGAGCACACATGGACTAGAAGCAGAGATCAGGCAGCTACTATAACACTGAACTCATCTCAAATTCCTGTGAAATACCCACTGGGAGTTGAAACAACATTAATCCATTTTCAACTGCTTGGAAATCAATCAATAGATTTGTACTATTGGCAAGGGAGGATCAGCCCATGCCTTCCAAAAGAGCTGCTGATTTACTTTGGAGAATAGCAGCTTTGTCTTCTCAGGAGAAAATTTTGTTTAGCTACAAATCCAAGGAATTCTCTCTGAGAAAACAGATCAGCCTGATATTCAGCCGGCTGTCTGCCATTAAAAGACAAACATGAACTTCCTCTGTATTGAGGTCATTGCTGTTCCTAGAGACTTAGAAGGGTCTCCACAGCCATACTGCTCAGTTTCAGTCCTGCCAGGTAATGCAATTCATGTGCTTCTCACAGTGTAACCTGGACCACACAGGCCTTGAGGAGTCAGAGCACTTATGTTGGAAGAATTTTAAGTACCCTTACAGTTATTACAAGTATGAGCCAGAAAGCTGCTGCATAAACATCCTCCAATGCCAGAGGGAGAACTATGATAAACTAAACTGTCTTGAATCCCAGAACATAGGAAAATGCAAGAACTTTTAAGCAACATTTAATTCTCTTTCCCTCGCACTGAATTGCTTATTTTATTTAAGAACAGATTGCTGCTTTGCCAGTTTCTTCACAACAAATCTTCACTACAATCTGATCAATACACAACCCTTGTCCCCTTGCAATCAACTTTGCCTATAGTTCCAGATGCAGGATCAATGCCTCTGTTTAAGCCTTTCCCATATTGCTGTTAGCTACATGTGTAGCATACCCAACCACTCGTGTTTACAGTACAATAAACAGGTTACTGATGTAAACTTCACACACAAGTCCCTACAGGACCTCAGTTTTCCAGGAAAAGATGGCTTTATAACCAAGAAATTCTTGAAAATATTTTTGTCTTCACAGCTACTAAAAAAAAAAGATTCAATGAAAGAATCACTCCATATGATTTTATTTCACAATTAAATCAGAGCAACTGAAAGATTGTAGGACTGCATAGTAATTAAAGTAATGAAAACTTTCAAATTCTTTTTTCTACATTTCCCTATCTTGCCTTGGTTGCCAGAAAGTTGTAGTTACTCTGCTTTAAGTGGCACCTTCCAGTGCTCATTTATATACACCCACGGACATATTTACAGGTGCCTTTTTTGACTCAATAAACCCCACCATAAATTGACCTATTCTGTCTTAGTTAAGGCAAATCTTCTGCTTTATGGTTATCACAGGCAGCAACATTTAATTACCCACTTGAATTTATTCATTTTCGTTTAGGCCTGCTGCACCTCCAGCACGCTGTGACTGATGTGGTCCAGGAAGTCATTTGCTCTAAAGAAGAGTAAGAGTCCTTGGCATTTGTAAGGCAGTTATCACCATCAGGTGCTTTCACTGAAATCACAGGGCAAACTGCTCGTTACAACTGCAATTCATACCAAGCCTAATTTCCAACATGATGTAAATTCAATGTATCATGCTGGACTGTAGAAGAATACATTTGCCTGCCTGGTTTCAAGGTTCATCTTCATTAGGACCTACATTCCACACTTAGCTACAATAAATCAGCTCTACCAAAACAGGGCTCTGGTAGCAGCAGGTTTCCAGTCTTTGTTTCAAATCATCTCTACCTGTAATTAATGCTTCATCATTGGCCTTGAGGGAGAGCATCTGTTTTCACAGATCATGCTAATGCTTGGTTAAATACAACCATCTTTACTGTTCCCCAAAACATATTTGGCAGATCTTAAAAACAGATTGTATCAGATTTTTCAGGAGTTTTTAACAACCATTTTCCTAGGCACTTTATCATTCCCTTTGCAGGTCTCAAACAATGTTTTTTCTTTTCATTAACTGACAAGGAATTTCATCCTACTTCCACTGCCTGGAGACAGAGCTGTGGTATGAGACCATTATCATTATTATGTTATCATTCTCAATTACACTAAGCTACAGTCACAAACAGTGCATGATATGACCATTAGCATCCCACCTATTAGTACTGAGGAAAGTAAAGGGTGAAGATAATTAGCAAAGGGATACCAAAACTTGCAACAAGCATGGATTCCTCAGTGTGAGAGTTTCAAATCCATTCTGTCCCTGAAATTATGGCAGCATGGTAATTAATAAACACCACACTGATCTTCACTGTTACAGGTCTGCTAAAATAACAGAAGATATTTAACTGTCAATATCCCAGGTTTCTGGGAGATGCTTAACACCCACTTCCCATCATTCCACTCTACAAGTTGTGGTACTTTCCAGTAAGGGCACAGCACAAGCATCTTCAGAAAATTCACAGCTTAGGCAGATAATAAGAATGTAATATACTTGAGATGTTTTAGTCTCATGTAGGATTAAAAAGAGCATAGACTCCACAAATTGTTGGTTAGGGCATTCGAGGTTGAGCCAACACAAATCCATTGTCAAGACAGAAATTATATTTTAACTGCAAAGTGAAAGAGGATAATTCTAATGATCAGAGATTACAAAGGTAACAGTCTTAGAATCAAGTAATCACATTGCCAGCAGAACCATTTTATGGAAAGTATAGCTCATGATAGAGTTTGATAAATAGCACCTCATTAGCAGAGACTCAAGGAGCCAGAGGTTAGTGGGAGTTAGAGTCCAGCCAGATTTGTAACAACGTTTTCAAATTAAACCATTCATTTAGACCAGCCAGACAAACTAAAAGCTGAGTTTTACAGCTCCTGTACATTTGTTACCCTAATCAGGTACCAGCCATCATTTTCTCCCCAGTATACTGCAAAAAGAATGATTTCCCCTCTCCCCCTTTACATCCATACAATTGTCTGGTGTTTGCAGGTAAAAGCTTTAATTGTCAGTACGTGGCAAGTGTAACAATGGGGGAATTTGCACATCTGATGTTTCTTAAACAGGAAGCAAACCTTGCAATCCAATTAGCTGCCTTTCATGGTAACCTTAATTTCTAACCTTGGGTAAAACTCTTTCATGTAAACC
Organism: Entomyzon cyanotis; assembly: GCA_024500445.1. NCBI lineage: Eukaryota > Metazoa > Chordata > Aves > Passeriformes > Meliphagidae > Entomyzon > Entomyzon cyanotis. The sequence goes on from JAKEPQ010000852.1 coordinate 5,564,685, forward strand.
ACTTTGTGCTCTGAGCTCCCACTGTGCCTGGCATTTATTTGTCACTGTCAAAAAAAATAGTACCAGAAACTAACATATTTTTACTCTGAGAGTTAAAAAGAAAGGGAATTACAAACACAGCTAATAACTGCAACAGTCTTCACATTCCCATTCCAAGTTTCTATTGGATTAGTCATTGTAGGGTAAGTGCAGACAAGGATAATTAAGCAATGATGTGAGAATGATTTTTGCTAGGGAAGGGTCTGTTATGAGCTCAGACACCCAAAAAAGAGCAGGAGCAAGCTAAGAAGATTCCAAGTTATCCCAGTAAGAGACCAAAAAAAGCACCAAGTGATGTCCCACCAGTGGTCCACCTCCAGCAGACAGAGTGACAAGTTCATGCTCTGGAGCCTCAAATTGTTTTGTCCAACCCATTGAGCAGAAAGTGACAGCATTCAACTGCAAGAGTATAGAGGAAGGAGAATGTTCAGCTGTTGTCTCCTTCTAACGATGAAATTCAACTGTTTATTACTTCATAAACTGTGAAAGCAATTTCTGTTTAATTCTTTCAGAAATTCCCATCTGACTCTGAATTACACCGACCTGCAAACGAACTCGTCTGAAACCTCTGAGGCAGTGAAAAGAGACGGCACAGACAACAGATCTTGAGAGCTACAAAGCTCCTGACTGCTTTTTCTGAAAGCCTCCACATGACAAGGATCACATGCAGCACTCGCTCATCAAAGAGTACCCCAGCACCAGGCACAAGTTTTAAAGCTTACTGCAGCACATAAATACCACCTATCTCCCATCCTGGTATCTTAACTTGGACTTGAGGCTTTGAATCCACATCAGAAGTTACCTATTACTTTGATTCAAACAAAGCAGTAAGGACATATGTACTTTGCTATCATCACATAGAATAATCCTTAGCTTTCTATCAAATTAGATTTGTTTTATCATAAGACTGAGTTATCCTTGGAGAATGAATAAGCTTTTTTCCCTCCCTCATGTATCTATAGACAGATGACACATCAGGTTAATATTTGGCGCAGAATTAGATCCCAAAACCATGAATTGTTAAAGCAAACAAATACAAAGCAAAATAAACAAGATAAAAGACAAGGCAAAACTATTGTAAGAGCAAGTAAAATGGTTACAGCCCTCACAAACTTATCAGTAAAACTTTCCCTATACGAGAACTCTTGCTGACAAGATTTGCCTCAAAAACAGTCAGCAAGTCTCAATTTTTATAATTCCTGGAAGCACTTCTTATTACATAATTTTACTTCTGTGAGACAAAGTCAAGAGCACTCTTACACACAACAAGAACAGAACAAAAATAAATTCCCTTGTCTATAATTTCAGAAGGCTTCTCTAAGCTCTTAACAGACCTGAAAACACAAAGCATCACAACCACTGTTCAACCACCACCTTTTTAGATTGCTAATGGCACCTGTTTACCAAATGCTAATTGAGGTTAATCAGACATCAGTTAGGAGAAGCTGCATTTTCACCTTTTCAGATCAAAATCCCCAGTAGCTGTAGCTTGTCCAATTACCCTGTTCTAACTAGAGAAGAAATTGTCTGTCTGTTTGAAGTTACTTTCTGCCTTGCTGACCATTTCGATTCATGACACTGAGTTTACTACCTGCAGTTGTTGAGTTGTCTGCTGTGGTTACAGAATTATCTGTGTACAGTTTTCTAGTAAATTCTTCCTGGTTAGTATTTTACAAATGAAATAAACGTATTAACACACAATTGAAAAATTTTGCTAAATCATATGTAGCTTTTGAAGTGAAAATGCCTTTTTAGTGAGGACAGTTCATCTTTATAGGCAAATCCTTCTATTCTTTTTAACCATAAAAAGGAATTCTTAACAGTTTGTGTGTTTGATAAAGATTCATATATTCCTTCTCAGATAGTTAGCAAGGTTCTTGTTGTCTACAGTTCATTTACTACTGCATATCTACTATCTACTGCAGTGCAAGCTGGCCTGTTGCTATGATCCAGATCCCTCCCAGATTCTCTTTCTTGTCTGATAAAATATTAAATAATATTAAATAAAGAAGAGAAAACAAAGTGAGAGTTTTGTTTTATGAAGCCATCCAAGTTTTGAATTTTCAATTTTCACAAATAAAAAGACATCCACTTCTGGAATAAATAAAAATTAGCTCAATTATTATGAAGATAAATGAACTGTAAGTGAATAATGTTGACATCATGGGCACCCGATTTGCAATAATTTACTCATTGAAGAACTGTAAGCCTGACAATTTGCATTAGAATGGTTAAGTACTTTAATTCAATTATGGAATTACTATTGGGTGATTAAAGACTGAGAACAAATAACAAATAAGTCTGAGTTTATTTTATTTATCTACCAGCTACTAACTACATGACTTAGCAAGACTGGCAGTTTAATCAAACTTGTCCCTATGGGAATTTATCTAGTATTGCTAAAAGTAAATATGTACAGGAATTCACTAAGGAATGACCTTGCCTTTCTAGGAATGGTTTGGGATTGGGAAGCAAGACCTTGTATAAGGTCTTTTTTCAAAATCATTGGGGCAAAAATCTTTCATGAACTCAGGTTATAAAACCAAGAAGAAATATCCCTGCACTCTCACTTGGGACTTTTATAAATAAATTCGTAGGAAACTGGATGAAACACAGAACAAAATAAAAATTGGACCATAAATCTGCAGCTGGCTTCTCATTCAGCATTGGATTACAGATGGGGAGTGAATGCCTTGCACTTGTGCAAGGTTTTAGATCAAAGTGAAAGTTTTTGCTATCTGTTGGGAGCCTGGCTTAGTCAATTAGGTATTTAGTGATATATAGCTCCAGGTTCCTCTTCCTCATGCCCCTTTAGGCTCCTCCTAGGTCCTGAACTTCCTTGGCTGTGCTCACTCTTGGAGAAATAGAAGTTGGAAGTTACTACATTCTCCAGATAGGCCAAATTGTAAAACCCCGTTTATTTAATGTACTTATCCTCTCATTTGTCCCTTTGGCACTCCAAGGTGATTGTTAATGAAAGCTACAATTCTGCAAAGTACTATTAAATCTGCTTAATGGGCAGCAATTTGCATTGAATGTGCATGTGTGGTGTGAACACTTGTACAAATCCTCCAACACCACAAAGTTATTGTTCAAGTCTTGGATTACAGTTGTTCTTTTTGGCATGCTGAAATCCACTTGGCAATGGCTGGGAAGCTGGAGTGTTTTGATCACTAATTATAACTCTGCCATAATTGCATTACTGGGCTGACTTCTCCCTCACCCCATCTCTTTAACTGACTCTGTCATTACATCCCTGATAGATTTTAACAGTTTTTTGGGGCAACTGCCTTTCTATAGATTCTCTGTACATACATACAGTATGATGGGCCCGACTCCTCAAGTCACACAACAGACTAAATAACAAAACCCCAGATTTTTTAATAACAGTAATCATTAGCATACAGTTGTGTCCCAAGGATAAAACATGGGCCAATGTATATGTGCATTCAAACCTGGCATTCACAGTATTTTCCATTAAAAGACATTGGCAATTTAAATATTTCTGGTCATTTGCTCTTATTGTACCAATCACATTTCTAATTTCTCTCAGGCTCTTCCAAGAAAATGATTTAACACACAGTGCAGATCTTCCACGTAAAAAGGACCAGAATTTTTTAATTATAGTCATTTCAAAGGATCTAATAGCAATAAGGTTCCCATAAATGTTCAGAATCTAACGAGCTCCATAGCACTTTGCAAAGAGTAGCAATCATTCAGCAGAAATGTTAGAATGCCCTTTATTCCCTTTCTCTATTTCCCAGCAAGCATCCCAGGAGAATCATGAGTTTTAAATTTGCTCAGGCATGAAGGGATTGTGCTCCCCCTGAGCCTTTGTATTATGATAATGCCTACATAAAGGTAAGTTTTATTAATTGGAGATCTATCCACAGGGGTTACTGCAACAAAGGAGGCAGAGGAAAGAAGGAATGACCCTACTGTGCAATGATTCCAAGACCCAAAATTCAATCCTGATATACTCCCCTTTGAGCCTGCACCTCTTTACTTGTGCACTGATTTAATGTGAACTGTTCCAGGCAGCACTAATTTTTTACAACTCACTCCAATTTATTGTCTTTTAAAAAAAATCAATACTCCAAACTCACCTTTGTACTTATCTTAAGAATTGCTCCCAGGCAAGATTGGAATTCATTACTGTAGCCTTTGCATAAAAGTACTGTGAGTTCATGCTCTGTGCCTTCCTAACAGCTCTCTCTGCCTTCTTAACACCAGGAGCACAGATGTGATAGATTTCTCAGTATTTTCCTCATGGCTGTCAAATTACACTATATTTCACTCTTTCTTATTTGCACCTTGTATCTGTGACTCCTATCATTATTGCTTTCTTCTTATTTCTTTCCACATTTTAATAGTTGAGGGATATACAAGGAAGTTTTGATGGTGGCAGACTCCTCCTCCCATGCACAGACATGAGTAACCTGTTGCACAGCTTTTCCCCATCCCTAAAGATTCTGAGCTGTATACGTGAGCCTCTGCACTTTGGGAAACAAAAGCCTACATGACAAATGCCCTCTTGCTTTCATATCAGCTAACCAGGCTTTGGAGGGAAGGAAGAAAATAAAAAGTGGTGTCAAAGCTGCTCTCCTGCTCCATCATTCACCTGCTCCGAGAGCCAGCAAATGAGTGCTTTGAAGACAATCTGTGAGCTCTGATTTGTTACAGAGAATGCCATCATGAAAATGCTCTATATTCACCAGAGTAAATTAAAAGGCACCTGTGTAGGCAAGATTGACCTAATTATGCTGTCACAGGTTTGTAGTGGTTTCAAGTGAGACACCCAGAGAGCCCCTCAGGGCAGAGGCTGGTCCAAAGACAATAAATACTGCAAAGGGCCCTTCCAGGTATCAGCACACATGAAGAGGGAGAAGGAAACAACTGGCATGGGTTGGGGACATACAAATAAGCCTTCAGACATACTTGGACAGGTTAGATGTGTTCATTAGGTAGCAGGGAAAAATTGCACTTAAAGGGAAAATAAGCAGGCTTCGTAGTTTTTAATAATTCAGCATTATATTAAGAAATCACAGCAATGACAAAATTATTTCTAAACCAAGGCTACTTGTCTCAAGTATTAGTTGGGTATGAAAAGCTAAAATGTAGCCTTCAGGCAAAGCTGAAAGGAAATTCGTTTCCAGTTTCAGCCACCAAACATGAAACTCCCATTATTTGCTTGTATCTTCTGTTTTCCTACAGAAATTTAGATAAGAAATATTCTACAAAGATCTCTTTATACCTTATTTCATATAAATGCAATGGAACAGCAAACAGCAGGACCAATAAAACCCAAATGCTTTACAATTTCTGCAGCTTGTTGGGTTGTTGCTTCTGTCTCTGAGGCTTAAGCAGAGCCTTTCCACAGTTAAAAATTAAAACACTTTAGAGGCTCTTCCCTCCATTTTCTGCTGGAGACTCATTCTCTTTTGAGCTAAAGGGCATAAGCAGAGTGCAGCTAAAATAAACTTGGTAGGATCTGATAGCTGCCAGCTGTAGTTTTTAAGACGAGGTTTGACAGGCATTGGGAAAGGCACACAGTGACTTCAGAAAATTCAAGCAGAATCAAAGGAGGCATGAAATGGGCCTCACTCTTCCATCCTGCTCCGTGGCTGGCCCATATGTTCTGGGTATTCCCAAAGCTGGCTCCGAGCAGAGAATGCCCTTGGCAGCCAACAATGTTTGCACATCAAGCTACAGAAAAGGGAACTGGGCACTTTGCAGATCCCTGTTTTGCAGGAGTTGAGCAGGCTTGGTCCCCTCCCTCCATTATGTTCTCAGGGCATTTTGTGCCTTGCAAATAAACTCCATGTTGTACAGCATATGAGGGCTGGTAAATAAATCTGACAGCAGCAAGCAGAGCTTGAATCAGGGATGTCTGTCTCATTCCACTACCAGCCTGGCAAAGATACTGTTTTTCATATCATGGTCACACACATTTGTCTCAATGGCATCTGAGCATCCTGGTCAGGAGTGCATTCACCTGGTCACAAAGCAGTCTTTGCATTTAACCTCCTGTCTCCATTTAGCAACACCCTACCCAATCCAGCTGGAATGGAATTATTCACAAGTTTTCACCGAGCCCTCCCACACCTGCCAAATATCAGCAAAACAATAATCTATTAACAAAGGGCTTGCATAGTTGATATCTCCTCAGGTAGTTCCAACCCTGCTGGCCCTCTGAGTTACCTCAGTGCTCCAGCAGAAAACAATAAGCAACATTCTATTTGCTAACAAGTAAGGGCAAATTGGCTTGGAAAGTTTAATTACTTAAAAACCAAAAAAACCACCTTATGGCATTGGTTGCCACGGCAACACATTCCCATTAGATGGCTCAGAAATGGCAGTATTGAAGAAACAGCCTGTCTTTGTAACTGCTGGTCCCACAATAAAATATGATTATTAACTATAAATTCTTTTTGCTGTTTAGAACTGCAAATGCAACAGCCAGGAATTTCTTTTGCATGTACTGCTGTGGAAATGTGTGTGCCTGTAGTCCTGTGATTTGCTGCTGTGGCAGTGGGAAAGAACAGAGCTCAAACACTATTTGTTGGGCATATCACAAGAATTCTGGGTGGGTTTGGAGAATTGGGAACAGCTCACCACTGTACAAAGTTTGATTACTCAGAGAAATATTCATATGAATGATCTGGTCTTAGTCTTTTCTTAAAACTTACTTTAAACAATTTATACAAACCAACCAGGGACTTCAAATGCTTTAAGGAGTGAAGTGCTAAAGCAAACCAAACACTGAATAGGCAGCCTGGAGCACAATCAGGTTTTGCCAAAGGAGAAGGCAAGGTCCAACCTTTTGCCCTCATGAGCATGGAATCCTCACTTGCTTCTCCAAGTTTTTCTCTGCTTCTGGCTCTGCATATTCTTTGTCTCCTCTTCTCTCAGGAGTAAAGCATAGGTTAAAAAATTGAATCCTAGAATAATAATCTTGGAAACCACTGACAAAGTGATGCACTGTCTGAGCATAAGCATTTCCTTTTTGCTTAAATATTTTATCATTTAATTATTAATACAATTCTTTAGAGTGGAAAAATCCTACCATTCCTCTTCCATGATCTCAGCTCTGTCCTTCAACAGAGTTGATAAGTATAAATGAAGCATAACTCAATTTTCCCTTTTCTCTTCCTCCTCACTCCCTGTCCCCCAATATCCAGCTGGTATACATTTGCTGCCTTAAATTAGGTCTTCATTCATGCCACCTAACTCCTCTTTACTCCAGAACATTTAATTTTGAGGAAACAGAACTTTTCAGGTGATAATAATATCTGCATTTTTTCTATTATTTTTAAACTGAAGTCAAAGTCATTAAACTCCACAAACTGAAGAATCTCATGTCAAACTAATGTGTATTCATGCACAAATAGAATGTCAGAAAAGTGTCGAAGACTTTGAAGCTATAAACAAATTTTTACTTAATAATCAGGTCCTCTGCCTCACAGACGTCTTGTACATTAAGTGGTTATGCTGAATTTTGGCTTGGGTCTTTATGACAGTATTAATTTACATTAAATAATCTTATTTTTCTCCTCAAGAAAAATTTGCGATGAACTGTGTTTTTGACAACACTAGAACCTCTCAGGCATTTTATGAGGCAGATTTATTCCATTATTTACTGGATTATACAAGGACTGCAATGAAAATTATATTAAATGTTTGAAGCACCCAAAAAAAGGAACACCAAACCAAATCAAAATACTTAAAATCTTTCTGTTGCACCTTCACAATTTAATAAAATTAAAGATAATAATTAAAACACAGTTACATGATGAACCTCAGACCCTGAAAGGAAAGGAAAAATACCCAGCATAACCAAGGTGAGCAATGAGATCTTCAATAGCATCTGTGCTATATTTTTTTAAAAACAATTCCAAAACAAAACCAAGGATAAATCTGAGCTGCAAAAACCAAAACAGAAGTTCACTCAGGAAGTCTCTATTCTGCAAAACAGCTTCAGTAGAAAAGAAATATTTATGTTAAATGAAATCAAATATATTTTTAACCTTCTAAATTATGTATTTTCTATATGGCATAATAGGGAAACAGTATTTTCTTCCTTATTCTTGACAAGATAAAAAGATACAACTAACCCAAGTTTAATATTGCAGTCCTCTCTTTCAACTAATGTTTCCCAAAATGATATTTTGCTGTTAAAAATTCATCTGATAATGTTGATACCTTGCCCTTATCAAACAACATGTTGGGTTTTAACACAGCTGAAATATATTCCCTTGCTCTTATCCCTGGATATTTGTATTGTAATGACCAAATGAAAGAACATATTTATGATGAATGAATGGCAGGAGTTTCCCCCCAGCCTCCATAGGTGCAAAACACAGCATTTCACTAGGTCTTTTTTTAGCTTCTACATTTTTATTCCCATGTCTTGACATTGCTTCACAAATTACATGCATTTTCCCCACTTGGCGGTTGACATACACCAGGAAAAATAGTAGGACAAGGTTAAGGAGTAGTTTACTACAGGACCTGGTAATTTGAGCCTAACAGCATGAAGTGATGAGTGGACTGAAATTTCTAGAACCCAGCATGCAGTTTCTGTAGCACAGATCAGCTTTGGCTTCTACCAACTGCTGCTCCTCAAGAAAAGGACTGCAGTCACTGCTGCAGTAAATCAGTACCTCCAAAGCAGCCAATCTGCACCAGTGGGGAAAGACACTCTCAATATTTCTGTATTGCTAACATTCTGCTGTGATGAGCTGCATAAAGAAAGATTGATGCATCAACTACATTTTGGGCTGATTTGCAAGGAATAAATAATCTCCAATCAGCTGGAGCAGTGCCAACAGAGCACAGCAAAATACAGTACCACCTATCCACAGCTCCTCAGCAGCTTTCCATCAACCAACACCTATTTAAACTCTCTTGAAGTTATTAAAATAGGGTTTGATAACTGTTGTCTATCCTAGGGAAAAAGCAGGTCACAGAAATGGTGTGGTGCTGTCACACTCCTCCTCCCCTCTGCTGTGAGATGCTGTTGTTCACCTGGGCTGACCAGTGCTAGATCACAGTGACATACAGACCATGCCTGACATTTATCTCTGAGAAATCAATATGGATGGTATTAAGAACCCATCCAGAATGGCATAATAATGTGCAGAGCAACATAGGAGATGGAAGAATAAAAGGAAAATATATGGGGGTCACAGCTGGGTATCAGAGCTGGGCCACCCAGAGGTCAAGCAGGTCCCTTGCCCAAAGGAGCCTACGAGTGAAAATTTACAAGCACAGCTCAAACACAACAAAGTAAGCAGTAGAACCACGAGATGGGGTTTTCAACAAAAACCTGTCAGGGCCCTAGATCTTTTCAGCTGTTAAGGCTTCAAGGTGTGGAAATAATTGAGAAATTTTATGGCCTATTGTTTAAAAATAAAATCTGGATTGTTCATAACAATTTGTAAAATTACAGAGCAGAAGAAAGTAATATTTGGTTTAAGATTAAACAACTGGAAGAAAAAACCTCCTTGACATTGTATTGATTTTGCTCATTGAGATCATCAAGACCTTTTAGTTTTTTCTAAAGGAAAAACCACTGCTTGAAGCTGAGTACTGGGGTTTGGAAGCATGAGTTTTGCTTTTGTTCTGTCGATATATTTCTGAAAAGTTCTAGGAGAGCATGCCTGCAGGTGAGGATTTTGCAAGCAAAAAAAATAAACACTTTCAAGTGTCATTCAGAAGCTGACCTGGGAATCCTAATGGTAAGAACACATTCAAGGTATAAAGTTATCCCCCATATTAATGGCTTTGAAATATTCTCTACTATCAATCTGGAAAAAAAAAAGAATTCGTGACAGTGTATACAACAGCAACATGAGGTTTCCTGTGGAAGGCATTACTCTCCCATTTGTCATCCAGCATTCAGAAGAAACCTCTTTGGGTTTTGCTTGTTATGAAGACTAGGAAAGAGCTTGTCATACTAGCACAGTGTAGAAAGCACAAATGGATATTGGATTGCTCCTTTAACGCAAAGGATGAGCAGATAGTCATGCAATATTTATCACTGAAGGGCAGAGGAAGCAATCGATAATGGTTTCCCTCGTGGGCCATTTCTCTCATCACTTTATAGAACAAATCCAGGTCTCTGAATATGTGAAGCATGGAAAAAACTCACCCCTGCAGTCAAGGCCATTGTTAAGACTCATCTGCTTCTACTGCCCTGCTTTAGAGTCTGAACTCTTGCACTGCTTTCTGTTTTGTCCAGCAGATATCATTTACCCTGAAGCAGAGCCATGTACAGGCTTCTGAATTTCACCAGTAAAAAGGCTTATGTAGAAAAAGATATCAATGCTCAATAGCTTGGGTTAAAAAAGAGAAAAACAACCCAAACAAATAAACAAAAAAACCCACCTAAACCATGACTTTCAAGTTGGAAATAGTCAGTTTTTAAAAATCTATATTAATCTCCTTACCTCCTAGTTCTCATTCTTTCCCTACTTCCCTTCCTCATGAAATCCAGGTAGAGTTATTCCTGGTGCTAACAAAATTCACTAGTTTCAGCTAATTATTCCAAATTTAAAACAGGGGGAAGGAAGATCTAGGAAAGGAGATGAAAACACCTAAACAGGGACAATAAGAGGTCACCATCCTTCATATTTATTTAATGACAGGGATCCTTAAAGAACTGGAATTGACTTGTGTGGGTTTCATAGCATGCACTGTACTTTGAAAAAAACAAGAAGTTATGGCATATTTTGAAATGAAATCTTAATGATAGTTCATTAGTAAAAATGCCATCCAGGCGCATTTCATTATTTGACAGCTATGGAAGAGGAGAAATACATCCAAGCTGCCTGCAGTTCAACAAACAGCTGCTCTCACCCTCAGAGTGTGTATCAGACCAAACCCCCAGATTTCAGAGTTTAGAAAAATGTCTAGCTTTTCTTAACTCACAAAAAGTATCATTTGGCAAAATGTCATAAGTTTGCTTTACACTGCTGTTTTGAGGATTGCAACAATACAGGTATTTTCCTGAAGTGTCCATTTAATTAATTTCACAGTTCTTCTCATATTTTCCCTTATTGCCAGAAGCCTTTGTACTTGAGCAAACACAGAACTCCTAGAATGGAAAAATTGTTAATTTTTCTAGTTTTTAAAGAAGCAAACAAGCAAACTTTTATTTCAAAAGCTTAAAAGAAAGGCTGGCATTATTCTTTCAGTCACATACATGAGCATAATCTAGTTTGATCACAGCTCCTGAAATTTTCAGGACTGAGCAATACTTCTAACACCTTGACTCAGAAAGGATTTTCTTGTCAGCATTTCCTTTTGTTTGCAAGGTCAGGGTGAGGACAAAGCCTGTTTCCCCGAACCTGCTTTCCTTTCCTGTGATTAAATGCACCACTACACAGCAAGAAAGAGGAGTGGAAAAGAGCAGATACCTGGCCACACATCATTACACAGCCCTTTCAGGAGCCAGGCAATGACCAGCAGTGACCTCCTCCATAGTGAACACCCTGAGCTTTGATTCTGCTGCTCCAGAGCCTGCAGGACTCAAAGCCCACCCAGTCACTCCTGAGCAAACCCTTTTTGCTCCTCATTGCACCTCCAACACACCATGGAAAAACCCAGCCTGCAATCTTATCTTTAGCACAGTGAGCTGAAATCATTATTTATTTATTCCCTGGCAGTGTACGTGGATAATTAGCACATAATTTGAGGTTTCCTAGGCATGACAGTCTGCTCTGATAGCTGCCCCTGGTCCTGATTACATCTCTGCCTTGGATCTCCCAGCAACACCTCATGTGAGAATATTCCAGCCTCTGCCAGTACCAGGCTGCTGTCCTGAAGTTTGAGACCATCAAGAATGTTTGGGGAGAGGGAAGAATTTTAGGAAGAATTTTTTTTTTGTTTATGAAGATTTCTGTGATGAAAGGTTGCTTGGCATCCAAAGAACCTGTAGGAACATGGCTGTGACTGCAGGGGAACCGAGGCAGAGATTTAATCCCTGAACCTCCTCATGGACACCATTGGGTGTTGGCTGCAGCCCACGCTCATTAATGCTGCCCTTTTTAGGGCTGTATGTGGGACTGTTCCTCCAGCCCCTCTGCAAAAGACCTTTATCCCATTCCCCTGAGGTCTGAGGGGCTGGGAGAGCCTATATCCCATTCCCCTGAAGTCTGAGGGGCTGGGAGATCCTACATCCCCTGAGGTCTGAGGGGCTGGGAGATCCTATATCCCATTCCCTTGAGGTCTGAGGCAGCTGGGAGCTCCTGCCTCGTGGAGATCTGCTCTCCTGGTCGGACCTATTCCAGGCCTCCATCTCCACTGGTGGCAGCCTTGAGGGAGGGCAGTGGCACCACACCAAGGTCCCCCCCTCACAGGGACACGGTGACAGTGGCTGTGGCCCAGCTGAGGGCTGCTCCCAGGCAGGACACGGCCCTTCCATCAGGAGAAGGCCTCAGCAGCCTCTCGCAGGCGGCCTGGTCACTGAGGGCACTGAGGGCACTGAGGGCACTGAGGTCACCGAGGCCTGGTCACCCTGGTGGAGTTCCAGCCATGCCCTCCTGTCCCCCCAGCGCAGGGATGGCAGCTGTGCCCGGGGTTAATGAGGTGTCACCTCTGCAGCTGATGGCAGTGCTGGTTGTGCCCACGGCGCCCAGATTTGTTCGTTCCTTGAGGCATCGGCAGGTTTTCTGTGCTTCACCAGGAAAGGTCACTGCTCTCTGGAGTCTGCACTGCTGTCCCTTCATCCCTGACTCACTAAATGCCAGTTAGCTGAGCGGCCTTGGGCAACAAGTTAAAACCAGTGGGATAAAATGGACTATCACCTCAGATGCAGGGAGTGAGGGTTTTGTGCAGATATTTGTTTAAGGCTTTTCCGCTGCCAGGAAATACTTGAGTCCTTACTGATTCTTTCTCCGTGCTGCTTCTCCTTTCTTGTTCCCATTTTCTTACCGATGGCACCCTGCCTGAGAGCGCAGGAATAAATGATGGCACAACCCAGCCCAGGGGCTGCCTGGGTCCCCCAGTTTCTGTGGCTCACCAAGTCAGAATTCCAGCCCCGAGGGCCCTCCCGAGTGCCAGGTGATGAGCATTCAAGGGGAGGGAGAATGTGACCCCCATTTCATGCTCAAAACAAGGAAGAAAGGGGATGTCTGGCCACTGCTCATGCCATTAGACTCCAGGAGATTATTACTGTTTTTTAAAAATTCATGATCTCTTCAGAGTGTTTTTGGACACGTCCAGAAGTGGTAGTGGAAGGTAGCTGCGTTATTAATCTGAGATCTTCCAGGTCTCGCACACAGGCCTTTCACAGCACAGGAGATGCAGGAGAGCTGTTTCCTCCTTCTCTGTGTCCCAGTCTTCCTCATAAATGGACCAAAGAGCTTACCTTAGGTACCACCACGGGACAGAGGGATTCTGGCAAGTACATTTCCTAAATCCCTCTGAGGATATAGATTTGATAAAGGCACCCTTCACAAAGACTGGCTTCTAGAGGCCAGTCCAACTGGTCTTCAATCCATGGTTATTCCATAGACGTCGAATAGATGTCACCCCAAACTCCCATCCCTAAACATTACCTCTCAACATCTTAATAAAAACTTTTTTCTTTCCTTGGACTGACCCCCTATCACATTTCAGGGGCTAGCTCACACAGGATAGGTTTATTTGCTAATACATGAATCATTATTGCTTTGAGCCTCTGAGCAAGCATTTTTATGAGCATGTTTCAAAATGTATTTGATTGCTGTTAGAAATCATTTCAGTTCACGCTCGACAACCAGGCCAACCAAAGCCAATATGCTCTGCCTGGCACTGTGGAAGGATGTTGTGAGAATTTAATTGCTAACTGCAAGTTACTGTGCATATGGCAAATTTTAAATGTACTGTTCCCCTTTTTTTTTTTTTTTGCCTCCAAGATAAAACCACCCAGTTGTTTAACTCCAGCTTATTAAGATTTCTATCTAGCATTTCTGATAAAATTGTTTCAGATTGTACACCCAACAGAGAGCAGCATGCTGCATTTTCCTATCCGTGAGCTCCTTGCAGGCCATAAATGCCATCCAAGCCAAAATGAGTCCTCTTTGCCCTTATGTAAGCCTGAGCTGAACGTTAGAGATTAGATTTACTTCATTGCCTTCATGTAAGAAAGCTTTTGGAAAAACATTTGTTTTATGTGGTAAGGTACAACAAAACATCCTAGAACAGAACTTCTTAGTTCTGGCAGCAAGAGACCTTGGGGAATGAAGGGAGGGAGGGAGGGAGGGAGGGATGAATGCTGGAGGTGCAGACTGTAAAAAAACATTTAAATAGTTTGTAATTGTCATCTCCTTTTCCACTACCATGATGGCATTGGTGCTCTTCTACTGTTTGGCCTCTGTGTGACATAAAAGCTCTGTGATATATATCACACTGATATTTACACACCGAACAGGTAAGAACCTTATCTTGATTTAGATTTCATCACCACATTAACAAGAAGAGGAGTAGTGTTCAGAATGACTCTTATTAATATATAGATGATATGTATATATGGCACATTAAACCAACAGGTTTTCATGAAGTCCTCAGGCTTGGCACAAATTAACTGATTAGGAGCCTCATTCTTCTAAGCAGCCAGCATTTTTGAACCTGAGCTGAATCTTCAGCTGGTGTAGGACAGAACAATTCTGTGAGACGTGATGATGCTGCGTGCATTTGCCTCAGACTAAATTTATCACCCATGCATTTATCAATGCAATTCAAAGGAAAAGAAAGGAAAACAACCTGAAGGTCCACTGTTTAGACTTATGCTCAGACAAAGAACTTAAAAATTTACTTCAAAACCCCTAGAATTGTAAGTTCTTCAATAGGTTTAATAGTTACACAGAGTCACAGAAAGAGAAAAGCCTTGTGTCACCCTGGCCTGATGGATAGCAAAAAGGGTCTCTGATTCAGACTTAAGAAAAGTGATTTGGCTCCAGGATCAAAACATTAAACAGGCCTCTAAGAGATGAAAAATGTAGTGACCTTTTTTCCAATAAGGCTGAACACAACACAAATCCCTTACTGCCCCTCAGGAGCCTACTGAAGCTTTGAACTTCATTTCTTTTCAGAAAAAGAAGGCGCAATGCAGTATCCTGGGCCTCAGTATTATGATAGCTTGAGACTGTGAGGTTAAAACATGGCTTGGACATGCTAGGATGTATTCTGAATATTTTAAGCAAAAACTCCAACAGGGTTATCATTCCAAATGTACCTCTGCAAAGAACAAGGAAAAACATTTTCAAAATACCGGTGTCACTTTAATGAACCTACACTCTGCTCTCAAGAGTGACTCAAAATTACTTACACCACCTTAAAAGAGAAAAAGTGGAGCAAAAGTTATTTAGGTTCAGATTCACAAGAATATTTAACTACTTACTTCTGGTGAGTTGGACCTCAGCTGATCTACTTTACTTGCACTTGCACCCTTGATGCAGATTATAATCTCATAACTCTCCCTCTGGTCAGCACCTCATCCAGAATCATCCTGAGTAGCCCCAACATCTTGCTAATGGCTTTTTAATACAAAACAATCTGCAATAATCTTGCTGTTTAATTTCCTCCTTTTTGATGATAGGTGGCACCACTTTCTGCTCAGATTGCCAGTGCTTGAAGTACACAGAGAATTTCAGTCAGTTTTGGCAAATGTTTCACTGCTAACACACCACAGCACTGACCTGTGTGCTTTGGAGCTCTGTCAACAGATTAGGCAGATTTCACTGCAATAAACAGCAAAAGCAGAAAAACCTTTCCTGAATCCTGATTATAATTTCTTTATTAAAGCTCAGTTATTCATGTAAAGAACCCAGAGCATTATCACCAGGTGGATTGCTGTGTGTCAGCTCATGCTTTCCAGGTTGGACAGTACAGCTCAGTCTTTCTTTAACTCCCACTTTTCCAGTTCCAGGGAATCCTGCTGTGCCTTGCCATTCCCATCTCATTCCTGTAACTCTGAGTTACAACACTGAACCACAATCTTTTCCTCAAGAACTTATTCTACCATCTGAGCCCTCCAAAAATCATCTTACAGCCTGCACTGATAGCAAGACAGAAGCCATTAGGAAGCTCTGCTTGGCTTTTCTAAAATAAATAATGTTGTACACATGGTCTAATGAATGTCACATCACCTAGCTGATCACACCTTCTGTAAATTCTGTAAATGACAGAATTATTTTTGTTAGATAGAAAGCTCTTTTTTTCCAGTGCAGGTCATCTACATCAGTAACACACCTGAAAGAAGATCTGCATTTGGGATAAAGGTTGATAGAAAAAGATAAAGCCTTTAAGAATTGGAGGATATAGTTAAGCAGTAAAGGTGATCTTATGACAAGAAGAATGAAGTGCAGAAAGACCTTGCAGTAAATCTGCATGAGTTTTGTTTACTGTTTTTTAGATTATAGTTAGTTTTAGACACTGAAGCTCTTGGATTAATTCACAGGTTAGGAATATTTCATAAATTCTGGCATAAAGAAGGGGGGCTTGTTTGTTTGTTTGCTTTTACCTCAACATTACAGACAGGAAAATACCTCTGTCCTTGTTTTCTTGCTTCAAATTCCAGATAATGAGTCAGGATGCAAAGGCAAGTCTAACTAATAAAGGTGTTCAACTACATTACAGTAGCAATGGACAGCCAAAACAAAACAAAGCAAAACAAAATAACGACCAAGCCATTATAGGCTGAAAAATCATTATCACTGCCACTCAGTGCTCAGTTACAGGCACATATTAATGATTCACAGTTGATTCACGAAGATGTATTGAACAAAAGTGTGGCTATATCCACAGAATACATTCTTGCCAGTAAAAAATCTGATGCTTAGGATAACTTCCGCAGTACAAATGTTGTCAGATGCAGAACTGCTGACAAAATATTTATACGAACCTAATTTTGCCGGATATTATTCACAAAACATTCACTCTAACAGACATATGGTACCTTTAAAGGTGATGTTTCTCCTTCCAAGAAATGCTGGCTTGATTACAATAGGAAGTTGTGCCTACAGAATGCCTTGGCTTGAAACAGAGCAGTGTTTCTACGCAGAGTCCTCAGCGTGGAGTTGCAAAGAAATGCGAAAGAACGCAAAGACTGATCCTGGGGATGGAACTAAATTTGCCAAGGCTGTTTGAGGCTATTCCCTCTAAGGCTGGTGGTATTGTCACCCACCTGCAGACTACAGCCAACCCCACCTCCTCTGAAAAAACCTAGGAGTCAAAAGCTGCTCTTCCACTTAGGCAGTCACTGTCCTTGCAGAAATTGGGAAGGAAAAAGCTTGTGCACTCAGGTCTCACCCAGCTGATTCAGCTGAACCAGAGGGCTGCAAGAGAGTCAGGAACATAGCCACAAGTCCCATCCTGGTCGCTTGATTTTAACCCTGGGTGCCCCATGGCCTCCTCCCCAGCAGGAGCAGCAGGGCAGGGAAGGATGAAAGGGGTTGGGTCTTTTCTCAGATGCTCTCTTCTCCTTGATCACAAATTGCAAACTTTGTCATACACACTGGAGAAACAGCCTGGCTGAGATCCAAAATCATAGTTAAAACCAGCAATGTATGTTTTATCCCACTGAGCAGCTCAGGAACCCAGTGGGTTCTCACCCTGCTATCACCCAGCACAAGAGATGACACAGAGCATCTGCTTCAGCAGTTACAAAGTTGTTTTCTAGTGACACAAAAAAAAGCATAACAGTCAGTTCAGAAATACATTTTAAAACAGGATGACAGAGGTCAAACTCAGAAGGGTGTTAAAAAAGAGTTGGCAGCAGTTATTCACAGTTTTTCACCATAAGAGAACTACAGGGCATCCTATGGAATGAGGCAGTGGTACTGACTCACAGCAATTGTGCTATTTATTACTGCAGGATATTGCAATATGCAGAGCTCTAAGTGGATTGGATACATACAGGGCCACTGTCCTCATTAAATCTAGTGGCTGGATTGGTGTGTTGAGCCTCTGGCTTGGGAAGGCCTTACCTTGAGAAATTAGAGGGACATGTATGATGAAAGGATCATTCTACATTTTCACTGTGTCTTCTTTCATTCCCCTAAACAGCAATTATTGACTATTTTCAGTGATGACATGCTGGGCTATGTAGGTGACTGTAGTCTGTGCTGTTAGCAATCCAGTTTTGGATGTGCACACTCAAGGCCAAGTCTCTTCTGAGTGTGTGGTGATGTGACTCCTCTGACATGCACAGAGCTCATCTGCTTCAGAACTGCTCACAGTCTGCTGCAAAGGGTCCTGTGCTCTCCTCAAATACGGGCTGACTACCTTTCAGAACAGATTATGTGCAATTAAAATTTTAAAATGCACATATGCTTTGCTGTTCTAGTTTTCCTTTGTGTGAATCTTTGAATTTTAATGCACGTGCCCAAATATACAATGATAAAACATGCAGCTCATGTCAGCAGTAAAATGCATAGATTTATTAACTTTTCCAGTGTGAATACAAATTGATTTGATGATGTGCCACATAATGAAAATTATTTGCAGTCACAACTTGAATTCTAGTTGCTGCATTTTTTTTTAAAATTAAACATTACAAAGAGTTTGAAAACTGCACAACACTTGTTGATGGCAAGTAGGAAACACTAATACTGTGAAAAGTAATCAATGCTTCCACAT
The DNA here is from genome assembly GCA_024500445.1 of Entomyzon cyanotis. Lineage (NCBI taxonomy): Eukaryota > Metazoa > Chordata > Aves > Passeriformes > Meliphagidae > Entomyzon > Entomyzon cyanotis. Next base: position 5,583,348 of record JAKEPQ010000852.1, read on the forward strand.
GTCTTTGAAGACACTCTTGATCCAGAAATTATGTTTTTCAAAAGCAGGTTGCCATATATTGTTTCACTGTATTATTTGTAAGTATTCTTGGTCAAACCCCATTGTTTTTATTTAGGACAACCCCTGAACTCAATACCTTTAATTACATGTAATTAATGGTTTTGTAATATAAGTCACTGCATTTTGTGAAGCCATTCTGAAATCCATTATAATGTACTAAAGAGGTCACTGTATTTCTCTCTTTCCAATGGCACTGATGGCTGTGGCATTGTGCAGATACAGCTGAAATCTTCACACAGCACAAACACTCTACCTCTTCATAGAAACAAGGAGACTGTTTCAAACTAACTAATTATAGGAGAAAATGTAAATATTGATGCACTTTGTGCCAAATCCACTGATAATTATTAACTATATAATTTCAGTATTTAGTCCTTGAGTTCCCTTAGTCCACCAGGTGAGCAGACTCCATCTCTAGCAGAATGTACTTGGTGGATGAGTGTTTCAAGAATGTCTTGGTTACCACAGAAGAAGCCATGAATGCATGATGCACATACTCCAGCAGACCAGGTTTCCAGTTTACATGTTTTCCATGCATTCAGTAGTCAGAGCTCTCACCTCAAGTCCAGTAATGCCATAAACAGAAAAAAATAAAAAATCAAATTGTATGAGAGAGGTCCCTTGAATGGGTCTTCCTGTTGAAGCAATACAAAAATGTTTCATTGGGACTCTTTCCAAAGAGAATTTTTGAGTATTAAGTTTACTGTGGTGGCATCCAGATCTAGAGACACATGAAGACCTGAGCATTCCTTGGTTTCTGTCCAGCCTGTTAGCTAAATCTTCTAATTTGCTACACCATCTTTTATCTGTGGTGTGACCTTCACCATTGACTTTGATCAGCACTGAGAAGCAGGCAGTGAAAATAGCAGCAGGCAAAAAATAGAACATCATTGTTAGAAACACCTCCAATCAACTGAATTCTGATAGCTGCTCTTCCTCCCAAAGCCTCTCATGAAAAAAACACAGGTATTTGTGTCCTAACTGAATAATATTATCCCAAACTCCCTCAGAACTACAACTTCTATTATAGTTCTGCTTACAGCCCAACTCCCTGGATCCCAAAACAGGCCATAATGCACTTTTGTATGGCTGTTAATGAACCATTTCAAATGAATACTGGATACTGAAGGAATTACACGCTGTGTAATTGATCTAAAGAACAGATTAGGACTGGTGCTATTTCATTAAATCTTATTAGCTCTGGCTTAAGTACTTAAAATTGCAGCTGTCCTGTGTCAGATAGATTACACCCCTTGTCACATGGCAAGTGAGGTTTTCATCTACTAGATCACAGTTTTTAAAAAGGAACAGGCTGATGAAAAGGAATATAAATGAAGGACCGTGAAGGCTTCACCTTCAGACACACTGAGCCCCAAATTATCCACTGAAGGGAGATAGGTAGTTCAACACCTTCAAAATGTGTATGAAGACCTGCTGCTCGTTTCCACATTTTGGTCTCAGATCACTTCTATGGAACCTGAGTTTGGTTTTTTGCATGTGGAACAGCCCTAAAGAGCTCTGATGGGTGACTACAATAGAGATCTTATATGATTGAAGGGGAATCCAGTGAGTCCTTCCAAAACACCAGCTTTTTCTCTTGGTTCCTTCCCACTGAATCTTAGCATGCCTCAGGAACAAGCAAGTCAGTAAGGCTAGAGGACAGTTTTGGCTGAGGAACAAATAGATTTAACCAAGCCAAAAATAAATTCAGCTTGGAAAATAGTTTGTAGCTCTCAAAGGAGAAAGGGCTTTTGATTACCATAGGACTCAAACTAATTTTTAGGGATCCACAAATGCTTAGAAAAGTATATTTTTCCTGGCTTGCCTTTGACAACAGTGTGCTAGACTTGATGGTCTTTCTTCCCTTCTATTCTTTTGTCCTATGACCTAGTATTTAGCTCCATAATCTCCTAAATCAAACAAAATAGCATAGAAAGCCTTTGATCTAAATTTTCTCTACAAGGCATATTACAGTACATTGAATATTTTCCATGAGATCTAAAATGCTGCACTGTGGGAAACAAGACTGAAAATTTGAACACCATTAAGTAGGATTTCAGATTATACTAAGAGGTGAAATACTGACAAAAGAACCATAGACTTTGGTTAAAACAGATAATACTCAAGGCTTTTTTAATTATTATTCTTTTGATGAGAGAATATTTAAGACCCTCTCACATGCAGAGTCACCATGTTAGTACCACAGCCAAAGCAGTGGTTCATACAGATAAAGACTAAAGTAAAATTAATCCAACAGATGTGTTTTGCAAATATAAGAAATTGTTCCAGCAAACCTTTAAAAAATGACAATCACATAAAATACCAACTCCACCTTTTAAGAGTTATTTGATTTCTTTTATATTATTATGTAAATCTCAAAGCCATTTATCTACCACAAAAACCTGTTTTCCTTCTTATACCCTAAGTCTGGTTCTTGCAAATCTCCTGCAGCTGGTGGCCTTGGCACTCAAACCTGCCAGGGCTGACCACTCTCAGACAGTGTGGCCACAGTCAAATGCTGAGCACTGAGCTGCAAAATTCCAAGACAACTAATTCTCTTTCACCACGGTGGTGTCAGAGTGAAGGTTTGAAATCTCCCTTGCAATCTTTGCCAGTAAACACAGGTCAGTCTGGTCCTCTCACCCTCAAAGCTCTTAAACAGCACATGCAAGACTCCTTTTAGGAGAGCAGACTTAAAACTTGGTGTTCCTCTAAATCTCACCTGGTAAAACCATCTTTTCCTCCTTTTGCTTTCCCACCTCCCTCAAGGAGTAAAACTCCATCAGAGCAAACAAAAGGAGAATACAGCTTTCATACAATTTAAAAGGTAGAAACTGTATCTGGAGAGAAGATGAAAACTCACTTACAAACTCACTCCTGTACAAAGCCTTCAACACCTGCTCCATAGATGGTAAATATAATTTTAAATTGTCTGATAGGTTAACAGAAGGAGGTTAAATGCAGGGCAGCTGTTCTCAATCTATATTTAGCCTGAAGCTTCCTACCTGTTTCAGACCTGCAGAAAGGCTTGAATACTGAGATTGTCTGTGATTTTATACAGTATTGCTTGATTTATTAAAGATGCCATTCTCCCTGCAGGTCCTATTACACTGTTCAAAAGGTTGTGTTCAACTTACCACAAACATGGAATTTTAAGCATTTTTGTATCTAGAATCTCACCCAGAATTCTTCTTTTGTATATGTTCATGTATAACCTGGTCCATGTGACATGAATCAAGATCAGCAATTAGCCACAAGTAAACTCCAGGAGAACTGGTTTTGTATTTTATCTTGCACACTCTATTTCAAGAATAAAACTGAGAAAAAATATAGTGATATGCTTTCTAGATACTAGCCAAGAGTTGACAAGAACTGATGGATTTTGTATGTTAAAAGTAAATATTTTATTTCATATCATGCCCTTGAAAAATTAACTTTGTTTCCATATAATTTTGTTCAGCATGCCTTGAAATAGGAATGGCAAAAACTATTCAAGGAACAGATCACCAAGATTCACAGTACCACAGTGACTGCAATTACCTATTTTCCTGGCTCAGTTAACAAAACAATTTTTTTTTAAAAATAGCTGTAAAATATTAAACAGAGAAATTAACAGATACCATCTGTGTCCCTCCTTCAGTATGACTGAAATCACCTGTACTGAAAAGCTGTGTGCCACAGACCCACATCCAAAACCTGCTGATGACAGTGGTCATCAATTTTGACAGCATTTTGGGTAAGACCTTGCCACTGCTCTGCCCATATGCAACAGATCCTGCGTGAATCACTGGATACATTATTAAATTCAGGTTCACAAAGATGCTGCCAATGGGTCAGCTACAGTAAAATATTTATATTTCAGAGTAACAGTATTTATATATGCTCCCTACCTCTTGCTCCTAATTTGCCTTCTTATCACTAGGCTTGTGTTTGTTTTTCAAATGCTGAAAAGACTTTGTTGGTTTGTTCAGGAAATTTGTCTAGACAGTGCTCACAAAGCGTATTTGCTCACATCTGACATTTTCACAGGATGGGAAACAAAATGGAAGATCCAAGTTTTTAAGCTCCACAGATGGCACCTAAGCCAGTCAACTTATTTCCAGAAGTAAGGAGCATCCTTGTTCCAGGCAGTCTCTGGAACAACCCAGCAGTGACCTGCAGGACAGGGACTCACACACACTCAGGGCTTTGGGGCCAGCTGAGACCTCCTGAAATCCATCCATCTGCCAGGACATTTACTGCCTCGGAAGAGCCAAATACCCAAGTGCTAAATTGTGATGCCTTTACAGCCAACACATGTAAAATGTGGCAATATAACGGAGCATGTGGCTATTTTACCTATTCAACATTTACCTGTGTCTAACTAGAAGAGGTCTCTAAAATGCTGCTTTCCAGCAGCTTGAAGATTGAGAACCACCTGTAAACATTTGCAGAACAGTCTCTTTCTAGAAACAGAGACTCCTAAACAATCAACCTTGAAATGTATCATATATTATAATATATTTCCAGTGTTATTTACAGATCTTCTTGTTTAGTACAATGAACCAGACATGCTGAAAAGGTAGGATTTTTCCAGTCCTCTTTTATACGAAGTACAATAAAAAAGGCACATGATTATTCACCATAGGAGTTGTGCACCAGTCCAAAACTTAAAGCTAAAAAGCTACCCATCAGAGAACTCTCTTTATGAGGCAGTATTGGGATGTCTCCTCTGAACTCAGCATAGAAAGATCTATCTGTCAATTCCTCTAGGAGAGCTTAAGGAATCCACTTTCCTGTTGTGTTCTGATCTTCACAAGATTTCCAAATCAACAGGAAACTCTTGTTAAGCTTCCCACATCATCTGCTGGAGCAAGGAAGAGTCAAACAGGGCGTGTGTGTGTCTGCTTTTCTTTTTCTTCTTTCTTTCCTTGGAATGCCCAACGATGGAGGACTCTTGAGAGCCAAGACCTGTTCAAACTAATTTGCTTTAAGACAAATGCCTCGTAAGATATGGCACACTGAGCAACAGACAACAGCAGGAGAGGCAGCTCAGCCTCACAGTCAGTGTCGACCATGTTTGATCCAGTTTCTAATCATCCATTTCTGCCCCGAGCACCTTTGTACAACTAATCTGAGCCCAAAATTTGCATCCTTCGACATTTCCACTTCTAGACAGCGGCCAGTGTCTCTGCTGATGATTGGACCGTTCTGGAAAAAAAAAAAAGAATAATAAAAAATAAAGGATTAGAGGAAGGAACACAAGAGGTGAACAGACCAGAAAAAAAACAGTCTGAGATCTGTAAATCCCTAGAAAGCAGTATATAATGCACAGAAATTTCTGTATATATCAAGTGATAAATTCCCTAGAAATTCTAGAAATTCCTGGGAGAAGCTAGCTAATACATACAAAGTACAAAAGCAATTCCTTGGTAATTGTAGATTTAGGAATTGCTGGGAAAAGCCTTCCAAATCTCTAGAAAATCTCTAAAAAGCACTAGTGAACCCCTACAGAGCTCAAGAAATAGGAAATCCCAGAGACTGTAATAATGCTTTTGAAAGCCTTAAAAATTGTTTGAAGACTCTAGATCTAAAACATTTCCTATTAAGGTGCTAGAAAAAATTCTAGAAAAGTTCTAGATACAAAACCTCATAGACACTTCCTGGGTAGCCCATGGAAAACATATTTGACTATTTCTAAAAAGTAATGAGGGGAATTCCTAGTACAACCTTCCAAAGACCTCGTTTTCCATTAAATACCCTCAAGAGAAGAGAGGAGATATATTCCTCTCCAATTTATCTCTTCAAGGCTTCCTGAGCTCTTCCACACCTGTGTGAAATCCCAGAACCTCTGCGCTGGCCTCAGGACATCTTCACACTTCTTGAGGGTTGGCGTCCTGCCCTTGCCGTCATCCACCAGGCATTTGGAGTCGGGCAGGAAGGCGGTGGAGCCCAGCGGCCCCAGCTGCAGGACACCTTCTGAGCTGTAGCGGACAAGCTGGGGAAGAAAGGAAAGTTCTCAGGTGGTGAGGAGTCCTCGGTGCTGCTGCACTTTGGGTCTGGCAGACGTCACTCAAGGGCAAAGCTTGGGAATGTTGGTAAAACCCAGAACACGACATTCCCTTCTCCCACACTTCTGCTCCCCACCACTCCCCACCCACTATTTCACTGCAAAAAGGGCAATCAGGAGAGTGAAGTAATCAATATGTAAATCATGCCCACTCAGCAGGAGTTGATTTAACAAGGACATGATGTCAATTTGTCGTGCAGTTTGTTCTTAAGAGCTCTCTTAGAGGCTATTGATAGCAACAAGTCTAATTAGTTTTTGTAAATAAATGTTACTGAAAAAATCCAGCCATGCAACCAGTATCCAAAAATATGAGAGGAAAAAAGAAACCATGAGGGATATGGCAGCAAATTTGCTAACATATGCTTCAGGCCTACATAATAAAGAATGACACTCTGGTATTTCAGTTTTGTGTGAAGCACATTAAAGCGAAAATGCACGATGCTAATTTGGCAGAGGGCCAATACATCAAATCAGACTTATCTACTTCTCACTTCTTTGCTTAAACCCAGAGTCATTAAACCAGCATAATATTTTGCCCTTGTTACTCTGAAAGTGCAACACCCAGGTGCCAAAAGGCTGCAGAGTGGAGTCAGCTATATGGCTTGTGTGCTGTGAGTCTGGATGCTGCAGGGTGAGGATCTCAGCCACCAAAGAAATGCAATTACCACCCAGGAAATTCACTGCCTGTCTGGTCTTATTGCTGTTATATGGCTGAAATTACTTAACAAGAAAGGGAAGGAAGGTCAGGAGTGCCTGCCATTTATTGGATGCCACTGACCACTGTGTGAGATATCATTAAGAGTCAATCAAAAAACCTCAAATTAGAGTCTGGCTTTCCACCGCCATCCTTATTAACCTCAGAAGAATCCTGCTGTGAATAATCATTTCTTGCTGGTGGTAAAAAGAGCATGGTCTGCTTGCTCCCAGACCAGATGCTCTTTGACATAGTATGTGTTCATTTTCCCACCTGCCACTTCTGTTCAGATCAGCCATGTGAAGCACAGAGGTAGAACAGAGCCTACATCACAGAGAGCAGAGAGATAACCACAGGAGGATGCTCTGGGTATGAACAGTGCCTTTGTCATGGCACAGTCTGCACACACTAAATCAAGACACTTTTGGGGTTTTTTTCCACTCTAAGGTGAGGAGGGATATATGTAAAAGAAGTTCAAGCAAGCAAAGGAATTTAAAATACAAATGGACTGCCAGGAAGACAAATTAACTCTGTTTCTTCATATAACAAAGGAGCTGGGAAAAAAATCCAAAACAAGCACATTCTTTCTTTTTTTTTTTTTTTAATAAAACCTAACTGTATATTTCATACTTCTATTTAATGGGTTCTCAGCAGAGTCCAAATGAACTGCAGGTATGGCTGAAACACTGACCAGAAAAATGTATTAATCTTGCAGTCTTTATTATCTCACTGTAGTCCTGAAATACCACCCCACAAGCTTGTTGGCTTTGCCTTATGTAGATAATCAGAACCACTGTTTATAATGGGCTATCTGCTCTGTAGGACAGGATCAATTTTCCCTGTGGTTTGAGATGAGCAGCATTTTCTACACTGGTATTAAAATGGTCTAAAACATTCTTTGTCATCAGAATCTCAGTAGCCAGAGTTACATGTGCTCTGCATCACAGTAGTCATGTACTTGGGAAAGACTTTGTTACAGAGCAGCATATATTGTCAAAGCAGAAAGTACCAGTTCTGCTCAGGCTTTAGAAGTGGAAGATACATTAACTCTATTATAAACCATCTCCAGTATTGAAAGTGGCAGTTGTGTTACAGCTCAACAGGGTCAGGGATGGCTCGGTGCAGGAAACTCTTATCTATACAATCTCGAGACAAATGGAACAGCATGGGCTTAATTTCCTGAATCTGCACTTTCTGTCAAGTTTTTATGGCTGTTCCAATAGTTGTGAAAACTTAGGCTTATACTAAAATAAAATAGGATTCTTAAAAAAAATCCATCCATAAAGAATTATCTCAGTTCAGACCATATCACATAGTAAAGATCCAGTGCCTTCTTCTGCAAAATCAGACCAGAAATTAAGGTTCAAGAAACTACTATATGATTAATAACATCTTCCTCCAAAGAATTCCTATCTTAACTTCCTAGAGACAATATAAACTGTGAAAATAAAATAAGCATTAAAATAAGTTGCTTATTACTACAGACTAGAAAGCAGGAACTGGGATACAATCAGTGAAAATTATACCTTCTGTGTTCATACTTGATCTCAAGTGTCACTAACATATCCACAAAGAAATAGTCTGTGAATTTGTGTTAGGACTGTGGGCTTAATACATCATGTCAAATTCATTCCCAGTGCCAACCAGCCAAAAGCAAATGACAAAGTCCCTTTTATTAAGAAATATTAAATCTTATTAACTAAAAAAAAATCTGTGCAGGTTTTGATGGGCTGAGATTCTTAGCTATCCACATACTCCAACTGCAAGGTGCAGAACAGAGCACTTTTATCTATCACACGGGAATGGACCTTCACTCAGTTTTTCTCTTTTATCTGGGAAGAGCTGAAGGAGTCACATAAATGACACTGGAGCCAAGTGCTCTATTAAATACTCAAGATCCAATCCTGATATCATCTGCTATACTGATGTAAGATAGGATAGCTTTCCCTTCAACATCCAGAAATCTGAGCAGAATGCAAAAGATGTCAAAGGTTGTATATCAAAGCCACCATACCTGGATTAAAAATAGTGAGTGCTGCTGCCTATGGAACGTGATCCTCCAGGAATATCAATGTGGTAAGAAAATGGCAGCTTTTAACTGGAGGATTTGCCTTCAAAAGCATCTATTCCTGCTAATTTCCAGTCAACTTAAAAAAGCACCAAATGATTACAGGTAATTGTTTGCAGGAAACAGTTACATGGATGGGCCTGGTAGCTTTCCACACTAAACTTAACCTCTCTCTCTCACTCTTGCTCTCCAGACAGAAGGAAATCTTTCATGGTCCTTCAGTCCTGCAGGCTAGGGCAGCTGACACAAGAGCTGAAACAGTGAGTGATGCAGGAGTCCCAAACACCCTACATCTCCAGAATATTTGTCACCTGAAGGCAAACAGATCACAGGTTATCAAACTTCCCCGTTTGTTCCAGAATCCCACCCACCACTTCCTGCAAGAGCAGAAACTCCCAGTTCATCCACCCTGCTGCTCTGTGTGCAAATCTGAGCAGTCACAGCTCTACCAAGCATAATGTTAAATATCTGCCCTCTTGCAACAGTTTAATAGAGCCTTTCATCTCCTTTTATTCCATCTGTTTGTGTAGCTGCAGGGCCCAGGAATCTGAACAGGGAGCTCTCCCTTCCTCCTGGCTGATCTCAATGCAGAGGGAGTTCTCTCTCTCACAGCTGCAGTGTCTCCCCATTCTCTGCTGTGAAAGGGAAGGGAGGAGGGTGGAGAAGGAGGTGTTCACCATGGCCCTTCTAGCCCAAGATGCCATTTGATTAAGTTCTCCTCTCTTTCACATACCATATAATCAGCTCCACATCACAGCACTCAAGACGGACTCTGAGGCAGTGAATATTTCCACTGGGGCTGTGTGAGTGCTCTCAGATGGTTCAAAACCTGCATGTCCTATAACCATTCTAAGAGGCTTCCAGAACCACATATTCCACTTTTGGAGGGGTTGTATCTGTCCTCACAACCCCACTCTTTTTTATTATTCTTTTTTTAAATTCATTTTACCACAAAAGGGTATAATGGAGTGCTATATACCCACTGGGCTTTGCAGGTGATTGTACAAAGGAGACCACATGCAGAGGCAAAGCAGTTCGAGACTCCAAATATACTCCTTTCTGTATGAATCTTCTGCAGCCCTGGACTGTTTCTCCCAGCTGTATTTGCAACCATTTTTTTCCTGAAAGCCATTAGACTCAAACTTCAGATCCAATGAACACATATAAAAAGGGCACTACTTTTCTGTAAAATAGGTTTAGAAAGCAGCTCAGACTGATGCAAAACCCTGTCTGGATATTCCTAGCTGTTATCTTACAATGACTTAGCTCAAGTCAAATTCATTAAATTAAATTGATGTAAACTCAAGCTAAATGCATTCCAGAGCATCCATAACAGAGCTTGTCCCCATTTGAATAAAGAAATTTAAAAGCTGATGTCATTACAAAGATGTGATTTATCATGGTGAAAACTGATCTTGAAAATACACAGAAAGAAAGGCATTTTGTTCACGGAGCTGTCACAGTGGAGTGGCTTTATTTTGCCACTGGAATGCAGGACAACATCATCCAAAGGAAACAGAAGGGTAAAAAATAGAGAAAAAGAACATTTTATCACAGATGAACAGTAATCTTATTCCTAACTCAGCTTTCTTTAAACACTTGCCTGACTTGGGTGGGTTTCAGTGGAACCATGAGTACACTGAAATCACTGGTAATCTGCTTGTCAGAACTGAAGAGTATGAAAAACAAACAGGGCTGTAGCTGCATAGGGAGAGGCTTTCACACTGGCAGGACACATGAACACCAGTGATAACCCAACTGGGGAAAGTGTGTTCCATATTTATATTAATTTCTATTCACTAGGCATATACAAATAACCCAAATCTCGGCTCAGTAGGGGTATTTTATGTCCTGTGCCTGAGATGAAAAATGTCAGAAATGGAAAGCTAAATGCAGCAGACAACTATGCTCACCCAGGCTGATTAGAAGGGGGGCTTTAAAAATGTTTATTTAATATATTAAAACGCTTGCTGTCAACACCTTTCATGCTATGTGCTTGAATATCCTTGATTAGGGTTTGTGCAGCTGTGGTTCTCACACTGCATTAATTTTGTAAATTGTGGTGAGATGATAGAAGTTTTCCAGCTGTGTAATCATTAATTAACTTGGCTGCATTTGAGTGGCTCCAACCCATGCTTGTCTGTGAAATACCCAACTTAGATAAAACATCACCTCTGCCTTCACTTGGTGTTCCTTGCAGAATGAAAACTCTTTTCCTGTTTTTTGTTGTTTGGCTTTTTTTTTTTTTTTTTTTTTTTTGTTTTAAAGGGAAATGGAAAGTGCTGTGGAATGATTTGACAGATTAACTTTTTGCCTTTTCCTTACTTTGATAATCCTTAGACACTGGGAATGGACCTTAAAGGTTTGGGAAGAGTGACTTTCTCTTTTTATGTGTTTATACAGTGATACTAACAAAAGGGCTTCACCAGCAGGGTCAAAGGATTATGGAAATGTACTTATATTATCCCACTGGCACTTGGTCAGAGCTGGTTGCTAAAAGATGAGCTACTTTATACTCCCAAGTTAGTCAGAAGAAGCTGGGCTTCTTGTACCTTCAAAGAAATTAGCTGTAACTTAGGCCCTTGTTTATTTTCTTCTAGAAGTCAAAGCATACTCTATGAAACAGGAATCATGGAGGGCAAACAAGTGGGTTAAGGACCTAAATTGCAAAATAAATGGCAGTCAGAACCATTTATTTCATTACTCTTCTAAGTGCTAGCACACTGATAGAGATTAGATGTTGCTAAGGGACTTTCTGGAAGGACTTAAATTTGCAGCTTTCTGTTCAGATTAGAATGGAGCAAGAGACTGAACTCTCTCTGAGTGCCTTGACATCTCTAACGAGAGCCTCCTTGAAAAGTTAATTTACATCTAATTAAGCAATGCTATTTTGTTACCTTATTCAAAGGCTGCTCCTTCCACCTCTACTAGGAGAGTGTCAGTCAAATACTCCATAATGATCCTGCCAAAGGTGGACATTATGCCACTAGGAATTACTGTCTGTCTCACTTTGCCTCCATGGTGATGCACAAGCCAGAACTCCCAATCAATATATGTATGACTGAACCTTGGATAATTGTTAAGCCTGATAAGGTCAGAGTTTATTTACACATGAGAATGTTCATTAACATAGTTTTGATTCAGATGCTACTTCAAAAGAAACTAGAATTACATTTCAGATGAAGCTCAAGTCCTGGATTTAAATAATATCCACCTTGCATTTAAAAAACAAGTAACATCACTATGGGCATGGAAAAAAGAAATGTTATTTTAAAATCTTCAGACATCTGTAAGAAAATAAGAACATGCACAGGGACTGACAAAAAAAAATTCTCAATTTTAGAAAAGTCTTAACTTGGAGGATATTCTTAATTCCCTTTGAAGTTGATGTTAAATATGTGCTTAACTTTTTGCCTGCTCGGGGAATCAAATCAGCAGCTTGCTAAATAATTCCTGTCCAGGAGACTACTGGACCAAGGAACAGTTAAATTAAAGAGGCATCATGAATAAGTCATGTCATAACAAGAAGAACTGCTCACTCACACAGACTACACAAATTAATTCATCTTCAGTGGATCCCTATTATTTAGACAATTCTTCTGTTTTCCTAACTGGCAACTTCAATGTGCAGATTCACATGCTGAAGTAAAGTCAGACATTTGCCTGTGCAACTCAGGAATTGTATTGCCAAATTCAAACCAAACACACCAAATTACTCTTTGTTTCTTCTCAATATTCTTGAAGTTCATGGTCTCTCATTAATTATGGGATTTTCACCATTTACCTGGGAGGACATTCCATGGCAGGGATAAAGGATGGCTTTGTCATCCTCTTCAGCCCCCTGGTCCAAGCAGTAGCCACTGGCTTTGCTGTTCCGCACCTACAACCAGATCAGAACAAAAGCTGTGTTGGAGATTAATCCCTATTAGTCCAGTCCAGCTAAACTACAGCTCTGTTACAGCTCTGCTACAGCTCTTGAAACGAACACTGTGTAAAACTGCTCTCTGAGAGGCACATGCTTATCCTTCAGCTACAACAGCAAGCCAACAGTGAATCTGCTCTGGGAAAAGACATTATTTGGACAACCTGCTGTGCTGTCTTTACAGACCTTGGGTCAGAGTTGTATTTTTAGCAATTACTCAAGGATCAGAACTTCATAAAATTCACCCAAAGAAAGCCAGGCCAAATTTTGCTCCAGATTGCCATTGTGCAAACATAATTTTTGACCCTGTTTGTTGAGAGTGTGGCTTTACAAACAGGATAGGAACTACCCAGGATTGCTGTTGGATGTGACATGCTTTTGTTTCTTCCTATTGCTTATATAAACCAAAAAAGCATGTGAAAAAATTTTATTTGAACTGAAAATATAATACATTGTAGTGTACAGAAGTGACACAAAGCACACTGTATGAAAGGGCACAGGTTCAGAGATCCAAGGAAATAAAAAATTCCTGTGCCTCCCCAGACAAGGAGAATTTACAAGTCTCTAAAAACTGGGATGGAACTCTTGTGAAAACCCAGGCCTTTCTCCTGAGGCTGGAAGCATTACACACATATTTTGGACACAGAAGAATTTTAGAGGTATCATAAACAAACAGTTATTTAGGCAGACACTTTAAAAAACCCAACAGGTCAGTTTTGGTTTAGACTGTCTGGCCACCCCCATAATATAGAAACAGCTGCTGCATAAGGTGTCAAAAAAAATCAGTAGATAATCCTTCATATTATAGTGTACAAGCATAACAGGGAATCTGATTGGATAAGGGGGCTCACCAACAACTGAGTTTGAGGAGGTTTATTTTATGGCTTGGGTGCTATAAAAGCTAAAGAAGATGAAGACAGCTTTAAGACATGACTTAAAAAAAAAATGTGAATTGAGTCACTAGGAAATATATTTTTACTACTGTTTCAATCTGTTTCACATCTACTCAATACATTTATTTTCCTTGAAACTCACAAAAATCCAGACATCTTTTTCTCCAGGAAAATAACCAGAAGAGAAAGCATTTGATAACAAGCTTGGTGTCATTTAGGATGAAGCCTAAAGTAAGACTGAAAGGGACCTAGGCTGGTTTACACCAGCTAAATAGCTTGCGTGGCTCTATTTTATTAAAACTGTTAAATAATTAGATATTTGCATCACTAAACTGCCTGTTTCACTCAAGAACCTTCAATGTGGCAGCTCAAGAGGAACAAACTTTGTTTTAGAGCCCAGCTTGCTCACCGTCTGGTATAATTGACACAACATTGGCACTTCTGCCAGTGTTCCTCACTGTTAACAGCCCTCTCAGAGCTGACAGATACCAACAGCTCCTGCTGAATTTACTCAATGTCTTTTCTCAGTTCCTGATGGGGATAGTTGTGTTAGGATGCAAAGTGATACTATGCAATAAAACTTGCCCTTTGTATCAATGTCTTAAGTGCCTGACTTATTTTTATATGAAGTCAATCGAATGGAACAGAAAGGAACAGTGTCCATTTAGTCATCTGGTGGGGAAAATATATTGTCTTTGGATTTAACTGCAGTTCAAGTAGACAATTATTGTAGCTCTCTCGACCACTGATGTTTCCTTCACAATGTCCTGTGCCATCCTACTTGGGAAAATGATTGCCTCAAACTTATGCCTCAGTATTTTAGAACGGGAGCCAAGGAGGTTGCATGTCATTGTCAGTGAGGACAACTTCACCTGCTGCACTCCAACAAAAGGAACTCAGCTCCTCAAAGCCACAACCCTCAGTGCTGATTAAAAGGAAGGGAGGGAGTTTTTGTTGCCCCTGCTGAGCTGATCTGAGCTGGCTCTGCACATGCTGATAGGCAGCACTGCAAGGAGAGCGCTGCTCGAGTGCAGCCCTGGTGTGTTTGCAGAGACAAGCTGTACCTCTCCATAAGTGACTGTGTTGTTGTAAACCCTCATCTCAGGGTACACGTTCTCCAAGTACCACTTAAAGCTCCGGCACTGCAGTCGCTGGCGCAGAGCAATTCTTTCAGAAACGTCTCCAAAGTCAACGCCGGGGTTCTGCAAAACAGGAAAGGGATAGAGAAATTTCACTGCACTGACTTTATGGCTTCTTTGAAAGAAATCAAACTGGAGTTCATTTTGTATACCAAACTGTATTTCCCTCTCTTCCTTCTCTTTTGTATAAGTAGCAGCTCATCAAACAGCTGCTGTTCAGTGCAGACAATAAATATTAATGAAAGCCAGTGGAAAAAGAAGCATAAAGAACAAGAAAAAACCAAACATAAATCAAAATAATGAGAATACAGTAAGAATGTTGTTACTTACACCAGTTCTAAGAGTTTGCAATCAATCCTGAAGCCTTTGCTTCCAGATTCATTTGGAATTTAGGCAGTAATTCTGACCTAAAATATGGCAGCTTGGTCATGTTTTACTCTAGTAACAGATTTGGGTGTTCAGTAATGTAAATGACGTCAGAACAGACCTGTTAAAACTTCAAAGCAGAGCTGATCAAAAAGCCATTAAGCTCCACTAAGCATTCATATAGACCAGCATTCAGTTTTCACTAGAGCTGGAGCTCATTTGCAGACTTGAGCCATAGAATGCAGTTAAACTCAAAACCTTCTTTACAATTCTACTTCAGAATTTAATTTATGTTTAAATACAAATCCCACGAAAGTCACAGACTGGAAGATTCAAGTTAATTTGACCAAAGTCAGCCATTTAAAACTGCTGGGCTCTGAGTTAGAGTCTGTTGATTTAAAGTGTTATAAATCATCGCAGTTCAACATTAAGACAGTAAGAGTTACCTCATCCAAAAACCTTCTCCGACACTATATTAATCAAATGGACTGAAACAGGGGAGTTTTGCATGAGATCTCTCCAAAATGCCTTGTGCTTTTCCTCCAGAAGAATATCTGTGCATTTTACAGATTGTTTCTAATGCAGGGTTACAAGACAGCAGCAAATCTTAGCTCAGGGTTTATTAAAATCCCCAACAGCTGCCTGGTTTTCAGGAGAGAATACAAGTGTAATACCGAACAGGTTTTTCTATTTGCCACATAAAGAGTTTGCTGTGCTCACTGCTGCTTGCTGATGCAAGTTCTGTCAGGAGCCCTCAGTGCAGCATCCATTCAAATGAATGTTAATTTACGTGGTACTTGAGGCTGTGTGGAAGGAGAGCAATCCTCTGAGGCACTCAGTGCAATAAATCATTCAATGTAAGATTCCTTTATCCCTAAAATTGTCGAGGAATAAATCATAAGTGGGGACTCAGTATTTGGTTAACTAAAAGAAAGTTCTACTGACCTGCTGCTGCAGGTTATAGGAACAGGATGTGGCAGATGTGCCCAAGACCATCTGCTGATCTAGAGACACATCATGCACACATTCCCAATAACCTGTGAGTGAGCTGGGAAAAAAATGGTGGGAGTTACAGAAGAGTTAATTTGGATTGGTTTGGGGGTACAGGAAAATGCATGTATTTTACTTGCCTGTTTCCTGCTGTATTTAAAATGAGGCAATACTGTGCCCTTTTTGCAGTGCTGTTTCTACAGACCACAAGAGCAGCAAATTGAGCAGATTTGCAAATGCTGTGCTCCCCCTCTGTGCCAGCTGCAGTCACCATGGGCAGGTTACAGTGTGATGGCACAAGAATGAGATGGCCTCAGGATTTCCTTTATGGACATATTCTTTTTAACCAGCTAGCAAGCTTTCTAGCTCCCCTGCAGAAGGTTTTTTTTATGGCTTATACCAGTACAGTACCTCTCTCATCTGCATGGAATACTACAGTGAATAACATCATGAACACTAGCATCAGCTTCCTTTTCCTGAGAGCTAATAGGCTTATTTTTATGATGCACATTTTATCAATCAATCAATTTATTTTATGGAAAGAAAACCTTAATGTTCAGTACTTCTGCTGATTTTATGTCTTTTATTGTAGATCTGCCTGGGTTTTTTTAAAGCTCTGCTGTATAGCTCAGTGCAGAAAACTACATCAATAAGTAATCTCAGAGAGATTAAAGGAAATCATGTTTTGGTGTAAATGCTTATTTAAATATCATCTTTTCTCGGAATTCATTTGCAGATGTCATCAAGCGAGCAAATTTACAGAGGTTAGGTTTTCATCTCCTATTTGAAAACTGGCCATTTAGCATGCATTTTTTATGCTTGCAGACAGGGCCAAAATGCCCCTGAAATCTTAAATGGACACTGTTCTGTCTTCCTCCTACTGCCACAGAAATCTTGTGTGGAAAATGTTATGCAGTATTGCCTTTTGTTAGGGCAAAGTAACTCTCTGCAATTACCTCTTGTGCCAAAAGAAGTCACCAAAACCACATTTCAGAGGCCTTGCACAGAGTGTCCAATACTGAATAGCAGTAAGTGAATTAGACCTGTGAGAATATCTGACATTTTCAGACATGACAGGGACAAGGAGGAAATATTGCTCCTCTAGTATGTGTATTTTAAAAACTGTAAGAGGGAAGAACAAAAATGGGGTTTCACATGTTAACTAGGTACCAAAGCATAAGCAGATGTTTAGGACAGACTAAATCTAATGGAGTCTTTGACAAGACTTCCATGACTTTGATGAACTCCAGGTCATAAGTGAATATTCCCAGACACCTCTGGGTTTGAATATTTTCCTGTTCTGATAGGAACATTCCTGCTCCTCTTTTCTTCAATCTGCTCTAGGCAAACCCCTGCTGTAAGGGTTAACTAAACCATCATTACCTACAGATCAGTGTGTGTTACCCCCTCAGCTGCTCTCCCTGTGCCCCTTCAGATGAATAATTTGGATGCAAACACAGCTAAGGAACACAGCACCAGCCAGCTTCCACCTGGCTGGGACATAACATACAACTCCTCTCTGCAAGAATTATGCTCAGTGCAGATGTAGCATGTGATATACTTACAGAATGAAGTGATAAACTGAACCTAGAGTTGAGCTCATATTTATATTACATGGATTCCTAGAGACCCCACATGCCATCTACAATTTGTATGTGCAGTGAGAAGCAGAACGTGCCCACATTGCACTTCCCAGCCTGTGGACAATAAAGCTATTTAATGTGTGATTCTTTTATTACATACTTTGTTTTTTATGCTGGTGAGGTCTACTGAGTCTCACAATGAATGATGATATTTATTTATGGACATTCCTGTCGTCCCCAGCACTGTAGCATACGAACACCTCAGAGTTTAACGGCGCCCCAAATTAACAACTTCTGGGGGAGCACATAAACCTGAGACATTTCACTCTGGTTAAATTATAAATCTGTGTCAGTGCACACAACAGTCTGGGCTGAGTGAATAACTAAACTTAGAGGGAGAGAGCAATTTCCTGTGGCAGAACTCTCCATACTGAGAGTTGGAGAGTCCAACTCTCCAGCACCAAAGCCATTTCCCTAAGCCCAGCCCACTTTGCACAGCTGTAATAACTAGGAACAGCCCTCTGTGTTTTCCCCTCTGCTCAGGACAGTGTGAGCTGCACTCACCGCCATGGGGATGTTCCAGGCCATGTAAACATGGGATTTGAAGTCATCCATCCAGACCTCGGCGGCGCGCAGGGCGTTGCGCTTTGCATAGTAGTCGATGTCGTTGTTGTAGGGCTTCTTGGTGCGCTCGATGTGCGCCACCCGCGAGCAGGGCAGCACCTCCATGCTGCCCCCACACTGCCACACCTGGGGGGACACAAACAGCCCTGTCACTTCTTCACCCCACTCCTGAGGCAATGCAAGTGCTTCTTTGCAGATGCTGTGTGCAGGGTGTTTGCTGGGAGGGAGATGACAGCTATTGAACTGATGCCGTAAGAAGCTTTAGCTTCTGTTTGTCACGTATCTGTAGCTTTGGTGTGTAGCTCTGGGCTGCATACAAAGTGTTAAAAACCTCTGCTCCCAGTGTTTTTGACAATACAATTGCTCAGTTGGAAAGTCCAAGGACATTTCACTGCCTCAGAGCCCCAAAATATGTAAACAACAGTGAACTGGGGGAGCAAGCTTGGGGTGGTTGACATCATTACCTGAAGGTGTAATTGGAGAATTGAGCCCCAATATGTTAATGAGACAGAACTTACAAAATGTGAAGGACTCGTGACTGGCCATCCATTTGGGTATAGCCTCTCAAGTGGGCTTTGTCTGCCCTAAATGTACCTAAAGGCCTTTAACAAATTAACCTGCTTTTTGTTCTAACTTTGTCTAGCCTTCTGTTTTAGGAAGCCCTGTTTTAGGCATCAGAACAGTCCAAAAGATCTCCTAATTTTCCCCTCTCTGCACATTGCAGGTGAGTCTGAGGTGAATGCAGGCTCTGTTAGGTACATAAGTTTAGCAGCCATGAACACACAAGTCCTTCACCATACCATCACTGTTCTTGGGATCATTAGGCAGAAAACAAATTACGAGGTGGTAACCTCTGCCATGGATGCTATTTTAACCTAATGCTTGTAACTGAAACTTCCACAAAAATCAGCTGTATCATTCAGTCTGTGTTTGACACAGGAATGGGGTGCTGGAAAGGGCTCTAAGGTCACCCCAGAGCCTTCTCTTCTCCAGACTAAACATCCCCAACTCTCTCAGACTCTTTCCACAGGAGAGGTGCTCCACACCTCTCATCATCTTCTCCCTCTGTCCCTGAGCTGATGAAGAGGAGTAGAGGGGCTGAGTGGAGATGGTGTCACCCAGCCTGCCCAGACACCACTGCACCCACACTGTGCAATTACCTCCTCTCTGATTATTTACTGTCTGAACCCCATGGCAGGGGACAATGAGGATTTTCTCTTTGCAGCAGTGAGATCTGGAGTGATGCAGAGTGAGGGAGGCTTATGGATTCAGCTCCCTCAGGTCTGCACCTAGTAGTAGAGTCTAGCTGAAGTAAATAAAAGATATTAAAATACAAGCAATAATTCAGTGCTTTTCCCAGGTTGCCTTTTATTGAGAATAAAAGCACATTTGATACAAGATGCATTCCAGAACTATACTGAGGCAGTTCTCCACCTAACCTGCCTTCTCAAGGACAAAGATAAAGTGCTTGGGAAGTGGAAAATAAAATCTTCTCTTCTGATTTGCCTTCTTTTTTTTTTTTTATATTTTTTTAGGTAATATTTACTTGCTGCTTTCCAAACAGTTCTGCAGTAAATCACTGGTCACTGGAATTCACATTTGATAAATGGAATACACTGATAAACACACTGCTCATAAATTTGGACTGACATGTGCTGAGGGTTTCCAGTGCACAGGGGAAGTGCTAAAAAAAAAAAAAAAAATAGAAAGAAAGGAATTAATTGATTTTCATGATCAGAAGGAGAAATGAGCAGTACACTTTACTATACTGCTATTTGCCCAACCCAGCCTGGAAGTTATGCTATTTAATGCACAGCACATTTTTCTTTCCATTGATATGGAAAGGCTAATGACCTTGCGACTCTTATTTAGATATTTTGGTACCAAGGGCAAATACATTATCTGAGTGACAGATTTATTTCCTTTGAATGCCAGTGCTCACACGAACCTGAAAAGGAAAAGGTGCTAAACTGCAACATTAAAGAAAACAGTTCAGCTCATCTGTAAATTCAACACAAACAGTTATTTATCAGTGATAAATTCTTCACAGATGAAATCCACAGGAAACACAGACTTTGAAGGAAAGGCAGCAGCAGCCTCAGGCCAGATAACTCTCCCCCTGTCTGATCCTGGTGCTCAGCTCTCAGCATGGTCTGGCTGGGGTGTGACTGCCCCATCCAAAATCCCTTGGACTGATTTCCACTGACACTCAGTCCCCTCTTTCCCTTAGCCCTCAGCCCCATTTTGCTCTTCAAAGAGGCAATATCTGCTGAAGAGGGGGAAGGAAAGAAGGAAACAAACAGGGAATATTCTAGGAAATTTTTCTTCCTCAGAAGATGCTGAAATTTACCCCAGATGACTTGTTTTTTTTCTATTTAACTTTTAACACCAGCAGGGGATGTTTCCCTGGACCAGGATGGGATTTCCATTTTTAGAGAAGGAGAACTCTGTGTAGAGCACAGGGGGCAAGGAGCCAGTTGTGTATCACCAGGTGCACACCATAGTGCCACCATTTCTCCACATCCCAGAAAAATGTCACAGCTGCCTCACTGTGGGTCATTTCTTTCCAAGCCAGACGAGGTCTCCTGTTGTACCTCATAAAGATTAGCTGCTGTTCAGTGGAGCACAGACACGACTCTCTATCCCCACATCCTTTCAGCACATGGCTCAGTGCAGGGTGAAGATCTTGTCTTCTTCCCTTCCAGGCCCAATAATTACTTAAACCGACACTAAATGGAAGTTTCAGTAGTGCAATCAAATATGTGCATCCAAAACTGGGCAAGAGCCCAGAAGTTCGGGGCCATCGTGTGAGATTTGGATGAATACTTGAGATTTGTGCTTGAAAGAGGAGGATGAGAGGCTCAGCAGCACCTTCTCCCCTCTGGACATGGATTTGAAAGGCACTTGTGATGCAGAAAAGCATTGCCTGTCTGCTTCTAACAAAGGGTGAAAGAATGAGGAAGGTTTTACTGAGTTGGGTAAGAGAGGGGAGGCAGTTCTGATCCTGGAACTGGTTGATTCCCCTCCTCTTTTCATTCTCAAAACTGTACTTAATGACCCATTTTAACAGTAGCAGACAACACATTTCTTTCCACATCAAACTATGAAATTATGCCAGGAAAATAATTACATGCCTCTGTAAAGCATTTATCAAGCAGGATCCTTAAAGTGCCTTAGTGGGGGAAGGAACCTATTTCTAACTGTGAGCATAAAGTGATGCCCAAGGCTCTCCAAGGCGACACATTTCAGGCAATCAGAGAAAACTGACTTCCATATCTATGGCTTACCTTCTGGGATAACAACACATTTCCAGCCCAAGTTACTCCTCTCATAAGGAGCTGCCAACATTCAATGTGTGCCTCAAGGTTCATTTACTGAGAAGGTGGAAGTGTTTCAGTCTCTGAGCTGCTCCCCACAAGGCTGCACATCACTGAAAATCCCACTCTGCCTTCTTTTTCCCCACGGAGAGACAAATCCCTTAGAGTAAAATTTTTTTTTCCTGGCTTCACAGCATGCACTCATCCAACCTGTACTGTGGGGCAATAGCCCGGCTCCATGGCAGGCCAGGAGCAGCAGCAAAAATTCTGTGTGTTCTCCTTGCAGCTGAGCAGCCCAGGGACTCTGCTCTGCTTCTCTGAACATCCCACTGCGCAACGTTTTAAGACATGATCAAGTAATTCCAAGAGACACTCAATTTATTTGCTAATTGTAGCTAATTTCTAATTTCAGCACTGCTCTTTAGGCTGCTATAAACAAAATTGATAGCAATTTAAATGTTACCATAGCTGTGTTACCTTAGCATTTTTACTGCTAATTATCTCAATCAACTTTTCTATAAACAGACATATTAAGCATTGAGAAGAACAAGCACCCACATCAGGAGTAAATTACAAACTGAGCGATGATGTTTGTGGCTTGCACTCTAATGATTTACTGACACTAATTCTTGGCTATTCCTGCACACCTGAGGTGTGGCTGTCCTACAGGAAGGTGTTTATTTAGGCAGCAGCCAGCTGGACATCACATTCCATGCATCAGAGAAAATCTGAGATGAGACAGTGTCTTGTCTGCCATGGCCTCAACTGTGCATCAGCAAAGCTCTCTGAAGGCAGGTTGGGTACATTATTTAGAAAGGCAAATAAGGTGCCAAGCTTTAATTCTTGCCAAACAAGAACAAATTTTCTGAGGAAATGTATTTTCCCACAAGTACTTTCGGCTGAAGGTTGAAACGACCATCTTTTTCAGGATTTAAAAAAAAAAAAAATTAAAAAAAGAGTTAAACAAACCTGGGCACCATTGAGCAGGAAGCAGAGCTGGCCAGACTGCTGGGCTAATCAATTCCTAAATCTTGGCAATATATATAGAGAGAACATTGCAGATGTGATCTCCTGCTCTGCAGGTGAGACCTGTTTCCAACAGCATCATGTCCTGCAGAGCAAATGTCAGAGCTCAGAAATATCCTGGGATTTAATATTTGCCATTTTTAGTATTTTTAATATTATTCCTGGGACTTAACATTTGCCATTGGCAAGAGAGCAGCTGCAGCTCCCAAGAGGGTCTTGCTGATTAAAGGGAGGGCTCTTCCCTCTCCATGGACTTGGTGCTCTGTAAATTGAATATCACATTATTTTGTACACTGAAGTGACTGCACAGGGTTATTTAATCTGGTACAGATGACCTCACTCAAAGCAAAATCAATAGGTGAAAAAAAAAAAGGCATCAGCATGAAGGAAAAGCTGGGGAGACAGTTTTAACTTTGAAAACTTAGACTGGAAGTAAAGATTGTGATCCTTAAGATCTTTTTACCTTGCTGTGAATTTTGCAGTTTAAACACCCTGGTGCTCAGTGAGAGAGGAAAAGAAAATTCTCAGAGTCTCTGTTACAATTTTTTTCCATCAAACATGCCTTTGATTTAAGCAGCTGGAGAGATGAGGTATCCCAGAATTTGTAATAGTGGAAAGGACGCTTCAGTGTGTGTGGGATTTGCTTCCAAATCATCACCCTTTGCTAACACTTTCATCCCTTCTTCACAGACACACCAGTTCCATCCATTCCTCCAAACATCACAAATTTATAGATGCCAAATCAGCTCCAATGGAGTGACCCAAGAATTTGCAACGTGTTCATCTCCACCTCTTTTAAAACCTGCTGGCTTTTCCAGGAGAGCTGGGGTTAGTCCAGCTCCTCTAATAATACAGAATATTGAGCATTTAATGCAATTTTTATTACCCTGAGGCTTTGGGCCCATTTTTCATGGTCAGCAATCTCTCTGGAGGTGTCACTGCACAGCATGCATGGGTGCTGCTGCAGCTTTGTGCTTTATCTGCTTCCTGAAAGGAATAATCTGCACCTTCCAGCAGCAGGAAAATGGAAGGAAGGAGCTTCAAAACACCCACGTGGCAGCATGGCCCCTCATTTCTGCTGTCCCCAGCAGAGGATGTCCCTGTCCCTTGTGCCATAGCCCTGCCAGCAGCAGCACTTCAGAGGAGGATGTTCAGCACACCCTGAAACAAAACCCTTGTGCTCTGATGTTTTATGGAGCAGCTCTGAACTCCACCTGAGCAGCACTGAGCAGCAGCAGCCTTTCGGATTTCAAACTTTCTCTTCTGAGTGAAGGCGACAGAAGAGATGGAGGAGTTTTTAAAGCAGCTCAGATATCCCTGCTTTATGATATTCCAGCGTGGGAATTCTTTAAAAGTCAGGGATCTCAGGTTTTCTTTGATTTTTTAAAGCAAAGCCTAGCAGGAACGGATGTCTTCTAGACTGCCTACACACACCTACTGCAGGACTGGAGAAGATTTTTCCATGATGAAAGAATTTCTACATGTTTCAGAAATTTTGTTGCCCTAAATTTTCAAGAATAACATCAATTTAAAATGTTTTCACTAATTGAAACACAAGCTCTTTGTTACCTCTGCCTGTGTTTCCCGCAAACGTTTTTCTGCAACTGAGTAACTGATGATTTTCAGAAGATCTGTTTGCTGTTAAAAGCTTTTTAATTGTAAAATTTTATATATATATATACACACACATATATATATATATGTCTTTCAGGAAGGTCAGTTTAAAGTGGAAACACAAACCTTTCTCGTAAAAATATGACAACATTACAACATTTATCTGCTCTCGTTTAGAAATTTTGCCAAAGCACAGAGTGTTTAACAGAAATCTTTTTGTTCAATTTATCAGCTGGAAAAGCCTCAAAAACTTGTCTATCAAACTCTAAGAGGTCCAGTGGGCTCTCAGACCTTCTCAGAGTGCATGTGGCCTGCAGATAAAGCTGCCTTAAATCACTGTGACAGACCAGCCAGATGATGGGATGTGACACAGGGATCAAATTGTGGCTCCTTGAGGTGACAAAAGTCTGATTTCTGACAGGAGTTGCAATACCTGAAGGGCAGCAGGACACAGAGCACAGGCAGTAAATTCACAGCAGCAGCACCACTGAGCCTCTTCAGCCCCTTTAACACCACGGTGTCAAATCAAATCCACGTGTACAGGACAATTCCTACTCTGGTGCAGTCAAACAGAAAGGTAACTCTTAATTCTTAAAAAGCTGCCCAGGAAGATGATGCTGTAGTTTCAGTCTCTCTCTCCAGCCAGCCATGAACCAACAAGGTCTAAATCAGAAGTGATTCTTCAAAGTAAATTTAAAAGATGACAATAAAATCCTTTCCCATCTGAAACACAGGAGCTCTGTACTTATCCTCCAGCCCTTAAGGGATGTGGCAACTCTTCTAGTGCCCACACTAGGAACAAAAAATTAACAGGAATATAGCACACTTAGGGTTCTTGCATCTCTGATATTGACAATTTACGTAATTCACTGAAAGCTGATTTTTCAAAGTAATTTATAGCCTGACATTTTCTTGTTTTCTAATGGAGTTTTATGGATATTCTCTCTTCCACGTATTCTCAGAGCTGCCTAGAGAGTCATATTTAATCAGCTGTGCTAGATAAAGTGCTTTCTCTCTGTTTTTCACTTCACATAGGAAGCTGTTAGGGACTGGGGAGCTGTCATAATCATACACATCATATGGAAAAATTAATCACATGGTCTCATTTTGTTCACCAACTGCATTTCTATCATCAACTTTAAAGGCAGCCATAATTATGGTTTAAAAAAGTCCCAACTGTCATTTCTCAAAATAGCCTGTGCTATTTAATGGTGCGCTTATGGAGCAAAAATCTTTCCACGCTGGGACAAACCAGCTCACATCAGAGAGACTTTTAGCTGCCAAAAACAGACTTGCAAAAAGGGAAGAAATCACATCTCAAGATCCACAGATCCTTGTTTTGTCAGAGGTTTCAGGATAAACTTCTGACCTGTGCTTTCAAATTACAGAGCCCAAAAAGGGTCCTTGGTCGACTGATCCTGGCATTGACTCTGTGACAATCCTCCCTTTTTTGGCTCTCAGCTCCTGCTCAGAGCATTTTGCAGATAATCTGCTCCCAGCAGATGTAGAGGGAGTGTGACAAAACATAAAAGCTAATTCTGTTATTGGGAGTCTTCTTCTCCTAAGTGTGTCAATAGCCACCTTACAGCTACTCCTGCTGCCCTGGAAAGCTGGGAGCACACAGCAGTGGTTTTGGGCTGATGGTTTTGGAGGGTTGGATTTCATTAGGGCTCTCCCCATGTTTTTCATTAGGGCTCTCCCCATGTTTTTTTTCCTGGCTCAAACAGCAAGAACTTAATTTGAAGAGAGAAGCAGAAATATGGAGGATAGAGTAGAGGTAGCCATACAAGTCTTCAGGATATGTTTGGCTCTGGTAGCATTGCTTTATGATTATTATTTTTATCAATATTTCAGCTGTCCCAGTGAGGAATACTTGGAAGCTTGCTGCTTTTCCCAGAACTATTACAACAGAGTCCAAGGGTGTGCTGTTAGACCCTCCTGCAGGACTCCTGCAGAGTCATTTAATGTGAATTTCACGGCAGACTCAAAATGATACTTTTTCTTTATATAAAACAATCTTTTCATCAGCCATCAAAATTTGTTAGAATTTAGCTTTTTTCTTTAAAAATACGTTGTTAGTTTGACCTCTTTGCTTTGATCCCTTGGGTTTTTCTGGTATTTACAGATTAATTGCCTTCAGAAAGAAAAGGCAGTGGAACAATAACATTCTTGCAGTGAGACACTCAACTTGTTTTAAATTTCTCTGGTGGCTCTCCAGCAGCAAATTCAGAGGTTGTCCTTCACATGTTTCTTAGAGGTTACACAGAACCTCAAGCCAGTTAAGATCTCAGATGTGACAACAGCGAGAAGATAAAACCCTTCTGTTAACCCTCTTAGAGAAGGAAATAGATAAGCATGAAGAAATTGAAACATGTTCTAGAGAAACTGGCACTCAGCAACTGCTATCTTGCTGTAAAGATAAACTTGGTGTGTAAAGAACTGGGGCTGATAAATTAACAGACTGGCTGCTATGCAAGGGAGGAGATAGGATTTAAAATGATATTTAAAATGCCCCATATGCTTCAACCACTAATCTGATCTCTATAAACCCATATTTGGCACAACTTTCACAAAGGGGAAGGCACCTTTGAAAAAAGCAGGTCTGGGCAAGAAGCTGATGATTTGACGTGTCAAGCAGATCTCCCTTCTGCAAGGAAAATTCCAGACTCTCTGAAATGTCCTGCTGATGGGGGATGGAGATTGCAAAAACCCTTCAGGGCAAGAAGAGCAGCCTGACCCTGCACACTGCTGGGCTTTACACAGCGACTTCAAACAGCAAAGAGTGAAATGCCCCAAACTCCAAAAGGTGCTGGTGCTTCAGGAATCCTTGTTTCCCACTAGGGAAGTTCAGTGATGCTGGACAAATCCCCCCTGCTCCAACCTCCCTGACATCACTGCTCAGGAGGGCAGCAGGAAGCATTGAGGAATGGGAGAAGGGAGAAACGACAGCCTAAGAGCAAGGTTTTAATTTTCCAAGGCTTGTTTTTCTTAGCAAATTAATGAATGTTGGCGCCTCAAAATGCTCCAGGAGATGTTAACAGCTCCTATCACGTAAATGACAGGCATAGGAAAGAGATTGCTTTGAGGCAAAGCTTCAAATTTCACAGACCAGACACAATAACTCTATTTTCTCCGAACTCTCCTCAAGACTGAAGAGGCTGCAGATCTCTTCTTCTGGTCTGGTGCACATATATGTTGTGTTTTGCAAGCACAAATCATTTTTCCTCTATAAAGTAAATGAAACTTGGTAACTCTAATGTACTTTGCTAATTGTGCCAGGCAGATGCTTCTCATAACATATTCTTTAAGAATGCATTTGATGAGAATAATTTTCTGCTTTCTTACAAATTTACTCAACTTTTTCCCAAACCAATAGAATCACTGTCAGTCATTTCTGTAAATATGTCAGCACAGATACTGTTTGTACTGTAACTGTTAAAACTCAACAAATTGGCCTTGGAAAAATACAACTTATATGGGATACATGAAACAGCATTAAAGACCAGCCTGTTTTTCTTGTTCCTCACATATCCTTCATGGGATTGCTTTAGGTTGTTTCTCCTCACTTATCCCAACAGACTATAGAGCAAATCTCCCTCTAAATTCAAACCCCAGCAAGGGATAAAGTCTTGTGTACACTAAGCTTACTGGAGAAAATCTGCAGCTGAGCTCCTGCAACATTTAAGTTCTTAGGAAAATACCTCTTTTGCCAGCCAGTGCTTTATTAACCTGCACCAGCCCAGCAGGCAATGAGCACAGGAACAGGACACTCACTGCTTCAGAGAGGCTCAAGATTGGATCAGCTGAGCATGGCAGCAATCTCCAAACCATGTTTGATCTCTGTCAGATGCCAGGAGAAGATCAGCAAGAATACCTTAGCTCAGAGTAGGGATGCCTTGGTTGACATATAGGTATTGACATGAAATCTCTTGAAGAGCACAAAACTAACCCTCCAACAGCATCTCCCTTCAATTGTTACCTAAGCTAAGCCAGGGTGAAAGTAAAAAGTAAAATTGTTCAACTTTTTTTTTTTTCCTCAAAGTGAGTTCTCAGCTTTCCTGTGCAATACCAGTAGTTTGCACTTTCTGTCTTTTGGTAATGAAATAATACTTACTGTGTGCTCAGCCTTCAGTAAGAAGGCTGAAAAATGATAAAATGCTTCCTGACATTTTAGCTGAGACCACAGGGAGGAAGAATAAAGAGTGGAATTTATTGATGCTTCAATTAGAATAAAGTCATTCTTGAATAAGAAAATATTGAAACAGACTGACTAATGAAGTGATCACAAAGGGTCTTTCCAAAGGACCCTAAGTGGAGTCATCCTCATTTGTTTTCTCTTTCCACAGCAGACCCTTAAATGATCTCTGCATATTGTCTACACTAAATCCTGCAGGGTTGCTGTTTCATTTTAAAGAAAAAAGCTTTTAGGCTGCAAGGGATTCATTCAGTGAGAGCTATTATGCTTATTGTGGCTCTGCTGCAGAGCCAAGGGATTTACTATATGCTCATTAGATCCTGCTTTGTTCCAAAACAATCTTTTACGATGCAAATTTCAGCATGCTGATCTACTTAGACTAACACTAAAAAAAAAAAAAAAAAAAAAAAAAAAAAAGCTATTAAAGTAAAAAGCTTCTTCCAAGGCAGGAACACTACAAATTCAGATTAATTACTAATATTTTAGACCACGAAAACATCTGGTGTCTCAGCTTCAATTCAGCCTTGAACATGGTTACAAGAAGCACTAACAGAGCTCAGAGGCCACGTTACAAAGCCATCACAGATGAGGCACATTTGTCCCTTGGCTGCTTGGTGGCTGATGGACAAAAGGTTTGATTTGCTCAATCCTTGGCACCTGAGGCACCCAGGCAGCAGGGAGGCTTCACCAGCAGAGGTGTTCACTCACCAGAACCTCTAAGGAAGACACACAAGATGAGAGGTGTGAGCTCTCCACAGCCCTGCTCCATAACAACCTCCAGGGCAGTGCTGACAGGAAGAAAAACGAAAGAAAGAGAGGCAAAAAAAGGAAAAATGAGCAAAAATGAGGAGAACTAGTATCCTCATGGTGGATGTTCAGCAGTCAGGGCGCTGTGGCTGTTTCCATCTCTTGTTAGTGCTCTTTAAATTCTCACCTGGCAGCTGTGACCTGCACAAGTGCTGAGGATGAGGGGGGCACTCCTGTTTTTCAAAGCATTAATTCCATCTTGTTCCTCCTCTGTGACCTTCCGAGGGAGCAGTTGTAGGAACACAGAACGGTGAATATGATCATCCAGGAGATGTACCTGATAGCTCCTCCTTAATAGTTCTATAAATCTTGCTAAGTCTTGGTGCTTGAAGTGTACAGCAGAGATAATCCTGCTGTAAGGAATGGTGTGAATTTATCCCTCATCCCTCATCCCTCACAGGAGCAGAGCCCAGCCAGCCTGGTGACACCACATTAAAGCATCCTCTCCTGTGCTCTGAACAGCAGAACTCCAGCTGGAGCTGGAATTTGTACCCAAAACGGATCTCTAGGAGGATCATTGATAAAATAGCTGAGGTGAGCAATAAGAAAAAGATCAGTTTGCCAGTAGAAGGACTAACAAATCATTAGAATAATTCCATGCATCCCTTCCCACACACCCATTCTAAATCAGCTCAGCAAACTAAACATGCAATTTATGCTAAAAACCTCACAAATCATCACCTGCTTATAATGGCCAAGTTCATCTGGAGCACCTGCTCACCAAAACAACACATGATTGCTGAATTCAGCTGACGTCCTGTTTTACACAGTGAGTGCCAAATCCTCAATAAACATCAGATGCAGATGTGTGTGAGCACAGCTTTCACTGGGAATGCTTATTTACTGGGGATGACTAACCCATGATTAATATTCTCCTCCCAGGGCTATGGGAAGGTGCCAAAGGAGGGGCAATGCCCATAAATGACTGGAATGGGAGATTTGAAACATGTCTGAGGCTTGAAAAATGCCTCTGCCTGCAGTGCCCTTTTGCCCAGGCACCACTTGCCTTGGCAGCTCTCTGAGCTGCAAAGAGAACATGAAAAAATGTAAAAACCCCTCTGGTGAGACTGTTAACAACATGCTTTGACTTTACCTTTCTGACTGTCAGACAGCACCTGTCTGGAATGGTTTTTGGGTACCTCAGAGAAAAAGCAAAAAGGCAGAGAAAAGGAACTTTAACAGAAGAAAGTGCTATTATGTCCTAGTGATTCACTCTGTTAAATGCTTTATTGCTGCTGTTAATGGACAGATATTAACGTTAATCACAGGCTGTGAAGTGACTGACAAACTGAGCTATTTTGTACATCACCTAAAGAGCTGGCAAGGGGCTGCAATTTGGGTAAAAGACAAAAGAAAAAGGCTGTTTGTGATTTTGATGGACAGCTCCCTAAAGCATCTCCAAATTCCAGGACTGCAAAGTAGGCTGTCACATTTGTAGACTTGTTGCCTCTCCAGGGAAATTTGAAGTGAGGTGTATCACCAGACACAGCCTTTTACTGGCTCTTTTCATGTCATTTCTTCAGGAGCAGTTACTCCCATTTACAGAGATTTAGATTAAGGTTTGCTTTAGTTGACAAATTCTTTTGTTTGGTGATTTTTTTGTTGCTGTTGTTTGGTTGTGTGTTGTATAATGAAACCAACAGACGTTTATCGATGGTGACATATAAAAGACTTTGCTAGGCATGTTTTTATTCTTTAAATTACCTAGGCCACATTCCATCTAGCATAAGGATGGGGAAATACACACACACACACATTTGGCAGTATTTTTCCCAAGAGCTAGAAGTGTCCTCACAGTTGAACACTGCAAATATTAGCTTCAGCTTATTGGGAAGGTAGTGTCCCATTTTATAAAAGTGCTGAGCAAATAAGGGATGTTCTTTGTTCGCAAGAGATTTCTAGAAGTTAAATATATAGAGAGATGTGGTTTCAAATTGAACCAAAACTGTGCTTGACATTTCAAGGTGTTGACAACTCAAAGTACAAAATAAAAGTTCATTTCAGATCCAGCAAAATATTTTGTTTCAACAACATCTGAAAATAACCTTTTTGAGGATGTAATGTAATGGCTTCTCCTTTCTCAACACATGAACTTAGATATATCTCCTTGCCAAGCCTGTATTCTTTCTCAGATAAATTATTTGGCAAATTAATGTCCCATTATAGACAAAAAGATCATTAGTTGATTACAAAGGAGTCATTAACATTTACCTTTTGCCTTTTCATGGCTTCTCTAATTATGAAATTCATCACCATTCTTCACTTATATCAGCACAAAACTGACCTTAAAAGCATTTCAGATATGGCCAGAAAAATACTGCATTAGAATAAATGCAGAGCTTACATGGTGACCCACAGCATTTTATGTTCCTCTGCTTTTACTTCAGAATATACACTTCAGCTTGGATAAAATAAAAAAAATAAACACAACTCCTCTGTTACTCCAGTAATTTTTTGTTTCTGTAGAATGGCAGTAATCATTAAATACTACTTTGCTTCATTAAAATCTGAATTTCCAAGAGCTGAAAGAGACAGTGCCACAGGGTTAAGTAATTCTTTCATCACATGGCTGATGTGTTTTATCCCTGCTGGGTCACAAGCACTCTTCATTTACCGAGCTCCAGGTTTCATCCAACTATTTATTTGTGGAGCCTTTGTTGTAAACATTCTGGGCTGCCAAAGAAATAATCAAGAGTCTTTTCTATTCAACCTAAATAAAATTCTGTCCAAAAAAAAAAAAAAAAAAAAGCTTTTCTGGTAAAATGGGATGGATGATAAAAAAAAACCCCAAATGAACAAAACAATTACAGGGGCTGCACTGCTTTGCCTATCATCTATAAGAAATTTTTGAAAAAATATAGCTTTACATCATTTTTATGAAGGCACTTTTCTGGACTTGCAGTTCATTTAATTTTGCCCTGGAGCACGTTTGCTGTGAGTAACATGGAATACAACCCACTTGCCTGTCCTCTTGTCTCTAAATAATCTCTTCCCATCTTCTCTCAGACCCAGGCTGTCACAAGCAGCTAATACCTCTACAAAGATAAAATAAGACAAAAGCAATAAGCACAGTCAAGGCCCCCAGGGATTTCTTCACCAGCTCTAACTACAGTGTCCACTCTATCAAAATCCTGCCTTGTTGCCCTGTGTCAATGTTTACATGCTCTGCTGCTTCCACCACTGCTGTTTTCAGAGGGATTCCAGCCTTATCATCTGCTCTGTCAGGTGATGGCAACAACCATTTCCTTTCCCCATTTCCCCTGTTTCTGTCACCTTCTGCCAGCCAGCTCTGGTAACAGCCTCTGCTCTAGGGCTGAACTGTGCTGAGCAATTCCAGTTTTACATGAGGGATGCTGTGTTTAAAAGAATAATTCAAGTATTCTGTACCACAGCAGCAGGAAGGGCTTTGTAGCTGCTTGTGTTCATTGCTCAGACTAAACTGGAGGTTAGTTGGTTTTTTTGGCTGGGCCAAGTAAAGTCCTTACCCCAGAGGTGTTTGTGGCAGTCCTGCTTCATTCCTGCCTTCCATACTCCCCCATCCTGGCTGGCTGTGCAAATGCTCCTTAAATTGGGAAAATTGTAACTCAAAATGATACAGTCTGGTTTAAACACTTAATAATAAGATATTGCATCATTTGGACAGATTTGGGAAAGCTAAGCATGCAGCTGAGGTTTAAGCAAGTGGTAATCTCTGCTTCAGAATGAAGATGAAGAACAGACAATATATTTTTTCGCAGCTTTGCTGGAAACAAAATGCCTGACTAGAATTTATGGTGGCATGGACCTGCAAAAGGGTGAATTTCTGTTTTTAAAAGAGGAGTAGTGTGGCTGGTAATGTGGCAGCAGTTATGGAAGCCTCAATTACATCCAGATGCTCCACATGCAGATTGAAATACCAGGAGCATTTCGTCCTCTGAAAGATGGACTTGGAGAGAAAGAAATATTTCCTCCCATTTGCCATAGGGATGAAATTGAATATACAGAAATAGGATGTCTCATTCAAAGTCAAATCTGAACCTACAGCAGAGACAGAAAAAATGAACTCAGGTTTTCCAATTTTTTTGAATCTTTAGCCAAAATATTACTCTAACATCACCAGCTATGGTCAGTCTCTGGGCTCTGCATGGAACAAGCAGGGAGCTGTTACTCATTAGCAGATCTCTGCAGGATTTCTGGCTGGAAAACATCAGTTCTGCTCAGTACTTCAAAATTAGTCTTCAACCCAGTCTTTCTCACCTCTCTTACTCTATTTTTACTAGTGTTCAAACTTGCTCAAACTTGTGCAAATGGACCAGGAAAAGGTCCTTGTCTTCCTCTGACAAATTAAGTGTATTTCACTTGTGTTCCTCCTAAATAAGTGTATTTTTAAACCTCCAAAATGCTCAATACAGTGAGATGTAAGAAGCCCAATCTATTTCCCGAGACAGTTTAATAAGCAGCTGCATGGGAAGAAATTCCTGGTTCTAGCTCTTTAATGCAGCAGAAGACATAATGAAATCTAATAATTGGTAGATAATGCCAGAGAAGTCCTGACTTCAGAGTAAATTGGAGCTTTTTAAACAACAAAGATAATTAAACATTGAACAGCTTACTGGCCCACTGTGGCAAATTCTCTACTACTTTGAGGATTTTTGCAGTCAGAGTAGGCATCTTCTAAAACCTACCAAAAACCTCAAACAGCAATGATGGAGCTCTCCCTGTAAGCTGCTGGGTCAGGATCTTGGCCCTTCATTAGCCAGTTTAATTAATGAAACCTGATAGAAGTTGGGGAATTTGACCTTGTCTATCAAATTCACAAAATATTAAGGAGGAAGAATATATCATAGCTCAAAAGAAAGTCCATCAATTGGCAAATTTTACTTCTCCAATGTTTATAAATTATATAAAACTTTTATGTTTTAAAAATTAATCAGGCAAGCTTCCTACACTGGGCTAAGTTCACCCTAATGATCCTTTGATGTAGAATTTAGAATTTCTTAAAACAATATTTCTTTCCTTACATTCCTCATGCTACAATTACTGCAGTTACAGGGCAAGAGGTACAGGTGGAGAATAATAACTCCTTCATGAGCTGAAAAATAATGAATGCACAGTGCATGGATTTCTGGTAATCCAAGATACAAAAGAACAACGTCTTCCTCTGCTTGTCATGACTAAGGATGTGCAGCAACCCAAAAGTTAGCAAGCAGAACAAACTTACTGCACTTGAGACCAGAACAGTCATGGTTTTATATTAATAACCTCAAGAGTAGGCAGCAAGTAACAGCTATTACTGAACAGGGCTAACCATGGCCAGAACTGAGCATGCTGTGTGACAACACCTCAGCAGCAAATGTTCTGTCAATGTCCTCCTCAAATAGAAAAAGGAAATTTTATTTTGAAGGTAGCCCTTAGGACAGTTGTCAAACAATGCTAGGTAAAAAACAACAATGTAAAAAAAGGTGAGAAAAAGCTAGCAGCAGAGGTACTGGGAAAAGGGCAGGTGAAGTGAGGTGCTCTCCAACCCACCCTCTGTGACCAGCAGAGCAAAGTCACCTCCCAGGACTCTGAGATGTCTCTGCCCCAGGCAGATGTCAGGACTTTCCCAGTATCCCTGGGTGGATTATCTCAACTTGGCCCTTACTTCCAAACTGCTTTCCATGTTTAACCATCAGACTGCATTTTGCCTTTGTCTGCCGACATAAGGAAAACGTTTGAGAACAAATCCCTTCTATCCCTCGAGATCATTAGGAAATCCCTTCCTGCCTTGGCTGCTGCTGCAGAATGGCTGCACTGAGGGCAGGAAAGCAATTTGCAACTGCCTGTAGTTCCAGATCCAGCCAAGCACTTGACTGCTTGCCTAACTGCACGGCTCTGTGTTCTCCATTGACTGGAGCAGGACCAGTCACACAGTTAAAATTAAATGCCTGGTTAAGTGCCTTGTAGGTTTTTGGCTTGTTAACAATTCACCGCCAATACCTCAACCTGCTTAGGCTGTCGCTCCTGCTCACTGCAGTGCTTCTTTGGAGTTTAAAAGCTCCTTTTAACTCCAAGTTGAACAAGTAAATGTGCTCCTGAAAACACCCATGAGGAGACCTGCTGAAGAGCCTGCTGTCTTTCCAACTTATGTAATTTTCATAGCAGAGCTGTACATCACACTTACCTCATTAGCAGTCATCTCCCCAGGCAGTACATACAGTGTGGGTGGGTTTTCCTTTTTTTGATTTACCTAGGAAGTCTTGCCGTCTCTAATTTCCCACGAATCTCACGAATTGCCACTGAAATCTTTATAGCTACAGTAGCCTGGGATGTAATGTTCTCAACCAATTTTATACCCAATAAAACAATTTAATACCTAATAAACTTTATGAAGAAAGTGGCACATTTCGAAGCACAGCCTTTCGCTAATGAAATCAAGGCAAAAATGCTTGAGGGGGAAAAGCTCTGTGTCTGTGAGCAGCAGCCTTGGGTGTGTCTGACACTTGGAGAAGACATCAGAGACCTCACAAAACCAGCTGGGACAATCTGATTGACCAGCCAGATTTGGCAAAGCTGTAGCAATGTGAATCAGTGAAGAATTAATAATCTGGTCAAAACAGACATAACTCCCTACAGTGTTCTGCTGCAGATAAGGAGGGAAAGTCAGAATGCACTGAAGTCCAGTGAGGGGACAAGGAGAGCTCCTGTCCCACTGTCAGGTTTGCTTTGGGTGAACTTCCCAAATAACACTGAGCCTGGAAAAGGCACAGAAACAGTCTTTCACCTTTCTAGGTCAGCTGAAGCCTGAAAGAGCTGGTATGTGAAAAATGAGAATTAATCTTGCAAGAACTTTGTAGAGCACTTAGATTTTGAGTACCAAAATTCTGCAAAGAGATGATTTTTGGATTTTATTTAAACTGAGAATAGCATAAGTAACCTCAGGAGGAAATTGGCATGCTTGAAAACACAACTTCACTTGGGAGAACAGTCTCATCATTTTGCTCCATAGGGCAGCATGTAACAGATCTAATCAAATAATTGTAATATGCTTCAGCTAGGAGGGTAAGGAAGAAAAACTGTGTGTAAAGGAAAAGAGGATGGGTCACAATAGCAGCAATGACTTATGAGGGTTATTTCTCACATCTGAAAGCCCAATAACTCACAAGTACCCCAGCCACAAGTGAATTATATGAATCTTTTGTGCAAGTAAAATTTTCCATTATGTACCTAGTCTGATGCACTGTAACAATTTGCCTCTCTTTCACAAAATCCTAAGGAATATTTCCCAGAGAACATCAAGAGCCACAGAGGATAAAAAGCTTCCTCATCTGAGAAAATGCCCATAGCTTGATCATCCACACTTCTGTACATTTAAAGCTGCCTTGGTGCTCTCCCTTTGATGCTCTGCAGGAAGGGTGCCCAACAATGCATTATTGACATACAGTCTGTATCCTCTGCTTCATTTTCCCTTTTGGCAATGTTCCTATAACAAGACTAACCTGTACTTTCAGTTTGGCTGCTGTAAATTTACATTGACTCATGGACTGTGGTGAAGTTACTCTGAAACTATATCTAAAGGCAGCAGCTGGCTATAGGAACAGCTTTTGTGATCCTCTCCTGCCACCTGATCTGCTATCACAACTGGACCTGGGAATCCTTTGTGATTTCAGCATATAAAAAGGAAAAAGAGCCCATTGCTAACAAAACCAGTGGTAATGTTTCTGCAATTTGTCTTACGGACCTCTTGCAGTAGTTCAGACGCTGTGCTCAGTTTTGTAGTGAGAGGCTGCAAGTTACTAAATTTACCTTAAATACAATGAACATTAAAATGAAATTTTTACACTATTTTTATCTTATGGAGAAGTATTGTAGAGCAAGATCACATTCTACAAGGGAAACAGTACAGATAATAGACTTTAACTTCATTTCTCAGTTTCTCAGCTGACACTCTCAGGGTTTGAAGAAAAAGTCCTCAATGTCATAATGACTGTAGAGAAGCAGGGACCTCTGAGTGACCTCATTCTGGATAGAAAACTGCTTCAGTTCTAACCTCTGACTGCTTCCAAGGCTAATTCTGAACAGCAGTCTGTTATCTAAACCACACTGGAAAATGCCAGCTCTGGTTCTTCACTGCAGCTCTCAATACTACAACTTGAAGAAATCAATCTGTGGGCCTGAGATATTCAGTCTTGGCTGAATATCAGAAATCTGTGCTTTATACTACAGTAACAACATTTGTGAATGTTCCCTCCTGTCCACATTCTGCTCCATCACCCATTTCTCCATTTGGAAAAGAAAAATGAAGAAACAGATGGGTGCACAGCCTTAAAACACATGCACAGTTTTGAGCATTTTCCCTGACCTGAGTGGGAAGTTAAAATTGTGCTCAGAAATCTCTATTATATGGCAATGGAATTAAATCTGCCCTGGGTGCTCTTGCATCTCTGCGAGACGGATCTCTGTAATCATCTTCCACTTAATCAAAATACTACTCAGCAGAGCTGTGATTACACAATTCCAAATGACAAGTAACAGTCCTTGTCGTTTGTTTTGATGAATTCTGAGTTCCCTATGTAGATAACATGGTTAATTTGTTATTCAGAAATGGCATTTAATCATTGAAGGACATTCTGAGTCTGACCAGAAAAAAACAAACAACAACCCAACAACCAAAGTAACAATAATCAAACAATATTTGATAAATGTGACATGTTTGGAACAATTTTTTTTAAAGAGATGAGCTTAGCAAAAGTAGGCTAAGTTAGCAAAAAATGTACTTATCAACAAATGGAAAAAACCCCCACCCTGCCGTGTTTCACTTCTCTGATATTTCACATCTGCAAGTTGCTGCACAGGAGGCAGGGCTGGGTTTTTTTCTTAAATTACAGTCGTTTTGTATTCTGAACAAATTCACTTGCTCAGCAAGAGAAATGACATTAAACTGCTGACAAAATATACAAAGCAGAGCTGGTTTCAGATATTCATGCTTTAGACTGTGTCAAAAGCACTGCAAACATTAATATCAAACCATGACTACTTCTAATAGAAACTATGAAAGAAGCCAAAATAAAGTGTGTTTTCTAAAGCAAGAAGCTGAAAAAACCGTGTTTTGGGATGATAAAGAGACTGTGGAAAATTCAGGTACTGATTTCATGGGTATTGACTATGCATAACATACATATGTAAGAAGACAGCATAACCTTGTGGGTAGGGCATTTTTGTGAGCCTGAGAAGCTGAGCTGGCTGGAATCCTTGGTTCTGCCAAAAGCAGAGTATTGGAATAAGACACCCCAATCCTCAGTGTTCTCCATGTAAAGGGCAGATAATAAAACTGCCTTCTGCTGAAGACACATGAGAATCAGAACCTGAAAAAGTACACAGCGATTAAAAGACCCTGGGGGTTCTTTTTTTTTGTTTTTAACAAAACAACATAGGAGTTTTAAAATACTGACAGTTTGCTCACAGATATTTAGGCAGGACTTTCTGTGCTGACTTAAAATGAAGGTCCTCCAGATATCCCTGCTGATTGGTGTGCTTTGGTTTGCATATGGCAGATTTGGGGCTCCTTAGAAAAATTAAATTAATCTCTTTTTAGCCACCTGCAGTTATTTCCCAATTTAGCAACAGCAAGAAGATGCTGGCTGAGCAGAGTGACCCCTTTTCATCAGCAGTGGAAGGGGACATGCCATTAAATATAACTGTGCCCTAACTGAAGTGTCATCTATGAAATGGTTACTACTCCCAGCAATTTGAACAAGACACAGATTAGGACAAACCAGTATTTTATGTCTGCAATGGATGATATCTACACCAAGAATGAAGTAAAATTGTACATCTTTAAGTCTTTGATCTTTAAGGGCAGCAATTTAAACTGTTTATATACAGTGAATATTGCGGTGTATATACAGCTTTCATCATTTTCAGCCACAGAATAAGCCCTGTCAGTACAAATACACCAGGGTGATCCTCTGCCTTCTTCAGTGTTTCTCTAAGCAAAATGAAAAGTGGCATCAGGTTCTGGAAGAGCAAAACTTGACTCTCAAGTAGGTCAGAAGAAGAAATCCAGTGAAGCTCGAAGGAGAAATTATTTAATCGCCAGATTCCCTTGCCTTTTTCCCACCCTGGAAAGAACCAAAGCATTTACACCCCAGCTGCCTGCTGGTCCCCTGGGTAACCTTAGCACCTGGGGTAGGTTTCAGCACTCACAGGTACATTAGTCTGGCCCATCTGTTGGTGTGGAAGATGTACCTGCAGACACAGAAGCACTGGGAGTGCTCGGCTGTGCCATTAGTGAGGTGATTGGTGCCACTGGCACACTGTCAGGCAACTACTGCACTCACACAGAAAGAAACAAAATACATTTTCATCAGCTGAAATACAGAAACTGAACCTATAAACATAAAGCATCTGCTTCGTGAAAGTGAAAGAAAAGAGGAGAAAAACCAAGAGAAACATCACGGCTTTAAAATGATAAAAGCCCTTCTAAGAACCACACACTGTATTTGCTGAAATGTCTGCAGCATCATTTGTCAGCTATGAAATTTTCCAGTGAGGATCTGAAGGTACTGAGGATGGAGTAGGTACGTGACACTGCTCTATTTTTCTCTTTCTGAAAGCCTTGCAGAGCTTTTAGCACAAGAAAACATCGACGTGGTCATCCCACTGCTGCCAGCCGTGTTTTCAGCGCTGACAGGCAGCAGTTAGGGAGCCTGGGGAGTGAAGTTAGCAGTCCCACGAGTGACAGTGTGGGACAGCAGACCATGGCAGGGCTTGCTGCTGAGGAGGGAAGCAGCTCCTCAAACCCACTGGGGACACCAGCACTGCCCACCGAGGTGCTGCCTCCTCTCTGGGTACCTCCTGTATCAGTCCTGCCTCCCCTCTGGGTACCTCCTGTATCTGTCCTGCCACGCCACAGAACTGATGCTCAGATAAATATGCAATGGAGTCAGGAAAACAAGATCTGATATTTCTGTTTACACTCTTTAAAAGCAGCCCCGGGCTGCTTTTAAATTCTGTAAAATTTTACAGAAAACACCACTTTCATTTCCTTCAGCTGAATGATACAAAACAAGTTTCATCCCTGCTGTAAAATGATGCTGTAGTGATGTTGTAACCATGTGGTTTAGGGATGAAAAAAAATTGAACTAAGGTCTCTGAGCTCAAAAACTTCATACATTTTCTATGCATATATGTCAACTAATGAAATCTATTCTTTCTGTGACTTCAGCTACTGAATACATGACTCCCTGTCTGTTTTACCACTGCTGTTTCCTTCTTCCACTGCAGCACTTTGGAAATCCTTTGTTCCTGGCACTTAGAAACTGAGATCCCATTGAATACCTTCTCTTTTCATCCAGTCACACATCTTGGCATTACAGAGTGACATTACAATGCAGAGATATAAATACCATGGGTGGGAATCCAGTCTCCTGGCTCTGCCAAGTGCACAACAAAGACACCACATAGGAATTTAAACAAAAATCGTGGCTGAAAGACCTAGAAACAATCCAGATTTCTTATTGTTCTGATATAACCTGAAGGATGCTTCAAAAGAGAAGAGTGGCCAAGTCCATAAGAAATGGCTGTAGCAATGTGGGTAAAGTATTTTGCTGTCTGAAAAGAAAAAATGTTTTAAAGAAAATAGAGCAAGAAAAAGCTTTTTGGAGAAAACTGCCACAAACTGACCAGAGTTTTGCCTGACAGAATTTAAAATACAGTCCTGCTCAGCCTATCTACTGAAGACAATGTTACAAAAAACCCCAGCTTTTGTGAAATTCATCAGAAGACAAATCTGATTGACTTGTCAGCAGTTCCTTACTGTTCTGCAGTTCCAATAGCATAGGATATGAGAATCAAATATTAATGCCCTTGTTTCTCAGGAATGCTTCTGTAACATAAGGAGTCTCTCATGAACCTGTTGCTTAAAATGATTGGGATCTTTCATCTTAGCTGAGCTCTTAAAGCCAGCACCACTAAGTCAGAGGGGAGTACATGACCCACCCAGCTTATCCAAGTTCATTCCTGTTTGGACAGAGCTTTTGCTACTCCTTCAAGGCATTCAGCAGAAACAAAGCAGAGGCAGCATTTGGTGATTTGAGTCCCAGTGAAGAGCCCAAGCTCTAAGTGCTCTGCTGTTCAGAAGGTGCATTGGTTCACACCATCACTCCTGGCAGTACAGCATCACACGAGGGCATCATTGCACTGTAAACACACGGAGAGGAAAGCAGCTCCTAACCTCAAAGTACCCACTGGCCTCAAAGACAAATGGAGAAAACTGATGAAACAAAGGCAGGAGCTCCCCTAAAAGTACAGTTTTTGTCTAAGAAAAGAGACAGCCATGGAGCTGGTGTTCCTATTTAATACCACTTCCCAATCTGAAAAATAGATTTGGTATTTCTTCCTCCCTCCCAGCCAGAGTCCCCTTCCTTACTGTTGTTAATTTTCAGTGGAGAACCACGTTGGCTTGAGCAGCTCCCTGCTGCTTTCTCACTGATTTCCTCGTGGTGTCTTTGTGAGAATCAATGCTACAGCACTTTTCAAACGTCACTGTTTGGTTTGAGGCACTCATTTTTCAGGCTAAGACAGAACAGCTCACCTGCATTCAGCTCCTGCAGCAAAGCCCTTCAGCACGGGCTGAACTTAACCAGGCACTGGTGACATCAAGGGGACTTGCACGAGGTGCTTCACTGATGGCAAAGCCCCAGGGATGCAGTAAAAGTTTGGGTCTGCTCAGAAATCTGGCTGGTGCACATCCTAAAGCTTCCCCAAGCTATTTAATGAACAAAAAAGCAAACACAAAGCATTGTGTTCTCCTACCCAGAAAATCAGGTTGGAAAATTTTAATATAAATGAGTCTTTATTTTATTTTTTCCTACTGTTATTTTAATACTTGAATCCTCTTATTACTACATGTGAATCATCAAGAAGGCAAATAGGCTACAGGTGATCTGACACCATTTAAATTTTGTGAGCCTGTTTCACTCTCACTCATTAAAATGACATGTAGCTACACATATTTTGATACCAAATATTAACGATCACGTAAAAATATATAGTTTTAGGGTATGGTTTATATATATTTCTGGGTCATACATACACACACTCCTGGCATCCTTCCACAATGTTTTTGATTGAGGTAAAGTGGCACAGTGCTAACTTCCAGCTCATTCCAATTGAACAAACACCTCACCACAAGTAACACCACAAGTATGAAATTAAGTTTGAGGTGTGCTACAGCACTGTAAGCTCCCTGCAGAGAGGATCTGACAGAACTGCAGTCAAAGTGTTACCAGTGAAATTTTCAAGTGGAAATTCAACAGGATTTGGATATCCAGGTCATCAAACATCCTCTGGAATATTTCACCCTTTTTACTGATCATTCCATAAATCAGATGCACGCCTAGCTTTATGAAGAAACAGAAGTGTGGCTGCACATGTGCTTGGGAAGGAGGAGAGAAAGGAAAAAGCACTAAACTGAAAGCCAAAATGGTATTTATTATTACAATTACTTTATTGCTTCCACTCCACTTGACTTTTTGGTCTAGCAATCAAGTCAGAAGGGTTTACATTATCACAGGACCTGGCCCTCGTTTTTCTTCTGAATTGTCTCTATTGGCTGCATGTCAAAATAAATATGTTTTGGGCATTTGACAGGGCAAAGAGCCAAGATCACAGGTTCATAGAAATTTTTTTTTTTGTTTGTGATTTGTCTGTTAGTTTTCTTAAGCTTCTTTTGGAAAGGTTTAGTGGTATTTATCTACTCCAAGCAAGTGGGCAGGGCTTACAAGAGAAGCTTTGTTCAGCAGGCTTTGGTGTCAGGGAAGCTTGCTGCCTTATTTGAGTACCTCTCCTTTGTGTAAGGGATTTGTTATTTGTTTGTTGTCAAGATGCCTCTGGGCATTAGCCCCCACTCCCTATAAAGAGATTATTTTTCTATTATTTTTCACGCTGCTTCCCTTCAGCAGTTTCAGCTGCTGTAATACTTGAGGATGCTCCAACAGGCAGATGGATAATGCAGGGACACTGAAAGAATTTAACGCCGTGGCTTCAGATTTTCTTTCCTGACATTTTCCTTTGAAGTGGCTTCTCAGTTCCCACATACTGACTCCTCTTTCCTTGCCCTCTCTTAATTCCTCCTTGATCTCTGCTTTAATACAATTTTTTAAGTGCTGCAGCTTTACTTGTGTCCACATGGCCCCATACTGCTATTAGCAGACCCTGGAAAATAAAGAAGGATCAAGAAGCCTACCCCTTCTGCCAAGGTTGACTCTGGAAGATGGAAAGCCTCTTGGCATTTTGATGGAAGCCATAAGGACTTTATTTTCTTCAGAACAGTGTATTTTCTTCCTGAGCCACTTACTTGGGAACTGACCCAGTTTCAGCACCCAGGTCCAATTCCTGTCCTGGATCACACAGCCCTTCACAAAACTATGGCCTTTAAATCAGGACAGAGAGGTCAGTCCAGACAGGAGGCTTAATTTGGAAATAAAACCCCAAGTCAGCTGCATGGGAGATGCCATTAGGGTAATCTCAAGGCACGAGCATGAGGAAGAACAAGCAGACAGGGGAAAATCAGTATTACAAGGTCCTATTTCACATCTCAGCGGGCACAAGGTATGAACTTGACAGGTTTGTCCTCTGAGCAGGTGAAGGAGCGAATCACAGGCACTGAGCATGAGTTCCAATGGCATAAGGCATTTCCAAGCTGTCAGAAAAAGCCAGCACTAAATTCAAGCTGTTCTGATTCACTGGTACATGACTATAGAAATAGCGAGTCTGGCACCTTTCAGCTTTCTTCAGGATTGCAGCTCTAAAAGGATGATGTCTGGAAAAACATCAACAGCTTTCAGCTTGCTAAGGCAGAAACATTTTACACAAGGCTTTTTTAACACATTTGAGAAAGAAATCAAATTGGAGTGGTACATGCCTCTGGATGCAGTACAGCTTCCTGGTTTATACCCTGAACTGGTGTGGCATCTCGTTACCAATTTCAAGGAAACCACACTCATCTGTCAGCTGAGAATTGGACATAACCCCTTTATCACTGGCCATAACCAAGTTTTAGGACATATCCCAGAAGTTAAAGAAAATGCAATATCAGCAGGTTTACACAGGGCAGATAAATAAGAGCCTAAAGGAAGTGATGGGTAATAACTTGCACAAAGGGGTAGTTGAGGTGCATGAAAAAGAAACATTAGATTGCTTCACAAAAATCAGACAGTAACACCATTAAAAAAAAAGTTATCTTGAGATACTGCACTAAATCTAGCGATGAATGTGCTGATAACTCAATACTGTGCTTTGTGTCACCACTGTAAATCAGAGGCAATTTTTCAAAAGTCTGAATGTTGTTCTTTCTTAGTCCATCTTCTTCAGCTGAGGGTTCCCAGCTCTAATGGCAAGAACAAAATTTATAGTCCAGAACTTGGAGTTGATTCTCATGCTAGATGGAAGCTT
Source organism: Entomyzon cyanotis (assembly GCA_024500445.1). Classification (NCBI taxonomy): domain Eukaryota; kingdom Metazoa; phylum Chordata; class Aves; order Passeriformes; family Meliphagidae; genus Entomyzon; species Entomyzon cyanotis. Next base: position 5,628,109 of record JAKEPQ010000852.1, read on the forward strand.
GTCTCCAGAGGTTAGGCTAACATATTTCTTACTCTCACAGATGCTTGAAAGTTTTTAAGAAAGCCTGAGATTGCCGAAAAGAAGAACAAGACATAGCCTAAGACTTGGGGCAGAGATAAGAATCAAATTTTAAACACTTTATGCTTTTAAGCCTTTGTCATGCACCTTCTTCCTTCTGGAAAGGTTCTCTTTTCTTCACTACCAGACCAATATTTTAGAGTCCTCAGATATTCTTTTTCATGTCTGGTATATAACTTTATCCATGAGCAAAAGTCACTGAGCCCAGTTCTCTCCCACCAGCCCAAGCTGTGGCCCTGTAACAACAGAAAATGCACTTCAGGGCTCAGTGGTGCAGGGCACAATAAAAACTTTTCCTTTGGATCCTTTGGATACTTTAGGGCTTCTCAACACAAAGATAATTAAGGCTGGTTAATTAATAGATATCAAAGGGAATGCAGGTAATTAAATAAACATAGTGGACTGCTATGAAAGCTCTAACTGAGGTGGAAGTCTCTCTACATGGCAGATCTGGGTTAGCAGTCTAAGGCAACTTTGCACACAGATGTTCCCTTCACACTTTGAATTGATTCACTCTTTCTGAATCAAATCAGCAAGACATTAGTTTCTTTGACATCTTCACTGAGAGGATGTGTCAAATTCTGAAAACACTTTGAAATTTGTCACAGACATGTAAGTGAGAGAAGTGATTTAGTCTTCAGTGTTGACATGAATAAGTAGTTTAGTGCCACCCTTTTGAAACACTGAAGTGAAACACTGAACAGTGAAACGCACTTTTGTCGGCTGGAGGAGCAATCTAAAGCAATCTAGAAGTGGAGTTGGTAAACACAGAGACAACAGACAAGAGGGAAAAAAATATCACTGAGGGTGTTTGGAGCAAAGGCATAGAAAACCCTTTTGCACTTTGCCAACCTGCTGGGCCCAGTAGAGCATTAAAAAAATAAAATAAAATAAAATTAAACACCCACAACTCTGCAAACATGACTCAGGACTGACCATGGCTGCCCAGATGTCCTGCCAGTGGTTCATGCATCTCACCAGACCAACTAGGCTGGAGTTGTTGTCCACAGCAGCTGCTTACAACAAGTGTGTAATGCATTACTGAAAATTTAACCTGCAAAGTAAGGTCACATCAGGCTCTGATTTAGATCTCCTCATTGAAACCAAAGACATGGATCTATTTAAGAAGCTCACCAGCTGTACAACCAGCTTCTCCCACTTGCACACGACAAGAATAGTAAGACATTCATGATCACCAGCTCTGTTCACATATCTGAGTCATTCAATTAGCTTTTTCCCCTTTGTGGAAAAAGAACAGTGCAGATGACACAGCACACGCTGAGAAAATCCACCTAATGACTTCATGGATATCCCACACTGAAAGAACAGGAGGATTGAGCCCAAGGCTTATGTCACAGGCTGACATTGATATTTCGAGCAGCCTTTTCTAACTCACCCATTGCCTTTCTAACCCCCTCTGAACAGGCTGAGTTACAGCAACAAAGGCTGCCACTGTGTGGTCAGTTTTTTTAGCATCCAGGTAAACACAACACACTTTTTGTTCTTTATTCCCTCGCATCACAGGGGAAACTGAAAAGCAAGTTGGTTCATCTTGTTCTAGTGATGACCTGGATGCAAGAACAAATTCAGGCTCGACATGTGTTTCTCCAATTCCAGCACATCTCACTGCCTTTGAATGAACAAACTCTAATGATCTGCACAGAGAGGCAAAGATGAGGTAGAAACAAAGGTAAGTCTGAATAAAGCAGAGTGGAGAGAAGGACTGAAAAAAAAACCTGATTCCTTTTTCTTCTATATCATAGCGATTACTGAAATGCACTTTTCAATAGAGAAAAACCAAATTACAAAATGAATCAATGTTCCGAATCTGTCCCACTTCAGACGAGAAAAACAAATGCAGATTTTAAATTACATTGATAATGTGTTCTTTCTTCTCATCAAATTGATTTGCACAGTATTAAATATCTAATTAAAGTACAGCCATTGAATTTTTTGTCCTGAGGGCTGCGAATCAGGCAGGACAGGAGGGCAGAACTGAGTCTCAAACAGCTACAGCACACAGCTTAGCATCTGGCCTTAATTCCAACCACCTTTCACAGTGTGAATCACTGAGATATTCTGTCCATGGAGGGCACAGCTAAAATCTGCCCCTCTGTGATAATTTCTCCTCTGGTCCAAACCCACGAGGCCAACAGACATAGTGCAATAAACAAATGTTAATGTGGCTCATTCTTGCCAGTTAATTAATAGTTCTTCTCAGAAACCATTTAGTAAATTATTTGGATGACGAATAGTGCTTTGAAAGCACTTTGCAGTCACTAATAACACCATTCACCCTTCCTATTCCACAGCTGGTTTTATTAATAGAATCTTTTCATGGATGAGGGCTGATCTGCAAGAATATTCACTAAAATAACATCCAGAAATACATTCCATATAGGTTGTGCTGAATCCCTAACCTCTGGGAAGCACAGCTGTTTTAGGAAGCCATCAGTTTGCTCTCTGAAGAGAAGGACAGATTTTGGGAACTCAGAGTCTGACATTCCTCTACGAGAAGCTGCTGTGAGTTTTCTAACTTTCCATAAGAAACCAGAGTTCCTAACAAGGAAAAATTCACCTGCCCCATCTCTTATTGAACTCTACCAAGTCTAATGGGCTCTACTGATTCATTTTCACTTAATTGGCTCTAAGATGCTACCTCATTATTAGTCGAGCTGCAGGCATTCACACCATCTTGGAAAAGCAAATTGGCCCTAAAACCAGGGAATTACTCCTTTAATTAGGTTGGATTGATCAGAAAGGCTACAAAGATCACCTGCATTAACTAGAAATCAGCACATGTACCCTGCCTGGAGTCAGGGAGTGACAAATGACCACAGAAGCCTTGTCTTGCAGCACCCAGCAGTGTGAGACCAAGCTAGAGGATGCTCCAGCAAGGCCATCCATCCAAGGGGCCCCAGACTGCAATCAGGCTGAGCTGGAATTTGTTATTGTAATGAACTGAACCTTCTCAAAGTAGCAGATGCCAGGAGGGAAGGATGTTATATGGATTTCCAATACCAGCCAAATGGCCTCAATCTTGGAGCCAAAATTCTGTCACTCTGGTGCTCCGTGGAGTGTCTTGTTTATGGACTTTCATTACTTACTCGGCTTTGTAAACCACTCATTCCAGAGCTCCCCATGGTATCAGCAACTTATCATCACTTGCCATCAGCTGTTGCATATTATGTACATTAGTAAAGTTCCCCACAGAAACACTGAATAATAGAAGCAGTTTGGTTTATTTTCCCCAGCAAGAAGAAAAATAAAATCAAGATTCCTGCAGAAATAAGCTCCTGAATATATAAAAATTAATAACAAGGCACTAAATTTCTGTGCCAAATGAGAAAGTGGGCAGTGAAAAGCTCTTCAATATGTTGGTGCCTGGCTAACCTAATACACATTCTGGGAGGGATTTTAAAAATTGCTTAGTGCTCCTCTAAGTGTCCTTTCTCAATGACATCCATTTCACACATGCTCAGGTGATCCTAAGGATTCTCCCTTTCCAGCACCCAACCTCTGCCATCAGACAGCTCACAGCAGGAGCTGAAACACATAGTGGGGCACACAGAAAATGCTGCTGTTTGGATGATGCCAAAAGGTATTTTAGGAAGATTCCTGTTGCTTTATTAATTTCAAGTTCCATTGAAAAACAGTCCTTGGTAACAATACAGATACCCCCGCTTGCAAAAGCTCATAAAGCAATCTTGGTTGTATGCAAAACATCTGTACTCTGTGTGCTGTTATGGCTATAAATCTGTATTATGCTCCTCTGCACACCAGTATTTATCTTTGTTGTTTAGTGCACCTCTGCACACTGGAGAATTCATTAGGAAAACGACACAGTCATGCAGTGTGGCTATAAATTAATGTGCTGCTGCCTGAAGAAATGCTATTGATTTTGCACGGCACTCCTGGATTTGCATGTTTGCCAGTTAGCTTAGCCATAATACCATCATGTGTGTCAAAAAAATATCCTCAAGGGTTGAGTCTGCAGCCCAGCTGAAGGTACATTTCGGCAGAAGGTTAAGCCTTCACAGAATGCCAGAGACAAAAAAAGCCCCCAAACCAATCAACTAAGTGGCTTAGATTTAACCAAGCATTTAAAAAAAGAAAATAAAAAAAAAAAAAAAAAAAAAAAAAAGGACACACTGCTATACCCTGGCAAAGAAAGGAAGCCCCTGCAGGACTGCTGGATAAGTGTTAAACAGGAGGTGGAAGACAGGAAAATACAAGGAAGAAGATCTACTTGCAAGCCTTGGCTCATGCTATCCATGAGCTGCAGATGCCTTGGCATTCCCACCTGTGACAGGGACACCCCATCTGTTGTCACTCAGCTACAAAAGCTGTGAGGTGGCTTTCACTCGTTGGCAATCAATTATTGCAGGGGAGCCAATTGATCACATATCATGATTAGCCAGATAATTTACTTCATATTTCCATTAACGAGCCCAATGGGCATGATTAATTGCCACAGGGGGTAGAATTTCAGCGTGGCTAGTGGGGAACTTGCTTTGTAATATTGTGAATCCCATTACTGTAAATGGAAATTTAACAGCCAAATCCCCTGTGGATCACTTAGAAAAAAATTACCCCTTAAGGTTAAAGGGGATTTCATTAACAGTATTCCAGGATGCTCTGATTTAAAAAGTACTGTAAGCCTTTGGTGTGGCACAGAAATATGCATCCTACTGTTTTTTGCATATCCCTTGTTATTATATCTATCACTTTACCCTTCTCAAATGGAATTTCAAAACACAGCTCAGCCTGTTGAAATATAAGGCACATTAAGGGTAAATTTTCTAAAAGTTATTTAAGGAGATTTATCTGCTAAATCCCTATTAATATTAATGGAATTGCCCAGCCACATTGCTAGACACTACTCTGAAAATGAACCCCAACAGCAATTTATCAGGTTGCTTGGTTCCTAACGCCTACATACAGCAGAATGTACACCACATTCCAGCCCAGATTTGGGCTGGAAATCTAGATACCATGTTGTCACAATTAATGACATCTAATGCTTCATCTTACACTAGTGTGAGATATAGACAGAGTCTTATAAATTACTTTCTGGAGCCAATACATGGATGTCACTTGAACCTAGCTACAGGATATGTAGAAAAGTATTAAGTTGTCACTCCAGAGTGCCTTACTGACTGTCAATCACTAAGAAACACTGGTGACAGAGTGTTGGGCAGTCAAGCTGACAGAGAGTTAAGTTGCCTCTTGATGCCACCACAGCCAAGCTGTTGAAAAAGCCCCTGACTAGTTTGGGAATAATCATGTATTTAAGCTGAAACATCCAAATGAATCAACCAAATCAATCTATCTATGATATCAAGCCATTATCAGCATTAAAAGCATCCCTAAAACAAATTGGCTGCGCTGGATTTTAAGAGGGACTCGCCTACCCCAAACATCCAGGAGTTAAGGATACAGAGCACTGTAAGAATTTAAAATATTGTTTTCTGCTCCACTTCTCCACCCCCCCAATTGTTTCTGTACTAAAACTCTGCCCATCTTATGCAATCTGCTCCTTGTGAGGCCTCAAGGTCTGTTTTCATCAAGTGGGAGAAAGGCAGCACTGGATTCTCATTAGCATCAGATAATTCTGAGCTACTTTGCCCAACTACCTGAGGGGAGCAAATGGATGAAAAGAAAGAAGGCAGCATTAAAAACAAGCAGCCACACAGAGAAAGAGAGACCAAAGGAGCAGAAGAGACAATCAGGCAAGAGATAACAGAGGAATAAGGGATACAGCAGACAAACCTTAGAACAGGATTAGTTCTTGAGACCTTGAGGGTTTCAGAGACTTCTCCCTGTGCACCTGAGTCCAGCCCTCCTTTGCCTCATTAATCTGATTCTGTTTACATCCACCTCTGTGTTCATCTCCCGAGGTCACTGTTTCAAATTTCAAGTTGCTCTTTCAAATGCATGACACCTCCAGAAGCCTTTTCTCCACCATCTTTCTACAGTCAGAAAGAACGTCATAAAAAAGCTCCATGAGCAATGAAGGCTAATTTCCCTACAAAACATAAGCCTTTTGTACTTTTCCTCTTAATTTTTGTTCAAATTAATATATTTTCTTTACATTCTCACTTCATGTCACAAACAGGACACCTGGTTAGTTGTTCTTGCAATTATAAAGGCATCTGTATATTCCCACCCTGAGTAACAGGTTTTCTCCTCCTCATCTAGTCCAGGCTTCTCCTATTAGGCAAGAAACTCTTCAAGCCTCTAATGCTTCTCTTACTTCGAACATCCATTGTCAAAGACATTTATGAGCTTTCCTGGGAGTTGCTAAGGTACTTAAGAGGTCTGGTGTCCACAGCAGCACTGAGCTCATAAGTCACTGGCACAGCTAGAGGAGAATGTGGAACATTAAGGTCTGGCGGAGCTGAGCCAGGAAAGGCGGAGGGAGGGACAGCAGAGTGATGAAATAGAATGAGATACGTTGGCAAGAGCAGGAGACAGAAGGTGGAGAAAACGTCTAAAGACTTGCCAGAAAGAAAGGATTTAAGAGTGGGAGAAAAGCTGAAGCAAGGTGGGAAAAATAATATGAATTTTCAACACCCACCCCTTGCACAACTCAAGATAATTCAGTCCTGGCCATTTGTGTCACACTCTTGGGTAGTGGCACATCTCCACTGTCCCCACAGAACCCTTCCTTTGTTGCCAGTTCCATGTGCAAAATGAAGAGAGATCCAAACCCCCAAGCCTTCCCTAGAGAGGATATTTAATGAGCACTGCTTGCATAGCACACTGCCAGGGCTGAGAACTGAGCACAGGCAAACATGTACCTCCCTCTGCATCTCATTTGCATGGTTTTCGTGCTGGGGCCTGACACACAACCAGCATGGTTACATCTCCACCTTCCTTATCCCTGTTTTGGTTCTGTGTGTTGAAACAAAAGCAGGCAGATGTGACAGCAGATCTGTTTTTACCCCAGAGACTGTTGTGAAAGCAGCTAGGGATAAATAGGGATGTGGCTGACAGTCAGCCTCACATCTAGACTCTAGGAAAAAACGTCAGTGCCCCACAGGGTATGCAGGATGACAAAGTTTTGTCTAAAGATCTAAAAAAGCATCTTAATAAGTGTGTGAATTTGCTATTTTTTCATGTAGAAACTGCCTTTGACGTTTGACATGACAGGAAATGTTGCTGCAGTAAGATGGACAACAGGCTACGCTTAATTAAAACAGGCAGAGGGAATGGAAAGGGAGAGAAAGTAACTTATAGCACACTGGCACATCACTGCATCTTCCTGGAGAGATACTGAATAGGGATTAATGAGCAAAGAGAAAAATGAACCACGTTTCCCTCAGCAATTATTTCTGGCGTGCTTCCAGCTGGAGGAACCACGAGGAAGCTGCAGGAAGGAAAGCACCGACAGTGCTCCTGAGCACAGAAGGACACTAGCCTGGCTCTGGATGCAGCTTTCCAAATCTCACTTCCCACTTCTGCTGCAGCCCAGAGAATACCTCAGCAAACCCCAGAGGCAAAACACATTGAGCCTCAAGTTAAGAAATGGCCTGGGGAGGAGCTGGAAGGAGGAGGCATGGCAAAGCTGGAAAGGTAATGGACTGATTCTGTTCATACCAGGTCTGGTTTAACATTGAGGGTGCTCACTGCAGAACACTCAGGGCTTGGCTCCATGGTCTGTTATCCACATCTCCATCCTCTCCAGGGATGGGCCAGGCTCATTTCAAGCAGCTGGTACAACCACAGGTATTTTCCAAGAGGACTCTACCAAAACTCCATCTCTTCTCTCAGGAGGTGCCTGGCAAAGCTTGGTTTGACACAGAATCATAGCCATGCCCTGTTCTGCTCCCCTGCCCCCAGACCAGAAAAATAAAGGATATTATGACTGGAAACAGGGAAACATTTTGTATGCATACAAAAAATATCCTTAATAATCTCTGCAGCCTTTTTGACAGAAGATCATTCCACTCTTATGAGCAAATCCCTCCACGTGTCATTTGGCATGTATTCAAGAAGCCCCAGTTCTGCAATACTAATGCTTCTCTCTTATCTATTTACTTCAACAGCTTTTTTTCTGCAATTCCTAAGTCTGGCACAATACTTCCCTGGCCCTCAAAATATAATCTTCATTCTCCTCCCTATCACTTTGTAAACAGTTTTTTTTCCCCCTCTAATACCAGTAATCAGAAAAGCACACATTTTGAGGCTTGGAGACACCTGCCTGCATTGGCTAATCTTCCCAGAGCTCCTCTATGATTCTCAAAATCCTTCTTGCTAGGCAGTTTGCTTCTTACCACTCAGCACCACGGCTGACCCTCCTTTCTGCATCACACCCCATTTTCTCATCACTGTTCTTAACACCCTCCCTAGCACAGTGTGTGCAGGACATCATCCATCTGCTGAGCATCTTGTCATGGGAAAGGCCCTTTCTCCTTCTCAGCCTTTTCTGGCTTGATCTCTGTCTACCCCACCATATTTTTACATTAATAAAGGCATTTCTGTACAGGTAAAAATCCTTTTTAGTAACTCCTTCCATTCTAACACTACACATCTATTGAAGATATAGCAATTCATCACAGCACTTGAACATTTTGGCATATAAACAACAGATTTTTAATGGTATCTTTTAAATTATACATATGCTATCAATTATGTATATCAAAGGGATAATTTATGTGCCAAACTGGTGGCTGTATATTTATAGTTAAGACAATGGAGCTATCTATGCAGAACATTCACAATGAAAATTTAAAATCCACTGAATTTAGACTGTTTTGCTTTCATGTTGCAAAATCAACTGAGGCAAAACGAACGTTTCAATCCCTAATTCTTCTGCTACAAAATATATCACATCCATACCTTTCAGCTTTTGGAGAGAAAAATGCTTCTGCATTTGAAATTGTGCACTTCAGATTAACTGTACTATGAAGCTCAGTGTCTTGGCATAAGTCCAGGTCTTTCACAGAAACACTTGTGAGGAGGAATGGCCCAAAATGAGTCCATGAACTCTACTTAGATATAAATATGTATACACAAACACACAGATGAGTTATCAAGATGGGGAGACAGAATGTGTGCATGATGCTGCAGAAAGAGGGCATGCTTAATTAACGGATATCAGTACATAGAAAAGAACAAATCTAAATGTCTGTGACAGAAAGCCTGGCTTTTTGATGTGCCTGATATTGAAGAGGATTATAATATTTGATAGTAGATTTAAGAGAACTGAAAGTTCTTAGATGGAGATACATGAAATAGGATAACAAACCCCATCCTATCCTCAAATTCTTTCCACATGCTCATTTAGCAGTCAACAAAAGAGAAAAACCTCTTATTAAAAACATAGTTAACTAGTGATTGACATTATTAATATTTCTGCGTAAGAGGGAAATGAAGCATCCCAGTTACGTTTCAGAGGAAATTATAGAGAAGAAAGCATGTACTACATGTCATGTGAGTTTCTCTGAATATCAGCACTGGTTTCCAAGTAAAAAGTCCCTGCAAAGCCAAGATCTGACATGCAAGACTCAGTTGTGGCTTGACAGTGTTCAGCACAGGATTACAACACATCAAGAACCACTTCCAGTGCCTTCTACTTCTGTTTTACTGTAGTTAGAGACTGCTTGGTGTTTGTGCCCTCTTGGGACCCAGAGGGGCTGAGCCCAGGCCATTTGAACAGCCCTGGAAGGGTGGCTAGGATGGCTGGGGGAAAAGGCAGCTGAACTCTCTAGTTCCACAACGCACAGCAACCCAAACTCCTCCTGACAGAGGAAATCAATACGACACTGGCAGACGTGCCTCGGCTCGGCACAGAATCTCAAATGAGCAAAAGGCCTCCTCCTGCCTGGAGATCACCCCCTGAGCACTGTATCAAAGCTCACCTCATTTAATGCAAGCATCTGCAGAGGGTACTTTCCCCTGCAGGCCTTCCACGTCCTTCTCTAACATTTACTGCTGGAGATCAGTAGTCTGTACAATTTATCGCACCTGTCAAGGCTAATTTATTCATGCGATCTGGCAGTAATCAAAAAGCCCGAGATCGATGCGCCAGCAAACCCTGACATTTCTTCATATTTTAAAGTCCCATTTGACCTTGAACTGCAGCTAACTGGAGCTGAACTGTCAGCAGCTCTCTGAGGCTCGGGCAGATCGGCTCAGGGCACAGTGTCAGGGCAGCAGAGGCTGGGACTGTGAGCAGGAGAGGATGAGACACAGACAGAGGGACAGGGATGGCAGCACCAGTCCCTGCTCGGTGCTCACAGAGCCACCAACCAGTTTGAAATAGTTTCAGCCTGGCTCTGCCATCAAATGACTCTCAGACATCCCATGAGGACATCTTTGCCTTCTGCCTCAGCTTCCCCTGGTTTAATGAAACTGTATTCATTACCTGCTTCCTCAAAGTAATTATTCTGCCAGGAATTATAGATAGGACATGCTCTGAAGTTATTGAATCATTTGTTTTTCTTCTGATCGGATGATATTTGTGCAAATGACATTCTCTCAGAGACACAGAGGAAATCTAAGTGGTGTTTTAGGTAGAAATATGCAGCTACAGTTTTACCAAAACACGTGAATGGATTATTTTATCACAGTCAAAACACTTGACTATGTGATATGCAGTTGCACCCAAAACAGATTTTGTAAATGTATTTTGTTGCTTCTCTGGGTTCTCCTTGGCTGCGTTTCTCATGCTAGAAATTCTGTATGTCATATTAAATATGATTTTTTCAGTGAGATCTGCTTTTTTTAAGCCTAGAATACAAATAGAAATGACAGTTATGTCATTTTGTATTGTTTCTCCTCTCTTTTAAACAGCTAACACCTTTCCATTTTGTTGAAAGAAACCTACCAATGGAAAGCAATTGGCATTTTGACCAATGCTTTTGTGCACATTAAATATATGTCCAACACTGCCACAAAATCCAATCTGATGTTCATGGAAGAGAAACAATGACATATGAGGATGCAGAGGGAATTTGTATGTATCTAGACTAGCTGCAGCATGAAACCACACATGGAGCTGTGTTACCAGAAATGTGCTAATAAAGCATTTCAGCCAGCCTGTTTCCCTATTTTCCCAATGCAGAAAACAAAGTTTAAGAGGATCTTGAAATTTTGTGGCTATAAGTATTTTGATGAAGTTTTTTTCCTTTCTGTGCTCAGTCAAATGGGGATCTGGTTCCCTGTTCCATGCCCTGCTCTGGCTCCTCTGGGAGCTCTTTGGGGGAGAAGCACCAATGGCACCTCTCCCTGCTGGCTCATCTGCTGCTGCCTTCTACAGAAAATTTCTTTCTTCTACATGCCTTCTACAGCATTTCTTTCAAGCACAGTGTTAAGTTGCCTTTTTTCCATGTGTTACACACCACGCAGATAATGATAACTGTTAGCACCAAGGAATGGACCTTTATCCAACAAAAGAGCATTATTCCTTCCTTGCTCCTCAGCTCAGAGGTTCCTGAGGTCCTCAGAGGTTCCTCACACAGGTCAGCTCAACATGCTTTGCCTTATTCAGGCAACACTGCTGCAAGGATAGTTATTAGTCACTTAGAGACTTCCTTAGCAGACTGCAAAAGATACAGTAAAAAAAGGTCATATTACCTCCCAAAGTCTTCCAGGCAGAATTAAAACCAAGCCAAGCAAACCTGAGCTCCACACCTCTTCCCCCCTCCAAACCTACAACTCATCAAAGATCAGCTCTGTTACCCTCATGCACCCATGACAAAAACACTCTGACTTTATATTTCCTAGAGATTCCTGATTAAACCTCTCATCCCCAGAAAAATGAGAACTAGCTGGGGAGCTCCTCAAAAAGTCAATTAGGAAACAGGCATCCTCCTGCTCTGGGAACAGCTGGTATCCTGGAGCACTTTCTCATCTTGTTTTTTGCGTGGAAAAAGGATGCTTTCCACAGAACTGATTTTTCCTTTTTATTTTTTTAAGAGTTCTGAAAAAGATTCAAAATGGTTCCAGAGAACTCAAAGAAATAATTTTCCAAGTGTGCTGGGACCAAGCTAAAGGCTGACAGCTGAGCACCCCTGGGTACAAAGCAGCCCAAGCCAGGATTACAGTAATCAGCATCAAAATTTAGAGTTCTACAGAACATTTGGATTTCTGGATGAGCTGTTATTTTGCAGCACAAAATCTGTTGTATCAGAAAGTTTCTGAGCAGCTGTAGCTCATCTCATTTGGTTCAGACTCATCATTAGGCAAGTGAAACCTATTTCCATCTCAACACAATTAACACTGTCCTCTTCATTTTCCCCTCTCTCTCTCATTCAGTTCACACTTGCCTCTGAAGAGGAACCTCTATTAGATTTAGATCAAACCTGCAGGAAAGTGACTGAGAAGAAAGTGGCAAAGACTGAGGAAGCATTTTTTTTCCTCAGTTCTTTTGCTGTTGATCTCTTTCTGAAATTTCCAGCCTTATGCTTTGATAATGTCCTGGTACATGAAAGAGTTTGTAACATAAAATGTTACACTCGATGGAGCATGATGTGATACTGGAGCCAAATGGCCAGATGCTCTTTTCTGAGCTATTTCCAATGCTCCCACTCTAGAGAGTGTTTTTAAGGGTACTCACAAGCTCTAGTCCTCTACTGGGCTGGCAGTTTCATGCTAGAGCACCACTGTGCTGTGTTCTGATGAACCATTGTTTTCCATTCCAGGGTACAGTTCTCTTCAATTTAATAAAAAGAAAAATAATGAAGAAAATAAGAAAGAAAAGAAAAAAAAAGCCAGTGTGGTTCAAAGAAATTGCAGAGAGGTAGGGAGTTGAGCTCTGTCCCCAAAAATGGGATCATACATCCTATTAAAAGTATAATTAAGATTACATTAATGATCTGGTCAGAGAAAAACCCAAGCACTCTTAACTTCATCAGAACAAGCCTAGGGCCATGTTTTAGCTGTTTGGCTTTGCTTTACACTGTTTGCCCATCCTGTTCTTTCATGTGGGGGAAGACCCTTCACAGGCAAACCCTCTGGTTTGGAATGTGGCTGAGGTCAGACATCTGAAGCGTGTCCCCAGTGCTGCTTACCAGCCTGTCCTCATCTGCTTTCCCACCATTTCCCTGTGAGTTGGTATCTGTTTTGGTGGGGGGATCTGACCTCAGGGCAGGGATCAGAGTCCCTGGCACTGCTGGCAGCTCTCTCCCAGTTGTTAGCACAGATATTCCCCTCTGCAGCCCCTTGGCATTGGCAGCTGCACACTTTGGGCATGAGGAACACCAGTGGTGACTCCTGGTGGCTTCAGACCCTCCATGGCTCAGCAGCCTGGCATTTAATGCCTGAGCATGAGCTTCTCCCCTTGCCACAAAGTCTGTCTCTTTCCCCAGACAGAAGGCATTACTGCTGGACACAAATGTCAAACCTCATCTCACCCTGCCTGAATCTGTGGAATTCCAGTGGATGAGAAGCTGCTGGACACTGGGATGTGCTGAGGATCTGATGCACATCACCCCAGACCTGCCTGCTCCAATCCCTGCTCTGAAGAGGGGAGGGAGCTGCCAATTAACGCAATCCAGGCACCATGAATTCAATCCTTTCATGATTCCTTAATGCTTGACTTTACAAGCTTAGCATCCTTTCACCGCAGGAAACGCCGATAAAACTGCTAAATTAAACTGGGGATGGAAAAAGAGGACACCTTTAGTCATACCCTTTATCTGGAGGGTGAAACCTGGGAGATTCATCACTGAGATCTTTGCAGCCTCAGCAGTGGGGCAACTTCCAATACCAGCAGATTACATCACTTACTAGGATTTTGCTTAGGCACTGTAGAACTGCTCAGAAACATTTTAATAGCATTTAACTTCATGCTGAAAATGCTGATTTATTGCACTCCACTGTGAATAGGCATGTCTGAGGACAGAGCACACTACATTTTCAGATGTCAGCAATCATGGGGTTTTGTTAACATAATTTAAGTGATTAAATGGCTTCAAACTAAAAGGCTTTAAGGCTTTTAATTCAAAACAGAATTAATTTATATTAAAAAGTACAGCTTAGGAAAGGTCAAAATAAAAATGAAGTATTTTCAGATTTACCAAAATAAGACACTTTGATTAACCCCTATTTTTGTACAATTTTCACTTGTATTTTACCACAGCATGTGTAAAAAATGCTGGAATTTTGAGTAACTCACCAGAACTGGGTTTCTATTTAGCTCTAAGAGTAGGGACCTGTCCTCATGAATCACACAGAGCAAAAAGCATTGTCCAGAATTCAGAATTAAAGTTTGCTATTCATAAACCTGGTGACATTTTTATTACAGCATACCAGTCTGGAATCTGCATTTAAAACACTGACTGCTCAAAGGAATCTAAATCTCTTTAGCTAAAGGTAATAAAATGAGGTCAAAAATTCACTACTCAACAATCTACCATTAGCATTTCTACTCAGAAAAAGATGTAGTTCATCTATTTTTACAGAAAGTAAAGGCAGGGCATATAACAGAAGTTTGGAAAGTGTAATGATTTGCTTGTGCATGGAAGTCCATTAGGTAACGAGCTTCATTTCCTCACAAAGAGATTCTGCACCATGATTTTTTTACAGTGCACACAGTCCTTGTGTAACCCAGAGGTGGGGCTGCATTTCTGTTCACACAACCCATGGCTCCAGCTTGGCAGCTTCACCTCAGTCACCAACATTACCACAACACCAGAGAGCACAGGGGGTCTGAGCTGGATCCTGGCTTTGGTCAGCTCTTTCCAGCCCTGAGGAGCTGGGATATTCCATGGACATTCCACTGACAGTGGCCACAAACCTGGCCAAGGTTACCTGTGACACACCTGCTGATGCTGACCCAGGGCTACTGAGAACAGAGCACTCTGGACACTTGATGCTGGCCCTAAAAGAAAAGAAGTTTTACTTGCAGTAATCAATGTGGCAGCGTGTTTTTTATTCAATTTGTTTGGATTCTTAACGGTGGAAGCAGAATTTAATTTCTGCCAGAGCATCCTTTACAATAAATGCTTGATCTGTCCCCACCCAGCATTACAGCTGATGGGCACAAAGTAAAAAGAACAGCAATTCATTCCCCTTATCACTGGAGCACCAGAGGAAGCGAGAGATCCTTAGTGCAATGATTAATGGCTCACTATAAAAAGATGCATCATAAACTGCTTGTATTAGGTGAAATCATAAACTAAGCTTTTAATGTTTATACGATCCCTTTCTAAGATAATTAAGTGTGTCTGTAGCTCCCACTAGAATTGGAACTCACATGATGCTTGCAAAAAATGCAGTTTCTTACAGGGTCCTAATTTGGGACCCTTGCTAAAGGGATCCCTGTCTTCCTCTATTTTCAAGCACTGCTTGAATTTCTCCTGCTTTTGGGACATCTCTCTGTAGCACAACTCAGAGAGACCATTTGATGTTCAGGAGCAGCAAAGATGATCCACCCGAAATTCAGAGTGTCTTCTTCAGCCTGTGCTCATGAAGGACAACTCATCCACAGAGGAGTCAGCCAACACTGGATGCTGTAATTTCCTGTGTTTAGGTGCTAATAATAATTCCCATCAGCTTCAGTAGCTGGTTGGTGAGCAGTGAGAGGATAGCACCATTTTTCCCAACAGAATCTCCCTGGATTTATCCACCTTGCAGTGAAACTGACATCTTTGAAAAATACAGTGCAAGATGATATTGTGTAAGTGTCCATCTATTTCCTTATCATCACCAGCCTGCAAACATGTCCATCTCCCTTTTATTTCCCAGAACAGCTGCTGCTTTTTCTCAACCAAACCAGAATCTCCCTCTCTTGGCAGACAGACATTGGCTTCAGTGTAAAGTCACCCCATCAGGAGAATGTTGCAGCTCTAACCACTGTGAAGTTTACACAAAAAATAATAGGAGTTTTAAAAAGAGCTGCGGAGCCCTAAATATTTTCAATAGGCATAGTAGCCTCAGTCAGTTGCTCCCCTGCTAATTCAATACAGAAAATCACTTAGGTTAATTACTTAAATATTTCCATCTATGGAATTTAGAAAAGGGCAAAGCCAACAGTAGAATACCCAAGATCATATTTTTTTAATAAACAATAGATTTCATGGGAATTAGCTGGGTTATCCAACAGTATCCTCCCAAATCAGCTCATTAGTTTCACTGAGTTTCCCCATTTCACTTTATTAAAACAATTTAAACAAGAGTTCACTAGATGCAATGTAATCTATTGCAGACACTCCAAACCTAATCCCTTTTCTTTTAGCAGTAGCACAATAATAGTTTGCAAAAAAGTTTAAAAGGATTATTGTTACAGCTGTTTCAAATAGGGACTGTTTTCAGCCAAGCATATCCCACTGCTTTCCCTACATTTTATTATTTATTATTATATTAATTTTTGTTCTTTACTTATTCATTCATTTATTCCTTCCTCTTTTGATCTTTCTTTGCTTGACACAAGCAGTCACACACAGTCAACAGCATCCCTCTGTGCAGGTGTGGGGGATACACCAAAAATCCCTGCATGGGTCACTGCACCAGGCCTTTGGAAAAAAGTGATTTTTTGCAATTTACTTGGAGGTTCTGGAGTTGAAAAACCTCAACTTGGTAAATTCACGGTGGTTTTATAAATAGCCTAGAGAGAAGGGAGAAGGTTCCTGTGCATTTTCACGCTGTTGGTTTCTGACAGCTCTGAAAGACACACAGGAGGGAATCACACAGAGGATTTGCAAATTAGGAGGCAGACACTGTATGTTCCTTACCATGATAGATCCAGCCTGGAAACACAGAGCAACAGACCCATGCTATGGACATGCAGCTTATTTCAGAACAAACAAACTCATACTCTTGTACTTTCATAAAATCTTTCCCAAACAGTAGGGTTAGATTTTCTTGTAGGGCAAAATACACACCCAGCCAAAATAAAACCCAACGAATGACAGCTGATTTCTAGATCCAAGGTTTCTGCAGGCTTTAACAGGTTCCCTCTCCTTGAAAACCCATCAAATCCTTGTCTCTTCAAGCAAGTGCCATTTCATAATCCTATTAAAACCTTTGCCTCTGTTTACCAGGAGCCCTAATCGTACTCAGCAAGTTCTCCTCGTCTAAGGAAGAGCAACAGCTTTCAGATTTCTTAGGAGGCTTATTCATCAGATTTCTTAGGAGGCTTATTCATCAACCACGCCAGAGTTTTGCCAGAGTGTTCAATCTATTCTGGGAGCAGCCATGTGGAAAAAGTTTCAAACAGCTCAAAGCCCTGCACAATGATAAAGGAAAGCTCACACAATCCCGGTAATAGCCTGACCCTCTTAAGGAAAATTGGATGATTTGTGGTAGCAGTTTTTCTGTCCCCTATGTGAATTCTGAACCTTAAAGTATAAGCAGTGTATTCACTCAGTCCCATTACAAACCCCATCCCTCATGCAATGCTGGAATAACAAATACACACCCATATGTGAAAATAAACTCTTGCTGCAGTGACCTTCCTCCTCAGTCCAGTGGTGTGAAGGAGTTTGTAGCCATTTTAGGACAAAAAGAGTCAGATAAAGAATGGACTAATTTGATGTTCAATGTTTCACCACGAGCAGAATATATGCTTTAACGAGCACATTACATGCACCAGGGACAAGTTACTGGGAAGCAGGGGATAAAGAGTAAAGGGAAAATAATTAAACAGTCAGCTTTATAATGAGGAAACTCTGTTAATGCAACATTAAGCGGCCTAATTTTCAAATGCTAAGCAAAGACATGTTCCTTGGCCTTCAGGAGGACTTGCTGGCAAGCACCACCTTGAAAACAAGGGCAAGGGATCACAGGTATCAAACCTCCTACAGGCCCAGGGCACAGGGACTGATGCTGTTCCAAAGTCATCTGTCCACACTTCACACTGACCTATCTGACAGGATAAGACACCTGTACCCAGCAGTTCTTATTCCATCAGGAGGATTCTCAGAGCTGCAAAATATCCCAGCACTTATAATGTGGGGTTGGTAGAACATCGTAAGTGATTTGTAGCAGCCTGGCCCTAGTTTTCTGTAGGTATTGCCTGTGTTAGACCACAAATGTACAACACCAGCTAAGGGCAGTGAGTACATGGAGACTTAGAGATGCTGTTTGCACAAGCACAGCTCCTGGGAAAAGGGAAAATCTTTCTCATTGGGTTCAGACACTGACAGAATGAACCAATAAAGCATATTTCTGACTGTTATCAGTTCTCTCAAGGCCCGTAAGGCCAGCAACATTCATTTGCTGGCGCTGTCACTTCCAGATAGTGTTGCAATATCAATTACTGCAGCATAATAGCCTATCAGTCAGACAGCAACTCTGCTGGACCACAAGCTCCCCAGCACTGTTTGCAAATGGAAATGGCACAAAGTCTCTTTTTTCTTACTCACTCTCATGCCCAATTCGATGTTTTCTCCTCCATAGACTTCCATTCCAGGGTCAAGCAAGCCAATCTCACCAAAATACTCTCTGTCCACCACGAACGAGCATCCGATCATGGCTGGTGTCCTGGGCAGGGAGATTAAAGCAAAAAATGAACTCCTTGATCAGCTATTGCAGAACCCCCTCATAACAAATTTACACAGATGAAACAGTCTTTAAGTTTACATTTTAGATTTCTCTATTGGCATCAAGCACATGGCACTTCATGTAAACATGAAATTCTGGTACTTCTCTGTTTGGTGCTGTAGTTTCTGAAGACTTTCTGTTGAATCATTCTCTAGTCAGAAGTGGTCTCAAGGCTCTCTGAAAACCACTCAAGGTCCTGGATACTCCTGGCTGGGCTCTCCCATCTTCTGTTGATGCATATATTTATACACCAGGATCTTTGCAAGATGGATGCATTTATAAATTCAAATTATTTGATAAAATACATCTTTGCTTCCCAGAACCAAGCCTGGAAACAGATTTGCCTAAAAAAGCTGAGAGCTCTCCTGTACTCAGGATGAGACATATCCTACATGCATCTTGATTCCACATCTTGTATCACTGAAAACCATCTCTTAGGCTAACAAGGAATAAATTTGGTCTAGAAACTGAAATAAAAGAAGGACACAACCAAGGTAAGGAAATTCAGTACCTTTGCAATGAAACAAGCTTTGGAGGGAATATTTCAGGTATATTTTTTAAGTTTTACCCATGATAAAAGAAGGAAGGAGATAGGGGGAAGAAACACACCACTTTCCCACTTTCTTTATTTCCTTTATTATGTATTTAAAGCTAAACACAGGCTTCACTGGATCAAGGCATCACTCCTTTGCAGAACTGAGATGCTAGTTTGGGCTTAGACTCTTTCTTTCCAGCCTGCCTCCCCCACAAAAATCCTCTGGAGGCAGCACAGGATGCTCCCATGAGGACGTCTCCTTCCTTTCTAATGAGGAATGGTACTGGCAGCCTTTTCAGACTGCTCTCAGGTGCTGGAATCTCTCTCTCTGGGGATGGATTTCTGCAGCTGTCAGCTCTGTCCATTAAAACACTGAGTTGTTAATTGAATGGGGGTGGGAAATACATTTTAGATGCAACTACATAATCATCACTCACAGACGAGTGCCACTAAGGACTGTCTTTGCAACTCCCTCTCTCCCTTCTAGGTTTTTTTTTTCCTTCTCATTATGTATATTCAAATATAGACTTCACAAGCCTTCATGGCTTTTTCAGGGGAAAAAAAAAAAGTTTTCAGGTCTGAGCAACAACAGCAGCACAATGGCACAATGACAGAAAGAGCCACATCCAGCTTTTAAGAGCAGCCAGTCAAAAATTGCCACTGACAGTGCCTTTTTCTACCTGAATTTGGCTGCCTGCAGCCACTGCTCTTCTTCACAGCAGCAGCTGCAGGAGCTCAACTGAGAAGTCCCTGGCTCTGCCCTGGTCGTGTCCTGATGTGGTGGGAGAACTTGCCTAGAGAGCACAGAGTTGAGTTTTCTGCCCATTGCCTGTTCCACACTTCCACCAGGGTCACACAGAGCCCTGGACACTCTGTCCCCACCAAACCCAGGCCCTGAACTCCCCTGGGCTTTGCCTGACCCAGCTGTAAACCAAATGTGATGGGACTGGGAGAGGTGATGGTGCTGCTGCTCCCAGCTCTGTCTCATCTGCTCTCCAGTGAGTCACCTCCCTCTGCCTCTGTCTGTCCATCTGTGAAACACTTAATAATACTGGGGGAAAGTCTGAGAAATGCTTCAGCAGCCTGAAAGCCCAAATTTCACTTCTAAAAGTGCTTTAAGCACATAGCTGGATAATTTTGTACTGGACTACACTGTCACACCGACGTATTGCAAACACTTTTCAAAAAAGCTGCTTGAAAAAAGCTCAAGGCCCTCACTTGGCTTTAGCATGGGGTTTTTCCAGAACCTGAAACGCTCCAGAGTGCAGGAGAATTTTCTTTAAAGCTGGAAATGGCTACATGAGCAAGAGCAGCTGTGTTAGCTCATCTTACCCATGCTCACTACCCAAGGGGCAGCACATGAGAAGGTGAGTGCCCTTAGCACTTCACAGCTTCAGAGCACAGCATAGTAACCTGCTTTATGTAAAACAACCTTTTTCCTTCATCATGCCCTTTCTAGTAAAATGGAGACCTTTTTAGAAGGGAAAAACAGCAATTAGAAGTGTACTGTTTTTTACCAACACCTCAAAGGTGTTGTGAAACTTAATTGATCTGTGGAATATTCATTGACACAATGGAGGATGTTATAAGCATTAATTATAATCAACAGCAGCACTTAAAGGATAACATGGGAAACACAGCAAAATGGGTTTTGCAGCTAAATGCTTAAAATTCAGTCTAGAATTGTATTGATTCTGCACTGGAGGAAGATACAGCATAGTCAGTTTGGGGAAATTACCTGAGAGCACTGTTGAAGCATGGGAGACCCAAGAGAAACACTGTTTTGGGTAATGCCCTGCGGAAAGGGAGGAAACACAGAGGGGTTTTTGGTGGTGAACATGTCTGCCACGTAAATGGGGAAACCTGCATGGTACCTGCATAAGTATTTCTGTATTTCTTACAACTCATGTCTTCTGCAAGAAAGAGTCACCACCAGGCCCTGAGAATTCAAGGACAGATTTGCTGCTCAGGAGATACAGGGAAAAAAATGACAAGATGACAAGCTAATGCTCAGCTGGAAAGGCAGAGCAAATATGGATGTAGAATAACTCTCTGATGCCCTGTGGAAGTAAATTTTTTGGAAAGGCAGGACACCCATCAGAACCTGAACAAATAAAAGTGAAACTGCTCTGTTACAGGCTCCTGTGAACCAGAAACTGAAAAGATGGCCATAAGCAGTCCATAAACAGTCACCAGTTTTATTATTGCATGACAGCATGGTTTATCCTGAAAGACTTTACCTCCTAAGCTCCAGTACACTGGTGGATTTCTTCCCAGAGCAGTGAGGGCCCAAATTGGCTTCATCATATTGTTATTGCAGAGCAGCACGGGGCCTGAGCTGCACGTGAGATGGGCACAAACAGCCCCAGACAAAGGAGGCAGCACAAAACACTTCACTGGGGGCTCATCAAACTCTAATTTGTGTCCATGGGCAAAGCACTGGTGCTTTCTGGAGCAGCTGATGCAGTGTGTGTACATCCACATCCCTACTGGTAGCAAGCTATGGCATATTAAAGCAGTAAGTGAGAACATATGCAACAATGAAATGCACCACTGCTGCTGGAGGAAGATAAAATGGAAAGCTGTGCAGCGCTTGGCTGGGTGAGGCTGACTAATGACTCTAATGCTAGTGGCTGCTGATCAAGAAATCAAATGCAGAGCAGTCCATCATCATCACAGCAGGTGAGGGAAGAAGAGTCAGAGCCAGAGCTCAGAATACCAGAAACCCTCCTTGCTCTTCCAAAACCCAGAAAAAGAAATACAGCATGCATTAAAAACCCCAGCTTGTTTCAATGCATAGTCAGATTCATTAGAAGCCCTCTGAAATAGGATCCTTTGTTACACAGTTTGTTGCCAGATGATAAGGACGTTTTGGGGCAGTGTGCTCGCAGGAACACAAATGGAAAATGACGTGATGGACACAGCGTGTCAAAATAACAATCCTCATTTAAATCTTCACATTACAGACATCTTACATCTCAAATGTCAAACATGTAAAATGGATTGCCTGCAGAAGCCAACTCGGGGAACATCAATTGTTCTGAAGTTCAGAGCATTAACGTGGGGGGAAAAAAGAACCGACTTTAAAGTGCATCAGAAATCTTTACAAAATCTGACACTTTGTTCTTGCTATTTCTTTACCTTTGTTAGCACTTCAAGGCCACGTCCCCTTTGTCACTGAGATCACAACAGCTGATGTGACATTTTATGGTGCAACACTTGGCATGACTGCCTATGAATGCCCCACTGGTGTGAGGACAGTTCCTGCTCTTGCCCAGCAAGGCTCTGAGTAGAGCCACACCACTGTCAGTGTCTAAGAAATTAGAAGATCAGGCATCAAATGGAAGAATTCTTAGGCAAGAAGCATGTCTGTTGTGTAGCCCCAGGAGAAAGCAGGAATTGGACCCTGATTTCTAAATGCCTCACCCAATTCCGCACATGGATGATATTTATTCATGCAATGCAAACATGAGAAATGCCAGGGCTCTGCTCCTCACTGATACAAGGGCACACATGTTCTTTAATGCTGAAAATCTCTAATCCCTTTGGAGATCTGGCAGGAAGTATTCAGCTAAACCAACCACAAAACCAGGCACAGGGCTATTTGTTACCAGCCTTTTCTGGTAACACACAGAGAGAGCACAAACCAAACCCAATACTTGCTGAAGACAGCGTTAAAGAAAGCCTTAAGAGGGTCAGTGTTAGCAAGGAATAAAACTTGCAGTTTTCATGCTGATGAACAGCTCTGCAATCTTGTGAATGCACTGGACAGACACATGGACTCAAAGACATCAATGTGGATCCATTTGCATGTGTTGCAGAAAGGACTGAAACACGAGTCATGGTTGCAGTTAATGGTTTGAAAAGCTGGTTACAAGATCAAAATCTGTGCCAAAACAACAGAAATTTTTTTAAAAGTTTGCTCACTAGCCTGACTTTGCCTTCCTTTTGAAAACATACTTTAAATATTCCACAGCTACTAAATTCCTGTCATGAATGCTTTCAAATCTCAATCCTAAGTACAGGCTTCCTGATTGTTTTCATCAATACCCCTCACACATCCACTCTTTCCATTACCATAATTACACTGGCATATCACTTAAAAGCCACCAAGTTGCATTGTATTTCCATAGGTAGGAACAACACAACAGCCAAATGCTTTAGTAAATCCATCCAGGTGCTACAGCTTCAGAGGCCTTGTATTGCTGAGGTTTAACTTCTCAGTCTTATCTGTTATGTGATCATTATCTCCAGAACAGAAGATATTCAAATACTACAGCAATCCATGAGAAAATTAATAGAATGACTTCTCCTATAAACTGCGAGTCATGAAGTGTGCAAAACCCTTCAGGAATGAAAGCTTTGGAGGATTAAATTTTCCTTTATCAACAGACTTTCTCAGGGCTGAGTGAAACAGGTATAAAACATCCGCACTTTTAAAACAATGTGAGGCAAGCAGGGCACGTTATCCAGCAAAACTGATTTCCTAAGTAATTACTTCCCTGCTTATTGAGGTTTCAAGCCAAGCAAAAGGTCAGTGATGATGGACTGTGCTGTCCTGTAGTAAATAAGGTTAATATTACTGTATAGCTCTGTTTTGCAGTCGCAGGGCATGAGAATGAACCTAAGTACAACTTGCAACATTTGCTCAAATACAGATTCAAATACTACTCTGCATGAGGGAAGGATCCTGTGAGGTGTCTCCATCCCACTGATCACTTAGCAAAGGGATCCATTTGTCGGTGCCTGTTCACTCCCAAAAGATCACTTCCATTTTTTCAGGTGGGTGTGTTGTTTGAAGTGCTTGGATGAACTTTCCAGGATCTGACAACTCCAGCTTTACACTGGAAGGGAAGTACATGAGCTTCTCTGCCAGAGCCCACAATGGGATCATACAGAAGAGTTTTAGCTTACTTTCAGATGAAGCGGATATACATGAAAATGAAGATGACTCTAAGGTGGTAATTTGTGTCCTTCCTAAGAAGTCTTAAAAATAAGAGCAACCTAAAGTGCATACTTGGGCTTCATACTTTTTAGCATTTATTTCTAGGGTTGCTAACAACAGTACGCTTAACCCAGCAAAATATGTCCCAGAGGAGCTGTTAGACAAGCATCTGCACTGGAGATGAAAGGCTAGGAGATGTGAATTTTCAAATGGAGGAGAAAGAAAGCTTCTTTCACATCAGTTGCAGTTTTCCCACCGTAAAAATTCTCAGAAACACCTTCACAATGCCTGTAACAGCATTTCCTTAGAAAATTCCATTTCTGAAATGTAAAACATTCTCTTAGAGGGAAAAAAATAAATTGACACACTGACTACATGGTCTGGGTTCATTTGAATATCTGACCAGTAGGACCAAAAAAAAAAAAGAAAAGAAAATGGCAACTCTGGAACAGAGTGAGGCTAACACAGCTCCTACTGGTGCTCCTGGGAAGCTCTGGCTTGGGCTGATGGCCACAGAACAAAGGCAAAACCAGCCTCTTTGTAATCATCTACACAATACCTTTGCTTCTCATACACACAATATGCCAGAGTCCACTGGTAAATAAAAGCTTAGATGGAAAAGATCCTGCTCTCCTACTAGAGGCCAGAAAATGTGCTTGAAGCACACACTCAGAGCCAGAGGACCTGTGCACGCTGTGGGGCAGCTCTGAGAGGCAGCACTCACATGCACAGTTTTTGCAGAGCCATCACTTCTCTCCAGCCTCATCCTGTTATGCCTGCACAAAGCCTCATTCCCCTCAATCCCCCCTCGGCAGACAGCTGAGATGGAACCATCACCCTGCCCAAAGTGACAGCACGGGGGAGATTTACCTGATGGGAGCTGACTCATCCCCTTTATCGAGCCAGTCCTGGGGTGGGATTATGTACATGCACCAGAGCCCCCAGTTGTAGCCGTGGGCGGCGTTGGCGTATTGCTGCACTTCAAACGTGTTGTACTTGATGTTGTCGATGGCCGGCAGGATGATCCGCTTGCGATCCTCCTTGATCCGCGTGAGCGCGGGTTCCACCCTGCAGCAAGGAAAACAGCACACTGGTTTACAGCCATGCAGGAGTCCCAGGTCCTGCTTTGCAGGCTGATGGAGTGAGGTTCTGTAATCCTGAGAGCTTGAGCCCAGAAAGATGGGAAACCCAGGGAGGGACAGGGCAGAGCTGAGCCCCACGCTGCTGGGACTGCAGATGGTGTGGGAATTATCACAGAGCACCTCTGTGAGGCTGTGCCAGAGTTTAACAACACAAAAGTTGACCAAACACTTACTCTGAGGCCTGGAGACTGTTAATTCATTTCACAAAGGACAAGTGTTGAGAGACACCATCACCAATAGCAGCTAAATGGTCTCCTACTGGCTGCACCACCAGGATTCCTGGTAGCAATTAAATACTGGCTGGCAGGGCTTGAAGAACTAAACACACACCAGGGACTGGAAGGATCTGAAGGTTACTTAAAGGTTTTAATCCTGTTTCCCAAGACTGACCCCATCAGATCTAGTTTGAATGACAAATGTGGCTGCATTATGCCTTTTAAAACCTCTTTGGTGATGAGAAGATTTCAGGTGCCAGATGGTGCAAAAGCAGTGAACTGCAGGAAATGTTCCATCATTTCAAAAGGCTTTAAAACATCAATGTGCTTTCCACAGAAGCTACATCCCAAAAGGAAAGTAAAAAGCTTCAGTGCAAACACTCATTTCTGACCAAGGTAGTCTGAGTTTGCTATGAATTTACAGGGAAACTGATCCAAAGGGGTAGCAGACTTACATAAGGGTGGAAATCATTCCTCAAAGCAGTATTAGAAAGAGCCACTGCTTCACTCCTTTGTAAGTGTGTTTCCCCTTGAAATGAGCTTTGAAGATTTTGCAGAGCTCTCACATGGCTCTTTAAGGGAATGGTGGTTTGCTGTGACTCACAGAGGCAGAAGGATTTGAACACTGATCTTTTCTCATTTTTCTTTTGCTGTTGGTCAGAAAGCAAATTGCTCCTTTGTGGTTTCAAGTTTGTTACTTTATATTTTGTTTGTTCTGTTTAGTTTGTTACCATGAATTTTCTTGTGTAAGCCAACAGAAAATACATGATTCAGGCTCTCAATTCATATGGGTTTCAGGCCACACTTGTGCACCCCCATAAAGAGCCAGTGTGACCTACCAAATCTGGATAAACCTCTGCCATTATTAATACAAAATTATATTTATGAGATTAAGTGTTTTAAAGGCCAGTGGGTGGATAGCAGAAAAACTCTTGCAAATCCAACAAAGCAGGGACGAATGCAGAAAAGCTGAATCTGCTTTGTTCTTTCCATCATGTTATCTCTGCTCATCAGCAGAAGAAAATTAAGAGCAATGAAGACTGGGAGTTTTCCAAACTATTTTTATCTTTCTTGGTTAGAATTTAGTCACCAAGTCCTCCAGTTCTGAATTATGTTTATGTTGATACAAAGCAAGACTGTTTAACCACTGTGCTCAAAACTATCCTGGAGGTTCCATGTCCCTTCTACAATTCCTCCTGGGATGCTCATTTTTCAAGTATTTTACTTTGTAGGGTAGACTGAGATTGTGTAATGAAAAAGCTGAAAGAAGATAAGGAATTCTTCTCCCTTAAAGTCAGATATTTGCAATGGACCTCCCATATGCCCAGTAATTGCCTCAAACTTCCATTCTCAGCAGAGAGAGGCAGAGGATAGCACTTTTATAGTCAGAGGCCTCTCACAATAATGCAGACATTGAAACTGGGTGAGATTAAAAACGCTCCAGAGGATCCTGTTTTAAATAGAAAGGGAATTTAGCCTGCTACTTTGTAAGTGTTAAAATTGGACTGCTAAAGTGTATCCCAAATAATGGTTAGAGAAAGAATGTGAAGAAAATATTTAATAGTCACCCTGGTTTTCAGCCCTTAATCATATTTGTGATTGGGTTAATCCAATACTTGAGTCCTGGAAATGCTAACCTGGGTCCTCATTTTCTTCTTTACAAAAGGAACAATCCTCTCCCAGCTCTGGTGCTGCTCTCACACCAGCTATCACCAAACTACTCCTGTCACTCTACAGCTGATGAATTTCTGTGTTTTTTCCATTTGCATGGCTCACATTTATTACCACTTGACAGGGTATTTTGCATCTGAATGGCACAAGGAGGGATCTGTGGAGTGTAATACAACAGTTGGGTCAAAATACATGATGAAATTCCATTAATCTCTATCAACCTATTAATGTGAAATCACAGATTCTGAACTTCCATGAAATCTGAGGCATCCGTAAGCTGTCCATGTGATGGAAGTTCTGTTTCAGACCCCTGCACTCAAGAAATGTAAATGTTTAAGATACTAGTGCTTGAACAAGTGTTGATTTCTGTACCCTCAGGTGACAGAAAAAGTAAAATCCCATGCCAAGGTTAGGGAGTCAATTGGTATGAAAGCAACTGCTGGAACTTCATCTTCTGAACCTCCCATCTCACCCATGGAGGTGATTTCCTAGCTCTGTTGGTATCCAAATGTGTGGAAATCACATCCCTGC
Organism: Entomyzon cyanotis; assembly: GCA_024500445.1. Taxonomy (NCBI): domain Eukaryota; kingdom Metazoa; phylum Chordata; class Aves; order Passeriformes; family Meliphagidae; genus Entomyzon; species Entomyzon cyanotis. Next base: position 5,655,718 of record JAKEPQ010000852.1, read on the forward strand.
ATGTATTAGGAACAGGAAAGGTTCAGTATGTGCACAGACTGCACAGCTTCCAAAATATTTTCACACCCACGAGTAAGAAAGCAGGCTCTGAATCACAGATGGAAAGAGAAAATCCAGGGCAGAGCTGTTCTCTTAGCACAAACCCAGAATGGAGAGCCTTTTAATTAAACATTGCATACCTGAGAGACTTCCCAGCCTGTCCTGCCCTATAAAGGACAGCAGAGAGGGGATTCAGAGGCTCAGCCCAAGCTCATCTCAGTGAGATCAACAGGAACACTCAAATCCCAGATCCTGCCAATTTTCCTCTCACTGCCAGCACTGCTTGTGGTCTGTTTTCCTGCCTGCCAAGATCCCCAGGTCATGGCCAAAAAAGGACTCTGAGCTTGAACAGGACTGGGAATGGACTGTGTTTGCATTGCTCATCTTGAGTAATCCATGAAATATGAGGAGGTTTCATTGCTATTCATGGCTAGCAAAGTCCAGCCTCAGGGTCACTCTGTTAGGCTGAGCTGAGCTGCACATTCATCAAATCCTCTGTCAACTTTCCTGGCCACTCTGGCTTTATCTAATTGCTTCAGGTTTTTGAAAGCACTATGATTAAATCTTTCCTAATAATTTCTAATTTTTTTCCCTGATTTCAAACAGCTAGATTGTTGTGTATATTTACCCATCCTCTTTATAGACACCAGCATTCTTTCTCTGGTTTTTTTATCCCCTTGACTTGTTTTTTCCATCTGCAGAAGAGTCAGGTGCTTCTGGCAGCTCACAGGACTGAAAGGATAAGAGGGGAAGGGGTTGCTGAAGTCCCAGTATGTCCAACATGCTGAGCTGATGAGCTGCAATATGTTGGTGGAGTATTTCCTTTCCACACGGGCACTGCTGGCAGGGAGGGAGGATTCAGCCCTGCCTGATCAGGTGCATAAGCCAGATGTGAATTTTGGGATCCACTTCTGTTTTTCACAGATGCAAAAATATGAGGTTCCCAGCTTGCATCTGAGTCAAGGTACTTTATGGGCAAAGAGCAGCATACATTGTTAACAAGTTATTTACTGGAGCAAGAGGGAAGGATCTCCCAGGCATATTCATAGACATGATGGATTTCAGTAAACTACATACAATCAAAAGATTCTGCTTTAAAGGTAGTGCTTCACATCATCCAGTGGGGTTTTTTTCCACCTAATAAAAACCAAATAGACAATTTGGACTGGAATTTGAGTGACATATGAAGATCCTCCCTTCCATCCTCTCTAAAAATATCTATTTATCAGTGTCCTCCTCTCTTTCTGAATAGATTGCTGGTGAACGGATAAAACCAGAAGAGAAAGGACAGTAAATTTAGTTCTCTTATAGACTCCATTAAGTTAAAGGGTATTTTCACTTCAGTTTTATTCACTTTGATTTGTCCAAGTCTGTTGAGCACATCACTAAACAGCACATGCATTCAGTGCTTTTGCCCACCAGTGGAAAGATTTCTTCATTAACAGCGGATTTTCCAAGGTGTTGAGCACCCATGATGACTTTATTGTGAGCTCCAGCAATGCTGGTTCTGTGGGATTCACAGATTAAATTCTCCTAAGATAAACACTGGAGGCAGAAAAAGAGCTGGAAGGCAGAACTGAAGGCAGAGTACAGAATAAGCCTGTAAGAAGATTGAGAGCAAAGGCAGGGGCCATACTGTGAGCACACAGGCCTCTCTAATCCCATTGTCAGTCTATCTCTGAACATATATGCATTCTGTATTTAACACTGGGTTGATTCAGAGCAGCTCAAACCCCATGGGAAACCACAGCAAACAAAAACTCTGTGCTGTCTTACATCCTTATCAGATTGCTGGAGAATTCATGCCAAAGGGAAAGCCTGATTTTTCACAATGCTAAAAAGAACAGCTTCTTCCAGATAAAAAACAGATAAAAAGAAGTTAGTAATGAGCTCCTCAGTGCACATGATTATATAATTCACCTTTTTAAATATGTAAAAACACCTGCTGACTTCAAGCAGACTTCTAAAAAGGCACAACATTGGAAAAAATGCACACAATCCAAGGGAATCCACATGCATGCCTAAGGCCAGATCCTCTGCCTCCCAACTCTGCTACTTCAATGGCCTTCACAACTTCAGGGATTCTGTGCTAACATGCAGCATCTGAGAAGCAGACTTTACTTTCTAGTTGTTAATTAGAATGATTGTACAAGGCATTTGTCAATAAATTCCTCCCTGCAGCCCAAATGTCACTTTTTCTAAATTTGTCCAAAAGTAAAGCCTTTCCTAAATGACAGGACTTGCATTGGGAAATGTCTCTCCAATTCTGCCCTATCCCAAGTGGGTACCCAAATACCCCAATCTCTGAGTTGTTCTGAGACAAACATGTCTCTGTCTTTTTCTTCTCCACCATCACTATACTAATTTTTACTCCAATAAAAAATGAAGGACTAACATTAAAAAAATCCAACCTTCTTTTTCCTGCTTTCACAAATCAGAATTTCTTTCTCTTGCAAGCTGTTAGGGAAGAGTCCTTATAAGACATAAATGAAAGACAACATGATCTCATCTGCTGGATTTTACAGCTCAGTGGGTTTAACACCATATTTTACTCTGGCTCTACCACTGTCAGGTACCATGAAGTATAAACTTAACAGAGAAATGTAAGAAAAAAGTAAGCTGTGTAAACTGAAAGCTTATTTTGCATGATTTTATACACTACCTCACATTTCACTGACAATATACATTTATCAGATGCAGACAAGCAGATCTCCTGACATACATAATTCTTCACTGAGGCCATCCAAGGAATATCTAATGTGGAATGCCTTTCCTGTAAATAAGCATTCATAGAACTAATAAATAAATTTCATTCTCCTTTCCTCGGTCTCTGAGAGAAGAGAGAACTTCCCCCTCTGTCCTGCCTGACATCTCTATCAGCACTCCCTTGTGGCCAGGGCAGTTTCAGACCCACAGCCCCAGCCAGAACACAGGACATGCAGCACCAATGCCTGCTGCAGACTTAAAGATCAGCTCTTGGGCTGCCAAACCTCAGTGGCTCTTTTCTGCACCACTGCAAAGCAATGAGGATGCTTCAGTGAACATCCCAGGTTGCTGAGGTAGATGAATAGCTGAAGCTGCTTTTCTGGTACATCCTCTGCATGAAGGCTGGCACTGTCCCATGGATCCCACAGGCTCACATGGCTTAGGCTGCACACTTCCTTCTCCACTCAGATGACATGGATTCACTTTTGCTATCTAAAACATGTATTCCATTCAGTTACCAAAGTGACCCTAAGGCTTTTTGGTTGAGAAAAAAACTCCCTTAATAAACACATGGCCTTGCCTTTTCATCTGGGCTTCCCAGGTCAGCCTTGGCTTGGTCCCAGGGATGCTGCAATGAGCCATGTGCTGAGCAGGAGTGATGAGCTTGAACCCACCAGAGGGGAGGGACTGCACAGGAGAAGGACTGCAAAGGTAATTTGACCTTCTCCTCTTCCCTCATTAGAAAAAAAGGCCACCTGGACCTTGTCATGTCCCCAGAGAGCCACCTGAGCTGGAACAGGAGGGACAGGGAGGTTACCTGTGGGTAGAAAATGGCTTCTAGCACAGTGTATTAATATACTAAAGAGAGCTTTCAGGGAGAAAAGACCCTGAAAAAGCATAATCACTTCTGTTACAGAGTACTTGGAATAACCAAAATCAGTGAAGATTAGGAGGAAATCAACTTCCTTTTTCCTTTACACACCTTTTTGAGAATCCATTGCTTATGACCACTACAGCAAACTGCACTACACCTTACAGTAAAAAGTAGCATCTGTAAAGTATTGTCCATGGGCCTAGGGATGTTGATCTTCTCAGTTCATTAAAACACCAATTTTGTATATTTTTAAAATGCTGACAACTTCAGGGATAATCCATAATGATGAGATATGTGTGACACAATCTGATGGATGCTCAACTTAAATTTCATGTTCTCTTTCTCCTGCCAGGCTCTGTCTGTCTGGTATGTTGAAATCTTTTGATTAAATCCTTTTACTTCACTGCTTCCTTATTGATACTCGCCCTTTGTCTGGAAAAATTTTAATTACTACAGGACTGCATAACTCCATTCAGTGCTCTGATAATACCTCTGTGATAGGAGCAAAAGCAATTCCTAAGATAGAATGCAACTATAATACTCTATCATTATGTCTTCTTTTATGGCTCCTAGCACCTTCTTTATGGCTGCTAATATATTGTGGTTTCTGCCTTTCACGTACTGATTTCTGCTCTCCTTCACTCAAGGTGTCCTTTTCCTCACCCAGAGAATTAACACCCTATCTCTGTAATCTCTTTCCTGCTCCTAGATATAATGCAGGGAAGGTCTCTTCTCCTTGTCATGTTATTCTTTCCCATCTCTCAAAGACAGGAGTCTGCACAATGCCCTGCATGTTCTGCAACACAATCAGCATCCAGGATGTGCTGCTCTGCTCTCAGCCTTGCTGGGGGGCTTAAGGCACAGTGGGTGAAACTAATGCAAAAATCAGAGCAGGAATGCTGAAATCTTCAGAGGACTGAAGCAAAACTGAACTAAGCAAGCCTAAGTACCTCCTCAGAGAGGAAAGCATGGGAGCTTTTCATACCTCTTGGTTCTGCTGGGTTGCTGACTCCCACTGACATTAAGCAACCATTAAAAACAGAGCAGGTTCTACAGCAGGATGGGTAGAATTTTACACATGAACGGTACTCATACATTATCCTTTAATTCTAATTTAAAATTTCATCTGAGAATTAATAGCAATGGCCTCCCTTTCAGGCAGTCCTCTCCACTTCCACTCTCACAGCAGCAGTATTGGCTCACACCATCAAAAGCCTTGAGGGGAACAGGTCAGTCGAAAATCACTGCTCTGAGATAACATATTTCTACACCTGAGAAGCCAAAAAGCAGCAATTAAGCACAGCAAAATAAATAATTCAATAGCTAATTTGACCTGCCAGGTTGTAGAGTATTTTTTTATATCCTACCAGATTGTAATTTAGTTTAGAAGAAGTGTCCCTGGAGAGCAATGCTGTGAGAGCCCATAAAATGCTACAGTGTGATATCAGGCAAAAAGCCACCTGTAAATGGCCCACTACTATTTAATGAAGTTTTTTTTTGTTGTCAGTCCTGCATATTTCATAAGAAAATGATGAAGTCCTTCTTTGATTCTTTATGAATTAATCTGCCAACTGATTAGGCAGGTAAAGCAGCCATAGATTGGGAAACTAAATTGCACTGCAGGCACTTGACTTTTAGACGGAACACAAACCAAACAGAAAGCTAATGCTCTTTTCTGTGGTAAAGGAATTGGCTGCTTTTTAATTGCCTCACAAATAATCCATAGACAGCTTTTAGTGGGAGCAATCCATGTGGCCTCTGAATACATAAATAAGCATTGAAAAGGGGGGGAAATACTCATGCAAGGTGCAACTTAGTAGGAGAATAGAAGAGCAGAACTTCAACAAGACTCCCACCTGACTCCCATGTTTATAGGGCTGTGGACTGGGGGCAATGCTAACCTGGTGGGAAAAAACAGAGCAGTCCAGATGGAAGAACTTTAGTTGCTCCCAGTCAAAGGAGATGAGGTGAAAATGGAGATGACATGTGCACAGGTGGGCAGAATTAAAGGCAGGAGGAAGGGGGTGGGACAGGGTTTGAGGTGCCTCTGACCAGCCACAAAGGGTGAGTGGAACAAGAGGAGAAACACCAGCAGGGAACACTCAGAGCCCACAGGGGCAGCTCTGAAATGAAGGGATCCAGGATGCTCCTGGGGCACGTTTGCTGTCCCCATGGATCAGCTGAGTGTCCCCAGCAGGGCAGAACCTGGCTCAGCAGAACAACTGAGACTTGAGTGCACCAGGGAGGGGCAGGAAACACAAACACTTCATCTCAGACATACACTCTCATTTACTGAGCAGCCCAGGTTCTTGCCATGCTGATTTCAACCCTTTCTGACATTAATGCAAAGCACTACAGTAAAAAAACCAAACCCTAACAAACCCCAAAGCAACCACAAAGCCCTTTCCTGCTTACTGACACCATTGCTGAGCTTCCCTGGTACAGAACATCAGTCAGATCTCAGTGTCCTTTATAAAATGATAGCAAAATTCTCTTCAAGCCTCAGAAAATTGCAGTTTGGGCAAGACAAGCACTGGGGAGAGCACCCAGAGCATACTTCCTCCAGCTTTCCCTGTCCAATAGCTGATATTTCCCTAGATGAATGTTCGAAAAGATTTGAAAGATCTACTTGCTTTAAAAGCAAATAAATAAATTAAAACAGCTCTTAAGCTTCTAGAAAATTACTACAGCTGCTATCATAGTCTAACATAGCCCTAAGGAAAAAAATGGGATGAACATAAAGCAGGTGCACTACAAGACTTATTTTATTGCATCTTCCATTTTATAAAGATATTCATGAACATATAAAAATAAACACTCTACTCCTTTGCAATTAAGTTTCTCTCTAGTTTTAAGTACAGCTATTTTTAGTTTTAATTTGAGGACATCTCCCAGAATTGCAGAGCATAATAATTTCCACCGTAACTCTGCACCATCATTATCAAATACCAGCCTATCTTTGGAAAATGCACATTTTACATGCCTTAAGTCCCAGCAGCCCTTTTGCAGCTGATGGTACAGATCAGCTCCTACAGGCTCGACTTCCAGTAATGCCAAATTTCGGCCACCAAGTGGTGCTACAAAGGTTTATTCCAAATGCAGTTCTGGCCCATTAAACCAAAAGGGGATGAGGAAAGGCATGCTAATTTCAAGCCCTATTAGAAAATACAGGCAATAATTTAATGCTTCCCTCAAATGTAAATGCAAGAAAATTTATGAGGAAATCAGATTGGTATTCAAATTTCTAAGAAGAAATGATAGAAAATGACAAGGAGGTAAAAAAAGCGCTTGAAATCCTCCAGCCCAGAGCCTCCTAATGGTGTTTCCCCATTTGACTGCTTTGGGATTTCACCTCCACTGTGGTTCCAATTCCTTCTCTCTCCACTGAGCTGTGCTGGACCAGGCACAACAGCTTCTGCATGGGTCTTGCAGCAATAATCAGGAGCACAACTCAGAAGTAACTGCTGAGGTGATAACAGCATTCTCACCCCTGTTAGCTGAGCTGAGCAAAGCCCTCCCCCAGCCCTGGGGACACAGGGATGCTGTCCCAGTGCCACTGTCCCTCTGGGAGCAGCCAGCACTCACCAGCCAATGTTGAACTCCACGTGGGCATCGAAGAAGCCGACCACAGGGGAGGTTGCTGCCTTCCAGCCCTGGATCCTGGCGCGGATCAGCCCTTCCCGCTTGGTGTTGCGCACGATCTTCACCAGCCCTGGGTACCTCTTGTGGACATACTGGTCCAGGTTGAATTTTAGCTCAACTGCATGACAAAAAACCCACAAACACACACAGACATTTCGAATGAAAAAGGCTCTGCGATGCTCTGTTTTACTCTGATTTTTTTCTTCAACAGAAGGGGAAAGGAACCATTAAATATTCCTAAAGCCTTGGTCAGTCCCACAGATAGAAACCCAGTACCTCAGCTGAGGCATAGACTGTTCCAGGGGTTTTGTCTCAGATAAATTCCTTAAGCACCAGAGATTTGCCCAGGTTTAATATGGCCTGATGGATTTGGGTATGGTTTTGAAGAGGTAGTTTGTAATGTTTTAAAATAATTACTATTCTAATTCTCTGGTGATTTGCATTAGGTTACAACTGGCCTCTGGAGGAGCAATTCTGGCCATAAAGTAGTGTAACATGCCAGTCTGGTGATTTTTTTTTTTCTGATTTATGTTGTTCAGTCAGAGTTTGAAAAATAGCCTCAATGGATTTTGGGTCAAGACCTAATTCAGATCACAATTAATTTCCCTTTATTTTGAGAGTTTTCCCTTAAATATAATTAAGGTTCCTCAATACCAGGCTTCTTTCCTTTTGAATTAAATGGATATTGAAGATCTCAAATAGACTTCTCTTTTGTTCATTTTCAGGCATTCAATCACAGATGGAGCAGAACTCATTCACCCTTTTTCAGCTCCATTTCAAGAGGCTTATAAACAGGCAAATTACCAAAATGGTTTATCTTTTTTTTTTTTAAATCAATGTAGTTTGGTAATTCATTTAAACTGAAACTTATTCATAAAGTGGCTTTTGCCCAAATACATTTATCAGGAAAACTAGCAGAAGCTTCCAGGACATTAGAAACCTCATTCTTCAGATCTATATTAGACAGTAGAATCATTACCATTGGAATCAAAGACTTGATGAATCTCCAGTTATCTAGAAGAGTGGCAGAGAAAAGCCATATAAGAGTTCACTGAGAAATGATGAGTTCAATTCTCCTCAGGATTGCCTTGACTCAAACACTTTGCAATCTCACGTAATTACTCCATAGGTTACACTGCCATAACTGAAATCTGAATTGCATAAACATTTTCTTAAATCTATACGTTTTGGAACTTATTTTTGTTTGAGTTATTTTTCTGCTCAGCTCTCCCTTCTCTTTGGGGATTTTGAACAGTAAGAGCAACTTAAAACTGAACAACTCTAAGCTGTTGATCTGTGGAAGGAATGGTAAATTTCAGGCTTATTGTAAATAAATATATTTTAGAAGATGCATCAGCTCTAGAAGTCTAATGTACAACAACTTAACAACACTGTTAGTCCCTTGTATCCTGAGAATTCTTCAAACATGACTACAGTGTGAAACAAGCTGGTCACCCTGTATGCTAATTTTTTTGCATATTTTAGCATATTAACACTAGTATTTTGAATTTGAATTAAATAATGAAGAAACAGTGTACTGCCTTTTGAAAAAGTAGAAACCATCTTTAGGGAGAATCTGTAGCCCCACTTTTTCCTGGAAGCAGAATTTCAATTTTGATGATCCAGAGGATGATATCCCTCTGGATCTGAAAATTTGGAGGAAAGTGTCCAGTTAAGATTGCCTACACAAATGCCATTCACTCTGTGAGGGTTTCGATGAAATCAAGAGGGTTTATCCCCATAATGTTTATTTGTTATACAAACAGTCAATATTTACTCACAGCTTTGTGCAAATGGCTCAACCAACCCTCTCATCAACAAACACAGTCACATTTCACACCTAGAAGTCAAGCAGCACCTAGAGACAAAGCTCCACAAGCTCACCATTGTCGCTGTTGTCATCCACCAGGATGATCTCCTTGAGCAGGTGGGATGGGGTGTGGTTCACCACGCTGTGCACGGAGCGCAGGATGACAGAGAGAGCCTCGTTCACAAAGATAAACACCACCGAGATCTGGGGCAGGTCCTCTGGGTAGCTCATCTGCTTGCACCTGGGGAGGAAAAGGCACAATGAAAACCCAAGCAGCCACTGGGAGGCAGAACAGGCTGATGAACATCCTCTCCTCCTTGCTCTCCATCTCATGCAGGCTTTGTCCTTTCTAACCCTGAGGAAAGATGTGCTGAAGGCTCAAAGAATCAGCCGAGTTAGGAGTAGCAACCTCTCCATCAGCCCAGTATAAAATCTGTGCATGCACACAGATTTGTAGCAGCTCTCATTCCCTGCCTGGTTAAAAGCATCTCTTGGAAGCCAAAGGAATATCAATGACTGCTCAAAAACAACCTGGAGAAGGTCTACAATGCCACACCCTGGCTGTGCTCCCAGGGGAACCATCAGCAGCTCTGCTGGTAACTCACAGCTGCATCTCATCCTTTTAAAACTGGCATTCCTCCAAGCAAATTTTCTGTTTGCCCATACAGAGACACCCACAGACCATTTTGAGAAGAAAAACTGAGGCCTGGAGAAGTCACACAGCACAGAGCAGAACTCCTGCTTCCCAACTCCTCAGCCCATTCCCCTCTGGAGCACCATACTGCCTTATTTCAGTGGAATTGCCTCCCATTAGCAAAGAGGCTAACTTTAAAAACTACCTACATGTTCTCCCAGTCAAAAGCCATTCAGAATTACCATAGCAATTACTGAACCTGCTCTCTAAAATACTGCTAATGATATCACAGAAAATGACTTCTCCTGCTCTTATCAAACTTTCTGACCTCTGTGCTCATTACTTTGGCATAACAATGACTTTTTTCCCCACTATCAGCAGTCATGGGGATAGGGCAGGTGACAAATGCTTGACTGCTGAGTAACCTCTGGAAGTCAGTTCTGAATTCTAGCAAAGTGTAATTATTCATAATTCCTGATCCCAGCACTATTTGCTGAGCCCTTGTCATTGATTCCAGTGTTGCCATAGCTCCTTACTGGCAGCTTGCTGGTGGCCTGTGCCACACAGAGGATCTCTGTGTGAAACTTCTGGCTAAGCAGCATTCTTACACAGCCTAAAAATAAGCCTGGGACAAGGAGAGAGGTTTTCAGGACACAGCCCCCTCTTTTGAATTTCTTTTTTGAATGCAATTTTCCTCTTGAGCACACCGACGTATCAAAGAAGTCCATCAGGAATACTTCAGCAACAGGAAAGAGCCATCAGCTAAAAACATGGACTTTGCAAGATTTCCCGTGATGAGGGACATCTTTTACCTGACAGCAATTTTCTCTAGAGTCTCAATAGTATCAGAATGACATCACACACCTAAACCATAACCTCCTAACTTCCTCCTAACTATTGATTTATTTGTACTTCATCACATTAAATCAATGCATTATTGTCCCAAGTGTGACTCCATGGCCTTGCTGGTTCACAAGACTTTTCATGCCTTAGTTGTCAGTGATTATTTATACTGTAGGGCATAATGGACTGCTTTAGATAAAAAAAAACTGGTTTGAATTTCTTATTCCACCTGGATTAAGTCATCCCTATCACTTCTCACTGCATCCTTCTGTCTGTCAGCTCTCCCCTTTTTTTCTCTATTAGCAGGACAAAGTTGAAAAACTGCATTTTGGCTGCATTTGGAAAGAGCACTCCAACAATTACATATTGGAATATTTTTGGTAATCCCACTGCAACAGTGGGCAAAGGCAAACCTCAGAATTTAGCAGTAGTTTAAAAGCCATCATAAATTTATTTATTGCAGTGAGGATGAAGAACAGCAAAAGCAGCTGTCCAGCTGAGCACTTTCCAAAGCACAGCAGTGATTTAAGGGTTTATTTCCTGCAGACTTCAAGTCAACCTTGAACTCCCAACTCCTTAGGTCTCTTCAGAAAATGAGATCGATGTGCTGAGGTAGTCAGGAGAAATTACTGGTCCACTAACAAACACTTCTGATGATGTTTGAGAGCATGAGCAATCCCAGTTAAGGTGTCTTTCCCTAAAAATCAGTGGGTGCTTAAGTGCTTTGCTGGACTGTGGCCCGAGTTCTTCCCAAAGTGTGCTCTAATTAGACACCAGCCACAGCAATTTACAGTTAATACTTCCTTCATTCCAAGAAACCCTAACCAGAGCTTGACACTCTGAGCCAAAGAGTGACATTAGCAAGTCTCACACTGCCAAAGCAAAGCCTTGGCTGTCACCTCTCGTCACCTTTGCTCAGCCAGAGGCTGACAATGGACCAAGTGCACTGCAGTGGGTCAGCCAGTGGTGCCTGTATGCAAGGGACAGAAAATCAGGGTGTCAGAACACACAGAGCTCTCCTTGCAGCAGCCCTTGGCTGGCCCTGGAGCAAGGCAGCAGGGGACAGTTCATTACAGAGGAGAAAGGTAAGGCTGTACCAAACTTATTGACTTTCAACAAGCAAAGGGCATCCTTGCAGAAAATGGCTGGAGCAGCAGCCTGGACACAGAGGAAATCATCAGGCAAGAGACCTATGAGCTAATGATGGAGCAGCTTAGCACAAGACTAGTCACTTTTATTATTTCCTTTGAGAAGAAAATTACCAGAATGTGAAGAAATCAAACTGCACAAAATGTAGTAGCAAGGCACACCTTTATAATCCTTCAGCTTTACTGCCAACAGAACCGTGGCAAGGAATTTAGAAATCATCCCTTTTTCCAGCCCTGATTGCTGTGCAGTGCCTGAGTGTTTAACTCTGCCAGGGAAGAGAGCTGAGAGCCACCACATTGTCCACTTCTCTGCTCAGGTCTGACCACACTGTGAACTGGGTGAGGGAGGACAAGTGCAGGAATTGAGAACTGACACTTGGCCTCGTTAACATCCAACACTCCTGAGCTCAGGAAGAACTCAGAGTGCACATCTGACCTCTGTGGTAGCTAATGATAGTCTGAGCTGGGCAGGCATGGCTTACATTTGGTATTCCTGTGATTTGAATTAGCATCCTGAGCTGTCAGCAGGCCCCAGAGTGCACAAGCAGCAGAGCAGCTCAGGTCTCCAGGGCAGACAGGTGCCCTGGACAGGAACACACTGCTGGGTGTGTGCAGCACTGGGGATCCAGCAGAGGCTGGCAGTGCCATGGCTAATCACTTCCATGGGCCAGCTGAGGATGGATTAGACCTGATATGTGAAACAGCCCTTCAGGCACCTTTCCTGCAACATGCCAAGCATCAAACCTGGGGCACCCTGCTGTTGTCTTGGGAAAGGTCTTTGAGTGTTCTCATTCTGTATTTGCTGTTGCACAGCTTGGCTGGAAACCCAGAGGTGTTTCCTTTGTACATGACAGAGAGCTTGATGTCAGATCATTTTTCTCTATTCTAGAGATGATTTTCACTCATTCTTTCCCTTACATTGAACTGGTTCCTTAAATGAACATTTCCCAGCCAGCCTCCTGAGCCCAACTGTGAGCACTGTCTTGCAGGCATAAGAAAACAGGAAAAGCTCTTCAGCTGGCAGACCAGAACCTTGGAAAAAAAAAAAATAATCATGTGCTAACCTAAAAAGGTCATAGATCAAAAACTGGGACATGAGAAAACAAAAGGTGCTCAGCTGCATGTGAACCTGCCCAGGGCAACCTCGTAAGCTTGGAGGCAATAAAGGGAAGGAAATTTTCTTCTGTCTGAACATTCATTCCCTGATAGATGTATTTACTCTATTTGTATCTGATCCAAGAGAAACACGTGAAGTCCTCTGTTCATCAGGCAGCTCTTACAGTCCATTTGGGTTGCACTATTTTTCGTGAAGGACTGACACTATAGCCAGACAGGTAGTTCAGTGCCTTACTAAAGAAAGGAAAAATCTTTCCTGCTCTATTTCCTCTGCCCTTTTTTCCTGCCTGCAAACTTGCTAAACTCCAAAAATGAGTTTCGCTTGCAGACCTTAATATACTGAGTTTGGAAATGGATTAAGCAATGCATTTAGAGATTTCTGACAGCTTTACCCTTCAGGAAGAAATGCAAACAAAATTAAAGCTGCTTCATGAATCTTTAAAGCGTTTAATACAAGATATGTTTTTTCAATGAACTACTGGGATGAAGATGACTAAAGGTTTCTCTCCTTCACAAACTTGATGGAATTACTGGGCATGAAGAAACATCTACAGTTCTGGAAGGAAAAAACCTCTACCTCAACATGTTCTGTACCTTGAAAGCTTCAGAATGATCCATTTTCACGTTTTATGGCCACAGTATGAGAAAGAGTTGGAACAGCTCCTTATTTGGTACATGATCAATGAAAGGACAAAGACAAATATTAAAAAAGATTATTGAACTCTTGCTCGTTAATGCTAACAAATGCTACTTTTAATCACCAGGTCAATATGCATTTTGAGCCCTGTTAAACCAAAGACTCAGTAATCTTACCTACATGGTTACCTTTTAGTGCCTAAGTGCTGCTGTGACTTCTATAGGCACAGACGATTTACCACAGCTCAATCACTAAATTTAGTGCCTAGCTCAACTCCTGATTTCTTTCTCCAGGAACCCACTGAGGCTTTACAGCTAGTGCTGCATGTAACAGTAACTTTTGAGCTGCAGAAATAAACTAGCATCACCTTCCTGTTCCACATTGGGCACAACAGAGGAAACGTGACAAGCTGCAAACCTCTCCTTCCCAGCATGGCATCCAGCTGCTGACCAGGCTGCAGCAAAAGCAGTGACAAGCAACAAAACTGATTAGCTTCATGGATCATGAATCTGTCAGCCAGAGGCTCCAACTCCTTCCTAATTAATTCTCCTTCTCAACTGTATCATGGTGTAACATTCTCTTTCTGTTGAGGGTGGATTTTCCTGCCCTATCCAAAAACCCAAAGGGAAAAATTTTGAGTTCAAGACTTGCTCTTACTTTCTCCTCCTGTTTTGCAGCTCAGGGGCAGCATTCCCTATAAACACATAATATAAAGACAGCAGTGAACAAGGGAGCAGTGGTACAGAACACTGATGCTCTATGCACCTTGAGAAAAACAGCCCATTGCATTTACAGCTAAGGTAAAAAGAGAAGTGAGTAATCTTCAGAAAAAGCCTGGAAATTATGGTGATACCAGAAGATACCTTCTTCACAGCCTGTGTTCCTTATGGAACAGCCTTGATTTGGAAATATCCTACAGAAGGAAAGTCAACACCTTCTCCTTCTTCCTGAATTTATTTTGAGAAGTGCAGGTACAAGATACAGTGCAATTCTTGTTGATGCTGTAAGTCAGAGGAAATCCACTGAAATAACCTGTCCTCCATATTTTCTTATACACAATGATGTTGATGATCATTTTCCTATAAAGTGAGATATTAAATCTACTCCATACTGTGGGGATTTCCCAGCAGCTTTTTTCACATGCTCCTTGACATATTTTTTCTTATTTTGCATCCAGAAGTCTGAGAAAGAAATCCCCCACACTCACCAGAAAGAAACCAGGCCAAGTCCTTGTGCCTGAGATAACCTCAAACACTTCCTGTATCAAGGAAAAATGTCTTTTCATGTCAACCACAAACGATTGCAATATACAATGAGTTTTCCAGAATACATCTGGACATGGGAATTTCCCACATTCCCAGGCTGGACAATAGGATTTGATGTCTGTAGGATCTGCAGACTGAAGAACAGCAGCAGCCTTCCTAAAATAACTGTCTTTGCTACCTTAGGACTCTCTCTTCTGTCCTATTTCCTACAGGAAAGACCAAATGTACAGGAATTTCTGTCCTGCAATATTTCTGGGAAAGGGAGAGCCCTTCCAAGCTGGACATAGGAAGGTTAAAGCTCCCCATGATGTTTCAACAACACACATTGGACAAGTGTTTCCTGAGAACTGCAGATCTGGTTTTTGTTCTTTTTCCTTCTCTTTTAAATTCCAGGCCAGTAGAACTGTGACTAATTGCTCTGCACATAAAAACCCAACACATGTTTCTGCCTTTTGTTTTGTAACACATTTGTTCTATTTGGTTTAATTCCTCCTTTCTCTATGACAAATTATTTTTATATTTATAGTAGAAAGCCCTGAGAACTGTCAATCAGTGACTGATAGCACAATATATATGCATAGTTAACAGATGCAGCATGAAGACAACTCTACTTGTAAAGAATATTAACCCTTATATTTAGGATTATTAGACTCTTCAAGAGTAGCTGCTGCACACATCAAATAAGAGGCCTTGTATTTCAGTGAGCTATTTCTGGTTTTCCTCAGGCAAACAATACCAGAAACATGCCATTATGTCTAATACCCTTATTGATTTATACATATAAAAATGCTAAAACCAGTTTCAATCACTTTTAAAACAAGCCTCTTTATTAACATGAAAAATGGCTAAAAGCTCGTGCTCACATCCTTCTGTAGTAAAAAGTATTTGCCTTTTTATTTTTTTGGTAACTTAACTCGAGTCACTAATATGTTTTGAAATACCATCTGTAAAAAATTTCCACTCTATCCCCTAGTGTGCCCATCCGGATCTGCCTCTGGCTGTATGCATGCTGCATCACAAAGCATTAGGCTCATTGGAAATTAATGGAGAGGCTGAAATCTGCTTTCAAATGCTTTCCAAAAATCCCCAAAGAAAACAGATCCCCTGTGCAACTTTATTTTTAATGGTGCTGCACTTAAATTTAAAGAGGAGCTCAGCTAAATTCTAAGTGACATGTATTCTGCCTAATTTTAGGTGATTAAAACAAATGGCTTGTTTAGTGATTCTCGAGATTTTGGAAAGATCCTCATTCCTGTTCCAACTGGATTTTTAGCTTGCATCCTTTAAAAGTGAAAACTAGACAGGAACTGTCTTTTAAAAAAAACCCCATAAATGTGCTCTAATAAAATTTTGCTTTGAGATTGGAGAGCTCTTTGAAGTTGAGTGGAATCTAACAATCAGTGAAACTGATGAAGTGATATTAAATAAAGGCCAAACTAAAGGCATTGTGTCAATTTAATTTGAAGTCCTTATCAGCAAAACATATTCAGAAAAACACTAACTTTTGTGCAACTTTTTGAAACTTAATTCTGGGAACTATGTCATCCGTGGGGAACAGCAAATACAAACTCTCATTTCTGCTTTGCCAAAACTCAGACTTCATATTTCAGATAGGGAAAGTTCACCAAGAGCCATCCAGAAAGCCAGAAGATGTTTTCTGGGGTGCATTCACAGAATTGGCTGCTGCCACCCAGGGCCCCTGCTCTCCAGCAAGCCACGTGAAGCCACTCAGCTGCACCTCCAGCAGTGACTGTTAGCACATTTCCCATTAAAGAAGTACTTTTCCACTCAAGGTGGTGCATCAAGATCCCAGAAAAGGTTCTTTATGGCAAAGGAATGATTAATCCCAGCATGTCTGCATGGTGACAGCCCAGATAGCTCAGAGCAGAAGCTTCCTCTGAAGCTTCTCTCCTATTGCCTACTGAGCCCATGCCAGGCATAAGGGAAAGACAGTGGAGTTGATGAAATCAAAGGAATTATTTTCAATAAATAATGCATAAGAGTAAACTCACCCTTTTTCACTTGCACAGAACAGTTTGCTGTACCCTTGAAGCTATTTGTTATTCAGATAATAATATGTAAATACAGAAAGTTATCCTTGACTATTAAAAAATGTACTGCAAGTATTTAATATTAAAATTTTAGGTACTTTTGTTTAAATTTCACTATCTCTCTGCCTCAGCTGGTGTTGCTGCTGCTGGACAGAGGCTGAGTATCACAGTGTTACCTAGAAATGTAGGGCAATAAAAAAGTTTTCAAGGTAACTGCTGCAGAGCTCCTCACGAATTTCATTACAGATTTGCTGTCACATTGCAGTGCAGTGGTAAGGAGGAGAATGGGGGAATGCAATAATTTTCCACTATCACTTCAGCTAACAATGTTTTTTATGGTCTTGGGAGGATATACAACAACGTTTGGCAAACAATCCCTTCTTTAATGGCTTCCAGTGTATTTCACAGGAGACCAGCTTTAATCTTTGGTCAGATTCAGTTATGCAGCAGTATGTTTCTTTCTGCCTATGTACAAATACAGAATGCTAGGGGGAGTAAACCACCAAATGGGGCGTCAGCCATAAAGTGAATAAACCCACCCCCACCACTGCCTGCCAAAACTGTACTGAGAAGCTCTTTAATCTTGACTTGTCCCAGCTGCTGCAGGGCTGGTTGTGTCCCAGAAAAGTAATGCTCCCCTGGTAATCCCAGAACTTTGCTGAGCTGGTGCACCAGCTTATTTGACTAACCAGCAATGGCCTTGACAGGTTTGAACAGCAGTCACGAGCTTCCTCTTACTTTAAATGATCAATTCCTATCAGAGTGAAAACAGAACCAAGTTTATGGTATGTGGGAAGAATTATGGTTCAAATAGAGCAGCGTTCCAAGAACAAATGCATAAAGAACATTGATTTAGCACTGAAAATGGGAGTATTAAACCCATGATGTTTAGATGCTTTATATGGGATGGAGGAGAGAGCCTGGTGGCAGCAGCAGAGTGTTTATAAAAAGTCTGAGTCAGGCAGAGAGGACAAAGGAAGGTGCATGTGCTGGATGTGGGCAGGAAGCTGCCTGACAAGCAGATGATGGAGCACATCCAAAGCTCTCAATGAACTCTGGATCAGAATCCCATAGGATAAATCAGCAGTCACATCCTGAAGTGCAGATGGGACTTTACTCCTCTCTCCACCTTTCCCAGTGATACTTGCAGGATTGTTTCCCATACATTACTACTACTTCATGAAATGTCCTATTCAAGTGAAGCAGCTGAGCACGTCTCAGCTTCACTGGGGTTATTCATACACTTAAAACTAGGAACATATTTAAGTGCTTCATTGGACTGGAGCCTAATTGCACTTTTATAGCTTTTGTTTAAATTAAAGGCTAGTTAGAGGTGAACAGCACAGTATTCAACAGTTTCATGCACTTACAAGTTAAATGTTAACAACAGTTCCTTACCTTCTAACTATTTATATACTTCAGTTTATATAACTTCAGAAAACTCTTGCATTTTTATTTAGCTTTGGTTGCATTTAGAATTTAAAATTTAAAAATATTTTAAAAATCCAGCCACATTTGCTATCTAGTACACAGCTCATACCTAGAACACACACTTCAGAGCAGCAAAACAGTGCAATGTATGGGGATTTTTTTATATTTATGAGCTTTTATGCTAATTCAAAAAAACCAGGTCAACATAGCTTACTTTTCACTCAGGTTGACAGAAATTAGGCACATGTCCTAGACCAGGCAACGTATTTAGGTAAGACTGTGAATTTGAGCAGGCCAAGGACACTGAGAGCCTTTTGCTGGCTCTGAGAAGATTTGGCCATTGCAGTCCTTCAGTGTTGCTGCACTGCTCCTGCCCAACCAGCCTGCTGAGAAACTCCTTCCCTTTTCACTTGATGTTGTCTGGTATCTTCTCCTAGCTGTTCACAGGCATTTCAAATTCACATCCTCAGTGTCTGAAGACTTCAATTAATTTGCCACCATAAGGAAAGCCAGGAGTGAGTCCTCTGCACTGGGGGAACAGAGCATTGCCATCAAGCGAGCCCAGCAGCTGAGGTTCTGCTCACAACCTTCTTCATCCCTCATCTGCAGACACACACATTCCACCTGTTCCTTGCAGGCTGTTTGCTCAAACCTGCACTTGCAGAAGCTTTCCTCCCAGTGCTTCCATAGATTCTGTCAGGCAGAGGAGTGGAGTGCTCCTCTCTGAGCAAACAGAACACAAATTCCCTGTCTCTTGGCACACTGGGTTAATAACACCAAGGCAATAAGCCAATGGAGTAGCTGGAGGTCAAGCATTTGTTTTCAGGCAGTGTAGAAAACACAGGAGCAAAGCTTCAATGTCATTTTTATCTTGAGTTTAATGTAAACTGCACCATGACCCTCTGGGAGAACTGTGTCCTAATGAAACATCCACAGCAGGGATAAAATCTTACTCCAGTTGCTGAGTGAGACAACTGTTCACTTTGTGGATGGAAATAACTAAAATTTATGCCTTTTCTCTGAAATTTTAGGGGTACAGACTAACTTAGCAACAGCACCCCAGGGTATTTTAGTGCACCGTTTTAATTATTATTGCTGCTATTAATATTCCACCATTAGTCAAGTCTGAAGTACTGTGTCTGCCTGAGAGGTGTGTTTCATACCACCCCAGAGGCCAGCCCACTGCTGGGGCCTTCAGAAGACAAAATACATAAATGCAGAGTCTAACAAAAGTCTAGGAGTGTAGAATAAATAATATACTCATCCCCCTGAGCAAAGAAGAAAATAAACTAATTAAGGAATTATTTGACAACCTGAAGGCATCTCACACAGGTAAAACACAATTCCAAAGGGTTTCGTTTCCAGAAGCTGAGAAACAGGCAGTTTGTGCAGAAATAATACACAGAGATGATATCTCCAGTAATTCAAAGCTGCCTAGTGCCTCACTGATAAATCCTGACACACCAACACTACCTGAAATTGTGGGTGCACTTAGACCAATCTCCTTTGGAGCTGCATTTGGCAAGGTGGCCTGGTTTGACTGTGGTTTGTTTAGGAGACCACAGCAGAAGGTCCAGAAGTAATGGAACAGAAGACAAGAACAGTTCAGAAAACTGGAGAACAGAAAATAGAATCCCCATACTTCAATAACATAAAACTTCCAAACAGCTTAACTGGGAGCTGCTGTTTCAGAGAAACCAAACCTTGGAAAGCATCTAGATCAAGCTAACCAAGACAGGGAGCTAACATTTGCCAGCCTTTATCTGTCAGGTACTTCTGGCTCTGGCTACTTTTAAGAGTCTCTCACTTTTATTAGCACTAAATTCACTCAAAACAGGAGACACAGGCAAAACAAGCAAGAACTGACACTATTAAAATGAAACACTGCATCAACCTGGAGTTCACAATTCAGTTTTATTTCCGACAGAAGAATAAATTGTCTGACATTTTGGCCTGTTCATGTTTTTATCACAAAGACACAAACAACAACAACTAAAAGACCTTGAGGTTATGTGACCTGAAACCCTGACTTTCCTATACTGCAAAACCTATCCAAATAAAATATGAATCAGAACTCACTGATTTTTAAAGCTGCACCAGGAAGACATCTGGAGATAATACATATCTCACACTGTCAGCAGAACTGTATTTGCATATACTTTTAAAGAAAGAAATGGAAAACGTTATTTCAAACCATTAGAACTCCTTCAAAGCCCTACAAAGAATCTCAGGTGTAGTGTAACAGAAGAACATGCAGGAAACATAAAAGGAAAATAAATACTACCCTGAATTCATTGCCTGTCTTGTTCTGTTACTTCTTTTTATCCTGTAATGTGATATCATAGAGTGTAACATAACATGACAGTTCAGAAATTTACAGGAATACCCTTTTCTCCCTGGAAGTGATAGCAGGCAACAAGCAGCCATGGGCTCAGGGGAGGGAAATGAAAGAAATTCTAAAATGCTAGCACACAGCTGCAAGTCCTGGCTGGATCTCAGTAGTGCTTCTGCACCACAGATAGGTAT
The DNA here is from genome assembly GCA_024500445.1 of Entomyzon cyanotis. Lineage (NCBI taxonomy): Eukaryota > Metazoa > Chordata > Aves > Passeriformes > Meliphagidae > Entomyzon > Entomyzon cyanotis. Next base: position 5,676,440 of record JAKEPQ010000852.1, read on the forward strand.
TTACCTGTGAAAGGACAGCTTACACAATTTGAAGCACCCCACCATTGCTCTTCTTTAGAAGGAAATACTCTTTCTGCCATAGAAATATTGTGGCTTTCTATTTTCAAGTTCAAAAAATGACCACAGTCTCTAAAGCATACTTTAAAAGTAAAAAAAAGCGGTGCTTGAGGTGAACGTGCAAGTCACATGAGACACATTTGGTCTGAGGATTGATAAGAAAAATTGAGGGATGTAAACCAGAACATCTTTTCTTTTCCTCCCAGCTGAGCAGGCTGCCCATGCTGGCAGGTCATTCTTCAATGAGCGTTGCTAGCACTAAGAGCCCCTCTTGCTCCTGCATGCCTTGGAGCAGGTAACATTTTGGGTTGGATTCACCTGCAATCCTGTTTAAACTGGCTGCCCTAGGTTCCTGAGGGAGAGGCTTCCAGAGGGCATCACACTCTGCACATGATAAGCAATGCTGCCATGGCATCTTCTGCTCCACAGAACTACAAAGGCAGCCAAGTCAATCACCCCAAATTAGATGTCTAATTTCTAGTCAGTGTTATGCAACCCATCCTAGGTAAACTATTCATGTATTCAAGAGTACATTCTGGTGCAGACAAATTGCAGGGAATGGCTTCCAGTCTCACTGCATTTAAACACAACATTGCAATCAGTTATTTTTCATACTCCCTAGTTAATCAAATTCAGCCTTCACTAAATCTACATTTATTAGTGCTGACAGTCATGCAGAACTTGTCTTCCACAATTAGTATACACAAAGGCACTGCAAAAATGTAGAAGAGGAAAATTACTGCATTTGAACATAAGGTGGCTTTTTGGAAAAGGTTGTTCATTTTTATGGCTCTTTTTAATTTAACCTTTCTGGCACTCCTTTCATCCCCCAGGTCAGTGTTAATAATCAAGACCTATGTTATACACTTTGCAGTATAATTAAAGTCACTACTTAATTGGAAAGCCTAGCACTGAACAAAAGGGAATCAATAATGAATCTAATGGGAAAACCCAGAGAAAACAACTATCGAATATCAGGAATAACTGTGAGATGCTGCCATGTGTCCAGCACTGCTGCTATGGAGACAGCCAGGAGTCTGGTGATGGGGAGGCTCTGCTCATGAGCCATGTCCTGCAAAAAACTGGCCTTAAAAAGGGGATGGAGGGTTTCTCAATATCTTTTATTAGTAGTAGTATTAGTATTATTGGGAAACACAGTCACTGTGTTAACCTGTTTCTCAGTCAGTCTTCTCACTGGAGTCATTGCACAGCTAACTAAATTTGCAAAAATCTAAAGGTGACCTGGGGCTTGGGAGACAAGGGTTTGAGCCCACTAATTCCAACTAATCAATCATTATTTGTGTGAAGCAAGTAGAGCTCCAGCAGAGGTTAGGAGAAGCCCTGAAGTTCCTCCATCACCAGGGCCAGGTCATGCCTACAGGACTCAGTGACAGCTCCAGAGGGACTGTGCTGACACACAGCACTGGGGTGGAGGTGCTAGGAGCACCTATGACTTACTCAGGGTTTTCTTTCCCAGCCAAAGGAACAAAAGGTGGTTTTTTTCCCTCTCCTTTGAAGGCTTTGCACAGTTCCAGTCTGAGCCCTTTACAGCCACACAAGAAACATCTCCCAAAATGCAGTGATAAGCCTGTGGCATACACAGGGATACACAAATAAGCACAGCTGGCCCAGAGGCAGCAGTGTGAGTGAATTTAGGTTGTCAGCTGATATCCCAAATGATCTGAGTCAGAACTACAACACCAAACACTGAGGAGGAGCTGCTCAGAGTCCAGCTCAGCACAGAGGAAGCAGCACAGGGATTTACTCAGTCCACACCAGTTCCTTCTGCTCTTGGCCAAGGCAAAAGTCAGCTGAAGCTTGGGCACATCTCTCTGGGGCTCTATCACCAGCTTTTCACACAAACAATGTGCATGTAAAGGTGCTGTTTGTAGGGGATTCACAGCCCAAGGGAAATGTCCAGCCCATGTAACTTGGCAAAGCTGGTCAACAGCTACATAAAGTCCCAGAGCACATGTACAACACCCCCTGCTTCACCCTGCTCAGAATCCACATCTGGACATTGATTGGGGATCTAATTAAAACACTTCAGTTAGTTTCATCTCGTACTGAATTTCCCTCTAATAAACAATCTTAATCTGTTGCCCAGAGGTAATTCTGTCTGCTCCATTTTCTGTCTCTGTTTTTTCCTTCTCTCCGCTTCAATTTACGTCATATGTTCAGAGTGGCCAAAAAAGGGATTTTTCAGAATTTTAGCATGGTTTTTCAGATTGATTGCAAGTGGGTGCAAAAAAAAAAAAAAAAAATAGTCAAATGCTTCCCTTTAAAAAATAAGCCCAATTGAAATGAAAATATCATGCCTATACTTTGATTGTGAAACATTGTCAGCTGAAAAAAAAATGAAATGCTTAATTTCAACTGATGTTTCACTTTTCTGTGACCTGATATTTAATCTGAAAGTATTGGTAGAAGATAATGATGTAAAATTCATCATTTTAAGACTGATTTTTTAAATGGAAAACTAAAGGTTTCATTGGTCTAAACACTTTGTTTAAACAGACATTTCACAGAAGATGTTCAGCCTAACACAAAATATTTTTAGGCAATTTTTTTTTCACTTGTCATTTTCTGCTAATCAGAAATTCTGATTCCTGGAAAGCTCTGGATCTGTTCCACTTCAAATATTCCTTGCAAAGAGACCCATTAAATTGAACTCATGTTAACCTGGAAAGAATCCTAAGGGTCTGTTTGAATTTGGAGTTTCTTGTGTCATTTCTCTAAGCAGTGCAAAGCATCCCCAGAGGATCTGAAAAAGGGTCACGAGGCAGAGCAAGCAGCAGAGGTGGGGGAAACCAAATAATCCCAGACCTAGAATTTTCCAATGCACTGACCCAGAAGCTGATGCTCTTTGAAAGCCATCTGCCTCCATGCCCTGCTCCTGCAGTGCCATCCTGCACGGCTGGGCAGAGGAGCTGCTGCCCACAGCCTGGGGCAGGGACATCCAACCACCCCACTGAGCCTCCTCCCAGCACAGAGAAACTGCAAACACATGGATGATGTGGCTCCAGAGAGCTGCTGACTGATGGCTCAGATATCACAGAGACTCCACGGAGAGCAACCACCAAAAGAAAGGGTCAGAATTAAAGGTGATGGTTCTGCCTTCTCCAAAGGCTGGAGCTCGCTGGTCACTAAGGACCATCTCTGACAGAAAGGCTTCTCTCCAGCTGCTGGCCTCACTCGAGCTGCTGTTATTAAACCTTTGAATGAACAAACCAGAGGTCTATTTATCAAGTCTGCCCCCTTGATAACACTATTTGATCAATTCCAGAATTCTTTTTGATAGGTAATTAAAAAAGCTTTTCCTTAGGTATAGAGTGGATTGAACCATTAATTACACTTCACAGCCCTAGAGATGCAATTCTTTTGCTATTGTGAGATGTCTGTAGAAAACCACAAAAATGCTTGCCTCCATAAAAGAACTGAATAAATGAAAGCAATTTCCTTGAGACCCAGATTTCTGCGCGTTTTATGGCTAAAGACTTGAGTTGCCACGGCATTAATAAGTTTGTTCTTTAGGGCTGAATTTTCTCAATACAAACACCCAGGACCATAACACAAAGAAATATCTATCTTCTTTGGCTGATAGAGCCAGCAGACTGAATCCATATATTAATATTATTGTTATCACTGAACTGCCACAATGCACTCGGCGTCTAGTTGCACAAAAAAAGATCAGTTAAATTAAAGATCCTCACCAAGCAGCGACAATTTTGTGTAAAAGCCAATTTAGCCATTATGGAAGCTCCAGGATCATATTAACTTTTCTCAAAAGTATGCATAATGCATCACAGCAAGTGGTTTTGACAAGTGCCTGTGTGTGTGTGTGTGTCTGTGTGTGTGGATGTGTCCTGCATGTAAAGAAATCCCTGAAGTTATTTAAGTTGCAAAAACAAGTGATGGAAAGACAGAAGAGGCTGGATTTACAGGTTTTGCACCTGTTCAGTTCAACCCCTTGCTATCCAGCCTGGGCATCAAAAAGAACAGGGGAATTGATGATATCCTGAGAGACAAAGCTTTTGTTTGAGAGCATCTGGTTAGTTGACAATTCCCAATTTTCCTGAATGCTACACAGTAAAACAAACAGCTTTTGTAAATTTGGGGGCCTCTCCCCCTCTCTTTGAATGACATTGATATTTTGGGCTAGAGCTGGCAGCAGTGCAGGCTGTTCTTCCCCCAAAAGGGCAGGAGGATGAATTCTGCCAGCCTGGTGCAGCCGCACAGGGAAACCTGTTCTCCCCTCTGCAGGGGTTTGGGTGGCTGACTCTGGGAAGTGTAGAATCTCCACCAAAATCTCAGCTCTGATGCTCCAGGTCTGGTTTTGACTATTCAATCAAACATTTGCCCTTGGACATTAAAGTGAGAAAGGCATGGACAGAGCCCAGCAGGTTTCACAGCATTCCCAGGGGCTGAATTCAGGACTGTTCTACACCTACACACGTTGGGAGGGATAACTGACATAAATGCATGCTCTTTTGCTTTCCCACACACAAGGTTCACTGGCATCACTGGATTATTTTCACTAAGTGCTCCATTTTTTCAATCACAACCCTAATTTTAAATATGGAAGAACATATATGGAAATTAATCCGATAACACTTCACCATCAAATAACACTTTTCCTGGAGAACTACAGAGCAAGCTCTAGCTTAGCCGTGTGCTTCCAGAGAAAAATAACCTGCTCCTTACAAGAAAAGCTTCTCTTTCTTCCATTGCACAGAGGAAATAAGATGTGTTAGTGAGGGCTAGAAGTCCTGCTAATACTTTACTGCTAGGAAGAGAGATCAGGACATCAAACATTCTAAGCTCTCTGCAATGTATTTTCTACAGTGGTATAGCCCTTGGAAAATGTCAAATATTGTATTAGTTATACATCTCTGATAGATACTTTAAAATCTCTGATATTGAGAAGAAAGAGCTGAGATACATTTATTATACCATCCTAGAATTTTGTAATTGTTATGTGATTTGTAATCACAAGAAAGCTGTTTACTGCCCTTGCTTCTGTTTGGCACAAAACCACAACATGCAAAAATTTGCTCTTGTCTCCTGCAAAGGAGAAAATGAGACAGAAAGAGACAGAAATTCATATCCTAAAGAAAAGGTTTCTGAGCTAAAAGGAATATGTGCAGTGGCAGAAGCAGGTAGGAAAGCAGAACAAAATGTGAGCAAAGCATCTCGAGGGCAGAGGAATATCCACCAGCCCTGAGACTTTGCTGCAGTGGAAGGACAGGGAGGTGACTCCAATTTCAGAGCCTTTGTGGTCACGGCTGGCTGACTGTGCACCTCTGTAGTGCAATGTGTTTTTTAATTTGCTGTGTAGGGATGAAAATATCTCCTGAAAAGCAATTAAACTGCCAAACGTTTATGAACCTATGCTTGTAGATGGAACAGAAGGCTTATTCTAGCAGAGTAAGATAGTGGACAACAGTAAGAGGGGAGTTCAAATGAACTAAAATACAATATTTCTGACCAAGCTTGGAATATTACAAGTCCCAAGTTTGCATACTGAAATCATGTTTACTTTCATAAATTGTGCCTAAGCAATGCAGACTTGAGTATAAATTCTCCCAGTTCATATCTTTAATACTGACTGGTGTGTGCAAATGCATAAATAGAATATTTTAAGTGGAAACCAGAATGGGGAGAAAGTAGAGTTTAATACTTTGGGAATGCAAATTCAGGTAAGTGCTTTTATTCACAGGCTGGCCTGTGAATGTACATGGGCTTTGTACATGGCCTTGGACATTGATTCTACCTGGCTTCTCAATTTAGAAATGAAAAGCCCTCCCTTTTAAAAAATGAACAGTTCTGGGAGTGACATGAATATAAATCAAAAGCAAACAGAGAAGGGCTCAGCAGTGGAGAGCTGAGACCATGGGGCAAGTCAGCACACAGAGGAGTTGGACAAGCATGTCCTTCTCCTCAGGGCTGCTCTCAAACCATCTAAGGGATAAAAGTCTCCTCACGCCAAGAGCTTCTACCTTCTCCACACTTTCACTCGTTTTCCACAGCAAATTGAGGCTGAAGGGCTTTCCTGTGACTCATAAGGATCTAGAGAGAAGAGCATCAATTGCAGCATCTAGATCTACCTAGAACCACCTCAGAGGTGTCAGAACATGACAGGGCAGGCAGCTCTCCCAGTCACTCAGACATTTCATCGTGTGGCATGGCCTTCTGAGATACCCACAAGGAGAATGTCAAAAAGCTCATCTGAATGACTCATCAAAGCTTCTAAGGAAAACTGTGGGAGAACATAATCTGAAGGGAAACATCACTGCATTGCAAGTGGTCTCATGCTTCTGACAGCTGCTGAGCTGGATTCAAGCTCTGCAGCCTCTGCTTCTGCATTTCCTAGCAGAACATATCTCATTGATCCTCATCCTCCTGACCAGCAGTGAATAACAGCCAGGTCAAACCTCACTGACCTTCATTTGGGAAACCTCTCTTTGACTTTAAGGCTCTCTGGGCCAGATCTGATGCACAACTCCAATATTTCCATAACTAACTACAGACTCCTCTTTCCCCAGCATAATCCCATGGTGGATTTTTATGATCCATCAAGAGAGAAGAAGAGATGAGACCATTGAGCAAGTCAGTGTGATTGCATCAAATGTGGTATCAAGGCAGTAGATTGTTTTCTCTTTGCTACTTTTGTTACCTGGGTTTTCTTTTCCCTTGCAAGGGTTTGAGAAAACAAACGCTGAGTCAATACTTCTGAGATCAGATTAATATGTAACACAGCTAATGAAATTTGTAGTTAAACTGAAGTTTTGTTTTTGGCAGCTTGAACTGCCTAAAATCCTAATTCAATTGCAATCTACTCACAGAGCACAGCTGTTTTGCTTGGCTAAACTTTTCTCACCACTTAATAAGATACTTTTTTATTTAACTTTCAGTTCTGCCTAGGAGCCCCAGTGGGTCTTTTAAAACAGAAGATTATTATTAGAAATTAATTAAGTATTCTTTTCAATTCTGTCTCCTGAGAGCAACTAGGCATTGTTGCTGATCTCCTCTGCATGAAGACATTACTGATTGTCATTCATGGGATGACAGTGCGGATGTCTCATCTGGAAAATATATAACTCCATAAATATGAAAGATTTGAAAGTTATTTAATACAAAATATAATAAATCAGTGCAAATAATAAACATGTAATTGCAATGTCAAGCACAGCACAGGCGTGCAAAGACTATAAACAGTGGAATAAAAATAGACACACATTCCAAAGACAAAAAAAACCTCACTGCAATTACAGGACCCCGATGGATTGCACTTAGTCCGTGTTTCAGCACACTGCAAACCCTGACTAAACAATTCTAAGAATATCAAACGCAATTCAAGACAGTTGCTTTGATAAATTGGGGTTATTTTTAAGGGACCAGGGACTATCAAGTGTTTGTTGCACTGCCCCCTCCCACTGCACGTGACTGCAAGGAGCTCTGACTAAAGCTGCCACCTCTGAAGGCTTTTTCTAAATGAACCAAACCCAATAAGCACCGAAATCCTGATGCAGTTTTTGATCTGAGGCCTTAAATGTGCATATTAATGCACCACTGACAGAATTGGCTGTGCATTTAATGTGGCACTTCATGCCTGAGGTGGCAGTTGGTTTATTCAATTTTCACTCAGCTCAGGGGTATCTGTACAAGGAATGCTGTCACATTTCCACCAGGAAGGGAAGTAGGAAGAATGCCACCATGAGTCAACAGAACAACAATCAATCTCTTACTCCCCATAATAACACAGAATTCAACTTACTTTTTTGGTCTGTAGTCAGGGATGGACCTGTCCAGTGATATCCTGTCACTGAGTTGGGCATTGTAACCATATTCTTCATATTTAGTCTCTGATTCATGGCTATCGTCTCTCAGGGTAGCAGCCATTCCCCCCTGGCCCAAGCCTCCTGGACCTTCAACTAATCCCATGGGCTTTGCCAGACCTAGATGAAATAGATACAAACAAAAAAAAAAAAAAAAAAAATCAAATTATTAATGTAAAGGATATGGATAGAACCTCTTCTGTGACCACAGAATGTTTTCAGATAAATGAGATCTGAACTCCCAGGAAGCTCAGCTCTGAAACCCTCGTGGCTCTGTGGAAATTATCCTCAGCTTTTCCAACCAGAGTCCAAATCAACACATCTTGTTGTATCTGTGCATAATGAGCAAACTATAAAGAATCAATTAGCAGCTTTCATGATTTCTTCTTTTTCTGAAATGCCTAATTATTGTTGAGATAATTAAGAAAAAATTTTCCCCATAAGAACTGGAGGGTTTCCCACTGTAGCCCATTATAGCTTCACTCATTTTAAGGGAGATATTTCTACCACATGTGGATGTGCCAGTTTAATTCCATATTAATGTCAGTTCTGGTATCTGCTCTGTGCCTCCAGGACCACTGAAGCTCTGGTCAAGGTTTGGTTCCCAGTTTGGGGACCCATCTATAGAAAATACAGGGCAACTCTGATTTCACTGGGTGAGTCAAGAGATGGGTGATTTGGACTGAGCCTGTTCTCACACGATGTGCTAAAACTATTTTAAAGGGAGCTGACACTGTCTCTCACCTGGGAATCACTCCAGATTTCCTCTGTACTCCACATCTGACAAATGAAATATGTAAGATACTCAGCTCTGTACAGCTCACAGCAGCACAAAGTTTGGACACTTGGTAAGTGCTGAGAAATTGGCCAGTCAACAATTTATAGGTTTCATTTGCTGGTCAACTCAAAAATAAATGTAAAGCAAAGCTAAACCAACATAAAAAATGCCCATATGGATCACATCACCAAGAACCTCTTCCATGGCAACAGGCATTTAATTTGGTGCTGAATTCTCATAAATAAGCTCCTCAAATATCCTGTGTTTAATGTCAAAGCTTTCCTTTCCAAAAGGCTCACTATCAACAAGTCATTATAAGCGACAAAGCTATTTATAATAATCCTGGGAATACCATACAGGGATGTGTGAATATCCCCAAAATCATTTACGACACTAAGTGAAGCAATTAGAGCTTCACCCTCTCAACAGCCTTCAAACCAAGAAGTTTCCAAGAGGAAAATATCATTATTTGAACTAAACTATTAAAAAGAAAGAAAGAAACTGTCAGCACTTGGTAGCAACAAGCACACAAGGCAGTGCAAAGGTGGGATTGGCTTCTCCAAGGCACATTAAGGAGGGCAGCTCAGTCCCTCATAAAGGAATTCTCTTGCACCTCACTGCTAACAATATCCTGACTTGTTCTAGCTCCATCACAATCTCTGCTTAATGACAGGACAGAACAGACAGTGGTTCATTACTGCTCTGAAAGAGTAAAAATTTGCATTTTCTCCTGCAGTGCTCACGACAAAATCCTGTGCTTTAGGTAAAGTGCAACTGTACAAATTGTCACAAACTAACATAAAAGGGCTGAGTGCCTGCAGTACTCAGGAATTCTGCTACTGAATTTCAGACACTGCCTAAAAATACTGCAATCAGTTATCCTGAGTCAGGACCTTGCTTGTGTTTGTGTCTTTGATGCCTTCTTCCTGCTCCTCACCACTATGCACTGAAACAGGACTAAAACTCATCAAAACTTGTCTTGATTTCAAACCACGGAAGTTCTTCCAGCTTAATTAGGAGAAGCACTTCAATCCATGTTCAGTATTTCTGAAAACATTTTAGGGAGCTTCATTCTGAAGAAAATTGTAACATTTGTCCTTTTTGTTCCAATTTAGGATGAGAGGCTACTTGGCACTTTGACTTTCCTTAGGAAAAATTAGAACAGAGGGCCCTCCATGCCTGGCCTGACAATTATTCCTTGCTTGAGTAATTACAGAAATTACATGTCTGAGACTCTACATCTCTCCCCACCCAAAAGAAAAACCACAGCAACCTAGTCTTCCTGCATGATACAGTCTTAGACTTAACAGATGCCAACAGCAGTGATGCTGCAAGACTCTGCTTTATATGCCCAATATAGGGAATCTTAAAGGGGGCTCAGTTTCAAGCAAAAGTCAGCAATTCCCAAAAAACAAACAAACAAAAAAAAAAAATCAAATTAAGCACTTTAAAAGGAAAAAATCCCAGAAAACTTGACAAAGCCTATGTCCTTGAAAGACCATAATGTGGAAATTCATTTGATGATCATTTGGAATCATCTGGGCTGGGTTCTGATATAACATCAAAGCAAATTGAAGATGACTTCATTAAAGTTAACTGACCTGCTTTAATGAAAGGATCTCCAAGATGTGGTGTGCTCGTTTGACTTTAAGCAACTGATGGTGGAATCAAACACTGACATGCAAGATGCTCTTAGGCATCAGCAATTTATTATTCCCTGATATACCTTTTTATACACTTGCTTCATATGCATAACAGGTGCTCCTTCTTACATTACCATTGGTCAGTAAACTATCCACAGGTGCCTTTTCTAATTAGTCCCCCAGGTCCTCATTCTCTGCTCCATTCTCTAACCAAGGTGTTTACCTCCCTTGTTGAGGGGCACAGCTGTAGCTTATTTAGCTTTAGGCTGCCCACAGCCTTTTCCTATCTTACCACAAGCAACAATTTGTTTCCAGTAGTTGAAAACTTTATTCTTCATACTATATGCTCTTGCAGTTTATGGAACAAAACACTTGACTCTCTATAGCACAAGTAATGTGAGCATGGAATTTGCAACCCACAGGATGCATCAAGCACTTGGCTATTTCACTTCTGAGCGAATCAGTTAGCGTGCCAAACCATGCATAATGACAATTATTTCATATACCTTTTTCTAAATCTGATATTCTACCTCTTAAGCTGCTGATCTGATCTTGTTCTGGGAAGGAGTCCTCATGTATCTGACTTGTTCACAGAGCATATTGCTGTGAGGTTTTTTCTCCATTCCTTACCCAAATTGCAGCTTAGTCTGACAGTTATCCTAGCAATGCAGTGACATTGACCAATATATAGCAGCAACTAAACAAATGATATCACATTGCTTTCTCCTTCAAGAAGAGCACTAAAGTGTCTCTAGAAGTTCTCAGGAATTATGAATGTAATCTATTTTATATATGTGCATGTGTGTTAGATGCAGCACTTACTTCAATGCATGGTTGGTTAGCTGGACCCAATATAACCATGTCTTACATATTTGCATTGCTTTTTCCACCTCAAAGTTGATTTGCTGTTGCTTCAGCCAGTGTCTCCTCAAGAGAGAGCTTTTTACCATCACTATCTAAGTCAAGATGACAACTTGCCAACCCCCAAATCCACACTTACTGCACTGGTCAGGCTTCTAACAGAACACAAAAGAAGTGACACTTCAGCAGCATCTCCCCAAAAATAGGTTGGTGTTGAGAGATGAAATCAGGAGACAGAGCATCCCCAGTGTGGCTGAAGCAGAGGCTGCTGGTGAACATGACACAACTTCCAGCACATCCTCCATGCCCTCATCTGAGAGCATTTTTCTGTTTTCTTCTTTTTTTGAAGCTTATTGCAGACTTGCAGATCCTCCTGTGATCTTTGGTTACTCACCTACAGTCCTACCTCACCCCCATTTCTCCTGTTTTTCCATGGCATATGACACCAAGGAGGGCAAGGCATAGCAGCTTTGCTGACAGCACTGAGATCATGGGGCCAGCCCTGAAATGGGGATGTGCAAAAAGGGGATGCCCAGTGAGCTGTTATTTTTAAAGCTGTCTTTTCTTTAAATTTTATAGACTAAAAATACCTGCAGCTCATACACTGGGAATGGTCATAGCCCGTTCAACACTGCAGATGACAATGAGGTCACAAATAATTAGTGTCTGTCGTTCATTTCAAATTTATTGCTCTCACTGCAGAGATTTCTGTGTAAGACAGAAATGGTTGGGAGAATGGAGAGCGGAATGAACCAGCCTTGGTTCCTTAACCAGATTAATTACTCCACAGGATGCATAATTTTCTAGGAAGAAAAGAGATCTTCTATTTTTCATCATAAACCCTGTCACAATGGGCAAAGTACTAAGGAGATTTATAAGAGAAACTATGGCAAAAACTAGATCAGATTATGGCTGTGATTATTTTACTATCATTTTTTCTTATTTGCAACACAGTTACAGGCAGCTGTAAATCAGGTTCAGCAAAGGTTCTCAGACAAAATTAAACTTTTGACAAATCCAAATAAAAATAAGTGATTGAAAATAATAACAGAATATCAGAACACTGACAGAACTGCTGCAAAATCTCTGGAATGCCCTTGCTGGCCTGTCTCAGCCTTAGCTTGAGAAGGGCTCCAAAGGCAAACTTCTAAGCTTTATCTACACTTTGATCATCTGCACATTTGAATAGCTACAGAAAAGTATTTCGGTTTCTAGCACCTTAAAAAGAAGGGGATAAAATATTTCCTTCTGAAAAACCTGGCTTAGGTCAAAAACCCTGACATAATCACCCAGCAGTTTTACCTGTGACTCCTGAAGCACTTCTCACTTTTAAGCAGGAAACATAAAACTCACCAGCAAAACAGTTATTTCCTTCCTTTTCCAATTTTTATTTCTCAGCTGAAAATATCACTGCATACCATGTAAGGCAATAAAAAAACTTTAGATCCTAGTTTAACCAAGAAGAAAGAATCAGGGACAATAGCAACACCACACAGATTGACAAAGCTGACTTTTAGCATTTCCAGTTACAGCTTTGGAAAGAAAAGAAAAAGGTTCATAGAGTCTAGAATAGGTTCAGTAACACCTTAAACAAGACTAAGCTTACAATGTCTTTCTAAGCTATTTTTATATAAAACCACCTGTTTAGAGGCAGGAATTGGAGCAGTTGCAACTATTGAATCAGCCCTAATGCTTCCACCTTGAACTACTGTATTGTGCTAATTCTGTAATCTTGTTCTGTTGCAGCTAGAAACTTCAGGTGAAGGTTACAGCCTTAATAAATGGCATATCTGTAGGCATGGAGTGAAGAATTGATCTTCCTCCTTCAGGAGCTACAATTTAGAGTGAAGCAGATGCACAAGAAAAGCAGCTGGTTGGAGGAGGAGGAATAGAAGTGCAATAGGAGTGAGCCACTCAGCACTAAGCTAAAGGTCTCAGCTCACCAGCTGTTTATAACTTCATTTTAGCGTTCCCTAAAAATAACTATTAGCTGATAATTTCAAAAAGAACACGCTCACACCAGAGAAGGCTCACTGGTATAAACAGCCCCTTGCCTCTCACACTCACCCAGCACAGCCCCACAGGCATAAATTTGGTGAATCCACTGGCAGTTCAGTGCACCAACATTAAACCTGAAAAAGTAAAAGCACTTGGCAGTTGCAAGCATGAGGATCAACAATATGCAGGGGGAAAAAAAATCTTATTTGGAACTATTTCACAATTTGACAGTATTTCAGCCAACTCTGCAAACAGGAGCATGCAGCACAGGGAGTTGGTAGTGTCTAGCTCATGATTCAATCTAAATGTTAAACAGAGCCTGGCCCTTAATTTCTGCACATCCCAACTTTCCATATCCCAAATCAGTTTCTCCCACCATGACCCTGGAGCAAACCTACATAATATGTAAGATTTGCTGCTCAGAGAACTGATCTGAATTTTGCCCATATTAAAGGTGCTCACTTTCTGAGCTAGAAGGAGTGCTGAATGTGGAGGAGATTTCTTTTACATACAGAAACATTCAGCAAACCACATCCCACAGGGATACAAGCTCCAACTTTTGGAAACTGAAGAACAACAAACAAAACCCCATCTAATTTAACTGACTCTAGCACTTCCATTTATCTGAAATCCAAAACACAGCCTGATTTTTTTGTAGTTGCAGTCAAGTTTGCTGCATCCTTGGTTGAAAAGTTTATGTCCCCTGGTGCCTGGTATCAGCCCCAAGTATCTCTGCAGATCTATCAGGGAGAAGACAAACAGCATCCTGCAGCTGATGGTTTGAAAAGGAAACAAGTACAGCGACTTGTAAAGCTGAAGCACTTGATATGCTACTTTTTGGCTCTAGAAAGAGGAGGTGCAGTGGTTTTGTAGATTACCCTCATCTGCAGACCCCAAATGGAAAACCTGGGATGATACTTCTCAGTCTTGAGGCCCAGATGAGAGGCAATCCTACAAGACATCCATCTGTGAGAAGGCTGCTGAGTGATGGTGAAGGGATGAAGTGATTTGGCAGCTCTGCCTGTAAGGGGCTGCTCCTTTCCCACCCACAGACACCAGTCAGGCAGAGAGTGCAGAACCAGGAGCCTTGGAGATGAAGTGGATTAGGACAAATTACCTGGAAAGAGGCCTAATATCCAACCCCTTGTGTGCTTTGCCATATGTTTTCCCTTCAAAATAGGGACTTCTCCAGGTTGCAGAGGGCACTGTGAGACACAGCCAATGAACAGCTGTCAAGTGCTCTAAATACATTACATGGAAAATCCCAGAAGGATGCCCAGGGCTGTTCTCAGCATCTGGGCTGGAAGCTGACCCTTATTGCATCCTACAAACTCTGCTCCCACCACATTGATGCATAATCCTTAAATCCTACGTGGTAAGTCCTACCAGGACAGGATTTGGCCAGAACAGCTTTTTTTCCTTAGTGTTTTCACAGCATGAAAGCCAGAATGAGGATCCCACTGCAGCAGATGCTACATGAGCCCAAAAAGACAGTTCCCACCCAAAGAACTCACTATCAGTGAAGACAAGAACCAGGTAAAGGAAAGATAAAGAAGAAAGAAGACATGACAACATGGTCAAGGTGTTTCTGAAACACCTTTTGTAGAAAAGCTTGTGATAAAAGCTCCCTGCTCATTCAGGTTATGTTGAGATGATGAAAGGTGGCAGTTCTGTGTCTGTAGAGGGAAGGAATCCATGGACATCTCTGGCAAAGCTGCCCCATGACAAATGCAAGATTCCTACTGCATGACTTCATACTTTGAGGAAGAGGAGAGGAATATCTGAGGAAATAAAAAGACTGAGGGCCAGGTGTAGGAGAGAGGCATAGCAGGACAAACTGTGTTAGTCATCTTGGCACAAGGTGGAGAGGGATCTAGTTCATCAGTGTTGACAAAAGGCTTGCTGGGGGAAAAAAAGAACACAATGTCCTTGCAGAGCCATGTTCTCTCTGGATCTGCTATTCAGTGGTGCAGCACACACATCACTGCCCTCTTACAGGACTCATCTTTTGTTCCTTGGCATCACAGAAACTGCAGCATTGCGTAGGCTATGGCCTCTCTAGACACAAAATTCATTAGTGCTTTTTAATTGGAAGAAATACTGTGTTTTTATGTACAGATATCTAATATCAAAAGTAATTGCTTTTATAGAACACTCATTTGGAGCCGGTTTCCCCTTGAGATGAGAAAATGTATTCTAATTACAACAGATAATTCAGGAGGAGATAAACAGATTGAGGACTGGAAGGACCAAGGAACAGCAGCTGTACAGGCCATTGGAGATGAAAATAAAAGCTCGTTTGTGAGGTAGGACACCGATCCCAAACCTACAGATAATAAGAGAGGTGCCAGAGTTTTGCCAGAGACTTGATACAAACAAAAATCGATTTCCTAACATGCAGGGTTCCCTAAGCAAGGGACAGCTATGTGATATATTTTGAGTGACAAATTTAAAAGCTTCCATCCCATATGCCTAATTTTAAATTTTATGCGTGTGACTCTGATTTTTTTCTTTTTAATTTTCATTTCAACGATCAAAAAGATCATTGACAGAGAAAGATCACTTTGTTATCTTTACATAAATAACAGATGCCTCGATTCTTCTAGAAGTTTTCAAATCCCAGATGACTTGTGGTTTGTGCTGGTGAAACATAAAATGGATTTTTCTCTCCAGGGCTTTGGAGGAAAGCCAGAAAGCTCCTCTGGTGATGGCATAAATCTGGAGTTGAGGGGGAGGAGCTGAAATGTTGGTGTATCTGCCTGGCAGCCCACTGATATTAAAAGGAGACAAAATCTGAGTGTCATCAGTTTGGCACCTGTCCTCTGGCAGCGGCCAATACCTGAGGCTTCAGAGGAAATGAAACACAAATGATAAAGCACTTGGCCAATTAAACTCTGCACAGTCCCTGGAAGCAGAGTTCCCTTCTGAACCCCATAGGCAGGTAACTAAAGCCCTGAAGCATAATATTAGATTACCCTCATTATCTTAACTCAGACAGGTAGAAACAGGGCATAAAACTACCCAGTGTCCTTTAAAAGCCCAGCCACTAATATTAGATTCAATGGGCTCCTGCAGCAATGAATTCTCTGGTACTGTCACGGTCAGAGTGTCACTGACTCACATGAAATGGATCATCTGTATCGATATATTAGATTTTCTTTAATTTTTCCAGGGAAACAGAGGTGAAAACTCCTGGGTAAAGTGATCATTAAAACAATAACAGAGCCATTCTAGAGGAAGGGAAAGGGACTTCTCCTTGAAAAGCTCCAAGGTGCTTGAGCTAAAACTTTGGGGCTGGTTAATTAGATTCAGGAACAAGCTGGTCCAGCCAAGTCAAAGGGTTTCCATTCCATAAATGAGGAAAATACCTTTTGAAAAGCAAGGAGTTTGCTTGTGTTAATCAAAGGTAGGGAAGGGAAGCAGTGGACCACTGCAGGAAGGGAGTTGTGACCCAAGGTCTGACAGGATGGAGCCCACAGCTGGAGAGCTGCTGTTACATGCAATGACATTTCCTTGACCCTACAGAGCTGACTGCACACCTCTAACCATTAAAAACACCCCTTTGACTTCTGATGCCATTCTGGATGAGAAGTCCCTGACTGCTCTGTTCTCAGACCAGCTCAACTACAACAGTCAATCCCACAGGTGCAAGTTCCAAAAGGAAAAAAAATTATCTTTAAACACAAGGAATAAAAAAAAAAAAGTATCTAATTTCAGGTCCTATGCAGGGTCATACTATTCTAGACTCTACTGTGCTGATATTAAAGTCCAAACTCATCAAAGGCTTCACCCCATCTGACACTGTCCAACCTGCCAAATTACTGCCTTTCAGCCCAGGGTTCACCCTTGGGTCTCTGTCTCAGAGGGATTTTGTCCAAGGTGAAGCAAAACTCTTCTTTCCCTGCACAAGGGCATTTTGAGAACCCTGACAAGGGCCAGACAAACCCATCTCCAGCAGCATCATTTTGCAATCATGCTCCACATTATTTGCAGGCACTCATAAGCCTCCCTGCTCATTTACCTAAACAGCCTGCTATTAAATTAAACTAACATAATCACCCAGAGAGCTTTCCCAAGAACAAAGTCATATAGAACATTCTGCCATTCATATGGCTGGAAAGCTCCTGGTTGCTCAGCTCATTCTGCACAGCAGAGGATGGCAGCATTAAACCCAGATGCAGGAGCTGCCGGAACTCAGAGTCACATTGTGCTTGAAAGTGAATCTCGATTTTCCGCTGTTGTGAAATTAGTCACTGAGTTCATCCCTGGCAGGGCAAGCACAATAAAGAGGTAATGGTTACAACTCCAGACCTGCTGGCCACATCCACTGCTCTCCTCTCTGTGCCCCAGGAGTCCCTGCCTGCTCTCTTCTCTTGGCCATCAGAGAATGAAATGGTCTGAGAAGCTCCCTGGGTTTGTCAGAGCAGGGCTGGTTCTCTGTCTGCAGCCTCTCAATCTTATCATCAGACATTTCTCCTTGGGAATAGAAGAGATCAGCTGCTATTGAGGATGTGAGATTTCAAATACTTCCACCCAAACTCTTGAAAAACAGTTAATTTGGATATTGGTTTTCACAGGAACCAGAGACAGCCTTGATTCCTCCCCTTTCCTTTCAGTGTGGTATTGCCTTTAAAGCTCTGTAAAGGTGACATACTTTTTTTTTTTTCCTTTTTGCATCATTGCACATTGGTTTCAAAACATACTTATTTTCCTGACAGACTGTCTATTTTATATCTGTAGATATGTGTATTTTTCTTGACCTGTCTTCGAATACTTCTTTTTCAGGCACATCTTTGACACCTCTCAGGGAGCTTGGCTTGGGAGTTTGGTTGAGACAGAACTCACAGCTCTGCTTTTCCTCCTCTTTCCTGCCTTCACTTTATTTTCATATCTCATGTCAACATACACCACAGCTATGCCTTGCCTGTCAATGCCAGGCTGCAGTGCCTCCTTCCATCAACCTCTTAATGTGTGCATGATTTAATTTTCTGCCAGCAGGACAAGTCAGCTCAAAACCAAACAAGGGACACATTTTAAACAGCAAAAATACAGTTCTGAATCCAGCATCTAAACCAAAATGCTTGCAAATTAACAAATTATGGCAGATTTGAAGCTAAAATGGATGAACCAAGTTATTCTGCAGAGTGCTCCTAATTGATGAGATGAAGTGACAGCCACATTTATAGCAGATCTATGAGAGGATGTGCCCAAGCAAGGTCTGAGCCTCTCCTGCTCACAGAGGAACAGGAGGAGTCCACAGTGCTGAGAATCCTACTTGAAGTGTCTTGCTATTGTTCAAGAAATGTTGAGTCTGGGTTTGGTTTTGGCTCTAGAAAGGAAAGCTTCAGCTCTTTATATTCATAAAAGAAAGCCTATTTAGAAATGAAAGACACGACGTTGCATGGATAGCTTATAACATACAATTAATCAGGGATTTATCAAGGACAAATAAAAAGAATTAGGTACCACATTCTCTGGGGGAAGCAAATCAAAGGATGAGATAGCTTTGCAAAAGAAAGGAGAAATGAAGATAAATAGCAATTGCCAATAAATTTGAGAAAATAAAGATGTAATGTTAGGGAAAAAATATTGGCACAATGTTTTATTTAAAAGCGGTAATAAAAACATTGCTTACTTTGATTTCTGCCCTTTCTGGTTTATTGTTGATATAAAGATAAATTGACTCAGACTTCCAGGAGCAGGAAAGCTACAATCCACTATTACATGCACGTTAAAAGCCAGCCCTGCTATAATAACTGATTCATTATTAACAAGATTGGCTTCATTGCATGTGGGTATTTGTATGAATTGACTGTGACCAGGGCTGGTTTGGACCCTGACAAACCCACAGCAGGACCACTGGGCTTGCCTGGGAAAAGACAGGATGCATTTGGTAACAATGTGCTGCTTTAAGCCACCTACAGAGCATGTTTAAATTACCACACATACAGAATCCAGATCATACAGAAAGATGATGGCCAAGTTTTTCAAATTGTGGATCAGCCTTCTTCAATTTACCTTCCTAATGCCACTGACTGCAATAGTGCTTATCTGGTTTCCACCAAGGCAATGTAAAAAGAAATTCAAGTTTTCACAGACTCAATTTTTCTTCAAGCTTTCCTTTCCTTTATGCCAAAATTCCATGAAAGAATGAATGTCCCTGTCCCCTGATGTGTCTCTGGTTTGTACTTACGACTACATTATGAGGTGTTAAATTACACAGTAAAGAGAGAAATGAGGACAGGGATAGAAGGTGCCTCTATACAGGAGAAGATCATCCTTCAGTGGAGAGATGGGTATGAATCAAAATTTGAATTTCAGAAACCCGAGTTCTGAGTTTACAGCTTGGGCTCATCACTCCTCAAGGACACAAAGCAGACACATCTCTCCGGTCACGCTTAAAACTTCAGGTCACACCCCCATTTCTCCCAAGCAGAAAGAGCTCCCCAGCACCAAGTGGTGCCAGGGAAGGCAGGGCTGAGCCCCTGGGCCATGACAGGGATGTGATGAGCTGAGCTGAGATGAGCAGCAGGACGTGCGTCACGCTGCAGAGCTCAGAGCACACAGGATCACTGCTCTGCTCATCATTTAATTATTCACTCACTACTGAAAGGCAGCGAGACAGGCTGGTGGGACCCGAGTCTGCCATTGCAGCAGGCTGAAAATAAAGCAAGCTCTCCTGCAGTACTGGTGAAGTGTCAGGGACGTGTTGTGCTGCTGTAGATATTAACTGAAATAAGCAGGAAAGTAGAGGAAGAATGCTTGTGCTAACATATTGCCAATTAACAGAGCAAGCAAAGGAGTTCAGTGTGGACATCTGAGTCTGATTCCTTTAAAAGCTCAGAACTTAATTTTCATGACTGTGTTTAAAAAGTAAAAATCCCATTTGTCACCAACATGATTTTTAGCCTGGTTTGCTAAGAAAAACATTTTGTGGGATCATGCTGTCTCCATTTGTCTATCCAATACTTCCCTCTCCATACTCTCCCTTCACTGCTCATTAGATTTTAAGGACTGCTTCTAACTTCACCCAAAGCTTGGCAGACAGTCAGAGGTCTCCAAAAATTACATTTCTGCGAGTGTCACAGAAGTCGACATCTGGGAAGAAAGTGCCATTAAAATGTTCCTACTGAGAGAAGAGGTTTGGTGAAAGATCAAATGCAAGAGACCTGTTGGACTTGTTAGAGACCACCCAAGAATCCCCTTTCTTGTGGGATGCCAACCCACAAGAAAGTCAGTTTTCTTGGTTTAGCTGCTCAAGGAGCTAAATACATATTTTTAGGATTAAATGTGTTAATTACTGGGTGTCTAGGTCTGTTGGATGTCTGGCAGTTATGTATCCCATTGATTAACAATATCACGAAGTTAAACTGAGGACACAGAGAAGGGGAGGGGATCAGGGGAGCACACAGCTGAGCTGTCACCACAGATTAAGAGCACAGGACAGGACCCCCTGAAAATAAAGGCCAGGACTCCGTCTGGGTCTTGTATTTCAGCAGAAATATTTACCTGACCCCAGCACTGGAGCTGCTCCTTCTGTCCCCAGCTCCAGTTTCTGTGAGCTCACCCACTCTGCTTCTTGTCAGGCGTTAGTGGCAATGATGAGAACCAGGGTAAGTGATGGAACAGCATGTTTTTTGGTCACAGATTAGGGGATTCCTAATGAAATAATGAGGTGATCCCATTTAAAACTACTTTCCCATATTAAAGCAAATTCACATGGAAATGCCTGACTCGCTAGATTAGCACTTCTTCCCTTAGAAAGGGAGAGCACAGATTTAGAGGTGAGGCACCATGACAGCAGAGCACACCACTCCATGCAAGTCTGCCTGCTTCGCCTGGAATTTATTTGGAAATTAATCCTTCTGATTGCTTATAGTAAAAGTGCTTTTCTCCTCCCTATCTTTGAAAGAAATATAAAGCAAGGTGTGATCCCAAACCCACACAGCCTCATGAGCAGAGGAGCAAACAAAACCTCTCCTTCTCTTTTTAACAGGGAATTTGTCAGTTCAATATCTGTCAAAATACTTTTGAAAACAATCAACCTCTAGTTTCATAACCATATGCTGAGGCACTGAGAAGCCACAGGCATGCAAGATCACCCATCAAAGAGATTAGAGGCATCTTCTCCAGCTCAGGGACAAAACCAGATGATCATACACTGATCCTGTTTTTAAAATGAATTTCATCCAGAAATATCCTTTATGACAGTACAGTGTGCCTCAGCCTACCTTCACACAGAGCACTGCCGAGTCATGTCTAATTGGTGCTGATCCTGCAGGAGCTGTCCTGTCCCTTGGGCCTTTGGAGCTTTTAGCTCTTCAAACTCTGCTCTGCAATAGGTACCAACTCCACGGTAAGATGCACTGTCAGACTGTGGTGTGGCTTTCCCAGAGTGCCCTGTCCCATACTGTGCTGCCATGGGGAGTTCCACCTCTCCTCAGGGCCACAGCAGCTGTGCCATGACTCCTGCACAGCCCCTGACCCCACTTCACTCATCCCATGCCCTCTTCCATCGATCATAAGCAGCTGCAATAAAAGAAATTCCACTCTGGCCTCATTCTCCCACAAGCTCCACTGTGTCTCTAAGACTCTATCTGTGCTCCAGCTCCTTGTCAGCATGATTAAAGGCTGAGAGATGCCTAAACAAGTAGTCCTGTAAGATACGCAAAAACCCCTGAGCAATGATCAGCGCCTTCTCCGAGGGCTGCATCACTCAGCCCCTGTCCCTTGGCATGCTGGGCTGCTCCATCCCAGCTTCAAAGTTAGGGCCATGGCTTTGTTCCCTCATTAATATTTCTCCTCCATTTATGCACATCTTTTGTTCACTCATTGTGCAAAGAAGACTGAAAATTCTGAACTTTTTAATGTGTGACAGAGAGAGAGAGACAAAGAATCCGGTTATTAGGCAGATCAGGTTCAGAATGAATCACAGAAGAAATTCTTCATTCCATGACCTCATCTGAGAGGACTCTCTGCAGCCTGGCTTTGAGCTATGTGGGCCTGGAATGGGACATAGCTGTGAATATGGGACCCACACCAAGCTGACTCTTTCAGGAAACAGAAGGTTTTACATGTAACACCACTGGATACAAGCGTTATAAAAGCTACTTCCCTTCCGGAATTAATTTTCTGTTGAATGGAAATGCATTGAGCCAGATGGATCTATTTCAGGAGGAGGATCAGGCTGGCACAGGTCTAAAATCAAAGATTATTGGGTTTGTGTGTTCAGAGCTGAAATAGCTGAGGGTGAAGTGTTCAGTGCAGGTGCTGACATGGTCCTGTCTGTGCCTAAAGGAGCATCCCAGGAAGGATGTGCTGAGTGAGTTTGTCAAATATTAAATTGAAAAAATATGTGAAATTTCTAATTAATACTTGCAAACCTTTACCTGCTCCTTGCAATACCAGCAGTGAATTAAAAAAAGACATTTTTCAATCGCCCAGAAGCTGCAATTTCTTGCAGATGCAAAAATTCATTAAAGAGCAGTAGACACGACTGGCCACCTGGGAAAAATACACAAAGCAGGTGCCAGTGGAGAATTTGGCTGCACACATCGCTGGGACGGTTTTGGAAAGTCAGCAGCCTAAATCCACACACCTGGGTCCTGGGGATTCTCCATGTGACACTGAAATTATATAACAGAACCACCAAAAAAAAAAAAAAAAAAAAGTGATTTCCAAACCCAAGGCTAGCACAGACTCTTACCTAATCCACCCAACCACCCCTTTTTCCAAGCCAAACCCACTCACTGCTTGTGGAAGTTGAAAGCATCAGTTCTCCCAGCAGCTGGGCATTTAGCATGAGGCTGTTTGATAACTCCAACATGCTCAGCTCACTCTCTCCTCCTGCCCCACTCCCATCTGTCACACAGAGCCACCTGCAATCCATCAGCAGGTTTGAGGATTACAGCTCTGTGCTGGAGGCTCTGTTTCTGCTGTCAGAGGTGTGAGCAGTGCCTGTCCCTGCTGTGCACCTGCAGCACAGTGCTGGTGACACACCCAGGACTCACCCCCAGCTCACACCACAGCACTGGGGGTCGGCATTGGCCACCAGCTGAATACTGCTGCTGGCAGCCACCAGTTTTGCAGATACAGAACATTGCAGCTATCAGTAGCCTCATTTTACACATGGCTGCATGACCAGAAATCTGTCTTACAAGGAATCTATAGAGCAACTGCAAATTTTCATCCTGAGGAAAACTAACCTTTGGGTTATACAATGCTATTTCAACTGGGGATATTTTTAGTCTTATCATTGCCTTCAGTTCAGCGTGCACAGGAAAGAATACCACCGATCTTTTCTACAACACAAGGCTTGCTTGAAAATGAGTTAATATAACAAAAATACATTTTTATTTACAAAAGCTGTTCATCCTAGAGGCATATGAGAGCTGTAGAAAAAATAAACTCGATTTCTAAAAGGGCAGTAAGGCCCCATTGCCAAATAAAATACAAAACCAGCATAAAAAATCCAAATGAAAAACAACCAATTAACCCTACCACCCCACCAAAAATGCTAGAGGAAAAAAAAAAAAAAGAAGCAGCAAACTTCTCCAGTATTACAGGGAAGGGCTTTCCAGCTGTCTTCATGGATATCTTGCAAGAAAAACAAGATCCTATGCAAGAAAACCCCTTTTTCTTGGCAAATGGTCCTGCAGTACCTCTGACAAGACAGCCACGATGAAGTGCTAATCTCACCTGGTCTGAGAACTTTTTGCAAAGTGCAAACTGGAGTCAAACAGCACAGACACAGAGGCAACCAAAGCCCCCAGGATGAGGAGTCAGAGGTAGAAACATGAAGTACGCCAGATCTTTGCTAGAAAGAGGAATCCCTCCAAAACCTTCAAGGAGGAAGGACCCTGTGCCCAACCATACTGAAGCACTACAGGGACACAGCAAGACTCCATCCTTTGTGCTACATATACATCATCATGACCAGCAAACCTCCTGTTCATCCTGTGCCAAAAATACCTTCATTTGGCCAAATGTACTCCTGGAGTTACTGTACTGATAACTACTGACCATGCTGATGGCTCTGGATCAATAGCAAAGATTAATTTAGCCACCTGATTTCAACAGGATTGAGTGCCTGGGTGAGCTGAGGAGAATGTGAATCATTGCTGCAGTCATAAAAACCTACTTGAGGCTGTCATGCCATGCAGCCAGCAGTGTCTGTCACCCCACACACTGCCACAGCACAGCAGGGCTGGCAGCATCTGCACTCTGCTTAGAAAGCAGTGTCACTTTTGTCCCTGGCTGAGATTCCCCACTAAACACGACTGCTGGCTGCATCATAGACATGGATTTCAGCAGCTCTGCCCAGGAACAAAATCCAGTACTAAATTGGGAATCCCAGAGAGAGCAGCTCTGTGCTGTGAGCCCCACGGCAGCAGAGCTCAGTGGCACACAGGGCTCTTGACATCAGCAGCTTCTTTCCACAGACATGGCTTGGCTTTGCAGAAGGGAAGGAGGTGTCAGGAGCCTGTTGGAGGATTTCAGGGTCTTCTCCAGGGCCTGCTCAGCCCAAGGGAGATCCTGGAGTTGCAGCAGCCTCTTGGGCTTGTTGATCTAACATCACCCCAGGAGGCTGAAACTGAAGCAAATGCACATTAAAGAATCCCAAAAGCCCAACATATTCCTTTGTATCATCATCCACCAAATTCAGGTTATTAAAAGGCGATTCCAAACATTGGAATTCCACACATTATGCTGTGAAACATAATGCTCTCCTGTAGTACTTTGGCATCAAATATCTCTGCCTGACAGAACCATTTTTAAGTGGCAGAAAGCTACTTAAAGAGAAGCCCTTTTAAAAACCTTTTCCTTGGTTTAGTTTCCTTCCCCGTTGCCCATTCTCCCAGGATGACATGCAAATTACAGCTCATGTATTAAAAGTATAAATCACACTGGTGGCAAGGGAAAGTGCTTCTAGAGAATGGCTCCATAGGAGGTGATGCGAGGCTTAAGATATTCAGAAATCCATATTCTCACCTTCTCTAAAAACATTTTGCTCATTTACTTCAACAACTCTTCAGCCCCCATGAGAACTGTGCGTCCACACTGCGCATGATGACAAAGCAGAATCACTCTATTGTCTCCTCAGCTCTCTACCCTGCTGCTGCCCTCAGACTCTCCTTCAAAGCAGTAATCAAGGACATACTTGAAGGAAAAAAAGAACCAACAAAAAATTAGGCCTTTTGCCATTTGTCAGAGATTCTCAAAACCAGCCCTTTCCTACTGCATTGCTTCACTAAGGACAGGGATACCAAACGATTCATGGTCCCAGGCTCATCCTTGGTTTGTGAGAAGATCCCTCAGAACAAGTCAGCCAAGTAAATTAAACACAAACACAGAATTGTTCAGAGATGAAATGGCCTGACAAGTACAGTAAGAGGAAACTGGTGTGAGAGCTCCTCTAGAATATCTGTTCCACTGGATTTCCTACAGCAGGTGCTGCTGTCCTGCCTTCCCATGCACAGCAATGAGTCCAACTTAAATGAGAGTGCCTTAGACCAAGTTACATCATGCTGCTCCCTGTTCGCTGCCTTCTGTTCCACAAGTCAAGAAATCTTGACTCAGGACATGACCTTACACTCTTTTAATCTCCTACAGGACTTGCTGAGTAACCAGCAAGTGCCAGTTTTGGTGTATCTTGTCTTCAGAACTGTCTGGGAAACCTAGATATTCCAGAACACCTGCGAGGATAAAAACTTCAAGGCAGAAAGACAGTTTTTAATCTGGTTTCATTTGCCCTGCTGTCCTAGAAATGGGTTTTGCCTCCACCTTTGAGGCTTTCAGATATTCACAGCCATTTCCACGGCACCATAGCTATGAGTTTTAGGAAAAGCAGACACATCCAATTAGTATTTGGCAGCTTTAGCTCTTTGCTCTCAGGAGAAGACGACTTTGGGTTGCTGGGAGGATCTCTCTGGCTTTTGCTCTCAGCAGCTGGAGGTGTCTTATTTCCGAGGACAATTTTGATCAATAGGACTACAGCAAGGTTGGAAGCTGCTCTACTGTCACTGACTCTCTTCCTTCCTGTTATCCAGAACATAACAGGTTCTTTTTGTTTCCTTCTTTTTTTTTCCTCTCCTTCAGGTTTAAACTAAATGATGGTAATGACTACTGAGAGAAATCCCACAAATAACAACAATAATAAAAAAGTAGGCTAAGTATGCTGCTAAAGAGAAACTGAGTGTCCATTAGTAACGTTAGAGAGGGGCATTAAAAAAAGGCAAATTTGTTAAACATGACTCATTTATTTTCCTTCCTTTCATAAATCTTAGTATTTCCTTGGAGAAGTGCCACACATTCAGTGTCTAGAACTGCATTCTTAAATGATGCTCTTGGTTTAATTGCTACCTGCCTTTATTTACTAAAACATCAAATAAACAAACATTAAAACCCCCTAAACTCAACAAACAAGTCCACCTCTCTCTATCAAGGGTATTAAGTTAAAACCAGGTTTTCTAATCCTCTAAATCTGCACAGTGGCTGTAGGTGTGTAACAACCACACCTCAGCTTTTCTTTGGGAAGATGACAGACCCATATTTGCTTTTCCAATTCCAGCCACACGTACAAAGAAATGGAAAGAGACTGAACTGGAATACAGCTGAAAAGGCAACAAAAACAACATCAGTCAAAGCTTTTCTCTCTGTCTCTGTAAACATTGCTTTTAATCTCATATGGTACAAATGATTCAAGTTCCACACAAATGAGTCAATGATAAAACTACCACATGATATTTTTTTCCTGTCAAAAGAAGCTTTCTTCCCAGCTACAAAGGCAAAAAGCAGAAACATTACATAAAAAATAGTTACCACTTTATGAAACACAAAGTACAGGGAGAGACTTTAAAATCACTGATGTGCTGCTGGAATGGAGACATATTTTTTGTATTTGTCAATATTTTGCAGAGCTGAGTGCAATTTTGTCTTTTTTTACAAAAGAGAGCTGCCCTCTTTTTAAACCAAACTCTTAGACCTTTTCTTCCTGAAGTGCCTAAATAGAGTAATGCCATTTTAAATATTACCTTATATTTATATAGGGGCTATCCAAGTATTCGCTCATTACATTTTCCTTCTGTTGTTTTGGGGAATAAAATCTTGACACTCCTAAAAGCACTGATTGTGGGTTTTCTCAGCTACAAATATCAAGACTAACACAACGAAAGGAGGTGTGATGGGAAAATTGCTCTTTTGGACTTGACCAGCACTTTGCACTAGAGAAGGTCACGCCTGTAGCAAGGGTGACTTACCTAAGCTTGAGAACTTTGTGGTAAACCAAGAAATGGCAGGAAAAAAAAGAGAAAAAAAAAAAAAAAGTTGGTATTTTTTGCTCCTGCCTTCATGAGACCCAACCTTGCATTTCTTTAAAAACATCCTCAAAATGAGAACACATGAAGAAAAGCCCCTCAGCAGGATGAGCAAAGCACAAGGCTGAGAGCAGAGTCCACAAGTGAACTGATTCTTCTGGAGATACTTATGTGCTAATTTTGCCAGATGTATGTTAGCACTAGCCCATAAAGACATAAAATAGAAACAGTTATAAAATGCATGGCCACAAGAAGGTGCAGTTTCCTTGGTACAAGGCTGCAGGCACAGTGAATGTGACCCATGCATGTGTGGCTTTACCTCTCTCCTCTGCCAAGGAACTGCTCTTCAGCTGAGAGCTGCCAGCTGTAAAAGCTTCTTTTTGTCCAAGCCAATGTGGACATTCACAGGACTCACTTGCAGCCTGTTCCCAACCCTTCCTTTCAAATCTGGAAATCTGGACCCACTTGCAACCAGCCCCAAGCTTTTGAAGAATAAACGGCCCTTTTAAAAATACTGCTGTAACTTTTACCTATGCAGATTGCCAGGCTGAATTTTAAATGCAATCACTTTGCTTCCAGTGCACTCTAAAAATCAGGAGTCCCAGTCAGCATGAATCAGTACTCTGCACCCAGGACCTGCTATTTCCATCAATTTTAGCCTCTGTGCTGCAATTATGTGAATTGTCCACTTTTTCCCCCCAGCCTCCTCCATGAAATGCATATGTAATGTAAACCCCATTTATCATACTGGAAATTGCTATTGCATTTAATCTTCCCAAAGAGAGCAAAATCAAATTATGATGTGTAACGAATGATAACCTGTCAAATTCAAGGGAATACTTCCAACTTATCCCTCCACATCTAAAATAGAGCAGGTCAAAGGGGTCTAGTGTAGAAGACATGGGTAGGAAGACATGATGTGAGAATACATAATGAGAAGATGAAAGCTCTCTTAATCTTTGCAGATTGAATGAAATCTAATTACATGCTGTATTGATTGTTGTGTATTACTGGAAAGAGACAGTGAAAAGGGAAAAAGGCAATTAGACTGAAATTGTAGTCTGACCTTCAATTGCTTTTGGCATGAAAGGTTATGCTCTACTTGGGGCATCAAAAATTCTTTATCCTCTATGGCAAATCATTAGCAACAGACTTAGATGCAAAACTGATTAGGGGAAAAATTCAGTCAATTAAATCTTTTTTAGTTTTTCCCTTCTACAAAAAAAGTAAAGGCAAAGAAAGAAAATACCATGGTGTTATCAGTATGCCATTTAATGAGTTGTTACCAAGTCTAGCTGGCATGAGTTCTGTGTTGAATAACAATAAAATATATCCATCAGTAGCAATAGCATAGCAAAAAGTAAAAAAAAAATATATAGATTGCTCAACTAGATCTATAATAACTCAGTTTTTCAAAATAAACATTGTATCCAAGGTCAAACACCAGGAGGTAATATAAAGTCTCACCAAGAAAATTCCATGGACACGTTTCATTGCTTTCCTTTCCCTTTACATGCTCTGCTCATTTGCCTCCACCAAACCCAGCAGCAGCTGAGTGAACAGAAAGCTTTCAGAAATACTATTTTTCCCAAGTTGATAAAAAACCAGAGCACGAGCCAAATGAAAACTATTGTTTGGGTGTATGTCTGCTCGACTCTGCAGGGAATTGTGGCAATTCTCATTCATCCTATTCTAAAAACTCTTGTTCTGCCAAAGATAATTGCAAGGACCAGCTTTCTCCTGACTTCCATGCGTGGTCCTCTGTGTTCTGCACCTCCGCAGGCAGTGCACTCACTGATTTCATTCAGACTGGAAAGTTAATGAGTTCTCAAGTGATCAGTTTTGGGTTGCCTCTTTATACATTTGTAATGTTACTGCCTGTGTTTATATTCCTTGCAGAAGGTACACACTTCTAAATAACATTTCCTTGATTGTATGTAAACAAATATGTGTGACAGAAACAAAATTCTGTGCAGCTGCAGGGCTGGTCTCTCACAGAGTGACTTTCTATTGCACTGGATCACCAACTGAGTCCCTAGAAATTCCAGGTAAGTCTTATGAGTTCAGATCTCATCCAAATAGAAGAGAAAAAAATGAAATAGAACACTGAGATGTTACTTGCAAAAAATGTATTTCACAAGTAGCTCTACACTGGCTGATCTCAAAGAGAAAGGACCAAGAGCAGAAAACTGAAATACTGGTCTGGGCTGAACTGCTGCAATGGTAACATTGAGCTGCACTCAGCCTCCTGGTGCTTTGAGGGGTTCTGGGAATGCAAGGAACTCGTATTCATCCTGAATAAAATCTGTCTACCCATGTCTGTCTCTCCACATGAGAGTGACTTTGACCCTCCTTATGAAAAAGTAACATCCAAGACAGCCTCAGTCAGCTCTCTAACCTCGTGATCAGGCAGCAAGTACAGGACAGTGTCTGAGAAACCTTCCTCAAGATTTGGATGAAGCTGCAGAGCTCCAGGGTGTTTGTGTAACACCAGCCTTGCTTGTGACACAGCACAGCCCTGGCAGACAGGCTCCCCTGAATCCCAATGCTGCCAGAGCAGCATTATGCCCATTAATGGCATAAATAATGAGTCATGGTATTAAAAACAGAATACCAGGGAGCTAAACCCAAACAGAGATGCTTGATCCTGATTTCACTTACAGCAATGAAACTCTGATGATTTCAGTGGAGCAGCTCCTAATTTTTTAGGACTTTTTGCTTTGGTGAAATAGGATGAGGAAAAAAATAGGTTTTTTTTCAGAATGATGATGAAATAATTAATCTGTGTTAATGTACCACTGTGTAATAATAAAAAATCCAACAATCACATCAGAGAGAAATTAAAGGGAAGTAAACAGGAAATTTGAACAGCTCAGCTTGAAAAACTTTCTGTATTTTCCTGTGTAAGAACTTTCAGGAAAAGAAAATTGCCTGCAGTATTTGTTATGACCTGAAGAAGCAACACTATGTTCAAGCAATTGGATATGAAGTTCCATATCCAATAAATGAAATTAAAGAAGATAAAGAAAATAGTTCCCAAAATAGAGGCAGACTTTACAGAGAACTTCCAGTCATTGTGTGCAATGATGCCTGCCTAGTTAAGGACTCCTGCTGATTCTCCAGGGGAATGAGATGAACACAGCACAGGGAAATCCTACCCAAAGCCTCCCCCATGAGCAACACCAAGAACAAATCCATTTGGACCAAAAAAGCCCCATTCAGCTGAGCTGCAATGGATGTATCTTGTGGACTGATCTAATTTAGTTCAGGAACTTCGTGGTTTTGTGGAATTCACAGGAAGAATTTTCATCTTAAATCCTGCATTCTTCAAAACTGCTCCAAAATATGGTTAGAAAACACAGCTGTTGACACTTTCCCTCTAATTCCTGGATTTCAATTCTAATTCCTGTGGGTTTGGGACTAACACCCGCCCTCCCCATTCCCCCTCTCTCTGCTCTGCTTACCCAGAGGAGAACGTAAGGGGATGCCTGTTCTCTAACACTTGCTGGCACAAACTGCATATTACCATAACAGCCCAACTTACTTAGATTTATACATTCATTCAGAAAGTAGTAATAGGAAACATACTTTATCCTAACCCTCCTATTTGTCTGCATTTTGAGGCTACAGTAGCCTTTCTTAAATCAATGTTACGAGTAAGATTTCCACAAGCAGCCTAGAAGCACATTTGCTCTACTTAAACATATTTATACTGAAAGTTTTATTTGGTGAGAAACACTAAATGTTACATTTATATTATAATTTCATGCAAAAGTTCAGTCCTTCAGCCTCTTCTTGTCCAAAACACTGCTGTATTTAATCACATACTTATTTCTTTGATGTCTCACACTTAGGACTCTACAAATCTATGCAAATATAAATGCACTCATTTTGAAGAATTAGTTTCTCTCTGAAATGTTATCTGTCCTATAACAACTTTGATGGCTTAGCCTGTTTTAACTACCATGGAGGGGTGCTTTGCTTACCTAGCAGTATTTTTCAAGGCTGGTGAATTGGAATGGAAAGTCATAAAAAGAATTGGTGGATGCTTCCCCTCCTCATCAATAACAATTACAAATTTAAATGACAAAATCATTAAGGGAACATATGGGTGCTATGTTCAAACAGACCATGAATAGTGCACAATGTAAGAGCTCAGCAGAATGTTTTTACAGTAGTTCTGAAACCAAGTATATGACTTCCAGCCATAACCTAACAGTGTATTTGCTATACAAACAACTTCCTATGCAGAGTTAATATATCCAGGCAAACTGTAAAACCTGGGACAGTTCCTAGGGACTTCCTCTGATCCTGGAACCCCTGAACTGCAGCCTCCTTAACTTTGCAGCTATTGAGGAAGTCCTGACTTTGGACCAAGAGTTGGCAGAGAGGCAGGGCGGTGGTGGTGGGCTCAACAAAACCCTCCAGCCAAACCCTTCAGCCCTCCTGCCCCTCGCATTTCAGCACTTCAGCGCTGGGCTCGGTGAGATCAGTGCCCGGGCTCCCCCTGCCCAGCGGGGGGACACTTTGGGGGCTCTTGCCCAGCCTGCAGCACCCTCCCGGGGCACAGGGCATCCCCTCCCCGGCCCTCGTACCATTGAGCTGGTTGTAGACCACTTCCTCCAGGTGGTCCAGGCGCTGCAGGATGGACTCCCTGTCGGCCAGGCTGCCCACCTTGGCGCCGCGGCTCCTGGCCCGGCGGTCCGCGCTCCGGACGATCTGCACCAGCTCCTGGGAGCGGTCCTGGATCCTGCAGTAGACGGAGAAGAGGATGATGCCCACGAAGACCAAGATGTTCACCGTCAACAAAGTTTTGATTTTCCGTGCCACCGCCATGGGAGCCGCGGGCGCGGTGGCGGGGGGCGCATCCAGGCGCGGCGAGCGGCGGCCCCGCGGCCACCCGGCGAGGGGGCGCGCCCGGGGCGCGGAGCGGAGGCGCGGAGCCGCGGGGAGCGGAGCCGCGGGGAGCGGAGCCGGGGACAGCAGTGCCGAGCGGAGAGGAGCCGGGGAGAGCGGAGCCGAGGGGAGCGGAGCTGTCCTTCAGCACCGGCGCGCCGCTCCCCGCCCGGCTCCCGCCGTCGCCCCGCGGGGCCCGCTCGGCGGCGGGCAGGGCGGCATGGAGCGGGGCCGAGCGCTGCTGCTCCGCCAGCCGCCGCCTCTTCTCCTCCTCCTCCTCCGGCGGCTCCCGCTCGCCCGCCCTCGCTCGCTGCCCGCCGCCCCGAACGCAGAGCGCCGGTGCGGAGTGACGTGCTCCGGGGGATCTCATCTACATGCACACGGCGGAGCCGCGCCGCCCGCCCCGCCTCGCCCGCGCCCTGCGGAGCGTCCTGCGCGCTGCTGCTCGCCCGCGGAACGCGCCAGGGGCCATTTTAGCTCCGCTGCCCACCTGGACAGCGCTTGTCCTGCCCGAGCATCGCTGCGGAAGGTCCCGAGGGCGGGCGGGACGAAGGTGTCCTTGGCTGCGTGCAGCCCTGGAGGGGAGGTGATGCCCCACCCGTGTCACCGGGGAAAGGAGCTGAACAAGTTCACACGCTCCCAGCGAGAGGGAGAGCTGCTCACGCACTCGGCTCTATGGGTTTCGCAGCAGTGGCTTGGGATCCTGCATGGAAATAACATGGTTGGGACCACGTCCATATGTGAGAGAAGTTCTTGCCAAGCATGCACAAAAAGATAGACTCAGAGAATAGTTTAGGTTGGCAGGGACGTTTCAAAGCCCATCTACTCCAAGCACTCTGCAATGAGCAGGGACATCAACTAGACCAGGCTGTTCAGAGCCCTGTCTGAGCTGACCTCAGATGTTGCAGGGATGGGGCATCACCTCTTCTCTGGGCAACTTAAGCCAGCATTTCACAACCCTCATCATAAAACATTTTTTCTTTAGTCTAAATTGATAACCTCTCAGGTCAAAACCATTAACTCTTTAATCTCAATACCTACGGGCATTAAATATTCCCTTTCAACAGCTTCTCCATTCATGTTCCCAGTGATCCTCCTTTTATACAAAAAGATATACCCATCTCAGCTAGAGGGTTGCATACCACAGGATATATCCTGGTTCTGGGCACTTTTTTCCTTTCATCCTTCCTTCTTGGTTTCAGGAACTGCCAACTCAAAATCCAGCAAAAGCTACGACCTCCCTTAATTCACTGAAACCTGGCAAGTCCTGCTCAGGGTTTCCTGAGGTATAAATTCTCCACTGCTGGTCCTACTTCTGACCATCCTGCTGCTCACCTTCTGCAAGACCCCTGAGGGTGCAGTTTCTTTGAGAATATGTGTTTCTGTCCTTGAGGAATTCTCTCCTGAGGTCTTCTGAGGATCACCAATGACACCTGTGTTGAGAAGATCAGCAAAGCAGAAAAAACATAGACTGGAATTTCACCATCATCTAATCTTATCCCTGGAAAAAGATGCCACAAGTTTCTGCAGTGTCATCTCTTCCAAACAGGGTTGTGTCTATGGAAATATGTACAGGATTTAGTTATTTCCTATATTACTGGATTCTTAAACACAAATAATGGCTAGGTGCAGGATCAGATCTTTCACTCAAGCTGTAGCAAAACTCCCTAGTCACTCAGCAGCAACAGCTCAGAATCTGAAATTTTCCAGTGCTTTGATGATTTCAGTAGTATTCTTATTGCAGATCTCTCACAGCATTACATTTTCCTAGCGGATAACAATTTGGTTTAAGAAAACACTGAACTAATGCTCAAGTGTAGCTTATTTGATGGTTCTGCAGCATTTAATATATTATAGCAACACCTGCTGGTCTTGATATGGTTAAGAATCTGTTACATCCCTATTTCCATTATAAACTCCAAGTTCACAAGCTAGCCACAAGAATTCAGTTTGGATTCTGACATGAGTTTTTAGTTTGTCCCAAGGCTTGTAAAACACCTTCAACTTTCTCAGAGAATTTACCAAGTTTTGATGAGGATTTTTTGCACCACTGCAGTTTTAAATGGGCTTTCACAGACATGATTTCATCCATGACTGGCTCTGCTAAAGGAAACCACTTTTTGACCTAAGTAAATGTTCTTAAATGGTCAGCTTAAAATATTCTCATATTCTTCTGTACACACCACAGACTATGTTCACATGGCTGAAACCTCACCCAATATAACTCAAACAATAGCTAGTTTGTATAGCTCATTGTTCCTTCAGACATCTCAAAGCAAGTTACCAAAGAGATATCAGAGCTGACTGAAGGACAGCAGAAGTGTTTCTGGAAAATTTTCAAGATCAAAATTTCCTTTTCCCCTTGTTACAAAACAAAAAAGGTACTGAAGTATTTTCACACAAACAGCACTGAGCTGAAGCCACTGTTTCCTGCCCAAAAGGATCAAGTTCCAATTTTTCTTCCCACAGAAAAGGCTTATGTTGCCAAAAGAAAATGATATCAAAATCAATATATGCAACAGCTGGATTTCAGTGAAAATGCTTCAGCTGAAACCATATAAATCAGCTCTGATTGCTGATCCATCCTACAAATGGAGATCATGGGAAGGCACTGGTAGCTTGTTCCCAATCAATGGAACAAGCCAGAGGCAATGTTGGGATCCCATTCCAAACCACAAATCCAGTTTCTCTCACTGATTTTCATGCCTACTCATCTCCACAGGGTTCATATTTCCATTCATCATCCAAGATGGGTTAGGAAGATGCTGTAAAGACCCACAAGACACCATGCATTCAAATGGCAGCCCACAGGTGATCCCATTCTGCATCCCTGTGCTCCCACTGAACACCTGCATGAAGGACAGCTAGCTGTGGATGAAGGTGATGTTAAACAGCCAGAGGTAAAGGCTCTGAAAAGGCAGGCAGCATTCTGAAATATCCATCTGTCACAGGCATCACCCTGAATGTAGCAATGGTTTATTGCCTTGAGGCACTTCTGAGCTGCTGCTGGGCTGTCAAATAGCTGAGGCTGTAATGGTAACAGCAGCATGAAAAACCAAACCTTGCTGTTGTCTGTGGCTCTCCTTGAAGCTGTGCTTGGTCTTGTGCAACATTGATCTTACAAGAGTTAGATTTGCTTCTGATGACTCTTGGTTACTGCAGAATGCTCCTTCTTGGCATGAAGATGTTAATAGAGGAAAACTTCAGCTGCTTCTGCATTTAAAATCCTGTTCTACTTACCTACAGAGGTCTGAGACAGTAAAATTCACCTAAAACAACAGGGAACTAAAATATTTTGGAAAAGACATTAGTAAAGCATCAATCTTACAGCCATTATCTGCAGAGCCCATCATGCAACTCCTCAAGGCAACAGACTCCAAATCAATCTGACCTCTGTTCATTTGGAGCTACTAACCTCAACCAGTACACAGAACTACACATTTGTTTAGACAGCTACTGAAATCTGTAGACTGTGCAGAAACCACGACCAAGTATGACAATCAAGTTCAAGTTTTCCCCAGAAGTGCTCAGAAAAATGTATTGAGAGACCCTGTCAAAATGCCATCCCTACAGCAGAACCCTTGGAGGCACCATGCCTTCAGTCCCAGGTATGGTGGGTACATACTCAGATAACCAGTGAGGTTCAATTTTCTATGAGCTGTTTTATGTTGAGTTTCATTTTAAACGAGATGAAAGAACTGGCTGATGAAACAAAAAAGTAAGATTTTACTTCTGAGGAAAGGCAAGAAGAGGGTGATTGAAAAGTTGCGTGAAAGTTTTTTGAATTTTAAAAAGCCTAGGTTGAAAAAAAATACTGAATTGAAGTTAATAACCATAAAATCATTCCCAACCACTTTTCCAAAAGGACAAGATTGATTTACCATATCTAAAGAGACATACTTTTCTGATCATCCTACTGCATGATATGAGACATTTGCAAGAATGAATAATGTGTAGAAGGGGAGACTTTGATATATAAAGTATTTGAACACCAGCTTTAAAGAAAGAAAAGACACCAAAGACAAAATATTATGCCAGTGATGATCTGCAACTGTAGATTGCAGCTGCAGTTATTCCCACACAGACATCACCTAGCATTTTCCTAGTGAAACCCCAACTGCATTCACCAGCACATTGCTTAGAGTTTTAATATAGCCTAATATTTTACTACTTCATTTTCTAGTTTTCTACTTACTTAGAAGAAAACAGCAACAAAACCAGCCAGCAGAGCTTCAGATCTACTGAATAAAGAGACACACAGAGCTGAGGCCCTCAACCTGTTGCAAAGAGGCACTGCAGACTCTCAGACACTTGGGCAATCCCGAGTTTGTGCAGCCTTTTCTCACCACAGTGCCAGCAGGCTCTGTGAGATCAGAGCTGCACAAACACAGCATTTGCACAGAGCTTTGTGCACAAGTTAGGAGAGAAGTAAATGAGGAAGCCTCAGCTGTCTCACACGGGAGATGTTTCCAACCAGCCTGTTACTTTTGCTGCTGCAGCCTCGGAGGTGATGTCAAGGTGGAATTAAAATGCACCAGAAGGCCCACAGGAAGTAATTCCTCTTGCAACAAGGTGCTGCCAGGTCCCTACAGCTTCAGCTCTGCTCCTGTTGATGCACAGGTTTGGGGCACTTTCACAGCTGACCCAATGTCCATCACAGGAAGCAGAGAAGATCTGAGACTCTGCCTTCTGGTGGCCAATTAAGGCTGAGAGAGGAATCCCCAGCCTGGCATCCACCTCACTGCATGGAAAAGGCTGGAAGCCCAAAAGCCATGAGGGATTTCCATGAGTGATCCTGTGCTGGGAGCATTTAGTGCTGGCTCAGAAAGGGAAGGTGTGTGAGAGCTGGACAGCCCTGACCATGACCAACTCTGCTTTCCTTGGGGCACAGTGACAACATGCTGTGCTGTGGCTGAGCCAAGATGAATGTGTTTGCTTTAGCAAAATGACCTCTGTGCTACACTTATTACACACACCATGCCAGGGGCATTCGTTAGTGGGACCACAATTAGTGTGCAAAGACTCACTCATAATGAGCAGACCTGCTCAAAGCAGTGGGCATGACATGGGGATTAAGTATTCACAAGATTAGCCTGGAGGTGCTGAATTTTAAATGCATCTTGAGGATGGTTCTAAATGAAATGAGATGCCTTAAAATCTGAACACACATTTCACAAATTATACAGATATGTAATATATATGTATATATATATATCCTTTTAATTTTGGCAGTATTAGTCACTTAAGATTACACAGAAGTTTAAACGGAATTTGAGATGCTTCCTTCTAAAACTGCAGCAGTTCCCACTTGCACATGGGACAGGTCTTCAAATATGCAGATCACACTGTGTTCTAACACCTGTGGCTGTGACACAAATATGCACTACTTTTATATTCTTCCTGTTGCATTAAAGCTACAGGTTGACCCTGCAGAGAGAATTTATAATAGACAGCACAAGTGCCAGCAGATCTGCTGCTTTCACGCCTGTGAGATTGGGCTGATGACCACCCTGTAATAAAAGCATGCAGATAAAACTCAACAATTATCCAAACACGCATTAAAACCCCCAATAAACCTGTCATTGTGAAAACAGAATATACATAACGCCAAGACTAAAATATTCAACCCACATACTTACATTTTACAAAGCTCTAATTTATAAACATTACAGCTCTCACCAATTTTAATAAGAATTGAGCTGAGCTACCTTTTTAAAATCCATCTGCATAGTCCTCTATCCATCTCCTATTATTATCTCCTACTGTAATTCCTGAATAGGTGCTTGTTTGCTGAGAGAGGATTATCATCATTCACCATGATCAAAAACTACTTGCAGGGTCTTAGATTTACCCATGCAACAAAAGAAAAAGAATCCCTGAGGACCTTGTCCCCCCCAAATGACAGAGAGGTTCAGCCCACCTGCACCTCAAAAAGGGAAGGTGGCTGGGACCTGCCTGGCACTGGGATCCCAAGTCTCAGACTGATGTTTCTGATCATCACCATAACTTACTGCAAGGAATTTCAGAGCTGCTGTGATAAGATAGAGACTCGCACTGGAAATAAATCAGGGAAGCTTTCAAGGACAGCTTCTATGTTTATGAGAGTTGCAATAAAGAAAATAAATGTGCAAGAGCTATATAAATTTAACTTAATATCCAGCTATTACAGATATAGAAATTACCTCATTATACTCCTTGAAATCCATCTTTACTTATTCCTGATGCCAGAAAACTTACAAAGCCCTAAACAATGGCTAGGCTGTTTCCATGCTGAGACTTCTACTTTTCACACTGACCAACACTGTCTTCTGGTTCTGCATGCTCCTCCTTTTGCTGTTCCTCATACACAGCATAGCCTTTAAAGTAGAGACTGCTTTTTGATAGGGCTGTTTAAAATAAAAAAGGTTCATGAATGATGCTCCTAATTCCAGGGGCAAATCAATTTTCAGCTCTGTCAGTGACATCTGTGGACTGTGATCCTCACTTCCCCCTTGGAATCCATTTGTCTCATTTCCATTTCTACTCTTAAAACAGCCAAACTTATGGTGGCACAATTTCCTGTCAGGTCTTTTATTAGGATTTGATCAGATATTATTTTGGGAAACACTGCCCAGATCAAGTTTTCTATTGCAGTGCTGGCTTTAGGGAGAAGCATTTTCTCACATACATGTGGAATGTAAGAGTTCTTCACTGGCCCTAAAAAGCAGGATGGATGTTGCTCCCTGACCAATCCAGCTGAAAGCCTATAAAAAAGCTGAACATTATCCCTGGCTTAAAATAGTTAAAAATATTTTGCTACTGGAATGGCACTGAATCCAGTAGGGCACATAAATCTTTGGCCATCACCACAGCAGTCCCAATTCTGCCATGAGGAACAGGCTCCTGGACTTGTGCAGGTATTTGTCCAGGCTGATCCTCTGGCAGGAGAAGAACCTCATACAATATTCATTACTTACTTGTCTCTGTCTTGATGCACATTATTAAGAGCTGCCTGGCCCTCCAGCAAAATCTTCACAACAAAATTAAGAAACACAGCCAGTCATCATGTCAAAGTCATGAGAGATTAAATATTCTAAGTGCAGCAGCACCAGGGTAAATTAGTATTGTTACCTCCTGACCCCCGGAGCTGCACCCAGTGCTGGCTTTAAACAATAAAAATAATGAGATTTTTTAGATTCCATTTATTTTGAAACAACAACTGGCAGCTTGAAAGAAGAAAACATGTTTTGGCAAATAAGGTTGACATTGACATTTTTAGCAAAGAATAGCTATATGGTGCCTTGTCACTGGGCAAATCCGAAGAATCACTGCTGCCTCTGATGTATGATGTTTTTCACAGGGACAGTGTATGTATGAGTAATAAAGAACATTTAGTACAGTTTGTATTCCGCCTTTAACTGAAATGTTCAGAATATTTAAATAGAAAGCAAAACATTTCTAGCCTTAAAGTCTTCAATGTATTTTTAAAATATTTTATCTTAAAAAAAAAAAAAAAAAAGTTAAAGGCTGATGCATGACAAAATTCCATCCTAAAACTATGCCAGTGAGAAGCCTTGACAGATGGAAGTAGGATGACAAAACCAAACTCATTTAGTTGGGTTGGATTCCCTAATATTCCCAGTAAAGAGCAAAGTCCTATTTAACAGTTTTGGAGAGAGTTTTCTGGGGGTTTGTTTGTTTGTTTTTTAACACACTTGAAAATGAGCCAGTTGTTAGGAAAAGAACATTTAAGACTATATTGGACTATGCAAACACTTACAGAACAGTTCTGTCATTTCCTGTTCCAGACCACACAACCTCTCTAGGTTTCAATTTCTCCATCTGAAAACAGGGGACAGCTTGCCATAAGGGAAGTGACAGAATTTGCTTTTATTAATCTCTCTCTCAATTGATTTAGAGACCATATGGAGTTTAAAACAAAAAGAAGTCCAAACCAAGAAGAACAAGGAAAACCAACAGATCTGTTAGGAGACACCAGAAGAGCAGCATGGTGAGGGGAGCAGCAGGTAGACAGAGACATGTAGGTATGACATGTCAATATATTCATCACCCTTTTAGCTGCAGATGCTGGGAAGACATCCTCTATTATTCATTA
Source organism: Entomyzon cyanotis (assembly GCA_024500445.1). Lineage (NCBI taxonomy): Eukaryota > Metazoa > Chordata > Aves > Passeriformes > Meliphagidae > Entomyzon > Entomyzon cyanotis. The sequence goes on from JAKEPQ010000852.1 coordinate 5,716,921, forward strand.
ATTCTATGGTAAGCAGATAGATTAAGCATTTTTGCCTATTAATTAATCTTGCTCTGGGCTATGAAATGGAAAAGCTTCATTTATTTATATATTTACTTATTTTGAGGGAAAACCATTTCTCAGCAAAGCCCTGCCCAGTGAAACAGCAGCATCAAGACCTCTGGCCAATCTCCCAAGCATTCCATACTGTGCCTGCCTTCAGCCACTACACCATGATATATAACTACAGATACAGGTCACTTCCTGCTTTTGATATTAAATACAGGGGGATATTTAACATTGGTGGTTTGACTGTGGTACATCCACAAAGGACAGATCACATTCCACTGATAGAAAGGAAACGGGAAATGGATCAGGTCTGTAGTTTTCTTTATGTTGTTTATTATTATATATTATATCCAACACACATCCAATGGTATCAGCTCACAAAAAAATCCTGACATTAAATTCTTTAATGTCCATTGTTGATTTACATAAACCAAAGGTGAGCAACAGGCAGTGTTTGGGCTGTCCAGCCCTGAGCAAAGCTTCTGTTTTTGCTGCTTATTGCCCTCCACCCCTCAGGCACACAGACCCCAAGAGCACATGGCTGGACTGAGCTTAGCATGGACCTATTTTGGCCTAAAATCTTGGGGTTTCAATTGCTATTTACCAGAGAGAGTTGCAGGGAGCTGCACTGCTGCCTGTTAGCACACTTTGTTCAGCACAATTAGTACAATTCCCTGCCAGAGAAGACACTAAAGGATAGCTCTGTGATAGACTGGGGTTATTCAACTTTTGACAAAAGGTTAGGGGAATTCTCTTGAAACAGTAATTGTCTGTCACATGAAATGCTGCAACTTCTTGAGCACAGGAAGGAGGAAACCATGACATGAAGTGGATTAGGGCAGGAGGAAACTAGAGGTAGGCAGGTTAATACAGAGGAATCCAAATAGACTTGCCAAAATAGTCTAGGGTAGAAGGGACAAAAATAAAGAATGAAAGAAAGTTAATAAAGATCTCAAACTTATCTGATGTGTCTGTAGCTAACATAACTGAGGCTGGTTTCCTTCCAAGTCTTAAAGATTTTTGAGGTCAGTGTGTGCACAGGGAACTTCTGTGGTATTGCACAGAGAGACCTCAGAGGAATTGGCACGTGAGACGAAAAAAGACAGAATGGCATAGAAGAATAATGTATTTCTTGTGGTGACAACATTCAGTACACTATGAAAAGAGACTCACATAATAAATACATCATCTTAAAGCTCCAGAGCCCAATCCAGACAAGGTGCCACTGTTACCTGGCTCATTGGAGCCAAGCAAAGTGAATTACCTGCCCAGGGAAATGTTCTGCAGGTTTGGTTCAAGGCAATAATACGTAGGAAGCCTTCAGAAGGGGCACACCTTTTTCAAGCACATCAGTGCACAAGCCAGGTTTAGAACAGAGGGTAAGAAAGGATTAAAGTGAAAACTTATAATTTAATCTTGTAATGGAGCCAAAAGTGATATTCATAGAACACATTTTAGTACTAGCTTTAACTGGTCACAGATGCAACTACTGATTATTATTAAATTAATTCTCTTGATGAATCCTTCAGTATGTATCTTACAGTTTTCTTTTCTCCCCCCTGGCACTTTGCTAAATTTTTTGTTCTCAGAGCCTGAATGGAGCATTTATCTACAACACGACCCTGATTTTGGCTGGGATAGTGAGCTGCTTCCACCTGACATGTAAAACACAGGACAAGTGACAGGCAGCAGTGATAAGACTCTTTATAACATCCACTCTCTGTATGACATAAATGAATGCATCAGATTATTCTTTAAATAGCCTACTCTAAAATTAGGTAAGTGAATGCTGCCACGTAACACTAATACTAATGGAACTGGAAGAGCTGGATATCAAGAGCAGACAGTGTTGAGAAAATTCTCTGCCTTGAAAATGTTAATTCATTTAATTGCCACTAATTGTACATAGCATCAGTGCAAATTCAAACATGAGAACTGAACAAGCAGTTCTGAGCCTGACCTTTGCCAGGTGAAACCTTCATTTCAAGGAAAATCTATCTTAGAAGCAGTGATTGTATTCTTTTTTACACTCACCTAACTTCCCCAAAGCACTCTGCAGGTGTGCAGACAAGCCCAATACTAGGACAAACATACCCCAAATTCATCTCAAATCAAGTGCAAGGTCTGTGGCACACACAACAGTTCTAAGCCACATCTTCCATCACCTTGTTCCTCAACCACATGACTGTGAACTTCCAGCAAACCTGACAGTGTCTTAAAGCAGACAGAGAAGGAACCTTTCTATCTAAATCACAGTAAATCCTGTAATAGATCATTTGGTTTTATGGTTGGACTTGTCCAACCTAAACGATTCTATGATTCTTAAAAATTCTTGCCCCAATGGGATTTTGGGTGCAGAGAAGAGAGAAGACAAGGCCCCTTTGTTTCATGGAATGAAAAATCTAGATCTGATAGCCAGCAAGACACTAAACAGTGCCTTGATGGACACAATTTGGTATGCCAGAGGAAAATTGCTTAGTCTTTTGGGAATTTATTGTCACAAGCCAGCTGCTCAGACTGGATTAGAAAGGGAATTAGAAAATACACAACCCAATTAAAAAGCAATGTTTGTTTGTTTGCTTCTTGCAGTTCTTTTGCTCTTTCAAACTAATTCCTTCTCTTTTCCATTTTTACTTAATTCCATATTAATACTGATATTCACAAATAAACCCCAAGATACATATCTTTTTTAAAATGCCTCTAGCATTTTTCACACCGTGGCCCAATCCTGCAGCTGTAAATGGAGCTACTCCAGTTTCCATCAGCTCAGAAAACAGCCCTGAGCATTCCCCTGCTGACTTCAGGGAGAGAAAATCTCAGAAAACTTTCCATAACTTCAAAATGAAAAGGTGCCCCAGCCTTTCAAGTAAGGACACCAAAAACGAATCAATATCACTTTACACAGATTTATAGAAAAGTTGAAGGAAGGATCATGCTGAAGGCAAAACAGAAGAGGAATTTTTCTGTTTCTGTGTTTTTCTGTTGGCAAAAGTTGGAAATGAAGCTGGCATATAACAAATGCTGGTAGTTAACTCTACTACCCTCTAGAATGGTCCATTAAAATAACAAGGACGATAACAGGTGATATTTTAAAGTAGTACTGAAATCCCAACAAACAAACGGTAGAACTGACTGCAAATACCTGCACAGACTTTAAAAAATACCCATCTCAGATTTACCAGATTTGAGGGTAAATTCCCATTTTCCATCAAAGTACAACAAACTCAAATTACACTACACCTATGAATTCTCTGTTGCTTTTAGAAGGAAAAAGGTTTTTAAAGATGCAAAGCTTTTCCTTGTTGAAGAGAAAAAGAAATCCAGTCATTTATTAGGTTCCTTTAAAACCTGTGAAAAATTTTCAGATTGAAAGCTTGTAGCACTCTATTTATCTTTACTTTCATGAAACAACTCACATGATTAGAAAAGAAACACAAACATTCTGTACTGAGTTAAAAGAAAAATTTAAAATAAGAAAAGAAGAAATGGGAAAAAGAAAACCCTCCAACATGATGGCTCTGCACTTCCAGAAAATTCCATTAGTCTTCAGATGAATAAATGCATCCCATTGTCACATGTGACTTTCTGAATGGTTTCAATCCTGATAACTTCTTGTTTAGGGAAGCAAAGCTTGTACAGAACAAGGAATCATTCAACATTTACATATTTGCAAGTCCCATTTTTTGTGCCATTTCTGCTGTCATTCCCCAGCTGGGCCACCTGGCTGCAAAGGAGCTCTGCTGGAGCCCTGCAGCACCCTCAGCTGCACTCTAGTGAGCTTACCAGGGCAAGGCATTTGAATTTTAAATTGCAGAATTCCCTCCATCTTTCAAGTTATTCTTGTTTGATGCTCAAAGCCAGGAAAGTCAATTGAAACTTAATTCTCTTCTTCTTTGATTTATAGCAGCTGTGGATTAAGAAGCTGATTTGGGACAGATTCAATTGTTTCCTCACTGAAAAAAAAAGAGCTTTTTAAAAGGTTTGCACCCTGAATAATGGTTGTGTGTGTTTTATTGTATTACACCACTATATTTTATTAGAAAGCATTAGTCAACCCTTATTTCCAGGAATTTCACCACAGCCCATTCACGTGTTCTCAGAACTCGGGAGTGACCAAACAGCATTGTGTGCCCAAGACACATGGGGATGAGGAGCTTGGCCAACCTGGGATTTCATCCTCAGAAAAACAGACTTCAGGCACCCCAGAATGGGCCATATGAATTTACTGCAACTGCTAGTAGGATTTTCTTTTTCAAATAAACTTTAAAAGGGTGACTTTGTTTCAAAATTTTCACATCTTTCCACGCTTTCAAGTTCTACATTTCTAAATGACACGTTGACATGAAGTGGACGAATTCTGACCCTGGAGAACTTTCTGGTTTTTTATATATAATTCATTTTGGTCTGGATATTTCTCTTTACCAATGTTTCGATTTACTCAACAAAGAAACAAACAAACCAATTATTTGTGTATCTCCAGTTTCCTTAGTAAAGCCTTCCCTTTTCAAATTTACAGGACACAGCATGCTTCAAAACAACCCACTCTGATCTGGGGCTTAGAGAAAAAGATGTTTAGTTCATATAAATCAATATACCCTCAGTGAGGAACATGAAACTGTGCTTTCATGCCAGGCCAGCAACCTACCTGGTTTTACTGTCTCAATTTGGAGTAACTTTTTTGTTTGAAAATAGATATGTTTTACAGCTCAAATATATTCTGACTTAAAAATTTTAACTACAGAAAACATTAATGTTGTATTTCCCTAAAACATGCACATTGAAATGCACAAAGTATTGGAAGATAGGGACTTGCTACACAAAAAATAAGACCCCTTGACAAAAGAGGAATGCTTTAAAAAGATAAAGGGAAGATCAATATGTTCCATCTTTAGAGACTCTCATCTTGTATTCTCCTGTAGTTTCAAGTCAAAGCCTACTTTTGTCTGTAGTCTAACAAAGAGTATTGGTGTTATGAAAAGTACAGTGGTTCCTTCTTTCTGCTCCCTGATAACTCGTCATTTACAATCAGTCTGAGATTCAAAACAGCGTTTTCTTCACCTGCCTGGCTCCCTTTGCAGAGCAGCTCACACCCAGCTGCAGTGTGGAGCTGTGGCTCCCTGCAAGGCTCTTCCCTTTATCTGGTCCCGCCCTGGACAAGCTGTCTCAGTCCTCTGCCAGTAATGGCCAGAGCAGAAAGTTGGGGGAAGAATAAATCTGTTTATCTGATGTACCAGGCGCTGCCATAACTCACTGCATAGAGAACTCACAGCTGTGTTACACATTAAATGAAAAACACACCTCAAAAATACCTTAACCACAGGTGAGGGTGTGGCAAATGGGTCCCCATTCACCAAAGCTACAAACACAAGGTGTGGCTGTGGTGCCACATCTGCCCCTTGCCATAAGCAGCTGAAAACTGAGGCATCCACGGAGGCTGAGCCTGGAAATTCACCTGAGCAGCCTACTTTGCATTGCTCCTGAAAGTCCTGCAAGGTAAATACAAAACACCCCTCTCTGGGCAAGTGCAACCCACAGCTGCACAGCAATTACAGAACAAAGCTTGCTCCCTGTCTCAGAAGTACCTGGATGTGACAGCAATTACTTGTCTATAAAGAGACACTACTTTCTTCCCTTTTCACCCAATTATCTGTATTTAAGCTGTGCCTGTTTATAAGAAGTCATGCAAGATGGAAAAGGAAGAACAAAATCACACTTGCCTCTTCCACAATAACTTAAAATAGCTTCCCTGGAAACATAAAGTCCCTGTGATATTCCTTGGTGTCTCAGCCAAGAAAACTTTACAAAGTCCTTCCGCGAGGTACACTGTGCCTCTGTTATTTCTGCTTGTATTTATAGCAAGGTTTTCCTCTCCAGTTACACAGCACTGGTATTCAGCACTATTTTGAGAATTTCTGAAGGAGTTGGGGGGAGGAGAAAGGGACAGGGGGAGGATGGTGGTAGTGGGTGGTCTGTCTGGGAAGCAGCATCCCTTCATAAGCTCATGGCAAGGCAACTTGCTGGACCACCTACAGGAGTTGTCACTTTCTGCCTCCACAGACAATCCACTCAAGAAAAAGGAAATTCTCTTCAAAATCTGATTGATTGATTGATTGATTTCTTTTTCATGTGTCACCATTCTGGCCAATTACAATTACATCAGGAGCAGACTGGTTAGCTCAGAACATTCTGCAAATACTGCACAAAATAAGAAGCGGGGCATTAGAGGGCGCAAATGAACTCATGTAAACACAATCTTTGTCCACCAAATCAGCTAAACATATAAGAGCCCAGACCTGGGCTCCAGAATGTAGTTTCATTTGTGAGCCCTAAAATCCATCATTGCAACATCAGGGATGTTGCGAGGAATCAGAAAATCCTTTTCCATATTGGCTCTGATCATAAAACCCCAGCACTTTCCAGTCATGCAGAAGCACATGAAAGTGTAGGATGGGCTTTTCTAATTGGAAAAATCAGTCAGGACCTTCACTCACTTGCTGCCCACCTGTCCCACCTGCTGCCCACCCCACCCAGAGGGCAGCCCTTGAGCCTGGGGCAGCACGAGAGACTCACACTGCTTCATTACCAGAGGCTGTGAATCAGACACTTGCTTTGTCCTGACATAATTGCATTTGTTACTTGTGTTACGGCAGATAAGGAAGCAGCCGGCAGGACAACAGAGGAAATGATGCCCACAGCCAGCCTTCAACTCGGAAACACACAAAAGCACCTTCTTTAGAAACTCAGAACTCCGCTAGTTGAAAGCCTGAGTTCTCGATAAGGAGGCAGATGTATACTTGGAAGAAATGCTAAAAAGACAAAATCCTTTTGCTGCAGACAAAGAACAGCTCTGAGGAGGGAAACCCATTTCTTATCTTCCAGAGAATTGTTTTGTCTGGATGCCATTAGCACAGCATTCCTCTGATCATTTGTAAATGTCATTTACAAACTCGCACAATTGTTCTCTGCAGAATAGATTACAAGGTCCAGCCTTCCTCCTCTCAGCCTGCAGCCCATGCTCTGTGTTTAATAAGGATGGTTCATATTGTGTTTTTCAGTTCATGCTCCAGTGCCCACGACCCACGTGCTGCACTGCAACAGCCCAGCTCCAGCTGAACATGTGATGTGTGACATACAGGGGATCACATTCCCAGTTTGAAAATTTGCACTCCTGTTTTTACAGAGCTTTCCTTCACCACTGATGCTGGCTGGATCAGAGAAGTGGGCTAAGCCCACTAAGATAACTAACTGCTAAGATAACTAACTGCATGAACTGCCCATGCCCACAATTCTCATGCACACAGGGATTTCTGGCCCTATTCAAAGCTGTCTTGACAGCTGCACTGCTGGGTTGATCTCTGGCCTCACACCTCCTAGTGTAACATCAATTTGCAATATTTTTGATCCTCTTTTTTTTTTTGCTAAGACTATCACAAATAATAACTGCTATTTACACAGACCAGATTGTCATTTATGTTGTCTCCTCAGAGGTGCTGAGACAGACAGAAAGGGAAGTTTGGTTTTGATCCTATTCTAAGAATTGACCATTTCTTGACCCAAATTCTACCTGCAGAAAGATTTGCAATTCTTTCAGTACCCATGAAAGAGGTATTTGACATGCCTTATCTCCATTCCCAGCTAAACAAACGAGGACACAGCTATCCCACCACAGCATCTGATCAGAAAAAGAATGAGGTAAGAGCAGACATGGCAAATAAAACTCTTGGGATGGCACAACACAGATAGAATTCTGTTCTGGCTTCAATTGCTGCATGCAGGTAATTTAGGAATCTAGAGTGCAAGTTACAAATGCTTCACCAGTCATTTATCTGAGGGCCATATCTGCTTGCCTAATTTTAGAACTCCAATTATCAAACACGTGAACTCTGGACCACAAAAAGCAGATGCTGCACGTTTACTTCTACTTTGAGCTGTAAGGTGCACTTTTTTCTTGGTATTTTAGTGACAATGTCCAATTCTGAAAGGCACTGGCTGTTTATTAATTTCAAAGGAAAAAGGGGAACTCTCTGTTGAATTAATTAACTTCCTTTAATTCATGCAAGGCTTCAACTTCACAGTTTGTGATCAAAGACAGGACGCCTTAAATAATGTTAAGTATGGTTTAGGTTTTACAATGTGCTATCTGTTAGTTTGGTTTCCCCTTCTCTAACAAATCTTTTGTAATCACATCATGCAAAGAGTCTGTTAAACACCACGCTGGAACTACAGGGCGAAGGCACCAATGTCTAAACCCAACAGAAACCACTTGTTACCTTATAATTGCCAGTCCTGAGCTGAAACAACATAACATCTCCTAAAAACTACCCGACGACCTCCTCGAAACCATCAATGAACAAACACTTTCAGTAACAGGACTGCTACCATTTCTCCTAGAGGAATCCAAAGCCAGGTGATTCTTGGTGCTGCAGTGAGCAGGTCCCAGCCAGAGAGGTGTTTGCTCCTTCAGCACATTCCAAAGGTGTGGAGCTGGTGAAACTCCAGCTGATTCCAGCCCAACACAGCAAATTATGTCATGTTTGCCAAAATATTAATGTGTGTTATGCTCCAGTGTTAACTGAAAACATTTCTTAATCCATCGGCTAATCCAAACAAACAAATTAGTATAATTGGAGAGCTGTGCTTGCGAATACAAAGCACAAAGAGAGGGAACACACATTGTCTTGTTGTAATTCCTCTCAGGCAGCATGTGCAGCTAGTTCTGCTCCTTGCAGTCTGAGCATACTGGTATAATTGATGGCAACATTTATCATACCAGCAGCGCAAAAGCATCAACTGCTTGATGAATTTATTTACTCCTGCCCAGAAGTGAAGCTATGATTGGACCACTTTATAAACATCAAACTGCTGTAGACCTGGTCTGTGGTTGTTGTCTGCACAAGGAGAAAAGGGGGGAAGAAAAAAGAAGAAAAAACCTTGATTGGGAGGCTGGAGCTTCAGTGAAAAGACAAATCTCTTTCATTAGAGGAAAACAACCATTACTTTATCTAATTTTAAAAAATTAAACAATAACCACTCTTGCATCCATGATCAACAGCTGCAGCATTATGTGCTGCAGAGTTTAGTCCTTTCTCTGGCAAGTTTTTCCTTCTAACCCTTTCCTTCTCAGTATTCCTGAACTCAGTATTCCTGGAGGCACAGTTCTAAAGAAAACCATACCACGTTCCTATTTTGTGATCTCTTGTCTTACAGAAAGAAATATGGGGTCATATTCTCTTTACTCTGAAACTACACAGTCAACTCTGCTACTTTTCCTTGGTGGATTCTGCATTTTTTGTGAACCGACAGGAAGTAAATCCAGTGGGAAATAGGTCCAGTGGCTCTACATTCAGTAGGTTTCCAGACTATGTCTCTTAAAAGGGCATGAAAACCATTGATTGAGATGGAATGGTCTGTGACACTAAGTCTGCGCACTAATTAGGTACTGTGGATTTTCCAAATAATAATTTTTTTAATATCTTTTTTTCCTGGTTGGCTCCCCTGACTCCTGTGAGGAGCCATTTCAGTTTTGCTTTTGTCTCAACACTGACTGTCAGACGCATGGTGGGGGAAGGTGCCACACACGTGCCACTTACAGGACTCAAGATGGGAGGAGGCCCTGGCTCTGGGGAGATTTGCCTGACAGCCAGTTCATGTCTCACATGGACAGAGAGCCAACAAGGGAACACCACAGACACTGTACCCTCCAGAGGCATTCTCCAAGTGGATAGGGAAAGGTCTCCACAAATGCACTGCAGAGGAAGGTTGGACAGAGCCAACAGACTCCTCTCAGCAGGCAGACCTTGGGCAGGCACAGCACAGCTGAGCACCTGGGCCAGCCCAGAGGCCAGCACTGACAGCTCAGCCAGGCAGTGGGGTGGCTCTGGGGTGCAGAAGGTGCTAAAGGCCTCACCTTCAGCAAAGCCTGGCCGGTCAGCCTGACCCTCCCAGCAGGCCCAGGCAGTGCCATTCCAAGATGATTCGAGGCAGGAAAGCCCCAGTCCCTGACAGCAGCATGCCACGATGGATGGCCTTGCAATGGCAGTCCAGGGCCAGTGTCCATGCAGCTGCAGGCCCCAAAGCTCTCTAAAGCCTAAGCCCACCCCCAGCCCACAGGGAAGCATGTGGCTGGGGCTGAGGTACTCACCCCTGTGGGGGTCCAGATCAGAGAGGTGTGGGAGCAGCCAGGTTGGGGCCTTGCCATGTTTGCTTTGGCAGGCCCTTTCCAGCCCCACTGTTGCTGGAGCTCCAGGCCCTTTGGATTTCTCAACCCTAACCCTAGGTGTAACCCTAACCCTAACCCTAGTTAATTACCCCAGCACACTACCTGGGTTCTCCCCATCAGAAAGATGCAGGAGCAGCAATGTTAGGGCCCTGCCACGATGGCCCCTGCAGGCCCTTTGCAGCCCCACTGTGCCTGCAGCTCCAGGCTCTTTAGATCTTTGCAGCCTGACCCAGGCCCTGATGGCAGCTCAGCCCTGGGCCACAGGGGTCATCACCATCGGTGGCACAGATTAAAATATGTGCAGTTTGCAATGGAGATGCCTATTAAGCCCTGGACACTCAGATCCAGGGGTTAAACTTAAGGTTTTATTGCTCTCTCTTAGCACAAAGCAGAAATCCCCACCAGACAGAGTCTGAGACGAACATAGAGCAGCAGTATCGGCAGATGAGTTTCACACATCCAGCTGCTTTTTCTAGCAGTCTCTATCCGTTCTACAGCAGAGCCAGCAGCATGATCACAGGATGATTCACAGACAGGGAAACATCATGAATGCCATTAGAGCCTTTGGCAGCGTAAAATGTTCATCCTTAATGAGATCTGAATGCCTTATAACTCACTAGATAAAATTTGGTTTATGATATTATGCTACGAAACCAAAGTGTAGTCAGCCTTGATACAGTCAGGCTCTTAACTCCATAATTAAGACTCTTACGTTATTGCTTCAAACTGCTGAGAAACTTATATCTGCTACTGAGTTGTGCCCCTGGTGTGTGATTTTAGGAAGAGGTGGAAAAAAACCCAGAAGGGAAAATATAGCCCACGCTAGGGCATGTATTTTAAAAAAAAACAAAACAAAACAAAAAAACCCCAAATAAACAAAAAAAAAAAATCAGCTTTAGGTAGTATTGAAAAGCCAAACACAATTTTGTAGTCAAGGCTGGAAGAGCAGCATTGTTTAGGCTCCCAACTGGCCCAGGAGCTGTAACTGATGACAGCTTTTCCCTAAAATGTCTCATGTGTGACCAGAGGCTCACAGGCACTGCCTGAGGGTGGAGATGCTGGAGCCTGCAATGCCTCCCCATCCCTGCCCATTAGAGCACTAAATCCTGCTGCATCCAGCTGTGAATGCCATGCACCACATGGAAAACTGGATGGCAGCAGCATGACCTGCTTGTGGCTGTCTTCTTCCCTTGCCAAGGGATGGATGGTGAGATAGAGAGCTCTGGTGCATGAGACATCTGTTTTCAGGGCAGATGATGGAACACACTGACACTGCTTTTAGATGGTAAAAATTATTAAAATGCAGACTTCTCAGTAGTAGTAGGTAATTAGTATTTTCTACCATCTTGACAAAAATCTTAAAGACATTTTAGTGGGCTTGGAAGCTGAACTTTTGACTGGGCTTTCATTCCAGAGCTTGGGTGGTGCCACTTGATGAAAGTCTCAACTTTGAGCTGCTTGAACACACCAAGGGCACTTGCTTTCTTTGACAATGACCAGGTCAATGAGTGAGGACTGAATTTTTGTTGTTCTTTGAAATAATAGCTTTTGTGCTCAAAAGTATCACCTTTCACCACACTGGGACAAGGAATTCCAAACATGTCTTGAAACACTTAAGACTTAAAAGCACTCTGGGGTACATCCCGAGGGGAACAGGGTGGTGAACTGTCCTCCAGAGGCTGTGCAAGCTAGCAAGGGTAAACACTGTGTAGGGCAGAGACCGATGTTCTCCCCGAGCAGTGCAGCAGCTGACAGTGGCTGTGTCAGGCCCCAAGCAGAAATAAGTGGGATTGCAGAAGCATCTCAGACCTCAAGAGCACAAAGGTCACTCCATTTTTTTGTTGCTTGCATTCCTTAATGACTTGGGAGCTTTAGAAAATTCCTGCTGAAACCTTTTAAATTCCCTTCTTAATTATGCTTCATCTACCTCTGAGGAGCCACATACAGGGCACTTTGTTGGAGAAAGCTGGTACAGGAACCATGCTCCCAGTAACAGCCTGGGAAGGCCAATGGGAACAAGCACAATGCCTCCCAAGTGCCTGCAGGACCAGGCTTGGATTAATCTAAGGATTTTTATGAGTGGGACTCATGTCTCCTTTATGTTTTATGCAGCACTTCAAGCTCTAGGTCAGTGTCACACAAAGAACAATAAGATAATCATAGTAATAAAATGCTAATCTATCCCACTAACCTCTGCCTGGAAAATTGCAGCAGACTTGGCTTCCAATAACAATGCAGGGAGGCCTGAGGAAAGGGCAGATTAGACAGATTCCAGCACAGGGAAATAACCCCCCAAATCCTGCTGCATCCAGTTGCTAATGTGATACACCCCATGGAAAATTGGATGACAGCAGCAAGAACTGCTGGTGGCACAGTTTCCATCCTGGCTGCTGAGCACAGGAATTGAGTGAGCCCCGGGCAGCCCAGCCAGGGAGAGAGATGGCTATTAATGTAAAAGAAAAGCCTGCATAAGTAGGGGTAAGCAGTTTCTACCACTCTCACTGCTGTTCAGTGAAAGGCACAGCTGCACCTTTCTCTGAGTTATCAAAGATATTTCAAAAGAGTACAGAATGGCATTTACAGCAAGATACATCCCACCCTCTCCTCTGTTACTCTGTTCTACAAAACACTGGGACATGGTCCCCTCTCTTTAGCAAAAGCCTCTTGGCCAAAATATTGCCTCCCACACGAGGAGGTGGCTGCTCACAGGTAGCCTGTCCTTACTCAAGTCCTTCAGAGGCTGTGCTCCTTTTGCCAAAGAGGCAGAGAGGAGACAGATTTCCAACAGCTGCAGTTGAGACCTAGAGGAGCATTTAAAGTCTCAGACAAATGCCTTGGTAGACGAAGTGAGGCTGGCTCCACTTGCCCGTGCTAACAGGAGTCAGCCCAGGCCTGCCTCTGCTGGGAGCTGCCTGAGCAAACAAATGCTGCGGATGGAGGAGCTGAGCTCGGCATGAGAAAACCACACAACAGCTTCTCTGCTTCCCTTTTTAACATGAATCTGGCTAGTTGCTTCAAAAACTCTGTGAAGGAAGGCAAAGGGAGTCTCTTACTGGCTTTCAAAATTCAAGAGGCTTTCAACGGCAAGGAACAAATATCTATCAAAGATAATTATTTTTGCTTTTAGTATAAGTAGCGCCTTAAAAAAAAATAAAACCACAGCAGCACGCAGCAGCTGAGCACTTTGCTTCCCCCATACTAACAGCAACTCTGCTGCAATCTTTGCTTTTCTTCCCTTTTGCATCACAGTTCAATGACACAACAGAAAGGTAATGACATTTCCATGTGCTTCCTGCTCTTTTCACTGAATACCATGGAAGGAGTTTCTCTGGAGTTCCACCTTCGTGGAATTCTGAGCTGCTCGTCAAGCCCCAAAGGTGGCTGTGGTCCAAGGGAGCTGAGGGGTCTGGAAGCTGGGATGTGCAGATGGCCAGCTGGCTGGTCCTGCACAGCACAGAGGCTCTGGAGCCAGATGGCTGATGTGAGGAGGAGCAGGACAGATCAGCTTCACTGAACTTGCTGGCACTGCTCACGGTCATTTCAGGACAGGCACGAGGGCCCATCATGAGTGCTGCTCTGAGCTGTTCTATCACACACGCACACACCCTCTCACAGAAAAGAAAACCACATCCAACATGAATTGCAAAATACCATCAGAGTGAATCCTTCCTTACTATCCAAATATACATTTGGGGGATACTTTACTGTAGCTTTAATAGTTTTTTTTTCCAATTATTAATATTATTTATAACTATTAATACTCTTTCTACATTATTTAACTATTTCACAAGCAGGCAATAGTCTAGTCAATTAACAGGCATTCCTCTGCAAACTATTAATTGCAGAAATACTGTGCAGGTATGCCCTGTTCCCCAGCAAGATTATATGTAAGCAACAGTGGGACGTACAGCTCAGATCAACACCAGGACCACACAATCAGAGGCATGAACAAGCCACAGAGCAAGTCTGCTGAGGAAGATTTCCCTCTGCAGAAGATGGAGCTTTCCTGGAAAACCACAACACTATCCACTGCATTACAAGAGCATACAAGCAGTTTGGCTGTTTATTTTCCATTGTCTTTCAGCTCATTTCCCCTCTCTTCCATCCTTCCAAATGATCTCATTTACTTTCTCCTACTTCACACATCAGAAGGATCACTAGCAATCACTCACCCTTCAACCCGAAGAGAAAAAGGGGAGCAGTGCTTTGAGGAGCTCAGCAAGGCAGAGCTGCTGCAGTGAGAGGAGCCTCAGCTCGGCTCCAGGATCCCTTGTGGCCATGGCAGCACTAATCCCCAGGAAAAATGAGCTCTCCTGGGTTCCTCCTGCCTTTCTGGGGAGCTCTGCATCCTCCCCTGAGCTCCAGGCTGATGGAGCCACACCACAATCACGAGACACTTTAGACCCAAAGTGAGGATGCTGTGCACCACATCTGCAGGGAATGTGAATGAGCATCAATGTCAAGGCAGATTTACACCAGCTGAGAAATGTTTTCTCCCCAGCCCACCTTGCAAGAATAAAGCATTTCCTTTCCTCAGTCATGAGACAGTAGCAGAGTTTGCAGAGCTCTGTCTGCAACTCCCTCTAGAGCCAGCCCTGCCTCCTGAGGCTGTTGCAGTCTCACCCAGGATGTTTGGTCTTTTAATTCAATTCCCTTAAACCAACAGCACTGCCTAGGCTTTTCCCTTCCATTCTGATTAGCAGACCAAATATGTTCTAGATGAATTGCATAATTATATCAGCAAATCCATTTTCTTCTGCAATTTTTTTTCCAGTTTCCCAAACTGCAGGGCTGTTTTTTCCCTGCAGAACTCCCCAAAGAGATGCCACAAAGCAAAGCAATCATGCAAAAAGATTTATGACAGTCATTTGTATACATGAGTATGCTCACAGACATTCAAGTTCCCTCTTCTGTCTTCTCCTTTTATTTAGTGTGAAAGCACAAGCTGTTCCCAAGTCACATTTATACATTTTTCATAAATCAGATACACTACTCATATCATTTTAAAGATGGACAGGAGGGGGCTTTGTGTGGTTTCTTTTTTTCAGGGTCCCAGCATATCTCATGCTTTGCCTGGAGTCTTTAGCAAGCTTCAAATTTAATAAAAAGGGACACTCACCTCATAATTAACCATGACCTGGGCTGAGCTTTTGCAGTGCCCCACCACAGCCTGGCTCTTCTTTATCATTAAACCAGCAAGATCTGGTTAAAGCACACAATTCATGAAAACTAACACAGATTCCTGTATCTGCTGTGGATCTGCAGAACAAACACAGACATCTCTTCTAGGTTTTACCCCATCTCAGTTTTCTATTTTCTGCCCTATTTTACAACACCACAAAGCAAATGTAGAACATGCCTTTGTTAGAAACAACTTCATCCTCAAGTTCTTCTCGTCAACTCATCTCATTCTCCCTGAAAAAATAATGACAACTGTACAGTCTGGGAACAAATGTACCTTTTTGCCCTAAAACCCCCCAGCAGTATGCATGCATATCATCTTGCAATCTGGTGAAAGAACAAGACAGATCACAGCTTGATTAGCCTATGTCTGCCTCGTGCAGTCCTTTGCTTTACTCTGTGCAAGGTAAATGAAAAAATGCTAGAAATCAGAAAAGGCAGCCTCAGCAATTTGGATTGCTGGTGTGCTAGGATGGAGTTTGGGCTGCCCTGTGATGCAGGGCGAATCCCAACATTTGTACAGGTTCCCTGAGTGTCACAAACCCAGAAAAGGTTCATGGTTGCATATTACAGATCACGTAACACAATGCACAGAGGACTGGGAGCAGCAGGCGCTTGCCTTGCTCTGCTCTGGCAATTCTCCCTTCACTCTGATCACATCAACATCTCTAAACCAGGCACATGGCAGAATGCACCTCCCCTGCTCTGCATCCTCTCCACACAGGCACACAGGCACCTGAAGGGCTTGGCAGGGGGCAATCAAACCGCAGCACATCATTTGTCCTGCGTGTCTGGCGAGTAACTCATCTCATTCCAGCATAAACTGGAAACACAGAAGCAGACTAAATGAGTTCCTGAGTAGAATGTCTACCCTATTACCCAGCTGAATGCTTCCAAAGAGTTATCAGAAAATATCAATCTTCTGTGTGCCTGGGAACGTGCCGATGCAGCATGGAGAGTTGGAGGCCAGGAAGACTTCAGCCTTCCAGAAGTATTTCAGTGCTCAGCACAGAACCTCCTCTTCCTACTGCTCTCTCAGGAAGCAAAGCCTGGCCAGGATTTGACTGGCATCAGTCACACAGAGCACAGAGATCCATCTTTATCTGTGTGTATCACACGTTTTGTGCTACTTAAGGCAAGTGTATTCTCTGGTTCAGCAGAACTGTCAGAATTAGGATTAGTTAAACAATTTATTTTTTCTCCTTTATTGGGGAGAAGTTGAACAAAGCCTTTTTTGTTCTTGTCAAATGTACATTTGCAAAACAGTGGCATTTATTAGACACAAAAGCTAAAGAAGGTGACATTAAAAGCTGGGTAAAAAGAGTTTGGGCTGAATAAAAGACAAAGCATTGCTAGACAAAATGATACTTTCTGAAAACATTTCATTTAATTTGATATAAGTAGTTTGCCTGGTGACGATGTTTTCCTACACAGGCCTGCTGAAGCTCTATTCAGAAAGGCTTTGAAATCACACTGAAAGATGCCATTTCTGTACAAGAGCAGTATCAGAAAATGTTCCATATTCTAGTAGTCCAGAGTATCAACATCACTCAGCAGTGGAAGGTGGTGAAAGGAAGAGGCTATAAAGTTATCAAAACAAGCTCAGGATCTGTCCAGATTAGGGAGAACTGTGAACAGGAAGTCTCTTTATTTTTAAATGCTATGTTATTAAAAGCCTAGCATGACCAAATTATGCTGAAATCGTTGGTAGGTGTTGAAAGAATAAAGATGAATATGACAAGAAGGGAAAAACAACCAACATGTTAGGAAAAAAACCAGTTTTTAACTGATAGCAATTAAACCTGGGTATGAAGGTTTGTCTCCTGATGTGATTTCATTTCTAATCACTGCAAAAGTGGATATGTGAAGCTGTAAAGACAGTCAAAATGTGTCTATCCCGAGATGTATGGGTTGTACACTTGGCAGATTATTTCTTACAGGGACATTATCCTGTTCCATAAGCCACCGTTCCCAGGGCTCGTTTAAATAATCCTGTAAAGAAACAAGTAATGCTCTAATTAAAAACATTCTTTTCCATCATGTAAATCACTTTAAAGATATCTGTGACTGATAGGATGGATATTATAAATTCTGGTAGCACCCACCCAAGCCTGTGCCAGCAGCAGGCTGGTATATCATTTTATCTAATTGATCAATTAAATTAAAATAATCTTTGAAACAAGCTATAATAAAAGTTGTATAATTCCAGTGCTACCTATTACATTCCTTGCCTCTTTATCTACTCAGTCTCACTAAAATATTCGCCCAGGTCCTGGCTGAGTAATAAAATGGCAGCTCTGATGGTTTCATGACAGAACAGTGGATGAGCTACGGCTGAACAATTCCATTAATTCCAGCCTCTCCCCGTGTTAACTGTTTCTTACTGTTATAAAAAGTATTGAACCAAATCCTTTTCTACATCCCAGTCACTTCATTGCTTGCAGCAATTCCCAGCCTTTAGTAGACAACCAAAACTAACACAAACCCACACAGGTCCTTAATGGAGATGCTGTATTTCTGCTGGGGGTAGACAGGACCTTCTACAGAAGAATTCCCACTGTATTTTTTTCATCTCATCCTCCTATGAACAGTGTCAAAATGTGATTATCTCAGCCTCTCTGTCTTTTGTAAGAAATAGCACACATAATATCCTTTTCCAGGTGGAATTCATAGGTAGTTTAAAGTGAGTTCTGGTTGCTTTGCATTATTTGGGGACAAAAAATCCCACGCGAGGGAAAGCTGAAAGACAACTGTCTAGGGGTTTAGCAAAATAAAAAGAAAATTTAAAGAAGGGGAACAAAAAAACTGGAAGAGAAAAGCTGCAAAAAACCCAATCTGATATATTTTACAAAGAAAATTTTGTCTTTCATATTCATTTACAATCATTTTGTAAACCTTTAAGAAAGAAACCTTAAAATCTCAGTCTTACTTGGGAAAGAAGGAAGCTAAAAGAGAGATGCTGCCCTGCCTGGATGACAACAGACTTTTTTGGGATGCTGCTCTCAGGAGGGTGAAGTTTCAGACTTTTTCACAACTCAGTATATTGCAAATGAAATGTATTGGCTCAGGCAGACAGAATGGGGAAATTCTATTTCAGTCAGCCAAGATCGATGAGCAGACTACTGACCGGTAAAAGAATCAAGAATTAGCAAAGCAAAGGACTTTTTAATGGAACTTTATATTGTCGATCTCAATCTGCCATCCAGAGTCTTCAGTCAAAGCATGAAATTTATTCAGACATTATAACCACCTAGCCTTACTCTGACATTGGGACTTAACATGCCTTCTCTTGTTAATATCATTCAGCAACAGCTGCATTATATTACCTGTCAAAAATTAT
Source organism: Entomyzon cyanotis (assembly GCA_024500445.1). Classification (NCBI taxonomy): domain Eukaryota; kingdom Metazoa; phylum Chordata; class Aves; order Passeriformes; family Meliphagidae; genus Entomyzon; species Entomyzon cyanotis. The sequence continues at coordinate 5,735,709 of JAKEPQ010000852.1, forward strand.
TAATCCAATTCTGTTTTCATGTATATTTATCATTTCCCTGCCAACCACAGTCAAATGATTCTGTAAGACACATCGATTTCCTGAATGAATTAAATGGAAAGTATCTGTCATAAGTTTTACAGACAGAGGAGTGATTTTCAGGTACTCTCAGTTTTTTGCTCTATTTTATTCCCAATAACCTGCAGAAAATAATCAGGAAGCAGGGATGTACTACTCATTATGAGACCTTTCTTGCTTCCTTTAATTTTACTTGTTGAAGAACTGTGGCATAGAGCCAAATATTCTCACTTTCTTACGCCACTCCATTTCAGGCAAGCTCCCTGTGCAAAATACTATTTCACAACTGCTCATCTGAGTAGATCCCAGAATCAGAGAGAATAAAGTAATAAAATCACAAAAGGGTTTGGGGACCTTGAAGACCACCCAGTTCCAAACCTCTGCCATGAGCAGGAACACCTTACACCAGACCACATTGCTCAAAGCCTTGTCCAACCTGGCCTGGAAAGCTTACCAGGGATGGGGCACCCATACCTTCACCTGTGCCAGGGCCTCACCACCCAGCTCCTGCAGCTGATGAATATTTACCATTTACATCTGGTATCCATAAAGAGAATTTAATGCATAGCACAAACTGTTAAAAGACAGCTGGAGGTCTTGGTCATTGAACCCAGGAGTCCTGAGGAAACATGACACTTCTCAAGCAAGTCCCTTTCATTATTTTCTTCAAATGAAATTATAATAAAGTTCGCCGTGCCTAAAGCAAAAATTAATGTCCACAGGGACTTCAAAAGTGACAAAAGGATAAAAGTTATGTTAATATGAACAGAGAGTTTCCTTCAATCCAGAGCAGGAGGTGCCAATCACCTGGAGATAGCAGACAGAATCTCTCAATGACATTCAACTGACTGGTGAGGAAAAGTAATTTTTCTGGAAATGTCTTTTCCTCGCAACTCCCTTCAAGTATTGATGAACTGAATAAAAACCTTTACAAGTTTCTTTGTCTCCCCTTCAGCCCATCTCTGAGGGCACCTTGCAGATTGCCCAGTGTTTGGAAGATGCTGCATCACAGAGAAGTTCAGCCCTTGCAAAGGAACACAACTGAGTGGGGAGGCAGAGTGAATCTGATTCATCTCAATTTGATAATGCCACTGAGAGCACCCAGATGACCCCAGAGCTGTTCATCTCTCAAGCTCATTGCCTCCATCCCATTCCCTAGGATACAAGTTCACCTATCCTCATTATTTGCAGGCAGTAAATCTTCCCCATCTTCCAAAGGACCGAGATGCAAAATGAAGCATTGTTTTCAGGGATCACTCTGCCAGCAGCTGAGTGATGCTTCTCAGAATGACACCAAATGAGCTGTGGAACGCAGCCCGTTATGGGTTGGACCTTGTGTGCAATACATCAAGCTTTGAACAGGCAAGGCACAGCACTGTGCAGGTGAGGTTTGCTGCATGGTTTGCAGGACAGGTGTGAGATGGTGCTGAAGTGGGGAAAACAACAGCTGGGCAAAGCATTTCCCACCTGTACTCTGGGCATGCAAAAAGCACAGCAGCTCTGACCATGAGCCTCGCTGGCAAACATCACATTTCCCAAACAAGTGTACCCACATTAGCAGACCAGCCAGAGGAAGATGCATGTACAATATTGCTTTTTTCCATGTTTTCCACATCAATATCTAGGGAGAGTTTGCCCCCTGGTATTTATTCAAATGCAAATACAGCTGTGAGCTGATGGAGGGGGACAAAAAGGGTAATTGGTCTAGATCACATCGAGCATATTTCCTATGTTACCCCTGATGCTTTATTGCTGAGATAAGAGGCAATGATTTCACATCCCTTTCAGGAAAAGCAGATCAGTAATTTCTCAAGGATCATCTTGGTTTCATCTCTTCTTTTGAATTCCAGATTTCTGCATTTGATATTTCCTCAGCCAATTTTTCTGTAGCCACCCTGAGTAAGAAAACTATGCTACTTCTACTCTCAGTATTCCCAATTCTGCTGCTGCTATTTGCTCTGGAACTGGAGCTCTTTGCTTTGGCTATATTGACTCAGATATCCCACAGCCCAAAATTGCACTTTAGTGCTGTTTGCAAAATTGAACAGTTACTTACTGAAACCCTTCATTTCTCACACCCCTCCCCTGCACTTAGATTCATCTCCCTGTGAAACAACTAGAAAATATTCCTGAGTAAAGAAGCAATGCTGGCTTTTCTCCCCTCATCTGACAAAATGAGAAATAGAAAATCAGAGCACAATGACAGCCGTGCCTTAGCTCAGGCTTCCTTCAGGCCTTTGAGGGGTGTCCTCCATTCACCAACCTGCAGGGAAAGTAATGTCTCTACAGGTGTATAAGAACTGGTATTGACATCCCATCCCACTGCTGAGTATATCCCAGACTGGATAGGCACGTAATAACCCCTTCCTTTTCCCCTCCACTTTCTCCTCAATATTACAAAAAGGGTTTGCGCAGCTGCTTTAGGAAGCTGAAAAGCAAACTACAGTTATCTCAATTGAGATTCAGACTCAGACCATGTGTGTGCTGAGAAAAGCCTGTGCCCCCTCCCTAAAGCAGCTCCCCAGAGCTGGGGCAGCAGGAAACACCAGAGCTGAACATTCAGGTGCAGATTTGCGCTGTGCTCCAGAGGGGATGGTCAGACAGCTCGGCTGGACAAACCCCCAGCTCAGCTCAGCTGCCACTGGGAAGGGTCAGAAATTGTTATGAATAAAAGTTCTACACTGGCAGGAAACTCTTCCTGCTGGAGTGTCCTGGGGATAGGAGCAGTTTGGAGTTCAGAGCGCGCTGAGTGCTGCTCTGCAGGGCTCTTGTGCAACCTCTGCATTGCCAAAACCACCCGGAAACCCCCAGGGGCTCTCTGGGGAGCACGCTAGTTTGTCTGAGCCTTTGTCCCCAAATAACCATCTGAAGCTTCAGCTGGAAGAGGAAACGACAGTGTACATATTAAAACAGCTACAACGGAGGAGGAAATTGCCTTTCATTAATTTTCCATAAGTGGATTACACCAAGCAGAGTGTAAACAGTCCCACGGGCACCAATTACCAGGCTTATTCTATAACTGAATTGTCCTAAACAAGCACCATTTTAATTTGAATATCAAATACTTTACACAGCAGGAAAGAGAAGGAATAAACCAACCTAACAATGCATTTGTTATGGATTTCTGCAAAATTACTGTGGAAACCTCTGTGTCCCCAGTGGATTGTGCTTGGTCTCTTTACACATGCTCGTGCTGCACATCTTCCTCCATCACAGGAGAGGCAGCGTGGGCACATGCCAGCTATTGTACCATTAACAAAATGGCCTCAGAATCTAAGGAGAGGCCAAATGAAGAAAGCAAACCAACCAAACAACAAAACACCCTCACATTTAATTAGATTTGGCATGATTCCTTTTTTTTATTTCCTTTAAAGAGACTAACTCACTAGAGCTATTTTCTGCTTCTAAAGGTCTTATTGAAATTAGCCTTTAGGTACATTTTTTCTTTAATAAACTGGAATGAATAAATACTTCATATCTCCAGGAATGAGTGAAGCCAGTGGCATTGAAGACACAGAACCCAGCATTATCCAGGTCAGTTATCAAGCATAAAATGCAGCAGAACACATTCCCATGAAGATTTGGAAAATCCTTCTCATTTCCCAAACTCTAGCTTGTTTGGGAACTATGAACATTAACATTTAACCAAAAGGGCAAAGATTAAATAGATGAAACTAGAAATGAGATAATAAAATGTCCAAAGGAAGGCAGAAAACTTCAAAAGACTTTTTCAATCCTGATAAAATGAAGGTTTTTCCTCATATTTGTATATATTGCAGTTCTGTCTATTACAGATCAGCCCTTGTAAGCCAAGAGTTCTCTGTACAGTTCTTGAAGAAATAATTTGGTTCCTAGGTGAGGGCACCGTTGTTAAATGTATTTGAAGCTCTGAATACTAAACAGTCTGTTTTTCCTGCCAGTATATTTTGGGTCCATTTTATATCACATAGATGAATGGGCAGGGACAAGCAGCCTTCTGGAAACTGAGTTTGGTCTTTGCCCAAAAACATTATTCATTTCCACATAACAAGAGCAAGAACTGCTTGTCCTCCACTTGTACTTACACTATTAAAAGGAAAGGCCCTGAAGAGACAGAAATGTGGAGAGAAATTTTTATATGCAAACAGAAGCTGTGGACGTTTCCTCTTCTTCAATTTCATTAACCAACAGGAGAAAACACAGCAATTATTTAAACTGAATCTAACCCCCCTGTTCAACAGCCAGTCTCCAAAAAGGCCAATCCATGACAACTTTCCATTATTGTCTACCTATGTGAAGGCAGGATTGAGCAAGTGCATCAACAAGGCCCTGCAGGAAAGAGTTTGCTGTCTGCTAAATCCTACACAGCAGCAGAAATTGGGCCCCTGTCCCCTCCCAGTGGCAGATTAAAGGTGATCAGCCTGAGGGCTTTGTGCCCAGAAATCCTGTCTGCATCTGTGCCAACCCATGTCCTGCTGAAACTCCTCCATTTCTCCATGAGGGACTTCAGCCAGCCCTGCTGGCCATGGCCTCCAGGCACAGACACTGCTGTGGAGCACTCCTGGGACTGGCATTTCCTCTTTTCCACTGTTTATAAAGCTAATACATCATTCACAGAAGAGTGAAGACCACGAATACCACTGTCACCTTCAGGTACCAGTCATTTCCAGACTTTGCCACCACTGAAGAAGCAGGAAGGGCAAGCACAGGATATAATTTTTGGTCTTTCCTGTGGCTGCCAGGATCTCAAGCACCTCTCTTGCTCATTACACAAACACTGTTCCTGTATTCTGCTTGCTGCCTGGATCTGACAGGGGAAAATTCTTCTCTTTCAGCCCCATCCATTATTGTCAATCCAGTGGAAAACGCATTCAGATCCCTGCTCCAACACAGATTTCCATGTGACCATGGTCAGGTCACCATACCTCAGTTGTTTACCTGGGGTCTTACTTCAACAGAGCACCGAGAATATAAAACAAATTCCCTTGAACAGATAAGTTACCAAACACGGGGATAAGGATTAAGGATGGTTAATGGGTTGTACATGCTAAGCTTCACTACAGAGGCCACCAGCTTCTGTCCCCTCTTACAGCCCCTGCAGCCACCAGTGTATCCCAGCAGCTCACACACAGTCATGTTAACCTTCCAAACCACATCCACAAGGCTCCAGTTCAGCCTGTGAGATGAGATCTGTTGGATGAAAAATAGCAGCAACGAATTTCAGGCTCAGCGGAGAAGCTCCCTGTATATTTATGAGTCCAACCTTTAAAAACTCTCCTTTTCCCCAGTGCAGTTTTCTTCAACAGGAAGTCATGGATAAAACAAAAAGAAGCTCCTAATGATAAAATAGTCAGGCAAAAAGAATAGATTTTGATTTTTTTTCACATCCCTAGCAGCACAGCGAAATCGCAAGGAACATCAACAATTTATTTACTGGTCTTCAGTACCACATCCTGCTGTTTTTCTACCCCCAAACAAGACCCTGTGGGTTTAATTAAGTTTTCAGAGGAGGCCTGGGAGACACGATTTCACTCAGTCTATGTCATTTATTCCATGCTTTCTATGGATTCATGGGGAAAAAAGCCTACACAGCAAAATAAATCAAACGTGGTCCTGGTGAGCAATACACCAGCCAGACATGGCAACCCTCCCTTGTCCTAATGCTCTAACACTGCAAGAGCACAGTGGAGAGAAGTCCAGAAAACCTCTGCGATCCAGGGTGAGGAAACCCTCAAAACTTAGCTTCTCATGGACATCATTCTTCACCAAGAAACTGGAGAAGGATATAAATGAGTCCCCTGATGCACCTTTCCTCCCTCCCTTGCCACATCCACACGCCACTGCCTTATCCCTTGACGTCTCTAACGAGGCTGGCATTTCCAGGCTCACATTTGAGATTCCCACAGGCAATGAACTAATGCTGTGACCTGGGCAGATCACCCAGGAGTTGGTCCAAAGCAACTTTCACACCTCTGAAAGATGCAGATGGGCACCTGCAACCAGGAGTTCAGCACTTACAAAACCCAGCAGCAACTGGACTTGGACAACTTAACAATTTTACATATTTGGCCCTTGACCTTTCTGCCTCAGTACATCACCTGCACTACAGGAAAACAGGAAAATCTGACAGCGTGGGAGACTAGGAGAGCACTCAGCTGCTCTAGGGAAATGTGTTTGTGCAGCAGGATTTGCAGAGAGACATCCATGGAGATCCAAATCCTCCTGGGCCCACACAGCAGGACCTGTCTTACAGCACATTTAGACTTACAGAACTGAGGCTACAAAAGGTATCAGGATTTCTTTTACACCTTTCTGATGAAAGCCTAGACTTGTTAACAACCCCCTTTCAAGTCAAATAGCCTGCCAGTGCTCCTGTTTCACAAAATACTGTGTTCATGTTGAACACAAAATACTCTGCAGAAAGATAAAGCTCTCTTTTTAAGGTTGTTTCTGGCAGAATTGGTGTTAACAGTCTCAACCTTTTAACTCCACTTCTTCTGACCCAGTGAATGTGTTCTGCCCTCAACAAAGCACATGCTAAAATATGTCTTTTGCCCCAGCATTTTGAATTAATCTCCCACCTGAATCCTCTCTGTCCTAAGGCCCTGCTTCATTTTTGGGAAGCTCCAGGTCAGTATCAAGACTCTCGACTGTGTTCCTGTTTAAGCACATTGACTCTGCTGTCTCTCCAGAGGGAAATTCTCTGCCCTGACTCATAATTACCAGCAGACCATTTGAATTTCAAGGCAGTTTTGCGTTGGCATCGTACATGACCACACGAGAGAGACCATTTCCTGTGGCTATCTTAAAAACAAAGGATTTTAACACACCTATCCAAAACCTTAGCTGAACACTTCAAACAGTAAGAGGTTCAGGAATCGTGCTATTAGACAGATTAAGGTCAATCCATATACGAGGCACATGGCTAGAGCCCCAGAACAATAACTGAAAATAATTCCCAGGCATAAGCCTTCTGTCTACCTCTGCAGGCAACCCACCCCCCTTCAACTACTTAATCTCACAGGCCCCTGTCAGTGTATTTTTCATGATTTAAAAAAATGACTGGCTTTATTTGCTCTCTCTGTTGTTTTTAAGCCAACATCTAAGAAGCCTGAAAGTGAAATATATTTCTTTATCAATTCCTTGTTTTTCTCCTCCTCTGCCACCCAAGCACAGTGGTTTGCTTATTGAGGCTCATTCATGTGTAGGAGCTGCTGGCATTGATGTATTTTCTTAGCAGGGTGGAGGGTTTTGTTTTTTACATTTTTAGAGCTGGCTGGCACATTGATTTAGGCTGGCAGGATGAGCAGATGAAGACGATGTTAATTTTACAAGCAGAAACAAGCAGGGATAGAATGCTGAGCTCCTGTAGCAGAGACATCTCAGTGGGTTACCACACAGACAAGCTCAGGACTTCCAGCAATTCAGTACCAGTTTTGCTGTGCCTGATGACCCACAGGCAAAGGAGTTCACTTGCTTTTGGAAGAATATTTCGTGGTGATTTTGTAATTGTTTCTATTCTGACTCACGGAGCAATGCTGGTCACTTGTAGGTAAAATATGGATGCTCACAGTGCTGGTGGGAGCTCTCTGTTACTCCAGGAAGCTGGATGGACACCAATTTATCCCTTCCAGCCATTTATCAGTTCATTAGCACTACCCAGTGCCTCATTCAAAACTCTCTTTGCATATATAACACACAAAAAACCAAACACAAACAAACAAAAGCAGTGATTTGTTTATAAGTGTTCTTCTCACAGCAACACCACCCTGGGAGTGAACACTGCCTTCCTCAGCCACAGTACACACACTCCAAGCACTCTCTACAAGCTCCTGTACCACATGTAAATTATCTCTTGAGTAGAACCAGCTCTGGAGGCCCTGAGCAGGTAGCAGCACATTCCAAGCCTTGTAGCAAAGATGACTCACAGCAACACTGATGAAAAATACATCATCTCCCATCAGGTCACATCCTGTGTTCTACAAAGACATGTAGAGATCCATTGGTCCTCTTCCATCCATAGCATTACTGAGCAGTATTTGAATAACTCAGGGAAAAATTAACTGTGGTCAGATGAATCTGATTACTTCAATTAGATGCAAGCTTTTTGGAGTGAGGAGGGAGGCTTTGTCTTCTCTTTTCAAAAGAGCAGCAGTAATATTCATCTGGAGGAACCAAGACATACCAGAGATCCTGCAGAGAGGCTGATGGTGATCCACTGTGACACAGAGCCACCAGGGACAACACAAGAAAACAGCTCCAGAGCTGATCTTGGCCACTTTAGGTCCTCACTGAGCACCTGCTTCAATTTTACACAGAGGTCTTTCCCCTTGCAAACAACCCAAAGCACTGCAGAAACAAAGGGCTCCCTCTTCTTTCACTCTGCTTCAGCTGCAGGGCTGCCACCCATCTCCAGCCGTGGGAAAACCCTGCAATATCAGCAACTTCCAGTTAAAATCCATCTTTTACCTCCAGTATTTCTCATGGCTGCTCATCCACAACTTTGCAAGAGCTTTGGTTGGTGCATGAAGCCATTTTGCAGCAGTGCTTTGCACACAAAGTGCACATTTCAGACCTCCCCTGGAAACACACTCATGCTCCACCTGGACATGTCTGCATGTGTGAAATTTGTCATCTCCCTGAGGAAGGGTGAGTGTGTGAGATCCTGCACTCCAGTGGAGGCTGCCTTGGAAGAAGAGCTGGCTCAGACTTAGGCCAGTATTTCCACTTCTATAACAATAAGGACAACTCAGAAGGAATCTGAGAACACAGAGAGCTCCACGTGTTGCTTAGGGCCTCTTGTAATATCACAGATTATTATCCCTCCATATTTGTTAGAGGAGGTTGGAAGAAAGAGGAGGGATTGCTGGAAATTGGCTTTTAAAGCTGGCTTCCCCTGAGAAAGATGGTCATGCTCTGAGGTTTGTGGTATTACTTGATAAGCAGTGATTAAAACAGTAATCCCGAATTGTAATCAAAAAGAAGTCAAGGCTCTGAAATTACTTTTTACTAAGCTTTTTTTCCCCCTTTCAAAGACAGCCTTGTATGGCAAAAGATAATAAAACACCACAGACGCTGTTCCAATTTCATTTAGAAATATTTGAGCCATTAATTTATAGTTTGGAAAGGTTTTCCCTCTTGTCTTTAAATCCACCTCAAAAATGGCTCTATAGTCTAGGAGAATGGAGGAAATTCTTTTTCCTGTGGCTGTTTTGCTCTTGAATACCTGGTATGTTTCTATGTCATCACAATGTGAAGCAGAGAAAAGGTTTCCCCTTACCCAGTGAAATGCTAAAATCAGCCTCACCCAGGCAACAAAATGTCAGGCTGGTCCAAGTGATTGTTAGCAAGAACCTCTCCTAATTGATATGGTTTTGAGATTTCTGAAAAACAAAGCTCCTGCTGACTTGACTTCATGAGCAGAATTCAGTGCTCTGACTTCAGGGTGATGTCTGCAGTTCACTGGATGAAGACACACAGAGTGGTTGTGTTCAATAACTTCTCCTTCAGCCCTCTCAGCCAGAGCTGTGTGTTCATGTTTCCCTCAGCAGATGAAAAGCACAAGCAATAGCTCATGACAGTTGGATTTTCCACATTTCAAATGGTCAAACTAGTAATCAGTTTGTTTTCAACAATGATGTTGCCAGAGAAAAAATAGTAGCAATAGGATGGTCCAATACACGTGCTTTTTAAAATTTCAGAGGTGAAGCACAAAGCTCTCATTAAGCTGGAAAATTTTCCATTGTGATGTGCAATGATTTGTGATTTTTCCCCTCTGTGCTGATTTTGCAAGAGAACAGAAATAAAATTCATCAGGCTGTAAAAATCAATAGTGATGCTTTGTCCTGTGTAATAGAAAAACTGCAGAAGTTTATCAAGCCAAACAGCCCAATTCACAAGGGAGAGCAGGTCATATCTGGCCATGGAGGAACTCAACCCTCTGCCTGTGTGTCCCAGTCTAACCCCACACTCAACTCTTAGTCTTTCTTAGGGACACAGTAAAGACACTACAAGTTATTACCTTTTCCCAAACATGCCCTTATCGCCCTGGAACCACACTTACTTATTTAAGAGACAACTTAGAGATTTCCTCTTTGTAAATGCTACTCTTGGGCTACCCTGCAGCACAACTTGCACCATTCCAGGTCTCACATTTCCCCCACAGATCAGTTAAGAGGTTTTTCTAATCCCATCCCTCCCCATTACGGTTTTCAGCACGACATTTCCTAAAGCCAACTGCTGAGGAAACAGGATCAGCTGCTCCAGCTGCCATGTGGACATAGATCAGCCCAAGCCTGAGCACGAAGGGGGAAACCTCCACAAAGTGCCTTTGGAAAAAATGTGGAAAGAAAAGCTGTGAACTTCTGTGTGTGTTGATGATCCAGTCCCACTCCTGACAAGTAAATGAATACCCTCGATTTACACAACTTGATGGAAGCAAAGCTGGAACACGAACTTTTAAAACACAAATTTTCCTAGTGATAAATGCTTCCCTTCTGTTCCATTTAACAGCTGGATAGTGAAGATGAAGACAAAGCACACGTTTTATCCGTGGATTAAATTAAACCCTGGATTACAAATCGTAATTGAACATAATTATTTCAATAGTAGAAAAATTTAAGGTTGCCCTTGTGAGGCAGAATTTGCCCCACAGAGCAGCATTAACATGATCAAAATGGTTATTTTCTACTAATGCACATTCTGGTATTCCATTTTCAAGCAGCTAGCAAAACATCCTCAATTTCTTGTGGAGGAACAAAAAATCCCAAGATACCTTTATGTTTTATGCTACTCTGTAAAACCAGCAAAGTGTAAACTCCATGAAATGGCTTTTAATCTAGCACAAGTTTATTTTATACTGTGTGATACAATCATCTAAAATAAATGTTGTGGGTTAAATTTGGAAAACAGAAGATGAAACGTGAAAACCTCTCCCTTTTAATGTCTGAAGAACAAAGCCCTGATGTCTTTCATAACCAAAAGACTTCAAATCCACAGAATATTCTATCAGCAATGCTGCTCAGGTTAGCTTTTCTCCCCACAGAAGAAAAATTCCTACTATTCTTTGGTCACCAGAGTGCTACTACTCATGTCAGCAGGGCAAACAAGATCTGACTGACAGAAAAATAGTTCTGTGCAGGATACAGAGTCTGTGATAAATGCAAATGCCTGTTTATTACTTTATCATTCAATCTCATGACCTTACACTGGTGTAATTGAAATAAACATAATGTAAAAATGAAATTAGAAATGCATGAATAGAAAATTCTGTCAGAAATCATAAAAATCAGGGCTACATTGAGGAGGAGATGTATTTTTGAGCACTGAGTTCATGTCCTTTAGAGACAAAAATAGGTTCTCCGGACAACAGACAGAAGTTGCTGAGCAGACATCAGGTTTGCTGTAAGGACATGCAACTCCCTGATCATTTCTAAAGTCATCAGCTCCCAGAATATGGAAAATCAGCATTGAATAGTATCCTCAAAACCCCTAAAAACCCACATAAAATCACTAGGTTGTTTGTTTTTTTAAATAAGAAGTATGGTATGGGCCAAAGTGTCAGCATATTGGGGTGGGATATAATAAAAGTGAAACTACTCAAAGGCAAATTTGACTCAATTACATTTGTGTTACCAATTACAAAAGCATCTGACTCATCAGAAGATGATTTCATCCAGCCTTTTCAGAAAGATAGACATGAATACATCAGTATCCCTGAGAATGATTTGGGATGCTATGGGAACACTCAGACCCCAAAGATCAAGGGGAGCCCATTTTGCTGGGCAGCAAGGGACACTAGATTTCCTCTGGAAGCATGGGAGTGATTACAGATAGAAGAGAGTGAAGAGCTGGTTCAGGTGCAGGTGAGTGCAGTACTTTCAGTAACAGTGGTTGCAGCACATCCTGCTGAAGTGGAACAGTGATTCAGAAACAGGAGAGAGATGACAGCAGGAGAAGATATGATTATCACAGTGGAGGGACCTCGTTTGATGGACTGCAGGAGAGGAAGCTCTCCTTAATGGGCAAAGGAGGCAAAATAACAAAATAAGAAGATAACCCCATTCAAGATGTAAACATGAGTAAGACTGCCTCTAGGACAACAACAGGATCACAAAAGGCAGGATGAAACCTGAGAATAGGGAATGGCTAGAGGAGAATCTCAGTTGTGCAGAGAATGAAACCAAACCCGAGACATAGTGGATAGGAAGACAAACCAAAGGGGAGGCTGAGAAACACAGCAAGGAATGCTGTCCTTCAGCTCTCTCAACCCACAAGACAAGGAAGAAAGTGAGGCGTTACTGGCTGACATAAAAAGTAAGCAAATATGAAAAACGGCTGTGGTCATTTTTTCTTGGCATCACAGCAGAAGGAAGTTTGAAAAGTATGATTTGAAAGAAATTAACAGTAAAGCTCTATGGACTTTCAACAGAAAGCTTTTCTAATTCATCTCAGAAATCCCAGGTCCTCCTTTCCTCCATGTGTCTTTCAGCATTGCTGTAACTGCAGCTCTATATAATCACAGATATATGCAGAACACAGGTGTGTGTCCCAGTTCTGCCTCTCCCTGTACACAAGTGAATTGGGATCATCATTTGCAAAAAGAGGAAGTTCTCACTCTATATTCAAAAGGTAAATAATGACTCTGACCTACTGTTCTGACCCAAGACAGTGCAGGCTGTCCTTTATCCATCACTTACTCTCCCAGCACACCGAGCAGTACAATCCAGGGAGTAAATTAATCATTTTCTTTCTGCAGGGTACAGGATATGGACTGCTCTACTGAGTGACTACTTCTTTATAAGATAAGGTTAATCAATAAAGATAATTAGACACTTCTGGTTAATACATCCAAATCACTGAAAAAACCCCACATTAAGTCCTGTCATTCCCTACTGAAATACAAACAAACACTGGAACAAATCCAACTGGTATAAAAATGACCTAAGTGTATAGCATTGAAAAACTCAGATTAAAAACACTGAGTGGTTCACTCCAACCTGAACATTTCTGAATCCCAGAGGAAATCACATTCTGTCTTATCTCCCACAGTCTGAGCCACGAGGTTAAACCTCTGTGTTCAGCTGGAGCCATCCTGATTTCAGGGGATCTTTGAGCAATTTGTGGCAAGTGTCAGTTTGTCAAACCCCTAGAGCTGGTATTTGGCATCTGGGCAAAACTGGCTGAGAGAAAACCCAGTGTTGTTTTGGGCACAAGGGTACAGCCACCAAAAAAAAAAAAAAAAAAAAATAAAGTGCACCCTTTGGAGATAGAGCCTTCTTCATTGTTTCTGGGGCTTCTCCACACAGCAATTGTAAAACCAGAGGCTGATTAACCTCACCCCAAGCCCATAACCTCTGCCTGCTCAGGCTTCTTTTGATGCAAAGGGAGAGTGTAAGATGGGCAGTTTGTCCAGGGCACAGAGAGGTTCAGAGGTGCCCACACTGCTCCCTCACAGAAGTGCTTTCTAATTGCACCTGCAGCACCTACAGCTTTTATTTTTAATTCCTGTGAGCCACACAGTCCATCCCAGATCACTTCTCAGTTGTGAACAGGGAGGGCAAGATAAACCTCTCCAGCTAACAACGAGAAATCTATAGCCATGGACAACCAGCAGATCACTGGGCTAATCTCCACTTGTCCCACTTTAACTGAAGCTTTTCACAAACAAATATTGATCCATTGTTCCACAGTCACAAATCCTCAAGTAATTCCCTGTGAAAAACAGAGCTGCTTTTTGTTGGGGAAGCTTTCTTTTAAGCAAAAGAGAGAGAGAAAAAAATAAATCTTTCTGTAAAACCAGCAGTCACACAGATATTTTGCTCCTGCCCACAGAGCAAGAACTCTATCTAAGCCACACAGACCTATGTTTTGCTTCCACTTCCCCTAGTTAATATTTCATCCCCAAGGAGGATTTGGACATAATTTTACTTTTCTTGTGGCTGTGCTATTGAGTGTGCTCTGCTTTCCTTGCTTACACAGCTCCACCTTTTCACTGGGGCTGCATTAGAAGCCTTCCCTGGCTTTCTTTCCTGCCTGTAGAGTTTTCCTTGTTCTCACTTCAGAATGAGATGACAGACAGTGCCACGGCTCCATCTGAGATGTCATCCTCTTATTTTGCAGGTCCCAATACAAAACTCACATACCGCAATGGCTGGGCAGAGTTCCAGGGATGGTTTGCCATTGTCTAATCTAAAATAACCAAGTTCAGATTTTCAGAAATAAGAGACAGTACCAGCTTTAATGAAAGTGGGGAAGAAATAACAACAAAAACAACATAAACACAGCAGGAGCACTGGCTGAGAAAGCTTTTGCAGGGAATAAGTATTTCGCTTTTCCTCTTTACCATGTGAATGGTAATAGTTTCTTTTCTACCAGCACATCTCAGCATGTCCACACAGATTATTTTCACAAAGGTGGTTGAAGTAAAAAAAAAAAAGAAAACCCCCAACTCAATCAGCTAAAAAAAATATAGCAAGTGCTAGGCTGGGGGTGGAATTACATAACATTGTGAGATGATGATCATATCCCAGAGGAAACATTCACAGAACTGAAGGTACCAGAAAGTCTGAAAGAAGTACCAGATGAAATCAAGCTCAGTTGGGCCACCAAGCCCTTATGATGGAAACCACACTGAGATGCTCCACACCACTAGATGGTCTCACTGATTTGCACCAGAATGGTGCTCTGGTTCAACAGGAAGGGGCACAAGAAGCAAGGACAGGACAATGCCTAGAGTTTATCATCACAATACAGAACAAACAGGAGGAAAGGCAGGTAGGAGATGAACCAAATCCCTCTGTGTTATGAAACAAAAGAAAATTTTGATTAACAAAAAGACATTTGAATGTTCTCACAGCTCAAAAGGTCTCTGTTGCCTTTTGAAATGTAACATGTGTTAGCAGGTGGATCTCTCATGAGAAATGACAGCTCTTCAGACTGGGGCTGTAGGTGACACTATTGCCTGCATTGCAAAAATGGAAAGCAGAATATCACTGCTAATCCTGAGGTAAATAAATTCACTATTTTTTTCAGATGAACAGACTCTTACAATCCAGAAGAATAAGAAGGGAAATGCTCACCTGTGCCATTTTTAGTTTTAAATGCTTTTTTCTCTTATTCAACTCTGAGGTCAGAGACAATTTCACTACAATCAAAATGCCAGATCTACCAAAGATTATTCCAAATCCTTATGTTACCCTGTTTAATTGTTTTCATCCTCTTTGGAGTTTTATTATTCTAATTATCTGTGTGCTTTTATTATCCTACATATTGATCTTTCCTCCTAATTAAGCCTGTAGTTAAGATAGGAATATGTTGAACCTGTTTGTAACAAATAAAGCAAACCTTTATCCCCTTGGTGTCATGATGGGAGATGGAATCCAACATCTGGAAAACATCTAAATATCTAAGTTTTGTTTACAGAACGTGAGAATCTGAATTTTATGCACTTCCTACACAGAATCAAGGACCAGTCCACTGCCAGCTCCCTGCCACAGAGAGCTGGACTGCAGTTGGGGCTTTTTAGGGAAGAAACTCCTCATTCCACACCTGAGCTGAGCTTGGCACACTTCAGCTCTCCTGGGCTACACTGGGTGTCACTGCAATGCCAAGGTTTGGCAAGCAAATCCTTCTTTTCTGTGCCTTGCTGGAATCTTTTGCTCCAGTGCTTAAGAAGTTATCATGGCATGTCAGATTTCATTTGGAAAATCTATTTTGCACGGTTTCTTCTGCAATTTGCCTGTGCTTTGCTTGCTCCTCACAGCATTTCATGTGTAAGAGGCACTTGTAGCAAAGGAAGAATATGCACAGTATGGTTTTTTGTTCAGATTTGGTTTTGTTCCTGCTGAGCCAAGACTCTGATGCTAGACAACAGTAGAAGTAATGCTGAACTCCCAGCTTTTTTTTTCTTTTTTTGGAAAGATTTACAAAACGCATTAAAGTGGTGTATAAACATAGAGTATTAACAATTCTGTGGCAAATAAATTATTAGCTCTTTATATTGCATGATAATATTTTTCTCTTGCATTTTCTTCACAAAAGGACTCCTGTTAAATATTTATGCAATAAAACAGATAAATATGGTGATACTACAGAGTAAACAATTATGCTTTCCTTACAAAGTCCTCCAGTAAATTAAATTACATGTTGCTGAATTTTGAAATCATTCCCCACTAATTATTTCAAGCTGTATTCCAGGATGGCATCTGGCTCTTAGTACACTGTTTTGCATGGAATTATGTAGACAAAAATAAAAAAAGAAAACCTCAGGATAATGACCCTTATCCTAGAGTGAGTATAGGAATACTGAAAATAGTTCAAATCAGCATACAGACTCCTGTGTCTTATCTTCCAGTGCACAGTTGTGACTTTGGATAAAGCCATGTAGACCTTCAGTGAGTCCTGATCAGGTGTTTTCCATCCTGGGGCAGGAGGAACAAAAGCTGGATCTTGTGCAACTGTCTGAGGAAGCAATGCTAGTGTGAGACATTGCACCAAAGAAAGCAAATCTCTTCTTACAGACTGCAGAAATTGGTGGTTATTTTTACACTCCTCAGGTTTTCTGCTTAGCAAGAGGCAGCCCTGGCACAGCTGTGCAGCAGGACAGCCTTTGCTGGGTATATAGGGCACAGAGAACTGCAGACCTGCATTCCTGCTCCTAAAGCTACAGAATCCTATTAATAACACAGTCTGTAAAATTGTGCCCATTCCAATAATTTATTTGTAAGGTATGCAAAATCCCTTAGTCAGAGATGGCCAAGGATCCAGTACCAAGCTGAGTTCAGCTGACAAAACATTATCATTATGCCTGAAGAAGTAAAAACACTCATTCAGTTCTGGAGGAGGCACGTTCCAAGCACCTCTGCAAGAGCTAGAGAAATTTCTGACTTTAATTCCAGGGTGTATTTCAGACAATGACTTAGCCAGACACTACCCCATTGCACCTTCCTGTTCACGTTCAGACTCATCTGAGTGCACACAAACTCCAGACTGGGAAACTCAGAGCAGCCTTCTGCATTGTAGCAGCTTTATCACCTGCTGGAGTAGCTCTGTGCTGCCCATCTGACAGGACTGTCAACTCATTGTAAACTTGATTCTTAAAAGCAGATGCACAGCTTCAAAACCTCCTGGTCTGTCACATAGGGAGATGCCATCTGGTTTGTTACTGCTCCAGCGTGACCCAGGCACTCTCAGCTCTTGCCTTCAAGATCTACTGAATGCCAAGACAAAGTGAAGGTGGTGATAGAGGAGGGAGGAAATTCAGATTTGCTTTCCATTCTGCCTTGACTAAGAGGATGAACAGACAATAAATGTTTGTTTTTAAGTACCCCGTAACATTAAGAAGCATAAGAACTGCATATGAAGGACAAGGGTAGCTGAACAGATGAATCACACAGTAACCACCCTCTATTTTCCATGAAGAATCTATTTTCTTCTATTTTCCATGAAGAATCCTGAAGTGCCTATTCTCTCCTGAGGCCACCTGTGCACAGCTGATGGTTCTCCAAAGAGAAGTATATTTACTTGCTACCCTGGTTTCTTCTTCAGTTTTGCTCTGCATCAGAATTGGACAGGTAAAGGAAAATAACCTGCTGAAACTTTCTACATACTCAGAGAAATAAAGCATTCAAGCTTTAGATTGACCTTGAAACGCACAGCCAGAACCTGCAACATTTAAAAGTTCAGGCACAATGAACATGTTTTTCTTGAACAGTGAATTGGAGAAACATGATTGAGACATGAAGCCATTGATATAACTGATAGAGGAAAATCCTGTCAATCAGGATCCCAAGGGAAAAAAAAAGGGTGCTATGGGGTGCTTGAAAACTTGATGCTTAGCTACCCATTAGATTAGGAAGGATGGTAGAATCATTTCCATGGCTCACACTATTTCTAGACTATGTGCCCATCATCTCTAAAATGCCAGCAAGAGCAACTTGGAAGAGTTCTATCATAGCAAAGAAAAGGAAGAGAAGATCTAAATCAAAATCCTGGATATCACCAGCCAATTAGCCTCTTCAGTACATATGTGAGCTTGCCTTCCCCTGCTCCATGTCTTGTCAGTCATGCATAGGTAACTCTCACTTCATCCTTAGTTTCTCCCTTTTATCAGGTTTTCAGGACAGTGGCCATGGCAATAAATGGCCTTGTTGCTCCCACAACACTAATGGAAGTCAGCACTCCATACCATACATGAAACAGGAGGAAAAATAAAATGATCATGAGGGGACATCGAGTAAAAGAACACTATTCAGACATTAAGGCCATCTTTAAGGCAAATCTTTACTCTGAATAAAGATATAAAGATTGGAATAATATATTTAGACCTCTCTGTACCTGGCTATGGTCTGGGTGTAGTTCCACATCTCTGACAGAGCACACACAAGACCTCTGAAAATAATCCAGTCTGGATACAGCATTCTGAGTCATCGAGATGAGCAAACAGTCATAACCTGTCAAGGCTTCCCAGATAGGGAAATGAAATCTTAATAACAAACCTAAGACATAATTCCTCTGATAAACCAAAGGATAACACAAAAGCCACACTGCTGCTGTCAAAACAGCTTTGCTTTGAGAAACTTCTGGTGCTAAAACATGAGTCACATTGGCTTTCCACTTGCAGGAAGTGTCCTGGGTGATTCAGAATCTGCTAAGATGTCACATCACCCTTCAGACATGTCACTGCTGGGGCTTCAGGAAAGGTGTTCAAAGCAAACTCTTGTCTACAGACCTGGAAGGCATTTTCTTCTCTTTTGCTGTTACTAACACAGAGAGTTTAGACCAGATTAAAGTAGCTACTCCACACAGGCAAACTGTTTTACTGAACTGCTCCCATGCTGCCCTCAGAACTTGGATTTGTCCAAAGTTTATATTTCAAGATGTAACCTGGCTGAGGCTAAAGACTGCTGGGAATGGGGAGGAATTTCTCTTCCTTTGGAGCTTGTGAAACCCTGGGCCTTAGCTCAGTGCAGTCAGCCTCAGCAGTAACTCTGCTTCTGGCCATATCATGGAATCAGTCAGGTGAACCTGCATTTTATTTTGCCCACTGAGCACATGGGACCCTTTTCCTTGCTCTCAGATGTGTGACAGATGTGTACATCACCCCAGGAGACTGCAATGCCCTCTCTGTACTGCTCCAGTTCCACTGGCTTTGCCACTAAAGATGCCATGACATCAGAGCTAAGTCCACAAAGGTTATCCCACCCACATAAAGCACACAGGATTGTATCCTTGCCCCCTGATTACTCTCTAATGTGCTAAAATGAAACTCCTATTGAGAAGAGTGGATACAAACCAGCACAGAGTTTGTTGATGACAAGTCCTTGGCACTTTGTTAGCTTTGTCACCCAAAGACTTATCAAAGTCTGAATGAGGAAATCTAATTGCAGCATGATTAATGCCAGTCATTCACCATTCCACCCCCACATGCTTCCAAGGATGGTGCTTTTGCACCCTGGCATCTCTAACATAGTTAATGCTGTGTGGCTAACAGGCAGAAGCAGAAATGCACAGCACCAGATGGGAGCAGAGGAATGCAGGGGGAAAGTTGTCTATGAAATGGAGATGATTATAGGCTGTGCAATTAGCAATCTGTGGATCTGCCTGGCTATGACTCCCCAGGTCAGAACACACTCGTATTGCTTCAGTGCTGAGGAACATTTAGTTGCTATTGCAAGAGGATATGGAGCAAAACCCTCCAAATAATCCTACCCTGAAAACATTTATCAATTAGTGGCAAACAGGAGAGAACCCCAGCACATGCTGATGTCACTGTAGTGAAGACTACAGTAAGAAACTGCTCCACACCTACGTTCTGTTGAATATTTTTCCTCTCAGAGCTGAGGGTGCACAAACACTACAGCCACCTGCAGTGAAAAGATTCCTTTAATTCAAACACTGCACCTTTTTTTCCCATCCTGTCTCAGTTAGGTCCATTTCCATCATTTCACTTGTGCCCAAGAGCTGCTTTCCCTGCAAACAGGCAGAATCCTCACCTTTACTGAGCATGAATCCGTGACAATACCCAAATCAAAGAGGCTACAAAAGGAAAGATGGGAGGATTTGGTTCTTCGGGACTGATGCACCAAACTGATTTTCACGCCACTCAGAGAGCATTAGCTTGGGTCTGACTTTTCATGAAGAGCTCATGGCAAGAGCTGAAGTAATGATGGGATTGTTGACACATTGTTGACACCTCTGAAGGTGCTTTTCTGAACTGGCAGAAACTCAGACACACAGAAAAAACCCCCAACAAGCCCCTAGAAAACCCAAACAAAACAAAAACCAACCCAAAAATACCACACAGCAGAGCTAGGGCAGGAAATGCGATGAAATCTGTATTGCCTTCATAATTTATTTTTTCAATCTTCGGGTTTTCAGCGCACAAAAATCTCAGAGGAATGCTACTCCTTTTCTGTATCTGTTCTGAATGTGGCTTGCTTTTTTTTTCTTATGGAATTTAATATATTCTTAACATGAAACATTTAATGCCTGTTGCACAAATGTCTAATAAAATTCAGCCCTGTGGCTCTTTTACTGTCAAGCTAAATAGGATCCATTTGAAACAAAAGTGCAGCTTGAAAATTTCCTCATCTGAATGTTCCTGTCTTTGAAGAGAGCAATTCTCTTCTCCCATCCCCTACAGATCAACAGGGATTTAGAGGAGCAGTGGGTGGGAATCTTTCAGCTTTGGTTTTGTTTTGCCAACCCAGGGTTTTAGATGGCAGAGCTGTACCCTACTGCACTGAGGAAAATGAATTCTTCCTTAGAGGCACTGACTTGAGCAGGTATTAAAAGTGTACACAAATAGAAGAAGAAAAGCAGCCCCAGACATTTTCAAATGAAGGAAAAAAAGGGATTGAGATATGGAACAAAGGAGAACTGCTGCAAAGAAAAGTCTTTTTCTTAGACCTCACATCAATCAGGACCAAACACTCCTTCCCTAACACGTGAAGGAAGCTTCACTCTTTAAAGACAGGTGTTAGTTTTAAGTTTTGTTCAGCACTCACCCCTGGAGAAAAATCAGTGCTGGTTAGCAGGGCTGGTTTTCTGGGGATCTTTTTCCTGCCCTCAAAATCTGTAAGGGTACAGAAGCCTCCCAGGAAGGTGTGATTAGCTTTCAGGATTGCATTTCTGGAAGGCAGAATTATCAGAGTGCTTTGCTCTGTGGTGGTCTCTGTTCCAGCACTCACAGAGGTATGTAAATAAAGAGCTGCATTTAATATACTGATTCTCTGCTGTCTCCTCCACAGGGAAGCTGATCTGCACATCTCATGTTTCTTTAACATGCAGCAGCATGTCCTCTTCTACACAGTGTCTCCAAGAGGCACCTCCACTTTCTGAATAATGAAGCATCTTTTTACTTTGAAAGAGTAAAAAATAACTGACTATAAAAGCACGTGCTGCAGGTAATAATGGGTTTAAGAGATTATGTGATTAAGCATGTAAATGCAGTTTTACAGGTGGAACACAGAGTAATATGACTTAACTGGTACATTTAGAAAGAGAAAAGGAAGTTATTAAACCATCCTTTTGTTAAATGTGTAGGTAAGGAGTTTTAAACACAAGGAGGGAGAGAGAAGGATATTGTTCATGCAAGAACTTCAGACTCAGTCATACTACACTGAGCATGCAAACAGCTTATATCTAACTAAACATTTCTTTTAAATGAATTATGATATAAAGGCATTAATTCAGGCTTCAAATTAATTTTCCAAAAGAAATTATAATTATACTTCTAACAATTAGCATTTCTGGTTTGCAAACACGTTTCAGCCACTTCATTCTTATGCAGCACAAGAATAAAAGCTGAGAGCAGAAAATAAGTCAATAAGCCAAGAAGTTCTCAACACTGCAAAATACAGGATGAAAAGGACAATGGTAACTTCCAGTGACATGCAGAGCCCTGTGGGGCTTATGAGTTTTAATTGGGTAGCAAAGATTTCTGCAACACCAGCTATCAATTACATGATGCCTCTCATCCTTCTTTTGCCTGCAGCCATTTCTGTGGAATTCCTGCAGACTGAGGCTAACCCTGAGCTCTTGGCAACAGGTTTTTATTACATTTCCCCTGTGAGGGCACAATGGGAACCCCCTCACACTGCCCCAGTCCTAAAGCACAGACTGCTGTGGCCACCATCACTGCTTAGATCAGAAATAAAAAGCCAAATCATAAATGCATCTTTGGGCACATGCAGTATGGCTTAGGCATCACTGCACAGTAATAGCTGGATTTTAAAATGCCTCACTTTTTGCAGCCTGTAGGTTCTGTAGGTAACCTTTGGCAGAGCTCAGCTGTGAGCAGCTCAGAGATACAAAAGCAGCTCCTTGCCAGAAGCCCCCAGCACTGCCTTTGCACCAACACCAGTCGTGTTCACTGAGAGGTGGTTGGTCTGACAGACCCAGCACACCACAAATATTCCAGAGACCTTATCCCACCCCTTTCTGGCCCTTTTCCCAGCATAAAGGGTTCTTCAGCACCACACTTTGTATCTGAGCATCTGATGGCCAGCACAGAGCACATCCACAGTTTTCTTTGCCTTTCATGACAGGGATGTGCTTTCAGTGCTCACACTGCTCAGCAAAACGTGATCCCTTTACACTGAGGTGTTTTAAAAACTAGCCAAGCTCCAAAGCTGGCAGATGGATCTCTATGCAACCACAACACTGCAATCCCTGGTAAATCAAGGTGGAATGGTACCATTGCATAATCCTCCTTGCATAGTGATTTATAAAGTCCTAATGCAGAATGGCATCAAATTTCAATGTCTGTCCCTAAAATTCTCTCTAATATTTACTCTGTTGTTTTGTCTACTTGCACTTTTTTTTTTTTTTAAATAGGAAAGTGTTTAAACAGCTCTTTCACGTATTGATTAGGCTGGTACTCAAAGAAGAAGGGAGGTGATTGATGAATATACCTGTTCATTTAAAGCAGGTCTGAGGCAGCAGTGAAATTAGTTGCTGACTTAAGTAATTTAGTCACAAAATTATGCTCATGTAAGTAGCAAATAGAGTATTTCTGCTGTGCAGTCAGAAAGTCAACTTTGGATGCTCACAACAAAACAGAAGAAATTCTGTGTCTGACTTCTTTACAGCAACTTAGATCAGTGTCAAACTGGTGGATTTATGCAGGAAACCCACAGAGTTAAGGGTTGAAAGCCCACTGCTTTTTTAGCCAGTGATAAATTATCCCATGTGGAATTTGTGAGGCTGTTATTTGTGAAACTGAATGGGGAACTTACACTTTTTCCTTTTTAAATACACGTCAAGGCTAGAAGGAATTACAGTGCTACACAGAGTGAAACCTGTTCCAAGCACCTTGACACATTGATAAGACAGAAATTACCTTTGAAAGGCTTTAAAAAAAAAAAAAACTGTCTTGATTGTACTGGGTTTTTAATGGAGGTACAGCAGAAATGCTTTCACAGCTTTGGAAACTGCTGCAGCAGGCACAAAAATTCAGATGTGCTAAAAGGACAGAGAGCTAGGAATGCTGTTTGACTCCATGGTAAGGAAGGTTTTCCCCATGCTTACAGCACTTTTTGCCAAGGGTAGGGAGGCACTGCAGAGCAATGAGCACCTCCACCCAAAGCCTGGCAGTTCTGGGCAAGCACTGAAGGTACTGCTCAGCCTGCAGGACTGGCAAGTGCTGTCCCAGGAGCCTTCCCAGCCCTGGGCACCTGGAGGAGTCCAGCACCAGCCACTGCCAGACAGGAGACAACACTGGACGAGGGTTGTGACCCAAAAGAGCAGCTTCTGTGTCCCCAACAGGTAGGATGTGCTCTAGGAATACAAAATCAAGACTGCAGTCTACAGAATACTTCTCTGGTTTTGTATCACTTCATGTCTGAGGTCCCTTTCTCCAAATCAGAAGCAAGTGGTCCAGCACACATCCAGAATAAATATTTGAAACACGATGGGAAGCAAAGCTCCCTTGTCTTTCTTTGCCAATCTCTTCATCTTTCAGCATCACTAACAGTCCTGATGTTTACAGAGCAGTGGCAAAGCCTTATTAGGGATGCATCGTTAAAAAAAAATAATGTGGGGAAAGAAAGGAGCTGATATCCTTGAGATCAGATGATTCCCCAAAATGTTTGATCCCTCAGATCAAATGCAATGTTTCATGTCCCACTGTGCCTCTGTGTGTGTGTGCATCTGCAGCACACAGTTTACTGGCAGGTACCACAGTTCTTAAAATTCCTGATCACAGTCACAGGAGAGTCATCGCAGAAAGGAACACACATTGTCCATTAAAAGACAGCCTTGAGTTGTTTTTTGCCAGTTTTCTTGCTTTAGGCTAATACTTTGGTGTTCATTCAAACCACTGAAGTCTCTTATCAGGGACAGCACAGAACTTGAAATGAGAAACATAGGCAATCTGAGTTTCCTTAGAAAATATTAGACTAACTCTGAAATGTCTTAATTTTAGATTTCTTTCTTTCACAATTATCTCTCCTTAAAAGCAAAATGATGACAGTAAAGTAACAAAAAAAGAAAAAAGAAAAAAAAAAAAGAGGTGAGTGAAAGAAACTTAAAAAAGCAGAAGAAAAAAAAGAAAAAACCTGGGATGAAAATATTATTTCCCTAGGGTTTCTATTCTGCTTTTTCCTATTTATCATCCTAACTGCAGAACATGAAAATGATCTATTAATCACATTAAGCTTAACCATTCATTAAAAAGTATTTTAATATTCCCTGTCTCCCAAAACATAAAAATCTCCTGACAGCCATATCATTTTCCTGACTCACTCGCCCCTCTTTCATGAAATTAAGTTTATACCAAAGGAAACCCAGGGATAAATGAGGGTCTGTGTCATCACACTCCCAAACTTGGATGACCTGGAGTCATTAAGGATAGGAATGCAATGGTAAGAATTAACATTTCCACCAGAGTATACTGGTTTTTCCTTTCTCCCCCTTCATGCAGACTCAGCAGAACCCTCGAGGAGAGCCCAGAGCTCATGTCCTACCACAGCTCAGTGTCTGACAGACAAGAGGAGATGGAGAAATCCAAGTGTCTCTCATTGTTTAACAGGCCTTGAGGTGCAAAATCATTGGTCAACTACCCAAAAGAATCTCATATTTTAAACTGTTCTTTTGAACCCATTTCAGTTTTCAGGTAACCAAGAAACTCATCTTTATTCGTTGGCAATTTTTTTTTACAGCTGCCTGTAATCTCCCAACTTCCAGACTGAAAATCATTTAAAAACAAATGAGCTTCCCTGCAGATAAAATTCAGAGTCTATCTGAGCTTTCAAGATAATAAAACTAAAAGGCAACGTTAAGTTGAAAGGGGAGATGAAAAACAGAGGAAACCAGAAAGTCCCATAAAGTTCAGAATTAAGCCTTCAGGCTAGAAAAAAAATGGACAGAGAGTAAATTCTCCTTTTCAATATGCTGTTTTATGGAAGTGGGATGAGAGCAGCAGCAGAGCACAGTATCTCTATCTTGTTAGCACTGCTCATATTCTCCTGTGGTTTTGTATGGGTGTGTTTGTACTCCAGCTGGGCCTGCTGCCATCACATATTAGATATTCACAGCTTCAGACTTCACAGCCAAGGTTTTCAAAAAGCTCCAGGAGCTTGAGGTGCCTCCAGTGCTGAAACATCCTAAGGCAAGCAGCTTGGCAGCACTCTCAGTAAAGGGCTTTTTAGGGCCTCTCAGGCTGGATACTCAAATAGGCTGAGCCCTGTAATCATCAATTTGTGACAAAAGCTGGCAGTGGCATGAGGCACATTTCCATGGATATAAACTGCTGATGGAGTTGGTCAGTGGCTTTGGTTGGACATTTCAGTAACATCTGATATCAAATAAAGCATCATTGTAAACCTGCCTCTCTCTTCTCCATCCAGTACTTCAGCATTTTAATGAAACTGCTCCAGGAACTGCACATCTTGCTTGTCACATACCAAGTATTGAAATTAATTATCTCATTTTTCTACTGTTTTTACATATTCTTACAGACTTCAAAAAGTTGTATGCGTGACAATTGAAATTATACTCAGCATATGATTTTTGAGCTTTTATAAAGTTCCCCTTTCAACTTGAAGAAGTGCCTGGGAAACAACTTCAGTTCAAACATCCTTAATCATATTCTCTTCCCATGAAAATTCAGCAGCACAGCCTTGTCCTTGTTTAAGCTCACACCACCTTGCCTTTCTCTAAAATAGGCTTGCAAATGTCCCAGTACCTTGGAGGGAACTGTTCCCCAGCAGCTGTGGGGAAACCACTCACCCTCTTACTCTACAACCTCTGACAGCCTTAACACACGTGAGAAAAAGACTTATTAATCAGAAAATACAACATGCACTGGGTAACGAGCTGCCACTGCTGTGGGAAAAAATCATAGATGTTTTATTGGAGAAGTGCAAAGTGCCTTTAATGTAATAAACAGAGAGGACAGGATGGAGGAAGGCTCTTGGGTCAGCACATGAAAACAGCTCACCCAAGAAGAGGTTCCTTCCCTCAGCACACTCTGTAAAGCTTTGCACATATGCAAATGTCCCCATATATGCAAATGTCCCCATATATGCAAACGTCCCCTGCATTTCTGCACATCAGCACAATATAAGACTTGATGGCTCTGTAGGGGGAGGGAAAAAAATCAGGGCAAAGGAGCTCTGTACACACAACTGTTCCAAAGGAGAGAGAGGGAGAAAGTGGCAGCACAGTGGTTTTAGAGCAGTAAGTATCAGCGTGGGACTGAGGGGTCTGTGATCCTGTTTGCTACATCAGAGGAACAGCAAAGATTCACCAGAAAGATCCCATTAGTCTCATCTCCCAGCAGAACCTCAAAGCTGCCCTAAAGGCACAACATGCCCACAAATCTTAGCAAGATCCAGGCACTGGAAGGATTCACTGTTGTCAAGAAAGATTTCCAGACTGAACTTTTATTTTTTCCATTCTAAACAGAATGAATGAAAATCAAAAGCAGAACAGAATTACCCTTGGTGTGCTGGCCCACACCAGATGTCTGGTGCTCACCCTCATCTCCTTCTGTCCAAAAGAATTCCCAGCACAGTGCTCTAGGATGTCTCAGCACTGTCTGACTGCACTTGTGACTCTCTTAGCCATTTATGACCACTTTTAAAAGATCAAAGTAAATGAGTGGAGTGGATCTCCAGCTGCATTGTCTTCAGTCAATTACACAGATCTCTTCAGAAATATGAAAAATGTAATTATTTCCATTGGATCAGACAACTCAGCATGCTAGTCCTGGATTGGTCTAAAAATAAACAAATTACAAATACCCAGCAGAACTCCCAGTCTAGGACCAAATTGCAAGCAGGACAGTGAGAGGGGTCAGAGGAAGCACCCTGATCAAGTATTGTCACATCATTTGGGAGAGGAGAACTGCAGGATTTGCCATCTGCAGCCAATTGCAGAAGTGACAGAGACAGCACCTCCACCTTATCAGCTGGAGCCAGAAAGAGCCAGCCCAAGGAAGCACTTGGCTTTTTTTTTCTGCTGCTCCTGGAGAATAAGGTGAACCCTAATCAGGCATGAAACTGAGATTACTTACAAAGAAATACTGGGAAAAGTCAAAATTCTCTCAACTTTGCAGGAAAGTCCTACACTAGTTTTGATCAAGATGGTGAAGCACAGATTGAGTTAAAAGCCAAATCCCCAACCAGCCTGATGCTGTGCTGATGGAACCTTGCATTATCTAATCTAACTATAAAATATTTAATAGTTTAAAATTCAGTCATGTCAGCTGGAGTCTAATTTCTCTTTCCCCTGTGGATTTCAAGTGTCTTTTTGAAGCTTTTTGGCATTAAAAAAGCAGAGGGGAAAAAAAAAAAAAAGGAAGGAAGCAGGAAAAAAAAGGAAGGAAGAAGGACTTCTGTACTTTTCATACATTAATGGGGGTGGAGGTTGATTGAAAGAATAAAGGTGAGAATTAAGATAATGTTACCTCCTCTAACACATACAGAACCTAAAACAAAGGCTTGTTCAGTCAGTTTGTCAAAATGGATATTATGCCCTAATTCATCTTCAAGGATGAACATTCTGTAGAAGACACAGGCAGAAATAAAATTTTTCATTCTGTCAATTTCGAGATTTACACTTGCTTTCATTTCTTTTTGAGGAAAAAAAACCCCAACCAAATCCTAAAAAAAAAAAAAAAAAAAAAAAAAAAAAAAAGAAAACAAAAAAAGCCACGACCAAAACAGAAATCCACAACAAAACAGAAAATTCACAGCAACAAGGCCTGCTGGTTAAACCACACACCTACAAGTGTGTTTGACAAATCCTTTGCAAAGGCCTTTCAAAGATTACTGTCCTGCCTTGTCAAGATAGCTGTGAAATTTTCCTGAAGGAGTTGTCTCTTTTTGAAACCAAAGTTACATGTGGTTGAGAAATGCAAAGAATGGAATAAGAAAGAATGAGTTTTTTGGCCTTAGCAGGAAAACACAACAGGCTACATTTGAAAAAAAATACGCAGTGCAATGAATCAGCAACAAGAAATTTTAATTAATGTGCCTAAATTCCACAATTTACCTTGTGCCCTCGTAAAAAGTGGGTCTGAAAACCAAAAAGCCCAAGGAACTCTGGAATACTATTCTGGTAAAGGATCACCAGAAGCTACTCAAACGTTTGCTTACATGCTGCTTAGGTTACTACACAAATTAAAGATTGTTGTCATCACTAAAATTATTCATAAAACCATTATTTTTTTGCCCTGGCTAATAATATTCATAATAACAAACCAGTTGAGCCCAAAATAAGATTAAATTATGAAGTGGTACATCAGGCTTTCATGTCCTCCAGCACTCAAGGCATTTTTCCAATTCAACACAAAGCTATCTCAGAACCGAACTCATGACCCTTTTGTTGTTGCATTCGTGTTGTTGCTGTTGTATTAAGAAACGTAAATTGTATTTCATTTCCATCAAAGTACCAATCAGTGTTTTGTTTCTCCAAGCAGGGGCTGAATTACAGCACCTTTTGCACTTGGATTTTGATTGCTGTTGGTCAGTTCAAAGAGCAGGCAGGGGGAGAGAAAGATGTTGAAATAAGATGGCAAAGTCAAGCATTTTCAGTTATGATATACAACAGATGTCAAACTCTGCAATGCATATCACACTGCTAATCTAGGCTTGCTAGGATGATTAGAGGAAATCACCATTTGAAGTTAATAAAATAATTTGCTAAAATCTATGTCACCTCATGAAGATGCAGACATTCCCATTTTTTTGCAATTGCTTCTTAGCAATGAAATAAATACTGCTTTTGCTGGGAAAGAAATATTAAGAACCCAATGTTAAGCAATATTGTGCTCCAGGAAATTGAAAACATCAAAATTCAGCTCTTGTTCCTGTGACACAAAGAAGAATGAGAATCTTTCATCCAAAACAGTAAAGACTAAGAAACTGCAAAAAGATATTTGGGAAGAGAGGAAGATGCCACATTTGAAACAAAACCTTTTGTTCTTTAAAGACAACAGATGAGAGTTAATTGCTTTGTAATGGAGAAAGTATTGAAGTATGAAAACAATCTGCATTTTGGAGAACTGTTCTGTGTCCACAAGTTATGAGTTCATGACTAATGTTTTATTCATTTCTTTTAACAACGCTGCACTAAATTCCTATAATAATTCACCAGCTTGCATCAGATCTCCTTGAATTTCAGCAGATCCCAGTTCCATTCTGGAATTGTTGGAAGTAGATAACAAAACAAGTGTTTATATGTGGATACAACTGCTCGATAAACCAAGGTCAGGAAACACCCTCTTTCCTGCACCCGGGAAAGGCAATGAGGGTTCCACTAAAAAAAACCCCAAAAACCTCAAATAAACAAAAACAGGCATTAGGAACTTCTCAACCACAAAATCACAATAAGTCATTGTCTGGTTTTCTTACAGAGGAAAAAAAAATAAAGTCCCAGTTTCCTGCAGGCATTAACACAGAGAAACTCAGCTATAAACCTCATTTTACAGCATCATTAAATTGACCAGAAACCACAGGTTTACCATGGCAAGTACTATACATACTCTTAAAAAGTAAGCACACACAGAGACACAGAGTTTGTCTTTGGAAAATACAGGACCTGAGGTAAAACCTACTCCTGGCTCATTTCTGGATGTCTCCTTGCCCCTTTCCTTTTCCAAGAGATGACCTTGTTCTTCCACCCAGGGAACACAATGATTGCTCCTCTCAGCCTGGGACCCACCAGACATCTCCCCCAGGATCTCAGTCTGCCCTCTCTCACCACAGCTCCCCATTTGCCCAGTGACATCTGTTGTGTGGCTCTCAGACCCCTCTGGCATCAATCTCAGTAAAATACGCTGCTGATGTCCACAGTGAGTTCACAGTGCTGAGCAATGGCCCTTGGAGGCAACTTCACCTCTGCCATTGCTGCACTTCAGAAATGATTCACAAATATGGGATGTCCAATGCCTACAGAATAAGTTCACAGTCCTTCCTTTCTGAAATGCTTTCAAGTAAATATCTCAGTTGCTGTGTCCACTGGAAACCTCAGTTCATTCAAAATTCAACAGCACAGAAAAATGATTTAAGATGTTCCTCCCCACACTTCACTAACTGAAGTCCACTTCAGGTGCCTGTTTCAGAAGCATGGAAATACTAACCCAAAGTTTCCTTTAAAATAAAATTTGCAAGCCTGGCATGTTATTTATTAATCAGAGGGAGCTGAAATTGTTTCCATATTTCCCTAAAATAAACGTAGCACAGAGTATTGAGTTAGTTTAACTAACATTGCCTTCAGTTTGACCTGCCTGCCAGCTGCACAGCAGTTCAGCTATTAATAAACTTCCAGACCACACCTCATCTGCAATAAAAACTGAATTCTAACATCAGCAAGTATTCTTATTGCAGAGGCTGCATGGACCTTCAAAACCCCAATCACTGGAAAATTCTGCTAAACTAGCAGAAAATGCCCAGGCTGGCTCTGAGAAAATGGCAGCTAATTTATATGTAAACCCATGTAACACAGTGTTCATTTCTTCAGGCCTGACTCACTCTGATAAGCTGTTAGCCCAAATAAGGGGGGAAAATATCATTTTTTGACATAAAATTAGCTGTTGAACATCCTGCTCGTTCACTCTGTGCCTGATCTGAGCTCCCTCATTCAATGCTATGGAAAACAGCAGGACCAAAGAGCAGCCCTGGAGGCCCACAGGGTATTTTGCTCCACTCCTGGAACAGAGGAGGGTCTGGAGCTCCCAGGAGATCACACATGCAGTAAGGGAAGAGGTGAAGGCAGCCACACCACCCAGAAAAGGGACTTTATGGCTGCTTCAAGGGTTTGTCCATTTCAGCAAAATCCCTGAGTTACACCTGGATTTCTCCTGCCTTGAGCAAAGGGATTCTCCAGAGAGTGAAGCTGGAGTGTCCTACAGAGTAACCTCCCACTCAGAGTCCCCTGCTTTTTTCCCAGGCAAACCCCTGCAAAAACATCTTGATTTGCTTCAAATTCATTTAAGTCATAAATACTGGTTTTGCTTTAAAATATTTTTCTTTGTTTGAAGCTATTGTTTATAACATCTCAAAAAAAAAAAGCTCAGAATGTTTGGGGGGGGAAAACATTGAAAGTGGAACTATATTTTAAGTATTACCCTGAAAATACCATGAGCATAGGTGGGATTAAACATAAGTTCTCTCCACAAAGTTTTGTACAATGGTATTTTTATACCCTTCTGTGTTAGGACGATAACTGTCCCTCAGAAAAACTAATTAAGCCCAAACAATACCAAACAAAATCCTGTGTCATGTTCAAGGAACCTGCTGGGACCTATCTGAGCTACTGTAAGATAATTTAATGAGTACTCATTAAATTAACATCTACCCCCACAGCAAGTTCAGCAGTGAAAGATATAAGCAGAAGAGCTTTAAATGGCTTTTCCTGCTCCTGGGGCTCCTGCTGTCTCATTTGGTTCAGGCAGCTTGGATTCTGTGTCTCTGCACTCCCAGGAAGCAGGGCTGCCTGCAAAAGAGCTTCACAAGACTTCGTTTTTACTGTGAATTGCCAGCATTAGGAGGAAAAGGAGGCTTATTAGCCTCAAGCAAAGCTGCCTGAGGAATTCCAGCTGTTTCCCCAAGGGAGGTGTGCACAGAGCTGCACAGTCAGGTTACCTCAGTGCCCTGAGCTGGAGGATACCTTGGGGGATACCTTGGGGTATCCCTTCAGCCAGGAACCCAGGGCAGGATGCTCCCTAACCCTCTGCAAGCTCTCACTTGCCTTTTTGAATCCCTGGCATTCCCAGATGCAGGATGTTCATGGAAGGAGGTTATCTAGTGGGGAGACTCCCTGCTGGCTTGTGAGAGCCCTTGCCCTATAAATGGCTTTTGTCTCACAGAGCCAGGCTGCAGCCAGAGGGATGCAACTCAGACAGGGATGCAGTTTAGTCTTACACTGGGTTTCATGTGCTGCCCATTCATTAAAAAAAAAAAAAAATTCCTTCTCTAGCAGGTGATTTAGATGCACTGGTAGAGTACTGTGGAGATCAATAAGAATGTATCAATGTTTTATAGCAATGCTTAGAGGGACGCAAGGAGAACTCAGCCAGGTTTCATGCTAACTCACACGCCCTGGGTGAAATGGAGATAACTTCACTTTGAACTCAGAACAGGTTTGTTTTCACAGCCTGCCATGCTGTTTGCTGTCTGTTTGCTTCAAAAGGCATCCAAAGACACACCAGGCAGTGGGAAAAGGCAAACTGCTTGATACATTTTTAATATTAAGGTACTACAAAACAAGTTCCCAGTGTTCAGGATCACCCAGCGAGCAAAGTGTCAGCACAATGCATGAGGAATAGAATGGCATATTAGGATAGTCCAGCACTGTGTTAAAGGCCTCTTCTACAAACCCATTGCTAACACCTCACCTGGGCTTCCACAGCTTTCAGTCTCTGCCAAAGGAGCATCTAAAAGTAAATTTATTCACACAATAATCCTTCTGAATGCACACAACCTTTCTGAATGATACTGGACTGTTTAAAGAAACTGTATGTGTCAAAAAGCTGCAGGGAAAACTGAGTGGTGGTGGTTGGAAAAGCTGTCCCCAAATGTCCTACAAGCCCTTGGCTTTTGGAGAGCCTAAAAGGAGAAAAAAAACCACAACAGCTGATGAAACTTGTTTGAGCTTTTTTTGTACCCAAAAACAATTCAAGGGACTGCACTGTAGAGCTGGCAAGGAGTTTGTTCCCAACTGCTAGGCCCTCATTCTGGGTCCAGCTGCCAGATTTCTGCATTCAAAGTGCAGCAGCTCCAAACTGTGGGACAGCTTTTTGGGACTGTGCTGCTGTCAGTCTCAGAGGTGAACCCTGCCAGGGAAAAAAGGAAGTGTTCCAGAGAAACACTCGCTGGGCACATACCTGCCCTTTGCTACCAAACCTCTCTCAGAGACAGGATTTTAGCTTTTCTTCCAACAGATTTTCAGAGGCTGTGCTGGAATCATTTGGGAAATAACGCCTGGGGCAGTCTTGCTAAGAACAAACAGATCCTCTGAGCACAACCAGGACACAGCAGAACGGCACAGGGAAATCAAGAAACAAAACTCTGCAGTGAAATTGTGTAGACACAGCTTATCAAAGTCTCAACAGCACTTTATTGCTGCTTGCAGTAAGACTGAAGTAGTGACTTCCCAAATGATTCTCTTAAAGAACAGAGATAAAGACATTTCTATCCTATAATGAGAGTTTGGGGGTAGAGGAATTTTTTTTTCTGGAAATTAAAGAATATTGTGTCTCCCTTACAGTGCCAGGAGATACAAAATCTGTGGACCAGTGTGGCAGTAGTACAAAAGAAGGCTGTAAATAAGAGGTAAGGATAGTCTTTGCTCCCCACAGAATGTGCTGGTTTGGTTTGTTCTAACACTGTGCTTGCCCCTGGGTTGTCACATGGGGCCTTTTGGCAGAACAGGCAAGATAAAACAGTTTTCCATGGAAAACCTTGCTTTAAAAATGAAGAAGAAAGAGGGTACCAGAATTTAGTATTGAATTTATGATGGTGATCAGTGCAGGAATGATTTCAGGTGTTTAAAGATTTTCCTTGTACCTGGAGATTTTTCTTTTCTCCTTGCTTTTTTATTTTATTGTGTTTTAAGCATTTGCCTTGTGCACTCACATGCCCACTCCCTTTTTCTGTCTGCTCTTGCCTGAATCTGTAGCCCATCTTTCTCTCTGGCTGCAGCTGAACTGCAATAATGAAACCTCCCTTTGTTCTTGAAGCCAACTGCTGGGAGTAATGGGGGAGCACCGAGGTCAGCAAAGAATCAACCAATGCAGAAAGGACTGAGCACACACCTCCTCTCCACATCAACTGAGACGATGCACCAGAAGAAACCCTGAACTGAGGTTCTGCGTGCTGCAGATCCCTGTGGAGAATCTCATCCAGCTGAAATGAGTGCTAAACTACATCTGAAACTGAGTCCGATTAGGAGGCACTCTCTGCTTACCCTGGTGGCTTGCAGGCTGCTGTCTAGCCAAGCCTCTCACAAGGGAGTTGAAGGAGGGGCTCTGGAGCCTGGATTGCTTTGCAATAATGCTGCAGCGTTTAGGCTTCTGCTCCTGTTAAATCTGCCTTCATGAGTGGGCCATAAAGCTTGATGTGGTGAAGCAGGATTGCACCCCATGGCCAGGAGCAATGCCCATCAGCCTGGAAGGGAGGAAGCAGCAGCCATGCCCACAAACACAGCTTAGGGTAAAAAAATCAACTCAGTCTCTTTGAATAAAGCTCCCTGTGACACACAGATGCTGCTCTGTCACTGACCACTCCTTTTTGTCAGGAGAGCTGCATTACTGCAGCCCTTGGGAAATACTGTTTCATTGATTTCTACAGGAGTGATTAGTTTTAATGAAGACCCAGTATTTTCAGACCCACATCTAGTACAACATGAAAACACCAGCAGGCATCAACTAGCCCTGCTTATCCTAAATGCTCCTCCAAAACTCAGTGGAGCTCTTCAGCGTCAGAAGAAATACAGATGACCAGGCTAGATGCCTCTAACCCATATAAGACTGAGTTTCCAGCATGGTGTGTCCTGAATCCTGCCTTACCCAGCCCTAACTCAAGGCAGCATTGATTTCTATGTGCCTTGCAGTCCCCATTGTCCTGGCAGCCCAAACCCTGGGCTGATTGCAGCAAAACCTCAAAACCCAAGGGTAAAATGTGCCCAGACAGACCTGTCAGACCCTGCCACCTCACACTGTCAGTCACCAGGAAGAGTGTGTTTGGCTTTGGCACCTTCTGTCCTTTACCCAGACAATAACTCCTATCCAACAGCTCTTCCTTATCCTAAATTGAAGCACTGTCCAACTCCAGTCAATGCCTCTAAGGCCCAAACACCATGTTTAACCCTATTGTCCCCAAGAACAAGCCAGTCCTACCTGTCCAACATCAAAGCCAAGCTGGTTGCTTATCTTAATTGACAGAGTTCTGTCACAGTCACACTTCTGCTGATTCTCTCTCAGTATTTCTCCTCATGCCTCAGGAATTCATAGACACAGAGGAGCTCGCTGCCTTCACCAGCTGTGAAGGAACATGAATTACTTCCAGAAAAGAGAAAGGCGTGGGCTGAACAGTAGGAAGCATCCTGTTCTCTAATGGGTATTTCCATTCAGCTGCTGAATCAGGGAACACTTTCAGATTAGTGCTGCCACTGTTTGGAACACACATCTTCAATGATATTGATTTCTAAGATGATGGGCTAATTTGTGGAATACTTTGCCACTTACAGCGTTTTACACGAAGCTGTCATCGCCACCTTTCCGGCAGCATTTGGAAAGCCACCTTCTGGAGAAAGGAGCTCTCAGGAACACGTGGCTGCTGGGCCACCTTCCATTGCTCAGCACAGCCAAGGAACACTCAGTCATTAATCCATCTTTGTAATGTTTGTACCGAGCTGCACAGCCAGACAGATCCTCACAGTTGTCACCTCTGAGGGACTCAAAGCAGTGTGCAGCACACTCCAGATGCCTGCACACATCACAGTGCAGCAGAGCCTTGTGTTCTCCTGCCTTGCAAGCGAGGCAGCTGAAGCTATGAAGACACTGGCCATGGCTGGTGTCACAGCCATCTGCAAGCACCCTTCACTCGCTTTGCAGAGCAAAGCAGCGGTCCTGACACGGCAGATGAAGGGGTTTGTACTTCTGAGCAATGGGCAAATCATTTGAAGCCAAGATGCAGAGCATGGAGTTAAACACATTTCAAGTCTTTCTGCACAGCAAACCCATACCTGACAAAGCAAAGGCCCAGGAAGCAAGCACTGCTTCAATTGACAATGACAGTTCTTGCCAAAAAACGCCTCCAAAGGGTGGAACACAAACCTCCCAAATCTGATGTGCATTTCAACAGAAATAGCTGCTGCTGTGAGGGATCCACTAAAGGAAGATACAATTTCAAGGCTACTGGCAGCCTTAGCCACAGCACATCTCTACAAAGCTTGACGTGAACAGGGCTGTAATTCCAGCCCTATCATCTCTGTCATCCTGAGATGACTGCATTTCCAACCGCACAGGGAATTCAACAGTCACCCCCAGCATCTGCTTCTTGACTGTCAGAAGCCATCCACCAAGAGGTCTTGCTGTTTGCAAGTTTCCTTACAATTTAACCTGGCTCAGGGCGAACAGAGATCAGCTCATTTTTCTTAATTAACCACTCCACGCACTGATGTGCCCAGGCCAATGCAGTGCCTGATGGCAGCACACATCAGCAGTTCTGATTATTCTAACCTAGATGAACACGTGAAACAGCTTGACAAGAATTGTGCTGTCAGAGGATTTACCCAAGAGGCAGCTGCATGGCTGGGCTCTGGGTTAGATGATAGCTTGAACAGAAAAAACTTGCTCAGAAGAAAACATTTCCAAGTGACCTATAATGCAAACATGATCACTTCTCAGACAAAAGCATGCAAGAGAGCTCATAAAATACTGCTCTCCTGCTGGGCAGAGCTAAAGCTCCTGGGGTGGTTGCCTTTTTACACATCCTGCCTAAAGGCAGTACACAAGTGCACAGTCAGAGACATGTTCCCAGGACCAATTGATTTGAAATGTGCTAAGAAACAACTTCTTCTGAACTGACCAAAAATCCATGTAATACCATGACATTTTTTTCCAGTAGGAAGGGATTACAAGAATCAGAGGCCAGTTTTTATTTATACACACAGAAGCACACTGTGTGTGTGCACACATCCACTCACCACTGTAAAAGTCTCTCACAGCCCAAATTGAAAGATTAGTTCAGGCTTTCTTTAATATGGCACTGACTCCTGACAGTTCCTTTGTAAGTGATATCATGCACTCTGGATTTGCTGTGAGCAGGAGCTGCCAAAACCCTTCTTGGTTCAAACTGTCCACACTACTCCCTTCTGCAATTGCTGCCAATCCTTCTTCCACACAGCATGGACACCTCACCCACACCCACCGCAGGACCTCAATCCAAGAGCCAAAAGGAAAGAGTTTTCCAGGCAAAGCAACAGATCAAACAGAAACAGAACAAATCCCACAAAGAAGTTATCTCTGCACAGAATTTTCTGCCAGCAGCCACTCCCAATTAATAAAAGGAAACATCTTGCTTGGAAGCTTGGAAAGAGATGATCAGCCTGGTGTCTGGGTTGTGCACTGTGCAGAACTTTTAGGATGCTTAGCTTTCTGCAGGTGTCTGTGTTCAGAGCAGACTTGATTTATGGCTTCACTGACATTGCATTCCAGCAGTGGGGGACAATGACAAGGCAGCACCAGAGCCTGATCACTCCGGGCAGGAGGAGTCACAGGAATGCTAAGGGATGAAGTGGTTCACACACACAGAGGTGGGAGAGGACACAAGGAGCAGGATGGGACCTGACACCCTTAAAATAAGCATCAGCACTGCTAGATCTCTTATTCAAGACCTCGTTTGAGCACATCTCAATGATGCAAACCCCAACATCAAGGGTGTAATGCCCTATACTTAATTTTTCAAAGTTAGCAGTAGTTTTTGGCAATGAACCAGTGATGCTGCACAAACATCTCAGTGACCCAAGGGCAGCTATCAGGGGAAATCAATGCTAAAGCAGATGAAATTACATAACTATCAGATATATGGAGGTAGACTCAAACTCTGGAAAATTCATTTACTTATAGCCCATGTAACTCCCAAACAATCTAGATACTTGCCCAAGCTCTTCCCTCAACATGGTAGTAAAATTAATTGGTATGCTATATGAACCTACAAGTGGTAATTCCAGTTATAAATACCAACCTGCATTCTGCTTCACTAAATTTGATGTGCACCAGTGATCACATGAATTTGAAAGTGGTTTGTCTCAGCATCGATCATAATTTGGAATCCTCAAAAAAAAAATTGTGTAATAAAACTTTTGCTATTTTGCCCTGAAATTTGTGGTAGCTGATAACTGTCTCCCTGCAATAGACTTATCAGCCAAACTTCCTCTAACATTTTTTTCCTGGTAAGTGCAGTTGTCCAACAAAAACAACAACTGCAAAGTGATCTGTGCTTATCTTCTCTGGCTATTGCAAAAATCAGATCCTTCTGAAGCAAAGTCCTCTGCAGGATGAAATTAAACGTAAACTTGTAGGCTTAATTATATTGCTTTGAATGGAGTATCGATTGTAGCTAATTTTATCACCCATTTTGAAAGGTTTTCTTGCTGGCTGGCTGGCTGTCACTTTGACAAATGGGAGCCAGTGGATATCTGAAGAGGGACTGATATTTATAGTTCAGAAAATATCACCACCAGGTTTACAACGAGAAATAGCTCCCCCCACTCTTTACTAACAATCACAGGAGCAATTAGGTTTGATGAGGCACAGGAACTCCTGCTGTAAAGCAGATGGTCAGTTCAGAATGTCTGGCTACCTCAAATGGCATTTTCCAACAGTCTCTACAGCTCAGGTGAGCTTGGCCCCTGCGTGAGCAGCAGCTGCCACTTGGAATGTCAACAATACCCCACTGCAGAGGCCCTCAGGACAGTCAGGATGTTTAGTCAGGACAGTGACTATCCAAAGGCTGAGGGAGAGCAAGAGGTAAAGATGGTTCCAGGGACCAAATGTCTGGATTTCAACATCGGACACTGAAGCTGTCTGTTGGTCAAATTTGGGGAATTATTGTTATTCCTTATATTTTCAGAACTGCAGGTAAAGTTTTATGACTATAGAGGATCACAGCCATCAAAAAGCATTTGTTAAAACATTTTACTCTACTATACAACGTGAACCAAAGTGCTGTAATCATAAGATTAATTTCAGTCACTACATGCTTTTAGGGCCACCAAATCCTAGTATTAGGACTGTGTTTTATATTTAATCCAAATCTTTTCTTTGTAGACTATTATATTCAGTTCAATTTGCATACCAAGTCCACTTAATGATGTCCAACAGCTAGGACTAAAATTCATAAATGAGGAAGGGGCCACAAGGCACAGAGGTTGTGCCATGAAAATAACCACCTGATGATTGATTAGCAACAACTTTGGTTTTGAAAGGCTTATTCATACATGTAACCATTTCCATTGCAAATATCACAAGGATTATTACTCTTATTACACAAGGATTATACTTACTATGATTCTTTTAGTCACAATAGCAGGATTATCATATCAGACGAGTCCCAGTTTGCCTGCCTCCCCTGACTTTCTGGTTCTAATGAGCCATCTGGGTGACCTGCTTCTCCACAACTGCCCTCACAGCAGCTTCTTAATGTACAAAGCCAACAATAAAGTGACGGCTTGGCGCTCCTGCCACAAGAAAAGGAGAATAACAACGCAAAAAACAAGTTAAAGGAGCAAAAATACTCACCAGATACATTCCTACACACTCTCAAACCACTCAGCACCTGGCACTTTTTCTGCCACACAGCCACATCAGCAGGCAAAACATCTCTGGGAATATCAAGCAAGTTGCTGTTGTTGTGCAAGAACAGCAGCAGTGCAGGCAGGGAGCACTCAGAAAAGCAGGTACAGCCGTTCTGCAGTCCACCATGGATCACCCACTGTGACCACACTGACACAAACACAGATGTGACAGCAGAGGACTGAGTTCCAGTGGAAAACATGAAGCAAAATAAAGGCTTAAAAAGGGAGGAGAAGGGAGAAAAATAAATAGTAATGAGATTTTAAAAAGAGACAGGGAGAAGTGAAGGACTACTAAATGCAGGGTGTTGAACTGAAGGAAAGAAGGTGAAAACTGCAGAGGAAAATTGAACAAAAAAATTAATGTCAGAAGAATAAAAAAAAGCAAATTAAAAACAGGAGAAGAAATGACTAAAGGAAAGAATTAAGGGGCTTAGTGCAATAGCTTTATTATTCTCTGAAAGCTCCTTTAGTACTAATAACAGGAGAGAGTAAAGGTATTTCTTTCAACTATCAAATTTAAGATATATATCCTCCTACTATATTTCATTCCAAATCTAATTTCCCCAAACATTAAATCAGAACTAGGGAAGACTTTCATATAAGACTAAAACTAGGATGAAGTCTGGAACAGGCATCAAACAGCAGCATCTTGAATAAAGCATCATGGTTTCTGAGATTTTTGTTTCCTTGCTTATTTGCATTTTAATATCAAACAGACTTTGAATTCTGAAAATAAAGGCAGCATATCCCACCTATGTTGAACTTCTTCCCTTTCCAAGTTGCATCAAATCTCCCACTGAAGTGAGGAAAAACAAACCTGCCACTGAAGGTGTAAAATGAAAAGCACTGACCCTGTCACAGCATGACTAAGTCTGCTTTTAAAATCCTTGGGCTGCACTGGTCTCTCACACCTTTTTCCCAAGAGGTTTCCTTGCTCACCAGCTCTAGGCACAGACATGGAAGGATTCACAGGTGACTCTCTCAGAACCTCAATATCTCCTGCAGAAGCTGCATTTGGAGCTCCATCAGAATGAAGATGAGGCAGGAATGCTGGCCAAACACTCATCCCACCACAATGTGGGAAGTTCTGACACAGAGAAGTGTTTTCTTCAAATTGAGTGAAAAGTAAAAGTGCCACTTTAAGGATAAACAGTGGGGAAAGTATTTTTCTGTTTCAAACTATAGTGATCCTCCAAACATTTGTGAAAGAAACAGAAGCATTGAAAATCCAAACAGAGTCTCTGGCATTCTCAGGATTTCCAGCACCTCACAAAGGGGTGCTGCCAAAGTCAGGGCGTGGCCAACTGCCCAAAATCCTGCTACATAAATTTAGGCTGGAGCAATGACACAGATGTGCAACACTGATCTTCAGCTTGTGCCTTTGAAAACAATCTTTTTCACTACGAATTTCTTCATTTGCATCCTTGCCTTCCTCCAGTGTTGGAGCCTTCCAGTGGAACACACAATAATTTGATCCTTGCCCATTTTCTGGGATGATTCCTCCCCTTTTGGAGAGTCATTTTGGATGACAAACTCCCCTGAAGCAACAGAAAGCAGATCCATGACTGAAGAGCATAGGCCAGTCAATAAAATGAATGGTTTATGTATTAAAACAAATTAAATGCCAGAGTCCCATGCTTATCACGTGAACATGCTCGAATTCATTAATAGAAACTGGTCGATTCCCTGAAGTACATGCTGGGATAACAGAACAAATGCATTTGTACTGACAGCCATTGGTAAATGGCTAATCAATCCCTCAGTGCTGCTTAATTAGCGAGTGCAGGAGAGCCGTTTAATTGGCATCTGATACTTGATTTGAACAGACAAAAAAGTGCCACTCAGCCCTTTATCGCCAGTCAACCCTTTTTTTTTTCCTATTAACTCCACTGTAGCTCCTGAAGAGCATTCCTGAAGACCAGACTAAATTACCAGCTCCCTGTCACAGACTAGCCTGACACTGAAGTATTTTATCATGATTTCAGTGCTGATGTTGCATTGAAACACTGCATATGCTCTGCTGGTTGCTCAATATGGTTTATATTAATACAAGTAGTAGACTGTCACTGTTCAGAGAGTGGGTAGTTACAAGGAATGCATTGGTTACATTACAACTGGAATAATTTATTACTGAGCAAGCAAGTTCAACAAGCACTATAAAAATCAATTTATAATTTTTATGCACTTCATCTGGGCTGAAAAATGGTTTTGTTCTCCACTATTCTCTGACTAGACCTCTTCGACAGAAAGAGGGGGAATAAAGCTTTTAAAATTGCAGTTTGGTCAGCA
The DNA here is from genome assembly GCA_024500445.1 of Entomyzon cyanotis. NCBI lineage: Eukaryota > Metazoa > Chordata > Aves > Passeriformes > Meliphagidae > Entomyzon > Entomyzon cyanotis. The sequence goes on from JAKEPQ010000852.1 coordinate 5,777,844, forward strand.
ATGCACTTGGAAATCGAGATTAAAGATGACAGTTTTCAGATGCATAAGTTATGCTTACTTTGTTTTATGGACCTAAGGCCACCACAGTGCCAGGCAGTCCCTTGGCAAAGAAAATCATCCAAAGGTTAAAGAAAGAAACATAGTTTGACAGAGTCAGCCAAAAACACAGATGACTTGCATTAGCTGAAAAGCTATTCCACTTCTGTTTACTCCTTCAAATCACTGATTCACAAAGGGTAAGCTGGTGGTTATTAAAAGTTTCAAGAGCAATGGCAGTTTTAGAGGAATTAAACAAGGAGTACTAAACTCTTCAGTGGCTGTGACTGCAATTGCTATGCAAGACACAAGCCACACACCCTCCCAATAGCATGAAACCCAATTAATACAGTCCTGGGAAGACTCAGTGCTCTACTTCTGATGAAGATTTAAAGGTGCAATGGCAGATTGTAAGAGCTAGCTGGGACTCACACCCTTAAAGACCTTGTTAATACCAGCAAGATTGACTTAGCACGTGTCCAGCTGGTCAAGTTAAAGCAGAGTTCATCATCCCTGCAGACTGGAATGTCTGATTTGCATTTTATCACCAGGTCAGGCAGAGGGAGGGAGGCACAGGCATCTGGCAAGAACCCATTCCAGCAAAGTTTATTCAGAGTATGGCACTAGGACATCAACCTCATAAGGGGATCCCACCATCACACACCTCTGAGCTGTTTGGGGATAACAAATCTGTCATCAGATTGCCCTGCCCAAAACCAGACCTAGCTGCTCCATTCTGGGTGCTCCTTGCACTGTGCTGCATCTGCAGAATTAACAGTCACACCTGCCAGGATCCAAGCTTCCTGTCACCACCACTTAACACATTGCTTCACATCACACACACACATTTATTAAAAGGGCCTCTGAGGTATCCTTAGCAATGCTTATCTTTGATAAAATGCTCCCTGTTCACAATCAGCACATCGCCTTGTGATTTATGACTAAACCAGTTTATCATATTACAATCACCCTCTAATGCTTTACAGTCTGAACTGTTGTGCAGTTTAGAATTACACATACTCTGATGCTATCTTATCTGATGCTATACTTAATTTTTTTAATATTCAACCTCTTGGAATCAAACATCCTGTGAGGCTGTTGCACCAGCATCCCTACAGTGGAGAAGGGTGAGGAGCAGAGTGCAAAGCCATCACACACATGACATTTCCTGCTGGACAGAACCTGTTGCTTTCTGCACTGGGCAAGGTCACAGTCCTGTGTTTGACATGTGGCTGCTTCAGCCAGAGGGAAAGGGTGGGAGAAGACACTGTTTGAAAGAGTAAGTAGCTCCACAGAAATATAAACCTATTTTGCAGGTAAAGGAAGAAGTGTATGTGTTGGAGAAACTTTGAACCCAGAAGCTGGTGGCAGATAATATGCTCACACGAAAGTTCAGGCTTTGCAGGATCATTTATCACCTGTGACTGTGCCTTGCAGTAAGAAAAGTTCAACCTGTGTAAAGCATCAGCACTACTTTCCTTCTGTACAGGAGGATGATACCCCTCAGGGAGTTTTAACAGTGGATTTTCTGTGTCCTACTGATCAAACTATTAAATACAGACACATATTTCAGAGAGTCTTAGAACATGAAAGATATAGAGGAAGATTCCAATTTGAATTAACCAAGCATCTCCCTCCCCCTTCCTCCTATAGGTTTCCTCTTATTCAAACCTACCATGCCTGTAGACTTCAATGTGGGAGGAAATACAGCTTCTTACGGAAAGGGGAAGAAAGGGATATGATTGTAATTTAGACAGTTTTGATATCCTTGCTCACCACCAAAGGTGACAAAAATTTTTGTCTAAGAATGCTTAATAGAGAACAGGAGATGGGATACAGAAGCAGTAAATAGGAAACTAGAGATTTTCCAGGATTTTGAACAGAAAAGTAAAAAGAGATTAAGGTAAACACCATACCGTCTAGAAAAAAGGCAGTGATACAAGGTTTTGGAGAAAAACAAGCACAACCATCTATATCTTTATTTTGAAGTGGAAATTTCTGCTTCCTATTCCAGCTCAGAAGCTGAACCTTTGTTGCTGAAAGCAGAAAAGTTATGGTTTGGAAGTGTTGCTGCCTTGCCCAGGGTAATTACAGTTTGGCTGCTCTGTGTTTTCCCTTCCTTCAGAGGACCAGGACCCAGGTGGACACAAACATTAATGACACCTCAATTTCTCCTTATGCACAAGCAAGAGGACAAAGTTATTCTTAAAGGAGTCTCCCAGCTCAGGAGCTCCAGCCATAACAGGGATGGGAAAAATGAGATCACTAAATGGAAATGCCCACGAAATACTACCAGAGCTGTTCTGTAAGGAGCAGTGATTAGCCAAGTCCCTTTAACTCCCAGAAGGAGATATTTCTGCTGAAAGGCATTCAGCCAGGCTGGAGCAACACAGGTCTCTGTGCAGCTCTCACCTCCAGAGCAAAGAGAATCTGTGTCCATACCACAGGATGCCTCTGGCTCTGGCAGATATAAACCTTCTCAGCATCACACAGACACATCTGCCAGCTCCAACCACCTTGCAGAAAGCACAATTAGAGCTGGGCATTGTTTAACGAATCTCACTCCCAAACTTCATCTCTGTGCATCCTCTCCAAATCAGCTCAAGGGTTGTCTCTACAGCTACACCACTTAGATGGCAATGGAGCAACGACACAATCAACACCCGAAGGAAGGCTTGAACAGCCTGAAAAACTCCCAAACTGGGCAGGGAACTGTACAAATTTCTTCCCCAGCAGATCAGAGAGAACACTGCTTTCAGATTCAGGTGCAAAGCAATTTCCTCAGCCTAGCTTTCCCCCAGCAGCACGGTGATGAAACTTCAGAGCTCCTGCGGGAATGACTGCAGTGCAGTTGCAAGCTGCAGCTCCAGGATGCAGACATGTCCCAGCTTTCATCTGGCTGGCACAGGCTGCGAGCTGGGGAGCTTCAACAGGGCACTTCTGAGACAAGCCACTGGATTCCACCTGGAGCACAGATATTTTTTTATTCAGCCCCTTGGAGATGGGGCCATCACAAGGGCCCTCAAGATGTGAGCTGTTTAGAACAGAGCCAGCTGCAGGGATGCTGCATCTCTTCGATCTCACCTCTAAATACCACATTAAACATTGAAGAGCAATGACAGAGCAGCAGAGCTCTGACACTGAGACATTTCAGCTCTGAAATGCACTTTGCCCTGACAGCTTTAGCCAGGGAAGGCTGCAGAGGGGGGAATGATGCTGCATACAAAGAGGGATTTGTCTGTCACAGAATTAGGGTCTATATAATTTAAAGCCATGCATGCTTACACTGCCTGGCATTTGTTGCTGTACTTTGCAAGGGCTTTCTAAATGGCTTCAAGAAACATTTAAGGGAAGAAAAATAGCCTGAGATCTGGACTCTCCAAGATATTTTAGCATTAACAGATTAGAAAATTACACAGGGAGGGTCAGAAATCATTCCCTAAGTAGCCTCAAAGGTAATGAAATAAAACCCACTGAAAGACAAATAGGAACATGAAGGCCTGAATATCACTATTTCTGCTTAAATCAGATTCCTGAGAGACCTAAATCCACTAATGCTAAATAGCAATAAACAATAATAGCACTTACATGGACCTATTCAACTCTGAGGTATTATAGGCACTCATTTATGAGTGCATAGGACATCAAAGAGGTACTGTTCTCTTCAGTATCACCAATATTAGCTAAAATTGGAATTTCTGTTCCAGAAGAAATGCTCTTGGAGTGTAGTTTCTGTTCCAAGCTGTAATAATCTTTCTAAAAACTTAATTTCATGGGCATTTTTAAACACACTTTGCTTCATTTTAACGGAAAAATAATGAAAATAATTGATGTCAATATCACGTCTGCTCCACAACTTTGCAGCCCTAAAAGCTGATCTTCTTCAGATACTCCAACTCCATTTTTCTTTCAAAACCTAGTTTCATCCAACTGACACATACTGCAAAGTTGAATTCTGATAAAGCTGCTTTTATAGAAGAGAAACAGGCTGATCAGAAAGAAACTGCTGCAGCAGGAAGGATCATGCACAATTGTATGTAGCACCTCATTTTCTAAATAAAATACAACCAGATTTTACTCAGATATTATTACACCACCAAAATTTGACAATTCAGACCAACTTCACAAATTAACAAGGATGAAAAAGCCCTTGGCTGTGTAGGGAACACATGCAGCAGAGCAGCAGGATAATTGTCCACAAGCACAGCTGCCACAGAGGTCAACTTTCAGCCACCCAGCCAAGCTGAAGAGCATTTCCATGTAATTCCTATCCCAGGGAATTCCTTTTCTCCAAGCCCTTGCCCAACATATGATTGGTTTGCAGCGATTAGCACTGGGAACCATTCACTTCCACGAGGCTGATTCAAAAGTTATTAAACACACACACAAATTAGCCTGTCTTAATTATGTCTTCATCAAATGCAATCTCAGTGGCTGGAGCTTTCAGCTCACCACCTTGTGCATCAAAGGAAATGCAATCCTTCAGGCAAAATGTTTGCCAGGCTGGATAACCCAGAGTGGTGGGAAACCAGTGTCACATGAAAAATTAAGAGCTGTGGTGTCTCTAAGAACTTTCCAACAGTGGGGGAAAAGCAATCAAAATGCATTAGCAGAGGAGGGTATTCACACCTCCCCCCAACCCTTTTTAAGCTATAAAAGCAAACTCTGCATGAGCAAAGCAGATAAAGCTTGAATGGGCAGGATTAATTAGAAAACAAAATAGCAATGGGAAAAGCTGCTGTGCTTTTTTTTTCCCTGCAATTTTTAGTTCAGTAAGTGGCCACTTATAAAACCCAAACAAAGCACTCAGAAAACCCTACTATAGCATGACATCGCCTTGTCTTTCGCTGAGTAATGAACCTATTTTCTTCTTCCTTGAAGATAAGACAACTTTTGACTATGAGAAATATAGGAGAAAGTTTTCTATTATACGTATAGGTCAGCTAGAGTACAGAGGCAGAAAATTGCAGCACAGCAGTGATACAAAGTTGGGGAAGATAAGTTTTGCAGATGCTCTGCTATAGTCTCTTCTCAGATTCTAGCATTTCAAGGGCAGTTTCTGGAACTGCCGAGAGATAAGACAAGTCTCTGACTGGATTTCATTGATTTCATAGACAAAGGAAGGACTGGACCACAGGGGTGGGGGAGAAAGGGGAATGGAGGAAGACAAAAATGGAAATAAAACTTTTCTGTTCCAATACAGGGGTAAGTGAAGATGGGGAGAGAGAAGCCTGGCCAAGGGGCACCAAGGGCTATTTTCTCAGTCTAACTAGCACTGAACCTGAAACTCCACATCTTGGAGCTTGTTCCCCTCAAACCAATGGACACCGAGCAAATCTCTTACACTGTGCCCATGTTCTTGGACCTGCCAGGAGAATTTGAAATCAAGGTGTCAAATCATGAAGCTGTTTAAGCAACAGATAAGTCAAGGATTTTGTACCACAGAAAGCAAGGCTGGGTGACACCAAGCCAGAATAAGAAATGGCTGATTAGCTGTGAGCTGAGAGGCTTTGCCACAACATCTCTGTAGCACAAACATCATCCCAGGGTGACATGAGAGATGAGGGGAATTCTTCAACAGCAGCAAAGAAAGGAAGAAAATTAAATTCCCTGTCACTCAGCTGTAAGGGGGCTAATGAAGTGACAAGCAGATTTCCCAAAGCAAAAGCAAGGCATGCCTCTGTCTGAATAAGGACCTTTAGACTGGAACGTGAAAGAAGCTTGTGAGCACAAATGCTGAACTGGAATAATCACCTCTTCTAGCAAAAGAAAAAAAACAAAACCGACAAACAAACATAAAACAAACGAAAAAAACCTACCAAACTTTTTCTAGCAAAAAATGTTTCCTTGCCCACGTAGCAGAAGTGGGCTCAGCAAAGGTCCATCTGCAGCCCAGGCTGGGTGGCTCAGCTCTGCTGGAGAGTCCCAGGAAGGAACACCCCTTCTTCCAGGACAGTGCAAAACTACAGCTATAAATGCTCTCTGGTCTTGAATCAAGCTCTCTTTTCCCAATGGAGAGATTTTTTCCTGGTGGAGAAATTTCCACAGAACCTCTCCAAATGACTCCTTGCATTAGGGCAATTACTGGATGAGTCCAGGGCTGGCAGAACTGGATCCCTTCCAGAGTCCTCCAGTCAAGCAAATCCAGCCCTCTACACTTAATTAAACTGCAAGTAAAGCACTAATAGGTTTGTTTCATCACCAGGGTGCCCCACCAGCCCTGAGTTTTGCTTCCAAATGACCTAGCCAGAAACCACAGGCATTCAAGTCATCTGTTATGAGGAGTATTTATCACCAGGCAGGTATTTCAGGCACCAGCTCACAGAAACCTGCACCATGGGAAACTGAAATCTGTAGCAACCTGTCAGGGCTTGGGGAGAGGTCTTCAAAGCAGGGCTGACCTCAGCCTGCAGGAACTTAATGCCATCACCACCCTGCCCCATACAAAGGTCCCATACAAATATATAATACACATTGTATCATGTACAAGAGGTAGCTAATTAGAAAATATTAATTTACACGGTTGCAACATGCTTTTTTCCCCTAAGAGACTTATCCGAGCCCTGCTTCTGAGTACATTCACTGACTGCTTTCACACAGAGGCAGTTCTGGACTCAGAAACTGCCTATGGAAGTTTCATTTCCTCCAGTTTGTCTTATTTCCCTTTCACTTAGGTATGCATCTGAATTGGCTCAGGAAGCTAAACATGATTCTGGGAAGAGACACCAAGGACAAGATAGTTTGGAGACTCATTTTAACACCAAGTAAGGGTGTCTTTTCATTAGTTATCTGGGAACTATTCACACACCAGCAGCTCATGACCTGTGTAAATGAAAACAAAGAGTTTGGTTTCATTTTTATTCAGAGTCTCTGCTCTGATCAGTTTACAGTATGGTTTGAGATAAGCCACAAACACTCCAAATTTATTTACAGTGACAGATATTTCCAATGTTGATAGCTCTCAGAAGTACTTTACATATCAATTGCCCTTAAAAAAAAAAAAAAAATCAAAACTAACAAAGGAAGAAGTGTCACTTTGGGCCACTTCCAATGCAGTGAATTACACAAGACTGAATTCAGCTGAAACACATCCCATAAGGATGCATTAATTCCATGCACTTCAAGCCTAGCAACGTTGAGCAGATTTATCAGGAACAGACAATTCAGAATATAAGAGTGATTTAAGATGGTGCAAAGGGGCATGGATGCTGAGCCTCTTCTTAACTGGCTGGTTTTTTTCAGCTAAGTTATCACTGACTGTGGCATATTTCATTTCTGTGGAAGCCCTCCTTGGAAATAACATTAAAGGAGAATGCCCATTCCTGTGCCTCTGTTAAAGAATCTGTTCAAAGTTTCTTTAGAGCAAAAGAGGATTTCAAGTACTAGAATTTTTTTTCTATAGTCCCCCCAGATATTAAGAGACATATCTTTTACATTTTGAGGTTGAGTAGGGAGCACCAACAAAAGCCTTGACACTATTTCCACATAGTTAATGATTTATTTGATCTTCCTTCTGAGCTCAGGTAACACCCAAAAGGCTGAAGGCCTCCAGCAAATCTAGAAACCTTCAGAAAAATCTCAGCTTTCTCATCTACCTGGATAGCTCCAAGGCAACCCTGTTAACAAGGCTAAATGAGACATTTTAACCTCAAGCCCTTGCATGTGGGCACTTTGATCATGCCCATCACCAGGGGATTGTTTACATCTAACCTTAGCATTTGCCCTTTCTCAAGGCTGAGATGGGTTAGGGAGGATGGAATTGGCTTCCTGTTCACAGCATTTATCGACCCAAAGAGGTCACTGTGATAGACTGCAAGTCCACAAGGTCTCTGCTCTCCAGCTCTGATTTCCATAAGATTATAGATTTTGTGATTACAGCTGCTCTGGCTAGGTGCATTTAGCTAACAATTGCAGCCAGGTACTCAGCTCAGCCCAGTGAGCAATCTTGCTGTGGTGTCTGCTGTGAGCTCATGCTGAGGGCTTTGCTGGAAACACAGAGCATTTGAGGAAACTTCACGCTGGAGATGTCCAGTTTCAGCTGCACAGCTCCATCCAGCCCCAGGACAGGTGACAAGGCAGTAAAAAGGCTCTGACACAACTATTCTGGCCAGAGACTCGAGCTAGGCTGCCATCCAGCACTGCCTTGAACATTTCTACCTCTGTCAGCCAGGCTAAAATAAAGCCATGCCAGGCAGTCAGTGTCCACCTGCCTCTCCCTGTAATGGCTCATGAATACAGAACTGGCTTGTATTTCAGGAAAAAGGATGGGCTTGAATGCTTCAAGCTATATTTTTCTCTCTTATAATGAGATCCATGGGTCTAGCAAGAGATATCAGCCCCACCTGACACACTGCCCACATTATCTCTCATTATTACTTAGATAAATGTCCATCCCCAAAAAGGTTAAGGCACTAACAGGATGAGATACTAGCCTATACCATGGTTGCCTGTCACAGTATTTTAACTTGTGTCTTACATGGTATTTTTATTTGCTTGTAAAAAATATTATAAAACTAGATTGAGTTTTCCTGGGGAAAAAAAAAAATCACAGAGACCAAAGTATTGCTGTGGAGCATTTTTCCTGTGCTGAAAGGAAATTTTAGGGTTTCTGATCACAAGACTTTTTAAAAACCATCAACTATCCTCAGAGGAAACACACAAATCTCCACTTTTATTTGCTAACTTGATTGGTGCTTTATTTTTCTTTCAGGATTCTGCTGAGTCTGCTTGGCTCATGGCCAAGGGATGCATTTTGCCTCTCTATTTGTATCAAGTTAAGAATGACCATATCCAAGCTGATGGGGAACAGCCTGGTAGAGAAACAGACTATTCAATAAGCTCATTTCCTTAGCAACAATTCCTTCTTCTCTGGTACTTCTGAAACTCTGGTTTTCAGTACCACTCCGTGCTGACACAAACTCTCTGCCTCTTGACCTTGATCAGATCTGAGCTGTGTCAACACTAAGTGTCAAATTCAGATGGAGTAAATTGCTCTGAACCTCACCTTTCTTACAGCCTGCCCTTAAGCTGACAGTGCTTCATATTGCAGGAGATCATTACCCAGAGGAACCCGTGGCATTTAATGGGGATGAACCATGTCCCAGAGAGCACCTGGACATTTCCAGCCCTGGATTTTTTTTTCAACCAATGACATTCTTAATTAAGGCCAAGTGAAATCTTAATCCTGGATGTGCCTGTTTTGCAAAAAAAAGATCATTATCTCCAAGCAGACAGGGTATCTGCTCAGGGTACAAAAGTTTCTGTGCTTAACATAAAACCTTTGGTAGGAGTGAAGATGGTATTTCTCTACTCCTAGGGCAACTAATTAGTGCTCAGAGCTGTGTTCAAACATCTTCCCCTAATGCAGCAGACATCAGCTATTGTTTCACACTGAACTTCTCCTAAGCCTAAAATCTGTAATGTCTGTTTCTATAACTTAACAGAGTCAAGGATAAATCCCTTCTCAGAAGGAAAAAAAATATTACCAACACACAAAGGGGTTTAATTAAGAAACAACTCCTCATTTATCAGTATTGCTTTGAACATGTAAAACCACACAGGGAGTTCTGAGCAGACAAGAGTCTCAGGAACGAGAGGACTTGCCTTGGACAGCTTTGTGGTTATTCTGTTCTCATCAGAGATAAGCAAGAGCTGCTGCAGTCAGTCCCAGTGGTGAAAACCAGGAGGAACTTTACAAGATCCAACATGTTTTTTAAGAGAATTCTCGTGCTTATTTTTTGATTTAAACCTTCTGTGGATCAGATTCAGATTTGGGGTCTGAGGTTTACACACATTTGTCTTGAGAGCCTGAGGTGCTGTTAATCCATTTACACAAGCCTGATCGACTGTTAATTACTGGAGTCCAAACAATTGGGAATAACATGTTCCAGATCCACAGTCACCCTCTCCACACTGGCTAGGCAATACCTGGCCCAGCACTACCAGCCTAACAGAAGATCATGTTTTTTATTATTTTAGAGATATTGCTCACAAACTCAGACTTGCATACAAATGGTTGCATTACAAGCCACGGAATGAGGAAAATTAACAGGGGTGCAACAATACTGCAAATCTGCCATTTGCATCCATTTTGCCACTCTGAAGCAGGTGTTCTGCTGGGCTTCCCCACTGGATATGCAATGCACTAATTACCAGATTTGTCTCAGGACTACTGTCACTAATGAACACTGCAGTCTAATTAATCAGAAATTTAAATTCCACTGAAGAGCTTTTGTGCAGCTATTTCTGCTGGCACAATGGACGATGTTTTCTTCTTGTTTGGTTTGGGTTTTTTGACAGTTTATTTTGCTTTGAACTAGTAGCAAGATTAATAGTCTTGATATGAGTAGAATTGATCACTTTCTATTAAACACCTTTTTGTCTTTGTATGTTTTTTTTAAAATTAACATTGTTCTTACTGAGCTCAACACATACCCTTCCCTTGCCTTTTATTTTATTCTCAAAACACAGCGTTTTTTCATTAATCAATATGTTAACTGTTGATTGCCATACATCCTTCCATCTCTAGCTTATGAGCAGGCTAGGCTTAACCAAGGAGTCATCCTGCCACAGATTTTAAACACTGAAATATCTGCAATTCCTTTGTGGTCAATATTAATTTCAGTCCCATAGGAGAGAAACTTTTTTTTTTTTTTACCAATGCAATGATTTTTGGAAGACGTGAAAGAACATGAGTACTGATTGCTTTACCTAAAAAAAAGAGCTACACTGACACCCATATCATATGATAAATGCTACCTGCTTTAAACAATCCTCCTTCCATACTGTTACTGCTTTACACCTCTATACAGGTTTATCAGAATCCTTAGGCCTACAATCTATTATTAAGGTACTTCATTAGCTATTTCTACTTTGCACCACTTAAATAATTCAAAAGGAACATTCCACGAGCCTCCACTACAGAGGCTTTAAGGAATTTCAGCACAGCTTGGTCACACAGTATTTCAGCAGTCCAAGACAACCCCTCAGTCCCCATCCAGCAGGACCTCAAGCCTCTGGGAATGCCATACCTGATTTTCTGGAACAGCAGGAGCAGGAGGTCATTACATCAGTGGCTGGTTTTGAAAAACACAGACAGACCAGCTAAAACCCAGGGAAAGAAACCCTCCTGCTCTGGCCATTCTGGAAGGTCTGGGTCACTGAATGATTGAGCAGCTGAGGCAAAGGGAGCTACAGGTGCTGAAATATCCCACCTAATGTGGGGTGGAGAGAGTAGCACAGGGCTTAATCCTGACACTTTTAATGAGCCAAAAGAAACAGAAATTAACCATTAGCTTGCTGGCTTCCACAGGGGGTAACACAGCAAGTCCTGACTGGCTGTGAACTTCAGAAAACTTTCACTAATTGAAGAGATTAAAATCTAAATACATCTGAACAGGCAACGACTTGTAGGAAGGGAGTTCTCTGTGCCTCTGTGTGAGCAGTAGGAGGCACCAACAGCAAAAGCTCACCTGCACTGAGAAATGCCAACCCCAGGGAAGCTGCAGCAGGTGAACACCAGCAGCTCCTTCACCAGGTACACCCTGACCCAGATGCTTTCATACTTGTACAAAAATAACATCATGCAGGTCTTGTACCCCTCTGAAAAATGTTTTCAAGCTCCCATTACACATCCATGCATCAGTGCATTTGTTTTCCAGGGTTTTTGTATGGAAGGAAGAGGGGCTTTGCAATCATCCTGCTGATTACACCTACAGCTGGTGAAAATTAGGGACAGCCAGATGGTGTCTCACCAATTGTTCTGCAGCTGGCCACAACCAAGGCAGCTGGGGGAGACAAATGCTCCCACCACACTCATCACAGAGAACAGCACAAAGAAAAGAAATAGAGCTCCATAGAGCAGAGCTCCAACTCGTTATTCGAAAGAAATAGTGAGTTGAGGAAAATTGTTTTGTATAATCGCCAGAGGAGAAAAAGAGAAAGAAAAAAAAATACCACCAACCTAGAAATTCAGTGGCATTATCAAAGCAGTGCAGCAAAACCTCAACTAACGTGGTTGATTCCCAAGACATGGAAGTGAGGGATGTCCTCTGGCTGCAGATGTGCCAGCATGTGTGTTCCTTGAGACACTGCACACTCACACCTGCTCCCTGTACTGCTCAGATTGTCCTCTCCCTACACCACACCCCACCAAGAACAGATGCAGCTCTGAGACTCACAAGCAGAATACCCACGTTTGAGCAAACACATGCTGGCTGACAATGAGAACTGTTTGTTAACACAAGCAATGGGATGATGTCACAGCCTACAATGGAATTCTGCTCTACTGAACTACCTGCCTAAAACCCCAGGCCTTCATTTCATTTTAGTGACACACACAGACCTGTCCTTGACTGTTACAGACACCACAGGCTCCAGTGAGCCATCCTCCCACCTGAGCTAGCCAAACAAGGAATCTTCATTTAAAGCTTTCCATAATGCTCAAGCACCAGCTGACTATGAAATGGGAACTGTCATTTTGATGATTTCACAGATGGTTTGGAAAGGCAATTCCTTAAAAGGTCACTGATTTGTCTCTCTACACCTTTAGCTTCATTGCATCCAAGGGCTCTTCAGCTCCTGAATCCATTCCCAGAGCACTTTCCATTACATCTCTCCAGCCAGTCATGCCTTTAGCCTTGCAACCCTGAGCTGATATTCCCATAGCCCTGGAAAAATTGTTCTTCCAGGCTCTGATTTCTTTTTCCAGAGCTGTGATGGCAGCAAGTACTCTAAAATATCTACAACACTTGTGCATATCTTATTATTCCCATTCCCCTCTCACTTCAGATTCTCTGAAACTGCTCATGAACACTCAGGAGCATTACACACCTGCTGAGCCTTCGCTGTGCCAAATAATTGGTTGGGATCCATCATAAAAAGCAGGGGAAGAAAACCCCAAACATAATTTCAGTCTACAGCAGACTCAAAGCCACCAACATTCTTCCAGCATGACAATACAACACTGAATGACACCTCTCGTCTTTGATAGAAATTGCACAAAATTGCAAATGAAGCATTTGAAATGCTCATTTTCTTGGAAAGGAAAACCAGAGCAATCTCCAGACACGCAGTGACAGACTATCACAGTTCTTCCATCACTCCACATGATCAGGCATTTGCTCTCTTCCTGCAGCCCATCTTTTCAATTCACTCCATTTCTGCTTTTGTTCCTTTTTTTCACAACCAAGTAACTACTCAGCACTACTACAGAGCTGCTGCATTTCACCCAGAGGTTTCACCATCTAAATGATGAGGAAAGGGAATCCTGTCATGCAGATTAGGCAGCTGCACCCTGCAGAGCCAGCCAGCATGAGAGTGAGGATATTACAATGGCCAGAGTTCATGAAACTTCACAAGCACTGCTGCTCAAGAAGGGGAGATCTCACTGCTGGTGCATCTGACCCCAGAAAAAGGGAACATGCCCAGTTTATTTGGAAAATGCAAATGTGGTCATTGACACTCCAGCTGCACAAGAGGCTTTTCAGTGCACAGCTTGAAGACTATAACCCCCCAGCTCAGTTTAGCCTAACACTTAAATCAGAGGTCCTGGTACATGAGTACCTAATAAGAGCAGTATTTTGACACTGAACAGTACATGAGGAAGAAGACTTTCTACCTCAAATTATTAGATTCCCCATGCTTGTCCACAGCTTCTTTAAAGACAGGTTTCTCCAGTACAGAGAACAACAGAGGGCAATACATTAGCCTCCATTTATTTAATAAGCTCAAACTTATAATGTGCTGAGTGTTTTCACTGAGTGATTATCAAGGGTATAATTCTGTGGGCTTTAGCTAGATGAGGAAGAAGAGAAATAGGTCAAACTTGTGCTTTAAGAGGATCAAAATGATTACTTTTGTTTAATTAATATTGCTGGACTACACATCTCTGGAATGAACTTGCAAGGACAAAAAATAAACCTCATGAACTTTTCCCTCTAAGCTTCCCATACCTGAATGTAGATATCAGTAATGATCAGGAAGGGAAAATGGAGACAGATATCAATTTCATGCAAGAAACTTAACACACTGTAAACTCATGCCTTTCTACAGAGGATGATTCACTCATTAAATCTAGAAACATTTCCAGACACTGAAGCAGAATAATGTATCTGTGTGGGTATGGGGTAACCAGAAAACTCCTGTGATGGATAGTTGGAAATGTTAAGATGCTATAATAAGAACACACACTTATGACCAGAGCTGAAAAGAGTTCCAAGTTTTCCCAGAAGTTTAATGACAATGTTTGGGCTGTATTTGATTGATTTTCCTATAAATACAATGTTTGTGAGCTGAAGGGGGAACAAACCTATTTCCTAAGCAGGTCCCTTAGGGCTGGAGCACAGTGCCCATACTCCTGCTCCCTGAGGGGACTCCCAAGGCAGCCAGCATGTCTGTGTGCAGCTGAACCACACTGCTGGCTCCTGCAGGATTTAACAACCCTCAGTGTATACTGCAAAGGTAGGGACACACATATATTGTGTATACAGAGAGATTTCTCATTTTAAACTGAGGTAGGTAGATCGAGAAACACAACGAGCAAATAAATAAAGTACCAGGAAAGAAACCCAGACTAAATTGGTACTGGGACTGCCTGGCTGCTGCTCTGGGCTCTGCTTTCAGCACACCACATCCCCAGGGTGCTCTCAGCCCACGCTGTATCGTGCCATATCCACCAACTCCTCACGGACCAGCTCCTCAGCTGCTACAAGCTGGCACTGCTCCAATGACTTAATCAGAATTTTGCTAATTAGCACCAGCACACGACTGAAGGCTTTCTGCCTGAGATGATGTGCACGTTTTTCCTGCCTGCTGGCCTGTGAAAGCTTTTGCTAGCATGGGATGATCTTTTCTGATGTAGTAGAAGCACAGTTGTGTGCTGCATTTGCATTTCTGGAGAGGACTTGAGCAATTCCTTGCTGCCCTGATGAGACAGCCCCTAGCAAGCTGTGGTTCTGTAAGAGCCAGGGATGCCAACCAGGACACTGTGAGCACACAGGGCAGCTGGAGAAGTGCATTTCTGACCCCCTGCCAGAAGACACGAGCTCTGCTGGTCATGGGTGCAGAGCTGTGCTGAGCCAAGCAGTGTCCCCACTGCAGTGAAACCCCAGCATAGGTGCAGGGTAATTAACAGCCCCGTTTAACTCTGGAAATGAGCAGGGACAGAGCTAGGGAAGGACAGGGCCAGGAAAGGATGGAGCAGTTCTAAGGAGGGACAGGGGACAGCACTTCCCCTCCCTCTGTGAGGGGGCTCTGTGCACACAGGCAGGTGTAACTCCCCTGCCATCCCAGCAGCATTTATTGCCAATATTTGTGACAAGAGGCACCTCTACAGTGCAACAGGGATGGAATCCAATTGCACCACACACAGACTCTGCCTCCAAAAACACAGCACAGAAATGGTGATGAATGAAGCATTTGTTGGTGAGGTGTGGACAGGTTAAGTGATGTGACCAAGGTTACCCTGACAGCCACAGGATGCTGAGCATCTGTTACAGTCCCCTTTATCTCCAACACTGGTAAGCTCAAAATGCATTCCCAGATGGAAACAGACAATAAAAACAGAGTCAGTATTGCCAGGAAGCCTAGGTTTAACTGGAGTCACTCAGATTTGCAGAACTAATGACAGAATCTAGAAAAGTTCATCAATTTTACTAAGTGAGCATTTCATTAGACATAAAGAAGATGGACAATAATGGGCATGAAATTAACAGAATAAAAGCAGTACAGGATCATATAAAATTATAGCCTGATTTGTGTCCAATAAAAGACGACATCTGGAGAATGGTAAAGGCACTGCCACTAATTAACTAAAGGTGTTTGATCACATCATCTTATTCAGATGGACTCAAGGTAATAGTTGCAACTGCTCTGGTGTTAAGACTTGAGGCAGTAGAAAAGGCAGTACAGTTCTTTTAGCTGACCTGACAGTACAGTGCTCTCACTCTCCTCTTCAGCTGGTATTTCTTTCAATGCTGCCAAATGTTAAACAGACCCTAGAAGCAAAGAGCTCAGCAGTTAATGTGGTACAATTTACAGCAGGAGCTTCACCTATGTAAAATACAGCTCTTTGTCACCAGCCTCAGCTGCATGGGTTTCACACAGAAGACGCAGAGGCTACTCTGACTACCAAAGTTGTAACTCAGCAGAAGAGCTGGAGCAACAAGCATATTTTATTATGAGAGGCTGCAGGCTTATTTATTTATCCAGCTTGTGCACCAGGCAGGGGCTAAGAAGAGGATGCAACCTTTCCCCCAGGCTCACACACTCCCCCAGGCAATTCCATGTGTGAACAGCTCCCTCCCCGGGAGGGAATAGAGCCCAAGAAGGTCAATTCAGCACTGCAGGAAGCCAGGGCAAGCCAAGGAGGGATGCTGTGGGAATACAGGAAAGCACCATGACTCTCAGCCTTTTCCACACTCCTCTCCTTCACATTCAACTGAGAACCAGTAGCAATCCAGAATTACATTTAATAGCTTGATAAGGCTGTCAGAGAGAAGCCCTGAGCCAACAAGATTTTTAATCTCTCCATCTTGGAGCAAGCACAGTGTGAGAGCAAATGTGACCTAAAGAAGTGTATAATGGCTGGTGGTTTGTATTTGCTTTATGGGGAATCTCCTCAGAGCTTCTGGTCCAGATGGAAACCAGCAGGGACAACAGGGAGCACAAAGGGATCTGTTAGGTACAGCTGCACATGAACCTGACCCACAGCATTCAGCCATGGGATGGGATGCAGAGGCCACTCTGGAATCCAGGAGTGACTAATGTGCAAGGGAATCAGCATGGGCAAGCATTAGGAGCTGCAGGTAGCTGGATTCACCTTAGGACTCCTTTTTAGTGAACTTCTGTAATCATACAGGCTGGTTTCATGGCAGTTCTGCAGGACAGACTGTGCCTAAGGAACACATTTCCTCTTCTGTCTTAATGGAGCAACTGGTGGAGTGGCAGCAGGGCCCTAGGGAGGTTATGAAGGGGACAGGCATGAGAAGTTGCATTTTAAATATCAAGCCAGGCTCTGGCCACTTCCCCAAGATCAATTGCAGAACTGCCTACAGGGAGCTCTCCCCTGTTGCACGGCCATTCCCCAAATCATTAGCACACATCAGGACTTTGGCAAGGAGAAGGCCTGCCAATTAATGTGTCTTTACAGCAGCCCTTTCACCTCACTAGGACGTGTTGCTTGTGGAGTTAACTGTCCATTTGCAGCTTGCAAATGAAAGTTGTCAGCTGTGTAAATACTGCTGGTCCCACGGGAGTTGAGTTTCCAACCCTTGTTCCAAATAGCAGAGAGGATGGGAAATCTGACAAACTCAATTCTTCGTAGGCTTCCTCTGAAGTGTTTCTGCAAATGATAGACTGCAGCATCCTTCCAGGCTTTACATTTTCCTTCCTTCCTGCATCTGCAGGCAGCACATGCTCAGCAGCTGTGTCCCCACCTTCTTTCCAGTGCCAGCTCCTGGCACCAGGAAATGCCAGCTCTTGGAAATACACTTCTTTGAACTCCACTCCAACTGCTGCAAAATTCGACGTGATACACAAAAATCTGAGGGCTTGTATTTTAGGCCTGGCTGCAACTGAAATCTCATGAGCTGCAAGATCACCTGGGGGTTCTAAAATTACTTGTGTACAGGTGAGAAAAAGGTTCATTTATTTTCTGGCACTTTCTCCTGGAGAGTTGGGTAGCATCTGCGAAAGGCAGTGATTTCATTTTGATTAACGAGAAAGGTTTGCTGAGCACATATGGAACAAACCCAAAACCACAGTGAGCACCACTGCTGGGTTTAGTGCTACCCAACAATCACACCCAGCACGGGAGGGAAGGAAATGGCCTCACAACCAGACATGGGCATGTCTGTGTATTCACAGAGTCCAAAAGCACTCACAGTCCTGATCCCAACTGCCAGAGAACTTTAGGACCACAAGGACAGACTCAATATCTAGAAGAAAGAAGTCACCATAAACACAGAGGACTTTGGCCTGTTTTAATCAGGGTGGTGCTATTCTTGTGCCAATTTAGGCCAGCTGTTATTAACCCAGCATTTCCCCTGCTGCCAGAGGCTCTAAATGGCATCCTACCAATGCTTCCCTTTGGGCTATCCACTTCCTCAGGTTTTCCAGTTTGTTCTTCTTTTGTGTAAAAAATATTGCTTCTACTTCCTTTGAAAAATCCACTTTTTCAAAGTACTTTTTCTATCTTCTTCCATCTCTGTTTCTTAGTTTCAGCTCACATGCTATTTCTAACTTGCTCCCACACAGCTTCAGCTCTATCCACCTTCCCTAGAATTTTACATTTGAATCATGTCCTCTCTTAATCTCCCATCTTCTAATGAATTCAAGCCTAATTTTCTTAACCTCTCCACATGGGTCTAAACCATCGAGACCTTTTATCCTACTAGTTACTCTCTCCTGCGCCTTTTCTAATTCTTCAATATGCTTTCTCTAATAAGCCTCTTTTCTGGCAAGCAGGAAGAGATTATAAAGAACAGAAGAATGCTCATGGCAGCCCCATTTCCTCTCTGTGAGGACAGACAGACACCTGCTTGCAGCCTGAGCAGACCCCAAAGTATCAATCCTGCAGCAGGGGCAAAATGGGAATAGCTGATCTGCAGGGGATTCATTCTGCTTCCTCATTTACTCACACTGCACAGACTGCAGCTGCTTCTTGCCCAGCTAACAGAACTGTAAAAATCTGTTGCCCACTTCAATAAATATTTCACTTAAAGGACTTATTGCACAGTGCAGGTACCTTATGGACTGGGACAGAACAAGTTCCTTTTAACAGTTTTACCAATTCACTTCTACCTTGACCTAGAGAGATGAGGTCAAGCATTTCATTCTGTGAGCATGTCTATCAGCCTCCTCATCTATTTCATGGCAGTACAATACCACTGCAAATTCACAAGAGAGATCAATCTAAAGACAGAAAAGATCAGCATCTTTACATCCTGGATGTTACCTGTGGAGTGGTCTAAAGGTTTATTCATCCCTAAAATAACTGCCCTGAGCAAAGCCCTGGGAGTCTCCCAGAGTAGTTACTGCAGTGTCACCATTAATGGGTGACAAAGCAGTTCACAGAAACTTCTGAAAGGCTTTCTCAGACATCTTCAACCCAGCAAGTTAAGAGAATATGAAGGAGGCAGAGGTTTTTCCTCCTCATCTCCATTAACCCAGAGGAACCATGCTGCAGTGACATGCTGCCAGCTGCCATCACATTCTGCCTGTTAGTCCTCACAGTAGGAGAAACAGCAGTGCCTCTAGATTAGAAATGCCTCTAACCTCGAGGAACGAGTCTGATGCAAATCTCTGAATTACTTTGACTCTTCTGAATTACCAAAGCACTTAAGTTCAGCTGCTAATTCCCCATCTAATTCATAACTTGTAAAACCTGGAAGTAGACATGCAATGCTAAATTTTAACCAACCTTAGAATTCAAATCTGAATCAGAGCTTTGCTACTGCTGCTAGAAAGGTTTAGAGCAGTTAGAAACTCCATGAAAAACATTTGCAGTAACAGTAATCCTTGCTGCTAAACTATTTTTGCTATTATATGATGATATTACAAATCTTATATGATGATATTACAAATGTCTTGGGCAATTTATTGCCCAAGAACTTTCCAGTGGCCTCTCACAGACCTTGAGTGTCAGGCTATAATCACTAATGTATAAACATGGGCAAAAAATAGAAATATATGATCCAGTTTAACCGGGCAAACTGCTGTTAGGAAAAGCACCAGGAGCACCTAGTGTCTGATCTAAACTTGCTTCAGAATCTCCTAGAGCTTTGTGCCTGCAGTTTCCCTGGGCTAAGACAGTACCTGCAGATAAGAGGTCTGGCTCAGCATGGGGTGCTAACAGCCCCTGGGAGATTTAATGCTGCATTTCAGTCCCAGCCCATGGAGCACTCGGGGGAACTTCCTCGTTAAGCTGCTTTGCCATAAATCAGTGCTAAACTGTAATTGCAATTTGCTTTTCAAGAACGCCCATTTCTCAGAAGTCTATAAAAGTTCAAGCTGAACATCAACGAAGCCAAATTTTGCACTTCAGCCCTTTTGTTTTTGGATTTGAACTATCGCCGATTACCTTCCTTATACACCTCTGACATTTATGAGATCTACAGCCAGTGTGTTGTGTGCCTTTTGGCAGGAGCACAGCATTATGCACACCACAGATAGTCTTTCTGTAATAACTCAGTGAGGGGAAGGTGTAAGCAAGGCAGCCTGGCCTATCTGCAAAGAAAAATAATGTATTTTCCTCTTCTATGCTACAAAAAAGGTGGGTTTTTTTCCACTCACAACTAAAAAGGGAGCTTTGGGAGACAAAAGTCTCATTTTAAGCTCCATACCCTCTGAGGGTACGGAGAACAATCTCAGAGGCATGAAGGGGAGGAAAAAATAAATTGAAAATTACAGTTAGCTCTTTCTGTCCAATTCTGTCATTTGCTATCACAGCCAGACACACCTGCCCCATGTTTCTGGGATCACATCTCATTAGCCTGGGGTAATCAGTGCTCTGCAGAGAGCCCACGGAGCACACAGCACAGATTGCCATTTGAAGAAAGGAGGCATTTGGAAGCCCATTTCCGAAACAGATGTGAACAATTTTTTCCCAAAGCTCACAAAGCAATGATGCCCTTGGCATTTCCTTCCTCACCAAACAGATGCCCCTAGGAACAGCCTCTCTGCAAAGCAGACCTGGCCACACACAGCCTGATCTGCCAACAGGGTCCTGTAGATTCCCTGGCAGAAATATGGAATCATCTGCCCTTGGGACCAGTTTCATTAACAGCCAAATCCTGATCTCGCTGTGCCAGCACAAATCTCTGGGACAGACATCTGGGCCATTTACCCAGCGTGAAAACAGGGAGTGCTCTCCTGGTGGAAAACTGCAGCTTACAAAAGATAAGTGCAGCTACACGGGTAGTTGAAAAATGAGAACCGGCTGGTGGATTCCCATTTCGGAAAAGACTCTCTGGGGAACGTTTTAGTGGAAAAACCATATGCTCTTCTTTCATTGCAAGTTCTTGCCACTCTCCGGTGTCAGAGGAGGGAGCTGTGCAGGTTAGCACAATGTACAACTCTTGCACCAATGATGTGGTATTTTAGAAATGTACATATCACTGTGGTGCATGTAGGGATAAAAAGTGACACTGAGGGGGGAAAAAAGGATGGTTAATTGGATTGAGATGGCATTTGGAGAGGATAGTTAATCAACATGCCAGACAACCAAAACAAGGTAGATTTCACCACTGGCATTACTGCAGTCCTTAGCAGTGGCAATTTTCTTACTTTGGACAACAGAACTTACTTTTGGCACAGTCACCTTCCATTTCTACTGTACTTAGAGGTTAGTTCTGGGAACTTCTTGTTTCCAGAATACCAATTGTGTTTCATCCTTTTCAGTCCAGTTTTTTCCTTCTCCCTTTGTACCTTAGCAAATCCAGTAGGACAAGAGCCTACTGATGCTTTGAGCTTATTCTCAGTGCACAATGAGTCAGTCCTTTCTGCAGATACTTGTTATTTAAATATACATTCCTCATTATTAAAGTTTAATTGTGAGAACTTTGCAGAAATAACAGTATGCGAAATACATGTATGCAAAGAAAATGGACTGTTGCTATGCTGCAAATAAATCATAGTCAACCCAGTCAGCTGTTTCAAGGAAAACTTGGTTTCTATCTTCATGGGGAAGGCAGTGAGAGATTCTTCTTTTGGCACTGACTTTCTGATTGCTAGAGAAATAAGTGTTGCAGAGTTAATCCATACCATGATGAGTGCTTCAATGGGCATCCTCTAGTTTGTACAGCAGACATTTTCATCTCTAGGATGTTAAAAGCTGAATTGCATAGCAGACAGCAGCAGCTGGGAATTCACAGTGGAGTTCCAGATCTGTTTAGGTTTTGTCTACCACAATGGAGCAGCATTTTTCACTTCTGCTCAATATTTGTCATCCATTAAATCTGCTTAGGAGGTTAGTCCAGCAGTTCACACACACTCCATCTGGTTTCACAGAATGCTGCATCCCTTGGTGACTGGTATAGCCAAGGAAATCAAGCAGTGACTAGACTGTGTGGCTTCAAACAGTGCAGAAACACATGTAATGCTAAGTTACATCCATTTAAGTCTCCCCTCTGCAATGCAATATAAAATTGGAGTGAGTGGTTTATGATGCAAGAATTGAAATTATCTATTTGTAGCTCCCCTGTAATGACCCAAAGACACTTCTACCTTTCCTGAGGAATTATAATTCTCTAGTGCACCCATCTCAGGGCCTCTCATTGAGAATTCTCTCTCAGCATTTGGCCCTGTATTGGGCAGGACTGCATAAACCAAGCAGGAGGGAACACATTGCCAAGGAGGTAATGAATAGCCATCCTGTGTTTTAATTATGGAGAAGAGAACAAGGTATTCTGAGAGATGATGGCACACTGCATTGATGGTTTCTTTGATGGAAGCCTGTCTGGGTGAATGGAGTGTCTTTCAGTACAGCAGAAATAATGAGCTCCCCAGTGTAGGCTCAGCTATTTTTAAGAAAGCATTTTCTTTCTGCTCCACAGTTACCAGCCAAGCTACACCAATCCTTTCAAACATGGCTCAGGGTACAGAAAGAATAGCTGGAAATGCAGGGCAGGCCAGCCTGTCATTATGGACAGCAAAACAAACTGTGCCTAGCAGCACTTAACTCCGGTTCAGAAATGCCACAATTTGATCAACAAGACCCTTTACAGCCACAGCCACAAACAGGATTCAGCATCAGCTTCATTAACCTTCAGATTCACCCAACACTTTCCCCTAATGCTCAGCCCCTGCCATGGCTCCACCAGGGCACCTTCAGCTGAGGCTTCATGCTTTAGGTTTTTCTACTGGATCCCCAAATCCTGTCACCACAGCTCAGCTCTCAGCCACAGTTCCAGCCTTCCCACAATTTATTTAGGACTTCCCTTCTCTCCAGGGGCTACTAGGCCCCTCTGCCTTGGATTCCTTTAGAAATACTTCACTAGGCAGCTCTCAATAGATACTGTTTAACCCCAGCCTATCTTAAACCACGAGGACATCAAGAGTTTCATATGATACACAGCTCCATATATCCACATTTTCCACAGATGCCAGGCTAAGGAGATATAATCTCTGGTTGCCTTTAGCTAGGAGAGTTGAGTACTCATTATCCTAAAAATCAGATTTCTCCATCCACAGGCCCAGTGTAACCCAGAGCAAAGGTGACTGCATTCTACCCTAAGGGAAACAAACCAACACCAATGCCAGTGCAATGTTTCTTGCAAGTGGCAAAATTATAAGCAGACAGGAGGACAAATGATTAAGCACTGAAATGAATACTGACCAGAATTAAGCAGCCTAAGAAAATTAACATCACATTCTAATTATGAGAAGAAAATAACTTTCAGTAATAGCATAGCCTTAATTAACCCCTACAAAGAAAATGCAGTGGTAAAATAAAACAAAAGTGAAAACTGGAAATCAGAAATTAAGTTATATTTTTCTGGAGATTATAGGTGCATTTGCCCCCTCTTCCTTCCCACGCCCCTAAATATAATATACTTCCTAAAATGATTCCAAACCTGATTCTCCTCTGGAATGAATCAGCATTGTTGCAGTAACTTCAAAAGCAGATCTACAAACCAGAGACCTAATGCTGAAACTTAAATGGGGAGTGGGGGGTAAAAGAAAAGGTCTTCTCTACCATCATTAATCTCTCATGAGCAATCTCTGATTCCTGCAAATTTATTCATTATTTGAAAGCATTTCCCAAATAGTCAGCAAGAATAATTTCCAGACTTTGGGCAGTTCACTAAAACGTCCATTTCAGCACATGCAATTGAAGAGAGGCACTTTTGTAGCACATTTCTGCTTCACCACCGGAAATGTTCCAGCAGGGCTATAATGAATGACAAGGAGAGAGGCAATGCACACACTGCACAAGCTGCTGCATTTCAGGAAATGGGGAATATTCTTCAGGGAAACCAGACACAAAGATGAATTTCTTATACCCTGCAAGCATCCTCAAATATCATAAGCAAATTATTCATGAGCATAATTGAGAGGGATGTGGTGAATTCAGTTGCATCTTTCAGAGCTGTAGCCCTCTGTCAAAGGCCTGGCCTCAGTACGTGAATGACTGAGGAAAGCTCATTAGCCTGAGTCAGAATAAAAGGTAAGATTAGATTATGAAGTTCTTCACTAGAAATATCTATCACAATTCTCTGCTTCTACAGTATACAAAGTCAGAAAGAGGTGGCCAAACAGCAGACTGACAGCCATGCCTGGACAACCAGTGTGCACCTGCAGGACCACAGCTCTGCATCCCCGGGAGAGTAACTGCAGGAAAAACCTGGAGGCAGAGCTGCAGTTCTCCCCTGCACAGCTGCTCCAGTCCAGAATCCAGGAGGACGTAAAATTTACCAGAATAAACCCATGAGTCAAAACTTGACTCAGATTTCCCAGGAGTCAAACTCTGCTTGTATTTAAAAAAAAAAAAGGCAGGAGGAGAACGTGTACAAGGCTGCCTTCAACTGCCACTCACCAAAGATGGATGCATTCATTTATTTCTGGGAAAACCTCCTACAGCCCCTGCCCTTGGCAGATTATCCTACAGATCACAACTTTGAAATTGCTACTTGGCCTGAACCCTTTTAACCAAGTCAGCCTGAAGAATCATTTACTGAAAATAATTAAAATTTGGAGAAACTTCTAAACCGTACTGGGGGGTTTGGTCACCTCAGCTGCATGTGCTGGTTTTCACAATTACTGTAAGAGGAACATTTCTCCATCTAACCAAGCCAGTGCTGTGGAATTGTGCTCATCCAGCAGCCTTTTGGCACAAAAATCTTTCCCAGTGTTGGAGAGATCATCAGAATCTCTTTGCCGGTCAATACTTGGTCCAACCTCAGTTTGGATGGGAAGAAATTGGCATTGTCCTGACTAACTCTGTGAGGGCATAATACCCACCATGCCCTGTATATCTTGTAAATATTCTCTTGTCACTTCGTGGTAAGAACTTCATTGCTCACAAGACAGACCAAAGTCCACATGCAAACCCAGCGTTTACCTGAAGTTTTTTTTCACTTGGTAAAGACCATTCACCTCCCTTGGCAACACGAGCCACTCAGATGTGATGGATTATAATCCCCACCGTGGGCAGAAGGGGATTTTACCTCAGGTAGAAGCACAACTGAAGGCCATCAGGGAAGTGTCACAGGACACTGAGAGCTGCTGACAGCGGAGTCTCCGCTGCTGTCATTCCTGACTCTCTGCTCAGGCGCCGGCAGCATCTGACAGCTGCAGAATAACAGCCAGGGAGGGAGCCTGACAAATCAGCCTGGCCTGCCTCAAATTAGACCAGACTGACTCCCTCCCTCCCATCCTGAGGACAGCATTGAGAATTTGAGCTGTGCGTTCTGAAATGGAACTGGAAGTAAATATGAAATGGGTTCCCAGGGGCCTGAGTAGTTTATGCACTCGGACTTAGCACTTCTTTCCAGCTGTCACTTAGGCAGTACCTGGTGCTGAGTGCAGATAAAAGTTGTTTCTTCACTATCCAAAGACTCCTTGATTGCTGTTAGGGAGCTGATCCAGGCTGTGAGGAGGACGGAGAGGCAGAGCTGTGAAAACAGAGGAGTGCCTCACTCCCCACATGTATTGTTTTAATTTATTTGTTTACCACTATCCAAACCTATTGCAATTAGCAATAAATTTAAATTAGCTTTCTCAAAGTCGAGCCTGTTTTGCCCACGATGGTAACTACCATTTGTCTCAATCACAAGATTTTCTATCTTATTTTCTCCCTAGCACCATCCTGCTGAGGGGGAGTGAGTGAGAGAACAGCCGAGCAGGCAGCTGGCAACCAGCCGAGGGTCAACCCACCACTGGAATATATCAAAATCCACTGCTTATTCTCATGTATTGCAGATAAGCAGATTTATATGAAGGCGTTCTAAAACTGGGAGAAATAAAGGAGACAGCAGCAGAGTGGAGAAATTTCCATCTTGAGTTACACAGAGATCAAAAATCACATTATACCTGCATTTATGATTGCCCACAGGGGCAAAAATAACAAAATAACAGCATCCTTGGCCCCACCCAGTCATGTTTGTAACTGCTGCTGCTAAATACCCATGAGGACCATGAACAACAAAATTTAACACATCTGATATCTCCTTGACAGACTTGCAGTAGGGAAATGCAGTTCTAATATCTAGTTTTGGGTTAGGCTTCCCTGGAACCCAGCTGTCAGGAAGCACAGTTTAAGCACATTTGTGTGGAATGAAATTGTCCAGAGCTCAGTCTTCAGAGTAATTTTCTAACTTCCCCTTTGTTGAGGCAAACTAGTTCTGTGTGTTTTGCAAATCTTCAGCACTATGGAAAGTAGAAAGAAGAAAAAAGAAAACCAAAATATTAACTCTGTTTAAGAGGGGAAGCTGTGCTTTGTGAAACGGAAGGGGGGCTTTATGTTAGAAAAAGGATTGAGGTGAAGAGTTACATTAATCTTACACAGGATGCAAAAGTAATGGAGGAACCAGTGCTCCTGCTGGTCAGCAGGAAAAGCAGAGCACCCACAGTGTCATTGGTAAACAGTGTTATTACCTGAGATATGTGTATTTTAGGTCCTGACAAACAAAGTTTAATGTTCCATTGGGTGTGAAAACAACTGAAGGAAGACCTACACTGAGGTCTAGCAACAAAGTGAGCATGAAAAAAGCACAAACATTGCTGGGCTAGGTAAAAAACCTGAAGTTCAAACTAAAAAAGTGTGGTTAGCACAGCTGGTGCTCAGTAAGTACACTAGCACAACCAACATCCACTGAACTGTCAGTTTTAGTCATCTAGATGGAGAATCTGATGGAATCAAATTGGGATCCTGAGCACTGCAGAGCAGCACACAGTGACAGAGACACAGGAGCCTCATGGTCCCCACTCTGTCATGCTGAGAGCCAGGGGCATGGCTCTGGCAATAGAAAAGCCTCACTCTAAGGCATGCTCTGCCTGGCTCTGCCTGGGGATGTGCTGTGTTTGCTGGGCAGGATCCCATCCCTACTTTGATTTCCTCAGCCCTTGGCTGGGCTAAGACACAACGTGATGAGACCTGCAGTCTGCAAGAGAGATGGAAGCCCAAGGCTTCAAAGCACAGCCCCCACCTGGCTCTGCAGGAATGAGGTATTTCTGTTCAGGGTGATCAGGACTTCTGAAGTGTTTTCTTCCATTTTTCAAAAGGAAAAATTCTGCTTTTTAACTTTCAGTCTGCTCCGTGGAGAGGAAAAGCTGTGCTCAGACCTTTGCCTCTCTCTAGCCAAGGATTCCTATCACCCAGAGCTGCAGCATCAAGGAAGCCACAGAAAGCTTTTGAAAGGTAATACTGCACTTTTAAAGCCTTGAAACATGCTGAGAAGGAAGCAGGTCACCTTTGCTACATCTATCACCAGCGAGAGCTGTGTTCCCTGCAAGGGAGGCAATTCTGTGGGCACAGGCTCCTGTGCCTGTGTCTGTTCCTAAAACAGGCACAATGCAGATGCCAGAAAGACATTTCTTTGGAGCAGTCACCATGTGGTGAAATTTGCTTTGTTGGTAGGAAACCAAATCCATCCTAGGAGCCTGCAATTGAGCTTGAAGACTTTTCTCCTGTCTGTGCTGGCCTCTCCATGCTGTTCTGTATCCCCACACAGCAGCAACTGCTGGAACAGTTTGTTCCTATTGCTGCAACAGCTTCAGAGCAGAAGAGAACTGAGCTCATTAACTTCATTCTTCTCTTACTCAGACCAACCTGATCCTTCCTCCCTCTACACTGGTGGCATCACTCCCCTCAAGCTCAAATCTGCAGGTATAATTCCTATGGAGCTTTATCAATAGCTACCAACCTCCTCCTATGGATTTCTAAGCCTTCCATTGACTTCTAAGGCAACAGGATTTGTCACTATTTTTTCCCTAATATTAAATATATATATATATATGTTGCTCCTGTCACTTTGCAAGTGATTCAACTGGCCCCAGCTCCACACCTTCACTCTTTCTGAGCAGAATGCATTAGAAGTTGCTGATTGTGACTACAGATCTCCTGGCACATAACCAAATTTCTTCTTTACAGTGTTAAAGTCTGTCCAGCTGCCAACCCTCCTTTCCACGTACACATAAATAAATGAGCTGCTGAGAGCGTTTTCAGCCTGTTATCACTGTATTGGGTGTTCCACACAGAGAAAACTGGAGCAGCTACAACTCACACTCCTTTATTTAATATGTATCAATGCCAGCCAGTGTCTAATGGACGTAATGATTGAACACTGACAGGCATATTTCTCCAGCCTAGTTCTCCTTTGGCAATAATGCCTGACCAAGATTGATGACTCTAATACCAAAGCAGGCAGTTTGTTTGTTTCTTCTATAGGCTCCATTTTTCAAATAGCCTCAGATTCCCCTTCCCTCTCTCCCAAAGAAAAAGGGAATGGAAAATTGTGATGACTACTGAGATACCTGTACAAGTGCAGCTGCTGTGTCTCCTCAGGCCACCAAACCACAAAGGTCAGCTTCACTAAGGCACTAACTGGGTTTATTCTGGCATAATTCACATGGTTTTCTATCAGTATCACACTGCTGTGTCACAGTGACACATGCAGCTCCCTGGGTGAGGATTCAGCCGCTGGAGTGGAACAAACCTGAGCAGGTCTGATCAGATCACACCAGGCACATTTCACATGCGCTTATCAAGTGCCCACACAAGATTCAAGGCAGTTCTTGGGAATGAGAGTGTCAGCAGCACAAACAAAAGGAACAAAAGAGGCTCCACGAGCAAGGCACGGTTTTCCTTTTTATGTTGTCTTGAGGAATCAGCAGCAGATGCCAAGGACATCAGAACAGCGAGGAAATATTGACATGCAAAGCTATGTTAGGAGCCATTGTACAGCAGGGAGCAAGTCTGCAGTGTATGTGGCTCAAAAATAACACAGGTTAAGTTTGTCATGCCTAAGGACAATCCACTGAGAGGCACAGTGCACTGCTGTATGCTACAGCTGACACTTACCTAGAGAAAGAACAGAGGAAATGGAAGAAAGCTCTAAATCAGGAACTCAATGGTATATTCTGCTCCTTATGGAGAAGCCCAGAAATACTGTATTTGTAGATCAGCTCTCCTGTCTTTTTATCAAGAATGCTTTGGACTTAGCCTACTGCTTAGTTCTGCTTTTCTATCACTTGAACTTTTATATGCTTTTTAAAAAGGAGTCACTTGTGTTTTGGGGTAGATTAAAATAATTAAGAAGCAGGTTTTGCTCCTTACTGCCACAACAGACCCATACAAGGGAGATGCTCAAGGGTTGGACACAGGAACGTGGCAATGCACAGAGAGGTAGAACTTCTTGTAAACCATAAGCAGAAACAGCCTCTCTAAAATTTCCTGGGTCCCATTTCCTTGAGATCTTAGAAAGCAGCAGTACTTGTACTTCACAGCAAAAGACAAAAAGCAATTGTAGAGATGAGTCCCCAAAGGGATCTTTGCCCATCCGTAGCCTGGAGAACATCTTGCTAGTCTATTACACTGTTCCTAATTTAAAGCAACGTGTGCTACACAGGAAAGGTTAAACAGGACTGATTAGCAGTAGAAAGTGCATTTTATACTGAATTAGGTAAGGCTAAACAGGAGCCAGTAGCTGTGTTATACCACACATCTATACTACAGTGACTCCATACTCTTCTCACAAATCCTGTCCTGAATGAAGCATCACCACACACTCACACACCTGAAAAAACTCACAAAGTGTCACTGTGGCTGCATCTTCAAATACAGACCCCTTTATGTCTTGAAGAGACAAGACAGATTTCATTCATTCTTGAAGACCTTGAGCCATGATTCTCAGCCATACATCCCCAATACCATTACCAACACTTTTCACTCAACCCTCTGATTCTGCCCCATTTCTTTGTCTGAGATTCCCCCCCAGTTCCACCAGCAACTACTGAAAAGTGCTTGAATAGCCCACAAGCCTGTAATCAAAAACTACAGATTATGCCAAGGTGATTTCAAAGCCTGGATTGAGTGCAAGGACATTTGGTAAATTTCAATTAGAAAACACAAGAGCCACAAAAAAATCCCAGACTTTTATTGCTCTGAAGCACCTTTTGCTCTCTGTAATACCTAAATCTAACTCATCTGCTTCTCACTTTATTGGGAGGTTTTTCTCAGAGCAGAGGTGCCTTTGAGCAAAGGAAGATCAGCCAGGAACAAAGTCTTACTGGAACAGAATCTGGGAGAGGTTAAATGCTTGGAAAAGAGGGCAGAAAAGTAGGAGATGCACCACTAAAATATACATACACAGAGTCTCTTATGCAGACACTGGAAATAAAACCAAAGCAAACTCTCACTATGTTATTTTGTCAGGGTCCTCCAGTGAACAGCTCCAGAAATATGATGGACATTTTCTTGTGACCTCCACACAGGCACGTGTTCATTCTTACATAACCACGTTCATACATGGATGAATTCTGAATTTTAAGGTTTGAAACCAAACTAGCAACTATATTAAAAACCAGGCTAAACCATTTTTATAGCTATGAATTTAAATATCAGATCAAAAACCTCTTGCCCCACAATCCACAGCATTTGCACCTCAGAGATCACTTGTATCTGTAGGATTCTGGTTTTCTTTTCAGCTTGGGACTTGGGGAGGGGAAAAAAAAAAGTCTTGTCTCTCACTTTGTGATAAAAGACAGTCACAAAACACCACAACTTCTAGAGAATTTTGTATACCGTGAACTTGAACAAATTCTTAATTATTCATGTGTATACCATGTGCCAAGGGCAGAAAAGAGATTAACCACTTTATTAAGCCTATTTTTAATTTATAACCTAGATCAGGCAAAACTTTGATTGGATGTGCTCCTTTTCCAGGTGCATCAAGGAATTCATTGCTAGCAAAACATGACTGTAAATAGCCCAGAGCTGCAGGAACACAGATCATCAGCATCTACTGTATTTGATAAAAATGGAACAGAATGAGAACACTCAGGCTCAGAAGTCACTGAGGCAAGTGACTTGGCTGATGTCCTGCAGTGCTCTGGTCAAAAGCAAATGCATGAAAAGAGACTGAAGAACTGACTTCTGTCAGCTGAGGTGGGAGTGAGGAACTGAAAGGACTCAAGAGCAGCACAACACTCTCAGGAAGCAAACTGAAAACAGAGTTTTGGTATTTGAACTGTTTCACACTGAGCAGAGGCTGAGCCACTACTGATGTTTTTCAGTTCCTTAGATACAAATATCCAAACAAACAAATGCAGTCAAGGAATACAGACAAAATAAATAAATCTTGCTGCTTATCAAACACAAACACTCATGTTTTTTTTTCCTTTACTTCACAAATGCTCAACTCAAATTCAAGATGTGATTTTCTCAGAGCAGAAGGAAAGTGTCTAATGTTTCTTGTCCTTTGATATTTGGGTTGCACACACAGCCTGGCACATATCTGTGTGAGTAATTCACAAGAGTAGTTTTGCATCATTACTGCTCCTATTGCTCCTACAGCAGCAGCACTCAGGTGTTGTTGAGGAACAGAAACCCTGCACAGCCCTACAGTGCCTAAAACATACCAAATCCCTCACAATCCTGTTAAAAATAGAGGTTCAAATTATCATAAACACAATAAAGGGTAAAGAGCCACTATGAAATGTATGTCAAGGGACATCACACAGGTAAGATGGTAATTATTGGTATAGATCACAACTTAAAGTCACTTCAACCCACACTTTCTTTAAAAAATAAGTATGTATCAGCAGACCCCCAAACTCTGCCCAATACACGAAAATTATCAATAATTGCCTAACAGATATCACTGAAGTGGGTTTGAAGATACAGCTCTCATAAAATAAGACTTCTTCCCCTCAAAAAGCTATCTCATCTTTCAAATAATTTACAAAATATGGGGGATAAAATACAAATTCCAGGATCTGACATCTCCGGGTCTTGAGAGATGCCTCACTGTTGGCCTCTCACGTGGTAAAATAAACTGATATATTCTAAGCCCTGTTGAGTCTGGTTCAACAGGCTTGCCCTCTGCCCAACAGGGCAGGTGCTGCATGTCACTGGGAACTGGAACTCATGAATAACTGGCTTTTTTTGAGGTCCTTAGAAGTGCTGTTACTATTCTTGGAATATTTTCTACAAGCCCTTGCTAAATGATCCATATCCTCTGCTGCAGCTAAACAACAATTGATTTTTCTGTTCTTTCTAAGCACTGTCCCGTTGCCAACATATATTTCTCATTTAAGTTCCTGGGGCATTTTGTTGCCTCTCCAGCTTAATCTTGCCTTTCCATAAACTTACTTTATGAGCCTCCCCATCTGTTTCTGAGATGTGTGAGCATGTTGTGTATCTCTCTCTCCGGCTATTACCCAGACAGGTGTATGTTTGCTGACTGCACAGCATGGACATGCAGCCTCTCAGGAAAATGAGATTCTGAATCTGCTTCAGTGCTGATCCTGCTCCCTGTTTAGTACCTGTGACCACGATGAATCATGTTGGACACCCAGGCTTCTCCTTACTGAATCACAGCCTGCAGCACTCTCCCTGGTGCTGCACAGATTGTTTGGAGATTACAAGCTTTTTGTGTGCATTAGGACTCCATTTCTGACCCATTACTGTTGTGGGTTTTATGCTGATGGTAAAGCAGGTTGTTAGCATCACATTCCTTTTCATCTGTTTGCCAAAAACCTGCAATATTGAAATATTGAGTGAGGAATCACTGCACTGACCAACCCTCCTGCCTGATACCAGTACCTTGGGGAGCTGCATGTGACACAATTAAATAAAGGTCAGTCCTAACTTGGTTTGGCCCTGAATAAAATGGATTCTCTACCTCTTTGAAAAGAAAAGAAATTAATAAGTGTCCATAACACTAACAAAGAGCCTCATACAGACATGTCCCTGTTGTCAGGGTTTGAAACCAGCCCTACCACATCCTGCTGTGCAGTGTGGGCAGCAGCTCAGGAACTGCAATAAGCCTCAGGAGCAAGATCTGCCCTGTTGCAAGGGCTGCTTTGTTACTGCAAAAAGCACAGGATGCAAACCCACAGCATCTTTTAATGTTCTTGGGATGGCTTTGGGGGTCTCAGGTTAGCTAAAGACAGCAGCAGCCAGGTATTTTCTGCTTGAACTACTACAGGCAGGGCTCTGTGCCTGTAACATGTCCTCACAGCACTGTACTTGTCATGTTGCTGGCTGGGGTTTAAAAAGAGAGTCCATAAAGCTCTTGTTTCACAAAGCCATCACATCTGAGCACCCCAACACCACAAAGCAGGATGCAGGATTCATTCCCAGCAGATTCATTTTGCATGCATGCCAAGGGTTAAAACACATCACCAGATTCTGTGTCTTTTCCTGCCCTTTGGTGATTTTTCTTCACAGAGGATGTTTTTCCTCTTAGGTCCTCAGCTGGGAATTTCACCTCACTAAGCTGCTGCTGTTGCAAGGACCTGTGACCTCCAGCATTGCCTTCAGGCCCTCCTGCTCTCTTCTTACAGCACACCATAGCTTCAGCTTGTGATTTTTATTTCAAGCCTTAAAGTTGTGCAGGGAAGCATTTTGTGCTTTATCACTGTGGGGAGCCATGGAGGATGGACTCTTTCACAGACTGCAGTTACCCCCACCCCCATCCCTTTCCAAACTTATCCTTCCACAAGTTGAAAGACTCTCACAGTTGGAGTAAAGAGCTGAAAAGAAAAACCATTTCCTCTGTGAGTTTGCAGAGGAAATGTTTTCCTAGGAAGTGAGCATTCCTCTCCCTGCAGATGAAACACCAGGATGACCAGCAAATGTAATTTAATCATCAGGGAAACACACAGAACAGCTCCATGTACTTGGAGGAGGGGTCAGGTGCACTTCAGCAGATCTAAGCAGAGTGAGGTTAAAGTATCTGCAAAGACACTTCCCAACGAGTACCTGCAGAAAGGTACTCCTGGAAATACTGAAACCACATCATTAAACACAGCACAGGGTTCAAGTGCTTGAGACCCTATTTAAGTTCAAGTATTCCATGATTCAAAAAAGGAACTTACCTGCCCTGGAAAGGGCAAGATCCAGCCTGTGCCCAGCATTCAAGGCAAGCGCTCTTAAGCGAGCATTTCTGGATCCACCTAGGCTCTCATTTACTGTTTTCTTTTAAGTTTACTGTAAAGTTGAGAAAGAACTTGCAGCCCAAGTGTCTTTACTTTGCCACAAGATACATTTTCCAGAGACCTTCTGGCATTGGCACAGCCCCTGTGCCAGGCCAGCAGCCAGGCCACGTGTCCCCAAGAGATGGGGGATGACAAAGAGATGGGGGAGCATCTCACTTACTGACATTGCTCACATGGAAAAGCCAAGGAGTAAATAGGAAAGAGAGGGAAGGCCACCAAACTAAAAGGTTTGTTTGGCTGTTGTTTTTTTTCCCCCCCAAACAAATTAAATAAAAAGTCTAAAGACGACAGCTTGCATAATTTAACATGCCTGAAAACATGGAACATGCATAATTGATATTAAACAACATGCTAATCACCTCAGAATGTGAACAGAGGGGCAACCTACCCTCAGTTTATGTATAAGTAACAAGATGGAAGCCTGCTGAGCTCTGTATAATAGGTTCCCCCCCCTTACATTTGTGTCTCAGCATGATGGTAAACCACAGCTTAGGCAGGAAACCTAATGTATTATTTATGCCAAGCTTTGAACTGAAATGCTTTTCTCTGTCTTATATAAATATATATATTACTCCCTCAAACACAGTGATTGATTCTGTCAGGTCACTGTGAGAACAGATTCCCTGCTACAGCAGGAAGGGAAGGACATGCAGGGAACGCCAGCAGCAGGTGAGGTGCTGCTCCCTCAGAGCACAGCAACAGCCCCTGACCTTTTCCCATTCCTGTAGCTGCTCTGGGGCTCTGAGGAGTTGTACAAATGCTGCCAACACCGGGGAGCACTGCAAGAGATGCCTGCATCAATGTCCTGTGGTCTTTTACCTCTGCCAGCTTTCCATGACTGGATCCCCTGGGAAGCAACACGCCCTGCTCCGGCCAGAACGCAGCAGGAGCTACAGGGATGCCACAAAGCTGTGAGCACCAGGATGCTGAGAGCAGGGACAGAGCTCCTGTTGACTTCAGAAGGAATACGAATGTGCTCAGAAGCAAACTTAACAAGAATTTTATCGCACTTTTTTTTCACAAGATGATGAAGCTCGGGGCTGATTTGAGCTAAGAGGTATTGAGCACAATACAGCAATGAATCCACAATTCCATCCAGCTAACACAATACATGTGACTTTTGCCTTTTCAGAGGCCTGGCTTTAATTAAAATCAATCTTAAATAATTTATATGGCATTTCATTAGATGCATGCTGAGTTAGACCAGGGCACTATCAGTGCAAATTGATGTATCCAGTATACGAGCTGAGAAGCTGAAGTCAAAACAGTACATTTTAGTTTCTCCTTTTTGGAATCTGTTGTTTAAAGATAGAACACCAAATAATCTTTAACCTTGCCCCAGGCAGACCAGCTCTCTCCCATGCAATATGTTAGCCAGATAATTAAAAGACTACAGATAGCCACAAACAGATGCAAGGCATTTTGTTTTAATGCCAGAGCTGTTTCACCAGTGGCAATTTAGAGATTTGACATGAGTTCCAGCATGCCCAAATTGTGCTCCCAGCTGAACAAGAGGTAAATATTTAATGCTGGAGGGAATAAATAAAATTTAAGGGAAAAAAAAAAGAGAGAAACAAAAGGTTATATGAAATAAGAGATGTGAGTAAAAGCCATAAGGGAGGCAGTCAACATAGCCAGGACCAACTGTACTGGAGAGGAAAAAAAAAAAAAGGAAAAAAGAAGGTTTTTCTGTCTCTGAAGGTATCAACATCCCTTCAGGGTGATGACCATACTGCTGAAAAGTTAATTGTGCAAACATTAACTCCAGGCTCACTCCCACTGCCCACTCATCTATATCGGGGTAAATCCCCTTTAACTTGGCTTACTTGAACTTCAGCATCCTAAAACATTAAATACTGTGGTTTTACTCATTTGAGGAGCTTTGGTGCAGGTGGGTTCCAAGGCTCTTGCACTGATGTAATCCCCAGAGAAGGCAGGGAAATGCAGGAGGAGCAGGGGCAGCACAGAGCTCTCCAGGGGCACAGCAAACCCAATCACCAGTCAGAGAAAGAACAGTGTGAGCACACGTGAGAGAAAGATGGAGCACAGAGAGGGAGGTTGGTGCGAGAATTACATCACTGGGAATGAAATCCATCTCTGAGGCAGATGGAGCAGAGTTTGTTTACGAGCCTGAGCTGCCATATCCACTCAGTCCATCTGGCTGGCGCCGAAGGGAAGTCCTGCCAGTGGATACCCTGGCAGAACCATTCTGCTCCAGCTTCCATTTCATCATTCCACATTAATCAGAGTGTTATCCAGCCTGGTGGGGAGGGGAACGTGGAGAGGAAACACCAAGCTAGGAAATTCAGCACTCTCTTCCTGATTAATACTAATGACTAAGAAAATTAAAATCTCTTGAGCAAACCCTGCCAAATTTCTGCAGTCTCTGCAAAGACTCACTTACACAGAGATTACTTTACAGCCCTCTTACAACTTGCTGATGCCTTATCATGGCTGTAAATTGAATTAACACATCCAGAGCTCTGCAGCACTGCCAGGGGATTTAGAGATCCCAACATGAATGTTTTTCTGGACTGTTGGTTTTTTCCTACAGAAGTTGAGGCATCTTGACTGTAACCACACTGATGCTGATGAGGGAAGATACAACACTGGACATTTTTTGCTGCAAAGTGCTGAGAGCCTTTGGGAGATAATGAAGCAATAATGACCAGGGGGTACCTTGGCTTATATTAATCTATCAAATGAGATGATGGAGGACCACCATGAAGACAGAGCTATGCACTAAACATCTTCATATGCAGGGAGCATTTCATATTATTCCAAACAAGTTTCCATGGTTCAAACACCTGGAATAATTACCAATAATGAAACTCAGTGAAGGCACCCAAAATACATCCTAAGTGCTGGTGCCACAACTTTGTTAGCCTCATTTCTCTTAAGTGCTGCAGACAGAACATCCCAAATCAAACAGAATGAATGAAATGAACTGTTTAACATTTGATGTGAAAAT
Organism: Entomyzon cyanotis; assembly: GCA_024500445.1. NCBI lineage: Eukaryota > Metazoa > Chordata > Aves > Passeriformes > Meliphagidae > Entomyzon > Entomyzon cyanotis. The sequence continues at coordinate 5,815,012 of JAKEPQ010000852.1, forward strand.
TGCCTCTCGGTTCAGAGGTGAAAGTAAAAACAAAGCAAGAAACTTAAGGAGGCTAAAGGAGATTATTTTCGCTTTTCCTTCAGCAGCGCCTGCCCATCTGCACTGTGGGTGCAGCAAGATGAGGCTGCAGACACAGTGAGAGTCTGTGGGACAGCACCGTCACCTAGTGGGCATCTGAGAGAGCTCTGCCACAACTCCTTCTGCTCTGGGACACACACAGTGCTCTGATCTGGTAACACACTCCAGAAAACCAAGCCCAGAGTCCCCTGGGCAGACCCACAGAGAGTCACTCGGCTCCTCATCCCCTGCATCACCACCCAGGACAGAGAGTGTCTCTCTCTGCACCTCCAGGCAATCAGAGGACAGATTTTCTGGGACAGAGTTGCCTCTATCATACCCTCACCTACTAAGTCTCAGATACTTCTTTTTGGCAATCAATAGAAAGACTCATTTTGAATTAGGGTGAAGAGTTCAGGCAGGAAAATCACTGACACACATACCTGGAGGTTTTTGTCTAACTAAAGCTGCCACAGCACACCAATCTTAGAGTTCACCTATTAGTATTGCTGCCCTCTCGAAAAGGAAGGTTCCTAATAAAGCAAGAGCAAGGAATTTCTACTGACACTAATCCATCACTAAATTCTCTTTTGGGAGAAAACAGTAAAACCACCAAAGGCTGCAATTACTCTTCAGTCACAGTGTTTAGGTCTGCATCCAGATGTCATTCTGTTTGTTCATTGCCAAGTCCATCAGCTCTTCTCCAACACTCACTCCTCCAACTCAATTGTCTTCTTCCACCTTCTCTCCCTTTTCCTAAGACAATATTGTCACCTTTCAGTTGTATTTATTTCAGTTATTTATTTTCAGTTTTATATCCTCAGCAAAATTTCCCTTTACGACACAATTTGCCCCTCCTCCAGATATATTAACCCACTTCATTTGCTCCCTGCTGGGTAAAAAGATAAAAGGGCTCCACTTGTGTCAATTTAAACCTTCGCTTAATAAAGGGAACCAGAGCATTTATGCAGCAACTATTTACCTCATTATGTGGCGTTATGGCCAGGTATGTGCTCCGAGTTTAAACCAAACAGCTAAAATCCATCCTCTGTTTCTCAGAGAGGGAGAGCAATCAATTGCTAATGAGACTCCAAAGTCTCCATTCCCAGCAGAGGACAGAGCTACATTTACAGGTGGAACAGCACAAGAAAAAGTGGAGTCTTAATGCCAAAGCAGACATGCACAACACAAATTGAACAGCCAAGATTAGCTGTGTCACACTGGGATCACGAAGTTTGCTATGATGAATCTATTATACAATCCTCAACAGATCCTGGGAGATTTGAAGATGCAAGAAGGTCAGACATGCTGTCACTGTTCACAGAGCATTCTATTCTCCATTATACACAGAGTAACACACTCTATCCTCTGAGTTTTACCTTTTGCCAAATAACTGACTCTCATTACCTAAAATGGTGAACTGATGCCTTTAAAAAAATGGTTTACCTGAAGTTTCACTGTCGTTTAAATCACCAAATGCAGTCAGAGCAGGCATTTTTTCACTCTCTCCTCTGTGAAAGAGCTCTGCTGTCTCCTACCACTTCTGCTCTGATCAGATAAATCTGGTGCTAGAAATCCCATAGACATTGCCTTTATTCTCACTCTGACTCAAAGAAGCTAAAGCAACTACAAGTATTAGTATGGCTTTGTGGTGTACAGGCATTCATTTAGCCACAGAGCAAAGTGTTTCTAAGCTTATCACAGTCTCAACTAATCTGAAGTTATGATCCCCAAAACCAGCAAATGCAAAACAAACCTGAAGAACAAGCGTTCAGCCTGCAGTATTTTTTTAAATGGGTAGGTGGCAGTGATTGAAAATCAGGAGTTGGATCTCTAGTGTAAGAATAATGAAGGAAAACCCTGACTGTGCTTTAAACTATTCTCACAGAAGATTATCCCAGAAGTCTCACTTGGCGCCACTAGATGTCATTCTTGGACTTTCAGTCGAAACAATTGTTTGGGTTTTATTTTTTTCCTCTAGTTGTTATGCCAGTTGCCACAAAGAATGAAGACCTTGCCATGATTTTACATCTTAATTTAATATGATAGTTCCACAAGAACATATTTGGCTTAATGTTTATGGGAGAAGACACATGCCAAATTCCTCCAGTATGAGACAGAAACTGGTCTGCTCATAATTCAGTTCAGTATATGATCTTCTTAAAAGGAACACAGGCTTCAAGAACTTCTTGTTTAAATATTGATCTTATCCTCAGCATTGTTTAATCCCTCTAGAAACATTAGAGCAAAGCAGTGCTTTATTGTGGGGATCTCTATTTATTTGCAGGGTTTTTTTGGTCATCCTCTATTTGCCAAAGCTAGAGATGTAAATGAAATTATGTTTCTGAAGGTCTTGTTATTTAAGGAAACTCTAATGGAGACAACGTGCACCACTAACCACATTTGAAAATCCTTAACATTTCCACTTGTGAAAAGGGCACAAGAGGGGAGGAATTAATCAGCAGGGTAAAAGAGGAGCAGGAGTGGGAACAGAGCACAGCAAGCACACTGAGACAGGATGCCAGGACCAAAGGGAATTTGAGAAAAAACTTTCCAGATTGCCAGAACCAGGACTCCTCAGGAAAGACACCATCATGAACACCATGACAGAACTGGTGTGCATTCAGAAACAGGAAGTGTTCTGGTGTCAGATCCAGACCAGGATGCTCTAAAAGCTAAAGACTCCAGACAGCATTATTCCAAGTCCAGGGCTACAGACAGCCCTGTAACACACAGGGGTTTATGTTATTTTCTGTGAAGGTTACTTCGATGCTTGAGTAAATCCATCTGACCCTTTTTCAAGGTTGATTAATCAAAACACTGGATAAACATTCCCTTGCTAGCAGCAAGAGCACTTAGCCAGGGAGCCTTGTGCCCTCGGAGCTGATCCCAGCCAGGAAAGGTCACTGCTGCTCAAGGCACAGCCTCCCCTCACTCCAGGCAGCAGCTTTGGCATGACCAGATCTCAGTAAAGCCCAGGTTTCAATCCTGGCAGGATTAACCCAGTTCTCATCTTGCAATTTACCTGCATTCAGGTCTTTTAGAGAGGGGGGCACAGAGCTGCCCTGAATGCCAACTCCTCCAGCTGGGTCTGCTCCTCTGGGTCACTTCAGCCTTCCTGCAGCCAGGCAAGAGCTCACTGAGCACAGCCCTGACGTGCAGAGGGAGGAGGATTCCCATTGCCAGAGGGAGCCTGCTGGCAGCAAAAGAGCAGATGTGCTCCTGTCACCTGAAGCCCATCATATTTGTGCTGGCCCTTTCCTGTTCTACTTCTCACACTATCGCTCATGTGTAAGCATGTGCAAGTGATCTAAAGACCAATACTCCCACTAAAGGTGGAAAGATATTGAAAACATAAAAATTCTAATCTAGTCAGGAAAGAGGAAAAAAAAGAACAACTCACACGAGCAAAGCAACCTGATTGCAACAGACTCACAAGAGAAAGCTGAGCACAATTTTTACCAGGGAAACAACCGCAGGGTAATAAACAGATCTAAAAATGCAATTTGCTTGGAAAGACAGCAGGTTTTTTACTGAAGGAAAACCATGTGTAAGATTGAATAATAATCCATCCAGCATCTGTGAAAGATCCCATTCTAGCACCTATTCTCCTGAGGCACATTCAGAAGTGAACAACTCATGTAGGGGTTATTCCATTTATTGCAAGGTACAGCCAGCAGCCATGGGGAACAGGGTGACCACTGACCAGCAGCCCCACACAAAAGTTCAAGATACAACTAAACAAAGATATTTCTCTGGACATGAAGTCACCAAACTTAAAAGCAGCACACTCTGTATCTGAAGGAGCTGCAGCCACCCTTATGATGGACACCCAGCTATAATTACAGCTCAGCTGCTGCTTGCTCTTAATCTTGACTCAGTCTTTTTTATCATATGAAGCTGCTTCCTATATAAGCAATCAACTTGACAAACAACCCAGATGTCTTCTCCCTCTCCTGCACTGTAGCAGCTACATAAACTATGGAGTTCTTCAGCTTCAGCATTCCTCCTCCTGCCCAAGAAATAGGACATCTGCAGTTGGAATTTGGGACACAGCATTCCATTCCTCTCTCGGAGGCTGCCAGCATGTCCCAGTTCTGTTTTGGTGCTGCGAGTACGAGGGGCAGAGCAGCCTCACTGCCTGATTAAAGCAGCCTTGATTTATGCAGACAGTAGACTGGAGCTACAATAAATAGATTTGTAACAACACAACACAACCGTGTTACAAGGGGTAGCTGGGGATGAGTTCAGGACAGGTGTTTTGCAGAATTTATAATCCACATCTGCATCGTGAAGCAGCAGGCAGCTTATTTAAAATGACAAGGCTGGGAAGAGTCTGAACAGTCCTTCTTTCCTTTTAAATTTTTTTTTAATACAGGGAGGCTGGGGAGGGGAGGGACCCAGCCAGCATTTGCACCGAGCCAGTGGTCCCACTGCACTTCTAACATGCTTAACATCGGGGAAAACATCTTAAGGGACTAAGTGGTAATGGGCCATGAAGCATATGGCAGTGTTGTGGCATCTCAAGAGCCATATGCACAGGCCTGCAAACTGTCGGGATGTGATACACTACAGATAATATCCATGATAAATTATTCACTTAACCAAAAATTGTACATCAACCCTCAACAGCTGGTAAAAGCTGGATCCTTGCCCAGTACATTAAGGAAGTTTGCTTCCTCAAAGCTCTACTGTTCTTTAGGGGATTTGAATTATGCATGTTACCATGAAAGCTAATGCTGTACATATGCATTCAAAGTTATTATTAACCTCATCAGGCAGAGAAGGAGTGGAGCAGGCAGCTGTTTTTCTAGCTCATGTGCTTAGGATGCAGTGATGTTTTAAAGGACTTGCTGAGAGCAAGGATATAGGAGAGTTTCTTTTCCCCTCAGAGTAGCTTGACAGTAGCCAGTTCAGCCTGAAGGGTGGTCACTGACAGAGCCAAGCCTCCTCCTCAATATTTTTATATTAGGAGAACTAAAACAGAACATTTTTTGGTGACCTATGTCATAGCTGTACTGTGCCTTCCATTTAAGGATGCTAAAATGCTTCCCAAACACGTGGGGGGACAAGGCTGAGCCAGGTCCCCAAAAGCAGAGCTGTTACTTTTAGTGGCAACACCAAACTCTACTACAACTCCCAGAGCTCCCTGGTAGAAGTGTTAACCACTGCAGGGCTTGATCTCATATAGACTGGACCAAGCTGTCTTTACTGGGAATTACACCAGCAAGTAAGCACCTGAATCTTAAAACTTCAGCACACAAAAATCAGCTTTTTCTCTGCCATGTGCAATATCCAGGATTTTCCCCAGCCACTGGTTCATCAGTCCCTCCTTTCTCAGCCTCCCCCAGCCCCTGGGACCACTTTCCCCCATCTGCTTTAGGGAATTGTCTCCTCATGACAATACTGTATATTTTCCCTTAAGCATCCAAATTCACCAGGCTCCCACCTTCAATGCTTACATTTCATCATACAAATTCTGAGTCAAATTTGTTATTGCAGATGCAAAAACAAATCAAGAAGCTTCCAAAACCTCTCCTCATCCCCATCCCAAATTCATTGGAGAAGCCTACCTTGCCATTAAGGAGACTTTGATTTTCTCTACGCAGCTTTAAGGCTGCATCTGCAAATAGTGCCTGCAGGACTGACATTTTCCTCTTGATCCCAAACAGCAGGAGCATAGCTGTGGCATGAACTGCAGATGGAGAGCCTGGGACAGTAAAGGTAGCACCATTATCTCCTGCTTGGCATACACACACTCTTGGCATTCATTTTTTGAAGCACCCCCAGTCTTTCATCTCTCTCCCTTTCAAATATTTTGCTCTGCCAAGAGATTCAAAGCCAGACTCTCTGGATAAATGGCCAGCTGGTGCTATAGCACAGAGTATCATGGACTAAAAATGGGTTTGGAGACCAGTTTGGGGGCAGTTTACATGCCTTGGCCAAATCAGAACAGGGAGGCAGAGCAGACAGGCTGCTGGGACCTGCAATAAGATTTTGCAGCATTAACTGAACTATTCTAGCAGCTGCTAGATAGAGCAGTAATCTTTGAATGTGACTTCTTGGTCTCTTCTTCCAGAAAGACAAGCTAATTAAAAAGGTGCTACAAAGAGATTATGTGGAGCAAGGGGAGATTTCTGAAAGGCATAAAGAGCAGCTCAGCAGCCAGATCTCCCCAAAAGTCAATGTGAATTAGGCAACAAACTCCCACTTGTCCTTTGAAAAGCTCTAGTTGCAGCTTTCAAACCTTGTCCTCATTTAAAAAATAAATAAATCCCAGTTTATTCCAGCAAAGCTATGCATCACCTAAGACAAATTTCTGATCCCTTAGTGGATCAGTGCACACACTGTGCAGCAGTTTTTGGTACTTCTGTTCTATTATCCCATTCCTCAAATGATCAATTGTTTAAACACAACCCATTGACCCTGGCTCTGTGTTTAGCCAAAGGTGTTTGGTAAATAAGGCCAGCACATCCCTGCTGCTGTGCTGCACAAGCAGCACTCACTGCCACTGGCTGTGGAAACACAATTAAATCAGTGGCCCCAGGTCCTCTGGAGACACAAACCAAAGGAAAAAACACCAAAGTGAGAACAAGGCTCTGCTCGCTCTCCATCTCAAACAGCCCCAGCAGCACCTGCTGGCAGCAGCAGCTCTTTGCTGCAGGCTCTTCTCCGGGGCACCCTGGGAGGAACCAGCGAGCCACAGCCAGAGCCAACATCTCAGCCTGAATGTCAGTGTCATTTACACAGCAAATGTCACTTAAAGCTAACACCAGAAGGAGCTTGTCGGGGTAATTCACCAAGCAGCGGCAACGGCAGCTTAGCAGCTCTTTCCCAACATACATATATAAAAGAATATTTATCTAAAATTGGATTTAGACTGTGAAAGGTTTTCTAGTGACAACATCAGAGGCAGGTTTGGTTTTGCAGCACCAAAATCAACATGGTACAATCGTGTGCCACAACCCTGACATGTTTTAGACACCACTCCCAAAGATGCAGGCAGTTTGCACTCAGGATTGGCTCAGTCCCTGGCAGCTCTGCTCAGATAAGGACCAGCTCTGTCAGTAGTTCTCAGACTGGATAAACTTGTCCATAGCTGGACTGAGAATTGTTAGCACATTCTGCACTAATAATTGACAATTCAGCACAAGTGACAGCCAGGCACTGTGAGCCTGGATTTTAGAAACAGGACAGTTTCTCTCCAGCAGATTTCTGCTGCCTCAGCCAAGTGTCAGAACTGCACCTCAGTATCTTAAATCAGCTGATACCCTGATGCCACCACAGCAAACACAGTCAATCTTCTTGCAGAGATTCACACAGACACTTACACCCATGCTTCTGATAAGAGGGGAGGAAGGCCAGCAGACAGATTCCATCTTCCCAGGCCCACAGTCTGCAGAGGAGCTGCAGAGAGCACTGCCACAGCCCATTTCCCCTCCAGGCTGAGGCAAGAGAAGCTGGCACTGTGCCTGGGGAAGCCATTTCAGATGCTTACAGGGCTGACTCTGACCACAGAGTAGGAGATAAAGGTATTTATGGCATTTCATACAGACAGAATCTCACACTTTTAATTACCTCACCTCTTGCGCCACTAAAATTGTGTGATTTTTTTTAAGCTATGCCCTTTTCCTCTCAAACTCTTTCATGCAAGTTACTTGGGACCTGCAGAGCAAACACAAAGGAAGGCTTGGGAAGCCAATACAGAAGAAATGTTCATCATTAGACAATAAGGTTTGGTGCACATTTAGTTACTCTAACACAACCCACGGGCCTGACACATGCGAACAAAACATCCACCTGTCGAATGGCATTACCTGCGGTGACGTGCAATATATTTTTATAATGTAAAACACAGATTGGAGTCTTTATTTCCTCCTTCCCTGACAGAATGCAGCTGCACAGAATAGAGACATAACACGGGAGCCTCATGAATCCAGAGCTAAGCTGCGGGAGACCAGGAGCAAATAAATATTTCACAAAGTGTTAGCACAAGACACGACAGCATAAATAAGTGTGAGGATAATGGCTCCAAATGCAATTTGGCTTAAGTCATCTGTGCCTTCAGAAATAGAAAGATGATTTATTTCAAGCGTGAAAGACCTGAGAGGAAAGCAGTGGGGGTTTCCCTGGGTTATTTATTTATTTTTAATCATTATCTTTGACCTTTAGGCAGGCAGCAAAGGGAGCAGGAGTGGTGGGTCACTGGTACAATATCTAGGTTAGCACTGGAAATATTTCTCAGAGGTCTGAGAGATACATGAAGGTAGTTGAGGTGATCAGAGCAGTCCCCAAAGCCCCTTTTGCTGGAACCTGTTAACTGTGTGCCTGTGCTGTGAGCCCGTGCTGTGAGCCCATGCTGTGGCCACAGCTGATGAAAGCTTTTATATTTAATAGCTCTCAATGGACATTTCTTCCTTCAATTCATCCAGTTCTTGCTTTTTGAGACACAAAAACTCAACACCTCCAACCCCTGTGGCAGTGTCAGGACACTGTGAGGAAGGATGTCCTTTTTAATTTGGGTCTGCCATCTAATCCTGTCATTTGATGCCCCTTAAGTCACATCCTTAAAGAGTAAATGCATGGTCACTCTCTACTCAGTTTTCTCAGGATTTGCAGCCTTTGATGATATTCTCATCAGTTATTTCTTTCATAGGAGGACAATCTTGGCACTTTTCTAGGTCTACTGAGCTCTACTTAGTCAGAGCAGGGCCCAAACCCAACACACTTGTCCTGTAGCAGATGTCCCACAGATCCAAACAGTGGCAGAACAAGGCTGGATGTGTCATAGCCTGAAATGAACCAAACTCCCTGCGTGAGGAACACAACACTTCAAGCAAAAATTTGCTGAAACAGTGCCCTAGATCTGACTCACTCTAATATCCAACCCCAGGTCAGGGGGCTTGGCAATTACAGCAGAGAAAAACCATCTTAATATATTGTTTATCTCAGGGCTTTCCCTGTATTTTTTTTTTATATTGCTCAGTTCATACAGAATTAAGCAACATAAAAACAGTGGTAAATTCTTGGCCATTCTAAAGCCTTCATTAAGCATTAACCTTTAATCTGAAAAACTGGGAAACAGTAATGAAACAAGCGTGAAACTCTAGAATTGACAAAATTTAAATTAACACAAACTTTGACTCGCAAAACACTATAGGATCAGCTCATGCAGCTGAGCATTTCAGGTTATCATTCCCAGACAAAAATGCTGTGATTTCCAGTTACACACACAGCCTCCCAGGCATCACAAAAACCAGTGTGTGTCACACACAGCTGCAGGCTAAATTTTCCACTTTGAGGCACCAGCAGCCCTTCCCAGGCGCAGAGGAGCCGCTCCCATTTCCCACTGAAGTAGCTGGAATTTACCCACTCGGATTTCATGCTGCCAGAGGCGTGACGGGGCTGGCGAGCTGCTACCCTGTGTCACACAGAGCTGGTGGCACCGAGCCAAGGGCAAAGCTGGGCTGGCACCTCCAGCTCTCCGAGCTCCAGCAGATAAGAGCACAGTGGGGGAAAAGGTAAAAGCCATGTCATGCTTTGGGTGAGAGGGAAGGATTCTGCCCAGGGTGGCAGAGGAGGAGTTTCCATTAAGCCAGCTGGAAGAACAGGGGCATGTCAGTCAACACAGCCACCTTATCTCTGGCCCTAATTCCTTCCCATCACGGGCTGGAGCTTGCTCTTGGAAGATGGCCCCACGGGGAATGCTGTACTTGGCAGGCAGCTGTCCTGGCAGCTTCTTTTAGATGCTCTTCAATGTTAGAGTAGGAGGCAGATTTGAGGAAGGAGTGCACAGATAATTATTTCCTCCTCTGAAATCCCTGCTGGATTTGGCAATCCTGCAGCAAACGCCACAGCGAGAGCCAACCAGAGGCCATCCCTGCTTCGAGTGACTGGCAATGAGACATCTAAACCCTAAACCACCTCTGGCTGAAGGAAAAGCAAAAAGAAACAGAACCTGCACTCCTAGAAGCACAATATCTATTTTCAGTGGCTCCACTGCTCTGCCACATGGACACAAGGCAGCAGTGGACACCTGACCACCTGCAGAAGGGCTGAAATGCAGCAGCCAGGAGGCAATGCCACTCCTTTGGCACTTGCTGCCCCTTGACAGCCATCCTGGGGGAGCAAGACCCAAACCAACATCTCCAGGTAGGGAAGGAAATGCACTGACACAAAGGAGAAGGCTTTCCCTGCCACTTCCCACCTTCCTTTTGTGAGCAGAACAAGCTGACCCAAGGCCTGATTTTCAGCAGCTGCAAACCAGCCCAGCCTCGCTGATTTCTGTGCACTGAAGCCAACATGCTTCTGTGGAGGAGCAGCTCCTCAGCATTCCAGCCTCATGGAATCCAACCTGTCAGACAGTGGGGCTGGATGCAGAAACACAACAAACAGCCCTTCACTGCCCAGGCAGTGCAGTCAGGCCAAGGCTGGATGCTTCTGACAATCCCACCCTGCAGCTCCCACGGAGGCTGGCTCCAGCTCAGGAATCTGAGAGCACAGCAAGGGTTAGAAATGTGACTCAGTGAAAATGATGGCCACGTTCTCAGCTGGTAGAACCTGGTGTTACTCCACTGACTTCTGTGGAGAACCAGCTCTTCAGAGCAGCTGACAACCTAATCAAAGTGCCCTGCTCTGGCCTGAGAGAAGGTACACTGCTCCCTGCCACAGGGTGCAGCCACATCAGTAAAGCCATGAACACACATCTGGGGAAAAAGCAAACTGTCCAACAGAAATTGTCAAATCTTTAGTGAGAATACTGTCCAACTCATTGTCTGATTCAGTTCCATTAAAGGGATGCTATAAAAGACTCATACTTGCCAAGGATTGTACTTTAAGCACTTCCCCCTCCATCTCTGCCTGTGCCCCCTTCCCCAAAATAAATCTCACCTCCTGTACACATGCCCGACTTGCAAATGCTCGCATGGCACAAAGCAATGCCACAAAGAGAACTCAATTACACCCAGGTAAGGTTCAAGCAGAGAAAGAGCTCCACCCAGGGAAATATTTAATCTAAGACTAATTAGCCCTACTACCTGACTACCTACTCTTTTTATATGGTGCAACCTACCAATCTGATTAACAGGGGGAAGAAAAAATCAACAAAAAAATCCCACTAGCTCAAATAACATTCAATATCCAAAATTAGCTGCATTACAAATATTGTTTTATCCAGTGTCATGATTTATTGGTCTCCTCCCCCTGAGAGCTTCTATTGACCTCAGATTCACCTCAATGAATCTTGATTTTTGAATGAAAACAGCAGTCAATAATATTTACTTCCTACTGACTTCATCCTCAGCACCACAAGGAGAAGACTGAACTATTCATGACCCCCCTGTCTCAGTTCTAATCACGGTGGTGAGATCCAAGGCACTCTCTCTGCAGGTCAGAGAGAGAACTAACACCCAGCAATGACCCCGCCGTGAGGTGACGGACAACTCACACATCCAGCAAGTTTATTTATGCAGAGAGGCAATGGATTTCCTGAAACCTCATGACCAGTTCTGTGTGACAAGAACTTTAGTTTGAAAAAAAATGATCCTGCTCCTGGCTAGTCATGTCTGTTAAATCTATCATCAGGCAGCAGCAGCTTTAAACCATGATATGAAGACTTGCCATGAGCATCTGGCAGTCAAATTTGCACAGCAGGAGTGATTCAATTGCATTCCAAGGTTACTGCTGCTGTTTATTTACACCTTTCCTGATGATCCAGTGATTTTAAATAGAAAAGCTTCCATGTGCTACTCCTCACCCCATAGTCCTTCCATCATCAGTTTGGCAGTCAGGTGTCTTTCAGATGGGCAAAGTCACAGGTTGGCTTAGCTGTGACTGTTAATGGTAAACTCAAACTCTTCCCACCACACTTAATGAACAGACAGAGCCTTTCCAGTGCCAAGTTTATTCTCTGCCTGTAGGATTATCTGCAAACAGACTTGTTAGCTTTGATTCACACATGATGGATCCTAAAAAATGCATCAGGCTCTCTTGGAAACTCTTGCCTTGTAGTTATCAACACTTTCCTTATCTACCAGCCATGATTTGATGCTTAACTTTATTAAACTCCCTCCTTCAAATTCACCTTGTTCTTTCCCTGGCAAATCAACCCTTGCACTGATGGTGAGTCGTGCTCAGCACTCTCCCATATTCCCTTCACAGATGTTATGTGTCCTGCCACAGTGCTTCCAGCAAGGGCTTGGCAAGGTGAGTCCATCTGCATTCTCCACCCACCTCCTAAATCACACTCCTGTTCCCAGCCTCCCCAGTTGTGCTGCCATTTCACAAACCACAGCTCCCAGACCATGGCTGTCTTTGCTCAGGTTGCCTCCAAGCCACCTGCTTGGCTTTCCTCTTCTGACTCCTCTGCCTCTGGAGAACTTGGTGTCTAGACACATTGTCAGTCTCTCTTTACAACAGCAAGCACTAAACTGAGCCTACATCCCTCATTCTTGGTGCCATGGGCTGCAGGCAAAGCAAATGTCACTGTCAGGGAACGTGGGCAAATCCCAGGTGTCCAGCAGAGCCAGTTGTGACAACAGAAACCAACCTGCATCCAGCAGGCACCAGCTAAAATAGGCCAATGGCCTACAATTTTTTTTTTTTCCCTTGGTACACTTAGGCTCAGGGAAGCAGTTCCAGGTTACCCCTCATTAGGCAGATGTTCTTTAAATGATTTATGCTTCTATCAAGCTTGATATCCCCACAGAAGATTGTTAGTGAAAAGCTCTGTGTAATCATTTATAGTGGGATTTATGATGTTTAACTTAGTAACTCTCTGCAGGCCCTCTAACAGGATGGAGGTGGGCTGTGGGCAGTAAAAGGTCAGTCCCAAAGGAAGCCAAACACGATGCTAAGAGGAAACTAGAATAGGGCTCTGAAGGGCTTTGTTCACATTACAGGGGAAGCAGCACAGACTTTAATCATCCTTGCCAAAGGCATGCACATGTGAGGAACAGAGGAACCAGGCAAGATTTTCCCTCAGATTTTCAAGGTTGGTGGCAAATGTGGTTTTAGACTGGTTATTGGCTTAATCTTGCCCTCATTTCTTCCTCTGTTTATATTATTTAAGTTGCCTCAGTTACAGTTCTGTATTAAACAAGCAGTCAGTCATGCAAATGTTTTTGTTTGGTTGGGGTTTTTTACTATTGTTAATTTATTTTTAAGCCAAAAAGCACACTCAAGCGAAAAGAAAATACACCAAAATGTGGGACAAAAAAGAGTAACTAATTACACCAGACTTTGGTCCCCTCTTGCAGCACTAGCTTGCTCAGAGATGGGAAGAGCTGTTAAAGTCATTTCAGGGACATCTGCAAACTACCAGGACATTCTGGAATTAAATTTCAAGTTCCAGTCATCTTTGTATTTCCCTGTTTCTTCCAGAATTGGGAGGTAAAGTGCTAGAATACACCCAAAAGAAAACACAAGAAAAGCTTGATAACTCCAGGAGCAGGAATTACTGAGAGGCACCTGGGAACATCCTGAACTTTTCTGTTTTGCAGTGCAGCCCCCTCAGTGCTCAGATAATTCAGCTGCTTGGATTTTACCTACCCAGGCTAACCTGAACCACCTGGAAGTGCCTGCTCCTGCAGCCCAGCAGTCTCACAGCTATTACTCTGGGGCACTTTATCTACTCTTTCTCCACAAGTCTGACCTAAAGGAAGCCAGTCAGACCTGACACACCAGTTCTGACCCAGCAGCTAATGGTCATGGACAGCATCATTGGGCAGGCTGGGAATGTGCACTAAAGAAAACTGAATTATAGCTCATCTAAGCAAAGGCCATTATCCCAAAGTAACTGGGGAAGGAAGTTATTCTCCCACCCAGCATCCCACAGAGGCTGTGCAGTGCTCTGCTGAGCTCAGGTACCTGCTTTGTCTCAGTTTCTTCACCTTGAAGACGTGGTTTTGGTTAAAAGCATGTTTCCAGAGCATGCTGTGAATGCTCTCACTGGACCAACAAGTTTACAGATTTTTTTCACCGGCTTTATGCAAAGCATCCATGAAGTACAGACCTCACAGTTCATCACACAGAGAAGGATGCTTTCCACCCGAGACAGGGTGCAAGCAAAGCAGCCTGGACAGCCCCACAGTGCTGGGAGTGATCATCAGATCAGCAGCAGCTCCAGCAGCTCAACCCCTGCCCAGCACAGGGGCTCAAAATGCAAACCTGCCTTTCCCACAAACTCTGCAGATACCCTGAGAAAAGCCTCGCTGCTTCCTTCCCACCCACTTGTCCCCCAGACCAGCTCTGCTGGAAAATCCCATCCTCCCTCCCACACAGCACAGAGCAGGGGTTTGACAGTTCCTGGAAGAAATGTTTTAACCACACACTTGCACCTGCAGCGCCTGGCCCTGCGTGTCACAGAATTCAGAATTAAGCAGCACAGCTATTGTAAAAATGAGTTACAGCAAAAGCTCCTTCATCTCAGTCATCACAAGGGCTATATCCCACTTCTGTTTTGGTACCAGATGGCTCAAGGTCTATTTTTCAACAAGTGCTGTCTGCTACACTTGCAGCAAGTCCTTTGAGTTACAAGCCAAATCTCTTCCCTTAATATCTTTTTCATCCTTTCCCCCTCCCCTCTTTGGGCTCACAAGTACATCTTTTCTTAAGAAACAGAAAAAATCTATTATTCTTCAAAGGCCCAGTTGTGTCCTTCATTTACTGAAGTAGTCAAAGAATATTATGGGTCATTTTGTCACCATGGAAACCACAAATAGACCTTCAGGGTTTTGGAGAGGTGATATTATTTTGGAGAGGCCTGTGCAGGGCTCTCTGACAGAAAATAATAGGGATGGCAAATCAAGGAGACCTTTCATACAGACTGTGTGAAATGCAAAGGGTATCAAACATCATTTCTCTGCCACCGAAGACTACTCCAGGCAGCAGTTTAATATGGTATCCTCTGACAGCTGAGCCCAAATGGAAAATTAATGAGGCAGCATGATATATGAGTCTTTTTAAATCTCATAACCAGCCTCCTTTATAGAATAAAAATGGCCAAATCAGTTTAATATTAGTGGAGAGGTTCTCTGTGTGTCTTTCTTCTGAGCCTTGTCAGTGCAGTGCTGAAGAGACAGTTTTGGTTTATTGACTGTGTAAGTCTAGCTGTTTTCAAGCTTGGGACTGTCTAAATAAAATAATTCCGAGTTTCATTGGTTTATCAAAATACAGTAAAGATATGAAAGTCTAAGGAACACCTGGGATCTCAGAGGGGCCACATCCTGCCATTCAGGACCTGCAGCCCAAGTGGAGCTCTGGCTGCCCTGTGCTGGTGACCTGGGACAGCAGCCCCTTCTCTGCCTCATGCCAGAAGGGCTTTCCCAATCTTAGCCACCAGAATCCCCACCAAATTTGTCATTTCTGTCATGAAAAGAGGGACTTATGCACAGTGCCAGTGCTGGCTGCTATGAGAAAAGAGCAGAAAACAGGAGAATACCCTGAGCTGAATGCAACCCAACCCAGGCTCAGTCCATGGCCATGCAGCTGCCTCCTCTCCCAGAAAAACTCATCAAAATCCTTGGAGTATGGCATTTGAAAAATGCAAAACTCTTAACTGCATAAATAACTACACCCATGCAATTCTCAAGCCAGGAGACCCTTTTTGAAGGCATTCTGGCAACCATTTTCTCATAACTAAGTCCCAAGCTGAAGACCTACAAAGGGAAGAGCAGAAGCAATTATAAATGAAGTTTACCCAAAAAGATATCATATCCTACCTGGTGGTGGATGAATCCTAAGCCTACTGAATATCCTGACACTTCCAAGGTTGCTACTACTCTGAATTAGAACAAAAGCTCAAAATCTCAAGTCATTCTGCAGAACAGAAATTTCAAATTGCTTCTGTTTAGAAACAAGAAACCACTTCACTGAAACACTGAAAAAACAGCTCAAACAAAACAAAGGAGTCAAAACAAACACTCCTTTCCAAACTTTTCTGTCAAAACATCTTTAAAATAGACACCTTCATGCAAAACATTTCAACTGCAGAAGAAAAAGAGCTTCCTTTAGAAAACTGCTTCATAAAAGACACTAACTTTGCCAACTTCCCCCCTCAGAACAGTTATAAGCAGATCTGTGGCATAAAATCACCCACTGTGGTTCAGAAGTCGTGCCTTTCCTGTCACCCCTCAGCTGGAACAGTAGAATCATCAGGGCACCTTCAGCACCCAGGCCTCCAATAAAACTCAGTGCTTTAAATACTGGAACTTCAGAATATGAAAGCACAGGGATCAGCAGAAGTTAGACAAACAACACTTTGCTAAAAGTAAACCCTCAAGAAAAAAAAAAAACAGCACTCAACACAGAGCAACAGAAGGAAATTGCTGTAGATTTCACTGCCTTGTTAAAACAACCCCAACCCCTCTGAAACACAACACTGGCCATGGTTCAAAACACACTGATGGCATGTTGCCTCTTGTATTATAACTTCCCCAGCTCTGGTCGTGCTGAGCATCTCCAGGAAGGGACCACACTCCAAGCAAGTCTGGAGAGCAGGAGGAACTTGAAGTGGCAGCCCTTCACTCCCCTCAACTCCAAGATGCACATCGAGCTGTTTTCCTGGTTCCTACCCCAGTAAAATCCATAAGCAGAGGAGCCAGGTAAGCACATTCCAGGGCAGCACCAACAAACAGGAGAGAGAGGCAGAAGCCCCTAATGAGCTGTTGGGCCAATCAAGGAGGAATTGGATGAAGCTGTGTGAAAAGGAGTGGGGAATGGAGCATCAGCCAAGCCTCAGGGGTTTCAAATATATCCAGTTTGATATGTTTAAGAAGGATGACAAGGGAGAAACAGGGATATAAAATTTTTTAAATAACTTTTAATGATTTTCCTCATTCCCCAGCCCTTTTAAAACAGTGAATGCTTTACCTTTCAACCATGCTAAAAGCTCACGCTGCAGTAAGTGTTTGATGCACAACAGCTGACCCAGCTCCTCCAGCACTTTGTGGAACCTTCTGCACCTGTGCCAGGCAGACCCTATTTCCACCTTGACAACTGCAGTTTTCTGTCAGCATTAAAGACATGGGTGCTGTTAGGCTGGCAAAGTGGATGTAGAATTAGAAATAC
Source organism: Entomyzon cyanotis (assembly GCA_024500445.1). Taxonomy (NCBI): domain Eukaryota; kingdom Metazoa; phylum Chordata; class Aves; order Passeriformes; family Meliphagidae; genus Entomyzon; species Entomyzon cyanotis. The sequence continues at coordinate 5,832,136 of JAKEPQ010000852.1, forward strand.
ACAACAAGTATCAGAGGGAAATGTTAGTGTGACAGTAGGACTGAAGCTACACTAACATCCCAGGTATCAGAAACATTGGGATGCCTGTGAGACGAATTTCTGTGTCTTTCCTGTGAGTTAAATGAAGATCCTGATCTGTTTCATTTCTCTAATGAACAGCATGATAGTATCAATAAATGTATTTATTGGCCTAATAGCATCTCCATTCCAATTTCATCAAGACTTCACTCAGAGCGTGGAAAGACAAGAAGGTCATTTAGTGTTTCATGTGAAAATAAAGTTCATTGCCCAAAGCAAACAGTAAATGTGGAATAATATGTACTTGTTTCCTTTATCACTTGCTGCTGTATTGGTTTTGCCCAAGCTTCAGATGGCAGTGCTGTTCCAACCCCTCCTGCTCCCTGCACCAGTGGCTGCAGACAGGCTGAGCTAAGATTTTGCCTGCTTTAGCCATCCCCACCCAAGCAGCAGCACAGCTCAGGACTCTGCCTGGCTTGAAATACTGCCCAGTGTCAGCAGGAATACACCAGCTCAGTGCTTAAGTTCTTCCTCCACTAAATACTTGGAGACCTTTCCTTCCCTAGGCTCTCTAAATGCTTTATAAACATTTATAAACAGGCAGAGTGAAAAATCAATGCAGAGATACTGTGGGGAGGGAGAAATAGCAAGGAAAGGAAAGAGAAACTCAATGAAAAATGAAATAGTGCCCATATATTTGCTACCATCAGCCTTGCTGTTCCAGGGCTTTTCCCTCACTCCTCCCTATCCCAGGCTTTCTGTGCAGGAGGGAAAAAGCAGGCACTTTGCTCTGATCAGCTGTAACAATGTGGTTTTGATAATGGAGGGGGTGTTCCCGTCTTAAACTAAGGTTACCTTTGGAAACTAAAAGACAGTTTGGGAGTTCTGCAGACAATTCCAGGCTGGAGCTCTGAGCTGTCACTGCTCAGGGCCTCTCTGGAGCCCCAGGGTGGACACTGGGATCCCACAGCCCATTCCAGGGTGGGATGACTGGGAGGATGAGCAGTTCCTGGGGCTGTGGGTGAAATCAGTGGGCCTGTACAGACATAAAACTGAGATGAGATCAACCACACCCCACTGCAGCCTTGCTCTGCTGCCTGCGTTGCTCAGGGGAACTCAGAGACCTTTTTAAAATTAGTAAATTTAATTACTCAGCCATACAAGCTCTGAAGTGCAGCTCAAAATAGAAAAGGCATGGTCTTGCCCTGACTTCTGCTGCTGGGAACTTCACTTTTGCCTTCAGGATCAGCAGCAGACCCTGAAACAAGACCATTTGCTGGGAACAGGCTGGCTGCACCTTGCCCAGGTGCTGTGTTCTATGTAGCCTAATGCAAACACTGTTATCTCCCTTCCTCTGGCAGACTACTAATAACAAGTTTATACAGTTCATCTTAAACAAATATTGGGAAAGTCAGTCCTTACAAGGTCTGCTAAATTGCAGAGACGTCTGTGCAATTGCAATTGATGACACAGTGCTGAATTATACAAAGGAAGGGGTCAGTGCCAGCCAGGCTATTTCTCACAGCAGATTGTGTGGAGGTCTCATTTAACACTGCCAACTCTGAACATGTGCACTGTATAAAGCAGAGCTTTTATGGTTCTATCACAGGTCCCTAATTTGGCTCTAGGAGCCATCTGCTGATTTAATAGGGGATCTGGATTGTTAGGTTGGGTTTGTTTTGGTTTTTTTCATTTGTTTAAACACCTAAAGCTTAGGCATTTAATAGAGAAAAATATTGCAATAAGTTAATCCTCTGTGCAGTAAAAAGGGAGAAAATAAATGTGTTCAGCTTTGTTTAATTTTGTCTCCTAAGCAACCAACATATTTGATATTGTGGGTACCAAGCCTTAAGTGTGTGAAAGTCATTAAATCAGCCCTTCCAAGACTGCAGCAACCATATTATTAGGAAATTTTAGATGAATTACACTGTCAAGACTGTTAAGTATCACCTTGTGCTTTTATCAGCCACTAATTAAGACTGAAACAGAATGTTAATGCCCATCTTACTTTGGCTAAACAAACAGAGATAATACACACAATGCTACCTATATTTAGATAACAGGCCCAACACCCACTATACACACATTGTTCCTCTAGTTTCCCATGCAGATCTACGTGATCATTAAAAGCTCCCTGTTGCCAGAATAAAGAACCTTGGAAAGGTATTTCACCTCCTAAGCACCGTGGGGCTGGTGACATTTCCATTTATCTTCCAAAGTAACTCTCACCCCGCCCCAGAGCTCCATCTCTTCAAGCAGATATTTGCTGTGAATTTGTTAAAAAATCCTGAGCTGACACAAACCAACACTGGACCCAGCCTGAACACAAGTGCCAGAGCAAACCAAGGATTGCACAGGATCATTCCAACAGCTCAGGCTTTACAAACACCAGGGATAACACCCATAAGGTGCTCCCCAAACCCATCGTTCATTCCTGTCTTTCCAGCAGCAGGACAGAGTGAAGGCTTCATCTGATGCAAAATTAATGCAGTGCCACTGAAATCGGCCCATCCTCACCAGGGCTCCAATTCAATCACATTCCCTCATTTATGAAGAGTCTTGAACAAACATTTTATGTAAAGGTCGCAGATTTCTCATTTCAAGGGTTGTGAATCTCCCAGGCAATTCAGAGAGCACAGAAACCAGTCCGAGGTAATTACCTTTAACTGGGTTGCACCTCAGTTCTCTGGGGAATTCAGCTGAGCATTGGACAAAATCAAGGGCAGTTTCAGCAGTCACATGTTGCAGCAAGATTATAAATGACCACTGGACGTGACAATTTGCCTCTCCACCAGAATCTCTCCAAGATTTACTTCAGTAAACAGGCTTTGCCCTTTATTCATGCAGTTGTTTGCAGGTCAAACATGTTTATCTGTGTTACTTCCTTGATTCAAGGTAATGGGTAGGAGCACAGATAAGCAAACAAATCCCCCCCCCAAAAACCTAGAGACCTACATTTTTTTTTGTTTGTTTGTTATAGCAGTAAAAATGAGAGAGAAAAAAATTTACCAACCAATTGACTGAAAAGCTATGATACATCTCCTGCTACTACATAATGGGAAATGCTTTGAAAATGAGGTTCCAGACTTCTTATTTGTGGTGAGCTATGAGCAAATGTGGATTTAATATCATGGGTAAAACTGTTAATTAGACAAGAAAGAGTCTGCCTTGAGTTCATAATATCTTGTGATCCAATGTGCTTCCTTCTCATTCTCAGTCCATGGTTCAGACAGATACCTGAAGCACCTCTGAAGCCCCCGGGGAAAGAGGATCCATCTTGTCCAGCATCTGAACTACTTCAAGGAAGAGGGATTAAAATAGTGATGAGTTAATGAAAGCAAGCCTTTTTTTTATGCATTCAAGCACAGCCTCTTCCACTGCAGTCAGCTGGGGAAGCCACAGCCTTAATAATGGTTAATTATCCCATAAGCCATCATTTAGTGGAGCCAGTGGAGCAGCAGCAGATCCCTGCCTTGGAGAACAGGACTGGAATCCTGAAGCCAAAGACTTTTTGCTGCTCCTTTGTGTGATGGCAAAGGTTACCCCCTTAGTGCTCAGATGGACTCAGCTTTGAGACAAGTCCATGCAGAAAATCCTAGAGTGCTTTTCGTCGTGGTGGAGTGGATTGCAAAGAATGTGAACTGGACCTGTCCCCAAGAAGAAAAAAGCTAGGATACCAACAGGGCTGCAATTCCTGCAATTAGCAGACTGCAAGAAGACAGGCAGGAGGAGGTGGGAAATTAGAAGGGAATCAAGCCTTAGCCTGAGAGTTGGGCCTGTAGGTGTGCAGGGACAGAGCAGAGAAAGCCTGATGCAAAACCTGGCACTGCAATCTGGCACTCTGATTGACCTCTTGGAGGAGATAACTTGAGAGTCTCTCTGGTTTTGTTCTCTTTAAATACATGTACAGTCTGCTCCAGCTGCTTGGCTCCGGCGCGAGCTCGCGGTGCCAAGCCAGACATATTTGGCTTTGATACAAAGTTGGCTCAGCCTTCAAATAAACCACTGCTGGATTGTCGTTAGGAAACAGGAGCTCCTGAGTGATTTCACTGGAGAGGTCTCGGAGCCACAATCCCCGGCTTGGCTCTGGGGCTGAACGTGACTGGGAGCAGCAGCCGCCGGCTGGAGGCACCAGCCTGCCAGGGAGAAATCTCCCAGTCCCAACATCTGCTGTTTATTCCTCAGTCTCGCATGATTGGTGACAAACTGAGAGCAAGTGGTGTTTGGACAATCTGTATATCAAATGTGACAGCCCGTCAGGATTTGGGTTCTAATTTATTACAGGGTTTTTAGGATAATGCTGCCCCAGACTTGGGTTGGTAATGCTGAATCTGAGGTCTTTGATGAGTTACACAGGAGCTCTGCTAATTCATTCACTCAGTTAAACTTGTGTTCTCCTTCAAGGCCAGCATCAGCAGGGTGATGGGAAGGAGGCCTGTCCTGTTGTCACCACTCATGTTAGGAAAGCCTAAGCTCAGGATTTGGGTATTTGCATTGTGGTCATGGTGTCCTCCTCTGCCATCCTTGGCAGGATCAGACTTTAAACACTGCTGGCACCACATCTCCCTTCTGCTTGGTGCGTGCCAGATCTGAAATCTGCTGTGAGCACCAGCCAGCTGCAAGAACCCATCAGGCTTGGGGTCACGAGGAAAGTAAGGTACTCCTGCCATCCCAGCATGGCCATTCTCTGTGCTCTGCTTTTGCCCAACTCATCCCAGGGCATGGCCGTGGTGGGAGATGAGAACCTTGTGAGGTTTGACTGCAGGAGCACTGCTAGGGCAGGATACATCAGGAAAGCAGCAGCAGAACAGGATTAAGTCAGAAATACTTGCCAGAAGCCAACAGTGATCTTGCTTTCATCTGCAGACAGAAACTCTGACAACTGTGTATAATCTATCTGATTTTCTCTAGTCCAAATAGTCTTTAAAATAGAAGTAGTTCAGCCTTTACAGGAGTTGGCACTAGAGAACAGAAAGTTGACTAGACAAAACAGTGACCATGGAGGAAGACTCCTCACCCTCATTTTTCCCATCTCTCCAGCATAGCAGAACCAGAAAAACAAACACATCCAGCAGACCATTCCCCTGAAGATGGGAAATGAAAGAAGGGAGAGAGAGAGAGAGAGAGACTTTGTTCTATTTTTAAACACTTGAGAATGGCTCCAGAACTACTGAGAATGGCATTGAAAGCACTCAGATAGGAAAAAAATCACCCAAGTACACATCCAAACTCCGCCTGACTCCACCACGGGCTTTGCCCTCGAGCAGACCAGGCAGAGATGTTTTCTTTCCCTCTCCATGGGTTGGCTCTTGCCCCCAGCCAGGCATAGCTGAGGAAGGAGCTGAGAGGAGGCTCTGCACTGCCCAGCCTGGCTTCAGCCTCTCCCCATCAGCAGCACAGCTCTGTTTGCCCCAGCTGCTGTCCCCTTCTCCTTCATTTTGCCTCCCAGCCCTGTGGACCTTGGCATTCCTGCTGGAGATTCCCAGCAAACCACAGGGAAGAGCAAAAGAGGGGGAAGAGGTGTGTGACCAGCAGAAGCCTCGAAAGGATGGACTTCCACTGTTCTGAACTGCAGAGGAGGTGCTTGCTGGAAGCCAAAGGCAAAATTCTGAGTGATGACAAAGGATTCAGCATCCCTTCCTCACTTCCCTCAACTCCCAACATTATCCCAACAGTCTGGCAAAATTTAGGAGAAACTTATTTAAGATGTGAGAGCAGGCTTTTCCAATCATATTCTGGGATTTATGCAGGGTTGGGAGCTAAAAATTACAAGTGAGTTATGGATTTCTTCAAAGAATTTTCTATTGAAATGAAAAATGAAAAATCAAATAACTATCCAGACGCTAATAGAAAGCAGGTGTTGGGCTTTAAACACGAGAGCATTTACTGGTTTAGCCACATTAATATTATGGTTAAGACATACTGTACTGATTACAGCTTAAATTTAATAAAAGTCAGTGGTGCAGAGCATCATATCCTTTATTTACACATGGCATCCTTCCTCTTGCAGAAGGAAACCAGAAAAAACAAAGGGACTTTGACCAAGTGAAATTCACCTCAGATTAAAGAAAGCTCTGCAAAATTTAAGGTTTTAATAAACAACATCATGCACTGCTGAACTAATGGCAATACTGTATTGGGGGGTTTCATTTCAATAAATACCAGGGGTTCTGATTTGGTAATCCTGCACTGCCCCTTCCCCAACACAGCTGACTGCTCACTTGGCCCTTCTCCTCACACAATTGTTGTACAATTTAGTTTGGAAGGACTTGGGAAACTTCTGGTCTGGCCCAAAGCAATGCTGACTTCAGTGACAGCCTGACTTGCTTGGGACAGGGTTTCTTCCCCAGGACAAACTGCTCAGCTCAGGAGCTTCCAGCCACTGGGAATGACTGTCAGCACCTGCATTCCCCTTGCTTTGGTCAATAGGAAAAGGCAAAGGCAATAAAATTAAACACAAAGGGAAAATTTTCTACAGAATTAGGGAAAAATGTGTCATGAAATCCTGATGCAGTGGATAAAAAATTTTAAAAAATAAAAAAGCCTCAAGAATTCTTAGAAGCTCTGGCCAACCTTACAGTAAGATAGAGGACGAAACCGAGAACACAAGAATAACTTTTAAACAGAGAAACAGCCAAGTACTGCTAAGGTGTGAGTTTACTCCACAGTAATTTTCCCCAAACAATGCTGCCACTTGGGAGCAGGCCCTGGATCCCCCTGGATCCCCCCAGAGATCACCAGAGCTGATTCCAGAGTGGCTCCACAGGGTCAGCCCCACTAGGAAACGGGGAAGGTTGATAGCCATTCCCAGCAGCCTCTGGAAAGCAGTGTTTGCACAGCCCACAAGAACAATAGCAGTAACACTCTATTGTCTCTAGGTTTTTAGAGCCACTAAGACTAATGAGTTCATTTATAGCCCTGATGGAAGTAATTAAATCTGAAAATCAAAGCACAACATTCTTGTTTAGTGCTCTTTGAAACCAATATTCTAATGGAATGCTATCAGCAGCTAATTGAAGCACTAATCTTGCCCAGGGTTGGGCCCATTGCCCAGATGGCTCATACATCATTTTCTAGTCTGGCAAGCAACATATTGCACTGGCTAGATGGAGCTGTGATCAGATATAGCTATAGGATACAATGGAAGCACAAGAATTCTTCCAATCAATATTTTGATAAAATTGGCATTTAATGTCAATCAGCCAATAAATCTCTTGCTGAAGTACAAGGACGCATCCTTGGCTTTATAAATAAAAAAATCTGCTGCCTTATGCAAATAAAAGCTCCTACCAACGGGGTAGTAATTGCAACAGAGAAACATTAGCAAGATAAATGCCCAGTGAGTGCTATGAGGACAACAGGGAAGCTAAAGAGCTTATCTTCCTCCTAGAGTTGAATCACTTAACAAAGAAAAGCCACAATTTTCTGCTGTAACGTCCTTTTGGAAGCTTTTCCATATTGAATGCTCTGTCAGGGAGAGGAGGGCAGCAGGGTGCAGTGGTGTGTAAGGTACATCTGACAGGGACAGCTGAGGAGACAGGAGGATTCTTGTCACTCTGTGTATTTGGGTGCAACATTCTGCTTTTCTCAGAACTGGAAGTTAAAAGTATCAAGAACCATGTCACCAAGTTTTATATCCAAGCAACATGACTGCTCTGATTTCAGATCGGCGTTTCAAACTGTAACCTAGGTTTTCCTGGCAGTTGTTAATTCCTTTTTAAGATTTACTAATAGGGCAGTTGCTGGCATTTTAATTATTCAGTTATTCGGTTTTAGTTATTCAGCAGCTTTGGCCTCTCTTATCCCCTTTTCCTACATTTTTCTTTTTTCAGTTGCGTGGTGTTTATCCACCCAGAGCCTCCCCTGGTGTCAGTCAGCAGAAATCAGAGGAGCAGAGCCGACTTAGGGCAGCTTGCAATGAGCTCCTGAGCGCTCGGGCACTGGGGAGCAGGGAGGCAATGAAGCAGGAGAACTGCAGGAACATCCTTAAGGAGCGCAGTGATCTGTGTCTGCACTCCCTGAAAATGCTGGGTGAACTCCAGCCTTGAGCCATGAATTAAGGACTATTCTCAGCACATGTTTTTTCCTGTCAAGCACTGCACAAATCCTGGAGTTTGCAGGCAGCACGAATGCTGTTCTGCTTCTGTAGTTGGACTGCTCAGCCCATCTGAGATCTGAATTGCTGCTCTCTCTGCCTCCCTTTGTCCCTCCACTGAGTCTAGCAGTAGCCTAGGGCAGCAGTTTCCCACCTTACACATCACTGATTATTTGTTCAAATTCCAGGTGAACTAGAAAATAAGGTTAAATGTGATTTCTGACCCTTAGAAGCTCCAGAACAAGTAGGTGAAAGAGTGAAGGCAAGCTCATCTCGCTCCTTCAAGAGCCCTACCAAAAAGGAACATTTCTGGTGGAGTCAGGTTCCTGGGATGCCCTCTTTAACAGGCATAAAAGCAACCCGAAAATCAAGCATCTGAAGGTGTCAGAGATCCACTGGCTTTTAATGGCAAAGCATATAATTGTCTCTCCTCCATTCCAAAATGCTGTTACCAGGACACATTTCCTATTACTTTCTTGTTACCATCTCCATTTAAGTTCTTAATTAGGCAGAATCATTCCACCCATGCACAGAGAAAAAAAAAAAACCCACAGGCGATTTTTTTTTAAAACTAATAATTAAAAGGCTCAGCGAGCCATCCTTCAGCACAGCTCAATACAAAAAATATGAAAGCATGTCTTGAAATGTGCCCAAAGGGTCGAGCTGCCCCATGAGGTGGGAGAGGTCCTGTGGCAGCAGGCAGGGCAGGAGGGAGCAGGGGAAGGGATGGGGCTGCTGAGGAGGGATGTTAAGTGATGTTCAGCAGCTCGGTGATAGCTGCTAAGAATAATGAACTTGACCTTGTCAAAGGCCGTCATTATTGATAATAACAAAGTTCAACAGCATTATTATAGGATTTTACAACTGCTAACCTTTATTGCTGGAGGGCTAATTGTGACCTTTCTTGTGTCTCCTTCACACCTAATTAGGTTTCTGTTGTAGAGAGATAAAAGAGTGTTTGTATCAGTGGGGCATCTTTTTCTGCAGCTGAATGAATTCATGAAAGACTGAGATTGTTAAGTGAGAGAAAGAGAGAGAGAGAGGAGGAAATACAGAAAAAGGCAGGAGGCATTAATAGACTTTAGAATAAAATCCTGACAGATTCAAATTGATTCTGCTGCCTGAGAAAATTGAGTGCAGAGGGAATTAGATTTATGCACTGTTAAATGTAACTGCCTGGCAGTATCCATACAGAAAGCTGTTAAAATGGTAATCTTTAGAGATGTATGAAAATTGTGTGTGAATAGACCAATGAACCATCACTCAGAGCATGTCTCTTCTAGCCAAATAACACAAGACAGTATTATTATTATTAATAATGTATTACAAACACTATGCATTATGTATGTAATTTAATCACAGTATCTAAATGTATAAACAACAGCACAGGCACTCGGTAACTTTTTTGTGCTTGTGGTTTACATATTCAGGTTTTCTCTTTGAGGACCCCCTGAGGACATGAGGATGCTGCTGGTAGTGTTTGTGACCAGCTGAGCCAAGGGACCTTGCACCCCTGGACTCAGGGCAAGAGAGCAGCAAAAGGCCTGGCAAGGAGCTCCTTGCAGACAGGGAGGCTGGGCCAGAGTGGGCAGACAGCACAAGTACCTCTGATGTGATTTTTTTGTTATTTTTTTAACCTTCTCAGCTGAAAAGACCTGGTTGGTGAACCTTCTAAAGGCTAACTTCTAGCAAGAGGCATAGAGCACAGCAGTGTGGGTTATGGGGAGTTTTGAGGTACCATCAAGGAAGTTAGGAACAAGTTTCTAATAAACATATCCATGGCTCAGATTGAGAGGAAAAATCAAGCTAGAAATAGCCTCTTGATTCCCCTATTTGAATTCAGATCTGTGGTTCTTACATCAAGATTATCCCTGGCATCAAAGCAACTGTGAGTGAGACAATGTTATCACTGATGACAAGGACAATCACTGATTGATCTTTCACGATCTGACTTAGATTAGATGCTGTCACAGGCTCTTTTTATTACTCTAATGGTAGTGAGTTTGCTCTACCCACATCTGGAAGTGCACTTGCTGCAGTCATTGAGCTATTGCAGAAGAGAGTGAGTTGCTCTTCGGTTCTTGCTTCATCCCATCAAGCAGAGGGGGCTGTGAGAAGTTGGAAATCCAGAAATACTTCCAGGTGAGCCACATAGTTAGTTCCTTTGGGTCTCTTTGGTGCCAAGTTTCAGCTCCTCACATCCTCACACACTTTCTTCTATTAAGAAAATGCTGTTTCTACACAGAACATAAATTCACTGATTTCCTAGGTCCAACCCAACAAACCATCAGGCAGCACCCAGTGCAAGACCTTGACAAAATGGACAGGGTAGGAGGGGTCTGTGTAAATTCATGTCTCACCCTTGAAAAACACGAGTGTAAGGAGTGGAATAGAAGTAACAAAAATTTAAACACTAAACCTGCAGAGAAGAGCCACCCAAAAACTCTTAATGGTTCTTTATGCCAAAAGTATCCAAAATGCTTTCCTGGTAAAAAAAGCTGGATGAGCTGATAAATGTCTGTCTTTTAAGGGCTATAGGCTTGACTAAGGATAAATTTTCATGCATATTGGTGGGAAAACTTTCAGAAGAGTACAGAAATTAGGGTCCCTAATACTCAGAATTTCTGGGATTTTCTGCATAGGGATCATTTCGCTCTTGCTATAGGTAGATGTAAGGTATTCTCCCCGGCTGTCCTGGGTGCACCTTGTGGGAGCAGAAACATCCTGAAAGAGGCACAGCTGGACGTAAACAAGGCACAGAGGGGAGTTTTGGGTTTAGCATTTCATTATCATCGAGCAGATGTTTTCTGGGCATCCCAGACTCCTGCTTTAATTTGGCTTGTTAATAGTACAGAGCAGAAAACCCTGTTTAACAAAATAATTAACAAGCATTTAAAGCAATTTTTTTTGTAGCATTGTCATTCTAGTGAATACTGTAGGTTGACTCCCAGAAGTGAAGGAAAAACTGGGGTGTGGTTAAAGCACCTGCTCTGAGGCACTTCCAAGGCACAAGACCTCAAGGAGACTATTGGGCTGTCTATGAATATTTGGGGAATAAACTCCCCTTCTCCCTTGCATGTTCCTCCTGGATTTTGGGGTCAGGAATTACAAAGTGCTGCCTGACTCATAACTTCACCTCAAATCGATAGGAAAAGCAAGTGCTCTGGGAATGTACTAAAACTGCTTAAATAGGCATATGCAATAATGTGTTGACAAAAACATATGAGGAAAATATTCCTGGGTATATTGCACTGTGGAGATAAGTACACTGGCAAAAGCAAGTGTTTTATTTACCAGGCCAGCTCATTTTCAGACTAGCTTTCTATAACAAAAGAGTTTAATAATAATGTTGAAGGCAAGAAAGATGCCTATAAATAGGACCAAGACATGTCTGTGGAACTTTTTCATGAAACTTTAATGGCAAGAGAAATAGCCTTAATGTATCGCACTTGGCAAATTCTTTATTGCCTTCCTGCCTGCACTAACTTAATGTGAAAGTAGGTAGCAGAATCAAGAAATTATTTCTTTTATGTGTTCACAACTCTTAAGGCTTTTCTAGCTGAAAGGCTGAGTATTGGTCCTGTGTCCCCTTCTTGGTCCATGCTGGGATTTGGGGACAGTAACAGCCCTGCCTCCCAACACTGGCAGTTCACTGCTGACTCAGTTCCCATCCTCATCCAAGCACCTCTGCCTGCCCATAGATCAGGGATGACTGGATACTCAAGCCAAGCAAAAGGAAGTATTTTTTCAGAGAAAAAAAACCCCCCAACCAACCAACCAAAAAACCAAAACCAACCATGCAGCCCAGCTGAGAGCTTTCTCCCACCACAGTGACCCACCAAGGGTCTGTCTCTGTATGAGGTTCCCAGCAGGTGGGGTTCATGAAGGATGCAGCTGCCCTATGGGATAGAAGGCTCAAGCAAAAGCAATCCCCTATTTCTATATTTAGAAAAGCCTTGGACACAGACACAGGGCCTCTCAAAATGAATGACCCATTCATTCCCCTCCATCCGTTCAGGTGGCCTTTGCTGTATCTATTAACTACCAAATCTCCAGCCTATCGAAAATGCAATCTATCTTCATGACATTAAAGATTTTATCTCTGTGCCTCAGCACACACTGCAATGTGAAAAGGAAAGGGATTTCATTCTGGGCACTTCAAACGTTACATATAGAACATTTGGCATTTCAGGCAAAAGGTGGTTTTTACATAGAAATGGTAGTTTCTGCAATTATTTTCCACTTTAATAATTTCACTGGTGTATATTATCCATCGATTATCAAACATTGCCGACAGGTATCTTTGTTTTAATGACTTATGACTGATACTTATTTTAAGTGGGATACTCTCGATGGCAACGGCCTTTGTTTCTCCTTCCTCTTCAACCCCTCCCTCTTTAAATCTTTGCAGTGCCTGTAATAAAAGAGCAGTGTGCCCAGCCTGAGATTGCTCAGAAAGGATCCAGAACTGCACTTCTGTTCCTGGCTGCTGTGCATGTTTATGTGGACGTCTGAGAAAGATTATAAATATCTCTATGTTTTAGTCATTTGGCTTCCTAGAACTATACAGGAATATTTCTGGTTGGTGCCACTGCTCATCTGTCAAGCACCTCTGTGACTTTACAGTGTGTGTGTCTCTAGTCTCACAACTCTTGTCCTCCTAGAGGTTTTATTTTCCTTTAGATGCACTCCTAAAGATGGCAGCAGAAAATGTCACATATCCCAAAGTGCTTCTACTACTCTACAGTCCTGTAAAAGACTAAAATTTGCAAAGGGAGCCTAAGGGAATCCAGCACCCAAATCCTACTGAAGGATTGGGAGAGCAGTACTCTCAACCTCAAGGAAGATTGCAGTGTTGATGAATTCCCAAATATTTCATAGCAGAGCCAATAATAATATCATGTTACTTAATAACTACCAAGGGGAAGGGCTGGGCAAAGCGTGTTTGCAGCTGGAATTCAAAATGCCCTGGAAAACCCTTTACAGAGGGGCTGGGTGGCTGCTCCAGGCAGGAGAAAAGGGTGTTTGCAGTGTCTGGAGTTTGCTAATGAACAGAGGAATGGGGAAAAGGCCAGGGAGGGAGTGTATATCCACCTGACTTACAGAGAAGAGACTTGCAACAGCGAATGTAAATCCTGACGATGACAGCTCGGATGAGAATTTCTCCTGCCTCTCCCTCAGTCATGATCTTATTTCATGATCAGTACTACGGGCTGCCACTGCACCAACAGTGTTTAAGAAGCAGCTCATGCTCCAAGGAAAATCACCTCTAAACAGGCACACACAGAGACACTTAGATCTCACGCAGTCAGAGCAGAGGCAGGCGATGGTGATGGTTTCCTTTGTACAAGAGGCGTTGGAATCTTGTGGCCAGAGAAACAAACCCCGTGGGTGCATCTCTGGGGCATTTTCCACAGCTTTTCCTCTCAAAGATGATTTCATTTTGCAAGTACAAAATCACATGGTAATTTTGATGTCCTCAGTGTGTAAGGGCTAAGCCACCAGTGGCTGTTTCCTTCTGCCAGAAAAAAAAAATCCAGCAATGCCTCCCATTTTAGCAACAGAATTTATGCTGTAACTCACCCCGTTTTGTACAGTTGGAGCAAAGCCTCACTCGCAGCCCTGTTATTCAAAGTCTCTGTCAGGTCCTGACCTTCCAAGTCCATCACTTCTGGCTGGCAGGGTGAGTGGGTATCTCCTAAGACAGAGTGGTGTAAGAGCCCCAGAGCCGAGCTCAACATGTCCAGCCTGGCCAGACAGAAATGTCTGGCTGGAAATCATCAGCTGCTGCTCCACACCAGAGCCCGGCCGTGTTTACCTAATCTGCAGACCAGGCACATCCACTCAGGGAGAAAAAAAAGAAAATCACAGGCAATTTGTCAGAGCATTAGCTGATAATTCAGACAGAAATGTTAGATCTTGAGGCACGGCTCGGGGCTGCAGGGGAAATGTTATTGACTCTGACAGATCCCTGATGACAGATCCACTCCCTCTCCCAGGGGCAAGGCTACATTTAGATACACTTAAATTTTCATTGGAATTCCAGGGTAACGCAGCAAGTGGACAACAGGGAAAGAAAGGGAGAGGTTAGTGGAGGAAGAAGGAGCTTGCATGGTTTGGCTTTTCATCCCACCCCTGTAATTGTGGCCTAATTATTTCCTTTAAAACTCATTGACTTCACCATGGTAATTATCACTCAAGCTTAGAAATAAATATCCTTTCTGCTCAAAGACAGCCATTCCTGCCTACTTAATGCTGCTTACTCCATGTAATAGCTCAGAGTCCAGATTTAGACGACAGTGGATTCCTTTCAGACTCGATGAAATGTTCCACAGCCATTTCCCACCACCTCTGGCTTACCAGCCAGTTACATCTATTCATTGTCTCTCAGGCAGAGATTTTAAGCATCTTCAAGTTTTTGTTTTTTTTCTTATTATTCTATGCATTCATAGCATCCAACACAAAGCTGTCCTGAGCCTCCAATGACAGCTGTTAAGCAGCAAATAATAGTAATAATTGGAGCATTTCTAATTGGGCTGTAGTTTTTTAATTTGAGTGCCTGGGGAGGTGCATTGTCCTTCAGCATGGCTCTGCCCCTAATTCACCCAGGTTGCCTTGAAAATGCCACACTTCCAGGTGTATTTAAGCACATAAAGGAACATCTTCATTTTTGGAGAGGCTGAAAACAAATTTCAGCAGAGCTCAGGTCTGCCACCTCTGAGAATAAGGACAACTCCTACCCATCTTTAAGTGTATACCCTCGATTAGATGGCTTTCTTCACATCTGCATAGGAAAATATTGACCGTTTCTATCCAAATATGATGTTCATGTGTTTCATTTCCCTTTACCCATTTCCACACCATTCAGCCCTAAGCCTCATTTCTCCGAGTCATTTATTATTCTCAGCCCTTGCTTAATGATTCACTTCAGCCAACAACTCTGCTGTGAGTGGCAGAGTGTGATCCCAGACACAGCTGCTGCTGCATCCAGAAATCCTCCTCTGTGGGGTGAGGGAAAAGCAGCCTGCTAGGGCTTATTCAAGCCTAGGAGAAATCTCCTTGTTTGTAAGGTTTTTAACTGGACTTTCCTTTTGTGATTTATAAGTTCTGAGTTTACCAAACAACAGTATCTTTATGGGAAGAAAAAAGCACTTTTGATTGAAACTCATACAGTTTTTTTTCCCCCAAGCACATAGTTTGGCCCCCAGTTTGTCAAAACTGAGCCTCATTAATATTGAAACACACAAATTTAAGCATAAACTTGTGCTGCCCAGTGGTTCTGATGGTACTTAAAGCACATCCAACATTTCCTCAGCCTATATTACCTTTCAGGCTGTATATTCCTTTAATGCCTGACCAGGTATTTCCACTTGGGAGTGCTGTGCATGAATTCAGCTCAAAGCTGCTTGACTTTTGGCAGGTGACCAGACCCAGCTGCTCTGGTGGCTCTTTGTGTGTTTAAAATGGCACAAAGGCTCTGCTGAAGCAGGCACAAGTGCTCCCAAAGCATCGTGTACCCAATGAATCAGGGCCACAACGAGCAAGAGGGAAACAGGAACCCATTTAATCCTGGGCACGTGCAATAATTTAAAGAAGCCCCTCTTCCATCCCAGCCAGCACACGAGGTGCAGCTGTTAACTTTCAGCACGCTGAGGGCTAAAGACAATGAAAAATCCAGCCCTGGAGGAGGTTAAACCAGTGCATCATTTGCCAGGGAGCTGTGAGCCATTAACCTTTCCACTGGCACTCGCAACCAAGAGCTGGGAGATAAACACGTTGGGGAGGAAACAAATTGGTTCATTCGAATGCTATTAATGTGTGTGCCCTTGGAGGCCACGTTTATGCTTTTGGAAAATTACACATTCATGCATAATGAAGTGAGATATAGCTCACCGATTGCCAACAGGGTGCAAAGCCCACAATAAAGATTTATAGCAGGTGCCTAATTCTCTAAACATTTGCAAATTAAGTATTTACAGACGTAATGCTGGCTATTTTATTGCCAGTTTAAGTTACCATCATTTGAGCTTTTTATTTTGCACTGAAACTGAGCTGAGCATTTAATATCCATGATGTGTAATTTATTCAAGTATAATTTGGTGATGTTATAGTGGGAATTAAGGCAATACCCAGAGACCCTAATTATGGCACAACTACACATAAACATAGGAAGAAATCCCCTGTCCTAAAGAACATGTTCTTAGCTGACAAAAAGAGATAAAGATTGTAATAGACACTGCGGAGTGGAGTGATGTTGTAAAGAGAGATTGAATGACTTGCCCAGTGACACATGAAAAGCCTGTTATAGATGGAAAAAATCCAGACCTCCTTCCCTACCTACCTGGGGCATAAAAGTAGATTTTTCTACCTGCTCAGAGAGGATGGGCAGCTCTCCCAGTCTGAAGAGCCTGGCTCTCAGTGTTACTGAATACAGCCACAAAGCACATCCCAGCTACTGAAATAACTTGTCTCTTTGGGGAGCTGCCACAGCTTACAAGTGAGCTAATGTAAAGATTTCCAGTAATACTGAATAGACAGAGCATGAACACGAGGTGAAAGTATGGCTAACAGAGAATACAGCACCTAAATACTCCTATTGCAGCTCTATTTACAGGGAACATTGAAGGAAAATGCAAGAATTCACGCTGTGGTGAGTTCATAAGAGAGATTTTGCACAGCAGCAAAGGAAGCATTTCCCACATGCTGTGCCATGCACAGATCAATGGCTGTACCTGGGGGAGCACCAGCTCAGCCCCAAAGAGGAGCTGCTGT
Source organism: Entomyzon cyanotis (assembly GCA_024500445.1). Lineage (NCBI taxonomy): Eukaryota > Metazoa > Chordata > Aves > Passeriformes > Meliphagidae > Entomyzon > Entomyzon cyanotis. The sequence continues at coordinate 5,849,021 of JAKEPQ010000852.1, forward strand.
CAGTGCTCAATCAAACCCCAGCTCGATGTGTTTAACATTCTCCCTCTCCCACCACAGCTGCTGGACCACGGGAATGGGTTTGTTTTGGAGGGTGTCCAGCTCCCCCTACAGCTCTATCCACAGCCAAAGGAGAGCATGGGTGGTTGGTTGAGTTTCAGCCATGGAATGGCTTCAAAACTCAGCATCAATGACCCTCAGGAGGAGCAGGGGATGAGGTGATTCACACTGGTGTTCTCCTCACAGGTGGAGGGAGCACATCTGTTTTTCTCAAAGGGAAGGAGCAGAGTCTCTCTCCCTGCCCAAGTGGCTGGTGACATACTCAACCTGCTCCTCTGGAGCCACTGGCCAGCCCTCCGGCTGGAAGAGAAATAACTTCCCTGCCTCTTCTCATCACGTGTTGAGGAGCTAACAGTTTAGAGAGGAAGAGAGAAGATTACTCATTCATTAAAAATGTGGCTTTGAACCAGGCCTAAAGTGTTATTCCAGGAGTCTCATAATGAAACACATAAGGGCCACTCGCAGCTTTCTCACTCTGCTGAGCAACCCTGGAGCTCTGGGCTGCTCTTTGGGAGATGCCTGTGTGCAACACACACCAACACAAATCCAGAGGTGAAGCCACTTCCTCAGGCAACACGTGGAGGACCTTACCTGATGTGAGCATTCCTCCCACCAAGTCCCATGTCAGTACACACTGCCTGCAGCATCCTAAGCAAATTAACTTCAGGGACATGACTTTCACAAGCAGACCATGAGATATGAAATCTCTCTTGGCCTCATCACCTCTCAGACCAAATCAAAATAGAAACTGCCTTTTGACATTGTCCAGACACGTGTGAAACGAGCAGACTGGTCTTTGTTGCACACAAATACAGCTCTTGTGAAACAAGATAGAAAAATCTGACACTTTGCCTGCCACAAGGTTTTTAAAGATGAAGATCAGCTAATCCAGATGAATTCGTGCCATACCCTGGGAACCACTAAACATATTCACTATTTCTGGTTGGCTGGAAAGTGGATAAAATTACATCATTATGGGAACACTGTTAATGCACAGTGGTTCGAGGAAGAGGAGAGGAGGGGGAAAAAGCAAATAGGACTGGAACAACTGCTAAGTACTTAAGCTGTTTTCCAGCCAACATGTATTAAGAATGTATTTTCAAGTGTAGCAAGGGATGCTGTCAATAACTGTAAGCCCTGATGCCAAGTGCTGCATATACATTTAGAACAATTGACACTTGTAGAGGTTAAAATGGAGATTCTTCATCCATGAGATGCTATTTTGGTCTCTTCCTAAGATGCTGAAAGAAACACAGGTAGCTACGACAGATTCAGAAGAGCTGTTAACACGAGAGCAGCATTCAAAAGCACCTATTTTCCTGTGAGAATCTAAGTAGGAAAGCACACACAGGTCTGTAATTGTTTTCCTTAGACCAATAGTTCTGCCTTTCCACTCACTCTCATGAATTCCCCTCTCCTGGGAAAGCCAGAAATAGAAAGGCAGGGAGAATTTTCAACTTTTCAGCTGAGTTTGGTGACAAAGCAAACAGGTCAAGGCTGCGTGACTTTGAAAATGCCATCCATTATCTGGGGCTGAAGCAATGACAGGAAAACAAGAGGAGATATGGAAGACACAAAGTGCCATTCCACTCTTCTGAGATCAAAATTTATCTCCACCCACTAGTAGAAAGCTTGTGGACTATTAACAGACTTCTTGGATCTTCCCATATTTAAATTATTCCTGATTTGAAACTGCTCTCATGACACTCCTTCGGAGTGTCTGCTTTCCCTTCTGAAGGCATAACTCTCATCTCCCTATCACTTCACACACATGTAAGCTTGGGGTGGTAAAGAGCTTTAGTTTTAACCACAGTGTGTTATAAAGACACAGGGTGTTCTCTTATCTCCTCTTTTTTTCCCATTATTAATCCAGATTTTCATGGAGCTTCTCTATGAATTTATGAAATCATCTCACTAAACAACAACACATTGACCTGGGGGAAAAATGGAAGTTAGAAGTGTTAAGTGAAATATGGACTGTGCATCAATAGAAGAGTTCTTCCAGCACATTCAGATCGGGTCTGACAGAAATGGAAGGATCCATATCAGATGCACCACATGCTCATGATGGTGGTTATCTGTGCTTTCAAGATCTCCCATTAATCTTTGTGATGTCTGAGGATTTTCACAAAGGGAGAACATTATTTCAAAGCACTGTTACTTGTTTTACTTTCAGGATGGAAACAAGCCAAGCTATCCACCTGTACCAAACATTGTTGCATGTTTTCAGTTTTAAAAAGCGTTATTTGTCAGAGACAGGGTGCTCAACACTTGTGACATCCAACCCTGATGAGAGATCCAGTTGGGCATCCTCTGAGAGGAGAGGCCCATCACAGCTCTCTCTGCTGGGTTTGCTGGCTTTGTTATCATCAAAAAAAGAACATTTGCTGTCAAACTGTGGAGAAGCAAAACCAGGATTGGCTTCACCTTGCACAAACCTGGCTGGGGCAGTTTGGTGTTTGCCCCAACCAGCATGCTTCAGCCTAGGATAAGTGTGTCATTTCTCAGTGTCACTTTGATTCTTTAGTTTAAAAGCAGCTGAAGGAGGAAGCAAAGTGCTGCTGTGTGCTTCCTCCCATGGGCACAGGTCACCCAATGCCTCAGGCAGTGCCAGGCAGAACCCAAACACAGCCTGTCAGGACTCAGGACAGCCCTGCAGAGCTGTGACAGCCACTGCTGACAAGTCTGCACCCTGTAACCTGCACCCTGCACACTGCTGCCCTTCTCTGCACCCTGCACACTCCTTCCCCTCCAGCTGAACACCCACGGGGGACACCTGGATAAACCTGCCCACAAACCAGCCCCACAGCTCCCAAAGGCAGCCGGATGTGCTGCTGTGAAGCACAGACAGCTGTCAGCCTGAGCGCGGCTCACGGCGGCACAGTTACATCTCTTAATTATTACCAGCCTGGCTCCCCGAATGTGCACATTTTTTCACAGTTACTAAATAAGTTAATCACTTCGTGAACAAGGAAATCTGCAGATGCCTTTGAGGCTTTGTTAACATAGTGCCTAAGCCAGCTTTACACTCTCTTCTAATCCTCTTTAAGACCGTATGAGGCAGTGAAGTAGCCTATAATCAGTTTTTAAGGTTATAGACAATATCCCCTCTCAAGCTGGTTGCCTAGAGCAACAGTGCAGGAACTGAATACTAGCAATGAGATTGGATTACTTGCCTTGTTTATTCATCCATATATATTTATCCTCTGCTCTGCCTACAGCAGAAGCAGGGATTTTTGTAGCCTGTGCCTTACACGTCTGGATGCAGAGCAGAATTTATGTAAAAAAATGCAGACAGGCTTCAAGAATTAATCTCCTTCCATTTCCGATTCTCTCCTTTCCCTCTCCACCTCAATACCTGAAGGTTCAAAACACTCCCAGAACTAAGACTGCCTGCAGTCCCTCAGCAGCAATAACAGCCTCCCACTGCTTCTCACACACATGGAGGCAGAAAGCCTCTTCCCAAAGTGCTGGCATCACCAGCAGCATTTCAGCATCCCTAGCTGCCTCCTGAGCTGGTGCCTCCTCACCAGCAGGAGCTGCTGTGCACCTTCCCTGAGAACCTGTCCCAGCCTGACCCACAGGAAACCCCAGATACTGTTTGCAGAAAGCAAATTGTCCTGCATTGGAAATCCACTCACAAGATGTTGCTCCATGTTCCTGTTTTGCTCAGTTACAAGCATTCTTCTTTCCTTGAAAAGTTGGATTTTCCCTCCAGCCAAAGCCACTTCCCTTTTGTACTTTACGCTTAGGCACAGCTTTAACCAGGTCAGTGGGATTTTGGTTTTTCATCAGCCTCTCTGAAAATCCCAAAATGCACAGCAAAATCATGTCCTAGTGTTGCCATGCTTCTGCTCATCTGAGCCTTCTTGGAGTTTGCACCTTCTGTATCAAATCTACCCAATCTCTTCTATGCCAAAATACCTGCTTGGAGCTCTCTCTAACCACAGACTATAGAAACCTCCAGATCAGTCATTAACAGTAAAACTGAAAGGACCTTCTTCACCTCCCACATTCCCTGGAGCTTGGCTGTGTTTGGTGGCCAGAGCTGACCTCTGCTGTGGAGCACATATAATTTCACAGAATCACCTCTCAATAAGAAATAATTCACCCAATTTCCTCCTACAATCAGAGCATCCCAACCTTGTGCAGCCCTGGTACCTGAGAGCTGGTTTTTATTGCACATCAGCTCGCCAGGGAACTGGTGTCAGCAGCTCTTGGGGAAAGAGGGGCTGTGGGAAGGCACAATGAAGGACCAAGTCTCAGGGGGACTGCCACGCACTTCTTCACATTATCTGGGATATTTCACTTTGTAACTCACTTCTTTACTAGTAAAATGTTGTATTCATTCAAGCAAACAGAGGTTTGACACATAATAAATTCGCTGAGAAACCGATTTTCAAAGAGATGCAGCTGAATGGCAGATGAATTTAGGGGACAATTGTTGCTGTTAGCAGAGAGGGTGAGGGGCTGTGAGGTTGCTCCTAGGAGGGAAATCCGAAAAAGAGTTCAAGACACTGCATTTCAGGACAACACTGTTAAAATCAAAGGCCTCATTTTGGGAAGGGTGAAGTGTATCCTTGAAGGCAGCTCAGCTGGTTAAAGCACAGTGCTAACAATGCCAAGGTCATGGGTTTGTATGGGATGTTCACTAAAGAGCTGGACTCAATGATCAATGTGGGTCCCTTCCAACTCAGAATATTCTGTGATAATATTTTCAAAAAGAAACTTTTTAGCTTCTCAGCTTGAAGTGGTTTTTTTCTCTCACATTAAAAGTCACCTAAATTAAGAGGAAAAGCAGAGATAAATAACCCCAAATCAAAATAGATTGCCTCATTTTGACCTAACTGACATTGCAGGTTGACCTGAAATGAAAGTTTTGTGGTTTAAATTTCACTAAAAAAACCCCTGAAAACAAAAAATATGTCTCAAACTGACATGAACCATTTCCTCCCACCCATCCCACCTTGGAACCTGTCTCTGGTTTCTGCCCCAAAAGGCCAGCAATTCTCACACATTATTGCTTCGTTTCTTGCACCATTCCCCCAGCTGGTGATGTACAACCCAAGGTGTGTGTAACCCTCTGTCAGGTGTCTGTAAAGTGGCATTCAGTGCCATGCACTGTCTCTGCTTTTCCCAAATCCTCAGAAAATGAGCAGGCAGACATGGGAAATCTGCTCCTGCCCCAGGCTCCTGTGCCCCCATCCATGGGCTTCCCTGCAGATGGCACTGCGGGAGCATCTGAGACCCCCAGAGCTGACAGGAGCCTCTGCATCCTCCACTCCCTGCCTTATCCCCTGAACTCACATCATTTCCTTGGCCTACTTTCTATTTAGGGTTTTTTTTTCCTCCCAGAGAAATTATTTATCATAGGGATTGCCAGCGCCTAATAAACATCCCTCCAAGAATAAATTTGTTTATCTAAGGTATTTTATTATGCTGCCTCAGATAAAAGAGAAGGGGGAAAAATCCTCCCAGAATATTTTGACTGTGCAAACAGTGGAAGAGCAGTGTCCTTGAGCACAATTTTCAAAGGGGAGGTTTGTCAGAAGCCATTTCAGCTGTTAAGGAATGAGTTATCTTTCAAATGAACAAAAAGAGGTGGCGGCACAGGCCCTGGCAACTGATCCAGTGTGACAGAGACAGATTCGAGAACCTCAAAGCATTTTGTTCCAGGGGCTGCACTGGCTGTCCTCCTGTTTCACCTTCTGTTTTCATCCAGACTGGGTGGCAGGGGAGGAAGATGGAAGCATTTTAAATTCAGATTGCACAGGTTCGAGTCGCAACACAAGACAGCAGGTCACGGAAAATCAGGACTTCTGTCACTCAATCCCACGGTGGTTTCTGCCTCTGCCTCATCCCCCTCCCTGTGCTGGAGCAGGAGCTCTGTGTCTCTGTGCTGATGAGCAGCACACAAGCCAGCAGATCCGCCGCACCAGTCAGGCTCCCCACGCCACAAAGTCATCGAGTTACACCAGCTGGGTCCCTGGCAAGAGCAGCCCTGGGCTGTGCGAGGAGATAATGCAGTGAAAGGAATGCTTATTAGAAGCAGGAAGCCTGACAGTAGGATTTCTCATCCCAAATACAAGGTTTGCAGCAGTATAAATAATGCATGTCAATTGCCAGCATCCTGAAAATTAGTTAAAGTAGGTTGGGGGGTAAAAGAGAAGAAAAAAAATATTCACACTGCAATGCTCTCCATTCAAAAGGAGCTAGCTGCTTCTAAGGGGCCAGTATGGAAAAAGGGGCAGTAATTAAAACCTCGGGTTTTTTTTGCATGAGACTCTGTTAGCAAGAGTGAATATTTTTTAAGTTGCTGGACCCAACCCTTCAGCTTCTTGCCCAAAATGCAGGGTGTTGCCCTAGCGGGAATATGTATGGCAAATCCTGTACCTTGGGCTGGGGCAGCTCACCCAGAGCTCTGTCTGGCTCTCCCTCCAAGAAGGCATCTGGAGATCTGCTGCCCACAGCTCCAGCACTGGCTCAGGGACAGGGCAGTGCTAGCCTGCTTCCCTGAGGATCCACCCTGCTTTGACAGCTCAAACCACTCACAAGTTCACAGGGAGCAGGAGGTGGTTTTCCAAACCTCTGGAAAGTCTTCACTGACTTGGTGCTTTCAGCCTCCAGAATTCTGAAGATTTTTGCCAGAACCCTCAGCACCCAAAGGAGGGACAGTCCTTGGCTGCTCCTCTGACCCACAGCATCCCCACCTGAGCACTCCTGCCCTAGCCCAGCACTGCTCACAAAGCCCACAAAGCCAGCAGACACACAGAACTGGCCCAGCCCAGGGGAGCAGGACCTGGTGGGAGCAGGGCTGCAGGAGCAGAGCTGGCAGCAGGCCACCCACCATGGAAATGCAAAGGACAGGCATGAAATGCACCAAATCCTCACTTTCTGTAGTGTTTTCAGTGAATTTCAGCTTCGTTTTGGCTGACAGGATTTGCCAGTGAAGTGTTGAATGCCCCCAGCATTGCTGGTAGGAGCATCCTCTCTGCATGTTGCTGCTCGAGTTTAACCCACCTGCAGCCTTAGCAAGAACAATGAAGACAGAGCCTTTTGAATTCCTCCTCTTCCCCCAGGAGCAACCCAAGCATGCAGATCGCTCAGCACATGGGAGGCCAGCAGCTCCCTCTGACTTGTCAAGAGCAATTTCATTACCAGCAGCAATTCAGGCAATGAGTTGTCCCCTTCAGATCTATCCAAATTCCAGATCCCACGGAACTCCCCCCACCCTCAGCTGCAATCTTCTCCCTAATCTAATAATAATCCCACCAGCAATAAAACACAGCCATGCTGGTGGAATGCTTCCTTGCTGAAGAGCCTCTGTGCACATCAGGGATGACCTCTGTGAAACTGCTATGCTTAAATAAATATCCTAAAAAAATAAATCTGAAAAACCTGCATCCTTTTCAATTTCATTTTGATCACCGTGGCTGACTTCCAGCCCCTCTGTCTAAATGCACAGGCCTTTGGAAAATACCAGAGATCATGAAAAAATGGTCCCTAAGGAAAGCTAAGCACTAAGCCAGTGATTGCCTCAAATAATCACCATATGCATGAAAACATTCATCTTTCTGCACATGGCACCAAACCCTTCACTCCTGCTGGACCACACATTTGTCTTCACACAAGTTTTCCAGGAATGAACTCCCATCCAAACATCAGGATAGCTCTGCCTGCTCCTCCAGGCAAGAGCATGTCTTCAGCACAGTGCCTGATAGATCTGTCAGCATCACAGGAATTAAAAGCTCTGACTCCATCACAGCTGGGTTCTCCAGAGACTAAAACCCCTTATAGCATGGGAAGCAATTTGACTCAGAAAATACAGAAATGTCCCCATCTGGCTTCCTGTCTATCCTGACCCAAACTTTGGATGGCATTCAAAAACCCATCAGGGATCCAGAAAACTGCTGGAGCTGCCTCTTTCCCATTGAAACAAAGTGTCCATTCAAAACACAGTATTTCCGTTTTTCCATGTTACTTCTAGAGGATAAAGTTGCATGAAAAACAAATGGGAATTAGGGAGATTTTTTTTTTAATGAGGAACCCATGATTTTCCTCAGCAAAGAAAGGGTTCAGCATAAGAAAAGACAGAATTTGTCACAAATGGCAGAGCATCCTTCTCCTGAGTTAAGCTGTGATCACTTCATATTTTCCCCTAGGAAGGGCTGTAGGTGTTCACTAGATCCCAATGCTTTTTGCAGTCAAATTAAAAGTATTTTGGTTGTGACTCTCTTTTCAGCTGCTCTTGGCACTTAACCCATTCAAGCTGTACTTTGAAGAAAAACGGGGCAAAGGCTCTCCAGGTTTTGCTGCTCATTTCCAACCAGAAGGGTGCAAATAATACACGGAGCCAGGGGATGCACTTCATTCCAGGGACAAGTAAGGGTTACAAACCACCTTTTATATATTTTCAAAGGCTAGCTAGAGCCTGGTGTTAACATAAGATAAATGTTAATGCATATGATCAACAGAACTGCCCAATCCACCAACCATCCCAAGAACACCAGTGGAAGGCATCACAGGGCTGGTACAAACCAGCAGCCAAAATACTAACTAGAGTACCAAAAATCCTAAGTATTTGGCTGAAGAGAAGCCTTTTTTAGCTTTTCAATGGAATCTAGCCCCATAAGACATGGCAAAGGCATGTTTTAGTATTTACTAATTTCTGCAGATACTCAGACTATTCCATGCTGCACTTCATATCCTACAAGTGAGGCTACACTTCATTACATAAGGTTCACATCACCAGGCAGAGCTCCTCAGCTAAAACTGAATCCCCACAGAGAGCTCTGCAGTCTGCTGTCCCAGGGGGTTCTGTTGGGATGGGGACCTTGCCTGTGTCTCATTTTTGGATGGCACTTAGCCTAGCGGACCCTTTGTCCAAGATGGAGTTTTCCTGGGCAGGAGAGCACCTGGATTGCATCTCAGGAGGCTGCATTCAGTTCCTGGCTATGTCAAGCCTCCCAAGCAACTGTGAGCAATTGTCTGTCTGTGCTCACCCTCTGTAAAATAACAATAATAATTCCTTCCATCTCCTTCACCCATTTCCATTAGGACTGAGCTGTGCATGGCAAAGAGCATCTCTCACAATGGGTAGCAGATATAGCAGCTGGAATAATTCACCTTCCCCACTTGTCTGCTGAGATGCTTTTAAGATAAAACTGAATGACAATAGTGTAACTGAGTTCATTTTCCACTTAAAAGAGAAGTCTCTCATCACAATACAGTAAAGCTTTGTAATGAATGTGCTTCCTGTGCTATTTTATAAAAACAGTGTTCAGGGAAATGCATATCATGATAAATACACATGTTAAAATGCCATTTATGTGTTACTTTGTGACAAGTTCAAAAGCAGAGATTCTAGCTTTGAGACCAGACACATTTCACAGCACAAACTATATTTAATGGAGCTGTAATCACAAGAAAATTTGGTGGGATTTGGAACAGAATATGGATTACCTTCCACAGGTACAGAAGAACCTAAACCAGCTTAGTTTGACTCTGCTCACCATTGCCAAACAGGCTCTGGGGGCTGAGCAGGCTCTGAAGTTTTTTCTCCTGTTTGCTTAGGGAGCCTGGTTTGAATTTTTAATTTCCAGTGATCAAGTGCAGATTTTTTTGCTTAAGCAGAACAAATAAAACAGTAATATGAAAATTGCTCAGTTAGTGGAGCCTCCCAGTCAGCAGAGGTGTAGGATTGCTCCTCGCCTGCTGCAGACCGCTTGCCTTACATGCCCCTACAGTGCTTTGTATTGAGTATAGTAATTACAGCACTTCCTTCCCATCTGGGATTCAGTCCAAAGGCATTTTACCAAGTAACAATGCTTTCTCTATTCACCCTCTTCAGAACAGAATAGCATTGTTTAGTTTAAGTGGGCTTCCAGCCAGAAGAAGGTCAATCATAACAAAGTACTGACATTAAGATAAAGGCTAAAACTATGCTTTATGAAAAGTATCCAACCCTGAACAGTTGGCACTTGAGTGACAAGTCTGCACTGGGGGTGTTTAATGTACTTAGCTTTTGTAATTTGGGAAGTGTTCGATTTCACATTTGTGTTTATTTATTGCAAACCACTGAATCACCCTCCAGGTTTTCTCAATTTTCTCTTAAGGAAAATACAATGTTCTATTGCAATTAAGTAAACAAAGTTGGTTTTAACATACACTTTAAAAAAACATTGATTTTTGAGCCTGACAGTGGCTCAGCTTGTTTACAGTTTGTGGTCTCAGGCATTTTCCCTGTGGTTCTCTGCATGGTAATTTGGCAGTAGAAAAGAGCTGACATTGTCTGGTCTCCTTTTTCGGTGTTGTCTGCGAGGAAAGCTCTCTCTAATAAAGCTGTAAGGGTGAGGATATCTTCCCAGCTATCACACCCCTGCAGATTAATGCAGCTCCTTTTATTTCTACTGTTCTTCTTTAAAACATCCCCCCTGACACTTGATCTGAACTGCCCCTGGTGTTTCCCCTCTGTGCTTTGATACAGGCTGCTCTGCTATCAGTCCTCCACCAAGTCTCTGGGATCTGGCTAGTATCCTCTGGAGCACTTGTTTGAAGTTTTGCTGTGTCTTATCTTTCAGTCTCTCCACAACTGAGCATTTTTTGCTCCTTCAGTGCAGGATTAACCTTCTTGGCTAATTTTCCATCCACTCTAATGCAATGGGTTTCAAATTGAGATCCAAGAGAGGACAGTAACAAGTTTAAAACCCTGGATGAGAGCTGGGGAGATTAATTTTCTCTATAGTTTCTTGTTTATCCTTATATGTGTCACTTGACAGCACCATGGCTTCCATTCCCATCTATAAAAGAGGACAATCCTTTCAATTATTCTTTTTTTAAGGTGATAGGGGTGACACAAAGCCCAGCACAGTGGAGCCCCAGGTGATCTGGGGTTTCCAGCTGCCAGTGAGATAAAACCAACACAGAGCACTTGCAGAGCATCCTTCAGTGATGCTGTGTAGCAGTTTTGCTCTCTGATAAACACTCCTGCAGACACATGGAGACTGGGACACGTGAAAAGCTTCACAAATGACTGCTTACCATGCTGCCACCACCCTCCTACTGCCAAAGGGGCTTATATTAAGAACAAGAGCATAGTTTTGAAATATGAGATTTTGTGATACACAATGTAGTGGCCAAATATTTAATACATGCCTCTGTCAAAAATTCCTCCATTGCCTCTTATACAAACCTCATTTAACTACTCTCTATACACTACACTCTCTAACATTCTTCCCTCCACAGCCAGCAAAGGAAGAATAAACACCTCAATATTACAGTCAAAGGCACAGTTCAGACCCAGATTGCTAAAAAGTTTAGGGTGCAACTCCTAAGCAGGAAACTGGTAAGAGCTCCCAGGAGTTCCTGCACTGTCACTTCATGGACATCCCTCCTGCCCCAGGCAGGACTCTCTTGAAATATTCCAGGGTTTGGTACTCAAGCCAAAGGTGTTAAGGAGAGGGAGGTACTGCTTCTTGTTATGACAAGACAGGAGAAAATAAACTTCCAGGCACTGAGTCTGTTCAGACATGTCAGATAAAGACATTTCTGCCAGCTTATCAGAGTTGGGTAAGTGCTGTCAGCTGATTTAATGCAGGATGGTCTGTTTCCCTACAAACCTTACAGCTCTTATATCCTTAAACCACTGTAATTCATTTTTAATAATTTATTCCTCCCCCTTCCTGGAAACCTAGAAATACATTAAAATATTAATTTAAAATATGCATGTTGAGGAATGGGGGAAGAGAGGAGAGGAAGGCGAGCACTGGGGACAGCAGACAGCACTGCTGGGAGGATTGCACACTGGTGCCTCATCAGCCAAACCATCATCAACACCCCCTGCACACACCCTGCTCTGCGGTGTTCACTGAGCTCTGCTCCCTTCCAGTGACACAAATCCTCATCACAGAGGTGCTCACACCAACCAAGAGCCCTCCTGGCAGTGTGTGCTAAACACAGCCCAGAGAAATGAATCCATCCTTCCAGGGGCTGGGCAGGAGAGTGTTAACGAGGCTGTACGTGATGCTTGGGATAATTGCAGCTCCTGGCACACCGTGTGTTGTCTGCTGGCTTCAGTCTCCAAGCTAGTTAAACTGGTTTCATTTGTCAGAACTAAAATTAACTCACACAGATTCTCAACGTTATCTTAATTTGCTAAATTCTACAGTTCAACCTAGATTATCCAAACTTCAATTATCCAAAACTCCTTGGTATTCAAAACAGGGTCAAGTCTCTTGACATCCATTAAGTACATTGAAAATTCCCTCAGTTATCAGAGACCTCATTTATATGAACATATTCCATATCCCCAATGGTTTTTATATAATTGAGGCTGAATGTCAGTAAGGTTTTGATTTCAGGATATTTTGACTGATAATTGAAACTTCCAGAGATAGCAATTATTTCACTATATTATTTTTGGCTGCCTTTTTTTTTTCTCCCTGCCCTGAGAAATCTGTTATATTAAACATGCAAATTCTGACTCAAAACTCCTTTTGACACCCCACCAAGCACTTCCAGACCTTCAACACCACCTGAATGCAACACACTGCTCACTGCAGGAGCTCCTGGAGCCCTGAGTGAGGTGGGAGTGAAGCACAGGGAAAGATGGTGCCTTGAGGGGCTCCTGGCGTGCTCCTCCAGTGGGCAGGAGATGGGAGCTGGGCTTGGGCTCAGATCAGTCACAGAATTTGCAGTCACACTTGGCTCAGCCTAACGAGCTGGCTGCACCTTGGAATAGAAATTTTAGCACAGCACAAAGGACATACCTAAGGTCTCAAATGTAGGTTTGATAATTGAACCTCAGCCCATGGAATATCAGGCCAGTGCCCAGCCAAAGCCCACCCTTCTCCGTGCTTAAGTGGGATGCTACCCTGTGAGGATAACATCTGACTCCCACATCACATTCTCTGCAAGGTGTTCCACTGATGCCAAAATAATTTTTCAGTAGCTAAATGCAGACAGAGACCAGCTCTGTTTTTAACTAGTGAGACAAATTTCATTGAGTATACAGAAAAATGTGTCCGAAGCAAAATTAATATGAAATTCAAATACTTACAAAATGCGAGGCATACATAAATATTGCAAATCAACTACTACTACAATTTGCTCTCCATACTTATTTAATTAAAATATGATACATTGCTATCAATATAAGTAAAGCAAAGTGTACGTTGTGCACAAAATTCAAATCTTTTCAGCTGTTTAAGCACTTCTCTATTGCAAACAATTTGCATAATGCATGAACTAGATTTATTGATGTGGTGAGCACGTCCCTGGCAGGACTCACCTGTGAAAGTGAATTCTGGAGCCACAGGCAATGAGCAGAGCATGTCCCTCCCCAAACCACCCCTGCTCCACTCGTGTGATGCCATCAGGCCTAGGAGAGGTGTGCAGAGCTATGGGTGAGCATGACAGTGCTGCAGAAAGGTTATGGGCAGGTTTGAGGAACAGCAGCACTTCACCACTTCCTCACCTACACCCCTAGGAAGGGAGGGAGGCTATGATCTGCCAGAATGAGAATGGGCACTCCCTCTCCAACTGGCTCATGATTATCTTTCCTCATAACTTACCAAACAGTGGTTTTAGGACCCCAAAGCTCTAAGCACAGCAGCTGTACAAATGTGAGTGAACAGAGAGGCAGTCTGACATGTAACATGGGATTATTTCAAGGATCTCCCATATGATAGGATGCTGTCCTGCCATCACCCAGGTGGTGCTGCACCCATCAGGCTGCATCTCTGGCCATCACACACAGAGCTTGAGCCAACCCACCAAGGGCACAGTCCAGGAGAAGAGGCTCAGGAGGATCATGGCACTGCATGGGAGCTATAATGAAACACCTGAATGCACTTTGTAAACTGTTTATATAAGGGAGTGTAATCAAAAGCGCTAACAGATGATTAATGGCTGCACTAATCAAATTTAGTTAATGCTCCCAGACAGGTCACAAGGCAGAAGATTCAAGAGGTTGCTCATCAATATTCCTTTCCTCCTACCTGCAACACCTGCTCCTGATGCTTAGAGCACACACATTGCCTTCTCTGTAAACATCAATAATATTTGTTAATTGGTTATTACTCCTTCCACAATGGAACCTTTAGGAACGAGCCTGAGCATTCAGTGAGTGAAAGATTGCCCTGACCACTGGGATGGAACTGTGCTCTGAAACTGCTTTTTCTACTGCATGCTCTGGACATGAAAAACATGCTCCACAGCAAACTGAACTATAGCTCCAAGTACTAATTCATACACTTAAACACCAGATCTGTGGAATATTGAACTCACTGCTTCTGTCAGCAGGAGCTGAGTTTGATACAAGAGCTGGTAAGGGAAGGTGGTGCTGTATCTGCATGAAATGAGGTGACTGCACAATGTGACATAATTTGTCACCACCCCTCCCATCCTCATGATATTTGATATATCCAGGTTGAGAAGGGATGGAAAGAGCAGAGCAGCAATGCTGTGCAATCCATGAACCATCTGGAGAATCTCTGGGCTCACAGCAATTCCAGTAGGTATGAAGTCACTAAGCAATGGCAACCACAAAAATGTCCTTGTTAGCAGTGTCCTGGAAAACTAATGTTCTTTTTGCTTACAAAACATTTGGTTAAAAATGGGTCCTTGTCTAAGCAAAGAGCCTCAGCATAGTAAATTTGTTTGCACTGTGGGAGGACAGCTCATCCTTCAGTATAAAAAAAGAGAGAACAAAGTGTAGGGATGAGAAAGGAGGCAATAAAAGTGGAAAATTAACAGCAACATAAAAAAAAAAAAAGACAAGGAAGGTTGAAAAAGATCTCATGAGGGAGAGAGGTCCAGGAAGTTTTGGGAAAGAAGGAAGGACTGGCCATGCTCTCACAACAATCAGATCCCTCCTGAACACTGACTCAAACAGCACCAGAAGAGACAAAACATAAGGGGTCCTCATTTCTGGGTTTGAGACAGAAAGCTGACTTTCGCCATCATCTGCAGATTTATCTAATTCTTGTCTTTTTATGCTTTAAATAAAACCAAGATACACTGAGAAATTCTGGAAGGTACATGAAAAGGCTCTCAGGGTTACACTTGCAAATTTTGTTCAGAAGTGTTTCAGGAGAAGGTGTGTGTTTTGATGTTATCCTGAAAAGTAAAACTGGATCTCTGGGAAGAGGAAATACCAGAAATTAAGTATTTGTGAAGTTCTAGAAAGAGGGGACCCAGACATCTGCCTTCAACTTTTACCCAAACTTACAGCTTTCCAAAAAGCAAGTGATAAAGAGAAGTTTCCTAAATTTGCACATTTCAGACAACACAAGACAATCATTACTCAGAGGAGGAAAAAGCCTTTTGGATTATTTTCAAGACTTGGTATCAGGAGGGGAATCCCAGTCTGTCCCTGCCGACTGGAAAACCCCCTTGCACTCAACAGCACTTGACTAGAGCAAGAATTACAGAAACATCCCCAGATCTGGTTTGGATACAAATGATGCAGCAGGGAGGAAGGGATGCTTCCCTCTCCCTTAGGTCAGTGTGCAGCACGTTGCCCTGATAAAGCTGAAATATCTGTCTCGAATTGCCTGCTTTCACAAGATTTATCAGGCCAGGCATTTCCCGGCGCTGTGCAGCTGCCCCAGCAGGAAGGGAGCAGCTCCCCTCCCGGCCCGGTGCATGCCTGCAGTAACCACATTAACCACAAAGCATGTTTTTATCTTGTTAAGCCGCTAAGCTCTGAAGTGTTCCGTTTAGTATGGTAATAACAAGGCTGAGTGATAAAGCTTTTAGTGGGTAGAGAAATAGCAGCCAAGATCTCCTGTGAAGGGGACATGCAGTTTGTTTTCTTTACACGGATTCTTCTGGACATGCCAGCACAGAAATAAATCAAATTCCATGGGCTAGATAACACCCTGACTGTGAGACAGACCAACAAAAGCTGGGAACTCAGCATTAAAGAGATGCTGTTAAGTAACTTAGGCCAAGGAGCTGACCTGTCAAACCTGATAAGGAATATAATCTAGATATTAACCAACCAATAAGATAAACCATGCTATTTAGGCACTCGGATGTTTTTTAATAAAGCAAATATAATGTTGGTATCTGCAGAAATAAGTCATTTTTTCCTGTTTTGGTTCTGCATGAGTAGGAGCAGTAAACACCCACCCAGTGTTCTGACCCCACCCACAAAACAGTTGTTCTATCCACCCAAAAATACTCTCACCATTCAAATCAGGAGACTGGCTAAGACCCTCAGAGTGATTAAACCGGGAGTGAGGGTGGTGACAGAGTTCAGAGGTTGAATAACCACAGTGGTGTCTCTGCCCTTGGGCAATCCAGGTCAGTCCTCTGACCCTCCTGCCTCCCAAAGAGCCACCTCCACTTTTCTTTTATCTCCAGCAGTGCTGGAGCAGGTTGTTCTTCAGGGTTCAGATCTCTCCTACTGCTCTCATCAATGTAAACTGCTTTTCATGTTTTGAGCTCAGGCCTCACTGATTGGAAAGTCCCATTATAGATCAAAGGGGATGTTCATTTGCAACCCAATTTAAAGTAATGGAAAGTTATTCAAGCATCTACAGATGAAAGAGTCCAGCCTTTAATCACTTCGATTGCTATCTCACCCCTCCACTTTCAACTAGGCTGCTTCAACCCACGGCAACTACTCCCAGACAAGTGCAGATCAGTGGTTCATTTCTCACCCCTGCACATTTGTGCTCTGTGTGTGTTTCTGACCATGTCCTGCACTCTCAGAGCAGTTTCTAACAAAGTTAACAAAGACAATTTTCAGTGGGTTGTTTTTTTGGGGTTTTTTTTTCTGATCACTTGCAAAGGAAGCTAAAGTGAACAAGTCAAAAAACCCTCACAGCAAATGCAAAGCTCCAAACAGAAGGCTCTAGTGGTGAAGCAAGGCCGGGGATGTCAGCCCTGCCTGCCATGCTGGACCAAGAATTTGGCTGCTTTGCAAATTAACAGGATGAAAACACTCAGAAGGGTCAAGTGCCTTCCTCTTGTTGGTCAAGTGCCATGGGATCTTTGGCCGAAAGCAAAGGGTGGGATTGCAAAGAACCAGCAGAGAATAAACTAAGATTTAATTTTTTTAAAAGCAGAATGGGGGACCATGATCCTCTTCAGAAGCCATTCCTACTGCCACCCTTGGAGCTGTCTGGGAGAGCAGCAGCTGGTGCTGAACTCGCTAAGCTTGAATTATCCCAGTCTGCCCAGCAGCTTAGGCTGGAAAACAGCTGAGAGCCCTGCTGCACTGTCAGTGCTCCCAGGGGCTGTGCTCTGCAAACGGCTCTGGATGGCATGACGGGGATTCAACCCTGCACAGCCCCCTCAGCTGCCCAGGAGGGACTTGAATCTCTGAGAAAATGGGCTGAGCACTTGGGGAGACTGTGCAAGGAGCCTGGGCTCTGCCAAGGGAGCCAGCCCTCAGCCTCCATCTGAGCACAGACATCCAAACACGGCCGTGCCTTTCCCAGGAGAAGCAGGTGGGCTCCATCCTGCTGCAAGCCAGCTGGGTGAGGAAATGAATCCCCTCCACCTTGAAACAAGCATGGAGAGTCAGACTGATTGCCACTCTCCCCACTTCCTCATTTTCCCTGAAGAACTGAAACTAGAAGAATAAGGAAAACCACTGACCAAAATGCTATGGCAATCCTCTGCTGCAGCAGCTCTGCTGAGCCACTTTCATATGCCAGGAGTTACACAGGAACACAACAGCTCATTGCAAACCCCATGCAGACTTCTGCAGCAGCACCAACAGGTAGATTTTCAGGTGTCTCAGCTCCTTCTTCACATTCACTACTGCTCTGTTCCAACACCACTTCACAAGCTGGGCCCATTTCCTGGTCACCCAAGACTTCTCAGCAGCCTGGCTCCACATTCGTGGACTCTGGTGCAGAGGCAAACAGCTTGGTGACCAAATTCTGGATGTTGGTCCCTTCCCTCATTCCTGGTTCCTGACATTTCTAGTAGTTCTATCAGCCAACTTTGCATGCCTCTTCTTTATTCTAATCCCCACAAATATTTTTTGCTTCTCTTCCCTTCCTATTTTTCTGCATCCAGTTGTCTCTGCATCACATATTTATTCTTACTGACCTTGCCTCTTGCCCCTTTCCTCTCCACGTTGTTCTGAGCATATGCTGCCCTGCCTGAGGCTGTGTTTTAAAGAGCTGTGAGTTACAGCTCACTGTTACCCACCCACAGTAACCCCTGCTGAAGCTGCAGAGGAGTTTATTGATATCTCCTAGAGAGTAGCTGACAGCAGATGACAGACTGCAGAACACACTGGGCAGGTCTCCAGCACAGTTCCACTCCAGCCCCTGTGGACACCTGCCCACTTAGGCTTGGAGAACAAGGGAACACACTCATCAGCTGGCAGAAAACAGCAACAGGCACTCCTCTCTCCCATTCCCTCTTCAATAAGACACCTGGAAGCTTTCTATGAATGAGCCTAGGGAAGAGGCAATGGCCAGTAAAAATCTTGCCCTGGGTTTGGATAAGAGCTGCCCTGAAATAACAACCCAAAAGTGCATAAAACCCCATGGAATATTATAAATTCTTGGACAAACAGTAACTTGCAAATAGACTCTATGAGAACACTTTGGTGCCTGCAACTTATGAGACAGATATGCATTTCCATAGTATTTTATCTCCTGTTTAAGCTCACCAGAATGCCTATCCCACCAGTGTCTGCTGGGCACTGTTCTCATGGTGGAAACCTTGACCAAACCAAGCACTTGGCTAAACCTCAGAGGACTGCAGGACACTGTGGATTCAAGAAAGGAGACAGCAGCAGAGTGGAGAGAGGGGAAGAGAGGAGAAGAAATTAAGACCTTGGGCATTAAGACTTGACTAACTCAATGAGACAGGACTATTTAAAAAGTGGGAATGGTAAGCAGGGGAGGCAAGCAATTTTCCCTAACCTGCCCCATCCTGCTGTTAACATTTAAATTAAAATGATGAATTACTGAAATAGCCATGGTCAAGGCCTCCGTATCGTCCCCCGCAGTAAGTACTGTGATGCACTGTCATGTGCAAACAGCTCCTTCATGAGACACCAAAAGGCTCTTAATAATTGATATTATACTTCTGCAATGATCACAGTGGAAAGCACCCAAAATTACCAGCTTTCCTTGCAGAATAATTTGTTATTTTAATGCTGTCAACCTGCAGAAATAGATTTATTGTTATTAATAATAGTGATTTGCCACATTTTGCTAGTTAAATTACAGTGCTGTATAGTTAGTTCCACAATAAAGGACTGGAAGTGTGCCAGGAGATTGCTCATAGCTCAGTGTAACAGCAGTTGGCACTGTTCCCATTAAGGCATTAAAATTTGAGTCAGAAACATAACAGATGCAAAACAAAACATGAGGTCGCTCGCGGGGATTATATAAAAACAATTAAAACAAATTAATTACCAGTTATGTTAGTGTTTCTCGGCGTACACGTAGAATGATTACAAATCCATGCAGAGGTCTTTAAAAAAGACCATAAAAGTCAATAAGGATCCCTGAGGGACTATGAGGGAACTTTTGGTTTCCAGCATAGCAGTGGGTTTAGAGAGATGAAATACAGGGAGGCACAGGCTGTGGGACAGGCCCAGCTTCCCAGAAGCAGCAGCAGCTCCTGGAAGCTCCTGAGGAAATCCAGGTACAAGGGTTTACTTGTATAAAAAGTCTCTGTCCCTTGGTGCTGCAGATGGCAGAGGGGCCCAGGGGATGTGACCTCTTTAGGGCAGCTCTGCCAAAGCACCTCGACCCCAGCTCAGGAAAGCTGAACTGGAGCCAGTGAGATAAACTGGAGCCAAGGGGATGCTCAAGAGCTCACAGCAGGATAGACTTCTCATAAATGAGCAGTTTCTTGGAAGAGGCTGCAGCAGTTTTCTGCCCATCTTCCCCCAAGCAAGCCTGAAGGTTTCTGGTCCTTGCTGAAAACTCACTGAAAAGCCTCTACAGGGAATCTCTGTGAGGAGTCCAACCATAACTAGATTCCTTTGAAGAATCAGGACTTTCTGGAAACAAACATACAGTGGCTGCAGCTTTCAACTGTAGCAAAGTTTCCAGTACTAGAGGAGAAAAAAAATTCCTTCAGAAGCATATGAGGTGTTACCTTTCTGTTTAATTGTTGTTTCTAGTTTTATGTTACCAGGGAAAAGAAAAAACTACGTTGGTATTTTAGCATCTGACTAATGGTGTGAAAACATTATCTTTCTATTGCTCTCCAAGGGGTGATTTAGTTCTTTGGAAAGAAATAGGTATGGAATAATCACACCAAGGCTGCTTATTGTGCATGTATAATATCTAATAATACAGAAATTGAGTCCAGCCTCACCACAGACCTCTCCTGCTGTCCCCCATGTGTGCACAACCAAACCATCGTTTTTCTTATTAGTTCTTGTTAAGCATCATTGAAGTGCTCGATGCAGCACAGGAGAGTACCCAGTCCCTGCCCTGAGGAGCACAGCTCTCTCTTTTTTCAAGAGATGGAACAGCAGGCATCAAGCATCCAGGTAAGCACTAATCCTGGGAGGTGGTCCAGATGCCACTTAGAATCCCTTGAAGGGGAGAATAACCTGATTTCTTTCCAACAATTCATATATTTGAATCAACTCACAGAAACCTTTTTGCACAAATACTGGTGAGGAAGGAGGAAAAGAGGCAACACAGACCTCCAGAAGAGGACAGACAGTTCAGCAAACATTCTCCACCACCGTTTGGTGGAAATACATCCTTTTCTCCAAGTCATATCCCCGATGCAAACCAAGCAGCAAGGCAGGGACAGACCATACTGAGTTAGGAAAGAGGAAAATATATGTTATCACCTCCTATGGCTCTGCATCCAGCCCTTGCCAACGAAGCACCCACATTCCCAAGCCAAAACCAGGGCCAGCTGGCTGCCAGGAGCAGCCCAGCCAAGTACTTTGTTCTAACTCCTCAAGCAATAAGGAATTTGCAGATATTAACTCCACCCTCTTAAAAAGCAGAGCGAAACAGTAAATATTGATGGGTATCACCAGATGTCACTGTTGTACAAAGTCATCCAAGATGCATTTCGTGGAGAGCACATGGTGGACTTGAAAAGACACCTCCAACTTTCCAGTTGCCCACCCTGTGGCCTCTCCTTGCCCTCAGCAGCCCAAGAAAAGGTTCTGCAAGGGGAGCAGCAGCAGTTTGCTCCCTGGGTGGGTTTAAAGCCAATTTAAAGCAGAGACGTGCTAGGCTGTGGTTTGGGGAAGGAACCACAGTGCACCACAACAGCTCTTGTTTCAGCTCTAATATGTTTATATTGAGCTTTATTTTTCAGTTTTGTTCCATGACCGTTCTTACTGATGGGAAGCTAAATTGCAGGGCTGCAGCCACTGCTATCAGCTAGCAAAGAGATAATAATTAATACTTGGTAACATTGAGCCTAGAATGTCTGTTGCATGATGCTGCCTTATTCATTTCAGCAGGGATTCTCTGAGATAATCAAACCCAGGATTTTAAAGTTCATTTGCTTCAAGTCTGATTCATACAGATTTTAATGTACTTCTAAGATGGCTTTGGAAATGAGCATTTGCCTTCCAATAATATTGTTCCCGATCTGCAAGATATCTATCGAAAGAGAACAGTAGCTAGATGAGCTTAGGTTTGAACAGGACATGCACAGAGCAGCATCCTTTCAAAAGCAAATCTGCTGAGGAAATAATTTCAGCTAAGAAAATAAATATTACTGGCACTGCATCAGAAGAGCAGCAAAACAACATTGATCCGCTAAAGGAACACACTTAATGTTTTAAACCAAAACAGATCTGTGCAAGGAAGTGCCTGCTTAAAATCTGTGTGTTTTTATTCTGCAAGTCACAATTTAGAAACAAAAAAAAAGACAAAACATACCAGCACATAAGGCCCTTCACAGCCCAGGCATGCTGTTGCTGGTTCGTTATGTATCATCTGCTATTCCCAAGGTGACAAGTGTTATCTGGATGCTATTTGTGTAGTAATCCAGAACAAATTAGGTGCAACAGCTTTCCGTGAAGTACATTGTACAAATAAAGAAAACATGCTGATTGAAAAATACACCTGCTGTCCCACTGCTGCAGGTCCTGCGTGGCCACATGGTCATGGAGCCAGCAAAAAAGGGACAAAACTGTGCCAGACTAATCCATCTGGTACTCAGCAACTCCAGCATGAGCCATCCCCTCTCCTCGTGGCTGTTTTCACCTTAGGCTAGTTTACTCTATCCCTCACTTCAGAACTACAGAGCAATTTTTTATTACTCATCAGCTTCCAGTCTGGCTCAGCTACACAAACCTCCATCCCTGTTTAAAGCTGCCTTAAGCATAGGGAACAAAGGAAAAATAAGGACCAGAAATGCATCAGCTTGAAGGGAGATACTCATGGGATACTACAGGGATTTGTCTGGAGCCTAATACCATTTAAATTATTTTTATTAATGTGCTGAATGTAGAGCACAGAGCAAATGGCACATGAATTAAGTTCAGATCATTCCAGAATGGAAAGTGTTGCAAAGAGAAACCAAAGAAAAATAGCAGGCCTGGTGGAGTTCACAAAATATTAGCATGAAGTAGCAAAATGATATTCCAGCCAAAAAAATGCAGAGCTAATGCAAACCATGGAGGCTGGAGGAATAAATCTCATGTGCAGCAGTGTGAGGAGAAGGAAGATGCTGGTGAGGCACAGTAAGGGGAGCTCTGAGCTGACAAAAGCCTGTGTTCTCCAAGGGCCAGCACAGTATCACTGCTTAGCTCTCTCCTTCCTCCCACCATCCACAGCTTTTCCCGGGTCACACTGAGGGACACGAAGGCAGTTCAGACATTTAATGAGACAGCTTAAGGCAAAGAGCTTTGGGAGAAAGACTCCTTGTTTCAGGATATAAACCAAGCGCAGGCTAGCCGAGGTCAGGCAGCAGCAGCCCACATTGGACTGTAATTGCCTGCTGCAGGATTTCTGACATTTTCGTCTAATACAGCTGGTAACACAGTGGGAGACAAAATATCATACTCTGATCCAGTCCATGAGTAGACTTAATCTCTCATGCTCTCCTCCTTGCCATCCTTCAGGAGCATTTTCTAATAAAATGGAAGCACTTGTGCTTCCATTAATAAGTGTTCCAAATTTTAAAAAAAACAATGCTTATTTTTGAAAGTCTGAAGCCACAGCTTAGTAATGCCAGAGAGTCAGATACAGGAGTTATCCCAAGGTCAATCAGGCAAGCCAGGGCCAACTCAGCAAAGTGACCCAGATCTAAACCCCAGCTGCCTGAGCTCCCCCTACAACTGCACAGATCTTCTTTTGCTCTCAAAAGAGGCCACTCAATGCCAGCAGAGATGAGCAGCACAAGTTTGAAAAACTGTGACCCAGGAGGCACAGCAGCAATGCTGTGCAGACTCCAGCTGCATGGGAGTGATCCTGCTGACAACGGGGTGTGACAGAGCTGGAGCTGCCCCTTCTCCTGCCCTGTGGCCTTAACCCTTGCAGAAATTTCGGGAGAGCAATTACAGCCTATCAGAGCTGCTGGTTGGACCTGCATCGACTGCCTGCTTCTGGCTCCTCACCCCCTGTTCCCAGGCTAGCATTGCACCCAAAACAGCCCCTACAAAGGAAATCCCAGCCTTGCTGCTGCTACAAGGCACTGGGGACAGCTTGGCTCCCAGAGAGTGTAGCCAAGTGCTCTGGGACGGCTGGAGCACCGGCACTGGATAAACGCTGTCACCAAGCCAACAGTAGAGTCATCGGGGGCTAAAGAAAAGAGCAAATATTTGTAATCAGAGCTGCTGCAAACTTACTGGTTCCTTGCTAAGCCCTAAGAAAAACAAGGAGATGAAAAGTTGGCTTCTGCTCTTTTAAGTAGGCACTGGAAATGCCTTGGCTCAGAGCAGAGCGATGGTGTTTACACAACCTCCCCATTGCCTCCTGCCTGCACTCAGCCCTAAGCTGCTTCTGTTGACAAGCAGCAGGGAATGGGATCTCTGTCCATGAAAATGGATGATGTCAGGGTTAATTAATCCGACCTGAGGTGACACGGCCAGCAGCAGCCACTACATCGGCCAGTAGGGAGAAGCTATATATATAGTTCTGTGAGATGATGAGACGGATCAATCATGGGGCAAAGAAAATACAGAGACACTATGATTTAACAGCAAATTCTGCTTTGTGATCTCAGGAAGGCTGACCAGCTGTAACAGGGCACAAAATGCATTTTCAGGATGTGGCATTTACTGGTAGCAGTTTGCACCTCGAGCCAAGGGACTGTTAGAGGAGTTGTGCATCTTTGAAAGGGAAATTTCCTTCCAAGTCTGGAGGTCACAGCTGTGCAAAACACCCAGAAGGTTTGCTTCCCCAGGGTACATGAACAGTGTGCTCAGTTCAAGCTGCAGACTTTGTCTCCCCCTGATCTGTCTGAGCCCAGAATGCAAAGCAGAATTCAGTCAAATACCCAGGCAAAGCCACACACAGCCATGAATCTCATGTGGCTCTTGATGGGAAGCTATAAATCCATCCAGGGCTGCCCCCAAAGGTTTCCCAAACCTTCAGGCGACTTTTCAGCTATTTATTTATGAGATTCTAAACACAGGACACAGCTGAGCTAAGGTGACTCTTGCAGGGTGCTGCGCTTGTTCCTGAGCCATTTTCAGAGCAGACACCTTAAATTCAGACAAATCCCACCAAGGAAACACATGTCCTTGTTGCTGGTTCCTGCTCCAATCAAGAAATCGATCCCAACACCCCAAACTGCAATCAATATGGACAGCAAGTATGATTTTTGTTTGCATTGCCTACAGGCACTGGTGGAGAGGCCGGGCTGCAGGTGGGCTGATGCTGTTCCACAGCCTAGGCAGGGCAGAGTGGATAATGATAAATGCTCCCTCTCGGCCTTCAAACAGATTAATCCATAAATATTGATAGCCCTGAAGTGCTCTGTTTATCCAAAAAACAGGTGAAATCTTGGCAAGAGCCAAGTACTTTCCTGGAAATGGCTCAGGTTTCTGTGCTTCGCCAGCCTGGGGAGAAGAAACGTGTGGTGCAGTGCAGCTCTGGGTACCCAGAGACTGCCACCTGGCCCTGCTGCTGCCTGCTCCAGCAAATCCAAAGTGAGCAGCCAATTTGTGTTACAGCAAAAACAGAGCGGTGGGATGAGGGATTTTCTTGCCTTAGATGAGGGACAAGGAGGAAAATTATATAAGGGAAAAAAATTAAATTCAACAAGGCTCTGCCTCTGAAGACTCAAGTGACTGAACATGGCAGGTGCAGCAGGGATTTCTCAATGACAAACATGTGCAGGCAGAGTGTGTGTTTATCCTGTACGTACACTGAGAAAAATATAGCCCCCCATCAGAACCACGCCTGAGCGCACAGCCTGCAGATCAGGACAGCCTGACAGCTGGGTATTATTTATGGCAGCTTTTCCAACTAGGTAGACATTTACAAATCAAAATAACTGTCATCTGTGTTGTCTGAATGCAATTTTTGGTGTGTTCTATCCTCTGCTTTCCCCTACCTACTGTATTATTAACAGCCCTTGGCCTCTCCCTGCCAATCTCTGTTTCCCTGTGGATGTTTTCTCTGCAGCCACAGCCCCCAGACCAAAGCCCCTCGCCCAGCAGATGGCACTCAGAGGCTCCAGGAAACCCACACATGCCCAGAAATCCCTGCCCTCTGAGCAAATGGTGGGGTAATTGAGATTTTGTTTCTGGCTGACACTATCTCAGGGATGCTAAGCCTGAGAGCTCCCCAGGGCTACCCAAGGAAAGCTGAGGGCTGCTGGTCTTGGTTGGGTGAGGTGCAGTCAACCCAACCCCTCCGTGGAGCCCTGCCTGAGCTATGGGATTGGTGTCTGACTGCACGGAAGGGTGAATTTTGTACTTTCCTTCAAAAACTCCAAGGCACCCAGAGGGGAGGTGTTACAGCCACTGCATTAGGAGCAGGGATGCAGGAACAGTCCAGCTTGTGGCCACCTAGGACCACCTCTTCCCTCTAGGATGCTTTCCCTGCATCCTAAACCAGGCATGGGGCAGATTGTGCTACAGACTTGGAAAATGCCTGCAGGGAATGTGTCCAGAAGCAGGATTTAGACAGCAGCTGCTCCAAAGAGGAGACAACTTCCACCAGCACACGGCAGCTGATGTCAAATTCACCTGTGCTCTCCCCCAGGTTTTCTGTGCAGCCACACTGCAGCAAGACCCAGTCATAATGAAAGCAAATTCCACCTGCACTTCTGCTTTTCCCCACGGAACTTTCATCATGGGAATAAAAATAAATAAATCAACCATCCTCACCTCTACTATCCAAAATAATAACCCCCAAAAAGGCTGCACAGAAAATTTATTTTCACCCCTTCACTGCCATGGGAACACACATTTGATTCCTAAAAATTGTATGTTTCGCCTCACACCCCACAAGGGCTGGTGCAGGGCACAGAGAGCTGGGGAGCTGGCAGGGGACTGGATTAATGAGAGCACAGGGAGGCTGCAGCCCTCCCCATTAGCTCTCTATCATGTGCAATAAGAGCAGCCGTCCTACTGTGCAGCCCTTCCCATTCCCATGGAAACCACTGGTGCATCCCGCCAGGAGTATAAATAAACCTCTCACATGAACTTCATCCTGTGTGCTGCTTCCCAGCTGTGCTGTCTGACACCCACACGAGGGACACAGGTGCTCTGTGTTCATGGTGCACAGACACTGCTGCTGCCCCTTGTACCTAAACACAAGCCAAGGAGGACACACAGGAACCCCAGGAAATGAAGGACCATATCAGGGAATAGAACACATGGTCAAGCACCACATCTCGCAACCACAGTGAACAAGAACAGCCCGACCTCCAATTTGAATTGTTATTTAAGTGTCAAAGAATAGCACTAAAGAGACACTCAAAATGCACATAATCTAATTAAAACAAGCCATGCAAAAACCTCGCCCTGCATCTTCCATTCCTGCAGTGCTCCCCACTCTCTGGAAGGGAAGCACAGTCCCACCTCCAGCGTTATGACTCCTGTTAGATATTCATGATTGGGAATATCTTTTCCAAACCCACCCACAACACAAGCCAGGCAGCTTGGGCAGGAAGGCCAGCACTAAGCCAACAGTTTTTGTTTCATTTTAATTGGGATAACTTGCAGATGATTTTTAAAAAATCAGGTCCTGTGGGGGAGACACAAAACCCTGAACTTGAGTCCATGTGGTCCATGTTTTATCTACACACATCTTCTCCCACCCCTACCTCCCTTTCCTGTCTTTCCATAACCATTCTGTCAGGGAAGGGGTTCTGTCCAAACAATTTCCATATTTACTTCACACAAAGGATTAGACACTGCACAGTATAAGATCACCTGCTGCTGCACGTCAGGAAAGTCTGTAAGTGTTATCAGCTGCCAGACAGGACTCCACATCCCAGGGTCTAACCCTTACACACAGGTAGAATTAAATATCAGAAGGAATGGTAGCAAAGGAAATGTCAAACCTTTCCAGTTTTTTTGGAGTTTTTTTAGCCAGGTCCCTCAAGCTTGCTGCCACCTGCACTTTATCAATTATTATCTTTAATAATTTATCAGATTAAACTCCATGCAGAGAAACTTCTCCAATTAATTACTGCCAGAAATAGTAGCAACAAGATCATTGCCAGACCTAGATCAGGCTCCTCAATGATTCTGTGAACCTGTGAACCTGAGGCTCTGACAGCAAAGGAAAAAGCTCTGCCTGACTTTGTTGGAGTAATTTTATTAACTCTGGCTGGTTCTGTTAGTTGACAAAGTGACAGGATCCTGGGGAAAATTTCTCTGTGTGTTTAGTACATCTTTGGCAGGTGTCAAGGTATATTCTCTGGCTTGTCACTCACTGGGCTGCCCTTTAGATAGTTATTATTTCATGTAATTATGATTATTACATGCTGAGATGCCACCCTTATGAATAGCCTCTGGTTGCTGTCACTCATTGCAATGTGATGAGGGAGGATGAGTTGTCAGGAAGGAACTGCAGGGTATGAAATTGCCACATTTCTCTATTTTAAAACAAATAACCCATGTTTTTGCTGGTCATCCCTTTCCACTTAGCAAGTGGCATGCTCAGGACTGGGCAGCACGACAGAAAATCGTCTGCTATGAAGCACCATGTCAGAGTTACACAGCAACAGCACCCACAGCCCACCCAAAGGAATTGTGAAATGAAGCTGCCAGGAGGAGAAAGGGTAACAACCCTTGAGCTGCACACCAGTGCTGTACTGTGAATCCTCTGTGGCATTCCTGCTCCAGAGATGCTCTCTCCTTCGCTGCTCAGTTCAAAATAACTCCTGCAGGTGCCCATGCCTACCCTCAGGGTGAGATGCATCCATCCCACCTTCCCACACTTCCCTTGCAGCTGAGCTGCCTGTTGGGGGTGACCCACACTTCATTTCCTACAGAGCAAGGGAATTACACAGGATTTCACACCACCTCCTCAAAACTCAAGCGTTCCGATAAAAATCCTCAATTTTGCAAAGCTGGGTTTCTGCAGCAGACATGCCAACAATTCCTGCTCTGGGACTATTTCCCACAAACCAAAGCAAACCAAAATAAACTACAATTCTTTCCCAAAGTCTGCTACAGGTTTTAAGAGACTTTGGGCAAGTCATTTTGTATTCCAGGGGCCCTGATGGAAAATGGAAGTCAGGGTATTTTCTGAAAACTCTTTGGCCAAGCATTCATTCCTACGGTAACCTCTACAAAGTGCAGCACAAGGAGGCTGCAATCTTGACTAAAGCCTTTTTGAGTAGCTGCAATGTTAAAAAACCCCAAAAATGCACTTTCTCAGTCGATTTCAGATAGCCAACACTTCTACAGCACACAGCTTCCACAGGGCGTTATTCACAATTACAAACAGATCAATATTCATAATTCGTCTCCCTCCAACAGCTGAACAAATCATTTGTAACGATTCATTTCCTTGATGAATTTCACCTCTTTTCCAGTTTGCAAATTATGTGTGAACAGAGCTGGATTTTCCAAATTGATTTTTTTTTCCCCCAGCCTTTTTCCATCCCATGTAATTTCTAAAAACAACTTTAAGTCTTAAAAGAACTCCAGGCCCTGCATGCTTGCCTGGCCAGAATTCCCCATCAGACCTGAGCCATGGTTAGCAGCAGCCCCCTCACCACAACCCCAACTCCCCCACTCATTTTAATGGTGCTCACAAGCTGCCTGTGTTCCTTGCAGTCACCATCAAGTTTCTAGTGCAAATACTTCAAATATCTTGGTTTGCAGTCCTCTTGGAGATTAATTGAACAAATATTTCCTTTCCCCAAGAACACACTCCTGCCAGTAAACGTGCTCACTAAAATATTCACAGCAAGCTAACACAAAAAGGACAAAGGAAAGGTAATACTGAAGGCAGGTCTGCTGAAGCATTTGCTCAACCTAATACCTGCTCCCTGCTCAGCTCTTTTCACATATCTGGGGCCATGGACAATAAACCAAAGCATCCCCACTCCCAGATGCCCTCATCTTTGTGCCTCACTGCCTCCTCCTCAGCGTGCAGAGCCATGGCCAGCCATGGCACACTTGGAAGGGACATCTCTCAACACTGCAGTTAAAGATCTGCATCCCATCCAGGTTTGTTTTAAGCCCTGGCCACTCCAGCCATGCTGCTGGGGTTCCCCAGCTCCCTCCAGCTCAGGGTCTGCTCTCCAGCCAGCTCCCACAGCTGTCAGGGATCTTGGTTCTGCTGTACCGGCACCGAGATCCGCTCTGCTCTGTGGGGAAAGGCAGATTGATAATTAAATCCACTATTGAGATATTCACATTCTGTTCCCTTGCCATTTAAGCAGACATAAAACATTTTATTATTCTGCTGATTTAGGAACCTGAATTTAAATATTAGAGTATTAAAGTGATACTTAATTAGTTGACTGAATGTTCTCCCTTTTATCAGTGTTGACAGATCTTAATTATAGCATGGGCTGTGAAAGCTGATAGAACAGCTGATGGCAGCAGCACCGCCAGGAATACTAAAGTGTGTCAGAATTACTTGTCTGTTTTCCCTCTTCCCTCTTGCTCTGTTCTTCAGGCATGCTCTGAAGTCCTTGGCAAATAAAGCCAATGCTGCAGCCAAGCCTGAGCAGTTTGGCATTTACTCTCAAGGACATGAGAAACTGCTTGTCCTTGAGAGAGCCAGGATAATCCAACAGGCCCAGACTCTGGGGAAAAAAAAACCCAAAAAAATCCCACATGATGGAAAATTATCTCCTAGTTAATAATTTTCCTATCCACTAATCAAGCAGACACAAGGATTATCGTGCAGCAAGAGTGCTGAGGTTAGTTATTCACTTAAGCCACACTTTAAAATGCTATTTAGACATAGAGGAATGGTCATCCCAATGAAAGCTGACGTTAAGGTTTTCAGCTACCATTATCCATGGCAAGTCCCTGCTCCAGTGACAGCAGGGGTGGCTCTGAGCCCCAGCCATGCCAGGCAGATGGAGGCACTGCCCTGGTTCCTCTCAGCTCAGCCACAGCCAGCCCTCACCATTTGCCAGCACAAAGCAGGCACTGCCCTGGTTTGATGGCACCCAGAAGAGGCTGAGGGTTCAGTCTCCTTATTTACAGCCAAGGACTCTGCTCCTTCCTCTGCTACAGCATAGGAATAAGGGCTCTGGCAGGAGGCTTCTGCTGAAAGGGGTGAATTACATCCCACAGGAGCACATCCCTCACCTTCCCGGATAATAACAAATGTCCACCTTCGGGGACAGTGGCTGGCAGCAAGTGTGTCTTGAAGAACATACATTTTACCTGCCACCTGCAGAGGCCAAGCCGTTCACTCTGCAGTGGCAGCAGCATTTAACAGCACTCAGGCAGTGACAAAACACAGCACATGCGAGAGGAAGGAGGAAATGGCAGCTTGGGTTTGGGCTGGGAGCCCACGAAGTTGGGCCAGTCACCTGACTTGGATTCCTGACTTGCCCAAAATCTACCATCCAGCCCAGCCTAAGGCAACACTAGTCTCTGACTCTGACTTTATTTTCCTCTTTCTTTTAACACAAATTAGGAGATCTGCAGCTTTAGTTAGGCCCTGGCATCCCACAAGGCTCTACCAGAAGAAATTCACTTTGCCAGGAAAGATGTTTGGCCCCATTCAGTCCCCAGATTCTCTAAATACAGCAAATACTGTCCCCCTTGAATGCTCAGGCAGGGATGGGGAAAGACCACGGTGCTCCAGTCTCATTTCTGCAAGTTCACTTCTTTGAAACTAGCAGAATACAACCTGCTTACATTACATTGCTTGCAGAAAAAAAATTGCTATGAAAAATGTGAAGAAAATGAGGTAGGAGCAATGTGTTGGAGCCAGTTGTCTAATCAACTAAAGTTACAGTCTTAAACCAGTCCCTAGACACCAGAAATACAGCTCGGTTCTCCAAAGTGCTGAGTGCTAACTGCATTTCAGCTCTGCATCCCCCCCCCGAATACTTCAACATTATTAAATCACACAGATACAATTTTGTTCTTGAAAAAAGTGTGGTAAAAATAGTGAATAAAATCAGTAATTTTCATCAGTTTGTGTATCCTGCCTTTAGCTCCTTCCTTTTAAGGCTGCAGAGAAAGAGAAGTTTAAATCCCAGTGGTACACTGATGCTTTGTAAGTTATTCCAGCATGAATGATCTCAACCTCAGGAACGATGTGTGCAAGCACTGCCAGAGCAGAGAAGACAAGCATGGAAGAGCAACCCCTTTGTTGTCACGATCCAGGCATGTGATGGGTTGTGACACCTTTCCTCAGAGTGTCATCCATCACTCACTGATGTTCAGCACGGAGCCACACTACCTCCTCACCGAGGAGCTTTTGATTTCCAGTGCCAGTCACAGAGGGAAACAAGTGCTTTCCCCTCCCTTTTTGCAATGAGGTAAGAAATTGCTTTGCACTTGGTATGCTCATCACAGTGGGCAGGCAGAGGCATCTCTCTGCTGTCCTGTGCTATGGCACTGATGCTGGAAGTCCAGTCATGTCCCTGGGAGGACAACAGGACATTGTCCCTGCTCTGCTGATGGCCAGCACTCTCCAGGAGCTCGGTGAGGAATGCTGCCAGCACAGCCAGTGCTTGGACCTAACTCACATCTGGGTTTTTTAGTTTATAAATTAATCTAGCTGGGGGAAGAACTACCCAGGCTGCATCCCCTGCCACTGGCTCTGCTGCGGCAGTGGGGCTGGATCAGCAGGGCCTGCCTGGCTCCTGGCCTTGCCTTTATAAACACACTTAATGATCAGCAATGATGTCTTGGCAGCCTCACCCTCCCTCACTAATGCCCATGTGCTAGGAGGGCATTTTGCCTGCTCTCAGCCAAGCCAATCCCGTTTAACAGGGCAGAGATTTAAGAGCAGCAGCCTGCACGGCGCAGCCGAGTGCCAGGCAATCCTCTCGCTGCAGCAGCCAGGCTCCCTGCTGCCACAAAGCTTCTCCACTTAATGAACCTGCCTCCCAGGAGGGGAAAGGCAGCAAGGGGAGAGCAGCTTTCTGGAGGCCTGCTGGTGCTGCTGCTGGCTCACAGCAGCACTTTCTGACAGGCAAGGAGACATTTGCTGCCTCTCTGCTCCCCCACGCAGCAACCGACAGGGACAGGCAATGAGGTAATTTATCTAGCAGAGGTTTGCGGGAATAATTGCCCAGGTAGCATCCTGCCCTGATGATAAATCCACCCACACTTGGATTCAGCACAGAGTACAGATTACAGGCAACAGGCAGGCAGCAACGGAAGGACTCTGCCTGCCCCCAGCCCCCCTCCATTCACCAAGGACACCCTAATGCTCGGGAGTTATTCTCCCTCAGTTCCTGGGTGAATCGCAGTTGTACCAGATTGGTAAAAAGGCAGCAGAACACAGTTACCCCTGGGCTGAGATGGTTGGCACTGAGCTGTCACCAGTTTGCACTGCTGGCAGGGGCTCTGACTGGCCAGCCCCCAGTTTCACTCACATGAGAACAGCCTCTGCCCACCTGCCTGGAGGATGCTCAGTGAGTGCAGCTGCAACTCAAGGACTTCCCCTGAGCAATCCAGCCCTGTGTGCTTCAGAGGATGGTGCCATTTTTCTCCAAGGTATCCCATTACAGAGCCATTCAAGGGAAATCCATCGTGTGAGAGAAGAGCACACTTCAGAGATCCACACACCTGGGCAATGCCCATTCAGGGAGGGGGAGAAAAATCAGCCTCCAAACTGGACCATGTTTGCCAAGTCATCGCTAACCTCAGCAAGCCTTTCTCCCACCACCACTGTTTTGCTGCTACTATGATTACACTGAATGAGTTATAGCATCTTCCTGGTCTGCCTTTCTGTGGCCACCATCCAGTGTTTGCCCCACGAGTTCCCTGTCTGTCTCCAAGAAGCTGTCACAAATGGAGCCACAATAAACGTAATACACAGACCACAGCTTTCCAGAGAGCTGGCAGGCACAGCCAGCAATGATAAAAGATCAATGAGAATTTCAATTGTTGTTTTAAATGCCTGTTGGGCTTCAAGCTCCCTACCTTTGATCAACAACCACACACAGTGGGTTGTTTTTTTAATTTAATTTGTATGCACAGGGTGGACAAGAGGTTTAGGATTCCACAGTGATGAGGGCACTAGAAACAAAAAGTGCTGCCCATGGAATCCTTCCCTCAATGATAGACAGGCCAAACTGGAAATACAGAACAAGGAACAGGCATGGACTAAGCAGGTCCCTCCATGAACCTTAGAAAGAGAACCTCTACTGAACAAAAGAAATGCAAATGCTTCTTCCTCCAGATTTCTCTGCATTTAGGACAATTATTTTCCTCCAATATCCATCAACACAAAGGAGCTACACTGAATTTTCTCAGTCCACAGCCTGCAAGTGTGTTGTGCTAGTGCAAGGACCAGAGCCCTCCACTGCAGCACACCAGGCACGGGCAAATGCCAGCTGGTGCAGGGCTACCTTGGCTTGTGCCAGCTGAGGCTGTGACCCCTCCTCTCCAGCTGCAGCTGGCATTTCCCAGCCTCCTGCTGGCATCGTTCTCAGTGGGCAGAGAAAGCTTCTGCAGCACTGTTGTGATGGGAGCTCACTATCAGAGGATGAAAAACAGTTTGCAGCCAACTGTAATATCATTTCAGCAAACAGTACAATAAATCAATGGCTGTAAATTAAGCATTTTGTTTACTCTCCACACAGCACGGCTCTTCCCTGGATGCAATGCCAGCGTCAGTGAGCGCTGCCCAGAGTAGCTGCCTGGCACACTGAGCTGGTGAGGGAGCTGTGCCACCCTGTGAGGCACTGTGACATGGGGACATCCATCCACAGGACTGCTCCCATCCTGCTCTGCTCCTGCTCCAGGCAATCAGCCTTTTACTGATGCCATGTACCTGTTTCAGTGCTAGCTGGAAGGTTCCCACAGACAGTGATAGCTCTGTCCCTTCTCTGCCTCTCTCCAGCTGCCTTCAGGAGGTGATAGGAATGCCCATGGGATCCCCATGCACACAGCATCGGGGCAACTGGAAAGGTGAAAGCCCCAGCCATTGAGTCCCAGGCTCACTTGCTGTCTTTGCTGAGCTTGAGACAGACAAGAAACTCTCTCATCACCACCCGAACCCTGTCAGGAGAAGAAGGGATGCTCCAAGCATGAAAAGAGCAGAAACAGGAGACACAGAGCCTGCATCTCCCACTGCCTCCACACTCAGTGGTCAGTGGCACAATGCTGGCATGAGGCATTCCCTCTCCAGGGAGGAGTTCATCCGTGCAGCATCCACCACCAACACCCTAACACCAGTACCAACGGGCCTGATCCTGCAGCTGGCATTGCCACAGACCCTGTTCCTGCAGAGTGGGGTCACACCCTGCCCATTCCCCATACAAACACCTTCAGCCCTACGCAGCCCACGGCGCATTGATGCTTCCCCTCGCTCCCACCCCTACAATGTGTGAGTGACGAGACCTTTACTGGCGCTTTT
Organism: Entomyzon cyanotis; assembly: GCA_024500445.1. Classification (NCBI taxonomy): domain Eukaryota; kingdom Metazoa; phylum Chordata; class Aves; order Passeriformes; family Meliphagidae; genus Entomyzon; species Entomyzon cyanotis. The sequence goes on from JAKEPQ010000852.1 coordinate 5,883,973, forward strand.
TATGATTTCCTGGTAACGTGTATATGTCTCCCTTTTGGTACTTTAGAGCAGAGGTGAGACTTGAGCTCCTATAAACCACCAACACCAGGAAGTCAAACAAGTCCCTCTCCCCACATAAACAGCACAGAATAAGCAGAGCAGTAATTCACCCATGCTTTCAGGGATTCCCCCCTACCTTTTCCTTTCATCTGAGCTGCCACTCTCACTCTCCCTTCCAGTACCCTGCTCCCCCTTGTCCTGCCTGTACTATCCATGGCATTTGCAGGCAGGCACTGGATTAAGGAAAAAGCACACCAGGAGCTTTGCTGCTATTGTCCATCTCACAGTCTCTCTCTACACAGTTTAATCATTATAATCCCTGCTTTTGAGTCAGATGTGCCTTCAGCCACACAGGAGACAAGTTGGAAAGATCTTACAGGACTGCTTCAAGCCAGAGCCTAACTGTAGTCAGGTGTCAGGGACCTCAGAGTGCCACGGTCTGAGGCACTGATCGACATGAACAGAGGTAACCTCAAAGAGGCACTGCACTGCCACAGGGACAGGCTGGGAGAGGAAACAGAAGCAGAAAAAATGAGTAGGGGAAAAATTGGCATTTAATTTTTCACACAGTAAATCAGGGGTATGACACCTAACCCAGCCCTGATAGTCTGACCAAAAATGAGCACATCACCATATCCTGCTCTTACTAGGGATAGAAAACCTGGAAAAAGGAGTTGTTTCTCCTGTCTCTGACCAATAGCTAGTCATCTCCTCCAGAAATGAGGAAAAAAGCTGTTTGCTGGTAACTTGGCCATGCAGCTCCTTTGCTACACTCGGGACACAGCTGCATTTTAACAGCAAAGCAATCCCTGCACTTGTTTGCAGTTAGCACGGTGGCTGCAGATCCTCTGGGATTGGGGACGTTACATGTGTGAATGACAGCAATACTTCAGAGGATGACAGTGATAGCCAATACAGACTGTTGAGTTCCCTGTAAGGAAGTATTATGAAGCCCATAAAAGCTGCAAAGGACTTTGCAATTGCCATCAATTTAATGGGGAAGATGCTGCAGTGATGGGCAACAGGCAAAAACCTGAAAAGAGATTTTCCAGCTGAGACAGGAGGGAAATGGAGCATCTCAGTGCAGACCACAGGAGGAAGGGACCAGAGCTGAGAATTGAACACTGATTCCTGCATATCAAGCCACAGCCATAGGCTATAACAGGATAAGATATCCAAGGGAATTCATTCAATAACTTACTGTGAGGGCTTTTGTTTTGTTGTGACTTTTTTTCCCTGTGGACTGTTGAAAATTGACTACTGTATAATTATTTGTGAACACATCTTTCCCACGTTTTCAGCCAGCTCCAGGGAAGTGAGAAAACCATATTTACTCTGGTTCAAGTGCTTTGACTCTCAGCAGAGCAAATGTAGAATAAATCCCCAAGCCTCTCGAAGGGACTGTGTGGACAACTCTGAACCTATTGACCCCTCTGCAACATCAACCCTGGATTGCTCCTCACATGCCAGCCCTGGCTCTGCCACTCCACACAGGCTGGGAAAATAGCTGGGAGCCTCCAAGCCTTTGCTCTTATCTGAGATAATGCTTTCATTTCAGTGAGGTGGGTACAGGTACCCAGGGATGAATTCAACTGTAAATATTCAGAGTGATTCATTGTTTGGCTTTCCTCTCCAATCTAAATAGTTGGAGCTGTCAAAATTGATCTGAGTTTTTACGGTACAATACTTTAGAGAGAGAACAAACTGTGGATTAAATTTGCTGTTGTGGCCCAAAATAGCTTTCAAATATCAACACAGGCAAGATACACATAAAAGAGACTATTTCCTTGTGAGGCAAGGCAAGCCCTCACATCTCCATTTAACTGTTTCTCCCTGGAGGTGCACAGCAGAGAGCTGAGCGTTTGAGCTGCCTCCTTCTTCCCTTCCCCATCACCAGGTTAACTGGGAGCTGTTTAAAAATCTCTTTTGCTCATAGAAAGTCCCTGCTTGGCCTCAGTAATCTGTGCAGGGTGGGAGCAGAGCTGAAAATAATGAATGGCCCTTGCTTTCTTATCGTATCATTAATGTACTGCTTATCAGAACAGCAGATTATTTCTATTCAGTGGGTATAACTGCTCTGACTTCTGTTTCTGTACTCTGCACCCCTCCAGTAAAGAAGAAAAAGAAGTATGGATCATCCAGCCTTCAGGTCCAGGGACATTCATGGGTTTGCACACCCCTTTCAAGCACACAAACATCCTTGCAGTGTCAGTGATCCCCTTTCCCCCTTCCAACAAAAGAGCCTGACTCTGCCTTTCCTTCCATTGCAGGGAAGCTGCAGATATAAGAGACTGACAGCAGACTGGAGGGAAAAGGAAAAAACAAGGAAATAAGGAAAAAACCCCCAGCTGCTTACAAAAATAAAGAGCAGACAAAATGTGGTAAGTCCCAGATTCCCAAATCTGGAGTGCTGAGTAGCCTCTATGTGATTTTCTCCTGAGGTTGCCACAACACCTCCCGCAGGGGTACAAGGACACATGGATACTGGCCTGTCCTGCTCTGGTGGGATGTGTCCTTGGGGATGCATCTTGGGGTTTAACCCTGGGACACTGCAAATGACAAAACGCTGCCCCACTGAGTCTGCCGGGGACTCTTTCTTTGGAGTAATCCTTTCTGCGTGGATCCTGCTCCCAGCAGATTCCCCTCTGGCTGCAGCTCTGCTACAGGCAGCAGGATTTGCTCTGTCACTTCATGATGAGAGAGGAGCACAACGATGAAAGAAAATCCCTGTCCAGAGGGAAAACATTCTCCATTTAAAAAGACAGAAGAAGAAAACTATTTTTTTTCCAGCTGGAAAAAATCCATGGGTGGCTTTCTAAATGTCAGCTACTGCTTAGGTGAGAAGCAGTCAAAAATACATGTGGGTATAGTTGTAATCCAAGGCAGTCCAATCCCACTATGAGCACAGCAACATTCCAATTACACCAAGTGCTAGAGGAAAAGAACATTTTCTTTTGTTGGTTTCACTTAAAAAAAAAACCCTAAACAAAACAAACAAAAAAACCCCAGTACAAGGCAGTTTCTTGAAAGGAGGCCAACTTTCACAGGAGGCACCTTCCAGCATTTCATGCAAAAATTATCAAGCAAGCCACTGTGAGGCGATATTATATTGGAAAAGTGCAAATTAAAAAAAAAAAAAGAAAGCACTAGCAGGTGAAGTTTTGTGGAAAGGAAATTAAGAATTCCTCACACAAATATACCACTGTTATCAGCTCAGGGACTGTGCAAAAGCAAAAAGGGACACAAGAAAAGAAAAAGACAAAGAAGGCTCCCAATTTCTACAACAATTTTTCATTGTTCTGCTTGGCCATCTCCTAGTAAAGCTGCTTCTTTTTTTCGGGGGCACAGTGTGAAAGTCACCAAATGAGTGTTTTGACCTTTAATTCAATAATTAAGCTCATGTTGGGGTTACAGACTCCACTGTGTGACTTATGCACTCAGTTAAAACAAGCAAGCTTTTAAATCAGGTGAGCACACGGTGCTCCCACAAAGGTCAGGGCAGAGGCCAAGGCACACTCCTTGGCTGGAAGATCAGCAGAGATTGTTTCACGATAAATGGATAAAGCAATCAATGTTCATTACAGACTGGAGATTTGAAATAAACTGTACTTCACCCAAGACACAACCACATTGCAGGTCAGACCAAGAATCACCTGTGCAGCCAAAGTGATTGACTGAATACTGGGCATGGGAGTAGTGACAAAGCAGAAAAGCTTGGTGACAAGGGTGAAAACAGTGGCCCAAGAAAGAGCTCTTTAGGCCAACTGTTGGCTGACAGAGGCAGGGAAACACTTTCAAGTTCAAAACTGGAACAATGGAAAAATAGGACTTAGTGCACCCCTGCAAAAAAACAAGCTGTGACAGTGGCCACCCCCTGACTTCTCCCAATGACCAGGATAAGCTCTAACAAGAAGAAACACTGTGAGAAGGTGTGTGTTGCACTTCCATGGTCTTTGCCTCCATGTGACAGCCTCCGTGCCTTAGTTTCCCTGCACAGGGTGAGGCTACAGCCTTGGCTTTGTCCAGTTGCTCTCTGAGGCAAAGAGCGCCTTACACTGTGGGCTGTGGCACCCAATGCCCAGAGCAGGGGAGGTGTTCCAGTGCCACAGTAAATGAAGAATACTCAGTGAACTCCCTGCCTTGTGGATACAGTGCTTGTGACCACAGCCACGTGGACACCACGCTGTGAGGAAGAGTTTTTGGGAGAAGAGGCACATTTATTAAAAGAGCCCTGGAGGCAGGAGGAAGGGGCTGCTTCCCAAAGCACCAGGCTGCTCTCCAGAAGCCCCGCTGTGTCCCGCTGGACTGCCAGCGGCAGACAATTAATAATGTAGTGGCTGTCTGCTCCTGCCAGGGACCCGGGGGAGGCAGGCCAGCAGCTGCCTGCTGCTCCATTATTGAACAGATCTGAGAACAAACGTAATCTGTTTTCCATTTACTCCGCAGGGATTACTGCATGCTGCCTTTGTCTAGAAACTGTCTCCACTTTGCAGGCCTTTTTCCATCCATTTGCACAGCCCTGGTCAGCCTCTGGCTTCAGAAGGGCTCCTGATTTCATGGCACATCTCTGGATCTCAGACCTTCCAACTAAGCCACGCTGCAAAATTAGATCAGTGCCTGCGCCACCAAGGAAAGAGGGACATTGGCCTTCTGATTTAGCCAAGATGACAAGCTGTAGCAGAGGTTCTCTAACAACTTCCAGATCACAACTGCAAAGTAAATCCCACCTCTACGTGTATCCAAGAAGGTTGGGTGGAAGAAGACAGAATCTAACAGGATCTGAAGTGGCTCGGATTGCACCTCTGGCACCAAGAACAACAATCATCTTCCCAGCAGATCATGTGGATCCCTGGGACTGCCCTGCTACAGAACAGTGCCACTCCTGCAGTTTATCAACAAGGCTGGTCTGAGCAAGGCTCTGATTTGTTACTGCACTAAGGACAGATGGATGATAAGGGCAGCTAATCCCTGATCACCATCCAAGAGCTTTTCTGCAAGATCTGGAGCAGAAATATAAAATTACTATTCCCCAGGCTATTTCTACACAGTTGCCATTTGCATCTGTCAGCAGGTGGCACGAGAAAGAGAATATCAGCTCTGCTGCCAGAGGCAAGGAGACCATGGATGACTCCTACAGATACAAGATTTTCTGAAAGCTATCTGTAACTTTCGGATTTACTGGTTTTGCCTCAGTCCCTCCAGCACTCAATATACCTTTTCTACATGAAGAAACAGCTCAAAGTGCTGTCATGAGCTAACAGACAAGTCTTAATGGGTCTGCACATCACTACCCAACCTGCAGGCAAATGTTCCTCTGCATTAAGGCAGGGCTATTAAAGGAAAGACACCCTTTGGAGTATCACTGGCACTTCTCACACCAGCTAATGCTTTCCCTGCAGAGAGATGAAAATTTCAAAGGAGAGGAAAAAGACAAACAAGGTAAGAATGAAGAGAAGAAAAATAGATAACGTCTGAGCTGGCAAGTGGGCAGTCAACTTCTCTTGGCTCAAGAATGGACAGGATACTGCAGGTTCAGGCCTCAAGAACTTGTTTGCTGTACCTGCTAAGCACACATGCACTTTCCTTAGTTACCTGGCTCCTCTGCAATCACTGCTGGCTGACAGGATTTCACTAACTGGACAGTTAAGCCTCCACCTAAGGACATGCTGTGCATAACTGGACCCCAGCATTAATGCAAGGTTCTGGTACTTTTGGGTCTAACCTCGGAGCTGAAGGAGTCAGAAGAGCTTGTTCGCAAAAGAAACAAGAGACCATTTGAGAATTACTCAAAGAGGCTTCCTAAAGTTAAGGGCTCAGAACAGAAGCCCTATTGGTACAAATCCATGACACCACTAACATATATTAACCCATGGCACATAAATCCTTTAAACAGCATGAAGAAACCATTAGGCAAAACCCATCAAAACCATACAAAAATCATGCTTCCAGCACAGAAAAGGGGTGGAGGAAACATGCAGTGCTTTCTGAATGTCTGGCCGAGGAGGAACTGTTCACAGAAAGAGTGCAAAGATCCTATGGAATACATTACATTCAGCATCACCACAATGCATTGCCAGTGTGGAAGGCCTCGTTACTCTCTAATTGCAGCCCCTAACCCAAAGCACAGAGCTGCTTCCCTGAGATTTGTACCTGGAGAGGATAGGCAGTACCTCCTTTCAGGGACACTGGCTGTCTACAACCTCTTGCCCTGACACAAGAGGATATTTAATGTCCACGTGCAATGCACTGAACCAGAACACACTCCCAACTCAGCATCTTGAAATATTTGAGAGTCCTTGCAGCCAAAAGCAGAAGTGGCTTAGCAGCTGCAAGGCAGCAGCACTTTGTTCCCATGCTGTGTGTTCACATGAAGACCTCCAAGCTCTCTGAAAACATCACAGTGTCATAAGGGCCTTGCTGGAGCCATTATTAAACTCATTTAGCTGGTGTGTAGATGGAGGCCCAGACAGGACACACAATCTTTCCACTGAAAGCTGATCACCTCTGAACTGTTAGCCCAAAACGATTAAAACTCTCATTTTCTTTACTTATCCCAAACATTTTTCCATTTCACTGGTGAGGCAAGGGGACATTATTGCAAATGTTTCCTTCCCCATCCTAATTCACTCTCCATCGCTGTCTGTTTTGAGACAGCAGAAGCAAGAGAATTACCATGTGTGACAACTCACCCCTGTGGGGAAGGAAGCACCTCCTTCCCCTTTTGAATGGGACATCACACCATGGCTGCTTTTCCTTCTGTGCTCCTGCACAAATGCAGTCACAACTGGAAATCTCTGTCCTCAATCTACAATTGCCATGGACACACCAGTCAGGAGCACAACAACAGGTTGAGGTAAGCAGGAGCGATTGCCACACACTAAAGTGCTCGGCTGGCCAGGCTGGATCCACTGAAGTAATGGAAAAATGAAGCCATCCTTCTGCCACATTAAGGACATTGATCAATGAAAATGCTACGCTGAACAGCATAATAGCGTGGTTAAAAGATCATTGCTGCTTCTTCAGCTAACAAGTCAGCTTCTGAAAAAATCATTTTTTATGGAACCCAAGAAGATATATCAACACTGGCTGAGATCACCAGCAGGTGTAAATTGATGTAGTTCCACAGATAGCCATAGAATTGCCTTGATTTAAAATCAGCTTATAACTTAAGCATGTAGTATTTCGCAGCAGTAAATAATACCCATGAAAATTAGACAGGGGGTGAGGGGTCAGACAGGCTAAAGCTATTTTCTGTCTGTAATCTCCATGCTATTTCCATGCTGTGGAATTCTTTCAATAGTGCCAAGATACTCAGGGTCACCTGTAGAGTCCTAGCTGGTTCCAGTGATCTGTGACACTGTCATGAATCAGGCTGTTTCCTTCAGACTGAAAACCAGGTAGGGGTGGAGTGGCAAAAAGAAAATGCAGGATTCCTTCTCTTGCCGTAGCTACTGGTGTAATAACCCTGATGATTTGAACTAGAAGTACTGCTCCAAAGAAAGGGCTTTATTTTAAAAAAAGTGGCCTCCATTAGGAGAGAAAAATAGGGTTCGCTTTCATGACTCTTCAGACTTCAGAATTCTTCACCCAGATGCCAGAAGATCCTCTGAAGCAGGAAGAGCCTCCACCAAGATAGCAGGCCCCTCAGGGACTGTGTACTGGGGTGCAGGTTCAAAAAGCAGGGGTGGTTTGTGCAGGAAGCCCCTGCTGTGCACACAGCAGCACGAGCTGCACAAGCCCTAATCTCATCAGCTCAGGTTAAACCCAGAGAGATCATTAAGATTAGCAGGATTCCAAGGCATAATATCCAGCTGACTTCCCACGGGAATTAGACAACTCTGTCTTTGCTATCTTCCCCTTAGGCTCAGGTTCTGTGTTTCACTTGCTGCAAGCAAACAACACTGGAGAGAATACAATCAACACGACAGAAAACAAGTTAAAAAATGGAACAATTTCCTGCATAAGTGCTCCATGTGCTTTGTCTGGAAATGGATTCTGAGGACATGAGTAATACCAGTCCCAGAAGAATAAAAGGCAATGTGAGTGCAGCACAGAGAAGGAAACATGTCCTGTGAAACACTGGAGGCAGACCAGCATCCCACAGAGAAGGGCTCTGCTTTTGCCAGCTCAACCCATGAACACCAGCAGCTCTGCCCACCAGCAGCCAGGCTAGTACCACCCAGCCAAGGCTCTGGTATCAGTGCAGAGGTGAGAGTTTGAGCTGATTCCTGCCCCTGGTCAGCAGGCTCAGGAGACAAGCACATCCTCACTGCCCATTCCAGCACCATTGGCTCTCTGATATTGTCCTTTTTTAACCCCACGAGCCCCAGAGCTCAGAATGGGCTTTTTCATCTTCCAAACAAAGAGGGCAGAAAGGCAACAAATTAGACAGGGATTTATCAAGGCCTGATAATTTGTACAAAACAACAAGTGGGGGAAAAGTAGTCCCATCTTTCCTTCTCTAAACACAACAGACACGTGCTCAGACTCCCCCGTGGCTGGTGCCCCTGAGCACAGCAGAGCAGACGAGCTGCACGCAGCCCTTGGCTGGCACTGCTGCCTTCCAGACGCCTGGCAAGCAGCAACTTCCCCAGCCCATAAATCGCACAGGACTCAAAATTAAGTCTCCTGCCTCCACCCCTGCTTTATTAACCCCACAAGGAATTAGGAGACCTTTTTAGAACCAGAATGGCAGATAAAGGGAAAGGTAATAACGCAGAATTGGCTCTCAAACAACTAAGCTTTAGTCCCCAGAAAGATGCTTTTGGTCGTATCTTTGAAACATTTATTCGAGCTATGGCTCTGCTGCCTGCCTCACCTCCACCAGCCCTGCAACAGCAGTGCACTTAGATACCAGCAGCTGATGATTTTTGCAGCACAAAAATGAAACAACAAGAAGCAACATGCCATGATGTCTGCAGCAAGACATTTCAGGAGCATTTTTGCCTTGCCCACAAAACTCAATTCTCTATGATCTGACACCTTTGAACACCTCACCAGGAGCTGGACTGTTGAAGAACCCCCCTCTCCCTAATTTTGAGAAGGAAAACTTCCAACATCTTCAAAGGCAACAACATTTTTCACCTGATGTGAGGAACAGCTGCACAGCTGCAAGCCAAAGATGCTCAAATCACCTCATACCACTTGGCACAGCACACAGGAGGATCTGGTGTCCCTTCTGTCTCACTCCAGCTCTGGTCTCCAGGCAGAGAAAACACCAAGACACCCAACCGGGAGCTTATCCACCTTCTCAGCAACAATGACAAGGGATGTAATGGTGACCTGAATCTCTAATAAGCTGCCAGGTCTCAGTGTTCCTTCACCCTGCTGCCCCTGTCCAGTGAGGTGCATCACACTAATCTGCTTATTTCACCTCGCCTCTGTCTAAAGCCTCCTGCCAACAGCAACAAAACCCATTCTGTGTATCAGGTATGCTCTCATTACAATCACCCAGCCCCTTGTTACATCGTGCTCTCTGGAGAGGAGAGCCTGCCGTGTTTTCCAATTCCATGCCCCAATCTCTTTAGACAGATTTCACAGTAATTGCAGAGCCGAGCTGCCTGGGCTGCACGCAGTGCCTTCGCTTCAATGTTTATCCAAGGTGCCACGGATTTCCAGCTGTGATCTGTCAGCGATTATTTCCATACCCTTCACTTCACCCCTGTATGCAGGCATGTACCGAGGAGAGAGCAGTAATTAAAAGAATTGGGGTCTATTTAATTACCTTCTGACACGGTAACACAACGGCTGCCTTCAAAGCAGGGAGGCTCCCAGCAAATCAGATGGAACGGCAGTGGAGCAGCAGCATGGGACCTGCATCACATTAGCACAGGTTGCCTCTGCTGGCAGGGGGGATGGAGCATTTGGTCCTGGCTGGCTCAGCAGGAGGCAGGCTGAGGCTGGAAAGGAAGGGGGGTTGCCCAAATCCACCTGCATGAGCCAGAAAGAGTTGGTTTGACACAGATTCACACCACCTTATCCCTCAAGCAGAGGAAAGGTCTCATCCCACACGACTTTCTCCTTAGCAGTGGTGCCTGCTTTCAACAGGACAAGAGCAGCCTGGGAGGGCAGTGGGTAGAGGATGTTAAACCTGCACTTTCTGCAGCACAGAGACCCTCAGAGCACCCTGGGGAAGTATCCAGACTGTTCACCCACAGCCTCTTCCATGGGAGAGCTGAACTGTGGGCGTCAACCACCATCCAGCCTCAGAAGACACACCCCAGAGCACCATGGTGGGAGTGGTCCTGAGAGGAAACTCGAATGGCCTGCATGTCACAGTTCGAACTGGATACTCTCACATCTGTTACTGTGTCAGGATGGAATTGCTTCTCCTCATCACCCTTTCACCCTGGAACCCATGGGCTGGGTCTTTATAAGTTTGTAGTCATGACAGTCATGGTTCTGCTAAAGGCATCTTATTTTTGTCTTCAGCTCAGGCAGAGGGGCACAGAGCTCTGGGGAAGGATGCCCCACTGCCCTGCCTTCAGAGACCTCAGCCCTCCTGCTGCAGGAGGTGACTTTTAGCAGCTTTTCTTCCCTAACAAGTCTCACCTCTGAGCTGTACCCTCACTCCTTTCAGACACCTCCTGCCTTAGGGGAAGACATCATTATCTTCAGAGATGTTTGGAAATGAATAAAGCCTCAGTCAGATCAGTCCTGCCTTCGGGGATGCTGGCTCCCCACACCAATCTGTTACAAACCTGCGGTGAAGAGGCAGGATGTGGAACCCACAAACTGTTCCTCTGCAGAAAGGAAATGAAAACCAAGCAGAAAAATCTAACCACACACTCCCAAGCTCATCAGGAGACAACCAGAAAGAAGCAAGAAAAGGAGATCCCTCAAGATGACAGCAGAGTCTGTGCCACCAGCCTGATTCACACCAACTCCAGGAGAAGCTGCAGGTGCAGAGCACTTCTGAAGACAACGTGCCTTTTTTTAGCTTTGTAGGTGACCTAGGAGCTCACAAATACAGGCCAGATGTTCCTTAAGAAAGACACCCGACCATTTCCTCCTGAAACAGAAAGCCCTTTCAGAATCTTTCAGGATATTGAGCATTTTCACGACAAAAACTGAGTTATGGGAAAATCTCTTCCCCATAAACAATTCAGTGAATTCTGTCTCCACTTCTCTTTTGGTTTTACTGGTGCAAAACAAGAGAAGAAGATATCCATCATCTCCTAAGCTGTTTGCTGGGTGTATGCAAAATACAGCATATTCCAATTGATTTTGGATGTAAGAATCAGTGTCACTCAGTGTCAGAAACAGTGTCTCCATTCTGCAGAGGGCGGTTTCTCTCAGAGCCCAGCAAGACTATGCACATTTATGACTTGAAATTCATTCTCTGAAAAAGTCCTCCATGCTTTGTTTAAAATTCATTGTTTCTTGTAAAGCCATTCACTAGAATATTAATAGAAGGAAAATATATAAAAGGAAGAAATGCAGTTGACAGGGATTTGGTTAAAAATTCAAACCAATGTTCGCAGGACTTTTCAATTTCTCAGCTCTGGGTTGTGTAATTTTCAGTGCACAGGCCCTGAAACAGGCCTAACTTCTAATACTATTTTGAAAAGAAAAGACACGATGAATGTTTTGGCAGATTCTTGATTTCCTTTTCAGTTCACTGTGAAAATATGATTGAAAATGCAAACATGCCATAAAAAAAGAAAGGAGATGAACATTACACAGGAAAAGAGAGTCTGCACAGCCAAGGAGGTCAAAAGCTGGGTTTCCCGTAATAAAAAACTCAGCAGTGCTGGGTGAACAGTTGGGCTTGGTGATCTTACAGGTCTTTTCCTACATACATGAGTCTGTGATTCTAAGTTTGGGTCCAAAGCAACCACAATAAGACCAAATAGGCACAAACCCACACTCCTTTGGTGGTGCTCCAGAGGGGTGAAAAGAGCAATTGATAAGACCAGTGGCTTGGAAAACACCTGCAGCTCCTCTCACCCAGCTCTCATTTGACTCCACACTGCAGGGGTGAATGATGACTGTCCCAGTGACCAACCCATGAGACCATTCAGGTCCTGGAACTTATTTGCATGCCACTGCATGTATTCCCATTAGACAAAATAAATACGTATGATCTTATGAGTAATATCTTTCTAAGTTGCAGAAGAAAAGAAATTGGTGGGGAAGGCAGGAGGGAGAAATGACTGAAGCAGTTATTAAAGAGAAACTACCCTGTAATTACACAGATTACCATTACCCCATCAAAAGGCAGCAAAGCCACACTGAATTAACACCCAAACACTCCCCACAGGCACAAACTATTTCATAGCAGAGCTCTCCTTACCACAGGCTCTGCAAGTAGCAGAAGACTTGGCCTCACAGATGGCATCTGCTCTCTATCCACCCCCTGTTTATCTCCAACCACAATTAAGAAAATCACCAGCAATCAGAGGCCGTCAGCTGCTCCCAGCCCATATTGGAACAGCTGTGTCACAGCTTTGTGCCATTATCCTTCCTCCACCTCTCTAACCACTAACAGCTTCATGAAGAATAAACCCTGGTACACCTGAAACACTTCAAAATAAAGGGATGCCCTGGCTCTGTTTCATAAGCAGCAAAGAGGGGACAGCACCACAGCAAGCTGCCTTATTGGATCTGTTCCATCTCTACTATTGACATTAAAAAGTGCAGAGCCTTGATGTGACTGTGTCACACCAAACAAAGCAAAGACTTCACTCAGCCTTTATCCAAGGACAAGGAGTTAACCAAGATCATTGCAACCCTTTTGCAGCTAGAACATGACCCACAGTAATCAAACTCACCAGTATAGGCCAGGAGTGAATGTCCCTCATGGAAACTGCAGCTGCAATTTCAAATCAACAGAGCACAACCATCTGCACTGGAGTCTGGTTGTGACAGCTGTTCTTCAAGACTTCTTCAGTCTTCCAACATCCCTTCAGCCATCTTTCATCTGCTGTGCAAATCCCCTCCCAGAACTCAGTCCTTTATAAGAACACCAGGAAAAATGAACTGTCGAGTGTTCACTCAATGCAGGGAAAGAGCAGGGCCAAATTCAACACCATTCTCCACAGAGGGCAGGACAGAGAGGAGCAGGTCAGGGACAGTGATGAGCCAATCCAGCAGTGTTTTCCCCCCACTGTCTAACTGAGAGCAAAGCTGAGGAGTGCTGCAGCCCTCTTCCTTCCTAGCTCTGCTCTCTCCTGACATGTGGGCTGTGGCATTTCCTATCCTCCATGGCCTGACACTTCCCTCCATTTTGATGGCACAAAATGAGCACAAAGCAGCTGCAAGAAGGAGCTCATCCACAGAGTCTGGTGGGCAGACAAGGCTGAGACAGCAGTGCCTCTGAACTCCCAGTCCTCAGTGTTATGAACAGTGGCTCACAGGGAGCATTGTGCCACAGTAGAGATGTGCAGGTCTTAACTCCAAAAGGAGGTCTCAGCACTGAGTGGTGCCACCCTGAGCAATGCTTGGTGGTGTTACCACGTGAGTTTCCAGTGCCATTGCCATCGTACCTGCCCATGACACCCCAAAATCCTCCCTGCTGGGCTGGGAGCTGCATCCCTATGTGGGTGCCAGGAAAATCCTGACCCAAAACCCAAAAATGGCTATTGCTTTACTTGTATGCCTGAAGGGAATTCTTCACTGGTGAGAAGCACTGGTGGAGACTCCTCCCAGTCCAAGGTTTCCCAGCACAGAGCACATCCTGCCCAGCAGCTCAGCCCCCAGTGCCAAGCGGGGCACAGACAGGAGCAGCCCCCAGGTGTGTGTCTGCATCGGCACAGTGAAGTCTGTACAAACCACAGAGCCATTATCAGGGGTAAAATTAGCTCCTGTTACTGACAGCATCTATCACTCATTCCTACTCTAATCTCTACCAAGGGAAGGATTTACAAGCAACAGTGATGAAAGAGAAAAGGGAAGGGGAAAAAAAAAAAATCAAAGCAATACAGAGGGGAGAAGAAAAAAATCAAAGCAAAGATAACAAAAGCATTTGTGAGGCTGGAAGAAACAAACTACATTATATTACAGGGACCAAGGGATCCTTATCATGCCCAGATAAGATTTTCATTCACCGTGTTGGGAATTTTTTTTTTAACTGCTTAAGAAGATTCAAATACACTGCCAGGTACCTCCAGCTCTATAAGGATTTTCTTTTAGCCATGCAGCATTGCAGCAGCTTGCCTTAATAAAAATCCTAGGGAAACACACAGTGGGAACCACATCAAAGGGACACAGATGTTGTAAGCATTCTACTGAACAGGTATAAGAACCGAAGGTGGGTAAAAGATAAAGATCAGATTTTAAGTCAGTGTTGCTCTTTAAGAGGTTTAGTCACCCTTTAAAAAAAGGATTTATTAAAAACCTATTAATCACAGAATAACCAGTTGAAATGAACCTAACCCTTAGATCAATGGATAGTACACTACTCAATAATGTGAATTAGTAAATTATTATGTAATGCAGACATTAATGAGCCAATATGAAAATGATTCTTAAAATATGACCAGAAGAAAGCAAACCACCAGCAGTGCTGCTTGTTAGCTCCCAAATAACCTTTGCCCTTAAAAAACGGCTTCAGTTATTGGCAGAATTAATCACCACAAACAAATGTAACTTGTGGATGCACTGTTCTGTGAGTGTCCCATGGCACAAAGCCTTCCCTTCCTGAAAGGATGCACCTAATGCCAACTCCACTGGAGTCAAAGGTGACCCACACTAACATCATTCAGAAGAACTATCTGATTGGGATGGGAATGTCTGTAGGATATGGGCTAGTGGGAGCTGGAAGGTAGAAAGCCATGGGCTCACAAAACATCCCTGCTGCCATGCAGGGTCTCACAATGAAGAGCAAAGAGAATGTGTCTCACCACACAGTAGTGCTCCCCTCATCCCTCTCCCTTCCCTCCTGGCAAAGGGAAGGCATCAACATCTCTCTTGTAACAACATTGAAATAAATGTGAGGAAATTACCCATTTGCTAAGAGAGGCGATATGTATGCATATGTGTGTTGGGAAGTCTAATTTGCATTTCTGGGCCTCAGAGTGCCCCTAATAGAATTTACAGTGGGTTGTGAAGATTGCCATCCCAGCTAATCAAATATAATAAATAGCTCTGACTGAGCAGATGACTCTCCTACAGCACTGTGGTTATCAGAGGGATCGGTCTTAATTTGAGACTCCATTCATCAGCCCTGCTAACAGGATTGTGCAGAGAGTGATATTTGACAGAAGTGCTTTCGAAATTCCTAAATGGAGAGTGTGCATTGAGGGAGACAAGATGGATGTTTCCATTACAGTGACCGTGCAGGATGTCACACTGGCCCTGGCTTCCCACCCAGCAACAAATAACCGACAGACACATGCCATTAAGGTGAATGCGGTGGCCACAGATTCCTTCTTGTTTTCTTTATCTAAAGGAAAATAATGAATTAATTCTCAGGATTAAGTGTGGCAGCAGTTTGTGCTCCTGGCTGTATATCACAGTGACAAGCAGCTCTGGAGCTCTACCTGGAGACAGTGGTGAAGGCAGGAGAGACCCAAGGAACACTGAGAGAATTCTGCAGGGAGTCGGCCATGCTGCTGCAGTACATCCCAAGCCCTGGGCTAAGGGCTTGTTAAGGATCAAAGAGCAAAAAGGACCTCCTGATTTAATGATCCATGTGCCCTGCAGGCAGAAACATCACAGAATCCCTTTCTCCAAGTTATCACAGATCTCCTTAAAAGCAATTTGGATTTCAGACCTCACCACTCCCACCGGGCACTCACCACTCCGTGTTTTGTCTTGAACTTGTCCTGCAAGAATGGCTCTCCGCCATATGTACAAGGAGCAGCTGGAAACCCTCTCAGCCTTTGCTTTGCTAGCCTGAATGTCCCTTTAGTCTCTTTAACCTCCACCCACAACATAAACTTCATTTTGCAGCTATGCCAAACTGAGCTCACCTTTCTTGGTCACCTGGGGCAACATCCTGTTACAGGTTTATGTTTGCCCTTCCCCAGCCTTCTCAGGATCCCACAGGCCACTGAAGCTTTCTCCAGTTTGCCCCCACTTCGTAAGGAGAAGTACCAGGAGACTCATTCAAGTTGAGAAGAGCATGTGATGAAACCAAACCTGTTTGCTTTGAGAAGTTCTCCCACAGCAGATTGGGACTGTGATAAGGGGTTAATGAAAGACGTGTTAATTATTACCATCATCATCCTAGACCTGCACAGTTTTCCAGACCTGGTTGATAACAACTTTCAGCACAAAAACATCCTTTTCCATTTCCTAGGAGGAGGATAATGCAAAGCCATTTTCTCCTTCTGTCAACAGCACAGCTGAGGGGCAGATCAGATACAGCAAGCTGATGAAGGGCAGCGTGAGAAACACCATTCCTGGCCCAGCTGTGCAGCAGGCAGGTACCCAAGTGCCCCACACAGCATCTTAGGGGCTGTGAAGGATGGTTGTTCCTGAAAGAAAAGGGTAGAGAAGCAGAAAGGAGCAATAAAAGCCAGGAATGACCAAGAAGTCTCAGACCCATCCATCCAGGCAGCACATTTTGCCCCAGATTTTGTAAACAGCACAGTAGAAAATGGTAAATCACACAGTTAAAGTGATCCCCAGTATTCTTCCCATTTTCCTTTTCATTTTCTTCATCTGAAGCTATTCCTTTTGGCAGAAACAAAGGGAACATGAAATAAGCTGGAAAAGGCTTCTCAGCTCATGCCTGCTTGTTCCACCTTGAATAGCCACAGAGCTGAGAGCTGCTGTCCCAGTGTGAAACAAGAATCACTGTGAATCCTCTTCAGAGACAACCCCATGCTCAAGGGACAGAGAGGAGTGTGAACAGGTCAGCAAGGAACAGAAGAAATATATAAAAATATGTTTTTTCTATATATTAAAAAAAAAGGATAAAAGGAAAGAGGGAAGCTTATTCTGCAAGTCAAAAACAGTTTGGCATTTCCAAGTTAAATAAAAGTGAAGCCTCTGTCCGCATGCTTCATTGTAACACTGTTGCTCTAAATCCCCTTTTATCCCTTTAATTATGCATGGAAAAACCACACGACCTCCCTGCTCGTATGCTCAGCCGAGCAGCGGCTCACAGTGCAGAAGGCTCATTATACAGCTTTAGCGGGGCTGAGTGCTCTGAATTATTTAAATCTCCATTAAGCCTCCACTATGGCATATCTGTGTGATAAACGGATCAGGTGCCACTGGATTTCTCCCCTGGCCAACCCGCTCTCCCTTCTCCTTCCCTCTCCCCCTCTCCTTCCTCCTGCAAAACTCAGTAGGAAGGGAGATAATTGCCAAGAGGGAAAGAGTTTGCACTCGTGCTATCAAGTGTTTCGTTGTCATTTAAAAAAGGCCAACTGAGCCAAGTAATAAGGACACTTAATCAGGATTAGCACTAGAGGGCATGGTAAGGTGGTCAATGCATAACTTGTTTAATGGCCATTTTATTGTTTAAATTAAATAAAACTTAAATCATTCTGTTTTACTTAAGAAGTGTGAATGCCCTGTCCCTGTTCCCGCAGCACCACTTCAGCAGCACACAGAAGAAATGGTTTAAGGCCAGAGATGGGGCAGTGGGGATGATCCAATTTGTCTTCCTCATCCCTTTTGCACATGCCTACAGTTCTACAAGATGGTATCATAAGGAGAGCAGTGGTCCAAGGAAAAGCGAGGAGAGGTGGACTGAGGGATCTTGGAGCACAAAGTGGGAGGGGTTTGTGGAACAGTCTTCTGGATCCACAAATGGGGGAAGAAAAAAAATAATAATCACAGTAAAACACAGCCGTGCCTGCAGCTTCCCTGGGAGCAAGAGAGTTCATCCCAGACCACAGAGAGGCCCTTAATCCCTGTGAAGTGAAGGGCAAGATCAATCCTCCTTAGAGAGAGTTTCCTGCTGCCACAGAGCTCTTCAAGCATGAAAGGATGGGGGAGCGGGAGAAAAACTCTTCATATTGCTATGCAAAACACCTCCTCAGGGCATGGGCAGACCTACCCAACAGTACTCCAGGGGCCATGGCTGGAAAACCTCAGGTTAACACTTTTGTTCTCCTTAATTTCTTACTGCTAGGGACAAACAGGTAAGGGTGAAACCACATTTGGGCACCCAGCAGCCACAAAGTCTGGAAAAGAATTGACAGAAGTCTTAGGTAGAAATACTTTAGAATACTTTGGGGTTTGGGGAAAAAGTCCTTTTAATGAAAAACACTGCCAGCCCTGAATATATCTGTCTCAACAGCAGAAAAGAGGAAGGATCTTTCTCTTGGATCCCACCACTGAGGACCAGGGCAAATCACTGAGAGTTCATCAGCACAGCACACTCAGCTCACCAGAGTTGTGTGACATCTCTGCACCATCACCAGGCACAGGCACCTGTCACCTGAGGCACAAAAACCACACCAACACACCCCAGCAAAACAACCCTCCACAGTGAGTCAGTCCACAATGCATGGTAAGGGAAGCCACGACCCAAAAATACAGCTGTTGTCATGCCAAAGTCACAATTCCCTACCTCCTAAAAAAGTGAACAGGATTTAGCTGCTGATCAACCACACGTTTCCTGAGTGAGCATGAATAGATCTCCACAGGCTTTGGCTCCTGGGCTGCATGATGGAGATAAGGGTCCATCTGTTCCCCCTCCCGCTGTAGAAAGGCTGGAGGATCCCGAGATAACTGCCTGGCTCTCCCCATGGCCTCAGGAAGCACCCGCTGAATGGGGCAGGAAGCAGGTGGAGACAAGGAGGTGCACTAAGTTATTTATTTATAAAAGCAACTGGAAAATGTGCTGAGGAGAGGAAAAAAAAAAAAGAAGTCTTTTGTGTTAAAAAATAACCTCTTCCACAAAAAATATTTAAAGGCCTCTTATTTTAGAAGTTTCCCTCCATATTTACTTGAGATAAATGGAGGCAGCACAGTGGCAGCATTTTCTTCAGACTTGAGAAATAGATTGCAGGACTCTAGAGACAGGTTTCACTCATATATCATTCCCTTTCCCTCCCAGTCTCTGGGGGACACGTGTTGCTGTGACATCTTTTACGAAGATTTACAGAGCAGTCATCCTGTCAGGGATGTGAAGGCAGCCTTGCTGCCACAAAGCTGCTGTCAAACCTGCCCCATGTTCAGGAGGCAGCAGTTAACCTTGTTTTCAAGCCACACTTTTTATATACAGAGGCAGCAGAGACAAAGAAAGAGCCCAATCTGCCCCACTTCTTCTACAAAAGGACTATTTGCTGCCTACTTACAGCACCAGTTTTTTAAGCTGGTATTTATTCTGCTGCTTTGGCAGCACTTATTTCTTCAAGATGCAGGAAAGCGATTAGAGCAGGGCATCCTGTTCCCGGCTCTGCTCCTGGTTCCCTCTGTTACCTTTAGGGATGGTGTGGGGGAAGCCTGACCTCAGTGGCAGTGCTGGGGCTGCCTTTGCTCTCCCCCCATGCCTCAGTTTATCACACTCTTGCCGACTCCCATCTGTAGTTTTAAAAACAGCATGAGTCAGGCATGAGTCAAAGTCTTAAAATGTGAGGAACTGGCTTTAAATTCAGGCTGCATTTTAAGGAGGAAGGTGCCAAATTTTTGTGTTTGTGAAATCTCCAGCAAGGACCTCTAGGTGCTTCTTTTAAAAGTCTGAGATTGATAGTAACTATATCATATTTACAAGCATGAATCATCTCAGTTTGCACAATATGTTTTCCCTTTTGCTGACAACTCTCAAACTAACTTAACTATATCAGAACGACCTTTCCCAGGCAAAAACCATAAGGCATTGTCCCCCATGAACAATAAAGCCAGCACAGTAATTAGACCAGAAAGGGAACTCAGACCTCAGGGCTTCAGTGGGTGCCTCCAGTGAGTGTCCAGCCCAAAGCTCAGGGGCTCAACCAAGGAGAGGGGATGCCTCAGCAGCCCCCCGGAGCCCCATCCATCCTCCTGGGCAGCCACGGTGCCCATGTGCTGCTCCCAGCTCCCAGAGACTCATCACAAGCAAACGTCTGCTAGATGGATACCCAGAGAAAGTTCACTATTAAAAGAAAACCACTATCAGTTTCTAACGCAATTAACAGCCCCCTGCCAAGAGAGCCAGTAAGAGCACTTCATCAGACCATTATAACCCTGGAGGGTATAGAGAGGCTGCCACGGTAACTCCTTTAATTGCCCTTAATGTTTCATTAAACACAATTACATTTAAACCTAAACTGTGCCATTTGTTGTGGTTTTAATTAGACAAAGGGCAAGATAAAAGGATTGGATTAACCCTCCTCTTCCCTCCCCTCTACCAGGGACTGGCCACAGTCAAACTCCATAGAAAAAAGCAGAAAAGTAAAAGGGATGGAAGCACGAAGCACGTCGACAGATCCGTGCACGTGGTGGAGAACAGCTGGACCTGAACTCATCAGATTGTGATGGGGAAGGCAAAGCAGTGGATGTGCCTCTCCACGTCCCTGCAGTCCCAATCTTTAGCTGCCTGCAAGATGAGCCACTCCTGAGCCCTGAGATCCCTCCTGGCTCTTCCAGGTCTGTGCTGAAGGTATCAGTCAGCAGTAATTTGCTTCAGTTAGTGCAGCACAGGCTGGAGGTGAGGCTATCCAGTACAGGCAGAGCTGAGGACAGTCTCATCATGGCTGGGAGTTCTGTATGAACACTGGCCTGAAGGAAAGGCATCCTCTACTTCCATAATCATATTGCTGACAGCAAACAGTGCTCCCTGAGCTTGTGCAGATCGTTACCCATTTTATCCATCTGAAATCACTTGAGTGATTTCCCTTGAATGCACCCCCATTACACACCTTACACCATTGATTAAAGTCTCTCCAGCTTGTTTCCGTGGCCTGCTCCAGCAGCCTTTGCAAGGAGAGCTGGCAGCACCCTCTGCTCTGAGCCTTTCTTCCAAGTCCAGTGCTCCTTGCTATAGTTCCAGACTTTTTCTTTAAAATACAGTTCTGGAGTTTCTTTGGCACAATGAGTGATTCCCATGGCCACACGGTCACACTGTTACTGATGCCTTTCCTCTGTCAGGGAGATGCATCAGCCCAACTCTTGTGAAGAGAGGCTACTGTACTGGATGTGCTCTCAGTCCCATATAAAGCCATTCTTGAAACACAAGGAAAAAAAGCATGTAAACACTTCTTTCAGCCTAATAAAAAGAAAAAATGTACAGAATTTCTTCAGTACTTCTGTTAGTGTTGCTTCTAAATTAGGTCTCGGGCTTAAATGTTGAGACTGTGCAGCACTATCTGATGTTGCAAACAGCTTTGGCAAACCAGACTGTCTCCTCCATCTTTTCTGAGCCTTTCAGTGACTTACCGGAAAAGAAAAGCAGATTTAGCTGCAGTGCCACACACCCAAATCAGAATAAACTGCTGAAATGCTGCTCTGTTCAGAGATTTATGATACAATTAACATTTTCGTTGGTTTCTAATGACTTCTTTCTTCCTTTCTGAAGCTGACAAGAGAGTAGGAATAGCCACGGGGTATAATCAGACTGTCTGCAAGGTGGAAGGGAAATGAAGCAGAGCAGAAAAGGACTCTCTGAAGCAGCCGGGTATCATTATTATCTCTTTGTGGGAGCATTAGCACCATTGGAGGGCACTCGGGCACCACCGGAACAAGAGCAGCGTAAGAACTTGAATAGAACCCAGGAGAAGATGAAAAGAATGAAACAGACACTCAGTGACAGGTCTGAATAGTCTCCTTTGTGCCACAAGACTTGCTGAGATTTTGCTATCGCTTGACAAGTGCCAAAACTCCACAGGTCTGATCCGAAGACTACATGTGTCAACAGGAAGCCTCCCATTAACTTCAGGGAAACTTAGCCCCAGCCAAGGTGTAATAGATCATGTACCACCATTACAGGGAAATAAGTGAAATCCATCTTAGAATTCTCTCTACTAATTTTCAGCAATTTTTCACAATGTACCTCATCATCACAGTGTCTACTCACACAATAAATCAATGCTTCTGCAGAGCGGTGAGAAAAATGAGGGGATGGGGCAGGTGGGAAAGGTGGTAGGGGAAATGTGTGCCATTGCTGAGCAGGGAGTAATTGCAGCAGGAACAAGCCTCCCCTTGGTCCATTAACACAGCTGACTAATTGCTGCCAAGGTACATAGTGGCCTCATCAGTTGAAATGACAAAGCTTGAGAGGGAACTGAGGCACGGCCTGGGAGATTCCTGTGGTACCTCTGCTGAGGTACTGGGAAAGGAACAGCTCTTCTGAAACTGCCATGGCCAAAGCAATCCAACCTGGGCTTGGGGCTACACTTGGAAAAAATTGTCAGAGCAGGGCCCTCCTCCATCAGTGGAGGCTGCCTGGCTCCAGTTAAGCTCCAGGTGCTGCTGGAAGAGCATGTGCACATCCCTGCTTCTGCCTCCAGGATTAAGGGGTGACCCTTAGGTTTGAGCTTCGGGGAGCCAGAGGGAGTGAGGGGCAGAGGGGTGTGAGGGAGTGGGGAGAACAGCTGTTAAGCTGTTAGAGATAATAAATTGAATAGCTCTGAAATTGGACCCACAAGGATAAAAGTGATTTTAGTGCCTATAAGACCGACTATAAACTCAATCTGTCAGACAGCAGCAGCTGTTAAAGATAATGGTCCTGGTAAATTTAACTTCCAAACTGCCACAAAGGGACTAGTGTGATGTTAAGTTTCTCCCTTCTTTGAAAGGGTGTGGGGAGAAAAAAAAAGGCATCAAAAAACCACAAGATCTTAAACATGCATCTCCCGTCAGCTAATCAAAAAACTTGCTTTGAAGAGCCAGGATGGGCAGTACCCCCATGAGGGAAAGAGCTCTCCCAGAGGCTTTTAAGCAGATGAATACCTCTGGGCTGCTTTGATAGGATTCTACAAATAATACCAAATATTTGCTAATCAGCCAAGGTCAGCGGGGAAAGAAGTGACTCTCTGCTCCAAAGCCAGTCATCTCCTAATTATTTAAGTCCACGCTGTGACTTTCTCATAAGCTCTAGGCAAAGAAAAGCATCTAGCTGGACTGCTCCCGAGCAGATGGTGAGTCAGAAGCACTCCCTTCCCTCAGCCCTCCCTTGTCCTGCAAGGGCACAGGGATTGCTGATCCTTCCCACAGGAGCTGCCCAGCACAGAGAGCAACAGGGCAGTGAGAGAGCCCCAGCACAGCACGGACAGGCAGCCCTTGCTCCAGCTACTCCCTGCTCCATGCACTTCCCTGCTCTCAGAAAAATGGTGCTTGTACCAAGTGTCCCACCAAAAACCCAAGGAATTTTACCACTGAACCTAGCACTGTCAGGATGTGGCCACAGAGATCAGACAGAAAGCTCTAGAGTGACATGTTTAATTCTTCAAAACATGAAGTATCACCTGCTTTCCCTGCCCAGCATGTGATACGGAGTGACTGAGGACACATTTTACACAGACCACTGCTCCAAATAAGCCATTTGCAGCAAGTGGTTTTAATGTGACAATCAGAGCTACTTAGGCAATTTTGAAAATGCAGCAGGATTTGGCTACAGGAACTGAACGCAGTCCAGTTAACTTCCCCTAACAAAGCAACTGTTGCAACCACAGAACCATCATCAATTTCTTACAGGATAAAGCAAACAAGACCCAAATGGCCCTGGTGAGAAGCAAGGATGAGGGCTGATCTCTGCACTGCCTCCTCATCCCTGCTTGGCTCCACACCTCCAGCATGGCTTGAAGCATGTCCACTTCTCCAGCCCTTCCCAGGGCATGCCACAGGGACGTGAAACTTTCCTTAGCACACATTCTCAATATCCTGCTTGCTTCAGGATCAGAGGAGAGCTTCATCTCGAGAGGATTTCTACACAGCTCATTTTTCAACTGCCTGAGTGGTACTCTTGGCCTCTTGCCACTCTGAGGGAAGTGGTTCCTTTGGAAATGTTTTTATCCCAATGGGGACGAGATTTCTCATGTGCTTAGCATAACATCTGTGCCTTGGTGGATTTGGATTTCACGGGAGTGAAGGATATGGTGTCAAACACAGCAATGCTTCCAATCAAGGTCTTGGGAGAGGACCATGCAACTGCTTTGAAGCAATATCCCACAGTTACTTCCCAAGCCTGGGATATTTTTCAAGGGGTTGGAGGAATCACTCCTTTTGGAGTACTCATCATTTCTAACCAGTAGTTAAAGAGTGTTGAAGGTATCAAGTCAGAAGCAGAGCAATGCAAAATAGCTTTAAGCTACTTTGAGTTTAAAACTCCTGATTTTATTCAACACTATGGTTATTTATCACTGTTGTTGCTGTCACCCAAGGACACAAGAAGAGTCCAGTCAAACTTAAACACACAGAATACCTAGGGGGGCATTTACAGATATGCTAATAATAGAAGAGAGCAAGCCCAGTGGTTTACACATTTCATTGTCACTGGAAAGCCCCAATCCAAGAGCAGCTCCTCCAGCCTTTTCTTTATCAGTGGTATGTAAGGACAGGATGGAAAGGATGCAGGTTTAATCCCTGTGAAATGATTTATCACTGCAACCATGTACAATACAGCTTCTGTCACAATTGTCCATCACTTTCCAGCAATGAACCAGGGAACATTATTCCCAGGAACATCCAAGTTTGGAACTGGAGTTCCCCTGAAGTGATTTCCCCAGCTATGAGCAGCCCCATGCGCATGGCACACCCTGGTTATCTCCCTCCCACCACATCTCTTTGTGCTCTCAGAGGGGAAAAAAGGAAAAAAGGCAAGGGAAGGGAGGGGTGGAAAAAAAAAATAGCCTCTCCAGGCCTCCGGGTTAAACTGTGACCTACTTCAATCCACACTGCTGCCCATTATTACCAATCCAATTATTCCAGACAGGTTAACTCAGCTTTAATTTATGTCAATCCAATTACTTTTTTTTTATTATTTATTAAATAAAAAGATCACTTCATGCTTCAAATGATTTATGAATACTGGGTCAGCATCCCAGGGAAAGGACTTGGGAATGCTCAAGGTCAAGGCTGGCCTCATGCAGGAAATCCCTCCCAGAGCTTGTGGGGAGAGCTTTACTCACCTCATCTCTCTTTTTGTATTTTAATTGGATCTCTCACACAAAAGCCTATGGCTTCCAGGACTCTGCTCAGTGAGCAGGAATGGTATTCCAATTGCAAATATGTTTCAGCTGAAGTAAGAGGCACTTAAATTAACTAGATCTCTGTGTCTGCTGCTGTATAATGGGACAGTCTAGCACACAGCTTTTCCCTTCAGGGGAAAAATGAATCCAGGATGGACATTTTTCTTTTAAGGCACAAAGGGGGATCAAATATGCAATTCCTACAAATGTCCACTTTGCCCCCCTTTGGCGACCTTCTCCAGAAGGCAACAGTAGAGCTGTTCTGAACAGCCCCATCCCTACTTTCACTCCTACCTTCAGGCCCTGCCAGGATTCTGGCAAACTTCCCTGAGAATCAAGTGCCTTGTGTCAGGATGCTGTTCAAACATGCTCAGCAGCTCCTCCCCAACCGGGCACAAAGCCTCAGCCTCCTCTTTGCCTCCAGAGCCACGACTGAGACACCATGAGACGCTGTGTCTGCTTTCTGATGCTTCTGGAACTGAGCCCACCTCCCCCAAAAAAACGGCTCCAGATGACTCAACTTCTGCCCCTAACCCACCCTCTGACCTTGGCAAACTCCTTCTGACTTGAGTGCCCTGGATTCCTCTCTCAGGGAGCTACCCACCTGATCTGTGTCCTATCCACACTGCTTGAGACAGTCACTACAGCCCCTGCCAGGGAGCAAGAGACTCTGAGACCCAACAGCCTTCTGACTGCATATCTCCCTGACTCCCAGACAGGCCATGAGCAGAGCTGGTTAAGTTTTTAACACATATTCCTCAATTATTTTCCCTGGTGTTTCTAATTAGGACCAAAATAGTTGTGCTCTTTTTTTTTTTTTTTAAAATCCTTTCCAGCTAAACTTTCCAGCTGATCTCAGCTGCCATGGCAGCAGAGTCAGTTTGGCAGATAACGTGGATGGCCAGACCTTGTCCAAGGCTTTGAGTTAAAACCTTGAGAGGTACCCTGAAGATAAGATACAGTTACTGAAGTTAGTGAGACCCAACTTCCCAAGCCAAGTGACAGCAGCCAGGAAGACACTCTACAGGGGATGGTGTTTCCAAGAGAGCCCTGGAGCAGAGCCCTGGGGGTTGGGGCCACAGAGGAATGCTGAGTCACAGCGAAGAGGATGTAAAGCCTAACTGCATCCAGATGGGCAAATAAAGGGAAGAGAGATTTCTAGGATAAGCACTAAAATCACTTCCAAAAAAGCATCTTCCTTTTGGAAGAAGAAAAGGAAAAATGCATCTCAAATCAAGAAAGTGATTTCAACAGCCTCCTCAAAATGCTGCCTTCACCTCCTTAGATGAACAAAACAAGGACTACCTACATCTCAGTCTTAACCAGACAATTGGACAGCAAGGTTACCCAAAACCATCTCCATCGCAGACAATACAGCAAATCCTCTGCCTGAAACAATGTCCAGACATCCAAACACTGAGTCACTTCAGTATCCCAGCCAATGTGTCCTGGAGGGAGAAAAGCCAGACACTCAGCTGGGACACCCCACAATGCCAGACGCCCTCCTGGGGCAGAGCCCCTTCAGAGAAACGCCAGTCAGAGTGAGGATCTGTGATAAGAGGTAGGAATTTGCATCACCCTTTCTCAATCTCTCTTGCCTTTTCATCCTCCCACTGCCCACTGCCTCCAACAGCCTGGGCAGCAACCCTTTCCATCCCTTCCACATTACTTTGGGAATAGGCCATGTCTGTTTGTATCTGACATCCTGAGAATAATTATCTGTGTGCACAGATTACTTGTAGCTGACTAGGTATTGCCATCCCACCCCAATTTTAGATGAGGACAACAGGACAGGTCAGTAGGTTGCTAATAGGGTACCCAGTTCCCAAAGGCACCACATTAAGTGGTGAAGGACTTTAGAACTTATTTGGTACAAAGTTAAATGCTGGATAAGGAAAGCATTAACATGCATGAGCCTATTACATTATTCCTTTCCTTATCCTCAGGCTGTGCCATTTAGGAAAGTACATGAGAAACTGGAATTCTGCTGGATGGCTTCAATAGATGTCCACATGCTTCTCAAGGACTTTTTGGATACAGCTTTGTAGAATGCACAGCCCAAAGTCATTATGTGCTAAAGGAGTTGTTGAGTTGCCTGAAAGCAGACAAATGAAAACAGAACCCTAACCAAAAATACTAGCTTTTGCAAAGAGGGATTTTTGAAATTCAGGAAATGCATTACTAAAGCCAGAAAATTTAAGTCTCACATTGTGCATGCCACCGATGCAATGTGGATGGGCCTCCTTCGAGAGAAAAAAAAACCAACACCAATAAAAAGAAAAGTCTAAGTGGCTTTGAAATTTCCATCCCAGACACCAAGATGGCCCCTTGGGCTGGGACAGTGTTGTTTCAATTAGT
The DNA here is from genome assembly GCA_024500445.1 of Entomyzon cyanotis. Lineage (NCBI taxonomy): Eukaryota > Metazoa > Chordata > Aves > Passeriformes > Meliphagidae > Entomyzon > Entomyzon cyanotis. The sequence continues at coordinate 5,911,380 of JAKEPQ010000852.1, forward strand.
GCTGCTCTGCCCATCCTAATTGTAAGAGCTGGGAACAGCCAACATTCCCAAAGGGCCAAGAGCTCTTTCCCCTATTGTTTTAGGCTCAGCGTTGAGTGAGCAAGTGGAGGAATACCAGAGACAAACAGGAGGGAAGCAGCTGTATTCACTTTCCCTGGGGCTATTTCTGCCAAGTTATTTTAAAATAATACTGCGATCCTTCATCCTCCTCGCTCCACATTTTCTACCACAGACACCAGGTTTGTCCCAAAGTTGTCCATGACCTGGCACTGCATCTCCCAAATGGAAGCCCCACTTTTTAGGGCAAAGTCTACTGTGGGCAGGTGAAAGAAAAAGCCTCCCAGCTTTTTCCCTCAGGACCAGTCCCTCAGGATCCTCTCTCTGCCCTTCATTTTGAAATAAGTCCCTCAGCAGGCTCCAGCTCAGCATGTACTGTCAGTTCACTCATGACACGTGCCAGTGTTGTTTTCCTGCCAACCCTCTTCAAAAGCAGAAAGGGGAGACAAAAAAAGTACAGCAAAAAAATGATGCCACTCTCAAGAAATGGCACTTTAGGCAGTCTCCACTACATCAGTAATGACAGTCAATAGTGCCTCCAAGGACACGCTTTCTTCAAGTCAATACTACATTCTGACAGCCAGTTTCTTCCTGGGATCCATGAGCCTCTCTTCCAGATTCAATCTTGCTCTGACAATCATTCCTCCGAGGCTTTTATCCAGCTTACAGATAGTGCAGAGATACAAGAGCCAAACTGTGAAGAAATCTTTCTGCTGCTCTCCAGAAATGCACTTCTTCACTAAGTGACTTTTCCTACCCATCAGGGTCACACATACCACTAAGCAAGTCAAGGGTCATAAGAAACACAGCAGAGATGCTTAAATAAATACCTCATCCTGGATTCCACACAGCTTAAGCTTCAGGGGATCCTCTCCTAGAGCCTTCCCTCTAAAGAGATTTACCACTACACTGGCTTACAAACACACGCACAAGAGCAAAGCAAGACACAGAACATGACCTTCCAAGAAGACACCACAACTTAAAGCCTATAAAGCTCATTTCACTGCCTTGGCTGACTGACCTAGAGCCGAGTTGGTACCCACCAACATCTGCCACCAGTTTTGGTGTCTCAGCAAGGAAGGCCCCATCTTGTTAAAGAGCTGTTCACCTCCATCATTAGAAACATCTTTAGCAGACAGTCCTTTTCCTCAGGCCCCAAGGATTAAATACACAGTCATCTTTTCCAAAAAAGGCTTGGAGACGAGAAATCATGTACTAATATAATTAAGTTCAGTGCAGCAAGCCCCTGGCCTTCACCTGCAAAGACACAAGTGTAATTGCAATATTAAACAGACCCATGAAGGCCTCCAGGGCATAACAAGTTTTGCAGAGATCACCAGCAAGTCCTGTGCCTTGGCAAGTGCAGCCTTAGCAGCTTCCACACCAAAAGAGAGGTGCTTTGTGATCATCTCCATCGGTGTCCCTAATTTACTCACAGCCTTGTATTTCAGAAAAGCCATCTCTGCTATAAACCCTGGACGGAGCCTTGTTTTTAAGGTACATTCAGTAAGGACCTGTTCCTGCATCTGCAGAAGTCTGCTTTTAATGTGCCTGCCTGTTGTGTGTTGCCAGGAGGAGCACAGGGGTTCCCTGCTAGATGCCATAAGCAAAGAGAGCCACAGCAAATTAACCTGCTGCTCCCAGCTTTGGAAGGCCACAGTGGCAAAGTCCTGTTGCAGTGGTGTCCTTGGGCTGCTACTCTTTTCCTATATGCCAAAAGCCTTTTACAAAATGAAAGCTGTCTATCGAAGAACATCTCATCAGCTACACTGGGATCTGCCTTATTCATCACCTTAGCCTCTGCCCTTCTCCCTGCACATCTGAAACCTGGAGTGAAGGAGTCAATGCCAAACCCCACAGCTGATGTTGTTCAGTGAGTAGATGAGGGCAAGGCTGGGGAATGAGATTTTCTTCCAGCACCCTACACTTTACACCTACCTCTGCAGCACCAGTAAGAGAGCATTACACACCCACAGGCAAGACTTTCCAGTGTCACAGAAAGTTCACCATCTCAATGTGAGAATGTTGGTGACTGATGGGGTCCAGGGAGGTAAGGATTACTGCTGTTTGTACAGCTTTATGGAGGAAGCTGTAAGAGTGTTCTGTAGATGAAATCAGTACATATTTGCACATTAATGTAATTTAACCTGAACTCATTCTTTCTTCTAAACCTCTGGAGTGGCAGGGAAGACCCATGAGCAAACAGGCAAAGAACATCTTTATTAGGGAAAGGCTAAGGTGACAGCCTGTAACATATCAGGCAGCTAAGGCTAGAAGGAGGCTTTAGATCCATGGAGGAGCAAAGACTGCAGCAAATAAATATCTCAAAAGTTCTCTCTGGTACCCACATAGAACAGAGAATTTTACCTGGCAAATGTAGTGAAAGCAGTGTAATCCTACACACTCAGGAATAGCTTGTTTGCATGACTGTTCTCTTAGAAGGAGCTGCTTTACCAAAAACAGATGTTCACACAAAATCCCCAGAGGCTTCTGAAAATCCCCTGCAGTTAGGATCTGTCATGATCAGTATTTTGTACAAAATAATGCCAAGGACTGCTCAGTTCCCCACAGGGTAAGGTAGTTCTTTTAGAGATTTTGTTACTTCAGCCCTCCTCTCCTCATTCTGCTGAGCCAGGACAAACTCACCTTGCTGGCCCACAGCAATGAGGACAGGATGACTGTGCTGCTTGGCTTTGTCCCAGCCCAGCCTGTCCTTCCCCAGATGGTGCAGGAGCACAAGTCACCTCGGGTGCTCCAGCTAATTCAGCAAATATGAGCACAGACTGGTTTAGCTTGTCACACGCACAGCCTCAAATATCATTTGTGGCCCTGTGACCTCTCTCTCACAAAACCTCTGAGGAGATGGTGCACTTCAGCAGAGCTGCACCTCCAGAGCAGGCCAAACAGCACACACACCCCCTGAGCTGCCAGAAGGGGTGTCTCTAAGGGCTATCCATGCAGATCAAGCAGGTGCTCCCAGTCATGCTGAGCTCCTTGCTGTCATCACTGGGCAGATCCCAATATCTGGCACAGGTTCCCACCCTGCTGTATTCACAGCCCTGACAACATGACTCCAAGCCTAAAGCTGCCAGCTTTGTCCAGCTGGAGTTAAAGGTCTCTAACTGTAACAATGATCACAGCATTCCTAGGAAGGGACTGACTCAGAACAGACCAAGTGGATAGAGCTGAGTCAGATAGGATAAACTCTTAGCATAACCCACTTAGAAGCAAGCTACCTCCTCAGCATGAAGAGAAAGAAAAGGAAAAAAATAGTTTCCTCGGAGGTGATTAAGGACATTGCTAAGGAAAATATCCTTGATGAGTTGTATGATTTCCCATCACAGCTTCAGGGTGAAACTGCAGAGACAGGATGCAGAGCTCTCTCTCCCACACAGGCCCTTCATTCTGTGCTGCAGTCTGCAATCAGGGAAAACATTCCAGCACTCCTCCAGCCTCACCAGCCACAGGACTGCTGCTCCCCAGCCCTCTGACCACAGCTACTCCAGTCAGGGAATCCAGAAACTGTCTAGACTACAAGCAGCACATTATGCCTGGACCCCCTCGGGCTCAGATGGGCAGCAGATCCCAAATGCATGTGATCCTGCTCTGCTCTCCTTGTCCCAGCAGCAGTTCCCAGTGGCTGAAGAACAGGACAGTGCCCAGCTGACCCACCAAAACAAGGGAAGCACACTGCTTCCTGCCAGGTTGGCTGCAATGAAATTACACAAGGAGCTTCAGTGCCTCTGGTAAATACTGCACAGACTTGTTTAGCCTGTGGCTCTTTACACGCACCCACCAGACTCTTCAGATGTTCCAACACTGTGTTTCTTATGGAGGACAGAGTTATGAAAGGCTGAGCAATGAAAGCAGAGATTGTTACCAGCTTTAACAGGCTTTGGATCATGCCAAGAACAAGTTTCACTGTTTTTGTTGCTTCAGTATGATAATCCTACATCTTTTCTATAATAATCAAATGCTCCTACACTGCAGTCAGCAGCAGAAGACAAAATGAGTAGTAAAGAGACGAGCAACAATCTCTTTAAAGAGCTGAGACGACTGCCAAGAATATTTGTAATCTGCTTTCATCCCTGCCTCCTTGCCTTCCCTGACCTGTCACTGGAACTCAGGGTGATCTGCCTGGTGGGTTTCAGGTTGTGGTGCACAGATCACTTCTGAGCAAACCAAAGAAAGCAAACTGATGGGCAGGCAGAGATTCATTACAACCTGCATCACTGACCTACACCAACCCATTAGCTCATTTATGAAGGAGTTTCACTTCATTACAGGTCACTGAAAAAGATTTCAGTCTAGACAGGCGATCTATTTATTTTAGGGAAAAGATCCACTTAGTAAACTATGACCTGAACATCAATTCCTCACTATTTACAGCACCAAAGACACAGCTGAGATTGAAACAAATATCTAATAGTTTTTTTAATGTAAAGAGACTTCCCTTGAACAATATTGGAGGTGTACTCCCTTAATGGAGAAAGAAAAAATTATTTACCCTTTGCTCTCTGTCACAGCAGAGATGACCTGTGAGAGCCTAGCGCTGCCCTCTCTGTGCAGGACAGTGAGAACTGCAGCCACTTGTCACCTCCTTCCCTGCAAGTCCAAAGTGACGCAAGCAGATGATCTTTTTGAGGCACGCAATATAAAACACACCAAAAATCAAAAAAGCCATGGCATGATTCAGCAGCAGCACAACTGTCTCACCTTGCACAGGATTGCCAGGGACCTTTTCTGCAGAATGCACAGTAAAACAGCTGCAACAAGCAGCTCGATGCCTTCAGAGGGATAATAATCCTGACAGTAAAAATATGAAACCAGCACAGCTATTTATGCTCATTTACAAACAAGACACTGCACTAACTTGTGCTCATTTGCACGTGAAAATTGCTGGAGTATTTACTGTACATTGGGGTGATCAGAACAGCTTTGGAGCTGCTGTCCTGTGACCATCATAGCATACAATTAAATACATTTCATTACTCATTTCAGGAAAGGCATTCACAGTTACAAGGGAGAGGCTGAAGTGGATGACAGGAGTGTTACATAAACGTTATTGATTTCGTTTTTCTAAACCCTCAACAATAAACATACCAACTGGTTTTGCTGAACAATGTAATGCATCATTCAGCCTTCCAACAGAACATATCAGACATCAGCCATGCACAGTGTGTACCCTTGATGCTGCCATGAAGGACTGAGGAAGGGTGAAGTGGTGATCAGATAAAGGGTGTGCCTTCACTCCTCCAGCAGCAGCACAGCAGCTAAATTTCCCAGAGGCAGCAGAAATATAGTGGTAATTCTCAGGCAGGACTCACATTCTAAAATATATCTCAAATCAGCCTCTTTCTTGGCAACATCTGTAATGACACAGGAGTCCTGTTCATCAACACAGTAAAAAAGTCTCCAACCTAATGCTATGATCAGAAGTAGTCACAACAAAGGATGAGGGAGAAGACATCTTGTTCTTCCCCCTTAGGAAGTACAGATCCCAGTGCTTAATGTGGTCACACATAAAAAAAAAAAAAATCACAGCATTTTTGTGTTAGAGGCAGGAAAAACAATGCTGAGGAGAAAATATCACCAAAAAGCGCAACAGATACTTATGGGCAGATCATCTGCAAGAGAGGGTGTTCCAAAAAACAAACCAATCCATGTGGCCAAGCACAAGGATAATGTTGTCCTTGTTTCACCCACACCTTCTTTCCCAATATGTCTCTTTCTTCATCAGCTAGAGATCTGGTAAAATTTTACATTAAAAAAAAAAAGAAAAAGTAAAATTATGTAACTCACAATTCTCCCATATGCTCAGTGCCTGTTAGCTCACAAACCATGGAATTGTGTTAACTGCCGTGGCAAGGGGTGGATGGACACACAAAAAGGCAACAAAGACCAGTTTTGGTATGTGGAGCCTTTGGGTGATGAAGAAATCTGTCACTACATGTTTTTAACACATAATGGGTTATTTTTCCTTACTGAACAGAGGGAGTAGAACAGGGTGCTGAAGAAGTGAAAAACTAACCACTTAGATCTTTCAAGGGTTTGGGAACAGAATTTGTGCTTTGATACATCTAGTTCCATAAATCTCAAGACACAAGGACAGAAAAATCAATGGGTAAGAGAGATGGATCACTCACTGGGACAGAGAGAAACGAGTCAGCTTGTATCCGATCAGCCGATGAGGCCTGGGCAATCTGTCAAAATGCATTTTTCAGGGGCAATAATCCCTTTAACCAAGGGAGAGAAGCTACAAATACCAAGGAGGTGAAAACTTAATGGAAGGTAAGAATTCTCAAAACATTTTGGGTAATTTTTTGTATTTTAACTCTGAAGCATTGCTCTTAACTCTTTCACTCTATTCAGGACAGACAGGATAGCACAGACATGTTGCATCTTCACTGTTGTATCACACTTCAAATGGAACCCTTGTGGTTAACCAAAAAAAACACACTGCATGTCATTTGTGACAAAACATAAAACTCAGAACCAGAACACGGAAACAGACTGAACCTTTGCCCGGCTAAGAGGAAGGAAAATGGCATGGCAAATCCAGCCAGCTGCCTGCAGCATCCAGCTCTGTGAGCTGGGACTGGATGGCATGTCCCACAGTGCTGCCATCACCTACACACCCCAGCTGGTACCTGCCCTCAGAGAAAGAGATCAGCAAACGCCTTGGCAAGCCACACTCAAACCATTCACTGTCTCCTTCAGTAGTTCAAGTTTCCCCTCTAGTAACTCAGCTGCCCCACCCTCACGTATTTTTAGCATGCTTAGGTAAGGCTTTCCTGGTATTTCCTCACATCAGGATTTCACCTGTTGCATCTTGCAATCAACCTGGGTGGGGCTTTTTTCTCTCTCGTTTTCCTCCCAGAGCATTTTGTGGGCAAGTACCTACTTCAGTGTTGGATGGGGGCCACAAGGAGGAAGAGAAAGCAGGTGGTAAAGAACTGGAGATGCTTTTCCTTCTGTTTTTCTGTGCTGGCAACAATTACTGAAAAGCCACACCAAAGCCACCCTCTCTGAAAAACTCAAGCGGGTACAAACGCAGAGGCCCATCTGCTTAGCAACACATGGTGCCAGCAAACAGTTTCCAAGCCTCAGGCTGAGGCTTGCAGATATGGCAAAGGCACGTTGGGCTCCCAGCTCCAAAGACAGGCATTCAGGTAGGGGTTAGGGCCAGAGTGGCCTCCCCACAGCAGGCAGGTAGCAGCAGCAGCAGGGAACAGCTCTTTCCCTTTTGGCAGCTGCACATAGCAGCACAACCTGCCTTAGGATCTTCCATCTTCTGAAATTCTATTCACATGCTCCCTGTTCCTCTGCTCCTTCAGTACCAGGATCCTCTGTACAAGTAAACTTTTCCTCAAGCACAGGAGCAACATCTCTAGTCAGACAGTAGCTTCTTCCCCCTCTACCCCATCCAAAACATGTCTTCAAATTTTCCCAAATGCATTTTGACACATGACCTGCTCTCCAAAGCTCCTAAGAAATGAGTCTCTGCAGAATAAGCTACACCTTGCAGATGTCCTGTTACAGGGGTGCTCCCTGATTTCCTGCTCTCCTCCTTCCCATTCCCAGTGAGCCACTTCACTGAAGTCCCCAAGTGCTCAGCCCAGAGCAGCTTTACATCTCTTTTCTGGAGCTTCTCTGCTGTACTGGGCAAGGAATAAGGTTCACTTGTGCTGTCCCACAGCCGAGCCCTGCTGCCCTGACACGCTCAGGCTGACAGCACTGCAGAGAGAGTGGCTTTATGGGATGTGACTGCAGGATTTCTGATGCATGTCACCCTTGATGCCAGCAGCTGCAAGAATTCACATTAGCAGAACACAGTGGAAGCTGCCCTGTGGGTCACCCTGCAGGTCAGGGTATTGGAGCTGCCTTGCATGATGTCAGTCAAAGCACTGCCAGGGAAACCTAGCACAAGATGAGCTTGGTTTGAAAATAAAACCTTTTGTTAAAATAGATGAAGTCCCACCCAAGGAAAAGCATCTGAACACTTTGCTCAAAAGTCCTCCCTAGGACAGACATCCTGGGTGTAGCCCAAACACAGCATCCCACAGCCCTGCTTTGGCCTGGGAAAATCCAGAACAGGTAGAGTGCTTGTTTCCACTGCTTTTTGACATCCAAGTGCAGACAGGCATCAGTCCACAAATCAGTACAAATAGACGCAACTGAAGTCAACAGAGCTATGGCTGTTCATGCCAATCCAGGTTGCTCTACAGGGTGTCAAAGCTGGCACTTGAAAAACTGGGGATCAAGTGGGACTTCAGAGAGGTTTATAATAGAGAACACATTTGGTGGAAAGTTAGCCAAAATACCCATGCCAAACACTAAACACTGGCACAAAAAACCAGACAAAGTCGAGAATTGACAGAAAAAAGGAAAAAACCCACAGTTAGAAATGCCTGAGTGATCATAAGGAAATGATGTTTTGTTATGTGATCCCAAGCTCTCTGCCATAGGTGTCATATAAATAATTATTAATTATGTTGTTGATTATCTGTGTGAGCAATAGAGCTAATGAGCTGGTTCTTACAGGATATAAATACAGCTTCTAAAGAGCAGGGCAGCCATTCTGCCAACGGCAAGCAATTAGAATTATTTCTTCTCTGCTGAGAGTTTGCTTTTTTTTAACCTGAGGACAACCAATACACACTGTAGATATTTGCTATTAAAAAACCTACTCCCTTCACAGTCCCAGTAGACATAAACTGAATTTCCTTTAATGACTGGGTCCAATTAACTGGAACCTGGAGCTCCACTTTGAAAGCAGCAGGGTTCCTCTTTGGAGGCTTGGCCCCGATGGGCAGGAGACATCCAAAGGTTGAGGATTAAAGTTGCTTTGTTTCACTGAGCATGTACACCATATTGCAGGATGGTTGGCATGGGAACACAGCTATGGAGCAGCCTGTAGTGCACAATAAACAGTCTCCATAAAATACAGAAGCAAATAACTGGAGAGATGAAGGGTAAACCCTTCACCTATCATTGGGAGAGCTCAGCAGATGGAGGAGGAAGGAGCAGCCCTTCCAATTCACAGTTCTTCATCCACACCTGCTTCCAGGATTTTTTTGTTTTAACATTACTCCTTTAAGTGCACATGCGTGCTCGACCCATTTCACCATCTGGTGTCCAAACCACGAGATCCAAAAGGAAATTCCACTTTAGCTGCTGTCAGCCTTGAATTGCTGCATCTCTCAAGGTGCCTGTTAATCCCAGGACAGAATTTGAGAAGAGGGTGGGTCTGCAGGGGCCTGAACATCCATCAATAAAATGAAAAGTGCAAGTTTCCTCTGCAGAAAAATACTCTTTTTTCTCAGAGTCATAGATATAGGTTAAAAGAGGTTGGACCTTAAGTCTGACAGAAAGTGCAGTAGCAGATCAGGAATAAAACTTATAACCTTGCTGCTGCATAAGAGGGGAAATGGGGGAGAAAGGAAGAACAGGAAGATGGTGATCAACCTTAGGAAACCTGTAACATCTCTATTAACACTTTGCTTTGCTGCTTCTTTCACAACAACAGGATTACCAGATGAAACACCACAAGCACCTTCTGGAAGTTCCTTTTTTCTCTGATCTCATCCAGGGCTGTTGTTCCAGCATGCTGACCTTCAATCTGTAGAAATTTCCTGATCCTGATCGACGCACTAGATAAAACTTTCAAAACACTGACCCTGGGGATTTGCTCAAGAGACAGGAACACAAAGACTCAAACAGGAAAAGCTGGAATTTATGAGCTTGCTGGCAGTCTGGCTACAGTGTGGACATCAGTCTTCTGCAAGGGCTGAGTAAAGTAATTCTTTGTTATGAGCAAGACAGACCAGAATAGACAGCATCATCTGCAGACCCAAAGTTATGAATTCTAAATACCATTCAGATCCTCCATGAGCAAAAGGAGAGACACATCTTACACCAACCTCCCCTTAAGGCCTTCTGATGCAGCTTTGTCCATGGTTTTTAAGTGTGCAGTGAGAAATTAGTACATTTGCAGGCCTTTGAGGAACAATTTTTTTCTTAAAGAAGAAAGCCCACGGTGCACTGACATAGGAACTTTAAAAATGCAGCTTTAAAAGGAGCACCCTGAGCAGTGACCTACACAAGCTGTTCCACTCAGCCAAGCCATCCACTGCTTTATTAGACATGACCCAGAGTGCTTTACATATTCCCCTGCATTTTAAAGGGGTCAGACAAGAGCTCCCAAACAGGCTTAGAGCTGCCAAGGAGCACTTGCTTTTTCCTCCCTCTTTTGTTCTCCAGTAGCCATGTGCTGGGAGCAGGGCTCTGCATCCTGAGGTTATTACACATTTCTCTAATGGATCTCCGTGCATAATAAATTAGCTCATTAATGAATTGATTTGAAGGAAGAGTTCACTGCAGGGGCCAGAAACCCAAAGACACACGCCTATGACTGAACAAATAAGTCACTTTTGCAGTATCACATCGTGCATCCTGCTGGTGAAGGCCCCATTAAATCACCTGGCTCTGCTGTTGCCTGTTCTCCATCCTCACCATTATAAAAGATATATGGGAACTGCTTTTGCCTTCACAACTGCTTATTTGTGGAGGTCTGGTCTCATTCCTTACAGGCCTTTTCCATTTGGGACTGTCACGTTTGTCGTTCACGTTAAGGGAGTTTGTGACTCCAGCACCAGCTTTTGCAGTGTTTGAATTATTTGGATTGCAGCTCATTTGGACTGCAGCAAGGGACTGCAGGTCCACCCTGAGGGTTTTTACCAGCCTGAAAAATCCCAAGATTATGGTGTTTGCTCACTATTGCTGCCCAAAATGAGGGAATAGAGTCTGAAAACAGCTGCCCTGAGCTGCTAACTGAATATTTCCAGATGATCCCAGGAACTTACCTCCATGCTCCAGCACCGAGCGCTACCTTGTAAACAAACGCCCTTATATAGGTCTGTGTGGGCAAAGTTAATTATCTCCAAATAGCTTCCAGAAGCCTCAAATCAATTTATGAAAACAAAAATTAACTTTCCATATAAACATAATTACAGTGAGACAACAGTATCCAGCCTGGTGCTACTGCTGTTTTTGGAAGCTGGGCAGAAAGCCAAATGAGTTCATTAGGCAGTGTAATTAATAATGGTTTTTTCCTGCTTTAGGAAGCCATTTATGGTCCTAAGAGGCAAAGGTACTGGGGAGAAAACCCACAGCTGACAAGTTTTAAAAGGTGCTTCTGCAACAACAATTTATTTTAGAGCCTCCATGAGAATATATATCATTTAATGAACAGAAAAAGGGCAGAAAAAAATAGCACTGCAACGAGATCCATTCACTCTGCTCACAAAGATGGCTTGGAAGAATTTTCTTGGGAAGGAACTATGCAGTTTCTGCTCCAGGAATGAGTATCACCCACTTTCCAACCCAGGAGGCACAAAGATAGCATCACATAATCACCTTCCCCTGTTCAGTTCCCCACATCCATTGTGCCATGGCCTTAGAACAGAACAAGGTCCTGAAAATACAGGAGAAGTCCACAAACACCATTTCATGGCTTTGATCTGAGCAAAACACTGGGAAGTTTCTTTGGTTGCTAAGCCTATCTGATTATTACTTATCAGCCCTGAATTGCATTCTCTCAGGTTACAGACAGACATGCACTTTGCAAACACAGATCACTCTGTCTCTCAAAGTGGCAACATGCAATCTGAAGTGGAGCTTGTCCATGTGTGAGAAACCCACACATGTTATCCTCTGCCCCACTAGACCAGAAAGTGTGTGTTGATGCTACCAAAAAAGTGCCAGCCAGTGTTGACAGATGGTGCACTGGATGGTCAAGGCAGAAGAGGACAAGAGTGGAGCCACTTTTCACTGTGCACTCATTTCTGGGTAAGTAGAGGGTCAGGACTGTGCAAGTCACCAAACACCTACTTAACAGGACAAATTAAAAGCACATAAAGACAGCATCCATCCCCCCCCCCCCCCCCCCCCATATCTAAATATCTGTGGCTCCGAGCCACACAAAGGGAATATTTGGGTGCACGTGCCCTAAAGCCAAGAAAGTTGACAAGCCCTGCCCTCTAACACCCCAACTCAGCTTCTTGTTCAGATGTTTCACTTCCCCATAGCAGAGGGTAAATCCCCCTGCCGTGCATTGCCTAGTGGAATACACCAACCCTGGCTCAGCCCTGCAGCACAGCAGTGTAATCTATTTATGAATGGCAGCGGAACTCCAAGATTGAATTACGAGGCAGGTATTCAATCAGGCAGGATGTGTAGCTGCTTTCTAACAGACTGGAGGATTAAGAGAGCGATAGAATACATCCTTTCCTTCCACATGACAGCATCTCCCTCTTCTCCCCTCCCCAATCAAGAAACTAGCAGAGGCTGTACTTAAAGAGAAGAGGATTTGCAATGCTCGGGACCCACAAGAAGGATTAGAGAAAGGTTAAAGAGAACATGCATACAAAGACAACTCTCCTGTATCATCCCCAGCAGAAGAATTATTAAACAACAGGCTGTGCAAGGCAGGGCAAACAAACCTGAGCTGCCAGGAGAAGAGGAGGTGCAGCTGGAGGAGCTGCCAGCTGTTCCATTTGCACTGTGTCTGGGGTAAAACCACAGCACCTGGTTTCAGCAGAGCTCAAAGACAGACTTCACAGTTTTTAAGAGGCCTGTACGGTGTAGGGAATTGCAAAAAGAGAGCCTGCAGTCAGCTGGTTTGTATATTCCCCTACCACCCAAGGTTTATTGCCTCGAGCTGCACTAGGTCCTGCACAAGCAGAAGACAGAAATCCCTACTCAAAAGAGCACATCACATGGAACGTAGAGATTCCCATTTTTACCCATTGCTAATACTCCCAGGGACATGGAATGTCTGTGCTGTAGCAGAGCAGGAAATATGGGAATTTATAGCTTAGAGCCTAGAGAAGAACCATAGTGCATGGGTGTGAAAGTCATCTGATGGAAAAAGGCTGCAGTCTGGTATAAGAAGACAGAGGACAGTGTTTCATATGGTACAGGGAAGAAATTCTCTATCTGATGCAGCAGGATTACATCATGTCTGACGGCAGAGGCCCATTGTGCTCTGGCTTGTAAAGGAGGATTACTGTGTATCTGATCTGCAAGAAGGATTATTGTGTTTGAAGCAGGCTCACTCCAATCAGGATGAACTGAAAAGCAGTAATATGCTGGTGGAAGGTTTCACTGCATTTGTGACAAGGCAGATGCAGAGCTTTGTATCACTGGCACTAACAACAATGCATTCACACATTGGAAGAAGGCCCCAGACCTCCCAGAGATGATTTCAGTGTGTGCCACAGGCCCACTTCACTGCCAGCCCCCAACTCACTTGACAGGTCCCTGACAGATCACTGAACAAAACTTAGGCCGGAGTCTACAGCAGAGATCCATGTAGTTCTGGGAAGAAATGCCAAACCTCTCTTAATTCTCTTGATTTCAGCCCCTTTTCAGTCCAATCTGACACAGAACCTATGCTTAGCCCTTCCTTGATCAGAATTTCCCATGCTTGAATGACAAATTCTTTTTGTTTGTAATTAAAACCTTAATTGGATTTGACAGTGATAAACATGCAATGTATTCTTTAATGTCTTACAGTATATTAACTCTAGGACATGTATCTATTGCATTCTCCATTACCAATACTCCAATAAACTTTCTGTTAAGCCTTGTTACAAGAAAATTGAGTTTCCATCGAAATCTACAGGACTGGCCTATTACTGCAGGAGCCATATCAGGGAAGACATCAGAGCCACCCTGACACAACACGAGCCAGACAGCTCTTAGCACACCAGGTGGCATTTATCAAGATATCGACTATAAGTCATTGAAAATGGAACTGCAAGAAAAGGCAAGGCCTAGGGGCCTGTTGGGATCATGCAGGCCTTATTCTATTTTATCCTGGGTCATCCCTAGAGTTGTCTTCATTCTCTTAGTTCTTTTCAAATACCATCCCATCAGCAGGATAAACCCTGTGTCTCACCACCTGACCCAAAGGTTCTGCGTTAAACTCCACTTTCAGCTGAGGAGTAACAGCCATGGGGATTTGGCAAGACTTGTGCCAAAGAGAAGATGGAGCCTATAGACTGCAGAAAACCCTCACAGCTCCTCATCTGAGCTGCTAGGAGGTTCATCTTCAGGTTTGGCACAAAAAGAAACCCCTTGATTAATATTCACCCACCAACACGTTTCATCCTTTCGTCCTTCTCACCAAATACTCCTGCTAGAATCCATCCTTCAGGGTAAAAAAAAAAAAAACAAAAACCCAACAAAACCAACAGTAAAAGTCTTCAGCAAAGCAAGCAGACTTGCTGCACTTGTATTTGACAGAAGGGAGAACAGATTGGGACTCCACGAAGAGTGACTCATTATCAGCAAATAGTTTTAAGTGATGATTGTTTCATCACCACCCACCCAGCTCTTCCCTCTGTCTGCAGGCTAGCGCAAAAACTCACTGCGAGAGGATGACAAAAAAGAAAAATTAGGCAGACGACCTTACCTCTTGCTTCCTCTCCAAGGATCACGAGCAGAACTCTCTAAAAAGGGATCTGTAACCTTGGGTTACAGACTGGGAGCTTAAGGGTTTTCTTTTCTTCCAAAAGCAGTGTGTAATATGGTCTCCTTTCTTAACCTATCCAAGAAAACGCTGAAAAACATTTTCAGATAGCTGCCCTTTTCCTGTGCAAACATATGCTGAGCCTAACCCTTAGGGACACTAACACCCTTGCAGACATTTAGCAGATAAACCCTCGCTGTAGGATCAAAGCTCCGTTGCAATGTGCCAATTGATGTTGCTGTAAATGAGCATTAGCACATTTGGGATCCAGCAGGACTGGTGCCTGAAGGTGAAGAATCCCATACTTGGAGTCAAACACATCAAAACTCCATCAATAGCAGGGTACAGAAGGTTACAGCAGCAAAAATGAAACCCTGGCTGTATCACGTTGCTCTCAGCAACTACTTCCAGCAGCGAGCTCCATTTAGAGCAGCTGCAGAGCAAATGCAGAGAGAGGGAAAGAGCAGAAAATCATCACACACGCTCTGCCTAGAGAGGGGTTTTGAATTGAAATGGCCCAAGGGCAACCATATAAGAGAAACGGAATTGTCTGGCTCCAGGCACAACAGACAAGCTTCTCCTGTCATAACCGGGAGAAAAGGGAGAAGCAAAGAGGATGGGGCAGCCCCCCATAGTGTTGTTCTCCCACCCACACAGCAGCCTCTGAGCAGAGGCAGCAGGGTCACAGACTGGGCTTTCCAGAACCCTGACCTCTCCTGTCCACCTCTCCAGACATAAAGAGCTGCTTCAGGTTCCCAAATGCTTTCAAAAGGATCCTCTGCAGGGAAACCTGCTCACTGAAGAGCTATTCCAGCACCTTCCCAACCCTTGCCAGGCAGAGAGGCACCCAGGAGCTCTGTTATCAAAAGATAATCACATCCCCGGGGCATTACCAAGCATAAAATGCAGCTGTGCCTCTGATCCTCTGGGTGCAGTTACCTCCTCATTCACCATGCTCCCACCTGCCCTCAAGCTGCCTTTAGTTCTATTAGGGAATTGTTTGTACCTCTACATTGCTATAAATTATTGAGCAGTATTTGAAGCCCCGCGAGGCATTATTTCACCTATCCAAAATGAGTAAATAAATACAACCCCTTTCCATAAGAACATCCACTTAGACCTGAATATTCCAAAACCAAACAAAATTTACACAAAGTCTTAAAAAATTCCTTGTGATATTAAACACAAGCCCACACCATAAGAAACGGCTCACAACTCCTATCATTTCAATATCCAGATATGCTTGCAGGCATTTTGCATCTCAGCTCCCAGCGTGGGTTGTATTTTGCAGGCTTCACATTGCTACCAAAGCTGGAGACAGCCATCATTGACTCGTTTGCCAAGCAGTGATACAAACTTAAAATATCCTTCAATTGCTTTTTTTGTACTGAGGGCTATCAGCCTCATCTAGTTTCTAACCAGTGAGATCTATATCTTTTGATTTCTTCCAAGACTCTGAGGAATATAAAACCAGGTACAGTGGAAAGGAAGAATCATTCATAGTTCCTCCTCCAGAATTTAGTGACAGGAAGGATTCAAGGCCAGATGAGTTTGAGATGATGCCAGCTATCTGTTGTCAGGCAGGGGCAGAGCAGGTAGTTACCTCCCCACCCTCCCATCACCTTCTTCAGGATTTGACCAGAAAAAAAGCCACACTGCCATGCTGGCAGCTGCCACCACTTTGCCCAAAGGGACTTTAGAGGAGAACTGAAGTTTTCAAGACTTTCTGTTATTAGCTCTCTGCCACTATCCCCTAAAACATCTCCACAACATGGAGGTAGAAAGTGAGGAGAGAGAAAAACTGCAAAGTGACACAGCTGACCTCCCTGCCTGACAGAGGTAGCCTGAAAGTCTCCATTATCCAACAACTCAATCCCTACAGGGTCATGCCAGTCACCCCACGGGCCAAGGTCACCCTTAATCTCCATTAGCATCAGCCCTTGTTTATTTTCCAACCTTTACTCCCAGGAAACTGAAAGCCCAAAGCAGGACAAGAAATACAATTCCTTTCCCCTGGACACTTACTGCATTATTAAACATGGATTTAAACAAGGTTTTCTATCTGTATGCTAAAATGCCTCCTTTCTTTTTTTCTTTTTTTTTTTTTTTTCCAAAGACAACTTTGCCTGAGGGAAACCACTCTTTGTTTTGGCTTAACTGAACACCCATTAATTTTATAGGAAGGGCTAGGGGGAAGGGCTTGTGTCTCCACAGATTTATAGTCTTTTCATGCCAACTGGGAAGGAAATTCTCACATGCTTGTGTAGCATCAGACTTCTCCCACAAAGCTCATATTTACAGAAGAATGCAAAGCTCCCCCAGGGAGTCTAGGAGCTGATGAGACTATGAGGATCTGTTATTTATATTATAACAGTGCCCAAGATTTTTGGACATTGCACACATTCAGGGGAAGATGCAGCCCCTCCCTGACAGGGTTCACGCTCATAGCAAATTACTCACTTTCATGGAAATCAGCATGAGTTATACGTGTTTTTCTGGAATAGAGCTATTAGTTCACACAATCAGAGGCAACCTGATGCCTACATCTCCCCACTCCAGCAAACAATGAGCCTACTCATTCGGATCACGGTTGCTGTGCCCAGTCTTGCCAAACCAGATTGCGGTCCAGCGACAGAAGAGCCATCCTGTGCCAGATGCACCAACACCCCCTGGGAGCAACTCCACTGGAGGTGGTCACTGGTGCCGATTGTGAAAGAAATTTGTGTGTAATCTGACTGATTTTATGAACTTGTTGAATTCCTGAGGGAACACTGAATCAACCAGCTGCCGACAGAGCTCGTGTCATCACTTCGCCTTCAAGCCACAACCGATTCATCCCTGTTCACGTAACCTGTTTTCCACTTGCATGTGCTGGAAGGCACAGGGTGAAGGAAAACCGCAGGATGGTTTGCCTTAGGGCCAGAGAACACTTTTTTTAATACAAAAATCTTTACTGAAGGGAAACAAGTTGTTTCACTGACTCAAAGGCACCCATTGAGATTACAGAGCCTTCCAGAATGAAAAAAAGCTGATATGGACATTATATTTTCTTTAATTTGCTTTAGATTTGCCTGGAAGTGTCTGATGCAGGTACTATGAGAGCTTTCTAAAATATCTACCTACAAAAGAAAAGAAGGGAGGGAGAAAAAATAGCACAAAGACTGTTCAGGAAACTACTAGAATGGGTAGGGGAGAAAATGGAAAGGCCCAGTAAGGATCAAACACAGAGCAACTTACTGCAGGCTGGAAAATCCTTTTCCAATCTGCAATGTATGTGCAGAACAGAGAAGTGATGGACTTACAAATGCAGAAAGAAAAATGTGGACTAGAATGAAGAAAACCCTTTCCACCAGGAAGAACAAAATTTGTGACTAAGAGATGCCATGGCACCTCAGCTTTAGAGGTCTGCAAAGCATTGCCCAAGTACACATGGTCCCACACAGGCTGAGAAAAGGGAGTCCCTTCCAGTCCTACAATCAGAGAACTCCTGAGAAGAAGCAATGGGGAAATTCAAAGCATTTCCTGATGGCAGAGCTCCGGGTGAGGCACACAGGGAGTGTGACCACGACATCCCAATCTCTCAAGCACACACCAGACAGGCTGCATGTGAATGACAGAGCTCCAGGAGGCAGCTGGAGCCTGCCCAGGGGACCAGCAGAGCCTTCCCATCCCGACACCAGGTTTGAGCACGTCTGTGTCGTGAGCTGAGACCAGAGGCAGCACAAGCAGAAACAACTGTATTTCCCAAATCTTGCCCGGGGCAACTCGGCACATGGGATTTAGGCAGAAGTGCTCTCACTCCCAGAACAAATCTTCACGCAGCTCAGGTTCTCCTGGAGGTGATCTGAGCATCCCTGCCCTCAGGGCAGCAGGCGAGTGCCTACCAACTCCCTTTCCACATCCGTTTTTACTTTTCCTCATTACTTTTAACTGCTGATAGGAAGCAAAGCCCGTTGTCATACAGGGGTTTGTAAGTGATCAACGTTTGTCCTTCTGCCTACGGAAAGCTGCCAAATCATAAAGCTCCATCCTGTTTGTAAAACAAGCCCTGGGGTATTATTTTTCCTGAAGTCAATGATGTCACAGAAATACTACTTGAAAACAGAATCTAAAATTACACTCTTGAGTGCAGCACATTCTGGAGTTTTCATTGGCACTGCTAAAATTGTTCTGTTGTGTTTTTCTGGCACAGTCCATAGTCAGATAATTGCTTGGGGCTAATCTTGAGAAGGCAAAATATACACAACCAGCACAATTCCACTTCTGCTCCATCTTCTATTAAGAAACAAATATTCTCCACAGCATGAAGCCAGGTTATCTTTGCCAGCAAACTCTACTAAATGGAGCAGAGTGAATTTGGGGGAGCAGGGGGTGGAGTGTACAATTTTGGCAAGGCAAAAAGCCTTTGTGAATTATTGCATATCCAAACTGTTAGCTTTTTTTTTTTAAGTGGAGAAGAAAGGCTATAACAAGAGGTCAAAGAGTTTTGTTTAGTCTGAAAGGTTTCTGAATTATTTTCCCCTCCAGAAATACATGCGAATGAGGGAGAAAAAGGGACACCTAGGCTATTTACCCTGCTCTGGCTCTGAGCAGAATTTCATGACTGTTCCAGACAAGTTCAATCAGCCATTTAAAGACCTTTCCACCTCCTATATTTACTGTGCTATAAAAGATTTGCTGTGCAGCATTATTCCACCCTATTTCCAGCAGCAGTGCCAAGAGCCAGAGCACACCAAGTCATGTTGGTGAGGTGGTAACAAGCAGTGCCAAGTCCAGCTTTCAAGAATATGCTTGCAACACCACCAGCATGACTGAGCCAGGTATTGTGTCATTCAACCAGATATTCACTTTACCATGGCTGGCAGAAACACCCATCATTCCCAGAAGAGTGGTGTTTTCACCTCAGCTTTAGTGCTGGGAGATCCACAGAGACTTTCTGCATCTCCTGCAAGCATCCATTCCTCCACAATTATCTCTGTGTGGGTGAACAGCCTTCCTTAAGCAAAGCAGCACACGCAGTTTGATTTAGTGCACTCTTTTCAAAGGTCTTGCAGAGGTCTTTAAAGGCTGCATAGTTGGTCTCCACCTGTGAGGAGATGTCGTATGGAAGAACAAAAAAAACAGAGTCTGGTAAAGCCCAGCAGCCTATGCTGAACCAGTATTTCTGGTTGTACATGGCAAAGTTCACATTCCTTTTTCAACAGAAAAGCAAAAGTCTGCAGAGGAGAAAAGCTGGAGAGAAACACAGGGGACGTTCCCTCCCTCTGTACTCCATACCACAAGATACTCCTGAATCAGTGCATTTAATATCAGCAGTCATTTCAAACACAGGATTGGTCCAACTTCTGTGAGAATGCTGAACAAGGCTGAGCCCCAAAGCCCAGCCTGTGGCATAGCCCAGCTTCCCACCTCTGCAGCTGGGGCAAGACACTCCATTCCTCCATCCCCTATACATTAGCACACAATCTAGTAACATTCAACAGAGGGAAAACAGCAGGATGTCAAATCTGGTTATTTAGGTGCACTGCCAATGCTTCCAGTGAAACCATCCCATCTTCCAGCCAGCTAAGATGCCTAATTAGAGTATGAGGAAATTCAGCTTCAGCTGACAGTGAAATTCTTGAATTAGCCACAAGCCGTGGTAATTTGGGATCCTGGTTTCTGTCATCCTTTGCAAAGCTGACACTACAGAATGCAATTTCTGCAAAGGAGAAAAGTCAAGTTTGCTCAAGATAAGGCCCTGACACAGTTTATTTATTAGCAATCTTTAGGGACTGTTTAGCAATCTCTAGAAACAGGTAAAATAGAGTAATATGATGAATTTAATTTATTTAGTCCACCAAGGAGACTTTGAACACAAACCCACCTTCCCAAAACAGCACTCCTCAGGTAACACAAATCAAAGCACAGCCAGGGCAGCAGAAGGGAAGTCTAAAGGGAGTGGAAAAGCTGAGAGTTCTTTTTAACTCTAAGCACTGCACTACAACCAACCAACAAAACAAAGCTTCCTCCCCATCAAGGAATGTTGTTATAATTTAATTCAGAAAAATTATGAAATTTTTGTTGGCAAACACTCTAGTGGTGCAGTGATGCATGTTTCTGAAATGCCAATAACTGTTATTTAGGTTTCTTGTGAACAAGATCTCTATGAGCTGGGACCTTCACCAGGAGCCACAATGGGTGACATCTCTTTCCAAGCAGAATGACTTGGTGGCTATTTCACTGTCTCTCCAGAGACAAGAACTAGGGGGAAAAAAGAGAGAAGTCTTACTGGGTGCCTTCCTCAGCAATTTATCTAAGAGGCCAAATGCCTCCAAGACAGAGATTAATATTTCAAAGAAAGTCCCCTGATTATTCTCACATAGTTTCTCAAAGGGCCTGGAAGGAAAAAGATGCTCTGTGCTGGTCTGGACCGCTGGATTCCCTCAAGACAGATTGTTACACAGTGACGTAAGAAAACACCCCAGCTAACAACAGGCCCTCTTACTTTCTTATTTTCTTTGTGAGGCTTGGAAAATCCCAAAATCAGCCACTCCTGCTTTATTTTGGCACCTTTGCTATTGATCCCAGCTGGAGCCAGATACCACAGAGCTGTGGAAACATTAAAGAGAAATGCACCACACTTCATCAAAACTCAAACCCCAAATCCTCACTGTTTGGACAAGTACACAAGTCAGGTTTATTTCATCTAGAGGTTGATCCTAATTAGAATAAGCAGGTATGTAAAGAAAAATATATGCACAGCCCAAGTGTGCAGCTACTCAGGGAACACAGAGGTCAGGCTTCAACCATACTTCAACCACTCAAATCTGATTTCAGGTTGGGATTGGAACACAATGCCAAAAATAGAAGCAAATACCTGGAGATCAGTCTCAGCACAGGAGCAGAAGTTTTAGGAGCCTCAGGAAAGCCAGCACTCACATGCCTTGGGTTCCCATCCTCCAAGTTCAGATCAGCCTTCCAAACAGGAGGCCACAAATCTCAAGTGGCTGCACATCCCTTTTTGGGATGGGAAGTATGCCTCCTGTAAGAGGAGTACACAGCAGTCTCATGGATGAGAAGCCCCCTGGAAACCTACCTAATATTCAATAAAACTGAGGAAGTGAGCTGGCTGTCCCTGCACCAGCAGCTCACTGAGCCCTAAAATGCACAATGACTGCCAAAAGTTGGTTCCTGAATTCCCTCCGGCCAAGGTTTATTACACAGAGAACAAAGAGCTTTTTTGCTTTTTTTTTTTAAACTCTCAGACAAATAAAACAGTCCTGCCTTTTGCCTGTGGGCTGTGCTGAGCAAAGGGCTGAGCCTTGCAAAGCAAACAAGCTGCCCTGAGGCTGACAGATGCAGGCAACAAGGCAGCTCAGGGTCATCCCTAGAGGGCTGGAGGACTTGGTACCTGTGTGAGGGAGCAAGCTCAGCTGACAGGGAGCACCTTGTCCCCAGCTGCATTTACCAGCTAAGACTGGACCAGCCGGGGCAAGATACAGCTACAGTCAGGGTGGGGACCATCTTCACTTCCACTGGGGTTTGCTGTTCCAAAGAAGGGATGGAGAAACAGCCAGGAGGAGCCCTTTAAGTGCAGGAAATCTGCTTTCAGGATGAAGTTGACTTTGCGAGGCTCGCACACAAATACAACTTCAGAGCCAGGAAAGCTAGAGGCAGCAATTCTAGAGGGTTTCAGCCATTCACAGGGGGAAGTCCTGTTAGCTGCACATCTCTGTGCTGCAGTCTCTCATTCCATTTCCTCCAGCATCACAAGGAATTTCACTGCAGATGAGCAATGCTTTCAGAGAGGCTGGATAAACACTGCAGTTCCACTGGCTAATTCAGTGCT
This sequence comes from Entomyzon cyanotis, assembly GCA_024500445.1. Lineage (NCBI taxonomy): Eukaryota > Metazoa > Chordata > Aves > Passeriformes > Meliphagidae > Entomyzon > Entomyzon cyanotis. Next base: position 5,933,804 of record JAKEPQ010000852.1, read on the forward strand.
GTTCCAGGGGCACAGATTAAGTGGTTCACCACCTTTACTCATCCCTCACCCCCACCGGTAGCCAGAAGATGACAAACAGCAGCAAAGTCAATGCCTTGTAGTCACACAAGACAACCAATGGCAACAGGCTCTATGCCCAGCTGCAGCTGGTGAGGAAGCATACCCACATGCTTTTTTCATTGCAGTTCCATTTTATAACAATCAAAACTTTGCAGAACAGTTTGAACAGGTTCTAGAGTTGGTAAAACCTCCCACAGGCAGCCTAAATATCACACTTCTGTCAAAACAAGGACTTGAGCCCAATTCTCCTCAATCACTGGCAACTGCGGTACCATTATGCTTGCTATTCCCAATAAAATTCACACATTCACGAGGCTTACAGGGCTATCCTTATTTTGCAGGTGAAAGACAATAGCTACAAAGAAGGGAGTTGAGTGAAGAGCCCCACAGGGGATGAAAACAAGAACAACCTCAGCCTTCCCATGAGAAGCATCCAACCCCCTTGTCTCCATTGATTCTCAGCCACTTTCTCCAAGATGAGCACTGCGCTACAGCCACCAAGTCCCAGCTGAAAAAGCAAGGTGGGAATCCGTGGTCTCCAGGGCTTGCACAGCTGGAGTAGGAAGGATGGAAGTTGCCACCTGAGGGCTGTAGCAGCAGCCACCATGCCCTGCTGATTCACGTAGGTTACAGTCACTTCACACAGTTCTCTCAGCCAAGTCCCAGGAGAGTTTGGTCACAGCCAAGCACCACCCTACTGACAGGGCAGGCTTGCATTGCACAGGGAGGGCAAGCAACAGTTTGAATCCAAGAGCTGTGCTTTAGCAGTGCCCAAGGCCCCATGGCAGCAGTAAGAGTCCTGTTAAGCCTCAGGCTGTACAAGACAGACAGATAGCTCCAGGCCCAGGACAGAGATTATTTCAGTTTAAGATGAAGCAACAGGGGAACAAAGTCAGTACAAAATGAAAGTGGGCAACATGAAAGGAGCAGTCCTAGGATAGCAGTGAACAGGTTTATATCTGAACTCTGACTAGTGTCAGAAATGCTGGTCTAACTACAGCCCTTGAACAGCTCTAAGGCTTGTGCAGCCACTCACTGTGTAAAAATAAACTTGAACAAAACACCCACTCCCTCTGCCAGCACTGAAGTAGCTGCTAGAGATGGACCAGAAACGCAGAGGCACGAGAGAGAACAGGAAAGCTTCTCTCCTGGTTTAGTCTTAAGACAATACTGTGGACAAGAGAGGTGGCCCTGCAAGTACTTGGTGGATGACAAACCTGTGCCTGAAAACAAATGAAGACATTCTGCTTAAATGCAGCAAAAAGGCAGGGAAAACTGCAGCTCTGACCGACAATGGCACAACAGAATGGGGCAACCAGACAAGCAGTTTATGCAAGGACTGGAGAAAGCTGAGGCAATCAAAGTGACTACCAGCTTTTTGCAGCAACATCTGGACACACAGTTCCTGAATGCACTGGTGACTAGTGTGGAAATCCCAGGAAACTGCAAGGAACTAGAGCAGAGATGGAGCCATGACATCTAATCTGGGGTGACATCTGCCTCTGGGCTAGAGCAGCGAGATTTTGGTTTTGCCACTATTGGAAAGAAGATTGCTGTAGTCAGGAACAGAGCTGCTCAGAGAAGAAAAAAAGCAGTAGTGTGAAGAGAAAGCAGAATTCAGTATTATTTAGAAAGCTGAGGGACAAACTGGACATGGTCTGTGGAACAAATAAAGAAAATGCCAGTCTGTGATCCTTGTGGGTCACATATAGCGACTAAGGAAGGAGGGATACAGTCTGGGAGAAAAGGCCAAGTATCCTCTGTGTATCATTGTGATACTTTCAGCTGTGGTAAGAGGCATTTGGCACAGACACCCTCCTGAAGTGGAGGACGCAGCTGCAAAAATGGAGACCACTTCCAATAACACAAGCTGCAAGGTGTGAAATCAAGAGAGAAGCAGGATGGGCACAAGCACAGGCATGGAACAACCAGATCAGATCCATTTGGGCTTAAAATGAAAGACATGTTAGAAAGTCAAAATGAAACGTGTCTGTTTACTGATAGATCTTTGAGACTGAGCTAAATTTAAATCAAGAACACTTGAAAATGAAACATTCTGCAGAGATGTGGTTATTTGTACAGCTTTGGTTAACACCCTTCCTGGCAGTGAAATGCACTTTAATGTGGTAAAGGCAGTGCAAGAAGAATGCTGCTGTCTTCTTCTCGCTGTGCCTTACACGTTAATCTTTGCAAATTTTTGCCCCCTGTGTCTCTGTGCAGCCCCATCCCCACAGTCAGAGACCCCAGAAAGCTACCCAAGCAGCAGAAGGTCTAAATCAGCAGTTGCCAGCACTACTTTACATGCCAACCACCAAACAGGGCATCCAGAACAGCCTGCAAAGCATGGAGCTCTCTCAGCATCACCCAAACCTGAAGAAAAGGATTCCCTTTTCCATTAAATCCCAAGTCTGTCACTGCAGAGGGTCAAGGCAGACTCCTCAGAGAGTCACAGGCTTCATGCCGTCACTCATATTAATGATGCAATGCTTTATTAATTGGAGTTTTCCTGAACAGCATGTGTAGTATCAGTGACACTCGTAATTAAATAGGCAGGCAGCATTTTTTTTTAAATGAGCTGAGAGTTAATTGAATTCTGGAGTCCCTGTGATCAGCTGTGAAATTTATACCTGCAATTTGTGCAGGCAGCAAGAACTAGAGCCTTTGGGGCCTTGTTATTCATCAAAAATAGGCTGATTTATTTGTGCCAAGTATCTCTGTAGGAGGCTCTTGGGCCCGATGTACAGTCACTTTCCTCCAATTAACCTCCCTGGCCTAGAGGGAGAAGAGAATTAGACATCTGTTAAAAGCACAAACCTAGTCTTGAGAAAGTAGGCACATTTCAGTGGAATCCAGCTCTCAGCTGAGTTAACCTCTGGCCACCATGAGCTGAGGAGCTCCCAGCACAAAATATGTCAAAAACAGCCGACACAAACTAAAGAGTTAAAGCAATTCACAGATGATAAGAAGCAGAATGTACCTGGCATGAGCCAGCTGGACCACTCTGCTTCACAGAGAGAAGACTCCTGTGGCTTAGGGACCAGCTCCTGGGACCCCTGCTCTGGATGACAAGTGCTACAGTGTAAGACAGCAATTCCTCTCCTATTTTCTATCTGTATAAAATTTGGTTCCCGGAAGACTGGGTGCTTAGCAGTCACTTTTCATGCCACCCTCCTTTTACTTACTGCTCAGTATGGGGAAGGCTTTGCACAAGACCTAGAATTGGTTCACCTTTTTAGGTTCCTTAGGTTGGGGCTGAGCACAAAGCAGCTCACTGTGGTGAAAGCAGGCGTTTCTTAGTAAGAAGTCTGCACATACTTTCAGGAAGTTTTCCAGCCATAGACCACTTTGTGTCAGAATCACAAGAACCAGCCAGAAGCTGAGAAGAGATCTCGAGGGCTGGAGCTGTATCTCCATGCTGTACAAATCCTTTTGGGATCCCCTCTTAAGGCCAATCATTGCCTAAGAGCACCCATGAAATGGTACAGCAGAGCCAGGAACCAATAACACTCCTTGCTCAATGGATTTTCCAGTCCAAGGCTAGCTCTGCCAGCAATATGACAACATTGTTCTTCATCACTGAAGCACGGCACTGAAGCATTAGCTAATCCCTCTCAAGTGTGTGGGAAATAGTTTGGAGTTCTGCAGTTGGCTTTTATAAAAGCGTCCATCAGAAAAGGCTCCAAGGCACAGACAGATCTGCCATGTGGACATTCTGGAGAGCCCAAAACGTGACTAGTTTTGCATGGGAGAAATACAGGCCAGCATTTGTTTAATAATGTTTGCTTTTACAGAGAAAGTCTGAGATCAAAATGGCACCTGCTACCCTCAAACGTATACCAGAACAAGCACAGCCAAATTGTCCACCCTGCTCTTGTCCACAACAGATTGCAGCATCAGGTTTTTATCGTCACCATACTCTTTCTGGCTATGGGACCTGTGACTTTTGGTTGGGATTTGTTTGTTTCTTTTTTCAGTGCAGGATTTCTTTTAAGAGGTTATAGTTTAGTTTGCAATTTATTTTGATTGACCTGGCTATTAAGTTTACCCTGTCCACCACCTAAGAAAGCCCGTATCCATGTCTGCTGGAAATCATGGGTGGCCAACATACCACTCTTGAGTTTTTTTCCCCCATCCAGCACCATTGGTTGGTTTTTGGACACTCATTCAGGGGTGAAACAAACAAACCCTAAACACACAAACCACAACACATACACCATACTGACAGCCTGATTAGTTGTTAAAAAGCCTACCTTTCCTCATGACAAAAAGCAGCCATTTAAAGTGAGCAGTTAAGACTTGTTAATGACTCTTGTAAAGATCGTCAGTGATGCCCTGGGATGTGAACATCACAAAATTCTATGTAAAAACTGTTTATATAGAAACTGGCCTCACAGACAAACTATTTTATAAACAGTTAGAAATTCCTTTTTCTGTTTCAACTGGTGTTTGTTTATGAATTATCTCAAAGTGCAATGCAACTCAACCTCCAAGCAGCTTAGGTGGTTGTTTACAAAAAAAAGGCAGAAGCTGGTCCCAGAAGTCAGCCTGGGAACCTCTTAATAAGGACATTTCAGTCCCCCAAGACACTCCTCCCTCTGCAGAAATGCAGTTGCCACACAGCAATTGCAGCCTGCTGGCATTAGACGGGATCTTCAGTAGATTAAGAACTGCTCCAGTGATTCTGGATGTCTGCAGTTTCTCCCAGGAGCACTTTGTTGTTGAACCACGCTTTAGGGTACACTGCTTTCAGCAGGGGTCTCAGCAGGCACCTTTGCTCATTAAAGCAGACAACAACAGCCCAAGATTTCCTGCTGACCTAGGAAATTTCCCTGCTAAACACACACCAGTCCTCAGAGGCACACAGCTTCACATTCAGCCACGGCCTATAGTGCCCGAGTTCAGCAGGCAGCAGAAATGCCACAGTGTATCACCAGGAAAAGACATAATGCAAGTATAACTGCAGAGAAATACATGACAGGAGTCAAACGCTTAAAAGCATGAGATACATAGGTCCAGAGTTAGGTAAAATAAAATCACATCGGAAACAACCAGGCTGCTAACCAGGGCGATGTAACCAGTACTTACCAGACAGGTCCGGATACTTTCAGCATATGCAAAGCTCTATCTTCGACCTCAGGCACTGAAACAGGACTTGAACACCTTAAGCAACACGAGCTATTTGCACCAGACAAATGGGTACCAAATATCAGGAACATGCCATCCCGTGAATCACCCTCCCACCCTGAGCCAATGCTGGCTGGGGCAGAAAGCATCATTGCTGGCATTCAGAGCTCTCCTGGATCTCTGAGGCATCAGGCTGGAATGAATTTGGAGCTGCTTTCCAGAAAGTCTCAGACAGCTCATGGGCAGCAGGGTAAACTCACAGCTATGTTAGCAAGAGTCATAGAGAGAAATCAGGGCACAAATGCAAAAAGGGAAAGGTTTTCAAGCCATTTATGGCAGATGATCACCACTGAGATTTTCTGTGTTGGTTTTGTTGGTTTAGGCTTTTTTTTAACGTATATACGCACACCTACATGTAAACACAGCATGAAATCAGAGCACTTACCTTGAAGTTATTTATGCAATCTCTATAGGTTTAGTCATCATAGACAAAAACACTGCATCCATCTGTCATGCTGGATCAGATAACCGATCCCTCAAACCTAATAACTACTTCTGGAAAGCAGGCAAAAACCACACTTGCTTAATTCTGCCTCTTAAAGGCACAGCCTCTTGTCTCACTGTGAGCACACAGCAGCCACCAAGGCCCAGAAGGACTACAGGCCATCAAAGGTCTCCTGAAAAAACTCAACCATCAGGAATTATACAAGGATGAAACCCCAAGAGGCTCTCCTGGTGAGGCATCCAAAAGTTAGTCATCAAGAACTGACCCCAAAAGGAGAGGTCATCTCCAGTACAGCTCTTCTTCGTCCACCATCCTAGCTAACACAGCACCGAAAAACCCCCAGAGCTCCCCAGGGCTCTGGGAGCAAACAGCCTGGATGCCACATACCTCATGATGGGGCTCTGCAGGCTTCATCCCCATGGAACTCCCTCAGAGTGGGCTCTGCAGACCTTCATCCCAATGGGGATCACACAGAGGGCTCTGTTGTCCTCATCCCGACGGCGATCACACAGCAGGCTCTGCTGACCTTTGTCCCAAAGGAACCCACAGCAGGACTGTGCAGGCATCTCCACAACAGAACCCCTCAGCACAGGTTCCACATGCCTTCATCACAATAGAACCCCCTCTCTAGGGTTCCTGAGGCCTTCCCCACCATGGAATTCCCGTCTGGCAGGGCTCTGTACCTCTTGACCCTCGGCCTATCCTCCCCACGCCGGCTGGGCATGGCAGCGGGAGCTCTGTGGCCGCCGCCGCACTCTGGCCACCACTGCCCTGCAAAGCCAAATATGCCCCAAATCTGCTCTTTATTGGGAACACATGCGCCCGCCGGGCAGCTCGGCTCCGAACCAGCTGCCCGAGCCCGGGCCGGGGCAGTGCCTGCCGCAGTGCCTTGGCTTTGCCCCTGAGGAGCCGCGGGCCTGGGAGGGCGCAGGAGCCCCGCGGCTGTGGGGCAGGGCTGCGCCTCCGGGCCCTCACCGCCCTCACCGCCCGCGGCCCCGCGGCCGCCAGCAGAGGGGGACAGAGCACCGCACTGGGCCGGGCCGGGCCGCCCCGCGCTGCCGGGACCACCGCGGCTGCTCCGGGCTGGACCGAGCCCTCACACCGGCTGGGCTCTCCGCGCTGCCCGGGCCGGGCCAGGGGCACACGGCAGCCGCTGAAGGGCAGCGGGAGGTTCCCCGTCCCCCCGCTCCCCGCGGTGCCCCCGTGCTCGGGGTGTTGCTGTAGGCTCTCCCCGCCAGTTCAGGGTCTCCCCCGAACCCACAGCTCACCCCATCCATCCGGTCAAACGCCGCAAATAACGTTGTTTATTTAAAAAGTATTAGAGCGGCTCTTTGCCCTAAGTGACAAGTCATTATTTAATTCCTTTCGTACTCATGGAAATAACATCAATCAACATGAATGCATCTGCTAGCTAAATATGAATGTAATCATCCATTAAAATGTTAACATTTATGAAAACTGTTTATTAAAATAAAGTTATAAGAATCTCATTGTGATTTGATAATCAGCTAATGTCCCCTTAAGGCAGAATTTGAACATTTGATGTTTGGAACTAGATAACATTTTAAATGCCCCATCAGTTTATAACTCCAGTTATTCTAAAACATGATTAAGCCTTTGTGTTGCACCCTTGTAAGCAGATGTCCTTTTTTTATCCTCGTGCCCATTGCAAAATGGGCCTACCCTGGCAGCCTACAAAACCAAATTCAGATAAAGAACCAAAGAGGTGAGTGTATGGAGATAAACTGAAATCAAAATGGGGTGGTTTACCCTACCTGATCTAGTGGGGTTGTGTGACAACAAGAAGTGCTGAGTTAGGAGAGTTCTTCCCTTCTGACACAGTGAAACTGGGAGGGGTTGACAGAGAAGCATCCTTGGTACAAATGGGCTGTGTCCAGGGAGTCACTGATGGGACCAAGAGGCCATCCATGTTCCCAAACGTGCCTGCAGCCTTGGACCTACAGACCATGCTCTGTTCTTGCCCTTGTGTACATCCCAGCTGGCATCTCCACCTGGATACGCCTGTTGGCATCCTCCACCTCAAACCCAACCCCTTTTCCAGGAAAGGAGATGTTCTACATGTAATTAGGTAACATTTTGCTGTAAGACAGCTGACAGCCATCAGCAGGTTTCATTTTGAGTCACGCTTTCTATTAAGCACGTATAGGTCTGCTTCCTTGTGCAGAAGCCCCAGCTCCCCAGGCAGTTTGCTGTGTGCCCAGCCTGGCGTGCAGGAACCACACGGTGCTTTCATGTGCACTGAGATTTTTTGGCCTTCCTTGTTCTGGTAACTCTTCAACTCAGATTCAGATGTGACTGCGACAAATTCAGTTGGCACCTGTTTGCTCCACGTAGCATTTCAACAGACAGCTCTGAGGGGAGCCAGGCTCCTAATTCCTGCTGTGCTTTAATCGCCAGACTCAAGCTAGCTATGGCATATCTCCATAGAAATATCATATATGCTATTATCCTTTGACAGGTACAGTTCTATCCTAAAAGACTATTTCCTCCACAGTTTATAATGAATCATAATGCATATACCTTGCAACAGCTTACTCAGGAACTGAACTGTTTCAGACACCCCCAAAATTGGCATGATTAGTCATAAAGTCCTGTGTTGAAATAGGAGAATTTTTTATCTTAATCTGGTTTTGTGTGTACTCTTAAACAATCTTGAGGACTCAACACATAAATAGGGACTTTACAAATTTCTGAGTTTCAGCTGTTTCAGTTGAATTTAGTAAACTGCGGTTTCATAATTCCCAGTCAATTCAGCTATAAACCCCCAATCACTGCCAATTCATTACATATTAGTTTTCACAGAATAGATCCAAATTCCTTTGATAACCACGAGGAAACTCTGAGCACTGTCTTTGTTCTGGAGAATTTCCACTATCATTCAGCATTAGTCAAGCACTAATGGACATTAAAAAATAAAGAATTGCTGTAGACTGTAAAAAATACATAATTTCAACTTTCCCATGTGACTGACGCCTTGAGAAATTGACTGACATAGCTATAACAAAATAATTATCCTGTTATAGCTGTGCCTGTATAATTTCTCCACATGGACACTCAATTCTAAAATTTAAGTGACTTTATTACAGAATAATTACTCAAGGACTTTAGACCAGAATGAGGTTCTGCACAGGAGAGTTTTGCCAGTTGGCTCTGGTGATTTAAATTCACCATACTAAGCAGGTAAATTTTGCTGTGCAGACTCTCAGGAGAGCCCGCCAGCAGCATTAGATAAGACATCCCAATTCTGTATTATCTGAAAATTGAACTTCTGCACTGTACAGGGTATAGCATCCTATTTTGCATGTGTTGTCAAACAGGCAGAGCTTTTGCCTCCCAAGGGAATGTCTTCTTGCAGCTCAGAAGGAAGGACAGACAGGCATCACTCCATTGTAGAAAAAGAAGTGGGATTTGGTGAACCCAGAGTCACATTTTTCAAGTGCACCATCACTTCCATTTGCAAATGTGAACTCTGGCTGTGCAGCCTTCCCACCCACTTGCCTATACTTCTGGCTACAAAAACACACCTCTGCCGCCAAATTCCTTTTCCTCGCCGGCATTCTACTGATGGGCTCTCAGAAGCACACAGGCCTCACAGGGGTCACAGCTGGCCTTTCAAACATGCTGTCTGAACGTGCTGCCCAGCCCTGGCTCCTCTGCCCGGCTGCTGGCTGCCAGCCCGTGCTGCCTGAGTCACCCTGGCCACAAATTATTCATTCGAGCCACCGAGGATCATCACAAGCCACATTCTTTTAACAAGACTTCACACGCCTCTGCTAGCAAATGTCGCAGTGATTTGCACCGTGGAGACACGGGGAGGACCTTGAATGTGGAATGCACAAGAGACTGGTGACCTCCTCCTCCTCTTCACATCAGCTGGGCTTCGGCGGGCGCTGGTTGTGCTGGAACAGGGAGCTGTGTTTTGCCTGATCTCAGCAGCAGGAACAGCTCTGGTCTCTGCACAGAGACCACCCGGGAACCTTGGGTGCTCCAGGCACAGAGTCATTTACCACGTGTTTGAAATTGAACTAGTGGAAAGATCTTGTTCAGTCCCAAAACACAGCTGAGCTAACACACAGGAATCAAAGGAAACAAGCAGTCCTATTAACAGCAGGATCAGTGAAGCCTGGTTTGCTGCGCATTTTTCTTTCAAAGTTGAGCTCCTCTGTGGATTCCCTCATGTCTGAACACTGATTTTGTGCCTTTTATTAGAAGGACAAGTGTATTGGGTTTGCATGATGAGGGTTTGGTGGCAGGGGGGCTACAGAGGTGGCTTCTGCAAGGAATTGCCAGAATCTTCCTCCATGTCTGACAGAGTCAGTGCCAGCTGGCTCCAAGATGGACCCACCACTGGCCAAGGCCCAGCCCATCAGCGACGGTGGTAAAGCCTCTGGGATAATAGATTTAAGAAGAAGTTGTGGGGAGAGTGTGGAGGATGGGAATGCCTGTGCAACTGCAGCTGGAGGAAGAAGCAAGAACATGTGAGAAAAACAGCCCTGTAGACACCAGGTCAGTGAAGAAGGGGGAGGAGATGCTCCAGGCAGCAAAGCAGAGATTCCCCTACAGCCTGTGATGAACAAAGACCATGGTGAGGCAGGCTGTTCACATGCAGCCCATAAAGGACCACGGTGGAGCAGATACTCACCTGCAGCCTGTGGGAGACCCCACACTGGAGCAGGAGGATCCCCAAAGGAGGCTGTGATCTCATGGGAAGTCTGCACTAGAGCAGGCTCCCAGCAGGACCTGTGGCCCAGTGGCATGAGGAGGTTGCCTCTGTTCCCTCTGTGCCACTCTGTGCCTCTCCCTCCCCTGGCTGTGGGCAGGTTTGCTGGCAGGACTTGTGCTCTCCCTGGCATCCTTGGGAGGGTCAGCTTTCCACTGAGCTGTGAACCACTCCACAGGACAGCTGGGGAGAGGACTGTCCGGAGTGATGGGAGGAAATATTTTTATGTGCATCTCTCAGTCCAAAATCAGGGGGAGTGGCCGTACATGGGACATCCTGTTTCAAAAGAGATTGCTTGAAATTAATCTTTTATTTTTTCCCCCCAGAAATTTAGACACTCCTCATCCTGGGCTCTCTACTCACCACAATTGGGTTTTATTGTCATGGAAAAAGAGTTCTGCAGCATTAGAAACGAAGGAAATACTGAACAGTTCTCGCCTTGCCGCTAAGTGTGATCCAGGCTCCAATGCACTCAGAGCCAGGAGTCCCACTGACGTCAGTGAGGCAGGGATTTCACTTCTGGAAATTTGGTTTTTGTTTCGTGTTTGTGTTAAAGAGCCTGAGAACCCATGCTTGATAAGGTCAAGCAAGCCCAGCAGGGTCGATACAATGCTCTTCTCCCCTCTCAGATCTCAGGCACAGCCCAGACCACTCTGTGCGTGTCTGCCTCTGAATTATTTAACTGTCCAGCTGGTTAAAAATAGTACAGCAGCAACTCCCTTTCCAGCCTCTGACTGTGAAATGGGCCGTCAGAGCCCAGCCAAGGCCGAGGTCGTGGCCTGGGCTGCACATGTGGCCAGGGTGAGCTGGATGCCAGAGGGAGGGAGAAGCAAGTTGCTGCAAAGCCTAGTTCCAGCGCGATGATATCAGCCTGTGAAAGAAAAGCAAGGCAAACTCCGAGCGTTATGAAGCTGCCAAAGAAAACACTGTCTTCACAATGAACAAAAGTCTGATTAATTATTAATTGCCTGGCAGCTAATTAGCATTCCCTTGGGCAGCTGTCTACAGAGTGCCTTATATTTCCAACACACCCTGGGCCAACCTCATCTATGCAAATGGCTTTGGATCAGAGTTAGCAGCTGATTTGTTGCCTGAAACAAGTTGTTCCCCTCCCGTCCCCCCATCTCCTCCTGTCACCTCTCTTTTCTCCACCCAGGGACTTGGGCTCATTACAGTGTGAGCTAAGCAGAAAACATCCCTTGCTGATCAATCTCTTTCCTGCGGTGCTTTTCCAAGGAAGCCGGACACCTCCCAGCAGCCACCCCTGTGCACAACCCTCAGCCTGTGTAACAGGAATATGACTGCAGTGCTCCAGTCCTGGAAAAAGCCTCCTTTGGCTGCTCTGTGGCCAGAGGGGAGGGCAGCAGCTCTACGTGGTGAGGCACTGAATATCTGCAGAGGCAGCAATCCAGTCTGGGCTTTAGAACTCAAGGCAGCATTTAGGGAATTGAGCATTGGCTAATCATAGAATCATTTAGGTTAGAAAAGACTTGTATTATCGTTGGGGCCACCCCACTGCCAAGGCCACCACTAAGCCATGTCCTTAAGCACCACAGCTACACGTCTTTTAAATCCCTCCAGGGATGGTGACTCCAGACGGCCCTGGGCAGCCTGTTCCAATTCTTGACAACCCTTTCTGTGAAGAAACGTTTCCTAATATTCTAGCTAAACCTCCCTGCTTGCATTCAGCTCCTGTTAATGTTAATGAGAGTTAGACACATACATCAAGGGCAAGCAGACCCCTTACGAGAGTATAAACATAAATTACAGCTATGTACAGACAGAGCAAGCCTTCAACTTGCTGCTTTACCATGCCAAGAAAGATGCACTTTCCATTTTAAGAACTTAGCAGCTTTTTTATTTTATGGAACAAGTCAATGCAGTTGGTGAAATACTGCAGCAAAACCTGAAGATTTCTCACTTTACACAATTTAGCAAAGGCTGTCCACAAATGTATGCAGACTAGGATTACTAGTGTCTCCAAAATGCACCTTTCTGAGACTTAGGTAGGTATCATGCTGTCCCTGCAGTACAGAATAAATCTCAAAGAGTTTTTGACGTTTTCCCCAAGAAATTCACCCAGCCTCTGTATTTTACACCTGATACCTCAGTGTACCTGTCCCTCATATTCATTAGGCGAAAATGAGAGTTTAGCAGGAAAGCAGGCAAAGTTTAAAAGGAAAGACAGTGAAGGAAACAAGGATCAATTACAGGGCAGTCTCAGGTGTCAGCTCTGGCCATCAGGAGCCAGGTGTACCAGAGAAGGTGAGCTGACCTGGAATTCACCAGTGGTAATGAATATCACTCCAACAACTTCACCAGAGCTCAGACTGATGCTCCAGCTCCAGAGATTAGAGGGATGATCACTTTCCTTGCAGACAAGGCCAGGTGCTAAAAGCTGCAATGGTGATCAGAGAAGCCCTCGTTAACAGGAGCACAAGATCTTTGAGCCAGAGAGCAGTTTCCTGGTCTGTTTACACATTTCTTGGAACAAGGAGTCCTGCATCTAAGACTACGTGTCCTGGCTGTAACTGCAATATAAACATAATAAAATTACTGTTTTCCTACCCCAAAGCCAGAGCATAAGTGCTGATGCAGCAAGATGATTGAGATAAGAACAGTTGTTTTCAGAGTGAAGGCATGAAATCTGTGGAGAGTTCTTTGTTTCTAGGCGAAGAACTTGATCTACCAAGTGAAAAAAAAAAGCCCAAATTACCACAGTCAAGTTTCAAGTTCTTATTCTCATTCTACAGGTTTACCCTGCCTGCTGCCTTGCTCTAACTCTGCACTGTGCCAGCAAGGCAGCACATTAGTCAAACATGAGACCATTAAGTTATATCTCCATAGATATGGGATATAACCCCTTGAAATATATAGGCACTGCAGAGGAGCAGAGCATGGTTTTGTTGTACTCCTGTTAACAGTTCTGCAAAGAACCTGCAGCTACGATGCACAGCCAGATATTTTATTAGACTACATTTCTCCTCGTGTACATGAGTCATATAAAGTACATAAACTCATGAAGTCCGACTAAGGCTGGCATAAATCAGGGATAACACCAGTGGAGCCAATAGAGTTGCACTGGGGTGAAAGTGGCATAAATCAGAGGCTGATCAGGTACACATTTTCTTTAAGGTAGACAGACCATTAAGTGGCTTACATAGACTTCTTATCACATTACAGTTCTGTAAGGTAAATAACAGTCACCATGCACTGTGTGTAATGAATTGCAGCCTGCAACGTACAGAAAATGGCCATTTTTCTCTGGGAATCTCTCAGCTCAGAGCCCTGAGACCAAAAATAATGGGCAATATTCTCCAGCATTCATGTGTGACATTCCCATTAGTATTAACAGGAGGTGTGTGCCCAAAGTCAGGATGTATTCATCAGCAATCTGAATTGGATATTACTGAGGCTCCCAAAGAACATTCCAATTCCATCCCCAGCCATGACCCTCCTGGGGAGCAGCCACAGCTCTTTACTCGCCTTTGCACAGGAAAATATTGATTCAGAGTCAGGTAGAGCTGGAATCAGAGGAAGAAGGGCAGTCTGGTATCACTCACCTGTGAGGAGCATCAGCCCCCAAAGGAGCCAGCCCAGCTCAGAGCAGCACTCACTGGTGCATGCACTGGGTGTCTATCACAGGAAACAGCTTCAGGACTCGGAGATTGGATGGTAGCTGAAGCCTGAAGAAGGTAAGAGAAGTATAGTAACCACAAAGTCACAAGACAGATCAAGAATTTTGCAGCTTAGCTGCCCAGCCTGGCTGCTTTCCTCCCAATAAAGGCTGCTTTCTGCCCATATACACATATATTGTACATTGGAATGGCAGCAAGGAGATCAGAGTTTGTTTAGACTGAAGTACAAAAGTAATTTGTCTAGATCAGGGTAGAGAGATGCTTCTTTAAAGCTTAATATACACATTAATTGCTTAATTTTTAAATTAGATTTCAAGGTGATTGGAATACAGAGCTAAACCAAGTTCAACAAGCAACCGAAGTGTAACTAACACAGGCAGAGCACACGTGTGTACACAGCACTGTTAACAGGAACAAATTGCTTCCTGCCCTGAATTGCACCTAAGAAGAGCCATAAGCTGGTTCAAAACTAAATATACACCACAGCATTTGTACTTGCTAAGAAGGTCATTAGAACATAGAGCTCGGGGAGACAGCTGTGCCAGGAGAAAATAAATATAAAAATAAGATGTGGTGGAATTTGTGCAAGAGAAAATAACTGAAAAGACACAGAAGGCCAGGGAGCACAGCTGCTTGAAATAATTCTTTAGGAAAGAACTGGTGCAGCTGCATGCCTTATCCTAACCTCCTATCTCTGAAGGTATGAACCTTGGCAATGCTATTCCTGCCTTACCCAAGTGTAAACATCTGGAACTCTAGAATACTTTGTGGAGAGTCAAAGATGAGACTGACCATCCAGCCTAAAGAATTAGTTTATAAGATTGTGGAGATCTTGCCTTTGTAGTTTAACAAGTGTCCTTAGCAAAGACTTTCTTCACTGCAGTAATACAGACTTCTCTCAGCTCTAAATGCACGGGCTTAATCCCAGAGTTACTGGTTTGTCAGCAAAATCTCCCAGAATACTGTCCACACCTTCGACAAGCTGTAATTAGTGTAACAGAACAATGTAAACAGGGCTCTAACTTAAACATGACTGGCAGTGATACAATAGAGGGGTCAGGGGGAAGCTAATCCAGAAATTCAGTGTGCACCCCCTTAAGCAAGGAATTTGAGTGCAACTAAAAATAGAAGGTGAGACTATGTGACAGCTAAATTGCCAGTGGTAGCTTAGTGTGGATTCGGTTACATTGCTCAGCGACCCTCAGTGAATTAAATAGATTGAAATGCTAATGATAGAGTGAATTCCCAGTACAGAGGTAGAATAAAGTAGTCAGATTAGGTTTCAGACAAGGTGAGTTCAATGGCAGCAAAGAGATCAGAGTTTGTTTAGATCAAGGTACAAAAGTAATTTGTCTAGATCAGGGTAGAGAGATGCTGCTTTAAAGCTTAGGGGCTCCCCAATGTTGAGTAACACGTCAAAAACAGTGCAGACCTGACAAGCTATTTCAGTGACTGCTATTTTATCTGATTTCTATCAACGTTGGAACATTTTTCACTGGTCTCAATACACTCCTAATGGCATTGTCATTTATCTCCTAATTAATGAAATGCGACTCTGGTGACAGATGTGCGACAGTTCACCTGGGCTGTCACTCAGACTGGGCTTGTTTCTTCTCACTGGGTATTCCAACCAGAGCAGCACTCCAGGGAAACCATAGCTGTGGCATTTATACTCCTTGGGGTTTACAGATGTTCACCATGCCAGCACAGCTTCACAAGCACACAGAGGTTCATCCCCAACGCTCCTCCTAAGTCTCAGGAAGCAATCATGCCACAGAAAGGAGATGCAGGCCAGATCAAGTGTCTTACCTGCCATTGCACAGACCAAGCCCAGGCCAGCTGCTTAACAAATTTTAAACCCCAGGCTAATGGTAGTGGAAAGTGATACTTACAAAGCACACACAAAAATCAAGAGCTGAACTTGAAACTCCGCTCAGAGTTCACCTGCTCAAAACAGCTCTGCAGGCTCTCCAGAGCAGGTGTATTACTACATAAATTCCAAGATCAATTTAGCCTTAAACAACTGATCCATCCCTTCTCTTCCAAGGTCA
Source organism: Entomyzon cyanotis (assembly GCA_024500445.1). Taxonomy (NCBI): domain Eukaryota; kingdom Metazoa; phylum Chordata; class Aves; order Passeriformes; family Meliphagidae; genus Entomyzon; species Entomyzon cyanotis. The sequence continues at coordinate 5,949,923 of JAKEPQ010000852.1, forward strand.
CAAGGCAAGTCAATGCCATTAGATTAAAACCAAACTTGATATAAGATGCACTATCCTCGCAGTAAGAGCAATTAAAGACCTTTCTTGACAAGATAGCAGGCTCACCATCACTCAGAGCTTTAAAAATGGGATTAGGCATCTTTCTAAAGGATGTGTTTCAATTCACTACCCTTGTAATTCAGGATAGTTATTCTCGTAAGAAAGTGACATTGCAGCTTGTCATTCAACTATCAATCAGCAGTGTCATAATACTTCAGTGTCAGTTGTCTGTTTCCATTACAATAAATAAATAAGAATTACGTATTCTAGTCAAGAAAAAGCAATGTAAGCCTGTGTAAGGTCAGGGGAGGCGTAACATGTCATGCCCATGGGAGTTGCTTTTGCTGTAGTGCTGATGAAGCTGAGAGCAGGAAATCCAAGCTCTCTGGCACCTGTGTTTTCAGTCTAAGCACCACAGCTCACCATCTGGTCATTGGGTTAATTACTATATAGGAAAAAATACAAGAAAAAAACGTCTTCCAGAATGATGATTTGATTTGGGTTGCCCTACTTGAGGTCTGACATGAACAGGACCAGTTTGGAGATGGCAGCTGACTTGGCAGGAATCAGTCCCTCTGCCAGACAGGCTGCACTTTGAGCAGCCACTTCTCAGACACTGCATGTGGGATGGGACTCACTTCTGCCTTCCTCTTCACCGAGGCCAGTTGTTGGTTTAGTCTCAGTATTACTACAGGAAAAGACTACGTGGCCAGTGTTTGGGAACTGTGTGAGACAGCTTTGATGACTGCCCATGAGGCACCACCCTCAGCACCAGCACTTAATAATATCTGGGACCAGTGAAAATCCCAGCAACTCCAGTCCCTCAAATACAGAGAAGCTAACAGCAAAGTCTCACCCCTTGTGGTTCCAGGCCAAAATGAGATGCAGCAAGTGGAAATAATTCTTGAGAAGCAAAGCCCTGATGTGCTTTCTCCATTCATAGTAACAGTCCACTTTATGCCAAGTGACTCATTACTGTGAGTGAAGGGAACGTGATTCAACCAGAAAAGCACATGTAATTTGCATAGATTACTTTCCCACTTGGTTTCCATGCTGTGAAGTAACAGGGACTGCCTTCAAGACAAAAAAAAAAAAAAAAAAAAAAAAAAAAAAAAAGATGGTTCCATGAGTAATTCTTTGCTTAAATATTAAGATATAATAGATTGAAGAGACATTTGGAGATGGCAGTCTAGAGGAAAAATAAACAAACCAAGCATTGTGAAGGTTGCCTTGTGTTCCAGTTATTTTGAGTGCTGTGAAAGTGAACAGAAACTATTATTTAGAAAATGCTTCCAACACCCTTGTAAAGGAAGAAATAAATGTTTCTGTGAGCCCATGGAAGAAAGAAAGAGGGGGCAGCCTCAGCCATGAGTCGGTTGGATTTCAAGACTTGCTTTTCTTCCATGGCTGAGTGCATCTTGTGATAACACCCTCATCAGCCTCTGTGGAAAGGCACCACTACAGAGCTGGTGACTCCCTCTGAACAGGGGTGGCCTCCTTCAGACTTGAGCCTTGCTCTGGGCACTGCAGCATTTCACAAGATGAAACTCAGAGAGCTTTCAGCATTCATACATCCAACCATTAACCTAAAATGTGGATGTGATTGCACTTCTAACTGCACCGAAATGCAGTGGCTGCAGCGGGTAGTTTGCAATTTTTTTTTTTTTTTGCTGAAGCACTTGCTGGCAGAATCATGATAGGAATAAGCAACTGGTTCCAGTGAAGTCACAAGGGCAAACCCAAACTGCTTACTTCGTGCATAAATGGTTTAATGTGACAGGGCATGGGGAAAGCAGGAGATCTGTCAGAAAAAATAAACAGGAAAGAAAATATTGCTTCAGAATAACTCATCCCAAGTAAATTGAGCTTTCTGAAGAAGCAGCTTGTAAACTATTGGGTTTCAAGAGTTGCATCCTGGCTCCAGGCAATGCATGATGCTTCACTTGACAAACAAACCAAGCTCAAGAAAAACAACTTTGCTAGATTAAGACAGCAAGGAGGTATTGGGAAGTACTGAAGTGACACACGGCTCAGCAGACACAGGGCTCATTTCACTGCAAGAGAGCAGTCAGACTTCAGATGAGGCAGATAAACACACACACCTGAAACCCACAAAACCTTCCCCTCACTTTGAACCAACTGCAAAGGTCAATAACACTGTTTTTTTAGGAAATGTGCAGAACAAAAGCTGCACCTCCTTACAGCAGCACAATGAAGACATGCAAATCAACATGCAGCTACAAGCCAAGCCTGGGGCATTACTCAGCTTTCTGCCCATTCTGCTCCCTCTGCCTTGCATTTCTTTTACTTCCAATTCAGTGGTTCAGAGATGGTCACATACCTGACATTGTGCTGCTGAAAGAGGAGGCTCACCTCTGCTGTCCTGAAGGATGGGAAATGTCACTGCAGAGATGGGTGAAATTACACCCTCTAAAAGGCACTCCCTTAACATTCTGAGAAATTTTTCTTGAACCTCATATCAGAAAACAGCTGGAAAATAAAGAGAAGGCAGGTAATAGAAGGGCGGTGCAATAGTAAATAGAATTCAACAATAACAGACAAAAAAAAAAAATCCCTGTTGAAGACTCTGAAAATCAGCTTCCCATTTTGATCTGGTCCCTCTCAGCACTTCCCAGCATCTTTGGCAAATGGGCTGTGTTTACAAGTGGCAGCAGCTGGAGAGCTCATCTCCAACTGAGATCTCCTTGGACAGAGCTCCGTGAGGAAACAGCAATCAAAATGTACTGGGTGAGAGTTTACAAATGGGGAACCGAGGCACAGGAAGGTTAATAATAATGATACTTTGCATTTCTTTATTACTTTAAATGGTCCACACCCTTTAGAGACGTTGACCCTCCCAATACCCTGGGGAGAGGTGACAGGCTATTATTATCCTGTTTTTCACCTATGGGGACAAAGAGGGTGAAATGTGCTATTCCTCAAGCCAAATAGCTGACAACTGACGAAGATATTTCTGTGTTTCAAGTCCAGCTCAAGTGCTTCATGAAATATCATTGTCATTCTCCTTCTGACCAGCCTTGTCTTGTTGCTCCTCGTAACTGGAGACATTTGGAGCTTCGTTAGCTCCATTGCAGGAACAGTTGGTTGGTGGCCAAGCATAAAGTGCCCTCATCCATCGAGGACAGACAACTCCTTTCCCTCGGACATCCCTCTCCCCCAGCATTCCAGGTGTGTGTCCTTGCTGGGCTCATTCCTCCTAAACATCTTACCACAACCACCAATTTTATTGCTCCAGTGCTTCCCATAACAATCTCCCCTTTTCCCCCTGCTTTTCCAGCTGAAGGAGGACCACACAGGGCTGGGAATGGAGCTGAGCAATGATTTCTAGGAGGATAAATAGAGAGAAGGGAAATAGCTACCAGGCAGTGTTGACATAAGTCTGAGTGGAAATTAAACAGTTTCTCACCAGCAGAGTTAGCTTCTGGAGCAGGCCTGGGAGAGCAGTAGTGGGAAGTAAATATCAAGGACAAAAAGCCCTCAGCCAACCTACGTAGTTTTGGGATGGATCTTGTTCAATCTATAGGGATGGGCCTCACAGAATGACCTGCTGATGGAGGAGGTCTCACCAGCCTGGAAGTCCTTCTGTCTTCCTTGAGAGCACTGAGCTGTGCAGCTCACAGCCAGTGAGGGTCATTTCTGTAAAACCTTGGCTGCCCTCAGCTCCAGCCCTGTTCCTGGCACTCTGGAATTTGTGTCTTTGTGTCCTGCTGGAATGTCCCCATCCCTCCTGTGGCAGGGGCTGCTTGAGTCCCACCTTAACGAGGTGCTGGGATGCTTTGCCATAGGGCTGGCAGTCCCTGACTCCAGTGGCACTCACTCTGGCTCCCTGTCACACCCAACTGCTCCAATTCATGTGGCTCTGCTGCAAAAATGAATTTACAGCCAGGGTTTCCTGTGCTCAGCATGTCCAGAGGACACGGATCACAGGCCCCTTTGGTCATGCTTGTGGAGAAGGCTGTAACAACAGCAAGGGGAGGTGGTGGAACTGAGGAGAATGTTGAGAACTTGAAGAAGGCACCCCCTCCACTCCCCTCCTTGCTTTCCCAGGGTGCAGACTGCCCTTGCCCCCCCAAAATCAGCCATGCAGTGGGCACGCTTCCAGCCAGAGAGGATGAAAGGGATGGGTCAGAGGCCAGGTCCTCCCGCCTGACCCAGGGGGTGTCACAGGCAGCCAAAAGCCATCCATCAACTGTAAGTGCTTGGTTATCACAGAGGGAGTGCTCGAGGCTTTGTCTCCATGGGAAGATTGTACTGGTATCGTTCAGGGTATGAACACAAATTGCTGTGATCCCTTGGGGCCCTTCTGCACTAGAAAAATGTGAGTCCTTAATGCTCATTAATTAACTCGAAGTAGGCTTTGCGGGAAATGTGTAGTTTTCACATGAATCAGTAGGTTATATTAAAGACCAGCTCTGCATATTTTATTGCTGTATGATTCAGCAAAACTCAAGCATGTACTTAAGTTTAAACATCTGCTTAGAGCTCAGTGAAGTCAAGGGAAGGCTGCTAAAACACTTCAGTGAATTGGAGCTTATTTAGACTGGGTGTGATTTAGGCATCAGCAATCAAAAATATCCAATACTTTACCTTGTACTGTAGTACCTGATCATGTAACTGGAAAAGTGCTAGCACTGTGAGAATAGACAAGACTCAAGAGTTTAGAAGGTCCAAGTTTGGCTTTGCAGTCACAGAACAGAGGTGTGTGTTTCTCTCTCCAGGACTGAATCACCCCAGTTCAATAAGGACCAGCACCCTGGTTTTCTGCTTTCCTGAAGGCTGTTGCACTGCACACCAAACTGCTTTGTGCTAAGAGGCTGCAAGGCACTGCCCAGGTATGCTGAAGAGCTTGCAAAACTGCTGTGTGTGTTTGAAAAGCACTCCCAGCCCTGGGATGAGGAGTTACTGCTCTAAAGTTGGGAAGATCAGCTGTGCTTTTCTGCCTGGATCACGGCAGGCATAAAGCATGTGCTGCCACAAGAAGGCAATTCCTGGAACTCCTTTCTCCTACCATAAGACAGCAATGTAAGAGGGTCCCACAACCAGTAAAAACACTATCCTTCAAGCTGGGGCAGCAGTTGAAAGACTCAGGCTGTTCCCCACTCTCCCCTGTCCCCCTTAGCTTTTCCAAGGTCTCTCTTCCTCCATCCATGCAGTGTCAGCCACCAAAGCCTAACTATTGCTCTTTAACCTTAAAATATGACAGCCCCATGCTGCACTCCTGTGATCCTGTAATCGTACCTTCCGACAGACACCCTTCTCATGCAGCTTAAATATTTTACAAATACATGTCTAAGTACAAATCTACCACATTAACTCTTGGATAGAGGGTACTTATTTTCAGCTCTGTGGCTGGGATTCCTATAAGTGTAATTTACCATGCAGCATGACAGAGCTGGGCTAGAAGGCACAGCTTTTACTAGCTAAAATACAATAAAATATGCTACACCGTGTTTCACAGATGAATCACTTCTAAACCATGCCTTTAAGTATTGTCTGTCACTGCAGTTCCTTACTGTAATACTCTGTGAGAGCTAAGAGGAGGAGAGAGAAATTGCCCTTTAAATCTCTACAAAGCCTATCATCCAGAAGAAATTAGGGACATTTGTTCTTGGAGTCAGGTGGGTTATGTAAGGGAAAGCTATACACAACAGGTTTTATATGACTGCAGGGGAGGCAAATGTGTTTTCACTTATTTATATTATATGATGTTTTATTCTAAGAATATTCAAGGAGCAGCTCACAAACAAAACAACACCTAAACTCTGTAAAGAGCAGCTGTACTCCAAAGGGTGCAGACAACTGTTTCCTCTCAGCCCAAGCTGCCAGGCCACCAGCATAGAGACCCCATGAGAGCAGAACTTCCTGATACCTGCTCTGAATTAGCTCCCAAGAGGAGAGTCAGCAGCATGTGGACGAAACAGAGGAGTAGGTCAGGCAAATCATCAGGAGACAGTAGGATATTCCCATATGCAGTCAGTGCCAAATGGTCTTTGCAGTCCTTGCTCCAGAGGACAGCACTGGAAGTACTGGCACGAGCCCCCAGCAGTCACAGAAATCCTGAGGAGCAGACAGCTATTTGGGAAATGGCCATACAAGGTCCATGCCAAAGATCTTTGAACACTTCCCAATGTCTGAAATCAAACTGAAATATGAAAGACCCAAAGATACAGGGAGAGAGCAGTAATGATCCCCAGTGGGATGTCTAGAGTCTGGCCAAAGGCTTTATATAATTTATGTGATTGGAAGGCACACATTCATTCCTGCTACTAAATACATCTCCACTCACCAGATACCTAGATTTTCCCCGCATTCCCTGGCTTGCCTGTGAGGGCCCTGGAGCCCAGCATCAGGTTATCCCCTGGGCTGCTGGAGCCCTTCACAGGCCCAGAAGCTTTTCTACAGATTGCAGCAGGTTGTTTCTAAGCCAGACTCCCCTGGGCTCTCCTCTCTCTTTTTTAAAGCTACCTCCAAAATAATGGAGTAAAGACAAAGCTGGAGCAACAGGGCTGTCACAGCTGGTGGCCACAGCTGCAAGTTTGGGCCAGAACACATTGTTCTTCCTACTGCAGATGCTTTCTGTTAATAAGACACTTACTACAGAGATATTTCTTCTTTGGGAATCTACAGCACAAATCAAAACCAAGGTCAAAGAAAAAGTCCATTTCTTCATTTACCATTTTGGCAGGATAAACAAGAAACGCTTCAGTCCCAACTGACATGAATTAATAATGCTCCTGTTACTCACTGCCTGTCAAAAGTTTCATCAAGACACAAGCCCAGGTTTTGAAAGATATCCAAAGGCGATTAAAATGCTGCATGACAGAAGAACACTTGACCTTGAGGGCAGAGCAGCCCTGCAGCAGTGCAGGAGCTGTGCATGCCTGGTGCTCACACACAAACAGCCTGATCCCTGCAGGGACTGCCACTGAGCTGCCAGCACTGGATGTGTGTTACACTCCCTGTCCCACGCACACTGAGGGTACAATCCAGCAGGAGTGCCACTCCAGAAGGTTTCTCCCTATCCAATATAGTGCAGAGAAGCCTCCTCTCCTGCAGATCTGAAATTAAGCGCTGCAACCATGCCATGCTGAACCACAGCATTCAGCTTCAGGAATGAAGACCCTCTTGATTGTGTCCTCTTGCATTTTGGTCACACAGATCTGAAAAAAATGTAATCAGAGCAAAAAAAACCTGAGTATCAGCTCAGTGACGGTTCTTTCAGCCAGCTTCAAGGAACAGTGTGATGTGGGGTTGCTGGAAATCCCTTTCATGCCCAGTACTGGTCCCAGGTTTGCATGCAGCTCTGGGGAGCTTGGTGCAGCTTCCCGGTTTGCTCCACCCACAGAGTTTGGTTTTCTGTCTCAGGCTGCACAGCTGAGTGTGTCTCAGCACCAAAAACCAGTATTGAGTTGGACTAGTGCCTTCCTGTACATTTTGTAAACAGTTTGAGACCGTGGGGTTTCACTATGTCTCATGGCTTCTGCAGAAGGAGGGTGAGTCAGAACTGGCCAGTGAAGAAAGCTGTTGTGTCTGGGACTCTGCTCCACCAGTTTCAGAAGCTGGAAGGTGCACATTATGCTTTGCATGTATGTTTAGTTCACTTTCTCCAGCTGCCCTGGTGGTCTGGGAAGGGAGAATTTTTCCTTTTCTTTTTTTGACAAAACCAGAAAACCCCCAAAACCCTCAGAAGTACCAGGTCTCCTTTTTATGTGAGAACCTTCACAAAGCTCCCCCAAGCATTTTCATCCAGAATAACTCTGTCTCCTGGAGGCACTAACACCCACTCACATCAATTTCCATTGGGCATCACCAAATACCACCTTGCCCTGTGGTCCCTGCAGTCACACAGAGCTCAGACCAGTGCAGGACAGAGCTGACAGATTTTCCAGTCCCTCATTGCCTCCATCCAAGTCATTCAAGACACAGGAAGGCTGTGTGAATTTGAAGGCATGCAAATCTCTGCCTATAAACCTGGCTCTGCTCGGCTGCTCTTTCAGCCCCAGAGATTTATGTATTCCCTCTCTTTTAAGTAAACTCTTTTTCAAGAGCATGACTGTAAAGGTAAGTTCAGGCATAGACCTGTGTAAATTATATGGTTTGAGCTCCCCAGGGATCAGCATGGTTTCTGCAGTCTCTCCACTGCTCAAGCTCCCCCGTATGCTCCATAATCATTTCCAGGTTCCCTCATGCTGCCTGACTCAGGGCTGTAACTCAGCCTGTCACCCTCTGTGCTTGAGAGGCCCCACTGGCAGCTCTCAGCTTGGGCTGTCAGCTGAGGAGACTTGGGTGTTTTTAAAGATCATCTATTTTACATCTACATTATCAAACTGAGTAAAACTCGCCCTTGCAGCAAACGGCTTCTATAAAGATCAGAAATGGATGTTGCTTATTGCCTATTGATTTCCTGGATGAGGAATGTGCACATGGCACAGAGCGGAGCGTTTGCACTACAAACACTTGTATAATTATGGGAGAAGTACACATTAATGAGGGACTGACTATATTTTCCTTAAGTGGAAAGTGTATTTAAAAGGAGAAGGCTCCTACAGCTTTTGAAGTCAGAAGTTGTTAAACAGTCAGCAGCTGGAAATTTAAAATTCCTTCACATCAAGGCTCTGTGATCAATAGGGATTAAGTCAGACAGGACCTTTCAAAGCTTCTAGCCTTATTAACAAATAGGTATCTGAAACACAGAGGCACTGCTGGAGGCATCTGTGGGATCCTGGTGGTGGGGGAGAGGCAAGGGGAGAGAGCACTGAGGCAGAGACCTGAACATTGCAGCAGGCTGACTCACCTACAGCCACAGAAATCACACCTGGATGCTCATTTCCCTTCTTTTGGTGCTGCCTGGCTGTCTCCTGATCACATGCCAGTCTGAAGAGGAGGTTTCCTGCCAAGTTTCCAGACACCCCACTCCTAAGTGGGCCATCATGGTACCCATTTCCCACCAGGAGCTCTCTGTTGCAGTTGATCTGAATACCTCTTTATCTTTTTCTTTCTTTTTTTTTTATTTTTGAATCAAGGACAAAGAAAATTCATTAGGATTCTTTCCCTTTCCTGACAGTTTTCCATTCAGTATGGACTGAAAAAGCATTAGGTCCTGGGCCCATAGAGGAGGTGTCCAGGCAGCAATTCTATAAAAGAGGAGCAAAGATTAGGAGCTTTGCTCTGATCAGATCCAGAAATCAATTTCTTCTTCTTGTAGGATCTTTTTTTATATACCAATTTTGCAGTTTTGCTAGCGTTATAAATATCTTGTCTTTTGAAGAAAAAAAAATAGATTCCTGCAAAATTAAGAAATCCAGACCCTTTCTTTCCTTTATACCTAGCAGGTGCAAGCTACCAAAAGATATTTTCTTCTCAGCGGACACTGTGGTTTCATTTACAATATTTCCTGCATGAATGAGCTTAGCCCTGTTGTTGCTATGTCTTTGGATTTATGATGTGGTCAACAGTTTGTTATTTTCTTCTCTGCCTTCCAATCACCTTTGTCTTGCTCGGGTGACGAGGGAGGCTGAGGTGAGTCGTGTGGCCACTTGAGATTGCTGTGCATCTTCAGGGGGTGGCAGTGGGAATTCCAGGAACCCTGGGGATGTCTCAGCCAGAGAGGCTCTCCAGTGACAGATCGCTGAGATGAGCGCAGCTCAGAGCCTGCTGTCCTCGGCGCGACATCATCACCTTGACGAGCGCAGAGAAACGTTTTATGTTGCTGTGAAAGGAACCGACACGGCTGGAGATTGAATCATTTCGGATTCCTCTTGGCACGGTGCCACCAGCGCCTGCAAATGGAGCGTTCAATGTTTAATGCTCTGCTCGGGCTGAGCTCTGACCTGCTCGCGTTGGGGATTTCCGACACCGTGGAACTACGCGTGGCAGTGCCACTCACGGTGTTTGAAGTGGGGGAAAACCACTCAGCCTGGCACAGCAGCCTGCCCTGCGAGGGCTTGGCACCCAAGAGCCTGGCACCAGCCTGGCACTGCTGGGATGGATGGAGAGCTCCGCTGGTGGCTCCTTGGCGTGGTTGTGGTGCGCAATGTGACACTCCAGGATGTGACCGCGCTGACCACGCCAGGCTGTGCCTGGTAAATACAGAAGAAAGAAGTTCAGAAAGAACATCCCTCTGATAGCAGGGCACTTGCTCTGGGGAAATAGAGCCATCTGGAAAATAAGAGAACACCAACTGCAGCAGCCTCCTCTTTTCCCACTGCACTGCGGGTCAGCTTTCTGCAGCTGGAGACCACAGTAAGAGGAGACTGCAGGTCCTGCATCCCTCTCAAAGCAACAGGAGCCTTGGATCTCTGTCTCACGTTGTGCAAAAGTAGAATGAGTACTAAAATATTATGGAAATTGAATCAAATGGGGAAATGCTTATTTTGTGCATGCATTTTTTTTTCCATTCCTCTCCCCAGCCCAGCAAAATGACAGACTCCTACAACATGCAAGCTTCCTGAGGATGCCTTTATCAGCCAAAACAGGGATTGTTTATAACATTCCTCTCTTTCCCTCTGCCACATCACTTTTATTGGCTGGCTCAGTTTCCGCTGCCATGTGCTGCTCACTCCTCCAGCAGAGGAAATGAGCAGCACACACAGGCTAGGCAAGAGAACAATATTAAAGAACTGGGAACCATTTAATGCAAATTACCCTGGGATCAGATCGAGCCTAGCCACTGCTCCCCATCTAATATCGTTCTTGTTTTTAAGAAATATCTAAATGCTGGGAGCAAATTTCAGGTGGTGTTTGTGCTTGGCCCCAGTGTGGGTCAGACAATACAAAGCAAACACTCCCACATGCTCTACCCCCAAGGAGGCTGCACTCTGATTTCCTCCTGCACTGAGAAGTATGCATCATTTGTTACTCAAGCATTTCAAATTTCCAATGTGGCAGGATTTGTTCTAATCAAACTCAGCAGTACTGCTGAGAAATCAGCTCTGAATCTGAGATATGTTCTTTTCTTCGAACATTTCCTCTCCGTTGCTAAACCTTACAACCACATTCAGCATCTGGCAAGTTTCTTGGTTGGGTTTCCTGGGACTAGACCTCAGGAAACCAAACAGTTCATCTCCTTCCCCAGGGGAAGTCTGGGTAACAAAGTCATCCCTGAAAATATTCACTTTTTAAGAAAAAGTCCCAAGATGGAGGGTTTGTAGCCTCCTCAGGTGAGCCATTTGAGTGCTTCATAATTGCAGAAAACACATGACACCTAGGGAAAATCTCCATAATATTACCTCAATCCCATTCCACCATCTGCTGTGGTTTTAGTAATGACATCTCTTAGCGTCAGGGAAAATCTCCAACTCAGTACTTGCAGGACAATAGCACACACAGGTATCATTGCAGGGAGAAAGCTTCCAGGAACAAGTGGATTTAAAGAGATTTGCTGAGCTTTAGCTGTGAGGTTAACTCTGGATATGGGAAGAAAACACAGAGGGACTGTCAGCTTTCAGAAGAGCTGAGTTCCACAAAGCGGTATGGAATGGTGTAAGAGCAGAGAGTTTTTCCTGACAGGAATCATTATCCAGTGGAGGAATGACCTTACACTGGGCAGCTCCTGCAGTCAAAGGTCAGCCTGTGTGCTCAGAGTGTCAGGACAAGCCCTTCTCAGCCTACTGAGAACCAGACAGGACCTGGCCACTCCCCAGAGCAGTGAACACCGTCAAGGAACGCCAAGGAAATTTGCTCATTACTCACTTGGTCTGATCTTGAACCTCTCTGGTGCAAGGGAAAGCACCTCTGAGTCAGCCCAGCTCTGTTTGCTGTTAGCAGTGAGGCTGAGGAGGGAGCACCTCCCGGGTGCCTCCTGCCACGCTCAAATATTCCACGCTCTGCAGAGCAAACAGAAAGGCTGCTGCGGCCAGGAATTTCCTAGTGGGAAACGCTTCAGAGCAGAGTGAGGCTCACTGTGGTTTCGGTTTGCTTGTTCCATCAGCTTTCATCTCCAGCAGGTGCTCCTGCGTGCCTGGTTCTCAGGAATATGTGTATTTTGGTAGATAATTTAACTCCTCTGGCAGGCAGATCAGCTGGGTTCCTCTTTCAAGCACTCAGAAGGGCTGATGCCCCTCACTGCTCAGTTCCCAGTCCCAGCTGCTCCCCAGAGCCGTGGCTGCTGCCTCACAACCTTCCCCGTTGCTCAGGGCCCAGGGGAGAGAACAACTTCTCACAAACATTCCCAGCACCCCGGATCTGGTCCCACATCCCTCAGCCCCCATCAGCTCTGGATGCCAAATCTCCCCTGGGTCAAAGCCAAACCTGTGGATCCAGGGCTTGATCTCAGCTAGGAAAAGGAAAGGAAAGTCTCAGCAGCACTGAGGCAAGAGACAGCACGCACATCGTGTCCTATTCACACTCACACAAGGGTGCAGCTTGCCAGCGTTTTAAAGTGTTCCCATGTTCTAATATATTTTTTAAAATAGGCTTTTTAAAAAGTCCTCTCACACAGAGAGGATTTTTTAATAAAATAGTATTTGAGTAGAGAATAAAGCTGGGATTTTGTTGAGGCCAGAGGGCCTAGATAACACTACTGAGTAATGAAACAGTGCTCAGCTAACCTAATGGGCTTATCTGGATGGTCTGTGGGTTTCCCTTTGTCTCCAAGCCAAAACTTGAGAAAACACCTGCAGCAAAAATCTTATCTGCACTCTTCAGTTTTCTTCCCTCCCTCATCTCCTGCTCTGTGTGTTATAAATAGTTTCTTTCCTTCCTCCCACTATCCCATTTATCAGCACAGCACTGGTTTTGTTAAAATAATGCTACATCTAGAACTACGCTCCAAGCCTATTTGGAAGGATTTGTACGTATTATATATTTCTTTTGTTCAGCAAACAGAAATAAAATGGGAATAAATTTTTGAAGGAGCTGATACCCTGATCCCCCAGCTGAGATTGTGCACCAACGCCATCAGTTCTGGCAATTCATCTGGGCAGGGATGACACTGAGCTGCTGTGAGTCCCTCTCAGGTGGCAGTGCTCATCACCCAGGGCAGATGCAACAGGGATGGAAAAAGGAAACAATCAAAACTCAGGAGGGGACTCTGCTACCAGAGTTTAAGGAAGTTTTGAGTAAATCAGAGCAGGTTTTGCTGGTCCAGAGAACACAAGGACAGCAGAGGTGTTTGCAGGTGGCTCATGTGGAAGGACTAAACAGGGAAAGCAAATCCCCAGCTGTGTCAGTGGAGTGGGAAAGGAGAGATTCATGAGTGGATCAAGCAGAGCTCCAGGTCCAGACAGAGGTTTGGAACAAAGGTGATTTCAGTCTGATGAGCATGAGAAAGGAAAAGCAGGTACTTGAGACTCATCCTGCAGCAGAAGCTGCAAGAAATAAATGGCATCTCAGTCTCCCATAAATTTATAAAAGGAAGAGCAAGAAGAGGAGGACAAAGGATGCCAGGAAGGTCCTGGCATCTGTTGTTCTGCAAACAGAAGAGCAGCTGACTATGCATACCCAGAGATGTATCTGAGATGAGATGCATCTCACTGTACTTTAGAGGAATCTCTCTGTTCCCCCTCATGGTGACTCTGGGCTCCCTTTATAGTCACAGGAGAGAAAAAGGCCCATTTACAGAATGATTCATCTGACCTATTTCAGACATTTACTCTAGCACACAATGACTCATGTCCTTGGGGTGCCCATTTCTTTCCTATAAACAAGAGTCTAGACAAGTAACTCGGATGTAGACATTCACAATTAGATGTCTACGTTTGGACAGATGAATTCTGCCTCTAATGTTCAACCAGAAATCAGCCTACAAGCTCTGCCAAAGACAGCTGTGGTTGATAGCCACGATAGGGAAGAGAAGCAGGGTCATTCATTCATTTTGATGGTGCGTGGCTCCCTGCACAAAGCGCTCAAAGCACTTGCTGAAAGATTAACCATGCTGTGAATGGCTGTGATAGCACTCCTGGAGCAGCAGCAGGGACCAGGAAGAGCAGATTCATTATTGCAACTGTTTTTCTAACCTGCCCCTCCATGTAATTAACTGGTGTCAGATCCCTTTTCAATCAAAGTCACTTGGCAAAAGGAAACACAAATCAAAGGAGGTTGGCATGCCATCTCCCCTGGGGGTGGGTTGGTAGTGGTACAGATGTGCATTTTGCCATGGGCTTCCCCTCTCCCAGACTGGAGAGGCCACGAGAAAAGCTGGTGGCAAATCTCTTGCTAATCCCAAGGGTCCTTTCTCCTGTCAGCAGAGATGATGCTGTGCTTTCCAACCGTGGGGCTCTCAGAAGCTCCTCAGGGTTGGGGGAAGCTGGCAGGATCTTGTGATGCTTTAGGAACCAATAATCTGGACAAGTCAGGCCAGACCACTGGGAAGACTTTTTGTTTTGACAGTTTTAAAGTGTTTCTCATTTCAGCCTGTCAGTCTGATTTCCTATGGCTTGTACATTCACACTGGCTGTGTCTCCCTCAACAACTTTGAACTCATTGAGCAATTTCAGCCAAATTTGACAGAGAAATAACAGCCTCAGAGACAATTCAGTTCCTCAAAGGTTTGCAAAAATAAACATCCACATAAAAGAGAGAGATGTAATGAGTAACCTCAGCTGAACAAAAGTCTGCAATGCGAGCTCAGCCTTGAGAGTCAGCACTAGAGATTCCTCAAGGGAAAGTGCCTTTGCAGATCCTTCAGATCCCAACCCTGGGAACAGTTTTCCTGACCTCCTCAGTGACCCAGACACACAACCCCAACCCAGGCTCTCTCACCAGCTCTGCAGCAACGCTGCTCCAGCCAAAGTGCCAGTGGGACCAAAGCTCACACCTCATCCAGTCGAGCTGTTTCAGATGTGTTCTTCAGCTCAGCACTCCCCTCAGCTCCCAGGCGGCATCACCATCTCTGCTGACACATCAAGGCTGCAAAGCATCCTCTGGAACCCACAGGAGAAGGGAGCTCTGCCCAGCCAGGGCAGAACCTGCCAGTGACGCGCAGAGCTCCGACCCGTGTGTGTGTGGGAGAGACTCAGCAGTGGCTTTTAATGGTTCCTTGCATGCTGCTGTGCTGATTGATGTCTTACCAGGAGCTGTTAACGCAGCAATATCCCAGCCCTATTTACAGGCATCTCTGCACATTCACTTTGTCACAAGTAAACTCTGCACACGGCAATAAAGCTTAAGGTAATGACTTCTTCAGCACAAAGCCAGCAATTTCCTGTCAGCTTGGTTTACAAATGGCTAACTCTGGGCTTAATTTTCAACTGTGGCTCCAAAGATGGCTATGCAAAGTGGCGGAGAGGGGAGGGAGAAACTCCAGGCTGTGCCACTGTGAGCCGTGGCAACCCTGCTCTGAAGGATGAGCAGGGTGGGGCAAATCCACCCCCAGTCACACTGTTTAGCTCTGTTTCCATCAGCAGGAAAGCCAGTGGATGGCAGCCCCAAGCCTCAGGATAATTCTGACATCTTCCTGTGGTTATGTGCCCTGCTCAAAGCCAGCTTTGCTCTGTCACACAAGGGGGGACCACAGTGTGTTTTCTCTCTAGAGGCGTCTCTGAGAAACATGCAGGCATCTCATCACACTTCCCACAGCATCCTGCAGCAGTCCCAGTGTGACCTGGATGGGAATTGTCACCACACTCCCTGTGCCATGCACAGCATTACCAGAACCAGAGCAGATCATCAGCCTGGACAGGCCTGGGAGTACCTGCATGGGCTTCAACACCTTTCTCTGGAGCAAAGGGAAACAGCAGCAGGGTAAACAAAGCCTATATTGCTGCTCTCTCCTGCAGCATCAGCCTTCACGTGCTGAAACTGTGCTAAACATCTCCAGCCTCCTTCTATAATTAGTGCAGGGAGAGGATGTCTGAGAAGAGGAGTCTATTTTAGGTGTTGTGAGTCACCTTCCAGAGATGTGGATCTTTTTTTCTTTTTTTTTTGCACTGACCATATAGAAAGATCTGAAAGTAGATACTTAAAATAGACGGTATAAATATGCATTGAAAGCTTGGAGCATCCTGCCCTTTAACTGGGTTATGATGTTCCTCCTTACCAAAGGGTGTGAAAACACTTTGTCACACTGAAATCTTAGCTGCTGCACCTAGGAGGGGTGTCAGCAGCCAGCTCAGGTACAGAGGGGACAAGATGATGCTGGTGGAGTTTTTCCAAATCATTCTGATCCAGCATCCTCATCCCACTGGAAAACAGCAAACTGCTTTCCAGCACAGACATTGAATTGCGAGAAAATGGCTTTGGCGTTTTTGAAAAGGAGGGGAGAGTTAATATACTTCCATCTGTGAAAAAAAGGGTTAGAAGATTAAGAGCTCTTGTTGGCTCAATCTCCAAAAGGCAGGTCTATATGTAATGTTTTAATTTTAAGCTGTGGCTCAAAGGTGAAGAAAATAAAGATGGGAAAAGGCATCCTCTTGATGCATTAGGGGAATGGCTGCAGTGAAGTCTCAGAGGTTTTCCACACTGCAGGCCAAGATTTGGGGGCTTCCCATTTTCCTCTCATCTTTCTAGTTTTTATGATTTTTTCCACTTAATGTGCCTCTACCCTTTTACAACTATTTCAGACACAAAAACTGTGTCACTTAAAGGAAACTCTTGTGTTTGCAAGAGCAAATTCCTTAACGTTTTTTGCTTATTCTTACTGAGATCTCACTCCCATTGTTTCATTTCCACCTTGAAAGCCCTCGGTCTCCTGTTTCCACTATGAGCTGTTGCAATTGTTCCTTTTTCCACACACTCCAGTTCACCCTCCTTTAAAGTTCCTCCTTTACCCTCCCTGCTTCCATGAAGATTCCCTCAACCCCTTCTGTAAATACTTCAAAGCTTTAGAGAATGAACTGTGCTTCAGCTCTGCATCCTCTTAAACAGCTCGCTGAATATGCTTCTTGTTATTTTTAAGAATCTGTTAGAATTAAACCCCAGTAAGAAATCTGCCACCATTGTGGGGGAGAGCACATTAATCAAAGACACAAGCTTCTCCCCAGCTGCCTGGGCAGGGCCCAGCCTGGGATTGATAAATTGCACCTGGAGGTAACTAATAAATCTGAGAAGTCATTTGCTTTTTATGAACAGGAGCGGCGGGAGATCCAGCTGCCAGAGGAATTTGGGTGGAAGGAGAGCAGTGCCTGTAGCCCCAAACACATTCCTCTTCCCATTCCCCCACTCACTGCTCCACCTGATGTCCACCCCGAGCCTCTGCCAAGGCCAGCGGGTCCTGCCGTGCTCGGATGGGGAATATTTAAATTAATCCCCGGGCTTTTTCCGAGGCACACGGCAGGAGTGCAGCCAGAGCCTCCATCTGCCGGGTGGAGGTGGCACAGCCAGGCGCGGTGCTGGTGAGGAGGGAAGGATGCACTGGGCTGAAGCTCTGCCCAGGACACAGCGATGCTGTGCCTGCCAGGGGCTCTGAGGGCTGCAGACACTTCCTCCATCCATGCCTGCCTGTGCTGGAGGAGGAATTTTGCTATTCTCAGTGCTGGCGCAGCAGAGAACCTCCTGACAAGGGACTTGGATGTGACGTCCTGAGATTCCCCAGCTCCTGTCACACAAATGTCAGCACTTTCCCCCTCACCGCAGCCTGAGCAAACTGTCCCCACTCCCCACTGAGCAGGGGCTCCAGAAGAGTCACCCCTCATGCTGCAGCCTCAGTCCCAGCACTGGGCACTCTGCATTATATCAGTGTTACCATGATGTGCATGTTAAATTAACCATCCCACGGGAAAATTTCTCTAACTAATTTCTCTCCAAATTTCTCTGTCAAGATCCACATTTGATTATTGGCTCAGAAGTTTAGGAAACATATGCCTTGCCTCCTTGGTTGGAAACAATTTTATGGTGCCCACATCATAAAAATCTGTAAAAACTAGGATAAATCATTAATTACACATCTGACCCCAGACAGTACTGCTAACTACTCTGTCCAAAAACATGGAGTCAGTAAAAATCCCTTTTCTGTAGCACTGCCCGAGTGTCATTTCCTGTTTTCTCCAGATCACAAACTCCCATGGCAAGCAGCCTTTTTACCCCTGCACTGCACAGAACTGAGCACAGAGCTGCTAGAAAACACACACCAACCACCTACGCTTCAGAGAGACCCAGAAGGAAGGATCAGACAGGACGTGATCACAGGAGAGATCATACAAGACATGGGTTAAGATGTTTCCTCCCTCCCCTTTCCTTTTTTTTTTTTTTTTTTTTTTTTTTAATGTGAACATCATTAGGGCAGCCTGGAAGAGCTTTCCTGATACAAGCAGTGCGTTTTCCAGAAAGCAAGGACCATGCATGGGCAGTGGAGCTCAGCTCTGGGGCACAGGAGGAGAGATCTGCTGGCATCCGCTTGATCCGTCCTGGGAAACAAATGCTTTTCCCTGATACATTACAGCACAGTTTAGACATTGAACTTCAAATCACAAAGCTGCATTACAGCCTGTATTTCCCCACTGACCTCGCTGCAAGAGAGGATCAGAAACAGGTTTGGAAATTGAGAGGTGTTTGGGGTCATGCTGAGAAAGAGGCAAACCTCACTCTGCTCCAGGATGTGCTGGCCCCTGCCAAGGCTCTGATTCATTGAGCATCAAAAAATATCTCTGCTATCCAAATGTCCCTTTTTCAAAGTCAATCTCTCTGTGGGCAGGGAGAATCAAAGAAGAGCCTCTTCTGCACCTCTCAGTACCACACCTGGCAATGAATGTGGCTTGTCCCCTGGGGCACTGAGCAATACATCCCATTCACCCAGGGATGCACAGAGATACAGCAGGTCAGGGTGTCACATCCAGAGGAGTCCTCACAGTGCTCCTGGGCCACGTCCACCATCCACACCACATCCATCATTGTGGAACATCCACTCCAAATCCACCCCCTTGGTCATAATCAGCATCTGTGGCTTTTATTTTCCCTTTCACACTGCTCTGATATTTGTTCACAAGGCGGGCTGTGTATCGCGTCAGAGGGGAATTACTTACTGCCAATTATTACATTAAAGTTCAAGTGGAACGATGTACTAATTGTCTTGTTATAGCTATTAAAGCTCTGGTGTGCAAGCAAGGCACTCTTCAGATTATCTGCATCCTCTGTGGTGACACGTGAAGCATAACACGATCTGCTAAGGAGCGATTGCTGAAACACTCACAGCCTCTTTAATAATATGTACATTATATATGCATATATTATATGTAAATATAATAATAGTTACACACACACACACACACATAAATATATATACTTTTCAAGGTTTGCTGGGGATTCTGCAAGCTCCTGAAACAGCTGCTCTCTCACTGCCAAAGCAAAAGTGCTTATATGGTACTGACCAAATCCAAACATTTAAAAAGCAGCAAATATAGCAAGAAGTACTGCTCTAGTAAGAAGGGGAAAGGAGACATCTCATCTCTTGCCAACATTAGACTGAGGGCTGCCTTAATGGCTGGCAGAAAGCCAACCCAGGCATTTTGGTGATCCCTGCCTTCCCCAGGATCTGATCCCTCGCTGGACTTATGTGTATAGGGGAATCCTGGTGAGATTTCATAACTCTATGCCGTCTCTGGCATTTTTGCAGGGAGTTAATTCACTTCCTTTTAAAGGGCTTAGCAGGTAGACCAATGTGTGAGCTGCTCCAGGGATTTCTAGCTGTGGGGGGGAGAGGTGATATGAATGGCACTGTGACTTTCTTGCAGCTAGGGGAAGAAAATAGCCTGCTGTCTCCTTGCTTCCCAGCATCAGGATCAAAGCAACCTCCTGGATCATGGTCAGGTTCTCAGCAGGAGCCAGCTCTGCTGTTCAGACATTGCATGAAGGTGTTGAGATATTAACAGGAGGCAACTAACTATTCCCTCATAGCAATGTGTACAAAAGGCAGGATGAAAGGCCAGAATGGGATAAAATCAAGTTTAAAAGGCAGTTGCAGGGTTTTATCCTCAGTTGGGTTCATGTACAAGCTCTCTTGTATAACTTAAAACATTTTTCTGGAGCTCCAACTGTACTCCTTGCACAATTCTCAGAGACCACCTTTGGGGCAAGGCCATTCCCTGGCCAGATTGACACAGAGGTGCTTTACAGCTGGAACACTAGTCCAGATTCTCTTTCTGCATCAGCAGATACCTCCCTCACTACTGGTGACCAGAGCAGGAACAAAGATCTCAGTAATTCCTTGAATTGCTCCACCACTGGTTCAGGACACCAGCACAGCAAACTTCCACTGTGAATGGCTGAAAGCTTTTAGAGATTAAAGGAAATAACATGGAGAAAGAATCTCCTTTCTGTGCCAGAAACACACACAGCCAAAGGCTTTTCACCATGCAGGAGAGGATGAGGATTTGGGGGGTCTATTCTAACACCCAGTAAAGTCAGCGAAAATATTTTCTGATTATTTCAGTGGGGCCAGCAGAGGAAAGAGTAGTGCTTAAGAAGTCCTTTAACCTTAAATTCTTTGAGACCAAATTTGTTCAGATTGCTACTTCTGTGGGTTTTTGGGAGGATTGATTGAGAAGAAGAGGCAGATAAGGGCTGAGTTTAAAAAAAAAAAAAATCATTGTTTTCTTTGTGGCTATTTGAAACTGTAGCTTAATGTTATCAATCCCTTGGCCTGGTGCAGCTTGGTACCAGTGAGGGCTGTGCAGGCTGGCTGGTCTCACCACCCAAGTGTGATCCTGCTTTTACAGCACTGCATCAAAGGGAGGGCAAAGCAATGAACTCATTTTGGCACCATTTTTAACAAGACATAGAAAAAAGGTGTGAGAAAAAGCATTTTACAGAGGGGGTAATGAGAAATTCAATAATATTCAGGCATAGGCAGGGGCTCCTCTAAACTACCCAGGTTAAACTCCAGGCTGAATGCATTTTATAGAGAATATGCGTCACACTAGACAGAAATTACAACTAAAAGTAGGCAACCTTTTGCAAGGAAAGAGCACTGCAAGCCAACCAAACAAATGGCTTCCCACAACTTCAGACTTTTTGGTGGCCTGGGTCCCACTGCAGCACATGGGGCTGTGTGCAGGGATGAAGCTGCCTCCCCAAGCCCCCATAAATCTGGGGCAGACAGCTCCTGTGAGCTCTGAGAAAGGCAGCAAAGCCTGCTCTGTGGCCTGGGAGAGAAAAGCAATGTGCCAGCAGCCCTTAGAACCCATGGGGTGTGCATTAGAGCCCCACAGGACGCACCAACCCAATTACCACCTCCTCACCATCCCATCCCCTAACAGCCAGCAGACCTGCAGGTTCCAAACCTGTGAGGGGAAGGAAAACACCACCAAATAGATTAGCTCCACAGCTGGGCTCTTAATTATGGGTCATTTAGTTCAGTTAATCAATAGGCAGACTTCTTTAACCGGCTAATTATGCCAAACTGCTTCCACAATGAGCAGGTTTGCTGCTGGTTGTTAACCATGAAGGGATAATATTTCACTGTAAAGATAAGAACGGTCCCAGTCCTCAGACAAATGCTCTGCAGTCACCGGCTGCAGTTTAACCCATTCCACCCCAAACAGAGGCTTACAGCTGGAACAAAAAGGTGTTCATCAATGGAACATCACTGGCTCCTCGGGGCTAAACCCCCAGGGTGAACATCGCCTCGAGTGAATCACTCAGATCATTTACCCTCCAAATCACTCCTCGTTCAGGCTAAACAGGAGCTAAAAATTATCTATGCAAATCAACCAGCTGAACTTCTTGGTGGTAGCCCAGATAAAACCAGTCAGCCTCTGTTGCCTTCCAGGCTAGGAATGCAATTCCCTGCTGTGGTTTGCCAGGCGAGTCCCAGCTGAGGCAGGAGCCTGGAGAGCCAAGCACATCCTCCTTCCAGACCCTGGAGGAGCACATCAGCATGCGGAGGAGGAGGTCTAAGCCCTCGTTTATCAAAACAGATAAAAGGCCAAGACAACCTCGAGTTACATGTACTTGCTTAGAAAAAAAGAATGGATTTTGTTGCAAACTTGAAGAACTGATTACTGGATTCAAGGCCTCTGTTGAGGTCATCAAATAGTTATTGCAATAGAGCAAGATAAGAGCTGAGCGATAGCAAAAGTTTGTAGCTGAATTTCCTGGGTATTTGTTTTAACAGAACAAAGCAATCTGCGCTCGGGGTTTGCTGGCAAATTGCTTAAAGTGGAGAATAACAGTGTGCTGAGAGAGCATCCCCAGCAGAGCCCCCTCAGGGATGTGCTGCTGGCAGGCTGGGCTCTCCTCCCCACTGCTGGGGCCTCAGCCAGCCCTCACCTGGGGGGATCCAGCCCCAAGCATCACTGGGACTGTCCCCAGTGACTGCAGTGCAAGTCACAGCTCCTGTCCTACCCTCATCCCCTATTTTTATTTCCCCATCTCATTTCCCATTCTTACCACCCACCTATACTGGCAAAGCAGACTTTGGCTCTTGCTGCTTGATGATTTCGCTCATTAATGGAGCATTCCTGTAATAAAGAAATGCAAATACAAGCCCTGGCATTAAGCATTGGCTAAAAATTTATCTCCCTGGAAAAGTCACACTGTGGTAACTTACACCAGGGTGAGGGATACAGTTTGATACTGCGCTGTGATAAAAACACAACTGGAAGCAACAAATACCTGTACCAACAATATCAGCCATCTTTATCTGCAGTGATAGGAGCATTCAGAATAATTTTAGAATAAATCACTGTGTGTCTAATTCAGCCCATCACACCAGCAAAAACCTTGCATTTCTACAGTTCTTAGTAATTGGTGAATCTTGAAATGCACTGCCTGGGGGTGAGGATGGCCCTCAGCTACCTCTGTCACCTCTGTTCACATCTCTGATGACCTTTTGGGAACCACTTCACTGCATTCTCAACCCCAACAGACCTCAGTAGCTTCAAGAAAGAAGATTTTTGCAGATAGACGTTTTACCTTTGCTCCCCATCACCTTTTTTTTGGCATGTGAAGCTCTATTGTTTTCCAAGGAAGCGAAGTTTTAACTTCAACATTTGTCTGCCATCAGCTCTTTCTAAAATATGTTGTTGAAGTGCAAGCTTTATGTAAGCTTTATGGTTTCAGATGCTATTTTCTAACCTCCTGAAACATTACAGAGATTGCAATGTTGACTGGAAAAAAAAATGGAACACAGACTCATAGAAAAACAGGCATTGCTGAATCACAAAAAAATCTTTAAAAAGCAGTAATGTTTGTATCCTGAAGTGTATCAGCTGCAGCATTTTCTGGTTGAAAAACAAGGTGCTATCAGAAAGGGCTGCAGCTGGATTCCAGGGGAGTTTGGGCAGAGCTGCAGGATCAGATTCCAGGCTAATTCCATGTTTACTCTGGAAAACGTGCTATTGAGATTTAAACCCACTATTCCTAGTAGTACAAAACATCATCCATTCCCACATGCCAACTGATTTATTAAACTTTAGCGCATCTGCCAGGAGCAGGAATGTCAACCTAGAAACTGGGTAACAGAAGCTTAATAGTTTGTGTTAAAAAAAAAACAAAATTAAGAATGTTTTTACCCGGCTCATGAGAAAACAATGGGATAAGGGGAATTCCTTTGGGACATGCAGTGCTAGATTGCAGATGTGATTCACAGAGACATTCAATCAGATGGCACATCAAAAGCAATGGTAAATTACACGTCTTCAATAAAAAAAAACATTAACTCATAGGTACTCGGCCACAGAGGAAGGCAATTAGACTTAGCATTATTTGTTAAACAACAGGCACAAGATAATACATAGTGAATTTTTTGCAATAATAGCCATTCCTGGTCATTCATTTTGAAGAGAATAAATCTGTCACTTGAGTGAAAACAATTGACAGCACCATTTATTACCTTGCATGCTTCGGGATAACAGCACAATTTACATGTTGCCCTTTGGCTCTGGGACTCTGAGCTCGCCTAGAAACAAAGCAAAAATCTCCACAGACCTGGTAGCAAGGATTTAAGCAGCAGATGACCTTATGTGGTTTATTTAAACTTCTAAAATGGTGCACTCTTGTTCAGCCTCTGGTTATAGAAGAAATAGGTTCTTCTGGAGAATCCACAGCCTTGAGACTCTGAAACACAAAGGGTCATGCAGAGGTCTCTGTATCTAATAGTTCAGAGAGTAATGTTTTAGCTCTGATCCTCTGAGATGTCTCCTGGGAATTAAAGATATTTGGTTTCCTTTCAGAGGCTTTAAAGGGCTGGGTCCATCAAAAAGAAGGAAATTTCCCCCTAGCTCATGAAGATAAATCTTTGTGCTAAATCTTTCTTTTCCATATGGAAAAGGCCAGGTCCCTGATACATCCAAGACACTGAAAAACAAACCAACAAAGTCTAAGGAAAACATTGTGACTAGAACATAAAAAACTCAGCCAAAAAATCCTGTAAATGTCCTGAGATGCTGCCTTTGACTGTGACATCTTTGTGGCATCAGCTGTTGGCTGGTGTTCCTTTTTGAGAAGGTTTATAGGTGTCCTGTGGCAACTGTTTCAAATACATGAGACACTCAAATTTGGGATCAGCTATAATGGAGGAGAAGTCTGCAAACAATTTTGGAAAGGCATTTAAAGAGATAATTAGCTCTTTGAATCCAGTAGAAACACTTAGGTTGAGAGCTATTATAAACCTCTACAAAGCACTTCTCTATACTTCAGCAGCAAAAAGTTGTCCAGAATGGGTAAATTGAAAATATCTTACTCTCACCCTTATGGAATTAAACTGGGATTTCAGGTCTATAAATGGATGATTATGGCAGCCAGGTGCTGGCAAGGCTTCCTCTCTGCACAGGGAGGTCTCCACAACTCCAGCACACCCCTGCAAGAGCCAAAATACACAGCTTTTCCCACCACAAAACTGCTCCGTTTAGCAGTGTCCATTCCAGCTCCAGAAGGTTCACACTGCTCTCCCCTTTGGCAGTGATTCCCTGAGGCTGAAGGAAGGGCAGGCCAACACCCTCTCTTGTTATAATTAATGTGCAGTTGGGCTGCTTGGGTTCATTTTCCACCAGGGTTTGATAGCACAGGGCCAGGTCAGAGTCTGGCCTTTTGCTGAGGAGCTCCATTAATCCCAAACACTGCTCTACACACTGTGAAATTCCAGGGGATTAATTCAGCTGGAAGGACATTTGTATATTCAACACACACCTTGTGCCTCCTCCCACAGCACCCTGCTGCTTGGAGAGCTATGAAACACTTATCACTCTGCATTTTCCTGCTTCCAGCATTGGGATATTGTTTTAATAAAGACAATAAGATCCTGGGTCCAGCACACTTCAACAGAAAATTGTATCCCTGTGCTGTTACAGAACATTTGCAAAGATCCAAGCTATATCTGCTTTCTTAGTCTCTCTTTTTTTTTTTTTTCCTCCTGTTCTAATTCCTGGAGATGCTAACAAATCAGCAAAATGTCTTTTTTTCCCTTTCAGTTTTTTTTAACAGTTGTCACCAACCTGCAGGTATGTTGTCAAATAAACTGCTGATACAGGTATATTATTTACAGATAGAAGAGCTAAGAGCAGAGTTTCTTTTGTTGTTGTTTTCTTTCTTTAAGCATCACAGTGTAAATTTCCATCTCACTCACATGTCAATTCAGAGCTCAAAAACACCCTAAATCCATGTGAATAGATTGAATGACCAAGAAACACATGAGAGGGTTCTGGACAGCCCAGGACCATGAAAATTCCCTGTCAATAACAGCAAACAGAAACCACCAACCAACCACAACCCCTTGCTACAAACAGCAAACATCTGGAGGTTTGAACCTCTCCCTGTCTAGTAAAACCAAGAAACAAAGGCTGTAGGTAGGGGTTATTTAACCATTTAGCTTCCAGTGAGAAGAGCCAGGGCCAAATATCTTAGATGTTTTCATTTTTACAAAGTGCTTTACACATCCAAACATTCGGGAACTCTGGGCAAAGGGATTTTTGTTTTTCTTTATTTCCTCCGGGCCAAAAGTGTTTGTTCTCTTCCTCAGGTCTAAGGCAGAGATGCTGAAGAGGAATTGTGCCTAGTCTGTGGTTTATAAGGTGAAAGCTAGATCTCCTCACATTTAGAGTTCTCTTAACCAGGCCTGAAATTCTATATCCAGTTCCCTTCATTGTGCTCCACATCTGCTTCCTTCTTTAAACAGAATTTGGCAATGGATGAAGGAGCACAATACCAGCCTTGTGGGGCAAACAGAGGTCACATAACCTGTCTCTGCCTATGGAGTCTAAAAGCAGAATACTCAGTGTTATGAGCTTTTCTGCATGAGTGATCGATCCCAAATTGGACATATGGGTGCCATGGACAGACTGATAAAAGTAACATTTGTTTTTTTCTGAGTAATTTACTACTTACTCAGGACTGCAATAGCAACTGCAAGCTCTCCTTCAGTGATGTGCTGCTATCATTCTTTGTGATAAGGCTGAAACCATTAGGCAGACAATAAACAAAATAAATAAATAAAAGGGAAAAGTGCTCATGTAAATGCCAGGGGAATACTTTAAGGCAAGGTTGATGTCTGCCAGGAGAGATGACATCCCTGAATTTTGTCCTTGTTCACAGGGCTACTCCTGCTACCTCTCTGCAGGGATATCTGAAGACATAAAATAATCTCCTACCTATTTTAGGTAGCCATCTACCCTCAAAGGCTCTACTGCACAGAGGCAAAATGCTGCTTCCCCTTCTCAAACACTCAGAAATAAGAAAATGCCCAATTCTTACACAGTTTTCCTTCACAGCCTTCAGATATCCTTTATTTCATAAGTGGGAAGATAAAGTCACAGCCATGCTCTGCCAGGCAGCACAGCTGAGTTTCCCCAAGTATTGCCATGAGACTTTGCTCATGAGAAGAATTAAAACCCCACCAGATGATTCACATTAAAGCTCAGATGACCTTCAGCGAGTCTAAGAAATTAGCTCTGACACTTACACCCACACAGTTTGTAAGGCAATGGGAAATCATTGCCCAGCTTTGACATTTGGTCTTCCCAGCGCCTCTTGCTCTTCAGATCACCTTCCCCTGAATTTGAAAAGTTTCTGCCTCCCATGGAGCAGGGCAGGTGCATCCAACAGGGGCATTTCTTACCAGGTCAGTCCAAGCTGTTGTTCCTGAAGGTGAACTGAGGCTCACCACAGCCTTTATACACTCTTCCCTATTCTCAAGTGTCTAGAAGGAACTGAAAGAAGTCATGTCCTGGAATCAGGGAAATCAGAGCAGGGCACTGCCTTGAGCACGGTCACGGCCCCTTGCAGCATGAGAGAGTCACCCTTTTCTTTGAAATACTCCCTCAGCTTCTGGTTTTTTGTTTCACTTCCCTTCCCTGCCCAACCCTGTGACACTGCAGACCTCAAGTTTGGACTTCAGCACCCAGGAGCCACCAGCCAGACACGCCTGGGTCACTTCTGCACCCAGGCCAGCAGTGCAGGCACACCTGGGTGGCCCAAGGGCTTTTGAGGAGCATCTACTTCACCACAGGATGTAAAGCAGGGCACAGTCAAAGTGCTCTGAAATTCATTGTTTTGCACTTTCTCTGATAATTCCCTTTATAAGCAGTGTCCTTGCCTGATGGCAAGCAGACCTACATGAATGCATTTAAGTTACTTTGCTCCAGAAAGATCTTCTCCCCATCTCCACCCCCAGTAGGAAACTATGCCATGGGGACTGATGGTCACTGTCCTGTCCAAACACAGTGGGCACCAAGGGAGCAGCACAAGAACCAAACTCCACAAAAAACAAGGCACAGTTTCCAGGAACCCCCACTGAAATCATCTTACATCCACAGAAATCAACACCCCAAGCCAAAAAACTGTCCCCCTTAACACTGGGATTTTATTTTTTTCATTTGCAGATTAACTGGAAAACTATTTTCATTTCAGATGGCTTTACAAGTTGCTCCAAGTTGTTTGCAGCCCAGCAATTCGAAATGTCTGCTCTTGCAAAGCTGTCTACATTTCTTGGCACAACTGAATTTTCCACTGCAGATCCCATGCAATTAATCCGTTCTTCAGAAAGTCAAATTAGGAAGTCCAGTTGCAGCTGAAACCTTTGGGAATCTTTTTATGAGCTTTCATAGGAACTGAGCTAAACACTGGGATAACTCAAGATGTTGGAACAGTCCCCAGGCTTGAGACACCAGACATGGGGAATAGACTGCAGTGATTGATCTTTTGTGGCCCTGGACAGTGCTACTCCCAGGAATGGCTCTGGCTGGCCAGCATGTGGAGTACCTATAGCAGAGCCATAGCCACAGACTGTCTGAGGGGTTGTGGTGGTAAATTATTATAGATTGATAAATGAGGACAAACAGGACATGCACACACCCAGCAGAAGCACAGGGCACATTCTATGGGTGCCAGGATGCACTGGGTGCTGGCCTTGGCAGCTTGTGCCACACTCCCCACGTGTGAACCACTCACACACTGCAGCCCCTGAGGAAATCTCCTCAGTGCTGCATCCTGCCAGCCTCACCCCCAGCTGCAGAGACAGCACAAACCACAGGGGACAATGTCAAGGGAGGAAATCACAGGAGAAATCCAGGATAAATCACAGGAACGAGACACCTCGCAGGTCACCTTGCTCTGCTCCCCCGGCAGCCACTGTTATTGCAAGGCTTTCCCCTGGCTGGTGGAGCAGCCTCCAGCAGCCATCCTGCAAGAGCTTGTTAAAGCAAGCCCAGCAGCCCTGCTGCTCCCCACGCCAGAGACTTGAATCATGAGATCATAAACAGGCCTGATGGGATCATAACTAACACGCCTGACAGCTCTCGCTGCTCGCTCTGCTGGTGTCTGGCACCATGGGGAGAAAAGGGGGCTTGGAGCTGGAACCAGAAAGCCTGGAACCAGGACACATCCTGGCAGCCTCAGAGGTGTTACTGGGATGTGCTGGGCAGCAAACATGCCTCTTGTAGTGCACTGCAAAAGAAGCTCTGCCCTGTTCTGGCACAGAACCTCCCAGCAGTGCAGTGGGAGCCCAGCAGGAGCCCACAGGGGAAGCCTGGCATCGAGGGAGGGGGCAGACTTCATCCCCATGCTGGGCTCTTCAGCTGTGGGTAGGTCAGAATCACGGTGAAAGCATATTTTTTGACTATAACCAGAAAATGAGAATTATAATGAGTCATAAAAATGGAAGGAACTGCTGAAGATCAGCAAGAGCTAGGAAAATACACTGCCTTTCTGCATCCAGAAAGCAAGGATAACAATATTTTCTTGCTTGGACAGGTAAAATATTTCTGTGGGTCTGCAGTTATGGGGTCGAAAGCATCTTCTGGGACTTGTGCAACAAGACCATGCTCAGGGAAACAAAAGCTTATCCAGGGGGTAAAAGGCAGGGCAGCTCCAGGAGCAGCCCCAGCCCAGGTTCCTCTGTGGGAATGGGTCAAGGCTGAGACTTACCATCAATCAGGGGTGCTGCCTGTCTGAGCAGGGCCATAGCAGAGCTGGAGGCACCCTACAACACAGCATGGCCCCAAACTGAGCCCTTGTAGCCCCATTTGTAGCCCATTGGGGCCATCAAGGCTCAGTAGTGCCCATCAATCACATGCAGGTGAAGCTCTTATGCAATGACCCAAAACCAACTACTCTGGGGTTCAAGAGCCCCCCAGGCCAGATGTGACCCTGCCAGGCCACTTCTCCCATTTATCACGTCCCACTGCACCCAGCTCAGGCTTCCATCCAAGGGGCAATCCAGAAATGCAAGTGGGTCTGCAATCCCACGAGCAGTGTACCTAGAAGAAGCTCTACTACAACTGCTGATTAGGTTATTTTTATGGATTAAAACATTAATGATAGGTTTTTGGATGGTAAATTGGTATGGGAGGAGGTGGATTTTCCAAGGTGTCAGAACATTTTGTTTCAACATTTTTCAAAATGAAAATGTTGACATTTTACAAGGAAAAAAACCTCTAACTTAGATTTTAGTTTAATATTAAATATGGGTTCATCAAGAGGAAAACGGCAGAAAATGATCCATTTTATGTCAAGCATTTTAGAACTTAGGTCAAAATGAAATTGGGGTTGGGATTTGTTTAATTAATTGAACCCTTCTGGAAAGTACAGCTTTCAGCTGGCCTGAAGTGATACCACTCAGTTTACACATTCAGGCACTGAGACAGATAATTCTACATTCAAATTAAAGTGAAGTGGGGGAAGAGAAACCAGCTTGAAAGAGCAGCATTTAGTGAAACACAAGGAATAGGTTGGGAGAGGGAGTGAGATGTGCAGGACTGAACAGTGCAGATGACAGGAGAGAATTTTTTAAGAAAAAAAAAAATTATATTCAAGTGCATAGACCCCACTGGAAAGGGAGAGAGGATTTGGCATTATAGGGGAAAAGTAGGATGCAGAAGACAAGGGGTTTTGCAAGCATGCCTTAATCCCTTTGCATCCTCAGGCTAAGCCCAGCTTCAGAAGATATAAATGCTTAAATAAACATGAGTCAATTTATTATTCCTCTGTGTTTCAGATCCTCCTCACCTTCTGCCTGGCTCATTTACTGCAATTAAATGCTTGTAAACAGATTATACCCTGAAAGCTACATTTTCCTGGTAAGTGGTCACCTTAACCTCCTCTGCTGTACTGTGGCTAATATTCCCCAGGTCACACTATAATCACTGAGTAATGGGACCAGAGTGAATCACGAGGTCACTTGGTGGGACAAAACTCCCTCCAGCATCCAAACCACATCTGTGACTGGGCTTTGCTGAGGACTGTGACAAGCACTGCTTACACACACAGGAAGAAGATTGCTAATGGCATAATTCTTATAAATCTGAACAAAACCTGCCCTGAACACAGGACACACATGCTGCTGTATTAAGCTAGTAAGCATAGTGACAAACTCTACACTCACACGGGTTTGCTTTCTGGGTGGTCATGGCATTGTACATGTTGTGGAAACAGCAAAGCAGTTTGCTGGAAACTAGATGAGCTTCTCCAAGCCACTCTGAGAACTAAGGTTCAATTGCCTGGTTTTTAACTTAAATCAAAGTAAATTTTGTCACAACCTATACAGGTGGAAGGAACTGCATAAGCAGCTTGCGGAACCTTTAACAAGCCTGACTCTGAATGCTTTGTCTGGTTTTAGCAAGGTTTGAGCTGAAATATTACTGACAGAGACAAAGTTTATTATGGATTCTCAAATGGGAAGCGAGTTCTGTGATAGTGTGGATGAGTAACTCCCCTGAATCAAGTGGGGTCACCAGGTTCCAGTAACTGGCAGCTTTGCTCTGTATTTTCTGTCCTCTAACACTGACTCTGTCAAACTGCATTGATTGTCTCTGTCAGCAAAAAAGAAAAACCTAACATATACATATATATAGAGGAGAATGAACAGTCTTTCCACATTCAGGTTAAAAGATTTTGCTCTCCTGAACAGGTTTAAGCAGATAATTTCTCTCCTATATTTCTAGGGGACCACCGTTTGTTTCCCCTAAACACAAAACAGCTCTGCAGAAATAAGTAAGAAATGTGAAGTTGTCATGGAAAAGAATTACATTGCTTAAACTGAGCTTGTAGCATGACTTTCACAGATGAGTGGTGGCTGTCATGGGCTGATCTCTCTATGTCCCTTTGGAAAAGCAGCCTGAAAGTCAAGACTTGTGCTCTCCCCCAAGCCAG
Organism: Entomyzon cyanotis; assembly: GCA_024500445.1. Taxonomy (NCBI): domain Eukaryota; kingdom Metazoa; phylum Chordata; class Aves; order Passeriformes; family Meliphagidae; genus Entomyzon; species Entomyzon cyanotis. The sequence continues at coordinate 5,981,435 of JAKEPQ010000852.1, forward strand.
CAGGCTGTGCTTCCCTTCACTGCCTGAACCCCAGCAGAACAGAGGAAAGGAGGCTGCTGCATGCCAGTCACTCCAGGAAGCCAGCTCTTTGTTTCTGCATAATCATCTCTATTCTGAGCTTTATGAAAAGTTCATAAAAGGGAAGGAACAGAAAGTCATGGTGACAATGCAGCCCAGCTCAGAGATGCAGTGTGGTACTTAGCAGTGTTTACCTGCTCCAATAATTCTGATCCCAGGGCAGAGCGCTGAAGATTAGCTCCAGACCTCATTAGGCAGGATAGAATTATGTGGGTTAACAAAGTAATACTCTTGGCTTTCTTCTGCATTTTAAAAGTGGCTTGAGACCTATAAAATCCCTTTGAATTTTATTAAAAGTCTTCCGCAATCATTTTTCATCCTGCAGCCCAGTTGAGCTGAACTAATAAATTAGCATGTTATCTGTGTGGATATCCATTAGAGCTTCAAATGAAGATTATTAGAGCCAAAGAACTAACAATGCCACTTACAACTGGGGAGGAAGCAAACTGCTCCACTGAGCAGCAGGCACCGAGGAGAACGAACAAGGGACACAGGAGGACAAGGAGGAGCATCTCCAGCTGCCAGAAGGGCAGGCTCTGGCCACCCTGAGCAGGCAGCCAGAGGCAGGAGGACCCAGGCAGGAGCTGCTGGAAGTGAGTGTGTCTGAAAGCTCCAGTGAAGGCAGGGAGCCCAGGCACATCCCAGAGGGTGCTGTGCAGCCAGCACTGCCCTGCTGCAGGCTGCCAGCGCTGGGCTTACCCTGCAGCAAGCTCATCACAAGGCAGGGATTTAAAGGAAATGTCATCACATGCTGCCTGCTTCACTGAACCACAGCAGCTTGGTTGTGCTTCCCTGGACTCTTTTTTTGCCTTCAACAAGACCCTGTTCCAGGGCTCCAGCCACAAACTCGCTTCTGCAGCCCCCACCTGCATCAACACCAATCTGACATTCATGTGGGCACAGGTTGTTCTTTCCCAAAAGAGCTCCTGCCTGAGCTTGAGTTTCATGACGTGCTGCCCAAAGTGAATTTTAAGATACATCTCCAAGCTGCTGCTCTTCCCCTGGGGTCATACAGTCACCATTTTAGTATGTCTTTATTTCCAGCCTTCCTCCTCTTCATCTAATTCCCTTTCACTTCCCACTCCTATCCTTTATTACTGTTCTATTATTTTCTGAGAGGAAAATGTTTCTTTTTACTCTCAATCTCTGTTCTTTTCCTCCTGTCATTCCCTTCATGTCTCATCCATGATGATATTTTTGTTCACACAATAACTAGTTTGCTCTTTCTCCTCTTCCCACTGGGCTACTTTGATCTACTGCTCCCATGTCTGTTTTACACATTCCTTTTCCTCCCTCCAAAGACACATCAGCCTATTTCCCATTCCCTCCTCCTTACTCATCTCTCTTTCCCTGCTCTGATCTATTCTTGCTGCACCAAACTTGTTTCGTGTGTGGATGGTTTTAAAACCTGCTCTGCTGCCCGGATGGGCACTACAATAAGTGCTGAAGGATGTGGTCTGTCAGTCCAGTCACCCTAAACCAACAGAGGATGCCACTTTAACACCCTGCCCTGGCCATGCTTTATTAAGAACACCACCACCTGACTTCCAAAGGAAAACCTAACCCAGGGAGCACTGGGGACGATAATCCCTCAGTCACTGCAAGTTCAGCAGATCAAGTTGCAGCACAAACCTGGAAAAGCCCCCAAGGATTTGTCTCACTGCCTGGATCTTTGGCAGGAGTGTGCCAACCAACAGGAATGGACTTTTTGTAATCTGTAATTGAGAAAACCACCCTAAAAAGAATATTATTTACTTGTAGCTTCATAGCATTGTGGAAAGAAGAGCTTTTAGACCTGTGTACAGTGGCAATAAATCACAGCAAGATTTGACATCAAGCAGCAGGGAGCTTGTTGCCCCCCACACAACAGAAAACAACCTGAGGGTGAAAATTACTCTTCCCCTCCACATGACAGCCACTTCCTAAGCATAGTCCCTTGCTTGAGAACCCATCTAAATTCATGCTTTTCCACCTTTGCCAAACAAGACATCAGCACTTTCTGCAGCTTCTCCTGAGGAAAACACACTTCTACCTGCTCTGGCCACTTCAGGGAGAAAGCAGGTAACAAATGGCACAGAAACTGCTGTAGCATCCTCTCTTGAGGGAGAATAATGCTTCCTCAGGGGCAGGCACTGTGAAACAGGGCCTTTTGCAGCCAGAACATTTGGACACAGAGCACACACGGCCATTTGGTGCCCAGCAAGTGCCCGCTGGGCATCTGGGCTGGCTGCCAGGCCATTTGTCCAGCTGCCTCTCCTCCGGGCTGTGGTGAGCAGCACTTAATTCAAAGGTTACAACAGAGTGTTTTGGACACTTCAATTCACAGTACACCATCCAGTGATTTCATTAATGCTGGGGAGCTGTGGGACTGGCACAAATGTCGGCATTCTCCTGGAAAGGAGAAAAGAGGCTTACTGCATTTTCCTTGCCCCAAACTGGAGAACATGGGAACAAAGTGCTGTGCTTGTTGTGATAGAACTGGGCTATCAGCAGAGCGAGTCCAAGTTAAAATTCCCAGCTGATGGCAAAAGAAACACAGTTAATTTACCAGAGCATTTTCAATGCCAGTCCCAGAAATCTGGCTTTGCTTTCTTGTACCTCAAACAACCACGTGACTCAGTCATTTCCAAGATGAAAACTGCAACGAGAGTCACAATAATAACAGCAACCTGCAAAGTGAGCTCTGCGTGCTCTCAAACACCCCTGAAATAGCAAAGTGGCCACAGCAATCTTCATGTCATTGCAAAGGTTAGGGTTTGCATGCCCCAATCCAAACCTGGGCTATGTCTGAGTAGGTCCCAGGGGGGGAATTGACATGAAGGAAGTCTCAGTGATTGCTTCACAAACACACAGAGTGTTGTTCTGTTCGACAGCAGTGGTCTGAAACATTACACTCTCCCAAAGCTGGAACTGCATCACTTAGAGACATTACACAGGCAAAATGCAGTTCAATTTGGCAGTGTGGGGTTCGTTTTGGTTTTTTTAGCTCAGAAAGGAAGAACTAGAAGCCTCATGAACTTTTGTGAGCCCATCCTAAATAATTTCACTGAAGTGTAAAGTATCATGCCTAAAGTCAGCTCAGCCTCTGGGCCATTAAATTAGCCTGTTTACTGAATAAATATCATTATTTCTATGTAGAAGGGAGCAGTTCAAGTAGCTGACAAGCCTCTCTTGCCACTTTGACATTCAACTGTGCCTGTTATAATGGGCACACATCTCCTGCGTCCTAGATTCCAGCAGTATGGCTATGTCTCAAATGCTGCAGAGCATCAAAAATGTCACAAGACACCTACACTGGGGCACCTGATCCACTCCCACATGCCCCTGCAATAGCAGGTAATGTAACATGATAGATCTCAGTGTGGAAAATCTCTCCTCTGCACGATTTCCAACCCACTTCTGACCATAAGCTCACTGAGGCCTCAGAAAATTACCTCTGGGTGCAAAGAGAGTTGATCTAACTACAAAGTCATAATAAATATTAACAATGTATATATGCATGGCTTTGATATTGTATATATTTACGTCTCCCCTTGGTATTTCAACTCACCAATAGTGACCAAATTCTGTCCTTGGAGGTAGAGTGAAAGCCTGTGGGCTCAGATCAGGCTACAGTCAAGGGCAGCATTTGTTCATAAATTGAAGTGACACAGGTTAATGGAGAAGAAAGATAATTTCATTACCTGAATCTGAACAGACCCCATCATATAAGAAAAAACCTTAATGCAGTGCTGATGGCAAATAGAAGTAGATACCTTAATAGCTATCATCACTGCCTGAACCATATGAATACCTAACACAATTGCTGTGCTACAAAACAGCTTTTGACCTGCTGGTAACATTTCATTTTGAACTCAGCACCAGCCACAAAACCCAAGTCCACTGAACCTGTAAAGACGTACACACTGCACATGCAGTGAACTGCTAGCCTTGAGGCCCAATGTTGCCTTATTTGGTGAAAATTGATTAGATTTATCAGGTGAATAAAATTCCTTATTAAATTTTCCTGGTTGAAACTTTGCCTGCGTATTTTATTTTTTCATTAGAGCACTGCTGAATTTGTCTGAAGTAGTTAAGAATATTGTAAGTGATACAACAGTAACAATTGGACCAAGCCACAGCAGAAACCCCTCAGGACAATATGCTTTGCCTATGGAACTAAACTCTAAACGCTGCTGGTTTCAATTTCTCCCTGCCAGAGGGGAGCAGAAGAGAAATTAGGCTGGAAGATTTGTGGGGTTTTTTTTTTAATTTTTAAACAAGAAAAACCTCAAAAACACCTCTCCTTGCTCGCACACATGCACACTGCCAGGAGGGACAGCACAAATATTTCAGAATTAGCTGTGAAATTTGGCAACAAGCACCGGGGCCAGGCACTCCATGGAGCTGCCTCTCACCCTCCCCTCTCTGCTCCCCACTGCCCTCTCCACACCAAACACATCCCACATCCCACGCCTGGGGAATTAGCTTCACTTGCCCCAGTCTGATTTCTAATTATGATGCAGGATGCACGGTGATAAATTTCCTATGGGATACTCATTATATAGAGCATATGAATGTGCTGTAATCAGGCGTGTTTGTTGCTATGGAAAAACACAGCAAGCATGCAGAGCCTTCTGTGTGGCATCTTTAGTGTCCCTGCACTCAGAGCCCTCGGATTCCTTGGCAGCCTGTGGCATAGCAACGTGTTATGTGGCACCAAAGCCTGGGGCCATACAAGTTTCAGCTGGAAAACTTGTGGGGTTTTTTAGCCTATTGCGACTTCAAGGGGTGGGGGGTGTAATGATTTTGCATTATTCCCTTTTAAAGCAGAGGGATCAAAGAAAAGTATCACAGAAAGCACAAGGTTTAGAGTGTGACCTTTCCCTCCTCCTTCCTGAAGCCTGCTGGCTGCCTTCCTCATCTGTGGAATGCCCACATCCCTTTCAGGAGGTGAGATAGGAGTGTTGGACCTGTGTTCACACCTTTACATGCCATGGATAAATAGGGCCAAGTGTGGCTTTCCCTGTGCCCAGGTAAAGGGGTATTAGCCTGAAGAACACAGGGCAATGTCCAGGTAGGACATGCCATACTAAAGGGGGAAAAAAAAAAAAATCCAAAAAAAGTCACTCCGTATATTAATTAAATCCCCTGTTAATCCCTTCTGCAAGCGGCTGGTGGAGGTGGGGAGGGTGCCAAAGTGCAGTTCTCTCTGTGCTGTGGAATTAAATGGATCTTGGTGGCACATGGGAACACTCAGCCCGTTTGTTTTGTGCCTCCCATACTTTAAAACACTTAACCCATGGCAGCAGAGCACATTCCCTGGGGGTTTACACAGTCTCCATGGAGAGAGACAGGACAGCAGCAAAGCCACCTTGCTCCAGAGCCTGCTCCCCCAGAGGGATGGGGAGGCAACACCCACTTTGATCTTCTTTAAACAACTCTCAGCTCTGTGTTGCTGTCTGCTCTGACCCACAGACAGCTTCTTCCAAGGCTGTGCTTGATGTGAGAAGTGAGATGGTGCAGCTGAAGAGCTCCAAGTCTGTGTGGCCCACACAGAAGTTGAACTGGGACAGTCTCTCAGGCTGGTGTGGCCAACAACCCACCAGAGATGAGGGCTCTCCCAATTACAGTTTTTCTGGTGGACTTTTGCTGGCCTATGTGCATTAAACTGAGCAGGCTAGTTCACATGGATAATGCTACAAAAACAGGGTTCCTCCCAGTGCAAACCTCCCTCAGCAGCCTGGGACAGAGCCTTGGCTTTGCTGGAAGCCTGGCTGCCCAGAGAAGAGCACACAACTGATGAGGCATGTGGCCATTCAGGGAGCCTGGTGGCATTGCTGCCTTTCTTGGGCTTATTCTCATCCAAGCATCTCGGGATATTCCACATAATCAGATCAATACCATCACTCCTTTTAAAGACTGGGAACCAGGGAGAAAAAGCTAAAAAGTTGTTTCATTTCCCTGCTGCTCCTGCACTGGGTTTGGGGGGACATCACACCATTACCCATGAGTGTGTGTACAGCACCTCACACAACACCATGCCAAAATCCCAGAAGGGATAACATAACCCTAACTAGCACAAGCCCACTAACTCTGCAAAAATTTACCAGCAACTCAAGCTTGTAACTCCCTCCAGAACAAGTCCACTAATGAAAACTCATCTACAAAGAGGCTGTGATATTAAACCAAGCTGACAGCAGAGCAGTGGCTGCCACACTCCCCAGCCCCTGGCAAGCAGCAGGTTAATGGTGAAGTGTTATTCATCCAGCTTGAAGGAAAACTGTACAAAACATTGCTGGTTTTGTTAGTGTAGTTTTACACAGTGCTTATAAATGAGGAACTCAACAAGAAAGGCGAATACACCGTTTTTCAAACAAAACACACATAAAAGAGTGAAATTCCCCTCCAACTTCAAGGGAAAAGTGTCTCATTTGCTGATGCCAAATGCTGATTTAAAACACTGACAGACCCAGACCACTAAAACTTCCCGTAATGAACTGTGGTTTTCAGTGTTGGTAAAAAACCTCAAAACACAACAGGAAATGAGGCAAAGGGTTTGTTTTGTTTCCCCTACTGGTGCTTATATAAAGGGAAAATCGTTATTGTTTATTTCTAAATCCATAACTGAGAAAAAAGACCTGATTCTCCCACTCCTCTGCCCCTCTTGATCCCACGCTCCCATGTGTCTGGGGGAGCTGCAGCACTGACAGAGGCACAGGTCTGGGTCATGCCAGCTGCAAATCAAAGCAGAAGTCTGCTCTTTTTTTTTTAATGTTCCAAAACCACTTTTATTTTCCGTCAGTTGTATATTGCCAGCACCACCACCACTGTTACTATTGGGAGCTTTGGGTTTAAAAGTTTGGGGTGGCTTTTTGACTCTCAGTTGGATATATTTTGATATTTTAAATCTCTTTGCTGAGAAGTTTCATAGTCCCATGGGGCTTTTCTTTCCTCAAGCAGAGGAAACTAACACCCAGAAAGTTTTTTCCCACCTCTGAATTTAGGGTGAATACAAGTATTTGAGGTTGCACTCCCAGTCTTGGGGACCAATCGCACTTTGGGGCTAAGCTAACAAACTTGAAGTGTAAAAATCTGCTTTTTGCAATGATTGTGCCCAGAAACTACAAGCAGATAATTTTTAAAAAATCCATAGAAATATTGCAGACACATTTCCCCGACTGCATTCAAATTAGCCATGAATGGAGCCTGTTAAGGCAATATTAGCACATGTGTAGCAGAGCAGCTCTCGGCAGCATTCATCTGCCTCTGTCACACTGCATTTATTCCCAAAGGACAGCAAACACACAGGACCAGCTCTCTGGAGTGAGGAGGAGTGCTGCTGTCCTGTGAACACAATTCAGCACAAGCAGCTGTAGATATGGGAGGAAAAATAACCAAAGTTACCTTGGTTTTGAGGACAGAGCCCAAAGAAAGCACAGTAAGGATGCCCAAGCTGTGTCACTTTGGAACTCAGCCAGAAGGTGCCATAAATAAGGTCTGGGGGCCAGGATGCTTCCAGGAGGCATGAGGACAGTGTTCCCATGAACAGAGATGGTAATCTCTGCTCAGCTGCAAAGGGCTGCAGCTGCTGAATAATTGCTTCAATACCAGTGGTTTCAGAGAGGGCTTATCAGCCTGCCCTGTCCTGCCCTTGGAGTGGGAGGTTAAGGTCTGGGGACAGAGACAAATTTAGAGGGACAAAGAGATAAGTAGGAGGAAGAGGAAGGCCTCTGCTTGCTTCCCATTCCACTTCTAGTTTGCAGAGATAAGGGTCCTTTTCTTTCTGTCAGAGCAATAAAAGGGAAATGGTATAACTGTGTTGGCCAGGATTTTCACTGTGGAGCCAGAAGGAGGGGGAAGCTGCCAGCTTGGGCTGTGACTGTGGCATTACTGATACCAGCTGTGCTAGAGAGGAGCACAAAACAGGGGTTCACCTCAATGGAGCTACTCACTATTTAAGGTGGAAAAAAAAAAAAAATCACTGGTTTGTACACTTTTGCCAGAGCAGATGGGAATTTTTTTGCCAAAAAAAAAAAAAACCAGCACAGATTTATTAGCTGAGGCACAGCAGTGAGCTGATGCTACCCTTCAGCTTCCAGGTAGCAATAAAGCAATGCCCAGCAGTTCAGCACACAGGAGCTTGGCTGTTTCTGTTCTGGCCTGAAAGAAGGCACCTTAAGAGCATTCAAAATAAAAAATAAATAAAAACACACCTTTTAAATCTGCATCCAGCAGCAGTGAGCCAGAGGGCAGGTAAGTGGGAAGAGAGAGCCCAAAAGCTTCAATGAAAAATTTACGTTCCTTTCGTCTTCAGGAAGGAAATATTCAGCAGTACAATGTGCTAAAACGGCACTGCTGTGCTCAGAAAGGACCTTTGCAGGGGATTCTCCTCTCGGCAGCAGAGCTGCACTCTGATTCTGGGCTGAGGCTTAGGGAGGGAGCATGTGCTCTCACCCCAGGACCTCCCACTTCATTTCATGCTGCCAAGGGCACCGTGGAGGGGCACAGCAGACATCCTAGAACAGCATTTTTCAGTGGTTATCCATGGTTACACTCAGTTTTGTCAAACAGTACAGCACTGGGATGATGTCACTTCTTAAACCACAGTTTAGCATAATTCTTAGGTGCCTCATTGAACTCACAGGAAATTAAGCAGATGATTATCTAATCAAGGGCACAAACTGCAATAATTTCCCCTTATCTCCTCATCAGCCTAAGATCTCAAAGCAATTTACAGAATGACTGAGTCAAGACATGTAGCTAATCTCCAAGGGGTGGTACTGTGCCGTTCTACAGGTAGGGAAACTGAGGCACGGGAAATAATCTTTCCCATTGCAGTGCCAGCACTCATCGGAACCAAGGGGGTTGACTGTGGAAAAGGGAGGACGAAGGGAATAGGGACAGCCCCAAAAGCTTGTGCTGAGTCACAGAAAAAAGGGTGGATCAGACCAGGAAAAGCTAAGGAGAAGCAGCTGCTCGGTGCAGCCATGGCTCTGCCCTCACAGGCACAGAAGGTCTCTCCCTACAGGAATAGGTACAACACACATGTTCCTCTGTGAAATTCATTCCTGCACTGCACTGTTGACTTAGCAGCCCTCTGCAGCAGGGGAGGGGTGATGGATTCCCATTAATGTGCATCCCGGGAAGCAGGCACATCCCCAGGGGAGCAGCATGATTCATTTTTAATGATACTTCCCCGAGTCTGTAGGCCCCATAAGCCAAGAATTACAAGCCTTGAAAGTCATCATCACTGACTGAGCTGTTGTTGGTGAAGGAGGGTTTCCAGCCCAAGTGGGAGTCGTTACAGCAGAGGGATCATTTTAAACTAAGTGACAAGAATCTATTAGGAGAAGGAAAATTACACTTTTCAACAACTGAAGAAAATAAAAAACCACTTCCTGCCAGAAATTCTGATTCAGAAACAAGACAAGAAGGCAAATTGCTTCCCCCAGTCTACCCGGCATGGAGCAAACCTACACACATAGGTCAGAGGCCTTGCAAGAGCCTGAGGCTAAACTAATTATTGTGATTTGCTCGTCTTTTGTAATTAATCTAGGAAAGGCTTAAGGCTGTTAGCAGCTTTAAAGAAGTAAATCTGAAGGACCAATTAATTAAAAACAGCAGTGCTTAATGAGGACCTTTTGGTTCCCTCATGTTGATTGTTACATTTGTTGAAAGTTAAGTTTCCGCTGTCTGTCAGATCTTGTCTAGTCTTGTAAAATAGATCTTCTTACTTGGTGCTTAACCACTTGACACTGGAACAAAAGCTTTCGATTACAAAGCAATTTGTGGGGATTATAATGGAATGAGCTACGCCCACACTTCCCGATTTAACAATCAATTTGAAGCAATGTTCAGTTCAACCCAGAAGCCTTAAGGATCCTGAAACTGCAGTTTGGATCTCCTGGTTCCTTGCCTCCAGGCTAGACCCCACAAGTAATAGTGGTGGAGGGTAGGTTGAAGCATGCACCTCAAATCCTCTGAAAACAAAATAGGGATGTACTTTCCCTTAGTCATTCTTGTCTCAAATTGGCAATTAAGCACCCATCTCTCTCCACATTTTCCATGTGTCAATCTGGTGCAGACCAGGAAAATCATGGCCTGCTGTAATACCCAGAAGTGAAATTCAGCTGGGCACCACAGAGAGACAGACACAGCTTTAGCTTCTCACTCCAAACATCACAGAGCCAGCAGTCAAACCATGTCCTGAAGGTGATCCTGCACCAGCAAAGCCCTTCACCTGGGGCAAATGCAATTGGGTGCAAGAGGAACAAGGAAAACACTCTAGATGTCCCACTAAGAGTTGAGAGAAATGGTCAGTTCTGGTCCTGAACACCTTATGCAATTTTCTTCCACACTTGGAAAAATGTTGATGCTGTAATTTATTTAATTGGAGGGAAAAGTAATTCACCCCAAGAACATTGAGGTTTTTTTGCTTCTGTTAAGATGGATCTATGAACCAAGTCAGAACAGTTTTTCTCTGTGGAGAAACATGGACAAATATTTTACCTAGAGACCCTGAGCATCTTAGTGAGACCAGCAATATCATTCATCAGCTGAGGGAGGCACCTGCCATTGACAAAAACACCAGGACCCTCTGCCTGTCCTGCGTCCTTATATAAGATACATGACGTGTTTTGTGCTGGAAGGGAGACACTAGGAAAGGAGTAAACCAGTGTGAAAGGAACAAAGATCAGGTTACCAGCTTACTCCAGAAACAGTCCTTTGTGAAAGGAACTGGACTATTTTGCTTTGCAAGACAGAGGAAACATACCCATGCTGTTCTCTTTCAGACACCTTCCCTGTCATCTGTCCCCACAGCCAGCATTTTTTACATGCAGCAAATTAATTTTACATTCTCAGCAGGCATCTCTTCTAGAGACCAGCCAACTTCCTGATATTTTCTGTTCAGCTTTTATATCTGCAGATCTATTTTAAATAAAAAGCTATGTGTTTTACAAAACATGAGTGCCAGTAACATAGAGGAAGAATGTGACATTTTTCTCCCCAGGATATTTTGACTGACACGTGAAAAAGTCTATAATCTTACATAGGCTCAAGCTGCTCATGTTGACATCCAAATGTTTGGTGAAAAAGAGCTTGACTGCCTTCCATGAAAGGTGTAGTCTTCTGATTTAGTCTCTTTAGCCCAGGAAAAAAAAAAAAATTACCTCAAGCTCTTTCTCGAGGTATTTTATTCTATTCGCCTGTCACAAATGCAGCAGATGAATTGTGGGTGAATTGACTTTCAACTCCCTAACCAAATCTCCACACAATACCTTGTTTATTTTCATCCTGTCCTCATACTACCAGCTGAGCCTGTTCCAAAAGCCACCTCAACTTAGTGGAAATGCTCCCTGGCTTTTACAACTACTTGATCCTTAGCTCAGTAGCCTCCTTAAAAGCTCCTCTCAGTGATCCCTCACCAGCCGCCCCTGCAGACAGGGAGCATCTGACTGGTCTGTGGAAGTGAAAAAGCCTTCTCCATCCCACACCACCACTGTGCTGCCCCATCTCAACGTGATTCGACTTTAAACTCCTCATGGACAGCAGCACAAAACTCCAAACACGAGCTAGAGCAAGATTTTATAATTTTTTTGTATCCTCTGGTTCTGTACTTGAGCAAAACCACTCCAGCACCAAGACAAAAAACATCCCTCAAGGGTGTTTTTCCCCCAAACACCACAGTGAAAACTCTGTTAACTTTGAGTCATCATTTCAGACTTAAAATTTCATCAGAGACTGGGAAAAACAGAGGCAGAATTCACCACTGAGCACTGCAGAGCATGATAAACCTGCAGCAAACTGGGTCTCTCTGAGCGGAGACCCCCAAAATCAGCTGGTCCTCCCAACATTGTAGAAGAAGGTGTGTTACTAATGTGAACAAGTAGCTAATCTCTCCAGGATTATGACAAACACAGACTTCAAACTGACCCTTGCAATGTGTCAGCACTAAAGAGTTAGGTTTGTGCCTGAGCCATATCAGCACATAAGACAGGAAATAATACATGGAAGATAAAAGGCTTATTCTGCAGTGCAGGGAGAGGTCATCTGTCCGTGCTCCAGACTAGGTTCTTCTGAATCCAAGTTTTGGGATTGGGAAAGCTGGTAGTTCCCTGCAGCATTTGTGGACTCAAAGTGTTAGATGTGTATCTGTGTCAGCAGGTGCTGTCTTACTTCACTTCAGAGACACATAAAAATTTGGGGGAAATGGTGAAGGAGGGAGATTTGTTTCTGGTTTGTGCAGACACACAGAAGTTGACTGAGGGAGCTGACAGGGGAGTAAATGCACCTCTTCTGAGCCTGGTTTTGGACATGAGTAAGGTAATTTTGAAAAACTGGAAAACTGCAGAGCTAGAAGAGATTGCTACAGAGTCACAGCAGGGCTAATGCCTGAAAGGACCAGGGCCTTAGGATTAGCTCTGAGCATTTCATGGTCACTTAACTGTGGCTAACCCCAGTTTTCATTTACTTTATGGTAAGGGAAAAAAAGTGTGGGGGAAGGACAGTTCACTGCAGAGCTGTTAAAAAACAGGGCTAGCCTGAGGGATGAAGCAGGCAAAACCCTACTGCTTATATTTAATAGTAGTACAAGCACAACTGGGCATTGCTGGACCCAGCCAGCCTGAGAGCTGCAAGGGCTGGATGTTTATACGTGCTCTGAGACCTGTTTCTTGCAGAGCTCCTGGTCTGAGGAAGCAAATATTTACACACAAGTGTTCCCCTGCTTCACTCCACATCCCCCAGCACTGCACTGCAGGTCTCGGCTCTGACCCAGCTGGGCACTCACAGAGCTCCATCCCCTGCCCCTGCCAGGCCTGGGAGAGCCCCCAGAACCAACCTGCTCCAGATCCTGGGTCTTTTGTCAGCCCTCCTGGACAACCAGAGCAAACACAACCTGCACAGGGGAGATAAACAGGCAGAGGTGAAGTCAACACTTTGTTTCTGTTGATACAAACCCAAGCAGACAGAGCCCTCTGCCATAACACAAACAGGAGCCCTGCCCTGCCTTTTAACTTGACTTTCTAAAGGAGACTGGGCTTCTTTTCAGCCCAGAGGCATGAGGGGAAGTACAACCTATTTAGCTGAGTGCTAAATATTAAACTCTCTAAGATATTTTTCTTCTTGGTGTGAGGTTTCCCACAATCCATTTTCCAGAAGATCTCAGCCTGATGGTCAGCAGTTTTACATACACACACAGACCAGTTTTGCCACTTCCCAACCATAAATGCAAGACAGGCAGAAGGGTGGCAAGCTGGTGATTGCTCTGCTATGGTTTAACAGCCCCTGCCCACAGCAACGGGAAGGGAACAAAAAATACTGGTCCAGCAATGTTAATTCTTTGTTTGTTCAGTTCAATTTGGTAAAGACCATGGCCGTTATCTGGCTGCTTCTAAACAGAGAGGACAGAAGTGCATTAATATCTGATTAGTTGATTATTATCCCTCCAGACCTGGACCTCAGGAGCTCTTTAGGATTGGGATTTTGTTTAAGAGTACGACCCTCCTGGGAATGAGGGAACACAGCAGTCTCTGGAAACACTGACTCCCTGCAAATCACAAAGTAGAAAAAATTGTACAGTGATGGTTCTTCCCATAATTCAGAGCACATAAAAAACTAGTTAGATAATCAGGAAGGGAACATCTAAATGCTGTCTGTCTTATGCAGGACAAGAACACTTGCTAGGAAGCAATCAGAAGATGCTTGATAACATGTTTGCAGCTATGTCACCAGTGACCTATCAGTCTCCTCACATATGAAGATGGATGTCAAGGCTGAGCCATTGTGTATTCTTGAGATACAAAGGAGAATACTTTGAAAAGTAGTCCCAGAGCACTCCAGTCATCACCATGAGATGAAGTACAATAAGACATGTGAAAAGCTGTGGCAGTTGTTTTATGTCTGATATGTGTCTTTGTGAATAGCAGCTTCAGTAATTTATGTTCCTAGTTGAAAAGCTTTTTGTAGCCTTAATACACAGAGTGGTTAACCCCTCTACTCCTCAGCTCAAGCATCTGTACAAGTCACTGAAGACAAATAGCACTACCCTTGGCTCCATCTCCAGCGTCCTTTTTCACATCTACACACTAACATCCCTTATTTTCCAGGCATGTAGACTGGCTGCAACCCTGAAGCACAGAAGATGTCATAAGAATCACGTGTTGGTACTTCAGGACACTTCTTTCTCTACCGCTCTGCAACCTACCTCTCCCTCAATATCCTTTGTTTTGTTCCTTTGGTGCTCCATCCCCTCCCTCCTGAGGAATTCATCTTTTCCCTTTGCTCTTTGTATATACCCTGCCATCCAATTCTTCCTGCAAACCTTTTGCAAGGGATCAATTCTCTACAGATCAATTCAACACAATTTCCAGTCTTTTTGGGGAAATACTGGTTTTTAGAATGACCTCTACAAATCATATCAAGATACAAAGGAACCCCAGTTGCACCCAACAGCAACTAACACTTTTTAGCTGGTAGGATCTCAACAGAATCACTTGAAGTGGTTTTACATGTGTGTGCACATGCATAAAATGCAGAAGATGATTAAGAGAAGAGCATCACACAAAAGAAGAACAGAGAGGATAATTCCTTATAATAATATCAGTAAAACAAGAATTTTTAGTGCCATGTGCTGTAAAACAAACAAAAAAAAATCATCCTTCCCTAGTAAAGGGCACTGTATTTTGCCTACATGCCCTTGTTCACCCTCAGCCTGCACTGGCTTGTGCCCGGCTCTCTGGGGTTGAGAGAGTCAACAAAACCCTCACAGAGAGCCAGTGCAGGGACACAAGATGCACTGAGCTCCTCTGAGGTGTTCACATGTCAGCAGGAGAAAGTGATGCTGCCTCTGTTGCATCCTGCTGCCACCGCATGTCACTGTTAAGACAGAATGGCAGTGAGTGACAGGGATTTTTAGGGAAGGCTCTAAAACTCCTGTGGAGATGGACCTCACAGCCCCCTCAAGAGCTGCCCCACTCTCAGTTAGCCCCACTCTCCTGACACAATGAGGGCCTCAATAGCATTTGGGCCAAGATGAAAGCAGCAACAGAAGAAAACCATGTGCTTGGAAGAGGGAGAAGGTGGGAAAATGGATATGAGAAAAAGGATGCCAAGGGGAAGGACAAATAGCGATGATTAAAGATCACTTGCAAGCTAGAGCTAAGCTAGGTCATTACCTCTGCCAGTGTCTATCAGCAATGAAGTCCTTGTGAAATTCACAGCAATACAACCACATCTATTTTAATACTAACCAAAAACCCAAAACCCCTCAGTGGGCTCAAAATTAATTGCAGTGAAATAGAGACCAGTTCTTGCCACACTTTGCTGATGTTGGCAGCCCATCAGAAGAAGAGCTCTCAGCAGCACTGGGACAGCACAGTCTAAAAAAAGCTATTTTCAGCATCATCCCACTCTGCCCCTGCAGCCACAGGAGAGCCTTTGCTCCAGTGCAGGTTCTGGAGCATCTTGTGTTTGGCCTCGTGTGCTGGCCTCATTTCTGGTTATGAGATCTGGGAGACTCATTTGAGATTAAACAAAGGACTAAAGATTAGGTGTTCTGTAATTTAGTACTTCCTTCGCCTGCTTTATGTTTAGCGGCTTTTGGCAGAGGAAAGGAGCAGCAGCAGCCAAGATGGGCTCTCTGTGAATCCACACAACCTAACCAGAAACAAGAGCATATACTTGACTCTAGTTAGCAAGAGAACTTTCATCCAGGGTCTCTTTCCAAACACTACACTTGCATTCATTTTGCCGTCAAGCCATGTGGTTGTTTAACTAAACTCATGGAAAACACATTAAAAAATAAACCATAGAGCAGATCCAGATGTTTTGAAATGCTAAACTTAGTGCCTTCCACTCTTCCCTCCTCATCCAGCTTAAAAAAATTCCTGAAAAACTCAAAAGCATTCCTGAGCTGGTTTGTCATGAGCCATTACTTCATACTAAAAAGTGTACTCTAGCACACACTTAAATAATCAATCTTTCAGCCATAAACACAATTACCAAAACACTTTGAAGGTTTGGATCAGCCTCATGAAAGGATAAAAATTCTTTGCTCTCACTCCTATTTTAAATAGGACTCTTGTTTCCAATAAAAGTTGCTTTCCACATTGAAAATATACACAGAGAAGCAGGATGATACCCCTGAATTCCAACCTCAAGATGATGCAGCAGGCAAGGAAGACTCAAAGAGAAGGAGGTAAAGGCACTTCACACGTGATTTTCAAGGTGTCATGCACAAAGCAGGAGAAATCATGCTCAACAGCACTGCCCTGCTATAATACCCTCACATGGGAAGGAAGAACCCGAATTTTGGCTAAAACTCTAAGTAGAACTAAGTTCTACTTAGTTCTGCAGTCTGCTGTCATTTACATGTTATTCTTTTGTCCCACTCCTATATTTTATTTCCAATGCAAAGATTTTTAAGCTGATCTCGTTCCCTTGAGCTGGCCAGGAACCTCCTCAATTCCCTCCCCACAGCACATGTCAGACTCTTAATTTAAACAACTGCCATGCCAGAATCAGTTAGGTCATTTTTCCCCCTTCTTTTCCAGGTATTTTTCTAATAGTTCCTAAGCTCTCTCCCAGAATATTTCCTACAGCTTTCAAGCAGTTTGAGAAGCAATGGAGATCACGATCTATTTTTTTTATAATCCTAGATGTGGTAATTGAAGCCTTACATCCCTGAAAAGCAGTTGAGAGTTGTTCACTGGATGAATGTCAAGTGCATGAATACATCCAGCCTTACATTTAGCCTCAAAAAGCTTTACTGGGAAAGACATTAAGCATAGGTCACCGAGATGAGACAACTGAGGTGATGGCCACCCTCTGTGTCCCAGTTTTCAGGTCTATTTATGCACAAATACCAAGAATGACTGAGTCAACATGCCCAGGTGCTTTTGAGAATGCCCTTAAGGTACTCATCACCAGCTATAAGCACTTCACTACCTCCGAAGCCTTGATCCACAAACTCTCCTTTACATATGGAGCACAGAAACCCCACAAGCCACATCAACTTCCTAAAAAAATGTGGTGTTTTTAGTCAATGGAATGGTCTCGCTTCAAAATCATCCACAGAGATAGATAAAAAGGACGGGGAAAATTGTATTTTTCCAATAAAGCTTGCATCAAAATTGTCATTATAGTATTCCTAATATCAAAGCTTTGGCCATGTCTGTGTATCCCCTCTGCTCCTCCCCTCCCTCTATCCCCCAACCCATTTGGCAGTGACACTTTATTCAGACCAGTTTGTGGTCAGTGTAAATCTTACATGCATCAGTGAAGATTTCCCCAAGAGGTTTTTACTTAAAAACAAAGGATCTGGGCCTTTGAGACTTATCTTAACTACGCATTGCAGATCAGCTTCAAAATCGGCTCCAAAACATTTGGAAATTGTTACAGTCCGCTGGCTCTGTAATTATAAAAAGCTGAAATTACTTTGAAGCTTCATTTAGAGAAGACTAATGCCGCAATTACTCAACAGAGCCCTTTGCAGCCTGATTATCAATGAGGGCTGCATGCTCCCATCCGTGCACAACCCGAGCCACAGAAGGGCAGGACACCACGAGCCACGCAGCCCCAGGCATCTCTCGTTAATGTGTTCCCCCCATAAAACAACCTGCTATCAACTAAGAAAATAATATACTGCGTGCTGCTTTAATTGTAATTTACAGTTTCCTTGTAAAGCAGCGCATGCAAGAGGGCACTGCGGAAAGCTGGAATGTTTTACGTGCAAGGCCAGCAAATTGTGGCTCAGCTGGATGGGAGTGATTAGCACCTGCCTGTCGCTACAAAGCAGCAAAGTCCACAACCCATGAGCTCAGCTTTTGGCCCAGCAAAGAGACTGAAAGGCCTTAAGTTTTCCTGAGCAATAAATCCAGTTATTACTGAGATTATATTAACTCAGATTAACTCCCAACATGATTTTTTTTTTTTTTTTAATTTGTAGCAGCACACACAGTCCTACTCAGATTTTGCCCAGTTGGGCAGGAGTCTTAAAGGTGCTGCTTCCTGTGGGCAGCAGAGATGAGTCACAGAGGAAAACCTGACCCTATGATCTCTGTTCACAGGAGTAGACCCTAAGCCTGATAAATCTGCTCAGCAAACAAAGACTCTCAAATTTTACAAGTGTTTGGGATGAAAAAAACTTCTTCAGTAAAAATTCTATTTTTCGTGAAAAATAACAACTTTTCTCTCAAATTGTTTTTTAACTATATGTACACACACCCAAAAGTAAACTCATTCTGCCAGCAGAGAACAACTTTTTAGCAATTTACTGACAAGCAAATAGTTTTGCCAGACACTTTAGCAAAATGAAAATAAAGTTTAAAATAATTCCCATGTAAAAGCAGCAGTTAGTTTTTTTGGAGGGTTGGGGTGGCTCAGCTTGGTTTTGAGCTGTGTTTTGTCTGGTTGGTTTTTTCTTTGTTTGTTGTTGCGTTTTTTTACTCTGTTGGACTCATTTTAATTACAAAGCCAACTGTGAGAGTAAGGATTGCAAAATTAAGGTCCTTGAGTTATTTGGTCCCTTTTCAGCATAATGCTGTACAATTAAGGGGACTATTCTTCCCCACGAGGAAGATGCTGTGCAAGGGCCACTGCAAGCCCTGGTGCACCCAGCTGACATGCAAGAAGAGTATTCACCAGGAAATCTACTAGGTCGTAATGTTATTTATCATCCAGTTCATATATGCTGTAAATCAGAAAAAAAATTTAAAAATAAAGGAGTTGCTGCGGCCCCAACAGCACTGCAAATATCCCTTAACCAACACCCTGAACTGCTCCGGCTCTGAGCAGGGCTCGGGCAGACAGGGCGTTGCCACATGGCTTCAACCAGACACCACTTAGGAGAGAATAAAAGGCAGTGCTTTCTTGGGTGATACCGACACTTTCACTTAATTAAAAGCCTTTAATAGGCACCTCCCTCCCTCACACCTCCCTGTTAGCCGACAGCTTATTCAGAGCAGGAAAATTAACAACATTTTTGCTACTTTGATGTTACCCACAACAAATTAAAAATTAAATTATTCTGGTTAGTCACTTCTCAAGTACAATGCCTTTTGTGTTACATTACTAGTTGGTATTTTTCCTAGTTGGGGTAGCCTGACACCCAAACTGGAAACCAATTGGATATTTGTGTGTTTTACAGCATTCAGATCATCTGCAGAGCTTTGAATCAAAGTCATGAAGCCACAGGTCTGTGAGGAGGGGGAGTAATGTCATTGTCATGCAAAATTATCGAGATCATTGGTTTATAGCTCAGTTTATCTCAGTGACTCATTTCAATGCCCTGTCCTGTCTGATAACTCGGCTTTGAACCAGAACTGATCCAGCATCACTGCAAACACAAGCTCAGCCTGAGCATCCCTGAGGATAAAGATCCCACATCCCCTCTGGGCCCCAGCTCCGCTGCTGGACCACCCTCATGGGGAAAACCAATTACCAAAACAACAGCACTTCTCATATTGTAAAGTCAGCGAGGGGGTTTGACTGTTAATCTTTTATCAAAAGGTGTAATCTGAAGCAGCAGTGGTGTGATTGCATTCCTGCCTGAACCCCCGACCTCTGCTGAGCAGGGCTGTGAGAACACATGCACAGGAGGGGGAGAGGAACCTTTTCCAGAGCATCTTTGCCTGCTGCCCATTTGGTTGCTGAGGGGTAGGTTGTTCCTCTCCCTTCCCGTGGAAGCAAGCTGTTGTTTCACTCCTCCGGTAAAGCTGTTGGTGTGGGGAATTCGGCACTGAGATGCAGAGTTCAGCAGTTCACAGAGAGAGCTGGGAAGCAGCCCCGCTCAGCCTGTGTCTATTAAAAACCTTCCCCAGAGCTGCTCCCTCTCCTCACGGGTTTTTAGGTGCTGCTTTCCTCCCCTGACACAAGTGCAATTTGTAAACTGGGAACTGCAGCTACTCCTGTTAGAGAGCTTCTCACTGTAAGCTCAGCCACACTGCTTCTCTCCAATTATTTTATCTGCTCCTAGCTTGAGAAAACTGGCTCCTTCCCTTTGCCCTCCTCTGTTGACCAGAAAAATGAAGTAAAAGGGTGAAGTACCCCCCAGCAGCAGCACAGCCACAGCAGCATGAGCCAAACCCCCAGTTCAAGGCAGATTTTTCTAGGGAGCTCCAATTTTTGAGCTCAACAGGCACTCAAGTGCCTCTCTCTGCCAATCTCCAAGCTCCCAGATTGGATGCCCAAACACATCAGACATCAAACCCAGCTCCAACAGCCCTCTAACCCTGCAAGTCATCACTGCCCACCTCCTGTGCTGTTCCTTGTCTCTCACCAGGGCAGTGAAACTGCACCTCTGTCACATTTTCTCATCTCTGTATAAAGTCACAATCTCTTCCTCCCAAAGGCAACTGAAACTGCAGTAATGCTTGAAACTGAAAAAGCCTATAAAAGGTACAATAATTAAAATTCCATTTTAATTCCTCTGCACAGGGGAAGGGAGAAGAGGTCTCCAGCACATGTTCTCCCACCACCACAACAGTTCGTGCATTGTGTTATAAAATTTTTCAGTGCCGTTTATTTTTATTTGGCCTGTGGAATACTTCGGGGAAGGCCTCCTTGTAAATGGCCCATAAAGTTTGACAGGAACTAAACCTCCTACTGTTTTTGTGACTGATATAAAAGAGAACCAACTTAGCTGGCACCCTTAATGCATGTTTTATGGGAAAAGGAAGACTGTCCCCTGTATAAGCAGTGAGATCCCGAGCAGGCCGCGTTCAGGCCTGTAAGCTCCTTTTGTGGCCTTTTACGAGGTAAAGCTTTCCCTATAAAGTTCAGGCCTCACCACAAACCCACTTCCCTCTGGGCTCATCCATTAATAAGCACTTTCATTAAAATTCCACCTTTCTTGGAGCAACAGCCGAGCTAATTTAACAGGAAATTGAGTTTCTCCCTCACCCTCGCGCTCTGACTGCGGTGACACCAGCCAGGGCTGCCCAGAGACATCCTGCATTAGCATTTCAACTTCGTGCATCAATTTGCAAAAGCCACAGAGCTCCTCGCATGGTTTGGGGGTAGAGGAAACGGGACAGTCACTGACACGATGCAGTTGCTTTCAGATAAACCCTGAGATGAGGTTGATCCCTTGCATCCTTGGCTGCCACCAGCCTCGGGAAAGCACAGTGATGAAACTCAAGCACTGGGTGCAAATAGTGAGTAATTCCAGTCAAACACACAGAGGATGTGCAGGAAGAGGAGATTATTTTAAGGGAGATTAGGTGCAGGACAGGGTCACACAGACAGAGATCTGGAACACAGTCATCATCCTCCTCCTAAGGTGCTACTACCAGTCCTACAGAGTTAAAGAAAAGCCCCAACTACAAGAAAGAAAAGCCCAGACTACATTCCAGAAAATAAATTTCATCATCATGCCAATACTTTCTGAGCAGAGTTCATTAAATATGTTACGTGCATCCTGTATATTGGCAAACTTAAAAGAATTAAGAACTTTTTTGGCTTTATTGTAAAAATCCATTTTATTCTCTTTGGCTTCCAAGACAAGCTTTCAGGTGGAAGGCTGTACATAACACCACTGTATTTAGAAATGAGAATCAGAAACGACACTGACTCCATCTGTCCATAAAAAAAAACACAGCAGAAAAAATTCTATATGAATTTATTCTGCATTCTAGCGAGGTATCTCTCTACATTTCACAAGAAAGTGTCCAGGGAAAGTGACAGGTTTATTTTTAGCCTTTCTTTAATCTTTGCAGAGTATGGCAGCAGATTGCAACCCATCATGAGTGTCCCAAACTAGGCTGAGATATGCTGCTGAAAAAGAATGGGTTTAGATTGACTGTCATACTGCAAAGATATGGAGATGTTCTTAACAACCAGCCCCACTCCAGCTATAAGAAATTTGATCATATGCATTTCATTCTCAGTGTCACATATAAGTGGGAGATACATTTGTCACTGGATAATACATTCAGAATTAACAAGAAGAGCTTGTCAGGTTTTGGCTGCAACCACTGAAGCTAAAGCCTAGAGCAAAATAAACTGTCAGATCAGAGCTTTGTTAAAAGGATTAAACCCATTCTTAAGGGTGGAGCTGTGGAAAAGCTTTTAAGCTTTATGCTTACACCTGAAAGGTTTTAAACCAGGTTTCTAAAACAGACTGACACAAACCAAATATTTTAAAAAACAGCAGCTAACCTGACCTTGGAAGGAGGACCGTCTCCAGGATCAGCTGTGTTGTGAGCCGTGCACTGAGCAAATGCTGCTGAGGATCCCTGGATCTGTCAGGCCCTCACTAATTATTGGCCACATTTTTTGGCATCTGCTCAAGTTGCTGTAGAATCAGTAACTGTTTTGTGGGTTAGTCTCATTACAGGCCTACTACAGTAATTGATTTGCACAGTGGCCATGTGGTAACTCATAAAACTTTTCACAGCAGTCCCCAGTTCTGCAAATATTTCCTCCTGCATTTACAGGGAACAAAGCACCCTCTGGAAGCCTTCGAGTTCAGCCACACTCCCAGCCTGCACGGAAGCATTGGGAGGGTCAGACCATTGCAGTGCAGCCTTTATGTGACAGGAAAAAACTATTTTCCTACATTCAATTAGTGGCAAAATGGCACCACATGATACCCTTGCAAATGAAGTAGGTGTTATCATCCCACTCCACGGGCAGCTGGGGAGGCAGGGCTGTGATTCAGAGGTGCAGGAGCTGCTCAAGGTCACACAGTAGCTCAGTCATAAATAGCACCCAGGTGCCCTGATCTGAGCTTCTCACGCTGCTTCTGCAGTATTTTGGGAGCACAACTTCAGCTGCCAACAGGGTTTGAACCCACTGCAGCAGTGGGAACTCGTGGGAGTTGAACTGTACAGGACTGGATCCAAGAAAGAAGGGAGCACCAACTGCAGACCCTCTGGCTTTGCAGAGTTTACAATCCAAGGACAAAGAGCTGGGAATGAGTCAGATGTTTTGCCAAAAGCACCATAAAATGAATACTGATAAGATTAAAGTTTAGTGGTTCTGAAAGACATCAGGTAGACCTTTGATGTTGTAATGGCATCAGGAAAGCTGAAGTCTAATTTCCTTACAATATTGGTACAGTCATCTGGGAATGTGTGCAAGTCTCTTAAATTCTCTGTGTCTCTCTGCCACATGATAGGATCCATCTCTACTGACTTCATCTATGCAGGTTATCAAGTCATCAGAGCACAGCCTGTTGCTCAGCAGTGCAGCCCCACCGCAGCTGCAAACCTGCATATTTAATAATCATATTTCATGCTGGCCTCTGTGTGGTGCAGACACTGTAAAATCATTTTCAGGAATATGTTCAGGAATTTTAAAGCAAGGAATTCATGCTTCGTGTTTTAAGCCAATTTTGGTTCAAAAAGCCTCATTTGCCCCAGCTGGGAGGAAACACATCACACCTTTTTTAGTGACCAAGCCAAGCTCTGCAACCTCCCAACACCTTTACTCATTGTGTACCACAACTGTGCAGCACCACTCCTTGTGTGAAACTCTGCTCTTACCCTTCCTGCTTTTTACACCAGCCTGCTTTAGGGCTGGGTTGTTTCATTGGGTTTTTTTTTAATATTTGAACTCAATTGTGGTAAGCATTGTACACTCACTGAAATACCAATATATCCCTGGCCACCATTCCTGCCAGGTAATTAGGTTTGTTGCTTTCAAAAAAAAAAAATCAAATAAAATAAAAAAGTGTAATTATGGTTTAGAGAGCACTGGTCTCAATTTTTCTATTCTCAAAAGTCCTCTAGGGAGACAAAGAAGACAAAGAACGAGCACTACTTATTGATTTCATCCTCCTAACACTCACACACAAGACTTGCTGGAAAACAGGATCCCTTGCTAGAAATCACCGCTGTCCTCAGCTCCCCCAGGGAAACAGGGAGAGGGAAACAGAACTGAAGGCACTTGAGTTGAAAAGGGAAAAAAAATAGAGAAGGGAAAAAAAAGAAAAAGAGGGCAACAGTTTCAGCTTTCATTATAAGCACTGTTATATCAACAATGGCTGGGGAACAAAGGAAGCCATTTCCACTAGTTCCTGCTTCAATTAGTTATTTGAACTAGTGAAGATTGTGCCACTTTATCTCCCCCTTGTAACATAATCATTGTATTTTACATCTCATGAGAAAAAAGGCCTGCCAGAGGACGTTATCTGGCTCTGGGTCATACATCACAGGAGATAACATCGTTATTCATGTCAAAAGGGATGATCAAGGTCTTCCTGTTTTATCAGCGATTAGCCAGGAAAGAAAAGCTGCTGCTGCTGCTGGCCGGGAGCCAGGCGCTGTGCAAATCACAGGAACGGTCCTTCCAAAGCATTACAGTCCCGGAGGATGGGAAGGCGCTGAGCGGCAGTGGGAGATCCCTGCGCAGACAGGGTCTGATCCTGCTTCTGCTCCCACCTCCGGCACTGGTGCTCTGGCACCCGCCGCCAGCCCCCTCCCTGGAGCTAGGCAGGGGGAAGCTGGCAGCCAAGCCAGGCTTTTAGCAACTCAGGGTAGTCTGGGAGGCACCCAAGTCCCTTGGGATGGAGCCAGGCTGTCCTCTCACCCCCACATGCCCTCACCTTGGCTGTTGCCATCTGCGTTCCCCACCATCTGCTGTTTGTACCATTGCTGCTCATCCTCCCGCAGACGCTCTGCGCTAAAGCTGGGGCAGAGCTCAGCCTCTGGCTCTGCCACTCGCTGAATTATTCCATTTCCCAAACACTTTCCCTTGAGCTCAGGGCTCTTCACTCCTGAATTCTTAGCATATTCCCATTTTAAGCATCTCGAGCAGTTTACCTACTATCTGAGAGCAACAGTAAAACCTACACACCTTATCTCAGCTACAAGCCCAAAGGGAGTGAGAATTCAGTGCCTCATGCCTCCAACACTAACAAAAAGAAGAAAACCGCTGCCACTTGAAAAATACACCATGTTGAACTAGAGAGGTAAATTCCACGGTGGCTTCCTGGAGCGACTGAGCTTTACGTGCCTGATGCAGGGTTCATTGAACCAAGAAAGTGTTTCCACTCACTTGCTGAGCTCCAGCACTGCATTCTTTGACAGCAACACAGCATCATGGAAATACAGTGCCCCAAATCACCAGGCAAGACTCATCTGAGCAGGGCTTTACTGCTTTCTCCCACCCAACTGGCAATAGAGAAGGCCATTCACCATCAGTACTGTCATAAATCAAAGCATGTAGAAGATCCTGTGCATGAGCTGGGTAATTCTTTTAAGAGCAAACCTGTACAAGTCTCAATGTTGATAAAATGAAAAAACCCAAACAAACATTGGTGTGGTTAACAAGCACAGAAGAACATAAGGGATACAAAAGCTCCTGCTGAGGGGAAAGAAAAAAGTCCTTTGAGTACCCATTTGGGATAGATAATTTTGTAGGTTTTATACATCTTCCCAGATCATCTACCATAGGCCAGAGATGAGGAAGGACAGACAGGAACTGCTGTATCAAAACACTCCAATAGTTATTCCAACAAGTTACCCCAGCTCAGAGCCCAACATGCAATTGTGCTGTTGCAACTGCCAGCCTGAAACTGGAAGGGTGTTAATATCAAAAATAAAGTGTGACCCAAAAGCTATTAAACCTTACCACACGTTAAAAATAATAACAAGAGAAACCTGAGACCAAATGCCATTTCCCTTCAAAAGGAGATAAAATTAAAAATGACTCAGCAACTATGAGTCAGGGCAGGAAACTTGTCCCAGAGCCAGCAATTGTAGCTGCAGTGGAAATGGGCACAAGGGCTCTGAATTGCTGGGGCTGGCATGTTCAGCACGGCCAGAGCTGCCAAACACAACGCGTGACCTGTCTGCAGAGCTGCTGGGGACAGGCTCACCACAGAGAGCTGCACAGACTCAGATGTTCCTCCAGATGAGTTATGAAAAGGAAACATAACTGCTCAAAGAGACCACAGAAATAAGCCCGGTTAAGCCAACGCAGCTGGGGCGCTCTCAGGTCACACAGTTAAACAGAAAAACAGCAAGTTTGGGGCACTTTGGGTTTTTTAGAAGGGACTGTACTGGAAGGATGGGAGCAGAACTTTTGAGAGCAGATCTTTCCTCCTGCCCACCCACAGTGCTGAGGTGATG
Organism: Entomyzon cyanotis; assembly: GCA_024500445.1. Classification (NCBI taxonomy): domain Eukaryota; kingdom Metazoa; phylum Chordata; class Aves; order Passeriformes; family Meliphagidae; genus Entomyzon; species Entomyzon cyanotis. Next base: position 6,007,570 of record JAKEPQ010000852.1, read on the forward strand.
ATGTACAGCAATTGTACCCCAAAGGGGAACCTGAGCCTCATCATCCTTTTGAGTCTGGGCACAAAAGGACTTGAACTGTTGGACATGTTGTCTGACCAGCTGAGTCATCCCAGCTCTTACAGCACAGCTATGGCTTGGGATTGCCACAAAAGCCATGAAAACAGAGCTGGAAGCAGCACCCTGGCTCACACTAGAGGTTAAGGTACTCCAGGGCAACTCAGCCCCTCCTGCTCCCCACAGCACCACAAGCAGCAGGTCCTTTTTGCATCTCGGGGATGCACTGCACTGCCAGGCCATGCCCAGCACCAGGGGAAATCTCTCTGCAGTTTGGCTCAAACTCAGCTGATGCCCAAGCTGCTCATGAGGCAAATCATGGGAAGCTGAGCTGTGCAGAGGGAAGTCACCTCCACTGTCATCACCAAGACTAAGCCAAGCTGACAATTGGGCTTCCACCCACAGACATCCTGGGCAAAAATATTCAGTCCTCCTGATCTCCAGTTACTAGAAAAGATGGCATCCAAACTGGGGAAGGCTGGCAAATAAATCCATGAGTGGTTAGCAAACCCTGCACTGCTCTTTTGGAGCAAGAGGCATGAGATCACTGTCTAGAGAGAATTCATAGTTTTACTACAGAGATCATATAAGCCTTGCAATCTTTAATAAAGCAATTGTAATTACAGAGGATTACTATTTTTTAAATCAAACGTTTCAAGTAGCAGGTATATAAAAACACAGTTGCACAAGCTGCCAAAAAGGAATCAAGCAAAATATGTACTCTCCCAGTAATTAACATTCATTAGGGGTAATTTGCATGTGATCCCTCATCAGATCTAGAAATGCCAGCCCTGAACAAGTGCCCAGTTTGTCCTTTGGGCACAGTAGCTTTGCTCATATCCTGTCAAACCTTATAGACCTCAAAAGCCCAGCAGAAGGAGCTGGTTCTTGCTGCCACAGGAGGATCCTTATCGAGTGTGTAGCAAACTCCTCACAAAGCACAGCAGCAGAAGCTGCAAAGCAAACCCCATATCTGAGCTCTATTAATTAGCTGATACATCTTGAGCACACTCTAATCTTTTCCTCTTCAAAGGTGGTCCAGACCATCCCTCTGTAGAGTCCTCCCAGGAAGCAAAGGCTCCCTTGCAGGATTTTCCCACCAGCCCTGGAGCAGTTTTCCCACAGCCTCAGCCCTGCACATCCCATCAGGAGCTCCAGCCCCACAGAGAGGCCCCACAGCCCCCAGTTAATGGGTTCAGCCTGGCTGCTGGGGGATCTCCAGGAGCTGAGCCAGGAGCTCTGTGCTGGATGCAACCTGGCAGGGCCAGCCCTGATCCGAGCTGGAAGGGTCTGTCACAGATAACTGCTTCTACACCCACCCCAGGAAAGCTTTCTGGGGTTGAGTAATGGATATTAAAATACCAGGGAGATGAAATCCATCTGCAAGTGTTTCTCGTGGAAGCGTTGTGCACTGCAGAAACTGTATATACTGCTCCAAGCCAAAAGTGTTATTTTGCATGGGCTGTGCCACATGGATATTTTTATTACTGCACTTCGTAAAATATTTCTGAAGTTTCCTGGAAGACACTGTTTCACATGCCACCAACAAACACAAAGCTTGCTCCAAGCAACTCCTGACACACATGCAGAGGAGAAGAAAAACAAATAATCACCTAGAGCTTTCTCATAAACCATATCTCTTACACTGCAGAGATAAGAGCCATGACTTGTGATTGATGGGGCCAGCACTGGAGTCCCACTCATGCAGAGCTTTCCCTGCAAACCACACACTCACTCCATCAGGGCTTTTCTTGGATCTCACTGCAGTGTAGGACAGTTTCCCACACAAGCTTCCAGATGCACCCTGCCGTCGTGGTCCCCTCTGCCACCACATATGGTCACTCTGTGACTGCTGCAGCCTAAGGGGAACCAGAAGGGATTTTTCTGGGTGGAAACAGCAGCCTTAGAGTGCTGGTCAAAGCCCTCATCAGCAATATTCCCTCTCTGCTCCCCCATGATTTTTACCTCTAGGAGGTTGTACCTCAGCAGCACAGAGGAGAGCCCTGATCTCTGAGAACACACATATTTATTCCAGCCCAGTCTGCTGCCCAGACATTGCCCATCAACAGGGTTTTATAGCCTGGATCTGCTCCATAGCATCTCCAATCAGTGGTATTTGTGTCCCTCCTGCACACCTGGAGCACCACCTGAGAGGATCAGCAGGGACAAGGTTAGCCCAGCAGCTTCAGCTGGAAGCAAAGGAAACACTTCAAAAAAACAAAACAAAAAAGCACAATAGTATTTTTAAAAAATGCAGCGTGATGGCTCTTCTGAGAAGTGCTGCTATTAGGCTGCAGCTTGAAAAAGAAAATAATGTCTGATAAAAAAAAGCATTTTAAGTGGTGCTTGTTTATTCACTGATTTCTTAGGTGTTTATCAGCTTGGTGTGGGTTAGAAAGGCATAGCAGTACACTGAAAAATTACTTTTAAATCTCATACTGTGACAAAATAATAGCTGGATAATAATGCAATGACTTTTAAAGCCCACTTAACAGGGGCTATTAATGAAGATATTCCCTAACTTCTAAATTACTGATATTGATTGTATCTGTGTAATGAGGATGGATAGGATTTCAATTTGAGAGTTAACGCAATTGCTGCAATAATTGATTGGAGATGAAAACGCTTCCACAACTCAGTTACTTTTGTTTCTTTAGCAATGTTGACTTGAAACATATTAACAGATTACTGAGATCTTAAAAGAGAACATCCCAAATTCCTCCTTCATGTTTCAGTGAAGTGGCTATTTCCTCAATGATTTCTTTGTAAATTTATTACAAGCATCACACACAGAAGAATGTGGATTAAATATCTAAGTCTGAGAAATTGTTAATTTTGTGAAACTTAATTGAATTTTTTATCCGTGAAAAACTGAGGGGCTTCAGGCAGGATGTAGCTATAAAGAAAAATAAAGTCTATGATTCCTCTATCTCCTTAGGAGCCAAAGGAAGACTAGAAGCAAGCAATGCTGGAAAAAATAATGATCATAAGCATAGACATGCAAAGTTCCTTTAGTCTGTTATTAAATGATTAAATTTATTAAATAAATTATTTATTAAGTTATTAAATTATTAAATAATTTGAAACCATTATAATATCATGCAAAAAATTACTCGAAATACAGGGTCATTGTCCCATTGTCACTGGATAGTGCTGCCACAGTAGTTGTTAACTCCCTCATGATGCAAAATGCAAATACCAGAAAAGGTTTATCTTTGCAAGTAGACAAAGGGGGGGAAAACAGAAAAAAAAAAGTGTTTATCACACCTCTGAAATAGCAGCATAGATTTATCAAGCCTTTCTTCTAAGAAGGCATTTGCCAGAGAGCCATAATGCCCTGAGATTAATAATTATGGATAAAAGTTTTGGAGGATGACAGTAAGCACTAAGTCCTAGACTTATTCATTGCTCCTGCCTCAAATCCCTCTGCTTTTTCCTTTGCTCTAATTTTACTCTTCTGGTGTTCATGAACAAAATAAAGAAACCTTATAGTACTTAGCTTCAAAATTCCTATTTATCCATGTTCACCATAATTAAGAACTTGAAAATAGCAAGCTCTATGCCTTTCCATTCAGCAGTAACTGGTTTTGGACTTACCAGTTGTTTTTTTTTTTAAGTAACCCCAAAAGCTCCACCAATATTTAGGGGAGAAGGGGATGTATCCTGGAAGGGAGGGGCTTAAGAGCAAAGATTTGTGCAGCTTTTTTTGCTCAAAACTTTGCATACACAATCAGTAGTCAGGGGTTAGTTTATTGACAAAGTTTGTGGCAGATCAGACAAGGTGTTTGCGAGATATGGGACTTTGAAAAATGAGGTGCAATTCAGCCTTTGAAATATTCCTCTAACAATTTATTGTGGAGTCATATCTCAAAACCTACTTGGCCTAGAAACTTCAGGTTTGTTTTATTCAAGAGGCCTTGGCTAGATTCAGTGCACAGAAATACTCCAGATAAGGTCAAAGTCTTATTTACCATATGCTGCCCCCCAGTTGGGTGGGTGGTTTTGTGGTTTTTTTTCCCCTTCCTTAAGCCATCAAACATTCTTTCAGTCTGGAAAAAGACTGTAAGACAGGGTCTGCCAGGATTCTGGCAGGGATTAGTTGCTGTGTGAGGATGTGAACACAGAAACACCATCACTGCTCAATTAGCTTGACTTCCAGAAGATTAATATCTGCTCCCCAGCTCATCCCTGGGATTCTCACACACTGGCACTCGATTCATTCTTGCTGGAGCAACACAGACACCAACATAGAGGCAGCTGAGAGTTTCCAGAGTTTCATTGCATTCCAGCTACTTCTTAGAAGAACAAAAATACAGAGCCTGCCTCTGCTGAAAGAATAATTTCATCCCAGGTTTACAGATATTAACTCAGCTTGTTAAAGGCTTTTGCAGCAGGAGAGAGCTCAGAAGTTCTAGAGGTGTTCCTCATGGCATAGCATGTCCACTTAGTACCTAACATTTAGACAAACACATTATCTCAGCTCACCTCTCTGCTGTCAGCACTGGCTTCTGGCAGATAAAAGGCACTCAAGGCTTCTGGAGTCCAAACAGCAAATGGAGGGGACAACAATCAGCAGCTCCTTGGTGCCTCAGAGGATGTCACCCAGCTTCTCCAGCCAATACTTGACTGAAAACCAAGGGATGAGGCACTTCATCCCAAGAGAAGAGCCAAAACCTCCTCCCAAACCCTCTTCATCAGCCCCTGCTTTATCACTCCCATCAGGCATCCTCTGCCTGCCTCACCTGCCCCTCATCTGTACATGCCTGGGCCAGCACTGGCTGTAAATTGCCATCCATGGCAGGTGGATTCAATTCCTTTTGACCTTACAATTCCAATAATCAGGTAGGCTTTTCACCTGTCACCTACCTTGACAAGCAAATTGATGTTGCAGGTGGGGAAAAAACCACAGCAAGGAGGAGGGAAAGAGAGTGGAAGGGTGAGAAATGACAAGCTTTTCCTATCTTGCCCCAGGTGAGAGTTGCAAATTGGCAGCAGGGAGTCACCCAGGGTTACCATGCAATGATTTGTGTATTAACAAGCATCCTTCATTGTTTTAATCCATAATGTATAATTAACCCCTTGGAGCCAACGAGTCTGGGAGTGCTCTTGTGAGGGCTGATGTAAAAGGCAGCCATGGCATGTTGCACTGGGAATTCCTAACAGCCCACCATCAAAGGTTTAATCATATGCAATTCATGCCTTTGCAGTTTATTACATATTGGAGCTTGCTGGAACCTCTCCTGTTATCATGCACCAACATGCAAAAATCCTTGTAATCTCCAGTTGAGAGCATTGTCTCACAAGTGCCCTTTCCCCACAGAAAAAAACAAAAAAAAAGCCAACCAGTAAGAAGGGATTTTTAAAGAGTCTGAACTCTAAATTGAATAGGAGGAGGTGGAGGCTAAGAAACATTCATTAAGATACAAACTCCACAAACAGCAGCAGGCTTGTCCAAAAGAAACTGCTGAGACTCAGTTTTTGTATGGACAGTGTCAGCTCCAAGGGACTCTCTGCTCCAAGCCTGAACAGAAAAAGCAGCTTTTCTCCTGGCTTCAAAGCTGGCTCTGCATAGGTCCACCCCCATGCATAACACTGATGAGTTGAGCCTGGAGAAATTCTTTATATCAGCCCAAATTTCTTTGTATTTGAAGAAATAACAGATTCCAGCCATCTGAGGACATCTCTCTCAGGATCCTTTTTGCACTAGTGCTAGTAATGTACTTTTAAAAGACAAGACAAAAAAAAAAATCCAGAGAACTCAGGAGCCAAAATTCTCTCAAAATCAGTCAAGTTAAGAAGCTGGGATTTAAATATTGCAGAAAAACTCAGGAAGCTTTCAGTCTGGTTTGCAGTGAACTGGGGGAAACTGAAACATCTTTAGTTCCAAATCCAGAAGTTAATCACCTAAAGTGCTTTATTAGTTCCAAAGAGTCTGCTGAGGCTCCTGCACCCAAGAGAGCCCTGCCTGGACCACCCTCTGATCCACGGAGAGCAGGCAGATGACAGGGAGGAAAAAGGCAGTATGATGTTACAGATGAGGAACAAGACAATTAAATGACTATATATCACAGGCAATATATATTTAAGTGGCTCTAAATCACAGGCAATATATAACAGAAATGAGGGATGAATTTAGACCTTGATAACTGTCATCCAAGATTATTGGCACAAAGCTGGCATGCAGTGCCAGAGAGAAGCAGGGGAGAGTCACCCAGAAGTCACGGTGTTAGAAATGATGGACAGCTCCCAGGTAACAAATGCAAATAGATCTTCATTGCAAAACCTAGCAGGATGTTTTCCACATTATCACCTTTCAAAGGCAAGGTCTCAGTGCAGACAGGGGTGCTTCCAAACAGAGAGGATTTACTTGTTCTGCAGTAAACACTGAGCAGGCAGTTTGCCTTTGCTGTAGCAATGCCACTGGAGAAATGTCATCCTCAGCCAGGCCTGGCAGTGACACAGGAGCTCCTCCAGCAACAAGAGACACCAACATCACATGGCAGAGCATCTGGAGAACCTTGAGAAATGTCTTCTCAATTGGTGACTCAGCTCTTCTGCCTTCCCATTTGCAGAGGAAAAAAGAAGGAATTTCAGTTGACACCTTTTATGTGGAGAAACCACAGCACCATGGACTGCTTCCCATTATGTGCTGTGCTGGGCAGGCAAGGAGAATGCTCCTCTCTGGGTGCCCTTCAGTGTGTGTTGGGCAAGTGCCCATCAGGAAAGGTCTGAGGGTAGAATTACTCCTGTTTCAGGAGAGGGAGAAAGGCCAAGGACCTCTCCAGGCTTCCTCGAACAAGTGCATCCCAACCACCACAACAGACCATGCTGGGAAAGGCAGTGACTGCCATGGGGAGCTGGGAATGAGCACTGGTGGTGCTTCATTTGGGATGGATGATTCCTTCTTGAAGTCTGCTCTTATCTACAAAGGAAAAAAAAAGTCAGAGCTGAGCTAAACATGAGCATCCCAAAGGTAAAGATTTGCAAAGTACTTCTCCAAATTCTGTCTTATCCCATCAGCAGGGCTGGCAGTGACTGCCCAGGGCTCATCCCTCAGACAAATCCTGAGGAGAGAGAGCTGCTGTGCCCTGCAACCCCACTGGAATTTTTGGCAGCCACAGTAAAGGTGTTTTGAAATTATGGAAAACCATCAGTAGCATTGAATGCTTGCATTAAAAAAAAAAAAAAAAAAAGTTGCAAAGAATCCAGCCAAACAGGCATATTGCTCCATTCCCACTCAGAATCCACCTCCCACATCCCTCCTATAGGGCTGTGTATCTTTAAATCATGTGTCACCACCTCCTTTCCTCCTGCAGTGCCGGGCTGGGGATGTCTGTGCCGTGCTAGCAGGGCATTTCCCCGGTGGGTGGGAATGAATTATGGATTCATGGCTGCACAATGCAAACTCTCATGGCAGAGGAAGCAGAGGTCACAGAGAATCGTTTGCTGCTGCTAACCCTGTGCTGGGCTTTCCCACTGGAAGGTGGGGTTCCTGCTCACATCCTCACTTCCCACCCCAGCATGCCCTCCCAGCTGGATTTACATCAAAAGCAAATGCAAGAGGCTGAACTGCTTGAGGTGATCAGGAAACAGCCGTAAAAGGAGAAGCAGCAGTGGCTGCTGGCCAGGGCTGGGATGCCACTGAGCCCAGTGGGTCTGAAGCAAGGCCAGCTACTCTTCAGAGGTGGTCTGGAGAGGTTTGTGGGGACCAGCCCACCTCTCCAGCATTTTATCCACTGCAAGCTGCATTCCAGCTCATCCCTGTCCTAGGTGTAGTTAATTACCTCTGAGTAGAGACAACTCCACCAAGAGACAAAAAGACAACATCTTTAACCTAAAAGCCCTTATTCTGATTTTTGCAGAATTCTCACACATCCTTTTCACAGCATCAGAGTTCCTAACAGAGCTATCCACCCAGGAGCTAATCACGTTTCTCACAACCAGGAAGCAATTTGGGCTCTAACTTCTCCATTCTGGGGTGCACGTTAACAAACCACCCTTCCCAGGTCATTCCTCGAGTATCCAAGCCATCTCCCTGTACTTCGAGAGAGGCCATGATCAGTAATGAACTGCTAAGAGGAAATCAGTAATTAAACTCGGAACATTCTTAAAAACCCATATCCAGTTTAGGATAAGCAGAACTGTTGTAATCTCAACTGCTTTGGTTTCCACTGCCAGACACACACCCAGAAATCAAACATTCCTCTGCACTTCGGAGGAGGGATTGTGACAGAGTAAAAGCAGGTTTGTGGGTGTGTTTCTCTATCTCCCCTTAAGCCTATTCTCTTGGCATCTATTAAGAAATCACTGTGCATTATTAACATATCTCTTAATTAGCATCAACTACATTAAACTCAGTTTTTTCATAGGCAAACCAGATTTCTTTACAGCTGCATAATGTCAATAAATACTCTGTCAGATGAACCTCAACCTCACATATGTTCAACTTAGAAAGAAGTGTAGCTTAAATTTGAAGCGTACATCATGCAGAAGAAGATCTGACACCCAGACTGTACTTTGCCATCATCTCCTGGCTGCTCCCTGAATGTGAGTGCAGTGAGAGAGCACCTCCTAGAAAAGGGTATGGAAGCTATTAAAGTTTAAAATGCAATCATGTGCATGGAAGAGAGGTCATTCCTTCATACTGCATTGAGTTCAAGGAAAAAAGAAAACAGGAAAGTACTCCAGCTGATTAGGTCAGTGGAAAAGGAATAGAAAATGGGAGAGGTGGGGGAGAGATCCCAAAATAACTTACACTGCAGTGTCCACTTGATGCCCAGAACAAGGAGCAGGGCAGCCTGGGCAGGACACTGACACCTCTGGCACATTCCTCACTCTTTCCTGGCCTCAGTTTACCCAGAGGAGCCAGGCCAAGGTTACACAGGTGTGCACAGGATTTCTTCACAACCATTCCAATTTCAAAGTGAAAACGTCGGGTGAGACACAGCTGACATGGAAATAACCCTCACTGGACAGGGTTACCTCTGTCCTTCCCCTGGGCTGAGCTGCCAGCACAGGGCAGGGGTGAACAGGGGGACAGAGTGGGGACACCTCTCCCACCTCCTCACAGCCTGTCCCAGGCTGGCCTGGTGGGAGGAAAGGCAAAAATGTGAGAGAGACAGAGCTTACCCTTGGGGGATATCATGTGTCCTTCTGTCCTTCCCCAAAGGTGATGGCAGGCAGGGGAGTGGAAGGATGAAATCAAACTCCCAGCTACTCCATGTGGGAGCAGGTGAGAAGAGGGAATTTATTGATAAATGTATTAATTTTAAAAAAATGTATTAATTAAAACCAGGAGAAATAGTGGCAGAGGTGAGGAATACCTCACCCATGCCCCATCTCTCCCTGCCTCACCCTCCACCTCCACAAAACTCCACAAAGATAGGGGTGTTATTTTTTTACAAGCAAAACTCCAGGGAAATGGGGGGAGATGGTGAACTGTGCCTCTCCAGCAGCATAAAGATCTACATATATTTTTCACAAAATATTAACCCGGGTCTCTGCCAAGCTCCAGTATTGCCTGAGACCTGTGGAAGCAATAATTTATAAATTACCAACAGTAGCAAACAAACAGCTTTTTCAGCATCTGCCATTGCTTGTGACAAAAAATATATGCAAAGCCCTGGGAATCACAAAGTGTCAACTGAAGAAACACACCAGGATGAGTTTCCCCATCCATCAGAGTGACCAGCACATCTAACCACAGCTCAGAGCAGCAGAAAACAAATGCTTCCAACAAGCTGCTCTGTATTTGCTCTGGTGACTAACAGCTCGGGGGGAAAAAATTTGCAAGCAATTTATGAGTGGAAAAAAAAGGTAACACTTGAATATTATTCATTACAAATTATTCATGCTCTTTTTCATGCAAGTAGTCTGCCCATTCATCAAAATTTTTGCTCCATCCAGGGCTGGGAAACAAGCTGTTACTCATTTTTATTTTCTTGTATTGCACTCAAAGTATAATATATGAAGAAAGTCATATTCTGCTGGTGCACAGGCAAAGGACAGAATTACAGAGTGGAAAAATGCAGGCAGCAGAGCCATGGGGCTGCAGGCAGCAATCCTGGGAAAAGGACAGCACCTTTGGGGGTAAATCCACCGAGGAAGGGCTGTTGGCAATGCAGTGGGGAAAATCCAGGCTTTGGGCTGCACCTTCCTTCCAGCAAGTGGGGTTAGTGGGAAACCTGCAGCAGAAGGTTTCTGAAGATGGTTTAATCTTCACAGCCACCCACAGCCCCACACCCACAGAGGGTCCCAGAATGCCAGGGAGCCTCCTTGCACCTCTCAGGGGCTGATGGCCCAGTGTCTGCCCTGGGGACACAAGGGACACAAGGGACACAGGGCAGGGCAGAGCTGGGTCCCCCCAGGTGGTCGGGAAGGAGCAGGAGCAGGCAGGAGGCAGCCACATGCACCTGCACGGGGATTGAGTCATTGCATGTGGCAGGTACCAGACGGGCCTTTGCATGCATAATTATTCAATCTGCATCGGTGATAATTGCCTGGGTGAATTCGGCACGCAGGCGGGTGCTATCCTGGGCTTGTTAGACAGCTGATAGAAAGGGAAAAAAAAGGAAAAAAAGAAGTCAGACTTGCTTATGCATTCCTGTTTAGTTGTTTCTCCATCTCGTTGATTAAAATGTGAGAGTGAGTTTAGCCTTGATGAATGTCAAGGGCTCTCTGGCTGGAAGGAAAACCAGTCCAGGCGGTGCTGGGCAAACTTTGGGCACAGGGCTGTGCCAAGGCTGAGTGCCCCAACTTGCTGAGCTCCCAGCCCCATGGAGCAGGGCACGGGGGATGGGAATGCTGCTGGGGCTGCTCATCCAGGGGGGAAGCAGTGGGAAAAGCCACCCCAGGCGGGCGTGGAGGTGCCAGAAATGCCATGACCCTCATTCTGCTCCTGGGGCACCGAGCCAGCCCAGCCCAGCCCGGCAGCTCCCACACTGCTCTACAGAGGGAAATGTTTACCTAGAGCCCTGCCTTTCTGCAGCAGCTGGAAAGGAGGCTGAAATACAGGAAACATGACATCATTTGCCTTCTCCCAGCACAAGATAGATTAGCTCCTTTGTAAGGGGAAGCGGCGGTGAGAAACACACACCCCCAGCAGTAAATTCCACTATTACCGAGACACATTTATTGGGAGATAACAAAAGAAAGCTGCTTCTGCAGTGACTTTTTGGACAGAAAAGAGGAGACAGCTATTTTATTCTTTTGAAGTAGATGCTGTGTAGGAAATGGCTAGCTTTTTACAGCTGGCTGTGTTTTCAGCTATAGCTTTCCCCAAACCTGCTCCTGAAGCTGTGTGCTATATGAGTCACTCCATCAAAAAAAGAGCAATAATAAGTTATTGTGAGCACCAGGCTTTTAGATTTCTCAGTCTTCTCATCTGAAGAATAAAAATCACCCCCTTCCTGACTTCTTAACTTTGTTGGCCAAACTTTAAAGCTGTGGCTGAAAACCAAGCAAAACTACCAAGTATGCTACTGTAGTGTAACTGGTTTCATGTAGTTCAAAGTCAACATTCCTGGGTTCATTTCCCAGCTCTACCATGGCCTTTTCCTTTATTTTTTTTATTAAACCTTCATCAAGTCATTTGATGAGTTTCTCCTCTGAAAGCAAGTCTGTCCTGAAGGACACCAGGAGGTGTGGAAATTCATATGAGCAAATTGCTTTAAATCATTCTTTGCCTGTACAGAAAGCCAAATAAATAATGAAATTAGTTGCTTCTTCCTGAAGAAATTAAAATTTAAAGTGAATGTAGCCCTCCAAGGCCCTCACATCCAGCAATTTTTTAGGATAGAGTGCAAAGCTGGTCAGACCCAGGCCTTTGACAGGTCAGCCTGGGTTACTTAGTTCTGGGAATATTTCACAGATTTTCTGCAATTAGGCTCTTGCTACGCCGGTTTCTGCATTTTCCTGTTTCTCATACCAAAATCTCCCTCCCATCACCCAGCTCCAGCCCTGCAGCTCCCCTCCTCAGTGCCTGGGGTGGCTGGAGCCAGGATGACGTGTCCCACCAGTGACTCTGCAGGGAGGACATGCAATTTTGGCACTGCTTTGGGTGTGGGGTGACCTTGTTTGTCTGCAGCAGCTGATGGAGCTCCAAGCCTTGTACTTCACACCCAAACAGAGAGAGGAAAGCACCTCTGTGTGCCTCTGCACACACTGCTGATTCCCACAGAGCTGGGGAACCTGCCAGGAAGGAGGTTTTTTTTTCAAGAGGGCAGATCCTGGCGAGGTCTGATTTCTAGCTGGGAAATGCATTATGCATCTGGTACCTTGGGGAATCCATGGAGAAGGCTGAGAGAGGCTGGCAGTGGGTAGCTATTAAATATATTGCAGCTATTATTACTGTGGAGAAGGCAGGCACCAGAATATCGCTGAGGGGGGCTGAAGAGAAGGAATGCAAGCAAAATACAGGCATCACATAGGAAATTAAACCATCTTCAGAAAGTAACCCAGGGAAATGCAAAGTGCTGATAAAACTAGCTGGAACAGGCAGTTTTTCTGCAAATGTTTCCGCATTGACCCCTCCACCTGCTCCTCAGGCACCATCAGAGCCCCATTTTGCACTACAGTGGGATGGTTAAACCCAGCAGAAAGGCAGCAGAAGGAAAGGTTATGTGCTCAGTGTGAGATTCCGCAGCCGAAAGAGCTCGTTGACTCCAGGGGTCCCTGGGTCAGGGATCTGCTTGTTCAGGTCTGGTTGGAGATATTCTGGGAAGGATGTTGGATTGTTCTCAGTGGCTCTGGTGTTTGGGGAATACTTGGGACCATGATAGCCTGTGAACATTGCTTCTCAGAGGTCAGAGCTGCCATGTCCCTGAGGACTCTGCAGTTTGGAGCAGGCAGGAGGTGGTCTGGGGGCAGGAGCAGCCACAGGGCAGAGCACTCATTCATTTCCTGGTTTTGGCAGCAGCACTTCCTTAGAAAAAGGAATTAAGGCTATTCTAACCATTTTAGAATTAAAGACTCCACCCAAAGCCCAGTGAGGAGGAAAGAGAGATTCCCAGTGAGGCTGAGACTCAGCCCACAGTGCATGTTGCTCTCCTGATTTATTGGATCCTGAAGCCCACACTCCCATGGGATCCCCAGCAAAGAACAAATGAAATTAAGGCTGCTGCCTTTGGAAATCAGATTTCAAGACAATTAACTGCTGCGAAAAGCTTGCTGTTTACATCACAGTCCCTAAAACTGCAAAATTCTGCTTGTTATTCCTCAGAGATGCTGCGGTGATATGTATTTCTGCTAATACAAATAACTCTTTCCACCTATAAATACCCCTCTAGCTTTCACCCCTCAGTTTTTTCTGTTAGTGTCCTACATCTGCTCCTGCTCCAAGAAGAGCAGATACCAGGAAAACATCCTTATTATTCCTGCTTGTAAAGATTGCCATAGGAAAGCAGATACCACATGATCTAAACGCTGCAGTGATGGAAGTAAATCACTACATTCTCACTTAAAATGTGATGCCATTCAGGGCTCATGTCAAAATCTGGATCTCTCTGTGCACGGGGTGATGCAGACTTCCAGCAGATAACCCCTGCACAAAAGGCAGAAGCAATTGGAATAAAGGTGTGTTGAAAGTGCCCCTTTTATTCCGTTTTGTTGAAAGAAAAAGAACTTTAGCCATGTTCCCACTCCTTTCTTCTAAGGAAATCAATGAGACTATTGTCACCATTTTCAAAAGAAACAAGATCAGGCCTTTCACTGAACACACCAAAACAGAAAGGAATACACTTTCCCTTCCCTGGAATACTGCTGCTGTTTGGCCAGCCTGGCTGCCCTGCAAAGACAGGCAATGCTGTGCCAGCTGTGGCACACTGGGACATCACAAAAGCCAATTACACTGAGAAAATTCAGTGTATGGGATGTTGCAGCAGCCAGGCCCAGCTCACATGGTCAAATCTTTCTGGATGGCAGAGCTGAGGATAAATGTTTGCCACCCACCTCCCTCCTGCACTCCTGGGGACAAGAAGGTAGATGGAGGATAAGCTCTTCCCATGAGAAGAAAGTTTTCTCTTTCAGAGCTTTACTTCCTAGGGAATTCCAAAACAGAGCTGCTTTTATTCCAGGCTAGACTGAAAGTTTCCCAGAGGAAATGTCATTTATGCTGAAGCACATGCCAGTGTGGCCCAGCCCTGGGCAGTGGAAATCCAGTGCTTCCTTGGCTGGAGCACAGCCCAGGGCATCTGCTCAGTCCCACACTGGCAATCTGGTACCTGCAGCCTGCTGGTGTTTGCATGGGCTTTAGGTGAATGAATCCCTGATTTATCAGGTGCTTCCACAGGACAGCTCTGTGTGCTTCTGCTGGAGCCCCTCGGGGAGGTTCACAGCCCACCTCCTGCTGTGGAGAAAGGCAAAACCCCCAAGGGCTCCAGGCACAGCAGCTCTGTCTCTGAACTGCAAATCCTCCTGTCCTGTGCAGTGTGGGGTGAGCAGGTGGCTGAGGCTGTCCCCCAAGGCTGGACAGGGGTCCACAGCTGGAGAATTCCAGCTGGAATCCTTCACCCAGCAGCTTTCCCAGCACTGCCCTTCTCAGCAACACAAATTAAACATTTTTCCATCAGGCTGGGCTCGGTTTGTGAAGCAGGCCAGGGCTTGTGAGGGCAGCACCTCCCTGCCTGCAGGGTACCTGCTGCTGCCTGTGGCTGGTTAAACCACGTGGGGATTTCATCTGCCCTCCAACTTCCCTCGAAAAACCCAGCCCCAAGCTTTCTCTTTCCCTAGCTTGCATAAAGGGAAATTTGGGAGAGGAACTGAGGCAGTCAGATTTACCTCCCCGGGGTTTTAAGGATCCACCTAGTCTGTACTGCATCCTTCTCCCTACAGCACGGGGAGGAGTGATGCTCCACGTGGTCAAGTGCTATTCCCCCTTTATGTTTTAATTTCCAGCCCTGCAAACAAGTGCATCTGCCAGGCTGCATGTAAACAGAGTAATGGGTTCTCTGGCCAGCAGGAAGGTATGACTCATTAATTGCTTTACACCACAGTATAGAAATCCATCAGCATCTGCTATGCCCAATCTCCTTGTAGGAAAGGCATATTTGGGCTGCATTTTTCAGAAGAAGCCTCTGCCTGCTCTGCCACTGTTTGCTATGCAAATTTTGGTGTTAATTGCACAAAAATGAGAAACATATTACTTAAATCAGTGCACTCCTCAGATGGGCATCAGTGCATGCGTGTGATATTCTGCCAGATGTTATTTTATTACTTCAGTTTAATACCTAACCATCTGCTTCCTTCTTATTTTGTCATGGTTTGTATTCTCCCTGGGACCTCTTTTCTGTTACACTGGCTTTTATCATCTGCATTATGTATTAGTGTGGCCAGGGCTAAAGGCTGGCAGTACCCAGAGCACAGGGATTGCACAGAGAAGCAAATGAGCAGCAGATCATTAAAGGAAGGGAATGGAACTGATACTCCGGTTGGATCAAAGAACAAAGTTGATAACAAAAAGATAAAATCAGAGTTGGATGCTTGGGGATTAGCTGTAGTGATCCCAACTGAGACAGAGCATGCTATGCTCTGGCAAACACCTTGCAACTTGCACCACCTTGTAGCTTAAAAAAAATACCCATAATGTTTTAAAGCCTAGGGGAGATGGACTGGAAAAAAATGTATTTTATGCATTTATTTGAAATTACCTTTTTTTGCTCCTTTCTCTTTCCAGACTGCTCAGTGCTGCAAATGCCCAAACAGACAAAAAGAAGAGACAGGAGCAGGGATTTTAGCTCAATTTCCCCACTGCTTGGCACTATGTTACCAATTTGAGCCCAGGCACCTTGGGGGCTCTGGGGTGTAGCACAGCAGCTGCACAGCTGCTCACACCACGAGCATGAGGGCAAGTGAGAACACAAGGCAGTGGAAAATGGAAAAGAAACTGTGAAGATGAATATTTCCATATTTCAGGAGGATGGTACTGCTAGCAACAACTAGGAGAAGGAAAAGCCCTGTTGAACATGAATGTTCTCAGGGAGTTACCCAAACACAATGAACAACAATGGGAATTACAGGAGGTTTGCCTTGGATATCCCGTTTCCTACCCAAACTGCTTCAATCCTACTCCATAAACTAAATTCTTCACTGATTGAAAAGAATGTAAATACATTATCTCATAGCCACCCTGCAGAGGTCTTTACCAAACCTCTTTTTTGTCAAACAGGGCCATATTTCACTGCTCATGGTGTTGGCTCTGAATATTTTCCTGATAGACTTCAGGATTGCACCATGCATGTTCAGGGAAGGGAAGATTTTGAGCCAAAAAGCCACAGGGGCATAAAAGTGAGAGCAGCAGTCAGACAGAAAATCTTGTTCTTATTAATCTTCCATTTTTTAAGACAACTGGAGAATGTTTATGATTTTTCTCGTCATTTACACAGGGAGGTTTTCAAGGGTTTAATGGATCACCAGAATCCAGGAGCTCACCTTTCCCGGGTTCAGTCTAGGCCTTTGAGGCATTTCAAAATTCCTGCTCCAGCGAGGGAATGAGATTGTTCAGATAATTCATTTTATGAACACATAGAGCAATATTTTCAATAATTTTGTCTAGCTTTCAATTTTATTGTCTAGTAAAAGATAATGGATAAAAACAACCTGACCTTTTGTAAGTAAAATTCCACTGGCCACACATAAAACCAACCAGCACTTCAGAGCCTTGAAGAATCATACAAATACTAAGTCCTGGTAATCTTCCAGTACACTAAAGAGCAAAGAGTGAAGCATTTATGGGAAGAATTGGGATCACAAGGTATAAATCTTACTGGTTTGGGACCATATTACACCAAGATCATGCCCTTGCCATGCTATGCCAATTTGCCCAGTGGTGCTGTAACTGTTGTGAACATTGCCCTGTAAGGCCATAAAACAAAACCAGTAACCCATTTCTGGCTCCCTTTCAGTTAAGAACAAAATTAACTTTCCATTGATTAGGAATTAAAAGCATAGCAGGGAATATAACCCAAATGCACTGCTCAACGGGCAACAGACCTGAGCACCAGAAGCTTCTGCCTCCAACCTTTAAAGCTATTAACCCTGGCATGAATTTTTATTTAGTGTTAATTAGGGGACTGGCAGCAAAAATCAATTAATTAATTACATCTCAGATCCACTGGAAAGCATAATGGAAATCAAAGAGAGCTGGGTTATTCTGCCTCCATGGAGAAAAGGCTGCTGGAGTGATGGCACTCCCTGTTTCTTTAACTGTAAAGAAAGAAGTGTTAAAAACAGAATTAAAAAAAAATCTGAGCAAGATGATTTCCCCTAGCTGGAAATGCCAAACTCTTCCTTGACTTGGCCCATCTGTCAGGAAAATATGCACCTCTGGCTCCTGCTGTCAGTTTTGCCTCTGGAGCTCTGTGATCCTGGGGATTTCTTGCACCAGCCCTGCAAAATTCACCCTTCCCCTGCCCACAGGTTCAGGTAATGGAGAAGCTCCAGCAGGTCCCACATGTTGCCCCAGAGATGTTTCTGCAGGACTCAGATGGAGCCACCAGCACACATTGCCATCCCCCTGGCCACATCCCTCACCAGGACACACACATTGGGCTATTCCATCAATTTCGGCAAAATTCTGTGTGAGGTTTGGGTTCGCTTGAGTTTTGAATGCCCAAGGTACAATTAGCTAACTAACGTTGCTGGCAGTGATTAGCGGGTGCTAATTACAATAGAATTCCTGTCAAATTACACGGTGCATAAGTACAGCCTGACAAACTAGTTCAATTTTTAGGGTGGAGGGGGTGAGTGGAGGGGCTGGCAGTGCCAGCAGGCGTCTCCAACATCAACACACATCCATCCTGTGCCGTGTTTCAGGCAGCCAGCTAGCACAGAGCGATTTTTATTGGGGCAGAGCAATAACATTAGTCCCTTATGGCTTCAAGAGACAAAAACCAAGAGGTGAGCAAACCTTGTGTTTGTGGTGAGCATCCAGAGCAGCCCAGATCACAGAATTCCTGCTGCGACAGCTTCAGTGCCATTGGAAACCTTTTATTTCCTTATAGGAATGCTTGAGAGCTGCTGGTTACAAGAATGTTCTAACCAGAAGTGTTCTGATGGAGTTAATCAAGAGGTGCCACTGCCCTCCTGGTGTCCCTGGCAGCCCAGCAAGGTGCTGCTGCCAGAGCTGTTTGCAGCAGGAGAGCAAGGAGAGGGAAGCAGCTCTGTGAGCCTCTGCCGACGGCCCTGCTGCTCAGCCCATTTATCAGTGCCGCCACGGAGAATAAATATTTATAAATGGTGTGTCAGCTCTAATGTGATAAATTATCTCCAGTCATCACAGAGATGGTTCGAGATGTGTTAAGCCGGTTTTAAACATTTGGCTAAGAAAATGTCTGAGAGTGGAGCTGAAGGAGGAGAACCAGGAAGAAATCCCCACGTGTGCCAAAAAGAGGAGGAGAGAACATTTACCTGTTTGACTTTGTACCACACTCCTGGCCCTGGGTTTGTGGAGTGCAAGTAACCTGTCGAAGTACATTAAAACTCTCTTGACTTACCCCAGTTTATTGTAAATATTACAGCAAATCCATTGTAAACAGCAGCAAGAGGCTTTTGGGAACCCATTAATCAAAATAAACTGCTCTGGAAAATGCCTCTGCTCAGCTTGTTTAACTAGTGCTGCAGCTCCATACTGCATAGCTGATTTCAAAATATACAATTTATTGCCTTGGATGTCTTTGCTCAGAGCTAGATCTAAATTCCTCTGGGTACTTTAACATACAGTTAATCAAAGCACAATGCCACCCCTATCATATTTACAATCTGGCAGGCAATTAGTCAATAATAAATAAAATGCATTGGAAAGACAAATGATATTACTGTGTATGTATCAATGGGCTTATAGGCTCAAAAGATTTATCAGTACCACCGGAGAGAATAAATATTTATAAATGGATGTGTCACTCATAAAGTGATAAACTATCTCCAGTCATCACATGAAGAATGCATATTTTCAAGTTGACATACTTTATTATCTACCTAATCATTTTTCAAAAGGTGTTTTTCAACTTTATTAGCTGTACTTAACAACTGGAGGAACTTACTATCATCATCACTGAACAGAGGTTGTACAGCAAAGCCTCACTCAGGATTTCCACTGCAGGTTGTACAGAGGGAATAATAGATTTCCTTTCTCCTGTTATGCTTTGGCCCCAGAGTACTGAATGTCCTGCAAACCCTATATCTGTGAGCAGAACCACTTAAAAAAGATTAAAAGCCATAACCTTCCCCCAGATAAAAAATTCAGCATTCACAGTGTTTAAATTTCAGATGCCATTGACACTCAGATACTGGAAACCCATCGGGACTCAAACATGTTGATTAGCTCAACCACAATTCCCTGCTGGGAGGGAGCAGGATTTGAAACATCAGTACAAAAAAGTATTTTCCCTACAATTCTTTTGTCACCATCTCCAAAACTAGGAGCCCAGTTTATACCCAATCCTGACAACCTAAATAAGTGACTTACAGTGTCCAAACTAAGGATGTGTTTTAAAACCCACTGATGTTTTCTATAAATATTTAAATAAGAGTATTTTTTAGGAAAGTAGCTTGTGTTAGCCAAAGTGTGAATGAAGTTGTATTTGCATCAAATTTAAGCCAATGTAACTGGAGCCACTCTCAGAAATGTTCACAGCAATCACACAGAAAGCCAGTAATTCTTTTCTGCTTAAATCCTCACCAACAGATCATTAGCTAATGATTAACTCAGCCATATTTATTTATAGAACTTTGATTTTCATCTCATCTGATTATATCATATTTTATTGACTGAAAAGCTGAAGTGGCTACAGTCTGACTTATCAGTGCAACTGTTTTAGGGCCGTTAATAACCCAAATAATGAAGGGGTTTTTTAGAACTAAAACCACCAGGTCCTTGCCTGAGTCCAGCCAGACACCACCTGCTGCGAGGACAGATGTTTGGATGGCTGCTGCACCTCTGGGTTTCCCTGCCCTGGGGGATGGAGCTGCACTTGGCTTGCACATGGAAGCTTGGGAGTAAGCAACAGAAACTGGATATTCTCCACATTTGCAAATCCACCATGCCAGCTAGACCTGATAAAATTTTAAATGCTCCCTTGAATGAAGTTTTTTTTTTTAAATGCTGCTGTTGTTATCCCACTCATTTTACATCGGAGTTTGGCAGCGGATGCCATTAGCGAACATTCAGTGTCAACAGTGTCATGATGTTGCTCTTAGAGATGTGTCAAGTACCCTAGCGTGCTCTTGCTGCATTTAAAATGAACCACAGCGCTGAGACTGTGCCAATTTCTTGCATTAGATCCAGAATGAAGCCAGCAAACGTGTCAGGTGCACGGAGCGTGCTTCAGGAATAAACAAGTGACAAAGGAAACTCCTTTCTTCTGCTGCTTTTTTTCTTTCCAGCACGTCTTGTCACACAAATTAATTGTTAGGGAAAAGCCTTTCTGCTGCTCTGCTGTGCTGAGCTGGCTGCCTCTGCAAGGGGAGAGGAGAGGTGGTGACCAACCAAGGGCCCCAGAGCACTGGGAATCCTGTAAGGCAGCCACTTATAACCTGGGTTTAACTTGCTTCTCATTCATTATTCTTCACAGAAGCTTTGGAGGCAAGACAGGAATTTAGATAAACTACACAGGTCTGGTTCCCTAGAATAAGAAAAAAACCCTCTATTTTAGAAGTGTGGTGCCCAGGCCATGTTAGTTAGCAGGTCTCAGACTAAACGTTGGGGTTTTTTTTCCTGACGTAGTCACAGTTTTTCCTCTGCAAGTCATTTCTCTGTCTAAATCTTCAGTTTCTTGGAAACCACATGACTGATGGTCCTGACTGCTCGAGCCTGAGATAATCTATTGCACTTGAGCTGCAGAGTTGCCCACTCAGCATTATACATCGCTCTGGTTTGCACCACTTGTTTTACGAGGTATAATACCAGCTTTAGATCCTTTGTAGCTGAAACGCTGACAATTTTTTTTCCCTCCATGATTCTAACCAGGGGAAAGAAACGCATTTGTTGAAGTGAGAAATTCTCACGTTAAACCACTTTAACCTTGCTTATTCACATGAGAAGATTTAGGATAGAAACCCTGCAGTGTGTGTGCAGAACCAGAGCTGTGGCAGAGCCCTGACATGGCAAACACCAAGATCAGCTTGCCCAGGGTCACCTGGGGACAGCAGCAGGACTTGCATGTGACCCAGGGACTTTGGCAAGTTCAAAATTCAAAGTTCAACTGAATATTATTCAAAATTCAAAAGCTTGAGTAAAACCAACTCTGTTCCAGTTTCACAGCAGTGAGATGGAGACCATGCCTTCCTAATCCTGCTCCTTGCACACCTGGGGTGGCATTACAGCACCCCCTGGAAAGGCTGCTGGAGCCAGCTCACCCCAGCCCTAGGGTTCACCCCAAAGCCCTGCTAGCTCCTGCAGTGTCTGAGTGCAAGGCAGAGCTCACTCAGATAAATTCTGCTGCTTTCATCACATGGCCAGGGTCCCTCATGGGATGGGCACTGCTCAGAGCCAGGCAGGGTCTCCCAGGGCCAGGCTGGCCTCAGCCCTCCTGTGTGAGCAACCCCAGCCCTGTTCTCTGTGGCTGGATGAGGCTCAGTTGCTGTCTGACCCAATGGAGATGTTTCCTAGGAATGAGAATTTTTTTGAGAGCTTGCGATAAAGCAAACTGCTGGAGGCGAAATAACAAAACTGGGAGTATGAGCTCTTCCAGTGGGTCAGCTGAAGCTAATGCTTTGAGAATAGCAATCTTTCATCCAACTGCATCTCACCAAAACATTTCCAAGACAGATATCAAGCGACCTGCAACAAATCACCCAGGAACTTAGGTTACAGCTGAAATTCCAAGAAAATCTGAGCTCAGGGAATAGTGGCTGAGCTCATACATGGCAGAGTAGACTTATGCTGTGAAAGGTTATTCTGGTGCTCAGTAACAGGGGGAAATGATCTTTCAAGCTAGAGATTTCTCAGCTGAGGGTGGCTGTTGAATAAACCTCACCAAGGCTCAGAAGGACATTTGAAGGAGCTGACTCCTTGCAGCGGCATGCCATGCAACTGGAATTTTATTTCTAGCAGTTGAGCAAAATTACAAACAGCTGGCGGATTTTGGGAACATTTAAAAACATTTCTTTCAAGGTACGTTATTGCTTTCTCAAAAATAAATACACATGCCACACATTCCCCCTTTTGCAGATACAGTGATCGTGTATCCCAAGCACCATTTATTAGCTGTGCTACAAAATCCCTGTGCTGCAGTGGTGGGACTCAATTTTAATTCTTTTTTTTTTTCTCTGAAGCCTGGTAGTCCCGCTATACCAGGTGAACAAGTGCATTCATATATGATAAAGGAGGAGAGGGTGATCACAGCACAGCTGTGTTATCACTGCGCTCTCCCTCCTGGGGCACAGAGCATCCCAACTCAGCAGGGAACCAAGAGGGGGTTGCTAAAAGGTGACTGGAAAAACCTGATTACTTTATGCACGAGGGATTTGTTTCAAATGCTGCTGTGTGGACTCCCCAGAGGTCCTGCAAGCTGAGGATAGATTGCAAAAATTGTGTTCTTGTACGTGGAGGGGTGAACTGATGAGGGCTCTGTTCAATTCCCTCTAGCAAAGGGCAGGAATAGAAAGGCAAAAATTAAAATCTCAGCTCACAAATTGTCTCCCTGTGTGAATGTTTCTCCACCAGTTAACACTTACTGCTGCCTGCCCCCAAATCCTTCCTGTCCCTTGTCATTGCTGAGCACACAAACATCCTCTCCACCACACAAGGTCATCTCCATCCTCCAAGCAAGGCCCCACTCTGCTCAGCCTCCCCTAGCTCAGCGCTGGTCCCAGGCAGCATCCTTTGCCTGGAACACTTTCCCTGCAGAGAGAATCAGCTGGGGACACCTCTGGACAAGGTGAGGTGACCCTGGGAGGTGAGGGGCACAGAGTCAGCAGCACACAGCAGCTGGGAGCGCTGAGCCCGCGGGGGATGCACTGCTGCACACTGTGCATTTCAACACGGGCTCTAATTGAATTCATGATGAGAGCCACAGCCCCACATCATCAGCACCATACGGCATTTCACAGCTGGGGTCGTAACTCAGCTTCATCAGAAACCTGCAGCACTGAGGAATGAGCAATAGCAGTGGTGTGTTGCTTTCTCAAAGGCTCTTGTGCAGGGTGGGGACACAGGCAAGTGTGTGCAACGTCAAGAGGAAAATTGGGGGCTTTGATTTTCTTAATTTTAGTAGCAGTTTTCACATATCAGAAAAGACTCTTTCGAACATGGGTGATTTTTTTTTTTTTTAATCAGTAAATAACACTGCAAGGGCAAGGTGAGTGCTACTGATGTACCTATGGGATGTGTTCCATCAATGACTATCCCCAGACTGAGCAGATCCAGGATTCCTTGTTGCCACAGGGCCACACCACATTCAGTCCCTCTTGTCTTCCCTCTTCTCCGTCCTTTCCTCTACTCTCAGAAAACAATATGCAGCATGAGAGACGTGCTGGAAACAAGGATTGAGTCCTGACAGCCCATGTGCTTTAGCAGCTGCTACCTTGGGATAATGAGGTCAATCCTTTACAAAGTGAACCTCATAAAATCCCTGCTCTGTCTGCAGTGACACATGAGGACGTCACGACAGCCCTCATACAGACTTGGCAAAACGTGACATATTTCTGAAGATTTCAGTTAACTAAGGCCTCAATGAGCTCTTCTTCCATGTGCCCAGGCAAGGACATTCCAGGGGATTTGGGGGGGCTGTTCCCCCACTCACAGGGATAGGCATATGAGGGCAGGTGGGTGGATGTTACAGGACCTTTAGAGGGCAATGACAATGCTCTTTTCCATCACACAGCAACTAAACACTGGACAGTGAATATCTGGCATTTCCCCTCTTTTCTAGGGTATCAGTCTCTAGAGACCTCCCCTGCACTATGCACAGGAGCACACTTGCACACACTCATCTGCCTAAAATAACTCCTGCTTTATCCCCACCAGTTAAAAAGCCTTACAGGCAGTGGCCAGGAATCCTTTCTTTCTTTGTCTTGTGATAAAACTGTGTTCAGCAAGCCAAAGGACAAAAGCCCTGGAATTTCAGCTTGGCTGATCATCCCTCTTTTCTTCTCCCTGTCTCAGAAGTGCAGTTGCCTCCAGCAGCTCTGCTGCCTTGCCTTAGGCTAGGGTATCTTCAGGAGGAAACCACAGATCCCTTAGCTTGAGAGGGGGCAGAACGGAAAAAATTCGGAGGTTTGGCAGGGCTTAGATCTGAAGCTTTAGTATGAGCCTCTCCAAAGACTGAGAAAAGGAAATTTCACAGAATGGGTGTTAGAAAAAACAAAAAAATCTGTAACCAGTCTAATTTGATAACCAATTTGTCTCAGCCATGCTCTCACCCTTGCTTTTGAAATGAACGTTGTTGGGAGACAAATGTCAGCAAGCCAGGCTGGAGTGTGAAATCCATCACAAGCACAGCCACCAGATGTGTTTGCTTTATGAACTTCGGATTTCCTGAACCTCTTGGTTAAAAAGCATCTGTCTCCATTACTCGAGATCAGGAGTGGTGAATTCAGCAGCTAACAATCAAGTCGAAGCTGTTTATTGAGAAGTTTCTTATTTCTTGAGAAGTTTCATCAGATGAGGTTATTCATTGAGGAATTACATGCTCCATTCCAGCAGTTTGAAACTTTCCAACAATTATTTGCTTCTCAGACTCACTACCTGGATGCAAAGTACTCTAATACAGTTATCATTCCTAGGTGTAAATGTTCAGTAATGAACCCAAACTTCTCTTTTGTTAAAGTCTCACAGCTGAGCTTATGAGACTTATTAATCTCTAGAAACACACACCTCATTATCCACCTGAGGCAAATCCTAGATCCCTATGCCACACATGCATTGGAAAAGGCTTGATTTATATGGTTCTAAAACTCTTGCAGGAAGCACACAGCCTTTGACTTCCTAAGAAAGTTGGAAAGAGGAAGCTGCTTCATTTGCAAATTTAGCGTTCAAGATTGAGGGCAGCATTCTTGTCCTCTGACCTCCCTGCAAAACCATTTTAACATCACACCGAGCTACACTGAGTGTGTATCCATATATATAGAGAACTTGCCAGAATTTCTGTCATACCAAGGTCTAAATCCAGCACTTTAGCTCCTGCCACCCCTTGCTCACACAGCACACACTGGAGATGCCCCTTTGCTGGGAGGTCCCAGTGCCAAAGCAGCAGCTCTGGGGTGAGCAGCTCCCACAGAGGAACACTGGCAAAACTGCCCCAAATCCAAGTTCAGGACCAGGTTTGCAAACTTCATCTCTCCAGTAATATTTGTTACAAGCACATATTTACAGAAAGCTGGCTGGATCCGTATAGGACAGGAACTGTAATTTTTTCACACTTGGCTCTCAAATTTCTCTGCTGGGGTCAAGAAAAAACAGCTGAACTGCTCATTCATCCTCCCTAATTTACTTCCTTGTGTCTGGGGCTGAGGGGCACAGGAGGCATTCCCTGTACATCCCCACATTTCGGGGCTGGATGCCTTTCTCCCAGTGGAGAACGTGCTCAGGGAGGAACTTTCCCAGCAGCACAACCATCACTGAGCCAGCCCCAGGCTGGGCACTGCCACAGCTGCCACCACAGCGCCCCAGCACAACATCCTACTTTCCTCTTACCTCCTTTTGGCTCTTGATGACCATTCCTGCTCCAAAAAGCAAGAAAAGCCGGGGGGATGCTGCTCCGTTTGCTGTTTATCTGAGAGCCCAGTGCAGAGGCAGTTCCGAAGCAACCTCGGTGCAAATTGATGACAAGGCAATAAAACTGTCTTCAGATAAGTAGAGCAGTTTGCATACGCCTTTGTGCGTGCACCTGCCTGTTCAGCGAGTCATCACTCATTTCACAGCTCATTTCGCTGACTGTGGTCCGCAGGTTTTATCTCTTTAATTGGGCAAACAATACACACCTTGCCTCTGCACAGAAAGCCCGGTGCTAACCTGCATGTCTCTTGCAACTTGGTGGTTTGGCTTCTTGTTTAAATCAGCTCCAAGCAACGCTGTGCTTTTAAGGTGGAGTGTTCTTTTTGTGGTGGTTGTCTGTCTGCAATGCAAGCACTCAGATTTCTGCAAGGATTTGGATTCTGTCTGAAGCCAGTCTTTGAGAGCTCACCTCAGTGTCCACTGAAGCCTGGCGAGGGAGTGCCTTTGATGTCATATGGCTTTGGGATGGACCCAACAGGCCTAAAAGGACAAGAAATGAGAGTCCCCTCCTTCCCAAGCAAGGATCTAAAGCAGAATAATGTAGAAGCTGAAATTTATGAGTTACCCTACTTCAGGGGGTTTCTTTGGAAAAAGTCTGGGTTTTTAAACACACAAGCAGGGACAGGCTTTAGCATCTCCAGCGGGGCCAGCAGAGTTAGCACAGTGACAGCCTTGGTCTGAGGAGAAGTTAATGCAAAGAGCAGTGAAACTGCCCGAGCAGAGCTTGCTCCTCCAGCAGAGTGTTCTCCCTCCTTCCTCCACACCTTCCACTGCTCCCAGTGCTCCCAACCCCATCCTGCAGGCTGGGGCTGCAGGGCACAGTCACAGTCCCTGTTCATCCACAGGACTATGCTGCTGGCTGCACCATCACCTGCACAGCCCAGCTCTGGCCTGGGTCCTGCTGAGCTGCCAAGAGCCAGGACAAACCTCACAGAGCTGGACAAGGCTCTCCAGGAGAGGATGAGCTCCCATCGCTGCGGCAGCTTGAGCAACGAGGCCGGAGAGAGCCACTCAGAAAACACACACCCACACGAGCTTTGCAGCATGATTAGTTTTTGGCGAAGACACGCTGAATGTAGGGTGGGGGGAAAGTGCTGTCTTTGTTCGAAGATGCAAATGAGCATCTTTTTTAGAAGCTGAGAAAGAGCCCCGACTAACCAAAATTGCGCATTGACTGAAATAAGCCAGGCTGCCTTTCAGATGTAGACTTCAGACAGAAAATGAAACATATCAAAGTGTCTGATTTGACGTGGCTTGCAGCTGCAAGGCAAAGCGACTGTCCCATTTTTTTCCCCTGAGGCAAACACTCAAGATTTTCTTGATCTTATCTTTGTCTTTCTATAAGTCTTTGAAAACCATCTGTAGAGATTCATAAAGGGTATTTGTGTTTTAAGTAAACTGCAGAAGTGATCTATACCGAACAGATGGAAACAAATCAAAAAGCTTAACGGGATGCAGAAAAACAGCAACACTTCGAGAAATACTAGATCTGAATGAGTAGGCAGGTTGTCTCCCATTTGTGTCACATTTGGTGTGGCATCTCTTTCTCGGAGCTCTCTCTGCAGCCCGCACAGGGAGCTCTCCTCATTCCTCTCCTCTCCTTGTTCACAGGCTGCAAAACACTTCCCCGGCTGCGTTTGATCTTCTGGACAAGCATCCCTTCGATGGGAATTGTTCAGCTCCTTGGCAGAGCCCTCGCATCCACCCGGAGCTCTTAGTGCAGCTCCCTCACAAATAGATTGCATTTGACAGCAAAGGGCTCTGATTTTTCACGGCTTGCCAAAACATTTCTGCACAGGGAAGGTGGGGGAGAAAAGTGCTACAAATCAATCTCGGCATGCTCGGGGATCGTGCGGTTGTTTGTTTGTTCCGGGTGATGTTTTTTTCTGACAGACGATTTCAAAGAAGCACAAGACTGCTTCCTCAGTACCAGCTTTTCATAGAAGACACAATAAGGTGCAAAATGATGTGTCTTACTGGAGTGAGTGGGCGTTAATGGGACTTCCTGAGAGTACTAACAAAACCCACAGAGAAAAAGAGAAAAAACACTTAAAAAAAAATTTTCCCTGGTGTTTCAGTTTCGGCCTTGAGTGTTCTCTCCTGTCCCCATTAGTCAGAGCCCTGCATGCCCAGTTTGAGGAGGACACTGTGACACTGCTGGGGAGCATCAGCCCCAGCTCAGATCAGTCATTGCAGTGACTGCAAGGCCAAGGATGAGTTTTGCTCAGGGTTACAAAGACAATTTTTATATCAGCACAGCCCTGATTTCACAAAATTCCCAGCAGTTTGTTCAGAGTCTGGTCCCTGCTAACACAAAGTCTGGACTGTATAATCCCCTCCATAAATTTATCAGCTTCCATCATAAAACCACTCGGACACAGTGTTGCTGCACAGCTGTTCCATAACCTCAACCCTCTGGTGGCAGCAATGCCTGTTTTCTTTCCAGCTTACGTGTATTAATGGCCAGTTTGTACCTTTATTTCCCCTCCTCCTTTTCGTTTCTTTACTCACCAGTCACTAACAGGCCCAAGGCAAAGGTTAAGGTAAATTCCAGATGGGAGACCCAGGGATGGAGGGAGTTGTTGGAGTGACATCAAAGCACTCCTCCACTTTGTTTCTGTAGGATGTTACATGATAGAAGTTCAAGATAAACGTGTGTTTCTATTGAGCTACTTAATTTATTACACAGCCAAGACACAGATTCTGCCTTAAGCATCTCAGGAGGTGGCTGTTCTTATCCTGCTGTCCCACCTGGTCCCCAGGATGGACACTAGGGACAGTCCTGTCCCTTTAGACTGGGACTCCTCAGTTGGGAAAGGAAAGGAGCACTTCAAATGAAGAAATGGCAGGGTGTGCTTTGACCCCATGTCAGCCTTCCCCATCAAGATGAAAGTCTGGCAGTTTTGAACTATGGGCTGAGCTCAGTGCAGACCCAGATGTGTTCCCATTGTTGTCAAAGGGAATTCATCTTTGGCTTTGCTGGAGCTGAGCAGGACAATGTCAAAAGCATCTGAAAACTCAGTTCTCCTCTGAATGCCAGGAGGCACAGCCAGAGCAAATCCTTGACCTCCCTCCTTTCCCTCAGCACAGGGCTCAGGCCACAGGGCTCCAGCATGAGCAGCTGTGATGGCAAAGGTCCTTCCATGTTGACCCAGCAGCCTCCAGGACAATCACTGCGGTGTGCTACACACTTTTATCACCATCTCCCTTAGCCATTGATCAAGGAATTGAAGCATTCCTACATTTTCCTCTGCCCCTTCCAAAGGGGTCACTGCCTTCTGCTCAGTCATGCCAGCTTTGTTCTGGAAGAGAACAGGCAAAGACTGACTTCCACCCTTGTCCATCAGGCCACACTCATGAGACCAAGCGTGGGTGACACCTGGGGCATTGTCACCTTGAACATATCCATTTCCACCCCCATCTGGAGCTCAGCCAGCTCCAGGCTCTGCCTCCTGAGCAAAGCACAAGGCATCCCGTGCTTTCATCCCAATGGACCTTTGGTATTTGGATCCATGCAAGTGCAGATTCCCAGCTCTATCCATCTCCCAGCCTGGAGAGCCTTGCATGCAAAAATAGAGACAACACTGTGACTGATATTTTTAGAAAGGGAATGCATATGTAAATTATTCCCCTGAAAATGTCTCTGTGCGTCAGACTCTCCCCTGATTCAGAGAACATCCCTTCTATCTTTTCCTGAAGTACATGCTGCGCACAGAGAAGCTTAACATCTCAGGCAGAGAAGGTTGCTGCAAAAGTGATTCATCTATCACATCCTTCACAGCTTCGGTAAACTGGAACGGTGAGAATCTCTCTGCCCCCAGCCTTGGCTGCTCCAGAGCTCCCGACTTCCCTCCCATTCACAGCTTCGTGCGCACAGCGGAAGGCGAGGAGCGCGGCTGGCTCCCTCACCTCGCTGTCCCCAGCCTCCCACCGTATGCTTCCTGCTGAGGATGCAGTGGGAATGCAGACAAGCCCATCTGCCGGGAGCGCTGCCCCGGCCGGCGCCTCGCAGGCTGCGGCTGGCCGGGGGGAGAGGAGAAGAGAGCTCGCTGCCCTCGGCAAGCACCCACCCGAGCATCCCACCCTCGATTCCTGCATCCCACCCGTGATTCCTGCATCCCATCTGCCATTCCTGCATCCCACCCTCGATTCCTGCATCCCACCTGCCATTCCTGCATCCCACCTGCCATTCCTGCATCCCATCAGCTATTCCTGCACCCCACCTGCCATTCCTGCATCCCACCCATGATTCCTGCATCCCATCCCTGTTTCCTGCATCCCATCCCTGTTTCCCACATCCCATCCCTGTTTTCCGCATCCCATCCCTGTTTTCCGCATCCCATCCCTGATTCCTGCATCCCACCTGCCATTCCTTCATCCCACCAGCCATTCCTGCGTCCCGACCATCCCACCGGCACAAAGCTGAGCCTCCTCCAGAGCTGCCCATCCCTGGGCAGCCGAGGCATCCTATCCTTGGCAGCCTCCCGAGAGGAAGCGGCACTCCCAGCCACCAACACACGCAGCTGTGTTTCTCCACCCCCTCGCATTCACGCCCTCCATCAGTGCAACCTGCCCAAAACTCCGCCGGTCCCCGAGGCTGCCCGGCAGCTCGGGAAGGGCAGGAACTGTGCACCAGCAGTGCCCCGAGCTTTGGGAGGTAAACAGCACAGTCCCCGACGTTATGTTCCATCACTGTCCAGAAGCTATTAGGAAGCTAATTAAAATGAATAGATCACTTAAGTATTCAGAGTTCATATCCCATTAATTCAACGGCGCAGGATACAGAGGAAAAGACAAAGGCTGAAGAAAAGGCCAAGGACGGTACAGCAACGTTCCTCAGTGTGGATTTTTTACCCTCCATTCTTGTAATACAAAAGATAAGTCTGTCTCCTGGCTTATCTAGATACATTTGTAAAGATTAAAAACACACTTCTTTGCCTTTGCATTCTGCTGTAAATGATTAGCCCACGGTATTGTTAAGCAGGCGCTCTGCCAGCCCCAAGGTTCTGATTTAAGCCACAAAGACAGAGAAATTCAGAGGGAAACCTGCTGCTGCTTGAGTGGAGCAACCAGGCAGGCAGGATGCTGCCCCTTCCCTGCCCTGGCAGGCAGATGGGGAGACGGGGCCGCAATGAGCCTCAGCTCTACGGGAGAGGCTGCCCCCCAATTCCTGCACCAGGAGAAAAAAGCATTTTCCTGCTTACCGGTGCTGTCTGGGAACATGGACACTGGTACCCACACAAGGGCATATATCCCACCTGGAGCAGCCCTGTGACATCATCCCCAAGGTTCCTCTCTGGCTTTGAGGTTGGCTATGAGATGGGAGTAGCACTTCCCAAAGCCTTGGGCACAATCCAAGGAGGTGTCCCTGCAGAGAAACTGCTGTCCCCAAGCACATCCTGAAAACCCAGCTCAGCAGGAATGAGCAGGCTGCAGGAGAGGAGTCAGGTAGCTCAGAGGGTGGGAAATGGGATCACACCTTAAAAAAGCCACAGAAAAATAGCCATTGCACAGCCCTGTGGCCTGTAAAACATGGATGTTGCTCTACTGCAAAGATGTTTTATATGGTTCATTGTGGGGCCTTGGAGAAATTCAGGAGTGGATCTCATCCTTATCCCACCTTGCACTGCCAGGTTGAAGCTGCTCTATCACTCTGCTTCATATATCTGCTTTTAAAACTGGCATTGCAGTCACCTAAGTCCTCCCTGTGTCCCTGAAAATATTGCTGGGTCAGAGAAACTCAGCTACAGCCAACCTGCTGAAGAATGTGTGTGCTTGTACCCCAAAAACCTCTACTCACAGTCCTGTGGTTTGGAGCTCTTCAGCTGAACAAAACCTAACTCGAGGAAATGCAATCCTTTGCCACATTCCAGACCAGCACAAATTAATGTATTGGCATTAAAAGTCCATGAAAAATGGGGTTAATTACGGAAACGATGACCTTTATATACAGCAGCTCAGGCATGGGCTGCTCTCATACATCATCGTGTTAGGAAGAGCCACTTACTGACACACAACAGCAAATAATAAATAATAAATAATTAATCCATCAAACTAAATTGAACTTTGTGTAATGTAGTCCTGACAAACCATGGATTAATTTGCCTAATCCATCATCTGTTAATCCTTCATCCTTAAAAAATGCACATAAGTGCTACAACTGTGTCATTCAAGACTATTCCTACAGGCAAGGGGACTCAGGTACTTCCTGAAATCCATCAACTGAGTTTTCCACCTCTAGCAAATACTGCCAGAGCATTGCAGATTCCATATGGCAGAGGAGGATAACTGGAGCATCAGAAGTTCTGGATTGATGAAGCCACAAAAATAACAATCAGGGGTTTATATCATCTGTAACTAAGTCAATTACACTGATCTTAGCACATTGTTTGCACTATATAAATAATAAATGCTAATATTCAATGTTAAAGGAAACTGGAGCTGTAACCCATACTAGCAGATCTGCACAATAAAGCTCATTGCATAAAAGCTTGCACATTAGAATAAGGGTCTTGGTAAAAGGAGGAAATGAAGAGGATTTTTAGGTTTCAAATGTATTTTATTCTGAGTCTGTTTAGGGTTTCCCAGCTGTAGGAGAGGTGACACAGCAGAGCTGAGGAGCTGGAGCTGGAGAAGGTACAGGAGCAGTAGGTGTGCACACCTTACTACCAATACTGGCAATGTATTTCTGTAGCCACCAAGTGCAAAATAGTCCCAGAAATCTGGGACTGGAAATCTGTGTCTGGTTTTAAACAGAAAGCCAAGGAGCCAACAGTTAAATACTTTCCCTTCCTGTAACAGATTACTCCAAAGTGAAGTTGTTTCCCAGCCCCGTTGTCAAATCTAATGAATTTGCTCTTTGCAACATCACTTGCATTTGCTTTAACTGTCAAGTGACACCGTGAGGTGACAGAGCCAAACCTGCCCAAGAGCTGCAGAGGAACCCTGCAGCTCTTTTGCATTCAACATTAACCCCTCGTGTTCACACTCAGCTCATGCATTGTGCCTGCTGGATCCTCACAGAGCAGCTGGGAGAGTGTGCAGGGTCCTTCCCGGGCAGAGGGACCAGGAGGATGCTTCTTGTGGCATTAGCACAACAGAAAACCTTGAAAAAACATTCCCAAGGTGGCAGGAGCAGCAAGAACAGCAGGAGGGTCATGTTTTGCTGCCTTACTTGGCAGCAAAGAACTTGCACTGGTCCTGCCCTGTCGCTGTTGAGCCGCTAGCAGAGAAAAAGACCCGGATTCTCAGCGTGGCAAAGAAAAGAAGCCTTTTATTATTTTAATTCCAACTTATATAGATTTTTCAGAGGTCACCCAGATTGGTCAGTCAGAAACCTCCCCCTAGGCCTGACTGGCCAGGCCTGAACTGTCCAAATCTCGAGACACTGTTTTAACAACATCCAAACTTTATCTTTGTTTATAAAACACAGGAGAAAATTCTCATGGGAAAAGTCTGTGCTAGCCACACTGCCCCACTGCAGAAGTCTCCATCCCCAAGCAGAAAACACAATTTGAGGGAAAAAGCAGGCCAATCTTCTTATCTTCAGATAAGAAAGGCAGGACTGCTGAGTGGGAGGCACAACACAGACAACCTTTGCTACATCTCAGGGAAAGGGCACTGCACTGCTAATGAAGTCTCTAGGGTAGAATTACAAAGTATTAACGTGTGTAAAAAGTGCAGTAATGGCTGAAAGCTGGAAACCAAGGGTTAATGGAAGAAGCCACAGTCACCTGTGCAAATGCATATTTAATGTTCTCAGAGGACAACTATGCCAACTGCTCGGCAGCCAGGAACTCTTTCTTAAGAGCTACTGTCATAAGCTTCTGATCTAGTTCATAAATAATCATCAAATGAAATGATTTATGGATTTGCTGAACTAAAACTTTCTCTGTTCTTCCTCAGCTCCTCTTGGATGTGTGGGAGAGGAGGGGGACTGCAGGAGCTTGGGCTGATGTCTCCTGCACAGGTTCAGATTGTCCCTTGCTGTGCCAGGGGCAGTGCAGGCAGCAGAACCTGGCACAGGGATCCCCATGGGATGGGCTTGGAGACAACCTCAGGACCCTCCTTGGCTCCCAGTGGCCATGTCCATACCTGGCACCTGCCAGGTATTACCCAGACATTAATCTCAAAAATCCCAGCCCATTTTCACCAGTTATCCTTTTACTTAGAAGAGTCAGAATGAGCATATACTGACGCACTCAAGTGTTATACGATTATCATGATATAAATAAATGTCATCACATTTAAATCACAACCTAACTTTGGGGTCAGCTCTGCTTTCAGCAGAAGGTTGGACCTGGTGGCCTCCTGAGGGCCCTTGAAACCTGAATTATTCTTTGATCTGGTGATTTTTCCCTAACAGAAATTTCCATCTCTTTTAACAGAAGTTACTTGTTGCAAGGCACAGGAAAAAGAAAGTTTAATAAGTTTAATAGATACCTCCTATTTTGAATTCAAAGGTTTAAGAGAAGCAAATACATTTAAAAGAGGGCACAGATTGCAATCCTGCAGCACTCCACACAAGGCAGCCAGTTCCAGTGCTGGCATGACTGCTTTCATATCCATCACTATTTGATTTTATAATGGTATCTAATTACCTTTCACAGCGTAGAAGACAGACTTAAAAACTGCCCTATATATTTTTTTCTCTAATTGCTAAGTACTGAACTTGCTTGTAGTGATTCACAGGCTGCTCTCATCTTCCTGGGAGCACCAGTCAGCTCCCAGCAGCGCATTTTTGGTATATTTATAAAAACTTGGTGTCAGCTGGTTATTGTGGTGCAGACAGCCCCTTGCTAAGAGACCCCAAGAGCTGCCTCTCCCTCCTGCCAGAGCCAGGGGTGTCCCACAGCCCCTCCTGCCCCTCCAAGCAGCAGCAGCAGCAGCTGAGAGGATCAAGCCGCGCTTGTGTCGCTTTGATGTTCCCAGGTGGAAGGAGCTTTAGCGGCACGCTGGAGTGTTGTTTTTACACAAGATTTATCAGCACAGTTAACACAGCGGCACAGAGCTGCTCTCTGAGCATGTCCTGAATGGCAATGAGCGCTGCCCAGCCCGGCTGCTGCTGCAGGTAGGGCTGACACTCACCTTCAAAGGGCTTTACAAACATCAGCCTCACCTCCGGCTCCCCAAGGAGGGGAGGGAGGCGCAGAGGTCATAGTCTGGCTTTGTGATGGGCTTGGGAGAGCCAGGATTCAAAAGAGATTTAAGTATCTTATTCTCACACAGACGTTTCTACAGGGCTTATACATTGTACTGCCTGGAGGAACCTCGTGCTTCGGCATGCGAGACTTTTGGTGGGTTAGGAAATATTTTATCCTGAGCTGTGTAGTTTTTCAATATCCAACAGGATGGGCTGTTCTGTGAAATAGAGTTCTCAGGCAGAAGCTTTGTTGAATTTTAACAGAGACACATCAATGAATCCACACTGATATCCCAGGGAGATCAAACAGGCAGCTAGAAAAATTACAGGAGAACGCATCTGGGATCCTTTGGGGGAAAACTGTCAAAGTATCATAGGAAAATATAAAGCTTGATAGGGTATCAAGAGGTCATCCAGTCCAGTGTTTATAAACCTTTAAAAATCACTTAACTCCTAAATCTAGAAGTCACATACCACTTTGTGCACTGCTGGCACATCTGCCTCACTTGCAAACCTAACCAATATTTGGACCAATGCTGAAATATGTTTTTTCTTCCTGTTTTATCTTTTAATTCCCTGTGTGATTTCTTCCTTCCTGGTTGTCTTCTGAGCTACCATGGGATGTTCTGTGAACACTTGGCTTCACCTTACAAACTCACAGGTGCCATCAAAACCATCCACACCAGCTCAGGACAAAATGCAATTCCCTTCAGTGACATTCTGGCTCCATCCCACACCTCACCCCATCATTTGTGGCTCCCCTGCCTCACCTCTGTGGGCACTGCACAGGGACATGATCAGTTATGTGCTTCTAAAAACAGAGCCACCCTTCATATACCTCTTGCAAAAACATTCCCAGTTTCTTCCAGTCAAAGCTGGGATGGGTAAGTCCAACAAAAGCAAATGGGTCTTACTGGATTTGCAAAGAGAGATTGCTTTGAGGTACTCACACCTCTGTGGACAGCATGTTTTACTGATCCAGCTGTCAAAGACAAGACCCCAGCAATTTAAATCAATATTATGTCTCTAATCCCTGTAGCTCACTGTCCTGCCCTGATTTGACTGTCTCCTGAGCTACCCTTTGCTAAAGGGAAGGTTTATTATTACCAGACACTGAGAGCAGATTAGTTGTGCAAACTCTGTACGAGATCCTCCTGATCTCACCCAGAGCCAATCCCACCTCTCCTAAATCTTGCTCCAGGACTATGGACCCACAACCATCCACCCATCAGGACGCACAACCTTGGGGATGGCCCAAGCAGCTATTTTCCATATTCATACACAAAACCATCCCCCCATCAGGATTCAAAGCCTTTGATATGACACCAAGTGGGGTTTGGTTGTTTTTCTCCACATATTTGGGCAGATGGAAGCAAGCATTTCCCACACCTTTCCCACACCTCCTCCCCGGAACAAGCCCAGCCCATCCAACTCCTTTCCCAACCACAGGAACCGCAGCCCTGTGTGGTTTGTGTACGTAACTAATGTGCCGAGGTCTGTTTTTTGTTTAAATAGCTGTGAAAAGCAGAGTGTGTGTTTTACCCAGAGATATATTACACTTGATTAGCCGGGGCGCTGGAGCGCGAATGCTACAACAGGAGATGGACGTGCTTAACCAGCGGTTGGAGCCTCGCTTGGTACCGTGGGGTCAAGGGAAAGATTAACTATATCTGACTGCCGTGTCAAAACACTCAATTGCAGCATTTATAAACCCACAGAACTAGTTGCCTCGGTCGGCAGAGCAGATTTATTTCCCTCCACGCAGCTCCCGTGATAAAAGCTGGGGCTGAGTTTTGTTTTTGGCTCCTGCCAAAGGGCAGGAGATCTGAAAAGTTCAGGTGGAGATGGGAAGATTTCAATATCTTCAGAGGAAAAAAAAAATCTAGGGGGAAAGATGGTGATTTTTCAGTTGTCTCTGCTTGTGGCTGACCCACAGCCAGGTGTGTAATTCAGCTCTGTGAGTTGCTTGTCTAAACATTCCTTTAATGGGAAAAAAAAATCCCATTTTTCTGCTCTTCAACAGGTGTAACACACACATAATAACTTCTGGTTTACACTCAACAACCTTGTGAAAAAGAAAGTCCTACTTTTCACGCCAGGGATGTTTGGGTTTTATTGCTCTGCAGAATGCTATAAATGCATTTCTGTACAAAACAAGTTGAAGGTGACCCCTGCAGAGAGGTTCCCAAGGGAGCCCTCCCACTTCAAAATCAGCATCTTTTCAGGACACTGTGTTTTAAACTCACGGTTAGCTTTGGAACTGTATGTACAGCTCTTCAAGTGCAAGTTTAGTCCTTTTTATCTCATTATACATCTCCACTCAAACATATGGAGTGATGCCCATTGTGAGCAGACAACTGCAGTGTGTGGCCACTGAGAAGAAAAATTTGGGCAGCTGGGATCACCATTAAAAAAAAAAAATAAAACAACAAAACCCCCCGCCATCTCTGCAGCTTTATGAGATATACATGACTAAGGAAAAAAGCTTTGCTTCCTTTCTGTTCCCAAACTCAAGAATTTTATCTCTCAGCATCCAGACTCAATTCTATCACACTTATTGTCACTGCAAATTTTTCCATATCAAACTCAGGAGTCATCGTGTGATGTTAATTACAGCTTATTCCTCCTATTTTATTTTTCACTTTTGATTCCAGGGGCAGGACCAGTGCGTCCAAGAGATACCAAAACTAGAAGAGCTCATCCTTCAAAGCCTCCCAGGTGTTTCTTAGCCTACCCCAGGCCCTGTGGACTGCTCAGCTCAAGGTTCAAGGATTCCTGCTCTACCCAGCACAGCCATGCCCATGTCAGCCTGGCAGGAGACACAGACAGGACTTCTTTGCTCAAGTCACAGGAATGTCTCTGGGTAGAGACTGTCTGGATAAACCAGATGCTTCAGCACTCTGAGCTATGCTGCAGGGGTGCAATTTTGTTTTCAAACTGCACTTAGCAGCGTTCTGACTTGCAGGTTTCACTTTTTAATAGTAAACACCTTCTGTAGGTGCCAGAGAACATTTCAAAGCATTTCAGTGGAGTCCTTTTACCTCCACAGCCTGGGGGCACATACACTGAAACAACAGCTGAAATCCAATTACTGAGGAATATTCCCAAGTGCATTTCCATAGGTAATTTGTTAGTCTGTTGGAACATGCAAAGTGATTTTTCTCCACTTCTTGATGCTGTACCACAGGCTCCCAGCTTGAAGATTTCTATCCAAATCGCGTGGTAACTACCACTGGAGAGGAATCCACATGACCAGGAGAACAACCTGCCAGCGCTTTCCAGGACCCAGGCCTCACCTTTTATTTGACAAGGAGTCCATCAGCCCAGACCCACCACAATCCCTGACAAGGAGTCCATCAGCCCAGACCCACCACAATCCCTGACAAGGAGTCCATCAGCCCAGACCTACCACAATCCCTGCTACCACCTGAGCTTCTCCTTGCCCAATCGGTTTGATGCATAAAGACATAAGAAGCCTGAGAGTATTTTCCCCTCAGCATCCTGTTTATTGATTTAGCAAGGAGCTGACACAGATGTGCAGTTCTGGAGACAAGCTGTAATGCAATCCCTTCATCTGCTGTCACTCAAAATCACACTAGCTGGCTGCTGCCATAAGGGGAGGAGTGGCCACCCTGCTCATTTTGGGACTGTGAACAACCCAGCCAGGAGCTCTGTCCTCGTTAGGGAGGTACCCCAGACTGCCACCACATCTGTGCTGGATGTGCCAGCCACAGCACGAGAAATGCTGTGCCCAGGAAACCTCCACGTGCTGGGTACACACAGAGACAGCCACCATGCCTTTCCCTGTCTCCTCACAGACAAAGAAAGGGAACCATGGCATGAACCAGCCCAGAAACCACCACTGTGATGGCCCTGCTTGGGGTGTTCTCCCACTCCCTTGGGGGTTCCCACACTGCCAACCCATGGGGAGAACCCCAGGTGGGTCCCTCACAACCACATCAGTGACACAGGACAAGGTCACAGCATGGGCTGACTGCCAGGCTGGCACCCCATCCAATCCTCTCCCCAGTCAGTATCATCCCCACGGGTGAAATATCATTGGAAATCGGTCTGGTTTTAGAAAGAGGAGACAAAAATTAAATAGACAAAGTTTGGGTCAGAGTGACAAGGAACATAATCAGAAAATAGCATAGATGAACTGCCTGTGAGTTAAAGATAATTCAGGGCAAATTAAAGCATCTGAACTCCTACTGAGAGCCACTGATTTAGAATTATGAAGTTAACTTACAGCAATCATTTTCTATATGAAAGCAATTACGGATGGGTTAAAAGCTTCTGTTATTATGGATTGTGTATGGCTGCCACAGAGGGTTCAGTCTCCCAGGATGAAATTTTAGCCTTGGTGAAAAACTACTACATCCTGTATGCCAAATCTTGTTCACCCATCAGAAAGTCATTGAACATCAGACATTTTATTAACCAATGCAAATGCAGGCAGCCAGGGAGAGGTAGATAGGGAACATCCTGCTCGCCAATAAAGCACATACACACAAATCACCATGGTTCACTTCCCAAAATAATCACAGAGGCTCAAACACACAGCTGTGATGGATGGCAAATTTCCAAGTCTTAATGCATCAGAAAGCAGAACTGTTGTTTGAAGTGGTCATCTCTTGAGGGGAAGAGAAAGGTCGGGGAAAAGCTCGTGAGAAACCTGCAAGCACAGGGCCATCCCCAGGAACAGCCTGGTGGTGCCTGCAGGAAGGTCACCAGCCGTGGTGACAGTGGCCTCCTGCATCTGCTGCCACCAGGGCAGAATCTCCAAAGCAGAGCCTCCAAAGCACATCCAGCAGCAGCTCCCACAAGGTGATGGCAGAGAGCAACAGCCCAGCTCCTGCTCTCACCCCTGGGCAGGAGAAATGGGGCATTTGGGGTCTGGGGGCACAGCCTCTCCTGGGACAGACCATCCACATCCCCACTGCCCCCAAAATTCTGAGCCAGAGCCCCCAGGACAGCTGCCTGCCCCCAAACCAGCCCCAGCCCAGCCACGGGTTCACATAGCAACAGCTTGCAAATGGAGCTGACGAAACCACTTACCCAAACAATCTATTATACTGAGCCTCTTCCTTCTCTTCATTCTTAATTGGGCTTTATTTCTTGTTTGGTGTTTTCTGAGCAGTTAAACGAGTTGACAGACCTTTTGTTTCTGGAATGAAAATGAGATTTTGACTGCAATGTGCATGGCAATGAGCCGAGTGTGTGAGGGCATCTCCATCATGTGTCTTTCAGGGATGAGATTTGGGAGGGAGGGATGGGGAAAGGGAAAGACTTTGTGGAAGAATGGTTCACACACAGAGGCGTTCCATCAGAAGGGGCAACAGTGCAGAGATTTGGATTTCTCCTGCAGCACAGGCTGGGAAGTGACAGCCAGCCTGGCCCCTGTGCCCACCAGAGGCAGGGAGCAGCCTTGGGGCACTGCAGGCATCATTCAGCTCCCAGGGCAGGGAAGCATTTCCCCCACATGGGCCAGGAGGGACTCAGCCCAGGGCTCTGATGGTCAGCATGGATCCATAATTGACAGCTGCAACAAATGAAATGGAGCAGCTGGACTCAGAGGGTTATGACAGCAGCACTGAAGGCAGCAGTGCTGCAAAGGCAGGGAGGAAGCAAAGCTCATGCATAATGCACGAGGGGGAAACCCACAGCACTGACAGCAAGGGCTAAATGCTGCTCTCAGAGAGGCTGAAGGCAGAGATCTCATTGGACTCAATAAAATCTGAGTCCTAATGAAGAGACAGGGCATTCTCATCACACCATCCTCCTCTCCATCCTTCCAGAGGACACCCCAGAGCCTGCTCCTCTGGCTCACCCCAGGGTAAGAGCAGAGATATTTCAGCAGCAGGGCTGTAAGCCTGAATCCTCAGAGGCACTTCTGTGCTCTGCTGCTAATTCCATCAGCGCAGGAAAATCTCCACACGTGCTACACACAGCCATCACAACTGTGGGTGAATGAGGCAGAGGTGCTCTTGGTTTTCCCAGAAAGTCTGTGGCAAAGCACAGCTCCAGGCACTAAA
This sequence comes from Entomyzon cyanotis, assembly GCA_024500445.1. NCBI lineage: Eukaryota > Metazoa > Chordata > Aves > Passeriformes > Meliphagidae > Entomyzon > Entomyzon cyanotis. The sequence continues at coordinate 6,048,509 of JAKEPQ010000852.1, forward strand.
TGAACAGTGGAGCATCCTCCCTGCAGCTTTTGGGAACTTTAGGGGCTGGTGCCCTGCGTGGGTTCCTGGCTCAAAGGGAAACGTGATAAATAAGTGAAACAAAGCTTTGCATTCCCAGAAATGCCCTGCTGAGTTGGACTTGGATTCTTTATTACCACCTGAAAAGCGCTGTTTAAAGTGGTATCTTTTGGGGAGAAATCCCCAAACTGGCCATAAAAACTGATGAATGATCACTGGGAAGCAACAAAAGAACAAACTCCATCTTTTCCCCTTTCTGTCCATCTTTTTTATGCATGTTTTCCATAGCATAGTCAACACAAGAAATGGCACCTATTTAGCACTATTGATCCAGCTTACTTCAGTAACAAACCACATTAAGTTAAAATCAATACCAGCCACTCTTAAACTGATTTAGGAGTGTCCACACAAAGGGGCTCACACCAGTTTAGACAGATCTGCTTTGTAGCCAATTTAGTTAAAATATGCAATCTAGGGACTGATCTGTGCCGTGAACAGCTGGGAGGCATTAATTCCCGAGGTTCAAAGGCATCAACTCCCAAGAGTCATCAATGGCTCTCAAGGGACAGGAGAGAGAACAGTCACTGACAAAAATCCATCTTTCTTGGCAAAACATACAGGTTTCCCTCACTTCAGAAGTCAAAGAGATGGGGGAAACCCAAAGAAACCTGAATTAACCTCCGAGTTAATTTACTTCTGCAGTTCGAACTTTGCATTAAAAAAAAAAATTAAAAAGAGAGTAAACTGAAGCTGCTGGAGGCAAGCTGTTTTATTTCTCCCCCTGGAATATTTACTCCATGAGACACATGCACTGCAGATCCCTGTGCCCACGATAAATCCAGCAGCACTGGGCTTGGCAGCTCAGGCTGCAGCAGCAGCCAAGTGACCAAGGTTAGGAAATGCAGCAGGAGGAAGAGTTTGACAGTGCTGTTTATCACAGCAACTGGGTTTGTCACCTTCTGCTGGTTCAACAGCCAAGGGTGTGAGGTGTGCAGGACAGGCTGAGGTGAGCCCTGGGGAGCTCAGCACAGATTCCATCACCCACTGTGATATTGTGGCATCACAGGCTGTAAATCTCCTCAACACAACCAAGGGGAGGAGGAGTTTTATTTCAAAGGAGATAAGGCTTTAATGTTCAGTCAAGTGCAAGCTCAAGGGTCTCCGTCAGATGTGATGCCAGGGAAAAGCTCCGAGAAAAGGTTTGGTGTTACCCTTGCTGGCCAAGGGGAGGGAGCCCAGGCCATGTGAGGTCCTGCTACCCCGTGCCTCAGCAGCCAAAAAAAAGCTGACACATCATAGAGAAATAGACTATGTGAGGCTTGAGCTTTAGAGAGAAACCCTCAAAAGTTTGTTCAGGACTTGGGGATTCTTGGAGCAAACAGCATCAGGCTGACGTAGTTCTGATTCAAGATTTTTCATCATCCTATAGCAAAGGAGAGAAGGAAATAGCAGGCTCATCATCCCGTGCTTTTTGCCCACAATAGCAGAAAAATATCACCTTTGTAGCTCTTTTACACCTTGGAGAAAAATGTGAAAAAGTATCAGGCCAGTGTTGTTTGGTTTAAAACCAGATCTGCAGGTTTCAGGTGTCCCTGAGCTGGTGATGCTAACAGCCATGGGATGTTCTCAGAGCATCCACACAGCACTGTCACATCAGCACAGGAACCTCCCACCAGCCCTTCAGCCACGGGAAATACACACCTCCAGCCTCCAAACCCTGTGAATTGATTTCCCCTCCTGCCTCCTTTCTCCCCACTCCCTCCCTGCAGCTGCAGGCACCATTTCCCATCCCTGCTCATTACCTTGGGAGATCAGCATCAGCCAACGCACTGAAAACCTTCCAAAAGGCAGGAAACACCACACTTCATTGCTGCTTACCCACCTACAAAATATGCATGTTCAGGCATCTTCTCACCTCAGCTGCTTTTAAACCTGCCACTCAGAAGTGGTTTGGGGCTTAAGTTTCAGGCTGTAACTCTGCTTTGTGATTTTCTGGGTACCTGGAAGAGATTTTGAAATGGTTTTCCCTGCTGTTACCAGGTAATGATTTGTTTCACAGAAAGAGTGAATAGTTATACTTATGTTGCTGAATTAAACACAGGAATGTTTTGGAAATAGAAAGAAACCTTTTGGTTTTTATTATTTATTTTGCTTTAAAGCCTCAGGTGCTAAAAATTAGCTTCCACTATTCCATAAAAATGGAATGGGAAGGAATGGGTCATTTCCCTGCATAAATAAATAAGGTAAAGAAAAAAAAAAAATCACTTTCCATGTATTGCTGCTGGGTGTAGAGCATTCCTAAAGAGGGACAAATCCTGCTGAGATGTCCTGCCTGGGGTCTCCAAGGGCAGCAGGCACTCAGATCCCAGGAGCCAAGCAGGGTTTGGTGCTTGCATCCCAAGCTCCAGGGCAAGGGATCATACCTGTGGTCCCTGTGCACCACCATACCTCCACACTACCTGTTCAACCACCCCTGAGCACCAAATCCCACCCTACACTGGAATCAAACACATCTGGGAGCAGCCAACACCTTTCCCCAGCACTGACATCCTCATTCAGCAGGCAAAACCCTCCCAATCCCACTGCTTCCAGAGCCCACAGCTGGAGCTGGGAGGACTGGCATCTGTCAGCAGGCTTAATGCTGCAGCTGAGAGAGGAGCCAAGGCTTTGTGGGCTGTGAGTAGTGATGACAAATGTGATCGAGGGCACTGACCACGTGGCTGTGATTATATCAGGGTTATTGGCAGGGAAAGACAGCATGAGGCTCACATGGCCATTTAGGGCCTTCCCTGCTGCAGAGAAGGAGAGAAAATCCCTTCTGAAGGTGCTCCATCGCAGGGAAACGGGGATTAAGAGGCTTCCTCTGGTGGGCAGCTACTTTGCAAATCAGCAAATCTAAAGAGAAAACCTAGAGCCTTATGGGCACAAAGCCCACGTTTGTAGAAGCTTCTGCTGAGGATGCTGAAGAGCATCCTCACTGCCAGGTGCTAATGCCACCTGCACTGGTGCTGGTCAGAGGGTGACATTTGTTGTGGTCTCTTCCTTTTGAGCACTTAAACACATTTTTGTAGTGCCAAGAGCACTTTGCAACAGGAGGACTTAAACCCCAGTTGCAAAGTGTGCTGCATGCAGTGATAAGAAATTAATCTATTTTCACTGTCTAATCTAATGTGTGTGGCAAGGCTCCTGCCACTCTGCTGGACCCACTCTGAGCTAATCTGAGGGAGCACAATGTGCTCTGCCCAGCTCACTCCATTCCTGCTTTTCTCAGAGCCATGAGAGGAGCTGGCATGGGAAAAACCTGCAAAAAACCACCTCTGAGCCCAGCATCCAAGCCCCTCACCAGCCTTTGTGGCGTATACAGCCACTCCTTCATTCAGCTGGATTCACAAAAAATGCCACAGGCCAAGCTGGTTTTGCATTATTCCAGAGAAAAATGAAAATATTTTTTTTGGAGGGTTTGTGGTTTCGAAGGAAGCGTTAAGTGCCTGTTGACCACATCCCCACAGCCATTCCTGCTCTGCATGTCTGACTGGAGTTAAACACATGTAACCCTCCCTGCAGTGCCCTCACAGCAAGAGCTCACCTGAGGGCTTGCTCAGGATGCCGAGGGTGCTCCCACCACCTTCTTATCTTTTTTTTTCTTCACTCCTCCCCTCTGAAAGTCCAGTATTACAATTGCTCTCATGCTGTGGCCATGAGCAGTGATCAGCTCAGCGCACCTGGCTCTGTTTGCAGCCTGCTATTGATTCAGCAGATTCAGAGATTAAGAAAGTGGCTTTACCACATCCTGGCAATATAAGGATTAAAAAAAAATTTAAAAAATCAAAAAGCCATTAACGAAGGTTTGTTTAATCAGGGTTTGCAAAGTGCTGAGAGATACTCAGACCTCATTAAGTACAGACTAACATCTCTAATCACCAAGTGTCAAGATGTACAGAGCTGCCTGTAGACATGGAGAGGCACTCAGCCCACTAAAGCACCCCTGTTCCATCACTCCTGGAGTATCTGTGAGCCTGGGGATTTACCAGGAGATCACATGCCTCCAAATGAATACATGAGATTTGAATGCACCTGGTTTGGGGCTTCAGCTGGGTGACAGCCCACAGGATCAGCTCTCCATGGCCCAGGGGAATCTTTGGGCTTTCAGGCTGCTTTGGCTGCCAAAACAGAACACTTTGCCTGTGAGACAGAGCACCAGGGGAACCACAGTGCCTCCAGCCACACTACCTCCAGACTAAATCACATCTCCTCTTCCTTACCTTCAAGGCAATAAATGCAAGAGAGGATTTATTGCTTTTTAACAAGTGCAACAGAACATGCATTTCGTTAATTTATACGGGAGGTATGGGGGGAGGTGAAGCCAATAATAGAAGTTCAATAAATTCTCCCAGACTTTTGGTTTGGAACAAACAACTCTGCAGATCCAGGCTGTGGATGTCACAGCAGAAGCTTTTATCCAGATGAGCTGTGTGTTCAACAGGGTGACTAAAATGCTTCAAGAAAATTAAAAATAAAAAGAAGAAACCCAGAGAGGGTGGAGGCAACGGAACCACTCTCTACAAAAGGCAACGTATCGCTGACACGTTGTTTGAACTCCCAGTGGTGTATTAAAAAAATAAAAATAAACCCCCTCTGAACCACAGCTGCATCCTCAGCTCTCGCTGCTGTGTTATTTTAGCTCGGAGGGAAAAACGACATTGCTAATGCCTTTTTCTTCTCTCTTCCCCCCCCACCCAGAGAGGAAGAAGTGTTTGTTTTCCTCGCGGTGTTTACCATGTGGATGGTGCAGCTCCACTCCCTTCAGAGCGGGGAGAAAGGGAAGAATGTTTGGAGAGGGGTGGCTTCAGGGTGGGATCCTTCCCATCTGATTTACTGGCGAGGCCAGAGCAAATAAAAGGGATAGTCTTTCCCCCACCCCGAGCACAGCAGGGCTGCAGATGTGAGCAGTGAACACAAAATCCCGCCTGAGCCCACAGCATTTCTCTGACAATAGAAAATAAATAGCTCCATATTTGTTTATTTAGTTAACTTCACTTCTGAGGGATTCATTTTGTGCTACTGAAGAGGAGGAAATGGGGATGAGCCGAGGCTGGCTGGGCAGCCCTGCAGACTCTGCTGCTGCTGCTGACACCAGCACTTGCCACAAAGCCTGATGCTCTCCTGGCTGTGTCACCCCAGGGAATTCCACAGGGATGTGGTGCCAGCCCTCTGCTGAGCTGCCTCAAGGTCACCAAACATCCCAGAGTGTGAAGTGCCCCAAGCCCAGGGCAGGTGGTGCTCCTTGGCCAGCCAGGCACTTGTAGGGGACCCAAAACGTCCAGGGGCTCATGCCAGCTTTGCCCTGTTTGTGACCAAGGACCACCCCACCAATTGTCACCCCTGCACAGGGTCAGCAATAAGTAAGCAAATTGTGTGAGGGATTTCCCCTTTCCCCACAGAAACAGCTGCACAAGGTCAGAAACTGGCACCAAACCACTGAGGGAGCAGAGGCAGAAGGGTGGAGCAGTGAAACATCAACCAAAGTTGCCCAGTGGTTCTGCAACCGAGACAGGACAAGAAGTTTTTTCTGCTCACACCTCCTGCACTGCTGGCTTCCTCCAGATCATGGCATAAGGACTAGCACTGGAATTCCACAAGCCTCAGGCACCCCAGTTTCCATTTTACCTTTCCATCTCACATCACTTCTCTCTCACAGAAGGCAAACCAGAGGCAGACAAATTCCAGTGTGTGCAAACACATCCTCACCATTGCCATCCCGAAGAATACATCCAGCAGATCTGACATGGGCAGCTCAGGCACACACTGCCCTCTCCCCACACTGTTCTCAATGGGATTTATCAGGAGCAAACCTTTCCCTTGCAGACCTGCTCCTGAGTTCCAAATCAAAGACATCAGCTTTCCTTAAAAAAAAAAAAAAACAAAAAACCCACAACAACAACAACAACAAAAAAAAGCCCAAACAAGGCAGGTAAGCAAACCAAAAAGTCACAGAGAAGGCCCTTCTCCTGAGCTGGGGAACAACAGACAGATTCACTGGTGCTCTAGCCCTAGCTCAGGCTTCTCTCAGGCTGATGGCTCAAGCAGCAGAAATTTACCATCAGGTTCATTGGGTACCTAAGGGTCAGGAGGAGCAGCAGAGCAACACTGGGGGACACTCCTGAATAACTTCTGTCAGGGAGACACCAACCTGCTGGGGAGGAACCTTCCTCCAAATGGAGCCTTCCTCCTCATGGAACACCCACTGGCATTTTAAATGTGTGCTGTGCTCCCCCAGCCCTTTGGGAACTGTGGGAACCATTCCATGAGTTTTTGACATCACTGCCGGAGAGCAGACTCCATACTGACACACACACTCGAGGGATTTCCTATTGCCATTCAGGCTCTGTGCCTCTTCCCCATGGTCTGCAGAGCTCCTGTCCCCAGCCACCTCTGAAGGCAAATATTGAAGGTAAGGCTTGCAGGTGTTCGTTTAAACAACTGGCAAATACACGACCCTTATCAGAAAGTGTTCTGTTTGATCTGCTTTGCTGTCAGATAAAAGTGAAAGCAGAGGGTTTTGTTAAAAAGTGTACAAAAATATTTTTCCAGTAATTACTGTTAAAATTTTCTAATAATAAAAAGAGAGGAATTATTCTTTATTTTTGAAGATATGTTTTCTGATGATTCCCAGACTTGTTTTTAAAAATCTTCCCACAAATACCAACATTCCTGCTGCCTCCACTTTCTGCTGTGCTCATTTCTGCACCTTCTCAGCACCTCACAAATCTCAATTAACCTCAGCCATCCTGGGAGGTAAAAGCATATTAATAATCCTGTCTCAGATCTGGATAGACCAAAGCTGTTAGTAAATGAGGCCAACGCTTCACACCGAGTGCCAAGGACTGACACTGCTTGATTTGGGGAGCAGGGAGGCAGAGCAGGAGCTTCAGGGCTCTGCACCTTCCCAGCAGTGTGTCCAGAGCACACAACACAGGAAAGCAGCTCTGGGAGCTGCTGGCAAAGCCAGTTCAACTGGAATTGTTCTGCTAATTGCATTTTGGCACCCCCACTGAAACATTTCTGCTCAACGAGATGCAACACTGAAACCACCAAATCAGTTTTTCCCAAAGGATTACCAGTTTTGAAACCCAGACTGCTGCACTTCAACCCCAAACTCATTCCTATTGATTTCTTCCCCCCATATCTTTCCCTGTGCTCTGGTATCATCACTCCTTCATCACTTTTATTGGGCTGATCCACCCAGAATCTAGAAGATAACAAACTGCTGCAATCCCAGTTTCACAGGCGAGGAGGGGAGCACAGACAAATTAATTTGGTTAGCTGCTATCACAAGCATCTATGGCACAGCCAGGGCAGGGACACCCCAAGACAGAGGCTCAGCCTAGCATCTGTTCAGCTCTTCTACAATTCCTCTGAGATATCAGCTGGGATTTGACCTTGCAGCTACTTGAGCAGAGATAGTGAGCTCTAACACAACCTTCAAAGAGACAATATTGCATGGCTGCTTCCTGTACCATGCAAAGATAACACTAACATGTTTTTAAATCACGAATTATAAAAGAAGGCAATGAGAGATTAAGGCTACTGATATTTCCCCGACAAAAATGTTCAGCCTCTCCACAGCAGCTTTGTCACAGAGTTTAGGGCTCTGAGAATTACGGTTATTCTGCTTTATTCTCCCCAACCCTCTCCAAAGGCAATTGCCCAGGTTATAAAGCTACTGGAATGTAACACACATTACCTTCCTCCTGTCTTCCTGAGAGCATCAGCCCATGGAGCTGACGGCAGGCAATCTCCAAAGCCTTGTCCACGAGCAAGAAAGCCTGAGGGGTGACAGCCTGCAGGTGACATCCCCCAATTCTTGTGGACACACCTGAATAAGGCATCACCACAGAACCCCTTCCTTTGCCTCCTCCAGACCAGGATAACAACTCCTTGTGCCAGTTTAAACAGGAGTTAAGCAGCTCTGCTTCCACCAACCACAGCCTCCCAACCTTCCTCTCTTCATTTGTTACAAATGAGATACATCCCAGCCAATTAGCGAATAATTAGAGCTAACTTCCAGGGCTCAGAAGCTTTTAGGGCACCAGTTCCCAAGCCTAAGCCTCCTCCCAGCCGGTTTCACATAGGTTTGAGGATAGATTCAGGATATATTTTTGTATTTCAGGACTCCAGGGTGCCTCCTGGCGCAGGGGCTGCAATGTGCCCAGCCCAGCCTCAGTCTCTGCCCTCCCTTTATCTCTCCTTGCTGCAATCAACACCAGTGCAAGGACCCAGAGTTCTTGGTGCCTCACTAAAGTCCCTTCCTCTCTGCAAATAGCCCGGAAGAGGGTTTGTGCCACCAGCCTTTGCGCTGCCTTTTTTCCTTTCCTCTCTCCCCTCTCGCAGGGTGTGAGGTTTCCCTCACCTGCTCGTTGGACACGCTACACACCTTCTGTCAGCTAAGCTCAGAGATTATTCTGCCAGCCAGGAAACCATGTGGGGCTGGTGGTGAGACCCAAACTGAAAACAAAACTGGAGGCTGGAGCACTGAGAGCCTGCAAAAGCTCAGATTAACGGCAGGTGACAAAGAGGCTTTCACAGGCAGGACAGTAGCACGCGCTCTGCTCTCCCTTAGCTGTCACTGCAAAAGTAAATTGCTGATCTCAAGTGCCAAGGGAAAAAAACCCAAAAAACTAGATCCAAAGAGAAAATCTCACCCAAACTAGCCTCCAGATGGGGCAGGAGTGGGGAGCTGGCAGCAGCCATGGGGAGAAGCTGAGCCCATGCTCCCCCTTCTCCCCCCGCCCCAGGGATGCTAATTTTTATTTTCCCCCCGGAGCAACGAGTGGACCCATCCTGACTTATATTAATTGCTTATGGAGGAAAATAAGCATTTCCTATCATATTTTCCTCCAGCACTTGGGTGGGACAGCAGGCTGATGATGTTTTGGCAGCAGCAGGGACCTGGGGAGTTGGTGGGAGCTCAGCCCAGCACTTGCTCAGGGTGGGACGGGAAATTCACTGTGGATGTTGGTCAGCAAGATGTGACTGCCTCGAGTCAAAAGCAGAAGCATTTTAATAAGAAATATGCCTCTGACTCATGATGCTCCAGGGACCAGTGGTGTGCTGTCTTACCCACCAGCCCCACTCTGGGACTTTTTTAAGGTCAGGATCTGGGCTTCAAATTGCTCAGCTGTGAACAGAATAAACACTTGGTCATGTTTGCTCACTCGAGCTAAAGGTGACTCACCTGTAATAACTTTCAGAGGGAAAATTATATGAGTAATACTTTGAGAACAAGGTATGAAAAATACCGAGAGGGAGCCTTGTGATGTATTTAACAATCACGACCCCTTGCTGAATCATGATCCTCTCCAAGATCCATTCCCTCGTGCTCACCAGCATTTGACTGCGCAGCTCTGGAGCGTGCTAACCCTAAAACATTCTGCAAATACATTTGTGTCGCTCAGCTCTATCTGTGTTTAGAGAGTGCCTTGGAGAACACATTAAACACTTGAGCTGCTAAAGGAGTGTCAGCGCCGTCCCGAGAGCCTCTGAAGTAAATGATGTCGTTAAGCACGTCGTGGGAATAGTCCTATTAATCTCCCGTCCCTGTGCAAACCTGCCTTCACACCAGAGCCACAGGGGTCAGAGGGGGGGTGTTGGCACATTTTCAGCAGCTCCCAGCTGCTGGTACTGGCAGTGGGATGAGCTGTGTGAGCCTGACCCTGCTGCTGGCTCCCGTGGAGCTGGAAATGGAGGAGCAGGTGGGAGATTCCAGCCAGGGCTCCCCACAACCAGCTCTTGCTCAGCATCTCCTCAGCCCTGCTGGATTTCCAGCACTGCTCCTCCAGCCTGGCACAGTGAAGCCTGATGGGCACACCAGCCTGAGGGATGAGCATCTCCCCTTGAAGATCAACTTGATCAGAGCCAGTGATCAGAGCCAGAGAATGCCTACTGCTGGATTGTCTCTGTAAGGCCAGGGGTCCTGCCTGCTCCTCCCATGCAGCTCTTGAGGTGTGTGCCATGATCTGCTCCCAAGAGCTAGCCAAGTCCCTGGAGAAGCTCAAACATCAGCTCTGCACGTGAAGCCTTGAGGTTCTGGCAGGTTTCAAGCTTGGATTTACAGCACATTAAAGCACCATGGGGGCTGAGAGAAGGCTGAGCCACGGGTGCAGAGGCAGCAGAGCATCTCTGCAGCCCCAGGGGCAGAGCTGCAGGTGCCTCAGGGCACAGGGATGCAGGGATGGGCAGTGCCTGGCAGAGCCATGGGTGCTCTGCTCCCAGCCATCAGTTTCCCTGTGCTGTCCTTTCCATGTGCTGCAGCACACATCGCTCACTGCCGGGCAGCAGCATCCTGACACGGCTGTAATGTAATTTTGCATGTGTTAATTTCATTTCTTGGCTTTGCTCAGGATCAGCTATTATTCTGCTGAGATTGTAACCAGGAACGGGTGAAGCTGGTTCAGAGAAAACAGCCAAGCCCTTGCCTTTCATTTCCCCTCTCCTCCCAACTGCTGTGACCTCTGCCCATTATTAGAACCAAAACTGAAATAAGCCTTTTTCTTTCTGAGGCTCTGAAATACTCAGCTCTGAGTCAAATTCATGGAACAAGGGAACTGATTCAGACAGCCACAAGCTATTGTTTCAGTTCCACCTTAAAGCAGTTCCAGCTCTGTCAGCTCTTTTCTTTCCTCCTTTTCAAACCCAGCTGGGAACAGACCAGTAAGAGGCTGGTTGACACTGGGGATGGAGGCACTGGGCTGCTCACAGCTCTTTCCAAAGCCCCACATCCCTAATGAGCATCGTGGCAAGCAGCAACACACATCTCCCACCATGCGAAGGGCTTCCTGTCACTGTCACTTTGCTGGGAAACCAGCACCATGATATGGCAAATATTGAGCTTGGTGGTGAGCCTCAAGGTGGCTCCAGAGGCAGGAGCTGGTTCTTTGGAGGGCCTTGGTTTTACAAGATCCCAAAAAAGCCAGCAGCTGGTGCTGCATCCCCGGGAGGAGGGAAGAAGCCCCACTGGAAGGACTGCTCTCTGCAGTCTCACGCAGCACAGCCATCTTCAGCCACCAGCAGGACAAATTCTGCTGGCACATCCCTGCAACCTGCACAGCTCCCAGAGGGCTCCCTGCACTGCTGTAGGGATTTCTCCCAATCCCACCCTGTTTCTGAAGCACAGGTTTGTACTGGTGCAGACCTCAGCAGAGCTACACCCATGCTCAGCCCTCGGGAGTAGGTAAGCCAAGCCCCTAGGAAAAAGGCTATTATGGGATTCTCTGAGTCACCCTGTGCCTTCCCCAGTTGTACTTAAACCTGATACTGATCCATACTGTTGCTGAAAGCAGAAATTAAGCAGATGAACAAGTAGCTGGGAAGGCACTTTAAAGACTTCTTCATCAAAGGTGATTTCAAAATATTTTCCAACTCGGCATCCTTTAGCATAAATACACCACCCAGGCTCCCAGGGGCCTTTGGGGTAGGAAGATCAGTGTGGTAAGGAAGCCTCTTCTCTGCCAAAGTCTGATATTTGAGCAGCTCCTACTTGCAAAATAACACAGGCACCTGTTGTTTGTTTTGGCAATCCTGAAATCGCAGTGTTCCCATAAACTCCACACACACCACGGGTTCTGGGAGAGCCCTCCCTCTCAGCCCTGGAGGAGATAGTGTAATTCAAATAAATAAATCCTCAAGGTTTCTGAGTGGTTTAGCGAAGACTGCATGGAAAAATTACCATGCAACTGTCGAATAGTTGAGATTCAGCCCCAAAGGCCAAGAAAGGTGTCTGCTCTTGTTTCATTGCAGTCAAAGCGTGCCAGACATGACCACAGCTCAGCACAGCTCCTGCTAACAGAGGTGCTTCCTGACAAGAAAGGGTGGGATTTGCTTTTGGAGCACCTTTGCCACCCAGTCCAGTGGAAATCCCACAAGTGATGTGGTAAAAGGTAAAATTCAGATACAAACCAAGAGCTGGTGCTTGTACACACATGTGCAGGCACGTAGATGTGCTGGAGCCCAGAGCAGGGATGGGCACAGGGACTCTCAGCACCACACTAGGGAGGATTGGACAACATTTAAAATGAGGCTTTTTGTCCTCTTCCAGAAAAAAAAGCAAACCCATGGCTGTTAACTGCAGAGCTGCATGGAATAACAACCTGTTACCCAGCTTCTTGCCTGAAACGTGTTTGTTTTGTACAGTGCTTGTGCAGAAAATTTTTTCAGACACCCAAGACAGTTGTGATTACTCACCTTAATGTTCAGCATTTATCCATATCTATCTCATGGTAGTTAACACACACCAGCCAGCCAGGCTTAGCAAATCTTTGCCCTTTTCTATGTTATTGATCTGACATTTCCTCTGGAGTATTTCAACTGAGAATTAAATTAGCGCCGTATCTATGGACATTACCCAGTTAAAACAGAGCAGCTGTGCAGGCTGGCACACCCTTTGTTCAGTCAATCACCATCTTCCTTTTATTAATTCATGAACCCTTGTTGTTATTTCTTAAGAGTGGAAGATGCCATTAGCAATGCTAATGAAAACTCCCAGGCTCATTAGGGTCGGTGCTCTCCAGACAGCCCCAAAGAGCTCTCTCCATCCTGGGGAGGATCAGCTCTGCCATTCCCAGCAGGAGGAACGTGCTGTTTGCTTTTCCTCAGACATGTTCTTGGGATTAACTGCGTGCTGACCAGACAAACCCACTCCCTGCTCCCTCTGGGGCATCTCCAGGAGTCCCCTGGAAAGGTCCCACCTCATTCCTGACGCCAAGGAGGAGTCAGCACAGGTAGGAATGGTGTCATCCCTGCTCTTGCCCTTCTCTTTTTAAGCTCAAACTGACAGGTTATTTCCACAGTTAAATATTCATTTTCCCTTTTGCTTTTATGTCACAGAAACACCATTGAAAGATCAGCAGGAAAAACAAATTACTCAGAAAAGGCTGTTTGGCCTCGGGAAGAGGTGTCCTCAGCACAGACTGAACTGCCTTCCTGGATTTACAGGGCTTTCTTTGGTATTTAATAAAGATTGCTGTTCTGACAATAAAGAGAAACATCTGCTGCCTTGAGTCTGGCCAGCTTTAACAGCCTTTATTTTTCCTTCTTAAGAGAACAGTTTGGATTGATTAAGACTCCAGCAAAGTATTTTATACTTTGATACATCCCCAGCTTGTTGAAATCCTACCTGAAATCTTTAAAAAAAAAAAAAAGTACACAAAATGAAAGTCTGGAGGACATGTGAAGGCCCAGAGACTTCAAAGAAGCACTTTCAAGGCTGAAGATTGGATCTAAAGAGCTTTATATTGCTCCAGCCACAAAGAAGGCCTTCAGCTGGGCTCTGCTCAGGCTGGAGCTTCACCTGCACAAAGCAGCTGAGGAGATCTCAGTTTGTACACAAACACAGGAAACTTGTGAAGACCAAACTGGGCAAAATCCCCAGTCTTGGACTCTGTCTGATCTTCTACCCAGTTGGAAAGCAAAGTATCCAAAGGTTTCCTGTTGCTGGATGACTTGGAGATATCATGGGAGAACCTGAGGATGCTCTGACACCTGCAGAGCTGTGACTTCAGACTGGAACAAGACAAATTTTCAGTTTGAAGAGTGATAGTAAACACAGAATAAAGAAAACAACTCTGAGGAGATGCTTTTTATCACTTATAAAGCTCCAAACAGGAGTCAGTGCAGACTTGTTGACTCCAAGCACAGAATAGCTGTAGGTAAATAGAAATACTTCTGCTTCACATATTGCCCTGGATTATCCCTCCATGGAATACCCAAAAAGAGGTTTTTGCTGTCAGATTTCACTTGCCTCTTTTAAACCACTCTGCTCTTAATTTGCAAAAAGGAAAGCTGCCAGGGAAGATGATAAATGTTAATGTTGGTAAATGCACTGTGCAGGGTGAAGTGGTGGAGCATTCAGGCAGACGATGGCTCTGTAAAAGCTTTTCAGAGGAGAGGAGATGAGGCTCGGGGCTGCTTTGATGCTGGGACATGCTCCAGGTTGCTCTGTCCCCACCATGACCAGCCTCAGGGGAAGGGGTTAAGCACAGGCAGCCTGTGAGCTGCAGCAGGAGACCTCCCTCGTGCTAAAAACTCATCACTTGAACAGCCCAGCTCAGCAGAAAAGCCTCCACTGCAGAGACAGGGAAATGATGTGCCACGCTCCCTCACACAGCTTAGCTGATGGGCTTTAGGAATAATGTGCCTCGCTTCTGGTATCAAATATAAAAAAATTCCTTGCTTCTGTGCACCCAAAGATTCCATTTGTGTCACAGCATGGGGTGTATTTTGTGCTGTGGGGAACACATGGCCACTGGGATGAGGCTGGGGCTAATTCACCTCCCCTGACCTCAGCCAGGGACCACCCTTGCTCAGATCCTCTGTATTTGGTTTCCCCTAAGCACTGCCCCTGTGTTAGCAGGGACATCTAACTCACTCCCTTCTCCTGCTGTTTAATTGCTGAAATTATATTACAGAACTGGAGAAGGACACAAACCATTCAAACCAAACCCCTGGAAGCAGCTTGACACCCAACCACAACCCACTCTCTTTGCAAGGAAAAAATCACATCAGGTCAGCTTCTGCACAGCCAGTTTATTTAGCTGAGACAAGAGAGTTGTTGGAGCAAATAATCGAAGAATAATGTGATAAAACACAATATTAGCAATAACTGCCTGTGCTGATGGGGCTCTGAATGAGACGTGCTCAGTGTGCTGCACGTGCCCCACGTGCTGTCATTTCCTTGCTCTGAACAGATTTGCTGAAGATTTGAGCCCTAATCTGTGCACTGTAACATTATCTCAGCATTTGTATTTGTGTGCTGATCTTCTGTGGTTAGATGTGGGCTTTGGCTCCCGCTGGGCTCCCTAACACACTGGGATCCTGTCTGTTCCAAAGAGCTGCACACTGCATTTTATATGGAGAAAAAGGTTTATTTTGGTTTGGGGGTTTTTAAAATAGGTTTTAAAAAAATAACAAACAAAAAAACAACCAGCTTTTCAGTGTCTGACCCTGATACTCACCCTGGATTTCAGAGCTGCAAAGGCATCCACTGAATTTGCCAAAGAGCCTCCTTCAGGTAGCCAAAATAAATGACCCAAGCACAGAGCAGATCTTCAGCTGATGTAAAATCAGGGAGAGTCCACAGTGCTATTCACACTCCATCCCAAGGCAGGATCTCTCTGAATCACTGTCTGCTGAAAATACAAGGAGCCAAGTGCAGACCCTAAATTGGTACCAACTAATGTTGTTTTTTTTTTTTTAAATGTGCTCAAAATGAAACAGTCCGTGTCAGCAGCATTGTCCTGAGAAGGAAGAGCACCTGCCACTCCTATGGCCACAGTCTCCCTTTTTCTTTATCTTGGGCTTCTGACTCCTTAATCTGTTGTGGAATGTCATTTAATTAAGCATTTTCAGGGTTCACTCTAGGCCGTGGGATTATGCTGTAAGCAGGCAGCGCTGGCCTGAAGTTGCGATAATCAAGGCCACGAAGGACAGCTTGGCACATTGTCTAATCAGGGAGCCAACAAAAATATGCCAGAGCTGGTACTAAATATTTCCATGGCAGAAGCAGTCAGACTTACTAGATGGGGTTTCCCCTAATCAGAAAGGAATAGAGAAATAAGAAAAAAAAAGTGCCTTTTTCAGTTAAATTAAATTAAAAAGGAAATAAAAGAAAGATGTTAGAAACATTCTTGATGGCAGAGCGCCTGAAAAGGTTTAATTCCAACGTTACTAATTCTGTGCTTTTGTGAATAAAGGATTAATGAGCACCAGGAATGGGAGGAGCTGGGCAGTGTAGGGCACTGCTGCCTTCTGCCCCCCAGCCCTGAGCCAGACCCCAGCCCTCGCACTCGGGAGCTGCCCTGCTGCACTCGAGGGTCACAGGAAGCAAAGCCACCACCT
Organism: Entomyzon cyanotis; assembly: GCA_024500445.1. NCBI lineage: Eukaryota > Metazoa > Chordata > Aves > Passeriformes > Meliphagidae > Entomyzon > Entomyzon cyanotis. Next base: position 6,064,418 of record JAKEPQ010000852.1, read on the forward strand.
CCTCCCACACTGGAGGTGCTGAGGAGTTTCTTGTCTCCCTGCCTTCACCTCCCAACTTCAGCTCCAGCTGAGCTGTCCAGATTGCTGCCTGGGCATCACCTCTCCTCCTGTCTCATCTTCTGCCTCCCACTGCAGCTCTGTGCTGCACACCATCACTGCATTGAGCACTTTCAGCCTGATGCCTGTGGGAAAAGGCAGAAGCCCTCAGCACAAGGTCACCTGTCAGGTCTCCATGCTGGTGAGCCCCAGTGGGCACCCAGCAGGCAGAGCTGACACCATCCCCTCCCAGCCTGGAGTTCATGGATGGCAACACCCTCAGGCATTTTCCCCTGCTCCTCTCATGGGATAGGAATTTACACAGCATCATGTTTCTCTCACTGATAATCTTGTCTGTTTTCCCAGTTTGTTTGGGCTTCTTACATGCTGGCAGAGGTTTATTTTATCCTCCAACAGAATCAAACACAGCAGATGGGTTCAGCCAGCTCAGCTACCTGCTGGAAAGGCTGTATGATGGTTGTGCTATGAATGCTCACAGAAGTTTCTTCAGAAATTACCAAGTGCGACACACAGTTTTGGGTTCAAGGGTTCCTGTTGTTTCCAGTATTGCCAGACGTGAAAAGTTAATATAATACAATGAAATTCAGGGCATTACAAAGGAAAAACAGGGGGAAATGCATTCAATTTATCCACCGTGATTATTGAAGGAAGACTGCAAGGCTGGGTTTAAAAAAAAAAAAAGTAGAGAGGCAAATGACAAATAGAGAAAAGCTCTGTAATCTAAGCCTAACTTCAAGTAACAGTGTCTCCTGGTTACTAAACTGAATGTTACAGGACAGGGAGCCACTCGTGTGTCCAGCACCGAGCACAGACAGGGCTCTGCTCTCTGCCATCCCATGCTCTGTTGGATCCCACAGCTGCCACTCACACAGACGTGCAGGAGCCAGGTCATTCCCTTCCTTTTATGTGCACCTGAGCAAAATGCAAAACAGCCTGAAAACAAGCCCTGTTCTCCCTTTTTCTGCCAAGCAGGCCCTGGAGCTGACAGCCAGGGCTGCGTTGCTTCCCCAGTGCCTCCTCATTAGAGACATCTCCTGAAACATGCTCGGTGTCATCTCCATTTAGCGTCAGGTGACAGGCGTTTTCCTCTGTAACATTCCCTTTAACAGTGGTATTATTACTTTTACTTGAGTGCTTTGATTTAAGCCACGGGAGATGTCACAAATTAGTGTTTACAAAACTTAACACGAGGGGGCTGTCAGTACTTGCTTGAAGACAAGGATTTCGATGGTTGAGACCCCATTGAGGAGGAAGCAGACTAATTGCGGGAGTCACAGTGCAGAAGGATTCCAGCCCTAAGTGTCACCTCAAGCAGAAGTGGAATTAATGATGCTCAGAGTGTGGCTCGGTGAAAGGAACAACCCCCACCCTGTTGTTGTTTGTTGTTGTTTTGGTTCCTACACAGTGCAGAAAGGAATTAAAAGAGCAGAGTGACAGAGTCCAGCTCACCTTGGTAACAACTCTATCTGCTTGTAGCATCCTGGCTCTGCCCATATGAACACACTCAGTGAGCATCTCTCTGCTAGCCTCACTCATAAACCAGCACTAGAGCTACTAGTGCTGCAAGAGAGCAGATTCCAAGAGGGCTTGGATAAATAAATTGCCTCACGATTAAAGGAGCAAATACAAATTCTTCTATGATCCAAGAATTCGGTGATACTATCTGTATGCTGGGAGACTTTGTTTTCCAGCAGTTAGCTATCCAAGTGGAAGGAATCTATTTTGCATTTGGGAAAGTCTGAAAAATATGTGTAATTGCTCTGACTAATAAACAGCCAGGAGAAATGCAAATTGTAAAAGTGTGATGTTTAAAACCCTTCAAGTACAGAAGGCATCGGTGTGCAGAGGAATGCAGAGGATCCCTTAGAAGCACAGCTCTCCTAAGAGGCCCTTCAGCAAGGCAAGGTATTCCCATGCTCACCGTTAATGAACAACAGCGTGCCACTAAACACACAGCAGCATTAATGAGCAGCTAGATAGCAGGGCAGCCTCCTTTGTGAGATGAACACACCACCTCAGAGCCACCCAAGTGGCCGAAGGTGCCATCAGACACCTCCTCTGCAGCCTTTCATCATGATTCATTGCACTGCTCAGTGCAAATCACAAGCTACGAAATTGCATTATCAGTACAGCTCTTTTTAATCAATTCAAGGTACTGATGTTTAAATATCTCCTACACTGAAAAGCGATTGCTGTTTAAACCCATTTTTTAAAAAAGAAATCATTATAACATTCTCATAATTGCTTATCTCTCAGAAGAAGATAACTCTCACACAGCTGCTATTTCAAAGGCCATTTTATACATGTAGCTCAAACAGTCACATCTGAAACACAGCAGAGATTCTCTCTAATTCAGGAACCTGTTTATTGCTGGCTGCATTGTTTGACAGGGCTGTGGCCTTAGTTACACTCACACAGAGGTATTTATACACCATGATTTGCCCAGAGACTTTTTCCTCTGCTGGGCCCCCTTTCAGCAAAACATTTCAAGAGATGCTCGAGATCACACTCAAGTGATTTACTGAGCATCTCTCCAGCGGCTTTAGGGAGCTGTTTTCCTCTGGATGATGCTCCCTTTGCTTCACCCAGCCCTCCATGCAGAGCACCTCATGTGCCCCACCAGCCACCTCTGCTCAGTGTGGGTGGGTGGGTTCAAACCTCAGAGCTCACCCCTGGAGCCCCAGGCCTGCCTCTCTAATGGAAAACCTCAGGAAAATATCTGTGTGGTAGATAAGGTCACATAATGCTGCTGAGGTCAACAGCCATCTCTATCTATCTGGGTTTTAAAGAGGAAATATGATCTCGCCTGGAAATTGAATATCTCCCTTGTCTGCAGGTGAGCGAGAGCTTCCTCCTGCCTGGAAAATGGAATTCTGTTTCCCCAGCCAGCACAGCCACACCAGCAAGGTTGCTCCTCTGGGGCTGCTCAAATACCAGTGGCCAGGGCAGCACCCACAGGTAAATACACCAAATTCTGTCATCAGTGGGATATCAGCTCCCCAGCAGTGCCTCTCCCATTCTGCTATCCCCTTTTGCTGCTTTCCTCAGGCTGTCCTGCCTCTCAGCCCAGCAGGGAGGGATGATCCCCCAGGACACTGCACCCCTGCACACTGCAGTGTCCCCAGACAGCTCCCCACAGCATATTCCACCTCCCCAGGGAGCAGGCAAACCCCATATCAGCATCCTTGATGCAGCACCTGCTCTAGCAAACATGATCAGAGGCTCTGGGAGATTGCAATTCACATTTCAATCAGTGATTAGAGACCCCAGGAGCCTTCCAGACCCCAAGATTTCCCACCAGTTCCCTAGCAATTCATTGTCCTTTGCTCGATGTGGCCTGAGATACAGATCTACACCTCCACAGAAGACATTCCCACAGGGTGCACCCCATGACCAAACCCTTCCTTCCCATCCTCTCTGCAAGCCACCCAGGCTGGGAAGTCCCAAAACATGATGGCCAATCAGGATCATCCATCTTCCATGCAGTACAGGCCAGGGGGCTTCCAAAAATTAACAGCAGTGGAAAACCAGAGACATTTCTTTGGAAAATATACATCCTGAGATTGCTATTGCTAGTACTGAGGAAGGCACTGGTGCTTGTGTTGTTCCAACAGTTAATTATCTTTACTTTTAAAAATGTGCATCCTTTTTCCCCTGACAGAAAACTGTGCCAACAAATTAGTCAAGCTAATCAGTGCCCCGACTCACTACCTAACATCTAAGAACAGGAGAAAGAGATGAGATAAAATACATGGGTAATACAGGTTCTAGAAAACTACAGATAAAAATACCCTGGAAACTAGGTTAAATTACCAGGAAGATAAAGCACATTAGAAAACAGGAGGATATGAATCAATAATTTACATTTCAGAACAGTTACTCAGACATTTACAAGAGCTTTCAAACACCTGTCTCCCTCATCCCTCTCCAAATCTTGACCCTGCCAATGCTCCCCAACAATTTCTTCAGAAATGAAGAATTTTGCAATTTTGCTAGACAGGAGCGTGGCAAGTGAATGGAAAGAGAGAAAATATTGGGGGCGTAGGAGGGGATCCAGGATCTCTCTTGATTGCAACTGCTGCCACCAACACAGTGTAGGTGATTTCCCACCACTTATAATTTAAACAAACGAATGCAGTTCTGCTGCTAAACATTGTTTTTAAGGACACAGAGGCTCCCTGATGCTGTTAACACAGCTGGACTGCCAGCTCAGAAATGTCAGCTTTCCTCCCCACACTGCAAAAGCTCTACTGTTAATTTTGACATCTGGTTTTTAGTGAGATGCATTTCTTGCAGAGCAAATGCACACTGACAAATGCGGGGCCCTCTGTGTATTTTGGTAAATTGCAATCCATTATGAATATATATCTTGCTGTAATGAAATGTTAGCTTTGCAGTTGCAATGCAAGCTGTCCAAGTATCTGGTGGGAACGTTTAATAACAATAATATTTTGCTACCTCATTTAAGTATTCCTAAAACACTTGCCTGGATGAGTTTTTCCCCCGATATATTAACAGCTTAATAGCACACAGGTGAAAGCAAGGAGGTGATATTGAGATAAAAAACTGCCCTGGCAGCTTAGAGCCTCTGTGCAGAGGAGGCAGAGCATTGACATGTCTGCAGCAGCTCCCACTGGGATCTGGCTGACAGCAAACATCATGGATCAAGACAGTCCTGCGACGATGCACAGCTCAATTACTGCTCACTGCTCATCCCGAGTGTGCTGGCAGAGCCTGGCCAGGGATCTGGGCTGTGCTGGGTGCACTCTGCATGTCCCCCAAGGGGAAGGAAGCCAGGCTGGTGAGAAGCACCCCCTAGCTTTCCAGCACTGCAAAGGGAGAGTCCTTGTGATTTTCGATGGTAAACTATTTCTTTTTCACCATTTAGCCCAAAAGATCCTGAACACAAAATTAGATCCTAATGTGAAGGATCACATCAGTGCCAGAGGAGAGTGACTGAGAACACAGGCAGGGATGACAGGGAAGCACTGCACACCCAAGGCAACCTTGGAAATCTCATTGAGCCTCAGGACTGTGCCTTCAAACGCTGCTTCCAAGCACTCCTGCACCAGAGCTGGCACACAAAATACTCTGGGCTGCATTTAGGCCTGACCTACATGGAGATCCACGTGCACCATTTGGCTCAGTCTGACTTGGCCCTGGATGTGCACCCCAGTAAATCACCTCCTGTCAACAGGATGATCTTCCAAAGGACTCCACGTCAGCCTGGTGGCACACTGGCTCTCTCCATTCCAGAGGGGCTGGCTGCCTCCTGCTGCCCCAGACAGGTGTCTGGTGACAGGAATGCTCAGCAGTGCTTTGTCTTACAAGATCACATTGCTCCAGCATGGTGTCCAGCAGGAACACCAACTCAGCACAGAGCTGCCTGCCTGGCTGGGAATGCACAGTCCCTGCCCAAGGCGGCCAGGCTCAGGGTGCCCAAAATCCCAGAGACCACCCTGACCTCTGCCAGCACATGCAGGAGCTGGGCAAGAGCATGAGGTTGTGGTTGTGCACTTCAGACCCAGAGGAGAGAGGATAAAACCCAGCATTGAGACAGACATAACCCCAGGCACTGAAAACCCCACAGTCAGGCAGTGCTGGTCTCAGATTCTCACACTCACAGGGGCCAGGGAGAGGAGAACAGAGCCAGAGAACACTCTGCAAAGCCCACCTCATCAGTTCTTCAACGTTAGAAGCTTTCTGAGCAAAGCAAAATGCAATCACCCCCATGGCAGAGGCAGCTCTCAGCAGCAGGCTGGAGACATGGCCATCCCCTCCACTTGGCATCATGGTTTCTGTGCTGTATTGCAAAGCTACTTAACTTAACCCCAAACTTCAAGAATATCTGACTCTACTTGATTTTAAGGATTCTGTCAGAAAAAGATTTAAAAGGAGGCAGCAGTTGAGTAAATCATGGCAAGTTATGACAAAAAAAAAAAATTCTAGCAAAGCTAGATGCCAGAAAAACAGACCAGAGATATTTAGACACAAGCATAATTTGTAATCTCATTAATTTTGCAAGAATTGCTCTCTATTTTAAATTATATAAAATAAAAGTAAACTGTAGCATCTCAAAAGGAAACCTCAAGAAGTCATTAAAACTTTTGATGCTGTTTATAATCAAGAAAAACGCATATAAGGTAGCAGGGGGAAGGCAACTCAGCAGCACAGGTACTACAGCTCCCAGGGATTTCTGGGCAGCCTTGGTGTGGGGAGAGGGGAGTTTTCCCAAAGCTCCTCATGCAGATTGGACACAGCAGCCACAGAGAGCTTTACACAACAGGCACAGAGGCAACAAAGAGAATCACATGTTCTCATTCCTTCTAAATTGCTCACCATGTCGTGCTCCAGCACAGAGAATTTGGAATGCTATCCTATGTATATCAAGACTCCAGACAGTTAAATCTAGAAGGAATTAGAACCATTTTTTTCCATCTCAAATCAGAACCTTGTCCAGCTCCTGGAACAGTCCTGATCCCAGTTAAGAAACAGTTTGCACCATCTGCTGTTACTGTCAAATTCATTATTATACTCCTCAGTTGTATTTTGTTTTAAAGTGCTGCTCGATAGGAGGGGAGCAAAGCCCACAGTGGAAAGACTGAACTGACATCAGGGATCTGGATCAGGCCCCCAGTGAGTGGAAGAGAATTAATATTAATTCCTAACTTTCCTATTTGAGCATGACATGCCCCCAGGCTGGCTGCTTGTCTTAGCAGAATCACTATCTGCTGTTTAGGCATGACAATATTTGTCAAGTGCAATGCTCATTAGTGTGCTGTGTGGCCAGGCCAGCAGTGGATAAACACTCAGAAGATCAGGTGGGGACTAAAGGTCTGTGCTTTGTGGTCAATTATAGCCATCAGCTTTAATGATGTCACCATGGAGAGCCACGCAGGGAGGAGAGAGGGAAGTGCTTTCCCAAGGTTAGCCTTGACAACATTCCTTGGCTGCAAGGAGCTGGAGATGAAAAATGTAGTGTGCACCTCCACCAGCCCCTGCCTAACCCTCTCAGTGATTTATTTCAAGAATAGTCTAGTGGCTTCTTTTTTTAATACCTGAATAAAAGACAAGCTTTCCAACCTGAAGTGCATTCTCTTGTATTCTTCAGAATTCACATTGTTGATGATACTTCAACCTGATGTCTAATCAAAGAGAGAAACAGCAGCACAGGAGCTGAAGGAAGTTTTCCCATCTATGCCTTTGTTTTGAACTCTACATGTTCTGCCCTCCAAACCCTGGGATTTCCCAGCAATCCCTGACACTTTGATTCTATTTGCTTGGAGAGAGTTCTTGTCCCAGTTCCTATGCAAACTGGGAAAAAAACATAAGGTTTATTCCCCCTCTGCTCTTGAAATATTACATGTCTTTTTAAAAAATTTTAATTATTATTAAAATGGGGCTGTAGGTTTGCAACCTCTTAAAAGGAGAAGGACAAAAAATTTGCTTTAAGTCTTACAAAAGCACAAAGACATGGCAATAACAAAAAATACTCACTGAAGGAAAAAATATCACTATTGCAAATCCAATGATATGGATAATGAACTGGCAACATCCCACTTACTACCAAAGGAGAAGGAGCACTCATCAGGCCTCTGCTGCCAACCATTGCAGGGCAGGGCTTCAGTGAAAGCATCATCAATGAAAGCAGAAATAGCACAAGTTTTTGCAATCCTTACACAGCTCCCCAAGCCCACTGGAGCACCATAAATACAAATGAGTATGAGTCAGCAATAGCAGGTCCTGAAAGCCCAGTGAAATTTGGTATTTGCATAACAGCCTTGATGAAACCTCTCCATAGAGCACTAGGTAAGCATGGGTATTATAAACCAAAAAAAGTAAAGGCAAACATGCACAATCCAGCCCTTCCCTAAGCAGGAAATTACTTAAGCTCAATTTTAAGCAGGACTTCAAACCATGTATTTGAGTTTAGGACAGGTTGAATGCCCTGCTGAAGGAGGAGTGCTTTGATCAGAGTCATCATTTGTTTAACCTATGACCATTCATTTCAATTTAATTGGCATCCATCATCATCACCAATGCATTGTAACAGAGCACTAATATGGGGGGCCTGGCCATATTCCACTCATTTAATTGCATTTGTCAGCCTAAACAGAACCCTCCATGTAAGGTTATTTATGGACTTGTCCATGGAGCAGACTGCACAGCAAACTAGCATTCAATATTTGATGCATTCTCAAAAAAAGAAAACCACATTTTCTGTAAGTGAGGTGTAGCTCAGCCGGTAATTCAAACTCTCAGCATCCATGAAATCCTGCAATCCATTTATGCCTGCTTTTTAGAGCTGACGTTTGCTTGGTGGTCTAAAGCCTTTTATTTTTCTCTTTTCCTTTCCAGCATGTGCTCTTGTACTTACCAGGGCACTTACAGTATTATTTAGGTTGCTGCCTGCGATATTTTCAAGCTACTAGAAGACAGTTTCTTAGACATTTTCATAATGTTTTGAAATGCTGATGAGGATTTAGCATTAAAATTAATGGCAGCCAGCCGTGGTCTTTCAGATGTGAAAGACTGTGCAGTATTTTCTGGGAAAAAAAGGGGGAGCAGTGGGGAGAAGAATGGAGATATAAATAGCCAGTCTTGCTTTTCTCTAGGCAGGATCCTTTTAATCATGTAAAATAGATTTTAAAGATTAAAGACTCTGGGCTCCTTTTTGCCTTTGCTCATGTCTCGTATCACCTTTTTTTTTTTTTTTTTTTTGTATGTAATTTGAATGAAAAAGGACACACATGGTGTTTTCCTCTGCATCACCCCAAACTGGAATTTCCCCTTGAAGAACTTCACCCCTACCTCCTTTGCAGCAGGGAGGAAGCCACCATACCTGTGTGGAACAGCACAAAACAGAGGAAAACAAACAAACAAAAAAAAAATTTCCAAATCATTACCCTACTTCTTGGACCTGCAACCTCAGTTTCCTGAGATTCAGTGTGGAGCTCTGTCTTATGAGCTGAAAAGGAGGCAGAAGGAATACTGGTCCAGCAGCTGTATCTGGATGTGTGTGAGCTGCAGCCTCAGATTTCATCCAGACCATCGTCCTGCACATGGGAAACCTGCACTGATTGCAGCAGGGGTAGAACAGCCTCTCCATGCCCATGAACAGTCTGCTGACAGCTGGAACCAAGAGATTCCCTCCTTCTGGCACAATAAACCCTGGTTTGCCACATCACTCCCTCTCACCAACACACTCATGCATCTCAGCACAGGTCAGTCTGCAGTCTTAAAACTACTTTTCTCATGCAGGTTACAATCAATTTCTCTTAGACATTGACCAGAGCATCCTTTCTCCACTTTACACTCCTCAGACCTGCAGCTGCAGTCCCAACTCAGTTCCCAGCTGTGACTCTCCTGGAGCAGGAAGTTCCTCATCTCCTCCAAGATTCTGAGGCCAACAAAAATCAGGGCGGGAATGTACTGATTTTATTATCTGTACATAGTTGTACTTCCCCAATGAAGTATAGGACATATGGATAATTCTCCTTGATTACATTTATAAATACTCAGAGCATCCTAACTTTGTTCCATATACTAAAATCAGTGGCCTCATCAGCTAGATATACTTTCATATTCATAAGCCAAATAATAAAAAGAAAACAAAGGACCCTGTTCATCAGACACAAGCCCATAAATCCTCCTAATGACATTTGGAATTCACCTAAAAACCCTGGCCAAACCTGAGACAGTTTTCTGGTGAGCTTCATCTCCGTGGGTTTAACAAGTAGAGTCGTGTATCCCACACAATTACTCTGCCATGCACGTGGCCTGTGGAAAGAGAGGCACCTAAGAGCAGAAAAGCCACGTTTAAATTTCAGAAGATTTTGCCATTCTAAGCAGTGCCTTCTTGTCAGGACAGTGTGAAAATAAATCATAACAGAGTTTGAGTTGGATGAGATGTTTACAGATCATGAAGTCCAATCCCTCTGCATGACCAGGGACATTCTCAATGAGATCAGGTTGCTCAGAGCCCCATCCAACCTGACCTTGAAGGTTTCCATGGATGGGGCATCCACCACCAATCTGAGCAATGCATTCCAGCACTTTACCAAATCCATTGTAACAAAAAACTCTTCCTGATATCTAAAACAATTGCATACAACCATACTACAGGAAAATAAAATATGTCTGTTATTACGAGGAAAGAGTTTTTCTTGACAGCCCTGGAAATGAAAGTTCACAAAGCACACACAGCGTGGGAAGTGTGAGCACAAACCTCCTCAAGTGCCTCCAGCATGCCCGAGGGATGAGGGCAGTGTGTTCCCATCCCAGCCTGCTGGCCTGGCTCTGCCTCTCTGCTGAAAATGGCCACCAGCATTTCCAGTTCATTGCAGGTGGGTTTGTACTGCAGGCACAGATCCACCTGGAGCTGAACCAGGATGCTCCCCTTGCTGCACCCATGGAGCACAGCCTCTGCTCACTCCCAGCCTGCAGATCTCTTTCAAGGTCCTGACCCGAGGTTTTGAAGCCCTTAATAGGCAAGGACCTAATGAACCTTGGAGATGCTCCTTACTGCACAGTCCAGAGCAGCAGCTGGGATTGCTCTGGGTGAGCAGGGCTATGTGAGCTCAGGGTGAAGTCCTCCTGGCTTTCCCCAGCCAAGCCTCCTGCCACCAAAGCCTCAGCCCTGACTTTGAACAAGAACACCTCAGACACTCATCTGCAGTCCTGCCACAGCCTTCCCCACTCTTGCTGCTGCAGAGTTCAATAAAAGATAGCACAAGGTAAAGAAAATTATATTTGAAAACCCTACACTTCAGAAAAACAGACATTTCTTCAGGCCTTTGCAGAAAGCCATGGAGAGATCATGCCTCCAAGAGCAGAAGGAGAAGGGCACTTTCTTAGATGACAGACAAGTAGGTTTGGGTGTGAACTTGAGAGGTGAAGGTCTCACCCCTGCTGGGCTAGAGCAGGGGCAGCTCAAGCACCAGAGCCCTGATGGAGCAGCTCTGCAGTGAGCAGGAGCAGCCCACTTCATGTCCAGACCCTCACAGCATCACCCTTCCTGGCAAGTTTTGGGAGAGGTCATACCAGGTGTGTGCATGGAATCTTCATGTTTGGTAGGAGCCAACACTACATGGAGCAGAAACAAGAAATTCCCCATCCCTGGTATATTAATGCTCTCTCATTTGCTTATCAGGCTCCTCTCGCTCTTGCACATGCAGCCTGTGCTTTTTCTGCTGCACAACTATGAATAGAAATGCAGAATTACCCTGCCCCTTCATGCTGATTTGAAAGCTTGTCTGTACCTCCATCCTGCTTGCCACATGCTATTTCATACTTTAATATCAACTTTAAAATAGACGAGAGGCTGATGAGCTGAAACACATCCAGCTTGTTACTCCTACAGCACTAGCACCATTTCTCCCTGCTGCCTTCCTCTCCTTCACACCCATCTGTGCCTTTTGCCTCTGTCTCTGCCACCTGCCCTGTCCTTTCCGCATCAGAGCACAGCCCTTGCTCAGCCAGAGCTCACCTGCACCTTCCAGGGACCCAGCAGGCACAGTTTATGATGAACCCCTGGTCTTGCCAAGCAACTCATTCTGCCGTTCCTCTTTGAACTCCAGCTGGCCACACTGGGCCCTTCTGGACAGAATGTTCATCTGCTTTCACATCCTGCTCTGTTTTGTAAGCACAGGTTCCTTCAAAAGAATAAGCAGTAATTACTGCAGCCACACCTATACTGGAAATGCCTGTGCAGTGATCTGTAGCTCACTGTAGAGAAAACAAGAGCTGGAAAGAAAGAAGCATCCACTTTGATATCTGGTCCTTCTCTGCAGCAGGGACCCAATTCTTTGAAGCCCTGAGCTGCCACAGCCCCTGAGGGACTTCAGTTTCTTCTCATACATGCAAATATAAATCAAAAGTCATGCTGTTGAAGCCAAGTGAGTTATGCAGGTGTAACCTCAGTGTGACAGAGAGAGCTCATGGATGTCAACAGAGACTGGAACAGGCGCCCTTTCATTTCTCACACAGTGATTTTTCATTCTCAGCCACTTGTTTGGTGCAGCTACACCACACGTGTAGAGCTGGTGCAATAGGATGGCTGATATTGAGGAGAAATCACACGCTTAGATCAATGCACACTGCAGGTATTCAGCTGGAACCAAATATGTTGGAAGCAGTGTAAACCCCAGGGGGCTTGTTCACTAATCAATAAACACGAGGAATGTATGCCACTGAGTTATTGCTGCAGTGTTAATTGTAGCTATACAGGAGTGTTTTTTCTCATTGCTAAAGAAACAGACATCTCCAAGAAGTATGGCTTTTACAAAACAGACACGATATGAAAAATACATTGCTATTCACTTCTCTGATGTTTTCAACTTCAGGAAAGCACAGGAGGATCTATGTTTTGCAGCTAATTAGAATCTCTCTGCGCTGCCTCACGAAGGGGAAAGGGAAGTTCATAGTGCTTCCAATCCCCTGGCTTACCACAAGTGACATTTAAGCAGTCACCTGGGGGAAAATCCCAATGGGAGCACTGACAAAGCTTACCATTTGAAAAAGGTCACACCTTCTCTTCTTGCTCTGAATAGATGGTGCTGACCTTAAAAACCTTCCAGTCCCAGTCCCCCTCCTCACAAGCATGTGATGGAGCAGCCAGCCAGGGCAGCTCTAGCCAGGAGGAAATGCAGGGCATCACTGCTCTACAGAATTTTCTTATGCCTTGTATTCCTCTTGATAAATTGCAGATAAATCAAGTAATCTGAGAGCAGGCAGTATGGAGCACCAGGCAAGGCACAAGCTGCAGTGGGGTGGAGATGCCTCTCTCTAAGGTGACTGCCCTGAAAACAGATGGCAAAAATGTACTAGCATTCCAAACCCGGGTGGACATGGCATTTGGTGTAAGTGTGATGGAAAAAGGGGGATTCACAAAGACCAGCTTTAATAAAGCATTCCAAGCAGGAATTGCCATTTAGCAGCTCTGATTCAGCCTCTGGAAGAGCCTAGTAGATACAGAAACTAAAAAAGAAACCTAGTCAGCTGAAGTTGGCTTTGTGAGACCCTTCTGTTTTTTCATTGATTAAGGCCCATCCCAACTCATCATTTAATTAGTCATCATTTAATTAGAGAAACAAGGGGCAGGAAGATAGAGAAATAACACCTTCACTATGGATGGAAACTAAACCTCTGGGAACACTTCAAGCACAAGGTCAGGCAAGGCTCTCCGAGCAGAAGTCAAGCCTGGATTCCTGAGGTTCTAGCTCAGGACCTCAGCTGAACCTCCCAGTGTAATCCTCTTAGTCTGAACCCGTAAGTACCAACCCTACACATGCCAGCTCTTCAAGTTTATGGGGCATTGCCATCCCCGCACCAGGCTGTCAAAGTGAAAGCAGCACCATGCCAGGCAGCTGGACTCAAATACAGCTCTGTGCCCCCTCAGTACCATCCAGAGGCCAATCCTGCACAGGGGCTGCAGAGACTTCCAACTGAGTCATGCTGTGGGATGAAGCAGGACAGCCCACAGCGGTAATCCCAAATGCTGCAGTATGCGAGAAAAATCAGTCCCTGACTGCTGCAGTCATGAAAATACAATAAACATGCCCTATGATTCCATTTTTAGTTGCTTTTCAGTGCAGCACTGCAGTTTGTCAGGCTTTCTTGTCCCAGCTGGAATAGATGAATTGCTGATGCTTTTTAGGACCACTGGCAGATGAGCACAATAGAAACATGGCTCAGATATTGATGACTAATGCACACAGAACGTTTCCAAAAACTGCGTTGCCATCGCAGCTAAACAAAGTGCACTAAATTAACATTCACATGGAAGGAGAGGAGCTCATTTCCACATATTCAGCATTTAAATGAACCTATGGCACCACTGTGAAACTCGGCTGAAATCAAAAACTGGCCACAGTTCTCTTGAAAGTTTCATGGACTTACCAAACCCTAACTCAGGTTTCAGGTTGGCAGCAAAACCTGGAACCTCTCACAGGGGTTGGGATTTCATTATAGAAATTTCTAGCCACTCCTAGAAGAGCTTCTCTCAGGTCACAGAGCTGCAGATATCATCCTCACTTTAAATTATTGTTGCCTTGCTACAGAATTGACATGAATTACTTGTAAGGAAGAGTCTGGCACATTTCAAAGCTCACAGCAGTATTTTACCAGCTCAAAGGGTAAAAGATCAGCTTCTTCATGGGAAACCTCCCAGACAGTTTTCCCTTCAGGACTGGAAGTAATCTGCCTGAGCATGGCACAGGACAGGGTTACCCTGCAGAGGTAACAAAAATCCTTGCAATGGCTGGAAATGACACCACCACAAGAACTGAAAGCACAGAAAAAATAACCTAATTTAGAAAGAACCCAAACCAGCGACAACCAACACATCTAAGAGCAAGACAAGGGAGCTACAGACAGAGTAATGCAGCAAAAGGAAGAGCCCTCTGTCTGGAGCAGGATTAAGCAGATGACTCATGAAGAAGTTCTGTTGCCGTCATCTCTGACTAAACCTTGTATTGAAGTCCAGATACAAAATGATCTGACTCTGTGGAGAGTTCAAGCACTTGGATGGAAACAGCACTCCCAGCTCTCACAGTCATTTGAAGCCTCCTACACAGTGATCCATCCACTTGAAAAATTATAAGAAAAAAAACCCCAACTTTTTTCCTGCCCTGTGTGCTCTTAAACTTCCTATTATGATGACAATAAAGCTTATAAATGCAGCAGCACAGACCATTTCAAGTCTCTGAGACAGAACTGCGTGTTTTGTGGCTGAAGTTAAATATTTCCTTCAACACTTTGTGAGGATTGATGCTTTAACACATGCCGAAATTGTCTTGAATATTTTTTCTAGCCCCCTATTCAGGTTATAGTTTGTTTTTCAGGCAAACAGACAAACAAAGGAGATCTCACTATCTCTGGCTATGGTATGAAGCATCATCCCCTTCAGAGTCCCTTCTTGTATGGATTTCAATCATCTTTGCACAGGTAACACTTGTATTGACTCACAGTGTGCTTTTTGCAATGCCATCAAACAATTAAGAACTCTAGATACTGAGTCATATTTCATAGATAAATATCCATCATTCTTCTTCAAACAGGAATATCACCTTCACGCTCCTGGTTATTGAAACCACTGAGAGCCAAGCAGGGTGGATATATTTTAACAACCTAGCCTTCCAACAGACTGAACCCATATTCATGAAAGTAGTGAGGGGAGAGAGGGAAGAACAGGAAATGTTCTTGAAAAATAGTAGAATGTTTTTCTATATCTCATGGATTTCTGTTTCATTAGATATGGGAGCAGTGCCTTTAATGTAACTAACATGTGGCAACCACAGGGTAACCACAGAGAGTAAATCTGTCCTGCAGGAGGAAGCTAAAATGCAGCAGGGTTTGCTTCAGCTGCTAGGAAAGAATCAAAAAAACCTTTTCAGCACTGGTCTCAACTGGGGGTGGAGGGGAGGAGAACTGAGAAAACACTAATAGTGACAGCTGAAAACAGAAATATCTCAGCATTTGTGGGTGGGGGAATTAAACAGGTCCCAGCATCCTGTCAGTGCTCCTGTTTGTGCTCCAGATTTGTTCTTGTTGGAAAAAAAAATACCAGAGCAATAGATCTAAAAGTCTCGAGGTGGTCTTGAGATAGATATATTTAACACCAGCAGTTAATCACAGCATTTCCAGAGATTTCCACACATTTCTGTGCAAAAGCCATGCAAGCCAGAGGAACTGCAGTAAGGCTTGGCTCAAATTGCCCTATTGTTGGGAGATCACAGTCGGTTTCACTGCTTTCCTTCAATATTCCCATCAGGACTGCAGCTCCCTAGCTTTGTTCCCCAGACAGCCCAGCATTTAACAGATGTCCTAAGTAAATCATGATCATTTGGTAGGCTCTGGGAATAGAAGCTAGATGGAAAAATCACAGCCTAATAAAACAATCAAAAAAGTACCAGCACATTACAGGCCATTTCAAAATAAATTAGGGTATCTTTTAAATCTCTACACAACAATTTGTATTTGAAATCAAAAGACCGTATGTCATTGACTTTCCCCTGAGTAATCTAGAGTGAGAGAGCTCTCTGAGGTGCAGTAATAGGATGTAAGTGAAGAACTGGGTATTATTTTACCCGTGCTGTGATAATCTGAATGCATCACTGCCCAGCATCATAAACAGTGAAGTGAGAAGAGCAAACAGCACTTTTAAAACCCCCATTGCATTAGGGGGCTGTAGGAGGGGGTGGGAGACCATGTCTCCAGCGAGAGGGAAAGCAAACATTTAAAATTAAAGCAGAAGCAACACAGTATTATTTAAAGTCTAAAGAGAAAAACTACAAAAGCTTGCTTTTCACCTCTCCAAGAAGGAAAAAAGGCAAGTCAGAAGCAGTGTCAGGAAATAATGTTGCAAGCAGGGAGTGCAGTTCTTAATAATCAGCAGCATTTTAAAGATCTTCTTGAAGTTTTGCACTGAGACACTATAATTAAGGAAAGAAATCAAAGCTTACCAGTTACCATCTGTCTGGAGCAGGGAGGGAGCTGATGCTACAGGATCTTTTCCACGGAGTAATGCACACTGCACAAGTACCAGGAAGGAAAAAAAGTAACAGAGCCATTACAGACAACAGCAACCCTGTAGGTCACACTCTGTTTTCCTTCTCTTTTCCAGCCAGCCAGAAGGGTTTCCTCCCTCTTCCCTGGGGTTCCTGCAGTGTTTGCCTCGGAGAATGTCCATCTCTGCCCAGCATCCCTCACCCTCACGGGGAGAGGCTCCAGGCTTCTTTTTAATTGTGGCAGGAAAGGGAAACCAAGCTGCCTCTTTGAGCCTCCTCTCACATAGCCTGGGGTGAGCAACGCAGCCACCTGGGAGCAGGATGATTGAAAGGAAGGTTCAGCTCAGTGCTGAGTCTTACCTGCACCAATAGGGCAAATAAATTATTTTTAAAGCACGAAGACAGAGAAGGATCATTATGTGTAATTATTTCCAAGTGCTGTTTTAACACCCTTTTCAGTGTGAACTTTGCAAGTTAATGCTGCACACACTGAGGATCCCAGAGAGGTTTCTCTGCCTGGAAAAGGATTCTAACAGAGAGATTTGCTTCTCAGGAGGTAGCTGTACCTGGTTGCCTACCAGCATCCTCCACAGCCTCCCTAGAACCATGCAGACAGTGCTCCAGCAGGGCACACAGCTCCCTCCTCCTCTTTTCCATTTGTGTTTGCCCACAGACAACTGGGATCATGAAGCAGACGAGTCACCCAGCACACCAGAGGGAAGGTACAGCTCTCACTCTGCACCAAAAATGGGAAACAAAAAAGTGGGAATTGATAATCATAGTCAACAAGCAAACTCCTGCTTTTCCCTAGAAAACCCCTTTTCTCCTCCTTAGTTTAGTTCACAGCACAATGATCCAGTGTTGCATTTGCTCACCAGGTCATTCACATTTGATTTCTTTTGACTGTAATTTTTTCTTATGCCTTCCACAAAGAAGGTGTGTAACACTACATAGAACTCCTATGTCAGCAGGACCCCAAGAACAACCCAGGTACAGTCCAGTGGGATGCACACCCCCACTGAAAAAACCCTCACAGACTGATCTGTGAGTTGCTTCTGAATTACTAAGGGTGATTGGATCTGAGAAACATAATAGCTTCGTACACCAAGCCAGTCCTTTGACTCCAGATGCAAAATTACCATTTTTCTGCTGAAAGGGTGATTTCATGCCATAACTTGCATGACTAAGGTTTGCAGAGAAGACTTTTGTTTAGATAAGGACAAGAGATGCCCTGAGGCTTGTATTGTAATGTTATATGGATATATAGATAAAGAATTTTTTGTTGAGCTGAGGGTGTGGTGTGATTTTTATCTGCATGATTACTTACTGACAGACACTGGGAACAGCAAGATTCTTCCTGACCTTTTTTCACCCCTGCCTGGTTGGTTACAAGCTTCACAGCCAGGGCAGTTCCTGGGTACCACAGGCAGTTTAAACTGCAGCTGGTCTCTCTGTGTGCCCCCCATCATTCGAGTGGGCACTGCACCATCTTTAAAACAGAGCTGTTCTTCGCTTGAAATCCAATCCCAGGAAAAAAAAAAAAAAAAGAATAGTCTGGGGTTGGCAATGGCCCCAAAGGAAAATGGTTAACAAAAAAAATCTAAGAGGCTGTAAAACTGTGTATAAGCCTAGAAATTAGTTCTCAATTTCTGAACTCAAGAGCAAAGAAAGAGATTGGATAGTTTGGGTTCAGTAATGTCAAAACCAGACTGCTAAAGGATAGCTAATCCAAACAACTGTGCAGTTTTTTCAACCAAATCAGAAAATAAAAAGTCAGTCCTGTTTTCCAGACAAGAAAGCACAGATGAAACCCCTGGCTTTGAAGGTGTGACAGAGAACCTTTCACTGAGGAAAAGTGAAACAGGCTGAGGAAAGCTGCAATAGGGCAGAGGAGAAAGACCATGGGATAAAATCTGCTCTGGCAGATTTCCCCAGCCTACTCCAGCTGACCCTGGGCTGCTTTGGGAACACACAAGCACAGAATGGCTGCCCTCCAAGTCTGCAGCTAAACATATTTCCCTCCTCCTTGCCTTCTAATTGATATCCCAAATCAGAAACCTTGAGCTTGTCTTTAAACATGAGCATAATCTCAGGCTCAGACAACTGATCCTCCAGCAGGAACACAAAGACAGGCAGTAATCAGCCCCAGCAGCAAACCAGAGTCATGAAAAATCATGTAAATGGCATTTCACAGTATTGACTGTCAGGTTTTGGGATATATGGTTTCATGGAGTACTTTGTTTTGTCCAGCCATCTAAGTTTCAAAAGTAAAATTTAAGCTTTCTTCTAGCCAGAAGGGTATCAGTGAGTGTACATAAGTCCAACAACTGTGGTTTAAGTCACGTAGTTCAACAGTGCCATTAAAACAAACTCCTGATAACAGGCCAAAAAGAGTGCCCTATTAATTCAAGTCAGTGGAGCAAGGTAGTAGAAAAAGAAATATGAAAATATTGCAGATAATACGAGTATTTCTAAAATGTACTCTAACTCTAGAAGCTTCAAAATATTAAAGAAATATTTCTCCATCCAGTTTCATTGATAACAGCATTTGAAGAATCCTCTTTCAGCAAAAAGTTGACAGTTTGAAAGGTTTTGGGGTTTTTTCCTCCTACTTTTGCTTTTAAACTATCCATGATGCAGCACAGCATCACAGTGGCACTGTGTTAAAGGGATTGAATCCTCTGTTACTTTAAGCCTGAAGATTCTTCACACTTTCAGTCTTATCCTTATTCAGCTATGGGAAGGGAAATAATCTGTGTTGGATTTTACTCCACATTTCAAAACACCAAAACCATCCAAACAAGAACTGCTTGTGTACAGGGCAAAGTCTTTGTTTTGACTGGCACCCGGGAGGAATTATGACATACTATCATCAAAGCAAACTGCAGATTATGGGGTAAGCAAAACAAGTTTTCTCAGTTTTCCAAATTTTCTCATAATACAAATCTCTGTAATTAAACAGGTAAAATATATAGGAGTTGAAACCTTGGAACCAACGTAGTAAATTGATTTTCAAAAATTAACTGCATCCACACAGATGATGTTTCCTGAGCATATGAAAAACATATGTAGCTTTATTGTGTATATATATATATATATACACACTTTTAAATAACATTCTATCTGATTTTGTGGATATGTACACACATAGCAGAAGTATTTAACACATCCACATCATGGTCACACGTGCACAACTACACTGTTCTGCAGTGGAAGAATGTACTTCCTCTGCATAGTTCTGTATAGGAACTCCTAATCTGTTATAAATTTCATCTTAGCAAAAAGGCTCATCTTGGTGTCTTGGAAAGAGGCACAGTTCTTCAAAAACTTCAAAATGTTTGCGCACCAGCTTGAGACTCACACTGCATGGAAATCTTTGGGCTGATTTTTGAGAGATGCTTCTTCAGGGAAGAAAAAAAAAGTCCTGGCTTTGTAGTTATTAAACACAGATACTAAGAGTATGAATTTGAAATATTTCTGTTGGCTTCCTTAAAAACTTATAAAAACCTGAAAGATGCAGCAAACTAATTTGAATAAGGTAACACAAAACAAGTACTGGGTACACACCAAAAGAGAGTCTTCCTGAAAGTCATCACCTCTTCCCAGAAACTGTCACTGTATCTCCAATTGAATAATGCAACAAGTAAGGACAAAGAGTGAAGATTTTTAGCCAAAAATGCAAACAAGAAATTCTATATTTCCAAAAGCCTGGTTTTCATCAACTTGGACCTCAATCGGTTTCTTACCTCTCCAACATTTGCTTTTCATAATTCCACTTTCTAGCAAAGCTCTTCCAAAGTCCTCTAATCGATGTGTATTTGTAAAGCCATGCAGGTCCTTTGTTGAAGCTTCTATTCTAATCTGGAAACTTTAATTTTCGGAGAAGCCGATTCCTTAGTGGTACAGAAGCATCAAAATGAAGGTTCAGTGAACCCAAGGTCAGCAAGCCAGGCATTTCTTTTGACTAGTATTTGTTCTTGACAAGCAAACTGCTCACAAATCCCTTTTGCAAGTTTAAGGCTCTGTGTAGCCTGCAGAGACAAAATTAGAATATAAACATCTACTCACTAGAGAAAACAAGGGAGTTATTGTCACTGTAAAGAAGGAGACATCTAAACCATACCCCCTCTGCATTAATTCCATTATTGTGCACAGGCAAGATGACAGTTATACCACCAAGTAAACTGCAGTTATCTACTCAAATGATCATTTAATGTTCTTTATTTTACTTTTTCTAAGGAAAATTGATTTCTTGCTATTTATGTTCGGGGTATTTCATTGTGCTGTGATTATAAACTAGACTGAATGCATTTCCACCGACTCCCTGCAAAGTGTGTTTTACAGCCCTTCCTGTTTGCACAGTGCAAGATGTCTTTTTTAATTGCCAGTCTGTTTTTTTAAGTAGGACGCATGCTTGTTTGTTTACTCGGAAGCTCTGAGAGAGCCAGGCTGGACTGCAGCCTTCCGACAAGCTGCTGTGAGATATGGAAGGAAATATCCCCAATAACGATGTCTGCTATGCAAATGGCAAAACAGCTCACAGCCCGTTAAACTTCGTCAAGGCTCTGCAGATCTCTGAAATTTAACTGGAAAGGACAATTCTTGGGGTGGGTTCTGGGTCAGAGCTGTCACTAGTATCCCATCAGGTGTTTTCCATCCTGCTAGGAGGATTTCCAGCCTGGGTGGACAGTGCAGAGCAGCACAGCTGGAGCCAGCCCAGCTTTGGCAGCAGGAGCACCAGGACTGAACCCACATCACCAGATCCTTTCTCCCCCACACCCTGTTATCCCCAGTGCTGTGCCAGGGCACAGAAATTACATGAAATGACAATTCAGGGAGTGCTGCAGCAGCTGGTGTTTTAGCTGATGGAGCAAGGAGGCACAGCCAGCTCTGCTGCCAGAGAACACTGCTCCACGTGTGACAGAGGCACTGTGCTGAGCCAGTGCTGCCCCACAGCCCCACCAGGGAAAACAGCCACCCTGCAGCAATCAGCACGAGGCTCAGCAGGGAATTCGCTCAAATTACCTCATCTTTGAGGAAATGAAGTGATCCCTTACTTGAGAAAGTGCAAACTTTCCACCTCTCTTCTAGTTAGTTTACCCACCCCCAGGCTGAGAGCCTTTGAAGGAGAGGTGCTTGGGCTCAGGTTTTGAAACACGTTCAACATCCTGTGAATATTTTTTATTTCCTTCCCGCATCTCAGTATGTAAAACCTTATTGCTGTGGAAATAAAGGTGTGAAAAATCAATCAGGGACCTTTGCAAGCTATAAAAAACCTAACGTGACATTACAGGTTTACCACCAGCACTTAAAAAGAAGCTCTCTACGAAACTGTGAGGCAGATATTCCCCATGACACGGGGATTTTGATGGACATACACAGTATTTTGCATAATCCAGCAACTATTTAGTTGGAAAACCACAGTCCCTTTCACAAACACATAGCTCTATAAGTATTACTGCTGAGACAGTAATATTATCATCTTTACCATCCGTCAGACAGCCCTGAAACACTCAGGAAAAGGGGGATCTTGGCAGCTGAAGAGTTGTCAGACACAAACACACCCCCTAACCCCAGCTACAAGACATTTTCTTGGCTGCCCATACAGAAAATTCATGAAAACTGCAGCGAATAGCATGGAACAGAGGTCAGCGAAAATACAAGAGTCACTCCATCAGCATGAGTGTCAGCCCTTTACTGACAGCAAAAACTAAGTTCATCACAGCTTAACTGAGAGAAAGCTACATCTGAAAGGACTGGAAGTGAATAAACTCACCTTAACCCACCCCTGCAAACCCTGGTCTCCTCATTCCCAGCTGTCCAGAATGGAGAGTGTTATGACACCTTGGCAGGACACATTTAATCAGCAGCATGACCTGCCCTGTTGTGCAGGGAGAGCCCTTTGAGTTCACATTCCAGCCCTGCCCTGTGCTGCAGCGTTGCTGGGCTCACTCTCCATCCCAGGAGCAGCAGATCCTGAGCTCACAGCCATCACCTCACTCCCAGCCCAAAGCAGGACCAGCTACTCCAAACACCCCCAGCATTCTCCTTTCTGGTTAGGCAGGAGCTCACCAGCACTCTCAGTAATGCCTTTCAAGTACCCAGCCATGCCTTTTTAATGGATCCTCCCTAAAAAAAAGCAACAGCTTCTAGAAGCAGCCTCTTTGCTGGCTAAATGTGCTTCCCAGAATTCTCAAAGGCAAAGAGCTGGAGAGGGGCTTGTCTGCACCAGACAAGCACATTAAGCTCTTCTGAGTCTGTGTGCGCACTCCATTTCACAGACAAGTCATTAGCTGAGCTATTTTCCAGTCAGATTAGGAAGGAAAATCCCAGAATTATAAAGTTGAACTTGCAGGGCCTGATTCTCTGCCGGTTTGGATAATTCTGGTGAAATTTTCAGATAAAGCAAGACAATGCTGCATGAGAGCCAGCCTCATTGAAATCACCAGAATTGTCCCTCAGCTTTTAAGGACATACTGTACCATCTCATTTAGTGCCCATGAAAGTCAAGTTGTTCCCAAGAGAGACCCAATTGCAGGTGAGAACTACAGGGAGTTGTGAGAAAACAATTCTCCCGGGCTTTGATTTGCTTTGAGGATAAATCCTCACATCTCTTGGTCCCAAGCTCCACTTCTTCCAGGTTTGTGAGGAAGCTCACAGTGCTGATGGTACCGAGCTCATGCAAGTGTCAGTTATTTTGGAATCTCTCCAGGGAGAAATATTTTGACAGTCAGATTCTGTTCATTATTCTTCCAAGGGAGGAAACACGCACGTCGTTATCTGAAGGAGTACAGTCAGCCCACCACGCTCTTGCCTGACTGGCTCACTTATCTTGATAAATGCCGGCTAAGATCAGGACTTAGTGCCATTAGATGTGTCTAAAACATGAAGCTGTCATTACTGTGTCAGCACCAAGGATTGTTTCCAACCGTGATAATGGTGGGGCCACATTTTGAACAAAGACAGATTTGAGTCTGCAATGGCCTGCCACACCAGCTGGTTCCCATTACTGCACAGAGACCTTTTGCTCATGATTATGAGCTTCGCCATTTCTTTCCTTTTTAATTGGAAACCAGAAATATCCTCCCCATCTATGACTCACGTTGGACCTAGCAAACGGTTACCTCATGGCTGGGGGTTGGAGCCTGCAACAGTTCAAAGATTTATTTGATGCAAAGCCTGAAGAACAGCGGGTTAAGAGCTTCAGAGTGCCACCAGCTCTGCCGAGCAGATCCCACGTCCTGATCCTACTACACTGCCAAAGCTCCAGCAGCACAGGCTCCAGAGCTGATCACACACAGTGTTGATGCAAGAACACATCTGGAACACCTCTTTGACCCTGGTAAGCTCTAAGGTGAGTGGTTTCATACCAACAGCAAGAGGAGAGGAACTCAAATTCATTCTGACCTGACTCAGCCCAATATTTAAGCAAAATGCTTAAGTGCTTCCCTGTCCAGCAAAGCACTTAAGTATGTGGTTTAATTTATAAAGGTAAATGTTTATGTGCTTTGGACTGTTGAACTGGCAGTTATTACACTATTACACCAACTGCTACGTACGTACATATAATTATATATAGACAACTGTTGTTAAAAATATATCCATAACTGGTTTTAATCTCAGGTTTAAGGGATTCTCAGTGGGTTGGTAGAAATTACATAGCCCTGCAAACAAACATAATTACATACATCATTCAGTTGCTTTCCATTTTCCTAGCAGAGATCTGTCCCTGCAAGGCAGCAGCCTGTGCTTTATTCCCCTAAGCCAGCACCTGAAGCTGTGTCGTGTTTCTGTTCCCACCAGGCTGAGTGCAGAAGATTCCACATGAATTTAGATTTAAGACTTGCTGCTTGAAAATGTGCAATGTCAAGTGTCCCACTGAGTTTTACTGAGTTGGCTGTGGCAATATCTGCTATGCAGTGCAGCATGATCATTTCAGACTTTAATCCTGCCTAATCCTGTTCTACAGGGTTTCATATTCCCTCCCATCCTCTTTGCCTGACAGTTTTGGCACCTACACCACACACATTATGTTACTTACATTGAAAATTAAGATAATCTGGGCATCTTAGGGTAAGGGGTTTTGCTGACCACAGGGTTTTACTGAGACCCAAAACCCAGCACCTCATGTTCTCACCATGGAGTTCTGTCCAATCTCACCTCAAACCATTTAAATCTGGTTGTGCTGAGAGCTCCCCCATTTTGCTCAGTTTGCACTTCTGTTGGTGGCATCTCTTATTTACACCACATTGTAATGCAAATAGTTTGCAGCTATTCAGTATAACGAAACCATGATTTCAGAAGCAGCAGAAATCATGTGCCTCTTCTTTTGATTTCCCCCCCTCACAGCAAAGCAACAAGCATTCCTAAAATAAATCCAGTTAGAAACAAGAATATGTAATTAATTTCCTAGTAAACAGACACAGCAGTAGAAACAGTTTGTTGAATTGTCCCACTGGATCTGCAGGGTTAACATCAGGTGGAAGCTTGGCCCTTGTTTCAGTAGGAACTGCCAGTTTTGGAGCAGGCACTGGGCATCCTCCTCCCCTGAGGAAAGGAAGTGCTTTTTAGATGTCCAGACACCACAGAGGCCACAGCCTCACTGTGATTCTCCAGCAGCCAAGTTTCACATTTTGAAGTGTTTCGCTTCCATAAAGAAGGTAATAATGCCTCCTAAAATGAGGAGAGAGATGAACCCACAAAGAGCACAAGACTTAGAGAGGACACAGTAAGATGGTGTTGTAAACAACAGAGTGGAGACAGTGTGCTGCACACTGCTAATGCTCCAATCCTAGAAAAAATGACAGGGCTCCTGAAAACACCTGTGGGCACTGCAATGTGAAAATGAACGTCAGAGACTGCAAGGGCATCGTTTCAAGAGCTAGATATGTATCTTAGGGCTGTCTTCAGGGTAAGTACAACTCTGCAAACCAAAGTGAGAGAAAATAACCTTGTTCATAATATGGCAGCTCACGATCTCAAGTGGGCAGCAGTAAGAAAGGAAATCATTATTTACTCCCTCCACAATGCCTGACAGCCCCTCGTTTGAGGTTAAACATGCAAAGGTGTCTCATGGACCAGCCAGAAAGGTTCAAATGGAAAGCACTTAAATCAATATTCAGCAAGAGCTTCCAAAGCCACACGGGTGTCAGTCCAAGGTTTTAGGGTAAAACTAAACTGTTTGCAACCTCCCCAGCTGAATGACCAGAAGATCTGACACGTCTCTTCTTTTGGCTCTGAAAACTGAAGTGATTCAGGGTCTTTTCATTAAGCTCAAAGAGTTCAAGGGGTTCACTGACAGTGAGCAACCAATATAAGAATCTCACACCTCAAATTTGGAGGGAACCACAGAGGAGGGGAAGGATGGCCCACAGCCTTCACTGTTAGCTGGGAAGGGGAAGTCAGAGTTCATTTCCCTGGTCTGACACCAGCTCCGAGCCATGTTCCTCCTCCTGCTTGGATATCTCATCTGTGCACTCAGAAAGGTTGTGCTAAGAGTAATCCTTTACCTTCTAGACTGCTTGTAATTAGCAATTGCAAGCTTCCCCATTCCATAGAGGCCTCAAACTAGAAGTGATACAATACCTGATGGGTCAGAACAGAACAGATTTTACCACAAAAGCAGCTGTGGATATCTCAGGCAGGGGTTGAATCCAGTTAACATGCTCCAAAATCATTCTGCTATCATATGTTGTCACTATTCAACAACTAAAAAATATAGATATAGATTTTTATGCCTTCAACTTTCTCCTTTTGAAAAAGCACTTTTGCTGAGAATTTTGGAAGGTTGCTACACTACTTTTACTTTGTTCAAGTGTCCCTGGTGACAACCATATCCTGGAGTGTATTAGAGTTTAAAAATACAGCAGCAAGATAAGCAGTGGCAGGAAGATAGAGGAATTCAGAACTTTGAGACTGAGAAGAAAAGATATTTCTAATCTCTGCTGAAAATATAAGACAAAGTGGATAAGGCAGACAAGTATGAGGAGGCTGTTACAAGCAGGAGAGGTTGGAAAGAAGGGAAGAAGGAAGGGAGGGGGAGCTTCTCACACCAGCAAGTGAGCTTGATAGAAAGATGAGAGAGAGGTCACAGCAAGACAAGTACAGCAAGCAAGGAGAGCTCCACAGAGATACAGCCTAGAAGACAGGTCAGGGCAAGTCTGTGTCTATGGTTTGCTTTGTTCTTATTTTTGGCTTTCCACATACTTTCAAAAGGAGAGGTTATCAGATAAGATTTGATGGGACACCATTAAGACAGAAGGTTTTTCCAGCTCTATTGTGTGTATGACATTCCTTCCCCTCTGGTCCCCAGAGATGTCATACATCTGGGGATGTAATTTGCAAAGCAGGAACACAGGACTACACAGCGATGCTGCCTTTGGTTAGGAATTTGATCAAAGGTGCAAGTTAAAGTGGGTGTTTCATGGCCTCATAGAGTTTCTTTACCCTGGGATTGGACAGTCCAGCCTGTAACAAACCCTTTTGTGCTACCAACAGGTGCTGGGCAGCATGCCAATGTCCTCATCTCACAGAAAGCTTCTGCCTTTCCTGATGGACTCCCCATGCTAAAGGAATTCTAGACCTTCACTGTTGTGAGGCAGGAGATTCAGCCACCTCAGCTAAAGAACAATAATTGCTACCAGATGTTGATTTCCTGAGGGTTAAATCTACAAGAATATAATATGTTGGAAGGGAGGGGAAGAGAAAAAAAAAAAAAGTGTTCCATAGCAATGCTGTGGGAATTGAGGCGAGATGTAAACGGAAAGGTTGGTTTCCACTGCAGTAGTCAGAAGTGCCATATTTCTAAAGGTCAGAAGATTCTGCATAATCAACATGGGAAAAAACACTGGTGTGGAACACTTGGAAAAAAGAATCAGTAACCATAGAGGTGTATAATAGTATCACCAGTGGTGCTGCCAAGGTGAAAGAGGACCTGATGCTGTTAGCTTGCTGAATACACACTGAGACACCAGCAGATGAGATGGGGGCTGAGGTGGGAGGAAACTATCATTCTAAGATTTCAACTGCTCTTTTACAGGAACCTGCCAGTTCCTCCCTTCTCTGTGCTTTCTTTCCATTCACCTTCACACTGAATAATCTCCAACAATTCCATTCTCAAAGCATTTTCCATGTTGCCCACCGTATGCACTAAATTCTGACAATTTATGCCCTGCATCAAAATTACTTTAGTCTGCTCAGTTGTAACGAAACTCCAGACCTTCCATTGCCATGTGGACTCAGACAGATGGCACTGGGAAACTGCTCAGCACTCCCTTTCCTGCAGAACTTCTCCAACTGACATACACAGGATAGCACATTGCCCAGCACAGATACTGCTCCCAAAAACTCACCCTCGAGCCATTGGGGTTTATCCCTCCTAGCAGTAGCCAGAGGACACAGGAGAAAGCAGAACCTGTGACACAATTAAATATAAGGGCTATGAGAAGACAGGAACATGGCAGAGATGCATAAAAATGTCAGAGGCAGAGAGAAATGACAACAGGGAGATGGGAAAGAGGAGGATATTGCAAAGCAAAAACCAAAAGTCTGCCAAGATTGCTGCAGAGGAGCACACAGGACTGGACAGAGCCCCATTGCTCGTGCAACATCTCCTCTCTAGCCATTTAATATCCAGCACTGTTGACAGCAGCAGGATATCCCTGACTCTTCCCCTGCTTTGGAATGTAAATAGCAGCTGTCTGCGTGCTGCTGGTGCAGAGCCTTGCTGCAGGCGTGCTCTGCCTGTGCCACCAGCATGGCCTCGCAGGAGGCACGAGAAAGCCCCGTTTGTTAGTCTTGACAGGGCTTAGGAGGCAGATCAGATTTGAGCAGTTGGGCATCAGCAAGACTTGGATAATTCTAGACATACAGAGGGGAGCTCTAAGTACCTGAGGAACCCTCTCGGTGGTGATACTCAGCCGCTTACAGAAGTAGGCGGGAGCAGTCAGGATTATCCTGTAGGATTTAGGTGCCTAAATTCTTCCTTAAGGTCCTCCTTAGGCATCCATTCCTTCCTGTAATTCCAGCACTCAAAAAAACCCACCCAAAATCACTGCCCCTTCTCTTCCCTATCCATGGAGCACTGGTTAAAAGCACTTTAAAGACACCTGACTACTGAAATAAATCCAGGCATCCTGGAACCTCATTTGCTCTCTGCACTCTTGCAGCTGACTTCAGTACAGCAGGGTGATATCATAAAATCATAGAACTGTTTAAGTTGGAAAAGGACTACAAGACCATTGAGTTCAACACTTAAACAGAAGATAAATAACAGATAAGCAGATAAGAAGATAAATAACCTACAGAAACTGGGAACAGTGAAAGGAACAAACAGCTACAGCAGGAGATCATGAAACAAAAAAACAAAAACAATAACAAAGACTGATCTACTTCTGTCCTAGTGAAGCAACTCACATCACTGCTCTGCCCCTGGGATTGCCTTTGGGTTCCCATCAAACTGACCACAGCCACACAACTGAGGTTTTGAGGGCTACTCATAATTTTTCCCTTTTTACTGTTATTTGGCCCCAAGAATCCCTCACAGGGAGCCTTTCTAGTATCTTCTCTCTTTTACTAATTATAAAGGAGTAGAAATATTAAGATCCCCTTGCAAGGAACCTGAGGATTCCTGCAGAGCTTGTTTCAATGTAAATCTCCTTAGTAACAAAGGAAATGGAGGGGGGAAGAGAAGGAGTCTGCATAGGATTTGCAGCCTGCTTTTCTAGGGGTGTTTGCTGCCACGCTGTTCCAGAGATGATTCAGCCTCTTCCCGTCAGCACCCCTCACTGCTCCTAACTTCTGGCAAGGATCACCCAAGAGGCATGTGGGGTTTTTTTTTTTTCCCAAAGTTCTCAATGAGGTATCAGCTGTTCTTTAAAGAGATTATGGTGGGAGCATTCCTAGCACATTGACTCCACTGAGCAGCCAGCCTTGCGATTAAATGGCTCAGCAAAGGTGGTTTCCAAGGATAAACTGTGCCAGGGATGACAACATTTCCTCACCAAAGGGGGGAGAATCTAATAAAAAATAAGGATAGAGGAAAACTGCTCTAGCTCTACAGCTATTATTAGTGTCTCAGAGCATTGTCACTGTATTGCCTGCGCTGTCAGATGTCACTTTGCATCAGTTCTGGGCAATGCTCAGAAGAAAAATGGTGGAACTCATTGAATTCTGCAATGCATGACTGGGCTCCACAGCAGGGCCGCACAGAGGGTTAAGTGACCTCTTAATGCTGGTGGGAGCACTGCTCAACAAGTTCAAGTGGGCTCTCCAATAATTTATGCAAACACCTTTTTGCATAGACTGGCAATTTATAGTAATTTATCCCTTCTCTCCAGCTGCTCTTGCAAAGCATAAAAACAGGTACTTAAAAATGAGTTCCAGCACTCTGTCCTGCTGTCCCCTGCAGCTGCTCCCTGCTGAACTGACAATCCAAATGAGGGGAAAAAGACAACTGAGGCAAGGAAATGACTGACATATAATGGACACTCGGACTTTTGGCCACACTTGCTTGGAACACAAGTCTGGCCCATGAGCAACATACATAACACAGAGGCACAGCTAAATCCCTACACCCACCTTCTCTGGAAATAGGCTTTTCCATATTCCTTCTACTTTTTGGAGGATCACCCTTTTCATCCTCATTTGTTTTCTCAGGGGCAGCTTCTCAGGATAAAGCTGAGCAACTTTGTCTCAGTGAAGAGCTCTGCACTCAGCAAACGCCACCTCGAATTCTTTCTGCTTTGAGGACACACATTATGAACATCCTCTGCACTCTCAGAAGGAGTCCAGAATCAGAACATGCTCTTTTCCACTGCTCAGGATGGCCGAATGGTTGAGTTCATCTCGCTGATCACGTGGCAGTTTACTTTGAACTCTGTGTACAAGCGAAGTTAATCGGAGCTGACGTGAGACCTACACACATCCTATAGCATCCTCATTACATGCTTTTAAACGCCCGCCTTTGCTCTGAACTGAAAGCCACAGCCACCAAGAAGAAAAGAAACTTATCTAGTGCTCCTTCTGATCTTAGTCACCTGCCAACACATTTTGTCTGCTCTAGCAGAACACAGGATTGTTTAACGGCCAGCTAAACACAAGTTAAAATGGCAGCTTTTTTGAGGGGGGGTGGGGTGGGTGGGAGGAAATAAAAAAAGAAACAAAACTCCAGGTGTTAGTGATTCATCAAAATGGGCTAAAATCACACCTTAACAGCCAAGCTGTAGACGGATCCTGCATTCTCGAGGTGAATTTTGGGAAGCTAATTTAAGTTCTCCTTTCAAAACATCTATTAGCAATTCGTCACACTTGATGTGACTGGGAGTAATGTCATGCTGACGGCTGCAAGATTTCAGCCAGACTTGTAGATCAGAGGACCTGATGGATTGCACTTCTAAGTACCTGCACAGCTCTGAAGCTCAAATTGACTGTCTGGCAGTATTCTTTCTGTCCTGCTGCATTGGGAAGCCTGATTTTAAGGAAACCTTTCATAGTTTTGACCACAGTGTCCAAACCTCGGAACATCAAAAGCTCCTCACTGAGGAAAAATGGATTTTTATTTTGTGAAGACAACAAAAGGCAGCTGTGTATACACACATGCTGTGATGAAAAATTAGGAAAATCAGAGACTGAAGCCATTTTGTATGCAGACACACGCCTGATTCCCTGGGAGAAGGTAATGCACTGGCATGAATTCTCCATGGACATCCTGGAGGGGGAAGACAGCTCTGACAGTTGCATGATGAGACAGATCCCATAGCTCCCACTTCATCAAGGGCCCTGTCCCCTCCATCTGCTGGGCTCTGCTCCATTACAACTTTATTACTGGCCATGTCCTGCTGCCTTGAGAGCCAAAACTCCACTAAGCATCTTTTTTTTCTCTTAGACCAAATCAGCAATACTCCAAAACTAGAGGAGAATTTTAAAAAAAAAAAAAAAAATCTCACGCACAAATATTTGAGCTCTTAAGTTCTGCTGGGGAACTCTCAGATTAGAAAGCACAAATGGAATTTAATGATCATCCAAAGTGTGGAAGAATATAAATTCCAACTTTAGACTAAATTATTTCAGAGTTTGACTCCTCTGTTTCCAAGGTCTGAATTTGTATTATCTATTTTAGCAGCAAAGCTACTGGTAATGATTTTCCCCTTCCCTCAAGAAAAAACAGTAATGTCTCCTTTAATTTGTTTTCTCTAAGCTGCTGCCTTTGAGCTTTCCAGAGTGACACAGAAGTCTAAGCAAAATTTCATTGACTCCAAAATCTCTTCCTTTGGTTTAATCACAGTTAAATCTTGAGAAACAAGCACACAAAGTCTACCTCAAGTGTAAAAAAAAAAAAAAAAAAAAACCGGTGAAGAAGTACATCAAGTGCATCAGAAGTCTGCCAGGCAGAAAGCAAATGGCTAAATTTATAGAGGTGGTTCCTGCTAACAGAAGCGCTGCTCAGCCCCAGCTATTTCATTACCATTGCACTAAAGGGTCCTAGGGACGTTCTTTTTGAGGTGTAGGCAATTCAGAGAGCTGAAACAGCACTGTAATTTGGCCTATGAAAAATGAGTAGGTGTTCACAGTTCATTTCCCAACAGAGAGAGTCATGCACATCACAGAAACCATCATCATGCACAGAACTAATCGCTGCCCTGCTCAGCAGGCACACCCATGCAGCCCTGCAGTGCCCCAGCTCTCACCACAGCACAAGAGGTTTTGGTTGGCAGCACTGCCAGCAAAGCACCTTTTTTCCCAGATCCACAGACAGGTGAAAAAATACACCAGTGTTTGTTAGAAGGGAGTAAATACAAACAACCAGCACTAGGCTCCTGAAACCACAAAACAAATTGAAAACTGTGAAACATTCCCAAAGAAATCCCCTGCTCCCTGTTGAACTGGAATGAAAACACACTGAGAGAGTCATAAACACAAAGTGAAAAACTCAAGGATGTGGGGGAGAGGATGCAAAGCTAACAAAATGTTGGATAAATGGAATAAAACATGCTGCTGCTTATCAGAATGAGTAACATCAGCTGCAGTCAAAGGGCAATGGCTGGACAGGACATGGTATTTTCACATTCCCAGTGTAAGCAAAGGAGAGGGTCAGGTTTGGGAACAGCAGAGCACCAGCTCTTGGGATTCCAGAAGTCAGTGATGAGCCTACACAGGAACTCTGCCTTAAACCCCTGCAAAGTCTTAGAAAAGCTCAGGACCCCTCTAAAAGACCATTGGACTGATTTCTGCTTCAATATTGCCAAAATAAACCGAAGTCAAAATTAGACATGGCTGAGTCCAATTTCACCTTGATTAGTATTTACATAACGGGCAGGGAAACATGAGAGGAGCACATAAATAATGTACTATTTGTTGCAGGCCTCTCAGGAGGAGAGTTCTCAGCTCTGCTATTGATCTGCACACACACACCACCTCCCTGGGCAGAAATCCCAAATCTTTCCTCTGAGCACAGAAGTAAACTTCCAGGAGCTGAGTGACACAGCTCAGACAATCCTGAGTCTGCACCAGGTCTGGGGTGCAGACTCAGGATTTACTGCTCCAGAGGGTCAGACAGCTGCATTTCAGAGTCCCATATGGAAAAACACAGGGAGCTTCCAGACCTGGTTAATTTAGAAGACATTCTCCATTTCCGTCTTTCCTTCTAGAGGACTTGACATTTGTGACAACATTTACAGGAAATGCTAACTTGGGAGAGGCTGATAGTTGAATTTTTCCTCCTGTTACGGTACCACTGCTTATCCACCCAGTGGTAATACAGCTTGGGGGGACTCCAAAACAAAATTATTACCTAGGAATGACTCAGTACCACCAGTTTCTAAGGCAGCTGCACAATACAGTATTACTCAACAGCCACAAGCTGTTGGTGCCACCTGTGAGAATGAAGTGAGAATAGTTTCTCTTCCCTATTCTCATTCTTTTCATGTTGGAAGGAGGGTTTAACTTCATGCCCAGTCCATGTGGGTAAAGGAGGAGGGGATCTGGACACTTCTTTGTACCCCTTGGCAAACATCACTAGGAAAATAATTCCAACACTTTCTTTGAAGAGACTTTTCCACTTCTACTTATCCAGTTCTGACCTTTTGGGTTTTTTAAATGACACCTCGATCCCTTACCACACTGCTTCCCAAAGCACCAGCTGTATCTGATCCTGCTTTGCAAGGTCCTGGTTAGCATCTGCAGACATTCAGCCAAAGTGATAGAAAATGGTGATGTGGCAAAGCAACCATCAGATCCCCCAATACACAGGAACCTACAGTGTTACTCTGCAGGTTTACAGCCATTAGCTGTAAGCTAAGTAGCTGAGAGTATTACTAGTGGCAAGAGGCATGTAAAGTGTCCAACACAGCCACCATCCCCTGACAAGATTCTCATACTGAGCCAGCAAGGAAGGTGGCTCAAAGATTCAGCATCACTATTTTCCTGATGCATCAATGTCTTTCATAAGTTTGCAGCAAATGAATGTCATCCTCAAGCATACTGTTAGGAAAGATTGCTTAAAATTAATTAGCTCAGTAACAATGGCCTGTCATTATGCTACTAAGTCACCAGCACGAGCACATAAGTTACAGTGACAGCTCATGGTATAAAATAAGTGCCTTTATATCGAAATTTGCAAAGTGCTTAGCAGTCAAATGCCAATCTATTCACTTCTGGTAATATTGCATAGTTTCCTCTTAATAGACTGCTCCAAACTCCCACACAAAGATATGACTTATTTTACTATAGAGAGGTCTTTCTACTTCATACACTGTCCGTGCACAAATATAGAAAGCTTTTTAAAGTGCATTTATTTGTGCAGTGTTGATTCATTCCACATCAAGATGAATGTGAGATTTAGAACAGGACTTCAGAAAAAGCTGAAGGTAATGGAACAAAAATTCTCTCTTGGGTGGCTTAGCCAGGGATGCATGATAAACTGAAGGTAAGGACCGGATTTTGAGGGGCAAGAATATCAGCAGTTCCCACATGCAGCACTTTACATGATTTCCCCAGTAGAGAAGGAAATAGTTATTGCTATAATTATTTCATAGTTCCAGTCAGCTGCATTCAGTTGTACTGTTATATTCCAATGGCAGGAAAATGGAATACAGTAAACTATAAATATCTGTCAGAATTCCTTTGAAAGGACAACAGTTAATTGCATAGCTTGATCTCCTGCCGTGCAGAGCTTGCATTTCAGGTTAGAAAGGTACAGATTGTTATTGATTTAATTCTCTTGAAACATGTGTGGTATAAAACTGTTCAAAAGACTTATGGGGGAGAAATATATGCTTCCAAAGGAAGTCCTACAGCACAAGACTGTGGCAGGCTACCTTCTTGTAAAATGCCTTCTGAAATTCAATACATTCCCTTCCAAAGGCCCTCACAATAAATTGAGGCTCTTTGCTTCATTTGCAGAAGTGAAATTAAATCAGTGAATCAGATGAAGGACAACAAAAGATTAGCAAAAGTATGAGATGCATGTAAAAAATAATTCTGTGTTAAGAATAATTCAGTCCTTATTACACACTCATTCTAACAGAGAGTGAGCCATTCCCATCTTTCCTGTTTTCCTTTCATCTAACTTCCAGTTCTACCCTTCTCTTTGCAAAATGATTCCAGGCAGTGAAGCCAATACTTTTGACTATTATATTCTCCTATCTTTGAATCCTCTTCTGATTTGGCTCATGCAAATTCAGTCTGATGACCCAAAGACATCAGGACACCCAACCATGCAGTAATTAGTTAAGCCTCGTCCATTCTGGGAATAAATTTCCCATTATAGGCATGGACAGCAGTGAAGGTGAAGCCCTGTGTAACACTTGTCCAGCTCATCTACTTGCCACAAAGGGTAACTTGACCCAGTGTAAATTATGTATCACTGTGATTTTGCCAGCCTCCCTTAGTGCAAGAGCCAAAATCCCCACTGCAAGGAAACCTTTATTAACAAGTTACACAGCTACTAGTAAATTGCTTACTCCCAGATTCTGTAATTAAGATGACACATCTTCCTGACGATTGCTTTAAAGAGACAAAATATTAGTGGAAGAAATACTGCAGAAATGTTTCAGCACCTGTTTATCACGACCATGTGTTAATCTCCGTTTGCACACCCTGCCAGCCTTTATTAGGAGAGCTCTGCAAGTTGCAGACTGCCAAATATACCTTCTCTGAATCAGTTTTTACTAGCTTTCCCCTCACTTCCCAGGCTTAGGACAGAAAACAATATTTACAGTCTTAATCTTCAGGTTTCCCAAGGTGGGTGGGTGAGGTTTTTTGTTGTTTATTTGGGAATTTTGATTTTTTTTTTCTCTGAAATATTAGCTGATTAATAATATGCACTGAGGGATTAAAATGAAACGTATCAAGAAATTTTAGAGTAAATTGAGCTCGACCCACAAGGTACTGGGAAACAGAAGCAACTTCCACCCAAGGAAAATTTCTAACTCTTGCAAGAGTTGGACCTAATAAAACTGAAAAGACTGTCACTTTTACTCGCCCCTAAACACCACACGACACGCTGAGCACTGCAGACGGCGGCTGTGCACTCGCAGTGTTCTAAAAGCCAGCAAAAGAATCATTAAATAGATGACTGAGCCCAACAGGATTTAGGCATCCCTGGCCAAGCAAGACACAGCATTAGCTGGCGATCACAGGGCCTGACAGCAGCCACAGAAAAGCTTTGAGACTTTTCCCAGATGAGGCAAGAGGAGGCTTTGAGCCTCCCCAAACCCGGAGAAAATCCCAAACCCCGAGCATCCCACTTCCCACTGCTGCGGGCAGCAATCAGAGCCCGAGGGAGATCAGACAGGCAGCAATACAGGCAACGACCCACGTAGGGAAAGGGTGGGGAAAGTTTTACTGGGATGAAGTAGGCGAGAAAGAATCTCTGGAGGAGAAGAAAAAAAAGAAAATTAGAGAGAGATTTAAGATAACAGACAGCAAAAGCAGACAGGATGCAAATGGGGAATTCTTCCAACAGATTTTTACCACACAGGATCTCGGGAAACATTTGGGCTCACGGCTGCATAGGTGAGGAAGACAGACTGCTGAAGATGTTATGGGAGAGGAACACTGGGCTTTTGTCTCTCAAACTCCATTTCTGTGGTTTAAAGCAAGGATAAAGATAATAACATCCTGTCCTGAAACAATTTCAGGAGCTAAATAGAGTATATACACTCAAGTAAAATTAAGCTATTGTTATTAACTCTAACCTTCCCTCACCCATGATATCAGATGAAAAAGGCAGTTTCTCTGAAGAAAAAAAGCATCATAAGAGCCACCATTCACACTGCTATTACCCATAATAGCATAAATCCTCAATATCTATCTATTACAGATAGACTTGAACTCCTTCTCTTTCTTATTAAAATTCCCTTTCCTTTGCCCACTCAGGCAGGCAATTACCTTCCTCACACACTGGCTGGGAGCTGAATTCGGACAGAACCCTCTGCTCCTCACTCACCTGCCTGGTAGGGAGACTGAGTGCCCCAGAGCTGCTCCAGCTGGGCTGGGAAGAGGAGCTGCCCCTTCCACCCCCTCCTTTACGACTCCTCTGACCAGCAAAATCACCCCATGTCAGCATGTGGAAGTGGTTAGTTAATGAGGGGAGGGTCAGATCCAGCCCTCTAAGCATTGACTGCAAGCTCACAGTTTCTCCCAAAGGCTAAAAAAAAAAAAAAAAAAAGTGTACTTGAACCCTTAGAGCAGATAGGCTGAAGCTGATTTATTGGGGTGATTTAGATCTGTTAAAACAAATTTAATTTTGAATACAATTTTATATCAATTAACAGAGTCTCACAAGTGTAGCCATTAAGGAATCTCTTTCCAAAACCAAAGCCAAATATTCAAGATTTATGAGACTGACTCGCCATATTGGAAGTAACTAATTATTCGTAATGATCCTTTGTACTCTGACAGTGATTATGTATTTTCAGTGCAAATGACCATGATGAAGCAAGTGATAAAGGCAGCCCATGTTTGTGAAATGGATACCAAGCAGTTAAGGCCTGATTATTTTGGCAAAGTATTGGGGTAGCAGTGAAAGAAACAACAGAAAACAACTAAGCCCATCAACACAAAAACCAGCTTATTTAACATCCTGGAGTGTCTTCTGGTGCATGTCAGAGCTGTAATAAAAGCCTGTGGTCTCTTTTTATTGCCTTAAGCAATTTTGTATTCAGTTTATTTATTGTGACCTTTTGGTTGTCCTTCCACCTTGGACATGACAGTCTTTAACAGAGCAAAGCCTCGTAGACTCAGCTCGCAGCATTTGCAACAGATTGTGGAACATGCTTGGGGTGAGAGGAACAATGGAGATTTGGGGCATCATTCTCATTTGCATTGAATTTTCTTCACCTTACTCTGATGGCACCGGGCAGAAAAAGTATAGTAGCAACCCTGCTTCTACCTCTGGAATGAAGGAAATGTCTCTGGATTACTCTGACCTGATTAAAGTACCAGTGAATCGAAAATGATAGTTACATAGGGATTGGGTAGATTTTCACATTGCCTCAGGCTACAGAGAATACAAAAGCACCGCCTTTCTCCTTTCTCACAACTTCCAGTACTGCCCCAGACACAGGAACAGAGTAATTGAGAACAAAGTCCCTGTTCCAGTGAGGTGCTCAGTGCCAGCAAGGTTAATGTCCAGGGGCAGGCTGGCGGCGAGAGCAATGCCATGTTTACTGCTGTGGTTGCTGCTGCTCTGATGCCACACTCATTCGAGCTACGAACGAGGGTCTAATTTCTGATCCTCAAAAGGCGAAGGCGTAGCAAGTCGGTCATTAAAATCTGCAGCAGCGTGCATGTGATTAAAATGTTAATGTCAATATTGTAATCAAGGTCTGACTCACAGGACAGCTGGTAAGAGACTTGATCTGTATTGCTTAGCCCCAGTCACCTGATGCAGAGCAGGGTTAGGAGCGGTTGTGCCCCATCACATGGCAGGGATTGGCATGCACTGGCTCATGTGGCGAGCTGGAGGCTGACTGCTGCAAAGGGACAATCAGATCAAACCCAGGTCCAATATTGATAAATTCAGCTGCGCTTGCACTCCACTGAGAGGAAAGCTTTCTGATAAATTTCCTTGGAATCACCTGAGCTGCAGCTCTGCTGCAAAGGTACTCAGGTGTCTCCTGCCCACCTGCAGTGCTGCTGCTGGGTTGTCCTGTTCCCTGGCCTCACTCGCCCATCTCTCTTGCTTTAGGAATTTTCTGTGCTAGTTTCTATCCAGTTGAGTTTTAGACATTTAAGCCTGTGGTAAATTTTGCCTGATGTTGTCTAAGCACCGAAAGAGCTATAGTCTGCAAAGCTTCTTTTCAGTAAATTCAGGATTAATGAAGAAGGCCTCTCTATTGTTGGAATGTCTAATACAATTATCCACTGAATGAATGGACTAGGCAGCAGTGGAGGGCTCCCAGGTTTGTGGCAGGGAATTGTCTGTTTTAACATCCATCTGTTTTCATTCCCTCTGATCCATTATCATTCACCTAGAGTTATAACATGATGAATATCATTGTGCGGAATGCCATTTGATGCTGGGGGGAAACAAAACCACTGTAGGTCTGCCTTCTATTGAAAACACGAAATTGCCTTGGTGGAAGGAAAGGCATGATTGATTCAGAGATGCTGTTTCAAGCAGAGGCATCCTTTCCCGTGTGGACTGTTTGATTTTGTTAATTCCTTTGGATGACCCTTCTGCCGCATCTTTCAACAAGGAAAAAATATATATACAAAAATGAGAATAACGATGGACAACCACAATGCTGCTGGATTTGTGGAGTTAATTGAAAAAAATAATGGTATTCACAACTTTCCCCAGAAGGCACCTTTGGTTTACGTTCCCAGTGACATTAAACTCCTGTATGTAAACACGGGATGAGAATCTTGATGACCCTGCTGACAGGAAATAAAGAAAGGAACTTTACAGGCAATTTCCACTGTCCTTGTTGGTCAGCAAATTTGGAAGTTAATGAAAAAAAGAGAACTAGAAATGCATATTAATGATGGAGGGCCTATAGCACCACGGGAGTGAGGTGAGCACTAGCAAGAGAAACTGTTAAAAATGCCCCAGTTTATCTTTTTTAATGACTTGCCCTTATGATGTACTTATAAGCAACATAGAAATTACCTTGTAAATAAAAGGACAGGCTCACCAGTGTAAAAATAACTTACTGAATTCAGTGTAAATGCTTGTTTCTAGAAAGTGACCCTTAAAATACTGGTAAAGCAAATGGAGTTGTTAAACTCAATCCGTTGCTTAACTGGGTGTATCCAAACTGAGACCTTTCATTAACAACCATCTCCCGGATCATGGTTGTGCCTTTCAAATACCATACATTTAAAAAAATACTGTATTGTCACTGAATCAAACAGGAGAGAAAATACCCTTTGGAAATCCACAGTCCAGCAAAACCCAGGGCAGATAACTGTCTGGCTCCCCACTAGCCTGTAATTACCCGAGGAAGCAGCTAGATTTAGCTATCTTCCTTCTTTAATTGGCACGCAAAAGATTATAGGATTTTATTAGGACACAAATGACACTGATACGAGTGTGATTGAGGCATGCAATGCATGACTGACTATTTGCATTAAGAGGCTTTGCACTACACATGGGATTTCTACCTTTGGTTTTAAATGGTTTAAATTTAAATGACGTTTCTATGCTACATTTTAAGAGGATGATATTTATTTTAGCACTTGTCTAAGTAAGGTAGGGCAACGCTGCTGCCAGACACCAGAAACCCTTCTAAAAAGCCTCCTTGGGCCAGGTGGAAGGGGGTTAATTTTTGGCTGCCCTGTTGTTACAATTACATCAGGAACATAAAAATACAGAGGAAAGAGGGGCATTGATGTGCCCACATTGAAGCCTTCGATGAGTGTGTTAAGACACCCAGCTGCCAGCCTGCCACTGCTGGGGACACCAGCCTGAGGAAGCCACCATCCCTGGCAATGACCAAACAAGTCAGAGCAGGTAGCAGATTTTTTGGTTTCCCTTACTTCCACAGCTCCCACTAACGCTGAATCTCCTTCGTGGATTTTTCCCTTATGCGTGAATCTCAATGGACTTCTTTAGGTTTTATTTCACAACATCTTTTGAATGTCTCTCACATCCAGAACTAAAGGCTACCCCTTAGCCTTTAGGGGAGGGTGAAAGCAGCTGAAGAA
Organism: Entomyzon cyanotis; assembly: GCA_024500445.1. NCBI lineage: Eukaryota > Metazoa > Chordata > Aves > Passeriformes > Meliphagidae > Entomyzon > Entomyzon cyanotis. Next base: position 6,105,133 of record JAKEPQ010000852.1, read on the forward strand.
GTAAGGAATTAAGCCAAGTCAGTCCAACGGAGCAAAGCCAGCGCCACACAAGGAAGGGAGTACCCAGAAGTGATGGTAACGTTGCAATATCTGACTGTGTGCAATAAAAGATGATAACAGGAGGATTAAGTCCTGCTACCATTGCGAGATGTAGGACAGCCCTGAGCAGGACCCCTGATCCAGGCACACCTTCCCAGGGCTGTCCTGGGGACTGCGCACTGCCCAGCTGCTCAGCTGGCCACCAAGCCAGTCCCGGTCCCAAGGGAATGCCCGAGGACCAAGCCTTTGGCGAGGCGATCCTGGAGAGGCCCTGAAACTGCAGGGAAACAAGAAGGGCAACAAGAAGGGAAAAAGCCCTCTCCTGCACTGCAGAGCCCGAATGAAACCTCAACAAGACGAATGGATGGCGAGCAGGAGCTGAAGAACAGGGTCTCTTGCTTCCACCTCCATGAGTCTTAACCCACGCTTCCCTTACCCTGCCCCATGCCCCACCTCCAGCTCTGCTTGCCCAGCTCCTCTGTCCTGCACCCTCACCACCACCCCATTCCCTGACTGCTCCCTAACTTGTCCCTTGACAGGTCCCTTGACCTGTTCCCTGGCTCTTCCCTCAGCTCTTCCCTGTCTCTCAGCCCTTCCTGTGCCCCCAAGTTGTCCCGAACCCCCAACTGATCCCTCAGCCTGTCCCTCGGTTCGGCGTTTAACCCTCACCTCATCCCGCAGCTCGTTCCCTGTCCCTGGCTCATCCCCGAGCCCAGCTCACTCCTCACGGCTGCCCTCACGGTCTGACCCTCAGCCCGTCCCTCAGCTCAGCCCCGCTCGCCGCGGACCGTCCCCCGTGCCCGGCTCCCCTCCAGCCCCTCTCCCTCCCCGGCCCGGGGCTCCCCCGGCCAGAGCGGGGCAGAGCGGGTTCGGGGCCGCGGGGCGGGAGCCGGGCCGGGGGAAACTTTTCGCGGGGCTCGGGCGGGAGCGGCGCCCCCGGCCCGCGCTGAGGGGAGGCGAGGCGGCGGCGGGGCGGGAAGGAGGAGGAGGAAGGGGGGGAGCCGGGGGGCACGGCCGGGCCTGCGCCGGGGAATGACGCGCAGCTGGCAGCCCTGCTCATGCGCGGCCGGCCGGGCGGTGCTAGCGCCGCGTCCCAGCTCGGGGAGAATGGGGCGGCATCCGGGCAGCGCCGACTGAGCGGCTTCAGGGGGCCGGGGCTGCGCCGCGCCGCGGGCGGCCGGGCTGGGGCGGGCGGGCGAGCGCCATCCGGCAGCGGGCGGCGGCGGCGGGGGCGCCGTGCCGCGCCGGCGGGGGGCTGCGAGCCGCCGGCGGCGCCCGGCGAGGAGGGGTCGGCGGCGGCGGCGGGCGGCGGCGGCGGGCGGCGGCGGGGGCTGCCCAGGGATTGTCTCGCTCGCTCCGCGGCAAGAAAGTTGGGCGGCGAGCGCGGCGGCGGCGGCGGCCCCCCGGCGGTGCGCGGCGGCCGGAGCGGGGCCCCGGAGCGGCGCTGCCCCCGGGGAGGGGGCGCCGCGCCTGGATTATCCCGAGCTGGGGCTAGCCTCCTGGATCTGCCTCTCTCCTCCGCACCGAGTGAAGCCGAGGTGTCCTCGTCCTGATCCAGATAAATCTTCCCCCCCTTCTCTCTTTTTTTTTTTTTTTTTTTCCTCCCCTCCTCTTCCCGTCGCTGCTTTTTTTGGGGGGTGGGGGGAGGCGGGGGGTGGAAATTTGTCAAGGTCATTCCGTGGATTTAATATTTTTTGTGTGTGTGTGCCGCTCGCCCCACCGCCACCGCCACCCAGCCTTGCTCTGTGGATTATCATCGCCCTGGATCCGAGGCTCTGAACAGCAGGATTTTTTTTGTTGTTGTTGTTGATTTTTTTATTATTATTATTATTTTTTAAGGGCTCCGGGGTTTGGAGAGGGGAAGCGGTGAGTTGGAGGGGGGCGACTTTTCTCTCCCCCAGCGCCCCCCCACTCCCACCCACCCCCCTTGCGCCCGGCCTTCTCCTTCTCATTTTTATTTTTAATTTTTAATTATTTTTATTATTATTATTATTATTATTTTTAAATTTTTTTCAATTCGCTTCTTCTTCGGCGATGGATGGGAAAATCCGGCAGAGCCGGAGGTCGAGGTCGCAGCGGGACCGCGTGCGGCGGCGGGAGGCGGCGGCCCGCGACCCGCGGAACCAGAGCCCTTCGTCGGGCTCCGAGAAGGAGCCGAGCCCCGGCAAGGAGAACGGCGGCCAGAACTGCACCGCCCCGCGGGGCCCGCCGCCCGCCGCCCGCGCCGCACGGCCCCCGCGCCGCCGCCGCCGCGAGTCCAGCTCCCAGGAAGAGGACCTGATCGATGGCTTCGCCATCGCCAGCTTCAACACCCTGGAAGCGCTGGAGGTAAGAGCGCCGGGGGGCTCTGCCCTGCCGCGGGGCGGGGGCTGGGAAGGGAAAAGGAAAGGAGGAAAAAAAAATTTAAAAAAAAAAAAAAAAAGGGAATTGAGAAAGGAAGCGCGGCGCTTTCAGGCTGCTGAATTTTGCAAATAGCGATTAAGGTGCATTAATCGTGGTGTCAGCCCGGGGGGATCCCGGGGCTGCGGTCAGGAGGGTGCCGGGCCAGCCCGGGTGATCGCGGCTCCGCTGGCAACTTGCTGTCCCCCCCGCCTTTGCTCATTCCCTCCCCCTATCCCTCCTCTGCACGGCTCCGGCCGGCGTTCGCCATCACTTCGGGCAAGTCGGATGTTTGTTTGGGCTTTTAATTGGCTGCAAAATATTCCTGGCGTGTTGGGATGGTCCGGCATTGTTGTGAATGGTGGAGCTTCCCCCCTCCCGCCCTCCTTCCTCCCACTCCCCCCTCCTCCAGCTCGGGAGTTTGTGTTTGCATTGCCAAAATGTTACTTTATCTGTCTCCGGAGATTGTTAGCAAATGGCTAGTGTTTGACATTTTGTGGAAAAGAGATGTTTAAATGGATAATAATCCCTCGGTTGTAATTCCCATTTTTGAAGTAATTGAACAAATTCTTCATCTCTTGTTGACTGTACATATTTTTCTGGTGTTAATAGGCTGGCAAAAAATATTGCTTGTCTAACTTATTACAAACAATATTTGCTGAGCAAATACTGCCTGCCTTGTCTGAGCTAAGTTAAGCAGAGCAGGAAATTTAATATTTTCAGAGGGGCATTGACAAACTATGACTTTGGCTTTTGATTTTTGTGTTGTTTGTGTATGAGGGGGAGAAGCGAGTTGTCGAGAGAAAGCACCTAACAAGTTGCTTGTTGGGTGTAATAACTTGAATTCCCAGTGAATATGAGCAATTCTGGTGCCTTTGCCCACTTTTTTTGACACACCATGATGAAAACGTAGGCAAAGTTTTGGGTGCTCTCCCTGGTTTGGATTTCCTGCCACTTGTGTATCTATTGCTGCTTACAGTGGTGAAGAGTTCTGCACGGGCTAATGAATACTCTCAGATTTTCCCTGGCATCTTTAATGTCTTTGGCTCACTTTGAGGTCCCATTTTGTCTGTGGGCTTTGCTGCTCCCCAGCTCACCCCTCCTGCCCCTCAGGCCTCTGGTGGCATCGTGGTCCTTGGGAGTTTTTTGCCTGTAGAACCAACTTCTCAGAGTCCCAGAGGTGGTCCCTGAGTGCCCTTGGAGGTGTGAGTGGTGGCCTTGGCCACCTGCCCTGCTGTCAGGACCCTTGCTGGGGGAGCCAGCAGTTCTGCTCAGCAGGGGTATTTAGCCCAGTGGTCCCTGAGCAGCTCTGGGTGTGCAGAGAGGGTGTGGAGAGGGAAGAAGGTTTGTGTTAGCTTGGTGATGGCTGCTCTTTGGCTTTTTGTGGTGTCATTTGTGGGGTGTTGTCCTAACAGGAAGGCCAACTACTTTGCCTATGCAGAGCTGATAATGAGTGAGCAATCTGCTTTTGTGTGCCTCTAAACCAAGCCCTAGACCTGTCTGTATATTCCTATTTTTTTTCTTGGGCATGCTCTTAGTCAAATATGCATCAGCACATAGGTCCAATTAAACCCCTGAGTCTCTACTGAGCTGTCAGGGAAGAAAGTAAAATTCATCTTCCTGCAGAAATTTTCTACCATGATGAGCACATTATCAGGAAATAGAATTCAAATGATAGTGCAGTCCCTCCAGGCTGACGGGGGAAAACTCTGGGCTTTTCAGATGGGGTAAGCCTTGTTGTTGAATCACCCAAACCATGACCTTGATGATAAGGCACACAAGGGTGGAAGGTGACATTAAATATCTGCCACCCCAAGGTACTTCTGATCATGGAAGCACTTCTGGTTTTTCTTTAAAAAAAAAAGTCTTCACAAAATGATCCGCTTTAAAATTTTTGCAAAAAACCTCCTGAAATTAACTGATTACTGCTATATTTATCAAAATGTTAGAAAACGTGTGCACCTCTGCAACCATCGTGGTTGACACCTCAGAGGGAAAAGTGTGAGCAGAATTCACCTGTTTCACACCAACCAGGTGTGTTGCATTCGAGGTCATATTCTTGGACATGATGATTGTGTGCATTTCCTAAATTCCTGTAACACTGGAAAGAAGAAAATACTCTTTCCTCTCTTTTTGTTGGTTTTTCCATGCAGCACTGCTGTGGACCATGGGTGATGTCTGGCAGATGGGATGCAGCAGCAAGGGAAGGGGATGGTTAAAGCAAAACTACTTTAAAGCAGTATATGCCCAAGTAAATGACAGAAAAGGCAACTCATTTTGCATGGTGTGGAGCTGTGTTCTCTGGTGAACTTTGCTGCAACAGGTGGTTTTCTTCTGCTTTGGAGGAAATCTGTATTTTGGTGTACATTGGTTTTTCAAGAGGACTTAGAATCTGCTGTAATGCTATTTTTAAAATATTTAAAAATATTTTAAATTTTTTTAATTCTTTTTTTTATGCTTTTATGCTCATGATGGGGAAGAAAGTGGAAAAGTGAGTCCATGGCCTAGGGACAGTACTGAACGAAGAAATTATTTTATTTAGTTTTTTAACCCTAAAAGGAGCTTTTGTTCCATATGTGGTAGTTCATTGTGGTGTTCCAGGTTGGTTTGTTTCTTGATGTTACAATGATCTGTGATTGTTTAATAGACCAAGCTTTGGGTTTCCCCTTGGAAATGGCATTTCTCAGTGTTTAGGTAGAACTTAATGGTAGAATCATTTGGAAGACGTGAGGTGGTTTTTGGTTTGTTTTTCTTTGTATCTCACCATGTTGTGAATTCCCCTTCCCCACTGAAGTAAATTCTCACCGTTGGTGTTCCTGTAAATAAAGCGTGCTTTATAGAATAAATATAGTTGTTCTTCCTTTGTGTTGACCTGGGAGTATGAGCAGTTAAGGTTAATACTGAGGGGTGGCTTTGAGGTCTCCTTTAGCTCTCTGGTGTGAATTTTAAGCATTTTTTATTTTAACTTAAGTAGCAATGTTTGCTTTGGCAGTTGTCACCTGAAAATCATGTGTTTTGTTTCAGTGATACTTGTGACTTGACTTGTGTATCTCCTATCCTACCATCTTCCAAATAAAGACAGAGTTGATGATTTATATATATTTAAAATTAAGTAAAAAAGGGGGAAAAAAAGCCCGCAGACAAACAAGCAGCAGTCTCTTTCCGTGTATAAGAAGTCAAAACTTCTCATTGCTCTTCCTTCCCTGGATCTTCCTGCATAAATCCAGCCCAGATTTCACGCTGATGTGTGTGTTTGTGGTGGTATTTTGTTTGGGGTTTTTAACACCCAGCCACTCACCACGACTTTGGACTTAACCTGGAAATGCAGTTTGCTCTGACCTCTTGGCTTGAGGTGGTCAGTGAGATGGGCAGCTCCTGGGAAACCATCAGGTGCTGGAGATGACTCCCGTGCCAGGGGTCAGGAAGGCTGGCGGGCTGAGGACAGGGGGATTTCTCCCCGCCTTCCGAAATGAATGGTATGGATGTGAGCATGTGTGTATATTCATTACGTTCAGATGAAGCTGCTAATTATTCTTGAAGGTGATTGGTGAATCAGAGCGAGAGAATCTAAATGAGTGAGTCGGTAGTTGAGGGCTCTCTCTGATCATAGCTGTTCCTTTCAAGTATGAAAAACAGCGCTAAAAGGGAACTTCATCAGAATGTTAATGAATGCGATCTTTGAGAGCAATTGTTCTCCCAAAGTAGTTGAAAAGACAAGGGGTTGTGTTTTCTTTTTGGCTGTTGTTTATCATTTTTACAGATTCCAGCAAAGCTTTGGAGCTCTGAATGGAAATTTTAACTTTCTTGAGGTGGGGGGGTGTGTGTACAGGGATTTTTTTGAGGAATGTTTAACCTATTTATAGAATCTTGTGCAGAATCCGTGCTCAGATGTGTGCGGGGAGATGTGTTGTGTAGAAGCTGAAAAGGGGCAGACCTTGACTCGCTGCACGTGGTGTTGAAGTGGAGATGCTGCCCTTACAAGCTGAGTTGGGGCCCAGCTGTGCCCCAAGGAAATTAATGCTTTACCCACTCTTACTGCTGTTTGTATCCAGAGGTCTGGCAGTGCTGACTGGCACTGCTCCTCTGCTCTTTGTGCCTGAGTGCAGCAGAGTTTAGAAAGCCTATTGGTGAGAGGAGGCTTCTGGACAAAATCTGTAAGTTCTCCAGCTGTCATCTTGATAAGGCTGTTCCCACATGTGTGTTGTACGCTGTCCTGTTACTCTGATCTCTCATTGATAAGAAAACCAATGTATTTAACTGCAGCTTCCTGTTTTAAAGGTTTTGTGCTAGTTCCAATGACCTAGCAATGTAACTTCTGATTTGTCACCATCTCTCTCTATGTCTGCTTTGCAGCTTAGTTTTTTCCATAGCTAGGCTTATGTTTTAAAACAAGTTTCTAGATATTTAAGTGTTTTTTCCTTGTACTTAATTGTCAAGTGATGGTATATCAAGCTGGCGTTTCTGATGGCCAGTTATTCCTCCTAAAAAGTGCTTTTAACCCCAGGAAAGCTAATGATTTTCTGGATGATGCTCTAAAGGCTCTAAATGCCTTTTGGTTTTCCTCAAGGCTTGCTAGTCTCCATTGATTTGTTCTCCTAGCTGTTGATTTTCTTTTTCTTTTTTTTTTTTTGCATTTGGTCTGAAGCAGGCACTTAAGGTATCTTTGTTGTTGTTGAGGAGTCAAAGGTGGTTAATGCAGAGCTAAAGCAGAGGGGGAGAGCTCTGGAAATGCTGAAATATCTGCTCAGTTGGGCCAGGAACTGAGGGGAGCAACATTCCCTGCAAACCATGGTGGAGTGGGGGATTTGGTAGGGAAGGATCCAGCTCTTCTGCTGGATAAGGAGTTCTCTGCCTTATCAGTGACGCTCATCACCCTCATCGCTACCTGAGGTTTTGTTTTTAACTCAAATTGCACTTGATTCTGTCTGTCTGGGTGTTTTGACAGATCTCTTAATATCCTACCAGTTTTTCCAAAGTCGTTTCCCATGGTGTGACTGCTCAGTCTTTGTTGAGCAGTCTGAAACCTGGGGCAACACATGAGGTGAAGTTTGCTGAAATGTCAAGTAGACCAACCATCACAGAGAAATTCAGAAGATACATTCAGTATTAAAATTAATTATAATCCAAAATATTTTTAAAAATAAGGTACTCTATATTGCACAGTAGTTTGTTCTGTTTTGTTTGGTTTTTTCAATAAAAGGGATATAATAAAATTAGTGTTCCACTTCACCCAAATAATAAATTATATTGGATCCAAGTTAGTGTTTACTTGCAGCAGTGCATTTTTCTTCTTGTCTAGTAAGAACTGAAAACTTGCCTGTCCTCTCAGTATGCTAAGAAGATGCACTTTTTATCATTTATCTCAGTTATTTCACAGAATGAGACTATCACAATGTTAGTTTCTGAGAAAGCAGCAGTGAAGAAGGGAGCTGGGTAGGGTGAGATCAGCCTGGTGTTTCATGCTGTTTCTTTGGTAGGTCCCTGCTTGCTCTGCAGAAGGGCTGATGGTCATGCAACTGCACTTCTGTAAGACTCCATGTAGGTACAGAGCTGCAGTACTGTGGCTGGAGGCACATTGATAGAAAGGTTTCGGGGTGGTTTGGTTTTTCCCCTTTTGGTATCCTCCTGCTCTCCTGCTTTCTTTAGGTGAGGTGTGAAATTCTCCAGGCACAGCCACAGCAGGCTGTTCCCCCTGTCAGCCTTAACTAGATCTGGTGGGCTCTGCATGCACCCAGATCCCAAACCTGTGTGCACCTTGGCTGGGGGGAGTGTTGCCAAAATGTGCTTTTGCTTCAGCTTCTCCAGCGTCTGGGCTTTGTCCTGGAGGTGTAGCTTAGGGGAATATTGTGTCTTCTGTCTGTGGTGCTGCAGCAAGTACTTGAGAGAGAACAGTATCAGCAGAACTGGAAATGCTGTTTCCTGCTTGATGCAGTTTGTTGGTTTTTTTCTAAATAAAGATTTGAAATACAGTGCATAGGGTGTGCGTCTTGGTATCAGTTGTAGGTGAACATCCAGCTCTAAGTGAGAACAATTTCCAATTCACTGCACTTTAATGCCTCCAGTTTATCATGGTAAATGTATAAAGGAGTTTTATGTAGGTGAAGTGGCTCTTGCTGTTTAAATATCTCCTGGCTCCACTGTGTTCAGCACAACAGGGGCTGTGACTGTTCCAGCCACGCTCTGCAGACAGAAAAGTGCTGGAGCACAGTCTTACCAGCCCCGGTCCATCTCCTTGAGAAATAGTCTCTTTTTCAAAACTAATGAACTACTAAGAATCCTGCTCTGATGCTGAAAGGAGAATCTGTCTTTATGTTCTTAATCCAAAACCATTTAAAATGGAGGCGAGGGTTAAACAGCTCCCGAGCCGCCCAGGCAAACCCGACCTGTGCGTAGTTGTCGGTCCAGTTCCTCTGGTGCAAGAGTTGTGAAAGCTGGGCAGGTACAAACTGCACTGGGGCTCCCAGCTGCACCCAGCCAGGCCAGCAGATGTGTCGAGCCCCAGGGACAGGCAAAGAAGTGAGTGGCACCCTTGGCAGCTTAATTATTTTGTACCAAGTGACTGGATATGAAGGGCAGAAATACCTGGCGAACAGGCGCACAGGGGCAGCTGTGTGCACAGCGCTTGGATGATCCAGGATGAATGGAGAGTGTTTCCTGTGTAGCTCTGTCTTGCTTCGAGCCAAAAAGGGACTGAACTTGAACAAAAGTTGCATCTGCAAGGTCAGTGGTTGGCATGGATAAGGGGATTGAAGGGATCAAAATTATTTCCCTGCGCCACTGGCTGCAAAACATGGGCTTATGGCACCATTCCTGTCTCTCCCTTTGTGCTCAGAGCAAAGCTTTTTTAATCTGGTGCTGGCTATCTATAGTGCCACACAAACATGGCAATTTGAAGTTAAATGTTCTATTTTGAGGACTGCCGTGCATGGTCGGCAGGGCAAGGGAGCTGCATTTGGGCTCCTCTCCTCTGCTCACAGCCTGCCTGGCTCTCTTTTCTGCACAGGTTGTCATAGAGAGGCATTCAGAAAATCTGTATGCATGATGCAGTTGTGCCTGTAGTCTGAATGTGAAGCTTATGGTGTTTGTGGCTTGATGTCATTGTGTTGCTTTGCTCTCCAACAGATGTTCTTTCTAGGTTTGTAAAAATAAGACAGTAATTGTTTGGTGTTTTGCTTTTTTCCCCCCCAGTTTTAAATATAGATGGATTCACTCTGATGTTAGGGTGTCCCTGACTGAGCCTGTACTTAGTGACGAGATGCTGGAGTTAAGAGGAAGTGTGCAGCCCAAGTTGGGAAACAAATGGTAATTCAGAGCTCGTGGCTGCTGGAGGACACCAAGCTCATTCCTTTAACCCCTCCTGTTGGTTAGTGAATCTGCAGCTTCTTTCCTGGGAGCTCTTATTTGCAGAGAGGAGCAAAAACCCCCAAGAGTTTGGAGGGAAGCAATGTCTCAAACCTTGCAATGACGTCAAGTGCATCAGGTAATAAAATGCATTATTGCTGCTGATGTTTTGGTGGCTCATAAATGTCTCTTGCACTGCTGTCGAAGAGGATGTGCAGCCTCTTAACTCCATTTAGCCTGAGCACATACCTGCACTCAGGGGGAGCGAGACTCAGGACAGTGTGCAGCTAAGAGATGTTTATGGAATCAGTCAAACTTGTTATAAAATAATTATGATGTTTTGACATCTTGCTAATAACTTGCAGCCATTGGAAGAAATGGAGTTACAGCATTCTCGATCCTTGATGGAACCTTGGCATTTCTTTCAGATTGTAAAATTACAGAAAAAATGTGAAAGCCATTAAAAGAGTTGGACGTGGTGTGTGGGAAAAATTATTGGCTGCTTAATTGAAAAAGTGCTTCATTCCAATTGAAGTTCATTCCAGTTCAGTTCTGCCCATTTCCCTGCATCTGTAATGGAGAAGGAAAAGGGCTGATTCCCCCAAAATCTGTCTGTGAGAGTGTTTTGGGTGTCACTTGGTTCTTCATCTTATCTGTGAGTGAAGTGGAAGGAAATCCTAGTGAGCATTAGACATGAGAGAAAAGTCTTGTCACCTGTAATGACTAAAATCCCCTGAAGTGTTGCCAGCGTGTACTTTAGGAATCATATAATTATATGATTATTGAAAGAGACATAAAAGACCTCATGGCAAAAACCTTAGAAAGGGGGAGGGAGGGAATCCGTATGCAAATGAAGATATGCAGAATTTGCTGTCTCTCTTTTTTTTCCCCTAGTTATTTTTCAGTCCAAAGCTCAGTAATTGCTTTTATGGGGATTACTTAATAAAACTGGGGCATGCAAAGGAGGGAGAAATTGTTTATGCCGAGTCACAGGGCTGGCTCACTGTCTTACGGAGTTGGAGTAAAAATGGATTTTTAAAAGTAAAACTGCAGAGTGGGTTTTCTGCTGAGAGAAAACAGCTATTTGTTGCAATGTTATCCTACAATAAAAGCGTTTTGTGGTCTGGCGGTTAGGCAGAGGGGTCCGGAAGCTGAGATAACGGGGTTTTCTTTCTGCCTCTGCCACAAGTTTCCTCTCGCTGAGCTCTGGGCAAGTCCTTTCATCAGCCTGTGTCACCTCGGCTGCCAGTTCCATTGCTGGGGTGGGAGGCTGGAATTGCCGCTCAGGGAAACTCCTGTCACCCTCTGACATGATGGAACAGTCTCTCCACCCTGACGTGTGTGCTGTGTTTGTGCAGCAGGTGATGGGAGAACCTCTGATGCCAAAATCCCCCTGTGCAGAGTCCTGATGAAATGTTTCTGCTCTGCCCCACACCAGGTGTGTGTGGTGTGTAAATCCCTTTTGTGTGGCATATCCTGAGCAGTGCCATGCTCTGCTGATGGTGCAAATGGAGCCTGAGGTTTTCCTGAGCTTTAGTTCTCCTCCCAGAGTTAAAATACAGGCCTTGACTTAGGGCTTCTTAAGTTCCCCTAAGCTTCATCAGTCCTTCCTGATGCTCTGGATTTATAATCTCCCTTCTCATAGAAGCACTCATTCATGCATTTACTAGGAAACTCTTCTGATGCAGAACAGACGTACCTCAAGAGAGGTTTTGTTGCAAGATAGGCAAAAACCGCCTTCCATTTTTTTTTTTTCTCAGGCTTAACTAAAACACTTGGTGCATTGAAAAAAAAATCCCCAACAAAAACAAAAGCCCAAAGCCAAACAAACAACCCAAAACCAAACAACAACAAAAAACCCACAAACAAACAAAAAAAAAAGGAAAAAATCCAAAAATGCCCCACCGCAAACAAAACAAAAAAAAAGGAAAGCAACTCCTGTCATACTGCTATTAGTGTTGAATTACCGAATATTTTGCAAGATATCTCCAGGAAAGAACACCACCATTTACTCTGGTATTCTGGTTTGACGCTGAGTAGTACAAAGTTGTGACATGAGTTTGCTGGTGCGATTTTTAGCTGAAAATGACAATGGTTTTCCAACCAGATGGATTTTATAACTTGCCTGCCATCAGCTCATCCATCAAACTCCGCAGAGATCTGTACATTCGCTGCACTGTGCACATGGCACTGTTGTTGATTATATCAGACAAACTGATAACCCTGTTTGAGCCCTATTCCCACTCCCTGGGCAGACCCTGGGGTGGGTTTGACAGTGAGGGGAGTTTGTTCTCAGCCTGTCCTTGCTCGATGGCAGCTTGGAGCTGTGTCCCCAGGTCCTGTCTGTGCTGTGGCGGTTTCTGGTGTTTCCCGTGCTGTTTGTGTTGGGAAGAGGGTTAATGGAACATCAGGGAGAGCCTCTGGGCTGCACATGGGCTGGAGCTTGATTTCATACAGCTCATGACTTTCCTTCCACATCGTTGGATGATGCTAAGTCACAAAGGGTGTGTGACTTGGAAATTAAAATTTTAGCTGCATCTAGGCAAAAGTGCTTGCAGGACTCAATCAGAAAAGATTCCCATGCTCATTACTAAGTCATTTGTACAACTTTTAGGCTTTTTGCAAGGAAAGATGCTCTTTTTAGCAGCTGTTGGATAGAGGAGGCCCGTGTTAACATCAAACTCATTTGCCTTGGTTAGCAAATGACCTTGTGTTTTGGCAGGTGTAACACAGGCTGTTTCCAAACCAGAGGTTATGAACTGCTGTAGCTGGGCCTATGTAAACTAATGTAAGCTCCCAGGTGATACCTCAGACAAACAGCTATATGCAGTTTGTTTTCTTGGTAAGTTCCCAAGAATTACTGGGGAAAAAAAAAAAAAAAGAAAAAAAGACACAGTTAACACAAGCTGTTTCCAGAGAGAGCGTCTTTGGCTTCTTACCTTCAGCTGTGTTGTGTCCTGAGAAACACATTAATGGGTTGTGGAGGTTCTGAGTGTGTTGCCTGGTTCTCCTGTGCCCAGGAGGAGCTCAGGGTTATGAGTTGCTGTTCTCTAAATGCTGCAGCTCTCATGGTGCAGCTTTGAGGCCACACTGGTGTGTTGTGAGATTATTAATCTTATTTGTCCTGGTTATTGCAATGTGCTGTGTGCTCAGGTGGAGCAGGCATGTGTGGGTTAGGCTGTCCCAACCTCCCTCTTGGGCAGGAGAGATCTCTGCTTTCCTGATCAGTGCTTCCTGCTCAAAATGTATCAGTGGATTTTTTTTTACCGCTGCCAAAATAAATGCTGCAGACAATCCAGGGCCAGGAATGTCATCATCATCAGGTTACCGAGTTTCTGCCTGAAGGTCAGCTAGCTGTGACTGCTACTAAATAGCTGTTTGCTGATATGTTGTCTGCAATCATACACCACGCCTGGTGGCATGTTTTCAGTGGAGTTTTGGCATAGAGCTGTGTGGCCTGAACAGGGATATGTTTGATGATACTTGTAAGGCTGATAGAACCTGCAAAGATATTAATTTGACCCAAAAAAGGACAGAGTATAAACTGTGAATGCTTATCTGTGTTGAGTACAATGTGCTGGCCGTACAAAATTGAATTAATTTGGTTTGCTGTGGCAGGAGATGGGGCAGCACCTGGGGTGGTCTTGAGCACTGTGGTGAGATGCTGTAATGCAGAGATGTGTCAGCATCAGGGTTGGTAAATGGGCAGCTTCTGATGGAGTTTCCTGCAAGCAAATAAAGCTTGTCTTCCCTTGGGGTGCTCCTTGGTGTACTTCTGATTGTCTGCAGGTGAATTTCCACTGTTCAGTGCACTTACCTGGGCAAAAAGGAGCAGCTTTTGAAGAGGGGGAATAGATTTTTGTCTCAAGCAATAAGTGAATTCTTCTTGTTCTTTTACATCTTTCTCCTTTTGTGCATGTGTGCGTTGAAATTCCCATTCCCTGTTTATACATGTTTAGCAGATGAAGTCACTGGTGTTTTTTCCCAGTATTACCTTTACAATGTTCTGAACATAAGCAAAATGTGATTATTCACTGAGTCTCTGCTGAATACTGTAGAAATAATGAGTCTGTGCCTAAAGCATAAACCCAGACACATAAAGCATGCCAATAAGAATGCAGACATGGGGAAAAAACGAAATATAGCTTCTTTTACCAATCTTACTGGAGCATTCTTGTATTTATTTTGAGTTGGGGGAGATGAATCATGATGTAAGACTGGCATTTCTGCTGTGAGGGAGCAGAAAGTGTGGGAGTCCCACCATGGGAAGCTGTCACCTCTGGGGAGAGCAGCAGCTCCCAGCAGTGCACTTTAACTGGAATGCTTCTGGGAGCAGGGCTGGAAGTGAAAATACATGGGGGAGAAAAAATCACCTGGCTTTGTGTCTTCTTGGTGATCAAGCCTTTTCAAAAAGAGTGAATTTTAGTATCTTGCAATGTATTCCTGATGCTGGTGAAAGGAAGAGAAATAGGCTCTGGAGTTTTTCCCATCCCATTGCTCTGCCTTCCCAGGCAGCTGCCAAACCAGAAACTTTGGAATGTCTCCTTCTGTGGGCTGCAGGTACTTTTCAAGAAGGTCAGAATTTGCGCTGCAGCTGAATTACAAAGTAAAACCTTCACTGTGATGTGCAGAAATTTTTTTAGACTTTCTAGTTCTTCTAATGATACATTGCCAAGCTTTCAAGTTGAATGAACTTTAAATATCACCTCTGTTTAGCAGCATTTGAACTTTGTTTTCTACTTCCTTCAGCTTGAAAAAAGTAGTAGTATTGTGTCCTCTTTAGACTATGGCCACTGAAATGGCTTGTCTCTGTTGTTAAAAAAAAATCAGAATTTGGGTGCCTAATTACCCAGTGCTACTCCTTTTAATTTTGAAAGTTCATCCTTTGCCCCTGCTCTTTTTAATGTAGATTTTCTAAACAGCATCTAAAAAATGTATGTCTAAAAGACCTAATTAGTGTTGATATTTCAATATCTGAGCTTATAATTTAGCTTTTTTAATAGGGCACCTGGGTATCAGCATTAAAGGTGAAGGAAATTGAATCTATCCCCAAAGTGAGTGCATGTAATTTTAACTGGGGGTGGGGGAAGAAACAACCCTAAAATATGAGAAATATTTGTTGAATTATTTGTTTGGGCACTGCTTGTTTGGGCACACTTTGTTTGTGTCCCAGGGAGGGAAGGGGGAAAATGGTATTTAATTAATTCTTCAGTAATACCACGTTCACTTTGCTTCATGGTTGTACAAAAATTTGCTGAGGCAAAGTCATCCTGGCCAGGGTGGATATCTGGTTGGTTGATATTTTAAGTCTGATAGAGCATTGTTCACACCTTCTTGGAATGTAATACAGGAATAAACGGGAAACCCAATCTCCTTAGCACCCTGAGTCGCACAGACAGGCCGTGCTCTGAGACAGGGATTTATTTCATGCATGGTGGCCTAGACACGAAACAAATGTGCAGAAAAGGGAATTACGTAGAATTGAAAGTGACAATTATGCAAACATTCCAGTTGAGGAAGAAGTAAATTCTTCTCTTTTTCCACGTGCTCGGCTTCAGAGCTAACGAGCAGCCTCTTGGGGGTTTTGGTCTGTGTGTTTGTATCTGTCATAGCTCTCTCATCTCACTTGCTTCTTGTTCCTTTTTTTCTTTTCTTTTTTTTTTTTTTTCCCTGGTCTGACCTTATTTTCCCTTTTGTTCCATGGAGTCATTCAATCTTTGTGCTGCCGGGTTTGTTTACCTTGCCAGAGGAAAATGTTAGCACCCTTCCATTTAGGAGCTCAGTGCTGCTGTCCTCAGTCCCTCGCAGCCCAGCGTCGTGGGGCACAGGAACACGGTGACTGATGGCATCCAAATCCCTTGATTCAATTGTTTTTTGCTTTTAAAGGGAGGAGAAGCTGGTGAGAGAAGAAACAAACTGTGGAAATAGCTCTGTGTTAAGATGGACACCCTTTTGCAAAGCTAAACTACTTGATCTTCCACGCTGCTGGCTAATTCCCACGCTTGCAGAAACAGGGAGAGAGCGAGCAGGGAGCTGGGGCTGTGACCACTTTAATCTGACATAAGTATGTGTTTTTGCTGAAGGGGATGGTCCTTTCCTGCCCTGGCTGCTTGTCCCGATTACCTCCCTTGTGCCAGCGTTAGCATTTGTGCTGCCAGGAAAACTAATTCCCTGGTTCCCTGATCTGGCTCACTGCACAGCCACGCAAATGCCCTTCTGGCACGGGGCAGGGATGCAGGGGAGGGGGCATGCAGAGCAGATGTGTATTGATTAAAGAAACCCTGCAAATATGGCCTGAGCCTGTGGAGCAGGATTAGAGCTACATGTTCTTTCTGTGTATTAGGTCATCTTCTAAGTCGAGGGTGAAATGGGTGGTGTAAAATGATGATTGTGTTGGAGTGACTCTGGCCTGGGTTGAGCTTGTGGAGTTGGTTGTAGATGGGGCAGTGGGGAGTGGCTGAGGGTAGAAGGGATTACTGAGAAAGATAAAACCTCACTTGCAATTTAATTGCTCTGAGGACATAGTTTCTACCTTGTTTTCACTGATTAGTTTCAATATGACAGGGAGAAAGAAGAGACAAGCTTTTTTGTGCTTGGCTGGTTGCTTGGAGTGGATGAGGTATCTCACCCTCTTGATGGCAGAAAGTTAAAAGCAGTTCAGTCTGTAAATGGCATTTGTAGCTCTGTTCACACAGTAATTCCTCCTTTTTAGCCCTCTGTTCCTTTTTCTCCTCCTGTATTTCTTTCTGTACTGTATCCTGTGCATGTGTTGTATTACAGAGAAGCCTGTATTGGATATTAAATCCAAAGAGTGGGGGAAGAAGGAGCTCTTCTAATCAGTGTCATTTTCCCAGCTGTAATCCCACAGAGGGATTGAAGAAAGTGTCAGGAGGATAAGACCAGTGTTTGAGCCCAGCTAAACGCTGGCTCTGCTGTGTGAAAATGGCTTTAATGGAGCTTAGTTGTGTGGGGAGAAAATGGAACGTAAATTGTGCAAATTTCTAAATAAAAAGCATTTAATTGTGCTAAAAGAGGGGGAGGGCCCCTCTTGTGTGCACATGGGAGACTTCAGTGAGCATAAGCAACCTCTGTGGCATGGCAGTCATTGACCCTGTCAAACCCTCAAATCCGAGGTCATGGGTGGTGAAGTGGGTTGCCCCAGGGGATTAGCACATCTGGGCAGAGGGGTTTTCCTTCTGCATGCCAAATCCCACCTCCAGCAGCGCAGATGGACTCACCAGAGAGCGCAAGGAGCCAGAGGATGGGGAGGTACCTGCCAGAAGTGCAGGGGAGGAACCTGTCAGCAGCCAGGGGCTTGCTTGGCCCCAGATGCAGGAGAAAGGACACTTGGTTACACCATGGACTCCCAGCTCCAGTGAGGAGAAGGTGGGCTTGAAATTTAACTATGAAAACTCCCAAACTTCCCTTGGTAGTCTCATAATTAGGTGGTTTTGAACACAGAACTTTTTGCCTGGATTTTCCTTACAGTTTCATATATACAAATGTACTTTTCCATCTACCTACAGCTGTTGATTGGTACAAGCAGGTACAGTTTTATGCAGAAGGGAGGCTGATATGCTTATTTACTGGGCTGGAAATATGCAGGGGATGATGTTTTGTTATACATCTCAGAAGAAATGAGTGGTACATCAACTCCCATGTAGGACTTCACAATTACTGTGTGAAGATATTAGGCCCAATTCACAGATGGTAATGTCTGAGGTACAGGGAAAACAGATAATTACTAGCAACTGATCCGTTTGCTCTGTGCCTAAAGGAGAGAATATTTAAGGCTGGCTTTCCTGCTTGAATGAAGTGTTTATTAGAAAGCTTGATGCCATGGCATCCTTCAAGTCTAAGCATTGGAGTGTCAGATTTTTTAAAGACCTGTTCTGCTTTGCTTCCTGTATTCTTTTACAATTCTGCCCTAGTTGAATTAATTTCATACCCCAGGAAAAAAGTATTAAAAGGAAATTATCAGTAATTCCAGCAGGAAGATAGTTGGTGTCTTAGTAGGCAGAAGAAGCATTAAAGTTGAAGCTCTCTGGTCTTTGTGTTTACCAGGAAGGGACATAGTTTGTCACTGATGGCCATCACCTCTTGGATGAGGAGAGAAATGACAAATGCTCTGCTCCTGCCTTAGTTGTGAGGGCCTAGAATGAGGCTGTATTGGTTGTAGTTACTAGAAGACTGGGTGGTGATGGGGTTAGATAGCTGTGCTAAATTTTTCTCAGCAGAAGAATGCGAGAGTTGTGCAGAGTTAAAGTTACAGAAAGCGCTGCCTGAACAACGTCAGGAAAATGATGCTGAAGGTCAGTCTTTGGAGATTTTCTGTTCAGGAGATTCAGGCTCACAAGTGGCATTGGTGTCACCACAGAGATGCAGCCCATGCTGGGGTTTCAGCATTGGTGGCTTCTCAGGCTTCTTCAGAGGTTACAGAGTTCCTACTAAGCAGTGATTAAGACTCCTGGGCATGAATGGTTTCTTACAGCCACCTTTAGAAGTCGTGGCTTGACTTCCTGCCAGGAGCTGTGGGGCACAGATGAAGGTCTGGACCTGTGTCACAGTAGTGCTGGAGCTCAGGATGGAGCCTGGCTCTCCTGTTTCAGTGCTTGCTGTACCTGATTGCATCTGAAATACCAGGTTGGACTCGGAGAATTAAGTGGCGCAATTATGAAGCAGAGGAAAAAATGCACTTATGTGGTGGCTGTGATAAATTAGTCATTTTGTACATCCAAATAGCCAATTATTCCTCTGACTGGCTTATATCTGACCAATTTGCATGTGCAGTCATGGTAACTGGTTTGCAGATTAGGTGCAGAATTTCATGTGGATCTGATGTTGCGTTTTCGTCTTGCTCCCTTGGAAGCAAAACACACGGATGAGGTGTTCTGTGTAACTTATTACTGTTAGCTGCTTTGTTTTTTCACTCTCAAAGCTTCTTCAGACTTGAAAGAAACACGATGGCTCACTTTTGTAGGTTGGTTTGTTTGTTGTTTTTGATACCAGACAAGATGATGTAAAGTGGTCCCAGCTTCATAGAAGCTGCAGCACAGATTTCATTTGTATTAGTGTTCTCAACTGCACTGTTTGAGAACTGGGAACTCACTGGAGCTGCAGTGTGTTTCAGAAGAGATATGAAAGGAGAAAAGGTTTTATAAAAAGCTGGAGGAAGGAAGGAAGAATAAACTGAAGCAGCTTGGAGTGACCAAGGGTGAAGTGGTGCCTCGCTGAAGCCAGTGTGAAAACTCTGTCCTCCCTGGTGCCAAATTTCCATGTCTGCTCTCTGATTTTGATCTGAAGCTGAAAATTAACAAATGGATAGTATATTTAATACTGTACACCTAGAGAGCTAAGTGAAATCTTAATTTGAAGAATATTAATTATTCAGGTAGCTGAATTTTGCTAGTAGGTTACACGTAAGCTCCGTTTCTGTCAGGGATTTGCGTCAATTTAGCATGCTGTGGACTTTGTAGAATCTCTGATACGAACAGTCTTTGAAGTGGAGAAATGGTATAAAATATTTGCCAACAGCCAGCCAGCTTTTTAAAAGCATCATTTGCTTCAAATAAGTCAGCCTTTTTAAAAAACAAACAAAACCGAGTAGGAAGTACAAGAATAAGAAGATATTTTTTCAAAAGCTGGGTTTTTTATATAGGCTCCAGCAATGCAGCTGTAGTTACCTTGGTCTCCAGTGCTGCTAAAGACAAATTAAGCTAATAAAACAGTATCTCGCAACATCATACAAATAAATTGGCTAATCTGTATGCAAGTTTCTTGCTACACCAAATTTAAACTGCTTGAGCATTTCCTCTTTTGGTGAGAGAGAGGTTTTTATAAACATAACCTTTTCAAGGGTCTGTGGAACAATGCCTTGTCAATCACTCAGTCTTCAGGATTTAGGGACTGAAGATTGCATCTGTGAGGAAGTATTTTGATGAGATGATATATTTATTTTCTTGTGACAGCTTCATGTTAAACTGAAGACAGATTCCAGGGAGGCAGCTGTATCTTCCTGCCTGGTGTTACTCAGATTCTTTGGTAGCTGAAGGAGTTCCCTGCTTTCCATCATGTCCCAGCTTGTATATGAATAGTATAAAGTGTATGTGGGTGCACATCCATGGGTGAGCAAATGTGTTTTCTCTCCTCTGTGTGCTTAAAACAGTTGGACCTGTCCTGTGTTTCTTGTAACCTCCTGCTTGTTCCTTTGCCTGTTCTTTTGGACTGAGCACTGATGGCACTGTATGTTTTTTCTGAGTAGAGCAGCACCTGTGAAGTGTCCTGGTCTTGCATAAAACCTTCTATTAAAATAATTGCAGGTGTACAAGCACCTAGTTTTAAATTCTCTGAGCTGTTTAAACTTGTGAGTTTTTTCACGTCCTGCTCGTTGAATATCAGGGTCTAAGTCGTATTAAAACTGGGTGTGAAATTTAATTTTTGCAAATAATTTTCTCTGCAGTAGCTGCTCAAGAGTCCTTCCAAAGTACTTTCAGCACAGCTTGGTGCGAAGCTGGAAAAATCAGAGTTGAAAATTGGGGCACGTCACTTTCCCCCCGTCTAGATAAGTTCTTTAATCTCTGTCCCTCCATTTCTCCTGTAAAACAAGGATAACTTATCTCCCAGTACTTTACTGCTTAGTAGTTGTAAACCCTGCAAGCAGGATCTTTTTGATAGGAAGTACATTAAGATTAAAGTACACGGTGTTTTGTTCTGAAGAGTTTGAGGATGAAATTTATAGGCAACTGTAAGCTGCATGTTTGTTTATGATAAAATTGGGAGATGAAGTATAAAGGAACAGACACTGGTACTGGCCGTGTAACTTGCAGCTTTACAATACAAACAGCCTCTTGTTTGTGGTGATAAAGGCAAGAAATCCAGTGTATTCTACCAGCTACAAATAGCTGCATGGGGTAGAGCTTTTCACTCTGTAAAAATGGTCTTTTTCTCATTCTCAAATCAGTCTCTCAGCTGTTCCTGTTAAAAGGTCCTCTCACTTGTTTAGTGACTGTGAATTTTTGTTACTCTAACAGGAAAAAGCATCTTTTGCTGCTGAATGTCCTTCAGCCATTGCTGTTCTCTCCTCCCCCTCCCTTCTCCATATTCTAAGGATTTAGTTCGTGAAATTCCCCCCAATCCTTTGGCTTAATCAGCTGGAAAGTGCAGACAGCAGCATGGCAAGGCAGTAGGCTGCTCTGGATGATCATCCTTCCCCCATCCACTGTTCTCTGCCCTGGCTTGACTCTGCAAAATGCTCATGGATTCCTTGCTCTGGAATTGCACTGGGATTGCTGGGGCATGTGAGAGTGTCCTGCAGAGCTGCCCAGAGCTCATCCCTTCCCCTGCATCCTTCCCTTGGGATTTCTGGCTAGTCCTCCACAAATGCAGTAGCAACCCTGCTGTACACACCGGGCTTTGGTTTTCCCCTCACCCCCCAGCTCTTCTGGATATTGTGGGAATATTGGGAATATTGGCACAGGGGATGAGGTTTGTGTGGATGATGAAGAATTTTGGAGAGGGGAATTGGCTTGGTGGCCTTGGGATATGATTTTATAACTAATATGTGGAGATGACTCTTCACTTCTCTCCAATGGATACACTGTCTTAAAGCTTTTTGGCAACAAGATTCAAAACTGATATTTAATCTTTAACAAGGGGAGAGATGAAAAAGGGAAAGGCATTCCTCCTCAAGACTGTACATTTAGATATTTCTGGATGTGTGTCTGTGGGTTGTTCTTCATTCCCAGCCCCATCCACAAACACAGCTCATCATCTCGTGCCATTGATCATTCCCTCGTGGTTTTCAGCCAGAAAATCTCAAAGGCTTTCCATACCTGCTTAGGGGACTTTTTAATAATAATTGGCTGCTGGAGGCAAGTGTCCTGGAAAGCTTTTCAATGGTGGATCAAAATCTAAACTAAAATAAAAAAAAATACCCAACTCCAAACCCACCCAAATTGTGTAATGCATAAAATGAAGATTGTGTGCTGCTTGCTTCCCCAGAATTCACACTGGTGCACTGTTTAACCTCAATGTGGGTTAAATACACCTAAGAGAGGTTGTCTAGTACAGGCCTTAGATCTTGCAAAATGAGCAAATTATAGTTTAGGCAGATGTGTGAAAGGCTACTTTAAAAAGAGCAGAGGGCCACATTAAGAGGGTTGTAGCTGGAATAACCAGGAGAGTTATGCATGGAGCTACTGTAATAATTGCTGCCAGGGCTGGTCTGCATCTCTCACAAGCAAATTACACCCATAGCATGGTATTAACGTGTTTGCATGAAACCAGGCTGAGTCTGGGCTAGGGCATTGCCTCCAGACCCTGCCAGAGCTCCAGATCATTGCCTGAAGAGGGAATCTTGCAGTGGCAGGGGAACATCAAGGGGAAGACTCTCCTTTGGGACTGTATTCCTGTTATTTTGCTGATATCTTTTTAATAAATTCCAACAAAGAGCAGCAGAATACTCAGATATAGAGAAGCAGGTAGCTGATCTGTGGGTCAGTGGCAGGGGTTGTATTATGCTCAGTGTATTGTTACTTGGTCATTTTGTTTTTTCCTCTGCATTTTGTTGAATTCTCCATCTCTCCATGTACATCATAGATGGGAAAATTGCAGGGCGAGTTGCACAAAGCTGCCTTTCTTGTCATTTCTGCTTAAATCTCACGTGACAGTTGGACAGAAGCTGTTTTCACTGCTTGAAGTGAGGGGGAGGTGAAATGGGTGGTGGATTTCTAAAGAAAACTATATATACTTATTTTTCTGCATGCAGGCGGCTTGTGTTTGTGGTGGTGTGGCCAAGGAAGCACCTCATTACACAATCTATATTGGGTCTGTAGTGGAGAGAGCTTGATTTCCTCCTGGGTACAGATTTATCTCCCATGTCAAGCGAGTTTGGATACCCCTGTGGAGGAGATTTATTCTGCCTTTCCTTCCCAACCGGTGACTGCTGGGGGAGCTGCCTGCAGTGGGAACACAGGGTGCACTTTACCTTTTTATGCCTTTATTCCTTTTTCACTCGTTTCTCTTTTTCCCTGCATTCAGTGGGGCAGTAGGTGCAGGGTGGAGGTGTTTCTAAACCACATGAATTGGTTCTGACGCCACTCGGCCTCTGTCCAGAGCTGACCAGCCAGGGCCAGTCAGCACCCCTGGGCATGGCCAGACCCATCCGGGCTTGCATCACAGCCCTTTGCTCTCGGGAGGGTTGGAAAAAACACAGTTTGGCTGTGGCTGGGATTTCCTGGCTCACATACAGGAGCTGCAGCTATGTCTCCCCAGAGTGGGGCTGGCGGGTTGGGAATTGTGCCCCAGCAAATGCAGGACATAGCAGGGCTGTGCTTCCTCCAGCTGCTGCTGCCTCCCCAGGGCCACCTTCCCCAGGGCTGTGCTGCCAGGGCTCGGGTGGATTCAGAGACACCTGGGTGTGCTGGAGCACCTGTGCACCCACTGTGGCTGAAAACAAGGGCAGGGAGGCAAATTCGAGTAAATACTGAAATAATGGAGAACTAGCCATGCTTGACCCCACCACACCCATGGCCTCCTTTGCCCTGAGGTCAGTGGCTTGCAGGAGGACTGACTCACCCCTGGTTCCTACTGAATAAAACATTCTGACTGCAGGCTAAATAGCACTCAGGGCTGGGATTCAATACAGTGCTGTATGGGGGAAAGAGAGGAGCAGAGAGTTACACACCCAGGTTATCTTTAGAGTGATAATCCTAGATGTCTCTAAGGGTAAATAATTAAAAATAAATTTATTTGTTGAGTTAAGTCTCTATATCCCTAGACTGTGGGCAAGTTCAGGTCCAAAACTTAGAGTTTGTCTTGTTGCAGAATCTACTTTTCTCTCATTCCAGTGCTTTTCTCCTTCCAGGAGTGTGGGGATGCCCAGCCAGGTGGGTTGAGCAGTGAGCCTGGCTCTGGGCAGCTCAGGCTGCGAGCAGATAACATTATCCCAGGCTGGCATTTGTGCTCTCTGGATCCAGCAGGACACACGGTGTACAGCGGGAACGGGGGGAGAATGAGCACCATTGTCTGCCAGGGGATAATGTCGGCACAGTGTGAAAGTCAGCTGGAGACTTGGCACAACAGAATTGCAGTGTGCACACGCACGTGGTGCGGGGAGCCCTGGGACAGCCAGCACTTCCCCCTGCCTGCCTGGCTTCTGCTGGGGCCAGCACGGATGCAGGGTCTAATATGGGATTTAATAGGAAGGATGGGGGATCTGGTTTAGTTTGAGTTGCTTTCATGCATGTCTAGAGAAAACAACGTACAAAAGGGGAAGGAGCAAAGGTCATCTTGCACACAGGCTGAAAAGTGTGGCAAAAATACGATGCTGTGGCAAAAATACAATGCTGCTGCATGAATTTTCTTTACCACTCTGACTTTATTGGACTAGAGAGGAAATGGGAACCCAAGGGAGGTGTATTGAGGAGATGACCTTTTGGAGTCCAAGGGAAAAATAATTTGTCCAAAGGCTTACAGTTACATATTAAAAGTCGTCACCTTCCTACTCCTCTCTTCATATCTTTCTCCTGTTGTTTTTTCCACATCAATCTCATAGATTGTTTTTCCCCTGGCTTATTTGCTGACTGTAGGTATGAGGTGCTTGTCTGTTCTCTCTCATTTCTGTTCTCCTTGGCCATCTAAAAAAGCCTTCCTTTAGCACTGAGCAGTGGAAGCACAGGCACATGTGAGTGAGCAGCAGAACAGGATCTGAGTGTTGCTGCGTGTTTTGAGAAATTGTGATCTTTCCCCTGAAGGACTGAGCTCTCAAATTTGAACCTGGCAAGCCCCCTAAATTGGACTTGGCTTTCTCTGGGAACTGTAAAACCAGCAAATTTTCAAAACCTCCTGCTAATGGCTTGCTGAGTGAAGATCAATAGAGATGCCGAGAGGAGCCAGGCCTGGAGAAAGAACATATAATGCGAGCTGCCTGATTAATTTGCTCTGGAGAATAAAAACCTTCAGAGATGAGAACAGAGTATAAAATAAGCAGTTATAGACTTACTATCCACTGAGTAGAAAATGTTAACTTCTTCAGTCTGGTTAAGGGTTTCCAGCATTAGTTTTGTAATGGCACAGTGCATTTAGTGTGAGAGGGAATACAGTGTGGATGAGACCTCTGCCTATTCCTCTGCCACCCAAAGCCACCTTTACTTCTAATCCGTGTGTCATGTGAGCACTGGAAAGGAGATGTGTTATCTGCTTGTAGTCAAATCATTAGGTTCATCATTTCCATCGTCAGTGTAGGAGTTTAAACAGCCCTGGCTGTAAACAACATAAGAAACTGTTTTCTCCCCTTTTGGGCAGTTTCAGTCTGTGTTTGAGTACAGTATTTCTTCAGGAGAATCAGAGTCAGCTCTGTTGTCTGAGTCACTTTTAACCATCTTGGTTGGGCAACCACATCTGGGGTGGAGTGTGCCGTGGGTGAATGGCTGGGTCCCGAAATTGGAGATGGGCAGTGAGCAAAGCAGCCCTTGGAAGTGCTTGCATGCTTGCTTCTCAGATCCTCCTAATTCAGAGGACTGCTCCTTTCCCGAGCCCAGTGACTCGCATGCTTGTGGTGTTATTTCAGTGTTGTTCTTCTTGATGGCTCAAGTTAAGAGACAAGTCAGTTTTTCAAAAGAAAAGAACTTTCAAGGCGGTTTTCTTGCATGCTCTTCTGTTGCCATGATGCCCATGACAATGCTGTTGAAGAAGGGAAATTGGGAATTTTCCCACATGGATTTTGGCCAAGAGACTGGACTTAATGTTTTCCCTCTGCTTAGAAAGGTTTGTTAATCCCAAATGTCCATAACCCCCAATATATGCCCTGGTGGCTCTTTGCCAGCAGCAAAAGTGTGGTGGTGGCTGACTTTGTCCTGGGGTGATTACTTGGGCTTCCTGCACTACCATGTTTCCACTGAGAAGAAAAATGTTATCCTAAAATCTTGTTTTCATGTTTGTTCTCAAGCTACTTAACATGCATGGTTTATTTTTAGAGAAAACAATGTCAGCCAGATTTGTGCTAATTGTTGGCAACAGTATGTTAGCCCCTCAAATGCTGACAGGGAGACAATGTTTGGTGATTGCAGCCATGCAAAGCTAAAAATGACTTTAATTAAACAATCATGAAGTATACTTTGCAATGTATGAGTAAAATAGTGCAGTTTTTGGATTGGAGTTTTATTTATGTAGTTTTTTTCGCTCAGCTGATTGCAGGTGTTGTGTGACAAATTGGATCTCATTGTGTTCTGCCTTTAATTATTATTCCTGAACATATGAAAAGATGAAGACTGTGACAAGTCCCTCTCCTCCTGACCCCTCCCCTTTGCTGGCATTGTACTTGCTCTCTACTTTAATTGCATTTATTTGTGGGTTTTGTTTGGTTTTTAACTTGCTGTAGTAGGGGTTTTGCTGGCGTTTCTTTGGTTGCATTTTCACAGAGCTTTCTTTTCTTCTTTGAGTATTTGAAGGCCTTGGCTGACTTCACAGTGCTGATGCTCAGCTGAGTGACAAGCACGGATTTTTCTTGTTCTGTGTGTGCAAGCAGAGCATGTTTGGTCCCAGCTTTCTTGCAGGCCAGATTGTGGGGTGCAGCACAGATGGGTTCCTCGCCTTCCCCA
This sequence comes from Entomyzon cyanotis, assembly GCA_024500445.1. Taxonomy (NCBI): domain Eukaryota; kingdom Metazoa; phylum Chordata; class Aves; order Passeriformes; family Meliphagidae; genus Entomyzon; species Entomyzon cyanotis. The sequence continues at coordinate 6,131,490 of JAKEPQ010000852.1, forward strand.
TAAGCTGCCCTTCCTCTCTTGGGTCTGGAGGAGCCCAACAGGTCTGTGACCTCCAGCTGCAGGGCTTCAGTGAGTCCCAAAAAAGCCCCGAAAATGCTCCTTCTGTCCAGCCTTGGAACAGCACAGTGCATTTCCTGCCCCTGGTGTTTTGCTCTGTCTCAGGGATGTTCTGAAACCCTCTGGAGTCTGGCTTGGCCTGGGAAAGAACAGCATTTGCTATCTGAGAACACAGAAATAGTAGCTCCCTAGCTGGTGCAATTACCAGCTGACTAATTTGGGAGTGTACTTAGACACCATGTGGTTTATTGTCAAGTTTCATTATAATTTCACGAAATCTTAATAAGGAAGTTTGGAAAGGGAAGAAAATCCCCACAACCCAAAAATCCCCACGGTTGGGAATGATAAATGTTCTCCAAAGTAATACTTTTTAATTTAATTTTTCTTTAAATATGAATATGCTTGTAGAAGTTGATGCTTCTGACTCTAGGGAGGTTCTTGTTAGCAGCCTGGGGGTCCTGTTGATGGCAATTGTAGTAAATGAATTTTAATAAATATGAAATTATGATTCTGTTCCAATTCTCCTACCCTATTGAAATACAATTGTGATTTGGCCTGGAACACACCTTTTTACTTTAGTTTTATAGAATAATGAGGCTTATGGGGCTGCTTTTTTCTCATTTCTTTTCCTTGAGAAATCAATTATGTATTTTATGTGGTGCCAGAGTAAACAGCACATACCAGAGCAGAGCAAAGAGCACAGCAGCTTGACTCTAATTCCAGTGTTGCATCTTGTCTACCTTAAATCTCTAGCGATTTTAAAACCACTTAGAATTAATTATTGAGCTTTAAAGCTCCTCTTCTCTGGTGCCTGCCTACAGTAGCCAGCAACAGAAAGGAGGACTTGGATATAAATAAGTGGTGTTGCATTGCATTCTCTGGTTTGAAGATATCTTTTTTCTCTTCATTTGTAACCTTTCAAGTGGAATTGCCTATTGAAATGTGACTGTTGGTGTTGAATCAAGTGGCAGGGCTCCATGAGGCTTCAGAGTGCTGTGCAGTGACAGTGCAGAGGAAATTAGGTGTTTCAAAGGGCTGAACAAATTAGAAGGCAGAGAGTGCTTCTTACGGCATATTAAAATAGGAGTTTTAAAGGGCCTTTGAACTTATTTTTCAGTGGCTGGGTCAGAAACACGCTGTTTAGCTTGACAAAACTGCTCTTTCCTCTTTTGTTTGCTTGCATTGCTGGGTCTAGGGGAAGCGAGAAAGGAGGTTTTATATAAGCAAGCTTGTTCAAAGGCTTCAATCACTTGGGTTTGTTGTTGGTGTTTCCCAAATATTCTTTAGCACTGTTAGCACTGATCATGTATTTCTGAATTCTTGCTTTGCCATGATTGTTGTTAAATCCTCCTGCCAGCTGCAGCTCAGACCAGGTCCAGTGTGTGCTTTTGGTTGCTGGAGTTTCTTCCAGAAGGTAAATGTGTGACACCTTTAGAGCATCCTCACCACCTCAGCAGTTGCTGTGTACCTGTTCTATCCCCTCTTATCCCTCCTCCCATCTCTCCCCCGAAATGCCAGGCTGCCTGCTGTGGCCATCTTTGATCAAACAGCTTTTATTTTCATTCTGTACTGTGAGAAACTGCTCCAATTTTAGTCATGTAGTGGGTAGAAACAAACTAAGAATCTACTTGGAGGAAACGTAGCGTATCCCAATTAGCCAGAAGAAGCAAGAAGAAAAACATTGAGAGCAAACCCAAGCAAGCAGCCAGGAAAGCCAGCACTGTTTATTTTTGGCAGGAGCTGCTGAATGGAAGCTGCTTGTAGTTAATGCTGTTGGTGGCAAGACGCAACCAGGGTCAGGTTACAGCTCGGATTCAGTGACCAGTAAATGGTTTTCCTTTTTCTCTCTCCTCGCTTCTTCCCCTTCTCTTCCTTTTGCACAGACCTTTGGAGGACTTCTCTGGCCCTGGGTGCCCCAGGAGGAAGATGCTGGGCTGGTGAAATGATTTCCAGCAAACCCAGCAGCTCACTAGCTGCTGCACATTGGCGAGGGCTCTGAGTGCGCCTGTTGTGCTGCTCCTGGCACTGAGAGTGCTGCTTGTATTTCAAACAGTCAACTTTACAGGGACAGCCAGACTGGGCCAGTGCAGTGACCTGGGCCAGTTCAGCCCTGGCAGAGGGGACAGGAGCTGCTGCAGTGGCTGCAGAGAGCCAGGCTGGCACGGCTGCCATCAGCATGTGGACAGCGTGTTAAACAGATCGTGTCTTGTGATGCTGCGGTTTGATCACAGCCCAGTGTAGGAATGAAGCCTTTTGATAGGGGTGAAATGCCCTGCTGGAAGATAAATAGAGGAATTCCTTAGAAAACAATAGGGAGAGCTGCTGGAAGATGGAAGATGTGTTTGCTGGTGGGTGGGAAGAACCCCTTCCTTTCCCACTCTGCAGCCTCTTCTGCCTCTCATCCTCTGTGACTTTCAAAGTCACTTTTTGTTTGCTCCTCTCTGGAATCTTAAAAGGAGATAAAAGTCACGCTAAAAAACCAACTCCACAACAAAAATTAACCACCCTCCCTTTCAAACACAAGCAAACAAACCCAAACACACACAAACAATAACAAGAAAACCCAAACAGTTTTAAAACTAAGTTTTGTGTTCTCATTGCCTTCAATTGCTCCATTGCTTGTTTTCTTTCAAGGAAGAAAAAATCCAAAACAGAATTTGTGTTTGTTTGTAGATTAGAAGAGACTTCTCTCAAAATAGAATATGGAGTAGATGTTTAAATATAATTTTGCAAGGTAAATAGTTTCCCTCAGTCTTCCAGTGCAACCACTTTAAATACTTGTATTCCCTGTTTCACAGTTTCTGGATGGAAGCAGCAAAGAAAATTCCCCCACCAGCGTCCTCTGAACTGCGAGCAGAGATCTGTTATCTAACCCACAGTCTGGTGTGTTTATTAATACCTTTTGCTACAGCGTTACAGTTCATTAACACCGAGTTGGGAAGTTTTAAATCCCGACAACAAATACTTTCTAATTAGAGTTAAGGGATAGCTTGTTGAAGCTGTAATCTTCTGATTTGCTTTAATGGCTTTTAAGAAAAAAAAAAAAAAAAAAAAAAAGAAAGCTCACATCTCTACAGAGTTGTTTCTGTGTGGCAGAACTATTGGAAAATTGGTCATCTCCTGGCAGGCAATGTCTGTGTTATTTTTCCTTCTCCTCCCTACAAATCAATGGTTATAACTAGTTTTCTCCTTTTGCTGTAATTCCCTTTTTGTGCAAGAGTTCAGATGTGAAATGCAGCATTGCTGTATTTCTGTGTGCAAGTGCAGAATTGAGATGCATTGGCTGTAGTGCTGGGGAGCCCTGCTGCATTTTTCATATTCCCATTTAGTGAGACGCAAAGATTAGCTGCAGCTCAGTCATCCTGCAACATTTCTGGAAGTAACTGAAAATCCATCTAATTGCAAAGCCCAAAGCTAATAAAAAGCACATATGTGCAACTCTCACAAAAGAGAGCAGCTAAAGATTGGAAGGCTATTGTAATCTTATCTCAGTGGGGGAAAAATTAAGGGTGTATTTGGCTCAATTTATTCTCTTTGTCTCCCTAGCTGTGAGAATCAGTAATGACCATCTTCCTGCAAAACTGGTGTTTTGAATTATCTCCTTTTTGTCGTTGGGTGGTCACTGCATTGCTGAGGTGGCCTTGGTGGCTGGTGAGGGTGAGATCTCAGCTTCAGCAGAAGTTCTGAGATTTCAGAGCCACTGCTGTTGGGTTTTAGCAGGCTGACGGAAGCCAGGGTTTGTGTGGGGAGGCTGGTTGAGTTGATTCAATTAATTCAAATATGTCCCACCCACCAAATGGTGGGACTGAACACCAGCTTGAGCATTTAAATATTGGAACAATTGCTTTTTACTCTGTGGGGAAAAAGATCTTGAATTATTTCCTCTTTATAGGAAACATTAAAGGAAACATTGAATCTCTGGATGGAAATGGTTGCTGTTTATCTCTGGAAAATAACAATATGCTGAGCAGTTCCCAGCAGCTACATTTGTTCCTCTTGGAGCATCTGACTAAGAAGAAGGTCTTGTGAGGGAATCTAATGCTCCTGACTGGGCACAGGAATATTCACATACTTAGGAACTGAGTTTAATTTTTAATAGGCAAGTGTAACTGTTGAGAAAGCAGATGTACTACTTTTAGTTCAGTTGTGCAGAGACTTCTCACATGTTTACAGTTAAGGAAATGGGAAGTCCCATGGGAGGTTGGGGGAAATACTTGGAAACATGCTGTGGCTCTCTGCTAGATCAAGGCTAATGCTATACTCACTTTTTTATTTTCATTCTACTAATATTTTGCTAGCCAAAACCCCCTAAAACTTGCAAGAAAACTGAACAGCAGTGCTTTCAGTCATTTTCTTATTCACAAGAGCCTGGAGCAATTCCTAGATTTTCTGCTAAGCTGTTGAGATGACTCCCATGTCATTTCTGCTGCTGATACAAACCTTGCTAGTGAGACAAGAACACAAGAATTTGCTTTACCCAGTGCTGGGATGGGCCAGCACGGTGTCCCTGTGACAGCTGACCACAAACTGTGCCAGGACAGCCCAGCTGCCTGTTCTCCCCACACGGGTGTTGTACCAGATCTCATCTCCTGTCTGGGCTGAGTCAGGAGTTTCCCCATCCTCCTGCACAAAGTCCATGGTGCAGCCTTCAGGAAGTCACAGCTTTGAATGTGGTTTGCCTTTTAAAAAAAAAAGAATCAATTTGCCATGTATTGCAGTTATTCTATGAAGAAGAATAAACCATACTGCAGTATGATGTCCTATAAACAAGCCTGTGTAATCTTGTCATTCCCTTTAGTGAGCTTCACCCACTCCTTGGAGCAGAGGGCAGGCTTTGTGCTGGCCACTGCTCAAAGAACTCTTGGGCCTTTTCAAAGTGGAATTAAGACTTGAAAATGGTGCAGTTTGTTGGCAGAAAAACCACAATGACATTCTGGGTTTTCTGTGAGCACTTTGCCTCATTCCTGAAGCAGAGATCCCAGTTCCAGAGCAGTGCACCCCAATGAACTCGAGCTTTCCTTGCTTTGAGGGAGGTCTGCATGCTGTAGTAGGAGCAAAGCAAATACATAATCAGGCCTTAAATTCAGAGCAGCACTGATACAGTGCTTTGTCTGGGCACTGCTCTGACTCAAAAGGAGATTGAGAGTGAGCTGTTAGAGCTGAAATAATGGAGTGGTTGTTTTGAATTTGCAGCAGGTAAAATAAGGCGTTGACCGCTCTCACTCAGGTTCTTGGGGGTTTTGTTTTGGTTTTGGTTGGGATTTTCTCTTGGTGTGCAGGGAGAACTTGGTGGTGTGATTCCCCTGCCCACCTACTCCGTGGAGACTTCCCTGCACAACTCAGACTTTTAAATAAACTTTTTACCAATTGTATTTTTTTTTGCAGCAAAGTATTGTGGTGGAGTCTTAGTAAATGAGGACTTTTGTGTATGTAACTCCTTCAGACCCACATTTTGGAAGTGTGTCTGAGGTGCAAGGCAGTGGAACATGATTCACAATGAGGATTGTTTTCCTCCGACCAGTCTTTGAGCAGGTTGGGTTTGATGGCTGAGGAAATGACAGTCTGACTTGTCTGTAAGGTCAGTGGGATCCAAGCACTTTCTGTTAAATCTCTGTTTCTAAGATTTTCTGAAGTTCTTGGATTCAGTCCAACAGTAATTTCCTAGTTTGTCAGGAAATTGTTTTGCTGCTTTATTGAATGAACTGCAAAATAATTCTGAGGAGGGGAAAATGTCTTAGGGAGAGTCTCAGCAATGCTTTAGCTGCTGGTGCCTGGTAAAACTGTGTACATCAAAGGTACCCATCCAGCTTTTTATCCTTATTGCTTTCAGCAATGATATTAAATTGATTCTCAGGCAACTGGAAAATGCTGGGTGGAAGTTAATCAATAAATGCACGGCAATATCTCTCCATCCATACCAGCAGGACCCAGGTTGATGGAGGAGCTGCTTTAGGTCCACTGAACCCTGAGTGCAGCACAGGAAAAAAAAAGCTGTTAAGTTTTTCCTCCTCAAAGGCTGGGTGGAATGTTTATGAGCTGGGTTGAGAATCTTTTCCTTAATCCTCCTGGGCTGCTGTTCTGGTGTTGGGTCATGGCTGGGTTTGGTGTTGGCCTTTCACAATGTACTTTCTTCTGGACGTGGTTCTGGCCTTCAACCTCTATGGCCAAAAAACGAAAACCAGCCCACAAGGAATTTCACGTTTTACATCAGTGTCAATGACTTTTAATTTACAATATAATGGAAACAATATCTCTTAGTTTTCCTTTCATGGGTTATACTTGGTATTTATTATGTGTTCCCTGCTAGTGTCCCACCCTCTTGCTGCATAACTTGTTTTCCTGGAGGCTGGACCTGCCTCTAGATGAAAATATTGCCAAGCAAAAACTAAATAGCTGGCTCAGATTAACTGCTAAAATTTTTTTCTACTAAGTCTGTGTAGGAGGATAGAAAGGGAGAGGCTGTATCATGGCTGCAGCATAATGCAGAAGTCATATGCTAAGTAACTGCCAGCAAGTAGTAAACTTTTTCACTAAGTTGATTTTAAGAAATACGAAAAAGTGACACAATAATAGTGCACTTTGAGTATTGTCCTCCTTCTCTGCACTGGCCAGGCTTCTGCTCTGCCTGCCAAAGCCCAAGCTTCATATAATAGATGCTTTCTTAAAATAAAGCTGTATTGAAAACCAGTGAGAGGCTTTAGTGATACTAAACCCCCACCCAGTTATGAAATGCTCAAAGGGGTTTTTGTTTTTGTGGGGGTTTTTTTCCTGTTGTGGTAAAACTGATAATGTGATTGGGGAAATTAGGGAAGGGGGTTGGAACCTGAATATGTGTTTTAGAAGCACCCAGACTTTAAATGTTTTATTGCTGAGGTGAAAGTGGTACTTATGTGCTGCTGAGGAGCTGAGTTCAGATTTTTCCCCTCCTGGGCTGTGCAGAGTCCAGAAAAATACTGATACCAACAACATTTAAGGCTGAGGACAGTCCAGATATCCTGGACCAGAACCCTTCCAAAGGGTTAAGTAGTCTCCAAAGAAATGCCCCCTTCGAGATGCCAATGTTTGATCCCAGACACAAGTAAATGTAAAAAAATCCTGGTGTAATCCACTGGATTCCTGCTGCAGGGAGGCTTTTGCTTTTGATGCACAATTTGGTGGGAGCCTTGGGGAGGATGTAAAATTCCCTCCTGATGCCAGTTTTTGGGCATGAGGGAATGAAGTTTGCATGGAGGCTAATGGCCCATGCAGTGGAGCAAAGCCACATTACTTCCCTGGGGAGCCAGAGGCAGTGGAAATCCTGAAAAGAAAGCTCTAGGTGATGAGATACTATATTGTAAAAATTTTTGCCACAAACATGGTTTGTCCTGGGCTTGTTGGTGCTCAGCATCACCCTGCTCTCGGTTTCCAGCTGCTGTCAGCCCAGGTGGGAGCTGTTGCAGCAATCACTTTGGAGGGTCAGCAAAGCAGGGCTCCTTGTGCTGCCAGAGAGACTTTTGGGAGAAACACCTGTGTGACAGTAAGTCTGTTCCTGCCGTTCCAGCCTGAGCAATGCAGGGAAAATGCCCCGGGAGCAAAGGGTGACTCAGCAGGAGAGCCCTGCTGCGTGTCCACACCAGACAGTGCTGCTCACATGAAATATTCTCCTTTCCACAGTGCTGCAGCAATCCAAAAGCTGTGTGGTAGCTTTGCCTGCTGGCATTGCTCTAGGTAAGAGTTCTCTCCAGGCTTATCTCTATCCCCTCTAAGCAGGGTCGTGTCAGACCTTAATTCCCTTCACTCTGTGTCACTGAACCTCAGCATCTCATTTTATCCTGTTACACAGAGACTGAAGGAAGATACAGCCATCTGAGGGCTGCAGGAGCCGGGCTGGGCTGGAGTGCTGCTCCAGCAGGATCTGCCTGAGCCTCTGATGAGGATTTCTGGCATTTCTTTTCAGTCTAATGTGTTCCTGCTCTGTGTGCTCACAGGCTTCCCTCTGAGCTGAGCCCTGGTGCTCACACTCCATGAATAAAGAGCTGCTCTGTTGCTCCTGGGGTCCTTAACACCATGCTAGGAGCTGTCTGATTTGTCTTTTGCTCTTCAAATAATTACTCAGACTTTAAGAAGTCTGAGAGCAAATTTCATGATGAGGGAACCTCATAGGTTACACAGAGCCCAGGCTGTTCTGCAGGAAGAGTTCATGCTTTGGCTTCTGCAGGATGTTTCAAAGCAAAGAGCTGTGTATTTATATGTGTATAGCTGTGGGTCTGATGGGATGTGGATGCCCCAGGTGCCTCAGGCTGCTGCAGAATTAGCCACAGCCTGGTGCTGGTGAGGTTGCAGGTACAGGTTTGTTGAGCTACAGCCTGAGCTGGAATGCAGTGTCCCATATAAATGGGCCTGTGAGCCATCATCAGAAGAAACCCTTTATTTTCTCACTTTTTTAACTTCACAATCAGGTGAGCTGGATTTGAAAGGGCTCTGGATTTCACAGCTGACTTGGACAACTCATTAATTATGCAGGGTTTTATATTCCACTTGCTGCAAGGGGAAGAAACCCACCCTTCCAAGGGTTAACTGAGGGGGTTAATGGCTCTGACTGTCTGCTCACTTGACCTGGTGTTCTGACCAGCTGCTAGTCATGATGTAAATGAACTTCTCACCTGAAAAGAGTTACCTCATTAAGTCTCACAGAAAAGGAATGGATCCCACCTGACTCTGCCCAGAATGAGTGCTGTTAGCTGAGGAGGAAGGAGTTGTGTTGTTTCAACGTTGTGCCTTTTCATCAGCTCAGGTATCACAAATTTTAATTCAACTTCCAAGGAAAGTTGGAGGAATTTCAAAACCTTTTGTTGCTGATACAAAGTCCAGAAGAATTTCAGTGAGAGGACATGGTTGGCTGTCCTCTAACAACAACATGTGCATTATGTCCTGCTGTTGCTGCTTTTGGTCTGGAAGCTTCTATAGAAGGCAAGCTGGATTGTAGCTGGAAGGAGCTGGGTTTTTTAGACATGTTCAGTAAATACGAAATATGATTTTTTAAATTTGGTGGTTTGCATATGCAGCTTGCACATACTTGATGAAATTAAGTATATTCTGAATAAGTATGAGAGATCTTTTCTTTGTTTGAACTCTGTAGGAGGGAAGACAGGTGTATATTCTAATTTCATTTCTTCCTGATGGTGAAGTCTCAGACTGGGAAGCTCGATCAGTGCAGATACAAATAATAATAATAATAATTAAAACCCCCCCATACAACCCTCTCCTATTAGAATTGCAGTAGAATACCTGGCATAGTCTGAATTTAGGCAGCTTGCTTAGAAAAGAGCACTGCTGTGGGAGAGGCTTTAAAGTGCAGTCTGGTTGCAGGTGAGAGTTTTCCCTTTTGGATTTCCTTTGAGTGGTGAAGCAGTTGGTAATAGCAGATCTCTTTCTGTGTGGCCCTTGCTGTCCCTGTGCTGCTGGATTGTTGTACTCTTGGTAATAAACTGCTCAGTCCCAGGAATCCTCACTCAGGCACTGGGGTGACACTGCTGTGGAGCTGCCAGACGTGGGCTATGGTGACTGATGGGTTTTTGTAGCATTATCAGAAGGCTGAAAGAGAAAACAACCATTAATATCTCTTGATGCAATGGCCAAAAACCCAACACGGGGGGAGACCAGATGCTCACACAAATGTCATGGTTAAACACTTAATAGGATTTGGGGGAATTTTGCTTTTCTCCAGATTGATTCTCTTAGTATTTCCACGGTCTCTACAGAGCTGTGCCGTTCTTCAGTGATGTTAAAACCAATTAGGGCAGAAGTTCTGACTTAGACTTTGAATTTTCAAGTTTAAACTAAGTTACAGATAGCTTTCAAGGTCAGTATGTGGTTGCATGCTATGAAATTTAATTGATATTTTTCTTCCCTAAAGCACCAACATATTAGCAGGCAGCTCATCACTTGCATAGTATTCCCCTGGCCATCATTAGATTTAACCTGGGATGCTTTATCTCTGAAGGACTTGTATTCAAATTTTAAACACTTTCTTTTTCCAGCAATAAGTGATAAATTCTACTTAATGTTTCCAAAGGAAGTATGGTTGAGGAGGAAGGAGGATTTAAGAGTGGGAGTGCACACATGTAATAGTGAGCAGAAATGTTTTAGATGGAAAAAGATGGAGGAGCTGAAGTTAAAGGTCTTTAGAGAAAAACAAAGCAGAGAGTTTAAGTGGATGAATATTGCCAAGATAGAAGTAATTTTTTTGTTGAAATATTTTAATGCAAAGTAACAGCATTTTCATTACTGTGCTTTATAGACGGTCAAAATGCTTGGAGATCATTCCTAAAGCATTAACAAATGTACAGAGAACAGGCACCATTTGTCCTCCGAAGAGCACGTTTTGGGGGATCATTTAAATCACATAAAGGTAATATGCAGAAGCACTTGCCCTCTCCAGTGGTTTGGACTCTTTTCAAGTTTTCACTGGGTATCTGAGCAAGGCATTCCAGATTATTAATCACCTCATACTCAAGTCCAGGTTTTCACAGCTAATGAGACTTTTCCAGAGCGGCCAATACCTGAACAGTGCGTTTGGTATAATAACCTATGATAACAGAAAAATTATATGCGAGCCAAATGTTATGTGATTCCAGTGCTGGACTCTGTCCTATTTATTCCTGGCAAGAGATCATGTACCATAAGGGAGTGGTGATGCTTCCAGAAATCCGAGGCACGTGATGTGTTTTTTTTCATTGAGGCACGAGGCGACGTGCCATGAAATGTCAGCTCCCTCTCCTTTTCATAAGTGAGTTTGTTCATTCCAGGGAGATGGCAGCATTTGTAATTAGGCAGGTGAGGCTGCTGGGAGGAGCATCCAGTGCCCCTTTACAAATGCAGGTCAAGGTGTTGTGTGTGCAATCAAATCTATTTGTGTTTGGATTGTAAGTCAGAATGAGCAAAACTCTGGCCTGTGAGAAGTCAGAGAGCAGAGGGGATTTTTATTTTAGTACATAATCAAGCGAAAGGAACAGTATCTTTTTTTATGTTGATAGCCAGGATTAAATTATTCTTGGACTCATTATTAAATGAAGCATATGATTAAATATTGAAACAAAGACTATTATTTTTCATATCTGAGTTGGAATGAGGAAAAGGGGGGGGAAAAAACCAACCCCTACGGATGAGTCAGTTCCTGTATCCAAAGCAGTGGGAGAGAAGGGAGCTGTTTGCTCACAGCTGAGTGCTGCCTTTGCAGCCTGGGGAGGAGGAGGTGTTTGCATGTGACTGGGGGCAGCAGGCAGTAGTTACTCCTCATCACAGCTGTGCAGGTGGAACGAGGCACCTCTTGTAGGTGCTTCACCAGCATCCTCAGTGCTTGGCATCGAGCTGTAGGATCTGGTGCTTTTCTCAAAGGGATCCTCTCTCTGCCAGCATCAAGAGATAATGATCTCCCAGAAGACCCAATTTCCTGCTGCTGACTTACATATGTGTATATCTCTTAAAGCAGATGCTGGCTCAAAATGTACATTTAAGTGGATAAATAAATCCTGGAGTATTTAGTTGCTGAGGGAGATCCCAGTGAGGTTAGTGCTGTGCTAAATCCTGCTCAGCAGGGTCCTGTTTTATTCAACTGCCCCAAGAGCTGTGTCCCAAGGGTCTGCACAGCAAAAGTGATGGACAAACAGGAAAGAATGAAAGATGATTAACCCCGAACTGCAGGAGTTGTGCTTCAGGTCCTCAGTGTGCAGTTTTCTAAAGCCATGTGAGAAGGTTCCCAGAGGTTCAAACCCTATCTCTTGTTTATGGCTTGGTTAGGTGTGTGTGCACATAAACCAAACAAAACCCCACTACCCCCAGCATGCAGTGTGTTTCTGCTTTCAGATGGGGGTGAATGTGCTTCTTGGCTCACAGTTTATGGGGAAGAAGCTAAATTGGTAGAAGTATGCCTGAGAGACGTGGTATTTCTAGGTAAGTAGGAATATCATTAGGGATAGAAACTGGGAAGGCAAGTGAAATTGCCAGGCATGATTCCCAGTCTGTTTAGGTTTACTGTAAATTAATCAGTCTGATGTGGGAACTTGGGAGCCTGGCTGATAGATGCAAAAAGAATTCTTGTGGGTGCAGAAAGTGATGTTCTGTTGATTTGTGTGCTACCAAACCTCTTTAGAAGAAAAGAACTTTTGGTTAGGAGTGCTTTGGGTGGCAGCTCCATTGTGCTGTCAGCACTGGTCTGTCCTGCTGGGTTCAGTTTGGTTTCTGCATTCACTTCGGTGTTAAGGTGGTTAAAGCAGAATGACCCTTTTCCCCTGAATGAAATGAGAACATTTTAATTGATTTCCCTGCCATGCCCACAGCTGAGGAGTTTCCCTTGTGCAATTACTGGCCTTTTTCACATGATATGAAAATAAGGATTTGAAATGTCAGAGGAGAGCTGCGGAAGAGAAATTGATTTTGGATTCAGGTGGTGTCACGTCATGTGTGACAGTCTGCAGTGGGAGCTGAGCCATGGAAAAGCCTGATGGTGTTGCAATGTACCATTCCCAGCCTCCTTCTCCAAAGGCACATCCCTGTTTCCCTTGTGTCAGTCCTGATTCCCACAGCTGGGGCTAGAGGGGAGAGTGGGTGAGGGACTTGGCCTTTTTTCCCAAGGTTACACATATCAAGCTCTCTTGACTCCAACCACAGTCAAGTGCTTGAAAGCTTGTTGTTCTGAATAACATCCTCAGTGTTTCTCTTTCTGCCAGGTGTGATTTTGGTTCAAAGCTTTGGTTTCACTCAGCCCATCACTGTCCCCTCCCACTCTGTCTTTCTGCAGCCTTCATACCTGTGCTCCTCCCTGAAACAGGGAGAGGGAGCTTCCCAAATCATCATGAGGATGATTCTGGTGATGAAGGAAGCTGTGCTAATTGCAGGAAACACAGGAGAGTTAGTAGCACAGCAATATGTGTGTTTTCTAAGTCTTCTTTCTGCTGCTCTGGTATATTAGCTGCCCTTGTGCAGTTTGTTGCTCGTTTGGTAAACTTTCTAGTACAGCTATTAAAAGTGTTTAGCTTATTGCTGCATTGATGGTGTTATTAATAGCCTTACTTGGTAGGAAGTTGATGCAGTAGGACAGATAGGCCTTACCCAGGCTCCATTTTGTTATTTTCATTAGTGACAGATGTGCTTTGTTGGCATGCTGTCCCCCACAGCTGAATTGCATCAAAGTCCTCATAGTCTTGGAACCATGTAATTAAAAAAAAAAATAAACTTGCTTGGGCTGTGGAGCTGAATTTTAGATTGAGTCCATGGGGTTGTTTGTGTAATCACTTTAAAGTGTATCCCCAAACTTGCTGAGCAGTGTTTCTAAATCAGATTTCAGTCAAGCCTGCAGTGTCAATAAACCTCAGGAGTGACTTGGCAGGCAGCTTTTGAACTGTCACTGGGCAAAGTCCAGCTGCAGCCAGGCTTGCGTCACGAGCAATACCCAAATGTCCCACGAGGCAAGTGTGTGGAGTTGCAGTTTAATGTGTGTTTTCCTGTGCCTGGGACCTTGGAGCTCTTGTAGCCATCCCAGGACCGAGGGCTGCTGTGTTGATTCACATCTTTAAATAACAGAACCTGCCATGGGCTGATCGCATCGATTCCAAACTGGCAACTAATGAAGCAGATCAAATACACCAGGGAGGCTCTGCTCTTCCAGAAATTAAAGTTCTCGCTATAGAAATGTGGAAATGGAAGACTATTAATTTTGTTCTCTTGACAGTTGTTATTAAATCCTACTTATTTCATGTGGTCTCAATTATTTTCAATTTTGACATTTCATTGCACAGGAGATCCGTGCAAAAAAAAAAAAAGCCCAGTCACTCTAGAAGTTACTGACAGATCTGGAAGTGTTTTTATGTGGGGAGACTCGGGTTTGTTACTGCTGCATCTGGAGCTAAAATGTCCACAATGAAACTCCCATTGCCAGTGCTGGAATCTGCCCCTTTGCAGTCTGCCTCAGCCCTGGGCAGGCAGCATTGTATTCTTTATGCCAGAGCTTCCCTTTCTGAGGTGTTCAGTACTCTAAGCAGAAGCACAATGGGTTTGTTTGTGTTCTAGCACCATTTCTAGGTGGAAAATGGTGTGAAAAGGGAGACATTTTATCCAAGGCTGTAGCGGGGATTTCCTAAGCATGTGTAAGCCTGAGCTAGAAAACCATAAAGTGAAGGGTCTGGAAAATAAGATTCTTTTGCTCCTATTAATGCTTAGAGGTGGCTTCCCAAGTTGCTTGGTGTGAAGACCATTATGGATTTTATTTTAAAGCTATGTCACATTTACTTCATTGCTCAATACAAAATATCCCAGTGCTAAATCAAACTAAACTCCATTTTTTCCCCCTCCTGTTTCTACATTGCTGGTTTGATCCCTAGCTGTAGAAGATCAGCAGAAATCCCCCACCGTTTAAAGGGAGTAGAACTGGCTGGTGAGATTTTTTTTGGCTGTAGAATTAACTGGTGAGAGTGGTTTTAAAGTAATAGTGCAGGTCAGATGTGGGGACAAGTTGTGTGTTTTCAGAAAATGAGGGGCACAGTCCTTCAGCACGATTTTGTGGTCTTGCCTGCTCAAAATGTGCTTTATACTTTCTGCTGGGCTTCACATTTCAAGCTTCCTTTTTTCACATGGCACTTATATTTCAATTACTCCTATTGCCCTGTACCTCCTTGCTGATCTTTCATGGTCTGGGCAGTCCCTTTCTTTCCAAGTGCAATTCCCTCTCCACCTCACTGGCCATCCCTGTGGTGTGGAACCTGCTGGGCTGCTGATGGTGATTAATGACCACACCGAGCCTGCTTGCCTGCACTCCTGCTTTTCCTGACACAAGTGGGAAGGCTGAGGGGTCCACCAGGGCTCACAACAACAGCTTTGCACTTCACTCCATTGCCTGCCACCACTCTCATACTCACAAAACTTGATTGTATTTCTTGGAGCAGTAACAGGGCACTTGTCTAAAATGGTGTGAGAGTGCAGCAGGGAAGAGTTGGAGCTGTTTGGGATGCTCATGGCTCTGGTTAGCCAGGAAGGTAGAGGTGCTCAGTAGGGGCAGAAGGATCCCTGCTGCCTTTTTCTTCTTAAAGTCTGTTTTTTGTGTGGCTTTTGCCTTTCCCAGTCAGTGGAAGGTGAGGTTCAGAATCCTGCAGTGCTAGATCCTGCTGCTGAATCTGATTGCTCAATCTCCACCAGTAGGTTTGGGAGGTCAGTGGGACTTGGCTGCACCTGAGTGTTCCTTACCCTGTGAATTATTTTTGTTAGAAGTGGGAATGAGCCTTGTGAATTTGATTTATTTCCCAGGAGTTTATTGTCTTACTCTCAGCTGATCTTTCTGGTGACTTTTTTGTTACCATCAGTACCTGATTGAGCAGTTCTGTTGTGTTAATCCAAGCCAGGGTTTTTAAGGAGAATGTCAATCAAATTGACTTTGGACAACCTTTGTCCTGCTCTGACTGACTTTAATCTTTGCTCTGGAGAGGTCTATGACCACTTCAGCAGGTGACCTGTGTGTCTGCCCTGTGGTGGTGTTATCTGGACCCATGTTGGCCATCCATGACAGTAATTAATGCCTGCACATCCTTAATTTTGAAGGGCTACAGGAGGTGTTTTCTGTAATGCTGAAACTGTTGGGAACTGTCTGAGGGAAGTGAGAGAAAACTGGAGTAGAGTGAATTTATGAAACTATCTTTGTGCAAGGGGTTGGAGGTGACCTTTTCCTGCAAGGGTGGGAGCACCTGTCTCACTGTCCCTGCAGTTATCATGTGAGCACTTGGGGAAGAATTCAGATTGGGAACATTGCCAAATTTCCACCTTTCAGGAAGTATCTTGTAAAACTGGCTCCAGTTACTGTGCTCTGGGGTTGGCTCCTTGCAACTGTTGGGGAAGGGTTGGTTTGGTTTTTAATTGCTTGTCATCTGAAATAAGGCTCCAAACCTTCTCTGGCTTGGGTTAAAAAAGACCTGTCCTCAAAAGTGAGTAATTTCCTGGCTGTACATTGCTTGTAGTACATGTATGAGCCAGGAAAAGCTCTTCAGTCTCAGAAATCCAGCAAAACATCTGAAGAGTGAGGCTTCTGGTGATTTGAGTCTCTGTCTCCTGATGTGTGTATTGAGCCAAATCTAGAATGCAGCTTTTCCTGTGTAATGGCAGATTGATGTGCACAGGTTTTGTCAGAGATGCTGCTGTGTTTAAGGATTGGGGAAGGTACCTACACTTCATGTGCAATATTAAGTACTGCTTCTGAAATGAAAGATTACTCTTGATTAGTAAGTCCAATTTAATAATTAATTTCAAGGAGAAAATTCTTCTAATAAAACAGTGGTTTACAGTTCAAGAGTTACCCTGAAGTGACCACTCAGCAGATGTTTTCGTATCCAAAAATACGAACAGCAACTTGACTGAAACATTATTTTTCATTTTTAGAAATAGAGTGTATTGGCTAAGGCTTGGAGCTTGGGAGCTCTGCCTGCAGTCAGCATTATCAGTTAGATTTTACAGATAGGAAATTGAGGCAAAAAGTAAACAATTTGCCTGAGGTCAAATGAGAAATATGTGACAGCTACTGATGTCTCCTTATTCTTTTTTGGCTGTGAACTTTCTGCTTAGAACTTGACAAAAGCTACTTTCCCCCTTCCCCCGAGCTTTTTATAGCACCTAGCACTCTGATTTTGGTTTAAGCCTTTAGCCTTTGATTTGAGGGAGCAGTGGCTCCTGTAACATGGTAGTGCTGAGCCCTGTGAGTCTCTCAGCATGTAACGATCAACATTTGAACAGAACTAGCTAAAGGATTGCAAATTCTCTTAATTCCCTTTCTCATGCTGTCTGATGCTGTCTGCTGTCGTGCTAATAAATTCACAAAGCTTCTGTGATTAAAAACTTGAGAACCTGGTGCACTTTATGAGCTCTAATTAAAAGCGGTAGAAAACTCGAAGCTTTCTTTGAAGGGTTGGAGGTGGCTTTGAGAGTTGGTTGCTGGCACAGGGCTGGGGCTGTGGCAGCCTGGTGGGGTTTGCTGCAGGGCAGGATGTGGTTCTGTGCTGGTTCTACCTCTGCAGCCCCAACCAGCACGTTCAGGGAGTGTCTCACTGACTCACAGGCGTCTTGCTGTGACCTGGGTGTTTTTGTTCGGTGCTGCAGTGGGTCACTGACTGATGTGGCTGAGTTACTGAAGAGAACAAAAGGAGCGCTAGTAAAAATAAAGTGCTTTTTGCCAGTGCCTAGTCCGTGAAAGTGGTGTGTTTGCATGGTGAGAGTCTGTATTTAGTGGTTCCAGATTTAAAAACAGCTTGTCCTTTGCCTCCAGATCCAAGGATGGCACTTCACCTTCCCTCTGTCAACTGATGTGCTGAGGAAGTTGCACTCCAGCTCTCCTGAGCTGTTGGTGCCACAGGGCTGGCTCAGGGTCACCCAGGGAATGTTTCAGTGAAATAGGAGCAGTGGGTAGCAGAAACCTTTGTGTCTAGGCAGCCTGGTCTGTGCAGAGCTGGGTGGGTGATGCTGTGGCCGTAAGTGAGGGGATGGGGAAGGTTGGAGGCCACTGTTGTGTTCAGCATTGGCCATCATCACCCAGTGAAAGCCACCACTGCCCTCCTCATGGAAAGAAATTGAAGTAAAGCATTGTCAGACTGTCCCCAGTCCTCCAAATTTCACTGCTTGGCTTTAGCCACAGAGCTGTTGCCTCTCTTAGTTTGGTCTGCTCTTGATTTACTATCAGAAATAAATGTAATTTCGGCTTTGAGTTGGTGCACTCAATAAACTCTGGCTTCTTGGCTGCTAACCTGAGCTGAGTAATGCTGAATGAATGAATCGTCTCTGCACAGCAGCAGCTGGGGAAAGGCTTCCTTCAGGGATCGATCCTGCAGTTTGTTTAGCAGCACAAAGGGCAGTGGCTGTGGTGTGCTCGTGGTTCAGGGTGCAGCAGGGTGGGTTTAAATCAAGGAACGCCAGAGCCCAACTGAGAGTGCTGGTGCTTAGCCCTGCCCTGCATCCCAGGGAACCAGAAGACAAGTACCCCACTCTGCTGGAAGCTTGATCTTATTAAAGAGTAATCAGCAGAGGATATGTGAGCATAATTTACTGGGTATCAGAACGTCTCTTTAAACATTGCACTGAATTAAAAAAGAAAAACTGCTATGCATGGTTTTATTGTTTCTTTATGAAATACAGCTGTTCTATTTCTGTTTTCCCTCATTATATTCACTGTCCTTCAGCCATTCATCATTACAGCTCTCCAGAGCTGTGATTGCTCCCCAGTCTCAAAAACCCATTGGAAGAGTCCAGTTGGAATTTTCCAAGCACGCATGGCATCTTGGCATCAGAGTTCTCATTAATTTTTGTGACATTAAGGGTTCGGATCCCACAGGTAGTCTTTTGGAAATACTTCGTTTCTGTGAATTAAAAAATGATGAGGGAATTTTTGCCTCGGAACTCTTTATTTTTGTTGCCTTTTTTATCCCTTGAAGTGGCTAGAAGCAAGCACTGCCGCTATCCTGTTTGTGAAAGCTCCCCTCCAGCAGTAAATGGGAGCTGGTGGTGTGGTAGGGAGCCTGTAGCTGGCACACAGAACACTTGAATTAAAGCAGCATCTCTGCAGGTACATATTTAAAACTAAAATATTACAGCAAGTTAAAACAACTTTGGCAGCATGTGCAAATTACTTGGCAAAAGTGTTAATTTCCTTGTTAAACGTCGTAGCAGAAAGGGCCTTTGATCCCAGCAGCCTGTTGGGAGTCCTTCCTAATTGTTATCAAACTATCCTGTAGCTTTAAACAGATAAGACCTAATTAGCTAAAGTGGTGCTGCATTTTTTCAAAATAAAGAGTGCCCTCTCAGTGTTAGGCACCTGTGTTTCTGTGCTGTCAGCTCGAATTACATGTTTGGTGCAGTGCCCAATGCAGGACTTTAGGAGAGAGCTTGGCTGTGGCTCTCAGTGACTTCCAGGAGAGGAGACCATGGCTTGTAGTGTGACAAGAACAAGGTACAAATAACCCTCTTCAGGTGGGAGGCAGAATGTTAAATGTTTTTAATGACAGCAATATGAAGGGCTGATATACAAGTCTTTTTTTGGTATCCTTTGTGCTGTGAAGAGGAACAGGGGAAAATGCATCAGTGGAGCAAGGTCTGACTTCCTTGTCCAAATGTAAAGAGTCTTCTCCACATCAAAAGATGACTTTAATGATGAATCTGAAATTCTCTCTGCTATTTTTAACCTCAGGCTATTAGTGAGGCCACCACAGAGGAGAAGGAAGGAGAGATGTTGGAAATGCAATATTCTTGTGTCTCCTCCACCCATCTGCTTCCAATGGGAAAACTGAAGCAGTAAGGATTTGGTTCAACACCTGTTAGGTTACTCAAGGAAAAACAAAGACTTTGCCAGATGTTTAAGGAGAAACATATGGCAGGCAGGGAGGGAGAAACTGTGCCAATTTGTCTGTTTAATCAATCAAACTTGCAACAATCAATGCTATTGTCCATACTCTTAATAAATAATTGTTCCCATGAAATACTGTATAATGCAGAGTAGAACTTCACTAATGGCCCATGGCAGTGGGCAGAATGAAGGATGCAGTAGTTTTTCCTTCCTTCCCTTGCTCATGGTACAGAGCTTTTGAATTTTTCTTGTTTTGTTCTGTGTGCCTAAGACCCAAACAAAACAAAAAATCAATTCTGGGAATAGATCAAACCACCTGCACAGTTTTCAGAGGTCATTTGAATTTTAGCTTTAGTGAATATCAGGGAAAGTTGTTTTGCAAGGTATTTTGTGGAGGTGGATGTTGGTTCTTGGAAGTTCTGAGGCTTAGGTTCATTTTTGATATGAAGCAGAAATAAAAAACACCAGCTTTGCTTTCACCACTGGCAGCTACTGATTGCAGCCTATCTAGAAAAATGCTGCTGCTGTAAATCCAGAGCAGCCCCTTTAGTGGTGTGAAAGGCAATGGTTTTCAGTGGTTTCCTGGAGAAAGACTTCTTTCCAGGTCCCATCAAAGATGCTTTTAGACCTGCAAGGATTGAACCCTGAGTGTTTCACCTGCCCCCTCACCCTGGCTGCATCCTCCAGTCTTCAGCCATGGGTCAGAAGGCAGTGAGCAAGCTGGGGATGCTTTCTCAGTCATACAAATGTGGAGCATGTTAGGATAAGCAACTTGTCATTAGAGGCAGGGCACAGTTCAGTTCCTGACATTATCTCGCCGTGGTTCGCCTTCTGTCGCATCGTAATGATTAATCACAGCCCTGTGCCATGTGTTACCAGGCAGCCTGCATTTGCTTAGCAGTCAGGAACTACTACAGTGCTCTGCTGCCTTAATCCCCTGGGACTGTTTTCTAATGCTAACAGTGCTGAACAATGGGCTATCATGACAGCTTTTGATTGATCCTCTTTTTTTTTCCTTTCTCCCTCTTTTGCAAGGAACTGGGAATTTCCCTGGTTAAGATGCTTACTTAGCTACTTTTTACTGTCAGTGATTAAGAACTGCACTGGTTGCTGCCATTATCAAATAACTTCTAACTCTTCTCTAATCCTCTATTTGACCAAGCAGAAAATAAGTGTATTTCTCTTCTGTGAGTTCAGTGTGTGCTCATGAATTGAATGGTAACCAAGTACTAGGTCAAGCAGAGGGGAGCATTTAGAACTCAGGTTTGTTTCAGCTGCCCTGTACAGCTCAGCCCTCTTCAGATACTGGAGAGGGTGAGGGAGCCTGAAGGACCTTGTATCCTTAAAAAGTCTCAGCTGACATCCTTGGATGCCAGGTCTGCAGCCTTTTCTTCATTAAAGTGCAGCTGGAACTAGTTTTATTCTGCTAAGGAAACAAAAAATCCCAGTTGTCACAGAGTATATACAGTTTGTTAAAGGGAAGGCAGGGTTTGTCTCGCTCTGCACAAGAGCTGGGTAGGAGAGCCCCTCTCCCTAGGATGTGGGAGCAGCAACGTGATTTTAAAAGTCACTAAAGTCAGCTAAAGACAATATTTTTCTCAATTCATACTTTTATTGCTGATGTCAAGAACTTGTTCAGACCTGGCTCAGTGTATACTTTAGCTGTCAGGCTCTCTGTGCATGCAGTGATTATTGTTAAGTGAAGCATATGCTAATCCAGGTCGAAATATGCTTTTTCTCTATTTCCTAACACTGTGTTAATTAAAACATCCCTTTGCTGTGGGAGCTGCTGGTGGTGAGTGCCATCGTGTTTCCTTAGCAGAGCTCAGCTCAGGCTGGGCTGTGCTGGTAGCCCAGGGCTTGTTGGAGGGTTGTGGATCCTGTCCCTCCTTCTGCTGGGCACCTCCTGCCTTTGATCAGAACTGAAGGATTAGTGGAGAAATTGGCTCAAATGCAGCTTTTGAGAAAAGCTGAAGGCTGTAGCAGAGTGCTCCAGTCTGAATGATTTATGGCCATTTCTTCCCCACCCTGTGCACTGCTGTGGCTTGATTTCCTGGGAATGAAAAATGCCAGAAGGTGGAAGGAGAAAGGGCTGTGTGGCCTATCCTTTTTCCCCAACCCCATATAATCTCCTTAATTTTCTTTGCACAGATTCTCCTTTCCTGGTATTTCCAGGCACCTTTTCTCAAACTGTGGGAGGCATTATGTCCATTCTGGAATAATGAAACTGTGCTTTGCATTAGGGGCTCAATTATGCCCCTGTAGAATTTTTAATTGTTCTTTTTTCCCCCCCCCTGACTTTCTGGGTATCTGAAGGAGGCTTTCCTGCTTTAATCCAGATCACTGGGATTTGGTTATATATCAGATGCAAATCTCTTTGCATCCATAATCCTTCTTTATAAACTGTTGTTGACTTTTCGATCTATTTTTTTTTAATTTTATGCCCTATCTCAATGGATACATATGTTCTGAGGTTTGAATTTTTGAGAAGTGCATCCCAAATGAGTTATGAGGCAGATCTGTCCTAATACAGTTTGACAGCCTGCTGTGAGGATTGTGCTAAAATATAGTATCTACCCTGTCTAAGCTCTTGTGTTTTCTGAGATGCAGGGATGAAAAGTTTGTCACTATTCTAAAGACCTTTTTTTGTCATTTTCATCAGACTTTGAGGCTTTGAAAGTGCTGTGGCCTGAGATATTCAATATTTGCTTTTGTATATTCTTAAATATTCACTTGTTGAAGGAAGCATGAGGTGCCTGCAGTGGTTGGAGGGATGTTGAGGATGAGGCTGGAGCTGAGCTGTGGTTGCTGCAGGGGCATTGCTCCCCTGGCAGAACAATCCCTTGTGCTTACCAGGCTCAGTTCTGGAACCAGGGGGAGGAAAAAAAGTTGAAGCCATATTTTATTCAGCATTACTGTAATCCAAGGGTGTTACATCTTGGTGTTTTGAAGTACAATGTGCTTCAACTCTGTAAGGGTCGTAATGGAGAAAAGAGGAATTCTGTAATTGAAATTACTCTGAAGACAGCTGGATTTAGAATAAGTGTGTTAAGTAATTTGTGAGACAATGGAAAACATCACTTCCATGGTTGAAAGAAGAGTGGCAAAGATGAAGATGTCTTAGAGCCTGATTAATTGCTGATCTCATGTCTTATTGCTCTTTGCTACAGATGGAAAAAAAATCCTTAGGATGACTTATAAAATTATTAGTTTTATCTTTGTGTAGTTGGCTGATTGCAGTACAATATGTAATTTTGTTGCTATTGCTGTTTAAAATTACTCCAGTTTGATCAGGAGTAGAGTAGAAGTATAACAGAAATAGGGTAAAACATAATAGCACCAGACACTGTGATTAGAGCCTGAAAGCAGAAAAAACCTGAGGAATTAAGATACAGGAGAAGATGCTGGAAAAAGCACTTCTGACCCCAAGCGTCAGTGATCCTCACAGGTGATGTGGTTTCTTCAAGCAGTATCATAGTATGGTTTAGGTGGAAAAAGACTTCCAAGATCGAGTCCAACCATATGGAATAAATCTTCACAACATCTTGTGTTGGGTGCTAGGAAAAGGAAACAAAACTTTTTTTTTTTTTAATCTTTACTAGAATGCACCTAATTAAAAACAACAAAAAAAGATGTCCAGATTGTAATAGCAAAATATGCTTTAATCACAGTGTGACCCTTTTATAATGGTTTTCTTGTCATAACTGTAATTGCTGATGCTTTGATACTTCCACCAGCATAGCTTACAAAAGTTACAGCATGAATATAGAAAGGATGTGTACTAAGTTTTGCAGTTTTAAAAACATGAAAACAAAGCTATGACATTGATTTTTATTGTTTCGTGGTTCATCTGCATACTCCTGCATCTGTAGGGAAAGCAGGTAGTGCCTAGCAGCTGGTGAGTACTTGGAGAGTGGTTTGGGGTTGGTACAAGGTGAAAACACTGAGCAGTTATCCAAGATCCATCATGTATTTACATGCAGCTGTTTACCTTTGGAGGCAGTCGTTATAATATTTAAAAGCTAACTTCTGCTGTCACGTTGTAGGACAATTTTCTTGTGTTGTGACAACGGCAGAAGTGCTGGTGTTTTGTCAGTGGATTTTCATTGCTCAAGATCCTTAAACAAAGAGAAGGACTCCTGGGCATTTCCCTCTGACACAGAGTTTTATCTCCTTCTCCCTTGTGGCAACCCAGCCTTCCTTCCTTTACAAACATCTTGCAAGATGGTGTATGGATTGAAGGAGGCTTGACGGTAATAAACCTGCTAGGATTTTTTTGCCTGGATGGTGGGAATTTATAATAAATGTGATAAAAAGCTGCTCCTTGATGTCACTGCCCAGAAGCAGCCCCAGACAGAAAGCTTTATATCCCCAATGTGCTTGGGGCGAGACAGCAGTGTTTATCCCGTCTCCTTGGTGAAGGGCTTACATGAGGTTGTTCCTAATTCCTCTCCTGGAAGGCGTGACTCTCCCTGCATGTTTATCCCTGTTTGCAGGCAGGAGCTGCAGCGAGCAGGGCTGTCAGTGTGAGAGGCAGACAATTGAATCAAGGCACTAAAACATGTCACTCCAAAGCTGTTTAAATCATCCTAATGCGAATTATGAATTTATTACAATACATATTACCTCGGGGGACAGAGAGGGAACGGAGATCTGAAGGGGCTGTTTGTAAACATGTAAAACAATAAGCGTTTCCTGCGTTGCCACCGCGACAGGGAGCTCGCCTGCCGAAATAAAACCTAAATAAATGAATGTGTAGACAGGCAGCAGCTCACCTGGGGCCAGGAGGCTCCCAGTGGGTCAGGTAACAAACTGCTTCCCCCCAGATAGCAAACAACAATGACCCTTGGTCCTGAGGGGACTGAGAGCGGCCCAAACCTCTGAATGTCACAGTTTGCTGTTTGTGGAGCAGAAGCGCTGTGCTCTGCGTGGTGTAATGTGACCTGAGCTTTAGACAAGCTGCCACAGACTTAAATGACTGACAGGGCTGGAAAACCACAAATGCGGCAGTGCTTCCTGAGGGGAGAGAAAAGAAATGCACACCTCTTGGGGAGAATCACAAAAAGTTCATGGACACTCAGCATTTCCGTGAACAATGTTTTTTAGTTTGTGTAGTGGTTGTTTGGGGATTTTTCTTCAGTGCTTAGCAGCAGTGCTGATCCTTGGTGTCTGACAGCCTCAGCTGTCACTTCTCAGATGCTTTGAGAGGTGAGATCATCTGCAGCTGCCTTTCCCACCTTCAGCCCTTCACACCACGGATGGGCTGTGTGCTCCAGCGAGGATGGGCATCCCCTGATGCTGCAGAGCCCTCCCAGCCACTCCATGCAGCTCCCTGAAAACCCTGGTGGGATAATGAACTGGAGTCACTGCTGGCTGGGAGAGCATCACAAAGCGGGCAGCAGCTCACGGAGGGATGGCTCCACATCCCAGTGCTTCTGCTCTGGAGAGCAGTGTGCTTCAGGAGAGCTCTGCCAGGGATGGCACTGACTGCTGTGGGGGTAATGATTTATCCAGTGCAGGACCTAAACATAGTGCAGGCTGCATTGCCAGCGTGCTGCCTGTCCTCAGAGGACTCTGGAATACGCTGCGTTGCAAGACTGCAGCGATTTGGCTGCAAGCTATATTTAGCCTATTTATTCTTTGTTGGTGTATAATGTGCAGTTCAGTGGAAAACTTGGTCTCTCCAAAAAGGAGGTTTGAACTGGAGTCAAGACAGGGAAAACACCATCTGCCTAGAAACCATTTTTCTTAACTGATTTGAAGGGGGAGGTTGTGCACGTAAGATATATGTGCATGTTGCTTGGGTCTTTTTATTTAAAGTTTTTTTTTTCTCCTTCAGTGGTCCTCCAGCCTTTAGTTATTAAAGGCTATTTAAGATGTAGACAGCAAAACGTGCTTTTTAGTTCAGCTTTGTAGATGAATTCTTCAGTAAGAAAGTGGAATTTTTGTTTTTTTCTACTCACAGTGAACAACTTCAGTGTCAGGGTAAAAATCAGCTGTGCTTTGAGGAGGAGATTATTCCTGTTGGAAGGACCCTTAAATGTTGAACAAGGATTAGTCCTTTTGTGTAGAGGAATGGAAAAGAGCAACAAATACTGTCTGTTTTAAAGTGCTCACAGTCTGGGATGAAAGGTTGGCAAACTGAATAGGTCACAGTGAGCAGCAGCAGGCTGGTGGTGACTCCCAGCAGTTCATGCATGCAGGAAATATTTGCGCTCTGCCTTGCCAAGGAATGTGTGCCATCACTTAGGAATCAGTTCAGGAATTACCTTTGGGAAGTGTCTGTAGCCTGAGATGTACTCCCCTGGGATTTCCTGCTTTCCCAAGACGTTGTTGTCCTCGTGGAAAGTAGAGCTTCATCACCTATTGAGACAGGTGGTACAGAAGGTGTTCTGAGGTTGGCTGGTGGGGGAAGAGATAAATTTTAACAGCTTGGCTAGGTGTTATATTTTTGAAGTTTGTGAAGTGTGTCTGCATAATGATACAGATATCTTAAAATACTGCACTAAAATGACTGTATAAGTAAATTCTGGGTAGACTATATGTGAAACAAAATTCCATCTATTCCTTGTAAGCTCAAATAGGCAAGGAGTCTTTATGCAGATAACGCTTTCTTAGATAACATTTCCTTAGTTTTAATAATGTTACATATGAAATATTGCTTTTTATGGCTATGCAGTGCCTTTTAATGCTGTTTCTTGGGTGTCTGTTCATCTGTCTCCATAATTATATTTTACTTCCTGGAATTGCACAATCCATCAATGTCAGGAAGGGCAGGGTGGTTAAGGGTTGCTCTGAGACTCATCAGACAAATGCAATGCATTGCTGGCAGTTACAATTGTATCCTTATTAAAATGGAGAAATTCCTTCTCCCCACCCCTCCCCAGCTTCTGCGATTTTAAAAACAGCTCATAAAATAGAAATCTCAATTTCTCACCGTGGCTTTATAAATTTAGAATTTAATTTAAAAATAGCCCATGGTGAATATTTTTAAATGAATTGTTCTTTGGCTTTGATACAGCGTGCAAATATCAAAGGGTCTGGCTGTAATGGTGTTTGATTGCTGCCTGGCTTTTTTTTCTTGCTCTGGAGAATTTCCATGGGAAAACTTGGGTTGTACTTGGAGAATGTTCCAGCAGTGCTGGCTGCAGTGGGCTGAACCCACAGCATGGTTACATGTTTTAGACAGCCTGAGTTGTACCCTGTGGCTGTCAATGACCAGCTTTAAAAAATGGAAATAGATTAAAAAGGAAAACAAATCAAATTTAAAATGAAATTAAAATAAATACTATCTGAAAGTGAGTGCAACTTTAAAATTAATAAAAAAGAAAAATTAATTAAAATTAATTAAAAATCAGAAATATTTCTGAAGTTTCTTAAAAGTAAGGATAAGGAACTAAAGAAATATAGCATGTGCTGTAGTTAACATATGCTGTGAAAGACTGAACTAAAATATTTTTGAAATCTAAAATGGAAAATGCAGGCGGGTGGAGTTTTGGGACACATGTTTCATTCAGACAGCCTTACAAATGTGTGATTGTGATTATTAATCCACCCCTGCAGAGCCAGGTGCTCAGCTCACCCTGGAGCAGGCTGCTGAGTCTCAGGAAGAAGTATGAAAAGTCTTGTGGAACAAAAAAAGGCAGCGAGGTCTTGACCTGGCTGGGCACTGTGAGCCAGTTGTGGTGATCGAGATGAACAGCAGGAACGCTGTGCTGTGGGTTTGGTGGAAATCTGCTCTGATGAGCTGTTGTGCTGCCTTTGAAGCCAGCTTCAAGCTCTGTCAGCTGGCTGAGGCACAGTTTCACCCCAAGGGCTCAGCGGTTTGGGATCTGGTGCATTTTGCTCCACTCAAGAAAAAAAAAAAGAATTTTTAATTCATGGTGCACTGGTGGCTTTATTTGCTGCCTTTTTTTCCCCAAGCTGGTGAATATTGGGCAGGCAGGTGTGATGCTCTGACTCCTTCAGCCCATGCCATGCACAGATATTCCCATGTCAGGCTGGGCATCAGCATCAAGTGCAAATCCATAAATTATGGAGGCAGGTGATTAATGGGAGAGGCTGCAGGTGCACTTCAGCACTGCAGTCTCTCAAATCCTTGTAGCTGAGCGTTTTCTTCTCTTGCCTTTTCTTCCTCAGCAGTTAAGCATAAAGGCCTTGGGCTTTGCTTCCACCTCCTTGAATTCTTCAGAGTGCACATCACAGTGTCTTTAAACAGTGTGAGACGTGTCGGGGAACTGAAGGCATTAGCAGAGCGCTGGGATTTATTGGCAGATTGACAGCCTGATAGGCACACTCCCTTTCTTCCCTGTTTGTCACTCTTTGATACTTTCCTTTTCACGCTCCAGGAGGAGGGAGGGGTCCTGCTGTAACACTAAATGTCTTCAGCAGTTCTGCTCTGCAAAGTGCTTTATCTCGGTTTAAGATTTTTTTAAGTCTGAAGTTCACCTTATCCTTAAAGGTGCGTAATTTACCAGGCCTCCTGTGATAACTGCATCGTGCAGAGAAACTGAAATGGGAACTGAGCTCATTAAAACTAAATTAGCGCAAAAAGAGAAAACAAGTTTCTCCTTTGTGGGAATGCTTGCAACTAGTGTGAAAGCCTGAGATGATGCAGCTTTGTTGGTGTGAGGATAGCAGATGAGGTGGTATCTGGGGAAACTGAATCTCTCACAATCTGAGTTGAGCAGTGCTCAGTTTCAGACTCAATAGTCTAGAGAGAGGTTGGTTACATGCGTGAGATTGGCACTTAAATACACTTCTCAGCTCTGATGTTTCACAGGTTAATCTCCCTGTGCCTCCCTTACCAAGGTTTTCAACAAGACTAAAAAAACTTCCCCTGTTGCTTGTATATGTTCTGCCTTTTTCATTTAAGAGACATTTAAACCCAGCAGTGGAATCTGTGTGTATATATGTGTTTTTACTCAGTGCACCTACACGTTGGGGCAGTGCAGCAAGGCTTGTAGCTGGGTCAAAGTTTGCATCCCTAAAACGTGGGCCCGTGCCAATCAGAACAATTTATTTTAACCCGTGTAAGACAGCACAAGATGCTGACCCTTGGTATATAGTTTACTTTCTGCAGCTGTTGCCGGCACTGAGCTGAGCAGCACCAGCCAGTATTGCTTACCCTGGATCCTCTGCCTGCAGCAGATAATGCCTCAAAGCTCCTTCCTCCTGTGCATTTAAAGTACACAGCCGTATTAGAAGATTAAGTTACTTTGAACGGGAGCAGCTCCCGTATTGTGGCTCGGGCTGGTTTTCACTTTGTTCCACTTAAGATGTTGCCAAGACTCGCTGTGACTTTTTTTTCCCCATGATGTAGTTGCAGAGCATGAAATTGTTTGGTGCTGGATAATACAGTAACCATGGGGCTATTGCTGTTATCTTTAATGTATTAGGCAGCTGTAATTTCTCTTGACATTTTGGTGTCCAGGTGAGTTGGTTTCTGTGGGTTTGTTCGGGTTTTTTTTTGGGGGGGGGAGGGGGATGTTTATGCTATTACTGCTACTTCTTTTTTTTCCAGAGCTTCTTTCCTTGCCTGGCTTTGTACCTCACCAAACTGTCAGATGAGGAATGAATACATTTGGTAGAGAAATTAGACCATTTATTCCGCAAGATGTTTTCAGTGATATGTCAAGATCTCAGTTTGATAGAAAGGACTGGTTAGAGAAGGAAACCATCTGATCACTTCAGATCGAGCAATTAACTACTTAACAGCTGGAAAAAAGGTTGCCAGTGATGTGATTCTTCACCCAAGCGGCACTTAGCTATTCCATCCACAGTTTTAAAATGCTTTGAACAGGAGATTAGTATCTTGCTCATTTTGCAGATGAGCAAACAGAAGTACAGAGGGGGAGATGAATAGGCTCAAGCAGTAGGTCAACAGCAGAGTCAAAAGAATGAATCCTGGCTGTCTAAATCTGATCTGTTAGAGCTGTGGCAATAATGTTTCCCCTAGGATTATTTCATCTGTGAAGAATGACAGGGCCAAAATTTTCAAGGCTTTATTTTATTTTATTATAATTTTTTTTCTTTAATGTGTGGGTGACTGAATGAGATCCTCAGAGGGAGTGAGTGTGTATGTCCAACACTTTGCAAACATGTGAGAACCCCTGGTTCAGCAAGTGTTATCAATGTGATACCTAAAGAGCATAACCAAAATGCATCTTTGCACACTTGAGAAGTGGTTCACTGAGCCTTGAGCTGTTCCTGAACCCCAGCTCAGTGTGCTCTTTGCCATCTCCTTGGTGGTATTTTGCAGCAGATTTAGGAGCTGCAGTGGGAATGGGGCTCTGTAGCTCTGTAAACAGCAGAGGCAGCCAGTTGTGCATTCTGATGGTGAGAGCCAGGAAACTTCTTGCTCTCCTGCTGCCTGTGTTTGGGCAGACCCATTCAGTTTCCAATCCCTCTGATCTCCCGGGGCTCTGATCTGATGTAGCTGTTCCATGGCACTGCTTCCCCTTTCTTCATGGGCCTGCAGCTAAATTCTGGGTTCAGCTTTGGCTGTGGGAGTTCACGCAGGCTCTGCTTCACACTCGAGGAGCCTTGCTGCTCCCCTTGCTCGGCTGTTCTCTAGCTGGGTTTAAAATATATATTGTTGCTGGCATTGGAATCCATATCTGCTCCCAGCATATGCTATTGGCACAATACCAGCAGATGCTGTTGAGCAGTATCAAATCTCGAGGCGCAGCTCTGCTCTGAAGTGTGACTCTGTGAAATGGCACCGTAGGGTTCCTCCTCGGCAGCTCGGTGACTTACATGTTAAGTTCTCTCTAAAAAAGTGAACGATGCTGGTTGTTTGTTTTTAACAGCCTTCTTGACAAACCAAACCTGTAGTTGGGTTTGGTTTTAAGGGAAATGAATGCAAAATCCATTGAAGGACAATAAAATTTTCAGAGTTGTCAATAATTAGCATTGTCAGGAGTGGGGGTTTATTTATGAAAAAAGAAATAAAGTGAATGAACACAGAGTTGATATTCTTCTTTGTGCCTTTCCATCCTTGTTCTCCTTTTGCTTGTTTGAGATGAAATGATTATAAGCAAACTTACTGCACAACTGACTCTTTGCTTATTGTTCCTCCTCCTATGAAGTGCGGTGCCATCTGGCACATGGACAAGTGGGGAAGATTGATGGCTAACAAAGAGCACCATTCATTTTCTCCTACCAGATTTGGACAGAAAACAAACGTTTTTAATCAAATCTATATGTTTCTAAGGAATATTGGCTGCTGAAAATTTGCCAACAGCTGAATTTCCCCCCATTCCTTGCCTTGTGAGAATTATATCCTGCCAGGATTCATGGATGGGACAGTGTGGGTGCTTTTTCTCCTGTGCCTTGTTTTCTTTCATCTTATTGAGAGATGAGTAAGATAAAGGGCTGTTGGTGCTGAGGAGAGAGAAGAGGGGGAAAGGCTATGTGTGGTAGCACAAATAGTGTTAAAATTCAAGAGTACAGTTGTTTTAATGGCCTCACAATGAATCATGCAAAACAACTGTCTGAAGAAAACACACAGTTGCTTTCAATGAAGCAACTAAAACAGCAATGGAAAGTTTGCCTGCAGCGTTCTTTCATTTTCCTGAGAAAAATGAAAGATTCATGGATTCCTTCTACCATCTATCTTCCCTCAATAATTATGCAGTCATTGGATAATACAGGAATTTAGGATCCATGGGACAAGGGGAATTCAGCCATGGTGCTCAGCTGGGAGGGGGAGATTCAGCTTTTCCTGGGAGGGAGGGAGGAAGGGCTGGTCCATGGTATGAGCTGAGCCACAGAGTGATGTGGAGATGTGGACCTCTTGGTTAGGGAGCTTGGAGGAGGTTCTGGGAAGTGGCTCAGAGAAGATAATTATCAGAGAAGATAATTAACTGGATGGCACAAGAAAGGAGGGGGTTAAAGCAGAGATGATGTAAGATTTTAGGGTTCAAGGAACATCGTCATAGATGTTTAAGTATCCTGGCAAGTGCTGGATGATTGCTGGCCTTGCTGAGCTGTGTTTTTTCACTAGGCACAGCTAATGAGAGGGGCTTTTGCTTTATGCTAAGATACAAAAAGGGGAAAAAAAAAGACTTGGCCATTTGAATATTAAATTCAGAAGCCTTTAATAGTACCTATAAATTAATAGGATTTCATGCCCAGCATTCAAAAAGCATTGTAAAGAGGATGTGGATATGTAAAGATAAAATGGATTTTGTAGCGCTTTAGCTGTGGAAAGAAAATTATTTTCGTTTTGATTTTTTTTAATGCATTTTTTCCCTTTGAAGTCAAATAATGGACTTAATTAACTCTAAGCACCTGGATTTGAAGCTTTGAAAATGATCCTTTCATTGCAGTGCTGCTGCATTTTCTGGAAAGTTGCATCTGCAGGTACACAGCCTTGTACAATGTACATGTGCTGGTGGCAAACACACCTTGGAACAGCTTGGGGTGTCCTGGCCTTGGAACTGGGGTCCCCTGGGTAGGTGGGAGCAGCTGCAGCAGAGGGGAGAAGGGACAGCTCTGCTGCATGGTGTTTGAAGGAGAAATAAAACCAACCGAGAGGAGGGAGTGACTGTGTCGACACAGAAAGTTTCCAACTGTTATATTTATATATAAGTTCAGAGCTTAAATTGCTCGTGAAGCAGGCAGATTTACATCCCTTCCAAGCCTTGCTGCATACTCTTCCCCTCTTCCTTTCTTCCTGCTGCTATAAATCTGGATGCTCTTGTTGATGTAAATATTCTGCCTTTTAAAGAATTTTACTAAACTTTCCAGGCCCTGAATCAAGTCTCATGGGCTTTGCTTTGCATTGGACAATTGGATGCATTGGATAGTTTTCCCTTTATCAGTCTTTAATTTGCTGCCTTTTAAATATTCCCTTACACCTTTTTTACATAATAGAAAAAGTCAGAAGGAAGTGTATTTTGGGTACAGGGACAGCTGGTCTTTGTATTTGAAGGAGAAAGCTTGTGTTTCTTTGCTTTAAGATGGTTTGTAGAACAAAAGTGGCTCTGAAGAGAGCAGCATGGCCAGGAAAGCATTTGGGGTGGAAATGTGCATATTCCCTGCTCCCTTAAAACATGCTGGTGTGGCCTCTTAGCAGGACAAAAGTGAGAAGCAGTCGCAAAACTTGGAAGGTTTTCTTTTTGCTCTCCTGTGACTTCCCACAAAGGCTTTAATTAATGAATCCAGTGATGCTGCTAAATGCCTGTGGTGCTCCCCCGGGGACAACCCGAGCCATTTGGTCCCCAGGAGGGTGCAGAGTCCTCACCCCCTGGGCTGGATAGTGCTGGAGGCCAGCCCTGGCAAGGAACCCTCTGTTTGAGAGGCTTGGTTTGATGTGTGAGAGCTTAAAATATTTGAATATTAGCGCTGTGAGGAGAGGGATCTCATAATCTTCATGCCTGACAGCAATCCATGGGTGGGCTGGGGAATCAGCACAAAGCTGCATTTGGGGCTGGGTGCTGGGGTATGTCTGCCCTCTCTGCCTGGTGTTAGTGATGGCTTTCATGTCTTAAATGTGTACTTAACCAGCAGCGTGGCTGAGCGAGCTGATGTGCAGCCTGTAGCAGCAAAGGGGCGGCTTTCCATTGTCTTCAGTGGGTTGTGGATTAACTCTCAGGAGAATAATAATATCATGGTTTACTTGGCAGTAACAATGCTAACAGTGCTGTTTGACTGCAGACAATAAACTGAGCAAGTTATGGAAAACATGATAGCCCTCTCCTGAACAGGAGGAGAGCCACTCAGACGTGAAAGCAATCCATTTTGCATACTATTTCTGTGGGGAACTTTCAACAGGGTGTTTTGACATACAGCTTCTACGTAGATGAAGTGCCAGACCTTTACTGGGTAAAGATATAATTAAATTTTCAGTGAAATTGCTGAGAGTGAAGTATGAAACCTCATTTGAAAGTTCCCAGAGAATGGGACCTGCCTGCCCCTTTGAGGTGCAGAGCTTTGGCAGTGAGATGCTCGTTGAGTTTGAGTTCTGGCACCACCAGCCTTGTGCTGTGCTGAGAGGCTCCCCCTTCAACAGCTGTGCTCTGGAGCTGTGCTGTGGTTTGTCGGGTCTGGGGAGGGATGTTCTTTGGTTTTTGAGTTGTTTTATATGAGCATACTGCACCTTTTTCACCATGATGGAGATCAGACCTGCCGTGTTCAGCAGTGCTGGTTGAGGAAACGCTCTGGGTTTGATGCTGAGTTAATGACATGAGCTCTCCAGCTTCCCACAGGGGGATGTGGGCGATGCTGGAATATTCACACAGCTTCAGCTCCCAGGAAGAGTCCTTGGGAGGCAGTGATCTTGGGCCTTCAGTGTCACTTGGTATTGGTCTTTGTACAAGAGAGAGGTGTGCTGGGGGTTAGTGACTTACTGACTTGCTGCTTGTCCAGCTAGAGTGAGTGTTTGTGGTCCTGCCTGGTGGTTTCTTTGTTTTGTGGTTGGCAGTGGGAAATATATAGCTGCTTTAAAAAAAAAGGAAAAGGCAAAAAAGGAGCATTATGTTATATGCTTATTTAAAATAAGGTGAGGAAGACTAAACAGAGATTAAGCCAGGGTTCTTAAACTGGAGGAGTGCAAATCCTCAAGGCACCCAATGGTCTGATTCTCAGAGGTAATTAGTAGGTAGCCCTATTAATTTTAATGGCAGCTCTGAGCTGTTAAAGCCTGGCTATTGCCTCTATATTTTAAATATTATTAAATGTTACACATTCTAAGTACTTCATTGCTCTCATTTAAGAACAAGGCAGCTTGTTCATTGGGCGCCTCGTTGAAAATTATTTTTATTTTTAGTGCCTGTTGGAAAGCAGGTACGCTCTTCTGGGAGGCAAGCTGCTGTTAGGGTAATTGTGCTCCTGTGCTGCTCAGAGCTTCAGGGAAATCCTGTCAGTCTGTGCTTGGTGAGAAGCACCAGGTGATGAAGGTGTGTGTTGGTAATCCTT
Organism: Entomyzon cyanotis; assembly: GCA_024500445.1. Taxonomy (NCBI): domain Eukaryota; kingdom Metazoa; phylum Chordata; class Aves; order Passeriformes; family Meliphagidae; genus Entomyzon; species Entomyzon cyanotis. The sequence continues at coordinate 6,165,814 of JAKEPQ010000852.1, forward strand.
GGCTTTGAATGTTCCTCCAAAGCCAAAGCTGTACCACAACACAGCTTCTGAGTGACAGATGCTGGAAGCATCATGCAGTGCCACAAGAAGTCATTTGACGCTGGAGTAGGGATAAGTGGTCCTGCCAAGTTTTAACAGCCTTTTATTTCCCTGGCTGGTAGGACCAATTCCTGGGTGGCAGAGTGTGCTTTGAAAGGATCCCCCTTGGCATTTCCAATAACTCTCACATGCCTGTATGCCTTGTGTCTCCTTTTACTCCCTTCCTTCTCCCAAGCAGGTGCCTGGGATCTCAGTTCAGCTTGTGACATGTTTTAAAAAAACCCTGGAAGATATGGTTATTTTGAAGACCTGATTCTGTGTGGGGCTGTAGCAGCTGAAGAGGTTTGTTTGTAGGGGTGACAGTGGCGGGAGGGGAGGATGGTGCTGCTGTCCTTTGCCAGCAATGCAGATGTGACCTCTCTGCATTTGGGAGTGCAACTGCAGAGCATTCAGCCTTTCCCTGGTGCTCTGTAGCAGGTGAGGTGAGTTAGAAACCCCAAGTCCAGTGACTTTTTTGAGGATGTCCTGTCAGGTGCCAAGGCAATTTGATATCCACAGTGCTACCGTAACTGTTTTTCAAGTGGAAGAGATTAGAGCTTTTCCAAGGCTTTTATTTATTTTGCTCCTAGTTTATTCCCAGTTAAATTGTGAGTAGAGCTACTGTGGGCCATGCCTCAGAAACACTTGGCTGCCCTGCAGCTTGCCCCTGTGGGCAGTGGGGTTGTCAAGGCCCATGGACTGTTCCTGAGGAGCTGGTCAGTATTTTTAGGGCATGGGGTAGCCCTGAGCACTCCCACTGTGATGGGAATAGGAGACGTTTGAGAGCGTTGCTGTGCTAGGGGCAGATGGGCATGGTGTGAGCCAACATCCCCACAGGAGGGAGGAAAGATGAATTGCAGTGGCAGCCAGTGGTGCCCAAAAACCTCTTGTAGAGGTAAACTGCTTGAGTGATGATCCCTTTGTGCTTGCTTCACGTGTAAAATACATTCTGCAGCACCTCCCCCTAGTACCAATGTCCTTGCACATCTCCCTTTTATTGGAATATGTGTGCAGCGTTACAAAACTCACCTAGTCTTTCTATATATTTTAGAGCTGGGAGAGAGGGTAGTAAAAACAAGCCTCTGCCATTTCCAAGCAACCTTGTTTGTCTGGCACTGAGACTTAGTGCTGCTTGCAGTTTGCTGCCTTCACAAATGGCTGATGAAGCAAGAAGTGAGGCAGTTCTGGATTCTCCCTTTGCCTCCCACCCTTAGGAAGCAGCCTCCCAGTGGAGTTTACATGTATTATGCCAGCTGATTTTGTATTAACATAAAGCCCCACCCGTGCTGTTACCTTCTGAGGGAGGCGTTTTGAAGGGAGCTCTCACTGGAGCTCTTCACAGGCTCACACCAGGATGCTGAGTTACTCTGAGATGCAGCACTCGGCTGGCATCGCACCAGGGAGCTGATTTGAGTTGAGCTGATGTCTGTTAATCTTTGTGAGAGTGGTGGGCTGACCCTGGCTGGGTGCCAGGGGTCCACCAAAGCCTCTCTGGCACTCCCCTCCTCAGCTGGACAGGGAAGAGAAGGCACAGCAAAAGGTTTGTGGGTCAAGGTGAGGACAGAGAGATCACTCACCAGTTTACCATCACAGGCACGCCAGACTCAACTTGGGGAAATTAGTTTAATTTATTACCAATCAAATCGGAGTAGTGTAGTGAGAGATAAACACAAAACTGAAAAACACCTGCCCTTTTTTTTTTTTTGCTCTTTCTCAAATCCCTTATCCCAGAGGCTCTATCACCATCACTGATGGGCTCAGCTTTGGCCAGTGGTGGGTCAGCCATGGAGCCAGCTGGCAATGGCTCCACTGGCCATGGGAGAAGCTTCTGGCAGTTTCTCATAGAGACCTGTAGCACCCCCAATCTCCTCCCACTACCAAACCCTCACCACACAAACCCAGCACAGTGGAAAGCTACCTTGCCATTCTGTCAAGCACAGCCTAGAGGACAGATGTTTGATGAAAGCGCTGAAATATTTAACTAGGATATTTTTCCCCCTGCAGCCGAGATTGCTTGTTGTGCCTATTAATCTTTTACAAGTCTTGCATCTGCTCAGAGGTGGGTTGTTTCAGGCTTCCAATGAATTGTGTGTATGTGCATGGTTTGAAAGAGTGGTGTGATGACCAAACTGATGTGTGTGTGAATAAATTGAATGTATTAAGCAAATGAATTAATCCCTCAGTCACTGAAAGTCTCTTCCAGTAATAATAAAAAAAATCCTCTAATGCCCCTTCTCCTATGGGCATTTATTCCTCCTGTTCAAGAGCACCTTTACCCTCCATTTTGTATAATTAAGACTTCAATGGGTACATCCTTAAAGAGAGTTTGTCCTTTCATATGCAGTGTTGTAAAGCCTAGGTGCAGTATTGCTAGGTAATGCAGAGCTCTCACCCCGAGTTAACAGCTCTCTTGTTTATTAAGGATTTATTTTCAGCTAAAACAGTACCTTTCTGTAAAGCTTCTTTCTTCTGTATACTTGTAATCAGAGGCACTTGTGTCTCCCTTTGCTCCTGTTGCACCAGGTGTGTTCACCAGGGCTGGAGATTGAAACAGGGGAATAGTCTGGGAGAACTGGGGGGATTGAAAAAGCCAAGAAACCACAAGCATGCAAAACTTCCTCTCCCCCACCAGGAGTAGCCTTGTTGGACAATATTTTATACCCCGTGTTGAACTTCAGAAAAAAATCCCACCTCCCTAATTAATAGTTAATAGGGATTAATACTTGTAAAGTAATTGAAAAGGTCTCTGACACACTTTTTCTTTCTTTGTTACTTCTGACTTAATGGCTCATAGCTGCTTTTTTCCCTAGTCTATTCCAGCCTGCTTTTCTTTAAATGTTGCAATTCTGAGCTTAAAATCCAGTATTGTCTTTTAAACATCTCATGGGTGTAATCCAGTTTTTGTTTTCTTTAAAATTCCTTGGCTTTTGAATTCCCCTTTCTTTTCTCCCTGTATTAACTAAATTGAAGAAAAATGGGAAATTGTCACACAGACCCATCTAACTTTCCCCTTCTCTGAATAGATGATAAGTTACTCAGTAAGAGTAGCACCAATTTGAAAATGATTTAGCACAGCCAGAGTTCTACTAACCACTTTGAGAACATTTCAGGGCAATCCCATGAGATGATGGTGTATGATGATAATTATGCTTTAGCAGAATAGGCCTATGGGATGAGCAGCTCGAGCTCAGACACTTATATCCAGTCTGTGCTTTAAGGTATGCAATTTATTCAGTTTTAAGAATTAAGTTTTCTTCTCTGCATGTTCATATTTTATATGCACGATTAACTTGCTTAGTCTGTAAAAGTCACCAGATATTTTCTGTTTGTGTGAACCTGCCTAGTTTGAGTGATGTTGCTCATGTCACACAAAGTGACGACAGTCCCAGTGATGTCTTTTCTGAGCAAATGTTCTCAGAAAGTGTCCTCACTTAATTGTAATCAAAAATTAATTGTTCAGCTGTCTGTCATCTTTTTTCATGCCTCATGTATTCTGCCCAGTAACATTCTTCTTCACTATGATTCATTAGTCTTCAGATTGCTTAAAAATATCCAGGACTGGAAAGACATATTAGCAAAGTCATAACTATATTGGCGGATGAATATAATCTCTTTTCAAGTGTCTACATACGTGCCAAGATCACATCATGCATACAGAGAATAAATGAGTGGGCTTGTGAATGAGCAGGCTTCTGAAGGGCTTCTTTTGTTAATCACTAACAGAATTGGCCAGAGAACATAAAGACTTTAAAAAAAAATCCAATTGACTGTTTCTAGAATTTTTATCACTTTTTAGTCATCACCAAGGTGCTTTTTTAATGTAAGAACTCCTTGTTGTCCACTTGTTCCTCCTGTGAAACCTGTTGTGCTGGGCCTCAAAATATAATGGACTCTTTAGAGGTGTTTGTAGAATTGCTGTATTAATCATGCCGGATAATTACAAATTTGCTGTGTCCTGCTCACCTGATTTGCGCATCTCCCTCACAGCAGTGCTGCAGGGCAGCCCCCAATGCTTGCCATGTAAACATGGGTAGGATTTTCTAAAGCATTGGTGTTGCCTGAGAAGAAAAAATCCGCAGGATGGAGGGAAATGGTGATTCTTATTAGAAGCAGAATTGTTACATTGTGATCTGCTATGATTTTCTTGTTTTGCCAATCAGACCCAGTTGAGGGAAACCATCCTGTGGAAGAGGGATGGGAAGAGATGCTGGGAGATGGAGGGTTTGGGAGGCTGACTCAACAGCTCTCGTACCTGCTTGGCAATGATTTCTCTGTTAATGGTGCTTAGCTGCTTTAATGAGAGGTGAGCAAGGCATTGGGGTCTTGAGTTGAGCTGAAGGATTGAAGAAGTGACAGAACTTGTCTGAATTGGTGCACATGGTTGTGTGTACTGCTGCTGCAGGATACCATGCAGCTTTCACTGCATCATTTTGCTGCATTGAGGAAGGGGAAGAGATGTAAAAAAAAAAACCACTGGGGACCTGAAGTGTGACCTCAGCCCTATTTACACACGTTGGGTGTCCATCTGCTGTGCAAACATTGCCGAGTGGGTGTGATGTGAGTCCTGGTGTGGCTGTGCCTCAGGTGTGGGCTGTGTTTGCAGTGTGAGTCTCCACTTGATGTGACTGGTTAATGGAACTCACTTTGGCAAAATAATAGAGTGTGTCAGGCTTTCCTTTTTGTTACCTTCATAGGTTATTATGTAGGACATCCAAACTGTCTTTCTAAATACGGTGAGATTTAGTACAAGGAGTACTAAAGGAGTACAAGGAAATTAAAATGGAAAGTATAAGCAAGGCAGGCATTTATAAATGATTGAACTAAATTACACTCAGTAGAATGAGCTGCAGCTGTGACAGTGATGTTTCTTTCTTCAGGTAAATAACATTACCCATCATTACTGGTTATGCTAAAGGACCATAATTCCATGTTAACATGTCTTATTGCAGCCTGATAAGTCATAGCCTAATCTCCATTACCAGACTGCCCATAAATACTAGAGATATGTGGGACAGGGAAGGTAAGGAATGAAATCTGGTTTTGATGCAGCAGTATCAGTGCTGGCTGGCCTCTGACGGGTTACAGCTGGGTCATTTGAGATAAAGCAATTCCTGTAACGTGTGTGATGACTTTTCATTTTTATCTAATTACATATAAAGCTGTGTTGTCACCTGTTTGCTTTTTTAAAGAAAAAGAAATTGTCCCAAAAAGCCTTGATGACTTTTGCACGTGAGGAAATACAAACAAGTTTTAGCTTTAAGGTTGTGAGGGTGTTGTGGTGTTGTACCACAAATGCAATACTGCTGCTGTTTTCACTTCAGTAAGTTATTGCTTTTTGTGGACAATAAAACCACAGGCTGTTGAAATTATATGGTATAATAATGGAGTCAAATCCACATGCTCAAGTGATCCTGGGTGTTTTTGACATTTTATTAAATTGATGAGTGGGTAAAAGGTTGGAATTTTTTCCCTTTGCTGCTAGAGATTGAAAGAAAACAGAGAAACACAAACCTTTCAAGTTAACTGTTCCTTGAACATATACATGGCATTTTTACTTCTTTCCAAAGCAGTTGAGAATGTGCATGCTTTGGGATGGTGTGGAAATAAATGACACTGTAGTCTCTTCCTGCTGGACTTAATAACTTTTGAATTCATGGTGATTTGCAACGACCACTTGTTTACTACAGAAACACTTAGAGTGAAGTTGAAATCAATGGATTAGCTTTGTTTTGTGACCCTTTCAAAAACATCACGTGCCAAATCCACTGAAACAATTTCCATTGAAAGCTCAATGTGTTTTTTCCCCTCCCTATTCTACACAGCAGAATGTGCAAGAGCAGCGTTTTTAATATTTTAAAGTAACAGGCGTGGCAAAGAGAAGTTTGATAGTGTTATGGGACTAATCAGAGGTGACCATGTTCCCAACTCTGTTGTCTGTTCCTTAAAGTTATAATAGAATTGTAATAGAGGAGCATATAAAAACCTCTCTTGGACAGCCTCATCACTGGGATAGGGTTGGAAAGGGATGCTCTGTGGTCTGTTTAAAAGGTGAATAGTTTTGGGCTCTAATGGTGCCAAAGCTGACCAGTAATTCTAAAAATCCCGTCAGAGAGAAGGGCAAGAAGAAACTTGAGACATAGGAGTGTGAGTAAATCAATGTGGAACAAGTTAGGGCATGAACTTGGGAAATACCTGTGATATCTAAAGGTCTTTTCCAACCTAATCCCATAACCACTGTGTGCAGTGAGCATGGGAAGCCTGTCCATCTCCCCCAGCTGCAGAGATGGTCAGTCTGGGTTTGGGGAGAACATCCACAGCAATATGGTGATGGATATGCTGGTGGTGTTTTCCCAGAGTGAGTAGTGTGCACACCATCATGGGTTTGCAGAGATAAAAGTGAAATTTATTTCCATTGCTTTGTTGTGTGTTTTCCTCTGAGTTTTCTGGGTTTTTCATTGTTCTCTGTTACCATTCCATGCTTTCAAAGCTTGCTTTCCCTGCCTCGGATTTATTGAGGGAGCAGGAGGGAGAGATGAAATGAAGTAATATATTTTGTTTGTCGTTGTCTTGCTGTCAATTGAGTCTTAGTGGTACCATTACTCATTTTATGACATGTTGCTGTACCTGGGTGAGTTTAGCTCCCCTCAGTGTGTTTGGTTGAATTTTTAAATGCGTTTCTGTGGTTGCCATACATCCTGAGATGGAAAAGCGTGCGTTTTCTAAATTCAGTTACTTTTTGAGCTTTCAAAGCTTTCCTCTCCTCATCCTCTTCTCAGTCTGTATTTGTGAGAACTCTCCAAGGCTGGAAGTGAGCTTTATCTTTGTTGACACAATTAGCTGGCTCTCAGTGTGAGTGTGACAGAGACTGTACAGGTCTTGTGGAGTGTAATTACAGAGCAGCCACAGATCCCAGAAGAAGATGTAATAGTGAGGTTGACCAAGGAATCTTTATTTTTGCAGGGCTTTGCTCCGTAAGTGTGCTTGTGACAATCCCAAAGCTTATTTTACACGAACATTCAGAATGGTTGGCTTTGTTATATTTCTAGAGTCATAGGGTGTTTTGGGTTGGGAAGGACCTTACAGATCATCTTGTTTCAAATCCTCCCTTCCCTTCTGCCACAGGCAAGGACACCTTCCACTAGACCAAGTTGCTCCACCCTCTCCAACCTGGCTTTGAACTCTTCCAGGGGTGGGCAGCCACAGCTTCCCTGGGCATTCTGTTCCAGTGTCTCACCATCCTCACAGGGAAGAATCCAATTCCATTCCTAATCAAAATTACCATTGTCACAGATGCTTAGGAGCCGTGACTCCAGGTGGTTGGAGATGGAGCTGAGCACAGCTCTGTACTTTCCTACTCCTTCCTTGCAAACTCCAAGAACAGTAGAAATGTTTTATGAAGTTCACATAGCATGGGAGAAACTGAAGTTTCTTTTTTGTGTGTGAAAGCTGTGGAGTCCTTTGTGTGTGCATGCAGCCTATGATTCCTGTTACTAACAATTGGTTTATGGAATGTGGTTAGTGGGATTGGCAAGTGTGTATTGACTCTGAGGAGCACAATAGTCAGGGAGCTGAATGCAAGCAGCAGGCTGCTAATGCACCCCTACAGAATCCTTGTTTGTGAACTTTCAAATTATTGTCTTTGGGCTATACCTGCCTTAAGGGCCTCTTGGGTTCAATGCTAGAAGTGTGAAGTTTGTGGTAGCAAGTGCCTGGCTCTACTGGTTGAAACAGAGGTGTTAAAAATGTTTTCAGTGAGAACTTTGAGCTGAGACTATGATTACAGTTCACAAAGTGGTTCTAAAAGTTGGCTAAAAGGGCAGTAAATATGTCCCTAATCCTAACAGTTTGATTTTGGTCCCTAATCATAACAGTTTGATTTTGAGCATTTCTCACAGGGATCGTTCATCTGTAGCTGAATGCTGAGAAGTTTTGGTGTAAAGCCTTCAGTGAATCAGAACTCAGGGGCAGGGAGTGAGGAGTTTGAGAGCAGAGAAAGAGAGCCTACAGGTCAAATGAACATTCTTTTAGCCCAGAGTGGAGGTGCAGGCCAAGTCTTTTGTCCCCTCCACCACACTCTAAGCTTTTCTATATCCCAGCGTTCTTGAAAGTGAAACTGAGTTTGTTTCCCTCTGCTCCTCCTGACAATCAGGGAGAGATCTAATTCACAATTAGACTGCTGGCTCCCTTGGCATGAACCCACCAACTGTGTCTCCACCAAGTGCAAGATCAGACCAGTCCGGAAACTAAGGCTGTCAAGCTCAATTTGAAGAAAGAGGATTTTTATTTAGTTTGGTTTCTTCAAATGCAAGCATCGGGAAGACAAGCCAATGTCATCTACCACATTATTGCTATGTTATGTTTAGGGTTATAACACTTACTGTAATACTGACACAGCCTGGTATCTGTTTTGTCTCAGCTTTAGTGATTGAAAATTACCCAAAGCCATTGTGCTTTTGGGACTGAGATAATGTGGGGGTGAGATTTAGCTGAGAAGTTTGCTCAACATGGGGCTGTTACCCCTGCTAAAATGTCTCTGTGGGTGACTTGGATGTTGGTAAAGGAACTTACATGTTGGTTTGGAGGGAAATTCTTTTGAGCATAGACAGTAATTTCATAATTAGCCCTTAAAATTACATGGTAGTGAAAACCCAGAAACACTAAAGATCACAAACATTAAAGCATCTGTTTTATATTTGAGCTATTCTTGTCTGGATCCCTCTTGCAGCCCTTTAAAAAGGAAGTGAAAAAGATAGTGTGCTTTGAATTAGTGCAAGGACTGGTTAGAATGGTAAAGATGATTAAAAGCAGCTACTAAACTGGCCATAAGTTTAGTGGCCAGTTGCTCTGAAAGGACAGGGAAGTGTTTTTGCACAGTCAGTGTGTGCTGAACAAGTAGATTTAATCTTGAATATTCAATGATGTAAAGTTTAGTTCAGGTAATGTAATTTTCAAACATCCATTGACATGACAGTGACACTTCCACAATGGACGTGGTCTCTTAGCATGAGCCTTGTGAGTTCAGGTAAGACTTCAGTGAACAGAGTTCCCAATTAAAAAAAAGTCTGATCGGTGTTTCCAGTGTTGTTCTCTACAGAGATTTTTCATTTTCCTTCTGGTGACAGCCTGTTGATCAAAAAGAGACAGAAAATGATGTCACTGGAATCAATTGTTATACCAAAGTATGGAAATGTAACTGGTTCTCTCCTGCACCTAGTTACTATGTCACTGAAAAATCCCACCTTTCTGTTCAAGTAGGTGGAACCATAGGCTGCATCAAGCCTTCTCATTCTCCTCCACCTGCCAAGAATATCTGTGTCCAAACAAAGTTATGGCCTGAAGCTCTGTAGGCTGGAGCTGTTTGCACCTTGGTTTTGTCTCTGGTACTTGACAAAAGGCTTCTTGTCATACAGACTTCCAGCATCCCCATTGATAACTGACTGACAAGTCACGGATCAAAAACATTCAGAAAAGTCAATGTAGCAATCTTTTACTTCGTATTGTAGAGAAGGAAGATACAACTTAATTGCTTTTCTATAGCAGTAGAGGTATTTTTAAAGTTGTGTCGAAAAGCATTCCATTAAAGTTTAGTCTAAATAGTGTTTATGGTATTTTCTACCTAATTTATTCTGCCTGTATGTATTTAATTTTTAAATGTCAGTTTTCCTTTTGATAAAATTAAGTGTAAGGTGATGACTAACATCACAGCTTTCCCCAACAGTTTACATATTTGCATATTCCTAGGGCCTTCATTCGAACCGAAAAAATATGGACTAGGTAGGAAAAAATTACTTGAGGAAATGTTTAAGTGAAAGACTCATAATACCAGCAAATGTATTGTTTTCTGAGCTGTAATTTTTCCCGTCAAATCCACGTGAGTTTCTTGCCTTTGGGTTTTGTGCCTCTTAGGAGTGTCTGAAAGAGACTTGGAAGCCCAGATCTGCCTGGGCTCTAAAGGCAAGAATGGAGTCACTGCCTTCCTTCCAGAGTAGATACAACTTGTGATGAACCCAGGGCCATTGAGTTCTGGTTCTGGAATCCCTAACGGAGGAGGCAGTTTCTGGCACTGGAGAGGAAAATGCAAAATAGCCCTTTTCCTTGGGTCTGTAATTACACACACATGGTGATTAGTCATGGGAGAGCCAGAAGTGTTGAAAGTCAGCAGTGGAAGCTGAACCTCTGGCATGCAGATCCCGCCTGGGGCTCTGGAGCCTGCGGTGGGCATGCCCTGAGCCCAGCCAGGCAGCAGGGAGCCACCTGGTTGGTTTTGAATCCATTTGCTTTTCTTCTTTAATGCAGGCTTGTGTTACTGAGCATGTCCTCAGGCACTCTGGGTTTTGCTGTTTAGCCACAAAGCTGGTCACTGTTGTGAGGTGCAGCCAAGAGAGCAGAAACTTGTCAAAGGGTACACCATGGTGCTGAGACTTGATTGTGGTTAACACCTTGCTGAAAGAGCAGTGAGACCTTAAAATCATCTATCTTGTCAGCACAGTGCTTTCCTGCCTTTCATTGCTTTTTGTGCCCCTTCTACCTATAGGAATATTTTAAAGCTTTGAAGTGTTAACGCTTATAGTTTAAGTATTGTGTGGAAACAGAACAGCAAAATTGTGTATTTGTGCATGACAGTTGAGCAAAACTAGGCTAGTGACACCTCCAGCCTAAATTTTTTCTCTTAAACACTGTATTCTCGCAGTTCAGAGAGCAACTATAACCCCCATGCTTTAGAAGGACCTCTTTTGTTTCCTGGACTGCTCACTGTGCTACCTGCTGAACCAGTCACTGACTGCTGGGGTATTAACCTGTTGAGTTTATCTGAAGGAGAGGATTTTTCTGTCTGCTGACACCATCCAAATCTCAAATCCATGAACTCCTCTAATGCTGCTTTCAGGGAAGAGAGTGTGTAACAGATGGACCTCATCTTTTGCAGGGTGGTCTAGACTGTCATGGTGGTTTAGAAATAAAATGTATTAATAATGAATGTTCATAACACCACCATTAGTATTCGTGTTATTTATTCACAGCTGCTTTGATCCTCCTTTCTTCAGTCTTGGCTGCAGTGCAAGGGGCAGCATAAAACCTGTGATTTGAAGTCCTAGTTGGGAGGGATGAGCACAGGGAAGTTCCTTCACATGGAGCAAACACTGCACGTGAGGGTGATTTCTGCTGGGAAAAGGGCAAGAGGAGGGACTGGGAAAAAATCATAAAATATGTTTGAGGCCAAGAGTGTCTCTTTGTTTAAACAAACTTCTGTAGTTAAAAGAAAAATAGGTTGCAAGAGGGGAGGGTACAGTGATGGGAGCTGGAGGGTAAGAATGTGAATTCAGCAGAACAGACAGGAAGATCTGACAGGCCAGGGTGGGGAATTGCTGTGTGTCCAGTCTGGGCAGCAGAGTGGGGGTTTCAGACTTGACCAGAGCTGTTCAGCTGCTGTGGCAATCCCTGATGCCTGCCTGGGAGAAAGCTTGTGTGTTCTTGTGCATGCCCTGCCTCCTAGGGACTGCAAAGATCCCTTCTTCCATGTCTGCTGGGGAGGGGTGATGTCTTAAGTGAGCTTGCAGATACAAACTGTACCCTGCTTTCAAAGGGGGGTGGTAAGTGGGGAAAAAACTCTGCCTGAATTGCTGGTATGAGAGGGAGCTTTATTCCAAGCAGACTTTTAAAATGCATATTCCCAGCATTTATCAGAGCATGCCCTGAGCCAAGTTATGATTCTTCTCAGATTTTTTTGTTCCCAGGGCCAACCCACCCTGAATGTTCATTAGCAAATAAAAGCACCACATGACCCACACACTTGGCTAGCAGCACCCCAGCCATCTTGTTAGCATTTGAAGTAATAGTACAGCTCACATACATTTCCCGAGCAAGCTCAGTAATTCTGTGTTTGGAGAGTATGAGCCAACTGGTATTACTTCCAAGAGAAACACTGTGTGTTCACCCACTTTACCTTTGAAGCAAGAGAGAGAAAAAGGGGTTGTATGGCCTGTGTTTTGTCATCTCTCCCATGGGGCTGCTTAACTGCCCTCTTGAAAGTTCTTTTACAAAAGAAATAGTGGCTTTCAATATTTTTCTTCTTGAGTTCCCTTAGAAAAATAAGTAGAGATCACTGAGGTGCTGGTCCCAGCGGAGGGAACTGAACCTTACTTGGTGATTGGCTTGTGTTGTTTGTAGTTACCTTTACAGACTCTTCTAGAAGTGATAAAAATACTTCACACTGGAAATGAGGGCTGTGGGAGGCTGAGATGATTGCTGCAGTGACATGGCTTTGGTTCCCTTGGGAAAAGGGATAGGCTGTCCCCACTGTCTTTTCATCCATTCCAACTTTGGATTTGTGACAAGGCTGAGAGGAATCAAAGGGTTGCTGATAGACTTGATTGGTTTGAAAAGGCTAAGGGAGAAGTGAATGTGCTTGAATCAGCCTCTGGGGATATTGATGAATGAACATCTGGTAAAAATTAAGTATTACTTACTGCAATAAAAAAAGCCTCAAAATGCAAGGTGGCTCAGAGCCAGGAGATGGCTGATGATACAGTAGGTCACATTCTGCAAACTGCACAGAGGTCTCTCCTGCTGCATCTACCTCAAGCCTTAAAAGCCTAAATATAGCACAGATCATACCTGCTGCCCTGTCTTGGGCTTTCCCCAGCCCCAGTTAAACAGCTCTTCTCTAGACCATCAGGCATCTGCTTTCCAAAGTCCTAACCAATACTGTGAAGTGACCTGTGGCTGTGACAGATGGTTCATAAACACATGCATTTTATTTAGGTGGTCAAATTGTGGTGCATCGTAGGAAGCTGACCTACGTAGGAGGAATTTTCAGAAAATTGTGTCCCAGATTGTAAAAAGGGACAAAGAGGTGTTTTAAAAGTGAAAATAGCCACCTGGTATTAAAATAGCTTTCTTAAACACTGCATCCTCTGCTGGTGGGTCCATTGAGTGTCTGGCTTTCAGTTTGTATGTCTGAACTTTCCTGTTGTATCTTTTATCGTGGCTAAATATGTTTGAAATCAGGGCAAGTATCTCTGTTTTACTGGACTAAAGTAAGAATTCTGTCTACAATGCAGCAAAACTAATTGTAAGGGATCCAGAAGGTTTCTAAGGGGTGTCATATTTTTCTATGGAGCTCAAGAACTAATTTTGGTAAATTGACAGTATTCTCTATTAAAACAGATTAGACAAATCGTGTGTTCACTGCTGTCAAGTGTCAACAGTGGTTTGATTAATGGAAAGTAATGTTATTTGACTGTTTGTAGCTGTCCATAAGATTTTGAATTTGAATGTGGGGTTGTACATTAATCAGTTGGGAGCATTTTTCACTCCTGATGGTGGTCCAGAGCCAGATTTTGGAAAAAAGCAAAGGCTAAATGATTTGATTTTTATGTATTGTCTATGTGAGGGAGGGAACACCGTGTTCCTGTAAGTGTTTTTCAGCAAGGGGCTTAGCTTTGCCTGGTGTCTTTAGAGGTGCTCCAGGGCTGATCTACCACCACTGCCCCTTGGCCTAAGCAGTTCCAGCTCTGTTTCACCACCAGTCCAGAAGGCTGGTATCTCAGCAAAGGTTGTAGGAGATGGGAGTTCTGGTTCATGTGAGCAGTTTTACATTCTATCACAGAGCAAGGAAAAACAGCACATGGTCACTGATTCATCTGAGCTGACTTCTACAAACCCACCTGGGTAATTATTTGAAATAGTATTTAATGCCTCAACTGTGCCGTATGTTTGACAAATACAGGAAAAAGTGTTTTCTGTGAAAAGTGTCTTAGGTGCACTGTGTGTCAATCCCTATTTACTTCTAGTCTTTCTCACTTTCCAGCTTATCTTTGACCAATTTAAATAAATTGACCTTTGGGGTTTTTGAGGTAGAAAGGAATAAAGATGCAACTGAAATGTCATGTGAAAGCCACTGGGTTGACTCTAGGGATCTCTACACCATGTTATCTTTGCTTTTATCTAAAAACTCTGTTCTGATGTGCTTTGATCTTCAAGGATTTTTAAAACATGCTCTTTTTTATGTGCAAATGGCTACTGAAAAGTTTACAGGTTCACAGCGTGTGTGCAGTGTAAGGCTCTCTCAAGGCTGCTTTTGATATGTGACTATATCTACACCAAAAAAAAAATCCTTGAGCACCTAAACAAGCTTACTTTGGATAATAATACCTGGGTCTTAGCAGTGTGTTTTGTCTCTGGTTGTTGAGGCTTTTTAAAGATTTGGTTTAACTTTCCTCATTTTATAGATGGTGAGGGGGGAGCAAGGAAGCTGGGAAATAGTTATTTAGGAGTGGGAGTGGGGAGAAGGAGAAAGAAGGGATAATTTTCATTTCCAGAAAGGCTGGGGAATGGAGACACAAATAGCAACTGTCTTGCCTGAACACCCAGTCTGGTACTCCATAGGATTGCATATGTTTTTTCTCCTGGGCATGCGGGCCTACAGCTGATGAAATACATGATGTCTGTGTTTGGTTTACATGAACATTTATTTTTATTTTGCTAAGGTTTTTAATATCTCATGAAGACATGTTTATTGTGCCTTAAAATCTGATTTTCCCTTGTGTGATTTTCAGGCTCTAGAGGACTCCTAGTCTCTCAGTTGAAACCAAAGCCTGATCTTCCCGTTTGGCTCTGGCAGATGTTGTGGAGGATAAACAAAGAAAAATCTGTGGAGCTTTTCTGTTTATTTGCACTGCAGTCTAATTTGTGTTCTGGTGGAACAGGAGTAGGGTGTAGGACTGTAGGAAGTGCAGTACAAGTGGTGCTGGAGGGAGGAGGGTATCATCTCTTTCCGATTGCACATTTGGACTGTGTGTCTGAATAGCTGAACATTTATGTGCTTTGCTAATTTGTTGTAAAACAAGGCTGACTGAGCGTTCCAAAGAATCTGAACCGGAAACGGCTGTGCAAATTACTCAGCACCTTTCAGTCACCACCGAAGCCAGTAGTTTCTTTGAACAAGATTGAGAGGAATATTGATTAAATCAACAGAAATGGACAAAGAAAGGAATAGTAGATAAATAGCTGCGCAGGGATGAGATAAAAAAATCATTCATCAAGGCAGACACATGATTTGTGGGGAGATCTTTTAAATACTTGGATATGGCATCCTGTAGTAGAGATCCCCCTCTTCCCAAGTCTTTCCAGCAGTCTCTGGAAGGAGGCAGAGATCAGGGAAACAAGCACTGATCTTGGTGACCCTTCCCTGCTAATGCCTTCCCTCCCTGCCACCTCCTGAGAGCTGGCACAGCTTTTCTGCACCAGCAGGCGCGTCTATCCTGCCATCTGTACTGTGTGCAAAGAGGCAAAGGTGCCAAATTCCAGCCAGGGTCTGGCGAGAGACTCGTTCTGTTCAGGGTGGGAGACTGAGCAGAGATGGAGCTCCTCCCCACACGCATTCCAGCATGCTGCTCCCAAACGTGGTGCTGCCTGCTCTGCTTGGGTGTCTGGGTGACCTGGGGTGGAGACGGTGTGTGGAGCCCAGAGCTGCAGCAACATCCAAGCCATGGTCGCTTGGTTAATTTATTGAGTCCAGCAGAGCAAGGAGATCAAACAGTGAGAGGGCAGAGAAGAGTTGTGATAGAGTGAGGGGAGTTACAGCCCTGGTATGTTCTTCTGCTCCTCTTCACCTGCTAGCAGTTGGCTCTGTTTTTCCCAGCACACTGCTGAGAGCTGCTATAAACTGCAATCAAATTTGATCTTGCCAAATGCAAGTTAAAATGTCACAACGTTCCTCAAATCCTTTTTTAAAAACTACAGGCTTTTAAGGCACTCTCTCCCAGTATTTGCTCCTCTTTATTCTTCTCCTATGATTCATGAAGTGACCGTGTGCTCCTGTGCATTAAAAAAAAAAAAAAAGCAAGCATTATGTTCATAATGCGTCAGATCACACAGAGCTATGTTTTGCTGGCACGTTTGTACAAGCTCCCATTCTGCATATTGGAATATTTTCATGCTGGCTTCCAAAATTCATGAGCAAGGGCAAGCTAGGTTTTTGTGTTGGACAGAAATCAAAGGATCTGGAAATGTAGCCAGTGACTGTAGAATAAAAGCAATTACCACATGCAACAGTATGTAAATGTGTTTATTAGGAATGTGTATGTCCCTTGTTAGCGTGTATCTTAGTGCCACAGTGTCTTTCATTCTGACAATGGTCTTGTGAAACATAATAGCTCTGTTTTTCCCATTTTGTAAAGCTTCATCCTAAATAACTTCCCCTTCAAATTAATTCTCTTGGCCCCCTTTCAGACATGCTGTTATTTTCTTTTCTTACCAGCCATCTAGTGATGTGGTTGACCTTGGTTTTCATATCCTGCAGGCCAGATCAACTACTTCCTGAAAAATATTTGACCAAGGGGAAATGCAAGGCAGGACAGAGATTTCTGACATGTTCTGCTTTCTGTGCACAAGCTGGATGGTGATGAGACAGGAGAAGGCTGTAGAATAACCTTGGAGGCTGCTTCAGCAGTGGGGATGATCAGGAAATTATCTTCTGGAAATCTGTCAGTGCTGCCTTTTAAAAGCAAACAACCCCTACCTCCCAGATAAACAGGCATAAACAAGGTGGTGTGTAAGTACTGGGCAAGGGAGGTTTTGCTGTACCTTAGTAAGAAACAAGCTCTGACAGCTGGTTAAAGGCACAGGTGGTGCAGTGCAGGGTGCTCTGTGGAAACATTTTCTGAAGCACCGGGAGAGCTTTTGTTGTCATCTTTACCTTGAACCACATCTGTGCAACATCTGTTGTTTTAAAAGCACATACCTGTCATTAGGTGTACATAATTAACTTAATTTCATTTGAAGTTCTGTTTAATTTTTTGTAATGACGCACAGGCTGGTTTTCTCTTCTGTGGTGAAACTTTGTTTAGAAATACACTTACAGCAAGCAAGTCTGTCCTAAACTGTAAGAACAGCAGAGCTTTTGGCCTTGAAAAGAGGGTGAAGATTTCTGAAGAAAACACCTTCCACTTGATAACATGTTTTTGGCAGGAAAGATTTCTTCATGTCACGAAGTTTATCTGATCCAACCAAACTTCCCATTCATACAGCAATACTTAAAAGGGAATTAAATAGATCATCTGTCTCATGTTTGCTGCCAGAGCCTGTTCAAGGTGAGGGCTGCGGGTCAGGCTCACTGTGCCTGTCTCCTGTGCCCACTGGATGGTCAGTGCTGAAGTACAAATGCAGCATAGTTTCTGGCAAATTCTGGCCTCCTTTCCAACTTGTGAAAGCCATGCTGAAGGCTGGAAGCAGGACAGCACTGAGCTCGAGCCAGAGTGGCTTTGGGAGAAAGGTGAAAGTAAATAAAAAGTGCAGACTGCAGCTCAGGATATAAAAATCCTTTCCTTCCTGTAAGCAGCGGTGCAGGGAGGGGATTGCAGGTGACTGGTGTTCACCCACTGGTGACTTTCCCAGCAGCTGTCATAATGTTATTCTTTTCAACAGCCTCTTTTGTTTTGGTTAAGAAACTGTTTCAAACGTTTCAGCCTTGATCCTGTGAGAAGGAATTAAAAGTTTTGGCAGCTGGATTTCATCCACTGCTCCCTGCCCTCCCCTCAAAAACACTGCTTAGGGAGCTGTGGCCATAATCACTGCAGCGTCCCCAGCACTGAATGGCGCCGGGCTGAGTGGCAATGGCAGTGCCCTGTGGTGAAGCAGCTGTAACAGGCTTCCCTGCTGTGTGTGAGGGAGCCCTTAATAAGAATTGAAAGCTTTTTCTTGCTGTGGATATGGTTCAAAAGCCGGCACGGGCTGCTGTGGGATCTAGTGCAGGGGATGTGCCATGGCGGGCACTGGGCAAGGGGAGTCATTGCCCCCTTGAGCTGGTCTTTGAATGAGAAAGGAGTCATAGAAACGCCTCGAAGGCCGGCTCTCACTGCAAGTTTTCTTCAACATTTGTGTCTGGTGGTGGGTGGAGGGCTGTGCTGGTCTGGTTAGCTTGGCTGGACACCCAGCAGGACCAGCATGTTTAAGGTGATGGAAGAGGCTGGGCTGAGGGACAGCAGCCCCGTGGCCGGAGGACACCTCTCCTGGGCAGGGTCTGCACTGCTCTGCATCGTGTTCGGGCTGGGGAAGGGGCTGAGGGCTCAGCCTGACCCCTCTGTGCCCATCGGGAGCAGTGTCCCTGGTCCCCAAACCCTCTGAACGGGGCTTTGTCTCCCCGGTGCTGCCTGAGGCTAGCGCTGTGCTGGCAGTGCCGGGCTGTGGTCTCCCTCACGGGCTCAGGGCTGAGGGCAGCGCTGTCCTGGCAGTGCCGGGCTGTGGTCTCCCTCGCGGGCTGAGGTGTGCTGCCAGTGCCAGGGCTGCAGCCTCCCTCACGGGCTCAGGGCTGAGGGCAGCAGTGAGCAGCAAGGAGTGAGAGGTGAGTTTGGAGCAGTGTGTGACATGGAGTAAGGAGTTTGTGAGAAGAAACTGCCAGGGTTAAATTTGAGGATGACACTCGGAGCATGGCTGTGCCAGCAGGAGAGGAGGAGGTGGGGCAGTGCGGAGAAATGAAGGCCTAAAGAAAGTGATGGGTGCGGGTGAGGTGAGGCCTGAGGTGAAACCCTGGCAAGCACTGCTGGGAACATTGAAGCAGGTGGCCTCAGTGTCCTGGCAGGGACCCAGCAGGGCAGTTTGTCTGGGAATTGCTGGGGTCCCATGCGGGTTTGGGAGGCTGTGCTGCCTCCCAAAAGAGAGCAGGTTTCCAGCCATCTCTGCCATACCTGTGGCAGCTGCCTGCCAGCTGCAGGCCATGGTTGATGGAAGGAAACCACAAAGATACTTGAGCCACTGGTACTATGTGGAAAAAATAGAAGAGAGAAAAGAAATGCAGCCAGGAGAGGGAGGGGGTCTAGTTCCTGTTGGAGTGAGGCTGCTTCCACAGCACTTAAGTATGGGGAATGGATTCACGTCTGTGGTACTTGGGGATCATCAGGCTCAGGAGACCTTTTTTCTTTTCTTTTTTTTTCCTTCCAGTTAATTTCCCACGAAAGGTCATGGCCTGACATGGTCATGGCTGATTTGCAATCCCTTTCTGTGCTCAGGGATCTTTCGGCATTCAGAACTGTTTGCTCAGGGCAATGATTTGACTCCAAACCACCTGCCTGCTACTCAGACTGCTAAAAACCCTTCTCTGCACTTGCCTGAAGTTCGGCTATGATTTTTCTAGTTCTCTGAGTGATTTGCCTTCACTCCTGATATAATTTAGACAGGGAACTGTAATCAATCAATCAGCATAGTAATTGCCTATTTAGCATTGAGGACAGTTGAGAGATTGCCTTGCATTTAACAAGTCCTCTCTGGTGGAGACAGAACTCAGAGGTCAGCACCCTCTGACTTCAGGGATCTGCTCCCTGGGGCACATGTGGCTCTCTTTTGGGGGATACGGTGGGGGGAGAGCAGTGCAGCTGAACTTGTAGGACTTCCTATACTGGTGTCATGTCCTAGACAAGAATGGCAGCAGTGGGATTCTGCAAGATCCTAACTGGCTGCTTGGCTAGAATATTGTCGTGGGACACATATTCAGGAGGAATCATGGTGGAATCGTGATCAGTTGATGTCTTAGGTTACTTGGAGATTTCAAGGTGGTATTTGCTCATGTTCGGCAAGGTAGCTTGGGGGATGTGATTCAGAATTTCAGTTGATAGGGAATTCATTTTGTAAACTCTTCCCCAAATGTGTCTCTTAAGAAGAGGGCTAGTGCATTGGAACAAAGGGGAAGGGCAGTTTGCCTGTGGTAGTGTTTTCCAAGTCATTGGCCTGACTTTATCAGGTAGCAAGACCCTAGTGGGTTTTGGTCAACCTACTCTTCTTGTCCATCTGCGTAACATCTTGCTGTCTGGCAGATGTTTACAGTGCTGTCCCAAAGACCCTTTTCCAAAAGCAGTAATCCAGATAAATGGCAGTTCCTGTAGAGAAGCCATTTCAAATCATTGGTCAGTGAACCACATAGTTCTGCTGCTGTAAAACCACTACTTCTGCCATTTACAATGTTAGAAACATGTTAAAAATGTACGGCTTTGTCCTTTTCCCTCTCTTCCCTTGACAGCTGCTGTGTGGTGATCCCAGACATTTAACTTACGCTGCCATTTTTGGCAGGAGCCAGGCTGGTTGTGTTCAGCAGCCACCAAAACCTCACACATTTTTCCAACTACTTGATTTCAGAAATTCTCCCAACAACAAGGTAATAATAAAATAGGAAATCAACAAACACTCCTTGAGACCAGAACAGGAAAACAAAATAATGAAAAGGTCAGTAAGTGGCATTAAAATGTAAAATCCGAGAGCACATAAAAACAAACAAGTTTCTGGACAGAAAACATCAGTGGATTTGAGCTCACAGAAATCTGAGCTCCAGTCCAGATGCCTGCAGTTGATGGTGTCCAATTAAACCGGGGGCACGTCTCGTCGGGAAGGAGTTCTCAGTAATACCGGTCCGAGCGGTTTTGTGTTTCTCATTCCTACACACGTGATGTGATGTGCTGTACCAGCTGAAGCTTTCTAAGATGGCTGAGCTCTTCCACACTGGTGGAAACTCTTTGGTTCCCCTCCCCTTCACCAGTTCAGGGAATTGGCTGATCCTTGGGTGGCAGTGAGCTGTTTCGTGAAACCCGAGTGTCAGTTGTGCCAGCACGAGATATTCTCCTCCCCCCAATTTTTTGCCTTTTTTTTTTTTTTTTTTTTTTTTGGTGTTAAATGAGGGTGTTAATTCCTTCTGCCATTCTCCATTTCCTGGTCTGAATGGATGTTGAAATAGCTGTGCTGCCACAGCTTGCAGCAGGGAGCACCCAGTGGCATGAGGCCGGGCATGGGGTGGGCAGGAGAGGAGAGAGCGTGACAGGAACTGCTGTAAGCCACTGTTGCTGCCAAACATCACATCACAGAACCACAGCCTAAGTGCTACTGAAAGATTCAATAAATATTCAGCAGCAAAAATATGTCCATTGTGAATTAAATTGTAAAGAAAGTAGTGAATGCAAATTTGGACATCCGGAAGGAGGGTGTCTGTAGCTTGCTGCAGAATTGCTCTTAGCAATTGAGTATTTTTCTGCTTATTGTTCAAAATTCCAGTGGAAGTTTGATATTTTGGTTTCTGGAGCCTATTTAAAGAGAGTCTTTTGACTATTTAACACCTTAAAATAAAAGATTCTATTGCGGTCTATACAGAGGAGGTAAGCACTTTGTAAACCATTGTCATTAAAAAGCAGCTGTTGAGGGTTTTACTGTGGGGCTTTGCATGTGGTTATGATCACTGTAGAGTCCTTTCATGGGGGTATGGGGTGTGCATCATTAGGGAGTGTACAGAAACACGGTATGCATCATTAGGGAGTGTACAGAAACTAAAACAAAATATGGCTGTAGAAATTGCACTGAAATGCTGCATCTAAATCAGCCAAGAAGAAAAGGATAAACCTTATAATGTTCTTTTCTTTAGAACCCTGCGTTACATAAGAAATGAGTCGCCAGGTTTCCTACCTTGCTGGCTCCTGGTCTCATCAGCACTTGCTGTCTCCTGCCCATCTCCAAAGGCTCTCCATGAATACCAGATTGCGGAGCAGGTGCTCTGTGACTCTCGCTCTCTAGCAAGGCGATGGAATGCTTTTGCTTGTGTTTTGCAGTAGTAGTTCATCTGTGTTGTAATTTAGGTAGATTCGCTGTTCTCCAAGAAGGCTTAACATCCACCTCCCCTTCCCAAGTCAAAACCCCACCCTGTGTCTTTATCCATCCAGTTTTCACTCCTCTGAGGTGGTTGGCACCATGCTGCATGGCAGTGTGAAGCCATGCGTTGCCAGAAGGCTGGCAGGTATTTTTAGCGTAGCCTGTTTGGCAAGGAAAGGGACGTGTCCCTCTTTCCCCTTGTGAAAAGGAAGAAGAGCTGCAGGTCATGGTGTGGTTGGATGGTGCTTGTGTTGCTTTTTCAAGTCTTATTGGGGTAACTGGTTGCCTTCACCTCTTGTTTGTAAAGAGACGTTTAATGCATGGGTGCTCCAATTTCCACAGCTGTCTTAGCTTTTGCCTTTCCCTGTCTGTCTCTCCCTATTTTTTCCTCTCTTTGTCTCAAATTAGCGCCACAATTAAAGTGTGAAGCCTGCTGGCAGCTCACTGGTAATTACTGTACAATGAAA
This sequence comes from Entomyzon cyanotis, assembly GCA_024500445.1. Lineage (NCBI taxonomy): Eukaryota > Metazoa > Chordata > Aves > Passeriformes > Meliphagidae > Entomyzon > Entomyzon cyanotis. The sequence continues at coordinate 6,187,977 of JAKEPQ010000852.1, forward strand.
GAGAGGAACATCTGTCAAAGCTAGGACAAGATAACAGCTGTAATTGATTGCCACATCATGGAGCTTGACCACCAGCAGATGGCTGGGGCCAGTTTTGAAAAACCGATAGCAGCAGCGGTCCCAGGGATTCGAGGTGACTCTTCTGAGGTGACTGCCTGTGAGTTACACCTGTTCAAAAGCTGCCACGCAAGGCTCCATCCTTTTGGTTCCTTTATTTGGTTTTCCTTATTTATTTTTAATTCCCTGCTCACCTCCGAAGCTGCACCACAGAGCAGCATATGCTGCTGCTCTCGCCAGGCAGGGAGGCGCAGGGAAGAGCGAGCGAGGCACTGGAGCTGCAAGCGATGGCTCCATGGGAATTGGCAACACTTGGCACTCTGTGGCTCAGGAAGTGCCTCCCGTCGCTGCAACGCTTGCAAAAAAGCACAGAAGCAAGTTCAAATTCATTGCAAAACACAGGGATCCCTTCAGAGGCGAGCTTTTAAAAAGGAAATGATGGGGGAAGCCATTTACTGCAGAACACGGGACTTCTGCAGCAGAATTGGATTGCTCTGAGTACTTGTCCCGAGTTAATAGTGTTTGATCCCTGTGTTACATCTCCTCCAATTCACAACTCCTGCTCTCATCTCCTGTGTTGTGTCTTGATGGCAAAGTTGACAGGAAAAGGTCTGATTTTGTTGCAACATCATAATAGATAAAACTTGCAGACTCAGACTATCTAAGGAGCTGTCGTCGTTTCTGCTCCAGTGCTGGCTCTCAGTTTGACTGCATTGTTTCCTGCATGTTTGTAGCACATTCTCTATACAACAGAATTGTTGCTGAAGAGGTAGAGAATGAGTAATCTGGAGAGAAGGGTCTAACTTTTATTGCACGTAATGTCACATGCTTTGTGGTAGCAGTGAGATAAGGCCTGAGGAGTTGGTTCTGTCCTTATTCTGTAGTTTTCCTTTTCTGGTCACATGCATATATACACAAGGAAGCACAAGGGATTTTTCTTTTCTGATGTCTTCAAACCCAAAGGAGTGTGTGGCAAGGGGGAGTTGGGGGAATCTTCTCTTGTTTTCCATGAGAAAGCAAACTGCCTCAGTGTAAATGAATTGCAGAGACTGGATGTGAATCCCAAACTGCAGAGAGCCTGAATAGCTGCTGCCATTCAGCTCTCCTGGTGTTCAGTCATAGGGTTAATTGTTCAACAATTAGTGCTGCATTTCAAAGGCAATAAGACAAATTGGCTCAGGTATGGTGAGCAGTTTCACCTTGCACACCACCCTCCTCCCATCCTTGCAGTGACTCAGTTGGACAGAGCTTCCTGGGTTATTGTGTAAAACAGCAGCTTGTTTTAAACAGTGCAATCTGTCATTAATTCAGCTAATAAATCACAGCATAAGAACAAGAGTCTTGCGAGATTAACATCTACAATCAATTGGGAATTACAACATTGGCTTTCATAGGCAAAGCTGATCGTTAAGTCATGGAAAATTTATTACTTTACAAATCTGCTTATAAAAAGTGTTGACTTGAAGCCTTTATAGATTGTACTTATTATCAGATATTCACAGTTTTTGGTGAAAGGTTAAATAACTATAGTTGTGCACAGGGTTTGAAGTGCAAAAACTGATGGGCAATTTTCTAAGGTGTGTGGAAATTTTTGTGGAATGATCCTATTCAAGTATGCAGTTCTTGGGAATCACAATCCTCTTAGCATGACAATACCTATGTTAAATGTCATAGGAGGCCAAAAACATCTTGTTAAGTGTTTCAAGAAGTCTTCAAATAATTTCTGCTGGTGCAAACTGAAGTGAGATGTGTTATTTTTCCTTTGGCTGCAATGGGAGAATTCTCCTAGAGCTGCAACACCGCCATTGTCGAGGCTTTCATGTCCTCTAATAAGAAAAGAAAGTCTGTTGAAGTTTCCTGTTAAGAAAACATTAGATACCCATGTAAAATAAAACAAAGTCCAAGGAACACACAGTGCAGTGAATCCTGGATCTGTTGTGTTTGTTTAAGACCTTTCTCCATCCCTAAAATTAAGCACCTGCTTAAGTGAGAACATGGATTCTTCACCCTGAGTATCAGCCTGTAATTTTTGTTCAGAACACTCAGAAGGTAACAGTACTGTGTGTCCATGATACTAGATTTTTTGTGATGTGCAGAACATGTAGTCTTAAATTTAATTGAAAGTGTAACTGGATATTCTGGTGGCAGCTCACCCTGAATGAGACTGAACAGCTGAATCCTGGAGATAACTAATAGAGTTTCTGTTATTTATTTTTTTGCCTATTTCTCTTATTAGCTGGATTTTTAACAGTTGCATCATTTTATATAACATATAAACATACGTAACATTTTCATATAAACATAATGTGACTGGTCACTTAGCACCTGTTCAGGTGCATAGGAGTCATTTTCTAATTTATGGGTGGGGTGTTTCTCGGGCTGGAGTGTCTGTGAAATGATATATCTAAAGGATCCTAACCCAAGTGATTCTTGATTCGGGAAGACCCTTCTTATATATATATATAGATAGATATAGATATATCTATAGATATACACACGTGTGTGTGTGTGTATACATATATATTTGTATATGTTGCATCTTTCTGTGTATCGACCCTATTTTTAAATCCCAGAAGAGCTACCTCTGAAGCTGGCAGCTGGCGAGAGGCAGCAGTCAGGGCCTTGGATGCTCAGCGGTTTATGATCCAGCAGGATCTGGAGGCTGAGGCAGGAGAGGAGGTGATGTCAGCATCTGGGGCGCGTGCCAGCTCGGTGCCATTCATGCTGTGCTGGCAGCGGTCTCCAGAGAGTGCAAGAAAGTGAAGAAATGGAGGGGGAGAATGCAGAGAAAACAGCTTTGAAAATAGAGAAGAGGGGAGGGCAAATGCTGGAATTAATAAATGACAGAGAGTCTTTATGTTCTGCGGACAGGGTACAGTATCGGCTGGGACGACGTGAAGCACTAATCTGGCTTCAGAAATGAATTCCCCATCCCTTCACCCCTGTGCCTTGTTGGTGGCACCTCGGGGTTAGTGTCCTTTGCATTTATATGCATTCCAGAGCGGTGGAGACGGCGGCAGGCAGCACACTTGACATGGAGAGCCCCTTTGTGCTCCTGAGCAGCAGGTCAGCGAGTGAGCAGGGTTTGAATAAGCAGCCCTTGTGTCTTCATATGTCTCTCTGATCCCTTGAACAAAACCAGCATACGAAAGGCAGTAAGGCAATGTGAAGGCCTCCTAAATGTCACCGTAATGTCAGCAGCACTGGGAGCAGAGCAGCCTCCGAAGAGCAGAAAGCTTTGTAATATTTATAGAAACAGAATTTGTTAAAAATACATTTGCCTGTTACAGTTCAACCTTTTGGAGTCCTCACTCCTTTCAACTCCGGGAGTGGGTGGTGAGTTGAGAGTCTCTGCATGTGTTCCAGGCTGGGTTTAAGCTGTTGCAGTCAGGCTGGGATCCTAGCAAATGCTGGAAATCTGAGAGTTTCGTAATATTGTAGACCAGGGACAGGAATGGTCCTTCTACCAAAAGAAGTCAAAGTCTCTTAAAAGCGTTTTCTTCTCCCTTTGTCCATGTAAACATGAAGGGGCTCAGAACCAGCTGAGCATTCGCAAAACAAGGGTAAATGTGGTACAAAGCAGATAGTGGTTTTTCTCCCACCAGATAACTGAGTCACTGGCAAGGCACGAGATACCTGGCACCCCATCCTTGGAAACCTGTTTTGTCTCTTGGTTGCATGGACTGGGAGCTGACTGCTGAGAACAAGGCAGACCTGTCTACTTGTTTTTGCAGAGCCTGCTGCCTTTAACTGCACTACCGTCATAGTATGTCTTGTCACCATGATCACAGGCATGTAATGCTTTTACAGCATAACAAAGTGGACCTGGAAAACAACCAGGAAATGGAGCAAGAGAATGCTGTGAAATTATCCTGGATAAACCTGTCTCTTGCCCCATGTTGGGCAGGAATACCAGCGATGGCTCTGCTGTTCCACACTGCCCCTCAAACAGCAGTGGGGGCTGACAGCAGACAGGCAGTGTCCGTGGTCCAAACGGTCAGCAGTGTTTTCCTCCCACAGCCCCAGCCCTTCTGAACAACTGGGAAATCTGGCCAAGTGTTGCAGGGAGAAACTTTTGCTGTTAGCACTGCCTCTTAGCACTTCTGTCTGGATCCTTACCCAGACCGGTCAGCTGAAGTCACAGGCACCTATGCAACAGAAAGATTATTTTCGTTAGCAAGGTAGAATTGCTTATCCTTATCTAGGTTGTTTATTTTTTTTTCCTTGCTCTTGATTTCTTGCACTGTTCCTAGTCTCCCTCCAAGCTTAGGTGAGAACATCTTCAACTGGTTAGTCAGCACCCTTTCCAGAACTCTTAAAAGACAAATTACTGCTTAACAACCGCTGTGAATCCCTCTCCTTACCCTCCCCTTCCCCCCGTTCCAGCTTTTAGTTGCTTACATTCCTGATGCGTCTGGTAAGCAGGAGGCTGGAAGATGCGTTGATTCTTAATTCCCAGTTTGGCGGTCCTGGTCTTGCTGCTCCCATTTATATGACCTTTGTTACAGTGAGGTGGAAAAAATATCTCTCATCCTACCAAGCTGATGTTGTCTGGGTTGATCAGGCAGCTGTTGTGTTTTAGAGCACAGTATAAGGTTAGATAGGATATATTCCGTTGGGGGGGGGGGGGGCAGGAAATAATTCTTTTGTTCTATGTGTTTGATTTTGTGCAACATTTCCTGGTACCAGATTTGCTACTGTGCTGCCTGCCTCTCACTGATGTCTTCTGGTGTGTAGCAGTGTGCTGGGAGGGCAGAGCACTTACTGCCCCTTCTTGCTCAAACCATATGTTTTGCAAAGGCATTTTCTCCCTCCCTCGCACCCTTCTGAGCAGGAAAGGCCCAACAGAACACGTAACAGCTCAAGCTGGTTTCCCTTCCCTGCACATTAAAGTCATTGAAAAAGGCACCACTTTAATATTGTGGATTGAAAACCGCCAGAGCTCAGATGCAGAACCAAACTGTTCATGCATTGCTGTCATAACAACCCAAAATCTGGGACAAGACAGCTGGCCAAAGGTGTAACCACAGGAGCCGTCCTGGGCCCCGGTGAAATCTGCCGTTGTTTGTGGTTTTGCACAGTAACGTCTCTACTTCCCTCTCACCATCTCTGCTCTCACAGGAGCTGAAACTCCACGAGTGAGTGGAGCTTTGTTTTACTCGCTCGGAATGGCTGCTGAGGGAATGGATGGAGAAGTGCTGCTTGGTGGATTAATAGTGTTTCTCAGCAGTTAGTGGGTGCTTTGATTACAGTGTGTCTTTTTTAATGACCACTTGACTGCAGGTGGTGAAGGATGGCTTTAAAAGGTCCTTTTAAAATTACTTTCAGACTCCACAAAGAAATATAAAATTGTACCTTTTCCCCTTCCAGCAGAGCTCTAGCAGAGCTCTGTTACTTGCTTCTGGCATATAGAACTACGTGCACCTTTTTGATTTGTCTCTTTTATCGGGCTCTTCTTGTACGTTTTTTTTCCCTGTGGGCAACTAAATTGCTTTGGAGGGAGGAGGAAGATTAGCGAAAGGAGTGTTTATCCATCTTAATTAGTGCTCTGTTGACAGAAATTATTTTGAGTATTTGCTGCACAGTAGTTACTGTTCATATAATTTTTTTTTAAACTTGAATTTACATGTTTATTTCTTTCGCTAAGTTATTGGTGGGACTTAGCGCAGCCAGCTACTGATTTTCCTTCGCCACCAGACCCTTGGTGATTCTTTTTGGTCAGTCATTTGCCCTCCGTTTGCCTGCAGGGTTGCCATAGGCTGTACTTAGAGAACAGTGTGGTGGTTCAAAGCAGGAGAGCTGAGCTCTGGGGATAAGCGGTGGTCGCCTGTTTTTGGAGCTGCAGCCCTTGGTCATGACCACAGGGTGAGTGCACCCAGGAGTGGCTGCAAGGAGGGCTTGGAGAAAGAAGGTGGCGGGACATGTCTGCAGAACTAAACAAGGACCCAAGTTGTGTGAGGGCCTCAACCCTGGATATTATCGGAAGGTAGAAAAGAAATGATAGGCAGAAGGACTTGAGTGCTGAGTACAGCACTCCTTGTGTTCGCTGGTGTTTTTAGAAGCTTGCAGTGGCACGTTCATTAATCCTCTGATACATGTGAGAAGTTTTGTAGCAAAAGCTCAACCTATTCCCCAGCTTGGAGAGGAAGTGAAATATCTAACAGGGCTTGAAGGGATTTGTCGATCTGTTTGGCTCTCGTACTCTGTAAAAAGCCAACCCAGCTTTTCTAGCCCATATCCTTCTGGAACAGGCACTCAAAAACAGCTGTGGAGTTTGGCAGGGGACTGACAATATGGTTCTGCAAGAGCACTATGTGTTGAGGTGTGTATTGATATCCAGTGCCGAGTATGCTGTTGTTCATAAATATCTCCTCTTCACAAGCTAGAGATTGCATTCAGTGGAAGATTCTTTGCCAAAACCCTTCAGTGGCATCATAGTGGTGTACAACCGTGCACCAGAGAAAACAGAAATTCCTAATGTGATGTGTTGATGTGGTGTTGAATGCCAAGAGGTCGTTTTCTCCGCAGTCTTAGAAGAAAAGCTGTCCATGTAGTGTCATCCTCAGTGTAAGTTGTCCTGGTCACTGGTGGCTGATTTAATCTCTCAGATTTATTTTTCTAACTCTAAAGAAAAATAATACATGGCCATGGAGGTAGAAGATTGCCATCACTAATGGTTGCAGAGTGCCTTGAAGTCCTTAAGGAGAGGGTAGTATAAGGGATGGTCTTTAGGTTTTTTGGTATTGCATTAACAATTTCCAATGACAATCCCTGCCTGTCCTTTCCTATCTCCCTGCTCTTTGCCTTGTATTTTTTAAAGCAATGTGGCAGAACTTTTCAAATCTAGTGTGAAAAACCGCCAGCCTCTGTGGTTTACTGACTTTTTGGGTAATGTCCCTTTAAAGCAGCAGCTGCTGCCAAGGTCTGGATGCCGTGGTCACTAAATCATTTAGAGCTGTGCTGTAGCTGAGGGCTTCCAGCTTCGCCTTTTGTTACTGTCACACAGTGGGACCTGGAAGAACGCCAGGGCTGCAGGCGCCTATTGTGCAGGAAAGCCGCACATCTGCAGTAGAAGACGAAAACTGGATGTCAGCTGCCTGAGCAAAACTTCTCAAAAGTGGTGTCGTAAGGCCCTGAAAGGGGGGCTGGCAGGCTTTTTCTCTTCTTCTTGGTGCAGCCGGGCTGTTCTAGCGTGTTTTGAATCCTGATCTGTTTCTGTGTTTTTAAGCTCTACCTTTCATTTTGGTGGAGGGGATGGTGGTGGTAAGAGAAGCGTGGCCAGAATCTTTATAACTGTAATAGACTGCGACAAAAGGTCTATTCACTTCTTGATGAACCAGGGATTTACGTGCATTAGTCCCCACTCTGTACGGAGAGGGGACGACTGCCTGATGAAAGGAGAAAATTCCTCTATTCTGTGCATCCCTTCTGTCACCCCCCACACCAAGTCAGTCAGTGGTGTCTGACAGGGCTGTTCAGTAATCAGGAATCTGTAAACTGTCTGCTTGGGGGAGAAGTGTTTCTGCACTTTGCTTTCTTGAATGTTCACATAGAGCAGCAGGAGCTCTTTTATTTATTTTAGCTTTCTATTAATTTTAATTTTCAGTCCAAATGTTTGCAAACATAAATTAAGTAGGGATGGGTTTACATCACAGCCAAGATAGTTGTTAAATGGAATTTGTGTATAATGTATATATATAGTACAGAAACAGCATGCTTGTCTCATTAGTGCAGTCAGAAGTAATTGCTCTGAGTCTGAACATTTATGTTGTAGCAAAGCCCACAGGATTTGAAAAAGATCCATGCTGCTGGATGCTGTATGAACTTGTGCAGCAGGGTGGAGTAAGCAAAAGTGAATGAGGTTTAAGATCTCCTTCAAAGTTCCAAACAAGGCTGGATTTTTTTCCTCAAGTCGAGAGAATACCTCTTTTTTACAATGTATTTCTCTACCTATTCCACTTCCTTGTAAGTCCTCAGGGTAATCCACTGAGTTAGTCTTCTCCATGTTGTGAGTGGATTGAAACCATCCTCTGCATTTCAAGGGGAGGACTGGGCTCCCACTGACCACAGCATGTCCAAAGGCATCTCAGGGCTGTGTGGTTATGATGGAGACCAAGTGTGGGGCTGGGCCTATTGCAGAGTTGCTTGGGGATCTCTGTGCCTTGAGATCCTGAGCAACATAACTGCTGCAAAACATCTTGTGAGCAGTGTGAAGGCCAAATTTGCTATATTGCGGAGTTCTAAGAGCATCTGTTGACTGCAAAGAATTATTCAAAACAGCAATGTATCTATATGGTGTGTGGTGTAATGCAGAGGAAAACACCAACTCCTGTGGCATCCCAGCCCCTTCCTGTCTGCTGGTGCTGAAGAGGTCTGACCCTTGGCACGTGCTGCAATCCCCTTGTGCTTGCAGAAGTCTGGCAGGGGACGATAGGAAGGAGAAGTGCAGCTTTCCTTTAAAAACAAAGTGGAGGACAGGAAGGAGCAGCTGGTCTGTAAGCAGCTGTCTACTGGTGCAAGTATATTTTCCATTAAGACACAATTGGGAACGATGTACCCACACTAAGGAAAGATCTGATGGTGTAGTTTATGTATGCACTTTGGGGCTGGAAAAGTGTCCTTATCCTGTCTCCACAGCACTCTACTTTGGGAGCCCCTTCATTCAGGCTCCTGCTTGCTGCCAAAATAGGAATATATTTCCAGGGACATGGGACAGACTCAGGTTCTTCATTCCTGCTGAAAACACATTCTCTGAAGCATCTCCTTGGGCAGGCATAGAAAGAACTACATTTTAGTTTCTTCTTCTAACATTTAAGCCTGACCCTGTGCTACAGTTCATGAAGTAAAGGCTGTGAATCCCCATTCCCCTGGGGTTTTCTACTAGCTGTCTTTGGCTCTGGGATAATATGCCAGGAAAACTCTCTGGATTTATGAAACCACAGCCTGGCTGGATTATGCTAGCAGTATATTTGGAAATGCAATTGGTCTCTTGAAACCAAAAATAACAGTGCGCTATTTTTCATAGGGCTCTCATACTGCTGATACAGCTAATGATTAGAGAAGATTTGGAGAGAGTTATAGCAAATCATAAAAATAAATCTGAACTGAGGTAATAATTCAAGAGGAATCTTTTGTAAGTCTAGGCACGTCATGTTTTCCTGATTAGAGGTCACTCAGCCTGCATACTTTCATGTAGTCAGTTAATTCTGTACAGCCTGCACGTTAGTGTCCTGTATCCAGTATAACCGAACTGAAGCTTTATTTTTCAAGGGATTAAATTTTGTAGCACTCTGCCAGTCTACTTTTATAGTTACTGACAGGTGTAGTTGAGTTTTGAGAGGCGGATTAGTTGTCTTCACTTTGCTCTGTGCCTGAGCACAGCTCACCTGCAGTACGGATGAATGTGGCTGTGTTGGGTATTGGCAGAGACATTGCAGGAGCACTGGGGAATCCATCCAGCACAGCAGGCTCAGTGCTTGGGCTGTAGTTACTCCGATGGTATTGTGGTTGCAGACATGCTCCCGTGGTGCCTAAAACACCAGTCAGAAATCTGCTAGGGGAATGAGAAGATTGGTGCTCAAACTGGGGACCAGGAGAGTCTACAGGGGGGTTTGGTTTCTAAAAGAAACAGACAAGTTTTGATCTTGAAGATCATCCTGCTACTAGCAATAGGCCTGAACAGACATGAGTGTGAAGCAGGAGCCCCATGAATTACTGCTGTGTTTATCTTTGGAATTGCTGGCCGTGGAGATGTGCGTGTGGGATGTGCGTGTTCGTGGTTAATGGTGTGAAGGTCCATAGCTGATACTGGCAGCCAGGGTCTTTAGATTATGCAAATGGCCAATGCATTATAAGTGAAGCACTGTTCAATTTTTAATGTAGCACATGGAAACATAGTGATATTACTGCCATTATTTAATTAGAAAGTTGTCTGGGCAACCATTGCAATCCTACTTTGAATTTTTGCATGTTAATAACTGATTTATACGAAGTTGGGAGTGCCCGGTTTTAATAACATCACATGTGTAAATACTGTTGTCTTCAGATTGCTGAGACCTTTTAGCAATACTGAGGAGAGGGAAGCAGTCTGTATACAAATGTTTAAACTTCATTCTGACCTTGTAAATCCTGTTTCCTCCCCAAGTGCAAATCTGGTGCAATGCAAACAGCAGTGCTTCAAAAATAACCCTAATTAGCAATTAGCTGCAATAAATCAAGCTTGGATGGGTGTGCTCACTGCTATTGAATTTGATACTATATTATGGCACAAGTTGTGTAATAGACATTTAACTGTTTTAGCTTATAACACTGCTTTTCTCACATTAAGTAAAATATCTAAATGTCATGTGAATTTCAGCAGCAATGTAATGGATTGTATGTACACTTCTGGTATAGTGCAGACTTGCTTTCTGCATAAGAATAACAGAAAACCTGAAATAACTATGTACTGCTGAGGTACTGATGTCTTTATTCAATATTAATAAATATTAAGATTCAGCCATTCTGGTTTCCTTCTGAACTGTGTCAGGTTTCAATATAATGATTTCTGATAGCAGCCAGAAAAAGCTAGAGACATGAGAGGGATCTGGGGGCTAATTGGGCTTGTAAAAAGGCAAATGATGTTTTGATGATATTCTAACCAGAATGATGAGAAGTGCATTTTTATGGCCCTGGATACATGAGTTTTCAGAGGTCCTTTAGAAGTAACTGGAAACTATTCAGCGTTTTCTAATATGTCCCATGCTGTTTGTAGGTATTGGAGAAGCAATTCTTCTCTGAAAACGAGGATCAGTGCTGGTGGTTTCAAGTGTGGGAAGATGACAGTGGTCAGCAGAGCAAGCACTGAAATACCTCTTTAGCAGGAGATGAAAAAAAAAAAGCTTTTAGATTCGATGCTTCTAAAAATGGTCTATAGTTTCCCACAGCAGTGGAGGTTTAGTGCACCTTGTCCAGCTGTGGGGTTCTGGCAGTGACCCCGGTGGTGTGTGGGGTCTGTAAGGAAGCCCAGAACTGCTCCTGAGCCTTTTCCGCAGGGATTTGCCCTACAGCTGCTGCCTCCGAGGAGGGGCTGTGAGTCAGCCCCCAGTGCTGCTGTGACTAATGGATACTACACCAGGAGATTTTCATTCCTGTGATAGTGATTTAAGGGTGGAGCTCTTTGCTTTCAGTGGTTTCCTTTTGTTTTTGTTTTCTTCTGGCTAGTTTGGACATTTATTGCACAAGTGAGTTCTTGTTTACTGACTTTAAATGTGCCTTTGAAACCTTGTATCACTGTTAGATCAACGTTTTGATAATGCAGGTTTGGATTTTGGGAGAGTGCTGTAGGTTTTGTCAAATTGAAATGTCAGTATAATCTCTGAATAGTAAATACTGATGAATCACTATTTTTCAAAGCAGTGATGTTAATAAAACTTTATGTTTTGCATATATATATTTTACACAATATTTCTGTTTCGTTTGGTCTTCCTTTAAGCTAGATAAATATTGCTATTAGGCCTCTGGGTCAGGGGCTGAGAGTAGGAGCCTTTTCCATCGATTCCCAATCCCACAGCTCAGTTAAAAGATTACATTGACTGGATTTATCTTTATTTAAATTTGCCACAATGTGAGCAGTGTGGCCTGGTGTTATATTCAGAGCCTCTAAAGTGGCCATAATTCATCTTCTGATTTGGTCAGAGAGTTTGCTTTCTTTTGGTTAAAAAAAAGTCAATATTATATTATTGTACAGGAAAAAATGACATAAGTGTTTCTTACCCCTCAGTTTCTTTGAAAGAGAATGTAATTATTGGTACTAATTTAGATGGTGGATCCCTAATTTATCACTAGTTGTGTTCTTAGTGTACTTTCTGCAATTTCTTTCTTGATTTTTATCTATGCTGTACAGAATTATAATGTTGTTCTTACAGGTCACCCCCCTTCAGTTTCTGAAAGGATTGTGCCTTGCTGAAGCTGTATCAAGGCAAGAATGGTACTGTTGTGTTGAAGGGGCAGAAAAAAGCAGGTGGCCTGAGGTCTGATTTTGTTAGTAGTTGCGAGAACTGTTGGTGATTTTGTTCTACTGGGTGAGGAAAAGCATTGCCTGGTGTATGATCAAGTAGCAAAAGTGGCATTTGCTTTTGGTGACTGAATGAGCTTTGGGGGGACTAGTTAAAAATAGAGGTGCCCTTGCAAGGGAGTCCAATAAAGAAATTCTAATTCTACATGTGCAGGAGGGAAGGCTCTCTTACGGGGTGAAGTCTGCAAATTGGAGAAGCAGTATAATTAACAGGCGATGACTTAAACGGTGTGTGTGTCTTTTAATCTGAAATAAGTGCTTCTGCTGGGTCTGTTTCTAAATCTTTTGTTCTTATCATACCTGCCTGTTTCTGCTGAGCTTCCCTGGATGTCCTAACTCTGCTGAGGCCTGTTGTGACCTTCAGGACAGGAAGCTGCTGTTGAGCTGGTGCAGGGAGGTGTCTGTGGTGCTGCCCACACTGCAGGACACAGGGGTGGTGCCTCTGTGGGCTCCTATCCTCTCTTGTACTCTTCCATATATTGTAGAGTCGGTTTGACTGAATTCCTAAGTCAAATTTGATTCTCTGCAATAACTGAGTTTTAGCATTTACACCAAACAAAGATGAGTGTTGTCTTTCTTTGCATGTTTTTGATGTGCTGTTTGCATGCTTTGAATTTCTATGCAAAGACCATCTCAGTGTATTTTGAAGACAGGTAGTTTCATTTTGAACACTGCTTTAAAGGATGCTGGCTCTTATTCAACTAAAAAGTGAAATCCTTTAACAACTCCAATCTTAACCTGAAATTTGTGTCGTCTTCTCCATAATCTTACTCCACTCATAACTGACTGTGTGTCATGTAGTAGCAAAGATGCTGATAGTGTTGTCAGCACCAGCTGTCCCTCTTTGCAGCCGTTTCTTGTGCTGAATTATTTACTACTGGGATTTATGCTGTGTATATAGTGTAAAAGTTTTATCACAGCAATTGTGCATGTAAACTAGTACTGGGTACAGAGATGGTCTCCAAAGTGTTAGACGAATGCTGAAGGGAAAGAAGGACTTCAGTTTAATTGGTTTTATCTCTGCCTCCAGATTTATTCATTCTTCTCTTTATCTGTAGCTTTACAAATAGTCATTCTCCATAATTTGACACATTATATGGCTCAGCAATTATGTTCTAATTATGGAATCCCTTAACTGCAAGGTATAGTTCCACAAAAGGTTTGGGTCTTTTATTAACTGTACACACATTTCCATGGGATATTTTTTCAAATGAATGTGAGGGCTCCCAGTACTGGAAAACTTTAGATTCATACTGTGATTCTCATTGTTCAGACAGTGAGACAGGAGTGAGTAATGAAGAGAAGAATGAAAAGATTGAAGGGCAGCTGTTAGCCAAAAGTCTTAGCTTAGTCCTTCAGTGCAGCCAGCAAGAATCACACTACTTAAACTTTAGCTGAACTGAAAGGGAGGAGGGTGTCTGACTCATAAATTTACAGCATGATACGTTGAAATGCCAGTAGGTGATTTAAGTCGTTTAATGTACCTGTGACTAGTGTCTTTTTTGATGACTTCTCTGGATGTCTTTAATTCAAGAAAGCTCTGAAGTGCATCCATTAGGCGGCTGTTACAATAGTTCAGGACTTCTCCAAAGTGAAAGTCAGCAGATGACATCTTTTAAATTTTAAAAAAAAAAAAAGTCTAATTTATTAAAGGCGTAAAATGTAGTGAGCTGGGAGTGTCCCAGAAGCCTGGTCACCATTCCTGCTGGGAGAAGTATCTACAGTGCTTTTGTTGTAGGTTTGGAGCCCATTGTTCACTGATGCTTTCCTGGGTAAAGGCCTCACATTGTCTTACTAAATGTGCTCAATTAGAGCTTCCTCTCTTATATTTGTACAGATTATTTCCTGTAATCTGGTGATTTAATGTTCATCTAGGTGACAATCTCTTTTTCTTTCCCCTGGGCAGTTGTCTGGCCAGACTGGGAGTGCTTGAAGAAAACAGCACTGTGCACTAAGGCCGGGGTGCCTGCTGGGTTAGGTCATTTCTAAGAGGTTTGAAAATATTAGCAAATGTACAAACCAGCAGCGTTATGTGCTTTGCCAAAGCAAGCATTTGTTAGTTGCCAGCCATTCCCTGCTGTATTAGAAGTCTTTGGGGAATAAATGCCTGCTCCTCTGTCCTCCTCAAAAAGGGCATTATGAAAAATAAGATATTGCAGATCTTAATATTCTTCTAAAGTATATTTCCTTAAGATGTGTCCCGATTTTATTGTAATGTAACATCTTGGATCTATCAAGACCTGGAATTGTTATGAGATGCTGGACATGTTCCCAGCTGTGTAATTTGATGCTGTTTTGTTTGACAAACAAGAATACGTAGCTTGCAGTTGCCACGGTGTGAGTGGTAAGTGATAAATCACAGGTGTGGTGCTTAGCTGGGGACTGCTGCATTGTTTCCAGTAATTTTCAGAGTATATGGAGGTGGTGTGCAAAGCAGACTTTCAGATCTGGTTTTTGGGGTTATGGGACTTGGTGGGAGCAGGAGGGAAACAGCAATTGCACTGCCTTTAAATCTAGAGAGTGATGAAGAACGCTTGGTTTTTTTGTGCTTGAGCCGAAGAATTGGACTGCCTTCAGTTTTAGAGAGGAATCAGGGAGGTTTGTTTTCTTGTATTTGAGCCATGCTAAATGGGCATCAAAAATAGCTTCAGAGTGTGCTTAGGACAAAGTAAAGGCAGATACATACCTTGTGTGTGTGCCTGCACAAACTCAGGGTATTTCCCAAGTATGTTTGTCAGGGTAACCTTTCAAAAAGAATGGTGAGGATTTATTTATCCAATAGTCTTCAGCCAGAGGGACTCGGAGATTGGTGTCACATCCTCCTAACATAAAGGGCCCATAAAGAAATGGGAGATCCTGGGTAATAAATATTCTTCTCTACTGGAGGAGTTGCAGTTCAGAGGTGGACTGTCCTTTAGTTACCAAAATTGATGGGGAGAGCCCTTTATCCAGTCTGGGTTTGACAGTAGATATTATTTCTGTCTAAAATTCTGGGAAGGAGTTGTTCTGTGCAAGAGCCTGTTATTGCTTTCCTTGTTAACAGGAATTGTGCTTCATTACCAATGGGCAGAATTTGGCTCTTTGGGGACATCCTATTAAATGCTTTAGGGAATAGGTCGTACATGATGTGTTCATTTCCTTACTGTAATTCCCTATCACCAATGCCATTAAATGCACCATTACCAGCCATCTTATGTAAATGATTTTTCCAGCCTTTTCTCTTAGCTCAAAATACCCTTTTGGAGGGCTCTTGATTAGTTGAACTCAATTTGCTCAAAGGTTAGCATGTTAAATTGGTATTTGGTTTTCATTAACCTGTGGAGTAATATCTTGTCATTAGGAAAGGCCTTTTGCAGGGTCTCCATCATCATTCATTTCTTGTAGCCAAGTGCTTTGCCTTTTCTATCCAATTCATTCAGCTGTAAAGGATGCTGCTGTAAAAAAGCAGCTTGTCCTTTGTAACAGGTAAGAAAAAACCTCTGTGGCAGGATGTTGACCCAGAAGGGTTCTGTGTTGTGGGCTCAGTTAGCGAGAGCATCTGTTTCATTCTGGAATTTTTTTTAGTTAGTCTTCAATTAGGTTTTGTCGAGGTGTTATTGTTACAGTTTCTTAAGAGTATTTATTGCTTTGCTGACCGAGGCACAGTTGAGTGATCAAAAATTAACAGCATAAAGAAATAACTGGGAGAAACAGGTTATTTTCTGCAGCGGCAGACTTTCAAGAGACACAGACTAGAAAACCCAAAATATGCTGCTAGGAAGGTTTGGGTTGTTTTTGTTTTGTTGGGTTTTTTTTCTTCCTAAATAATGATAGCTTGCTTGTATATCTGCAGGAAGGGATGTAAAGGCAGGGGTCTAAACATATGGTTGCAGTGGATTTCTGAATAATGCTTGGGCTATCTATTACCCTGTAATTGCTACCTATCAAAGCTGTGCTGCATTAATATGACTGATCATCCGAGGTGGTTCAGGCGTCTCCTGCTCCTGTTCTGCCCAATGCTTCATTCTGAAGTACAGTCATGTTCCTTCCTCCTGATGCATCTCTCTCCCTCATACCAAATTGATAAAAGCAGCATATTTGAACATAAATAAAATTAATGGAGCAATAAAACAAAAGAAATTGTATTCTACTAAATCCTCTCTGTTTGCTTTGCTTAAAAAAACAATACATTACTCCAGGGATAAAGGAAAGCAGCACACGGCAAGCTCTGAATCAAGTGAGTTTCTTATGTGCTTTCCATCTCAAAAGAGGGAGGAATCCATACAAATGGTTGCTGTAAGAAAGCAAACCCAGCAATTAATTCTTAGTGCCTAAGACCAACAGTAGAATATGAAGTGAGGTTTTTTTTCCAATGCTGAACAAAAGTTAAAATTGTTGGAAGGATGGCAAGTTCCTGTCCTCATGGCAAATAGGAATAATTTTTGTCTTGTAGGCTAGGGTTTCATCCTGCTCATGATTTATTACTTTCATCAACTCACCAGTTTTGGCTGCAGAAAGAGTTTTGTGTAACAAAAGTATATAATACCTAAAGTATTATTTTTTTAAAAAAATTAAAAGTAATGCTGCTTGTAGAAATGTGTGACAGTGGACAACTCCCCCTCATTTATTTATTTTACTAGTAAAAGTCTCACCATTGCAATGTGTGCTTCTAGAGTTGCAGCAGGAATCATATTTTAGCTGAAATACTGCAGGTTGGCGTCATCTCTTAATGCAAACAGGTGACCAAACTGAATTCAGGAATGGCCCTATGGCATCTCTAAGATGACACTGAGATAACTAGTCTTCTGCTCTGCCTGCAAAGACATTAATGGAAGGTAGAAGGTAGGGAATATAGGTTTTTCAGATCATCTTCCTAAGAAGAAACAGCAGCTGTCCCCCAAGAGAAGACTCAGAAAGAAAATAGAACCTGATTAGAATGTGAATTTCCTAGGGGATGTTGCTTTATCAGAAAAATCAGCTTTTGTTTTTGAGGTGTCACAGTATTAGAAGCACATGGGTTAGCATCTAGGATAAGAATAATGTATATGAGAGTTTTGCTTATAAACAAAGTTAGCTTGGTTTTAAGTGGAAAAAAATACTGCTGACGATCATGACCTAATGTAGGTGAAGGTTTAAGGCATCTGTTTTAGCTTTTACTTTCTAATCTCTCTTGTAATTGCTTGTTCTGCATTTGCCCTTTCACTCCTCAGAGGGGTTTCACTTTTCCCTTGCCAGTAGCAGTAGAAACTACGGAGCTTGCCTCGTGTGTGGCAGAGGCCTCGTACTGTCTGCATTCAGCAGTTTTAACCTTTCTGCTGGGGCTGGCAAAGCAGTTTGTTCCCAGCTCACCTGCAGAAACACCAGAGATGATGAAGATGCTCACCCCCACCACCACCCCAAATAAAGAACTTTGCAAGTTCCCCTCTGGAAGGGGCCCGAAGTGAAGCTCTGAGTTTCCTCAGCCTTAATCAGTTTGAAGCAAGATGTCATAAAGTAATCATGCTCAGCTTAGAGAAATTGCCTGGGATTGTTTCAGGCCAAACTGTCAAGAGGGAAGAGTGGAGCAATAGCTTATTGAATCTAAAGCCTGAGCTCACCTTTGATACGTCTACATTCCAGTTTAAAGAGCCCTTAAAATCGCTTTCTTTCGTGCCTCTCAGCAGTGCTGTGTGGGCAAATGGATTCTTGTAGAGAGTTTGCTTAGGTATGTAAATACGTGCTTTTTATGAATAAAGTACTTTTCTGAGCTGCATGGCTCTGTCCCATGTTGGGCTGCTTGCAGAAGCCCAGACGGCTGCGTCATCCCAGCCGTGTGGCAGAGAGCACGGCGAGGAGCAGGTCCCTGAACGGGGCTCCTGGCTTCTCCTGTAACCCAAATAGCAGAGACTGGATGGGAGTCTTCAGGGAGGGGCGGGGGGAAATGTCAAGTGGAAAATAATTTGCAGAGCAGACACTGAGCATCAGTTTTTCCTATTGCCACACTCCAAATTTTCTGGGTCTTTGGGTGTGTTTTTTGTTGTTTTTTTTTTGCTTTTTAACCTTGCCTTTTGAGAACACAAGGCTTCCTCTGGCTGAGCACTCAAGCTAGGGCTACTGAAAATAAATAATTCATTGTTAACTATTAGGCCAAGTTATATTAGTATGTGTTTACATGACTCTGTCTCACCTGTTCAGCAGGGAGGGCATCCTTGGTTACCAATGGAAATATGGCCTTTCCTGCTGTTTGGCCACCAAGCTTAGGTGCTGCAGCCCTTTGGGGAACACTGGGCAAATAATGCTGATCCTGGGTTGAGTGGGATTCTCCTGATTCCACCCTCAGCCAACGGGAAATGTGATTAATTTCTGGTTGAGCGACAGAGGGAGTGGGACCTGCAGGCACTGAGAACGAGGGGAAGGTGCAGGGCATAGCCATAGGTGAGATTTGGCAGGTATCCTAGAGAATTTATAGTGCAGATTGAGACAGGGATTGCGTAGAATGAAGGGTTTGTCACTCTCTGGCTTCCCTTTGAAGAAGGTATACAAGCTCTTCTTTGCTTGCATTGGTTTTATTCTCCCTTAAACTGCTTTTGGAAAGGCGGAATAAAAACTAACTTAAGAGCAGTCGGGAAAATGAAGCAAAACAGTTGCAGGCTTAAGCTTTCAGCAGCAATAGCTGGCCACAGGCATGTCTCCTGGCAAGTGACATCTTGGAAAAGCACATGCCACTTCTGGCTGGGGTTGTGTCAGGATCCTGCGATCAGTCCTGAAACTTTGAACCCTGCAGAAGTTCCTCTGATGCCAGTGCTGAGCTGGGCAGGGTCATATTGGAACAGCTCCATCTATTTCCTTCCTCCAGGGCACTGTTTTCATCTCTCTCCTGTCTCTGAAAGGGAAACTTGATTTGTTTTCTTGCCTATTTGGAAGAAGAGGGGATGTGGGCTGTGTGGGAGATGGCCAGGTGAGGAGAAAAGAGCTTGGTGCATGTCATGATGCAAAACAACAGAAGAGACTGTGCTCCCATTTCAGTGGCAGCAGAGCTGCTTATCTGTCACTGTGCTCGTATGTCTGTCACCCCTTGTGACTGAAATTATTTCAGCCACTTGTTGCATAGTGAAAGAGAGTGGATTTCCCTTCTTCTGCATGTTTTTAGTGCTCAGCTATGATTTTGTCATATTTTATTTGATGGCAAATCATAGTGCTCAATCTGTGTATAGGAATCAGCATGTGAAGGTTTGCCTTCAACCCCAAATGTGCTTGGGTGAGTAGAGAGTGTGTTTGCTGTTCAGCAATGAAATGTGATAGGAAATTATACAGATCTGGTGTTTCCAGGGCAGTTCATACAGGTGAGGCCTATCAATATTCCTGAGAAGGAAATCAGGTGCCTTTGGGACTTTTCTGTGGATTAGTTATATGGCTTTAGGTATACTGGTGAATTTAGTGGTGCAAACTCTTTGGGATCTGTGTGTGTTTGGTGTGTACATGGCAGTGTCGCTGTGAAGTACCTTGTTGCTTACTTGGTGCTCAACAATCTGAGTTTTAGTAGCAAATTCCAGTATGGTATACCAGACTTAGACTTGCCAAAACTGCGTGCGCTAAACAGACTTGATTGAAAATTGGAATTTAAAAAGTTGTACAACCTGATCAATAAGACTTTCCTGTTTTGCATAGCTCTTTCATGCTCCTGAAACTGGTCTCTCAACCATTGCACCTTCCCAAGCCTTCCTGATCAGAGCTTCCCTCCTCCAAAGTGCTGAGTTTTGTTCTTTCCAGGCAGCAATGGGGATAGTGTGTCTTCCATGCATGTCTGGAAGGAACATTTTAGCCTTTTGGTCTAGAATTTGTGGATAATTATTGAGGGTCCATGAGAGCTGATTAAAAAAACCAAGTTTGTGTGTGCTGTAGAGCAGTGGGTATATATGAAAATTCTTTGGATGTCCGCTGGCAAGGAGCCACACTTTGCAAAGACTGTCAATCATTACTTCATTAATCGATAAGGCCCTATTTATTTATTTATTTAAGATTTCTTGGCAAAAGTAAAGGAGCATGAAATATGCTGAGTTAGGAGCTGAATAACTGCCCCCTCATATGGGTGTTCTGCTACAGATTGAAACTGATCCCACAGTGGTATTTGTATTTTATGTATGTGTTCATTTCTTCTTTTTACGTTGACCAAAAAAGAATCTTTCATGGGAGTACAGCAAATTTATTTTAAATGATGTATTATTTACACAGTGGTAATGGCTTCTTTGTAAAGATGTCTTTTGAAACTTTTTAGCATGCATATTATCATTTAAATTCACACCCAGAGACTATTTAAAATGTGTATTACAGTGTACATGTGTATTTAGAGGCTTGTGTATATTATTTTATCCTAATGGGTAATCCATCTTTTCACTGTGTATATAGGGACACTTAAATCCATGGATTATTCAGCAGTTGAGCATGCACATTAGCTTTGCAAACTGAAATTCAGATGAAATGTTACTCTGTTTAAAAAGGAAAACACACCCAAAAAAACGAGGAGTAAATTAGCTTTCCTTTCACTGCTCTTGGGGAAGGGGACCCTCTAAGAATCAGTCCATGTATATTTTGTAACTAAAGGTATTGGTATTGCCTTTACGTCAGGGAAAAAAACAAGGAGAAAACCCTCCCAGTAAAAAATAGTGCTCTTATTCCTTGCCTGTCTTGTATTTGCATTCCCTTCGACTTCCAGACAAACAGCGAGGAACTGAAACAGTTTTAATTTAAAAAAAAAGATTTCTCTTAATTTTTGGCAGTAACTCTGCCTACTAAAGCAGAATAATGTTTTCTTTGTCAAAGCTGCTGTCATTTGAAGTAGTGGGAATTGGCAATTTTGAAACTGCTCCTTTACGGAGACTTAATTTTCAGGCTTTGACTTGGTCATCTTTTGGATGGAGAAATACCACCGGCAAGCTTAGTTCTCATTTCATTTTGCATGTGTGTTTTCACTGAGGCCATGAAGAAACAGGTTAAGGCTGGCTTGCCTTTTTTTTTCCTTTTTTTTTTTTTTCCCAACAGCCTGCAAACCCAGAACTGCTGCCACTTTATGGAAAGCTTTACTCTAGAAAAAAGTAAAAATTCTGATTTTCTCTCCATTTTACTTGTTTATTTCCATGAGTGCTAACATGAAAATAGAACCTTTCTATCCAGAGAATTTGTCTGCTTTTGGGGCACCTTGAACTGCAGATACGGATCAGTGCTGCTTGTTCTTCAAGGAACACAAAGCAGCAGCTTCCAGGTAACAGTGAGCTGAGAGCTTGTTCACATTTTAGAGAGCACATCTCTGGATTTGAGGTGGGTCAGGCTGATGAAAGAGGAGTGTACAAGGCAGGGAAACAAACTCCAGCAGCTTCTGAGGCTCCTTCCCTTGCTCAGAGGAACAGTGTGTCCTCAGGACACTGCCTCCCACCTGAGTAGCTGCTTCCTCTAGGATTTCAGTGGGCTTTCTTTTTTTTTTTTTGTTTTTTGGTTGTTTTTTTTTTTGTTTGTTTGGGTTTTTTGTTTTGTTTTGTTTTATTTTGTTTTTAAGGATGCTAATCCATGAAAAATCATGACAGCTGCAACTGGATTCAGGACTGGAGAGGTGGCTGTAATCCACTGGTTTTTTTTTTCTTGAAAGAGCTGTGACTATTTTTGCTCTGAAGTCCCTTCAGAAAATTGTGTGGATGTACAAAAGCTGGTAAGCAGCTAAAAGCAGTGGAACATAGAAACTCCCTGCGTTCAGTTGTGGTAGCAAACAGTTTGTAAGCTGCGTGCAGGTACAAAGGAGCATCTCACAAGCCTTGGACAGCAGCCTCTGAGCATCGCCTGCAATCCTGCTAAAATCAGCTCTTTGATATGCAAAAAGGAAAGGGATTGGATTCAGCCATCCCAGACAAGGCAGCTCAGGCAGTGAACGCTCAGGCAGAGAAAGCACAAGCGTGTCCCAAAGAATGAGCCACTTGTACCTACTGGAGTCAAGCAAGCAGATGTCTTTCTGCTCTCTTGTACTCCACAAATATGGTATTTGCTGCTGTACAAGCAGCTATGCAAGCTAGTTGCTGGAGTATCTTTTCATCAGAGGGCATGAAACTGATAATCAGCACAGTCTATTTCAAGGTGAAGGAGGGCATGCAGCAGGAAAAAAAGCAAAGCAGTACCTTTTACTAAGTCTACAGATGTTGGACATGATCTCAGCCAAAGTTTGTGTTGGCCCTCTGGGGAATTGCAGTTGCTGCCATCTGAAACATTGGAACTTGGGTCTCTGTATTTTTTTTTTTCCTTCTTTTTCCCCCCCTTTTTTTCTGGAATATTATTTTTATTATCTTCCTGACTGTGCAGTTTTCCAGTACTGGGCTGCACACAGAGTTTCTCTTGGTGACAGCAGAAGGACTATCATAAAAATATTTTTCAGCTCTAGGCTGGTTCTGTTAGTCTCCTGTGAACCGTGGATAGAATAGACCAGACCATCAGTCCTGCTGGTAAGAGCAAATGCCATTCTCTGGGAGTCTCTTTTGCTGGAAGTAGCTGAGCGTGGTGAAGGGAACACCCAAACTAAAAGTCACCATTCTGCTCTTTTGATTTTTGACATAAACACTGTAATTAACTTTTGATCACCATCAATTTTCATGTGCCTAACACCATGGAAATGTTAATGTAGGATAGCAAAGGTATAGACATTTATCAGCTCTCAACAAAGTAATGTAGGGTGTCTGTTCTGCCAAGTGCTTTAGGTTTTTGATACCAATGTATTATTTACCATTTCCCCAAATATCTCATAAAGCAGTGAGTGGTGAGTGAAGACACTGCAATATCGAAGCATAAAGTGTGAAGCTTTTGACTGTCTTTAATGGGTCATTTTGGAGGCTTTCTCCAAACCTCAGCTGTTCTAAATTAAGTACTGTTAGGTAGATGTTACAGAATTTGCCTTCTGCATGAAGAGAGGGAATTTTTCCACCCCCACTTTTCAGCCTACTATTACTGCTTCAAGAGGCTTGTCATCCTACACTTCTTAAGGAAGCCAGATTTTTGGCTTGGGTTCAAACATATGTTTCTCTGCTGCTGCCTTGTGTGCTCTCTGATCTGCTATTGGAAACCAGTTTCAACTGATGCTCTTCCCCAAATTTCCTTCCCCCACTCCTGAAATGTTGTAAGCAACTATGAAATATGACTGGTGGATTGACAAGGAAATTCATGTCTCCTCAGAAGGCTGAACTTTATTATTCTATGGCCACTTTATAGATTTTTCAGTCTGTTTAAAATAAGTATTAAAAAAAACTGTAGCCAAGTTATCCTAGACATCAGGAACCTGTACTAAAAAGAAAGGTATTCTATTTATTAATAGTAGTATTGTTAGTATTGTTTAAATATTTAATGGAGAAATTATAGACTGTTCATTGGCTGCAGTGCAGGAGTTTCAAGGACCTGAAATCCCATGTTAGCAATTTGTACGGGTCTGTGGTGCTTTCTAGTCTGTGTGGATGTGACCTGCATCTAAATGAAAGCAGCTGGTGGAGGCATGAAGTGCAAAGCATGGTGTTTAAACACATAAAGGCTGGCTGCTCCCGTGGGCAGACAGTGTCCTGGGACCTTTGCCTTCTCAGCTTTTGGGAGGTTTAATAACCAGTTCAGGGGAGTAGCTAAAGCAGCAGATGCTTTGTCCTGTGTGTTTGTAACTGGGCCATCCTCTGGTTGTTCTAGCCTGTAATGAGGTGTCAATGAAAGGATGCTCAGTGGGGTTGCTGGATGTGTGTTTTTTTAAAAGTACTTCTATGCGGAGGAAAAAATGTAGAGAAACCCCCCAAATCTGGGCCATGGCTATGTGAGAGGAGGTTTAAACTCTGGAAACTCCTGTGCCAAATGTCTGAGGCATAAAGGAAAGAGAAGGTAGTGCTTTGTATTTACCCAGTTAGGAATGCTAGAGTGACTTAGCAGCTGCTTAATTGTGTGAAGTCAGGGTTTATTAGAAGGTTTGGGCAGTCCTTTGTTTTGGGTGTGTTACAGGTGACTTCAAATACTGCATTAAAGAAGGAAAAAGGGCTCTGCAAAGTCCCAATGCTCTGTGGAGGTTTTTCTTTTGCAAATTACCAACTTTTTGAATCTCTCTATGCAGGTCCTGCCTCAGTAAATAAACCTGGTGCTTCTGCCTACCAATCAATTCCTGCACTCCAGTGGGTGCTGCTGGGGTTCTAATGCTGCCCATCAGTCTCAGGTATGAGGCAGGACTTAGCCAAGCTGGCACTTGGCTGCCAACCCTGCAAACCTGGCCCTTGGGGCCACTGCAGGGAGGGTTTGGTGTTCTTGCCCCCCAGTGCTGATAAACTTCTCCATTGCAGAGGACTTGACCCATTGACTCAGCTCATGATGACTTTGCTGACCCATTTCTCACCCTAATTTCTCTAGTCCTGAATCTGCACATTTAAGGCGGAAGCAGCAGTCAAACAAACGAAAGCATAAATTCAAGAAAGAGTCAGGTAAAACTCAGTTTTATATCTAGGTATTCTCTCAGGTTTGGGGACTACAGAGAGGTACTGGGTCACCTCTGGCAGCTTTTAGTGGGTTTATTGAAGCAATCAGAAAAACATTACCCCCTTCTGCCCTAGCACATATTTGCCAGCCTGAAGAGCTCCCTGGAGCCTCTGCCTTACCTGTTCTGGGCATCACCTCTCTGTTCCTACCTGCAAGCTGCTAGCAGGTGCATCACAGCTTAATCTTCCTGTTACGGCTCAAACAGCAGGAAGCATTTCTGCCAAAAGGAGACATTTTCATGTATTTATTTATTCAAGGTTAAGGTTTCCAAGAAGGGATGTAAATATACAGTAATGGTTGTAGGCATGTGGATGCATTTTCGTAAAGGCTTCAGAAAGACTTTTATGAGTAGATGTTGAATGACAGCTGTGTGCTTTGTTTGGAAGTTTTTGAGAAATGTTGGAAGAAAATATTTAGGTCAGGCTTGGTTTTCTGGGGTTCTGTTTATTTTTTAAGGGATATGGTTTGTATTTGTCGATTCACAAGGTTTGTTCTTAAAGTGATACTTTTTCCACAGTATTTGAAATTCTCACACCAGACGCAAAAAAGCTTCAGTTAGCCCTTTAGCCTTCCATTCAAATAAACAATAGTGGGCATAGCTAAAAATCTTGCTAACAGGGAAAAGCCTGTTTTTATTGATGGTGAGACAAACAATGTTAATTCTATCAAAGAATCCAGAGTGTACATTTACTCCAAATTTCTGTTTGAGAGCTCTTAGACTGTGACTGGAGGTGTTGTTTGCAAATACAGCCCTGCCATCCAGGGGCCCCTGCAGTTAAAGGGGTTTCACTTACTCTCTTTTGATCATCAATTTCCCCCCTTTTTATCTTGTTTTGGTTGTTTTTCCTCTGGCTGCAGGGGTGTGTGTGTGTGCGTGTGTGTGCTTTGATTTAAAGGAGAATTTTTGAAAGAAATAATGATAAATATTTTCCAAATTATGGCAAAATCTGATACATTTTTCATCAATCTGACATTTCAGGTTAGAAGCAGGATGGAAACATTGTGTTTTACCAGACTCATCACAGTGGTCTATGTAATGTTATCCTTGTCCTGAAATGGCTTATGTGCCAGATGATGCACTTGCACGCTTACATAAATTTTCCAAAACCTGGAATTTTCCTGTTTTGAAGGAACAGTAGTAACAAATTGATTGGAAATAACAACAGAAAGAAACACCCATTAAAAACTTCCATGGTCTCTCAGTCTCAGGAGTGAGTGTGGGCAGGACCTTGGCAGCTTTTTTCTTTGGCAGTACCTTCCCACAGGTGTCTAGGGGCAGTGGCCTGTCAAGGTTCCAGTGCTGCCTGCAGCAGCAGCAGCAGCTCTGGCAGGGCCATTGCTCACAGTGCAGAGAAGGCTTTGCAGGAAGGGAAGAAGGTGAGTAGCTTTCAAGTCCTCAGCGCTAATTTGACATGGTTGTTAGTGAAGAAAACTGTTTGGGCTTCATTTTGTGCCTTTGGTTTAAAATTGAGGACTAATTTAAGTGGAGCTTCCAAAAAGTTGAAAGGCTTTGTGGTTGGAAATGTAGATCAGTAGGAAAATGGAAAGGACTTGTTCAGGAACCAAAGCTCTTGACTCTGACAAGCCCTTGTCTTTTTGTTCCATTGACCCTCTCCAAGACTAAATACTAATGTTTCTTCCAAGTGCTCCTCCTGCCTTGACCTTTCTGCCAGTGCTGATGAAACACTGTACAGGTCCTTCTCATCTCTTGATGGCTTCAAGCCTCTCATTGCTGACCTCTTATAGATTTTATACCTTTCCTTTCTCTGCTCTGCGTGTAGTTGTTCAAAATGCAATTTAGACACAATCTCTCAGGCTTACCTCTGGCTGTGCCATCCGTGGTGTTGCTGCATTCGATTAAAATGAGCAAGGGGACCAACTTCAGAATTAGTGAGTGTGAGTAGTGGACAAGAGGTTTGTCCTAGAAAAGTCTGTGCATTTGCTGAGTGGGGAGATCTCAGCCAAATCACATATTTATTCATTCTTCCATTCCCCGGCCTGCCTTGGCTGCAGGTGTTCTGATATCAAAAAGTCTGGTTACCCTACTGGTGGCAGTACATGTTTGCTTTATCTTTAACCTGACAAGCCATTTGTGCTCCAGGGCATGTGTAAGAAGAATTAAATGCAAACAGTCAGAGTCCTCTGCAGGTTAGAGACAAGAAAGATAGTGCAAAGGGATTAAGGATTAAAGGGAGAACAGCCATAAGCAGGATAGAAGGTTCATTTATGCACTTGGCTCCAGCTAGATAAATATTTATGAGCAAAGGGAATGGATGGTTGTAAGAATTTCTGGCATTTGTATAAGCAGGGAAAATATAAAATTCTCGAAGATTTTGGCACTATTGATGTTCAGAGATTTTATTTTTTTTAGCGGTTTGAAGGAGTTAGGAGCACAGATCCCATTTAAAGCCCTCATTAGCTAGATATTTATGGCCACTCCAATTCTATTCAAAAGTTTGAAAATATTGTATTTCTTGAGCTGTACTTGATCTGCTTTTGATACTCTTTTCACTTGCTTCTCTTCAGAGTAAGTTTTTCTATTCATGGATTTTCCCTATGCTATGTAGATAATACACTACTCTCACCATACAGTATAATTTTCAATTTACTGTGAACTTACACAATAAAGTAGTATGAGGTGAGAGGTGTCTTTGACCTAGTTTTTTTTCCCTCTTGTTTTGAAACAAATTACCAATAAAAAGACATTGAGGGGAGTGGGAATTCTGTTGGCAAAGGAAGTGAAAAGAAGATTCTTTGAAAATGAAACGATGGCACTAGGTCAAATTCCAGCAAAGTTTCAGGGAGAAAACTTGCAGGGAAATGAGGGCTGTTAATTGTTTGCCTTGAAGTATTAAATGATTGAGAGAGAATGCTTGCCCTTAATGATTTGATGCTTTGGCTACTTGACTGGCAGCAGTAATTTGTGTAGTCTGAAGGGTCTAGGTTGGGTTTAACCTGCCAGTTGTTTTTAGACAAGATAAAAGCTTTGCACTGACATGGCTAAAAACACTGACAAGCATCAAGAAAATTAATTTATATAATTTTTGTGATAATTCTACTTATGAATATATTCAGAACCTAATTTTGCAGAGATGAGTCAAATCATAATTGCAGGAGTGTTTAAACAAAAACTTTGCATGGGAAGACATGAAGTTGTGCCACTTTCAGAGCTGTTACTGCAGCTAAAAGGAAAACGAGGAGCTTTGCCTGGTCTATATTGCAGACTCACTTCAAGAAGTCCTCGTGGTTGCTGCTGCCAGGCAGGATAAGGGGCTTGTCAATTCTAGTGACACAAAAGCCACTGAAAAATGACACTACCAAATTTGCCAACTGCTTTCCTCGGTGGGCAGAATGTAAGGAGGACAAATCCCCGGTGAGCACGCAAGCTGCTGCAGAGCTGTGTGGGACTGACAGGAGAGAGCTGTCAGCTTCTCCCAGGCTGGATGTTCTAGGAAAGCTCCCAGTCCCTGCCTGTCCAGGCTCCCTGCCTTACTCCAGGCTATTCCTGCCAAGTACAAGGAAAAGCAACACCCTCCTTCAACCTTGATATGTGCTTGGTGCTGGGGATAAGGCGCTATTCAGGCTCTCGCCGCTGTGTAATATTCAGTGTTGCCCATGAAACTGCCATTTTATGTTGATTTCCTACACTTCTGCATGAGTTTATCATTAACAGCTTTATCACCCTGTTCTTATGAGAAATTCCAGATTGTCACCCCTGGGAAGTTTATCCAGAGCTATCTTTAAAGCACTTTGGGAAGTGGGAAGGGGAATCTAAGCATGGATTTAATTTCTTTAGATGTGGGGATTTAGAAACACCTGTTCTGCAGCTAATCTTAGGTTTTCTTTGCACTCAAATTTAATTCTGTGCCTTCTATTTTTGTCATTAGTCCAGAATCTCAGCACTGGCAAGGACCAGAAAGTCATAACCTCACTATTTTGCAGGAGTAGTTGCTTTTGTTTTCATTGGTGTTATATTGATTGGTTGAAGGACAAACCCCACTAAGACAAAGGATGTGCCTCGCTCTTGAGTCATCCCTATCTTTGTGTGCAGGTGAGACTTCACAGCGGACCAGAAATTCTTTAAAAAACCTGTCACTAGTGTGGAAAATAGGCGTCTTTCTTTGGGGCACACGAGGCAGCAAAAATATGCTTCACATTTTCTCTTGCACAGGCTTTTTAGCAGCATTTAGAGTATGTGGTTTCCAGATCTTAGATTTGGAGTGGCTTAAGATCAGAGTCATTTGAGAGATTAAGGTCCCTGTGATTTTATGCCATCAGGAGCACTTCTTAAAGAATAGAATTGGCTTTGATTGAGAACTAGCAGCAACGTAAGAGACAAATGGTAGAAATTTGCATGGACTTCTGCCCTGTGCAAGTGTGGTGGTGCTGCTGGGAGGACAGCAGTGGCAGGCATTGCTGTCACAAGGATGAAATCTGAGTCTTAGACCCAGAGGATTCAGCTTTGTGTGTTTACATATTTTTAGATGCATTTCTTGCATCCGTTTTCTCGTGCTTGCTTGTCTGTCAGGAACTTCTCTCCATCAGAGCTTGTAGAACATGATGTTGGCTGTGGTTGTGGCTTTTCAAAGAGACTGCGGAGCAGCAGAAAAAGTTTGCAATTGCAATGTTTTGATACAGAGAAATCTATTTTAAGCACAAAATGGAGAGTGTGAGGTCTAGTTGGTGGCAGGTGGAGGCACTGGCTGGTTTCCTGATGCGTAATTTTGTGGAGATGAGGAAGGAGATGAGTGCATTTAATCACTGGACCTCACCATCTAGTCTGGATGACCTCCTGCTCCAGTTCTCTAGGATTTAGAAGAAACCATGGAATAACCCCATACAATAACTTGTAATGTTATGGATCAGCAAGCCTACTCTCAAAATACCTCCTTTTCTTCAAGTGAGGCTGCAGAGTGTGGTTGTCCTGTGCAGCTGCTGGGGGTGAGTGAGGCTGGGAGCTCACAGTGGAGCTGGCTGAGCTCTGGCTGGGGCCACTTGCCCTGTGCAAGGAATGGGGCACATCTTGCATGGCCTTGTTCTCATTGCACTTAAATTCTATCATGTTGGGGGTTAGGGGGTCCCACTGAGAGGAGCTAAGAGAACCAACTGCTCTGTGCATGAAAGGCACAGCCCTGGTTTCTCTAATCTGGAGAAGGAAATCTTACATAACCCTGGGGAGTTTCCTCTGGGAGTCAGAGCTTTCCCTTGCTCTGCTGGATGAGCTGCCAGTGCTGCTCCCAGGCCTGTGAATGTGGCAGGTTTGTGACACCCCCAAATGAGCAGCTCTGCTCTCCCAGAGGGACAGTGGCAGTGTAGGCAGATGGATGTGGATCCTCGGACACTTAACAAGCTTTATGCTATCTGCATGGTAGCTGGTAGCTCTGTTTTTCTCTGAGAGTTTCTGCAATCAGCTATGAAAGCCCCAAATATCTGTTTCAATATCTTTTAAAGTTAAGGGGTTTTGTCCCAGCTTTATTATTTGTTAATGCAGATATTGAACAGAAGCAGCATGAGAGCTGGATTCCAAACTGTCCAGCTGGAAGGTTTCAAAATCAGGTAGACAAAAGCAGTTTCCAGAAGGTATGTTTGTACTAGGTTCTTAGCATAGCACTATTTAACTTCTTTTAATCAGTGACCTGGAGGAGAAGAAAATAAAACCATTACTCATAAAGCTCTGAGATAACTTGCAGATTAGGTGGAGTGCAAGATAAGGCAGGGCCTGAGTGACTGGGATTGCACTGTGAACAATGTGTTCTGATGCAATAAAATGCCATACTCTAGAGACAAAATGAGGGCCCTTCTGGTATAATGAGGAGATGGAGGAGGGATAGCTGTCTCCTGGGAAATGGCCAGCCTGAAAGAGGCTGGTGTGTCAAGACAGATAACCATCTGAACTGGAGTTTTTGCAGCCTAACTGTGGCCAAGATTGAAATCTTTAAATGTGTAGACAGGGAAGTACTGAGCTGACTAGGTCCAAGGTGGTTATATCCCTATATTTGGCATTGACACAAGTGTAACCTGAATTCTGTATTCCATCCTGATGCTTGCAGTTCAAGAACATCGGTTAAAATTGGAGAAACTTCAAGAAAAGTGTCATGAGGACTGTTAAAGATACAGAAAATCTGTCTGGCAGGGAAGGACTCCAGGAGCTCTGCCTGTTTTACTGTAGGAGGGCAAGGGGTGACATGGCTACGATTTATAACAGCCTGTGCAGGGAAGAGAAATTTGATAATAGAGAGCTCTTCTGTCTGGCAGTCAAAACTGTAAGGAGATCCAGGGGCTGGAAGGCTCTAACACTGATACTTTTAGACAAGAGATAAGCTGCAAAATTTTACTGGGGTGAATAATTAATGACTGTAGCAGTTTACCAAGGGCTGTGATGACTCCATCTCTGGATATCTCTGAACTGAACCTTTCTGAACAAGAGGCTGTGTTTGAGTCTGGGATTAATTCAGACAAGTCTGGTAGCCTGTATTGTGGCAGTGAACCTGCAGTGAAGAGGTTTGAGACAGTAGATTTTTCTGTTAAAACAGCCTGGGAATTAATTTACACCTGAAGAGACAATGCTGCTGCACAGGTATGTGAGTTTTTTGAGTTCTCTGTGCCCTTGCCATTTTTTATATTGTTCTCAAAGATCCTGAACCATTCCAACTTGCAGGTGCTGCTACAGCTCTTGGTAGGAAAAGTGCATTTTTGAGCTTAGTTGTACACCAGAGAGAAATGATCTCTTTCCATGTCATGCTGCTTCTTCTCAAGATTCAAAACCATTGGGGAAGTAGCGTTTGCTGTTTATTCCATGATATTGCACTTATATTTTGTAAACTGATGAGTGCTCAGTTGGACCTTTTGAAATGGGAGAGATGGGAGGCCCTGGCACCTTTGGTGCATTGATCCCTTTTGTTTGCAGGGAGGAGGGTTTGCACTGAACTACACCAATGCTTGTGCTGAAGAGTTAACTGAGTTTTTGCTTTTGACCTCTCTGTAGAGGATCCAGCCTGCCTCCTTCCCTATCCAGGGTTTGGGGGGAATATATTAACAGCTGACATTGATGATGTTGAGAAAACATTGTAATATAGGTGCATTAAAATGATCTAAGCACTGTAATCTCTTACTTCTTTATGAGGTTTGTGCTTGTTTTGCTTATATGTCACCAAGTGGGTCATGACTCAAATTTAGCCAGTGCTGTTATTAATGCTGGAGCAAGTCTTCAGCAGGCTATTTTTAGCAGCCAGGGCTGTTGTTGAGAGCTTGCGCTTGCTAAAAATGCCTTGGAATGATTTCACAAGCGATACTGTCTGTGGTGGAATTTGCGCACCAGCTGTCTGTCTTCAGGCCAGTTGATTGTGTTGACACGTATTCCCTGTGATTTGTCATCTCTGACTCCCGCTCTGCGATGGCTGTGACAGGCGTGCTATCAGTGTCTGATGGCAGCGAGTGAAGGAGGGGTAAGTGACAGCAGCAGCCTCGTTACTGACAGCTTGGGAAACGCTGAGATCGCAGCGAGGACTTTGGCCTTTGCCGATGTTTGATTTTTCCTTTGCCACCCCACCTCGTGAAGCCCACCTCGCTGCTGCCGTCCTCCCTGGGAGCTCTCTGTGCCACAGCTCGGGCCTTTCCTTGGATCTGCTCAGCACTATTATAAACATCTTCCTGATCTGAGTGGGTTCCTCTGCTGCTGAGCTTTATTTTGTTGCTGGGGGTGGCCTTCTCTCCTAAAGTAATAGGGTAGTTATAATGTAAGCCAAATTTTCAGAGAGGGAATGTCCCAAGGATCTCTGCAAACTGTGATTCCGCTGACTTGTCTGCTGACTTCATATACAGTCTGTGTATGATTCAGGTTTCCCATCAGAAGTTACGGCTTGAAGGAAAGGTATGAGATTTATAAATGAAGTGATTAAATTATTAAAATGTATTACCTGGTGTATATCTGGGGTAGCTTTTAGCCTGCAAAATAAAATAAAAGAGACTTGCTAGTATTGGAAAGTGCCCTTACTCGTGTAAACACAATACACAGAGATGTGAAACTACTCCTGTGACTGTTTTCTTAGTGAAATTACTAGTTCAGTTAGTGAAACAAAAAGGTGTTAACAATTATCCAGGGATTTCAATGTGTTGTAAGTCCTGGAAATACAGAATCATGACATGCCTTTGTGTTTTGTGATGGAGAGTTGAATCAAAGCTGCTGTGATTAAATGACTATGAATTAATTTCAGGACTTTGTTTTATAACAAATCCACTGATGAATGCAAACAGTACAAAACTTTCAATTCACAGACCTTCAAAGCAACCATTTGCTCTTGTCCCTTGAATCTGAAACACCCCACTAATTTTTTCATGTTTCAGAGATACGGATTTCAAGTAAATGTAGAACTATGTGAGGAAGGCAAACAGGCCTTCCGGTAGGATTTTTGCCTCCAGAGACTTTGATGCAAATCTTGGCCCAAGCCTGTAGAGAAAATGAGTTTGATTTTAGACTAATTCTTAGTGGATTTTTGTCCATGGTGCAAATGATGTGTGGCTCATCTGGCAGTCAGAAACCTTCCCTGAGTAAAGGCTGAATTAGAAAATGTGTTTTAATAAGGCTTAATGGGGAAATATGTCTGGATGAAGCTCAAAACAATTTTGCATCACTTGTTTTTATGAGTACTAAGTTTGGCAGAAATTATTAAAAAAGAGGGGGACAGAACCTGTTAGTTGTGGTGTATTTATAATTCCCTGTGGAAGAAATCAGTCTCTCATTACAAGCCTGTAATGGTGTTTGTGCCCTCTTGTTTGATATATACAGTATTGCATTTCTGTCCTTCAGCTCCTGAGTTTTGCCGCATGAGAGAGACTCTGTTCTCCACAAAGGCATCTTTCTCTTTCTATGTCAGTCTGAGCCCAGCACTGAGTTATCTGTCCTGAAGGTGAAGGGACTGCAGCAGCAGCAATAAGCAGTGGTTGAATATCCCATGCACATGGCTCCTAAATAATTCAGCTGGCAGCTACCTTGTGCTTCCGCTCGCTCTTTCAAGTGAGTGCCTTACCTGAGAGCCTGCTTGGGGCTTTTTGCTTCTGAGTCCTTGGAAGTGATTTCAGAGGAAGGCATTTGAATTGTGCCTAAAATAATTCATGCCAGAAAGGGCTTTTGGGAAAAGAAATGTTTAATCTGGGAGGATGTGCTGGTGCCTCCCATTGCAGAAGTGATATGAAGGACACTTAGCCACAGTTCCCGCACAGAGGTCTGTGTTTCTGTCTGCTCAGCAGCTGATTTCTGTGTGGGCAAATGTGCTGAAGAGTCCAGATCGGTTTTCCTTGGAGTACATGAAGACTGGAGGGGGATGTGTGTATCAAACTCCTTTTCTGCCCTCAAAAGAATGACATTCTTAGCCCAGCTGTTTGAAGAATGAACTTTATTTCCTTTAGTATTCCCTTCCCAATATCTACAGTCCTCCTCAGTGCTTCCTTTCTACTGACTTACCTATTTTTACCTTGGCTAAAGGCTGGGATTAACTCTGTGTGTGTGACTGTACATGCAGCCTCAAATTACATACTTCAATATTATGGAAAGGTCCAGAATGAAATGTTCTGGGGATCAAGCAGCAAGGGAAGGAAAGCAGAAAGGGAAAGTGTGTTGTACTGATTGACTGAGCAACTTGTCAAAAATTCTGTAATACAACTACCTCTGCTGCAGGGAGGTGAGCACAGACCTATTTTCAAGACTCCCCAACTCCTGTCACTTTGTAAATTAACCCTGTGGTATGAATCCAGACACTTAGTGCTGGGCAGTGAAGAAGAAAAGCAGATTTTGGAAGTTGCTTGTTGGCAGCTTCAAGTTGCAGTTTTGCAACTGGTTCCATTGTGCTCTACACTGGGATCAGGGTGGTCTGAAACTGATCAGATGCTGAGTCATGTTTAATCTGTAACCTGTAAATATCACTTAGTTTATGACCTAGTCACTTGTGCCTGCTGCCTTTAGTCTCTGCAAGTCTTTGTGGCTCAAGGGTTCACTTCAGGTGTGTGTTGGGGATCTTTAGGAGCTGACCTACCCAGATTTTTCCTTGTAGTTGCTGGACAGTACAAATTTCAGTCCTGTGTTTCTTGAGCTTGGATATGTACTGGTTCATTTATTTAACAGATCATTTATACTCTGGGTTTGTCTGTTAGGGATGGTATCTGTCAGAAAAAGGAAAATGTAGTAGTACATGTGAACTGATGAATATTAAGGCAAGTGCACCAGGTGTTGTGAAGTGAGTGCATGTGCTGCTTCTAAAACAGTGTTTGCTCTTTAGTTGTTGCTGTGAATCTCTGTGTTTGTGCTATTAGTTAATCCTTCTAATCTGTTATAAAGAGATTCAGACATGGAGTTCTGTTTATTGTTCTTTTACCCCCCACTAAAATTAACATCTTTCCATTCACTAAAATCGTAAGTCACCATGGCATGTTCAGAGCATCAGGATTTTTTGGTTCCTTGTGGTAGAAGGAAACTGAAAAAGGTGCAGTGATAGGAGTTTCTTATTCATATTTCTAACCACTTAATGCAACCTCTGACTGATAAAAGTGACTGGATGTAAAGTAAATACATTTTTACTGCAGTGTCCTTAAATATCCTTAACAGTTGAGCAAAGGCCTATGAGATTTTTTTAAAGAATATTGAGAGCATTTGGATTTGGTGACCTTTTTTTCAGTCAAACGCTGGTGGAACTTCATCATCACTTCTGAGTGAGATGATTTGACCTTTATCAAGAATTTAAAACCTCTGGACCCAGAAGAAGAATCCAAAAAACCTACTTCTTTCAGAGTAATTATAAGCATATAGATAGATCTAGCAGTGCCATTTCTGTTTTAATTGGAGTAATGTGTTCTACACAAATACGTGCAGAATCTGAGCACTATTAAAGGAGGCTCAAGTGAAAGAAAATTCCTGGGGTGGTTCTTGTTGAAAGTAATTGCAGAAAATGCAACTTTTCACAATATTCCAGCTTTTGGTTTTTATTTTCTTCCTGATTAAAATGCTTCCCTGTGGAAGCCAGATGGAGGCAACCAGCATGATTATTCACGCAAATAACTTAAAACATGCAGCGGAAGAAAAGACAGCGTATGGCACATGCATTACTCTGCTGGATCGATCTTTGCAAGCAAAGATCCACTTTCCCCCATGAGGAAGTTAGGAGGGTCTTAAAACAACGAAATGCTGTTTTCTTGTTATTTTCTAGGCCCAAACACAAGGTAAAATCAGCTACTTCTGCAAAAGTGTTTTTGGGGGGAGAATAAAATCCACGCTTTTGAGTGAGTAAATTCAGATGGAGTAGTATTTCCTCTTCCTTTGGTGTACAACAGTATTTTGCTCACTTGGTTGTCTATTACCCATAATAAAACCTTAATTTTTGTGTGGTTAGCTTGAATTTACAGTTCTCCTTTTCTATTTTTTTTTTTAAGTTTCCTTCATCTCTGTAACCAACAAGCTGCATTAATCCTTTCTGTATACACAGATTCATAATCTGTTGTTGAAAGCATTATCCTTTGCTTCTAGGGATCAGATGTCAAAAGCAGAGTGTTTGGGATTCTCTCTTTTTCTTCAGATTGCTGTAACTGTGAGGGTTTTTCTTCACTGGATGTAGAATAAACCAGTCTCTTCTTTAAGTACTTCCACAGCCTGTCTGAAAACTCTGTAGCCCAACATAATGGTTTTAACTTCATAATGAGGGGTTACTCTTCCTTTAATACATGAGAAGCAAGGGCAGAGAGATGAGAGATGCAGATTCATTGTCCCTGTGGGCTTCTGCTGCAGCAGCTGAAGGTGATTTAACTGTGATCAATTTATAGTTTACAGTAATCCATCAGGTTATGAACCGCAGGGGCTGTGGGCTGGATAAGCTCTCTGCTGTCAGCTGTGCTTGCGGGGTGGTAAATTCCAGCAGAAGGGCAGGGAGGAGTCAGATCAGAGCTCTCCCAGCCACCGTAATTAAATCTAGCCGAGGTCACAGAGGCAGCGCGTTAAGGACACACCTTCGAGGCCATCGGTGCCGAGGGATGGCTGGAGAGATCACCCAGATGGCTCAGGTGGTGACTAGTGTCTCGCTGCTGGCAGTAGCACCCGGTTCAGGACACCTGCGGTGCCCCAGATGTGTCAGTGTTCTGTGGAAGTGTACACCTTTCGTTCACAGGTGGTGTGCTGGGCTGTGCAAGGAGCTCACTGCACTTCGCAGCCCTGTGGGACAGCATAGCCAGCAT
Source organism: Entomyzon cyanotis (assembly GCA_024500445.1). Lineage (NCBI taxonomy): Eukaryota > Metazoa > Chordata > Aves > Passeriformes > Meliphagidae > Entomyzon > Entomyzon cyanotis. Next base: position 6,224,788 of record JAKEPQ010000852.1, read on the forward strand.
CCCTTGAATGAGCCAGTCATTAAATTGTCCTGCCCAAGCCCCAAACTTTGTGCTTCCAGATGCCTGTGCCTGCCTTTCTCCCAGGTGCTTGTTCTGCCTGGAGCCTTGGGAGGAGCCATGGTAATGGTTTTCCTGCGATGGTCCTGAAATTTCAATCTCAATTACTTTCAGCTGCACTTCTCTGAGAACTGTGCTTCCACAGTACATGCTAAATTGTTTGGAAGGACTACATATGCCTCAGGATCAAAATGCAACAGGAAACGTCAGCAGCATGTCTAAATAAACATCTCTGTCTCTCTTACAAGAGTGTTTAGCAGCTCCGTTGGCAGATGTTTCTATAAAATGTTAAATACTGTGCTTTCCAATCCTCCAAACTGTTTGTAATGCAGTAAATAGCAAAGGACAGGGAAACCAGCTGAGGGAAGGTATGGCAAAGAATGGGATAGCCCTAAAGTATTAGTGGTTCTACAGAAACTAAAAGGGAAAGTGGGTCCTGGGAGCGAATATTTCATCGATAATGATGGGATATAAAATTCTTTATTAATGGAGTGCTTTGCTTTAGATGTGTAAAAGTACAGAAGGCAATAGGTTGGTTTCATGCAAGTAAGGGGCTTTGTGACTGATGTCTGATTTTAGTATATCAGGAGTTGTTTACATGCATTTTTGTATCAGTAGCCTGACCTACCAAGTTTTTGAAGTGTAAAACCTGAACAGAGCTTAGTGGTCTGTGTGTTGTTTTTGTTGTTATTTTGTTTGTCTGGGGATTTCTGGTTTGGTTTTTTTTTTCATTCCTTGTGCATCCCTTGCATCCTCTTAAAATGCCTTTTCTTTTTCTAGTAAAATTACTTTTACTTTGGTGTGCTAGGGGGACAAGGGGCTTTCCCTTTCTTTTTCAGTTCCTCTTTGTGTTTTCTGTCTCTTCATTCCTTCATCACACAATATGTTTCAACTTAAGCTCAGGGTATCATCTGTTTAAAGACTTGTCAGTGACTTTGCTGATAGGGGCAGTCACAGACACCTCGTCCTCCACTTGCCAAGTTCAGCTGTCTCTGCGTGGTGTCAGTGCTGCTGCCTCGGGCTGCCTGGAGAACTGGGGCAGCAAACTGGTCCAGTTCACTGTGCTGCTGCCCAGATGTTTTTGCTGGTGCAGCAGCAGGGCCTGATAAAGAAATTCTGAGTTGTCCCACGGGTGACTCCATCACCCCGATAAAGGACAAGGGCATTCTCAAGGTCATTCTCGGCAGGTCAGGCACAGCTGGGATGGGCAACAGGGATGGGAGCCTGACGTGGCTGCAGAGCACTGACCCTTGCACCAGCACCTCCTGGATGGCCAGCAGAGACAATTAGCGCCTTCATTCTAATCTCCCTGGGTGCTTCTGCAGGCTGTTTTTCTTCCAAATGCTTTAAATGCCAGACCTTCGATACTGTCAAGTACCAGAAAGTAAGATTAGATAAGGTGAAGCAGCAAGTGTGTGCTGAGAGCCAGTGGAAGTTGCCTGAGTGAAGCCTTTGCATGGGGACAGCAGTGGGTGCAGGCTGGGCTCTGCAGGAGCAGGAGGCTATGCCGCTGTCCCCATGTCCCTTGGCTCTGGCGCCACTTGTCACGTTTCAGGCTTGAGGCAAGTGCTGGATCCTGAAACCAGAGGCCAGGCGTCAGGGGCTGGAGCTGGGAGAAGGCACTGTGCTGGCAGTTTTATCACTGCAAAATTGAGGAAGGGATAATTGGCTTGTTCTGTAAAGCCAGCTGATCTCTGGCAATGAATGAAAAGCAGGTCAGGCTCAGAACAAGGTTTGACTACTCTGTCTAAACCAATACCTGGGTTTTTGGAAGGTGGATGGGTTGTATTTTCTTATACTGTAATAGGCATTTTGTCCGATTACTCAGTGATTCCTGGGGTTTTTTTGAGATGGCATAAACTGAGATCATGATTGTTCTCTCTTCTCCACCACTGTGACTTTCCTTGTCTCAGTGGAGTTCACAGCTGCATAAAACCATGGAGGTGAATGCAGAATTGGATGGTAGATGTGATATGAGACATCCCACTTGTTCTCTTGAACAGATTGCAATTCATGCTATTACCTAAGTATTCTCACTTCCTTACTGCCAAATCATCCCTGAAATGCTAGAAACTGAAACCAGAAGAATCTAGTGCATTGTAGCCTGGTAGCAGGAGAGAAGGAAGGAGTGGCCTGTGCTGGGAGGCCAAGCTTTAAGATGTTCTAAGCCATGGAAAAATGTTGTGTTGCTGTCTGCTGTGTGATGCCAGGACACCATCATGCAAGAGTGAATGTAAAAACAGAGGTGGAAAAACGGGGCTTTTGAACTTAGTTTCGGGGCAGGAGAAGAAAATGCAATCCCTTCTGCTTCAAACCTAACCCAGTGAAAACATTTTGCATTTTTTTGGGTTTGTTTGTTAGGTTTGTTTTTTTATTTTAGTTTGTTTTTTTTTTTATTTTTACCATTGGCAATGTTTTCTGCAAAGAAAACAAATGTTCACCTGGATTTCTTTACACAGTTTCTTACGTGCATGCGAAATTTTCAGCCCTGCAATTGCCCTGAAGTCACTTAACTGGCCCCGTGTTTCCAGCATGCTGAGCAGGCTTTGCAGAGGCTGAAGAGATTTGGAGTCCGTGTTGCTGCACTGATATGTCACTTTATCTGTCAGCCAGGAGTCTCTTCTGTCCTCTTTGTATACACATGCCCATGCTGGCCAGATGGTGCTGGATTTGGGTGCCATCCAAAGCAGCGCATTAGAAAGGCCAGGTTATGTGTCGTATTTCAAAAGCCAAGAAGTGCTGCCAGTTCTGCTCTTCTGGTAACAAACAGCTTGACTTAATATATTGATCATGTTGTCCTTGCTATTCTCAAGCTGATTTCATCTAAGGCACTAAAAGGGATGTAAGGTTGAAACTGGACAGATACCACCTGTTGCCAACTCAGTAGCTAATACCTGCATTTGCACATACTGCGTGTCCTAGAAAAACCTGCTCCCTACCACCACCATGAAACCCTTTCTAGTGCCAGGAGGAGATTTCCACGGTGTTTGACTGTTGGTTCTCCTGCAGCACAGTATGATTAGGAGCTGGGAGATGTAGATCTGCCAGAGAACTGATGTTTGATTTGGGCTGAGCTGCTTTGCATTTGGTAATTTCACATTCTGTAAAATAGAGGTCAAAATGCTGATTTTCTTTGTTGTGCTTTAAGAATTGCTAATGAGAAAAGCTTGATAAAAGCTAAATAGTGATGTTATTTATAAATTATGAAGGAACTTTCCCTCACCTTCTCAGCATACCTTTTTTTTTTTTCCTGGAGGAAGACCTTTGCTAATGGGATGTGAAAGCCACAAGCCCCATCTGTATCAATAAGAGAGTCGTGTGAAGAGAGAGAGAGATGTGTTGTGGAGAGAGATGGGGAATTAAGTGCCATTAAGCACGTGTTAATTAACATGGCCCCTCACTTCCCGGGTTGCTGCCTTCTGTGGGGTGGGTGCACATTGAAGCTGGTCTTTCTGGTTTTTAAAGCCTTTATATTGCCAGTCTGTGTCTGTAAGGCTTAAGAATACCCTTGCCTCTGGTATCTTTGCAAAAAGAGTGCTGGTGTCTTGGTCACCTGCTTTTGCAGATTCTGCTGAAACCTGAGAGCTAATGCTTACAATTTTGCTCGGTTCACAGTGGGGAACTCAGAAAATCCAGATCCTTCACTGGAAACAAATACCTCAAAACCCCTGTGTTTTTAAACCCCTTTCTGCTTTAGTGAGCACTTCTGTTCTGATGTGTGAAATTTCCCCTTGTGCCCTTCTATCAGCTTTTTGAAATGGAGTACTCTTGATATTATCTTTTTATCAGCAGTTTTTACTATCATAGGGCTCCCTGAATTCCTTGACAAGAGCTGCTTTGCACACAAAAGCAAGATTACCAAAGGCTCCAGGAGAGACGCCGTGACCCGTTGGGTGCTGGGTTTGGGAATAGGGCTGAGGCACTGTGGGGCAGAGCCAGAGGGTTTTGCAGACATCCCGTGGCACTTTGTCTCTTAGCAACACCATCCTGAGATGGAGGTGGCAGAGGGGACACTGGCCTGCTGCACCCCAGCATCTCCCTGCTGTGCTGACCTGAGTCTCCTCACTCATGCCTGCTGCTGGGCTGTGATGTGCTGTGGGAATAGCTGGGCACCAAGAGTCCCCTGGGTTACAACTGTGATGGAAATTGGAGCTTTATTAACAAACAGGAGTTGCAAAATGCTTTTATAGGTATTTCTCATCTCAAAAGTTTTTTGTTGTTGCACATTTGAGTCCTGCTGCAACTTTTACCTAATTTTATGAGCACTTTTAAAAACAACTTTAAGACCAGTATCTCACATGAGATGTGCTTGTTCTCCATTGCTTGTGCTGCTGTAGGGTTGTTAGTTAGGCAGTGTGTGTGTATATGTACAATATAATTGCCATGTCAGGTTTTCTGTTTCTTGTTATCTACATAAGGAAGGCAGAGAGCTGGTGGAGGATGTCAGCTGTGATGTGGGTTATTAAAAACTACAAGACAGAAGTAATCACAAGAAATCCTGCTTCCACACAGGCTGTTCCCCAGAGTCTCTGGTTGCATCTGTTCTGTCTTAACCCTTCTTACATTGACTAGGTTTTTTGGTTCTTGCCAAAGGGTTATGCCTGTTTGAACAAATAAATGCTCTGTGCTGCATCTGTATTTCTTGCTCTGTGATATTTACTGTTGACAAGGTGCTGTGAACAGTGAATTAGAAGCAAAGTTGAACTCTCAGAAATGTGCAAGAATCAGATGTTCAAGTGCTCTTAGCTAATTTGAATGGGTTAGCAGGGATGAAACTTGCTGTTCTGTGTCATGTTTTAATTCCCTATTGTGTTTCAAAGTTGAGGGCTACCAGCAAATGGAAAACTTTGCATGAACGCCCCTTTCTCTAGTCTCTGACTGGCAATGTCTTGTTCCAAACAGGAAGAAAAATGTCCTACAAGCCAGCCAGCCTTCAGTTTCAGGTCTGGGAAGTTTAGATAGATGTTTCTGTATCTGAAAGCTAAGCATTAGAAGAAACTTGTAATTTAGCATGGGAATTGAGTAAATGGTTGCAAAGAGACCCAGCTTAGCGCCACTTGTTTAGTGGAAGACTGGGGTCCTCTAAACATAGTGGTGAGAGGGTGTCAAAACCGATGAAAACTTGGAGTACTGGCTCTGGATTTGGTGAGAGAGCGTGGAGTGAGTGACAGCACCTGCTCTGCTGAGCTCTGTCTCTGCAGTGGGTCGTCGTCCTGGCAGCTCTGCCTGCCCCAGGCCGTATTTGACATGCTTGGATGAGTGGATCACATCATTCCCATTCTGCACATGTTCTCCTCGCTGAAGCTTGCTGGGTCTGTTCGCTTTTACCCTTTAATTGTCTGCTGTCCTGGTTGGGTGTTTGCTTGGTTACTTGTTCCTCCATGGCAAGAGACTAACCAGGCAAAGTACAAAGTCTCTTTTTCCTCAGGAACAGTAATGGATGTGCTGATTTATCTGTTCCTCCTCATATCGCCCATTTTAAGCTGATGTAGCCAGGAATTGCTGGTGTCGTTTGTCAGTCCCTCAGAAGTCTCTCTTCCCATTAGCACTGCACTTGCCCTCCATTTCTTGCTTTCAGTTTCACGTCCCAGAGGAAACGGGGCTGGAAATGAGAATGAAATATGGGTTTCCTTCTTAAAAAGAAAATAAACCAAACCTTAAGGGCTTCCTATTGGAATGTGATGGGATTGGACTCCTATCTCTTATCCTTTGAAAATCCCAGCTGGAATTATTTAATGTCAAAGCATGGAATTTCCCAGTGTGAAATTCATGGCTGGCTAAGGATGCACTGGGGATTAGAAAGACATCACTTTGCCAGGGTAGCGTTGCTGTCACTGCAGGAGACCTCAGTTGCACAAAGGGACATTGCTGGTCTGTCCTGCTTCAAAGCTAAATCTTGGGGATGAGATTCTTCAATTCCCATTGAGGTTACATGCTGTGTGACTGACAGCTGGATTGGGGTGGAATAAACCAGAGCGAGTAACACTTTGCACTGCCTGGGAATAGAGAGGGAAGAAAATGAGGGAGGTGAGCAAAACATAATTTGCTGATTTTCTTATGTGATAAGAGGATAGTTTGCTAGGGCACATCCAAAATTTCCCTAAGACCACAGTTGGGTGGCTTTGCTTATCTGGCTGCTTAGTAAAAGAGTCAGATCAGATAATTACAATTGTTTCTTCTGCTCTAAAATTACAGTAAAATAAAAATCTATGGTATGGGACCCTGATGTCTTGCAAAGCTTCAGCTCAGATAACACCACTCTCCTTAGGAGAAATCTTGAAGTTTTGGAGGGTGTCTTCTCAGTTTCAAAGTAGCTGTATAAAGAAAAACCAGCATATTTAGACAGGATGCTTTTTTGTCCCTCTGATCAGGGATGGATATTTTAAGTAGGCATCAATGTCTGTGTTAGGGATCTATAAAGGACTTAAGCAAAACAGGAGCTGGTGCCTGCATGTGCACTGACTGGTGAGGTGTTAACAAGGTGTTGTTTCTGAGGCTCATAAATCAGCAGTGCTTGAGGTGACGGGGGCAGAGAGAAGAGCAACTCTGTAACATTAAAAGAATAACCTTCCTGGCCTCTTTCTAAACTGTTGATCTCTCTATAAAAGAGGATTTGCCCTGCTGTTCTAATAAGAGTGATAATATATGTGTAATTAGAATTTAATAATTATTTGTGTGACTGGATCCTACTGCATAAGCTGGTTCAAGTGATTGTGTAACCTTTGCATTGTGTTCATTATCTAATGTTAAAATAACAGCTGGAAGTTGAGAGACTGACATGCAGTTTTAAAATTACAGAGCTTGAAATTGCTGCTGTCTGTAAACATATGAAAATCTATTAATGACCTTTGAGCTCTCTGACTGAAAATGTTTTGTAACATAGAATACATTAAAATTGCCTGCTACTGTAGTGTATGTTTCCCATTTCTCAGCAATTGCCTAGGATATAGATGAATGTTTTGCTCCTGCCACAGATATCAGAATATTTGAAGCTATTCTAGGAAGCCCTAAGGACATACTGAAACATTTGGTTGCTTGTTGTTTGTTCAAGCAAACCAGTTATGGAAGAGCCACTCAGGAACACGTGGTGTGCTCAGCCCTGGATGTAGGAGAAGATCACTGCTGGCCAGACTGACAGCTGCAGGCCTGCACTGCACAGTGCATCTCTCCAGCAGCATGTGAGGAGGAGCAGGGGTGGCCAGAGTGGCACAGATGCACCATCCTGGGCTTTTCATTAGTGCATGTGACATTCAGATAGTCAGAAAGGCATTTCTCTCCTGCTAGAAGTCATCCTGTGCAGAGCTTTCCCCTTAGGTTGCAGTAATGTGCTATGGGCAGCTGTTTCTGGAGAAGGCTGGCTTCTACATATTTCTTCTTGTTGAACCATTTATATTTCTTGTCATTTGTTTCCCAGCCAGAAGAAACTACCAGAGGACTAATTATTGATACACATTCTTGAGCTCATGACAGCTGAACTGAAAATCGTTGCCTACCACTGAGGGCAACTGCGGAGTTGGTAAAAAATGCCTCTAGTGTCGTGGTGTTTAAACATAAATTAATTTATAACGCAGCACCAGGGATCAGGATATGGCTGTTTTTATTTCTGGAGACTCTCACCCCTACAGCAGACATTGGCAGGAGTGAGTTTGTGAGCGCTCGTCGCTCTTGGCGCGGCGTTCGCTGGCTTTGTGCAGCCTGTGTCAAACCGCAGCTGAAGTGGAGCTCTCAGCCTGCTCTGCTGGAGCTGAGGAACATTCACCCCTCTGTTCTGCAGCAGCGCTGGGAACAGCACCCTTCCTTCCTGGGAAGGTGGGAATAAAGAGTGTAGGCTGGAAGCAGAGTCTCAAAACGTCTGCAGTTAGTTGTAGAATGAATGTGTTTGAGGCTGTCACCATGTGGGAGATTCGTCTGGAGCTTTCATGCTGAAGGTGCTATTGCCTTAAAAGCAGTACATTTTTCATGGCTGTGTTTTAAAAGTGTGTACCATGAAGTGAGCATGTGGTAGAATCCTAAAAAGTAGAGAAATACTTTGTATTTAGTGGGTGGAAGCTTTGAATTACTTAAGAAGTCAGGCTGAGGTTCTTGAAGTCAGAGTGACCAAGCTACCTAAGGTTATAGCTCTATCTCTTCAGTTTCAATATGAAGCTACTAACATGGTAATCAGTACAATCATATTGTGGTGATTGTGTATTTCATGCTGTGACAATCAAAACTTTAAATGCAGAAGTATAGATGGAGGAGAGCAATTTAGGTCCCTGCCTTTGGTAAATGAGCCATGTGTCCAGTCCATCTGCCCAGCCTCAGCTTGGCTGAACTCCATTTCCAGAGTCCAGCTCATGGAAGCATGACATGCCCCTCTCAGCAGAGGTAGAAACAGTTGTGTCTTCTCCTTTTGTTATTAATTTTAAAGAGAGAGGTAGTATTTCTAAGCATTCCTGTCTATAGTAATAAATAGGCTGGAGGCATTTTTACTCAACACTGTGTTTCTGTTTTTGTCTGACTAGTTTAGCTGAAAATTGGTCATGATGAAAGCATCCAGCTGCCATAACAGTTTGTGCTGGTAGGATCCTCATGCCTTTTTCCTGAGCAGTTTTGGGCCACTTGGGTACTGGGGGTTATCTTCCTAGCAAGATTGGAAATGAGTGATGAAATGGCCACATCAGGCTGAGGAAGGAGCTGCTTCTTCAGGTCCTAGTTCTGCCACTCAATGCGAGCTGTTTCAAATCTGTGAGTGCCTGTTTGAATAATCTGGGGAGAGGGAAATTAGTCCAGATTAAGTGTTTAAAGGCTGCTCTGTCAAGAAGCTTGTGGTTGCTGGCTATCAGCAGCTTGGGCTCAGCAGTGTCCTTGGATATTGGCACACTTGAGGAATGTCTTCCCAAAACACTGGACCTGAAGTGTGTGCCTGACTGTGTCACTTGCTTACTTGCTGGTTACCTTTGGAAGTTAGTTGAGATTGATGGCCCCTGGTCTTGTTCTTCAAGGTGAGGATGTTTATGCTTAGTCTGTTGCTTGTGGGGTGCTGGGCAGTGTTGTGGTGCTGCTGCTATTCTAATAATTCCCTTGGGAAGGAGCTGCCAGGAGGATGGGAGTTTGCAGGAAGGACATGCTCTGTGCTCAGCATTCTCACCCAGCAGTGCAGCCATCAAATCAGCTGGGATAGCTGCTGTCTGACAGGCACAAGCTCTTGCCAGCTCCTTTGTACACGACATAAACCAGGCAGGCTGAGCTCCCAATCTTGTCTGAAAGCAGCTTCAGCCAAAATGTACCTTTTATCTGCAGTGAAAGCTGGGCAGGGTGGCCTTGTTGGTGCATGGGCAGCAGCACCTCTCAGCACTCCTGCAGCCTGTAAAAGCTGGGCAGGCTGCGCTTGCAATATGCCTCATTTCATCTACCTGGAAATGGTGCCCCAGCTTCCCTTCAATCATTTAAGCTCCCTTGCTCTCTGACACACTTTCCGCTGACAGTAATTCTGTGAGCACTCGTCGGGCATTTACTGCCATCACTAGAGGAAATACTGATGGCTTAAAATGGGATCATTTCCTTTCTGATGGACAGCAAGCACCTGTGGGAGTTCTAATAGCTGTGCAGTGTCTGTAAGTAGGCAGCGAGGAAGACGGGTGCAGTTCTCTGCAGTGAGGCACCTGCAGGCTCTGAGGAGGAAATTGGAGGAGAGGGAGAAAGTCACGGCTGGCTGCCTGTGGAGCTTGTGGAGTGCGACTTAAAACAGGAGATTTTGTGTAGCCACCTCCCCCCATGGGTGATGGTGGAGAAGGGCTTATACCAAAAACATGGGCAGCCATATGCTCACATTCCTGCAGATTTCCTTGACCCCTTACTGAAGTGAATGTGTTCTATATGTGCATTCTTACTTTCATTGTCCCCTAAATGACTGTTAAACACTCTGTTTCCAAGTACTTGCTGCTACTGTGGAGGGAGAGGACTGGGTTTTTCCTTGAGTAATTGAAAATGAAGGGAACAGTATCACCCCCTTTCTTGCCAGTTTTTAAAAACTATTACTGCTCAGCAGTATGTCATTATTTATTCAGGTCTCGTGCAGGCAAAAAGTGCAACCAAAGCCTTGTAAATTCAGTTTGGATTGAAATGCATTTAAAAGTCGAGGGAACTGACTTTACTTTTGGTAGTTTTTGACTGTGTTGTGTTGAAGCAACATTTGTTCAGGCTTTCTCTGCTTGGTGCTGTGTCTTTGAGGTCCTAGAAGCAAAGGTCTTAATTCTTTGGGAGACATAACAAGTGGGTGTTCAGCAGAGTATGGCAGCTTGCTCTTCAGCTATTCATAGGTGACAGGAACGTAGCCTCTGGTAATAAATTTGAGTGTTTCAATTACAGTGAGTTTCTTGGTTCATCCACTTGTATTTTTAAGTTAAATCATGTATCATAAACCTGGAAACCAGTGTCAGCTTCAAATGTCTTAACATTTCCAAGGCTGTCTTGTCAAAAAGTCATCTTATTCTTGAGCTAAACACGTGACAGGGTCAGAGCAAATGTGATGCATTTTAAAAAGCAGGACCCGAACTCATCTGGAATATGTCAGCTGTGAAAGGAGAATTGCAGTCCAAGGTTAAACAAGCAAGGATTTCATTTGCAATCATTTTAATTGATATTGATTGCATTGCTTGAATGTAGGGTCAAAGCAAGAAAGTCACTTCAAATCCAGACTAGTTTCTGCCTTTTAAAACCGCTTTTCTGTCTTTGGCTGAGGGGCTGTGGGGCTTGAGTTACGTTTGCAGTGGGGGCAAACAGAGGGCTGAGAAGTAAAACAAACAAGTGTGTGTTCTATTACAGGAGAAGTGAGAACTTCCCCATCGGTGGAAATTGAGCCGTCTGGCTGGACATGCCAGCAGACTGCTTCCCAAAGTGCCCTGGGCTCTGGGAGAGTGAATCAGGCTGGCCTCCTGTCAGGGGGGCTTCCAGCAAGGAGCCACAGTGCTGAGCTGTGGGTCAGCCCTCCTTCCAGCCTTTCCCTGGCTGCACTCACTGCGAGCAAACTCTGCCCCACAGCTCTCCCCTCTCCCACTGTTAAATGTGCTTCCACTCATTTTTGAAATCTCCAGTTTTGTTTGCTGCCTCTTCACCATGCTGAGTTCAAATTCAGTCACCTTGGTGTGGTCCTGCCTGATACCCTTCAGTGGTCCTTTTTTATATCTTTTTTCTTATTATTCACCTAATTTCATTTGCCTGTTGGCTATTCATTTCTTCTTGTGCTGGCTCCTGTTCTTGCAGTGGTTTCTCTCTATGGACCCATCTTCAAATCCATGCTTTAAAGTTAGTCTTTCATGTACATTTCTCATGTATATCTCCAATATTATCTTTCCATTTGAATTACTGCCTCCTGTGTCCCCTTTATGCAAATAAATGGACAGTTGGTTTGTATTAGGAGTGTTCTTGTCTGTATTTGTAATGTGCTTTGTCCACTTAGAAACCTTGAGAACATTGTCAGCAATTGTTTCTGTGGTGCTTTTCTATAAACTGAGTATCAGGGCAATAGGAATATTTAAAAATTACCCTAATTAAAAATAAGTCTGTTTCAGGTACTTTCTGAGCCAGGATCTCTCCCTGAACTATTAAACAAACCCATTTGACAATCCTCCTGCTAATTGCATGATAAAGTTGATATAAGGATAGATGGTGCTCAGATCCTCAGGGGCTTTTCCATTGCAATTTTTTGAGAGAAGCTGGAGGCAGGAACAGGGACAGGCAGGGTCAGTTTCAGAAACAACAGTGTTTTTTATTTCCTTTGTGTGGATCCTTCTCCTACTTGATGTTCAGGAGGATATTTCACATTCCCCAACTTAAAAATAAGTGCTGCTGTGGAGAGAGAAGCTGGAGGCTGTTTCCCTTCTGGGAAATCAGCCCATATAATCTTCTGAAGCTGGCAGAGGCAGTCTGGCAGGAATGGAGTGTAACCAGTCCTTGGCTGAGCCTTGCAGTGTCCGATGGGCCCTGGGGATGAGGGATTGTAATGGACTTGATTTCGCACCAGGGCTGCATTTCGAACTGATGCTTGAGGGCTAAGGATAGTTATTTTATTATCTGTAGGTGTTATTTTTGCCCTCTGCATCCCAGCAGCACCCTCGAGGGTTTTCATCTAGCTGTGTGGGTTTTGGACATTTTCTTCAGGTTCTTTAAGTGTTCCCTGTGTATGAAAGGTATTTACAACCACAGCCTTCCCCTGCATGCTCTCTGAGATCTCAGAGCTGTGTAAATTCAGAGGATTAAGGCTGAGTTTGAGCTGGGCTGAGCAAACAGGCAGAGATAACTCCAGCCAGCGGATGGCTGTGGGATGTCAGCTTGTGCCAGGCTCCTCCAGGGCTGATCATTATTTCCTGATCAAACAGACAACGTGTGGAGTCCATTGTGTGGAATTCTCTTGCTGTGGCATTTTAGGGGTAAGAACAGTCTCATTCCAGAGCTGAGGGCTGTGCATCCGCATTATTCCCAGCTTTACTTATCAACTGAGCAGTGTGTACCTTGAGTGTCTTTGGAGATTGCAGCTGTGCCTTGGTGACAGAAGAAAAATGGCTTTTTGGGAAGGAAAATTCCGAGTGATTAAGGGTTCCTGCCAGATCTGCTGCAAGCAGAGGTGCAGTTGCATAACTTTAACTAGCTTGGGCTGAATAGTGATGGAAAAAAAATACACAAAGGTTTGTATTGTGGACTCCCAAAATCTGTTGCAGAGCCTTGGTTACATACTTGGGTTGCCAGCTTTTGCCAGGGTCTTTGTCAGTGGATCCTCACAGCTGCTGATGTATGAAATATTTCAGGGAGAGCTGGAGGATGCACCACAATCTTATTTTCAGTTGAAGTGTTCTTTGGTGTCTGTACATCCAAATAAACAAATTGGGAGATAGAATCTGTATGTTTCATGGAGTAACTGCCAGGAAAGAGGCTCTGAAGAAAGGCCTAATTCTTCCTTATCTGTAACTGTGCAGCCAATTAGAACCATCTGCTCTCCGTCTGTAGCCCAGACAGACAAGGGGCTGCAGATGGAGAGGCTGTAGCCTGCCCTGGAAGGTGTGAGAGAAATTCCAAAGTGAGGACAGGTAGGAGACAGTGCTGGAAGCAATGAGTAGTAAGGAACAAAATAGTTCTCTATATTCTGGAAGAAAATTTAGTTATCTCCTTTCTGGAACTGAGAAGAGAGAATGGGCCTGGATCCACCAGCCTTCCCTGGAGAATGGGATTTGCTGGACTTGTGACAGCAAAGGTGGTCAGGTCTGCAGACTCCTGGGTTGGGCAGAAACCACAAGGCTGATGTGGAGACCTTTTGACCTCGGGGTCTGACTTCAGATATTATCACTGTGTGAATCCCTAGGTTTTACATGATGTGCAGAGGGTGAAAGTATCTGCTGCTCTGGGCTTGCCAGGGGGAATGCTCCAGTGGGGCAGTTTGTCAGGAGGCCAGTCTCACCTGCAGGCTGGGATTTCTGCATTGAAGTCAGTCAAGGTGCGTCAATAAACGTCCACTCTCGTGATGTAGTGTGTATTCTGGATGTGCTTAAATTTTCCAGCAATTGCCTGTGCACAAGCACAGATGCACATCCCAAAATAGCAAGCTCTTGTACTAAGTGAGGTCCCCAACTTGGAGGTCATAAACTTTAGTAAAAGAGCAATCACTGGAAGGCTCTTTTAGTAGAGCAAATAGAAAGGAAACAAAGGAGGCAAGAACAGAAACCCCATTAGCCCCCTCCTGCTCCCTGCCTGAGGCTGCAGAGGTCTGCATTTAGCAGCCTGGAGAACACCCTGCTGTCACCCTCTGTCAGCAAGGACATGCTGAGTTCAGTGTTCTACCATCCCAGAAAACAGTCCTGTGAGCTGTGTCCTCTGCTGAAGCAGTGAGGAGCAGGACTGGGGAGTGAGTTTTCTTGTCATGGGCTGACAAATGTGGCTGTGTCCCCATGGCTGCCCCAGGCCTCCCTTTGCTGTCCTCCTGCTGGAGGCAGGAGCAGCCTCAGCCTTGGCGTTTAATTCACAGCTGTTTGGAAAATGCTTGAGATTCTTGGATGCAAGTGGCACTACAAATGAATGAATTATTTCCTTGGCTTTGATCCAGCTATAACTGTATTTCCTGAATTAATTTTGCTGGTAGCTCAGTGATGAGACAGACCTTAAATCTCCAGACAAAATAGGGATAAAAGGCTGCATTTTGAAGTAGGGAATTTTGCAGGATTCAGCAAGGAGAAAAAAAACCACAGATTTCCACACCAGTTATGTGGTAAAAGGAATCATCTGAAAACCTGCAGTGAATGTCCTGTGGGTACTGAGGGAAGACTTTCCCTAAAGCATTAACAGAGGCCCAATCACCATGCGAAACCAGATAGAGTTTAAACCAAAATGATAATTTCTTGGCTTTGGAGGCCTCCTTAGAAGTGAATATTGCACCTCAAGCCAGGAGTGCATGACTTGCTGGTGCTCTCAGGTGGTGGCATTGCCCTGCCCATGCAGCATCTTCCATGCACCTGCTGTTACATCACAAGCTGCATCTGGCTCTATGGAGAATTGCACGTTTGTGGTGATTTCTATTTCTAATGTTTTGCTGAATACCAGTTAGCAGATGTCATTTCCATGTTACTAGTTTTTGACTAATTACTGAAGATTAGCATTTTGATTTTTATCTCAGTAGCTTCCCAGTAAACAGTACGATATGACCTTCTTTAATTGGCATCTTGAACTGCTGCTTTAAAGTGTTAACTTTAAACTAAAAACCAAATGAAACAGCTATCCACTAATTTATAGTGTTTAGCAGCACTACAGCAACACTAAACACTAATTTATATTCCTTGTTTTATCATTCATGAAGAATAATGCCAAACATGTCTTTTCCTTGCTCTTTCACTGGTTATGGACTTGGCAATCTGAGCTGTGTTCTGGTGTGTTCTGTGTCTCCAAGACAGTGAGAGTTATTTTAATTTTGGTGGAAGGGTTGTATCTTTGGGGGTTTTGCAACTTTCTATATCTGTGTGTGCTCTAAGAGGAGCCTCCAGCTATAGGACCCCTGTGCTAGGTGTACAGAGGTTGGGTGCTGGTTGACTGTCTGGGAGCCTGGGTGGGAATTAGGAACAGCTGTAAGTCTCTTATTGCCATGGTTCTGATTTCAATGCCTCTGTGACCCTAAAGTGCCAGTGCATCATCTCGCTTCCCAGGGAAGGGTAACTCTAAACAAGTGAGTGATTTGGAGTGGAATCAGCATGTTGCACACTGAGGCAGTCAATTCACTAATTAAAGGAGAGGGGGAGGAAGTAATCTGGAGCAATCAGCAGGGCATTTCATTCCAGTTCCTAATTTTCTTTTTTTGTTGGGCTTCAGTTTTTGAGAGACTAGAGAGCTAATGATTTTCATGAGCTCTTTTGCTGTGCTGAAGGTGTGTGCATTGATATGAGCAGTTGTGTTGTGATCTCCATTTGTGTAGCATACCAATATCTGTGATGTAACTTCTTGAGTCAAAAGTGAAAAATTTAGTAAAATATTGTGGCTAAAGTTGACAAATTTTTGCATAGTAAACAGTGCTTTTAAGGTATTTCTTAATCTGATATATTTACCTCACGTAAAAAACCGATTGGAATAGATATTCTGCACAACATTCCCACAATAATTCAGTTTTTATCCTTGAGCAGTTAATAAGAGACATAAGGGAAAAATTTATGTAGCTGTAGTGACCTAATGTCATAGTGATTTGGCATATTATTTCTCCAACTCCTTTTCCATGCGGTGTGTGTAGAGAGAGAGTTTGGTACATTGTATGGGAGTTGAGCTTTCAGTCCTCAGAGATGCCAGGGATAGCAGGAGTAATTCCCGTCTCTGATCTCACTTGCAATGTTAATCATTATGACATGACATACCCGCTTTTAAACTGTGCTCAGATTGTATGTTACAGCCCTGGTTCAGGGCAGACACTTAACACTTAGAAGTGTTCAACCTCTGTTGTGTGTTTGGATCCCACTGATCTCTGTGGCTCAGGGAATGCGTGGTACGGCTTTAGAAGTGCCTTTCTCCATATGAATGCTGCTGTGAATCAGAGACTGTCAGCCCCAAAGGGGGTCTGATGTGTTGTGTTCTGAGATCAGAAACAAAATAAAATCTACCTCTGTTTCAGTTGAGCAGTTTAAGGCTTCCCTTTAGGATCATGATTTGTTCACATGCTGTTGACGTATGGTTTTTGAGTTAATCTGTAGTGAACTCATTTTCATAACCAGTTCCAGCATCACTGAAATTAATCAAACACATAGCCTGGAGAGCATTCATCCTAATCTAATCTAAAATTACTGTTTGCATTGTGCATGCCTAATTATTCATCTTAAGTCATCTCTGGAAGAAACATACTGTCTTGTTTGTGTTTTTATTCGATATGTATACAGCTTGATGCTTAAAGGTAGCCTCAAAGAACTTAAAGAACTTACCATTCTTTTTTTTTATCTCCTTTTCAGAAGGACATGTCGCTAAAGCCTCAGGAGCGGAAGGAGAAATGGGAGAGGCATCCAGGCAAGAAACCTAGAGAATCTGAAAACTGTGTATCTGCTGAGCCAAGTGAAAATGGCCATAACAATGATGCGGGGAGCTCTGAGAGAGAGGCAGAAAGAGGCAAGGAACGGATGAAGAAGAAACTCCCCTTGAAGCTATCCAAACAGGTAGGGAAATTCCTTCTCCTCTGAAGCGACTCTGTCATGGCATTGGCCCCTGTGAAATGTTGTCCTTGCTGGTAGGTGAGGTTGTCAATGTAAATGGCTTCTCTGCTAACTTGTGCTGGTGAAAACGATGCCGCTTAGAAGTCTCACAGCCAAGTGCACAGATCGTGTGTTGAGGGCAGGTTCCATAGGCTGAAGTGGAAGCTAGGTGTAATGAGTAGTGTAGGAAGGAAGGAGCAGATATCTTGCATCCTGCAGCTTTGAGACGGTGCAGTGAATTCACACTTTGTGATTTTGTGGCTCTTATGGTCTTGGACACAAATAGAAATCATCAATCAGATCATAACCTCCCCTGGAGAATGTGTGCTGGGCAGTGTGCACCTGGAAGTTGCAAACATGGATATATCCATCTCATGAACTAAGTTTCATTTAACCCCAAACCAGTATGTTGAAGAGGAGAGACTATTCAGGTGTCTTAGAAGTGGAAAGTCATTTTGGAGGAAGTTGGGTTCTGGGCAGTCTTTTCTCTGTACCCTTCTAAAATATGAGAGCACATGAATGAATTAAGAGTTGTCATGCTGGAGGGGCTGATTGTGGAGAATCCCATCTGAGCCACAGTGTGTACAGAGGGGCAGGTGACAAGGAAAAGGCTCTGTGGCTGGCAGGCTCTTTATCACTAAACTGCTGCTCAGCAGGGAGATTTGTTAGTGACTTAGTGTGCATTCATTGTTTGGCATCCCCATGGCACAGCAGCATCTCTCCATGGACACTTTCCCAGTTGTTCTTAACAGGGTGCCAAGTGGCAGCCAGTGGAAACAGCAGTGTACTTGACCTTCCAGCATTTGTTCCGAGCTAAGAAGCACACTCTGATGAAAAAGTGGTTTTTATTCTCCATTTCTCCAGCAGGAAAAGAGCTGTTTAACCCAAGCGCACCTTCTGTTCCGTCAAACTAATCCTGTGTGTGCCAGACAGCCAAAGATTGAATTGTCCAGTTACTGGAAATGTTTTTTCAGAGTTGCAGTATTTTAGGATTTAAAAAGATGGTGAAGGTTATCTTATGTAACCCTGCCCTGTAACTTCTCCACTGCATACAGTCTTTTGGGATGATGTTTTAGTATACTGGTTTAGAAGGGCTCATCACATTTTAATTTCTCATGGTCTGGTTAAAGTTGTTTCATCATGTCTAAAATTACACTGCAGGAGATTCAGTGCATGATGGGGATTTGCATAGTCGTGGATGTGTGAGACAGTGGGGAGGTTCCCTCTTCCTACAGGAGGAAAAGGTTGTTAATAGTGACATCTTCTACATGCAGTTTAAAACTCAGTTTCACACAGTTGTGTCCACTAAGGATTTTGTGACAGTTCAATAAAAGCCTCTGGGGTAAGAGATTTTGTTGCACTGGCTGACTCCGATTTCTCTTGTACTCTTCTGCCTTAGTTTACCAAATATTTAGTTTATTGGTATTTCAGCTTTTAAAAATGAGAACATCATTATCTATTTCTTCTGTATTTGGCGGCCATCAGTGATTAAATAGGGGATTTGCTGCCACATTTATAAAACCTGAATTCAACTTTCATTGTTTAATCTTTTTTTTTAACCTGTAAGGATAAGTAACAAACTCTAAAAAGAGTGAGAAGCTTGCACAAAGAGTATGAAATAAAACCTGTGATGAGTGGCTCATTAATACACTGTGCTGCTTTAAAGAAGTCACACTTAAAATTCATCTCTTGTTGGAAAGGGAGGTTTTTTTAAATACCTACTATTATCCTAGCTGATACAGTTGTGAAAACCAGACAGGTTTGGAGGTCTGTAAGGTAGATGAAAGTAGCAGCAAAATCTAAGCTACATAAACTAGGCTATTTTTAGTTCAGACTAATTATGCAAATAATATAGACAAGTTCAATAATTTTTCCTTCTTTTTAATAACCATAAAGTTCACACCTAGAATTCTGGCATTTCCTGCCAAGCTGTCTAGACAAATTGGCTGTAATATTAAATTTCCTGGAATTTGGGGGCTGATTTTTGCATCTCAGGGTTATTAAACATAGGTTTATACCTAATTTGGATAGCTTACTGTAATTAATGCTAATTATATTGAAATGTTGCGTAGAAATTACTGTTCAATTTGAAGCTTTCCTTATACTCTCATCCCTTTTCTCTACAATGCTACTGAATTGTCATCTTTTCAACACAGCCTCCTCTAATAAATCAAATTGGGCATTATAATTACGGCATACTGCTAATCCTTGTAGAGAGGTGCAAAGTGGTAAGCTGATTTCAGTGCCAGGTTGTCTGCTTTGTTTAGAAAATTAGATTTATACTTCACTCCATTTGACAAAGCATCCAGATTGCTATTGCTCCTGAATATTTGGTTGTTCTGTACCTCAGGCTATGGGGAGAGGGCTGCAAGAACCAATCTGCCCTTTCCAGCCTATTACTCCCAAATATGTATAAAAATCCTTCAAACACATTTATCTCTTGCTCTAACTCAGCAGAGGGAGAAAAACGCATTTCAAATAATTGTAGGTGGTTTGGTCTAAGATTTGTCAGGATCTGTGGCTGCTCTCAGCACATGTACACAGGGAAAGGTGCTGACTTAAAACTGCTGTCCTACAATGGGAATCAACAAAACCTCCTGCAGTCATCAATTCCTCTGAATGTCTGAGCACTGAGGATGTAGAACAGTTGGGCTTTTGGTTTCTCTTTATTTTTTTCTGGGCTTCAGGACCCATTGCCCTTTCTGTACAATGACCACCTTCTGAAAAGAGTTAGGGCTAGCAGGAAAGTGTTGCTGGTACTTCCAGTCAGCTTAACCTCAAACTCTCTGTATAGTCAGCTTGGGAGCATCACGGTGTGTTGAATATATTTAGATGTTAAGTGCGGCTGTAATAACACACTGTTCTGCAAATAGTCATTTGTCACGAAGATTAGTGTCTTACACCTCCTCCTTCCTTTTCTCACCCACTGTTTAAATCACCCGAGATGAGGAAGAGTCTCAGAGAAGCTGAGGAGAACAGGGTGGTGCATCACGTATTTAGTGCTCATAAATAGCGTGCTGGGTTTGGAGCATGGGAGGAGAGGGCAAGGAAGTTAACACGGTCGTGTTGCTCTGGAGGTGTGACATCTCTGTGACTTCGGCAGATCTTCCCGGAGGGAGGGAAAGCACAGCTAATTCCCGAGTCTCATTCACTCCCCAGCCTTCTTCAAACTGCTGAGCACTATTGGTGATTAATGTATCTTGTTGCTGTGGCTCTTGCTGCACTGGAACTGCTAAATTGCATTAACAAGTTTGATTACCAATTCATGTGGTTATTCTGTGATGCTCATCATCTCGTTTTCCAACATTCATTAATGGATATAACACCCTCCCTGCCCTGCCAGGAGAGCTGTGCTCTGGGTTACTGCTGATCCGAGCTAAAGGTGATACACTAAGTCATTTTTTCCATCCAGGATGCACTTTATTTCTTCTGATGTCTAGGTGAAAATTGATAGCTCCTTTTCAAACCATTTATGTACCCTTGGCCCCATTTGTTTGTGGTGGTGGTACTGAAAGACTGTGGGGCCTTTCCCAGGATAGAGAGAAACTGTCTGGAAAGTCATCTGGATAATGAAATAGTTTGTGTGGAAAATTTCCTTTGGCATCATATTGCACATGCTGATGGTTGGGCAATAGGAACATGTAGCTGCTTGAGTTTTAATTGTATTTTTCCAGATAATGATAAATAGTAAATGGAAAGCTTGTATTTGAAGCCACTGGTGGGCTGCAGGCAGTGTGTGCTTAGTGGTGCAGAGTTCAGAGGCTGAAATGTCCCTTTCTTAGCTGAGCTTCAGCAGCCACGTAAGAGTCTGAAAAACAACCTTTGGAGTCTTTGTCTTTAGCCAGAGGACATGGATATGCCTGTCCTTCCATGTCTTAATAATGTAGCATTTGGAAGTTGAATTGTGTCTAGGAGTGTCTAGATATAACAGTAACTTACTCTGTTACGTTCAGTATCTCAGGCTACTGAAACCCAATGAATTCTAGGCAGTGAGCTTACAAGAAAAAAAAGAAAGGTTGCCTTTAATGTGGGTTTTGGGGATTGGTTTGGTTTGGTGTGTGCTGCTTTGGTGTTTGCATTTCACTGCTTTTGAACACTGAAATTATACAAACTAGTTTCTTTTTGTTTCTAATTGATGTTACCCTTTTTGTTAGCAGATATTGTTATTTAAACGTTCTTTGAAACTAAACAACAAAGCAAAAGGAAAAAAGTCCATTTTCTTTTAATCACCAAAATGTTGCTTAAAAGCAGTATCCATTTCTACCTTTGTAAGTACAAGAATATATAATTTGGACATGAAAGCTCTGCATTGATTATTTTTAAGTAGGCATTTGCGTGTGCTGGGAGAGTAGGGCTGATAAAGTAGTGTCCTTACCTCCTCTGCCCCAGCCTTTGGCCAGGCTGTCTGGAAAGCCGGGATTTGGCTTCCCCTGGTGCTTTGATTCCATCCAGCGTGGCCGTGGATGGCAGTGGAGGTCTCTGGGCTTGGCGAGTTGTGATGCTGGGCTCCAGCAAAGCCTTCCCAAACACGGCTCCCTCTTGAACTTAGAAACAGCCTGGCTGGCTGCAGAGCTCCTAACGAGGGAGTAGAGCAGGGTCCTGGCCCCGGGGATTTGGGAGGAGGTCGTTGTTCCGGCTGAGCAGGGCTGCAGGCGCAGCCACAGATGGCCCTGCCCTGCTCTCTCACGCTAATCTGCAACTGCAGAGACTCCACAGCTGCCTGGGAAACCACTGGGGAGCAGCGGTGCAAAGTACTGAAATGGGCAACACAGCATTGAGGCATTAGGTTTGCTAATCCGAGGCCTAAAATCAGCCTCATTTCAATCAATAGCAATCTGTTTGCACTGTCAGGAACTAATTTAAAAATCTGCTTTAAGTCCTGGTTAGGCACTTGGTATTCTGTTTTCCGGATCAAAGTAGAGGGAAGCAGTGGGCATAGCACAGCAGTGGCAGGAGGAGGAAAAATCCTTTGTAAATAAAAAGTGGATGTTTATTTCCCAAATGAAACCCTGCTATTACAGAGAAGCGCTGTTGTTTTTGCTAAATTTATCCAAGAATTCATCGAGATTCTTTAAGTGGCTGCAGAGCCCGCTCTGCAGCAGAGGGAGAACTTTGCAGTGTGTGTAGCTTGTTTAAAATGCTGTACCAACATCAGACCATTAAAGTCTGCATTATAGCTGGGGCACAGGCAACTTCATCACGGGATTGCAGCTACCTTTGGAGAGCTACACCATGGGTTCCATAGCAGATTCCTGTAACACACTGCTTCAGGTGTAGTGCGAAATAGTGCTATAAACCCTCTGGGGACTGTGACAGAGGATGCAGCCTTTGCATAACCCAGAAAAAATGTATTTCAAAACCTGCATTTCTGGTAGGGAAACATAAATTGAAGAGATCATACTTATTAGACTTGCAGGGTGTCCAACTACTTTTAGACTAATGCTGAAGAATGAAACAGAAGCATATGCTGAATTTTACTACTCTGTAAATGTTATTTCCTGAACAGAGTAATGTAAAGCGTGTTTTTGCTGCTGAAAGTGCTGTATGTAAGAGAACGTGCCTTTGTCTTTTTCACTGAGTAGTGAAATGCTTGTCTGGACCAGTGGGTTCCCCCTTTGTAGCTGACCCGCCCTTGGTATTGCTTCTCCATGTGCCCCACTTGTCCCTGCTTTCGTGCACCTCTCGTGATCTCCCAGAGAGGCTCGGCTGCCTCTGAGTACAGCTCCCTGGTGTGCCTGGGCTGGGCTGGGCTAGGCTGGGCTGGGCAGGGCTGGCTCACTTGGGCAGCACTTCCCTGCCATGGGCTTTGCTTGGGGGGCAATGGTTCCTGGGTGTCAGAGCAAGCTTAGAGCAGCTCCCATCAGGCAGGAGTTGTCCCCAGCAAACAGCAACTTGCAAACAAGGCTCGAGCTGATGTTCCTGGTGGTTTCAAAGTTAAGAAAGGTCAGAAAATTCGAGTGGAAGGAAGATGTTTAAGCCACAGTGGTACAGCGTATGGAAGTGATGTATGTGTGTGGAGAATCAAACCAGTTATAAGCTCCATGTTTTAAAACTCTTGCTGGTCACCTTTAACTTCTCTGCCTGCATTTAGATGATGGATAAGGACTTTAGGTCACATTTGCTTAAATATAGCCTCAGACCAGGAGCAGAATAAAGGGAAACAAAGCGATCCTCTCTTCTCGATGACAGTCTGTAAGTAGCTGTGAATGAATCTTATTACAGCAGCTTCTTTTGAAAGGGAGAAATAAAAAGGAAATTTCATTGCTAACAACTTATGTGACATTAGATGCTATAAAAAAGGTTGTTGGTGGTCACTGGTTACATTGTTATAAAAGAAGAGCTAAATGGTCTGTAATTTAGAGAAGGGGATTTAATTACATGAAGTAATTTACAGGAAGCTATAACCACTTGTATCTTTTTCTCTGTTGAATTTAATTGGTTGACACAATGCACCAAGTTCTCTTTCTTTTCCTTCTTACTTCCTCTCACTTTTTTTTTTTTTTTTTGTTTTATTTGTATATTTCTTTTGGAGAATGTACCAAGATAGAGCACTTCTACTGTATCTTCTGATTTTAGCAAGTTGAAAAATGGAGTAGTGTGAGCTATTTGAATAAATTCAGAGCCCTGGCTGGAGTTTTTTATTTTCCATGTCTTCATAGCTGTGAGACAGGATGTGTTCCAGGTGTCCTGTGGGATATACAGAGACCTTGTTCCTGGGTTCAATGTGGGTGCTGCAGGAGGGGCTAGAACTCTGAAGAGGCCACAGTCTTTTTGGATGTTATTTTTCTGATTTGGACAAGAAGTGTCTAAATGGTTATTTCATCTTGATTTTAGCACTAGCTGCCCAATATTTTAGCTAACTTTGCAGAGCAGGCTGGGTTCTGTTACCTAATTGTAGCTGTTCCTGTGCTTGCACCTCATGTCTGCAGTGATATTTGGGGTGATCACAGGTATTTTTATTGGTGTGAAATAAGCACAGTAGATGCAGACAGCCAATATTCTCCTAGCACACTTACCAGTATAATAACTAAACCATCTGCACCATTCCAGTCTAAATCTGAGCTGATTTAAACAAACAAAATGGCATCCCAATGTCACTTGTGGTTGAGGCAGGATAAATACCTTCTTCATGAAGTACTGTTACTTTCCTCATGCAGAATGTGTCCTTGCTCACTGCTGGCTGTGGATCTCAGCTTCTTCAGGAGACTGCTGGGATACCCAGTGTGCCAGGAGCTGTAGCAGGATTGCTTTGGCAGCTGCCAGTCTTTGCCTGAAGTCATTCAGTGGCACTGGTCCAGCTCACTTGGCTTTCCTCGTGGAAGCATATCAAAGATGATGCTGTTTTCCACCTCTCAGTTGCTCTCGCCTCACAAACTGCAGCCTCGGGCAGTGTTATCCACATCCCTCAGCCTCTTTCTGTGTGGATTCTTAAGGGAGATAATTTTCATACTTTTGCCTGATGGATGGTTTACGTGAGCTGTTGAGAATATACACAGCTTGAGTGAGCATATTTTTGGTTTGAAGACATCTCTTAGGTAAAATAAGCACTTGTATTTTTCCTTCAAGCAGGTTATTAGTAGCTATTCAGGTGAATGCCATTGCACAATTGTTTTGGCAAAATCAATCTATTTTTTTCTAATGTTTTGTCTAAAAGAAACTTAAACAAAGCCAGCAGGGGTTTGTGACAGATTTAAAGCTCTTCCAAACTTACTGATTGAGAGAGTCTTAAGATATAGTTGGGTATGTATCTTCTAACACAAGAGTTGAAATGTGTTCTGTCTGCGTGTGGGTTTTTCCAGCTACTAGCACTCTAAATTGATTTTAACATTTTTCTGGAGTTGAGCTTTAAAATTAATTTATTTTTAAAAAGTCCTAGCAAGATTGAATATATTAAGTTTAGGAATTATATTTGTAAACTCTTATTACTGTTACATACAAAAGTTGGGGCTTTTTTTTCTTCTTTCTGGTAGCTTCCTCTCAATTTTGTTTCTTGCATTTGGAATTGTTGAGATTACAAAGCAAAGTGTTTTTTGGGTAGCTGCTCAATTCTGAATGTTGGTGTCTAAAGTCAATTAAGTAAATACATGCAGGTGTTTTAATTTAAAAACAAATCTTTCATCTTCACCCTTTCTTCCACATTCCCCTTTCTTCTGGCTAAAGGGTTTCAGCTCTAGGGAAAGGAGCACAGTAATAGTAAATTACTGAATAGTAAAAACAAGGAAAAAACTCTTTCCAGGGGAAATCTTATCCACTGGAAAAATATTGCTAAAAGAATCCAAGAACAAGGTAATGGATCAAATAGTGGGTGCTGTCCAGGGCAGCTTGAATAACAGTGCCGTGATAAATAGCCCTGTGATGCTGTAACACTGCAGCCTCCTGGAATGTGGTACTAGAGCTCATAAAGTTGTCTTTCTGTTGCTTCTCAAAACTTTTGAGTGGTCATAGGGCAATATTTTATTATTTAACATGACATTTATTGGCTGTAGTGTCAGTCAGAAGTATCTCTTTGGAGTTAGGGCTTTAGTCCTTTTAGGATTGAAGATGGAGGTAGCTCAGCTGGACATTGTGGAGTACATCTGCAGCTTTAACATGAAAAAAAATGAATGTTCCAGTTTCCAGTTATTTTTTAGCTCATACAGAGCAATTTCAGCTTATAAAGGTGTTAATGGGGATGACACAAAGAAAGAGACTCATATTGCAAGTGTTGCCTGAATTGAGGGCTTTGAACTTGTTCCACATTTGTACATGTGCTCTTTTTCTTCCTGGTTCAGCCTGCAAAAACCAACGATATAAAAATAAACCAGTTATTCTTTCCTTACCGCATAAGAAATAACCATAACAGCAGAACAAAGCTGAGGTCCTCAAAACCCAAGCCCTGTTCTGCATTCTGGATTTGGTGTTTCCCCACCATGTGTCCATGTCCGGTGTAAGAGGGGCTGGCAGTGTGACCCGGAGCGTTCCTGGCCATGGTGGTGTGATGGCTGTGAGCCATTGGAGATTGCTTCCCCGTTTTCGTCTCTCGCTTTCCTTGCGACTGCCTCATTTTGTTCATAAAGCAGCTTGTAATTGAGTGTTTGACAAAGAAGTGTTTACAAGCAGTGTTTCTTGTGCATAACTGCCTAGCTGAGGGGAATAACAATTTGGGTCTGAATTTCAGCCCTCCTTTGTCACTGTCGTATCATCGTCAGTGGCAGTGCTGTCTCTGCTTAAAGAGAAAGATGGATTAAAATTGTTTCAGGGCATGGCACCTGGGTGGGAATGCGTGGTCTTGGAAGAAGCTGGCAACTTTTCTTTGTGGCCCATGCTCATCCTTTGTCCTGATTTTGGACCACACCAAGGTGTGTGCTAATTAATTACCATGTGTGGTGACTTAGGGGTTTTTATATGTGGAGTCTACTAATTTAGGGGGAATTCTATTATGGGGATATAAAATGTGAGGGTTGGAGTTCTGCCAGATTTTAAGCCTTCTCTAGCCATTGTGTGGGGTGAGATGCTGCCCTAATCTGTGCGGGGATGTGGTTGGAGTTCAGTCTGCATGGGTTGAAGCCGGCAGTGCAGATGGGACCTCTGTTATCAAAATAAAAGCCACATTTAGCTATCACACAGGAAGAAAGGAGCTCTAGGATTAAGCTTTTTAGTTCAGGCAGCATGTGGGTGTTTCAATTGTCCATGCTAAAACCCTTCTGCAAATTATGCCAACCGGGCAGGGTGTGAAGGGAATAGAAGCAATGAAGTTATGCATGAGTAAGGAACAGCTCAGGCTTTATTTAGACCCATTATAGGCCATTAGCAAAGGGTATTTTTTTTTTTTTTTTCTTTTGAGGGTGGTGTCTTTTAAAGGGGCTGTTTGCAGGAATTAGCATGTTTGTTCAGAAGGGATGGGAATCAGCCATAGGCAATAAACAAAGGCAATCCCTAGAATCATCTATGAATAACTGGAGGCACGTGGAGCTGCAGACTCACTCCAGGCTGGGGGGCTGAATGGGACAGTTCCTGTTAATGTCGGTGCCAGTCTGTGACTAAAACCTGCACGCAGAGTGAAAATAAATAAATCACAACATATGAAACAAAAGTCATGCAGTCAGGCATGAGTAAGAGTGGTACTCAGCGTTGTGGTCAATGAGATTAACTGCTTCCCTGCTGCTTGATGCAAGCCTGAAGTGATTTCTGTATCAAGTCTGCCAGTGTCAAATCTGCTTTTCTGGGTAGAGTTATTACTTACTGGTTGATACTGGTGTGTTGAGCAAAACCAGACAAATAGTCACAGCTTTACTGAGAAAACTAGGAGAGGTTAATGTGATGACTCTGCTGCTCAGAGCATCTCTGAATTACTGTTACTGCTTGTCAGAGTTCTTTGACTGTAGCAATGTAGTGAACTGTTGAATTCCTGTACAGAGATGACCACACGACACTCACATCCAGAGTGCCTTTATTTGTCCACATGCAAAATCCTGCAGGTGTTTTGCTAAGACATCTTCCCAATCCCCTTAGCCTTGTTCTGAATCATCCTGCCGTGTTGAGTAGCTCGGTAAATAATCACTGTGGTTTTATTTGCCTGTACAAATGCTGGTCTCTTACAGCCCTTTGCAGCTGGGTATTCCCTCCCTGTTTACCTGACTTGTCAAGAGCAGAGGGAGAAGAAAAATGTCTTTGTGACAGCTTTTTTTTCCTTATAGTGAAGCAAAGGAATAAAGGGATTGTTTTTTTCCCCAGACAGTCTACCCACAGCAGCAGCACCAGGGACCTCTAGTAAATTGATCAAGGAACATATTTGACCTTAGGGCTGCTTGTTAGAGAACATTGTTATAGGCACGTTGTAATAGCAGATGTAATAAAGTCTGCATTGTCTCAGAGAAAAAAAACCCAGTATGTTTTGTGGTGGGCTTTTTGTTGGTGTTGGTGGGGTTTTTTTGAGTTTTGTGTGTGTGTGTGTGATTTAGTATTGAATTGTTGTCTGACAACCTTGGGTCACCTCAAATAGGCATAAGCCTAAGGCAGAGCCAGAAGCAGATGTTTTGGTAGTTAATAGGGGATTTACTGACCCAAGAAACAGGTAAATAATAATTTTCAGCAATTGGCTATTTTTATAGTGCTTTGAGTTCATCCAGCTATCATGTAGCTTTGTAAAAATTTCTTTCAAAAACCCTTTTTTATTCCAGCAGCTTTTAAGTCCTAGCTGCTTGAATTGCATTTTTTTTCCCTTAACTTTTCTTCAGTCATACAATTATCACCACTCTGGATCTCAGTGGATACCTGCCACTGTACTTTAAGAATAAGAATTTATTTACAGTCTCGTGATAACTGGTCATCACAAATCATTATTTCTGTATGAGAGTGTTTCAGTGGCTTGAAACTTGGTGCCTGTGAAGTCTGAACACATGTATACGTTCTTCCTATGACATAAAAAAAAAACCAGAGAAGGGGATAAACTGTGTTGGGAGTTTCTTCACTATGAGGGTGGTGAGACCCTGGCACAGGTTGCCCAGAGAAGTTGTGGCTTCCCCATCCCTGGAGGTGTCCAAGGCTAGGTTGGATGGGGGTGAAATTGCCCCCATAAGGATTCAGGTAGCTGAGAGCCTAAATCCCAGTGACCTGTTGATGCAATGTGCTCCTCGTTCACTTAAGCATTTACAAAAATCCCCCTTACAAAGTTTGCTCTGATTTCTAGTGTCATATTCCAATTCCTTTCACTAGAATAAATGTGTTTCTTTTACTTTAATAGATCCAGACAAATAAAGTGTACAAGCTGTTTTAAGATGTTTGTTGTGCTCCATTAATGGGACTCAAAATAGGATTTCTGATCATTCCAGAGGCTTCCTTCTGTGGCATCGTGTGCTCGTTTTCCTAATGGTTATTATTTATTTATTTTGGCAGAATGTCTACAACTTACATAGGTCATAACAGTAATTCCTACTGCTTCAGCTGTATTCATTTGCAGAATGTAGAAAGGAGGGGATTTTTGCAGCGTTCAGCAGCATGTGACCCACATTGTTCGAAGGTATCCTGCTGTCCAGAGACCTGTGGAGATGTGCTGTAATGGCCTAAGGTGGATCTGCTAAACCTGCTACAAAGCTTAAGGGCTTTTGCACTTGTTTTGTGCAGCAAAGGCTGTTAATACAACTACACAAATGGGAGCCCTTAGTTAATTCCTAGTTCAGTATTGACATACTCGTTGACTTGAAGCTTGTTCTGACAGAATGAGGATTTGATCATAGAAGTCAATCTTTTCTTTCTACCTATCCAGAAAATGAGTTGTTTCCAGTGCTGAACTGTATATGTTAAAATAAAAATTAAACAAGTAATACATTCTTTTTCATGATCAGATAGTGTCTTTCATGTGGTAGTCACTCTGTAAGAAATTAACTTGTATGTGACTTTTATTTCCGTATTGAATAGGAATCTTGATCTCTAGCATGATGGTACTTAGCAGCTGAGTTGTTGGGGTTTTTTATGTTTCCAGATACTGCAGATGCATAATTTTAAAAACCATCCTCCTCATCCTCCTCAAAAAATAACTCTGTCTGGGGGAGGAGGCGAGGCCATATTCTTGCTAGCAGTGCTAGTCAGTGAAGTTGTTGAGTTTAAAGGATTTATGTTACCAGGTTGCACTGTTAGTTTATTGGGCAAGAGGGTAAATTGCTTAGCCATCCTTTGTGTGGTTGTTTATCTGTAATGGGGAGAAAATAATTTTTAGTTTCTTCTTAAAATGATTGCAATACACGGAAGAAAAATAGTAGGGTACATGATGATTATTTTGTTACCATACAGGAAAATACAAGACTATTTTTTCAGCTTAAGGAAGTGAGAAGGTCATTGCTGTAGGAGTCTTTGTCTTGCAAGATTTAAGGGAGCAGCCTTAAGCTGTGGAACATCATCACCCATAGGCTTGTCTGGATTTGGAAGCAGCACTGACACATCAGCTCAGAGCTGACTCAGAGCACAATGGGCTGGTTCAGATGGAGCACATGAGAGAAGTGATTCCATCCAAGTCAGTATTCCTGCATCATGCCAGATGAATGTGCCAGATCAGATGCCCAGGATGGATGCCAGCATCAGGTTTCAAGAGCTTGCTTAGAGGTGCTGAGCACCATTCAATGATTTAATCCAGCAAGAACCTCGCAGAAAGCTCTGGCAATTGCTGAGGATGATCTAATGCTGCTATTAATCATCATCTCATGATTGAGAACTAGGTGTGAGTACTGAGGGTGTTTCCACAGTACAAACCCAGGCAAGGATCTTGATAGCAAACTCACTGGGCCAGTTTTTAAGCCTAACCTTTTTATTTTTCTTAATTATAAACCCTCTAAAAGTCTTCTAGGGTGAAGAGCTGGTTAGAAGTACTGAATCTGTAATTTTGTGGTTTTCTGTCTGTAGTGACTGGCTTCTCAGGTAGCTTTAGGAAAGTATAGATTCACTTAAGGAAGCTTGAAATGGGGCTCAGGTATCTACTGCTCTGAAATAGGCCCACTTGATTATGAGCTTAGAGCATGAAATGTACATAGAGCTGATTGCAGCGAGCTAAAAAGGCTTGCCAAGAAAAAAACCTCTGCAATTCAGTGTTAATTCATCTTTTATTCTTCCCAGAAGTGGCATTTGTTTAAGCATTGCCCTTAGCTCAGAGACCTAAACCTTCATTTCTCATGTGGTGCTCTGGTCCTCCTGGAGTGAGTGCCTAGGAGCCCTTTGCTTTCCTCACTAACCTCAGGTGGGAAGAGGCAAAAGGAGTTGTTAAGGTCTAACTGGGTGTCAGGGTGGCAGATCTGTGCTTCAGGGGGTTTGGCATCCAAAAGATTTTCCCTAACAGAAGACGGGAGGGAAATAGCAGCTGCCGGTGGGTTGTGTTGGCACCTCCGGTGTTGGCGGCTTACATTCTGTTTGCTGAAACCAACTGGAAAATATTCCAAATTCTTAAAATTCTGCCTGACCAGCAAAATCCGCGGGGAGTGTGGCATTACTGGGCATGAGAATGATTGCCTCATTTAGCAACAAGTTATGACTATTCAGTGGCAACGGCTTCAGCAGAGAGGAGGAATAGGAATGCAAGCCCAAGGGGATCCCAGCTTGTTAACCTCTGCTGCCTTGGGCTCTATTACCCTGTGTGTGCTACCTGGAAGGAAATCACTGTGGATGCATTCATCCATGTCACAGCCCAACCTTCACTTTGCTTTGTAGATGTTCCCTTGGAGCTGCTCATGTGGAAGTGGGACAGTTGGGCTTTGTGTGACTGTGAATGCGTGTGCACGTCTGTCAGGTTTACTCTTGCAGCTTAACCATAATTCATTACATAAAGCCTGTTTGTCACACATGACTTTAAATATCCACGGGCCAGCCTCATGTACTAACTCCAGTGTCAGTTTTAGACACAGTGAGGAAGGGGCTGCAGTTTACCTCAGATCTAAGCACAGAGGATGGATGTGGGGATGATGGGAATCTTGCTCCTGATGCAGTGCTGCACCTGTCTTCATTGGAGCACTAGGGGTTCAAGTGACTTGTCAAAGGTTGCAGAGTCAGGGAGCAACTCCACTGACATTTGATATTGGGAGCCTTCTGCTTTCCAGTCCGCTGCTGATTTACACTTTCATCCTCCAGTACCCATAACTGCTGCTTGAATTAAGCTGTGACACATCTTCACTTCAGTGTAAAATTATTTCAAGTTAGACCTTGCAAAAGGAATGTCGTTCCTTCTGCAAACACCGTGTAGGTTCAGCCCGTTCCCACCTGGTTCGTATGCTAGTTCAGCACCACTGACTAATAAATTACAATTATTGAGGTATCAATTCATCATGTCTTGGGCATGGTGTTGCCTGTTCCACTGCATTGACCGAAGCCGTTTGCTGGCTGCTAATGTGCTGCGGTTTTACTCTGTCTTGTCCCGTAATGATGGGATCCCTTGTACCAATTTGAATCCTATTAGATTGCAATTAATTTCTCTCTGCTGCAAAGTGAGCCTGAGTCAAGTGCTGTTCAGTGCAGAGCTTACAACATGGATATATCACAAGGGTGAAGTGCTAAGAACCCAGTCTGAACAATTTTTTAATCTGTGCTTCATGTTCCCCAACTTCCCTAATGGCACTAATTAGCAAAGCAAATTCCTTGCTTTGGGAGCATGAGTGTGAGCAGTGAGGAGCAGAAGGATATAACTGGTTTGAGAATGAGAATCAGAAAGGGGAGCAGTTGCAGAAAGTTGTTCTTTTGGGGGAGGAATCTCTGCCTTCAGGTATGAGAGGTTTTTATTTCGCTGCAGTGGGACATTCTGCTACAAGACTTGTTGAGCTGGCTTTGTTTCATGGTGAATCATTTAATGCATGGAAAGTTCTGCTACAGAATCCATGAGGAGCCTGTTCAGGCATTGCTTTGATGTTCTTAGTAGGAGAGTGCCTGGGCAAGGTTAGTATGTGTTAGGATCGATGTTTCTCTGTGCAGATGCAGGTGTAGCCTCATGGGTGCAGTGTCAATACACAGGTGCATTGAAACTCCTCCCTGAGAGGGAAATCTGTAAATGCTCTTCCTAAGCCGTGACTGTAAACATCCTGAGAATGCCAACACACAGTGCAGTCATGTGAGGATAGCAAAACCAGAGTTGCTCCATGGACGAAAACTGAAAAAACCCATCTTGGGACAATAACCCCCATCTGTCCTTCTTGCCTGTCAGTGCAGTGCTGGAGCTGTGCTTTCAGTGCTACATAAATATGTAAATGTCAGCATGCAGTCATAAAACAAGTTTTGTTTTATGGTTCAAGTTCAGATTTTAGAGAACAAGGAACTTGATTGCACCATCACAATGCAGTTTCTACTGGATAAATTGATCCTTGGAGGCAAACTAGATTAATACTAGGAGGAGACGGATTTAGAATTCGTCTTTCTCTGTGGTTTCTATAAACTGAGCAATACTTCTGGGCTCTTTGTTGCTCTAGCAATTTTCTCTCTGTTGGATGATGACCCTTTCAATAAGTGGTCATCCACACTGAATTTTCTGACTCAGAGCTTAAAAAACAGGGCTTTTTATTGACTATAGAATTCCCTTACTGTAGTTTGACCTCGCTGTCGGCTTTCTTTGGAGACTATACAGAGATTTCAGCTAATGCCAAAAGAAGCCATTCACCTTTTAAGCTTTCTTTTCCCTGGCTCATAATCTACATCTGAGTGAAATATAAAGTATTGCTTATCTCTCATCTGCAAAGCTTCAGTAAGCTCTGGGCTACATGTGTGCTGCCTGACAGCTGTGACACTGCTCTGCAGCACCAGGAGCTGCTGCGCCACGTCCCTGGCACAGGCGGCTTTTGGGGCGGGCATTTGCTCAGACAAAGTGGCCATATTCTTTAATTTTTCTTTACTTGTAGAACCATTCGGATTGGAAAAGAGCTTTAGGATCAAGTATTGCATGTAAGCCTTGTAAACTTACTGTGTTTTATTAACTTATGATTGCAGTCATACAGGACACTGAGAGCTCGCTCGGCTCCCTTCAGGAAAGGGAATGGATTTCTACTCAGTGTCAATCCAAACAAGGAAAAAAAAATGCTGTTACATATTAGTATTTACAATTTGTGTTTGAAATCTCATGTTGTATTTATTCCAATTTTTTTGTTGGCCTTTCACTGAGAATTTACAGCTCTCTGGGGATATTAGCACTGAAAAGTTACTCAGGGTGGGGAAGAAAGGAGAAGGAACGAAGGAGCGGATGCAAAGAAATTAAGAAAGCTTATACTAAAGTATAATTCTAGTACTGTTTGTCAAGTTGAAATGGTTTTGTCTTTAATTTTGAGTCAGGCACTCTGAATGCCGTGTGCTGCTTTTCTCCCTAATTAATGTAATTTTGTTCTACTGCATATCTATACTGTGTCTTACTACTGTAAGTAAGTGGCTACAATATTATCTCTAAACAAGGCTTCTTGAAATGATTAAAAGTTGATGTTTATGTGTACTTGTAGTGTTGGGGTCTTTCCACTGGAAAGAAATGTTTCACCCTCATTTATACTACATAAAAATCCCCTTAACACAATCATAGAAGGAAGAAAGGTGGTTTCTTGAGTGAGATGCAAAAGGTGTGTGGGTTATCTCTAGATCCACACATGACCTTCAGCAGGTTATTTAAGGTACTTTGCTCCCTGCTGTTTTATGCCTAAAGCCAGGCATAACACCTTCCTAGTACACGAGAAGTTGTAAGCTGACATTCTGTGACCATTACATATTCCAGTGTTGCTGAGATGAAGCTCCAGGGAAGTTCTCCATCCCGGTTCTGAGCCTTGAATGCCATATTTCCCCACCGTGGCTTCCTATCTGCCCCCTCCTCCTGAGAGCTGCTTTGCCTTGCAGGCTGCCCCGGTGACTCCAGTGAGTGTTTGAGACTGACTGCAAGCTGGTTGCAGCCACAGGAGTTATTTTTACAGTTTATATTGCTGGAGGGTCTGACCTGTGTTCCCCTCTTTGCAGCTTTCCCTCCCCTCAGCATGCCAGGGATGTGAAATGCAGAACATTTCCTAGTGTGCACCTGGCAGTTTGTGTCTGTATCTCTCCAGCTGGATGGGCAGTGGGGGTTGTGTGCATTGATTGCTGACCCTTTGAAATGTTGGCTCTTCCAATTGCTTGAATTTTTTATAAATATTAAGTCTCTGCATAAATGATCTTGTACAACTCCTACAAAGCATAAAAGAGGTTAAATTGAAAATGAGGTATATTGGACTTCAGAGTACAAAGATAAATACATATTTAAGTTAAAGTTTAAATGAATAGCTCCTCTCGATATGTACTAGTGGGTTCAGAGGGTATTTTTTTTTTTTTTTTCACCTTAATATGTTCCACTCTAGCTGTGCAGATCTAATTAGTGCAAGCAGCACTGACAGAACTATGGACTATTGGCTGTGCAGGGAAACTGGGCAAGGCAAAAGGAAACCAGATTCAATGTTCTGGTTTTTTTCCCTGTTTGTCACTGAGTTTCATTCATCTCAGTCCTGGCAACTTGCTGATGTTTCCCGTCAGTGGCCTGGCCAGGGAGAATATTCCATATGCTGCATAAACCCAGGATAGCAGTGGAAAGGGTGGGCGCTCCAAATATACTGCAAGGTAGTAACTTTTGGATTATTTCTCTTTGTTTTGGTTTTCTTTTCGTTTTTCTTTGACTTCTCTTGAGCTACTGGTTCTTAGCATAAGTGATGCATGAAGACAGTAAGCAATAGCCAGTGTTGTGTTGTCTTCAGTGTTTTTTTGCTGGTGCACCCTCAAGGATGTGACCAT
Organism: Entomyzon cyanotis; assembly: GCA_024500445.1. Taxonomy (NCBI): domain Eukaryota; kingdom Metazoa; phylum Chordata; class Aves; order Passeriformes; family Meliphagidae; genus Entomyzon; species Entomyzon cyanotis. The sequence goes on from JAKEPQ010000852.1 coordinate 6,259,758, forward strand.
CTCCTTTTGTTTCTCTGCCACTTGACATGTCCTATTTGGCTTCTTACACAAGTAACAGACTTTGTGTAGAACCATCTGTGTTCTTCTCAGGGGCCCTATTTGGAAAACACATTTTCCAGACAGGAAATTTTTCAAGAATACTGCTGGATACTTCTGCAGTAAAACAGATACACCCCTTATGAACATCCTCAAAGTGCAGAGGTATTTTCAGATCAGAGATGGATTTAAAAAGTAAAAAATAATTATATCATACATTATATCACGTAATAACTAGTTGATTATGATTTCGGCATTATTCTAACATCAGTCACAGCTGTTTGCAAGTCATCACAATTGTGCAGCCCTAACAAAAATGAGAGTTAGGCTCATGGCTTTGAGAATTCCTGTGTTTTTGTTTTGTAATCAGTTGTAAACTGTCTCAAAAAGATAAACCAATCAAAGATTTGGGTTTTGATCCAGAGATAAAGAAGTCCTGTATACTGGTTGTTCAGAGTTACCAAACCTGATGCTCAGAATCATAATGTCATCTCAAGACACATGATATTTCAACATAAAATATTTAAATCTTTTTACTTTCCACTTAGGTACATAACTTTCAAGTCCTGTGCTTAGGAGGGCTGCTTAAGAGGCTTTATGAAAGGAAGAAAACTTAAGATTTTCAGATCCTAAGGCTCCGGGGTGCTGAATCTGAGAAAAATCTACTAAATATCATAAGACTGCCAACTCTCTTGAGTTAATGAATGTGTTCTCCTGTCACAATGGTTGTGCTTCATTTTGCATTATAATGTTGTCTAACAGCAAGTGGCACTTCTGATTCTTTTGTAATTTCCCAGCAAAATGCTGTTTGCAAAATAAACATGCTGAGCATTTCCTAAACCTAATGTCATCAGCAGAAGTGAACTGCATAGCTAGGTCACTTCTTTGGTGGAACAGAGATGGGTGGTTTCTCTTAATAGTTGCTGCACAGATGTGAGCCCCAAATTGTTTTCTTCCTTCCTTCAGCTTGAGCAGACTGCAGCTGTGCTATGTCAATTTATTGCTGTGCAGTGGAGAATGAAGCAAAACCTTCCTACTTTGCTGCTTTTCAGCAGAGTTGACAGTAAGACAAAGCAGAATTGCTGTGCTGCCGTTCTTGGAGCCCTTCTCTGGTGAAATGGCCTGAGGACGGCTGCCACACCATGAGGTTTGAGCACCAGCTCAGGGCAGATCTTGTAAATGGAACTGAGCATTTCTGCCATGTATCAGCCCTCCTTGAGGAGGGGAGAGAGGAAACAACAAGAAAGGTTTTGCTTAACATCCCCTGTTGCTGGGGATTGTTCTGTTAGTTAATTAAAATAACAATCTAAATAATAGTATAACAAGAACATATTATATATTCTAAAGTACAATACATGAGGGAGGTGGTGGGGCGGGCAGTGATGCAGTGACCTGGTATTTCTTCTCTGCATCTTTTAATGCTAGAACAATTCAGACCAGAAATTCATGTGTCTGTAACAATGAAGCTTATATAGCAATGGCACAACTTAATTGGGAAGTGATCAGAGGCTTTTTTGGCCAAGATTGAGTTTCTTCCTCAGAGAAGCCTTCAAAATTTACATATAAATGCCATTAAATGAGCATGGTTACTCTCATCTCTTCACATATGCCATGAGGTTTATCAGCCTTGTGTTTATGGAATACTGCCCTGCATTAGATGAAAAGCTTGAAGCTCCAGTGCAGAACATAACTCTTGGTAATAATCAACTAGCCACAAAATTTACCTTTTGTCATTGATTTCTTTGTCTTCTTGGGGAGAGTTATTATTGCAGTGCTGCGGGTGGGAAAACTGAAGGCCAGGCTTGTGGTGGAGGCTGGATTCATTGTGGGTATCCAGCAAGCAAACAGGGGAGGGTTAGAAGCAGAGTCCAGGCCACCTATTCTCAGTTACTCTGGTGGGACTGCATTTCCTCCCTGTTTCTGAGCTTGCATTATGAGTGGAGATAACTTTCAAGAGCGAAACCACAGGAGAGCAGTCAGCCATGCAGTGGTATTTGAGTTTGTTCCTACACATGGGCGATAACTGCTGGTAGTTAGATAGCACTGTAGGAAAACTGCGGGTAAACGTTGATTCATGTGTTTAAGGGTATCCGCTGTGTGAGCGGGGGAGGTACTGAAGTTGTCTCTCTGCGTGTGTGTAGGAGGGATATTAAAGATCCAACTTGTCAGGGTGTAAATTCATGCCTGGATGAAGAAAAGAGAAGGCTCCAAGTGGAGGCTTGCTGTATGGTTAAACTCCCGTGGTGCATCGGGGAGACAACCAAGGTGATGCAAACCAAGCACTGAGGTTGTGTGATGCAGAGGAACTGCAAAGGAAACCACAAACCCCTGCTCTCAGTGCAAATGAGAGCAGTAGTGGCAGTGAAGATTCACATGTTGTGAGAAAGCTTAAGTGGTAGGCAATGTAGAGGGAGTCCTGTCCTCAGGTCTGGATGCTGGACCTGCTGGGCTGTTGCTAAAACTGAGCTAAAACACAGGAATTATCTTAAAAATGTGCATGTAATCTGCTCAACGTTCTTGGAGCAGAAGTTGTAGAAAGAAAAGGGAACTAGGACAAAAGGCTGGTTAGTAACCCTGACAGAGTGGTGCTTATATGTTAGGTTTCTGTTACTCTTGTAGAGCACAAATGGCCTGGGCTGTCCTGTACGTGATGTCTGCCACTGGTACAAAACCACTCCATGATATCTTTTGGTGACTTAATATTTATGGCATGAACCACAGGCCATCCAAGCCAGTCAGACCTAGTCTGGGAGAGCTGAAAAATATGACAGCCTGAGTAAGTACCATTTGAGAGTATCAAAGAGCTATAATAATGTGGATAGCATTACATTAGAAAACCAAGGTGGGAGGATTACATGAAAGCAAAACACACAGACAGGCCCCAAGGGGAGACCATCCACCACAAAGGATAATTTCCTACGGGATTCAGACCCAAGAGCACATTCCTCTGAGGCTGCTTTAAAGCATCCAGGCAAGACATCTAAAGAGAGAGAAAAATTCATAATGCTTTTCTTAAACAACTGTGTGTAGCTGGAGCAGATGCAGCAGTGCCTGGTCTACAGCTCTATCATTCGTCTGGACTCCTACATGTTTTCCTCCCTGTGATCTCCTTTTCAACCTAAGAAGGATGTTTTTGAGACTTTTTTTTTCCCCTTCAGGGAGAGAAGAGGGGAAACATCTTTCATCTGTGTTTTGGTTTTGTTTTTGCTATGTAGGCAGTGCTGCAGCCAGATCCAGGCTGTTCCCTGGGAATTGTTCTGAGTTTGCGGGACAGCAGGGCAGTGTTACCGCAGCTTTGCCACAAAACTGGAAGGATTTTCAAAGTGCCTTCAGCACTTAATCCTGGTGGTTGATAACCTAAATTCAATAACTAGTAATTTTTCTTTCCCCTCCCAAGTTAGATGCTGTTTATAGCCCTTTGCCCCAGACGTCCTGTGGAGTAACTAAACCCCACACAGACTTGTGTGCATGTTAGTACATGTAGTGTCTGTATACATTGCCACAAGGATTATATACAGTCTTGGACAGGGCAGGTTTAGACTCCTTGTAAAGCTGTTGTAGTGCTTTGCCCTTTAGTGTTTGTGTGAAAGGCCAGCAGAATGCTGGCTGTGTTTTCTGTATTTTTCCCCTCTAGTCTGTGATGGAAACACAGCAGGATCATGAAGTCCAGAGGTGCTGCTGATCCAGATACAGTGCCCTAGCAGGAGGGTTGGGATGTGTGGGGCACAGGTTTCTCATGCGACAGCAGGATCTGCCTGTGGGCTTCTGTGCAGAGAAAAGCTGTAGAGCAGTTTGTCATTTCAGCTTCAGGCCTGTGGGGACAGAGAGACTTTTATTATGGGGAATGTGCTGGGGAAGGAGCAACAGCATTGGAAAAAAAAAAAAAAGTCCAGTCCTTCTGTGTGACAGTAAAATATTCAGGGAAATATGTGCTCTTTATGCAGTAGGCATCCTGAAACAAGGCACTGGCACCTCTATAATACAGAAACTGAAGCAAGATGTTTGGAAAAGACAGATAGACAGCTGGTTTGTGCCCAACTTGTGGTTGTACGTAATCCGTCACTGCCAGGCCTGAAAACAAGCAGGAGCTCACAGGCACTGACTTCCTGGCACCGTGTCTGTTCAGCAAAAGCTCAGTGGTGGCATGAAGCTTTTCAGGGCTGTGGAGAGATGCAAACAATCCCTTCATTCTCCCTTCACTGGGGAAGCTGCTGGTAGGTGGAAGCAGCTGAAATCTTTGTGCTGCTGCAGTCCTGGAGGAGCTGGGAGTCAGATGTATTTTCGTTAGGATAAATCTGCACCACTGGTCAGCTGATGGGATATGCCACGTTTTCAGGGAAAAGGAGAATGAAGCAGGAGGATTGGGCTTGGGGCAGAAGGTTATGTTCAAAACTTTTCTCAAAACCTTTTCACTGTTCTTACACAAAATTTGTTGTTGTTATTATTACTCCAGAAGCCTGTAGTGAGATAAAAATTCCTTCTGGCCTTAGTGCCAGTATTGGTAGTTTCTGCTGTGCCCTCAGTGGTGATAACAGAGCAGTTGGTGGCACCATGCAGCTGACAGCTATGTCTGTTTTAAAATATCCATCTTACTGCCATGAATCTTGGGACCAGTTTGTTGCTTGTTACCTCATTGGCCTGAATTCCATAATTCAGGTATGGATACCAAGCTTTCTTGTAGCTTATTGGAGGCCATAGCTTAGATATTCATAGTCTGTGGTGTGAGTTAACTGAATTTGGTGGCTGTGAGGATTTTTTGGGTGGTTTTTGTTTTTGTAAGGACAACAGTACAGCCTGTAGTGCTGTGTGGCTCGAAGCATGCTGAAAGCAGCAGAAAAGGTGCTTGTGGACTATGTAGGATTTGGAAGCCAGCCAAACACCATTTTATTGCAGATTTCATGTATTTTTCTTAACATGATTGCTACTGGATATATGTTCGGGCCTGCTACTGATTAACAGCCAACGGGGAAATATCCTCTTTTCCCCAAATTGTTAATGATTTGCAAGCTGGTGCTCATGTGGGGAGATGTTTTGGTGCTAGGCCTTACACAGGATGGGATTGATGTGTGGTGTAACTTCAAGTGTCTGTTATCAACAGTTACAGCTTCTGTAAAATAATAGAAAAGAGATTCCAGGATCATGTAATTAAATATCCTGTTACAAGCCCTGAAGGCAAAGTTTAGAATCAAAGAAAGGGCCTAATTTTATTTTTTTTTTTTTTTTTTTAAATTTTGGATCCCAAACTTCAACAGTTAACGTTGTACTTGGCTACCTTGTACAGTTCTGCTCACTGCCCTGCATAGGCTGAATAATGTGTCTCTTCCCTGCAACAGGTGAATAAAATATCTGGGGAATTACTGTGGCTTAGCCCTGTTGACTTCAGTACAACTATTGACGTATTTGGGGTTTGTTCTTTGTTGTTTCAAAAGCAACAGTCTCTGGGATTTGGGGTTTGATTTTTTTCATACCCTCCTCCCCAGTCTACTATTACACAAATATTACACAATCCCTTTGATCTTCAATTGCTTTCTTGCTCTTTATTTAAGCCTGTTTATGACAGCTTCTCCTGGGTTGGAGAGGTGGTTGGTAATAATGTATGTTCCAGTAAAACATGACACAAACAAACAAGTGATTCTGCAAGTCCTGCTCAACAAAACACGGTAAAAAACACAAAGCGTGTGATACAGTGTCTTTTCCTCTGGCAGTAATTGTTCTGCTCTTTGTATTATCTTACACAACATGACCACACCACCCACTGCTCTGACTTCTGAAAAAACAAAACTGTTCATCCATGAGCCAAGAGGAACCAGAGTGATTCTAAATTACATAAATTGTAGAGGAAATGACTTGTTCAGTTGGGCTGCTTACTACTGAATGAGCTTCTCCTCATCTGCAGAGTGACACTGATCAACTCTACAAAATCTCTGTTACCTACAGGTTCCTCAGGGTTGGTAGAAGCTGAAATGCCAGATATGGAGGCTGGTGGGTCCAAATCCAAATGCTGGTGGACTTTGCTGAGTTGTTAGTCTCCAGAGCAGTGCCCTGGTAGGCACAGGATTTCATAGCAGGAAACCCTGGGACAGCACTGTCCTAAGACAGGCTGTCTGGCCTTCAGTCAGCTTCTGGGTGCTGCCAACCTAAACCCCACATCCCAGCTGTATGCAAATGAAGCAGAATTATGGCAAAACTGCAGTGATTGGTTGTCCCAGGGTTTTAACTTAGGACAGATGTGTGTGTTAGTTGATTCAGACATCCTTTTTTTGTTGTTGTTATTGCTTTTTGTTTTAGCAGTTAAAAACATCTCAACTCCCAAGGCTTTTGCTGGAAATTTCTTCGCCCGCACTGTCTTATCACACATCCTCCCTCATTCTCACTTTGCATCCACTGTGAAACGACAGTTTCCCAAAGGGGAATTCACCTTAGTGGCTGCTAAGCTGTTTATTTCACTGGTCCCTAACACCCTGCAATTTCCTGCAGACAACTGGAGGGTTTAATTTGTGAGATGTCTCTGGTGGGTTGTGTCCTGCCTTTGCAGGGGATGGAGCGTGTAATCTAATAGGTGGTTTGTTTGCTTTCCTTTTCCGAGTGCTACAGTTGTGTTTCTGTTGGAATAGGTTTTCAGTTTTTGAGGATAATGAATGTTAACAAATCACTGGAAGTGAAAATAAAAATAGAGAAGGAAAGTAGGTGAGATACCACTGCAAGCTTGGCTTCTGCTTTGTGGATCCTTTTTTAATAGCAAAAAAAAAGTGACATCAGCTCTGCTGCAGGCATGAATTAAAGATGAGAACTTAATAAAACTTGTTGGAGGGGAGAGGGAGGCAGGAAAGTGGAGCTAAAGCAACGATGTCTTTATTTTTAAGCAGACAGCACCACCTCTGCTTCAGCTCTCTGAGATGGCGATGGAGAAGAACAAAAAGCAGCTTCTGAAGTGGTCTGTGAATCAAAAGTGCCCTCTGCTGGGAAAATCCTGCATGAAGGAGCATTTCCAGACCGTACCCGAAAGCTTAATTACCCTCTTTTGCTGGGGAAGAGGCTGGATGTGATCCAGGATGCTCTCAGCAGTTGCCTTTGCCATTACATGCCCTGTCGGGATTGCAGTCTGAACATGTCACAGGGTATTGGTGCAGTCTGTGATTTCATTAGGGCTTGACATCACGTGTGCTTGGTTGCTCAGTCACTGCTCTGCTCCTCGTGAACAGAAAACAGGAATTTGCATTTGCAATATTGCCACATGAAGGATAAGAATCTGGATGCAAATCCTGTGCAGATAACATCACCCTTGGCAAATAAATAAGTGATAAAATGGGATGGAGCTGGGAAGGAGCCTTCAGTAGCCCTGATTTAATTCTTATTTGTTTTACGTGAGCAGCATTGATGAAACACGTGGTGTCAGTGCCAAACGGCACAGCCCTGCAGGGAGCCCTTGTTCTTCTGAGGCTCTTCTGTGCCTCTGGCACAGGCACTGCCCCAGTCTGAACCTGCTGGTGGCTTGGTTGTCACAGCAGAAATATTCTTGTGATCTCTGCTGGGCAGTCCGGTGGTTCTTCTGCATCTTCCATTGCCTCCTTCATGGGACTGTACAGAGTGGGCTTCAGGGGTGGAGAATGAAGGGCTGTGGGGAGGACACTGGTGTGAGTGTCAGGAGGTAAGAGCTTGGACGTTTACTGTAGGTTTCATGGGGGTTTGTGGGTGTCCAGCCCTCCTGCTCTTGCAAAACCTACATGCAGCCTGGAAATCCTTCAGATTTAGGAAGAGTCCAGGCTCCATCTATATGCATGTCCTGTGGTTTGAACCTGTTGTGAAATGAACTATTTGTTTGTAAAAATACAGCTCTCACCACTTAGATCCTTGCTGCAAGTTCAGGTGCTTGCCTTCTCCAGCTGGATGTTGCTGTTCCAATCTGTAAGTGCATAAAAGCACAAGCAAGAAAAATCAACAAAAATCAAAAAAGAACAATAAAAATCCAATTGAAAAAATCAACAAAGAACGATAAAAATCCAAGTAAAACCATCAACCTAAGTGTGTAAGGTTTCAGCTCTTAGTACTCAGCTCTGAGCTTCTTTAGCAATTTCAGTGACAAGGGCTGTTTCTTATCTAAAGTAATTTATCTTAACATCTGGAGCAAAAGGAATTGATCCATCTTGTTATTTGTCATCACGAAAGACTGTTTTAGAAGATGAATAGTCAGAGATATAAAAATAGCAGAAATCAGAGCAAATAGCTAAACTGAACTTAAAAATACAGTTAGTGCTGGTGTGCTGTTTGTGCCCCTTGGGAAGAGAAGCTGCTGTATGATGCATCATGTTGATGTTATATAGCAGCGAGGAGTGATATTGATGAATTCTGAAAGAAGAGCTAGCCAGGAAAGGAGGGAAATAATCCTTGTGGCTATGAAACAAGCTTGAAATCTTTAGGGATTTGTAACGGAAGCCTTTTTTGTCAAAGCGGCTGTGGAGCAAGTGTCCCAGGTTTCACTGTGCTGGCACTGGTTGATTTTGGCAGGCAGGAGTTTTTCCTATAATTGTCCTTGAGAAGCCTTTGATTGTTCTGCCTGCACTCGTGGGTAGGAAGGCAGCTTTATTTAAGGAGGAATAAATATTTATTCTCTTAGAGCTCTTGCCACAGCTGCTGCTTTGCAAAAAGATGGTGGTTTCAGTTAGAAGCGAGTCATGCAAACTCTGTGCTTTTATGAATTTGCACCTGCTGAGCTGTGGTTTGAGTTTGAATGAATCTAAAATCTCGGAGATAAAGTTCACCAAAAGTGGTAAGTTTTGACTGTCTAAACCCAGTGAATTATTCATTCCTTTCTCCCAGTACCATTGAATTACCACCTAACACTCCTGCCAGTGCTCTGGGTGGATTTCTTAGTAAATTCAGGTGCACAGCAATCATTTGTCCTGTTTCAGATTTGATTTTAGAAGAAATGCAGAGCTAACTCTTGTCATCCAAAATACATGTGAATTCAGAAACAGGGGTTTGGTGCCCAACTCAAATAATGAATTGAATTGACAGGGTGATTTCTGTTTCTAATTACAGGAAGAAATTGTAGTTTTAAACTATGTGAAATGCCTCTGTTTGGTGTAGAGAGCTGTTATCTCTGAAACCCACTGACAGTTAGATGTCATATTGCCTGTTAGAGTATGTTTTGTGCTTGGCAACATGGACTTGAGTAAAACATGGATTGTACAGGAAATATTTACATAATGCATATGCTCCTAATGGCATTTGTTTTCTTAGTTACTGGGTGTTTGTTGGTCTGTACTGGCACTTCATGCTGTCGTGGACTTTTGGATCCAGACGTTCAGGAGTGTCCTTTTAGGAGTTGTAGGAATGGAGAAATGTGCTGCAGACAACATGCAAATTCAAACGCCATGAATGCAGGATTTTTGTAATTGGGTTTTGTAATTGGTTTTCTTTGGAAGTGGGAAATTTAAGTGACTTTCTAATAGTTACTTTTTAATCCACTCCAGTTTCTTCCTGCTTCTTCATGCACTCTTCTACCATAGAACTTACAGACTGATGTTTCTTCTTCCAGGTAGTGAATATGAATCAGAAAACTGAGATTGCAGAAAAAAATAGTAAACAGAAAAGGCCCCATATTGTAATAATATATGCATATTTCTAAGTAATATTTGGTGTATTTGTAAGAGTGGCAGTGATGCTTTCGGAGGGATTTGGTGTTAATTTCGGCCCCAGGATATGGTTGTCTTGTAAGAGAGAGACTTGTGTTAGGCTTCTGTAAAAAGGCACCTGATGCTGAAAGCCCCTCGGGAATGGTGTCCTAGGACCACACTGCTTTTCCTCTTCCACTGTGGAAACTCTGGAAACTGTGTTGGTGCATTCAAGATGAGTCATGTCAGCCTGCAAAGGGGAAAAACAGCAGCTGGCAGTGCCTGAGGGCCAACCCCAGCCTCCTGCCCCAGTTGCTGTCCCTCCCAGCAGAAGCAGAGCTTTAGCAGCTCAGTGCCCTCAATTAAGGTTAATTGGGTGTGCCTGGGGGGAGAGAGCCAAGTGGTGATGCTGCAGAGGAATGACATGGCACAAATCCTGTCAGAGGCTGCTGATGTGCCTGTACCACAACAGGATTTGGTTTCTCAGTCCACACCGGAGATTCCTGGGAAAGTACAAGGAGTGCTTCTGATCACAGGCATCAAGGTGAAGGTCTGCACCCGGGGATGGGGACATGCACAAGTCTTGTCCTCTGGAGAAGGAGCACATTGCCTTCTTCACACCTTAGTGAAAGGAGATGCATTTCAAGGGATCGATCCAGTGGTTTGGGGTACGTGTTTAGTTGGCAAATGAAAGGAAGCTCAGCTGAGAGAACTGCCTTGCCATCTCAGCATGGGTCTTGAAACGAGATCTGTGAAATGACTCCTTGTTAATTGGTCTCATTAGCAAGATGGGGGGCTGTATGTGAGGCAGAGTGTTCCTTTTCTGCTGTTCCCCAGGTTGGTGATTTCTAAGTGTAACAAACAAAACTCGCTCTGCATAAGCAGTCCCTGAAGACAGCCGATCCACTGCTGTTTCTCATCTTTGCACCTCACTCCCATATTTCTGCACAGAGAAGCAACTGCTTGTCTCAGTGTAGAAAATAATAGATTAAAAAGCAATATTTTGTTGCTCTTTTGTCAGTATTTCAGCATGGGGTTCCTCCTCAAAGAAGTTCCAAGTTCTAAAATCTCTGAAAGCTCAAGCAGGATGCGCTGCTGTCCCTGCCCCTGGCCAGGGAAGTGAGGGCAGCCTGAGCTCTGAGCTGTGCACTTGCTGAGGTCAGATTTTCTTGCCTCTTCCTTCCAGTGCTTTTCCTCTTTCCATTTTCTGCTTAAATGAGGCCATCCTGATAGAAAGGAATGCCATATACTCTCAGTGTGTCTGGTTTGTTTGTTTTTTAAAAAGACAAGAACTTCTTTTCATATTTCAGTATTACTTTAAGAAGGAAATAAAAATTCATGCAGCAGTCTTCATTATTTTGGTCATGATTATTTTCAAAGTTTTTTTTTTTCCCTAATAAGAAGTCCTGCTGTGTACATGTGTACATGATGTTTGATAGTGTTTGGTCATTAAAAATAAACTTCATGAGGAAGTGAAATTTTAGGAATTTCCTCTTACGGTGAAATAACAGGTTTTGCTTGTGAGAGAGCATTCCAAATACCAGCACTTTCCCACTCCTCCTCAGGAGCTCTCATCCCAGCACATGTGCATTGGTCTGCAGCAAAACATGAAGATGGGGAGGCAGAGAGAAGGGAGATAGAAATGTTTGGATGCTTTGTTTGACATGGAGACAGTGAGATAGCATCCTGAAGGCTGTGACGAAGACCTTTTTGGTTTAGACATTCAAAAATGAGCAGATCCAAAGGTTTTGGAAAACTTACTCTAGGTCTCCTACTAAGCTGCACCTCTCTGCAGACACACTGCTCTGTCTTTGCACTCCTGGCCCTCTCTGCCCCTTGTGCTTGCCTGTAGCTCATCCCTGCTCCTCCTACCTCTGCTCCCTGGCTTCTCCTTTCTCAAGCACTTTGAGAAATAATGGTCTTATAAACATCAGAGGTGTTCCACCTGCTACTCTGGATGAAACCTTGTAGTCCAGTGTCAGTGGAACAGGAGCTTGAGGGAGTGCCCTGGAGTTGGCATGTTTAAAGAAAGCTCATGTTTTGGGGAATGATCATCCTTTACCCAAAGAATCCTGCAAAGTGAAATGAAGAAAGCAGCAAATACATCACTAAGTTTAAGCATGCTTGAGCATGAAACCAATTAAGAAATTTAGCCTGAGTTACCTTCTATGCATAACCTGAGCCAGGTGTTGCTGGAATAACATTTTACCTATCGATATCTGCATTGGTGAGCATCTTCTGCTTATTGCCTTTGCGTGGCTCTGGGGCCTTGTATATTGTTGGATGTGAAGTGCTGGTGAGAACCAGTCCAGCTGGTGATTTGGTTTCCTGCTGGTTGAACTGGTATTTGCAAACATTCAAGGATTAGCATTGTTGTGATTTGCAGAGCTTTGCTCTCCAGAGGGGAACGCTGCTGCCCTGGACTTATCGCACACTGGTGAAGTACTTAAGCACCATCTCGGGCAGGATCCTCACTGTCAGGGCAGTGTTAAAACAAGATGCTTAAACCCTTCTAAAGCTGCTGATTACTGAACAGAAACACTGAGCTCAGGAAAGCTATTAGTATGCTAAACCCGCCTTGTTTTCTCACTTAATTTTAATGCGAATAACTTTATTTTAAATTGGTGCTGGTAGGAATCATGAAAGCTTTCTGAGAGAGTTTTTTCCTTGCTGTTAGAATAACCTCATTTCAGGCTCTGCTGTGAGACTTTGTGGCAGCTCCTTTTCGTTGGAAGGTTGCCCCAGGTGACTTATGGTTCATGCACTCTTGTAAGTGCTATTAATTTGTGAGGTTTCAGTGGTTAGACTGAGCTGCTAAGTGGGCTCTGAGCAGATAATGAGGTCAAGCAGGGAAGAGAGAAAAGAGTCTGCAGGTTCCCACTTGGCATTTGTACCCGGGTTGCACATTTTATGGAGATTTTGTCCTAAAAGCAAAGTTCCTGTAAAGTCATCATTTTGCAGAGGTGATTTACAATACTTGTCCAAACCTGAAAGCAAACCTGGTTGTTCATGCTCTGTGGTGTTGCTGTTGAGATCACTGCTGTCATGCTGAAATGCAAATTTACTGTTGTTTGTTTTGGATCATTTTGTGCTGCATTAGAATGTAGAAACTGCTCAAATGCTGGTTTGTTTCTCTGAGGGTTTTTGCAAGGTAGGTTGCACCACTGGAAAGGTGGAAGAGCACTGCTTTGGACATTTTGTAAAGAAAGTAGATTATGAAGCACAGGAGGGTGCAAAACTAGCTGTGGAAGGAGCATTATTGTCATGTGTTCAGTAGTTGGAAGGCCTCAAATACATTAGCTAAAGCAGTTTGCAAACAATTGTCTTCTATATTTTACCCAAATCAGCTCCCTGACTCTGATCTTGTAATAATCTTCATATGATGATTGTATCACAGAGGTCCAAGGTTACACACGGATATCGTATCATTTCTGGGATTTGATTATCCATTACATTCACTCTGAAAGTTTCAAATACAGTCATTCAGTGTGTCTAGGGTGGAAGGTAGCTGTAAGTACCTCATGAGAGGCCCTCTTTTTGCATTTTGAGGCGGGTGCTTGACCCTACACTCTTCAGAGTTGACAGAAGTGGAGGCTTTGGTGGATGTTAAGTCAAACCAAGAGTTGAAGGAAAGTCCCACTGTTTCTGGCAGTGTACCAGCAATCCTCTCCATTGAAGCTTTTTGTGTAATGCTGAATTCTTGCAGAGGTTGCTCTACTGTTTACCTTTCAGGTGGTATTTTCAGTGGGATTATTGATGGCGCATAAAGTGAAGTGCTAATGTAGGATAAAGGTAATTTTAAAATCTACTCCCTGCAGGTCCAGAAACAAATAGAGTGTTCTGCAAAAGGGAACTGGCAGCACTGGTTCTGGCCTACAGCCAGCTGCTTGTTCACAGATGAATCAGAAGTGACTTCAAGAAACCAGGTCTTGAAAGGATCTCTCTTTATTTCTGAAAGCATGATATGATTTTAAACAGCTGTCTTATTGACCCAGGCGAGGAAAGCTTCAGTCTTTTTTAATAGAGCGATGAGAACATGCCTGTTCAGTAATACTGCAGATGGCAAATGTTTCTGTGCTATGCAAAGTCTGTTGGGCGAAGGTGACCGTGGTAGTCAGAAGACGTTTTCTGTAATAGCTCACTGTGGTTTCAAAATGTGCATTTACGCTCCCTTGGCACTTATTTTTTCAGTGCTTAGGGTTTCATTAACATTGTAGTGATATCTTCAGTTGGATTTGATTTGCATACAGAATACTTGCTTAAAAATGGGGTACATGGCTGAGTCTTCTGTTGCTTTTTGGCTGATGTGTCTTTCCTCCTGAGCTGCAGCTCAGTGAACAGCACAGAAATTCAACGTTACTCTGTTTCACTCACCATTACTTTCTTGGAGAGAGGGAATTAGCATTGTGGCAACCTCCTGTTCAGTAAGTGCAAATACACGTGGAATAAATGCATCACGTTGTGACTGTGGGTCTTTTCCAAGACATATGCTGGGTGCTGGTATAATTGGGTTTTTTGCAATGTGAACAAGCCCACGCCAGAAAACAGAGCTGTGGTGGGCACTATGGGGAGACTGGGGAGGTGTTGAAAGTGGAAAGAAGCTGTTCAGGTTTGGTGTGGTTCACAGCACTGACTGCTGGACTGCCTGAAGGAAAGGATACTGGAGCCCTGCAGTGGGAGGGCAGATAAATGGTGTCATGTAGTCAAGGGTGCACAGGGAAATGCTGGGCCAGTGCTCACCTGTGTGGAAAGAAAAGAGGGGTGTTAGTACAGAGAAGCAGAATGTGTTCTAAGAGCAACGTGGTTAAGGAAATGCAATGTGTATTGGTTGTGCACAGGCTGGTGCTGGAGTTGAGTGGCAAGGAGGGATGCAGAAGACAGAAAGCCTTTGGGACAAGAGCACTGTGTGGTACTCTGAGCTGACTTTGGAGTCATCCTTTTGGATTTACAACGCACACAGGTCTGCAGAGGCACAGTTCAGCTCTCTTGCTTACCTAGGCAAGGCACAAATGTGTCTCTTCTACCACAAGTGGTGGTTGAAGTGCCCCATTGAGCTCTGTGAGGAATGCAGCTTTCCCCTCTCAGCCGCTCCGGGAAGAGCTTGGAGAATCACTTGTTCCTTAAGCATGTCCTCAGATCCGGGTGCCTGAGCATGTGAGAACATTTGTACTCTGTTTTGCCTAGGAACCTGCTTGAATAGAGTGGGAATGTTGATAATAAGTAAATAAATGTGTAAAAAACCATTCATCCACCCTGCAAAATCCATTAATGTCAGTGTTATTTATAGGTGGTGTATCAGAACCCTCCATAAGAGATGGGAGCTGATGCCACTGAGCAAATTGCACCTATTGCAGGGTTTTTTTCTTGTTTACATTGCACCACTGATGCCTGGAAAATAGAGGAAGCAGCATAGCTATCACCAGCTGAAGTCACAGAGCTTGTTAATGCCAGGGTTTGGTTATCAAAGCGTGTATGGCCAAAGTAAAAATGTGGAAACTTTGTTCTGTGTGCCTCATTTGTTGTCTGTTGCCAAATATTAGTCATGGACTACCACTGCAGTAAACTCAGTTCCTTCTTCTGAAAGTATAACCACTTGCTATAACCTTCATGAGTTTTAATTAAAAAGAGCATGTAATGATTTTGGGATTGAATCCAATTTCATATGCTGTTTAAATTAAGAAATAAAATTATTTCCATCAGGCTTTTAGTTCAAGGTTTGTGACTGCTGGATCATTTCCTTTTTCATCAGTTTCTGAGTTTTAAAATGGCTTATGAACTTTAGTGAAATCACTTAGAAATGGATTTCATGCAGAATAGTTAATAAATGGATAGCACAACCATGTAGTGAAATGAATCTTGTTTGCATCTCAAGCAGCACAAATTTAAATAAAATGCAAGGCTTTGCATTTTTTTTAATGTTGCATTTGTTTTAATGTTTCAGTATTTTTCAAGCCACCTTCAATGTCCTTCATTTTTCACCAGGATATCTTTGGCAGCAAGGAGGATTTTCAGGGGCTGATTCGAGGTACATAATTGGAGCAGTGAGACTACACACACAAAGTGTCAGTTAATGGATGAGGCTGGTTTAATTGTAGGCTGCTCAGAAATAACCCAAGAAACACTTCACTGGTAGCTAATGCAGAGGTGTAATTAGACTTCTACACAAGTGTAATTAGTCTGATTGCATAGAAAGAAAGAGAGTTCATAAGGTTTTTCAAATGTGTGCAGAGACATTTTGTCTCAACTGTCTTGTCGCTAAGCTTCTGCTGTATTTGTGTTGAACTTGAATAAATAAGCACATTGCTCTTTAGCTGGCAGTTACCTGTAATCTTCCATCCTTCCGCGGTGGCTTTTACATTGTTGTTTGTTTGTTTTTAAGGAAAGCTCCATTGCTGCCATGCCTGAGCCAGGGTGAGGCTGTGCCCACGTTCAGTTTAAAACAGGGAGGGTGTAGACAGTTCTAGAGAAAAAAATAGCAAAGCCTGTTTTTTGACAAATGATATGTAGGTTTATTCTACATTTGTTTAAGCAGTGGTAAAGAAGAGGAGAATGTTTGCAGTAATCAATAGTTGTTGCCAGTTGTGAGCATGTAGGAACCCAGAGGAAATGTACCTCTGAATTAGGAGCATAAAACACAGGACTGTTTC
This sequence comes from Entomyzon cyanotis, assembly GCA_024500445.1. Taxonomy (NCBI): domain Eukaryota; kingdom Metazoa; phylum Chordata; class Aves; order Passeriformes; family Meliphagidae; genus Entomyzon; species Entomyzon cyanotis. The sequence continues at coordinate 6,276,055 of JAKEPQ010000852.1, forward strand.
TAGCAGCATCTAACAAGGCAAACGATTTCTACTAAAAATACCAAATGTGCTGCACAAGTGAAGGACACTTGGGGGGATGCTGTGGATTTCTTTATATCAGCATGAATCAAAAAGTATAAAACCTTCCAACTGGTACTGTATGTTCTCTAAATTCAGCATAATTGATGAATGGAAGTGAGCTGGCAACACTGAGTGCTTATAAGCTGATATTTTAATGAAAGAAACCCACATTTTAGTCAAATATGTCCCCACTCCTGTTCCCAGCATCGCAGTGCATGGCCCAGAGCCCCTTTTGGGACTAAGGGGCAAAACAGGTTTTAATCTTAGCTTTGAGGACATTGAACTTAGAGATCAATAAATGTGTAACTGTCTAAATCGACTAGGCATGAGTTCATCCTTACTTCAAGTTATTTACTTCCCTGTTGAGTGGAGTTAGGTGAAGTTTCAGCATCATTTTGCTGGGTATGTGTTTATGTAGGCAATTAACTTCAGTGAAATATGAGTCCCACAAGGAAGTCTCTACGTTTGCTAGTTTATATTTCCACACTAGAGTATCTCTGAATGCTTTTGTGGAGTAAATCCCAACATATGGCTACAAAGTTGATTATAAAATACAGACACTTGTGTGTGGTTATCTGGCTCCATTCTTCTCCCAGCTCGGTAATGGCCATAGCTGTTGTGTCTGACAGCTGTGCAGTGACTGTACAAAACGAGACAGTGGATCCAGTCCAGCTCCCAGAGTGCCAGCATCTGCACTCCTTGGCTCCAGTTTGCTTCTGGCAGTCCTGTCTGAGAAACCACTGATTCATTCAGCAGGGAATGAAGCTGAGTCTGACCCTTAGAAGAGCTGCTGCTGGGTCAGTGGACACCCACGCTGGTGTGTTAGCAAAGTTCACACCTTCAGGTCTCCTGCTGTGTTTTCCTGTGTGTAAATTACTTCAGCAGCTTGGAATACCAATACAAGAGCAGGGCCACTTTCTGTAAAACCTCTGGATGCAGTGGTGCCCTGAATCACAATGGAATGGCCCATGGGATTGGTCACCTCTAATGCGGGCTTTGTCTTTGCTGCAGAAACAGAAAAAGAGGGAAGAGTTCCCATAACCAAAGTTAGAGAACAAGGAAATCAGATTGCAGTAAGTGGGGAGGTGATAACAGGAATTACATGGTGTGGAAGGACAGAACAGGAGAAGCAAATCTCCTCTACCCTCACATTGCTTGTTTTGGATTATGATCTTGTTGCAGTCCTGCTAGTCCAGCTCACTCCTATGTGACGCTTAATTCCTAGTCTTTCCCTTCTCCACCCACATTTTTATTTCTTTTCCTGGTTACTGTGGGTTGTACTGAGGAATGAAAAAAGCAGGACATCATATGTGCTTTGATACTGGATAGCATTCATGCCACGTGGGCTCAAAAAGCCAGAACTAGGGGTATTTACAGGAAGGGGAAGTATTTATTTCCTGTCCTGAATTAGTCACATTTCTTAAGCAGAAGATTCCTGACCGAATCCTTAACTTAGGTGGTTTTCAGAGGACTTTTGCCTCCCAATTGTTTCCTCATCCAAGATAACAGGAAAGAATATAGAGGGGCACCATCTCGAGTTGCTGTTACAGGCTGGCACCCTTTAGCTACCTTTAGCTGAGGCTCTTGAGCCCAGTGGAGCTTATTTTCTCTAGTTTTCTTAAGTGGTAGCATTTATTATCTGCCAGGTGCTGGTAAGTTGTGTGATTACAGTGGCTTGTTTGTCTTTGCCCTCTAGCTCAGATGGCTCTTGTGGGCCTCGATAAGTGAAGAAACACCATCTGGCTGCTGCTGCAGGATGCTGGGAGATTTCCATCTTTCAGTTCTTTAGAGCTGGAGTCTTTTTTTACATTTTAGAAAGCCTAGGGACACTTTCAGCTCTGTTTTCCCCTTGTTTCTTTCCGAGCTGAAGAATGTCTCATACCCTCTTATTTACAGCCACTTGCTCCAGGCAGGCGTTGTCAGAGAGCATTAAGTGTTGGGAGCTGACAGAGCTTTTCAGGGTTACAGCCTCCCTGCTCTCCTGGTAGCTCAGAAGGGGAGTATCCTGGTGGTAGCTTGGTGAAATGTCTGACAGAGAATTGTTTTTCTGAAACACTGCAGATGTCGCGTAGCTGATGAAAGGTGGGTGTTCTGTAATTCCCCACACTCAGAGCACATAGGTCTGTTGTCAAGAGGAAAAACCCATCTTCAGTGAGGGGTGTTTGTGTCAAATGTGAAGTTATATAATAACAACTCAAATCTGACCAGGCTTTTGGGTTTGAGTTAGTATTTATACCAAGAGGGAGAGAGAGAGAGGAATAGATGTAATGGTTATTACTGTGCAGAGCTAAAGGTAGCAGGGAGACAGCTGGGGGATCAGCAATATTTGAGCAGGTCAATTCTCATCCCTCTACCTCCTCTGCAGCTGCATTAAAAATGTTTTTTATAAAATACTTATTGTCAATCTAATGAGGCAATATGATGTATCCATCTCTGTATTAGCTGCATAATTATAGGCAGTGTAACTTCATGAAGGAGATGTAATAAGCTAAATGGGAGAATTGCTCAGGACAGGGGGGTTTAGGGTGAGCTCTGTGGGTGGGAAATGTTTGTGCCTTTGTGTATGTAATAGTGACTACAAACCACCTTCTCAGGTTGTTTTTCCCCATCCACCCTCCAGTGGGGAAAACCAGGGTATTATTTTCCCTTGAGAAATGTCAAGTGTTTGAGGTTCCCCATCTCCTCCTGTTAGAGGCTCCTGGTGGCACAGAGTGAAGGAACTCGTGCAGTCCTGAGTGTATCTGTGGCTCTGCCATCAGGCTCCTCTGGGGTGAGGATTAAAGCTGGCTGGGAATGACAAAGCTGTTTTGTTGCAGCTTCTGAGATTTCCGAGTTTGTTTTGGTTCAATGTTGCAACAAAAGGAAAAGCTTGTGAATGTTATTTGCAACATAAGCATTGTGTTGAAACACCTCATTTTGGACAGCTTGGGTGAGGAGCAGCCAAGCAGCTGCCAGACATAAAATGGTTGGAGACAGCTCTGTGCTAGCAGGGCAGGGACTGGGTTGTATTTTATTTGCCTGGCTTTTAACACAGCACTCCTGGCTTTAGAGAAAAAGACATTCTTGCTTTGATGGTCAAAAATAGCCACCTAACAGCCACCTCCAGAAAGAGTTTTCTCCTTAATGCTGTGGGGAGGACATTTATGGCATATATTTTTGGAGCAAGGTTTTATATAGGTGTGGAGCTGGTACAGCTGCAAAGAAACACTCCTGCCTCTTTCCAGCTGCCTTTTGTCCCTAATGCTGGCTGCTCCCTTGTGGCAGGACAGCTGTGGGTTAGGGACAGTTTCAACTGCAATTTTTATTGATGGTTTGGGGTTTTTTTCCTTCCATATTCTGGGCGTTTTTTAGCCAGACTGTTTTCCTGATGTGCACTATCACCTTTGCTGAGGTGCAGGAGCAGCAGTGAGCTGGAGGAGATTCCAAATTTCTGGCCTCTGTGTAGGTTTGCATTGCATTGAAGTCTGTGTGAAATTACATCCCTAAGATTGCAGCATGTGCCAATATTTTACACTCATTAGCCTCTTGAAGTTGAGAGATAATTGATACAAGTAAGTCTTGGCTGGATAGAGGATTTAGAGGGGAGGAGGATGAATTGCATTTAATAAAATAATACATATCTCTCTCTCTACAACCAGCAAGCCCCAGTATTCTGCTTGGAGCTTTCTTATCCAACTGCAATGGTTTACAAGAGCTAAAACAATCATAGGTGCAGTGTGATTGCCGGTTTGTGATATGGGGATTTAGTTGAGCAATACTCTTTCACTGTGGACAAAACAACCTGCAATTTTAACAGCACATTAAAGAGTTTTTAGTTTTCAGGCAGTACAAGCTACGACAAATTGTGATTTTTTTCAATTAAAATCAATAACAATGCAAGCTAAATAAAAGATTGAACAGCAGGTGGGTGGTTTAGCTGGGAAATTGATTTCCTTTGGGTACAGGTGAATGTGCATGACAGTGCTTCTGTCATTAAATAATTTCTGTGGTGAGAGACACAATCAGCTTTATTAATGCGACTATTTCTGTGGACATCTAACATAAATCAATGCCTGCTGGAAAACTTGGTATAATTGGTTAGAGAGATGTCAAAGCAATATATTAGAGAGCAGTTTACTGATCTTTGCAAAGTGGATTAAAAAGTGTGTTGACTGGAGAGGAGTAGTAAGTGTTCATACTGTCCTTTTCAGAGTAAAATCAAAATAAAGTTTACATTGGCTTAAGAAAAAAAAATCTACAGAATTTACAGCTCCCTGTGTTGGTGCTACTGTGGCTTGAATGTGTGATCAAGAACAAGATTGTATTGTTTTAGTGGCACAACTGACCAAAGTTCTGGATACTTCACATTTGGTAATAGTTTTCAACTGTGGAAAGATCACAAAGTAACTGGGATATTGTGAATCAAGCTGGTTAATATTACACCATAAGTGATAAGATATGGGACTGAGAAGTCCCTGAGTCTTTACCTTCCTTATCTCTTATCACTCTCCTTAATAGTTATAGTTTTAGATTAAGTAACCTCTCATATCATAAAATAATTTACAGTTTATTGGTGCCCGATACATTTTTGCTTCCTATTGTCATTTATTGAGCTTTCAAAAATGTCAAAGGTCAGCTTTTTTATTTTGTCCTTTGTATCAAGCGCTTTTCAATTCACAAGTAAAAATATTGCTAACTTAAAAGGTACTGATATCTACTTTCCTGATCAAGGTTTAGAAGAGGATAAACCAGAGGAGAGGACTTCCAGTCTAACAGGCAGGATTAGAAGGCAGACACATTCTATTCAGGTTGCTGTGCCCTTCTCTGTGGCATTCAGAGCTCATTCCTCACCTCCTCTGCAAAATGGAAAGAAGACTCAACCACATACTTTCCTTACTGTGGCTCTGCTAGTTAAACATTTTTAAAGATTTAGGGGATAGTAAGTCCTCAGTGTTAATAATTAAGCTGCCTCTCTAAGTGTCCTGTACCGTAGCTTTCACTTCTCCAATTTTACGTTTTTCTTATGTTGTTCATCTTCGTGACTTCCACCATTTCTTGTCATTGCAGTGAAGATCCAACCTTCATTGGCTCTAGGGGACTGCGCAGGGTTTGGTTCAAATAATCACTGCCCCCGGGGCTGTGGGAGCTTCAGCCAGGCTGTGTCTGGGCAAGGTGGGATTTCCGTGGCAGTCAGGGAAAACAGACCTGGGGAGTTGTGGCTGCCTGTAGCTGAAGGTGGGAGGTAGGAGGGAAATAGTTCTGGTCCTGCCTTTCCCTTCTCTGGTGTGTGGGTGCAGCCAGCGTGTTTTGACTGCTTGATTTCAGTTTGGTGAGATGGTGCAAGATAGAAGTGTTTTGAATTTGCTTTGATTTTTTTTATCTTTTATTTTCCTTATTTTCCAACTTACTTGCTTTTGTTGGGGGTGGTAGTTGGTGTATGCAATGCTATGCTGTACTCTGGAGATCCCAATTCTGTTTTCAGTCCTTATTTTACTGAGAAACATTCTAGCTATCTTACTGGAACATGAAATTACAGTGCAGACTCCTCTAACTGTGTACAGCAGATCTCTATCTGAAGAAGTTTGAAGTGCTCAATGACAATAGACACATCCTCTGATGGGAGATTCTGCACATATTCCCAAATCTTCTGTCAATTTGTGAATCATGTTAGTATTGATTCAAAACTGTTGTGTGGTGCAAAGCATTGAGCAGGGGTTTAGGATGACGTTTGTAGTGTCTGATTCTCTGAATATGAAATTGGCGTTAATGAAAACATTTCTGGAGCCTGTGGAGTTAAGATCACAAAGGGGAACGAGTTCTGAGTCTCAGCTGTTCTAACACACAGCAGATGGTTAGCTTGCCTTCTAAATCTTAGCACAAATTGAGTAAATTCTCAGGGCTATCCATGATCTTTCAACCCATTCCCAATTTTTTTTTTTTTTTTTTGCATGCTAGGAAAAGAGTAATTTGCAAATCAGATCCAGGCGGTGGAAAAGGAAGGATTTTGCAACAGTGAGAAAGTGTGAATCAGAAATAAGACCTCAGGTTCCACTTCCAGCATTTTGCCTGCTGCAGGTTGGTTTGCTGGAAGCTGGGAATCTTGTCCTTGAGGGAGTGGGGAAGTGAACTGTTTAATGCCTCTTCTCTGATAGTCTCTGCTGAAGTGCACTGTAGAAGTGCTTAGTCTTGACATTCTTCAAATTATCCCAGCAACACTATGAGAAATAATGTTATTCTAAGTTACGCTTTCTTGTAATATCAGTACTAATTTCAGTTGCTCTGAAATTTTCTGTTCTTTAGTTTCTCACAGAATCCTGAGTTTTGTTTCAGCATTTCTCATGCATTTTCTTTTATTTCCTTCATGAGGAATTCAATTTGCTGCAGCAAAATAACCTTAGTACTGAAATAATAGATATATTAAAGCTTGAATTACCTTGGTGGCAGTAAAGGACAGGTTTTTATTGCTTGCTTATCAAGGGGGGTTTGTGTTTATGACTTCACTGAGAAGTAAGTACATTACATTAGAACTAAACTTAATGTGGCTTGGTAACAACAGCACACATAGGTAAGCCATGAAGACAGTTCAGATTTATATGGTAATAGTTTAAAAAAGTTTTAAAAAAATAAAAATTGTAAGGGCTTTAATGTTTTTTTACTCAACAAGGAAGTTGTCAGTAGTATTGAAAAATAGATGAGTAGCTATTTTTAAAGATTTTTATGGAAAAAACCAAACAGCAGCCAATCAATAGAAGAGCTCTTCTAGATGGAAAGCATTCCTAGTCACCAGAGGAGGAGTTCAGGCTGCAGCAGAGGCAGGAGGTTGTGGTGGCAGGATGCTCCTCAGGGTAGACACCTGCTCCTCAGCCTCCATCTGGCTGCTGTGTGTGGGTACTTTCCAGTGCCTCTGCTGTGAACTTACAGCTGGAAGAAGATCTAATAATGGTATTTGTCGCTGTTGAGCGGCTAGCTGAGGAATGACCCGAGTTCTCAGACAAGGAAAGAGAGGAGAAGAGAAGAGTACTTTATTGTTTTGAATTCCATATATATAGAGTCTACAGAGGTGCCCCAGATTGGTCAGCCCGAGACCTCCCCCTGGGCCCAATTGGCCAAGCCCGAACTGACTCAATCCGGATAAATTGTTTGCAAAACATCCAAACTTTATCTTGTTTATGAAATATAGCAAAATGTTCCCACGGGAAGAACCTGTGCTAGCCACAGGTATTAACTGTTAAGCAGCAGTTAATTAGAAGATCATTAAGTTCATTTAAGTTATGGGCAGTAAGTTGCATCCAACCTATTCTGTTTGAAGGGGCTATTGTTACTTTGCCAGTAAGAGAGTAAGGCTGTGGTGTGGGACAGAACAACCACAGAAGGAGGAATAATTCATTTTGTGTGGAGAAATGTGGCTTTTGAAGGAGCTTTAATAATTGGTCAAACAAAAATACTCACTTTTGCTTGCTTCAGAAATGCCCTTGTTCATGCAACGTGACCTAACATTTTTTGACAACTCCTGATACAAGGCAGACATAAGGGAATCGCAGTTCTTTTCTATTTTGTGCTGCAGTGTTAGTTTTCACTTGTTAATTTGGTTAAGCAAAGCACCACCAGCAGCAATGGTCTCCCTGTGATTGCAGTGGCTGTGCAGACACACCACGCTCGTTCCTCATGGCTCTTGACCTTGGGCTTGTCCCTGGGGTGCGGGAAGCAGCACGGGAGCACACAGGGGACAGGCAGTCCAGCTGCCATGCTGGGCTGTCACCCTGAGCAGGTAGGCACAACTGAGAGCCTGGGTCGATGCACTGTTTGTCCAGCTCAGCACAGTTGGGTTGGGAATTGTTTCCTGTGCTTTGCTCTAAAGGTAGGCTTTTGCTTTCAAGGGCAGACAAGGAGGAAGCAAATCTACAAAGTCTGAGCAATGCAGCTTTAATTGAAGTTGTACATCTTGGTGGAGCAGAGGTAGAAAGGAGGAGACCGCATGGTGTAACCTTTATTTTTGTTAAATTCTCTGATAAGCCATTGATTTGATAAGAAATACTGCTCCATTGGCTGAGCTTGCAGGGTGCAGTTCTCTGATAAGCATGTGTTTACTGTCTGCCATAAATGCCTGAAGTGACAGTTTATGGTGGGTTGGATTGGATGTTTTAAATGCTGAGTGGCTGTATCATAACTGTGCTTTCACAGGCGAGCTCACTGTGCGCTCAGGTTGGTTGAAGAAACAGGTTGAGCTGCGATGTTTGTTTTTTCTTGGAGCAGAGCGGTTAGACCCAGGGTAATGCACAGTCCTTGCAAATATTATAACAATAGGAACCCATTAAAATACAAGATCCAGCCCAAATAACCTCCCAAAAAAGCCACTGAGGAGGAACACAAAGATGTGTATTTTGATACAATCTCTGCATGTCTTTTGCGACTAGATGATCGCTTTCTTACTTTGTGTCAGACACTCATGCTATGGAGATGTTGATATAATTTCCTTTAGAGCAATATTCATATACATCCAGATTTCATTCACAGTGAATCAGACCACTAGTGCTGGGTTTCCTTAATGTCAGAGACCCAATGCTTTCCCAATCAGAGGTATTTAGGGATGAAAAAATTATTGGCTTTCACAGTGTAAGAGAAAAGAAATAACTCATCTCTCTTCGGACTAGCAAAGGCCACCATGGTGTATTTATAGGTATGTTCCTACCTGTGCTGGGTAATTTTTCTGGAACTCAGGATAAATTTTCTCTGATTAAAATTGAAGACACTCTATTATTTCTATAACCACATTTAAGTCTTTAATGTAAACAAATTGGTTTGAATTTCACATGTCAGACACTGATTTATAGAGGAAAATGGGAGCTTGCATCTGGAATGTCTCTTGATTCATTAACTCGTGATTGAAGAAGGGTTTTGAAATAGGGTGTAAAAGAATTTTCCATCTTTAGTCAAGGGATTTCTTGGGGTTTGCAGCATCTGGCTGGTTTGGTTTGGTTTTTTTTACCCCGTGTGCATATGCCAAGAAAACTTGAATTCCCTTTCCTGATTTGGGAAGTTCAACCTGAGGGAATTGAGCAATTTCTCTAGTTTGCACCATTCCCTTTCTGTTCATGTAAAGACAAAGGCTCTGACACATTCAGTTACAGCACCACAGAAAGGATGTGGCCACAGGTTCCTCCAGGAACTTTCCTCTGGCTGGTTGGGTATATTCAGTGGCTCTGCTCTCTCTGCTGCACTCGCAGGTGCTGAGTGTGCCCAGGACCATTGCACAAGAGCTGAGTTTGGCTCCCCAGCCTTGTGGAGGCTGTGGAAAGCCCAGGGTAAGCTCCTTTGTTTCTAAAGCTGCTCTGCCTTGTCCTATGTACATATACATTGTGTGATATAGGCAAGTTGTTGCTTAGCATTGGAGACATAGCAATGTCTTAGTAGCTTAATATCACTTCTCTGCTCCAGCATAAAGAGAGAAATAATTAGGAATTGTGTCAAGGCAGTGTCTAGTGACCTGAGGAAATTGCATCAGATGGACTGGTGCTTCTGTCCAGTAGAGGTAGCTGGTTTTGGTTTGGTTTTGTATGTCATTTGCTAGCTACATTTAGCATGAATAAGTGTTTTCAGATGTCCCATATAGCAAAGTCTGGCCTGATGTGAAAAGTCTGTCGCAAGAAGAAAATGTAGAAAGAAGTACTGGGTTTTCTGGCCAGTGAATGATTTTGGAAGATGTGACATTGAGCTAATCCTGCCTTGTGGCATGTGGGTGAGGTGTTCTAGGTGGAAATCCCACGGGACTGCAAAGAACATATTTCTATTGTGTTGCACCCAATTACGCCAGGACCGGGGCTGGTCCTGCCTCATGTTTGCTGCCTTTGATTTCCCTCTCCTCTCCCACACAGCAGCTTGTGACAGATGTAGCCACCGCTTTTAACGATGGACCTTTGTCAAGCCGGGGAAAATGGCCACTTGAATTCAGAGGGAAAATAATGATCCTTTTGATTAAGGAAGCTGGCGTTGGTGGCTGGGCTGCGCACGCCGAAGGGGAGAGCTCAAAGGGCACCTGCCTGGAACACAGGCGATGGCAGGAAGTGTGCCTGGCTGCAGGAGAGAAAAATTGGCCTTGTGTTTGGAAAGAACAGAGGAAGAGAGATTAGAGGTTAAACTGGAAAGGGTGTTAAAATATTCTCAGTGTATGATGGCTGTAGCAGTGGATTTAAATTGCTGAAATTACCTTGTCAGGATGCCTTATCAGCTGCTGTTCTAGTGATTGTTTGGTTTAGATAAGAACTGGAGTGCGATAAAACCTTGATAACAGTTTAGAGATTACAGCTCTTTTGAAACTGCTGGCACTTGCCAGGGGCTCTGAGCTGCAAGAGCTACACTTGGATTTACTCCACTACATTTTTTTTTTTCCTCCGCCCCCCCTTCCCTTCTTTTGTTTCATGTTTTTGTTTAAGTGCTTAAGCTCTTGTTTTAGATTCTCGTTATTTTGAGCCACGCAGCCTCTTCTGAGCAGTTTTGGGGAGCGGTGCATGTGCATAGAGGAGGGGAGCCGTGCTGAGGAGTGGCGATGAATGCTGAGGGGAAGAAGAAAAACAAGGTACTGCTGCGCCTCTTGCCTTCCGATCTCATTGCAGGCTCTGAGCTGTGCAGTTTCACAGACTATGAGGATATGAAAGGCTGGGTTACACAGCAGGCTTGGGAGTTTTCTCCTGGTTACTTCCCCAAAGTCCCTGTAACACTCTATTAGTTTACAGCAGTTCATTGAATGGGGATGTAAAACACCAGCTCTTAAAAATCTACGCTGTGTTTGTGGCACTATGTTTTGTGTTCTTTATACTGTTTTTGACTGTGTTATCTTTTTGGGGTTTGATTTTCTGTGAGGGTTTTTTTAGATAGAGACTAGTAGCAAGCCTCCAATTGAGCTCATACCATCTGCATGCAATGAATGGGACAGAAACAGGGTTACAGAAACCAATGTGGTGGTTTTGTCTAGTTTTTATTGAAGGTGATTTATATGGTATGGCAGTATGGCCGTATTTTGGTTCTGCCTTTCTTCTAATTAATTAGGCACTCAGCAGCTCTTGTATATCTGAAAGTGTATGCTGCTTAGTTTTTCATAATAATTCAAATTGGTTTGTTTTTTGTGTAAATATAATATGAAAGGAGGAAGCAGAGAAACTGTGGAACTCATAAGTACAACAAGGAAAATTCTGCAGTGGTAGGACTATGGTTAGAAAATGGAAATGGAGGTTAAATTTCTGTGGTGAAGACCCTTTGTAGTGTTTGTTTTCAGATTTCTGCTCGTGCTTATTAGGATTAATAGGAAAGCAGTGCATCCAGGCATTCCATGTCTACTTATGTGTTTTTAGCCTGTCCAGCTGAAGGTTAAAGTTAAAATATTATGAAAAAGGCATGAGGAAGAAATACTGCTGCTGTTAGATGAGTATTCCTCCTGCTGCTGTTGTGCGTACCTGGTGATGTTTTTGTCCTGTGGATATGAGGTGCGGCTCTGCCAGGAGTTGTATTCAACTATTGCTGAAGTTACAGAGAAGTGGAAGGTGTTAGAGATTCTTTGTCTTGGTTACTTGTACTCTTCACCCAATCGAAGAGTCTTGAGATGTCAAGGTGGTTGCGACTCAAACCTGCTTCTTGTAGTGGGTTTGAATTTGGTTTTGCATTTTGTTGTGGTTTATGTAGCTCAGTGATTTTTATTTTCCCCTTTAGTAGCAAATCTGGTGTGTCCCCTGTTCCCCAGTCAGCCTGATAACACACTAAGTCTGCTCCAGTTGGCTCAGGCACAATGTGTTCTACAAAGTCCACAACAAAACTTTGGACCACATAAGTTTGACTATCTGGGGATATGTCAATAATTGCAACACAAAGTACCAGGGGAAACTGTACTCTGGAATAACCAGACTTTGCTTCATTGTTGGCTTTGTTTTTGCTGGGTTTTTCTTTGTTTTTAAACTGAAATGCTTCTATTTTTCCTGTAATGTGGGAGGAACCTTTCTGGCAGTTGACTTACTGAATGTATGCCCACGTGTGCTTGCAACTGCTGCTACACGTCATCTGAAAGCACCAGTCAGAGAAATTTAAGAGATTGGTAGTTCTGTATATTGGTTGTATCTCAAAACATCAGTTTTAAAGTATCACTGCAGAGTGACCACCTGAATTCCTTAGGGTTGAACAGGCGGCCTGTGAAAGAATAATTTAGCAACAGATGAACTGCAGCAGAAATACATCTCCAAACTATTTCAGTTATCAAATCGAATCAAATAGTAAGAATGAACAAATAAGCTATCCAGCAACCGAGATACTTAATGAGCACTGGTTTAGAGTCTTCTTAATTGTGTTCAGGCACACATGGGCTGGATTTTCAAGTCTGTGTTTATGACTTGAGACTGTACACTTTGTTTTTTCCTCTTAATGAAAGCTCAACATTTCTTTTGTTCCAGCGAATTTCAGAACTTAGAAGATGATGCCAAATTATCACATGCCTCACTACAAAACAAAGAGCTGGCAGCATTGCCTTCCTAGGGGAAACTGGAAATATCCCAGGCTTGCTCCAGCCATGCTCTAATTTGAGGTTTAACGCTCTGTTAACATCAGCCCACGGCTGTATCACTCGAGTAGATGTGGGCTGGGACTGGAGAGAGCGAGGAGTCCCCAGCCTCTGCACTGGATGGGTCTGGTCAGAGCCAGGAGCTCCAAGAGGATTTGCACAGGGAAGGCAGGGTGGCTTTTACCCCCAGGTCAAACTGTGGGGGAGGATTGGGAAGGAAACCCAAGTGAGCTGCAGTTTGGTCTCTGGTGGGGTGATTGACAGCTGGTGAATTGTCCATCAGGAGATTGCAGTTGGGGGCTGTAAGCAGTGAAAGTAGTCCTTGGGGGTGTCTTCCCTTCAAGATGCAGTTTCACAGAGCTCCTGTGGACACAGTTTCACTGATTCCTGTGCGAGAAGAAGGTATCAAAGCCAAGGTGAGGCATTTCAAAGCATTCTTTGCAAAACTCAGAGGTTTTGCTCTTTACCTTGGAGTTTCATTTTGAATCTCAGCTCCATTTCAGGGGATGCTAAAAGAGAAACTCAGCCAGCTCTTCTAGGCTGGAACTTACCAACAAAGGTCTCATAGCCCAGAAATGGCTTGCAGTGGGGAAAGGAGGAGATGAAACATCATTCTCCTGGTCCTTAAGAAGCATCTTATGGAGAGTTACAGTTCTGCAGCCACAAGACCTAGATGTTCCTACTCTATCCCCGTTGCTGTCTGGATGTTTCAGCTAGGACTTCTTACAGAAGGAGATCTCAGCTTATTGTGTCCTTCAATACATTCTGCTTTAGCAATTAGGAGGTAAACTCTGCATTACCTCTTGTGATTTGGTGCTAGTAGTGACAGGAGAGTGGTGTCCCTTCCTCTAGAGCCTGACTTTGAGTTATTATGATACTGGTTTTGAAAGTATTTGTTTCTCCTATATGGAAGTAATTCTGTTATTGTTCTCTACCACCAAAAATGCAGTAACTCAAATTGCACTAAGGTTTTACCAGTCTCAGTTGATGCTGTGGGCCCTAGCACCACATCTGTCTGGAGGAAATGGTGGTCACAGAACTGCATCCCCTCAGTTTGCTTGTCTCCCTGTGTATGTGTGTGTGTGTGAAAATAGTGCATATATATGAAGACAGTCTAACTAGTGAAACCACAGTGCTGTTATGAAATGCATGGAGGCCCAGAAGTTATGCCTCTAAAGATCTGGTTTGTGACCTCCTGGTCACCTTTCTCATGTCTCTTAAGACATGAACAGTCTTACAGTAAAAACTAAATGCAATTACAGTGCTCAGAACAGCTTCGAAGTGGCCTGGCTAATTTTGGGTTTGAGTTTGACCCCAGAAGCAGGTCAGTTGCATGGGATGGCAGGCTTACATCTTGAAGATTATAACTAAACCACACCAATTTATTTAGCTACAGTGAAGAATTTGAATTATCCAGGGTTGGTTTTTCTTTTCCTTATAACCTCTCAAGAAAGGCAAACTTTAAGCTACCACACACAGCTGGTGTTTCTAATAAGACACAGATGTGTTTTGGGATCTCTTCCCATCTCCTGCAACATTTAAATGTAGATAAATAGAACTTAATCAGCTATAAATAACAGCGTGTCATGCCTGTGGATCACTAACCTTCTCTGGGACTCCCACAGGACTAGGGTTAAGCTTAATTACTTCAGTCTACTGCAAACAACAGAATAATCAGCTGTTGGATGTTGCATGGGGAAAGGTGGAGGGAGCATAAAGAAGCAAATCAACATCCCTGGCCAGTGACGTGATGCCCCAGTGCTCAGGGTAGGGTATTTGGAGTGCTTCAAGACCAAGGGGATTCTTTTATTCCCTGTTTTGGTTTCAGTGCACAGGAGGTTTAATGTCAGTACTACATCTGTGAGTGTTGTTTTAAAAACAAACTCAGGAGATGCCTATGAACTCTTTTTTCCTCCCCTCAGGGATATCTTCCTCCCCTTAGGGATAACTGCTCAGACTTGCTGTATAATAAGGTGGTGATTGTGGCTGTTCAGCTCTGTTGTAGATGAAGGCACGTTATTCCTCTGTGGCCACTGCCAATTTAGGAGGGCAGATTGGTATGTCTGGTCTGGAGTGTGGTGGCCATCAGCCACAGGCAGTTCTGTTAGGCTGGAGGAGTCAATGTCTGTCAGCTTCCAGCACTAGGATCTGTGTGTCTGGCCTGGCTGGCCTGCATGGGAATGTGTTATGGAGCTGCTGTCTTCTAGCAGCTTTGTGCTGGAGCAAATGTGAGGCAGATGTTGGTGAAACCACCGAGAGCAATCGTCAATCGCTGCTGGGTCCTGCTCCTCCTGTCCAGGCACTGCTCAGCTCTGTGCTCAGCACACAGCCTTGTTTCCACATTTAGCAAGGACCATGAGCATCACTCTTCCAAATGACAGGCCATGACAAGGGGAACTGGGATGTCCCAAACTGCCTATTGTTGGCATTTGTACTGGTATTTTTGGCTAATTGTCACTTCTCTCAAGAGCACTGGTGAAAAGGCATTTGTTAGACATTTTTTCCCTGTTAGTTTCTGCTCTTGCCTGATGGTTAAGAGAAATGGGCCTTGTTATTTCATAACGTTTTTGCAGATACAGTAAGTTTGAGCTCTAGATTTGGTTTTTTTACAGTAGATTTGATTTACAGCAAAGCTGTTTCTGCCCCACATATCTGCACTCCAGTAACACAAGTGTTGGGCTTTGCTGGTCAAAGCCTCGGGTGATTCAGCCAGGAACTCAGGGCAGTCCTTACAGCTCTCCTGAACAAAAGGGCCTCACAAGGGCTGTCTGGAAGAAAAACAGCAATGCCTGGCATTTGGGGTGTGATTTGTGGTGTGGATTATGTGCAGTTCAACTGCAGGGACTCTGGGTTGGGCTTGGCTCAACGCCCCATGGGTTTCAACATCTGCTACTGTCCATGCACTGCTTTTCTTCTCAAAGAGAGAGCAGGTATGGGGTGTACGATTAACACAAGGTTGCCTCTTAGACTTTTTCCTCGTGTTTTGTAAGTTGCATTTCCTTCATGGAAAGGTAATTAAAGCTTTTATGAGGGAGGAGAGCCATACCCAGAGGGCTGTGCTGGGGGAGAACTGGCCCGCGGCAGCCCTGCCGCCCCTTCCTGCACTCAGTCCCTGCTTGTTTGATTTCCCCTGCTGCGGGCCAGGCTCGGGAAGACAGGGGAGTATTTATTTATAAGCTGTCTGTACAGATGTTTTCGTTGTGGTTTGCGGTGCATTGGTGCCACTTAGTGGGAGGAGAATTGAATTGACAGCTTTAACGGTACAGGGGAAAACAAGGAGAGATGGGTTTCATATTCCAGCCCCCCTCCGCCTCCCAGCAGTATTTCTGCAGTTTAAAGACAAATCCAAATCCTGCTGCTAGCCAGAGAGCTGTGGTGGGTTCTGTTGGCTGTTGGCAGGGTAGTGCTGGCAGGCTGGGCATGCACTGACCCTCGTCCCAACAGGAAAGCTGCACGGAAAGCACTACAGAATATTAGGCTAAATAGGCTTTGCTAATGGAAAAAGCTAATCCAGCCATGCTTTGTGTTTAGCAGGTTTTGGCAGGCTTAAAAATCATCCTCTCTCTGTTACGATTTCCATTATTTTAGGTGTAGTGGGAAGGATGATGGATCAGGGTGGTGTTAGCTCTGATTCAGTTTTGAAGGAGCCAATCTATACAAAATGTTAACAGTGTTTATTCAAAATCATTTAACTAGATTTTGTATTGATTTTCTTACAGAAAGGCCTGTGGGAAAAAAGAAAATCCTGTGCTGTGATATTCCTAAGCAACATTCTCTGCTCCCCCAGATAAATGCTTAATGTTAACTAATGGTACCTGGAAATAGGCTCGGATTCTGCTGTTGGCAGTGGTAGATGTGGCCATCAGCCACATGTCCCCATGAGCCTGGAATGTTGTGGTGAGGGTGCAGTGGAGCACATTGCACTCAAAAGGCTTTGCAGCATCCTCTGTTGTGTGTGTGGGGTGTTCTACCTTGTCAAGATGCTCAAGAACATCTTGTGTTTGATTGGTATCTACGTATTTTTGTCCTGTGTAGGACAGGACACCTTGGGCTGGTTTTGCCTTGAGTTGAACTGAATTACTGAATTGTTTTTTTGTTGTTTGCACATGGCTCCTTACCCCGTTGAGTCGCTCCTCTGTGCTCTTCTTGCAGTGGTGCATGTCCCTGAGCTCCTGGGACTCTGAGCCTGGGTTTGGAACTCTTCCACGTGGGGAACTGCTGCTAATTTTAGTGACATTTCTGGGCATGGAACAAGTTCTACTTTCAGTCCTTAAGAAAACACGCTGGGACCAAGGACTGTGCTTACTGGCTTGAATTGTACCTGCTGTGGCTTTTACCCTAGCTGGTCCCATTACCCTCAGCAGGAAGAGCAGCACTTGGAGAGGTTGGCAGATCCCACCTAGGGAGATGTTTCCTGGAGCCCTTGGTGGCTCCCTGTGTGCATTGTGGTGCTCGTGGCTGGGACAGGAGGCAAATTAAAGCAGCTGTGAGTGCATGTCCTGGTGTCACCTCTGTGCAGCTCTGACCTGTGCTCGCTGCCTTTGGCTCGTGTCATTCCTTCTCAGCTGGGCAGCTGCCAAGATGACAATTCCTCGGCGATGCTCCTGGGGCACAAATACTTGGATTTTTGCCTCATTTTGAACCCGTTTGTGCCTCTCTTGCGCTCTCACCAGAGGGCACTGCACAACATGTCGCAGCCTAATAAATAACCTCTTAACCTGCTTAGCTGCTTTATGCTCAGTGGCATGTTTTACAACGTTACCTGGAGTCCTTGAATGCTGGTTCCCATGGCAACCTGATATAGCAGTTTTATTCTTTATTACTATCACTGTTTTATTGCTGCCTTGTTCAAATGCGCTGTCATCTTTATTTTGCCTTGGTGTGTGCGTGCGAGCCACAAATCTGTTTCTCAAAATTATATTATTAAACCATTTAGTGAATTTAGAAAAAGGGTGATGATCTGTCACTGTCGATTTAATATTAAATGGAGAAGCACACCATAAATGGAAACAAGCTAGAAAGAAAAATAATCTAGCAACCCAAATATTGATACAGACAGCTTAGCATGTTTGATGGAGGTGCAAATAGTTGGGTAAAAGCAAATTAATAAAAGAAATGCAGCTTCTGTAAGGGTATGTAATAGACCTAATTTGTGTGAAGAGGGCATATTGACAGAGTCCAGATGTTCTTAGGAGTGGAATTTGGCCAAAGATTGTAATGGGAGCAAGGACCTCAATTGTTTTAAGATGAAGCTTAAAACATTCAGAGAAGCTATATGATCCAATGGGGAGCAGCCAGAAATTAAGCTGGTAATATATCAGGTTGTGGATAACTCATTGTTTGCACCATGCTTACACTCCATTAATCCTATGGCTGACGTGTCCTGCTTCTCTGCAAGGGTCAAGGAAGATTTCTTCTCGGTGCTAACTGGGCTTCAGGAGTGGGGGCAGGAGAACCACCTTCACTGGAGGACGAGATGGAGCTGGGGATGGGGTGCAGGTCCTCCCAGGGATGCTCAGTGTGAAGTTGCAAAAGTCAGCCATTGAGGGATTTGGTGTTGGGAAGGATGGTGGGATTAACACAGACCCTGGATAGAGGGTTTGCTTCCTTCTCAGTGCAGGGCAGTGTTGATCTGCTGGCGGATTGTTTGGGGTAGCTGTGCTTCCTGAGGGACTGGCCCTGCTGCAGCCTGCCTGGGGGACTCTTTGGGGCCACTTAATCACAGCTGACAGCTGAGGGGGTTTTTCTGCAGGGCAAAGACTGCGTTTGTGGGAACAGCAAAGCAAACAGAGTTAAAGGCAGGGTGATCTTGTGCACACAGGAGCCAGCTGGCAAACCCCAGATAACAGATATCTTCCCAAGCACATGTTAGGAGCAGTGCTGTTTTCAATGGATCCCTTGTATATGCAGTCGTCTTCCCATCCTGCTCCAAGTATTAGGGGGCTGCTATGAAAATATTTGTTCTTTCTGAGCTCCTCTGTCGAAGTCACTCTTTCCTGTCGACTGCTACTGTGAGCTAAGCACGGCTGGAGGATATAAGTATCCCCTGTGCAGAGAGAGGATGTTGAAAGGACTGGGGTCAGGGCTGACTCCTCCAGGGTGATCTCCCGTATCTGAGGAATGGAGAGGCATCATTCAGAAAGGTATAAATTATCTAGGACAGCACATAGAATTTTACGACCTGTACTTAAATCCTTCATTATATCTTGTGCCAGCAGCAAGGCAGATTCTGCAGCCTTTCTTAAGGACACTGAGCTAAAGGTTCAGGTGCTTTGCGGGATGTGTCTGTCCTTCCAGAAAAATCTGAGATTTTAAAATTTTTTTTTTTTTTACCCCTCTCCTTTCATTCTTTGCCAATTCCTCTACTTTGGAATGATGCTTTGTAGCAGGACAGGTCTGGCTGTGATACTTTGGCAAGAGAATTTCTTCAAAGTGCTTGAAGTACACCGTTGTTCATTTCCAGAACACAAAGCAGAACAGATGCAAACTGATCTGTAACTGGAATTCAGTCCTTGGGAAATTTAGGGAATGAGTCCACCTGGGCAGAACAGCCATTCTGAAACAAAAACATTTCTGGATTGCCAGACTGCTGATTATTAGGAAGGAAAGTAGGGAGAGCAGCATGGGGAAGACAATGGGTTTCAGGGAAGTGGATTTCAGTCAGCTCAGAGCTGCAGTCTTGGCAAGCTGCTTCGAGTGAAGAGGAAGTTTGGGAGAGTTGAAAGTTTCTTAGAGAAGCAAATTTAATGCACAAGTAGAGCTCCCTTAATGGAGAGGACAGATGGGAAACATAGTAAGAGATTACTTTAGCTAAATCACGGGGTCTTTAATGACCTGAAACTCAAAAGCAACATAAAAAAATTGGAGAGTAGGTTGAACTATTGAGAATAATTTTATCATGCACATGCAAAGAAAATTGAGAAGCCAAGGTCCAAATGAGCCACAATTGGCAAAGGACAAAAAGGGCAGCCAGAGGGGTTTCTATGAATGTGTTTGCAGCAAGAGCTGGGCCAGGGAATGAGTTTAGCCCACTGCTCAGTGGAAAGGAAAAGCTCTTAGAAGATGGAAGTGAGAAAGCAGAAGTACCAAATGACTTTTTTATCCCTTCTGTTCTTCCTGAGAGGGTCAGCTGTAGCCAGCGTGCTCTCAGAAAAGAAGGAAAGAATAGGTTTGAATACTTAGCAGACCCTGGAGGAATTCAGCTCCAGATAGTTAGAAAACTGGCTTAAGTGATTTCAGTGCCATTAGTGATAATCTTTGAAAATCTGCGGAGGACAAATGAGGCTTGAGAAGACTGCAAAAAAGAAAATTTAATGGGATAGCTTTCAAAAAAGGAGAAAGGGAGGACCTGTGGGCTGGGAAGCCTGTAATGCCTAGAGATTATTTTTCAGGAAAGTATGCTAAAGATGATGAAGTTGTTTTGAAGAACATAGAAGGCAGCAGTCCCTGGAAGAGTGGAGACCTGCAGCTCCCTCAGCAGTCTCCATCTCCATTAACACTTGCATGACACTGTAGAGAGCACAGCTACTCACTCTGCAGATCATGCCAAGCTGAGACAGGTATGAGCACAGCCAAGTTCAGGACTAGGATTCAGGGGATCTGAGATAATAGGAAAGGTCTGAAAAAAGTAGGCTCTGGCTTAGCAGTGCTAAGCAAAGAAGGAATGAACTGTAAAAGACTAGAACTGGTCAGGTACCTCTCCTACCAGAAATGATATAATAAAGTGTGAGTGGAAGGGTTTGGGTTACAGGAGCTGGGTTACTAAATACTCTGGAATCTGCAATGGCATCTTTTTGTAGGGGGGAAAGTAATCAGGAAATAGAAATATGGTTTCCTATAAAATATTCAAGGCATTTTGTTCAATTTATTCGATTCTGGTGCTGAGTGCAGTATTTTTCATTCTGAAAATCACTGTTCAGGGAGGATACAGGCTGTCAGAAGAGACATTAGGAGAAATTTGCAGCACGAGGGCTAGTTCAGTGTGGGGACCAGCTTCCCTGGGGAGGCTGCAGCTGCACTGAAGCAAGAGCACCCTCAGGTGATATTTCAGCCCAAGATAAGAGTGATTTATTTATTATTTTTTAAATCATTCTTTTAACTCACAGCAGAAAAGCTGAGAGATTTATTCATGCCCAGGGAGTAGTAGCAGTAAGTAAATGAAAGAGAGAATTCCAACCTAATTGGAAAGAAGGAAGCTTTTTTGGGCATACAAGTAATCAGGTAAGACACAAGCTTTTGGGCATCTCATGAAAAGGATCTGTACCTGCACAGTGCTTTTTCCTTTCTTTTTGTTTTTACCCCTAGGTAGCCCAGCTGGATAGTAATAGTAATAAAGCTCCAACTTCTTGCGACTGTCAGTTGCCTGGGATCCTTGGATTGTTAGAGTTGAAACATCAGCAAAACTGTAAAATGTGTTCTTGTACACAAAAGTGGAATTTTATTATTTTTATGCTGTGGGTTAGTGAGAGAGATCCCTGATTTAAATACTGCTGGTTTGCATGAAATGCTGAAGCATGGTGCCTGGAAATTCCTTGGTTCATTGTTGATTTTTCATATCTCCCGTCTAGCTCTAAGGGTGCCTGAAGACCTATAAAAACATAAAACCCAAATAGACAGAAATTAATACCAAGTTCTTCAAAAGGGAAATGGAGAATGTAAGTGGTGTCTGGGGTGACATCAACATTTGGATTCCCCTCTTTCAGTCTGAAATCAGGCTTAGGATGGAGATGAAATGGCATCCAAGAGTTTTCATGACAGGAAGAGTCTTCAGACATCAGAAGACTCTTTAATTATGGGCAGAGTGATTCATTCAGTGGTCGGCATCTGTATCTCATTAAAGTCTGAAATCCTTCACTGTTTCTCCTTTAAATATGAAGGTATCCCTGTTTTATCTTTTTTGGCTTAGCAGAGCTATATTTTATGTCAGGTCAGTGCAGTGTAGCATTCGAGCGAGCTTGAGTTATGTGCAGATTATTTAATGCTGAAAATGTTGAGCAAATGTAATTCACCTGTGCTGCTTTCTGCAGAATCTTTTCTCCTTCAGCAACCAAGCGCAGCAGAAAAGCAGCTTGAAATTAAATTGGAGGATTATTTCCAAATTATTTGGGGAATGGGCATTATCAATGAAAATAAAATATTCTTTGTGTTTATTCCTTCTGAGCCCCAATCAACAAGTAAGGATTTTCCTGAAGCAAACTATCTCAGTGGGCCCAACCCAACTCCTGCTCAAGTTGATGGAAGAAAAAAAATCTCCTGTGGACTTCAATGAGAGCAGCTTGCTTTGAACTAACTTTTATTGTGTTGGGGAAATATGCATTTTGTCTGCAAGAAATTGCCCATAAATACCTGTGCAGATGAGCACAGCTGCAGCTCACTATAGCAGGATGGAGGTGCATGGGGGGTCAGGCAAGAGCATCACAGGTGAAAGCTTTTTGCTACGCTTTCCTTTCCCACATGCCATCAGAAAACTGCCAAGTGTATTTTGGATCAATAAAGGTGGATTTTCAGGCTAAAAATTATAACTTTCCAGATTTTCTCCATTTTTTTTCCACCATCTTGCTGTGATTTTTTTAGATTTTGGAAAATGGGGTGTGTGCACACATAGAATTTTACAGCAAAGTAGAAGCAAAAATTAGTTTTCTTACATCAGTCATGATTAGTGCAGGGGCTTTCTACTCTATTGCCTCTTTCCAAAATGCACTAAACCTGTCAGATATAAGCTGGGGGCATCAAAGCACTTTCTGCATAGGGTTATGAGCTGGTCTGCAGTGCAGATTGCTCTGAATTCTCCCAATGTATTCAGTGCCAAGCACAAATTGCATTTTAAAAGCGATGTTTTGTTTGGCCACCATGTATTAATCTAACTGCATTCAGCAGCTGTGTGGTTAAATTCTAGTTTGCCAGTTGGCTTTAGGGTTTAAAAGAGAAACACAGCAGCAACAGGTTTCTCAGCCTTGCCTGTCATAAAGTGGTGCTGTAAAGAGTGGGAGAGGAGAGAGTGTGGGGATGCCTTAATTCATCAAGGGCAAGCACTGAGCCACGCAGGCGTTTGTTGCTCTTCGGTGGGTGTTAGGATCTGCCCAGAACTACAGAAAAGAGGGAGACCTAGGTGGAAAGTTGGGACAAAAATATAGAAGGAGCTGGAAAGAGGGCTGACTGCCAAAATCTGTGGTGTTACAGTTGGCCCCCAGCTTTGCTCCTTGCTTGTCTTGGCGCTGTAATTGCAAGACAAATATATTTGTTTTACTGTTGTTCAAGAAATCTGGCTGGCTGCGGAGTGATGGTGCTGAGCAGCAGGGAGACTTCGTCTCATGAGTCATCTGTGAATGGGGAGCAGGACGGAGGGTGATGATTTGGGTCATGCAGGCTGGGATGTGGGGGTTTGATGCTCTCTTTCATAAGCACTTCAACAGTAAGAAATGGCCCCAGGCTGGAGCCTTTTTGCCTGCAGAGTGGAGCAGGAATATTCTGCTGCTGTGGGGCTGGCTTATAAAGCAGAGTGTGGAATGAACCAGGAGTAGTTTCCTGCTGTCCCAAGAGGAAGCAGATGTGGGCAGTAAGGAAGAATTATCGGTGGTTACAGCATCCTGATTCAGGAGATTAAGTCTCCTTGAAGCAGCAACGAGCTGAACTCACTCTCCAAGCCCTGTTCTTTGTCTGTGTAACAGAAATCATGTCAATGCCCAGCTCGCCAGAGCACTGTGAGGATAAATCCACTGAGGACTCTGAAGTGCTCAGATAAATACCTATGAGAGCACAGGGAGGCATTTGTGCTTGTATGAGGGATAAGTGCTTTATTAGTAATGACCCAGAAAGGACAAAGCTACTTGCAGGTGTATAGTAAGCACAAGCAAGTACCTCCTATAGTTGACAGGCTCTTGGTATAAATCATTTGTGGAATAAATGACAAAGGAGAATTCATGCTTCCTAGAGGAGAAGGAAAAAAGTCTCTGCTGAGCTTAATAAAAATGAAAATTTGGTAATGGATAATACAAGTCTAGAGAGGGTCACAGTCTGCTTGACAGGAGCTGTAAGGTCACAGATTAAGTAGGTGCCCAAGTCATTTGCTGCAATATACAGGAGGTTATTGAAGGAAGGTGCATCCTGGGAATCTCTCCCACAGAACAGCAAGATCTGGGGTATCTGTAACTGGTTTTGCACAGCAAAATTTGAAGTAATTATTGCAGAAAACAACTGTCTATTTGACATCATACCTTCTAAACCACCAGGTTGGGTTCCAGCCTCATCCTCCTTTGAACTTTGGAAGATCTCTATAAAACAGGGCAGGCAGAGCTTGCCCTTTGCTGTGCTCCCAGCATGGTCCCAGCTTACAGGGACAGAGTCTCCAGCTCCCTCCCTGATGTCTCTGGCCACATGTTCCCTTTCCCTCAGCCAGCAGTGTGTTCATAACTGCTGGAGAGAGCTCAACCAGCCAAAAACTAATGTGATGAAAAAAACCCCAAACTTTTTTTTTGGGGCTAATTTCCTGAATTGTCTCACCGCTTAGTCATGAAGGTACTGGTGCAAGAGAGAAGGTGGGAACATATGGCTGGGGGCAAAGAGAGGAGTGGGAATTGGATACCTCATAACTCGCATTCCCTAAAGCTGCCACGGGACTGTCACGTCTGGGCTGTTGTGGCTCTGTCTCCTTGGAATGGAAGAAGTGCATCAGGCTGGGGTGAGGAGTTCTTTTGGCATGTGGCAGCCTGGTGCTGCTCTGTCTGACTGCTCCCCATGTGCTTCCTGGGGTCTGCTGCAGGAAAGGAGCATTGGAAGCAGCATCCTCCCCATGGTCTTCCAAAAAAAATGGGTTGGCTGGGGGAGCGACAAGCAAGTGCTGCTGCTCGGTGGTGGCCACAGCCTAGAAGAGATACAGAAATGTACCTGTGCAGGTTCCCTTTGTGGAAAAGCATGAATTTTAGCTCATTAAACCACCAAGGCTCCAAATGTTGTAAAGCCGAGGTCAGGAAGTAGCTGTAAATTGAGTGACTGGAAAGGAAACCCAATTAGCTGCTCGTCGTTTTTCCGGAGCTCCTGCATGGAGGTCATGCTGGTGTTCGTCACAGCAAAAGGCCTCCAGGTTGGTGCAGTTCATCTCAATCGATACAGCCTTTCACTCTCCTGCAGTCCTGTTCCCCAGCACTGCCTTTAACTGTAGAAAAAAAAAGTATTTGAAAGAAGGATGTCTTCTCTATGGCTGGTTTTTACCTGTTACAGTAGTTCAGTCTTCTCCTGTGAGTCTGATTCCTCCTGCTCTCCAAAATTCACATTCTTCAGGCATATAGCAACTCCTACCAGTTATTTTCCCCACAGTGATCACTGCAGAGCCAAGTTATACATCTCATGTTGAAGAAATTTTCTTTTAAAAATACGTTACTTCAGCTCCAGTAATAAGTGTTAGTTAGTTTGGGGTTTTTTTTCTTCCAACAACTTTATTTGTGTCTAGAAGACTGGCCAATGTACAGAATTAAGATGCACTCAGGCTGGAGAGGTGCCATTCTCTCTCTTTTCCACGCAATGATGGCTTGTTTGTATCTAGCCAGTTTTGCTTATCCAGGCACCTCACCTTGTTGTGCTGCAGACTCTTGCCTAGGTTGCTGTTTTTCCTCATCACCCTGGACAACTGGGTGTGCCAGATGCACTCGTGGTTCTTGAGACACAAAGCCCTGACCAGCAGTGTAATTGTGCTGTGAAGATACTTGCTGGCCTGGTCATCTTGCAGCTAAGCCCAGGGGTTCGTAACTCAAGAATGAAACTTTCACTGCTACCCTGAAAACAGAAGCATAAAAAGAATTAATTTGGAAAGAGCTTCACATAAAATGTTTGTATGCCATCCTGCTGCCAAGATACCTTGCCAGCTGGGTGGTAGTAGCATGGGGCTTAACTTCTCTCTCCGTATGCCAACAGGATGACTTAACCTATCCTCTTTATCCCTGAACAAAAGAAAAAGCTGATGATTGGAACAGATGTTTTGCAAATTAGGAGCTGGCTCATGGTGCAGTAGGGAAGTGGTGTGGTCTTTGAACCAAGCTTTGTCATTTGCCCCTGGTGCTTCCTGTCTGTGCTCCCTCATCTTGTGCCCAGCCAGGTCTTTTTCGAAAGAACAGAGATCACAGATTGCACAACGAGAGAAATTCATGGCAGGAAAAGCTGGCAGCTTGCTCCTGACTCTGAACAGTTCTGTTTTGCTGTCGGGAGAAGCAGCAGCACAGCTCTTGAGGAGATCAGTGGGAGAAAGTGCCTCGGGTGCTAATGGTGGGAAGGCAGCAGCAGAGAGGAGGAAGGGGTGGAGATGTTTGGAACTGGAATAATTACATAGCATACCTGGACAGGGGGTGATATGGAAAGGTTTTGGATATGCACTGATGAGTGAGAATCACAGCCTGCCAGGCTGGTTCTGGTGGCTTGAATGGCTCATTCCTCGGAGGAAGCCAGGGCTCTCTGAGGCCTCCTTAATCCAAAGAAATGGCAGCAGTTTAGCAGCATCTTTTTCTGAGTACACAGAGTTAAACTGGTGCAGTCCCTTAGCACGAATGCTCAAATTGGTTTAGGATTGGCTGAGATAGATCAAATGTATTGGAACCAGCTAATTTGAGAGTGTCCATGCAAGGGGGGTTACGCCAATTTAACATCATCAATTTCAATGCCACTAGCTGCATTAGTGCAGTGTTTGCAGGCTAACAGGGAGAGCAACTAGGAAATGGCCTGAAGAGGCATTTTTCACTGAAAAAAGCATGCAAAGCTACTAAAATTAATAAAACCTTTGAGTTTTTATTCATAGCAGAAACTTGGGATGTGATCTCAAAGGGACTTGATCTTTCTGGGGACAGAAGGGATATTATTTTCTTACTTTTTAAGGAAAGAACAGTGGAAGTGAATGATTTCCATATTTTATGCTTGTATCTCCTAAAATCTTTCAGAAACATTTTCTCCAAAATGCAAATCTTAAGACACTGAGACATAGATTCGGGTCTGCGTGACAGTCAGGTGCCCCAGCATGTGGGATTATAGTCAAAAATGAAAAATTAAGTCTAATTTTTCTGCACACAAGTGGTTGGCATCCCTCGAGGCTGCTATCATGCCTAACTAAAGTTGGTTCTTTATGCAATATATTTCTTCCTACACTTGAGAGATCTCTTCCCATCCTCCCCCTGCTCCGTGGTGTTACTGCACTTCCCCAACTACAATTAAAATGTTGACACCTGGCTTGGCTCTGCAGATTAGGATTTGATTTTCTGTAATTATATGTTATCGCTCACATTCAGTAGCAATTTTGCCTTCTGTACAGTATGATAACACTTATTAATTCAATAAAAGAAATCAATTCACAGGCAATTTCCAAATGTAACACCTTGGTAACTGAGTACTAACCAATCAGATTATGCATCTGACATTGTGCCTTGTCATTTAATCAGTAATGGGTGATTGCAAAAGCAGATATATGTCAGATGTTAATTACAAGTAACACAGTTTGGGACCATAATGTTAGCAGTGCCTGTTTTGTTATGATGCTGTGCTGAATATAGCTAATATTTGACTTGCACTTAAGTATTATTTACAGTAAATGGAACGATAAGGATATTTATTCTGTCTCTGTGTTCCAACAGATGTATTAAATTTTCTTTTTAATCAGTGGAACACTCTGAGTGTTAATGGACTGCCACACAGTGCATGTGTATGTGGGATGTGGAGGTGGGTTTGTTTATAGTGAACACACTCCCTCTTATCTTCGAGAAAGTTATATAGTCTTGCTTTTTTTATCTTCTTGAAGTGTTTTACTTGGCATCTGCCAATCAACTCCTTCCATCAGATTACTGTTATAGTGTGGAAAAATACATGTGAAAGCTGTGGTTATGCACCACTTCAGAACCTGCCGAGAGCCTCCCACCTCTCCCTTGCAACAGGTAGCAACCAGGTGAGACGTGTTCTCCTTCAGTCCTGGAGAGAATTAACTGTGGGCACCTGACTGGAATCACCATTTTCACCTGCCTTTTTACCCCTTTTGCTTTCACTCCATTTACACCTGATGTTTTCTCCCCTTCAGGAGTTCTTCAGGCTCAAACGTGGCTGTTCACAAGGTTTAAATTGGGGCTTGTTGCCCTCTTGGGTCTGTTGATCATGATTGACAATGTTGTCCTGATTTTCAGCTCCTTGATGGGCACTCAGTGCAACCCACTCCATGTGCTTTCACTGGTGTTCAAAACAACCTGGTCCTTATTTTTGTATCTTCACCTCAAAGACTCATTTGTTCTGTGTGATTAGGACCTATTAGTCCACTTAAATTAAGATGGGAACAGGTGAAATATGCCTGAAACAGACATTTCAGCTTAGCCAAATGTTATCATGCTGACACAACCTTCCTTTCTGATTTGTAATTAAGTTAGAGCCAAGGCCACCAGCTATTAAACTCTACAAAGCAAATATATAAGATGCGAGGAATCTCCAATAAAGTTGTAAACTTCAATTAGATGGCACCAGCCCAGGGTCCTGAGCTTTCATTGGATACTTACCTAATTTTATTGTAACAGCAGCATTCTAAACGAGCAGCTCTGGGGCACAGTCTATTAATTTACCACTCTGCATATTCATTAAATCTTATAAATTGGCATCAGTGTTTTGTTTTTAGCAACTTATTTATTGAAAGAGGGAGGCATATTCAATGTTAGATTACTTACATTTTCTGTTCAGTAAGCCACTATCATTCAGAGTTTGCCTAAAATGAGGCAATTCATACAAGCTGGGGTAAATTCTCCTATTGAAGTGATTCGCTAATGGTTAATAAAGCAACATGGAACTTGTAAAACCATTTGCTGTGAAATTTCAACAGAAGTTTCTCTTTTGCCCCAAGATATCATAATTTTCAGGGAGGTGAGAGGATTGTAGATGGAGATGGCAAAATATTTTTCAGCCACAGCCTCTTTCCCCCTCTCCATTTTACATACAGACAGATATAATGTTAGTTTCTCTATTTCTATTTTTCATTAATCATACTTAGAGAAGAAAAAGGTGCTTCAAAATAATGCTCTTCTATATAATCCTATCTGTTGTGATGATGAGTACTTTTTTGGCTTCTTCTTTCTTTACTGCCCCTCTATAATTGAACCATTCAGTGATTGAAGCAGAGCTCTGACAACTCATATCCTGATGTGTGAATGTTGGTTTATTACTCCACTGTGACTGCCTTGAACTTCTAAGGAAGCAGAATGTTTATTTTAAATGTGCATGCCAGTAATGAAGCAATTTGATATTTTGCAATAAGTAATGTGTGTATCTGGAGAGTGCCTAAACCTTGGAAATGGTCAGTTTTTAAACTGTCTTATTACATCAGAGTTTAGAAAATACCTTGTCCCTTGAAGAAGTCTTATTGTGCTAAATTGTGTATTTCTATAATGAAAGATAGTTATGGTCATAATTCTTTTATGAAAAAGAGTAAGCTATACCATTTTGTCATGAGAATTTGCATCTCTAGGTTGGATCTTCTTCAGGTTTTCTCAGTGTCCTTCAGGCAGTGAAAAAAGGTTTTCTTCCTCCCCTGCAACAGGGCCTGGGGAGCAAAGCATGACCCTGGTGTTTTGTGGCAGAGTGTAACTGATAGATAAATTGATACTGGAAATAATGTGGAACCAATGAAATTAGGTCAAGCTCCTGGTTTGTCTGTGATATGAGAGACTTCTATTTATCCTTTAAAAAAGAGCTTATAATGGGATTCTCTGCATGTTTGTGCATATTGAAGGAGAAGCAGATCATGGGCTGCAGGGTTTGATCAAGCTGGGACAGAACAGTGATTTTTAAAAGGCAATGCTGGCAGAAGCAGTTAAAATTTTATGAATGCACAAGTAACCTCATGTCACACAGGGATTATTCCTTTAATGTGTTTATGCCTTTATCAAGGATGGGATGGCTTTGTTGCCTAGCTATATAGCATTAACTTGCTACTATCTGAGAAATAATACCCATTAGTAAGTTCTGACTTAGGTATTTATTTCCCATGTTCCTTATCTGGTATAAGTTGATACAAATCCTTCTCCCGACAAATCAGAACATGGATGAGTTTCCTCTGATATTGCAGCTCGTCCTTTAGCTCTCAGGCCTCACGGGTTTAACATCAGTGGTTTGACCTCTTCCCATTCGGAGGATATCCTGAGCACTGCTATCTGTAGAGATGCACGATGACAGAGTAATCATACTTCGTGCTGAAGATTACAGTGCTTTTGGCAGTCACAGATAAACTCAGCCTCACAAGCTGAGCATAATGACATTATGTATAACTGGTTTCTATTTAGGAAAAAAAAAGGGAGGGAGGGAGGGCTGTAGCAGAGATGAATGTGGCTGATGTCAGAGCTGGGGTAGAACTTGACTCTGCCATGTGTGCCAACCCTGTGCTGTCCTGGCTGCTGGACAGACGGCTTGTGTTCTGCTGGATAAGCAGATGTCCTGGAGAATTAGGGATTGCTGTCATAGGCCTGATGGCAAGAGTCCAATCTGCTCTTTGACATGGAGGCTTTGCCTCTATTATCTCTCCATATGTGTATTTTCCTGCCCAGGGATTTAATGGAAATGAAGGCTAGACATTGAGATGAGGGGAGGCTCCTCAAGGTCACTTTGCTCTGTCAGCAGGTACATGGCACTGCCACTCAGAACTGGACACTGGTCAAGCCTTCCTAAAGCTATGTGGTGAAAAACACAGGATCACACAGCTGAGAGTCTTCCCCCAGCAGCACCCAGACATGCCAGTGAAACTGGAACTTAAAACCATTTTAAAAACACTTTTAAGTACTTACATTTCCTCCCCCCTCCCCCATATTTAAATTGTATTACCACAGTTTTATCTCAGTAGTCTGATGGTCACTAAGAAGGTTCACTGGGTTTGGGAGCTGTCTCTCCTGGACTGGTTGTACTGCCGTAACACAAGTAACCAGTTACAAAGCAAGTAAAATTTTGACCTGTAATAAGCTCTTCATTTCAACAAAGAGCATTTCAAGACTTCAGCATTCTTAGGTAGATTTGGAAGGGTACAATATAGATCTTAAAATGCATGGTTGATTTAGTTTAAGCTGTGATAGTAAAGATGGATAAAGACAGAAATAAGCTCTCACTTTCAAGGTCATTATTTCTCAGTTCTAGGTCATTTGATTTATTTGCCAGCATACTGCAGGCTCTGAGAGCTGAGTAGATGCTTATCCATGCTAACAGTTTTACTTTACCCTACCCAGTGTTGCTGCTGATTGGTAGAGTAAAATCTGGCTTTCAACCATCATGTTAGTGCCACAGAGATGCTGAATGGCAAAGCTGGAGTCTCTGCTTTCTGTTGAAGTACAAGGTTTGTCAAAGAACACTCTAGATTTTTACCATGCTAGTTTGAACTGGCTCTTTTTCACCTCGTTTTTCTATGGGAAATCAGAAACCCATGATAGCACCAATGGACTTCATTTTAAGGCAGTCTGTAGGTCTCTTGAGCAGATGGGAGAAACTTGGATTGAATTAAAACCATATTGTGAAAGGTGATCATTGTACTCCTCTGTGCGTTTCCTGAATTTACTTAGGAGGATGTTTAGGAGAAGCGGGAAAGGATTTAAAATACTAAGTTGCCATCCTGAGAGTGTAATTCCTGGGGTTCTTCTTTCTTTAAGGGCACTGTACTCCAGAATTCAACAAATGATTAAAATTAGTCCTCAGAATGCTGACCATCACACAACTATTCCTGTCTCAGTCATGCAAGAAATGTCTCCTGCCTTTCTGCCAGCACCTCTTCTTCCCTTTCACTTAACCTCCTGTCTGTCCCGCACTGCAGCAGTGTGACATTACTGAGTTCTCAGCATGTTACTGAGAGGATGAAGGGGTTCTGGGTGGCAATGCCTGGGGATGAGGAACGCTGTGGCGCTTGGCAGGTTACAGCAGTGAGCAGGTGACACGGTGGGTCACTTGCTTTGAAGAACCTGCTGCACATTCTGTCCCCTGCTTGGGTCCCACTTTAGTCCTTACAGTGAGGCTTTCAGGACTGTTAGCCAGCGTGTGAACCTTGTGCTCTGTGTGCAGCTGTAGTTAATCCCAAAAGCATGCTCCAGGTTGTTGTTCTCATCAGAAACGTGGGGAGAAAGCAGTGGTGGGAAGATGGGAGGGAGAGGGCTTGGCATTCCCACGCGTGACAGCAGCCCTGCGGTTTCTGGACTCTGTAGGGAGGGAATAGGGTGGTGGCTGGGGGGAGGTTTAGGAGAGCAGCAGAGAATTTAAATCACTTCAGCTCTGCTTGGGGCTGTAGCTAAAACTCCCAGAAGTCTGAAATTCATATGACCAGTGTGAGAGACTCCCCTGCCAAATTACATGATGAAAATGAGAGCAGATGATGTCAAGGCTCCTTACAGATGTCCCACGCAGAGCCACCACTGCTGTTGGATTGATAGTAAGGAACTAAAGAGCCTCTGCAGTGGCTAAGCAGGGGTGTGTGCCTTTCACGGCACCATGAGCTGCTTACATGGTTTGTGTTCCGTGGTATATCAGCAACAAAGCAACGCGGGTACAAAGCCTGTGTGAAAACTGATCTTCGGTGAAATGGGAATTTACAAATGTGGCATGTTCTTCTCAAAAATAAAATTGAGCTTTACCCATATTACTATTAAAGTATAAAGCTTTAATTATGCCCTAAATCCACTTCTTTAGCTGGGGGCTCACATGATTAGCAGCAAGGAAAAGAAAAAGGCATCTGGAGAGGCTGTGTGGTGCCATGTTTTCCCATATGTGAAATTTTATACAGTACAAATTATTAAACACCAAACCTCCGGAGAAAGATTGTAATGAAAAATTTAGCACTCCCCCATCAGGCTGCAACTAATTTGCCTTCTGACTAGATCTGAAAGAACGGAGGGCTGTGCTGGTGGTAATCCTTGATGAGTAGCTGGCAAGAGGAAACAAGCAGTATTATAATATAGTGCAACGGGAGCAGTGGTGTGATGCTTCTGTGGACAGCTTCTCTGAGACACACTTAAGGTAAAAATAAAGAAAAAGGAAAACACTGTTTCCAACCAAAATGTGGGAGCATATCATCTTCTTTCTATTTTGATTTTGGCCTCAAGCTCCCAATTTTCATCTTGCAGCTCTTCTTTGTAATAGAGATGCACTGGAGAGAGAAGCTCTCTGGCTCATGTGTTGGGACATCCTGTCTTGTTCATTCACCTTCCCCATCCCTTCTGCTGCTCTCACCTGAAACCTCCAATCCTGCAACTCAGGGGCTTCAGATGTGAGAGCAGGAGAAGCTGCTCACTTGTGTCAGGGACTGTTCCCCAGGAGACAGTGATGGTGTTAATAGAAATAGGCAGCAAATGCTGCTTTACATTTTTGTTTGTGGAAGAAAATTAATTAGCATTTTCTTTAAAACTATTAGTGGATAATTTCCCTTTTTTTGCCCATCTCTTCCCCCCCTACTCCCCTCCTTTTTCCCTCTCTTTTTATTAAGGTTTGGCCCTGCAGAATTTTGAAGGCATGTAACTTGACAGGTCAAGCCAAAAGGATGCTGAAGGTAGCCTGATGTGACCGGAGGCACCCACTCTGTGCTTCTCTGTGATTAACCATTGTTACACTCTGCTAGGTGCTTATTACAATTAAATTCTTCCTTCCCAGAGCAGCCTGTGTCATCCTGATTGGCACGGGGGAGAGCTGACAATGTTGCAACAATAGGTTGGATTCTCCACGAGCACCTGCTTTTTTCTGGCCAGTTTTTTCCATGTTTCTTGCAACAAAAGAAAGGCCCATGTGATCCCGTGGGCAGTTTATACTGTCTTGTTATAGCTGGAACATGATTTTAACAAAAGGGGAGTAACCCTTTCATGTGCACTGTATCCACTGGCTCAGAAAGCCCCCAAATCCCTAATTTCTTGAAAGAATTTACCCCACCATTCATAAATTCATACTTTAAAGCCAGGGATCCATTTTGCCCGGATGCTTCTGAAGGAAAGGACTGTAGGCACAAAAATACTTCTCCTCGCTGAGTCAATCTAAAATCCAGATTTTACAGTCTAAGTCCAAGAAAACTCAGCGCCGGCAGATTGCTCTTGGCCCCTGCCTGGCAGGGTGTTGATTAATAATTTGAACCTGCAAATCCTCTTTCAACTTCTGTGAAATCTAAATTGTCCATCTGAGGCTTGCTTCTTTCAAAACAATTCTACTGTGATTTTCACTGCCAGCATAATTCTTTGTAAAATAGATAACCCTGTCAGTGGCAAAGCTGTGCCGCACACCTGGAAGGCAGCACAGCTGCCTGGCTGCTGGAGGATGAATGTGGAGAGCAGGCGAGAGCTGAGAAGAGCAGAATGGAAACTCAGTTCAGTTCAGAAATATCCAGCTATATTCAGCTTCATTTGCACTTTACCTGATGCGTTTGTCTGTTTCAGAAGTTTTAATTTTTTTGCTAAGGCTTTAATTTTGGGGATAAAACAGGAGAGGCTGGAATCTCATTGCCTTTAGGAGTCAAATTATGGGAGGCACTTTAGAAAACTCAGCTTTAGAACTCACCAGAAAATAATGGTACAGCCACTTATTCAAGCAAGTCACTGAGCCTGCTCCTGCCACTGCATTCTCCCTGGGGTAGAAGGAGCTGGTTTTGGGGGAGTGAAACAACAGAGATTTCTGTGAGATGAGTTAGGGGCTTTTCCTGGGAGGTGGGAGCATGCTGGTCCTGCTGGGTGGATGATTTTTAGGAAGGACAACACCAAGAGTTGACAAATGTGTCGTAGTTTGTGAACTTAATGGTGTTACGAGATGCTTTCATGTTTTCTGCTTAGCTGTTCTGTTTCCATTTTGGCTGCTTTTTTATGGTTTCAGGAAAATGGTATGATTTTACTCTTGCATCAGTGCAAATCCACAGTAATTCTATTAATGAAAGAAAAAACAACACCTGGTTTTAGACCGTGAGAAAAGCAATTGCTGTGGTGTTTTTGAAAAAGGACCTTGTTTGCCCAGTAATTCAATATTGCTCTATCATCTCAATAATGAGAGTTCAGCTCATAATGGCAGCACATTACAAAAAGCGCCATACAATTTAAACATGTTGTAAATCCAACTAATAAGTATAAATCGATTTTTAAGGGGAAAAATGCATAAAACTAGCCTTTTACCATATGTTTCAACTCTACCAGAAACCTTACTTGAATGGTATTTCAATGTGCTTTACCTATTGTGCTGCAAACTTTTTCAGGCTCTGTCAAGTTGTACTAAAGCTTTTAAAATACAGATGGTGGTAAAATCCCCAGTGGAAAACAGACTTCTATTTCAAACTTCAGTACTGTTTTTTTCTCTTCTAGTTCATAGCAGATTTTGACAGATCAGAAGAAATATTCACAGCTTGATGCAGCTGGATTCTTCTTTGGCATGAGCAGAAACATCTGGCCCCAAAACAGCACATTTTACCAAAGGGCCGAAATACATGCACATGCATCTGTTGTGCTAATATATTTTCCTGTGAACTCAGATGTTAATTGCTTTGTTTTGCTGAGACAACAGTGTTGGTTCAGTGAATAAGATTGTTTCCTTTAGCCCTCTGTTAATGGTTTCCTTTAGCAGTGATACCATTTTAAATAGGAAACTGCCAGGTATGGTGAGAGCAGCAGTAAGATTGAAGTGTTTGAGCAAGGATATTTATATTGCAGTGGTATCTGGACATGTATTGTTATAAAGAATTTGCATGTTGACTGAGACAACTATTAGCACAAAAGCTCCATGTGAGACTAGTTTCACATCTCTGCAAGGAATGTTCAATTTCTTCATCAATATTTTAGAGGCTTTGGCCATCCCTACTTGCTTCTATTGTTCTCTTTTTTCACATCTGCAGGCAGCAACAAAGGAACATTGGATAATTACCTGGTCGTTTAGCTCTACCCCATGTTCTGCCTTGGTAAATTTTGTTATTTTGGGCTTTGTTCCTTCTCCCACACTTGCTCTTTCAGGAAGAGCTGCAGTTTGGAGAAGTCTTTTTCTGGACTGCTGCTCTCCAGATTGGGCTTTCAGTTTTGTTCCCCCTGGTTCTGTACCCTGCTGCTGCTTGCAAAAATCCCATGGTATGACAGAACCCTGGTCATTTCTTAAATCTGTATCCAAGGTGCTTGGGAGCCTCCTGCCTTGGGCAGCACTCAGACAGAGGTCTTTGTGCCACAGTAAAACCTCACTGACCTGTGTATCAAGCAGTCCTGAATCCCACCAAATCTTCCCAGTAGCAAAGGCAAGCTCCCTTATTCCTCTTTCACAAAACCTGCCTTATCTGATGGCCTCATTTTGTCATGCTGCAACTCTACGTCTCTTTTTACTAAAATATTTCCTGTGGAGGTATAGGGTTTCCATGTAGTATCCAAAAAAGCAGCAATTCCTGGTTTTGCTTTCTCAGCAAGCTGTACTCTGTTAACATTATGCTTTCATTCTAGGAAATATTTGCTTGCATGTCACCCAGGGAGAATGATCTTGTGGTTAAGATGCAAGATGGTTGCTCTTAAAAGCTGCAGTGCTTTTAGCCATCCTGTTTTCTCTGTAGTTGTGGTCCCAGCCTTATTCCAGGTTCATTGCTTGATGTTCCCACAGTCATCTGCTCTTTTCATCCCTTCTGAGAAGGGATGATAATACTACCCACTGCACATCCTTGCTGTTTAAATTTGATGGGTATTTGCAGAGTATTTGGAGATGCTCTCAGGAAGTATTAGTAGGATCCTTAATAAATGCATCTTGATATTATGGCATCCTCTAAGGTGCTGTGTATATAATTCTAGACTTTCCCAGTGAACAAGTAGAGAAAACAGATGCTTATTCCTGTTTAAAATACCTTTCTGCACGAAATGTGACAAGGAAGATGAGTATTTCCTGCAGCTAAGAGCATCCTTATGGGAAGGACTGCAGCAGGCTCAATTAACTGGGCTGTTACTTTAATTTCCTTTTAGAAGCTTCTTGTTCCAGTTCAAGTTAAACTGATTGATAACTTATTTAACCTGAACAAAATGAAGGCTTGCCTTAAAACTTGACAAATGTTTACAATGCTTCAAATCAGGCTTTTAGTTGAACTAGTGGACTTGTTTATTTTGGGCTTTGATAAGCCTTTGTGCTCTCTGTGAAACAGTGCAGGTGCAATGGCTCTCATTTCTCTGGGCCTGCCTTAGGCAGCCTTCCCCTCCTCTGGACCCAGCTCATCCCCAAGCACAGCCTGACCTCTTTCTGGAAGGTAGCAATTACATTTTTCCCTCCAGAATCAGTGAGGAGAGGCTGTCTAAACTCACAGGGAGCAATTCAGGCCAGCTGGATAACCCTCAGTGTCTGCTGGTGGTTACCTCTGCAGTTTGCCCTTTCAGCTGTATCAAAGCTACAGAGTGTCAGCCAGTCCTTTTGTGACTGAGAAATGTTAAAAACCCCTGTTTTTAGGGAATGTATAGTTAGTGCCAAGGCACTCCTGTGCTGCACATCATGAGAGTACAGACAGGGCCAACAGCAAGGATTTTTCTCTACTATAAACTGTTGGAACCTGTAGGAAGAAGGTAGGGCAGGATCTCAGTCCATCTGCACTGAGCTTTTGGTGCTGCCTTTAGTTCCTTGTATGTTTGGGTAATGCCCTGTGTCCCTTGAAGGCAGCAAGTACCAACCAGCTATTTCAGGGAGCTCTGGGCTCAGCCTGACTGCAGTGCTGCTTCCCCTTCCTCAGCTGTGAAAGTTAATCTCAAAGTTCAGTGATCATTAGCTAAAATAATTGTCACTCCTTTTTAGTTACTTAGGACTGAAAATTACCAAAGGGTTTCACCTTAGTTGCTTCAGCTCTAATTATTCTTAGATTTTTGTTTTCATCAGGATGTCGATCAGCAAACAGGATGTCCCCTGGGCATTTGGAGGAAATTGCTTCTGTGTTTCCTTGAGGAGCTCGCTGTGCTTGCTCTGGTAGTTAAAACACTGTTTCTCAAATCAGGAAACTTGCCCTGGTGGTGTAGGAGCTCATGGCCTTGGTTAAAGTTTCCTTGACAACTCCAAAGTCTTGACTGATCATGATGGGTGATCACAACCAGACACACAGTGATGTTTCAGGTTGCCTCTGCTTCAAGTGCAGAGCCAGGGCACTGCTTTCCAGACCTGCAGAGGTGTGAGTTTTGCTCTGATTTTTGCCAGAGTGGCTTGGTTCATCTGCTAGTGCAGAGAGTCTGGAGAAAATGGCTCTGGCTCTTGCTGAACTGAAGCAGCTGTGGTTAGCTCTCCATTGCCTGTGGGAGACAAGGGACAGCTGGCTGGGGGACAAAGACCTCTGCCAGGGAAAGGACAGATCCTAGGAGGTCTGGGCAGAGTTCAAGGAGGGGCTTTGTGGAGTTTGAATTAGTAATAAAAGCAAATTGTAGGTCTGACTAGAACAAGGTAGGAGCTGGAATAAAACTAGTTATGGTGGTATGCATGGGAATTGTCTCTGCTTTGCTAAATTCCCACCATAGCACAGCTCGTGCCAGCCAGCATCAGCTCCTTCTGTGTTGAAGTGGTGGTTCTCTTCCTGCCTTTAATGCCAGCATTTCCCCAGCTGCTGGGAGGCTGGAGGCTTGCTCCTGGCTTTTACAGGATCATCAGCTATAAAAGGGACGTGATTGTGGGCTGGTTTGCGGAACGGCTGGAAACACGCTATCTTTGGCCAGATCCTGGCTGTGTGGAAGACTCTCTCCTGTGATTTGAACTGTGCCACTGGAGCTTAACCTCACCCCAGTGCTGGAGGGCAACTGGTTTGGGGTTCTTTTCTACTCCATGGGAATTGCCTGTTCTGATGGCCCGAGGCCAGGCTGTGACTGTCCTGCTGGGGGTAGGGACCAGCACGGCTGGGGCTCTGCTCAGCACTGTGATCTTTGACAGCAGTTTCTGCAAAATTCATTATTCCCTGGGCAGCCTTTGCATTTATTTATTTACTTTGTTTCTTTTATTTTTTCACTTTAGTTTATTAGTTGCACGTGTGGCTTTATCTGGAAAAAAATGCATGCAATTTATGCATGCCTACAGTAGCATATGTTTTATATATTGGGTTTATAGGGATGGTACTGATTCCTGAATTAATTTGAACAGCAAATTGTTGTTGTATCTGCGCACAGTATGTCTTTTCTTTTTTTAACATGTATTATATGACACACATCTGGTGGTGTTTTAATTGTGTTATTGTGGTGCCTCAGAGTCCTAGCAATGAATTTGAAACCCAACTGTACTAAGCACAGCTTTTTCACATGGGACACTTGGAGGGGTTGAGCAAATTGTTGAGCAAGAATGTGGGTGTTTTTGTCTCTGCCTTGAATCATGCAAAAGAACCCAAAGGGGGTTGCAGGCTGCCTTCACTGTCAGACAGCTTTTGTGCCCAGCTCTAGGAGACACCTGGAGAGTTGCTGGCAATTTTTGCTTTTTCTAGTGGTGGTTCAATTGATCTCTGTGATCCCCATAAGGAGGACTTGGAGCAATTCAGGGCAACCCAAGTTTGTCCCCAAGGTTAGACTGTACCTGCCATGGGTTGTCTGTTCAGTAGAGCTGTGCCTTGCTGGTGTACTGGGGAGGCTGAAGACCTTCCAAAATCATTCCTGTCAATGCTGTACCCAAGAGAAAGTGGCCTCTCTTCCCTTGCTGAGGGTTGGATTAGTTCCCTCTGGGTGTAGCACTATGCAGGAAGATCATGAGGATTCACAAGTCCACTGTCACCTCCCAGCTTTTCCCAATAGGCTCTGTTTGGCAGCACAGTCTCTCTTCTGCAGGAGCTGCAGGCAGCTGCTTTCATTCCTCCTAACCATAGTGCAGCTCTGCTTTGGGATATGTTTTTTCTACTGAGGTGTGTTTTTTAAAGAATTCAAGCTGCTGCCTAAAGCTGCCTTCCCCTCTTCTTTGTTACTTATTCTGAAAAGGTATCATTGGCATCTGTGAATTTTATCTGCAGTGGCTTTGATAACATTTTTCTCAGATATTGATGGGACTATTGAATAGCTGCAAACCTTGTTTAAATCCTTTTACCTTCTGTAGCAAACATTAATGTTTATTTATTAACACTACTTTCTGAGAACTCAGCTGATATAGTCTCCACTTAAAATATGCTTTATTGATATTTATATAGCACTAACTTTTATCAGAATGTCTTGAAGTATGAGTGCATCAAGAATCCTAAATGTATCACATTTATCTAGTTTTCTTTTCAACCAAACTTACTGAAGAAATGAAACCAGGCTTACTCAAGAAGATTAATTTTTTGGGGTTTGTTTTTCAACAAAACCTTGTTGGAATAGTTTAACTGAGTCAATTTACTCCAGTTCTGGTTTTCTTTTCTTCTGCTGCTCAAGCCTGGTATCGCAGCACTGTGCCTATAGCAGCCCAGCCAGCCCAGCCAGCTCTTTTGAAATATATCTCCAATAGTTGTCTTTTTTCTGTTTTCTCAGTGGATATTCCAAGATCAGTTGAAACATCTGTGTGACATGATCTCCCATTCTATAGCTTGTGCAACAGGTCTGGACTTCGTTCTTAGCAAATGTTGTCTAATATCTTCTTTCAGCTATCAGAAGGCTGGGAAATGTCTGTTTTCTTCCCAAGGTCAAGGCTGAACTGCACTGAATGTTTTGCCTGTCTGACATAATTAGCAATATGTTTATCTTGCTTTTTGGGGTCTTCTTTTACTAAAATCACTTTTGAAGGTTATCATCACCTTTCATATTCAAATCAAAACCCTTGGTTTAGCTGAGTAGTATTACCAGAAGAGAAGTACTGTAATACACAGAGATATTTTTCTTGGTTGAATTTCCTGATATATTTTGAAATATCTCCTGCAGATTTGGACAATTTAATCTGTATATTAAATCTGCTTTTGCTTTGAACATCACAGCTGTTGATATTAGCCTTTAATAGACGGTATCTGTATTCAGAGATGGCAGCAATGTTAAAGCTGTCAATTCTGATTGCCTCCTACATGGTGTTTAAAAGCATCATGTAAGCTCAGCCTAATTTAGTCCATTGGCTCCAGCTGAACACAGCTCTCTCCTTGCTAAGTGGATGCTTAGTCAATCATTCCTCTGTCCTGCTTGGAGCTACTTCCCTTACAGTGATCCTTTCGCCATGGTCCACTGCACCAGATTGGTAACACTTGATGCATCTGCTGTAAGAGTTCTGAGCTCATCTTCAGTGTATCCATTTCTTTCCCATTACCAAAAAAACACATGCCAAATCAATTTTCTATTTGATGCATATTGGATGGCATTTTATAACTGAGAGTCACAGGTCTGAATCATCTTTATGTGAAACTTGAAGCTACAAATCTTATTTTCAAGAGGCACAGAGGCTTTCAACTGTAAGAGCCTTTCAGTTCTCTCATGGACTATTTATTGGATGCTGCTCCTTGAGACCTGTCACCTCACTGTGGTCTTCACCACAGGCTCCAGGGGAACCTCTGCTCTGCTTCCTAGAGCACCTCCTTCACTGACTTTGGTGGCTGCAGGGATGTTTCTCTCACATATTCTCATTCCTTTCTCTGGCTGCAGTTGCTGCTGTGCAATTTTTCCCCTTCTTAACTATGTTATTCCAGCGGTGCTGCCACCATTGCTGATGGGCCTGGCTTTGGCCAGTCGCAGGTCCATCTTGGAGCCAGCTGGCATTGTCTCCACTGGACATGGGGGAAGCTTCTGGCAGCTTCTCACAGCAGACACCCTGCTACCACAACTTTGCCACGCAAACCCAATACTTCCCCCTCTGTTGCCTTGCCTGCCTCTGCAGCCAGCCCTGAGGGCTCGAAGGTGCCATCTGTGTCTGCGTGCCCCGTTGTGGAAGGCAGGTTTTAGTTAAATAGGTTGGGAATGCTATTTCCCCTTCAGCAGTCCAAGTCCCACTCCGGCACACGCGCTCGCTGGCTGTAACCTAAGCAGGTCTAGGCTGACACAGTTTATCACTGACGTATGTCAAACCCAGATTTTCCCAGCTGTCTGCTGCCATCTGCCAAGTGCGGCTGGGGGCATGCAGAGTGCAGTTTGCTATGCAGGCCTGATGGCAGCTGTAAAATCGAGCAGTTTTGCCTGCTTAAGCACCAGCTTTTTTCCAAAATAAGCATTAGCTCTCGGATCGCAGCGCGGCTCCTGATCCTGAGAGCGCGGGCCGTGCTGGGGAAGCGGTGCCGGCTCTGCTCCGCAGCCGAGGCCACCTGCCAGCC
Organism: Entomyzon cyanotis; assembly: GCA_024500445.1. Classification (NCBI taxonomy): domain Eukaryota; kingdom Metazoa; phylum Chordata; class Aves; order Passeriformes; family Meliphagidae; genus Entomyzon; species Entomyzon cyanotis. The sequence continues at coordinate 6,317,775 of JAKEPQ010000852.1, forward strand.
CAGAAGCTGTGAAAAATCATTGCAGCGGTTCCAGAGCTGCAGAACAGCCAAGCCTGCTGCTCCATACGGCCTCTGTGTGCTGGGCACTGAGGAGAAAGGCTTCTCCAGGCCCCCAGGGCACTGGCCTGCTCTTGGATGGCACCTCGCAAGAACCGTGAGGTCAGACAGAGTTCCTCCCTGGTTAGAAGTGGCACCAGATCTGCAGAAGTGTCTCTTGGAGGGCTGAGGCTGAGCTCATTGCAGGATGTTGCCCTGGCTAATCCCAGCACCAGACAGCAGTACTTCCAAAAACTGCAAGGCAGCTGCCTGTACCAAAGGAGCTTGGGTTTCATTTGTTCTTAGAAATGGAAGGTGACCCTCATATCTGATTGCAAGCATTAAGATGTAAAGTTAGGTTGTTAGTCAGCACTTAATGTTGCCCAAGTAGCTGAGAAACTATCAACAGCTTTTGAATATCTTGATTTTTCACTGATAATACTTTTTATTGCAGTAAGTTGTTGTATTTGCCTTGCTTTAGCAGCTGACTCAGTCTAAGCACAGAAATCCTTTGCTACATCAATTCAAGTTCTCTGCATCCCAGAGAGAGGTAAAAATGAACCACTGTGTTACAGAATGCTTGACTGCAATACATGTTATTGATGTAATTTAGTTAGAGGAAACTGGTAAGCCAGGATTAGAAACCAGTAGTCTGCATAGCAGGTAAATGTATAAACACTAACCATCAAAACATCATGGAACTGAGTGACTGCTAAAAAAAAAAAAAAAAAAGGACAATTTTCCTCCAGTATCATAACACTGGTGCTGTTTGCTTCTTCATCACAGTAAGTAAAAATGGACGTGTCATATTTAAAATGAGTTATGGCCAAGATAGCCCATCACAGCATCCACAGCAGCACCACCCAATTAGAAAAACTACTCTAATCCAACCTGATGCTACTGTCATTTTTTAAAATGAGTCCTACTTCAATCATAAAATACTCAGACCATAACATTGCTTTCTACGCCATGTGTCCTTATTTAGAGGGGAAAAAAAATGATTGCACCCTTAATTCAAAGGAAACGTTTCCCTCTGAGCCAGAACTCAATAAAATGTATCAAAAAAAATTGTGGAAAAGGGCAAGCAAAGAAAATCAAATTGCAGCGTGTGAAACGATTTAAGGAGGGACCTGGGGAATACATAATCTCCAAACTGCCAAGTTAGAGCAAGTATAAAATATACAAACAAGCCTGATATTTTTCCCAGTTGATCTCATTATGAGGTATGCTTGGGATAGATAAATTTTGTTAGAATGCATTAAGGCTGGATTTTCAAGGAAACAAATCAGAAGTAATGTGTTTAGCTGATTCCACCTTGTTTTGATACGTGGGTCTTTTCAGGTTTAAAGAAGTACATTTTTAATGCCAAATGGTTTGTTTTGTTTCAAGCATTAAAACCAGAGGCAACTGGGTGACTTTTCCTGCCCCCCCGCTTCTGGAAAACAGATGTTTATAATTTTGGCATGGTCTTTAATCATTGGGGTAGAGCTCTGTGCACTATGTTTCACTGCCACTTATTGTTGCCTGCCTAAAATACACTGAGCTAGCCTTGAGTGCAATCCCTTAACAGACTGTTTCATCCACAAATAGTACTTTTTCCAAGTCTCCAATACATTTTAATTAAATTGTCCATTTGTATTTATTAAGGCAGTTTACTGTCTCCTGCTGCAGAAAGCTGCTGCTGCTGATAGTCTACCAGAGAAACATGAGCTTATCTGGGACTTGATAATAAAATGCAAGCATATGTTAGCAAAAAAGTCTCCCAAAATACTGTTTAAGCATCCTTTTCATGTTTATTGAAGACAGGTCATACAATTATTTTTGATAAGTTTTTGTAACAGTTGGTGTTATCAATTCTAGTAGCCATGGGAAATCATGATCTTTGTTACAATGAAACAATACCTGCAGAAAATTTTTCTTCCTTAGATTAACCCTGTAGAAAGAGTTGAAAAAGGGCCCTTTGGCAGAGCTGATGATAAAGTCATTACATGCTGATGAGATGTAAAGTGATGTTCAGCAGCATTAGTTTAGATAGATGAGCATGATAAGGTTGATTCATCCCTGTCTCTGGTGATCTGAAAGCTTGGACCTAAACTCTGGGACTTGGATGCCTCTCAGCTTTACCCACTTATCTCCAGGTGGTTTCTGCCAAAATAGATTTGCCATGAAGTCAGTAACATGGAAATCTGTAGGTTGTCTTTGGTCTGTCCTCTCTCTCAAGACAAATGAAAGAAGATCTTCCAGAGCTTGAAAAAGGAATTAAACTTTTTTCTCAAAGTTAACGTGTTCCTGAAAGGAGATAACTTGGCTCAGTGCTGTGTGGAGCTCTTTGCCTGTTCTGACCTGGAAGGGCAGCTTAGTTTTCATGGACCATTCCTGGCTCCAGAGTGTAGCATGAAGTAGGTGGGTGCTGTTCCTGCTGCTGCCTGTCCACTGGCAGAGGTGACAGGATTAGTGGATTAATAGCCCCATCTGAGCCGCCAGAACAGGCATCTCTGAGATGAATATTTTAATTATGTCTCTCCCTGAGGCTTCTGCTTTCTGTCTTCAGAACAGCACGGAGAGAAGTTGCTGGGAATTTCTTTTCCCACCCTGTGTGTGTGCAAGACCCGTTTTGTATAAAACAGATACAAACCCAAGCAACAGCAAGGGGTTTGAAATGAGACTGCTGTGACTTTAAGAGTGAGAAAAAAAAAACTGTTAAGGAAGGAAAATAAAAATCCCACAGCCTGTTGTAGCAGCTGTAGCTTCAGATCGTGTGGAAAATGAAGGCAGATGATTCAATTTGGCCTGTGCCCCGAGTACATTTCCAAATGCTTCTGTGTGTGCGCAAGATAATGAACAAATATATTGAGATGGCACAAGATCAGTCCGAGTTTGCCGCTGCACAGGCCGTGGAGCTCCCAGTAGGAGCGCACTAGCTGTGCTGGGTTAATGGGGGTGAGGGTCGGCAAGCCCAGCACCTTTCAAAACAACTTAAGAAAAGAATTTGTCTCCTTTTGCCCCAGGCTCCCCGTGGCACTCAAATGGAGCTTGTGATAAATCGAAGTGTATTTATTAATAATGAGCAGGGGCAGCGTGCCCACGATGTGAAAATAGGTGTGCCAAATAAAAACGTGCTTTCCTCTGACATCGGAAAAGCTTAAGTAAATGGAGAGCAGGCTGATCTATTATGATTAAAAAGCGGGGGCTGAGAGCCAACATAGTGGTAATGAAAAAGCCCTTTTAGGGAAACAAGACCCATTTTGCCCATTCATGTATTCCTCCACCCCCAGCCCATAGGAAGAAGTAGGGAGGGGGAGGTTGGATGGGAGAGATGGAAAGGCAACAGCATTCCAGGATAGCAGAGCTGGAGTTATTACCAGGATGAGTTATGATATTTAATCATGCTACATGATGTCCAACAGCGCAAGGTTCATAATTCTTGGCTCTGAACGTGGCTTGGGACTGTCCATGAGCACCTGCAGAATGCAAATTGATCATGGCCTTACAAACCCTCTGTGCCTACCCAGGTCCTTCCCCGCCAAGCCAGCCCTGTCTGCAGCCCTGGCTGCTCCCACCGAGCTGGAAGTGCTCTCTTCCACGTTCTCAAACACAAATCTGTCATTCCTGGTAAAAGCTGGACTGCAGCTACTGCAGAGAGCTGGGATTGCCTGCCACCAGCTTTGCTCTGCAGTGTGTGGTGGGTCTGGGGGGTTATTCATCTTGCAGGAGACTGTGTTGGTCTGGTTTTTAAGAAGCCTTGGGTTTAATCAATGCTTTTGGAGAATTCCTTTAATTCAGTGGTGAAACAGGCCATGCTGGAGTAAAACTTCAGCATCTATTCAGTGTTTCAGTGCATATGTATGGACATTATTGAATTGCATGTGCAATGCTGGTTGCTGAATGGCATTGCCGCTGTATGTCATAAATACCCAGGACAATCAATATGGGCTGGTCAAGTTTTGTTTAGGTGGAATGTTGGTTCATCTGCCTGAGGCATTTAATCCCGGTGGCTGGTGTTGCACTAATGCCTCCAGAAGTCCCTGGCTGTGTGTTGTATGGGAGGACATAGCATGTTTTGCCTGAAAATTTGGGGAGTTGGTTGTTTGGGTCTGTGCTGAGGTGGAGGTGACATTCCCAGGCTGGGAGCAGGGCCAGGAGCCCACCTTCCTTCTGGGCCATGGAGCCTTTGCAGACTCTGGAGCAGTAAAGACTTTTTCCAAGGGAGAGGAATACTAGTTTTTATAGTAAAACTCAATCAGGGAACATGGTTAGGAGGAATTTCTGGAACTCAAGCCAAAACACCCAGAGAAAATCACTAGAAATCAAGCAGCTTTCCCAAAGTGGCAACTTCGGGAAAGAAGCTTTTGACCAGTTTCCTAATACCCCGGTCTGCCGAGAGTGCCCCTGAAACCAATGCATCCATTTAGCAGAACAACTTGTTCTCCTAGTTGGGTCCTGCATGTGGCTCATTAGGGTAATTACTGATGAATTAAGGCAGCTTGGCTGAGCGCTGGGGCTGCGGGTGTGCGGGCTCCCCTGCTGGCAGGCAGCAGGTGTAAATGAACAAGATCTGTCAAAAAGGCTGATGACCCTCTTAATTCACAGCAGCAAACTGGGGACAGAGGTAGTGCAGCAAGTTTAATAATTGATATTTACTTGGAAAGGTTAATGGCAGCAGTGATGCTTCTAATTTGCTTGCCCGTGCAAGACCTTGTCAGGTCAAATTGTCTCAATTTGTTACTGTGTGTGTAGGTGTAGTTTTCCTTTAATGAAATTTGGAGAAAAGAAACAGGTGGTGTTTGGAGCTGACTGTAACTCAAGTAAAGCAGCAAAAGGTTCCAGTCTGGTAACAGGTTGGGTGAGTCTGTGCTAACTTTTAACAGCTGGCAGTTTAGTCCTTTTGAATTAATTCTAGCAACCATTTGCGCTTGGGAAGGTGAAAGTATTTGGAATGGCATAATTTATTTTTCCTTTAATTTGCAGCTGTCTTGGAGTTGTTTAGGTCGGAAGTGTAATAATTTTGACAGGCTTTGGTGTGTTCCTGGGTGGGAGGGGGAAGGTTATGGATCAGAAGTCAGAAAGCTGCAGAATTCAATGGGCATTTCTGTACTGTATTAGCGAAATTGTAATTCTGCCCTGTAATGGTTAAGTGGTTCCTGTTTCAGGGAGAAACAAAGCACCTGCTGTGTCTGGAAGGATTGAAATTGGCAGGTCAGATACTTTACATCCAGGAGTTTCAGAAGAGCTGGCTGATGACTAGGAACCAGTGGAGTTGGGTTTTAAGTTTAAAAAGACCCAGATGACAGAAAAAAGCTGGTGTGCCAGTGTTATGAAAGGCTGTAATTAATGGGGTATTACCATTTGTCTTACTGGCTTGGCATCAATCCTAGGCAAGATAATGGGATAGCTGAAGTAGTAATTGCTTAATAAAGACCTAAAAAAGAATAAAATAAGTGAATGATAATCATTTAATGTATTTAGAAAAAAAAAAACCCTTACCAAATTTACTTAATTATATGTGGAATTGAAGATTTGATGGATTATGGCCAATATTGATGTAGTATAGTTAGATTTCTCTTCTTGATGTTGTTGACCTATTTCTTAAGGAAACAGACAATATGGATTGAACATCATGAACTTCAGGTGGATTATTTCTTGCCCTAATAGGTGGTGCTGGTGGTTGCAAATGCAAATTTACTGTTGTTGGAAATGCTTCTATCAGATCCCAGCAGGCATTACCTCTCATTGCTGTTCTGTGCTTTTGAACATTTTGATGTAGAAGCAAAGATGAAATACTGGTCTTGATAAAAGTTTGCAGGTGGGAAACATATTGGAAAGGTGGTGTCCAAGGAGTGAGACTGGCACTGTACTGAGAGTGGTGGTTGTGTGATGAGGTGGCCACGAAAAGGATTTGATTTCTATCACTTAGATATGTCTACAAGTCTTATCCTGCAGAAGAAAGTGTATTGGTGGGGTTTAAGGTGGAGAAAGGCATGCAGAACAAGGACATTAATCAGACATCTACAGGGCTGTGCACTCTGGATGAGAACTGGAGCTCATTCTCCATACAGTACCTTGAACATTGCATTAAAGTATTAATAGGCTGTGGGGCACTTAGCTGGCAGCACTATGAAACATCCACAGAGTGCAGTGATCAGTGCTCCCAGCACTCAGATTGCCGTGCCCACATTGTGACAGTGTTCCCAGTGTGCCCAGTGCCACAGGGACAGGGCTGCAGGGGTTCCATCAGCACCACAACAAACCCTGCTGGCTGCCAGCACCGCCATCAAACAGGACAGCAAGAAACAAAGGGATTTTATTGCCATTAAAAATACCAATTTGTACAAGCCGACATTTTAAATAGTGTAATTTAAATGGAACCAAACTGATATGAATAGAACCTATTAATAAATTAAACACTTCTTTCCACCCAATATTTCACGAGGGAATTAGCAGAATAATTTGTTAGTAAATGAGCCCAGGAATGAAGCTGTGAATGACATCTATCCTACCCCTCTGCTCCCCCTGTAACACTCTTTGCAGATGTAAGAGGAAGGTTGCTGTGATTTCAAACATTTGCTCTCTCACTTCTCTCCAAACACAAGCACAACTTCAGATGAAGGGAGTGGAATGATTTAGCAGTTAAGGCACCAGCCTTGGCTGTAAGAGTTAACCCTGCTCTGCTTCAGATTCTATGTGGTGTCTCAAGCAAGTTGTTTCAGGCCAGTGTCCCTCAGTGGCCATTGTGAGCTGTCAGTGCAGTCACTGGGGTGGCCCCAGGGCACCTCCCTGGACTGGGAACCGATGACCTGGCCGGTGGGTCAGGCAGCAACAGCAGTGTCACAGCTGAGTGTGCTGGGAGCAGAGTTATCAAAGGGGCTTGTTCTGTACTCTTCCCCTGTGTCAGGCCCAACTTTGGCACAGCCGCACCTGCTTCCAGGAGTGCCAAAAGCACCTCTTCCTTCTCCTGTTGGTGAAAAGGAAAATGGACACACGTGGTCAAGCACAACTGCAGAGAAACCCCATGCATTCCATCCTTTCCATGGTGCCGTGGGCGTAGGAGTGAAACATTGACTAAATTGCTGTCGGCAACCTCGGGAACAGGTGGCAGAGCAGTGCTTGAAAATCTCCTTTTTCCCCCTCCTTCTTCTCCCTCTAGATGAAGGTCCCTACAAGCAGAAGTGGCAGAAATAGCGAGGAAGACAGCATCAGGGAGGCCACAAGCTCTCAGCGGAGCAGCTCAAGGGACCGTCTCAGTGATGTAAGTACCATTCAGGAGAAAGCATCGCTTCATTGCAGCAATTCCCGCTGCTGACATGGCTTTTCATAAATCTTGCTGAACAAATGTTGGCATCCAGAGGTCACTGTGTAATAACTTTTTTTATGTCATGATTGAGTGTTACGGCATAAGTGGTTGAGCTGCCTTGCAAACACTATAATCATGGTGCAAATAATATGATAAGCGAAAGATCAGAGATGGGAAAACAAAATGGAATTGTTATTCCTTGGGGAAAAAATGGCTTGATGTTTTGTTTTGGTTTTTTTTCAAAGAAGTTGTGTTAGAAAGCTTTTTACAGCATCTTTGGGTTTAGCTGCTGCACGTAATCACATAGTTTGGGTGCAAAGTTAGTTCATCTAATTTTATGCTTCCTGCCGCCAAGATATGAGAGGGTTTTGGGAGAAAGCTGTCTTTCTCTCAGGAAATTCGATGGTACGTTGAGTGAAATGTTATGATAAAACAAAAGCAAACGGTGCCTTAGTGTGTAAACACACAAATGGGCTTTTGAGTCACCAAGAAATCAATGGCAGTGCTGGGATAATTTTATATGAAGGCTTTTTGTGTTAGCAATTAGCATTTCGCCTTCATTAAAACATGATTTTTTACTAATTAGGACCTTTCCCGTTAGGAGAGATTTAAATGAAGAACAATAATCAAACGCTGGCACGAGCATGTCTGAAATATTAAATTTGCCATTTCAATGGCAAGCCACAGAAATCCCAGAGCGAGTGGTTTTCATGTTGAGTTCTATTAATGTAAAATATGCTTCATAACTAAAACCTGTCACAGAAAACGGCTCACACCAGCTAAATTCAATTGGACAGTTAATTTAGCTTTAAAATTGAAAACACTACCTCCGCTTCAGGATGCAAAAGGAAGAGGGGGGGAAAGCCTTTGATAAGTGTAATGTATTTGCTATTAAGGCTTTCAGAGCCCATTCTACAGGAGGAGAAGGGAGAAAAAGGGGAAAAAATGGCTCCCACAAATGTGTTTAAAAGCTGAAAGTATTTATTAAAAATGTCAGCAGAAAAGTGCTTTTGGCAGATTAAAGCGGGATTCAGCTTGACAGCTCTGACAGGGAAATGTGACGGGGGAAAATTCTCTCTACATGTTTGGAGTGTGAATGGGGCGCTGTAAACAGCCGACGCAGTGGGAGGAAGAGAAAAATAACGTGTCCTGTGATCTGCTTCCAGGATTGCGAGCCCACGCGCCGCGGTGGGACTGGGCAGCCGGCGGGGGGGAACCTGGGACAAATCCCCTTGCTGTGGGATGCCTTTGGCTGAGTTATTAGTCAATAATGATCTTAATTTTATATACGCATACATCGGTGCGATTCTCTGCTTGCCCTCCCCTCGGCCGCTCCTGACGGGTGTGTGAGCAGGAGTGCCTGGAGCTGCACTGTACCGTGGGGCTGCAGGGAAGGAATAACATATTCCGACTTAGCCATTAGCTTAGGTCAAAGCGTTAAGTGGTCTTGGAGACTTTTCTTGTTAAGCCGATGCACTTCCAGTATTTCTCCTCCTTTCCCTTTGCCCCCAAAGTTGCAGGCTGAGCCTGTAGGAATTGACTCTGAGTGCCTAATTCCTGCAAAATCTTCAAAGCCTGTTCAGCAGTCAGTGAAATTCAGTGGGAAATAGGCACTCTGTTCTTTTTTAGTCAGCGGAGACTCTGGGGCGGTGCCTGGAGGCCGGGGCACACTTCAGAGCTTTGCTGAAGCTGCTCCTGTGACCTGGCGACCCATCACAAATGAGAATTTTTCAAATTAGTAATTAAACAGTTTGAAAAGTAAGGTTCATGAATCACAGAATGCTCTTGGTTCGTTATTTGATGAGTTCAATTTAGCTTTAATTACATATAACGCTGCCTCGCGTACTGGTACATGTTCTGTAGCCTATTTAGCGACTGTCTGAAAGTCTTAGGAAGTCCCGCGGGTGCAATCAGATGGTTTTCTCCATTTCTGTGCAAAGGGATGAGAAGGCAGACTGGTTCTCTCATAGAGAGGGAGCAGGGAAAGGCAGAGATGATAATATGCTACTGAGCGTCGATTCCTGCAGGATTTTCTGTCCAGCCATGCCTGGTCCCTGTTGGCTGTGGAGCTGTATGTCCCAGCATGGTGCTCAAATAGCTGCTGTGCCCCTGGACTGGCACAACTCTTTACGTGTCCTCAGGATCAGGACCACAGGGCAGTTAGGATGTCCAGGGAAGGCAGGGACTGTGTTTCCTCAAGGCTGGTGGTTGCAAACCAAGGCTCCAGCACCCCACAGTGCCTTTGCAGATGGATGGTGTACAACAGGAGGCACCTGGGCTGTTTCTCACTCTCCTGCTGTTCCTCGGTGCAATTGGCCTTCAGGACTTTTTTTTTTTGTGCTGCCTTTCCCTCCCATGCCTTCCCCCATTAGCTGGGGTGAACAATGGAGTAAATGAGGCAGGAGGTGACAGGTCTGGCTGCTGTAGGGTAGCGCACAGCAGGTGTGGTGGGAAATGTGTGTATCGAAGTGTGGGCTGTAGCAGTGCCACCTTGGATCCTCCCTCCAGCTTCATTGTGGGTCCCCATTTCAGAGGTGCTATTCTGAACAGCTTAGCCCCTCTGTGCCATTTGTTTCTTGAGCTGACTTGTTCAATGGGATGCCAGCAAGTTGTTCTTTATTTACATTAATGCATGTCATTAGTCTCTAATGGACCATGAAGTCAAGAGGTGGCCTGGTCTGTCGTGAAATAATTGCACTCTAAAGAAAACTGAGGCAAATGATTGATTGTGTTGTGCACACACACACACAAACAGCCATTGGTTCATCCATAACAAAACCCAGAGCATTTTGCTCCTTCCTCGCCACAAGTGAAAATTCTGTGGGGAGAGAATGATACAATTTCATAGTGAGACAGTAATTGTCTGGCTCCTATAGTAAGTCTTTCCAGACATTACACCGAGTGCCATTTATTATGGGTCATTGGGGGAAAAAACCGCTTGTTATGATCTAGTGAAATCATCTCTGGCTGCAGAGGTTTGATTTGTTGAGACTGGGCTCTTCTTTGGGATGATGAAACTTCAGAGCACAAAAACAGTGAAGTTTTAGCCCAGGTTTTGTGGTGCAGAGAGGGGATGGGAATCTGCCACTTGTTTATCTTCCCAGTGTTGATGTAAAATTCCCTTAAAATCTACTACAAAGCTGACATCCCTATTACACATGTAGTTTCAGGTCTTCTACAACCAAAACAGAGTCAACAGCCTTTTTCCAAAATGGGATTTTCCTCTGCTGTCTTTCAGAGTGAGGTAATTGGAAGTTGCCAGAGAATTAAGAGCCAGATAAGCCATATTGCTATTTTGTTGTGTTGACCCAAGTAAAAGTGGAAAGCTTGGGCATTTTGTTTTGGTTTTCCCCATGTTCCATAATTGTCCTAATCTTTTCTGATGTCCTGAACAGTCCAAAAATCCACACAGAGCCTTGTATAATGGCTTGAAAAAAGGGGTTTTATCTTTTTCTTGACCCATCAGCTTAAGAACTGCCTGCTTTTTAATGGATTTTCTCCCTCACTAAATTGAATGGATCGTCCCTCATTATCATTTAAATAGAAGCCTCACTCCCTGTGAACATGGAAAATTTGAATGTGGTAGTAGAGCTGTGATAATTTGAAATATTCGGAAGGTGGGGGCAAGGGGGGGGGGAACAGGCGGCAGAGTGCAGAATTGCTGAATGTAATTGTCATGGATTCTCAATTTTGTTGCCACAAGATGGGAAAATAGACTAATAATTGTCTTCCAACCCTAGTAGAATAGTTGCCCTAGTTAGCTGAAGCTAACACTCTAATTGTCATGGGGGCACAGAGATGAATGAGGATGTATGCAGGGCACAGCCAGGGCTAAATTGAGTGATATACTAAGGCAAAGAGCAAATTGGCAATTATTGGCCCAGCTGAAAAGGTTGGCAGGTGTGCTGCTTTCTCAGGAGCCCTTAGGGGGAAATTGGAAATATAAAATATCGACCATAAATACTCGCTGATTAGGAAATATGTTGCAAGAGATGCTGGCCACTTAAGAGTCAAAACTCTCCTTTTCAAGGGATTGGCTTCAGCTGTGCATAAAACCAGCAAGTGCTGCTTCTAAGTTGTTGAGAGCCTTTTCCTCTCATCCCCCAGGCTATCTTTTCTAATTTTTCATCATCCTATCCTCATATGTTTGTTTGTTTTTCTTCAAACATAATAAACGAAAAGCAGTCTTTTAGGAAATGCAAAGATTTTCCTCTCTCTAAATGTTCTTTGATAAGTGTTTAGCATATTGTATAGACTAGATATAAAATTCTCTCTCTGGTAGATGAATACAAAATAACTTCTGTGATTTCTAATTCAGGCAGTTCACTGTGATCTGCTTTTCTTTGTGTGCCATCACAGGCGCTGTCTCCCCCTTCCTTCATATGTTCTGTACCACGCTTCCCCTCCTGGGGCACAGGGATCAGAGCAGCAGCAGGGTACAAAGCTGGAGGTCCCTCACATGTGCCTCAGGCTGAAATACCTCGCCAGAAGCACAATCAGATGAGCCTCTGAAGTGAGAATTGGACCACAGTCACAGCACAGCTCCGTGTTTGTCCACATTGTAAACTTTGGTGCATGTGACATGCCTGGTCTTGGCTCCAGCAGGGTGGCACTGGGACCTCAGTGCCATGGTCAGGGGTGTTACAGACCACAATGAAAGTGGTTTTGGAAGGCCTGGGGTAGGAACATGTGGGCTGCAAACTCTTTGGGGCATGTGCTGTCTGTTGTTCCCCATGTGTGACACACTGGGATCTGATCCCCAGTTTGAAGGGTGGAATAAACCATCCTTGTGAAATAGAGTAGCAACATGATAGTTTTGAGACCTCTCCCACAAACCATGAATGTTGTGGTTATCTAGTCAGGTCCAGGTTTCTAATCTCAGCGAGCATCAGATGCACTGGGTGACCTTTGCCACATCAATTGAACTCATTCTGTCAGCAGACAGGAGTGTGGTTATGGAAATTAATAGCATTAAGAGACTCCGTGTTAAGGTTTAGGATATCTCCTGCCCTTGACTCTTTTTGCCCTCCTCCCCACTTACCCCTCTCATTCCAAGATATTTGAGTTTTATAAGGGACTTGCTTGGGAAGGAGATATGAGACCTCCAGTATTCAAAGCTGAACCCATATTCTGTTGTGGAATGCTCTGTAAATGACCAAGTGGAGATAAACACATGCAATTCCTGGTACCTCAGACCTCTCTGAACGTGGAATTGGGAAAGAGTGGAAGATGGGTACAGCTGAGGTGAGCTTCATCCTGAACAAATGCTATGAAACAGAATTCAAAATGGGATCTCTCTGTACATACTACTGATTAACTCTGCTGAGTGCTAATCAAGCAAATCAGGATTGCAGCTCTGGGCCATAGGATGAGTTTGGGCCTGTGATTTGGCAAGGCAAGACTTGGTACTAAGTAGGAGCTTGGAATTCTGCATCAGTTCCCTCCTCTGCTGGGAGCTCCTTAGGTGCCACTGGGCACATCTGAGTCTTTCCCTGCCTCGGTTTCAACACTAATGCAAGGATGGCATTAAGGGAGGCTGTTTTGGGGACTGTCCTGCGCCATACAGGAGCAGCTCTTGGCTGAAAACAGCCATTTCAACTGCTGACTTGGAGGTACTTGATACACTCTTGGTTTCAGCCAACAAAAGTGGCATATGTCAGAAAAGCAGGATGGATATTTTTGGAATATGTTAATTTGTGTGCTTTAGCCAAAGAGGAGGGAAGGGAGCACTATAAATGAGCTAATTTTGTGGTTGTGCTGCCATCACCAGCTTTTAACTAATCCCCTTATACTTAGTTTTTATATTGAGGATACAAAAGATCCAAGTGGAAACCTGCCTGATCCATTGAGAGTGGGGAATTGGCTTGAGGTACCCTATTACCTTGATTATTACTGGATTTTAAAGCCCTTCCTGCTGTCTTTCAAGTTCAGTAAGTAACCCAATGGCTTTAAGGGCTGAACAGAGGGTGTCTTAATTTCTTTTGCACCATGAGAGTAGTGGAAGGCCATGCTTTTATTTATACAAAGGAAATAACTTTTCCTCTCAATTTAATAGACAATCTTGGAAAACCTGCTGCAGGTTATTGGTGAGATTTTCTCATTATTTTCTTTTCTAAATTGCAATCGCCATTTTTATCACAAAGAAAGAAAGAAATCTTCTAAATACAGTTGCAGATTGCAGTGTAGCTCTCAAGGACATCAATGGGGGGATAGCAGAGTCTTTCAGCAGTAAGATTTTGCCTTTGCTGCCAGAAAGGTGTATTTTTTTATATCCAGTGTAATTAACACGAGAGCCATCCCAGGGTAGATATAATTCACGCTGTGACATAACTGAAATGTCTTGTCTGTGCTGTCTGGTTTTGTTTTTAACCTTGAGCTTAAAATGAACCAAAAATCTTTAGTTGTAAAAGAGCACATAATCTGCAAAATATTATAAGCCATTTATCTTTATGCACAAATGCCACCTAGCAGTGCAGCTCCACTTCTGCATCATTAAATGTACAGACCATACTCATTTTGCCCCTAACTAATACCAGTCTCCCCTAGGAACACTGGGTATTCCAAACAGCACTGGCAGAGGCCAAAGCTGGTACTGAGGCCAGGCAGAGGAGAGCTTCTGCCCTTCCTGAGGGTCTGCTTGGGATTGCTGTGCGGTTGGAGTGGCTGCAGGCTCAGCATGGATGTGGAGGGCTTGGCTAGAGGGCTGGGATTCTGTGTATTGCTGGGTGGGGTCACAGTCCTGTCTTTGCAGTGTGTGTTGGTCAGCACCTTTCCTGCCTGCCGTGGTTGCCCCAGGCAGTGTTTGAGGGGCACAGCTGAGCCTTCTGGGGTGCCTTGGGTTCTTCTTGGGTTGAAGCAGTGAAGTGGATTAGGGTTTGTGTCAGGTGAGGTCCCAGGCAGGAGCTGTGCTGGTGGGTGCAGCACCCACAGCAATGTGGCTGGCTGGGTACCACGGGGACCATCATACTCTGCTGCTTGAGGCCCTTCTAACACGCAGAAAATTGATCCAAATAGCAAATAGATTCTTTGGGGAGTAGGAGTTTTCTGACAGCCCTCCACGTAAGTGCTCCTGTCCTTGTAGGTAAGAGCCTTGGTAAGTTGTTCCAGCTGAAGGCTTGCCCCAGTAATTACTGCTGCCAGACAAGCACTCATTCACTGTGAAAGGAGGTTTCTTCAGCTTTGGGTAGATGCCAAGTTAAACTTCCACTAAGATTTCTTATATTTGCAGCCACAATTGATTACTTTTCTCATTATTTGATCTTGATATAGAGACATACGGATTGAGCTATGTTTATATTAACCCCTAAAGATTTTTTTCTTTAGGAACATCCATCACAGTTGCATGCAAACTGTTCTGCTCTGGCACTCGTAGCTGATATTAGCTAGGGTTTTCAGTATTGCTACATGTGGCTGTTGGTATGGATCTGCCTAAAGAGCTGCAGTGTTCCCAGCTAACCAAGAAAGCAATAGTGGTTTGTTAGACGTGCAGAAAAATGCATGCAAACAGCCCTGGAGAGTGTGGGGCATGGCTGTGCATAAACCTAATTGTTGGAAAGGATTTTACAAGTTGTCTCTAAAGTATTCACCAGTTACTAACTTTATATATGCAATAAAAATTCTGAGGGAAGGAGGAAAACCCATCATTTTTCACCACTGATTTTCAGGAAATTTGATGTTAAAACTTTAAAGAGAGAAGAGGCTCTTGGATGTGAAAAATGCCAGAGTAAATTGCCATTCAGTTTTAATTATTTCTGATGTAACACTTTATTCAACAGCTGTTTTTATTGTTTTCTACTCAGTGGTTTTAAATCGGTGGTCTTCAGATTCCTGGGGTTCTTGGACAGCTTGGGATGCCTGAAAGTTATCTTAAGAAAACCAGGTCTGTTGTGCGTGTGTTTGAGTTTGCTGTCCAAGAGTCTGCTCCATCCCAGGAAAACATTCTGTGTGTGGACAAAACTCAAAGATTGAAATTAACTGTAAGAGTGAAAATGCTCTGAGGCTGTTTCCCTAGGGAGAAGCTTCTAATGAAACCTCTTGTTTCTGTTTTTGGTTATTATTTCCAATTTGTTAGACCTTGTCATTCTTGGTTAAATCTCAGTTGATGGAAGGGTGGAGTGAGAACTTCTACCCTTTCTCCTTTCTTCCTCCTGCCTTTCCAAGTAGGTAATTTGCCTCCTCATCATTTCTGTGTTTATTTTAGGTGAACTGCTTAATCGAGCTCTCCAAAGTGTCAGAACACATAATGGTGTTCAGCTGTTTGACATACTTATGTAGATATCAGGATATTGTTGTTAACATCTTTCTGAATTCATGGCTGAATTCCATGAGTACTTTGGGGTATAGAGTACTTTGAGAGAGGGATAATTTTGTCATAGTTTCTCAAGTATAGCTGTAAATACTACTGCCCTTCATTTCACTGGTCTGTAGCTTTATTTCTGGGCCGTCTGTAATAAAGAGGTTTATAAATAAATTCCTACCTCTTTT
This sequence comes from Entomyzon cyanotis, assembly GCA_024500445.1. NCBI lineage: Eukaryota > Metazoa > Chordata > Aves > Passeriformes > Meliphagidae > Entomyzon > Entomyzon cyanotis. Next base: position 6,333,586 of record JAKEPQ010000852.1, read on the forward strand.
TGTAGTGTTTGAAGGCAGTGGCCAGATCTGTATGCAATATGCAGAAGGTGGGAATTCAGATGCTGTTATCAGTGTTGCTGCTGTCTCAGGCTCCCCTGTGGAAGCTGTCCTTTCCCAGCAGCACAGAGGTCTCTGGAGCTCCAGCAGGACAGAGGAGCAGGCACAGCAGGCCAGGGGTGGGGACTGGCACCCTGTCACACCTTGGCTGCAGACCTGGCTGTAAGAGCTGGGTCACATCTTTCCTTCTGTCTAACACCCTCGTTCTTGTGCCAGCTGGTGAGGGGGTTAACAGGAGCCCTCCTTGCATCCTCACTCAGTTGTAGGGCTTTGCTTCTGTCTCTTCTTTGGGAACTTTCCTCCATGGGTACTTGGCTGGCAGACTGCCTGTGTGGTGTCAGGCAGCTGCAAGCCAGTGGCACAGAGCTTGCATGGGCAGAGCAGCAAGACAATTGCATCTTCCACAGAGAGCAGGAGTCTGGAAAAGGTTTCTGTGTGTATCTAGGTATCCTCTGATCAAAAGGTTTTCAAACTGCTAGTACAAAGGGATTGTTATCTTGCTGGTGAAAAATTGCAAGTATTTGCAATCAGTTTGCATCAATCTCTTTGGGGTATTGTGCTGTGCTGATTTAGTAACATGATAACTTCTGGCACTGCTGCAAAAAGACAAAACAATCTTCAAGATCAGCCTGTAACAATTCGGTATTTTTGGTACTCACTGGAACATCAGTCTTAGAAACAGGACTGCTAAGACTCCCTGGATCTTGTTTAATAAAATCATGTAGTGAGGGCATCATGATTATAAATCACACTTGGAAATTGGCCTGCAGAGTACTCGCTGGGTTATGTGGTGTCGTGTGTTCCCGGCTCCTTTTTAATTTCCGAAAAGAAGGCATATAACAGCTGCTGGAGCTAGAGGTGGAATTCATTTAGCTGCTTCGAGAAAGCCACTGCCAGCAAAAACCCAGCAGCTCGACAGTCTTTGGTTGTAGAGAGGGGAGAGGGATCCAAGTGACTGGAGCTGGTGTAATGAGAAGGAAAAGAACCAAATGATTTGGCAGCATGTGAAAGAGGTAAGGATGTGGTAGAGAAAGGAGCAGGAGGAGCTGAAATGAAGAGCAGGAGTAAACAATGTAATTTAACTTATTCAAAAGGGACAGAATGCTTATTAAAGCTCTGAGAGATGATAAATTAGTGCTTTGCTGCTATTGTTACTTCAGATAGAGCTGTCATATGGTAAGGCTGCAGCAATGAAGGCTGGAGGCTTACGGATTCATGGAGGGGAATGGAAAGTGGGCTATATGGTTACATGATTGAGAGTTGGAGTTGATGAGGCAAAATGTGCAGCCCTGACTCAGGAGAGCATCCTTACATGTGCCTGCTGTTCCCAGGAAGGTGCCATCACACCCTGGAAAGGGATGGCTCAGTGTGTGTCCTGCTGCTGCGAAGAGATATCCCATGCTGAGAGCTTTTACCTTGGTCGGGAGGAGCTGTCAGAGCACTGCTCTGGCTCATGAAACCCTGTCTGAAACAGCCCCAGAGCCCTCACCTGGGAGAGCTCTTAGGCTGTAACTCCTGTGGCAGCACAGGAGTATCAGGAGATCATTTGAGGTTGCAAAGTTTTCCCCTAGGGAATACCGGGCTGGGGGAGGGAATCACAAAATGATTCTTATCTTACATTACACAGAATCTCTTGCATTACTTACTGTGGCATATTGTTTCCTCCCACAGAGTTCTGCTCAATCGCTTTCAGGAAGAGGCTACTCCGTAAGTCATTTTACAGCTAATTCTTTCACTTCTGTTGATGTTGATTGCAGAGGTTTGCAGTACCTATTGCACAGCCACTGACACGGAAGAAATGCAGAACATGAACAGGGTGAGAGCACAGGGCTGTCATGCACCTGGCAGGGGGACAGCCCTGACATGTGAGAGTGCATTAAGAGCCTGATGGCTTCTTAATTTAATATCATACTTACAGGGAGGGGGTTTTTTTGTCTGTTTATGGTGTATTTCAGCTAGATAGACACCTCTGGAGAATTGCAAGACCTGAGTGGGGAGAGTTTTCAATACCAGCAGGAGAAGCTTGCCTCCTCTCCTCCCTCATACAGGTTTTCATTTGTGTGTTAAGTACAAGAATCAAATACACAATTACTCCCATTTTGCAAAGAATTGTGACCCTCACCATTGCGAACAAGAAAAAAGTCAATATTCTTTTATTTACAAGCTCTGAGTTATAAAACAAGCTCTCTTGTTTTCAGAGGAGGATGCTGCTGGTGTTTTCTTCACAGGAGTGCCACGATGTTCTAGGGTGGTGTTACAGGGTCAGGACACGTCTGCCTGTGTATACACTGTACCAGACATGTTTAATTGTCGTTTTCTGTTCATATGTACCTTATTTGTGTGTGCAATAATGACATTTCTTCATGTAGAGGTGGATTAATTTGTTTATTTTGGGTACATTTTCTGCTCAGCTGTCCAAAAAGGCAAGCACAGACATCACTGAGTAGAGTAATAGAGAAATAGGAGAGGGTGTGAGAGGCTTAGCAGAGTCAACATGAAAATTCCAGCAATCACATTATACCTGACTCTCAAAACAAATGTATGCTGGGGAGATATGACACCCTGGTTGTTCAACCAGTAAGTCATGTGTAGTGCAAAGGTTATAGATGAAGGTATATGCAAATCTGAACATGAATGTCTCAGTCCAGCAAACAATTCCTGCCTACACCCTTTGACAGTAATTGCTGTTTTCACAACTTCTGCCATGATAAAGTTTTGCCTTCTAGGTGAGTGGTCCCACACTGTTTCATACCAAGAGCTAAAGCTGCTCATTCTCTATAAGACCAGAACAAGGGCGGATTTTGTGTACTTTGGGAAGTTCATGTGGAGGCCTGAAACACATTTCTTTTTATAATAATCACCAGAATTATTTTCTTTCAATAATTTATGTTGTAAGTTCAGGGTAGTGTGATGGAACTTGCAGGCTTCTACCCAGTGCACAAAGAGAAAAAATTGCCAGGCAGTGCAAAATTTATGGTCTGATTTCATAGCGACACTGTCTCATGCCATCATGCATATTATCAGAAATTCATAATACAAGATTAAGTATATTTTCATCGTAAAACCATTACAAAATAACATATGACTTGAAAAGTCTCACAGTTTTAATGAAATAATGTCACAGATTTTTAGACGGTAATTACATGTCTACTAAGTATCCTCCTGTCTAAATCTTGCCAGTATCCCAGGTGAGTATCATTGCTTAATTCATTGGGAGATGAGGAATGTTTGCTCTAGGACCATTGAGTGCTGCTTTCCATACCCAGAAACAGTCAGATTCACCTAAGCTTCTACAGGCAGATGCTTTATCTTCTATTTGTCTGTAAAATGCTGTGCACGCCCATGGCACCACATAAATAATAGTGAATCATCTTCACAGATTTTATGACTGAGGGCATGGTTTGGGAACTAAACAATTTCCCAGTGGCTATAATATAGGTTGCAAAATCGTAATGGAAAAAGGCCAAAGAATTCTTCTCAGAGTCTCAAGGCCAATAAATCATAGGACTGTTTTCTTCCATTGCTGGCTATTCAGAAATTTACTTTTGTTTCTCAGAGAAATGATTTTGAGAAAATTACTAGCTCCTTCTCTGTGCATGTGTGGGGACAAGGTTCTCTTATTTCGCCAACCAATAACTTGTCAAGGGAGCTAAGAGCTTTCTGCATGCCAGGTTAGTATTTTGAGATTGTGGTAGTCTGAACTGGCATTGTTTTTCTTTATGGACTGTCATTTTCCCTGTTAAACTGCCTTCTGCCCCACCATGTGCCAGCTCTTGAGGCTGACTGTTTCCCCCAAGATTCTGATGCTGCTTTAAATTGATTTAGCATAAGCCAGACTGCCACTTCCAGCCCTGCCAGACCTCACTGGCCCAAACTCACATGGGGAGCTGATTATCCCAGGTGGCACAGAGATGTTCAAGCCACCAGATCCAGACAACTGGCCGCACACCAGGAGCTGTCCATAATACCTTGTGACAGTTTTCATTTTCTCACGGAAGCAGCTGTGGCATTAAGTCACTATTTTGGCTCTGCCCCTGTTTCCATGGAATGGGTTGTTTCCCAAGCACAGTGAAAGCAGTGGTAGTGGGAGGCACAGTGGAGATGCTGCTGTGTTGGGTGTTCTTCCTGGTAGCTCTGCTGATGGCTTGTGTTGTGGAAGGCTTGTGGAAGGATGATCTGTATTGTTACTCGGCAAAGTTCTTGTACTGGGTTCCATCAGCAGCTGTTTAAATACCACAAACTATTTTGTGTGTGCTCAGTTTTAATTACCTCGTTCTGAATCTGCACACTTCGCCATTCACTGGTGTCAGCTGTCCTTGCAGAGATGTTTGATTTCAGAATCATTTGTAGAAAATGCACATTTTAAGGAAATGAGTATTTGCAAAGAGAGGACTTAAAACCTGCAGTAGGAATCTTGTATGAAAAAATCTCAGTCCAAGGTTTGGCTCATCCAGCTGAGCCCTCAAGGCCTGTCTGGGCAGTTAAAGCAGGTTCATTGGTGAGAAACCTCAGCAAATGCCTTGTCCATAAAATATAGACACTGGCGCAAGAGCCAGGAAGAAAACTAAATGCAAATGTCTAAATAATTAACCCTGAGTGTTGGATATTCCAGCAACTTCCTTGACTTCAGGATTCCCATGGAACATTAGGTGCCTAAATAAGGACCAACTCTGTGAAATGCTGGTCTGATTGAAGTTACCGCATACCCTCTGGTGAGCTCCAGCTGCACCCAGATTTAATTTGAACCTCAACACCAGCATTAACAGTGACCTGGCACATAGTTTCAGAGTCTATCTGTGCATACTGCGGCCAAAATTTCTTATAACCTTATCTCCCAAAATAAACTTTTGAATGGCATTTACTTTTACTTGGATAGGATGAGACATTTCTATGTCTGTACTGCTGCTGCAAGGTCCTTATCTCATCAGTAGCATGTGTTTCGTATCCTTATCTCATTAAATGTATACTTCCACTGTGCTGAGAAATAGAACACGAGTTTGTTTATGGAGGTTAATATCTCATTCCCTCTCTGACTCGATGGTTACAGTTGTGTGATAAACTACTCCAGCCATTTGTCACATTTCCTGCATGCACAAATGAGATTAGTGATCTCAGTTAGAGAGCTCTGTCTGTCCTCTGAGCAGACAAAACAGATTTTCTTTCTGGTAATGGGATGAGAGGCCTGTACACCTGAAAATGCACTGATTTGTTAACAAGTACACAGAGAATCAGAAATCAGAGTTAGAATTAGTTGAGGTTTCTATATATCACTGATACATATCCACCCTGTGAACATTTGTCAAATTTATTTCTGGTAATTAATTTAGAACCAGGTTACAATGAATATAAGATCAGTACACACAGTTAGTTATTAATGGCTAAAAATTTGCAGTTGTTTATAAGGTTGAGCACACTGTACAGACAAACCCAAGCTGTAGTTGAACTTGACTGAGCTTTGTAGAGAGCATGGAAAAAGATAGAGCTGGGGAATATGTGGTAGCTTAAAAAAATAAACAAAAAACCTCTTCCAATAAATTATGTAGTTTATTTATAGAGCATCTGTGCAGCTGTTCATCTTCTGAAATGGAAGGGGCTAGGATGTGGGAGTGAATAAAAGAATAAACTTGAAAGCATATGGCAAATGGATAGCCAGTGAGCCAACCTGTCTGAGTGTGCCTTGGAACGAAAGTACAGGAGGATGAGACGTCTTTGTTTGGTTTTATTTGTTCTTGAAAGGGTTTTTTTTTTAAATAAAAACAGTAACATACACTTGGCAACAGCAGCAGCTGATTTTTATTCTGAGCTTCTGTAAAATATCAAAGTCTTTGTAGCCCAGTCAAATCCCTGGCAGCTGATCAAATTCTGTTGATTTTACATCTTCCTTGTTGAGCGCCGGAAACCAGTGTCTCAGATAACTCAGGCTGGAGCTCATGGGTAGAGAGAAATGTGCAAAACACCATAAGGCTTGCAGAAACTCTTGGGTCATCCAGAGTCAGCTCAGTGCTATCTGCAACCCTCATTCCTCCTGCTTGGTGGCATAGCCTGAGAACAGTGATCTTGTCCCCAGGGTGAAGTTGAACCTGAGGTGGCACAGGCAAGCGCTGGGTAGGTTTTGAGCGCCCTGAGCCTACTGCCCTGTCTGCCTGTACCCCAGTCTGCCCCTCCCTGCCTGTTCATCTCAAATGATCTCGTTCATTTTTGGAACTGGCTTTCCAGTTGCTAGCAGAGCTCTTCGCAGCCATCCAGGACTGTGCTGTGCGCTCAGTGTTGCTGTACAGTGGGGTTGTCACCCAACACAGCTGCCCACAGCCACCCTGTCCCTGTCAGATCTCTTTAGCTCATGAGTGCAGTTGCCAGGACAGGCAGGTCTGAGCTGCAGTTGCCCTGATTTGCAGCACAGAAATAGTGCCCAGCACAGCGACCTCAGCGGGAGGGAGGACAGGTATGAGGGGCTGCAGAGTGCTGGGAAATCATCAGCCGAGGAACTGTTGACTCTGCAGGTTTATATACCCTGGAAAGCTCTTCTCGTGGCCTCTTTCAGTTTGGTGCCAGCTCAGTGCAGTTCTGTGACACCCTGAAGCAGATGGTCCCTGCTAAGGAGGCTGTTCTCATGCCAGGAATCCTCAGTGTGTGCAGGGCAGGTGTAATGGTTACAGAGGCTCACTGGAGATCACACCAGCAGCACTCCTCAATCCCCTCTGTGCTTCAAGATGCTCTTGTGCTGTTAGGCTGGGACCAAATTATGGCTTGGAAAAGTACCTTCAACACATCTTTTCTGTACAGACCCTATGTCAGTACTGCTTCCTACATGGAACAAGGTCCAGGACCCCAGAGATGATTGTATACCTTGATGTCTTTGAGATGGCCATGGAGAAACTGATGTCCTGAGAAGGATGAATTTCTCCATAAAGATAACAAAATTATTGCAATGAAGCATGTAATGCTTCTGTTTGGGAATTCCTGAGTGTGACTCCCTGATGGTGTGGAAGCACGCTCAGTGACCAGAGGCACACTGGAATTGTGACTAACGGGGTTTCTCCACCTGCTGCTCTGTCACACAGTAATGAAAAATCTCTTCTGTAGGTGGGTAACATTTCTTGGCTGGGCTGGAAAAATCATTGTATTTTAGGACCGCTGATAAATTAGCATTTTTCTGTGCCAAAAATCAATATTGGAAACAGGGCTCTTGTTATGAATCTAAAACTCCTTGAGCTGGAGCCAAAGTTAAATGATAAAACTGAATTTAATACGTATTTCCTACAATAGTGTGCCTGTGGGCTGGCAATGTGAGCGAGACTTTCTGGACAAGATTTATGAATAGGGGAGTAATAATTCCAAAATAAGTATCAATCTCCTTTTGCCATGATGCCAAGCATAAAAGAGGGACTCTAATTGTCTTTTCCTTCTGGACAAGAAAAAGAATGGCAGATAGGTTCCCTTCAGGTGGAACAATAGTCTGTCTTCTTTGAAGACAGATAGAAAGAGGAAAAAAAAAAGAGTCTATAATAAAGTGATGTGCCTGCAAGTGCAATGACAGCACAAAGGATTTAAAAAGATAGAAAAATAATAATATGGAATAGAAGCATAAAGAAGTTTTCCCTGTAAGATATCAGGAATTTTAGACAGCCAGGAATAAAATGATGGGTGTCCATCCAAAGCATTTAACTTCTGCTGGTTTTCTTTTGTGTTCCTAAATAGCCTCAATTCACAAAAACTATCCCCATGCTTGAATTCACCTGGACAGGCTGAGTTCACTGAATAAATAAGGAGTTTGTTTGCTCTTCATGCTGGGTGGGATGGAGCCAGGTTGCTGTAAGCCAGCTGAGGAGCTGGGCCCTTGGCTCCAGGGGCTGTCCCATAAGCCATGAGCTCAAATTGAGCTGAGTAATTAGTACACATATTATTCCAGATCCATGGGAGCTCTTTTGAGGGTTTTTGAAACGTCCCATGAAAAGCTTAAGCAGAAGTACAAACATAAATAAACTACATACTTCAGCTTTACAAATATTGAAGTCCATGAACTTCCTTACAACACATTTTCCTTTAGAAGTTCCCTTTTCTGAACGTCTGTTTCTTCTTAGGTGACCTCTGCTTTTAATTAGGATGAAAAGTCCCATGGATTTTCACTCATCTCCACAGCCATAAGCAAGCACAAAAGGCCCTCTCTGGCTGAGTTTCCCCTGCCTGAGCCGTGGCCTTGGCAGAGGGGCTGCCTTGGAGGCTCAAGCCGGCAGTGGTGCCCCTTTGTCCCTGTGGCCGGAATGGGATGGGATGATCCTGATTTCCATAAACCCCCAGCTGCAGGGAGGCACAGCCAGCTGACACCAGGAGCCCTTGTGAGCCCCTGGAGGGATGGGACATATGACTTGTGTGTGATTTTTGCCTGTGTTTTTAATCCCCCTGCCGCTGCCCTCCGCTCGGGGGCACTGGGGGGGGGAACAGCCCTCTAATCTGACTAGAAAGACACTATTGTTAAACAGATACATCCCCCGAAATTCCCAGTGCTCCTTGGCTTTGGGGCTGGGATAGCCTCGCAGTTGCTGGCCTTGCGCACTAAAATGAAAAGTTGTCCTAAATCCATCTTGAATTCACCAGCCTGGAAAGGATTGCATCCTGCTCAAGAGGAAAGGCAAACGATTTTGAGAATATCTGGTCTTTGTTTCTGGACCTTTTTGATTAAGACTGTCCTGAAGCAGTTGTACCATGTATGTGCTGTGGCTTTCTTTGTGTAGCAGGGTAGGCTATTTGCTTGTCTATCTCAGCTGTTTTCACAGTGTTGTTTGCTCTCATGACTCTCTTGCCTTAGATTCCATTGCCTTGTTTTAACCCTCTTTCCTATCCCTTTCCCAAAGCCAACAAAAAGATGATTAAAGCAGACAGCTGATTAGAATCAAGGCTCCTTACCTAACTAGCACAGTGAACAGGGGTTAAGTGTGGGGCCTCTTGGGGCATTTGCTTTTGATTTTTCTTTAATTCTCTGATAGTCTTGTGCAGTGAGAATGAGCAGTGCTGGGGTTTAACTACAGGGAGGGTTAAAATAGCCCATTTTTTTGAGGGTTGCCCACTGGTGCTTGTTGTGCTGGGTTCTGTGGCAGGTTCCTCAGAGGAAATTCATGGGGTTGGGTGGAACAGGGGTTCACACTCTCTTGTTTTGTCTCATATTTCGCTGTGCCCTTGCAGAAACTGCGCCCAAAACCACGGCGTATAAGGGGAGCAGCAGAGGAAATAACAGTGCCACTGCAAAATGCAGTTGTAGAAATAAAAGATGAACATGTGTTGTTGGCCTTGATGGTGAACAAGAGAGATCAAGGAAAAGGAATCGATTGCATCAACTTTGTGGGTGTTATTGGCATTAGAGAACACTGTCTGTCATCTTTGAGCATCATAAATACTTAATTGTGCAGCTCAGTGGAATACCCTGATTGCTTATCAGTCCCAAAATGGTTTTCCCTGTGTTAAACTGTATTGAAATAAAGTAGTCTAGAGAGGGTAAGTTCTTTGGGTGATGGTAAAACTAATCACTGCACATCCAGAGTGTAGGAAAGGGTTCCTGTAGGTTGGTGGTTTTTACTCAGTTTCATCACTTGCATTTCTTCCTTGCCACCTTTTTTTTTTTTGACTGGGATATGTTATTATAGGCGAGAGAGCTCTTCAGTTTCTTCCCTGTCCTAACAGAAGACAAAAATGCAACTTTAATTTAGCAAAACAGCAGATGCAACCCTAAGTCAGCTCTCACACCAAAGAAGACTTTTGGTAACATGCTGAAGGTGTGGGGGCTCTGCTGTGAAAGCTGCAAATGGGTGCAAATCTGCTGTAGGCTGAGGTTTCTCTCCTCAGTTCGTGTTTCAGCCTGGATGCTATGGAGCTGGCTGCTAAAATGTGAATATTCTGGGCCATGTGGTTCCTCTACAGTGGGAATTCAGCGCTCCTCCATTCCCTATGGGGTGAGAGAGCAGAGGGGCTCCGTGCTGCTGTCCCTGTGCAGGTGGTTCAGGGAGGGGTTTTGGGCTGCCTTTCTAGGAACTGTTCAGCTCCTGCTGAACCAGTAAAAGAGTTGCTGAAGAGCAACTTTCTCACCTGCAGTGCTTGCATTGCTGGAAGAGCATTCAGATGGAAACCCAGGTCAGCCACGTGAGATGTTTTCTACACAGGGTCAGTGTTTTCACTTCCTGCTGCCTCAGCATTTCAGCATCACAGTTCCTTGTGGTCAACATCAGCCACAGTTGCCATGACCTCCTGGTAACATTTTAAAAAGACGTCCTTTCTTGTTTTTATAGCAAATAAATAAATGAAACTGTATGAGACTTCCTGTGTGATGCAAAAGGACCAACTGCAATTCTGCAGAGCAAGGGCAGAAATGTAAATTAATCCATTGTAACTTGGGTGTGAGCTAGGAATCACACAGGGGTGGGAGGTCTTTGCAATACCATTTGGCAAGTGGTAAGGCCAAATACTCTTTGCTTGTTCCTTGTCTCTTTGTTTTATTAAATACCTTTAGGGAGGCAATAGTGTAATTCTGAAATTCAAGCATTGCGGTATCCGAAAGTTGTTTTAAAATCCTTCGATCAGTGATACTTAATTTCATGGAGAAATTCTTAACTCCCAGTTCAGAATACCCTGTGTTCCAGCATAGTTTTCAGGTAATTGTAACTATTCTCTTTTCTCAGCTCATCACAGGTCAGAAACTCAAAGGCATTGAGGTTAAGTAAAACAGTTGTTCATCACTCTGAGCTCTGCTTTGTTTTTGTGGGAATTGTCTGCTTCTGCAGTACCTTCAGTTTCATTACTTGTTATAAAGTTTGGTTTACTAACCTGCTCTTGGAACAGATACAACCACCAAAGCTGCTTTTTAATTAGCTCTGTGGCCCATCCGGTGTGGATGTGCTGACGTCCTGGCTGTACAATGTACTTCCAATGAAAGGGAACAGTCTGCCATAGAGTCTTGTAACCTTGGGGTCAGTTTTGAGCTCAAAATTGCTTTTGATTATGGAGTTAGTATGTGTCTCAAAAATATAATAAAAAATCCAGAAAGCACTAGTGGTCCTTACACAGTGCTGCTGAGTTACACACTCAAGGGGTATCACGTCTAGATTTTAATGGAATTAACTGCTTTATTTATAGATTTTTTCCAGATGCTGTGCTTCTGGTTGTGAATATTTAGAGGTTTGCAGCCAGACTGATGGAAAATTGGCGTACAGTTACATCACTGTGGACACGGCTGCAGTGGCTTCTACTGGAATGTGGCCTGATTCATACCTTTACTGTCTGCATTTCATCTCTGTGCTATATGATGGATAAGACCGTGTGTGCCTGAACACTTATGGCCTAGATCTGTAGTATCCTGAGGAATTTTCTTGTGTGATTAATTCACCACATGTGTTCACCAGAAAGCCTCAGGACACTGGCAGTTTTGGGGAAGATGTTAGATGCTAGGTGCTCGCAAACCTCAGTTCATTTTTTTGTTAGACTGGTACTTTGTTATCTGTAAACAATGAGAAACGTTTGGGTTGATTAAGAAGCTATCATGTGTGGTTCTTGAGTTTTCTGGACATGGGGTTGAAATGGTTCATGCTGCCCTTGAAAGCAGCTCATCAAAGCAGGACAATTTTTGGACATCCTGTAGCAATTAGAGTGCTGGAGATGAGGGATGGTACAGACTGTGTAGTGTATGCTTTGAACTCCTGCAGCAGCATTCTCAGACCAGTTGGTAATCACTAAAGGAAAAAATGGTTGCATTTGAGGTGGGTAAAACATATAAATGTTTTTCTGGATTGATGAAATTCTGCCATCACCTGCAGGGCAGCAGCAGCATTCAACAGCTGAGAAGCTAAACTTAGTGGGATACTTGTAATGAACCAAAGATTCAACATTTGATCTTAAAACTCACTGTCTACAAGGCTTTCTCTGCAAGCTTTCCTCATAGTAAAATAAAAGCAGGTGTTGACACAAGCATGGTTGTAAGGCTCATGACCAAAGTAAGATCAAACCTCCCTTTCCAGTTCACAGAAAGTGTTTTCCCTAGGTATTCACATCTCTTCCTAAGCTGCTTAATAGCATCTAGTAGCACACTGGTTTAAGAGAAGAAGAGCTGGAGTCATGAAGGTTGGGCTGTCACAGTGGAGATGGACGAGGCCACAGAGCACTGTGTAACTGGCAGGCATAGAGCTGTAATGGGTGCAGGGTGCTCCCAGACTTTGCCTAAGCATCTTTCCTTTTCCCTAGAGACTCGTTCTCTGAGGAGCCCTAATTCAGTTCATTTCTAGAGAGCCAGGGAAGAGGGCAGGAGAGAATAATAAATGATCCCTTGAAAACAAGAGGCAGCACTAGACGCCACACAACAACCCAAACAGCCTATTTAACTGCAGCCAGTTTCCTGCTGAAGATTCATTTCGAAGAGATTGCGAGAGCACTCGAACAGGAAGCTGCAGCTTCACCAAACGGTTTCAGTATCAGTGTGTTATCTGTGGTCATTCCCCTCCGCAGCCTGCGGCTGGCTTCTGGTTAGCAGAGAGAGGCACTTTGAGCTGAGCTGGCATCAGTTCCCACCTACTTAATCAGTTAAGCTGTGTGCCGTGTGGTTAGCTCGAATCCCCTGGTCGTCTTGTGGATTGCCAGCGACAGGAAGGGGGAGATGCATTGAGTGGTTCCGACAGGAATAGCTTGGTTATCTGATGGTCACCCCAGAGAGTGATAAAATTATGTGAGCTCTTTTCTGAGAAGACATCAAAAAAGCAGAAACTGTTGTCTCTAACCACCTGAAGAGTTTACAACGTCAAGGGAAATTTTGCTTATCTTGAAAGCCTCAAAACTGTTAACCCGCCTTCACCACTGCAGACCACAGCACTGCCTCAGACTCACAGTGCGCAGAATGAAGTACAGATCATCGTGTGCAAAGCTGTAAATTCTTACTGAGGAAACACGATCGTTCAGACCTTCCAAAATTACTTTGGCACTTCAAATTCAGAGGTGAACAACTTGAAACATATGAGAGGAACCGGGCTTTTCTGAGGAAGCGTGCTCCTTATTTTTAGAAAACGTGGCCTCCTTGGGTCTGTCATGTTGTCAGGAGTTTGGGCATACTAAGTGATGAATCACTTTTCAAAGTGTAGCCTGTTTGAAGAGCCTGGATTGATCTGAAGCCAAAGTGATGGTGACTGTGACAAGGGCTTGCAAAGGTTAAACAGAGAAGGTGGTCATATCCTAGGGACCCCACTTAGAGTACTTGATTTGTTTTTGTCCTGTATTTGCTGAGCAGTCTTCAGGATCAGAATGGACTTCAGGGAGAGGGTGGGGAAGGCAGTGCCTCCCTCCTGCTGGAGCAAGGGGCTGGGATGTCTTATTCTGTGGGAGAGAGGCTCCCATGGCTGGTCCAGAGCATTCATGCCCATCACACCAGCCCTGGGCATTCCAGCCCCTTCCTCACTGCTGGCCTTGGAATAAAAGCAAAGGTGGGCTTGGCAGCTGGGCCCTCGCAGCACAGCCTCACCCTGTGTCTGCACATCTCCAAACTTGACAGTGAATTCACACAATGGGAGGTGTGATTTGTAGCTGTAACGATCCTGATGAAATCCAGCTCATCTGCTGCTTTTGTTCAGGTTTTGAAATCAAGGCTGGGTGTTTGTAAGGGTGTGTGTCCCTACAGAAGGCATGAGAGATGCTTTAGTCTGCTGACGTTGTTTGGCTCAGCCTCTGTCAATGACAACCACAGCAATCAGTGCATTTTGGGCTCAAAGCTATTTCCTTTCCTGCTGCAGATTATGTCTGGTATGCATAACGTGTTAATTTAACAAAGCAGTTCTTTTGATACAGCTTTAATTTTTTAACAACAGCTCGAAGGCAATGATGTACAGATTATATAGTGTCAGTTTCCCAATTAAAGTTTTACAGGAAAATACTCTGGTTTTGCTTTAAGCCTGTTTTGAATTCTTCCTTCTGGCACTTGTGCAAATGGAAACTGTGCTGTTGCAAAGCATCCATTTGAAACCTTGAAATATTTATTGAGGCTGCATTGAATACTGAAGCAGGAATCTTCCTGTAGGCTTGTTGATGTCTGTCATATGCATTTATTTTGTAATTAAATGTCTGGAAGCTTATGTGTGTGCCTGAGTGGTTGGTTTCTCGTGTTTTATTTTTTGCAGGTTTTGTTGTTACTCTGTTTTTTTCTGATAAATGCTTTTAACTCATCACTTTTAAGAGTTCTATGAAAAATTATCCACAGCCAGACCACATCTTTGATGTATGGCAATGAACCTCCCACTAATTGTTGTGCAGCGCACTGAGGAGGTGGCTAAGCTGCTGCCCCTCCTAGAACACCAGTTGCTCATTCCTGCAGCAGAACATGCCTGTTTGAAGGCTATGGAATAGAGAACACCTGAAGGGACTGGCTGAAAAGATTTCCTTCTTAAAACACCACCCACAAACTGAACTTATTTTTTTTCCCTCTTTCCCTGTGTTTTCCCTTCTTCCCAGCTCTTTGTCTTACAAAATATCAGGTCAGTGTCAATTCCTGTTTGTTTAGGCTGGAAGCAACAGGGACTGACCATATCTGAAATTACCCCCAGAGTGCATTCCAAGGGATGTAATGGTGTGGAGCATTAACTGAATCTCAGAAGGCAAAGCACTGACACTAGACAGGATCAGGAGTCATCATCTCTGGTGACAATGGAACATGCCTCTGTGAAGCTGCAGAACCAAATGCCCCTTGGCCTTTCCCTTGTGCCCTGGTGACTCTGTCCAAGTACTCCCCACTGCTCATTCCCACCCAAGGTATATCCCTGCTCCAAGAGTCTCACTCCCTTGGAGATTGTTTGGTGACTAGAACCAGAGGATCAGATACCTAATTCAGATTAATTTGCAGCCTGCAGTGGTGTGAGTTATTGCCCAGATTTGCAGGCAGCAGGGTAGGATGAAGGTGTCTCTGCTTGCATTCCAATCCAGCTGCTTTTAAAGGATAGGGAGCATGATCCCTGAACCCGTGCCCACCCAATGGGCTGGGGCTGGAGCAGGCAGCTTCTCTGTCTTCAGAATGTGCTGAGAGTCTGAAGGATTCCCTGCTGCCAGAGTGCCAAGGAAGCCACCTGGCCCACTTTGAAACCAAATGCTGCATCTCACGTGTTTATCACTTCCCTTGTTTTCGTTTTTTTTCCATTTCCAGCTAATCTCTTTGGATTAATCCTGCTGCTGGATAATTATGACTTTCATATCTACATCTATTTCTCAAGCTTGGCTGCATTATTTTTGGGCAGCTATTTAAGACTTTATTTATTTTTTTAAAAAGTATTGTGTCCATATTTGCATTTCAGAACTCACAAACAATGATATGTCTCACAGTACATC
Source organism: Entomyzon cyanotis (assembly GCA_024500445.1). Taxonomy (NCBI): domain Eukaryota; kingdom Metazoa; phylum Chordata; class Aves; order Passeriformes; family Meliphagidae; genus Entomyzon; species Entomyzon cyanotis. Next base: position 6,348,979 of record JAKEPQ010000852.1, read on the forward strand.
ATTCTTCAAGTATTTTTCTTAACAAGTAGAACTTTTTCAGGCATGCTGGAATCAGTTTCATTCTATGAATCCTATTTAGAGCATTTACAGAGAGGGAATTAAATGGGCTGTTCTCACAGGTACATATATCTGGTCCCATGTGTGAAGGGGGGTAAGAATTGGTTGATATTTCAAGGAAATTACAATAGTTACTGAGAAGAAAGGCCTTTCCTTTTTTTTGTTCCTTTCCTTCCTTTTTTTTTCCTTCCATCTTGGAAAAAAGTACACGTTTATGTGGGAAATAAAAGCCAAAGCCTTCATTACCAACACCAAAAGGAATTGATTCTGCAGAAGTGTTTTAATTCAGTGACTTTATTTGTATAAAGGCCAATGAATGATGTAAAGATAATGGTTTTATCTGGAGGATGTTAGCACAAGCTGACACATACCCTCTGAAGCTCTGATGGGCTGCACCTGGTTGGTGCAGAGAGCACAAGTGTGGGCAGAGTGGCCTGTCAGGCCCCACTTCATCCCTCACCTCGGTGGGTTTTAAATCATCTTGGGGAAAGGAGGAATCAGCAACCCAACTGAGGGATTTTGGAAAGTGTTTCTGTTGAGTTCCTCAGTTGAATGATGGCCAATGAGCTGTTGGGTTGGCAGAATCGATGTGATAGCTGGCTTTTGGAACTGAATAATGAAATTTTAATAGTCTTGTAAATGTAAAGGAAATCAGTTCCTCAAAAGCTTCCAGTACTACTGCAGCATTGAATGAGAAAAATAATGGAAGTTGTTTTAGGCAATGCAGTTTAAATGAAGAGGATGTGTTCAAACATGCATGAAGAGCAATGCAAATGAACTTTAGATTAATCTGGTGTTTAGAAAGGCGGAGTTTGGAGTGTTTTTAACTAAAGTGTCAGCATGGTGCCCATCTTGTTGGCCTAAAGTGCTCTGACACACGTTGCCTCTATGACTTATGCTTTAAAGTTTGTGTTTAGGTGGTTGGGTCACTTATCAAAACAAGCTCACAGGGAGATCAAAGGGGAGGGCAGGTTCTCAAAAGAGACAGAAGAATTAGAAGGACAATTTCACATTCATTTTCTTCAGTGCTCTACTGGACAGCCGGGGAAAGTGAGCAGAAGATGGTTGTGTGGAGGGGTTGAGTAATGTGAAAACGTGCAGAATCAAAGCTGCTTTGAGGGCTGCCTGCCAGCTCTGAGGTGTGGGGCTGACAGGATGATCATTATCTATGAGGTGTGCAAATGCTTCAGCCTCTGAACAGCACATTTGGCACTATAAACTGGTTTATCTAGAGGTTTGGGGGGGACAAGGAAATGGACTTTGGAGTTTTTTGCTTTGTTTTACTTGAAGGAATGGAGTGTGAAAGAAAGATCCTCAATAGGACTGGTTTCTGCTTCATATCACGGATGGTTTACAGCTGATCTGACCAACATCTTATCTCTGATCTGTCTGCCTTGGGCAAACATCCTTGTGGGTGTTCTGCTCAGGTAGCTCTTTACCTCACTGGCCTTGGACAATGAGGAGGAGAACAGTAGGATTTTCATCTCTGTCAATGACAGCAGTAGAAAGTTGCAGGAATCCCAAGAAAACACAATCTGGAGAAGGGAGTGGGTCTTTGTCAGCTCAGCAGGACTGCAGCCTGGCTGTGACTTGTGGCTTTACTGAGCCTGGTGTTTTTCACTCAGCAGTACCTTCTCAAGTTGATTGATTTTGTCAGAATTTGCTTTAAAAGAAATGAATTCTAATCAGTGGTTTTGAAACCTAAGGCAAACATGTCATTGAAAATAAGCTTACAATGGTTTGATCAAGATCTCATGATTTGAGGTTTTCAGACGTTTAAATGTGTTCAATTGCTGTGAAGCTGGAAGCACAGGTAGGAAAGACTCGTCATTAAAGTTGCATTGTGAAGAACCAGATTCAGAACTTCCTGGAGCCTTGCTGATGGCATTTTCTGATTCCAGACTTGTAGTAATGTGTTTTTAATATTTATTTGGGTTTCAGTTTGGTCAAAGTCTGTTGCCATTTTACCCAAACCTCTTTTATAATGGTAGGTTTCTCTCATACCTCACTTGGAGTCTTGCTGGTGGTTTTCAACCTCTTCCAATTTGCAAACAACCTAAGAAAAACACCACTAAAGCTGCAGAGCCCTATATTTTGAATGCAAAGCCATTTTGACCACAGGCTTGCTTTTCTTAGCTACCTTTTTACAGCTCATTTAAGAAGTACTCCACAAAGCTGGAGGTCTGATGTCCCAGGGCTGAAAACCAGTAGCTTGATGCAGTGGGGCCCTGTGTCTGGTTCCTGGCTCTGCTGTAGTGTGAATACAGACTGTGCAAACCATGTTTTACTGACATTTTGGTCAATAAAAGTATGTCTTTCAGTGTCAGTGCAGACTCTGTCTACCTCAGTGGACTTACTTTCTTCCTTCTGACTGGAGTTGGGGTTGGATTTGTTTGGATATTGTGGCGCTCTCTGACGCCTATTTAATTTTGCTGGTGTGGTGTTTTTGTGACACCATGGTGCTGTGAGAGTTGTAAATTATTCTTTTACTCAAGTAGACTTTATAATTTGGTGGGAAAAATTGCTTTCCAGCAAAACTCAGCCTGAAAGTTAACATGTTCATTAGTCACTGCAGTGGCCTACAGTAGTACGACTTGTGGATTATTTTACAATATGTACTTTTCTGGTTGCTTGCACAAACAGAATACAAAAGTTGCTTTTATATTAATCTTTAAAGTTTCAGCCTTGAATGCTTATAATTTCTGCATCCTGAATATTAACCAACAAAGGAAGCGAGGTTTTGTGTTCAAAGCCAGGAGGAGGAGACAGGAGGTCTGTGCTGTATTCCCAACGCTCCTGTAATCTTGCTCTGGGATCTGGGGCGTGCTGTTTGCTGTGCCTCAGTTTAGCTCATTCGTGGGACAGGGAGACCTTCTGGGTGTGTTCACTGGCCCAGTTGTGTGAAAGCTTTAATGCTCTATGGGATTGCTGCTGGAAAAATAGAATATTGTGTTCAGACTGCAGGAATCCGTGGGTTTAGAAGTTACCCCAACAGCTCAAAATGGCTTTTTTTCTACTTCTGCCCAGGGCTGCCATCTGCCGTGAACACCCCCATCTTCAGTATTATTTTCCCCCTTGCATGTTTTGCACCCAGGGGCTTGAGGAGACTCTCAGAATCCATACAACCACGGATGATGGTTTATCCTTGAATTCTACATGTTGTTCTTCAGTATCCTGGTGTGTAAGGGCGCCTCTCCCCGAAAAGTTCCCGCAGAAGCCTGGCACATTGTGTTACAGCTGGCCCCTTATTAACTCTGCATTTCCCTAGTTTCTTTGCCTTTCCAGGTTTGAGTTAGACGGCTTGATGTTACTTCAGAGCCGTCCTTTTGATGGCTGGAAACGATAATAGCCTGTGTCATCTGCCCTTTAGATGGAAGGGTTATGCCTCGTCCTTTATTCCTCGTCTCTCCTGACAAAACCCGTCCCACAATGCGCCCGAGCCGCTCGCAGGTGTTCCCGCCGCTCTGCCCTCTCACATGCACCACAAATTAGTAACAGAAGCTAATGGCGCAGCATGCGGCCATCAAAGGGCTGACAATTCCAGCCTTTCCAAAGGGCCCTTTATGTCAGAGCCCCCCACGAGACCTGTCCGGCTGAAAAGGCCGTTTGTGTGTCCGTGTGTGCGGGCCGGTGCCGCGCCCCGCCGGCCGTGGGCCTCACGCTGCGCCCCATCCCTGTTGCTGCTGGCAACAGATAAAAATCGCTGTTCGCCACAGCGGGGCCCGCAGCACATCAATCATCCTCCCAGATAAAGGCCTCGGGCCTTTGGCCCCATCCCTCGCTTGTTCCTAAATAATTTCCACTGGCTGAGCATGCTATGGTGTAGGCTGGGTAATTCAGTCCAGAAAACTTCATTTCACTAAAAATGCTTTGATTCTTTTTTTTTTTTTCTTTTCTTTTTTTAAGGACTGTTTTTGTTCAAATAGATGTTTGTTTCGAAAGGGGGAATTTAACTGATGAAAGGGATGCCGTGAAAGTTCAGAGTGAGAATAATAAATAGAACTGTGTGGTTAAATGTAAAGTACAACCAAGCGGCAGTGAGAAGAATTAGCATTTACCAGGAGTAACAAAGCACCTTCGCACTTTAGAAGACGCCTTTCGGCTTTGGCATCGTTCAGCTTCCTGAATTTATGTATATTTAAATAGAGATTAATCTTTATATATGGATAACATCATTTCCACCACACCTTTATTAAAGAGATTTATAGCTGGGTATCAAATTACACTTTTAATACAGCCTAGTTGATTTTTTGGTAGCTGCAAATCATATTTGTAACTCCGAATAACTAAACAAATTTGACAGTAGCAAATTTTCTCCATGACACAGATAATTCTTCATCCTGTCCTAATGTTCTGCTGTAAAGCCATAAGAAATTGTGATGCTTAGAGCCTGACAGTCAGAGGTTTTGTTCTTGCCACTTAGCAATCCTTCAAAGAAGAAACCATTGCAATTTAAATTGAGGGACATCACAGGCTCCATAGCAGGGAAACGTGCTTTGTAGATAAGCCCTGTTTTGTAATCTTGCTGGCTGGTGCTGTAAGGATAGGGTAGGTGGGATATAGTGGAATACTGAAAGTAAAAATCAAGTGTTAGGTCACAAATAAAATTGCTGTGGAAACCCTAAAAATTAAATCTCCGCCAGCCTGCCCTCTGCGCAAGCATCTTTGCATACTAATTGCATGGCTCTTTGTATTATTGTAGATACTAATTACCAGTAGTTCTCAGTGGGAATTGGACACCTAATTCTCTAATGCTGCTTTTAACCTCCCAGCTTACAAGCCTTGCATCTCAAGGCACCTCAATCCTGCTGCTGTCTTCCAAGTACAGGCTTTATCCAGCACATGGGCACTGCTGCTGCTTCGGTGTTGGAGAGTCCTGGAAAATTTTGCAGTGTAGGCATCACCTCTTGGTTGGATGTGATGATGGACTTCAACAAAGGCTGAACAGTGATTCTTCTCTGCGTTTGCTGCACTCACTTTACTGTGGTTTACTTTGCCTATTGCTTGTATGGCTAAAAGGGACAATTAAAAGGAGTTAAATTTTCACCTGAATGGTATTAATGGGAGCTGAGCCTTTCCTTTCACCTGGGCAGGACTTTATCCACAGTGCCCTAAAAAAGCGCTGAGCTTCTGAAATATGACTTGTTGCTTTTTGGAACCTGGTCTGCATTTCACACTTCACTGGATGAATGTGATTTATATGAAGAATTTGAGAAGTTTTCTGTAGAAACAGGAGAGGTATTTGCCTGACAAGATATACTTGTGCGCTATGTCCTTCAGTATCTTCTCTGAAAACAAAACAGATTTTAAGACTGATCCTGTTGGATTTTGAGATAGGTAACAGTAAAATACTTTCCACCCAGCAAGGTCACTGTAACTGCTGGCATCAGATCTGAATGATGTGTCACTACCCTGTTTCCACTTCTGCTTCTTTTTTTTAAACTCCTATATAATGCTGCCTAAGAAATATTGCAGGGAATGACAGAGAAGGGTAGGCTTAAATAACCCTGAGGGTGCTTATCTTCCTTGGCATTAACTTCATATCCACATTCATTATGTGAATGGGCCAGGGAAACTGTTTCTGTGACAAATTGGAGTGCAGGGTAGGTTGAACAGACTCAGTTCAATTTTGGGTAATGGTATACAATCATCTCTATGGCGCTGCGTAATGCATGGTGTAGTTCCTCATTTAGAGAAGTTTGAATGCATAAAGCCCTATAAGAAACACCGAGATAACTCCGTTTCCTATTTGCAGAAGGAGTTGCAGTGCGCACAATTAGCTCCTCCATTCCCTCCCCTTTCTCTTAATAACACCAGAGAGGAGCTTCCCTTCATCTCTAAGACTGCCCTGTCAGGGCTGAACTTCCATGGCAGCTGCAGTGGTGAGGGAGGTGGGGAGCACGTGAGAGATGCTCAGGCAGGAGATGGACAGGCACATTGACACAGCCATTATTATTCCATGGCAGCCAGGATGGGTTACTCTTCCGTCGCCCCACTGCGTGCATGCATCAGACAAAAGACAGCTTCAATTTGAATGGGAAGATGAGTGGAGTCGCTGCTTGGGGAGAGCAGCCTCCAGAATGTTAACTAACACGGCTGAGCCTTGCTGTACAACATGGCTGGGAGTCTGCTGGAAGGTTGCTTGTGGAAAATGTAACAGCACTTGTTGATAAATGTTCTTCATGCTAATTGACCACTGTGTTTGCAGACAGATGCGCTGACCTAGAGCTTCCCACGTGCTCGTGCAGATCCCTAAGATGGGCTAATTAACTTCTCCATCTTCATTTCCTTGGCAAAATCCTCTAAACAGAGTTATGCAAAGCAAGTGAAAGAAAACATTGGGCTGCAAGGAGGAGGAGACCCAGGATGCATATAATTTGTGTGTTAAGAAACGGGCAGCACTGGGTATCTTCAGGGGGAGGACACTAAATTTCCCCTTTTCTGGGTAGAAATAAGAATAAGGAATGATCAGGCAGTCAAGAAATTGTTCTTCTACCAATTTTGAGATTTGGATGTCATTTTATCAGCAAAACCTAGAACCTCTATCCTGCTTTTTAAGGCTTATCTGATAGGTACCCTATGGAATGATTTTAATCACAACGACTGCTGCTAGGCCGGGGGAGGTTTACTTTAATTGTTTTCATTAGATGCAGATCCACTGGCAACATTTTGTTCCATTTGTGTTAGATGGTTGCCTGACTTGACCTAAACCCTTCACAACTGTCACAACTTCACAGTATTACCTGCTGGGTTTCCTGGTGTGCACTCATTATTGGGTGCTGTGCATTACCCCACTGATGGCACCTGCTCAGCATTTTTGGTTACACAAGAGGATGAGACAGTGCTGTTGTACCTGTGATCTTTGCAGTATTGGTGTGCTAATGTTGCAGCCTGCTTTGCCATTTCTTTCAGCATGGCGTGGCTCCCACCACCTCGTGTGTTTAAATTATTGCTAAATTGCAGTGTTTTGAAGCCACAGGAATATTGCTTAAAGAACTCTTCTCATAAAACAGCTCATTAATATGTGTGATATTCAGGGTTTGCCAAAAGTTTTGTGGTCTGTCCTCCACTCTTCACTCCTCTCTGCCCTCAAAATGTCTGCAGGAAAGCGTGGGCAAAATTCATTCCCCTGTGGCTGTTTCAAACTACACAGTTCAGGCTCATCCTTTGATCCCTCCTCATGACTTTATTTCATTATCCCTTAAGTATAAGGAGGAAAGTTAATGACATCATAAAAACTAGAACTCTATAAAAGATGTTTCTGCTGATTTACTGCCAATGTACTAGCAGCATGTCATATAACTGCCCATTAAAGATGGTGAGTTGCTCTCCTGCCTGCAGCTTTCCTTATCACCAGCCCTTTTATTTATGACCAGATTATAGGGATTGGGTGTGCACGGTAAAACATAAAACTTATTTTTATCATGCGTATAATTAACCCTTTAATTATGGAATTAAGTTGCATCCATTCTTCTTTTTAATTTTGAAAGGTATTATTAGATGTTCCTGTTTTTCTTCAAAGAGCTTAATGTGTTGCTGAGAGAATGCAGTTCATGGTTTCTGGTTATATCTGTGTTTCCTGTCCAAGCATTAAACAATTCTGATTATTGAAAAGGACAAGAAGGATAGTATAAACTTCATTACTTAGATAAACAAAATCAATTCTTTCCTGTTCAAGGAAGTTGGTCTATGGAAACCCTGATCTTCTTGCTTGTCCGCTTCTTAAACTTTAGTTCTTTAGGCATCCTTCCTCCTGCCCCTTAGGATACACAGTCAGCTTGATAAGCAGTTATTTGAGACCACATTTGTCATCACAGAATCCTTCACCACTCTCACTGAAATGGGAGATTTGTCTGGTCGTGCAGCTCCAGGTTCTTGCTTGGAGCAGCATAACCTGAGTGTTTCTGTAGTACCCTTCTCACTGACCCCAGTACCTGCTTGTTTGCAAAGAAAGCTCCTTGTTTTGGCTACCAGGAATGATTCTGAATGCCAGAAACCCCCTCCCTCCCACCTACATCTCCAGATACTTCAAGATAAGCTTCATACTCTGAAATTAGGGTTTCTCTTAAGGCATCTTGAGTTGTAGACAGGAGTGAGGAGAAGTTTGGGTGTTCTGACGTGACTCCTTGCTCCTGAGAACCTTGGCCAGTGAAGTTACTTGTTTAGAATTATTCACGTTCCTTGTACGTCAGGCATGTTCTATTAATGCAATCACAGTGGTTTGTTTGCTAGGTACTGGCATTGGATCTCAGTCTTGGGAATGCACTGTGATCGACTTTCTACATTATTAAAAGCTGTTTGTCTTTTTGTCTTTTATCCAGTTAGTTGTTCTGATTTTGTTTTGCTGATCATGAATTGCCAACAAAGAGCAGGCATTCCTCCAGTGAAAAGCCAGAACAAAGTTTTGCATTCATACCATCTTTATTACCCAAGCTTTTTATTAATACTGACATAGCTCTTGAAAACGTCTAAGAACAAATGCTGTCTAATAGCTGTTTTGCTGGGTTTTTCCTTGGCTGTGGCAGGAGTTTGGGATTTCCATGTGCAGAGCTGATAGGCTGTTGTAGGGAGATGACAGTGAGAGGGACACTGTGCTGGCTACACGTTTGCCACTTGTCTCAACTGGGAAAATCTCTGTGATGGTTTCAGTTGTTTTGAGCTGGTTTCCTCCCCCTCCTTCCAGGAAAGAGAGGGAAATGTGATGTATGATTGCATAAGATCGTTTTTATTCATGTGAGTGATGAAATAGGAGAAGTTCCAAATGAGGAAGTCATAAAGAAAAATAATAAAGGAAGGAAGCAATGAATTCAACTCTCAGTGCTTTGTTGTATGGCTGTGATTTATAAAGAGGTATTTATTTATTTCTTACATCTCTGCATAGAGTAAGACAATAATAATGTTTAAAAATAAAGTATTTCTGTGTCCATACTGGCTCCTGGCTGCCTGTGATCTGCTCACATTCGTTTTATTTAGGATACAGTAGGTATCTCTTAACTGACAATAGCACTGATGCTCAAAGTCTAGGCAATAGATAATAGTTCTGGGTTTTGAATATCCCCCTTTTATAAGCAATAAAGAATAGCAAGTACCACACTGTTCTGAGGGAAAGGTATTGAGCATGACCCATTCTTAATTACAAAACTGTTTTAGTTGATCTGGTGGCTTTAAATGATGCAGAACAATGCTATTGCCTTTGAGGCAAACCTGGGTAATTGTACAACTCTGTAATAGGTGGGTGTTCAAATTGAGTGGAGACTCCCAGGTCCCTGGGTGGCTAGGCTTGAGATTCAGAACCTGTCAAACATGAAAGAGAAGCCTTTTGCATGAACCTCTCTTTATATTCTGGTTTTAAGGGTGGTGGTATCTCAGTTTATTGGTTAATGAGAAGAGGTGCTCTAAATCATAAAGGTTAGATATTTCATGTGTGTGTTGGACCAGGTATTCCACCAGCTCCCCTCCCCCTTGTCTGGGCTTCCAAAGATTCTGTGCTCATTGAAAGCTTAATTAATTAATAAATAATCAGTTTTCAGCTCTAGGGTATCAATTTGAAGAAAAAATTGATTTTCAAACCCAAATGTCTTAGACTATTTATATTCTGAAACTACTGTGCGTGTCAAAGTCTTATTTAGAAAAGTGTCCAGCTCCACTCAAGGGCAGGCAGCCTGAGGAATAAATTAATTTTTACCCATCAGTGGATGAGTGTTACAGAGAAGCTTTGAATATCAGTGTGCTAGTAAGAAGGAACATTGTGATTCTCACACCTGAATCAAAATTGGCCAAGTATTTAAAATGCACATTTCATTGCTGCCAGACATTTATCTAGGATGAACATTAATAGGATGAGAGGGAAAAAAATTAGAGGTTCAACAATAATTTGAAGTTCTCTGTTTATAATGTGAGAAATCATCAATTAATTCCATACCTGGAATAAAACATGCCCTAAGGCCTACCATCTGCCCACATTTAAACTTGAAGATAATAGATTTGGAAGAGAAGTTTGTAATTATTTGCTAGGTGGTTCTGATTAATTTACAAGGAAAATTGCTAATACCGATAGCGTATTGCCCTGGGGCCAAGTGGAAATCACAATATTGCAGAAAGGGGTAACAGGTAAATGATGGCTTGTGTGTTATCTGTTAGCCTGATTGGACAGTCTGATTATTTCTCTTAAGCCACTAATGGATGCATATAAGATTAGAATGTGCTTTGGACAACATGACTATAATTCTCACCTAACAGGCTGTAGAAAATAGGAAGTAAATATACCCCAGTGGCATTCTTAGAAATTAAAAATGCTAAAGGCTAGATTATAGAATTATAATAGATTTACAGCAGCATGACTGAGATCTGAATCTTGCCTTGTAGGACTGAAAAATACATTTATGGGGTGATCTATACTAGAAAGAAATCATTACATAGGGAATGTAGGGGAGCAGGCGATTCTGGCAACTACCCGTGTGCTTTGAAGATGTGCTAAAAAAGCCACTGCAGAGTCTTGTATTAAACTCAAGTTGAAAAAGACTTCACTGGACCGTAGCCCAGTGAGTATGGAAGAAGATAATTTATTTTGAACTCTGAAATATTTAGTTTTGGCTGCTATTTACTCTCATTGGAGAACACTGTGGACCTTCTGTGCACCATTACAGTTACAGCTGCGCAGCTGCACCATTAGAGACTGACCTTTAAAAGAGTGTGAATTCTGTGTTGCCAAGGTACAACTGGTGGAGCACAAGGCCTGTGTGATGTACAGAGTCCTGCAATAACAGCAGAAAATGGTAAGGTGAGACAGAGAACTCCTGTCTCCCTGGCTGCTGGCCAGAGCCACTGCCATCAGCTTCGCTGCTTCTCCTGTTCTCTCCTGCTCCTGTGTGGTTTGTTCTACTCAGTGGTAGCAAAAGCTGAATGGAGAAAGACTCCTCAAATGTTTTGGGTGGGTCTTTAGATTAGGGTGAAACAGTCTCATCCATTTAAAACAGGAACAAGCTCCCAGACAGTACCTCCTTAACTCTCATGTAGCTGTGGTCAAGCAGGGAAGCAGAGCTGTTGTGTCCTCAGCAGCTTGTGTGCAAATCCCCTGGTGCCTGGTGACTTCCACAGATCTCCCTCAGTTCCATCAGACCCAGTAAGTTATGAGTCTCTGACAGCCTGCTGCATTTTTAGAAGGAAGACGTATCAGTCATAACAGAGGGGAAAAACAGACTGGAATAGATTCTTGTGTTCCTTTTCTGTTTCCCCATCTTGTGTTTTCTCTCTCATTGTAGAACCTCCCCTTACCTCCTCCCTTCTGCTGGGAGCTCTCCTGGCTGCCACTCATCTTTAAATAGTTGTGATAACTTGCAACATCGGGTTTGTGCTGGTGGATTGTTGCCATACGCCACTGTCAGTTGTCAGTGAGCATCTGAAGCTGTCAGTCGAGCCACTCTTTCCAAGTCCTGTTGCTGTGTGAGCCTGAAAGGCACCCAGATGTCCCTGCCTTCCCCCAGGACAAGGCTCTGCCCAGGCTCAGTGTGCTGCTGGGATGCAGCTGGTGGGCTGGGATAACCATGCTGCTGTCAGACCTTGCAGGGATCTGGGCAGGAATTTATTTCCATGGTCAAGTGCCTAAGTTAGAGGAAAGCAGGTGGACCAGCAGGAGGAGGGGCTGTGGCAGGTTGCAGGGAGAGGCTCCATGGCATGGGGCTGTCCCCATACTGTGTGTCAGTCCATCATCTCTCCTTGCTCTGCTCTCTGCCGTGGCTCTGGTGCAGGGGAATTGCATCCAACCAGCAAAACGCTCAGGAGGGGAGTGCTGAGAGAGGCCACTGTGTTTGTCTCATTCTGCTGGAACTTTGGCAGAGGGTTTGGTCATGATTGCCCCTGATTTAATTGTTCAGACAACCATCTATTTACCATCAGTCTGTACAGCGCTTTCGTTCAAGCTACAGAGACATAAGCTCTCTGTCACTGTCACGGTGTCAGGAAAGCTGCAGGCACTTCATTTCCAACGTTTCCTTTTATTGTCCAAAAGCTGTTCTGGAGAAACTGGAAGGGGCTACCTGCCAGTTGCATTGTCTTGCCTGGATCTTCTTAGTTACACTTCAGCCCTTCATAGTCAGGGAGTTTGATCTGCGAGTAATGTAATTTTTTTTCCTCTGGTTACTTTTTAATTAATATCCTGTAACTGCTTCAGACTTGGGAGAAAAGTGTTTTTTGATTTCTCTTTTATCAGGTAACTTTAATTATTCACACCATTGACTTCATTAAGTTAAAACACCTTAATATTATGTGTGAAATTATGATCTTTGGAACAAGAGAATAACTATTCCTAATTTTTTGGAAGCAAAATGGCTAAAGTGCCACCAAAGCCACATGTTCCTGCTGTGGACAGACAGATGCTACATTACTCAGTGCTGTGTCCCAGTGGGTGATGCCTGCAGTCTCCCCTCCTCTGCACTGACCCATGGGGTTAAATTTAATTGACATTAAATTAGTTCCTGCGCCTGTTCGTAGTTTTTCATTTCTGTTCCATAGCTTTGAGACTAAACCAAGGAGTTAATAGGCACAAGAGGGCACATAGGAAGCAGTGTGGTGAGTTTGCTCTGTGATTATTGTTCTTCATACCATGACATCCTGAAATGCTGGTCACTAAAAGATCTTTGCTTTAGAAAAGCACTTCCAGCTTTCAAATTCAGGCATCTTAATGCAGAAAGCTTGTGTCTTGGTTATGTCTCACAGCATCAAAAATTAAAGTCTTATAACTGGCAAGATCACAGCCTCCTGCCAGTTGTTGTGAAATTCACATTGTTGGCAATATTGCAAGTGAAAACAGGAAAATACGAGATGAAGGAGCATTGTTCCAGCAACTTCAGTGCTCCCTCAGTTGTATTTATTTAGACGTTGCCTGTGGATTTGGTTATTTTTTATGTTCGTGTTGTTTTTAGTAATTGTGTTGATTGTGGCAGTGTGGAAGGATCGCATTGCATGAACTACTGCATCCTGTGTTGTTTGGGACTGCATTGTCTTTCTCAGTTCTGCTGAACTTCAGCCCCTGGTCATCCTGTCATTTCTCAAACTGGCTGCCAAAGTCATTAGCACCTGTTAATAATTGTTTGCATAGGTGCTTATTGTTATAGAAGTACCAGCATCTGCTTTTCTTGTGCCAGAGCAGATGAAACACAGATGAGAAGTTAAAATTAGTGTCATTCAGGAACCAAAAAGGTCCAGTGCACACCAAATCCAGTTCAAAAATAATCATCCAGGGCAGTTCTTGCAGCCCTCCCAGGTGGATGTGCACCCACCAAGCACGGAGCTCCATTTCTGCCAGCGGAGGAGGAGCTGCACCTGAGGATGGTGTTCCTGGCTGGCCATGGGTGAGGTGTGTGCTGTGGCAAAGCTCTCCTGCTCCTAAAGCCAGGGGCTTACAGCTGGGAAGGCACAGGGTCACAGCCCTGCCAAACTGCCCACTCCCTTTGTGGTGGAGGGGCCCTTTCTGAGCCACATCCTCCCCTTTGGAAAGAATCAGCTCAGTTTAAGTGCACCGCTGTATCAGTACATAATTATCCTGTAGCTCAGCTATATACTCTCACAGTTACCTGTTCTGACTAAGTAGGCTTATTAATATGTGATGGTGGGAGCTGTCTTTTAAAGGAAAATCAAACTGAGAGCTGCAGGCTGCCCTTTAGTCATGTAACAGGTTTGGTCTAAAGTGCCGCTGGGTCCTGTGCTCTGAAATCCTTTCTCAACCAGAGCAAGAAAATTAGACTTGCAAGCTAATTTGACATTTAAAAATATAGGTATAAACCGTCAAGTAAGTGTGTCCAAATCAATCCTTGAAAAGTGTGTTTTGAACTACAGAATGTTGCTATCCTTGCAGAATGACAGTTAAAACATTGCTGTTAAAGCAGCAAACGGAAATTTCAGCTGCTTGTCAAAACAAGCAGCACTTTCCTTCCACAGAGCCTAAGATGCCGAACAATAGGCAGCACCTTGCAAAGCAGCATCTTCATTATGCAGGCAGGTTTCTAATTCATCCAGGAACAGTGTATTATTTCTCCATAACACTTTATAATAAGTGGACATTAAATTAATGCTACATGACAATGGAATTCCTGCAGAGTTATGTACTACCCTGAGGCAAGTGCCAAGGGGATTTGGTGCGATTAAAAGGAGACAGTGCAAGTGGAAGGAGGAGGGAACTGATGGCTTATGGCAGGCGCCTCAGCTCAGCTGAGGATAACAGGACTGTTTGAGGGTTTCAGGCCTGAGAGAGGGCTAAAAAAATCCACAAGCCCAAACCTGAACTCAAACCGTAAATGTTAGATTGTCTGGCGCAGGTTCTTGGGAAAATTATTAACATACCTTGCTACGTTCTCGCAACTTTAATCATTAAAATCCCTTTGTCTTAAATGTGAGCAGGATGTGTGTGTGAATTAGGCTCCATGGATCACAGCCATGGGAAGCTGTAGCTGAGGGGAGAGTTTCACACACTTTGAACTGAAAAGGAGAAGATCATAGTTGTCTGCTGTCCAGTTCCTCAGGAGTTCTGCGATGGGGCTGTGCCACATGTATGAAACCTTCATTGGCAGGACATCTTTCGTCCTCTTCCTCCTATCCAGGGTACTGAGTTGCAGCATGCAGACTAAATGTATTTTTCATAGGAAATAAGAAACAGGCACAAAGAAGAAAGAGCAGCAGCATTTGCTGTCTTCTTGAACATGATGGAGTCCCTTGGACTTGATCACTGAAGAAAATGCGGGGAAAAACTTGTGTTCATCTCTTCCATACAAAGCCAAATAGCAAGTAACAGGGAGTCCTGGATTTCTCCATTCTCATTGCCCATCCCAGTGTGCTGCCTCTGAAAATACCAATTTTAATCCAAGTGGGAATTCAAGAGCAGCATATTCATGGGAGAAAAAAAGAGTTGTTTTTCTCATGAGTATTTTTACTAGGCAGTGGCAGTCAATAGGCTTTTTCAGTGTGTGCCACAAAGGCATAGCAGACAGTTAGAAGAGCAGGCATGCAGGCATGCTGTATCATCATCCCTGCAGAGAACAGAAGTAGCAGGCAGTTTCCTTCCTTCATGGCAAAGAGCCTGTAAATGAAATCTTCTCTCTGAAGACATAGCAGAGGCCAGATGGGAGAGGAAACCTAACCTGGTGTGTAAAAGCGGCGTCCTGCTGCTGACTTCGTGGAGGACAACAAACAGTCAGAGGCAGCCTTTGACCAGCTCGGTTGGTGGTAGGTGCTGATGAATAATTGGGCAGAAGGCAGCAAATGCTGCTGTTTCATGTCACCAAGACATGTTTCAGTCTGAAGCCGGAGCCATTTTGTCCTTGGTGCAGCAAGAGCTCTGTATTCCTTTTCTCTCTTGGGTCTGCAGCAATACTGGTCCCTGGGAAGCTGCAGGGCTTGTCCTTTCCCCTAAAGAAAGCAAGAGTTGAACAGTTCAGTCCAGGGAACTGCAGCCCTGTTTGTCTAAAGGGATGGTGATGTCTATTCCCAGATCTGATTTATCCCCAATCTTTACAAGAAGAAACTGTCATTGTACCTCTGTGCAGCCTGAGCCCACGCTGTGGGAGCAGGTGTATAATTGGTTCCCTGTTTCGCTGAGCTGTGACCTTCCAGAAAGAGTCCCTGCATTTGTGCAGCACTTGATAATAGTTCTCAAACTCAATCCCAAAATCTCACTTTGGTTTGGAGTAATCATAAAAATGAGTTTCTGTAAAAATAAATAAATAAAGCTCATCCTTGTTAGCAAGTGCTACCTAAGGCTGTCAAATAGCCGTGCTGACAGGATGTTCTGTTTCCACAAAGCTGTCTGTATTCACGGGGGTATAATGTGCAATTCACAGGCTTGGCTGCTGCTTTCCAACTTTCCCTAAAAGATCTGCAGTCTCCTCGTGAGCAGATGTTACTAAATCCCAAACCCTTTATATAGTCTTTTCAGGTAACTCATCCTTCTCTCTCCTGTTTGATGCTCTGAAATATATTTTTTAAAACACTCACATTCAGCCAAGAAATACTACAAATAATTCAGATAGCACAGAGCTCTTTCTTCTTGGTGCCTTAAAGTTAACAATGCCTGCCAATGGTGTGCTCATGGCAAATAAATATCAGAAATAGGATAGTCTAAAAGGATGCCTCAGAAAAGGAAATAGAGATAGGCAGAGATACAAAGATAAGTTGGAACAAAGAAATGTCACGAGCTAATTATTCTCAGCACATTATCAGAGATGAATGGCACATATGTCATGTGCAGTTACCTTCCTGTGAACCAGAAAGTATAGATTAGCAGCAGACATATCTGGTAGGTCTTGATGGTCTGTTGGGCTGATCAATAGCATCAGTCCTATCTTCCTTTTCTGTAGAATAAAAATAATAATTCCTTGCAGTTTGGTGGGCACCGAGCTGCTGTGAGAGCAGGGACAGGGCTCTGAGCCAGTCTCCATGGGGTTTCTTAGACACTTTCCATTGCAAGTTTGCCTAACTGCTGTAGCTAAGTATTTCTGGACAAATAGTAACAACAAGAATCATAACAAACAATTCTTGAAAGGGTTTGGATCAGCAGGGTTTTTGTTTTCAACTGCACAGGAATAAATGCAACATATTGTGAAGGAAGAACTATCAGTATTTAATACATACTTACGAGTAGATGCTTGCTGCATAATCTCATAAAAGGACAGTATGAATGTTTTCCTTGGGAATTACCTTTGCCTTTCATGCTAAATTACAATATTTTTGTTTCATGCTGAAGTCTGAGCTATGTCCATGGAATTCCCCAAGCTGCCTTCCCTCCCCTGCAGCTCAGCCCCGAGCCCAGGGTGAGCAGCAGGGCTGCATGGAAGCAAAGCCCAGTTCAGTCCTTGGGCAGTCTCAGTGTCCTTGGGCTGTCCCTCCTCTGCCCACAGTCCATCGGTGAAGCTGGTGTAGTTCAGGGCTTCATTGTCCTTTCCATCAAAATGCAGGTGTGTCTCATGCTGGTAGCTGATTTTCTTTCCCTGTGCCCTCTCTTTCATTTTCTGATATTCCCATGTCCCGACTTCCGTGGTTCTGACTGAGGATTTCTAGAAGGATGCATTTATAATTTACGGTGCTTGAGTTTGATGATGCAACCAGTGCAAGTGAAGTGAATGAAGAGCACAGTTTCTTCCCCATTGCCTTATTCTGGGCTGTGCTCTCTGGTGTGTGACTTGGAAAGTAAAGGTCAGAATGGTTCATTGCCTCTCTCAATCTTTTTTTGCTTGTAAATTTATGCTTTCTTCCTCCAGTTCTGCTTAAATTTCAAAAACCAATGGGCTAGACCTTTAGCTGGAGTAAATTGTCAAAGCTCCATTGATTTCAACTGAGTGTGGCAGCTTTCACCAGTGAAAAATCGGTCCTGTAAGCTGAAATTATTAACTTACAAAAACATTTGATTATCACATTTGTAGTTTTCTATTGTTTTAATGTACTGTGACAGCCTTTAGAAGGATGGTAGCTCATGATTGAATTATCTTTTTGTCCTTTCTAAAAATTTAACCATTTTTTGTTCTCTTAAGGAGAGAGATGTCTGTGTTCAGAATATTTGTTTTGTAGTGATGATGCTTTGCAGATGCTGATAAAATCCTAGTCCATGGGACTCAAGCAGGACCTTCTCCTCTTTAGCCATCACTTTAAACCTCTGATATAAATGACTGGGTTTTGGTTTGCACTGCACCTGTGCATTATCTGCAAAGAACACTCAGTTGTATGGGAATTCTTGGGAGATTTGGGGTTTTGTACAGTAGAGCAGGTCAGCAGCTGGGATAACTGAGCTTATATTGTCTCTATTTCACACCAGTTAAGAGTCTGGGCCAACCTATGAAAATGAATGTGGAAAAATGTTGATGTAACGAAGTCCTGCCTCTGTGTGAAAAGCACTTGGGCTGATCTGCTGAAGTCTGTGAGCACTGTGTAGTCACAGTGAGTGTGCTGTTAAGGAGGCTGTGTCTCCTGTCCTCCTGTGCCATGTGCAGCTCCAACCATTTCCCTCCAGAGCCAAGTCTGAGTCAGGAATGACAAATCCAGCAATTTAATGCTCAGATTTCTTGTACACAAGGATAAAATAAAGTTTTGCCTGTGCTTAGTACTTGGAAGAATTAATTATTCTGGTTTTCTGCAATACCTTTCCCCACACCAAGTGACACAGGGCATTTGTCATTTGCCGTTTGACCTGGCTTTTACAGAACATACTTAAATGCAGTTTAAGTTCATCAAGATTTATGCACAGTAAATTTCCAATTATTACTCATGTCTTAACGGCTTCATCCGGAAAGCTTGAAGCTTTTCCCCAGCATATGATCAGATGTTCTTTAGCACTGTAAAATTAGTTAGAAAGTAATTTTCTTAATTTGGTTTCTTGCAACCAAATAAATGAAAATCCATCTCCAGCTGAAGCTGCGGGATTTAGGGTTTTCCTTTATTAAAGAGAAATTATAATCTATAAAGCAGGGATGTGGCTGGGGACAAATATTAACTACTAAAAGGCTTATCTGCCATAATATCTTAGAGATGCTTCAGCAACTAGTAATTCCCCATTGACATTTTCTTATATATTTTGCTTGCAGCAGGAGGTAGGACAACTCTTATGTATCCTAAGGAAAAAAAATGGAAGATTTGGTTAAACACTCTCTCTTCTTCATGACTTGTGACATACTGGTATAAAAACAGCAAGGACCCTGATTTAATATAAGTTTGACACCAATTCAGGGAAGCATTTAAGCATTTGCTTAAGTACATTCTTATTCAACAAAGCACTTAAAACATTCTTGGCTCCAGGCACTTTCTTTAAGTCCTGTTAATTTTAATGAAATTTAAGCGTGTGCCTAACTTTAAATAGATGCTTAACAGCTCAGCCAAGTGGAGAGCTACATTTTAGATGCATGACACTGATGTTCTTTTTCTGGTGAGAGGAGAAACAGTAATTCCCCATGGATATGGTTACTAAAATCCAGGACACCTGCCGTGATTGACTGGAGGTAAAGGGAGAAAAATGACATAGTGTAGGTGCTGCTGACAGGACTTGAAGTGAAATTAGACACCACCTTTCATGTTACCTTTGCAGATTGTTTGCCATTTCCATGCTAAGGCAGATAAAATTGTGGTAGGTAGGTGCAATACTAAGCATGCACCCAGCAGATAACTGTGCTGGAGCAGTTTATCTAAAAAACCAGTCAGTGGTCCATCCTTTGGGGAACAGTCCAGGCCAAGATTTTGGGAAGCCTTTAGCCTTGGCAGCAAACAGCCTAGGCTTCTAGAGAAGAAACCAGAGAAATCTTGGTTTAGACCTGTGACTTCTGTATTTACTAGAGTGTGCTTGCTGTTCACTAGAATTGCTGCAGCAACAGATGTGTGAGTTTGTTGACCCAAATCTGAGATCCCAAGTTCCTCCAAAACCTTGGGTGTCTGCAGTCCTGCCTCAGGAAGGCTCTATTTTGAACTCCCAGCCTCTCTCCCCATGTCAGTATTCACAGCGTAAATTCCTGTTCCTGTGGAATAAAGTCTTGTCATTTTCCTCCATCATCTGTCTGTCGATTTTTCCATGTTTTGTTGATTGACAACATTATGAAAGCTGACCTCAAGCCATTTCTGTAAGTACAGATGATAATCGGGGCACCCAGCAGCCAACATTAACCATGCCAGCTCCCTGTCTGCTGCAAAGAAATACATAAAATGTGATAATGAGTAAATGAAGTGTGAAGGCTTTCCTTCCTCTGATTTATGTGCAGAAGTGTTTCTAATTTTCCTGATGTTATCTCCCTTTACAGGATATAATTACCTGATTTACTTGATTGCCTTCTGGGAATATTTTTTATAAATTGACTTAAAATTGTTTATACTGTTGCAAACTGATAATTTCATAAAGTGCCTGCTAATCTGCTTGAGTTGTTTGTATTTTATTTTGTATTTTTCCTCTCTGCCCTTCATTACTTCCATTTGTTGTTATTATGGGAAGTTGATATCATGCTTTGGACTAAGCTGGAAGTAGAACAGCTTGTCAAGACTATTCATGTTGTTGCCTCAACATGTTACTAAGAATAGAGCCCCTTCACTTTATCAAACAAAACCAGGGCTTTAACTTTTAATATACATGACAGCACCTCAGGAGGTCTTAGGAAAAGGTCTCCATGTGAAATGTGGTGCATAAGATCCCTTTTATTCAAACAGATGTTGGCGAGAAGCCCTGCCACTTCACTTGTCTTAAATTCCTAAAATTTGAAGGCTGGGACAGGGCAAGAAAACATATTTCCATGTTTTCATTGTCCTTCAAAGACACTGAGCAAGGGAACTTCTGGAGGAACTCTTGGGCTTCCTTGAAGTTTATGACAAGACAATAATTGTGGGCTTTTTTGTTTCCAGTCATTGCATGGACACAGGGTAGTGGTTTATCCTTTGAAATATATAAAGCTGTACTTGGGAACAGAGCAACAAGCATGTTGAAAAGCATGGAGGATTGGGTTTGTATTTTACATTTCTAAATGGCTTGTAGATGTAATCCCTGTGGATGCCTCAAGGATCTTTGTATGTTCAGAGGGGAAAGCAATTTCAGGAGATACTCCATGTGCTCTTTATTCTGCAGCCAAGAACTCTGTGTTCCTCCTCAGTGGTAGCCATGCTCCCTGGTACTGTGGCAAATTGGTCGTTTGGCCCAGTATTTCATGGTGGCCTGGCTGGCATCTGCTCTGAGCCATTTCACCTGTCACCTCTCAGCTACATCTCTGGCTCTCATTTCATGTTCCATCCTGTTGTGCTGTGCCCATTGCCCTGGTGGGAAGGCACCTGTGCCAGGAAGGTGCCAGGAGCAGAGATGCTTTCAGCTGTCTCAGGGCCAAGCTTAGGCAAAGATCCCCACGGATTGTGGTGATGTTTCAGTAGCTTTTAGTACTCATATTTTGGGTTTGCAACCTCAGATGTGTTATGTTTATAGAAGAGCTAACAATTGCTTAGTGCAGTTAAAGAGAGGGATAATTATGATTTTATTTAATAGCTTCTCTAACATGCTGCTCTATCTTATTACCATAAACTGAGCACGAAGCGAGGTGAAGAAGCCTCTCCGTGGTTCCACTCGCTGTGTTTATTGTTATTGTGCCTCTCCCCCCGCCGGAGCCGCCTTGGGTTGATGGTTTGCATTTGTTCAATGATACTTTACCTCCAGCTCTCCCAAAATGGCATCTGTTGCCCGGAGGCCACATGCTCCTCCCGTATAGGCAATTGTGTGATCTGTAAATAGCTATTAGACTGGCATGGCCTAAATTAACTGCAAATTGACAACTCAATTGTAAAACAAAAAATGACCTAGTAATTAACAGGATATTTCCATAAAGGCATAATTACCATTTAGCAGGCCGCTAGTTGTGCTTCCCTTTATTCTAATAAAGCCTCAGTCCTTTTTCTCACCCTTCTGCCACAGAAAATATTATTGTTCCAATTTTTATCAATTTTTCAAGCTGACCTTAGGAAAATAAATGAGGATGAGTGAATAGTCTGTCTCTGTCCTCCCCTTTCCTCTCCTGTGGGGAAGAGTCAAGTTTGTTTGTACTAAACAACCTTCCCTTAGCGGGGGTTTGGTTTCTTTGTTTTAACTTGGCGATAGCATCTTAACTCTGCTTCTCAAAGTTAAAGGCCTTCCTCCTTTTGTCACTTACAATCAATGGTGTGTTGGGCTCTTCAGGCAGCTCTTCCCCACCCCCTCGTCCCTTCTCCTCCTCCAGCCCAGGGAAATAATGGCACTGATGAGCTCTTATCTTTTTGTCACACTCCTGCCAGCAGAGGAGACAAATTGATTTATGTATGTGGCATCCTACTCCTGATAGTGCCATAATTTACCACTAAATATTGCTTTGACACAATAGTTTTGTAACAAATACATAATGCATATTGCTCTACTTTCCCTCCACCTCAATCGGTTTTTGAATTAATGGAGTGAGACTCCCTCAATTCAGAGGAATCTCTTGTCCAACGCCTGCGTGGAGCCTCACGGAATACCAATCTGCTGCCTCTCTTCCTTCTCTGCTTAGTGTCACCTTGAAATGAAGCTGGCTCCCCCATTAGGTTTTTTCCCCTTCCTTGCACTGTCAAATGAGGCGGTTCTTCACTCCTTCACAAGGAGTGATGCTTTACTCAAAAAGGCCTGACTTGATTTATTAGATAAAGAAATAAATTGTGTAAAAGGCTGGAAGGCTTTGCATGTCCTTGCACAGAGCTGAAGTGCTACATGGGAGCTTGCAGCCGCTGGTTCCATTGCACTGGAGCAACACACTTGGAAATGCAAAATCCTTTTTAAGTACAAAAGGACAGACGCTTTCTGTCTGACTTGATTGATAGACTGTCTCTGCCTCCTGTCCTCAGCACCACAGAGAACAGATCCCACGAAGGGGATTCTTCATCCTCAGTAATTATTCAGGCAAGTGAACTGTTCAGCCCTTTTTTTTTTTAACAATACCATCCATAATGATTCTGTCACTGAAATCATCCTTGTGTTTTCTTGTCACTTGGTTTTAGAACAAAGCAAGAGAAGCAAAGGTGAAGTTGGGAAGCCAAGGTGTTGGGGGCCTTTCAGAATATATGGTATAAAACCCAGGCTTAAGGTGGAAATTACATAACCTGGGCCTGGTTAACAGCAGGAGGGGTGTGATGATTTTCCCTCCCTTCTGTTTTTTACAATTTATGAGGATGTACATCAGATTGAAGTACAGCTTTCCTCGGTTAACTGCAGGATACTTTAAAAACCAAAAAGAGAATAGGGAAAGATTTCTTTTCCAGTATTATTCTGTAAGTATTTTGAAGAGCAAGGGAGACTGTGCCCCCATGATAACATTTGAAATTACTCTGCATTTGTGCGATGAGCAATCTGCTGAGGCTGATTGAAACCACATCCCTTGCCCTCCAGAGCAGTCTGTGAGATGCCATGAGTCCCAAAGTCTGCGCACTTAATGAAAGCCCTGGCATTTTTATGTTTGCCTGTTTTCCCTGCTGCCCATTTGCTCTCTTTTTCATTTCCCATTTCTCCTTCACCACTTGGGGCATAGAGACCCTGGAGGTGTGGAGGAGAAGTGTGAGGAGCAGCTGCTTAGCAAATCCATCAGTGACACAGGGCAAGCCTGGCAGGGGCTGAAATGTCATATTTAAAGCCAGGCATTTTGCTCTGGTTCCTGAATTCAGGTGTCCTACCCCACCTCCCTCATCCCCTCTTGCAGTTCAAAGCAGCCATGCACCTGCTTTGCGACAATTACCCTGCACTTATGTGCTACTAATAACGGATGTTTGCTCCCTGCGGGTCTTGTACTAATTTTCACTCAAGCTCTACTGAAAGAGAGAAACTTCTGTAATGATTATGGGTTGTAAACTCTATCTGGCAAATTACTACATATTTCTAGCACAGTTTCAGTTGTCAGAGAGACTTCTCAGCCTGTATGCTTCCAAACAGTCCTATCAATTATGTTCCTTTTGACGTTTGAGTGCAGCTACTGTCAGCTCACTTTGCAGCAGTTTCTCTTTGCTTTTGCAGCTTTCTTGTGTAACCAAGTACGTGAAGCCCAGGGGAGTCTGAATCCTAAAGCAGTCATAAATGAAAAGTTCTGTTTTCTATGATTTTTTATTTTCTGGCTGGGAGAGAGGTTATTTACAGGCAGGTCGGATTTGAATTTCAAATGATTGTGGAAAATAGAAATGGAAAAGACAGTTTGTCCCGTCGCAGGTAATCAGTGTGCCCAGCTGTGCACGTGTAGCCTGGCTGCTGGTGGCCAAAACAGCAGCAGCAGCAGCCCTTCTGCATGCTCCTGGGAAGGTTGCTGAACGCCTGCAGTTGCTCTAAATTGTCATTTATTTAATGAATCTTCTTATTTTTCCATTGCACACAAGCCAAAATATCAGATTTAATGTTTTCCCTCTTTAGGTGTCAATGTTTCAGTGTAATGTTAGTTGTAGTTTTTCTTAACATGGTTTAAAGACGACATACTTTCCCTCCAGCATGGCATTTTTGCATGGCTATTGCTGTCAAGGCCTTCTTGTTCAATTCATTCTGGCATAAGTCATGAAGAGATTGCTTCAGTTCCCTAATTATTTTTGCTGTTTGATTCTCTCCAGTTGAGCAGCATCATTGTAATTCAGGAAGGTCTGTTGCTGACCGTGGTCTTTGAGCAGTGTCAAAGCTGTTAGACACCAAATGATGGATTCTCTCCTCTGTCATGTAGTGCTTGCTCATATGTCACAGTGATACATCATTACTGTAAGTTTTTTCAATCTGTATATTGAGCTGAAAATGTATGACCCAGCCAGCTGGTCTTAACTAAGACTGATGTTAATGCTTGTGATTTGGCAACAGAAGACTGAAATATTGCAGCATTACATGTATGTGTCCAACTTACCTGTTCTGGATGAGCAAAGGAATAGAATTTTGCGAGGCTGCTGCAGGTGTGTGCTGAAAATATGGGACTGAATGTAAACCCTTTAACGTTTTAACCAACTTTTACTGCTGCCCATTTCCTGGTTTTATTGTCTCCTCTGTTTTGTGGAAAGGATTGTTGCAGTATCTTTGGCCTTCTATAATTTTATTACTTGACCCCATGAATTGTCGTGTTGTCAGATGCTCATGCATTTTGAGAGGGATGCTATTAGATGTGATTCCTTCAACAGACTCAAGAACTGGTAATCTGTCATTACATATGGCCAAGAAAATTTGTTACCTGAGCCTTATAGCATTCATAGATGTGAGATATCAGTATTTCTTTCAAATTCCACATTTATGAAATGCAGAAAGCTGTGCTGATGAAAATTATGTGCAGTATTTAGCAAAGACAAGGCTGTCAAGTACTGGATTACTGCAGTTTTCTTAAATCTCTTTTCTCCTTGAAAATCACAGCATCAATTTACTATAAACATTGCCTAAGTAACCAACACTGAGCCAACTCTTCCATTTCTCTTTTGTTTGAGAAATCCCTTCTTGAATTGCTCACTAAAATTATAGCATTTAGGAGAGGGAAATAGCTCACAGTCATCAACATTATCTCTTCAATCTTAAGAATACCAGTGTCTTACCACTCAGGCAGTTGTTGAGCAATTCATTTCTCTGCCTCCATGCAAGAGGAAACAGAACAGCTGGGTGCCTATGAGAAACATTCATTATAATGCCAGGGTAATTAAGAGGTTCTCTTAAATGATAACTTTGCTCATCTTTTGGATGTTCCTAAAGTAGGATGCCTGTTAAGGCTGCTGTGTAAGGCTGTACTGTTGGTCACAGTTGGTTAATTACTGTCCTACAAGTCATTAAAGTTTAAAAGAGGAGCAGTGCTGGTTGCCACTAGTTCTGTGTGTGTTTAGAAGTGCAACATCATGGAAGAGAGCACCAGTGGAGGCACTGAGCATTTGGTACATTTGGGAGATTTGACAGGATCTACACTACTCATAAAAAACTGATAAACTGCTCCTTTCAAACCTTGTTTGTCTCTATCTCCTCTTCCAGTTCTCTTTCATGTGTTTCATGTCCAGAAACTATGACTGAGATTTGATCTTGCCACAAGGAGAAGAGGCAAAGTTGGAAACTGTTGTTCATGAAGTGAGTGGTTGTAACTCAAAAGATCATTGTGTGGCCACAGGTAATCCCTAGTGAGGGTTTTAGTTGATCTTGTCGACTACATCCTTAGTTGTCCCCAAAAGAGTGATATAGTGACATTTACCTTAGTCTCTCTGCTTTCTCCAGTCTTTCTTTTCATGTCTTGCTGACATGAAAGTTTAGACGTTTTTCTGCCCACATGGTTGTGCTAATTTTGTTCAGAATTGTAATCCAGATCACAAGAATCTGAATTCTAATCAGCACCTTTTAAAATTAACAGCTTTCTGAAAGCAGCCATTCCCATTTTCTCACAGTAAAGGTCTCCCTCCTTTGGTATGGCGAAGATAAGTCAGCTTGTTCTTCACAAAATCATCCAGAATTTGGCAAGTGTCAGGAAACTCCCAAACTATGGACAGACAACAAGGTATTTGTGCTGTGGTTCATGGCCACCTTAATATTTCCAATCAGGGGTAGTGACAGTTCAAGTACAATGCAGCCAAGTGCACTGTCTAATAAGGTTGTATAATTTTGATATAACAGCCTAGCTCTGTTGTACTATTAAAGCTTTAAAATATTAATGCTCGTTAATGGTGTCACTCAGCCATTTTATATGATTAGTTTTAAGTCTCTCTTGGGTAGGCAAGAAGGGGAATTTTTAATGAAATGTTCCCTGCTCATCTGACCTGCTGTATTACTGCATGAATGCCATTTTTATGAGGCAGGTTTATGACGTTCATTACTCTGCTCCTTGAGCCACTTCATGGCTGCTGTAATTTTTAAAGAAGAGATAAAAATAAGTCAGTTCTTTCTTTGCAGTCAAGAAGCTCTGCATTCTAGCTTTGACCTTTAAGCTGTCATGCATGGATTAATCACATTTCAGCTGGAGATTGTTTTAGACTTAATACTAGCAGTGGACTGATTAGCTTACTTGCCTTACTGGCAACTTCTTAAGGAGGTTTGTCAATGATTTAGACAAAAAAGATAAATGCCAAATAGCTTTGTTTCTAACCTGCCAGCTTTGTGTGTCTATGTGTGTTCACATAGGTATACTTGCACATGTCAAATCGACGTGGTAATGCATATATTTTGTGCGTAGATAACCTTAGTGCTACAACCACAGGTTCTTAGCACTGAAAACTGTGATTTGAGCAGCACTGGAACTGGAATCAAAATTCCAGACTCCCACTTTGGAGCTGTAACTTAAGATTTTTCTTTCTCTGGGAAAGAAAAAAGCTTAAAAAAAAAGTTACCCCGAAACATCAGCACTTGAACAGCTGTTTCCAGGTGAAATGGTATCATGTTTTTATCTACTGTAAATGGGATCAGAAGTTTAACTGCAGCCAGCAGCTGCGTGCAGAAATTTGACAGAACAATAGCACAGAGCTGCTGCTGTTATTAGCAGCAGTGTGAGGTTTATGACCTTTGATAAGCAAATCTGGTGGGAGCACTACAGTGAAGTACTCAGGACTGGGAAAAATAGGGTATTTCATGATTCAGTGATCATTTAAAGAAAGTTCTTGAAGTAGGATAAGAAACAAGTTCTGTCTCATTCAGAATCAAAGTGTGGGAGAGGGAACTCTGCTGCTGGAAGGTGCAAAGACAGAAGGAAAGCCTGGATGGAACATGCTAAGTGAGAAATTTAAAAATCTGAGGAGTCCTTAACTTTTATAAGGGAACTTTTATAAGTTGTTTTTCCCTTTGGTGTCAGAACATTCCTGTAAGCACTGGAAAGTACACTTGCTTCCTAAACCAGATGTTTTGAGGACGTAGGTGAGAAATCACATTATAAAATCTTCACTTACAGAGTGAGAGCTGTGGCGTTGCACAGTAAGTAGAGTTTTAGCCAATGTGTAAGGTTTGAATATGTTTTCTTGTTAAAAAGATCCAGCACCTCAGTAAATGTAGCTCTTGATTAGCTGGGTAAAGAAGCTGCATTTGATGACTTCATTTCAAGCTACATCAGATGACTGAAGTCATCTGTTGGGGCAAGAAGGGTGAAGTCACTTGGTGACCCTCCTGCTGCCACTGTGCTGAGCATCCAAGAGCAGCTAGCAGGACCATGGCAATTGTTCAATGGAGAAATGAAGAAATGAGAGTGACAGAAGAGCCTAGAGAGTCACAAAACTCAGGTTGGGTCTCCTGGACAGAGGAGCAACACAATATCTTTTGCTGTGCTGTAGTGTGAAATAAATAGATATCCTAGCTTGTCAAACTGCAGATAAAAGGTTCCCTTTTATGGGGGGTTTCAGGGTGATAAAATACATCATGACAGCAGAGGCAAAGTAGTTTGTGCATTCAGCCTGAAGAACCCTGTGATAAAAATAAAGCTGCATAATACATATTATGTAGATGTACTTTACTGTTTGATACTTGTATATCAATGAAAGGTGAAGATATTTTATTTCAGCTTCAAAATTTCTGTTTTCAAATGACTGGAAGTGCTTTCTCCATGATGGCATTGCATTCATGTGACCTTCTGTGAGCTCCCTTCTCTCCCCCAGTGCCTTGCTGTCTCCCTCATATTGCAGTGATCTGGAGTGGGGGACTGAAGAAATGCTACTCCAATTTGGTAGCCAATTTTTTTCTTCAATATTGAAGAGCTCTAGTTTTCATTTGTGACAGCACTTTGAGGAATGTTACAGCGTATTATCACAGTACATGGTATTACTTAGTGAAATGTAAGGCTCTAAAATACACTATTTTAGAGTCCTGGTTAAGAAACAAATGTATTATGCATGCCTACATCTGCTTTTACTAAAGTGACAGGTACTAACTGTGCTGCTCTCCTCTTCCATTCACCTTTTTAATATGATTATGTGACTGTTTCAACAGAGCATAATTTGAAGAATGGATTATATACTGAGCATTCTTAATAAGACATGATAAAAGAGCAATTCATTTACTCCTCCCTTAAGTTTCACATGAGCTGAGTGAAATTTCTGCTGGTGCTTCTTTTGTGGGAAAACCAAAAGGCATTGGTGCTGGGAGCTGCTCTCAATCAGCCTGGCTTCTTACTTACCTTTGTAGGTAATGAGACAAAACATGCTGCAAATATTATCAGATCAATTAGATTCAAAGGAGGGATGATAAGATTAATCCTGTTTTATGGACAAATTGAGTTGTTATCACATACCGCTCATTATTATGAAAAATAGAGTTAAAATAAGGAAAATGTTCTGTGTAACAGGGATGGCCTTGGACAGCTGAGGATGAGGTCAGGGGTATGATACTTCACTCAGAGGACAGAGCTGTCACATCTCTCAATGATAATGTTTAACCACATCAGCTCTTGGATTTGAAGCCCTGCTAGCTTAATCCTGACTTTTTTTTTTTTCCCCCTAAAATTGATTGTGCAATTATTTCCTCTAACAGTCAGTAGCTGTAGCTTTATCCTTTTCTCACTTTGCCTACCATTGAGATGTCAGTAAAAAGCCTTCTCAGGAAAGGTTATGGAAGAGGTGAGGTACCTCAACAATCTTTTATTTGACAAACTGCTGTAGCTGGAGAAAATAGACAAGCCCTTCTTGAGGTCTGGAGCAGCAGTGTCAAACTTCCTGCTGAGTGAAGCTTAGGAACTGGTAAATGGGATGAGCTTATTGTGTTCTTCAAGCACCTCCAGTCTTATTGAAAAAAAAAAAAGTATGGAGAAACAAAAGCAAATCCAGCTTAATTCATCATGTGGAGGCTCACGCCATGGCATGTTTTTCCCTTGCTAGGTGGTTAGATGTTCTCAGAGGGCATTAGGTATTTCACACGAGCACCAGGCAGAATGTGTGCCACATGTTTCAAAGCTCTCTCAACTTGGCCTCAATCTGTGAGGGATCAGCTCTTCATGAAAACAGAATAATTATCCTAGCATGGACTGGGAAGTGGCTTAGTGTTAACTGACACACAAAGTACCTGCTTTGCATGCTGAAATACCTATTTTTAAAAAAAAAAAAGCCTTTCAACCACACTCCTCCCTGGCCATGATAGCTTCTTCCTCCCCTTATTTCTGGTGTGGAATCTGTACTGGAGTACTAAACCTGATGCAGGTAGCACTCCATTACAATGTACCTAAAGGTGTATAGCTATCTACACAATGGAATATAAATTTAATTTAATGGAATTATGAAAATCAATAAAGTAAAGTTGAACATGCAAACTCGTCGAACACCCAGTCCTGCATACACAGTCGTTATCTTGATGTTCACTTCTGTGTTTCCCCAGTTGCAAACACTATAAAATCTTCCCATTGTGACCTCAGACAGAGTACTCACTGTCTGTGCCTCTCCTTACCTCCTGTGCACATGCTGACAGTATTTGCAAAGTGCTTTTGGGGGGGGGGAGGAGTTTTACAACGACAACTTGCCAGCAATTAATTATTTTATGTGACCCACATGTTTTTATTTGTACATCGTGCTCTTGTGGTCTGAAGACTCCTAACTACCTTGCAGCACATTGTGTTCCTCTGCAGGCACCAGAAAAGAAATGTGTCTGTGCTGTGTTGTGTCTGACCCTCCCGAGAGAGTTGTGCAGTGCAGGTCTTTACTGTACCATGGACAACACAAGAAAAGAGTGATAATCCTGCAGCAGGAAACTGTGTTTTTAGGAAGACAAACGCTGCATTGCATTCCCTCCCTTGTCACTCTCTCCAAGGGACCCCTTCTGCACGAAGGAGTTGCCTGTATGTGCACCTTATCCTTGCATAGGCTCATAAAATTTTTCTAAACACAGACTTTGTTCTCTGTTACTTCCCACTTTCTAAACAGTGCCTATCACCCCCTTCCTTCAATAAAATAATCCTGGAAGCTGGGCTAATTGTGGTGGCCTTCCCATTGAACTGTATGTCATGCAGCTGTCTCTGAGACAGCTATAAATTCCAGCATTTATGTACCCTGAGCTTCCAGGTATCTTTAGCTTTTATTGAAAAAGACAACATTAAATTACAGAGTTGGAGTAGCTCTCC
The DNA here is from genome assembly GCA_024500445.1 of Entomyzon cyanotis. Classification (NCBI taxonomy): domain Eukaryota; kingdom Metazoa; phylum Chordata; class Aves; order Passeriformes; family Meliphagidae; genus Entomyzon; species Entomyzon cyanotis. The sequence goes on from JAKEPQ010000852.1 coordinate 6,379,530, forward strand.
TCCTCTTCTCCCATCTGGCAAGAGCCTGCCCTGCCTTTCCAACTGGGCAAAGCTTGCCCAGACCTTTGCTAAATTCACTGTTGGCCTCCTGAGGTTGCATTTTCTTCCACGATGTCGAGCCTTTATCAAGGTGTGGGACCTTTGTTTCCATCTCCCCTGCTGCTGCCCTCACAAATACCCCATATCAGTGTTCCTCTTTGAAGGGCTGGTCAGGAGCACAGTGCTCAGGCAGTCCAGGAGCTCTCAGGAAGCACAGAATGCAGAAGGGTTTTCTTTGTGGTGCCGACACCTATCAGCACACTGCTAATTAACTCGACGTTATTTATACCTCACTTCTTGAAGTCTGGAACACAACCCTTCCATTTTAATTTGAAGCCTTATCTTGAAGCTGAAAGATAAACCCAAAACATTACATTTGCATGTAGATATCTGTTAGGAAACAATTTGGGCAACAATTAAGATACAGTCAGAGGTGGGGAAATTCCTCATGCAGTGGGTCTTTAAGGAAGCACCAGAAGATAATTTTTTTCAAACTTCCAGTGATTTTCTGGGCACTCTGAAACAGCAGAGGTGCAGCAGGCAGGCTGGGCTCATTTTATGGGGGATCTAGGCTGGTGCCTGCCTGTAGAGCAACTTTTGCCTTCCACAGCCATGGACTCTCAGGATTTCAGGAGCTCCCTGCCAGAGCCACTTTTTTCCCACGATGTTAAATTGTTCTGCATTTCAGTTGTATTGCTAAATCACGTAAACCTTAATAATTAGAGTCTCTGTTGAGCAAGATGTTTGTAGGTCAACTGCACGTATTAGTAGAGAGTTCCAGTCATAAACATGTCTGATTTTGTGATGTGCAACTCTGCACTCAGCATGCAAGTAAAGAATTCACTGTAGCTGCTTATTAGTAATCATTGTCACTCTGTATCCTGTGTTCTATCTAAGTGTTACATTATTGCTTCATGAATGTATTTCCTTAGAAAAGTGGATGGGCAGAGAAGTCAGAAAATCCTCCTTATCTTCTTTCCCAAATAATATTTTATAACTAAAAATCATGAGTTAAACTGCATCTTTACCTTATGTTAATGTTTTCCTATCATGCATGGTGAAGGGGGAATCTTTTATTTAAAGGGTTTATAGACAGGTTAATTGACTTTTGACTTCGTAAAAATGCATGTTTCCCTTGGAAGTCCTGAATTCTAAAACTGATTCAATTGTCCTAAATTTGAAGAAAATTGTGCTCTGTTTTCCCTTTAGAGCTCTCCCATATGCTAATTCTTATTTTATATCATAAATATGCAGCGACAGCACTCGTGGGTTTTCTCTTTTTTCACACCATACATTATGTTACATGTTTGAGAACAGAATTCATCATTTACACTCTCAGTGACTGGAAGGATGCTCAGTGCTGTGCTCAAGTTGTTTGGGTGTCCCTGTCAGATACTGCAGGCAAAGACTGTCTGTGCACTTCTTGGAGGACCTACTTTATTTCTAGTTTGTGTTTTCTGGCTAGATTTTGAATGTACTTCAAGAATTACATATTTCCCATTAAAAAAAGGAGGTGGGGGGAACAATATGGTGGCAAAACAATAAACCCAGCAGCACGAAATGAGAGCTTGGTCTAGGAAATTACATCAGGAAGCAGGGAGATGGAGAAGTGGGGATGACCAACCCAAGCAGTTTGCTGTAGCTTCATTTTTATTTCCAGTACAACAAGCTGTAGGTCTTCCTTGCAAAGCACTTGTTTAATTACAGCTTCAGGAACATAAAGCCTGTTATTATTTTAACAGAAGGAGCTGAGACTGAAATAAAGCTGAGCTGGGCCCATGTCTTTTCCCGGCAACTTGTAATTTCATGGATGGAAAAAACACCTGTTCAGTGGGGAATCCTTATCATTATGTTTTAGATTTCCCCATTAATTTATTTTACAGTCTTTAAGCACATATACAGATGGAAAGCAATTGTGTTTAAGGCCTCTCATCACTCTCTCCCTAGGAATTATGGTGAGGATGTCACTTGTTCATTAATTTACCTCAGCAGGCTCAGGATTTACCTGTGCAGCGAGTGCTGGCAGGGGAGCAGTGGGACATGGGGACATGCTCTGGAGGGCACCAGGTCAGCCCCAGCCCTGGGAGGAGGTCACCTGCAGCTCAGCAGTCACAGTGCCCTGGGGCTCTGCACTGTCATCAAGATTAAAATCTTCACCTTCAGCTATCACCACACAGCCAGGAGTTATAAAACTATTTCACTGAAATAGCTCAAAAAAAATTAGACTCCAAAAGGCACCTTGGTGTCCTTGTAGGCAGAATTTAGCAGTGCTTGGTTTGGAGGTGGCTGCCTTTAGATCCTGACCCTGGGGCAGGGTTTGAGGACGTGCTGTCCCCCCTTGCTGGCAGTGGCAGGCAGGGTCAGGGCACAAAGGTGAGCTGTGTGACCACACCACGTGTGACTCGGAGCATAAACAGGAGCATTTCCTGGAGCTGGCGGTTGGAGTCGCAGCCACTGGGCTGGATTTGAATGAAAGCAGCAAATCTATGAAGTGCTGAAAATGCTGATTTGGTTCTTTGGTCTTTTTTCTATAGAGGAATATCTGGTTTTATTTTTTGTGCTGTAGAAGTAGATTAAAGCTTGAACATTGACCAGTGACCCTTTGCAGGACCAAAGGGAGCACCTGGAGATGAAGGTTGAACCCAGTTTGGCTTGGAGCAATTAGCTTGTATTACAAATGACAAAATGAGATAAGGTGATCATGAGGTCTTCCCAGCTCAGGGAACTGCTAGTGGGATATAGAGATTTCCATTTTCACTGGCCAGCTCAAATCAGAATCAGTTTAAAACTGTAGCTGCCCGTGCCTGTTGAACACTTGAAATGAAATGCTCTGGGTGACGGCACAGTGTGTCCCAGCTGGTGGTTTGTGTTTTCCACAAACTGTGGCAGTGAGACTGACCCAGGGCGATTGGGCTCTGCTCTCACTCTGAAGCATTCATTGATACACAGAAGAAATTCTTCCCTCTGAGGGTGCTGAGGCACTGGAACAGGTTGCCCAGAGCAGCTGCCTCATCCCTGAAAGTATCTAAGGCCAGGTTGGGTGGGTATTGAGCAAGGAGCAGCTGTGCTCATCCAGCATGGATGTGGCCACGTGGCAGCAAAGGGAGCAAGTGCCTCCCATGGCACGCAGTGAGTTCTGTGCCACTTCTCCAAGTTTTAGCACCAACAACCTTAAAGGTGCCATGTGGGCAGCAGGCTGTGGGGAGGGCACACTGCTGGTACCATTGCTTGAGCAGGGCTTGGTGATGCAGAGGATGGAGTTTGTCATAGGATAGACTGGAGTGCTGCTGTTCTAGCAATTTGTTGTCAATAAATATGCATAAAAATTGAAACAAAAGAGTATCAATGCTACCTGATGATCATTTGACTCCACATAAATTCCGTGACAAGGAGGAAAGTAATCTGTTGTGGGGGAGAGCAGGGAGGCTTCTCTTATTTCACCCTCCCCTCCTTCATTCCTCTTCTAATAAAGAAAATCACTTTTCTTTGTCACCATTTTAATGATTCCCAGGGCACTTCACAGCACAGACATAAATCTGGAAATCAGCTCTCAGAAAGAATGAGAGATTTCTCTTCTCTAAATCACAAAAGTATGCTGAGCTCTTTGTAAATCCCCACAACAATGTAATTGCGGTTCTCCCATCATTATGTGGAATGTTTTTGGTGGCTTGTTTACAAGCTAAATGAATAGCTGTGCAAAACATCTGGAACCACAGTATGTCTTAAAAAGCTGCTTTTAGCAGGGCTTAGAATCTCAGTTTTTACAGGGCTTGAGTCTTTCTGATCTGATTGGGATATATTAATAGACTGTATGGAAATATTTGCCTGAAATATGATTAACGCTCTTAATTATTCATACTGAAAGTTAGAGTGATTAGTGTTTTATGGGGAAACTGCATTGATCTTTCTGTATAGTAAGAAACCCACAAAACCAAGGCATAACCTCCTTGTGCCCAGATGGTTCCCCTGTCCAGTTAATGTCAACTATTTACAAGCACAGGGGTTAGGGCAGAACCAAGAGTGAGAGATGCTCACTGCCTCCATCAGCTCATGGAAACTGAATGTTTCTCTGCCACAGAATCTTCAGGGCTGATTTTGAACATCTCCTTGCCTTACTGCAAGCCTAGCCAAGCAATCTCATTTCAGCAGACTTTTTAAGCTAGTGGGAAAGCTCATTGCTAAATAAACCTTTCCCTCTCTTCTGCGAAGAACACGCGAATTTTTTGTCTGTGACTCACTTGGTTGCCTTTGTATGGTTCTGTGTGTAACTCACTGTGGGCATTTGGGATCTGTAGGAGAAAGGGTCTGGAGTGGAGGGGCTTCAGCTGGAGACCTGCCCCTGCCCTGGGGATGGCCCTGTGCTCTGAGCAGACCAAAACAATTCTCATTTGAGTTCTGCAACATCCAGCGTAAGTTTTAGTTCCAGCGCTCATGTAAGGACTTAGTAAATCAACATGAAATGTATGATAGTTACTGTACTGGTAAATCATGTTGCCTGGGTCATTGCCCACATTAGCCTAACACAGTAGCTCTTGTGATTTGTGTGGGGTTGTCAGTGCAGTGCTGTGCCTGGTTACAGGTCTGTGTGTTGTTTTCCGACCCAAAAAGAAATTGTGAAAAGGCTGTCCCAGAGCAGAAATTCTCCCCTGTGTTTTGGTGATGGTTGTATTCATCTAAAATGATTGTTCAAAGGCAAACTGAGCGTATGAAAAGCTTTCCAAAGCTTTTGGAGAAGGCAGAGGTGCTGGGGTAGATTGCCATCCTTCCAGCAAAGAGCAGGGGTGAGTTGATCCTGCTAAGAGAAAGGAAGGGTTAGATGGTCCTGTCCAGAGCCGAGATGGTGTGAACACTGCAGGGTGAAGTTCTTCCCAAATATCCCAGTTTAACTAGGTAAAAGCCACAGCTGGGTGGCAGGCTCTAGAGTCTGCTACTTCTCACAGTTTGCCTCATTTTTCTAATTTAGTGGGCCTTCAGGAAACATTTGGGATTCTCATCAAAGTTGGACAGTTCTCTACTGTACTTCCTTCTTAAAAAAAAAAAAAAAAAAAGCTTTTTGTCATTGCAGCTGGGGATTTCTTTTTCCCCAATACACAAGGGGATAATGGGCTCTGAGAGCAAGTGCTGCAGCAGCCAGGAACCTTTGAGACAATAGACCAGCCTTCAGAAGACTTTGTGTGACTGTGGGCCATTTGCTGGGGTTACCAAAATGTTGAGAGAAGGGATAATTGGCAGATTCCTGTCCTTGTCACATGCAGTGAAAAAGGATTGACCCAGAAACCTTAAGTACTGTTCCCTATCAGGTATTTGGGAATTACTGTAGCTGTGGCTCATGGCCCTGTGAAAAAAAATTAATAAACTGAATGAAAGCAAAATAACTGATATTAATATGTGATTAAAACAAGCTTTTCTAGGCTTAACACTAGTCCTTGTGCTGGTTATTGAATACAATGGAAATTGCACCATAAATTTTCCATGCAACATTGAGAAAATAATACTTACAGTGTGTTTGATGGTCTTTTACACTGCAATTAGCAGGGAAAGATTGCTTTAGGGAAGGGTTTTCCCTTTTAAATACAACATTTCAGGATGGAATAAGACTTTGTTTACTAGCCTGGTATTGAAATGATTACTTTTAAAGCGTGACTTGAGCAACCCTGATTGCCTCCTGCAATGAAAGAGGAGAGAATGAAATTCCCATTTTCTACCAGAACAGAGTCTCATTCCTTGTGCTGCTTGAAGGATCTGTGGTGCTGGGCCACGTTAATTGAGTCCTGTGGATTTCAAAAGTTTTGCTTTTCAAACTTGAGAGGAGCTGCACCAGTTGTAACTTTTATGAGGAAAAATCCGTTATAGAATAAGCCTGAAAGGGAAAAGAAAACATGTCTGTCCAGGCTGGCCAACTGGCGCGGGGCTGCGTAGTAGTAAAATGGGTAATTTTCAGCCACATGGGCCAGGGAAGATCCAGAGCTCAGTTTTTTCCCTCCCTTCCTTCTCTCAGAATACTTTGGAGACTTCTAAAATAAACCACAGTGCAGTCCAAAAAAAATAGCCACTCGAAAATCACTTCCATCCGTGGCCGGGGGTATGTCATACTCGAGTTTACTGGAGCACTGTGGAAAGCCTATGCACTTGTCAAAAAAAACCAACAAAAAAAGGGAGAGGGGGATCTACCTCATCTCCTCTTTCTTCAAACCACCCCCTCTTTCATGCGCCTTCCCAAATCTGTCATAAAAGGTATCCCAAGGTGGTTGTTAGTGAGCTCCCCTCATGAGAGATGATTAAAGCCAGATGAGTCGGAGCCCCGAAACACAGTCCCTTTGTTAGGGAAAACAAAGGCCTTGGTAATTGGATTCACATTGAGTGAGGCACTTAAAACAGCAAAGTAACAAGAAAAATCTGCCGGGTTATGTCATAACTGCCAGGGTGGGTGTTTTGTTATTTTAAAAGAGCATGACCGTCTCATTTTTTTACTAGCTTAGTCTGGTATATTGAAGTGGAAGATTAAAAAAATATATATATCCCCAATTGTAACATATTTTACACAACCGACAGAGAGAGTTTGGGACATGGGAAGCAGTGGGATCCGGAGCAGGTCACCGTGCTGGTGCAATAGCCATAAAGCAAGGAGCTATTTCCCTCTGTTTGCCAACGTTGTGATGTGCTGCATAGGATATACCCTGCAGGAGCCTTTGGCGGGGCAAAGAGTCAATCCCAGCGTATCACTCATCCTTAAATCTCACTTGTTTGGCTCATGGATAAACTATCCAGCTTCCAGTTGGCCTGTGGAGTCATTTTCCATAGCTTGGGAGCAGGCGTGTGCAGATGGGAATTAGCCGTCACCATCTTGTGCTGTGTTTGGGGAAAAAGCTAATAAATACCAAATTGAAGGGAGACCTGAGCTGTCTTGGGGATTTACTGCAGAAGTGCGTGTCTTCCAGACCTTTGATCATCGATTTTGCTTGGAGCACTAATGGTACAAGGAACAGCTGAATGTGCCAGGTTATCAGGCCTCCAAAAAAACAGGTTGGTGTTACTTACGGAGGTGCTAGTGAGATCTTGCAGGAAGGATGTGAAGTGGCTTTCAAGAATTGCTTTTCACTGTGTCATGGCAAACAATTTTAGATTTAATATGCAAATGTCTGCCAAAGAAAAGTATCTGGTTTGGCAAAGACTGATTTATTCCATCATAGGCTCCAGAGTAAAAATAAAAACAACTACAGAAAATAATCTGCTCTGAAGATCCCAGTGCCTATAAAAGATTAGTCTTAAGAAGAGTTAGCAGAGTGTTGAAAAATGTCGTGTCTTGTTTTCCATTGAAATTTGGCTGGCAATCTTGGATGGAAAACCCAGAATCACACAGCCTAACACCCGCAAAGCTCAGCACTTTTCAGCTCAGATTAAAACGCTCAAAGTCGTCTGCTTTCTTGTTGCAAAGGCATGATACACTCAGCTCCTGGGAAGAGTGAACGTTTGGTTATTAAGACAGTCATTAGGTAAGGAGTAATGCTCATTCCTCACTTTGGAGACAGTGGAGATCTTCTTTATAAAAATTTCTCAAAGCTCTCTGGGGATTAAGGCACCCAGTTTCCATTAATTTGAATTAAGCATCCAGATCCTGCTGGTAGCTTTGTCAAAACAGCTTTCCTTCCTCAGAGTCAGTGTACCTGTAGTTCAGGGCTTTTATTCTGGATACCAACTGCAGGAGCTGCAGTCACTGTGAGACCACAACAGGTTTTGAAGACACAGTCAAACTCATTCCCTGTATCAGGCACCGAGGTGATGCACAGCTCAGATTTTTTTCCTTTTTTTCTTTGGATAGGGTTACTCTTCCTTGAAGGAGCTGCAGCATTTGTGCTTCACAGGATGTCTGTCTTCCTCTCCTCAGCTGCACTGTCACTTGTCTGAGCCTTTGGTGCTTCTCCATCATCCCTGATGCTCAGTCCTGAGTTCCTATGGAGGTCTGTCAGCAGCAGCCTCTCCCTGTGCTGAGCTTTCTTGGTTCTCATTCAGCCTCTGGGTTTAAGCTCCCAGGAAAAGTGAGAGAAGATATCTTGCAAGAGTAAAGAGTTCCCTCTTCATTCGTTACTTAGATGGGAAAGAGCCAGCAGGATTTAATTCTTCTCTTTTTGCCCTTGCCGACTCTGAGAACAGAGGGAGAAAGCTACCAAAGCTGCTGTTTGGCTCAGTTGTTGCAGGATTTAGAGCCTAAAGTTATGTCTCATTTCTATAAGGCACTCATGCTCTGTTGGTAATCTCTGAACTGTTTCTTCAGGGATGAACAAACCTCAGTCACTGAGTGTGAGCTGAAAAAAAAAAGGTACTAGACTGGTGCTGCTTTTCCAGGAGCTGTGAACGCGGGCTGATGTATTCCACCAGGGAATAGAGTCATTCCCCTCCTACACATGTGTTGTTACATCTCTGCTCTTGGTCCAGCACCAGCATCATTTCCCAAGACTCTCCTGGAGGGAAGAGCTGTGAATGCAGCCCTTAAGTCCTAACTGAGCCCTTGAATCTTAGGCCTTAGTAGGGTTGGTGTGATACAAATCAAGCGTAACCTGTAAATCAATTTGACAGTTGCTCAGAATTGGCAGGGGATAGCAGTTGAAACCCATTTCTACAGCAGCTGCAGATGATGGGGTTGCAGAAGCTCATGCATTTGGGGAGCACGCAGGGGAGAGCAGGGAGATAGATGGACTCGCATCTGGGAGAGACCAGGTGGAAAAGCAAAACCAAGAGCCAGAGCCTTTGGAGTGTTCCCAGCCTCATGTGCCGTGGTTCAGGTGCAACAGCCCAGCCCCTCAGTGTGCTGGAAGCAGAGAAGGAGTAGCACATTTCCATACCAGCCCCACTAAGAAATAGCAATAGCAGGGCAATGAGCAGCTCAGCATCTAGAAGTGTTGTGGAGAGGAGGGAGCCACAGCTCTCCTCATCCCTGCAAACCCATTCCACATTTGTCTGCAGCCAGGCTTATTGCTCACAGAAACCTGAGCTGCCTGTAATGCACCAGATGTGCAAAAAGAGCAGCCGTTCCTCTTGCTATCATAGGCAGCCACACTTACAACAACAGCGACTTGTGCTTTGATTGCTTGTCTAAAACTAAAATTCAATTATGCAGTGCAGGCAGGCTTTGCTGTGACACAGAGGGTTAGAAATTAATGTTAACACTGTTTCTGGTTAAGACTTTTTGTGTTGATAAATAATTCATAAGGCAGTTAGCTCTTTGAGTCTGACAACACAAGAATATATTAATACAGTAGACTCAGCTAAAGGTCAGCCCTGAACAGTGAAGCATCTGAGCCATCTTTTATTCATTTTCTGACACAGACTCATTAATTATTACCACATTTGAAGGTCTGCACGGGAAAAGTGCTAATGAGAAAAAGGATATTGGGTTTGATATCTGACGCTCACTCTTTGAAATTACTTTAGATTAAAAAAAAGAGAGCAGAGAGAACAATACAAAACAGGCCAGGTAAGACCTTTTCTTTAATAAAAATTAAAATTAAAAAGTGGAAGACTAAAGATAAATTGGGAGACATTATTCAGTCAAAACCAGATGCTGCTGGGTTGCCAATCTGAGTGGCTGATGGGTGATGAAGTTTTTAAGAAAGCATTAATAAAGACATGATTAAAAGATGTCCCTATTTAGGTGAGATGTAGTTGCTTTGACTCTTATTTGTTGCCCTCAGGTTTGTTTTCCACATTTTTCATTTTGGGTGACCATTTACCTTCCTACACTGTTTACGATCACAAAATGAAGGCTTTTCTGGCTTTGTGCTGTTGTTCCTGTTGTTTTTCCACACTTTTTCTGTGCCATGCTGCTTTTAAATACCTTAAAAAAATCTACCTTGATACACCTATAGCTATCTGCTACCAAAGAAGAAGGTTATTTTTCTCATTTAGCATGGTTTCCTAAGAAAGCTCGATCTGTGCAATCACGTGTCCTAGTGTGTCTGGCTGTACTTCTCCATTCTAATTTTTTTTTTTTTTAATCCCATCAGAGAGTTGGTCCATCAAATTCGATGGAACAATGAATATCTCAAACCCAGTAAATTCTTGCAGTGTTTGTGGTGCAAAAAAAGAGAACAGAACACATATTCAGTATTCCCACTAGGGAAAATGTTGAAGCTTAAGCTTATGCCTTATTAGATATCAGAGAATTTACACAAGAAGGAACTGTAAGCACAGGCCAAAGGCAATGGGGTCTCCTTAGCAAATCTGCTTGGGGAAGTGTCTGGGGAGAGGATGTGAGCAGGACTCTGTTTATCCATAAGACAGATGAGATCTCCTCATGTTTTCAAATTCATTAGCACAGGTGTGTCTTTGTATTTATTGATGAACATGAAGGAACCAGACCTGAGCAGTTCATGGAATTCAGTGGGACTGTGACAATACCAGCTTGAAGGTTTGATGTGTGTGTGCAACTTGAAAAAATATATCCTTCCAGCTCCTGGACTTCCAAATAATGGCTTGTCTTTAAGATCAGGTTAAAGTCAGGCCACCCCTATACCCAATAATCTTTACTGCTTACAGTGCATTTCCATGGAGTTCCTGGGGAAATGCAGCAGCCTGGTAGGGAAATACTGCACTGCTTACATGATTTTGGTCTATGAAACATTCCTTATTTACATAGAGCAGCCTGTGCTTTGAAGTGATACTATGCCTGTGAAAGAGGTGAACTCAGTTTTTATTGTGTGCTAGTAGATAAATGGAAACCTGTCTTGTATGGGCAGAAAGAAATGATTGATCTATTTTGAGTTTCATTTAGTCTCACTCAGAAAAAAATATATTTTCTTAAACTCTGATGAAATGGTTGCTTTACAAATAGAGCTTTTCTCCATGCAATCAAAATTGCACTAAAAGATACACCCATTATTGATGTAAAAATTGAACCACGCTGAAATACAGATATAATATGGTGGGTTTGATGTAGTCATTGAAGGGGGAAGAGAGCACTGGAGCTAAGACCAAAACTCTTCCTTAGCTTTCATGCCACTGTGCTTTGTTGCTGCTCAGTGTGCAGGAGGGGAGAGCTTGCTTCTAATACTGCCTCATCATTCAGGGATGTCATGCTTCGTCACAGGTAATCCCATCTGCCTTACAGGAGTTTACAGAAACATCTTGTTTCTCCACACAGTAAAATGTCCTCATCTTCACAACCCCCTTGCCAACCTAAAACTTCCAGTACAATGTCACCTGCTACAGAGAGCAGCTTAGACTCCTGCAAATAAGCACAATTATTTGTTGAAAATGACCGGACTGTGGTTTCTTCCTAAATTAAGGCAAAATTTAAAGTTTTAAAGTAAATGTTACTCACCTTGCTTAAAAATCACTGGATTTTTCAAGAAGGCTTTGAAATGCGGAGATCCACTTCTCGTCCATCCCTGGGTAATAAGTGCTGGTACAACGTGAGAGACCTTCCCTTTGTCAGAGCTCGGCTGAGTAAACTGGCAAACTCTATTCACTAAACCAGTGAATGATGTTTCAAGGCTGTGAAAATATTAGCATGTAATGTAACATCTCTGGAAATGTAGTGTTTGCTACAGCTGTGTATAAATTTGTTTAATGGGTCTCTAACTCACCATCAGACTCATAAAGGCAGCCACTGTACAGGCTATTAGGCTGCAGTAACTTAATTGCTCGTTAATTGGGTAATTAGTGCTTTGTTTTGCTTTAAAGCCTAAACACTCATAAAAAGTGAATTAGCTGAGTAAACAAGAATGGAATTTTCATGATATGCTGTCCCAGTTATTGCACATAATTAATCAACCTTTTATTATCATTCCTTTTCCTTTTTTTCCCCCTCCTGGTGACTGCCTCAGGTAGGTTGGATAAACACCCCAGTTCAAACCCCAAGGAAGGTGCCCCAAGTATATCTCATTAGCTGAGGCTATATTCCATGGTTTAGGGGGTTTGTGTAAAGCCCCCAGAAGCAGAGAGACTCATGGGCAACTCAAGTGGCTGAGACCTGGTGGGGCCAGGTGGCTCTGAGATGGGAAGTTGTGCAAGAAAGGACTAATTTACCTCTTCCCATTTCCTGGTATACATGGTGTTCAGTTCCATAGCTCAGGCTAATCTACCAGAAATGTAAATGAAAACCCAGCAGCCTGGAAAACTGGTTTATTTAACCAAGATGTGCATTAACATGAGACTATTGCTCTACTCCTTTAGGTATTTGGGCAAGAGATGGGCCTGCAAATGAATGTTCTTAGCAGTAAATGTCCCCCTGGCTTTGACACAGGTAGTTAAACTAAATATTGGAAAAGGAAAAAGTTAATGGAAAGCCTGTTTGCACCCAACTATTGGAAGCTTAATTTGCACTCCCAAACAGGATTGCAGCCCCCTCATCCCTGCCAGGGTCACACAGCCTTGAATGCCAAAAGGATTGCAATTGCTGTGCTGCTTAAACAGTGAACATTCTTAATTGGGATGACGGCCTTTGCTCTAACGAGCGGCTGCAGTCGTGCTGTAGGTGCTCCATGGTGCTCTGCCTTCCATTGCTGGCCTGACTGTTTAATGATGTCTTAATTGGCTTTGAGAACTCCTCAAGAGGAGGAGAGCAGGAAAAAAAGGAATTGGTGCATTTTTTATTGTGTTTATTCTTGCTTTAGAGAAAATTTTAAAGGCATGACAGCTGAGGTAGAATATTGCTCTTGTTGTGTTATATTGCATGTAGAATTTCACATGCGAAGAACATTTTGGTTCCAGTCGAGAGCAATGGAAGTTCATGCTGGACTTCCACATTGAAGGGAAGTTAAGTATTTGCTGGTAGAAGCAAATGTCAGCTGCCTGAGTAAGGCTGAAGGATTTGGTGCACAAAGAGAGCACGAAACGCAATTAGAGTGAGTCCCAGTAACTTTTATATTTGGCACTTGTGGTCAGATGTTGATACTAAATATAAGCAGAACTGTACTGTAAAAATTAGACCTCTTTTATTGCAGAGCAATTGAGGTTTTATGAAGAATGGCACCAATCCACAGAGACTTTTTCCTAGTGAGCTGATAAAGGGAACAGCTGCAAAGTTTGACGCGTAGAAAGTTTGAGTTAGAAATCTTTGATCTGCTTGAATATATGAAGTTAAACGCTTCTTTCATGCTTCACGTTTTCCAGATTCAGCACTGTCTATGGTTGCTTTCTTGGCTGTGCTCTGCGCAGTCATCAGTTAGCAGAGGGCTGAATGGTCTGTGAAGGAGAGCACCAGGCTCTTCCCTCCAACATTGTAGGTTGGCTCTGGATGGCCTCCTGGGAGCAGAGTTTCTCTGAGATCTGGTTTGGTGTGTGCTTTTATTTAAAACCCATCTGTGTGTAACGTGCAGGAGTTTGCCACGTAGCTGTGCTGCACTGTGAGACACTGGAGCATGAAAGTGGTTGGCTGGTGGTGTGGCTGTGGTTTTCTAGCTCTCAGAATCTGGCTGAATGTGGTTTAGTCCTTTTATTGATCGAGAGGAGGGCTGGAGCAAGAGGAAGGACTGGCCAGAGTTAGGAGCCAGGCGCCTGGAGTTACGATAGCCAGATGAATCCTGTCTTGATTGTCTCTCACAGACCTGGCATTAATTGGAGTCACTAACTGAGCAATAAACACACCTTTTTTTTGTTGACTGCGGTAAGTCCACTAGACCATCACTTACTGTTTTTACTTCTTGAGAGATTGTGCCATACAAAACTTATAAAAACTCAGGAAGAAACTTGCTGTTGTTATGAAAAGAATTAGAGGAAAAAAGAATGAGTGATCTTAATGAAAAAAATTGAAGCTGTTTGAAATACATTGTCTCTCTTTGCACTTTTATTATGTATGCTGCAAAATTCCCTACAAATATGCTGACTTTAAAAAAACATGTGCGAAAGGTGTGTATTTTTTTCCATGTAATCTTATACCCTCTCCTTTTTTTTTTTTAAGTAGCATTCCAGATAAGTTTTGGAGAATTGCAGAAAATGTATTCTGTAATTTGTACTATTCGTGTGCTTCAAGAGTTTATTTTTCCCTTTTGCAGAGATTTTTCCAGTCTACAATGAAATATTGGCTCCTCCAAAACTGTGCTGGAATTTTTTTAATTGGCTGAAGGTATAAATGCTGGGAATTAACAAGTTCCAGCCTTTCTGTATAAATGCATATTAAGCTACATGTAAAACATATATTCCTCTCAAATAGCGATTCATCATCTATTAACACGCAGGCTGCAGTGCCTGGCACGTGCTGGAAGGAGTAGACAGCAGGTTTCCCGTTAACCACTGCTTGGCTCTGCCCGTGAAATACCTACAGCCACATTCATCCCAAGCAGGGTGCAAATTTGCAAAGCAGACAGACTGCCAAAGCGAGGCAAACTTTGTGATTTATTGTTTCACAGTCATACACGTTCTGCTTGTGTTTTGGAAACTTCACTTGCTCGGGAGCTGCTGAGGAGAAGGGGAAAGGAGGAGACAACCCCGTAAGCGTTGGTGCTCAAGTGCCTTCTGTGATAGTCTGCTAGGAGCAGTCGACATCCAAGTTGGAACCTCTCAGTGAGGACCGTGTCCAAAACTGATGCTCCTTGTGTCTTTTGCCTTGCATTCAAATACACACTCTTGCACATTTATCTAGCCAAGTGAAAGGCAGGTTTCAGGTTTAACCTTTAATCCATTGGCCAAATGAGAAATCCTCTCGCTTTTGTTCAGGATCTTTGTTGCTACTCCATTTTCTCATTTTTTCAGGATTATATTTTCCATCTTTCATTTGTGAATCACCTTCCTTGAAAGCACAGTTCATAGTGGAAAAACTTTCTAGCGGGATGCCATGCGTTCATTAGCAAAACTGAGCTTGAAAAGCAGAGTGAGCATTGAGAGAGCTGGGGGGAGGGGGGCATTACCTGGAAGCTGGCATGAACTTCTTGTCAGCTGAGTGCTCTCATGGCTATTGGAGAAGTTCCTGGCAGCCTTATGGCCAATTAGTAACAAAACAGATCATAATGGGGTGCAGCATTATCATGGAAGAATTGTCCTCAGTGAATCCCCCAAATGTCACAGAGGGGGATTCTTTTTCCTTCCAAGTGTCTTCCCCTCAACCCTTTGGACCTAACAAGGAAGCCAAAAGACAAGAGGCAGGCATTTCTTCTCCCTGCCAGCTTTTCTGCTGAGACAGAGTGATTCAGCTCGATGTTATTGTTATTAGTGCTGCTATCATAATAAGGGTGACAGTTTTGTCATGGAGGAATACATGGCTCTGCAGAGCCCCAGCCCTGGAAGGCTGGGACATTGTTTGGCAGCTGCCTTGATCTCTCTGTTTCAGGGAGTTTTTAGGAGAGCTGTAAGGGATGATAAAGGCTGACAGAGAAGATCAAGCTGATAAATAGTCGGAAAATTTTCCCATACAAAACCCAGCAAATCTGAAAACAGAGCCACAGCAGCAGAGAGATTTATGTATTATGTATTGAAAAATACAAGCGTGGCACGCTGTGAGAATGCTGGATCGCCGGCTCTCCTCAGCTGGGCTTTCCAGTCTATTAAATTACTCTGGGCCATAATCTGTTATAATAAATTGTTTGCATAGCACCTCTGGAGCACACTGCCAAGCAGAGGAAAACAGGCGACTTCCTCTGAAAAGCTTGTGGCCTGAGCATTGAGGAGTCACAAATGGGGCAGTGGTTCAGGAGAGAGGAGATGGAAAAATTATTAGAAGGGTGAGGGGGCAGCAAGGGAGGTTTTCCTGGGAGAGTTGTTTTTTATAATGGCTGTGTAAAGGACAAGGGTTGGGGCTGAAAGATGAGGAGGGAA
The DNA here is from genome assembly GCA_024500445.1 of Entomyzon cyanotis. NCBI lineage: Eukaryota > Metazoa > Chordata > Aves > Passeriformes > Meliphagidae > Entomyzon > Entomyzon cyanotis. Next base: position 6,395,316 of record JAKEPQ010000852.1, read on the forward strand.
GATGCTGGAAAATAAGAGAGCAGGATGGGATTTCTATCATTTAGCCTCCATGGGATCAAGTGCATTACTGCTCTGAATAATGCCCTCGTTTAGCTCCGTTGTGTGATGGATTTGAAGCTTCAAAACATAAATGAAACTAAGGGCCTAGATAGCCTAATGCTGTTATAAATTTTGAAGACTTGGTTTCAAATATGATTCAGGCGCCTTAGTGAAATGCGTTTGGGGATCTCTGCTCCATCCCTGTTGGGTAATTGTGCACATCACAGAAACATCACATCCTGGCATGATGCTGGTGCTCCGCCAAATGGAGGCTCTGAGGCCGCAATAGCAAGGGCAGCTGCAAGTTGTGATTTAGGAATGTTGGCTGGGAGATGTGGAGGCAAAGTCTACAAAGTTTCTGCCTAGAAAGCATTTTAAAAAAAGGAAACAAAAAAGAATCTCAAAGTTAATTCTCTTGTGGAAAAAAGCATGTTGGAAAAGAGGCAAGTACTTTGTGAAATTGCCAATGCCCCATTTCCCTGGGTTATAAAACTTCTGGCAAATACATCAACTGTATTCTCCTCCCCTTTCAGATTACATGCAGTGTGTCTGAAATAATTTTTTAACAAATCACAACATTAAAAAGGAGGACAAAAGTCTGAATAGTATATGCTAGGTCAAAGATGAAATGCTGGCCTAATGCACAGCCAAAGCAGCTGCTTCCATTACTGTTGCTATTCTAAAACTCATGGTCGCTGGCTGGTTGTGTCCACCACTTGGGATTACTGACATTTTTCTCTGTCATCCAAAAATGTAGAAAAACTTAGGCTGCAAACATCCTCAACTCTGTTTGAGTAGCTCTAATTTACATGACTTAGGTAGGCGTAAAAAGTGAGAAATGACCTTTTCAACATGACTTCAGATATTAAAACGATCTTACAATCTTATTATCATGAGAACATTTCGCAGAGTATTAAGCTCAATAAATTACCTTTTCCCCAAGCTGCTAACCCTCGATCCCTCAGGGGCAGCTGCAGCAACGATGTTGGTTCACGGCCTTCTTATTTTAGCTGAATTGCTTAATTGGTATGTGTTCTACATCCCCGATTGAGTATTTGGAGCACAAATGAAGGTTAGAACCTTTGCGCTAGTTATCGACTGGAAGAAAATTGATTCACGCTCAGGAGTGCAGTTGGGAGACAATTCACAATCCTCCCTTGGAAGGAAAGATTCTGCTCTTTTCTTTTCCCCTAGATTTCTTGCAAAGGTCACTCCAGCTGAACACAGTCATATTTTTGGTTTGGTGGTTGCTTTTTACGCAGCAAATCACTGTTTGAGGACCGGAGGTTGAGTTTCCTGGATGTGTTTGTAGCTGAACTTGAAACTGAGGTACTGGGGATGTTGTCCTTCCCTCTCCCTGCCTCCCCCTGGTCTTTGCACACCTGCATTTGTTGTTCCCCAGAAGAGATGTCCCTGTGTGGGGGCATCTGTGGAAAAACAAGTCATAATTCCCCAAGTGTTCTCCACCATTGCTGGATCCAAGTGAAGGGAGGAAAGGGTTATGAAAGAACATCACAGTTTCAGCTCGCAGCCTCGAGATGTATTCCATAAGGTGACTTCCCAAAGCCATGTTTCCATTGTGCTGAACATCTTTAGTTCAGTGAGTGAAAATAAATCCTTAAGTAAAGGTCATTCAAGATGAAGCTCAGAAATGCCAGGAAGTGACAGCAAAATTTACCAAATTGCTGTGCTGAACAAATTTAAACTAAGTGCACATGCCTTGTACTGCCTAATAATTGATCTTTTCTTTGCAATATGATCAAGCCCTTCTGCATCAGCTGCTACAGATGCCTTTGGTTTTTTTTGTGATCTTTGTTGCAGGAACCTGAGCTTTCTTGTGGCCAGTATTAATAGAAACATCAAAATGGCAGAGATTCTGCTTTCTTTTTAATGTTCATTAAAGGGCAAACATGTGACTTAGCCAGCCTCAGCAAGATTCCCTGTGGCTCCATGAGCATGCCAAAAAGAGAGGCAAGGCAGCCAAAGCAAGAGGCATTCCTGGGCTACAGAGCATGTTACACTTAATCCAGAAGGGAAATGGAAAGAAAAAGCTTAAAAGTCAGACAGACACGGAGGGGGCAGCAGGATGTCAGCTCAGCATGTTGACATGCCACAATCTGTTAGCTCTGTCTCGTTAATGCAGAGGCCAGTGAGAGAGGAGATAGACAGGATTGGAGGAGGAAATTTGGCAGCATCAAATAAACCCAGATCCAGTCACTGAGATTCCATGAGGTGCTTCGTCTGAGGAACACTGTAAAATTAGAATAGAGCTCTGTTCCTGAATTCAGCAGTGCAACCTTGAGCGCTTTGTTCAGTGGGTGGTAACTAATCTGAGGATTGGTAGATCTTCCCCCTTGCTCCAAGGGACAGCAGCACAGTGAAAATGGTGGTTTTTCTATAATGCATGACCAGGTACTATGAGAGAACCCATTTGCTGTGACAGGTTTTGCCTCTGTCCGTTACTGACACTCGTGGGCTCTGCACAGTTCAGGTGGGCATTGGCTGCCATCCCACAGTCAGTGGCTTTCCCATGTTTGTGGAGACTTGTGCAAGTGAGACAGCTGATATCTTAAAGGTAATTCAGTGGTGTCTGAAGGTATGTAAATGCCATAGTCTGAAGGACCCTGTGGAAGGCTGGGAGGTTTTTTTATTTGGCCACTTGCCTTTATTTTTTCTATTTTGTGGCACTCTATACTTTATTGAAAGCCTTTTGACACCTATGAGAGTCTTAAAACTTGTGGTAAGCATTGTGATAATTTAAATATATAAATTCAGATTTGTTCTTCTGGTAAAAGAAAAAGTGGTTTTGATACTTGCATAGGAAGTCCAACAGAAAATGATCCACTGCATGGAACATAATACAGAAAGATATCACTGTCCTAGAAATCTGTAAGGTAAAAATATAAAATATCAACAACAAATGAGCATTTAGAGATGGCAGCAGTAGTTCTGTGGGTGTCTCAGTTTTTGGATTTACCCTGAGTTGTGTATTATCTTTATTTTAACACAGCCAAGATTTCAGAGCCAAAGTCAAATATCAGCATGATCAGTGACTGACCATAAAAATAAGTAAATGGAGCACTCCCCTGATTCTTGGCACTTCTGCAATGTTTTTTCTTGGTATTGTTTGGAAGAGCCTCTTGGGACCTTCAAAATGAAAATGTTTCCTTATGTTTTCTCTTCCATTAAGTCTGACACTGAACTGAAGGTTATTCTTGCTGTCAAACTGTTGGTGTTTGGGGCTTTTATTTTGGCTTTTATTTTTCTTTTTTTAAAATGAGAAAATTAAAAAGCTTTTTAGTAATTTTTATTAAATTCTCTTGCGTCTCACACAGATACAGTTAAAAGAAGATTGGCAACAAGTCGTGACTTAAGCAGAAAAAGTGTTACTTGCCTCTCCTGTCGCAGTAGTTACCTCACTTCAGTTGTCCCAGATGTCCTGCTGTTGCTTGCAGGAGGTGGGAACGCCACCTTTGTCTGTTGAGGAGACTCCCCTTGCAGGGAGCAGTAGCAGAAGGGCCAGCAATGCCACACCAGGGTTCTGACAAAGGAAATCCAGCAAATGTGAGTATGTTAGGAAGCACAGGAGAGATGCAGGTGTCTCACACTGGAAGCAGGAATGGTGACCTGCCCTGTCCCCATGTGGGCATCCCCAGCACAGGACCCTCCTGATGCACACACTCTCCTGTGCTGTCTCAGTTGCAGGAAAGAAACTCAGTTCTGATCTTGGGCCTTCAAAGCTTATAGTCTGGTTTCTCTTCTTCTTCTTCAAAAAAAAATCCACATGCACGTGGATTTTGTGTGGTCTAAATGTATTTATAACTCTTCTGAGAACCCACAGGGTTATCCTGGCTGGGTCTGCCCTATGACACGGCTGCAGCTCATTTTGCCATTCTGATAAAAGCAGCATAGTCCTTAAACCACTTGAGATCTCTCTTCACTGAAAAGAAATATGTTTGTTATTAAGCTGTGTGGGAGAACGTAAATAATTGTATTGGGAGTGAAATAATATTTGTAGCTTTTATTTATATCGTGAATACTTGCAGTGAAAGGTCTAAGGAGCAAATGAGCAAAATACCTTCTTTTTTCAGCCTCTGCATCATGCATGTTGTCTGCAGATACCAGACATCAATTCCATAGCTTAAAAGTTATAGAAAGCTAACTGTAAATATGTCAACATTTTCTTTGTCATCCCAGAGCGCTCAATAATCTCTTAGTTAACTTGGATGTAAGCCAGGGAGTGCCGTAGCAGTAAGGTCCAAGGCTTTGAACTTGATTCAAAACTGTATGGAAACCTGGTTTCAAACGCTAAGATTTTGATGTTCTTACAGTAAATTCTCTTGCCAAAGGGACAAATTCCAATATTTTATATTACTTAGGATTTTTGAGTGCTGTATGCTTCATGCCTAATGTGCTGTGAGTTCTGTGACCTACATGGCAGCATTGAAACTGCAGTCCAGCTTACCTTCCCTCTGGACCTGTATCCTTTGGCACTGCCTCGATTCCACCCTGGATTTTTACCTTTTGTACGTAAATCTTTCATAGGAAGAGAGAGACATTCATCCACAAAGTTTCCAAGCTTTCTGTGTCAGCAAAACCGCTGAAGTGGTGGCAACTTGGAGGTGACTTACTCAGTGGTGATGAGTCTTCAACAGCCTCTTCAAGGCAGAAGAACGAATCCCATCTTTCTCAAACGTGTTTTTGCTTCGTGCCTCACAGTCAGTGAGCTGCTGTCGTTGACTGGAATAGCCAAGTCAGGGAAAACCAGGAGTCCTGGCTGTGTTCCCCGAGGGAAATGGGGAGGCAGAGACACCCCATATTCTCGGCGCCGCTGCAGCAGTGCCCAGGCTGAGCCGAGGGCACGAGGTCCACGAGGAGCCAGGGAGCGGAAGCGTCCAATTCTCACCCCGCCAGCTCCGGGCTGGCAAACCTCCCTGCTGGCAGCCAAGCCACTGGGGGCAGCCTCCGATTGAATTTCCCAGCCTGGAAAATGTTCTAAGAAAGGAAAAGGAGTTAAAACAAAAATAGACCAAACATGCCAAATGGCAGCCAGGAAGCTGAGAGCAGGTTCTAGGCCAGAGGCCAAGCGAGGCTGAGCGCAGCAGCGTCTGACACACGGTGACAGTCGGGATGGGGACAGGGCCGTCACCTTGCAAAGGAGCAGCAGCCACCAGCTCTGGTGGCAGCGGGGTTTTGGGAAAGGAAAGAGCCCTCCAAGTCTCCTCCTAGGAAATGTACGTTCTAGGGGCAGAAGGGATGACTTTTTAGGAAAAACCAGGCAAGCCAGCACAGCATTTGCAAGTGTATAATTCTGGATTTTAATTATTTCTTTTTGCCATTTTTTCACGGCCTGATTTTTCAAGAAAATGTTTAAACTCCGGGACGAAAGTGATCCTTGTGACTCAGAGAGCAGCCGTGGAGGTGTGAAATGGGGTGTGAGTGGGTGTGACAGCTGGCTGAGCACAGGGAGGGTGTTTGGATGAACGATGCAGAGCAGCCACCTCGCAGTCAGACTGCAGGTGATCAAATACAGGTGGCTAAAAGCTTTAGGGAGTTTTAAGCCAACATAGTAAAGTCCTGAATATTCTTTCATAAAAAAGTAGCTTTCAGGGCCAGATGGAACCAGTTCCTTTCACACTTTATGTATAACCCAAACACAAAGGTAATTTTATTCTCTCAGTCTTGCAGTGAGCCTGGCAACTTGTGTTTGGCCAGTTCACATCATGCTCAGCTCTCCTAGTCTGGATCAGAAGACTGAACAGCGATGAGCAACAGCAGCCAGGCAGGGAATGGGGCAGGGAGTGCTCTGGGGTGTCGCTGTTGAGCGGCTAGCTGAGGAATGACCCAAGTTCTCAGACAAGGAAAGAGAGGAGAAGAGGAACTTTATTGTTTTGAATTCCATATATATAGAGTCTACAGAAGTGCCCCAGATTGGTCAGCCCGAGACCTCCCTCTAGGCACAATTGGCCAAGCCCGAACTGACTCAATCCTGAGAAACTGTTTGCAAAACATCCAAACTTTATCTTGTTTATGAAATATAGCAAAATGTTCCCACGGGAAGGACCTGTGCTAGCCACACTGGGGAACACCTTTGTGGGGGTAGCTGGACAGATACCTCTTGGCCTCCTTTCCTACACATACTGCATATCACAGCTGTGTCCAGCTGTGCCTTCTGGATTCAAATCCACTGGTTTTTCTTCTCCTTTGTCATATTTCAGCAGCAGCAGCAACCCACCATCTTGTGCCAGTTATCATCCCACCATTTGTTCTTGTTTAGTTCTCTGTTCGTGCAGGAATAAAAACAATTATATTACCAATAAATCTCTTCAAACCCAGTGAAGGAAATTTTGAAACAACAGTGATTAGCTTATAATCATTGTGGCCCTAGCTTTGGCTTAAAGGAAAAAGCCCTTGTGACCAGCATATGAAAAGATATATAATTCTAGTTTCCATCTTCTGAAGCTCCTGAATCAGCAGTAGGAATTCTGCCCAAATGTGGAGGGCGAGTATGAACTCAAAAGCTTTGAGATTCTTGGAGCTCTCTTTTCCTGGGAAGGGTGGGAGCAAAAAGAAGGCACAGAATGTTCTCATAAGCTTTCACAGGGAAAACAATATGGTAAGATTGAGGAGATACACATGTGGAAGGAATGTACTCTTAAGATCAAGGCACTCGAGAGGGAGCTCTTGGGTACAAGATGTGTTTCCTTGATTAATTCTCATTGCCTGCACTTGTGGCAGAGGGAAAAAGGGGAATGAGTATGAGCAAGGTGGGCTTATGTTTTCTCTACTGTGCTCTTCTGGTGCACCTTTTTGTTGTGTTCTTCAGCTCAGACATTTACTGCAGCATGAGGAATGTTGTGCTTTGAAGCTGCCTACATCATCACCCAGGCTCCTGTGGGGTGGCTGTGTCACTGGTTTTCTCTTGAAGTTAGAGTTATGCAAAAGCCATTTATTTTCAGTGAGTTGAGCAAGTTTCCTCCTTCTGTTTCTTGGATAGCAAGAAGCAGATGATCAGGTTGAAGCAGAAACTGAGAAATGTTTATTAACACTTGCTTTGAATGTGTTTCACTGCAAAGAAGCTAAGGAGTCAATATATATTTTAATTGCTGCTAAGGAGGAAAGGGTGACTCATTGACAAAACTCCACTGTCTATGTTGGGTGGAGTTTTGTAGGTTTATGTTTGTTGACATTAGTATCTTCTGAACTGACAGTTTTAATTAAACAGCCCACCTCTAGTCAGAAATTTTATTTCTTTAATGCAGAAGAAGTCAAATTTTGCAAGATGGTCTTAGCAATTAAAATCAGGATGTAAGTTTATCAGATTAAAAGTAAAGCATACTTTTCTTTGTTCTTTAATGGAGGGCTGGTTGTTTTGAGCACGTAGCCAGCCCAGGTCACTCAACCACAAAAGTCTTTTCAAATGTATTTAAATTGACAACACAGCCTAACTCAAAGAACTTGCTTTTGTTTCTGTTTTCATGACAAAGAATTACATGAAATGAGGGAAGTTATCAGGCTGAATCTTTGTTATCCTAAACTCACGTTTGGAATAGAATAAATTACAGGATCTTCTGTAGTCATTGCTGGATTTAGTGATTGTGTAACTGAATATGAAATTATGACCTAGTTTTTTTGGAAGTGGTAGAATACACAAATACAGCCAAAGATTTCTTTGATGTGGTCTTTTTTTCTTTTTTTTTTGCCGTTGTAGTTTTCACAACTAAGCTATTGTTAAAAATCTGCAAGACACAAGTGACAATTAGAAACCAAAATGCTTGCCCTTGAAAGAATAGCTGGGATACAGATTTATTTGTGTTGAGCTTTGCAAAAGGAAGAATATTTGGTGATACCTGTTGCTTCTTATGATGTGTGTACAAAAATGGCAAAAGATGCCACAGAGTATAAATGACAATTATGTGAAGAGGGGGCTGTGGCCTCTATTATAGATGTGGTGTCATTCCTCTCAGACTCCATGTGTTTTGAATAGGTGGGTTAATTTCTTGTGTTTGGGATGTTATTTGATACCTGAATGATAAGATTTTTGGGGTGTGAGGGCTGTGTTTACTCTAGAGGATCTTAAAGTGGCCAAGAGAGAGAAAAAGAGAGTAAACAGTTAATGTGTTCAGGAAACAGACTTCAAAGTTTGCTGTGAGTAACATTCTTCCTCCTGAAAGTTCAAAATGCCAGACTCTAAAAGCCACTCAGTACTTCAAAAGCAAATGTATCACAGTAATGCATAACCCTCTAGATAAGGTGTCTCCTGCCAGCAGGAAAAAAGAAAGTAAGTGTGAGTGAGAGACACAGACAGAGAGATGTTGGGTGTGGTGGGCAGGGTCTGGGTTCCAGCTGTAGAGATGGTTTTTCTTAGTGAAATCCTGGAGCAAGGCTGGAGATAGAGCCAAGAGCTCCTCAGTGGCACTTGACTTCATCCCATCTCTCCGTATTCCTCATGGCAGGAGGTGTGGCAGAGTGGGGAGCTCTTAGACCCTACTCTGCAGCTGCTCCTGCTCAGTCCAGCAGCATGAAAATTATTCTTAGAGATTGCATGTGCTGTGTGTCTTCCACATTTCTCAGTGTTTCCAGTCTTGTTTCACAAAACCATGTCTGCACCAGTTTCACCAAGAGCACACACGGAGCATTTGGCGAGTGTGCTGCTACATGCAGATTTTTTTGGGAAGCGAGTCAAAATTGGAGTAATGACTTTCATGAATCATTGTGGTAATAGAGAAATTCTCTTTATTGACCTGTGTGGCTGGCACTGATATCAGTCAGTACTCCTTGGGGCTGTGGGAAACCTTATGAACATCATTCATTTAAGCAATAAACAAAAAAAAGAGTGCATCCAGACTACACGTTTTTCCCAATGCAGCCTCTTAGCAAAGAGTTGTCTAATTCACTGCAACTATGTAACATTTCTTATATATATTCATTATTGTTATTCCTATTTTTCCGAAGATATTTTAACTGTTATTTTCCCTAATTATAGGGGAAAATACTCCAGAGTAAATTAACGGGGAAAATACTCCAGAGAGAGTAAAGCATAGAAATCATGGGATTGTTAAGATCATCAGGTACAACCGTCAGCATAGCCCCACCACCAAATGTTCACCTCTCAACCACATGCTCAAGTCCATATCCACATATTTTTTTAAAGTCTCCAGAGATGGCAATTGCACCACTTCCCCAGGTAATGAGGTACTGATGGTCAAGCTGTAGCTGTGTGACAGCAAACACTATACATTGGTGGGACAGTAACTTCAGAGAGACCTTTGCTGTGAGAGCAAAGGCATTTTTGCCTTCTCATGCTGCTTTCCATCCACCTGCTTAGTACACTCTGGGATCAAAATTCCTTCCATCCCTCTGTAGTTGGTCCTATTGTCCCACAAAGAATAAACAGCCATCTCTGAAACACTGAGCATGAGCCTTGGCCATGAAGTGGTGGTGGTGGGTCTCTTAGAAGAGCAGGACTAAGAGCCTTCAGCGCTCACTTCCAAAGCTTCTGCAACCCTGAACATGACCATTTCCTGCTGCCTCTTTAGCTTTGGAGCAGCAAATTGGTGTGGCATGTAGGCAAAGCTTGGGCAAATGATGGAGAAGTATTTTTTCCTGCAGTATCACCAGACAGGTAGATGGGCAAGCTGGTAGATAGAAGGATAAGGATGCAACTAAAAGTATTTCCTCTGTTTCAAGCTGCAGCAATCAGCCAGTCCTTTCCCACTGATGCATATCAGATAGGTGCATAAAACCATACAATTCTTTTGTTCAGAAAGGCCCATGAATGCTTGAATATTCTGTCCTGTTTTCAGGAGCAGTACAGCCGCATCGGGGCTAACAAAAATCAAGTGCTCGTGTAAACAAGGCCTATTTTCTCAGTGCACTTGCAGTTTTTTTCATGGCATTGTAGTAAAAACACCTGAGCCCTGTCTATTTTCAGATCCATGGCTGTTGGAAAATGAGTGTGTTTTGTAGTGTACCAGAGACTGCAGAGAGCTAGCTCCTTGGTCTCTAACAAATACCGCTGGAGAACATTAAGCAGCAATTCACTGTTTCGTTGGCAGGAAATAGGATGTTTTTGAAGTGTGACAATGTGTCTGTTTAAATTTTGATGAGACACAGGTTCACGAAAGGTAATAAGGGTTTGTTAACCATCCTGGAGTGCTTGCTGTAGAGGGTGTCTGTTTTCAGTGTCAGCTGATGGGGAAGGACATTCGTTGGCCAGCGTGTGACTCGCTGCTCATTCACTGGATCTGGCCTTCATGTGTTAAGTAGAGGGACAGAAAAGTGTCACTGGCCACTGAGCATTTTTCACGGCTGGCCGGTACCTTGAAATCAAGCTATTCCAGCCTGCTGGAGGTACGCAGTGGAAAGAGTCCTTAATTAAAACTCACTTGGAATTAGAGCTTAATATGGGCCAGATAGCTCAAGAGCACTGCAGGGAATGGAGGCTTCTGGTGTTTTACATGTTAATTTGTTAGAGATGCTGTAGGGCAAGCCCTGTCCTTTCCTAGGTGCCAGGACCGATGCTTTTATGATCTGGCATGGGCTTTCTGTGTATTAATTTCCACTTCCCTTTGTAGGGCCACTATCCTGGTGTTTGAATGGCCCCTTCAGAGCAGATCTGTGCTTCAAGGGCACTGTGGGGTTGTCTGAGTCTTGCTGGGTTATCCAATGTGCTTATTTTCACAAGGCAGACGTGAGTTAATAAGGCAGCTCCATTTCAAAGCTTAGGTGGCTTTATCCTCTTCTTGTCTTCTTCTGGGAACTGTTAGCAGCATTTACCTTCTTCTTTCTCAGATGTCTGAGATGTACTTTGGACTGTTCCACATTTTTTGTTTGTGTAAAGTACAGTAAAAACTGCAAACAGGAAGGATGTATGTGATTGCCTGCTGGTTATGAAAGCTCCTGTAAGCGCCAGCTTGGAACAAAGGAAGCACTGAAAAAGGCAACTGTAAAGAAGCAAAGGATTAATTTTAATGCAGTTTAGAAATTCCAGCAACTTTTTTCTGAGTGTAGAATAAACATTTTAGTGAATCGAGTGAAACAATCTGGAGGAAACAGGGATTTGTGTTCTTCTTGATGGACTTGATCCAATTTTTAGTGGAAATTATCCTTCAAAGCTTCACTGAGGCCCAGATTTGAAAAAAGCAGCCCTTCCTCTCGAGCCTGTTCAGATGAATCATTGTTCATTATTTGTGTTATACATTAATGTGTGGTTGCCTCCATCGAGATAGATGTTCTGCCATATGCAAGCACATATTAGAGACAGTCTTTGCCAAGAGCCTTCTCGATAGCTGAGGGGGGAAGCAGTATGGGAGAGGAGGAGGAGGAGGAGGAAGGAGGGTTGGATGACGAACCAAGCGCCAACAGGGAATGTGATTTCCAGAAAAAACCTCCACTGACAGTCTGCCAATGTAAAACCAAGGTTGCCTCCCCACACATCTTCCTCTAATAGCCGTCATCATCCATGGACTCCCAAGACATTTGCTTGCACCTACCTCCTCCTTGTATGCATTTCCTTCGCTGGGAAATCACACTGTCTCGGAGCATGATTTATTAAGGCTCAAATTGAAATGTCATAAATAATGGGAAGTGACTTGGTGGAGCTGTGCTGCTGTCCAGAGCAGCAGCATAAAGGTCACAGCACATGCAGAAGAGTGTCACCTTCACAGCTCAGCTTCTGAGCCATTATTCCTGGACCTAGCAGCAGCCTTAGGAGGAGAACTAATAAAAACATCATGGCAGAATGGATATACAGCAGCCTGAATGCACCATGTCTTTGTTTGATTCTGCATCAAATACAGTCTATGATTTTTATCTCCATCACCTCAAAGCAAAAATAAATAAATAAAATACAGATTTTCCCACCTGTTATGCATTACTATACTTATCCTGTGCAATTGAATCAAAAAGAGATGAAAAGAGGGTTAATTACCATATGTCAGTGTTTCAGATTCCACAGATTCTGGGGATTATTACACTATTCAAAAATTGCCAAAGATTCAGAGATAAATATTTTGCTTCTCATCAATGAGAAAGTTCACTGCCTGGAAATATCCCATCCCTCTATCACACAAGATCCTGTCTTGGAGCAGTGGCTGGGATCGGGGAAAGAACCATTTGAGTGCAGAGTCATTCCTGTAGGCACATTCCATTCCATAGATTCAGTGGGTCAAACACATCACTGGATGCTTTGCAGCTGAGGGATAAGACAGCAGAGCCTTTGGCCCCTCTCTTCAGAAGTAAGAACCATTTATCAGGAAGCCATTCCTGGTTCCTCATGTGCCCGAGGGGAGGTCTGCACTCAGCCAAACGTGAAGGGGTGTTGGAGCACTAGAGATAGTTTATCTTTCACTAAAACATCCGATCTTGATTTTCAAGTGTTACAAGGTATTATGGTGTTAGTGATGGACTGCCACGTTCAGACCTTCTCAGTCTGGCAAGAGCATACATCTGCCACATCATCTACACTTCACTTCTTTTTGCTCATATTAATACTTTAATTTGTTCCTTAATATCTGTAGATACTTGTAATTAACTGCGTAGTTTTTCCTCTCCATTTTTGCTAATTATAATTAGATGTCACAGTGACTGTACATTATTGTTCTTATAACTTCAGGGAGACAAAAAACACTGAAATAATAGGTTACAGAAATGAAAGCTTCATGCCAGCTTCAGGAAACACAGAAATGGTGATTGATCTGAAACTCCCTCACTCACCAAGAGGGAAGCGAGGCACAGCTGAGTTAGGTCAGTTGCTCAAGCCCCAAAGATTGGTTCAAAGCAGAGTTCTAACCTCAGGATCTTTCACACAAACTTGGAAAGTGATAGGTACTCTGGGCCCTTTCAGGGGTTTTCAAATCTTCTTTTTACCTTTCTTTCTTCTGAAGAAAGGTGTAAAATAGGGTTGCTTTCATGAGATATGCATAAAGAAGGCAGCTGTTACCAAGCTCTGAATAGACCTGATTAATCAGATGTATCCACAGCGGGATGTTGTGTGTCTTGTGTGTAATTTGGAGTTGGATGTTTTTACCTCTAGCACACCTTAAAAACCTCTCTGGATAATTCTCAGTAAGTCTTCCATCGATCATATGGAATTTTTCAGCTGAAATCTGCTTTCCATTTACTTTTCACCTTCAAATTGCGGTTCCCCAAGGTCCTTTATAGAGAACTATAAATTGTAGATAGACGTTTTTGATTCTTTTTATTCAAGCTTAATATCTTGCTCAGTTAGTGAACCCTTAGGAATTGCCGTGTGGCCCCTTATAACCGGGGTGGTAATAAAGTGGCGGATTTGCAGAAACCCTATAAAAACGTGTGCAACGGTAAATTGTATTTAGGCTACTACTGGGGAGAGAGGCATGAATGTACAATTATGAGAAGGATGTCCCTGAAGAGAGATTTCAGTCCGTTGCCATAGTCTAAATCCTCTATCTTGTGGTGCACAAGGTAATTCAGGCATAGAGCAGAGGATTTTTTTTTTTTCTAAAGAGATTATATTACCCATCTCCTCTGTTGATGGATTTTATTGCACAGGTTCACTGAGAGTTTTATTATTGCATTACTTAATGTGTTTTTGAGGTTCCTGAAACATTTAAAATATAATAATGAGTTCAGCTGTATGCCTGCACTTGGCTCCTCTCAATCTGTGACCAAGGCAGAGCTGTGACCCTGGTGAGCAGCCATCCCAACAGCTCTCCAGGAAGTCAGTGGCTGTGGTGGATCCCAGAGTGCTGATTCCCTGGAGAACGGCTTGAATGTTAAACAGACTTGTCAGATATCGAATAAATAACAGATTCCAGTCCTTTGCCTTCTTCCAAAATAGGGCAAGGGTGAGTTATGACAAAGATGGAGTGATGGCTACGGGATGTGCCTGTGATTGACAGGCTGCTTCTGCCACCCAAGTTTCTGGTGCCACATCTCCTTCTCAAAGCCAGCTGCTCAGATAACAAAGTGTCATTAAGTGCCATGACACTTGTCATACCATTTTAAAGAAGTGTTGTGGTGTTATTAAAAAAAAAGCTTTCCCATGTGGAAATCATGGCATAACATCCTTCTTAATAGGGTGATAATGTGGACCAGTCTTAGTTCTCTTCAAATAGATAAGAACTTCTTCCTAATTAGAAAGAATGTTTATATTGTGTCGATAGGCCTGATTTTTGAGACTTAATCCAGACCCTTTTAAAAAAAAGTGATTCTTCATTATGGGCTTGGGGTTTTTTTTAATAGAAAACATAGGATTTTTCCTGCCTAACTACATTTTTTTCCTGTTATTCTCAAAGGAGTGGGAATAGTAGGTCTGTTGGAATAGTTCAGCATTCATACATTGCTTGCTAACCCAATCAAAAAGCAGCATGGGAATATAGCTCTCTATTACAGTGAATTCCCATACTGCTAATGTCAAAAATTACACAATATTTTGGTAAAAGAGCAACTTCCACTACTAGCAAAAGGAAGGTTCCAAGTTTGTGGTGTGAATTATAAGACAAAAATGAGCCAAAAACCCATGACTGAACCATATCAGGTGCTCTTTTGCAAGGTTTTCCTTGGGCTTTGCCAGGCTGTGGACTGCCAGGCAAATCCTGCAGAGTGCTGCCATGGCTGAGGCAAGTATCTGAGCAATCATGTTGGGTTTCTTCTTTAGTTTTTCTTTTCCCAAATGGGGACATGGCTACCTGCAGCAGCACCAAGTTCTTTCAACAGAAGGAGTCTTCTGCACCCTACAGGGCTTAATGAATCCAATTTTCAGCCATTTTTTCATTAGTGGGAGCCTGAAGTAGTTAAGTAGAATGCACCCAAGTGCAGACTTTTTACAGCTTGTTAAAATCTCAGATGAGTTTGCCTGAAAGTTTGTATTCAAGTTTACAGAGCAATGCTTAACATGAGTAAGGCAGTAATACTGGATAGGGTCTCCAGTTTAAGTCTTTTTCACTCTTTTCCAGTGAATGACCTGAATCTAGGGTTTAAGTTCTGGCATCTAAGTGTGGGTATGAACTGAGACCATTTAGCTCACAATGCAGATGATCTAGCATTTGGATTTTAGAGGAACTGTCTCTAAATTCTCTAAAGTTGCTTTATTTTCAGTATATTGAAAACAAGTCTACTTTATTCCCTTTACTCTTATCAGCAAATACGCTTTCATTTTGTGTTACCTGTGCCTTGCCATGTTTCTGATGCTGATGAATAGCAAGTATCAGACTCAAATGCTCAAAATTTCCTTCAGGATTACATTCAGTACAACCAGAGCAGCCCAGCTGCGACTCTGGGCTCTTGTGTCTAGTAGTTTCTGTGCTATAAGCCACATCCAGAAAGGAAAAAAATCCTGGATAGCCAGCTGGGGACAAGGGAAATGTTCTACTGTCGCATGGCTGAGGACAGTTAATCTGGCAGCCTTCATTAGTTGATGCTTAGCATTCAATATAAACTCCTCTGTGTGCTTGAATGTTTCACCAGTCCACAGTATAGTTGAAACTTTATGCTTCTAATTTTACTCAATGGAAACCAGATGAAATGAACATAGGAATAGTCAAAAGAAAACACTGGTTGAAATATAGGCCTGTGAGCAAGGAAAAACCCTGAATTCTTTCTAAACCCAGATGAGTCACCAACCCTCTGTAAGAGATGCCTCAATCACTTGAGTACTCTCCATCTTTTATTAAGCTCAGCAGGAAAAGAGCTTAAGCCATGATAAAACTGACCCTGCAGCTGCATCATTTTCTCAGGCAAATGAGCCTGGGATGGAGGACGCCGTGATTTCAGAGATCACAGTGGTGGAGGTTGGCCACGTTTCACCCAGCAGATTAGTCACTGCTCTGGTGGCTTTGCCTGGTGCATTCCCCTCTGCTTACCCACTGGCCACGACTGCCTTGGCTGCGTCTGTGTCGAGTTTCCTCTTTGCGGTGGATGTGTAGGAGGCTGGATTTTGGTTCTCATGAAAGCGAGAGAGCGAGCGGTAGCCAAGCATGGGATGTGCAGGTGCTGCTGAGGCGCTCAGTCATAACTCAGTGCCTCAGCTCAGACCTGAAACTGCCCCAGCTATTTAGAGTTTAACTGCAACCACCGTGGCCCCAGTGGGACTGAGATGTCTCGTGTCTTGGGGACACCGACACGCTTCCATGGAGACCAATCTGTGATTCTGAGTCTTATTTGCATTACTAGTAGAGACAGATCATTTTTAAACATAGATCTTTAAGATGTCAAAGTAAGATATCAACACAGTTTAAACATATTAGTAAGTAATAAACAGAAATAAACCTCTTAGAGGAAAGAAATCTGGGAACAGACATGCTTTAGATCTTCTCCTCTTTGGTGAAGGATTTGTCGTTTCTAAGTTGTATCTCTTCAATCAGACTTTATCTTGTAGATCGGACCCAAACCTGAAAAATAAATGCTTTGGGTAATAACTAAAAAATACACAAGCAGAGATGTCTGGAGGTATGCAGGGAGACAGAGTATCTGTGGCTTGGTGCCATGGAAGTTCCCTTTATACCTAAAGTAAATGCCTTTTTTGTGGCAAATGATAGGCCAGCTTTAAGTTCCCTATTTACTTTTTTAATATTAGTACATTTTAATTATGTTCAAAGCCATTTCCAGCACTATTTCAACTCAAACTCTCTGTTTCCAGGACTGTCTGAAAAACATGAGGGATGCACTGTTTGAAGGTGTAAGTTATACACAGTCATTAGGCTTGTCTTCTGCCTTGCAGGTTTGGTTTCAGGATGTCTGGTAAAGTAGAAACCAAATTGGTCATGCTGGTAGTACTGGTGACTCACATCGAGACATTTTCCTATTTAAAACCAGAGCAAAGTGGTGCAGTTGCTGGGTCTGCAGCTCGAGCTCGATAAATGTTTTGGGCCAGCAGCAATGGACAAAACCTGCCCTGGTTTGCCCCATAATGTTCTTTGTGAGGAGCTCCAGAGCACAAACCAGCAACAAATTGGTCCAGCTGAGATACTGCAATGAAAATCTGCAGGGCACTTTTCTCTAGTCAGAGCTCCTTTGTGCATGAGCTGCTCTGTGATCTAATAGGTTTCACCTGCAACTTTGGGGTGATCTGAAATGAAAGACAGCACTTCCCACCATGGCAGGAGCAGACAGGAGTGCAAGGGAAGAACAGGCAGGGGAAGCGACAGCTTTGTTGGTTATAAAACAAACAGAAAAAGAAGGCACTTGGCAGGAGTGAGGACTAAAACAAAATGGTTTGCGAAGGATTGGTGCTCACTGATACTGAGAGTGAGTGGTGAAGGCCAGACACTCATTTCAGAAGGAAGCTGGTCAGGATCTCAGTAACCTCAGAGAGGGAGGAAACTCGGCATCAGGGCAGGATTGACACCTGAGCTCTGCTCTGTTGTTCCGCAGTGCAGAGTTGGAAATTATTATGGAGGTATATTTATTTTTTCCTTCTTATTTACGGGTCACCACAATGTTGCGTGATGAAGAGGTGCAAGCTCAAGTCACAGGAGCAGCAAATGGATTTTGAATTCTTCTGGTTCTTAACAGGCCAAGTGTTTTCTTAGCAGTCACAAAGTACCATTCTGCTAGAGTCATGCTGGAATCAGGCTCAGACTGGGACCAGAAACTTCCAAAATGTTCCACACCCAGTGCTGAATTCTCCATGTGTCTACCAAGCGCTGAAACAGCCGTATGTGGATGGGGTTTGCGAGTGTGGGCTGTCCAAAAGACACAGTGAGTACAGTGTCAGCTTTAGAAAAGCAAAATTAGTAATTTTACATCAGCTGTCTATCCCCACTCACTGTTCCCAGCAGATTTAGAGTGCAGCTGAGAATCCATCCTCACAATTTTGCCAGGAAGGCAAATCTCTGAAAGATACTTCCTGCAACAAAAATCTGCGTCCCAAGTAGGAGAAGATTGTTTGCTCAGGGAAGTGCAGCCAGGGAGTGAAGTACGGAAAAGAACAGCTGGGAAGTGCAATATTGTGCCTTGTTGCACCCAGAGGAGCTGAGAGGGGCTGGCTGAGGCGATGGAAAGGCTGTGCAGCCGTGTGGGAGCTGAGTGTGGTTAGCTGAGAGCCTGCAGCAGTCACGAGCACACAGAGCAGTGGCAGTACTTGAGAGAAGCACGCTGAGGTTAAATGCACTGCATCTTTCTTTATCACCCATCTAAGATATGGAATTGGTGAAACCACTGTGTTTATTTGCTTTGCCTTGGACTTTTCATCTCTTGTTTACCATGTTTCCTCTAAACATCAACAGATTATCTTTCAAAGCCCAGGATGGCACTCATCAGCAACAGTTTATAAAGGAAGAGAAAGAAGCTGCTAGCATTCTTTCCTGTCACTTGATTGTAAAACTAAGACTTAGTCTTCTTAATAACATTTTGCTTTTAGAGTAGAAGTGGAATCCCATTTCTTTTCTGGACAGGGACGTGTTGAGTTGAGTGAAATCTTAGCAGATGTGAAGGAGAAAGTATATTGGCTGAAGGGTTTGTTGCTTGTAAGGGTTTGTAGTTCTTGGAAACTTAAAATTTCCTGATTTTGGTGGCAGACACTTTTGGGGATTTGACTGCATCACTCATGAGTGTTCAGTATTCTGCTTTAACTGATGGGCTGCAGCTTTACTCCTAAAGGCTTAGTACTGGGAAACCTAATCAAGTGTTGCCTTCCAATTCCAGTGTCATTATTAGAAAATTCTGATAAATATCTCTGTGACTGCCAAAACCCTCTGGGTTTAGTGGTACCGACACTAGCAAGAGAAATATCTCCCAGGCTCTTGAGTCACAAGCAGCAGTATGGTGTTAGGTATAAAACAAAGTCAAACACTGGTATAGGAAACCCCTGCAAACCATTCAGACCAGGAAATTCGGGGTTCTGAAGAAGAGTGTAATTGCAAAACGGTGCTGTGGGAGAGAATCCGTATGCATGAGTGAACTTTTGTCTCCACTGAGATCTTAAACCCTGCCATGATTATGAGAGGTTTTTCCTTGTTTGGTAATATTTTTAGCTGAAGGTTCTTGCCTAAGTTCAGAGACTTAAGCATATGTTAAATCTGTCTACTTGCCAAAGCAGATTTCTGGGAAGTGAGATTAATTAAGAAATTACTTCAAATTCCCAACTCAGGCATCTCTTCTTGCAGCATGTTCCATGCTACTGAGGTGTAGTATTTGTGTGAGATCAACACAGGTAGAGCACACAGACTGTGATGAGGCTCTTGGCTTGTCTTTTTCTAATAGTCTGTTCTGGAAGAGGTGGCATGTTGAGAATTTTGATGCAGAATAATTTTCAAAAGCACGGGAACATGGATTAAGGAAGTTTTTGATTTGAAGAGTGATTCTTAGCGACTCACCTGAGGGGTTTCTCTTTATTAAACTAACAAGGAAAGAAAACATTGAGCGGTTCAGACTTTGAAGGCCTCATCAAATTCCTGCTTCTGCTATGGTGAATTTGATTAGGGAAGGAAAGGAGTTTCACATGATCCCAAAAGCTTTTGTGTTACACTTGTTTCTTGTTAGTCCACTAAACAGCCTTGTTCTCCTCACACTTGATCTATGCCTGACCTACATGTCAGCAAACAGCAATTCCGTTTGTAATCTTAAAAAAAAAACCTCAGCTGAGTTTTAATAAAGGTGCTGCCAACTTGCAAAGCATTCGCGTATCTAAAGCCAGTTACTTGAAAAGATGGTTCAGATCTTCTTAGAAGCCATGCCAGACATAGTGGGATCATTTAAAAGGTGACATTTTGGACTGCATAGAGTCCTGATAAATTTTTTGTGACTGACAAAGTTTCCCTGGAGCCCAATATCTGATTGTCAGCACAAAGGTACATTTGGACCATTTTCAGAATGATGTGCAGACATCAGCATTTTGTGACACCAGATGAACCATCTCAGTTCCTGTGTTATGGACAGGCTGGTGTTGTGAGTGCTGTGTCCTTAGCAGAACAGCCATTTCAGTGTTCAGTTTTATTGTAAACGGGGTGAATGATGCTGGAAGACACCGTTGGCCGGTGAAAATATGTTGACAAGGTCACATGTAGCCTATAAAACTCCTGTTCCTTTTAGATCCAGCTGACATGCATCCTTTAGACTTGAATATTGCTGTGTAACCTTCCCAAGGACCTCCAGAGCTGAAATATTTGACAAGAAAACTGAAGCTCAACACCAAGGTCTTCCCTGCTCATGAATTTTTCATGTCTTTGTTTGAAAAATGCTAGGCAGTAAAACCCTCTCGTTATCTCTGCTGTAACGCACAGTAATTAACATTCACACTGGAAAAAAAAAACAAAACAAAACAAAAAGAACTGTCTTGTTTCTGTTGAAGCTTAATTGCTGTGTTGATTTTATCTTTTGGGTTTGTGTGTCAGTGAAGCCCCCACTTGTGCTCTCTTCTTTCTCTTCTTCCTTCACCGTTTCTATTACAGATCCCAGTATCAGTCTCATGGAAGTCAACAAAATGTACACCATTGGCTATGATCAGATCAGGATTCAGCCTTGAATCCTGCATCTTCCCATGAAACAGGGTGGGTTAACTGTCCCTGCAGGTAGTAGGTGTTATCAGTGCTGTCCTTTGCATTTAGGTGCTGATAAACTGTTTTTTCATGATGGGTTTAATATAAGTGATGGTATCTTACCCCAGGCAGCCAAGACCAAAACAGTCCTGTTTCAGCAGCAGTGGCTCCATCCTGCTGTGCTCCTCCAAACTGATCCCCTGCATCACAGTTCTGTTAAAAACGTCATGTTTGATGTTGCATTCAGAAAAAATCTTGTGTCAGAGAAGGGTAGGGTGGATTGATATACACTGGGGTGGATCCAGACATGCCTAGATCTCACAGTGGTATCCAAATAAAATATTGCCAGCCTGCAAATATACCCTGGGAAATTGTCTAAATGCCTGTAAAATACAGAAGAGTGTTATTCCCTGTCCTTTAAGGGAATAATCTTTATCCAGTGAGAGCCTGGGCACATTCCAGGTGTCACTTTTCTCAGGAAAGGAGACCTGATGTTTCCCAGGGCCTTCTCTGATCCATACTCATTAATAAACAGGACCAGGGAGAAGGCACACCGTTCTGTATTCCTCAGGCTTTCTACAGTAGCTGAAATGAACTTTTACGTATCCTGACCTTCCTCATAGCCTGTGACAGTGACTTTGAGACCCCCAACTTCCCCCTGATGGACTGAGGTGCTGTACAGATCCACTCATGCTGACCTCCAGTACCCATTTTATGCACTGTGGGAAAACGTGTGCTTGCAAAATGTTAATGGAAAGATAACTGTATAGCCTGACCTGGGTATTTTTGGGGGTAACAAACAATATATACAATACACATAAATGACAAATTATGTGTATTGTAAAGTAGCACAGTGACTTTAACACACTCACTGGTAGTGAGCTCCTACAGCAGGAGTGTAGGAACAAGTTAACCACTATTCAACTCTCTGGCAAATTTTCCTAACCCCTAATTACTAGCTTCTTTATCAAGGAATGTCTGAGAAATCCTTTTTTCTTTTTCTTAACCAGAAAATCCTGAATCTAGTCTTATTGCTGCTGAAAGGGAAGCGAGTATGCTGATTTACCTACATGCCAGTTGCTCCATCAATGCGATGTAGTAAAACAATTGTGGTTTGGAAAATCTGCAGTTCATTTGCATTGAGAGGGGAAAAAAAAATCTTTATTCAAAGATAATTATTGCTTAAGAACTTGCAACAAAAATACCAATGGATTTTTCTTTTTAAATATTGTTTAATATTCATAATACGTTACACAGAAGTACGTATTCCTACTGATCTGTCAGAGGTAGGACTGGTGAACAATAGATACTGTTCTACATGGGAAGTGCAAAAAGCTTTAGCTAGGATAAGGGTCATTATCATCATTAGTATTATCATTTTACTCCTCCTTAAACTCTGAAATAAATTAAACTAAGACTTTTCAACAGTTAAGAACCTGATGGAGTTTAATTAACCCATTAAAGAAAATTCCACTACAGAGTTGAAAACTGATGAGGGGAAATCTAAATGAATGTATTTTAGTTGATCAAAGCACAATCCGTGGAACAAAAGCTTCTGAACATAATTTTTTTTAGCCTCCCCTAGATGTTGAAGAGCATTAAGCCTGTAAAAATTATCATTAATGTATGTCAACTCCCCCAGTTTCATTTTCTGGTGACTTTGAGCAGATGTAGTTCACATTTATAACCAGCATGATCTTCACCATCTGAACATTCATGATTTTATGAAATAAGACCCTTGAGACATAATGTTTTATTCCCTCAGGGTGAGATGTACCCATGAAGTGACTCAGATGGAAAGCTTGTCTCTGTTACACTGACTAAACTTTCTCTCTGTGGTGGCACCAAGACTGTCAAATCAGTGGGCGGCGTGGTGTGATTGGCAGTGCCGTTTTGAAGGTCGTTTTGCTCAATGTATTCAAAGTGAGACAGATGTGGCTTTTTTTTTTTTTCCAGTTCTTACTCTGATTAATTGCCTCATTCAATTTCAACTCTATTGCAGTTAAACATTAATTCAGTAGGACTTAATAATGTATTCATTTATGATCTTGCTTGTGCATTAATGACAATGATTTGCTGTTTTTTTAATTATAGGGATCCATGCGATGCGTATTTTACATCCACTTACAGGAAAATGCTATACACTCTTGTTCTTTTATGTCAGATAAATTAAACACTCAAAGAAGTGCTGAAGTACTTTATGAAATATTTCATTCCAAATATTTGCTGCAAAATATGTGTTGCTACAGACTCTAGCTTTAAAAACACTTGGCAAAGATTTGTATATACCTAGGGATTACATCTTTTCCTACATTATGTGAGTGATAGTCCTAGACCTCTACAAGAGCCCACTACAGACAAATGTGCATCCTGAATAGTAAGAAAGTGCCTTTGTTTCATTTTAACAGTAATTAGGAGGTTTCCTTTGTTTTGTCTTTCTTCTGCCTCAGTTCTTTTCAGTAACTCAGGCACTGGAGGATGAGTGATTTAGTGTGGTTTCTGCATCATGACAATCTGTCTTCCAGCCATGGGGCATCACCATGGGACCCCACTTTCCCTGGTCCCCAAATACTTTTTTTGACATCAGCTCACAGAGATTTTGCTAAGCTTGAAGTGCAACTGTGATGCATCTGTGGTGGTTTTAAATCTGCATGGTCTTTGTAAGGGACTTTCCTTAGTCACCTTTCTTGTTCCATGAAACAAAACCAATTTTTGTTCTCTAGGCCTCCGCGTCTGTTTCTGCATCATAATGGAGATCAAAAGTGAATTCACACGGTGCTTCCTTGTTTTGTGCCTACTGTTTTGATACATTTCACCTTTATTTTATTTCAAACCACAGAGGTGGTTACCCAGTCTTGCTCAGTACTTATATGGGATTAGAGCCACACGTGTTCCCTGCATGGCACTGGACACAGCTGCCTCCTGGCACCTCAGTCTTGATTCAGACATGGCTGGAGCTGGAAGTACTAGTTTGCCTGGTAATCCTTAGAGGTTACCAGATTGGGCATTAAGAGCCTTCCCGTGGTCACATTTGTATTACTAGTGGTTCCTGCTAGCATAATTACTCAGTGTAGCTTGAAAGGTCTGATCACCTACTGCTAAAATGACACTTTAATGGGGATTACAGTTTTCCAGCTCGAGTGTTCAGTGGCTTTAATTAAGCAGGAAAAGGCCAGATCAGTAGCAGAGTCAACATCTCTCTGTTGGATGGCATTCTCTTTTGATCCTGGGCTCTGCATTGGTCCCATGAGAGTGATGTATTGGGATGGCCTTTTTGCTGTAAATGATTTTACATATTCTGCCACATACTGTTCGTCTGATACAGGTTTCATTCTCTACCAGTACTGAAGTCCAGTTTCAAAATTTCTGATGAGAGCTGGGCAGGAATTTCTTCTTTTCTTTTTCTCTTTTTCCACTCGCTATTCTGAGGGTACATCATTTTTTTTTTCCTTGCACCTGTCAAACTAAGTATTTTTTTCATTCTCATTACTACAGAGCAGCTCTTGGGAAGATATTTGTTTATGTTCCACTAAGGCCATTAGATTTTGAAGTTTTGGTTCAGCAAATGTTTACTGATTCCTGAGCTATCTCTGTATCTCACAAGCCAATGGGAGTATTTCTGGTGATGGTAGAGGGAGGTAAAACAGTGTTTTCCAAATAACTATCAGCTCTATCTTGCTGTCTTAAATATCTTCACTGGGGCATTGAATTTTCCTTCTCTCTCTCTTTTATACATTTGTTTATCCTCTTGAAATTTAAAGCATTTCCTTGTGTCTCGTGGGTTCTTCAATCTTTGGGCAGATAGTTTAAACTTCTACAGTTCCTTATTTACTGATCAGGATTGCATTGGGGCATCAGCCAGTCTAACCCAGAAATTCTAATTAGCACTTTACATCTTCAAAGCATTGTAAAACGTGAGCTAATCATATATTAATCATGCTGAATTTTATGTTGGCTTATGTATTCTCTCTCATGTGCTGTGCATTACAACCATCATACTATGAGCCATAGTGTTGGAGAAATTAATCCAAGCTCTTCAGTGTTGTGTTCTTTAGAAGAAAGAAAGTTGTTCCAAAATAGCTCCTGCTGCTTTTCTTCCTTGTCTTTAGCATCTGGCACTATCAGTAGTCATTTGAAAAATTTCTATCCTTATTTCTATGGATTGTCCAATTATGATTTCTCTAATCTGTTCCCTCTGATTTCTGCTTCTTCTGATTGTTGATTCACTGAGGTGTTTTCTGTCATTATGTGGGTCCTGGAGTTGCTAAGTAGCATGTAGCACTGGTTTAATTTAGAAAATATAACCTGTAGTGTTTGTGCCAAAATTGATTCTTCTTCACTAAGCCCATTTAATTAATTTGAAATCTCCCTCTTGCTCCTTGCTATTTGTTTCTAAATGAAATAATAAGAAGTTGTTAGGATACCAGTGCTGGGTAGTTCAGTGAGAGCATTGGCACTGTGCTGGGCTGTCTGTTACAAATGCAACCCTGTTGCTCGTGCAATGGTTCTGATTCACATCTTGTCAGGCGTGACTTAACTGCAGGATCTACCAAAAATTAAAACACAGTGAGTTTATTTTTAATAGTCACTCCCTGAGTAAAATAAGCAAATTTAATCGTGAGGAAAATTAGCAAGAGAGCATCTAATCAACGTGTCCTGGTGTCATACTGTGGGTAAATATTTAGAACCCAGTCCTATGGCATGTGAGTTCTGTCATTTCCCACCATCCCACCAACCATTTGCTCACTGCTGTGTCCAAATGCTGTGTGCTCAAGAAGCTGTGTCCAAATGATTGCCAGACTTCAGGGCAGATCCTTGAGGAGCTGTGCTTAACACCACAGGCTGGTAAGGAGCAGTAGAGCATCTGAGGCGCCAGGATGTTTAGGATCCTGAAGGTTTTCAGGTGGCTGAGCGTAATAGAAACTTGTAATTCGTGCTGCCTGTGCTCAGAGGATTATTTCTGATCTGAACCTCTATTAACTCTAGCATGATGTAATTTGCTTCGACATTACCATGCTAATTACATGTTAACTTTTCATACTTACCATGTACTATACCTCCCAGAGGAAAATACTCAGAACAAAAAAGAGTTAGAGTTCATACACTTAAAAGAATGCATAAAACTTTGGCAGGAACAGAGTATTGAATTGATACATCTTCCTAATAAGTAAAATAATCAGCATTGGGTTGTTGCTGTAGGAATTTTTCAGTCAACCCTGGTTAGTTATTTGAAATATGGTAGGATGATGGTTCCCACTCATACATTTCATTTGTTTGTCACCCTTTTCAGAATGGAAATTTCTGAGAACAGATTGTGCTGAAAACTTCCGTGAACTAATCACACAAAATTGGTGTGTGGACTAAAGTTACAAATACACTTCAGAGCAAAATACAACTTTTGATTACACTTAATGGGTTAGTACTGCATTTCTGGACATTACATTAAATCAGATCAATACAATAAATGAGGAAATACATCACACTGTGCATTTATCAGGTGTGTCATTGTCTTTAGAGGTCATCAGATAAGCAAGTAGGAAAGTGATTTCTCATTTCTTATTTTCAATGAGCAATTACTTGTAATAATGAAGTATATTATGCATCATTACTTGTTCGGTGTCCTTTATTAAAAAAGAAGCATAGAGGTTTAATGAAAGGTCTTTAGATAACCAGAAAGTTGTAGAAATATAGAGAACTCACTTAAAGCAATTTTTTTAAGACAAGTGAATACTATTGCTCCTTTTCTCTTGGCACTGTGTTCTCAAAACAGGACTGTGTGATGAAAGGTGCATCACTGTCATCCTTCAAGAGTCGAGAAAATCAGGGCTCAGAATCACATGGCAAACTGTGGTTCAAGTTAGGAAGTGAATCCAGATCTTGCTTGGTCTCTTGTCTTCTAAACACTTCACTGCTTTCCAAACCTCCAATATATGAGCAGCAGAGAGAAAGATGAGTGAATATCACCAGTAACATTTGCAAGAACATGAATAGGAACTATTTGATTAACGTCTGGCTCAGTACAGAGTACCTTCCCACCATCCCTGGTGGAGGAAGAGCCAGGCTAAAGAAGCAAAGCTCGAGCAAAGGTGGCTGATATGCAAAACCATGTCTCATTCTGCTTCACTAATGGTAGCCATGGCAACCCCAGGACATTAACTTATGCACTGATTGCGAGCCATGAGCATCAAAGCAAGTAATTAGGGAGACAAATGGGAAGTCTTGATGGATTCTTCCATCGAGATCAAAGCTTTATATAAGTTTTTCATTCATTTGGGAATAAGCACTGAGATTATTTGTATGTTCTGTTAGGCTATCAATGAAAATTCGGACCAAAGCTAGATTGTTTCATAATTTTTCATGGAAGGGCCACTCAACTGAGCCAAAAACCATTTAATAGCTGTGATACTAAATCAGGAGTTGGACTTGTTGAATCAGACCATTGGAGTATTCAGAACACTCCTACATAGTTTCAGGAGAAAATTGTGCTAACCTGAGGTTTTCCTTGTCATTTCTGGAACATTAACTGTGACTAAAAAAATTCAAGAATGCAATTTTTAAACCATGACGTGTGCTTCTAAGGATTCATATGATTAGGGGATTCACTCTCAATATCTTCAGATCAAGAACAGAGGAGAGCTGCTGCCTGAAATATAATGACTTGTGCTATATGAATGCTCTGAAATGATGGTCTGTGGTCCCTTCTGCCTTTATACTTTAGTATGTCTTCTTTAATTTAAGTGTAAACCCTGTGGGCAGCATGGGGTCCTCAAACAACAGGGGAGAACATAAACTGAATGATGCAGCAAAAACAAATTGTAATGTAGATCTTTGCACAAACTTTTGGATGGATAAGTTCTCTCAGTACTGGGCATTTGGAGTGAATTTTCAAACATCGTATTTCTTACTTTCCCCCAGCTGCACACATTTCAATAACCATAGGGTCTATTTCTCTTTTTCCAAGATTTGCTTTTCTGAAAAGTAACTTACCTAAATTAGGCAGGAGTTTTCCAAATCAATGAAACTTCCACAGCACTCCATTGAGTACAGAGCTTCATGTGGGATGCAGCAGTAGTCCCTAGAGCATCAATAACTTCATTTTGCTGGGATTTTAAGGCAGGCATTAATATTTGGGTTGGACTTTCATTTTTAATTGATGAGGGAAAGGACTATCTGCCTTTCTTTCCTTCTTGATAAGGCAAGCTTCTCTTTAGTAACTTCAAACACCCCAATTCTTCAGTTAAAGGCGAATTAAGTTTTCCTGTATTTAAAATTAGCTCTCTGAGGGTGGCATCAGCTCTGTTTCTTTTATGTTTTAAGTCCCAGTTCTTTAATCTGTTTCTAATACATTCTGTTCAGCAATTTTGCATTTCTGTTTTAGTGGAAGCAATGCTGATTAATTCCTTCTTATGACATCTGTGGCTGCATCCTAGATTAAACCTACTCTAATACAGAGCCTATCATTAAGTGTTAAATATTCTTGCAAGGCTACTTAAATTAGATTCAACATCAGTGGATCATTTAGTAGAGAGTCGTTAATTCTCCATCTTACGGCAAGGCCACATTCTGGTGATGCTTTTAATCAGAAGATTATTGAGGTATGATTTGAAAGGGATATGCTGCCCATATTTTGCCTTTGGGCAAATTATGGAAGGTCAAGTTGCCAAGGAAACAAAACTGAGATAACATTACTAATTCCTGACTCCAAAGTTGTCTTTTCTGATCATATCATTTGCTCAATGTACATGCTTAGAAAAGATACCAGCTGACAATATCTCTGCCATTTAGTTCAACAGAAAATGGCTTTATAATTCTTGCTCCTCTAGGTAGTGTTCGTAGTGATGACAAGGCTCACCAAAGTACTTTGTCTTTGTAGAATCCACAGATCAATTGGTTTGTTTATGAATAAGGTAAACATTATTCCTGATTTATGGAATGGAAAGGAAGGAAGGGAAGGGTTACAATTTACATATTCAAAGATATCTGCAAAGTTAAGATGTTACCGGTTTTGACAGTCTAATTTACAGCTCTTTAGAGAATCCTGATGTTCATAAAGTGAAGAGCACTTGATAACACAACTTCATTAAGGCCCCTGAAGTTAAACACTCAGTGTTGCTTCTTCTGGTCACAGGTCAGGCCAGTGGTAGAGCCGGGAAGACTTCCCTGGTATTTGCTGCTATCCTGAGTGTTGTGCTTCCTCTTTTTCTGTTATTTTCTTTTCTCCTTTGCTATTCCAGGTGGGAAGCAGTAGTACAGGATTGGCTCCAGTGCAAAAGAGCCTACATGGAGTAGCAGCATGTTATGATGAGTGTTTCTGACCCTTTCTCCTTTCCATCCACATGTGTGTGAGTGTATAATATGTGTGTGAGTGTTTGTGTTCAGTTTCTTGTCCTTCCTTTGGAGAACTCGTGAGAAAGGAATCATTTCATTCCCTTAAGTATCAACATCTGAGATTGTGGTAGATTCTGTCCTTAAATTTTCACTGGGAGCTGTGCTGTGTCGTAGGGCACTGCATAATGAATACGACCCTGCCAATCAAGACACTCTGTTTTATATCACTTATTACTAAATTGAAAATGGTGTTTTACTACAGCAATAAAGGGCTGGTACAGCATGAGGTACATTTTTATACAACTCTATGAACTTTGTCATTGAAAACATTATAGCCTTGAATTTGAGAGCACAGTGGAAGGCAATATAATTTGATTACCTATATTAATCAAGTAGAGTACAACATATAAAACCAGTAATGCATAAGTCTGACTGGAGCCAGATAACCCTCTTGTGCATCTTAGAAAGATTTATTGTCAGTAATATAATTCATTTGACATGAAAGTATCATAATTGCAGTTGCTAGGAAGGGTTTCTTTCTTTCCTTTTTTAGGGAAAAAAACTATCATGCTTTCAAGAGCAGATTGTTCTTCTAAAGCTCTGCTTACTGAAAATTGAAAACAAAGATTTGTTTTTGTAATTGTGGCAATTTTTCATCAGCCAGCTGAGCTAACACAGTGGTTTGTTTTGAATACTGTTTCTGCTTCATAAACAAGTATTAGGTGTGAATTTAAAAGAATATTTTTTGCTGTACATTGGTTACACTGATTATTAGTACTGTCATTCTCAACCTGTGCTTCTCAAAGCTGCCCAGAAGCTCTTGAGCCTTACCTGTGCAAGTACTTTGCATAAACTCTGAAAATACCTTCACTCACCCCATGGAAAGGCTTTAAAGCATATTTAAAGACACCTAATTACTCTGCAGTCTGTGAAAACCCCTGTTGTTATTGGATGTGCAATAGTGACACATACTAATAATAGTATTAGTATCATGAGTTGTTATTTATGCATTTTATCGCTAAGTGTGGCTGCAAACCACATGTGAGTTGGTTGGTGTATCACAGCTGATACAGCAAAAATCACAAGTGAAAAAAGAGCAGCAGGCTGTGCCACAGCTCCCCTTGCAGCAGGAAAACTTGTGTGCTTCATAGTGCCAGGGCACACAAACTGAGAGGGGTTAAAATATCCTGGTCAAGGTGTTTGCCAGTTCTTCAAACAGATTTCACATTCACCTTTGCTCATTGTAACTTACTGGAAAATAAAAGGTTTGTATAATTCAGTGTATCCTGACTCTGTGACAAATACATAATAGCTTGTTCCATCTAATTATTTCCTCATTGTGCTAATATAGGGTGATAGAGTTCATTCTCAACAGTGTTTGTAGCCCTATCTCATTATTGGTCCACAGAGCAGTAAGTTGTTTTTTTCCATTTTTACTCTTCAGTCTTCTGTTCTTTTTCTCTTCTATCCCCTCCTGTTGCGATGTTTTCTCTTTTATTCTCTGATTGCTCCAGTCTGGATTAGACACAGAGGGGATCGTCACTGCCAAGGAAACACTTTGACGTGTTGGAGCTTCTGTTCATAAATGACATCTATCCACACAGCTGAGCATTTCCTCATCAGCTCTGGAGGAAAAATGAAAATTTAAAAAAAAAAAAAAAAAAAAAAAAAAAGAGTGTAGTGACAACAGTAAGCATCAATTTCCTCAGGTTTGTTCAGAAAGTTTCAGGATGGCTAAGCTAAGGATACTCACATTCCCATCTTTCACCATGTACAACCAACCCTTGTCTTGGTCTTTGAGGTCATTGCTGGTCAAACTACCTTGGCAGTGTGAAAGCAGAACAGTGAGGTAGGAGGCTCCATTTGTAAGTCATTAGATTTCCATCAATCATGGACATTTTGGGGGCTGACAAGAACAAATGAGTATCTAGGGGCATTGAAAGAGGAGCAGATGTACTAAGGTAGGAGGAAGCCTTTACAATTTTACCTGGAGTAGGATATCTGTGTTTTCAAAATTCCTTGGTGTTTAAAGGTTTGTCATTTTGTGGTCCAAAGGAGTATTTTCCAGGTAATGGCCTGGGTCTTGAAGCTTTTATATTTATCTTTGATAGGGCAAAATTCTGTAAGAGTGAATAACCAACTGTGTTATTTTCTTACTGAATTAGCTTGAAGTCTCTGCTATATTCCTTAGATTACATCGAAGACACCCAAATATATGCCCTAGGCAATGCCTGTCCTTCACTTCCAAGACTTACCTACTTCAATATTTTTAAGAACTAAGTGGAATAAAGACAAAAAAGCAGATTTAGTTTGCATTGTATTAATGCTAATGACAACTGCTGGATTTTGGGGGGATGGAGGGTGTGCAGAGGTGGGTTTTAGTTTTTGTATTAAAAATCTTTTTATTTCTCTCTTGGTGGATTTCTTTATTCCAAGGGTAGTTCACCTGTTGTGAAGGGGGCATCCATCCCTTAAGGTTTATTTTAAAACCAGTGGTTGAAATCTGCAGGCATGTGCTCTGAGTTTCCTTGGAGGAATAGGCATTCTGTAGATGTCTCCATTCTTGTGCTAAATATTTTACCAGATTTGAATTTTAATGTTCAATAATGCAAACATTAATGGTAGCTATAGTAAGCTTTATACTTTTTACCCCCAACAACATAAACCTTGCTATGAGTTAAATAGCAGTGGAATTAAATAACGTTAATTATTACATTAATTATACAAAGTATAATTAATCTTGTCCCTGACAGTAACAAGGACTTTAATGACTAAAGGCATTCAACAAAACAAAGCAGCTGATTCACATAACATTAAGTGGAGAATGAGCTGAAATTCTTTTTACTGAATTAATGTATTTTGAACACACAGTGGGTGCTTTAGATTGTTTTCCATATCCAGAGTCCCTAACTGAACTGTGTTCTAAAATATTCCATACAGCATCACAGTGCTGTGTTTCCAGGTGTGTAGCTGCTCAGCCCAGCTTTGCCCACCTGAATTCAGCCTGGCTTCAGCTGAATTCCTGCCAGGTCCAGCATAAGTGGTTACAGGGCACAGCAGAGATTTGCCTTCACACCTAAGTGATGTCAGCTCTGATTCTAAAATTAGTCTCACTTCTGAATGCTCATGTTAGAAATTTTTGGGTCTGCAGCCTGAATTTGAATGGAAAAAGCTGTGATACACCTGTGGGGGAACTTTAGAGTCCTTAGATGGGTGTCTTCATGCATAACCTAGTGTGTTCCTTTGTTGCTGCACTACTTAGACTTAAAGGGAGAAGTAAGGAGAAAAGGAAGTTGGCAGCATGAGAAAAAGTGTGTGTGTAAATATATACATAAAAAAATCAAATGTGTAAATGAAATAAAGTAAACATTCACGGGAATGAGCTGTAAGAAACCACAGGAAGTTTCATAACCAGAAATCTGTCACCCTCGTCTCAGAGGGTGGCTGTCATTAAGCAGGATAGGGAGGTATTTGGAAATGCCTTTCCTCCTGAGTTCCATGCAGAAATCCTCTCTAACAGCTTCCTGCAGCTCATAATGGTTCTGCACAGAGGGAAGACAGCCATGCATGTTTTCTGCTAAATAAATATGTAAATGGAACTCCCAAACACAGTCACATACCATGGAGTCAGATAGCTGAGAATAACTAAATGCTTTCCATTAGAGGAGGGTACTTTAACAAATTCTGTTGTTTTGTACTGGCCCAATATTTTTTGGTGACTCCATAGTGACGTGGACATGGCATAGTAATGGGCTAGATTAGCAATCCAAATAGAAGAAAAGTGATGTTTGTAGTAAATGGGGAATTACTAGACAGATCATTATGGTTAAAGTAGCTTTTGACTATATCCATATTAAGTCCTAAACTCCTCCTTAATTGTAGAGAAAGCTTATAACCCCCTCTCCAAACTGCAGCAGCCTCTCATTGTTGTAAATCATGGCTTTAAGCCAATTTTTTTCTGTTGGACATATCATCTAGGCATCCTTGCATTAAACAAAATTAGAGTTGCTCTGTGCAGCAAGTCACTGTGAATCCAGTCTTGGTTCCTGCTCCTCCCAGGAGAGTGTGAGGGACCAAAGGTGGGGCAGATGGTCCAGGTAACTCACAGCCAGCAGGCTCGTGGGAAAGGGGAGGCAGCAAGGCAAGATGTCTCGTGCCAGCAAAGGGCATTAGTCATAGATGACAAGAGAATTAGAAAGAAAGAAATGTTTCTCTGGTTTCTCAGTGAAAACCCAAATACAGCACTGAAGCTGTAATGTCTCCAAGAGTGTCTGTCTAATGAAAAGAAAATGAGTGACAGGTGACACAATGCCCGAGTGAGAGAAGAGTGAAAAGAACTTGTGAGCACTTCAGAAGAGAAGCAGACTGCATCTCTTTTCTTGTCAGAATTTCCTCTATTTTGTAAATGGGTGAAATGCAGTGTCAACCATTCAACTTGGTGTGCAGTGTTCTTTCAATTACCCAAGTGTGGCTGTGGATGCACCACTGGCGATGTGTGGAAACAAAGTAAAACAGGAAAGAGGTGAAAAAGCTTCAGTTCATTATTTGTGTGATCCCTGCAAATGCTGGGCTAAATGGGGTCCATAATTCACATTACCCTTCGGTGTAATCATAGACAGTACAAGTGAAAATTACCTCCTGCATTGTCCAGTCACTCTCTTTCTTGGCAAATACAGGCTGAAATTAGGCATAAAATTGTATGTTGGGTTTCCCAGGCTTTCCCAAGGGTGCTGAGATTCTGCAACCATAGAGATAATGAGTCAATCACAGTCAGTAAATTGACTTCAAGGCAGCTACATCAACCTACCATTAAATACTTAGAATGAGTCCAAATAGTGTGTGTGAGAGAGAGACACTTTATATTGAAAGAGATGTATTATATGGAGATAGATCAATCAATTGATCAATCGATCTGACCATCAAATAGAATAGATTGATTCTGAAAAGGACATCATTAAATCATCCAAAAATTATGGCAAAGCATTCTACTGGTCTATTAAGCCTAAAGTAGGAGGTATAATATGGTAAACCAGCCAGAAAGCCTTTCCTGAGTGTGGTACCAAACACTGCTGTGGAGATGGCATTGGATGCTGACTTTTTTATTTTTAATGAGTGTGTCTTTATTAGGCACTTAGGTAGCAACATTCATCTGTGTAGGCTCCAGTAAAAGATTGCACTATGGAAAGATCTTTCTACCTTTTCTATGGGGGGAAGGGCAGGGATGTGGGAAATGAAGAGAAATCTGGTGGCTCTTACAGCTTTTTCAAGATGGGTTGGTCACTCTCTCCCTTGAACTAGGTAATTTTTGACTTGGCTGGAAAGTAGACAGCTGTAGATCTTCTTTTGTAGATCTCAAGGAATAATTTGTGATTATCCCTTTTTCTCCAATAGTGCTTTCCTGTGTATAGGTATAATAATAAAGAAACCATTTTCAGCATAAAAGATGTGCATGTCAAACCACAGCAATGATTTTCCAGTTGCTGGCTTTTTTAGTTGTGCAGCCTTTTAATATTTCTGCTTGAATTCTTTCACGACAGAAGCAAATGAAAATTACACCGTGGTTTTTAGGTCTCTGTTCCCTGATTTTTGCTTGTCATGTCATGAACTTCTTCGAAGCAGTGAAATGGCAGCCCATCTCCCTGAGAGCTCCAGACAGATTTCTAAAGTTGTCTTGTTAACAGCTTGTCAGAAACCTACATTTCAGTCTCGCTGAGTTTATATCATGGAAAAAAAAAAAAAAAAAGAAAAAAAAAAGTTGCTGGAAATTATGATTTTTACAGGTTCTGACATTTTTCTAAAGAACTGAAATGCTCAAGGCTGCTGTCTCCCTTAACAGGCTGTGCTGTTTTGGGTAATATTCTGCGTTGCATCAACTGAACATCAGAGCAACATTCAGTTTCTTCCCTTTAACATGTTCTTTGAATTATTTAAGGTGTTTTGATGTTGGCTAGAATTCGTAACAAAGTCCTCCAGCTTTTATCCAAAAATATCAAAAAGGTTGAGATTTTTTCCTTCCCCCCTCCCTTTTCTCCCTCTTCCCTAACCCTTCTTCCCTCCCTCCTCCCGCTTTTAATAGATCCTTGCATGGATCATCAGGGGACTTTCTTTTATGTTGTACAGCATGAAATGACTTAGTCAGGGTCTTCCTGATTAATTTATGAGTGCTAAGGAAAAGGGAAGGGGGGAAAAACAGTCCTTGAGGGATTGACCCTAAGCTGCAGCAGATCAACTCAATTTTATGGAATGAAAAGAGACTTAAACAGTATTTTTAGCGTCGGTTTCTCAACCCACAGAGGTGGAGAAGCTCCCTGCATCCAGCAGGCTGCAGCAGGATGAGAGGTGCCCATCTCTCCGGGTGGCTGATGGAGTGGAGCTCGAGTCTTTGGAGGCACCAAGCACGTTTAGAGTTAAAACTGTGGCAGATTGGTGGATTAATGTGCTCTGCCTCCAAGGGACAAATGCTCTTTTTTTTTCCTCTCTTTTTTTTTTCCCCTTTTCCCTTCCCATTGCTCCCTCCTTCCCCACTCTGGGCTTGCAGATGACAGCTGTTGGTCACTTAACAAAATGTCCTCTTGATTGCTGCTTCACAACAGGGGCCCCCTCAGACCAAACAGCACATAGCCCGTACAATGCATCACTGCCCCTCAAAATTAGTTATAGTGCTCTGGGCTATTCTCGGCTGCCATAGCTAATACTCTCTTGCTGTTCTTCTCTCTCCCCCTCGCCCTCCCCCTCTGCAGACAAAGGCTCAGCCTATACATCTGTAGTGCTCATAACCTCCCCCTTCCCCCAGCCAAATGCTGAGGAGAGAAAGGGAAAAAAAAAAAATTGCTGCCCTGAGGCTCAATCTGTTTCTTACAGCTCTAGCCCGGCACTTGGAAGCCTGAGCTGGTCTAGCCATGGGGAGGCCCTGACTCATTTCATCAAGCTGTCAGGGAGGCAGTGGAGCTAAGAGGACTCTGCTGCCTGGGGCAAGTTCAAGTCAACATTCGATTTCCGTCCTCCCCCCGGCCCCCGCCTTTCGCTTGGACACTTTCTGTGCTCTGGATCTAAACTTCTCCCCGAGCTGCAGCAGCTCACAGCTTCTTGCCAGGAGGAAGGACTTGTGGGACCTTATAAAGGACACAGTGGCAAAATTGCTGCAATAAATCAGTGGCCCTCTGACACTTGGCGGTAGCTTAATGTTTTGGCACTTTCTTTCCTGTGTATGCCTCAAGTCCCATTAGCAAGCTTTTCTGTCAGTCTGGCTCATGATAAAACTCTCTCTTCCTATCATCTTAAGCAAGCCCCTGCAGACATGAATCTGATGCCAGACTTAATAGGAAACAACACCCTCCCCTGCACACACAAGCGCGCATCCATACGCACTGCCACTGCTCCCGGGAAGTTAGCTCAGAGGGCATGGAGAGGGGAGGGCTCTTAAAAATAGGCTTGATTTTCCACCTTCCTTTCAAAGGAACATTAACAACCCGGGATTTAAGCCTAGTGCTGCCCCAAGCCTTGCTATGAAAAGAAAATTCAGTAACTAAATATGGTAGGAAATAATAAGATAGCGGTAACATGGCTGTGGAGTGGGTGTGGAGGCTCCATAGGTGTCTGCGCTGTTCATACATTCTGTGCAGCATTATACATATGTATTCTACCCTGCCAACTTTCAATGTAATATTACAGACAGTATATTTAATATTTTTGCCTCCTCTCAGCCTTGTGCTTCCCCAGACAGTTCTAGTTGCAGGTAGACTGGTTAGATTACATGTCCCTCTGGGCTGGGATCTGTTTCTTCATGTGGCTAGCTTAGATGTCTATCATCCTCTGCTTAATCATAATGTAAATAATATCTATAGGTATTTGTGTTTATGTGGAGAGGAAAAAAACAAGCCTTTCTCTCAGCTGTCTGGGCAGGAACCTGTAACTCCTGTGCTGTACAGTGCCTGGCACAGGGCCCACAGCCTTGGGGCTGTGTAGGCACAACCCAAATCACAAACAACTGGGTTTGGGTGAAGTAGGAGATAACCACGTTTGTGTCTGTAAGCTGAGGTGACTTCTCAAAATTCTCAATTCTTAGAAGCTTAGAGGAAGTGGCCCCATTTGAAATAACAGTATTTCTCTGCACCCAACATGACATAACATCCAGATATTGTCAATCTTGCTGCAGTCTTATGAGACTTGGCTGGTTTTGGTTTCATTTCTTGGAGCTCTTGTTTCTGGCATGAGACAGTTTACTTAACTATGTGATGTCATGTTAATCAATGTAGTGCAGAAAAGCTGGATGATGTAGTAGTTAAAACATTGGGGGTAAGAAAAGAGTCAAAGCATGTTCTCATGATTCCTAAACTCACCAGAAACCAATGAGAATCACAGTACAGTTTGAATATAGGTTGTAAGGAGCTCGGTGCCAATGTAATGGTAAGAAAAGATTGTTTGCCAAAAATGCTATTGCCTGTTTTACAGTAGCCATAAGTCCATCTTTGTCCCCTGTTGAGGTGGTTTGTAGAAGCAGTTCATGGAATACATCACAGCTCCTTGCCTGGTGGGAAAGCCATGGAGAGGTGTCTTAAAAAGCAAGATTTCACCCAGTCATCAAAAAAGTGAGAAGCCACAAGGCTCAGTCTTCACATATGGATGCTCTGTCTGTGATTCCTGAGTTACGTGTTGTTCCTGCTGAATCTCACCTCACAGGAGGCTTCCCTCCGACTGGAATCTGTCACTGCAAGAAATTGTTTCCAAAAAGCTGCACAATTAGGGGTCGGCTTTGCAAACATTCTTGGTGGAATTGAGAGGCAATTGGCACAACCCAGTGAATAATCCCTTTAGGAGCCTTTATGAACCCTGCACAATGGCTGTTTACAGTCCTGCTTATAGACCAGGAGTGTTAACAGGCCTTTAGAAAAATCCAGGTAATTGAAGCTTTTGTCTTTCAATGAGCCCCCGTTGCTTTCAACAGTTGCCATTCTCCACATTTTCTTTAACTTTTTTTGTTTTGACAAGGGCTTTTGTCCCTCAACAACAGCAGCGTGGGAGGTTAGCCTGGCCGGGTGGTGGCCTCAGCCTTCCTCCTCCTCACAAGCCAGGATAAGTTGGCTTTTAAGACACAGAAAATCCTCTGTGGCCAAACCCAAGTTTCTCCTATGACTCCATTATTCATTTCAACACCCCAGCGATGCAGTGTCCCTGCCTCGGTGTCTGTGCTGAGGCAGGGCTCTGCCGGAGGTGAGGAGGAGGCTGGAGGAGAGCAGGCGTGCAGAGGCTGAAGGCAATTCCCACAGAATCCCAACCAGCCTGGTGAAACCCAGGGATTTCAACACCCACAGCCCTGGCCAAGAGAAGGGAAGGGAGAGGGGTCAGCCGTGGTTCTGCTTTTGGCGGCTCTGTCTGGGTCCCTTTGGTTTTACTGTCGTTGGTTTTTCCGTGGTGTTGCTCGTTCAGCACCCTCTGGGTTCCTGTTTCTTGATGCGAGTGTGGGAGCCTCTTCCTTTAACATAAAAAGAAGAAAACCTGTGGGAGTTCTGAAGCTTGGGGCCTTTTCCACCACAGCTGCCTGTATTTTCTTCAGGAGTCGGTGGGAGGTTAGCATAGGTTGGTAGCCATGAGCCTCAAGCTCTCTTTTCTTGTATGTTAAGCAGAAGTCCAAATTTTATAAATATCAGTGTGTTAGTTCTTCCCTCATGCTCTCTTATCCTGTAGGCCAGTTTGGGACATTCTCACATGTATTAAGATACAGTATTTTGGTGGTTTAAAGCCAGGCAGGAACCAATACAAGGGACAATTTGTGCACGTGAGTGACCCTACGTGGCTGGAGAAGGGGGCAGAGGAATTGCTTGCACAATGCAAACAAGAAATTAGGCAACTCACTGCCACAAATGCAGTTTTTAAAGCACACATCTTGCAGTCACAGCTGCACGGAGGGTTCTGTGCACACACAGAGCCACATCCACGTGTGGATCTGCATCCACAGCCCTGCTGGCTTCTGCCATTGCAAGGCTGATGCAGTCATGATTAAAGCAAGGAAGATGTAAGCTAAAATGAAACAAAATTCTTTGCTGTCTTTTCCATTTTAAAAGCAATTAATTATGAAGTCTTTACAGATCCTGAATGGGGAAAAATGTATCCTCAGAGAGCAGATGTTTGCTGCATTCATATGTCTGTTTATAAAATTTAGCATGTGGATTTGATGGTTCACTGGCTTTTTGCAACTTCCACTTATCTACATGAGACAAAGTTGCCTATTGGTACAAAGCAAAATTAGGCATCTAAATAAAGCCATTCTGCACCTTTTAGTAATGTAAACCATCTGTAATATGGTTTTATACTCATTATAGGTATACAAATTTTGGAGGTCAAATCTGTTTTCAACAAGAAAAACCCTTTCCTCTTTTTTAAAAAATATTATAATACAATAAGAAATAGGAAGACAAGTTTTGTTGCAAAAACAGAGAAGACTAAAATACTACCTTGTATTTGAAAAGTAATGGTTACTAAAGTTCCAAAAAATTGTTTACATGTTAAATATTTTTAAGCTAAATTTGGTAATGTTTACAGTACTGAGGTTTTATTAAACCAGGACTCCTAGGCAAAAGCATCTGAGTTTTAGTGCTAATTTTGAATGTTTTCTAGTCAGAGATTCCTGAGTTTAATTTATTTGGTTATTTTATTACTGTAGTGTATAATTCTATAAGCCCCTTTTGGAATTAAAATTTGTATCGATATAGCCTAAGCATACAATTTGAAGCAACCCTGAGTGTGCTAACTTATATTTATGCCATTATTGTGATAGGTGTGACTCCATTGTAACATGCTTTAGTCTGAACCGTGCAGGTTGAATCACATCATCAGAATTTTCTGCCTCTAAAATACGAATATTCACATTGAATGAACGCCATGATTAAAATGGTAACTTAGGATACTTTTGCATAGACCAGCTTTAAAAGGTAAAATAACAAGGTCTTTGTGACCCACTCCATTATGCTGATAATTTGGGGGAATGCACAGTCCCTGTGGCATTAGGGCTTGATTTGAGCCCCCCTGGGTGGAGGTGAAAGGCTCCCCTCCACTCAGCCAGTGTTTCTCAGGAGCATGTAAATAATAAGAAGTGGACTGCTGTGACTGCATCTTCCCCCACCCCCTACCTCGGTTTTGATGAATGTGTTGCTCTGTCAGCGTGAATTATCGCTGTCTTGAGCAAGCACAAATGCAGCAGGTACTGGGGCAGCCTTTGCCCAGCAAACCTGTTTCAGCGTGTCTCGGTGTGATGGACAATTAGTCCCATTCCAAAAGCAGAGCAGAGACTTCTAATTGTTGATGGTTGCATGACACGGGTTTGGGGAAGTCAGCAGATGGCTGCTCATGGTGATTTATCAGGATTGATTTTACTTTTGGTTTGTGAAAGAAACAGAAACTGTGTTTCATATGATTTTCATAAAGGTCAGTGACAAAATAAAAGGCACCAAAAAAGGCACAAATGGCTTGTGGCAAGGTATTTACTAAAGACATGGCTTTCTGATGTTCTTGCCTACTTCAAAATAATTGGCTGTGACTTCATGGAGTTTTCTGGTATTAACACTGGTTATTCCCATAGAACTTTCCCACCCATGGCTCCTGGCCCCTGCAAAGCAGTGTCCTGTCACTTCTTCCATTTTTCTTCAGGTTCTTTATTTTTCTCTAGAATGGTTACACATACAATCAAATCTCTGCACATCATACTAAACAGTTGGCTTTCTCTGTGAAAAACATGTTGTGGATCACGTGGGGCAGTGTAAAATGGTTTCATTTTGAAAGAAAAAGAATTCTGCTCAGTCAAGACTATAGAAAAACAGATTCCTTAAACCAAGCATTTTCACTGGGAATGGGAATAAGGTGTCAGTTGGGAAGCTGAGTACTCTTCACTGCAGAATCACTGTGGGAGATTCCTCCAATCTATTGGGGCTTTTCATGTGCTCAGTATGTTTCAGAGAATTTAAAAATTAAAGATTCCTCAAGTACTTAGGGTCAATCATTCCATGTGCCAAATAGAAGAAGAAGATATTAAATATTCTCTCATAAATCAGCAGAAAACTAAGAATGTAACAGCTGGAATTTCTGCTGTGTGACTTTGGAATAAAAGAATGTGACAAGAAAGATCCCCCTTCCCTGCTCCAGGAGGAAGGCCTGGACAATATGGCCAAACAGATCTATTCCTTCCTTTACAGTCATGACACTGAAGCATGTGGGCTCTCCTGACCATTTCCACACTTGGAGTTTGTCACTGTTGGCTTGCAGAGTCCCCTCTTGTTGACCCAGTGAGCTTTATAGGGTGCTGCCAGTTACCCACCAGGCCATCCCCATCAGCAGTTGGCAGAAGGAGGAAATTCCCCTTAGGCACCAAGGCTACAAAACACACTGACTACTTCTGTCAGCATAGTAGACACCAAGAGATTTACTTCTGTTCCCAACTGTAAATCTTTCTGAGCTCCAGCCAGCAAGATGTGCTTGTCCTGAAATGTTCGGTGCTCAAGTTATCTTTCTATCATTTGTGCTGTGAAAATAGAGCATTTCATTTTCAGAGCCTGAAAGAGATTACACTCCAAAACTCTTTAAGTAAACACTTCCTCCTGGGATCGTGATCTCAGTCAAACTAAAAACTGTACCAGAATTTATGATGTATTTTAATTACTATTCTTGGTACCACTCATTAAATTAGAAATTGATTGCCAGTTTCACAGTTTCCTTGTTAGATGACAAAGTGCTTATCAAGGTGAAGCAATGCAAAACTGTTACTATATATTCCACAATTGGGGATGATAAAAAGGCATGCTTTTTGTTGTGGTATTCATGTTATGGTGGTTGTTACAATGCATCACTGATTGTCTTTTTTGTTTAAAGTTTGCTTTCCCCCATCCAAGTAAAAGTACACCATAAATTTATATAAGAGAGAATCTGGCTTTGTCTGGTTTATGCTAGCAATGTAAAAGGCATTACTGCAAACATCAGAAGCGTGTTTCATTGAACTGGGAACATCATAAACAGCTATCCTAAAGATTTAAGAGGATGATGCAAAAAATCCCTATACATAAAGGTGTTTCTCAAAATCTCTTTTTCTCTCTCTAATCCACAGTGTGACAGCGAGAGCGATATTGACGATAAGGTAAGACTGAATTTTCTTATTTCATATGCTTGGAAATTCCCTGATAGTTTCAAATAAGAATGAATTTGAAAATAACATTTTCCTCCAGTCTTCACGTCAAATTTAAAAATATCTACAATTGAATGAAAAAACATCAGATCAGCTACTCTGTGATCTTCACGAGCTTCTGTTTACAGGAAAGAAATTCCTATTAACATAGTAGTCTTTCTTGATTATTATGTGAGCACTTGGTGAGACCCAAG
Organism: Entomyzon cyanotis; assembly: GCA_024500445.1. Lineage (NCBI taxonomy): Eukaryota > Metazoa > Chordata > Aves > Passeriformes > Meliphagidae > Entomyzon > Entomyzon cyanotis. Next base: position 6,437,504 of record JAKEPQ010000852.1, read on the forward strand.
TTACAGCATTAGTGCCATTTCAGAGGAAGTTTCCTCTGATAACTTGTCAGGAGCCCATATTTTATATATAGTAACCTTTGAAGATGTCAATTTTGTAATCAGTTTAGAAGATGGGACCTGCCCTCCAAGGCAGTGTGGTAACTGTCAAGGAGTGTTTTGTCATGTTGCATGCATATTTATCACAGAGCAATGATTTTTCTGACCTTCTTTTGAATACAGAGGCTGGTCATTGAAAGGCTGTAGTTGTGTGTTTGTGTATGGGGATTTCTTGTTCACCTTTGCAAGGAAAACAGACAAGTCCCACTATGTAGCACCAGTTGTACCATGCTTTTAAGCATCAAATGTATAAAAGACTTGAATATTCCTTGCCAGCTTCTGGCAGATCAAACTTGGCAGTCTCAGGTCAAATCTTCATCAAACCTTTATTACATTTTGGCTGTCCAGTCTCTTGCATTCATTCATGAGAAGCTGTGGCACAGAGTTTTCTCCTGGATCAGCATTACAGAAGTAAAGGCTGACTTGAGGTAGCCCTGTGTCCTCAGCAGCACACCAGGCTGCAGTCGTGCGTCAGAGATTACCATGAGTTCAAGAGACTACCCTAAAAGCTTCTCCTGGTTAAGTCTTTTCCTTTTTGTTAGTATTTTTAGAGCTTTAGAAACATAAGGGTTTCTTCAACTTCTTCTTTTTAAAATCCCATCAGATACTAAAAATCCTTGGAGTATGGCAAAGGCTGTGTTTTGAGATGAAGGCTTGCTTGAAGAGAAACATTTAAATCATGTGTGTTGAATGAAAAAAAAATACTTGTACACATTTTATTTTATATTATTTTAATTTTATATGTGTATATATATGTATAAAGTCACTCCCTGAAACCACCCCTCTCCCCAGCTTCTGTTCCTTGCAAGGTTACACAGCAGCAGAGCTGACAGAAGGGATGGTGAGGGTAAAATATTATTCCCTAAAAGCTTAGATACCACGGGGTTAAAACGTTTCTCAGACTGCCCAATCAAAGGAAGTAAAAGCAATCACTTAGAAAACTGTTTAAAGATCTGCCAGTCAAACCTCAGATGAAGTTGTAAGTGACATGTAGTTTTATTATACAGCTATGCTATTAATGATTATCTAAATTACACTGGTAGACCCAGCTAGCGGCATTACATCTGAGACTGACGTTTGTTAGATTAGGTTTGACTTCACCTTGTAGAGAAGAAATTGAAATCTGAACAACATTGATTAGCTTTCAGAATGTGGGATCTGAGGTTACCTTCAGAGGAAGCTTCATTGTGTTTGGCTGGTAACTTGCTGTCCTTTACAGCAAATGAAAGGCTATTATAGTGTTCCTTACCATTAATATGACATTTCTTTACATTTCTCTAACTGTAATTTGACCTTCTAGGCTCACCTATTTCCCAGCTACCTCCTCCTTAAGGTGACTCTGCCTTAATAATAACATTTATTTTCTTCATAAGGAGAGCAACACAAGATCATCATCTTTCCATCTCTTGCCTGATCTGTAGAGACGTGAAACATGACATGGTTCTATTAAATAGGTCTCTGGAATTAAGTGGGGCTGTTTTTCTTGTCAGCAAAGATGTGGGCACATGCATGCAAACCCACCAAGGTTGAAGTGAAGATGCTTCAAACCTTTCATGGGGTAATGTAAGGACAACATTGCCTTCCAGTTGGGGAGCACAGGGGCAGCCTAGCTCGCTCTGTTGATACCTGTCATACACTCCCCTGGAAACTCCGTCAGTGTTTGTCTAAAACTTAACCTGACTGATGGAACAGAGCTATAAAAATATTGGTGTGACTGTCCTGAGGGACTACAGTCATTTTCCTCCTTCCATGTGATGGCAAAATGTATCTCCTGATAATACTCCCAGGCTATTGCAGCCAGATGGAGTATTCAACATATTGCCCAGCCCAGCATCAGCCTTCCCGAATTACGTGATGGGTCAGCTTCATTCCCCACTGCTACAGAGCAATCCTGCTCTCCTGCTTGGTCAGCAAGAAACAGCTTTTTCGAGGTACACCTACACATGCTGGCACTCAGGAAGGGCAGGGCAGGAATTACTAATGTGCTTTTGATTTGCATAACATTTTTTGTTAGTCACAAACAGCGGAGCAGTGTTGTCTGCACAAAACTCAAGAGGAAAGCAGACAAAAAAAGAAGTTCATGTACAAGTACAAACTGAGTCAGCTACAGAGCTAGAAGCAAAACTGAAATTTTCCACCTCCTACTTCTCTCTCTGTACCATGCTAGTAATTACTCACTATTTATTTAGTTCATAGGTATATGGGCTATTGAGCTCTTAATGTTTTCAAACATAGACGTTAGAGTAAAATTAAGGTTTTACCCTTGCTGCATGGTAAAGTATAAACACACTCCTGATGGTTTGGGTTTTTTCCTTGTGCAGTGTGGTGCAGGACTCCAGGGGAGAAAAGCAATTGAGCATAGTCAGTCACACGTACAGTGTATCAGAACGAGGAGCCATTACTTTAGTGCAAGGTACAGTTTCACAGCAGATTGTGAGAGTTTCCAAACACTGTGCCGCTGTTTTTAATAATCAGAGAAGAGGAGCTCAAGGCTGGGGACTTGTCAATCCCATCTACTTTCTGAGAACTGTCTTTGGCCGAGTATAGCCTTTCACTTCTGCATCACTGCTGAAATCTCAGAGGAAGTATGTGGGATGATACTTTCTCACACCTATCATTCTGTCACCGCGTGCTTCTCACAGAACTGTTTGAGATACCCGAACTAATAAAGTGAGCTGTCCAGCCATTTAACCAAGCGAGAAACTTAGCAAATCATGCATTCCCAGAGATGGAAATGCAAATCCTGTTTTCTTTACTGTACGTTCAATGAAGGACATTGGTTTGGACTCTGCAGCTGTGAGGAGGATTGCAGTGTTGTTTGCTGAAGCTGTGGAAATGATACTGTGCTTTTAGAGAGGGAGGAGGGAGGGAAGGGAGTCAGTCTGATACTTGTATTACACTGTCTCTGTTCTGTGCAGTAGCTGCGATGTGAAGCTCACGGTCCATAAACATTGTTACTGAAAATATATACTTCCTTTAATAGCAACAACAGCATTAACAGATAGCAATTACCCTTCATTTTCAGGAACTATAAAGTCTCCATTAATTCAAGATTTATGTAGTTATAGCATTTAGCACAGGAATAACACCACAGAGAATTGGTTTATACACATGTAATGAGAGAGCTTATGGCATACTTTAGTGAACATTAACATAATAGAGTAATATAAACCATCAACAGTTCCACTTATTGTCTCTTACCTGCTTTAGCATCACTGTGAAAAGTGGCTAGCAGCTTGGTAATGTGTTCTGTTAAATGGTGTTCTGCAGAAAGCCAAAAGTCAACTTCTGTAAAACAAGGGAATGAGTAATCTCTGCTCATTACTCCAAAATGTTTTACTCATTTTTTTAATAACAGTGTTCAAGATTGCATTTAAAAAGAGCCTGTTTCTTTCTTTAAGTGTTCATGTTCTTTCAGTCTTGGACTTCTGTCTGCTGTGTGCAAAATTGTGGGTTGTCAGCTTAATTACATGGCCCTGCCATGTTAGAGAGCTCTCCAAATCAGGGGTTAGATATCAGCATTCTACACTTAGTATGGTGCTAAGTAAGATGTACAAAGAATGGAACTGTATTACTAAGTTCAGTCAGCATTTACTGTGTATTTGTAGTTTGTGTTTTAGCTATAGCAGGCAACCTCTGAGACAGGTGAAGTTATATCTAAGGCAGAGACAAAAAGTTTTAAAGTTAGTTTTTCCACATGACTTTCTGCAGCAGCCCAGTGAGTTCCTTAGGCCCTGCTTGCAGCGATGTGAATCAGCCTTGCCATGCTGTAGTTTGCTAATTCCTGTGTCCCAGTAGGTGCCTGGAAGTCGCAGCAACACGAGAGCAGGTGCAGTTTAGCCTGTGATAGATGGGAGGGGAGCAGCACAGTGGTGCTGTGATCCCTCTGCCAGAGCCTGGGGGTTCCCATCCTGCTACATGCTGTAAAAACACAGAACACCTCACATCTGAAGGAGGAGATTAGAGAGAAAGGACCCCAGTTAATGGGGGACACTGTCAACAGCAGCACTGATTCAGTGTGCCAGGAGCCTTGTTGTTGTCCAGCTTTGATTCTGTAGGTATTAATCTAAAGGGGGTATTTGTAGGTATTAAGGTTTTAGGAGGCATTTGAGAGGGAAAGTCAGGTAGCTTTATTGCCATGAATGGGGAGTTATTCTCTGCAGCAAGAGGCACAGTGGTAAGTAGTAAGGAGGTGCTTATTTGAAAGTTTAGCAAGCGGGTGATCAAATGAGACCAGTGAGAGATGAAAGTTTACAGCAATGCTGAATGTCAGTGTTGGGAAGAAGAGGTAAGCTGTGAAAGAGTCAAAACACCAAGAGTGATAGTTTGCCATTTGGGAAGTGAGAAGCTGTATAGGAAGCAAAGCCACAGACTAGGAAAATGATCTTGAAACTTTTCCTTGGCACAAGGACACAGTTACATCTGCTGTCACCAAAGGAAAGATAAAATGGTACATGAAGGGTGAGGTAGCTTGACCATGAATTTAGTTGTGTGGACGAACAGAGGATTCTCATTATGTTACAGAGAACCAGGATATACAGGACATAAAACATAGGTTGAGTATTCATGTCAGGAGTATTGTCAGTCAAAGAGTGTGCTGAGAACTGTGGGCTTGAATGAGAGATGGAGGTGATAAGAGCAGAAGCAATGAGAAGAATACACGGTGTGGAAGATCTGGGGGATGAAATTATCACTGTTGTTTCAGCTGTGTTGACCTTGAAAGGGTATCCATGAGTTCACAGGAACAATCATAGTTTAGGCAGCAGGAGAAAGGGATAGAATAATGAAGAGAGGTCTAGGAGTTGCTCTAGTAGTAATGGTCACTCTGTGTATGTGTGTTTGTGTATGAGATTATCCAGCAGTAAGGAAAGCCCCCTCAAGCACTGTTGCTGGGGGCTTCTCTTCCTCTGTTCATTACATTTTAGCTGGCAATGGAACACATGGGTTCCCTCTGATAAGTCTGTTGTTTTTATGAGGCTAGAAGTTTAGTTCTCACTTCAGGTAATCTGTTATTTGCTGGTTTTGAAGCCTACCCAGACTAAGGTCCCCAAACTGGTTTTGTCCATCGTTTAATTGTCCTTTTCTATGAGAAATTAAACTTGGTACTTTTCCAGAAATTCAATTCTTACTAGTTGCAGCAGAAGGTAAAGATCAACATGGAATTGAACTGAGGTTTTTCACATGGCAGTATTTGCACTTCTGTTAGCATTACACTCCCTTCTATGACAGTTTTCAGCTGTGGCTAATAATGAGAAGTCTCCATTTGCCAGTTACTTCCCAGCTGGGTTCTCAGACGGAACTGAAGTGGTTCTTTTACCATAAGATGCTCTGGCTTAAGGACTGCAGTGCTGAATGCCCTTGTGGAAGTGTGTGGTAGGGCTCTGCTACAGGCTTAGCATCATACAGTAATATTGCATATATGCATGTTATATCAGTGCTTCTTCTAAGGTTTAATTCTTACAGACTGGAAACCCGGTGATACAGAGTTGAAAACCAGTGAGAAAGCTGACTCCCATATAGTAATAGCCGAGTAAAGACTGTTAGTTCTCCTAATGGAAGAAAGCCTCTGTTTTGCAGACAATCTGCATGTTGTTATTAAAACAGATCTGCTTTTAAAACAATATCAAAATATTGAATTTAAAATAACCTTGTAGCCCTTGAAAGATTTGGGTGCTATAAACAGTCAAATGTAATGTTGTTGCCAGTACAGGAAGACAAAAATTCACCACTCAGTGAATTTGTTTTATTTCATCTTTCTCCATGAATAGATTTACCAGAAAAAATAGCATCCTCTGAGCCCACTGCATACCCAGTTCACTCAGTTGCTCTTTGGGAAATGCCAGATGGGGGAGGGACTTGGCATGCCCTGGGCTTCCATCGTTCCACCCACCATGTGTGTGGAGCAGAGACAAAGGTTCCCACTGAGACTTGGGGCAGTTGAGTTAAGCCCTGCAAGTCCTTCCAGAGGGAGAGGAGCCTTCCAAGTTGTGCTTCTCAGCTACAACTCCAGTAAATATTATTAGTAATAATAGCCCTTCTTGACCTTTATATTTAAATAAAGCAAGAATGCAGTTTAAAAAATGAAACAGAGTCAAAGCTTCAGCACCAATGTGCTCCACTCCTACTGAGATTTTGTGTTTTTCTCTTATCCAGACAAAAAGTCAAATTTTAAGTACACTAGTCTGTATATAACAAGCTGAGTCATCACAGTCTGTGGTGCCCATATTCATTCTTGGAAATGTAGAAAAAAGGTTTCAGAGCAAACAATGAGAAGAGCCCTCTAGTTTGCTGACAAAAATCCATCATTAACTCACATAAAAGGATTGAAGAGATATTATGGAGAGCTCTTGGGCACAACAGGATTATACCAGTTCTGTCAGTGGCAATGTGTCCCTGGCTCTCTGCTTTCTCCATTGTTTAACATCTCCCTGTTCCAGTTCCCCATCCATGGGCATTTTCTTGTCTTACCAGGGACCTTGTGAAGAAACTTTTAAGATCTGAGGCAACAGGGAAGAGAGCAGTGTTGTACAGCTGTCTGCCCACATCAAGAAACACCACTATAACATAGTCTGAACTCCAAAGGGCTACCTGTGCAATGGTAACTCCTTGGAATGTGATCAGATAGAATGTAACAGAGCAGGCAGGTGATAGGAATTGGCAGTTGAGTTAGGCAATTCAATTAATTAAATCGAATGATATAGTTAACCGTAAAGATGCCAAGGAGATGAGAATTCTGGAGGATGCATGCTCCAGTAGCCACAATTGCAGGCCCTCATTTGGCTTGCAGATTTTCTCATTCCTGTATTCCAAAATTGTGTGCCAGGTTAAGCAATACAGAAGGGCACAGTGTGCAGCACTGTGTCCGCTGGGCAGCAAAAAGGATTCCGCTCAGGTGGGCTCTGTTCCTGCCCTTGCTGCACCTGGGGTGGGAAAATTAACTTTTCCTCTGCTTTGCCCACCCCTGATGCTCAAAGCACATTATCTGCAAACATGATACTTTTCCCTTGTCACAAAATGCAGGTTAGAATGTCACTTCTGATTCCATATTAGTCATTACTAGTTTCTCTGTATGCACTGTAAAGGCTGTGTAATTCCAGATAGTATTTTATGCTTTTTAATGTTTCCTTATGGCCTTTAATAGCAAGTTCTACCCATTTCTCTTGAGAAGGAAAATATTCTCCTTAGCAAATGGCTCACATTTGGTTTTGTAGTATCTGAAAGCTTCACTTGATTTCTGTCATGGCTCTTGGTCTTCCAAAGTTTCTGCATTTTGATGAGTTTCCTCTAATTTTGTTTGATACCTGTATGACTGTCTGAGGAACATAATTTTACATTTTAGTCAAAGCTGAGCATAAATTCAAAGCAAAGCAGTGGCTTGAATGAAGCTTTTATGAGTTCTTGTCTGTAAAAGGTGAACTCTGCAGGTTGGGCTCTGGGGCACACAGCACAGCTCCTGTCAACTCTGTATCTGGAGTGTCAGAAACATCAGCAGTTCTTGATCACACCCACTGACACCCAGTTTTCCACTCTTGGATGGTCAGATTGAAATATCTCAAACATATGCAACAAGCTTGCTTTCCAAGGTTTCCAAGCCTTTCCTTGGCCTTTGCAACACCTGTGTCAAAACTAGTTGGAGATCTTTGCCTAAATCTTTGGCAGCAGCCGACTTAATTTGTGGTTTACTACTCCTGGCAGTTTATTGGGGAAGCAAAGCGCGCCTTCATCTCCAATAATAAACAGCCCACCCGCCGACACTTTGACAGACTTAATGGTTTTTTTATACAAAAATGGACAGACTTAATGTTTCGACTGTAGCGATCATCTGTCCTGATCTCCTTAATGAAATTAGATTAAGTGCACCTGGGAAAATGCTGAGACGGCACATTGCCTTCATCACCTTCCTTAATTTAAAACCAATTTGCGGGGAAAATATCCTCTGAAGCTGAGGGAGGCAGAGAGAAGGGGGAGGGAAGGGGATTTTAAAATCTATCTGGATAGCTACTGGCAGTTTTAATTCCTTTCCCTGCTGGCGATGTGAAATATTAACAGCCGTAAGAACTGAGAGTTTAAAGACTTACTAACCTTTTTGCCTTTCTTAGGGGAAACAGAAACAAAGCAAAATCTTTACCATCAGGATCATATATAGGAACAAAGTCCAGGATATGCTGAGGCTCAGAGTTGGGGCTGAGCAGGGAAGAGAGAAAGGGCTGAAATGTGAAAGTGTCTTCTTCCAAGAGCTAGACCATGTTTTCCGAAAATACCTTGTAACCTGTAGGTGTTGGTGGTGCTGACTGTCTGCTTCTACCTTAATAATGCTTCAGTTGTGCAGAAAAATAGTAATTTGCCCACATAGCTGTGAAATCAGTTGCAATATGTGCAATATAATGTGACCTGAAAACAACTGCAAATGTTCCTTTGGCTCCTTCTGAGGAGAGCAAGAAACATGTCTTTTTAATTAAAAATAAAACATTGCAAAGAATAACAATAACTTCTTTTTCCATGAAGGATGATTCCTGTTCTCTCAGTCAGACTCCACTGATTGGAAACACGCTAACAGTTAGCTCAAGGTCTTCCACTGCAGAGGTGGTCAGAGGGCACAGTAGTCTGTGACAGGCTGGAAAGTCTCTTTATAGCAGAATTTTAAATGCTTACAGCCTTTGTTATTTGGACTGTTGCAGTCCAAGCTCAACAATGCAGTCGATTTATCCATCTCCTGTCCCAGATTTCAGTATTGCAGGAACAGGAAAAATCACACTAGAGATGGGCATTTTCTGCTGCTTGAAGATGCTTTTCTTTATTTGCTTAGAATCAGCTTTGTTCTTCATGAAAACTTTCATAGCCCAGCTTGGGCAGAGATGTCCACCTTGTGTCTGGCCACTCTCAGGGTCACTGTGAACCCACACCAAAAAGGAAAATCCTGTGTAACCCAGTGCTCTAGAAATGTCTGGTAATGGGGCTGGGGTTTTGTTGAGGTAATTGATGCACAGTCACTCCTGTTCCTTCATTTGCTGCTGATCACCACTCAAGACCTCAGTCATGGTGACCTGTGAAGAAAAAGTCATTCAGAACAATGATGTTGACAGTCCCAGCTAAATTATATTAATTAGTGAAGGTGGGGCCCCATTTTCAAAAGTACTCCTCACCCTAATCAAAGTCAGCAGTGTTCGTGGATGCTCTGTGCATCCCAAAATCTGTTCAGCCATCTTCATCCACTTGACTGGTCTATCAGTGGGACTCCTTGTGTAAGTAGGAGTTTGTATGAGTAACCCAATTGCTGTCAATGAATAATTTAAATGATTTAAGCCTCAGACGTGCTTCTTAATAATGAGGGGAATCAGCCCCATATGTCCTTGTCCATAAATACTAGAAGATGGGGACAAGTCACTTTTAAATGGGATTCATTTATTTTTAAATGGAATCATGATAAGTGTTTTAAAGGTAATCAAGAACGTGTAGCTATCCTGAATATTATAAATATAAAAGAACATTAGCCTAAAATTGAAGGGGATCCCATTCATACATAAACTGAATTAAGGTATCATACAAGGATAAAAGTGCAGAGTAACCTTGGGTGACCAAGAAAGATTTTAACATGTCTGTTCTTTTTATTAATTGCCACAAAGGTGGCTGAAGTGACCAATGTGTGTTATACATGTCACTGTATATTATGGACCCAGTTACTGAGTGACTGCAGCCATTTTCACCCTCTTTAAATATGTGTATAATCTCACCCTGCCTGCAGAAGGTGAAATTGAAGAAAGTATGATTTTTGGTACTGTGGTTATTGAGCTTGTTCCCATAAAAAGACATATATCCTACCAAAAAGTTCTCCCTCCTATTCCCGTATTTTTAGTCTCCTTTTTATTTGTGAAATGTGAATTTCTTGTCCTTTTCCCATCACTGAGTTTTTGTCTGACTGCATCAATGGCACCTCCTCTGCTCTGCCATGCTGCTGGCCCTGGGCTGTAAGATGCCAGTCTCTCAGTGGTGGTTTATAGGCTGCCTCCAAGGACCAATCTGTGGCTCTTCCCCTCAAAACCTACCAAATGTTGTATACAGGGTGGTATGCAGTTAGTGGTTGTTTGTATTTACTGCAAGTGTTACATTTTAGGATCCATAACACAGACATGGCATATTGAGACACAGGGAAGGGGAGAAGTATGCCTGCCAGTTATTTTTAGTAGCAATGCAAAGTCAATTAGAACTAAAGCAGATGTGTATTAGCAGTTAATTCATATGAAGAATAGCACTGCTCTAGCTACCACTTTCATCTGGAAGCAGGTGCAAGTCTGTCTGTGCTACTTGCTTCTAATGTGGTCTAGTGAAAAAAAAAAAAGATGTTTTAAAGCCAGCTTATTAGCTTCAAAAGTTATTATATCCCACCTTCTCAGCCAGTCTGTATGATCACTGGTGTTGAATTGATTTGTCAGTGCTGCCAGTTTGCATTGCCATGGATGTAAAGGAGGTGGGAGGAAGGACAGTTCTTGCCTGGCAATCTTATAACTTCCAGCTACAGTTCTTGGCTGTTCAGCTGGTGGATGTATTTGGTGCGGTAGCAGTGCTTGAAAACATTTCAAACAGGCCTGTGAGCCCCAGTGATCATTAAATCCATTCTGGATTATAATTTCAAACTTTCTTATCCCTCCCTACCCTGTCTCCCTCTGCCTTGTGGTTGTCTTTCAAGTTAATGCTGTCCAAGGCAGATAAACAACACAAAAAGGATTGAATAGAGGTAGAAAAGGTGATGTTGTTATCTCTTGATGTAGTACTCTTCTTCCCTCTGTTCAGCAGAATGACTGAGCAATGCTAATCACGTACCTAAGTCTCCTCTGCATCGGTTTAAATGCTTGCTGAAGTGCTGTGAGACGGCAGATTAAGGCAGTGAGTGCCCCAGTGCCCTGCTAAAACCAGATCTCAGTTTTCACTCCCTCCCAAACACACAAAGCCCCCAGGCGTTGGGGGCCTGGTTGGAGCTGGGGCTGCAGCATCACAAGAGCACATTTCTTGTGGCTGAGTGCTGAAACTCACTGTTCTCTGACCCTCAGTTGTGGCTGTGTCTCAGGCTTGTACCTTAGGCAAAATTCCCATTCATCGTGCCATTGTAAAGAGCAAACATTGGGGGGGCAAAATAGCTCTGCGGCAAGAACTGGATAATGTAGTTCAAGTCCATGGCCTAATTCCTCTGATGATGTTGTTTAAAACATTATTTTCTCATTACCCTTTGTGAGCTGAGCTTCAGAGCTCTCCATTAAAAATAACAGCAGTGACTTGAATTAATTGGTTAGAAAATATTTCTTCTCTCAGCCATGTTCCACAACAAAACCTGGGGAAGCCAAGAAAAATGCTGGCCCAGATTTGGAAGAAGTTTTGTTTAGAGGCCTGAAGCCTACACGTTGCTCTGCAGACAAACACACACATCCGTGGGTCTGTTGTAACTGCCTTGGGTTTACAGGAAAAGAAGCCAGGCCGGCTGCAGGGCTCAAAAACAGTTGCTTGCCAGATTCTGATTTATTTGACAGCCTCCATAATAAAGTAACTATTTGTCTAACTCTTCCTGATTAGTCTGAAGAGGTTCTGCCAATCTGAGGAGGATTGACTAGTCAGGAAACCGCTGGTATTTTGACTTTTTTTTTTTCTTTAAGGGCTGTGATATTATTTGCAATAATTTCTCCTTTATTAAGTTTGGCATTCCAAAATTATTCACTGCTGCAATGTGAACATTTTCCACATCAACAATAAGTCTATTACGGAGAAATTTACAAAAACAAAATGACTTCATATTGCTTGCAGATGTATTCTGTAAAAATAATTGTTTTTCACTAGATTTTAATGTTTCTAGGCCTTTGTAAACATAATGCCTAAATACTTTTATTCAATAAACGAGACCCATTCAGTAATAGCTTGCACATTTGAAGTCCAGTAAATAAGGAGCAGATTTCGACCAAAATCTGTGTATCATTTAAGCTGCTTAGGTCACAGCCCTAGGGCAGAAAAGAACTGGTGAGAAACTTGTGTTTTCAGAAGTGGAGAACTGTGACTTCAGAAACCAAGACAAATAAGCCCCATTTCTCTTTAATTAGTGGATTCCTGCTTTCTTTATTCTTCGTTCAGTAGGGCAGGGAATTCAAAGGAGGCTGGAGATGTTAAGCATTCTGTTCTCTGGACTTTCTTTATAGTCTGGGGATACCAAAGTCCTTGAGGCTCCATTGGAAATCCCATCACACAAACCCATATTTTTTTCCTTGAATGCATTGTTTTCAGGTTGGAAGCACCATTGTGCATAGACAGGGAACATACACACATGTGGAATGGAAATTGTGGCAGATGTCACCAACAGTGTGCCTTGGTTTTATGTGTATTAGGTTTAGTATGTACTAATTTTTAGAAGCCAGAAGTATGGGAAACCTTCTTGATGCTAGGAGAACCTCTAGTAGGCATCTTATCGTCTTAAGTTTGGGCAAAATATCAACTTAAAACAAAAAAGGCAGTGCATGAATAACTGGATATTGCTTGTCATGCAAGAAAAATAACTTACAGAGCAAAGCAGAATCCAGAAATAAAATTGAAATAAAAACAAACAAATACCACATGTATTACAATTCTTGTGTGAGACATGTTTGGTCGAGTCCTTAAATCAAACAGCTTACAGACTGCATTGATGAGCTCTCATCATGCCTGAGGAAAGCAATACCCAGTGAAGTATTCTCTGTGGTGGTTTGTTTTCCTCTACACATACTTTATAAGGCACGGGGACCTTTTAATAGAATCAAGGAGGGCAAAGTATCTCGGACAAGGTGGTCTAAAAAACAATGTGTAGTTTTTCCTTGGACCTTTTTACCTTCTGTTCTCCAGACACTGTATTCTCAAGGGTGAATCTCTGGCCTGTTCAAAGGCAGCAATAAAATCCAGTTTCATTTAAATATGACCAAGATTTCAACTAGTATCAGCAAGAATACACCTCACTGTCCCTTAGGCCACCATGGTCTTTTAACATGGCTGCACAGGTAAATAATGGTAAAGTAGGCTTTTCTCTGGATGAAGGTGTGTGCAGGAAATGGGCAGTCATCTCTTACGGCACTAGGGATGGGGGGAGCAGCAGGTCACACTGACCCTGTTCCTGGTGGCAAGTCATGAAAAGCAAACCCTTTGAGAAAAACTGGCTTTGTATATATCAGTCCTTAATCTTTTGCTCGTGTGTATGACGGGGTGCTTCCCTGCCATTACAGGTCACTCCCAGCCAGCTTGCTCCATATCTGATTCCCTCTCCTTTCCCTCCTCCTATCCAAAGAACAACAACCCTAAAGCCCCATAAAGCTTTGCAGCTGCTTTCACACATAATTAAATTGTCCTGGGTAATCCTTGCCGGTGGCCTTTCGTACAGTGGTTGGGGAAGCGCATTGAAGCCACCGCCGTGATTTGATTACTGGGATTCCTGTCCACATCAGCTGCTCCACAAAGGCATCTGTGATGTGTCCAGGGCTCAGTAAAGTTTCACACAGGGAAGAGGCGTTCCTTGTTCCTCATAGCAGCTGCACAGGGGTGAAGGAGACAGAGCAGGGAGCTTTAGACTCTGCACCTGTGGCTGTGGCTTGGATGTTGCTTGTGAACCCTTCATGATAAACCTCTGGACAGGCTGCTGTGAGCCTTTCCATTTAGAAACTCCCATACTGGTTTTGGTTTTATTTATCATTTTCTCTTGGCCAGAGGCGTACCTGCCCTTCCACCTGCACGAATTCCTCTCTTGTGCCTTAACTTCTGGGTCTTATTTTATCAGATATTTCATGTTAAAGCATAGTGTGAAAAACATTGAATCAAAGGAAATAAAGAGTGTTTTGAAGGACCCTTGAGCACCCAGAACAGCAAGTTTCTTCTGGAGTTAGCAGAGGCTGTGGCATTTTTCAGAGCAGGAGTGAGCTGTAAAGTATTATCTCCTTCAGGAAAGTCAGGAAGATCAGTGTAACAAACAGGGACATACCAAAGCCTTCTTTTCTGACTGTGTAGTCTCTTCTGGGAATTACATATGCTGAGTATTGCCATGATACATGCTCTTCATTATGTCTGTCAGCACACAGCACCACTGCTGAAAGTACTTCCATTCACTTGTTATCTAATCTCTGTCATCAGAGGTCAATGGATACAGCCCAAGGTTCTCCCTTGGCATATTTCCAAGCAAAAGCCCTGCATACCTTGAACAGGCTTGTTTCAAATGGAGTATAAACTGGGGTTTGTCTCACATACTGGCCAGGAATCCAAGTTCTTATTTGCCTGGGTTGGGATAGTCAGTCCTGCAACTTTGTCATTGATTTCCAAAGAAAGCTCTGCTGGTGATGCTGGAAATGACCCACGTATTGTGTGTTGTATCAAAGCCCTCGGGAGCTCCAGCCAAGGACCATATCTTCTCTAGGATACTTCGTTCACAAAAAGGCTGTCCCCCTACATGTAGAGAGTGTACGTGGGCTCTAAAGAAGCCCCATAAGCCATCATGGTAAGGAGTGGCTTTGGCAGACCTGAGAGGTTTAAGTGCTGTCAATGGCGTTGCCATAAAAGAAAATTTTGAGGAGGATAATGAGGCAGGTCTGTAGGTGTTAGTGAGAAGCTCCTCCCAGGTGCACAGGGAGGCTGGAAGAAAGCATGGTCCAAGAGGTGGGTGCAGGAGACTGGTCTCAACTTGTTCCCCTTGTGGTTGGGCATGTAGGTGCTTTCCAGACAACTGGAAAACGATGAGAGGAGATGCAAAGGAGGTGCAATGTTTTGTGCAGTAGCTGTGTTTTGTAATGACCTCTGTTATTAGAGGAGTGGAGGCTTCCATCTTAAGGAAAACACTGGGGTTGATAGGCTATCCTGTAGTCTGACTAGACATTTATGCATGAAGGAAGGTCACGTCACAGTAATTGGATTACCTAATAAATAGCTGGATGTGGGTCTGTTGCCGACAGGGAAGGCTTGCAGAGCACTCCCACTTCTTTAATTGCTGCTTTAGCCTGCTGGTAGGAATTGGGAGGTGTTGGGAAATGACACAATAGCAGTTTCAGGAGTGTTTCTCATGAATCACTGTCTGAGTACATCCTCTGCTCTAGTCTGTGTCATGCAGCAAGGGGTTTTTATGAGTATTTTGCTTGTTCCTATGATTTATTCCTAGCATTCTTCTGAAGCTGCCAAGGCAAGGTAAAAGATGCATGTCTCTCAGTGTGTTCTTGTAAGTCTAAAGTTCAGGGTTATTTTCTAAAGGCAAAATGAGTATGGAAAATCTTGTCCAATCTCTGCACAGTTTTTTTCCTCGAAATGGCATTTGTCTCTGTCATGTGCAGCTGACTTCATTCTCTGCTAGAAGCTTCTCACTGGTAAGCTTTGCTGTCATCCTGGATACACAAATTATGCTTGTTTATTTTGGAATAGCTTGGGAGACATGTTCTCTTCATTCTTCTCAAAGTCACAAAACACAGAGGTCTTTTCCACCCTCCTGTAAACAGGACAGGAAGAAAAGCCAGATGTCAAGGTTATCTTACAATACAAAGCCCTGCTTTTACATGCTTGCAGTCTGCCCAGATTTTGTCATTGCAAATCTCCTTGCTGAGAGTCATCTTCAGACTGAATTATTTGGGTGAATTTCAACTGAAACACTTCAGCAGAGTGAGATCTTCCGCTTAGTTCTCCTTGCTGCCAGCAAAGTTCTGGAGCAGAGAATATGGTAGATGGAAAAGCACATCCGTTTACACTTACAGCTTTTCCTGCTGGCATCCAGCAGTGTGGAGGAAGATGACAGGTGCTGTGGGGTGGAGGTGTGGGCCTGATGTGGTGTTGGGGAACCAGAGCCTGTGAAGGGATTGCTGAGGAAATGTGGGAGCCAGGTTTTGAAAACAAAACACAACTAGAGCATGTGTGCAAAGGAGAGCTAAACTAAGATTGCGTAGACAACCCTAAGTATTTTTTTCCCCAGATTTTTTAAAATGCTTCACTTTGCATCTTTAAGCATTTACTTTTTTCATTCCTAGTTTTATGGCACTTGAGATGAGTGAGACTATATAAAAATAGTGTTAGATTTTGTGTGAGCCAAAGAGCCATCCTAAAGTGAGAAGCAATAAAGTGTTTATCAAATGCCTGTGTATGTTGTAGGGTGCAAACAGATGTTCTCTATGTGAAACTTGGATAGAAACACAAGTTTAGCAAAGTCTTCTCTCGCCTTTTGCTGCTGCTTTAGGGATGTATCAGCCTTCCAGAGATCAGGTTCTGCAGATTGTACAAACCATTGTTTTTTCTTAACAAGGTTTGCCAAGCTCATCCTTGGTTGTAAACCTTTATTTCCTGTAATTTAAACAAATGGTGCATTTCAGAAGTGATTTAGTTCCTTAAAATAAAGATGTATTTCTGCTAGCTGACTAGATGGAAGCCTGGTTCATCTATACTGCTGCCTTTCCCAAAGCTACTGCATGGCCCATAACACTGCATTGCAGCTCTTCTCTCAGCTTTTCTCTGAATACTTTCACAATCTCTTTCATGCCAACCTGAGTCTGAAAGTGTGTTTGGATAAGTTTTCAAACCACTGATATTCGAGTGGGTTGGCAGAAAGGAAGGCAGTCATTTCTAGAGCTGATACTGCTTTCCAGAAGAGCAGGAATGTTTGAGATGATCCCAGGCTTTCTATCCATACCAGGGTACTCAGAAAAATTAATGCAAGCCAACTAAAATGATAAAGCCAAAAGCCAAGTGCAAGCGTGTCCACATGGAGGATGTCTTTTGTAATTTTTCATCACTGAACTGACCTGTAAAGGTCTAAACCTGTTTTGGTTGTGTAACTATTTTAACTAATCTGCCTTGTCTTTGAACCTTCGCTTGCCTTCCTTTGCCTTTCTTTACTGTGCCTGTATTTTGGGCATTGTAACACTAGTCTGGTGCTCAGAAAGCTCTGAGTGTTACCTCTAGTTGACATTCATTCTTCTTTATAACCTGTCTAACTTGCTGTCTGATGACCCATTAAGCAATTGTTTTTAATTAGTAAGTGTACTACTAGTTTGCAGTGCAATGATTAAAAGAACCTCAAACTAAACAAAACACTGGGCTTTTGAAAGTGTAGGTTAAATTATTTACAATATTTCTTGTAAACTTCTTATTTATTAAGAGCGGAGAATTTTTGTAGCTGGTAGCTTCCTTGTCCTGTGGTGTCTTTGGTAAACAGGGGGAAAGAAGATGATGTTTGCTTCTGTTTGGAAAAACCCCAAATTGGGCAAAGTAGTGTCTAGAATAGATTTCATCAGATACTTGTGGTCAGCCAGAGAGATTTGCACAGGCCTCAGACACCTGCATAAGAAGAGCTGCAAAACCTGTTGATGGAATGAATGACATGCAGGGACTCTACCAAAACTCTCCTTAGATTTCAGCATAAGTGAAAACAAATGTTCTGCTGTAAATATCCCCCAGGTGAATACATTTATTCTCTTCACAGCTTTGAAACACGCTTCAGGCTAGAGAGGCTCCCTGGAGAGGGAATTTAGTGCTCAGAGCTAAAGGTCAGGGTCAGGTCACTCTGCTCCATTTGAAATTTGGCACCTAGGTACATATGGCAACTGCATCATCCCAGGGGCTAATTTGCCAAATCAGATTGCATCCTCTTTCATTGCTGTGTGCCAAGCCCTTATGTCAGCCTTCTCCCTGCAAAGTTGAATGTCGAACATCCAAGGCCTGCTTCCAGCACCAGCCACTTTCAGCAGCTGAGCTCCCTTGGAAGAAAACCAGAGCACACCTACCTGATAATAAGAACAACATTTACATGGTGGTTTTGATTTCAAAACTTTATTAAGCATCAAAGGCAAAGTTGCGCTTGACCCTCGGAGGCATTTACAGGCAACTCTCTTCCTTGCTCTGCACAAGTGCCTTGGGATGAGTGGATGGAAATTGCAGCCTCTGCAGAGGTTGGTGCAGACCCTGGCTCACAGTGTCTCAGGTGAAGCCAGCACCTCCCAGGAGTTCCCCAAGAGCTTACAATTGAGGCACAGATGGATGAGAGAAGGAAGCAGAGACACTGGAGGAGGTAAATGGTAAGAACAGGAGTATCCAAGTGCGCTTGTTTGGCTGAGTGCAGAATCCACAGTGCTCTCGGCGCTATCGCGTTTGAGTCAGTCAGGTTATTACAAAGCCCCACTTGGGATGCCATGGTTATCTTTACACTGCAAGTTCTAGCAGCTTGATTAGGTTGGTCTGGGGTAGGAGGAGATTGGCAAAAACTCCTGCTGCACATACAGTTATGCTGAGAAACTAGTTTTTTCCTAGTACAGCTTTGCTTTGATAGGCTTTGTTACTGGGATGAGTTGCTTGCAGTGTGTCACTGTTACTGGCATTGATACACATATGTTGTTAAGAGTTCCTAAACCTGGATGTCCTTTCTTCAAGATCGAAAAGAGGAGGCATGGAAGTGAAACAATGGAAGAGCTGCAGTGAGTTTCTGCCAGTGATTATACTGGGATTTGAGGTGGTTTTATTCCTGCTCCTGTACCCAGACAGCTATAAAAGGCATCTCTGTTGTGTCAGTCATCTGGATGCTTTCGCAGATGCTGGCGCAGGGAGGCCACAGGGGAGGGCAGAGGAAATGCTGAGATAGAGAGGGAAACTTTGGAAAACCCAGAAGGTGCTGGAGGCTTCAGCTTGCTTCAATTAGTGGAAGTCAGTGTGCACCTCCTTCCCTCACTGCCTCCCTTTGATCTTTCTTAAAGGTGTAATGCTAGAAACAGATTTAATCACAATACAAAAAAAAGGGGAAATGCAGTCTGTAGCTTTTATGATTATTCCCTGAAAAGGGCCTTGGAGGTTTTAGCTTTGCTTTTCTTCTGGCCTTGGAGATAGACATATTCACATAACCCTGCTGGTTTATCATTCCTATCAGTAACACGCCTGCTGCCAAGATCCGGCATTTCCTGATACAGAGCCTGTGCCTAAAAATTGCCAGCTCCGAGGGGCTTTTGAGGATGATGATTGTTTTCTCTGCTGAGGGCTGTGAACAGTGATTCTGGAGAGCACATTCCCCACTGGATAATGGTGCACCCACCCTTTGCCCTCTGTTTCTGCTGAGCAGTCAGTTGCCCTGATTTGTAGTGCTCTCCAATGCCTGTGCTCTTTTTTTCTCCCCTTTTTCAACATGACAAAAGGTTCATGTGTTTAACCTTTAGAGGCGTTATTGTTGGTCTCTGTTCCCCTTGCCAAGAGGATGGGGATGTTTCTGAGTAATGAAGTCCAGGAGCAGGATGGGACTTTGGACCAGAAGGTTGTGTTTATCTGCTATGGCATCCTCAACGCAGTCATGCAGTTGGGAGGAAAGATAATCTTGTATTTCGAGTGACTGAAGCCTCCTAACGGGAGATAAAAATACCTCTCAGAAGAATAGCTTTCTAAATACCCATTGGTATTATGCTGTGTCCAAAAGTCAGGGAAGAATTTTTAGCGTGTCAAGCTACTGAGAGCAAATGTGGGCCATGTTTTACCCTAATTCAGTAAAATAAAAAACAAGCCAAAATGTTTTGTAAAAATTAGTCTTTGATCTTTCCTAATGCGCAGCCTGTGTTAGTGGTCACAGCTGTCCAATTCTCTCAGCCTGTTTCTGTTCTCCCTGATGCCATTTTTACATTGGTGCAGTTTCAGTGGCGTCAGTGGAGTGGTTCCAGATTTATACCAGCAGTTTGGCAAACCCTGAATGTTTAAAAGTCGTGAGTCAGGCTCCAGAAAATAATGCGATTTTTCTTTAAAATCATTATTTAGAACAACGCGTTGGAATGGGGGTATGTTTTTTTAATTTTCCTTTTAACGTTTCTGCTGCCGCGTGCAGCAGGGTTTTTTTAACCTATCTGTGAGGTCTGGAAAATTAGTTTGCAGTTGCCAGTGAAGGCTGTGACTCCTGCTTGAGCACAGCACTCCTTTAAAACTTGTAAAGTTGGAACTTTTAAAGCAGAATGTTTGTCAGATATTCTTGCTCTCTGTCTGGACAGCACTTGGAGGGAAGTCTCTTTTCTGGACCATGCTCTGAACACCAACATGTATATAAAGTGTGATAATTAATCAACACAATTAATAACCACAATTTTGATCAACGTAATCAATATAAGTCATCGGTATTTTATATTAAAATCCTGAGAGTTGTCAGAATTGCATTTCAGTAAGAACAGAATGCATTGATTCACTTCTTTGTTGACTGATTTTTGCCAAGGCTGGAGACAGACACGAAACATCCCACCCCGAGCAAGTTTGGTTTTAGTTTGGAACCGCGACACCAAGAATGTGGCCAAGTGCTCGAGTTCCTAGTGAGCTAATATTTTATATTCCTGGTTGGATTAGTTAAACTGCTCAGCAGGAAAGCCTGTGTGTATGTGTGCTTGCACGGATCTAAACAAAGCTTCCTCACACACACACAGGAAACCAGCCAGCTACTCCATTGATTATGGGTTTGTCTTTCTGTTGCCCATGCCTGTGCCTTTTATCATTTATTTGGAAAGTTAATGAAAACAAGCTTAGTACAAGGAAAAGCACCCAGCAGAGCAGCCATCAATGCTGCAGAAGTTTCTTCTTGCCTGCTTATAATTAATGCCTCTTCCAGCAGAGAGAGACTTAATGTGGCAAAGCCAGCCAGCATATGCATCAGTCTGCTGGAACGGTGATTATTGATAATGGCTGGGAGGGAAGGCTGCCTTAGGTGAGGGAAGACAGCATGTCTTACCTTGTGTCAAGAAAAGTGTAAAAACCATTTTTTTGAAAAATAATTCTAAAAAATTAATATTTCGACTGTCAGATTGACACCAGCAGCTATGGGTGGTTTTGGCTGTGCTCTAGAGCTGTTCTGAAAGACTTAACATGTATTAAAAGTCCAGTCTGGCGTGCTTGTGCACAAATGCCACTTGTGTTGCTTGAAAACAGTGAGCCAAATGTATTTTGGAAACAAAAGATGAACCCAGTATGGCATTTCTGGTTAGTGTAAAGCATGGGCTGAGTGAACTTGAATTAAATATGCATTGAGATTAATGAGGAAAGTTGTAAGCAAAGCAGAGGAGTGATGGATGGTGATCTCTGCTGAGGTGGTCATGCAGATCTGCTGGAGTAAACGTGGTACAATTCATGTGGTTCATAGCACCAGGCTTAGCACAAACTCCTGCAGGTCTTGGCCTTGGGCTTTGGAGACACTGCTGCACACAGAAATGCTTTCAGCCATACTCAGACCAGCGTTTTTCTGCTGTGGGATTTTAGAATTCCTGTGTAGATGGTGAGTTAATGACCCAGCAAATTAATTGCTTCATGAGGCTGCATTAATAATTGATGTTCGCTTACTCCTTTTCATATTATATACAAACTCATTCAGCATCTACAACTAAAACAGGCAAAATTACAAAATTGCTTATAATCTCTCACTGAGCATGCTGCTCTGGCAGGATGGAGCAAGTACTCAGGTGCTGCTTTTAGTGCTGTACTGAGGAGGTAAATTGTATCAATAGGATCTGAAATTGCAGGAAAACTTTCTGCCCAGGGGGTAAAGACAGGTCACTTTTTCAGTTTAGGGGATATGCCTTTCTTACAGGAAGCTACATTTTACTTGATACCTTCATGGTGTCTGGAGGAAAAAGCAGTGAAAGCTCTGACTTAAATCCACATCAGCAAGAGAACACATTTAATTGAGAGGTCTTATCTACACAGAGTATTGTTGGTTGTGTGACTTTGTTTTCTCAATACAGATTTCTTGTTCTTGCAGCTCTACCTTTGGGAACCCCTGATAACAAATCACTATGTCACTTAATTGTCTGGGACTTTTTCCTTTCTTCACATTATCAAATGAGGTGGTTTAAACATTAAGTGCAGGAGATCACTGATGGGCCCCTGTTGAGCTACTGTACTACAGGGAGAGATAACTAGAGATATAGAGACATCTTTTCAAGAAGAAGCAAACATTTCTAGGAGGAGGTGGATGTAGTATTGAGTGGTGTCTAACCTGGTGTGAGGTTTGATGGTGCTGAGGCTGATCTAAGCTGATGCTGCTGTGGTCCCTGAGTGTCAGCCATGTGTTCCCTCTGGCACCATTCTGTGTTTGTGCAGTGTACTGGTCCAGTAAACTCAGCTAGCTGAAAAGTTGGAGGTTTGAGTTACTTTTGTTTGGCTTCTCTTCATCTGGGACAGCTCTGGATTTCTGTGTTATTTCATTAATTCAGTGCTGGCACTGAGGAGGAGATGGTAACATGCAACCAGGGAGCCCACAGTGTTTAAAGCTCCTGTGGCAGAGCACCTAGGTATCAAAGATGAAGGAAGTTTATTTCTAATCAACCAGTCTTACATTTCAATCAAAGAGTTTAAATTTATACACATAAATAATTCATGCACTTATTATGCTACACATTCAGAATGCGGAACGCACATTAACTTGTCCTTGTCCCACTCTAACAGATATGCAAGTGTGATCATCCCTGTTTTATTAGAGGAAAATGATACCAAAGGTGAGATCTTGGTGCATTAAAATTGACAGCAAAAGTCTTACAGACCCCCCCAGCAACTAGATTTTCACTTGAAATAACTGAGGTGGCTGTTGCTCTTAGGGCTGTAGTGGCACCTTCTAGCTCCAGTGCAATGATTGTGTCACAGAAAGGATACTAGGGTAGTTATGTAGCAGACATAAGTGAGTGTGGCATCGCCTCAGTGCTCCCAGGAATTAATAATCCCATGGGGATGTGAATGCCATACCTGCTTTGCCATTTTTAGTCCATGGGGCAATGTCACCTCTCATCAGAAAAACAGAGATAAGTGTGATCACTAATGCTTTATGCTAAAAAATACATCCTTGCCACTTACAGAAGGATAAAACTTACTAATAAGCTTGATTGTGTTCAATTTTAAAAAATCTTTGGCTAGTTCCTGAAAGAATATTTCATACTATATACATGAGTAAGGTTTTGGCTTGGGGAGAAGGGTTGTGCCTTTCCAGTTGCTGCCCCCTTTTGTGTTCTTCTAATTCATTTTCTTTGTTTGATTTTTATCTTGGCAAGATTGTGACTTGTTATTTTGCAGTTTGAGGAATTAACATTTCCTTTTGACTGAAGATATAATTTAACATTATATGTAAAAATTGTATTGCAGCAAGTGTCACGTGAAAAGTCTAAAGCAGGCTCCAAATCTGTATGACTAATGGGTGAGTCTTTCAAGTGTTACGGAGTAACCATGATGGATGCATCTTCCCCTGCTATGAAGCTCCCCAGTTGTAAGGCTGTGCCTTCTACACTTCAGCCTCCACGTTATTAGCAATCCACTCACAGTACACACCACAAATCACTTCTCCTGACTCATTAAAAAGAGCTGCCTGGGAGAGGTCCTGACACAATGTCCATGCCTTCCTGGCCAGGCTGCAGGTGGAGCTGGAAGCCCAGCCCGATGTGGGGATTGTCTGGCACTTCCCTTGCAGGGCTGTTGACAATTGCCTGTAGCTTTGCCAGACTCTAACTGTTGGAGCTGAAATTTTCCATGTCGTGTGTCTGCCTGCAGCTGATTTCCTTTTCTTTGAAAGTTCAAACAGAAAGATTTGGCTCCCTAAAAAACTAAGGTAGGGAGAAATAAATTGGTTTGGTCATGTTATAAGTGCTTGCAAGTATTTCGCTAAGAAACTTGCACACTCACATACTTTGAAGCAAGGACATGAAATTTGGCCAGGACTTAGCCCTGTGGAAGACAAATGCCTTTTGCTATCTCTACAAAAGTTGCATAAGTTCTGCCAAGTCAGAATACTCACAGAAGGATCCGTTTGCACATTCTAAGGGTTTCAAGAAAACCTAGGTAGGCTTTTGAAAGGAAACTATTTCCTAAGCAGTTTGCTTCATATTCTGTATAAGGAGTTTCCCAAAAGAGAGCTCCATAAAGACATGTCTTCCATCAGGAAAAAAATGAATGCTCAGAATTGCTTAGCAGTCAAGATCACAAGAAACCCCGAGTGTACTTAAAGGGCACCTGATAAGATCAGTGAAAAAATACCCATTACTGCCTCTTGCCTCTGGAATGTCATGTAAATCTGTCTGCACTTGCCTTTCACACTTTTAATTGAAAACATAAAGGGGTGGGGGAAGCATTTGAGCAGATTAGCTAATTGATTGATTATTTACAAGGAATCAAAATTAGAGGGACAATGATGTCTTTTTAGAGAGGCGTCAAGGCAAATTATATGATTATCAAGTTACCCATATGCACAGTTTGACATGCACAACACTGCAGCATCCATTTGTACACAAATCATGCATCAGGGGTTTTCCTAGCACATTTGAAGAGAATTTAACATGCTTTTCTCAAAACCACAAAAGCAATGCTGTAGTACATTAAGAATGAAATATGGCAGCAAGCTCTTGTCTACTTCATGGATTCCAGTAGAGGTTTCAGTGCAATATTGACCATGGCTTTGCTGAATGCTCTGGGGCCAAATCCCTCTCCTGCTTATTCCTGGGCCAGAGACAGGCTCATGAAGAATGTGTGTTAATGTGCACCATATTCTCAGCCATCTGTTGACCCCATCTGACTTGCTCTTGCCTGTGCCTGTGGGGCTGCTCTCTGGGGAGAGCCAGCAAAGGTCAGGAGGGCACCCAAGCCTTGTTGTAAGCTGCCGAGTGGTAGTACCATCTGTAAGACTTTCTTCCTCTGCTTCTGTTCCAAATCTGCCTTATTGAGGGCGGTGGACAAGTATTTTGATACAATTAGTTAATCCAGAGAAAGCCAGCAGTCCCGTCCCAGCTGGAGCAGACCCGCAAAGGGAGGGACCTGCAAGTTCATTCTGGTTGTGCTGTTTGCTGACAGCCCTTGAAGCCCGTGGGGATAGCTTGGCCAGAAGTGATTCCTTGCAATGAATGGTGTGATTTGTGCCAAGTGTTCTGAGACTATCTTTTTTTTTTCCTTTTTTTGTTAAATATTCATGTATTCAGTACTTATTTCTGGGCATGGGCAGCCTCCCTTTTTGGCATTTTGAAATTTAAGCACCTTTCTTAGTAGCAAAAGGCAAGTTCTCAAACTTTTCCCCTGGTGACATTCACTCTTGGATGTCTGTTACCATCTTGGCGAGCAAAGATGACAGATCAAGCACAGAACCTGACCTCCTCTCCAAATTGCCTTGATTTCTTGTCTTTGAAACTGGATTATTTGGACAGATCTTGCTGTTTCATATGTTCCACGGTCTTATTTCAATTAATGTCATCCTGGGGACACATGAGCCCAGTGTAAAATGTCATCACAATGTTTGAGAGTGGTTTTGAGAGTCTTTTCTGCACATACTAAAAACTGTGTCAATACATAGTGAGGCCTTTAAAAGCGGTGTTTATAGCACCATAATGACTCTGTATCTAGGTCTTGAATCAGAACAGGGTGTGGGCCCTTTACAATGTGAATACAATAACATGTATTAAATAACATTGAGAAGTTACTGCCAGCGCACAGTAGCCAATTTTCCAATGTTAATACCTGAGAACAACAAATCGCGAGTGAGGCTGGCCAGGCTGGTGGCCTCGGGCCAGCTTTTCCCCAAGCAAGTCTCTCAAGTCAGCCTGGCTGAAGGTGAACTCAGTGCTCAGTGGGGCTGAGCCATTTCAGCCACCAGCAGCAGCCTCTCCTTCCCTCTCCAAAGGCAGGAACCAGGGCTGGGCTGTCTCTGCACAGCTCCCAGGGAGCCTGACCTGCTCCCCAGGCTGCCCTTGGATGGCTGGGTGGGGGAGCCAGACTTTAGAGACCCTGTTGTGAAAGTGTTGATCTAGATCCCCAGGAAATCCTGTTAAGCAACAACAGAAGTGCCTGGGGCAGGGGAAAAAAAAAATCTGTCTGCTCTGAGCTGTGGCCCTCTCATTTGCATGCAACATATGTCCTCTTCGTTTGCGTGTCAAAATAACCCTGCCCCGGTTGCCTCAAGCGAAGAGATTAGATCTGGGGAGGAGGCTTGCACCAGGACAACTTTCAGCACAACAAGGAAATTCAGAAAGAGTAAAGATAATTAAAAACAAGAGATGAAAGCTAGCTCAGACAGCTTGCTTGACATAGCCAAGTATCTCCCAATAATTCAAGAAACCTCTCAGTATCCAGAACTGTCCATCATCCGCCCTGTTTTCCCCTGCCAGCACGATTTGGCATTTTAAAATTAAAATTGTTGTGCTTGTCCTGCTGACTCATATGTTGTGCATCTCTCTTCTGTCCAGATTTGGGATGAAATCTTGGCCCTGTGCTGTAAGCCTGTGTGATGCAGGAGGTCAGAGCAGTTAATCAAAATGGATCATTCTAGCTTTATAGCATAAAAGTCAGTTAAGTCATTGGCAAAACTCCTGCTGATGCCTATAAATGTGGAATTCGAACTATATAACCCCAAGACATCCAAATGGCTGGCTGTAAGATTCTGAGCCCAGCTCTTCTGTTTAGAACTCCAGAGCTCTAAACTCTCTGCTTATTTGCTTTCCTTTTTTTGCATGCATCCCATGGATTTGAAGTGCTGACATTTTCTAATGACAAGAGCAAAGCCTTGTTTCTTAGGAAGAAAATGTGGTTTCAATTTATTATTTTCTGAGTGAAAATGAATGACTTGAAAATACCCCTAATCCATTTCTTACCTTTTTTCATTGTGAATTTTCTTTTACCATTGCAATAAAGCAAATTTATTTTTAATAGGATTGAGGGGAAAAATTCTAGGATCAGTTTGCACCATATTTCTGGCTACAGCTGAAATCTCAAATCTAACCCATAAACCCTTAAAAATAGTGAGGAGGAAAGGATTGCTAATAACCTTAAAACTAGTTTTGAGACTCACCATAAGAACATTATCTGTAAAGGCTGCATGTTGGGTACACTGACTTAGCAATAATAAGCAATAAAAATAAAACACACTGCAAGGCTGAACCAAGCATGAAAGCCTAACAAGCAAATTTTGGAACATTCCATAGTGATGTGGTTGCCCAGTGCTGCTGTATTCAGGGTTTCTGCATGAAGATACACCTTTTGTTTAGCATCTTGCCCCATGCTTTGGTTGGAAGCTCTTGCTCCTGCTTTTCCTTGGGCCCATTGCTAGAAAATGCAGCTGGGGCTGCATGACAGAGGATGTGGCAGTCGATGGATCTGGAAACACAGTTCACTGTATGCAGGTAGCCTACCAGACCTTCAATTTAGATGAGCCCTAAATAGAATGAAAACTAGCCTTGGATCAAATGCACACTTACCTTTGTGTCTTCTCAGGGGGCTGGGAGCTCTCCATGGGGCAGACAGAGAGAGCTCGAGTAAGTTATGCAAACACTATTGTGTGAGACTTGTGTAAGGGCTAAATCATTTTAGCCTCTGGGCTAAATTGTTTGATTGGATGGAAACCATTTAAGATGAGACTGGGGGTTTTTTTTCCTTGAAATAGTTTATTCCCTGACCACATTTTAAGTAGCTAGAATGTTTTGCTTGGTGGAGTGTATGACTGTGGGGGGTAGAGAGCAAGGGAAAGGGAATTGGGACTCATTTTTGTGGATATCCCAAAATAACCCAAATGAAGACAACCCAACCTGAAATGTAAGAATTCCCAGAGGCTGCTTGGTCACAGGATATATTTCCACATTGTATTAGAGCAATTCCCTGAACTGGAGAAGACGGAGGCAGTACTGGCTGACTTGTAGTTTTACTGCCCAATTGTTTATTAGCAATCCTGCTGTGCAAAAGCATTGAAGAAATGGAAGTTATTCAGAGGCGACTCTGAGCCAGACTTGATTGTTAGCAGCTTTAGGGATTTGGCTATTAGCTGGTGCGTTCTGTGGTAATGGAATATTGTAAAAATGTTTATATAAAAAAGTGCAAATGTCAAGGCAGTGTGTGAGTATGTGAATAACTCTGCATACAGTAATAGTTCTTAGAAGCAAAATTTACCAGAAGTGTAACAGTAAAAAAAAAGTTACTCTGATGGATTTGGTTGATCTTTAATTTACTTTGCTATAAAACCAGGTCCTTTACCCTAGCCTGCACACCGGGCCCAAATTATAGAGTTTGGAACCCCAGAACTGTCTGACCTGACTACTGATGCTCAAGTCAATTCTTTTTATTGCTGCCATGAGGTTTGCAGCAGGCTGCAGAGTTGTGCATTGAAAGTACATCAGTGCTTTTAGGGTGAACTGGTGTTTTAGGTCGATCGGTAGGAGATAAATTGGAGCTTTCAGCACCCACTAAAGAGATGGAGGTAATTTTTTTCCTCTTTTTCATCAGCAATTTGCACAGCCATTTCCAGTAATGGGGATAGGACACATCACAGTTTGGGGGCCAAGGTTGACTTCAACAGCAGAGCATGAATGTGGAACCCTTTATCTCCAACACAGCAACTTGCAGCTGCACCTGACTGCTCTACTGCTCCTGTCCCCCAAATCTGCCATCCTTTTTGGACAGCCACAGAAGCGCAAATTAATTAAAGCTATCGTTACACAGTCAGCCAGTTGTATTCATCTCCAGCCTGTGCTTAATAGGTTTCTGAACAAATGCCCACTCGTGCTGTCTCAGGGTCGCTGTTCCTGCCTGTTTCCTGCCTGGATAGCTGTGGTTGCGTCAGCTTGTGCTCGAAGGTTATCTACCCAACCAGTAGGATTACAAGGGCAATACATTTCTTAATGAAAATGTTGATTCTGGAGTACAGTTATAGGGTCATTTACATTATTATGCACATAATCTCTTTCGAAGCAGGGGGTCTAGAATGACCTTTTAAGGTCCCTTTCTGTGCTGCATTTCTATGACTCTATGAAGTCCTTGCTGAAAACAAATAAATGTTATCAACATTCCTATAAATTATTCATTTTTTAAATCCACTGGTCATTATAAGATGATTGGCATAAGTAATAATCTGTGTTAGGGATGCGAGGGAGAGCGAAACGATGAAAAGGCTCCTTGATGCTGTGCTGCTGTTTGTCATCCTTTCGGGAGAAAGAGGGGCCTGACAGCCCTCCAGCTTTGCCCTCAGAGGACCTGGGCTCCAGGCCCTGCACTTCCACTGCTTCTTTTGTGGTCTTGACAAGTCATTAGGGAAAGACTGAAACACTGTTTTCGAAACATCTTAACTGCACTTCAGCTGGCTGCCCTGCTGCTCCCATCCCCCAAACTGCCCAGCCTTGCAGACTGCATTAATCAAAACTGTCCAAAGACATTCAGACGCTCATATCCATCTCCAGCCTGTCCTGCTTCTGTTTGGCCCATAAGCAGTTTTTAAACGTGCTTCTTGCCTATATTTTGATTTTTCTAGGTTTCTAAAAGACCTTCACTTTGCGTTTCTGCTTTCAAACACGGCTTGTAAAAAATAGATATGTGGTGTGTAAACACTGCGCCCCAAAATCAGCTTTCTTCTCCCTCTGCTCATTATCATCTTCTAGTGACAGTGAGACAAGAGTAGCTGCTTTCAAGTGGCTCAAACACATCCAACCAGACACTCGGGGCTGCAGCTTCATTGTGCTGTGCTGGGTCAGTGGAGTCACCACAAACACAGGGCTCTGGCCGACCAAACTGCTGCAAAGCAAAGAACGAGAAATAAAGCTGCTCATACTCATTTGGCTGCAATAAATGGTTTCAGCCATAAGTCTTTGGTTTCCTCTACAGACGCCTTCAAACATTACACTTGTAGTTATTATTTTTAATCCCTATGACAGGCCGGATGTTGGTGACCATGGTGGCGTGGGTTACACAGCTCCTCGAAATGTTGATTTTGAATTTCGCTTTAACTTAACTGAATATTGCCGGTGGGCTCAGATACGTACAATTAGCTCACTTAAAATGATGCCTCCGGTGTGCTAAGACACTTAAAATTAGGACCAGAAGTTAGGCAGTTAATCTGTAAAGCTCAATAAAGCCCCCTGTTTCATCCAAGGGTTGTCAGAAAATTCGTTCCACATCTGTACAGAAAAAAAGCGAGGTGTAAACTGCCAAGAACCATTTTAATGATGGCTGGAGAAAAAAGCAGCCAGATGGCAGGCTCTGCTGTGGCTGCGGTTGGTATTTAACTGCTTTTTTATTGGAAAAATATGGGGTGAAAAATTGTGTGGGACTCATTAGGCAGCCTGCTGCGATTCTGATCAGCTTGCCAATCTGTTCAGTGTGGCAAAGATCCAAACAGCCATAAATTTTTAGCAGAGGCTTATAATCTATGACTTGGAGCTTGTTAAACCTTCTCTACTCCCCCCACTTTTGTACACTGCTTGGTTTGGGGTTTTTTTTTCTTTTTTATTTTTTTAATAAAAGCTTCAGGGCTCAAGCTGTGCTGGAAAAAAAAAAAAAAAAGGGAGGGGGGATCAAGTCTCTCACAAAAAAGCTCCAGTGAATAGCACATCTCTTTGCTCCTTCTCAAAGTAAGAGTCCATAACACAAGTTTAATTTTCCTGATCCTGCATATTAACTAAAAAATGGGGTGTGCAGCAACATCTAAAGCAAGAGAGTGAGTGTCGTTATCTTTCCACTGGCATAGAGGAGCACAGGAAATTCTCCTGCTCCTCTTTTGTCATCTTCAGAGGGAGGAAGGTTGTCGGAGGAGAGGGTTGTTTTTGCGGGCAGGCAGCTCCGTGGTGTTTTACCTTTTTGCCGAAACAATCCCAAAGCGAAGAATATGCAAATTTCAGAATTTCATAGCTTGGAGCAAAGTGTTAGGATCACAGCACGGCTGGCGCTCAGGGGAGACGGTAAACTGCTGGCAGGGTTTTAATTTTCCGTCGTAGTGGTGTCTGGATACCAAAGGACTCACAAAGGATCCTAAGAGGAAACTTAAAGCTTCCTTTTTCTTAATATTTGCATATTACTGAAATCGATTTCAGACAAAGGAAAAAGAGGTTTTAGAGGCTGCTGTCACATGTTTCCAAGTAACATACACAGAGCTATTGATCTGGCCACTTTTACGGAGATGGGAAATAAGCAGCCAGCACTCCTTCATGGGAGTATAAATATTGGTTTTGAAAGATTTATGGAAGCAAGTGGCCAGCAGTGGTGTATATATGGTCTCCAGTATATGTACTGTTAAAAATACTGAAGTATTTCTCCGAAATTGCCCCAAGAAGTGAAATAAAATCATAAGCTATGGAGTTTTGATGCTTAACTGAAGCACTACTCTACTGAAATATTTTTATAATGATAACACTGAACTCACATGTGCATTTATATCTGGGCATGCACACTGCACATGTGCTGTAGGTTCAAGGTTATTTCAAGGAAATGTTTTAAACAGAGCAGTGAGTCAGTTAAAAAGATGGGTATGCAGATAGATCAGTGTGCACAATTGCTGTCGAGTTGTGTGCAAGTTATACTGCTGTCACAAGCAGCTAAACCAGAGTCCTTCTTGCTCGGCCAAGGCAAAGGTGTTAACTTGACTCCTGCAGAAAGTGAGTGGGACTTCAGCTGATTAACTTGGATTTTTTGTGCAATTTTAAATATGGCAGGAACACTAAAATGAGCATCTGTACAGCCCTAGTGTCAAGGATTGAGGGTTTTTTTAATTTGAACTAGCACTTCCAGTAGCATGTCCCTTTTCATTGTATTTTGGGACAACAGTGCAACAGAAATAAAGAGTTAGCAGACTTCCTTGCAAATGTCACTGAATTTGTTTTAATGCTGGCCAGGCCTTCTCTAGCTAATTATCTGCACCAAAATCAGAGCCCACACGGATGGATGTTCTCCTGCTTTGTCCAAACCTACATATTTCCCTCACCTTGTACTAAACACTATGGCATTTCTTGCTACTAGCTGATTTCTTCAAGCTGTTATCTTTGTCTAGAGTACATACGTAAATAGGGGAGATAAAAGGTGAGCTCTTTCCTTTCACAGAATTTATTGTAAAAACCAGAAAAGAACAGTACTAAAAAGCCTAGGGATGTTGTCTCATAATTGCTATAAACGTAATACAATCAGAAAGTCTTTATGTTGTGAAAAGAGGATAAATGAGCAGATAGTGGTAAGAAAATCCAAGGGTGCAGTGATCTACTTGCAGTCTTACTCCTTTTTTGTGTTCTGCCAGTGGGAATATTTGTATATGAATGTTCAAAGAAAAACTGTCTGTTTCCTTCCTAAAGTCATAATTTATGATGCATGAAGGACACTTTTTATTCATGTTGACTTGTCTGTGTTTAGAGAAAGTTGTGGTTTTCCTTCTCCTGGTACAGGACTTAGGCATTTGGGGCTGGGGCTAGCTGTGGGGTTTTTGGGATATTTCTGCCACTTGGAGTGGGTTTTCTTTAAACAAAAAGTTGAATCACGCCTCTGTCTTCCCAGCTGGCCGCAGACTTGCAAAGACAGCCAATTTTTCTTCACTTCCAGGAAACTGGTTTATTCCTTCCCCTCCCTACCTCAACATATATACATTCATAACACAACTCCTGCCCATGAAAAAGCTTCTCTCGCCCTCCAGCACACGGCATCTCCTAAAGGTGTTGAGAGGACTTTACTCTCCGCCGCCGCCTTCTTGTTTCTCTTTATGCCTGTCTGCGGGGTGTGTAGCCATGAAAACAGCCTTATCACAGCCTGTCTAGCAATAAGATCCATGAATACTTTGGCTGTTCCCCAGGATGGTGTGAGCACAGCATGCCTGTCACTCACGGCAGAGCGGGGAGGAGAGCGTTAGGGTGACAGCCGAGTCGCTGAATTTTATTTGGTGTGGGAGGAGGCTGAAGAGGGGCTACTGGAGTGTCACCAAGTCTTATAATTTTTTCTGCAAAATGTATCCTTAAAGGTACAGCTCATGGAAATCTGCTTTGAGATTAGGAATTTTGACTGTGTTACAAATGATGAATTAACCCATGCAGTCAGTAGGGAGACTTGGCAATAGGAGTCACCCCACTGCAAAGTCAGCAAGCAAATAGAAGGAATGCACACTGTATTTATTTAATTAGGTTTTCATCTTCTGGGTTTGAAGCCAGTTTTCTGATTTGTTGGGAAGAGAAGGGAGGTAGGCAAATGGGCAAAGATTGATTTGTGTTCTCTACCTTTTGGTAGTTCATTGGAAACAAGAATTGCCAACGTGCCTCTGTTAGTTTCCACTGAGAAGAGCTTTTCTTCCTTGTTTCGAAAAAGTAAAAAAAAACTAAATAGGATAGGATCTTCCCAGACACCACTAACCTTGCCTCTGTCTCCAGAGGCTTCCATCAAGGGCTACCTGTAATTTTGGGAGGTGAACGCTGCATGCAGGACAGATTCAGCCTCTTCCTCTCTTGACCATCACATAAACATCAAATAGAGGCTGAAATCAATTTATGTCAGTAACCTGGAAAGGAAGGACCAAGTTCTCCAAATGGTGATTTTTCTTGTTGCACTGTTTAAAGCCTCACATCCTCCTGGCAACAGGATGGTGTGGAAGGTGATGCCCTCAGAGCTGCTGCAATCAGGGCGGGAGGCTCCCGAGCTCTGTGTTGGGAACAGGAGCCAATGTCAGCTTAGAACTGGTCCCAGCTGGGCACAGCCATGTTCCAGTCCAGGTGCTCACCACCATCAACTGCTGCATGGGCTTTGGGTGAGCAGAGCAGCATCTCCAGGACTAACTTTGGCTTAACAGGTGGACAGGAAAGATCTCTCTGGAGCTGCTATTATTGAAAGTACAGCATGGATACCAGCTGGCTGTATTTAGTGGGTATATTTTTTTTCCTGTGCATCATCAATGCACAGAAAATGTTGTTTGCCTTATTTTAAATGCCATGTTTCTATACGCAGCAGCTTTGTGGGGGTTACAGAGCCCTCACCAAAGCTGGGGTCGGCAGTCCCTTCCCTGTACCACCTGCACGAGCAAGCTGCTGTAACAGCCTCACTTTATAAGATGCTCTTTTAAATAAATAAAGACAACTCCCAGCAGATCCTAGCCCTTTACTTGCTAATAACACTCAAGTCCTTTTGGCTCTGCAAAACATCCCTTAAGAGAGGGGATTCTGCATTGAGCAACTTGTTCTGTCAGGAGCGATTCGCTCTGCGACAGGTCTGGCCCGCGGAAGAGACGGTCGTCATCTGTGCAGCCTCTGCCTGGGGAGGAGGAGACACGATAAATGAAACAGATTAGTCATCTACAGGAGGACTTGATCGTCTGTCTTCCCAGATCTCTAAGCTTCCAATGGAAGATCTAATTTTTCAATAAAGATAATTCAATTAGGAGGTTTTAATTAGGGAGTTGAAGCTGATTTCTCCCCCACAGTCCTTCCTGTAGCTGTCAGCCTCTGCACAGGAGCATCCGTGCCCCTCTATCCCCGCTTCTCCTTTATTTATTTTTTTCAATTCCTAATCA
Source organism: Entomyzon cyanotis (assembly GCA_024500445.1). Lineage (NCBI taxonomy): Eukaryota > Metazoa > Chordata > Aves > Passeriformes > Meliphagidae > Entomyzon > Entomyzon cyanotis. Next base: position 6,471,810 of record JAKEPQ010000852.1, read on the forward strand.
TCCTGGTGGAAGAAAGCAGGGAAGGGGGGAAAGATGATGAAGGGAGAACGGGGACATAAAAAAAAAAAAAAAATCAAAATAAAAAAAGACCCACAGCATGTTGTGTCATTAAAAAGTGCCTTGTATTACCCGGGAGCTTCTCCATCTGCTTTCGGTGGGCATCCCAGGAGGACTTGGCGATTATGAAGGAATTCTCGGAGGCCATTACTGGGAAGAGGAAAAAAGGCTTGCTGCAGACAGCTTAATGGACTAATTTGTAACTGTGAGAGCAGGAGAAATGAGTTGTTGGCCACGTTTTAATTTGACAGCGAGTGGCAGAACGAATGCGAAATGTGAGTGAGCAGGCGCGCTCCTTTTCACAGTGCACTTTGCAGGGGCCTCTTGGCTTTCCCGTGGGGACTGTCACTACTCTTTTTGCCTTCCCCATCCAAGCGAGGATGGTGGGGGCAAATTGGTGGGAGGTGCAAGGGGTGAGGACAGGTTGGAGGAGGGGAAGCGTGATCAAGAGAAACAAGGCTCAGGATCCAGTTTTATGCCAGCATGAGGAAGACAGGAGGGGACAGCTAAAGAAATTACCAGTACGCCTTAAATTCTTTGTTTGGTGAATGGGAGGAAGGTGCCTTATGAAGAGCTTTTTCTATGTGCATGGTGACTTTGTTGTCATCTGGCGTATGTGCAACCCTGGCTTTTGTGTTCCACGTGTCCAAAGGTGATGACCACCAGCCAAAGCAAAACTTGGTGGTCTTACCAGGAAAAACTGGAGCTCCTAATTAGGCTCTTAAAGCTAATATGCAGTTGTTGACCATTACCCAAAACTTGAGTCCTTGCTACAGTCACTCAGAGGCCCATATCCTCCTGTGGTGGTGCTTCCACCACATCCCAGGGACCCCCTCACTGCTCTGACACTGCCCAGTCCTACCTGTGCCCTTTCGGGTATGCCATTAATTCAGGTGGTATCTGATATGGAGCCAGGAAAGCATGGCAATTGCCCCCCTGCTTGCTGCCCCCATGGTGAAACCCTGATGGTGGTCTGATGGGCACTTTCAGCACCTGGCAGCCTCTCCTTGCCCTCGGGTGCCTCTGGGCACATCTCTCACCCTTTAGACTGAGGCTCCTGCCTGCAGGCAAAGGCAGTGCAGTGCCTTCCCTGCATCAGGACAGCTCTGTTCCACACTGACATTTTGTCAGATCCGTTGTTCTTTAGCTTTTGATGTTTAAAAATCAATGCTTCCCCACCCAGAGGCTATAGCAGAGCAACTTGTATGAACTGAAAGATAGATCAGTAAGTGTGGTTCTGTTCATGCTACCTTCTTGGCAGCCAGAGCGCCCCATCATGCACTGCAGTTTTTTCTATTACATGTTCTTTACGGAAGCTCACATAAGGGCAAGAAAATCCAATTGGCTGTTCTGTTTTCCAATGGGTTCTCTTCAGTGACCTGTTGTGAAGTTGTATGACTAAAAAAATACTAATTCTGCTAGAAAACACACATGGATTAATAATATAATAAATTGATACATATGAGCTGATTATTTATGGTTCTCTTCCCAGGCTGCAGTATCAAGGTATGATGATGACATAAATTGCATGACAGTTTTTTGCAGGACAGCAGACCAGGTATCATCCCACACCCTTGATGGGTTGTTGGAGTGGTCTCAGGGAGTCTGTCTCACAATGAGACAAAATTCCAGTTCCCTCTCTGGACTGCAGTTCCTCACAGCTATATGCTGTATTGAGGGCTGCTCTACAGCTTCAGACAAATTACTCATGAGCCCTTCTTACCTTTCTCATCAGTAAAACAGGACTGAGGTGTAGCTTGAGCAGGTGCTCTGCACTAAGTGGCAAGTGACATCCCTTCCAATGGAAGAGCTGTGCTTACACTAGAGCTTTCATTTGAGGATGGTCATCAGGTACAGCTCTGCCAGCCCCAGATACATTGAAACTCTTCTCCTTATGACTTTCTCTTTTCCATTTTGAAGTTTCTCATTATAAAATGATATTTGAAAAGGGTTTCTGCCTTTTTTCCTTAATGTAAAATGTTACATGTGACTTTAGAAACATACACCTATTGGATTGTTTCTCTGTTTATTATTGTTCCTTTTTCTAAGAGCATCTGCAAATGATGCATACAGTCCTCATGTATAGAAAGCTTACCAGCAGATTTAATAGTACTTATTTGTCCTGCAAGGTACAAAGGTTCATCATCCTTGAATTTGACATTACCTGAGTTGGATTACAAGAATTTATTTTTATTACTGCTGATGGCAGGTGCACAACATCCCACCCCCTTGATTTTCTAGATTTTTTTTTAAGATAGATTAACCTTGTTTGAAATCTTCACATTATTCACATGAATTATATATAGCACTGGGCTTTTAAAATGGGGTGGGAGAAGATCTAAGAAGACAGAAGCACACGCTTGGTCATGGCACAGGGAGAGGATGACAAAGAGAAAGGAGACTATTCTCCCAATGAGTACAAAACGTTGGCTTTGTGCCTCCTTAGCTCGTTAAGCCTCGGCTCTTGCTTTGGTGTTTCGATAGAGGGTGATGGGCAAAGGACCATTTCAGTGCTTATTTTCATCTCACCTACTTGCCCGTTTCATCTCTATCTCTGAACACTGATCTCCAGAAGAGAAGGCATTGGGATTTCTCCAAGCTGTCACCCAGCCTCAGGATGTGATCAGTCTAGGGCAGCAAGGAGACTAAATGTAAGGAAGATAGAGTGTGTATGGCTGTATTTATCAAGAAGACTAAGTGAATGAAATCCATGTTGCCTCCAGGACTTCTGTTCACACCTCAACCTGTCCCTTTTGAACCTCGAAACATGGCCCTCTGGTTTCAATCCTGCATGTACAGACATATGAATGGAAACTGAAATTCCTAGATAGCAGCAGGCAAGTCTTGTTCATTTACACAAAACGTGATCTTACGTGTGAGACTCACACAGGGGCTGTGAGTCAACTGTAAGCAGGGCTGGAGAGCTGGGGGTAGGGAATCTCCAGGCTGTTTCATTCCCAGGTAAAATCTTCCTTTTAATGCTCATGTAAGCTCTTGGGGGTCCTGTGCCCTGGGTCTGTGGCACCTCAAAAAGCAGAGCCAGAGCTCGGTGGTTGTGTAAATTCCTGCCTTGCAGCAGCTTCCCTTGCCAAGCCAGCAAGGCTCCTGCTGCTGCCATGGCCGCTCGCCCCCCTTTTACCTTCCAGCTCACTGCGTCTGTTCCTGGAGGCCCCGGGAGGCTTTAACAACCACTAGATTGTTAGTGACAGTCAGACACTTTAACACTTAAAGTAGAAGGTTTGATTTAATCGCAAGGCTGTCATTTATTATTTGTCTGCTGTGTTCCGCCGGGGCGCCCGCTGATCAACTGCCTGCTCCCAGGAGGGCCTTTTTTTTTCTTTTTTTTTTTTTTTTTTTGTTATGTCTAAATCCTCAATACAAATTGCAGCGCTCCTAGATCTCCCAGCGGGACCCATTACCGCCTGTGGGGCATTAAGGATCATTAATAGTGCTGTCAGCAAGCTAGCCAGTTGGTTAGCTTCTCATAAATAGGAAATTAATCCATCTACTTCATTAATAATGCCGAGTGTAGCTATTTTGTTGCACTTGATGTAAGGGGCCCTGTGTTTGTCTGTAATGCGATAAGACAGGACTCCAAATTAGCATTGAATGTCTGATACAAGAGTGCAGACTCAATTACTTAGTGGAAAGGTTTTTGTTTTGGTTGGGGTTTTTTGTGGTTGGTGGGGGTTTTTTTCCCCCAAACCTCTTTAAAGTTATTGAGCAGCAAGAAAAAAAAAAAGGCAACACTGATTTGCACCATTATTTGTATTTTACAGGTTCCGTTTCCATTGCTTGTTTCTGTTTTTAAGAATAAATTATTTGGGAGGGAAACCAGTGAGTGAGAAATGGGGCCACACCTGGCAGGAAAAGCAAAATGCATTAATTAAAAACAGGGCTAACTAGCTCTGCTCATCAAGCCTTCTGTGCTTAGGGCTTGGGGAGGGGGGTTTGGTTTTTACTTGCTTCTCTAGTTCAGGAATCATTACTACACTGATGGATATTATATTTCACTTTGGAGGAGGAGGAGAGGAGGAGCAGTAATAGAGCAGGTTAAAGGAGAAAATGATCCATGGTAAGAGTTGTCCAGCTTTTTATGAGAAAATCATTTGCCTACCCAGCAAACGCAGAGTCCCTGATGGGTGGTATTGGAACCACTTAGAGGATATGAAGAATTCTGAGTACATTTATCTATTGCATTTCTAATTAGTTTTACTTAATAATATCTAAGCACCAGAAACAAAATAGAGAGCTTCATGGCAATTATCCATAAAAGTACTTCATCCTATGCTTCTGTGCTGTTCGGATCTTCCTGTGTTTCCTTCCTTCCTATAACTTTCTCATCAGTGCATGGGAAAATACAAGTAATTTTTCAGCCCTAATTATTAAATAAAAGCTTTTCAACAGGGGGATGGTTTCCCTCTTGCCCTGGAAAGACTGTACATTTGCCTTTTTGTACTTCAGCCTTGTGAGTTTGTTTTCAGCCAAACAAAAAATTCAGCTCGGATGACTGGTTCTCACTAGAGCTGGAGTTTGCAGTGTGGAGAAACACTCAACTTCATGGGATTTTTTTTATCCAAAGCTTTGGGGAAACTTTGCTGGCAGTCTTCTTTGTGATACTTGAAGAATTTGCTTTTACTGGCTTCTGAGCAATATGCTTAAAGTAGCATGTAGAGAAGGGATTGTAAACATGTAACCATATCAGGTCCCAGCCTCTGTCTGGGGCTCCACAGCACTGCCACAACATAAATAACAATCATTATAACTAATTACTGTTTGGGCATTGGGGAGGGAGAGCACTTGTATTTATTTTTATAATGGGAGGCAAATAAATTTCTGAAATATCAAGAGGAGGGAGGAAAGAGCTTCTATAAAGTGATGTGATAAATAGATTTGGAAACATTCCAGTTCTCAGAAGCCAGTAGTCTGTAATGGATATTTTCTGTTGACAAACTCTTCAAACCATGTGAGCTGTGCTGTATTTATTTACATCATTTTTGCAGTAGAAATGCATTTTCCAAAAGTGGCATGTGAACCAAGAATTACACTACAACAGTAGGGATGATCCCAGAAGGAAAGGATTTAGAGGATTTCCATACCAGGCAGTGGAGATGCTTGCTTTTTTTGTGCTAGATGCACGTTGCACGATGGTGCCATCTGAGAAACAGCCCTGAAGGGAAAAACATACAAAGAAATACAGGAGGCATAGACCCTATCTCTAAAAATGTCACTATGGGCGCCTTCAAACTTCACAAATATTCATTGTCCAAATTCCAGTGATGGCTCTGAATTTCACAATTGCCCTCTAGGATAAGCAAGAACAAAAGCATAAAAAGCAAACAACTTTGAATGCAGAATTGCACTGGAGGGGGAGGGAGGAAGTATTGGAAATTCATATATAGGAACTGTGCAGATTGGCTCCATTTCCAAAGCTTTTTTTTTTTTAACTGCTGCCTTCTCCTATTTGGAGCTGTTTTGCAGTGTCCAGTGAGCAGCAATCACAGCAAGCTGTCTGTCTCCACATCCCCTCACCTATGTATTATTAGCAGCAGTGGTGCCGAGAATCCAGTGGCCGTAAAAAGCCCAGCTGCAGCCAAAATCCTAATGCACTTCCAATTCCCAGTGCATTAAGCTTGGAGGAGTCTGTTGTGTATTATCCCAGGCTCTGTCCAGTTTCTCTAGAGGTTTTCTGGTGCTAAAATCTTTGCAAGCATTTTTGTCAAATGCTTAATGCTTTAAAACTTAACCTCATTACACTCCAGTCTATTTCTGTATTGAAGGAGAAGGGAGCATGGGAAGGATCTTTTCCCCGAAAATAAAAAGTCCAGCCAACATAAGTTAGATGCTTTGGAAGTTCTTTTATTGTAAACTACAGGAAAGGACTTTGGCAATGTGTTGAAATTGTTAGATTAAAGGTTTCCCCTCCGTCACCCCCCATTCTGCCATTAAAGACCAATCCTGCTGTAAACAATTTATGGCTTTCTTAAAGGAAGTCAGATAATCCTGGCTGATTTGTGGCCATTCCTTTATTGCCTTGCCAAACTCTGCTTTGTCATTTCTGGTTGGAGGAGAAAGCACACACAGCCACATATGTGCAAGTTTCTGACCTCATTTTGAATGTTATGAGAGAGTGAGCACATGTGTCTTTGGGAAAAAGAAAAGAAAAAAAAAAAAGAAAAAAAAATCCTAGAGTGAAAGAAGAATAATTTCCCTAGTAATTATGTTTTTTAAGAAATATGGGGTGTAAAATATACCATTACTGATTTTACAATCACTTGGCCAGTCAGGCAGGAGAGCTGGCTGACCCAACCTAGTAGAGAGCACCACTCTGCATTAGTGTCAAAATGGATGTTTAGTCGTGTGCAGCCATGGTGAAATTGGAAGTGGAAAGAAGCCAATGCTTCTTTCAGTGAGAGGGGAATGAAAAACCCTCTCTCTTGTTTTACAAATCTCTCCAGGGATGATGAAAATGGCTCTCTTCAGCATCCATCTCGTCCTTAGTTCTAGATCAGCACATGTGGTAGGAAAATGTGTAGCTATGTCATGGCTTCAGAGAGACTGTGAAAATAAAAGGGGCACATTCTTCCCCTCTGCAGCCCTTCTCCTCCCTGCATTGTGAATAATTATGCTAGCAATTAGTGAATATTTATTGTTATAAGCAGAGCTTGTAGTTGAGCATATAATGACAGTGGCCTGGCACATTTCATTAGATGTGCTTTGCAGCAGCAGGTGTGCACTGTGTCTGTTTGCTCTGGTGTGTGGATACACCCTGCATGGAGATTAAACTACTTCAGTTTTAGGATGGCACAGGTGGGTCAACAAAGAATGCAGTGAAAGGCAGGGATTTTAAAAAAACAAAAAAAGACTGATTTTCAAGACCTGTCCTCTGAAATACCCAGTGCTGAGGTTATTGAGCTCTCGATGCTGCTCTGACCACAGGAGGGTTTGCAAGTGCTCAGCTCCTCTCCAAGTTGAGCCAGAGGTGTTTCAATGAGTAAATCCAGAAATACAGGGACACAGAACTACTGTGCCTTTTTTCTCTTAGAAACTGTGATTCTGAGATTTGGGTCCAGAGCCATATGGTGAGACTTTGATGAAACCAGACTTTCCACTTCCTAGAGTCTGCACTCTTGGAACTTCCTAAAAAGTTCTCCTAAAAAGCAAGAATGTTGAGTCTTGTATCATAATGGAGAAGTCCTTCAGGAAATCTAAATCTGAAGGCATTTTAAGAAGTTGGTATTGAGGGGATTCTGATTTATATTGTTCAGAAATGGCTGCAGTGAAGGCCCACACTGGTTTAATGCCACAGTGCTGCTACAGACTTTTTGCAAACCAGCTTAATTTCTCTTTCCTCCTGTCCAGTCCAACCGTGCATGAAGCAGCAGATTAGACTGGAGATAACTCAGTTATAAAACATCATTTGACAAACTGTTAAGATCTCTCCTGAATGGAGCATAATCCGTGTTTGTGGTGGGGCTGAGATGATTATGTTATGAAATGTCATTCGATGCAGCACAAAGTATTGCCACAGCAATAATTTCCAACATCCAGCTCTAACAATAAGTCATCCCCAGATCCTTACCACAGAGGGTCAGGCTCTTTGTTTACAGTCAAAATGAGAATTGTGAGACTGCTTGGCTTAAGCAAGAGCTGTGGCATCTCACCAGCGTTGTATTAATAAGAAAACTATTAAGACCCTACATGGCCGAGTCATGTCTCCAGCCTGCCATGACCTCTCTCCTGACAGGCTTTGTCTCAGTGAGGTTTCTCCTTGGACAGGGTCAGCAGGGCTCAGCCAGAAGGGAATGTACTCCTGGGGAAGCAATACCTGGGGACGGGAGAGCTGTGCTGAGCTCTGCCACATCTCAGCACTCCCTGTGAACACACACTTAGAGGAGGTTCCTTTCTCCAGTTTCACTGTTGAATTGGAGTTGCAGAAGCCCAGGGCAATACAGCTGTAGTAACACTTCCATTTTTTCAGAAAGTCATTGGTACATGAACTAATCCTTTCAAAACACATGTAACATCTGTAGGTTCTTAACTACTTTCCTTATTAATACAACACTGGTGAATAAAGGGACAATGTTGTTATAGATTATTAGTAATAAACATGTCACCCCTTGAAGTATATATAGTTTATTAGCCTCTTCCTAGCACAGCCCATTTTTCAACTGGTTATAATTTCTCCTACTTATTCTTTCCTTCATAAATTTTAGAAGACTCACTACGTGCATGCTTGCAATAGTGAAAAAAGGCTTTGATATGTATGCACCTTTTCTCAGCCTGTTTTTGAAAAATGCTTTATTTAGTGTTTAAAATGAGTGATTTTTTTTATTGTAAGCAAGGAGGGCTTTTTTGGTTTTAAAGTCATAATCAATAGCGATTGCAGAAGAGCCCAGAGGACACTCTGGATTTGTAATGCCAGGGAAGCCTAAATAGGCTTTTGTGATATGATTCATTGATATCTGGTGATGGTTTAACTTAAATGATAAAGGGATTTTCCCTATCACTCTGTGTTTCGGTGATGATGTTCCACTTCTTTGCTGGCTTATATCTGCCAGTTTCCACTACCCACAGAAAAGAGAAATAGAAACAGTAAATAAAACACCAACAAATAGGGTTTTTTCCAACAATTTCTTTCATCTGCCAGCTCCAGCAGTGGCCATTAGATCTCTTTAAACTGAACAGTCTCCGCTGGGAGCACATAGTAATAAGTGTTTGGTATCTTCTCCAGCCTCTTGGAGCAAAGTTCTTGCTTGCTCTCTAATGGTGTCTGTATCCAGTGGTTGTTACTGAACCCATTTCCCCTCATTTTGGTTTGCAACCACTGAACAATCCCACACTGCCACTTCTTTATTGACACTCTGGATTCATCAAGCTCATAAAATTAAACTGGATGTGAAATGCTGCAATTAGGCTTCAGTAATATATGTGGTTTTAACATGAAACATCTCTGGTTTAATCCTGTCCATTCCTGCTTTTTCATATCCCAGTGCTCCTAATCTTTAGAAATGTAGTTCCCTCTGGGTGGGGTGGGAGCTCTGGGTTCCCCTCCAGACCAAACCTGCTGCAGCTGGGTCAGGGCAAACCCCATCTGGCTAATTTATGAGCAGCACTAATGGCTCCTCAAGGGACCCCATCAGGAGCCTCATCCAGGATGCAATGCCCATGACACAAACCTCCAGGGGAGACAGAGGCAGGTTTTAGGAAGAACCTCAGGATGAGTGGGAGCATGGGGAACAGGAAAGCACAGGATGTCTCTGGGGGATGGAAAAATTATCACCCCCACAGCTACCCTGTTCTGTCTCTCATGATCTCTGAACAAACGTCCCTGCATCGTCAGGGCAGAAATCTGCACAAATAAATTTGTGTGACATGTTTTTTCTCTCCCATGTTTAATGGCTAGCCAGTCAATAAATAATTATTAAGCAATGATATAAGAGCAGCACTCTCAGAAAATTCGAAGTTTAGTTTCAGGAAAATGAATTCATCCAGGAAAAACACCTTTGTGCAATAAAGACTTGAGAAAGTAAAATGAGATTGTGGGCTTTCTTTCCCCAGGCTTGGATATTGCTTTATCAATACAGTTCTGTCAATAAGCTGTGAACAAACGCAGGCCTTGTCAGATTTACTAACTAATCACAGAAAAGTGTTGGCAGGGCTTAAAGGATTGAGTGACCAGACATAGTAACTCATTTTAAGTGTTTCTGCTTGCTGTATTTTTTTCTTCTTCTTTTTTTTTTCCCCTTTCCTGCTCCATACTTTTCCTATCTTAAGTGAATAGGACAACAAATACCTTCTTCTGGCACCTTCTGTCACACAGAAAGGAAAGATGTGCAAATTCCATAGATTCTGCTTGTCTTCAACTTAGTTCCTGAGCCATAGACACAAAAATATGTATGTGCCTAAATACTGTCTCTCATTTGGTGCATGCACATCTTTACAAGCAAATATGCAGATTACATGTGTGTGCTGCCTGTGTTAGCACGTGGTAGTTTTTAATTGAAGGCATTCCATGGTTCTGATGGCTCTGCAGTGATTTCCACCCTCAGCTTTACTGGAGCTGCTCATTTGGGCTCTCGATAACAGGTTTTCCTTTAACTGAAAAGAAGAAACGGGTACATTGGAAAGGCTTTTTCCTCTTTCTCTCCATAATTTCTGTCATGAATTCCTCTGTTTTTGCTGTTCGTTCCCTGCTGGCAGTTGCCATCTGTAGCAATTTTTCTTCTGCCAGAAGGATTGGCAAGCAACTCCCTCCAGTGCCCACATCAGTGATGCCTGGGCGACAGCCCGGGTGCCAGAGCGCTGCACTACCTCCACCTCTCCCCCCTGTTCCTCCACCCACACATTCATACACTCACAGGCTCAATATGTCGCTTTTGGAACAAAGCTGTGCTGCCAGTGCCCCCAGATCCCTGTCAGCCTGCCTGGGGACTCCTGGGGTCCAACCCTGGCGTGCCCCTCCTGCAGCCTGAGCACACCCCAAAGGTAGGGCTGCTTTTCCCTCCACCTTTTTTGCAGCCACGGGAGGATTATATTTCAGTATCGCTCGCTTGAAAGGCACTGCTTGGCTAAAGCAGCTCCAGCTCACATTTGCTTTCCGTTGGGAGATTCAGACCTAAAGTTAGAGTTAATTAAGTCGATAGCCCCTGTTAGAAATGCCGCAAAGCAATGATCGCGTGAGGAGAATCCTCCTTCAGAAGGGCTGGCGTTTAGATTGAAAGCATTAATCTTTGCAAGAGTGAGGGAAAGAAAGAGAGGAAGAAATAGAGAAAGAGGGAGAAAGAAAGAAAACATTGTTCAAGTATGAATGGTTTTTAGATCATAAAACAAGAAGACTGTGTTGTCATGAGAGGGAGCAGATCCTCCATTTTCTAAAAAATGTTAAAAAAGGGTTTAATTGCAAATTAAAAATATTTTCATACGTGTGAAGGTTGTGATGGTTACTAACCTGCTGGTTGTTGAAGTGATTTGAAGGATGGAGCCAGTGTTCTTTGTTCAGAGGCAAATTTTAGGTTACTTGTTGTAAAGGGACAGATATATTTGTATATACATATATGTGCACAAGATGTATGTCTCCATGTGGACTTCAGCTTCGTTTAAAGCACCCATTCTGTACTCCTAATGCCTGAGACTCTGCATCATCCTGAAAGAAGTTCAAACAAAGAGAACTCGTAACTCAGCGCAGCGGTGGAAGGGATCTGGCAGCTGGAAGATGCGTTGGGGTTATCACAGCTGCCATAAATATCCCTGAGACCTGCAAGGAGCTTGATGCAGTAGCTTGAGGGGCAGGCAGGAGCCATCTCGTGTTGAATTTTTCTGTTGGAGCTGGCCTGAGCAGGAGTCCTGCTGCAGAAATGTCCTGCAGAGGATTGCTGGTGCAATTTAACAATTGCCAGTGGTCAGGGCTGGTGTTAATTTCTCTGCATGTGAAAATGTGCATTTCGACCTATGGGCGAGCAGTCTGTTATTTCCAAAGCTGAAAGAGTAATGTATCCAGGAAAGGCTGGGGCTCTGGTAAGCCAGGGCTTGCCATTTGTGGCGTGGATGGATTTGGCCATGGGATAAGTGGCTGTGGGTCTCCCAGGACCTGTGTGTGTCAGGCCTGGGTGCACTTCCCTGTGCACGACCTGAAGGGAGGATGCAGCATCGCAATCCCCATCTCCCTCAGCACCTTTCTCCTGTCCAGAACCCTCAGAGCTGTGCCTCTGGCCATGTTTCACAGTCAGGCTTTTCCCCTCCTTTCCCTCGTGGCAGCCCAGAAGGACCTGAACTCAGCTACCTAACAGCACCTAATGGAGAGAGCAGGGCTCCTGTTTCACCCGGCAGCCAGAGCTGCACAGCTTTCCCCCAAAGTCTCTGCTGGTGCCAGAGAGGTTTCAGTGGCTCAGGCTCTGGTGGAAAGACTAAGAGCCTCTCTCTCCCCCAGCTGTCAAGGAAACTTGAGGAGGCATTCAAATGAGAGACACATGGATGTTTATAATTCACAGTTTTGCCATTGTTGTCACCAGAGATTTGTTCTTCCTGCTTGGTGAAGGGAAAAAAGGAAGGATAAAATTGGTACCATAACATGGCCAGACATAACTTGTTTGAAAGATGGGCCTCCAATTATTTACTTAAGGAAATAGTGGGAGATTTATTAATAACCTCTGGCGACTTAAATAGCTCTAGTGATTTCCATGTGTGACCTGAGGCCTCAGCCTTCCTGGCTGATTAGACACGAAACTCAACTAAAGAGCTGACCTGGTTGGTTTCAAGCGCTCTGCTGGTTAACTCCCAGATGTGAGGCCAAGGAAAAACAACGTCTGTCAGAGCCATTACAGAGCGCTCTGCTACAACAGATTTAATCTTGCCCCTGATTTCAGAGGAAACAGTGCAGTAGGAGGGCTGAAGCTGTAATGATCTCTTAACACAAAAAACTATTCTCTTCCATGCATCTGAGAGTGAGCAAAAGTCCTCATCTATCACTGCCTGCGCCGGGAAGTCTCGCTGCTGTTTGTGAATATGTCACTTTTTTCTACTTGACAAAAAAAAAAAAAAAAAAGTTTTTTTTTTTAAATGTAAAACCCAGAATAGTATATTTTTTTTCTGGCTATGTGTAGTAGTATTTCCTGGGGATGGTATCCATATTGCTGCTGGATGGTTTTGCCAGATGTTGTCTATATAAGATAGCTGGTGACCCTGAAATATCTCTTAGGCTTTACGTCACCACAACAGGATCTGCTCATTCTCTTTGTTTCTCTTCTAATAGAAGCTGTCATGGCTTGGAAACAAAACTTTCCCTAAAAAAATCTCCAAAAAACCCTCTTCCTGCCTTCCAGTTGCCTCCAAATATATGGGGAAAAAGTACCCCACAAAGGGATAAGAAAAAAGAGAAAACCAGAGGGAGAGGTTTGTTGGGGACCACTGCCACTGCTTGGCTTTTGCTGGGGCCACCACACTGATTTCTGATGTTTTTGAATTAACTTCTTACAGCTTCCAGTATGTTCCCAGCTGATGGGGCTGAGAAGAAATGTTAATGTCTTACAGACTTTTTGTGGGACTAGAAGGCTAAAAGCAAATTAGGGAAAAACAACAGAAACTGAAACAGCTAGAATTGCATTAGCATAGCATGGCTCTGATTGAAATTAAGGAGGTGTTCAATTACCAAATGGCTGCTGGTATCTGACCTGAAAACAACTAAACCTGATGCAACAAATTGAATAAAACAGCACTGAAAAATAATTTAGATCTACTTAAAGAATATGCTGATGGTGTGGAACTCAGTGCTGTGTTAGCATTCATCTTGATGTCTGTCTTCAAATTGGTTTCCATACTCAGGCCCTGCTCATGCCTTTTCTTTAATTTTGCAAAATTTATGACTAATAGAAACTGAGAGAAACAAATGGTAGTGTTGTTTATAGGTGGTAGCTTTAAAAAGGAAAAAAAGAGGCTTAAGTGTTTTCCTGTGATTTATAAAGATAGCCAGAGGCTGACTGGGGAAGGTAGGGGTTTTGTTTGGTCTGTAAATCTTGGCGATTTTCTGCTAGGCATCTAGTCATGCATTGTCCAGCTGACTCTTAAGAATTTGTGGAATCTACGAAATTACATGACCATGAAGGATCATCAGATGCAAAGCTTAAAGGAATAAAATAGTTCTACTCAAGCTGTAAGATTTGTGCTGCTGAGGATTCTTGTGTTAGCAGTACAGTGGATAGCACCTCAGTAGGTATATACGTGTATTGTTAAATAAATGTTTTGGATGGTCTTTGTACAGCACAAGGTAACAATAAAAGCACAAATGACCATTTTGTAAAAAAAATGTATTTTCTAAGAATTACTTTTACAGGTGCTAAGAAGTAAAATACATCCTGACCTAGGCACTGTTTGTATTCACAGTTGTGCTACTCACTAAGGACATGACTTAAATCATTGAGCTTGAACTATGCAAAACTCAACATGGGCATTCTTCTTCCCTTTTAAACCAGGATTAAATAGATTTATCTTGATCTTAATTTAAATTTGCCTAGGCTTACATCAAATTGAATTTGAAACAACTGATCTAAGTTTTGCCACGCGTTACCAAAATTGTTTTTTAAAACAGTGGAAATTTGTACATAGACAGGATGTTATTGTGAATTAGGCTATTTAATTAATTAGATGTCTCTGACTAACTGTTAGCCAAGGATTTTGGATCATGACATTTTCATTATGTCTTGCAGCAAACTTTTGCAGGTTAATTCCAAATCTGTGCTGTGCTTTGTGTCAGAGATATAAGACTAAAGAATGTGATTAAGAACTTGTGCAATTTTGGGGCTCACAGAATATGAAATTTAAGTTACATCTGGGTGCTTGTGATTTGGGACTCCCTTGTGTCTGATAAATAGATTTGAGTCACTTCATCAAATACCACGTTTCCCAGAAAATGTTTTGTTTTTAACAGGGAGGTCTTGGTTTTTAAATGAAGTCTTTTTCTCTGCCTTATCCCAGCCTTTGGGTGATGAGGGAATGCATTTAGATCACATTTTTAAGCTTCACAGTGCTAGAAATTTATCATTTTCTGTTTCATTGAACACCAAGATTCCCACAGAATTACACTTAGAGATAGGCTTCAAGAAAAACAACAACAATCATAAGACTTAAGAATTGCACTGTGAATATAAGTCTGAGAAGGAGCTCTAGACCTCAGAGTTATGTCCCTGTTCATCTGCACCCTATTGAAGCAAACTCCTCCTGCATAAAATGCCATAATAATTCTACTTTTGCAAGACGTTTGGACACAGCACTGTTTAAATTACTTAGAGGAATAAGAATCAAAAAACTCTGCTGAATATGTTCAGCTGTTTCACCAGAATTTGATCACAGTAATGGTGCAGCTGCATGATACCCATAGGAATAAACAATTTATTCGGTTTAGTATCTTCTTTGGATCTTCTTTTTAAATTGGGATGGCAAGAAGCACAAGATACTTTGTCACTGAAATTATTAGTAAAGCTTGTTTTTTATTGAGAACTATGGAAAGCCTTTCAAGATTTGGGAAAAAAAAAAAAGCAGCATTCTGCATGTGACCAAATTCCCTGCTTTGCAACAAATTTTAGAGCTTTGTTCAGATCCAAATGTTGTGGAGATCAGAGGAATTACCATATGGGGACAGTTTGTCTAGCACAGAAATCCCTGCTCCGTCAGTGGTCAGCAGGAGATGCTTGGGAAGGAGTATAAGGAACAGGTTTGCTCAGGGTGAACCTTTCCCCAGTCTTATCCTCCTCACGTCTGGCATTCAGCACTTCAGGAACTTCCTGAGCCAGAGGTCGTATCCAGACCATTGTGTTTAATTGCCACTGGTGGACTTATCCCCCATGAATTTGTCTAATCTTTTTTTGAACTCATTTATATTTTTGGCCTCTGCAACATCCTGTGGCAGTGAATTCCACAATTTAATGACATGCCATGTGGAAAAACTGCTTCCTCGTGTTTGCTGTAAGGAAAGGTTTGCAGGTTTCATTCAGTAAAACTGATTTCAGTTCAAATTAAACATCAAAATTAGCACTTTTCCGAAGCGAGGTCTTGATTTGAAGCTCTCTAGAGTCAAGAAGCTCTGCATTATTTTTCTGCAGAATTAAAAACATTTTAAGTTTCCAGACTTGTTTGACACTAGCAACATATTTTTCTGTCACTCAGGCAAATTAAGTGAAAGAATGTGGTCATACCACTCAAAAGATGGATTTCTGACTCTTACAGCTAATTCAGTTGCTATTATTGATGGTGTTAGTAGTAAAAACCCACTAATACCCAGCCTGAGCAGAGTGATAGCCAACATATGGTGCTGCCTGAAGTCCCTGTTTCCTCAGAATTTCATTGATAGCAAAAAGCATTCGAGCTGGAATTAGCCAAGTGTTGTTTGTAGTGGAGTATGTTTTACTTCATTTTGACCACTTCAAACAAGCGTGTTCCTTTGGCTTGCTCCACTTCTTGGTGACATTTCAAGATTTCAGTCGACCAAGAATTGGCACAAGAAGTACTTAGGGGCTGGAGAGGGAGCAGATTTGGAGCCTTTCAAGAGAAAGGAGCACACTTCTGTTTCCTACTGTGTCATCCTCCCAGCTCAGCTTCCCTCCTCTCCTGTGAAAACAGAAAGGAAGCATGTCTGGGAGTCCTCAGAGAGCTGCTGGCTGCATCCAGAAGCCTGGAGCTGGCAGGCAGAGTGCTCACTTGGAAGTGGTGGGTCCCTGACAGCAGGCATCCTTTCAGAAAGGAAAAGACAGGGAAAACACAAAGAGTAACCAAAATAACACAGTGATCCCAAGTGTAAAATGGAGCACCAGCCTCCTTCTTTGATGGGATAGAGCAAGGCAGGCTATGGAGGGAGGCAGAGGGTGCCTGGTGTTTGGCCAGCAGATGGAACTGCGGCAAAAGGACGAGTTCTGGCACATGGCCCTTGCAAAAAGGCCACTGCAGAGGCATCTTCGGGAAGGATCAGTGCACTTGGCATTTGTGTGTTCTGTCCAGCTATTTAGTACAATTTAAAAAAAACAACCTCTGCCTATAAAGCTTACCCTGTGCTTGTGGTGGCACAGAAGGATTAAAGTGATCAGGAATTGCAGGTCATCCAGCAGCTCTGCCTTCATATTGCCAGGTAGCTGGTGTCTCCACCCAGGGCTCTTTTGGCCTTTTCTAAAACAGAAGTGTGACAACCTATGCATCTTTCTCTACTTTTTCCCTAAATATTCCATCTCCTAGTCTCTAATTCTTAATGGTAGAAGTGTTTTTCTGCAGCTACTCGAGTGGAGTTGCAGAGGGCAGAGCTGTCCTGCCAGCTGGTCACCTCCCTGCCTGGTGTCCCAGCAGAGCCAGAAAGGGAGCAGGCATTTCCCAAGCAGGGATTTCATTCTGGTGTTGCTATCAGGAAGTTTAGTTAAATCTTTGCCTATACTGTAAATTCATTAGTATAGGTGCAAAAAGCTAAGAACCAAAATCCATTTTTGAGTTTTCAATTTGTCTTGATTTTCAGAGCTCCTTATCTCATATTGACTTAGGTATCTAATGACCCAATTCATCAAGTAGTTTAAGCATGTCGCTAATTTTAATCAAGTGCGTAATCCCACATTTAGTTAGGCACACGTGTAAGTATCTTTCTAAATGAAAAATGGGTATAAAGCCTAATTTAAGACAAATCCCTGCTTGAATGTGTTGCCTTTGTTCTTCGTGAGGAAAATGCAAGAGGGAGTATTTTTGTAAGGGGATGTTTCCAGGGCAGACCTTGAGCGTGGAGGCAGAATTGTGCAGGTGAGCTGTTCCCCTCCAGGGCTGGCTGTAAGGTATGGCAGCAGCGTCTCCCGAGCTCCTCCTCATGTGCTGACCCTCGCCTCCCTGACATCCATCCCCCTCGCCTAACAATGACAAATGGAGTTATAATATTGGTTGTTGAACCATAAGCTGTAGATAAATGTGCTTCTGAGAACCACCATTAAGTCCCTAAATGGATTATATGTATTTGGTTTAGAAACCTAATATTTAATATTAGTGTACTCTCCAGCGGTTGGCTTTATTTCTCTTGATAATCTATTCCCACTCCATTTCCTTTTAGATTTCTAACCTCATTAAACCTTTCATATCGCAGTTATTTTCTGTTCTAAACAAAATTAAAGACACACCATCCCCAGGTTTTAAGAGTCTAATTTTACTCCTGAACTGGAGAAAACGTGGAGATAAACATTCTTTTCAGTGATGAATTTTAAAACCGCTTTACGAGTCAGCTGAAATTGCTAACCATATTGAGGATTGTAAAAGTCTGTGAAAGGCAGCATAATAAATGATGCTTGAAATGGCATTTGTTGTATGGGAGTTCAGATGCTTACATGCATCTTCCCCTTTTTGGTTTTGTATAAAATGTGAGGATGTATCTCACATATGAGGATGTCATACTGTACCTTAAGAATTTATAACATTTTGCTTCTGGTCTGATTGTCTGCAAGGAATCTCAGTTACCAGCAGGGGTTCCTTAAATTCACATGGCCAGGAGAAAGCTGTATCTCTGTAATACTCTGCTCCCAGTGTGCACATTAAACTGGTTTTTCTTGATCGAGGACACATTTCTTCCTTATCATCAGGCACTTTGGCACATTGCTTGTTCTGATGTATATAAGTATTGCACTCTGCCTTACTAGACACATTAAAATTGTGTTTGACCATTCTTCTTCTTATACAATGCCCTGGCCCCTACAGTGGCTGTTATAAGAAAATTGCAATATATGTGCTGTTGGAAAGAAATCTGCAGGCTGAAGGAAGCTCTAAAACATATCCTTTATTTGCCCAAATCCATTTACATTTTCCTTATTTTCTTATAATACCTGTAATACCTCTGCTAATTATCAAATTACATTAATAACATTAAATCAGGATTATAGACTCCATAGCCTGTCTGCTCCTTCTCTTTCCACTTCCACCAGAGTCCTGTGGCTGAATGATGACATCCCAGCAATGTGCAACATTCCCATCACAGCTGATGGGAATCTCATAAACACAGGATCACAGCGAGGTCTCTGTTTCAGGCCTGTTGTATGCAGTGATTGCAACAGCAGCTCACATAGTTCTGCTGTTTCTAATTCCACTGCCAAGACCTCTAGTCTGAACTAGTAATTAGCACTTTGCATCTTGAAAAAACTTGTGTTCCCTTTGCCAGGGCAGATGCTGTTATTTTCCATCCCTATTGTGCAGGCAGGGAAGGTTGGAGCAGGGGCAGGACATACTTATGCTGCACATCAATAGCCAGAATTACCTCCAGCAGCTCCTGGCTCCCTGTCCTTTGCTCATCTGTTAGTCTATAAGGTGGGAGCTAACATTTTAGGGATTTCAAATCAGAGACAGGGGTCTCTGCGATTTGCAGAAGCTCTCAACATGCCACAGGAGCAGGCCTGGTGACAATAGGCATTTGTTTGACATAGAAAAAATGATAGTGAAAATTGGCTGAGCAGTTTCTGATCACTGAAGTCCCTGCTGATAGCTTTGTGCTACTCTTGTTCGAATTCACAGTAAGGAACAGCATGGTGCTAATCGCTGAGAAGTTCTGGGAGAAGGCTGGTCAGCAGGGTGCTTATATGAAGAGTGATGTGATGAAATGATAGGGAAATAGGTCTTTATCCTGACCCTTTTCCTCTCCCTTCCAATTGCATGGAGCAGTTAACGATGACCAGAAACTTTCCTGGCAAACTGACCTGCAGTTTTGCTGGTTTACGTTTGTTTTCAAGGGTTCAGCATCACAGCCTTTGATAGGATGCTCTTATCTGGGACTTGGTCGTGGCTGTTTATGAGGTTCCTACATTTATGTTCTCCTGTTTTCTTCCACCGTACATAACATCATTCAGATGGGGACAGTGTCCTTGAGTGCACTGTGATGCAAGAGCATGCATTGTTATCACAAGTGCATTTTGAGCCAGTTTCCACTGGGATTATTACACCCTGTGAACTCATTATGCTCCTGCTCACCTGTTTTTGGAGCATGTGACAGTGTTATCATCCTTCTTTCAGAGGGCAGGAGCAGGCAGCTGAGCTGCTCAGTTTTGAGCTCTAATGGCTGCTTATTTAATACAGTTTTATTTTCACCCACCCATAGCAATCATCACCTTAAAAATCACCTCCATTATATCCATTCTGTTCTCCACTGCTGAACAAATCAATGCACCTCTGACAGTCAGAGACTGTGTGAGTGTGAGGGAATCCTGAGGAATCAATCGCACCCAGGTGCATCAGAGAGGATTAGTGGCTTTCCCCAGGGACAAACGGCTGGCAATAGTGACCCCCTGTTCTCATGACTCAGCAGCTCCACTCCAATTTCCCATTTCAAATACAGAGCAGCAAGCTCTAAATCTTCCATGCCTGAGTGCAGAGTGGAGAGCCCAATACAAAGTTACATTTCAGTTTGCTCTGGCAGATGGAAAACCATAATAATGTCCCTTTCTCCATGATGAGTGATGAGTTCCCAGAGCACAGGAGAGATTCTGAGTGCCACTGCAGAGGCTCAGGTGGTGCCAGGAGCTGGAAGCTCATGTGAGAATCCGATGGATGTTGCATGGTGTCTCACCCTAGGTGGGATAGTTGCCATTAGTTCTACAGTGATGGTGTCTCAGACTGTTTGCAAATCTTCTCCAGTACCCCAAAAATGCTGGGGATTGAAGAAGGCAAGGAGAGTGAAAGCCTTTAAGGGCTGGGATAGATTTCAGGAGATCAGGGTGGGAAAGCATGTTTCTACTCCATTGCACAAGTGAAGGAGACAAAGGATTATAGATGTAGGCTTGGTACTTCCCACCAATATTATATTTACTCTTAGGGGTTAATATTGGCCATCTGAATTCACCATCACTCAGCAGCCATCAGGATGAAAGAAACAGATCCTTATGACCATAAAATAGTGATAATCCTATGCCATAATGTTAATGAGCCTCAGGTTTCCAGGCTTGCCATATGCAACCCCCCGTTGGCTTTAGCAGACACTACCATATGCGTCAGATGTCCAGAATCAGGCTTTTTTTCCCATTTCCCATGTTGGAAGAGCTGCCTTTCTGCAGAAAAAATCTGCAAGTTTGCCTGTAGGTCAAAATGAAAGGATTTTTCATCAAAGGAACAAGTTTCCTTCCCGTTTTGCTCAGTGGTGCTTTCAGAAGCTCTTCTCATTTGCGTCCATCGTGCCAAGTCAACTCGTGGTGTTCCTGTGCAGTAGACATTCAGCATGCCTCGGACTGACTCTGCGAGTTGGGAGCAGATGTTGGCTCTGTGACAGGTCTGTGTCAGCAACGTGTTTTGATAAGAACAGACTATTCCCAGCTGGTTTCTGAAGAGTTCTTCTCTTTTTCTCTGTTTTCCTCCTCTCTTGCTTTGAGCCCTTCATCAGCCTCAGAGCACACATCCTGAAAAGATGTGCCCAGCTCTTTTCTTGATGTTGTTTTATTTTCTGCACGTTTTGAGGCTGTTTTTAAAGCTTTGTCCTTCACGTGGTTGGGAATCCCCTAAATTCAGCTTTTCCTTTGCTGACTAATTTCCATGGAAGAAAACTCTGCATTTCTTTCAGTCAAACAAGAGCACGGAGACATGCAGTCCCTGTTTAATGTAGCTCTGCCACCAGAAACTAAATAAAAACCCATATTTAACACAGTTAGCTACATCCTTTCTGAGAGCTCTTGGTGCACAGCCCAGGGCTGAGCTTTGGTATCACTAATCTGGGCAGGCTGTGGGAGATGGGCACAGCTGAGCCCAGGGAGTGTCAGTGGTGGAGAATCACGTCCAGACGGGAATGCGTTCCCTGCCTGCAGCCCAGCAGTGCTGTCAGCCAAACCATGGGTTTCTGTCAATGTGTTACTGGCCTCCAAATAAAGACTTGAAGAGGTGGAAGCTTGCGATGTGTCTTGAGATTAAATATGGGAACCGAAGTTCACCCACCGCGCTTCTTATCTTCGATCAGATTCAGTGTTAGATTAGTGTCAGAAGACTTGAATGGGTTGGGATCATTTTTTATTCCACCTCCACCTTCATACATCTGCTTACCTGGTTAATTGTGGTTGGAAAATCCTGCAGTCCCTTATTTTAAATATATATGGCATTTCTGTTGCCTCGACAGGGCAGGAGCTCTTGGCTGAGCCCACACTCCTAGAGGATGCTTCAGAAAGAGATCCATTTACAGAGCCAGTAGCCAATTTCCAGAGTCATTATCGAAGCAGTGTGTGATCATGACCTAGTTACTTGTCTTCTTTATGCTGTAAATCTATAAAACCAGGGGGAAAGTAGAACCTCTTAGAGCTCCAGACAATTCACATCCTCTGTATTCTCTTGGGTTACAGTGAAACTGCATGAGCCATGCTGGCCCAAGTAAATAACTCTCCTTCTTTACCAGGAGTCTGTAAGACCTGGTTGTTCATTCAACTACTTTCTCCCCAAGTCTCAAACTCCCTGCAGCAGTTTCTAGGTGAACAGCAGACTTGGGGACTGTGTTGTAATGGGAGACCTCTGTTTCCCTTTTAACCAGGACTTCAACCCTGCAAAACAATCAGCTCTTCCCTTTCCATTGAGAGGCAGCAGTATCTAATCAGGTTTCACTCCTTTGTTGTATCTATTGATCCTCAGCACTGTAAGATGCAAATTGCCATGCCTGACAGGATTCAGGGTGTTTTATCATCAATGGAGAGTAATTATCCTTGGCTGCACCAATATTGGATTGTTAAGCCCCAGGATAATGCACAAGGTAAAGACATTTAGAAGGCAGTCCACCTTGGGGATTTGTGTAAATGTGATGGATAGAGTGAGAGCAGGATAGCTGAATTACAGCCCCAGGGACTGACAGCTGCATGGGGCTGTAGCCTTGATAATCCTTACCGAGAAGCTGGTGCTGCAGTTGGTATTGAGACACAAAGTGTGTCTAAAGCTGTAGGTTTCCCTTTCTGTTTAATCCTTGTAACGTGTATGTGCTGAAGAAGAAAACTTAGGCAAGATTTTGGATGGATTCTGTCCTCTTGCTAGAATGACCAAATAGCTTCTTCTGTTCATTTATTTATTTAACCGTATTTCAGGCTTTTCATGGGAGCATATTTTAGAGGCAAAAGGGTGTTCGGGTGCTTATTTCTTTGTCTGTGGATTCCACTTCAATACTAAAAGCAGAATTACAATTTAATAAGTAGGAGATAGGTGTTTGGTTTTTTTTTAATATCTGGTTAACCATTGCAATATTCTGGTGTATAAAGTAGTTAAGCTGTCTTAGCTGTGGGGAGAAAATGTATGTCAACAGAGATGCCATGTTAGCTGACTAATCCTCAGCTGATAGCAGCAAACCTGAAAGTAGTCTCAGGGAAGAAAATCTCTTTTTCCAGAGTTATCCATATGAGCTGAGTCTTATACCTGTCACTTTTTTCTTTCTTTTTATCTTTTTTTTTTTTTTAACAGACCATTTCTGTAGCTGTGAAATAAATAAGAACAGAGATATAAAGAGGAAAAGGAGTGTTGGTGCCTGGAAACTCCTGCTGAGATGAATGTTGAGGGTAGTTCCCAAAGACCTTCAGGCTTCAGATGCAGCACTAAACTTGCAACCTGCGAGTTCTGTTAACATTTTTTAATGTTTTTAGTGGCAGTTCTTCCTTGTCAAGCAGCTCCTTGTGTTTGACCAAGGCCGTGACTAAGATCAGCCAACTTGCTTGGCATGCAAAGCATGCTTTATTCTTCTTAAAGCTGCTAAGGATACTGCAGAGCAAATGCCAGAAACTTAAGCAAATAGTCCATGTTTTACCAGAACTGGGCCAGATTTTGCAGCTCTTTGCAGCTCTGTGCTGGCAGCCCCTGCCCTGTGCTGCCACAGAGGCGCTGAGGTTACTGTACTCCAGTGGGATTTTTCTGACATCCTTCACAAGCGCCCCTGGCTGCTTCATTTCACACGTTATCATCAAAGTGTGCAACAAGCTCCTTACATTGCTCCAGACCTTCAGACAAGCAAGGGGGGATCTGGACAATTGGCTGCTCCGCAGTCAATTCTGACTGCAGTTTTGAAATAGGAGAAAATTGGGAAAGATTAGGAAAATTGTCTCACATACCTATGCTGTTTGTCATGTTTTTAAAAGGGAACGAGTCTCACAGATGTTTTGATTGCCAAGCCAGAAATGCATTGCTCAGGGGGGATAGAGTCCTGGGAAGTCACGTTGGGGGACAGAATAGCCGCCCAAGCTAGGAGGGGGTTCTGTGAATGAAGAAAAATTATGCAGTAGGAGCTGATGCTGGTGGGGCTTCTCCCCCTGCCCTTGGCTGCTCAGAGCCGTCGGGATGCCCTGCAGGGAATGCTGCTGAGGGAAAGCAGCTCCTGCAGCCGCCGGCCCCATCTGCCCTGTGCTGCTGAGCTGTGCTGGCCTCGGCCACATCCCTGCAGGTGATGCTGCTGCCGGCTGTGAGCGCGGGAGCCCCGCAGCCGCTCGGGCAGATGCTGCGGGCGAGCAGCCTGGAGCATCACATCCGTCATTGGCTCCCTGCAGCGCCGCGGGCAGCTCCCACCTCGCTTTCCTGTGCTTTCCTGGGAGGCTGCAGCTCTGCTCCTCCCGGGCTGCCCTGAACCTGCCTTAAACCCCCCGAGGGTGCTGGACACGCACAGCCTCGAGCGGGAACACTGAAATCCATATTTCACTATGTCTCAGCTGCTCTCCTGCCCGTGCTCCTCCTGTGCTGCATGGGAACAGTGGGGCTTCTCCAGGCTGTCCAATCTGTGGCCAATTTCTGGAAATGCCAGTGTACATAGCATTTTATCTTTGGGGAATTTTTGTTGCGTGCTCCCTCTTCGCCACAATCCCTCCTTGTTTTCCCCAGAAGCATCTCAAAGCTGTGCAGTTCTGCAGTTGAAATGTGCCATGGCTCATAGAATTCCTGGGGATGCAGAGAGCAGGTTTGTGGCCAGCTGACAGGCTCTCTCCGCAGGGCTAACCACTGTACTCATGGGGTGACCCACAAGCTGAGCCATATTGTAACTTCTAGGGATGAACCGGTGATAAAATTCCAAACACACCAATCCTGGAGTTTGAAGAGCTCCAGATTTAGACCCCCATTTTGTAGCAGGGCCTGAATCTTACTTAGACCACACCAGAAATTGTGTGAGCTGAGAGGTTTGGCCCCCAGAACAGGGGAAACGCTGGTGCAGAACTAGAGCTGAGATTTCTCCTGCCCCATGGCATCGTGCCACAGCACAAAGCCTGCAGAATCCTGCAGTCAGTACGGATATTTTAGGTGAAGTGGAGGATCAATACCATATGGCATGCGTGTTAAAATAAAACCATGTGTACACTCGGGGCTGGATTTGCTGTATTCCACACGAAAGTAGGGGGTTTTTATTGGGAAAATGGTTAGATTTGATGGCGGTATGTAATTAGTAGTTTGCCAGCAATAATTACAGGGCTGTGCTCCAGAATAAATGATGTAGCATTCCTGTGCATATAATATGGTATACCACAAAATAGGAGTTGGAAAATTGCAACATTGCTGGATCATCATATATCTGACATGTTGAAGGGGTTTTTTTGCTCTGATAGTTTATGAAAAATAGTAAGTATGGTGCACTGTGAACCAAAAGGCTTGCTTTGTTAAATTAACCACAACTGCAACCACAAATTACAGCTTCACAAACTATAGATTTAAGACTGGCTTTTCATAAATAGAGCTTCTTTGTGTTTTAACAAAACATACATGAAAGAATGGAGCTGTACAGTGATGCCAAAGTAGCACTTTCAAAATCATCAGCCCATTCAAGCCTTTGGAATACAATCATAATATTTGTTTAAAGTTTAATATCCAGAAAGGAAATTCATAGAAATCCCATAAGCCTAACACAGTTCTGGTGTAATTTCTGTGTGCCTTGATGAAATAATAGCAAGATAGCGACCTTAAAGGATAGGTTTGTATTAATTTGAAAGTTTGTGTACATTTGAAAGTTTCACTCACACAAGTGAATAATTTGTCACTGAGTGACTAAGCAAAGTTTCTGCAAAATGAAACAGGATAGAAAAATCCTTCTGTGTTTTTTGCACATAACATGTCCATATATGCAAAGGACCCAAATCTTTCCAAGTAGAGGGAATTACGCCAGTTTCTACCAAAGGTGAATGTGCCCAAAAAAGAGTTTTCTCCAATACTGGATGATTGCTGTAGATTCCTCCAAGTTTTAAAATATCCTACAGATTATTGGCATGCTCATCCCAATTTTGAAAGGCATACTTTTGGCAGCAGCCAACTGAGGAGAGCCATGTGTTAACATCCTGGTTTAGCAATATGTATTCCCACATGCTAAGCTCTCATACAAATGCAGTTTTTATTGCTGTTGACTTCAAACAAAGATGCTTTGACATCTAAAGTTGTATATGTTACAGATGCAATGCCTAACCATACTCATGCTGTATATTTTAGGATGAGCTGGCTGTGGTCCCAATTATACAATGGAGTATAAACACTCCTAGGATACAGGGCCCCATACGGAGAGTCACTTCCCTGTGTTGTGCTGTGCTGTGTTGTACTGCACTGCAACATCTTGCCGTGTCTGACGTTTTGTGCTCCAGCTCATTTGCACGTTGTTGCTTAACACAATGTATAAATAACACATAGGAGCAGGCAGCATCTCATGTAGTCTGACTTGGAACATGGAACAGGCATTGTCAAGGATGGCTTGAGTCGCTCCCAAATCCACAGGGTAGCAGGCTCTCCCTTATTTTCCCATTCTGTGTTTTCTCATCCTCACACTAGCAGTGAGAAGGGAGATAATAATCCAGTTTGGATGCATTTCTAAGGAAAAAAAAAGTTATTTATTGGTCAAAATCTTATGTGCTAAGCAGTTTAAAGCCTGTCACTTTGAAATGGTGGTTGGTGGCTGGCTGTTCCTTTGCAGCAATAGGTTGGCTTTCTGGAAAAAATCCTTTAAAAGTTGTGTAAATTATTATTCTCCTTCCACTGCTATCCTCAACAGGAAACCAGAGTTCTGCTTTACTTCTGCACCCATCTTTACAAGTAACCTGAGCCCAGAAGGGGTTGGCAGGAGCTGTCTTCTGTCCTTGTGAAAGCTCCAGGTTTTGTCATAGCTGCTGTAAGAGCTGTGTTGGGAGAAACTGAAGCGACAACTCATCCACTGCCTATTCTGTTTAGACTCTCCCAGCAGTAGAAATCCTGCCACTCCTTTCATTTGCATTCAGTAGGTAGCTGAGCTGGCACTTCTGAGGTGTGGAAGCACCCCCAATCTCTCAGGAGCATCCCTTTGGGGCTGGTTTGCCAGGAGGGAGGTCCATGAGGGCTGACAGATCCTTGGGGAGATGGGGAACCCCGGGGGCTGCACCACTCTTGGCAGGAGTCCAAAAAAATACAAGTCGCACCCGTCTCCCTGTGGTTTTGTTCTTCAAAGGTAACTGGATTTGCACATAAGGTTTTCACTCCTGTGGCTGGCAGTGTGTGCAGGAGTTCTTGTAATAATAATTAGCTGTAAATATTTTGCATCTAATTCTGAAAGGTTACTTCAAAGAAACATTTCTTCTTATCGCTCAGGATCTTTTTTAATGTCGAAATACACATTCATGAGTGAAGCACTGCAATTACAAGGATGTTTAGAGAATCACAAAGGTATTTATTCTTGTCCTGGCTAGTTTATAGTAGCAAAAATTGCAAGTGGAAAGGCTAAGAAAATGTATTCTAAAAACAAACGTGTAATTGTTTTGTTGAGAGTTAGAGTCAACAGTGTTTATTCATGAGGCTTAGCTGCCCCAGGCGAGAGCAATCAGACTGGAGGTACCACCTCCTGTATCCTTGTTCTCTTTAATTGGAGCCATAGCCTTGGATGCCCCGAGGCGAAGGGCCGTCTCTAACTGTATTCTGTTCGGTTTATGAACATTTGAAAGTGCAGTGGAAAAAAACATTCTTTTGTTTAGACAGTTTCAGACTTCCCCTCCCTTTTCTGTTCGGCAAGTGAAAATTGTATGTCAAAATTAAGCTCTTGAGCAGCTATAGATTTTGCATGTAACGTGATCCTCCGATGGCTAAATAGTTTTGCAGTATTGTTAGGCCCTGGAGCAGACTCTGGGATGGATGGATGGGTGGATGGATGGAGAGCTGCAGTCCTGCTCCGGAGCTGTCTGCACAGCCCTGGCAGCTCCGTGTGCCTGGCAGGAGCTGGCACTCCTCGTTGGCCCCACCGCACTCCCTCGCCCCACACACGCCGGCTTTTGAGGCAAATCAGAGCATATTTTAACAGTTTCACAGCAAATTCCTGTGTAACTTCATTGCTGTTTTCGGCCCTGTGAGGGTACCTAGCACAGCCCCAGCCTGGGGGCAGGTTCAATAACAGATTCAATAAAACTCCTCTCCGGCTGCCTCCCAGCAGAAGCCCAGGTGGGGACACATGATGCAGGAGGCAGCGGCATCTGTTATTGAATCTCGCCCGGAGTTTATCCAAGCTCTTCCTGAGTGTTTTTCTACTCTCTCTATTGTATAATCCTGATTTCCTCATGATATCTTTATGCAACACAATGGTTAAGTGCTTTTTCCGTCTGTTGTCAGCACTGCCGGTATCAAGCTGCTTGAAGCTTTTAGCTCCAAAATAAGAAGTGTGCTCTGTCTCAGGGTGAGAGGAGTCTTCCACGCTCTTTTCAAGCATCAGCCTGGTCTGATGGATCCTGTCTCGAGGGAGGGCTCTCCACCTGGGACAGATATGCTGGTGGAGTGGATGGCTGTGATCCTGCAGCCTTGAGTCAGGCCTGAGTGAAAACAATAGCCCTAGCCTATCTCATCTCATCTCATCTCATCTCTGAGAACAATCACACTGGCCCCACACCCTGACATCCCAGCACCTTCAAGAGATTAGCACCAGCTCGGTATGGAGTCCCTCGTGTGGTCTGCTCATGCTGTGTGTAAAGTGTTGGTGGTCAGATAGCATCTTGAAAAGATGAGAAAACAGGAATACACCCCGTCTGAGCTTCGCCTTCACATTGCCCCAGCCCAATGCCTGGCCGTGGTGCTCTAAGGGGAAAGTTCACACAAGTAACGCCCAATGCTGTCATCATGGTTTGCACATTCAAGGGCTGAACCGAGAACACAAAATGAGCATCTGATATTGCACTCTGTGCCTACTTACCCACCAATCCCCACCTTTCTGCAAGGCTGTTAAGTGGCTTCACCTGCCATTGATGCTACTTCAGGTTTATTCTGTGCTGCTTCAAACCACCTTTGTCCCCCATTGTGTTCAGCTGCAGTCAGAGGCAGGCAAGAAGGGAAAGGGACTGTGTGGCAGGTGACTGAAGGGATGAGTCCTTGGCTCCAGGAACACTTGTCCTTCACTGGTGGTGATTTGCTGCCAATTCCTCTGTAGGTCCATGCAAATAGAGATTTGGAGCTCCTCACAGCCCTTTCAGAGGAATGGCCTTTCATTTCCCACATCTTCTTAAAACAATGTTACTGAGCGGTTTACCAGATATCCCAGATTTTCTAGGATATCACTCCAGTTGTGTCTTCACTGCAGCAAATAACAAGGCTTTAAAAGGCACCTGTTTATTTAGTTATTTCATACAACTGGCAAGGCTTAAGTCCTGTCCCTGAATGGTATCGATTCTAGTAAGAAGTATGTCATAGCCCTGGAGACTTTATCTAAATAATCACAGCTTTCTGGAGTGCAGTTTTCAGATTTGAGTTATTAGATTGAAACTTCTGGTTTTCTTAGCAAATCACCTTCCCTTCCATCCCATTTCATTGCCCCTGATCCAAGGTTGAACTGTCTAGAGGATGGCATAATATTTGCTGCATATTTGCCTTGACAAATGGCTAATTCCCACTCGGATCCGTGGGGGTTTGCTGTGCACCAGGGACAGCAGGCTCCTTGGCTTCCTTGCCGAGAATATTTGTTTAAATGCAGCAAGTCCTTTCTCCAATGTTGTCTTTGCAGAATGTGGAGGGGTGAGCCTTTTGATGTTTGTATTTACAGTGTTTTCACATCTGGATGTCATTTGTGACACAGGCTCTCCTCCTTTTTCTATCCCTGTGTCTTCCTGTAAAATTCATTTTGAACATACAAGCTCATGTGGCTTTAATGTGTAGTAGTTGGCCAATGCATTTAGCAGGCCTGTAGTAGGCCAATAAAGAGGTACCTTGGGTCACGCTGTGTGCTCTTGTAAATTTATCCCGAATTAACCCTGATTGGCATCCAGCTCCCCTGCTGTAAAGATACAGATGTGCACATTCTCCAACATCTGCTGCTTCATGAGGAGCTGTGCCATAAATCCACAACCCCCCGTGACCTGCGGTCTAGGCTGAGGGTTTGGGGATGCTTTTGCTCCTGTGCTCCCTGGGCAGGGTGGATACCTGCAGGAGGCAGGTGGCAGTGCTCCTGACGCAAGGGCAGCTCCATCCCTGCATTTTCACATGAAAATCCTGTCGGTGTTGCAAGAGGGTGTTCTTCTCCCTGAGCAGCACCACGGTACAGCCTCCAGTGTAGATCCTTCTTGTGGCTCCCTGTTTCATGCGCGTGGTTTGAATATCCTCGTCCAACAGGTTTCTTTGGGGCTTGTATTAATTCAGCTTCATCTTTTAAAATGCAAACTTGGGCATGGCAGAGCAGGCTCTCTCTGCTGCCTTCACTTGCAGAGGAAGGCAGGGGAAGGAGATCAGTCAGAGCAGCCAGAGCGTTGCTGCAGTCCTGCAGCCAGCCAGGATGCAAAGGGAAAAACATACCCATCAATTTCTAAATGTCAGCTGAGATCCCCTGGAAATTATTTATTGCGTCTGCTGTCGTATTTAATGATTTAACAATATACTAATAATCATAATATATTAACTTTGTGTAGTGATATACCAATCAATATAAAATAATGAACACATCTAATGGATTTAATAGTATACAGATGTTTACCGCCTCTCTCCCTGAAGATTTTCAGATAATTTCTCCAGGCCAGCTGAAAACCAAGCTTGGGCGGCTCCTTTCCCCTACCCCAGAGGCAGTCACAGTGCCCCGGGGCCACATGGGGACACCCCAAACGCTGCTGAGAGAGGGCCAGCAGTGCAGAGCGGGGTGTCGGGGGTGCAGAGCGGGGTGGCGGGGTGCAGAGCGGGGTGGCGGGGGTGCAGGCTGAGTGCACAGGGGCACTGATCGGGGAGGGGGCTGTGCTGAAGGCTCGTGTGAGTGACACCCCAACCCCACAAAGCGGGGGGAGGGCAGGGGCTGGCCCTGTCCCTGTGAATCACGTTTACTGCGGCAGGTGCTAACCAGGCATGTCAGGCAGCGGGGATTGTCGGCCCTGTGGCCATTGATTAACCATTCATTAAAGCACCTATGATTCACGGCAATACTAATTATATTTTAAATATACCTACTAACAACTGTTTTGCAATGGGGAAAGTAAATCACGATGAAACATTTCCTTTGCTTTTCTCCCTCTGCCCGGATCCAAATCCCCTGGGGGTCCAAATGCATCTCAGGGACACAGAAGGCTGCATCTAACATGGAAAATAGAAGGAAAGGAGCCCAACCTCAGCCCATCAACGGACTGGTGGGGGGCAGGGAGCGTGCACACTCGCACACCAGGCATGCACACGCCTGTGCATTCAGAGAGCACTGACATGCTTCATCCACCCTTCGACCATGTGCACACACAGGCTGTGCACAGAGAAACCTCACCTCACACACGGGCCACATACACACACACGAGCCGCGCACAGGCTGACTGTGCACACGCAGCACACACAGACTGCACGAAGCTGCAGACCGTGCACACGCACAGGCACAGACTGTGCACACAGAGACTGTGACACACACACACACACACACACAGAGATTGCACACGCGGTCACACACACCTGCCATGCAGACACACCCCGTGCACCTGGATGCGGGTCGTGTCCGCACAGCCCCTGCACACCTGTGCACAGCCAGACAATCCCAAGGCACGGACCTGGCGCTCCTGCATACACACACAGTCACACTCACACTGGCATTCACACACACACACACACACACACACACACACACACACACTCGCACTAAACTCACACTCACTCTCGCACCTCTCTCGTCCCCCGCCCGCGCGCTCCGCGGCGCGCGCCCCGCGCCCGCTGCCCCGACGGCTGGCCGGGCGCGCCCCCGCGGCGGGGCGGGGTCAGGGCGCGGCGGGAGCGCGCGCGGGCGCGGCGCTTGGCTTCGCGTCTCGCGGCCGGATTGGCCCGGCGGCTGGGCGGGCGGGCGCGGGGCGGGGCGCGGCGGCCGCGGCCGCGCGGAGCAGTCGCGCCGCGGAGCGCCCGGGGAGCGGCACCGCCGCCGCGGAGCGGAGCGGGCTCGGCGCGGTGCCTCCCCGTCCATGCTTGGGAATAATGGCTACCGAGGCGTGAACCACGAAAAGAAAGAAAGAAAGAAACCCGCCGCCGGGGGAAGCCCCTGGATGGGGCCGGGCTGGCGCTGCCTGCGGAGCTGAGCGTTCCCCTGCTCCCCTCCTCGGATGCCGGCCGGAGCCGCCGCTTGGGTCGCTGGGGGTTTTTTTGCTGGTTTTTTTGCCTTTTTTTGGTACGTCTGTGGGCTTTTCGCCCCCTCGTGTATTTGTGGCCCCGCGGGTGATGGACCCGTAGCGCCGTCTGTGTGGCTGCTCCGGGGCTGAGCGGGAGCGGGGGCGCAAACTTTGAGCCCCGGGTTCGGCCGGGGGGAGAAAAAAAGAACCCAAGGGGGGAAAAAAAGAAGAAAAAAAAAGAAAGCGAGGAGACGCGGTGCCTGCAGCCCCAGGAAGAGCGGAGGGAAGGAGCGAGCGGCGGAGGAGCGCGGCGGGAGGAGGAGGCGGGGGCCGGCGGGACCCCCGGGGCACCTCCGGGCCGGGAGCCGCGTTGTGCCGCTGCGGGGGGCCCCGAGCGGCTCCGCTCCGCTCCGCGCCGCGCCGCGCCCGCCCGGCCGCGCCCGGAGGATCATCCCGCGGGGGCCCGGCGGGCCGGCGGGGCTCGCCATGGTCTGCGCGCCGCGCGGTGAGTAGCGCCGGGCGGATGGGCGCCCTCCGGGCCGGGGACCCCCACCCCCCCGGGCACTTCTCGTCCCCTTCCCGAGCTCCGTTCCGCGGCGGGGAAACGTTTTCCAGCCGGGGAGCTGGCGGCTTTGCGGTCAGCCGAGGGGAGGAAATCGCCGTGCTTCCCGCCGGTGTGGTGGTGGCTCCGTGCGTGCGGTCTCTGTGTGTTCCTCTTTTTCTTCTTCGCCTCCTGCGCCGTGTTCGGCGCAGCCGGAGAGCTTGGTTCGGTGTTCCCGGCAGCCCCGGTAGCTCCTCGGGATGGTTCGAGCCGCGTTCCCCGAGCGGGGTCGGGATGCGGAGGGGCAGGAGCCGCTCGTTGTCCATTCCCGGAGGCGAACCGAGGAGCGCTCTGTGCAGAATTATGGAGGTTTTTTGCGGGAGAAACTGGGTGTGTTTAAATAAAACAGAAGACAAGAAAGAGGCGCAGCAGCGCGGAGCTGCTTGGATGCGATGCGCTCCCGAGCTGCTTTTTTTTTTTTTTTTTCCTTCACCCCATTTCGCACATTCCTCCAGTGCGACCGCATCCCCCTTCCCACCCTCGCTGGAGCGGGGAGGGGGAATAATAAATATTGACGCGCTGCCTTCCCCGGGCAGCAGCGGGGAGCGGGGCCGGGCGGCAGCTCCCGAGCCGGGGCAGCGCGGGTGACACGGCTGCTCCCACCCACCCACCCGCGGTGGTCCCCTTCGGCCGAATATCGCGACTTGGCTCTGTCGGGTGCTGCTGGCTGCCTGGCGCTGTAGCCGGCTGCCGGATGAGGCCGGTGTTGGTCTGGGATTTCTGGCTGTTGAAAACGGTAACAAACTCAAAAATCCGTGCCCGGCGGTTTAACCCCTTCGGTGCGGCCACAAGGAATAGCAAGTCTGAAAATGGTCGTCGCGGATTTTTTTTTTTTCCCCCGTGTGTTGTTTGGCCAGAGAAATAAATCACCGCCGCTCCCGGGGCGGGCAGGTTGTGGATGGCGGGGTGCGGGGCTGCCGGGCTCTGCTCCCCTCCCCGCGCCTGCTGCGGGGCCCCTCTGCTTAGCCTGAATGAAAAATTTAATCCAATTAAGAAATTAAACCTTGTGTGTTTAAAGTGACAAATCTGAAAAGGGGAGGGGGAGGCGAAATAAGATTTCCAGGTCACTGGTTAACTAAAGATGGTTTGGAAAAAGAGCTCGGGAATAAGGTGAGGGCAGAGGGGAGGCAAGAAGGACCTTTTTAAATGGCAAAGGCTTGTGTGTCTCTCTGGAATTTAAACTGCTTTTTAGGCTTGTAAAATCTTCTTGAAGTTGCGCATTTATCTCAGGAGGCTGCTTGCCAGCTAATCTTCTCAAGGCATGTCCTGATTTTTTGTAACATTACAGTATCTGAGGTCCTTTTAACCTAATTTTGTAACAAAGATAATTTCTTGTTATGTAAGTTACTGTTCTGAATGATTGCTTTGGGTCTTGGAGAGCGTCCTTAACTGGTCTCCCCTGTGCCGCAGAAACTGGAATTATTTACTTCGTTATCAATTCTTGAAAGAAAGCCTTGCTCAACTGGAAAAGGCTGCCAAGGTATTACAGGAAAATAGAGTCTTCCCATTCTTCTTTCTAGAGAGTTAAATCTCTGGTCATCCCTGATCAGAATTTACTTCAGAGGTTTATGTTTATGTATAAATCCGATTTTCCCCACATACAGACTTACAAGGGTGAGCTGCTTGAATTATACACACGGCATTAACTTCCCACAAGTGGCAGACTCCTAATGCTCTCTTCAAGAATTTTTTTCTTTGTTGACAGCAGTTCCCTAAAACTGCCCTGTGCTAAAGCCAAAAGGCAGTAGCTTGAGATGCCTGATTTTCTTTTCCAGTGGAGATTAATGCTATAAGAGAAGGCAGGCAGTATTTTATTTAGCTGGATACCAAGTTTTCACTAGTACACAGTGATTTATTTTATTTTATTTTATTTTATTTTGTTTGGAAGGTGGGCTATTCTGAGTGAAACCTTAAGCCTTGTTTATCTGAGAGGGGCAGTCTGTTCTCATAAACAAATGAAGGAGCGAAATATATCCCAGTGTTATTCTATCAGGACATGCAGTCATCTGTGGGACCTTGTGGCCTGGGCTGGCTAAGTCAAATAGCAGTGTCACACGTAGCTCTGGTATTTTGAAGTTAAAAAAGGGATTGGAGAATGTCTCAAGTTCCAGTGACAAACTACAGATATTTAGCAGTAGTTGATACTTATTTTCCTCTGATTTTCAAGAACGTGCAATCTGAAGTGTTAACTTTGAGCAAGGGGTACAAATAGTAGTGTTTGCTGTTGCTGCTTTTTAAACTATAGCCTCCCGGGATGTTTAGTGGTGATACGTTGACAGAAGTGGCAGTGAAAAGGGCTGCATTCTTCAGCTGGCCCGTCTGTGGTGTACAGTACTTTTGGAAAGTACAGATGTGAATGTTGTTTTTCTGCCTTAAATATTTTCTTTCTTTCTTTCTTCTTCTTTTTTTCCCCCTCTTTTTTTCTTTTTTTAATTTTCTTTTTTATTCCTTGACTCTCAGCATCCTTGTGCTGAATGACCCATAATATCTAGGGCTTGTGGTGTCTGGATATATTGGAACATGAAGCAGTCTTTTAAAATCTATTACAGATTCAGTCAGGTAAAATTATTTGTATCATCAGGATAGGAAATGTAAGCTGGTTAATTTTAATGACTTTATGAGTTTGCAGGATCTGAGGTCAGGAAGGTATAAGAATGTGTTACTCCTTGTTTAATAGCATGTTTGAGTGCAGATTGGCATCATGCATCAGAAATGGAAATTTGAGGGTCTCCTGTAAGTCTTTTTTTATCCTTCTGAATAAAGATGGAAATTCTAAACTAGGTAAAGAAACATATGGTTTTACCAGAAATGATTTCCTAGACTGATCAATTACTAGGAGATGTAATGAGAAATATACTCCTTAGGGGGAGGAAGGAGGGGTTGCCATTACATAATATCCCTTGGGAGAATTTCTGTATCGCATAATGAGGTTGATGATGGAACATTTGGGGAAAATGCCTATGGATAGGAATTTGTTCTTCACATTTCCATCAGGAAAACATATTACTGGAAAACAGGCTTGTTAGGAGTAGTACTGATATGTTAGTAGGTGGGTGCTTTGCCTCTATGCACATTTCTTTTGTTCTCGTAACTACTGTGTGAGAGATTAGGTAACTGTAAGATTGAAACACCCGCAAAATACGAGATGCTGGTGAATAATTTCCTCATTTACTTAACACCAAGGGTAAACCATTAAGGGCTTGTGTTCTGTTCCAGGCTTTGTTAAATTATTTCTCTTTATCTATTGAAAATAGGTCCTGAGGAGAAGTAAATCGCCAGCCTTAATGGTGTAAGCACGAATTGCCTTACCCTCGTGCTGGTGAAAATGAAATCTATAGACACATATAGGTGATGTGTGGATTCAGCAAAACTTGGTAGCTGGATACATGTTTTCTGAGTCCTTGTGATAGCCTAAAAATCACCTAGGAGTTGTCTTTCAGATGGAGATGCAAGCGCTTGCTAAAAATTACTTAAATACAGCCTTACATTTTTAGTAGCAGTTGCCTTAAGGAGGAAAATAATCCTTTTGCCCACACCTGCCCTTCAGCACTGTTGCTGCTCAGAGTCCAGGGAGCACTGAGGCTCTAGGAGCCACAGCCTGGCCCAGAGGTGTTAAAACCAACAGAGGAGAAGGTGAACAACCTTAACACCTCTGTCACTGCTGGGGAATTTGCCTAATTTGAGCCGCTCATTTAAAACCCCTAGTGCTGGTGATTTTAGCAGCGTTTCACATGGCTCGGCCAGCTTCTGTCCCTGGAGTTGCAAATGTGTTCCAGCTTGGCGGCTTCCTCTGCCGGTCGGCTCTGCGGGGGGCGCAGGGACCCCTGACGGTGGCGGTGTTGGTCCCGGGCTGGCGCAGCCCCGGCGGGGTTTGGGGTTTTGGATTTGGGATTTTGGGTTTGGGTCGGAGCGCTCCCGGCCCGCGCCTCGGGGACGCTGGGCAGCGCTGCGTGCGCCACCTGGTGGCTGCGGGCGCGCATTGCGCACAGGTGCGCTCAGCACCGCCCGGCGCGGGACTGCCCGGCTCTGCCCGTGCCTCGGGGCGCTGTCGCTTACCTGTCCCGCTTCTCCCGACCAGCTTCGCGACCCTGGGCGATGGAAACGCAAAGCGGAGTGGTGGGCGCTCGCTGCTGACCGCTGTGTTGTCCGAGTTCGTGTTAGGGCTTGGCTTTTGAAAAAATTAGGAGCGTGGTGCTGGATCTAAGCACCGAGAGTTTGCATAAAGGAATTAGTGATGTTTCTGCACCGTGTAGAAAAGGTTCCTGTCAAGGAAATGGGAGGTACATGTGAGCAATACTGGTGGCAGGACTTGATTGCAGGTGGTGATCTTCCTTGCTGCCCTGTCCTGTTACCTGCCAGGGCTTCACCAACCCTGCATTAACTGTCTCACAGGCATGGGTAGTGACAACATCTCTCACAGTAGCTAATGTCATTTTGAACACAACCTGTGATTGATTGTTCTTGTAAACTTCAACTAGAATGGTGCAGTTGACATGGACATAGAAAAATGGGTTCTTGAAAACACTCATTTGTACCTTATATGGCTGCATGGAAAGGGTTAAAGATAAATGTGTGTTCTTTAATACTATAAAAATAAGCCTTATTTTCTGGTGGGTGGTAAGAGAGCTAGAGTTTACATGAAGGCAGCATTTCAAGGTGGCTGTTTGTGTTGTTACCAAACATATTTCTAGCTTGCTTACAAAATGAGGCTTTTTAAAAAATACTCTTATTTTTGGAAGTACTCAGTCTAGCTTATGTTCTTGTGGAAAAAGTGTTACAGTTAAATTGCTGTGGAAGGTGGCTGCAAGATTTTTAATATTGAGCTGAAGCAGGCTGGGTACATTGTTTGCCATAATGTTTCTGTGGAGGGTAAAAAACATCTGTACGTGGATGGTGTTCCTGCAGTAACTGCTATTCCAGAGGAGAATCAGGGACAATAATGGATATAAATCTTGGGATTTTTTTTTTTTCCTGGAGGAATCAACAATAAAAAGTGTTTAGGCTATTAAGATACCTACAAGAATATCCTTACACCAGAGCTGTCGGTTATAAAGTTATAGTGTAGTCTGCCTTCAAAATGGTTGGAAATCCGTCATAAATATCTCTTTCCCACATCCCCTCTATCTCCCTGGATGATTGGCTTTCTAGCAAAGCCTTCCGTAGAGGGTGTACTGTAATCCTTTTACGTTACTCCTTCAGTGCAGATTACGCAGCAAGAAATAATTAGGAGATTAATTTTCACCTGTCACTGCCAATAATAGATAACCTTGATACAGTGACAGGGCAAGGAATTTGGGGAGCGGAAAAGCGTTTAACCCTGTAGTGATTGCTGCAGGGACCAGGCAGAAAATGGTTGCCAGAACATGACCTCCCTGCTCGCTGTCACAGAAAGGCAGGGAGCGCCAGGCTTTCAGCTCCCCTGTCTCCCGCGGACGCTTTGCCTTTATCAGCGAACGTGAGCTGTAAAATTCGCTCTGTGCTGCAGTGGTGCCACACGCGCCTCGTGCTAATCAGCCCCGAGCAGCCGTCGGAGACCTTTGTAGCTTAGTCTTTTAATTCAAATGCAGTTCTGTTGCTTTTCATGATTTCAATTCCCAATCTGACTGGTATTCCTAGGCTGCGAGGGAAAGGAGCAAACTAATGAAGATGGCTTCATTAGGCAGAGCGCGGTTTAGCCCTTGCTTCTCTCCAACAAACGCAGCTGAAAAAACATCCCAGAAGTAACTGGGCTTTTGGTCTTCAGAGAAAGCAGAGCTGAGGTGTTTCTGCTCCCTTTCAAAATTAATTACTGGCTCTCATCAGGTGAGCTTAAAAATGTAGCCTGTGCTCTGAGGTGCTGAAGGTAGGAAAAAAGCCTCTCTCTCCCCCTACACTGATCTCTTTTTTATTTTTTTTCTCTTTTGTGCTTAAGTTTACAATCTGTTGAAAATGTAATGGGAAACCAGCCTACAGAAAATGCCATTATTCATATCATCGTGAGCTCATTTATTTTATCTGCAATAGTAATGATAAGACAGACTGCTTGGCAATGCTGATAAGCTGAGAAATATCTTAGAGCTATTTGTAAAAGTTAAAGCAGATCTTGGTACTGAGAGATAGGGAAACTGATGAGCCTTTGGGCAATCTGCAGAGCTGAAAGCTAATAAAGATTTTAATAGGAAGGCCTCATTAGGATTAGGGAGATCTATTATCTGCGATTTACACAACACAAACAGTGGGGCAACTTCAATTTTTGCTTCTTTGTTCATTAAATACTATTGCTGAATGTGAAGCCTTTTAACTTGGATCTGGATCTCTTCCTCTTGGAGGAGCCATCACCAGCTGATGGTTGAGCAAAGATGAAAGGGCAGCTGATGTGGGAATGCGTTTGCCACCCGGGAGCAATGCCAGCAAGCCCTCATAGCAAGGGACCAGTTGCTTGTTGGAGGTACAGAAATGCACTTGTTTGCAGGTACCTGGGTGGCAGCATTCTCCTTAGTGTCTTTTTTTTCTGTTGTGAATAATATTTATAAACTTGGCCCCAAATAGCATCTTTAGAAAGAAATAAACACATAGCTGTTTTGCTGGTTCTCTCGATGGTGACTCCTAGCTCAGCCAAGTGGAGTAGCTCCTTCATTAATTGAGATCACCACATGGTTGTATTCTAGTAGAGGAGCTGTCTCCAGTGCCATGAGTGACCTGATCAGATGGCTTGGTAGTTACACAACAGGACTGATTTTAGCCCCATGTGTGTTCTTAGATGTAGTGATGTGCAAAACCTCGCTTTTTGGGGTTGTGCAAACACCTCAAGGGCTCAATTGCTTCAGTCCTCACACGTAGCATGGTGTGTGAAGTACATGTAAGCTGCTGAAAGAACATCAGTTTACCCAGGATTTATAGATATATTTAACATTTTTTCTCAATGACCATCCAGGCATTTTTTTGTGGTTGAACTGAATTGTACAGCAGGAGCAGAAGCCAGCTGGAAGATTCTTTGGTTTGCATTTGAGGTCCAATCCATGTTGTAACCTGCTTCTGCTAACCTGCAGGTGAAACCATTTTTACACCCAGGTGATGAGATCTAATTGAACCTCTAATGCAGATGAAGGTTTCTCTTAGGTGATATCCATGCTGGATATGAGAGACCATTTGTGTGACCACACCTATGTTTGGGAGCTGTCTTGTTTTCTTCCCTGTGTGGAGCACACTTGTACACAGGAGTCTCATCTTCTCCCCATTTTCATGGCAGCTCCTCTGCTGCTGCTGCATCAGATAACCCCAGTGGTAGCTACAGTAACATTGCTTCCATGGAAAAGTGACATTTGGAAAGCATGTTCTTGTATTTTCAGTTGTCTTTAATACAATGTAGCAGCCAAAACCCAAAAGGGAGGGCAGCACCACAAGCCACAGAGAAGTCTATTCCAGACTGTAGTTTCAGTTCTGCTGCTTCAAACCAGTAGTTTCATAGGGTCTACAGAGAGCATTGCAAGGACAGATTTAACTCCAAGTATTCCATCTTCCGTGTGCTTCAGGAGCTTACTCAGGGCAGCTGGAGCTGTAATCCTCTCCCATGTGCCCTCAGCAGTGTGGAGCACCTCCTGCCCAGGACTGAAATAAGTTTCTCACAGTGGGTTGGTGTCAGTCTGTTGTATCTTGTTTGTAACCACTCACAGGTTCTGTCAGCACACCAGCGTGGACTCCGAGAGAAGTAGCACTATTTGCACCTAACGTGTTGCTCCAGCAGGGCTGCCATTTGAGAAGTTTCTAATATTTACATTTGATATGAATGAAACTTTTTGTTTTGTCTGTAGACCGCAACGGAACTGGAGCTGACTCGTATCAGGAGTGCCTTGATAACAAGCAAGGTATGAGATCAAGTCTCTCCAACATGGGCACTTGGGACTGATTTAGCT
This sequence comes from Entomyzon cyanotis, assembly GCA_024500445.1. Lineage (NCBI taxonomy): Eukaryota > Metazoa > Chordata > Aves > Passeriformes > Meliphagidae > Entomyzon > Entomyzon cyanotis. Next base: position 6,512,306 of record JAKEPQ010000852.1, read on the forward strand.
TGATTTCTTGCAGCTGAATTGGTTGCTGTCTCTGTCTCTCTCACTCTGTCTCCCTTCCCTCCCCTTTTTTTTTTTTTCCCCTACTGTCTCCAAGCCAATTCACTGTTAACAGTTCCATGTCAGCTAACCTGTTAGCTCAGGGTCTCATTGCACATTTGTGATAAGGCTTCTTGTTTCTAGCACCCCAAGCCCTCAGTTATTAATGGAGTAAGTGGGAAGATTGTAAAACAGAAGTAGCTTGTGCACTTGCTTGCAGCTGCCTTCTTCCTCGAGGTATAGTTGCACAGCCAAGCAGAAAAATATTAAAGCTGAGCTAAGGGAAGGCACATGCTAAGCTGGGTTACCTTAACACCAGACATCCTGTGATAATTTGTGTGCTGACATGCTGCCTCAGACTTGTCCAGCCTGCTGTCTTCTGCCCTGCTAAAGTTGGTAAGAGCTGGAAAAATCTCCTGTGACTTACAAGGGAGTGATGGTGGTGAAGGAGGAACCAGTTATCCTTTTGCTCTAAACCTGTAAATGAGTCACATAGGTAAAAATGAAAATAGCAAAAAGTATCAGAAACTGGACCTCAAAGGCAAAATCATGGATGGTGTATTTAGGAAAAGGGTTGGTGTGTTGTGTTCTTTTCAGATGTCCTCTCTGAGAGCTGCAGTGAGAAGTGCCACTCCATGCTGTAGCCATGTAGTGAGTGTTGAACCTCCTGGTAATCAGGGAGCATAAGCACCCTTCAGTCCAGAATACCATCAGTTATAAGCCGCAGTGAAGCGATAAGAGGAAATGCTTATCCTAACCTGGTTATAGGCATCAATTACAGGTCAGCTTCTACCCTGCTGTTGACCCAAATCTGTGACAGTAGCTAGAGCACTAGAGCAATCATTTCCTGAAATTCTGACCCTTCTTGTGTAATTTTCTAAAGTAGGAACAAGAAATGCAAAAAACCCTGTCCCAGTTTTGGTGCTTGGTTGGGTTTAATTTTCCACTGGTGTCTCTGCTTTCAGTATCCATCAATCAGTGTTACATGTGCTTCAAGTCAAAGCTGCCATGAAGTGCATCTCCCCTTGCTGTTGTTGGGTTTGGGGTGGGCTTATTTGGCGGGGGGTTGGGGTTTTTTGCTTGTTTGGTTTCCCTCCTCTTTAAAAAAAAAAAAAAAAAAAGTACGTTGTTTCTTTGGTGGCCTTTATACTCATCCTTTTTTTCACTATTTTTTGCTGCTGGTTGTAGTAAATACCTAATCATTGCTAAGCTTTCATTTCAGAGGTTACAACTGGAAGACTAAAGTGGAAGAACTATAATCAATAATGGCAATTCTTATTAGATTAAGTTTAAAAGTCTTGTAGACCAGTGTAATTCAGGACGCTCCTTTGATAGATAATTTGTTCTTAGGGAGAACAGTTTTTTCCAGTAACATTTTTCTTGTTGGCTGGGGGAGGCTGAGCCACTTGTCATTTTGTAGAAAGCAATCGAGTTTCAGATTTAAAGAAAAATTAGTATTCTCATTTTTGGAAACTAATTGCAGTCCCTTTGATGTGCCAGTTACTCTGATTTATCTGACAGGTGGTATTAAACGGCGTTATATCCATTACTTTCATTTGTCTGTTAATACTCTAGATTTTTCTTCTAGTCTGGTTTTTGATAGGTTTCTTTAGCTTCACTGTTAACACGTGAACAAACTGGATCATTATAAGCACTTTCACTCCAATATGAATTGGATTTGGTTTGGGTAATTTACCATGTCCATGCTGCATCATCGTGTTTAAAGCAACAACCTTTAAGAATGCAGGGCTTTGAAGGAAAAAGTATACACAGTAACTTGTAGTCAGTCTCTTACTGACTCTGTTACATTTTGTGAGCATGCCTTAGAGTTGAATCCACCATTTGCAACCATTTACAGAATATAAAATACATAGCTGACGGTGGACCCATAATTTTGGTTGTTTCTGTTACGTTCAAAACAAAACACCACCAAAGGCTGAAAGTAGCAGTAGCTTTTTAAAAGTATTAAATCTTCAAGCTCTGTGAAATGCTATTGCCATGGCTTTCTTTTATAACAGCATGCTTGTCTCCTGGAAATTATGCTGTAATGAGGTTTGGTTTATATATTTTGCCCCTCTCCTCATTAAAGTGCTATCTCTCGGAAGAAGCGCTTTGTGTTTTGAAATACTGCGCGGTTAAAATGAAGGCAGGTTTATAAGGATTTAATGTACTTGGGAGCCAAGGTTTTGCAGCTTTATGGCAAAGATGTTTTAACAAAGGGCTTTATGGTAAGGGTGTGCTGTATTTTAGTCAGGCAGTTGCTCAAGGGAAAATTTTCAGTGTGAGCACGTCACAGCAGCAAGGAGAAATGCAGAGGGAAACAGACCTCAGAGATCCAGTCGCCAGCTCGGCTGATATTAAGTCTTAATTCTCTGCAGTTTTAAGCCCTGATTTTTCTTTTCTTTTTTTTTTTTTTTTTCCTTTCACCTCTTCACTCAAGAAAGACAAAGCCTTGTGCCATATCTTGTAACACCACAAGCAGGCTGCTTAGGCTTCCTATTTTTGTGCTCAAAGACAGGGTGTAGGAGAGCGTGCTGGGAACAGCCACAGGTGGGATTATTATTGCCTCTCAGAATGGAGCTTGCTTTTTCAGCCTTATAACTCCAGTATTCATGATTAAAATTGTACCCTAAAAGCAAGGCTTTTTCTGAGTGTTTGTGGTTTGGAAGCAGGGAGGGCAGCAGTTTGGAGCAGTTGCCCATCCACCGCTGCAGAAGACGTGTCCTGGATCTGCCTGTTTCTCTGGGATACACTTAATATCCCATGGTTTCCTGAGAGCCAGGGGGTTCTGCCATGGAAAACAGGTATAAAATTACTACCAGACACAGTTGTTTCTGGAGCTTCTCAGTAGGAACTCACTGTTATTGTTAATAAAACAGTGCTGGTTTAAAGGTTTAGTCCATGAAAAGCCCTTAGCGAGGGCCCTGGTGGCAGCCAGGAGACATCACCTCTCCTCCTTGAAACAGTGTGTAGAGAAATAGTTTCAATTATTCCAATGGTTTCATTGTATCATTTGTAGTGTCTTTCTATGCATAGAAAATCATGGTTAATTTGCTTGAGCAGTGTCCCCATGCCCTCAGGTGGGCTAGCAGTGGGTCTTTGGTCCTAGAGGGGAAAAGGGCTCCAGCTTTCCAAGCAGAGCTCCATGTTCCTGCTGGAGGAACCCAATACCTTTCACTTTTCCAGCTCGTCCTGCGGAGTATTTCCCCTCAGATGAGTTAGTTGATATTTTTCCAAGATGAACTTGTTTCCATCTTTCTGAGGGCACTATTAACTCTTTATATTTTTCTTTGGATATGTTACGCTACTTCCTGAATTCAATGCTGCTGCTGATTTATTTTATTAGCTCACCTCAAGAGGGAGGATGAATATAATTTGGAGCAATATTTGGGAGCAAGGACGAAGGATGGTTAATCTTGATGGTGTTCAAAATGTGGCTGGAGTTGAGCCAACAGCCCCTCTGTCAGAGGTGAGGGAGGACTGAGTGCTCCTACCCAGGGTTTGTGCTATGAGTGGATCCCAGGTGGACTGCTGAGCATGGATAGGATTTCTGTAGCATCAGGCTTGGTTTTGAAGTAGTGGCCATAAACTGAAGGCTTTTTCATCCTGTTTGCAGTCCCCTGGGCTGTGCAGTCCCAGTGTGTGTCATCTTCTATTAGTCTCGATGCAGCCAATGACCTTGTTTGTGTGAGCACATTAAGCACAACATTAATAGCTAATTTGACTACTTTGGATTCAGACAGGCTGCAATCAATCACCTGAACTCTCCTGACAGCGAATATGGCTGGATGGGATTAAGGAGAAAGGATAAAATGCCAGCTCGGGCCAAAACTCTAGGAAATTGGAAAACTGCTTGTGTAGCTGATGTAACTGTAGCACTTGGTGGGAGTGTGTTCTTCACTGGAAAGAAAAGCTGCAAAAGTGAGAAATGTGTGGTCTTCGTAGAGGTTTGTTCAGCTGTCTTCCTGCCTGTCAAATACTGGCACAGTAAACGAGACCACCATGATACAGAGGCATCTTTTAGAAGATGTCGGGAAAAGTTCTAACCTATTCCAGTTTTTTGATCCCTTTTGAGCCCCAACAGGATTAGTTTCAAGATGGCAAAGATGAATTATGAAACAGATAAATAAAAATGGCAGACTGGCATAGCTGGACTGGAAAGTGCGGTCAAAATAGTTCTGTCACTGAAGATGTTATTTCCATTAAATGTTTTGAGATTTAATATTGATTTCAGCAAAATTATCCTTGAAAACAGATTTCCTCCAAACCTTTATTTTTATATATTTGTTTTGGAACTATTTTAGGAGGCAGAAAAATGAAACTCCAGCTTCAAACAGTTTTTATGTTTTGAAATTGGTTTTTTTCAGTGCATGAACAATTTTTAAAATATTATTGTTATTTGTATTCCAGTCATGCCTGTGCACTCCAGTTATGGGCTACACGTCATTTTGCCAACCACAACGCAGACTGGGGGGGGATCAGTTTCTGCCTGAAAATGCTTTGGGTGTGTATTTCTGACGGGCTGCATTGATTGCCAGTGCCTATTTGAAGAAAAACCCAGCAACATTCTCATTTTACAATATGTTGGCTGCCTTTTTGTTTAAAGAATTATAAATAAATCAGCAGATTTTCCACAAAAACACATATGCTTTCTTCCTGATGAGCACGATGACGCACCAAGAATCCTTGCAAGAGGCCTTGAGTCTCCTTCAAGTAAAGGATAGGGCTGAGGTTGAAATTGAAATTTTAAATAACTCTCTTCATTAAGAAAGGTGCTGGTGGAGCCTTGTTAGCAGAAGAATTGCCATTTTCTGACTAATTTTTTTTTTTTTTTTGCCAGCATGGGAGCAACGAAAGAAAGAGAGGAGGCAGAATAAAAGCCTGTGTAAGTGTATGTACAGAGGCTGCAGCTCTCTAGACTGGTAATGGTATCTGGAAAGGGTCCAGGCTGTTGTAAATATGAACTTTTGTCAATATTCCCCAAGCTTCTTTGGACTCTAGGGTGGGCTTTATTAGCTGAAGGTCACACCATTGTGCTGTCTCCCTCTCCTGAGACCTCTGATACCTTCCTGAAAGGACAGCCCATTATCCCTGGGCTTAGAAGCCAGCTTTCTCTTCAGTGGCACTGAAGCTGATAAGCTTAAGAGGCATATTTCATCCCCCCACTGCTGCTTTCAGGAAACAAACAGTGTTTATCGTTCCTGATTAATTCCAGTTGAACAAAAAAATAAAATAGAAGGCATGTGTGTGTGCACACGTGCACAGATACACAGAGCTGAGGTTTTTTTGGGGCTGTTCTTGTGTAAGGTCAGCTCACGGCGCTGACCCCAGCCAGCAGTGTCTGGAGCTGGTGCTTTGCTTTTCCTGGGTGCTCTGTCCAAAGATGGATTTAGTAATATGAGAGGGTCCTGGGACTCAGTCACTGTGAGGGGAAAAGGGTGGAAAGGGGGATGGCGTAGCAGCAGCCTGAGCATCAAGGTTGGGATTGATTTGTGGCAATTAAGCATTAATGTCTGCAGGACCACCCGCTGGGAGAGTGGCTTTCCATCACCTGGGCAAGATGAATGGCCTGAGGAGAAAGAGGGGCAGGGATTTTGTACTCAGCTACCTGAAAAGAATCACAAAACCACCGTATCTCACTTCAGTGTCTTGCAGCCCTGTTTATCAGTAAAGCTAAATGCAAGAGAGTTGGAAGATAAAAATTCTAGTTGCTACTACTGCTTTGTTTTCTCCATTTCTCCATTTCTCTCTTTGGCTTTGTTAGGAGGTGTCTTACTGACTTTGTTGTTAGTCCTCACTCAGTAGGAGCGTGTTCCACACGTGGCCCTCAATTTCTTAGGGTTATTTTTTTCCCCTTTGCACTGAGATTCAGAGTGTGGAATTAATAACAATAAATAACACATGCAGCAAATAACACATTTCCCCTCTGTACTGATGCAGTATGTAAAGCACCCAGGTGGCATGTGCCAGCAGCCAGGTCACCCGGATGTGCATCTTGAGGTTTTCCAGTGGAAAATGAGAGTATTGGCACTGTGCACAGCCCTGTTTGTTTGGATGAGCGTGGAGCTGCAGCCCAAGTCAGGTCTTCTGGTCACAGCCCAAGTTTAAACCAGATTCTTGGTATTGAGCTTACAACTGGCTTCGTTTCCTTTGCCAGAACAGAGATGGAACAATATTAGAAAACAATTTTGCAAAACTCTGTTTACTTTTTACCAGTGAGGACCATATTTAAAGATGGATTTTGGTATTACGGCTCCAGCACTAATGTAAACAGGGTCTGATGGGAAAGACTGTAAAATAATAGGGCTATTGGTCATGTTTGGGTAAAAAGAAATTTCCATAATACATTTCAAACTGGAATAGCTCTGAAGGTTTGGCTGGCCAAACCCAACTAGCATTTCTGATTTAAAATTGCTATAGTAGCATGCAGTGGGATGGTGGCTGCTAGTAGCATTTTTTCAAAGGTAAACTACACAAGCCTGTGTGAATTGGGGCACTTACTTTGGTGGATTGAGTTAAACTTGTCATTCTTCACATAAAGTAGAATACGGTTAAGTTTTAGATGAGAACCTCCGTAGATATACCTCAGACTCATTTTAAGGGCAAAATAGTTTTGAGGGAGAAAATTATCTAGTAATCTCAGTGAAAGCTGCATACACGATTCTTTCCCAGATGGGTTAACATGGTGGAAAGATTTTTATCAATCCAGTCGTGCACCACAGACTGCAGTAGCATATGTACTTGCTTGGACCCCGAGTTTAGTGATAAGTGAAATGTTAATATGTGCTTGGCAGAGCAAGCTCTTAATTTCCCTTAAAATGGAGGGGGCAGAAATGATCTCATCAGACAAGATGTCTTTGGGCTACTGCCCACTGTTAGGTATGTCCTAGACAGGGTTTATTTACTCGGTGTGGGCAGATTATTTCCCTTTCCCTCCCTGAATCTGGCCTGCGGTAACTGTTAGCAAAAGAGCTTTCCACCTCCTGTATTGCAGGAAGCATTTGAGCTCTTGTTGAAATATGAAGCTCCCTTCCTTTATTAAAATTAAGAACCACTTTCTCACATGCTGAAGTGATAATAAAGACTGAAATTGGATCTATAACTTCATGAAAAGAAAAAGAATTTTTTTAAAGACAAATCATGCATGGTAATACCTTCATTGTTCTCTCTCTGTGTTCTTTGTATTGCTTAACTCCCCGCGAACAAAGAACCCATAACTGGAATTGTAAAAATAATCCAGGCATTTAAGTCAAAACTCAGAAGGCCCTTGGGAATCTCATGCAAAGGTGTGCCCTTGAAATGGTGGTTTATGAGTTGTCTGAACAGGTTTGAACATCCTGGCCCTGAGGAAATCTCTGGGAATTTTGCCTCTGACTTCAGCGGGGTCAGGATTCCACACTTGGCGCTTTGTACGCACTGCCAGGCATTGGGCTGAGCCGTCTTTCAGCCTTTGAGAAAGTCTGACTCCCTCCTCACAGGCAGGCGGGAGATTTTCTACTCGGTTGCACTTGTGAATTCTAGTTAAGGGAATTGCTTTTGGTCCCTCCATCTTTGTCACTTACTTAAACAAACATGCAAACTGGAAACATGCACTTGCTCAAGCTTCAGCGGTGAGTGCCTCCTCGAGATCTCTTGTTACTGATCTAGAACTTAAACTGATGGGAAAGTGGCTTTAAGATGAGGTTCAGTCGTGCTTAAATGAAACCAATTGGGCACAGAGATGAGAGATTTTATTCATACTTGCCATTCAGATGTCTGAACCCAGCTAGTTTGAAGTATGAAGGTTCGGTCCTTGAGCTTGAATACAGATCAGTAGGGAGGTTGTAAATTGAAGCAGTGAGTATTTCTTCAGCAGTTCATTGCAAAATAATGGGGTTTTGAAAATACAGGTCTATCCAGGGTCGAAGTCACTGGGAAAGAAAGGTAGTTAAATAAACAATGAGGGAATTAGTCTGAAATTTGCATGCAAACTCAGATAACCAGGGCACTTTGAAACCCCCTTGAGCATAGATTTAGCCTTGTTGAGGAGGAGACAGAGCCACAGGACCTCTCCCAGCCCCTCCCACTTCAGTGACTGGTCAGATGTCTCATCCCTGCCGGGTATTTGAGCAAACCACTAGTTTGTCTGGCTCTGATTATTGAGAACATGGACATTATCTTCCTCTGTCATGTCACAGTCCAGGGAGAGGAGGGGGCGTTACCAGAGTTGTAGTGAATTCCCTTGTGTCCTCAGTCTTCCACATTCATGGTGCAGTGGCCAATGACATCATCTGATGTTTAAGAACTGCTGTTGATGGAGTGAGCTCTGTATATAATCAAAAACAAAACCTAAAGAAACCATATTTCCCAAAAACATGGTCCAGGGCTGCAAGAAAATTGGCACACTTTAGTTACCTCATCTAGTTCTCCATCAAGGGAAAAAGTGAAGGAAAAATCACTAGAGAGAACCTTATAATTTTTCAGCAACAATATCCCACAGACTGTTGTTCATCCAAAGTAGCCCCATGAAGCTCAACAACCTGATTTATAGCAAACTTGTTTTTAATTAATGCTAATAGAAATGAGGTCAGAAATGTGAGCTGCATGTCACTCGTTTTACTCTCAGCAGCTGGAAGGGGCATTTGGAAAGCTATGTCCCAGGTACATCACGAAAGCTTATTTAGGCTTCCCTGCCACTCAGGGGATCCCAGAAATGTTGCCATGGCTGAAAGATTGGCTATAATTTTTCCATGTTTAGCTGTAATGGAACGTGCAAAAGCTTTAAAATTTCTTGACGGTTCCTGGATAGGCCTGGTCATTGTGTCAGCAGGAGTATGCATCGAAAGCTGCTCAAGAAAGAGACATTTTGTAGAATAGTTTGCAAAAAGTAACCGTTTGCAAAAATCACAGCCCAGTATGGACAATTAGAGAATGTTAGAAGTAAATGGTTAATTTTTCCCTACTTTTCTTGCCCAAAAAAGAATCTTGGTTGTTCCTCACTGTAGCTGGGTCTTGAGGGCTTTCCTTAATGAGCCATCTCCTTCTGTCCAGTGTGGAAAAAAAACCAAAAGAGTTAGAGACCTCCTTTGTCTCCATGTGATTTTAATCTGATTCATTCGTTCCTAATCATCTTGAAGGATTATAAAAGTAAAACCTGTTAAGTCTTGGTTCTTACCTCTTTTCTTTCTTTCCCAAACATCATCATTTGTTCTTTTATCATGTTGCATTTCTTTACCCATGAATCAGCTGCCTTTTTATTTTTTCTCTCCATAACAAAAGTTGGGCGGGGAGGGAGGGGGCGATGGGAGAGCTGCTTCCTTTGATTCGTTCGACACACAAGTGTTCCTTGGCCTTTCATACCGAGGAGTGGATGTGGCTCTTGAACAAATTGGACCTACTTGTTTGCTGGCCTAGGCCATCTTGTTATCCAGCCAGCTGTGTTTTGATCTTGGAGGGCCATTTGAAGATTAAATTGAGACATCTTTTGTTACTATTAAGTGCAGTAATTAAATCAGCTCAGTGTTATTTAAGTGTGGAAAATGTTGCTTTGCTGGCCCATGGGTGTCTGAAGTTGCCATTAGACAGCTGTGTTGCTTCCAGTGCTAATGATGAAGAGGTAGGAGAAGAGAGCCAAGTGCTCTCTAAATAATTTTCAACTCTTTCTGGGTTATGCTGGATCCCCTCCCCACCTTTTTTGTGTGACGTTTCTCCTCCATCTCTCCTCAATTCATGAAGAGCAAGGTTTTTGAGGGGGAGCTCAAGCTTTGTTGGGTGGAGAGCTGGCAGCAAGTGTGCCCAGTGCTGAGCGGAGGTGTGGAACGGTGTGTGTGAGACATGCTGAGTTCCCTGGATGGGCAGCTGCTGCCCCATCTCTGAGTTTGCAAGTTGTTGGCTCAGTGAACAGCAAAGAGGCTGACCTAGCAGGGTGGATCTAATAAATGAGCAAAGTTGACTGCCTCCCCCCTTCCTCGGTGAGGGGAGTCTGCCAGTCAAGTCAAGCACGGTGAGTACATTTGTTCCCATGAGGGTCATTGTAATACAATTTGCTGGTGCAGACTGGCCTGACTGTGAAGTGGTGGCACCTGGGAGATGTGAACTCTGGCTCAGGCCAGGGCTGGTATCATTCAGAGGTCACCTGGGGCTTACTGGGGCAAGTCAGCTGCCCTTCCCCATCCCCTTTTGTGTACTGCTTGCTGAGCAGATTGCTTTGAGAGAAGTGGCTGAAGGTTATGATTGGCAGCAGGGAGCGGAGCAGACAGACACTGGAAGAGAAAGTGAGATCCTCAGTGGGAAAGGCAGTTCTTTGGAGGTCGACTATGTTTTAATGCTGGGTTAAGTTGCACAGCAGTATTGGCTCATTGCTACTGGCAGCACTGATCACTTGAGCGCTGCCTTACCCTTCCCATCGTGCCCTTTAGAACCCTGCCTTACCTCCTGAGTGCAGCTGAACATCCTGCTTGCTGCTCCTGTGGCTGCTGCAGTGAAATCCAGCCTCCCTCACTCCTCGATAGGGAGCAGCCTCTGGTGTGAGCCACAGCCCATTCTGGCTGCTGTGTGCCCACCGAGGCAGAGCGCTCTGCTCCCTCCGCAGCCCACCCTGCCAGCTTCCCCTCCTGTCCTCCCGGATGCTCCCTGCTCTGGGCTCTGCTCTGGGCTCCCATCCCCAGCAATTGCCCAGCAACATCTATTTGCGTTGCTTTTTACGCTGCCGTGTTTTATGGAGGGGGAAGTGTGTTTGCACTTCGCGAGTGTTTTCGAGCTGTGGCAAGGGCAGAAGAATGGCAGATGGGTGGGGATGAGAGAATCAGGAGCGTGATGAATCTGTTTTTCTTACCTTGTTTAAAATTGGCTGTTAAAATTCAGCAGCCGCACCTCCGATCAGCCTAATGGTGTCTGCCATGTTGCGAATACACAGTCATTAGTTGGTCCAATTCATGCATGCTGAGGTAGGAGGGTGATGTGAATGCAAAGGAGCTGGAGAGAATGGGAGCTGGGGGGGCAGGGGAAGGAGGGGGAGAAGCTTGGTAATACAGTGACAATGAAACATACGGTAGTCACACTGGAAAACTTTCTCCTTCATTAGCAGGGATCTGTTGAGTTTCTGCTCACATTAGGGTAATTAACACAAGTACAGATTGTTGAACATCTGTGCAGTTTAACTATATGGCCGGTTCCCAGGCTTTAAACAGGGCTGTGAGGAGCCAAATGCAAAGCAGTATGAAAAGCCCACACACTATTCATTTTACTGAAATTAGCATTTCTGGATGAAAGCTGATGTTGCACGTCGGCTATAAATTTTCTCTGGTCTGTTGCCAGGTTGGCTAATGATCTGAGGTTAGTGTTTGTTAAAAAAATTTTAAAATTTGTTACTTTTAATATTCTGGAGGGGAAGTTTCTTAAAAGGCAAAACAAAAAGCAAGCAAAACAAAGCATATGGGTATATTATATGTAATGTTCTTCTAATCTTTTTTCAGTGGAAGCTCAGGAAGGAATTGCTGGTTCAGCCTCTCTCAGAGGCTCTTGGCTCCATGAAACTACCAAGGGTTTTTAGTATTTCTGACCAAACTGCAGTTTTAATTTTCTAGCCTTGTAAATGCCTGGGAGGCTCCACTTAGAGTGTGTTGTAGATATGAGCTGTGTAAATAAAATGCAGAATTCAGTCTGCAGGATGGTGACTACACAGGTATTGCTTCTCCACACATCACCATATTTATGGAAAGCCTTCTGCAATGGATATCCCAGAGAAGTGTTGTGTTGCTGTGGTATCTTGAAGCTTCCTCCTTGCTCCCCTTTTGGCATTGCCCAGCTGAGAGCACAAATCTTTTCCACAGCTGGAGTTAAGTGTTCGAGGCCAGGCTGGATGGGGCTTTGAACAGCATGGTCTAGTGGAAGGTGTCCCTGCCCATGGCAAAGGGGGTAGAACTAAATGAGCTTTCAAGTCCCTTCCAACCCAAACCATTCTGTGTTTCTGTGAGTAGTTGTGAGGTGGCTAGCCTTTATAGCTGGGGCAACAATTAGTGCACCATGTGTGCTAGGAAATTTTGTCTTAATGGAGAAGACTTTCAAGTGTGAAGATAAAAAGCCTACCAATGTGCATAAAAAGAATAATCCTCATTAGCACTGTTTTGTCCCTGCTGTTTTCACTAAGTAAAAAAATTTTGTTCATAGTGGAGTTTTTTTTTAATGTAATCCCTGTGGGCTGATGTGAACAGAGCTGACCTTTGAAACCCTACTTAAATTTTAAAAGGTTTGTGTATTTTTTTGTTTAATTGGGAAAGGAAGGGGCTTGGTGTCTTGGAGGAAGTGTAATTCTTGCCAAGAGTGAGTGATTTGATCCTTCAGTTCACCCTCAGCTCCTGCTCTGTAATGGCTTATGCTCCAGCCCAGAATTTAGTTTGGCATCACTTGAAGTTGATGGTGAAATTGTTGCTGTAGCACTCACCAGCTCCTCAAAAGTCTGCTGACAAACATCAGAGCTGTCAGAGTTTCACATTCTTTTTGACTAAAAAACCTTCTGGGACCAAAATGCAGTCTTCAGATTCAGTCCTACAGATGTGTCAGCCTCAGGAGCACCATCACCCTCATCTCTGTTACTGAGCCCAATCGAATGGTTTGTCATTCCAGGATCTCTTTCTGGGGTGAAGATGTCCACACAAGACAGACTCACTGAATCATACAAAACTGTGCAAGTTCAGTTCAATAAGTGGTTTCTTTTTGAAGCTCTAATTCAGATAATCCAGTCCAAAAGGAAATTCAGACTGGCCTGCTTACTCTTGTAACAGTTTAGCTAGACTAAACATTTAGACTTCTTACCTTGTCCATGCAGGATGTCAGAAGGTGGTATGTTTGGTCACAAGGGACACACCGAGCTCGGAGAGCATCTGTTGCAACAGGATGACAGAGGGCATTTGCCCTTTCAAAGCAAGGTTGCAGTGAACTGAGCATTGAGATTTCTGTGGTGCTCTTGCCAAAAGGGTCCAGACTCCTTGGTTAAGAAGTACTTGTTTAGGACTAAATGGGTAAAAAAAAAAATATATCCTTGTCGTTACTAGCTGGTTTTTTTCCTGGACTCAATAATAGGATTACTTTGAGTACTGGCAGAATGGTGTGACTGAAGTTGGTGAGGATGTTCAGTCTTAACCATGGTTAACATTTATGCTCCCTAGATTTGTACCCCCTGTATCTCTGCTTGGATTTTATTTGGTCTCATTCAAGGAAAACCCAGGTCTATGCAAGAGAATCATGCTCAGAAAAAAACAAAAACAAACAGTATTTCTATTAAAATAGACAGACCTGGATTATTTTCAGTATTAGGCAAACCAAACTCACCTATTTGGGTATGTGGAACTGACCATGAAATTAAAGGGCTGTCGTATCTGCAGAAACACTGCCAAAATTAAACAAAATTTTCCTTTATTAATGCCTGTTCCGTTTCAGCCCTGCTTTTTGAGGATATTTCCCACAGACTGGACTTAAAATGCCAGAAAATGGCAACACATCCAGAGAAGTGGTTCCAGGATTTTGGAAGATAGGAAAACTGCAGCTTGTGAAACGTGTCTATCAGCTTTCAGTTACATGGCTGTATCTGAGAATGTATGTGTAACGATTTTTCTAGTAGAATTTTCCAGGGTGTACCGAAACACACTGAGAAGCTTGAGGACAGCATTTTGAAGGCTCCCAAAGTTTATTTGGAGTTTTCTCTTCATGTATTGCTAAGCCAGCTTCTGTGAAACAGCAAGTTCTCTTGTTCTCCTGCTTTGAGCAGGTAGATGTATTTATTTAGATACCTAAAATAAGCTCAGAGAGCTTGACACTGTTGTTTGGGCTGGCTGCATACCCTCAGCCACCTCTCAGACCTTTATCAGACTGCAGACTGAGTGTGTCTTGCTAACTCTGCAGTTGTGTGGTTGGAATTATCTCCATTGTGTAGATGGGAACGCTGAAGCAGATTGGAAATTACTTGCCCCAGGCCATCTAATGCTGACAATAGACCACACAGTCCCTTGGCCTCTTTCTGTGCCAAAACCATTCTCTTGTGTCTGCATATGGATAAAACAGAGTAGATTGAGCAGAGAGTGGTATTTGTTGTGATAACAATGTGCGTTGGGTCCCCAAAGGCCATCGGACAGTGATGGATACATCATTGTGAAATTAAAATCACCCAGAGATGCCCAGAGGAAGGGCTGGAGTGGTCTTTGGGCAGGGGGGCAGGCAGGGAGGTGCAGCCAGCAGCACGTCCGGCAGCCCCTGCGCCAGCAGCACATTTGCATTCTCCTGTCAGGGAGCTGGAAGCTGCCACCGAGCAGTTTATACTCCAGCCTGTGCTGGCCTTGAATTATGCATGACCAATTTATCATGCCCCCAGCTGAAAAACTAATTGTGTCCCTGGGATATATTTACTAGAAATTGTAGTTTGCTGTGCTGGGGTCCCCGGAGTGTCCGGCAGAGCAAACGACTGGGAAGTCGGAGCATGTTCAGAACAGGACTCCTGGCTCCACTGGAGCCCCTGTGCTGTTGATAGATTTTTCACTTCGATTGCCTTTCCGAGGGTTTTCCCCTCTCCTTCCTTTTTTTTTTACACTGCATTACACTTAATCGGGCTGCAGGAGTCCTTCCAGTAGTCTCCAGTATTAAGTACACGATGTGCCTGAAAAAAGGTAGTTTATTCAGGAAATGCTAACCAGGCTGGGGGGAAGGGGGCTGCTGGCTTCTTCTGTGTGTGGTTTTTCTCTTCTTTTTTTTTTTTTTTTTTGTTATAAGCACAGTGTGGCTTCATGTAATATCTCCAATTACCGTGAATATCCACTCCCTCTCCAGGTCTAGAGTGATGAGATTCCCTAATTACTGTCATTTGAGCAAGAGGTTGAGGAGGAGAGGATTTCTTTTCCTCATACAGAGCTTGTGGGGTGGGCTGAAGCTTGCAAACTCTATTACCACCTGGTCTGTCGAAGGAACATAGAATGTCCCAAATGGAGTTTCTCGGTGATGCAGTGACAACTGCCAAATCTCTATCAGGCTGTAAACCCTCTCATAAGGTAGAGCTAAGCCATAAAGATCATCAGTGGGGGCGAGGTTTGAAAGGCAAGGAGGCAATTCACTGATAAATTAATCACCAAGTTCAGCCTGTCCTCCCCCACTTGTCACAGAAGGAGGATGTCAAGGAGTTAATCACAATAAAGGAGTCAACAGTAACAAGACTCAGAGGCAGAAGAGCCCTCTGGAATCTCTTGTTGCCTTTCTGTTCTCCTTGTCTGATCTCGTACAGCTCTGCCTGATGCCGTTCTCAGCAAGGAGCCACATCTCCAAGGTCATCAGGAGCTGTGCCAGCTCCATCTGCATGGCTTCACTGCTGGCAGCACAGGCACAGACATCGGAAGGCCTGTCCTGAGAGGCTGGGACACCACAAGCCAGGGCTTAGGAGACAGGGATTTCTCTTCCTCCACAGTGGGCAGGAGCCTTTCTTCTGACAGTGCTGAAATGGGCTGTACCCTCCATGGCCAGGCTGGTCTCTCCCACTGCTTTGACATTATTTAGTGCATGTCCTCTTGGGAACAGAGCTGCAGGGAGTGAACTGGGCTGGAGGAAAGGTGCTGGCAGAGGTGCTTTCTTAAATTTAAGAGCTATGAAGTAGTTTGTGCAAACTATTTGTAGCAAGTGTGTTGCATGGGAAGTTGAAAGAAGTGAAGGTGGTTTTACATAGTTTCTGAATGTCACAGATTTGGATCAGCTTTTAAACATTCAAAAGCTCTCTACAGCTTACCTCTTTGTAGTTCCCCAAATTTGTATTCATCATCAGTTCCCCAGAAAGATCTGGTGAAAAGATTTGTTCAGGTGACTACACGTCTCACTGCAGGAAAAGCAGAGCAGATCTGCCTTGTGATGAAACCATGCTCCTCTTTGCTGAAATATGTGATACAACCACCATAAAAGTGGATCTGAAGCTTGTAAAATCATTTCAGAGGGAAGGCATAAACAGGTATGTCCCTCTACACAGCCAACCAAAGCAAAACCACTACAGAGTTCAAAGCTGGCATGAACTGTAGAATCAGGACTGCCCATAGTGGATCTCCTCAAACCCTGGTGAATGAGCAGTAGTCATGGGTTGAGAGATAATGCCCTTGCAGATCCAGCACGGTAAGGCTGCCTTGCTCCCTTGCAGCTGCTGATTTCCAAAGAGCAGTGGGCTGGTCATGGAGCTCAGTGGTTCAGTGGGTCCATGCAGAGAGACAAAGGAAATTCTGAAGCTGAGCTGTACAGCATTTGTTCCATTCCCTTTTTCTGGAGGATTTGGCACTTAGAAAATTGCTCTGATTTTTGAACGGGGGGAGAGCACAAGACAGACTGGGAGTAGGATAGAGACCATTTTCATGTAGCAGCATTTGTTACTGGTATGGAAAGGGTAGGGTAGTAGACAAAGTGAATCACAGCATCTTTTGTTAGTTTTTTTTAGCTGCAGCAACTCAGTGTCTGGATGCTTTTGCCCTTTCATCATTCAGAATGAAACACATTAGCGAGTCCAGGTTATGTTCCTTTTGCTGGTGGTTCTTATTAGCTTGTTAATGATCTTGCTAGGTTTTAAGTGCCTACAGATGTGAGTTCACGGATAACTTGAGTTCAGGGCAGCCGTCCTTGGCAGATGTCCTGATTTTTCCTATGAAAATCTTCCACCTTTTTTTTCTATTCCAGACCCTGTTAACTTGTCATTATAAATTGAGGAAAAAAACCACTGGCACTGTGTTGCCTTATGGATATTGCTCTTCCTTGGACCTGCCTCCTGTGCTCTTTCCAAGGGAGCTTGTCTGGCAATTGACAGCTTCTGAGTAGCTCTAGTGCTTTCTCTTCCTCAGTTTTATTATTCAAGCACTTTTGGCTTTGCTGCTTTTTGTCAGACTGTTGCTGTGCTGTGTTCAAGTTGCCTGAGCTGTTTGGTTTTCTCCCATTCGCTTTGCTGCTTCTGTGGCTGCAGTGGGATGAGAAGCTGCAGCATTGCTGGGGAGGGTCAGGTGCAGAGGAACCCACAAACAAGCCATGGCAGCAGCTCGCTTGCAAAAAGGTGGTGAAATCGGGGTAAAATAGAAGTCAGCAACTGTTTGATAACAGGCTGCATGACACAAACTGACACTCCCCTCACTCTCTTATGTTTTTCTCACCCAAAGGTCCTGTCCTCCATCCTTTTCTTCCTCCTCCCCTTTCCTTTCTGTAGCTAGGATACACTGCAGTGTCAATTTTCATTTAGTCCTGTGCCTAAAGTTATGTAAATAGAGAAAAGCAAGTTGTGATCAGAAAAGAGAAATGTGATTTTAAGAAGGGGATTTTTTTTTTTATTCATGCTAAAGCGTTGAGGGGAATTACTGGAACATCAGCTACAACCTAAACACAGTACTTGCTACCAGAGTTTCAAATCAGTGTGAACTTAGCTAAAACACCATTCTAGCTTGGGAGTTTCCTGGGGGGGCTGGATGGAGCCCCACATCCTGAGCATTTTTTAAGTGTCGCCATGTTCCTCCCAGTCAGGAATGAGAACTGAAAAAAATAGATGGAGGAAAGGGGGCAATGCATTTTTTTCATGATACAACCGTGGAAGCATCTCTGCAGACGTGCACACACAGTGGCACATCCACATCCCTTTCTTAGGGAGCTGTGGAGGAATTCTGAGGCAGGGGGCAGGGAGGGGGAGAGCGGCAGAATAAACCTTGCCGCTCTAAGAAATCCTGAAAATGTCCATCAGAAACGCAGCGAGCATTCGGAGGCTGCTGGAAGCGTTCCAGTATCGGAGTCTTTGTCTCCATCCATCAGAGGCACTGCAATCTTTGTGCCCCCAGCTTCAAACAAGGGCTTCACGCTGTCCTTGCAATCTGCCTTTATGCAGCGGAGTGTGGAGGCTTCTAATTACGAGGCCGAGCGGCGCGGCGGGTGGGGAGCCGTGCTGAGCCCCACAGCCGCGCACCTGATTATCCGTTGCTGAGGTCGTTAGAAGGGTTACTCCTGAGTTTAAGCCTGCTCCGCAAGACCCCTAATTATATGCTGCTCTGCAAGTTGCATTAAAAAGAAATTGTTGAAAAGACAAAGGACAGAATAACATTTCCTCCCTCGTCTTCCCCTCTCTCTCCCCCCACCCGCGGCACACACAGACACACTCCCCCACCTCTCCCTGCTGGGCCCAGAGCAACTTCTCACGCTTGAGTTGGTGCAAGCTCTGATAAAGCCATTGAAAGATGCAGCAGGGAGACAGAGCGCTCCCAGGGACAGAGGGAAGCAGAAGAGGAAGCCGAAGTGAAATGACCCCCTCCCAGGTAGATACAGCCAGGCGCTGCTTGCTGAAGGAGTTGTCCCACAGAGCAGAATTAGAGAAGAGATTAACCGTCCTTTATTGTTTTGTTTCACTTCCTAGGGAGCAATGTAATGTGGTTTCTTCCATCGTGAAAAACCTGCTTCATCTGGAGCTCCGGGAAGCCTGAATCACTATAGATAAGACATTCAAAGTGCAGTATCCCTTGCACATGCTGCCAGTTCTCATTTTAATCTCCCCAGACATCAAAAAAATTAAAATGTAGAATTCTAAGCTATGCAGTTGAGTGACATGAAGCCTGCATTCGCTGCAATGCAATTTCCAAATCTGGGACATGCACACATGTGTCCATCCCTGTCAGAGATAACGGGTTTATGTGTGCTTTCCACGAGCCCATGAAGTGTACCACTAGCAGAGATAGAGAATTGAATGGGTTCTTCATTAGCACATGTCTGGACTACTAATGAAACTAAGCCCAGGTTTATAACAGTAGCACTAAATATTTCCAACACTTCCTGGTGCATTGGTAACATTTTCAGTTTAAGGTGGAGATTATTACAGGAGTATCCACAGTACCAAGGGCAACGTTTTTTTTCAAGATCGTTATTTCAAGGATGGGTGTTTTTATTACTCTGTGCATTTTAGTCGTACCTGAAAGCCTGAGTGCCAGACCAGGATTTCACCACCATAGGTGCTGTACAAACATGGAGGGGTAAAAAGGATTCTGTGCTGCAGATAGGGTTTTTTTGAGATGTGGCTGTGAAATTTTTTCATTGCTTTTGTACCTGTAGAGAAACTCATATTTGAACAGGAATTTCAAAGTCAAAATGTCAAGCTTTGAGTCACTTCTGCACTGGAGTACCTTGCCGACTGTCATGTTATACTGTGCTGAAATCTGTGAGCTTTAAACCTTGCTCAGTCTCTTGGATATCTCAGGAGCAGTGCTCCATTGTATGCTTCTTGTTTCTTACTAGTTTGCCTTAGTTTTATTCTGGTGCAGAGCCCTGGATTTGCTGCCCACCCAAGGCACTAACAGCAGGGAAACTTCTGCCACTCCTGTCTAATGAGATTTTTATTTTATTTTATTTTATTTACATGGAACCCCACCCATGTTTCCATGTATTTGGTTTGTCTCTGTAGTGAAGAAGGTCCCTGCAGCAGTCTCTGGGGCTCTGGTTCACATGGCTGAAGAGAGCAGTGGTGCAGCCGTGCTGGCAGCACAACATGTTATTTCCATGCATTTGTTTTCATTCCCTCCAAAGGCCTGGCTCAGGCACCAGGGAAGGGCTGAATGCCCTTCTCTTGGTCACCTTGTGCTCACTGCAAGACGAGATCCCAAACTATTGAAGGATCACTTCAATCTGTTTGTGTTAACTGTGAACTCACAAGCCTCTCTCTGAGTACAATGTGAAATAATCCCAAACCTTGAATCTGATAAGCCAAATTTTT
Organism: Entomyzon cyanotis; assembly: GCA_024500445.1. NCBI lineage: Eukaryota > Metazoa > Chordata > Aves > Passeriformes > Meliphagidae > Entomyzon > Entomyzon cyanotis. The sequence continues at coordinate 6,532,059 of JAKEPQ010000852.1, forward strand.
CTCTGTGCATCAACTTGATGTACCCATTTTGCTCTCTTGTGCCCTGCTTTTCATTGCTGCCCCTTGAAACATGCTTTATGTTGGTTCCTGTGGGGCATCATTCCTGGCTACCTACCCAACAGCAGGTTGAAGATTACCCTTATCCCACCTGCAGTTTTATGTGGCTTTTTTGTTTTGGCAAGATGGCACAACAAAGATACCAGCTGCCTTAAAATTCCTCCAGAGAGCAAAATCTTTGTTTCAAATGGTATTTGGACATCTTCTAGTCATGCCTCATATTTTCATGACATCTGTGTCTTAAGATAGTTCAAAGTCTCTCTGATTTAAAAATGTCATCTCATTTGAGCTGGAGCTGTAACCTTGTCTTCAGGCCAGGTGCAGGAGTGCTGGTACCTGTTTAGTAGCTGTGTCTTACACACTCTCCAGTTAGTGAGAGTCTCTTGTTGGTTTTTCAGTTTTTGTTCTGTGATATGTCCCTGCTTTAAAAGGTGCAAAGAGCGATCACAGTGTTTTCATGCATGGTTTCTAGTCTCTTCAACCCCAAAATCCCCAGAGTCTGCGAGTTGAGTCATTTTTCTGCTGCCAGAATTGTACAAGAGGTTTGCCTCAGGAGACACCAGAGAGTCTTGAGGCTTCAGCCGTGCATTGCTGAACAGTCTCCAGAGTGAGTGTCAGTTTGAAGTAAAAGAACTTGAAATCTAGAAGCAGGGAAGATAAAAGTGAATGTGATTATAGCACTGTTCAAACTCCTGGATAGTAGGCAAGATAATGAAGCAGGCAGCATGTTCAACCATAGGTCACTTAGCCTATGTTTGACACCACAGTCCATTTCACTGTGCTCATAAACACAGGCATGAGCCACTGCTGCTTTTGGGACACAGCACTCTGACTTCCATTGGGATATCTGCCAGGGAGGGGTAGAGGGAGCCTTACACTGATACCTCGCTTGAGCCTTTAATGTGACACCTTTAATGTGATCATTTTCCCAATCTCAGAATCAAAAGTGTCTAAGTTCTTACCTCTCATCTCAGAAATCTGGCTCTGGTTCAGAGGCCAACTAGATACGAAGTCAGACAAGCCAGGTGTGGCTCACTCCCTCTAGGCTGGGAAAGGATAGCTCAGTATTTTTTATATTTTACCATGCTTGTATTTCCATTGTGTGAAGATGGTTTTGGGAAACAGATAAGCACTGGCTGAGATCAGGTATATGTTTGTACTAGTGGAGGTGAACAAAGAGTGCTTTGATAGAGCTGTATTTCTTTATTAATTACTTCCCTGTTATAAAGCCTAGATCTCCTGGCTGTAGCCCCGGTAGGTCTGAAGTATCCACCCCAAAACCCTGCAGTAGCCATGAGAAAGAAATACTCTTGGGTTTACATGAGGCAGTGATAAAATGTGCCCATAAAACATGTGTGCTGTGCTGATGCAAGCCCTGGGCGTACAGCTGCTGTTGATATGTAGTGACCTCAAACACCAGAAGGATGTGCTGCCATGGATTATGACTCCAGTTCCACCCTGGACTCCCGTTTCAGCACTAAAGAACTGAATACAGGGGCTGCTGCAGATTTATGTTATAATGTGTTTGTAGCAATTGCCTACATCCACTTCAGTCTGTGGTATGGTGAAGTGTGTTGAAAGAACCTGGTCTGCAAGGACTTGGAGAGATCAGGGGGCAAAGGAAGGGATACAGGTGAGACAGTGAATGTTGGCAGTAGTCTGAATTTCAATTAAATGTCTTAGCTGAGGCTTCCTGAACAGTTGTGAAATTTTCTGTTTGAAAAACTGAAGACAAATCTCTTCCACTCTTGTAAAGCTAAAGAAATGTTTATATTTTGAATAAGGGATGAGCAGGTGGAAGAAAGTGACTTCTTTAGTGCCAGCCCTGAGCCTTACTGTAATATAAAGTGTAAAGTCATAGGGTCAGAGTTGAAAGGTTACATAGTAAAAAAGAAGTGAAAAAAACTAGCTTTCCTCATTTGTGCCTTCTAGGTAGTTGAGCTTTCTGTCTGGCCAGCTGCCCCAGCCTTAAGATTGCAACCAGCCCTGTGTATGGAAGGTTTTCTTTTCCTAACATTTCATCATTTACCTCAGCTTACCCCTTCCACTCTTTGGGATTGATACTAGGCAAAGATCTTCTGAAAACATTGTCAGTGGCCACTGCTGTCACCTTGTCTTCACCAGCACTGGTGCTGTGGCTGCAGCTGGTGGCACAGGACCAGCAGAAAGCTGGTGTGGATCAGTTCAGCAGAGGTTAATGCCACTGGTGTGCCACAAGAGCCCCATATTAAATCTGAACCTTGCAGAGACGTTTGAAAACCGGCAGGGCGGGCGGCTGGAAGATTAACTCTGCACAGGGACACTTTGGAGAGCACAGAGCCACAATAGCAGTTTCAGTGCCAGCTTTGTCCCAGCTGCCAGAGGGACTTTGTCAGGGGAGTCCTTCACCATGGTGCTGCTCCCCCAGCTGCTGGAACAATTGCTCAAGACCACTGGCAGTCAGCATGATTAAAGCAGCCTTCAGGCTGCTTTATTTTATGTGGGCAGCTATCCAGGTCCAACGGTTGGCTCAGCCTGGAAGGATGGAGAAGGAAGTTTGCCATGTTGTGCCCTTCCACCTCTCTTCGTCATCTGTGTTTAAGGATCAGGCCTGGCTTTGGGGTTCATCTGTAGTCACCCCATGTTGCAGTCCATTCAGTGCTCCCAGTGCCTCTGGGTATTGACTGATCTGACGGGATGGACTGGTTTTTTTCCTTTGTACATAAAGGTGCCATTTAATTGAATTAATTACCTGATTTATTGCTAGATGAACTGGGATTCTAGCTGTATGAAATAGTAATACAAACCTTAAAACTTAAACCCCTTTCTCTCAAACTGAGTTGCAGCTGTTAGATCCCATTTACAAACCATAAGTAATGTGACTGCTGATACCAGAGTTACCACTTCCGTGTGAGGATTGAACTGCAGCAACCAAACAAGGCTGCTTGCTCATGCTTCAGTTTCTTCCTCAGGCCAGGTAGAGCCTTCCCTTTGCCTTTGTATTTTTAAAAATGAGAGCTAGGAGGTATGTTTACCAAAATGCATTTTTGTTCCAATGGGAATGACCCTCTTTTGCTTTCTTCTGCTTTTTATACGTGAGTATGTAAATATATGTAAATGTATACAGGGGCTTGGATTTACCCTCTTCGTCTCCCCCTCCCATGTATAATGTATGTGTTAAACACGTAATCATTAATCAACTTTGTGGGGAGTGGAGACAAGAAGGGCTCTTTGATGATAGATGTATACTTGTGACTGTGCTTGTATGCGTGTTTATTAGGCGGCACAGTGCTATCAAAAGAAACTCCAGGTCCCCAAGGATAAGAAACAGCACAGGGAACAAATGAAGAGGGGAAAAAAAAAATCCAACCCCTCTTACTGTAAAACCCTCTGTCTTCTACCATCTGTCTCCTTTTTTGGACTGAAATAAATTGGGGAGAGGGCTTTGAATAAGGTGCTTATTTGTAATGCACAGAAACGCTCATGTGGAGCAGGAGCAAAGTTATGGTTAACATTGCCTCTGATGGCTGGGAGTGTTGGAGGCAGGATGACATTATTTCTTTTGTCTGTACATGCTGGAAGTGGTTTAGAGAAAAAAAGCCTTCAGGATATCATGCACAAGCACAACTATTTCTGAGGTTTTAATATCATGTTTGATGTTATGGAAGGCACAAATTAAAGGTGGTCATTGCCCTGAAGTGTTCATAATAAAGACAACAAAACCCACAGTGGTTCTTTGTGAGTACCTAGCTCAGAACATGCTTCAGGCTGCTCTCTGTTGCTGGAGGACTTGGGGCTCTGGAATTACATGTCTGGAGATTAAGGTAGAGGCATAGGGATTGACTTCTTTGCATTACTTGCATACAGCAGTAAGTCTTGGGACCTGAAACTTTGAACTGGATGTAGAAAACCTAACATTTCCTTGGCTGTGCTAGAGGGCAGCTTAGTCAGTTATGGTCTTGCACGAAATTGTGTTGTCCAAAATGATTAAGTTGGCATAGACACATTTGGGGGAAAAAATAAAAATCCAAACTATTCAGGTGCCTTAGATTATTTCTTGCTGGTCTTATTTAGCTTGTGTTTGCATGTGCCTATTTTGAGAAATATCTAGTCAAATAGATATTTTAAATGAGCTTAAAAAGTGGCTTTGGCTCATTGAGTACAGAACTGCTGCACCTTTTGCTTTGTGTTCTTGCAGAGGTAGGCAGGAGACAGCAAGGTCTGATTGGAAGCGCTGAAGTGCGTAGGAAACAGCAGTCCCAGCTCCATCAGCCATCTGCTCTGAGTCCAGGGGCAGCAACCAGCCAGGGCAAGGGGAAGGGCTTGCAAGTGTGTTAGTGGGGAGCAGCAGCAACAGCGAGACCAGGAGGCAAATGGGAAAGAAAAATTCCATTTTCTGCAGTCTGCTCGATGTAGAGAAGCTGATGGATTGGGCTGCAGCATGCCAGGTTTGACAAGGTGTATCTGGTATTGTTTTAGGAAAGGAAAAATGCAATAAAATCCTAGGAAGGGTATACCAAACAACAGTTACAACCATTTGTTTTGCACTAACATGGGCTATGTTTATGATAAGATACCTTCATCCACTCTGGCTGTTTTTCTTTATTTTCTATTTATTTCCTGTTCTTACTTGCCAGAATCAGCCCTTCCAAATTGTTTTACAGATGAGCTGAAAGCCTCAGAAATTCAGAATCTTCCTACACTATTGACTGTTCAGGTCTACATTTTTGCTTTTGGAGGACTTTCCACCATTTTATTTTTCACAGAAGGAATAAACAAGGAGTTGGTTTAGGAAAGTGCTTCAGCTATAGTGAGATTAAGCACATACATGGAGCTAAGCATTTGATCAAGTGCTTTTCTGAATGCACTTTCTAGAAAATTGATGCCCCTTCTACTGCTTTCGCTAAGCTAATCGGGAGATGCTGAGGTCTGATCAGAGCCTTTTGTGCATTTTCAAGATAGTGTCTCTGGAGGATCATTACACACATCCCTCTGCAGAGACTACAAGGAGATTGTCACCAGGAAAGTGTTAGTCTCTGTGTATTAACATGCAGGATTATTCTGCCTCTTTCTTCATTGTAAGCTTTTCATCTCCTTACTAAGCAGGCACAGTCATGTCTGGGCTGAAATCACAAAGGTTTCTTACAACGCTCCATTTGTGCTTCCAGTTAGAAATAAACTCCGGTGAAATGAGCTGTTAGCTGTTGTGGGACTTTGGAAGAGAGGCAGGGAAAGGGCAGTGGCTTCAGCCACTCCTGCCACAAAGAGTCCAAAGGGAGATGAGCCAGGGCCAAGCCCCAGGAGCCCAGCCCTCCTGGAGGTGCAGTTGTGTGGAGGGGTAAATGACCTGACAGCTGAATGGAGCTGTTGATGCCTTGGCCAGTGAGCAGATGGTCAGCCAAAGAAAGGTCGAGTACAGCTTGCTCTCCTGTTCCTTCCAAAAGCATCTCCGGTGCGAAGCTGGTGGCTGAACATACACCAGTGATGTTCCCCCTCCAGCTGGACAGCTTTCCTGCCCAGAGCCATGGCCATGCCTGTGGCAACAACAAGGCAAGCCGTGTCTGTGAGCGTGCTGGAAACTCTCCAGTTGGTGGCTGAGCATGGCAACCATTAGTCAGTAGCTGAAAAAACATTTCCCCCTCAGACATCACCACGAAGGGAGAGGAGCAAAGGCAGATCAGTGGTGCTCTGCATATTCACAGGTCCATGGGCAAACACAGCAGAGAGTTTTAGAACACAAAACAGACAGACATCTATCATTCACCGCAGGCAAACGAAACTTCATGGGTGAAATTGTAGTGGTATATATGGAAAATTAACCTAGTAATTGCCCTGCAATTACGCCTCATCAAAGCAACTGCTGTTAGATAGCCTGTCCTGCTACACCACCTTCCCAGTACAAGTCATGCATCTGCACTTCCAGCCTTCCATCCTTCTTGAGAACCGCCAGACTCCAAATGGAGCACAACTGTGTTTTTGTTGGAAATAGTTGGTTACTGATACAAGCCAATTACTGGAGATGTTTCTTATAGTTTGTGCATGAGGAAATGGCTTGGTTTTGTGGTCAGCAGTTGGCATGGTATGCATTTGACTGCTTTAATAGTTTTTGCAACCCCACCCAAATAGTCGCTGTAGTACAAAAGAAAAAAAATTTGGAAGAGCTGCTTGGGTGTAACTGATCACATATTCACCCTATTAGCTTCAGTTGGCCTGTAGAGTTCCTGTACCCAGAACATTGAGAACACAGGGCTTTATGAAATAAAACTAGCTGTTCCCTATGTCAGATCAGTTCATGTCTGTACAGATGGTATCTCATCTGGAATTGCCAGTAACATCATTGGCAAATGCTCTGAATGACATTTTTTGTCCATTTGGGTTTGGGGGACTTTTTGTTTTGTCTCTCTGATTGTATTCATAAAGGAAAAATTGCAAAGGAAAGAGCCAAAGGAAAGTCAAGAGGCATTGTACAAGAAGGAAAAGATTATAGCAGGGAGGCATAATGTATTGGAAGTGAAAGACTGTTCCTGTCTATTGGGGATTTTCTCAAGAATGTGAATGTACATGTCTACGAGAAGAATGGGACAAGAAGGGCTGACACTTTGTGGGGTTCAGACAAAAGAATATAGATCCTTTTCCCTTTGCATCAAGTGGTCCATGGAAATTAAATTGTCCTCTCAATGCAGGGGGGAGTTCCTGTCCAGAATGAATCACAGCATGGTGGTGACTGTAAAGAGGTTTTCTCTTCTACTACCCCGCTCCACGGGGCATTTACTTGAAGAGCATAATTAGGATGTGCATCTGGAAAAACACATCGCCAGACACAGATACAGTAACACACTGGAACTCAAGTGTATTTCAGTCTGCAGCAGATGATAGGAAAACTGAGATGAGCACTGACTAAACTTACTTCCCATGAACTTTCTTTCATCATTTCTTCACATACTTTGGCTTATTCACATACAGACCTCTTTCTGTAATGGAGAAAATTGGGTTATATAAATGCCATGAAAGAAGTTTGATTTAAGAGGAAATTTGAAAAAGAGAATGAAGGCCTGGCTGGTGAGGCCAGGAAAGCTCTTCGTGCTTTGGACAGAGGGCACAAAGAGCCTAGGTAACTCTGTTGGCCCAGGGTTTATAGTGTGGCTGTTGGTGCCACAGCTGGTTTCTCAGAGCTGGGAGGTGCTGAAGGGAGTTTGTTGTTGGCCAAGTTAGTCTTAGATTGCGGGGGGGGGTGGCGAGATGCAGGAACTGAGAGTCTTTTAGGATTTTTGGAGACAAGGATGAGAAGATTGTTTGTGAAAGCAACTGGAATAGGGCATGGAAAAATCCAGGAAGGCTGTTTTACCCACGGGTGAAACTCTCTCTTTGGTTTGGACTATAGCCAGTGGCACAGAGTAACAGAAACTTTTGAATTCATGCATCTGCTGCTTGGCCAGTCCTCGCTGGAGGCTCAAACGGAGCTGCCTGTTCTGGAACCATTTTAGCTCGAATCAGCTCCCAGAAGACGGTTGTTAATAACTCATGTCTCACCAGCCCTCTCCTCCTTCTCTCCACTCCCTAAAAACTGGGCTGAGAGGCTGTGCAGGAATTCAGGCTCTCCCGGGCAGGCCAGCAGCAAGGTGACAGGCTGAGGTCATCTGCTAAAGCCATCGCCGTCCTGCAGAGCAGCCACAATTCAGAGCAGAGCCCTGTTCAACACTGGCCTCGCTTTCTGGCCGGTTTAATGCTTTAAACAGGGCTGTGCATTCAGCAGTTATTTGTATAAGTGTTCTCCAGGCATTTGAAAAAGACTTCTGTTTTCCAGAAAAGAGGAGGAAAGGGGCCGGAAGGAACTCCGTGGGGCAGAGTAGGGGTGAGCGATAGGGGAGCAGCCAAAATAGAGGGGTTTGGCTGAGCTCCTGTGGGGCTGGCTGTGGGCAGACACTGTGCTGCACGTAGGCTTGCTAAGGCTCCCCCACACCTGGTATTAAATCAGAAAAAAGCCTTCCACCTTCTGGTGCTGGGAGTTATGCTTTTTAGAGCCGAGTTCGACAGTTGTTATTGCAATTTTGTGGTGCTCTTTTGATTTACAGCTGTTTTTACGACCATTGAGGCAGCCACAAATCGAGGAAATCTCATAAAACAGAGAGTAAACGTCTCCTTCACAACCCAGGCAGAGTTTTGGCATCCGTGCTTATTCCATAGAGCAGGATGTGTAAACAATATTGTGTCCCCTGAGTGGCTGATATCAGTACAGTTAAGTGGTAACAGCTTGAAAAATGCATTTCTCGTATATTAGTGGTAAAACTCAAAATGGGCCCCCAGGCTAAAGTAAATTGGTGACATTTTGCAGCAGAAAGGGGGGGGAGGGGGGATAGGGGAGGAAAAAAAAAAAGGGCAACGATTGGAAATGCAGAGCCCCAGCTTTGAAAGGAGTGGGACTGGAGCCAAAGTTGGATTTATCTGCATTATTGCAGTAGGGAAATAAATGGATCCACCACACTTGTTGCGATGCATATCTAATTGGAGAAGACAGATTATATGTTGGCTGCAAATGGGGGACTGCCCCCTTCACCACCTTCTTATACAGAAGATGAGGTCAGTTAATGCCATATTTAATCAAGGTACAACAATGAGAGCTTCTCTCTTGACTTATTGTATAGCAGAGAAAAGCTTGGTGACCCTTTTCTGTAGAAAGTAGGTGAGTGCACTTCACTGCCCTTGAATGGGTGAGGGATAGGAAGGCAGATGCTTTGCAGATGTGAACCATAGTCTTCCTGCCATATTTTTTCCTCTTCAGCCTCCATTTGTAGGGAAATTTATAAGCTGTCCCTTTTTAAGGTGTCTTTAGATACTCGTGCACCCTGCAGTGTGCCTCCTGTTGTGGGTGAGGGTGTCCTCCAGTGGGAGCAGAGCTGTGGGGAACAGGCAGTCCAACAGAGACTTCTTTTTCCCTAAAATGCAGAAACACAAGATCTGAAACAGAGGGAAGAGGGTTGATGGGCAGACTTGATAATGAAGTTAAAAGAGTCAATCTAATAAACACCAGAGAGACAGCTTCTAGAATTTCACCATGTTTTGGGAATACCACATTCGTATTGTTTACCTCATGAATATTTGATGTTGCCTTCGTGTATAGAGTTGCTGTTCTGTGCTGGGGTGACGGGAGGTGTCATTGTCCTGCAGCTTCTCCATCTGATTACCCAGGTCTGCTGAACATAACGAGTGGGGGGGGTCCAGTCCAGCTCAAATTAATCTGGTCTGTTGGCGGAGCAGAGCTATGAGAAGACCTTGGGCAGCTGTCTGCTTCACAGAGCCTGGCAGGGAGTTCTCAAATAAAAAAGCTGTCGTTCCTTTCCTGGACTCGTACTCAGCGTCTCCTTGCCCAGTTCTAATTAACCTAATGGATAGTGTTAAAACTGGGCATCTGCAATGGTTCATAGACCAATAATCCAGGTGGTTCAGGAAATAGTTTTCTCGTTGGATCAAGAGAGGAGGAGAAGGCAGATGATCATTCATTTTTGTTTCATTTTGCTTCCCGGCGCTGTCGGAAAAGAGCTAGTCTGAAGATGTTGAGTTAGGCTGTGGTAGCCCTCTATTTCTGCAATTTCCGTGGGCAGAATGGGAATGGCCTTTCCCCAAGATCGTGCACACACCCAGCGCTGTTGGTGGTAAAGCTGCAGTGAATGACACTTTTATCCAGAGGTTATTTGTTAAATTCTTTACTGATGTGTTAACCGAAAGCATTGGACAGGAGGTGGTTGCAGTGTTTGCTTATGAATGTCTTCATGTTGGTAACATTTTTATTAAAGTTTTACCTTCTGGAGTCATGGAAGGAGCATGGAAATCTCAGCTTACATATATATATTGCACTTCAAAGGAAAAATCCAGCTGTGTTTCATGGTCTCAAGGATTAAACTTGAAAACTTAAAATTAGAAATGAATGTTGACAAACGTAGACAGATGTCCAAATTGGTTTCCTTTAAAGATGTATTAGATTTGAAATCTTTTAGTGTGAGTTCCCTTGGTCTTTATTTTGCATTGTCCTGCCACAAGCACAAAGGTGGAGGGCTGCAGGAGGTACTAGCTCTGAAGCAGAGGAGAGCAGTGTCTGAAGCAGTCTGTTAGCAGAGGCAAATCTCCTAAATCTCTGTGCTCTTACAGCAGCTGAAGTGCTCAGAGGGGGCAGGGCCAGCGCCGTTCCAGTACAACTCACATGACTGTAATATTCATCTTGTAATAAGAATCTCTCCCACACGTAATTCTGGTGGGATTGAAAATTTCCCAGTAAACCTCTTAGCGAGGCTGCTGAATTAGAAAGAGGAGATACTTCTTATGTGGTGAAACCTGCCTGAATCACAGGATCTCTGCAGGAGCTGCTCCCACACCCGGGCACATCCTGACGCTGCTTGTCAGGTGCTGCTGGGCCAGTGGACCTGTCCAGGAGCTCTCAGCCTCTTGGGATTTGCCTTCACATTCACTATGAGCGCATCCAGCGTGCTGCAGCTCTGGGGGAAGGCAGGGATGTGCTTTGTGTCTGAACCGAGTAATCTTCTGCATGAAAGGGGAGCCCACTTCAGCAGCCCCATCCTCCTGGGTTGCACAGCTGTGCAAGGAGTGGACCTGGGAAAGAACAGTGCTTTTGTGCAGCACAGTTATGTGTTTAACATAATAAATGTTTATTGTCCTCTGGAGCAAAGGAGCAATAGGCTAAATTATAGCCCGGGGAGGGAAAGCTAGAATCATGAGGTATAGGCTGTTAATTATCTTTTTTTTTTTTAGCTGTCATAATGTACTGGTGTTTGCCTGCAGCTCCCCCCTCCCACCGCTCCATTACCTCCAGCACCACTATCTCTAAAATATCTGCTTCCCCTACCACTGCGCCCTCCTCCTCTCTGGCCTCCTGCTCTTTCATTTGTAAGGCATCTCTGGCCTCCTGAGAGATTTGTGACTTCTCTCCCAGCAGCCGCTTACGGTGATAAAGGCCCTCAGACTGCCTCTCTCTGATTAATCAGCCCTCGTGCAGCCTCGATAGGGTGTTAATTTGTAAACTCAGTGGACAGGCAACCGTGATAAGCCTCTGCAGCTGCTGTGTGTCTGCCGGGGGGATGGGCAGATAAGGCTTCAGCCCTGGGATGCAGCCAAGAAATATTTTGGAGCAGTGAATTAGAAACAACAACAACAAAAGAGCCTTCTGCAGAGGCACTCCTTTGAGGTTGCTGCGGGTAAGACAGCAAGTTTCAATGGCAGCAGACAAGAGTCGCCTTCCTGATAAGCTCCCTGACCCCCCAGGCCCAGGAAAGGGCACACCAGGATTGCATCCATAACCGGGAAAAATCTGTCACAGGGATGTCTGTGTGTCACATGTCTTGGGCTGGGCTAGGAGGACGATGCAATCTTCTCTGTGTCTCATGAACTCACTGCAGTTCACTTGATGCTTTTCAGAGAATTTGATGCTGGTTTGTCAGGGCTGTCTGATGTGACATGTCACCTGCAAGAAAGGGGTGGACACTAAGGGCATCCAGTACAGCATCAGTGTCAAATGATTTTTGAGCACCCTTAAATGTTTTCTCTATGATATGGTTCACATAAAATGCTATATAGGGTCTACTATGTGTCCAGCATATGGATTAAAAACAAGAATACAGCACTTTCCCTAAAGAAGCCATCCTGAGTGATCTGAGACCTCAGAGTAGTGCTCTGAGAAATAGCAAAGCTTGGGGTTAAGCTCTGGAATACCTAGGCAGATTGGAGTGGGCTGCAGTGATGACAGGCATGTATTCTGTTTGTCTGCTCAAGGTGGTTATGTTGAATGTTTCTGGTGTGCTCATGCAATTTCCCTTTTTTATTGATTTGATTATGTTTTCCTCAAAAATTGAGAGGAGGAGATATTTCGCTGAATTTGTATCAGCGCTTTGGCTCAGCTGAATCCTAATGATCCTGCCATTGTTGGCCTCCCTAATTGTTCTAATATTATCTGACAACATGCAACAGACGATGGAAGCAGTTCCTTCCCTGTCTGCCAAGGCAGGTTGTTATTCAGTTCATTTTTGAACTGCAGCAATCCTCAGACAGACAGTGACCTTTTTATGAAATCAAATCTCTTGCAAAACCCTCTTGGTCTCTGAACTGTGATTTATAGCCATTTGCGTTGGAGAAAGCTGCAGGTGGGATTTGGGCGACACATAATTGGTTAAAAGATAAAATAAAATGAAGGTTGCCCTGCTGGTACAGTGATGGCAGGAGCTACAGGAATGAATTGCTTGGCAGTGCAGAGCCTGGCCCTCCTCCTCCCGCCCTCCTCCATCGCTTGCCAAGTCCTGTCTGGCAGGCCATTACAATGATAAATGCAGGTAGCTGGCAAAGACCACAGCTGAGAGTTTGTTCTAGCATGCCAAGCCCTGCTTGGCATTCCCGGTTGGTGCCAGCATTTGCACTCTTACTCAGTTTGACGGAAACCAGGACATGAGGTGTGAATTTATGTCCGCATCCTTCCAGGAGAGAGTTGGGATAATGAAATGCCAAGGCAGCCCTGGGAGCAGCAGAGTAATTTGGTAGGTACCAAACAACAGTCTGCCACCTGTCATTCGCAGCACAGTCCCTGCTCTCCCCCATCACTCTTCCTACAGTGCAGCCTTTGAATTATAAGAAGTTTTAGATAGTTCTGCAAAGAGCACTCGCCATTCCCTTTGATTTAGTGCAAATAAAAAGCCATATCCCAGCGAAATAGATGGGCTGACTAGATAGGATCAAGCTGTAATGACAATAATACAAACTGCTGTAGTGGTGTGTTGCACAGCGTTCCCAACCTTTCCTGCTTGTAGATAGGTTCTCCCTGACATTTGTAGCAAAAGCTAAATCAGTAATCAAATCTCTGCTTGCCTATGTCAGTGTCTGGGCAGTGAAAAAGTTTTGAATGTGGAAGTGTAGGCTGAAAAGTCTGTTTTGGGAGGGGGTCAACTCTCAGGCAAAGGCATGAGGGTTCTGATGTTCAGGATGTTTCAAACCAGACCACACAAAGCCATTTTCTCAGTGTATCGTGGAGAACTGTGTTTCCCTGACTGTGGGATCAGTTCCCTTTAACATGGACACATCACTGCCTCCAGCCTACAGTGAGAGCTGCAGCCTCATCCAGTGGCTCTGGATTCCATTCACAGACCAGAATGCCCAGGAGCACATGAACATGTAGTACAGGGAAATCAGTGCAGATTAGAGTGGAAAATAGCAGGAGTGGAACATGAAGGTAGATTTGGTAGTGGTTGGGAAGCTGAGGTTTGAAGGAGGAAGATACTGAGGTAAGGACCAAGTGCACCTTAATTTAAATTGGAACACAAAGGCAGACTAGTTAAGCAAGTATTTTGGCCAGTTTTAATGAGGGACAGCTGGAAATTTTCTTTGCTCGTTGGTGTCTCTGGAAACAGCTGAGGAACCTTCTGCAGCTGTCTGACAAGCCTTGGTGAGGTCCAGGAACTCCCCAGCTTCCTCCCTTCTCCTCCTTCAATAAATTTTTTTTCAGTTCATGTATTTATTTATTTATTGGAGCTGAGCTGGGAAGGAGAGGGAGTTTGATCTTTTCCTTTGGGAGACAGCAACTGCTCAGAGGAAGATGAATCATAAAGCATCGCTAATGGAGGGGATGGGAAGGGGAGAACTCTGGGCTATAGCCATTCCCCAGGGGCTGGGGGATGGTTTGAGGAGAGAGGGAAGAGGAGTTAGCAGGCCTGTGCCCCGAGGCTCTGATGGCAGACATGCCATAGGTCAGATGTCCCTCTGCTGTCACCCTTTGTCACAGGAAGAGGCACATCTGTGCAATAAGCAACACACCACAGCAGCGTATGTTTGAGAATTATTGTTGCTGCCTTATTTAAACTAGTTTGTTCAGTCCCACAGTGGTTGTAAGATGATGAGGAACATGCTCAGGATTCAAAACTGTTAATTTAAGCTTATCATTGCCTTGGCAAAAGAAGTGACCCAAACAAGATGTGGAACATGTGGAGAAGCAATGAGCTTGGTTCCTCACTGCCCTGCATTAACTGAGTCAGACTCCAGTCCTCATCCACTTAGCCTCACACTCCACTTGCCATTGTGTAGAGTCAGCATAATTCAGTGGTGAATTAGAACCAGTGATCTCTACTTCTAGGCTCTCTGTGGCCTAATTTAAATCTGTGTTCCCAGGCTGATGCTAGCTTCTCAAAGGGGCTGGTGCAAAAAACAGTCATGGTTATATAAACTGCTGAGAGAAATGAGCATTCTTGAAGGAAAAAGTGGCAAAGAGTCAAGTGCATGGTGACAATCCCTTCCAGGTGCAGAGCAATACTGAATATGTGTGTGCTAAATAAATGTGAGGTGAGAACCTAAACAAGGGTGTTGCTGAATGGAAGTACAGTCCAAGAAACATTTTGTTTCTAGTGAGCATTCTATAGAGTAAACTCATGCAAGATACAGAAGACCCATCAATACCTCTTGAGATGGCCTTGAATCATAATTGAACTATCTGAAACACAATTGAAGTATCTGTGGCATTTAAGGCATTGCCATTTCAATCAGTAGTTGCTTGTTTGGGGTGTTTGTGCTGTGTGTTTCACTGTGGTGTGTCATGGTGTAACTAAATGTACAATTGAATTTTCAGGATTTTTGCTAGAAAGCTGGAGATTCATTCTTCCTTAGGGAATATTATTTACTATTAGTCCTTATTTGCACTGGAGGTCAACAGACAGAATTTAGTAAATGATCCCCACTATCATCTGTAACCAGATTTTTCAGAACAACCTGGTCACCAAGTTTCTAAATGGATTTTTGGAAATATTCCATACCCAGTAGCTCCAGTCAGGTTGGTGCCCCAAAGGCAGCTGCTGAGTGCTGAGCCCTCTTGAAAGCCCAGTCTACAAATCCTGTGGGAAGATAATCTCAGTGTGGATTTGTAGAAGTCCTGTTCCCTCCTGCTTAATCCCTTACACAGCTGGGCTGGGCTGTGCCCCAGCCAGCCATGTACCACAAAGCTCAATATTCCTAGAAGGTTCTCAAAAATGACTGAGTTGCAGGTTTAGCTTTGCTTTTGTCTCCCTGACTGAGCTGTGGTTTCCCTCCAAAAGTAATGCAGGTTTTGGAAAGACTGCAGGCTACCTTGAAACATCCCCTCACAATGCAGGTAGTGTTACCCACGGGCTGCTTCTGTATCCTGAAATGTGTAGAACACTTTGTTGGTCTTAAGGGGGATTTTTACTTTGGGTTTTTGTGTGCATGTGTGCTATTTCTAGGCGTCTCTTGCACCTTTCCATATGTATCAATTTCCATTTCCTATAGAAGAATCACAACCCAAACAATACCTTCCTGTTTTAGTTATTGTTCTCATATTACTGGATGAAAGGTCTGGTATGAATGACTTGCAGAGTGAACTGGAAAGCAGTAAAGCAGTACTGACGTGCTGAAATTCTCTGCTGGACAAGCGATCGAGTGGCGTTGGAGTGGTTGGTAAAAGCAGGGGAGACAGATCAAAGGAAAGAAGGAAAACTGATCCAGAATTTTCAGGTGGTGTCCATGCTTTATGCTGAAAGTTTCTCTGAGCATATCCAGTATTTCTAGTTTGGAAATCTCCCAGAGAAGGGTTTTCTTGTGAGCTTTTTAGTGCTTGCTAAGTTCAGTAATTGTGCAAACAGTCTCTCTTGAGACTGCCTCTTGGCTGTCTAGTAGATAGGCAGCCATCCAGAAATAAAATTTGAACTGCATTTTACTGTCTTCTTTTCCTTCTGCCTACTATACTGGACTTGCTTGGAGGGAATGTTTTACTTTTGCCCTGTAAATGACATTCATACCAGGTCCCTAACACTACTGAGCTTCTTCCTTGTGAACCAGAGCTGCAGCCTTATTAGCAATTTCCCAATGTCTTGCTATCAGGCTCCTGAAGTATCAGGCTTGGATCTGGCATTTGGTGCTCCAGGAGACAGCATGAAGGTCCACAGAGCCTCTGTTGTTGGTGATAAGGAGCAGTTCTATTCCCTGTTAGCCATTTATAGGCTACGGATAAAGGAGGGGGAAAAGAAGTAATTACTGTGAGGCCTGACATAGTTTATAATGCTGTCTTTGTCAGATGATGTTGTTCTGTTATATATAATCATTAAATTATTAATCTGTAAGAGGTCTTGCACCTTTCAGCTGCCTTGGGTTACTGGGAACCAGGATGGATGAGGCATGGTCTTCATTACGCCTCACTGCTCACCTTCAGAGGAGAGGGTGTGCTACATCCTTTGTGGTTACCACCTCACATTTGAGGAAAAAGCTGCCTTTTTGCTGAGCTTTTAGCGCTGGAAATTGAATCAGTGTTTATATGTGCTGGGTTCAAGGGGAGGAAGGGGGAGGGACTGGTGCACCACTCCTCTGCTTGCTCTCCGCAAAGCAGAAAAGGGCAGAAATGTTACTTTCCTCTACAGTGTATTCAGCCTGGTTTCATGCTGTCACAGAACTGGGTGGAGGCATTTTCCCCTTAAGGTCTGGCATAGAAAAGAAAGAAAATCAAAAGGTGACAAAGGATTGGTAACTTCAATGAATAAGCTGCAAAGGGGACCTGGGAGGCTTGGTGTCATCAAAAGGGTGCTGGGTCTTAGAAGTTTCAGCAGCATGAGGCTACCTCAGAAACTGCTGCTCTGGGGACAGATGTCAGATATGCTTAAAATGCCAAAGTTGTTACTGGGGACGAGGGTGGGACTGTGCAAGCAGCATTTTTATGAGCACAAGCCTGTGGTGGGTTCTGTGGCTGTGGGCTGTGCTCCGGGGCAAGGCAGATGAGCAGCAAGTGAACAAGGACGGGTGGAGGTGTCTTGTGTCTGAGCACTTCAGGCTGGGCAGGTCTTGCTGCCTCATGCAGCAACAAAAAGGAATTTGAGGGGTCTCTGAGATGGTCCTTCAGATGGAGACAGGCAGGAGGCAATGGGGGGGGGGAAGGAAATTTCTAGTTCCATTTTGCAATCAAAGAATGTGTGATTTCCTGGGATGGCTTGAACTTCTGCATAAAAGACTTGAAATGCCTGGTTTTGTTCTCAAGGGAAGAATTCCACCTTTTTTTTATTAGTATTATTTTAAAATCCCTTCTCTAAACATATGCAAATGATTTGCTTGGAACAGTGGAAAATTTGGGAGGGGACTTGGTTTAGCAGATGTGTCGGTTTGCTGGTTTTTTTCACTCATTAGTGGGCTCCCTCAGACACATAGGTTTTATTGTACGCTTTCTTTAAAGGGTGACTGATAGGGTTGAATGATGTATTCAGGCTCTTCCTCCCCCAGCTTCCCTCCTGCCTTTACAGCAGCTCGCAGAATATCCTATAGCACAGGCATTCACTGTTTCAGAATGGTGCTCGTGCCAAAAACTGCTCAGATCTGGAGCTAGAAATCACCAGAAGTGAGAGCAAAAGTTACTGTAAACTCTAGGTGTGAAGGTTTGTGTCTGTGAACTGAAGGTGCGATGTTGAAAACGCTGCTCTGTAAATGTTGACTCTGATTGTGGAAGGCGGTGGCACATGCTGATAGCAGAAGACTGAGCAATAAATCCGGGTGTTTCACTTTGTCTTTAAAGTGAATTTTCTGGCTTGACTTCCTCAAACATTGTTTTTATACAGTCTGGACCTGTAGCACTGAGATCTTTAGCTCATGCCTGAGCACTGCCAGCCTGTACTGAACCCTTGGTACCGCAGGATGGGGCGAGCTGGTGGCTGCCATAAAGCAGTGTTGGTGAGACCAGGCTGTCCAGAGCAGGGGAAGCACAAAGCTTCCCCCAGCTGGGGTGGCTGCCAGTGCCAGAGCAGGTCCTGCAGCCTGCAGCCGAGTGGTTTGCTTGGATGGCTCCCCAGCAAGGGCTGTCCCAAGCAGGCTCCTCTCGAGGGTTGCATGCAGAGCCAGCACTGAGGATTGGTGGCTCAGCAGTGCCTGAACACCGATTTACTGCTTGGCCTTTAGTGCAAGCCACGCTGAAGTGTCATTGCCTGTAAAAAGGGGGGATCTTATTTATCCACCTGCCACGTGTCCGAGTGCTTGTGGAGAGCTTTGAGAGTAGGACCTGGCTTTGTGTGAGCTCTGAGCATGGGTGAGTTCCCAGAGCCTGCAGATGTGTTCTGCGCCCGTGGTGACTTGGTGTTGATTATAAGTGAAAAATCTCCTAACAATGGGTTGTAAATTCAGAGTTGGCTGTCAAACGTTTTATGCACCACTGTTGTTGCTGCTGTGTGACGCTGTTACACTTTCTTTGCAAACCAGCCTAGGCAAAGCCTTGTTTAATCCTGGTTCTTCCTCTTTTTAATCCATGCAGTGAAGGGATCGTGCAGGTAACTGATTTTCCCTAAGATTTTAGGATCCTTTTGCTGAGCTGTGTAATGATCATACATGCCACAGCTACACGTGCAGCTTTGTCGTGGACATAATTCAGAATTTTTTTCTTATGTGTCTCAGCCTCAACCTATTTTTCATGTTGTTTTCCCTCTCTTTTTTATACATTTGCATTAAGTAAGACATTCAGTGCTTGCAGTGCCACTTTTCTTAGAAATAACATTAAGAGATCACTCTTGCTTCTTACTATATCTCATGCAGAACTTCTTGCATTTTACTATTTGTTTTTTTCCTTCTGAGTATTTAAAATATATAGCAATGTAATACAATTTGTAGTGCTCTTTATCATGCAAATCTCCCAAGGCACCTTAGAATAAAATCAATAAAATCAAAAATAAAATCAACTTAGTTCAGCCATGTGTTGAATTAATTCATTGTTTTTAAAGCAGAGCCAGGGGAAAAAGGCTTTTTTCACTTTCAGTATCTTTTGCTCGTCAGCTTTGTTCTTCACCCCATTTTATTCATGCAGCAGTCAGTGCCAACACGTTGATGATACTTTCTTGTAGATGGTAGTAATGTTGATCGTGCTCCTGCTCCCAGACCAGCTTTGATTCTGGAGAGGCTGCTTGCTATTTTATCAGATAGCGAGGAGGAAAAGCGTTTGCTGAAATAGGTTGACTGTTTGATATCAGTGGGGGGAGGAAAGGAAGCCATCAAATTAACTCATAAAAGCTTTATTTACGATGAATGGACTTTTTTTCCCTGTCTGTCGTTATCATCTTGTCTGTAACCCAGTGACCCTGATTATCATGAAGCTGTTTACAAGGTTTAGGTTAATTGGATTTCTTTAACTATTTCCCAGAGCTGTGAGGAGCACAAATACACTGCTGTGGAGTTCAGACAGCATAGTGCAACCCAGTCTGCAAGGATACGGGCTTCTTCCAAGAGGAAGTCGTTTTATTTCATACTCAACTAAGTGCATAGCAGCATGTACCTATCATTTGGCATAATATTGAATAACACCCTCCTTCATACAGATGTGTTCAGTTGCAACTTGTGTTTCCAATACACAAATTACATTTTGCATGTTCAGCAAGAAACAAGCTTATTTTCAGTGAGAGAGCCTTTGAAATGCGTTTTGGTTTGTTTTTTTTTCTTCAGCTTGATAGCAGTTTCACTGGTTTTTGTTTTTATACGAGGAATCATGGATAAAATAGCTGTGCATTGCATGGCTGCCTAAATAAACGAGACAGGAGGATATAGTTGGGTGAGATCAGGACAGTCCTCTTGCTTGGCTTTCATCTCCTCAGGATGCATGCTCGTTCTTTAATGGCACAACATTGCACCCTCCAGGTGCAATGCGCAACTGCAGGTCTCCAGATAACCCACTTGTTTTATGAGCTGTGTTTTTGTGAGCAAGCCTTCCGAATTTCTCCTTCAGGATTATTCACCGTCTCTTTCTCTTCCTTTTTCAGGCTTCTGTAGGCTCTGAGAAGCTGTTCTCTCCTGCAGCAAATAAAGGTAAGTGATCTGGAGAAACATTTTCCTTATATGACAGCGAGAGATTTGGGTTGTGAATTGGTATCGTGCGAATAGCAGGACATCCGTTTTGCCAGAGCTTGTAGCTTGGCCACACACATTGTCATAAAGATCAGCTTTACAGTCTTGTGATGTTTTAAGTTAAAATTTAGAACTGCATTGTATCAGTGTGGGGTGGGACTTCCTCCCTTCCAGTAATATTTGTATTAAGTGTCTTGAAGAGAGGGATTACTGACAAAGGAGAAGTCAGTCCTTACTGTAGGGGATGTGCTTCTCCCTCTAATACAATGAAACCGTAAACAAATCCGTATTTCAGTCCTGTCTGTGCCATCCTAACAAGGACTTGCACATCCCTCCCCTGCCAGTGCCCACGGAGCATTTGTGCCTGCACATCTCAGTTCTCCAGGACACGCTGGAAGGTGCTGGGCACGGCACAGCTCCACTATTGCTGTTAATGACAGCTACCTGTGATAGGCACTGGGTGTTGCTAAGAGACTGCCTCGCTCCACATCCCCTTAGGGGGCACAGCCACAGATCTCTAAATACGCCAAGCCCTCCTCTGAGGGCTCAGCACAGCCATAAAGCCAGGCTGCTGTGGTTTCATGTGTTCCCGGGGATAATCTCTCTGAGATGGGTACTGGGCAGAAACACTGAAGAAACAACAGGCTTGGAGAGGGCGAGCTGTGGTGCGTGGTGGAAAGCGTTGTGCTGGGAATGCTTCCACCTCGCCATGTGAGGAGGTTTGTGTGGCTCTGAATGAGCTGCCAGGGCTTGTGGCTGTCTGCAGCATCCTCTGCACTGAGCTACAAAATACAATCAGTTCACAGCTGTAATGGATGTTAGGGGCATGCAAATACCCCAAAGTTGGGAGATGAGGCCCATCAATAAGTAGTGGTGAAATAACCTTCTTGCATTATTTCAGTGGGGCCAAGAAAGGAACAATTTGCAGTTGTGTAGGAGTAGGTGCTGGACATGGAAAGGCTTTTTGGTGGTTGTGTGCTCCATCACCTGGATCCAGGCCCAGTTTTTAGCTGGGCTCTTCAGCAGCAATAATTATTAGGAATTCTCTTTCTTTCCAAGCTTTGCAGATTTTCAATGCCAAATGTGGAAACCGATGACAAGCCCATTATGTTATTACATTTGCAGATATTTTTACAAAAGTATGCAGCTTTATCTGGAGGAAAGAGGGAAATTTAAACAAATGGTGGGGAAGAACATTTCTCTTCTCTCGCTTGGCTCGCTGATAAGGCAAACCAGATTGCCCATACGGCACTGCCTCGGCAAAACAAAAATCTTGCCATCCTGCATAATGCCTGGCACAGAGATCTGCTGGAGAGGCTTATGTTGAAGCGTTAGCAGCTTTGTTGGCTCCTCCTTGTGCTGAAGCCCAAGATCCCCCACCCCTTCATATCATAGAGCAGCTCAGCAACATGAGTTTTCAAAATACCTCCCTATCAGGAAGTTAAATGTGCGAATGCCTGTGAATTTGCTGTCTTGAAGTTTGTGTTCAGTGCTGTTTATATCCCTGTAATTTCAGCCTGTTCCTGTTTGCTTTAATGTGGGTGTAGACACTGCCAGCTTTGGGTTCAGATCACGGGTTTTGTCTCAGACTTCTCTTTTACCCTGTACCTGTACCTCGCTGATGGCATGGGCTGCCATCGTGGGCAAGCTCTCCTGGGGGCTACCTCAGCATTTGGCACTTGGCTTGAGAGGTGAGAGAAATTTTCCTGGGCAGAGATTTTGCGCAGAAACCCAAACAGTGCTAAATTTTACCCCTCGCCCTGTTATCACTCCCGCAATGCAAAGCCAGATTTGTCTCTTGCACATGCAAATGAACGCCGCTCCTACACGACCAGGCTCGGGGATGCCATATGGCCGGGAGAAAGTGACTTTCAAAGCATTGCACTTAAATTCCTTTTGTGAGATAAGAGCGTTGATTTAAGGCCGTGTTCTCCAGGGCTGGAGCCGTGGTGGCTCCGTGGGGAGGGGATTAGCTGCACACAGTTTCCTGATGGGCACACGCATGGTGCAGCGCGTGCTCGTCCTCTCCCGTGGGCATTTGCACTGTGCCCTTCTTTTTGTAAACACTGGCGGCCTTTTCGGAGAGATATTAGCTAGCAAATGTGCAGCATCCATGCTGCAGCTTTTATTGAAGGTAACCAGGCTTCTAAAACACATAAAGTGCATTCATTGTCTGGTGAAACTCCCCTCGTTCCCAGTTCATTGTTCTGTGCAACTCCCACTGTTCCCACAAACTTTCCCTGGGGATGTGTTTGCCCCTGCGTATTTGTTTTATGCCGTCCTAGTTTATCAGCAGCTTAGCAATGCAATTAAGTATTAAGATAGGCGGGTTATGCTTATTTGAGGCTGGAACAGCTGTAAAATGTAACCTTTGACCGCATTTGAGAGCTCCACAAAGGGCCGGAGGAGCAGCGTCTATTGTCTGGGGCTCTCTGGGTGACATTTGCCTTTGCCCCCTCCCCGGCGGGGCCTCGGTGGTGGCCGTGCTCCTCCTCCTGACACCAGTTCATCTGCAGCAGCAGATGCACGGCGAGCATGTCCACTTCGGGGAGCAGTCACTATTATGCTGCAGAGAGAGGTGTCCTGACCCGGGGTGACCTCGCCAGTCACAGCTGTGAAATAGGCTGAATGGGGCACTTTGAGCTTCCAGCAGAAGAGGAGATTAAATCCTCTGTGTGAGGAAATAATAATTAAAAGTAAGAGCAGAGAAGCCCTGATCTGCTCTGCTGACAGTCTTTGTTTTCTGATGCAGAAAAGTGTTTGTTTGGCCAACTTGTCACTGCAGTACAGAGTTACAAGGGCATTTGCTGCCGAGGGCCGGGTGTTACATCCTCCTGGAGAATAAATCAATAAACAAATAATAAAGGTCTGTTTGCTCTCTCATGCAGCTCCTTTCTCACAGGAATCTGCCAGCCAGCCCTTCCATTTTCTGAAGGGCGAGTACCAGGAAGGGCAGGGGAAGCATAGGCAAAAGCCAAGTCCTTCCCTCTGTCTCCAGGTGGGAGGATGAGGCAGAGGGGTGACAGTGCAGGATAGGAAGGCAGATGTGGAGCTGACGAGGTGATAGGGGCAGTCACCCCTAAGTCACTGCAAGGACCTCCTCATGCTTGCTGTGATCATATTTTGGAGTGTGTGGGGTAGGATAGTTTGTGTTTTAAGGATTTGGGTGTTGGGTCCTCACTGCTGGCTCCCTCCAGCTGTGGGCTTCCCTGGTGGGTCTGGCTGGAGGCAGTTGATCTTTCTCTCACCACTCCTTGCCCCAGACGTGCTGTATGCCAGGGCAAGTGGGAGAGGTGGTGCCTTTTGTAGAACAGTAGCCTTGCAGCTGCAGCCCAGATGACCTGCTGAGTCCCCGGTGTTTGAACCCAAGGCCACTGGAGGAGCAAGGGCGAAATGGATGTCTTAAAGGAGCTGTTTCTCTTGCTTGGTTTGATAGGTCAAAAGCCCCGAGGAGGAAAACCTCCATCAAAAAGCAGAGCCTGGGCAGCAGCCAGGGTTTCTCCATTCATAACCCCAGGCAGGCTGTGGGTGGGGAGGTGCCTGGGAGATGAAAGAGGTGTCCAGCAGCCCCATGGCATGAGATGCCCATGGAAGAGCCAGACCTGGGAGGCACTGGGCAGCAGTGGGAATAAAAGAGCTTTGAAGTTTGTTGAAGGCAGTATGTTGCTCCTATCTTTGGATCAGAATCAAGCTGGGCATGGAGGGAGCAGTGTGATCCATCTGTCTGGTGGCACACTGGCTGGCCAGGACCCAGCCCTGCCCTGGCTGTTGGGGGCTCGCTGAGCTCCATACCTCGATTTCCCCCTCCTGCAAAATGAAGACTAATGCTTGTCAGCCAAGTGCGCTCAGAGACTTAATTAATGAATGTTTGTCAAGCGATTTATCAAGAGATCCTTTTAATGAGAGATTCCATAAACAGTGCAAGGCTTCATTTTCATGGCAATAATAAATGACAGTGAAAGTAAGTCTTATCCTTCCCCCGCATATGCACCCCCCAGGAAAAAAGATTGCTTACCCTCCGCTCTTACTTCTCCCTGGGTTTCTAGGCAGAGGGCTTTGAAGTGCTATCTTTCATCATGAACTGTACACATCCTCAAAGCTCTAAAGCTCACAGCCTGTGTCTTATCCCTCTGACAAGAGGGAGGCAAGCTTTCTCGGCATGCAGGTCGTAATTGTCAGCCATGGGATGTGCCGCAGCCACCCGCCCCAGCGGGCTAATGCAGCTTATGCTTCTTTGAAGTTCCCTCCCTTTATTTCCTGTCCTCTTGACCACAAAACTATGCCTTGGGCCAGCAAGAGAGATTTCTTGTTCAGAGACGACACTGAGCTCTGACAAGCACATCTGAACCAGAGAAGAACTCTTGTTCCTCTGAGATCACTGCTCCATAATGTTGTTGCCTTAAGGGGACTGTCTCTCCTTTTTCTCTATGCTTCTTCTCTTCCTTTTTCTTTTTCTTTTTCTTTTTTTTTTAATTCAGCACTAAACTGTCACACTAAATCATTTTAAAAGCTGCAACTACAAAACCTCCAGTGTAGGACATGCTGTTAGAAACTGATGGTTATTACTGTGAGATGAGGTGAGAGGGGAAAGGAGGGGCAGGGGGGCAGGGGCAGGATGGGAGAGCAGCAAGTCAGCTCTCCGGGAGGAACCTGTGAGTGCCAGGTGAAGCAGAAAACAACCTGAATGCAGCTGAGCTCAAAATACCATGCTTGGCACAGGTTTGCAGCAGCAGCACAGCTGAAAGGATACTCAGCACTGACAGGGGAATCAGGAGCCCAGTGTCTCCCGGGCTTGCCACGCTGCCTTGGTCCTGTTCCCCGGCGCTCTGTCTGCAGTTGTCAGGGTCAGAGACTCCCTGGCTGGGCTGGGACTGCATCTCCTGTAATCAAGTCCACCTCTCCTTCAGGGCTTTCACTGTGCCAGGAGAGAGAGCTTTCCATCACTGGAAGGTCTGCACAGACAGAGCAAACAAGTCTCACTGCACCGGTCAGGCAATTAGCTGTGTTTTACATGAGTGGAGGTCAGGGGAGATGTCATAAACTTCCCCAGTTTTCTTGTGTGGGGTCCACAGTGGGATCTGAGATGCATCCTGTCTCTTGATCTCAGTTTTATCCCCGTGCTCTGGTTACATTTTGATGAGGTCACCATCTTGTGCTTGATTACCTGCACAGCCAGGGAACTTGAGGGGGATGATAATTTACAGCTGGATCTTTGGACGAGAGTCCATCATGATTACAGGCATGCAAAAATTTCCACAGCAGCATCTGTAATAATAAATAAAATAAGTAGTGCATTTATTTAGATAGCAACCATATTGCTATGATTTATACAGTGCTCAGGATGCTCTGCAGCTGCTCTGCTCCCCATGCTGCATCTCCTGTGATTTTATCACGAGCTTACAAGGCTCTGTGTTTTTCATGAAACCGGAGCCCTCAGAGGATTGTACCAAAACCTAAGCTTTAATTTCATTATTTAGGCAAGACTTTAGTCTTCCTGACTAAAGAGAAGAGCTTGGAATTTGTGATTCTTCTGTGCTTCAAGGCCAGCAGGCAGTCATCAAGGAGCCCAAATACTTTGGTTTTAATCTTGTTTTAGAGTTTGTGATTTGTAAACGCTTTTGGGGTTGGCAACACTAGATACCCTGAGCTTAACACTAAATCCAGGGTGTGATCCCATCCCAGCATCCTCTTTTTGAAAAGTTCCATCTAATTGTGCCACTGCCAGGATGAGTGCATTGGCTTTCTTGCATATGCACATACATAATTATACAGTGGTCTGAGAAGGAGGAGGACTTTGATTTTCAAATGGTGTGGGTAACCAAGACAATCACCCAAGTCACAGCCAGTTACCCACCTTTTAAATCAAAACCAAACACAGAAAATAGTGCAGTAAGTGCAGTTTTTTAGTCTTGTAGTTTTCAAATTTTGCAAGCTAGGCTCTGGAAAGTCCAGCCTTCTCTTTGGGAATGGGAATGCACTCCCTGTCTCCCCTGTCAGCTATTTCATATGTATTTATTAGTTCAGGCTTTAGCCATCCCTGTCTGCAGCAGCTGTCTGTGAAATTATGATGGACAAGCAAGACACCGTTCACCTTAACCACACTGTCCGGTTAGTTTGGTAAAACTCAGACTGCAAAAGTGGATAATTTATTAACTTTGACACAAACTGAGTGTTGTGTGCCTCCCAAAGTGAGAGCTGCCTGGTGCAGGCCAGCAGGATTTGCTTGCACCAGTGGCTGTGCGGTTTGCACAGCCAACTCCAGGCTTCTCCCCTTCCAGTGAGCCAGCATAGAGCTTTCTTTGTAGCTTCAGGCTGCAGCCAGGAGAGTTGAAAAGTTGAATTATAAACATTTCCAGGCCTTCTGGTTGGTATCTTGTGTTTGTTTTGTTATTTTAAGGATGTGGGGTATGTTGCTGCATTCCTGTCAGTGGGATTAGAATGAATAGAAGCAATACTGTAGGAGATAAAATGTGTTTAATTATTTATTTGAGAATTACAGACTGAAATTGCTTTTTGATTTAAAGCTTCCAAGTCATGGATATGTTTTTGGAGTAGAGAGAGACTCACAGAAACATATATATGCCCAATTATCTAGGGTAATGTAAGAAGTCTCTTTGCTCAACTGCCCTTCCTCCACAGAATTTGTTCATTTCCTTAAAGATTTTAAATTTCAAATGCAGCTTTGCTAAGTATCAAAAAAGCTAACAGCATGCTGTGCCTTGCCCACCAAAACGTAAATAAAATAAAGTCTTCGTTGTATAAATGTTATGAAGTGGGTGGTTTATTTTCTTTAATTATACTTTTTATTTAAAATAAACTATAAAAGCAAAATATTATATATCCTGAATGGGCCAGCACAAACTCATATTGATTGAGTAGGCACATTCTAGCTTTTCTCAGTTCATGTAAAAGCAGATAAAAGGACCATCAAACTGTAAATCAGAAGAAAAAAACAGAAATTCCTTCCAAATGCGTGTAGTAGTTTACATTGCCTAGGCTTTTAAAGGACGTTTGAAAGATACCATCTTTTTACTCTTTGTTTATAGTTTGTTTTTCTTTTTTCTTGAGTAGCAAAAGCCAACGGGTAAAGTCTCAGTG
Source organism: Entomyzon cyanotis (assembly GCA_024500445.1). Lineage (NCBI taxonomy): Eukaryota > Metazoa > Chordata > Aves > Passeriformes > Meliphagidae > Entomyzon > Entomyzon cyanotis. The sequence continues at coordinate 6,559,044 of JAKEPQ010000852.1, forward strand.
CTGTCTCCAGCTGCTGTCCCTAGCTGCAGCTCAGCACAGAAGGATGCTGTAGGGTGGTGATGTTAAGAGCAGCAGTTGCACCCCCCAGAAAACTGTTGGGTCTTCTCAATTCTGCTTTTAAAATACCTCAGAGACATGTTTTATTCATGGAAGATTTTGTAAAGCTTCAGTTTCTGAGCAAAATTAAACGCTGGGTATAAACCTGATTCCTTCTTCCTCTGGGCGAGCACTGCAGCAGGGGATGAGGGGAGGTGTCTGGGTGTCTGCTACATCCCCGGGATTTCAATTAGCCTTGCTCCTTGTGCAGGAGAGTCCCTGTTCTCTGCAGCCCCTGACCTGAGACTCTGCTCAGCCCAGGCTTGTGCTGGTTTTCTCAGCTCTCCAGTGCCTCTTTCTGAGATTCTCTCCAACCTGAGCTCTGTGGTTCTGTGTCAGTGGGGCAGTTGGACATGGTACCCGTGGGCAGCTGTGCTGTGCTCTGTAATGGCCCATTAGGGACTCCTGCAGACACAGCAACCCCTCACAGGGCAGGTCACGGGCACAAAACAGGGGCCTGGCCATCCACAAGGGATTTGACAAGGCGGTGCTGGTCAGGGGGGAGCTGGATCTGACCCCGGGTCAGCTGGTGTTTCCTTCTGGGCAATCAGTGGGAGTGATCAATGAGACCAGGGCATGCTGTTTAATTGCAAATGGATCTGGCTACTCTTTTGTGTGCAATGCTGGCAAGGTCTGTAAGTCCCAGCAAGAGGTTTCAGAAAAAGAGGATGCTGTCAGCATGTCTCTCCTGCTCCTCTCACTGCCCCTCCAGAGACTGAGCCTTCCTCCTGGGACAGGGACAGTGCTGATGACAGGACCCCGCTGTCCCAATCAGCCTATAGCAGTTGATGCTGTTTCTGGTTTGGGCTTGGTGTTTCTGTATTAGCTTCATGTGCAATCAGTGCTGTAAGTGATGGAGGGCTGTCCTGCGGGAGGGGAGGAGGGAGGCCAGGTTTGGGGCTTTCAGCCATGGGGCTCCTGCCGTTTTCTTCCTTAATAACCGTGTGAGCCGTGCACGCATGTGCTCACTGCTTCCCTCACCTCCGTGCTCCGCTGGCCATCCTTCCTGCTAACAAGGGCTGAACACATTCCCCGTGGAGCCTGTTAATGTTGCTGCCGAGCTGCCTGGGGACTCACAGCATGAGGCTTTCCTTCCATCTCTGCTGCTCTGGGCACTCAGCCCCGACTCCCGGGCTCGGTTCAGCCAGGTAAAGCCATACTGATTCCATTGACTTCCCTCTGTTTATTTGGGTTTACACACCAATGTATAAGAGCAGGACTTGGCAGGGTGTTTGTGCTTGCGTGTCTGTGTTTCTGAAAAGGATACTTGTTCTAGTTTGTTGGGTTTTTTTCCCAAACAGTAAATATTTTCTTGTAAATCGCTGGGACAGAAAAGTGACTACAGTGCTTTTAGTTCATGTAGTTGTTTTAAATTGATGGCAAAGAGTTGCAGGAGGTAATAGGAAATTAAAATCTTTTTATATTTTTTTAACCATCCTGCAAAATTTATTGCAGAATTATATCCCCACACTGGGATTTTGTCGGACAGTTCAAAAAGTCTGTGGAAAGGTTCTTGTTCGCCATTAAATTTTTAAAGTTACTGAAGTAATTTTATGGAACCCTATTAAGTTTCTGAAGAAACATACTGGTTTCATCACTAGTAAATTCTTAAAGGCTTATCCATAAGGGAATAGTCCGAGTTCCAGGTCTCTCTCCAATGAAGTGGACATTAACATTTTGCCCTGTTGGAGATACATTCTTGAAAAACATCAGCAGGGTGAGTGGCAAAGCTGGGAGAGCCTGATTGCACCCAAGTACATCATCAAGTGCTGTGTGGTGGTAGGTGCTTTGCCAGTCAACCCGCTGGGGTTTGGGTGGAGATTTTAGAAAAGAGTAGTTTGTTTGTATTGAAAGGTGAGGAAGAAGATTGCAATGCATCTATACAGATAAATCCTGGTGTGGCATTAAACTTAGACCCTGGCATCTGTTTCTGAGCACCATCATGTTCAGGAGAGGTTGCAGCCTTGGAAAAGACACAGTGCAGCCTGGAAGTCTCTGTGTCTCAGGCACTCGTGGTGCTTTCAAAATAATGCAAAATAATGTGTTCGCTGTGCTTTTGCAGCGCATCCTGAAAAGCACACAGAAGCTTCCTCCCAGGGAAAGGGAAAGCAGAGCATCAAGCTGGCTTTGTGCTTCACTTAGTGCTCACAGGCGCCTTTCGTGTGTGAGTGCAGAGCCACCTGATGCACAGCAAACGGGCTAGGAGGGAAATAAAATTGTGTAATTGCCAGTTTCCTTCAATTCCTCTCCCTCTCCCGTTGTGCATAAAGGAGGCTATTTAAGTCTCAGCTGGAGTGAGGCTTGGTAATGAGCAGACATCTATGAACCTGCATCTGCTGCTGCTGTCTGCTAAGTTTGTTCTGTATTTCCATATTTATTGACAATCCAGTTTTGGGAGAGATCTGTCTGAACGCTCTGCATCTCATGGTGTGAAACCTGTGGAAGAAGACTTTGTCCTTCCAGTCCCATGAGTCCTCCTGACATCTTGGGAAGTGCAGGACCAGGCAGCATCACCAAAGTTCACATCAGAGTTTGCAAACCCACCTCAAGCTGCGTTGACTTGTGATTGTTAAACTGCAGAAGCAAAGCCAGAGCCTGCTCCCTGGGAAGCTCTGTTCAAAGCAGGGTGGCAGAAAAGGGCCTTGTTGGATGAAGCAGCTAAGAGTTTAATGTTCTCAGTTTTATGTGATTTGGCTTCCAAACAGCTAAGATGTCCCTAGCCATTTGCTTTCGTACATGGCTGGCCTTCTCTGGGCACAGGAGAGGTGCTCACAGTGCAAGCTCTGCAGAGACACCTGATTTAATCCAGGCTTAATGGCTGGAGGAAGAAATTTACAGTGTGAGCATTGAATGTTTATACAGTAATGAACATGTCATTATTTTTGTTACTGAACCAGTCTTTGAAACTGAGCTAGAAACATGCAACCAACAACAAGAATATGTTCATTACATTCTGTACTGATCAATTTAATAACCAAAGTGGAGCAGATATTTTATGTCTTTCATTGTATCAACAAAAGTGTTCTCTGAGCATAATGTACCTTTTGGCCTGAAATATTTTTGTGTTACAGGCCAGTCTCTGGACTCTTTTTGTCATTCTAGCAGAATGTGCTGTAAAGCTGCCTTCAGCAGACATCTGGGGACTCCCCACTGACTGACAGCAAAGTTAGCCAAGCCTAGTCCTGAGGCCAGGGCACAAAAAGGGCCTGACTTGGTGGTTGTGAGCAGCACAACACCCTTTTGCCAGCCCACGCAGGTGAGAGTAATGCAGAGACCTCTGGAGATAGTCCAGATGGCTCTCTGAGCTGTACCAGGAGTTCAGGTGCCCCCGAGAGCCAATGTCAGTCATCTCAAGGCTGGTGCAGTGGGAAATAACTGCCTGTGCTTGCAGTCTCTCCCAGCAATACCATTGCTTCACACTAATGATCCAGCAGGGCTACATGCAGAGCCAGAGTCTGAAAACACTGCCACAGAAGCTCTCTCCTTTTCTGCCATCACTTCTCCTCTCCTCCCAAAGACTGAAGAGGACTGGGGCTAGGTTTTTGGCTCAGACCCATGCCTGCTGCAGACATTTCCTCCACCAAACGGACACAACTATAAACCTCTTTCTGCATCATTTCCTGCAGGCCTGTACTAAACATGCCACCCAGGTGTCCCCGTGTAAAGCCACTTCTTGCTGTGTCTGCTTCTGTTGCTGCTGGCAGGCTTGCCTTTGCGTGCTCACTGCAGGGCTCCCATCACAGTGTGTTAATTTTAAACAAACAAAGAGTGCGTTTTGATTTGGAAGGGACTTTCCCATCAGTTTGTGTCAGAGTTTCTTTTAAAAGGAGAGGCTGGATTTTGTTTTGTTTTATTTTCTGTTTTCTCCTCTTTTAATATGATCCCTGCAATTTTGTTTGCACTGAAATATTGACTGGCAGCATTGCAAATTGCCTGCATGCAGTCAGGAGCTTGCCAGCACTTTCTTACTCAGCTAGCCGTCAAGGTTGTGGATTCCACCACAGTCAGTGCCAGGAAAGCTGTTAATCAAAAATATTCCTAACATCTGTGAGTCCTCTGCATCCAAATGAGATGTAGTTACATTCTCCTTTTCCCTACGCTCCTTCCAAAGTGTTGCTTCAGACACCTAGAAAGCCCTGGTTGCAAATCATAAGCTGATCTCTGTTTGATTTGCAGCTCCGTTTCCAACTCTGTCGAAATTCAATATAAACTTCGAAGTGCCCTTCCCCCAAGCATAATATGTGAAAAATATCTGCCTCCAAAGGGAGAGCAGATGGGACTTCTTTGCCCCAAGCATCATTCGATCCAGATGCTGTCCCATGCTGTCTATGGGCACTGTGGTCACAGGCCAACAAGGAGGGTGTTGTGTGGGTGGGAGAGAGGACAGGGTGCAGAGCAGGCTGCCAGGCGTGCCCAGAGCCTCACACACACACACACACACACACCACACACACACACACACGTGTGTGCACACACGATTCTGCCAGCACAGGGAGGGGACTGGGGGCGGAGGGGGGAAAAGCCTGATTTCCCTTCCACCCTGTTCCTACCACCACCACCAATTCGCAAGCCAACTATTAAATAATTAACGTACCCAGTGGGGCAGGAGGAATCAAAAGCTGTTGTGTTCCCAAGTTTTCTCTGGCTCTGAAAGGCACGGCTCGCTGTGTATTCTGGCACCTCAGAGCGGGTTTTCCTCCCTCCTTCGCCTCCCCCTTATTATCCCGTATGTGTGCTGGAGAGGGAAGTGGCGTTCCCAGCCCAGCGGGGGATGACTGTTATTTCAGACTAGCAACAGGGGAAAAGGAACAGCCTGTTGCCTGATTGATGTTTGTTTTTTGTGGACAGACACCAAAGGTTCATTAGAGACGGAAGGTTTGGGAGGAGGGGGGCAGCGGCGGGGGAGACGCTTGCTCTTAAGGAACTATTGTACCCCTGTGCACTAACCTGGGCCTGCACTTTCTTTGACTTCTGTGAATGTCTCAGCTGTACCATTTTGGCCCTGGCAACTCTAGGAAAATATACATGCCACAGAGGTTGAAGTGAAAGCTCTGCAATGAGGGGGTCAGGGGAAAAGGAAGGGGAGGAGAGAACAATGCAGTAGGTTTTGCTGTAATTAATTTCAAATGTGCTGCTCATCTGTTCTCCTCGGGTTTCAAAGGGAACGAGGGGAGCTTGCAGGGCTTTTCCTACCACATCTGCATCTTTCCAGAGGTGGGCTTGGAAAGGCATCTTTCCTTCCATCTGTGGGTTTGACCAGTCTGGGATGTGGAACACCAAGAGCAGCACAAACCAGTGCTGACAATGATGTGCTGTCCGGAGGTGGAGGAGAGGGAGAAGAAGGAAGGGTGTGGAGGAGCTTCGCTTCTTACCAAACTGGGTAGATGAAGCTGGAGAGACTGAGGAGGTTGGTACTGGGTAAAGCAGATTTCTCTGCAAAGTCAGTAGAGCACGTTTGCTTAAATAACAAGTGTTGTTATATGCTGCTGTTGTTGGTCCTGAAAGGCTTCCAGGTTTTGGTGCAGGTGAACTGTGTGGTTACAAAGCTGTTAAAGGTTTGGGTCAAACTCTCAATGTCTTGCTGACTTCATGCCTTTGAAAAATCTCACTTCCTATAATTGGGTGGTAAGTAGTAAGTTTAGTGTTAAACCTTTGGTATTATGGCATCTTGAGTAGAAATAGTTTCTTCTGCTTGTTGTGTCTGAAATTTCATCTGTTGGACTGTGCTGTATGACACACAAAACAGGAGCTTGGCATCTGCCACAGAGCATTGTCCTTGTGTCCTTTGCCTTCAGGTCTCAGTATTGATGAAGTCACACAATTGCAGCAGTAAAGAGGAACAAAATGGGCCTGTTAGACTATTGACCTAACTCCCCTCAACAAGATAACCAGATGCTAATTTGATAGCACTATGAATCTTAGCCAGAAAAATCAGTAAAAGAGAAACTTAAACTGCACTAAATTACTGTTAGTGCTTTAACAGCTCTATTTTCAAATTGCTTCTTGCTTAGAAGCTTGCACTGAACCCTGGAGCTGATGGATAAGGACCTCTTGTTTAAACACATGGCTACTTTACGATCCTTAGCTCTTAGAAAAACCAACCTCAGTATCAGGCAGTGAATATTTCTGAAGTTTCTCCATAAGGAAAACATTTCTACAGGGTGATTAAAGAAAGTGTTCTCTTTTCTGGTCAGAAACCAATTCAGTGCAGCCACAACATGCTGAATACCCCAGAGGTCCTTGAGGTGGGTGCTTGTTTGTGATGCAGTCCTCTCCAGGATGCCAGTGCTGGTGTGTGACAAGTAGAGCGTGACCATACAGTGATAAATGGTTCTGTGGTTCTTTGGAAGGGATGGAAATACTGCAGTGCTGTTCCAGGCTGTGTAAAGGAGTGTGGTGGGTTTTTTAGGCTTACAGACTAAATAGACTTTCTGGCACTGGTGTGGGGCTGGCTGCTGAAAAGCTGGTCAGTGATGGTGTGTCACCAAATGGATGTGGAAAGCCAAAGAAATGGGGAGAAGCCCAGGGCTTCTGAATGTGGCATATCTGTAGAAGACTGCACGGACTTCAGACCTTATAATTTTTCTATTAATTTCTTGTCAAGGAAAGGGAAGTCACATTTGGAGGATATTCAAATCCACTGCCACCCCCTCTTTGTGGAGAGAAACCCATATGAGAAATGAGGAAGATCTGAGTCAAGTCCAGGTTTAATTTCCTGATCCTCCTCCATAGGAAGAAATATCCCTTCCTTTTAACTCTTGAACAAACAACTGCATTGGCCACATCATAGTGAAGTATCCCTTAGATCACGTCCAGATAAATCTGGATTCCAGCATTTGCTCCTGGTCATGGATGTTTTTGTACCTTGTGCTTGCCAGCAAATACAGGAAAGGAGCAATACCTGAGGTCTCTGCAGAAAGCACATCTATTCCTCTGCCTCCTTTGCTTGTAGGTGGATTGGAGACCATATCCTAATTCCCTGCACACAGGGAGCAGCCATAACAGCACTTTGGAGCACAGCAGGGGTGCTTTGAATTCTCTCTGGAGTCTTGGCCATGCCTTTCCAGCTTGTCGCCTCTCCCTTCATCAGTTTTGACAATAAGGGAGGAAGAAAGGCGGATGGCAGGGCTGGAGAGGGGAGGTGGGGGAGTGAGCTGCTGTCCCGGGGCTGCAGTTCTTTCCAGGAGAGCTGCTGCCTCCCAGTGCCACACAGCGAGCCCAGCTTTTGCCAACCGTGTCCTGGGGGGTCCTTTCCAAGTCAGACTTCTTTACCTGTCAAGCATGAGGCAAGAGATTAAGGTATATTGTTCACCTCAGTATATTGTGATGTCTCTCTCCAAGGCTGAGGATCAGAAAGTAACTGTAGGGTAGAGTTTTGCTAAAGAATAAAAGCAAAGCCCCAAGGAGGGTTTTGCAGGTCTGGCTTTTTGATCTAGCACAAAACTTTGTTCAAACATTGGATGGTTTCTATGTGATTGAAAAGGATAGAAGCTTTTGCTGGTTTTGTAAAGCTAGATCTCAAAATCCAGGGCAGAAGACAGGCTCAGTCCGTAGCCTGTCCCATCAGGCTCTGGAACTGATGCAGCATTCCTGAAATCCCCCATAAAGCAGGCAGAGCCTTCCTGCTCCTTGGCATCCCAGGAGGTGGCGGGTGCAGCCACAGGGAGGACATTCATCCTGCCTGTCCTGCAGCTCCAGGGCTGGGGTGCCAGGGGGGCACAGGAGCACACAAAGCAGCAGGATGTGCCTGCCATCCGAACAGCTCCTGTGGGTGCTTAGTAAAACCACGGGAATTGGACTTTTCCTCTCCTTTTATTAGTTACAAATGTTTTTTCTCTCCTTTGAAGGATTCTTACCACCTGTTCCTGTCAGCCAGCAAGATTTGCTTTAGAAGCTCATCTTAAAAAGGGAGGAGGGAGGAATGGGGTATTTCAGGAACCTTGAACCACTGAGAGTTTGCCTTTGGAGATTCACAAGGGAAGAGCAGGAACAGGGAATGCTGTAGGGAGGTATTAAATGAGGCCCTTTTGTTTCGCTCCTTGTAGAGCATGAAAATGCCCAAGGCATGAATACTCTGTTCAGATTACTCTTGAACATTTAAATGTCTGTTCTGGTAATTTATAAAATGAAGGGGAGGGAAATGCCTTACACAAGGAAGAAAAGGGAGACCTTTACTAGCATCCAGCACTGATAACTGGGGAGTTGTTCTCTGCTGCTGTGGGAACAGGGGGAGAAGGTGGATTTATCTTGTGGATGCAGCAAAGCTTTAGTCCCCAGAGATGTGGTGTGGCATTGGAGAGGCTGACTGTTCCCTCGGTGTCTTTTTCCTCCTTTCATGATGGGGAATAGCCTTGCTTCCTTACTGCCACTCTTGGTTGTGTTCAGTCTTAAAAGAGGAGAGAATTTTTCAGAAACATGCAGCACCCAGCATAAGGGGAATCTGGCTTTGGTTTTAACAAATTCATGGGAAGAAACATACCCATTCAGAGCAGGTTCTCTGAGCCTCTGGCAGCCTGAGAGCTCATTGGGAACAGCCCAGCTCAGAGCCAGCCTGCTGCAAAACGAAGGGCTGAGGAGAACTCTCTTAAAAACACAGGAATGGTTACTGTCTCTGATAGATTATTCCATGATTTCCCTTGCTTCCCATCTCTATATAAAATAATGGGTGTTCTGTCCCTCCTGGCCGAATTTCTGTTTGTGGAGTGACCATAAGGTAGAATGTGATAGCCCAGTGGTTGCCATTAGCCATGAGCATAACCTGTAACAAAAGCACTGTTGCTTGTGTTTTTCTTGTGACAATGATCCCGCTGTGAGGTCCACAACCCCAGAGTGGACCAGTGCTACTGTTTTCTGTCTTCTTGGAGCACTGACAGAGCCAAGCAAATATAGGTCACTTCTCTGTTAGGGTGAGGAATCAGGAGGATGGCGTGGATTTTATTACTTTCAGATATTTGGGCTAGAGGCTCTCATGCTGTCAGAGCTGAATCAACTCTCAGCCAGTTTGCACGCAACATATGTGATAGATTTTGCAAATGACTATGTTAATGTGGGAGGAGGTGGTTTTCCCTGAAACCAACCGCTGGCACTTTGGAGTGTTGTCCTCAAAAACAAAACCATATTGTGTCCTCAAAACCAAAACCAGTGGCACCAGCACTTGGATTCTGCCCCTTGAGAGATGAAGCATTTCATTTGAAATTGTTGAATTGATTAACCATTTCAGGGTGCATTAGAACAAATGCATTTCCCCTCCCTGCAAGGATCTAGGATGTCATCTCCACTTAGTTTAATATGAGCAAAAGTACCTCAAACCATTGCTGAAGGGCTGAGATGAGGAACTGCATTATTGCACTTCTCTGTGAGCCTCTTTGGTACAGAAGCTACGAATTGCTTCTTACTGTGCTGTGATTTCCTATCAGTTGCAAATACTTACTATTTCTGAGCCTTCCCTCGTGCAGAGGGCAGCATTCATCCAGCCTGTGGGATCTGGAGTTGATGGGGAGCAGGTGGCTTTGGGTAGAGATACAAAGGCTCAATTCTGACTTCACAGAGAACTGCTTGTAAGGAAATACAGATGTAATGAGTGAATGCTGTTGTCTGCTGCGCTAATGTGGAGTAGAAACTCTTGAGAATGAGCTTGGACCCCACTTGTCCCTCCTAATGTGCAAAAATCTAGGAATACAGGAATGTGCCAAACCCGAGTAGCTGCTTAGTACTGAACTCTAGGCTTGTTTGTGTTTGTGCACTTTGGAAAAGCTGTGACATGGAGAGGACTTGAAGGAAAAACTTAGAGTGAATTCAGTGGGATTGTTGGTACACATGGCAAACATGTAAAAACAAGAATATGAATTATGCAGCAATTACTGTCTTGGAAAAGTATCTGCAGGCTAAGCCCACATACTTACTTGTCTGTTTTCTTTCACCCAATACTGAAATGAAAATGTGCAGCAGTTTCAGACGAGACTATTCCTGTGATTATCTTTGCAGAAATCTGAGCCTGTACTTGTTTGTTGCCCGAGACAGAGGTGAGATGTGGCAGTGCCTGCCCAATTCCAGCTCACAGGGTAACGTGGGGATTGTGAGAGTTGTGGCTCTGCCTGGGAAGTGGGAGAGCTCAGAGCTGTGTGCTGCTGCCTGCAAACCCCAGGCACCAAGAAAGCCAAATACCTCAGTCAGTAGGGCAATGAATACTCCATGAGCAACTTCCCTCACGACAGTGAGTTGTCTCATGCCTGTCAGAATCACGAGGGTTTTCCATGGCCTTGACAACCTGCAGCAGATTCCATCCAGCAGCCTTGTGGAAATTGTTATGTTTGATGGGCTTTGCAGGGCCACTGCAGTAGGTGTAAAGGGACCCCAAGGAGTCAGTGGGAAGAGGAGTGTAGAGCACACATTTGGGTTTGCAAGTGCTGACTGTTCCAGGCTTTTTGCACATCCAGGCTGGCATCACAGCAGTCCATGCTGCTTTGCAGCCTCCAGCCTTGTAGGAGTTTTTTCCACAGCCATAAACCCTCACACAAGAAGAGATTCAAGAGTACCTTTTCATTAATAGGGTGTGATTCCATTGCAATGTATGGCACAATGCTCCTCTGTTGGGTCTTTTTAGATGCCAGATCATACATTATCCTCCAGCATATCCAGCACTAAAATATTTCCAGAATTTCTACTGCCCATTGAAGAATTCACACTTCATCAAAGGAGGAAGCTGGAAGGAGCTTTGCAGCTGCACTTCACACACTGAGATCATGCTGAAGGAGTTTGCCTTCTGCAGTGAAGTGTTCTTTTCTTTCCCTTATTGCATACCAAACCACTCTTTCCTGTTTAGAAGGAAAAACCAATCATCCCTCACATTTTTATTCCTGAGCATTCTGCAAAGCCATCCTTCACATGCTGTTGTATTTTCAAAATGTGGTTGCTATTGAAGCAGGTGGGACAGAAGAGATTTTTCTGAAGATGCAACACCTTCCAATGTGGGGAGTGGAAACATAATCACAAAAAATCAAGGGTTGAGAACTGAAATGAAGGAAAGCTCCTCTGTTCAAGAACTTTCATTATCAGTAGTTAATAAGTGTGAATCACATACAACACGGTCCAGTTTTCTTGATAGTGGGTGTGCTTAAATGAAGAGTGAACTTTTTCAATCTTAAAAAGCAAAAGGCCATCTGTGACTTCCTGCTTCTGTTGACAAACGTTTTTTGCCTGTGCTGTGCTGTCAGTAGCTGTATTTATTCATTGCTCACTCTGTGAATTAAAATGTTGAGGCAGCTCCTGACATGCTTCTTCCAGCGCATCCTTTTGGAGTGAATATTTGGTTGCCATAGGGACCAAATCCAAAGGGCACACACCATTCAAGTAAATGTTCCCTGATTAACGACTTGCAGCTTGTCCCTTAAATATTGTAATTATCCATGATGCAACTGGAAACATTGTTGAATGTGTTCAGTCTGTTAGTTTCAATATCTCAATTTTTTCTTAAGATGCCATTCCAGCAGCTCAGGAGCTGAGTTTTGACCATGCAAAGAGGAATGAGGTCTTACTGCTTTTGAGCTTGTAGGAAAATTCTTCCAGTTTCTCTTCATCTTGACCCTACATTCTCAACCCTATTAATGGAAAGAGATGCTACTGCCCAACTGCTAGCAAGATGGAGGCAATTTGGTAGTAGCTAAACGTGTTGGTTTAGGGTAGCAATGTGCTGCTGCTAAGTTGAGGGGAGGGATCTGCCTGGAAGGTGCCTCCTTGTGCCTGGCAATGAAGAGGGAGGGCAGTGGGATAATGCAGGGTATGGGGAGCTGCTGGTTGGAAAGCAGTGGCCCCACTTGACAAGCACTCAATCTCAAGTGTTGTTTTCACAAATTATGAGCATATTAGCACTAATGTGACAGCAGTTACTGAGCTGTGAGGGCTGGACGTAGCAAATAAACAAATTGGGATTTTGCTAATTTGTGCATGGTCAGTCTCTCCTTTCAGTTCCTGCCCAGCAGAGACTCTTGTCACCTTGCAGCACAACTTTGCATCCTCTCAGCTCCAGCCCTAACATCAGGTCAAGTTACTGAGGCTGTTTCTAAACAAATCTGTTTGCCACCCTGTAGAGAAGAAGAAAACTTGTTTGAGCTCTTTCTGCCTCTGCTGCAGTGGGGAGCAGATAATCACCCTGCCTTCCTTTTGTAAAAGCTGCCTGTGTGTCTGGTGGTGGGAAGCCATGGTGAGACTCCAGCAGTAGCACTGCCCCTCTACCTGCTGCTTTTCTTGTGTTGCCTCATCTGGTGCCATTTTTCCATGCCAGCAGCAAGGGGAAGCAGCAGGAGTGTGACACCCATCGTAGGCAGGAGCCAGAGCCTGTGTACTCAGGGGTAAGGTATGAACTCATCTTGATTAGCTCTGTGCTGTGGGTCCATCACCACCTACTTGGCTGCCAATAGCTCCCCTAATGAAGGATGATGGATTGGGCTCCAGGGATGTGGGAAGGGGCCAGCCTGTCAGGAGCAAGGATGCTCAGGAAAACTTCTCTCACCTGGAAAGGATTGAGAGCCAAGAGCTTGAGTGCAGACAGTTCCTCTTTCCTTACATCAGGACAAGTATCACTTGTGTTCCAAGGCAGAGAGGGGGATTTCTGTGACCCTGCATACGCTTGGCTGGTTAGGGCAATTGTCTGTTCCCAGCAGAGATGATCTGGTGTTTCAGAATGTTCTTTCTTGCCTTTTTCTGGTTTTGGTTAGCAAGTGTGCTTTCTCAGCCAGACGTTGACTTAACTTCTCCAGGCTGGAAGATCCGAAAGGTCATTCACGCTCCTCCGGAACAGTCTCACTTTCTGATTTGACTTTAAATCATTCTTTGGGAGTTTGGAGCTCTCTGATGTTATTTAAAAAAAAAAAATCAAAACCTTCATAAGACTGTGCAGATGAAACAAAATTGTTGTCTTAGCCCACACAGGGTATTATGCAGCCTGGCAGATCCCTTCCTTGTAGCAATAAGAAAAGGATTTGGCATTTAACCTCCTGAAATTAAACCAGAGTGTGAACTTCAATAGTTCAATCTTATCAGGGCTTTGCTAGAATAACAAATTGTGAAAAAATGTAATCATGTCTCCAATGTGACCTTGGCAGATCTGCCTCTGTGATGTGAGAGATTAGGTAACTCTAAGCAGATGTCTGTTTATTTTGAAAATAATAGTTATAAAATCTTTTTTTTCCCAGTTTGTTTGCACTGCCTGTGAAGGATATGACAGAGAGGATTGTGGTCTGCATGGAGCTCTCTGTAAGAAGCTGCTCTATTATGCTGAGCAGTAATTGCTCTTGGAGGTTTGAGTTATCGATCTATTGGTGGGGGTTCAATTTCAGTGTAAAGACCTGTGTTCATGATTTAATTGGAGTGATTAATAACTCACTCGCAGGCTAGATGGGAATCGATATGGATTTCAAACAGCAGAAGTAGTACATTTTCTCTGGTAATGTAGTAGTTGATGGTTTATTATTTGCCCTTGTTTGCCTAATTAAAATCAAAAGATTCCTTGGTATATAACTGTTCTGTCTGTTTAAAAGCTTGCAGCTGGAGTTGAAGATGTGTGCTTGCTTGCATTCGTGTTGGGAGAGTGTCTTTCTAAGTAACTTATTCACCTTGTTGCTTGTGTGTCACTCAGGTTAGGTGTACAATAGGCCATCACACATTAAAAACAGAACAAGACAAACACACCTTTAGTATATAACTACAAGAAGCTCTAGTAATGTTTTCTGGCCAGGGAAATCGAGTGGTTCCTACGTCACTGGTTTGCAGGCATTCAGCACCTGCTTAGGAGCAGCGCTGAAGAGATCTAACCCCTTTGATCCACCATTATAGCCCTGGATTAAAAAGCCTGTATGAAACTTTCAATCTCATTACAACGCCAGCATCCACAGTAGGTGCTTTAGCTGCAAATCCAGTTCCAGCTTTGCATTGAGATATTGCCAGAAGGAGCATTGCTAGGAAAATGCAGTGTGACTTACTTTGGGGGGATTTGAATGGTGATCCCTCTTCTTTATACTGTGGCCCCAATCCTTGTGTTTGGCACCCATTTTCATTCAGCTCCTGCAGCTTTGGTGTGTCATCATGCATGCTTACAGCTAACATGCCTCGATAGAGCATGGAAAGCTCCCAAATCTCTAGGAATAAAACATCCCATTAAAGAACCATAAAGCAGCAAATCAGCATCGAGTCCATAGATCTTAATGCTGTCACTCCTCTGTTTCTGCAGGAGGGGGTGAAACCTTTCTGTGTTTCAAGCTTTCTCAACAAAGGCTCTTATCTACAGGCTGGCTGAGGAAAACATTCCATGTAGTGCGTTTGAATCTTCTTTTTAATTTGCAGTGTCCAGTAAGCTTTCTGGTGGACAAGCAGATTACTATATTCAAATTAATCCTAGTGATGGTAGACCTTTCCTTTTTGATTGCCATTCACAAATGTCTTGGTATATATGTGAGCCACAGACTGAAAACACTGATCTGGATGGAAATGTTTTCATTTTAGTTGGGTATTTCTTTAAGAAGTCTTTCCTACCTGTCCTGGAAGAATCAAAGTAAATGCAGATTTGCCTTGATTGAGTTTTTGATTGGGGGAGAAACTTCAACCATACTGAGAGTGGGGGATGCAAAGCCCTTGAGGAGGTTGGGGCAGCCTGAAGCCCTTGGGGTGGTGGTGACCAATGCATGGCCAGAGCCATCTCTGAGTGCCCACAGGATGTGCCCATGGGAGTGTAGGAGAGAGGAACTCTCTGCTGAGGTGTTCTCGTAACATGGAAATCGTGGAGCATGTCAGCCCCTCGCTCTTGGGAGTTGCTGGCTCTGTGATAAAAATGAGAGCTGCTTTCTGTGTCGTGACATTAGGAAAATGACCTGAAGATATTTCACTTTTAAACTTGGGCTCTTCGGGAGGGAGGGTGGGGGAAGACACCCTTGGAAGTTAATTCTGAGGACCAAGCTGACAGTTTTTTGCCACTGTTGCTTTCTTCTAGGTTGAAAAGCTGAAGGCTTGTTACAGCCCCAGCATACAGCAATCTAGCAGGTTAAATGACTTGGGCAACACAGTTTATTAAAACTGGCAAGTGCTCGCTCCAGTTCTCTTCCTGATAGTCAGGGCTGCCTGGGAGAGTAATTGATAGTGGCAGCTGTTGGGAGGGTGTTTCAGATTGCGGCAGGGCGATGTGACTTGACAGACAGCTCTGTACAAATGAACTGAGTGAGAGGGGCCGAATCCAGAGCGGGCTGGGAAGCAGCTTCCCCTCGGTGTTGGGAATGGGCTGTGGGAGCAGCACGGAGCAAAGGTCAGCTCCTCGGCACGTGGGTGGCTGCTCTCAGCACTGGGGGCTCAGAGCCAGGCACCAGGGGCTGTGCTCACACTCAGTTCACTCTTTTCCATGAGAAAACACTGAAATTATTTGTGGAAAATCCACCAGGCGCCCATGATGTTCAGAGATACCCATGGCACAGGAGAACATTGTTTTGACACAGCCTTATGGGTAGTACTGCTGTCGTGATGGAAACTTGGCCTTTGCTTCTCAGTAATGTTAAAAATTGTCATGCTGCACACCATGGACCCTTCCAGACAGCAGTTCTATGTGCAAATCCCACGTCTTTATGTCTTACCTTGAGCTGATGTGCATTAAAATAGGTGGAGAAACTCTGTGCCCCCTTTGTTGGGGGTCTTCTGTGCTGTAGCTCTGCTTGCCTTACCTTTGCAAACCAGCCTAATCGCTTAATGTCTTGAGTAGTGCTGCCCTCCTAAAATGCAATGAAAAAGCCATCTATATAAAAGCAAAAACCATCTAGGGATAAAGAATTAGCACTTAAATATTGATTTTCACTTGTAAGCACTCTGCTAGTGTCAGTGTTATTGCTGTAAATGCAAAATGCTTTATTCTCTCTTCTGCTTATGATATGCTGCATATCCACAATACATTACGCAGCAGCCTAAAAGTTCAATTTAAAATAAAATTTCAAGAAACTACAAAATGTTTACTGATGTTAATTTATTTTTTTCTTTGTTTTGACCTACTGCTGTAAAGTCCTGCTCTTCTTTACTCATTCGCCTTGTTGATGCCTCAAAACTCTTCTCTGGGACTCATCAACTCACTCTGAAATTCTCAGCTTCTTGCCATGTATAATTCCTGCAGTGGTGCTTTTGCAGCACTTCTTGCTGGAATATGGAGCAGGGTTCACCATAGCCAGTCTGGCCTGTGTCTGTTTTCAAGGATATGTACAGGGCGGATAGATGGGCTACAGATGGTGGTTGTTGTGTTTCTTGGGAAATTGCCATTGGTAAAGATGTCATTGATGGATGTAGGAGAGGAATTTCTTTCTCACATCGCCCCATCACCCTTTGCTGTTTGAATGCAACGAGACTGCAGAGGGAGGCTGCAGAAAGACGTCTGAATGTCTCCACTTTTCTTTTTTTCAGCAGACAAAGGAAAGGCGTGCAAGCAAGATTAGATTATTTCCAATCACATTGTACGTGTGTTGACAGTCCCCTTTCAGCAGCAACCAGCAGCTTGCAAAGAGCAAGAGGCAGGGTTGGAACTGCTGTTGCCCTAAGTGCTGTTTGTATAACACAGTAACTGCTTATTGGAGTTCTCAAAGCAGCCTTTACATGTTTAATCCCTTGCACTTGAGCTACTCTTAATCAGCTTGAAAGCAAATTCCTGTAACAGAAAGGTTTAATTTGTGCCTGGGACTTTCTGTATTGTGCTTTGCCTGCAGTGCCATGTAGTTACACACTGGCAGACATGTCACCTTGTGCAGCCTTGGGGATGGGCAGTGCACAGTTATTCCAGGCACAGATTCAGAATTCAGGCAACTTTCAGATGGGGTTGTGGCTGATCATCTTTCAGGTTCAGGTAACTCCTCCTGAAACGTGCTTTATACAACAATTTAAGATACAGTTGACTTTGGGGTTTCCCTTAAACTTCACCTCTGGTTTCTACAGACAGCAGTAGCTAAAGCTCTCTGCTTTTAAAAATTGTTTTCTTCTTTACCAGTTTAAGTTGGAATTGGATGTAACCCAAGACGTAGGGAAGTTAACATTTTGCAACACTCCAAATGAACAAATTAGTCGATCAGGGAGGCGAGAATTACTAATCCCAGGTTGTTGGGGTTTTTTTCTTGTTAGAGTGGTTTCAGCCGTTTCTTCCCTGTCTCTCGCACTCAGTCATTCTTCATCCCCGTGAGATCAAGACATGTTTCACTGTCTGTTCATTTAAAAAAACCTCTCAATGGAAGAAGTCCAAAGTGTTTGGTTAGAAAATAAACAAAAGTTGGCATGCTCAAAAGGGGTAGCGCTCTGCACGGTGTAGAGTGGCAGATGTGATCCAGCCTTCCCGTAGCATGGCTGGAACATGAATCATTACAAATGTCAGATTTCCTGTGAAGGGACAAGCTGAACTGACATGCGTTCAGGTTTAATTAAGGTTGAATTATTGGAGCTGACTGTCAAGTCTTAGGCAAATTGGCTCAGCCTGTTATCATTAAGCATGAAAATTACTCTAGGACTTGGTAAAAATAAACACGTTTTTGCCTCTAGAACGTTGTGGTGTAGTCGGGTGGTTCTGTGTTTTTGTTGAGGCAGTTGTGCTCAGCTCCGTGGGTCCATCTGCTCAGGAGGGCTGGATTAGGAGCCCAAGAACAGAAATTTCTGAAAGGATCTCAATGCAACCTGATCCAGCTTGCAGAAAAGGGAATATTTGGCTGCTTTCCTTGGGATATTTACATATGAGAGCAGCAGTCAGCCTGGTCAGAGCTTGGGCACACAAGAGTGTTGTTCCCCTAGGAGAGATATTCAAGCGTCCTGCAGAGAAACTGGAGAGTTTGAGATCCTGATCAGAATGGGTAACATCTCCCATTAAAATCATTAACTGTCTGAAGAATTTCAGGAAAGATAGCTCAGAGACTTCCATGTGTGCATTGCAGCCATGAGGAGGAGAAATGGCAAAGTCACCAAACACCAGCATTCTCCCATTCCTGTGTGGTGGCTGAGAAGGCTTGGACATTCTGCTCTCTCACATGTTTTTTCCACCCTTGCCCACGAATTCACATCATATCTTTCCCTTCTCCGTGGTTCTGCTTTTGTGCAACATGGCTGCAAAAGGAGAGAAGATACTCTCACTCATGCCTGTAGCTTTTCTGGGGGAAGGGGAAAACTGGCATGTGGGTATTTTCATTGATGTCAAGAACGAAACACAAAACCATTGCAGTGCTGCATCCTGAGAGATGGAAGTTGGCAGCAGGAATTCGTCATGTACCCCTAGTACTAACTAACACAACCAGGCTTGGCTGGTCAATTCAGTCAGCAAGGGAGCCTGAGCTTTTGCTTTGAGAAAATTGCAAATGAGAACTAATGCTGAAACCACAGGGAATCAATAGTTGCACATAAAACTGGTCAAACAGCTGCTTTTAATGTGGGACTTTATTGATTTGTTTTGGATCTAATTGACTTTTTACTCAACTAACTTTTGTGGTGCCAGTGTGTTTTGAATATACACCATTAGTCTACATTGCCTATAATTACACATTACAAAGTTTAACTCTGTAGGAGGAGGCCTGTTGGATGTAAAGAGCTAATGTGCTCTGAGGAAACCTATGCTCAGGAATGAAACACAATTGCTTTTAATGGGTAGCTCCTGAAAATAGTGGAATCTACAGCTGTGAACACACTTGCTCCAAAATGCAATGTGGGGAGCCTTGAGTTGACTAGGCAATGACAATTTTTCAGATGTTGGTAATAAAATCTGAGGAAAATTTACAAACATAGGTAGCATTATAAAAAATAATGGTGAACAAGAGCAATGAGCATTTGACTTTATAAATAAGTTCTAAGTAGCATTGGAACCAAGTCTAGCTACATCTTATAACCAGGTTACCTGTGATGCATAAATTCATATTTATGCATCACATTATGAAAAAGAAATTCACTGAAATGAGAGTTAGGCTTATATTTATTGTAGAGAATAATTTAGGATCTCCAGACATTGTGTCAAACCTGTAAAGATATATAAGGTGCTGGAAAGTGTAGTGTTGATAGTACTTGCTGCCAGCCAAAACACCGGTGTTTGGAAAGGCTTCTGTTCCTGTTACTTGTGGGTTTGAGGCCCCAAGACCTCAAGACATTTTCAGCTGATAAATACAGTTCATATGTTTCCATTCATTCTCTTCTCACATTCTGAATATATACATATACAGTGATTAATTGATTGATTGATGGATGAAGGAAATGGTGCATTGGTGAGAGTGCAAGCAGAGCCAGAAGCAGTGTGGGAAGCTGCCTTTTATCTCAAGGAAGGAGATGCCATCACCACGTGGGCATTCTGGGTGCAGAACGTGAGCTGCAGGCTCTGATTCATTCGCTGTCCTCCTCCCATCTGGTGCCAGCAGAGTGCTGCTCAAGAGCAGCAGTGGGAGCTCTGGCCTCGCATGGGCTGGTGCACAAACGCCGGTCAGAGCGTCTCCATGGCCAGAATTAGCTCGTGGTGTGTGTTGTGTGTTATTTCCACACCCTCCTACATCAGGAACTGGCTCGGTCCTTTGATGAGATGGGAGAATTTCAAAGGTGGAATGTGTTTGTGAGGGTGTTGAGAGCATGTTAATGGGTGTAGGTAGCATCTCTTGAGTGTCTGCAAGGCAGCGAAGTGCAGGCAGCCCCTGATGAGTTTTGATGGGTGACAAAAGCCCATCTCCCAAAAGTCAGAGGTGCTGTGTGTGCACAGTGGGGCAGGTATGTGTGAAACACACCAACAGCATTTGTTCTTGTAGCCCATGAAGATCTTTCCTTGTAAATGTGGATATGTGTGCACTCAAGGATACACAGATGAGGTCAAAAATGGAGATACAGTGGGAGTTTAATTGCTTTCATGTTGGTCTTTTCAGTTGTCTTTGACCTTTTGGATACTGCTTGATCTGAAATATCTCTTCTTTCCTCCCTTTTTCCTTTGCAGCCTTTTAACTCTTTGGGATGCTTTGTTTAGCTTAATTATGAAAAATGGCAAGGTTTGGCACTGTAGAAGGAGTGATTCCATATGGAATTCTCACTGTAGGTGCATTTTGCAAGGTCACAGCATTTCTGATAGTTTTGGCATGCTGTGCATACAGATGTTTGCACTGTTTAGGGTGAGCAGGACTACACTTGGGTGCTCACTGAATTTCTGACTGGATTTTTCCAGCGTTCTCTGTTCTATTCTTCCACATAAGTGTGTGGCCAGGGGACAGCAGCGTCACAGCTTCGCTGCAGAGCTGTCCCATCCTTTGTTACACAGAGATCCCAGGTAGCCTCCATCCTGGAATACAGGTGGGGTTATCATTAAGGATTGATGCTTGGGTCATGGTGCATTGTAGCTAGAGTTGAGCCTAAATCCCATGTGGGTTACCTTGAAAGAGCATTGAGAAAATGAAATGTCTGAATGATCAGGCATGTGTTTCAAGAACATGAAACTTATATTGAGCAGGAAATACTGTAGCAGTAACTTGAGACATGTTCACACTCCTATTGTACATAACCTTGGGCCCCTGAAGAAGTCACAAAGTGGTGTATTCTGTGTAGTGTGCATTCATTTAATGACAGCTAAGTCTCTTGCACACACATGCTAAAAGTTCCGTAGACTGGCCAGTCAAGGACAGCGGAAGGACAGCCACAAACACACATCCATCTTGTAGCAGCAGTGCTCCCACGGCGCTCCCACCAGCTGAAACATGACTTGTTTTTTTCCCAGGCATATGTCCTACCAAACAGAGAAAGAAATGCAAACCTTTCAGCATGTGCTTTGTTCTTTTTCTCGTTGCTCCATAAGGTCCCACCTTGAATGACAAGCCAGAAGCGAAAGCAGCCAATGTCCCCAAGGTGTCTGGGCTAGAGCGGAGCCGGGAGCTGAGCACCGACGTGCCCTTCGCCCTGCCCATCCCCAGCCCCCAGCCAGTCGCTGCCGTTGTGACTTCGACTTCCTCAGCGCCCACGTCAAGTGCCAGAGCAAGCCCATTGCTGAAGAAGGAGCCAGTGATTTCAGCACCAGCACCACCCAGGCTCACGCCTCAGCCGCAGCCTCGGCCGCAGTCACAACCTCAACCTCGGCCGCAGTCGCAGCCTCAGTTAATCCCTGACCTTCGGAGCCAACCTCCGAGCCACATCCCTCCGCCTCTCAACTACCAAGTGCATCACCAGGTGGCCCACAACGGACTCAATAATATCAGGTAGGGGGAAAGGATGCTCACATCATCTTCAGCCTGGGCTAAAGCTTGTTTCAAATGGGGTAGAAATTGCTGGGAGGCGATATAAGCACTCATCTGGGGTAAGATGGTCCATGCTTTGGATGTTGGACTTCATGGGCTGACTCCACAGGCTGGATTTCCCAGCTCTGGTGGATCAGTGCATTTGAAACGGGATAAATGAGGTGATAAATGGACACCTTCTGGGAGAAAGGCATGTGTTCCTTTCAGTCCAGTTTCTAGTAAAATTCTGCATGGTCTTGTCTGAGGCAGCTGGTTCTTGCCTTACGTATTTAAGGAGGTTTGAGTTTCAGCAAGAACTTCATTCCATATTCAGAAATATTTCCATTGAAGTGGGTTTGCTCATGGTTATCAGGTTTTTTGGCTCACCAGCATCAAAAGAGGGATATCTGTCTTGGACTATGATCTTTGTTGGTCCCTTCCAGCTCAGAATATCCTGTGATCTGTATTGGAAAACGCTGTGTCCCTTAGACCAGGGCTCCTGTGTGGGCTGATAAATCTGCTTCAATCTGATGTGTTCAGATCTTGCAGGAGGCTTAACTCCGCTGTTTAAATTGCCTCCATCCAGTAAGGAGGGTGGTTGAAAATGGTATGGATAAAATGTTTCTAGAGAAAAGAGTTTGGTCAGTCAACTGGAACGTGTATAGTCTTTTTGCTGGTACAGAAAACATGCCTTGCCTCCCAAGCAAGAGCTAGGCTAGTTTAAACAAGATGAGAAAACTGATTTAAAGCATAATATTTGACTGCACAAAGGTCAGAATATGAATACAGAGAGCTGCCATTAATGTGTATTTCACAGTATCCTGCATACTTAAGCTCTGTTGTGGTTTTACCTTGTAAATGCCACCATAGTATAAATGGTGAAGAATATTTCAAACTATTCAAGATCTCTCTGAGGTTTAGCTTGCAACAAATATTCAGTATTGTGGGAATTACACAACTAATAACTGCGGTGATAACGTGTTTCAGCCCACAAAACTTAGATCACTTGCAATGGAGTAATAATAATAGAAGAAGATGTAAAATGCAAACTGTTATGAGAAAAATTATTAATGTGGTGTGCGTTTGCATGCTTGTGTGACTACAACTGCACAGCACACGTGCAGCAGATCCAGCAGGGCCCCAGAGTCACTCATTCTGCAGCTCTGCACACCCAGAACAACGGAAAGAGGAATCAGTGTCACTGCATCCTCTGGTCACAAGGACCCTCATGGGCACTGCAAGGTCACCAGAGGCTTAATAAAGGTGCAAAATCCAGCTGCCTCTGTGGCCTTCATCAGTACTCATAGATAGCTCTGAGGATTGTAGCACCAGAGGAGATGTCCCTCCAGAGAGCCCCAAGGCCTGTTCTGCCCCATTGGAGACGTTCATTAAGATTCGTTAACTGTCTCCACTGCCATTAAGACAAGCAAAAGCATAAGCCTGGGGAGATCAGTGTTCCATAGTTGAGTTGTTTCTGGTATTTCTTGCACTGTTTCAGTCCTGTATTGTAACACACTCTTTCTCTCTCTGTCTCTCCCCCCTCCCTCCCATCTCTCTCTCTCTCTGCAGCCGGAGCAGCAGTGCTAGCAGTGCAACAAGCATCAGCCTCCCGAAGCACCTGCCCCTCTCCCCCCAGATTCCTCCACACCATTCCTCCGGCCCAGCTCTGCCCCTCTCCATCTCTAATCTTGCTACCTCGCACTTCTCTCTCAGATCGCAGACCCAACACCAGCACCATCCGGCCATGTTCGCCACCCCACCCACGCTGCCACCTCCACCAGCGTTACCCACCAACAGCCTCGTGATACCAGGGCACCCTGCAGGTAGGTTCCCTCCTTCTGCCAGGGCTGATGGGCCGTGCATGCACTGGAGGGGGTTGAGAGATGGGCTGGCTGGTGGGCAGGTGAAATTCTTTGACCCCTCCATAGGCAGTGTGTGCTGGAACTGTGACAGTGCTCATGGAACAGGTAGGAGACCTGGACGTGCTTTACCGGATGAGAGGCTGTAGACATAGCACTGTAGCTTCCTGTAGGAAGTCTTCAAAATAAATGCTTCAAAAAAATGTCCTGTTCAGGGCATGAGTTGTGCATAGTCGTGAGTATTCCAGTCGTCAGACATTTTTTTTAAGATTAACAGAGTAGTGATGCACAGTTTGCCATTCTCCCCTTCTCTCTCCCCTCTCCAAAGAAAGCTGCTGCTGATAGAACTGATGAGAAAATACTGTTTCTACAATTGTTCTAACTGAGCACTTGAATCTCACAGAGTCCCCTCAACCAGCAGCACATCCTGCCAGCAAAGCAGGATCCTCTGCCTGCAGCAGCACAACTGCTCTGTGCCCATGGCTCTGTGGCCTTTCAGTCTGAGCCAGAGACAGCTCAGCTGACAAGCTCTGCTGTTCAATTCTCACTGTCTTTGCATCCTTTTAAAAAGTTTCCTTTGTTCACCCTGGCCCCCATTCTATTGTCACTTCTGCCCTAAATGCCCTGTTTATAGCTTATCCATTAGCCTACAGCTGTCCCTGGAAGAGACCCTGGCAGCTGGAGACTTCCCAGCAACTTTCACTTGCTGGGGCCTCCTTTTGATCTGGCATTTGACTCCACAACTAACTCAGCAGGGATTAAACAGGACAAGCATTTTGCAAAAAACCCACTCTGTTTCCTATGAAGTCAGTTAAAGGAATAAGGAAATGGCAGATTTGCTGTGGAAAAATCTGATGGTCTTGCATCCCCTTTTTTTCCTTCCAGGAGCTAAATAATGTCTCATTATTTTTAACTGCTTCTTAAAGTGAAAAAAAAGTACGAATTGGTCCAAAGTGAGCTCTGAGAATGATGATAGACAAAAGTGCTGTGGGTTCCCAGCCAGAGACAGGACCACATAGGCCAAAGCTGGCGGCTGTCACGGGCCCTGGCACCATCTAGAATTTCAACCACATGGCTGGGAAGATGTTGGCAGCACTGTGGGAGACCTATTCACTGCTTCCCCTGTTTAAGGCAAAGGACTACTGTGATGGAGACTTTGAAAGCTCTGCGAAAGGAAATAGCAAAGCGCTCACTAAAAGCATGATATTGCAGTCACTGAAAGCAAGTATGTTTTCACCATTAACTTCAGGAGGTGCAAGATCAAGTGACCTATTCACATTCAGCAGCTTGCCAGGAAACAGTAACAGTCTTGCTCCTACTAAAAGGATTTCTCCTGCAATTTAAGTAGGAGAAGCCTAAGTTAGTGGAGGGAAAGGTCTGGGCGTCTAACCCTGCAGACAGTGAAATGCCTCTTGTCTGCACTATATGAAATGCCTGCAAAGTGGCACATCATAAAATCAATACAGAGTGCTGCAGAGCCAGGAGCTTCTGTTGTCATTCACATAAAACTTTCTTAAAAGCAAACAATATTGCTGAGCAGCCTTGAAGAGCGAGACAAGAATGCACTTCTGGTGGCATTTCTTCCTTTTAAAAGCTAAAGCTAATACAAGTAACTTAGGAGCAACCCTTGCTGGGCTTCTGCCCTCTGCTCAGCACTGCCCTGATGTAGGACACACAGAGCAATCAGTGGTCTGTGTCACTTCTCTCCAGAACATGAGGGCACCATGAGCAGGAGTGACCTGTTTGTGCCATGCCCAGCTCCTGTGTGCACACAGGACAGTGTTCCCAGGTCCCCAGGGTGCTCAGGCACTCTCCTCCTGGTTGTGTTATTGTGTGACTGGACCTGACATCCCTGGCAGGTACAAGAAGTTAGTTCTGATCCAGACATTGCTCAGAGCCCCTCACAGGGTTGGGTTATTCCTTGGTAATTCCATCCTTACCATGAAGCAGCCACTCCTCCGAGTGCCACTCAGCCTCTCCAAACATCTCCAGGCTGTTTCTTTTCCTGATGGAGGCCAAAGCTGTGGTAGAGGGCTATGGGCTGGAGCCAGCTGCAAATCTATCAGTCTGACTTCAAGTCTCTTAAAGAAATTGGATATCAGAGCACTTACAACTGCCGACTTGCTTTTATCTCTCCCTCCAGAAAAGTGGATTATCTTGATGCTAACAGAAGGATTCAGTTTCTTTAAGTCATGCCAGATTTAAAAGCGTAAACACACGCACACATGAAATCATACTCATATTCTCTAAAGAGGTTAGGGTTTGGACATAACTGCTTTCAGCCTATGTTTTTTTATTATTTGCTCAATCCAAGGAGAACCCTCTTTTGCTCTAAAGCCTTAGCTTCAGTATCACAAATACATATACTTTCTGGTTTTGTATTAATTATTATAAAGAGTGTAGCAGTACACAGTACCTACTCTTAGCAGTACATTATTACTGAAAAGCAAATGACTTAGGCACCCAAAATTTGCTTTCAAACTTTCCATAGGCTTTAGGCTTCTAAGTGGTAGTAGAGACCTTGAAGTTCCCATCAGAGTGCCTGTTTTTAAAGATCTTAACCATATCACTTCAGAAAGTGATTGATTTAGGCATTTCTAATGTTACTGTAAAAACTTGAAGTAAAAGAAATCCCTGCAGAACATGAAATAAAACTTTAAAGTGCAGGTGTTCTTTTGCCCCTTTATATTCAGAGCTGTAGTTTAAAAGGGTTGTTACAGTGAAAGAAGGGGATTCATGTAAATTCAGAAGCCAGTAGATCAGTCAGGACTGGGTGTGTGTCATCCACAGCTGGGGACGCAGATTGGTCTTCACTTAAAAAATATATAACATGTTGGATGCTGATCCCTGTTTGAAGTTTTTAGGCAAAGCCACAGATGGATTTAATTATTCCACCAGCAGACATTTTGGAGAAGTGGACATTGGTCCTTATTGTCATCAGTGACATCATTTCTAAAGCAGTGGTATCTTCCCCTGCCCTGAACCACATTCACATTCAGTGCAAGTTGTTATTCCAGAGGAAGATGCTGAGAAGAGGCCACATCACATGGTGGAACATTTTGTTTCAGCAGTCTTTGCAACCTTGAGGAGATCTTGAGCCACTTCAGTGTTTCTCTTCTTCCCACTGATCCCTCCTCTGTATTTTCTCAGAGGAGAAAAGCCTGGAGGCAATGACAAAAAATAAGAATTACAGCCTGTTATAAATGGAGAAAAGGACTGCATGGTATTTAAGATCTCAAAAAAAACTTACTGCAGAGAAGGCCTTGATTTGTAGGATGGATGTTTCTGGTCACTGTGTGCATGTCCTGGGGCTGAGAAGGGGGAGGGTGGCCTAAGGGATGGATGGATGTCCAAGCAGGTACTTTCCAGCACCCAAACCCACAGTTACCTCATTGCGCTGCAGATCTTGTCAAAATCTTCCCAGTGAAGTACATGTATGTTAGAGCTTAACACACACGGATTTTCAGTGTGTGTGTGCCTCTGTCACACCCCCAGAGCACGAAGGTCACTGGGGCTCGTTCTAAAGCGAGCTGTTGGCCTCCGGGGCTCTGGTGCGGGATGCCGTGGCCACCGTGCCATGAGACCGGACCTCTGAGAGCTGATCCCAGAGGTGAGGCTGGCCTCTGAGCGTGTCCCAGAGGTGAGGCTGGCCTCTGAGCCGTGTCCCAGGGACACCTTGGTGGCAGCAGGTGCCGGGGAGGCGGGCGGGGCGCGGCGGGTGGGCCGGGCGGAGTGCGAAGCCCCGATGATGTTTTCTGCTGTGATGACTCATGGTGTTCTCTCTTGTCTTTAGATACCAGCCTGTTGATATCATTCAACCAACCAATCATGTATTGCCAGCCTCATTCGGGGATTCTGATTGGTACTTTGTCACAGGCATCTCTCTTACCTCCACCAATGAGTCCTCACGTAGAAAACCACCACAGCATGACCTGCAGAAACAGGGAATGCCAGGTGAATATTGACTCTTTCTCCTCCGTCTTTGTGGTACTCACAGGCCCACGGGCCTCTGTGTCTTTTTTTTTTCTCTCTCTCTCTCCTCTAGATCACGAACTGCTCAGGCAAGAGCTGAACAACCGGTTTTTGGTTCAGAGTTCGGACCGGGCCGCTGCCTCACTTGGCCCGGTGCCGCTGCTGAGAGCGGAGTTTCACCAGCACCAACACACGCATCAGCACCAACACACCCACCAGCACACATTCACTCCTTTTCCATCCAGCTTGCCCCAGACGCCGCTCATGCCGCCCTCTGCACCTCCCATGGTGCGTACCCCAGCCCAAAATGTGAGGATAAGTAGAGCATCTCTGGTCAAAAAGCCTAACCCGCTCTTGTCAAACAAAACCCAGCCCTCTTCATTTCAGCCAGGCATGCTTTCCCTGCCCTTCCAGCCTGGAGGCCAGCACTCCCAAAAGGACCACCTTTCCAGCTGGAGCCCCCACACCAAGCCTCCTGCTCTCCCGTGCTGTTACCCACGAGCAGATAGAGCACCCACGAGACAAGTCCAGAACTCCTTTAGTTTCCTTTCTGTGTGTCCTGCTGTGTATTTCTATTCCCTCTTTCCCAGAGCCAGCTGCCTTGACACACCAAAAAACAACCAGGATGCCACAGGATGGGTGATTCCCAGCCCCACAGTCCCCACAACTGCTGAGTGTAGGGCAGACCGTGCTGGCTTACCCAGAGCTCTCACCACAGTGCAGCATCTCATCTGATACCAGTTCTGTCCCTCTTCCTCCTAAGACCTGATCTGAATTGATTTAGGCATTTTATTACTTGATTACATCAACAAGCACTAATTTGTGTGTGGCTGGTTCTGGTGGGAGAGATCCTCCTGGTCGTGTAATAAGCATTTTGTCATTGAATTTGCTTGTAACACAATGGGACTTTGCTGCAGCTGTTACAAAATTGTTAGGGATCTGCTACAAATGGATTTTGTCAGTACTTTAAAACACATTCTCTCCCCATTTCTGGCAATTACTTTGTGAGATTGAAAGCACAAGATTGAGCTTTTTTCCCCCTCTCTGTTTCACACTGTGTCCAAAATGCAGAAACAGCCCTGTTTAAGGCTAGCAAAAGCAGCATTTGGGAAGAACTACCAAAGCCTCAAGGAGCATAGTGTTTCCCACTTTTCTTTCCCACTGCTGACTGCCCGATGACATTCTTGGGTTGTAATCTGCTTAGCAGCAAGACAATTAAAAGCAATATCATCCACCCAAAATTCAGCCCCAGGTGTTTGCTCAATGTACTTGTGTGTAAACACCTTCCTTTCTTTCCTTGGTCCATGTAAAACAATCCTGAATCTCTTCTCAGAAGTCTCCTGTGTTATTTAAGAGCTGTGATATCTGAGCCTGTGAACAGCTCCCTCCTCTCCCACCCATGCCTGTTGATGTCAGCCTTCAGACCGAAAACAACTTGCAAGGCTCTTTTGTTATATTTCACTCACATCTTCTTATATTCCACTAGATCAGGTCTGCTAATCCCAACACCAGAGAAGAGTGTTGAAATTACAGCTGCATGTGTTTGGTAATTTATGGTATTTACACTGGAGGGGACATGGCTCCAGTAATAACTGTAATTAATGAAATTACAAATCTACTCTCCTGCACATAGAGGAGTGTGAAACAGCAGCTGACTTGCCAAATAAGCAGCTTTTCATGGGGTCCTACAGCTCCCTTCCCTGCCTTCTTCCTCACTCCCTCCTCCCCAGCAGAATGTTCTTGCTGTTCAGAAATGCAATGTGTGTGATTTGGGTTTGCTTCCGAGATGGTACAGGGCAAACGGGGCACAGACTACACACGTGGAGGTGTTAAAAACCCCATGCTGGAATGGAAAAGGTTTACAATCACCTTTTCTCTGGGAAACTCTCCCTTTTGCAGGGAAGGGGGAATATATCGAGATTTGTGTATCTAAAGTAATTTGGCACTTTCCCAAAAAATTTTGGTGCTTACAGGAACCCAGAAAACTGGGAATTGGTATTGGCTGCCCCACAGTAGATGTTGGGGTCTCATGGAAAATGTTTCTTAGCTGCTAGTCTGTGATCTAGTTCAGCAATCCAGGGGCAGATCCCAGATAGGGACCTGGAGCTGAACTTCCCTGTGTTTCTCTGCACTGCAGTCTCAGGGCTGCTCTCTTCCCAGAGCAGGAGCCTGTCTGTGCAGTGCCTGAGACAGAGCTCTGCAGTGAGCCTTGGCTGTGCCCAGCGTGGCCCAGGGGCTGCTCTGTTAGCCTGGGGAAATCAGTCATCTCCCTGATGAGCGAGTATGGAATAACCAGTCAGTTCTGCTCTGTTAAACGCTTACACACGGGCCATGATTATTTGTCTGTGTTGAAATCCTGATGTGTCTGCTACTGCCGAAACCAAACTCACCTCTTTCCTTTTTTTTGTCTCTTTTCTTTCCAGTTTGACAAGTACGCTCCCAAATTAGACAACCCTTACTTTCGACATTCCAACGTGAGTGCTCACCTTTCTAGTTGGTTTCTTTGTTAATGGTTCTGCTTGCTCTTCTTTTGCTTGTTTTCAATTGATGAGTAGTGTTTTGATCCATTCATTTCTAAAGCTCTTTTTTCCGTCTTGATTTTTATGTTTTGAAGGTACAAAGTTTTCTTTGGGCTTTTTTTTTTTTTTTTTTTTTAAATTCTCTGTCTCCTGCATTTTTGCTGCTGCGGCTCTGTATCGCTGTGCCTGGGATGGCAGGGAATGCGCAGGAATTGCTCAATCAGTGGTCATTGCAGTACCTTTGCAGCTGGTGCTTCTCCCAGTGCGGCAGCCCGGAGTGCATGGCTCTTTCACAAGGTTTTGCTCAGGTCACAGGAGTAAGTCAGACTGGTGGTTTCTTCCTGGTGCTCCCCACTGCTCCAAAGCACAAAAAACAACATGTTTTGGGACTTGTAAAACTGCTCTGTGTGCTCAGGAGAGGCCTAAGCAAAATTTAACCCAGCCTACACAACTACAAGGTGGTGTGCATGTTGCCTGTTGTTAGAGTGCAATGCAGCATCTTGTGGTTCCTTTTGCTTTAAAAATTAAAGCAGATCACATTTCAAAACAGGATCAATTTGTTTGCAACGGCAGAAAAATGCAAAGTTAATGGAAAGTGAACATAAACCCCAAATTATGCTCTGTGCTTCCTGCAATAGTCCACAATTTTTAAAGGCACACTTGTTCAGCACTATCTAGAAAATTTATCAGATGAGTGCATTTTTCAAGTTTTGGCTTTGCTCTTAAAACTTTTGAAAGCAAATTTATCGTGTATTTTCACTGTGGCACTTGTTCAGCACAGTACTATTTTTGTGTGTGCCAGGCTTGGCACCTACCTCCATTATTGTTCAAGTCATCCTGTGACATAAGCATCTCTTTTTCTTTTGTAGTTCTTTCCAACCTATCCTCCAGCAATGCCTGGAATGCCACCCATGCTTCCACATTCAGGTCCCTTTGGGTCACTTCAGGGAGCATTTCAACCGAAGGTACAAACTTCTTCTTCTGAAGGCTTTGTTCTTTTGCTGGGAGAGAAACTGTGTTCAGAGTCGTGTCTCTGGTGATTTTGTAGCACATGATTTGAATAGCAGAAGTACAGCACAGGGTTGGAAAGGATAACCCTGCAGAATTGTGAGCATCCTCTGCACAAAGCAGCCAACACTTTAGCAGAAATTTTCTCTTGGCACTGCAGATCCTTCCTTGGAAAGGATGTAGCCGTTCACTTGGGAGGTCTGCTGAAACTGGAGGAGAAGCATACAGTGAAGTGCATTATTTTGATTGAAATGTTTACAGCTCATAAGAGACTGATGAGTCCCAAATCATTTTATAAATCTAATGGTCTGAGATTGCAAAAGATAAGCTGTGTTTATTCCCAGAAAAAACAATGAGAATTTGACTGCACAAGTGTGGGAACAGTAGGGAGAGACTGCTGTAAATGGGTAGAGCAATTTGAAGGAGCTGTATTTTTACTCCCAGCTCCAGCACTGTCTGACCTTGGGCAAGTCGCTTAAACCTTCTGTTCCTCAGCTTCCTCATCTATAAAGTTATCTTGCAGTGGGTTTTATAAGGGTTGATTAATGCCTGCAAGCTTCTTTGAGATAATGTGTTTGAAAGGTGCACTGCAGCTGTAATATGTCATTACAACTAGCACTGATTGGCATTTGGAAATGTTGCCATGATAACCCCTGGTTTTTGGCAAATTCTGTGGTGTGCACTGCTTTTTTTTCCCTCCCGGACATGTTCTTTTTATTAACTACTTTTGAATGTACCAAAACTGTTCAATCTCTCCAAACAAGAAATAATGGATTGTATCTATATAGCATTTGTTTGAAAATGGAGCACGTACTCCATTTGCAAGGTGATGTGTTCAGCTTGCTTACATGCTGTGATTTTAGAGATTTCTTATCTTGAACTGCATTTCCATTGTAAGAAGGCTTGAAGGACCAGTACTGTAGCCAGGCAATTCCTGTTTACATTTGGGAGGTGATTTCCATACCCACACAAGGCAGGTCTGTGGGATGTGCTTCCCTCAGCAGTGTCGCTGATGTCAGTGGAAGTCAGTAATTAGCAACTGCTGCAAATAAGGCCTTTTGCAACCTTCCCCCTTAACTTAATGCTTTTAATGGAAGCCAGAGTATTTCCTCAGTGCCCATCGAATCCTTGACATTATTTTGTTTTAGGGATACATTGCAAATAGCAAAGTCTCTAAAATGGCTTTGTTCAGCAGGAGTTCTGTATGTAGTGGCTGCAGGCCTAGAGAAGGAGCAGTTCATGGAAACAGAAGGGAGCAAGAGGGACTGAACATGACCATCCCTTGATGGGATTTATCTGCCAGTGTTAATTGCTGTTATTCTTGCAAGGGATGCCAGGGAGTCCCTACAGACCCTGAGTAGTCAGGGTGTGAACTTGATTTTCCAAGAAAAGGAGCTGCAAGAAAAGTGGAATTGTCCAATTTTTACCCATGTGCAACCAGGGCTGTTTTGCCATAAGGCTCCTTCTTGTTAAAGAGGAGCTGCTGCTACACCAATGGCATCTTCTTGTGCTTTCCATCTTCACTACAGAGCTTCACAGATCCCATCTCACTGTAAAATGCCATTAGGCCAAAGAGCAGTTACATGGCAAGGAAAAAAAGTGAGCACAGACCCTTTAAGCAGGTTTTTAAGCAGGTCCTAGTGCTGTTATAATTGGCTTTTAATTCATTTTAATGGCAGATACATCTAACATTTGCTAGCTTGAGTTTAAGCAGTGCAAGGTCACACTCTGGTGCCATGGTTAATCGCTGACATCATTTGATCTCTGGACAGTGCAGTATTTACATACAATCTAACATCTGAAAAAGAGAGGAATAGGTTGAAAAATGGATCTGCTGCTTTGGCACATTGGTTTCCAGTTTCCCAGAGGAGGCAGAGCTGAACTCTAGGCAAAGCCACTCCAGTCATCGTTACTGCATTGTTCTTCCCTGCTCCCTCCATCCCAAGCTGTTTGACTAAAGCCTTCGTAATCACTGCAGACCCGATGATTTGGGTTTGGCACTCTGACTCCTGCACTTCTTGCTTTCCAAAGCAGAGATCTTGGTTTTGTTTTTCCCCTTCCCATGGCAGTTGCCTACAGCTGTGCGTGTGAGTCCACTGCACATAAATCCAGGCTGACGGTAAATTTCTCAGCGAGTTTCCCGAAGGCTATTTCTCACAAGCTAAGAACTTGAAAAGGTCAGAAGTATTCAGTTTACTTTGCTGGAGGAAGCATTCACGTCTTTCTCCAGGGGACAAAGGGACAGGATGACACCATGCTATTAACATGTTGTGATCTTAAAGCTCTTGCCTGTATGAAAGCTGTAACTTATTTGCCACCTTATATCTACCTCAGCTGTCAGAGAGGCCCTGAGAGCTCCAATCTGCCTGGGGAGTGCATTGACTTACCTACACACACATGAGAATTCGCTTTTTAATGAGTCTGGAAGTTACGTAGCCTTAGACAAACTAAAACCTACCTTCCCTCCCACACCCAGGATTATACTCATGCCTTGTTCTGTTTGAAATCTGCTATGATTTGACCTAAAACATGAGTGAAATAATCTCTTGGGGAATGAGGTTTAACCCCTCTGCACTCAGCTGCATGGAGGCACCAGGTGCAGTTGCTGTGGGAGTGGGAGATGGATGAATGCCGGAGTGAGGAGATGAACGAGTTCTTGGGGATCATCTAGGACAGGACAGCAGGTGGGATCTGGAGGAGGAACAGGGATTCATTCAATGAGGTGTTTAATTCTTCCTGGAAAGTGATGGCGTAAACAATGCAAAGCTATAAAAGACCCACAAGCACCTTCTAAGGTTTCTGGTTTTGCCTTGTCGAAGCAAATAGATGGGCTGTTGCCGGTTCAGGCATTGTGTTACCTGGCCCCAGTCAGGAAGGGGCCATGGTCCAGAGTGTGGACTATGGGACTAGGATAGGATGCTTGAAATATTCTGTTCCTGACTGCTGTGCTGGTTGCTGCCTGAAAAATGGAGGGAGTCAGACCACCTTTCTCATTCTCTCGCCTACCTGCTGCCTGTTTTGGCTAAAGAATAAGCTTGGGGAGCAGGGACTGTCTCTTCCCATGCACTTGCACAGTACAACGGGGTGTGATCTCAGTGGGGCTTAGGGGTGCTGGAATACTGTTGCTGCTGCTCAATAATGATAAATGACATGGTGGTTAAATGCTGTTGGCTGTCAGTAAGAGATAACATTTAGCACTAATGTAGCAATATGCGTGTTCAAAGCACAGTGCAAACATGCACTAATTAATGCTGTTAACATCAGATAGAGATGTTAAATGTACCACTGGTATGATACAGTATTTTTCACGCTATGTTCTTGTCTTTCAGACTTCAAACCCTATTGATGTAGCAGGTAGACCAGGCACAGTCCACCATACGCTGCTGCAGAAGACTCCAGGGGTAGGAAAAAATGCATAACCTTCTTTTCAGCTTATCTGGATTTACAGTAAACACAGTGATTGCTGATAAAAAAAAAAAGGGAGAGCAGGCTGGTGAGCAGATTGGCCTTCTAGACTGGGAACATGCAGTCAGGAGAGAAGTTTTCTTTCTCTGGTGAGACGGTAACCTCCACCAGTCACGAATTCAAAGAGATGTATTGACTTCTTTAAAAAGTCAGAGGAAAATGGGGCAGGAAACCCCTTCAGTATCTTTCCCTTAAGTATTGCTTGGAGAGTAGTTTTATGTGCTCCTTTTCAGAACTGGCACTGTTCAGTTGCTGGCATGAAGCTGCTTTGTTTATCATAAAATTCTGCTGAGTTTGGTTCAAGGAATGAAAGAGAAGTTTTAAGCCTTCTTTAAGCCTTTTAGGTTTCCCGTGTCACAGGGGACTTCTCTGGAACATTGCTTTCTAAATGCTTTTACTTGTTCAGAGGAAGGAAGTTCCCCACCTTTCTGTATATTGGCTAGTTTTAGAAAGACTGATTGTTTTATTTCTGCTTTTTCCATAGGTGTCAGACCCCTATAGGCCTCCAGTAAGAGTAAGTAAGGTTTGTGGGGGATTTTATATACATATTTATGCACAGACATTTGGATTATTGTGCATGCACTTTTGAAATTTAACATGTTCAGTAGAAAATTGTCATGCTCATTCTTTACTTCAAGCAAAATGTCAGTTAGCTCTCTGCCACTTCTGATTAATAACATTTACGTTGAATCGCAGCCTTATTTTGCATCCATTTATGTGCATTAGTAGTTCACGGTATGAAATGAGGGTCACAGAAATAAATGACTGTGAGCATGGGCAGACACTCACCAGCCAACAGATTCATGGTGGCTCAGGTCAATGTGCTGATGTTCCACGTGAGCAGTGGAACAGTGAGTACCACAGCTCAGCTGAAAACAGGCACTTGTTCAGCTGTGGCACTGCTCATCCTGGGGATTGTTTGTCTGTAGCCTTTTCCTCCCCAAAAGCCAGTAGCCATAATAACCACGCATGACTTAGCCTGCAGTGCAGCAGGGGTGAATGAACAGGGCTCCTTTCAGAGACAGAACTCTGAACCATTAGTTGCTTTCTCTTAAGCATGGCACACTGCTCTTTGCTGCCATTCATTTCAATTTAGGAAGGGGGGAGCTCAAGTAGGAAAGAACAAGGCAGGATCTCAGATGTCCACGAGATGGGGAAGATACCCCACATTCTTCCTGTTTCCTTCTTAATTTAAACATCATCTGCTGCAACACAGAAGCAAATGTTGATCACCCATTGTGCCGTTTTAGTAATCAGCCTTTCTCATTGCTTAGCTGCCTGGTTGACAGTAAGGGAAATGAAACGTTCTATCTGATGTAGATTGCTAACGTATAAATTAATCTAAATTCTTGTGCTTTCCACTGCAGAAACCCGGGAAGTGGTGTGCGGTTCATGTACAGATCGCATGGCAGATCTACCATCACCAGCAAAAGATAAAGGTAATTCAGACGGTTTCTGGAACAGAGCCAAGTCTTTTAGCTTAGATTGTATTTGAGTGAGTAATGGGCAGGAAGCAGTTACTGTGGTGATTCTCAAGCTTGCCTGTATTGATTAACTAATACTTACACTCCTTTAACATTTATTATAGTAACTGTAAAGTTTATCTGAGGGCAGAGGAGCTGGGTGGAAGGGTGTACAGCCAGAAGGAGGAGAAGAAAGTGAAGGGGAGAGTAATTTCCCCAAGTCCATCTTTTTTTACAAAGCCTGCGCGTTTAATGTCGTTTCCCTTCTGCATTAGTACCTCCTGTGGAGGAGGTAATGAAATGGCCAATGCAGTGAAGAACATTACAAAGTGGAGAGCAGGAGAGTAGATTGATAACATCAGTGTTAGAGGTTGTGGGGCTTCCTGTGCTGCAGTGATGGTGGGCAGAGGGAGAGGGTTTAACACTCAAGAGGTAGCAGCATGTACATCCCATGGGGTGCTGTTGAAGCCTCGAGGCTCCCTATGGCAGCAAGAATAGCTTGTAAGGGGTCTTCTGTGTGTTGTTTTTTCTTTTTTCATAGCTCCTGCACTAGTGTTTTTGTCCCATTAATGAAGGCTGTTCTGTGCTTGAGTAGGTGCCACTGAAAGGGGTGTATGTCCATATATTTTTATAAGCAAATTTATGCCTGCACACTGAGCTGTACTGGCTGGAGGAAGGGCATAGTGTAGGCAAATCTCCCTCAAACTGGAGAGGCAGAACAGACAAGTCCATCACGCAGCTCTCAAGGCTTCTGTCAGCAGCTTTGTGCCTGCAGAGGATTTTTTGTCAGGCTGAGAGCGCCGACTGCTCCTGGAGTGCCACACACTCTGTGTATCATGTTCCTGCTGCAACGTGTGCTGAGGGGCTGAGTGCTCCCTGCAGACCCCATCCCTGGGATGGGGCAGGCAGCCGAGAGGCTGTGGGGTGGGGAGGGCAGAGCCTGGCAGAGCTCAACTGCTCTGCATGGCCAGAGACACTGCTGTCACTCTCGCTAACACTCCCTGGCA
Source organism: Entomyzon cyanotis (assembly GCA_024500445.1). Classification (NCBI taxonomy): domain Eukaryota; kingdom Metazoa; phylum Chordata; class Aves; order Passeriformes; family Meliphagidae; genus Entomyzon; species Entomyzon cyanotis. The sequence continues at coordinate 6,595,645 of JAKEPQ010000852.1, forward strand.
GGGCTGAGGAGGAATGAGCCTTAACTGCCTCTTTTTTTTCTCCCATGAAAGAAGGATGTGTCTAATGAGATTGGTTTTATATCATTTGACAGCAAATGCAGCTGGATCCCCACAAGCTAGAGATAGGTGGTAAACTTGACCTGTTCAGCAGACCTCCTGCCCCTGGAGTGTTTCCAGGCTTCCATTATCCACAAGATCTTGCCAGGCCTATGTTTTCCACCACAGGTAAGGGAAAATTATTCCTTATTGATTTAAAAAAAAAAAAAAAAAAGTCAAAAAAAAAAAAGTCAGTCTGTGTCGTGCGTGTCTTTACAGCTACATATGCCTCAAAAATAGAAGCAAGGTTGGTTCAAGGAGTGCAGAGACACTGCTGTGACCAGGGCTCTGCCACCACCTCCAGTGCAGTATCCTCTGCACATCACTGAGCTGCAGCAGTTGGCTCACAGTCCTGTCTGTGCAGCTGGTTCTTATGTGCCTGATTAATAGGCTATAGAGTGATTTTTAAAAAGCAATTTTGACAAAACACTTGAAAATGTTTCCATTGCACAGGATTGGAAGTGGCCCCAGTCTCTTTCTTGCTTTTATATTTGCCATGTTATTCTTCTCAGCTCCTCCACTTACCAAGTTTCTGTTTGTTTTCTGAAAACAAGGAGTTTTTTGTAAAAAGAAAATTTCAATAACAGCATTGAAAATATCACAGAAGGTGTATTTGTTAAGTGTTTGTTTTTTGAATAGAAAATTCCCCTATGTGTTACAAGTTCAGCAAAGTCTAGGGCTTAAAATGTTATATTGAATTTACAAAAAACCCCAAAGAGTTAAGTACAGGTCGCATTGATCAATTGTTTTCCAATCTGTTGGAGAAGTAATTACAATTATGCAATTACCAAAGGGCAGTAACCTTCACTGTGCTGTTCTCGATGGCTCTGACTGTGGAACACTGCAACTCTCACATTCTGGTTTAGGAGGCCACTGTGGATTCATGTGGACATCTGTCTACCAAGTGCCAAATGGTGTTTTTGTTCTGTTCCCAGGCTTAACTTTCCCCTCATCTTCTTCACATTTTCTTTCTGTGTTTGAGATGCCAAAGTCTGCATTGTGAATGAGCTGCATCAATTGACGAGATGTAACTTAGCTCTTTATGTATGTAATTAATTGGCAAATAATACAATTTTCTTCCCTAACATTACTCTGGTTTTATGGTACAATATTGCACAATCACCATAACTCAGTGCAGACGTGGTCATACTCAGCCTCAGTTCAAGCTTGTTGAAATGAATGACGATAGAACTGAGTCGAATTCTGTCCCAAACATGACAAAAAAGCAACAGATGAGGATCAGGCTGAAATTTCTGTGAGAGCTGAGTTTCAAATGCAGGTGTCAAATAGCCTTCAGGAGCTCCACCAGTGCTTCAGTCTGTTTTTCTGCTCTCTGATGGAAATTCTTAAGCATCAGCTGCCCATTTCTACCACATGTCGTCAGTGCTGGTACCAGCTCTACATTGCAGGGTGCTACCCTGTAATTTGGTCTCTGTAAAGGTAGTTTGTTAGTACAAGGCCAAGATACTTATTGCATCTACTTGGATGCATAAGCACAGCTTATTTACAAACCTCTGGCTGTTTTCCTGTGGCAGATGTTTCCTTATCACTGTCCTCTGTCACTACAAAACCTTCTTTCACATCTGGTTTTGCTACTGAAGGCAGTACTGGACAGAGTTACCCTAACAAGCAGAAAAGCACCAGTCCAGTTGGTACCTGGAGCTTTTTCCCTTGAAAGATGCAAGTATGGCTTGCTTTACATTCATAAAAGCGAGAGGGGAAATAGTATGGAATGGAAACATTAAAGAAGGCAAACTAATAGAAAACTTTCGGTAGAGAGAAACAGTCTTACAACAACTTGTCTGTGAGTATATTAATCACAAGAGCCATCACACCGTAAATCCAGGTAAAGAGTGCTGTCAACGTGAACAAACACTGCAGCTGGAATACAAGGAGGAATAAATCTTTTACTCTGGAATATCCAAGACATACTTTTCACCTTACTGAACACGTGTGCAGTTGATGTGAATCATTGGTTCTGCTGCATTGCCTGGTTACTGGGGGAGACATAAGTTATCTTAGGGCCACCTGTCTCCAGGACGGATGCTGGGCTGCCTGGCAGACGCTCTATTTAATAACTGCCTGACAGCCTGCAATGCTGCTCCTGGCTTTCTCCAGAGGATTTTTTATTATCAGCCCATGTAGTTGAGTTTGTAAGCCGTCTCCTTTGAAGAAATCTCCCATCCATTATACACCCTCTGAAATCTTAAAGGATTAGAAAGATGACAGTCTCCATCCATCTTGAAGCATTGGAGCAGTCAGAATGTTTATAGAGAGGTACTAGATAGGTCTTGTTGCCGTGGTCTCTCTTAAGTTTGTTCAACTTGTTTTCTGGCTGCTTAGGTTTGAGGTGCCCAAGCTGGTGAGGAGCACAGAGCTCTCTTTCCCTCTCAGGTTTCAGAGTTTGCTCATGTTTTGGACGTGTGAGTGTGTTTTACCGCGACCATCAGTGGTTGGGCTCTGTCACCAAGGAAGGACAGGTCAGAGGCTGACCATGTACCCCAGTGACAAGTGACACCAGTGCTTTTCACACTGAGGTTGCAAGCCCATTCAGGTTCACATGTGCCTGCCTGCAAAGGAAGACAATCTCTCGTTTTCTGCTCTGAAAGGAGAGCAGAGTTTTCTGCATGAGCCTGGTCCCCCTTGAAATACAGGGCCGACTTGCTTGTTTCACCTCCTTCCTCCCCTCTCCTCAGCCTCGTGTAATCCAGCAGGCTTGGCAGTGGTGTTCTTTCCCACAAGGAAGCATGGTACCATGGCAATGAGCAGTGTCTAGGAAAGGGAAAAATACCAGGGGGGAGCCTGTGAATGCAGAGACAGATGTGAGAGCGTAGCTGGAGCTCTCATGGGAGAGGCATGATTGATGTTCCCTGTGTGCCTGTCATTAACTGGTGTTTCATATACACTCCAATCAGTCACTTCCAAGCACCTTCTGTCTGGGCCCACAACCTGGGCTGACCCTTTTTAATGTAAACACGAATAATGACTGGAAATGTCAGACAAAGAGCTCAGTTTCTTCATTCCAGGTGAGCAGCAGTGCTCAGTGCAAGGCCTCCTCCTGCCTCTTCGTGCCCTGTTACAAACTTCTTTGTAGGGCTCTCAGAGAAATCTGGCCTGTCGCTCACTCAGCCAGGGTTTGGGGTCTTCCCCGCCTTTGCTGTGTTTAAATCCGGCCTTTGAATCCTGTTCTTCAATGTGATGGCCCTGAGCTGTGTGCATACAAGGAGTCACTTGCCCCTGAACTAAAAAGGGACCTTGTTCTCACAGGTGCAACACATCCAGCCACCACCCCTTTTGGTCCCTCACCTCACCACAGCAGTTTCCTGCCTACGAACCACTTGGCAGGTAAGTGTAAGTAGCCCTGCCTTCACCTCTGCACCTCTGCCCCATTCCTGGCTCTCTACAGGTCCTGCACTGTAGCACTAGGGGAGGGAAAGGCTTAAACTGCCTCAGGATCCAGAAGCTGGTCAGCTAATCGTCCCTGCCAGCTCTCAGCGCATTCCCTCACTGTCCCACAAAGAAGAGGGCAGTACAGAGCTGTCACATCTGCTACTGCTGGGACACTGCACTGGAGCCAAAATGGGACCGATAAAGTCCTGTGCTCCTGAATGTGCCTGAGGAAATGGGGGAAATTTATGCAAAGATAGATAATCCTCAGCTTGAAGTGGGCTCCTCCTATGCCATTTCCCACCTATGAAAGTTCTTGACTAGGTTCTTTAAAAGAGTTCAGGGAACAGTTCCTGGCAAATAGATGTTCTGCACATTTTGCCAGCCTTTCAGTTTTGTAATTGGCAGTAAGTAGAGCCTGATTTTCTCAAATTTCCTCATTTTAGAAGCTCACAAGCAGCTCATTGCCAATTAAAGTTCAAGCTCTGTTGATTAATGTTTTAGTAACATTCATCCAATCAGTAAATGTGGCATGCCATGTGACCTAGTACACTTTTTTTTCTCTTGCAAATACTGAGATTTACATCAATTCCTGAACATTCTGTCAAAACTATCTCTACCAAGTCACTCAGCTACTTAATATCAAAGAGGAAGGGCAAGAACATCTGTTTTAAAATAAGTAAATAAGCAAGTAGCTGTTTGCTTAAAGATTGGAGCTATTTGTGCCATTTGCTTTGGTATTTTAAATGTGATATCTGTGAGGAAGTGGAGAGCAGCATTACCTCCTGTAACATGGCAAGTTAAGGGCTTGAAAGGGACAGTCAAAAAGCCAGTGGGCAGAAGGAGGAGTTGTCTCCTGTTGGAGATGACCAATAGGAAACAAAACAAGTACACTGGTAGGATTTAACTCATAACTGTCTCTGGAGTGTTAAAACCTGAGTCGGGCTATGTGTTCTCATAAAGGAACCTCTTCTGATGACGGGTGCCTTTACCGGAAAAAAAGTGCAGAAACAAGACAATCCATCTCCTCAGTGCTGGCCAAGGGGCCTGCTGAGATTCTTCTTTCAAGGCAATTGCAATGCTTCTACTATTAGTACTGATAAGGAGAGTTATAGCTCAGCAGCCTCCCTAATTTCAGCTATTAGACCTTAATTTCCAGCTCGCTTCTGTCTCACATACAAAAGTTTATTACAGCACCTGTTTGCAGAGTGAGCACTGAATCCCTTCTCCATTTTAACATGATGGGAATTTTCTGTGCAAAGAACCTTGCAATGAGAAGGATCAGCTTAAAGTCTGGCCTAATCCTACTTGGATTCAAACCGTTAAGAAGGGGAGGGGTGCGTTTCATTCTCCAACATTCTTGGCTAAATGCCTGCTAAATCCCTGTTTGCCTTTCCAGATCCATTTAGCAGGTCAAGCACCTTCAGCGGCCTTGGGAACTTAGGCAGCAATGCCTTTGGAGGATTAGGCAGTCATGCTCTGAGTAAGTACTGGCTGGGTTACTGCAGACAAACATCCCTTCCAGAAAAGCCACATGCTAATATTTACAGCAGCTGGTGGTAGTTTTTAAAGAAGTTTAATTCCTAACCTCCATTCTCCTATCTGAAAACACTGCACCTAAGATTTCCAGGTCTCTGCGGTGGGAGCTTTTCTGCGTGTTCCAGAGATCAGTAGCTGTGCTCTGTGCCTCCTCCCTGCTGAGGGTTGGGACCTTGTGTGCTCACAGAGACACTGGAGCTGAAAACCCCACCCAGCTCTGGGACCCTGTGGGCACCTAAAGTAACACCCTTCAGCAGCAAAGATGCACAGTGGGGCAGCTATTGATACTTCTGATTCGTGTAGATGTCCTCTGTAACCATTGTCTGAAGTTTAAATTACCTGTATAAAATAATTTTACCTCAAAAACATGTTACCTGTAGACGAAACATGCTTGAGAGCCACACATAAGACAGCATGCTCGTGCATCTCATGGTGCAACAGGAATCAGCTGAAGATGGATGGAGGAAAATCGAGTGACTGTTCTGAAAAGGCTGCAGCCAAGCTCTGTGTTTATACACACACATACATACCACCAAATAGTCTGATTTCTTCAACAAAAAAATCCCTGAAGCATCAGCTCCAGGCAGCTGATTGCTTGTAACTACCCACAAATTAAAGTTTCTGCCAGAGACAGGAGCTGAGGAAAAATACTGCTTTTGTGCTGTAGCCCTTGCCTGGGGTGGGGGGAGAAGAGAAGCTGGGCATTTTCAGTAGTCTCTTGAGTTATTGAAATGTATAAAGCTTCCTCCAACAACAGCCTTAAAAGAGCTGGTGGATCTTAACAGCCAGTGTTGGAATTATCTGTGTTCGCTCACTAATAGCTCCCCCTCACTATTAAAAAGTCTTGAAAGAACAGTTCTGGTTGTGATTAATATTGTGAAAAATGTCTGTATAGTGATTAGGTTTGAATTATTTTTAACTCTTCCTCCCCCTGCCATTATTCTAGCTCACAACAACATTTTTACTCACAAAGATGGCCCAAACCTGCAGAATTTCAATAACCCCCATGAGCCATGGAATAGACTCCACCGGACCCCGCCGTCCTTCCCAACACCTCCCCAGTGGCCCAAGCCCACGGATTCGGAGCGAAGCTCCTCAGTGACAAACCATGACAGGGACAGAGAGCGGGAGCCTGAGAAGAGAGATCTTTCTCTGAGCAAAGACGACAGAGACAAAGAGAGGTGAGCGCTGTGGGCTTCTGAGCACTTCTTCTAGGACTGTTTTTCCTCTGTATTTTTTCTAATTTTCCTGAAATGTTGTTTGTCCTTAAAGCAGCTGATGGGCCTTTTCCTCAGATAAACACAAGTACTAGCAACACCAGAAAAATTCCTCTTTGCCTTTTAGGATTTGTCTTCTGTGGAAATATTGTAATGCACTCCCCGCTAGTAGGTGAACAAAAAGCACCAGGCTGAGGAATTGCGTCTACTGTGTTGTCAGTGTATACCTGGCTGTTTTCAATGCAGCTGCTTTAGAATTGCTGTGCTCTCTGAAATCATGAAGGTAGCACTGTGATGGTCCTTTGGAGACAGTCATAGTTCTCATTAATGTACAGATATGCTGATGAATTCAGATGTTAGCTGGACATTAACGAGATAAAAATGCAAATGCCTGTATCTGGAGCAGTGTGCATGAATCCATTAGCAAAACTGATTTTAAAAAATTGCATTGTGGGCAAACCCTTATTAACAGTGACAGGCCTGTATCACCTGGGCTGTAGTTACTTCATTAGCTCCCAGTTATACGATTTTGAAGCTGTGAAGCCCTTGATATTTCAGAGCCCAGTTGTCTCCAACAGGCTACTTCTTTGTAGGCAATAACAGCCTGCAAGTCTTAGATGTGTGTGCTTGACAACTGATAGGAGTTCATAGTTTGCCTGGAGTGCTCCTAGTGAGATCTGCAGGCAGTACCTGTGAACAAGATTATATGGAAGCAATTGGCTGAAAATCATGTTGCTTTAAATGTTAAATTGTCTGACACCCTTGCACAGATACCGTTCAAGGTAGGAAGCTCCGTTCTTGGCTCTAATGGAATTAATTCATTTGCAAACCAAGGTTACTTTACTCTCAAGAGTGTTCACACAGGGGTTAACAGCTCTATTTCATTTCTATTAATTCAGCTTAAGCTGTCCCCAGCATCCCTGTTTGTACATGGTTTTAATAAACCACATCCTTGACCAGCAATCAGGACTACCACAGAGGAAGAAAGCTGGGTTAGCAAATGTAATCATAGGGGATAAATACTTACGCCACTCCCCAAAACACCTCCCGCTTTCAGTGCTTGGGTCTTACAGCTCTCAAAAGCATAAAACTTAGGCATCAGTGAGCCTCTCAGCTGCATAATGCAGTTCTCTCAATCACACCGTCATATTTTGCATTTAAAGTGTCTCTCATTCAGAGCAAAGTGCTTTTAGAAGGTGAGCATTATTTATTCCCCTGTTAAAAAGGTGGGATTAACTGTGACTAATTGGCTTGCTCAGAGGCAGAGGTGCAGTTGGAAATGTAAACCCTCATGCCTCTCTTTCTAAACCGTGGATGTTGTCATCAAACCCCTTGTTTATCACAGCAGGTCCTCTTGAAACACAGCTCAGTTACTCATTTTTGTGGCCAATTCAAGGATGTTTCTCCTGAAGCACCTGGCTTACCTGCAAAAACTGCCAACAATAAAAACTCCTGCAGCTCCATAGGAAAATCAGCCTCACCTAACGGCTGCTTCCAGTTGAAGAGGCTGACATGGGAAGGACCTGCATACATTTCTGTAGGCTTCTGTTCTGTATGCCTGCATCCATGTTTTGGGAAAGGAACCCGAGTTTTACAGCTGGCAGCAAGGTGTACAGATGAGCACACAATGAGCTTTTTTTAAGAAAACTAAGCTGTCTAGAATTCTCCTTTCCCTACATTTCTCAGTGAAATGGCCTTTCTCTTAGGGTGAATATAGTATTCTTCCAACCACATCCCCAGTTTAGCCCCACATTTGTGAAAGTTTAACTTTTTTTATGTCTTTGAAGTATGTAAAGGCAGCTAGTGCATGTCCCTTAGCACAGCATTGCAGCTGTAGCTGATGTTTGCCGAGCTTTCCAAGTCCATTCCTGAGCAATCTCAGAGTGCACAACTGGACACAACATCACGTGTGTGTGTGTTCACACATAACCAAGGCTGTACCTTCTGTCCTTTTACAGAGACCTCATGGATAAAAACAGACATTCGAACAGATCCTCGCCGGCATCAGCCCCAGTGACACACCAGATAAGCAATCTCATCCGCAGCAACAGCCAGAGCTCCAGCGATGCCATCAGGCAGGTCAGCCTCGGCGACAGGGAAAGGTCCAAGGAGGCCGAGCGAGAGCACCCTGACCGGCTGAGAGAGCCTCCCATAGCTGAACACAAGATCAAAGAGAGCCGTTCCCCCGTGAAGGAAACTCCAAGCCATGATAAGAGACCCTCTGAGGACAACACAAAGCCAGTAATCCAGTCTGTATCTCCATACAGCAAACCTGCACTAAGTGAGAGCTTGAAGCTTACCAATCTCATGAGCAAGGACATGGAGAGAAAGACAGAGCTTCCCAGCGACCTCCAGAAGATTAAGAATGACATCAAAGTCAAGGAGGAGAGGAAGGAAGACAGCGATGTGCTGGTGGTTGGGTCTGAGCCTTCTCAGCACTCGCGGTCAGTGGAGCATCCCCCGCCACCCACTCTCCACGGATTACCATTGCCTCACTCGATGGCTGCCTCCATGCCCATCTCCATGGGCAGCGTGCACCAGATGAACAACATGAATGTCCTGGACCGCAGCAGGATGATGACCCCGCTCATCGGCATGAACCCCTTGCCAGGAAGAGAGAGGCTGCCGCACCCTGGATTTTCGTGGGACCCGATGAGGGACCCATTGCGAGACGCCTACCGGAGTTTAGACCTGCACCGTCGGATGGACTTCCAGCTCCGGACAGATCCTATCCATAGGTTTCCTACCACCTCTGGCTTTTATGACCACGATCGTTCCTACAGAGACAGGGAACCGCACGACTACAACCACGAGAACCTTCTGGAAGCCCGCCGAGAGCAGGAGCGGTTGCGGCAAGTGGAGGAGCGCGAGCGCTTGCACTTACGGGAAGAACTTGAGCGTGCCAGGATGCACCACTTGCACTCGTCCCCCATTGAAAGCCACCTGGCACACGTGCCATCCTTCATGCCTCATTTGAGCGGGATGCATTACCCCAGACTGAGCCCATCCACTGCCATGCACAACGGGATTTTGAACAGGAACCCGCCGACCGCAGCGCTGAGCGCGCCGCCGCCTCTCGTCCCAGCCAGCAGCACCAGACCTGCCTCCCCTCGCAGGACTACTCCACTCACAAACTCAGAGTCCAGGGACTATTCCCCCTCTAGGAACCCCAAAGAAGTAGAGGCACGATAGTCCCCGACATTGAATTTTAAACTCACATGTACATAAAACAAGCAAGCAAGCAAGCAAACAAACAACAACAAAAAAAAAAACACAAACAGGAAAAAAAACCGACAAAAAAAAACCAACAACAAACCTTTTACAAAATGCACTGCTGTAAACTTTTTTTTTAATGTAAAATTTGTAGAAGTTAAGCACATTTCCATAAATAACGGGGTTGGGGACTTTCCAACAAGAAGGTTGCTGAGAATGGGAATTTAATATATAGGTATTGATTTTTGGTTTTGTTTTTTGTTTCTGTGCTAAAAAAAATGAGTTAAGAATATCAAGTTTGTACATTTTTTCCCAAATGTGAGAAACATTTTTAATGGATTTGTATTTTTTTTAATTTTGTGCTCTTTATTCACTTAAAAAAAGAAGAAATTTTGCTTTTGTTTTTAGTTAAATTTGCATTCTAAAGGCCTCAGATCCTTAAGAAAAAAATACCCAGGGTTTCTTAAAAGTATTATTTATGGAAATACTGTAGTTTTACAGTCCACTGTGAGGTTCCCTTCTGAGGCCAATTGATCACTTACCTTGGTACTTTGGAACCGAAGTTACAGATATATATTAAAATATTAATAATAATAATAATGTACAAAACTGTTTGTTTTTTGCCTTATTATATTATGCAGAAATTTAAGAGGAATTTTTTTTGACTTCTTGTTTTAAACAAAAAAAAAAAGAAAACAAACTGTAAATATTCTGTTAATATAAATGTACACCAATATTAAATTCTTAACATAGGTAGACTTTATAAAAATGGTTTCTAGAACCACTCTGGTTATTTGTTAACATGGTTACAACTCATACTCTTGTCACAGTCAGAAATTCACACTCAGAAAGCTCAGTATGGCATATATACTTCAACTATGCAAGAACTCGGAGGCAGGTCTTAGTGGATGTTGGGGGGAGGAAGGTTTAAAAAAAAAAAATTTAAAAAAAAACAACCCAAAAACAACCAACTCGCAACTCTGGAGACAGAATGGCAATGGCATGTGAACAGGAAGAAGGATGCTTGTGTTTAACAAAAAAAAAAAAAAAAAAAAAAAGAGAGACTGAATTTTTTTGTACAAACACAAGGGACAGTTCGTCAAGGAAAGACACACGCTCCTGGAAGGGAAATTTGGTTTCCTACTTTTCAAGCTGGCAAAAGCAGATGGAACTGGCACAATACCATGCGGCAGACCCTTTCCTTATTTTTTTTTCCTTTTTTTTCTCTTTTTTTGTGTTGTGGGCAGGATCGCTGGCAAGCAAGGACAATTTTCCGTGGACCCCTTGTGCTAATTGTGCAGTGTTCTTATTGGAATCTGTATACAAGACAAAGTAGAATTTTAGGAGTGCAAAAAAAAAAAAGTCTAATGGTTGATTAAAAAAAAAGAAATTCTGATATATTATCTATAGTACATGAAGACCATAAGCAAATGTTTGTTTCAGTGTGGTTCTGCCTTGAACTGCTTTTTGGCATGATTTATTTTTTATTTCCGATTTTACTTTTCATCCATATGTAAATTTTGCCATGTTTTACTTGCTGTACCATCCCCCCTTCCCTTATTTTATTTTTCAGTGTCCATGTTTTATATATCCTGGGCTTTTTCTCTCTAGTTAATTCAGCCATCCGCTACTATTTTCTTGGCTCTGTAACTCTTGTTTCCCCCCCCTTCCCCGTCCTCCCCCCTGCACCCCCTGTAATTTTAAACATTCAGTTTCCTTGTAGATCAATGAAGATAAATACAACATTGATTTTGGATGAAAAAGGCAGTTGAGTGTTTGTGTGTTGCAACCAGCGCTGTTGACTCGAGGCTAATGGTTTATTGACGGCTGGGAGGAGGCAGCTGGAAGGGGCTGCTGCCGGGACAGGGATTTGCCTCTCTCTGTCTGTGAATCCTTCCCAGCAGATTGAGCACGGCCCATGACACGCTTTGGAGGCTGTAGCTTGGTAGGGATTTGGGGGTTTGGGGAGGAGAGCAGAGCGGTGCCCCCGATCCTACAGCATCTTCACCCCACAGCCCCAGGGCTGATCCAGCATCTCCTGTCGGGGTAAGGAAGGACGGAAAAGGAAGCACAGCCTGCGTGCAGCAGCTCGATGGAGGAACCCTGCTGTCAGCGTCACCACAGGAAGGTTCTCACCTCAAGCGCTGCTCTCTGCTTCCCATGTGCTTCCCCAGCCTTTCCCGGGGGCTGAGCTGGGGATGGAGCCATGCATGCCCCAAACCCCTGGCGCTCAGCAGCTGACGGAGCAAGCGGTGGGCGACGGAGCTTTAATAGCGTGTTACAGATTCTGGGTTTAGGTTTGCGTGTGACTAAATTACCGAGCGTGAAAAAATAAAATGAAATAAAATAGCAGGGTCCTTAATCTGTTGAAAGGAGGCTTAAAACAAAATAGGCATTAAAAATCAGCACCTGCTCTCCCAGCTGAAATTGGAGCAACGTAGAACACATGGTGGATGTGAAAAGCGTGTTGGACTCAGCATAAAGATTCATAATGCTGGCTCAGGGGGATTGTAATTCTCCTGGTGCCAGTGTCCAACATGGGATCTTGCTTGACACCACCTCTAACATGGACCTGCATAAATGAGCCCCTCTAACCTCTGTTAGAGTCCATAGCTGCATGTTCCTGATGCAGGTATGTGCGAGCAAGGAGGTTGTTACTGCAGACTTCAGAAAAAAATACAAAACTGGACCATACCCTTTGGAAGCATTTGGTCTGTGTACAACTTAAAAACTGAGCATTAAGTCAATGCCATGCTCCCCTGGCATTCCTGAAGGATTGCTTATTGCAGCCACCCCGGTGCCAGAAGAATTCATCATGACTGATGTTGTGGTGGTCTAAATATTAAAGTCAGCGGTTTGCCATTTACTGTATTAGGAGGCATTGCTCTCACGCCTTCAGAGGATGACCCATCAATAATGCTGCACTACAGTGGGATTCCTGTGGAATTACACAGTGTCAAGTATCAGCCTTCTCACAAAATGGTTCATCGTGATTAATGGTATTATTACCTAAACAGAGAAACTAATTAATTCAGCCTTATTCCTTTAAGCCACCCCAGCTGAGCTGCCTTCTGCTAAAAGAACTGGTACAGAAGGACTTCCTGGGTTTTATGCATTTCTACCACTGTTCAGCTTTCATTTTGGGCCATTTTCACCATTTTTATTCTACTTTTGGCTGTCTCCCTAGAGACTTCCCTCAGTCACCGAAAAAGGGTGGAATTCAGCAAACAAATGACAGTGGGTGGGAGGAAGAGGATGGGATTTGGAAGGTTCATTGCTTGCCTCAGGCAGCCTGTGTTTAAAAAGATAGTCAGGAAGCCATAAGGAGGGAAGGGAGACCAGTGCTTGCACTTACATTACCTTTTATCCAAAACGCCACGTGCCCACGGGGCCTCCATGAAAGATGTGTGCACCAGCTTCAGTCAGTGGGGGCCACTCTTGGCCCAGTCAATAAAATAGACAACCAGGATATCAGGGAGTGAGGGAAAAAGCCAATCTGTAAAGCTGTAATGAATTTTCAGATCGCTTGTCAAAAATATTAACTGTTCCTTGACAAAAAGATCTAGTGCTTCCCTAAAAAGCCAGCCTTACTGGCCCAAATAAGCATATGGGAGTTGTCCATACCAGCCTATATAGATACCATAAATATTTAGTTAGCTGTTGGTGACCTGGAGTTAGACAAACAGAGTGTTGTTGCAGAGGAGCCCAAGGACTCAGTAGCAGGCTGAGCTTCCACTGTCGGCTCTGCAATGCCAGCATCGCCCAGGCCCAGAGGAAGGAAAGCATAAGAAGCCAACTAGTCAGGAATGCAATATCCTGAGAGCTTAGGGAAGAGCGAGACACACCAGCTGTGCTTCGGGCAGCCCAGCAAGTGCCAGAATGAGAGCAGAGTGGTGTGCAGCTCAGGCTGGAGCCGAAACTGTCAACAGTGGGGAAAACAAGATTTGTGTTTTCCTTGGCTTGTGCCAAGCAAAAAAAAAAAAGGAAACCTTTCCCTTACCTCCCTCAGAAAATTCCTTTTTGCCGAAGTGTTAAGAAAACAGTTGTGTTGCAGTGTTGGGGGATTTTGGTAATGGTCTTGTGACAGGCTGAAATGGCATTGCCTGTCACCAAAACGAGCCAGCACCCCTGCAGAGCTCTCCCCAGTGCTTCTTGGTGCCCCTGTGCACATGCAGTTTGCTTTGGGGAGAGTCCAGCTAAGGAAATAAAAAGAAGTGGGGTTTGGGCAAACAAATTTAGCAGTTTTGCTCAAATCCTGAGGAGCTGGTAGCCCAGGGCTTAGCTCAGTCACACGGTGGTGCTTTGGGAAGAGCAGGGCAGGTCATGGGCTCAGCCTTAAACTGGGCATCACTGTGGGCAAGCAGCGTTTTCCGGGGGATTCACTTTGTGTCCACCTGTGTCCAGCAAGGTGGCATCCTCCTGCTGAGGCCACAGCTCTTTCATAGCACCGAGATCAATACTGTGTCAGGAAAATGCCTTTCCCAGTAGCACGCTGCATTATGTGAAACTGAATAAAAAGCAAGGAGTGGGGGAAGGCTACAACAGGCCTAAATTACAGGCTCCCATTTCTGACCATAATGGAGAAAAAGAAAAATCAAATGATGTTTTGAAGTTCAACTTGGAAAATATTTTTCCAGAGCCTTTGAGGGATATGTGTGTGAAGTAGAAAGGTCGGCTCCCCTCATCCCAGCCCCTGCTGCTGCAGCACAGCTGGAGGCTCCCTTCGCAGCGGCTGGGACCTCGTTGCAGGTGTCGGCACGGCAATTTCTTTGTCTTCTCACAAAAAACCTTCTGCTCCATTAAGCTTCCCTAATTGCTGCATTTATCATCAGCCGTTTTCTGCTTGTTCTCTTCCTCATTCAGCGAGGATGTGTCAAAATAGAGATCCACCCGCCGTCCCTCCGAGATGAAGCTGTTCGCGGCCCCGGCTGCTCAATTGGCCGTTCAGCAGAAGGTCCCTCATTACCGGCTCGTGTGTCACACACATCACAGCAGCCGGGCTCTGCTGGCCGGGTGTCAGGCCCTTTGCACCGAGCCTTGATAAATAGCTGAAAGGAGAAAAATACAGGGCTTATTTTTTGACTCAAACCCCAGCCGGCTTCATCGTCCTCCTCTTCCAGCTCCTGATTGGAATTCACGCAGCGAAGTGCAGCTGCCCGCAGCAGGGTGAAGCCCTTCATCTCCCCCCGATGCAGTTGGAGGAGCAGAGGATGTGTTTGACACCCAAAGGAGATGGGGCCGAGCTCACACCCACCCCTGCCTCGGTCATACAGCAGCGGCAGGAGGTAGAAAATCCCTGCGGCTCAGCGGGGTGGACAAGTTTCTGCTTTCCAGAGGAGTTGCTGTCATATACAAAGTCATAATTAGCTCTTCTGCAACATTTGCTCACTGTTTTATCAAAAACCTTTTGTTAATAAATATTATTATTTCAGGAAAAGGAAAAACCAGTCAAGACACTGAAGGAAGTGACCAGCTTTTCAAAAATGCTCCGCTCCCTTCCACAGCCTCCCCTTCTCTCCAGCATTTCCAGCTGATGCAGGGCCAGAGCCCAGTGGTGTTCCCCAGACACACTGGTGGTGGTGGGATCACTCAGAGGAAATTGCAAAGCAAAAGAACTCTGCAAATCCAAAGTGCTGGCCAGTGAAAAACACAGTGGTGAGGAACTAGTTTGGGGAAGCTTTTAGGTTTCATTATGCAGAAACCTTTCTTTTCGAGTGCCATAAAAAAAGCCTCCTCCTGTGGAGGGAACAAAGGAAAAGGGATTAATTTTATGGAGCTTTTTTCAAAACTAAGATGGCTCTGTATTTTTGGGTTGTTAATGTACATCTGAGAAACTACAGAGAATGAAAAATGTCTGACAAGGGAACCTCATCTGAGGAGTGATTTGCACTAAGCCCCTTTGGACAGGGGAGGTGGTAGTACCATAAAACACACTGTAACAGCTCCCATTTAAAAGAAACCCACCTTTGCACATAGCACTGGTGGCCCTGAAGAGGCAGAAAGCTGTGCTCTGCTGCCATGGGGCTCTGCAGGTTCACCATGTGTCTGCAGCTGGGAAAGCAGGGATCGAAAGCAGCCCAGCTATTGAAGGAATTAATTCAGCTGCTGGGGCTGGCTCTGGAGGTCATGCATGGCCAGATTAGCCTTTCCAAGAGCTCAGCATTTTCTGCCTTGTCCTATGGAGTTTCACTAGTCCAACTCTGCAGAATTTAAAGGTTAAGCCTCAGGCAGGACGCAGCTACTTTGCTGTCAGATACAGAATCAATACCACTTCCCTGGCCAGCATATCGGGGCACTGGGCTGCCAATGGCCCATGCCCAGGGCACAGCAGAGCCACAGGAGGAAGCAAACCCCCTCCCAGCTGGGTCCTCAAAGTCCCCACCAGCCTCTTTGGACCTTTACTGACAGTTTGTGTGGCAAAGGCACAGTACAGTTTTTCCACACCCTGCCTCCAGTGTGTTCACTGGATGACTTCACGCAGCCAGACATGGCCAAAAATGTGCCTCTGTGAACTAATGAATTGGTTTAATTGTCTGCCAAACCTGAGAGCGGCCAAAAGTAACAAATTAAAGTTTACAATCCTGTGGTCTCATTTACAAGGGGATAATACAGCAACTGTTTATTTTGTGAGATGTTGGAGTGAGTCGGGAGAAAATTACAGCCCCTATATAATATTAATAATAATCAACATAATAAAAATACTTTTAATAGGAAACACCAATGGTTGTTTTGCTCCGTTAACTTGCAGTATTGTTCCAGCCCGTCTGGCTGCCAGCTCACAGGGCAGGGGGTGCTGATTCCCTGGAGGCCAAGCTGGCTCCACAGCCACAGCAGCTCACGGCAGCTTCACACTCACAGTTTAATAATCGCTCTGGCTCTGGCATGGCAGCACCCGAGGGAGGATCCACAGGGCCAGAGGATGCTTCACAGGGCCATGGAAAGAGCTCTGGGGGAGCAAGGAGATGCCAGGATGCCTGGAAGCTGCTGGGAGACTATGGCTGAGATCCCCAGCCCAGAAGGAACAGGCTGCTGCATCAGAAGCCCCTGCTGCATATCTCATACATGGCTTGCCCAGCGTGCAGCTCCCCCAGGCTCTGGCACCCTGCTCACTCCAGCCATGGCCTCCAGAGAGGTGGGGGCTTGCAAGAGGGGCTCTGGGATGAGGGACAGTCCTGAATATGGGAAAATTGCCATAAATGACTTATTTTTCCTGCACGAGTGATGAGGCCTACGTGAAGCTCAGCAGCTGGGTGAGCGGCTGTGTTGCCGAAGGCAGTTGAATGGGAATGCAAGAGGGGGAAAAATAAATAAATATGTCTGTACATCCCCATGAAATTAATCCCTCCCCATTCAGCTATTTCCCTTTATTTCTTCCTTTTAGAAGCAAGGTTATCGGGTCTAACATCACATCCAAACATTTCAGCACTAGCATTATACGGGATGCTCCAAGGTCAGCGCCTGCAGCTGTAAACTCATTAGTCTTGTCTTTTGTGAGAGAAGAAAGCCTCTTCATTCCTCTCTCACCCCCTTCCCCCCTAATTAAAATTAAAGTATTTCCTGGCCAAAAGTCATTTCTGCATTCATTCATCTCAATTCTTTTCTGTTTGGATAAACCACCCTTTGGTACTCCCAGGGTGTTATGTATACAAACTATAAACTCTTAATGGTCCTGCAGTGTGTTATGACTGGCCTAAAGAGCTAAAGCAGGCTCCGAAAAAGTGGTTCTTGGCAACGCTATGTATGGAGTTCAGGCTCATCAGTCATATGCAATTAGAAATTAAAAGTGCTCGATGGACTATAGGGGAGACCAGCACCGAGGGAGATTAGGAATGTAGGAGAGAAAAGGCAAACAAAAGCTTTTATCTCGGTGCAGCAGTTGCTACTACAAAAGCAGCAATGGAAGGACAGTCCCCATTTTCCAGAGGCACCCTTGGCCTTTCCAGGCTCGAGGGCCCCAGCATACCCCATCTCCATCCTGATGACCACCCACATCTCCAGAGGGGTGATGCAAGTCCTTGGGAACACCAGGGCTGGCGGCTGTCACCCAGGGAGGGCTTGGGCAGGCCAGGCTCTGGAGGAGGCTCACGCTGCAGCCTAGACTTTCTGGATCCCACTGCCAGCTGCCCAGTGCCACGCACAGTGCCTGGCAAACCAAACCTAACCAAACCAAATCAAACCCTCCAAGCTGCTGGCAAGGGCCAAGCTGCCCAGAACAAAGGCATCTGGGAGGCTGATGGGTCTATAGGGATGGGGAGGAAACAGCAGTTCTTCCTCTTAGAGCAAAGAGGTGTTTCCACATTAAGGTCCTCTTGCCCTGAAGGGGAGGGGGTGGTTGGCATGTAAATGGTTTTGAAAGGTTTTGAAAGGTGGCCATTTATTTCCTATGTTTTGCTGAGCGTGGGATCCTGCTGCATGCTGAAATAGGCTATGGGGTACAGCAGCTCCCTGCTGACCATCCCTGCTGGCTGCTCCCAGGGACAGGAAGGAGCAGAACACAAGGGGAGACAAGCAGAGCTTGGCAGGGACTGTCTTCCTTCTCCTTCCACACCCTCAGCCTATGCAACCTCTCCAGTTTTGGACAGGCTTAAAACACTGGGCTAACATAAGCTGTGGGGAAACACAGAAAGTTTGCTTCTTCCAGCAGAGGCTGGGGCTGGTAGAGTGGAGGCAGTTTGTGCTTTGTGTAGGGGGAAGGTCTGAGCAGCTCTTCAGAGCACAGTGGTCCCACAATCTCATAAATTTTCTCACGGTATCAGGAGACACAGGTGAGACTTAGTACTCTGTGGCCTTCTTGGTGAGGCTGAGAGGGTCAACCCTTGAAAAGCCAGGAGCTTTCCCTCCTTTCTGTGCCCACAGCACAGCTGTGTTTCCATCCATTTGTTTTTCCTACCCACTGCTAACAAGAGAGGCATGGAGGCACTTGGCCTGCCCAGCCTGAAGGAAGGAGCTGACTCTTTATGGAGTTTCATTATAGAAGTCTCAATCAGCCATTAGAGGTTCATTTAAATGGGTTTTCTTGAGCATTAATAGGATATGGTAGTGCATTCATAGCCAGCTTTCCTCAGGTTTTACTGCAAGTGGTATAAGTGGGTTTCTTCAAGTACATGTGATTGCTCATAGCCACTGAAGTTGATTTGAATCACTTGCTACCAGGCTCACCAATTTAGCCTGATAAATTGTGCATTATTAAATGGGGGAAGGGAACAAAGCTGTGTTCTCCCAGAGAAGAAAATGCAGGATTTCTCATCAATGAAGAATGATTCCTCTCATCAGCACAGTCTGAAAAAGGCCATAATGAACCATTTGCACCTAAGAGCACAAGCCTTCAGTATACGACATTCCTGATCAATCCTCGCACTCCGAGATTCAGAGATGATGGGCTCTGCCCAGAGCCAGCCATGAGGGCAGGTAAATCTGACCAGCAGCACCATGTGTTTAAGTGAGAGTGTGCTTCCATCAGTGCTGCTTGGCCATGCTCATCAGCCATCAGTCCTGTGCTCTGTACGGGTGGCTCTGCCTTTCTGCTCAGGAGCACTTGCTGGCTGCAAACTGTGCATGAAAAGGGATTCAACCCCTCACCCCAAGCATTCGTTCTTGCTAAAGAAATGGACATATTTGGAAGACTTTTTCTTTGTATGGAATAGGAAGCATCTGCCATGCAGGAAATAACTATCTGGCTCTGGGGAGCTGGTGTCATCCTCACCCTCACAAACTGCTTGCCAGGCCACTGGTGATCACACAGGAGGTCATGCATTGGGGTATGCGAAGGGGCTGGTCTCCATTAGTGCTGTAATGAGAGTATTGTTTTGGGTTGATGTTCTGAAATGCATTTTAGACGGTTTCAAACCAGACCCCAGCTGCAACAGTGTCTGGGTATGCAAATAACCTGCTCTGTTTGGATGAGGCTGAATTTAGTGTTTTTAATCCACTGCATAAGTACAAGGCTCTCTGGATCCTAGTGCTGCATCAAGACTGGCATCCTGCTGAAGTGTCCCAGCGTGCATGGGGCTGTGCAATCTGTACCAGGCTGCACTTGCACGGCTCAGCAGGGTTATTAAAGCCCTGCAGTGTGACAGCCCTGTGCACAGGCTGTGCCGCAGCCCCACAGGACCCAGCTCTGTGCTGCTCACACTCGTGGCCTGATGGATGGACTCGTGTTAATGAGCTCCGAAGGGAACCACATGGAGCCCTCCTTGCTGGAGGCACAAGGCTCCAAGGGAGGGAGTTAAAAGGGGGCAAAAAAGAACAGTAGAGAAAAGGGATAGACTCCAGATAGCTCCTTTGGGGATGTGAGGGTTGTGCTTGATTAAAAGCAGTGCTTTATGAAAATGTTATTTGCTATGCTTGGAAGATGACATTCAGTGCAATAAGAGTGTACAGCAAACCTAATATGGTCCCTGTGGAAAGGGCTGGGCTGTGTGAATGCATCCTGCCCTCTTATCTTTGATCCCTTCTCTGCAGCAGCTGGGTTTCTCCTCCTGGTGCTGGGGGATTCCACTTTCTCCCAAATACACAGGCATCCTTCCTCTGTGCCAGCGTGCAAGGAATGATGCAGAAAACCTCTTTGATGAGGAGGTTCTCACAACCAGAGAACTGTGGCTGCCTCTCTGGGAGATAAGGACGACTGCTACCCAAATCTCAACCCTCCAATCCTCTCCTGAACTCACAGGGTGTATTTGTTTTGGCTGCCGTCAGCTTGGTTACACCAGCACAGCTGGAATGAGCCTTTCAGAAGGTGATGCACAGATCTATTTCCAAGTAGTTTGCACTAGACTTTGTCTGGATGTGTTTGGTTTTTAATGCTTTCCCAGAACACTTGTAAATTTTTTATTTCTGCTGAGAGCAGGAGAAACTAGCTGCTGTGCACAGAATAAAGTTGATTGTCTACAAAGTTTAATGCTGTTTTCTTGCTCTATTATTTGGCCGTTCTGTGTTTGTGCAAAACTGGTTTAAAGCTCACTCAGAGCTCCTGGGCTGTGCAAGGAAGAGAAAGGGGAAAAGTTATTTCTCCGCTCTGCCAAAATATACAAAATTTTATGTACCATGATGGAAAGTTAAGGTGAAAAGGGCTGGATCTGAGACAAGAAACATTTCTTTAATTTTCCCTACTTTTTTTAACAGGATTTGCTGTTGCTTTGAAAGCCTCCTGCTATTTTACAGGCAATAAAAAAGAGAGACTGAAAGCATTTATTTCCTGAGACCTGCTTGTTTCTTGAGCTCTGTTAAACTGAGCTTGCCTAGCAAAGGAAGGAGCACCATGAGCCCAGCAGAGCCTTCATCCAGCTGGGGAGAGCAGGCTCTTCCCAAGGGCTGGCAGGGGTTGCAGGGGGCAGCAGAAGCTCAGGTGTGGCCCATGCCCAGTGGCTGTGACCAGGGCTCCAGCAGGACAGGATGGTGGCCCTGTGCTTCCAGTGAGTTTCAACTGCTGGCAAATCCAGGCCATGGGCATGAAGGTCAAACATGCAGCTGCACGTTAATGCTCACAGACCATTTCAGAAGCATGGGCTGCGTATGAGAGGATGTGTGAAATCAAAAATATTTTCACATGATTCTCATGCAGTTTAGCCTTCCTTTGACCCACAGATTTACTTTCACTTACTGCCATTGTTTTTGGCTGAAAATTACAAAGCTGAAAGAGCATCTGTTCCAAATAATGCCGGTCAGGCTTCTGGATAACAGCTTGGCAGCTTCCTGCCAGGAGCAATTGCTGTGGCTTCTTGATTACTCTTAAGTATTCAATGTTTTGAGGAGGATAAGAAAGTATCATGAGGATATCGTTATCCATTCCAAGATATTTATGAGCAAAAATGATGGGAGTACAGCCACAAGTTGTACAAAAGCTAGTATTTTAGCTTTTAAGCAGAATAAATAAATAAAAATAAAACCCACGGCCGAGTTTGTGACTTGATCTCTCCAGCAGCAATAGCTGAAGACTGGGAGTTACTGAACCTGCAAGCCCAGGGGGTTGCTGATGGGATCTTGTGTACACAGATCCTGTGCTGGTCTGCACTGCTGCCAGATGGAAATGCACAGCAGGTTCCTTGTGTTTCTTGGGATGGGGTAGGAAGATCTGGTTTTCTCCTGATTTATTTGCCTCCTGGTTTCTCTGATCTCTTGGAGGACTCTTGTTTGTGAACATGCCTGCAAGCTTCTCAGCATTTTTTCCTCTCATTTCCCTCAGTTCAGATTATTCTCTAGTTCGCAGTACTTTTCTATGATCTGTTCAGATGGTTAAACTGGAAATTAAATGGAGTAGAAAGTTATTACATTGAAGAAAAAAAAAAAGAAACTTCTAATTTTTTTGGCTGGATTCCCTTGACTAAATTATATGGGGTTTTTATTTGCTACAGCAGGTCCCCAGGCTCCTGACTAATGGTGCAAAATGTTGATGTTTTCTCTGACTTTCCTGCACTCTTCCACCCACCCCACCACCATTATCAGGGTCTGTGCATCCTGAGTGGGTTTTTTGGGTTGCTTTTTTTTTTTATAAAGACTTTGCTTCCCCATGGTAATAAAGATAGTGCAAGAACACATGGGCCATGTGGTTACCCCTAGCTGTTGAAATCTGTACCCTAAACTTCACAGGATGCAGATTATCAAAGAAATGATAAGAGGGAAATCAGACAGATTGCCATACTTGCCACTAATTTACACCCATGTGTAAATAAATACTTTCTTGCAATCATGTTGCTAAGCCGGAGGGTAGACAGCTGAGTCTTTCAAGGATAAAGTTGATATTGCAATGTTGGGCTATGAAAGGCACTGCAAGGAGTGGATCCTTGGGATCTCATGGAGGAGCAGGCTGAAGCATGACCTTAAAACCAGGGGCAGGTGAGCGAGCTCAGCTCCCAGAGCATCCCCTCCTGATGGGATTCCAGTGCCATCCTTCCCCTTGTGCAGACATCACACGTGGGAAGGTGGAGAGACTGAGTTCGTCTGTCACAGTAACTCCACTTTCATTCCTTGAGCTTATTTGTAGCCTCTATAATCATGGCAATTAGACACAACCACTCTTAGCTGCATAGCTTAATTACAACTAATGCACATCATTTCAATTAATTTTAATTATACATAAAATGTGAAGAGTCTGTTACTCCATTGTTAAAATCATTTGGGACAAACAAGACTAAAGTGCTAAATTTCATAGAGGACCTAGTTATTAATTTTAACTCACTAATGAATGGATGTATCTCTAAATTCTCTGAAGATATAGTCTCTACTTGAAGAGTCAGTGCTGTAGATTTATGGATATGCTGGCTTGTACAGAGATACTCATTCCCAGCTTTAAATGCAAACTACTGCTGTCTCAAGCAATACTACCAAAGTTATTTCACGTTAATTAAAAGTAACTACCTTAAAATTAACATCCACTGTTGCTGAAATATCACTGTGTGGACATACTTCTGACAAAATAAATGTAGGCATGACCATTTACTTGGAATAACTTTAGCTTCTAATTAATCCAACCATTTTCTAAGACATTGAAATCTACCTCCTACTAGCTCATTTCTATTTAGTCTTTGAAAGAAAATGTTTCATGCTCCTCAGGCAAGTTTGGAAAGTCTTATTTATTATATGTACTATTTTTATCTGCTCTTAACAAATACAACTCCCTTAGAAATAAAATGTTTCTGGAGTTTGCTACATGAAAAGGAAAAGAAAACATAGCAGAAACTTTGAGTCCAGTTTTAAAGCATAAAAGGGTTTATCTTATCTAGAGCAACCAGTACAGGATAACCAGTGTTATCTTATCACCACATATTGATGTCAGGGTTTAAAAGGACTTGAGGCTGTTATGCTACACGGAGCAGAACTCCTACACTGATAAACAGTGATAAAGCTGCAGTGCTCTTATCTAAACTACACCTTCTTTCTGCCCCAAATACACATGAGAAGAGCCAGAAACATTTTTTTCCTTGCACAGCACAATCCTCTGAGTGAGGGTGGGCTCCTTGCCCCAGTGGTGCTGCTGGGGAAGGTCCTTAGCATAGCCAAGGCTGACAACAGCCTTGAGGAAAAGAAGCAAAACTGTCTGCAGGCCGAGATCCAGCCTTACAGGAATAACCTGAACCAAAAGCTTGGGTTTGTCTAAGGGTGATATTCATGTGAGAAGGTAATAAATGGGCCTAAATCCAATTCCCTTCTGTATGTGGCAGCAGCACTCACAGCGCTGACTGCACCAGCTCCGACCCCTCACCAGCCTGGCTGCAAACATCTGTAGTTTCTTTAGGAAGGGATGAGCATTCCCAAGGACTTTGCTTGGAGAAACAGAGACACCCACAAAGTGAATCAGGTCCTGCAAAGTGAGTTTGTCAGGTGTGGGGTGCAAGCTGGGAACCCAGGCTGCATAAGTGGTTTCTTCTTACCTACGTAACATGGGTGCCAGTGACTGATGTTAATGCAATCTTTGTGTGTTAAGCCATGGAATCAGCCTTCAAGAGGAGCAACATGGATTCTAATTAATAGAAGGATGTTAATGACTTCAGGGGTCCTGCTTTGCCCTGCACTGCCAGGTGTTGCTCACTCACACCAGGCTCTGGATGTATCCTATAGCTGGCCTAAGTTTGTTTCAGGGTTTGCTTCAGGAAAGGGCTTCTCTGCAGGCTGTGCTAAGGACATGGGTGTGACACTGATAACATTGAGGTAGTTGGAGCCAAGGTGAAACCAAGCCATGGACAAGGTCCTGGCTCACCTCTGTCTGCACACAGCCCCTCAGTGGGAGTGGTGCAGTGCAACCAGGCAAAGGGCGCAAGGGTGTACAATAGAAATAAGGATGTACGACACCAGTAACCAACACGAAAGCTCATAGCAAGGACCAAAGTACAAGGCAGAGGTACTCATGCTGCAGATGTTCAAACTGTAGTACATAGGACACCCACACAATCTATGCATGAACTCAGAGCTTGACACCTCTTGCCTGCTCAGGCAATTCCAATTAAATTTGGGTGCATTAATCTCTCTATTCTTAATAGAAACTCACTTGCTCTCTCTCACCTCCATTTTCTGCCAACTGGAGATAAAACACCCAGTCAGCCCTCTGCTTATTTGATCCTAAGGTGAAGCGATCAAACACGCTTGCAACTTCACTGAAGGATCACACAGAATGAGAAAGTGGCCTGCGAGGCAGATTAGTGAAATTGCTTCCATTACAGCTCCAGGCATGGACAGTTGCTGTCTTGGCATGGTTCTTTTATGACAAGCCTAACTTTCCTACCTTTCCCTTCAGTTCTGCTGTGGGGTTGGTGTCCCTCTCTCTGGGTGCCCCAGTTCAAACCCCACACTTTGGAACCATGGCAGCTTTGAAGAGTCTGATGTTATACTTTACCATCAGCTGCACCAGCCTCTTTTACTTCAGTAGAGCTGCTCCACCCAGATGTAGATGTCACGACACATATGGCACAACACACATCCTCTCTGTGCTGCCTTGAGCTGACAGAGTGTGACTCCCAGCCGTGTGGCAGCAGAACCACTGCTCTACAGTCCTGGGGACCAAGATTCTGCTCACTCTTTCCACACTTTTTTATAAACAACATGTGGCAATTTTGCCAATTAAGTGTGTGGGGAAGCAGTGAGTTTGGATCAGATGCACACAGCAGCTGCCACAGCATGACTGCGCAGCACAGAGAGGCTGCAAGCACTTAAGCAAGGCAGAATTATCATAGCACAAGATTAGTTCAGATATCATAAAGCACTGTTCCAACAGCTCCCCACCAGGAAATCTCCACCCATCCCTGCAGTAAGATGTGTATCCATCTTACAATGTTAATTGTGCTGGCCCTGCCACTTTGCCGTGGTTTCTGTAGGCAGCTCAACGTAACAAACCTGGACAGTAAGGGCATCCCAGTGCTGGGGTACACAGTCCAGAAATGAATAAATGTAAGTCATGTAGTTCTGCTGAACCTGTGGTTTAAAGCTTCTAATTGCTAACTTTCATCTTTTACCAGCATAAATAATAAATGTGGCATGTTCCCCATTTTCCATCATCACCACATTATTAAAGCAATAAAACAATTTCAAAGGTGTGGTTATCATAAGCTAATGGCACCTCTAGGGGATTAGAAACACCCCAGGAGACTTCTTAGTCTTAAAAAAGCCAATACCCCCTGTCAGCCTGTATTAGCTCAGTTGTGTGCCAGCATGTGCACAGCAGGCCCTGCTCATGCAGTGCCACTGGGCACACAGGACAAGCCCAGTGACACAACTGTGGGCATAATTAGGTCAGAAGATGCTTCCAGGCAGACAATTAAATAGAAGAGTGGAGCCCTGCAATCACACACAGCTCAGATTTTGTACACACACAGGTAACCCAGCTGCCTACAAAGCAGCTGCAGCCTCTTCCAGCCCAGTTCAGAGTGAAGGGAGAGAATCCCCTTCACGGGAAGAGCTGGGGAGCAAGAGCTTCCTGCAGAGCACTACAGAGTGAATGCAGAGAGCTCCTCGCTGCACACCTGAGAGCATCTGCTCAAGAGGAGGCTGGTGGGAAGGGAGTAGGTGACTTTGGGAGAGCCATTCGCCTGCCTGGAGGCATCACTTGGTGGGGTTTTGCTATGGTGACAGCAGGGCTGTCTCTGAAGGCAAGCCTCCCGTCTACCACATCGGGTGATTTGGGAGCACTTCTCACGCACCACTGCCTTGTGAATACTCCTCCCTTACCTCCCCAGCCTCTGTAATCTTGGAATGACATCATCAGGAATTAGTTAGTTAGTTTTAGTATCTGCTGGGGCGTTAAGCCCAAGCTATTTAGCACATCAAAACAACAGTATTAGCAAACAGTCCTTCCTTTAAGGTAATTACGCACCAAGGAGACTGCGTTATCTTTCATCTCCTGTTTATTTTGCTAACAGTCACCCAGATTCTTTAAGTAATACCTTCCCTGCTATCAGTTATCAAAGCAATGATGGAGGTGGAAGACAGCTGAATGCACTAAGCTCTAACAGCAAAAGCCTCACAGGTGGGAGGAGGAGGAGGAGGAGGGACAGCTGAATAAGGGTGAGGGAGGAGGACTGTCTGTCTCTGCCTTTGTCTGCCTGTCAGCAATGCTAAGCTGGGAGTTCTGATCCTACAGGACTTTGCACAGCCTGGAGCAGGGATGGGATTTGGAGGACATGCTCTACGCTCTGTCATGCCATGGAGGCTTCAGGTAAACACAGGCTTTTGCTAATTGCTCTTGCAAATGAACACAGTGAATCTTCAACTCCCACTGGGCCCACACTTCACTATCATCCTCAGTGAAGATAAAGAGTGGGAGGATCTAGAGAATGGACATAAGGCAAAGCACAGTGGCCTCGAAGAGCAGCATCAGGCTAAGCAAGGTCTTTAGGTGTACAATGCCATCCTCCCCCACCTGAAGGATGTATTCACGCTCCGTGGTAGGCAGCAGAAGGCACCAGTGTGACCAGTGCCTTAGCCACATCATCCAGAAAGCACACTGGGAACTGAGCTGCTTGATCCCATGCTCAGCTTTAAAATAATAATGAACAAAGGAATCTTAGGAACATTTTAAAAGTCCTGCAGAAGGGGAAGCGAGTCAAGTCTCAGTGGTATTTAAAGCAATGGAGTGCTTGAGTCTGGGGAGAAGTATTGCAAACTGGAGAGTCTCTGTTGTGAGGACCTGATAGGCCAAGAGGGCAGTTGTAGAGGTAAAAATCCTGTTACTGTGACTCGTCAGAAGCATACAGTACCTGTGTCCTGTCTCTCAAGTGCATTCAAAAGAAAAGAGCAGTGAAATGCCTTGAGAGAACAAGCCCTTGGAGAAAATCATAGTGCAGTGCTCAAATTGCAAACCTACCAGGAACAAGAGTGAGCATAAGATGAAGGATCTGTCTCTATTAAGAAATGAGCAGAGGGAAATGGAAGCAGCTCACACTGTAAGTGATGCTGGGACACGAAGTAGAAAATAATGTGAGCACTGTGTAGCTCTCATTGCTTCACCAGCAGGGAGCACGGCCAGTGAGCACTGAGGTGCCTCCCTCTCCTCACCCATGGCCAAGGGAAGCTGTGCAGACCGGGAACAGGGGCTGTCCTGCGCTCACTGGGATGCACTGGACTACACTGGCACCCTGGGCAGCTCTGCCATCTGCGTGTCCTTCAGGGGAAGCTTTCTCACAGGCTTTAATAAAGGAGAGCTTCAGGGACTGTGGCAGCCCCAGTTGGCACAGCCACAGCCTCCAGCTCTGCTCCTTTTTTCAGACAGGTTGTGTAGTGTTTGACCTCAGAGCATGAGGGTTGAAAATAAAAACATATCTGGATGAAATATGGGAATGCTGACAAGGGGAAGTGTGTTTAGGGGACACAGTCTACCAATGCTTTCACCCTGAATTCAATGCATGGATAAAACAAAGGGTGGAAAACTACTCTTTAAATTTACTCACCATCTCACTTCATTCTGTTGTTAGACATGACTGCTGCCATTCAAAACTGTGTATTTCTTTTACGGACCTACTTATAAATTAAAAGACAAAAAAATATTTTCTGCTAGTTACAACTAAGCAACGGACAACTGATATTATACTGGCAGAAAATGGTGAAAATTAAATAGCCAAAGAATTTTCCAACAGGAATCAATAGTCATCTGGAAGTTACTGTAAGCTTATATTTAGTAAAATAATACAGATGCTAAGAGGAAAATCTTTTCACATTCAGAAGATAATGTAATTATGGCTGATAAGCAGAACAATTGGGGGAGTTAGTCTGGTTTTTATAGCTTTTTCATCTGTGACTGATGGAAACAGTAATTTAGATCCCTTTGGGTATTGGCATAATCATACAGATGACAAAAGCATGAACTGTAAACAAAGGACTCCAGGAAGTGAATGCACTGCGTTACAGAAGGACATCCAGGAATGTGTGATTCATTCATAGCTGAATACAAAGAGTAAATTGGGATACCAGAGCACTCTGCTGACTCCACTAAATGGGGAGATTTTTCAATGCACCTGGAGGAATAATAACAAAAAAAAAGGACCTAGATAGACTAGAAAGCAACAAAATTGGGAGATTTAATGTGGAAAACTGTAAGTAAATCTGTCTAGGGAAAACTAATCCAAAACACAGATGTTTTCCTGGAGAGAGAAATCTTGAAAGCAATCATGTTAAAGCAGACAAGGAATGACAACAGAGTTAATGGTAAGTCCCTGGTGCAACAGGCAGCACAAATTAAGCTGGGGAGTTTGTCTGCATGCACTGACAGCCCAGTGTTCACCACCACTCACTCCTGCAGAGCACAGCTCTTGCTGCGAAATGCTAATTCTAGCTGTGCCATGGGCACAGAGAGAACTTGGGGGAGGGGGTAACCCTGAGAAGTAAGATAAGGAGATAAACCCATTAGTTCTGAAACCGAAATATTAGATGTTCCATTGCATGGCAGATTTTAAAACTAAACAGAAATTAGAAACTCAGTGGCAGATCATCGCTGTGTTCCAGAGTTCAGGGTGTTGGTGTCCTTTATCATTCATCTTAAAATTTCCTCTTGAAAACCTGCCCATGACTGATAGATAAAACTCCATCCAAAGGCAACAATAGAAAAGGCTCTCTGTGTGACTTTTTATTGAGAAAAATGCTCCCTTTTAAAGAAAATTTCACTGGATTAAGGGTGATTAATAAAATGTCCAGAAACCAACTCTCAGAAATGTTATTCTGGACTCAGGAAAGGAAATGTTAACCCCTTCTGGGCAGAAAATCTGCAGAAGGCAGCCAGTGATGGAGTGCCTGGTGGTGCCCAGGCTGGTGTGCCCTACCAGCAGTGCCTGCAGAGCTGTGGGTGTGTGGCCTGACGACAGCCTGGGCGCAAGTGCCATGTTGGCACGTGGGCAGCCTGCAGAAGAGGTTTTGTGCCCCATGCTGTCTTCCATGGATACTGTGGGTCCAGCAGCAGCAGGTGAGGCTGGGCAGCGAGATGCTGCTCCCCATCCACAAGAACACGGGCTGTGGCCAGCACTAAACGGCCCTGCTGCTAGCTGCAGCTTTTATTTCCGGAGACGGATAAAATCTAATCTGGGAAGAGAGGCAGTTGTTGCAGGCACAGAACAATGACAGCCACCCAGGAGCATTTCTTTCCACGTTTTGCCCAGGAGAGCGCCTGAGGTGCTGTGGGGGTTCCAGGCGGGGTGCAGAGGAGCGTGCAGGGATGCGCAGTGATGCTCAGGGGTGCCCGGGGGTACCCAACCCGCCGGGCTCCCCCAAGGCTGCCGTCCCGGGGCTGCTGAAGACCCACATTGCCATCTAGTGCTGCCGGAGCACAAGGACAGCCGGGAGGCATCGCCGCCGCGCTCAGGTGGCCCCGGGCAGGAGCATCGCAACCCGTGACTCCTCTCCGGCTGGAAATCTTAGGCTGCTCTGCCAAAACTCAGCAAGTCATGCACAGCCCCGCCATGGATCCTGCTTAGTCCCACGGATGCTGAAGGGCTTAAGAAACGTGCAAATAGCTTTGCTTAAGAGCAAAACATTACAGCTACTAACAAACTCATCCTAACCATGGAGCAACTGAAGTTCAGCAGGGTTCGAAGTATCTAATATCTCTATGTTTTTATGGAGCTTTACATGCTGATGGACCTCCTACCTATTCCCCTTCAGCCTGGCTGCTGTGGCCCTGCTCTGCCCCAGGCGCCAAGCAGGGCTGGGTGGGTGCAGGTTTAGTGTCCACAGGAGCATCAACATGTTGCAGAGGACTTTGGTGAGGTATCAATAACCAGTGACAGTTCTGGTGAGAATCGGGGTGTTCACCTTAGTGTCCTGGCCAGGATCTGGCTGGGATGTAAATCCAGTAAATCCCTACCTCTAAAAGAAGAGATTGTAATTACAGTATTTTCTGTGGCATCTTTCCATGCCAATCACTTTTATATACACAATGGCACATACGAAATATTTTTCATGGGACTTCCCACCATAAGAGATTGAAATGTTAAGTGTTACTATGTGTGCTCCAAGAACACCTAGAAGCCTCAGGTGAGACAAGGATTGCAGCATGCTCAGTAGAGTATACATGTTTAATAAAACTCTAGTCTTGTCTGTGCAGAACTGGCAATCTGACTAGGACAGGACAGAGGAGTGAACACAGCATAGTGACTTATTCCACACCATAAAACAGTTCAGTAGCTGACCCAGCTCTCCCAAGTTTCAGCTTGACAGCCAGTCTTTTCAGTTAAATGTTGTACAGGGTGGTGTTTGTTTATTTTTCAGACTGTGGTTATGCCCTTGTAATGGAAGAGTCCCAGAAAAAATCCAGGCCCTTCATGGTTTCATGGATTCAGTGATAGAGGAGAGACCTTGCTCACTTGCCTTCCCTTCTCATGCCCCAACTGGGAACTTTAAACACCACTTGGCAAAGGCAAAGAGATCTGGCACACTCAGCTGAATACCAAGCAACCTCAGGACAGAGTGCAGTTACTAAACTTACTAAACTTCAACAGTGAAGTGACAATCTGTGATCAGCAAGAGCTCATGGCTTTCCAGCAGTGTAGGTACAACTGAGCTTTGCCATGGCAAAGATGAGGTGCAGAGCAAGGTCAGCCTGCTCTTGTCCCAGGAAGGGTGGCTGGAAGGCATAAAGCTTCAGGGTAAGTGTCCTCCTCACATAAATTGGTCTTCTGTCAGGAAACCTCACGAAGAAAAGGCCACTTAGAAGCACCAGCTGATTGTGATAAGCTACCCATGCCCCTTAAGTTATTGCTCCCTGGAAAGATATCACCTACTGAAGCCCTGTAAGCAGAACATCCTTTTATGGAGACAGGCAAACTTTCATAAATCCAGTCACTGTAAAATCTTTCATTCCTAATATCAATTTTTCAGTGAAATCTGTTTATTTTAAGCCTGCTGTGTCATAACAGATCCAAGAGCTGCATTTTCCCTTGGAAAGAGACAAGGTTTTGTTTAAAAATATTAACTTTTCATGACATTCAGCCTCATTGTCTATACAAGCTTTTAAACTCTGGCTCTGTGGTGCAGATGAAGGAACAGCTTCTTCCTCAGTGTAATTCTGCCTAAGCCCATGCATTTACAAGGGGGGTGAATTTTGTCCATAAGGTTTGTGATTCTCAGGCAGAGGCTTATTGACAGGCACTGTGCTGAAGATATTTACATTCAGCAAGGCTCATAAGCCACTGAACATCTGTTCTCTCGTTAGCAGCCTCCTCAGCATTTGCCCTGTAGGCAATAATCTACAGGACAAGTTTCCCAGCACCTAAACTACTGTAGGATAATTCTTTAACTAAATGGAAAGCAAAGCCCAAGGCCCTGGGAATTCGCTTTTGTACAATAATCTTTTGTGTGCATACAGTGGAAACCAGAGGATTATGGAGTCAAATCATGAGAATTCAGGTCAAGTGAGATTTGGAGGGGGAGGAGAAGATGACAGAAGCACCAGTGGGAAGGTAGTGATCCCAGGGGAAGTAACGTGACGCTTGCAGATAAGCCGGTTCTGCTGTCATGGTTTAATTTTACACATCAGTATTAAAATTTCTGAGCACTGCCGAACATCAACTCTCCTTTGCTGCATGAGGTCCTTTTGTGTTGTTTTTTTTCTCCTCTAGCAGCTGCGTTATTTTGGAGTATCCCTATATCTGAGTTATTTTCTTGTGCCATACCTCCATTTTCTAGCTCTTTATTATTTTTTTTCAATCTGAGAATTTGTGTATTAAAATTTCCTTCCTCCATTCAGCTCCCTGCTATTTTTCTCATTCTTCCACACTTAGCCTAGATCAAGGGTTTCAGAGATCCTCTAGATATACAAAGCAATTCATTTATCTTCCCTGGACATTTGCTTAATGGAAGGAAGGAAATGTCATTAAAGAAAAGCACTATGAAAAATGTGATGCTGCTTTTTCTCTTTCTGGCAAGGGATTGATGTGGATGTCCAGACCAACACCCAGAAACTCTATTCAAATGCTTGTCTGCTCTTCCCACAATGCAGAAAGATCCAGCTGAATCCAGTCAAATGTTTAATGTGCTCTTGGCTGGTTTACACTGCTAAGCTGATGGGAGGATGTGCTGTTGGGCAGTGACTGCTGAGAAAACAGCGAGATAGAAGGTGTTAAATTAGACACAGGTGTAAGCAAAGGAGAAAACAGCATCCAGGAAAATCCACAAGACTTCTACAAAACTGAACAGTTGTACAGCTTATCTGAACATTAGGATGTTCCTTACGTTTTTAAGAACGTATGCTATATGGCAGAAAGGTGATGCTCTAGCTGTAGACTAAAATTCTGTCTCAATTGCCATGTGTGAGACCTGGAACAAAATACCTCCTCTACTCCCTCTGTGAAATATATCATGCTAAGCAAGACACTGCAAAAAGCAGCTTTACCTTCTGCTCTGCAGTGGTGGTAAAGTTTGAGCCTCTAGGTGTTTGGACTGTGAATGTGCTGCAGATTGGGAAATGAAGGGAAGGGAGTTTGTTTGGGTTTTGTGTTAGTTTTCTTGCATTTCTTTGTGTTGTTTTTTGTGCTTTGTGGGAGTTTTCTAGGGTTTTTTTGTTGTTCTGGTTTTGGTTTTTTTGGGTCATAGCATTTTTGCACTTCCAGGAAATGAGTAAATTAACCTGCCTGGATGGGATAGAACGAAGGTTGTCCAAAGAATTGTAATTCAGTCTTTCTCTGTGTGTGTTAGGAAAGTCCTGAGCAGTGTGGCTACAGTTTTCCTTAATACCTCTGAGATATTCTGTGTTCTTGCTCTCTTTACTTTGTGTCCCATTTTCAGTTGTTTAATTCATATGATCCAGATGAGCACAGACTGCACGCTGGGCCAGGGAGAGAGGCAGGAGGAATAATAGAAGTCTTTGTGGGGAGCAACCCTCAGTTTGGATGTCATATTTAAAAACTCTGGTACAGAGTACAGATGTTATGGGTTGTATTAGCTTGGTCTGCAGGGAATGACATCCTGTATTGGATGAAATGGTTTGACCTCTTCTATTGAAATGCTAATGTTTGACCATTTCCTCCAGCAAAGTGACTCTCATTATTTCTCATTGTAGCCTACATTTACCCTTCCTCCACTTTGCGCCACCCCGACCCCAGAGTTTCTGCTTTTCCAATATGCACTTAAAATTTGTCTGCTATGTGATTGTTTTATGAGGTGATATCATGAGGCATAAGTATGTGTTCCAGCTGTGTTAGTGACCCTGCCTATAAACCAGGGAGGTTGTCTAAGCACTCTCTTGCCCTCTCGCCTAATGTGACTCACGACAAGACGCAATGGTCCAGACTGCAAAAGTGAGAGAGAGTGAAAAATCCAGATTAAACCCTGGAAAAAGGAAACGCTAAGTGAAACTGACTTTTTATCTCTTTGTGTCTTCATGTTGACACTACATTAGGAAGGCTGACATCAGATATCTCCAGAGGCCCAAATCCAATTTTGAATCAAATGTAAAAGACCAGCTTGTAAAGGCCAAGAATGAATTGGTTCTGCCAGAAGAAAAATTAGCACAGAAACAAGCTTATTTCCAGAGAATCTACTGAAATAATGACATGATGCCTTAATAGGGATTGTCCTTGTCGGATTTCTTTTTTTTAAATTAGTGAAAGTTCACCCTTTGAAATGACCAATCTGTATAAGGAACACATCCATCTCCAAATTTGTTGCATGCAGTAATCCGTAGTCAAGATTACTTAGTTAGCAATGAGATGAGCTGCCCTTTTTATTCTCCGTGTCTGTTTTAACATTAATTCCTCAACAAAGGCAAAACAGATATGTGCCTGTCCTACTGGCTTCCACTTACATCCATGAGAAGCTGCAGAGATTTTTTGCTGCTTAGCTGTCATGCCATTTCTTAGTGCCAAGTTCTCATATTGCTGCAGTTCTAGGCCATTTGCTGTTGCGGGAGAAGATTTAGGTCAGTGGTTTTTCAACCTTTTTTGATTTGTGGACCCCTAAAAAAATTTCCAGCAGTACTGCAGGCTCCTTCAGGAATTTCACATATGTAAATTGCTGTCTGGCACATATGAATTTTCTTTTTCTCAATCACTTTTTGCAGACTCTTTAGAAGTTTTTCATGGGCTTGCCAGGCTCTGCAGACCATAAACTGCAAACCA
The DNA here is from genome assembly GCA_024500445.1 of Entomyzon cyanotis. Lineage (NCBI taxonomy): Eukaryota > Metazoa > Chordata > Aves > Passeriformes > Meliphagidae > Entomyzon > Entomyzon cyanotis. The sequence goes on from JAKEPQ010000852.1 coordinate 6,630,119, forward strand.
ATGATTTAGGTGAGCCCTTGAACCATTGCTTCTCCACATATACACTGCTGTAAAAGATGAGAATGCCATAAAACGAGTAACAAGACCAATGTTTTGGGATTGTGACTTTCAGTATTTTACAGTCTGTCAAACCTGAATGCAAGGGTTTAAGTAGCCAGTGTTCACATATGAAAAATCACATGGTGGTGGTGTGCCAACACCCACATTGTCCCATGCTCTCAGTGGCTTTGGATGCTGAGCTATGGGTGTTCTAACACCCCCATAAATCATAGCCAGTTGCCTCCAGACTTAGCCAGAAGATAACATATGCTTTTTGGCTTCTCAAAGCCTACTCCAAATAATGGTCTACAGTAAGATTTCTCTAGACTGAGACCAGGCTTAGGAGGAAATGTGGGAAAATGTAACAAAGAGGTGATACAGACTGGCAATGTGGCAGGAAAGAGGTGAGCTTTGACCCCTACGTGTTAATTAAAATGATAGGTTGGATAGACTTGGGTTAAAACAGGTCTTGGAAAATTAATAGAATAGCTTTTTCCTTGCTGCACTAGAGAATGGTGAATCAAAGGAGGGCTGTAAACAGAAAGTGATCTGCTCAAAGCAAGGCACTGGCTAGGAAAAGGAATGGGGCAAAACACCAAATGACAAAAACAAAGAGAATAATGCAGCAGTGGAGATGCAAAGCAAAGAGAACCTAGTTAGGGGTTCCAGCTTCATGGATGGACTGAAAACATGTACCTGGTTCGGTTTACAGAAAGAAACTATAAATGTGGACATTTTTTGACTAGGAGTGCTGGGAACGAGGTTGAAGTTGAAGATGATGTCTTGACCTGCATTTCCTCTTCCTCTACTCTACTTGGCCTCTGTTGTAAACCCACTGTTCTTTAGCCTGACACTGATCTCAAGGTCACTGTTTTCATTCTGCTCTTATCCCTCCCGCCAAGAGGTTTATAGAGCTTGGTGTTCTTTATAATGAAAGTATAGCGCCCATCAGCCAATACTTCCAGATTTTCAATTTTCTTTTTGGCCTCCTAAGGCTTTAATATGAAACCTTCCATCTCACTGTCCATCAGAACTACTGCTCCTGAATTATGGCCGATTTCCTCTTAATATCCACAGCAGGGATTTTTAACAAATCAAATAACAAATAAAAAGTGTTGTCACATCCCCCAGTGTTGACTCCCTACCAATAATAAGCCAAAACAAGATGTTATGGGACCCTTTGTCTCTGTACAGGACATATAGGACAGACACTTCCCTTTCTCAGGAGACAGCTCAGTGTAAACCAGGTTAGTGTGCAAGCCTGCATCTACAAAGGTAACGCAAAACAAAAATATTGATGTGTCTCTAGAATATGGCATTAAGCAAAAGTGACGAATAAAGTAAAATGTTCCATTAATGCCAGTGTCTAGTCTGAAGATGATGCAATTTAAGGCATGTTGTCATTTACAAAAACAATTACTAGACTTCTAGGTATGTACTGCAAGTGATTTCTAAACCTTATCTGTTGTCTCTGGTTCAGTGCCTACACCAGGCACAGCTCCCTACACGGTCACAGAAATCACTCCCAGCACTCAAGGTTTTGGTTCATGAATTCATTGTGCTTCCACAGCAATCCAAAGTCTAGACAAGTGATCATATTTTAAGCTGATGCAAAGTTGCCAATCAGTGACTGCACTGGGGCTTCACTGTTAAATGTAGCTGAGAATTGAGTGAGGTGATTCTTTGGAATAATGAGCATCTCTTTTTCATCTCAGTAGGGTGTTAACTGGCAGCCCGGTGTCCAAGATCACTCTAATAATGGATTAATATAATATTCAGGGTGTTCTTTCATTCTGACAATGTCCACACTTATATGATATTATGGATTAATTATGTTGGTTTTCACTGCTAGTGTTGTTGCTAATCTCAAAGTAAGAAAAGTAAATTTGCAAGAGGACAAATTAAGTATATATTAGAGATTTTGTCTTTTAGTAGTGGAGTCTCACAGAAATTTTCTCCTTAAATAATTATCCAGTGGAGATTTTACTGTCAAGTAGAAGATAACCAGGCACTCCTTCAGTAATATTTCTGCAGGATCCAGAATGGCTTGACTGTGTGATTATTTCAGCTGCTGTGTAGATAAAAGAAAAACACGAGCAGTGAAATGTCAAAGAGGTTTTGATATTATTATATAACTTCTCAACGATTTTCTTTTTTTCTTGCTCCTTTGTCTGGGAACAGTGATTAGATCAATTTCCCTAAGAGTAAAGTGGTCACTTGTTCAAAGCGAAGTTTCTGTTTTAAGTGATAGATCTATATTTTCTGAGCCAGTGAATTTTCTCCTTTGCTTTAATGACATTTACAGACATCCTACTCATAGCTGACATTCTCTGCAGACCTATAGAAAACCCGATGACACTCCTGACCATGTTTTTTCCAGCTTTTCCGTGTCATTTTAGTTCTTGCGTCCAGGTTTCTGTCCTTTTTCATAAGCTGGCTGAAGCTACATACAGCTGCCACTGCATTTGTTACTTCTTCCCTCCCCAGGGTCTCTTTTTTTCAAAGATGGATGTATTTCTCCACTCAGCCACTCTTAAAGCTCTTTTCTGAGGGATGTATCCTATCTGAACCTGGCAGGGAATGTGTGTGACATTAATCGTAGGACCAGTCAGCACTGCTTCTGACTTCAAGTCAACAGTTTTACAAGTGAACAGCTGCGAAATTTCACTCTGGACACTGGAGCCTTTGGCTCAGACTGGAAGGGTGCATCACTCACAAGGCACTTTGAAATGTGCAGGATGGACAGGTCTGTCCTTGGTGTGGATAATTCACACACTTTTATTTTCCAGTGATGTTAATCTGGCACCCCCTGGAGGAAGTATGTTTCAAAACACACAAAGGAAAGAAATACTTTAAAAATCCCCTTTGACGCAATCAATTCTTTAACCAGACCGTACATTTTCCCAATCTTCTATGGATTCTTTGCAGAAATACTCATGTAATTTTTCTGTAGGCAGTTTTTCATCCTGAGATAATACATGCAGTTTTTTACTTCCTCAGACTAAACATGTCGATCTAAGACTGACTGGGGAAGTGCTAGAGGATTTCTTGAATATCATGGTTTAAACAATTGAACAGAAAACTTGGACCATCACCTATAAATGACAAGAAGAACCATTAAAAAGGTCTGTGTGAATCTGGTCCAAGAAAAGTGAGACTCAGGGTGTGTCTATATGCCCGTGGCTAGAGCAGGCTCATTTCAGGTAAGATGGGGGAAGACTTTACTGTAGGGCTGTGCCTGGATCTACAAAAAAACCCAAACTCATGTCTTGGAAAACCTAAGGCTATCAGGAATAATTTCATTTTTCTAATCAAGTGGAATTGCTTTCTTTATTAGACAGAAGAGACCATATGCTGGGGCTTACAAGCTACCTACAGAGTTTGATGTTCGGAAACTAAAAAGTGCCAAAGGCAAGAATTTGAACTGCTTTCCCACTCCAGCCTGCAAGAAAAAAATGATGTAAATAATGCCAAAAGGTGTATTTGTATTTATACTGCTTTAAAATTCCATTTGAATGTAACAAAATAGTTAGTTGTTAGTAATTTCTAAAAAGAAATGTCAGGAAGGTTTCTTTTAAATTATTATTATTAGCTCTCTTTGGGAAATACCTGGCTGCATTTACAAAGTGGTTTCAAATACAACTGGGAATGTTGCTGATCAGTGCTGCATCCAGTGAATCTCACTGGGGAAGTGTGAACAATAATTGCATTATTTTTGATCTCTGTTTGCCAACTGAGCACAGAGCAGACTCTCCTCATTGCCTCTTCTCCCCCAGCACCAAAGCTCAGCCATGGTCCCTGCTGAGAAGATCTTCTCCCTGGGAACTGCACTGCTTCATTAGCTCTCCTGTGCATGATTTTGGTGTGCTGGTTTTGTTTGTTTTCCTGGAAGGTCCTCTGCATTTCCCAGGGAGTCCTTCCTTTGGAGGTACTTAAACTCACTGCTGCTTAACCTTGTCATTCCATGCTGGTTTCCCCTAGTCTGAAAGTGTTCCAAACTCTAGCAGTGGTCAGTAATGGACGTCTGGATTAACAGTATAAGAAAAAGGACATAAATGACATTTTTCTTATTTCCTTTTCATATGGTGTCTCTGGCTGCCTTCCTTTCTCTGCCACATAACAAGGAAGAAATCTGGGGCCAGTTGCCTGACTTGGAAAACCCTTCATGTTAGTAGTGTATTCTCATTTACACCATGGCAGGAACATAGATTATCTGTAGGACTGGGCTACCAGTATTTGGAAAAATGCTTGCGTTAAAGCCTGTCCTTGGTATGTTTTCTTTTGCACTACAAAATTGTTTTTTCATTACCCATAGAGAGGCAGCCAGCAGTCGGAAACCGCAGTTGAAGATGACTGTAGGATGACGTTACTCTCGCTGGCTTAGGATGATTTAAAATACTTTATTTTCCATGCAGAACACATACTTATTAGTTTAATCATGAAACATGTTTTCCAAGTTGCTTTTGCCAGATCTGATATTAAGAATTTAATATTGCTTCCTCCAGAGGTGAAAAAAAATTGAGGAGAAAATTAAATAGCACCAGTCTTTCTGAATGTTATTTATAACAGGGTGATAGAGAGCTTCAAACATTAATGCAATACAAATGCATTTGAACATTTACAGTAGGATTTGAGTAGCTGCCTTCAGGTCCTTTTCAACTGAACTGATTTTTATATTGTACTTTGTAAGGATGTCCTAAATTTCTTTTGCTAGAACTGGTATCAGAGGTGACAGTTCCTAGCTTGTATCCATCGATACACCACAGGGTATTTTCAAACTGCAGTGCATCACTACTTGTAGGGGAAAAAGAAGTAATATTTGTAGCTTCTTTTTCTCCTGAATCTAATACATGTATACCTGCACGGTTCAGAGCCGGAAAACTAATTCCATCTAGAATGAGCTGTAGTCTAGAAACAAAGAGAAGGGGGAGGTATATTGCTAAAGAAACATTAACTGAGGGAACAAATGGGAAAGGTGGTCTCTAGAAAGAGATCCTGTCCATTCTGCCCAGCTCAGGAGGGTGACAAATACAAAATGGGTCTGTTGAGAGATGGATTACTTGGAATGTGGTATAAAACTACCCCAAGCTGGGACGGAAGTGTGGTGAGTGTACATGGAGAGCAGTTACAGCAGTCAACTGCACATAGCAGCAGATCAGTACGTCTCTAATTATTATTTGTCTGGCTGGCTAAGCAGGGCAGCATTTAAAACCTAATTTGTTGTATAATTTAATTTTAATTGAGTCTCCTATCCACACAGGACTCGTTAAGCTAGCTGTATGTTTCACTTGCTGTCTTTTTACATGGATACTATGGGAGAGCTGCAGGAGCTGAACCAATCGTTTGCTTGCTCTGTGCTATCACCGAGGTGCAGTAATTCCTTGGTATGATTGCAGAGGGATCTCTTGGCAGGAATATTTGGAAAATACGTTTTCTCAATGCCACAGTATAACAAAACAACTTCCTCCCTCAGCTAATGCTACAGTTTACACAAAAGATTTGGCTGTTGGGCTGTTAGTTGCATCTCCCATGTGCTGGTTTCCTCTGCTACTCAGAGATAACAATTACTAGTCACTGTGAGCAGTAATAAAAACGAAGCACCATGACAATGCTTTTGAGTGATTGTAATTTCCATTGATGTGCCTCTCTTCAAACGTATAAAAGGCTCTATTCCTCAGTGAGGACAAAGTTGAAAGCAAGCAGGGTATTTTACAGACAAATCCTTTTGGAGGAATGCAGACATACAGGTCTCAAAGAACCATTTTTTCGTAGTACTATTACTAAGGCAAGAGTTACAGACTAAGGTCAATAACACAAAGCTCTTAAGCACACACATCAATTTTGACTCGTGTGTTTATACATTTTCCCACACCTGGGGCTCATACCATTGGGACTGTGGAGCAATACTGTGTGTTAGGCATAAAACTGCAGATCCAAACACTACTGTATTTGAGTAATTTGCTCCTATCAGTGGCCCTGTCCAGCTGTCTTGCACCGGCTGGTGTTACCACGAGATTTCTGTGGCCGAGGGGATCTGCAGGGCTTCCAGAAAAGGCAAAAAATCAAAAGAACTCAAGCCTGTGAACCAAATGGGAGTATCAATGCCAAGCACTGCAAGCGGTTTTGTTTTCAGTGTTTTGTTTCCATTTTTGTGTTTTGTCATTTAATTCAAACGTCAAAATCATTTGAGTGAAGGGGAAAAAAGGGGTTCACTGCCTCTGTATGTGTTAGATTACTAATTTAAGAAGCAGGGACATCCAGGATAGCTCAGCTTCTTCTTCCTCCTGTTTTGATGAGCATAAAACTGTTCTTTCAGGTAAATACGATAATGGAATCCATCAGTAGGAGGTTGCTACTGATGCTCTGCAAAAGGACCACAATTCGTTTGGCTAAGAAGCCACTTTATACAGGCTGCCAATAGGTCTAAAATAATTATAGTGCACGTGATACAAATGTACCAGGAAAAAGAAACAAAACCAGTATAAACAAGCAGATCAACAAGTGGATAGCAGTGATAGTGTTTTACACAAAGGGGGAAAGGACCCCCAAATGGAGGACATTGAAATGAGGCGGTTGATGCGACAACAAAGAGCAAAGGCAGGTTTCTGAAGGTTCAGAAAGCCCTGTCGCCTGCTCTTGTCCCCGATAATGCCAGATTGTGGTTTGTAAGAGTCTGCTGAGCAAAACTGGGGCTGTCCCGTGCGTGATCCCCTCAGCAGGCACTGACCCTGCCTCAGTCCTACCTTGCCTGACCCAGGAACAGCATGTATGCTCTTTATTTAGCTGCTGCTGGCAAACCGATGGCTGCTCGACATCCAAGAGTTAAACTACAGCAAGTTTTCACTGGATGTGACCGCTGAAAAGACCTCAGCCTGCTGCCGGCACGCACGGCTACCGGTGGGAACTCGACCTGCCCTCAACAAAGATGGCGGCAAGCGCCTTGTCCTACCGGCGGGCCGCCCACACCCAAGATGGCTGCCCACACCCAAGATGTCCGCCCGGGCTTCTCCGCGGCCTCAGCCCCTCAGCAGCCCGGCTTCTCCCTACGGGCGGTGCGCGGTGCAGCCTCACCGGAAATTGCGGCGCTCCGGCCGGCGCGGCGCCGCTCGGTGGTGGATGGCGGAAGACCCGCCCCTCTACTGTGCGCCGGCCAATGGGCTCCTTGTCCCCGCCCCGGCCGCATCAGCTGATGGGGCAATGTCTGTTGACAGGAGCCGCCCGGGCCGCGGCGCTGGGGTGAGCGGGGCTGACGGGCCGCGGGGCGGGGGTGCGGCACCCCCGGGCCTCGCCGGCCGCCCCGCCGCCGCTCCGGAGAAGGCAGCGGACGGACGGAGGCCGCCCCGCTCGCTCCCACGGCTCGGTGCCCCTCGGGCGGGGGAGCGGCCCTGCGGGGTGGGGGCGCCGGGAAGGGGGTGGGCTGGCTGCGGGGGGCCGAGCGGGAGGGAGGGCTTTGCGGCGCCGCACAAAAGGCAGCGGCGGGCCGGGGAGCCCCCGGGGCTGCGAGGGGCTGCGGGGCGGCGGCGGGCAGGGCTCGGCCCCGGGCGTGCCAGGGAGCCCTGTGGCCCCCGAGTGCCGTGTGATGATGGGGTTTGGGTTCGCTTTGTTTGTGTTTGTCAGATGTGAATCCAAATGGAGCGGTCGGAAGGAGGCGAGCAGAGCCAGCAGCAGCCGCAGCCCTGGGGGAAGCTGATCCGGTTGGGTGCTGATGAGGCGGAGCACGTCCTGCTGCTGAAAAGAGAATGGACCATCGGGCGGAAGAAAGGTGGGACAGGCACGCCTCGGGCGGTGTTGGGGGACAGCAGCCATCGCCCCTGCTGGCCTTTACAGCATTGAAGGTGGCCTGAAACTGCTTGCGTTTGGTGCTTTCAGCTGTTGGAGGTGCTTGCCAGGCCGTCCCGTGTTCGTGATGTACCTCTTGGCTGTGTGAATAAGTGGTTTTATGCTGAGCTGTTCTTTTTTCAGTAACTTGTGACACAGGCACGTTTCAAAGTGAATGTGCCTTTTAGGTAGTCTGTGGCAGTTTGTACAAATAAGGAAAAACGATTGTTGATTCTGAAGAGTTTCTGTGCTTTGGTCCTGTTTACATTCTCATTTCGTTTCTGTGGTTAAAATAAGTTGGAACTGCAATGCAAAATACTTCGGCTTCACAGAAAAGAAAACACCCACATAAAAGCCCTTAAGTCTTCTGGCCACATAAAGACTGCCAACAAGTACTGAAGGTTTCTCTGAAAGTGGGTTTGAAAGCTTTATTCCCAGAGTCTAGGGCTTGTACTACTTGCCTTTATTTTAAAGTATTTCATGCTTAACTGTATTTGAAACAAGGATTGAAGTGTTTAAACTTTTTTTTTACTCAGCCTTGATAGTGCTAATTTTCTTTTTCCTGTTCATCAGTTCAAGCTGTTTGGCTGATCAGTCACATCCTGTAAATGTTGTGAGCAAACACCAGGTGCTATAGCTCTGTGAGAAAGGCAGATAGTGTCTTGTAGGAAAAAATGTTATGCAAATTTACACTTGGTGCTATCTATTGATATTGCTTATCATTAAGCTATGGGTAAATTCTTCAAACTGATGTCTCCTTGAGGGTTGTCTGGCAGAAAAAAAGATGGGTTCTTTCACGTTCGGTTGCTTTCCTAGCTTTTGGCTAATGGGTTAATAAAATGAATAGTTACTAGAATACGAAATTGTGACTTTAAAACCAAAACTTACGACTCTTCAGGAGCATTAGAATTGCTTGCTTGAGGTAGTGGCTACTACTGCCCTTCTGGATCTTTTGTTGGGCAGGCTGAGATCAGTGCACCCTTAGTCTGAATAGGTGGAGGGGAATCACGGTTGTTAATTATCGCTTTTGTGTGAGCAAGTGCTTGAGTCGTTTGTGAGAGATCAGTGGAGAACCTTGAGTGTTGATTCGAATATTCAGTGTTAAAGTGAAGCAAAACAACTGGATTTTCTCAGAGCCCTGGAATCGTAGGTAGGAGAGTTTCCATCACATCAGCATTGCCATGACACTTCTCTTGTGTATCCCTAAATCTCAGAGTAATTGTGATTTGATTTCCATCTTTGAGAGCTAGGACTAGGGGGGAAAAGAGAGCTGAAACATCTTCAAATGGTTGGAATGTTTCTATCAGGACAAGTGATTATCTCCTCACTTGTATTTAGGTATCACACACTAGACTGTTGCTGCCTGTATGACAGTAGAAGTTTTGAACGATTGCAGATGTATATGAGTCAGTTTGTGTTGCATTTATAGCCTTGTAGAATGCTGATCTGACTGTGTAATGTATATTTTTAAGCACGCTGGAAAATCTGCTTTCTTTTTAAGGCTGTGACTTATCTTTCCCTGGCAACAAGTTGGTGTCTGGAGATCACTGTAAAATCATAGTGGATGAAGAATCTGGTCAAGTGTCATTGGAAGATACAAGGTTGGTTTCTCATAATATTCTTGGAGAGGCTTTTGTCAAAAGCTCAGCAGGTGTTTGATACTGCATCATGGGCAAATTCATGTGGCCTGCCAAAGTGCCCCTGATGGCAACTCTGCCCCTGCTTTGTTGTCATCTGCAAACCTGATAAGGGTGTGTCTCTTCTCTTCTTCAAGGCTGTAGCTAGAGGTAGGCCCAGGATATCCAGGATAGGTCCCTGGATAGATTCCTGAAGGGTTTATACTCCCCAAATGCTAATTTTTGGGGAAAATATCAGGCCTGTCTGGGATGTCTAGGAAAAAGTTTGTAGTTGTCATTCTCCAATATAATCCTAAATTTCAAGATGTTCCAAACAACAAATCAAGCCATGTTTGCCAATCCTGGCAGTCTCAGAGCACAGCTGTAAATCTAAGCTTGAGAAACTGTCCCTGGTAGAATTGGTTTAGACCAATGTTATGATAGAACAAGCTAAATAAACTGTGCATGGTGCAGAAACATTCCTGCCTCTTTTTTTTTTTTTTTCTCTTACCCACCCCCTGAGGCAGAAGGTGCAGCCAGCAGAAAACTAGTGCAGCCAAATTAAAGTTAATTTTGTGTATGATATATTCATGAAAAGGTGAGGCTTGTTACAAGGTAGTGTAGCAGAAAGGCTGCACCCATGGAGCACTGCCAGGGAGCTGCTTGTGCCTGTTACACTTCTGTGTGTCTAACAAAGAGTAGAAAAAGCCTGCAGTGCTCTCCCTCCTGTGAGCTGAAGTTCAGGCATTTGCTGAATCAAGAAACCAAACAGGTTTGATATGACTGCTTGCAAAAAACTCCACTGGTTCTTCTGGGTCTTCCAATGTTTGTGCCAAATAGCAGATGGGTTTTTAAAAATCAGGCTGAAAGAAGATGATTCTTGACTGTTTGAGTTGGCAGTACAGATGCCCAGAGTCACAGAAAAATACTGCAATGTCAGCTTTTTCTTTTCTGAAGTGGAAAATAGTTTGGAAACATTGCTGTGGTCAAGCTTGGATTTTTTTGGTGAAGAGGAATGCATTGAAGGAGGCAGTGAGTGTGGGACAGTTAAACTGAGTGGACTTTGTTTCTCTGTTGTAGCTAATCCAAAGAATACCATCAAATATATGTAGGCAGCCAACACTGGGTTTTATCTGCTGGTAGCATAGTGAGTTCTTGAATCTACTTTGGCAAGAGTTACCCAAAATTTGCAGGTGAAAGAAAATGTGTAGAACACTCAAAATTGCTGAGTAAATAAAAGTTTGGAAGTAACAAAAGCCAAGAGTTAGCAAATAGTACAATAACATACTCAGACTCACCCTTTTTTGGGATATGTTTCTGCTTTATTTTCCAAACCATGCACTAGTTGCTTTATACTGCTTGAAAGAAAACAAATTGTACAAGTTGACCTAACAGAGTGGAGGCAGCAGTTGGATTTCTCCCAGTAAAAGCAATTGTAAGATTCTCCATTTTGAAAAGAAATTTTAAAGGCAACTAATGTAATTTCTTGTTATTTTCTAGGATTTTTTCCTTTTTAAGATTCTAAGTAGTAAGTGATGTTTCCGATCAGGAAACTATTTACACAAGGCTGATGCTCATATGACAGGCAAGAAAATATTCCCTTTCTGTAGGTAAATCAGAATGTGATCTGCAGTTGGTGCTGGTCTGCCTTCTGCTACTCAATTCTCCACATCCTCCAGTCAAAACTATTTCTATGAACATTGAAAGGGTGGAGAATTACAGTACAGAAGGGATTCTGTACCTTAGTAGAATTCAGAATTCATTTCGGTTTACAGTGTGTTCAGGATTATATGCATTTAAATAACAGATAACTATTAACCCAGAAGCTTTAACATAAACTACATTCTTTACCTGGATGGATGCAAATAACTATTAGAAAGTATTAGACTGGCATTTTTCTTGTAAGGATACCAAAGTTTCTTACAACAGGTAGGTCGTTCACCTACTTCAAAAGCAAGCCTGTTCTGAGTAAAATGAAGCTGTTCACATCAATTCTGCACAGCAGATGGGACTGGGAAGTAAACAGAATTTATGGTTCATTAATGAAACTGTAGAGTCATCAACCACATTGGAATTAAGTCAAGGCCTGATTTTTTTTCTTGCACCATTTAAAAAAGTGACATTGGAACCTTTCATGACAAAGTTTCACAATACAGACAATTTATATCTGATAGTGCTGTTTTTCTTCTCCCCTTGAAAAATTGTACAGCCAGTTGGCATTAATTCAGTACAAAGTCCTAATGAATGGCCTTCATATTTGGGATTCTCATTGTACTTTCTACTTATTTTATGGGGACTTTAATTTGAAGCATCAGAGGAATGTACAAATGTCATAATTTATCATGTGTGTCTGGTTAAAAGATACCCACAACATTAATCTGGAATGTCACCATATCTGTTAAAAGCTTCATGCTAAAGTCTGAAATTGGAAGTGAAAGACTAATACAATTATCTGGGATAGTTGAATAATTTTTCCCTTTGGTTGTTGGCTGAGAGATAAATACAACTGCTTCAGTTTACTAATGCATTGAAGATAAGCTTATGATTTTCTGTGTTACGTGTTATCCATTTATTTCTACTTCATTTGGGTCCGTGTGTGCCAATTAATTCTTTAGTCAGTTCTGACTGAAGTCTGTGTAGCTACAGAACTGAAAAGATTTGGCTGTCTATACTGAATTTGACAAGTAGGGTCTTGCATAGCTATTTCTGCAGCTTGCTCTGTGAGACCAAGCCTGAGTGGTTACTAGATGTGTGACATCTGGGGTTTTTTTCTTTTCCCCAAAAATACCTTGAGTTATTGTCCCCCAGAATAATCTTGGAACTTGGCAGTCATGACAGAGCTACTTCATAAAATACATTATTGTGACATTTTTCCCCCTATGTTTAGTGAAATGTTTGGTCTAGGAATTGCCTCAAGAAGCTAAACCTCAGTAAGAGACAAGTCTTGTTACTTGAATTTAGCTGATTTATTACAAAAGAAGGTTTAGAGCACTTGGGGCAGATGGGAGATGCATGCTGTGTTATGCCTTCTGGACAACTGAGGAGGTCAAATTTGATGTTTCCCAGTGTTGTTAAAGGACCTCTGACAGATTTCAGGGATTGGTGTATTGGCAATTGAAGGAGATACAATTTTTGCTTCAACATAATCTTTTTTAGTATCACTACCATCAGTACGAAGTTAAAAATCAGTGTTGTTTCTAACAGACTGACTAAAATTGTGTTTTTCTCTTAATTGCTAAACTTTGGCTTTCATTTAGTGATTTCTTTGTTCTGCTGGTTGCTGCTTCTGTCTTTCAGGCTAGCAAACATCTGTATGCCTGAGGGGGAAAAGACAAGCTTAAAGTAGTTTTCTTGCTTGTAGGAGAAGCTTGAAGTTTTACCAATGCGACCCAAAGATTTTTTTAAAGTTCTTGATGTTTAAAGTAGCTTTTTTTTTTTTTTTTTTTGCTATCTCATTATTTATGTTTAATTAATTGATTGAACCACATAGACGGTGGAAGCAGCTGCAGCACCAAGGGCAAGAGCTGATACCTTGATCAAGACTTGCTGCAGTGCTCCCAGGATTGTTTTTCCTTTTGACCTTTCGGTGTCCTTCTTTTGACTCTGTGTGAGACGAGAGGAGGAGGAAGGTGCCGATTTCCAAATAATCCCCCAGCAGTGAGGGACAATCGACGTTGCCCTGGGCACAGGCGATGCCTCCAGGAGGTGGCAGCACAGCTTTGCTGTTACTTCTTGCTGCTGCTCTGCAGAGAGGGAAAAACAGATATTTTCTGTTCGTTCATATTTGGTACGAATTGCTGAGATTTTGAGTGGTAAAAGTCTGAAATTCGAGAGTGCTGCAGCCCTGAAGGAGGCTTATTGCAAGTGAGCTGGAATTATTCAGTACTTGAATAACTTGCCTTATGGTTATAAAACATTAATGGCTTGTGTATACAACATCACACATAATTAAGGGATAAAGAAATTAATCAGCAATGCTCTGCATTTTCCTTTTCCCTGGTTTAATTTCTTCTGCAAGTCTTGAATTTTTTATCAATATCAAAATTATTCATTCCAACTCATCTTTCATTATGTATCTTTTTCCCACATTGTTAACTTCTCACTTTCAAGTTGCAAACAGTCCAAGTAACCTCACATTTTTAGGGTTTTTCCTATTTGAAGCAAGAGGGGAAAAAATTATTGCTGCATGGCATCCCTGACTATACAGGAAAAGTTCCTTTGTCACAGAATGTCTTACAAGATTCGCAGCGTTAATTGGAAAACACAGCCTGGAACTTTTTGAATAGAACTCATATTGTCCTTTTGGGTTTTATACTTAAAGGGTGGAGACTATTGTACAGAAACAATCATCTAATTATTTTGAGATATTGGCTAACTGTCAGAGATCTTTTGTCTGTCAACTGCCATCTCTTTTCCAGTAGCTGCAAATGAGCTTTGAAGTTCCAGTAGCTCTGCACTTCTGTCTTTGAGAGAAATTCTTTGTTTCTGGAATTCTTTTTAAATTTTTTTTTAGTTCACTTACATTTTGGGAGGGGCAAAGCTTTTCTTCTTTAAAGGTATCTTGTGTATTCCCTTCCTTCTCCCATGTAATTATGAAAACATTTATGCTAAGTTTTCTTTCTCTTTACAGTACTAATGGAACAGTAATTAATAAACTGAAAGTGGTTAAGAAGCAGACATACCCATTACAGACTGGGGATGTGATCTATGTTGTTTACAGAAAAAATGAGCCAGAGAACAGTAAGTGAATGGTATTTTTTAAATGGCATGCTTAGTCATTTTCTTTTGAGTCATGAGGGAAAAGAAATCAGTCTAATAAAATTGAGTACTTCTGTTTAAAAGAGAAATATGTTTAAAAACAAGTCTCTAGAGAAGAGGTCATGGATGTGCCAGTTTTTACAGAGACAAATCTGAGCAACTGTCTGAAATTGAAATGTGCCTAGAAGTAATTTTGGTAGAACTAATGCATGGAATGGTAAGTAATGAGGTTCTAATCACATGTCCAGTGCTTCTTTTAGAAGTCAAATTGCTGGGTAGTTAGTGATACTTTATATATCCCAGTGAAGCAGTTTTTGGCACCCATAGGAAAGGCTGCAAAAGCTTTTTGTTTTGTGTGGGGTTTTTTTTTTTTTTGTGTATGTATGTTGGGTTTTTTGTTTTAAAGAGGGAAGAGGCAAAATGGGGAGGGAACGAGATGGGGAAAGCCCTACAGTGAAAGTAGAATTGGTAAACCTGGAACAGTGCTGTATTCACAAGTTCCATATAGTAATAAACATATGAATTTTTAATTTAAAAAATTCTAGATACATACTCACTTGCTGAAATACTTCCTGTATGAAATTGCTGTTAATTTATCTACAGACAGATCAGACAGATTTATGCTGTCTGTTGTAAATGTTACATGAAGCAGTGATAAGCTGTATTTTTCTGTCTGTATCATTTATCTCACAAAACCTTTCTAAGTTGGCACTATTGCACTTGATGCTACTTCGATGAATCACTTGGGTGAATTTTCCAGGCAATGAACTGAATCACTGATTTCTGTTTGGGTTAACAAGTAGTTTAATTACCAAGCCTCCAGTTTTGCTTTTTCAGCTTTCTCATCTTCAAACACAGAGAAGCATTTAGATTTGGCATGCCTGTTTGGCCATTCTAAGTCCTACTGAAGGAGACAATATTTTAACTTTTGGTCAGAAAAAGGATTGCTGTAAATTAAGAGACTCTTATTTGCTTGTAGGTGGTTGGGGGTGAGAAAAAGGTAGCAAGTTAGGGGAATTTTTGGAACAATATTAAGTTGAAATAAAATGGAAGAGAAAAGGATATTACTCAGTTTTATTAATAGATTCTAAATTAGTTCTGGCTGAAACTTGCAGCATGTCCTAATCTGTATTTTTGAGAGTTCATGTATCTCACAAAGAAATGAAATAATATTGATTGAAGAAGTTGAGAGTTGAGCTCAGAAATAATAAGCTTCTTCGAAGAACTTCTGATTCAAGTATCAGTAAAAATACAGTCTGTTCTGACAGAGCAGATTTTAGGTTTAAGAAATGATTAAGCCTCTGGTTCCATGGCTGGCACAAGTTAAACGTCACACAAAAGCTGCTCTGCCTGGTTTCCTGAGAAGAAAAGATCTTGCTATGCTGCTCCTAATTGCCTCCTAAGTAGGAGTATTAACATGGTACTGTTGGGGTGACCCCTCATTTACCTCTTCCATTGTCACACACTTTGGGGAGGCAGCCACTTGTGAATAGAAGTTGTTTATGTGAGATTAAGTATAGTGAATTTTTGTTTCAAGCTCATGATGAATATTTTAAAATCTGTTTCAGATGTTGCTTATCTTTATGAATCCTTAAACGCAAAACATGATGCAACTCAAGAACCAGTAGGTAAGGAAGTAATTCAAGATCCATGAAGAGGAGCTAAGCTCCAATGACTAATGTAACCCTCTTGAGAGAGTTTGATTCCTTGGAATTTTGAAGCCATGATATGGTGACTGTCACACAGATATTTTTCTTTCCTTTCCCCCCTTCCAACTGTAGAAGTTAATGTAGAAAACCAATGCCATGTGACCAAAGATACCTCAAGTACAGGAAGAAGTAATGATGAGACCCAAATTACCTCATCACTGTCAGCTACTCAGTCTTGCTATGAGGAACCACAGCCATCTACTTCTACATCTAACCTCTTTAATGCTTCTTCTACCTCTCCGGTTGAGTCTGCATCTGTTCAGCAGGATAATCCATCTACATCTGGTGAGACTTGTGTCAAGTATTTAAGGTTTGATCACAGAATCATAGAATATGCTGAGTTTTAAGGGACCCATCAGGATCGCTGAGTCCAACTCAATCAAATGTTACTCCAGTTTTGAATTTTAACAGATTGATCTCTTGCCCCTATCTCAGTCTTTAAAATTTGCTTTGTAAAGTTCTAGTGAAAATACCAGGTGAGCATGTGCATTTTAACTTTCTCTGTATGAGCAGGCAGGGTAAATCCTGGTGGATGAGTGAAGGAATTATGTGAATTCCTTTATGCATTTGTCAACAGCTCGTTGGGACTTCATTGGCTCCAGTGGAAACAAAGCTTTCCCCTTTGCTGTGATCCCAGCCTGTTATGTGTGATCAATATTGCATAACTCCTGCCTGGCATCTTTGTCAGGAAGACCTGGTGGGGATAATAGTCTTACAATAAATACTCCACAATTTAAAGACAAATGGGCATTTTAAGTAGGGTTACACAACTAATATCCTGTTTTCCCCCAGGTCTTCCAATTAGTCAGATTGGTTCAGAATGCATTTAGTAAGTTATGCAGACGTTGCTTTTTTGCTCCACTTTTTCCTGTTCAGATGTTTGGGTTGATGCATGCGCCTCGTCAGGGCTTGAGTACATCTTGTTTTCACATGTCCCATAGCTGCGTGCTGCCATGTTCATGTTTCTGTTTTTATTTTGTAGGATCACTGTCCTCAGCTGTCACTCCTGTGCCTGCTTTCCCCATCTTAGAATCCACGTGTGTAAGAGCACTGCACAGCAAACATGAAAAGCTGGATATGAATGCTGAAGCTTCTGCAATCACTCCAGAAATCACTGGCAAAGAAAATGTAGAGTCAGATTCTCAAAGAACAGGGGAGGAGGAAGGTTTGGAACCTGCTAAGAAGAAACTAAAAGGAGGCTAGTATACTACAGTTTCTGCAACTCAACCCTCACCCCCTCCTCTCCAAATTGAATTAGAGCAGCTGTTATCAGTCCTTCAGCTTGTTTCTTGTTTCTCACTGACTTGATTTCTGGTCCCATGAAAATAATGTCTTCAGTAGCAGAAGCTGTAATGTGTAAAGCAAGAACTTCTCTTGGGACTGTTGCCAGTGAACAGTGAATCAGTGCATATCTTTCAGGGGTTTTTTTTAATACTTAAATAAAAATAAGTTTAAAAAAGCTTTAAAAATGATCTCCTTCTGTCTTTGTAGATGAAGACACTTGTCCAAATCTTTTACCAGCAGCTCCAAGTGAATGTATAATTAAAATTGGCTCTGAAGATGCAAAAACATCAAATGTGAAACCAGATAAGATGGAAGAGACATTAACTTGCATTATCTGCCAAGAACTGCTGCATGACTGTGTAAGGTATGTAAGACTGACAAAAGGTCTAATCATGTGGTACTAATGCAAGACATTCAGTGACAATTGTTAGACGAGGTCAGGATAATTAGCATTTTCACAAGCCCTCCTGATTTTCCTTTCCCTACACAATCTATATAGTCAAATCAATGCTAAATAGTTTTTTGAGTGTTACGGATGTATCTGCAAAATTGAAAGATTCATGTTATGACTTTATTTATTTGTTTTCCAGCTTGCAGCCTTGTATGCATACTTTTTGTGCTGCCTGCTACTCAGGATGGATGGAAAGATCTTCTCTATGTCCAACTTGTCGTTGTCCAGTAGAACGTATTTGTAAAAATCACATCTTGAACAACTTGGTTGAAGCTTATCTGATTCAGCATCCAGGTAAGTTGAACAGTGTCTGTGGCAGAATCCCATGGATTTCACGTGTGAGCTGCATAGCTGATGTCTGCACACACTGTTGTCTATAAAATACCTGTGTGTTTTATTACCCTGCTGTTTTCTCTGACATGGCTTGTCAGAAAACAAGTGCATTTACCATGACATAATGACTTTTGGAAGGTGGCTTAATACTAGAAGTGACTGTGCGAAGAATGCTTCATTTTAATTTGTTACTTAATCATGAGAAGGATACTTTTGAAAAATATGCTTGACTGTGGAGTTAATTAACTTTGATCATGGCCTCTTGAAAACAAAACTTCAGTTGCCTCATACTAGACTTCCTTAACAGAGAGGGGAATTTAACTAAGATGATCTAGAAACTCATCCAAAAGTTTTATGGACATGAAAACACAGTAATGGTAACTGTGTTAATAAAGTAGAGTGCAGATAAGGCATGTGAGGTGTTCCTTTCTCTTGAAATTTGAATTTGGTTCTCTTGCCAGATAAATGTCGCAATGAAGATGATGTTCGGAGCATGGATGCCAGAAACAAAATTACTCAAGACATGTTGCAGCCTAAGGTGCGGAGATCTTTTTCAGATGAGGAAGGAAGTTCTGAAGATTTACTGGAATTGTCAGATGTAGATAGTGAATCTTCAGATATCAGGTATGTCTAAGTTGTGTGCTGAGTTAGATGTACCTGTGTTTGAATGCACAGACCCACAAACTGAGCTGGTTTCACAAATCTGGTATTGCTGACAGTGTTTCCATGATCATTGCCAGAATGAATCTGTTTTCAGGTTAGTTCATTCTTGACAATAATTAACTTGGCAGTTCTGCTGACCATCCTACTGAACCTTGAGCAGTCAGCAAAAATTAGAACTTCCTAGAAATCCAGCAAGATTTGGCTTTTGACCAGCAATTCTGTGTTGAATTGTGCAACAAAAAAAGATGGTTTCTGGCTAAGATCTTGTCAAGAGATAAAGCAGTCCATGATCCTGTGAGTGCATCTGCAATGATTGTGCTTTCCTATGTGTCTGGAATGCTGCTTTCACTGGGTGAATGGTACCAAAGCAGCTGATGCTTGACTTAGGAATTCCCATGTACCAAAATACCGCCTTTTTATTTCAAACAACAAACATTTTTTGCTCGACGTCTACAGGGAAGCAGAAGAATTCTTCGTGTAGATAACTATTCCAACTTTGTTCCTCTCTCTTTCAGTCACATTGTTCTTTTCTTTCTTTTCCTTTTGTTTCTTGAGGAATACTACAAAGCCCAAAGTTTTAATCTGTTACAACTACAGCAGTCTTCAGAGCTGTAAGGTACTGAGTTCCATAAACTTCCATCTGTTGTTGAATGAGGAAATCCTAAATTTAAACTTACAGAGTCTGACCAACTTTGTCTAGCACGGTGATGTACGTTGTATTTGCATTTGGCATTATTTCCTATGACTTTATTTTATTGTTTCAGTCAACCATATATAGTATGCAGACAGTGCCCAGGCTATCGAAGACACTCTGTTCCAACTGTGTCTGGCACAGGCCAGGAGACAGAGGCAGGAGGGATGCAGGCTCTGGGAGATGCTCCATCAACCTCTGCCAACTTCCCTGCAGGTCAGTGTCACATCACCCCAGCAGTGCAGCACTGCAATACTGCAGCTCAGACACTCGGGGCAGAGTCAGAATGGCCTGGGTTGGAAGAGACCCTTAAAGATCATGTCCAGCTCCCCTGAGCTGAGCAATGAGCTCATTGCTTAACCATGGACTAAGTCAGACGTAAGCAAGCTTCCTCTCAGAGGACTCTGAAAGCAACTCCACACTGGTGTCTTTGCAAATGCAGCATGTGGCTGTAGTTCTTCTGTGATTGTCCTGAATGGGTTGCTGATCATTGATCTTAAACTGTTCTGCATATTGGAATATTTCACACACCTGTGCAGTTTAGAAGTCTGAATGCTGTTTGTCTGCTGTTGTATAGAACCTTTGTGAAAAGGTTGCTTGCTTGTTACTTTGAGGTTTTTATGTTGTTAATGTTCACTAAGATTCCTAGTCCAGATTGCAGTTGTGTACATTATTCAATCTGTCTTTTTTTTTTTTTTATCCTTTTTATTCATCCAGCTGTTCAGGAATATGTCTGTCCTGCTCAAGGAAGTCACGTAATATGCACCTGCTGCTTTCAGCCAATGCCTGACCGAAGAGCAGAGCGTGAACAGAATCCTCATGTTGCTCCTCAGCAGTGTGGGTACATTTTTTTATTTTACTTTTTAAAATGTTGGCTACAGAACTAAGTCTCTCTTTATTTATTATTAAATTTAAATTTACTTTGAAGACTGTTTTTCATATGAATCTTCTTTATCTGGACTCTTGTAGTGACAGCATGAAAGGATGTTCCTTTACAGAATTTATTATTCCTCTGTAGAATGTATTTTAAATCAGAAAGTTGTACCTTTTTTAAACTAAGTTTATCAGGGCTCCGTTGTTAGTGATCTATAAGAACAATACTGTTGGGTTTTGTTGTGTCCAGGTCCTTACAGGGGTTTTCTCTGTCATTTTACAGGCACAGTTTGTCTGCAACCCTTCTGTCACTTGTACTGGGGCTGCACTCGGATGGCGTGTTTTGGCTGCTTGGCACCATTCTGTGGTATTGCAGAATAATCTGTTACTTATGAGCCTTTTTGCAATAATGTCTGTCTGTCTGTCTTGAATGTTAATTTAAGAGACATAGATTAGTTTGTGGCACAGTCATGCAAAAAGAAACAAGGGCTGTGTCGTTACATCATAAACACAAAAAGTTGAAGTGGCTTGTGTCTTAACTTTGAGACTATTTAACTTTGTGTCTGCATACAATATTGGGCTTGGAAACTACACTTGCTGAGCACAATGCTTTCCAATATAAAAAATTATGGTGTATTTCAGTCTAGTAAGAGAATCATACAGACCAGTGCAAGAGCACTGAACATCTGATGGTAATGGATTAGGAAGGAACCTTGCCCTCTTAAACCTGCAGCCTTCTGAAACTCAAGGGGTTTTGACATTTTAAAAAAATAGAACATTTGGAATAGCTTGGCTGCAGTTTGAAGCTGATGGAACATGCTTTGCTTGCACTGTTAATTTCTGTAGCTTGGTAATGTTTGTGGACTAACGCTGAAATTGTAAAATCTCATGTCTTGTCTTTGCCACCAGAAGTTATGAATCACATGCATTAGCAAATGTTGAATGCAGTCATGTACTTGGTGCTCACATGAGCTCTGTGCATGTTATTTCAGGAAACAGAGGAACCTTCAGAAAATGTGTGAGTGCCACGGGGTTTGGGCAAGAAATAGTAACTTTTATTCTTCTTGTTCTGATTAGAAATAAATCTTGGTGATAAGTGTTTAGACGGCGTCCTGAATAACAACCACTATGAATCAGATATCCTAAAGGTATGTTTAAAAATCGTTGTGTGTGTTAATAACAAATGTACAAAATTTAAGATATACTCACTGATGAAATGAAAGTGATGTGCTGCCTAACACTTACAGTGGCAGCATTGTGTCACTTGCAGAACCTGATTCTAAAAGGCTGATTAAATGAGCTCCAAATGATCATCCAAAATATTAAGAGAAAAATAATTCAATTAAAATGCGCTGGGAAAGCAATGCTTGTTAAATATTTTGTCCTTGACAAGTTAAATTTTGCACTAACTGATATGGGAAATATTTTTCCCGTGCCATAACAGGGTTGCCTAAGTTAGGTAAACTGGATGAAATCTTGATTTGAGGTAAATGAGAGTGTGACTGAATTGAATCTGTTTTCAAACTTTTGGTAAAAGTGGGGTTCTTCTGGAAAAAAAAAGTACTTAGTGGAAGGTTTTATTGGTGATCTGAAAGTATGCTAATTAATCTACAGGTATTTAATTTTTACTTTTAATCAGCATCAACCCCTTCTGAAAACAGTTACCTCTAGGTTTGTAAATATTTGAGAATAAATTGCTTGTCTAAAGTTGGAGATTTTTCTAGATTAAACACCTTAATTGCTCTTTTTAGGATTACCTGGCATCCAGGGGTCTGACATGGAAAAATATGTTAAATGAAAGTCTCTTAGCTCTTCAAAGAGGAGTTTTTATGCTGTCAGGTATGTGTTGTGTTCAGTTTGCACATGAATGACTCCTTGTCTATATGTAACTCTGCAATGTTATTAAGAAGTTTGAAGTTCTGTGTACAGAACCAGTGCTGTCCTGGCTCTTTAGTTAAATCTGATTATTAAGCCTTATATTTTTATCCACTGGTTTTCTCCCCAGATTACAGAATTACTGGGAACACAGTGCTTTGCTACTGTTGTGGCCTTCGCAGCTTTCGAGAACTTGCCTACCAGTACAGGCAGAATATTCCTGTTGCTGAATTGCCAGGTGGGGATTGTTTTGCACAGTAAGGAGAGGGAAAGCTGTTTAAAGAGTTAACACCAGTTTTATCTTTGTGTCTGTGTTCTTTTGGCACTGTCATGTAGCCCAGTGCAAATCTCCTTGCAGGGCTAGTATCTCAGATGCTCCTTGCTTTACTTGTCAGCTGCTAAGCTTGTGTATAGTTATTTTCAGAGTCCCTAATGGAACCTTTTCTTTCAGTATAATTTCTTATCTGTAGAATATCTGCACAGTGAAGAGAGGAATTCAGTAAAATCAGAATATAGTCAACAGGAACTAGTTGCTGTAATTAAATTTATTTTCCCATTTAACTACATAAAATAATGCACCTTCTGAGCAATTTAACATCTTATCAGCTCTCAACTAGGAACAAGAATGCTTCATAAGCTGATTCTAAATCTTTGCATGTACAGTTTTAGTATAAAATAGCATGCAAGCAACTGTGCCTCCTTCAGACCTAAATTTGTTTGGAGCAGAAGCTATTCCAACAGTTTGCTTTTAAATACTACTTCTGTCAGTTTAGTTCTTGCTGTTAGCAGCTTCCCAGTCTTAAGCTGCTGAGAACTCTGTTTATGCTGCTGTGCATAATGAGCAAAAATAGTGTACCTGGTTTTCCCTTAGCATTGCTCTTCAGTTCAGCTGCTGGTCAGCTGTGTTGCAATGTATGTGAAAGTGGGGGAAAGCAGCAAACTCTACCCAAATTAGTAATTTTTCTTTTGCATGGAAATACATCTAGACAAATGCTGAGTGTCTAGTCAAGTCCATCCCTATTAAACTAAATGGTAAAACTTCGGTTGACAGCACTGAGAATCAAATATGAGTCTACATTAACTTAATATTTGAAATTAATTTTTTGTCCTTCACGGTGTTTGCTTTGTTTCCAGAAAGGTGAAACAATATAGTTCTACAGTCAGGTCTTGTTTCTGATGAGTAACTACCATTAACGGTGGCTTAGTAATCTAGGTCACCTTTAATGACTTTTGTAATAAATGCAGCATGTCATTTGTTCCTCTTGTAGTGACTGTCACGTCACGTCCTGATTGCTACTGGGGACGCAACTGTCGAACTCAGGTCAAAGCACATCATGCCATGTAAGTTGTACACTTTAGAAGGTGGTTTTGGTTTGTGTTCCTTAAAAAAAAAAACCCAACAGCAATCGAAAAAGCAATCTTTGAAGTGGCAGAACTTGTAGCATAAAGCAGAATTGGGTGGGATTTGGGGATTTTTTGTCATTTTTGTTTTTCACACAACTTTGAAATGAGTCCTCCATGGATGTCATTAGGGCACTGCCAGCACTTTTAAGTTGATGCAGCCCATGGCTGACACTTCTTGAGTCTCTTTTCCCCCCACCTTTGTCTTGGAAGGAGAGACTCCTTTAGTGAAGTGCTACTTACATTGAAAAGATCAATTGGGAATAATTAGCAAGAACAGTGTGGAGCATGTAACACAAGCCACAACAGGTTCCTGAGGAGTTCCTAGGTTTGGATGAGTTTCTAGGTCTTACATCTCTAACCCAAGGAATCTGGCATGTGTTGAAAATGAAATGCTGAGCCTGAAAAGAGATTAACCCTCTACTTGTCAAGAGTTTTAATATGTCCAGGGCCCTTGGACTCCTGCTATCTGGTCATTTATGAGAAATGTCCTTCCAAAGTAAATCAAGTTTCTTGAATAAAAAAAAATAAAGGCCTCTGATGACCAATGCAATTTTATCCTTATAAAAAGATGCACATGTGGTAAGACAGATATTAAAGACTTCTAAAACCGAACAAAAATTTTCTCCCTAAGAGCTAACTGGTTTCAGGGAGGGTTGAAAAATCCTTCTTGCCTTATGAATAATTCTCTAAATTCTCAGTGTAATTTAGGATAGAGAAGCTGTTACCCCTAATTGAGAAAGTGCCTTAATGAATAGTAGATTCTGCAGTATCTTTCTAATGTTGCAATGTACATATACACTTAGCATAATTCCTTTAATATTTCAGGTACTGTGGGTTGAAAATAACCAGTGTGTGCAGCTCAGGCGAGCAGATCATAAGGCAGACTTGTAAAATATTCATGTGCAGTCTCTTACAAATTCAAGGATTTTACCAAATAGCTTTCAAAAATAATTTTGGATTTAAGCTGCAGATGTAATTTGAAGTATCACTGCTATCTGTAACTTCACATTACAGGACTGTCTGTGTTCCCAGAGGAGATTTTGTTTTGAAATGTTAGAGTTAATTCAATATCAAAGTACTCACCAGTCATCTTTGTTCATGTTGTAGATAATTTCATCTAGAATAAAAATGACTCAGGGGTTTTTTCCTTTTTTTTTCTTCCCCTTCTTTCTTTTTCTTACTTTCTTTCAAGCATTAACACTTCCTAGAACTTTACTGGCTGCTACTCTTAGTTCCTAAAATCCATAAAAGCAAACAATCCTGTCATGCAACTTCTTTATATTCAGTTAATTTTTAAATTTTCTTAATTGAGTTAAACTGTTCTGCTAAGTAGTTTGGTTATTTGAGCAAGGTTTTTCTTATCTTTGGTCTAATTCAGCAGGGGGGAAATTCAGGGTCTCCTTTGCACCATTTTCTCCACGTGTATAGACACACTCAACACCCCAACTTCTGTTTCAGTTGTGTGTCATGGCTCAAGTAAGAG
Source organism: Entomyzon cyanotis (assembly GCA_024500445.1). Taxonomy (NCBI): domain Eukaryota; kingdom Metazoa; phylum Chordata; class Aves; order Passeriformes; family Meliphagidae; genus Entomyzon; species Entomyzon cyanotis. The sequence goes on from JAKEPQ010000852.1 coordinate 6,655,116, forward strand.
GAAAACAAGGAATGAACAGTGAGATGTTTTTGAGAAGTGGGAAGAAGTGCTTGGTACTAAATTGTTACCTGTTCAATCTGTGATGACAGGCTTGCCATTCCCATAAAACTTACATAATACAGGCTGAGAAAAACCTTTTCTTTCCAGAAGATTCTAAGCCGCTGAGAGAACTTGTTTATGCTGAAATGTATCATTAGCCTGGTTAATTCTAGTTCTTAATGACTTGTGTAATGCTGTCTACTAAAAGTTACTAATATCTTGCAGGGGAAAATTAATTCACTGATTTGTGTTTTAATTGCCTTCTGGGTTTGAAGTATGCAGAAGTATAGAGGAATGCTTTTTAATAACAGGTTTTCTGTGTACATAATAAAACTAATGAGGGTTAGGCAGGAGAGATGTTGAAAATCCTTTTACATGTAACAGGGTAGTAAAGCGTGATCTAAACAGGTTCTGAAAAACAGACATTTTAGTGTGTAAATGGTCTGCTTTAGACTGTTTAACATTTAAAATACCCTGTGAAAAATGCTTACTTGCTTTTCTTACCTGACTTCTGAGAACTTTGTTACATTTTAATACTCTTACTTTTTTTTTTTTTATTTCAGGAAATTCAATCACATTTGTGAACAAACACGATTCAAGAACTGAATACTTGTAGTCTGTAGAGGGGGGACAAAAACCTGTTACACTGCTTGTACAGTTTTAGGTTTCAGGGGATCTGCTCAGTTTCCCCATAGCAGGGAATCAAAAACTTTTGCATCAGGTAATCTGATGTGAAATTTTTAATTTGTAGAATTTCACAGCTGTACATGAGTAAGGTAGATACTTTTTTTCCAAGATAGTCCAGCAAGCATTGCATTCCATGCTCAAGACTACAGTGTCCCTTGATCACTTCAGTGAAAACACAAACAAATCACACTCACAAAAACCAGCCATATCTTGGGATGACCTAAGAATAAGGAGTGTATTTGCACTACTTGTGAAGAAACTAAGAAAAATCGTTAGACTTAAGATAGAGAAGTTTTGTAAAAGTATCTGATGGGTATTTCAAGAGCCATTAATATTTAAGAAGGAAATTGTCAGTGTATATTTGTAACTGCATTTTGCGGTAGTCTGATATTTTGTTGCTACCCATTGCATTTGGGCTCAAAATGACATTAATATTAATTTTTAAAAAATCCATCCAATAAACAGCTGTTTCAACTTAAAACTTCTACCATATGTGCAGTGTTACAGTAGAGGTAGTACAGCTTCCTTTCTTAGTTTAGACATGTTGATGTTTTTATTCACGTGAAGTTACAAGAAGAATTGCACAAAAATTTGAAGATCACATTTAAAGTTGGGGTAATACTTGAAGCAGAACAGATTTCTGCTAATATTACTTCTGTAGTGTTTTACATCAGAAGACCAAACAGTGCTTTTGACATAGAGCAGCCAGTAGGACACACTGGTTCATTTTTTTTGTATTTCTTTTTTGGTTTGATACCATGTGCTAAATATGTACCTCTGCAATGCAGCTGTTCTCTAGCATGCATACACTGGTGAAAACGTAGAAAAAGCTATAATTTAAAACAGAATATAGCAGCTTTACTGGAAGGAACAATCTTACAGAAAATAAGTGAGTTTGGACAAATTGTAGCAATATGGAGGCATTTCTGGATAGGGTTAGAGATAGGGATCATGAAGGGCAACACTGGTGTCACTGACATAGTAAATGTAGACTTTATTTTCATGCCTTCTGCAGAGCTCATTCAGGAGATGTTCCAAGTGTCATTAAAAGTAAAAAAATCCCAACTTTCCCCCTTCCCCACGAATTATGATCTAATCTGCTTCATCATAATCTGGTTGCTAACGATGACAAACCTCAACTGGGACCAATTTTGTTTTCATCACACCTGGAAGAGTGAAGCAGAATGAGAAGAAAGCATACAAAGTTACCTCTGTAGAGACCATGTTGTTTTTAAGTATGCCTTATTTTGTGAGCAGGATTTCTACTTGGATGTTAAAAAGCATACACACAGTATGTCATGATATAATGGAGCACAAATGATGCAGCACATCGTGTCTACTGGTTGCAGTGAGTTAACAACTATTTCCAGTAATGCACATCTTAATATGAATGCTAATTAGAATGATGTCTTTCTGTTTAGATTTTTATTTTTGAAAATAGCTGTTGCAAGGATGGGTCTGTTGGCCATGCCCGTATGCTATTAAAATACACTTTGGTGTGGACTTCTCTTCCTAATCTCTGGGCATTTTCTCCTGTGAGTAGGATTGAAATTGGATCTGGAATATTACTTGAAACTTCTTTTAACAACAGTGTGTTTCTGTCTTTTAGTATTATTAACAATGTTCTGTTGCTTCTGTATTTGTATTTTTTGTTTAGATTTTTTTAATGGTTATTGTATCTTCTCAGGACAGCCATTCCCAGCTGGTTTTGATCTCACTTTCATCTCTGGCTGTGCATGTAGCAAATTGAGTGCAGTTGTGGAGATCAAGCCTTTGCACATTATATGCAGAAATGTGCTTTACATTCTCATTCACCACTCCCACACCCCAGATGGGCTTTCAGCACAGCCTTGTCACTGTGCTGGTGTTCAAGCCTCTTGTGCTGAAGTTGTTTTGTTGGTCAGGAGTAACTTGCACTTACTCAAGTTATGTTTGTGGAGGGGTGTGTTGTGTGACCATAGAAAAAAAGAACTGGGGGAAAAACCCAAATAGCAGAACTCATGTGCTTAACATCCAAACTACCTGTGCAGTAGATGTTCTTCAAATTCTTTTTATAAACCCCTCTTCCTTTTCCCTGTCACAGATAATTAATCTGCCTTTCTATGCATATAGGGTTGTGGTAGTGCAATGGAATGAAGGGATTTTTTTGTCATTTATATTGTACCAGGAAGAGATCAGAAATTAACTTGCAGATGGGGAGGGTGAATAAATCCTGATCTTTATATGCTCTTAAGTAAGTAAGAGTATCTGTCATGGGTATTACATACTCTACATTAGACCTTTTTAAATGTATGGTTACCAGGTGATAGTTAATGTGATAAATGTATGAACTATGCTTGGTGTAATTGTTTAAATACTGAAAAGGTGCAGCATATTTTTAACCTGTCTAAAGCACACCCCCACCTCCTTTATAAGAGATGTTTGGAAGCTGAGCATGAAACGTGGTAGAGTAGATGTGGAAACCAAGGTGATTATGATAGGATTTGACATAGTGGTGAGCAAGGCATATAGTCTCCCTTTGAGAAAAGTTCTTTTATAAAGAAGGTGGAGAGTAGTTCTTCCAGTTCTCTTTTTGTGGTTTATTTTTTTCCTGAACTAAGAAGTTATTAATTAAAAAAAACAAAAACACTGAGGTTGTCTGTGTTTCTTCTGTGGCATATACTCTCACAACAGAAACGAATGTATGCAACACTTGCTAATGCTTGGTCAAATTATTAATTATTTTAATGTTGAGATTTTACAAGCAAATACCATCTCTGAACTTGTAGTAACTGAAAATGACATAAGTTTTTGTGTCATTCTCAAAATTCCTTAAAAGTGTCAGATGATATTGCAAAGGATTATCAATATCTCTACAGGATTTATAATGAATTATATAAGCAAAGGACTATTAAATAGAAGATGGCTTCAAGATGCTAACAAAAAGTTTGCTACTTTTCAAAAAGCACATACTATTTTAGTTTCTTGGAATACTATAAACACCTAAGTGGCGAGTATTGCACCACTTGATTTAATAGCAGCCTAGAGGAAATTACTGTAATACTGTGTTCATGTTTATTACTATCTAATTTGTATAAATAAGGTTTCAAATTACTGCTGCTAATAGAACTTCTTTGGAATAGACCTTTTCCCTTGCTGAGTAAATGAGAGGACTTGTCCTACACCCTGTTGTACCTGAGGTGGAAGAGAGTGATGCCAGAGTTTTTAAGCTTCAAATTGCAGTTTAGCATCCCAGGATTTTTGTGCTGTTGCCATTCCCATACTTGAAGCTGGATACCCTTTAATGTCATAGCTAATCTGTGTTGCTGTTCTTAAACCAGCTGTCAGACTAAATTTGAGTGAAACTCAAACTCAAAAAAGTGAAAATGCTGTGTTGTTCTGTGCACCAGAAAGCAGAGCTGATAGACTAAAACTGGTGGTTCTGGCTGGCCCTGCACTTAGAGTGGTGGATTTAAATGTTTTATAAAAACTCCATTATGTCAACAAATGGCTTGTAACTAATTCAGTTGGAGGAAGCTGCCGATTTGGGATTTATGCACTATCGAGAAATCAGCTCTGGCACAGCTGAAGCTCTTCCAAGCACTTTCTCCATAAAGAATAGAGGAAGATGTTGGTGTGACTGTGAGAGGGAACAAAAATACAGCCACTGGCAGCTGGGCCAGCTGGCAACAGCCCCATCTCAACCCCTGTTAGTCCCAGAGCCCTTGGAGTGGCTCAGGTGCTTGAGCTCTACAGGATAATTTCTGCTTAAACTGATACTGTTTTCATTGTATTTAATAGGAAAACTTGGGTATTTGACACTCCAAGGTTAGTCACTGGCTCTTTTCCTTCAGCAAACAAAATACATCCATTTGGTATCAACTTCTAGTCTTCAGTAGAACTGTGTAGGGCAGATGGCTTAGCCTGCAGCAAGAGCTTAGGGAAATAAGTTCATTCAAGTAAAAGGAGTAAAGCATTTGGGAAGTGAATGCTTATTCCAAATTACGCTCTGAAAATCTGGTTTCTTATCATCCCTTAGAAGTCTGCTGGAAAGGGGCCTTACTTTTTATGGTGTACCCCCTTAAAAATACGTAAACAGTCACTGAAAGTTAGGGAAAGCACATCTTGATTTTAAGAAGTACATGTGAGGATTTTGCATTTTTCCCCCCTATTTTATCTAACATTCTTTCTGCATGATGTTTGGGAGCTGAAATACGACTTACACAATTCCAAGGAATAAGTTCTGAAGAAAACTAATTATACTATTTCCCACAGCAATGCTTAATATGCAAAGATTGCTTCTAATTCTGCTTTCCAGGTCATCCTTCTTTTCTTCTCACTTCCATTTTGACTTTCAATGAGGTAATTTCACCCTTAAGCTCATTAGTTTCCATAGGAAATGAATTATAAAAAATGCTAAGTGTGCCATACGAGGTTTAACATCAAAGACATTTCTAGACAGACCATGAATATATGTTGAAGCTGTATTTAGTCTCTGTTGGGTATTCTTTTCAGAGCTGCTGAGTTTCATTTGCTTTTGGTAGGTAAGTGTTGGCTTAGGATTTACCGTCTTTTCCTTTGCAATCCAAATTAATCTTTAATTGTTTAGAATAAAATCTACTGACTGGACAATTTGAGTCAAATGTGTTTTGTTAGGGCTCATGTGCCACCCTCCTGAGGGAAAAAACACCCAACAAAAAAAGTTTTGAGCAAAGCTTTGTAACCAACTGCTCCTAACAAAAAAAAAGTTAAGAGTTCTGAAAGGAAACCTCAGCTTGTGTTTTGCTACTAAGTGGATTTTTCTTGGTTAATGCCGTTCTGAATCTTCCAAGTTAGGATGCATTACCTGGATGTTAAATCTGTTGTTTTCCCTTTGAGCCTCCAGACAGTAAGAATCTCAGTGCACCTGATTCTTGTCAGCTTGGATAGCTTCAAGCTTTTATTTTGAAGTTCTGTTTGAACAGTGAAAAAACAGGGAATGCCCACATACTTTTGTCCTATTTAGTCTACCTAACACATTGGCTAGAAGGTTTGACTAGTATATTCCAGAATAATTCTTTTTAAAAAGAAGAAAAGGTGAATACTACTCAATTTTGCTGAAAAGAATACTAGCTACTCTTTGCTAGCTCCATAATGCTTTTTTTGACATTTTTTCCCCCATGCAATTGTGACTGGAATGATTTTTTTCCCACTCTTCAGTTAGTGTTTGGAGTGCTTATCCCATTTGCTGTCTTGGTTACAGAATACAGAATTGCACAGCAAACCCTGCACTGCACCAGGGTAAAACTGAATCTGAGCCCATGCATGATGGATGAGGTTTTCTGTCATTAAAAGTGGCAGCATAGCTCTCCAAAGTAATAATAGCTGTTAGAAACAAAATAAATGCCCTAAGTAATACTATTTAAAAACTAATCCCAGTCAATATTTACAGCTGAGAGTATTAAAGCTCTTTATTCCACCCAGAGCTTTCAGAATTTCTTAACTCTGCGCTATGACTCTTTGGAAGAGTTTGGGTAGAAGCTGTTTGTGTTCCTGGAAAAACAAAAAAGCAAAAACAAAACAAACAAAAAACCATGAGAACTTCAGAACAGTTGCTTTAGCTGTAAGAGGAAGAAAACATACATTCCTTGAAGGTACAAAATAATGGCTTACAAGATATTTGTGGTTTTTTTAATTTTAGTGATCTGCCTAAAAAACAAAACAAAACAAAAAAAAAGCCCCAAACAAAAAAAATCCCCAAAAAACAAACAAAAAAACCCCCAAAACACTCTAATCAAACAGAAAACCTTCAAAAGGCAGGTTTTTGGCTTTTCTGCTCTTCTGCCACCACTGAGGTACCCCACACGCTGTCCTGGTGCTCTGAGGCACTGACCATAGAACTCAGTCTGTCAGCAAAACAAAGCAAGTGTTGTTACACTGTAGAAATGAGTAGTTAAACATGCTTTTATTGGAAAAGCCACTTTTTCCAGCCCTTCAAATGTAACTATTGTCAATAATCGAACACAAGTACTTTTCAAAAGTAGATTTTAGTACTTAAACCTTTAGAAGTGTAGTAAGTAACAGAACATTGAATTATGATGTATATGAATTTAATGCAGTGGAAGTTATTGTTAGAGTACTGAAGACTTCTAAATACTTTTAAAGTCATAAATATATTAACTCTTCCCTTTGAATCAAGTAGCATTAATTTAAAACAACAACAAGAACAAAAAACCCCACCAAAAAAAACCCAACCAACATGGAGCCAGACTTTGGCACTTCAAAACTACTCAGCACAGTCTGGTAATAACAAATGCAGAGACTTGTTTGCTGTTCATGTTTGAGTCAACTGCTAAAGGGCAAATGTGTTTTCGCTTCCACTGCTACAGCTGCAAGGCTTTTATGTCCAGGTAGACATGTAAACGCACACAGAAAAAATATAAGGCATAACCTATAGTCTTGTGTTGCATATCTCAGACATTAATAGGTGGCAAATGGAAGCTGTAATAGCAGGTGAAATCATAAATAATTCAGTTAAATATTTCAGGAATCAGTCTTAAATGCCTTCACATAGAAGGATTAAGATAACTGGACACTGTAGCTAATAAAGGAGGAGAGGAGACTTGTGCAGAAGATTTCTCTCTGGCACCTGTTTTATGGCATACTATTGCTTCAAAACAATGTGCTGTGTCAGCTGAAAAATGCAGCTTCAGAGGGAATTTTTTCATTTAAGAAAGAGAATCAGTTCTAAATTGTGGGACAAACATGCTGGAGTCTCTTGCAAAGACAGGAAAATTATCACCAGGAGGCAATTAAAATACTGATGGGGTTATTAAAGGCAATAGGACTAGCAGGCTTCCCTTTGGTTCAGTGTTCCATTGAATGCCCTGGAATTGTACTCAGGGAGGCACAGCCACATAGTATTAACTTCTAAGGAAAGTGAGCACTCAAAGTTTGCCCCACCTTAACTTTGTCTTTCAAGTCTTGCCTGCTAAAGGAAGGGAATAATTCTCTAGTCAGTGTGTGTTACCAGCAATAAATAGCTGGTGGATATAGGATCAGAGCAGCTGCAAATATCCAAGTGTTGGATGCTGAAGACTATTCCTAGTATTTCAGTGTTTTTGTACACATGCTCCTGTTGCCATGGGGAGTCACTTAATGTAGTGGACTGAGGTGTTCTAAGCCTATGTAGACCTAACAAAGATAAAGCTACATCAGACTTTAATAGAACAAGCATCTGGTATTGGGTTGCTCAGCTTGTCTGTACACTTCTCTAAGGAGTTAGGAGATGAGATAATCAAGGTCTTTAATAGTAGAGATGCTAATGCTTGGTAAGCTTTGTGCTAGACTGCAGAGGTTATGAAATACTCAAAATGAAGTTTACAAAACTGTATGCAAACATGCATAATTGAATTCTTACCCTTGGCTGGGCAAGGCTTGGATTGTACAGGCAGAGCTATAAACAGAAGTTAACTCAGAGCTCCCAACAGAAAGACTCAAGTGATACCACAGGGACAGGGGACTGATTTACATTTCAGTTATAAACCATGGCATGACCACCCCAGGTTACTTTCACCCCTATCCCAGAAAAGGGTTTCTGCAGTCTGAAGTACCTGTTCAGAGGATGCTTTCTTGTACAAACTACATCAAAATCTCATGCAGGAGAAGAGCGATGAGGTTAGTGAGCATAAGGGGAGATGGCGTTTGTTTGTGTTTGTATCCTTGTAATCTCAGTCCCAACGTGTGGGAAGCAAAGACAGCTCTTAACAAAGCTGCATCCATGTGACTGCCACCCTCAACTGCTTGGCACAGCTTCTGCTCTGGTCATGTCCCTGTTCCCTCTGGATTTGGGAACTGATGTTTCAATCTTTCCAAGGACATCACTGGACTGGAGCCTGGCATAGCGTAGGAGCAGCAGGGCTGTCACAGTTCTGTGAGGTCTCAGCAGTGTTGGCATCTGCACCTGCTGAGCTCTGCTGGTCCCTGGAGGAGCCAGGGGCCTTCCCAGGACCTTTGCATGAAGGGGGGGATTTTGCCCAAAGGGGGAGACTCGGAGTGAAGGTGGCAGAGCTGCTCCCCTCCGCAGTCAGAACCACCGGCTGTTTCTCTGGCACGGCCCGGGTGTACACAGCATTTTGCTCTGACAGGTGATCTCCACATTGACTAAGGTGTTCTGCCAGGACCAGAGGCTGCTGATCATCTCCTTCTTCAGAAATAACAAAAACTGGTTTGCTTTTATCTGTTTCTACCATAAGCTCCTTTGTTTTTGAACCGTTGACCAAGTTGATTTTCAGTGGGTTGGAGCTCTCTAGAAGATTTTTGGGGCTTTGGCTGTTAACTGGAGATGCTGCCCCTAGATGCCTTGAGGGATCCAAGGACCTCACATGTTTGCTGTCAGGGGAACTGGCTAGAAATCCAAAATAAGGGTTCCCAAATCTGGATTTCTTCAAATTGCAGGAGGTTAGCTTCCGCTGCCTCTGTGCAGACAGAGTGAGGGGGTATGAGGCATTACTGGCAGATGAATCAGAGTAAACAGTCTCTGATGCTCCCTCTATCTCAGTGGCTGAGATTACCTTTCTGGTTGGCACACCTTGGGATTTTGCAGCTGTAGAAAAACCCTGCACAAAATAGTACAAAATTAGCTGAAATGCCATGAAAAACAGCTCTCTTGAGAAACTTTCATCCCAAGAGAACCAAAAGTTACAATTCTTGGTAATGTTAGAGGTAAGATGCATTCTTTAGCAAAAAGCTGTGTTCTTACCTTAAAAAGGAAGAAACATCCTTTATTAGCTTTGCAACAAGCTGTTGGATCACTACAGCCAGTAAGACCCAGATATCCCTCCCACACCTACAGATTCCTTGCAGTGCAATAATAATAATACATCAATTATAATAAATTCAAGGCATAACCAGGGGGAAGAAGGCACACATCAGAACACTCAGTGAGATAATCTTGTCTGAAGGCATTTTTTAATCTTCTGCTAGACTGGGGATAATTTCTTAACCAGGTGCTAACTGCTGGAAAATACAGCTGCTTAACAATTTCAGGAAAGTCTGGCTAAATTACAATATAATTAGACCAGAGAGTTTCCCATACACCAAGGAAGATGGACTGAGATGTGTTTGCACTGCAGGACAGAGAGGTGAGGCCAAGGGGAAAATGTGTCCCATCAGTGAACAGCGGGGCTGAGACCCTGACCACCACATCCTCCCCTCCCTGCCACACTTACACTGTTGTCCACCAGCTTTCTGAAGGGGCTGTTGGTGCTCCAGCTGCACCATTTTTTCTGTAGCTGTGGTATTGGAGCCAGGAGGTCGTGGAAGGTGCGGGCACTCCATGTGCGCTGCCTGGGACAGGGATTGTCCAGCTGGACATTGCCCTTCTCAGCAGCCTCTGCCCCTGCGGCCGTGGGGTGGGAGCTCAGCCAGTCAGACACAGAGGCTGGGCTTGTGACACTTCTTTTTAGGTTTTTGTCCTGGAAAGAGTAAATGGAGATCATTGACAGGCATCTTTCATCGAAATATTTTTGAAACACTTTGAAAACAGGCTGTTAGTGCGAGAGGCTGATTGATTCAGTGGTTCTCAGAGGACACAGGAGTGCAGCTTCTCCTTGCTGCTCTTCCAGTGTGCTGCCTGAAGCTCACTGGCTTCCCTGGAGTAAAGTTTTACCTTGCTTCCCCAGTTTCAGGTTTAACGCTGAAGGGAGAAATTTCAATTACATAAAAAATAGTCCTACAACTCTCACTAAATGTATGAAATATCTACAGATTAATTTTACTGGAATTATTTGACAGATCAGAGTAGTAAACTTCGCTGTGTAAAACAGAATTCTTCCGCTCTGCTTGGCTCTTGGAAGGCTCCAGGTGTGTCTGTCTGGGAAAACAAAACTTAAGGGGGATGGAGGCTGCTGAAAGAAATCCAGAAGCAAGCAACAAGAGAATCAGAAGCCTCAGAAATGCACAATTCAGGAGAAAAGACTGAAGCATGTGGTGCTCTTTATCCTATGTGAGGAAAGAATTAAGAAAAGAATGAAAAATAAAGGGAAAGGAAATAATCTGTTCTCGGTATCTGTGGTGAATAGAACAAGAAGTGCCAGAGCTGGATTGGAGCCAAGGAGATTTCTGTTTCACATAAAAAATGCTCTTCAGGTGGAAACCATGCTTTGGCAGTAGAGCAAGACATGCAGACAGGTGTAAAGGTGGCATCATCAGAAGGTGAGACCACACTGAACTGCTGCCACCAGCCCTGTGTATGAGCAGAGTCAATCAGACATGGGAATGAACTACAAAGATCTCTTCCATACCTTATAAGTTCTGATGTTGCATTTGAAATTACAATTTTTGTCCTTAATATTGATATGAGCTTAGAGCCAGAAATGTCAGAGAAGCCCTGACATTCCTATGAATCTCCTTTCATTCTTACTAACACTTCACCTGTTATTAATTTAAGCCTCCTGTTACACAACTCTATACGTATTTTTAATTTTCAGCTGTGTGCATATGGCTGTCATGTGAAGAGTGCAAAATCCACATTCCCAAAGTTTACACAGTCCTCAAAGAGTGTCTGAAATAAATCCCACAGTGTCCTGGATTTGAAAATCCTGAGAAACCAGAAACATGTAATTTGTTATTTCTGAGTAACTGAATCTCCTGAGTTTCTGCAAATCAAAGAAACTATTTAGTGAATGTGTCATGTTGGAAATGGATGGGCAGAGAGGCAAGAAATTAGCACTAGATCAGAAAAAGAAACTCAGTAGGAAGCCAGGAGAGGCATCAGGCTCTGGATAAGTTTGTTTCAATATTAAGCTCCTAGTCTAAGATTTCATTAAAGGAACAATCTTTATTTATAAGTTTTTAAGCTGGCTGTCTTCTCCTCAGAGGCCTCTTCAGGCTGTCTTAGGATTTATTATTCTAATATTATTATAAATACCTCCAAACTGATGCAAAAATTAGCCACTGGTTTTGAGATGGAAACACTAGAAGTAACTGGGAAGATGAGCAATGTATTTTCTAGACTTTTGAAACAGACATCTGAAACTTGCAATGTCTGATCAGAAGCCAGATATCATAGTTATAAGTTCAAAGGCTGAATGATGAACCACAGGGGATTGAGAAAGCCATGACTCTCCTGGTGGACACCCCTAATTCCCCCAAAAGCCATGCCACCCTTTGCTTCCTCATGCCAGTCACAAACAGAGGGTTTTTTTGCTCTCCCAGCTCTTCCCTCATAGCACAAGACTGGTGTCTTCAAATAGGTTTTCAAAGCTGCAAAGCAAAAGCCAGTTAGTGGCTGGCTCAGGTCCAGCAGAGCTGAGGCTCACACTTGGTGGGCAGCACAGGACCAAGCAGCCAGACACAATTTCTCAGGGAAAAAGATCAGGATAATTTTTTTAATGAAAGCTCCTTATAACTCTCTTTGTCTAGTCAAGCATTTGGGGTGAGGTGAGTCTGCTGGCATTATTTACTGTACTGTGAAGGCTCAGGATTTCACACATCTTTTCACATGGGGATAACTGCTTAGCTCCTGCCAAGGAATGGGCTGTGCTCCAGCAGAAATCTCATCCCACTGCTGAGCTCTGGGCCACAAAGCCATGCACCATATCCTCTGTGAGGCTTGCAGGCTGGCTGGCCAGCTGCATTTTACACCCTAAAAATACACAGCTAAAAAGTCAGCTGGAAACACGTTTAACACCCAGCAACCCTGAGTATCGAGTGGCCTGATGAGATCCTGTTTGAGTGCAGGTTTGTAATTAGTGTGCTGTGCTCCATTTCCACACCCCTGGCCAGGATGGTCTTCAGCGGTGGCTTTCCCAAGACCTTGCCATGGGTCTAGGCTTGGCTTTTTGTTCCTTCAGGAATCTGGTTGGGAGTATTGCCTCACTTGTGTGCTGCATGGACATCACTGAGGAGGTACTTCCTGAGTAAATAATGTGTTTAATCTTTGGGTTACTTTCGTTGTTTTAACACTCTTTTAATTTTTCATGTATAAATGCCCTCTGAAGATTGCTTGCAGAAGCAATGTCAGAATACAAATGGAGGTTTTATGTGTATTTGTTCCTTCTGACTAAAGTGAGAAAAGGAGGCAGGAAAAAGAGGTTTCCTCCTGCCTAGAAGCTGGATGTGTGTGACTTGCCACCAGGTGAAGCTCTCTGCACTGGAAAGGACCAGAGAGTGCAGGTGTTCAAGGGTGCCTAGTCTGGATACAACTCCCAGTGCCCTGCTCCACCAAAGGGAAGGTTCCAGAGCTTTTTCCCTTCTTTCCCTCTTTCTGTTCATCAGGGTGGCCAGCTGGAGGAAAAGCTCAGCACGCGTCTTACACCAGCGGTGGAAAATCCTGACCAGCCTGGCCTCCTGGCTAATTTCCTAATCAAGTGCAGGGATACAGAATGCTTTTGTTTTGTAAACTGTGACAGAAGTATTACACAGCCTGTCCTGGGCATGTGAGTTCCTTGTGCTGCTTGTTTATCCTCTTGTGGGAAAAAGAGAGAGGGCACTGGAGAAGAGAGTATTGACCTGGGAAAGGCTTTAGCAGACACTTGTAATGAATGTGTTGTGTCTGCACTCACTCGAGATTGAAGAGGTGACAGCCAGACCTGAGGCTTCTGAGCCATCATCTGTTCCTAAATAAATGAAGGACCAGGAGTCATGGGGAAAGAGCTAAAATAAGAGAGAACCTGCTGAATCAATTCAGGTTTCTGTCTGTGAGGTTGGAAGGGCCCTAGTGCTTTCATTCAAAGTACTTGATTATTTTTGAGGCTACACTGTTAATTTTCCCATCAGCCTGGTGAGACACTTTTTGCCAAGCTGAGGAGCTGAGTAACTTCCCCAATCACTTGCCATGGTGGGCAGGAGTAGGTCTGACTCCCAGTTGCTGCAGGTGATAATTTTAATGGAACCTCAGCTTTGCCAATTAACACTTCTGCAGGTTGGTCCTACTGCCTGGTGGCAAACAGCTGCATTATCTGCTATCACAGCCAAGGTAGAGGTCTGCATTTGCTCTTCCTAAAGCTGGGAAGATACTGGCTCAGGGGATCACAGTCCACATCATTTGATGGCAGCTCAGCTTGAGGGTTAGGAGAGCTGCCTGCTTCAGTCCCTGCCTTTCCAGAAAGTGGGCAGTAGGCATAAATGGACAGGTAGGACAAGTCCTTTCCAAGAGGCTGGCTCAAGATGCCAGAGAGTGTTCCTACCTGTATCCTGTAGGTGGTAAAGCTCAGCCCACTGGTCCCAGGTCCGGCAGAAATGATAAACACTTCATCACTCCCAGTCTCAGTGGTCACTGCAGAGATGGAGGAGGGCACATCTGGGTCAGTGTCCTGAGGAGACCGTTCTGTGCTGCCTCTGCAGGAAGTGACTGAGAAAGGAAGAAAATCAATAAAGACTGCTTGCAAGAGTCCAAAACATCTGTTTCCAGCTCGTCCATGACAAACTCTCCTCCCTCCCTCCCCCCAGACAATCTAGAGCAGGCTTTGGCTGGCTGTTGCACCAGCCAGAACAAAATTCAAGTCAACAGTTTGCTCTCCTGAAACTGCAAGCTTCTAAAAACAAAACAAAAGGGGAGAGGAGAAACACCCTTGGGTCTGCTTTCTAACAAAACCAGGCATGAACTGAGATCCCTTGTGTTAAACACACAAGGTTGGGCTGCAGATCAGAAACTTGCAGACTTGCTCAACTCATTACTTATTTTTATTCACTCATACCTGCCAATATTGGGAGCTTTGCTTTTTGGTTAAACCCCAGTGAAGCTGCTCCTATAGGCAGCCTGATGCTCCAGGGACTGCCATGGAGGGCTCTGGGTGTGTCTGCATGTGTCCCCAAGGCCTGTCACCTGGTGCAGGCAAAGAGCACTCTGGCCACCACCTCCTCAAAAATTTGGGAAACTGTCATGGCTGGGAGCACAGAATTAGCTTTTTATGGAGACACCCTTGTGAGAGCTGAGTGTGTAGTGGCTGATGGTTCACTGGGAAGCTGATGGTTCACTGGGAAGCTGATGGTGTGAAACAACACAACATAAAGTCTCTCCCTGTTGGCCTTTACTAACCAAAAGGGGCACTGGGACAGTTCATGTGTTGTGACTCAAAACTGCAGCAAGTGACATTCTCTGCAGTTCAGCTGGGATGCTCTTTTCTGGAAACACACTGTCAAGTAAATGTCACCAAAGCACCTCCATCCATACAGACCCATGGAAACAGCGATCTCCAGGAGCTGGAGTTGACCAAAGACAATTTGAGCATTGTAAAACCCATCCTTTCTGGACAAAGTTAGGCCCAGAGCAGGAGAAACTCTTCCACAGTTGATAGCTCTGTGTAAGTTGTTTGTAGCAGCCTGAACCCACCACATTTGCTCTGCTAACCCAGTGTCTCTGCAATGACATGTGCTGCAACAGCTTGTGCTGGCAGCGTGCTGGAGCTG
The DNA here is from genome assembly GCA_024500445.1 of Entomyzon cyanotis. Lineage (NCBI taxonomy): Eukaryota > Metazoa > Chordata > Aves > Passeriformes > Meliphagidae > Entomyzon > Entomyzon cyanotis. Next base: position 6,670,212 of record JAKEPQ010000852.1, read on the forward strand.
TGCTTGTGCTCCTTGCCAGGGGAATTACCCTCCCAGGGAGGGGGGAGCAGCAAGGGAAGGCCCCACAACAAAGGCTTTCTGCTGTGGAGCAGCTCTCCAGCTGTGCATGGGCGAGACAGCGACGAGGGCTGTGGGGAAGAAAGGATCTGATGAGGTGGCCCAGGGCTCCGGGGTGCCCTGACCCGCTGCGGCCACTGCCCTGTGCTTACCCGCCTGCTCCCGGCTCACAGAGTGGTTGTTGTTTTCATTCTCCCGGCTTGGCACCACCAGCTGGAGCTCATTGATATCGACAGTGGAGTTCTGGATCCTGTTCTACAACTCAGAACATGCCCCAGTAAACATCGTCAGATAAACAGTGCAACAGCCAATATGAAAGAGAGAAACAGAAATTGCTGAAGCCATTAGCACTAACCTCCTGGTCACTGCATGCGTTGGATGAGCTCCTTTTGGGGCACGTTCTCTGCCTGAAAAGGAGAGACAGCAACAACAACAACAAACCCTCGAGTGAGTTAAAGATCCACAGCAGGAAAGTTCTCGGCTCTGCTCACCCTGCGAGGGGAACCCAGCAGGTTATGAGCATCCAAAATACTTGCCAAGACTCAAGGCAGCAAGGCCTGTAAACAAGGGGAGAAAATTATATGCTCATGTGGTGGAAAGTCAGCTGAAGAAGAGAAGAACCTGTCATCTTCTTCCCATGCTCACTGCAAAACCAGGAACAGAGCTCAGACCTCTGCCAAGTCCCATCAGGCTCCCCCTGACAGCTGCTCTTTCACATCAGTAACTGAATAGCAGGACTGAGATCCTTCAGTCTGGGCAGTGACATTGTTCTTATCCTACGAGACAGAATATTTCATCTGCATAGCTAATTCTGGGTTATATTTAGCAAGCAGAGAGCATCAGATGCTGCTCATTTGTATGACTGTTTCACTAAAAGGCAGTGCTGTGGCAGATGATTATGGGATGAACGTGCCCCTTGGCTGAAGGGAGACACAGGCGTGTTCTTAGCCGCTTTTCCACATTTTTATTAAAACTGGGATTATGAAACAACTAGTGTTATAAACTTTTGGGTGAATAAGACTTAAAGGTATCACAAAGAAAGGCTGGCACTGATGGAGGTGATAATGACTGGAACAAGAATAGTTTGTGTTCAATGGTTCTCCACAGGACAGTGCAGACACGGGAGCAGCAAGGCATGGACAGATGGGATGCAATTCAGGTTATTGCAAAAGCAAAGTCTCAGCCCAGGTGAAGGATGGTCAGCAGGCAGTGACTGGGAGGGCAGTTTGGGTGGGGAGAGATGGCAGCACTGAAGGCTTGATGGAGTCCCTGTGCACTCAAGGGTTGGGAAGCTATGCAGATGTGAAATGCAGTTGCAATCTGTGGGTTGCAACCAGACAGCAAAAGTTTGACTGCATGGGACAGGATTAAAATTAAATAAGGTGGACATATCTGTTGTTCTTGGGGCTTGGGAAAGAAAATAAAAAATCCCCCATTACTCCAGCCAGGCCTCATGGCCAAAAGTAATTAGAATTATTGGCCAACTAACAACTGAAGCTTTCATTCCCTCCCCAAGTAGCAAACAAAAGCTGCAGTGTGGCAGAGACTTGGAGTTTCCCCAGAGAGCTTTGCCCTGGCTCAATGCAATGAGCCTGAGCAGATACTGCTGATGACTTGGTGCATTGGAGTGGCAGTGGGTGCCAAGCCCATCCCAGGCCATTTCTACTCCTGGCAAGGCAGAGCCTGCTACTTTTAGCTGAGCAAGAGCAGCAGATAGAAATGGGGAAAAAAAATCAACAGCTAAACCTGGTACCAGAGGAATAAATAAAGTATGAAAAGAAAGTGGAAGGCAAGTTTACGAGGCCAAGAGCTTCAAGATTGCTGTTGGCATCCTCTGCAATGCCCAGCCCAGCACAGTGTCACTGTGCCTCGGGGAGCTGCTCCCAGCTCTGAGTGTGCTGCACTGCTAAAGCAACACCATTTCCCCCTCAACCCACCCCCTGCCACCCTGACATGCTCTGCAGTGAGGACAGACTGTGGCTAATACACATTTGACACCTGATTTCAAGCCCCTATTTAGGACAAGAAGCATAAAATAGAGCTTGATGGGCTCAATCTAAAAGAAGTTCAGTGCTTAGTGTTTATTTGCCTCAGCAGTCTTATTCTGAGCTGCATGAAAACTCCACAGCTGGGAGGTGAAGGCAAGCTCCAAACAGTGCCAGTGGTTCTGGGGCCAGAGACCAAGACCCTTGAAGCAGTTACCAGAGTAAAGAGGGAGAAAAGACTCTTCCAGTGTAACACAAGTGAGGTAACTCAGCACAGGTCACTGCATCACTTCCACCTGATCTCACTGAAATGCTTTAAGTCTGCCAAGAAATAAAGTGGTGCAATCAAGGCTTCCCAGGAACAGCATGCAGGGCATACAGGAGGTTGGGATAGTAAACACCCTTTCAAGAGGCTAAAGGAGTAGGGGGAGTCTCCATTTATATCCAGTCAATAGCTGACTGAGGTAGAGACATCGTCTTTTAAAAAAAAAAAAAAGAGTTGTAGAGCAATGAAAAGGCATAAATGCCAGTGTTAAAAGAAGCAAGCCTAACCCTGTGCCATAGGACCCCTGGCAGGATGTATTCCCAGTGACCAGAACATACAAACATTGGTGTGTGGGGCTGAAATTCTGTGCACTTTTTTTCCCTGTTGATCAGCAGGAGCAGAACATTATTTTGTAAACATCTGACAAGCAAAAAGCCAAACCATGAATGTGAGCAGCATGGCCTGACTTTCTAAACAGGCTTTGCAGAGGAAACCTCAGCCAGTGGAAACTCAGATTGCCGGTGTGCTTTTTGGTTTGAATAATACTCTGCTTCATGGATTGTTACAGTGAAATTAAATAGGGGTATTGGAGCAAGAACAGCCTACTCAACATGTGTATCAGCCCAGACTGCTGCCATAGCAAAGGGAGCCTGTTTCTGTCTCTTTTGAAGATTGGCAAGGGTATAAAAATAAAGTATTTTGGTATCTGGAAGACATTTTCCACCAGACGTTTTCCTTTAGAGCTAGCAAAAAATTGTGGTCTAAATTAGTGTTCTGCAAGCTCTTTAAAAACAAAAAGGTTAGTTAGATGTAATTCATGCAAGTTTAACTCTTAAAGCTATGAAAGGCTCAGACCCTGAAAGAAGGAATTTCTATATATACAGCAAGAGAGATTATATTTATCCTTCACCACTGTGCCCACGTTCTCTGATACCCAAGGGTGGTGGCCTGCATTTCATGTTTGTTCAGCCAGAGCAAGAAATGCAGCCTCCAGAAGGACCAGGAAAACCAAGTTCCTCTGTCAAACCAGCCTCAGTGACTAGGAGTGTATGGGCAGCCCTGAGACCCTTGGGGTTGGAGGATGCACACGAGAGGAGGCAGGGGATGTAGGAAGGGGGAAAGCAGAGCTGCATGATGGCTCTGGGAAATGAATGCTCCTGCCAACACCCAGCCACCACCATGGAGCCCTGCAAGGGACAGTGTTTGTTTCAGTTTACCTGATGTTTTCATTGAAGTTAAAACACTTGAAAAATAGTGTTTATTTTGACAAAAACCTGGGGAGCTTGGGCTGTGTTTTGAATTTGTTGGAAGGGAGAGAAATAAATCACTGTTTCTACAAAAATGTTTTCGCTAGGGAGTTAGAAAAATGCAAACATATGCTGGGGGGCGGAGAAGTGTTCTTTGGATCGATATAGAGAGAAAAAATATATAAAAGAAAAGCAATTGACTGGAGAGGCATGCTTGTGTAAGTGTCTGGTTTTAGCTGTTTAACTAGTAAGCATCAGGAGCTGGAAATCCACAACCCAGCCTGACCACCAGCTCACTTGACTGGATGGCTTTGGATTGCATTTGGGAACAATGAGAGGCACTGCAGCATGGCTCTGAGCTCTTCCCCAGCTTCAAAGGGATGTGCAGATGACTTCTTAACACACTGAATGCATTGGGTTTAAAATGTCTGCACAGCCTCTTGGATAAAATATGCTACAGATGGGAAAATATTTTTAAATCTTAATTCTAAGTGGTAATACTTTGGTTATTATTTACTTGTGTGCAGAGTGTCAGTGATGGTTAGTTAGAGTCAAACTGCAGGATCTCTGTGAAAAGATGCAGTGACTGTCAGCTCAGCCTGCTCAGAAGACTCAGGAAAGGATGATCTTTCTGTCCATCAGCCAAAAGCTGAGGTTCAAAGGCACCACTGCCATTGAAACAAAAAAAAGCCCAGGAAAGTCCTGACCCTTCAGGTATTTATGCAGGAAAAAGAAAATAAATCTGAGGTACAGGAGCTGTAGAAGTAGGAAAGAAAACCAAGAAGCCTATGGCAGGAGCAGAGACTGGCATTGGTTTCCTCTGTACCCACTTTACTACATTTGGAGGACAGCAGGAGTTATCAGAGCAACGGAAATATAACTCTTCTGGTTTTTTCCCTACGGATAATATCAGCTGCTTGCAGGGCTCTGGTGTGCATCACCTTACCTGCAAGCCATGCAGATGGCAGAGAGCAAAGCAAGTGCAAAGACAACGATCCCTGTTACAATTGCCAGCATCATCATGTTCTCCTTCCTCTCCTGCCTCACAGCATCCACAGTGTTGGGGTCACTGATGTTCCTGTACTCGAAGAGCATGGCAAAGCCTCGGCCCCTGTCCGTGGTGGTGATCAGCTCCATGATGACCTCAACCATTTCCAGAGACGAACCAAAGACCATGGTCTTGTTTACAGGTGAATTTGGTCCGCAGAAGCGAGAGGAAAATGTGATGAGATCAGAAACATATAACACATCATGGGGACAGACATCCACTGCTGACTGAGGGCTGGAAGAGATTTCCACGGGCAGTGCTGTTGAGGGAGGGGTCCAGCTCTCCACTGTAGCTTCATCTCCCTCACTAGCAGCTAGGTGGGCAAGCAAGATCTTCCCTTCCAAATCCTCTCCTGCTCCCAGGCCACTGCTATTTTGTCTCTGCACCGAGGCACTACCAGCCACAGGGAATGGCAACTCCTCAGGTTGAGCCTTGGTAATAGCTTTGGGTTCCTTCATCTGCTTCCATTGGTTTTCTTCAGATGCTTGTTTGGCTTCATCTTTTTTTGAGATGGTTCCTGGAAGTTCATCCAGGTGACCAGCAAGGTCCTTTGACTGGTCTCCAGTGCTGCTCAGATCCTGAGCCTGCTTTGACATCGTGGTTCGGAGAGAGGGTTTTGTGGTGTGGACAGCAAAGTCCAGGTTTTCCTCAAGGGAAGGCATGTCCTTATTTTCTGTCGTAGCAGGGGCTGAAAAGCCATCCCAGGGGGTTGGAGTTTCACCAGAGCTCTCAAAAATGTCAAAGTCAAATATTTCCAAGATGAGATGGGTTCTCATGGGAATGAAAAACTGCCAAACGCAGTGTGTCCCTGGGTAGTAGTTGTTCGGGAAACCTGGAGACAAAATCAGCCCTCTTTCCGTGGATTCCACCACTGCACCACAGGAGTAATACACCTGGGAAATAAAACAAAGAATCTGACATCTTGCCATACATTATATATATATGCAGGATACAGTCTGCCAGACCCATGGAAGTTCCTGCTCTTTTCTCTCCCTGCAGAGACTGGTTTAAGATACCCTCAAGACAGGGAAATTCATTAAGCTTGTGCAAGACTTAGCTCCCACTTTTGTGGAGCATCAATCTAATATGGAAAGCCACTCTTAGAGACCGTGGAAGTGTATATTGAATGGTCAACCTCCAAGAGAAATATAACCCACGTAAGTAATTCACATAATTCTCACTTCCTACTACTGATAATTTGTGCTGTTGGCAAACATACAACTTTTTGACCACAAAAATGTGTTGCCCTAAACAGTTGGTTGCGTGAGAGAAATCTTGAGAAGCTAAAGGAAAAATGTGTCACCACAGCATCTCAAACTCTGTGTTATTTTCATTACAAAAACATTTTAATGTAAAAAAGAACCTTTGCATTGATGATCACCCATGATTCATCCAACCAACTCATCTTCTGTTTCAAGGACATTCAGCCTTATTTACTTCGATAAAATTTAGCCGGTTTTGATTGGGCAAATTGTCTCTTTTTCAAGTGCAAAGCCTCTCAAAATAGTGACAGCAGATACCAGCTCTCACCAGTAAACCAGCAACCAACATGCATTTTACATAACACAGCGACAGTTCCATGTGAAATCTGCTATTTCTTCCTTCTCCACAAATAGCCTCCAGCCTCCAAGGAGGAAGGAAGTCCATAAATGGTGGCACTAACCACCATTCTGTGCTTCTCTAAAGGTGCATGAGGCTGCTTTTGCACCTCATATTTACAACTACCTGCTCCCAAAGCCACTCTCAGAGCCTTTTTTCAAGATTCCTTCATAAATCTGCAGAGCACAGAGCCCAGTCTGCGCCTTGGGCAATTGTTTTTGAAAAGGGGAAAAAAAAAATCAGAAGTGCTTAGGTCACAAGCCCTGTCTAGGAGCATGGGTTTACAAGCATTAATTGGAAAAGAAAGGGAATGCTTTGGGTTTGGTGTGGTTTTTTATTGGAAATGATTAGTCGTCTTGGTCTGTTATCTATTTAAACACAAAGGAAGCTTGGCAGTAGAACAAACGAAGCTTATGAAGTCCATATAAAGCCACAAAGATCAAAATACTCCAGATTTTTTTTTCTCTTGGTCCCTCCCCTTGGCTCATACTGAAATGGAAAGAAAAAAAATGCAATGCCAAATGGCCCTAAATAGAAACAAAAAGCCAGACCTGTTCTGCAAGGCACAGCCTTTGTTTTCCAGCAGGTGCTGCTCATATTCTGGGGGATTTTGGGGTGGATGCAGGATGGCCAGTAACGTGGGTGGAAACTGTGTTCTGTGTTCAACTTGAAATCCAATATTTGACTTGTAAAAGTGTCATTTAAATCACAGCTTATGGTAATTATAGTGGAATAAACCACAGGCTTCTCATTTAAGGCACCTGGGCTGGACCATGGCTGGAAGTCTCAAGTGGAAAAGAAACCACATCCATTGCCACACATATATTATTCTCTAATGCCTTAGGAGTCCCACAGCATATATTACCAAAATATATTAGTAGAATTTTGCTGAGCTCTTCTCTAGGAGGTAAAATTTTGGAGTTCAGTCTGGATTAGTTAATTCATGATAAAATCCAGGTAAAACCAGCAAAACTTTATGTCAATTTCAGAGGCTACAGATCCTAACATTTAGATCCATTTACTAATTCACATTGGAATTATAGATACATTTGTGGCCACTTGGATTTCACTGAAAAATTGCTGGTTTCTAGTGAATATGCTCCTCTCTCCTCAGGGAAAGGATGGCTCTTGCACTTGGAAGAGGAATAGAGGGATTTTCTGTGACTTCTCTTCCATCCATCCCAGCCCATCGGTGCATCTCGCCTTTGTTCCACACTAATCTTTTGAGCTCACTTTTAAACAAGATATTTGCATAGCAAGAAACAGTAAACAACACCTAACTTTCCACTAAGCTCTGTGGCCAGTTTTGGAGGCAGAATGTGCACCAGAACTGCTGCTCTCGCAGGGTGGCACTCCTGGATGTGGGAGGATCACAGATCAGCTCAAGCCTCCTTAAATTAGCGTTGATTGAGGGTTGAGATTTTGTTTTGAGGACTATGTGAGCTGATCCAGTTGCCTTTTTTCAGACTCTGAGAAGGCGCTTGGAGGCGTCCACAGCCCCACCTCTACTACCAGGAGACTTTGTTAACACCCTGAGAGAGCTGCAGCCGCCAGATCAGCGATGCTGTGGGATTAATCACCAGAGTGCTGAATGGGGAAGTGCATCCCCCCACAAATCCCTCGCCCCCACCCTCAGGATAAGCTCCCTTTCCTGCCTTCACTTTCACTTGGATCTGTCACCATTTGAGGAGGAATATCTTGCACTCTCTGTGTACATCCAAGGAGTCTCGGATTCAAACCCCAACACCTGCCCTGAACCCCCAAACCTGGGCAGAGGGGGAAGTGCAGTGTGTGAATTCCAGATATATTGCTGAAAGGTCGTGGCAGTGCAGGAATTTTTCATTTATTATGGCTTGTGAGACCAGAAAGATTCAAGACTTGCTCTGAGATCAGGGAAAAAACCCACAAAGGACAGGAAATGCGAGACAGATCTGAGGGAAGGGGAGGGGGAAGGATTTCTGATTAATTTATAATCCACAACTGAATGACTGACAAAATGGTTTTGTTCATTTGCATCATCCATTATGAACCCTGAGTTTTGCCAATTAGACACAGATGTTCCCTTCTGCAGCAAGCTATGGACTCGTGGGCTTTTGACAGATGCATGCAGAAAAAAACCTGGCACATTTTTAATCTTTGCAAATGATAGGTTGTTGTCTTTTTAAAAACAACACTTGATTTATGCCCACACCAATTAGGTGAATTATGAGCAGGGAGAACCAGATTACCAGTCCTGTTCTTCTGCTTTTCAGTACTTTCCACTCTGGCCAGAGGTCCCATATTTTCCCAACAGCTGTGTAGGAGTAAATCTCCAGTCCATCATGGTCAGACAAATCCTACCTGCATTCTGTATTAGGGTAACTAGGAAACAGCATTTAGTAGGTTTAGAAGTAACTCACACCTCAGCTATTGCTGCTTGGCCATGGACACAATGGTTTGCTGTTTCAGAACATGCCAAGACATTGCATTTCCCCTTTTCACACTCCACAGCAGCTCAGAAGCCTAAATCTTGTGCCATTACTAAAAAATGCCCCATTGTCATGCACTTACCTCCTCCTGTGCTGGTGTTTGGGCTGAGTAGCTAACACTGACATCAGCTCTGAGCAATTTAAGACACACATATGTAAGGAGCTACAAGGCCTCTGCACCAGGAAACACACGGCTAAGGAGTGCAAGGAGGACCTTGTCCTTGTCCCTCAAAGGTGATTCTGGAAGTGGTGCTCTGATGGAGGTAGGAGTGCTCTGCTGCCCACATCTGCAGCAAACCCATGTGTGGTGCAGTTGGAGAGAGTTTTTCTTACGCATAGAGCTGTGCTGGGTTGGAACAGATGTGGCCAGAAGTGACGGAAAACATTGTTCAGGAATCTCACTGCAGCCACCAGCAGCTGCTTCCTGAGGAGCAGCAGCTCCCAGAGAAAGAGCAAGCCCTGGCTGTATTCTGCAGCACAAAGCCACTGTGTTGTTGCTTCAAACTGGATTCTGTACATCAAAGAGCTCTTGAGAAGCAGCAGGCACTGATGAAAAGCAGAATTCCCATGCATAAAAAGGAGAAAATTATTGTTTTGGCCAGATGGGATTTTATCATAAGGCCCACCCAAGTACATGCACCAGGAAGAGTAGTTATCATCATCTGAGTAATACAACTCCTAACTCTGCTCTCCTCTCACACAACACCTACAAATATAGGCCTGGAGCCTCTGCATTATTCCTGTAGGAACACTGTCAGGGAATCAACACATTCTAAGGGAATCCCACTCTCGACAAGAATAATTTAATTTAATAATTTAATTATCATCCTTTAATCACAATTACTGCCAAAGAAGGTACCAAGCTAGACCAGAGGCACACTCAGAACTGGAGACACACAGCTGGCCTGAGGTGATGCTGGGAGCCCAGAGGGAATGTGGGAGGATGCTGTGACAGATAGCTGCTAAGAGAAGGTGACATGGCCATGTGGTTCAGCTTGTAAAGATACAAGCCCTGCTGAAGAGAACTGGAAACAAAGTGATGCAAGGCCCTGGCTAGGGAAACCATCAGCCCCTTTATTTTCCTAGATTTTGCTTCTTTTTCTTCATTCATGTTAATGCTGGTTATGAGGAGCTGCAACATCCTAGAGGACACCATCTCACTTGCATCCCAAAGACTGCTTATTTTTGAAGTGTATTTATTTCAAAGAAGGGGAAGGAGGACATCCTGTCTTGATGTTTGATATTCCTCTGTGAGCACAATCTCAGATTCTCTGGCTTGGGATTTGTCCAATGTAGCTTGTCTTCCTTTATAAAATACCCAAGAAATAGCAAGTTCTTGTGGTGCACAGCCAGAGTCAGAGTGAAAGCTCAGCAGAGGCAACTGGAGACACACAGCTGAGCCTCGAAATTTCCATGCCATCCTCAGAGGCCAAGCCACACACCTAACAGAGACACCCAGCTGCAGGCTTGCAAGGAAATGATGTGCAAAGTTCATAACCCACTTTGCCCTCATTAATGCTTTATGCACATCTCAACTTCTGTGCATTTCTCATATGTATTTCAAGCTCCAGGCAGATTTAAAAATGTCACTTCCACTTCTTTTTAGAAACAAGAGTAGAAATAATCCACTATATTTCAAACTGACTGAACATTTAAGAAGTGCTGCATTTATTAGTCTTTTCAAGCACAGATGTGTATTAACTCCTTATCCAAGTAAAAGTGCTTTTCGGTCTTTGCTTGAAGACTCTACTAGAAAAAATCTAATACTGGAGTAACGAGTGGAGGTGAGGTTAGAATCTTTTTATGCAGACCTCAGGCCCTTTTAAAAAAATCATTCTGAAGTCAAAATACTTGGTTATGATCCTATGATTTGGGTCATAAAGTTATTTTATGTTTTGTCCCTTCCTGTAAAATTGCCCCACTACTTAAACACTTCCAAGAGTAGAAAATAAAGGGCTCCTCTACAGGTAGATTTTTTTTGCTTAATTTAAAAATCAAAATCCACTGCAGCTGCCTGGTTTCAGAAGAGGACAGTGTAAGGGCATTCCACAGTAGCCTTACCTTGTCAGCCTACAGCTGATCCAACAGAAGCCACAGGGGTAAGCAAATCGCTTCTGCACAGAGATGGATGCAGTCTTAGAATCCAAGGTTGTTCAGCCTGGATGATTAAATTTAGCCATCTGAGCTCAACATAGCACCAGTGGGATGAAAACCCACTAAGCTTTATTTGGGATCCCTCACCCCTCCAAAATTAAAAGCAAATTAAAATATGTGCACACATGCACACACACGTGTGTTTCTTTCAAAGAGCTGGAAATGCTTCAAGGCTCCTTCACCAGCTCCTTCACATTTATTCTCCCCAAGGGACCTCTTTAAAACTCTGGCTACACCAACATCTTTGCTCAAAACACAGAGGGGGAGGTAGGGCATCCCAGCTACTTCCCCCTTCTCCCCTCCAAGCATAGGAAGTTCATTCCAAGTTAAAGAGCACTCAGACTCCTGAGGACACTTGAACAGAGCCAGCCACCTGGGATGAAATATGAAGTGGCCCAAACATTCAGCCAGAGCAAAGTGCTAAACTTAGGGTTTTAAAAAGAAAATGAGTAGGAAAAAGGGAAAGTTTTCATTCCACAATCCCAGTTTACAGGGGAAAAACAAAATATAGACAAGCCTTTACTTGCTGACATGGCTGGAATTTGCTGCAAAGCTACCAGAAATACGATTCTTGTGGTTCCCAGCAAAATCCCCAAGTTCTCCTCTCACAGTATTTCCAAGCTAGGGAAGTCTGAGCTTTTTGGATGCTCATCAAATACAGGATCTGAGGAAAGACTATCCCAAGAGTAAGATAGAAAACTCCAGTCTGTTGGTTTAAGAAGTGACCACATTTTCTTCACTAGCTGACTGATCTAGAGATCAAAGCTGGTAAGACTTTTTCCAAGCAGAGGACAAAGTTAACCGCAGACTTTGGAAAATTAGTGTTCTATTTAATTTTGCATTTTCAGCTCATCTTTGCATGCAAGGTTTATTTTCTTCCATTAGCATGAACTAGATACAGCTGCAGCACATCTAACCTAATTTTTTTCCACCTGGCAGTACAAGAGTTCCTGGAAATGCCTTGGAATCGCCACTTCCCTCTCTGCCAAACTGCCTTTGCTGTTTGAAGCATGAGGCAACAGCAAAAGGAGACTTTCTCATCCCACATTAGAGTAACTCTTCAAGTATCTCTGGATGATTGAAAGTAGCAGAGTTAGCAGAAGCAGATCAGACATGGGATTGACAGAGCACAACAAAAGCTGCTGACACTTTGCTTAGTTATTAGTTTCCCATCTCCTTTTTTTCAGTCTTTAGTTGTAATTATTTTTCAGTTGATCTCCAAAAGAGTTCCCATCACTTATGGGAGTACCCTGCTTGCTGAGAGGTGTCCCTTGCCCTGCCAATATCCCTGCCCCAGCACAAACCCACCCATCTGCTCACATGTATTCACACAAAAAGTTCTGACCAGGGTTCAGTGTGCGACTCAAGCTGGGCTGAGCATACATTTGCTTTTAATACATTCATGGTACCAGAGCAGCTGCACTCCTGTTTTTAAACAAGGACCTAATACTTCTTGAAGTGAGTGCAACCTGCTGGATTTAAGCAAAACCAAACCCACATTTTTTAACAGATGCTCTGTTATTTTAGTGGTGGGCAGCAGCAGTTCCACCACATGAAAGTGATTATGGATGTGACATTTCCACTCTGCAAATCCCATTTTCAGGAAACTGACTTGTCTTATATTCCTTCTTGGCACACATCAGACAGCTTCACAGGGCCCTGTTTTCACATTTATCTCCAAGTTTTTGATTGTTTTTAATGATTTGCAGGACATTTGAAGAGGAAAAATATGCAGGTAGGAAGGGAAGGAGGCTGTGAAAGCCTATTGCTGCAGGAGACAAGGAAAATACAAATATTGCTGGAAGAGTAGGGGAGGGAAGCAGGAATGCAGCTCAGCAATTAGAGCAAAGAATGCAAAGTCTGAATGAGACTTGAGGACTTGGAGGCCCAAATATGCCTCAGACTGCAGACAAGTTATTCTCTCTTATTCTTCCCATACATGACTCTGCTGCAGCTCAAGCATCACCACAACATTGCTGGGAAGGCACTGCTTTATTTCACTGGAGAACAAGCAACCTTCTCCTCACTGTCTGTGGAAAAAAGAATAACCAGGGAGGGTGGTAATGTTTGCATACCCTTGGATGGAGGCAAACAAGCTCTGTTGGGATGGAAAGGAGCTGGCAGGGCTCACCTGCTCCAGGTCTCCAGGGCCAGCTCCTAGCGCCTGCCCCTGGCTGCAGCATTCCCTGCGGCAGCTTGCCAAACCGTTAGGCAGGCATGGCCACAACAAATCCCTGGGAATCAAAGCAGCTGCAGAAGAAGTGGCAGGAGAAGGTCAGTGATCTCATTAGAGCCAGGAGGCCAGGGCCCCCAGCCACAGCGAGGTCCCAGCTCCACAGCTGCACTGTGTTTTGATACCTGGCTCTGGCAGATTGCATAACTGCACCATGAGGTCACCATCCCTCCTCCTTGATCCTCGCTCAGAACAGGAGGTGGGGAAAGGGAAAATCGCAAAAAAACAAACACTCCGACAACCACCAGGCACAGCGACTGCACTCTAGCCTCTGTGGAGAACAACAGCCCTCCTCATTTAACTCCAGAGATGCTTGTCCCCAAACAACAAAAAAATGCTTGTTCCCAGAGACACAAGCAGGGGCTGTTTGCTGAACAATCACCCATGGAACAGCCCAGCTTTCCATAGCATGATCAGCAGTATATGCAGGCTGAGCATACATTGACATTTCGTACTTGCCTTCAGAGCATGCGGAGGAAAGGCAGCCGAATGCTCTGCTGCTTTTGGGAGGTTCTGGTGAGAAGGAAAACCAGTTCATCCTCATTAGGCCAGAGAAGCCAACCTACACCGTAGTTCTGAGGAGTGGACAGAATTTCCTGCAGCAGCCACAGACCATTTTGAGTGCCTGATGCAAGATTTCTGTGTAAGATGAAGAACACCCAGCTCTGGGTGCGAGGCTTTTCTGGCTAATTTGGCTCATTTCCCTCTGCAGGCAGAGTTGTTTCCTGCAGAGGAAAATTCAGAGCAATAGTTAGAGATGGTCTCAACAGCCCTCTGGAAGAATACATCCCCCTCTCAGCAAAGGTAGGTTATTGCTGCAGGAGGGTTATTGCTAACTCACCTACCTAAGGGCTCAGAGGTGAAGTTTCAGAACACTGAAAAGAATTCTTGTTCTTTTCCACCTCATCACAAATAGATGTAAGTTTTAGTTCTCCCCTTTCAATTCTTTAATTAAGATGGAGTTGGATTCACCTACAAGATCTACAAATTTCATCTATGACTGAGATTTTTAGGGCTAGAAGTGCTTTAGATGAGTAGTTTTTCTGTGGGCTTGGCAGCTCATGGGTACATTTGGTATCTGCCTGATTCCCAGATTGAAGTTATCACCACAGGAGTAACCCTGGCATTCACTGATTACTAGTAGTTGTTGCATGTCAAGGTGCAGACACGCTCATGAAGTGGATAAAATGTTGGAAGAGTGTGAAATACAGATGGAAATGCTCTGGAAGAGACCCAGGCCAAGGCACAGGACATTTTTTCTTTAATTTCATTTACATCCAGGTGCCTTTACTAGAAACTAAGTGCCAGATCTTACTCTGAACTCTTCTCTATCTTGACTACAGCCCCATACTACAATATTAATTTCCTTCTTTTCATTTCAGTCTGAAAACCAAAAAATCTCAATTGTTTTTCTATCAAATTATTTGAAACATTTATTTAAAATATGCAAATCCAGTTCTTGGAAAGACCCATTTGACTAGGCAGTGTTCCTTTGTGGACTATAACCATTACACCCACAAAGTAGAACTATTTTAAGCAGAAACCTCCCATAAGTGTCTCATAAATTCATTGTGCTGTGCTCATGCAACAAATGTGAGCCATGTCATTATGAGAGCAGTCTGAACTTTGGCTTTCCCCTTTCATCATATTAGCTTTTATGGCCAAGGAAGCACAAAACATATCTATCATAACATCCACCAGGGAGTGCTGGAATTCCCATCAACAACCAGCCTTTTCTTGTGGACTTTTCAGACTAATCCTTGCAGGGGTTGGGGGGAGAAAAAAGCTAACTCTTGTGCCTGGACACTCAGCAGACAAATAGAGATTCTCCAACAAAGATGCAAGATGCCATATCAAATAAGATCCTTCATCTATACAAAGCTGCTCTCCGTGTTCTAGTTTGTTGGGTTCCTTTTTCAGAAAGTAGCCTCATTCAAACATACAAAAAAATGTAAAGCCTTAGAAAGAGAAACAAAGGCATCATTTAGAGTGCCTCCTCAGGCAAATAATCATGAATATGATGGGACCATGGTAAATAAAAGTAAGGCAGTGTAATGAAGAGTTCAAGATGCCATGGCCATTTGCTTCAGGGCTTTAATAGGTCACATAGGTCTATTCTCTACTAGAGCAAGTTCCCATTAACAAAGTGTACCCAAGACACCACAGGAAAATTAACAGTAAACGATAGGGTTGGTGGGAACTGACAGGGGTGATGGGGCAATTTCCAGAAGATCAATCTGGTTTTCATTTTCTATAAATTGAGCAATTTAAAGTGGCTCAAATTAAAGAGCAAAAAACATGGTCAGATTGTTTTCTACTGCTTGGTAACCAGATGGAATATATAACAAAACAAAAGCTATAGCCCTGCAGTAAAAGTTTACTTGTGGAGTTCAGTGTAAAAGTCCATTGAACAAGTTATGTATGTCCATAGGAATCTGTAAAACTAATGTTCCCAAATTAACTTCATATATATCACCTCTCAAATACATGGCAGAGATTTAAATAATGAAATCCATATGCAGCTTAGGTACCCAAAACTGCTTTGTTTTGTTTTGAAAGGACCAGAAACGGAAGAAAGGCGAACTGAAAGGCAATCCCATGTAAATTTTGCTGGCCACTTCCTGGGAAATAAATTTGGATTTTAAAAGCAAACAAAACGCATAAACTGGCCTAGCAAAAGAAGAGCTGCTTGTGCTTGGATTTCCAGCTACATGACCCCATTGTTTCATTCAGACACTTCAGATGTTTCACATGCTGGAAGTCTATTGCACAAACATATGGAGAAGGAAACGTTCCACATGTGAAAGGCAAAACCTGCAAATATTCTGTGTCACCATTACCCTGCTGCAGAGCTGTTATCCCAACCTTTTGGGAACCAGGTTGTTGTCTCACTAAATGTGACTAGCAGGTGAGAGGGCTTGTGCAGAAAATGTGGGTAGTGATCTTTAAAATGCAAGCAAAGAAAAACTCTCTCCTTTCCATACAATCTTTTCAGCTGGGCTTCCACGTGAGCCATTGCTGCAGCTGGGGCTGGAGCATCCAGGAGTCTGCTGTGGTCTGAGTGCTCATCCTTAGTTTTGGATGCTATACAAACAGCAGCACTTCTCTCCACCTTGTTTTCCAGGATTAGTCTCCTCTTGTGCACGCTGAAAAGGGAAATTTCCAAGGCTTCATCTTGGCCAGGATTTCAGAGAGCAGGATGCTTGTAAATTTTACTTTATTGCTTACACATAAGGAGAGGGCATGAGGGCACAGCAGGGAGGACTGGGAGAAAGCTGAAAAAAGTACCACAGATACTGCAGACAGAAGAAAAAAACTAAACCCTGGGTTTGTTGTTACAGAGTCCCAACCAGTGAGCAGTTTGTTTTCCCAAATAAATCTGCTTTGCAGACATCCTTTCTTCTTCCCCGTTCAAGTTTCAACCAGGAAACCTGGAATAAGTTACTGTTGATTTTAGAGGCAAATCAAAGTGTTCAGCCTGCTAAGCTTGCATTTAAAGTTAGTCTTGATGAGCAACTCCTTGGGGCCCTTGTATTCAAATAGTGAGGTCTGGGATTTACCTGAAGTGCCCACCCATGCAGATCTAGAGCACAGGAGCAAGTCAAGGGCATGGGCAGCCTGGGCTTCAAGCCTCAGTGCTACCAGGAAAGGCTCCACATTTTCAGTCCAAAAATCCCTTTAAGAAAAACTCAGTCTCTCAAAACAGTGGAATGTTTACTAACCAAGACCAGGAGAGAGCTGGATTTAAGTAGAGTAAGTGGATTAGATCTCCCACTGCTAATCCCAAATTAAGTACAGTACAGAGCAGGCACACCCAACATGGAAAGGCTGAGTGACCAACTTTCTGGGATTTGGATCAGGCTGGACTTCCAGAGGGATGTCATCCCAGAGCTCCTGTACCTAGGAAGATGTCATTATTGGCATCCTTGGCACCTGACCCTAGCAAAGTCCTGCTGCACCTTAACAGAATAAAGAAATACAAATACAAAAACAGATCAGTAAGAGATCAATGAACTTCCAAAAGTGCCTTCCTAAGAGCTGATGAATGGAGGCTTGTGGCAGCCCATTTCATTTAGCTCATTTGGTGTTGAAACCTGGCTGCTAATATAAAGAAACAAGAGGATGAAAAAGAAACCCTGGATGAAAATGAGATAATGGAACAGGTTATGGCTTGTATGTGAAAATTTGCTTTTGTTTTGCCACTTTGAACACCACCCACCCCTGCTTTCTATTGAAGCATAATGGTACTGCCTGTACTCCCCCAGGACCAAGGATTTCACATAGTTTCATAGCTTCTGTAATTAGATATTTGTGAAACTCTGAAATCCTCTGATGAAAGGTACTGTAAAAGTATTACCAACTCTTCTGCCATGAAAGGGCTCCACCCAAACCCAAATACAGATGTTGTCCTCAATGTACATCATTACTAATCCAAGCCAGCAGTACTTATGGCCTGATTTAAATCCTCCTGAAGTCTCAGATGACTTCTGTAGGGCTCTGAGAATTCTAGAAAGGAAATACAGGCAAATTAGCCTTTGCTCCTCTTAGAATTGGAACCTCCTTTCCATTGGCAATGATGTGAGTAAGGATATTCAAAATGACCCATAGGGCCATTTGCTGCTGAGAGCTTGTAGGAGGAATGATAATGTTCTTACACTGAGTTTGAAAACTAAGTCTGACAGTCAGACTTCTCCCTACCACTGTAAAATTGTTCCACATATTAATGCAAGACCTTACAGTGCCCTGTCCCTTTTCCACCCTTCTCCTGCCATGAATTTTTACAAGAGGATGACTTTTCTATTTAGTACTTCCCATACTCAAGGAAGTACCTAAACACCAAGCTGAATATTTATCATTTATAGACCTGAGAGATCAGTGCATACTAAGAACAGCGTGTAGTGGGAAGAGTTGCTTTACCAGACCTGGACTAGCTACACTACTGCTGGCTAGCCACTCTCTGGTACCAAATATGGCAAGAGTTCTTTTTTTTTAAGACGAAAGGAAGGCAGGAAGAAAGAGACCTGAATAATTTACCACCATTCCTGGTCTGTCACACAAAGCAGCAGATTTTTGGTTACCACAGGAAAGTTTTTTTGCTGGATCTTTTCAAACCAGTGCAACAGGATTGTTTGCTCCAACCTCTTAGATAATAAACAAAAAAATTATTTCAGCGTATTCACCCCAATGATGGCTGGCATCTCTACTGATACTGCAGTCTTTTAGCTCCTTCTGCATAAAGATTACCCACAGTATTTCAGAAATCTTCTGCTACTGCTCATGTCTCTTACCTTGGCTGCTGCTTCCATTGCTGGCCTTGGCGAATGAGAGAATTATGGTTCATCTCTACAAAGAGGGAGTTCCCTGTGCTGTGCAGGACTTGAGGCCAGCCTTGTCCATCTTCTCAGCTTCCAGCTTCTTCAGTGCTTCAGTAATTAGAATTATCAGGACTAAAACACTGTGGACATTATTGCTGCTTAGCGTGAAGCTAACAAGGGAGCGCCAGATTTATAACACTCTGGCCAGACAGAGAATTAAAAAAAAGTTACAAATCATTGCCCAGTTCCAGGGATATGTACTCCAAGATCTTATTTTGCCAGACTCCATGTGAACTTTAGCCTCTAGAAGAAATCCGCCTGCAATTTTCTAATTTAAATACCAGTCAGACCAGTGGCGGGATGTAAACTAACATGCATGAAAAATAAGGGTTCAATGACCCAAATCAATTATGTTTTAAGGGCACTGCTCTGGACTCAGTAGGAAATATTTTAAACAGGAAAAAGGACTAAATAGGATCATTCATTGAACTGACTTGGAAATGAGGCAGAAATTTGGTAAATAATAAGTTCAATGCAAGCCAGCTTTACAAACCAAATTTAGTGGATTAAAAAACCCCAACAAAACAACAAAAAAACCCAAACCAAAACCAGAAAAAATGCATCAAAACAACAAAAAAAACCAAGGCCAGATAATTTTTAGACTCAAATAATGTTTCAGGCTCCTGGGTACTAAAGTGAACAGTGCAATAAAACAAAGCAATTCTCACGCCTTCCTTGAGCCCAGGCAGTTTAACACAGTTTACTTGCAGACATTAAAAAAAAAAAAAAAAAGCAGATTATAGAAACCCTGAAACTGCATCTTTATTAAAATGGGACAACCCGCAGGTCTTCTATATAAAGCAAAAATAATAACTTAAAGGAAAAACTACTTCTGAAGATCAGAACCAGCTACCATGACTGGATTTGTAAAGCACATACACTGAAGCTACAGAGAAAGAGCTCTACTGCTCCAGAATATATGAATATAGCTGCTCCCCAGATTGGCCAAACATCCAAACTCTCTGCACAGAAAACATCTGATCTGCCAAGATACATTGTAAACACAAAAGGATGCAGTTATGGCAATTAATCAAGATACAAAGAAAGTAAGAAAGACCTATCATTTCTCTGCTCCTCTAGCACAAAGTACATTCACAAACAGTGGAGATATTAATAGATATTAAACTCATTGCCAACAAAACTTTCAGGTTCTTTGAAGGTGCCTTATTTGTCTTGATGGGCTTCATCTCTTGAGACAGAAATACAGCCTGGTGTGCATACCCAGTGCTTTACAGTGACAAATAAAGCAAAAGCTACCTGGACCTAAAAATCCCATTAAAGTGTTACTAAAATCACCCCCACACCTGGCAGCTGCTGGGATTGGAACCAGATGTGCAGTACATCTGGTAAAGAATGGGACTGCAGCTAACAAACAGTGAGCCATTTGAGGGACAGACTTTTTCAGTCCAGCAATGGTCCAGAAAGACTTAGTAAAAGTTACATATTTTGCCTCTACTTTTCTTAAGGCAGATGCTGACCACTGACAGACCTATTGTGTGCCAATTTAAAACATTTGAGAACTTCCCTATCCTCCTGCCCCAATCAGAAGTGCATATTTTGCTGCTCCAGTTGCATAATTTACTGATTCAGCTGCATGCTTGGTTGATCTGGTAGGAGACTAGTACAGTAGTTGAGATTCTGGATACATTGCCAACTGTGCAGCGTGCTTTGTTGATCAGGGCTGTAGAATTTAATAGCTGAAATTTCATACACTTTACTAATCAGGCCACATTCTTTGCTAATTGAGGTGCATATTTTAGTAGTTGATTTTTTTTTTAATCTTTCACTGATCTTGGGAAGGATCCTGCTCCCTCTGAAACCAGCAGGAATTTTGCCATAGTTCTTGCTGGGTAAAGGACTAAGACTTTCACTAGAGGGTCTAGGATTGCTAAGATTCCTTCTCTTAAAAGGAGCAAGAAAGGCTTGATTTTTTTCTTTAAGCCAGCAAGTGAACAGAAGAATACCAGATAAAGGATGGCATTGGCATAGAGACCTCCTCCACAGGGATTTGATTAAACAGATAATATTTAATGGACATACAGAGACATAATTTTGACTATGTTGCTCTTTCATCAGGCTTACATTCTTCCTTCAGGATAAACAAGCGGCTTATCTGCACATCTTGTTCCATTTGATACAGGCACGCAGGAGGAAACATCATGCACCTTATCTTCAAATTTTCTTTCATTTGATCTAACTCCTATTTTTAAATTGCTGTAGTACTCGGTGAAGGATTCCAGAGAGAGCTCTACTTTGCCACAAAACATGTTACAAACATCCACGCTACCCCATAGCATCACAAATTTTCTCAGCTCTTACTGGCAAAGACCACCTTCCTGGATGAAAAGAACAATTCAGTTCCCTGTACCTCATGCAGACCGTGCCCTTGCCAAGGGAGTTTCAGTTACATTTTTATGTTGTTAAATGTTAGCCAAAAAAGAAATCATTTCTCATAAATCGTTGAATACCTTTTTTCAACTGATAAATTGAACTACATTTGAACCACTAACTTAGAGTGGGATGTATATTTCTTTACTAGCATAGCAACACTATCAGTGTAGCCAAAAAGATAAAAATAGTGAAGCCTACGCAGCACAGTGCAGTCCTTGATGAGTGAAGAGCAAGTGCAACTTACTCCAAGAAATAACAAAAACAGGGAGCAAGAGATGTACACACACATGTTGTTTGGACACACAGAGTTCCCTGTCACATTTAGGAAGATAAGCAAAAGAAAATGCTTTTCATTCTGCAAAAGAAATTGTCCAGTACGTTAAAAGCCTATACACAACATGATCAAAAGAATAATTGACATAGCAAGAAGTCAAGTCAGGGAAAGAAGGCAGGAGGCTGCTGCTTCTTCATTAAGGAGGCAGTTTCTTTTCTGTTGTGCTGTTGGTCAATACTTTAGTTCAGTTACTGCCTGGTGTGAAATCGAACACTCTTGATTTCAGAGCTAGAGAACAGCAGAAGTTGACTGGGAAACACAGAAAAAAAGAAAAGCAAAAATTCTAGAGCTTGCTGATGCATTCAGAGTCCCACCATTGCCTTTCACCCCCAAAGGCACAGCACACAGCCAATACTTGCTCCTCATGACTGTACAGGCAAAGGCAGAACAGAAACAGCACAGGAAGGATGCAATAATTCAGGGAAGCAAGCAAGCTATGTAGTTTAATAAGAGAGGCATGCAACTGGATGAGGATAAGCTTGAGTTCTGCAATGCAATCCTTACTTAAAAGAGAAGCAAAATGCAAAGCCCCACAACCATACAATTCAATAGATCTTGGCAAAGTTAGCATTTCAGTGCCAGAAATGTGGCTTAATTAAGTTCTCACTGTAGCTATCTTCACTAGGATACCAAAGTGAGATAAAACATCTTCGTTTCAACCCCAGTCATTGCTGTGGGTTTGTGTGCTGTGGCAGAGAATTGCTTTATCAGGCAGAATTATAATGATGCTTTCCACCATGAAAAGCAACCCCAAGACCTTTCTTTTTCTTTTTCTTTATATATATGTATATATATATAACAAGACCTAAACGTATGGAATATAATTTTCTTATACTCTAGTGGCTCACGTTTCACAGAATGTGAATCTCTACCAGAAGTCTCAAACCTTGGTTCTATCAGGGTCCATAGGAAAAGTCCCTCTCACTTCAGCGGGACCACGACTGCTCATCCCTCCCAACGCTCTGAGCGACTGCTTTTGGGGTGCTCTGTGTTTCCTCCTCAGCTTTTCATCGCAGCTCGGGTTCCCCCGTGCTCGCCCTCTCTCAGCTCCCCGTGCCCCCTCGCTCTCAGCTGTGCCCGGATCGGATCCCTGCCCTGGGAGCTGTACCTGTCACTTGCACAGTTTACCTGCTCTCCGTGCTCCAGCCGAGGTGCACAGGAGCGGGGGGAGCGAGCGGGGGGACTGTAATACAGCACGAGTTGTTTGGGTTGCACTCCCCAAGCCAGGCTGTGCCCGCGGTAGGGATGCTTTTGGGCAAGTGCTATCATTTCTGCCGCAAATCCGTTGTCACTGGGCTTTCACCGGGTTTCGCGTCCGGCGGTACCGAAGCGGAGGGGCTGATCCGGACTCCCGGAGCATCACGGCTCCCGGTACCTTTCGGACTCCGAGGCGAGTCCCCGGCCAGCCCTACCCCCCAAACCCCGAGGGGCAGGGGCCGAAGGGCCGAAAGCAGCCGCCCCCGCCCAGCTGCATCCCTCCTGCCGGAGTCCGCGGCGCATCCCTAGTCCCGGGAGCACCACCGCACGCCTCGCCCGGGGCTCCCGGCAGCTCTGCCGCACCCCTCGCCCCGGGACTCCCGGTCCCTCCCCTGCTCCCGGCGGGGCTCCCGGGGCACCCCCTCCCCGTCGGGCTCTCCGCTGCCGCGCTGCCCTGCCCGGTGCGGGCGGGGGCCGTGCCGCCGGTGCCGGGGTTACCTTGGCTCCCGCCCCGCCGAGGCAGAGCGCCGCGGCCGCCGCCAGGACGAGCCCCGCGCCGGGGCCGCTGCGGAGCATGGCGCGCCGAGCCGAGCCGCGCCGAGCCGGCCGCGCCGCGCCGCGCACAGCCAGCGGAGCTGCCGCGCCGAGCCGTGCCCCGAGCGGGCGCCGCTGACAGCGACCCCCCGAGCCCGGCCTCCCCGCCCCTCGCCCCCTCCCCCGGCCGCTCCCGGCCCCTGCCCTCCCCCGGGGGTCACCTGCGGCGCGGAGCTCGGCGGGGACCGGGCGAGGCGCCGCGGGAGCGGAGGGGGCTGGAGGGGAGCGGGGGCAGCCTGGGACGAGCCCCCCTCCCTGGGGTGCTGTGTCCTCTCCGCGCTTGGGAACCGTCGGGCTGGAGGCAGCTCAAGCCCTGCGAGCAGCCGGCGGGAGCGGGCTCTGCGGGAAAAGTTTCTCCTGCGCTGCGGTGGGAGATGGAGGGGCTGCTGTGATGGCACTGCACCTGCCCTGGGCAGCGCACCCGGCCGCTGCTCCAGTCCCCTGCCAGACCCTGGAGCCCAGTGAGAGGAGCGAACGGTCAGAGGAATGGGAAATAGAAAAACGGCTCAGGTCTTTCCGAGGAGCAAAAGTACCCCAGCTTCATCTGAGCACGAAGCAAAGGGCAGGGAAAGGATATTCCCGGGCATCCTGGGGGCCAAAGAGCAGGAGCTGCACGAAAACCAGCAGTCACGTACAGCACCCATTTCATCTTTCTGGAGGTGATGAGAGGGCAAGGAACACTTCTAGTTTCTGAGGTAGCTTTCTGGTTTTTCAGGTGAGACACTCCCGTAGCCCATTGACCCACACCACATCCTGCAGTGAGTGTCAGATGACAACCTAATCAATGGGAAAAAATGGATAATACTTTCAATTGGTGTCCAAGTGGGTGCCTTAATAAGCATGAAGTTGGAGGTCTGGTGTCAGAGAAAACAGTTTTGTTTTTTCTTTCATAAATGCAGTCTTGTGTTGAATGCATCCTGGCACTGAGCTCATGTCTAGTCCAGACCCATTCACCTGCTCCATGATGTCCTGACTGTAGGACATAATGCTTGAATCCCAAAGAGGTGAAACAGATCTGCACCTAATCCTTGCAGTGCTTGGCGAGATGAAGCTGCCTGTTAGCCTTTATTGGACACCACAAAAAGTAGCAACGTGATTAGCTAATGCTGAGGGAGGCTCAGGGACAGGACTGTGACTGCTCACCGCCCACAGGGACCGCGCTGCCTCCCAGGGAAATTTACATATGCTAATTTAGAAGTAGCCCTCCTATGGGAAGGCATATAAGAACTGTCTCGATAGCTTAATTGGCTTGTTCATACTTCTTGCACTGAAAGCAGAAGATGCAAATAATTCTTTGTGTGACCAATTCTTATTTTAGCCTTCTTTTTTCAGGGCAAATTCTGTGTAAAGGGTGTTCCTGGGCTCTGACCTTGTCAGTTATTTACTGTGACTGCTTGTGTTTGAATTTACATTTCGCTCCTCCTGGGTAATATTTCTTTGAGTTACCTGTCAAAAGAAAAAGCATATATCAGAGAATTTATAACTACATTTTATCCGTTCTGAATAAACACAAAACCCAGGACACTTGGCATCCTTGGCAGGAGGGTTTTTCTAAGCAGAACACTTCTGCCTGAAGGGCAGTCTGGGCTCTGTAGCATAGCATTGTGGCGCATTGCTTTTCTCAACACTCACAGTTAAATCTCAGGGCGATGTCACTATAAATGTATGTTAAGCTTTGAAAAATCCCTGAAACAAGAGATCTACTTTTTTTTCCACATGAGGCTCAGTGTGACAGAAGTAAATGCAGAGATTCCATCTGCTGTTTCCTTATGTTGACACACAGCTGTTGAGGATGTAAGTCAAGGACTAGCTGGCAGAAAAGGGTATTCAAAACCTGATTTTTTTCTTTGCTTGGACATTGCTGGAACAATAATATAAAAATTACTAAATGAAAGAGAGAGAACAAGTCCAAGTCTAGCAGCTCTCTTCTTAAGGATCTTACACCTCTGTTATTTGGATTCCTTTCCAGGGGTCATCTGAGTGCAGGCACCCGTAATCCTTTGGAGGCAAAGAGGGTGCTGTGTGGGCCTTGCTGCCATTCCAAGCTGTAGACCTTGAACATGTAGCACAGACACAACCATGTGCTGATTTCTCATGTTTGTGTTTGCCCTGCTCTTGGCCTCACAAATTCTGTCAGTATGTCCTTGTTCCCTTCTCTCAGCATCCCTCTGCTAGCAGAACCTGTCCACACCACACTTCATCACTGCGGCTTAGCAATGGCTTAGCAGCTAGAATTAAGGATCAAATGTACAGTAGTCTGCTCATAAAGTATCTTCAGCTCAGGTTGTTGACCCTTTCAAACCATATTTTTAATGACGCTTATGTTTTATATTTATGATCTCCTTCCATGAACAGGCAGGAGGACTCTGTATGGGCTTGAACAACTTCCCACACCAGGCAGCAGGGAAGACTGGTCCCAAAAGGAGACTGACTTCCCACTGAAGGTAACAACCATGAAGCCAGGCTGGCAAGTGGTGCCTGCAAACCTCTTCCAGGTGAGCTGCGTTCCCCAGGGTCCCACAGCTGCCCAGCAAACAGATGTGCAAGGCAGCTGGAGGGAGATTTACTGGATAGATTTACTGGAAGGATCAAGAAGGGACAAAGAGTAAAAAGGACTTTGCTTCCTGCCTAATCTTTATTCCCTGTCTTACCCTCTCTACAGCCCCACATCACAGAGTTGCCACTCAGCCCAGATCAGGGGTGTAGCCCATTCCCACCACAAGTCAGGAAGGGGAGATACAGGGGCAACAACTGTGCACATCTCTGAACAAAGACCAAGACTCTTCCACAGTCATTGAGATATCTTTAAGAAAGTAAATGTCCTGTTCTCTGTGTTGGACTCCCTGTTGAAAAATTCAGGGTTTTCATGCTCTTTTAGCAAGTCCTTCCAAGGACAGAGTTTCTTATTGTACTGTGCCATTTTGAGAGCTTTTGAAATGCTGAAGCAAGCACCAATTTCAGTAGAATAGTGACATTTATGAAGTCAGTGGATAGGACTGTGTGTGTAATGGTAACACTTAACCAGTAGCCCCAGGCTGGGAAAGTAATTTCCAGGAAAAAAAAATAACTAGAAACTTACTGCTTCCAGACTGGCAGCAAAAATCATTTATTGTGGGAAAGCTAAGCTTGAAACCACTAAGACCCAGTAATTTCCATCAACCTTCTCTCTCCCACATACACGCAGATACATGGAAAGAGAACTTTCTGAATTAATTTCCTGGAATATGTAAGGCATCCTGATACCAAAAGTAAGTCTCCTCACCCAGGGGGACTATTGTAGAACGTCCCACAGAAATGAATGCAGCTCTTAGCCGTTTCTATTTTTCAAAACAGCTGGTGTGATCAAACTGAATCCAGATTTAAACAGGAGGAGGGCATTGGCAAGAGTCTTTCAGTAACAAGGCCTTAAATCTTAGTTTATTCTCTGTACGCAAGAGCTCTCATCTGCAAACCTTATGGTTACACAACGTGGCTTTTTATGCTTTCCCAGCCTTCTCTAAGGTACAGTTGAGGTTGATTAAATCCATTCTGAGCTATGTTGTTATATCAGACACACCACAGTTGCATCTGTCTCCACTGTTTATAGAAATGAGTCAGGAAAGTAACATTTTAAATACTTATCCAGCTAGAACAGACACGCTAAAAATTGCTTAGGTAGAATCCTGTAAAAATGCTTCACATACATAAATAAAACCTGTGGGTAAATAAAATATATAAATTAAATATTAAGGCACTCTTTAATAAAGCATGTTTCTGAAGACCTGAATTCTAGTTCCACAGTCTGCATTTAATACAAATTATCTTTTTCCTCGGTGAGTGTGAAAGGCGAGCTAGATGTCTGAGTCTGATTGCAAGCTGCCAGTAATAGAGCTATTTATATGTGGTTAGCACCAGTTTCTTTTTTTGATGAAGTTTTTGCAGACTGAATGACACCAAATAATAGAAATACATAAGCAGAAAAACATGCAGTAAGCACAGGGAATTGGAACATCGTGTTGTCAGAGGTTAGAGAGCAAGAACTTCCCTAAGGAAATATTTAGAAAAACGTGTTTGTAGCTATAAAAGCTGTAAGTGGAAAGCACCACGCATGGGCTTTGTGCTGTGCAGAGAGTGCCACCCTCTGCTTCTGCAGAGTATGGAGCCTTTCTCTCTTACCTGACTCTTCTTCTTTCACTAGTGCAATTCTCACTCACACAGTAAGTTACAAAATTAGCCAGCTGGACAGGAACTCTACAAATTGTCTGTATTCCCTGGTAATTTTGTTAGGTCAGCGCTTTAATTTGGCATTATATGCCATCTTTTTTTTTCCTCAGAGAAAAGATGAATAAATTTTCCTCCCCCTTTTAGGAGCAAGGCCCTGTGGGTTCCTGAAAAAGACAATTCCTATTAAGGTCTGAGAGAGCTCACTTGGAGAGAAGACAGCACAGCAGCTCCTATATGCAGTCTAGTTGCAGGGTGAAAGAATGCTGCAGCTGGCTGTGGTTAAACAATTTGTTGTGGTACCTTCTGATCTTTCTTCCTCAAGAATTAAAGAGTGCTCTGCAACAAGAACTCTAACAGGCTTCGGGATAAGCCATGAGCTCTTTCTCTGCTGAAGACAGAGACTGCAGTTTACACAAGTCATCTGCAAATTTACAGGAATCCCTTCACTTAAAGGCCTCATTTGTGATAGTGTTTGACATTTTTTCTGTCTTTTTAAACAACTACCATGACATTCCTCTGTTGTGCTAAAACTTACATTACTGGTGATAAACATCTTTCAGTATGAAGGATTCTCTTTCTCTTTCAGGCAGCCTCTTTAAGCCTACTGCAGTTTTGTGCCATGCTGAGGCAATAGTCTCCAAACAAGTGGTTATTGCTGTAGCTGGGGCTTTAGTGCTATGTGGCAGACTAGCAAGTAAAAACGAGATACTTTGGAGCTTTACCCAAGCATTACATTGTTCTAGAGAGATGGGATCAAAGTCAAGAAGCAAACACAGACAAATATTCCAACCAAAGAGAACAGCTATTTTAGTAACTCAACAAATTGAGTTTTCTGTTATTGTTTGCTGGTTTTGAGTTCTCTGCGAGAAGCAAAACTCCAAGCTTTTACATTCTTAAAAGCGAATCAAAACCAGATCAAATGAAGATTAGGCATTCAAGTCTTCCTCACCACATTGTTCTTGACATCTTCTGTGGAAGAGTACCTAGGGAAGGTCACTACTAAAGATTTGAAACACTCATTCACACACGCGATTCTCAGGGTTTCCTCTCAAATCTCAGCAGAGCCTCACTCCCTTTCACTCAGCTGCCCTTCACACATTCAGATCCCACATATGGTTTACAAGCTCAGTGCCAAAAATGCATTCAGCCACAAAGTTCAGTTCACACTGGTGCTGAGCCACAGCCTGGGGTTGCCCACTTATACAGGCATCTGGCTCGGGCAGCAGAACAGCAGGAGGCTGTCCTGTGAATCAACACTTTCTCTGGGTACCACTGATCATCAGGCTGGAGCCTCTCTTACACTTGAAAATAGTCCTTTTCTTGAATTAGTTTGTAAAGTCATGTTCTCTTCCAAATAATGCCTAGAGGGTTGTGTAACGCGTGCAGGAAAACACGCAGCTGCTGCCAATATCCAGGAGCTCAGTTAGTAGGTTTGCAGTTCAAACAATGTGCTGGTGGTTTATCAGCCCTCCTGACTTGTGGAACAGCCCTCCGTCTTCCTAGAGAAACAGCTCAGGGGGGTCATGTTCATAATAGGGATAATCGAGAAAGGTTGATAACAGAGGAGTATCTGGAGAAGCAGGCTCTGTTTATCTGGCAATTATATTTAGGGCGGCGGTACGACGTTAGGAGGAGTTTTCCTGATGAAATGATGTGCTCCCATGCACCACCTCCCAGTGCCCAGAGGACTGGTGGGATGCCCAGTGCCAGAAAAACTCTGAGAACTCTAGGGATTGTTTTATGAGGAAAGCGCCATGGGGAATGCTGAAAACGAGACATTTACAGGACATGTCACTGCACTCCCCTGACTCTAACCCTGTCAAAGCGAACACTGATGCAGGAACCTGAATGATGCAGATACAGCAGGCTGCGAGGGGCGCACCGCTTTCACAAAGAGGTTACAATTGTTAATTTAATTTTAATTTATGCAAGTCGGTGCCAGCGGAGGAGCCAGGCAGACCCTCACCCTCAGGGAGCCGCGGCACAGCCCCTCACGGCGCTGAGGGCGGCCCGGCCCAGAGCCGCTCCCCCTCCGCCCGTCCCTCCGCGCTGCCGGAAGGGTCCGTCAGGAAAAGCCGCCGCCTCGGCACGGGCTCGGCGGCCCTGCCGCCCCTCGGAGCGCCCGGGCCTGGGCCGCGGCTGTGCCCGGCGGGTGCTGGGGACGGCAGCGGGGCGGCAGAACCGCGGGGCCCCAAGCGGACAGCTCCCGCGGCGGCGGCGGCACTGGCCGGGCGGTGGCGGAGCGAGAAGCGCGCTGCACCGTCCCGCCCCGCCCGCCCCTTCCCGGCGCAGGCAGCGCCACGTCTCGGGCAGGAGCAGCGCCGGGCGGGCCGCCCCAGGTCTGCGGGGTCTGGCCGGGACGGGGGCGGCGGGGTGGCTGTGGGGAGCCGGGGGTGCTTCAGGCCGCTGGGCGTGGGGCTGCCGGGGAGCGGGGAGTGCCCGGCCCAGCTCGGCCCGGCCCGGCTCGGTGGGCTGCGGCCCCGGGCCTCCCTCCGCCAGCGGCCAGGGACCAGCCCGGCCCAGACACCCCGCGGCCGGGGCTGCCGGCCCCTCTCCGGCCTGTGACCGGGACCCATTGGCCTCACGATCATTGGTGTTTGAAGCAAAATCGGGGGGTTTCGTACAGCTCTTCCCCTGTGGAGTTATTACTGCTTTCCCGCGGCGTGCCCACATCTCTATATGTGGGTCTGCTTGTGCGCAATCAGCGATAGGAAACGACTCTGAGGGCAAAATACTCTGCCGTTTAATGTTGGGAATGGGTTGTACAGGAGAAAGTCGTTCTTCATCGCCTTGATTATTTTAACGTGTTTTATGACAAGGACAACAAACCATCTCGTGTTGGCTGGATTTTGCCAAGGTGTAAACCAGAATCTTGCTTGCCTTTTGTCTGTAATTCCTCATGGTAACCTGTCATGTAGCATCTGTTTATCGTACAGTTCTAGCAGTTTTATTGTAAGCTTTACTATACTGAAAATCTTTAAAAATTAGTAACAAGTCACAATGAAGGTATTAATCTTTTTGTTTGGTGGAGGTTGGCGTTTAGAAAGGTGTTTCAGGTTTCTGGCTCCTTCACAGCTCACCTCTATAAGAGTCACCTACATAACTGTGTTTTCCTGTGTGCCCTGAGCTGCTTGCAGCTTCAGGAACATTTTGGAGATGGCAGTGGTATTACAGATTCCCCAGGGCAGTGTGGCACAGTAGCAGTTACACAAGTACTCTCTGGAGATATGGAAGGAATGTTGTTCAAAATGTTTGTGTTCAATTAAAAATGCAGTCAAAATATTCCTGATTTAACATTCTCCCACAACTGCCCCGCCCCTTTTTTTTTTTAACTGGGGATTTCTTACGTTTCTTTAGTAAATGAGAGCAAGATTTTGTAATCTGAATTCATCTGTCAGTAACTATTTGGAACAAAATTTAATTATTTGAAGTGATGGTATACAACAATTTATGTCACAATGTATCAGGTGGCTGGATCTTTACCCAAAGGTTAGATCGGAATACGTGGAGAATTATTTGCAAATTTTGTAAACTGTGGCTGGCAATCCTTCTCTTGACTGGTCATAGGAGAAGGCAATGTTGAGTTGCAGTCCAGACCACATTCTGACTGCCAGCTTGTGCTGTAATGAGTAGTTCAAATTCAGTACACTGATTCATGCTTGTTATTCTGCAGACAAGTAAACAGTAATGATGTAATTTATTTTTTATAAAATTAAATCTGAATTCCATACTTCGTTCTAAGAAAAGAAACTGAAACTCATTTCCTTGAAATGAAATGTATGGTATGCTTTCATATGTATGCCATAATTTACATAGTAAAATGCTACTCTGAATACTGGCGTGGTTCTTAAAGCAGAGGCCAAAGAGACATTTCCCTGAAAAGGGACAGTGATTTTAAATCAGCTGTCTTGCTAAATATTATCTGTTGCATCATTCAGCAGTGTTCCAGTGCTACTAAAAAAAAGTGAGCATAAACAGAACACTTTTTATTCCCAAAGCTCGATACTTGGTTGTATTTCAGTGTCTCTGTTGTTACCCCATGTCCTGGTTCTGTCTGTGGGCACTACTTTACTTTTAACTCGTATTTCCAGAGCTGTATTAAATGTTTGTAAATTCACTCTGTTTTGTTTCTAGAGGATGCAGCTCCTTGGTGATTACGACTGTGGCTGCAAGTTGTTTCCCTGATGTGGAGTTAGCAGCTGCCTGCTGCACACCAACAGCTCTACAGCTCAGAGCTGTGCTCCTGTGTGACATCTTGATGCTGTTCTTGCTGATGGAGAGAAACAGGACTTGGTAGTTCACTCGGTGGCAAATTGTTGAGAAGAAAAACTTTCCAGGGATCTGGATCGTTTTTACCATGGACTCCTCACCTGTCCAGCAGGATGTTCACTTGGAGAACAGAAGCAGTCATGGGGCTCCCAGCAGCTCTGAAGAACTTTTGGATTGTAAAGCCAAGTCCCAGTTAGTTACTACAGATGAAATTAACAGTAAGTTATTTAATATGTACCAAATAATTTCCTGGTCTTACCCAGGCCTTCATATAATGATCTACTTTATTATTCAGATAAGGCAGAAGGATGTTTTTCCTTGAGGTCAGGAATTTCTTGTACAGCAGTTTTAAGCAAGTTTGGTGGTCTATAGCTTTTTGTGTGTGTAAAACTGTTTTGTTCTTGCTGTAGAACTTGTTCATTTGAAAGCAAAACCAAACTTAAATACTATCAGCTATCAGGTGAGTATTTGTTGTTCAGGGTGTTAATATATTTTCAGATAATGTTTCCAAGAGTGTACACCTGAAACTCTCTAGAAGGAGCAGTTCTGAAATGACTGTTCCAGAGTAAGCTTGTCGTACTTGGAGTACTTCATTCTGGCAGAAGAAATCTTCCTAATAAATTAAATTGCTTAGGCAAAACCCAAAATGTCTGCCTAAGCTTCCCTTTATAGAAGAGGGATGCTGGCACGTAGTCTCCAATTTATCTCAAAGTAACTTTTATATGTAGACAAGCTCTATAATAAAATAATCATGCAGCTGTTTACAAGAAACTTAAGAGTCCACTATCTGAGTAGATTACAGAATCAAACTTGAGTTGGAAGGGAGCTCTGTGGGTTATCTAGTCCAACCTGCTGCACAGAGCACACCTAGTTCTGGAGCAAGATCAGGTTGCTCAGGGTCATGTGTTGTTGAGTTCTGAAAGTCTCTCTAGAGGGAGGTGCAGCAGCCTCCCTGCCCATTCCAGTATTTAGCTGCTTTCATTGTGAAAGTATTTTCCCTGCAGTGAATTGAAATCTCCATGTTTCCCTGGCAGGAGTCTGAGGATATGTTGGTGTAGAGGATATGGGGTGGCTGGGTGGAGTGGTGTGTACATTGTGGCTGCACAGATACACAAAAGCACAGCAGTTCCTTACGTAAAAGGAGGTGACGTGATGAGGTTGGGGCCTTCTTGTATCACAGGTTTGTCGCCTTGTCACAGGCAGGAGACAGGAGGCCTGACACTTTATTTGCTTTTCTTATACTGCCCATTATCAGAGTGGCAGAGTGTAGTTAGGTGATGATTCATTCATGTTTTATGAAGTTGGAGATCACACGTTCCTATTGTTGCCTGTGCTGGACAATCAAGTTGTGGCTTACAAATTAATAATGTGTCTTTCTACCGTTTTTATTCTAATCACATCTCCTTGCCCATTGTTCTGGAAAGACTGCAGCTGTATTGACACTACTGCAATTAAATAACTTTAGTTCAAGGAGTGTGTAGATTCTGAGTGTCTCCTGGCCTCAGGAAGTTGTCAGGAAACCATTCCTCCAGAATTTTACTCCAGCATCCCTTTTGTATATGTATGCCACTCACTGTTGTTAAGAAAAAAATGTAAGTAAAGTATAAACCTGATGCAGTATTAGCTGCAGTTTCTGAGATGGGCAGAAATAATATTTCTGAATGTATGAGCTATCTTCTTATTTTTGGCTTCTTGTGGCTGTTCTTAGCACTGACATCTATTTTAAATTTGGTTTTGCCAATATTCTAGTTTTAAAATGTTAGTCATTAAAAAGCAGCCTTGTCCTCTCTCCTTTACAGCCTTGTTGAACACACCTCTTCCATCATGCCTGCAGCTGTTTTTGTGATGAAATGATGATCTAAATCAGAGAAGTGATTAAGGCTACAATGGCCTGAAAATGTCTGCATGACAAAAAAGATACTCAAAAGTATTTTGATTCAAATCTTAAAAAGTCGATTTGTTTTGGCAACCTGTGACTGAAAGCTTTTTATTCTTACCCAAATTCAGTTTCCTCATTCAGTTTCCTCTGTGCTGGTTCACACTGTGCTGGCTTAAGGGAAGATGCACTGCAGAGGTGGGAACTTGATTTTTGCACTTGCAGATATTTTGTGATCATAAATGTTAAATATTTTCAGACATCTTTAGGAAAAAATATTGAAATCATCCATATTGTCTCAGTGAGTTCCAGTTACTTCAGTTTGGTTTGTTTCAGTGCTCTGCTCATTTGAGATCTGCAGTAATTAATTTAAAGGTTTTTTTGCACAGTTTTTTTACAACAGCAGGTTCATAAATGTTAGTCCCCAGCCAAGCAAAGTACAAATGTATGAGAAATCCAGAGTATAAACCTGTGAAATGTTTAACTGGTTTTCACTATGCATTTTTTCCTGATGGAAAAGAAAAATATAATACTAGTAAGTGGGGATAAATTGGTGTTGAAGTGGTTCTTGAATTGCATTTTAATTGGTAGGTTTATTATTTTGATACTTGTGAGCTTTGCTACTGTACTTTTGATGAAGATGTCCTATTTGAAAGAATGTAAATTCAGTTTAAAATTGCCAAACTGCTTGACCTGGGCTGGAAGTTGGTATGGTGGATGCTTTCTCCCCAGTGCTCAGCAGCGTAGCAAAGAGCTGAATCATTCAGCACCGGCCTGCAGTTGCTGAGCCTTACTTGCAGTAGGTTTCCCCTCAGAGTTCCTTACACTCAGTGTTTCATACTTCGAAACCTAACAAGATTTAATAAAACCTATGTGAAGTTTTGAAGATATTTTATATGATCACTTCTGAGGTCTTGCTTGAAAGCAGCATAATAAAGCAAATGAAAGGTACTTGTTCTGTTCTTTTTAAGTAGAGAATCAAAAATCCTCAATGAAATTCTCCTGCTGGTTGCTGTCAGTAGCAATTTCCATATTTGTACAATATAAAGGCAATAGTGCTGACATTGTATTTGGGTGGAGGTGTGAAGATAAATGGGGTGGCTTAAAGCGTAGCTCAGTAAAATTTTCTTTTCCAGCTACCAGTAATAACATCAATGAACTGCCAAATGAAGAGGGAAGTCTGGAGATAAACAGCAAAGTGGACTCCTGCCAGAATGGGCCAGAGTCGCTCTGCCCCGACTCTCCTGTATCTTTTGATCCCACCAGCAGTGAGCAGGGTGAAGAGTCATCCCCAGGTGTGACTGGTTTCCATGACAGCCTAAGGAAGTCTCAGGGAACTAGTGCTGAGGGCATAGCTCTTAGAAAAGAAGCTTTGCAGTCTCTCAAACTAAGTCTTCCCATGCAAGAAACTGAATTGTGTAAGCATCTGTTTATGGTGGTGCCCCTGCTTTCTCTTGCTGCATAAAGCTTTTTACTCTGAGCCTGGCTCTGGACTCCTGTAACATCATTTAAGCTTGAACTAAACTTCATTTTTGCAGTAAACTTTTACTTAGAATACAATTAATTTTCTTTCAGTAAACCACCCTCTGCTGCAGCTAAGGCATGTGCCTTACCATTTAAAACTGGCTCTTCGCTGGAGGGGAATTCACGCTTACTGGGGCTGAAGCTATTCTAATCTTCTTGATTATTAGGAGTAGCAGGTGACATAAAAAAAAAGAACAGGAGAACTATTTTAAGCTTTAAGGAAGGGCAAGAATAACAGTGAAGGGGAGAGAAGGGAAAGCCTTTATATTAAGGCATTTAATGCTGTGGGAGTTTTCTAAAATAGTGTTTTTAGAAAGCCTTGCTACAGGAAAGGTTTAATGTGAGTTAATAAAAGGTAAGAAAATGTATCAAAGGAGCATTTTCCCCTGACTTGTAGGGAATGAATGGACTGTGTAGGTCTTGCTTAGTTTTATCATTTTAGAGCTGTCAGAAATGCAGGACAGGTGAGATCAAATGACAGCAACATCTTTTTTCTTGCAGTATAATCTCTTGTCATATATATGTATAGGAACTATAGCATTAACATACTGAGCAGTGGAAGTCCACAGGCTTTATCAGTGCTTACACAAGGATGTATCTAAAGAGGGTCATTTGAGGTGCATGTCAGTGGGCTTTCCTTTCGTTCCTTGCTTAAGCATGAAGCATGTTGCTGATGGTAGAAGGGGCTTTTACCTTTTGCATCCCATTTGCCTGTGTTGGAGTGTTCTGTTTGACTATGAAGGTATCTTTCACTTACAGGCTCAGTAGAGTCTTCACTCCCATTGGAGAATGAAGAACAAATTAGACTTCAGGCAAGAAGGCGTCTGGAAGAACAGCTCAAACAATACCGAGTGAAGAGGCATCAAGAAAGAGTGAGTACCACACATCTTCTAGATTGTGTTTTGTTAAGAAGCTTGAAAACTTTATCATTTCTGTGCCCTGAATTAAAACATTCCGTAGTTTTCTCAAATGTGAAAAAGCACTTTTTTCTTCTGGACAGGCAAAATTTGGTTCTGTTACCTCATCAGTATTGTACCATTTTGTGCTATTTAAAGTAGGGGGAAAAAATCAAACGCAAAACTTAAAGTAATCCAAATGATTTTGACTATATTTTTCAGTTACCTTTGGAGTCTCACGTGAACATTTTCAACATGTATATACTGAACCTTGATAGGGTTGATTGCTGATATAATTCACCCTGTTTATGAAAGGATGTGTAGAAGTGTAGAGCTTTGTATCTGAAGTCACACCAAAATAAGTCTTTGGCTTTAACTTCAAAGTTAACATTCTGGAATTTATTGGGGACTCTTTTCTTCTTTTAGTCAAGTCAGTCTACATCCAAAAACCGTCCTTCCAGCACGCTGGACCCTGAGCTGATGTTAAATCCCGAAATTCTGCCAAGAGCCAGCACTGTAGCAATGACAAAAGAATATTCCTTTTTGCGGACCAGCGTCCCCAGGGGGCCAAAACTGGGTAGCCTGGGACTTCCAGCATCCTCAAAAGATAAAAGAAGCTCAAAATCTAAGGCCAGCAAGATCCGGTCCTTGGCTGACTATAGAACTGAAGAATCAGACGCTCGAAATGCTACTGGGAATTCTGTGGCTGCTGACTTATCTGGTGGGGCTCTGACGCAAAGCAGAAGTGGTCCCACATCAGTTGTTTCTGAGATCAGTCTGCCCTCAGACATGGATGATCGAATAGAGAATTCTTCCTTAGCAGGAGACAGCATTTCAGAGATTGATGGGAGTGAAGTGGGAATGAGGCTGGATGGAAATGAGAGCGACAGCTCTACCTACAGCAGTGTGTCAGGGAAAGGGCTGTACAGCAGTTTACAGAATGCAGAAGGCAAACAGGATACATCATACACGATAAATGGCCAGAAGATACAACCTGAAGCAATGGGGCAATTTCCCTCCATCAGCGAGGTGCTGCAGGCGGCAGCAGTGGAGCATCAGGCTCAGGAGCAAGAAGTTAATGGAGAGGTGCGCAGCAGGAGAGACAGCATTTCTAGCAGGTAAGAATGATCATCACATTGCTAGTTAATTATTCTGTCTTGGAATAGACAGCCTATTACTTTTACCCCCTACTAACTTTAAATCCAGTTTTAACTTACACCATGATTAAGTCTGTTATTAGCTCACAAATTCTACAAGAATCTGAAAGGTCGCTTCACTTGAGTACCTGTTTACTAAGTATATCTTTGGAGAAAGATATTTTTGCCACTGACTGTGTTAAATGTACTGCAAGGAGTTGCTTCTATCACTATAGAAGGACTTCATTCACTGAATCACTCAATTAGCCTTGGTCTGTATAGACTGAAAGGGTAGACTTGACTGCCTCAGTGATATTTATTATTGTCATTTTTCTAAAATATGCATGTAGCTTTCAGAGCTCACATAGTTAAGAAATGCCAAGAGTCTTGTCCTAGATACTCTTACCCTCTTCAGCCCTTTTAGAATGAGATTTAGTCTCCCAAGCTTATATGTATATGACAGGTATTAAACTGTGATTCAGAAAGGAAGTGTATGACTGGTGAAGCCCTTGACAATGCATGGTTTTTATCAGTTGTCTGCAGATGCATGTTTTGTATGTCCTACTTTTGAAATTACTTCCCCCCTGCTTTGTTGGAATAAAGTGTCAGAGATGTTGAGGTGTACAATCAGTTGTTGATGATTATTCTGGCTTAGATTTATTTCTTATGGTGATGAGAGAAGATTTTTTTCTGTGGATGCCTTGGCTGTACAGCAATGAATCAGCATAAGGAATCCCTTATGCCAAATGCCTGTTCTTTCTTCTTTTGCAGTAGCTGTTGCTATTTCTCAGGCACATTAAAGCAGACAGTTACAAACAATAATTGTGGAGGTTTTGTGATCTCATCATG
This sequence comes from Entomyzon cyanotis, assembly GCA_024500445.1. NCBI lineage: Eukaryota > Metazoa > Chordata > Aves > Passeriformes > Meliphagidae > Entomyzon > Entomyzon cyanotis. The sequence continues at coordinate 6,707,912 of JAKEPQ010000852.1, forward strand.
TCCAGTTGTCTGCTTAAAATGGAATCTGTATGTACAAAATATGATGAAATCAGCCATTACACTTCTGTAAAATACCAAATACATGGTGCCTCACTAGATTCTGGTTGCTGCAAATAGAGGAAACTAAAGTAAAAATCCTTAACATGAATATAATTTTTTAACAGAGGTTGTTACACTATATTCTGGTTCTCTCATAAAGCCAGAAAAGATGTCCTACAGTCTAAGTCACACAGAGTCTGAGTATGTCTCAATTTCAGTGTCACTTCAGCTAGATGAGCATTGTATTCTAACCCTGGAACTGTGTATGTGTCTCTGTCTCCAGTGTTTCTATGGAAAGCTCTATCGCAGGAACTCACGATGAGATGTTGCAGGTTATGAAGGAGAAGATGAGACTTGAAGGGCAACTAGAAGCACTCTCACTAGAAGCTAATCAGGTAGAAAATGAAATTCTGTATTCAGCAAATCAAATTAATATGTTAATTAATTGCTCATTACTTGTGGAATTGTGTTTTGTAAAAACAGTGTTGAATAAGGTACTTCACAAGGATGCCTTGGTGGGCTGAGCCTGGCTGGATGCCAGGTGTCCAGAAAGCTGCTTGTCACTCCCCTCCTCAGCAGGACGGGGAAGAGAAGAAGTAACAATGAAAGGCTCATGGGTTGAGATAAGGACAGAGCGATCACTCACCAGTTACCATCATAGGCAAGAGAGATTCAACTTGGGGAAACTAATTTAATTTATTATCATAAAATCAGAGTAGGGCAATGAGAAATAAAAACTAATCTTAAACTAAACCCAACCTGACATGGTTGCTGACCTACAATATATTTTGTATAATCTTTTCTCTGTATTTCTTTGACTATTTGAAACACCTGATAGATGAGATGTTGCTTTAAAAAGAATTTTTAACAAGCAACTGGTCTTTGCCTTGTCAAAGCCATTTTGCTGGGCATCTTTTTTTGTCAGCCATCAATATATTTTCTCATAAGACTCCTGTATTTTGATTTTCTGGGCACATTCAGGCTCTCAAAGAGAAGACTGAGCTACAAGCCCAACTTGCAGCTTTGAACATGAAGCTTCAGGCACAGATGGAGCACAGCCAGAACAGCCAGCAGAAGCAGGAATCTCTGAGCTCAGAAGTGGCCACATTAAAGCAGTCTTGCTGGGATCTGGAACGAGCCATGGCTGACCTGCAAAATGCCTTGGAAGCAAAGAATGCCAGTTTGGCTTCTTCAAACAATGATTTGCAATTAGCAGAGGAGCAGTACCAGAGACTCCTGCAGAAGGTTGAAGATATGCAAAAAAATGTTCTCACCAGAGACAGCACAGGTGGGATGATGTAAATGTCAGTCTTGAAAATTTTTTGTTCCATAAATCATTTTATTTCAACTCAATTCTGAAGTCCAGGAAGAAGAAGAAAATTTAATTTGTGTTTATTTTATACCATATTAATAAAATGGTTGGATTTTAAAATGATTGCATTTTATTTTGTGTCACAGAAGTGCCACAGTTTGCAAGCTGCCACTGCCAGCCTGGAGAGGGAGGCATAAATATTTAGTCCAGACAGTGGCCTAAATGTTTTTTTGGAAAATTGTACAAATACTGATTTGTAATGATGACTCTATGTGCCAGGACACTTACTTCCTGATGTTTAGTTAGTTCATATTTTCTGCCTCTAAGGAACTATGAAAGCTTACAGAAGTGATTAATTTAGTTTAATTTTATTCTGCTTATGACCAGATACTTTGGATTTTAGCACTTTTGCAGGAAAAGCCAATCTTTATGTAATTAGGCATATGTGCTTCTGTTAAAAATAAAGGAAAAATAGAAAAAACAACGAATATTGCAATAATCCTTGAAAAAGTATGTATAAAACTATCACAGTGGGATGCATTAATCCAAGTTCTTTATTTTTGTTTTTCTAGTTCATGATCTGCGGCAGCAGTTGGCTTCCTTGCAGACCCAGCTTCAGAAGGTGCAGCTAGAAAGGACCACACTGACCAACAAGCTGAAGGCATCAGAAACAGAAATCACATCTCTCCAAAACGTGAGGCAGTGGTACCAGCAGCAGCTGGTCCTGGCACAGGAGGCTCGTGTCAGGCTGCAGAGTGAGATGGCCAATATACAGGTATTGTGATGTACTTGGATATGGGAGAACTGATAATCTGTTCCTTTTTATGTCAATTTTATCGACAGCCTAGTGGCCTTCTATAATGGCCTGACTGCACCAATGCTGTGAAAGTAATAGCTGAAATAAGGCACACACAGATTCAACGTGGGGTTTTTTTTTTCCTGAAACTCTTAAATTCTGTTGGTATTAATCTGTGATATTTTTTCCCTTCTTTTAGGCTGGGCAAATGACTCAAGCAGGTATGTTGGAACATCTCAAACTAGAGAATGTAGCCCTGTCTCAGCAGCTGACTGAAACCCAGCACAGGTCCATTAAAGAAAAGGAACGTATTGCAGCACAGCTACAAAATATTGAGGTATGGTTGTAGATGGGTTTCCTTCTGAAGAGGTTGTGTATTTCTGTTTTGCAAACTAAAGGCTGTTCCGGCAAAGTAACAGAATTCTTATGAATTGGTTCAAATGCTGCATTATAAAAGTAGTAAATATTTCAGAGCAAATAAATTTGCATGGCATTATGAACAATAAGAGGGAACAAGGCCATATATTTTCCATACAAAAGTGATACTTGCATTTTCACTTCTGGTATTTGTTTTTAATTTAACTTTGAAGGCAAATATAAAAATTGCACTTTGTCCATTTACGAACCTTTTCAAGAGAACTTAATTGGAAGTTAATCTAAATCAGTAATGTGCTTTTTAAATGTGTGAAATTGCTCAGTAATCAGGTTTGTCCTTCCTTCCGTCCAGTAAGAAAAGTTGGGTAAAATCTGAAGTGCAGTATAGTCGCTTCCAAAGCTCTTAGAACCTTAAATTCGCCTGATGTTCAGTGACATTCCTGCTTCTGAGTGTCAAAGGAGGGTGAAGCAGCAGGTTGGTGGAAGCACCCCATCTCCAGTGTTACTAATACTTGTTTAAATTACAGGAATTGCTATTTCGTGAGTAGCTACAGTGTCCAAGGAATCCCTTTTGTTTCAGATTTTTTCCAAACAGCTTAATTTTACTAAAGATTCTCTTTCTTCATGTCTTGCTCATCAATTGGGAAAGGACAAGGTGTTATTTAATAGGAATTCAGATTGTCACAAGTATGCAAGACATTCACTGTTACTCTGAGGTGTTTTAAGTATATGAATGGGTGACTTCAGTAAAGGCATACGGGTATGTGATGCAGACATCAGAATTATTTTTGTTTGTGTCTTTCCTCTGCAAATTTTCTTGATAATTTACTTTTTCCCGCTCCTTCCCTTTCATTGAAACTGCAGAAGTTGATTCTGCGCTTTCTCTATGCAGGCTGACATGTTAGATCAAGAAGCTGCCTTCATGCAGATCCAGGAGGCTAAAACCATGGTGGAAGAAGACTTGCAGAGAAAACTAGAGGAGTTTGAGGATGAGAAAGAACAGCTTCAGAAAATGGCTGATTCTGCAGCAACATTGGAGCAAGAATTGGAACAGGTAGACTGTTGTTAATCAACTTCCCAAGTGTTCCAAAGGAAATGGTTGTTTGGCAGAAAAAGCAATAGTAAATAGATACTGAGCTCTAAACTTCTTTTTAAAACCTGAAAGATTGCTGCAAAAATGAAATGCATATCTAAGTCACTCTGTTCCTGCTGAAAAGGCTTTTTTTTTTTTTCAACTATGTCTGTAATAATACTTTTTAAAAATTTCATAACTATGGTCTTTCAGATGCTGGGTTTTTTCAGTGAATTCAGTATGTGATTATTCTGAGTTACAGACAAGAACCACAGGGCTATGTTCAAAGTTGTTAGGCAGTCGGGATATCATGTACATTTACACCTACAGCATGACAAATTTGCACTTCACTCCAGAGTCCTGCTGTGATTTTGTAACCTGACGTAGGCAGCACGTCAAGGGTTGCAATGTGATGAAGTATGTGATAGCTCAGTATTACATTCCATGTAATGATATGGTATTATTAATAATGCTGAATTTACCTGAAGTTACTGTGGGCACATTTTTCAAGTAAAACTTTAGAATACAGTGAATATTATGAATATGTTAGGTTTGTTCTGGTCATTGCTTAGCCTGCAAGATAACTGCAGGAGACAATTGATACAATACAGTGAATATTATGAATATGTTAGGTTTGTTCTGGTCATTGCTTAGCCTGCAAGATAACTGCAGGAGACAATTGATACAATACAGTGAATATTATGAATATGTTAGGTTTGTTCTGGTCATTGCTTAGCCTGCAAGATAACTGCAGGAGACAATTGATACAATTAACTCAGCAAATAGAAGAAGTGGCCTAAGAGAGTTAAAAAATATTTTCACCTTCTGCTATTTTCTCCTAGAGGCTAAAATATTAATTGAAATACTTGATTTTGATGAGAGTGCATTTGCAAAGATAACATTTGTTTTGTATTAATTTAATCTTTAAATTATTTCCTCTCAGGTCAAGTTGACTTTGCATCAGCGAGATCTGCAGCTTGAATCCTTGCAGCAAGAACACCTCGACCTAATGAAGCAATTGACTCAAACCCAAGAGACACTGCACACCAAAGAGCAGTCCCTGGATGACTTGCAAACACAGTATGATGAACTGAAGGCCAGGTTAGAAGAGTTCCAGAGTGATGCTACTTCTAAAGATGACACGATCCAGTATTTGCAGAATGAGAAGATTGTGTTGGAAGTTGCTCTGCAGGCAGCAAAAGCAAGTAAAGAGCAACTTGATGAAGGAACAACACGCCTTGGAGAAGATACAGAAGTAACATCACAAATGTTAGAGCAGCTGAAGCAAGAAATGGCAGTCAAGTCAAGCCAGGTAATGATCTTTCTGAAATCTTACCAGTTTTAAACCACAGTAATTTGGAGTACAGGTCACAGTTTGGGAAGTAATTTTGTAGTATGCTCCTTTTCTGTGGCACTGTGGGCCAAATGTCTTTCCTGTGCAATAATTTGGCTTTCAGTGTGGTGTCCTGGTGAATGTATTTTCTGTATAAAACGTTGTGTTATCTAACCACTGAGATACTTAAAAACAGGATCCTTGTTAGATTAGGCAGTTGTTACAAATCAGACAGATGCGCTCACTGAAGAAATCAGGCAGAATATGACATTTGGCACATAAAGCAATGCTTGCTTTTTCCTCCTCTGGCAGGTGGAAAATCTGCAACAAGAAAATGCCAGCCTCAAAAAACAGCTTCAAAAAGTGAAGGAACAGTTCCTGCAGCAGAAGGTAAGCAAAAACAAATTTCAGAGACACAAACCCAAGGAATACACTTTTTACAGTGAAGGCATGTACTTCTGGGGAGGTTGTGAGGATATTTAAATCTATTTTTCGTATCACAGAACTTTGTGACATTAAGATATAGAAACCGTATAACTTACAGTTGAATTTGTATCTAATGTAAAAGCTGATCCACCAACCAGTTCATGCTTTGATAAGGCTTCAGGGAGTTTGCCAAGTGATGCACCATAGAAAATCTCTCTTTGCATTGTTGATTAGGTTTGCTTTTGCAAAAGCACTCATGTAAATCTTCAAGTGTTGTCATTTCCTTGGAGCTTTGAAAAATGGTAGTTACTTCAGTAATTATATGGTAAATAAGTGCTTTACTGCAAATTTTATTCTGAATTTACATAGTTTTGAAACAGTAATTTGAAACTGATATGTCATTAGTGTTGCACGTATATGTGTCATATATAAGGTGGCATGATTAATTTGCTGCTTGATTGCTTATTAACCTAATGTCAAAGTTTGTTTTAGCCAATATATTTAAGTTTGGGGAGGCTGTTTAAACTGTCAATCACAGTTAAGCCCTCTTCTCATGGCAAAAATTGCTAATTGTGTGCATGGGATGATTAACTTTTTACAATTAGCTTGGTTTTTAAAAATGGCGCATAATGCAGTTCCATAAAGAATGTGAAGAGTATTCTTTACTTCAGAGAACACTGAAGTAGGTATTTTTAATGCATAAAAGCCTTTGAACCAGAGTAAATACATTACAGAAACTGATGCTGGTTTGTATAACACACACACCCCACAAACTAAAAGAATATCAGTAAATACTTTCTAGTAAATTAGTCATAAATTTGCAAAGCTGAAATGGCAGTGACATTGTCCTCTTGAAACTCCTGTGTGCAAGGTCATGGTGGAAGCTTATCGAAGAGATGCGAGTTCCAAGGACCAGCTGATCAGTGAGCTGAAAGCTACAAAGAAGCGGCTGGACTCAGAGCTGAAGGAGATGAAACGAGAGCTGCTGAAAATCCAAGTTGAAAAACAGTCACTCGAATCTGAGCATTCAAAACTACAGAAGGAAGTATCTCAGGTTCACCAGCAGATGGTGGAAATAGAAAATCACCTCCAGTCAGTGCAGAAAGAACGAGATGATATGGAAACACGCCTACAGGTATGGAAGGTGTAAAGGTTTGAACTTGGAGAGTGTTACATCCAGGATACATTCAGGTTACATCCAGGATGCACTGCTATTTCTATTAACTTTGGAAATAAACAGAGTGACCACCTGCAAGTTAATGTTCTTGGTTAGATATTTAAAATAGTTTAGACATTTCAACATACACCTACCTAAATTCTGTAAATGCATGACTGCTTACTAACATCTTGTGTAAGTAAGCAGGGAGAAGCACTACAGGAGTGGTAGAAGACTGATGTGGAAGCAGTTTCCTTGGTCCTAAAGTGAGCTCCATCTGAGAGCAAAATCCAAACACTGTTCATATGTGTGAACAGTGGTGACCTCAGAGGGAAGAGTTAAACAGGGAAAGATAACATGGAGAACTGCAGAACAATTTCTATTTAGAGATGGAAGTAATTTTGAAATTCCACGCTTTTTCTTTTATAATCAAACATATACAGCAAACTTACAAATTTACTTACAAACAAATACTTTTGTTCTTATGCTCATGGGTCTTCTCCTTCCTGTTAAGTCTTTGCAGTTCGATAAGGAACAAATGGAATCTCTTGCTGAGGCAAATCAGGCATTAAAACAACAAGTAGAACAAATGCAAGAAGAAGCAAAGAAGTAAGTGTTCTTTTAGCACAGACAAAAGAACTACAGCATTTTGTTTTCATATTTGGCTTTCAAATGTTGGGCTTTGTTGGCCATATGAAAAATTAATCTTTTAGTACTATTTGTCAAGCAGCTTTTGTTTTTACCTGGCGTTTTCTTTTCCTTTCCCCCCAGGGCCATTACAGAGCAGAAACAGAAAATGAAGCGTCTCGGGTCAGACCTGACGAGTGCTCAGAAGGAGATGAAAGCAAAACACAAAGCCTATGAGAATGCAGTCAGCATTCTCAGTCGGAGGCTGCAGGAATCTCTTACTGCAAAGGAATCTGCTGAGACAGAACTGAGCAAACTGAAAGCACAAATTACTGATGGTGGGAACGACCAGATTGCTCAGGTATGCAGATGTCTCTTGACATTGTACAAAGACAGCTGTAAGTCTTGAAATACTGTTTCACCATGAAGTGATGAAAATATTTGGAAAATAAAGCTAGGAAAGAACATGGTGTCAGTGTTCTGAGCACTGAAAACTTCTTTAACTACATTTGAGAGAGGTGATTTGGCAGGCTAGGTTTCCTGATTAATTTTTATCATTTGTTTGGGTTTTGGTTGGTTTTTTGGTGAGATTTTTTGATCTCTTTTTTTTTAAAGTATCTGAAGTTTTTCCAAAATTCTAACTCTTACTTCTTTTTTTCTCATTGACAGCTGAAAGTTTTTCAAGGTAGCCATACCTTATAGCATGTTATGCCTGTGATACAAAAATTAATTTACTGAGGGAAGCTCCAATTTTTTGAACCAATGGAGCAAGATACCAAATACGCCAGCAGCAGTAGCTGGATGCAATGGTGGAAAACTCTGAGCAAGACCTTTGAATTAAACACCAGCATCTCATTTCATATTTGCTAGAGAAGTTGGCTTTTTAACCAAAGCAGAAGTGACTCCTGAAGATGGGTGATGCACTAATCACATGTGATCCTTTTGTGCTTAGGAAAAGATTCAAGCTCTGAAGACAGAACTGCGAGCTGTGAGCAGCAGTAAGTTGATGCTGGAAAAAGAGTTGCAAGAAGTGATTTCACTGACCAGCCAGGAGCTTGAAGAATACAGAGAGAAAGTGCTGGAACTTGAGGATGAGGTGATGGAATTTGCTTGGTAGATGGGCATATGACACTAAAAAGTGTTCGAGAGACAGGGAGAAATTTTAGTACCAAAATTTTATTCCAATGGTGGAGAAAATCAGAATCTTGTACAGGAAACATCATGTCAGTGATACAGATTTTGTTGTCTTCTGCTGGTTCTTGGTGGTTTCATGAGTCGTTGTATAGGAAAAGAGGATGAGAGAGAGGAGTGGTTCCTCTATTAGATACCAGCTGTGTCTGGTCATGAGACAGTGAGGATGCATGAATCATTAGCTTTTGGAACTACTGAGACTCATGGATCCCCAGTGATTTTGAGGGCCAGGTGGTGGTGTTCAGTTGTAGAGTGGCACAAAAAAATTATACCTGTCAACTACTCTTGATTTGCATCTGAACAGCACTCCTGGATTCTTCTTTCTAGCAAGCATTTTCGTCTTCCAGCATGAAAAAATTACCAAAGTGAACTCATTTTTTAATGTTCATTTAAAAAGAGAAAAAAAAAAAAAAAAGAAATCCCACTCTGGGAAAGTAAGACACTTAACGAGCTTAATTCACAATTTTTTTGTGATAGTAGTCTGAATGGTTATGTTTGTTTGATTTGTGTTTTTCTTTGACTATAGCTCCAGGAATCTAGAGGCTTCAGGAAGAAGATAAAACGTTTAGAAGACATTAATAAGAAGTTGGCCCTTGAACTGGAACACGAACGTGGGAAACTTACAGGTCTCAGTCAGTCCAACGCTGCTTTGCGGGAGCACAATAATATCCTCGAAACGGCTTTAGCAAAAAGAGAGGCAGACTTGGTACAACTGAATCTACAGGTATTTGACATTTTGATGTAATACTTTAAGAAGGGAATTAGCTTATATGATACAAAGTTGGTGCATTTTCTCCAGCTCTGGGTCCCCCATGTGTTGCATAACAGCAGCAATATGGGGGGCTGAACAAGAGATCAGAAATGGGACTTAGCACTAAGCAGACCTTTCTTTGGCAAAAAAAATTATTAAAATTGCCCTGCAATATTTGCAGTTGTGAAAGTATAAGTAGTTGGAACTTATAAACTTAAATCCTTACGTGTTACATAAGGATTCATTGAGAGAAATAATTTTTATGCCAACAGTAATATATTCATGGGGACATAGGCAATGAGCTACCATTTCACCATAGCTACTTGTAAGGTTGAAGGTACTGTGTGGAAAGAGTGATCAGTGAAAAGCAGAGAGTTGTTTTGCAATCGCTGAATTGGCTTGTGTTTGTATTTCCTCTGCTTCCAGTGAGCCCACACAAAACATGCAGTTGTTTTTGTGATGTGTTACAGGTTCAGGCAGTCCTAAAGCGGAAGGAGGAAGAGGATCAGCAAATGCAACAACTTATTCAAGCTTTACAGGCTTCCCTAGAGAAAGAAAAGTTAAAAGTTAAAGACCTTCAGAAGCAGGTAATGGCTCATGTTTTATTTACTTAAAAAGTGATTTAAAGGTATTTTAAAAATATCTTGAAATGAAATCTGTTTTGTAACACACTGCTTCCTGCAGTGTCTCTGTCACGATTGCCAGTGGCTGAAAGATCAGTTGATGATTTCTCTGTTGTGTCGTGTGTTAAGCTTCCTTTATGATTCACCTACAGTGGTAAAACAAAGTAAAACTGCATCTTTTTGTCCTGTCAGGAAGCAGCAGCCAAAGCAGATGCAGCCCATAACCGCCGACACCACCGGGCAGCGATGCTCGAGCTCAGTGAGATCAAGAAGGAGCTCCACGCCAAAGAACTGCTGGTCCAGGCCCTGCAGGCTGAGGTGGACAAACTGCAGTAAGTAAACATCTGAAAAAGAACAGCAATTAAAACAAATCCTCTGAAAAAGCCATACATAGTGAATTTTTGGGGTTGCCCCTTTGCAGTGGATTGTTTTGAATGTTCCCCAGCAGAGCCTGACTGTGAGATGCATGTTTGGACTCTAAGCAAATACCTGCCTTTTCCTCTTTTTATAATTCAGTTAGACCTGAAACACACTGTTTTTAGGTTTCACTATCTGCTTTCTTTCCACTTCCAACACAGACTATTTCTCATTACTAGTAAGGATTTAGTAATCCATTACTAGTAAAGTAAGCTTTATATATATCCTGTTATTCTTCTGTTTTACATCCCTGAGGAACTACATAGAGGATTAATTTGATTATTAACTATATTCCACAATGTATTAAAATTCCATTTGTTTGCTTGTATAGAAGATGTTTTCTTAAATGATAAGAAATTATCAGACCTACATGAGAATGGATATAAGCTTAACCCAACGCCTCCAAAAACAAAGCAAAATTGCTGACAGGGCTTTGGTTTAATTTTTTTTTTTTTTTTGAAGTGCATAATCTGTTGTTTGTAACTGGACTATTACCAGTGTGCAAGGAATTTTGTAAAATTGTTTTTCAATATTTAATATTTATACGTCTCTTCCATAAAATCTTTTTGTGATTTAGCTCTTGCTATGAATGTTGGCAAAGCCTTCCATCAAAGTAGTAATTAACTAGGTTCTGTGCATGGTCATGTCATTTATAGTTACAAGGCTAACCCAGTGAAATTCTTGTTTTTAAAAAAGAGATGGAATAACTGCTCTGTCTGTTAATCTTGCTGTGCAGGGTAGAGGATGAAAAACATTCCCAAGAAGTATCTCAGTTTCAGCAAGAGCTGGCAGAAGCCAGATCTCAGCTCCAAGTTCTGCAGAAAAACCTGGATGACAAGCTTAGTGAACAGCCTCTAGTAAGCCAGGAGGTAAAAACTGAAGACTTACTGTGTTTGTCTGTATTTTTATTGCATGGTATGACTTTGTCTTTAATTCAGCATTTTTAATCAAGTTTTTCTAGGCTTTATTAGGGAAGGGTTCATAAGAGATAAAAATATATTTCAGATTTTGTGGTTGATTGCACCTGTAGATAATTCTAAAGATTTTTTTTCCTCTGCCCTGGTAGGTGGAAGACCTGAAGTGGGAAGTAGAACGAAAAGAAAGAGAAATTGAAACACTTAAGCATCAGCTGGACATGACTGAACAGCGCAGCCACAAGGAGATAGAAGGGATACAGGTTGTCTTGCAGGTATTTAGTCAAGCCACTGGAGATTCTGATGGATTGGAATTCTGATTGCTGTAGGGGGATAATTAAAACAATATTTTAATTTTTTTAAAAGCATACTTACACTTTTTTCTAAATTTTTATCCATAAAAACTTATCCACTAAATGTTTGCAGTGTCTGTACTTCCCCAAGTTTTATAAAAACGTCAGTTGCCTGGAATTTTTGTACTGTTTCTCTACATCATATTGGTTCTCTTCCCTTTTAGAATATCAAGACAGAGTTGGAAATGGTGAGGGAAGACCTGTCAGCGACTCAGAAGGATAAGTTTATGCTGCAGGCTAAAGTGACTGAACTGAAGAACAGCATGAAGTCACTGCTGCAGCAAAACCAGCAGCTGAAGTTGGACCTGAAGCATGGCAAGATGAAGAAGGTATTGAATAAATAGGAAGAACATGTTGTAAAGTACAGGAAAATACTCTGCTAAAGCATTTAAATAACTTAATAGGAATGTGCCTGTGGTTCCTGCTCTGTCATGCAGATGTGTACCACTAGTGTGATGTGAGACTCTTTCTAGGTGGGAAAAATGACATGAGGTAACTTAATTATGTTTCTGACTCTTCTTTTTTTTCCTTTAACCAGAGGAAAGAACTGAAAGGCGAGAATAACTCTTCCAATCCTGTGACTCCAGTCAAGATTCCTGATTGTCCAGTGCCTGCTGCCTTGCTGGAAGAACTGCTGAAACCATCCACAGCAGTGAGCAAGGAGCCTTTAAAGAATCTGAACAGCTGTCTCCGGCAATTAAAGTATGGCCTGTTATTTTCAACCACATTAAAGAATCTTAAAAATGTTTTCAGGAAACCAGCTGTCACCATGAGGAAGAAAGGATTTGTAAAATTAATTCTTTATTGGGACTGTATTTAGGACAGTAGGATGTTCTGTCATTTTAAGTGCTTGCTTATGTGGCCATTACCACGGTGAAAGAAGACTTTACAATAAACTAAACAAAATGTCCATCCTAAATTGTACACAGCAGGAAAAATCAGAAACAGCTCTTTTTTTTTTTAATTAAGCATATTGTATTTGTTTTGCTCTTAAAGAAGACAATTCCTAAGCTTCTTGTAGATTTCTTTCTCTTGTATATAGCTATATCTTAGGTAGTCTTGGAGTAGGTATCAAGAATAAGAAATGTAATTTTTTGATCTTGCATTTAGCAGTTAGTTTTCTGCTTGTTAATATTTGCTTTTTTGTTCTCAATACATTTTCAAGGCAAGAAATGGACAGCCTTCAGCGCCAGATGGAGGAACACACCATTACAGTACATGAATCAATGTCTTCATGGACTCAGATCGAGGGCAAGTTAATGGACCTTACTTCTACAAGTCCTACAGCTGCATCAGACCAGCAGGAGATTCCTACTGCAGATGAAAAGAAAGAGAATTGTAGTGTTAGTGAGAAGGAAGCTTTGACACTATAACCTCCTTACCAGTTGTCTTTCTTCCTACTGCTTTAAGTATATAAACAAATCTTTATAAAAATTATTTATTTCATATTTTAAAATGGCGTTCAGAGTTGTGCTTTTGCCTGTAGAAGCAAAGGGCACTAATTTGAGAAACTGATGTAATAGTAAATGCAGAATGTGCTATTCTAAGGGTTTGTTTGAAACCTTGCCATAACAATTCTGTCATGTTGGGTACTGCCAAGTGGTGAATCTATCTCATTTGAGGGTTTAGTGAGAGATTCAGATGAAGGTTTAAAATGAGGTCAAGAGGAGCATCTGGTTCCAAGTATGTAGTTGTTCAATCTGGGTGAATTTGTTAAGGAATTACTGTTTATTATGTAACATCTATGTTTTCTTGTTTGGGTTTTTTGGTTTTTTTTTAATTTGTGGGAGTAGGATGTGTTTTTTCCCCCATCTTGGGTTGTAGCCAAACTACAGGGAAAAATAAGTTCTCATGTTCAGCCATTAGCAGTGGTTGAGAACTGGATATGCTGAGCATTCTCTTTCCCTCTATAATCTCTTATTCTTGAAGCTCAGATTATAGATATCTGTTTGAAGGAAAAGAAGTCATTGTTAAGCCATTTCCAGTTTTGAAGATGACCTCTGACCTATAGCAAAAGAAACAAGACTGTAAAGACAAGCAATGCAGAGCAGTTGGTATCTTTGGCAGATTTGCCTGGGATGTTTGCTGATGTTTTTCTCTTACAGTCACAGGCCAGTAGTGAGCTTTGCTTCACTGCACAAATACTTTGCACCTTTTTATTTCAAGTTTTGAAGTAGACACCCTTACAAAAGTATGCGTGTAAAATATATGTGTATATATATATAAGAAAAAAATCTTAATTTTCTGACTTTGAATATCTGGTTTAATATGCTTATATACTGTAAGTTAAGGCTACAGTGAGGGGTTTTGTTACTGTCATTGTTTTAATGTTCCATTTAAGTTTGCTTTTCTCTGACATACTGTACAAATGGCTTAGGGAAATTAGCCCCTAAAGCCAGAGCTTTTAGAAATGTAATTATTTTTACTTAAAAAGACATAATTGTAATGCCTATAAAATTATTATTTTTAATAGCTTTATCTTCTCCCACACACTTCCTCTACATTTTGCACCCTCTATTACAAGGTGTCCACCATGACTGGAAGTGTTGCTACTGGGGCAGCCCCTCTGGAGAACACCTTGACTAAGTTATTTTTAAAGCAGCTCACTTTAGTTTCCTTCATCTTTGGCCCCATTGCTCCATGTGGCTCAAAGTGCAGTGATAAACCAACCCTCTCCTCACTCAGAAATGCAGCCTTGCCTAATGTGCTAAGTGCTAAAGCACAAGTCAAAATACATGTGACATAATTTGGAAGATTTAGTGGCAACTCATGTACTAGAATGTTTTTGTCCTAAAACATAAAACAAGTCAATTATATCCAGAGTTTGGTATTTACAGAAAAAAAACAATCTAGTACATACAAGTGGATTAAGAGGCTGTAAAAAAAAAAAATCTAGTACAAATATTTTTCCCAAGAGGCTGTTGCTGGTTTTGGGTTTGGTTGTTGCAGAGGAAAGGGAAGCATATTGCATTTTGTTTAGCAGTAAGGTGAAAAATAAATAAACAACAACCCCAAACCCATCTATATTTATCCAAAGTCTGATTTCTCATAACTACCACTTCATGTTCTAGTCCAGTTGAACACTTTGCACTTAAAGTGTTTACACTGAATGATTTCATGCCCTACAGCTACTGGATTTTAACTTACATTTTATTGGGATCAAAATCAAGTGATGCTGACAGTCAAGGTTTTTAAATTGGTGAAGGAAGAAATGCATTGGTGTGGCATTAGGTGCCCATCATCTGGATTTACCAAAAAGTTCAAAAGCTTTACAGACTAGCTTAGACGTGTCTGCACACTGCTGCAGACTACTTTGTAGAGTAAATGGTACTGATTATCTCGCTGTTGTCATGTTCTTGAAGTTGCCTGTATATTAAGCTCGAAGAAGAAAAAAACCAAACCACAGTATTGTTAAAGAAAAAATAAAACTGTAATGAATAATATATTCAGTACAAAAAACTACCAACTGTCCAGGATTTAAAATACTACTTGTGCAGCGTTAATGTTGCTGTTCACTTTGTTAAATACATTGCCTACAGTTCAGAATCCACTATGTTTTAATCTGTTAGTTTGGCAATGGTTGTATGGATAAAGGTTTTAACTGTTATCAAAGATGCCAGAATTGTTAGAAACCTTCGTAGTTGTTCTGAATGTCAGCTCTCCTTTTTGTATCCATTCTGCATCCTGCTGCAGTTTCTCACTAGCTCCTGAAGACATCTGAGCTTGTACAGTCGAGTAGCCTTAGATGTGTGTTTCCCTTTCCAAGAAGAGGGAGCTGTTGTGGATTAGATTCCTGCATTGGCCCACCTGCTTCTGCAAGTACCTGGACACTGGGTATTGTCCTGTTCTATTCACCATGTGTTTTTTCTATAAACAGAAATGTCATTTACTTAAATGAAGGACAGGCAGTGAGACTTGAGGGTCTAAATCTGGTGAGGTACTAAGTCAGGTTACGGAAGTCACTGGGAAGTCTTCTGGAAGGAGCATGCATTGTGTGATAAAAGCAAGGCCTTTTCTTTGAAGCTCATCAGCTATGTTTTTTAATTACCCAGAGAAATAGTTGCTTCTTTATTAAAAAGCCTCACCCTGAGGCTGAGCATGCTCAGTCTAAAAAGCTTCAGGTCTCTGGTGTCTAGGCAATAAATTAGTTGTAGGAGTAAAAACTGCCTCCCCTCTGTCTGTCACAGCACTGCCAAATAATCAGGAGAATCTGAAGAATAATCTCTTAAAAATTTATTTTCCTTTTTCAAGCACTGCAATAGAATGTATTTTCTGTGTTTCCTCAGTGGTTGCTACCTACTAAACCAAGTCTGGTTAATGAAGGAGAAATGTCACTGCAATGTGAGAATGTTGCCAAGTGCTGAAAGCTGATAAATACTGCAGCGTTATTTTTTCAGATGCTGTTGAGTTTTCGAGGGCTCTTGAATAACTGCATTTAAAAAAAAATCACAACAAAGACCAGCAAACCCTACAATGGAATAAAATTATACTGAGTGTCTGGCATTGCTGAATATTGCATAATGCTCCATTCTGTTGTCTTCCAGATTTCTTGGAAATATTTGCGCACTGTATTGGGATCAGCTGAGCCCCCTATCCATTCATGCAGTGGGAGGTTCTGATCCCATAGTGTTTATTCAAGCAATATCCTAGCAGAGATCTATGAGATTTTGACATGTGTAAAGTAATATCCAGGATGAAAGTCCTACTGTTCATATTTTCATGGATTGTGTATTCTCCTTAGGGGAGAGAACTGCAGTGGAATGACTGTTTTAGTGTTAGCTGTGACAACATCAAAGGTATGCTGGGGGGGAGGTAGTATCATCAATATAAATTTATCTTAAAGATGACAAATTCCCTCCTGGTGATACAAAAGCTTGTAATGTGCATTTTATTAACTTTGCTGGGAAAGCTGGAATAGTTGCATGTGACTTGCTGCGATCGGAGCCTTTAAGTATTTTCCTGTGAAAGCAATTGCTGTCCAGAAGAATTACTAATGCTCTTCAGCTGTTACCTGATCACTCTGCCTCCTACTAATGAGCAACACTTGAGTCTTGGGCAGCCTTATTTCCAGTACAGGTGCACAGATTTCTAGGGAAGGGAAAGATGTTCTGGATATTGTAAATGGAATGGTTCTGTTTCATATGACATTCAGTGATGTCTGCTTAGGCTGTATTTGTAAAGACGGAAGTTAATAATTCCATGTTCTTGAAGAATGGATAACCCAGGGGCTGGAGGAGTTACACTATGTACAATTAATGTTTATGATCATACAAAGCATGTTGATTGTAAAAATTATGTGCATAGGGATTCCTTTAAAAGTTTTGTGCAATAAACTATTTTTGCTAAAGGGCCCCATGTTGTTTCTACTTTAAAAGAGTTACCATCTTCTCTTTGATTTTGGGCAGTAATTTTTATGTTGGGATCCTGAATATGCTGTATAACCAGCTTTAGGAAAAAATCTTATTTTGAAAGAATACATTATTATGTATTGATTTTTCACATATCTAAACTTTATTGTGTTTGTATTTCCATTATTTTGTTTTTCTCAGCTGAACACATCAGGGAAGAAGCAATTCCTTGGCCTGAATTTGGCAGCCTCTGGAGTCTGAGTGTATAAAATGGAACAACGCAGAAATGACATCTTCATTCTTACTTAGCCAATTTCAGTGATGAGGAGAGAAATTACTGTATCTTGCTTGCCACACTAAACAGTGTGAGTTAAAGGGATACTGTTTTCTTCTGTAAGGACAGCAACTTACACCAGCAAGTGCCTGCATTGCTCAGAGCACAGTAACTGTACCCCTAAGGTAGCAATGCTGTGTCTGCACAGGGAATTGCTTCCTGCTGTCGCACTAGAGGCCTCCTTCTTCGTGGTTTTCCATCTCTCATGGCTTATCGAGACTGCTGCAGCGCTTTGAGGTTAATACGCGGACCGACCCTTTCTCAAGCGGCCTCTCCCAGTGCCGGTGTGCCCTCGCTCCGCAGGGCTGGCGGCACACGGCGCGCTGGCCGCGGGAGGACGGCCGGCTGCAGTTCCCGCCCTGCCCGCCTGTCCGAGCCGCGGGCCGCGCCCTCAGCGCCGATGCGCGGAGCTCCGCCGCGCTGCCCTCAGCCTGCCCCGGCCCTTGCCGCTGCCGGGAGCGGCGGCCGAGCGGAGCCGCGGGAGCGGTGAGGCCCAGGCGGGCGGTGCAGCCCCGTCAGCGCCGGGCGGAGCCGCCGCGTCTGTCGGGGGCGGGGGCGGGCGCGGGGCGGAGGAGGCGGAAGCCGCGAGGCCGCGGAGGTACCGTCCCTGAGGGCGTGCGGGCGCAGCCGGCGTGCGGCGGGCGGGCCGCGGGCCGGGCATGGAGCGGTGGGTCGGGGCCGCCGGGGGCTGGGACTCGCTGTGGGGAGCCGGCTGGGGCCGATGGCCGTGCTGGGAGCTCCTGGCCGCCTGCGCCGTCATCGGCGCCGTGGGCTGGCTGTTGCGGCTGCGGGACAGGAGGCCGGGCGGCCGCCGGGCGCCAGCGGCCGCCATCTCCTCCGCGACCCCCACGGCCTGCCCGGCTCCCCGCTCCGCCCCGGCGCCGCTGGCCGCGGGGAGCCGGCGCTGCAGCGGGAGCCGCCCAGGTGAGAGACTCGGGGAGGCCGGGGGGTGGCGCTGCCCCTCGCCCCGCGGTAGGGCCGGCAGCGAGCAGCGGGCACCGCCCGGGCAGGCCGCGCGGCCCTTCTTCCCGCCTCCCGGGCGGCCCGGCGCTCCTCCCGGGCGGCGCTCGAGCATCTCCCGCGGGCCCAGCCCCGCCGCCCCGCTCCCTTCCCGCTTTGTCACGGCCCGGCCCCGCCGGCCCGGCTCGGCTCCGCCCGCCCCGTTCCTGCTGCTGCTCCCCGCATCCCCACCCAGTCCAGCTCTAGACACAGATGTGCGTTTCTCCTTCCTGAGAAGTTGTCCCTTTTTCCTCGCCTTATTTTCCCGTGGCTTATTTCGAGTTTGTTTCGCAGCTCCCTTTCAGCCACGTAGTTCCTAGCTGGTGGCTCGTTTGGCCGCAAATCCCCATCGCGGACCCACGGCTGCTCTAACATATGCAAATCCTGTCAGCCGAACACAGGATGTGACTCTCCATTCCTGCCTCGGAAAAAAAAAATCAAAAAAACCAAAACCAGTCCTCCTACACGTTACTCATTTATTGAAGGATTTAATGATAGTAATGGAGTAGTGTAGGACTGCCGTCCTTAAAAGTTAGTCGTTCATTCTGTCGTGGGTCTAGTCTTCATTATTTTTGAAGCAGATTCTGCTGTTTCATACTGATCCAGTGAGACAAGGGAAAATACAATTCTTGCTCATTCATCCAGGTGTTAATTGGTTTGGACGAATATCAGATGTGGTTGCTGTTAAAGCAGTTAGTGGTATTTGTAAAGGTAATTTGCAAGGCCTTACATGCTGAACTGGAAGAGGTAGCTGCATCAGTGCTGGCTGTGCTCTGGATCATTTGTATTTATATAATCCATTTTAAGATTCAAATAATTCCCTTTTGCACCTGCATGTAACAAATGGTTGAAGGATTGTCTCAAACCACGCAGTTGGTGTTTCTCAGGTTTGCAAGTCGCAAATTTGTTTTGGACGGATTAAAATAGGTGATGAAGTTAAAAACCAATAATGCTTATCTAAGTTAGCTGAAGTTTTATTGTCAGAACACAAACTGGTTTTTGTGAGACTTCTGTGTTGTCATTCCAACAATGTTTTCCCAATTTCCACATTAAATTAATTGTAGAAAACTCGTCATCCTAAGGGCAGATCTTAAAACTGATTCTTCAGTGTTTGTCTGCTTTGCCATCTCATTTTGATCTACTTGTGCCAGAGTTGTAATAAGCACTCGAATGGCTTTTTTTTTAAATAGATGAAAAAAATTTGGAGCACTAAGTTTTATATGCCAGGTTCTGTCAAAACACAAGAAAGCAAGAGAGCTCCTTCATGGCTTCATGATGACCTTCATGACCTTTTTTTTGCTTAACCACAGGCCTAAAAGGATTTTTGTGTGTTCCTGTCTACTCTGAGTGCATGAAGTATATATATGTACAGGTCTGTTCTTCTGCAGAATGATGGTGCTGCTGCTGAACCCTAAAAATAGGAGCATTTCCCAGTTAATTCTTTAAGGAATTTTGTTGACTCTTAAAAGTGTTTTCTTTGAGCTGTTTTTGCAATGAACTTTCTCTCCCCTGAGTTTTCATCTTGTGATTTTTCAGTTAAGCAGTCTCAAAAGGAAGATCCTTAGAACAGCAATTTTGGATATTCTAATTGACCTTAGGGATGCATCCCTTGATTAAAACACAAAAGCACCAAATTTATTTTAAAAAACAGAGGATAAAGAATTGAAAACAAGTGAGAAGATCTTTCATGTCTGTCTTTGTAATCTTGTGGGCAAGTCAGATAATCGGAACAATGAGGTTGCTTGGAGGCTTAGGAATCACTAGGGAACAGCAATGCTTTGGGGAAGTGGCTCAGCAGCATCAGCTGTGGCTCTGCTGCTGTTTGGTGGGGTTTTTTACTTGGAAATACTCTCATTTCCCACTGTTTCAGTGAGGTTCCAGTTAATACTTGTGAAATGTTCAGGGACTGAGGTATTTTCTGTAACTACAGACATTCAAAATATGACATCCGTGAAAAAGAAACAGCTCTCAGAGGAAATTTCCCTCCAGGGAAACAGCCCTCAAACGCACATGTCTGTCAACTTTTAAGAATTGAAAGACTATTTCAGTTTGGCATTAAGTGCATTTTCATAATATTTCCTAATACTAGGAATGTGTTTGTTCTGAATCAGATTCCAGTGAAAATTTTGCTTGGATATATTGACTGTTGCTGAAAGTTACAAAAACTTACTGTGTGCATTTTTGGTTTTTAACATATGAAAAGTAGCCTTAAGGTTCATTGACTGAGGATGAAACCTGAAATTGAAAATAATGTACTAAAACTGCCATACACCCCTGTCCAAAGCAGTACAACCTGTGCAATGGCTCAGCACTGGAGGAAGGGCAGTGTAAGGCAGGAGGGAAAGCAAGGTGAGGAAATAGCACAGCTGAATCATTTCTGTCTGGAGCTTCCCTTCCTGAGCAGGGTGCAGCAGGAGTCACAGCCTGTGTGCAGGTACATGGTTGGAGTACCTGATGAAATAACTTGCAAGCTTCTTATGTTCTTGAGCTGCCCAGATCCTGTATTTTTCAGCTATGTTTTTCACAGTGAGGAATTTGCATTGGCATCAGGTTAGATTTAGTATCTTCTCACTGACCAGCATGGAGGCTGTCAGTGTGGGTTACATGGAGGGACGTGAGCTGGGCAGGCTTGTATCGTAGGAGAGATGATTTCTCCTTTGGAAATGGAGAAGTTCTTCCAGTTTCTGCTTCTTGTTGGAGAGGGAGATCTGAAAAGATCAGTTGTTTTTGTCTTCTGGCTGTTTGCTCTCAAAACAGGCCTGGGAAACACCATGTTGTGTACATAATTCCAGCCTTGCATCACAGCCAGAGGAAGCCTGCCCTGGTTGCTATGTTGTGCATGTGCCTTAGACTTCTGACAGCCAGAAAATCCTGAGGAAATACTAGAAATACTTCTGTGCCTTCAGCTCTAGGTGCAGCCCCTTTTCTTGCGGCTGACTGGTGCTCATGTCCTTGTGCTGCATTGCACACATGGATTGTGCCTTTCTTGTCAGGAATCAATTTTGATGAATAAATCCTCTGGATTGAATTTTCACTCCAGAATAAATTGAAATAGGACAAACAAGAAAAACAAATGAGCTATAAATACTCTTAAGTAATTGAGAGAGGAGGAAATAAACTTTGTATAGGTCTGGTAGCTTAAAAGCATGTATAACGCATTGAATTGAGAAATGTTTTGTCTTCTGTACACTGCAAGAATCTCTTCAGAATCCCTAGAAATTGTTAAGAGGCGCATTTTTCTTTGGCTTCAATACACCATTTAAATAACAGAAGAAAGGTTGTGGTTTTTACAGTTTCTCTCCTCTCCTTTTTTGCCTTTCCTGTAGGTGAAATAACAATGGATACAATATTATCCCGACTGAAGAAGCTCAGCCACGATGAGCTTAGAGAAGAGATTATGAGAGCAGGACTGAAATGTGGGCCCATTACCGCAACTACGAGGTTTATTTTTGAAAAGAAATTGGCTCAGGCACTGTTGGAGCAGCAAGGAGCGCTGGAGGAAAAAGGGTCTGCTCTGTCAGAGGAGGCTGCTGGAGATGTCCCAGTGAATCACAACGGCCACGGGAATGCTTCTGAGGAGACAGACTTTGGGTACTGTGTGGGTCTGAACCCTCCAGAAGAAGATGCTGTGACACACATGAGCTGTTCAGCTCCAGCCTGTGGTGCTGAGTCACAAATCCCTGCTCAGACACCATCCAAAGATCCTCCACTATTCTATGGTGTTTGCCCAGTTTATGATGATATATTGGCGAGGAATGGTAAATACTCACTTCCCTTATTTCCAGTGATAAGCACTTTACAGTCATGTCTGACTAGATGTCTTTTATGTAGCAGGTGGGATGAACATCACTGCATTAGTATTGTGAGCATTGTTTGAAGTATTTCTTTGTTCCTGTATGTAGTACTTATTTGATCTTGAGGCTGAGAAATATTGTTATAGGACATCGCAGGTGTTCTGCCATTATAGTTGCTACACATGAGGATCCTCTACCTGATGTAGCTCAGATGAAGAAAATTATTTCCTATTGCTACTCTTGGACCCTTCCTGTACTTTTAATTCCCCTCAAGAATAGAAAGTAATCCTGTAATTAAACAGTCAAAAAATATTTATACTGTCATCAGTTGAAGCTTAAATGATCTCTTCTTCTAAAAGTTTTCATGTCTTCCTTTCTGTTCCTGGCAGGAGTAGAGTAGTGCACAAAGGATCATTTACTCTGAGACTGTAGTAAGGATTCTTACTAAGAAAAGGTACATTAATATATCCTTACTTGAACAATATCACTAAAATGAAGAATTGTTTATTATCTAAGGTTCTCCGTAGAGATCTTAAAGTTGTGACAGTGGATCAGTTACAAAGTAGGTCTTTCTGAACATCAAAGAAAACATCAAAAGTAATGCAATAAGCTCAGAATAAGCTCTGAGTTTGCTTTTCCATCTGGAAGTGGTTGTTGAAGGTGGCCCATCCATTAAAACGGGTGTTCAGGTATTGGTTGATTGGTTTATAGGAATGGCTGAGCCCTGTACACATCTCACCTGGCATTACCTGGAAAGTGTGGGAGGCTCCTACTCAGGTTCCAAGAGAGAAGATTTAAAAAGACTTTTGATTCTTATGCCATGTTTAGAAGAGAAACTTTTAGATTTAAAGCTGGAATGATAATCTAAGGATTTTGTAATCTGTTTCCAGGAGTTGAAATCTGAGTATTGAAATAATGTAACTTTGGTGGTTCTTTGTTGCAGAAAGAATACATGTTTATGAAGATAGAAAGGAAGCTCTCCAGGCTGTTAAGATGATTAAGGGTTCCCGGTTTAAAGCTTTTACAAACAGAGAGGATGCTGAGAAATTTGCTAAAGGAATCTGTGATTATTTCCCATCTCCAGGCAAGTCCTCTTTATGTTTGTCTCCGGTGAAAATGGGAACATTTAACAGAGGTAAGTGGGGGACTTCATCTCTGTACAGTAGATGCAATAGCATTCTTTTTTTGTGAGAGAAGAAGCAGGAACTGCCTTACCAATATACTGATAACAGAAAAAATTCAGAGTGAAGCATTGAATAAACTGAAGTTTAAAAGAACTTTTCTTTTAAGTGTAAAAGTGTTTAAAATGTGGAAAATGTTTTAAATGTAAAAAACCATTGCTACTCTTCTAAAGCTGAAATGTAGGTAATGGTCTGCATAGATACCTTGCTTAGTAGTCCATGATCATATTTGTGAGGATTTGATTTTACTCATGGACTTCAGGATTTTCAGGTTTAGTAAGATGCTGATAAAATTGCAGTGCATATTAAAACTGTACTTAATTAAGTACATTTGTAACTTGAGAAATAAGATGGTAAGCACTGATCATATTTCATTGTGTCCCCAGTTGCTGGATTAAAGGGATTCAGGAGTCACAGAAATGCAGAAGCAATTTTAATATTCAAAAAATTGTTGTTTTTTGCTGAATTTTGCTTTTAAGTTTGGATGGGAGCAGACTGTTAATTATAAAGTTTACCAGTCCCTATTAAAGTCTGAAACAGTTTTACAAGATGATTAATCATTTTCCTCTCCCTCCCTATTACTAACTACGAGTGTACTTAAATGTCTTGTTATTGAGTTCAGTTTCCTTACTCTTGTATATTAAAGATGCAAAATTATGCTTTTAATCTAAACCATGTATTAATTTTCATGGCCTGTGTGTGAAAATGATAATCACTGGAAAGAATGTATCTAGAAACGGGTGGTTTGTGTTTTGATAGATGGCTTGTGCTCCCCTGAGGGCGAGACTGCAAATAAGGAGAGAGCCAACAGCTACAAAAGCCCACGGACTCAAGATCTCACAGCTAAGCTTCGGAAAGCTGTCGAGAAAGGAGACACAGCCACGTTTTCAGACCTTATTTGGAGTAACCCTCGTTATCTGATCGGGTCAGGAGACAACCCAACAATTGTACAGGTAAACAACAACAACAGAACAGGAAAATCCAAGTTCTGGTTTAGTGATGTAGCTTTTGGGGCCTGAAAGAAGGAGTGGAAGGAATGATGTTTCTTGCTCATCCTTCAAGACATCTTGTGCACCCAGTGCAGGATTTCTGTGTTTATTGACAGCTGGGGTTTTTCTCTGTAAGTCACTCTGAGAGTTCCCTTTGCTCCAGCAGAGGTAAAGGAACTCTATGTGGAGTTCTTCAGGAAAAGAGTAGTTTTATCCAGTAGTGCAAGAATAGTCTTGTCTTCTTATTCTTTAGTCTCCTTGAAATAATTGCAATCTGTTTTAAAATAGACTAATTTTAAGGACCAGGGTAGGGCCAAGGCTGTAATTAGGTAATCCTACAGCATTGCTTACTTCAGCATCCCTATTAAATTTTAAATCCATGTATAACGTGCCATTTAGCAAACACTGACAATCTTTCTTCAGCTTGTGTCAGACCAGCTTTGTGAAGTTGTTGAAATTTTTTATGTAATACAACAAAGCACGGCTGAATTTTTTGTATCTATCTATTTATCCCCATTTTCCTGTTCTTTTTGTAAAATGAACTTCCTACCTCCCTTTATTGTGTCATGTCTTAATATAACTTCTTTGCAACATTCTTTCCCTGAATAAAATATGAGTATAAGAATAATTTTATTAATTATAAGAATAATGTGGGTGTAAAGATAAGTCTTTACAGAAATATTGGTATAAGGCTCAGTTTGGAAACCTTTGTATTTTCACAGCTGAATCAGCTACATGTATGGAGTGTAAGAGAGCTGTTTGGATTGGGGTTCATTCTAATGTTGCTGGTTTTTTTCCAGGAAGGATGTAGGTACAATGTCATGCACGTTGCTGCCAAAGAGAATCAGCCTGCTATCTGCCAGTTATTGCTGGACACTCTGGAAAATCCAGAATTCATGCGGCTGATGTACCCTGATGATAATGATGTCATGTTGAAGAAACGCATCCAGTATATTGTTGACCTCTACCTGAACACACCAGATAAAATGGTAAGATTTGGGGGGGTTACCTGTTGTTTCTTTACCATTAGTATTGTTATTATTTAGTATTGTTTATTATTATTATTATTAATATTATTACGGAAACAACTGGAAGGTTAAGGATGTGTAAGTGAGACTGAAAGAGAACAGAAGGGGAGCTGTTCATGAATTCTGTGGGTTTTGGTAATCATTATTCTGCACTATGGTGGGAAAGGATTTGTTAAGAGCTGGGATAATCAGTCATGACATGCATTTACTTTCCTCAGTCTCAAAATTAAATGTGTGGTATTGACTTTATAATCTTTTTAAGTGGATGTGAATTGTTCCCTTTTTCCCACTGCAGTGGTTTGATACTCCATTGCATTTTGCGTGCAAGTTTGGAAATTTGGATGTTGTCAACGTGCTTACCTCACACCCAGCCATTGTAAAAAATCCAAGAAACAAATATGATCAAACTCCAGCAGAAGTAAGTCTCTCCATATCCACAGCAAACCCAAAAATGTTACCCTGATCAGTATTTTTCATATGCAGACTTTACTGACTACCATAGATAAAAGACTTGCAGTAAGGTACTAGTGTCATGATTAAAGAGTAAATTTTGTATAACATTAAAAATACTTTGTTGATTGTGTCTGTGGAAAAGTTTTAGAATTTATGGATTTGCATGTATTTAAGTGTTTTGGTCTGCCATGAAATAAAAGCACTGGGTGAGGTGGGTAGGGGCCAATAATGTGATTGTTCAGGAAGAACACTCATTGCAGTTGGTTTGAAAATGAGGTTCTTATGCTGTACTAACAGCAAAAATTGTATTAACAGGTAGTTTGTGAAAGAAGCAAGAATAAATCTGCAGAACTGAAAGAAAAACTGAGGGAGTACTTGAAAGGTCTGTATGCAGAGTTTTGTACTTTATCAGGCTTGTATTTTGGCTCTTTGCTGTCTTCTGTTTGCTTTCTGTAACATTTCAGTTCATAAATGATGCTGCTATACAATGCTGTGAAAACGAAAGGGAAACTAAAACTGAGCAGGGACAGAAAACTTTCTGTCTTCTAAATGACAGTCAGAACTCTTAATACATGGATCACAAGGTTGCTCTCATGGCTGTATAACCTATGCAAGGCCCTGATTCAGCAAACCTGAGGCACAGTGTTTAATCTAAAAGAAACAAAAGCCCTGTACAGGGTAAGAGATGTATCTGTCATGCTGGAGAGTCCTGTAATTTCCTTGACATAGCACTTTCTCTGTTTCATCGTATGTGTGTTCAGGCATTTGCAAAAGGAGGTTGTGAAATCTGTTAAAGACCCTGAGGGAAGTGCTCTGGAAGTGCTCTATGTATCATTGCAGGTGCTTTTGTGTTTGAAAGAGAAGGGAACCTGCAGTAAAATTCAATCTCTAATCACCAAAGCAGTGAGTTTGAGTTACAGATAGATTTACCAATGAAATAAAGCCAGATGGTTTGGTGTACAGGTGCACTGATAGTCCAGGAAGAAGCAGCAGGCTGATAAACTTCCTGAGAAAGCTTTGCATTCTTTATTTTAGGTCGCTATTATGTACCACTCCTGAGAGCAGAAGACAATTCCTCGGCTCCAGTCATCGGGCGCCGTGGTCGCCTGATCAGACAGACGATTGTCCCCAGAGAACTTGGTCTAAATACCCTGGCAGCCCCAAAGACCCAGTGTTGTCCATAAGAGCTTTTGCAGGCCCCATGAGCCCCTCAAAGGTAAGGGAAGAACTTCATGAGACTCTATTGCTGAAAACAGAAATGTGGTGTAAATAAGAAGAGTGGAAGTTCAGTCAAAAATTGCTTTCTTTTTCCTCTCGGAATTTATTCCAAAAGCACCTTTGCCAAACCTTTCATTTGTCACAGACAATTGCTGTAACTTTCTAACCTGAAGCAAAAGGTTTCAATGCAGCTATAAATCAGTTTAAAAAATCTTAACTGTGTCTTTATGTCATTTCTAGAAAGTGCCACTGGATGTTAGAAGCAGTTTAACCTCTGCTTGTTGAATTAACATTAATATATTTTTCTAGATGGAAAAACTGATAACCAAGTAGTAGGTGTTGGGATGGTTTTGGAAATGTATTGATTGTATAGGGGAAAAGCAAAGTCTTTAGTTTCCAGAATAAATACTTAGATACCTGTTAAATATATTCTCAACTTACAGGTGTTTATTTGACTCATTTGTTTAATATGAACATGCTGCAAGTACAACAGCTTCAGAAACAATGAATAAATACAGGGGAGGACTTTGTGTCATCTGATGCTTGAATTCTTAAAGACTGAATTTTACCAAAATGCTTAATGCTTTTTCTTCTAAATGTTCTTGATCAATTTTCTGTTTTACTGACAGAAATTTTTTAGTATCACCTGTGCTCTGAAAAATATCTAGGGTGTAAACAGTTCATAATTTTGATTGCTGACAGTTATTTTTAATGTCTGAATGTCTTAGTCATCATTGCGATCTTTGTCATATAAAGTCAAGAAGTGTGGGATTTTGCAAAAAATTTCCCTTGAGGCATTCCAAGTTCAAAATTGACAGCAAGAATTTATTCTAATAATTGTAGCAAGTCTGTGCATATAAAAATATCCCCTTTGCACTCTAGAAAACAGTGACCATGAAGCATTTGTAATTCAGTAAAATGACATGGCAAAATCACAAGACACTTCTATTTCCTCCTGCACACAAATTGAGCAGATGTGGTATCTGTGCAGTTGATTTTCAGGTGGTTGTACATCATGGCCCTTCTCTTCCATGAGCAGTTAAGAGATTAAAATAACCACCAGTAGTGAAAGGAGTAACTTCATATCCAGTGTGAGATCTTCATAGGTGGAGTTGAGCAGCATCTGTGGACAGCAAAGAGCTAAACATCTTCT
This sequence comes from Entomyzon cyanotis, assembly GCA_024500445.1. Taxonomy (NCBI): domain Eukaryota; kingdom Metazoa; phylum Chordata; class Aves; order Passeriformes; family Meliphagidae; genus Entomyzon; species Entomyzon cyanotis. Next base: position 6,735,794 of record JAKEPQ010000852.1, read on the forward strand.
AGCCCCATAGGTGGACATGTAGCCAACGCTGAGTTAGTTCATACTGTGCAGGGTGGTTCTTGAATTTATTTCTGTTTTTTAAAGGCTGAAGAATTTCGCAGGGTTTGGAAGACTCCACCTCGAGAGAGAGCTGGCTTCTTTCACAATGTGAGGAAATCTGATCTGGAGAGAGGTGTTGAAAGAGTTGGAAGGTATCTAAAAGATTTTCATTATTAAAAAAAAAAATAATAAAGCAATTAAAAGCAAAAGACTGTACTGAGAGTACAGTTATTACTTAATGAACAATATCTTGAGGCAAAAGCCACTGCAGAAATATTTAATGAAGTATTTTGTAGTTGGATTTTTACTGTATTTTTGTATAAACAAAATAGCTAAAATGTGAGACCTGGCTTTCTTAGCTTTGGTGATAAAGATATTTTAGCTATTTCTGATGGTATGTATGGAATGCTTTTCACAGACATTTACTTGCCTCAATTGTCAGCTCTGAAATTAAGCATAGAGTGTTCTATGAAAGTGAGGGATTGTTAAAAGGGAGCAGAATGAAAAGATCCTAATACAAATGTGCTGCTTTTTAAAAGCTCTGTGTATGTGGTGTGTCCTTGCAGTTAAAATACCTTCTATCAGCAGCATGTGGGAAAAAAAAAACTTCATTAAAAGCTGACTGCATTTCATTCTTTAAAATAATCCCTCACTTCCTCCTACCTCGCCCATTCCCAAATAGAAAATGCTGTTGAATGCAGCATCAGTGGGAATTCATCTCTGTCTGATCTCTGGCTACAGTCAGCTTAAAGATAGCAATGTTTATGCTGCTAACTGCAACAATAGTAGATTAAATGAGGAAAATGCTCTAGAACAAACGAGATGATAATTTGATTGCTGAGGATGTGTCTGTGCTTTTGCAGACTGTTGATTGTTGTGGGATTGTGTTGCCTGGTTGCACATTTGTGCTCCTGTTCATAGCTGTTAAAATGTGATCAGAAACGTTATTGTCAAACTAATAATTATGTCTTCACAAATGATTCGTTTTATTTTATTTATTGCAGGGAGTTAGCTCATGAACTGGGGTTCCCGTGGGTTGAATACTGGGAATTTCTGGGCTGTTTTGTTGATCTGTCTTCCCAGGAGGGGCTGAGAAAATTAGAAGAGTACCTGAGTCATCGTGAAATGAGCGAAAAGGCTCAGCCAGAAACAGGGGAAAATGAAACCTGCAATAGATATAAAACTCCACATCCCTCTGGTAAGAAAAGGGCAAATGCTGCAAACAATAGGTTGTACCTGGGGAGAAGAGGGACAGAAAAAGCTTGGTGCCCAGGGGAAGCAGTATTCACCTGCTGTGGTTGCTGTTATTCATCTGTTACCCAAACAGTCTGATTACAGTATCAAAAAAGGAGCCAGCAACACCTGGGAACGTAGGGAGAAGTGCAGTCTTTATCTTTCATGTGAACTACTTTATTTGAGTGCAGCCCCCAAATGAAATCCCTGTAAGAAAATTTCTGTCTTCAGTATGTTTTCACTCAGAGCATTTGGGTATTCATCTTACAGAATTTTGTAATCCACAGATACAGAATAAATAACTTTTTAAAAATAAAAGAATAATTCCTTACAACTGTGAGGGTGAAAGACACAGGAAGCAAAACCCAGGAAAGCTTTCATACCTTAGACCACTGCTTGCCATGTGTGCATTTTGTATTTGTAGCTGTAGTCAGGTTAGTTCATGCTGTTGTTACCTAAAATCAGAGAGGTCTTCAGGAAATAGAATAAGCCATAAAGATTGTTTATTTGTTCCTAGTTTATTTACTGGACATTCTGTTTAAAGTCTTTTTATGTGTTGCTCTTGTTAAAAATGTTCACAGGCAAAAGTAAAAAGTCCTGCAATTCCATTTCTGTTGGAGCATTTTTGGACGAGGATGATGATGACATGAGTTTAGAAGAAATTAAAAACAGACAAAATGCAGCACGAAAGATCAGCCCCTCTCTTGTGTCCAAGGAGCCCACCATTGATGCCATTGGAGATGCTGAGTGTGATATCCTATCCATGGAGTGTGCAGGAAACATCATAGAGACCTCAGCTCCCCCCCCGGCACTACGAGAAGGAGGCTGCTTCCAGCAAAAACGGATTTTGCAGTCCTGTGTCCAATGAAAGGATTAGCAGTGACAGAAAGCAGCTGCATGACAGGTCAGAGTGCCTCATGTCACCCGTTTCCAATTTAATGTCAGAATTTGAAAGCTTGTCATTCCAAGAACAAAAGGCTGCAGGAGTATCTCATAAAATCACTGAGAAAACTAAAAATGAGGAAATTCTGGACAACACTTGCTATGCAGCATCACTGGCAAGCTCTTCTGAGCTGAGTGGTACAGGAAAACCTGGAGAGACCAAGTTAAGGACAGATCACAAAATGTCATTAGAAAAGGAGAGAATGTCCAGGGAATCTGCAATTCAGACTAAGGAGGCACCACAACGTCAAGAGCTTTCTTCCCAGAAGTTTCCTTTGAAGACTTCACCCACAAATGACAATTTAAAGTTATTCCTGCTTGGGTAAGAATTGCCTTTTTAAACTCTTACTTGAACAGGCAGTCTCTTTGTTTATACAAAAACTAAGTGTTTTATAATTGATATGTTTTATTGCCTGAACAAATACATGGTTCTCTTTTCATCTAGTTCTGTTTCCATTCTAGGGAGCAGCCCTCAAAGCTGGATAGTGATGTCTTAGCAGCAATAGAAGGAGCAGAGATTGATCCCCAGAAATACCCGATGATTTACAGATGGAAACATGCGGTGCAGTCCTACTCTTCATCTGACAGGCAAAGGTATTGCTGCAAACTCAGTCACAGGAGTTGAACCAAATTTTTAGCAGGTCAGCTTGAATAGCAGAATTACAGGCCTTGTTGCCCACAAAACCATGTTTTAAATATGCAGCAGTATTAACTGTTTTCTGAAGTTCATCACCAAGCCTTTTGGGCTGGTGTATTGGTAAGGAGTTTCCTGGTGCTGCAGTCATGTTCCTTCATTCCACTGCCATTCCAAGTAACTTTGAGCATGTCTCTGCAGACAAATCAGACATTAGTATTTTCCTCTTGGCCAATGTCTCACTGCTGATTTGGTACTTGGGTCCTTCATTGGACTCAGTGGTAGTTGTGCTGTTGGTTTGTGCTGTTGGTTTGTAACTCATGCCTGTTGTGGATGTAGTGCAGGAATGTTGTGTTGCATTGTGCTACTTGGGTTGTGCAGAGGGATGTTAGGGTGAATTTAGTATCTTGGGCATCTCTTTATTACTGTTTTTATTTTTACCCTGTATTATCCCAGTCCAAAGGAATTGTTCATGTGAGGATGGGGTGTGCCTTCGGGGCCATTTTGAAAGAAGTGATGTCTTACTGAGTGAGGCAGCATGTCTATATAGAATGTTTCCTGCTCTTCCTGATCCTTCTCCCAGACCTGTCTCTTACCAGATAGGATTTTTCTCAGCTGGTGCTTTCATTCTGAGATCTAAACTGATTCTAAGTCGAAGTGCTGCTCTCATTATTGCAGTTTTCTTTAAAAAGTGCACAATGACCTGTGGTTTCTTTCAGTTGGCCAAGTCCAGCACTGAAGACAAGATTCCGGTCCCAAAACACGGCTGCTGGCCTTCCAAGTGCTTCAGTGTACCCTAATTCAGGACGAAACAGTCCCATCCCAGGAAGTCCAGGAAAGCACAGCAGCTCCTCCTCGTTCCCTCCAGAGCCAGGGAGCCCTGGGCGCTACAGCCCAGCCGCTGTGCTGCGCTATTTCTCCGAGCCTCCTGCCCACTAAAACACAGCTCATCACCGCGGGACTTCAGTTCTGTTGTCATTGTCAAAGCGGAGGAAAAACTACAATGTTACTAAAGTGACATGAGGTTTGTACTTGGCTATTTATTTTTCCTCAATTGAGGACAACTGTATGTTTAAAAAATGGAATATATGTCTTAATGCCATATACGAGGTAGATTATTACTGGTGATATGCAAGAAGTTCGCGACAGTGCAGTTGTCCAGTAGCTCCGAATTAACCCTTGTTGCCGCCACGGTGAACTGAACTGTCCCTTAGCAATGGTGGTATTTACTATCACTACTTATCCTTATTGTAATGAACACACAGCCCTCAACTGCCTTTCTTTACCTTGGATAGTCGAGGAAACATCATCAGCAAATAGAATGCGGGGGAGGAAATCGATGGCAGGAAGGGAAACATTCTCCTGCTTGCAGGGGGAATGCTCAGAGTGAAAAGCCTGAAACGTCCCTGGGAGTGCAAGGACACCTTTGCAGTGTGGAGTAGGGATGTGAAGCCCTGTGCATAAGCAGAGTACTTAGAGCCAGCTGGGCTAGGCAGTTGATAGCCACACCCACACTCACCTGTCTGTCCATGTGTGCACAGATTTGCACAGAGACCCTCCAGTCTCTGCTTGTTCTGAGGCTGTTACAGACACCCTGATCTACCAAGTGCTTTAGGAATGGGGCACTATAGAAACTACTGGGATTCCTTTAGGTGGTAGTGTGAAGATTTAAGAAAAAAAAATTTAAAATTAGCTGGTGTTTTTCCCCAGAGAAGCTGTTAACACTAGGAGATTTTAATAGTTATTACACAGAAGCACATCAGCAATAATCTCAGCAAATTTACCAGCAAGATACCTTACCTTAATGGTCTAGTTTGTAATATATTAGCATGGCAGCCAGTGGCTCAGGAGGTGGCTATTTCCCAATTGTAAACAGAGAGGACTAAGGACTAAAAATACTTTTATGGAATCTGAGCTTTTACTATGTCTCTAGTGTTGACGTGATAATGAGTTTTTGTTACAGCATTCAATAATTTTATTCTTCAGCCTTCTGTAAGAATGACTTGTTTTGACAGCGCGGTGCTGAGAATAAGAAAGCTTTTCAAAACTCCAGAGTTTTCCTTACCAAGCCTAGTGGTTGTAATATTGCATGAAAGACTTCCAGAAAGAGAGCTCTCTACGTTTTAAGAAAAAAAAAAAGAAAGAAGACCTATCTATTGTTAAAAAGATAAATCTGATCAGAAAATGAAGCTCTGCAGGGCTGTGCTGGTGAGAAGGGATGGATTAGGAGGGGCTGGTGCCACACAGTGAGAGCTCAGAGCCACCTCAGGGCTGGAAGGGAAAGGCAGCAGGTGGAAGCAAGCACGGTGGGAGGCAGGAGGAACCTGCCCAGCCTCCCCACGGGGTCCCAACATTGCCGGGGCCATTCCAGACCCTGGAGCTCGCAGGGTTCCCAGCTGCTCACACGGCAGTGACTGTTGTACACAAACTGTGCACCCTCATAGGTTCGTGATTGGTACAAACCTAGAACACTGCACTTGATGCTTTTGCAAGCTTAGTAGTGCCTTTTGTAATATATTTTTTTAATTGAATTTTTGTTCTTTTAGAAGTTCGGGAAAAAAAAAAAGTGGCATCCACTTACTATGGGCAAATAAAACAGTTTTTCTCTGGGCTTTCTGAACAGTCTTTTAATGTCTCTAAGATGGATTAATTGGTGCGATAGCTCTCCAGTGGGAGAGAGACTCCTCTTTTAGAAATTATTCTGAAAAAAAAAAAAGAAAAAAAACAAAGGCTTATTTTGCTCTTTTGTTTAAATCAAGCCTAGTTCCATGGAGCTGGACATTAGAGCTAATTTACATAAACACCTCATTCAGTCATTTTCCAGACAAGTACCAGGGGCTTGGGGGGTGTCATACTTTAGGAAATACCTCTAAAAAAAAGAACCACAAACATAATCTGCTGTTACCAAGTATATTAACTGACTTTTTCATAAGGGTTTTTAAAAAATGATTGTTGTTTTAATTTTTTTGTTTTTATGCAGCAGGCTCTGTGGTGACAAAATATTTTAGGTCTGACATACCTACAGTTTTACTCCAGGTTTGGGGTTGGTTTTTTTTTTTTGGCTGGTTGGTTGGTTTTTGGGTTTTTTAAATAATTTAATGTAAATCACATCTTTGTCTTTCTGGAGAAAGTAATCAGCTGATGTAATTGCCTAATACCATGTTAAAGCCAAACTGCTGGGGTAAGTTGCTGTGGGTGCAGCTGCTGTTCTCTATGCTGCTCCTTCAGAGCAGTCATATAGCAGCATTGCCCTTTTGCTAAGTTTGTTACTGAGCCAGGAGACTGATACTAACACTCTAGTTCTTTGTCCTTTTTACCTTTATTATGCTTTGCTTCATTTTTTTTTTTTAAATATTTAAATATGTGTTACTGGTATGTACATGTAGCCAGACACCCACCACCCCCACTCACTCACCCCACCCTTGCCTTTCACTTTGTAATGTTGTTTTGGTTCAGTCAGGAGAGAATTTTTTTTTAACTGTGTTATGTAATGTGCATTAGTCCAGTTGCAGTGCACTTAAGAGGTCATTTTTCTAACAATGTATTATTACTTCAGCTATGACAAAAATAGCAATTTATGTAGCGATTTGATCATTTGTGATTTTGTGAAGAAAGCCCTTCAACACCGAGCCTGTGGAGACACTTTAAATCAGAGTGATAGTGCTTCAATTGTGTTTTCTTGGCCAAAAGTTCACTTTTAAAGGTGCAAAAAATTAGTTGTGTTTTTGTTGGTTGTTTTTTAATTAGTAAAATGTCATGTTAAAAATACAGAAGTATCCCTCTTTCTATTAAAAACCAACTGAATAGCTGAAATTGTCACCCTGTGTTCAGTGTATGGGATGTGGGGAGAAGGAGCTGGGTTGATGCCGTGACAGGCTGACTCACTGGTTAGTCCAGGTCTTGCTCACACAATACCTGCAGCTTTTGTGTGACAATGGACTACACCACCCCAGACTTAGAAGAACAGTTTTATAGTGTTGAAGAGACAGGAACTCAAACTAGGGTGAAAAGACATAATTTTAAATTTCACACTTTGCACCCCCAATTAAAGTGTCACTGAAACTACTGTTAATTTCTGTACCTGTGCCAAGAGGTGTTGTGTCCTCTGGCTGCCCACCAGGAGCTTGGTCACTGACACGGGGTGGAGAAGGGGATGTGCACACACAAAAAAATGCACAGAATTTTCATCTTACAGGTGCTGGTGCTCCTGCTCCTCAGGGTGGTGACACAGCCCTGCAAATGGCTGTGCTCAGGCTACTGCAGTTCCTCTCTTGAGCAGCTCTGTTGCCCTGAGCACTGTGGGACACAACAGCTCCTGCACTGGAAATCCCTGCAGAGTTCCTGCCACACTTGCCACAGCTGCCCATGCAGCCATTCAGCTGCGCAGACAGGAAAGAAAGACAGACCAAGCATTTTATTCAAAACTTTTAAAAAGTTAATAGACAAAAACTGATAAATTATTCTCATTGCATCAATGAGAGATACATCATGATGGTATTCTCTTGCCCCCCACACCCTGCACTACACAACATCAGAGTTTGTTCCCTACCAGTCCCAGTTCCTTGGAATTAGCCCGATGTAGCAGTTCAGTACCAAGCTCTTGAATCCTCCGTAAGTTGTATGCTCTGATAATGCTTCATACAGCTCTGACAGGAGTAATTTCAGCATCTCATCAACATCCCTACTGATCAGAGAACCTGTCAAACAAGTTAGTTATGTTTGCAGTCCTACAGTCCTTGCTCTTTCCCCAAGGCAGAAAATGCATATGGCAAAACTTTCCAAGCCTCCACCTTCCACCTGTTAACTGAGCCGAGTTTCTACAGCAGTTCAGGTGCCCAGCAAGCTTCAGAATGCTTCGGAGCCCTCCCCTCCCACAAGCCCAGCAGTGTCAGAACTGTATAAAGGAGGCACTTGGAGCATTCTGCCCCATGCCTGTCCTATGCACTTGGCCTAGAACAGCCATCCCATGGCCACTTGCTCACCATTTGGGCAACAGCAGTTTGCTCCAGTGCTGCAGAACCTCTGACCTGCAGCACCACGACCCTGAACTCAGTAGTGGTATTGCTCTGCTCTGAAAGGAAGGTATCAACAAACACAGATCAATGGGAAAGAGTACTCAAGAATATGAATCAGTAACTGAAAGCACTTTGAGAAGATTGCTGCTTTCTTTTCCTTCCATCTTCCTGCTACAGACTCATTGCTACAGCCTTCTCCAGACCATGTTTTAGTTAAAGGCTTTACAAGACTGAAGAACATTCTTAATAACATCTTGAAGGAAATCCTGAGGATGGTGGAACACTTAATATAAGCAGCAGTTAGTTCTTAGCACCACAGCTCTGAGGCAAATGGTTTTTTACCCTATTTCCTTTATGCTCGTAACCTCCAGGCACAGTTTACATGAGCTTTGTGGGGGCAGAGGGGAACAAAGACACAACATACTCAACAGTTTACAAAAACTGAAGCCTTATCCCTTTATCCTTTGAACAGCAGAATACCCTGTTTGTCATTTCTGCAGGAGCTGGAGAAGCTGGCTCACCTTTCATTTTAGCTGCAGTGTGATACAAAGCAGTTCCCACACCAATTGCCTTCCTGCACAAGAAAAATACCCACAGGAGCAAGCTTTGGTTAGAGAAATTCACAGCAGGGTGGGGGAAAAGTCAGTGCTCTTGCAACTGCTGAGCAGACATTCAATCTCTGTATTCCACAGCTCAGCTTTGAGTTTTGGGGAATACATAAGGACTGGACAGTTTCAGGCTTACAAAGGTTTCTTCTTTTCTGGACTGAAAGGCAGATATGAAGGAGGAAAGAGGCTAAAGGACATTTTAAGACAGCATCACACCCCAACGTAATAAAAATCTAGTGGTACTGTAGCAGAATGTGCTAGTGCAAAGAGACTAGAGGCAGCTCCTGGACAGCCATCCTTCCGTTTTGCTCATTCAGGTGCGTGTGATTTTGTCTGGAGGCATGAAACCTGTGTCACCCAGTGTTCGAAGGGCCACTCTGCCGTTGGGACGTATCACCAAGTGAGTGATGCTGCCATTGTTGAGAGACAGTCGCAGCCAGCCTTCTGGGGGGAACTGCAGTGCTCTAGTGAAAAAAACACATGTAATATTAATTCAGGAACAGACTAACATGCCCTCACAGCATCACCTTCTGTCCCAGGTAACGGGGCGGGGAGAGAAAGTGGAAAAATCAAAATTGGTGGGCATTGTGCAGCTTGTATACCAGTGCCCCCAGTCAGACTCATAAAAAAGACTTTCCTTGTGGAACTGATATAAACCAGCAGCGTCGGTAACTGGAGCAGGGCCAAGAGTGCACTTGGATAAGCAGAGTCCAGCAGATGGGTGTGATTACTGCTGACAGGATTAGTTCAAGTGGACAGAAGGTAGCAGCTCTAATGCAGTGCTCTGAGCAGCCCTGTCACACACAGGACAGGGGATGGCCCAGGCTCCAGCTGTCCCTGAGAGCCCTGAGAGGCCGCAGCACCACAAAACCTGTGCAGGTGGGACAGGGCAAAGCTGGCTCACCAGCCCAGGGCCACCTCCAGAGGGATGAGGTGGATGTGACAAACTGACTGTCACACTCCATTTCAGCCATGCCACCACAGCAGAGGCAGTGACACAGGATTCACTCCAGTGGCCTGCATGTGCCTAGAGAAGAAGTTCACAAGAACTACATTCGATCAGAACCGTCATTCTCCAGGATGGGCAAAAAATAGACCTTGTGCCTTCCACAGAAACACAGCATCACAGCTGGTCTGCAGCCATTCTGAAATTCCTAACTCAACAGGTGCTCCATGAATTCTATTAAACAGCTGGAAAAAATACCGTGTTGCCTCAAACAGCTTTTGCCTCTGATACTGAGGAATAACTTGGTTTTGGCTCTTAACGAGAGTCTTGTAAAAAGCCCAAGAAATTACATACCAGCTACAGCCAAGCTAGATTCAAAGGGAATGTTACATAGATTGTGTTCAATTGTGCTATCAGATTGCCTGGAATAGAAGGCACAGAAGAGACGTTAAAATGAAGAGGAAAGCAACAGCAAAGAGAAAAAGGATGTATTTCAGAAAAAGCCTTGGCAAGAGCAACATGATATTCTTTAGCACAGAAAAGAATATTCTATTTACCTGATCAATAATTTTAAGTATAGCAATTTTGAAAAGCTCTGAATCAGCCCATAGAGCAGACAGGCCAGCATTTAACTAGCTCAGCTAAATAAAGCTAACTGAAATTGTTGTAGGTATTGATCAGATTAAAGTTTAATCACATCTGTCCTGCTCACAACAAATTATCTTACAGACAGTGCTTTGTCGATGGGGAAGAGGAATAAAACAGACTCAGCTGACTGGATACAGAGACAGGCATAGATCCAGAACTGTTTTCTCCTTTATGAACAACCTTGATGTTACCGGAAAGTTCCACTCTCCTCTTAATCCAATACTGGATGTTACTGCAAAAACACTAATGCAACTTGAACATAACTCAAAAATTTCCATTAGTAAAGAATTCCCAAAACTAAATCAAACTTTAATTATGTAAGATCAAATTCATGTCACCTCAGTGAGATGCATCCAGTCAGATGCTCTATTTGTAATCTTTTCCAACAGTCCACACAGGCCCTGCCCTCATGTTTATGGAAGCAAAAGCATATGGTAATGAAAGCAACTGTTCAGGTGTACAAAAAAGGTTAAGTCTCACCAGTTTAGCCATTTTGGCTTCAGAATAAGAATGAAAGTGTTCTAATTTTCAAATGTACCTTGATGAAGTTGCAGAAGCAGCTTCTCACAATGCAGGCACTGATCTCCAACCACTTCAAAGAAACCACTCAGCACATCTCCCCCCTCAGTGGTGCCATAAGCCAACCCTTTCCAGTCAGCCCTCCCCTGAGCAGCCCCAGGGGAGCAGCCAGCCTGTACCTGCACACGATGTAGCGGATGACGTTGGCGTGGCACACGAAGATCTCGTAGCTGTCCTCCTCCTGCTTGGCATCAGCTCTATGAATGAAGTTTCGAAAAGCAGCCTCAATTCGAGCTCCATCTTCGTAATACTGCTAAAGGCACCGAGGTCACAGTTACACACAGCTCAGAGCAGCAGCTGCCACTGCCTGCACTCCCCAGGGCCTCAGCTCCTCCAGTGCTCCTGCTTACAGGGGTCACACCTGAGGCTCAACTCATGCTCAGGGGCTGCAGGTTATTTTAACTGGTCTGCACACTTACTGGGGAGGAACAAATACGCAATTATCTAAGGGCTGTGATAACAAACATCAGCTCAGATACTGCAAGTTACTGCTACAGTCCATATACAGTACACTGAAAAAAACCAAACCATAAACAAAAAAAACTTTAAAGAAAAAGTTACCACAGCTTCTGGTTTCCAGTGGGAGACTGGAGGGTCTGGTTCTATAGGTGCTCCCTCTCTCAGCAGATCAGTACTGATTTTTTTGACTCCTGAAATATTAGGTACACATTCAGAATGCAGTTATTCACATGCCATTACAAACAGCCCCACAACTCCACAATCAATACATTTTTCAGTGTATTTCTTTGAGGAAGGCTTCTTCTCCATCCTAAAATCCATTTTAGTCTACACAGTTCTGTCAAGGGATGTGAATCTCTCCAACAGAGTTGTTTTACCATCAATAAGACAACTTATTCCAACTATGAAAAAAACAGCAAGTGAGTTTTCCCTGTTACACTTTTACAAAGTGTAACAGTGTAACTTTATAAAAGTGTTTTACAGATGAACTGAAAACAAGCAGCATTATGGCTGCAGGTTTCTTTATAAACAGACATATTCACACAGGACTAGAAAATGGCTAAATAACACCTCAGCCTTAAGGAGAAGCTTTGAATTCTACTGAATGCAATTTTAAGGATCCGAAGACAATGAAAAATTAAGGGAAGGCTCTTACCTGGGAGATGCTTGCTTATAATTTCAGTTGTTTCAGTTGCTCTAGTCATGGAAGAGTGGATAATCTGATCAAATTTTAATCCCAAACTCGCCAGCCTGTGTCCAGTCAGTTCAGCCTGCTCTCGACCTTCAAAAGCACATTCATTACATAAATTGGTGACACTCCTGGAAGCGCCTCACGCAAACTACCAGAAGAGTTCTCTAACACACATAAAAGGTCTCCATCCATGTCAGGCTTTTTTTCTTTCAAAAAGCAACTGGAAAGCATTTTTATCAGTCACTGCTTATTCAGGCCAAGCTTACTGATTGGACAATTTCAAGTCATATTTTGATTGGCAGGAAAAAAATTGTTTTAATTTAGAAAAACAAATTTCAAAACTTATTCAGCAACTTCCACTGAAGTATTCAATATCCCTGCTAGCCTTGTCCCAAGGAAGCAACAGACCCCTCAGGCCTGACACAGTGTTGCTGCTCATAAAGGCAACACCAGCTTGGCACAGTTCACAGCACCTGGGCAGCCTCAGGAAGGTTCACCCCACCTTTCAGGCAGGCAGGTGAAAAGACAACAGACAGGTTAAGTCACTTACCTAAGTCTGAGACAGGATTAAGACTATGCTTTGTTACCAGTTTAAAATATCAGATGAAGCCTGAAATTAGCATTTCACTCCTGTTTGTACACCAGTAATTATGACGTGGGTGGAAGAAAGCCTACAATAATAATTCTTCCCCCTCTGAAAACAGTGTTGACACATACATAATCAAGGAAGTGTCCACTGCTTTTAAAGTTCATTATTAAAAGTAATACTAATTAGCATTTGAGACCTAGTCACAGGATCAATGAGGTAAGATTAACAGAGACAGAGGTTATCCTCATTTCATGTAACTGATTAGCAGTACTCCCACAAACAGTGACAGCAGCAAAAGTGAAATGTATTTAATTATAAACACTGCAACTGAAAGTCAGTGGTGTTTTCTTTTCAATGAATCAGCAGATTAAATTAAGAGAAACACAAGTCACCTTTTTAAGAGAAATCCATCTCAATGGAGGGAAGTTTAAAAGCCTCAGCCCTTAGGAATTACATCAGCTGGCATGAAAATTTGCTCAAACAACCTTAAGATAATTGGGAATTTCCTTTGACAAGTTTCTTTACAACTTAGTGTGTCCAGAACTCTCTAAATCACATCATAATGTTTGGATTTAGAGGATCAAAACTGAAGGAAACAAACTTATTCATGACATCATAGTGCCACAAAGGAATCCAGAAAGTGGATTAAGGTTTGGCAAGACCTGGGACAGTGCTGAGTTACTGACCTGTATTCATCAGGACAGCACATGTGAAAAAATAATTTCCTCAAAATGCAAAGTATGATGCTGCTAGTGGTACCTACCCAGTGGGGTCAGAGTTCTGTCTTTATCAGCACGGCCATCCAAATTATACTGCGAATGACGGATAAGGAATATGTGCCTGGTGGCTTTTGCTTTGTAGTGATCTAAGCGAGAGGCAAGTTCTTCTTCCCCAGTTTCTTCATTTTTCTTTTTGAGGTTGATAAGAGCCAGTGGTTCACGTCTAAACAAACACATTTAAAATGTCATTTTTAGACAGGGGTGACTAAAAGGCAGAGGAATTTTACAGATATATAGCCTTGCCTTATTTCCAGATATAGTTGAAGAACCGACAATTTAGCCACTTGTATCACAAAACTGATTCAAACCTTTGTGTGAGAGGTATAACCAAATGCCTGCACTAAAAAAAGTTTATGGCATAGGTGAAAAGGTGTAACTTGACACAGATAAATTTGCCATTTGAATTAATTCTTGGGAAATAAAAGCAACGAGCAACAGAAAATCGTGTAGTATATAATACTAGGGTTTTTACAAGAAAAACTAACCAGGAAGGATATCCAGGAAAAGAGGAAAAGGTCTTGACTTTTGAGCATTAAAGAAAGAAAATGTTCCATATCTAAGAGGCCCTGTGATAATACCTACAAAATTTGCACCTTATCAATCACATCAAATGACTAAAAAGCCACACCCCCTAACAACATCCTAGAAAGACTCCAGCCTTCTGCAGTGCACATTGAGAATTATTTTCTGCTTTAAACTAGGTCACATCAGGTCTCTTCAGTAACACTTTCTTTTATTTTTCAGCCTGAAGTGTTTTATTTATCCTTTCATTTTTTTCAGCACTCTCTCCCCTCATGCCACTTTCATCTCTCTTCCACTTGTCACACGTGCTCCCTGCTCTGCACATCACCCAGACAGCTGACCTGGTTCCTCCTGAGGACACTGGGATCTTCCCATCTCTCTCTGCTATCACAGATTCATTGATCTCCCACTGCCAGCAGCAACCCTGCATAATCCTCACCAACCAACCCTGTCCAAACCCTCCCCACACTGGTCTGGGCCCCTCTCTGCACTGATCCTCCACCCCACTAACACAAGTCCTTTTGCTATGTCACTCCACCTCAGAGCATATTTCATTCAAAACAGACCTCACTTCTTCCATCATTATAAACAAACTTACTTTTTTTTATTCGTTGATAGATTTTTAAAATCAAAAATATTATTTTTATTTAGTTTTGGACAAAGTCGTTTGTTCACAGAAAATTGCTGATTTCCATACCTATTTCTCACAGCAAGACTGGCTGTGCAAAGCCCTCCTGCCTCCATTTTGCTTTACTGAACACATGATCTCCATTAAACAATGAGGCTCAACTCATTCCTCAAGCTGCTAAAGTTCAGCAAGGCATTAAAAATGAAACAATAGTCCAGTAACAAGATGTTCTATTGCCATTTCCTAAGATACTTCTTTGGATTTACTGGAAACTATATTCCTGGCAAGACACAATACGAAAACAAAAAAAAAATCTCTAAAATCAATTCAAGCACATTTATAAAGCAGCAAGAGAGTAATTCATCTGATGCCTGAAATGAAGTATTCCACATGAATGAAACTATATCCATCTTCTCCAAGAAATGAGCTGTACAATTCCTGTGCAAGCAGCACAGCTCAATCCAACACTGCAAGTGTGATATCCTATCAGACCAATAACAAGTCTGATATTTCCTCTCTTCTGTTTCAAACTTGAAAAGCCATCAGTTGTTAAAAAATATTGTAGTATTTTGTTATGTGCTCAAGACTTAACTTTCTATATATTCCCTGCCCCCAAAGAGCAGTGCTCAGATATTCTGTGTATTTATAAGCCATTTAACAACTTTTCACATTAAGTGCTTCTGCCAATAACATCCAAAAGCCAAGGTTAAGATTTCAAGCAGGCACAACCTAAGCCCCAGCACACCAACTGGTAGACAGCAAGCAGCAGAAAACAAATTGATCTGGGGTAATATATTCACACTCCCACTGTTTGCACACTATGACAAACGGTGATACACTATCCTGAACTGCTAGGAAGTATTATCTGGCCGTATTTGTTCAGGCAGTGGTGACACCTCTGTAACTTATAGCACAATCTCTACTTCCTGGATTGGTTTAAAAATAAATTACAAGTCTGAAAGTACGTTAGAATCCCTGAAGAAAATCAACCATTTAGCAGAACCAGGAAGGCCTGGAGCTGCAGTTGAACAATCAGCTTTAGTATGTTCCTCAGTGTAACTGTGTAACCAGCTATAACCTCATTTAATGAAGGTTTTATTTTTATCACTGGACTGTACATAGCCCTATTTATATGACCATTTGATCCTGTAGCCTCTCAAAAATCAAAACTATGCGTTATACAATGAAAATCTGTTAGTGCTTAAGTTTGGATTTACTATGATTAAACTGGAGCCTGACATAAGTCTCCCCAGGGAGATAATTCTACCAGATAGCTGCTAAACGAGCCAAAGCTCAACACAGATATCTACACGTTCTAATTAAAGATTCAGAAAAAATGCAGTCAACCCTTGCGTGAACGTGTTTCAATGCCGAAAAACACGACAGAGCCGGGCTGAAAGCGGCTCTGCCTTTCCAAGGATTTCAGAGCAGGAGCAGCAGGCGCAGTGCCTGCCCAGCACGGGAGAGCCTCGGCATCCCCACGGGAGCTGCTGCGAGCTGGAAACCTTGGTGCAGACATACAGCAACACCGAAACGTGGTTAAAAAAATAAAATATTTTTTAAAAAAAAAGGGACGTCTTCTACCCAGTGCTTACATTTGTCACAAGCCTAAGGCTTTGCAGTCTCGCTGGCTGAAAGCAGCAGAATAAAGGGATCTGAACAGGGCAAGTCTCCGGGCTGCATGAACAAAACCCAGAGCTGCCTCCTCCCTCCAGAGCACTCGATCGCTCCAGCGCTCCACGGGTGCTCACCAACTTCAGCTGCGTTCTGCACTGAGCAGATCTCCACACGGAATTTCCCGGGAAACGAGTCCTGGTCCCGCTGGCCGGGGGGTGCCCGGTCGGGCCGGGGCTGCTCCCGCGGGTACCCCAGGCCTCCCGACCCCCGAGGCCCGGCCCGCCCCGAGCCCGCTCCCCGCTCCCCCGGGGCTCCGCAGGGATCCCCCGGCCCCCAGCACAGCGGGGCGAGGAGCGGCCCCGGCCCCGCGCCCACCTGTCCCAGTTGCTGTCCCAGTAGCTGCCGCTGCCCGCCGGTCTCTCGATCCAGCCGGCGGTCGGCGGGCAGGAGGCGGCGGGCGGCAGCAGCAGCAAGCCGGGCGGCGCGGCGGAGGGCACGGCGGAGCCCCCCGGGCGCGGCTCGCTGTCGCCGCCGCCGCCCCGGGCCGGCTGCTTGCCCACGACGACGGCGGAGAGCAGGACGGAGCCGCCCGCCAGCCCGCAGGCGGCGAGCGCCAAGGCGCGGCGGACCGACATGGCGGGGCGGCCGCGTGCCCCTCAGCGAGCCCGCCCAGCCCCGCCCCGGACGGAGCGCGGCGCGGGGCAAGATTCCTCACGAACGGGAGCGGGAGCGGGGCGGCACCGAGCCCACCGACACCCCGGCGCCCCGCACACCCTCACGGGCTCTCTCCCCAGCCGCGGTGCCCGCCGAGCTGTGCTCGCCTCAGGCCGGGCTCATGGCTGGTCCTGCCCGGCCGGTCCCAGCGCGGGTCACCGTGTGGGGCTGGAGGGGATCCCCGCCAGCCCGGCCTGCTGTAACCGCCCGGTGCGGTGAGCAGTCCTTCGGGATAGAAGAGACCTTACGTTGAGTCCAACCACTAACCGAGCGCTGCCAAGCCCGTCATACTGAGTGATAAGCCCTGAGCCCTATCACTGTGTCCAGCTGCTCCTCAGTGCAACAAAGACAAGGAGCTACCAGAGAGGGTCGAGCAGAGGCCGTGAAGGTGATGAGGGGTCTGGAGCATCTCTCCTGTGAGGGGAGACCGTGGGAGCTGCGCCTGTTTAGTCTGAAAACTCTTCACTGGTGCCCAGTGACAGGACAAGGGGCGATGGCACTAAACTGAAACACCAGGAGTTTCACCTCAACATGAGGAAGAACTTCTTTATGTTGAGGCTGGCAGAGCACTGGAACAGATGCCCAGGGAGGTCATGGAATCTCCCTCTCTGGAGACATTCCAAACCCAGCTGGACGCATTCCTGTGTCACCTGCTCCAGGTGACCCTGCCTGGGCTGGGGGGGTTGGACTGGTTGATCTCCAGTGGTCCCTTCCAACCCCAACAATTCTGTGATTCTGTGACACAGGAACCAATCTCTTACAGTCAGCACTGGAAACCAGGAACCTGGTTTTATTTTGGGAAATAAAAGTGGTTACTAGCCAGATGGACTCAACAGAGCAGAACTGGCAGCATCTGCCCAGGCATTCCCATCCAACCACTTGTGCCTCTAGCCTGAACTGCTCCCCTCTTCACATGGAGACTCCCTTCAGAAGGAGTGGAATGTTCATTATCTCACACTGGAATGTTAATTACCTGTAGGTAGGCAATGGTCCTTTCTTAGCCTCACAACTGAGGCCTCAGGGAAAGGGAACCAGAACAGAGCCCCCTTTTCCAGGGCTGACATCCCAAATTCAGCACTGGTTTCTACCTGACAGATTCAGTAGTTTGCAAATGGTGACAGAACTGCTGCCGAATGTGGACCTTGGGATGCCAGCAGATTTTACAGATTCCATTATCCAGCCTTTGCATATTTAATTATGCATTCTTACCACTCCTGTCCACCTGTTCAAGCTCCAACTCCATACCCACATTCCCCACACTACAAATTCTATAATACTATTCCTGTTACTCCACTAACATGCCAGCTGGGCAAACAGTTTCCAACTGCCAAATTTCAACCAGTGTGAGTGACTCCAGAGCAGCTGAGACCAGAGCCTGTCCCCCCTGAGTACACAGAGATGTGCTCCCCTGAGCCCTGGGGCTAACAGGCTACAAGGGTGCTGTGCTTGCCCAAAAGAAAATGGTATTTCTGCTAGTTAAGCCACCTTCCGGCTTTCCCAGCAGAGTGTCTTTCCCCTGTCCACCACTCAGTGTCTCTGTCTCACACACATACGGTGCAGAGGAGACACACATCTGACTGGAGCACAGGTCCTTTGGCCCTGGGGCATTTCACAGACCAACAGTGGCTCCCAGGGGTCACATTAGTGACTCAGACCCTGATGAAAATCTGCTACAGGCCCTCTTGTATCCTTCTTGCCTGCTCATTCTCTGTATTTATGGTACTAAGCATTCTGTTTCTTCTTATATAGCCTTAAAACGTTAATTTTATTCTTTTTCTTCAGTTTATCTTATTATATAGGGAGATGTGTGTATTTATATTGTGTATGTTCTTTCTTACCAAGACCCCAGAAGAAAAAAGTTTGGTTTCAAAAAATCTCACCTCCTAAAGTAGCACAGTCCCTTTTCCCCAGGTCTCAGTCTCCCAGAGTCCTACAAATGAGTTCTAAATCTTTTCTCCACCATGAAAGTTTGAGACTGTTGTTAAGCAATAGTCAAAATTGTATCCTCAGCACAAAAAAAGTATTGCTGAACATCTGGGTAACCTCATTGTGCTAGAAAATGAAAATGGATAGTATTGATTGTTTGCCTCAGTGCTGCATTTTTGGCTGTCATTCTTCACCATCAGGAATCTCCTGTGCCTCTGCTCCATTCTGCAATTTATTTTTGCTTAGATTAGGTACTAATGCACTTAGACAATTTATGTGCAAAAGTCTTTTGAGATTACTTTAGATTTTCCTCAGTATGTCAAAAGATGTTATTTTTAATTAGAATGTTTACCACCTCGTGAAACTTGCAATCCAATTAGGTAAAAAAAGAAATCTCTAAAAATGATGTTGAAGCCTACTATTAGCTTGAATATACAATCCTGTGTTCCATCAGTACCTACCCAGCTTCTTGCTCTTTGTTCTTTTTATGCGTATTTATATTGCTGCTATTGTAATCCAGTTTTATTGTGTTGTATTTCATCTGTAAGCAGAAAATCCATCTAAGAGGATAACAACCTACTGATGCCCACTAATGGAATTATTCTGTTAGCAAAAACAGTAAATGCTTGTGCTACTGATGCCATAGGTCCAATCCTCAGGGATGATTCCCAGGGGCTTATCCCATTTCTGTGGTTAGATGCAGAGATACCTTCAAGGAGGATACCCAAGGTTAGGACAGCCTCTGAACTGTGCTGTGACCACAACAAAGAAAAGAGAAATGAGCAAGCTAGCAAAAGGTTGGCAGAAAGGTCAGCACAAGTGGAGCCCAACAAATGGTTTCCCCTGGCAGGCAGAAAAATCCTGCGGCAAAACAGGCCCACAGCAGCCCCCAGGGTTAACTTCACCAGGAATACAAACAGCTCATCTCTTGATGGGACTTGGATCACTACGGGGATGAGTCAGTGTTTGGCTGTTTTACCATGAGCTACAGGGAGAGCAAGGGCAGGTCTCTAGCTTACAACTGGCAAGCAAAATTTATGAACTTTTAGGCTTTTTTTTTAGACAAAACAGAGTAATAAAAGGACATTTGAAACAAGGAAAATGTGGTTCTGAAAATCCTCTTCCATGACCTCAAAAATATTTACTTACTATGTATCACTTTCCCAATATTTTAAAAAAAAAAAAAAAAAAAGTGTAAATTTACTCTCAAAAGAGCAAGAGAGAGAGAGGAAAAAATTTAACATTATGTCATTTGAACCACATGTATTCAGACATACACTGTGGACTTACTGCTGGCCTTCCTCAAGGAAATATTGATGTCATCCTGGCCTGCTTCAGACCCTGCAACATTTAAATGATACACTAGTTTAAACTTCTGGGTTATAAAATGATGCTACTTAAGCTCACTTAATGCATTTTTTTAATAGAGCAAGAGAGAATACTGCTTTTAAGCAACTCTGGTTAGTATGATTTGATCAGATAAAAAAATAAAAAAATACTTTGAAGCAGATGCTGGCTTCCTGACTGTATCTGACTGCATTGCTGAAGGGTAAGCAGAACTACACAAATACTGTGTTGGTTAAAAACAGCGTAAAATTTTGGGAGATTTTGGCATGAAAGAAACTCTGCATATATATATTTTAGCAGTGATTCAGATCTTGAATTTAATCTAGGTGTTGTGAATCACCTACTAGAGGATTCTTGAGATTTCCTTTGACCAGAAAAAAAATGAGAAGCTCATTTAAGATTAAAGACTTGTCCTCTTCCCCAGGCACACTCTCTATAAGCATATTCAAAAGTAGGCTTTGCCTTATCTAAAGCATACAAAGTCTTTATATCATGAATGATTAATCCATTTCTTAATTTTGCACTTACAGTCACCATCTTTCTAACTGAAGTAGATTGAAAGAAATTTTTTAGTAATAGTGGGCATCACTGGTAAACTGAAGTATTTCTAATAGAGCTATAAGAAACTGCTTTTCTTTCCTGTGACTGAAACACTTTCCTTACTCCTTTAGTAAGGAGGGAGTGAGCCTCTTTAGTACACTGGGACTACTGAGAATTTTTAAAAAATCTCCTTGCAAAGACTTGTACTTCTTAAACTATGACAGGACAGTTCTAGGACCAAAGCCTGTCTTCTGTCTATTGGCATATGAAGCTTTGCCTCTAATGGAAAGCATGGAAAAAAGAGTTTCTACAGAGGACAAGAATGAAAACTTGGAAAATTCCCTCAGATGTAACACCCCAGATGTGGGGGTGTTACCTGCCAGATTTTCATGGGCTCTAGAATCACATGGGGTGTGCCTTGAATGCTACAGGGCTTTGGAGGCTTTTGGAAATTGATGTCCCATCATGTGCAGGGGTTGTGTTTCCAGCATTAGGTGTCACAGTTTGTTACTGACAAGTCCTTCTTAGTACCTTCGCTTTCAGTCATCTAAAGCCAGAAGTTTTCACGCTACCAAACACATTCAGAGTTGCAAATCAAGACACACCAAAAATGTAATTGTGAAAGACCTATAAAAAATAATTTCTGAACTGGAAAACTAGTTTTATTACAGTCTCTGGCCATTTCATTAAGTAAACACCTCAGTTCTGTCCCTGAAGTCACACTTATGAAACTAAGGGTTTATAACAGCCGTGCTAACATTGCATTATCTAATGTAATGCTCTAATAAATGATGATGTATCATGCCAGAAGGGTTTAATTTGAAACAGATGGTCTAAAGAATGGAAACATAAGCAAAGTATTTCACTGTAATCATTCTCCAGGAGACAAAAGGGGATTTGATGTCATTGCCTCAAGGACCACCTGCCCCCCTCAACGTTTTTGTCTCAGATAACAGTAAACTTTGATTTTGCTAATGAAGCACAGGTGCTGCTGATAGCTCCCAACAATGAAACAACACAGGCATTTCTCCTAATTCTGATTAGCAAGTGAGAATTTGCTTTTGAAACAGCATATGCTGCTTTTGCAAAGTTCAACTGATCTCCCTTTGCACCATTTTCCTTTATTTTTCTGTTTTAGAAAGAAAAATAAATAGTTGTTATGGTCTTGACAGTGCTGGCTTCTATTGCATTTGATAGTAACCGTCACTACAGAGCATTTAATATTTAGGCACTGCAGTCTGTAAACTCAGCACTGCTTTTGGGTGCCCTTGCAAACCACTAAAAAACATTCTCTGCAAAATTCCCTCAGCAGGAAAGAGACTGCGCTGCTTGCAGAACCATCTGAGACACCATGACGTACATAATTACACACTTTAGGAGATTTCTAGTTCTAAGGATCCTTTTAATGCTTTACAAGAAATACAAAGGCAATATTCTAGCTCCCTCAAATACCCTTTCCTATCTCTCTGCCAGGAGCTGTTTTAGATATTCTCTGCTTTACTTCAAAAAAATCACCCTAGGGATGAGCTTGGCACAGGCTGTCTAAACCCCGCTGATTCTTTTTTTGGCAACAGCATTTAAATGCAGTGTTTTCACGTACAGGCTGCATTGAGGATGTGCAGGCAAAACCCAGGGATGAAAGAGTTTTGGGGGAAGTGATGCTAACTCCAGGTCTGGGGAACCTGGGGGATATTCAGCCACACAGGTGACATTCTCCGCTGGTGACAGGGCAGAAATAGCAGCTGCAGCTCCAATTTAGCCAGACAAGCTCTCCCAACACCACCCCCACTTCAGAGAGACCAAGGCCCAGGCCAAGCCAGGGACTTCCTTACACCACATCTACCTTTTAATGTATGAATAATCTTTCTGAAGGCAGTGGACCTTGTCAGTATTGTGCCAGCACGTAAAAACCCCCACACTGTGCAGGAGAAATAATGACCTTTGGAGAGATTTCATTTTTGTATTTCAAGCTTCTCTCTGCAATGCTGAACACAATTTCTTCCCCTCACCTCTAATGAAAAATTCAGAAACCCCCAAAGCAACCATTTACTTGAGAGTTCAGGAGCTTCAGGCCTTAAAATCCAAAGCACTGTGAGACCAGTCCAAATAGCTTGGAAGTAAGAGAAGTTAATGGGATATTCAACTGTTTCAACACGGATGTGCGCTTAAGTGTCTGCTACACATTAGTCACACTATCTAGTAAGCTTGGTACAAAGCCAGGAGCTAAGAAATCTTTCATATTAATTGCTATTCTCTTGACTCACCGTGTTACCAACTCATGTGTAGTAGTGGCTGAGAGCATTGTCCTGGGTGCTCTGCAGAGCCTCTGTGAGCACAGGTGCCCTACAGATTCTGGGGGATCAATTTCACACTGTGCTCACTGGATTTATACCTCTAGGGAGAATACCAGTGGAAAGATGGATTTGTTCCAGTGACAGTATCTCTTGAAGAAAAAAGGGGTAACATACATCTACATGACTGCTGGAACACAGAAATAGCCTTGATCAGCAGAGCACCAGACAGTAAGTACAGTGCTCTCTCCTGACGGTGTGGTTGTGAGCACTGCTTCCAAATAAGAGGAGTTCATGCAGTTCCTATGTCTGATCAGTGCTTGTTTTTGCCTGAACACAAAATGCAAAGTCCAGGACTGAGGAAACAGAATCTAATTTCAGTTATTACAGTCAACACCTGGATCCTCTGGAAGTATTCCAAGCTTTCATTAGTCTGAGACCTGTCCTACAAAATAGCACACACACCCACAGTCTGAATCTTATAGATGGGAGCAGCACATAATGATGATGTTTCACCTGAGAGAGGTCATTTTAAAACGCTTTTTATCAACAATTAGAAAATCATGAAGAGCTTCTTCTCATATTACAAGACTCATTACTACACATGTCGTCTCTCTGTCTCATTCTCAATACTAATAAGCACAGGACCTAATTATCCCCATTTATAAATAACTTTCCTCATCCTATCTCTGTCCAACAACGTTTTGGCAGGCATCCTCAGCAGAAGATTTGAAATTATGTCTCTGCCAAAAACTATTGCTGCTGATGAATCACAGCACACACAATTGAAAGGCTGTGGTTGGTTTTATAAATATCTGGGCACATACATATGTATGTAAATGTACGTGTATATTTATGTAGGTGTGTGTGTGTGTAACAACTTGAAAATTACTATAGGTATAGATCAGGCAAAATGGCATTGTGGCTCTCTCTTCCAAATTATGTTACTGAACTTATTCCATCAAATTTCTGCTAATGTATTCATGCATTTCCTAGAGAAATGTTAAGGACCCTCAGGTAAAAATCAGCCTGCTGCATTGAGCCAGTCTGACCACCACATTAGTTTAAGTTATTCAAGTCACTAGTTGTAGGATTCAAGTGATGAATTTATCCTTAAGCATAGGATTAGGCCGTCATGGAGCATCCAAGGAACTCGGCTTCAAAAATCAAGTAATGTCAACCCAGGCTAAGGAGAGCATTGCTTTCCCAACCCATGCAGGGGATTGCTAATAATAGTAGCAGTGTATATATATATATATATATATATATATATATATATATTTATACATATATAACTGAACCAAAAGAAGAGAGCACACCCCAAGTCCCTTGTACTGAAAAAGGACTCTCTCCATCATTTGTGTCACAGTGCTGAAATGCAATCCTGCAGCATCCAGGGCTTCAGAGATACATAAAGAGAGGCTGTATAAATATTTTTGCCTTTACAGTTAAATAAGCTCATGTGACTTCTGTTTACACATGGACACACCTGTTCTTCATATTCCTTAAATCAGGATGTGTTAAAAATCTCAGGGATTAATAATTTCTATCTTCTTCCTCTCCCTTATTAGAAAGGGAATATTGAGTAAAAGACCATACTAGCAAAGGAATAATTTTTTGCACTAATAGACTTCATTCCTTCTTTACAAGCTTTATGTGCTGTGAATATGGTAATGTAGATAAATGGATATGTACTGCTGTATAACACTAAAACAAACACAAAAAAAAGACAGGAATTAATAACATTTTTCACATGGCAGCACAGCAGCTCAGTCCTTGCTCTCAAGAGAAGATGGACTGGGTTTCCTCAGCTGCCCACGACATGTCAATGGCTGTGGAACTCAGCTCATGATGTGTTCTGTGCCTCACCAGCACATCACAGTGTTCCCCCTTTTCGAGGTCACTCTCAACCTACAGCCATTTCTTTTACTGGATTTCTGCTCAGTCATTTTAGTTATTATTATATATATGTACAACTCCTCCAAGAAGCAGGCAGGGAAGAGCAGAACTGCTTAAGGCAATGAAGCATATGGTCTCTTGGAATGAGGATTGTGCTGTGTGGGTATTGTGCAGAGGGTTTGGATTACAGGGAAATACGCAGGGGGCCAGTGGAAGGATCAAGGCAGAAATGTCTTTTATCTATTTACTAAAACAGCTTTCCAAAGTCAGTGTGAAAGACCAAGATTATTGTCAACACCCATCACAAACACCCAAAAACTTCCTCCCCAAGTACGTGAGCTGAGAGAAGCTTTCATTTGAGGCTAAATGTACCCCAAATATGCCCTATTGCTCCATGACACCTATGGAAGGCATCTGCTTGACTTCAGCTACAAGCTGACTGCAAAACAGTAGCACTTGAGCCTCTCCCAAACTCAACACATTTGTGAGTCAGGAAGTCACATCCCCATCCAACATGGAGCACAGAAGGAGGCACAGAAAGACATATGAGGCAGCAGGAATGTGTAGTGGAGTCAGGAAGTGGTGCCAGAATGCCTGAAGCCCATTCCTGTGCCTCACGTGTGGAGGAGAACATCTGGCTGGTACCTCTGTCCCTGGGAGTCACAGCTTGGTGCTGCGAAGCTCCCAACAACAGCACTGCAAAGTGTGTGAGTTTTGATGGAGGAGATTGTGGCCAACAGCAGAGCAGTTTGTCTCCACTATGTCACAGTGTGGCTGAAAGATTAGTCATAACCAAGTACCACCTATTTATAACTACTTATTTCTCTATTTTTAAGTCTGTTGTTTTAGGTATCTGTCAATGAGACAATAAGGGCTGATCCCAAGGCCAGATGGATCTATAATATCCACACTGCAAAAAATGGATTATGCTGTTACTCACTGAGTTTACTCAGACACTGCAGTTTCTACAAGATGAGTTTTTCCTAGGAAAAGTAGCATTGGCTTGTATTAAACAAAAAAAAGACAAAACAAAACCAAAAAACCCAACAATCCTTTCACCATCTGTTCCCATGACTGTACAAGAGAAAAAGCTGACAGCAAAGCTGTATTCTGCTAAACCACCTGTGCCTGGGAGTAGAACCAGAATATAATGCAATTTTATGAGCTTCCACAGTCAGCTCTGACCCAAAGATCTCCATGTGCTCTGCTCCTATGTAACTGAAAGAGGCTTTCGGGTTATATGTGGGTGCAACTGGCACACCTGGAGCCATCCACCTCATATCCATGGGAACAGTGAATGCAGGAGGAAACCACTGCCCAGGAGCCACTTCCCTGCACACTGCATGAAAGGACAAGGCAGAAGGCAGAAGAGCCCACACTGCTGTTCTGATACTAATCCCAAATTCCTCCTTGCTGCCTGCAACTCAGAAATGCCTCCATGAAGACTATCTCCATTCTCTGGAGCAGGGACAGAAGTCCCATTAAAAATGGAGTTGCCCCCAAAATGGGATGTGTTTATGAAATTCCACTTTTCCCTTTTGCCGTTGTGAGAAAAAAGATGGGAAGTATTTGATTTGCTCCAAATTAGAGGCTTGAAGAAATCCTAATGTCAGTGAACTACAGCAGTGAGCAAATTCTTGTGGGTGCCACTCCCAATGGCATGCCAAGTATAATGAGGCACCATTAATATTAAAGGAAAAACTACCACTCATTTCAGGGGAAGTATGATTTCAGTGTGAGCTAATCATGGCATTCATGAGCTCAATATGTTATTGTGCCATTCTGAAAAGAAGAATTCTCATTTTAGGTATTCATCTAGGGTATCAAAGCTTGTGATTTTGGTGTTGAAAGCCCTACATTGAGTCCTCATGGCTGACTCTGTATGATGATCTGATTTATTAAAGCCAAACTCATGGGCATGCTCTAGTCCCAAGACAAAAGTGCTAACAAAAGGACAGTTTTTCACTAGTATGGAAGGCTATTTCTCCCTTAGAGAGTTCCAGGCATTGCCATTTCTCTGGCTAACCACACATACCCTTCCCATTACTTCTTTCAGTCACCACTGAGCTCAGTGGGAGGGTTTCTCACACACAGACAATACTCAAATAAATTCTTGAAAATCCTGTTTTTACCCCATATTGAAGAAATAGATGGCTAGTCGAAGCCCCACACAGAGGCTGGAAGTTAAAAGGTGTGAAATAAAGTACTGCTCAGAAGGCAGTACATGGCCCTTATGGCTTTTACATGGCAGACACTTCACAAAGTCTGCTGAAAGGAAGGTTTTGGAATTACTAATGTTTGTAAAATAATTTTATTTCAGAAAGGGGATGTTTTTTAAAATACAAAACTTACCTGTGGTACTCCTTTTTAATCCAATACAATTAAACCCCTAGAAAAGCTCCTGATCTGGCAGAATCTGCTGCTTAAGCCATGTTGTGCACTTCTGCCACATAGTCTGATCAAACTGGCTCATACCCACAAAGGCAGAAATTACTTTGATTAATGAGAAGCAGATTAACAGAATATCTTAACACAGTCTAGGAATGCTATTAAACCTCAGCATTGTCCACAGTGCTCACTGTCCATCCCAGGCAGGTGTATTCCAGGTCTAATACCACATGAACAGGCTATGTCAGTGCTCTGTAATCCTTGCAAATAAATGGCAAAACTACTGTCTGAAAAATCCACACATGGGATGCATGTGTAAAAGGTAAACAGAATGGCAACACAGCATGAAATAACTTGTAATGTAAGTTGCTCTAACATATTCTCCACTTTCTCCCGAGCTTCCAGCATTGCTTTCTTTCTGAATATCCCTTAAAATGGGGGGTCTACCTACCAGGCTTCTATGGCTTGGAACATAATCACTGGCAGAAACACTCTTTCCAGTCTATTTTATTTGCTTACATTTTAGTAAGTAATTTCAGTTTTGTATTTTGCTGCTGATACAACCTTTTTTTTTTCTATCAACACAGATCAGTTCCATTTAAAATACATCAGCAAGGGACACCTGTAACTAGTTTTACTTGACTTTGTGTACACAGTTATGTATACATTATATACATATAGGCATTATATATACATATAAATATATACACATATATATAAGGCACTGTAAAATGTACCATCACTTCTCCAGACTCTTTTAATCTGTAAAAGTAGATCACATTTCTTCATATAATTTTAAATGTCTACCCAAAACATTTTAAAAGTGTTTCAGGGTTAGAGACATCAGCTGAAATAAGAAATAAGCCTTACTTTAAATTTCAAATTATTGTGACAAGATTAATAAAACAAATTTTGACAGTAATTCTAATCTATTTATTATAAAACTGATTCTGTCTTATGAGATATAGTCACCTGCATAGTTTCCTTTGTCTCTCCTTATTATGTTCCAAAGTATGAACCTAAACTTGTCCTGCAGAATAAAAAATAACAATAATGAAAAAATGAAATACAAACTTGGATAATTTACCCATTACTTAAGAGAGAGGAAAGCCGAGATTGCTGTAAGCCAAGATATCTTTAAATAAAATGTATTGAAACAGATCATGGGCTTATATAATCCTGCTTGATGTAGCCAACATCAGTGGAGCCTGGTGATTACAGTTTGGGCCATTTTATATAAAAGGTAATCTCTGCCATGTGAAGACATGACAGCACACAAATATGAGTGGCATTTATAATGAACATGCTTGAATGGATCCTCGCTTAATGCAATTAGCCTATATATGCAAATTATGGCATCAGAAATCCTGCAGCAGCTGCAGGGCTTGGCAGCTGTGTGTGTTGTAAGACAGTCTGACAGATCAAATGGACATATTTTCAAAGACTAGAAACAGATAGACAGATGATAGATTAAGAATTGTGCATGTTTGGGATTTATAAACCCAGATGACCTGGACAGAACATTTCAACAAATACCAATATAAAATTTTTTCCAGTTACTCTGTGGCAATGATTCACAACTGTGCTGGACCACAGTATCCCTATTAACCCCACAACTTAAATAAAAAACAGTACAGAAAACTTAATTTAGTGTTGTTTCACAGACCACAAACATGATTCATTGGTCAAAACTAGGAGACACTCTTTTAAAGACTCACCATATTTCCTACTCTACCATAAGCATCTTGAAAATAAGATTTAACCTGCTTATTAACCTGTAATTATTATTTAATTTCTTCTAATATTTTGTCACTTTCCTACTTTGCACTGGAACTGGCCTTTCCAGTTCTGCTCTTCCAGTTCAGGTTTTGCACAAGTGGAAGTGAGAAAGGGCAGTGCACCATGAACCATCTCAGCAAATGAATGCATCTGAGGCAGAAACAGACACTTGAAAATACTGAAGTGACTCAAAGGTTTAAAAAATATATATGTATTACGAGAGCCACAAAAAAGGTTACAGACAGAGCTCCACAAAGCCTGCACGGATACATTCCAACAATTCAAGGTGGCAGAACAGGTGAAATACAGACCATAAAAACGGTTCGACATTAACTTTCCAGACTGTCAGAGACAGAAAAGCTTGACCCCATCTTTCCCCCACACACAAAAAAATATTGACTATATATATATCTCTCTATATATCTCTAGTCTGGACCACAGATATAGTCCAAAGAAAACCACATTGCAATTTCCTTATTAGGCTTGTAGGAGAGTAGGCATCATCTGAGGAACGTCCATTGTGGGGCCCTGGAGGGATGCTCTGGGGCCGAGTTGACACAACGTCACGCTTGGTTAGAATGAGAACAGCAACACCCCACAGCTCATGTGCTGCACGTGGCTACCAACACAGAGCTCTGTGCAACCCCCCGAGCTGGCTGAACCAAACTGAGTAAATACATTTGTTTTGCTTAATTAAAAAAAAAAAAAAAAAAAGCAGATGTAAGATATTAGGGCAGTTCCTGCTATCGCCTTCCTTAAAAATTCAAGACTTGAAGACTTCTTTAATGTACTTGCTTACAGACATGTTTTGAGACTCTATTAATGATCTTCAGGAAAATATGCCACCCTGAGGCTTTTTCCCTTGTTCACTTCAGGTTATGTCTGCATCCAGTTTTGACATGGGGGCCAAATGCTGGTTGTCTGTCAGTGCAGTATTTGGCCCGGAGTTTCAAAGTCTTTGCTATTCAGACTTTCCTATGAGGTCAACAAACAAAGTAGTAAAAAAAGAAAATATTAAGGCTTCAAGTAAAAATATTTCCTCTCTCTCCCACCCATGTAGTAAGGTACATTTAATTCCATAATACTCAATATATTATACAATTAAAGATACAGAGATCCAACTTTTCAAGGCAGAAAAATACTAAAATGAAAACCTGGAGGCTAAATGGGAGCATATGAACAGGGAACAAACAACTAATAAAATGCAATATGCAATGAACACTGATGCATAGACTAAAAAACCTATTGCTCTTTCTTAAATAAGTAATACAATCCACAGCTACAAATAAAAACATGTTCAAAATATTTAAGACTTCTGAAACATGAAATAAGCATGACAAAAATAAAGAAGCTACTTTACAGGATGTGTTAACTCGTGCTGGATTTTCATGGCTGATCCCCACCTACTGTAAATTAGCATCAATTAAATGAGCTTCCATGGAGCCACACCAATTTATACCAGCTGAAGATTTGGCCTGCAGTGTCTGTAAAAACAGTGTATTTGGGCAGAAGAACTGTACTGCTGATCTGTAAACTGCTTAAAGAACTATAACATGGGCTGGATTCTGCTCAAAAATTAGATATAATAAATAGGTCCCCAGTCCCCAAACAGGAACTATGGAAACAGACACTTACATTTACGAGAAAATAGCTGCAGGTTCAGTGCCTTGGATGGAAATGAGGCTGGATTTGCTGCATGCAATCTCCTGTTAACAGTTCTGCTTAGATTATTCTTTCAGAAAATTTGAATCATTTACTCCAGGCTATGTGCACTGAATTAAATGCAAACCTCAAAAGGAAAAAAAAAACTTTGGTACCATTGTAAACCTGTGAAGAAGTTGAATGTCTCTCAACTGTGGGCAAAACTACTCACAAAATACATAATCCTTACTTCTAAACCTGTACTGACACAGTGCATCCTTTTTTCCCCTCCCTTACCCCTTGTGAACTATGTCAAAATAACCCTGGATATTAGTGCTTTATACACACAGTACTGTGTTTAGTCTTACTGAGAAATTCTCTCATGAACTAATGTAGTTAACTTCAAAGGCTCTTTGGCCCTTCAAGTTCCTCAGTAGCTTTTTCATTTATAAATGCAAGAGAAAGAACGATCAAAGTGGAGCATCACTGGGATGCAAATCTCAAATATTACATTGGTGCAAATTTTCAGCCTTGCTTGCATGAATTTCATGTACGTATTCAAAGATACATGATAAAATGTGCCCTTGTCTCTCTCCCTAAAATCCCCTGTGTCTCATACCCCCTCTTTTTCAGGGCTTACCTATGGCATACATGATACTTTAAAAACAAGTAATTCTTGTGATACTCTATGCACCAGAGTGAATTCCAGTCCTTAAAGAAGTACTGCATCTTCCTGAGGAGTTCACATCAGGGTAGACTGCAGATTAATAGCAGTTAAAGATGGAAGAAATCTGTAAGGCCATCTGGTCTACCCTTTGTCCCTACAGGCTCACTTCTCACAGAAATTTTTTAATGACTTTTAAAAATACAGTCTGACTGTCCTAAACAGTTCATCTCCAAAATTCTACTTGGAAGACTATTCCGCTGCCCCTTCCTCTCCATCTTTTCTGCCCCCTTCTAAATGTAGACCATCGGTTACCAGTGACAACCCTTTGATTTACCTTTGGTTTTACAACTTTTAAGCAACATATTTGTGAAATTACATTACTCAATTTCCACTTCATTGCTTAGCCAGTGGCATGTTTTAGCCCTTTAAAGGTTCTCATTAGCCAGCCCATCCAGTTCTTTAATATACATTGCTCCATCTGTACCTGATCCAGTTTGCCAGCATCCTTCTGGTACCAGGGTGCCTCCAACTTCAGATAATATCCTACATGCCAGTGAGCAAATCTGCATAGAAAGACTATTGCTTCTCTGCTCTGCAATGTCCCTACACTGGGCATTTAAAATATCACCGAGGCAATAAAATGTACACTGATTTCTACTTCACTCTCTCAGAACTTTGGCCTATTGCAAGATGCATTGCTTTCCAGGTTTCTCCCTTCAGGCAACATAGAGCATTACACAGAGAGATGACTAACTTTCTTATGTTCTCTTCAACCTTTGTCTCCAAAAAATAATGTGATATACAAGGGACATAATAACCATGTATTGCAGCAGATGTCAAGATTCATCAAATCAAAATAGAAATTTTAACCAGGCAAAATTAAGGTCAGTATTTGCCTTCTGGAATAATTAACCTCAACATACATGAACACAAATAAGATGTTTTCAACACATTCTGAATTGCTACCAAATACCTGGAGAGCTTTCCATTATAGTCAAGGACTGAAAGGGATTTAACCCCTTGAAACAAATATCCTGAAAAATGATGGATTAAGATCTCTAGTCAAAACTATTCACCAAGAGAACCAGGTGGGAAGTCGAGGTCTTGTATGCTGACTGGCTCAGTGATAAATAATAATTTTTAGTGACTTTGGCAACAGTTGCTCAGGATATTCTTAATTGCACACATGATCTGGCTAGTTAGCATTGGTCCAGATCTCAGTACTTCTGACTTCTGAGGTGGTAACTGAATGGGAAGGAAAAGGAGATAAGGAACAGAGAAATAAAAATCCGTTTGTCCCAAATTAGCTTTGACAGAGTCCTCATATTTTTGACAAAAGTAATGCACCCCTTTCTTGTTTTTTTACAGTGAAGTTGTCTTTAAATCCAACAATGTAAATGTAGTTTTCTGGAGACAGGAAAAAGAAACCTCAGAATGTTAAACAGATTTGATTGATATTATTTTAAAAAGTTGTTCCCCAGGGGGAAAAAACTCAAATTGAAAATCCTTTGTCTAACAGTATTGAAGACCAGAGGGAATGTGCTAGTAATTAGGCAGACAGAGAATTTATATCCTTTAGATGTACGCTTGGCTCAGTTACACACACTGTAAATTCGACAGCTCATGATAACCTTGCTGCAGGATTACACTGACGGCACCAGGGCAAGGCAGTAAACCGTGTTATTGCCTAAATCCAACAGGTGACGAGGGTGCAGGGAAAGCAGCTGACAGCTGTTTAAAATGTGTTTCCATCCAAACATTTCCTTTATCTGCTTGGTTTTGTTTCTGAGTCAGAGAAGCCTTTAAAACCCAGAGGGAGCAGGGGGTCAGAGTGGCAGATCCTCCCTGGTGTTGCGGTCCTTTTCCATGGAGACAAACACACACACACACACAACTTCACACACGGGGAGGCCAATGCAGACAGGGAGAAGCTGTTGCTATCCTTTCTCCTGCCCCCATCCCGGACCAGGGAGGCTTTTAAAGACGACGTGGTGTGTGCAGCCCAAGTGGCCTTGCCTTGTTCCTTCCCAGGAGGAGGAACCTGAGCTGCAGCGCCGGGGAGACACGGAGCAGTTCCTGCCCAGTGGAGGAACCCCGCCTTCCATGTCGGCAGGAATACAGCAGTTGGTCCTCTGGCTCCTGCCAGGCACATCGCTGGCCAGAAGAACTGGGAAGGGGCATGGGAAAAACTGACTGATTCTGGACTGACCGTACTCTTTCACAGCACAAGTGGTACATAACAGATTGGCTGGACAGACACGCGCACAATGGCTTTAGCGCTCTCTTGCAGGAAGGAAATCCGCTCTGTGGTGGTCTTAGGTGGTAGCCAGTTCCCGCCTGTCGGTTCAGAAGAATCTGATAGACTGTACAATTTTATTATTCCCTCAAGAATAAGGCTGCAGCTGGTTTTTGGCCAAAAGAGAAAGATGAAAACAGAACAAACCCAAAACAAGAAAAGGAGAGTGGCCGACTGCTGCTGCTCCTTCTTTGTTGTTATTTGAGTCTTCACAGTGCTCCTAGCTTCATGGCTGGCTGAGTGGATGGCTCTTTGTTTTTAATTCATTTTATTTTACACTGAAATTTCATAGGTTGTTCCACCAACTCCAGACACCTTCTTAACATTTGAGTGTCTAGCAGGGCTGACAGGCGTCCCCTGGGAACTTGATGTTGAACCCAACCTGGCTATTCCTTTTGGCTGTCCATTTATTTTACTGTGAGGTGTCTTCAACTGCATGTCATCCCTGCATCAAACGAAATATCAAAAGATACAATATGAGTGACAAAGTGTAATGGCAGAATGGCTTCATTCAGAATAAACAATCACCCCTGTCACCCTGAGTCCCAGCATTGCAAAATATTCAAGCCTGGGAGCAAGCTGGTTGAAGCC
Organism: Entomyzon cyanotis; assembly: GCA_024500445.1. Taxonomy (NCBI): domain Eukaryota; kingdom Metazoa; phylum Chordata; class Aves; order Passeriformes; family Meliphagidae; genus Entomyzon; species Entomyzon cyanotis. Next base: position 6,769,802 of record JAKEPQ010000852.1, read on the forward strand.
AATGCACTTGATGAAAAGCCACTGAAATGAGAGAATTAATTTGGCCATTAGGTTAGTGGACCACACCCCAGTAATATTTGTTCATTTAATTACTTGCTTAAATGCTTTGTCGATCCAAACTAATTGCATAGGCATTTGTAGGATGAAGGAGGGTTTAACTGTCATCACTGCTGATCTCAAGCCAAACAGTATCTTACAATAAGAAATAAAATACTCAGAAAAGACATTTCCCAGTTAAATATCGAGTTAAACAAAACTTTGTTGGTCATTTCTGAAACAACTTGCTGGCACTTAGCTTCACGAGACCTACAATAATGATTCTCCCACATTTCAGTAACTTTTCCAAAAATGCTGCATAACAGGAGAGAGAAACCTGTGACCTTAACCAGAGGCCAGCACAGTGCAGTAAGAGCCAGATAAAAAGGAAATTTAAGATATTTCTGAAGAGCCCTCCAGGCCCCAGCTAAGCTGAAATACTGCATCCTCAGTGGGATCGTGATCTCTTCAGGCTTTGCAAGCTCTGTGGTTTCCAGGAGGAAAAGAGAAGCACATGCAGAAGCTGCAGCTGAGGATCTTGCTCAGATAGCACTTACTGAGGCTCTTGGCACAGCAAATCCCCTCTCTCCATGCTTTCTCACAGAAAGGAAGAAAGCAGCAAGGCCTTAAGGTAATGTCATGAAGCTCAGTGTTTTTATCAGCAGTTCTGTACTATGGACACTCAACGCTGCTGAATACACAGCTCCCTATGCCAAGCACCATTTCCAGGACTGCTCTCAGCCCATTTCCCTCAGCACAGGGTATGTTGCACATGTAGGATCCCAGCTCTGCCTCTGTATCCAAGCAATGTCTGAGTCCAGCCTCCCTTTAGGCTGCAAACTAAAACAGCTCCACCCTTTTGTGCATAAGGGATGGGATAATCTGCCTCGCACCTTGCAAATAATTCCCCGGTTCAGCTACAACACCGTATCACTATAAATTTACAGCGTAATTGACCACCTGCAGTTCAAACTACAGGAAAGTGCAAAAATTTTGTCACAACGAGGTTGCTGTGGGAGTGTGACAGAACTGAAGAGCACCCACAAACCTCATGCCCTTATGGCCCACAGCAAACTCCTCATCTGGGCCGTGCCTCTAGCGCAGCGCTCTGCCCTTGCTCACAAGCAGATTCCCACTGCTCTCAGCCCCTCAAGCAGTACATACCTCTGTGCTCCCACTGATTGCACCTCTGTAATTTCCACAGTGTTTACAAACGACACAGCCTTTGGGCCTCCGTAAGAAGGTGACCTAGGCATCCCTGTGGGGGACGATGGGACCTGGTGACCTGGGGATTTGTAGGAGCCATTGCTCACTCTGCCCTGTAGTGTTTGATGGGACTGCACATTATTATTGGCTAAATCAGCTTGCAGAGATGTTGTGGAAGTCCTTGGTGCTCTTGTCATTGCACTTGAGAGTGAAGACACTGAGGACTGCAGTATAGGGTTCCTTGTGCTAAAGCTGGTGGCAGCCATCAGATTGTCCCTGGATCCGTATCTCATGGCCATGCTGCGCGGATCTTCCGAGAGCGTGCTCACTTGCTGCAGGCTGTAGGAGCTGGGGGTGTCATAGACACCTGAGTCTGCAAACACCGAATCAGGGTGCGAGTGGAGGAGCTTCTCCCTCTCTTCCATCTCTTTCCTTTCTTGGATGGATGCCATAATTGTCTTGGAAAGGTTATCATAGCGGACTGGGGAGGGGTCTCTCTGATGCGGGGCTGGACCCCCCAGCACGGGGCTGAAGCTCTGCGGTGGCTGGCGCTGCAGCTCGCTGCCCCGGAGGTGGCACATTTTGGCTGACAAATATGGGGAGTGGTACCCGACAGAGCTGACTGCAGAATGGGCAATGCACTTCCTCCCCGAGGGAGACATGGGGTTCAGCAAACTGTCATAAGAAAGACTCCCATTTCTGTTTGACAGGGAATTGGGAGAAAAGATGCTTTTGTAAGGGGTGGAAGCCGCCCCTTCGGACTTTATTGGGTGAAGGGGCACTTTGTCTGTCCCTCTCCTGCCAGCAGATTTCAGGCTCAGGGATCGTGAATTGATGGCAAAGGAATCTATCTGGAGTGGGGAAGACTGATAGGTCTTGTGGAGGGAGCTCTTCCGGTAGCTGGGGATGTCCAAGCTGGGTTCAGACTGGTAATCAAGGCTCCTGCCATCCTCTTCTATCAAAGCCCCTTGACTGTGTCCCTCCTGCAAGGTGATCTAAAACAGAGGTGAATATGAGAAACAGAAGCCACTGACACGTAAGCACAGGTCTGCTGTCATGGTGAGTGCATGGGAAGGACAGAGCTGAAGGTCTTCCCTCCTCCTGTCAGCCCAGGTTCATTACAAGGAAATCTCCTGACTCCTGTTCAACATATGGATTAGCACCTCAGAAGGAAGGAGGAGTTATTCATAGTAAGTGCTAAATAATATTGACAGTGAAAAGTAAGTTAATACATGGACACTGAAAACACTGAATGAGAGACCTAAGCTGAGACTCAAGTCTCAAGTCAAATCAGATTGTAATGTGATGATACTATCCTTGGAAAAAGCACTGCACTTCACGTTTTCTACAAATAGCTCTTGGGCTGAGGGATGTCTAGTTTTGTGCACTGAGACAGAAATACTTTCAGCTTCATTTCAACATGCTGGGGACCAGCACACTCTTATCCACTCTACTCGGCACTATGAATATTCAGTTATTCTGAATTACTGGTCATCGGTCTTCCAAATTAGGCACCTAGGCTTAATTAAAGCAGAGAGGTTCCTTCCCACCATTTAGACAACAAAATGAAGCCTTTTTCTCTTTTTTATTGCCTATGTAGGAGAAAGTGGCCACATCAGAGAAGGAAACAAAGGCCATCGTTTATTTACGTGCTCTGAAAATAGATAGGACTTCACTTTGTTTTACTCTATGAAAATTTCTTAGAGTTCTGTTCACTTAAAATGCCATTCTGTGCTAAGCAAATAATTTTTGCTGTTATTTTTAAGGAATAGTTTGCCATAATGTAATTGGCTACACTGGCTCTGCAAACAAAGAATTATTATCAGTCATATATTTAATCAGAAATGCAGTTGACACAGCTTGTTCTTTAGTTTCTTATAAAAGAAAACTATTGAAAGAAAAATCTGAATGACAAACCCCTGGTTTATTGGGGATTTTTTTAAAAAGCTTTCTCCTTTGAGCTAGAAGATAGAGAAATATGTAAAACAGCTCACTCTCTTCTAGAGTGTGGTGATAAATTTGGCCTTCTCTGGAAAAAGGAGACCAAGTGACAGCCTGTAAAGGAGGATGAGAGCAATGACATAGCTTTTAAGTATATTTGTGCTACTTATCCTTGTGTCCCAATGCCTCTTTCCTAGTAGCTTTCACTGCTCAAAAGCAGAATTACATTGACAGGCTGAAGAACTGATAGAGAACACCCACCATGGCATTCCTGACACAGCCCAGTCTCTTTCCCTCTGTACCTCCTACTTAGGCTTGGCAGACAAATCCATGTCCTCCTATCAGCACGTGAACACCATGTCATTATATTCCCAGCTGACTACTAGAGAGCTGTGACTATGACAAAACTGAACAAGTCCCCAGAGCTTGCACACCAGACAGCCCATAGCAACAGCACTGTTTCAGGTTAGGATTGAAACAGCAAGCCTCATAACGAAGGTGCTGTACCCTGTTATCATTTCACAGCACTGCCCAGTCTCCTGGCCTAATCAGAACCTCCCCTGTATCTATATTGCATCTCTGGCTGTGCACTGAATGAACACAACAAGCCTGCCTTCCTTGGCTCCCTGAGTCAGAATGCTGTGGTTTCCACAGCTCATAATTGCTGGATGATGCCTATAAATAGAGTATTTTGAATTGGATGTCAAGCCATTTTTCATGTAATAAAATGAAAATGATAGGATATTAAACTTTTTGGATTCAGTGAACACACTGTTGCTCTTGTGCTCCCTTTCATAAGCCAATCGTTTCCTCATTAAGTGGACAAATCCAGAGAACAAGATTTACCACTACTGCAGTAAGACTCAAACTTAAACTTGGTCATAGCTGGAGTTCCACTATCTATTACCATCTTTCTTTTCAAAATGAGAAGGATTCATGAAAGGCTTTCCTCATCATTTAAGGAACATTCTGCCTTATTACAGTATTGCTGCAGTCAATTATTTTTATCTACCATATTTTCCTTTCCTTACTTCTTTAATAATACTCCTTCCTATCACCCTCTTCTTGTTATTCCAGGGGTGACACTGAAGGACCTGATGAAATTAATTTTGAGAAAACTGCACTGTGTGTGGTATGTGTTTTTTAAGAGTGTCTTCACTGGTGTGTGAAGACTTGGATACATATTGCAAATATACAAGTTAGACCAGTGATTTTCAAACTGCTGTTCTCAGGTCCTGGGGGCCAAGGAATATTTGCAATAAATCCATGAGAAATAAGGTTCGTAACTTCTAAGCAAAGGAGAGAAGTGTCAAAATTTCAGAGCAAATTTGTCTAATTGTACCTCATTTTTCTTGGTAGGAGAAAATGATGCCAAGTGGTTAGGAAGGTGTTTTTTTCTATATAACCCAAATGCACTGAACAGGTGCTAAAGAAGCACATGAGGAGTCTTCCATTAATTTTCACTAAAATATCTCTTGGGATGCTTTAAAAGTTCCTTCTATTTTGTAAGCTGACATCATAAGGAATCTGTGAGTACACTGACTGTTGGCTAAAGGGTCTGATCCAGAGAAGCACTCAGCATGCCCAGCTCCCTCTGAAGGGAATGTGAGGTGGCACCTCTGCCCAGAGAAGCCAATGGGAGGTGACACTTCTCAGCATCTCAGGATCAGGCTGAGACACTGGAAGAGCAGCAGCGCATGCCTGGCAGCGGGACAGACATGTCAGCAGGGGAAAGCTGTGAAATCAGACATGTTTCCATAAGGAGCACAGTGAAAACAATACACTGTCACACAACAGTGCCAAGTGTTGTTATTTACTTTTACTCCCTGACATTCACTAGAGCTCTGCAGTGAATTCATCCTCAGCTCCACGTTGCCCAATGTTAGCTGGGGGCAGAAACTCCCAGGCTCACTCACCTGCTCGGCCGTGGCGTGGTAGTGGACTTTGGGATTGTTGCTGAAAGCTGGTCGGTACTTGTACATGGCAGGAGTAGGAGGGCTGATAAGTTTGGGGGGAGAGGCCACCTTCTGCAAAAGGAAAAAGAATAAGGACTTTCTATTAAAATGCATGTGAACAGAAAGCTGTCAGACATAATTCCTTGCTATCCATCATCGTCTTCTGCAAACAGATTTGTTCTGGAGAGATATAAAACTTGCAGTACTTTTGTGCAGAATTCCACCAAAATCAATGGGGCCCCTATGGCAGTAACAGCACATTGCTGCCAGATCAGCCATCTACAGAGAAGAAGGCACAATATATTGAGTGGGGTGACTGTTTTGGTGAGCAGTAATTTTGCCTAATTTGAAATACTAGCTATTTGGGTTGACTTCAGCTACTAGTTCTGTCTGGGAAAAAAAAGGTGGTTTTTTTTTTTAATAGTACCAAAGCATGAAGTTCACATTCTACCAAATGAAATAATTTTGTAATGCATAAGAATTTCATGCTAATAGTTCTGATTCCTTAGTTTAAAACAACTTTTTTGCTTAAAAATTGATCCAAAATTTAAGACGGGGTTTAAAAGAGTTTGTAAACTCTGCAAAACTGACATGAAATAGTCAGTCTAGGCTTGAATGAACCACTTCAAGCTGGCTTTTCTCTCCCTTTCCTGCTGTTAATTCCCCTAGTCTGGAAATATTATAAATAGAAAAAAAGCCTTCACACAGATTCCATATTTTGAAAGAATACAAGAAACCTTTTAAAGAGGCAAAAATATTTTCTTATTCATAATAATAGAAAACTGATCATGCAACTGTACCTTCACTGGTGCCCAGCTGCCCTTTCAGCTCAGAGTACTTGCTTGGATCACCTTTGGGTGGGAGAGGTGGTTGCACATCCATGCTTTTATCCTCCAGACCTTCCAGGCTGATTTTAGACTGAAAATGATCCAAAAAATCAATCATTGCATGCAACTTGGTTAAATAACAGCATCTATCAGAGAGCCAGAAATATATATACCTATAATGACAAACAGGATTTAGCATCCACTGCAGACAAGGACTGTCACATGTAAAATTAGCATTGTCATAACCAGCCAGTAGAATCTTAAATGCACTATCCTGGTCTACTTGACATGCTAAGTGGCATTATCATCACACTAACTAATTTGTGGTAGAAGACAATAGTGTTTTCTAGCATTTTTCAGCAGCTTTCCAGGTAGCTCTCAGCAAGTAACTATCTGAAGAATGTAGGAAGTAAACTATCCACAAAAATCTTGTAAGCTGACTTCCTTAGAATCCACTGTTTTTTATAGGACTAAACAAATTCTTCTCTATATTTCATGCCAGGAGAAACTGAAAAGAGAAGAGGAGAGAAGAGAACTCAGCTTCTGGGTCAGTATTCCTTGCCCTGGACCACAAGCTTTCCTGCAGCCTGCAGCCTGGAAGCAGCCTTCACATTCTTTGAAGTAGAACAGCTGACCTGGTCTGGTGGTACAAGGGTTCGTTAAAATTAATTTGAACTTCAAGAGGTGACAACTCTTGGGACAGAAAATAACTACTGCAAAGAATAGCCAACTCTTCCAAAAGAAGCCCAGAGGGATTCCATTCTAGAACTGCCTGTTACTGGATCAAGAGCTGCTGTTACTGAACCTGGGTTACTTTCAGAGGATGAAGTATACAACAAGAACTCAACCTCTATAGTTTTCAGTGTCATCTCAAAGAGATTTGTCAATGACAGACTCATTCCCAGGCTCAATCCATGCCCTTTGAAAGCAGCACTTGGAAGTTTCCTCACCTTGCTCCGGTTGAGGTTGGCTTGGATGCCATTGTCACTGATCTTCACTGTGATCTGGCGCTCAGACAAATCAGGTCTCAGGAAAGGAGGCTTCACACTCACAGCTTGCTTTTTCTTGGGCTCGACCACATACCTGGTTCATTGTGCAACAGTCATTAAAATAAACAGTAACCTTAGAAAAAGGCTTAGAGCAAGAAAACCTTCCCACTTCCAGGTCACGATGTAAGAATGCGTAAGAATCTAGGCAAGCAATCTCCATCTATTTCAATGTATGTAATAATTAAACAGCAATTCAAATCATATTATTTTAGTGAGCAAAAGGAGAGGATGCATTAAAAAGTCAGCAATTTTTGAAGCACTGATGGATGAAGAGAGCAAGAGAGGCCTGCCATCAACAGAAGTGACTGTCTAGATCATACCCAGTTAACATGAAACAGCTGCCCTGTAGTGTGAGTCAGTGACTGGGGAACAAGAACCAGCACATGGGGAGTTACCATGGAGAAGATGATGTGCTTCCAGTTCTGACTTTCCACATGGTGGCTTGTTTCTGTAGCATGTTTAGTGTTCAAATAAATGGAGATAAAAGAGACTGACACGTCTGTAGGAAGCAACAAATCTAAGAGGAAATGGCTGACTTTAGATACCTAATTTCTCTCCAGTGGAACAGAATTCAATTGGCAATTGGCCAGCAGCTGTACAATGCCTAAATATCAACACACACACCAGCTTTCTCTGTTTTACATAGTGAACAGGACATTCTAGTAGTAGCTCAGGGACCTTCAATGTGCAGGACAATCTGAACAGGTCTTCACAAAACACAAATGTTCTGCTTGCTATAATTCTGTGAATGATCCTTGCACTCACACCCCTCTCTTAACAGAAATGTCTTACAGCTTTTAATACCTGGCTCTTCTCACACATCTTGACCTGATTTTCACATTTGGTAAGTTTGACAAGCAGCTACTCCAGTGTCTTTAACATATGTAACAGTCCTTTAGAACTTATTTGTTGTATAACAAAGGGGAAAAAAAAAGCAGATAATAGCGTCAGGGTCTGGAATTGCTCAACATCCCAAAAAGGCTCAAATAAATCCTGTAGTAAGATTATTAACATGTTTGCAGGCTAGACATCTCAGCACCTAGAATTATTTATAGTCCATCTGATCTATTGCATTAAGATCCTGATTTCAAAATGTGAAATGATAAATCCATTTCCCCAAAAATAGAACGCCATAAATAAAATCTCAAGTTCTGTGATGTAGACCTCATTGATAATCTGTTTTATGATAATGGAAGTGCCAGTGAGATTGAAAACCACAGCAGCCTTAAATTAGATTTAAGTCTTAAGGAGAAAGGCTGATTTTAGCTTCCTTCCTTTTCTCCAGCAGACTGGACATTGCCTGTGCAGTGTAAGAAGTTGTGTGGGCAATACGATAACACACAGATATTTACCTTGTTTGTGAAATCCACTGGATAAACAAGCTGATGAAGACAAGGGTATCAGCTCTTGACATGACTTGACAAGCTCATTCCAAGGAAATATTTCTGGGATAAGTTATGAATTACATGAAGAAAGCAACTGCTTGTCCAGGTTACAGCCATGCAACAGGAAAGGAGCTATCACACAGCTCTGCCTTCAGGAGTGTTTTGCTTTGCTTTCCTCTTATTCCCTCAATGCTCCCTGGATTGTGAGTCCAGCCGAGCACATTTTCTTCCTCTGTCCCAACAACTACTCCTCCTCCCTCATTCCCAGCTGAGAGCATTTCTCTTACCTGGGAGCCAAGGGGCTGCAGAGCACATGTTCCACATTTCCACAGCATCCTCGGGTAAAAGGATTCACTCCCCCACGGAATTTCCCTGTCACCTGGAAACATATTCAGACAGTGCTCAAACCTCTGGTTATATAAAGTCATCATCCAACCCTCAGAAAGCCAAGAACAAGTCTGACCCTTCTGTCCTTCCAAATAGATCGTTTTTCTTTGAATGCTGCACTTTTTCTCTCCAGCTCTAACACACCACCTCTGTCAGCTAACTCCAGCTAGGAGGCACTCAACTCAAGATCCTCCCCAAAAGGACACTGCTGAATGTGACTGGGTTTCAGAGTGATGTCTTCACCTCTCCATGCTGCTCTTGCAATGGATTTGTGTCTGCTCCCAGCCACACATCCTGTTTTGGTCCCTTTCATTCCCATCACTTCAATTCCTCTGCCTTGGCAAGTTCCCCTCTAAACCAACAGCAATGTCTAATCAACGTTCTCTGTGCTGGATGAGAGCAATGTTTCCTCTCTCTCAGATCCCATTCTGAGCAGCAATCAGTACAAACCACTGCCTTATGTGGGAGGGTGCCAGGAACTCCCTGGTGATTACAATGTTTGCTTGTAAATGAGCAGGTTTAATAAAAGCCAAGCCTCATTAGACTGGCGGGATCCATTCAAGGCTTCATAAGCATTATAAAGAGTTTGTACTCCACAGGCAGATACTTGAAAGTCACCATATGGGGATAAATACCAATAAAGCCAGGGAGATTAATAGTGGTTGCCATTAAAAGCATTACTGTTGCTGTTTGCAAGTAAAGCATTTTAATCAGCTCATAGTTCTGATCTAGCAACAAGTTTACAGAGTACCAGAAATACTTTAATAACTTGCACATAAAATAACAATGAATAAATGATTCTGCAATATATTACACTGGCCTTGTTGATCTAACATGAAACTCTTTAAGAGGCTAAGAGAGAGAGGCTTGAAGTTCTGAGATTTGGAAGAGCAACCTTGTGACAAAAACATGGGCCTGGGACGTTTGGCACATCTGCGTTCAATCCTCGGCTCAAGCTGACTTGTGCCAGATGCTGGCAAAGCATTTCGTATCTCTGTGCCCATTTTCTCAAACACAGTATGAAAATAAAATTTCTCCAACTCACAGATTACAGTACTAATTATATCAATTTGGTTTCTAAAGTAGTTTGAAATCCACTGGTAGAAAGCAGCCTAAGAAGGAAGGATATTTATTTACTCTATTCAGAGACTAAAAATACCAGGATATGAGCAGATGTTGAGTTATGGGTTATTTTGATTCCATAGAAGAATTTCAGAGGCATTCAGAAAGCTCAGAAACATCTAAACCCAGCCACTACACACTTTTCAATCACAGTCTGCCTACTATGAATGCTCAGAACTTACAAACTCCAGAATTAATAAATACCAAAAATTTACAGTAAAAACCCAAAAATGTCTGTACCACTGGCCTATAAAATGTGCTGGGAAAAGAGGACAAGATAAGCTGAGCGTATTACAACTGGAAAGCTGACAGTAGATAATTACCAGTGTGAGAAAAGAGAATCAACACTGAGACTGCAGGGGAAAAGAGAATGTTTTAGAACAGTGGCAAAGCCAGGAGCAGATCTCATATCCATCTCTCCTGGTCTGGTGCTCTAATTACTTAGATATGCTTCCTCTGAAAGGGACCTGAAGGCTGGGAACATCCATCCTCCAGTTACAGATAGCCACTACATATGACTAAGCAGAAATTAAGATTATATTTAATTTTCAAAATGGCATGGGAAGATGAATTAAATCTCAAGTGGTCTGGTAGCTCAGGAAACCAAACCAAGCTAGGATACATTTTCCAACAGTTATTTCAATCAAGTTAAATGAAAAATTCTCAACCTTTCTAACTTCTAGTGCAGCCACAAACACATGAAGTTGAATTTTGCTTTTTTTAAAGTTAAATTTTTCCTTCTTCTTCAGCCTAACATTTTCATGGAGAGTTCATATCACTGCACAAAAACAAGCCTAAGGCAAGCCATGATTTGGGCTGTGAGACCAAAATGCCCTGTGTTTCATGCTACTATTGTTAGCACTATCAAACCTAATGGTTGGCCAAAATCAATTTTAAAATGAAGAGCAGATGATTCTGAGCAGGACAGAGAAAAGCATTTGAAGATGACAGCTATGGAAGCTTGCTTTGTTCAAAGGCCATGTTAGGCAACAGTTCAGGATGACTTCAGATTCCTCACTTATGTAAACCTCCCACACTCTTCTGGATAAGAGTTTTTATTGTCTCTTGTGGGATGGAGACAATGTCATCTCAGTTTAGGAAGGCCTGGCCTCAGACAGATGTTTGCAGTGCTCACAGCCTGCCCAGGAGCCAGACAACTCCACAGCATGGAGCCATCAGCCCCCAGGACAACCAAAACAGCTCAGTGGGAGCTGCAGAGTACCCGTGGGTGCAAGGGCAGCAAAAATGCATCTGAAAAAACCCAAACTGTAAGGGAAGAGAAGTGTGATAGGGGGGGAAAAATATGAAAAAAGCCCAGATGTGAGGGGCACTTTGGAGCTGGGGCTGTGAAAGGGTAAAGCACTGGAATGCAGAGTTCATGAGCCTTGGCAAGAGGGCTGAGAACACGGAACTGCCCCAGTGCCACACCTGCTGACTGTCCCTAGCTTGTTATTGATCCCATGGCTAGATCTCTATCACCCACACCATGCTTTTGATGTGCACATGAATATGGGTCTGGGTCAACCACAGCGGCTGTGGATCATGGACATTTGAGTAACTGCAGGGGAACTGAAGTTTTACAGGCTTTTTGGCACAAGATGTCCAATTGGCACTTGGTTTGGAGAAGCTAAACAAGTTGGGTCCAACAGCACTCTGTGTGTGTTCATATGCATGGGAACAAGAGAGACACAGAGTGAGACAAAGAGCTAACTCAGACCCTGTAATGGGCAGTGTGGGCTTGCTGGGGGAGTTCAAAATACCAGGAGACAGGGCAAATGATTTAATCTTTTCCCTGCTTTCTTTCACTCAATGTCATGGATTGTTCAGTCTGACTCATAAAGTTTGAACTTCTGGGGTTGATGGTACTCACCACAAAAAAACTATTTCAAGGCCATCAGTAGATTTTAAATAATAAATAAGCCTGGGATGATGCTTTGTGGCTAAAAAGGGGAAATCTTTGCCTGCAATGTATTTTAAAAAAAGTCTGAAAATAAAAAAATTGGCAATCTTCCTAGATCTTCACAAAAGCTCCGGTAAGAGCGTTACTGATAAGATTTGGACCATCTTTTCCTTTACCCAAGCTGACTTGCTGACTTTCCTTCCCAACTCAACACCTTAGCCAGAAACATGGAGAAAGGATTCTTACCTGTTCATTCGTTGTGCGCCCTCGGGCCACTAGAACAATATGGAAGCCAGTGAGACCAATGACTGGAATAAAGAATAAACCAGCCACACACATGACAGCCATTCTGTATCCAAGAGTTAAAGAAACTGGGATGAGTGAAGGGAAAAAAAGCTGTGAAAGACAGGGAGAGGAAAAGGAAAAAAAAGCTGTGAAAGACAGGGAGAGGAAAAGGAAAAAAAAAAAAATAGGGAGTGTCACAGTGTCATAGAATGGTTTGGGTTGGAAGGAACCTTAAAGATCACCTAGTTCCAACCCCCCCTGTTGTGCACAGGGACACCTTTCACTATCCCAGGTTGCTCCAAGCCCCATCCAACCTGGCCTTGGGCACTTCCCAGGGCAGTAGAGCCACAGCTTCTCTGAGCAACCTGTGCCAGGGCCTCATAGTGAAGAATTCTGTGCTAATATCTCATCTAAACCTGCCCTCTTTCAGTTTGAAGCTGTTTCCCCTTGTCCTTTCACTCCAGACCCTTGTCCAAAGTCTCTCTCCAGCTCTCTTGGAGACCCTTTAGGCACTGGAAGGGTGTCTAAGTTCTCCCCAGAGCCTCCTCTTCCCCAGGCTGAACAACACCAATTCTCCCAGCCTAGCTCCAGAGCAGAGGGGCTCAAGCTCTCTGAGCATCTCCATGGCCTCCTCTGGACTTGCTCCAGCAGCTCCACATCCTTCTGGTGCTGATGCAGCACTCCAGGTTCTCATGAGTGCAAAGTAAAGTGTCCCTCACCTTTAGCAAGGTCTAACTAAATTTCATCTCAAAGCTAAGTCCATCTGCTTCTAGTCTGGGTACTCACCCTTGAGAAGGCTAAGAAGTAATGTGAGCTCAGTGATTCTGGCTCTAACCACCTTGTAAAGAATGTTCTGCACTAATCTATCAAGAGCAGTAAGACCCCTCAGAGCCAGCAGTTCATGTGTTACACCAGCAAGCAGGAGACTGCTTCCAGAGCAAACTCTGCTCCAAAATACAGCAAGAGAGTTTTAAATACAGCAAACAGCATCTCAGAGTTACACCTGGTTGTAAGTAAAATTCAGGGAGGCAGCTCATCCTTCTGCTGGGTTGTCATGACAAAGACTAACAAAGACAAAAGGTCAGCTGCAGTCTCTGGAGCAATCCATGTTCACACAGGTATGATGGGAACAGAGAAAACCTGCACTAAGCATCTACAGGAGGAGAGGAAAGGGGGATCAGGAGAGGCTCCACCAGCTCCAGGAGGACAAATACTCAGATTCATTCTTTCACATTTTCCTCAGTCACCTTGAGTCTTGAAAGACCAAAAAGAAGGATACGTAATGGTAGTGTGAGCTGCTCCCAGCTTTTCCATATGGTTTAGTACGAAGATGAGCCCAAAGGTGAACACTCCAACCATGTGCATACTTAAGGACAGCAAGAAGAGAAAAAAATAGCGGTAGTTCCTCCGTCCTATGCAATTGTTGACCCATGGGCAGTGATGGTCAAAATCCTTGTAAAGAAAGGGAGAGATAGGGAAAAATATCCAAACAGTGAAAGAAAATACATTGCCTTAGAGATAAATCTGAACCACTGTCACGTAAAATTACATCAGACTAGTTCTGCAGCTTTACAAAATGCTTGACTGTTTTTATAAGACTCTTTTTAGGAGCAAGTTGTTTCTCTATCCATGGATGGAGAGGTACTTGAGTGTTTATAGGGTTTGAAGAGAGGATATATTAAAATTAAAGGACAGGCTATTTATCTGCTAACAGCAGAAGCCCAAATTTTTTACCATTCTTAGCATGAGTCAATTACAATGAAGTTATTATAACCTAGAATGGTTTGAAGATGCAATACTGCTGCAAAGTTCCCTGTCCCACATTTCATATTTATACATCACTGAATTAATCCACTTTGAACAATGGACATCACAGAAGTACCTTTTAACCAAGCAGGTCCACAAAGAAAAGCAACAGCTGGATCAGACACAGGCAAAGTTCTGCACAGGTTCATTAATAGTTAAGAATCCAAACCTAACTATTTGTCTCAGTCAAAAGCCCAAAGTCCCTCACAAAGTCAGATCCCTTTTAACAGGAGATTTAATAATGAGGGCAAGCCACAGACACCCTCCAAGTACCTTTACAGTTTTGTAAGCATGCAAATCCACTGTCTCCAATGGGATTATTCTTGACATGAAGACAAGATCAGGTGCAACAAATAAACCCTTCTTCCATCTGTGTTCTTCAGAACAGATATTACACATTCACTGCATCAACAAATGAACTGTTTACTCTTTGCTTTGTGGCAATGCTATTTTTAAGCACTGCTCAATGATGACACAGAGGGGTTTATATTTTTAAGTTTTGCCCAGTGTATCTACCAAAAATTTACAAAATACCAAAAAACGGATTAGAGCTTTCTCAAAGCACATAAGAAAATGACAGGGGCAACTTAATACTAAGATCATTTCAGAATATATGTGAAATGCTGACATAACATCTGTTATGAAAATCTGGCTGTATGCAGCCCAAAATACCTATGGATTATGAAACTATGTAAGTGCTCACTGCAAACATTTCAATAAAGAAAACAAATATCTCTCTAGTTTTGTCACAGTTTCATTTTTGGGTCCCTCTGGTAACAGCATGCTTTAGGTTTTAATTGGTTTTATTTCTGCAAGTGTTGTCTGCTTTTGTTGTTTATTCATTTTTATCAAATTAGTTCAAAAGTTTTATATTTGGGAAAAGAATTTTTATTGTACATTCTAGACTGAAAGTCAAAACATGTGAACTACAATCCTGAGTGGGTCCTACACGAAAAGCCAGCAGAGTCACTCCTATCACTGTCTCAAAGCTCTTCTAGGATAGACAGGTGAGTGGGAAATAAGCATCAAAAGAATCAATAAAACATGTTTTAGGCCATGATTTATTGATTCAGAAGTCATTAATGCTTTTTGCCCACATTCCTCCACAGCAGTAATAATTTAATTACAAGCAGAGCTTCTTACTTGTGCACCAGAATAGTAGGGAACATTCAACTGACCTGACTATCAACAGAACTTCTGGAGAGCTAGCCAGAATCACCTTGCCTTCTGCTATTTTATGCAGGTTCCTTTTGGATTCTCTCCCATTTTCACTTCTGCTGCAGAACTGACTCCCATGGAGACCTTAACATCAGCATGAAACTTCAAGTGTTTATACCAGTGAGTTTTGAGAAATTTTCTTCTGAGAAAACTCCATTTATTGAAAATGAATTTGTATACTGAACCACCAGGGAAGGTGGAAGAAAGAAACCCCAGGTGACAACTGAGAATTTACCATCATCTAAACAATCCTCAGGATCTAGAATTAGTGAAAACATTTATGTTTTAAAACCAGGAATGTATGATTCAGGTTTTCTACAAAAAATCCAGGTCTATCCAACAATTCACAGCAGTCTAAACAAATTGTTTGTCACAACTTACAAATAGCTGTGGCTATTCCCCTCTACCCGGGGACCTTGGCAGCTCCTGGCTCTCAGGCCTCTGAAATCCCACATCCTTCTAAAGCCTTCCAAAACAGGACAGCCTTGTCCTATTTATCGATGGTTACTAGGCACAGCACTGCTTCCAGAGAATTATAACTTAGACATATATTGCCCTGAAGGAGAAAATGACTGACACAAGATAAATCCAGGCAGCCTTTCTCTCACTTGTAACTGTGCTGCTTTCTTTGGGACTATTCCCTTGCTTATGGCAAAGAGGATTAGGACAAAGGTAGTGTATACAGCATTCCAGCTGACTCTGGTATTTTTTCCCCTTCTGATTAGTAATTCCTTTCATTTTAGTGGCACAGCTGAATATATTTTAAACATATTAAAGATTTCATCTTTCTATTGAAAAAAAAAATAGACCTTGCAGCAGAAATGATCCTTTAGAAGTGGAATTTTTAGCTCAGCAATAAAAAGTGTCCCTTGGCAATTCACTGCTGTGAATATAGTGCTCTGTACCTACATGTTTGGGAGATGTTTATAGTCCAAAAGCACATCTTACTGTTTGGGGGTTATTTCTGAAAAATCCTGTGTGACTCACAAAGACCCTAAGGGTATCAAGAATTATGAAAGTCCCCTAATTCACAGCAATCAACATTCAAAACATGAATGAGTTCATGCTCTGAGCTGGGGTGTTGAAACAAACATGGGCTCCTTCCATTGACTCGAGATCCACTTGCTGAATTCTGAGTTTCGTTTTCCTGGACTCACACACCATTCTGACTTCTCTGCTTGTCCGCTAATGTAGGTACCAGTTTGCTCCAAATTCAATAACGAGCCTTAAGCTCACACATGACAAGTTAAAATGGTTCAACCTGAATTTCTTGCTCTCCTAAACTCTGCATCAACTCTCCCATCCACCCCTTTTTTGCATTCACAATCCCTTAGCTATTTCTAGGCAGACACAGCCAGCATTATGAATTTTTATTCCAATTCTCACTGGCAACAAGACTGACATCAAGCATTACTGCATTTGTACCACACCTAACTGAGGGCTGTGCTTAAATGGCACTGCTCAGTAGGAGTCCAAAAGGCTAGAGCTGTGAACCTCCAAGAACTGGAATACCAGGGCCACCCAAATGCCTGTTTCCGAGAGCAGGAAGGCCAGCCCTGAGGAGAGCCCAGAGGTGCCCTAAGGCCAGCGCTGTTACCTCCACACAGTTGTCACAGACGCTGCAGTGGGAGCAGCGGGGCGGGCGGTAGAAGTGGCAGGTTGCACACCACTTCATCCGTACTTGGATTCCTTTGATCTCCACATTCTTGTACAGAGGCGCTCGGAAGTCGTCGTCTTTGTCTTCATCTTCGTCTGCTGCTCAATGCAAAACTGAAAGTTAGTGGAGATAGCAGAGAGCAAAGAGAAAAGAGCTAATCCTGTCAGTGCCTGGGACACAGGGGCACTGCACAGTCCCCTTCCTGGGGACAACACAGAGGGCAGATGCTTTAGCATCTCACCTAAGCCCACATGTATAATCTCACTCTGTTTAAGAAAAGAGTTCATCTAAAAATAAATGCACAAAATAAAAGCCGGTCTATAACAGACGAATATGTATCGGGAAGAAAAAATATTATTCTAGATTCCTGTGATCTTTATTTGTTTCCTCCTGACAGAAAATCTAAGAAGTTCACATCTATTTAACACCTGGTTAAACATTATAGTGCAGCTGGCATTGGTTGACTGGCTCCAAATTAGGTGGAATTTGATAATGTTGTCCCAGTGGAGCATCAATTACTGTCATTCTGTTCTATATTAAATCTTCTCTAGATGTGTTATCATGATCCAATTTCCATTGACTTCAGAGGGAATTTCTCCCTTCACTTAGATGAGCTTGGGATCTGGCTCAGCTACAGTATTTATCTTGCAGGAGTATTCTCTGGATTAACGTTTGTACATGGAAGCAGAGTGCTGTACTGGCACCATTCCCTATAATTTTCCTTCATAACTAGTCAGTGGGACTCTTGGAAAGAGCCAGACTCTAAATCCCTTAGGCACTTCTATAAATACAGTCTGTAGGTTCTCCAATACCATTATAAACCTGCCCATGCTGTGTAATACATGTGGGCAGATGAAAACAAGACACTGGAACAGTCAAACCATTAAGGCTCTTGTAAAAAACCTGACTGTGCAGACAAAAAGTCTGCACATTATATATACCCTACATGCATTGAAACATGTTGCTTTTGCAGAATTTATACACAGAGTTTGTATAAAACAGATTCACATCAAAGATATTGAAAGCCAGTTTGTAGTTGGTATAATTAGCTAGCAACAAACATTGCCAGTCTCAGCCTAGACTGTAAATCAGATTTTCCAGGGCAGCCCCAATTTCAGTTACTTAATACTTCCTTTCCTACTCATTCATTCTGGTGTATTACCAGAAATTCACTCACACAGAGCCAGTCCTGATTCATACCAGAAACATTCAGAGAGCCAAAAAATTTTTAAAAATATTCAAAAATGAGTAACGGATCTTGGAGTTTGATTAAGTTCCTCTTCAACAAGCTGGGTTTCCCCAGCCCAAGTTCTATCATTTCCCTCCAAAGCCCAAGTTCTATCTGCCAGAGAACCTGTAAGCTCATATGATATAGCTAGAAATGTGCTTATTTCCAGTTTCTAGTGACCTGAGCAGAAGAATACATTGACAAGCAATCTATGTTACTACACAAATTCTCATACTCTGATCCACTGACACAGAGCAGCCAAGTCTCGTGTTTTTATAACAAACTTTTGGTGGCTTCCCTAAAGGAATTGTGTGATTTCATTAGTCTAAGCTTTTGCATTGCTTATTTGTTGTTTTGAAGTAAATTCCTAACTATCAGAAATGCACTAAGAAGCTTGAAAACCAAGAAGACTAAACCTAATTTCAATGGCAGAAAGCAAATGGATTGATTGTGTATTCATTTAAAATCACTCCTACAATTCCTGAACTCCTTGCACTGGCAGCTCTGTGGGCGGCGTGGGGCGGTGATAAGCTTTTTTCACATGCACACTTGTGATCTGAAATAACATCTGCTCCTCTTTCCTCCCAGCACTGGTATTTATAGCCTCTTCCATCTTTTGCCTTATCAGTTTGCTTCCTTCTCACATCTAAACTCCTACTCCATTACTTTCTCCCAGGATGAATTCCATGCCTTTTCTCATTCTTTCCCCACTCCCCTTGCTCCCAGCATCTTCCTGACAAAGCACAGGCACATCACAGAGATGTAAGGCCAAGGCCACAAATAAAGTGAGAGACAGAAGAGTGGTGAGCTGTAGAACTCCGCTCCCTGCTTTGCTCCTGACTCCTTTGTGTAAAGGGAGATGGGAATGGGAGGGAAAGTTATGAGAAAGTTTCTATTTGATCTCCCTGTGTGTTTTTTCCTCAAATGCAAAGTCCAAAATTAAGAACTTGTGTGCAAAAGGAAGTTAGAGAAGCCTAAAGGAAGGTAAGAACTGACAATACACTCAGCACTAATCACTCCTGGGGCCTGGTGACGTCCAGCTCTGCTCTGAGGGAACTGCCCTGCACAAACACACTGGATTCTCAGACTGAGATTTTCAAAACAGAACAACTTTATTCCAGCTTTCCTCCTACTGAAGGAAAAGAGCACTGATGCTTTCAATAACCTCATATACCAAGCCTGTTTAATTAATCACTGCTATCTCTGCTGAGATAAAGAAACTAACTAGTCCAGGAAACTCCTTAAAACTCCACCTGCATAAGTTCTTTTGAAAGTCACT
The DNA here is from genome assembly GCA_024500445.1 of Entomyzon cyanotis. Taxonomy (NCBI): domain Eukaryota; kingdom Metazoa; phylum Chordata; class Aves; order Passeriformes; family Meliphagidae; genus Entomyzon; species Entomyzon cyanotis. The sequence continues at coordinate 6,789,083 of JAKEPQ010000852.1, forward strand.
AGTGTTTGTAGCTTTAAGCACTTATACACTGTACCAGCTGATCTTAAACAAGTGACAAGATCTTGTCTTTGCCTTAGTTTGCCTTTACACACAATCATTTCCCTAACTGGAGTGCAGCAACACTTCATCAGGGGTTCAGAAGCTTCAGCTGAGAGGAACAGCAGAGATGCTCATCATTAGACCCTGCTACCTGGAGAAGCCTGGCCTTGGTATTCAGGGGAGCCAGCAGGACTGGTACCTTGTTCTTGTCAGGTACTAATTCAAAACAGATAATGAATTTGGTGAATAGAGGTGAAGAAGCACAGCTTGCAGACAGCACAGATCCATTGGTTTAGACAGACTGCCTAGAGCAGTCTCTGCTGCAAACGGCATGTGAATAATTATTGGAAGACAGATAAAATGAGGTGATAATTCTCTCATTAGGATGTGTTAAAAGAGATAGCTGCACTGTGGTTCCCATTACAAAAGCTGAGTGATCTCTATCCTATTTAATCAGCTATGAATCAGTACTAATTTAAGTAGGAATATCTTTCTAAATGTATACATTTTTAGACACTCCAAGGCAAGCCTTAATCATTATCTGTTCTAGCGTTCAGTGCTTCTGCATTTCTTTTAAGGTATTCTGGAGGAACTACTTTGATGAAACTGTTTCACAAAGTTTAGCCTCTCCCCTCTGCCATGCTCTGCTACCTATTGTGAAGACAGTGACTTAAATCCAATGTGCCAGCATGACACAGGGGATAGCAATCAAAATCCCATCACTCAGGAGAGCTGTTCAAGGAGAACCATTCTACACAACCCTGTGCCCTCGACTGCCAGCCTGAGCCAGTGCAAGGGCAACTGACACCCAGGAGCTCAGAAGGGAGCTGGAGGGTACCCAGCATTTCACTGCCATCCCACCTCTACTGACAGCTGAGTACAGAAATAAATAAATAAAGTCTACAAGATTACTCAGCAGCTTGTGTGTTTGGATACCTGGCAGCTCCTTTGGTGTGGATTTTCAATGCCTCCCTCCCCCCAAGCCCTGCAACAGTCCCATTTTTGTTACCTCGTGGGAAAACTCCAGGGTCCATGAAAGTTGCCATGCTGAAGTTTGCCAGTACAAACAAGAAAACGAGTCCATTGTACACTGGAATAGCTGGGGAGATGGCTTTTGTCAACCAGGGGCACCTGTGGAGAACAAAAGTTCTGGGTAAGGGTTCTTTCAGCTCTAACACAGAGTCTCTTCCCAGTCACCACCACCAGACAGAGAACTACTCTGTGCCCCCCCAGCCATGCAGCAAGGCTGAATTTGCAATGTAACAGAAATTTCCACAGAGCCATTTTCAGTGATCACTGCAGCACCCTCTGTAAAGCTGCTTTGTTCCAGAGCACAGAAAGCACCGATTGTTCGCAGGGCTCACAGGGCTTTGCCACCCTATTGCCTAATTTGCAACCTGGCGTTTTACTACTATGTGTAAAAGCTTCATCCCATTGTTGCATTTCTGTTACCTTCTCTGCAGCCTTGTTGCAGTTGGGGTTACTTTCAATTTTCACTGGTGTAAAGCAGAATAGGATTCAAACCATTGATCCCCAAAGCAGAGGCAAAGAGCATCACACTCGCTTCTCACTAAGCTTCCATGGCTTTCAACACTCAACCAACACTACAAAACCTCTCCTTGGGGGAAAGTTTTGTCAGACCAAGCATGGGCTTTGCAGGTGTCAACAGAATATGAAAATGCAATATCAAAAAGAAAGTGGATGGCATATGCCATGTGAACAATTTTCAGAAGCACCAGAAAGATGTGTTGCTCACCCAGTGAGTGTAACTGAGAGGAACTCAAGCTAAAGGGTAAAGGAGAACAAGTAGGAGACTTTGGAATGAAGATGGGGAAATGTCTGCTAATTAGAGGAAAATTGTTCAAACTGCAAAGAACACTTCCCACCAGTGAAGAAGGGCATGATGAGGCAGCAAAGAGCTTGTTTTACAGGCAGCTTCACCAAATAAAAAGCAGTGTGCATTCACTCAGCCATTCCCAACCTCTGATCACCACACCAAATACATTTCTCCTGTCTGCAGGGGGAGGTTTGGTGTTACAGGGGCACTGAGGAGAAAAATCTGATCAGCTTCATGATAGATGCAAATACAAATAAGGATGAATGTGGGACAAAGGATGTAATTGAAAAAAAGACCCCTCACTGAGTTGCTCCTTAGATTTCCGTGTGTCTTGACAGCCAAGGACTCTTCCAAGGCTGCCGAGCAAGCAGGCATTCAGCAGTGCCTGCTGCCATTAGCATAAATCATACACTGGCCCATGTATTCTGGTATTTTGCCTGCATTACATCTACAGCTGAATCTGATTGTCTGCCAGGCTGAAGCCTGTGCAAAGGAGAAAACAACAACAAGCAAGCAGCCTTCTTCCACTAATTTGCTCTGGGTTTGCTACCGATAGGCTGTTTTGAACAGCTGAGAATGCTGTTATTGACCTTGAAGGGACACTGTCAAACGTGCTCTTGTGGCTACGTGGAAGGGCACCACGTTTTCTTCTTCTGTTTCTTTGTGGGCAGGCAGAAAGAGATTGTTTTGCACTCCTCCACCTCCTCACAGCTGGGCTTTTAACACTGCACTGCTGGAAACTGCTTTAAAAAAGGACCTTTCCTTGTGTGTTCTTCACACAGCTTGGCCTGGAGTGAGGAAAAGGTGAACAAGTCCTACCCAGGGTGAATGAACTGTAAAGCCGTGAGCAAGACATGTCTGTGGCCAGGGCCAAACCTCCAGGCTGACTAAGGGAGAAGGAAATTTTTTAAAAAATCAGCCAAAGACAGCTTGACTCCATGAGGTACCATAAGAACCTTATGTTTCCCAAAAGGTAGAATTTCAACAAGTAGTGAGGTCATGCTTGCTGCCTTGCTCAGTTTGCCTCAGAGCAGCTGCGGATGACTGAATACCAAAGCAAGGCACAAGTTTCTCACTTGCCAGCAAAGGTGCTGCAGTGACCTTGCCAAGCAGGCTGCAGGCCTGTCACTAACAACAGCTTCTGCCACATCCTTTGGAAGAAAGCAAAATAAACCCTGAAATAAGCAGTTACAAAATCAATTCTGCTCAGGGAAGAGTTCTTCCCTCTAAATTTTAGTAAAATTAGATTCAGTAATGGGCATGACTGACTTAATTTCTTCCCATGAAGAAACTCCCTACACAAAGAAAGATTATGAAGTTACCCATTGCTTGTCAAGCACAGAGGAGAGATGTCCTTGGCAGTAAAGTCACGTAGGTTGGCAAATCAAGGGACAGGAAACCCCTTCTTACAGATAACTAGTTACTCTGAACAAGATTATAATGAGAGAAACTGTCTCAGATGATTAATGTAAGCATTTCTTAACATTCTCATTTGTGATTTACTTTGTCATGTTCCCAACAAATATATCAAAATATTAGGAAGCATTTTAGCCATAAGATAAACGGCACAGCTCATTTAATGGGTAAACAGTGTATCTGAAAAGACTTCACGGAAGTTGAAATAAAGGATAGAGTGAGTCACTATGCATACTAGCCACAAGGTCAGTTCACAATCCTTCCATTTCTTCTTCCCAGAATTGTTATGCAGCATCACAGATTACATAAAATTAGATGGGACAAAAGGGGCCTCTTTTGTAAACTAGACTGGCCTATAAAAACAGATGTGGAGATCAAGTCCTGGCTCATAACTGTAAAAAGGTCGAAAAAGAAAATAAAATTGCCAACAGGATTCACCAAAATGATGCAACCTCCCTACCCCTCTCCACTAATGCACACATAATTTTTGGCAATCTGAGCCTAGCAGGTTGTTTTATCACTAACCCATCATGCAAAAGTCTCATTTCTGCCTCAAGAAGAAAGCTGCAGAAATGTGGAAGCAGGACCTGTAGCATGTTGCTTTTTACTTTGTGCATATCCTCTCTCCAGGAGTCTGCTTCCAGCAGCAATTATGTCTATTACTGGGACAAATCCAGCTGAACTTTTCCTCTGCTTTTCCCTAACAGTAGTTGTTGTGAATCTAGATAAACAACACATAGGATTTAAAGCTTTTTGTGGCTGGTGAACCCAAAATTTCAAGAGGCTACAGTTTTTTGTCTTCAACCTGTCTCACAGTGGAATTATACAGCAGGAAAGGTACCACAACTTTTATAGGGCTATATGAATTAAGTAGAGCCAGGACCAGTGTATAATTCCCTAACAGAGCACCACCAGATCTTTTTCTGAGGGAAAGTAACTGTACAATGTGTGTCCTATTCAAATTTAATCTGGATCCCTCACTCGAACCAGAAGACCTGAAGGGTAATGTTGCTGTTGTTGCAGGTACCAGCCATGCTGCATCAAGAACTGCTCCTAAGAGAAAATTTCTTTGGCTTTGTTTACTGTAGAGATTCAGAGCCAGCAAATACCACCATGGCACACTGAAGATAATTAAGGATCTCAAATTCTTCTGAACGAAGCACACAGTTACACAGGCAGCATTTCCCTCATAATTATACTTCTCTGACATAAAGTGATTCTGTTCATAACTCAGTGGAGAGTAATTCAGGGCGACAGATTTAATCTCATTTATCCTATTTGCTCTTGAAACCCAATCCTAATAAAACAGAAAGTTAAAAAGATTAACAAATAGGATCACACAACTTGCTAGGTGTCAGATAGACTTAGCATGATCAGCTGCCTTCCCCTGCTAAATTAAACAACAAATAATCCTTTCTGCGTTTTTGACTGGTGCTTTGTAGCAAGACATGTTTGTGTCTTAGAGTTCGCCTATAATTAATTAATTGAATAGGACGTTTTTCTTGAATCCAATTCTAAATTAAGATCTGGTGTTTTTCATTAAAACATGCTTAGAGATGCAGTAGGCCATAGAGAACGGAGCCTGGGATTTCAAGAACCAGGTTTTAGTCTTGGCTCTGGCATTGGCTCATACAGCCACCAAAAGCCACCTGCTCCCCCCAGCCAGCCCAGTTACATATTTTACAAATGACACCAAACTCCTGTCAGACCACCTTCCCCACTGCAGGGCAGAGAGTGTGAAAGTCTTACAGCATCTCTGTTAGGGCCAGGCTGGTGGCTGTGGTGTTGCTTTCCTGTAGTGCAGCTCTGGGCACGCAGCAGCCTCCCTGAACGGGGCAGGGCTGAGGCTCCTTCTGCTGGGCTGTGGTGTGAGGATGGCTCTGTGATTCACCCAGCAAACAAGGCTGGTGGCTCATTTCACACCCTGCCTGGAACACCTCAAGCACATGTGAGCACATGGAGCCCAGACAAGGAGCAGAGGGCAGAGGAGAGGGCAGGAAGCTGCAACATTACCCTTTCCTGAAGCTGCTCGTGTAGGGCAGACATGTGGGAACCTCAGGAGTCCAGATGGGCATCCAAACTTTGGATACTTACCCACACCTGGTAAGAAGACCCTCAAAGATTGTCTAGTTGGCTGCTCAGCTGCACCTAATATTCAGTCTGAGATTACCACACATTCTTCCCCTCAGCCTCCAACAGATGGCTGATGCACAACAAAACAATTTATTTCTCCTCAGATCACAAGACGTGGGGTTGTAACACGGAAAAGAAAGCATCTCTTAGCTCAAATGTACTTCTGTCACCACTACAGTGGTAAAACAGTAATGTGAAATAACTGCTTCAGTGCATGCAAGTAGAAGCAGCTCAGTGAAGTAGGGACTAATTAGATAAGAGGGGTCAACAAGCAAACATAATTTGACTAAGCACAAGTACTAACTTCACTGGAAACTTTCAAACAATGCCTAAAGACTGTAGAAGGCTGTCCCTGAATTCTCTCCTAGAGTTTCTAAGCAAACCCTGACTGTTAAGAACATGTTTGCACTGTAAAATCCATATAAACAATTTCTAATCATCTGACTAAAGACTTCACATTTCTGACATCAACCCTGGGAGCTGGACCCAACATCCTGGGCTGCCCAAATGCTGTCCTGCCCTGTAAGGCATAACAGTCAGGATGACTGAGAGGATACACCAGAGGAGGAACAGGTCCACAGGAGTAAAAGTCCTCCTCAACCAGCACTGCACCAGCTGGAACATAAATGAAAGGGCTATCAGCTAACTGATTCTGAACGCCCACGTTGTGGAAGAATTTGGAATTGGATGTAAATATTATACCTTAAAGCCCATTCCACCAGTTTGTATGTGGGACAGAGGTGCAAGACAGCATCCTGAAGGCTGTGCATGGCCCAGTCTGCACCACAGAGCAGAGAAGGGCAGAGCTCTCTTAGTCTTTAGCAGTGTTAATCTAACACATTTCTCACATTTCCCAGTCTGGGCATGATTTTTCTATTTATATGCTTTTTCCTACCCTGAAATTACTGAAAAGTACCTTTTGGAATAGTAACAGAAGGAAAAAAATTGCTCATTTTCCATTTTTTGTCACTATCAAAGACAGCGTGAAGATTATTGTACATCTAAAAATATTTTCCAAGGTGCTGAGACATCTGTAGGTTTAACAAGGCATCACTGGAAACAGTCAGGAGAGAATTTATGTGAGTGTCATAACCAATGTGAAACAGAACAGCAGGTCTTGTGAAAATAGCAGGAGGTTCTGGACTGCCAGGTTCTTTGCTCAGCTCTGCACATCAGATTTTGATAAGTGAACTAATTTCTGCACCATATCTTACTCATTGGCAAGACTGCAGATAATACATGGTTGCCATAGCACTATAGTCTCACTGTGAGTATGGCAGTTGCACTGACAGAAAGTGATATCAAAGTAAAGGATAACAAATCCAAGTGTTACCAAAAAATGGGAAAAGGACAAGTAAATACTGGAAAATGTATTACTGAAAAGCAGTAAATGATGGGAGCTGAGTGCTACATATAACAGCTCATGCTGGTGATAAATGGGAGCTACCAAAACATCTACCCTGAGTTTTCAGGTGCAGCTCTCCATCAGAAGAGGCAAAACATTACACCAAATCCCACCACCAAAGCCCTCATGAATTTCATAAGTCCCTTCCTAACTGAAATACAGATGAACACTAGAGATGGAGGTTCAAATCCCTCACCTGCTTAACTGTGTTTAATTATTCACAAGAAATGTGCTGGGCTGGAATTCACTCAGGTTTAACAAGAGCTGATGGGGTTTCAGTGAACTTTCCATTACACTCTGGACTCCATCCAAAGGCTAGTGGTTCATGTCTGGCAACGTACAGGTCAGAGGAGCTAAATCAATTAAAAAGTCAACTGGAGATATAATGGTCCTTGGTGAAAAATCTTATCTGGGCTATACATCACCCCCAAAGTAAAATACAATCCACCCTGTTCACAAAGCTGCCTGAAAGATCTGGATCATGTTCCCTTCCTCCCTTTTTAAACAGTGTCCAAGTATCTGAGAAAAGGCAGTACTGTCATGTGAACTAATGTAGGAGAAACACACAGAAGGAACAAGAATACCACTAACTCAATCTGAGCAAGACCGGCACAGGGCTAAACTCACCCATCATCCGTGGGTTCAGAAGCTGTCCAGCCATCCCAGACCTATCACCCAGGCACAGGCTGACCCTGCAGCCAGCAGGCTGGACGTGCTGGGTGAGCTGTGACACTGTGTGACTTTACAGGGTGTGCACAGTGAGCAGACAGGCCTGGGCTGTGCTGGACTCACTGCTCAGGCCTTGCAGAGATGCTCTCTGCACAGTCAGAAGCTGCTGCAAGCCCAGGAGCCTGAAGAGCACCCCCCAGCTGTAGCCAAGCCATGGGCTACTGCCAGGAGCTGCACTCCCACACTGCAGGGCTTGGGCAGGCAGGGGCTGGGCTCACCTGCAAGCACACAGCAACACAGCAAAGTCCTGCTCTACACACTGCTTTGAAATCTGCACTGTCCTGCAGGGAGTTAAGGACCTGACCAGAGTCAGTTTGCAGTTGCTGACATAATGAAGGCCCAGGACAGAGGTTTTGATGTAGTTATAAGGGAATATGCTGTAGTAGTGCAGCAGCACTTGAAACACCCAGCTCTTGGTTTGCACCTCAGTGGGAAGGCATTTACTGCACACTGATCTGGGGTATAGACACGCTGGATTTCAGAGGGCACAATAACATTTTTGTATGAGGAGAAGGATAATGCTCAGAGCAAAGTGAGACAGAAGGTCTTCATGGCACTTGAAGTGTCTAATGGGCTGTGAGCAGTGTCACTCCAAGCAGCAGCAAATGCTCTGGTGCCTCAGGAAAGGAGCCAATTGCCAGTGCTTGGGCAAATAAGAGCAGATTCTGAGTGAAGGTACACAGGGTGAGCACACAGATCCAGAGACAAACACCTTTTGTTTGCTTTCTCAGCCTTGGAGTTTGCAAAGCCTAAAATGTCACACAAGCTGGAAGAAGCAAGGACAAGTGTAATCCAGGGCTTCTCAGACGTGCACCAACCTTTTACCAGCATTTCCATGCTGAGCAGCTGGAAATGAACCCTGCTTTTTCCAGCAGCCAGTAGGAGAGCTGAGTGTATGGGTGGTGTTTGGATCATGACAGAAGAGAAGGGCAATAAGGAGTCACTGCAAAATAACCACAGCAGGAGAAACACTAGTTGCCCTGACACACTGAAAGTTTTAAATCCATTTGGTTAGATAAAGAAGGAACTGCTACCCAGTAAGATTCATTTGCTCTGCATATGGCTGGCCACTAGCATTGCTACACTGCAACAGCTGAGTGACTTCCAGCCCATTCCAAAGTTCACATAAGCGAATCATCAAGCCACAGAAACCTTGCTAAATGGGAAATCAGACAATTATCTCCAAAATATGCTGTATGAATCAATAATTCATAACACAGCAGAGCTGTCAGTTCATGTGGCTGCACTGCCCTGTCTGTGCTCCTGTTGGCACCATGTCCAGCAACAATCACAGTCCAGCTGCCCTGGCCAGTGTCCAGGGAGGGCAGAAGAACCTTTACAGTGTCTGAAAGGGATACACATGCTACACAAGCTGAGCTTTTGGGAGCGTTTTTGAAGACACCATGTGGAATGCAAATTGTGCTTCTGATTTGTAAACATCAGAACTGTGCAATGAATGCCACACCTACCATAGCAATGCTAAAAAAGGGACAGCCCCTCATCCTGAGTCCACCTGAGTCCCATTTCCTTGAGTAACAGTTTATTTGGTCACCACTACTGACTCTCGTGACCTTCCAGACCTCTCAGCAATCAGTAACACAAGTTTCTGTTGGATAGATGCAATTGCATTTGCCAGATCCCAGAATGCAAAAAAAGGAGTACAGGATAGCTCCTCCCTGGCTGAAAGCTGTTCTGTTTCTCTGTTGTCTTCATCCTTGTCAATACACACATGAATCCAGCAAATGTGGAAAGCTGAGGTGGGCTGCTCCTACAGAGCTGCTTTTAAAAACAAGTTTAAATTATCAGCAGCCTAATTCAGACACACCTGATACCAGCTACTGGCATACAAGGATTTGTCCACTTGCTCACTATATTCCCCAACCACACACTGGCAGAACATCTAGTACAAATTCAGTGCTTGAATTCATGAGATAGTGGTGTAGTGAAAGCAAGGCAGCTCATTTTAAGTATGTGGTGATGAGAGAGAGAGAGAGAGAGAGAGAGAAACAGGTAAAGAAATATTATGATATAAGGAAGGAGGTGGTGACATCAGTGAAAAGACAGTCTATATTACCCTTGTTGAAAAGTTAATTTGATTTTTTAGATATTCCTTTTCCACATGAGCTCAGTAGAAAGAAATTAAACTTCACAAGATACCATCCCTTTACAGCTACTGGAGCAATTACCTAACTAAAAGACAGCATCTATTAGATTAAAATATGTGCCACTTAAATTAACAATGAGCCAATATGCATAAGAAACGTTCAGTGTGAGCTCTGAACTCTGTGATCATGCCCTCGGTGGATGAGCAGAGTAACATGATGTGCTTTCAAAGATGCAGGGAAAAAGAAGGAAAGCAGGGAGCACCAGCAGAGACAGCCCAGGTGTCTGAGGCTGATCCTGGGCAGGCTGGGTGTCCTGGTCTGAGTGCAGTCACAGGGCTGCATCAAGGAGCAAGCTGCCCTGTTAAAATGCTGCACTGGAAAGAGCTGGAGGGGCTGCCTGGGGTAGTGGACACTACCAAGGAATATCTACGTGGAGGATCTTATCCCTCCAGCACATATTCCACTTGCTCCATGCGCTGGCAATGACACGCAGCCAGCCCTGACAGGGATGTTGCATGACTGGAGCAGGAAGGACAGGACAGACCATCCACTGCAGCTGAGGTCTGACAGTGTCTCCACGATTCAGGTGTTTGGGAGGGCAAATACAGCAATGCACCCAAAACCCAGGTGGCTCTGACAGATCTGCCAGCTGCTCTTTGCAGTGCTGGGGCAGCTACAGAGACTTGGACAAAGGAGGGGCAGGAAAATCCTGTGAGGTGGCTGATAACAGTTAAATTTCTTCCACGACTGGAAAAAGCTGTTCAGGAAATTTACAACTAATTGAGACCAGAGGTTCTTGCAGACTTGTCTGGATCTTGTATTGCTTTTGAAATCTGGAAACAATACCTGTCCATGGCCTGAATAACACGCTTCAGAGCTGCTAGACAAGGTCCTTCATCTATGCAATAGCTTGCTTATGCAGGGAAAGGAAGCCAGCTCCAATCTGAACTCTTTTGTTTTAAGATTTCTAGACACATGGTGCAGCTAAATTACTGCAGTTATTGCAAGGTTCCCCTGTGTGAACCAAAATTATTAGGGATGTCATATTTTATAGAAGAGATGAACAAAACAAAGAGATAGAGGCACCTCTATTGCAAATAGATACAGAAGATAGGGTAGAAAGTGTAAACATTCTCATCTATCAAGTACTGAAGCAAATATATAATAATAAAACAAAAGCTTCTCTTAGAATCCTATCTTTAATTTCCCTCTGGAATATCACCCTGAAAGGGTTTTATGGAAATCTGAACTGGGAGCATGACATTTATATGCCTCATTCTCACTACACTGAAAAAGAACATTTGCATAGCAGGTATAAAAGGGACCTAATCTATCAAGATTTTAAGCAAGAAATAAAAAAAAAAATCAAAATTACTTTAGCTGATTTAAGAAAAGAAAAATATAAGAGACCTTCATGTTTCAGCATATAAAACGTTGCATTTGGAAAGAACATGCCCCTGTGGCCACCTGCTTTGAGATGTTTCACCCCTTCTCAAGCCACCAGCTGGTACCAGTCACCTTTTGAAGCAGGACATAAAGGAGAATCATCAGTGATTCAGCCTATTTTGGCAACACCTTTAATCATAAACTGGAACAGGGCTAACAAGCATGGCCAAGGTAACAAAACAGAACAGGCCACACCATCCCATTCAGCCCCCTGCTACCACAGACACCATGTGCACCACCTCTCCTGGCCATGCACTGCTCTGAAAACCCGCAACACTTTTTTATACCCCACACCTCTTCCCTGCAGGATGGATGCTAGCAATAGCAGGGCAGAACTGGGGTCCTCCCAAACTGCTCCACAGCCCTTTTCTGCTGGAGGACTGGGACTGTTCTGGGGCTCAAGGATAGAGCTGAAAAATCCTCATTTCTTCCAGCAGAGGGTAGTGGGACACACAAGCCCACAAGCTTGTAATGATTGTAATGATCTTACAAGCTTGTAAGATTATATTGCAAGCAAGAGATACACGCAGTTCAAACAAAACCAAGGGTGCAAACCTCCACTGCCTAATCCGGTGGAAATGTTACAAAACTAAACACATTCCTCTATTTGCATTCATCAAATGAAGAAACACACCAAACTCAGCTTGTTCTCATTATCTCCACCCTTCCCCAGTAACAACATCATCTTCATTCCCTTTTCTAATTTTGGGAAGTGACACCCCCAGGCAGCAGCAGAGTCAAAAGAGCCTTTTTCTAAACATCTCTACTAGAAATCTGCCTTCTCTTTCTCTCTGTGGAACTATTCTCCTTTCCTTGGATCTCCTCGACTTTCAGGCTCTGTTTCATCTTCTCTCCCTCCCATCGTCCTGTTCTAAATCAAATGACTGAGCAGTCACACACGTCCTCCTGCAGCAGAGGAGCACAGTGCAGTCGCTGCTTTAATCTGGGTGTGTGGCCATGCAAAGGCATTCTCAGTTGCCTCCACAGGTCCGGAAGACCATGGGCAGAGCTGCACACACATGTCCCAGGCTCAGGGCAAAGGTGGCACATGCAGAGGACTTGTGGCTGTTCTCATGCATTCTCTCAACAGATATCAAGAAGAATAACTAAGGGAGAAGCACAGTCACAGCCTTCTCAAACTATTAAGTGACTGTCCCAAGACTCCCCTGCCTGCACATCAACGACTGCCAACATCTCTGCTCACCATCTAACAGGATTAGGGCAGGCTTCTGGAGGCAGCTTCTCCTGCAGGGAAAATCTTATTACAGAACCCATCAAAAACCAAAATGCTTTTGGGGAGCAATAAAAACCTAAAACAGACCACAGTGACTGTCACATTAACAGAATTTTTTTTATTATTATTTAAGTGATGAAACCTAGCATCACCACCTCAGGTTTAAGTGTGTCTGTCAGCTTGGACAAAATACAAAGTGAGGCTTCCAATATTTGTGCTGGTGCACAGGTATTCAATTCAGGCTGACAGAAAACAAAATTACTTTCTTAGAAAACATCCTATGAGGTGATAGCATCTTAATTACACAGACAGGGAAATGGGATTCAGCCTGGTATATAGATTTGTTTCTTGCCAATTTCACTCCAAAGTGCATAAGGCAAGGATCCCCCCAGCAGCCCCGAAGGTGGGGGGAAGTGTCACAGCTTTACTTTTGTATTATTGACTGTAGCCCCAAACCCAGAACTTTTAAAGGCAGAGGAGTAGCTCACTTACACACTACAGTGGACACAGGGGAGCTGTTTTCCCTACTAACACCTCACTGTTCACTAAAAGCTCATGGGTTTTGTCATTTTGGGGTGCCTTTTTTTAATGAATCACAAAGTGACCAGAAAAGGTACAGTTATGCACTGGACCTGATGAACTAAAACTCCTTTAACCCTGTGGCCATACTTCAGGAACATAAGCCAATTACAATTATCTGAGATGCATTAACAAAGCTTAATACTCCCAAGTCAAAATGGGACAATTAGCAGCTCCCGTACCAAAATAGAAGACTATGGAAATGACATATGTGTCACCATCTGCTAACGATATGCAATAGGCAAACCAATTCAGGGAAGGAAAAGAAAAGAAAAATAAAAAAAGAAACAGTTTCTCGATGCAACTTGTTCCCATTTCAAAGAATCAAAGTGAATATTCAGCTTAAACATTACACTTTCCAGATTCCCAGCTGGGACCAGAATGAGGAGCGTCTAACAACTTATGATTTAACTGTTGAGAAATTTCCAGGCCAAATTTTCAAGCAAGAAGTTTGGATACAGATCTGAACTTTGGGATGTTTTGTCTGTGGAGTTCTGTCCTTGCTTCCAGTAGCAATAGCTAGCATTAGTATGTGTAATTTTTAAATACCCAGCTGCTCCTGAACTTTGTTAAGTTCTTAATTCATGCTTTTTTCCCTTGATTTAATTTAAAGAGTAGGGACCATCATTTTGATTTTCAGAAAAAATGAACATTTACTTCTTGCTGAACAGATGTCACAGTGCAATGAGAATAATTTACTGTTCAGTTTTTCTGAATGAACCCCTTATCCCTCCTGCCCTTTCTTCCTTGAATATTTCCTGAAAGTCATAAACCACCAGCAAACTAGTTTTGGCTTATACTAGAAAACTTCTTTAACTCTGGGATACCTTCTGCCGTAATGGATAGGGGAAGTGTAGAGCTGCACATCACAGGAGAACAGCCACAGAGACACAGGCAAAGCTTACAAAGATAAAACTTTGCCATCATCTCCTTTGACTAGGGGGAGAAAATAAAAACAAATCAGAGTAATCAGAAAATCCAAGCACAGAGCTGCAATTCATATTCTGAGGAAAACTTCGAAGAAAACTTGTAATTTCACAAATTGTAGTACAGCACACCTGATTCCACAGGGCAAGAACAAGGTGAAAATGAAGCACGTTCTGGGAAGTTAAATCCCTGAAGTACCCTTTGGTGAATATGAAAAGCAATTTCTTTTTCAGAGCCAGAAGAGTGACTTTTTAATGTTTTAATTCCAGGATGCACATTTGAGTCCTCCAAATAATATTCTTCTCCCTCAACCACAGGACTACAAACAGGCTCTTGTTTATTTACCTGTAGAAGCATAGTCAGGTAGTTTGAGTTGCTCTGGAAACACCTCACCTTTAACATGAGCTTCAGCAATTTTGGGAAGTTTTCCATTTAAAACAATACAAAGATATGTCAATAAAAATTAACTGGAAAGTGTCTCAAGAGAAGTTCACCAACTAGGGACACATGTTTACTGAAAGAATGGCTGAAATTAGTGACTCTCAGCAACAGACTAGTAAATCCTGACACGAGGGATTTACACTGCTGCAGGTTGGGCGTGGAGATGCAGATGAGGAGTGGGGTTCATCCTCTTCCTCATCTTCTATCACAAAGCTTCCCAAAGCTTCTCACTTACAGTATTAATTCTCTGTCATGATTACAGGCCTGCTTCCATGCACTACAGAGAGGAAAAGTGCCTTTTCCATTGTTTATTCCTTGGGCATGAGTGACACACTCATTTTATCAGCTCCTTTAACATCTGCTGTTCAACATTAAACAAAGATATCAGCAGGTTTCTTTTTTTTTTTTTACAATACCACATCCATCAAGTCATTGACAAGTTAACAAATCTGCTTGCTTTTCATGGTGCTTTGCTTTGATTTTTTGCAATTAAACAAAAGATTGTTTGGATCCTGCCTTTTCCCTCAAAATGGAGCACTGCCCATACAGCAGTTTAACTCTGTATTTACCTTCTAAAGCATCAAATTCTCTCTTCTCCCTCCCCATGACAAACCACAGTCCCTGGGACATCTGGAGGTTGTGGTTCGACTGCATCCCTTCCTGCCATGAACAAAACCAATCAGCTTTGCTGAATTAATAATTATTTAAGAATTGTTAGTATTTCTGAATTGCAAAACTCCATGCTTGCAAAGGCTGTAGAGAACATATCCCTCCTTAAAAAGGTTATTAAAAAGAAAATAAAAGCTCCATGTTAGTTGTCTTAACTGTGCAAGAGGAGAAAATGTATCTGCCTTGTTTCTTTAGTAACTGCTATGCAGCTGTGCAGTTACCAGCTCCAATACCAGCAAGGTATTCCTTGCTTCTCTCAAATTCACGTAACCATGGCTTAGTTTCCCAGGGACTTTTCGTGAATGTTGGAAAAAAAAACAAAGGCTAGGGAGAACGATATGGTTATGCTAAAGATACAGTAAGCACAGCCAGCAAGAAAATGCAAGTATCCTCATTCTGAATAGGAACAGATGCCAAGACAGCAGAACCCTGCCTTGAACTGGAAATGTTTTCAATTATGCACAATTTGTGCCAGCAAAACGAAAAAGGGGTTAAAGTGGATTCAGAACATCCGAATAGATGTAGGAAAAGCATTGCCTGTCCAGGGGCTGTGCTCTCCTCAACTCCTGTGCCAGCTGCGGGGCCACTAGGCATGTGTGCAGTTAAACCAGCCCAGCAAAGCTGCGCCCTTCGGAAAAGTCAACCTGGGTGTGCACTTCTGGCACAAGGGCTGCCTGGGCAGTGGGGAGGAGCAGGCAAGGAGAACAGATTCCCTTTCAACCCGGATTTTGTTTCCTACATGTTTGATTCGACTCCGAGTCCTCGCCTGCACAAACAAACGGGCGTTGAATTGTTCAAATTACACACAGTCTTGTGTTGCTCATTTACAACAGCACAGCCAGTGACAAAGAAAAGAACTTAAAGTGCTCAGCGCCCTTCAAACAGGAAGAAAGCCCGTGGTGACAGGCTAGAGAATGCGTGACTTGTTTTTCCACCACCCCATGATGCACACACACACACCACACGGAGTTTGGAAAGCTCCAAAAACTCTGCTCACAGGCTCACAGTTGTCTGCAAGAGAGTTAAACCTCCAGCTCCCCCTCCCCGAGATAGGAGCACAAGGCACGAAAGCAGAACCTCTCTGGAACATCTCTCTTGCAAATTGTTGTAATTTCCCATCTGTCTTCAGCTCGGATGACTTTGCCAGGTCCACAGGGGACGATTTACAGCATTCGGTTTGGATTAAGGGTTCCTACACTGTGACTCAGGAGCCAGAGTAAATGACCTGCAGCTGCCTCCCAGAGCCATGTCAAATGGTGAAAGTGCCAGTCCCAAGGGGCTCCGCTAGTGGGTCCTAAGGGACTTAAATTCCAGCAATTACCACCTGATCTCAAATTTTAGGAACCAATGACTGTGTCAAGTTGATTTGCAGACTGATAAAAATGTGAAAGATCGGTTGGATAACCTCCATCCGAAAGGACAGGTTTTGTTCAGGTTTTTTTTTTTTTTAACTAGCAAGGTTGTTGGCTGAACAATCCAACTCATTTTTTTCTACTAGTGAAATTTATTGTTTGTCATTTGCTTTTGTGTTGAAATATACTTCTAACACCACACCTTGCTTTGTGTGCAAACAATATTACAAACAGTTGTGTTTGGCCTGACACCTAAGTCTAACTGCAGTGTGACTTCACAGTTGTTCACAAAGACAAACAGGCATAATAAGAACAGCATCTCCTGGATCAAAAAATGTTTTCAGAAAGAACGTATTAATTTGCTCATTATTTCTCTGGAAACTTCTGAGTTTTGGAAATTTGTGGATTTTTTGGTAGGCATAAAGCCTGTTTTCTAGTGAATAGGAAAATCCTGGTTTACATTTGTCCTTTATGATGGCATTTTCTATATATTCAGTGAAAGCAAACACTACAATACTGGGTTACTTTACCCTCCCCTCAATTTTCAGTTTCCATACAGTCACATTTTAGCCAATCACTGTTGTTGTCTCCAGTGCTATATGGACTTTCTTGTACTGTAACACTCACAAGTGGAGGTCAGGCTGTGAGAGTCACCTTGAAATGTTTTGCTCCTTGAGCATCCCACCTCTGCAGAGTGGCCACACCCTCACAAGTGGATGCTGCCAGCCGGTATTGGGTAATTAACTGCAGTCTGGTAGAAAAATTGTATTAGCACAGCCAAGCCTAACATCGATCTACCAGGTCAGTGCAAATCTGCAATGCAGATGTAGAAGCCTATTTAGTCAGTTTGCTTAAGTGTTTTAATTTCAATAACTAAAGCAACTTTACCAGTTTACTGCTCAGCATCTTCCACACTGTAGCAGATTCTGCAACCTTAACTCTTGGTCACTGAGTGCTCTGTGTTGAAACACTTGCATTTGAAACAGGGACAGTGGTCATGCCTGCAGTGTGTGCAGACTGCCCAGAGACTCACACACAGCAACTAAATAAGCATAAAGGAAGACAGTGCTATGGGTATTATAATCATTTAGTGCTCCCCCATCTCCCACCACTGCAGCTGAGTGAGAAGAAAATGGGTCAAGGAAAGATACATCCTCAACTTTCAGGTATCTCCAGTTATGCCCTGTCCTAATGTGGCTGCAAATTCTGGCCCCTCACAGCTTTGGCAACCACTCACTGCAACTCCACTGTGGTCAGGCTCCAGGTCCATTCCATATTCACATATAAGCCAATTACAGTGTGGACTTTGCAATTAATTGATAATATAAAACAGACTAAGAGACCTACCCTAAGCATACAGGAAGACAATTTGCCCTGGGTATAAGTGCAAATTTTCCTTCTGATCAAAGATCTGACAGGAACAGGACTGTGGTACAAGTACAGGAATCAAAAAACTGCCAGCACAGCTGGAACTGAGCACCAGCTGCAGCCAACCTCGACCCTGGTCAAAAGGACAGGCAGAAGCCTCAAATCTTTGCCTTCTAGAGAAGATGGGCAACAACACTGTCACCAACATCCTGCTGTACCAGCTGGCCCTGTCCACAGAGCAGCACACAGAAAGGAAAGCAGGACTTCTGCAGCTTTTCCTACAAAATGCATTTGCACCAAGGAGTGAACTAGTTAAACCACTGCTCTGTGCCAGCTGATAAATTCTGTTCAGAAACCAAGTAAGCATTTTGAAAAAGGTTTGATTACAGCTGCCTGGGGGCCTGGCAAGATGCAGGAAACTTATGTGACCCACTTATATTGCTGATCAGAAGCCTCTTCCTAGCAGACGGTGAGATGGTGCATGAGGACAGCCAGTGAAATTTCAGGGGAAAACTCTGCACAGAAATATTCTGCAGTTGTCTCCAACTTTCATTACCGTCACCATGTAGCATCACAGCTCTTCTGGGCTTTTGACTACCAAGGATACTAAAGCCTTCTCATGCAATTCCTCTAACTTTTGATTTGAACTTTTTTCCTTCAGTGGAGCTTTTTCCTAACCCTGAAAAACTCTGCATGCTAATAATGTGTCAGGAATACTCCCTGTGCATAAAGAATTTACATACTATGCAGCAAGAATCTTTTTAAATTGTTTACTTCTGACCAGAAAGAAGGCTCAGAAAGAAGCCCCTGATGGCTCATAAGTGGCAGCAATGGTAAAGTAGGAGTAAAATGCTGCAGCCATGAAAGAAAAAAATAATGTAGTTGAATCATGAAGTAGATTCTTGGAACATATGTCAAGGCCAGATCAAAACAGCCAATTGTTGCTATTATCTACTTAATCTTCTGTTGTGTGGAAAAGGGAGTTAGGAAATTCTTTTCAGCCAACGCGACTGTCTAAGCCAATGCCCAAGGCAAATAATGCTCTGAACAATAAGGCATTTTGTTTAACTCTGCAATAAATATTAAATTTGCAAAGACAGCTGTTTGGTTGCAGTCTCCTCCTGCAATTTCCAGTCAATGCTTTATATTTACATAAATGCATAACCGTACATAATCCCCCCACCCTCAAGTCTCAGCTCCTTGAGAGAGCAGGCAAAAGGGTGGAAATTGGGGCTTAGAAGTTTAATCCTTGAAACAAAAAATTAGGCCACTTCCTTGAGAGCTGCCACATGGTGTCTGTCTGAGAAAGTGACATTTGTGGATTTTTACTTTGGAGTTATTGATCTTTTCACAAGATTATCAATCACAGAACAGTTTGATTGCAGAAGGATCTCTAACAGAAGAAAGAATTGACAGGAGCAGCCCCTGTAACATGGGAACAACCACAAGTCAGGGCAACAATCTTTAACCTTTGTTTTCAGGGGAGCCTGACCATGGCAAATTACCACCAGCATCTGACTGTACCATGAAGTGGTCCCTGACCTTTTAGCAGCTGTATTATTCATAGAGTAGGTTAACATTATTGTTTTCCCTGCCTATTGATTGTGAAAAGCTAATAAATCAACTTCAGCTGAAAAAGGTACATGCAAAACTGTGCTTTTATGCTGAAGATACCAGTAAAACAAACCAAATCCAAACCCAGAAATCTTAACTGACAGGGACACTACCCTGAAGGTACACTTACCTTCCTCTATACTCAGTGAAGTTCTATCACCTGTCTCTGACAGCAGAGACCATTGGGAACACAATATTCACAGGTTACGATATAAACTGTAGAAAGACAGGAGTATATTAATTTTCAAGTTTTAAACTATTTATTAACCCTCAAAATGCAGGGTTCTGGAAGGTCACAACTCTTTGTCAGGCTGAGAGTTATCCATTCTTGCACTCACACCAAAGTCTGCTAAACTTTCCATTCCAAGACCACCAGAGTCCCTGGAATGAAAATGAGTGGACATGGTTGTTTGCAGATGCAGGATCAGACACACAGAGCCTCTCCACCATAAGCATTCCCACCCATGACCCGATTTCTGCTTGATGGCTCAGAACATCAGGGATGCTCACTGCTGAAAACTCTGAGGATAAAGAAGTTTTGGATATAACATCATCCTTCGGAAAAAAACAGCAATTTTTTTCCTATATAATTCAATGCAAGGCACAAGTCCTTGTGTTCAGTGGGATGAGTACAAATCTTTAACTTGATTTGGATCCACTACCATTTTCTTTTAGAAGCTAACTTGCATATAGCCACACTAAGGCTAAAATAAATACATTCAAATGTAACCAGAGACCATCCATGGACTGGATCTACAGCACAAAAACTCAGGTGTCTGATGGGCTACTGAAACTGCAGATGCTTGAAATATTAGAGGAGCCCCAACACAGCTCTTACACCCAGGTGCATCTTGCATTTTCTTCCTTCCTTCACCAGGCACATGGCCCATGCATTGACAAGTGCGTTTTCCCAGTTTGGTTTCCTGGGAATCTCTACTGGCTGCACATCAAGCCAAATGTTCACTTTGCTATCAACATAACCAGGGGGCTTAGAGATGCTCGCCAACCCTTGTTCAACCAGTGTTTCTGTTTTACAACATGTCATGCTTGGTGATACTGAAAGGAAAAGCCAATAAAAGGAAAAATTAATCTTGTGATTAAACAAAAACACTTTGGATTGCTGGCTGCTGACACTGGCACCAAGCCACCTTCTCCGAGGACAGGAGAGAACCTGTCTGCTGTCTTCACCAACAAAAGGATTTTTACAAAATAAGAGCGTCTTGCTATGAATGATCAAAATGAGCAGCTTGGCAAAGGCACCTGGCCAATCCTCAATTACAGTTTTGTTCTACCCCAACTTAAAGGTGACATTGCCCAGTTCCAGACTGAGATGATCCTGCTCTACAGAATTTCCGCATGCCATGTAAGTTACATCTAAATTCACAAAATATAGAATTTACAGCAAATTTGTAAGAGAATAAGAGTTTGGAAATTTGTTTTTAAGGTATTTGCAAATGTGTCAATGCTGAGTACACTCTGGAAATCTGAATCCCCAGGGCTTGCTAAGCACCTGCTCCCTCAAAAGCAGGCTTATGTACCATTGAAAGATTTGTGCTGGCCCTTTGGAAAGGGATTAATTCCTTTTCAAGTCTAATATTTGCATAGGGTACTGTGTTAGTTATGCCAAAGTTCTCTTTGATACTTGCATAAACTGTAGTTTTTGTCATCAGTTATACAATGTTCATTTATTCTGGCAAATGCTAAAATTTAATTTAAACACTGCTTAGAAGGTCTCTCTTAGGGAAGTTCACATATGCAAATATACTTAATGAAAACAAAAACACTCATAAGCACAGTCAAATCAGAATACACTTCTGAATGGCTTCTCACCATTGCTGTGCTAGAGGAATAGGACAGAAACTCTACACTAGAAACAGCAGGGGCTGGGTTTGTTATTTATAAATGCAATCTCCCCTCTTCCAGTCCTGCTCTCCCTATTTCCACACATTCTTCAGTTAACCATAAAATCTCATCCCTTTATACATTAATATTCTCTTAAAGTTGAACAGCACAAGCACTGGACAGTCCTTCCTGGTCCAAAAGTTAATCCAAAGCAGGGCAATGAAGCTAGTGAAGGGTCTAGAGCACAAGTCCTATGAGGAGTGGCTGAGGGAATTTGAGTTGTTTAGCCTGGAGGAAAGGAGGCTGGGGGGAGACCCTCAAGAAGAGGAGATGCCCTCAAGTTGGTTCATCAAAGGGGACACTCAGAAGTCTTACTGAGAAGGGTGTGAAGACATAAATAATTTGATCAGAAGAAAACTTTGACCAAATATTTGATGATGAATAGCAGAATATCAGTTTCTGGAATCAATGTCTCAAACTTCAAATGGTTTTGGCAGACAAAAATGGTTCTGAGATACAAATCCCATAATCTGACATGGAGTACAACCTGCCTGTTTGTGTGCTTCTCCTGCTGAAGGAACTGTAAGAAGCTTTTCTTCAGCTCACCAGGCAGGAAAAATCATGTGTTGATAGAAAAGTTGTGCTACCTAATGCTATGAATCTATAAAGGTGATGAATAGCCCAAATGTTGATGCAGCTGGTGAGAAGAGGCTGTCAGATCATTAAGCACAGCCAGGTGATTTGTCAGTGTTCAAAGACGCAGATTTTCCTATCTTCCACTTCCTCCCTCGGGCTCCTTGCACATGCACACATCCTCCAAAGCCATCTTTCATTACAGCTTGAAAATCATATTTTATTTTCTCCTCTCCCTACCCACAAATCTGCCAGGCTTGCAGGGATGTTTTTCAGTTCAATCTCTCTCAGAGAGACTGGGTCTGAGCACAAAGCCTTATTAGCAAGTTTAGGCTAACACACTGCACTGTGGTTATCATGTCCACTGTTCAAAGGAAATTCTTTGCTGCTGCAGTAGCTGAATGCATGTGGGCTTTTTTTCTCCTTTCTTGTGGCTGCAGACGATAAGCACGGCTGATGTATGCTTTTTACAGAGCAGCAGATTGATGTTAGATTAATTCTAAAACCTATTTTATCAGATTAGTTTGATTAGCTTGGATTTCACATCTGTTCTGTAAGACATACTAAAAATCTCTCTCCAGTTTAAGTTCTGGGAGAAAAAGCAGTGAATTCGCAAATGTATTCTAACAGAGAAATAAAGCTCCTCCTAAAGAAAAACCCAGAAGTGAGAGGCATTAAGGCAACAACAAATGGAAGTAATAAAAGCACAGATAAGCATGAGGAAAGCTCTGGGACATATCACTGGAGACAAGACGAACAGACACAAATACAGTGTGAGAAAAGGATCTTCAAAAACACCATACAGAGCAAGTATTTTTCACACTTGTGCAACTAATTTCTACTGAGAAAATCCACCCCTTCTGCAGGCTAATATTTTGCATATAGTGAACATAACCCTGAACACGGAGATTTCAACTACAACACACAGAAAAGCAGATACCTTCATATTCTCAAAGCAAGCAAACTTTTGACTGGCTAGGGAGAGCTGGAGACACAGGAACATCATTTTTTGGTGTCAACTGACTGCCTTCCTGTAACTCAGCAGGCAGCTCTGCTCTGCATTAATCTTACTTTGCAAATGCTCCACAACATGGACTGGCTGGGATTCAGGACAGTCAGAAAATACTCAAGTGGAAACTGCTTGTGTTTGCTCAACACTTCATTTTCAGACCACTTGTCATCTTGGTATTAACAATGCCATGGCAGTTCTACTGTGGAACAAATTCCTTATAAATATGGATTTCCAAAACTGAAATGCTTAGGTAATAAAAACAGTAGAGAGACACAAACCCACAAGCAGGATCATGTTTAAGACTGGTTGCAAAATGTGACGTGACTGACGACTTTTCTTCACATCTTCGTAAATTTCATATATAAGAAATATGCATTTAGACAATACAGCAAATGACAAAAGTAACAGAAGACTCGAATGCAAGTCACAGAAATGTAAATAAAGTCTTTTATTATTGCACTACATTTTC
The DNA here is from genome assembly GCA_024500445.1 of Entomyzon cyanotis. Lineage (NCBI taxonomy): Eukaryota > Metazoa > Chordata > Aves > Passeriformes > Meliphagidae > Entomyzon > Entomyzon cyanotis. Next base: position 6,812,333 of record JAKEPQ010000852.1, read on the forward strand.
AGGCTGCATAAATAAATGTACATATATTGGTGACTATACTAAGCCACTGTGACAACTATGACTTTATTGTGGCAACAAAATGCCAAGAAATCCCAGGAGATTTAGCAATATTTTCTGACACCACAATCCTGCAGCTATCTCCACAAGCAATTAAATGAAAATGCTGCACTGCCTCCCGCTACATTCCAGGGAGCTGTATCAGGCAATTCAGCCTGCCTAAGAAAAACACTGACAATGTACAAGCAGTGACTGACAGCTGCCAATCAGCTCTAACCCACCACAACCTCTTGAAGTGGTTCAGATAGGCTGGCAAGAGAATGTAGTATCACTGCATTACCCCTAAGATGTCAAGAATATCTTCCAAATAGGTTAGCCTTCCTGAAAAGGAAACCTATATTCTTCAAGGAGTAAGAAAAATGCAGTTGTGGAAGATGCCAGGTTGCTTTGCACGTTCTGTGCCAGAGGGAGAAACTGGGCCATGCTGTGGGGAGTCTGGCAGCAGCCACCAAGAATATCCAAAAGGGAGATGCTCAGCAGAGTCCAGTCAGGCACCCAGTCTGTTGCTATCAACTTCTTGCCTGGCTGGAGGAGAGGAAGCTTGCAGCTGGCTGAGACACACCAATGCTGGCATAAAAAAAGAGCCCTGGGAAGGGAACAGAAAGGATATAGATGTTTCCCAGGGAGTAAAGGCAAAAACCCCAGTTAGAACTGACTGCCTTGGATTAAGTGTGTAAAGGAACAGTAAGTGAAAACAGGGGGAGATACTGGATGTAAAGGAGAGAGCAGCGAGGCGAAAGTACGGAAGACAGAAAGGAAAGCAAGGGTAAAGGAGGTGGCAGAAAGTGCTGCAAGAAAACAATAGGTCTGTTTTCCACAGTGCTGCAGCAGGGACATACTGGAGCCAGTGAGGGTATTCTTTGTTCCAGCAATGGCTTCGGGGAAGACAATTCTTCCACCTTCACTCCCTCTAGTGTGATGATGCTCAATCAGGCACAGTAAAAATCTCTGCCTCAGAAGGACTACTGGCAACCAGCTAAGCTTGTCCTTAGAATAAAGCAGGGAGCTGAACATGGAAAGGCTCAGTATCACACACGACAGGTCACTGAATGCTGCTGAGAAATCTTGTATATCTTCAAGCTCAAAGCTACCAAGGGCACTTCACAGTGAATTTACAGCATTTCAGTGGTCAAGTCAGAATCATGTAGCCTTTATTTCTTAGAGGTTATTCATACAAAAGATAATGACTAGTTGCAAATTTTGGCCTCTCTTTACTGGGGGAGTTTTCTTGCCTAGTTTTGGCTCTGTGTCCACTATGAGCCGGGCTAAGCTTCAATAGTTGATAGCTCTGCTTTGTCATTCCCGAGTTGGAATGTGCAGCCTGGATGTGTGTGACAGCCTCTTCCTCAAATTGCTCAGACAATTCCTGTGTGTACCAAAGGACATGCTATGCAGGAATCTGACACACAGGAATTGATTTTAACACATTATTCAGGATTATGTCTGTTTTCATCATGCTTTTTGATTACAAGCAAAATCACTTTCTGAAACTATTAAAGGACCTGGCATCAAATAAAGCAGAGCCTCAATTCCTGCCTGGAGGGTCCATGCTGCAGCATTTGTAGACTCAATCAAAAGGCAAAGTTTGCTGATAGACAGCCAGACTTTTAAACTTCGTTTGCTCAGGCTGTACCAGAAGCATCCAGTACTAATACAATTCTAGCAAACACAGCAGTCATTTGTTCTGCTTGACAAAGGTCACCAGACATCAGCTTGAATCTCCAACTGAAGTCCTTTTACCAAATTCTGCTTTCCGTGGCAGAACCAAAGCTGGTTCACAATGAGCTGGGCCTTATTTTTTATGATAAGCAGACAGGAACATTATGCATTTTTTATACTCTGCAATTTTAAATTTACAGGGTATAATCCTGAAGACTGGGATTAAGTTTAATATGCTTTGAATTCACATGATCTCATTACAGGATGAGATGATTCTAGACAGACTCTGCACAACTGCATGGTGAATGTACTCAGGGGCTCAGCATGTGACAACTATGCACGTAACTCAGCAACTCTGCCTGGAAAGGAGGGTTTGTATAATTCTACTCAAAGAACCTTTTGATTTCTTAGTCTTTTGGCTAAGTGGCAAATTCTGAACGCTAAAGTAGCCTGCCATTTAACAGCAACTCCCCTTAAAGCTATTTGATTTTATTCTGGGGCACAAAAAAGGTACACAGTTTTAAAGACCTTTAAGTTGCTCTCTTTTACTGTAGCAAGATATCAACTTGCTCTTACCTTACAGTAGGATTTGCAAGGTAACACAGGTTGATACCTCGTCTAATTCCATAAGTGCAGAGTTATGTGGCTTGTGTGTCTAATTTATACATGGACACTTCCAACTTTCAAAGGGGAAAATGTGATTTAAGTACAGGACTGTCTGCCAAATTCCTCAAACAATCACAGATGTTTCATACATGTCTGACTTAAGAGGCTGACTGCTGAAACCTAGACTTATCCAAACCACTACAAATTCCTGTACAAGCCATTTGTCTAGAGGCAAAGGACGAGATCTAGATTTATGGATCATGACACAAACTTATAAATCTTTGCTCATAGTTTACGATTAAAAAAACATTTAAGTATGGAATTTGTCAGTCAAAGTAGCTTTTGGTCCTTTAATCCTGCATTCCAATTTAATGGAGCAGAAGCAGCACTTGTGTTTCTCTGCCTTAATGTGCTCTTACTGGTTTTGTACACTGCTAGTATCTGCAGCATGAACACAAGTAACCAAACCTACAGAATCCTGGAAATGCAGCTGCCACCTCCACAGTGAGGAGTAACAAAGATGAGGAACCTTTTCCCCCCAGCCTCACGAGGGGGAGGAAAAGCCTGCAGGGTTCCCTGCAGAAGGCACTGCTGCTGGCACAGCAGATATTGCTTCTCCAGCCTCCTGGCATGGCAGGAGCAGAAAGGCTCCTGAAAACCCACCTGCCCAACACCCAGAGTCTGTGGTGTGTGTCAGTGTCACTCAGCTGAGGATGGGGTTTGGTTTTCCAAACAGCTTCTCTTGATGGCTGTGGAGCAACCCCAGCACTGCCTAATGTTCAGTTTCTATTCTAGATCAAGTTGCCCTCAAATCACTGTTGCTTAACAATTCCAAAATAAAGAACCTGTCTTCAGGTTAATCTAATTTACCAAACTTCAGCAATTTTGGGTGACTACTCTGAACATATCATTTTCAATCTATGACAAATGAATTTTTCAGCTTATCTTTTTAAGAAGCAAAAGAAAACCACTTCTTTCCCAGTTAAAATGCAGTAACTTAATCTTTATGATACTAATGGCAATGATGTCTGGGGCCTAAAATTTGGCAGGGTGTTGCCACTGATTTCTTCCAACCGAAACTTTTAATCATATATTATCCCAATTTTTTAAATAGCTTTAGCTGGTTCAAAACACCATTTTTTTCAGTGAATGAGCTATTCAAAAATCCTAATCAGGGACCCATTTTACTAGAAGCTGTATAAACACAGCTGCTAGAAAGGCTCTGGTACAGATTGCAACATAATGGTTTGAATTCTGTTTGAAGAAGAACCTTACAACGGCAACTTAAACATGTTAAACGTGCTTCTGTGGCCCCAAAGAGTAATGTGATATGGTTTGATTAAAAATAAACCACAACAAGTGAAATGGAATACTCAAATACAAAGAGCAGAAGGTGGAGCCAGAGCAACCATGACGTAAGTTATGTGAATTCACTCTTGAAGATCTACACCCATGAGTAAAAGAGGAAGAAGAGGAGCCAAGGAGGAAAGAAAGCTCTGAGGAAAGAGAAGTGAAAACAACCTGAGGCAAAACCAGAGCCAAGGTGGCCACCTGAGAGTTGCTCTGCCTGTGAGAGCACTGCCAGCCCTGGCTGTTGAAGCATGAGGAACCACTAATCCTGAAGGGAGGCCTCCAGGATTTAGCACTAACATGTGGAAGACTCTTCAAATTGTATTCTGCTTCAGCTGGGTCATTTTTCTTCAAGAGTATTCACTGCTTTCAGGGTTCAGGAGAAATCCATTGTGGAGCCAAAACCAGATGGGAAAATGTTTAACATGCAGAGTACTCAGTGCCAGGAGAAACTCCAAACGCAGCTATTCGGAGACATGAGGCTGCAGGTGGAAAACTGTGAGTGGGCTGTTCCAGGTAGCTGCTTCCACAGGCTCCTCTGGATGCTGCAGAAAAAGATCAAATACAGGTTATACACACTTTGCAGTGGTTTTAGTAAGTGGGGTGGGGAATGGGAAGGTTGGTTGGTTTATTTGCTCAATGCTGAGATAGCTCTCAGTTGCAGCTACAGAGAGCTATAATCCCTGCAATCATTTTATTGTGTCACAGAAACATATATTTGAGATAGTCTGGCTGGGATTTATTCAGTACATATAACAGCAGCAAGGAGTTTTCAAAAAGGGTTTGCAGTTGGATTGATGGACATGTCATCATTTTGGAAGGCAAGATGAATCACTCAAACTAGTGGGGTAAAGCGAAAATACACACTGAATTCCCCTTAGCCAAGGAAACAAAAGAATAAATTATCACATTCTACATGAACTGGGAGAAAAAAAAAAAAGGACCAGAAAATTTTCCAAGACAACTGACTTCAAAGGGTATTTGAATTTCATATTCAAAGGATTTCTAGGAAGAATCTTTTTGGAATGGATGTGAAATTTGTAATAACTCACTGCACAGCTTACCTTCTTGCTGGTACTTGAGTTCTCAGTCCTAGGAGAAAAGAGGAACATATCAGTGTTGCATCACCAGGCTGAAGCTGGGAGGTATTAAGAGAATTTTCAGAAAGATCTACTTACCAAACTCTGTGCCTCTCAGGTGAAGAAAGTCCCCATAATTTGGATTCTCCTGATCATCTTCAATTAAAAAAAAAAGGGGAAAAAAAAAAGAAAAAAAGAAAAAAGGGGGCTGCATCTCAGATTGCAAATACTGGAGTTACCCAACTTGAACAATTGAGTGTTGCCTACTGCAGATGAAATTGGCTGTGGCAAAGCAAATCATGTTGTGTAGCAGATTTAAATCTCTTCTCAGGCCCACCTGTACTATACAAAGAGAGGGCAGCATTCAATTCAAGAACCAGGCTGGGGTGCCTGAGCTTTTTCTTGGCTGTCTCTGCTTGTTCCTTAAACTACCAGTTCTGTTGACTGGACAAATTTGTACAGAAAAAATCGTTCCTTCCAAAAATCCCGTTATAGACTGTGGATTTCCCCCGAGATTTTACTTCCACTGAAGTCCACGTCTTCTCTTGGACCTTCCCTGCTGACAAGGCAACACATCATTGCTATCCTTTGGATTGTTCTTGCTTGCTTGTTTATAGGAAGAGGTCTGGGTTTCCTAATAGACTGCACCTGTGAGAGATTTGTCCAAGCAGCAAAATCACTCCCAGGAAAACAGTTTTTAACCACACTACTTAATAATGATCTCTGGGATGTACTGCCTGAACTGCGGATTTTAGCATGTTGACTCACAAAATGTTTCCATGAAATGGAGCTTTTGCTCTCATTATGAGACTTCTTTTTGGGAATGATCCTGATGCTCATTTTCTTTATGCAGAGATTGCTCCTTTGGAGAGGGAGGTGAGGATAGCCAAGGAGAACACCAGGGGTCAAATCAAGGACAGGAGACAGGCCACTTGGTAGGGTAACTATAGATCCCCATATTTTGCTGCAGTATACAATTTGTACATCAGGCATTGCATGAAGAAATATGACACAAAAGCCACAAACTGTGTATCGTGTTTAATTCTGGCATTTAAGTGAGGTACAAAGTCCAAGCCCAGTAGGAGGAAACCTATACAATATGTTTGCCATATGTGTGTTCTTATACAGCCCCTCCCAGTAATTTCACCCATAGGCTCCAGTGTTTGAGTGCATGGCTCACTTTTTGAGTTCAGTTTTGGAAGGTATTTACAATCCTGACAGAGGATCTTATTTCTACCACAGCAGTTATTCAGATTCTCCAACAGGACACAAGACAAGTTCATTTCAGGCATAAACTGACTACATGAGAGTTCAATGTGTTTATTTTGCAGCTTTATGAAGGAAACGCTGATGGATTTTTGATGCCTTGTCACATCTCTTCCACTGTAATGTGGCTGACATTACTTTGGACCTTAAAACAAAGAAAACTTTCAACTCCCTTAATAGATACAAACAAAGAAATGGTTTTTGGTGACCTCAGAGGACTACTTACAGGTTCACTAAATGTCTGTAATTACTGATAAATTCTTATCTGGGGTTGAACGTAATTAAGATTTCTGTTGATTATCAAAAGCCTTGGAGACTTAACTTTGCACAGTGTGTTTATTCCAACTACTGACATAAATCAGTTTTCTTGAGCCTGTATGGAAATCCTTCTGGGATAGGTTTTGAGGTGGTCAGAAATGCTTGACTCACAGCTGTGGAAGTTGAGGACTTCTGCCTTCCCCAGTGCAGTAAAATACAGATCTAAATTCAAGTTTCTATACTTGCTGTGACAATTTGTCCTTTCTATATATTTCTTCTTGCTAGCAGAGTCTTTGCATGCCTTCTCAACTTCTGCTGAGATTAGGCTGCTATACTTTAACAGACAATACAAGCAATATTCAAGCCAGTAGCTTAGATGTGATGGCACTGCTTCGCTAACAGGATTTTTCAGGAGGATAATGGAGATATTTGTTCCAGTCTCTAACTCTGAAAGTTAAAACCTACAAGTTAAAAGTTTCTCTTAACTTCTCTGACTCTCAGCCACTGACAGCACAACCAAAAGTATTAGGGTATACAGTATGATACAAAATGTGGTAAAGATAAAACCATGTGGCCACAGTCAAGTGCCTTTCCATTTTCATAAAATGGACAGAATCTTGTCTGATCGATTCTTTAAAGAACTGACCTAAAGAATTAGCTAAAAGATTAAATTATACTACCTGCTGAAGTACTAGCATGAAATTACAGGTGTGACATAAGACTGTGTCAAGTTTTGATTTTTCCCTCATTTAAAGTCTCTTGCCAAATTGTAATTAAACCATCATTTACGTTGCACTTATCTTTTTTTCATAGTAGCATAATACAAACATAAATGTAAATCACCTCACAGTTCTCAATATTATCTTAAGATGGAGCTTAAAACCTTCTTTCTAGTGTACAGCTTTGACTATCTTAGATTTTGATTATTAACAGCTAAGTTATTTTTGGAGAAATAAATATTTACTTCCAAATTAAAAAGACAAAAAAAGCTGCTGCTAAACAAATTGCTTTTCTCAGTAATCAAATTCTCCCCATCAAAACTAGACTGACTCTCAAATGAATGACCGCTTACACCAAGACTCCAGAAATAACCAGAGATAACTGACCATTGTCATAGCACAGAAAGTGCCAAGTTTCAAGACTTATTTACTAGCCTGCTTCACAAACAGAGAAGGGATGGACTGAGGACATTAAAACACTTATCAAAAATGAAGGTAACAGGAATAAATCTTCTTAAAATGTTGTAGGCCAGCTCCCACAGCTGGGATTTAGCTTGTATGTTGAAAGACCTTGGTTCAAACCCACAAACTCTTTTGGGGTCACTGCATAAGTGCTTTAAGTTTCCAAAGATAAGTAAAAGATCAGGTTCATGGTCTGTTCTCCTTAATAAATAACAGTAATAATATGAATCATTCCCTCTTTTCTGAGTCAAAGCTTCCCAGAATCATTCCAAACTTCCCCCTCCAGCCTTATTTTCTAATAGAAATCCTTAGTAAAGTGAGGAAATTCAGTGCTTGTTTGTAAGAAGTATTCCCTCCCACAGAGCAAGCATTTTTCCACCCTTGGAAAAACACTGCTTCCCAAAATGGGGCACTGCATTAAATCAATATCCCTACACATCAACAGGCAGAGGAATGAATTCTCCTTGTTTCCAGAGGGAAGGGCAGCTCCCAGTGTGACAAAAAAAGCCTGACCCAGCAGGTGTCTCTTCCCAGCTCAGGATCAAGCCAGGTATTTGGTGACAGCAGTGCTGGAGCTGTGCTGCTCTCTGCCAGGGAATTGTGCAGGCCAATTCCCTGCCAAGTCTGTTCCACACAGGCAAACACAGTCAGTCTCCTGGGAAACCTCTTTCTGCTTCAGTTCTGATAGCATTTGAAACTCTTAATGGAGTATTTGACTCAGCCTTAACATAATCAGATCAATCAGATGAAGATGTAGAAAATGGTTACCAAAAATTATTAATATCAGTGTTTTCTCTGGCAGAAACAAAAATAAGTTCTGGTAAGGCTGAAGATGTGAGGGAAAAACATCCCCAAAGGATGAGAGAGAAACTGGAGTCACAAAGGCAAACACATGGTAGAGAATCAGAAAATCCTCCACTGGGTTCCAACTCCTAAATTAACAGTATATTCTGACGCACGCTGGGGAGAGACAGCAGTGAGACAATCTGGTTGTTCCCTTTATGAGATGAAAACAATCTCTTCTCCTTGCTCAACCTTTTCCAATAATCCCATGAGGAATGGCTCCAGCCAGGAACATACAGAGCCAGCACACCCACCCAGCCAGGCTGCACAGGGCAGGTTTTCCCCACCACCAATCTCCTGTGTCCAGAGGGTCAGTCCATAACCTCCCAGCTCACCTTCCAGCTCTTCCAGAGACTGGAGAGCATTTGGAAGACACAACTGTCAGACCTCCAAACCCACCTGCAGGGCTCTGGGACTTGTGGGAAGGGCAGGAAAGTTATCTTTTGACAGTAGAAAAGAAATGCAAACTTTAATTGCCATATAGCCAGTGCCTAGCACATGTGAGCAGGGATGATAAGGAAAATACCTATAGCAGTTCAAATTGGGTTTTAACGAGAAAGGGCTTAATCCATTTCTAATTAAGTTACATGAAGGAGTGAACTGACACTCTTAAGTGTATATATGAAAAAACAGCTGAGAAGAGAAGCTGGGTAACTCCTCTCAGCAGCAGTTAGATCACTTTTGCAATCTATAACTAATCTACAGACAGCACTCACCGTGCCAAAACTCCACGTGGCCACTTTGAACTGGAAAGGAAGCCAAAAGCAGAGGACAGGCGTCCAAAGGGAACACAAAAGCAGATTCCAGCAGCTTTGCTTACGGGCTCCATTCACACTGCTTAACCCCACACAATGCAGCCTGGCAGCCCTTGCCTGACCAAATTAGCAGTGTGTCCCTAATGAGCCTGACAGCTCAGGATGATTAACCAAGCAGTCAATGGGACTTTCCTGCTGCCTGCCCAGGAGACAGACCTGTCCCTCTCACACACAGCCACTTCCTTACGGTAACCTGTTACAGAGGGTTGTGGGTTTGGTTTTTTATAATGGTATTTTCAGTTTTCAGATAGCTACAGCCTTAAGCCAAAGGGCAGAGAAGGGACAAATCTTCCCAAAGTTCCCAAATCTTCCTAGATTTGCTGAAATTACTTCTGTCTGTAGAATTGTGCTTAATACAAAGGTACAGAAAGGGAATACCCCTGCATTGATCTCCACTCAGACACTGCTCAGCTAGCAGCTGTCCAGGACTCTGGCAGCCAAACACCACATCCTTCCTCAGGAATGGAACAGCACTATTGCTTGGTCGGATGTTTTTTGCAAGGACCTCCATCCCTCCACCCACTCCAGCTCCAATCTCCAATGTCAGATACTAAAAATAAGAGCCTTCTTACACGCATTGCCAACCAAAATGGAACTGATTGGTAGATCTGAGCCTTCTTGACCTTGAATTTTTTGATGGACACATATTCAAGATGGGCTAGCACCACACTACTGAAATTCAAATCTGAGCTGTGAAGAGGCTTGGATAGAGTTGTTCAGTGTATTTCATTACAAAATTGAGTTTCCTGATACATGATAGAATATAGATTCAGAATTATGTGGTTACTTCTATTCACCTCTTTCCTCACTACTGTGTGTTCAAGGGCCCTCAGAAGCAAAATTTTCATAAAAACAGAACAATCACCCTAAAGGACACTTCAAGAGCAACTCTTACAAACCTCCCTGAATGTGTACAGTGCAAATGTAGCATGGGAAGCTTTCTTCTCTAAATTAGAATTCAGCTGGGTTGATCTCTAAAGCAGTTCAGATAGAGAGTGTAACCCCGAGGTTTTTACTAGGCTTCATCCTACAGCTGGCTCTTTCAATGAAAGATGAAGTGTTATGATACTGCACTGCAAATTCAAAAGGATACAGGGCATAAGATACACATTCAGAGTGCCTGCAAGAACCAAACATAAAAGATACAGAGCACATTGCTGCTTTCAGAGATATGAAAGATGATGATGATATTTGTTCTGTGTTAGATTAGAATCTTCCAATATCAGGTCTGCAGCCACAAGACTTGTGAATGCTGTGATGCCACTTTACTCAGACTCCACACTTAGGTAGGCAATTGCCATAGTAAGGAGACCTCAGCTATCCCAAACTGCAGCCTCTTTAAATTAGATTAGTTAAGCTGCTTTCCAGCCTGTGGTTCTTTTTTCATTATTCAAGCACAGACAGGAGGAAGGTGCACAATTTCAAGCAGGATGGAAGTTGAATACTTCACTGAAATCCACAGTGACCCTTGGCCCTCAGAACAGGACCTGCACATCTGTGTCAAACATGGGCTCAAGTGTGTCAAAGTCAAGGTTTCCAGCTCTCAGGTCTTCATTTTCCAAGGAACAAAGTTCACTGATAACAATTGTTTCTCCACACCATGATTGTCTTACATTCTCAAATCCTTGTTTCATCTCACTAACAAAGCAAACAGTACTTAAGCAGCCTGGAGATGTCATGTAGAGAGAGTTAAGCAGTCTCATGGAGCTATTTTACATTTTAAAAAGCAGTTATATTTTTACATGTCTAAATGTTATGACTTCCATTACAAAATTAAGTCAATCAACACTATCTGTTAACACTACCAAAATTTTTTAAAATTTTACATAGGATATTTTTTGTTAAATTCCGTTGAGCAGCAAATTTCAAAACTAATCTGCAGTGCAATTCTGGGTGGACAAAATTCTGAACAGAAGACATTTTGCAATTTGCCCCAACGCGACAAAACTGTGACAACAGCAGAGCATGTGACTTGCTCTGTTCCAAATGACACTTCTGCTCAGCTTTTTTGCACACTTATTTAAGATGCTGAGAGAAAAGCTGCATTAAAAAAATCTCCTGATACATAAATCCTAAGTAATACCAGAAATAAGGTAATATTCTTTCAAGGTAGAGCTCTAAAAAAACCCCAAGCAAGATCTTCAGTTTCACTTATACAGGAGCTTTCTAAAATGGAAATATTACTGAAAAATCTTATCTCTTATAAACTGATCTGCAATTAAAGCAGAACAACTAAAAAACCCCTCAAACACCAACAAAAAAGTGCTCTGAACCACTTTTGTGACCCTCTTGCACTGCTGGCTCTCCAGAGGGAGGACTGCAAACAAAACAAATCCATGAAGGCAGGAACACACATTGGTTTCAACTGGTTTTGAAGTCTCACCTGCTTTTCTACCAAACAAAAAAACTCCCTTTTTGCTTCACCTAGTTTGTTTTCACACAAGCTCAGACACCTTACTGTAATTACAATAATAATTCTAATCTTAAATTTAAAAGTCAATTTCTCAGCCCTATTGCTTGGGGAAAGAAAAAAAGGCAAAAGAAACCTCCAAAACATAGATAATATTAGTAACAAAGATATTTGGATCCAGATTTCTCTGAGACTGGCAAAAGTCTATGTGAGGCAGTAACCTAATTCACTCTTGCTGGTTTAATGCCATTGCTCAGCCTTGTTTTCTTCATCTTGTAAAGCAAGATGGTAGGGGAGGAGATGCAGATGTTTGTCTCAAATCTGCCACTGTGGACTTTAGAATTTCTGGAGGGGAGACAGAGAGAGAAGACACATCCCAGATGACACAACCCCACACCACACCACACAAAATGAAACCTTACTTAGGAGAAAAAAAATGGAGATAGGAAGATGACTTGTTTAGCTCATCTGGTTTGTTTTCAGAGCAAAGCTTGCTTTCATTCCCGTCCATTTTACTAATTATTCCAAAGTGTATGTCCATACTCATAATCAGAGTGTGTAGAAACAATACCTTCTCTGCACTTAGAGCCAAATTTAGAAGTCTGCTGTCCAGTTCATAAAGGTTAGGGTTTCTATGAATAAGCTTAATTAAGCCTTGGAGGATATCCAGGCTTCAGGACATCATTCCAACACAGAGCCTTTGAAGCAAGATTTCAGCATCATTCCCCCAGGAGACAAATGGATTCAAGTGACATGGCATCATATTTTTTCCCCTTTAACCTGAGACAGCTTAAAATGGGACATTGTTATTGAGCAGGAACCAGCTCTTCCTCTAAGTATTTTGTGTATTATGTCCTGGAATTTATCCAGATCCAATATAAGTATGCAGAAATAAAACTAGGAAAAGAGTAGAGGAGCAGCCCCAAGCTAAAATGAATAGCACCTTATCCTTGTTTTTTAAAAATTCATCCCGTGTACCACCAAACTGCTGGGAAACCTCTTTCTTCCCAAGCCTCACTTCTCCCTATCTCATCACAGGTTCCCATTCAAGGCCAGTGACTCAACACCTCAACAGGGAAAACAGTCCAGGCTGAAATTTATACCTAGCAGGATGGGAGAATGTTAAGCTCATTTCAAGGAGGAAGGAAGGAAAAGCCATTAGCAGTCAGAAAGGAAGCACATTTCAATAAGGCTCTTTTGTCTTTAGAAAAGGGAAAGCAAGCTGAGAAAAGTTCTCCCCACTACACAGTTGTGCTTACATAGGCTTCTTGCTTGGAAAAAAAAATCTTTAATTTTGGCAAAAACTATGCAAAAGAAGAAAAAAACCTAAACTGCTTAAGAAAAGAAGCCTTCTAAATAACAATAACACAGATCTGTTCTGGAAGAGATCTAAATATTTGCACCTTCCAAGTAAATAGGAGGAGTCAAGCATTGTAGGTGCCAGATAAACAACAAGCACTGACTCATTTTTCACAGGAGCAATGACTGTCTGTCAGACTGGCTCTGGGTGACTGGCTGGGCATGCACTAGGGACACAGTGCTGGACCTTCTTTTCTGCCTTGAGAGGATCTTAAGAAACAGCACCCCAGGGTATCCCAGGGGTTTCTCTGCATGCCTCTGCGAGCCCACCAAGGTACAAGACCTCTTTATCACACAGCTGTCCACTCTGAAATGGAGACTTCAGCAGGGACACAGAACAAGGTACTGCTGGAAAGGATGTAAGGGTGAGCTCCCCAGGACAGTGCCTGCAGCACACTTCAGAGATGTAAGACTTGGAAACATAAGTCTTTGATGCACTTTTCTTCTACTACAGTGAGCAGATCCTGGACACAGGCAAGCATACAGCACTGGGAGAAATGCCAGGCAGGTTCCTCCCTGAAGTGGTATCTCCCTGAGCTGCGGGGGCTGTGGGACCATCCATCCACTGGCACGGAGCAGAGGCCCAGTGCAGAACAGGAGTGCTGTACTGACGACCCTGCCTGCAGCACATGCCTGGGTAGTTTTTCCAGAGAAGTTGCAGCACCTCCTGCAGCTGTGCCCCTCCATCTGTTTCCTGCTTTTGATGAAAACTCTGCCGCTTGGCTAGACTGGATTTGAGCCTTAACAGGGATTGTTTTACTTTCCTCCAACCCTCTCCATTGGAAATTAGATGCGTAAGCACAGCTATCTCCCAAGATCACAGAAGACAAAGTATTATGGGTTATCATATTAGCTTCCTTCCATCTGACAACTCCAAGAATAGGAACATTACATACCTGTCACTGCCTGTCCCCATTGAACAGTACTTTATGCTTTCATTGACAAGTTTAGGCCAAGATGAACAAATCCAAAGCACCCCTGACCCAAGCAGTCCCAAACCACCCCGTGGTGGGTGGCACCAGCTCCAGCCCAGAGCACCTTTGCATGCACTGCAGACACGGCTTGGCCACGGTTTGTGCCACCACACATAATGTGCTCTTCAGAAAAGGGACAAACAATACAAGATCTGTGAGATAATGTACTGCAGCAAAGCTGAGTACTTAACATTTTGAAAAATACAAGGGCCCAATGGGGCCGAGCAGAGGCACACACTGAACAAAACCTTTCAGAGGCAGACTGGAGCTGCCCACATGTTACCAGCTAGTGGCCTCTGACAAGCACGAACTGAGGCTCGATTGTGTAATGCAGATCAGAGCCTTTCACCAGAAGTCTGGCAAATTGAAAAGCTCTCTTAAGTTTTCAACAGTGGGGCTGTTAGCAGAAAGCACAGTTCATATGACCCTCACAGCCTTCCCAGGAATAAAAGCAACAGCCTAGAAATGTAATGTGGAGTTGGGATCAGCACTCCTGTGACAGCAAAACAGATCCTAATAACATCTGCTGCCCTTTGCTTTATTGGAGGAAGCTTTCCCTCTGCATATTTCAACTCTTTGCTTTAGCTGAATGGGTTTTGGCTACAAAAGGTGTTGTTAACTTATTTAGCCTTATTACAGCAGTTATTTAGACTAAGAGTCCATTATGCCTCAGTTAAGCCCAAAATGTAATGTTGCTTGAGCTCAGGAAAGCAAATTCCCTGCCCAGGCCTGCTCTGAGTAGCTGGCTGTGGTGTTGGACTGGTGATGAAGGAGCCACACACTCACCTGAGCAGACTGTCCCTCCCGACTTGGGCACCAACACAGCTTCTCCATGGAGACACCTGGGGCTGGATCTCCTGACTGCTCCACATGAGGAGCCAAAAGCTGCCAGACCCAGCCCTGGCACGAGCTGTGCTGTAGGGACACTCTATGCAACATGCTCCCTGAGCCTTGCCTGACACTGTGCAAGGGAGACACCACTCCTGATTCAAGAGCACTCAGTTGGAGGGATCAGGGACAATATCTTGGCCAAGCATCTCATCTGGCTTGTTCCAATACTCCTTTTCAGGCAAGTGCCACTGGGTACAGTCACAGACATGATATAGGGCTAGGAGGACCCAGCACGGCTGAAGTCATAGTTGCAAAAGAGCACTGTAAGAGGAAATACGTATCAACACAGATTAAGTTTTTTGGTGTCAGAGTGGGAATAATTTGCCCTGCAGAACTTTGGCAGCAATGGTAGAGTCGCATGCAACAACTTTCAGATCTGCATGCCTGACAAGAGCTCCTAAGTTGAACAGCAATTCTCATCAAGAGCCTCTCTGGTCATCCACTGTGAAATATTCTGTTCAGATGAAAATGTATTTTCAAGTTAAAGCAGGGTTTTTTAATTTAAAATTATTTTTAAATCTATTGCTTTTTGGCCTGAAGCCAGCAGACAAAATTCCACTTGTATTTATAGATCGGATTACCTCCTCATCATTCACACATCCATCTGTTTAAAAGGTGCACTTTTCATTTATACCTTCTTAGGGAAAAAAACCCAAACAAACCCCAAGCCTTTTAATGTCTTCAAAGCCTTTCAATGACTACAACTGAAATTAACAGCACCCACTTCTACATAACTTCATTTCATTGCTGTTTGTCATATAAGCCTCCATTCTGTGACCACAATAACTCAGATGCCCGTAAGAAGTAAAGAATTAGACAGAAACCTGTAGAAATATGAATAAACCCGGGGTGGGTTTGGGCCATCTGATTCTGAATGGATTGGGAATGGAGCTCCTGCCTGCAGCCACTATGTGCCAACACCCTGCATGCTTCCCACGCTGCCACAGCTCCCCTTCTGCCACAGCTTAACACCACAGCACAGGCTGTTAAACCCAAACTATGAAAAAAGGAACAGGCCAACATACTCCTGTACAACTAATAATAATTTTTAACAAACACTGCCTTGGATGGATGCCACAGTCCATGAGTTTTAAGGCTCAGATTTGGTTTTAGGGGGATTTTTAGTAACAACTTGTCATCTGCCTCAGAAACAGATATGTAACACAAGTTCACGTCACAGATCACAGATAACAAAAAATGTCTGGATAGTTCTCTATTCAGGTGTACTCACAAACAAGAACGATGTATCAGTATCTCTTCTCATAATCCTTCCCCTTTGCAGTTATCTCAAAGTAGTTCAACCTGCGGAAATTCAAACTTTAGTATCTGCTGCTACAATAAGCAAGAGGGAACCATGTCTGAAATTGAAATGTTGATTTTCAAAGCCATTCATGCTTTGGCCCATATTTTGGCAGCGGCAGTATAAATGCTGGCCCAAATGTCCCCCTGCTGCCCTTGTTTTAGCCCTGGCACAGCCCCACAGAGCAGAACAGCTCTGAGCCGAATACTCGAGAGCCAATTCTCCACTACAGCTCTTCTCAGAGCTACTGTCATTCCCCCTTGCCCAGTCAGATTAAAAAATAATAACACTGATATGAAGGAAAATATTTACTTCAGGCTGTAATCTTCTCAACAATGGTTGTTCTGAAAGGAGCAGTGATAACAATGCCTCGATCACTGCGAGCAAATGCCTGTTCTGCAGAGCAGCCCTGGAAGCCACACCTGCAGCTCAGAGCACACCTGCCAGCAGCTGCAGATGCTTAGTCACCTCCTCAGCACAGCAAACAAACCAGCAGCCTCCTCTGTGCCTGCCACGGATTTCATTTGCAAAGTTACAGATGTGCCTACTCAAAAGCACCCTTTACAGGCAGCTCCTTGCAGCATTAAAGCCCCTTTACACCTTCTGACTAATTCTAGCTGCCTGTACAGCAGGGATGTTATTTGTTATCCCATCCTAAGGGATTACAGCTGAATTACTTTGCTGTATATTATCCTCTACCCAAATATTCAAAAATCACACTGACTGCTTGTCTGGGCTGGCAGTAAGGGTTTCAGCTGTATCAAAGGGGAGGAAAAATCCAAGCTGTGTCTACAGTGAACCTCCTCTAACATCCCTCCCCCCACCTCGTACTGTGCAATTTCAATGTCAGCACTACTGTAGTTCAGCCAGACTGTCAAAGCCTACTTAAAAACTGAGCAACGGAGATTAGAGATGGAGTGGCTCAAAAATGAAGTTAAGCAAAACCTTTATGCATTTATCATAAAATGATAGGCTTCATAGTCCATGAGGATATTACTTGGAAAACAATCTGCAACTGTGATGAATTTCCTTAAGCTTCTGCAAGCACAGGTCTGTACAAAATGGGATTAATTCAAAACCTTATCAGCAAAAATTCATATGGCCCAGTTCATGGATCCTGCTTTACAGGGTTAAAATTTAAGCTATCTGGTATACTGCGGAGGAAAAATTGTTTTTATAACCACACTTATGATTCTCAGAGCACAATTCTGCCCTTAAGCAGGTTTGCTATTTCATTGTTAATAATGAAACCCTAAAGGAAAAGCTCAAAGGAAGTAAAAGGAAGAAGAAGAAATCTCAAACTATCTTTTGTATTTAAGTCTTCTGCTGACATTTCCATTTCCCCAAAATAAATATTTATTTCACTCCTTAAGCAAAATAAGATTTAATCCATGGTTCAGTTCTGAGATAATACTGAGCATACTATGGATTTTAGTTCCAGCCTTGTTTTCTAGTGGTACAAGCTGTAGGTGAAAACACCCTGAACAAATGTTTCTATGCTGCTGATGTAGAAAATAAAAGCTTGGGCATGCTGGGGGACTTTCTTCAAAAGTAGTGAGTCACATGCCTGTCTCTGTAGTGATATGACAGCAATGGCCTCTCCCATCACTCAGAGAGGCAGATCCATGAAGCAGCAGCATGTGCTCATGGGCCATCAATTGGATTAATCCTGCTGTGAGCAGATGGCTTTTCCTCACCTTACAGCATGGAGACTGTGATAAAGACATCAGTCATGGATAATTCAAGTTATCAGAAGCTCCATCAGAAGCACGTAAAGGGTTGACTGCATACCAGCTGGCTTCAGGAAGTGGGTTTTGACTTGAGTTTGCACTGTTTTGATTTCAAACCAGCCTTTTCCAATTCTGCAGAAGGCTAGCAAGATTAGTAAAGGCAGATTAAGGTTAGTAAGGATGGATTTATGCAAAACTAAAATAGACTTGATTTTAAACTCCATTACGCTCTTCCCACAGTATAGCAGATTCTTCTTTTAAATTACAGTTTAGTGATATAAATTTGCAAAGAGGGAAGCCCTTGAGTATTCTGGAGCCTTCTCGATATTATCTTTCAAGCAGAAAAAGCCATCTCATCAAATCGATTCTGTTTCTCCTCCCAAACATGCAGAGTGTGAGATTTTAACAGTGAGATCCTCTTCCTGAGATACTGAGTCCTGGGAAGCTGCTGCAACAGCCACTAAACTTGAGAATCTAAAGCAAGAGATCAAGCTGATATCTGCAGTGGCCCCAGTTTAATTTTTGACTACAAGGCCAGGCCAGTTTCCCCACTCAAGGCGTTCAGAGATTTAAGAAATGCATGTAAAGTTTAGCTAAACTGTGATGAGCATTCCTATCTGGGAACGTTTATTAATATCTCTTTCCACTGAAGACAACACAAGAAGAAACTAGACTTGTGAATCAAAGTATAAACAATGACATCAAGTACAAACACTGTTGTTCCCAGAGATGCTGACCTCTGACAGGCACTTGGAACACAGAAGCACAATTACAAGAGTTACCAATGTCTTGATGGAAGGCAGCAGCCTGTGATCTATTTGACACTTTCCTCACCCGACACTTAGTGTATCAGCTCCATATTTTCCAGTCTGTTTGCAGTTTTTAACAGCTTTAACCGATACTCAGCCTGTAATGAGTTCATTTTTTAAATGTAAATCTCACTGGATGCAGTTCTCCAAGGTTCCCAGAAGAAATGACTGCTAACTTCATGCCTTGGCCACTGGAGATTTGTTTGTCCAAAACCAGTGCTGCACTGAAACTGAAATATTTGCATAGGTTTCTATTAAAGGACAGGAATGCAACTAATGACAATCTCAAGGGGATCATGATACCGGTTTTCAAATAAATCTGATCTCAGAATTTGAAATCACAGGTTTGGCTGGTAGAGTTGATTGAGTAGTTACGATTTTCAAGGTATGTGACTTATAGCACATGATATTCTGACTACAAATTTGGCTCATCTGTCAATAAAGCACGTGCTAAATGGATTAAGGGTTGGCTAACTGACAGATCTCAAAGTAGTTGACAGCATAAATTCACTGGGGAATGAAATTGCTTTAGTTTGGTTTTGCATTAATCAGAGCTAGCCAGATGCTCATCCAGATACATAAAAATGCTGAGGTCTACATATAACCAATTCCTTGGAAGAAATGTTCTGCTAACACATAGATTGACAGAATGAATTTTTTTTAAAAAGTATAAAGAAGAAAGAAAAGTGTGCACACACTCAGTTGACATCAGTTAAAACAGGCAAAGCTACACCTCTGGTAACACAGAGCACAGGCAACTGCTCCAGGAAGGAGGATTTGTTGAGGAACTTTAGCATCCTGGCAGGTAAGTGACTTAGGAGTAGCTTGCCACTGCCACAGCACAATGAATAAATGACTCACACAGCCTTCAGCTTTCTGAAACAAGGGAACAGAAAGTCAGGACGTGACTCCATGGCACTACTGATGTGTTACATTCAGCTCTGAGTATCCATTTTTTAAAATTTGTACTCGAAAATTGCAGGTGGCGGAAAAGAAGCCAACATGAAAAAAATTTGAAGGTTGAAACAAAAGGTTTCTACAGGAGATTTTAAACATTCTGTTGGGAAGCGACAGAAACATTAAGTAATTAAATTAATATTGACATTTTCTAGCCAAAATTAGCACTTGGGAATACTGAGTCAATATTACAATCTCCCCTGAACATTACAGGGGAAAAAGGTATTAAAGGTAGTTTGGTATTATATACACATTTACATAATCTTGCAGTCATTCTCTTAGACCCTTACCACACTGTACCTTTAAACATGAAGTTAGAGCTATGTTTTGCAAATTTCACATGCATTTGGAAAGCTTCCTGTACCACAGCCTCTCAATTATGTATTGTATGCCTACAAGTAGGTATTAAAACAAGTAAGAATGAAACAGGAAGGGAAGCAAAAGCCATGCAGAAAAAACCCAGCAGAACTACCTACACTCATTCAAAAACAACACTGCAAGGCAACTTTTATGTTTAGACTACTGGGCCTCAACTTTCCATTATGTGAAGTTTCAATTCATAATTCAGGAGCCAGTAGTCAGGTTTTGTTTGCAGCTGAGCTAATTCTTAGCCTTTTCTTGGATTAGATCCAAACTCTAAAAAGGGCAAGAAGGCTATCTCTAAGAAGGCAAAAAGACATTTAATCTATTCAGGAGCTCTCAAGACCTGTCAATATTAAAGAGCATCACATGTTCCCTGTCCAAGGCTCATCCAACATGATCCCCTAAGGAGTAATGGAAAAGTTTAAGACTCAAACCTATTAAACAGGAACCTTTACAAAGGAAAAGAATTAAAAATTTAATTGAGAGATTATTTCACTCATATCTGCCCTGGATATTCAGATACAAAACACTGCTTCCCTTTATTTCCTTATTAAATCAGAAGTGGACTCAACATTCAGTTAGAAACAGATGCACTAAGATTATATCAATATTTTTACTGCTCACAAAGCTCTAATGTCAAAAGATAAACTGACCCCATATGTGTGTCTGTGCAAGTGTTTGTCAGATCAAGTTTTTAAAATTCATAGATGTTAAAGTCAGGAAATTTTAGAAATTCAAATTAAGCAAGGAGGGAGGAAGGGCAGTGAACCAATAAACCAGCAAACTCAGAAACTATTTGTGGTAAAAACATTATTATTCATAGCACCAAGCTGAACTTGTTTATTTGCAATTTCAGATGATCAAACTGGTCACATTTGCACAAGTGAAAGCTAGAGATTCCCCTAGAAACTCAGATATTAGATAGATGGTAGATTCAATAATTTTCAGTTTTAAACCTTCTATACATGAGTCCTCATTCAGTCTTTTTCACCTCCAGTAATGCCTTTCAAATAAAAAAACAGGTTCTCTGGCTAAGGCACAGATAGTTTCGCAAAGTGAAAGATAAAACCAAACATTTTGTTTCCAAGGTGGTGTGTTATGAACCTCTGATCATCCCTCTGCACAGTTGCCAGTTCTCATTCAAAACACAAGTGTGACAGAGCAGCCTCCCACTTCCACAGATAGTCTCTGATACGTGAGCACGATGGAGGAAGAAAACATCTGCCAAAGCTGCTTCCCTGAGAAAGCACAAGGGATATTGGAGCGTGGCAGACAGGAACGATGTGCAGCCGTCAGTCCCTGGGAGAAGAGAAGCAATGTGAGGGAACATGAATGCTTTGTTTGGAAATTGCAGCTCTCCTCCTCCTCCTCAGCCCAAGCACAACGCATTACAGCAGTCCAGTCATGCAGGACACCCTCCTTCCTCTCCTCCGCTTCAGAGGGAGAGAGGATTTTCAAAATTCTTAAGAAAATAACACTTGTTTGATACCAGATCATGAGTTCACCAGGCTCAGCCTGCTGTCTCTGACAGTGGCCAACAGCAGATGCTTAGGAAAAAACCCCTAAGAACCCCCACTCATTCATCATTTCTTATCTACTCCAGCATTCTTGTGCCACTGGCAGTAAAGCTCAGGGCAGACAGAGCCAGCAAGCTCATAATTTAGCACCAACAGTAAAATACTCCATTCCCATTCAAAGCAAGACATCTGAGCTATCAGAAATTTGAAGCAGTTCAAGACACAAGATGAAGGGCAGGTACATCTATCAACTGTGCTTTTGGTTGAATGCACGTTTTTCATAGGGCTGGATTTAATGACCCATGAAGTTCCTCCCTGCAATAATATCAAATCAAACAGCACTTGGTTTTCTTTGACTTCAAGCAGTGAAATGAGCCCTAAAGAAAAACAACCCAAGGATCACGGCTGTATTTCAGAGGAAATTTTTTTCAGGTTTGAGGTAGTCTCCTCTCCCTCTCATTTGATCTCATTTGACATGCTCAGGTATTTCTTACAGCTCTTCCCATTGTTTTAGAGATGTATGTGTATATAGTTCATATACAAAGAGAAAAATCTAAGTAGAGATGCTGGTCCACACTGGTCAATTCACTGGTCAGCTCCTATCTAATGCTGTGCAACAGCTAAATGCTGCTGCTTCCTTCTGAGCAAAAATATTCATTTGAGTCACCCTTCCATTTCAGAAAGAGCAATGCTGTTCCAGGCTTCCAGCTCTCTTTTCAAACATGAAAACTGACCAATGAATTCAGAAATTATTCAGCTGACAGGGCAATCGCAAAAGCCTGCCATTTCCTTAGGAAGCAGTCTAAATAGAGGAAATAGCCTTATACAGTATTCAGACTCAATCTGGGCATCTTTGGTTTGAATACCAAAAATAGTAAGGAGAGATAAGAAGTTTCTCAATAGAAATGTCTTTTTAAAAGCAAAAACTAGGAATTTAACATTTGCAGATATTTGGGAAGCTGGGAAATACCAACATCTGAATCATCCAAGCAGCATGCCAGCTCTAACTGTAACATTCAGTGGTTTTCAGCACTAGATCTCTGGCAGGTTAGTTCCTGAACACAGCTTGCCATACCTTAGTAAGCCATTTCAACCCTGGCCGAACAATATAGTAACAGTTTCGGTTGTCTTTTAAGGTCAATTTTGCTCAATGTCTTCTTCAGATTAAAACTCACTCAAGAAACATTTTTCATGAAAAATTATAAACCATAACTAGGCTTTCTACAGTAACACCACAAGCATGCCCAGGTATTCACATCTGTGGTTTTTCACTTCTTATGCAATTATACAGTCTTCTTTGTATGTTACCAATTAGGCAATTTTACCATTCTACTGCATTTTATGTAAGGGCCACTTATATAAGGTCTAATCTCACTAAGTGTCAGAACTAAAAGTTCATTGTTCTCAGGCAGGAAGGCAATAAAATGATCCCAGCAGAAAAGCGGAAGGCCTCCAGGGTCAATTGCCAGAGGCCACTAACCAAGCACCTCGAGGCTCTCCCCACCTGAAACAAGGTGTGCTCTAGAAATGGGTTTCCTTATGAAGGAAACTGTGCAAGGAGGTCACAAAACAATGGCTGCTTCAGGACCTCAGGTTATCACTTGAGCAGATGCTATTTCCATTCTTTTCTTCTATTCTTTTCACTGAGATGAAAGGGATTGATGGAGTCTCTGATTAAGCCTACAGACATTTTGTACCAGTTACTATCCCAGGTCGTTGTTCTAAGATTTATGGCACATGGGCAGTAATACAGAGACTGTGACATACTATAGCAAAGAAACAAAAATCATTGTTAGTGAAGCTCATGATGAAGCAGAACCAGCCACTTTTCTAGGCATCCAAATTTAAAAAAAAAAAAAAAAAATCCTTCTTTTTGCCATGAAGTAAGATGCTATCTAACAATTTATATTTTCCAGCTCAGGAGAGAAATTGTGTAGGAATCAGGAACTCAGATTTCACTTTGGCTTACAGCTCAGCAAGTCAGGTGTAGGTGTGCAGGGAAGTTTGAACCCAGATGTCTGTTTGTTTAGATACCTCATTGTAAGCTACATTTTGGCATTCCTAAAGGTCTCAAATACCCACAGACACTGAGCCCTCAGTCTTGCCTTTCACTGCCTTCCTGCCAACACACAAGGCACACCAAATCTGACCTCTGGCTCTGCTCTTATTGTGTCAGTCTTGCACAGTGGAAGTGAGAAGCAGCTGTAAAAAGCCCTGTATTTTGACTCCCATTATCAAAAGTGGAGGCACAACCTCCACTCCCTTTGAGCATCCCCACTGACAAAAACATGGCCTTGGAGGCCAATGTCATTTTGTAGAGTCAACTAGGGAATAAAATAATCCCCATGTGATGAAACTTTGCATTATGAATCCTTCCCACCTCCAAATCTACATCTCAAGCACCAACACCAAACATATTTCAGAACACACATCAGCTGTTGTACAGAGAATTCAGGCTCAGTCTCCTAGCAGCACCACTATTAATAGAATCTGTTTAGATTAATCTTCAGTTTCAACCTTACCGAACTCTGTGGACTGAATTCCAAAAGCCAAGATTATTTAGGTATCCATAACAAAATTTTCCCTCTTAGTTTTCTGCAATCGATGCATGCAATGTCAGAATAAGTTCAAAGAACAACATCCTCATTAAGTGGCTGATCAGTCCAAAAGACTGGAATAAGAATATTTCACCTTCATTACAGATTAAGTGGCCAACAGGGGCTTGTGTTTTTGCCAACATGCTTGTTCTATGGTAGAGATGTTTAGGAATTGTATAGTTCTACAGAGTTACTTCTAGAATTAAGGCAACTCTAACGCTAGCGTGAGGCCTTTGAAATTAAAAATATACACATGCTGACATGTTTTCAAACTTGTCAGTTCCCATCTGGAGCAGCATTCACTCATCTCTGCCTTCAGCTTTAAAAAGAGTGCTGTTCCTGGAACCACAAATGGAAAAGCACTGTGTGCACAACCCTGGGCCACACAGCCCAGGGATGGGATCCATTTGAAAAGTGCAGCAGAGACAGCAATTGCAGCTGTATCACACTGACAGGGACTAACAGAAGTCTGACCTCCTTCTGCCCAGGCTCCCAGACAAAACTCTCTTCCAACTGCTCTCTGGTGCTCCCAACTCCCAGAAGTTCATATGCTCCAAGCTCCAATGGCTTTTAGGTCTTTGGGAAGCAGAGTTCAACTGAGAGGTAGTACTGACTACAAACAGCCAGTTTCTACTTAATAAACAATTACAACACATACACACAGCTGCTTCTTTCCCCCCACAGTTTTAAAGCACTCGAGCCACTACAAAGCCTTTGCTCCTTACAGACTCTCCAAGTGTCTATCCCTCAGCCTTAACTATTTACATATTGCTGAAAACTGTCTGTAACACCTCTTAGTTTTGGCTGTTTCCCCTTCAGTTCTACCACCCTTGAAGACCATTTATGACAGCTAAAAATGTACAAAGATCTTACTGTTCTCTGAAAGAATCTCAGAGCTGCCTTTTACCTGCAGTCAAGCATGCAGGAGATGATCATGGATCTTGTCTTGGCAGCTGTTTCGCTTACTAAGCTACTTTTACTCCTCCTACAAAGAAAGGGTTTCTTTCTTCCACTCCTCTTGTATCTTGAACCTTGAAATGTTGGTACTCTCTGTGTCAGTGTCACCACAGCTCTGGAGCCTCTAAACCAGAGCTTACAGGGAGAGACACATTCTGACTATTGGTGTCTGCTGGTGCAAATTACTTTCATTGTATTGCTTAGTTTTCCAATTGATTTTTTGGTTATATCTGCAGTGCTTTGTACGCCTTCTAATCCCACCTACTGCACCTATTATATCCATAATTATATCCTCCTGGCTCTCTTTGGTGCTTTACATCCATTGAGCATAAGACAATTCGTTAGGGCAAGGATTATGTACTGCTTAGCATATTCTACCTCTTATTATGCACAGGATAAATGATGATTCTATTTTAAAAGGGACATTGTAAAATTCAGGGCCTCAAAAGTTTAGACCATTTTTAAATGTTCATGAGCTAGTTCTATTTCTTTTGCATTCCTTCACTGTTTTACCCTCTCAATATCCAACAGCACCAAGCACAGACTCACATATTAAAGATGTAACCTACCCCTGGGATCTCTAGTTTCTGTGATGCAGCATGTCAAACTATGAAAATCTTACGTTCTTTAGCTGGCCACTGAATCACCAATCTAGAAAATGCTTTATTGGTTCTTTTATACTCACTCTTTAATGTAAAAGATAAGCCTTTCTGTAAGTCAATATTTATGTGAGACATTAAATAAGCTCCCTAAAGGCTTTGGACAGGTCCTTTTAGCTTTTTTTGGTTGACTTATATAGCCAATATATGACAAATGGAAATAATTAATTCAAATGTAAGTCAATATGAATAGCACCTGCATTTTAGGGGTGAAAAAACATAGTTGTATAAGACTGACACTGTAACTTGACAGGAAAACAAAGGTGGTTTTGATCAACCTCCAGCTAAAAGGCTCGACACTGAGAATTTCAGTTTAAAGTGGGGGCACAAAATCACTGGGTAGGTTTAAGAACTATCTGCTTGGCTGCCCTATGCCCCATGGAATCTAGGAACTTACAATTCTGAACCACTTGCAATCCTGGTTGAATTGCACCGTCACAGAGGAAAGAGTGGAGAGCAGAAAAACACCCCATTACAATCAATTCACCATGCACTTCCTATCCACTTGAATGTGCAGGGTGGCACCTTGCTCTGAAGAGGAGGTAAAATAAATCACCAGCCATCTATACAAAATCCTCCTGCTTCTGAGTTCAGTTTGAAGCCCAGGAAATCCAGAGGAGAAGAACATCAGTGTTTAAGCTGAAGAGTGAATCTCACCCTAGATAAAGCTAATCCACCCCAGCAGGTCTGACTTTTATCCATAGTTGAAAATATACTTTGAAAAGAGAGTGTTTTGTATTTCAAATGCATCTGTTTTGTATTTCAAATGCATCTCAGTTCTTATGAAAGACCATGCAGGGCAGGATGTCTCTTAAACCTCTCCATAAGAGACTGCTTTTCTTAACAACTCAAGATGAGGACTGAACTGAAGCATGGGATCTGGGTAAATCTGCAGTTCAGACAGTTTGGGGTTTTACTGCTCATGAGTAAATCACCTCCTGGGAAACTGCGGTAATAACACTTCCTATTTGCTATACTTCCATCAACAAGGGGTTGGTTTTTTTCCTGTAGTGGAGGGAGGAAGGAAGGAAGAAAAAACCCAAAGAAACGGGTGGCAAGTAGAAAGAACTGGTTTTACTACTTAACTGTGCTTAGCAGGACAATTTGCTAACACCTATTGGACCCACATAAACCATCTAAAAATCTCTCAGGTGTTTGCCTCTCATGTTTGGTGCTGTTTTCAGTATCTATCCTGTAAATTCTGTCCACCTGACTAAACGCTGTCTCCCTTTCCAGACCTTTCTCTCCTGTGCTTTAAGAAGGGTACAAACAGAAGAATGTTTCAGAACATCAACAGTCAACTACCACAAGAATTTCCTTCAAAAATGGCACTGTGGCACACTTGGCAACAGCTAATTTTATGTTGAGCATAACCTACTTTATTAACAGAATAACAAACTTCAGCTTTCAGCTAGTGAAACCCAATAAATTCTCAATTTCTACCTTTACATTTAGACATTGCTGGCAAGAGACTCGGTACAGATCACCTACTGAGGGAAGTTCTGTACTTTGCAGGCACACTTCATGGGAATGAGAAATTAGGTCCACCAGAGTCCTCACCATGCTGTCCCTGAAAGGAAACAGCTGGGGTAAGTATGCAAAAGCTAGGCACACTGCACCTGATCACAGCTTACATCACATGTGCTTCAAAAGCCCAAATTATTGGATTATTTTGTGGGAAATATTAGGGAAATAAGGCCTACAAAAATATAGGCCAAGTTTTCAATACTTGAATGTTTAAACTAAGGCGGTCTGTTCTATTATTGGTTCAAGTATAAACTCCAAAAATAGAATATTCAATTATGTGTATGATCGATATTTACTGTCAAGGAAAGTCCACTGGGTATTTTGTGGAATTTCAAAACAGATTTACAGTCTTTTAGGAATGAAGTACAGAGATACACTTCCCCTCTGGAGAAACTGATGCATGCTGTGGGGACTCCACGAGGCTGAGTCACAGAATTTGGGCCTAAATTGCAGAACATCTGAGATGTTAAAGAGGATTTATTAAGCACTTTTCAAGATTTCAAGTCCAGTGAGTAGGGAGAGGTGGGAGAAAGTATGAAGACCTAAGATTTTGTCATTTTCACCCAAATACACATACAATATTCTGTAGAATCTTGCCCAGCCATCCTGATAACTGTCACTGAAAAAAGGCCTAAAAGTTCCCTCTAATCTTATATGTACAGCTACCTAAGGAAGAGATAATTTTGGAGTTACGACTCTAATGTATCACTGATTCAGCTCCGCAACACTTGGGATTCCCTATGGTCCAGGTCCCTGCAGGCAAAGAAGTCGGAGCTTTTGGTCTGAACACATTGGCTGTGACTGACACCAATTTTCTGTTGCATCAGCTTTTCCCAGATCTAAATTGATAATTTCAATTCCAGAAACAAATCTAAAACTGTAGTGTTTGAGAAGGTTTTCAAAAAGACAAAATAGAAGCTGAGCTCTGAAGGAAGCAGAATTACTACAGAGACTCAGAAGCCTATGCATGATCTTATTTTGTTCAACTGCATTGTAAATCCACCCACCATCTCACAAAAATAACAGATTGCACTATTCTGTTTCTTGGATGAGATTTTCAAATACTTTCTAGTTGGCCAAAACATGCTCCAAGACTTTTACTAGCAACTTTAACAACAGAAAAACTGACACGCCTCTGGTAGCAGTGAGAGCAGTCCTAGTATGAGCTGTGTAATAAAGCACTCGGCCTTTCAGCCGTCGGGGCAGTTAAAGTAAACACTGCCAAATATCCATCTTGAATGTGTTAGCTGAAACACCCCCGGCCAGCAAGTCATCTACAGAGTAAAACTGATTGCTTGCATGAAGCTCGCAGATTTAAAAAGTATCCACAGGTATGTCTCAATGTACTAAAATTGACTAAACCACCTTATTTTAAGTATAACACTCCCTGTAGATAAATCCTTTCATTCCTATGTTACATGGTGCATTATAAAATTATATACAGCTTAAATTGTGCTAACTTATAAAGCACACATTTGATCTCCTGCACATTGAGATCTGAAACAGTGGGAAGCTGGTCAGCAGTCCTAAACCAAACCCTTCCCATTAAGGCACCTTCCTGTGCTCTTCTGCAGAACTTTGCCAGCAGAATGAAGATACACTTTCAAAAGAGCTCAGTTGTAAACATCTCTGGAGTGGTAGCCCCCAGGCTGTGTGAAAATACAGCAGTCTTGTAGAGTCTCTCCCTAGAGCAGTACTGTGCAGTGTAAACCACAGAAATCTGATGAAGAAATAACATTACTTGGTACCTAATCAGAGCATCCTGCTATTGAGTCAATTAAGTCCTATATGTCTCCGGATCAAAAGGCAGCAGCTGGTTATCTCATCTATTGACTGAGATTTGCTTCAAGCTTTGCACAGGGCAGCCTTCACAGCCTCACACCTTCCTGCTGCATTCCACTGCCAGGAGATAAATACAGCAGCAGGGTCTCTGCTAGGTTAGGAAGCCAGAGTAATTACCAGTCATTTATTGCTAATGTCTATTCAAACTCTCGAGGTACTGTCAGAAAAGATATTAATTCAACTCCTGCTTTTTGCTAACCAAAGGCCAGCAAGCCTGCCCTGTGTTACAGTGAAGAGTCTATTTAAATCTCACTGGAAATAATGGGACTAAACCACGGCAAAGAGTTAAGCAAACTGAACCCAGGCTTTAAAAGAAGCACGAGTATTGCTGATGCCTTCCTTTAATGCAGCGTTTTTTTTCCTCAGGATGTCATCAGCCTTGCACAGCAGTCTGAGAAAAGCCCACTACAGAAGAAGACCTCTAGAACAACTCCCACCTCTAGAAATCAAGACTTCAGCACAAAGCCCTGACTGGATCAGGGATATACAGGAAAGAACACATGGTGGCTTTGAGCCATTTCCCACTCTATCTATCATTTCTTCCAGCTGATCCTGAGAAGTTCAAATTTGCTCAACACTAGTTCAGTTATTGCTTGAATGAAAACACTCTGGCCAAAGCAGCAAAGAGAACTCAATCTTGCAGATTTTTCTCTAACTGTAACTGTCTAGTACAACCACTTTCATTGCAGTCCCATCTGAAATTATTACTCATGAAACAATACCCTTTTGAGAAAGCCACTGTAGAAGCATATACAGTCTTGGTGTGTTTTAGGACACACTGCAAACAATTTCAATCATAGCGAAGAGTGATTCTTTTAAGAATTCCATTGCTTAGTTGTCCTGTAGCATCTCACATTCATGGACTCTCCTTAAAACCATCAGGGGAATTTTATCACCGATAAAATATTGAATGTAATCACAAAGATAACTACAGCCTGGGAAATAACCTGGAAGCAACTGCAAACTACTGGAAAGTGTTAAGGCCAGTCAGCCAGGGAAGGGGAAGAAAAAACTGAAGCTTTTTTGTACTGCATACAAAATGCAGTTCATCTGGGTCTACTTTGCTGCCAAGATTTTATTACGGCTGAGTTTGGGTTTTGTTCTTCTCTTCAAAAGATTAGTGTCCAAGCATATGAATACATGGTATTTGTTTTGCTGTCAAAACATAAATACCATGTGTTTTATCCAGCAACACAGTTCACTTCAAAGATTCATCAGAAATGGAAGACATACCATAGGCTAAGCCATTTGTCAAGTCGGCAGCACAGTCTGGGGCAAAATTTCTGACTTCAGCTCAACCTCTAAAGGCTGGTTATTTTATACTCCACAAGAAAGTACTGATACATTCTTTGCTCTTCTGTTGTTTGCGATCCACTCAAAGTCTCCCAGTGCATATGTTTTCTTTAAAATTTCATCCCCATCCCTAATTACTTTCTCAAAGGGAACTGTCAATGTGAAGAGGCCCATATATTTGCTCGATTTATGGCCTTTTATTAGCTCCCCCTGCATGTGATGCCAAAGGCTGTTTTTTCGCCAAGTCTCTTCAGTCCCAGCTTAAAGCAGAAGCAGATGCTCTGCATTGTCAGCACAGAAATACAAGTTCTGATTTAAGCCATCCTATCCCATTATTTATAGGTAATTTCAAGTCTTGCAGAAGCTGGAATATCACTTTCTCATGGATAGGACAAGAATGGCTTAGGAGTATAAACTATCTTGTTCCCAGACCCCCTCTCACTATGAATGATTCCCTCTGTATGTACAAGCAGCCCATTTCAGAGTAGAGCTGAGCAGGAGAGGATTTCCCCCAGCAGCACAGCCCAGACCTCTCGCTATGCTTCTGCTGAGTGTCTGGCCAAAGCCCTGCCTTTTCCCCAAGTACAGCATAATTAAACCCCAAGGCCACTGCATGTGCTGATAGATTAGAGAGCACTAAGTTACCTGACCAAGAACAGCACCAAATGGTGTTCCAGGTGCACAGTGTCCTCTAATCTTTCTTTTACACAGATACAGTTCCTACACTTCCACTACATGTTCAAGTCAGCTCAAATTTCTTTCTCCTCCTTCAGAATTGATTTCTCAGTGTTGGTACAGAATAGCCATGATAAACAGCATGTGTCAATCCTCAAGGACACATGAAGAGTTGAGTCCCATTCTTTTCCAAATGCTTCAAAATCCGCTTGCCAAGCAAAGCCTGCAGCTTCAGAGCCAGCAGCATGCAGCTCCTGGATTAGCAGTTAACCAGCTCCCAGCCACTGGTAGACAGCTTTGTGAACTTCCATCCCTTGATCCTTTCCTCAACCAGACAGCAAGTCCACAGCACATGCCAACTTTTGTATTGTTAGTTATTCCTCCTTTCTCTCTGTATCCCTCTCATTCTGTGATCCAATTAGCTCAGCTCATAAAGAACAAGTAACTTGTAGCACAATCCAAAATAAAAATATTAAAAACAATTACTGGCTATGTCCAGTAACATCATGATCCTGTTGGAGCTTTTTCAGTCAAGATTTCTATCCAGCATTTTGTTCAGACATCCACATCTTCTTATACCCCTTTGGACCTAAGTCAAACAGTACAGTAAAAAGGATGAGCCCCTGAATACACCTGTAACAGTTTGGCACAGCCTCACTTTAAAATTTTCCATAGGATCAATCACAGTAGTTCCAGTTGCCTTGGCATAAATCTCAGTTACGCACACTGGATGCTTAAATTCAGAAAAACAGACCTCAGCCATCAAAATTCACCCTGGAGATTTTATTACTAAGAGCAAAAAACCCCACAGTTTCCTTTTCCAAACCAAACAAAATCCTGGAGTGGTTTCAATATGTTAGTCCAACACCTGAAAAGTTCAAAACATTATCTCCTGTTTGGACACGGCTTTCACTCACACATCCCTCATACACAAATTATTTAAAAAAACCATTTAGGTGCAGCAGGAGGAGAAAACAACCAACTGTGCTGGGTCGAACACAGCAACAGAGAAACAAAGTAGAGAGAAACGCAGGTCCTGATTAGTGGGTTTGAAACTGCATGTGATGAGGAAAAAATTGAACTGCTGACTCTTCTAAACAAAGTATAATTGTCCTAATTCTGTTATGGTTTCGCTGGGTGTCTGTATTTATACATACATATATATTATTCACATATGTATGTATGTTAGTGCTGCATAAACCATTGAAAGCATCATAGAGAAAAGTTAATTTTCCTGGCTCCCTACCCAATTACCTTAAACCCTTACTGAAGCATCTTAACAAGTCCCGGGAAGCCAAAAGGCACCCAAAATGACATTTTCTTAAGTGTTTAATTCCAGAAACATCACCACGAGAAACGGGATCCTATTCAATTAAGCCCATTCAAACCTCGACCAATGGATCCAGCAATCTTTTTTAAGCCACAGAGAGACATGAGAGACAGGATCACTCCTCATTCCTTAGTACAGAGGCTGCCTGGAAGGGAGCTCTGCAGCAATGCATTTCTACTGGTGTTTTATTGGCCCAGCAAGCTATTTAAAGGTTTTGACAGTTTTTGACAGTTATGAGTTTGCAGTAATTTCTCCCTGCAGTTACTTTCTGATCTTTTCTGCATTCTGTCCCCTTCCTTCCCACCTGACTCCTCCAAACATCCCAGCAGCTGAACAGTAAGTGTACAAAGCCACATCTTAATGCTGCCTAATAGACTCTTGTGCAGGGTACTAAGAACAAGTGGCTCAAAATCAGGAACCTTCAGTAAGGTAATGCAGAGGTGTTTATGCAACAGTGTCTCCCATCTAAGAGCATTACATAAGCACAGTGCTCACAGGGGCTGCCAGAAGAGTGAGGCATCAGCAGCTCTTGACTCCCCAATCCAACACATCTGTAAGCTAATTTTACACCCAAGACTGTTTAAATAAAGAGTTATGACATGTGTGAGAATATACACTAGTGTTCCTAGCATCACCTCTGATATAACTGAAACCTTATGAAATTGTAATTTTCAGAGGTACATTGAAGTCATGCATTAATTCATACCCAAACCTACTTGACTGCCAAGAAACTACCAAGAGTATGAAATTGGCCTGGTCAGTCAGGCCCACACAGATAAGAAAACAGGTTCCTAAAACATGTATCCTAAACACATACTCCCACTTACAATACACTTGCAGAACAACCTGATATGAAGGGAAAGGAAAAGACAGTCCCTTAACGTCCTACCTGGACAGAGCACTTCACAGCTTTTTTTTCCACCAAGGGAATGAATTGCCAGTTTTGCAGCTACTTCAGTGGTGTTCTTTAATAGAAAGGCTCCTCCAGTATCTCAGAAAAACCGCAAATATGTGAGAGACACAGGAGGGAGATGTTGGCAAAAACAAACTTAAGAAAAACAGGCAAAGAAATCCAAAACATGCAAAGTCTGGAAGATCTTATGGCTTTTACACCAGTACTTTGTCCTGCTTGCTACACGATGGGTGTTTAAGAAGAGAAAGATGGGAGTATAAAAAACAATAGAAGTTTGGGCTCCTGGCCCATGGGAGCAGAACTGAAGTCTAAGATAACACAGAAGCAACCTACAAAAGAACCCAGATGTGGCCTTGCTAGAAAGAACTGACAGATGCTTTGGTACCGCCTTTCATCATCTCTTTGCTGGAAATATGGGCCAGATCCAGAACTCTTTCAAAATTCTTGGAATCACTCCAACTCATTCAGTGGGCTTTGGATCAGATCTTTAATTGGGCCAAAAGCAAACTGACCATTTGCTGATCAAAACCAAAGCTCAACAAGAGCTTTCAAAATATGTACTTTCCTTGATAAGGGCAGATAATTTCTAGATCTCCAAGTTCCTACTGAAAAAGCAACAATCAAGGCAATTATTAGCTGATTCATTGGCATCCCCTCCCTATAGCTTGAGAATACATTAAAAAATCTTTGTGTATCTGTTATTTAAGACTATGATAAGCATATTGACTGTACTGTTGGCATTAAATTGAAGCAATAAATAAGAACTTATTAATAAAAATTAAAATTTTGAAAACATAGCATTTAAAAAATCCTTTTATAAATTAGTATCCCAATGAAACATTTCTCCAAGCTGTAACTTGGACAAAAGGCTCCACTTATATACAGTGGCTTTCTTTTTATTTGTTTAGAGAGCTTTACAACTATGGTCTGTTGGAAATCTTGAAGAAATAGCCTCCCCATAATGCATCTTTTAATTTAATTAACAGTCCTACTAGAGCAGGGCCTTTTCCTGCAAACACATTCTTTGTGCTCCATACCTAAATAATAGGGTATTACTGTAAATCATGAACGCACTAGGAAGGAACTGTTATGTTTCCAATACACAGTGAAGTGCCAAAGACAAGACAGAATATCCTCCCAAAAAGGAAAACACTGTTTAGCCTCCATAAGAACCCACAATGAACTTTGCCCAGCGGACTGGCTGGCACAGAGGTGTATGACCTCAGTGATACTAACACAACATCATTAGTATGAGAGTGAAGCCATTTCTTCCACTGGATATTAAGCAGCAAAATATTTCAGTGCCTCTAGTCCTTCCCCTAGAGGAAGATAAATCACTGCTGATGTGAAGTTTCCCTCCAGAAAATGTTTTATAAAGCATACTTTTTTTAAAAAAAAAGTGCTGCTAAGCTGTCTTATTTCTGCAGCTCTGCCAGAGAAAATGCTCTTGCTATAAAGCTTTTGTTCCCTTGGATAAAATATTCAGTCTTAGCCTCAAAAGAGGGAGAGTTTCCCACCCATGCAATTTGTGCAGGTGTTAAACTCAGTTTAAAGCTCTCCCATTGAAAGATGCAAGGTGAAACAGCCTGGCAGCTGGATCTGTAAGCCACGTGAAGCACGTCCAGCAGAAGAAAGTGTCTTCTAGAGGATCCTCAAGTCCAAATGGGAGATGGTGCCTGCTTTTGCCAACTTTTGAGGGGGATAATTTCACAATTAGGCTGTGGAACAGCAATGTAAAATGCTTTGATCAAGGCCCTTATTAGGGACACACCGGAAGGGACATAACGAAAACAGCATGTCCGTCTTTCTCATTCTTTTGTGACTAAGGAGTTGTTTAATTGTTTCTACAGACAAAAGTGTTACAAAAAGGAGTCCAAAGTTAGTAATGCACTTGTATAAAATCGTCCGACTACCTCCTAATAAGGCAAATACACAAGTGGAGAGGAAAGATGGCCTCTCTGGCCCAAATGAACTCAAGGGGGAAAAAAGCTGCATCAGTTAAGGCAAAGATCAGAAACAAGCCAAGAAAAGGGACAGGGGGCTACAGGGCACAGCCCTGCCAAGTTTAGCTTTTTCTTGGTTCCAAACCACTCCAGTACTCCAGGGTTTTCACCAGAATAACTCATTTCCAATTAACAACAGCATTCTAGCATTTTTATGGCCACACCTGCACACGCATTTAGGAGGTCCATTTCCTGCCTTACTGTATACAAGCACTGTGAGGCTCCTAATTCGTTTATTGCTCTCCAGACAATATTTTTACACTGATGGAGAAATAAGCTTTAAAAGTGATTTTAAAAAAGAAAATAAAATCACGAGAAATGAAAGTTATGAATTATCCTAAATGCTGGTAGGTCAGGAAATGTCTGTGATTTACAAGTAGGCAGCCCAAACACTTGATGTGGAGAGAGCCACCTTTGCCAAGAGTCCATTTTTTAACCTAACTGCCAGAAACTCAGATATTACAGAACCTCCAATATTAAAAAAGTGGCAATTATCCAAAATCCTACACAGCACCCAAGAGATCTTATCTTCCAGCTGTATGCAAGCCTCTTTTGCTTAATTCCTCCAGCCTCAAAATTCCTGAAAAGAAAACTGGCCAGGAGAATGCCTCTCAGGATCCTCTGCTGTGTTCCTCCTCAGACTCTGCCTGGCAGACTCACATAAAGAAAGAGACTTCCTTCTTCTGATGGAAGAAGCACAGCAGAGGAGCTGGACATCGCCTCATGGCTGGAAGAAAGGGGAGGAGATCTTGGCTTCTTTCACATTCCCTTCATAGGAAAAGGGATTTCCCATTGATAGGGACACACAAAATAGCTTGGCAGCTGGGAAAAACTAACTGCAAGGAAGAGACTTTAGAATGGGGCAGAACACAATCACAACGTAGATACACTTAAATGCAGAGAAATCAACAGCACAGAGATGCTACTACTGAGCCTCAAAGCTGTTCCAGTGTTGCTGCCTCTCTACATTTTCCATCACGATTTCTTAATACTCCTCCACTCAGAACAAAAATAGCCTCTTCAATATGCCAAATGTGCATGGTAAACAGATTTGGCTTCTGCATCTCATTTTATAAGCAAAAAATGAGGAAATGGGACTGATCTGTGACAAACAGCAGTAGTCCAGTTCAGAATGGTCTTTCTCTCCTGTGTACATTTTTTTGGGTAAGGAGACTATAGATGTAAGGACTTGGGAAAGGATATTCAGCACAGTATCAATAGAAGCAGACTTTTGACAACAGCAGTAAGTGAAAAGAAAGATTTCCCTGCCATCAAAGCTGTTAGCCCCTTCTGAAAATTATTACAAAGACACAAAATTTCACAGGAAGATCATCATCACAGCTCAGCTTTGTGAGACAGTGTCATTCCCTTCTCATTCCTCTTCTACAAACACAGGACTATCAAACACACTGAATTTTATTAGTTGTGCCCCTACCCCCAGCTACCTGACTATCATGCTTCAAACTCAGTTCAGGTAGAGGTCAGCAAGTTTCCTTTAAGGAGTCTGAGGCTCTTGCTGCCCAGCTACCCTGCACTCTTCTGGAATCTCAGCACTGGCTTACAAGACAGGATGAAGCATGAAGTAAAAGAGGAAAATATCTCCTGTGGGTGGCCGTGTGCTTGGCATGAGCAGCTCACCACTTCCTGAAATTCTATCATTTGTCTCATCTTGTTTTCCTCAAGGTCACAAATCAGCTTTAAACTGAATTTTATGTCCTTTCCTACTTTTACAGGAAATCACACCTCCAGCTGGTTAGTATTAAGCAATTTCCCTAGTTATAACCCAGGGAAATAATTTCAGTAGTATAGCTGCACTCACAGTAAGAAACTAGCACGTCTTAATATGGTTCATCCCTTACACTATTTTTAAAAAAGTCTTTCCTTCTAATTTAATTACTTGGAAGTGACTCCAAGTTCAGTTCCCTCCAGCAAGCCTGAATTTAAAAATACCTCGGTCTGGTCATTCATCAATGGCATTTCTGTTGCTCTGCAAGGCACAACAGCTTCTTTTTATCATTTCTGATTAAGTTAGAGGCTTCTTCTAACAGCAAGCAAAAGAGTTTTGTAAACTGAACGGATGTTCAAAACCCAATTAACATCGATATTCACCAGAAATACACATAAGCTCTATTTGTTCTTACCCTCCAATGTTGCTCTGTGTCATGAACAATCTACCAGCCAAAAAGTAAAATATTTCCACTTCTAAAGCTCTGCAGTTTCCCTTCTGGATTGCCCACAAAGAAGTTCACACAATAAAATGAGACTTTCTGCATGCCAGAGGAAGAAGAGAAATGTGAGCCCTCCCTTCAGCCATTCTGTACAAGATCTGATGAAAATTTGGAACCATACAAACCAAGATAATTATTTTAAAATACTGAAGCATGCTGTTACTCAATGGAAAAAGCCATTCAATTCTTTGTGTATTTGGTACTAACTCAAATGATTATTCCAGACTGTGAAATTTTTACACTACACATTCCTGGAATGAGTTCTTTTAGAAGCAGAAAGTTGCCGGGTTTTTTCTGCTAGAAAAAGGGATGTTTCCTTTAGCTGAACCACTTTACACTTGCAATAAAACACTCCAGGGTGCGGTGACAAACTGTCTAATAATCACCACACCTACCAGTGAATGAAGTCAGTGTGTCCCAGCACAGATTAGGTGTGGCCAGACCGGACAACATCATCGTATCCTGTTGTGAATTATTACTTAATGAAAAAAAGCATAACTGTGGGCAGGGAGGGTTAAGCAGCCTGAACTTTAAAACAACTCTACACATACCGTGCCCAACGTGGAAAGACAGGCAAGCAGACAGAAGGATTCATTTGCATCATTTCCATTTGCAAAGTTTGTCAGAAAAATCCTTTCCTAAGTGTAGAATATGCAGACTTGACTTTTTACTCCCTTTTCCTCCTCTTCCCCTGTCAAAAGAGGTTAGAATAGCTTTTTTTCCTGGTGAGATGATTCAACATTTAGTGGGCTTTTACATTTCAACAAATAAATTACATGAGAGGGAGGAGGGCAAGCAATAAACATGAGAAACTATTATAAGCGCTCCTGAAGTCACGGCAATGCTTAATTTGGTATTGGAGACCATCTTGACATTGACCAAAGCTAGTTATGCTTTTTTTTTTTTTTTTCCCTAAAGCAAAGCCAGGTTTAAAGTTTATATGAAATTTAGATTAACAGTAAACTCCTGACTTGCAGGAGTTGAACTGAAAAATCCCACTACTCTGGAAAGGGTGGCTTGGCATCTTACAGCATATTGTGCTTCATTCTGGAAGTTTTCCTTCCAAAAGACGTCCCACAGTAGAATTACCCTTCCCTGAGCTGTTCCTCTAGCTCAAGTTCTAACAATCAAAATTTGAACTCTATACCAATATTCCTACAGAGAAAAGAAACAGGACTCCTACAAGAGCAAGAATGATTTAAAACTTGTGACTGTTTCACAACATTCTCAGTCTAAATGTTCTTTTTCAGTATCGTAACATTTTTCATATGTTTATACTCAAATCAATGTAATAGTGTCAATTCTAAGTGGTTGCTTAGAGCAATAATTATCTTTCAAAATAAATGGCCCAAACATTTTCTCCTGCCCTCTGGGGAATGAACAAGCTTTAAGAAGATGGTTGGTTGCTCAAGCAGCCAGGAGACACGGAGGCGACAGCTGTCAATACAGACAGAAACCCACAATTCTCATAATGCAAACCAACAAACATTAGGATATACAGAAATCTAAATATAAAACAATTTGATTTCTTTTCTTCCCAAGCTCTTTCTTGCTATAGAATAAGGAAATTTTGATTATACTGTTCCAGACTGGAATGGTAACCACTTTCCCAGCAGCAAGTCCTCCCACTCTACTCCTTTCCACCCTTCCCACTGCTGCTACAAACCCTAGTTTGGTTCCTGTAGGAAGAAAGTATCTTTCTCAGTAATTTTTAAATATTGGAATTTCATGGAAACCAAAATGTTATCAGACTTTTAACCTGTTTAGTCTTCTCATACACACTAAATTTTTTATTCTAAAAACCATTCTGAAGATTTTTAGGGAAAGTAGGGAATTACATTTAGACAAGAAATTATTTATCCTTATCTCAAAACCTGAGAGACATAGAGCTTGGCTTTTTTTCTTTTTTTTTTCCCCTAATCCTTAAAAGTACTAGAGGAAAAAAGGTATCTTAAATCTGTGCAGTTGGACTTTTAGGACACAATATCTTCCTTGTTTTATTGTACCACAGAAACATGGTGACTGCTCCTTCTCCCCTTTCCATCAGGGACTGATTTATTTCATTGATGAATAGCTTTGCCTGCAAGAATTTGAAATCCCAGTTATTTCTGCCTCAAATAGTTGCCCTTCTTGTAATTATTTCAAAGAATAATAATTACTTTCACCCAATCTATTTCAAGTTATAAAAAATCCACCAGTTTTTGAACTCTAATCCATAAAACCACAACTTAAAAAGTCATAAAGGATTGCAAAAGAGTCAAACTTGTGAAATATTAAACATCATGGAGAATGCAAAGAAGCCTAAGGTTTTGTTCTTAAAATATAAGATTTAAATTTATGATACTGCTTAATACATCATACAGTCCCTTTTTAGAAGTGAGAGATGGAACTATCCAAGATAGCCTTGCAGAAATGTGACCACAACAAACTAAACCCATAATTCTCTTTGTAAAAATAGGCTGTATGCTAAAATTAATAGACTTTACTGTAATTCCTGGGGAAGCAAGTGTTTTTCTGAGTATTTCTGCAAGCAGTAACATCTTTTACTTGCTCCAAGATCAGCTGTGAGGATTTTGACAATAAAGAAGAAAAAATGCATTGAAACAACCCAGATCAACCGAAGGGAACCTAAGTTGCATATAACCTTTATGCTTTTCCAATTTATAGATGTAATATAGGATTTCTCACCTTTCTTAGACTAATAATCGAGTGAGGAAAAAAAACAGCCCCAAGCCCTGCACTTCTTTTTGCAACTTGACACTCCAAGTTCATATTCACCATCATATTTTAAAAATACATTAAAGTGACAACACTGGCATAAAGGCAAGTGCTCAGAAAATTGGACTGCTGGAATAAAACTGTCCATGAATCTTTAAAGTCAGTTGCATGTAACAAGACGGCCAAATTTAATCTCTTTATTGCCTGTATTCCCTAAAGGGCTGCTGCTGCTCTGCATGCTGGCTGAGCAGGTACCGTTCAGGATCACTGTACCCCGCCAACACATGGCCTCGGGCCATACTCACTGCATGTCGTGCGCATTCTGTGCTCAATATAGAATTGTTCTCCTTCTGGGATGTTCTGTTATAATTAACTTCATATGAATGTTTTGCTAACATCAGCATTTATCATTTTAACACCCCAGGAGTTGTTATCATCTCTCCATCTCAGTCTGATTTTGCAGACGGGAATCCGAAATGTTGTGTGTCCCCCAGAACTTTTCAGGGACCTTGGCATTTGGTACTCAGTGAAAGGGGCACTGCCAGCATAACATGAACTTGGTATTGCTCAGAGCTAAAAGTCCCAAGATGACATTGCTCTTCAAACAAACCAAGACTGCAGTCACTGCCAGCTGACTGAAACCAGCTCACCCAGGTACCTGCAGGCTCTTTGCCTTCCCTCTGCCCAGTTCCCTGACTACCCACCTTAGAAACATTAAAAAAACACACCACTGTTTCTGAAACATTGCTTCTCCCCTCATTTCTGCTGGCTGCAAGGTCCAAAGCCTGGGCAAAGAGCCCCACATCTCCTCCTCAGTGAGCAGAGCTGCCTCCTCGGGACAGGGCACAGCCCAGGGCAGCAGATCATGCCCTGCGAGGGTGAACACTGAGAGACTGTAGCAGTCTGCCCCTGAACACAAACCCCACTGCTCTTGTAGAGACAGAAAATGTCCAAGCACAAAAGCAATCTTGTCCCATTTCAAGTCCCTGCGGTTATTCCTCGCTGAACTTGAAGATTCTGATAGACAAAACATTTCTTAAGTCATTCTGGTTTAGCCTAAGCACACAAAAATCCCTTGGTGTGAAGTGTATTTCTTCACCCAAATGGCAAGTTTCACAGAACTAAACCGAAGGTCTCATAGTGGAAGTGTTGGGGATAATTACGATTAAGGTACACTGCAACCTGCAATTTAAATTTCAAAGCAGTGATTTCATGCACAAGGGAGGCTAAGGGCACAGTCTCAGGAAAACTTGATGCCAACAGCAGTGGCAACTGCATAGAGAGCACAGGACCCTCTGCTGTTGGCTACACAGGAACTGAACTACAGCAGCACACCTGGATGAAAGCCACCATCAGTGCTGGCACACGATGGGTGTAAAGAGACACCATACAGCAGAGGGTCTGGTACCTTTCTCAGAGGCAGCACAGGGTAAGTCACCTTCTGCAATCATAAACA
Organism: Entomyzon cyanotis; assembly: GCA_024500445.1. Classification (NCBI taxonomy): domain Eukaryota; kingdom Metazoa; phylum Chordata; class Aves; order Passeriformes; family Meliphagidae; genus Entomyzon; species Entomyzon cyanotis. Next base: position 6,853,955 of record JAKEPQ010000852.1, read on the forward strand.
ACATCCCACAAACCATTACAGCTTTCAGAAATTCCAGTGGTTGCTTCTGTCTTCCGCACACTCATGTCAGAATCCATTTCACTGCTTGAAGTCTTGCTTTGCCATGTTTTCCCTCCTATTCACATAGTATCCAAACTGGCCGGCAAAGATCAGAATCATAGTCTACCTATTTTATTCATTCGTTTCCTTACTTTTGGAAGCTTTCCAGATGGAAGCCAAGAAAGCAAGTTTAAGAGACAAGAAAGACTGACCGAGGGCTTGAGAAGCATCTGAAAGTACTTGCTTTTAACAGGACTATTCCAGCAGTACAAAGCTGGGCAGTTTTCAACCCAAAGCAAGCCTTGGTGGCAACACAGAAAGCTCCAATTTGGAGAGGTGATCTGCTCTACTCTGACAGAGCTAAATAAATACAGAAGGTAAAAAACAGTAAAAAGAGACTTCAAATACTACCTTGGAGCTCCTGTCTTATTAACATATGAGAAACCTGGGAATGAGAGACGGAAGGGTTCCCCATCTGAAAGTGTCTATTTGAAAAGTAGTACATAGCACAAATCGTGGCTTCCTACAGCTTTAGTCATCTGATTTCCAGACAAGCTTGCTGCTCAAATGGGAGGACAAAGAGCAGAAATTACAGTGTCACTTCTTGCTGCTAGTTCTGTGGATCTCCCTACTCTGCTCCCTCATGCCCAGGTGCTGCAGTTTGATTGTCTGCAAATGGAGCTGCTGTGAAGGGCACACCCAAACTGGGAAGTCCTGCCCAAGCCAGAGATTGAGAGACAAGGTCTGCAAAAACTGCAAGTTCTTTATTTTAATTAAACACATGCAGATCAATACTCACTCTTCTAGATATTCATAGTCTTGAGTTAATTAAACCAGCTAGTTCTTTTCTTTCCACAGCAATCAATGAAAACCATTTTCATTGATTGACCCAACAGCATCCTGGCTCTGAAGAGTTTAGTATAAGCTGAAGCACTGAACAAGTAGGCAATATACAGGGGAGAAGAAAACCCGTATGTTTTCAATCCAAAGAGAGCAATTATTTAATTTGAAGTTTTGTTTGCTTTCCAAACAAGGCTATGCTGAAAATAACTATGGGCCATTATATTTTTTTGTTTTCAAAAGAACACGTGGCACAAGACTTTATCAGGGCCAAGTACGTACTCCCTTCCACCACAGAGCAGATAAGAGGACAAACTTCCAGCAAGTGAATTGCACTTTTCATTAAGAACACAACTTTTTGAGAACGTGCATTTTCAAATTTTGTAACTAGAATATAAAAATCATGCAGTACACACCAGTGATTGAAGAAGCTGCAAATTACAACACAGAATTCTCAGTCCCGCTCTCCATCCATGCTAGCACCCACTGAAGATTAGTTTTTCACACAGCTACAGTAATGAAAGTGGTAATCATTGTAGTGCAGTTTATCACTTTTCTCTGCTGTACTAAAGATGCGAAAAAATGAGCAAAAAAAAAATTAATTTGTTCCATACATAGCTGCTGTTCAGTGACAGACCAGGTATGCAAAAAAAAACCCATATTGTAACTAGGTCTCATTTTTTTGTGTTAAATACTATGACAACTTCAGTCCTTTGCATTATTTGCTCATTCAAGTATTCATAATTCTTTCAATATGACACAGAGACACATCAGGTCCACTAAAAACTCAGATACTCCTTTGCATTACCTTAAATCAATGAAATTGCTTATATACAGAAAGAATTTAAGTCACCAACTGGTGCATGAGAGTCACGTCATTTTTCTGAGGTGTTTTAAAATAGCTAATGAAGGACAGGCTTTATATAAAGCTTGGCACATGTATAAAAAACGTTTAAGCCTTAGGATCTGAATTTTTATTAGCCTCTTCTTTTGGACCTCTGACACTGCCCACCTGTCCCTGGTCACTCTGGATCACATTTCACCCCAGAAACAAAATGGGAGGCAGCAGGATAGAACTGATTTCTTCCTGCCCAAAGACTTCAAAGGAAGGTCTCTCATGCCTCATTCCTCAGCACATGATCCTTGTTACTGTGGGAGTAAAATCTCCCTGCCAGCCCCCTGAGCACCTTCCTGAAATTTCACAGTGCCAGGTGAAAGCCCAGAACAGTGACCAAAGCACTCAGCTTCACTTTACCTCTCACTCCTCCTCTCTCCTGTGCAGGCTGGTCCTGTAAGCCAGCAAAAAACACTACTGTGAGGAACAGCACTGTTGAAAGAGCTCAGATTAAATATCCAGTAGATCCCAGTCACTTTTCCTCAAAAAACGTTCATTTGGGCCTCACCTGCTCAAGCAAAAAACCACTCAGGTGAACAGCAGGGATAATCCAGTGCACCACAGAATGAGACAACAGGCTTGGACACTGCCAGGTGCTCAGAAAAGGCCAGAAGCCCAAGGTGGAACATGGTACACAAGGATCGTGTTTAGCTGCCTCAGGAAGCTGCAGTTTCTGCTTGTAACAGAGCAGGTTTAAAGTTCCTGTGAGTCATCCCTAAGCAATACTGTCCTTCCTTTCAGCAGGTGCTGCAGGTGCCAGCCAGGGCTGTGTCTCAGACAAGCTGCTGCTCTGAGCAATTTCAGCACGGGAAGAGGGAAGGAGTAATAAGGAACACAAGCATTTTGCACCACACAGGTGAGCACTGTAAACCCCAACCAGACAGTTAAAGCACACACAAGGACATTCCTGCCCAAACCGCTTAAACAATCTACTCTGTCAATAAAGAACAGGAACGTTCTTTGAAAGCACAGGATGAGTTTGCTACAGGAGGATTTTTATGCTTTGCTAACAACTTACTGAATGAGCCAACTAGACTCACTACATCCATTTAGGCTTCAAATATTCAATATATTCCTGGCAACAGCTCTGCTACATACTGAAGAAGCTCCTACTCTAGCAGATATTAGTTCCAGTTGTAATTTTAAAAAGTAATTCATTAAAATGCTGTCATGGTATGATAACAATGTTTTTAATAACCTGTAAATCATTTAAATGCCTACATTCTTTTGAAATTCAGGAAGATTTAACTACTGCCCACACTAGACAGGGCTAGCCAAAACACTGATAGAAAAGCCATTCTATACCCCAAATCAATTCTCTTCTCCAGTCAGCCTTAAGAGCTCATTGCTAATATTAGCTTTGGGACTGCATGAGATTTCAAAAGTGAACACAAGAGAGGCACTTTTCAGAGGCACACTGGAAAACACTTCTGTTCAGCTCCTTCCAACAGGCACTGAAGCAAAATTCTCCATACTCTACGTCAGCAGACTATCAACCACAGTAAAGCTTTTGCAGTGGCTTTAAGATTTGGGAGAGCAAGGGAGAAGGAAGACAACTTTTCAGTATCATCTAGTTTCCATGAGAAAAAAGTGACAAGTTCAGTGGTCTGAGCCAAGAGAAAAAAAAGGAGAGTGAGCATCAAGTCCTTGCAAGCCAGGAGTAACTAGGGCAGGGGGATATTCACATGGGCAGGGTGAGTAGATGTGGCAAACAGGCTTTTTAAACCATTTGGAAACAAATTGTGACTTCAAGCAGCAAGTTTGATTTGAACAATTCAAATCTTGCGCTGTCAGGATTATCTGTTCAATGTTTAGAATAATTCTTCTGTTTCAAAACGAACTTATATTTTATTTTATGTTTCAGTCTCTTTATGTGGAAGGTATTTATATCAAAAATAAAACATTTCCAAAACTGTCTTCCAGTTAATGAAGTCTTTGTGCATCAAGCAAAAGGCTTTCTTTTTTGGAAAGAAAGTATGAAGGAGATTAAACCCACTGCATTAAAGTGGATTGAAAGCACGTCAGTATAGTAAAGAGCAGCTTATATCACTTTTATTTGCTCCAGGCACTCACAGCAGACTTGTAACTTCAATTCAATGTAAATAACACTATTTTCATATACTTGCATTTCTTGCATCTAAAACATTAACCAGATTTCAAAGTTGACCTGGAATTTGTGCTGCACAGGTAGATAGTAAATTAAAATGGTTTCTCATCAAGTCATCAAGCTTAAATACAGATGACCTAATGCAGCTGGTGATGTTCACAACCACAGGTGTTGATTAGTTTGACTAATGAACAACACAGTAACAAGGATCACCATATCATGTGCTGAGGAAAAACTGCTGCTCAAACTTAGCTTAGGTAGCATTAACTATTACTGCAAGCCAGAGTCTGACATAAATATATATTTAGAGAGCATCAGCTTTTTCTATCCAGCCACGAGGCACTGAAATCTTAGAGAGGAGCCTCAGCTTGTTAGACTGTGCTATAAACATACTTCCAGCAGTCTGGATACTGTACCAAAATAAACAGAGGCATTAAAAGCAGTTTGCCAGTATTTCTAAAGGGGCCCAGGAAGGACAGTCAATTTGGTTTACACACAATGTGTTACTGTTTGGCATTATTTCTAAATTAGGGGGGAAAAAAAAAGCTGGTAGACCTGAACAAGTACTAGAAGATGGACACAAGCCGCCTCCATTCTGGCAGGGCAAAACACATTGCTGTCACACTACCAAATTTAATGCATAACAGTGTCATCTCTTGACAGGTGTAATATGAGCAAAGGCAATTATGATGGAGTGCTTCAGGACAGGAAAAGAGAAAACTGCAAACTGGGCTGAAGCTTTAGTGTTTCTACTCTGGAAACTTCATTTCTCACAAAGCTTCTGACCTAGTCACTTTTCCTGACATTGACAGACGATTATTTCTCCTTGTCTCTTCCTATGTACTCTCCAATAATAGGGTAGAGCTGCCAAAGTTACCCAAACATATCTCTGTAAAACTGTGGTAAATGTTTCACATTTTGTCCTTCTACTATATGGATGTTAGTGTGGGTAGTTTCCACATCTTTAAACCTTTTCTAGTCCCCAGAGGTGAGGCAGCTATTCTCTGGAAAGTTTCCTCTGAAAATCTCAGCCCTGTAACCAAACCCCAGCATTTTAGTGGAGTTAAAACTAACTCCATCAAGTTTTCTGTGGGCTTAGCAGGAGTGACAAAGCTTTCCAGCAGCAATGCAGTTGGCTGGTGAGATTACACAGAATTACCTGCTGCCAGCCACAGCCTCCCACCACTGAACTCTCTTCACCAGCAGCTTGCAGAGCAGGAGAACTGATGGACTTCGTGTCCTGTTCTTGAACAAAACCCCAGCTTGGCCTCCAACAACCCCCAGACCATGACAGAGAAGGTGAAGCACAACATGCAAACGGAGGATCCTCGAGTCACAGCTGAAGAAGCCACATTAATGTGACTCACAGAATCACAGTGGAAATTCTGAGGAATTTCATAAATCAGAGTGAGCCATTGCTGCACTCTGACATTCAGCAATTTTCCTGAAGAGAGATTGTTAAGCACTGCTAAAAAACAAGTAGGTCACATGCAGGAAAACAATAACCAAATCAATTTTCCTCCCAACTTGTTTGACTGACCTTGTGGTGCAGGTGGGGACAATGAAGGTCAAACCTGCATTCTTGGTCACAGTCTCCTTCTCCTGTGTGTAAAGACTCAGATAAATGTAGAACTGCTGGAACATCTATGTAGAAGTATTTATTTCTGGGGGGTTTGGGTGTCTGTGCCCAGGCGCTGGGGCCTGCTGTGGCTCTGTGAGGGGAGCCCTGAGCCAGGCCGCAGCACCTTGGGAAGGCCAAAACCTGCACAGAGTGAGGGGAGAAGAGTGAGAATATCCCTGCACTGAGGGGAAAAGTGTGAGGAATGTCCATGGGAGTGTCTGTGCTGGATTCCCTGGCAGCCAGCATGGAGCAAATCCACAGTGCAGCCTGCAGAGGAGCTCTCCGTGCTGGAGCAGGGGGTATCTCCTGAGGGAATGGGGCAGGGGGGATGTTTAGGTTTTATCTTTGCTTTTCGCTGTCCAAATGCATTTTAATTGGCAATAAATTAATTTTCCCTGAGTGGAGTTTGTTTTGTCTCTGATGGTGACTGGTAAGTGATATCCCCATCTTTATCTCAACTAGGCTTTTCATCCCATTTTCTGCCCTGTCCAGAGCGGCTGGGCGGGCATGCGGGAAGGGCAGGGCAGAGGGAGAGCTGGGAGTGCGAATTCACCCACGGAGAGCTGCGAGTGGGAATTCACCCAGGGAGAGAGCTTGGAGTGGGAATTCAGCCGGGGAGAGCCGCGAGTGGGAATTCAGCCAGGCTGCTCCATGCTGGGCTGGAGCAGCATGAAGCCCTGACACAGCACTAACTCTGCTTTGTAGCGATGGCTCCAGCACCTGAACAGCCTCCCTGCATGGAGTATTTCCAGAAACTGAAGCTATAAACTGTATAGGAAACATAAGCAAGGATGCATTTAAACTGCTGTCAACACTAGTTCTGATCTTTCATCCTGACATTCACTACCCTCACAACCCAAGGCTGAAGGAATGGATGGAGGAGTGACAGTTCTCTCACACAGAGCACTGAGGAAATAACAACTAAAAAAAAGGAAAAAATTATGCTTCAAAGCAAAAAAAGGAGAAAGATGATTTCATCAAAAATCAGCCAGCCAGATTTTATTAATCCTGACTGTACTTGCAGGATCCCCAAAGGACTACAGACTAGTGTACTCCTTATGTAATTGCTGCCAATCACCTCTTTGAGTGAGAAACACCAGACAGAAAGCAGTCTTACAGAAAAAAAATTAAAAGGGGGGGAAATTTAACTTGTTAGCCTTAGATTCAATAAGATATTGGACTTAATGAGAATTCAGGGAAAGGTGATAAGAATCAAGAAGTAGTAAAAAGAAAAAAGTGCAAAACCCCAGCATTTGTTTTGAAGTCTGTTTATTTGAAATTGCTGCCGACCATAAAATGAACAAAAGTAACAGGAAAAAAATATTGCCATATCTAAGTGCCATGTTTCCATGATAATATGGAACAGCATCATATGCTACAATAAAATGTTTTAGCTGATCATTTCTTGTCTTTTTGGCACTCTGCTGACACACTTTTTAAAGTGTTAATTAAAAAAAGAAGCAAATCAACACTATAAATTGAATAGATTTGTGCCCTACAAACAGTCTCTTCTGACCAGTAATTTGTGGAGCTGGGGCTCAGCCAACTTCCAACGAATCTGTGGAGAGTTTCCAGCAAACTGTCATCACAGCAGGATGCAGTTCTTGATAGGGTGATCATACATGGCAAGTGAAGTGATGCTGAACTGTCACTAAACAAGTCTATTTTATTGTGCCTGGACTTTCCTTTAAGGCTCACCCAAAAATGGAGATTGACAGTTTATATCCAGACATACATTTATACCCTAATGGACCTAAAACCCCGTGGTATCCGCATGGAAAGAAGCTTTTTGGATGACTGTCACATTGTGGGAGAACAACAAAGAACACTGGACCAGCCACAGCTCTAGAACACAAACACTTTTTATATTTATAAATCAAATAGGCCATGACAAGAGACCTGAACATGCAGTACTTTCCCCTTAGGGGTTCTGATTTTTTTCCTTTCTATTTTCTTTAGTTTGAAAGAAAGAATTTTAGATTTCAAATACATGAGAACATTTTAAGCGTGCCTAGCGCAGCATTCATCCTGTATTCATTTATTGCTAATATTTTCAGAAGGCTTTTCCCAAGATACAGGTAAATAAGCACAAAAAGAAAGCTAATCTGCATGTAGAATACTAATAATAATTTGGAAATTCAGTCCAGATGTATTGACTTTTGACAGATTCTGCTTTCTGAACATGGACCCTGTCAAGGCTAGGCAAACACAGAGTAAGAATCAGCAGTCTAAGCCTCCCTTGATGTACCTTCTCTCCACCAGCCTTCAAAATATCACAGGTAATGTCAGGAAAGTGATAGTGAAGTGTCTGTATACCTTGGAGAAAATACAAAATTCCTTACTGCCTTGGAAATCAGAATATCCCTTCTCACCCTGCAACTTCTTCCTTAGATACATAAGATGGGGGAGAAATGAAACAAATCCTTGCCTACTGCACAGTAATTCATAATAGCACTATTTTATATTCTCCTGTCTTTCCATCTTGCCCCCTATCACTTAAATGAGTGCAGACTGTAAATTATCTGAAATGTTTTCCAAAAGAGAGAATTCAGTTTATATCACTGTTTTCTGAACTCAGAAGAACAAAAAGAGCAAACAATACATTTTTAAGGCTGTCACCTTATGGAAGAAGATGGGACTGTATATATGAGGTATAAAGCAATATTGTATATTTTTCATTCTGAATCACTTTGCCAGATTAACTGATTGGCTGCTAATCTTTCTGCTACCTCTGCCCTTCAAGCAAAGTATTTGTCCCAATTAAGGCTTTAACTAAAATAATTCAGACATTTCCAAGAGGAAGCTGAAGAATGTTACCCTTTTTTCCTGTTGAAAAGCTCATCACTTCAGAGTTACAGAACAGGATCCTGTCCTTAGGCCACAGACAGTCATCTTTTAGAATGGCAAGGCCCAGGACCTGTGCATGAAAAAGGCAGCTGAAGGAACACAATCAGCCAAGCCAGGAAGACCAAGAGCCTTCCAAGGGATCTAAGCCAAGCATGCAGTCCCTTGGGCACCTTGGAGCAATCACTTTGCAGTAGGGTTTTAGCAGGCAGGTCAGGAGATCAAATCCAGGTACTACCTTTAGATGGGCTTCACCCCGTCTCAGTAATTCTTACACAGCTTCATCAGGTTATTTAAGCAGGCATGGCTAATAAAGAGTCAGAAGGAAACTGAGGGGAGAGATCTGAATTAGATGCAGGCTGTTTAATTAACTAGCTCAATATAACTGTAAGCTTTTTTTTATTAAAAAAGAAAAGAAATGCCTTCCAAAAGAGGCCAAATGGGGACCAAAAGACAGAATGTATATTAAAACCTCAAGTTTTCTAACTGAGGAGTTGGCAGGACTCACATGCCCAGGGGAATCAATCCCTCATCAGACATGCAAGCATCCACCCATCACACATGCACAGTATGCTGCTTTGGAGACACATCACAACATACACAATGGCAGAAGCAGCCCAAAAGAAATGTATTTCGAGGGGAACTAAGACAAAAACTGTCAAGAAGAAACACTTTTTTAATGATGCCAAGTCAATATTACACTCAACATGGCTTTTTCTCGTTTCCAAAACAGTTGAGGCAACAAAAATAAATAACGTCACCCTCAAAGACGCAAACAAAAGCAGAAAACATATTAATCACAAAAATGCAGGATCAGTGCCTCACTCCACTGAACAGGGCTCTCTTGTGTCCAGAGAAAGACAATGTAACTGGCAAATTGCTACACAACTCTCTCCCTTTTGACCAGCCAGCAATACAGCCTACTGTTCTGGAGCAAATAAATTTATAGACTAAGAATACAGAACTCCTTAGCAGAGAAGAAGATAGAAATGTTGATCAGCTTCTTTGGAGAGGGTGCCAAATATGTGCAAGTCATAACAAAGACAGTGGCCCACTGTGAGCACTTACAGTTTCAATACCAAAGAGTTGTTCCATCAACCCCTAAAAGCCACCCCAGCTTAACAGATGGGATTAGATTTTGAATCTCATCTTGTAAGGCCTCTGCTCTGGCATTTCAGAAGGCAAACAAGCAATGGATCACCCCTTGTGTGTGCATTGGGCAAAACACCTTATCGACCTGAACAGACTGACCTGGAGATCACCTGTTGAGAGGGACAGAGAACAGCAAAAAAACAGTACAAGAGGCAGACAAGATGCAACCAGGTAAGTCCAGGAAGACCCAGAGTGACTGAAAAGACCAAACATAGGAAGAGAGAGATGTATTCAGTAACGGGCTCATAGCTTAGTCCGTGGCCGTGTCTCTCCCTGAGAGGCAGAGTGGTTGGAAGCAGCTACTCAGGACACTTAAAACCCCCTCGTTCTCCATTTCCTTCTGCTGCCAAACACCTCTGAAAGGTAAAACACATACTTGGGTTATGCTAAAAGTCAAGGGCCATGTCAGCGGGCTGTGACAGCAGCTGTGACGTCGGGGGTCAATGCAAGTCCTGGGGTCAGATCCTACAGAGGGTAAAGAGTCTGCGGGAAATGAGAGGTGGAGAAAATATAGGTGTGGAAAACTTCTTCAGGAGCACTCTGGGGCCCAAAATTCACAACCCTCCAGCACCCACCACAGGAAGAATTAAAAAGCCCCCACTTAGATGTAAATTGAGAGATGATATCTGGCTCAGAAGAGCATGTCTCTTATCAGATATGAATTATAAATCAAACACAGAAGGCTAGAGAAGGAATCATTAATTTTTCAGTTCTTGAACCACAGATATAATGTTTAGCTCTATCCCACTATTCTTTGTAATACAATGCAAGAAAAATTACTTGCACAAGTAACTAGTCGTCGTGGAATCACATACAAATAAAAGTTTAAAGACTACAATGTTACCATTAAACTTTTAAAGAGAGACAACAAAGCTTTAGTACATTATCTCTATATTCATACATTCATGCAGTGTTCCAGAAACAAAACAGTCTTTCTGCATGACTGATGGCCCAAAATGACATTAGATGAAGAAAACTAGAAACTGTAGAATTAAGCAAATCTTCAGACACCCTTTCTGAAAGAATGATCTCCACTGAATCCTGGGCTGACAGGGCTTCAGCCTGGAGTTGACACATTTGTGCAAAACTTCCTAAGCACCAATATTCCGGTTGCACAGTGCCTATCTGCCTAAGTTTACTTCCTAAACTGGGATTATAGCACTAATAACCTTATTCACAAGTTACACTACTGGAGACCAGAAGGGATGGAGACTTCCTATGAAGTAGCACGGCTTTGCCCCAGCAAAGCTTCAACTCAAGCAGCAGAGAAGAAAAACAGACATTTTCCAACCTGCTTATTATCACCAGCAGGACAAATTCAATGCCACATGTAAGACCTTGTATCTTATTATCATTGCAATCTATTTGTCAAATGCCATTTTCTAAAAATGCACAGATACATAACCAGAACCACTTCATTTCAAGGAACCAACCCTGCCACTATTATAAAACACCTCTATCTGCCTGTCCTCCTCCACTGTCCCCCAGATTCTTGAGAGCACTGCTCATACAGACAGGTTTTGATTTCAAAATTAAGAGATTATGTAAGGTGAAGGAACATTCTCAGCGGAGCTCTGTCAAGAGGAGCTGAGGTGCTCCTTGCATTTTATTTCTGATACATAACTATCTGAACATGGACTAGAAGTTTTGCTTCACAACTGAAAAAAAAAAAATCACATTGATTCAATGGCCACACCCAGCAAGCCCTGTTATTTTAATCCTGCATTGTCTTTGCACTGAAATTTCTGTAGCAGATATTAATTCCCTTTGTTGCTGCAGATGCTACAACTTCCCTACATGATTTAGAAGTCACCTTTATCAGATTCAGTGGCTTCTTATCTCCTGTTTGACTTGTACTGTCTATCAGAAGGCAGCCATTTTATATACCTCTTGCTACAGAATTCTCAAAACTTAGACATTAAAAAAATCTAGTGCCTGTTGATGCTTTTATTGTTTTTGCACAAAGGCTTGCCACTTACACAAGATGCAGTATGTGCAAAGACAGCTTCAAAGAGAAAAGAAAGATGTGAGACTGATGCACCATACAATGGAGAAATGAGACAGTAATTAAAAAAAACCCACCCCAAAAATGAAGCAAGAACCTAGAGACCTAGAGTCACTGGTCAAAGTCACAGGTTTGACCACGTGAAGATTACCATACAGACCTCCTCAAGAGCCTGTTCCATCTCTGTGCCTTGGAATGCTGGAGGATAAGCCAAGTTACCAGTGTGGCTCCACAGGGAAGTCTCGGGGCAGTGGCTCCTGAGCCCAGTGCCAGACACAAACCCCATGGAGGGAGAGCTGCCCACCTACACAAGGCCTGGCTCCTGCTGCTTGGAGCCAGAAAATTCCATCATCAAATGCTGGGGCTTGGTAAAATACAGGAGGTGGTTCAGCAAGCTGCTGACAGCAGACAAGGGTTAACCACAGCATTATTAGATCATAACACATCTGGAGAGTCTTACTGCTGGGGCAAGCATTAATCTTCAGAGAAAGCTAAACATGCAAAACAAGATCTTACTCATGAGAAAGAACTGAAAGGGAGGTTATACACAATGAAAATAATCCTAAATAATTTTTGAAACTGAACTGGCTGAAAATGGGGAGAGGAAGTGTTTTTCCATAAGAAAATACCCGCCTCTCCTAACCGACTGGGATCAGAGTAAGCAGAAAAGTTTTAAGCTGATCTTTTCCATTTTGAAGCATTTCTGTGATTGACCCAAGTTTAAATTAAAATGATGTTTGTTTATAGAAATGTCCAAGCTTTCTTTATTCCCAGAACTGTACTTAAATTGTGTTGATATAGATATTACATTACATTATTTCCCTGAAGACATGAATAAGAGCTAATGTAAATGCCAATTTAGTTTTAAGAATCCTGGGAGAGTAACGCTTTGTCTGGCTTTATTTATGAAGGCCCTTATATATTTAAGCAGTCTCAAGTTTGTTTTGTTGGGCTCAAACTTAAAAAGCAATTTGTTCATTTAAGAATATTCTGCAATTAGTTTAGTCTGAGTGTGTACCAAGGTTTTGTGGAGAGTAGTCCTTTCATGGTGCACACATACTCTGGGAACAGCTGCTTTACTGTTTAGATTTCAAATTCATGAGATATTTTTCCTGCATCTGGTTCCACTGTCCTTTGTTGCTGGATGATCTCAACACACAGCAGCAGAGTACAGGTATTTCATAAGGATTTCACATTTGAAGTGCACAAATTCTGTGTTTACACTTTCACAGAGAACCATGGTAACCACTGCAATATCTAAATATGGGTTACTGTACAGTTTATTCCATAATACCCATCCTGAGGAAAACAAAGAATCAAGTACCTCACTAATGTTTGCATAATAGGTTTAGAGTGTAGAATTTTAGGCACTTTGGACAGCTTTGAAGCAAGTCTAGCAAAATTGCATTAGTAATTGCAAAAAAAACAATCAGTGACTAATTAAATCCTCTTTCTGGATACAGATTACTGGCTGAAGATTTATGTAGTAGACACTACACTGTGGTGTACTCATTGGAATTAATTTTTGCAATCACGAAGCAAAGATCCTCAAAATCACCTCTCCATGGTAAAATAAGATCAAAGCTGAGTAGGTTTTTCCAATCTGTGGTATTCTTTGCAAAAGAACAATACAGAATCTCCATTAAAAATTGCAGCATTTCTGTCTCAACCCCCATGCCTCTTCCTCTCAATTTCATTAGCTGCTCCCAGTGACAAATGATCAACTAATGGTAGCTCTGTAACTGTGCAGCCAAATTGAACATTACTCTTGGATTATAGAGAAATAAGTGTTGTATCTACTGGCTCAAATCAAAGGACAGTAAATCAGTGTTCCACTTCTGCACTGATTACACAAGTGTAGTTCGTGTCGTTTTTACAATACTTCTCCCCCACTCCAGTGTGCATCTCCTTCATGCTCTAAATTGGCTTACACCACTTTATTGCTGTATTCCAGACATCTTCCAATGCAAACTGAACAGATATCATGGTTTCCCTGCATTGGCCTTGAAAAGTTTCCTTGTAGCTTATACATTAAGTGAGCACAGAAAACCTGTTCCAGGTCACTGCTCACAGGTCCCACAGAGATCCCCACACCACAGGGTCCTACAGCTGAGTTCAGTAGTAGCAGAGTAAGTTGTTTACACAATAATGTTGTATGTATAATTAGCAACTATCCCAGGTAATGAACCTCAAAAATCAGATCTCCAAGGTCACCACATGTATTTATCTGTCAATTTCAGTTTTGTGTTTTCAGCAATAACATTCCTTAGTTTACATTACTGACAAACTAATTGAGCTTGAACAATCTTGTAGAGATTGTTTCGATTTATAAAAGGATACACATGTGGCATACTTGGACAAACAAGAACAGTATTTAAATTAGCATCCTGAAAAGGGACTTTAGAGAAAAAGAATAAAAAAGAAAAATTGCTCGTATATTCATGTACAAAGGCTGAGAGGCCCACCCTGATCTAATTGAGACACACTCATTCCTATTTCCATATGACCTTAATCTCTGCTTATTAAGAAAAACAGAAAGGAGGTTGCTACTGACATAAATCACACACTGACTACAGCTGTAGCCCCTGTACAGGAATAACTTCTATTACAGTAGCTCTTCCGCCTTTTCAAAACTGGATGTACAGTGAGCTGCAGAAAGCTCTGCATCCACAGCTGAATGTGTAGCCAGTTACTGCCCTCAACAAAGATGATTCTCTTTTTTACTTTCTCCAGCTACAGGAAGAAAAAAAATTCCCGTTGATAATAAATATCAGGCTTTTTTCTAAAACAATGAATTTTAATAGCTTTCAGAAATGTCCTGTATTGCCAGCTTTGCTGTTGCCCTTGGAAGCAAAGATCATAAAATCAACTAGTTAAAAGCACTAAAACTGAGGCTTCTTAGAGCATTAAAAAGAAAAAAAAAGAACTTCAACCAAAAAAACTTTACACACTTCAGTTAATATAGTTTCCTATTGAGACTGCCCATCTTATCTGGCATGACAAGTTTGTCTAGATTCTATTTCCGAAAATTTTATAGCAAGATGAAATTGCCACGCTGTAAAAGGACATTTCTTTGGCATAACGAAAGCAAATATTTTTCAGAAGTTTACAGACATGACAACTGAGATGACTCAGGTCAACCAGGCAAGCGTTAGCTCTTCTGGACTGCAGGTAGAGTGGACAGGAAAAACCTGCCATCAAAGATGCATTTAACATGGAAAATGTTAAGGTATCTCAGGAGGCCAGACTGCACTGCTTGAAATCAGTATGAGGCTGTGAAGGCAGTTTTAAAATTCACCTGATTAATCTGATGCATGCTTTTTTGCACACTCTTTTCCCCTGTATAGTGTCGCCTGCATGGCTGTGAGTGAAACTGCTCCCTACCAGTTCCAGAGATTTCTTGGTTTGTCATATGGAAAGAGAAAAAATAAAAGAAAATCAGAAATACAGTAATATTCCAAGTAGTGAAGTATGTGGAAAGAAAGTTCAAGAAGGGAGGAATTTGTTCTTTTTCATAATTAGCACTACCACTATCAAATGGACCCCTAGCATGGCTAGAAACAGACAAAGTAGAAGAGCTTTGTGTTCTGAAGTTTTCAGAATGCCAAGGATATCTGATATGACCATCTGGTTAGGATGAGGGGGAATGTGGAGTGGCAATGTTTCCATGAGCTTTCATCCACACACGTTTGTGGAGTGGCAATGTTTCCATGAGCTTTCATCCACACCACAGCACACCTGGAACTTCTGGCATCACATACCTCAAGCAACTGCCACCAGAGCTCTCCCAAATCCACAAGCAGCCTTCAGCAAGTTATTAGGCAGAAGCCAAACCATAAGAAGGATGTAAGACCACACTCCAAGGCAGAATTCATGCTGTCCAGTTGCATATCAAGATAAAACAATCTGAGCTACAATTTTATCTTTATTTCTTTGTTGTGCATCTACTTATCAGCATTCAGTTCCATTTCCTCTAGGCTGGTATAAAACACACCTGTGTTACAGATGAAGCTCCATAACATCTGTAATATACATTTTAAATCACATTTTATCATTTGGTCTAACTGAAATCAGAACACTGAACTGGCAGAAGTGAACATCTGAACATCTGGAACCAAATACTTTAGGCAAGAAAAACATCTCTGGATACAAATCAAATTCACTAAAGCAAAGAAGATCTTCTGTTAGCTTGACCTTTGCTAGTGACTAAACAAACCCAAGTCAAAACAGCAGACAGTATTTTTCCCTTTTTGCTCTGTGAACATATGCAAGTCATGGGAGGAAGAGATCTAACAGATAGTTCAAGAACTCTAGGTACACGTATAATTATATTTTCATTAACTACCACCCGGAATGGTTATGGTAGTTTTGAACTTTAAAGTGTTATTACCTGTTTCTTTTAAGGCTGTTCCAGTGCAGGATCAGATAACTGCAGGAAGGGGCTAGTACTTATGATTTAAGAGGTGAATGTATCCTAAGTGTATCTGAATTCGTATCTGTCTAACTACAGAAACACGGAATCTTTCTAGTTCATGAAATAGAGTAACATGATATATAAATGGGGGGGGGTGAACACAAATTTTTCTTTAAATATCGATTAATTGAAGCCAAGCTTTCCTTCCTGTTAAGGTAAATCCAGCAGCCCTGCCATGGAGCACAGTCTACCAGCCATTCTTCCTCCTTCTGCCCTCTGAACAGCACAACTTTAGTCTGTTTCTCTATTTTCTTTCCACCCCTACGGAGACTTCAACTTCAGTTGCTTTTCTACACCAATTTATCACTCCACGATTGTTTCCTGAAGGTATTAGATTCTGTGTGCCACAGACTGCATTAGAGTGCCAACTGCAGATGTCTGTGGTGTATATCTATGATTATCTCCGTTATGACTCTTAGGAACAAAGTTGTTCGCATTTTCAGAACTGACTGAATGAGTTTTCACCTTATTTGTGCTTTCACTTCACCCAGAAAATTACCCATTTTATTATCCCCTTTAAAGAAATAATACACAGCAGTGTTACTACCATTATATCAAAGAAGTAGTGGCACCTAGACCGTTGTTATGAATTACATGTTTCTACTGTATTTCAAAGATGCTCAAGAGGCTGCATGCTACAGAAAATAGTCTGAAAATGGGTATTTTATCAGAAACTTCAGGCCTACAATATTCAGTGAGAGAATGACAAGCTTTTTTCTCCTTACTGAAATGAGCCACAGTTTCCTCTGAAAACCATATGCTTTCAGCTGGCTGTGTAATCTACAGACACAGGCATTGCAGCTGCTGAACTACCTCAGAAGTTCTCAGCATTAAAACCTACAGTAAGTAGCCAATTTCAGCAGGTGAAGAGAACTACTAGCTCCAGAACAATTAGAGAATCATTTAGGTTGAAAAAGTCCTTTTAGATCATTGGTTCCAACTGTTCACAGGTGACATTCTGCTTGCTGACAATTAAGCTGCACTCTCTACTAATACTGAGGTTATACTAGTTAAATTAAGGTGGTAAGTTCTTGAAACTCAGGGTGTTTGAATGAACACAATTAGGTTTACATCACAGCAATTGCTAGTCCAAGGCATCAGAGCACAGGCTTCACTGAAATAGGTTAAATTGTTATCTCTAACAAAAAGCCTCATGAGAAACATGAAGAAAAAAATATTTTGGTAGAAATAAGTTCAGGTTTGCTAGAACTAAATCACTGGATTCATGCTATGTTAAGAAGAATTGGTTCTTCCTTCATTACACCGATTGATTTGCTCATATAAGTAAATTAACTTAATCATTCTATACGACATTACTGATACATTCCTTCATAATGCTTAGAGTTAATGCTTGTTTACTCTCCCACTGTGACAAATTAGACCACCTACTCAGACACTGTATTTATTACTGAAGGAACACACATGGAGTGCTAAAAGCCTGTGATAATACAACTGCAATATTTAGTTGCCTTTCCAAGCAGTAATCTTGATAGCTAAATAGTTTAGTTCCCCCTCATAAAACCAGAAGAAATACAGCAGTGATACAGTGAATCCTAAATGTTTAGCTGAGGGAAAAGAATAAAGGAGAATCTAAAATGGAATTTTCCTATAACTACCACTGATCAGCACCATGATGAACTAATAGCAGACACTGTGTATTTCAAACACTCTTCATGTGCTGCTTTTTAGCAAAGGTGTTTGGAAAAAAAAGCTAAAAATAAAAACCACATTGCTAAAAAGCTAACCCTGGCCTTCAAGTTCAAAGAGCTTTTCATCCAGCAGAAGACACTCATAATGTGTGGCATGAGCCCACAAATGTGTCTAGGGAAAAAGCCAAGTCAGAGCCTCTATTTTCATATGTGTTACTCAGAAATGTTTCCAGTGCCCTAAAAAGATTATTTTTTCTATTCAGTAAGTGGTTTAAAAATAGTTATTATTCAGTTTTTCCATGTACATTATCCTCTGTTATTCAAGTCCACTTCGCTGAAGTTGCTCAAATCCCTGATATCCCACTGAGGTGATCTGCAACCAAAATTTGATAGGAGTCCCATCCATCTTCAGTTTCATGCATTTATACACAGGTTACTTCATTAACAGATACAGCAGCCTTAGAGATTAATGACACAAATAAGGAATTAATAAACACACCAGTAAGTCTTACCTGATTAAGTTCTTGTGCTATGACAAGCAAGCATGGATTGTATCAAAAGCACTGCTTAAAACAATTTTAGGCCAGTGTTTCAACTGCTGCCTATCAGTGACCTATCCAACATCAAACAAGTTGTGCAAATCAACACACCTGAAAATTCAGGTCTACCTCTGCCTTTAATAATGTATCACAACAAAAAGATCTTCAGGAGACAAAATACTGCCTGTGGAATAAGATAAAAAATGGAAATGCATAGGAAAGGGGGAAAATCCCACCACCACACAAAAGAAACTAATCTCATGCATATGGCTTGCTTTGATTCCACAACTAAGATAGATTTTACTAAAACTGCTCAGCATGAAAAACACCAATCCCATACAAATACATCTGAGTATTTCTGAATGGACAGGACTTCACATTCTGCCTGACAACAGTTGCTCAATTATGTGTTACTTTTATTACACACAAGACTTGGCAGCAGCAGAGAACGTATGTCTGGGACAATCCTCAAAAAATTTACTAACACTTCAAGATACACAGGCCAAGTTACAATATGGAGAGATCCTTAAAATACTTCATTTTGCATGTAATTATTCACTGATAACAGAGAGAGCAGAGTGAAGTTTCAGATTCAGTAACAGATTAAAACCAATTGCTTCTTCCGTACAAATTGTAAAACAAACGTCTCAGTTGATGTCCTACTGCCAAAAGGATGTTTCAACAACAACTGTGTTACCAGGAAAGTCTTACATCACTAAGCAATTTGTAGTGCTACACTGGAAGTATCATATGAAAACAAACATACAGCTTCCAAAACAACCTTAGCATACATCCCTTTCTCAAGCAGCCAGAAAAATAAATGCTGGCATTAAGGCCCCCCTCCCCCTTTGTTTTTTTACCATTTAATATTCACCACTCCAGCATCAACCAAGTTCATCACAAAAGCCAACTTCTGTCCTGTGTTTGCCTGTAAGCACCAAACTATAATTAGATGCCCAAATGATGAATGATAGCTGATACTTGTACTAGCTCTTGAGGCTTGACCAGTTCTTGAACGTATAATATCCTGATTTACCCATACTTCATACCAAATGCATTGAAAACAAGCAATGAAAAATCAAGGCACATTAAGTCAAGAGCAAAACTCAGTGTCAAAATCTGTTCCGATTTAAGAAACTGTTAGACAAAACAACATTTACATTTTATTCTGAAATGCTACATTGAGATTACCATACCAGTGATGAGCATTTTGAAACATCAAGAATCATATCACAGCCAAACCACGAAAGATAATGACACAGACACATACTCCCACTCTTACAGAGCCTTCTGCTTCCAACAGCTTCAGTGAGCTCCGTTAAAAAATAGCAATGGCAAAACAAGGAAAAGAGAGTTCCAAAATAAGTGGAACAATACACCTTAATATGCAATAGCCATCTTTTTGCCTTCCCAAAAGGCAGCTTAGTCAAAGCTTCTTCCAGGGCACAGTTTTGTAGCATCTCTGGAAACACCGACACCTCTGCAGGGAAGGTGCTGCTACCCCCTCACAGGAAGGGTTAGCGAGCTACGGAACTCCAGTGTATGGCAAGGGAGAGGAACCAGCCGAAGCACTACAGCACTCACATATTAATATAACTACAGGAGAGCTGCAAGCCGACACGGCACTCACAGCTCCATTCGGCATTTATGGGAGAAGGGAATGAGAGAAGAGGAAACAGAGAGGGAAAAGTTTCCTCGTCTTTCCTTCGAGCAAATGTAAATTTGTTCAGTAGCTCCTCAAGCTTTCAGGAACAGTTACATAAAAATATGTAAAATCGGTAATGCCTAGAATAGGATTCCTTCCACTTCAAAAGGCTCTGCCGGATAAACCCTGAGACACGCGAGAGATTGACGGGAGAAGCCAGCTCTCCCTCCCGAAGCACCGAGACTCCGGCCAGCGGAGACACAGGCTGGATGCACGCCTGTCGGCACCGCCGCGGCTGGGGCTGCATTTCCCTCCCGTACACCAGCCAGCCCTGCTCGCACAGACGGGCACAGGGGCTCCGGCATCTCTGATGCACACAGCCGGCAGCTGCGGGAGACTGATGGGGTTTTACGTGCCGTGAAATGGTGGATCTGACTGTCAGGCACATTTGATGATACGGAGAGATCGTGAGCCTCTGCAAACCAGAGCCGGGCAGGGATAGCAGGAGGCAGGCGGGGAGCGGGACCGGCAGCGGCGGGGCCTGGAGGACTGACAAGCCCAGCCGCCTCCCCCCGCCGGGCCGGGCGGCCCCAGCCCGAGCCCCCCTCCGCCAGAGCGCTACTTACGTGAAAACAAAAAATAAAGTAGTCGAACCCACTAATAAGGCAGCTGCTGTGGAGACCGGGATGTATTTAGTAGGTTTAAACCTCTTTCCAGTGCTGCTGGGCATCCTGTAGTTTACACATCACTATGTAAATCCAACCCGAGAGGAGGGAGCCGGCAGGATGCGGGTCCCTCCGGCGCGGGGAGAGCGGGACCCGGGCGGCTGGGAGGGACGGCAGAGGGACGGGAGCAGCTGACCTCCAGCACAGGAAATCCCACCCACACCGCCCAGCCCACTCGGCTGATGTCAACCAGCCCCTTAAGGTAGCGCTGCAGGGAGACGGGAGCGGGGCGCGCAGGCAGCCCGGCCCCGCCGAAGGGCGGCACGGACCCGGGGCTGCCGAGCCACCGCCGCTCGGGCCTCCGTATTGCATTGCACGGGGGAATCCGGTTCTGTCCTTTCTGCGAGAAACCCCCGGAAAAGAAAAATGGCAATGTACTGAGCTCCGCAGGGCGCTGGGTGGGACGCCGAAGCTCCTGTAGCAGCTCGCCGTCCGGCGGGGCTCTAGCGGGGGCTGCGGTCACAGCGCCGCAGCAGCAGCCGCGGAGCGCGGCATCCAGCGGGGTCCTGCAGGGAAGGGCCAGCTCACACAATCCTGCCTTGCCAGCTCAGGGAATAAACCCTGCTTTCCGTTCTGCTACACCCAGAGCCACAGTGTTAATGGAACTGCCGCACTCTGTCAAATTTAACTGATTCCAAGATCCATAACTGAGTGCAAACATAACTGAAATTACACTATAGTCTGTTCGTTTAAAATCTATCCATTAGCATCGAGAGGCAGACAGAAGAGGTAATTTAAGGTAACAACAGAAAGTTCACAGAATCAGCTTTCCCCAGCGCAGTGTGTGAATGGCTCCTCTGTTCCCACTCGGGGGCACCACCCAGCAGCTCGCCTTAGTCACAAGGAAACCCTCCGATGGGAAGGGTTCAAGGCCACTTGGAAGTTTAGAAATCAAGACCAGGAGCTAGATGCATCTTGCTCCCTCCCTCCTGCTTGCTTTCTCAGCTAATCCTCCTTTTGCAGCTGCCAACATGCAGATAAAGTAACCCCTGCCTAACACAAAAGCCACATTTGCAGCATCTGCTGGGTGTTGTTAAAAGCAAGCTAGCCCTAGAAGGCATACACTGCAGTGCTGTTCTGAAAGGACATTTATCATTGTACGTTTTTCGTTTTAAGAGACTTGATTAGTTCCACAGTCCTAGAAGTCTTAAGAACAGAACAATTAAAACCCAACAAAAAAAATCTTAGGGGTCCTCAACTTTGCAGTTTGCAAAAAACGAGAAAACAAACCAAAACAAAACAAAAAAAAAAAAGGCCACAAAAAATGGTGAGCATCAGCTTTAACAAAAGCAAAGCCAGCAAGTTCCAGCCAGAGGACATATGGCTATGTGAAATCTCAGCTTTTGCTAACAACAGCCCTGCTTCAAAAAAACAAAAAAAGTCTTATCCATAAGGGACTAAAGCCAGAAGGCAACTTAAAATGGTCTCCAGACTTAGATTTTTGAGGAAAGGGAAGGACAACATCTACCTAAAGTTAGTTATTTTTGAATGCTTGGGGGACTGAATGTTTCCCATGCTTCACTACTCCTTGTTGTGCCAGCTTCTTGGAATTAATTATTCTCAAACCCCTTGTAACTAATCAAAAGGTCAACAATTTTACACAGAACTAGGCTCTGCATACTAAGCTGAAAGCCTTCAGGTGCAGCTACATGAGCATGTTAAATCAGATCAAAGGCACACCTGGGAAGCAAATCTCTTCATCACCATCACTTACCAGGTTTGATGCGTATTGCTGAGTGGTCTGCAAGGAGCCAGCTGGGTCCCTTTTCAACAAAACTGGGCTGGAAGATGCATTTCAGGAGCACACCTAATGCACTGGGCCAGAAGTTAGTTTAGCACCACTTCCTTGACAAAAACAGAGACTTCATCACTTAGATCAGTTTAATTATGTTCCTCCTTCCCACTCAAGCAACAGTCTGGGTGAAGAATTTTAGTTGCAAACAGAACTCTGATTAATTTTCCAGTGATATTTTTATTTTAGTCTGGAAAATGCTATCCTAAGTAGCATTATAGCTTGTTTATGAGGTTTGGTCAGCATCCTGTAATGGACAGCATGAGAATAACTCAAACGCATTTCTTAGGTCTTGCAAAATAGTAAAGTTCTCTCCCAAGTGACAATTGTATCTGCATTTTTAGCAGGGACCTGCAAGTTTCTTTTCTAGGTGAGCCACAGAAGCATCCTGTCAAGTTTCTATCATGAGCTGAGAAGCAATAGGCACAAGTTCATTTTAAGATACATATCTGGAGTTTGATGATTTATTTAAATTTCATTATTTTTAAAGATGAAGCCCTTCTGGGACAGTAACATTCCTTCATGTGAATACAGGAGTTATTCTAAAGGAGACTATGCCTCCTCTGCACCTCATTACTTTCAATTGGATTTTCCCCTAAGGATTCTTTCCTCTCTAGAAAGTCTGCTTCTCAAAGACAGCTTTGCAAGTGGGGAGGATTCAGCACTTCTCCTCGTTCATTTTCTCCTGAAAACCCTTCAGAGTGGTTTTCCCTTCATCTCTCTGACACACTGATGCTGATCCAGTCTCACTGTATCAACCCTAATTTTTTGGGCCAATCTTTCCAACCATTCCTGTTCTGAAAGAAGGCTCTATAGAGGGAGCCTAAAGATAACTGTGAGTTATCAGGACACAAATTGTACCTTTCGTAGCAACAAGGAGAGGTGCAATTTTAATGATCTTGAGGATCACTAAGTCAGCCTGGTTTGGGTTGCAAATCCTCCTGTGGATCACGACACCTGTGCTGTGCAGACTCAGCATTTCCAAAAGAGGGCTGAGACATTCCATGTTACAAGGCTACAGTGTTAGGCTGATTGGGCTTTGGGATTACTTTTTTCTGGTGCACATTGTAGATTACCTATCAGAAAGCAGTAATTTTCTCTAATTTTGTGTCCAGCAGTTCCCACAGTTCACCTCATTTCCTTCCCACTAACACTCCAGTTCTCAAGAACGCTCTGTTTTCAAGGCAGCACAAAGCACTGCTGAGCAACACTCAATCTCGTTATTACAAGCCAAGTATATTTAAAGCAGTCAGATGACTTTACCTGTCAAACACTAAGGATGTCTGAGGAGGACTTGACTAAAGCAGAACAGGCATGTCTCAGAATTGCACTCCTGGAGCACCTTTATTTCAAGGACTGCAGTTTCTGGATTCACTCTAACTTATTAGCCTGCCAGAAGATTTTGGCAGCACTGAGGTAAACAGCAATGGCAGCATGAGTTAGGGAAAGATTTAATGACAAAGAACAAACACGGCTACAAAGAACAATCTAAAAATAATCTGGCAGAGCATGGCTGGTAATTGCATGTCTTCTTGCAAGATTTTACTCCGAGGTTTTACCCCAAAGGAGGAAGGGCCAACCACAAAAGTTGTATTGGAGCCACATGGCTCCACATGGCAGGGTACCCTTCTCAGAGCTGGTAAGATGAAAGGAAACTCACAACAGAGCAAAAATCAAAAAAGCCTGAACACCATGCAATTTTCATATCAAACCATGGCACTAATTCTAGCTGGAAATCTTAGCTACGTGATTAAGAAAATTCTTTTTTTTTGCACACTTGAAAGTCCCTGAAATATTTTACTGGTCACTTGCAAGTTAGCTCCTAGTTTGTATTTGCTGTTGCCATCAAACAGTGACCACAATAAATAGTTTTAGTTTTCTTACTGCATTTTCTTACTACAATAAATGTAGTTGCCAGCCCATGTAGTACTAGTGACCTGCAAACTGTTCAGGGTCACTGGGACAACCCTTAAGGATCACCAATTCATTGCTTAGTAAAAGCTGGTTTTGCCTCAAATTTACAGTGCTCAGAACAGAGGACATCTGGATCATCTTGTGCTGCACAGTGCTGCCAAAAAGCCCAAGCAAGGGCCAGACAGTTCTGGGTACAAGCCAGGCCTAGTAAGTTACCCACTGGAACTTTAATATGACAATTTTCATTTAGTTGTTCATTTCTTACCAGATAAATCAAGAAATTACTGCCTAATGATGACTTTTCAGTAGGCTTAACAGACAGACCACAAAATTTTCTAGATTATTCCAATAGATGTTTTTCATGGGATGGTATTTCCACAGAACAGAACTGATGTATTTCCCAACAGCAGTGATTGGGCATGTCAAACTACATTTACTATGAGATTTAACTCTGCAGACTGATTCCTAAATGATCCCCACAAAAAAACTACTCAGATCAGAATGAGGTAGGCCTCTAAACAGTTTTAAAGAATCACTTACCATCCTGTTTAAAACCATTAGTTAAGTGTAATTCTCCTGCTCTAGACCGAAATATCACTCTAAATGATACTGCTGGAACTCTGAAAGCCAACAGTGTTCATAAACCAGCAAACAAGATGTTCAAACTGAGCACTATTCATATGAAGCAGTGTAACTTTAACTATACCCATTAAAATAGTCATGAGAAATATCCTCCAAAAATACAAAATATTCAGTCATTTTAATGCCCAATCCATCTTTGTTGATGTTTACAGTAGCCATAATTGCTTCTATGGAAAAACAGCATTAGAAAATTATAAACTTTAAACTATCTGAAATGAGGACAGCCAGAACAACATGAATAGGCAAGAGCTCATGACACCATTAGCTTCTCTGTTAGGTCGTAAGTAAATTGCATATCTTGAAACAACAGTTCTCATCTACAATACAGTACAAATCTACAATCTGTTCTTGCCAGTCTTCACAACCTCAAGATTTATTTCCTTATTCTTACTTGCACAAGCTGCTTACTTGGGAGAGCACCTTGTTTTCACATGAACTAAAGTCTGAGAAATCACTTACACGTAGAATCCACTCTACAGCTGATTACTTCAAACTTCTTCATCGAGCAAAATAATTCTGATCTGTTGCAGTTAAGTTTGCCTTAGCTCCTTACTCTGAAAATGATACATTGTCAAAGATTTAGGTAAGGTTAGTAAAAAAAATGGTAATTCCTCTTCTTTCTATTTTAAAGAGTAACTCTAGCTAAATCAAATTTGGAAGACCTTTAAAGTAGAAGATCCTAAATAAACCATCATAAAATAAAATCCTTTAAGCACACCTCCCTTCACTGAACTTGTGGAAGTTTACTCATGGACAAGACTTCAGCAATGTAAAAACAGTTTGAAATTCGTTTGGCTAATCAAAATTCAGACATTGGCTTCCTCTAAACACCTCAGAAAATACAGCTTGCTAGAAACAACCTGGAGCAGCCAGGACAGATGTGTGCCCTGGAAGCAGGAGGGCATAAATAAAGACAGCAAGGGAAAGTTAACTAGAGAGGTTTGGGGTTGTTTCAATGACTGTTTAAGGACTTGGCACTGATAGCCGATGGCAATTTGTACAGATCAAAAACCATTAGGGCAGTTCATAATGTAATCTGCACCATTGTCCATTTCTACACAAATAGGTGCAATTTAATATTAAGAAAGTGTCAGGCAGAGTTTTCTGAACTCTGATGCAAAGTCTTTGGAGAAAGGTTTCCAGTAATATTACAGTGTTTCTCTAAATTATGTGAAGGAATGCACTGAGATGCAGCAGCACGAAGCCCAGCATTGCTGAGGGATGTCAGAGTTCAGCACAACTCACCATGAGCCACACACAGCATCCACCAGAGGACACAACACTCAAACTGCTAACAACACTTAGTAACAAAATCCAAAGAACTGCTCAGACTTGTATTTTTTTCCTTTACATACAAGTATTCCTATTGGAGCATGTTGCATCAATAATAAAGACTTACAACATTCTCATATCTGCAGTGTTGAGAAGAATTTTAGTTTTCTGAGTTTTTGCTGTCACAAAGACCTTGTGTTTGATACAAGCTACCTTGTCACACAAGAATAAAAAAAATCATCATTTACAGTGTTAAAACACAAAATTGGGGTGTTCACAATTTGTGTTAGTGATACTAAATGTCTCATTCACAAAGTTATTTTTGGAGAAAAGAAACCCCAACATATTTGTGTAGTCTTCAAAATAATTAACATGGGATTTAGAGAGAACTATTTTGAATTTCTGTAATAGTAGAATTCCTTAAGACCCGAACTACTTGTTAAGAAGATGTATTTTGACAAGCATCAAAATAGTAACAATTTCTAAATTGAATTCATCACTCAGGAGTCCTCAGACACTCATCCATCCAGCACATAAACCTTTGGTACCACCAAAGGTTGGGTCACTCAGCCTGGCTATAGAGCATCATTCTAAACCTGAAGCAAGCAGAAAATTTGTACAAATTGCAGCCTTTAGCACCTGACAGTGCTTTACTAACCCTGTTCTCTTTGCCTTATCAAAAAAGGGTTAAAGCCTTTTAAAAATCTTCATGTGGCTGTCACCTTTACCTATAGGAAAGTTTAATCATTTGAATGACTTGCACAAAAAAAAAAAAAAGTCTTATTTCACTGAGATAACTTTAAAAATACTTACTGTTTTTTAATGTGTAGAACAGCACACCTATGGCTTCTAAGTGACCACAACATTGACTGACCATCCTTAACTAAAACATTCTTCAGCCAAATGTTACCCAGGGAAATTATTTTACTGAGTGCTCTCTCTTAACTTTGCTCTTTGAGACTGCAGATTTGCAAGAATGGTTGCAATCCATCAACTGTAAACACAGATCAGTTAACCTAAACAGGAATGGAAATGTCTTAAAGTCATTCAAGCATGCTGAAGTAAGAAGGGAAGAAGAGAGGGCAACAACATTAAGCAATAGTCATCAATAACTAATATTAAGACAATTAAGTCATTCAGGTGCTGCCCCCCCTCTTCTGTACAATGTTTGACAGTGAAATGCAACTCACCCATTTTGCTGCCTCCATCACTTTGCCCCTGCAGACTAAAAGTGCATTCTCAGTAAGAGTTCTCAAATAAAAAGCAAATCCTTTAAACGAAAATTTAAGTTTATTTTGAAATTTTTAAATGTCATTTCTATCAATTTAGACACAGTTTGACATTATCAGATCATTTACAGTGATTCATGGATAAAGATTTGGCTTTTACATTCAAGTGTTAAATACTTCAGAATAGCTTTGTCTTGTTATTTCCAAACCAGAAACACTAAAGAGCATTTTATTTTGCCTTTCAACCATCTTTGTTAATTAACAGACTTTTGATATCTGCTGTAGTTGAAGGGGAACGTGCAAAACACCAAAGGAATTACTTTGTTTGAATGAAGTGAGTACCTTAATTACAGTTCCAGATTTAAGACTCATTCACTGTAGCATCAAAAGGCAGTGCTAAGAGGAAAGACATGATTTTCTTTAAAAAATATATTTTCCTCAGGTAGACTGCAGAACCTGACTGAGTTAAAAGCCTCTTTATGAAGATAAAAAGGTCTTGCTATCCAATGTTAACATCATTCAGTCTTACAGTTTAGCAAGGTTTGTCCAGTTTTCATAACTATTTTGGAAACTACTATAAAATTTCATCTCTATCCTAACACAATCTTTGTATTAGTGTTAAACAACAAAATTCAATTTACCTATCAGACTTAATCGTGTTGATTTTATTGCTTACTATAGTTTATTTTCTTACTCTCTAGCACTAATTTGAAATTTAATAAAGAAAAAACATTTGCAGGGCAGAGATTTGACCAATTTGCCCATTCTGGCAAGGAGAGTGTCCCTCAAGCATGTACAACATGATTAACTGTTACAAAGTGAATTCCAGACTGCTGCTCTCCAACAGCCTCCCTACCAAGCATCTGAGAAGTTCAAAACTCCTCCAGTTTGTAAAAACAACATGAGCTCCAAAGCCCTGGGAAAAAAGCTTATACATTTTAGACCTATACATTCTTGAGACTACAACAATATGCTGGCAAGGGGAATCTCACAGGAAGGTACTCAAACAGCTCGGATTCCTTTGCATACACCTCAGCAAAACAGGCTGCTGCTGCTGCTGCTGCCTTCAGTCAGCAAGCAGCACACCATGGAAGATCTGGGACAACAGCAGGAGCTTTCTTCTAGAATCAAGCCTTTGGACTATCAACAAATTTGGGGTGGGGGGGAAGCACAGATTTTGTTTTGTTAGAGGAAAATGCTTCTCAGATTTGACATAATACATTTTGTCCCCCACCTTTCTTTTCACTGTCTGATGGGTCATCATCAACAGTGCACCAGGAATGCTCTTACTGCCTGATTCCAGAAGTCTGCTGTGTTGCAAGAAGTACAGGCACATTCCCTGCTCAGGTACACGCAGCAGCAGGTGTGAAAGGTCTGTTACATTACAGTTGAGTAGCCATACAAGAAACACAAATGCAATCCTTATCTTCCCTGCTGGTAAAGTCTGTTAACCTACCCAATCCACAGGAATGATGATATGTAGCTCAATTAAACAAGTGTATTCATAAGCCTTTACAGTATACAGAAAACTCAGTTCTGTCCCCTGATGCTGTTTTCAAGTTTGTTTTATTCACTCTTTTGGATGACTATAAATAAGTGTTTCCACTATGGAAAAGAAAGTTAGCACAGTACATTTTCATGACTGGGGAATGGATTTTTCTGAAGACACCTTCCAAAGGGCAAAAGCTTAGAAAAAACAATGTGAATGTTGAATTCAGTTCCATATAAAGTCCCTTGTAAAAATTAAAAAAAATAGCCAACCAAAAAAACCCAAAAAAAGGAAAAGAAAAAAAGAAAAAAGTAAAGGAAAAACTGCAAGGCCCAGGATGATTTTATTGCTTTTCTTCAGTTTTTTCCTTGGTCTCTTTCTTCTCAGATTCTCTGCTCTCTTCCTTTACAGAAAGCTCTTCTAGTTTTTCAGCAACTTTATCAGCACTATCATTTTTTTCTGTGCCTGCTAAAAGATTGATTAGGAAAAGTATTACATACAGGCAGTAATGGATTATTCTGTTAGAAAGAGTAAAGAAGTAGAGGGTAAGGGGTGTGGAAGGGACAGCTGGTATTGGACAAAAATAAAGACATTCTTCACTGACCACTGGAGTGACTCATTCCATTTCTCTTCCTCTGGTAATTACTTCAGATGTCAGAATTCAAGAAATACCACTCATGTAAGTTAATCACTACATGAAGGCTTAATCACAGAGACTGAGGAATGTGTAACATCTGGCCAGCTGTGCTGCTACCAATAAAGTGTCCAGACAAGTCTTTAGCTTCTTGTCATCTTAACCAAAAGTGCCAAGTCAAGCTCCCCAGTTTGAAACTCCAATTTAGGTATCTTGAAGAACGTTGACTGCAGAGCCCTGGCAGTCTGTACTTAAGAAAGATGGAAGTGTTTATTTGATATGGTGAGATACCTTGGCACACAGGCAATTCTACAGGGTGGTGCAGAAATCTATTAGAGACTTGTGAACAACTTCATTAACCATAAGAATAATAAAAAACATTAAATATTATACTTGCATGATTATACATCTGTGAAATTTGGGAAAGGAACCTGGAAGCACTGTGGCTGCAGAGTTCACCATTCATTTGTGTACTATAAGCCATAAATACTTCCTTGGTAGCCTTTCCACAGCAGGGATGTCCCAACAGCAACTGTAACAGCCTTCTACAGGAAAGAAGGCCATCGTCACTCCTGTGAGCTTTTACTCTCGCAGACAGAAAAGCACCTGAACTGAAGGCAGCAGTTCAGCACAGAGTGAGTCTGCTGGAACACGGCACTCCAGGGCACTGTAACCACTCACACAGCTTGGAAATGTGGCATCGAGTTACACTGAGACTTTTATTCTTACCTTTCTTTGCTTTGCCTACTTCATTCCTGCATTCTTCAAATTTTGCCTTGAATTTCTGTGCATCTGTTTCAGTGAAGATAAAATATTTTTTCATTACTTTTACCGCTTTGCAACACTGAGTACTTCTAATCTTGAAGAAAGATACTTGAGGAGAAGCTTTATGTAAAGAAAATTTGTAGGGACTTATGAAGTAATCTAGTAAATCATACAAGATGCAAAATTCTTCAATAAAATCTCTGTGCAAAAGCAATTTATCATCTTCAGCAAGTTTACTAAAGCAGCTTATTTTGCAAAATATTCAGAATGTAATGCCAGCAGGAGCTCTTTTGTAGTTATTGCAATTCCCAGCTGTCTGTAGCCTAAAGGAATAGGAATATGACATCAGAGACTGCTAATAAAACTATCTGTATGCAAAAGACTGAAGATTAGCTTTGAACTACCATCTTTGCCAGCTATGTTATACCCCAAGAGCCTTGTAAACCTGACCATAACTGGGCTTCTCAGCATCAGCAAAAGAAGATAATGCCTGTTTCACCAGTACAGCATTCAGATTCCATACCCAAGGGCTGTTCCTCACTACAAAAGTCAACAATGCATAATCTTCATTACGTTTTGGTCTAAGCCACCACTTGGTTCAACAACCATTCCAAGCAGCTGATTGAACTCCAATGATGTTTCTATACAAGTAATACATGCAGCGAGAGACTGGGCAAGGTGCTTCCTGACATCACAACGATCAAGGTGGTACTAGCCCGGTGTGCCAGGCTGGTCTGGCTGACCACAGGAGGTCACTGTTGCCCCACAGGAATTCTGAAGGCACTTTGTTAACTAGTCCAGGAAGTGTTTGTATCGATTCCTTTTCAAGCATCTCAAACAGGAGAGACACCTGAAGGACAAACTTATGGTTATGACTATGGTTCACCCGTCGTCTGCTTAGCCAGTACTGCAAAGGGCAAACAGGAAAAAGGACAACTCCCTCAAGACAGAACATTCAATAAGCTGAACAGACTTTACCAGAAAGAGGGAAAGACTTTTCAGAGATGAGCAAATAGTTAGCCTTTAATTTCCTATTTGATTATGAAGCAAGCTCTTAAGTAGATGGATCAGAAAGGTTTGTTTGGCTAAACAACATCACACTGGAGACTTAAGGCAAAGGAAAAAGGCAAGATACACTAAGTTCTTCCCAAATGTAGTCAAATCCATCAAGTTTTAACATATACAACCACTTTATGATCCTTCCAGCATGCAGGGAGAAAAGGAGGCTAACACACTAAACTTGTGTGGCAAATCGTAAAGCAAGAAATGTAACACTTTTCATTTTGCTTCTTTAAAAAAAGTCCCAAACCAACAACAAAACAAAACAACATAAATCCCTTCTGCTCCCAAACACATTTTTTATTTAATCCTAGCTGATCCGTAACTGGAGTTACTGTTCTGGTACTCAGTGTAGTCACTCCAGAAACACCCACCAACTAGTATGATGGGTCTGACTAGCACTTTTCACTGAGGGCTCCATTTAATCAAAACAAAAGATACTACATACTTCATTAAAAAGAAAAACCAACTCAGGTGTTCTGCTAATGCAGATGGACCAGAAATATCAGGACAGGATTTCCTTGTTTCTAATGCAAAAATCTAACCTTAACTACAATGGAGCACCTGAATTAAATGAAAGTAAGCTGCATGTGAATCTCTTAACTGTCTTTTAGTTTTATTCTAATTGGCATTGCACTTACATAAAATAGCTTAGGTTAAAGAAAGTGCCTAGGGCAGAAAATGTACAAATATTTCTGCAGACCTAGTTATTACAGTGTTAGTCAACAGATATGGTTAAGTGATTAACAGACTTCTCTCAGATAAAGAATTAATTAGCTAACTAACTACCATGCAGCAGTGAGATACAGCATGTCTCCAACAACGGTTTAGAGCAGTGTTTAGACAAGCAGGGTAACAGTTTACAATTTATGTAATTACAGTGCCAGTCCACTCACTCTCTGCGTTTAGAAATCGGATTGCCAGCAGTTCGGGCTTGGGGCATTCATCTGCAAAGTCAGCGTGTGTATTCCACACCCATGCCCTGTCGCTCCCAGCATTAGGCTTCAGCTCCATCAAGGGTGTGACTGAAAGGAAAGCATTAAAAGATGTACAGAGCACAACAGTAAACGTTTTCCACACCAGCCTCCACAAATCTGTGACAACAGGCTGCCATGGTTTTGTAAAGCACTATACACAGCATTACTCTGGGATAAATACAAGACAATGGTGCCCATATATATTCTTCCTTACACTGACAAATAAAAGGATGCAAGACCATTACTGTGTGAGAGGATGCTGGATTCACTACTATTAGGAAACAGAGATGCATTCAAATTTTTGTTTAATACAGATGACTGTGATACTAAGAGATGCAGCTGTTGCCAGAATGTCACTGAGCACAGCTCTGAAGTACAGGCAAATAATTACAGAGGAAAAGGCATCCAGACAGACAAACAACATTCATTCTTCTTCTGCACACTGAAACTACTACCAAAAATTAATTTAAAAAGCACTATTCCTTCAATTAGTCATCAAGTTAATTATCTCTCCCACCAGTTTAAAACTGTACTACAAGATATTACAGAATTCTTCAGTGCTGCAGAGTGTACACAGTGTATTTTCAATCTGTTTATTCCCCCCCAGTAAATGGGGCCCTTTCCCTACATGACACTGCAATTACTTCACCTGACTGACTGGAGAAGTTGAAATGTTGCTTCTCACAGTACCTTAAGACTTTGAACATTACAGGCATGCAAAGTGCAAGCAGGGCTTTTTTTCTCCTTGGGTCCTGTTTAGTTCAGGAGAAAACTGAAGAGTCTACTCCCTTCCTTGCATTTTTAAAATCTAGAGATCAAAATACATTTTGCTCCATTTAGTGCTTTGCAAAAATGAGGAGAATCCTTTTGTCTGACTGTGAGTCAGCATAAATTCAATAAACAAATCTATATTGAGAGCAGTTTTTCTAGGAAAAAAAAACCTACACAACTTTTGACATGAATACTATAAATTAATCAATTCTTTTTTGCATATGTGCAATATTTATTTCCCCAAACAAAAGGTTTATTCCTGCTGGTTGGTGACTACACTGCTTTCATATTTGCCATTTCATTTACTAAACACCTTTGTCTTCTGAACAGTCTGATTTCTGAAGAGACCTATCTATCCAAGAAAACAAGCATTACTGAGGTTTGCATTAAGCTCCTTCTTATTTAAAGTTAGCAAAATGTAGTTTAACTCCACAGAACTACATACTCCTCATATAAAAATCTGAGTATCACCAAAGCAAGAAAAGCATCACCAAATTAGTCTACTTGTTGCAAGTTGTGCTGACTTACAAGTCTGTCTTGCTCTTCCATGTTTTTTTATTCAAAGAGGATTCTTTTTTGAATGAGTCAGCCCAATAAAACACATTCATTTCAGTTTATTTCACAAGCAGAGAAAGGCAGACACAGATTAGCTTAGCACCTCAGTCTCTGTTTTCTCATGGTTAAGGGATTGGTTCTAGCAATTCAAATATTTAGCTGAAAGTAGTAAATTATTACATCATGTTTTTTCTCACGCTTTTACAAAAGCAAGCCAGCATACATTAAATTCTTATCCCAAACAGTATTAAAGCCTACATTTTCTACACTCTATTAATCTTTAAAATAAACCACACATACACACACTGGAAGCAATCACATAATGCCTGTCTATCACAGCTAAATTTTAAAGTGACTTTAGTTAGTCTTAGAGCACTATCAGACTCTAAGGAAAAAACCTCCAGCTTCTTTCCATTAATAAAAATAACCCCTCATGGTTTTTGATGCCTGAAGCCTTGTATGAAGAGCAAGACACAACCATACTTAAATTCTATAAGCTTTTTTTTTTCCCAATCAAGAATAAGTATAGCAATGTGTAACATACTGTAATGATTTGCACAGATTTTTAGGGTTTTATCCCTCCGCATGAGGAGGCGAATTGTTCCTTTCTCCTTGTGTTTCAGGAGTTTCACATCACCAGTTCCTCGTTCTTTCCATTCTGGAAGGTCATTCTCAGATGCAAACCGAAACAGCTTTGCTCGCCTTGGAGAACAGAAAATTTAATTAGCCTGCATGCAGAAACATTTACTAAAACACCCCACCTGACTGAACAGCATAATTGTTTTTAAAAGCCACACACAAGAAGAAAACAATTCCTTTTATAAGATTCCCTGTTCTACTTCAACATATGCATTTAGAAACTGCTATGATAAATTAAGATCTAACAATAAAATATTAGGAATTATATAATAACGACACTAAAATTCAACAGGTTCCAGATGCTCTTAGGGGATGATAAACTTATTTGGTGTAAGCAACCTTTTAAATTCAGGTAGCTAATTACCATATAGCCAGAGTTCACCATACTACCTGTCAGAAACTGACCATCACTTTAGTTATTACCAGACTCTGTGTAAGGAGAACTCAAATCTCTCTTCCAGATGAGCAATACCATTCTGTGATTAACTAAAAGCAGAATTTTTTAAATCTATTTAAAGCAAGCACACCAGGTATCAAATTCAAAACACTTCTTAAGCCTTAAGGCTACATTTTTTTTCAGGCAGATCAATCTACCCTGATCTGACAATAAGCACAATCTAAGGATAAAACAATGTTGAAGACAACAGACAGGAACTGCCACAAATGCCCCAATACTGTACTGCATCTATGGCTTTTATTATTTCAGTACCTTGTACATCACCCTTTACCCAGGGATGCATGGCAGCAACACCATATACATCTCATTTCTTTTCTCCCAAGATACTTGTTTTACATTCTCTGATCACAATTTCAATAATTATTACCTAAATTCTTATTTTCTGCTAAACAATGCTAAAGCCAGATTTGTACTATCAACTCCCTTCTGTGGTTCCAGACTTCATTTTCTTGGGGCATTATCAATCACCCCCCCTCAATCTCTGCCATCACAGTGAAACCAACCAAGTTAGATTGTCACTTTGTACAGAGATTGCTAACAAGTTATGCAGCTTTTTATAAACATTGTTAAGTTTAAGCCTAATGAACATTCAGATAACAGAGAGAAATATTTTACTTACATCTTAAAGAGTTCTTCCTCATCCTCTTCCAGAGTTTTTATTTCTTGCTCTGGAAGGGAAACTATGGGTTCAAACTGAGGATCATGGTTAGCATCATCTGCATTTTCAGTAGAAGTATCATGTTCCTCATGTGCTTCCTGAGGTGAAAAAAGAAAGCACAAAATTGCTATGTACCCAGCCCCTGAAGTACTCATATCTGTGTTTAAAATTAAAACATTTATGACTTTTCAGTAACTACATCTTAGTAACTCTGTAACCGTAAATAAAAATGATTATAGCTGAAAACAAATGACTTCTAAGTCAACATAGAGTTACACTAAGAAACAAAAAGGCGCTCATGCAGTGCTAGATGTTTTAATCCTACCACTCATTAACTGTGCACAGGCTTGGCATTGGAGCAATAGCTCTTGGTTATGGAAAAATCATTTCTTTAACAATTTTTCCTATGTAATGTGTTTTATGCTATTAAAGCCCTACTAGCTCTTAGTGCCTAATGACACATTGTTAATGGGAAAAATAGAAAAAAACCCACACAACATCAAAGCAACCACCTAACCCAGCTTAAGGAACACACTACATCCCAAGCTCATCATTCTGTTTTATGGATTAGAATCACCCAGTCAACACAGTCAAAGGTAGGTATTTTGAGGCACAGCTGTAATGCTCATAAAATAATTTAGGTTTCTTGCTTTAAGACTCCTCATGGAACTTTAGGCTACAGATAAATAGCCAAAGTAACACTTCTTATTTAAGTTCTTTGTGAATCTGTCAGAGATTAAGAATGGTTTTAACAACATGAATAGCAGGTAAACGATAAACATCTAGTACTTCATACATATGGACTGCTAAGAAGCACTCAGCATACAAGCCTAGAAGGGAGATTTATATGCAAGTTTAGCAAAGCCACAAAACAGCTATCTCAGGTCAAGGGAACTGATTTGGGTTTGGGGTTTTTTGTTGCTGCTGGAGTAACAGAAAGGAAAAACAGTCTACACAGCGAAGGCCTTTAAATAATAATTAACTCTACAAATGGAAGAGCCCACTCTTACAGGCTCTATTCACAACGTCCTTTACAGTGCAGATATACACCATGTGTGCATAAACCAACTGAAATAAAGCAGTCTATTTTTACAGAATAGTAAACAAAAGAAAAAAAAGAGGAGGAGAGGGAAAATTAGGTTAAAAATGTTGCAAAATAAAATCTAATTGTAGCAACAACGTCACACAAGCTAGCGCTAGTTTTATGTTCACAGGTTCCAGCATGGGGGGGAAAAAGCGAGAAAGGCGTTACATCACATCTGTTTCCAAAAAACAGGAAAAGAAATGTTAGCCCAACTTTTATACATTGTCTCCTCCTATGTAAGTAGCACATCCCGCCTGGTAATTCACCATGCGTTCTACGGCTGAGCAATTAACGACACAGACCATGAGCAATGCACACCCCACAGCAGCCACATGCGAGAAGGCGGCTCCCGTTATCACGATACGCTGCCGCCCCGCCGCGATAGAAAGCACGTGGGGAACGCTGTGGGGAATGCACGAGGGCTCCGGGCAGCGGGCCCGGGGGAGGGGCGCACAGAGAGGAGGAGAAGAAAGGAGGGAAACGGGGAGAAGGACCACTCGACAGAGCCCAGCTCGCTCGGGCTCCTCAGCAGGGAACTGCCGGGGCGGGTGGAGGGGCCCGAGCGGCCACACGTGCACCGAGCGGCGGCAAACCCCCGGCGGCAAACCCCCGGCCCCGCGGGCACGGCCGCTCCAGCCCCGGCGAGGCCCAACGTCCGTTCCCCCCGGGGCCCTGCCCGACCTCGGCTCCCCCAGCCCGCCTCAGCCCCCCCCCCCGGGCCCCACCTGTTTCCGTTACTCTCCCGCCCCGGCCCCGCCGCCGCCCTGTCCCCCCGCCGCTCCCGGCCGGCCGCCCCTCACCGCGGTGTCCGCCATGGCCCGCTCGCCGCGCTCCGCTCGCCGCTTCCTGCCGCGCGCCCCGCCCGCCTTTACCTCATTCCCGCAGCCCGCGCCGCGCCGCCGCAAGGCACGATGGGAAACGCCCGCTCCCCCTCAGCGCCGCGCTCGCGCCCCGCCCCCGGCAGAGCACCGCCCGCCCGGCCCCGGCACGCCGGTCCCCGCACGGGCCCCTGGAACCGGCCCCGGTACCGGTAGCGGCCCCGTCACCGGCCCCGGTATCGCCCGCCGGCGCGGCCCCTCCCGGCCCCGAGAAGCGTTTCTGTTATCCCGTTTCCCGGGCGCTTTTCCCATCACCCCCCGCGCCATGGCGGTGCCCGCGCGCGTCCCGGCCCAAGATGGCGGCCGCGTGAGGGCAGGGGCGATGAGTGCGCTGCTGCTTTTATCACGCTCAAGGGCCGCAGGTGCTCCCGGGCGCGGGGCGCGGCGGCGCTGAGGAACAGCGCCTGAAAAACAACCGGATCGTCCCTCTGCCGTCGTTCTTCTCGCAGCGGCCCGTGGCGGCGCGGCTCGGCCCCGGGAGGTGCGCGGGTGGCTGAGGGCTGGCGGGACCATGGCGGAGGGACGCGAGCGCTGCGACCCCGAGCGCGACACGGCTGCTGTGGCCGAGGCTGGAGATGGGGCCGGGCCGGACAGCCAGGCCGGGGAAGACCCCGCGGAGAGCCCCGACGTGTACAGATACATTAAGGGAGACTTGTTCACCTCCGAGATCTATAAAGTAGAGATCCAGAACCTGCCCAAATACATCGGGTTTAACGACGTGAAAAAGTTCCTCGCCAAGTACGGGCTCAATCCTCACAAGATCAAACTCTTCGGGAAGCAGACGTTCGCCTTCGTGACGTTCAAGAGCGAGGAGGAGCGGGACAAGGCCATGCGGGTGCTGCACGGCGCGCTCTGGAAGAATCGCCACCTCAGCGTGCGCCTGGCCAAGCCCAAAGCCGACCCCATCGCCAAGAAAAGGAAGCAAGAAGAGGATTCGGAGCAGGGAGAGGCGAAGCGTGCGGCTCCCTGCGGAGAGGAGCCTCTAAGCAAGCGGATCGCGGATGTGGTGACCCCGCTGTGGAACGTGCCCTACGAGGAGCAGCTGGCCCAAAAGAAGCAGGAGTGCGAGCAAGTGCTGCAGAAGCTGACAAAGTAATTCTTGTTTGTAACGTAATGTGTACAAGGCTTGAGCTTATGATGGGATATAGATAAATTCGCACCAATTGATAACCTCTAAACTGAAGTGAGTTAGAGGTAGGTCAAAATTCAGATCCCCTGTCAAAGTAATTACAAGATAGTCCTGCGATGCTGCAGCCTAAAAGCTGTTCCGTATGACAAAACTTGCTATTGATGTTCTTGATCACCTTCAAAAGATTGCTAAATGAAGGGGAATTGGTTTTAAAATCTGTTGTTCCATAAGCAGAAGGATGTTTGTGCCCTTAAAAAATGGCATTGTCAAATGGTGTAAGAGAGGATCAATCTGTAGAGGTGACAAATTACTACTAGGACTGTCTCTTTTAAAATCTCCTCAAAATTTTATGCCTGTAGATCCAAGTATCACTTCTGTCTTTTGCCTTGGATAAAACTGGCATTC
The DNA here is from genome assembly GCA_024500445.1 of Entomyzon cyanotis. NCBI lineage: Eukaryota > Metazoa > Chordata > Aves > Passeriformes > Meliphagidae > Entomyzon > Entomyzon cyanotis. The sequence goes on from JAKEPQ010000852.1 coordinate 6,892,839, forward strand.
TTTATCATGCATAGGTACATTGATAAATTCAGTACATAACCATTATAATTATATTTAACCCTTTTCAGGTTACAGCTCTTACAAGGTTGGAGAGGGTTTACCTGTTAAAAAATGCTGGAAGAAACACCCTTCCATGTGATAATCTGATGTACTTTTGTGCCCTATACAAGAAAGAAGTCTTGTGCAACTCTTGACCTCAATTTTGCTAAATGTGTGCTTTATACTTTTTGTTTCTGATTTGGGCAGGGAAATAGGAAATAACAACACAGCTTTATTACCCTGGTTGTTCCTACAGAAGCAGAAGTTTAATAAATTATGTTGCCCAGTGGAGGGAGTGAAAGCATCACCCTTACAGGTAATGTAATCTCAGGTAAAGTGTGGGACAGGGTTAATGAGCTGAGGGTTATGCTCATTATTTGGTCTTGAGAGACTGTGGACAAACTGAGTATTCGACTTCATGTTGTAATAAATGATGAATTTTAGATGTTGTTGCCTTTCATGTAAATGCTGTGTGGAAATACGTGCAGGAAGTAGAAAAATTGATAACTGGATATTCTGAGTTTGAAATGAATATGCTGTCCCTGCGAGCCTATGTTGTAAGCTAATACATTCCTCAACAGAGGCAATATTTTGCTTTTTAAGTAAGATTTACTGATACTTTTTCATTATTACTCTTGGTTCACACACATCAAAATCCATGAGTATCTTCCATATGAGCTTAATGTCCTGTTTCCATTTTCAGATACATTTAACCACATGGGATTTGTTTCAGGAGAAACTTGGCATGTACAAATAAATGCTGTGTAAATATCTTACATCACTTTATTTTAAATCTAGACTGAATATCGCAACAAATGTGAGTTCTTGATTGGGATTGGTGTAAATCAAGAAGACAAAACTGTGGGTTGTCGTCTTGGCAAATATAAGGGTGGTACATGTGCTGTAGTGGAGCCATTTGATACTGTTCACATTCCTGCTATTGCCAAAAAAGTAGTAAAAGCTTTCCAAGACTACATAAGGTGAGCATAAGTAAAATGAGTTCTCCATAAAGGTTTTGATATCTTAATCAAAAATATTTATAAATTTACCTAGTGTTTGTTCTGAGCTTTAAGACAAGATATACCAGTCTCAAATTTTAATGATTCTTTGTTTCCACCTTGTGCCTGGATCATGGGCTGTTTTCCCCTTGCTCCAGCTCAGCTGCTCAGAGATGGGGGGACAGGTACCAGCTGAACACAGCTTTATTGCAAGCAATGGGATGTGTAAGTCTACAGTAAAAAGTGTGTGTTACTCAGGAGCTTCTTCCACTAACTGTAAAGAAACACTCAGAAAAACACTTGAAAGGAGGAATTGAAAAACTAAGGTCCATTGCTTCCTCGGAGGAGGAGGAGAATCATCCTACAGCAAGGAATAAACCAAAAGTTGTACATTTAAGCTTGAGTACTTCTTTAGAAAAAGGGATGTTTTCTTAAAAAAGCAGTTAAATCCTCAAAAATGGAAACCTCGGAAGAATCATGAAGATAGAAGATCTGAACTTGGTATGAAGCAGAGAAGCTAATGAAAGCATTATGAAAAATTATGTCATTCTCTGCAGTGTGAAGCTGCCTCTTGCCTCTGTAATTTTGCATGGGTTAAAATGGGAAAGAGGATTGTGAGAAGGAGGGACAGATTTTGCTTTAGGAGGTACTGTCCATCAGTTTTCTTAGTTGGGATGTGGAAGTCATTTTTTTCTTGACAAATCAATGTAGCCTGTGTTTGTACTGAACGTTTTTTCCATCACTCTGCATAGTGATCTTTTGTTTCAATAAATTGTTTAATGTTATGCAAAAAAATAATTCTCTGCATAAGTAACTGAGCTTCTACAAATTGCAGGTCAACTCCTTACTCCGTGTACAGCCCTGAAACCTATGAAGGTCACTGGAAACAGCTCACGGTCCGGACCAGCCGCAACGGCCACATCATGGCGATTGCTTATTTCAATCCTCAGGTATTTCACTTGATATGTCATGTGCAGCCCAGACTCTCAGCTTTAGAACTACTTAAATTTGATTTTATGAACTGTGCATGCAAAAGAGAAATAGCAAAATTCCTTGGTGGAGTTTACCTTGCATCACTACTCTGTTTCTATTTAGACTAATCTGATACATGGAAATGAACAAGGCATACACTAAATTGTATCTTGAAGACACTAAAATTATTATTCTCCCTTCTTTCAAATGAAACCTTTAGAAATTGAGTAAAGAAGAGCTAGCTGACCTGAAAATCTCTCTGGCAAAATACTTCACCGAAGGGCTGGGAAAGAGCAGTGGTGTTACTTCTCTGTACTTTGTGGAGGAAGGACAGAGGTGAGAATGTTGACTTTGCTTTGGGGTATTTTGGTGGTGGCTGGATTTTTGGTGTTTGCAAAAAAAGCAGTTAGCACTTTCACAGCGTTGTTCTGTCCGCTTCACAGAAGTAGCGGCAGCGTTACTAATTTGTTAAAGTTATTTACCTTTTCCACAAGAGGCTCCTGAAATTTTCCATTCTCTGGATAAAGGCAGCTAGAGTTTCAGTGGGTGAACCCAGTAGTCATTGCTGACTGTCAAGCTGTAGAAGTGTTTACTGCAGTAGATAAATGTTTATTATTAAGTAACTTCTGCCTCCTTTCCTCCCTGTTTATGTGAATTTTTTAATCTCCCCATCCTCCACAGAGCACAAGGCTCAGACCATCTTCATCTAGAGATGGTGTACGTCCTTGCACACTGTAAGACATAAATGGCCAAAAAGAGTCTCCAAGAGCAGATGATAAATGGGATGTAGCACTACAATTTTTAGGATGACCACAGCTTTGGTAAAGATTGTAACTAACATGTTTGTCATCTCCCCATTCCTCCCCTACCCCCAGGAAATCCCCCAATTTGGAAGACTTGCCTTTGGAGCATGTGGCTGGTGATAAGTACATATACGAAGAACTCCTTGGCCTAAAGTTTAGAATTTCTCCTCATGCATTTTTTCAAGTAAGTAAGGATGATGTGAAGCTGCTCATTTAACTAGATTTTTATGAATGCCCTTGAGCTTGACTAATGCTGTGGAACAAGATGTTACATACCTAGATATTTAACCTTTTATGTGTTAGGTGTGATTTAATACGAGTAAGTATTATGTTTGGCTGTCAAAACACTGAATGACTGTCAACTTGATGGGAGCAAATTGAAGACAACTTTTTCTATTTGCTAGTTCATTATCATTTTCCTCCTATTTCATGGCAGCCTTTTTGTAACACTTAACATAGAATAATACAGTTCAGGGGTCGTGTAGTACTAATTTTTGTTTGCTTTTCCAAAACTTATTTCTGCCCTTCCAACACTCTGTGTTTTTAACTTACAGTGATTTGTTTTTTAGAAACAAGAAAAAATGCTTTACTAAGACTCATTAAAACATATTTACTATTTATGAAGAAGTAGATCTATTGGAAACTTAATTTCCCAGGTGAACACACAAGCTGCAGAAGTTTTGTACACTGCCATCGGGGAGTGGGCACAGCTGAGCCAAGAGAGCACTGTGCTGGACATCTGTTGTGGGACAGGAACCATTGGGATTTCTTTGGCAAAGGTGAGCAATTTCTCTTCCGGGACAGAAGCTACTTTATACCTAATTTTAATTGTGGCTACAAGCAAAGAAAACACCTAATGTATGTGAAATGCAACAGATTATATCTTAATTTTTTGAACTGATTTCTAATTAGACTGCCTGCAGCTGCTTTCCCACATCATTATGAAAGGTCAACCTTGTGTTGAGCAGCCTAGGTATCAAAATCTCTGTTAACTGCTGATGCTATGAATAATGGTTAAATTCACACATACATACCACAAAGGGATCTTTTTCCTTTGATTCTACAGAAAGTGAAGAAGGTAATTGGAATTGAGCTCTGCCAAGAAGCTGTGCAGGATGCCAAGGCAAATGCCCAGATTAATGGTGAGTTAAGCTGAAATGCTAAGGCCTTTGTTTGTAAAGGAGTAGTTGCACAGCCAGTTGTTCTGTACCTTATCTAAGTAGCTTGGAATTACATGTTGTTGATAGTGATCTTGTCCAGTTTAAACACTTAATCGCTCTTGAAAACAAATACCTCTATAGCCTACTGAGATCAATTTTCCAGTTGAAGGGTTGGGGTTTTTTTTTTCCCTTGAAAAACATTTATTTAAGTGTAAAAGTGAAAGTGTAGTTACCCTCCTAGAGAAGACATTAACATAGCAAGTTTGTGGGGGGCTTTGCTTTAGTCCAGATAATGGAAGATGGTCAAAGTACTGTTGTTTAAATGATCTGAAGTTAACAGTAATTGTTTAAATTACACTGATTTCAGGGTAGACTAAACAATTTGTAGTTTCTGAGACATTTGAACTTAGTAATATCTAAGGTGAAGAACTGAAAGATGCTTGGACTAGACAAATACTCTGATAACATCTTTTCTTTTTCTTACAGAACTGGATAATATTGAATTTTATTGTGGGAAGGCAGAAGATATTGTTCCTTCCCTAATGAACAGTTTAGCTCCTCAGAACCTGATCACGATTGTAGATCCACCGCGAGCAGGGCTGCGTAAGTTCACCAATGAAGGTTTAAGTCTGTTGTCTTAATGGGTGGTGGGTGGCAAACCTAAGAAAACACCATTGGGATAAATTAAGTGTAGGCTTCAGGTATAGCTTGAAGCAACTGCACATTGCAGCAGTTTTGTTCATGCTGGAGCATAACCTGGCATTTTTCTGTGAGGCTCGTGCTGCACACAGAAATACTGAACAGCTGTCTTGGTTTTGATCATCTAGATTCCAAGGTAATTCTTGCCCTTAGAAGAGCTGAACATCTGAAGAAGCTCATCTATGTCTCCTGTAATCCCAGAGCAGCAATGAATAACTTTGTGGAGTGAGTGTTTCTTGCATTAAGTTGACTTAATAAATGTGGTAAGAAGAAAAATATTTGTTTTTTGAGAAGGGGGGACCATTGCTGGATTTTTTTTTGTAAGCCATGTTCCTCGAGGCTTACCTTTCACCAGAAACAGCTGGGAGCTGCTGCCACTGGCTTGGAATGATACTGCCCAATACACAACTCATAATGGAAATATTGGGGGTAGTGAATAACCCTATCATGGAATTGAGGCTTGGGGAAGAAAAACCTCTCTGAGAAGAGCAGCAGTGATGATCAGAGTACTAAAATATTCATACATTTCATCCTTTCCTTCTTTCCCTTTCCTGTCAAGCCTGTGCCGGGCCCCTTCCAACAGGGTGAAAGGAGCCTCTTTCCGCCCCGTTCGAGCCATGGCTGTGGATCTGTTCCCTCAGACCAGGCACTGTGAGTTACTCATCTTCTTTGAGAGGGTGGAATACGCCAACGGCAGCTCTGCGGCAGCAGCAGCCCCTGTGAGTGAGATCACAACAGCAGCATGTGGCACTGAGGGTGTGGATGGCATCAGCCCATTGGACAGGGATGGCAGCCAGGCAGCGGCTGGCCCGGGGGACACTGCAGTCCAAGAGATGGGGTCACCTTAACTCCTGAGAGACTTTGCAGAAACTACTTTTGCTTATTAACTGCATCAGTAACATCCCTTCTGTAACATCCAGGTAATAAATCTCTGTAAAACAGAGTAGTTCCAAGGTTTCCAAGTTACTTCATCATGCTAATTTGAATTAAATTTCATTAACACAGAATTGCAGAAGGGTTTGTGTTGGAAGGGACCTTAATGATTATTTTACAGCCGCCCCTCTGCCACCTTCCACTCAACCAGGTTGTTCAGAACCGCATCAAACCTGGTCTTGAACACTTCCAGGGACAGGATATTACATACTATTAGGCCAAATCCTGCTTTCCTCCTCCTGCCTATTATACAGATACACATATAGACACAGTTCCCAGAGCAGGTTATCGTGTTACAGGGACCTGGACCTGTCAGTACCTCATTCAGCTCTGCCCCCTGTCCAAACTGCCATGTTTTTTCAGTAAGCAAGTAAAGAAGTAGCAACCTTAACCCTTCAATAAATCCTTTACTTGCTGAATCTTCACTAGGAAGTAACAAATTCAGTTTAATGAAGGCAGTGCAATTCTCAGACTGTAGCATCACTGACAAGACAATAAAGGATTTAATTTTCCTAAAACATACTACTAAAGCTGAGGTGACTTTGCTTGAGCCAGGCCCTCACCACTAAAAACTGACAGCCAGAAATGAACTGTACAGACACCAGCACCTTACACTGTACTGCACATCGACTGGGGGTGAAGACAAACCTGGCTGAGACTTGTACCCTTGCACAAGGTGCTCTCCACTCAGGATTCACACAGCAGGCAGATGCTCAGCAGCTATCATTAATGGACTGTGATCCATGCTACAGAACAGACAGTAACACCAGTAGAAGGAATAACCATCTTAAATCTCAAGTTACTGAACATTCTTCTGATACACATTATGTATGGCCTAACAACAAAAAAATTCTACTACAGCACACACTTGTGCTGATACCCAACCTTTCCAGTGGCAGTAGGTACCACAACCAGCACTTTGGGTTGTAACACTTCCAACCTTGACATCATTTAAGTAAAAAGACAAATCCCAATTCAAAAAAAGAATGAAACTTAATTTCATTCCAAGTGTTTAACCATGTAAACATTCAGTTCCTCACCAAAAAAGTGATTCAGTATTTCCATAACCAATGATCCTTCACTGATCTATTTTCCCTTTAAAAATACCTACAGGACCTGAGGAATAAGAGTTCCTTTCTCCAGATATGCTTAATCTATCATAATACTGATCACACTGGCACATTTTATAATATCAAACTTTATTGCTCAAAACTAATTGTCTGAAAAATACACATGTAGTACTCAAAGACCGAACACAGAGGATTACATGATTGTGCAGAAAAAAAGCAAGCAGAGGCTCAGTGAAAATGAGGCTTTATAGTTGTACCAATTTAGCACTGGCACTAAGCAACTGCACCCAACACAACTCAAACAGCAACCATGGTTACCTGCTGGGGCAATAAGGATGAATTTTGTTTTGTTTTCCTACTTTCTCAGATACACATTGAAATACTGTCATTGATAATTTTATTTGGTTAATAACAGCATGGCTTCTTGCACTTCACATTTCTTCTCACAGAAAGTTAGGAGGTTATCACTTCCTGAATTTCACTCCAGAACCAAAGTACAGTTTAGGGAATTAGTAAGCTAATCATGATGCTTTTAAATACTTGGACGTTACAAATATATTTGTATAAAGCCTAACAGCATCACAGGAGAATGGAAGTTTACATACAACAGTTAAGTTTATGCATAATAGTCTTTCCAAACTTCTGAGTACCCAACTAATTCATCAGTTTTGTCTAATAAATATGTTTAAAAAAGCTGATGACTGGTGTTTCAGTAGGTAGCATCTGACTAGTCACTGGAAGTCACAGTAAATTTTCCGTCAGTACCATGAAGATTTGAATGCACACGAATTTAATCCTTAAAGTCAATATACCACACTTTTGTCGAAAAGCACATAATATGCAAAGCAAAAACTGTCTAATCCCCAAAGGATGGAACAGTTCTTAAAAATACACTCCATCCCTATAAAAATACCCATCTTCCCCTGGATATAGAAGGGATAAATAACAAGTATCAGTGACAAAAGCAGCAGTTTTATGCATTCATACAGTCAGATCTAAACCTTTACAGCCAATTACCTAGAAAACACACAAGAGTTACAAGACAAGTTTAGGATACATCTTGAATCACACTGTAAGTGTTCATGCAGAAGCTGAAGTTAATGCAATGATCTATCTTCTATCACAGCAGCTCGTGCTTATGTGCAAATGCAAGACTGTTACACTCCAAACAATAGTAAACATTAAAACACAAGAATACTTCACAATGACATAAACAGCAGTTACGTTGTTTGTTCCAGCAGTTATTGCGCTATTTTCTGGACATCTCTCCAGTTAAAGGCTGCAGCAAGGTCTAATACCATCTTTTTTTTGTTTGTTTATGTTTAGAATGCATAATATACGTTCTAGGCTTTGGTTCACAATGAAATCTCTGGATGTTTTAATTAAGGGCAATGGTCACCTTGTGATTCTGATAGTGGCAGACTGAGGTAATACAGCAATCCTCTTAAAATTAATGAAAACAAATTGGTAAGTGAGGCATCTATGGATATTCTGCAGGTGACCTGCAAATGCATTGACATTCTGATTTCAGAAAAATAAAAAGATCTGCAAGGGTGATTTGTCTTTTACAGTGCCATCCAAGTACAGATTTTCTGCTGAAAACACAAGCTGAAGTAAAACCTATCTAGGAGTAATACATTTAGGCATAGAAGATATAAGCCCTGTCTTTATGAAAACAAACTGAAAGTCCCAATAAAAACAACAAAAAGAGACAAGCAGCAATCACTGCTTGTCACTACTGCACCAATATTATATACCCTTCAAAAGATGGAGATTTATTAAAGCTATACAAAAAAAAGCAGAGGCAGTGGTTTTTTTGTGGTTTTTTTCTTTTTTTTTTTTTTTAGACAGGCCACTTCTTTAAATAATAGTTTATATATTGTCTTCCAACTACCCGTATCCTGTTGTAACAGGATTACAACTCATGGAACTAAAAAGCTAAATATAATAATAAAAAAATGGGTGGATTCATATTTGTAGAGACCTCCAAGCATATCATTTACACAGAAACAGGTAAGAACCCATGACTCCTCCTGTTTAACCTCAAACATTATATGCAATACATTAGAAAACATTAGTTTGAAATATAAATTAAAATCCACATATTTCCAAAGTAACGTGATGTTAAAAGGAGGTCTTACAATACTGATGCCAACATTTTTAAAATCCAGTAGGCACTAAATTCAATATACTGCAGCACTCTCTATGTAACATGGTAAATTAAAAAACAAAACCACACCAAAATCAGAATAAAACCAAAACAAAACCAAAAAAGACCCTCAAGCCCCCAGATCCCTGCCAAGGTAAGTACCAGGAGCTGCAGCAGGTGCAGGGAACTGACCTTTCCCTCCCAACAGGAGGAGGAGGAGTGTAAAAATGGAGCAGTGCAGCTCCTGGATAAATCACTGCAGCTCTGCCACTAGCTAGGTTTTCGCTCTCTTCTTTAAGACCAAACCAAAAAATGGTTGCAAGAGAAGACTTCCTGCAGTCACCCAGTGAAGCCCGTATGAAGAACAAAACCCACAAAGCAGTGCTTTCACACAGCCACACTATTTCTTCTGTGTTTGGCTTAAGAAAGCCTCAGATGACACAGTGAGTACTGCCTGTTAACCAGGATTGTATTTTAGAGTAGTTGCATATTTGTCATGTTCTTATTTATGAGTATAACTGGTTATGGTCTCGTTCTACTTATTAACTCTATATCATATTCCAAATCTACATTCTAACTTTCATTGCAGAAGTTACACATTTTCTTTAAAAACTAAAAATGTAATTAAAAAAGTAAAAACAAAAACTAAATTGCTGCAGTCAGACTGTAGGGTTGTGTTTTTTTCTAAATTCTTTGCTTTTATGGTGCAAATTAATTAAGACTTAATTGATCAAGTCAGATGCAATCTGACACCAAACAAATGAGAAATTGTTTTATTGCTGGGAAAAGGGAGTGGAAAGTCATTGGCAAAATATTTTCAGACTATCAACCATCATCAGCTGCATTTTGGCTCCAAGCTTTGAAAACAGCCTTTCAAATTACAGTGCTTATTTAAATCATGTAAGTGGGGCCATATTTTTCCTGTTCAACTGATCTGTAAACTAACACAGGATCTTTCATTTAAAATAAACCCCAGTAATTCTGGATTATCCAACCTGTTACTCTTAACACTACCAGGTATTCTTGTTCTTTTCAAGTAATAACAAAATCTGCATCCTGTAATCTCAAATAACTAAGCCTGGCAGGAGACGAGAAATAAAAAAAAAGAAACAGCGTTACTGGCCTAATCCTATGGCATTAGAAACATTGCTCATCGCTTTCCTGTATTTGTCACCAAAGTGTCTTATCAGTGCATATTATTATGTGCTGAAATGCAACAAAACTTTTCACAAAAATAGTCTTAGGCATGTTCATACAAGAAGATGTACATATATTTCTTTTATATATACATATATATGAATGTGTATATATATAATATCAGCTTCAACCTGTACATAGATATTCTGAATTTCTTACTTAAAATACATCCATTTCAAACAACATGGATGGCTTTCCAGGAAAAAGTGCTTGATTGGTTTTATCCTGTGTGAACATGCCTGTCCTCTGTGCATTTGCCCCAGTAGAGATCTTTATGATCAATTCTTTAACTGTACATATCTCAGAGGTATTAAACAAGGAAAAAAAAAACCAAAGAAAAAGAAACTAGGAAAAAGTAATATTGCCCTGATGATGCAAAAAGAACAATGCATAACTGAAGCAGCTTGGATTTTAAAAGTTATCTTGCATTCTGCAGCAAACAATTTTTAAATAATTGTTGAAAATCTAGTTCCTCCATTTGTGTTATTGCTCCCACTTGCACATTGTCTCATTACACATCAACAGTACAGAGAGGTTCACTACCAGGTTGAGCTGATTCCACTACTGTCATCTTGGGTTTCTTTCGGGTTTCCTCCTAAAAAAAATATGAAACAACCCCCACCACACAGTCATAAAGAGAATATAAGTCAGTTTAGTTAAAATTATGAACAACTTTAGCCAAACTTGTGTCAATTGTTGCAAAAGGCTAACTGGGGCTAATGTTAAAATAAATCTACAGAAGTAGGCACCATCAAGTTATAAGCCAGTTTAAAAGAGAGGATGAAAATCTCTCTAGAAGTAGACTTTCAGTCAAGTTTTGAAGAGCTCTCTTTACTTTAAAAAAAAAAAAAAATCCACTGGTACATGTGACCCATGACATTCATGATGTTTGTAAATACATAAGAATATATACTCACTCTTTCCTGTGCCAGTTTTTTCATTTCTTCCTGTAACTTGTTCAGGATGTGCAGATTTGGCTTGTTCTTTTTGGCATACTGCTGAAGTTCTATCACACTTCTATCAGAGGTTTCCTATTCAATACAACCATAAGCAACAACTGATCAAGTATTTTTATAAAAAAAAATTAATGTACAAGGAGCAAAGTTTTTAGTCTGTAGTACTTCTGTAATTCAGTCTGCAGTCAGTTGTAGTTCCTTAAGTAGTAACATCTATTTCCATGAGTTAGTTAAATGTTAAATATTAAATAGGTTCTTTAATTTTGACCTGGAAGATGCAAGATCAACACAACTATTACTGTCAATGAAATCTAGGTACCTTAAAGCTTTGTTGTAACTAAATTTATAAATCCAGAAAAATCCAAAAGCAAAATTCCAGTCACAGAGTAGATTATAATCAAACAAAAGCATGCTCACCTGTTTAACCAGTTTGCTATTCTCTCTGCCATACATTCGCAAGAGAGAGCCCCAGTTTTTCACATGTGGATGCAGTAGCTGAAGGATTTTCTGAGAAGCCAATTGCTTCCCCACTCTTTTATTTTTGCCTGTAAAAACAACCATGGAAGTGTGTCAGTACCAGCACATTATGTAATGAGACAGCCACAAATATCCACTTGTGTTAGTCAAAACTGAGATACCTGAGGGGAGCAGGATAAGCACACAGCAAGCTCAGTGGCTGAACAAGCAGCCTCAGAATGGACAGCAAAGGAGAATGGGAAGAGAGGAAGAAATCCAGAGGTCACACCAACAACTGTACTTACACCAGCCTCGCACTGTGTGCTTGCCACAAGTCATGACATATTCACTCTTCTGATTTTTCCCAGGAATCACTTCAAACTTTATGGATGTATCACCCATTCCGTGGTTTCTTAAGCACAAACACAATCAAGATCACACACTCAGTAAAACTACAAACAACTAAAGTGGTTACAGTTATCTTTGACAATTGTTGCAGTGAAATTAGATATATTAATAATAAATGTCAAGACATTAAGTAACAAAGAGGTTTTTTTAGATCAGTAACTTGAGCTGAACGAAAAATCAAGCCTGTATGAAAGAAAACAAAATACATTTGTCCAAAAACTACATCCTGGTCTCCAAAGAGGCATAAATAGCAAACATGAATTCAAGAGGACTCAGCATTAACCAGGTCAGTCCCCAGCCTTACCTTTTAAGGCACTCATGGAGAATCTGATATGGAGACAAGAGTCCAGCTTTACTGGTGAGTTCATATACCCGTGAGTCCTCAATACTGATATGGTTAAAATACTACAAAGGAATTGAAAAGGGTTATTGTGCTTGGTGCAAGTAAAGCCCTAATACTGTCCTTAGCCCTAATTTCTCCTCTGCTACATTAAACAACTTCTGTTGCTCTTCTGTGCTTAATACTTTAATAGGTGTTTTTAAATCCATAATGGTTTAAAAGCAACATCATTAGAACTGTCACACCTCATTATACATTTGCAAACAAATTTTAACACCAATCTTACACTATTCCGTATTCTGATATTTTCTGATCTGTTCCAACAGAAAAGGGTTTCCTTCGCCATAGACTTGCTCTAAACGAAGAATTTTGCATTTCCATTTGACTGAGGAAACAATCTTATTAATTTTAAGTAACATTTCTGATACTAAATGTGCAATGTTTTAGAAACAAACTCAAATTACAACAGCCAGGAAGCATGAGCTCAGTACCTCAAGTTCTTGACTGTCTTTGGGCTTCTCCTCAGAGGTCTGTTTAACAAAGTCGGGAATAAGGATTTCCAGTGTAGCTCGAGCTGCAGAAAGTGATTAAACATCTTGATTAGGTTTATTTTAAACAAAAACATCTCTAGAAATTGACAGGCATTTTCTTCAGGTAAGAAATTTATTCACTTACACTTTTTGAATGGGAAAGAAGTTCTACTTGTTCACCTTGATAATTTAAGTCTAGTAACTAATTAAAATAAGACGAAACTACATTTTACAAGTGCCTACAAAAGGAAAAAACCCAAATATTTCAGTCTCATTGTAGGAGTGACATAGAGCCTTTAAGACCTAAAATTGAAGAGTTGTTATTACCCCCTAGTTCTACAGCCAACCCCCTGAACTGTGTCACTGTGGCCCTCAGAACCCAAGAATTGTACAGAAAGCAAACAGATAAACAATTCAGCAGTTGGTACTAAGAAAGAGAAAAACATTACCAGCTTTATTCTTGGCAAGTTTTTTGCTGCTGGCAGTTCCTGCCCCATAAGTTACTCCATCAATAATCACTGAGGCTCCAAAAGGTTCACTTGGGTTCTCTGGAAGTGGAGGAGGAAAGAAAAGAAAGCTTTTTGGAACTCCCAATGTAAATGCAATATCACCACTATCAAGATTTTTCTTCTTCATTTCAACTTAATAGGGATGAAAATGGTTTATTCTTCATCAAGCTGGAAAAACTGTTTAACTAACAGAGTTTTCCATTACTAGACTTAGCACCATATACTTCATTCTTCCTAATAAAGAACTTAGAGATTTTAAGAGATCACTGGTAATCTGCCAGAATTCAAATATTAATTCCAAAGTTTTTGCATCATGGTGCGAATACATGTGCGAATACACATTCTGATACTGAAAATTCAGTTGCATTAGGTAACACATATGCAAGAATAGCATAATTCTGAATAATTATAAGGTACCCTCAAAAAAAACCCCAAACAAACAGCAAAAGCAAGAATTCATGAACACACATTATACCACTATGGGGGAAAACCCACCCCAATATTAACTTGATTCCAGTTAAATTTTCCATACATGCAACATTTCTGGATTCTTGATTAAGCACCAAAACCAGGATGTGTTAAGAAAACAGACTTACCACATTCAAAGAAATTGTAAACAGGGCGAACCTTTAGGACTCGTTGCATATATTCATGCAAGATGCAAACTTCAGACTTCCCATTGGGATTAATAACAAACTCTGTAAAAAAGACAAGAAGAAGGAAAGAAGCTAATCAGTTCCAGTCTTTGAAAGATAATTTCTGCTACAAATAAATCAATAAATAAATGACAGTTCCAAGGGGTAAGTGCTCAAATTATGCACTGCTGTTGAACCAGACACAGGTAATTAAGACCTCCACGTCCAGCTTCATCGAAAAAGTATTGAGATGCAAGTCTGAGAAATTTATGTCAACAACTGGAAGTGCACCAATTATGAGCTAAATCAAACATTCTATGTTCAATGTTCGCAGTCTCATGGCCTCTGGACCTCTACACGAAGCATTTTTGGCAGCTAACATGAATTAGAAATCCTCTAATTTGCTCCTAAACACACATTACAAGAGTCACACAGCAACAGGCATGTAGACCTCAAATCTGGAAACCAGACTCACTCAGGAATGAAGTGGACTTATTGAAAGATTTTTTTTTTGTTTTCAGTCAAGCTTAGTCTGTATCAAAGACTAACTGAAATTCTATCTGAACCACAGGTACATCAGCTAACCTTTCTTTATAGGTGCATCCTGCACAGACAGGGTGATGAGTTTCTGGTTGGCAGGCAGGATAGGTCGCTCAGACTCCGCCTGCTTCCGCTTCATCTCCCGGTTGAACTGGCGTCGCTCGGCCCAGGTCCGGAATTTTTTTACAGTCACTTGTTCGAAGTCAAAACGCTTTTCAAGATAGCGTCTAAAATCTTCCAGATCTGAGAAACACAGTCGAGTTACTCTCTCTGCTGTACCACTGAACAAGCATTAAGTTCTCTATTTCCACTGTTTCAAATGTGCTACAATTACTTTCTTAGACTAGAAGCAAAACGTTAAGATGCTGTTTTGGACTAACAAATAATTAGAAGTTTTCTTTCTATAGGATCAAATGCATCTGTGCAAACCAGAAAACAAAATAAAACAAAACACCATTTTACTGTCACTCAAAGATTTTACTAATCCCTAACCAGCATTAATACCCAACACAATTTGCAACAAAACACCAGTAATTGTTCTGCTGCAACACCTATTCAGCTTCCCTTTACCTGATGCGAGGTACACAGTGAGTACGGTAGTTATTTTTCAGCCTCAGTTCCCTGAAACCAAACCCAACTGTTGCTGCCTATTTATTCTGCGGTGTACCATGAAACTGTACAGTGATGCTCCATGAACTCCACAAGGATCTGCAGCCTCTATGCAGAATTTAACACATTAAGTTCACACACAGAGTACTAAAAGATTGCCCTTTTGTAGTACAGCTGCTTCTCCTTTATAGGATATTCTGCAGATATGATCAGCAAAAGTAAAGAGTAGCATCCACAGATGTAAACAAATAAGCAAGCTGCTGGTTTTGTTTCCTTCCACAGGGAATTCCAAATGCAAGCCACGCTTATACTTGATTACTCAGTATCTTTTTCAATAATACAGAACAGATCCTATTTAAAGAGAGAGATAGACAGGTGAACTTCATGTAGAAAAATAAGTCATTACTGGCTTGAATTTTGCTGCTAAATATTGATGGAGTTTAACATCTTTTGGCAGGGTTTTTGGACTGGACATGACACATGTAATAACAAGGACACGTTTTATGTCTGAGCACTACAAAGACAAATGGCAGCTGATGATCCATATCAATATTCTAAGCAGCAGGAATTTACATGGATGGGACTCTCGGTTATGCAGATGTGATAAGTAACACACAAGCTTTCTCTCCAAGCTCCTCTCTGCTAGGTCATGATTTTGGCATGATGTCTTCAAACATATTTTTGTGTAAAGGCTATCAGAGTTACATAAATAAAATTACAAAGCATCACAACCCTTTGTATGACTGCAATTATATTTGCATGACTTAGTCTGCTAGACAAGTGCAAATACAGAAATACAGTTTAAACTATATAATTTATATTACAAGATCATCCTGAAAATAGATACAATACAGCCAATACAGAGATTGCATAGAAAAGCCTGTTCAAAGAAGTCACATGAACACATTTGACAACAGCAAATGAACACATTGACATAACTGATTCTTCAATTGAGATAAAGTCTACAGGACTAAACTACCAAAATGTTTGCTTTTTTGTGTAAAACTTTTCCTTGTGGACTCTGGGGGCTTCAGCAAAATTCTTCAATTTTATGTTTCTCTTCCTGTTAAAATCAAAATGGATTTCTAATACTGGATCTATTTCTCCAGATCTTGGCACATGAGAAAGACCATGCAGACAGATAACTGACCACTTGATCTCAGGCAAGATTATAATGCAGTAGCCAAGTCTGGAATAAAACTTCCCAAATGCCATTACCCAACTAAAAATCAAGAAAAGACCCCACTTCCCATACATACCTACAGATTCATCTTTACATACTTCAACTTTGGCCTTAACTTGTCCCAAAGCTCCTTGTGCTGCATCTCCCCCAGAGGGGTCTTTGTCATCTAAAGGCCCAGAATCAGCAGCAGTGGAATCTGGTTCTTCTGTTTGGCAGTCCAGTTCTGAGGATTTATCTAGGTGCTTTACAGGTGATACTTCCCCATTTGGGGTTATGTCATTGTTTTGTTCCCTTTCCTCATTTTCCTTCATTTTTTTGTAATGAAAGCAGGGAATGCTACTAAGGGGAGGATCATGTTTCTGCAAATACAAAACAATACAGAAGGTTTCAGTATCTCAAGGTCACCAAAAGCAAAATTCAAACTCAAAAGATGCAACCAAGACAGAAACTACTTGTATTCAGTCTAGGCTCAAGCTCCTCTTTGGTCAGCAAAGTCACTCTATGCAAGAGCTAAGCAGCACCACTCCTGTGGGATCTTCACACTGTGTAACACTGACACAAACCTGCTGGTTCAGATCCAACCTACAGTCTGTTCAGCTATATGCAAATACTACATGCTTTCATAACATCCATTGAGCTTTCTTGGGGTGTAAACCCATGGCATTAAATCCAATTTCTGCAGATTCCCTGAGTTCACGAATGTCATATCCTTACTTCTGCAAATGTGGACTATAAGCCAAAGCTCAGACTAGTTTATAGCTACAAATAAATGATTCCTCTATATATTTCATGGTGGAATAAAACCCAGATTTTGCAACCATACTAGAAAAATGAAGGCACCAAACATGATAATCTCATTGACTTTACCTGTACAAACAGAAAAACAAAGCACCTAAGAAAAATCATGTCAGATTTTCAGAAACAAAAGAATTTTTCAAGGATCTTAATTTGAACACTGGAAACAAGCCTGCCAAAGTAGAAAAATATTCAACTGCCTGTAGAAACATATCTAATTTATTAAATCTTAGTAAGTATTTAAGTAATTGACAGCTCTCACCCTTATGCTTCCTGTTCCCAAAAAATAAGGTCTAGACCAGGTAACAACTCTAGATTCTCTGTGCAGATATACAGGAATGCCCGAGTTATGGAATGTCATGATCCATCCATCTGGCAAAGGTTCTGTAGGAGGGCGGCCACGACCTTTAAAGCAAATAATAGCTTTAAACTTGGATAGACAGCTTAGAAGAAGAGAAATAGAAGCCAGGTTTTCATGTATTGCTTTTTCTGTCCCAAAGAACAAAATGGCACTGAAACAAAATTAAAAATGGTTTAGAGAGATGTTGTTTTAATAACAAGATACACGCTTTTAACCCAGACTAAATCCTGCAAAATTACAGAGTCCATGATGTCCTCAATTAAAGGTAATAGTAGCAGTAATTTTTATATAGACTGATCTGTTTGTTTCATCATTGAATTCTCTTTTGTCTTTTTGTACTTATCACAAGCACCACTGTATTTACTGGAAAAGTCATACATGCTTCAGGAACGACTTCATTTTCCATTGAAAATTTTTCACTTGACACTGAGGAATAAATTTGCATTGGTACACCACCAGACCCACAGACCCAAACAGCCAGCAAAGAGCTCATCTCTAAGTCAAGGTCTCACATCTCTCAAAATCATGAATCAGAGACCATTCATCTGTGCTGGAAGCTTTCTGGCAATCCTCTGTTACTATACAATTTTAAAGCAAAAAGTTATTTGGTTTTTTATTTCAGAATATAGTGACGCTGTAAAATACTCCTCTAGGATGAGCTTAAATTTTAATTCAGAATATTTTCAGTTACATTCTTCTGGATGGGTTTGTGTTCTCAACTCTTCTAATTAGTAGTTTCTAACACTTACACAATGAAATTGGATAAATGTAAACCACTGACTTTTCTAGTTATTATTTTTAACCTAGATTGCATACATAGAGACCTCACATGGGATAATTTCAACAGCAGAAGTTATGTAACTGAAGCAGGAAAAAGGCCAGAATGACCAGAGACAAAACCCCAAATCACCCTTGTTCACCTCCCCACCACTGAGGTAACATTCTTCATTATTTTTCACAAATCCACACCCTAAAACATATTCTTATTAGAAACAACAGATCAAAAGCAAAAATCAACTTCACTGTTTAGGAATGTGAAAAAATCATATTCCACAGTAAAAAGCCTCCAAACAATAAAATTCTCCAACGTATTAATGATTTCACAAGAATTGCTATCCCACACCTTGCTTGTTGATATTCTTTTGTTCTATGGAAACAAGCCATACACAGGATCTACAGTTATTAAATGCACATTAACTTACTCTTCAGTACAGTTTTAATTTTGGTCATCATTGGCTGCACACTTGTCTCTCCATCAGACTGGTGATCACTTTCACCACCATATTTCGCATTATCTAGTCTCCTTGTTTTGGGTGCTCGAAGACCCTCTTCCAGCAGAGCATCCACATCATTATCAAAGTCATCCTGAAAGAGACTTCATCAGACACTATCCTTCTGGGTCTACCAACCTCCCTTTTCCCTTGCAAAGAGAAAGCAGACATTTTTGATATGCACTTCCACACAGAGAGAAACTAGAAATTTCCAATGATTCCAGTAAAAAGACTGAAAAATAAGAAAATAAGTTTGTGAGAACTAGAATCTAAATGATAAAATGAACTGCAATTGTGTGAGAAGACTTTTAAATGCTGTTTTTACAGAAAACTATAGAAGCTGCCACACAACTCAGAAGTTCGACCAAAAGAGTTTACAGAAGTTCCCAGTCAAAGCTCTGTCTCTGAAAATTCTGTGGTTTTGACCCATGTACTGCACACTTCTAGAAGAGATTTCTTTGCACATCTTTTTCTAGCCACTTGGAAACCTCTTACCCAGCAAAAACCTACGGATTTACTTACCTCATATGAGAAATTCAAGGTTTCTTCATCCACTTTATCTCTTTGAACGATTGCTTTAGATGTGAACCCTCCTCCTTCTTCATCTATTTCCATCAAATTGTCGGTAAAGTCTTCTAGCTCATCCAGAACTGCAAATTCCACTCTCTTTTCCTGATCAATATCATTTTCATCATCCTTCTTGTCATCACTTTCACCCCCTATCCCTACAGCTTTACCATTACTACCACCAAAAGGACAAACATGCAAATCCCCATTGACATTATTAATACCAAACTCTGTATCTGCCTTATAATCCTGCTCAACTCCAGTGTACAGAACTTTCCTGTCTTTGCTTTTGCAGCTTTCTGTAAAGCTAACGCTAATCTTCACATCCTTCAGTAACTTAAGATCTGGGGTGAACTTTCGAACTGACGGTGCGTGACGAGCAGTTCTCGGGCTTTGGTCACTACTGTTGGGGTCTATGATAAGACGACTTTTGTAGCAGGCAGATCCCTTTGTGAGCAGCTGTGTTCTGCAGAGACTGTGCGTGTCCCCAGCAGGGGTATCTGACTGTCCATCACCACCAGAGCCAACGTCCATTACCTCTGCGTCACTGGACGTTTGCAGGGGAGGTGGTGGAGGCTGTTCGTTGGGCGGCAGAGGTGGGGGACAAGTGTGATTCTCCACATTCATTTCTCTTGCAGGTTCTTTAGGGAGGGGTGGTACATTTTCATAGTTCTCCATTTTTTAAACTACTGTTTTAAAAGAAACAATGCTTTAATAAGTGTTTATCTCTATATTCCTAACATGCATAAGTCCATCAGGATTGGTTTATCATGTTCTATTCAATATGCAACACTGATGATTCAGTTAAGCTGACTACATTGTTCTTTTCATTAATGTAGACAGCTTTCAGAATCACTGTCTCAATTATTGGAAATCACAATGCATTCAGCTTAAATAGCTGAAGACTAAGACTGCATCTTCACTGGACAAGCTGGTCTCCTTTTCTTCTTTCAACCTACAAGAGGAAACAAAACAAAAAAGAAAAACTGTCACAGGAAAGAAATGGAAATAGTATCCCAGGCAGAAAGAAAACATGTCACTCCTTCCAGCATAAATTTCAAGTAGAAGAGTGACACTTTTTCAGTGAGAGAAGCAGGGTACCCAGATACCATTTTGAATGAGGCTGAAACTAGAGTGGTTTTACTGCTCGAGCTGTACACCAGCACAAGAATTTGCTAACACAGTTGCCTTTATGATTAGTTGCCTATCTCTGCTTGGTTAGCAGGCAGGACATTAAGCATGACAGACTGAAAACTGTGTGTTTTGGGGAGGCTCTTCCATAATTTGAAACAACCTGGTATGCAAGCTATACTTACCCACACAGCAGAAAGGATAATTAGCTTACAGTTTAAGACAATCTGCAAAACCAACAAGATTTTAAAGACTATTGTCATGGCTTTTCAAAGTTTAAGTTACCAGCTATTTTTGAAATCTCACAATTTACTAAAATCTCACAGAAAATTACTCTCTAGATAATCAGATATTAGACATTCGATCTTGTATTTTGCACTATTATGGAACTATTTATTCATTATGCCCAAGGAATACAGGTCCACATATACAGCATTAAAGCTTAGCATTAAAGCACAAGATAATTTTGGAAGATACTTAGAAGCCAATGTTTTAGGTAATTTAGCCCAGAAATTTTACAGGGGGATAAGGAGTATTTGTTCAGGGTTTACTTTTCACATTAAGTGGGCTCTTTCTACCATGTCTGTGATGGCTTCTTCAATTACACTTTTGTCATCTGTGCAGGACCACAAGCACCTGGGGAAAAGAAGCATCATTTCTTACCTTCTTATTTTGGTTTCTCCAAGTCCCTCCATGCCAGCCTGAACTAGGCTTCCTACAAGCCAGAAATGAAGCACTGTCACTCTGCCCTAGCCAGCCAGCTGGCTTAATCTGTTCTGTTCAAAGAGCTCCTAGGTGGCAGAGAAAGTCTACCCAAGGATTCTGGAAAGACGAGCTCCAAGATCTTTCTGTTACTGTGGAACAGCAGGGCAGAAGGTCTGGGTTGTCATGAGGGACTTAGAGAAAGCAAGCACAATTCTCTCATGTATCTCTACACCAGCCCAGGCAGAACAAACCAACAGCAACATCCAAACACCAACTGGGGTAAGGCAGGAAGCTGGGAATCAGAAGTTAGACTGGGATCAATTAAAATTCAGCAACATACTGCAACAAAAGTTACCTACCTGGAAGGTGGAAGAAAGCACAATATATAACAGAGCAAACTCTAATTCAGCAACAATGCAAGTTTTGCTGGGGCAGCAGAGAAGTTCATGATGCGTGGTATTTTTTTTTAAACATACTCAAAATTGTGACACATCCAACATGCTGAGTTTGACATGCATTATCAAATTA
This sequence comes from Entomyzon cyanotis, assembly GCA_024500445.1. Classification (NCBI taxonomy): domain Eukaryota; kingdom Metazoa; phylum Chordata; class Aves; order Passeriformes; family Meliphagidae; genus Entomyzon; species Entomyzon cyanotis. The sequence goes on from JAKEPQ010000852.1 coordinate 6,914,383, forward strand.
CTAAGGAAAAAGACTGATAAGAACTCTAAAATAATCCCATCCTCTCTGATACCAACACATTAGTTTTCAGATTGAAAAATGGCTCATTCACTACTAAGACAAGCAGTTCTATATATTTAAATCCATTCCATCCTACAGGATGACCATACAATGATCTCAGCAATGAGCAGTACCTTCATCTTTCAACAGATTCTGAAACATAGAATGTTGCAGAGAACAACCCTAGAAATATATTTGTCCAATAAACTCCTCATCTTCATGACAAATTATTAAGTTCTCCAAAGTAAGTCATTAGTGTCTTAATCGTTAATTCTGAACAAAAGAATCAAAAGTCACAGCATGAGTTCAGAAACTGGAAACTAAATGCCTAAGTCACCTAATTTTTCCACCTTAAAGAGTCTTCTAAAGACTCTTGAAAAGAGCAAGCAGAAGTAATTCACACAGAAATGAAATACTGAAATCAGCATTCTAGAATTTGAAAGAGCAAAACCTTCCCTTGTGTTCAAGGAGCTACCTGGTCCAACTAGAGAGACTTATTTTTGACAAGGCATCAGATGAACATGATTGCCATTTCCAGACCCCCTGATACATGTCCTGCTTCCATACTAAAATGTATTTTAACACCACCAATGTCAAAACATAGGAACTTTTACCTGTCCAGCTTTGGTTGTTTACTGATACAAACACCTCTGCTCTTTACAGGGAAGATGTCATGTTATTCCATTCAAGCATTGGTAACAATTAAATTCTTGTTGTCTTCCCTTTCTTGCTGGCCGTGAAACGATGAACAGCTGAACGATGAATAGCAAATCACTGCCAGTGATTGTCTGCTACTCAGGACACACACTGTGGTCAGGAAAAGTACTAGACCAAGTGGGTTTAAAAGAGCTTTTTCATTTCTAGCCATGAACCTGTCACATCCCTTGGGTAAGAAAACAGTCTGGTAGTGATGACAAAAAGATTTTTGCTTTTTATACATCTTTCATGTGTTTGTAGCTCTCTAGACTATTATGATATTGTTATACAGCTCCTTAACTAACTCTAGTACTTTTCCTATCCTTTCTCTTAGATTTTAGAGCAATAAGCTGACCTTCTAAACACATTCCTGAAATATTGTTTAGTTTTACTCTAAGCAGGGGACCTACAATAAGACATAATAAGAAGTGGGGCAGAGAAGCCTTGGACCAACTCCAAGGGGCTGACCCAGGGGTGGGTTACTGGGGCAACTGAACCTCCTACTGGATGTACCAGTTAGATATGCTACTTAATTAACCTTATAATTGCAGAAATCCAGTGCCAGGTGCGCCCATCACCATCGGGACACCTGGAAGCTTCCAAATAAAGGTGTGCTTGCTACTGTTCTAACAGTGTTGCCAGGGTTTTTTTCTCTTTTGATTACAGGCAACATTAGCTCTACAGTTACACTGGGCTACAATACCTGCCCATAAGGTACAAAAAGCAAGGCAGAAGCAGAGTTACACAGGTCCAATTCCCACCTACTTCTCTGCCAGCTGACATTACAATATGCCCTTTATTTCAGGGGCTGGGGAAAAAAACCCAAAACCAACAAAACCACTGAGCTATCAGGTATTTCAAAAGCCAGACAGAAGGGAGGAAACACAAAAGGATGAGTTAGATGAGCCTGTGGGTTACAAACAGCCAAACAGGCCTTAGATAAGGGAACATCACTGCCACACACAAACAGGATCAGCATACCAGGTTACATCAGTTTGCCTATTGTCATCCTGAATTAAATTGTCCCGAAAAAACAGATTTTATTCTCCAAACGCTACACCAAGTTTCATTAACAGTTTCCATAAGGCTTCCTTCCAGAGAGACAGAACACCATTGGCAGCTGCACCAGGCAGTAGAAAACACTGAAAACATGAGTGCACAGCTCACATTCCGCACATCACCAATACATGGGATCTCCATATTTTTAACTCCTTACTCTTACTTTAGCTGATAATTTTTAAAAAGATTCATGTCACAAAGTACAATTAGCAATACAGATATGGGAGAACATATAAATGTAATGTAGCAACTGCACAGGTCCCAACAAAAGCAGAGTAATCTTAGCCTGGTTGTGTTATAGATGTTCTTTGAAGGCAGAAAGGAAAAAAAGAAAACTACTTCTCTGTTTAGTAAGTATCACTGCCCATTCCCACATTCAGACAGAAAAGAGATAGGAGAGACATACACAGAGAAAAGGGTACGTTTTTTCAAGGGAGGGAAAAACCAGAATCTTAAAATTTGTAACCAGCATTGCCCAAACTCAAAAATTCCCTTCGCTTACAGAGGGACAGCAGTGTAGGAATGAGTTTAATAAAGAACTTATTTTCTTTACAAATACCTGTAGCTGCAGTAAGGACCAGCATACCACAGATTCTCTCTTCAAAAAACTACTTTTAAAAAGAAACTGTGTCAGAGACTGCTTACTTCACATTTAGTGGATCCAAAAAGGAAGAGTGGGTCAGAGCAAACTCTCCTTATTTGCTAACCAAATACAAAGACCTCCTCCTCATCCTCCAGCCCCAAATGGTAACTCTGGTGCTGAATTTATGAATTTATTACATTTTTGATTAATTGTGGAAGACAAGAAACTGATTTACAAAAATGCTGAAAATCAGAGCCTCAGAATGAGAAAAAAAAATTCTTTCACATCACATGTAAGCCTCTTACTTGTGAAGAAAAACAACAGACTTAAGGAACCAAATTCCCTTCCCTTCCCTTTCTCTAAAAAGCAGACAATCCTGATAATCAAAAGGAGCTGCCGAAAAAACCTAGCAACCCAACTCCTCATCCAGAATTAAAAATAGGAACTCTTAAGTTTAACTACCTAAACAGACAGAACAACTTCTCAAATGACGAAAGAAAAATAAAAGATCTAATTCCAAGACCTCTAGCTTGTAACCTGACGGAATAAAGAAATTGAACGGGTTCACCAAATTCCAGTTTATGGTCGAGCAACGCCTGGATATTCAGGTCTCAGCGGAGAAACAAACTTTGCAGATAAACCCGCAGCCTAAGAAAAGGAGGTACAAAAGAACGAACTGTTTCCAACCAAAAAAAAAAGGTTGAAAAACCGGGAGAATTAACCTTTCAGAGGCTGAACGAGACAATTTGCTACTAACAGAAAGAACACATGAAGAACCCTGAGAGAGACACACACAGCACATCGTGTTCAACGCACCAGAACTAAACAAGTCCTTGAGCGGCCGCACACAGGTTGGTGCCTTTGGTTGCTAACTTTGCTCGGAGCCCAGACACTGCTGTCCGCTGTACGAAGGGCTGCGGGCGGCAGATCCCGCCGTGCCCCCTCTGCCCAGACACACACACAGGGCACAGACACGGGCAGCACTGCCGGAGCGACCCTCCCCATCGCCCGGAGCAGGAGCTGTGAGGGTGCAGACACGGCCTTTCCTTCCCTTCTACCACCCTCAACACAATCCCACGGCCAGGCGAACAGGGAGGTAGCTGGGGGTGGGCGGGAAGCGAAAAAAAAAGCAAAAACACCAACAAAAAACCCAAAACAGCCAAAGAAAACCCCCCAGCCAAACAAAACAGAGCAGCTCTGAGCAGAGGCCGCTCAGGCCGGGCGCAGGGGAAGCGCCGCACGGCAGCACCCGCCGGGCAGGGCAGTGCCTCAGGGCTCCAGCGCTGGGCTGCCGGTGCTCGGGAGAGAGAGGCTCCTCTGGGCTCCGCGCCCGGGGCCGCGCCGGGCAGGCGGCAAGAGCGCGGCGGGCCCGCTGGCGCCGCGGCCTGTGGGGCGGAGGGGCTGGTGCCCGCGCAGGCCCGCCCTGCCCGTCGCCCCGCGGGGTCCGCACCCACCTGGGCCATCCCCGGCGGCCCCGCCGCTCCGGTGCCGGGGCTGCGGCTGGGGGCGAGTCCGGCCACCTCACGATCGCCGTCCCGCACTCCGCGCCGCCGCCATCTTTAAACGCCTGCGCTGGGCCCCTCCGCTCCCCGAGGGCGGGACCCCGCGCGGGCTCAGCCAATGGCGTTCGCGGCGTCCGCTGTCACCGATTTGAAATCCCGGCCTCCATTAGTGCATTCCCGTGACTGTCACCCCGCTCCACCAATAGCGACGCGCGAGGCGCCCGCCCTCAGCGGCGCGGGCCTGGCGGGGCGGGCGGGTCCTTTGTGTGGCGCGGGCAGCGCTGAGCGCTTTGCAGCCCGCGCGGAGCAGCCACTGGAAAAGACACTTTTGGCCGCACTGTTTTATATTTCCAAGCAGCAAAACTACAGCAATACTGCTTCAAGACTGATTGACCTTAAAAAGGTAAATCAAAGTAGGGCCGTTTTTCATGTTACATGTGCCAAGCAGTTCACAGAGCAAGTCCCAGTCTGACCGCAGCGTTTAGACACAATTCCTAAATAATTACTGAAAATACCTCACGCAGTTCATGTAAAATTATTTCTAAACTGTTAATGAACATGTGCTATCCTAATTTTCTGCCTTACTTTATAATTTGCGAGCAATACAGAGCTTTTATTGATATATGTAATTACAGGGTTGCTTCTTTTGCCCTTCACTGTTAAACTGGTTTGAAATCAACACCAGACACGAAATACTGTGATAATACATCCTGGGTTTGTCATCAAAAGTATGTTTATGTCTGTTTCATAGGTAATTTCAGGACATGAGAATCTTTTTCTAATATTTAGCTGATCTCATGTCTTTGAGGTCCCCAAATACTGCTATGAAAGGTAACTAATATTTCAGTAAAACTTCTAAAACTACTCAGAATGCCTGTTAGGCCTTTCTGTCTCTGTGTTTGTCTCGCTGGACCAACACATCTAATGTCAGGGTGATAATTTGGACATGTCAGAGTAGTGTCAACACATAATGATCAGCTTACTGAAACTGCTTCAAATCTTTGCAAGCTGCCCTCAAAAACAATGCTGTTTCAACTAAAAGCAGCTTCTAATTTTTAATTCTTCATAATGGGCTTCTGCATTCAAACCTTTATTTTAGTGATCTTTAAATTATGACTGCTTTTATTAATGTAGAACAAACCACTTCAGAACATGCATTTAATAAACACCCACGGTTTGCAAAACAGCCACTCACATCACAATTCAGCTATCAAAGCTGAGGAAAAAAAATCTCACAATTAAGTAAAGAGCTTGTGTTGATGCTGGCATTTGCTGTGTCAGGTCATCTCAAATTGCTAACACTGGGACAGAAGGTTGTCCTTCACAAAGGGCCTATGGAAACACAAGTATTGTGACTCATTGGCATCCCATTTATGTGACTGTGTAACTGAACTAGTGCAGTAAGAAGATCACATACTTCAGAAAATGGGTTCAATTTTTTATATGTACGTGAACAGCAGTGCTTCAGTTAGGATCAGATGAGGCACACACAGATTTCTGCATAGAGTTGGAGAATTAAAATGCCTATAGTGCTTTAAAAATGAAAAAATAACCATCAAAGGCTGGACAGAAACTAATGCTGTCAACACAGAATACAGAAATCAAGCCTAGAAAAACAAAACTATAAGCTTTCCAATAAAGTTTACAGGCTGCATTCATCAGAATGAAAATTAGGTGGAGCCAGTGGCTTTTTCATATTCTTCCTATGTCAGTAACTGCAGCACACACTGCGCTGTTCCAACACTAAAAGCTACTACGGGACACGTTTTGCTCAGCCTGCATTACTTTAGTTTCAGTAAAATAAGTTACACTGCAGCTTTTAACTGTTCTTTTTGCACTGGTAAACTGATATCTGATTGCATTACATGTCTTTGTCTTTCACTTTTGGCTGAAATCTGCTCTCCTCAGTCTAATCTCTGTCAGTCATCACTTCACAGCCATGGAGAAATGTCAAAAAGACCCCATGAGCAATCTCAGATCTGTTCTCTAATGTCAAAAGAGGTGGTTGATTGCTACAAAAAAATAATCGAAGTAGACACATCCTTTGGCTCAATAATACCAGAGAATTACTGATCTTGCTCTTGCCATTCACAGATTCAACAGGAACTAAATTGTGTTGTCCACAAAAGCACACATAACTTCTGACTCTCCTGTTGGAAAAACTTCGGCCGACTGGTTCTCCCAAGTTTCAGACTGCTGGCAGCATTTTTGCCAATAATGCAGACATTTTTCTAAAGACAATATTACTTAAGAGTGTGGTGTGATGCCTAAGAGGTCAAATAAGAAGTAACAGGTTTATATTCAAATCTGGAAATTAAAACAACAACAAAAGCCGATTGGTAAGTAACCAAATGACCTTTACATTAGAAACTGGACTGCACAAGCCAATTAGAAGGAACAGTCTGTGCAAATGCCAGTTGGACCTGGGCTGGTGTTATCCTACAGTGATTGAGGATACTTGTTCTTCATACATAGAACAAACCTGCTCCTATGGCTGAAAATCCTGCATTCCTAAATACACTCAATTTATTTAGGGGGAATATTAGAAAAAAATTAAATAATATGCATTTGGGACAGAATACTAGTCTTCATACTTTGCTTTCTATAGGCCCTTTCATCCAAATAGTTCAGAACACTTTTCTGAAATAGGCAGTATTTATCTGCTATTTATAAACTGAAAAGGAAAAAAAAGTCCTCCGAATCAGCCTCGTGGCTGTTTGCACATCATGCATCTCTACCAGTTAAACTACCCCTGCAAATCAATCTTAGTCACTTCACAGAGTTTTAGTAGTATTGCACTGACAGCTACTTCAGACATTCTGGCTTCTCCTCACCTGCTGTTGCATGGTAATTTTTCTTTTTAGCCGTTATACACCATGATGTTTCTAACTCAAAATTGTGGTAACAAAGCACACTTTGTTGTGCACACTTTGTGTGAACTACAGCTAAGAAGCTGTTGATCCAATCCCTTAGCTTGGACTTCTCTATATACTGCTGGCAGCACACAGACATGAATCAGGAGCATAATCTTTGGCTGTCAAAAATCCAGGTGTAGTTGTACTTACAGAGCAAAATCATAAATGTCAGTACCTTTGTTTTCCCCGACAGAGGCCAAATAAATTACGGTTCTGAAAGCACAGTTGTGCTGCTAGGGTTGTTTTTTATGCAATTGCCATCCCGGGATTGCTTTGCCAGTCTAAACTCATGCATATTACAGCAAGAGAGGACTCAGACTTGACTGGCACAATATATTGCTGAAAAATTTGCAACTGCCATATTGCAAAGATGGTGCTACAACACATCTATACATGCTACATCTAGAAGGCAAACATACGGAGATTTATGCAGCAAAACAATTGGTGCAGAGTTCTCAATCTTCATGCGAGGTGCATTTCACACAGATATGCTCAGGTTAAACTGATTACCTGTTGGAGAACACTTGGTGCATTCCTCAAGCACAGCTGCCTGTTCTGGTTCATCTGAAACTAGCCTAGACCCTGTGACCTGCAGGTGCCCTGAAATGTGAGCCAAGGCACAGTAAAGGGGACTAGCAGGAAAACCATGTAAGGGCACTGCTTATCAAACCAGGGTGATAATGCAGACCCATCTGTAATTGAAAGGACTGTTAATTCCTCTCTAAATGCCAGTCATTCCAGCAAGACATGACAAACAGGAGATGGATAATGCATCTGACTAAGACCTGGCTTTATGTAGTTATTATGAGTAGCTATTCACAGCAGAGCTGGTACAAGGAGAGAAAAACCCTATCTTTCTCATTCATGTTTTTCTTGGAAGAGTACATTCCTTTAACAGAGGCAAAAGCCTCTATCATTGAATACTAATTATAATGTTGGACCCCAAGAAGAGTCACTACTGGCTCCACATATTTTCCAGTTTGTTATTTAACATACCTTCATCATCATCTGAAAAGTGATGTGGTTTTTCTCCAACGAACAGAAGTGAGCAATGTGTTTCCCCAGTCTGGCAAGTTACTGACCAAGGCTGGCTCTGTGCTTGTCAGGTGAGATATCCATGGAAAACACTTCCTGTGTCACCAGAGGGAAGTATGAGTGCATTAGCAGACACTGTCATTCTCAGAGGCCTCAGAAAGAATAGGATCACAAAACAGAACATTGAGTGTTCTCTGTTCTCCCCTTCCTTTCTCCGTCTTCTGATTTGTTTTTAGCTTTCGTTTGTTTTTCTCCATTTACCTTTCTAGTACAAAGGCACAAAAAATTTAAGATGTATCAGCACACAAATCGCTTTTTTTCTCATTTGCATTGTATATGACTTATGCATTGTAATTTCAGGTTATCCTACTTAATATTGTAATATTAATTATTTCTCCCTCATCTGTGATCCAGTAACAGTGACATAAGTCTTCTGTTTTAAAAGATATGGTAAATTTGAGCATGTCAAGATGATTCTGTTTTTTTCATTCAGCTTCTAATTTCTTGATACACATTACAGAGATTATATATACATATATAAAATATATTCAACATTTCTTCACTCTGTTCACCTTAACCTACATTTCACAGCATGAGTCATACTGATGGGTTCTGTAATTCTCACAGTTCATGCCTCTCCAACTGATTGCAATACTGATTCTATTTGCACCAAGTCAAGACTATTTCTTAGATCCTCAGAAGCTATCAACAAGACTTCTCTGCAGAAAATGAATCAGATGAAGAACATCAGCAATGTTCTATTACATCAATCTGAATGAAATAAAACTAACTCCTAGTAGCTAATATTCCTTATATATATGGATACTTGCTAAGTCATAAATGTGCATTAAGTTCTACAGGCTAAAACTGAAATGTAAGATGCTTTAATTATTGCCTTATTACTGCTTAGTATTTCATAGATTCATTTCAAAATTACTAATTTCCTTATGATGTTATGAAAAGAGTGTTCCAAGTCTTATCAATATTTTTTCTTAATATCTACTTCGGTGTATTTCATTTGTAACAAGTATCAGTTAAGCTTTGAACATCCTGAGGACCTCCAAAGGCCCAACTCATTCTCTGCTCTGTTCAGGAGTGTTTTATTAAGTTATTATGAGGGAGATGAGACAATTCTACCTCCACTGCCATGTCCAGTGTGGCAGAACATTAAGGCAGTCTCTACTCAGTATAAGAAGAGAGTCTCAGGTCTGCCAAGGATCCAGACTTTTTCCACAGTGAACTTGGATTCCTGTCCTTCAGCAGCATTTTGTGAGGCTCCACTTTTCCTTAAGGAAGCACTGATTTTGCTCTTTCCTACCTTTCAAATATTTTCCGATTTCTTACCAGGATGGGACAAACATGCAATAGCAGAATATTAGAAAACACCCACAACATAACATAAAAACCCCAGAAAAAATAGAGCACTCTTTAAATGGAATTAAGTACCAGAAATTAACTTGCAGCTCCTTCATCGCTAATATGGCATGAAAGATTTTACTTCATTGTATCCCACCAAGTTACACGCAAATGAACAAAAACAGATGTGCAAAAATGCACAATCTACTAACGTCAACAAAGACTGGTCACCAGATTGACTTTATTCTGATTCTAGTTTTGAACACACATGTAAACAACAATTATGACACAATTTTAAGCAAAAAAACATAACTGAGTTTTTACAGACATTTTAAAATTTCTTCCACTACCATTCCAGTAGAAAAAAATCAGGAGACAAAAATCTCTTCCAAATTTATAACTTTGAAGAGATGATATGTATAAGCAAACTCAGTAAAATGCCATGCAATAGTTTCCTATATACACTTTCTTCCTTTATAGCCTTTAAAACTGGTATTTAAAATTCCCTTTTATTATTAAAAATACTTTTATAAAAATAAAACTTTTTTTTGTTAATTTTACCTACAGTCTACTTTTTCCAGTGGATTCAATGCAACCCTGATTTGCACAGAGTAGTTTATGTACTTCACAAATACTTTATCACTTCTATGGACAAGCACCACTTGCTGATATCTGCACAGCAGTCTTGAGCCTGTTTCCACTGAAGCCAATAACAAAACTCTCATAAGCTTCCAAAGAAGTTTAAAAAGCTCACTTTATTAACTATTCTGACATTATAAAAAACAGCATCTGAGGCTTAGGCTCTTTCCTGTTTATTTTAATTGTCAGAAAAAGCAAATCCCAGATTTAGAATTTTGATTCAAGCACAGCAAAATACATTACTATAATCTATATTTACATCTAAGCTCTGACTCGCCTTTGCCTATATGTAAAAACTAAATAAAATTTTCATTATTACAGGACTGCTATAAAAACCAAAATTTATAAATGCTTTTAGCATGATACTACATGGAAGCATTTTGCTTGCCTTTAAGATAATGTCTTCAAAGAGAATGTCATGTTTAAATATCCACTATTTGTAAGTGGATATAAAGAAGTTTGCTATGCAAACTCTCAGAGCAGGCTACTGAGGCAGGGCTTTGTTTCTGGGTATGCATGTGTCAAATTTAAGACAGCTATAGCTACTTCTTTGCATCTAAAAATAACAGTAACATTTTTATCCGTACAAATATATGGTTTAAGGAGCCACTAAAAAATAAAAAAGGGCTGACTATTTCCTGCAGCTCAGAAGGACAGTCTGGAAGGCTTCGAGTTCCAACCCAACACGACTATTGATTGTCTTGCAATCAAGGTGGTCAAAGTCATTTATATAGAACTGAATCAACAACCTGTGACTAGTCATGCAAGCAGTCCTGCTATCTAAAAGCCATTTAAATATGCAAATATAAAGAAGAGATTTGACTAAATGTTACTTTAGCATCTCCTGACAATTACAAATCTGGGAATGGCCTTTCACAGTACTACACCTCAATGGAAAGTCTCATTTACTGCTGCCTCCATTACACACCCACACCCACCCACACACACACGACTGCCCAAGATACACAAGCTTGAGTACAGAAACACAGCTGCACATCTTCGAAAGAGTATCAAAAATCTTGCTACTTTGCAATAATTAATTAAAATCGGAGGCTTGTGAAAAGAATACTGTCAGCATACCTAAAGGGAAATAAAACAGTGGTGATCCACTACTAACCTAATATTCAGTATTCAAAAGTAAGTCAAAACAGAACACCAACAGAAGCAAAAATAGCTTATGGTTTTCAAATATCCTGATATTAGCTAGAAACTTCTATTACCTACACTGCCACTGAATAATTGAAAAAAGCATGCATTTAAATAGCTTTTTAATTCACAGGTGTTAGAACATAGGAAGTACATCTTAATACCCAACTTTTTCAGCAATATAAGACTACAACAGTGTCACCTTACAACACATAGCTATTTTTACTAAAATCTATGAGCAGTTATTCCAGGCTCTAACATATTATACCAATACATGAATCCAAATTTTGTATGTACAAAACAGCCAATACACCAAAACTTCAGCTTCTCTTTGCAAACAGGTAGCTATTCCTTACCTGCTTGCTGGGGAAGAAAATAACAAAACAGATATTGCTCATTAGACTATCAGGAAACAGGATGTCACAGCACAAGTAGTTTTATTCAGGTCAAAGATAAGCAAGTCTGCTCCCATGGTTCTTTCAGTAGAAGTGAACAGAGACTGAACTAAATTTCCTACCTTGATTCTCAGATCAAGTTTTAGAAATAAGATATATTGCTGTACTATCTATAGAAAAACAGATGTAAAGAATCCCCCCCGTTCTGCCCTCCTTAGGCAGAACATTGCACCATGGCACTGAAAAGCTTAAATGAGACTAAAGCACTTAATACCACCAGGATAACATACATTCATTTAATGCACATTGGCATCAGCTGTACAATCTTAACAGTGTATGCTGAAGGGAAAGCAAAAGTTGGTAAAACCTTCATATAGAACAATAAAAGCAGCAAATGTTTCCCACCATTAGAACTGAAAACAAATTTAAGTCTACTTAAAAAAATCTTTTAAAAAATCCACACCCACAAAAAAGCAATGACTTTGTCTTGGACAAAGACAGCCTTGCCCTGAATGCAGGGTGATGTTAAATAAAGTATTTCTGATTTTGAGTTGCTACTTAATGTAGAAACACCACCTTCATGGGCTTTCCTCCAAAACATTTGTGAGTGTGATAGGGTATGCTACCAGTTTATTTAAACTTTTGCTTTCCTTGCTATTTTTAGCTTGTGGAGGCTGGCACAAAACATTTACTAGAGCTTAATGGCTTGTTCTCTCATTGCTATTATTACAAACCATTCATGTGGAAAGTTGTTAACTGTGCAGTTTGAATTCATAGGTGCTTGTTTTCCACTGGTTGACATCAGCATTGATCATGTTGCGCTCGGTGAAGGTAACGTGGCCCTCGGAATCGATGAGAACCACTGTGTTCGTCCTGCAACGGTGAAACAGGACAAGGTTAAGCCTGGGCTCCATTATATGAACTTCCAGGGTGCCATCCCTCATTCCCAAATGTTTTAACTCTTTTTCTTTTTTTTTTCCTTTTCTTTTTCTGAGCACATCATCATCACACTAGCAGGGCAGAAATCATCTTGGCAAGTTCAAATGGGCATTTTAAGTCCCTTCTTCTGCCCCACCATGCTTTGATTCCTTGCTGCCCTTGCAGCAGCTGACACACAAATCTGCTCACTTCAGAGAGTATGATAAAAGCTTAAACATAGTGCAAAGTGCTCCATTCAGAAAGAACGAGCATAAAACTAAGTTTTTCTTCACAGCCTACATGTACCTGTAAGGATTATTCAGTACTTATCTATTCTGGCTATCAGGTTTTCTTACCTTGTTCCATAACCTGGGCAACGAACACATAAAGCTGCATACTTGTTCAATATAGGACGGATATAGTCCTTCCCTTGGTCTTCAATTGCAGGGTCTGGTAATTGACTGAAAAAAAGTAGTAAAGTAGTTAGGAAAAATAAGTTCTCCAATATTAACACACTCATCCCTCTTAAACTGGAAGGAGTTGCAGGACATCCCTGAGATCACAGTCAAAGGCAGGGTTGAAGCAGAAGAGAGGGGTAAAGGACAAATCTCATCAGAAAAGAATGGAATTCTGTGATTAAACCAACCCCTGTACCCACTAAATTCCTGTAATATGAACACACAAAGTGATCACCACGTAATATGAAACAGAGTATTTTAAGAAAGTTCAAAGCTAGTGCATATCCACATGTTCATATTTATTATGAAATGATCATTTCATCTTGAAGTGTGATTTGGAAAGATTACAGGCTTAGTTTTAAATATTGCTTTTTGTAAGTAAATATTTCCCTTTTATAGTCAGATGGTTTCAGATGAGATCAAATGGAATTACTGAACATTAAGGGAAGATAATTTGACTATATTGTATCTCATATCTATGTCTTTTTACTAGTAAAAAGTGTAACAATTTTTTAAAAAATCACTTGATCTGATAGATGAAAAAAGCAATTAAGACAGCTTAGCAGACTTTCCAATTACTACTCATTGCTCAGATGTCTGAGTTCTAATGTAAACTTTTATTCTGAACCACTGAAAAAGGCCACATTCTGCGTTACATTTGGTAAATTCGATCTATATACAAGAAAAAGCTTTGCTTCAGCTCTAGTCACTTCCTACACAGGTAGAAGGTAAACATGAAAGTCATATTGTATTTCGAGTAAACTCCAGCTATCATGTTCTTACGGCTCTTGGTTATTCATCACTGTAAGAAGCTCCTTCACCAAGTCTTCTTTGGTCAGGTCTTGACTTCTGTTGACCACTTCTGTGAAGAGCTGCTTCCCATATTGAAGCTTCTTCCATGGTGTATCCAACAAAGAATTACTCAATCCATATATACCTACACATACACACGCAAAAACCCCCCCCCAGATTAATTGGAAAGTGCATTCTGGTGATTTCAGTTATCATTACAGATTTAAAAAATTTTAGTAAGTGTAAGTGATTCCCCAGCTAACCTTTACCTGCAGGTGTGCCATGAACACACAAGCCCCATTACTAAACAGAAGACCACAGCAGGCTCCATCTTACACTGGGCTGTGCTTAAGCACTTCCCTGTGCTAATTCTCGGTGCTTGGTTTTAGTTGTACTCTAATCCCTATCTACAGCAGCTAGTCTTAACTTCTGGTTTGTTAAACCATGAAGAAGACAGAACAGAATTATATAATTTCTGCAGTCTAGTCTTGTCCCATTTAGCTATATTAATAATAATTTATCTGAGTCTCTGATTTTACTCTTGAAAAATACTGCAAAGCAACACTGGATGACAAGAAGGACCTTCCTCTTTAGAGGCACCCTCTAACCACAATCCAGACAAGAGGGATTACCAAACATCTTCTCTTCCTAAAGGCAGCCATGTACAGAGAAAAGAAATCTGTTGTCTATGCATGGAGACTAGAACTACCTTTGGTACCGCCTGCAGATACCTAGAATGGTGGGTACACTGACATGGATAGAAACTTTTAATGAACTATTGATTCTTTACTGAAATTTGTTAGCAAAAACTTGAATGAATTCAAGGACATTTAATTTTTTTTTTAAAGAATGCAAAAAAAAAGTCAATGAAGATAATGCTTAAGTAGCTGAATTACTAAAACAATACACAGCTACACAAGAAAAAGTAATATTCAGACTTTTCTGAAGAAAACCTACCAGCATTTAGGAAAACAGGTTCTGGTTCTCCTTTGTTTCCATAGTAGCAAATTACATCTCCTTTGGTGGTACTGAAAAATATAAATACAAATTTCTCCTTGAAAAGCCATCAGCTTCTATATTTGATTATGCTCTAATTTCATGCAATCTTCAAGCACAGTAAGATGCTTCTCCCACTGTTACTCCTATGATACCAGACATTGATGAGTTTTATTACCTCCTCCTCTCAAAACACTGTATTAGCTGCACCACTGTCAAGAAGTACCATTATAAATTTTAAACATAACTGCAATAGAATTCAGTAAAACCCCATAACTTCTGCACGGAAGTAGTCAGGCTTAATGACAAAAATATGTATAGTTTTGTTTAACTGGAGATGAAGCTACTTGGGAGAAGGTGGCATGTGAAAACAAGGACCTGTCCATCACAGAAAGTACCTTTTCCCCATCTTCTCTTTTGAATTCCTGCTGCATTCTAAGCCACTGACTGCTGTGGGCCATTTTAGATGGCAGAAGTGCAATTTAGACCCACTTCCAGCAATGCTGCAGGGCATGGTTGGGTCTTTTGTGCATTTTTGGGCTGTTTTCAGATAACTGCAGTCACTCTTTGAATCTCTCTCTAATTGTAGGCACTGACTGCAGTACTTGCTCTCTCCTGTGCTCAGAGTACAAGGAGGGTCTTGCACAAGGTTCAGAGACAGCTTCCAACACTGCAAACAGCTCCTATTTCACAGAGATGGTATCAGCATATCCAAACAGCATAGACTCAAGTCGTCACACGATATTGACAACACAAACACCAAACCAGCTGATAAGGGAAAAAAAAAAAAAAAAGAAAGTCATCAATAATCCTTGTGTGCCCTGTGGGAAATGGATTGCCATTAGATGGCTCACTCTCAACATCCCTCAATCAGCTGACATGGAACAGTGATTCCTCAGATCACTTCCAGTTGGTGGGGTTTGGCTTTTTATTTAATTTGCCAGAATACAGAAATGAGATCTAATTCTGTACTTCCCCCTAGTGATTCACATGCTCACAGTTACCAACAAACACATTCTGACCATAGTTCAGCTTTTGATTTGTCTCCCATGCTCCAGCTCCTTAGACAGCAAATAGACTTTTTAAATTGAAAAAAAACCAAAACAAACACAAAGAAACACAAAACTTGCAGTTAAGATTGAATTTGGAGTAAGCAGCATAAAACATAATACAGGAGAGAAGCCATTTCCAGCTCCTCATTTTTTCCTAAGATAAAAAGGAGTATCTCTGCGCTGATGCAAATCAGAGTATATAGAATGCAATCTCATTAATGATGTACTGGAATTTAAATTGCTCTGCATAACTTAGCATCCGCTACTCTTAATAATAACCTTAATAACAAGCAAAACAGTCTTGATTTAGCTGTTTATATTCTTCTTGAAAAGCCATTATGAAAGACATTCTACAGTGTCCTTTGCAAGACAGGCAAATGAAGAAGGAAATAGTAACTTATTAATTATAGAAGTCAGAGGAGTCAAGAAGAAGAATACAAAAAACCCCCACATAAAACAAAACTGGAGCTGCCTTTCTCTGAGCACTACTACTCCTCCTCTCAAACCTATGAGATGTTTCTGATACTGCACAGAAAGATGATCAAGATTTCAGCACAGGTAGAAGACAGCAATTACAGCAGGCATATTGTGTACTCTACTTTTGTTGTTAAATATAATATAAGAAGCCCTCAGTTATTTAATTTACAATTTATCTACTGTAAAAAAAAATGTGTAATTTTCCTGAACTTCCCTTTAGTGGCTTAAAGTACATTTATTTTCCTTATCTTTGTTTTTCTTCCCATCCTTAAGATCCTTGTTTAAATTTCCCTTATGCTGATGTCAAGACTTACTGACCACTTGAACTCCGCACAGACAACTGCAACCCTAGGTTTTTTCAGTTAAGGCATCAGCAATTACACAAACTATTTTGAATTTTTCATTGGTGCATTAACTGCTCTCTTTCCAAATACCTGCTGTAGATTGTCTATGAGGAAAAAAGATTAGACCAGTTGCTATCACCTGAGGTGTACAAGACAGTGTTAGATGGAAATGTGGACAAATGGCCCAAGCAAGCCCTGAACACAGCTGTAAGACAAGTCCTGTCATAGATGAGACTGCATGCTGACTAAGTAGGCACTGCTGACTTCCTTTAGAATGGCTTTTTATGTGAAAGAATATAATCCTCCAGCATCTCTTCCGAGATTTTTGTCACTGAAAAATTCAGTAACAAGAACCCCTGGAGTTTATCAAGAAGGGGAATACATACAAACTGCAAGGTCACTAATTCAGGACATCTGTATTGTATTGTATCCACACTTCTCCAGATGGGTGTTTTCACTTTCCTCCACTGCCGCTATCTTCCGTCAAAAGAGGACTAAAGCCTCCCAAGAGACTTCTGAAATGGGGATACTTTCAAAATTTAGTTCACTGTGCCAGTCAGCTACGCCTTCTTTTATCATTTGGCTCTGCCTATTCCCTTCCTACTGTTTACAGGTACTCAGTACTGAACATCAAACCAGAAGCCAAGATGAAAAATCACTGTAAGCTTGATCACAGCAATAGCCTCAAAACCCTGGCCCGTACTCAAGATTTTCTTTCCTCCCATCCTTACAAGCATAGATACCAATTTCACTGGAGAAGTAATAAAGGCATAATTAAAGTGATGACAATAGGACCCAACAGACATATTTTGAAATCCCAGCCATAGCTGACAGCAGAAAGAAACTAAAATTATGCTCTTAGATACATCATTCTGTCAAAAAATGTAAGCAATAACAAATGTTCTAGGAAATATTCTAGGCAGCATAAATCTCAGTAGTAATAGAAGCTTCACAGCAACATGGAAGCCATACAGAGTTTGCCACAATCACTTCTTAATGCTGGTGAAACATAAGCAATGTCCTTCTGCACGCCTGCCCTGCTTCAACTTCAAGGTGGCTCCAAGTCATGTCGAACAAAAACGCAGAGTGAAAGAAAAAGAAAAAAGGCAGTGAGGCAGTAAAGCTCCACAGAGTATGGTTATCACCAAGAGATCACTCTCCTGGGCATTGAGCTCTACTCTGCTAACAGGGTGAATATTTTATAGACAAGGACATTGGATTGTTTTATGAATAATGTGTGCATGTATTTTTTGTGCAAGGACAAAAGATGAAATTGGCAGCTTGAAATGCTTAACAGTAGTTTCAAATAAGTAGTATGGTTCACAGATTAATTTTCTTTTCTTCAATGTTCATGAGCTAATCAGAAAACTCTTTCTGTTCTGAAGCTAAAAACAAACAAGCAAACACCAAACCACCAACTATAAAGCCCAAACATACCACCTACCAAAATGAAATGGTGAAAAGAATTCTGCCAGATACAGCATACAAAGTCTGCCTTGAAACACTACTCTGATTCTGTTGTCAGTGTCTGAACATTTCTTTGGTGGTGTCCTAGTACTTTGGGCCAGGCAGAAGTTGACACCAGAGGAAAGAGATAAAAGCTTTTCAGAAGCATTTTTCTTTCTTTTGACATTGGCCTGTCTGTCTACCAGGAATGACTGAAGATCTATGCAGAAATACCTCCTTTTCATGAAGGAGCCACAAGAAGCAAGACAGGTGTACTCTGCAAATGGTGATACTGCATTTGGACAGTGCATGAGAAGAAATGTAAATGAGCTTACAGAGCAATCCTGGTGACTTGACTCTTTTCACACCAGCACTCTGATCCTATCTGACTTTCCACACCAAAGGCACCTAAATCCAGTCTCTGGAGAGTAATCAAATCCTTCCCACCCAGCCAGGTCATGGTACTGAACCAGAGCCTGCAGGTGATGGTAAAGTTTACTACATTTTCCCTGCAGGGATTGAAAACTGGCTTTGACAGGTGAGAGCAGAGAAGCTCACCCAAAAGGCACTCCTCTGCAATCCCCTCCAGCTGACTTGTGTGAAAGGGACAATTTGTCTATCCGTCATGGAGAAAGTGATTCACTCTTGTTAAACAAGGATCTTATTGCACATAAACTATATGGGTTCTAACTGACAACCTGTCAGAGACTCTAAACTTGCTGGGTGGGTGACAGGAAGCTGCTAATTTGTCCTTCAGGGCAGTCGGTATTACACACTTGGCAGTAAGGAGCACAAGTGAGATGCTGCACAACAGCCCTGACACAAGTCAGAGATACCCATGAAAGCCTAAATAAGTGTAGCAGTAGATTTGCTGGACAAAAACACAGGTTTCCCCAGGACAGAAATGATGTTCTGATCATCAACAAAAGCAGCTCACTGCCTAAAGGTATTATCACAAATGGAGAAAGAAGGAAAACTCCTTTGAATATTGAGCAGGTATTTCCTTAGAGACCAGTCCAGCCACTGATAACCTTGTTCCTCTCTAATCAGACCTATGGATAGTCAAAATCAGAGGAGTGGCAACGCCGCCTCCCTGGAAGCCAATTTTGCAGCTGCACAAAATTCCAAATAGACACTGTTTGCCACATGCTATAATTCAACATAAAAGTATGTTTAGCAAACTGGATAAATATTCATGACTCTCATACTCAGCAGGTACACCCAAGATGATAAACTGGAAAATCAGAAAAATAAAACTACTAAGTAATTTTCTTAAAACAAGAAATCAATAGTATTTAAATTGACATCAAGAGATGCCAGAGAGTAAATAGATTATTACACTAAAAGTGTCAAAACCCATGCATGTTAAAAATAAGAGTCACACCAAGCTGTGGAAATAAACAATGAGATTTTACAACCTCTATATTTGTTTCCAGCTCTCCTCCTCATATTACTGCACCTGTTACCTAGCACACTGTCATCATAATTATACAGAGAGAAGACAAAAATTTTCTGAAAGATGTACCTGAAGATTCCAACATTGTGAATCTCTCTAGATATACTGCTTACAGTCAGCAGTATGGTGCTCAGGTACACCCCTCCCTATCACTGCTTCATTTACACTTTCAGTCTGAGTTTCCTTTCCATTTCACACGGTCTAACAGAGCCAATCACTATTTGTTACACAATGGAAGAACATGTTAAGAGTCCTCAATCTTTGTTTTGAACAGTTACATGGCCCAACAAAACAGCATCAACTACAGTAACATTTTCTATTTACACAGAGAAGTAGCTCCCATTCATATACCACATTTCTCTTAGGAGTAATTCTAATTTCCTAAAATGACAAGTTTACAAATCTTATTGAAATTGCTCTGCATCATTAGCTTGCCAAGAATTTCATTTCATCAGAGTATCCAAGGCTAAGGACATGTCAAAACAGAGAAGTTAATCAACACACACAGCTTTCAGAGTGATACTCAACAAGGAATTATGACCTGTAGCATCACGGAAAGACTATTCAATTGAGCATACAACTCTCCATCAGCCCAGCATGGAGGAATAAACAAACAAAACCAATGCAGGAATGATTGCCTTACATAATCATCAATCAAACCAACTTTAATATCATCATACTAGCAGCCATTATGACTATTCTATTTACCTAAATTTAAACAAAGAAACTCAAACTAACTGCTTGCTAGGTCACATCTTGAATATCATGTTTGCTTGAAAACGTGTAAGATTATTTCTTCTGTTGCCTTTTCAATTAAAGACAGCCTTCCAATCGATGCAATCTAGCCAGGCAGCAACATACATCAGAAAGCAGAAAAAGTCAAATCCTCTGATCATGGTAAAAATTAATTTAAGCAACTGAAAAATTTTGGGAAGTCTCTGGTGGGACAATGAACTTTGTAAAGTAGAGAGTAAAAAGACTAAAAAGCATCAAACCCTCCAACTGCCTAGCCTGCTTCTGGATTGAATTTCTGGAAACATAACCTGTATGTTTATTTCTAAGCAGGCACACCAAGCAGAAATACACTTGTGTTATCTTCACAGAACTGACTGGTAAGTCTGAACCACCAGCTGAAGGTGGTCTAATATAGAAAGTGAAAAACATAAACACAAGGCCAGTTAATGAGAGGGTGCTAGAAATTATTTCTACTGAAAACAGTAAACACTATGGCCTTCTTCTTAAAGTGTATTCCCAGAAGCATGCAGAGAAGCTGAGTGGGACAAGGTCCTGCACCATCAGGTTGTCTAATAAGATTAATGTTTTGCACCAAGTGTGCCAAAGCAGTAGTGTGCTCCTGGCAGTTTAGATGTGCTCCCAGTCATGCAGTGTGCATCCAAGTGGGAACTGACACATGGCCTGAATATGGCTTAGCCCTGGATTTCCATTCTTCTCAATCAGGCAGAACGCAAAGGAAAATCAGCAGATGGACTTGTGCATACACACATGCAGTGGAAAGGACTGTGCCAACCACACTGATCACGATCAAGTATCCAACATCCTTGCTCAGCTACAGAAACTTTAAGTTAACCTACGCTGTCTTGTGCTGATTTTTAATGTTTTGGGAAAGATTAATGACACAGCCACTCTGGCAGGAATAATAGCTTGAAAGCTTTCAGTTGTTCTAATCCTGCTGCAGCATGTCACCTTTCAGAGAAAAAAGGTGTCTGAGAAATGATGAGCCAAGGTTTTGTTTTCTCAAAACACAAGCCCCAGAGCCTTCAGGGTAAAGACTGGCTACAGCCTATCAGGAAGTCGCAAAAACTTTTGTGGGAAGCAATGCTTAGAATACAAGATAGCTCTCCAGTGTTTGAATGAAAAAAAAAAAACAAAGGAAAGGATGACTACAGTAAAATTAGGACCTTGCATGCCAATTAGCAAAAAACATGAGCTCTAACTTTAGTTTGTGACAGGCTTTTGTATTGTTACACTCCACTGCTATGACGTATATGTACAGCACTGCTATTATCTTTCTCCCTCTGACATTGGAACTGTGATGTTTTGTAGACTTACTTCAAGTCAGCTGCTAATAAATTAAATCCATTGTAAAGATGTCCCTCTACTGAAACTTTCTTCAAGTAAGAGTAGCTGTCCAGATCTGCAGTCAAGAAGTTTGTTACAAGAGCACCTAAGAAAGAGAAGTACATAGAGCAACTTGTATGTGCGTGCTGACTATTCTGACAGGCCTGGTAAAACAAACAGAAAGATAAAGATTCCTGTTGCCAACAGACTGTAACAGTGGAAATAAACCCCGACCACAAGATCAAACCAAATAATGAACCAACTTTTAAAAGTCTTATACCATTGTAACATGTTCACGTTAAGAGCTTGACTTGTACTCTGAAGAACTCAGTAAAAGCTCTTGGTCAAAAATTCTACAGAATTCACATTTACTAACTACTGTAGACTGGATGTGCCTTTCCTCTCCTCCCACCTTACAAATTCTTTCTTGTCTTGCTTCATTTCCCTGATATATGACCTAAAATTAAATACAAATGACATGGTTCATTTGTTTTTCTGTATAACATGTTTTGTCATTGCAATACATTCCCAATCCAGTACTTTATGACAGTTACAAACAGACCTACTTTGATTTTAAAAAAAGCCACAGATTTGCTCTTTTGAGCATCCTCTTTTAAACAGGGTTTCTCCTATTATTTCTGCTCCTCTGATTTATCAGTGGCAAAGAAGAATCTTTTAGGCTACCTCCAGCAGAATCCAAGTTGCACTCTCTGACATAGGTGTTTGAATACGAATATGCACTTTTTAAAAAGTCCACTGTAATCTAAAACTAGGTCAGTGCTTGGCTAATTGTTCTGCCTGTTAATTAGAATTACTTTCCAGAGGAGACAGTGCTGGATTTCTTGTCTTAATGCGACTTCAGGCTCTAGGCATTACATCTTGCTTTACTTTTGCCTCAAAAAATCATTATCCAAGTCAAGTTCCTCACATATGTACTCAAACTCATCCATTCAAAAATTCTTCTTACAGCACATAAACACTCTACTTGTCCATAAAGCTGTGTTAAGAAAATGAATATTGTAATCATCACTATTTTACTGGAATACCAGGGCTTGTTTGTCTACTTTCTTTTCGTTTTTAAATTTATTTCAACTCCTTCATACCTCTTCCTTTTGCATTTTTATCAATGTTTGGCTGCATATAGTTTGTCAGGGCTGCCATCTTGCCCTTCTTACTGATTCCCAGCCATGTGCCACCTTCTTTTCCTTCCTCCATATCCAGACCTAATGGAATAAGTAGGAGTTAGGTTATTAAATACATTAAATTTAAAAAACATCTTTCAGACTTACAACATGTTTTCCTCAGAAGTATAAGGAAGAAGAAAATTTCTTTTCAGAAAAGCAACACCAACACCCTAATAATAAAAAAATCCAGGCGCTGATTCCCTTGTAAGTTATATGAAAACCACTGAAAACATCAAGACATACATACCACTAAGGATCTCATTGCTGCTGTCCCAAAAGTCGGCTGATTTGGATGGTCTGTGGTAAAATTCATCTCTATTAGCTGCTAGAATAAGCCTGCAGAACACAAGAGGAAAAAAGACACTATTACTTACAAATTGGAACTTCACAGTACAGGCAGGAGCAGAATCCAATTTTTGCCACAGCATTAACTCATTTTAAGCATGAAACCATCCTTTATCTCCCATCTCACCTTTATCACTCAGTGTAAAGGTCGACTGACATCTGACAGCAGCCTTCTCTCTCACAGTCACGAGACACTCAGCAAGTTCATCTTGTGAGTGAATGAGGCAACTGGTATTTTCAAAAAATAGTACTTACAACAGAGGACACTGAATTAAGATTGCATAAAGTACTTTAAGATTCCTCAGCATGAAGTTACAGCTTAATTAAGGAAAATTATTATTTTTCAATTATTTTTTAGGAAGTGTTTTTCATTGGTAGAACATCTTTACCTGAGGAGCAGATAATGGATTTGGCTGATCCAAGTAAAGGCAAAAGACAACTGTGACCCCAGGCAAGCCCTGTTTGGAGGCTCACAGCAGCAGGTGACTGCAGAAAGCCCTGCACAGCTCCAGCACAGCTCCCAAAGTCCTGCTCATCAGTACCCACAACACAACTTGGCCTTTATTTCAATTGCGAGACAGTGAACGCTCCCCTTTCTCTCCAGCTATGTTGCCTAATTTAATTTTAATGAAATGCCATCTTTCAAAAACCTGCAGATTTTCTTAACCGGTTTTCCATAACCTCAGTACCTTCTTCACTGTCAGTTCCTCCTACCAGCTGCATTTCAATTATGTCTACACAGGAGAAGACAAGTGTGCTACTGGAAACTGAAGACAGACCATACAATTTTAATTCTAATTTTTAGCCACAACACACAAGAATCAATTCCAATGACATCTCATTACTTTATTCAGCATTCAGATGCACTGACATTCAGCAGGTTTCTGAACTTTCCTGCAAATTCATCTCTTCCCTAATACACTCTTTTAAAAGAGGATTGCAAAGTGCAAGTTGCATATTAGAAATACTACAGAAAAAGAATCATAATCAACTCTAGAGAAACTAGAAGGACCTAACACTTCAACAGCATCCTTTCTGTAAGGTAAGTGCTTAGTATTTTGCCCAAAAAAGATAGCATCTGTTGGAAAGCAAACTGTGGGTACATTTTTCCAATGCAAAAATAATATTGTTCCTTTCAAACTTACACAATTTCTCTTCTTCTAGCTGATTTAAGTCTTTGAGCTATAGGCTTTCTGCTGGTTTAACAAATTTCTGTCACCTTCTTCAACATACTCCATTAACAGGATGCAGCCTCCTTTCACAGACTTTTATTTAAATGAACATCTCCACTGTTAAAAAATAGTTTGGCTGAAGTGCATTTCTCACCTCCTGAAGCTTCAATTATACTTTGCCTTCAATAATTCTTGACATGAAACTACGGTTTGTTTATAATATCTAAATATTAAAAATAAGTGAAGTCTTTCTTGCGTGATTGAATATTCCCCATCTCAAGTTTAATGCAGATTCCTAAATTTAGCACAAGGCTAGTTTACAAGAGCATAATAATAAAAACATCTTTATTTTGTCTTTTATGAAACATAATTATACTGAAAAGGAGCAATATTAAGTGACCCTCATCTTCTAATAAATTGCAAAAAGCCTATTCAGCTATTTTTATAGCTCAAATAATTCAACTATATTAGGATTTACGTATCAAGATTTACTTTAATATCGAGAGAAATGAAAACATGAGAAATCATTCCATTAAAGCAATTTCCTTCAATGCAATTCGGCTCCAGAAAAGAGGCTGTGATTATAGCTTTGAAGCTTGAAACATTTATTTATTTGTAAGACATACTCAGTACTATTCAGAAAGATGTAAAGGCAGCATATTACCTCTGACAATAATAATGGACTACAGGAAAGTGCTTGTTACACTGCACTAAACTTTACCACAAAGAGGCCCCAAGGGACCAAACAGAACAGGTTGCAAAGGTACAGGCAGATGGATTTGTTAGTGTGTCACAAGGGTGAGCTCTTTGTTTAATTAGATGCTCAAGAAAATTGGCCAATATATTGGTCTAGAAACCAGAATCTACCTGGATGGAAATCTCTCCTAAGTGTTACAGAGAACATGTTTTAGCTTGGCCATTTTCTTCTAGCCAGTAAACTCAGTCAATGAGAAGCTGTTTGTCTTTCAACTTTTAATGCCTATTACAGATACTTTCTTTTAGTTAGAGATGCAAAGCAGAGAACAGTAAGGAAAGTTTAATTGCCTCCTTCATGATGGACAGACCAATTAGTATGTCTGCAGGCACAGGAATCCCCTTTTGGTTGGGAAAACTGTTCCAAGACCTCGCCATTAAATAAACAGAGCTACAGCACAGTGATGCTCAAGCTGTCAAGAAAAATCACCCTTAGCAAGGACTAGTTGAGAGATGTCTAACTTGGTCTAATGGCTGTAATGCTGCTTGGAATTAGGAGGGCTGGGGACCACTCCCAGCTGATATTCAGACCTATGTCAGTCAGAAAGCTGAGGCAAAGGTGGAAAAAAGTAGGAACATTTTAAAAAGAAAGAAGTTCAACATTTTTCTGGATAAAGAAAAGCAAAAAGATTTAGTTATGGTGTGTTAAGGAAAATGAAAAAGGGACTAAAGTTATGTATCTGCTTTTAACATCTCATGCCAAGAACACTGTGGCCTGGCATTTATCACCCAAACAGGTGCCTCAGAGTGATTTATCTCAGAGATACAGAGAAAGGCACTGCTTAACAAAAGAGATAGAGGAAGTTAAATACCATTAAATACCCCTGAATTTGGGCCAAACATCTCAAAAGTGTTGTCTTATTCTGACACTGACAGCAAGTTGTTTTCTGATATAAATTAATAAGTTCAACCTGGATGCAATTTTTTATAGCAGGCAAACTACTGTAAGTTTTACTTTTAAATATTGATCGTGGCAGAAAGTTCACTTGGCAAGCAACTGCAGTTTACATCCAAAGGATTTTCCCAAGAGGCATCAAATTGATGAATCTGTCTTTCGCTAACTACCAACACAAAGAAAGTCAGACCAAATAAATGGATATATTAATTCAGCACCAGTCACATCATAAACAAAACCCCTTTTTAGGCAGGCTCCAGATGCAGAAAGGAATGCACTCTGTGGACAATTGAGGTTTCAGTTCTCATTTCCTTTCTATCTATAGAATGGGATCTGCTTCTTAATACGAGAGGACAGGAAAACAAGTCAGTGAAAGGCACAACCATTTACTGAGCAGACTGACTCTGATGGTTTCTGGATGAATACCAATACTTGTACCCTACACAGTAATATGGAACCTACACAGTATATATAAATACAGAAAGCAATAAACCTTGACAGCCTGCTTATGCCTGAAGTGCTGTCTTTCCATTACATACTCAGTGTACCCAGATACTGATGCTGGACATGAAATTTAAAAATTAAGGGCTATAATGAGGGAGAAGATGATTACAGGAAGTTTAGTATTCTGGAAACTCACTGTATGACATTGATACATTCTTATAAACTTACCTAGAAGTCTGCAAGCTTATTTTTTCTTAAGGTTTTGGCTCAACATTTCATACACATGACTTAGTTTATTGTCTACAGTATTAATTGCAAACAGATTTTGGGGAGGGGAAAGGCTAGAACACTTATTAGAAGTTCCTTGGTTGCAAACTGGAAGCCCTAAATGTATCTACCATACTGAAAGCAGGGAACAGCTACAACTGTGATGCCCAACCAATAAGATTCCCATTAATTAATAAAGTAGAAGGCAAGACTTTCAAAAATGGGAGTACAATATTCAAAGGACTTATACAGCACATGACAGATCACCAGCAAAAGGTCCATGACTAGAAAGCCCCAGACAGTCTAAAACCAACCTGTTTCTCAAAAGGTTGCAGTAACTCCTCCAGTGAGGAAAGACATGAAGCTAAACACACAATTGAATACCTAATACTGATTTGAGTTTGTAATTCACACCCTGGCTACAAAAAGAAATTGCGTGAAAAATTACAGAAGCAAGTCTGTTTTAACTACAACCATCTTACCTGTATGCATTTTTGGAAACTGGTCGGGGGTCAAATTTGAATAGAAGGATGCACATTGAAGAACTGATGTTTAAATCTTGCTTCTTCCACAAAGGCTCAATGCAAGGTCATTCTGTAATAGCCTAAAATGTAAATAAAGATCATCTACTACACTGCAAATTATAAAAAGGTAAACTTGCTTCTATGCTGAAGTTCAAGGATTGCAATGTACTGACTAATAGCTCACAATAAAAAATAAATAAATAAAATACAACTTCCGAAACAGATTAGTTTTAAAGACTGGTTTACTAACCAAATTCTTATGGCAGTGTTTTAAAAGTTATGCCTGGCTAGTTCAGATTTTTAGGAAAGAAACATGCATCAGGTAAATACTGATAAAGGCTAGAGTGTTAGCAGTACATGAAAAAAGACTTATGTAATTTTCTGATAATTACCAATAAAGTACCGTTACTTTTTTTCCCTCTCTTAAGTAAGGCAAATGCTTCTGTTAGAATAAAGGAGAAAAGAAGACTCAAACTGTTGCAGAAGCCAGAAAAAGCCTGATTAAAGATACTCACAGACCTGCAAACAAAGTATACTTTAGGCCAAGCTGTTATCAAAGTCCAGGAGAAATTATTGCTCAGCATTTGGTAAAAGGTCAGGTACAAACAGAAATACACTGGACATTTTGTGCCCAGAGTTTACATTTTGATGAGGAGTTTCCAGCACTTGTGCTATATTTAAAATTCTGGCCATGCAGATGGCATGACAAATGTGCTTTCCATTTCAAACCAAGAAAACAGCTTTCAAATATTTTTTGTTGTCCAATTAACATTTTTCTGGTAATAAAACTGCAGCCTGATCTTTATTTTTTGTGGCTGCTAAACAATTATCAGAATGCTACCACCCAATGACACACAACCATTTTTTATTGCTACTGAGAGCTTTTGCCATGCAAGGGCTTTCAAGGTAAATCGAGGGGAGAGGGAGGCAGAATTCAACACCACAATTCTAAGGCCATCTGAGCAACCCAGGATTTTTAACCATACTTTCAAAATATGTAGAAAGTGTCTTGCTCTTTAATTTCCACATATTTTGTCAGAAGAGATATCAGGAAATGGATCATCTTGACTACATTTCATGTTATCAGAAGCACAGCTGCAAGTGCAGCATTTATACAGATTTTTTTTTTTTTTAATTAACAGCTTGCTGTTGGCTCCTGTTAAGTCACAGTTCAGCACTACAACCAGCCTGCTGTTGTTTCATGGCACAACAAGCTCAGTCTTACAATCTAATATCCTGCAAAGAGACTCTTCTGCTGCAAGACATGAAATAACTCAAAAAGGGGTGCAAGACTCATGACATGCTTGACAAGGAAATTAGTGCACAGGAGCGTGTGTGTGAGTATATATATATATATATATATATCAAAGTATTTTAAATTCTGTTTGCTGACAAAAGGAATTTCCCTCCCAAGTTGACTCATAATCTCTGAGCTAAGAGCAGCAATAGCAGAGCTATCCCAACTGTTTTCTGTTCAACAGGTTGCACAATAAGGCACTGAGAAAATGGAATTAGATCACACTGTTGGCTTTCTTTGCCTCTATCACATCAATCCCAAAACAACTGCCTAAGAAATTAATCATAAAGTGAAGACGCAGTCTTGAATTTTGGATAACTGATTTACTAGCCAGTTGTTTAAAAAGGATCATAGCTAGCTTTAATAGAGAAAATCTAACCAGTTTTGAGAAGCTGATATGCCCCTTCTCAGACTCCTATTGCTCAATTTTCAGTAGACTGCAATCATACTGGACTTGAACCAAGTTCAGGAAGACTTGGATCTTCTACATACAAATTATTTAAAAACCAAAAGTCATAGCTCAGATCACCTTCAAATCTATGGTTTTAGTGGTTCCTATCTACAGCCCTAATCCTTAAAACTATCTTTTTGGCAAAGTGCAAAGAAGCTCACTTGGTGAAAGCAGGGATACAAAATACAATTTTAATGATAAGCTATCACAGAGTACCCTTGCTGACTACAGAGATATGGCTCTAGTATTCATTAGGTGTCCTGCCAGATAATTAAATTGATTACTCAATAAAAAACTGTTTGCAATTAATCACTCATAAGACTACTATTTTAATAAACAGGTTTCAGGCTCCATTAGCTGATTTATTGAGTTCCCTTGAAATAATCAATTCAGTCCAGCTGTTCATGCAAAGTTACTGGCAAGCATAAAGATTACACAGAAACTGCCAGTCAGAAAACAGCAGCAAAGTAAGTTTGCAACTCTCCTCACAATTATCTAGGACAAATAGTTTGAACATTTCAACGCCTTTCTAGAATCCCCAATCATTATTATTAGGTACTACTACTTTGACAGAACTATCTTTTTGTCACCCCATGAACCCTGCTTGATGTTATTACAATTCTTTAATTACATTTATGCTTTTATTAACGCTAAATATCAAACCAGCATTTTTTATCTTGGACTCCACCTGCCGGCCTTGAGACAAGCATAAATGTTTATAGGTCCTAGATAAAAAGTCCAACTTTTTTTTTTTAATTTAGACAGAAGTGTTTAAGCCAGATAAAACAGAGCTACCCCTTAAAATAGTAGCCACACTTAACTGGCAGAGGAGGCAAGCAATGTATTTTGGTATCCTCTGCTCTAGGCTGGAGACAGTGAAGGCTTACTGCTCTCTGGATAATGAGCTTTTATAAATTCTAGTTTGCTTATTCCCAGTCAATAAGACAACAGTTACCAAGGATGACATATTAGCAACAATCTCCTATTTCTGTAATGTTTCTAGTTTGCTGTCCAACTTATGCCTAATACACCCAAACCAGCTTGACAAGAACCACAAACATCCTGTAATTAAGCGTTCTGCTCCAAATGGCACTGCTAGTTGGAAATGATATTAAAGTAACTAACATTCTTGTTCTGTGCTACTGCACTCTGTTAGACAGCACAGTGTGTTGTTTTGCTCATTTGAAGGATCTGTTAAAAGCCTGAGTGGATACATGCCAGCATAAGGTAGCATTTAGAGGGACTATCAAGAGATCCAAACATGATAGATTGTGTATGTGCTTTTCACAGGGTTCTACCATCATTTGGTTGATTAGAAGCAATCAGTTCACAATTTGGCATAAAACTATTTTACCCTTAAGAATTCCCAGTAGCAGGCTTTGAAAAATGAAGCCATTTGTTATGTATTTTGTATTCACAAATGAAGCATCATAAATAACATCTGTCAGTTACCACAGTAATCTCAATTGCTTCTCAACTGATCCAAAAACTATTGTTTAGGTGCAGTCTAAACCACAGCTAAAAATCATTAGTTACTAGAATCTTCTAGTTTTATGTACCACAACAATTACTTGTGGTCAGCAGAGTACAAAACTATTTTACTGTCTCTTTTGAGTATGTGCAAACGAAACTGAGCACTTCAGTCCTCAAATGCCCATAGAAGGGCCATTAAATTGGATGCATTTTCTTGCACTAGTGAAATGAGGGGTTTTTTAATAGCGAAATTCAAAATCCTCAAAAATAAGAGATGCTTGATTAGTTCTCAAAAGTCATCTGGTTTTTTTTCTCAGAGGTAAGTGTCACATGCATTTTTAAAACTATTTTTACTGTTTTGTTTCTGCACTTCCCTTGTGTAGCACATGCTCCTCTGCAGTAACACTAATAACTAAAGATGAAGTGGAATAGATGGCTCTATAATTTGATGACTTCCAGGTCGCTCCCTATAAAGACCATTTGTAAATAACCCAAGCTTTGCCACCCTACCAAGGTGAAGAGTCAATCTTCACTTCAAGAGACAGCAACGCAAACGCACAACCCTCATGAAACAGAGAAAATAAAATGTAAGGCGAATGGCACTCCCAGGTTTAATGGGCTAATTTTATTTTCAGCTGCTTAATTTCTCTCTGGCGTTTTACTAGATTAGGTCCACTGTACAGCTCCCATGAGGAACGAACGCCAGTAAACACAACCTTTCACCACACCACTTTTCAGAAACATTTACAAGGATGCAATAAAACGGCCTTTCCCCCAGTTTCTCAAGAGCACGAGCTTCTCCTCAGCCACGGATCTGCAGAGCCAGAGCCTTTTGCTGGGCTTGTTCCTTAGATAAAGGCTGGATTTTTAGCTTGCACAATTCTTAGGTTTTCTTCACTGAGGAACCACCAAAAGGCGTTAGTGGATTTCACCGTCTCTCTGTGACTATTTCTTGACCTCGAAGGGTCACCACGTATTAAAACTTAATTTAAAAATTCCTTTATTGCTCTTGTACACTTACAATTACCCCTTTCCGTGACGCAAATACCGACCAGCCACGACCCACGCAGGAATGAAATGCCAGCGCATAACCAAGGAACACAGGTGGGAACTGACACCTGAAAACATCCCCAGAGGTGCTGCTGGATAGATTTTAAATAGAAACCGTAAGCAAATGGCGCTGAGGAGCAGCACTTTGCTGGGCGGGGAGGGCCGGAGCTGTGGCGGTGGCCGGGAAGGGCACACAGCCCCCCGAACCAGGCGGCTGGTGGCAGCCGAGCCGCCCCCGGGCCATGACCAAGCCCGTCCCGCCGGCACAGCCCGCTCGCCCCTCACTCCCTGCCTCCCTCCCTCACTCACCCACAGCCGCCGCTCCGCTCCGCGCGTTCCCCGCACCGCTTCCGGAGCGCGGCCGGGCCGCAGCAGCACCGCCCCCTCCGGGGGCCGGCCCGGCTCCTCCTCCCGCCGGCACCGCCGGGACCGGCACCATCCCTGTGCCCTGTGCCCTGTGCCCCGGCCCGGCTCCTCCTCCCGCCGGCACCGCCGGGACCGGCGCCATCCCTGTGCCCTGTGCCCTGTGCCCCGGCCCGGCTCCTCCTCCCGCCGGCACCGCCGGGACCGGCGCCATCCCTGTGCCCCGGGCCGGGCCCGCCGGCACCCACACCGACAGCTGGCCCTGTCCCCCCCTGGGCCCTGCACCGCCGCGGGTGTGTGAGGGGCCGGCGCGACACCGCCCGGCATCCCCCAGCGCACTGGGGGACTCACAGTACGTGAGCTGCTCCTTGCTGCCTCAGCCTGCTGCCAGCATAGCTGGGTTCAAGCTGAGACAGGAGAGTCAGGCATTAGAAGAATTGTCACCCTTAGGGTGGTCAGGCATTGCAGCAGGTTGCCCAGGGAGGTGGCAGAGTCGCCATCCCTGGAGATGTTTAAGATCTGGTAATGTGGTTTAGTGGTTTACAGAGGCTACAGTGGTAGTGCCAGGGTGGACTTAATGATCTTAGAGATCTGTTTTAACCTTGCTGATTCTACGATTCATTGAAGGTGTGAAATAATAACACTAAATGCCTGATGTAATTTGCACAGGGCTCACACCTCTGCGGGTAGATAAACACAGGGCTGGGCTGTTTACAATCTCAGCAGGTTTGGCTGTAGCTCCTGACCCCTCTAGACCAAGGATCCTGTGTAGGATGCTGTTCCATCATCACCTTCAGCAGACACTGTGCTTCCAGGAAGGCCCCAAAGTTACTGAGTCCTGACATTTCAATAGGATGAATTCTAGCCAGGACAGCTCTCCTGAGGATTAAGGAAAATGCAAGTGACAACATCAAATTTGCTTTCAGTTATTAGCACAGCATGATTGGAACTGATGATCAAACATTTAGTAATTTTACCTAGATCTGTAGATTTAGGTTGGGATTGGATCTGTGTCACCTTTTTGTCCTACTGAAATATGAACATTTTGTTTTTCAAACAAAATCTCAAACTTTATTTCTGACTTTTTTTTTCATGGGTGGCAATAGAGAGTTTCAGTGGAGCCTGTAAATTATAAAACATTTTATGGTGAAGCCTGTAGAGAAACACCATAAAAGCCTGGTGTGCTCTTCAACGTTCTAACACTGATACACACAATACACACAAAATGTGAAACAGTAATTAGAAGAATTCCCAGGGGTATACGGACGTGTTAGGTGGCTTGCAAGGCAAAATCCTTTATCGTGGATAGAGAAAACCTGAAGTCAATTGTCAGCTTTAGCACTGCTCTGACATATGACATTGAGCAAGTTCATCTCAATGCTTTCCGTCTCCATCGTCAACAATGGGATGATCGCATTGACCTTCACAAGGTCTCTTGAGATCTACTGATAATTACTGGGTGAGTGTCTATCATCATTCTTTGTACTATTGCTTCTGAAACACAATAATAGATTGCAGTTATTACCTTGAGACATACAAACCTAGAATGTATTTATGCTTTCAGGTACAGAGTTGTTATTTAAAGCAGTTATGTGATGACTAAGTAGACAAATTATACAAATTTCTGTTACATTGAAATTGGTAAAACGCATGCACATTAAATATAATGTATTGTTCTTTTTGGCACTGTTTGAGTCTCAAAGTATAGACTCATCACTGTTACCAAAGATTGTTTAGCTTCTATGCTTGATACTTATTAAAAATCTTCAGATGATAATCTTCATACCTACAGTAGCAGTCATGTCCATGGGAAGAAGAAAAAGTGTCCATAGGCTTAAAACTTAATGGTGTTTTTTACTCATTTATTTTTTAATACATATGGGAAGACAGAATAAGTTTAGAGTAATTTAAAAAGCCTTTTAGGAGACTGAACAAAACCAGTCCACTGCAAGAATTTGTGAATACTGGATTTGGTGGCCATTCTGACTCTTCCTTCTATTCTTGTGTCTACCTTTTGTTCTGCCTAAAACAGCTTGGTTATTGTTGTCCCTTTTAGACCCTCTCCTAGGGGATCAGTGTATAGCTCCCATTGTTTGCCAAACTTGAATAGTCTGATCCCAAGCAAGCTCTGATTCTGTGTCCACTTTAAGAGAGTGGTACTGTCAGGGCAATACCTCTCTTGGAGAAAGCTAAAATAGAAGCAGAAGCTAAATGAAAGGCTTGTAGAATTGTCCTGAGTTAGTTTCAAGAACTGAAAGAAAGATGGTCCTGACATTTGTGTAAAGACTTCGAGTGCTGGAATGCACGTTGTTTGGAATGCATAAAGAACACCTTATATTGATTAAATATCTTTTCCCTGAGAGGTCTCAAAAAGCAGCTGTAAAGGGGAGACATCAGGGACCCTGACAGTATTCTAGAGATGTGTTCTTGCTCTGATCCAGTTTGATATCTCTATCGATTGTCTAGACAATGCAAGATATTAGTGAATTTTGTAGCCCAATACATGAGTGGATAATTCATAACTGGTTACAAAATTGTCTGATGTGCCCAATTAAATCATCCCAGTCCAGTGAACTGCACTTATAATGTCATAAAATGTGAGCAAATGCATCTGGAAATAAAGAATGCAAGGATGACAAAAAGTACTTAAAAAAAAGAATTTAGCTGTTACTATTTCAAGGTGATCTCTCGGGGTAATACTGCGGTAAGCTAATAATTTAATGTATAAAATACAGAATATAGAGAGGCAACAGGAGTGACACTGCCTTTGTCAACAGCACAGGGACACTGGAACGCTGCACCATTTCTGGCACCTGCGGTTAGGGTGGGGGGAAAACACAGGAAATGATTCAAAGGAGGAACATTAATTAAGGGAATAGATAGCAAGCTGTAAAATAGGGGCGTAGGAAGCTCAAACTGTTCAGGTTACCAAAGACAAAGCCGAGAGGTGACGATGGCAGCGCACAGACCCTGCAAACGGTGAGAAGGTCAAGTCAGACAAAGCCATGTGGATGGCGTGCCAGCATTACCTGGCTGCAGTGCACCTGACGGGCGCTCTGCCACAGCATGTCAGCCACAGCCAGGCCCGGCACCTCCGGCAGAACAGCTGTGCGCGGCAGCGTTCCGCTCCCAGCGCAGGAACCCTCCAGCCGCGCTGCGGGGCGGGATTGCCTAGCCATGCAGGGAGGTGACAGAACGGTCCCTGGCGCTCTTGCCGAGCGCACATGGCCAGCGCTGCGCTCTCCCGCGCGGGCAGGGCCGTGCTCCGTGCCGTGCTCCGGGCTGCGCGGCCCCGCTCCCGCCCCGGGGCTGCAGCCGCTCCTCCGGTCGCTCCCGCCGGGGGGCGGGCTCACCGCGCTGTAACGGACAGGCCCGCGGACCAATGGGGCGCGGCGGGGCGGGAATTCGCCAATGGCGCTGCGGTTGCCGGGCGCGATCGCGGCGGCACCGCCCAATGGGAAAATTCGCGGCGCGGGAGTCGCGCGCCGCTTCGCGTGCGGCCGCAGGCGGGCGGCGCGCGCGGGGTCGGCGGCGCGGGCGCGCGCCCCCTCACGCCTGCCGCGCTGCTGCCCTCAGGTGCGAGTGCTGAGGAGTGTGACGCCCTGCTTGGAAAAAAAGAGTTGGGCGGGCGGTGCGCTCCCGTTTCTCGGCGGGCCGCTCCTGTTATTTTCCGAGCCATAGTTTGGGGAGGGCGAGCGTTTTGCAGCCGTGCCCTTGGAGCATTTTTGCGGAGCGGCCTTGGGGCCGTGAGGGGCACCGTCAGCGGCCAGGCGGGGTGCGGGAGCGGGGAGCCGGCGGGCCCCATGGCAACGAGTCCATGTGCTCTGTAGAGAAGGGGAATTCCCCTACGTGCTCCAAAAACGGAGCAAAAATCACAGTAGAAAAGGTAAACGCGAGAAAAGGGTTAATGATTACTTCCACCTCCCCCTCCTTCCTCCCCCACCCCCCCGTTGGATAAAGATGGTCTTGGATACCCTTTGTAAATAGGAATGTGGAGGTGGGAGGGGAAAATCAACCCGGCTCCGACTACTCGGCTGGCTCGGTGGGTGAGCGGGCGGGCGGAGCTGGTGCAGCCCGGGCTCGGTGCCGGGGGACGGACGGACGGACGGACGGACGGGCGGGAGGGCACGGCGGGAGAGGGAGAGGAGACAACGGGCTGACATGCTGCTGCCCAGCGGCTGCCGAGCGGTTCATTGAAGAGTTGGGGGGTTTCCCCTTTTGATTTTTCAATTTTTTTCCCTGCATTTTTCTTTTTCTTTCTTTTTCTTTTTTTTTTTTTTTTTTGTACGCCGCCTCCTTGAAGCTAGGAGCAGCAAGGAAAATAAGCTGAGGACAGAGAAATAAGACGGAGATGGTGAGCAGATCGCTGGGTTGGGGGAATGAATGGGGTTGCCGAGCTGTTTTCTGTGAGAGGTTCTTACAGGGTGTAGTACGTTTTGGGATGATTTTGCATCACGATTCTGGGCTAGACTTCTTTGTTTGCGAAAGGTTGCTGGTTCAGGTTTAGCAGCGTTCATCAGTTTATTGTGAGATGCGCAACGAGGAGTTGATGTATGCGAATGCCTGAATTACATACGCAAGCCACACACAAGCAACCCCTAAACAAACCAACATTGCAATAATCCTGCAATATGATGGACAGCTCTTGCCATGGAGGGAAGTCATTGCTCAGGTTATTTGTGGCAGGCATAGGAGATGAGTCTCTTTGTAGCAAAGACCAAACTAAACTAACCTATTTTTTCACGGACGCGAAATCCATTACAGATTTAAATGCCAGAGTTAGGGGGTTATTTTTTAATTTTTACTTTCCCTGCAGTATTGAGGCACACGGTTAAAATCTGACGTTTGTAGAAGTTGAAAAACTCGTTGAAATGTTCACTTCTAGTGAATATGAGATAGTAAAAACTGTCTTTTTTGCTTTCTTTCTTCATGTAGGCACTTGTTTGTCTATATGAAAGGGGGAATTCTTATAACGTGCACTTTTCTTGTTACGCCGTAGTGTTGTGCTTTAGGTAGGTCACAATGCAAAACGTGATTCATAGCATGTTAAAAGAAAAAAGCCTGAGCAGATTTTTTTTTTTAATCAAGTGAAGACCTGTTATACCAATACCTTAAACCCTAGATACAAGTTTGGGGGCGGGGGAGGACCAACCCTGCTGGTTTGTGTTAATGGGAATGCTTTATGGTAAAAAATCCTGCTTCTAAATGACAGAATATTGACGTTGGCTGAGTGTATCTTCCTGTTGATAGAGTACTGCAATCTGCTAAATATACTAGTCCTTTAAGGCTCCATAAATTTAGACCTATTTTGTTTACAAAATTGTGCAGGACTGCATGGTGCAGTAGTCAAATTGGAAATCTTAGTGATTTTAGAAATGTTGCAAGACACTGCAAATGAGAAAAAAGTGCAGCTTCGTATTAAAAAAAGGAAAAGATTTGGTCTAATAAAGTAATACAGGGTATGCATGGTATCTAAAGTAACTGCAAGGGCTTGAGAGTTTGGAGTTTGTGTAGAAAAATAAGTTGTGGGCTGTGCTGGGGTCTTCATAGTGCAAGATGTTTCGATGGATGGTTACTAAATTTATTTTAATCGGCATCTCTGTAAATGCTTGTCTGAAATATTTAAATTATATGCTCCATTAGGCAAATGGGTTTATCTTCCTATTGCTTGGCTAAAGGAATGTATTAGGGAGGCAGGGTTTGGAAGAACAATAGTTTGACTGCATAGTTTCACTGCATGGTTTATCTTCATGTGTTGTTCAGAGATCATAGATTTGATTTTATTTGACATTGGTGATCTTTATAAAGTGGACTTTGCTTATTTTATTTTTATGACACAGTTGCTGTGAACATAAATAACTGAATTTCAATTAATATAACCATAGTTTTGACCTACTATTTGGCTAAAATAGATGAAAAATAATTCCCTTCTTTGAATTTCATCTATTAATTCAAAATCTCTGCAATTAATTTCTGTCTCAGAAAGTTTTTAATATTGGAAGAACCAGTAAGAGGTACAAATAGAAGGAGTTTTCCATTTTATTGAGTTAGGACACTGTACTAGAAATGGCAAAATTCCTGCCTTTTGCTTATACTTCAAATTTTGTACAAACTGTAGTTTAGATATCTTGTCCTGAAGACCATCTGTATGCATATTACAGTTATATAAAACTAAGCTTCTGTACTTGATTTTATGTAATGCAACACATTCTATCTGCAGTGCTTTTGGTGGATCCTGGGTAGTGTCAGAATTGATACACTGCAAGGAAAACCTGTTAGAATTCTTGTGCTACCAGGTTTATAGTTTGTTGCTCTTAATATTTTATTGTGGGAGTATAAATCATTGACACAGCCATTGTAAACAAATGCTGTAGCAGCTAAGTGTGAGATTACATTTGGCTTGTGTCTTTCCAGTTTACCCAGAGTATGACAGTATTTTGTCAACTGTGAGAGCATCCTAATAGCCATCATAGTTACCTTCAAAGCAGTTTGGTCAAATTTTTTTACTTTCTTCTCTGCCTCTGCAAAGTAATGAGGAAAAGGCCAACTCTAGGGTTACACCAGTATGGTTAGGGCAGCAATTTCACATCTGTTGCATGCAGTTACCTTATTGAGACTTCATGTATGTGTCCTGGAAATTAGCAATGAGATTTTAAAGATTAAAATCCACATATTTCTAGAAAAAGTGTTCTTTCCATAATGCAAGATATTTAAAGTATCCATGTAACTTGACAAGCATGTTTTCTTCAGAAAATGGCATTAGTGATGTCATGGGTTTAAGCATTAAAATAAGAACAAGATTTTGACGTATTCTCTTAAATCTGAGGTAGGATGTGGTTCAGCTGTGAGCTGAGGCAAGGCAGGTGAAAAAGGAAGAAATCAACTTAGATAATGAAGTGGGTTTTATTTCATTCAGCTAACTTGTGTAAAACAAAGCCAGCCCCAAAAAACTGCGGTGCAAGTGTTTTGTTCCCTGTTTGTCCTTTTCACTCCTACCCTTGCATTTCACAGGCAGTCCAAAACGAGCTGTAAAGCTACTTCTGGTGCAGTCTGCTGAGCTTCTAGAGATCTACATTTTCTCCTTTAGCTTAGGTCACGTTTGTTTTAAGTAGATATAAGAGAAACAATTCTAGTGAATCCAGTTCTTTTTGTGACTGGTTTTGTGCAACATTCTAAGAAC
Source organism: Entomyzon cyanotis (assembly GCA_024500445.1). Taxonomy (NCBI): domain Eukaryota; kingdom Metazoa; phylum Chordata; class Aves; order Passeriformes; family Meliphagidae; genus Entomyzon; species Entomyzon cyanotis. Next base: position 6,953,164 of record JAKEPQ010000852.1, read on the forward strand.
AGACAGCTTAATTTAGTAATACCCAATCTTTTGAAAGCCTGATAGTCAACCCTCTGGCAGTCACAATTTTGAGTAGCATTTGGTGTGTTGTCTGTAAATGACTAATCATTTAATAGTAAGTGGACAGCATCTATTACTCATCTTTAATTTATACACACTGATCAAACAAAATAATATTTTGGAGTCCTCATGAGACTCATAGATTGCCACTGTTTCAGGGTAGTCTGACATTTTGACCCACCAAAATAAATGCCTTTCTTGGAATATCAGTTAATCTCAGGGTGAAAAAAATGTAAAAGAGACACAGTAGGAATTTATATATGGGTGGCATTTTAAAATATTTTAATCTTTTGTAGGGAACACTTCAATTTAGTTAATTAAGCTCCTATCTCGTTACTCCTCATTCCTACAAAGAACATGTATTTTCTTCTACTGTTGTCATTACTGGGAGCTTACCTTTGTTGGAACTAATGCTTCTTTCTGAAAGTAATGAATCTTAGCTAAAGCAGCATTATGCCCTTGAAGTGACTGGCTTTATTGATTTTTTTTTTTTTTAAACTGTTTACTTTATCAAATTCCGTAAAAGTTGACACTGCATTTATATATGTGTGCGTGTGTATATATATATGTTTATATATATTTTGCTCTGTAGTTATGTTTTGTCTCATCTAGATAAAACTGATGGAAATGTCACTGATTCCACCCAAGTAAGACACAGCTAAAGTTGATTCCAGGAAGCTGGCCACAATGAAGTCAAGGGATCTGGTTAAACATATCTTTCAAAATCAGGCCCTCCGAGAGTCAGCCAAGAAAGAAATTATCTGTGGGTACTTGTATAGATACCTAAATGTGTGTTTTCTAAAGTGTACACACATTTTGCATGGGATAGAAGGCGTTTACTTGCGATAGTACTCTGAGGAAGGCTTGTGAGCCTTGGGTATGTGCAGTTGTGACTCTCTCTGAAAACATCTCAGTGAAGGGTATCTTGGTCTGATTCTGTAAATCTTAATCCTCTATAATCAGCTGATGTTAATTACCTTGAGGTATGTTGAGCGATTTTTGACTATAGTCAAAAAATATGTCATATATTTTGGTGATATATTTAGAAAGAGTAAAATTGTAATATTTAGATCACAAATTCCAGACTGAGTGGTCCAAGGAAGTAATTCTCATCCACCACTTGTGTAGTGGTGATGCTGCTGCTGGCAATATTACAAGGTACTGAGATCCATTGAGAACATATGGACAGGGTTGTGCCTTTCTGTCTTGCTCTTCAGTTTATATTGCACTGGGAAGACCTTTCTGTTCCTGAGCTACATGCAGTATGCTTCATCTCTTCAGATATGATGGCTTTCTTAGACAATTTGGGATTTTTGTTCTATAAGGTCCTTGACTGGGTTGTCAAAATCTTCTATGCATGCTTCAGTTGATGTTATTTATAGTTATGCTTTTTCTGCATCTTGGAGCACGTGCATTCGTTTCAGGAGCTGTGGCAAGGTTTCCATGAGATACTGTGCAGATACACACCAGTGCACCACTAATCTATTAGCTTCTGATTTGTAGGTCAGGGAGGAATTGAGATTTTGCTATCTAAGCAGTATCACTTCTTTGCTGCTTCAGTGCTTACATGACATCTCAAGTTGGCTAAAGATTAAAAGGACACTGTCAAGGTATCTTTCACCATTTCATTTTTATTATTTATTTTGTTTGCCTTGTTATTGCTGTCATAAGCCATTGGGAACTTGAAGTCTAGTGCCTTGGCAACAGGCCTTTGTCCTCTAGAGCAGGTGCTGTTTAGCTGCTTATGGTTTATTTAAGAGTTGTGAAGCATTTACTGTCTTCTGAAATGCATTACTGAAGAGTTACAGCTTAAACATTGCAAGCAAGTGAGAGGGAAGAGGTGAATAAATCAGTTTGGGTAAGTCCTGACATTTTGTACTTATGGTAAACTCAAAATATTTTTTATTTTCCATATTTCTTTCAGAACCTAGTAATTTGGGAGTCTAGAATTAGGCATCAGTGCTTCCTTTGCACAGCTGTCCTTGAGAGTGGACTTTCCATGGGATGGATATCAAGACCTGCATTCTAGTTGGATATAGTTGGAATTATCTAACAAAGTAATCTGTAAGAATTCTTGCAGGTGCATTGGTATTGACTGACTGAGGTGCTGAGCAGTAGCTTTACAGGATCTGGGCTTTGTGCAGCACAAATGCCTTCTTTCTGTCATAAGCTTAGTTATCTTCCCCTCTTATTTCTGCTCTCATAAAAGGAGGGATCATGGGGGGGTTTTGTGCAGAAAAATGTTGCCTTAACTTGTTCCTGTATGAACATCTTTTCTTAACTGATCTACGTTCATTGTAATGTAAAATTAGTGAAACTAGAGCTACTGTTTCCAGAAATTTAACTGCCTCTTCTTCATCTGCTCTGGTGATATAAGTTCTACCCATGAGTTGGAATACCTCCATGGAACCTTCTCATTACAGTAAATGTTCTCTGTTTAATGTGGGTTATGTAGTGATAAAATTTTAAGTAACTGCTGTTCAGAACAGTGACAGAAGTGATGGCACAGACTTTTCTACTGGATTATCCTGTTGGTAAGAAACTGCATTGCGATATTTCACTGATCAACAGTGTCCATGGCTACTGGATTCACAGCTTGATGACAGCTGAATGTATATTGCGATATTGGGTAATCTTATTTTTGCAGATTTTAACTGGGAAAATTATAATATTTTTAACAGTATGCAGAGTAGAAAAGCTTGCAGAAATTTCCCAGAGGAAAGCAAATTGCAGAGTGACTTAAAATACGGTTCATAATGCATGGACTGTCTTGTGGAAGGAGAATCTGAGATGTGACACATAAGTTGGGGTAGCTGCAATAACTTCAGACATGTCAATTAGACACATGGTTTAGAGAGGGCAGCCACTTCTGGCTGCAGATAAAAGCAGTGGGTTCAGACAGACTGCTCTGGAGGCTGATCCAGTCTATGAGCTTGAATCAAGTCTTCTAACTGGCATTTTGTGAGCATCTCTCTGCTGAGCAGCAAATACGGGTAGTTTTTGGAGACTGTCTTCCAAAAGTAAAAATTTTAAAAACTGAAATAATCTAACATCCCTTCTACAATTCTTAATCTGATGCAAGGAAGCTTAAATTCTGTTGATCAGAAAAATGTCAATAACAAGTCATAAAAATTTGATTCAGTTTTGCATAACAGTACATGTATTCTAATGGTCCCAGGGTATTTGAAAACTGTTATTGTATGCAGGACCCATAAATCTAAGAGTTTTTCAGAATGTTTAAGACACATACTCTTCTGGCTGAATAAGTATCACATTTGACTTTATTTTATCCGGTTACTGTCAAGTGAAGTCACAAACACGAATCCTAACTTAAACTGGCAGTGTTTTGCTTCTTTGCACCACAGGCTGGGTCATGCCATGCTGGTATAACTTCTCCTCATATTTTTAGACTGGTTCTTTTTTAATTCAGTGTGACAATACAAGTAGTGAGTTATTGATGGCAGCTAAAGTGAGACCATTATGACTGTAATCAATAACACACCTGCATAGAATAACAACTACTACTGAGGACATATTTTGTATTGATTCAGAAATTTATTCTGTCTCCACTACACCCAGTCTGCTACTTCCATAATTTATGTAATAAAATCTCTACTTTAGAGAAGCTGTTACTAAGTTAAATACCAAGAAATGATGACATATCAAGATGTAAATTACATATTGAAGATTTTACTACAAGCAGAAATAGCACTTGCTAAATTCCTGTGGGTTCTGATTCAGGACCAAGGCACTTCCTTACTGCAGGCTGAAAGATAATGGCAGTCAAAATTCGCGTTCCCTCACCTGAGGCAGTATTTTAGAGGTGGAGGGTAAGGCGCTGCTTTTAATGTGGTGTAACGATGGAAGATTATTGAATTGTATAATCCATAAATTTGAAACCTCTGTAGGTTACCACATTTTTGTGTTTCATTGTGGTATGTTCCTGCAGGTGATAAACAGTTTTCAGCTTTTACAAAGTACTTACTATGCTGATAGTGGGGTTTCTGAATGCCAACCCATGCTCATCTGTCTAGTCAAGGAAATAACCACTTCATTGCATTTATGACGCCACAAACCACTTTCCATTGTTTTAGAAGGAGAGAAGCAGTATAACTATGATTTTTAGGAACTTTTGTATTTAAGGTAGTGAAAAACTAATGTTAAACAGAACTAAAGCTTGTTAATTTATATGTAAAAGTATCATGAGAGAATCTCGATGATATTTATAAATAAATTGATACATTGGCTGAGAGGTATCTGTTAGGAATTTAGGCACTTAGTGCCTGTTTAATTCCATTTTATTTCTTTACAATATTGTCACTGAAATGAAGGGTTTAGGTTTAGGAATCCTTTCAGAGGCTTATATCACAGGTGTATAAACTTTCTTGACTTGTTCCTTTCAGGTTTGTGTGATTTTTACAGCTTTATTTTCAAATAAAGATGGATTAATTTGATAAGAGGTATTGCTGGGTATATTTAAATTTTTGCAACTATTTTAAAAATGCACTTACAAATCAATTTAAGATAAATTTCAATCTCCACAGACTACCAAACTTCAAGAAGCTCTAAGCATAAAACTTGATTTTTGATGCCAGCATATATGAATATTTGTATACATTTGGATTTGAAAGACACAGTGATACAATAAACACAAGAATTCCATGGCCTTTCTCACCATGCTTATTTAAAACTGCACAGTTATGAAGTCATTTAGTACACTTCCAAAACCTGAGAAAAGAATTGAGAGGTACCTAAAACTGTGAAGAGTGTCAAAATACAAAGTTTCCATTTATCCTATTGTAAACTCTGTAATTAAGTCCAATCTCCGGTTGAGATTGTGTAATTCAGAGAATATTGAACATCCACACTTGCTGCAGGCCGTCTAGTGGACTATATTGCCCACAATTAAACAGATGAATGCGCAGATAAGGATAGGCGTCCTTCCAACCAGTCCTAGCTATATTTAGCAAATTCTTCTCATTTCCCTCTCTGTAGGAGGGTGATGTTGGTAACCTTAACACTGGCCAAGAAAACTGTCAGTGTCTTAAATTCTGCCCTACAAGGTGTTATATATTATTTTGACCTTGTGTTCGCTCCCTTTCACTTGGATTAACTCTATAGGTCCTAAATGAAAAATTTGCTTTGCATTGTCCATCTGAATGTAGAAAGAAGTAGAAGGTCATTCTCTGTGCCCCAAGAGAATAGGATGATCCTGAAAGTTTCACAAGTTAAATGTTCTGAAATTTATTAAAGATATAACCTAGGCAGGGGAGCAACGTAAAGAAATCTCCTTTTTATGGAAACCGAAGGTACAGATTCTGTAATTTTTTACCTCATTTTATGTATCAATATTTCAAGAACTTTAATGACTCTTTGATAAAATGCAGTAGCCTTTCTATGTAGTATTACCTTTAGAAAACACCAAATTGGGCTGGGAGAAGTCCTATCATTGGCAATAGACATTTTAAGCATAAGTAAGACCATGTATTGGCTTTCTATAGGTTTTATTTTTTTGTACTACAGGCTTACTACCTGTGCAATAATGAGTAAATACTGCTGTGCTTTGAAGGTGCAGTGTTTAGCCAAAGAAATTGGCTGCTGATCCTGGTAGTAGTGAAAGAACAGGTTCCAAATGCAGGTGTGTCTGTCGCAGTAATGCAGTTGGGAAGAGAAGGCTGTAGGGCAGGGATTTGGTGTAGATGGGACTGTACTGTGTGGTTCCACACATGTGGTTCCCATGATGCAGAAAGCAAGGCTTGTGAGAGAAGCGTTTTAGCCCTTGATTACTTAAAATAAAGTAGTGTAGGATGTAGCTTGTCATGGTACTGCAAAAAGAGGGAAAGACTAGTAAGAATTACAGGATAAGCACAACTATTTCATGTAAAAACAGGGTGAAGTCTTGGGGAAAGCAGCTGGTTTCACACAGGAGAGTGATATTTTAAAATTTTAAAGTTTTTTTTTCTTTGAACTATGAAACCAACATATTTTAGAATTGTAAAAGCTTCAAGCCCAATAATACAGGTATTTCTATTGTTTCAGAAGTAGACAAACTGTGGAGCTGTAATCTGTAGGAAAAGTACTGATCTTCTGAGAATTTCTGATTTTTGGTTCAATAGGATAAGGCATGTAGAGATTTCAGAAGCTTTAATGTCTACACAGTAGCTCAATTAAGAAAACTAGAATTTCACATAGTGTCTGATTTAAATGAGCTGTCTTCTGTCTGTAATCTGTTAAGTACATCTGCATGGACCCATGAGACTGCTATACAGAGGATATAATTATTTTGTTTACCATTTTGAGATTGATGTGAATGGAATCAATACCAGTTACTTTGCTTTTCATTACTGAAGGCATCTGAAATGTTGACCAACCTTATCTTCCTTGTGTCAAACGGATCACAAAGCCTTTATATACACACCATTTGACCTTCTAGGACATTCTTCAAAGAACTGGCAGGCTTAGCATGTCACTTTTTCCTCACTTGAAGAAATTAAATCTAATTAGGAGGATCCTACTAATACAATGTAGATACAGATTACGGGTGCACAGAGTGTGTGGAGAGTCCAGAATGAAAATAGCTGTAATGAAGAGGCCGGGGGAGGGGGGAAGACCCTGAAATAGGCTGACTTAATTATCAATCTTGTACTCTAAAATGAGTGACTTCAGTAGCTGCACTGATACAAAACATTTTCAGCAAGCTGGACAGTTCTGTTGGGAAAAAAATCTCTCAAAGCATGTTCTTCTGGAGAATTTAAAAGGAGAAAGGCATTGTGCAAAAATGCAACAGTTGCACAGTTTTAGTATTAGTGATTAACACCTGATATTTATTTCCCTCTGCTTCACCCAGGTGTAGTTTGACTGGGTGCACCTGAATTACTTAGGTGCTTTAAGAGTGGAAGCACGAACAGAATTGACTTCTCCTTGGGAAACCTTTGACATTTCACTGGCTGTTAACGTTGTCCTTCTTACAGCACATGTCACTTGAGACTTTTGTAATAGAGAGCAAAAAAATATGCTTGTGCATGCTTGTCATTTCACATGAAATCAAGTGACGGATTTCTGATGGAAATCTCAAGAGCATTTAGTTCATACAAGTTTCTGCCAGATCCCCCTCAGAATAACTGATTTTTACATATTTTTTGAGGCAAGGAGTATTAATGGTAGATTTTCTGAGAAACTAACTATTTAAAACAATTTTGATACTATGAAATTGAGAGAAACTTACTGAATATGTACAATAACAAGACAAAATCCAGCTGGTTTAAAGTAGGTGTAATATCTAGGACCAAAAAAAAAGAGTGTGCTTGTTTTGTGTGTCCTTGTATGACTGGGGAATTTAGAGCAGTCATTGGAAGATGAAGGAATCCAACTCTCTGCATTATTGGACCCAGAGGCCATACTGTGTGATTACTAATGCATGCAGGCATGGTTAATAAATTTCATGGTTATACATCTCATTGTCATTTTTGGAGCTCATTGATTTAAGCAGCTTGTGCTGATCAAGAATATTACAATAGGCAGCACAGCCTCACATGCTGACAGGTACAAAGTGGAGGAGTCTTATTTCAATCAAAAACTGTGAAAGAAATTTGCTGTTAAGTGTGAACTGAGTGCTGGAGGAGGTTGGCCAAAGATTGTGGAGATCCTGGAGATTTTCAAAACCTGCCTGGAAAAGATCCTGAGCAACTTGTTCAAATTGACTCTGCTTTGAGCCGGAGAGTTGCCAGGTGGTATCCAGGGGTATTTCCAATCTCAGCTGTTCTGTGTCTACTGTGCAAAAATCAGAAAGTAGTTCCAGGGTGGCAAGACAATCTCCCTTTATAATTCTCCCAGTCGGGATAAGCCGTCAGTTAATCTCCCCTTGCCTGTGCTGGTTGTGCAGGTGGAGCTGGATGGACAGAGCTGAGTCAGGCTGGGATGTGGCTGCAGGTCTAAGGGCACCATTAGCAGCTGCAGTCATGAGACCACAGTTTGTGTTTTTTAACCAACTTGGTTGTATCCATTAAAATTAACATTTAAGGTCAAACTTCTGCCTTTAGTGCAATAAAGAATTTAAGAGGTTTATTTAAATTTAAACGCCTCCACTGTCACTTTATACAGCTGGCTTCAAAGCATATTGACTTATATTGAACATAATCTTCTAATGAGTTTTGGTTTTGCCAGGAGATACATGTTTCTTCCACTATCTTGTTTGTTTCTATTTTGTACTTTGTGAGTAATATTTGCAATTACTTTTCTACAGTACCGTGTTGGTAACAGCAGCAGGAAGCCATAGTTAGCTCAGCTGGAACATTTTGGCCTCTGGAGTTCTTGTTACTGCATTCAGAGTAAGAAATAACTGCCTGCTTGTCTTTGTGGCGTTTGGATACTCTCATTCCCTTTTTTGTTCAATTTTTCTTTATTGGTTTGACTTAAGACAGCTGGTAGGAATAGTAAATCCAAGTTGATTGTAACAGATATTGTCTGACATTGGCATGTCTGTAACTTGGAAGATGAAAACAATGTGCAGTAAATATTTTGGACAAGCTGAAAGAAGTTGCTAAAATAATTCATAATTGTCCTGCCTGCTAAACTGGATAAACAAAATCAAAATTATTTCCTTTTATTTGTGCACATTTTTGAAGAGCCTCAGAATGGCTGTGATGGTGTACTGAGCTGTGTTTCTGCTCAGTGGTTTTTGTTGACATATTTCATGTTACCTGCAACTTCCATCAGTGCAGTCTTCCTGTGGAGAACATGTCCTGTGGCAGTTGTGGGGCTGCGAGAGCTGTGCTTGGTTTGCACCTCAGCAACTGGTCTGCATTGAAGCACCTTGAAGACATATTTGTAGTATCAAAATAAAGGTGTTTAGCCTTTGTTTAAAATCCTGTCTCTCTGGAAGCAGGTTACCTAATGAGCATGTTTTACTCATCTCATGGGGACAAACCCTGAGCTGTTAAATTTGTGGCAGCAAAACGAAACAATTTTTGAACCAAGTCATCATTTTCAGCATCAATTGAAGGTCATGCCCTTGTCAGCTGGCGTTGGTTCAGCATAAGGTTCCAGTCAGAATTGGCTGCATGATGCTTAGAGCTGCTCTTTGAGAGACCTTCACCCTTCACTCTGTTTGGAGCTGCTGCCATGGAATATTCATCTATTGAATATTTATAAGAGAGTTATTACAAGACTCCTTACTGCAGTCAGAATAGAGACTTGTTAGTTCTCGTCTGGCAGAATGAAGCTTGTTCAAGCTCATGACAGACTCTGCTTCCATCATTTCTTCTCTGCTTACTGTTGTGTGTTAAGCCATGATACTGATTTTAGTTCTAAATACAACTCCACTTGTACTACTTCTGTAGTTTCAAGGTTGGCTTGTTTCCTGAGAAATTCAGACCTTCTGGGACCTGGAGTTTGGCAGACTAAACTTTTTAAACAAGGTTACGAGTAAAGGCTGGAAAGCTTGTTCTCTTGCTCTGCTGCTTGACTTGAGTAATGTTTTACTCAGCTGTAGTCCACAAAGATAGCCAAAATCGCACTGAATCCATATCCCCAAAAAATTTGCAATTATAGGAATATGACATTGCAAAAAGTTAGGGATCTGTTTTCATAGTAGGTGATTGTTCTCATCAAGAATTTTTACGGTACACTTAAATTTTTCTTCCCATGAGCATCTTCAGATGCTGGAAAGAGATGAATTTTAAGTCCAATGTAAATTACCAGAATGTCAAACATACTTTTTGAGCAACATTGCTCATAAAAGAGAAAAAGTTATATATAAATGTAATTTATAGATAATTATAATTTCTTCCTGATCTCTTCCTAGGTGTTACAGGCATGTGTAGGTAGCAGGGTATCCAGATTTGTAGCTCAAATGATATCTTGATTTATTGAAAACTTAAATCAGCTTGCTGTCAACTTCTGTTTTGCTTTTAAAATGGCTCATACAGGATTGCCATATTCATTTTAAAATAATTTTAGAAGTGCAGTTTAGGATTTGTTGCAATACTTTAAAACTTTTATCAAGCTACTAGTGGCATTTTTTAATATCTAGTATTACCCTGCTGATGTCTGTTTAATATTGTTTCTGATTATTATAACTGCATTTCTTTTGGATTAGAGGAAATTGTGTGTTCATTTTATTCTTTGGAAAAATATTTTTTGAAAGGCAAGCATTGGCAAGATTTTGCTTCTGACCTCTGGATTGAATTGCTCATCAGGCAGAGTCTGAATTGCTATTAAAAATGAAACTTTTGAGGAAAATTCTTGCCTGAGGTTGAATTTGTACTGATTCAACACATTTTTTATGATTATACCATCTCCCTCTGTGCTGTTTTTGGAACAACATGACCCTTTTAATGAATTTTATTTTGTCACAAACTGAATTTCCTTCTACGTGCTCTACTTGCTTGTGTTTTTTGCGTTTGTGATGTGATTCCGCCTTTGTTCTGCAGCACTTAAAAGCATTTACTTATCAGAGTTGAAGATAAATAAAGCATCCTGTTTAGTAATTAGCTAAATTTTCATTGTATCATCCTAAAGTCACTAGAATTACTGTATTGAGACATACTGTTGTCTTACAACTTGTAAATTATGAAATGAAACATCGAATTTACCATGGAAGGTGAGACACCTGGGGAGAATATATGGATTTTGGGAGGCAGCCAAATGCTGACTTGCTTACAAGAATTGGGGGACAAACGCCAAAGTCTTCCTTCATAAAAGCTGTCCACAGGTAGTTGTGTAGAGGAATCTGAGATCTAAAGTTTTTAAGATTTTAGAGTAAAATTTATGCTCTCCTGCAAGTCCCAGTGCTGCTCACTCATAGTGTTCTACATAGAAGGTGTGACTTTCTGCTTGCAGTGTACCTATGGAATTGTGTATATTTCTAGCTTGGAAAGAAAAGCAGACAAAACAGTAGGAGATTTATGGTTTTTGGAGTTAAATACAAAGAAAAAAATTGATCAAAACATGGTAAAATGTAGCCCAAGAAAGTGTTTGTTTCTTGGGAATTACTGTTAACTTGATCTGAAAAGTGCTTCTGTTTCCTGAAAAGTGTTTCCTGTTTCCAAACATTCATATATGTTTGTTTTCTGTGGAAAATATTCTTTTGTGTATGTAACAAGTGTTAGGTCAGTGAAATCAGGTGTATGATCCAGGAAAAAATACATTTCAGCAAAGAGAAAATAAGGACAAGCATCTTGGCTATTTTTGCATCTTGTTACAGTACCCTTAAAACAAGTGATTTTTGGATTTTATGACCTAAAGATTTCAGTAGAAACTTTTCCAGATACTAGAGAGTTCAAACCAGATAGAAGTTTCAGCCTTGAACTTTGATTTCAGGAAGTAGGAACTCTGGAGACTGACAAAAGTCTTGACTTAGGCTGTTTAGAACTAGGGATAGCAGTGCAGTTCTGGCAGGTGTTTGGGCTGTGAACTGAATGTGTATGGAGTTGTCTCATTACTCAGGTCAACAAGCCATTAGTCACACTAGTTACAGAGTTTATTCAGAGTTTCTTCAGCCTCTTGTGTTTTCCAGGGATATCCATAATTGAGTTGTGCTTTATGAACAAGGGGAGGGACCTAACAACTCGGCTGAAAGGGTGGTAAGAGTTGGCAAAATTTCTTACATATATTTGAATTCTTTCATTATTAAATGTGTATGAACTCTAGAAAGCAAAATTGCCTGAGACAGTAAATTGAAAGGCAGATGAAAAAATAACAGTTTCACAGTTGACATTCTTTAGCCAACAATAAAGTAATGAAAGACTAAATTTGTTTTATAGTGATAGCCTGTAGTGACCTTTCTGTCAAACAGAAGGACTTTTGAGCTGAATATGGCTAAAATATGCAAGAGTTTGAATTAGCCTGCTTGGAATACCAAATCACCATATAAAAACAGATGTCTGTTATAATCAAAATGTAGAATAATCAACTACATATAATGTAGCTAATAATAAAGCTTCCAAAACTTTATAAATGGGCCTTTTCAAGATGTTTTGTTCTGCTGCTGTCTGCCTTTTAGACAAGAGGTGACCTGGCTTCCCACCTCCTGACTGCCCTTCCTCAGTGCCTCAGTTTTGTGTTCAGCTGTACAGACATTGCATTTGGGGTTGTTCTCAGAGCTCTCTGTGCAGAAATCTGTGGCACGTGAACGTTGCACACTTATAAACTCAGTGGCTCCCTATGGGTGTGGTGCGATGTGGGCCTTGCTGCAGCAGAACCTCCCTGTGAGGGGCCCTTGTCAGAACAGTACAGTCCATGTAGTCAAAGACCAAGCAGTTTATTAATTTGTATGATTTTCACTGATCTGGGAAGTCATTCCTGAGACCTAACCAGGCAGAAGTTTTTTTTGCACAAGGAAAAGTCATTTACATTGGGATAAAGGGGCATAATTAAAAAAAACCTGGTCTCTTAAATGACTAAAACCAGAAGATAGCCATACTTGCTAAATGAATAAAATTGACTGAATAATTCAAACTTTAAAAAGCTTTCATTTCTTTTTATTAGTCTCCTTTTAAATTTGTTTTAGGGAAAGTAGATTTTTGGGTAAAAGATGGGAATACACTTTACACAGTACAAGCAAAACTGAAAGCTACTGCTTCTGAATATCCTAAGCAATATAGAAGAGGGGGGAGATTTCTTAGGGGATTTTTCACTATAATAGTCAGCCTGAGGTGAAATTTGTAGTATTTAGAGCAAAGAAAAATGATTGTAGGGGGGAAAGGGAATAAATTCACAGGAATAGAAGGTGTTATCTCTTACCAAACAGCCTCGCTACTCATTCAAAATTAGGTAAAAAGGTGGCAGGCAATCAAATTAAACGCTGTTTGTGGAGACATGACAGACGTGTATCTGTTGTTATTCTGCAATATAATTGTGAAGGAAAGGAATGTACCACTTTGAAAATCTTTCTGCTTTTTCCACACTGAAGAAGCAGTACTAATTGTGCTATCATTACCAAAGGGCTTTTTTACAATGCTCATGCCTAAGACTGATTTCTTGTTTCAGAAGCGAGGTATTCTCTGTATTCCTTTTAAAGAGTATGTCACCCTTAATCAGGAGGGCCATACATTTTCAGAATGACGGTGCTTTCAATTTATTGCTTGTCAGCCCTAAAGAATGCTAGTCATTTTCTTTACAAGTGCAACTCATTGAGTGAGACTGCTAACTTAGAAAGCAATTTTAGGTTTATTGTGATTGGTTATTGGTTTGTGGCTTTTAATGATGAGATTGAATTGCATTTTTGTGCAATAGACATTGTGGTGGAAAATCTGAAAAGCTGGAGCCATTTGGAACTGCTTTTAACTCCCACTGAGGTCAGCAGTAGCATTTCTGTGGCTTTCAGTGGGAGTAACATTACACTGTCTGAATGTGAAGACTTTTCTTTCAAAAAACACTTATAATAGTCTGCTTTAGTTAGGGTTACATGAAAACTAAGTAACTATTGTACTACTTGTTTATGGAAAAAAAAGGTATTTCCTAAGTAGGAGAAAGAAGTTGTAACCATTTCTGTTGTGCCAGCATATTGGTGTTTTTAATACCTACAGCTCTGAAAGTCATTGCACCACAAAAATTGGTTATCTAGAACTGTTTTGATTATATCCTTCAGTGTGTTTTATTATATTGTCTGTAGGAGTATGTCTGAATAGACAGTGCCTTCTCACAAGGCAGGGAGTGTTGCAGGATGAATACTTATTGGAGTAGGGGTAGACATGGGTAAATTCTGCCTTTAGAAGTATTATTGCTCATGTAAACAAGGGATCTGGATTGGAGAGGAAGCATATTATCTCCTGAATACATGTAGTTTTCAAAACTGCATAATAGCTCTCAGCTTTTATTAAAATGTTAATTATTGTTAATGGCATTTTCAGGGATGTCATTTAAGAAAAGGGTTATTTTTTACAAAGGTGAACATTTCAAAAAGTGAGGTGCTATATTTGCTATGCAATAACTGTCATAAGGTTTTTTTTTAAGCCCCTCTATGAAGTTACTATTACATGTGAATTTGGCATAAAGGCTTCTAGCCCATGGTTGCCCAGAAATTATTTGTGTAACATTCAAAATGAGTGCCTTTTCAGCAATTAATACTAGTCATTTCTAGAACTGTAGTTGTGTGATTTAAATGGTCAGTTTTGCTTGTAATGAACAAAATGGACTAGATTTGAAATGTGTTCCAGGCTGCCAGATTTCAGACCTCAGCCATCCAGAATGGGTGTTTTTAAGCTCTTAGGAGTATTTTTCTCCCTTGCAATTAATTTTCTTTCTCTAATTCATTGCTTGTAGATTTATGGCTGCTTATTTTGGATTTCTACCATATTTTCTGGAATGATCAACAGTGATGAATTAATCTTAATTGATGGATTACTATACATTAATCAATCTCTTACTTAATGTGCTTGATATTTCTTGTGAGTAAGCTGTTTTTTTAAAACATTGTCTGTAGTTAAGTTTATTAAATTAAGACTTGGGCATATAAGAGTCTTTGTCACATATGGGAGGCACAAGATATGACCCAAATCCTCAAATTACCCAAAGATAGCATTTTTTTATAAGCATTTACAGCACAAACAAATCTGAACTAAGTAATTCTAGAAAGGAATTTCCCCTCCATGTAGTGTACATTATATGTAGATGTTAATTAGGGATTTTTCATCTGTAGCGCTTGGAAATTATTTTTATCTGGTTTATCTGATGCCAAGTCTATTTATCTCGAATGGGAAGTTTTGCTATTGTCTGTGCATGACATGGTTTACAAACGAAGTCTGATGACTTTGTCTTGTGTGCTTGAGAATTTATGTCTACATGATTATCTTTAGCTAATGATCATACAAGCCTTCCAGAATTGCTGCTGAGTCCTAATTTTGCTTTCATTGTTGTCCAAACAGTAGTAGTGCCTTTGGTGGTGTTGAATAGATTTAAAGAAGAATGTTGGATTCTTACGCACAGTATGCATTGATCTAATTTCTTGTATTTATTGATGGAAATTTGGAATCGCTTAATTTAAAATGGTGGCTTGATTGAAAGGGTAGGGATTTTGCCCTGATTGTGCTTTGACTCATTGTGGTTTATTGATGGCAGCTGGAGAGTTGAGCTCCTTCAGTTAACCCAGGTGAGGTCTGGATGATCTGGATGATCCCTGCGATATTGGAGTTGCTCCCATACATCTTCAGGTCTTCTCTTAACAAAGATGACAGCAACAGGAGCAAGCCTGGTACTTTGCAGCAGTGGTGTGACAGGCTGTGGCTGTTTATTTTCCTCCAGTTCACTGTACAGCTACACAGCCCTAACAGAAGATACGTTGTATTGCTATAAATAGTATTTTATGGTTTGATCAGGTATGGTTTAATAAATTATAATTTACTTTAGGGAGCATCAGAGGTACTGGAATACTGATTTCTTAAACAGGCAGATTTTTTAGTAGGGTGTCTACTTAGTTTTTGCAAAATTACTTGCCTATCTGAAGTAGAATTTCATTGAATTGTCTGGCTAAGGTTGGCCTTAAAATTCTGTATGATACATCATTGTGTGCTGCCGTGCTTTCTGCTTCATGGCTTGGAGAAAACCTGCTTCGTCTGAAATGCATTAGTATTCAAAACTTGGATGTTTTCCTGGACTCAAAGGACTGATAATCTGTATTTGGGGTATGCATGTGGAAACATGCTAATGTACACCTATCAATGGAGCTGTACATCTTTGCACACATTAGTGTTGAAAACAAATATGTAACTTCCGATCCTCGAGATCTAACTGCTAGTGTTTCTGTTCTGGTCAAATGTGCAATGCAACTCCTCTGGCATATCTTTGCTGGCATATTCCCAGATGCCATACCAAATTTCCCTGTATGGATCCAATGAGGAAATTAAAAGTTTAGAATTTAATCTGTGCTTTTACAGCAAGAGTCATGGTAGGCCTTCTTAATATTCATTCAGTGTTCTTGCAAACATCTCTGGCAATAGTGGAGTAAGATGGGCATGGTCTATTAAAACTACAGTGAATAAAACTTTAAGACCCAGTCTCTTGATTTACATTTCTAACAGCAACATCTCTATAGAACTGACAAGACATAAATATTAGACAAATTTTCTCCTTTTATTTGGATTCATTAAAGGCCTTTCCAAGTGACTTTGCTGTAGAAACTTGTTGCAAATTGTCAGTAAGAATTTTGTAAGACTTTTTATATTGCACAACTTAAATAAAGAGTCTTCTTGTTAAAAAACCTTATGACTTCGTTGAATTTTGAAGTAGATTCTTAAAATACCTACACACTGAAGTCAAGAGCGTTTAGACTCTAATGAAACAGTCTCCTTTGCATTTTAGATTTAAAGTTGAATCTTTCCTCCATCTGGAGGGTTATGCATGAGCAACTGCAGGGATGCACCGTCCCATGAGAGTTCTGGCAGGGATTGTTCCCCTGGAACAGTGCATTCAGAAACAGAAGGGAAACGTGCCCTGATCTGTCTCAGAAGCTAAAAGCATTGTTTGTTCCTCCTCTCCTTCCTGACTGGAATTCCAGTAATTGTTGAAGCTTTAGTGTCGCCCACATCAGTAGAAAGGGAGACTTTGTCTCTTGACACTGCTCCTTACCATTGCCAAGATGGATCTTGGGCATTTTTGATTGGGGATATAAGGGCATATTTATCTCATTAAAATGATCATTATCATATCCTTTTGTTGACATTATCTTCAGCATGTTCTTTCTTCTAATTATATTGTAGCCTATTGTATGGTAATTCTTTTGGTTTCCTGAAGTGTTTCTTCTCCTTAAGATATCTGTACAGAATCAGAACTGACAGCTAACAGAAGACTGACTTCGTAATGCTGTAATGAATCTCAGTACTTCTTGGTTTGAGTGTTTCTTCTCCTGGCACTAGGCATTTGTGAAAATATTTGCTGGGGGTTTTTTTTCCACGTTTTTCTATGTACGTGTATAGGATGATATTTTGGCACAAAGATGTAACACTTCATTTGGTGACAAAGATAAAATCTTCAGCATTCTTGGAGGAAGTTTGTATTTGTTTGATAGTTACATGCCATTCTCAGGGTATTTATAGATACGGGGGGCAGCACAAAGATTAGATGCTTTCCAGCATGTGTTAATGCAGTATTATATTTTTCAAGAAGATTTTTTTAATGGAGCTGGGTTTAGAAGTATGTTTGAAAACAGCCTTGTCACACATGTCATCAAGGTCAGAAGGGAGAGAAAGCAGACGTTTCAACATTCCAACTAAGTTTTGTGAAAGGACTGCAGAATGATAGTGTTTGCTAACCAGTGAACTAATCTCTTTGCGCCTCTCGAACAGTCCTGCAGTGGAGATGATGCAGTTTATCCTGTTGCATGAAATTTTTAGCTTACAGTGCTTGGGACTTGAAGGTTAAACTTTAAGGTGATGTAGTTGATAAAAACCACTGATTGATTATGAACCCAAAGTGGTGTCAGATGAAAGCCTGGAGTGCACAGTGTGGGAAAGTCTTCAAATAAGGTCAGGAGTGTGGTGTCTGTACTTGGAAATCCTCTAATTGTTGATGTAGAGGAGAACAGAGGTTAATTTGTGCTCTTTATAGACAGTGGAGGCCCTTTTGGCATTTTTATTGTGGTTCTCTACCATCACTTCTGGAGAAATGTGAACAGTTGCTTCCATGTTGTAGCAGCTCAGTGGTGGTGAATACAGCTCATTCCTTGGAGTGCTGCTTTAGAACCTTTTAATTTCAAATAAACATCCAATTGAAAAACACTTTGCTCAGCACTGGACCTGATTAACACTATCATCACATGTTTCTGCATTTAGTAATTTAAGCTTATTATTTACAGTTTTGGGAAGCTGACATGCATGTTGGTAGCATTCAGTTGGTAATTAAAAACCACATGAATAAGCAAACGTCAGTTAGACTAATATTATTCCCCCAGACCTGGAGGTGTGCAGCCTCTGCTCATCAAAAGCAGACTTTCTGTAATACCCTTTGTGTGCCAATGACATTGGAGGACAATGCTGGTTTGTGTTATTTTTTTAACCTAAATTCTGTTGATTTATTGGATTTATTCCAGACTTGAACAACTGTAGAAGCATACTACTGCTGTGTAAATGCTTTCTGCCAGCAGGTGGAAATATATATACAACTCATCCTTTGACTTATGTCTGTCTTTTACTGGCTGATGGGTCTCTCCTAATTACTGAAGCAGCAGGTTTGTAAAAATCTTTCTTAAAATGTCAACATAATGGATCTTGCTATGCCAAAAGTTGCAAATTCTTCTCTTTAACAGAAACTGTAGAGTCCAGACTTTCTGAAAGACAGGAATACTGGAATAATGTTTTGTAATACCCACTACAGGTAATTAATAGCTGTAGACTGTGGCTAAGATGTCTATAGTATATTTCTGGAATGATTTTCTGTGGAATGGATTTCCTCAGTTGACCTTGGAACTGCTGTATTGCAGTAAATATAGCTGTGGTATAGTACTAAGCACATGTAAGCATGGTCTTTGCTAGTGAGTTTGTAGTTAACACAAAGCTTCTCTGGCTTTCCATGGCAATCTTTGTCGTTTGGAAATCAGAACTAGTCATGCTATTTTGGCACAGTAGGACATTTAGTTGAAAATAACATCGCAGAAGTAATTTTTACTGTTAGAGTTTACATAAGATCTGAATTAGATCCTAGTTTTGTATTTGAGATTGAAGTTTTGTACTATTTCCATTACTGTATGAATATTAAATGGTAAAGAATTGCTATTATTTATGCCATTTCAATGGAAAGTCAGACTTTCAGGTTCAGCAGAGTTGTGGGATAATAAGCTTGACAAGGCATTAGGTGAGATATTGTAGATCCAGTTTTTAAGTACTAAAAGACTGAGGAAGACTGTATTTAAGTCAAGAGAATGAGAAGATATCTTAGAGGCATTCATACCTGATGTTCAGAAGGCAAACTCTAGAAAGGAATTTGAAAGGCTTTGAAGTCTGTATCTGGATGATGGTTGAAGCAAGGGATGGAACAGTACATGTCTAGAGTTACAAAATGGCTAAAAAAGCTGTTTATTTTTATTAAAAGTAGTAACATTTGCAGTGCAGCATTCAGTTGGTGTTAAAGCTATATCAAAGGAAACTAAATAAGAAAACCCATAGGATTTTGAAGATACCATTCTGCATTTCTTTATTGTCTCTAATCCCACCCAGAGGTGAATTCTGAAATCTGGCAGAGTTTGCAAGTAGAGATACTGTGTTAGGCAACTTACAGGCTGAGCAAGCAAATGACTGCCTGTACTCAGTGGTGTGCATGATTTTTCAGGGCTGGAAGGAAAGAGTTCCAGACAAACTTAGAGCTTGTGGAAAAAAGGTCTTCACTCACAATGGAATTTGTCAAGCAGACGTAGATATGCCATGGAATTTTTCACACTTGCTAATGGCTAATGGACTGTCTGGCAGCTCGGCTGAAGAATGAAAACTCTTGCCTTCCTTTTTTCTGTATACCACCACATGAGGCGAGGTCATTGCTGCATCATCCAGTGCTTTTGGGGTGTTGCACTGAGAGCTGATCATGCCCTGATGAACTCGTGAGAGCAGGCATAACACTATTCTTTTTTGATTATTTATTTTCCACTCTTCTTTCCTGCTTGATTAATATTACAGCTATTTTTGCTTGTAACACGGAATTATTTCTCTGTACAGTTCTCATTGAGAGATCCAGAGGGCTTCTTTTCTAGTATACCACAATTAAATAGGAAAAGGTTATCTAGCCTTTCTGAGAACTCATTTGAAAGAAAGTAATAAGAATATTTTCTCCTTTTTTTTTTTTTTTTCCTCTGAATAATAACGTGCAGAGATTACGTTTTGCATCTTGGTCCAAAATCCAATCAGTTCTTTTTATTTCTGTATGTAATGTAATTCCTTGGCATTTGAAGACGATGGCACTGGAAAACAGTGCATATGGGTTGGGTTTTTTTCTTTCTATAAGCAAGTTATTTTGATGTAATGAATAAAAGCCCATCCTCCGTCAGAAAGAATTGATCAAGTGTGAATTAAGTAACCAGATTGTATTAAAGTCTGTGACTAAAATGGTAAATGATAATATGATTCATTCAAAACTGTAGGTATAAAATACAGTAGATAAATTTTTATCTTGGTCCACTAAAGTCAAGTTAATTGGAAGAGGGGCAGTGCAGGAGTGAGTGGCATTTTGTGTTGTCATGTTGTGACCACAGGGTGTTTCAGAATAGTTTGAGTTTGTTAAAAGGCAAATTTTGCTGGAAGGGATAAATGCAGGATTGTGTTTTGTCAATTTCTAATGGGAATGGAATTTCATTAGCACTACTATTCATTCGTGTTGTGGGAGGAAGAGTAAAATAGATTCTCATTGACTTAAAATGTCACTGTCAATTCTAGCTGCTGGAATTCTCTGCAGTTTGTTGGCTGAATATAGGAAAGAAAATAGGACTATGGGTCAGCCCTGTTCACTCTAATTAGGATCCTTGAGTTTTTGTGTGGGCTTTTACATTTGTGGGTTTTTGTTGTTGTATAACATTGTGCTTTTGTCTTTTCTTCTAACACCCACACACTTTGCTTTCTGATAGTGCTTCATATTTATTTTTGTAATGCAGACTGTCCTCTTGATTGCAGAAGCATAGTTTGTTGTGCCTATACTTCATACCTTTCTGTTCCTGATCTCTTGGAAAGTCCTTGATGTTTCTTTGCTTGGTCTATCCAGCATAATATATACATGATTTTCTTGTCCAACTGCTGACAGTCCTTTCTTCAGCATTTTTCTCAAACTTGTGTTTATCTTCTCCTTCAAAGAGCTGTACAACAAATCTATGTATCCCTGTTTCAGTCTTCACATTCATTCTTCTGCCTTTCTGAGCTGTGTTCTTGTCACAAATTTCAGTATACTCCTTATATGGTAGCCTTTGAAATAAAAGTCTGCATAGTGACAGAAAGATATATGTGATTAGTTTTTACTTTGGCTTAAACAGAAGAATTTCCATCTCTGCCACTTTCAGACACATAGACTTGCAAGCTGGCTGCTAAATCCTAAGCTTCTTGTTATAGGGGTTTTTATCCTTTTTTGTTTTAGTATAAATACTTAGTAGAGATTACTGGAAAATTCTGCACTCCCTGCTCAAAATGTCAGATGATATTGATATGGAATTTCCTGCTAGTTGTTATGAGCAGCCTTCGAATTATGTCTGCATGAAATTCTGCATTAGTGTTCAGTGAAGTGACTGGAAAACAAAGCAAATGAACTCAGAAATACCTGTTGTTAATCTCACATTCAGAAGTATCACATTAGCTGAAAATCACTTCAGCCTCCTGTGACTCTTTGGCCCAGCAACTTGGGAAGATAAAGTGTCATTCTCCTGCAATCGTTTTCTGTATTTTAAAAAAGAAAATTGTGCGAGGAAAGGCTTTCATTTCTAGATCATCAGTCTCCCCATCAAAATTTGTAATAACTGCATTATTTTTTCCTGATTGTTTTTATGCTTGCAGAATAAATGCCTAAAATCCTTCTTTCAGTAACCCCAAAGGCAATTATATTACCTGGAAAGGTTGCGTTGCATGTTCTCTGATATATTTAAAGTTACTATTAATCAGGTATTGAAGACCTCATCTTTACAGGTCTTTGAGGAAAAATTAGGTGTCCCTGCAAACACTTGGGAACTTCCTCCTTGGTTCAAAAAGAAAAGTTTCATGTTTTTATAGGAGTAGTTGTTAATGGCAGCATATATTAGACATAAACAATTACAAATACAAGTACTGTTAATCCCATACAACTGTTCTGTAGTAGGTAGTCTAGCACTCCCTGTTTTAAATATGGCTTTAGTTGAACTACTGCTTCTCAAAATATTTCCACTTACCTCTGAAGTCGTAATTATGGTATTCATCATATTTGAATATAATTGCTGCACTTTGCATTCTGTTCAAGTCATAGGACTTCAGTAAGGAATTAATTTCAGCTATTGCTTTCTTGCCTATTGGAATCTGAATTTTGGACTCCATCTCCTTCATTTTTTTATCAGTTACAGTGTAATGTTTCTCATGAGGCTGTCTCATGTGTGGAGTGTTACTCTAAAATGGAAGGAGATGTTTACAAAATAATAAGTAAATACCATGTAGGTGTTTATCAGGTGCACAGAGATTTCTGCTTACAGCAACTGCAAGAGCTCCACGTTAATCCTATTGTAGACAAATTCTCCTTAATTATTTCATCTCTTTTGAGAAAAATATTATCTCTGTGTAACAAGATTTAATTGATACTTGTCGAGTGTTTGAGGTGCTCTGCTTTACGGAAGGTATTGCTGGGTAGTTTATTCTACTGGGTGCAATATCAGCAAGTAGAACAGACCAGTAATAAATACATGCCTCTCTCACATGTCCTGAAATAATTAAAACACTCAAAAAAGAAATTGGAATGTTTAGAGACTTGTGCTCCTGGTAGATGAAGACTTTATGAAGCATTTTCAAAAGCCTGATAAGTGCAGTAAACTACAGATGCATCAGCTTGTTCACTGTGTGCTGCCAATCACCCAGAAATTGGGACGGAGCTTTGAAGTCATGTAGGACTATATAATAATATTATTCTGTGCCTTTTTGGAATGTGTGACCTCTTGATGGAAAGAATTGCACATCTGCACTCTAAAGTAGATATTCTCAGTTTGGAACTGATTAGAAAAGAGTTGCTAAGCCCAGTCATTTTCTGTCACAACCATGGTGATTTATGTATTTAAATGCAACACATTTCCTCCTAAAAATAATTAGGGTTTGTGTTTTGTCCCTCTTTATTTGATTTGAAAAGGCTTTCAGGATGTTGCTCCTCTGATGGGCTGAATTGTCCCGATTTGCACCAAAATGAACGTCACTAATAGCTCCCCATTTTAGAGCAATAGACTTTGAACTCACAACATCAGTGAGAACTTTAATGGAACGTGATGATGCTTGACCTTGTTGTCCCTGCCACCTTTCGCTTTTCCTTATCCTGCTGAAGAAGAGAAATGAAGTTTTGGGAGAACTTGCTCACAGTAGCTTTTTCTCTTGCTGCTTCCCCAGTGCTGGATTCTCTCCTTTGCTGCTGCTGAGCCATGCCTGGTGCTCTGTGCATTGCTGTGCAGTGACATTCTTGCCGCACACACTGAAGAGAGGAATGTGCAAGCCAAAGACAATGCAATGGAGAATGGGGCCTGGGACATTAGTGGAGTGTCCCCAGCTCTCCCCACCAGCCCAGGGTGGAGACAGGCGCAGCACATACTGAGCACAAATCATTCTGAGAATCTCTTCACCTTTTTCTCTTCTTTATCCGTCTTTTACTGGGATGCTGTGAAGTTTCTTAGGCTTTGGGAATTATTTCCATGTGCAGCCTTGTGCTGAACAATTGTAGCAATACCAGAGTTCAATTTAGCTGTATTTCTTCAAGAGCTTGGGTCCTTGACTGATTTGTAGAGGACAAATGAAAAGAGCAATTGCAAATGGGTTTCTGTGCTATTAGAGCTCTAAACAGCCTTCCCTCTTGGCTGTGTGTCAGATCATATCTCAAGGAGGGATGGGTGGGCTATGAACCTTAAAAAGATTTAAATACTTAAGTGCAGGGTCAACTTTCCATACCAGTGGGTGTCTTAAACTGGTCTCAGAGTGCTCAGCAGTAATAATTTTCTTTAATATTTTCAGGTAGCACTGAAAGTGGTAATTGAGTGGCAAGT
The DNA here is from genome assembly GCA_024500445.1 of Entomyzon cyanotis. Classification (NCBI taxonomy): domain Eukaryota; kingdom Metazoa; phylum Chordata; class Aves; order Passeriformes; family Meliphagidae; genus Entomyzon; species Entomyzon cyanotis. The sequence goes on from JAKEPQ010000852.1 coordinate 6,976,880, forward strand.
GTTTTGAGTTCTTACATTTCTTAATCATATTTCTCTATAACTTACTTATAATTTCATTATAGGATCTCGGTTTTGGATTAATTTTAAAAAAGCAGCTTGTTGTGCTGTGGGGAAAACTTATAACTGGTATATCAATAGCAGCACAAAAACTGGTAAGCCAGAGAGTGAGCCATGCCAGGATAGGAAGAGGTTGTTAGGAAGATCTTTTAAAGGAGAGACATTAGCATACAAGTTCCTTCATTACCCAGCTATTTTAGGGTATTCCATCAATGCATAACATTAATCAAGGGAAAGGGAAGTACTAGCTTGTGCCCTCTGCCCTGTAGATCCTTCAGGCTGTGTAACCTCTCTTCCCATACAAATTTGTAGACCTCACCTGTTTCTGGAGCCATCAGTTCCAGCATAGTGCAGCACTGGCCATTCTCCTCAGTTACAGCCCCCCCCTTTTTTTTTTTTTTTTTTTTTTTTTTTTTTAAGTTTATTCCTCTCAGGTGTGCAGAAAGTGGCAGGATTGAATTGATTTTGGCAAGGAGCGGTAGTAGTTGATGCAAGAAGGCTGTCATCTTCTGGTACACAGAAGTGGTTTCTAGATGTGAAATCCATACCCTGATCCTTTGCTTCACCTGCTGTTTCAGTGGTACTCTTGGGTTCAGTCTGTCACTGAAACCTTCCTGCTTTGTTGTTTACAGATGGTTCCCTGTGTCTGATTAATGACTCGGTGGGGAGATAACTGCCTGGTCTCTTAATTTTTCTATTATTTCACTTATGAAAAGGATGTATTGGCCACTGTTAAAGAAGTAGCCTTATTAAAGAGAAAAGATAATTACAAACCACCATTAACGTTCTTTGAGGATGGCTAATTGTGAGAAACTGGGAGGAATAGCAGAATGGAAAAGTTTAAGTGCCAGTATCTCTGGCCTCCTGTTTAAACATAAAGCCTGCCTTGTATAATAAAAGCTATTTATAAATTGCTGCTCTGTTAAACGTGTACAGAATTTTACGATGCATAAATTGGGAAGCAGAGCCAGCAAAGGGACTTAGCAGAGTGATGAATGGATGACAGGGTGCAAGACTGAAACTGTGTTTTATTCATGGATTGTGAGGTCAAGAAGAAGAACTGCTGGGAAGGGCTGGCACTTGAAGGAGAAAGATACAGAACCCAAGAGATAAAGAACCCAGTAATCTGAGAATTATCAAGCCACATTGTCACATTTCTTTTTGACAGTTACAACTGCAGGTAGTAGCTTTTTATTTTTACTGCATTTTCATAAGTTATTTTTATTCTTTCTCACAGTTCCAATTGCATCACTGTCATCAGCTGTTTCCTGTGTCACAGCCCTAAATCTCCTAAATCTCGGTAATCTATTCTCTTACATTTGAAGCAACAGTTAAGAAGAGGGTTCCCCCCACTACTTTTGTTATAATATAGCCACCTACCCCCACCCAATTACAGTGTAGAAAGTACGTGATCATGCAATCCAAAATCATAGTCTTGATCTGGGGCCCAGCTGGAAATTCATTAATCTGTTCAGTTTTGGCTGAACTTGTCAGGGCTCAAATGATTGTTAGAGGCTGATAACTCATTAAAATGCCATTTAATTCCATTGTCATGCAAGTATTCCTGAGAAGAATGCAGTTAATGCAACTTGATTCCAAACATATGAGTCAAGTTCATTGGTTTGCAATCATTTGTAGTTTTGTCACAGGATATGTTCAACCTGCAGGTGCATTTTATATCCACAAATACCACAGAGTGAAAAACAAATCAAGACAAGGTTAGAATGGAGCTGCTTTGGACCAATTATGAAATTAGGTTTCCTTTCATAAATTTACTATAGGGTCTTCATGTATTTAATTTAAAATGTGCAGATAGATTGTTTAAGGAATATGTGGTTGCACTTCAAAGTGCATGATTTTCTCTTACATGTTGTCTGTGTCTTGCATCTATAAGGATTTCTGCCAAAAAACATTGGAAAGGAAGTTAAAGAGGCACTCAAGATAATCATCACAAACAGAAGAATTCCCTTACCTGGTAGCAAATGAGAAAATACACCCGGGTTAGTTTTGCAGTAGCAATGGCCTTTAGTTTTCTTCTGGTAGCTTGTAGGGTGTTAAAGGAAACAGGTGGTGTAAAGGACCTCAATATTTAGGGAAACTGCAGCACTTCTTTTTCATGCAGAAATGACAAGAGATTCACTATTACAAACCCCAGTGTCTCCACATACCCTTGGTATAGTAACATTGTGATGCTGTGATTTGACTTAAAACACACAGACTGCTGGTTTTAACTACATGTTGATCCAAAATGTGACAGATTTGTTTGGTGCATCTCTCCTCACTGGTTGGACTAAGGTCCTTCATCCTAAAGTGAGTACTTGGATTTTTATTTTTTTCTGTAGCAAATGCAATTTGAGGGGGATATTAAAGTTTGTTTGCACTGATAATGCCTTCTGGTTGGAATAACATGAATGTCTGTTCTGCAAATAATGGCAGGTACAGCCTGCGTGCTAAGCAGAATGCAAGGGGAGCATGGTGGTTGTTTTGTGGATGATTCTAGATCTTAACTTTGAAGTTAAGGAACTGTTAGCTCTATTGTAAAATTAATACTTTAAAAAAATAAGTTAAGCCAGTTTTTTTCCCCAATAATAATAACTTGATACTTGTCTTCTAAACTGTCAGTGATGTTTCTTTTAGAGGAACATATTTTTGCTTTCTATTAATTTTAAGGATAAAGGTAATAAATATGTGTGAATGTTAGTATTAGTATTGTAAAATAATCAGAAATGGCTTTCCCACAGCTCTAGATGAAATTTCAGTTTTAAAGAGCCAGCCTTTCAGTTTGCAAATTAGGCAGTGTGAAGCAATACATACGAAATCCTGTGCAATTTTTCACTTTTTACACTGTTCAGAGTAGGGAGCCCTTTTGCCAAGGAATAGGACTAGGTTTAGAATAGTTAATAACAGCACTTTTTTGAAATGCTACAAAGATGGCATTGCGTGTTTCCACATATCACAGTTGGCTCACTAAGTGCCGTATTTTCTCTTTAAGTGCTTTCCCTGCTGTTATTTCCTCCCTGAAAAGTTGATGGTTGAATCAGTCCGTTAAAGCAGAGTGCTCCTGGGAGAAGCTAAGGACACAGAGAAAACAGGCTTAGTCTGAAAACTGGTGTTGGCTCATACATGAGCTGTAGTATGACCAAATAAAATGAAGAGACTTCATTCTTTTAGTGTCTGTTTCTTTGTGCTTTCTGTGTATGGAATTTTTATGGAAATTAGTGGACATGCAGCATTATGCATTTGGCTTGAATCAGGGAGTGGGAAGGGGAGTGCATGATGTCTTACATAAGGCTCTGGGAAGGAAGCAAACTGCATGCCTACTTGAAAATAAAACATTCACTAATGTGGTATTTAATGTGTTTTCCCAAGGAGGCAATTACATATTTTAATCCTGAAGTCTATGAAATATATGCATTACATGTGTCACTTTTGTATACATTGTTTTGCTTCTCTCTGGATTTGACAAATTAGTCTTGCTTTGGACCAAAGCCAAATAATGTGAGCCAATTTCATGCCTTGTGAGTTACTGAAGAGAATGTTTGGTACCTAAAGCTTCTGTTTGCTGGCTCCTGTCCCATTTCTCTTAATCCCTTTGGGAATCTTGGTTATAACTGTCTTTCAGAGGCTCAACAATTTCTGAAAGCTAGGTTACTCTACCAGTGGAATGGAAGGAATTTTAAATATGATCTCCCTTTCCCCTGACATTTGTCCCTTTCTGGTTTGCAGTCTCCTTTTTGCTAATTCTGGAGACCAACTATGTGAGATCCCAGAATATGCTTTGTTCCTAATGGATCCGTGTCACAAAAATCACTGTCTAAACCTGGGATCAGAGGATGTTCAGGGCAATAATTTTTTTTTTCTGTATCTCTGCAATATATTTATTAAAGATCCCATTACCTGTTCTCTTACTACAGCATGTCTTTCTCTTTTGTTTGATAAGGTTCATTATGAGGCAGGGCTCTTGGTTTGCTGCTGTAAAAGCAGGATGAGGAAGACAGACAAGTAAACTTGACATACAATCATGTTGGAATAGAATATAACTTGGACAATTCTTGGTCACATTTGAGCTTTCATAATAACTTTGGGCTGGATCTTGTTGCATACAATCCAATGAATTGCATGAATTTATTGTGAGATGACCTCATGCCCTTGATGATACACAAGGGTGATTTTAAGAGCACTGGAGATGCCTGTTAAACTTACCTTAAAGGCTTTTATTTTTAATGGTCTGTTACCTCTCCTTGTATTTCTATTATTTCAGTTTGCTAAGATCTGATATAGCATATATTTTAAATGGGAGAAGATATACAAAGATGTACTGAAAACATGATTTGTGAGCTTCTTTGGAATTCTTTGGGATCTAAGTATAGATACGGGAAGTCTATTTTAAAGACTTCCTATTTTGTATTTTAAAGACTACAAAAGAATAGTTTTAATAGAAAAAAAATTATTACATAACAAAGTGAATGTATTGATCATACTTTAAGAAACAAAGGTCAAGATTTTACTCAATTTACACAAAATGCTGCATGGAAAGACATTATTTAAAAGAAATGCAAATTGTATTAATACTCACCATCCAGAAATGTTTGTATAGCAGCTTTTGCTTTTCCCCCATAGGAGATGACTTCTGTAATCCATGTTACTGATAACACTGTGGAAAGTTTAATAATAGTACAGTTTTATTACTGCATAAATCTCTGTTACGGCAACATAAATCTCCTATGACAAACTTGAGACAAAATCATATTAATTGTGTCCTTCTATTGACTTCAGCTGAGTCACGTACAGATTCTTTGACAGAATTAAATAAGAAGAAATGCAAAGAGGCTGCTTGTCAGCTTCCTCTATATAGGCAAAGTAAAAGAACTTAAAATAGGTAGTAACTGTGTTAACGCTTCCTGGAGAGAAGGTGGTGTACAGATATTGATGAATTTGCCTTTTTCATAATCACAAAGTCCTCAACCACATTTCTTGTGTAACTAGCTTTAATGTAGAAACAAAAGAATCTAGTGTAATATAACCGTAGTAATTGAGATTATGATGTGTGGCAAGATGAGCTGGAATATGAGGAAAATCAACATTTGTTCTGGTAGCATAAACTCCTCAATACAAATCTGTATCTCCTTTCAGTGTAGGTCACTGTGGGGAATACATTCACACTTTCTTCATGTTGCAAATGGCAACCACTAATATGGAGCTTTGGGTCAATTGATTAATTTCTGACTGCAGTTGCTTACCCTGGGTGCACTATAATGAGCTTATTTTCCATAGTGATTGTATTTAGGTGGGGGCAGTGTAGTGGGAAAGAAAAAAACAACTGGGGGAATTATAAAGAGAGCAAGGAAGGTGATTTAAAATCCTTCATGTAGAAAGAGGGGCTTAGAGATGCCTCTTTTTCCTCACTTTTTGCATGGATCCTTTTCTTAATTTTATTAGCATGTGTAATTAACTAGCTCTGTTCCAACGGTCTTCAATGTATAGGCAGGGATTTGCATGAAAGTGAAAAGACTTGAAAAGGTTAAAATTTGGCTTAGCTTCCACTCAGTCTGGTTATTTTGTTTTTATTACAATGATACAGATTCTAAGGATAATTACCACAGTATCTGATGTGGACTAAGATCTGACAGGAGAGCTATTTTTAACTATGCTGCTAAAAGTTCCAGTAAATTATTAATAAATTCAGTATCTAATTCGGCAAAAAGTGATAATACTTATCTTCAGTGTTCATAAACTCCATAGTAGGCTGTTGAAGGAGTTTCTTTAGAAACTAGGGAGAAGTAGCAATTTATAAAGGAAGACTGCATTCTTTGTCTGAGCACTGTTAGGGTGTGGGTAATCAACCTGAGCATCACGAATAAAAACCCAAAACGGGTGTGGAATGGTTTTTGGTTTTATAGTTGTTATTCCTCATTAGGAGTAGCTTATTTTTTTCCATGTGTACTGGAGAAAAGGATCTGTATTAATTGCAAGTTCTTAAAAACCTAATTTTGTCTAATAGACTTGTACTGTTCCACAGCGGTTAGATCCCATGACAAGCAGCATATTTGGAATGAAAGGTGGCAGGGTTGGGATGTGGGACTTGAGGCACTTTAAGAGAAGGATGTACAAAATGCTTCTGGCTCCTGGAGCCAGGGACCATCAGTCAATGACAGTCTGTGTCTTGTCTCTTGGTAACGCTGCAGCTCCTTGTTCTGAGGCAGAGTTCACCTTTAAGTTCAGACACGTGAACTGTCACAAAGTGTAATCTGGTGTCAAGAGACATCAGCTGTTTGTGACCTCGGATGAATCATCTGGTCTTATGAGGAATAGAGATGCTGTTTAAATAATAAAGTTACTATCTCAAAAAGTCTGGAACACGTCTCTTTTTAATAAGTCAGTTCAGAAGTATATAAGCATTTAGGTATTTTTAGGGACTCCAGTGGGTATTCCCATTCATTCAGCAGTCCCTTAATGAAATGTGCTTTCTCTTTCTTCCCTTTAATATGATTAGTCATTTAATAACAAAAATAGATTCAAGAAGTTGTGGGAGAATTCGAAAGTCCTATGAACAAGTTTAAAATACATCATAACTCTGATGTAACTTGCTGCTTGCTTTGAAGATAGGTCTGCTTTGGTCCCATCACTGGAGAAGGTTCACTTTGCATGGTCAGTTTTGTGGTAGATCTAGGCTGACCCATTGGGCACTGCACCCAGAAAGCTCTCACTCTCTTCCTTCAGTGCTGCTCGTGTTTGACAGCAGGAGCACAGGAAGGGAGGTCAGGACAACTTCTGTCACCACGGGGAGCTGCTGCCTTGGCTTGGCTGTTACCCGACTCACCAGCACGGCAAGGAGGAGACACCCAGAGCTGTTCTGTCAAGGGGAGCTCGTCTTTCTTCCCTCTTTTTGTGAACCTGTCCTTCATTTCGCAGCTTTCGTTTTGAGTCTGAAATGGAATATGTCATGTCAAAATGAAATTTTGAGAGGGTTTGAGCAAGAGAAGGAGCTATTTCAAATTCAGTTCGATCTGCCGAACCGAGAAATCAATTATTCACACTGCATGAGTTAGGACATAAAATGAAATAGTGTAATGTCTTCACTTAACTTTTCTCTCAGTAGCTTAAAGCAGGATATTTGAGCTGAGACACGGGGATGGGGGTAGTTGTGTTGTTGTTGGGTTCTTTGTTTGTTGTGTGTTGTTGTTTCTGGGGGTGTTGTTTGTTTGTTGTTTGTGTGGTGAGATCTTTGGGGACTTGAATGTATAGAGCATTCACTGCCTGGAATGGCTCAGTGCTATGGACTAGAGGGAGGAAGGACACCTGACTTCTCAAGGCAATGTAGTGAATGTGTGTCTTAAGTGTGGTGTGAAGCTGAAGCCCCTCAGGCTGAGATCTGATGAGGTCCAGGATGTCGTAGCTGCAGAGCAGACACAAATGAGCAGAACATAAGTACAAATGTGCTTTCACTAATGAATAATCTGTTTCACTGTAGGAAAATAGGTCATTGAATAGCAAGAAATGTAAAAATTATAAACGATATATATTTCAACAAATATGGGTTTTTTCAGATCTAATGTAAGGCTCTCGATGAAATGCTGTGAAGTATTTTAATTTTTTTTTTTGGTGCCTTTTATGGTGTCTCTGAAAATATGCATCATCAATGGGCAGCTAATATTAAGACAGTGTATTCTGCATGCTTTGTCTTGCATCAAGCACTTCATACCCTAAAAGAATATTTGACTTAAGGGAATAGTGCAGCAATTAATTGGAGATTATACAGAACTCTAATGGTTCCTTTTAGTATGTTAGTGGATGCAGAGATGCTTTAGCAAATCTTTACAGTCCAAGAGGGTAAAAAGTGACTGTCTGCCCTCCTGAAGACCCATCTGTATAGAGATGGAATCATCTTTGTTTTCTTCATTCAGTACCCCAGGCTAGCATGTGTCTCAAGCTCTTGCTGGGATTTAGTACTGCGGCTTCGAGCTATTTATATTGGGATAGGAGGGAGTAAGCTATTCATAGCTAGGCACAAGTGGAGGGAGGTACAGGGAGGCAGAAATGGCACTGGGATTAGGATCCTTACAGTAGGCAGTGACTTCATAGCTTTTCAGCTCAGTGCTCTCCTGTTTGTAATGAACCTTCATTTCCCTGGTGTCATGTCTGCCTCCTGTCTAGGATTTGTTATTCCATCCTCAGTCCCTTTTCTTCTTGAATTTTTGTCTTCCATTTTCACTTTTCTATAGGACTCTTCTCCCTGTCCATTTCACTCCACCTTCCTCATAAGTTTCCATGTCTCTCACATGGAAATAATGCTTCTCATATGTCCCTTTGTTCAATCCCACATCATTCTGTGTTTCCTTGCTTAGGGTGTACCTTTTTGCCAACATTTTACATTATTTGTGCTCTTAACAGTGTGTTGTTTTAGTTTTCAGAGATGGGAGGCTTTAGGTGATAGGAAGGCATTGCTTTTTACATTTTCTAGGATACAAATATGCTCCAGATGATGATGTATTTGTTGTGCCACCTATCAGCTATTTCTAAGCTGGGGCGAAGGAAGAGTCTTCTGCTTTTTCCTGGTGCTCCCATACTGTGCTGAATGGGGGAGAGAACTTCATCTTATGTTTAAGTAATGATTCACAGTTGTAAATGCTGTTTTATAAAGCTCTGACTTAATGTTCCCATATATGAAAATACCATATGTTACAGATACACTGGAAGATGTAGCTAAATAAGAAAATCCAGTTCTCTTTATTTTATTTTAAAAATTGACTTAATTCCACTAGAAAGATCTCATTTATTAAATGAGTAGGTGTTCTGAAAAAATTTCATGCCTATTTATGGAACTTAATAGAAATTAAATCTGTTTATAGAATTTCACAGCTTTAATGGCAAAGATCCACAAATGTGGTCTTACTCTTTCCTAAATTCCAAATAGTTCTTGCATGAGAGATGTGTTGTTTTCTTTTCTTTTGGTTTTCTCTTAATTTTGTTAGTCATTGGAATTTGCTAACATTCCTAGCATTGAAGAGATCTAAAAATTGAATCTAAACCATTGGAAATGGTCTTCCGTCTTCCTTGTGCTTTATCTATTTACATGAAAAAGCCTGGTTTATTGACACTGTATCATATTTATTGTAGGTTCCTGGATCTTGTTGCCATAGTTACATCTGGTCGTCAGGAAGAGTTTTGCTGGGCTCAAAGTTATGCTAATTGACAGTTTCTTAGGGAGAATAATCCTCAAATTTCATGGAATAATCATTCTTTCTTGCTCTAAAACTTGAGGAAACTCTTCAGTTTTCAACCACAACAATATGTCCCTCCAATCCAATTTGATACCAAGGCTGCGTGTAGTTAATTTTTCTCATAGCATGTTTTTGTTCTTGAATGCTTTTTGCTGTTTGATCAATCCTCCTCTTGCTTTTCTCCTCTTCCTCCACCTCAGAAAACAATGGCCCTTTTCTGATGCTAGTATAGATTTTTCTGAAGAAGTGACAGTAATACAATGTCTGCCTTGAGTTTCAAGGTTCTGCTTTTTGTGGGTAATGCAACCTATTGTCCAAAGAAAGATAATCAGGGTTAATCACATGGAAAAGCAAAATATTATTACTGATGCACCTTTAATCTCTCCTACATGTTCTTAAAGTAAATTTGCTTACTCTTACAAAAGGAAGGAAAAAAACCCCAGATGCAAAAAACCTCACCAGAAGTTTGTTGTTTGGCCCTGGGCTTTCTCTGTTATTCTCAAGAAAAAAAAAAAAACCAACCAAAAAAAAAGCCCACAACAAAAGAGAGAGAGAAGGCAGAGTGGTGTAACTGAGCAGAGACATTGTACTGCAGATTCATTCTAAACAACCCTTGGTATGTGGAAATGGTACTTAACAGGAAAGCTGGAGCTTCAAGATTATCACAAATGCCCAAGATGGGATAAGGTATAGGATTTGTTAATTTAAATTGTTTGAAGATATAATCAAGTTGTATCTACCTTCAGATTCCGGTTTACGTACTTCAATGTAAACTGATTAGTAGCATGGCAGAGTTTTTTACTAGTTTCAATGCCTCTCGCAGTTTTTGCCACTTTTATATGGTCAGCTAAATCCTCTTACAGGAAAGGCTTTATTGGAGCAAATGCTTAGATTTTATGATGTACTTACTTTTAAATATTTAGTTTGTAACAGTACTCATCCTGTTGTAAGCTGGGAGAAAAGGAACAGCCGCCTGTATAGCTTTTCCTTGTGACATTCTCCTAATGCTATATATTCAAGGTGTTTTAAACTGAGTCTTCTGGATGATGTCCAGTGGTTACCCAATTAACACGTCAAACCTTGGGCACTTGTAAGTCATCAAAGTTATCAGCAGAACTTCTAGAACTACATAAAGTCTAATTTGTCTCCATGAAGAGGCACTTCAGAAAGGAATTACTACAACTGTGTCATTAAGCACAACTGATGAAATTTCTGATTTAAGAGTCTTTAAATGCTTTTTTTGGACCAGTGATAACTGAAGACTTTGCAAAGGTAGAGTTTTTATTGAGGAGCAAGATGGTGTCTTTTGCATCTGCTTTCTGAACCTGCCTGCTCACATGGCTTTACTCTTGAAGGACTGGCAGCTTCTGGCTACCATGGCTTAGCAGTGACTGAGAACAGCCACAGGCTCTGTCTGAGCATCCTGTGCCCCTGAAATTGCTGAGGCTGGGGGTGTGGGGACCTTCCAGACACGGAGAGCTGAGTGGGAAGGTTTGAGCTGGTCTTTTTAGGAGATGAGGGCTGGGTGGACAAGTCTTGATATCTCTGTAAATATTAGTGTGGATCTCGGGGTCCCAGAGCGGGGCAGTCTGGCTGCATTACGCTGATGTGCATCCCCTTGCCATGACTGAACTGCTGTCCAGGCATTGTGAGCTTTTGAATTTTCCTGTGTTCAGCCCACCTTTTAATTCCTGCAGTGTGTGTGCATCCTGTTATACTTCTGTTCCTAGAATGTGCTTGTCTGACTGCTCCCGGAGCCTTGGAATGTGCTGTGCAGGAGCTGGACTGCCCAAGGGTTCTACAAATGTTTGGGATTTTCATTTAAAGCTTAGTGATTCGCTGGGAGTACACAGTGTAACTTGCTGAAATCAGAGACATGGTCTAGTGAGTTCAGAGCCAGGAGGTCTGTATTCTACCCCTCACTCCTCTATTGATTTCCTGCAGCATTGCACGTTTCATTTTTACTGTGTGAGTCTTTAATGACACTTTTATTAAACAGGAGAAAAATATGAAGAGGGATAGCAGTGATAGCTTTAATAATATTTTAAAGATTTTATGGATTTCAGTTTATAGATACTGGCAGTCCTTGTCTGTGGAAGTGGTATATGATAAAAATATTTTTATTACAATTTTCTGTCGGAATTTGATACAGCAACAGTGGTGTTGAGATTGGCAGGGTTTAGTGGGTAGCTTACATGTTCTGAGTTTGAATTCAAAATATAGTCTCTCTATTCTTTCCTAAAGCTATAGATCCTTTTTACTATTGTTTGGCAGCAATTGTATGCCTGTCTCCCCTTATCACAAGCTCTGAAAGGCCACTGTTCAAAAGTGGATTAATATTCTTAAATTTAGTACCTAGTGTTATCAATTTAAATTTGTAAGTTGTTTTTTTCTTGATAACAACATGACATATAAATGTATAGCATGATTTTGCCTTAGGTAGCTTAAATTACTTTCTGTTAGTATTTTTTTGGAAGGCCACTGTTTTCTGCTCTTTAAATGCGCTGTTCTGCCTGTTTTTTTCAGAGAGCTGGTGATTTAGACTCGTGTAAGAAAAAGATTTAGCTACAGGACAGTGTTAAAATTATCTTGCAATGTACCAATCTGACTCTAACTTAACTTGGCTTTATAATATTACCTTAAGAGAGAAGAGGACAATTAACAGAATCCTCACATCCTAAAATGTAGGCATTTATTTAAGTACAATTTCTATTTAGCCACTGAATTATTTAGAAAAATATACCTCCTATAATCAGTGCAAATTTAACATTAGCATCCAGTCACTTCATTCTTTTGCTGGTTGTATTTGCTACCAACTAAAACTTGTAAGCAGTTTTGTACTGCGTGCATTCTAAATTTCACAGGTTTAGTTGAATCTTTGCCTTTTTTCCCATGTGTACTCCAGGGCTTAGTTTTCTTTGCAAATTTACATAAAAATAAACTGAAGGCCTGGAGAAAGGACTCTTCTAAGAATGTCATGTTCCTGAATGCCTGCTTCTTAGGTCTTTTACTAGTGTCATGTTAAAATTACAGCGAAATTAGCTTACGGTATTGTTTTAATTATGTAACAGAAGTGTGGTTTCTCTTCCTTTTTTGAGCACTGGATTACGCAATGACTTTAGAGGAAAATTTGTCTCTTTTTAAAGTAGTATTAAATTACTGATTTTCCACTACTTTGAAGCTGTCTGCAGATAAGCAGATCTTAGAATTAAATCATGTTTAAATCATAAGGCCACTGACTATGTTGAAGTTGTGGGGATAGGACTGAAACTTTCCTGAAGTTTAACAGTGTTTGAATTGGGTATTTTAATTCAAGTACATCTTTTGTTCCTGAGTTGGACAGCAGCCAAATTATGCTGTATCTTTCTACTCCTTCAGGGAATTGCAGGCATTTTCAGCTTTATTTTATGCCTTAGTTGAACATGCTATATTCTTTGGGTGTGCATAAGGGAAGAGAAGGGGGAAACCAATCTCTGAATACTCAGGCACGATACAATAAGCTGTAGACCATTGATAATGAAGGATTTTTACTGACTTAAATTAGGTGCTCAATAGCTTCCTTATAGAAGCCCTCAGATGTGGTAGCTGCTGTTAAAAACTGGGTGGTTTTATAGATGTGTATCTCTGTCTCAATCACTGTGTCCCCAACAGAGAGATGTAAGGTTGTGCTATCCAGACCATGGCTATTAGTGTAACAGTACATGGAACATACCTGCAAACAGGTTTGACTCTTCCATATGGCAGTGCTTAGGTTAATTTCTGGAATTTTGTAGTTGTGCATGAATGAAAAGCAAATTCAGTATAAAGAAAAGCAAATTGAACATTAATTTCTTCTGTTGAATAAAAAAGTCAACTTGATGTTTTAATTATAAAGTGTTCTTGCATAACTTAGTGTTTAGATTTACAGTGTTCTCTTCACCTGTTTATAGTCACCTGCTTCAGAAATTGGTTTCTGTGTGTCTCATGGTTTTCCAACCCTATTCTGAAGGTCACACGGGTTGCTGGTTGAGGGGACCTCCTGCAGATCTTAAGTTATGGCCTGAGTTTATACTATGTGATTTTGATGCATGATGATCTGATTATGCAGTAAGCTACAGTGTGATTCATGAGATCCAATTTTGTGGTGCCTGGGATGTTATTGAAGCTGGTGCTCTGATTATGACTTTGTGACATAATTTATGACATTATTTCCAAACCCAGTTTTTCTTCCTTTTAAAATATCAGGAATGTATATTGCTATCCCAGTTTACACTGAGGACCAGGTCATGCCCTTAAAATGACATTAAAATTTATATTTTTGAATATTAGAGAGTATTAGATTCTGAGTATTAGAGTATTCTGAAAAAAGAAATAGTGAGATGTTAAGTGGTATTGGGTGAACAGCAGGAAAGGATAGGTCCCTTTGTACTCATAATTTATAAAGATATCTTTGTCATGGTGAAAGTGTGTGTGTATACTTATTTTTACATATGGTGTGTTTGTAATTGGCTCGCTGTTTTAGGAGATTCATAAATAATCTTATGCTAAGATTTTTGTTTCTAGAATGCATTAATCACATATATGTGTGAGCATGTATAGATGAATGTCGTGAATTACCTAATCTACGCAGCAGATTTGGAAGCAAATTTAACTTAGGCACAGCAAAAAATAGGGATTGAGGAAACAGAAGTGTATTTTTTTAAATTAATGATCATGTAAAGTGCTGTATGCATTTTTTTAATAAAGAGGGCTATAAGATAAAATCATTCAGCCAGATTTTTCAAATGTCAGGTGTGCAGTTACGTGGAAAAAATATGTGTGGTGCGTAACCGATTCAGGGATTTGTTATGTAAGAGAACTCAGGGATTTGTTATGTAATAAATGATTTGAATTTGCTCACAACTGCAACGGAGATAACATTTTTCAATAAGACACATAATTGTACACATGTTGCAGGCTTTTTTTTGTATGTTGATCTTTCCCACACAAAATTGCTAAGTAGCAAAAAAGCCGAGTAGTCTAAAAGTTCTTGTAGAAAATATCTTCATGCTTCATTTTTACTGTAATAACAGCTTACTTTGGTTAGAAATATATAGACACGATTTTATGTAAATTGAATGTATTTGCCATAGTCTGTAATTATATAGCTACTTATGCTTAAACTGAAGCAGCAAGTTTTAAGGAGAGATTATAAGGAGAAATCCACTACACATGGTTTCCCTTCAGTAAAAGTGTGCTGTGTGTTCATGATTCAATCTTTCATCGACTCTCCCTGGACCAGACCTAACCTAGGAGTCCCTGTGTCACCCCATGAGCACATAAATTCTCATGTAACACTGCTGTGCTTGTTGTCTCATTGAGCAGTTGAGATGTAGTGCTAATCTTATCTATTATAATAAAGATATTGAAAGCTCTTGGGTTGCTTTCATCTTAATGCAGTTCAGGATTCTCGGAAAACTTCTTGAACCAGTAAAAGTCAGGCTTTGGCCTTTTTTTTCCTGAAACTCCCACCTTGCACAGTGTCCAAATTAATTGTTAGTAATTTGATACAATTGCACATGTCAAATCATTCCTTGGTTTTGAAGCAGCTGTAATCCAGTGCAGATATGAGTGTTTGAATTGTTTTCTGTGAAACTTAGTTAAAGTAAAATAATTTTCATTTGGCTTTTGTATAACTCTTTCAGGCAGTTCCATAATGCTGGAATCCAAAAGCATCTTATCTTGGCTAGATGACCTGGGTCTTAGTTTATTTGGGCAATTCTTTATGTCTAGTCAGGCATAATTGAGAATTTTCTGTTGGTTCTTTGTCTCTTACAAACATGGGAGTATTGGAACTACTTATCCACTGCCTGAAAGTCAGTGGAATTGGTGTTAATGAGGGAAATGCAGAGCAGAACTGTGATGGAGTCCACTGCAGTTTTCCTTAGGGTATTAATTACTTGCTACACAGGGCTTACTCTTGCTCAGGGCAAGGTGCTGGGAACAAAGCCTCAGGGTGTGTTTGCACCAGCAATTAGGCGTTTCCTCCCCTTTCAACATGAACGAAGCCACAAAAGGAGCTTCACCTCGACAGCACTTCCCAGCGTCCATTCTGCAAAGTCTGTGGGAGCTAGAGGGAAATTCTTGTGTCTTCTGAGCTGTGCCTGTGTCTGTCCTAAGCAGGTGGCAGAGGTTGGCTGGTGTGCTTCGGCTGCTCTGAGGCTGGGCCAGGTGAGCAGTGCAGTGACCTGTTTGCCCTTAGTGTTTGCATAACTGCTGCCTTCTACTGCTGTCACCCCAGGGCTGGGCTTAGCATTCCTGGATGTGGCTGGTAGGGTAAGGACCCATCAGCTGCACAAAGGGATTGCTGTGCTGAGTGAGCAGGAAGGATGTGGTTTGCTTGTGTATCCCAGTAAAGGGAATGAAATCTCTGCTGGAAGTTACAGTGGCAGCAAGATGATGTTTTGCCAGAGCAGACATCCAGCCATATGCTGCGAGAAGTCTTCTGGGAATATTTTCATGTCTTGATAAGGTCTAAGAAACAAGTTCCTGCTTTCAGATTTGTGCTTGTGTAAACATGAGAAGTTACATGAAGACATTTCAGGTGTTATTTTATAGTTCTATGGCAGTTTACTCAATACAGATTTTGGAAGCAGCCCTGTCTCAGGAGGGTGCATATAGGGTATGGGGTAAACATTTGGGGTTTGATATTCTTGTAGTTGTGTAAGAATACTCCTTTGTTAGAGTCTGTGTCTGACTTTAGATCATGATCTAGATCAGTAACAACAGATGAGATTTAAGTGCACAATTAATTATCCCACTGAAATGGCACCAGTTCACCGAATTTCTCAGTCTAAAACTGCTCATGGCTGTTACTTAAGTATGTATTATTGCATCATAAAATATTTTCATGTTACACGGAACAAATGTTTTTCATTCGAAGTAAGAATATTGACGCTACTTCTATTCCTTTTAGCTTGCAAAATGGCAGGCAGGATATGAAGTATTTATTTTAAATTATGTTTTTGTAGGACAGGTGTTCTGATTTTACAGTGCATTTGACATTTCTAGTGCGTACTGGAAAATAGCTATAAGGTACATACTTTTTTGTAATAGATGTTCAACCCTTAAGTCAATAAACAGCATAATCCTTCTGTATGCATTTTATGTATACAATTCTGCTTTCTAAAAAGAGGCCTTCAGCCCCTGAACAGTGAATTATTTAAAGTAAATTGAACATGTGCTTATTTAATGTACAGAACACACTTGATGCAATGTACTATTTTTGGAAAATGTAATTGACAATATCAATTCCAACTTCCTTTCCAAATAAACTGAGGAATTTAAGGATAAATAAAACAACTCCGTAAATTGTCTTTCATTGTCGTTGTGTACTATAGCCATAATTAGTTGGATGTTTGTGCACCAGGAAGAGAAGAGTACACAATGGTATTACTAGAATAAAAAGGTTTAGCATGTTTTCCATTCCAGCCTGGTGGCTGACAGCCAGCCCTGGAGTGAATCATTGCACGGTGCTGACATGTCTCAGGCTTGTACTGACAGGGCTTCACTTTGATTTGTGTGGAGGGAGCAATTGTGATAAGGAGCTCCGGTGCTCTGGGTTAGACACTGTTCACTTATCTTGGATGTCTGATCCTGGAAAAGTCAAGTGGCCACTTCTAACCTGAAAACACACAGAACCTTCTGCTAGCGAAATTCAATATGGTATTGCTGCAGGTTGTATGGATTTATGGGTGGTCAGCCACAAGAGCAGGGCTGCTTTTCTTCCCTGCAGTGCTTTAGCATGTTGAATAAACCCAATTTACGTTTCAGATCTTCTGAGACAATGGTCATTTTTGACCAAAATAAAGATGGTAAATAAAAAATAAAAATAAACTTCCTCCTTTACTAGAAATAAGGTATTCAGCCTTTTCTGTTTTTAAATAGTTAATTTATTTAAATAACATTATATTTTACTTCTTCTGATACTGGTGGGGCGCTGGTTCTTCAGTGTCAAATAATTATTCTGAATATAAACATCATTGCTCAGATGTGTGGTTTGAATAGCACTAGCAAAGATCTTTTGACACTTCTCTCTCTTTTTGGTGTTGTAACAATAAAACCACATCCATAGCATGTAGTACAGTCAGGTTAGTCATCTGCCTGAGCAGATGGACAGTTATCTTTTTGAAATAGAGAGCTGATTTAAATACCTGCCTGCATTTGATGTGGAGTAAATAGTTGTTAAGGAGCAGGTAGACAGCACAGGCAGATTGTCAGGAGCACCCAGGGTATCAGTGAGGCATGACCCATCCATCTGGCAGTCAAAGTTAGGAATTTTTCTCCTTAGCATTCCCGACTCAGATCCTGGAGAGAGCTGCACAAGCATGAAATCATTGGAATTCTTCAGTAATGTGTGTGGGTTGTAGATACAAGAAGTTTACTCTCTGTATATTCATAAGCCAGTCTAAATTTGATTGTACCCTGGAACAGTCCCTTAGGAGTCTTGCTGCAGCTCCATCTTTTCTGGCACACTCATTAATTGGAAAGTGAATTATCTGAGACAGAACCCAGAATCTCTGGTTTCTTCAGAGGGGCATTTTCATTTCCTTAGCAGACATGCTTTACAGCTTACTTGTCTCTCTTCTGTGTGACTCTGTTGCGAGTTTTCCCTGTCAGAAGTACAGCTTTATAATGGTTAAAAATAGTTAACTTCACTTTCTTACAACTTTTCTGCTTTAAGTATTGAGAAGCAGCCTACTCCTTTCTTAATTTTCAGATACAAATGCCCAAAGCTTTTAAGGACTCTTACTGAGTGTCCTTTTTTAAAAAAACCCAAAACAATGTGATTTGCACCCCTCTTGTAGGTCCTGCTAAGCCTGCATTTATTGAGGAATTAGAAATCTGATTACAAAACTTTGGAAATGCACATATGTTCATAGCATTTATGCATGTCTTGGGAAGAAAGCTTGTTTCCTAGCACTCTGTGTGCGTGCCCCTGTTTTTTTCATCTTTCCATTTCGGTATTTCATTGTATCACGTGTCTACAGTAATGCTCTGCACTTGGAGTGAGCACGCTGCTTACTCTTCCAAAGGATTCCATCAAATTCAAAAGAACTTGTCACAGTAGTGAGCACTGTGCTGAGCTTTTCTTTGTACACATAAATTATGAGATCCACAGCACTGGCTCAGCATCTTTATCTTCTCTGTGGGACATAGCATGTTGCTTTAGCACCACATACTAAGTAATGGTACTACCCTCTGCCTGTGGAGAAGGCTTTATTCAGGATACTGATGTGTTTTAATCCATCTGCCTTCAAGGCAACACCATTGGAACATAAAAGTAAAGAATCACATGAATATTAATACCGGCTCTTGATGTGACAGGTACCGTAGCTTATGTGCATAGTGTGGTACTTACAGAATCTGGGAGACATTTTTAGATGAAAATGAATTTTGACTTTGTCTACTGCTGAAAGATTAAGGCTATTTAAAATGAAGTATTTTTCAGTTTCAGGGCTTTCTTGCAGAGTAAGTATTAACTCTTACTTTGCCACAGGGGACTAAAATACAAAACTTTGTTCTGATGCTAAGTTTCAGTGTGAGACTTTGACACATCCTTGCTAAAACCTGTTGATGTGATGTTGAGGAAACAGTTCACATTTTGTTGTGAATATCACAGTGGTTTGTACTGCCAGGGGTGGGATGCCTAATTTCAGTGGTGGGATGACAGCGCTCTGTTGGAACTCATCCATGTGAGCACAGCTGAGAGCCAGCAGTTGTGTTTAACTATATTAATTTGGAGAAAAATAGTAAACTGTCATCAAATCACCTCACTAATTCAGAATTCAAAGTTACTTTCTCGACATTTGCTGGCCACTTTACTGAAAATGTTTAAGATTACAGATTGTATTCCTGTGATTCAAAAGAGAATGTTTCTCTTCTTTGTTTTGTTTTGGTTGGGTTTTTTTGTTCAAGACATGCTGGATTCTCCTTATTTACCTGATGACAGCTGTGATGTATTAGGTCTTTTTTGTTCTTGACTGCTGAGTGTAAATCTTGCGTGATGGTTTGAGGCAAGTTATGTAGCTATACTCAACTAAGTGACAGCAGAGATGGCTAATAGTCATTGCTCCTGGCTTAGTGCTGTATTTATTGACATGACAAAGCTGTTGACATCAAGAAACTGATTTGCAAATTCAGCTGTTAAGATTTATTTGGCCAGTCATTACAGAGAAGAATTACTTTCACATAATAATAGCATATATGCAGTAAATTATCTGAAAATAAAAGCTCATGCTTCTTTTAAGAAACTGTAGAGTCTTACAGGAAGGAATTAATACATGTTTTAAGGACTTCAAATGAGAAAGTACTGTATGCTTGGTGTAAACATCCTTTCTGTGTTTTGATACTGTTAAGGAAAGGACTTGATTTACACATGTAGGCTTTTCAAATCTGCAGTAGATTTCACATTAAACCAAGCCCTGTTTAGTTTTACTGCACTGTGGAATCATTTTCTTAACTAATTTCTTAAACTTTCAGTTGTTGATGGGTACTGATGCAAGAACGGTGGTTTCTGGACAGAATCTTGCAAACTCCTCCTAGTCTATAAAAATAGGGTAAAGGATCTGTCAAACCATTTTAAAATGCTTTCAATAGCATTTGAAATGAAAAGTCTTGTGAAGATAGTGTTCCTCAAGTGGTTGGAGAATTTGCAGTTGGTCTTTTGATCTAAATTTGAATATTTTTAGCTGTTCATTTTGGTGGGAAAAATTATAGTCTGATTATAATGAAACAAATACATTTAACAACATAAACTGATTTATTTTGAAGATGCATCTGCTTGTCTAAGAGAGAGGCTGTACTGAGCAGGAAGAGAAGACTCTGCCAAGTGCTTGCCTGTTATAAGGATAAAAACTCTGTAGGAATTGCTAAAAGTACAACCAATGCCTGATGCTAATTGCCTGAAAATTTAATTCTACACAACGTGCCCTGGAAGAAATGCTATTCAGACAATTGACTGCTCTGGATTACATTTATCTATTATCTTATGGAGGAAAAAGTGTGGTTTTTTCCTCTCAGCAATATGTTTTGAACAAACCAGTGTACACAGTTGGACTCTCAGCAGGAAGAAAGTCCAAGGACTGACATGTTATTGTAATAATGGCAAGGTCAGCAGCACGATTGGTGCTGTAGCACAGCCGAAAGATTAATATCAAACAAATCTACTTTTAACACGCAGCATAAGATAATCTGTCTTTAGCTGTAGAATATGTTAAAATACGTTATTGTAAAATTACAGGGTCTGGTTATCTATCAAGTTTCTAGCAAGAGGGTTCATATTTAACTGATAAATAGATTAAGTTTTGCAGAAAATAGCCTCCTCGTTAAACTGTGAAGATTTCAATCAGATGAAGTACTCTGTATAAAAAATACGTTAAAAATTTAACTGTCTTTGTACTTGCTTGGTTGTGCTCTGTATTTAGGAAGAAATGTCTTAAAATTTCCCAACTTGTAAAAATATATCACATCAAATGTTGTTGTTACATCACATCAAATGCCCATTGTCCTTGTACACCTGTCATTAATATGTAGATCTGCAAAAGAAGCTACTTTTTTCTCATGTAATGGAGTTTTTTGCCATAAACCCATTAACTGTAAAGGAAACAGTAAATTCAAAATTATCTGATCCATGGAAACAGTGCATTTACTTATAAAATTTACACTTTATTTCAACAGTACTCTTCCAAAGATGCATTAATTTAGTTTTACAGGTTCATATTTCTTTTTGAAACCCCTATCTATTGCCTTGTACTTGGTTGGGGCCAGACTCTGAGTGGTCAATCAGTCTTCTAGGAATTCTGGGTTGGTCTTGTTTTTTCTCCCAGCTGAAAGTGTGTCATGACCTCAGACTGCATTTTGCCTGAATTAGGGAAACCAGAACTGATTAATGTAGCTGTGTTTATCATCTGGAATATTGGCTTTGACATATATTCCAACAGCAGCTTAGGGAAGGGCTAAAGAGCGAGATGCAGAGCTTTCCAAAATGGTTTTGAGGTTCAAGTCCATGGCCATTTGCAAGAATTGAAGATTCCCAATGCTTTCATAAAGACAACTGTTGCAACACTTAAGTAAAAGAAGGGGAGAGAAGGGGATCAGGAATAAATGTGGTTTTTTTCTCATCTGTGTATTAGGGGTGCTAAAATTGATCATGAGTGTGAATGCTTGCTATCATTTGTTTTTTGACATTAAAAAAACCTAAACCCAAAGACTGCCTTTCCCACATTTACACTTGAGGAAGGGTATATGAAAAAATCTTTGAATAATAGTTGGAGTGACTGACATGAAATAAGATCAATTGCAATACTGTTGACATTGATTGAAAGGTGTTAAGTGAGGTATGGAAAAAAACCATATTTGATTAAGATTAATTCTTTTTCCACCAATGCTCCTGAGACTTGTAAAATAATAATAATAATAATATATTTTTCCTGTAAAGCTGCTTACAGAAGATTGAAGAGCCAAATCATGACGTGCTGAAGTCCATACCAATTCTGGACACAAGGATCTTTCAAGATTGTACAAAGGTCTTTAAAGACTTCTAAAATGCATAGCTGTACATCTGTATTTCAGCTGAAACATCACTACAGTTTAAGATTTAGCCTTATGGATGCACAGTTTTGTCTTAAAATCCTCTTTTCTCATGCCCCTGGGAAAACTGAAGTGGAAAGTAAAATTATAAATGCTTTGAAATGATTCGTGTGTTTAAGTGGAAACCCACCCACAGTTTTCCCAGAGTGCAGGTCACTGAATCCTAATGCTTCTCTTAGAGAGAAGGGAACTTCAAAAATTGCCAAAGATACAGTTTAGGATTTGAGTGGGAAATGAAGTTGCTTCCTGTGTTCACTCAGTGCCGATGAAATTAAGTCTGTTTTATTTGACGTGTGTCGAAAAGTTCCAAATACAGAGCTAATGTTTGAAGTTATCCAAAACCAGATTTGGTTGCAGGGTTTTTCTGCAACAGCCACAGAGTCACATGGCACTCCTTATGTAAGTCTTGGTAACATGTACCACCTCCAGCTCCTGAAAAAAATAATAACCACCTCTTTATCTTTTGATCTCAGTCTTACTGTTACATATAGCAGAAAGTGTATATTAACCTTGGTAATAAAATGGACTCTCTTTTTTTTCTTTGTGCATTACAAAAATAGGACTGGTTTTGCTGACTGTTGCATGAAAATGCTCAAATACTTCAGTTACCAGCATTATTCACTTTCAGCAAATATCTAATTAAACTTGTGGTAAGTCGTTCTTAAAGAGGGTTTTACATCTCTGTTTGTGGAATTCCTGACAGCTGGAAATCCCAGATATGTTCACTGCTCTTACAAATGTGCTTCCCCTTCTTTGCTGATGTGCAGTGCTCTGTCAGACCCTCCTGGATTTCCCACCCATGAGCAGTGTGTGCCCAGCACACAAACGGTGCTGATGGGAGCTCTGGAGCTGCTGATGTGTGGGTCAGAGCGTACAGCCCCCACTCCTGTTGGGTAAATCAGGGGCTGCACAACTCCCTCCGAGTTTCAAGATATTCCTCTGTTCCAGGCACAGCACAGCCAGGCAGGAAAAGGCCTCTTCTGAAAAGACCAGATTTCTATCAAAAAAGAGACTGGCTGATGCCAGCAGATTATAGCAATAATACATCCTCAGAAGATAATGGCCCATTAGAAACTGTGGGGTTTCTGGACCCTTGCTGGCAGAATTATTCAGCATTAAACCCCAACCTGTTTGTTTCCACTGGAATTCTGCAAGGGTTGGAACTACTTGTCTGCTAAGACCAGGCTCCCAGAAGGCTTCTGCTACTTCTACAATTATAATGCCAACAATAGGTATTTTATTGGTACCTTGAGTCCAGATAAATTAATGTTTTAATTAAAAATCAGTGGTGACTGTAAAAGGACTTTTGTCTAATTTAAGGTCAGGATTTGACCATGGCAATGCTGCCAATCTGCCCTATCAAACTTTTGTTTTTAAGAGCCAGCTGACCTGACTGGAATAGCTGGGATACAGAAATTCAAGCATAGAGAGCATTAGTTGCAAGTAATTGGACGTCGTTTCCTCCATGCTGTTAACTGGATTCACATCCCGCTCGTAGTGTTTGTCTGCCATGATAAAATGAGCTGTCCAAATGAACAAAAAACCTTCATGTGATTCTTTAAATTGGGTGAACCAAAGCCTTTCATAAAATCCGAGATGGGACGGGAGCTCCTGGACGTAAATTGCAAAGTCTGTGTGTGGATTATATTGCAACAATAACTAAAGCGTTACTCTTTTTCTACCTGTTGGGGATTATCCTTCAATACTCTGAAGCCTTACACTGAAGTGTAGTGATGGATGCTGCTTTAGTAAGAGCAGAACTGCACACTGGAATCCAAACTGCTGGGTAACTAAGCCCAAACTCTTACCAGTGAAGTGAAATGGCTTATCATAATGCTGTTTGCTTCCAGTTTTTGCTTGACTGTTCTTTGAACTTTGTTTCCAAAGGGATGAAGCAGTCTGCACTACATTATTTTGTATTTCCTTATTACAGGATTGTACACTGAATGTCAAGTATTGAGCAAGTCTAAATTCATATGGAAGAGAAATTAAGACATTTTAAAAATTATTTTAAAGAAATTTTAAAAATATGTTTTAAATACTGCTAATCTTGAAATTCAGAACAGCAAATTGAATTTGTGGAGTGAGCTATATTATTTCTGTTAAAGACACGGAAATTTCAGATTTAGACTTCTGGGTGTCATGCTGGTAAACATGCTCCATCATATGCTTGTAGGAGATAGGAAAGATGTGTCTCTCTGAAAACAAAAAATTAATCCATGTGCTTTCTAGAATAGGTAGAACATTCTGTGTAACCTGTGCTCACTTTTACTTATGCTGTAGTGTCTATAAACTTGTACAGAGATAGATGTAAAGACAGGTTAGCGGACTTTCAAATCAGGACAAAGCTTAGTGTGCAGAATTTGTTCCACTTCTCTATGAACACAAGCAGAATAAGGGAAGAGCCCATCTCTAGGAGCCACTGTTTACACTTCAGAAGTTTTTGTTTAACAATCAGAATGCTTCTGTTTATTATACTTCTCCTAAACACTCTTGGTTTTGCCATTATGTGAGGTTTTTTATTAAGCTCAAATTCCATGTTAGCAGTGACATTTTTGCTTCCAGTTGGCTTGTTTATAACTCCTTTATCTGCTGTGAATGAGACCACAAATTAAACACTGGCTTGCAGTATTAATACTTTATTGTTAATTGCCTTGACTTGATCTCTTGCAGTGCAGAATTAATGTCTGTGCCTTCTCTTTCTGCAGTCTTAATTGTAGCACGGGGAGGTTTAATCCAAATTGGAGCAGCATTGTTCCCGGAAAGCTGCTGGGGCAGTGCTCTGCAAAATGGGGTTCTGTGAAGGGTACAGGCAGCTGAGGTGCAGAGGGAAAGGGGTCCTTGGGAAGGGGCAGGATGGCTTTAGCTCTGGAGGTGATCCCTGCTGCCGTGCCAGTGGCTGTTCTCTGGACAGCATTGCACTCGGACAGTTGGGAAGCAGTGGAAGGAGCAGTGGCACAGCTGCTGGTGCAGCCAGGGCAGGTCCCCAGCTCCTGATCCAGGATGCAGCCGTGTCACCTCTGGAATGCAGGATGTCACCTCTGGAACAGCCCTTCCCTGGAGTGTGAGCTGCCTGAGAAAGACAGCTTCCCCTGCACTCCAGAACATGGGGCAGGGCTCCGGGAGCTGCTGGGTTTTGTTTTTGTTGCTCTAATGCTTTATGAAGAATCTATGATCACACAATTTAACAAAGACACAACCCAGAGAACATTTTTAACTGTACTGGCATGGAATGCTAACTTAGAGGAACATGTGGTTTCTGTAATCGTAGTTAATGGTTACAAACCAAATTAAGTCTAAATATTTGAGGAAATTAGCCCGCAAAACTGGATGCGAAGGAATGAACACATACCAAATTGTTCTGATGAACAGAAATTACCTTCTAAAGTAATGTGAACTTGGGATGACTTTTTACTCTTTGTGTAATGAGGGGAAAATGGTTCATTTTTGCTCTTTAACAGATGCTGCCTTTGAATTGTAACAAGAAGGGGGGAAACAGATAATGATTTCCAGTGAAGTCTAATTTGTTAAAAGGCACAATTAAGCTTTGAGATAAATGATTTAGCTTTTAAAACACTGAGAGTAAAGGAATTAAACTCAGTTCTCACCCACTGCCTGTAGGGTAACTTTGACTTCTGTAAAAGGGAGCCTTGTGAATTGAAAAAATACAATTTTTATGGTTGTGTTCTGTCTCTGAAACCACACATGTGCAGTGACAGCTATTTTGCATCTATTTTAGGGCAGGTTATCTTATTTGATTCTTCTGAGAAGCTAAGCATGTTGCTATAGCTACTGAGCTGTGGCTCTGGTGAGGTTTTTTCACCAATTTCTAAATGTAATTGTTAAATAAGGTTGATGTAAGGCCTGTGACATTCTGCTGTTGATTGCACTTGGAGATTTTGATTTAATTTTTAAATTTAATTCAAGCAGGTACATGGAAACATATATATACTGTTTTTTATGTAAATAGGTAATGATGATGTAATGAAAAATGAATGTGCAGGTTTTCCAAACCAGTATTTGCCTCAGAAAGCTCCTGCATTCCTCCTGTTCCACTTGTGGTTGGTGTGGGTTCTGATCTCTATACACATTCTTGCAGGAGGAGATGTTGCTGAACGGGATGGCTGTGAGAACCATGTGCTGAAACTCTGTTCTTTCAAATGATCTTTTCTTTCTGGTGTGCTACATCTGAAACAAATGCACAAGTAAAAGAGCTACTGCTCACAATGCATTGCAGCCATTAGGTACAGGTTTTAACATGTGTAAAGAGCCGTTCAGAACAGAATTGCCGTGTCCTCTCATTTGTAAAGGCTGCAACCTGTTCTTGACCCTGCCTACAGCACTTGCTGAACTCCTTGTTCCCTGCAGCTGTGGTCCACTTGTTACACTGGCTCTAATGTACCAGGCAACATTACTAAAAATGTAGTGTTGGGTTTGTTACAGGTGGTGTGGGTTTGAGTATTTTCTTTTTTTCAGCCAAAGTCCACCAGAGGTCAAAGTCCTGTATGATCTTTATGATGGGGTTGTTGTGGCCTTGTGTTGTGTAGTTTTTCAGCCATCTGGAGCGTGGGAATTGGTGAAGTTCATCTGCAGAAGTGAAAGCGTTAGTGCAAACCTGTTTTAAGGAGGTTTGTGTTAGATGTTAATGGCTTCTTGTCAGGCAGCACTTAAATGGGGTGGAGGAAAATACCCTGTAAAGCAGCACCATCCCTGGATAGCCAGCATATATAAAATATGAACTGGATTTGCAAGGACATTTGGGGATTGAAAGGTACAGGTAGGTATCCAGTGGGATTTTTCAGGCCACTTGATTGGGAGTCTAATGCTTACTGACATACAGAATTGGAAGCTCCCTTGTCTTAGGCATTTTAGTGAATTCCAGAACCTGCTTCTTTGCATCTTTAGTGAAAAATACTATTGTTTAAGATCAGTTCACTGGACTGTTTAGGAATATGAGAAATATGTAGTGTCTCTATTGTGTCTAAATGTGCATAGAGGTTAAAGTAGTCAGTTACATAGACGAATTCCTGTCTCAAAATCTAACATACTTTAATCACTACATTTTAAAGGGATTCAAATTATATTAGTCTAATGAATTGCACCAATATCTTTAAAATAGTATGGACATTTGCATGCATGCATAATCACTTAAGGTGCTTATCCTATAATTTACTGAGAGACCTATGACGTGAGAATTCTTGGGTTATAAAAATCCAGCCTTTAATGACTACTGTAAAAAATAATTGTAATTAAAGTTTAATCAGCATATAAAATGCAGAAATGTTTAAAATCTTACTTTTGCTTTCAAACCAGTAGGAGGTGTAAAATTTACCAGAGCGCTGCTGGTACATTACTCTGCTAGCATTTCAGGAATTTGGTAATTTCATAATATGAATTAATTGGGCAGATCAATTTTTTATTGGCAGAATTTGACTGGGGTACTGAATCAATTTCTATAATTTTTTACTTTTTTTTTTTAACCTCTATAATATATAAAGTATGCAGAGCAGTCATTGATTTGCAGCTGAAGTGCAAACAACTTTGGGAGAAACACAGGAGCTGTTTAACAGCAAGAGTGCTCTGTAGCTTAGGGCAGGAAACAAGGATGCACTTTCCAGTTGGAACTACTAGAGGTGTAACATGCTGGTGAAGCCTGTCGTGTGATTTCTCAGTTGGCTGATCTGACTGTCAAAGAAGAGACTTCTACTAGTTCCAGCTAAAAGAATTACTCATTTAACTCAGTTGAACCAATGGTGGTGCTTTGATGCTGAAGATTAAAGTGCAGTGCCCACTGGCAGTCATTGGGGGTTGACTAGCTCTGAGTGTATGACATTGTTGCTGTGTAATTATCTATGCTGGGGTTTGTTTGTGACATTAGGCTTGATACATCTTCTGTTTCAAAGTCTGCTGTAGGTTCGCTGGCTGTCAAATAACTTGCATTTCATATGAATTGCTGATTATTACCTTTTCCCTCTCTTGCATTTAGAGGAAACTATTTCACAGAATGAGGAGTTACTTTTCTAGTACAGGGTAAATCTGCAGCTCTTACTCATCTTATTTACAGAGAGACATAAGAATTGTTTCACTCAGTCATATACTCATTTGAATACTAAAAAAATTGTACTTCCCTTCTCTTTATATGGTTGAATACTGTAGTTAGAAAGTAAATAAATGGACAGGGGTATATAATGCACCTCTCTTACTGTACTAACAGCAACAGCCAGTTTCTCAATTAAAAAATGCATAGTTATCTTTCCAGTATCAGGTCTCTTCCTCTCTCCCTATTTTATGCAGAAATGCATAAAAAGTCCCAGGTTGATTTTATACTTAAGGTGTTGAAATGAGAGACAGACATGAATTCTGCAAATAATCCTCACAGAGCTTCTCTGCCAGTAACCCTGAGTCTTTTGGAGGAGTGGAAAATCTTTTATTCACTTGTCTTCCTGATCCTGTCAGTGACAGTTTTGCATAGACTAATGCTGGTATCAGTAGTGGAAACCTGTATCTTTGCTTCATCTCCAGATCAGGTAATGCTGCCTGAAATATTAACTTGCTGCAATCACTTAACAACACAGCGTCTGCATTCTTACATTTTGTAGATCACAAGTTGTAAATATTTGGATCCTCTGGAATGAAAATAATCTTAAAAGTTTAAGAACATTATCATTCACTGAAGTTGTTACTTCCCATTGTGTTTCAACTTTCAAACTTTCTTCCATGCCATTTTGGACATAATTTTTGAGAAGGGTTCTCCATGTGTTAACCCCTCACTTCCATGCAGAGTCCCTTGGAACATGCATATTCAGAACCTCTCTGGAGGGCCAAGCCTTTTCTTTGTTCTACTTGTCAGAACGGCTTGTGATTTTCCTGCATTTCCAGTAGAGCTTGAAATTAGTCAGATACTGATGTTCTACTGAAACAAGCAAGGGAGTCAAAATTAACATGGCTTTTATTTGTAGCTTGTTCTGTGCATGGTCATAATCTGTAACATTAGAAGCACAGCGCTTGCTGCACTGCCTTCTTCTGGCACGTCTGTGCATTGGTTTACGGCAAAGCCAGCTGGGTGGCACTGCTTCCTGTCTGGAATCTTTGCAGGCAAGTTCAGCATGGCAGAGCCTTGCACTCTTCTGGTTGTGTGGCTTCCAGGCAGCTTGAGGACAGGCAGGGGCTGCCCTCCAGAAAACACTGATGTGAGTGCAGAGGGAATGCAAGGGATCCTTACATCTCTCTGTGTTCTTTAGAACTGTTCTTTATTAATATCTCAGTGGTAAATGTAAACTGGGGTTTTAAGAGAAGAAAATATTTGAAGAAGGTAAAGTTCAAAGCTTTTGGTTAGAATTTCCTGCCAATGTGTTATTAAAAATGGAAACACAAGTCTCTGTTTTTTTATCACTGTCATCAACCTATAGTTGACTCCTTCACTCCTACACATACAACAGTTGTCTACCTTGCCCATCACAACTGCAGGATCCTACTTGTGGGTCATTGGAATATTATGCCAATGCTTTCATTGTCACTGACTGTACCTTAGAAATGCATTTGTAATTCTTCATATTGTTCTAGTGCCTCTGTGTTAGAGTATAATGGATGAGAGATTTTTTGCATATGGCAATTGCAAAAAATTGCACCGATACATGTATCAGTGTTTGCATGAATAGGTTGGTTGCAATTAGTGACTGGGCAGCAAGTGCTTCATGCTTTGAAGGGATCATCCCTGGAGAGTTGTAGGGGTTTCACAGTGATATTTTGGATTGAAGATCTAGAACATGGGGAAATTGAAGTGGACCTACTGAAAAATCGAGCTGGTTTAGCAAGAGTAAAATAGTCCCTGCAAATGTGTGTTCTTTTTTCCCACTTTTGGCCATAGTTCTCTCTTTTCAAGTGCCTGGTGATTCACTGTTACTGACTGCAGACTCGTACCTGTGTGCACAGACACTTTCACTGTGTTTCAGGACAAATACATATTCTCAAGCTCACACATGAAAATGAGCAATTGCATAGAATTAAGTGTAAGCAGATTGGATTTAATAGGCAGTGATTTGTTGTTTTATTGATGTGACGCTACTGCCAGTGGAATCTGGTATTTCGTGTGGCTGTAGTACAGTTTCAGTGACCCTTATTGATTTTCTTCCTCTTTTTTTCCCTTCCTTTAACACAAGGCCTTGTTCCAGTGAAAGCTGACGTGTGGAAAAAAATTATAGCAGTAGGTGTTTCTGGGACATGCATACCAAGCACATAATTGTTTTTATGCCTCTTTGAAATAGTTGCCTTTGTGCAGCAATAATGATACACTGAGGAACAAATCAAAAAAATCTAGTCAGATCAGTACCAGAGTTTCAGTTAATGAAAAGAGTATATTCTTGCTGCATAGCCAGTTGCTAGATCCAAGAAAATCTGGAAAGCGCTGCTTGTTCCTCAGAAGCATTTCCCTGCAGACATGGTTTTGATGGATGTGTGAAGGGAATACCATCTGCCTTAGGGATGGTAGAGGGAGCTGTGTAACACAGGGCTCCTGAGGGATTACAAAGTTGTAGGACATTCAGAAGTGTTGAGGAGAGAGAAAAGAAGGGCAAAGGGAGTCTCTTCTGCTGAGAAGCAGGCTTTTGAAGCAAGGTGTGGGTGCAATTTCTCTTGTGTTTTTGTATCGTCTCAGTACATCCCAGCTCTTGCGTCTCAGGAGTTTTACCAAGCTGCCTTCTTCCTATCCCCATAAGTCATTAGTGGCATGATGTAGCATCCTTTATAGCCTCTGCAGGCTTAGCTGTAATTTAGATCACTGCACCAATACGCTAATTGGCTGCTTCCGCCTGTTGTCGTGCACACTCGGTAGGTGTCCTTACTTTCATTCCTCATGAGTTTCATGATTCTACAGTCTTAAAGGCAAATGGCTGAAATGGCTCTCATCGGAGTGCCTGGGATTAGAAATGACACACGTTTTCCTGATGAATTGATCTCTCCCATAGATTGTAGAACAGATCTTCTTGACTGCGTCTACTGATTATTAAGATCTTATGGGATCTCTGTTGGGCTAACTCAGTTTCCTCTGGGGTAATTTAAGAAAGAATTTCACCTCCATTTGATGTACTGCCATTTCACCTGTCCTACAACATCCCAACTTTATGAATGTCAAAAAAAAATTCCTATTTTAATAGAAAATGATAAAAAAAAAAGACAAGAAGTTTCTGTAACTAATGTACACTCAAGCACAAGTGTTGTGGAATAACTGACACTGTTAATGCTGGTAATGGTATCTGTATTGCAGTATAGCAAAACCCTCATCATGGACCATGTTGCTTTATCTACTGGTGAGGAGGTCAGACTATAAATCCCCCTGTTTGTGTAGGTCTCAAATAGGCAAGTGGAAATGAAAGTGACGGTGTTTGGGAGGACTGAAGAATTACCTGAGAGCCTGAAGTCACCCTGCAGGGGTGACTGAAGGTTGTGAAGCATTGGGGGGACATTGTGCAATGTGAGGTGCTGTTAGAACAGTTCCCATCCATCCCATGGAGGGAGGATGGATTGATACAGGAGCTCAATAACTGAGTGTTGTACCTGTGGGTTGGAGCATCTGTGGCATCAAGACCCACAGCCAAATCAAAACAAGACCAATACATGTTCAGCCTTCACCTTTCATGCAGTAGAAGATGAAATCAACAGCAAGAGCAAATATTTTTATTTTGCATAAGAATTAAGAGTAAAGTTCAACCTTTAACCTTTAAATTTTCTTGTTTCATTACAATACTTAAGCAGACTTATTAAAATCTCAGTTCCCATGATTACCTTTTCAAAGATGTCACAGTGTACTCCAGCTGCAGAGGAAGTTCTGTGTAGTATTAATTATGCACTGAAAATACAAAGAAAGCACTTGACATTTTTCCCAGATCCATTTTCTGTTGTTTCACTGGTTTTAGGTTTGGGGGCTTTTTTTGGCATTATCTTTATTGATTCAAAAACGGGCTTTGAAAACCTCTTCTAGAATTGGCTTTAGGTGTATAGGATTTTCCCTCACTGATACATAATTACCGAAGAAAAGGGTTATTTACTGTCCCTGAAGATTGTTTAGGGCTATTTCTGGAGGACTGTAGCTAAACATGACTAATGAGATCATTGGCAATTACTTCCTGTGTTGCCTTTCCTGGAAACAACACAAAGAGAAACATTTTGTTTGTCCATTGGTTGCATTATTATTAAATCAGTAAATCAAACATGCTGATCCTGTTGGGTCCCTTCTAACTCAGCAAATTCCAGGATTCTATGCACATTACCATTTCACAGGATGGTAAGAAGACTTTGATTTTGTAGCACACTCAGGATCAAATTGCATTTCAGGTCTGGTGCATACACAGAGCTTTATTACTGTTCATGGTTTGTTTGCTCTTCATTCATTCAGGACAGTAGTAAGTACCATGCTTTAAAAGATAATTAGCCTCAATAGAAATCACAGCAAACTTGGTTTATAACTTCGTTTACACAGTTGAGCTAGACCTCTAAGGGTTGTGTTCTGGTTTTATAAATAAAACAACTAAGGTACAGAAATAAACATAAATGAAACGATGAAGGCAATTGGTAACAGTGCCACTAATAAAAGTTTGCATCTCCTGATACAAAGTCTGTTTTTCCTCTGTGATTAGCTGCAAGAATCTACATGATGTTTTTTCTGTTTAGCCTGCAATACTGACAGAAGCAGCAGCAAAGTGGAACTTCTGGATTTATGTTCAAATTTTATTTCTTCTGTCACAACAGGTAGAGCAATTTAAAGTAATGAATGAAGTTGTTCTCTTAGGTGTTCTGTAACAAATAAAGAACAAAGGTTTTCAAAGAAATAAGAGGAAACCTCTTAACAATTCTCAACTTCTCCTAAAATGCAAGCCTGCTCATACTTCCACATGAAGTCCTGTTCTGAGCAAATAAACAACCCCTGAGTGAGAGCCTGTGGAGTTTCCACAGCAGCAGCATCTTTGATGGGAGCAGTTTGTCTGAGAAGTTGGCAACATATCCTTTGTCTCAATGATGTAGGTCCTAGTGAGTCCAGAGAGAGAGAGAGGATTCTTTGTTGCCTGTTAATGCTGGAATTATTTTGAATAGTCTTCTCCCATCTCTCTGTTGGTCTTGGTCTCCATCCATTGCTGCCACAGGCAGCAGTAGCTATGAGAGCATTGTGCTGAGGCTAGTGTGGAGCAGAATTCACCCTGAGTGGGATTTCCATAGAGAAATCTGATGAAAGGATGGCAGTGGAAATGAAACTAGAATGTGTTATTGAGCACTGTAATTGCAACAGTACTTTGAAAATACTTTCAGACTTGTGAACAGATTTCTTTTAATTGTATGTTGGCCTACCAGTTAAAAGGTACAGGAAGGACTCCTCCAGCTTGATGTATTGTATTCACTGTCATACACCAGCCTTGCAGAAAGGTAAGTTAATTTGGAATGATCAGCTTGGATTTTATGCAGCCTAGGCATGGAGTTAACAATGCTGAAACTGCTTGTTAATCTAATTTTGCCTACATATCTGGCTTTAAAATAAAGCTTCACAACAGCAAATGCTGTATTTTGGAAAGCAGAGGGAGCTCTTTGCGTCTGCTGCATTTAAGAGATCAGTGTTTGTGCTAGTTCTAAGTGAAAATGTTCCCAGTCTCTTGATAAAACTCTAATTAGCAGGATGTACCAGCTCCTTTCCATGAAGATACATAGCTTTGAGATTATCCATGATTAGTAACTCTCTGGCTTTGTAGGTGGGTAGGAATGTGGAGTTAGCCTTTGAGTGCTTGTCCCGTTCTGTGCTCTGATTCCGCGGGGTAGTTGTAAAAGGAATTGTTTGTAAGGCAGATCAGTAGGGTGAAAAAGCATGTCTCATGTGGGATGGAGACTTGTGTGTGTGAATCTATGCTGGGATGGGAGAGATAGAGTAAAAGAAGTTACACCAGAGTTCTTAGACCAAACTCTGTGATAGTAGTCACACTAAAATCTCTAAGCCAAAACCTACTGAAGGGGTGAGGGGCTGTAATTTTCACTGACTTCAAAGGAATTGCTAATGCCCAATTTCTGTCAGCATTTGACCTCCTGAAAATTCAGAGGAGTAAAGCCTCAAGGTGTGGGTCCTTTCTGAAGGCTTTACAGACCAGAGTGTGTTTTGTATTAAAATCTCTGAATAATATATGTTGGAAGGGACTTTTGGAGGTCATCTGGTCCAACCCCTGTTTAAAGCAATGTCGTTAAACTTTTTATGGCATCCTTGTAAGACTGGGCCTATGTGAGTGGTTTGGAGCTTTGTCAGGTTTCACTCAGTCATAAACCATAAACTGTAACCCTTTTAGCTAGAGCTAAACAGAGGGAAAAACCCCATATTCACACACTGAGCCCTCATCCTTTCCATGCTGACATACAGTGCTGACTCAAGGCTATGTAGTGTTGAAATACAACAGTAATAGTTGGTGGGATAGTTCCTGTGGGTGTAAATTGGGGTTCTTACCACTGCAGATTGACCAGGCTGAGGGCTATAGAATGTGTTCACTCTTACAGCATGTGTTCTTTCTGATAGTCTATGGTCAACCTAATGCCTTAAATACACCAGCTCAGTTTTAGGAGGGTGTGCTGCCCTGCACTGATAGTGCCAGAGGTGCTTAAGTCAGGCATTTGATTGCCCTTGCCCTGTTGTGTGCAGGGAGAGCCACCTCCTGTAGGGTGCCACAGCTAACACAGAGCAAAGGCAGCCAATGGTACTTTCAGATCATTATCTTTGCTTAGCATTCCTGTCACTTTGTTGTTTGTAAGGCACAGGTCAGATAGACAGTCCTGTATATGCTCATTCCGATTCTGGAACTGATGGATAATGCATCTGTTTCCTTTAAATTGGCCTGCTAAGATGAGAATGTGAGCAGCTAAATAACTGGAGTCAAGAATAAATGCTTAGCCCCTGCTTGGGTAATCAGTCTCGCAGACTCAATAGGAGGCATGGTACGGAAATAGCAGAAAAGAGAATCTGAAAAGATGTGGGATGATTTCTTTAGCGTAAATGTGGTTTTGTTTCACTTTATTTCCATGACTCACTGTATCTAACATAAACAATGAAAGACAGAAGAGAACTGGCTTTCTGAGGGTGGAATCAAATATGAATAAATTTAACATTTAAGCTGCAGAGAGCTCTAGTAGAACTTTTTTGAGTTACGTCTGACACTTATCCTGTCGTTAGTGGCTGAAAAAATAAATATTTCAGCCTTTTTATTCAGCAATACTGGCAAAAAAAAAAAAAAAGAAAAAAAAAAAGAAGGGTAATTTTAACTCTTTGTCCCCCTGTACACAGTTCTTCTTTAATGCTGTTCTTAGGGAAAGCTAAGCATCTCTTGGAACAAATAATAAATGTAAACTATCTCCCCAGGTAGAGGTAGTAACAGAAGCAAGAGAGAGAATGGAGGAGTAAGCAAGAAAAACCAGGAATAAGCAGCTTTATTGTAAAAGTACAATCAAGGCATGTTTACCACTAGTGTGGTGCTTTATCCTCACATCTTTCAGGCTGCCTACTAAAATGGAGGAATTTTGCATTAAGCACATCAACCCGCTTGTTTGGTGACTATGTTGTGACAGTGCCTGCAGGCCCCAATTGGGACTAAGACCATACTGTGCTTGGCACAGTATAAATGAGGAAAATTAAGTCAGTCCTTTCCCAAGAAACTCACTAGAGAAGAATCTAGCTGTGGTTAGGTCTCTATGGATGCACACTAAATTTTAAAAAGTCAGCTCCTGTTATAAAGAATATAAAATACTGAATATTCTTCTTTCTGTTTTGCAGTTGTTTTTATATGTGTCAATGTCTGATAGAGCACAGCAGAGTAATCTACTAGAGAATATCCACATACACAACATGCATGTTTCATTTGTATTGCATTGTGATTGTGCTTAGATTAGATTTTATTTATCTGGCACATACTGCAGGCGGCTCTGCGAATGTGTATTTTGTAGGTTTCTATGATGCGGATGGCAGGGCAGGCACATCTGTGTTTTTTCTTGCTTCTCTCATATCCTCAGCATTTGGTGGGAGAGGGCTTTGCAACTGGAGCATTTTCTGACTGCAGGACTCCATCATTTCAGGATTATTTTTTCCAAGTAATTCCTCTTTACATTCTGCTCTGAAATCCCACTGGGTGCCTGCTCAGCAGTGCTTTAACTTCTGAATATTGAAACCAGCAGGTATGGTGAGAATAGAATATTTTAAACAGCAGAAGAGACTCTTGGTGTAGTGTATAATATCTGGCGCTCTCTATGCTGCACTGGAGACAAAAGCTATGTGAGAGTCACTTAGGGTACAGCTGTTTCTGGACCAGTTTCCAGAGCGTGAAAGCTCTAAAACAGGAGAGTGGTGCTGGAAACGGACATCTCTGGGTTGGTAACTCAGCTTTTAAGACAATTTTTTAAATCTAAAAAAATTTGCTTGGCAAATGTGTAAGATGAAAGACATTTATCCAAAGGTAGACATTTATGGGTAAAGCATCTTATTTTAGTGCCTGTCTGCTGTACGGTGTGGAGATCATTATGGTAAATGCTTATCCTTTTAGATTAAGTTGTTGGCTGTGATACAAGTGGAATTAGTTACGTGCAAAGGTTTTTGTAACCAAGTGTGACTTCCAGCAGAAAAAGAAAAATGCAAGAGAAACTGCATGAGCATATAAAGTAGGTTTGTGTAGGTCAAAGAAGCAGAAAGAAGAGTGATTTGGGACTAAAATATGATAGCTCCTTGTGAAATCCCTGGATGAATGCATTACTGGCAAACAGGCCTGTGGGCATGTGTAGGGGTGTTTGAGAAAAGTGAAATAGATGAGAATCCACAAGTGGGATTCTTGAGCAAGGTGCTTTTCTTTTTCTTGGATGGGAGAAATAGCTGAGTAGTTACTTTTCTACAATGTCAAAAGAGGCCACCTTTGACATAAGGTTTCTATGGGGAACAGTACAGAATGTGAAAGAGAAAATAACAAGGGAATGTTTTTTAAGGAGTCTGTTTCTTTTTCTTATGAGGGCTATTGAAATAGAAAACCTCCCTAAGCACAGCAAAAAGCAAATGCAACCTAATTATGTTACTGATACTTTTCTTCTGATACACTTCCCTTAGTGGTCTAAAAAACAGGAAAAGAAATGCTGATTCTGCCAGTATGATTGTTTCCTTGCTACGCTTAATTTCTTTGCATGTTTAATTCACCCTGAACCTTAAAATAGTTTTCTGGTGCTTGCCTTGCTGGCCTCTTGTGCTTTATTTACTTTTGAATTGATTTTCAAGCTTTCACTCACTTGCTTTTGGCATGAAGATCTGTAGGGATAACGGGATTGTATCTCTTCCTCTGTCCTCTGCTGCAGTGCTTCCTCTCTTTCCTCTGTGTCATGCAACACTGAGCTCATCAGCTGGGTTTTAATACTCCAAATGGAGGAGTTCTGTGATGGGAGTTGGGAAGCAATACTGTAATACAGTTGGCCTGTATGACTAATCAGTTAGATAAAGAATTCAGGCTGCAGAATAGCAGAGCCTTCATGCTTGATTGATGATAACAGCAGCCAACTGACTTACTGCCCTTACTGGCAGCATCCCCCACACTATTAGAGAGGATTTCTAGCACAGGACAATAGATTTGTCCTAGTAAGCATAATGCTGGGTTTTGGAGCACATGACATCAAAACCAAAAGAAAAGCAGGTCAAAATGGATGGCTCCCTGAATGTACTTAGAAAAGCAGGAGTGGAAGAGTGTGGAACTAACGTTTGCTCATCCCCTACCTGTGCACTTCCTACCAAAAGAAGTGGATTAGTCTCTGTACTCAGCATAGCGCAAAGAATCTCTCTCATTCCTAATGACCTTTACCATGGAGCTTGTTTTTCCTTGGCAAATCTCCCAGACCATAGGCAGGGCTGATTTCTTTGGCCAGCAGAAGTTACTCTCTTAGAGTCAGGGCTTATGAAATTGCCATTATACATAAGAGTAGGATATATGCAGTGAAATAAAGTTTTTTTGATGGAACCCATAAGAAAGAAGGAAAAGCTACACTTGTTTAATATAAATGTATCTTAATTTCTTTTGGTTTATAAGCTGTAAACTGCTCTCAGAAAATCTTATTTGCTGCGGGCTTGGGGTGTTTTGTGTCCAGTGATGTAAACTTGCTGTGCTAGCCACAAAGCCATGGATCATACTGGGTTATTGAAGCTGCAAAGATTAAGTTGAGGTGGGAAAACTTTTTTTGTTGCAGAAAGACGGATGAAAGTTTTCCTGGATGAAATCAAAATCTGTTTATGAGTCTCAGGAGAGCAATTCCACCCTCCTGCTTTACAGGAGAAAAAGGAGCCAAGAATATGGATGTTTCTAACACATACACATAGTAATACTTTTTATGGATACTGTGAGCTTACCGGGTGTCAGGTGTTAGCAGATTGACTGCATTCGGTGTCACTGCAGAAACCAAGCTGTATTTTTTTCTGTTTAAATATCATTGTGACCACTGTTCTCATTACACCTATTAAAACAGAAGCAAAAGGCACCTAAAATAATATCTATATACTGGCTACTTTATTTAGATTGATTTGGATGCTGTTTGGAGCAGAACTCCACTGAGTACATAAACTAGTATTTTAGATATTTCTGTAATCAGACTTCCGTTGCTGGATTGAGATATGTACATTGATTTATTATCTATACAAAGAAATTGCCTAAACTGTAAATAGCTGGTAATGCTTTCTGCCCAGAATCTGAGCTTTGTGTTTGACTTAGTACCTGAGAGACAAGTATTAAGCCACAGTACTGATTTTGATTTGAAGTTGAATGCTGAAAATTCATTGTGAAGTTGTTAACAGCAGGGAGCTTCTTTTGTGAAGAACTAAATTAGATGCTTTCAAATCTTTCAGTACTGACAGACTAAATGACCTCAGCAAATGATGAAGTTTTTATTCTGTCACTGACTCATCAATAGCTGTCCTTCCTTTCTAGGTCTCTTATTCATAACAAAATGATTTCACTATAAAAGGGAGTTTAACCTTTCACAATTAGCCTTCACTTCCTGCTTGCTTCATTCCACTTGCCACAATGTAAGCCACAGAAATACAATTACAGTATTGAATGACAGGAATTTATGAGGCAATTTAGTTGTGGAAGTGAATTTGTTGTTTGTGATGTAGGAACGTGTCTGAGTGGCTGAGAGCCGGATACCTGTGGCAGGACTGCCAGCCAACCCTTCCCAGGCACCTCCACTCATGGGAGGAGTGCCAGGCGTGCAGCTTTGCGTGGTGTCTGGCACTGCTTAGCATCCTTAGCTGCTTCCCTTCTGCTCCACGTGCTACAGGAACTTAACATCCAGCTATCACAGAAATGAAAATGGGGCACCGTGTGTTAACCTGCAGCTGAATCAAAGAGCCTTTTAATGCTGTCATAAAACTGCAAACTCTTATGAAGCTTAAAATATCCCAGATTGCATCTCTTAAGCTGTTACGCTAATGTTCTGTATTTATGTATGTGCATTACCTAAAAGATGCAAAGTTCTCAAATGGAAAATAAAGTCTGCAATATCTGCTCTGAAGTGCATCTGCACCATCTCTTTATGAGGTTTGAACTGATGAACTTGCCTTATGCTGTGCCTCCCAAACAGATGCCAGAGAGACTCAGTCCAGTTACAGAGATACCATCAGTCTGCTACAGATTGAAATGTTCTATATTCAGTGCTTGTCTAGTCCACAGAACACAGTGGAGTGGCAGGTGGGGGTAATTCTTAGATTTTGCCTTGCCTGGATGAATCAAGGGATGTTCTGGATACGTGACAACTGTGAAGATGGAATTTGAAGCCATTTTGCCCAACAGAAGCAATTACACAAACGACTTTTTTCTACTAATTTTTCTATTTTTCAGGCTAGGCGGCATGTTTTATAAAGACATCTCTGAATGGCAAATTAATTTTACTTTACTCTTTTGTGATTGACTTGGTCTTCTGGGTCTATAAATCAAACCAATTGATGTTTAGCTTGTTTAAAGTTCAATCATGCCCAGGCTTTTGGCTCTGATGAGCATTTTAGCCATAGAGCTCTGCACCAATGGGGAGCAGATAAGGCAAGAAACATTTTGTCATTTTCATTTTTCCTTGGGAAAATAAACTGGGAAAAGGATTGTAATCCCCCCGTGATATGGTAAATGGATGGATGGTACAGAACCAGAGAACAGTCTGGACCAAGAAATCTTCAACTGAAATGTTACTGAGTTAGTTCTGGTTCTCTGTGGAAAGTAGAGGGAGGAAAAACCAGACAGAGAACAAGAATTGTGCTGGTTGGAAGGGCAGTACTTCAGATGCTCCAAGTGAAGCATTCTGTTGTTGCCAGTGGTACTCACTGTGAGCCGAGCAAACACTGTCCAGTATCTGCCAGGAACCAGTTATTGTCCTGACGATCTCAGAGCAAGATGTCCCTCTGCAGGAGGGGAGAAATGGGGATTCTTTTCCCATTTATGTTTACTTGCTGTAATTCCATATGGGGAAATGTGCAAACACGGGCATTGTCCTTGGGACAGTGCAGAAAGGATGCAGGAGAAGAGAAATAGGAAGGACTACAGTATGCTTGAGGTTGTGTAAAATCTGTTAAGGAGCTGTGGTAGGT
Source organism: Entomyzon cyanotis (assembly GCA_024500445.1). NCBI lineage: Eukaryota > Metazoa > Chordata > Aves > Passeriformes > Meliphagidae > Entomyzon > Entomyzon cyanotis. The sequence goes on from JAKEPQ010000852.1 coordinate 7,017,371, forward strand.
AGAAGTCATGTCTTTATAGTTCCTGTACCTGAAGGAAGAAAGTATAGTCTTAAAATACTGCAGTTAAACCAGTAGAGAAATAAATAATTTTTTCCTGTTACACTTAAAAGGTGTGTTTCATATTTTGCCATTTCCTTTGCACTTTCCTTTTTTCCATTTCCATTTTTCCCATTTCCTTTGCCATTTTCCTTTGCAGTTGTAGAGTTCTTTAGAAATCTTTGCTTGTATCTCTGCTAAAGTCTCTGCTTTAATCTTCAAAGAAATCTTAGAAACCTCAAAGACACTCCTTCCTGGTTAGTCCCAACACAGGTTGTTCTGCCAATGCATTATATCCTGACTCAAGCCAAAGGTACTGGTTCTGGGTATTTATCAGATTTCATAGTTGGATTACAACAGACTTGGACTATTTTCAGCACTGAAAAACATTTTATCCCACAGTACGTTCAGAAGGAGACAGAAAGCATCTGTTCTTTGAGCACTTTCATTCCTATATTTCTTTTAGGAGGTGTCTTCATATTATTGTCTCAAAGTCCAGTACTTCACAAGTCGGTTTGATCTCTTTGCCTGAAATGTCCCTTAGCAGTGACAGGCATTTAATATCAGGTAGCAGTTCTTTACCTGTATCAATTTCTCATTTCTTAGCATCTGTCTATTTCTGTTTCATAATCATAACCTTTCTTTTAATATTCAGGTGTAGACTTGATGAGGGATGTGAGCCATAAAACCCGTGCATCACATGTAGTTTGTTAATGATTCAAAACCTACCTTTCCAAATATTTTTTTAATTTTTACTCAGTGTTAGCATTTCTGTAAACATTCTTTTGGAAAAATTGTTTGCCTGAATACTGAAGGAAATAGAGATAGCATGAAAACTACTAAGAACAATTAAATTGCATAAATAAAGAGTCACATTAAATATTTGGAGGCAATTACTTTAAACCTGCTGTAATTACAAGGTTAAAAAGCATAGTACAAGTTCTGCAGACACTCAAGTTCATTTCTCAAGTGAGGGTAGATTCAAAGCAGCTCTCCCCAGATTTGCTGGGCTGCTCAGTGGACCTACTTCAAGACAATAATCAATTAAACTTGTTTTGTTTAATACTAAACTGCATCCCTTCTGTCCTCACCTGCTTTTGCCTTTCTGTCTGCTTGTGAGTGGTGAATTTTACAGGGAAAGAGGGAAGCATGAGTTGTATGTTCTTCAGTTCTTCAGCTGAGCTAAATGGATACTAAATTAAAGAGTAGAAAATCTTTGTTTCTTCAGGAGGGTAGGGATTTGAACCCTGTGGACTAAGGCCCATCATTAACTAAACATATTAAAATAAAGGCTTACATTATTCTGTTTTTTCCCACCTCTGCTTGTTAATCTGATGGACATTTTATAACTAAGAATTATAAAATAGGTACTCCACGGCCAGACCTATTCAAAAAATACCCCAGGTTATTTGAAGTGTTCATATTCAGTGTATTTCCTACAGCATTAAGAGCAGTTCATCGTACGTGAAGGTTTACTAGAAAAGTAATAGTAAGGATACTCCAGTAACGTGCACTGATCTTACTAAGCAGAGGGACTAGTTTTATCTAGTTTTATTTCATCCAGGCAACCACCAGCTAGCCCAGAATATTGCTTGGATTTGCCAGGAGAGGGCACGTGTTACCCAGAGCAGGCACTGTCTGCACCCCATCTGCTGCTGCCACACACACCTCTGGGTAACTCCAGAGCTGGAGTAAATTCAGACACTAGGCCAAAAAACAGCCTGGCATTTTCCCAGTCTTTCAGTTATGTTGTTTGGTCTTACAGGTAACATTCCTCATGGCAGTTTGCCCCAAAAATGAGAAGTGACCACCATAAAAATGGAGCCTTAAGATCAGCTGCAAGGGTTTTTAATGTTGATCCTACTTTATCTTAGCAGGGTTCCAGGGAGATACAATTTCATTCGTGTTGTGTGGGGTTAATGGCTTGACAGATACAGGAATATTAATAAATAATTCTTAATTATAAGGTGTATTCAGTTGCTAAAAGAGGAGATAATATTTCGTTATGACAATTTTGGGCATAACACAGCCAGCATACCGAATGGAAAGGGAAAAAATAATAATTTGCACAGTCAGATGTTTTGAAGCCACAGAGGCAGGTAACAAGATTTGAACCTCATTGATTCATCTGTGAGCAGAACCAGAGTACAGGCAGGGAGATCAGCAAAATAACCTGCTGGTGTGTCAATTAAATCTCTCTAGTAAACAATCCAACCCAGTGAAATTCTGCTTCAGGCATTTGCTGCCTCTTTCTGTAGCAGCAGAAATTCACTGTGAGACAATTCTAGTGGTTAAAAAAATATTTGGGTGGGTTTTATCTTCAAAGTACTGTCTATCAAACAAGATTTTGCAAGGAGTGTTGCATGAAATTTCTCAAGTATCTGAATTTTAGAGTCAGAATAAATAGCAAGCAAACTTTTAAATGACAAGCAAAAATGGAACAGAAGTTTTCAAACAGAATTTTTATCTTTTTAGTCCACTATATTTTGAACGCTGCTGAAGATGGACATACGTTATTACATATATTGAAAAAACAGATGCAGTGCACCAATTTCCTTCATGTCCTGAAGACCATCCAGAACTAATTATCAGAAGCTGGTTGCAGGCAAAACAGCCAGCTTTAGGAGACCCATGAGAAGTGCAAAATACTGTAAATAAAATGGGAGTGTCTTAGCTTGTAAAAAATAAATAAAAATAAAAAGTCATTTTAGATTACATCACAGTAAAATATAGGAGAAAGAGTTGTCTTGATGTAGAGATTCCATGTTCATAGATCTAAGAGGAAAGCACTGTATTGCACCATGTTGCAGGGAGTTCAGAGAACTCTTCCTGTGCAGTTCTGTGCTACTCAGGCTGTGCTGTGGATGCTTCTGCTGTAGCAGAGCATCCACATTCCTCTGGGTGCAACACTATCCTGCAAAGTCCTACTGTAAATTCATCTCCCTGCTTTTCCTTGGCACTGTTAGGGCTAGGAGTCCACAGTGCTGGAATAGCTGAAATATTTAAGGCCAGTCTTACACTTCAGTAGGCTTGTGCTGATGTTGAATCTGTTCCAGCTTCTACATATTTTTAGATATTGTGGCATGAAATTTCACACCCCCAAACCATGGCTTTAGGGCAGTAGCACTCATGGCCAGTTTTCCCAGCTCCAGTAGGGACTAATGGTGTGAGTACAGGGTGCAGTCCTGCATCCATTCTTTTCTCATTATTTAATAGAACATGTTAGCTGTCAGAGCTTTGTTCTTCAAAGGAAATTTTGACACAGCCTATACATTTATTTATGAATTGGAAGTACAAGGGGGAATAGTTCTGTGTGTAACAAGAATCTTCACTAGTACCAGTTGTCCTGGGCAGTCTGTGTGTTAGTAAAGGGTGGAGAAATTTAAGTCCAAGAGAAGCTGATGGTGAGTGATTCTGAATAAATTGATATAATAATCTGAATTGAAAACACAGCACGTAGAGTGACATTTTTAGCTTTGTTCATGTGTTTCTGGATAAAGAGGATTTTTTAATGATCTGATTTTTTTCCTGATTGGACTCAGAAGAGCAGTTCAGCATTGAGTGGGAATATTGTGAAGGTTACACAATTTTACAATAAATGTAGGAACACAGAGCTATGGCAAGGGAATAAAATTTCAGGGCTGTGACTGGGTAACTAGGTACTAGATACAATTCAAGATGAACACTGCACCCAGATTACCTAATTTGATGTAATTTCTAAGTCTTTAATGAAATGGAAATATAACATGAACAAATATTCACTTGGGGATATTTTTCTCTAAATCCTGAAAAAGTACTTAGTGTAGTTACATGCTGCTGTGTTAGATTATTCTGAGTAACCTTCATCCTTTTCTTCCTGGTTTTCCAGATTTGGCCTGAGGACCTTCTGCAGTCTTTTATAGCCAATTAAAGGTATCTAACTTTACAGCAAATGCTCGGACGCAGTAATTTTAATTTCTGTAATAAGAAAAAAATCATTGGAGTCTCTATAAATTAAAAACAATGTTATATACAGTGAAGTGAAACAGCTGAATTTAAAGATACATGGAAACTACATGAAAAAAATCTGTTCTTCTCGTAAAAGGACATAAAATTTCAGCAGCACTGTTGTAATTTGGAGTGTACCCATTACTGTGTGTGAGTGTGTGTGTTGATCTGCCAGAGTTATGCTGGAAATGTAGAAATTCAAACCTCCAGCTGCAGCTTGTCTGCTCAGGCACCACCAGTCTCTGGGCACTCACATGCACCCAGACTACAGCTAATGAGCACTAAAGTTCATAAATTTTCACAGAGACTCTGAAAATTTCTTCAAAGATGTTTGAACACAGGTTGTGTGTTCATGAAATCGTAAATGCATGTGGAAATATGTTCTGTTATCTACAGGTTTGGATTTAATGGAATTTTTTTGGTTCCTTTTGAGCTGCCCTATTCTTAGGAGTCAGCATAGTGATCAAAGAAACAGACTAGGGTTATGAAAGTAAAAAATTCCTTTTAATCCCACGTTTTGCTTTACATTTTCCTTGGATACATCATGGTGTGTCTCCGATAGCAATTACTGGTGCTAATGTTACTTCCCTTGGAAAATACATTGAAGTTTCAATTTAAAAATCTCTATAAATTTAAAATACTTGCATTGTGATGTTAATGGTGGTGTTCCATTAAGTTGTTACTGATGAATGGAATTATAGAAATTTCTTCTATTTTCTGCATTTTCAGCATACTTTTTTTCCTTGTTTTTTTGACATCAGATAGTACTTTGAGTTTTCTTAAGGATTTGAAACTTCAGAGTTGATTTTGCTGCCAGCAGTCTGTGCAGGTTATGGAGAGGACTGTGACAAATAATTCAGTGAGTTGATTTTCTGAATTGTCAGTTTGGAATGTCACACGATGTCAGATCACTTGGTTGTTTTGCTTTTGGTGTGACTGATTTCAGAAAGGGACTAAAAGGGGCTGATTTTACTCATGCTTTCAGTTCAATAAAGATGGAATCTGGAGATGCTGTTTGCCCCTGCCCTGTATAAAGTTTTCTCTATTTCACAGTTTTCTTTGTCTTTTGTTAACAGTTTGGGAGGGGACGCAATGCCACCCTTTAGACATGTCTAAATGTTACTGCACATTCTTCAAATTCCTCTTCTTAGTGTTTCCCAAGTGTGGACTTGGGTGCAGCTGAGAAATGAAGATGTTGAAAGAAATGCTAGAGTTCTCTGTGGTGTCTCTATTGTATCCAGGTTACATATGCATATAAATTAGTATAATTAATTATATATACTGATCACAACAGCCAACTCCTGAAACTGAGCTCACAAGTCACTCAGTCTAAATAATTTCCTTTTGCATGATTATGTCATTATACATACTAAGGACCAAGCATGCTCCTGATATCTCTATCTTAAAATACAATCAGAATAATGCATGTTTTCTACAAGGAATTTAAGTGCCAAATCCATTTAAAGTCTTGACAGAGCACTGTGTCCAGCAGCATGGCCATTAATGTAATTCCACTCCGCTTAATATATGCAAACCAGAGAGTTTCAGTCAATTGCAGCAATAAAACTTTTGTTTCAGCAGCCAAGTTAATCATTTGACTCCTCATGATCGTGTGTTTCCATGACAATTGGATGGGTTTATGATTGACACACAATTAAAATTTCCCCTTCAAAACTGCAAATCTCAGAGACCTAATGAAAGCTCAGTCATATTTCTAAACAACTTTTCATTAAAAGAATGCTGGATTGTGACTTTCAGCACCAGAGGGGCTGCAATTTGTAGGTCTCGGCACCAGTGAACACAGCCGAGTAATGTTAAGATTTATTGTGGCCTTAGCCGTGGATCTAGATCTCACCTAAATGTGGACTTTTATTCTCTTACTGATTTAAACTTCCATGGGTTTAGTGATTTCTTTTAATTAACATCTAGACTGAAATTACGTAGTTCTTCCACAATCTAATTTCCTGTTGCCTTCACGTAGGACTGAGTGTGGTTAACAGTGAGAGAGCCTGCTAGAATTTTTAATAATAAGGTTATGCATATACTAACTCTAGGAAAATTTATGCTAATGGCTTTACCAAAATTTACAAAAATTTATGGGCAGTTTTGTGAATGAAAAAACCTTATTTAAAACCATAAAATTCACTTTATGTTATTAAAACTCTGGTATTATTAATCAAAGTAGGTTAATAACAGGGTTTCACTGGAAAGTATATTTGCTTCATGCTCTCTTTTAGTGTCTGGATGGCCTCTGGACACACGGAAAAGTCCATCTCTCTTTCTAAGGGACCAAAACAGTAGGACTTAGATGAGGCCTAGAGGGAATAGCAGCTTATTCTATATTATTATGGAGATTTATTAGCATTATACGAGCAGCTTAATATATAGACGCTTTTTTCTTCAGACTACTCAGGGTGATTACATTTTTTTCATATAAAGTATATTATTATTTGTTAGTTCATGGCAATTTTTCTAGCAAGTCTCAGACAAGTATCTTTTTTGTGCAATTTTGCAGGTCTGATATGGTGTCATTATATCTGATACTATATTCATAGGATCCATTTCATTTCTGTGTATTTCCAGATCTGAGAAGCACCAAATGCCTGTGACACTGTTGTGATTTAAAATCAAAGTATCTCGCTGTTCTCCAAGGTACTTGTATGAAATATATTTCCCTTCTCTAATAACTAGTTGAGCTGGGGGTTTTTTGAGGCCAGTATTTTTGGCATCATCAATCCTTTGCTGCATTTTTGGTGCCACAGGAACGAGAGACATCACTGAATCATTCAAGAGGAATAATAAAACGAGAGGGGAGAAGTCTGGCAGCTGAACGTTCATGGTTCAGCACAGCCCCGTGTGAGAGTCGGGACTGCAGGATCTGCAGTTGCTTGGCTGCTCCCATCCGACAGCAGGCCTTCAGATTAAAAGAACAGATGTACGGCCAGATTCTGTCTCTTAAATCTGCAGATTATAAATATTTAAGATGCAAACAAGACTTGTGTAATGGAGCTACTGCTTCCATATTTTTGGCGGTCACTCCTGTTCGTCAGTTTTATCGCACTTGCTGCTTGTTGCGAGGACACTGTCCAGGCTGGCAGAACTAAAATTAGATCTGTCAGCTTTTTACTGCTTTGTGGTTTCCCGTGTTGTGGTAGTCCCTGTTCTGCTGCTCCACTCCCTGAGCCTGAGCAGCAGTGAGCAGAGTGCTCGACTGAAAGGTTCTGCAAGGCATGAGATCTCAATTACATGTGAGACCAGAGAGATCCCAGTGTGGCAGTGTATCCATGCCTCCAAATGCCATGCCACTGTTACTTCCTCTGACCTCATTTGTTCTCCTTTCTGGTTTTCTTGTGAGCTAGAGAGGAAAGGTTATATGGTACTGAAAAATTGATTCAATGGCTTTATCAAATCTACACTGATAAATATATAAATTTTAAAAGCAATGCAGTTCCATGCTCACTGTTCTTACCAGGAATGTGTATTAATCCTTCTATCAATATGAAGAGCAGGAACTGTATCATGGAGCAAATGTATATGAATTGTTTGCCTATTTATTTCTCTTCTAGTAATTGCCTATTCCCTTTCCTGACCAGCAGTAGCTCCATAGGACAGACTCAGTGTGTGCTTTCTTCCCTGTTCACCTTATTTTCCTTGTTTCTTTGCTGGCATGTATTTTTTTTCCCGCTTGTTTTTGCTCTGCCTAGCCACGAAAACACTTCTCTGCAGTCACTAAATCACATATCAAAAATATGATTAATTAGTCCATTGCTACTTTGTACATTCAGATTTTTGTCCTGGCAAGTTAGCTCAGCAGCCACATGAAGCACATCCACCGAGAGGGATAAATACAGCAATTGAGGCTCTCCTGACAGGAACTGTGACAGTTCTCTGGGGTCACACGTTGGCACATGCTGCCAGTGCCAGTTCACACTTGGCATTGCTGTTCTGTTCACAGTGGAAATGTGAGTCTCCTGAGTGCCTTTCCTTGCCAGTGTTTCTGTATTCTTCCCGCCCACAAATGTATTTGGTGTCAGCATGTTTCACTGCCAGGCTTTCTAGCATGTGCTCTTCTCCTCAGTACTGCACTGGTTAATTTGGCCTTTCAGAAACCTTTGGTCTCTTGTTTGTGTCTCCACTGGTAGCAAAACGCAGTATTTGGGACTCTGAGGTCAAGCTGTCACTGAAATACATTAGGCAGTTTATTGTAATTGCCAAATTTCTAGTGGTCTGAGTTCACTCCCCCACCTTTTTTCTTTCCTTTTTTTCTTTCTTTCTATTTTAAATACTTGGGCTTGTTTGTCTCAGAATCCCAGCATTCTTTCTTTGTTAGGTTTTCTCTAGCAAATCTACCAATATTTTTTAGAAAAACAACAAGAAGTTGCTTGAAATTAGCAAGATGTTAGAGTTTTAGGAATATGTTTTTATGTAATCCCCCTTAATTGGCCGTAAAGGTAAATACAAAACAAGGAGGTTTTGTTTGTTTTTTTAAAATATAGGTTTAAATAATTGATTCAACTTCTTTACAGTAGATTTGTCATAAATTTTCTGTATCAGAAGAGCTACAGTAATACATGAAAAAGATGAGAGCAGTCACTATAAAAAAGGAAACAGTGTGGCCAAGCAAATAATTTTGCTTCAGAAGTGCCTGGATAACCAAATTCCTGCTGCTTTCATGTTTTAATCCTCTTAAAAGAAGAGGCTGAACTCTTTTAGTGTTTAAAGACCAGATTAAACCCCAACAAACTGTTACAATTCTACGATCACGAAACGTATGCACTGAAAGCACTAAGAAACAAACTGTTAATAAATGTATATATTTACCATGCTTCAATTAATGTAAGATTATAGATACTTACAAAACTTTCATGTGAATGTGGGAGCACATACTTCTGGAAACTAACTGCACATTTTAGCTGCTCTTGTTCATCCTGGGACCTGTAGCTGAGTGTTTGATTAAGTTGGTATATCTCTAAATAGCCCAAGTGCTATGACTGCCCAGCAGCCTGAATGCATTAGAATGAAGCATGAAGCTTGCAAGAGTTCTAGGACTTAGAATAGAAATAGTCTTTGTATTTCCTTCTTCATTAAGCTATCCCAGCTTTTTGTGTGAATTCCCAGTTGGCTGGGAAAGGTTACTAAGCTCTCATCTATATCAACTGCAAATGATTGATTTCTTCTATCCCTAGATATTCTTCCTACCCATCTGTTTTACAGTCTTAGAGCAGTGGGTTTGGATGATGTTTCTATCATTTCTTGGCCATTGTTTTTCAGTTTAGATTACTACAGTAATTCACCTTTAATTTTCCCTTTGCTTTATTAAAGCAATTTATATTAGTGATCCTAATCTGTGCTAATGTCACAGTTTTCCGTGTGCATGACTGAGTAGAGACCCTACTTTTTCTCTTCATGTGAACTTCTCCCTTCAGTTCACCACTGATAAACAGAACTTATTAAATTATGTTTAAACAAAGACAAATGGAAACAGTGTTATGCAATTAAAGAGAATATACATAATTGTAGTGTAAGTCAGACAGATGTGCTGTGCTCTTTCACTGTCATCCAGGTATAGATTTTGCATCCTTGCAATTTCTACTGCCAAAACCTCATTAGTCAAATCTGTGCTTCTGTGCAACATAAAATTTAAATGCCAGCACATCTGAAATGATCGAACTACTTGTACCTTTTTCCTAATTGTTTGTATGTAGTTTGTTAGTTTGGGAATTTTCATTAAGTTTACCTGCATACACATACATTGCCAGTTTCCTGGAAGATGTGTGCAGCTCTTACCACCCATGGCAGTGCTATGGATTCTGCAGATTTCCTACAGGACTCCCCTTGTTTCAAGCTAGTTTTCTAAGTTGCTGTTAAAAAAATTTTTAAAATCCTGCTTCATGTAAAGAACTGTAAGAGATGTGACCGAGGCCTCATTCAGTTTCATCTTTCTTGAGGACAAGAGGAAAGCATTTGGCATTAAGGATCACTTCTGAGATGCCAGAGATTTTTCACTTGTAGCTCTTGACCTTCAGCAAATTGCCATTCTCTCTGTGATTTCTCCAATCTTACCTGGTTTTTTTTTTTTGTTCCTTTCTTTTGACTTTGTTATCATGTAATGGTAATCTGTCTGTCTGTAATAGAAGGTCTTATGCCAGTTACAGGATTAGGTGTGGGTTTAGTAGTGACTGCATTAAGTATTCTAGTGGTCATCTTAGACTATTAAGAGTATTCAGATTTATCTGCAGTAATGAAAATTTATCAGGAAAACAGAGTTCTTAAGCTAGGCCATCCTATAATTTTATTCACAAAATATTGTTAGTTAAGCTTTCACTCAGGCTGATCATCTTCTTCCATTTGGGCACGGAAAGAACTGGACATTTTTCAAGTACATATTTTTGGTAAGAAATTTCCTAGCTTGACAAAATATCTGTTAGCTGCTTTTGTTCTGAGCTTGCCAGTGTAATTGCCAAGGGCAGAAGATGTTGGCCACAGGCAGTGAGTGCAGCATCATTAACACACTAGAACGATGTCAGAGCAACCCAGAACATCTGACGGTGCAACTGCACAGTGCTGCTGGTTATTGTCATCCCAGCGAAACTGGGACAGCTCTGCTGCCTTAGAGCAGCTGATCTGTGGGGTATGAGTACAGTGGGACACCGATTGCAAATTGCAGTTTGCTTTTGTGAATTAAAATTGGGAACAAAGATTCTGCTAGAAATTCCAGCTTGCTTTGGAAAGTCCGCTCTCTTAACGTTATGGTTAAAGGACTGGGTCTGCCTTGCTTGAGAGAGGAATTTCCACCCTGGAGAATATAAACATCTGCAACCAGTTTCCCACAGTTGTTGTGAACTTTACTGGCACCAATCTATTATTACTAAAAGCAGGATTAATTTTTTTATTCTTCTTTTTCCAAGATTAAATTTCATTATAGAATTCTGGAAGATCACCTTTGCCTCCCATTTAAATGAATAAATTTATCCTCTTTCTGTAATACATAAAAGGTGACTTTGGTTACCCCATGAATGCTATCAAGTTCAATTTGGATACCCTTAGTATACTAGAAAACAAAATTAGATAATTCATCATCTAAATTAAATGAAACTCCATATTAGCATGTAATATAACAAAATTCCTTACAAAATTTTCATAAAAAGTGATCAAGTGCTGCATTTTAATTTAATTGGGTGTGATGAATTCTTGCGCATATTAGGCTGTAAAATTTTAAATTACATTTTTCTATGAAAGGTGTTCAGTTATAGTTTTATTGCTGTGTAAGTTCTTGAAACAATGCTGTGTTGGTAAAGTTTCTCTCATTACATCTATATGTGCACCCGTGTGGTACTAGACTGTGCATACCTTGTTTTTCCATTCCTAGATGTCTATTTGCAATGAGAATTATTAGGAACATAGTACTAGCAGCTGTCAGCAGGCTCTTGATATGAAGATTATTGTGCGTTAACTTTAAAGAGTCGGGAATGTATAATTCATGGCTACTTGGTGGATTTTGCAAATGTCCCAGTTGTACACAGTTGCTAATCGGAATGACATGATGGAAAACAAATCTTGGAAATACTTTCATTTACGTTTGTGGCAATCAAGAAGCTGCTATTTTAATGCAACTTTTCTGTTTGATGTTCAGGAGAAAATCTTAGTCCTGTATTAAAAACACTAAACTGTCTGGGCTGCTTATAAATATTAATTTACCAAATGCACAGAAGTCTGTGACATTTCCTTCAGAAGAAAGGATTAGCTTTAATTTTGCTTGTATCATAGCACAGTGAAGTGAATCTCTGTACATTGGCTTTTGTAGTTCTGTATTTCATACATTTTGTTTTAATATGTCATGTCTTTATCAACACACCAACGCAGCAGAGGAAATAGGTGCACCTGATTTGGCAGAGTAAGTTCAGCCGTTGTTTCTTTAATAAATGATTCACTTCACTGGTAGCATGTAATGACTTGAGTGACATTTTATAGGCTGTTGTACATTTTCAGTCCTGACATTTTAAAAAGCCACAGTTCTTATCTGTGACATGTCTGTGTACTGATGCATGGGCTCTTTACTGCTTTTGTAATATTTATATAAAATTTATTGGCAGTAACTGCTATTACCCAGCGCATCCCTTTTGAAAGGTCTGTGTATCTCTCCACGTTCAGTGAGGTTTTCAGAGGGGGTTTGGAACTTTCTGGGCATTTTGCCACTACTTCTGTCCGAACTTTGTCTGCATTTGTATCAGCTGCTTTAGTTAGCGGTTGCTCGCTTGATGTTAACATGCTGATTTACACTATAATTAAGAATGAGTAGGAGTTTCTAAGGGAACTCAGAGCTCCTAAGTAACACAAACATAATTCTGTTTTAAATAAATTTCTAGGGATAATTGAGTGTAAATATTAAAATATCAAACAGCTTGAAGTCCACCTCATTTGATGGAAAGCTTTATAATGAGTATGCAGGGTGGCTGCTGTTCATTATGTTTGTATCACATCTTTAAGAGGAGAAACCTCATTTCCCATGACTGTTTCATATGTTTTGATGTAAGTTGTGACAGAGCACATACCCACACACTGAGTTGTGTAATGCAGCTACCTCATGTTTGCCATCTGATACCTTACATAAAAGGAAAACCGTGCTGTCAGTCAGGATACCCTACATTTCTTTGTGAAAAAAAAAATAGCAGTTTAGCAAATAAAGATGTAAGGTGAAGGAAGAAAATTCTTTCTTTTCACGTCCTTGTCTCTTGGTTAAGTAAATCACAACAGATGCAAAATACAGTTTGGAAAGCTCTATTCAGCTCTGCCCAAACTTCTGGTGATTTATCTGTGACGGAGCTCTTGCCAAGGAAAACATACAATTGAAGGCTATCAGCTTCTTGCAATCAATAAAACCAAAACATGGACAGACAAATTAATCTGGGAGTAAGTGAGCTCTTTTCCACTGGTCTCTTTTCCATTGGGGTAGCTGTTGACAAGTGAAGTTGTGCTGACTGCAATCCATTGCTATAAATGAGAGAAACATTAGTTCCTTGGGGCTGATTTGAGGTTTTAAGTGCGCAGTGAAGGCTGTAGCCATGAGTCTGCAGGTAATTTTTCTGCTACCAAATAAATTACATCATTCAAATTCTTTGTTAGTTATTTTAATGCCAGAGAGAAGGTCATTTGAGTGACAGAGCCAAAGACAAAGGCTTTCCATTCATGCCCTGGGCAAGATTTTGCAATGTGTGCTTGTAGTAGAATTGCAGCTGAGTTGAAAAGCAGCCTTCTTGTCCATCCACACAGTTTTTTTGTCTGGTGTAGTTTGGACTACTCTACTTGCTTGCCTCACGCTTGGCAGTGTTCATGTCACCGGTTTGTGTGCAGAGGCGAGGGATCGGCTCCGTGCCCCAGGCCATATCCCAGCTGTGGTTGGTGTCACAGTGGCTCTGGGTCACTGATGCTCAGACTGGCACAGGGTGAGCCAAGGGCCAGAAATCCAGTGGAGTTACCCAGGCTGTACCTGGCTGTAGGCTGCTCCTCACACTGACTGAAATCCAGTGTGTGTTCTCAAGAGCTTGGGTGCGTGCTCAGAAGCCTTTTGAGTAAGGGACCAAGAAAGTGTGAGGAGTGGATTAACAGCACAGTCCAGGCATAGCTGATGATACAAAATAAGACATTAGAAAAGAGGAATGGTAGAACAGGTTGCTACAATACTTTCTATCATGCTGTTTGTGTAAAAGTACTCATCTCTTGGCAGTGCACACATTTGCAATGATGCAGAATCAGAATTTGTCCCCAAGTACTCCTGTAGTCCAATAAGCTACTCACATTCTCACCATGTTAGAAAAGCTTTAATAACTAATTATGTTCACTGGAGTAGGACAAGAATGAAGTGTGGTTGGGATGCAATTGTGGAACTCGCTGACTGGCAAGAAGTGCTTTGCTGATAGATGCTTTACTTTCCCAGACATTTTTGCAGTGTCAGTGCCTTGATGTTCTGTTAAGTTCTTTATTCTGAAAATATTTATCTTAATTAGTTACTATAGCTAGAGAGTAATTGTCTAATTTCTTTTTTTTTAGTCATTTGTTGGCGAGTGAACATAAAACCACTCAGTCTTAACAGTGTGACTGGGGTAATTAGTTACAAGTGAGAGATAACAAGCAATCTGAAAAGGCATTACAGGTTTTTCTCCACCTTTCCCATTTGAGAGCTGTAAGATACTTGATTAAAATCAGCAATAAAAGTATATCACTGGAATGAAGCAGCATTTTTGTAATGAAACACAGGTGTCTTATTAAATGTAATGCTATCTGATCTGGTGGCATCCAGACTCTCCCCCTGCACCACAGGTTGTATTACCAAATAGGCAGGAAGCAAGGGCTGAACAGGGGACTTTGCAGGATAGACATGAGCCTCAGCAAGCTCCAGGCTTCCCAGGGCTTGGGGCTGAAACTCTGAGCTGGCATCAGTTGACATGAACCAACACTCAGTTTCCCAGCAGTTGGACTGCACCCATGTGAACACAGCATTATCTGCTCCAGGTGTTTGCCATAACCTACACGGCACATCAGGGACTGTCACTGTTTTGACAAATATCCTGCTCAAAGAGGAAATTGAAACACATTTTACAAATGTAGGTTTGTATTGAAAAGACAAGTAGTTTTCTCTTGGTAATCAACACTAAATTTCAGGCTGTACAAATCTGATTATACCTAGAAGACCACCAGTAATAGTGTGGGTGTATATAATAGCTCTGATATTTTATATACATATTTTTGAGAGTTTGTGAAGTACGTAAATGCACTTTATTCCCAGGTTATATGATAAAAAAAGATTCAACAGCCCACAGCTGTACATGAACGCTTACCCAGGACATCCCAAGCCTTAGGCAACTTGTCTTCTTGACTCTGAATCAACAACAACAAAAATACAGGTGAAAAAGAAGGAAAGAAATCAAGGGAAGTATTTTTTCCAGTAGTTTCTGTCTATTCCAGGTGACACTAAGTGTAAGTCATTATTTATTTCTGGCTTAAAAATGGAGAACATTTAAATAAAATAAATAAAATTAACTTAGAGGAGATAGTCGTATTCTTGTTATGAGACAAAAGCTAAAAGAAGTTAGGCTTCAAAGAAGCCCTCATCTTACATCAGAGATGTAGAATTTTCTTTTAGCACCTCTGTGGTTACAGTGAGTCTGCGGGGTTGAAGTGTTTTTCCTTCCATACCACTCACATGTTTATTTGGCTTTCTTGTACCTTCCAGGCAAAGGAGGAGCAGGGAGGAAGGGTCCAGTGCTGGAGCCATGTGTTGGTGGAAGGGTAGTGGCATGTCTAGGTTTTGGGTAAACTTTACCTGAGTGAAGCCCAGCAAGGGTGATCAACAGGAATCAACTGCTTGAAATGTTCTTGCTCTTAGAGTGTACGAGAGTGGAATCCAAGACAAAGGATGCTGCTGGTTAACTTTGAGAAATTGCTAGGATAAGAAATGCTGTAATGGGAATGCTGCATGAAGCTCTCACAAAAAATGAGATTTTGAAAAAAATTGAGTTCTTTCTGGTGAATTTCCTGCCCTAATTTCTCTTATTTCCTGCTGTTAAAAGAAAAAAATGTCAAATGGGATTAGGTGTATCTGTGGAGCCACAGTTGACATTTTTAGAGCCACTAGATGGCATTTAGACCTGGATGACTGAAAATGCTGTGGTGTTTGCTTATGAGGGAAACATTTTTTGCTTTTAAATCTAAGAATTAATGGGGAATTAAATATATATTGGATTAAATTTTAAGTTTGGGAATGTGTGATATATATGCACGTATGAGTGGTGCTGGGACAGAAATCAAGAGGATCTTTTTATGGAGTTTATTTCTAATACTCCAGTTCTGTGGGATTTTCTTGGGATTTCAGGTGATGGTGAAATAGATGTCAGAGGTAATGCTTTTTTGTAAGCCAGCATGACTCAGGAAGGGGAGCCAAGGAGAGATACATCTAAAAGACTTCCACAGTATTATGTAAATGTTATCAGTTATTTAAAAATAATCCCCTCTTCCTACTTCCCCCAGATGGAATAAAAATCTTTGTTATTTTCTTTGTTTCTCTTACAGAGTTATTATCGAGCCAAGGGAGAATTTCCATCTTAAAGCCACTACAAGAAAGACACATTATAAAAGGTACTGTGTTTCTGCAGCTGAGTCTCCTGAGTGTCTTGTTACTATTTCATTATGTATGTTCTCAAATCACTGTCCTCTTATTAAATTGTCTTTACACCTCTCAGAAGTCCCTTAGTTTGCATGCTGTTGAAGGCCAACAAAAATTTGTTTAACTTTGTGGTAGAATAGTTGTGGAGCAGAAAGAAGGGAATAGCCTGTGATAGGTCTTAAAACCGGAAGTAGGACAGGACCCTCTGCCATCCTTGCTTGTGTCCTGAGCCGAGGCTGTGGCAGGGGTGAAATGCAAGTGCAGCTGAGGGAAACAGGGATGACAGTTTTCTTTTTTGTGCCATCTCTGATCCATCTCTCCCTTTTCCTATTACCGTGGAAATACTCATTCAGCTTCATTCTACCCCTGCCAGAGCAGGGGATGTTTCTCAACTGTGGGACTTCGTCCTACTGGCAGTGAGGGTCAGACTCTTGAGATGTACCTTCCTCTCTCCATGCCCTCCCTGCCAGCTGTATCTTAGCCTTTCTTGAATCAAAAGGCCACTTCTCTGGTCACTTAGAGGATGACCATAAGCATTATCAGCTGCTCTGAATTCACCTCAAATGCTTTGGTGTGTCTGTTTTAAATCTGGGGCTTGAAAGTGAATAATGGGATTAACTATTAAAGTACTCTTGTTTATTTTCCTGAAATATTGCTCCCTTCTGTGTACTGCTTTATTTTTCTCAGTGTAGGTGGATTATAGTTTTAGCCAAGCATTCCTTGAAAATAATCCTCTGAATAACACATATCATGTTACTGATTTTTATAAAGTTCTTTCCATTTTCATTTGATTGTTTTTAGATTAAACATAATTCCTTTTATATATGTCAAACCAAGAAGTTTTATTGAAAATAAATAGCTCATTTAAAGTTTCAAAGCTGTTTGTAGGAAAGATTCTCAGCAGAGTTTACATTGTATTTACTGTCCGAATTGTTTGGGACTTACCTCTGTTACTTTCATAGTCTTAATGAAATGAGTTAGAAGTGTTTATTATAGCAGAAATGTATGCCTATTTATACAGTGCAGGATTTTAATTTTAATATAATAGAGGGAATTTGCTTGAAACATTTGAAGTGGCTAGAAAGTTAAAGCAAAATTGTTATTTTTCCCACTCAGTTATCAGCAGAATGGTTATTAAAATGGGATGTTTGAATAGCAAGTTGTTTCTTGAGCAGATCTTCAGTGTTTTGGAAGAAATATTTCTGCTTCCACATAACTGTAATTAGGCACTAGTGATAGGTTTGTTCCTGGAAGTAGGAAATATTCTTGATGGGGGATATAAAGTACAAAAAACATTAAGATTTAATCAAAGATAAAAATGTAGGATAGGCTTGGAAGGGATGAGATCAGAGTCTAACTATAGCTATCTGGAAGAAAATGATTTCTCCAGAAGACAATTGATCCTGACCCCCTAAATCCAATACTTTCTCCAATTCCTGCAAATTTTCAGGTCAGGGTCAACCTCAGCACAGAAGGTGTCTTTTAAATGTGGTAGTTCTCCAGTCAAAATGCAGGTTTATGAGAAGGTCAGATTCAGAAGAGGATTTCCATGCAGGGAAAGAGGGATGGGGAGAACTGGGGATCCCTGGAGGTCTGCTATGGTGTTGGTGAGTTGCCAGCCTGGGGTTGTGGTGACCTGTGCCAGACTCATTGCCTGCAGAGCAGACTTGACACCCTGTCCTGTGCTCTGCTGGCAGCCCAGATTTACATTTTGATAGAGCAACAAACTAGTGAATAAAAAGCTCTTGGAAGAAAGATATAAATGTTAGTAATGAAAATTGATACCTGCAGTGCTGTGGTAAAAATAAGTTTTGATCAGTGCATGAGTGTAACCCTTGGCAGAGTAAGCACAGCACTGAGTTTCTGGTCCATGTGATGGAAGATCTAAATGAGTAAAGAACGCTTGAGTCTGGACTAATCAATGGGGTTACTATGGCATCTTGATTTACCCAGGGATATGAACCAGGCATGTCCTGGATGCTATTCTCCAAGGGCTGCTTTGGCTGTCAGTTTAACCCCACAGAAGCCAGTATGCTTGGCTGATAGCAGAGGAAGTGCTTCTCAGGGATAAGGATTTCTGCCTTGAAAATTCAGCAACACCTTGCACCTGGAAACAGGGTAATTGAACTGGCAGTTGTTGTGCAATGCTTCTGTGCCTCAACCAGGCACTGCCTCTGAGCAGGATCTTGTTGAGAGATGTTACATGCTAAAATCCATCATATGGAATGATGACTTTCTCCAAGACTTCCATTAAAATGTATGTGTTTTTCCTGTCTTTATGTTTATGCATAAACTGAATGATTATTCAAGACAGCAGATGAGTTAAATACTTTTATTTTGCTCAGAAATTATTTATTAGTTCTCAAATGCATGTTTGCCTTGTAATACTAAAAAGCTGTGGTGTTAATCAGCACAAACTTGGATTGCATCCTAAACTTACAAGGGTAAAATGAACTTGGATTGCATTTTAAATTTACAGACGCTAAAAGAGTGAAGGGTCTGCTCTGCACATGCCATTGCAGAAAGCAGATCAATAGTTTAGGTCTAAACAGTGTAGGTTTACTTAGTACCTCAGGCTTCCAAATGTAGCTTGGTGAAAAAAAAATCCTGGATTTAGAATGACACAGATGTTACTGGAGAGAATTAAAGCTAGTGGGCCTCATTCTGTTTCTTCTGTCTTTGTATTGCTTTAATCTCTTCATTGATACTGTTCCTGGTTTAAAGCAACGTAAGGTGGAAATCCAGTTGTTTTTAACGAGAGAGGTTGAAACATGGGAGAGTAATGCAGTAAGATTGGTTGGTAAGCAACTAATGAAATTAATTTGATTTAGTAGCTTCGAGAATTAGACACGAACATTGACATTACGTTCTTTCCTGTTTATACTGATGTTTTCAGTTCCCTGGTGGAGCAGCCACACAACCCACTAGATGTGGCTGTGAGAGGTAAACAAGACCCATGTTCTGGAAAGCAGCTGAAGGGTTTTGGTTTTGGGGTTTTTTTTTCCTCCTGAAAGCAGGTGAAAACCACAGGGAAGAGGCTTGCTCTGAACACTTCAGACCTGTGATTTTTTTTCATAGCAATGCCAGTTTATTTATTGGTATAAAATGCTATGGGAGATACTAAATATTTTATTCAGATAGGTTAAAGAATCTGTTTCTATTTGATGCACTTACTTGCATTAATCTTAAAAGTAGTAATTGGAAATGCCCTCATAAACCCTGAGACTGGAGCCCTAGAATTAAAAAGCATTTGTTATTATTCAGGAATGTAGCTGTGCAGTTTTATTAGCCTTTCTTCTACTGTAATCTATGGATCTCATTTAGCTGCATGCAGCCCTGTTCTTCTGAAACATAAAAGGAAGGAAATCTCTCAATAGCCTGAAATCAAATTATCTCTCTGTGTTAATCTACATGTAAAACATCCAAGCCCACTTCTTTAAAGGAAAATAGTTTTACTGATAAGCGGAGCTAGACTGTGTTCTTTGGATACAAGAATTAAGTGGATTTTTTTTTCTTGTCTGCAGAGTGCTATTTATAGCATCAATTAACTCCTCATGGTTTGGATAAGTCATTTGACACATCCGTTGCTGAGCTTAAACACTCACTGTTCTGTGGGGTCACAATTGGATGTTTTCCCTCTCAAAATGTGTAGTGAAAGGACAATTTTCTACCTAATGGCTCTTAGTTTGAAAACGCTGCCTAAACATGCTGCCTGCTGCCTTCCGGGGGCATTTGGAATGGGTGAAACTGTTGGGCTGCCTGACTGCAGAGCTGACCTCAGCTTTGTTGCTTTCCATTTTCTTATTTATCTGCTTGATGATAGCACAATAGTATCTTTTATGAAAAGAGTTATTATGAGCTTCTGCAGGGTTTTCCAGCCTTGCTGTAATATTTCAGTTACTCTGTTTCACCAGTGACAAACTGGCCTGGCTTTGGGAACTGCTGCCAGCCCACTGCTTCTTGTTCGTGCATTTTGTAGAGAATTAATGTTCATAAATACAGGGCTGTTCTCAGCTGCAGTTCCCCACACAGAGCCAGCTTCAGTCACATTCCTGGTAGTAGCCTTTCTCTTAAAATGGCAGCCCTTTTACCAAAACTCTAAACACTTAGGGGCCAAGAAAAATGAGGATTCTTGTGTATTTTTTAATGAAATCTTGTAAGTGTTCTGTGGAAGTAACTGCATGAGGTTATAACAATGTGTTTATGTGTTTGGCTTATTTATGGCCAAATTGGATTGTAGATTAATGAAGCCAAGCTTTAAAATACACGAGAAAGAAGGAGGGAGTGGAGTTGTGAACTGTGCTGCTTTTGATCTTTATCTTTTTCTCTTTCTCGTTGAAACAGCCCTGTTCTGAGAACAGATGTATTGATTTTGGGTGGCTTTGCTTGCAAGGGAGGCTCGACGGTAAGGAAGTAATTTCTGTTGGAAATGTTACAGCCTCCGTAGTTAATAGAAGGCCTGATGCTATTTAACAGTCACATAAGCTGTTGGAGGGGTTTTCCTTTGCTGCCTGGAAGATGTTATTCCAGTGAAATGGTCCTCTTGGGATTTTCTATTGTTTGTTTCTGCACTCGGTGAACAGTGGCTGAAGGGTCTGTGGATGTGGCTTAGGATCAGATTGGGGTCAGAGGATGTGGGGGACAGGGAGCTGCTGCTAAAGGCAGCTGTGAGAATACTTGGAAGCCTAGATATCCACGAATCAGAAAGGGACCACAAAGTGCAATCCATTTTTAAGCAGAGCTCCCTATTGATTTCAGTGGGGGAGACCTTTGAAAAATCAATGGCACGCAGCAGCTTTAGTATGCAAGGACATGTGTTCTGAGGTGTTAAAGTGATCGCCTATGAACTAATCAAGCTGGTAGCAATCATGTTTGGCAAGTTCCAAGGCAGAAGAAAAGGTGTCAGAGGCTTGAGATGCAGCACATTTACTATTCATATTCCAAGAGAGATGGCAAAGTATGATCTTGTTTTTTCTAGCTTTAATTTTCAAGTTGTGTCTTATTTCTATAGAAAAACAAAAAATATAAAGGGAAATATAAAAGCTTCTGGCAACATGTAAACATGGGTCTGATCATTATAATGTATGGTTCCAAACAAATGGAATTGCTGAAATAATCAAAATATTCTGATTTTTTCCACGAGAAACCATCTCTGCCGTGTTCGTCTTTGGGTATTTACAAGATTTTTACAAAAATTATTCCACCTAGACACTTGCTTGGAAGTATTTGGGGAGTGTTTGTTTACACAGAGAATTTATGGTGCACAGTGTGAATTTATAGACTATCACATACCCCATTAAACCTTAGTGTGGACACTTAGTAGGTGTGAAATAATATGCTGCCATTTTGCTGTGCTGTTTTATGCTTAATTAACACAAACACTGATCTCTGAAAGAAGTGTGGCATAATTAGTGCTCTGACGGAGGAGTTCAGCTTACTCAATGTAGACAAGTCCTTAGGTCCCAGAGAGCAAGAGCTCTGCTTCAGAAAGGTGCTCTTTGTGGTTTTCGTCTATAAATGACAAATTTTAAGAAAAAAAGGGTTTTCTTTTGCACTGGGTAAAAGTAACCATAGGCTAACGCATTTACTTTAAAAATTGCCCTTGTAAAAATATTTCAATTTGAACTTCAGAGCATTAAACTGAATTATTTATGCTATTATATATATGCAGTTGTGACAAATATGTTCTCTA
Source organism: Entomyzon cyanotis (assembly GCA_024500445.1). Taxonomy (NCBI): domain Eukaryota; kingdom Metazoa; phylum Chordata; class Aves; order Passeriformes; family Meliphagidae; genus Entomyzon; species Entomyzon cyanotis. Next base: position 7,039,246 of record JAKEPQ010000852.1, read on the forward strand.
TTTCCATAATTTATTTCCATTTGGAAGTACAGTATAGCAGGTGAAATTTACCTTCCTAGGGAAAGGGAGCTACAGTATAATTAAAGCTATGTAGACACACTGTATGAGTAAGCCCTGAAAACCCTGCATGAAATTTTGGAAGGAAAACCTGAAAAACACTAGTACCAAAGTGCTGAAGTGAGGAGTCTTTGTCACAGGGAAGCTATAGAAAGAAGACTGGTGTCATTTAAACATGCAGTGATTAATATATAGAGAGAAACTGCATTGGATATAAGAAAATTCTGGTTTTTTTTTTTGCTGAGAACTGTATCTTTTCTGAGGTGCTACAATATGATTTCTGTGCTTTTAACTAAGAGGTTAATTAAATTACTTACTTTTAAATGGACTTGGAGCCATTTTGGTGAGATTGAAGATGCTGTGGTGCTACTGCCCAGAGCCAGTTCAATAGTGAGTGAACTGTTGGAACAGTATTGCCTGGACAAGCATGTGTTTGGGTGCTTTTGTTGATGCTGCCAAACCCAGTTCATAGTATGACATTCTGCAAATTTATTTGCAGAATTTATTTATTTGTACAGAATGATTCCTGCTGGATAATCAGATGAAATTTCCTACTAATGTAAAACCTCAAATATTGCACATTGACCTTTTTTCTGCAATAATGGAAGGGGTGAGCTGCAGCATTCATTGCAATGTCCTTAAGATGCAAAGTTCCTTCTCAAGGAGTTCTCCTGTTACCATTTCCTCTACACTTGTTCATTCCCCAGTTTAAACCTTGTTTCACAGACTGCCTCTGTCCAAAGGAACAAAAAAACCCTGACCAGCTTTTTTGTTGTTTCTTTTGACACCAGCACAGTGTGTCTGTCTGTGCCTACCAGAGAACTATATTGATATAGCTTTCTTTGTGAATTCCTCATTGCTATTCATTGGTGGAGGTTGTCACATAAGGGTCAAATTAGAGCTCAGTCAAGCACAGCAGAGAGAGGACCCAGGCTCAAGATAGATTTCAGCATAAGGTCTGAGAAGCAGTTTATTTGGAATGTGTTACATGTATTTTATCTATATTTTTTTCCAAAGTGTTACTCTTTTATCTGTAGAAACTCAATTATATTTAATTTATTCCCTCTGGTCATTTACTTGAGAATTAGTCTTTCTCTCACTCTACCTGCTGACTTTCATCTTTGGGCATATCTTTCCACAGTTTTGTTATATCTATATAAGTTTTGAACACAGAATTTACTTTAGTTAGTTTAAGAAAAAAAGAGTTTTCTGGCATGATGGTTTCATGCCCTTTGAGGTTGGATCCATGCAAAGAAAGGATCGTATTTCTGGTAATTTGGCTGAAATGCAAGAAATCGTATTTATGCTGGCTTCAGGAAGGCAGACAGTACCTGGTCAAGCATAAAATTTGCCAGGGCAACATTCCTCTCTGAAAATGTTCTGAAACATTCAAACCAGCCATGTGAGTTTGTACTGGCTCTGCATTTTGTGCCATGTGGTTGCAGCATTTTTGATGTGGTAGTAGCTTAAGACTGGCTGTGCTGCCGCACAGAACCATGCCTTTGCCAAATGGGTTCTGTTCTGTACACCCTCCAGCAAAAACAGGGACTAAATTGGCAGCTGCTGACCCAGAGAAGTTTCAGTGATAAATGTTTTAAGACAAAACAAATCAGGAATTTACTGAGCTGCACAGATGACCTGATATCCCAAAAGCTTCTTTTGCTTTGGTTTCATACAGGATCAGATAGGTACACATACAGACAGGGAGAACAAGCTGTTGTGCTGTGTACATCTTTTAGAAATGAATGTCCATCTCTAACATGGATCTGTGAAATGATCTTGAGCTGTTTGGGGCTTGTACATCTGATGAGGGCCTAAAGATGTGTGTCTAAACAACAGTTCTCATTTCTGAGAGCATCATGTTAGATTTCTGTGTTTTAAATTGTCTGGCTACAATATCCAGTTTTGCAGCATTCCATTATCCTCATTCCAGTCTAGAGTTTTCCCTGATTTAGGACATTAACAGTAAATCTCACAGGAACATGCAAGTATTGATCACTGATAACAAATCAGATTAATCGGGGTGGGTTTTTTTTTCCTTACGGGTGTCAGGATTGGCTTCTCTGAATATTATTTCTTTTGCTACAAGTTAGGAGGAAAACAGTGTAATAAATAATTTCTACAACAGAGTGAGAAGAACCTGGGAGCTGACTAGGTATGGAAGAGGCTGTAATACCTTATTAATTAACTCTGTCTCTCTTTCTTCTCTCTTGTAGCTGGTTCTGCTTGAGGCTACTCTCCTGTTTTGTCTGTCCTGTTCTAGTCTTAGTGGGTGATGTCCCAGCAGCTCTAACCCTCAGACCCTGGTACCTCACTAGGTGTGTATCACTCTGTTTTCTCTGCATGCTTTCTGGTGTCGCATGGCGGGCAACAGTCATGTTACGATACTCATCTCTTGTGGCACTTGAGGCTGAAAATGTCATTAGCATGTGCTACACTTCAGTTCCACAGATTGTTTAAGCCCCATTTTTTTGCTTTTATTTTGCTAGTTTTCTTCCCTGGAGAAGCACAAAGCTGCTGTTTCCATGCATGCTCACAGGCCTTTGGGATTGCTCCTACAGCAGCTGAGCTGCTGGATGAATGAGCTTCTTGATGCTCATAGAAACATCTCTTGCCAGCAGGACCGAGTAGACTTGGGACTGGGCTGGGATAGAGCTGTGCTCAGGATCCAGACTGTTGGGTGTGAGAAATCCCTGAGAGCCTCTTCCTCTGCCTCTGAGCTCTGCCTGTGCTGTGCTCTGTAGCTGGCATGGACACTGCGCTCTCCAAACGCAGCTCACTCAGGAGCCTGATCTCCTTAGGAACACACAGGACTTTGAAGTGCAGGGGATTTGAGGTTCTCCATGACTGTTTGGATTTAGGTGCCAAAATCTCACAGAACCTGACCCCTCTTAATCTGAAGGGCTCCTTAAAGACTCTTGACAATCATCTACATCCTATAATAGCAAAATTAGCATGCAGAGTTGACTCACGTTTTTGTGTAGCACCAAGTGATCCTTGGCAGTGTTTCCAAAAGTCTCAGCCTCGGGGGTGAGCTTGGAGTATTAGTGGTGTGCAGGACCTGTGTTTCAGCCCTTTGCACTGGGGTGATTTCCATCCTCGGTGAGCACTCAGCTTGTATTGACTTAGAAGGGGCCTTTTGATGCATTATTTTTTCATATGAACAGTCAGAATAAACATATCCTCTTACTTTGCTCAAACTCTAATGCAACACTAATGTATTTAGAGTCACGTAGGCAGGAGAGAGATTTGCTACTGTCAGCGTAGCCTTTGATACTCTGTAGGCAACTGTTTGCTGTGTTTAGAAGTGCAGCCTAAGGAATAATTTTTACCTGGCAGCTCTGGGTCTAATATTTTCATTTATTGAGACCCTTTTCAATGCACTTTTAATTTATTTATGAATGGTAGCAAATTGCAAGTGTCAGCCTGAGTAACTGACTCATGAGTCGGTACTTTTATTTTTCTCCTCCAGTCTAGACTGCTGATAATGTAAATTGTTGAAACCCTGGGTAAATAATTAGGGGTGCAATCAACAGCATGCAAGTATTTATCTGCTACTAAAACATTTGAAATGCAGAATTCTGTCTTTGTCCAACAGTTCTTAAAAGGCAGTTATAGGTCCTACTGCTGTTTCTGCATAGCAGTTAAGATTTTTATGGTCACTAATTGCACATCTGAAAATTTATACAGTTTCTTTTCTGCCTGTGGTTTTTTGTTTTTTTTTTTTGCACAGAGAAAAGAAGCACAATATTAAGGGTTGTAAGGAGGTTAAACACTATATTTTCTGCAGGGAGATCTCTCTAGAGATTTGTACCATTTATAGAACCCAAATTTTCTGGGTTTTCTCATATGTGGCTTCAAGGGCTTATATCTCATTAAGAATTTTCTGAATGGGATCTTTGTTGTGTTCTTAAAATGTGACTTGAAAGTTGTATACCAGCTCAGTCATCAATTTGATTTTTATTATTAAATCTGTAACTGCTTCTGAAGAGGGACTTCTTGATTTTTCATGCACTGTTGGTAATGCTTTTCCTTAGAACAGAAACTTGCATTATATATTCTACAGGAAACTAGTTTGTTTTAAATTTACTTTCTGTAGGTAACATCTTGTTATAAGCTTTCTGCATCCCTACTGGATTCACTTTTTGAAATCACTCCACAGAAATACCCAGCCTGTGGGACCCCCAAAAGATGACTTTTGTGTCATATCATGGTTGCATGTGAGAAAGAGCAGTTTTAGCTGCAGACAGTGAAGGTCCTGAAAGCTGGGTCCCTGTGGGGAGTGACTGAGAAGTCCTGAATTCCTGCTCTGCAGCATCTTTAAGGAGCCTGTCTCCATTCATTAATCCCTGACTGATGTGGACTCTTCCTGGGCCTAGAACATCCCCTCATGAGGCATATTTGGATCTGTGGCAGCCAGCCTCTTTACCTGCTCTAGCATGAAGGCAGTTATGATCAGTAACCCAGGGGTTATCTTTAAGAATATATGGTTAAAAGTGCCACCCCCACCCCCAGGTATCTTGGTGTATAACAGTCAGATTACTTCCAAAATCTGACTTGTGCCCAGGTCTGTGAAGTCCCACTTCCTTCACACTCCAAGGAGTCTGTGAGCATGCCTGTGCTCCTGGGAGTGGAGACAACAAACAGCTGTCTCCATCTGTGCAAAAGCAGGGAAGCACAAAAGCCGAAACGTGGAGCTTGGCTGCACACGAGCCAGCTGAGGTCCAGAAAGTCTGGCTGTGTTCATGTCTAGCTGTGCCAGGGCTAAATCATGCTGAGATGGAGCAGGTGAGTCTTCCTGTGACTTCCCATGAATCACATTATCCTTTTAGAGGGTTGTGATTCTCCTTTGCAGAAACCAGTGTACTCTGTGAAGGTTTTATAGACTTCTAATAATCTAGTGGAAGGTCTCATAGGTTGGCAGCTTGGTCTGTATTTGACTCGTCTGTGACATCTGGAAAACCCTTTGGTGGTTTTTGGTTTTCTTTCAGAATTTCAATAGAAGCTAAATCAATGCATAAATCAGAAAAGTCACTTCTGCCTGCTGGTCTGCAAACCTTAATGAAAGGCTCAAGTCATGGTTATAAGTAAACATTATGAGATTAATACATGGTAATCTTTACACTGTTCCCAACATGATTTTATATTACCCCGATTCCTTTCAACAGCAACTGTCTAAGGGTTAACAATGAATACAGAGCTACTGACAGGTTATTTCCCATGAGATCAGGGCGTATGTCATTGGGTTTGGGTCTGTCACTTGTGCCCCAGTGTCTTTTGGGCCTCTTAAGTGATTGCAACCATATATGACAAAAGAAAGCAGACCTTGAGCCTACTTAGGTGCTTCCAACAAACTGTGTAAAAACATGCAGCTTAATCACTACTAATACTCCTTTTTGGGAACATAACAGTATTGGGACCACATTATTATGAGCTACCAAAGAATCTGCACAGGAGAGAGACTTGATAAATGTAACAGTCATGGAAAACGCATCAGTCAAGAGTGTGCATCATCTAAAGGCACTGAACGATGAATTGCAAAGCATCAGGAAGCAGGGAACTATCTGTGCTCATGGAAATCCTTGTTGATAGATGGAAAACAAAGAATCTTTGGCAGCAAATCAAGGGACAGTTTCTCAGGACTTAACTCTCAGCACAGAATATGAACACTTCTTGAATTATAGAAGCTCGAGAAAATTCTGCCTCTGCTCATCTCAGAGGTGCTTTAAGTAGTTTAGTAGTAAAGGGGTTACTTGTTTAATTTTAGTGAAGGGTTCTGTTGAGGCCATCATTTATGCTTATTGCTGATTTCATACTTGTAGTAAAATGTTTTAAATGGTGTTCAGATCACAGATCTGTGCAATCATGGGGCGTTTTACTGCATGCACCATACTGGTGGAGATAGGGTTTTAAATGGGTTGTTTCATAACCCTGCTAGAGAAGACATAAGGCAGAAGTTGTAACCCATCTAGCTGGTTTCTGAGTTCCTTTTTCTGCATTGAAAGACAAGCAGTCCTGTGTGTTTTCCATGGAAGATGTTTGATTTTTTCATTTGCATTATTGGCAAATGGCTGCATGAAGGACTGTTTCATTGGCTGAAATCATCAAGCATTTCAATTGCAATTGCACACTCTGCATTTAAAAATGTTTTCCATGTTACCGTGCGCTGCTATAATTTAATAATGAAAACTATTTTCAGCTACTGTCTGTTAAGTTTGGGGGCTGTGGAAAAAATGGGCACAACTGTTTTCTTCTACCATGAAGATTTTGTCCTTAAAAATGTTAAACTTCTCAGTTATGCTGTTAAAGACTAAAATTCCAAGTGTCTGTAGTAAGAATGTTCCTTATTCCCTCTAAAGCTGTATCGTTTTTTATATATTTCTTTTAAGTACATTATTATTTGCACAGTGAAATTAGCTCTGCAAGAGGGATGAAAACTCTTGTCAGAGCAGTTTTAGCAAAAAGATCAAAGGAATTAAATACAAATTCTCTCAGAGGTGAACATGGTTTTTTTTTTCTTTTTTGAATGGGGAGGTCTTAGATTAATTACTTTTAATTTAAAGTCAGATCAGTGGATGGAAAGATGGAAGCTTTTCAAAGAGCACTGTAGTTTGCTTCTTAGAGTGATCAGTATTACAGCAGGGTGACTAACGATGTGCATTTTTATCTTTAACCTCTGACCTGTGCCCTCCCCACCCTTTACCTAACCCTCTCCATTTGCCCTGGTCAGTTAACAGGCAGGAAGCATTTGAAAGCAGTCATGGATGACTATGATATCAGGTCTGCTGCCAGCATTTTAGCATCTGTTAAAGAGCAAGAAGCTCGTTTCGAGCGGCTCACCCGCGCACTTGAGGAAGAGCGGCGCAATGTCTCCTTGCAACTCGAGCGTGCCAATCAGCCCGCAGACCGAATGAGCATTTGCAACATTGGCAATGGTCAGCCACTGGCAACCGCCTGGCAGCAGCTCGTACTGCAGGTAACAGCCTGCTCCTTTCACTGTCACTAGAGCTCACCATAGCACAGTGTCCCATTCCAGTCGGTCAGGTGCATCCTGTGTGTTGTCAGCATTCCATTATTGCGTGGCTTGTCTTCTGATAGCCCAGAGCTGGTGTGTGCAGTTTGTGTGCTTCATTGAGTCATCTGCAAGCTCAGGCTTCAGAGCCTTGGCTTGGAAGTTGCTCTTACTTCCTCTTAGCTCATGGGATACTTTTAAAAGTATGTGCATACTTGAGTAAAAGCCCTGAAAAGGGATCTTCACACCCTCCTCTAAATCTATGCACTTGCTGTAAGTCTGGTGATGTGCTGGTGGTTGAAAAAGAAGGCTGAATCATAATCTCCATAGCAAACAAAATTTCCATTAGAAATAGTTGGACTTTGAATAGAGGGAGCAGCATGAAAAGCAGGGATTTCCCTCCTGCAAAGCCTTATTGTTTGTGTAGGGAGGACTTCATAATTTGCTTCTCATGTGTAGTGAATTGATAGACTATTTTAATGATGAAAACTGGCTTTGTGGGTAGCTTTAGATTTCCAAATATTGTTTTGCTTGATATACGTTCTTTAACTGTTTAAATGTGCAATGATAAAGTACTTACGTCTCTAAATTACTTCAGCTCTCAAACCCCTCTGACACACAAGGTAAGTCATGCAGAAGCAATAGCACCATTTGTGAAGGTCTGCTTCCTAAGAAAACATTGTTCCATTCAGAAGGAAACTGTGGGTTATGGGGATTCTAAAAGCTGTTTCCCAGTTATACTTCTACCAGACTGTTTTACAATTATAACTTGCATTGAGCTGTATTCAGGCAAACTTTACGTTATTTATATTATGTTAGCACTACTTTTCTATCAACAGCTACCATGTTTTTGTGCATGTAGATGCTTGAATTTGGGATTTCATGTGAAAAGAGCAGCCTGCACTGGTTAGGCTAGAAGTCTGACAGTGGCTGGTAGGAGCTGCAGGTGGTTATCCTCTGATGAGCAGCTGGGCTGGGAGAGGAGAGATGTGCTTACGTATTTTTTCTAGGAAAAGGACAAGTTCACCTTCACTTTTTCTGAATGACTTTGTGCAAAGTGCCTGATTAATAGCTTCAGAATGAAATTCCTTATCCACAAAACTGATGAAGCATGAGTTTTCTGCAGTGTAATGGCTTAAGGTCTAACCACTTCCAAGAAAACTTAATAAAAGAGTTTTAAGTTACTGGGGTCTACGTGACTCTTATGGAGAAAAAGCCCCTGTAAGTGACCCCAGACTGAATCTGTGTACACTCAGCTCACTGCCACTGGGTGAGGGGAGGTTTAATTCATTGATAATTACCATTGAGGTTTTTAGAATACCTTCTATAGGAAATAAAATTGTAAAATAGCTAAGTATGCACAATTAAGAATTAATGCAAGGTTAGTTGTGTGAATTTTCATAAAATATACCGAGGTCCAAATTCCTCCCTGACTTATTAAATAGTGTTTAAATGAAGGATGAAAGCTGTACATTCAGTCTTATGCAGAATATATAATCTTTTCATCTCTAGTGTTACATGTCACATTTCATTGTGCAGAGTACACAAAGCAAAAGGCCCTCTGTGCTCTGCTGCCTGTGGGGATTGCTCGCACACTGTAATGAAATCCACCTCTCTGAAGCTTTGTTTCAGTGAGAACTGACTGATTTCTGCAGATCACCCAATTCAACTGTTTGTTGTAAGGAATTCTGCAAAGTAACTCAAGTAGCAGCTTTTCTGTTTGGAACTTGCATGGTGATTATACATAATCTAGTTATTCTGAGTAGAATTTGGACAAAAGAAATGAGGGTTAGCTCCATTTTATGAGAGGGACGAATCATCTTTAATGATACTCACAACCAGGCATCAGTTTTCCATGTTGTTTGTTTGTTAAAGTGGAATCTGCCAAAGGGATTTTTTAAGGAAGTATGTATAGTCAGGGCTTTGTTAATAGTCTCTCTCGGTACTTTTTTTAATATACAATCCCAAACTTACTCCCTTCATAGAATAAAAAAATGAAGCTTTTTTTTTCCTTTTCATTTTAGACAAGGAGAAGTATATATATATATATGGGTAGCGTGCCAGGAGTGTAACAGTTTTCTGAAGTCCTCAAAAAACCAAATTAAGGTCTTAGGAAAATATTGATTCCAATTAATTAATTCTGGAATCCTTTTTTGTTTTTTTGGTTTTTTTTAATATCAGCTTTAAACTCATTCCATAACAGTAACTCTGTGTCCTAGACAGCCCAGTTAGGCACTTGCTGGTGAGTTCTGCCTGTTCAGTGTGAATTTCAAATACTGGAATGGGACATGTGAACTCTGGTGCACTTGCTGACTTTTTCTGTGAGTGTGTATGCCATTGTGTCTTTTGGCCCTTGATAAGAAATATCAGATCTGCAGATGAGGTCAGGGATGTGCTGTAATTGCCCAAAAATGCATGCATAGGCTTCTTGATTCTGCTTTAAGAAAGTGTGGACATTTTTTTCTAAAGAGGTTTTAGTGGGAGAAGTTGATTACTTGGACAATCTAAACAACTCATTAATGGTTTGTTCAGATATTAGTAAGAAATAGCTGTGATTATTCTTTTACAGGAAACTTTCTCGGAGGAAGGGATTCTGGGAAATACTGTCCTCACAATGAGAGGTCCTAAGTGTTCCTGAAATGTCTCCCATTAATATTAGTGAGAGTCTTTTATTCAGGTAGTGGCCAAGGCATTTATGTTTTCATAGCCCAGTGCAGAAGGCAGTGCCTGCCAAACCTCCAGGCTCTGCGGAGGTTTGTTCCCATCTCTGTTCCTGCAAGAGGCTGTGAGCAGCTCCTGCATATGGACAGTCAGCTTTAACCCCCACAGGCCTGGTGAATGGGGACAAAAGTGCTCTTTGTGGTTAATGCACTTGAACGATGGGTAAATGTAACTTCTGCCCTGTGCAGCTTCCCCAGTCCTCTGCCTGCGGCTGCAATTAGAGTTTGTTGCTGAGTGTGCAGCCAGTGACATGAATTAGGGTGTTTCAACTCCACAGCTTTCGTAAGATATGCAGCTTTAGACATGTGTTACTGCAGATTTTGAAGTGGTCAAATAAAGTGCTCTTTCAGACTCGGAACCCTCTGGACAAAAGGTCATTAGTTACACAGTGAAAACCTTGGCATTACTCGGGAAAATGTAACATTTAATGAAACTTTGGTCATAGATCTTTTATCCGGTTCATAAAAATCTCCTAAAACTCGTTGCCGTTTTTAAGGATGTTCTTGACTGTCTCTGACCTTCAGTGGTAGGAGCCACATGGCTGGTCATTGCTGTTGGTTTCTGGAAGTAAAACTCTGGTTGTACTAAAAACAGAAGAGTGGTCTTTGAATGTGTACTTGTGTTTGCTTCTCTGACTTTTGAGGTAAATCACGTACATTGGTTGTTAAAGTATCCCAAGCCAGGGGAGTCTTGGCAGTCTTTGCCTTTTGATCAGTTTACCAGGGCAGGCACAGTCCAGTAAGAGTCTGAGTCGCTGGTGAGTAGCACACATCATTTGTCTTCTACATGTTCAAGTATCTAGCTGATAATGTTTTTTACAAGCTTGAGAAATCTTACTGCTCTTCATGTATGAGGTATTTAGTTTAATCTACCTGGTTTTATTTAACTTCTTTTCAAATCAGCCTTCTGCTGCTCTTCACAGCGGGAGCTGAAGTTGGGCAGGGAGGAGATAAGGATGTGCCCGTGTGGGGTATGTGCTGTGGTGGGCTGACACAGAGCTGCAGTGTTACCACCACAGAACATAACTTACTACTAATAAAGAATATTCTCATATATATATATATATACGTTTATTAAAACACTAGACATGTGATACTTGCTAAACACAAGGCTATATCCTGACTTGGTTTAAGCTGGCATGGCTCCATGGGGTTCAGAGAAGCTCTGTCAAGTCTGATCATCTAGGGAGCTGAACAAGGTTTGCATTCAAAGATTTTTTCCCATTGGTACGTGGTGACAACTTCCATTCCCATTAATGTTGCATAACCAAAATAAAGTACAGCATTCAATAAACCTCTTGGCCAACAAAAGCACTGTAACTATACCTTGACTTCAGAGAATTTGTAGTGCTCTATAAGGATTTGAGAGGGGTTTCTGTGAGAAAAAGGTATTATTGTCCTTCTTACAGGTAGGGAGGCTGTGGGAGTTGCCAAATCTTACATGGTACAAATAAGAGAAATCAGCCCCTTGCATGCTGGTGCAGGGTTTTACTTATCAGATATATTGACTCTAATGTGCCTGTAAGAAGTAACATGAGTTGATCTGAGAAGTCTTTACACTGACAAAATCACCCAGTAATTAAAAATTTATTACATTTGACTGTTATTTTGATTCTTTTAGATTACCAGTAGTGGGTTTGTTGAGGTGTTCTTATAAAAAATCAACCAAGTTAATAAAATTTATTTTTTCTTCACTTTGCAGATGTGATTATAGCTGTTCGAGGAAAACTAGCTTATGGAAAAAAGCTACAGAATATTTTCATAGTTACAATTTTGATCATTTATATATCAGCTTATGCTATAGAGAAATAACACCTGTTTGAAAACAAACAAACACTTTTTACATTTTTTTAATTTTAGGCAGGTATTTTTAAGCCATAATAAAGCACCAATATTCTTCAGTCTTTATGTTAACATGAGGTACCTGTGACTTCTGCCAAAAATTACATTTAGTGAATTGAGGGTCATTTTGAAATAAAAGGTGAACTCTACAGCACACCAGAACACATGGCGAGAATTTAGAAAAAAATACAAGAAGATTAGCTCAAATTGCTTTTCTAAGAAAATACCATCAAGTTAACCTTTCTGAGTCAGCCTGGGCAACAATAACGCTTCTGTCTGTATTTCATTACTTTTATTTAAGATCCTCTGCTCCATACTGACGTAGTGCAGGCTGCTAGAATATAGAGGCTGTTTCCAGTGCTTTGATAGTCAGAACATGGGTGCATTAATATTGTATATAATGGGTGCATTAATACTGTATATATGTTTAAATATATCCAGAGAAGTAGCAAAAATGGGTTCTGAGCTGCACTGAATCTTCACCTTGCTTTTTTCTCTCTTCTGCATATCATATAGAATGCAGTTCCATCTTTGTGTGTAAAGTTGTATGTAATTAGTTCTAGTTTGTAGTGCCTCTTGGCTTCCTGAGTTATATAACATATTTGTGCTCATATTATGGGACTGACAGCATGGAAAATTCCTTTTTTTTTTGCCTTACAGGTAAGGTCAGGTACAGACAACAACGCTGTCGGTTCATGACAGCTCCCTGGTGTTACAGTACTATTTCCTGCTACAATGCCAAATACCAGGAAAAAATATCATTGGTAGTTAACCCATGGATGTTCTCCTTCTGCCAGTATTGAGAGGTAGCAAAATATTGAAAGAACTTGCAGGGATAATCCCCATTCCTTTATAACCCTGGTTGAAGCCACAGTAATGTTGGTTCTGCTTGAGGGGTACAGCATGGTTTGGTGTCAGTCACCTCACTCCTGATCTCCGGCTGCTGCTGCCCCTGCCCAGCTCCCCTTGCTCTGTAATTTGGCTCATGTAGCTTTGGCCTGCAGCTTCCTGGGAGTTACAGGGGCCCTTGCTCTGCTCTTAGCCTGATCCTGCAAATTCAGTGTGAGTAGAGTTACAGAGCTTCTAGAAGTGACCTGGGTCAGGTTTCAGCTTCTGCATATGTGCAACTATTCAAAGGATCCATGGGGGAGCGAGGAGGGAGATTCAGGAATATGATTGCCATGGGAGAACGATTCTTAGATCAGAATGCAGTGTGAGCTGAGGGATACTTGCAGCACCTGGGGATCCCAGCAGTTAGGAACTGCACCAGGAGCCATTCCTCAGCTACTTTTCAGGGAGATGTGTTCCCGTCTGCTCCTGTCCCTGGCTTTTGCTGTGTTGGAGATGATAATAATTGCATTTAGCTTGGAGGTTGGAGCTTTGAGCACCTGTTTTATGGACATTGTCCCATCTCTGTGCAAGCATCAGCTCCTGGTTTAGAGTGAGAGTCGGGAGCTGCTGCTGCTAGCTCAGCAATAATGAAAAGTGGAAGCAGGAAATGGTGTTCCCTGGGCCCAAAGCTCTGCCGTTGGCTTGGGGCAGTGCTGCTGCCAGCCTGCACCCTGCAGCCCTGGGCCAGAGCAGGAGCTCCCTTGGGATTACTGCAGGTGTCACATAGAGACTTGACAAAGTGACAGCATGGCATGTGGCACCACTGAAGAGCTCCTGCTGTTTGCCTTTCTGCTGGGATGACCCAAATTCCAAAGGAAATCCTACAACCTGCTTCATGTACTGCAGGAGGAATTGCATAGCAAAAGCCTTAAAAAAAAAAAAAAAAAAGGAAAAAAAAAAGAGTTTGTGCAACAGGCATCGTGGTATATATATCATATGAGAGGCTCTGAAAATGGACTCATGTAGTATTCCAGCAAGAATTTACATCTCCTTGTTCTTCTATTGCTTGAATAGTGATTATTCTTCAGTCTTCATTTAAGGCCTTAGATGGTAATAACATGGATACAAGTAAATGGGAATATTAGTATCAATTTCAGCAGCAACTAAGAAGCTTTGACCACTTGAATCAGAAGCTGTGCAGTTCTTTCCAGAAGGGATTTATTTGATAAGCAAACCACTTAAACCCCACTTATGAGAGTTATTTGGGGCTCAGAACTGCTGGCATGCAGCAGAATCCACTCAAAATCTGATGCATTATCTGAGAAGTGTTTGTATAAAATTTTGTCAGCGGGTCTAGTTAGAAAACTAGATTCTGAATTACTAGATTTAAAAAAAAAAAAAGGAACCCAGCAACTGAGAAACTGACCCTCTGGAGGAAGAATTACTTTATTCTTTATAGGATTTGTTTTCTTCAAAAGTTAATCACATACTATTGTAGAGTTTTACGTGTGCAGGTTGAAAATACACTTCCAGGTCCAAAAAGCACACCTTTGCAGAGATGTCATTTTTCTCTCTGTCATCCAAAGTACCTCACATTCTTATCTCACACTTCATCTGTTAAATATGTGCTGTGCAACTCTATATGGGAACTGCTGAATTCCAAAGTGCCATCTAATGTTTGTCTGCAGGACAGCAACTGCCTTACACTAATGATTGTAAGTAACAGTGCAAAGCAGTGGCCACATTTATCCCAAGCATCTCAAATATTTTTGCAGTTTCATTTGCCTTGAAAGTTTCAACTCCTTTTGTTGTGTGTAAATTTTTATTTAATGAGATTTTGGAGTAACTGAAAAGCAAGGATTTCCTTATTTTGTTTGCCAAGACTTGAGAAAGAATGATTTTTCACAACTGTTAACCTTTCTGGCCTGGAGCTATGCCAGGTTTAAAGTAAAAATATTTACATTGAATGACAAATTCACTGTTTCATGGGGATTTTCCATGATTTTACATTGGTTTACCAATAGAACTATGTTTACTTCTAGGAGAACATATAGGAGAAACTCATTAAAATTAAATTCTCATTGCAGTGTGTTCCTCATTATGTAAACAGGCATATAGGTTGTTCTTTGCATGACATCTCTGAGTGTTACATCAGCAAATATAACAGCAAGTAGTTATTTAAAATGTCTTAAAACGGGAACATTAAAATGTAAACATTAAAGAGTAGTATCAGGTTTAACAGGAATTTTTTTAAAAACAACTTTCTAGTTGCATTTACCATATTTGCTTCTTGATAATTAACATGAATCATCTTACATTAAAGTTATGATTTATTTTTCATGTTCTGCTGCTTGTTTGTTTCTGAGTTCAGACAGCAGAATATGATTAATTGTCCTGGCTTTTTAAGATTTTTAGTTGGCCTACATTTTAGTTCCCAAGCATACGACTGTGTTAGTTTAGCTGGGATGTTCAGGAAGAAAGATTTTAAACCATCACAAAATCTTTTTGCACTGTATCTCCCAATTTGATGAAAAGCTTTTGTTCCTAATACAGGCCTTGATCCTTAGGGGTGCAGCAAGGCACAGCTTCATCCCTACCAGGCGTTGCCCAGGAGCTGCTCAGGCTTTGTGAGCCTCTTCCCTTGCAGAGCCACGTGTGGCTGCAGGAAGCCTTTGCAGAACCTTTAAAACCACCAAGCAGCCAACTTGGCAATTTCCTCTTCCCCTGAGCCCTTTGGGCTTTGGACCTGCAGGGTTCAACCTGGCTTTTAAACTCTTAACGTTTTCTACAGTTCCCTTTCAGCTGTCTGCAGTGTCTGTAAGCTCTTGTGAACTAATGCTGAAAGAGCCCAAAATGGATGTTGGGTTATGATGACATTGATAAATTACTGAGTCTTTTGCTAGTTTAGGCCATCTTGTTAATGGTTCAAATTATATTCCTGCTTGCTTTGTCACAAATGTGGAGTAATTCACTGAAGTCATCAGTGTGACTGAGAACAGAATGGCCAAAGATGGCCATGGGCAGCCTGAGGCTGCGTGCCAACTATAATTAAAGCCTTTGATTTAAATAAATGTCACAGTTTACTCTTTATATAGATATAAAAAAAAACCCCCAAACAAACACAAACCAACCAAACAAGAAACAAACAAAACCCCAAGAACTGCTGCTTTTTTAAGCTACTAAATTACTAGCTGAAGAGAATATTTTTTATCCATAGTTGTGGTAACTGTGAAATGCTGTAGAATAACATCAGAGTTCATTTTAAGGACTTAATCTAAAATGCTGGCACAGTGGCATTTTTAGAATCCTGTAGTTAAAGACTGAAAAGAACTATAGCGTCTGTGTTTCTAACCCATCTCTATTAGCTCTTCTTCCTTTTTGCAGTCTTATTTTCATATGTAACTATTTAAAATACAAGAAACCTTCTCTGGAATAAATTTCCTACACAGAGACCTTAATTCTCTCTTCAGAAGGAACTGCAAAACAGCTTCAGGTTTTGGTTTGAAGAGGACAGTAATTACCATGAAAATGGGTAGATTGTGCAGACAGTTATCAGTCCAGTACATCGTGGCAAACCACATTTTTGCCTTCTGGATGAGAGAATGATGTGTTAAGCTGGTACCTTCTGAGCAAGTGTTTGTAATATGCAGCATGAAATACAGCACAAATCGTCTGGAAAATCCACAAACCAAAGCAAAATCTAAGAAACAAAAAATGGTTAATACTGGGTCTTTCTTTCCTGCATTTGAGTCTTTGTTTTCCTTTCCAATAACTACAGCATGAAATTCTGGTCACAGTACCAACCTTCAAGTTGATTTGTTTTCCATGCTGTTGTCATTCTGTTATAAATGTTACGGTAATTTGATTTTTTTTTTCATAAACTGGAAGAGGTATTTTTTGTCCCTTTAAAATGTAGTTGATTCTTACCTAAATGAAGCTGCTGGGAAGAAACACAGGTCATTCATTCAACTGCGACCTATATGCAGTGACATGTAGCTTCCTCTGTCCTTTGTTTCTAATGTAAGCAGTGCTGTCACCAGACTGTCCTTGTTCTCATCCTGTCATATGACAACTTAGATGAAATGGAGTTGACTGATATTAGATGTAGCAAGATGGAAGCTGTGTTGGTATACAAATTAAAATCCCCTGAATTTATTGAAATGCCTAATGGTGCCAACCTATAGAAAGTGTCTGCTTCCTCTTTGCTGTATTGTTCTTCAGCCTTGTGATCCTTTAGACCTCTTTTTAATACTGGCTTCTTCAATAAAAAGACACCTAAACTCATCCTCCATTTATATACAACAGTTCCCTGATTGAGGCAACCTGGCTTTGTCTCCATGTCTAACCTTGCAGTATGGGAGTAAGAAGATTGTCAAATCCATGTTCATGGCAATGTTAGAAATATCTGGGTGGATGTGTCCTACTAGAGTCACGCAACTGTTTTGGAGCAAGTACAGATGCTTTGAAGGGGCTCCTGTAACTTTTCAAATACGTTTAAAAATGATGAGAATGCTAACAGGAAAAGATTTCAAAATGTATTTCAGAGATAGAATGTTCTGTTTGCATTTGTCTGGATTAAAATCACTACTGTGGGGCAGGCTGACATATCACAGTGTGCTGTGCTTTAGTTCTCTCACCTTGTTTATTTGCTGCATGAAATACACAGAAGGACAATAAAATATCCTTGGTGTGGAAGCTCCTGTATGAATACAGGCTCTGTAATTCGGAGAATTGCCATGGGTGATGGTGGTGCTTTTGCCTATATGGTTAGCTGGGATTCTTGATTCATCTTGTGCCTTTTTGCTCTGTTGGGTTTATGGAAGTTACATATCTCTGAAGCCATATGTTATGATCCCAGGCAGAGCTGTAAACCATTTCCTTTTTACTGCCTCTGAGAGCAGATCAATCTATAGAGCAGCACTAGTGATGGGGAATTTTTTAAGGGTAATGGGAGAAAATAAGAGAGCTTGGCCGAGATGCTATACTACTCCATCTTCCAAAGAACTAAATCCCTTCCTGTTTATAAATTTTTAATTTCTCAGTGAGAAGAAAGAAGGTTTTCACCCTACTTTTGCAGCTGGGAAAAAATGTGACAGATTAAGAATTTAAGGTTCATTAAAAAAAAAGAGGGGAAGGTTGTGATGTAGTCAGCAGTCTGATACTAATGGATAGAGTGTTTGTTGCCAGAATCTGGAAGTTCAGTATAACCTTAGGGATCTAATCCATAACTCTTTTTTAGGTAATTAGTTCTTTGACTTTCCATTGCCAAATCTCAGCATTCAGGATTATATGAGCTGGTAAAATACTGCAAGAGGCTAGGGGATTTGAGATGTAATTTGCCCTTTTAAGAAAAAAATGTTTCAGTTTTGAATCAAAACATTTTCAAAATTTATTTTACAACCATTAGGCCTACAAGTATCTATTTTATTTTTTTAAAAGAAAAACATGTTTTTAAATAACAACCTGGCTCCAGCAGGTGGAACTTCAAAATTCAGCAGCACTAATCTTGCACGGCTTGCACAAATACCTGTGGGTTTACAACATGAGAGACTTCTTATGTGAGTAAGAATTGGCAAGTCCATCCAGGAAGGTTTTCAGTTTCGTCGCTTTGCATGCAAGAGTAGCTCCTTCAGTGCCCTATGGATATAGGCTTTACACGTTTTTTTCTTTGACAGTGTATAAAGGTCTGGCACATAGCCAGGTGCATGCCTAAATTGAATGGTGTTGTTCTGTGCCAGCATGGCCTCAACAAAAGTGGAGCTATTTTAGTTTGTTAAGTGAAGAAAAGTTGGACAAGGAGAAGGGGCGGGAGAGCGCTGTACTGAAGTACAGGAGACTCGTACCAACCGTGTTCCTTTTGCTTTGGCCTTTACATACTTTATTAATGGCTACTACGGTTGCCTCTAAATTATTCCCCTGTAGATAGAATACATCTTTTCCCTCCAGTGAAGCAAATCACTTCAGCTAAACCTTGTGAAACATCTACCATTG
Organism: Entomyzon cyanotis; assembly: GCA_024500445.1. Lineage (NCBI taxonomy): Eukaryota > Metazoa > Chordata > Aves > Passeriformes > Meliphagidae > Entomyzon > Entomyzon cyanotis. Next base: position 7,057,699 of record JAKEPQ010000852.1, read on the forward strand.
CCCTTGTCAAACTTTACAGCATTTATTTTTAAACAAACTAGGATAGGCTGGGTAACACAGTTCTGCCTTGTTCTCTGCCCCTAAAATACAAAGCCTTAGCTCTAGTATACATCTGGAATGCTGACATTGGCGGTAGCAGGAAGGCTGAAATTAGGATTAAATAGGTCTGAAACATTTCTTCCACTCTTAAATGTCTGTATGGGAGATGCCACTTTGTCACGTTCATCTGGTAGGATTGATACAAGTTAATTGTTAGTTATGGTGACACAGGAAGGATGTTTTAAAATTTTCAGGACCAAATTTCAACCCGAAGCTGAGATGAAAAGAGCCTTTAGTGCAAAGGTGCCTATTCTGATAATTAAAGACAATTCAATTTTACCTTTCTTCCTGATGTGTAGTTGGTCTTCCTGTCTCTGGCCATGCCTGTTTTCCAGGGAGTCTTTAATTTGATGTCAGTATCTTTCAGTCCCTAATTACTATTGTTCAGCCGCCAGCTGTTGCAGTGTTGGATTTACTTACTGCTTTGGTTTGCTGCATGAGCCTAGTAGGAAGAGGGAGAAGCACCATTGCCCCTTAGCTGGAGTCTGCAAGCAGTGCTGGTTTTTCAGCACTGGGGGCCTCAGCTGCCTCCCAGAACTGGCCAAGACCTTCCATGGAAAGGCAGGGCTTTGGTTCAGTGCTGGCTGAGCATCTCGTCTTGCCCTGTTGTGGCTCCCGGGGAGAAAACACTTCAGGTTTAGTTAAGGTTTGTTTACACCTACCAACCTACATCTCTTTCTTTTAGGACTTGATGTCTTAAAATAATTGTTAATACGTCACTTCCTGCAATTTTTTTGGAAAAGGCAGATAGAAGGATCAGGTCCTAGAATAAGTATGGGAATGCTCTCCTTCTTTCCATACATTTCACGGAGGTTCACAGCCTGTTCAAAGACTCAATGCTAAAAATTAGGTACTTCTAATTTACTAGAAATAGATGCATGTGAAAATCACGTTGAACCATGCTGTGAAGTCCCAGTTTTTGTTGCAGAATGTGGTGAATAAAAGGCACAGCACATCTGGCATTCATTTTGGTAATAAGTAATTTACCCAGACAATCTTCTAATGAATGTGGGACAGGTTTGTGGGCAGGTGAATGGTTTTAAAAAATGAGGCCAGTTGTACTTTTTCGCTCTAAGCCTCACCGCACCTGTGTAAGAAGCAAAAGGGAGGAGACGGTGACGGAAGATCATCGTCGTCTGGTGTTGGTGCATTAGGGATGCCATTAATCTCGAAGTGAAGTGCAAAAAGTAAGCAAGCGAGAAGGTTTCCTTTCTTGTGCTTTCTTGCAGACCGCCCTGTAATTCGGGAGGCAGCTGCGCTCTCCGGGCAGGCGCTGTGGGAAAGGCTCTGTGCCGCCGGAGCCGGCAGGTTACCGCTCTGAGAGACGCTGCGAACAGGCGGTTTCCCTCTTTGTCTCTGTAATCCATCAGGAGAGATCCGGGAGGAGGGGGAAGGCGGGCCGGGAAGCGGGGGAACCCCCGGGGCTCCGGGCGCGCAGTCGCTCGGTGCTGTGCCCGCCAGCCGGAGGGACCGCGCGGCGGCGCCGGGCACGGGCTGAGGCTGCCGGGCAGGGGCTGAGGCTGCTCCCCGCGGCTCTGCCCCGCTCCCCCGGCCCTGCCCCTCTCCCCGCTCCCCCGGCGCGCCGGGCGTGGCCGCCCCAGCCAGCTCCGGCTGCGGCTGCCCGTCAGTGCCGCCCCCCGGACGGAGTCTCCCGGCGCCGGGGCAGCGGCGGCAGAGCCATGTGAGAGGGACGGGGAGGCGTCCCCTGCCGGAGCCGCGGCGGTGCCTGTCCTCCCGGCGGAGCGGGGCTTTGCCCTGGATGGGCTCAGTCCGTAGGGAGGCTGCGGAGGGGCTCTGGGGTGCCGGTCCGGGTACAAAGGGAGCGAGCTTCGCCGAGGGAGGAGGCTCCGGAGGCTGTTAGAGCGGCAGGCTGGGTCCGCGGAGGGGCTGCGGGCAGCCGGAGGTGTTGTGTGCTGGGGACAGCGGGACTGGCACCTCGCATAAATGCCTGCGGAACTCAAACAGGTTAGTGCCAAACTTGTGTCCTTCCCTCGGTCTCTCCGGGCTCTGCGGCCGCGTGGTCGGGGGTCCCTGTGGCGTGGGGAAAGCTGTCAGCGTTGCTGCGAGGGGTTGTTTACTTGTGTTCTCAATTTTAGCTGAGAACTAAGAGCAAAAGCTGAGCTTCTCTTTCTAGCAGAGCATTCGAGAGAGATTCTGCTTTTGTCTCTGTTGTGTTAACTGGTGAAACACCCGAAAAAGCAAGCCATTGTGTTCTTTGACCTTCTCGTCCTGTTCAATAAATCTAGGGAGCTCTTTGACATGAACAGCTAGAAATAGTGCTTTTAAAAGAGAAAGCTTTGCTATTGTGCTTTTGTTAAATGTTTGCTTTTCCCATACTGTGTTCCCTGGCTTTCTCTTTGATTTTGTTGCTGGACATACCAGGGAAATAACGGCGGGTTTTCACTCTACATGTTATCTTAAACATAAAGTTCTCTTGGCTGTCATCTTAGTAATTTTAATGGACTTACAACTCTGTGCAAAAATATTTCAAATATTATTTTTTACTTTCAAGTGTCATTGAGTATTGCCGGGCAAAGCTGTTGCAGACTTGATTTAAATAAATAGATAGCATGTAGACTCCTGTAATTCATAGGTGCTTTTCCTGGGTAACCTTCTTCTACCTTGTAAGCCTTAGGAAACCCGATAAATTCAGGTGGTGGCAGGGTAGAGCTGCTTCTCCAACCAGGATGAGGTTGTGTCTTTTTCTTAATCCTCCTTTTTCTCTTCTGCCTTTATAATTTAAAACAGAGTACTTCAGATTAAGAAAATGCAACGATAATACGTCACTGATAATAATCCATGAATTTGTTTAGGTTCATTGCACTGGAACTGTTAAGAGTTTCTCCGGCTTGGTTTAGCATACTGTGTTCCACTCACCCATCTCAGTAACAGAAGGCTGAATCATTTCATGATGCAAATAGGATGCTGATTCCCTTGAGTGGGAAAGTAGCTCTTTCAGCCGGGCCCTCGAGTGAGCATTTCTTTGTCTCTAGGATTCCCTGGAATCACGGTCCTGTCTGCTGGAGGTGGCTGCATCCTGGTTTGTTTGGGTGCTTTTTTGTGTCGTGCTACCTGTGGGCTTCTTAGGAAGGGATTTGATTTGTCTGCGGTGCTGTTCATATTGCCTGACCCACAGCTACTGTACCTGTCAAATTACATGCAATGGATTGTTGAGTTTTAGATGGATAGATCTAGTTAGCAGCTCCAAGGGATTTTGGTTTTGTCTGGGCTTTTTTAATACATAAAGGAAAAAGCTGGCGGTTAGGAGCAGAATGCTAACAGTAAAAAAAGGTGTATTTAATGTCTTTTAACCTGTGCTGTACAGCTGTGTTCGTGTCTTCTGGGTTTTCTGTGTTGATAGGCATAAGAGCTTGAGTGAGAGTGGAAGGTTGTAGTTAATCACTTTAGGTCATGCTTTTTAGTTTGTAAATTCTTCTTCCATATCAAAATAAAAAAATCTCATGGTTTTAATTTTCACGCTGTCTGTCATAGCTGAGGATCAGACAGAGATATGCTATTTAATCTTTTCTATTGGAGTAATGGTTCGTGATTCATTCTGAGGTCTTTTTACAGAACAACTGTTCAATCTGGTGGCACAGCAGTTTATTAGAGAATGCTTTGCTTAATGAAAGGTGGTAGTTTTAAGCCATGAGTTGTCAGATAAATTTATTGTGCAGTTACAGGGACTCTAGAAAGTAATTCTTCAGCTGTAATGATCACAATTAAGCAAAACTAAACAAAATGAATAAATTACTTTGAGGTGGACAAGTCTATACAATCCATACAGGTAAAGATAGGAGCGATACTACAATGGACTTCTACCACATTAAGTGAAGACCTAATGTGTTTAGATGAAGACAGCTGTGAAATAGTAATTAAAAAGAATGAAGAGTAACTTCTAACCATGCTTTTGCCAGGAATAGTCATGCTTCCTGAAGTTCTGGGCCACAAAAGCAGCATTGTACCTGAGAGCACTGGGAGAGGAAACAAATGCCGAAACCATTAATGTGGCTGTGAGTGTGGAGGGTGGATGTCACCTTCTTGAGTCCTCCCTTGGCCATTCCCCTTCCTGCTCGTGAGGGGTGAGGGCTGTTGAGGTTTGTGCTGAGTATCTGCAGTCTGCAATGGCCTGGAAGTAGAGTTTATGAAATTAAGAAGGATCTTGAAGTTTGGAACTGTTAAAATGTGTGTTCATGCTGTATCCCATACAGCTTTGATCTGGATCTGAAACCTAAAGTGCTGGCTTGCCTCGGGGCCATGAAGTTGTGAAGGGGAAAGGAGTCACTTAAAGTGACTTCTGCCAAAAACTTTTCAATTCTCTTTTATTCCTGCTTTGGAAAATACTTTATTAACATTCTGAATTCAGGCACTGACTTCAGTAAGGCTGTCCTTCCTCAGCGCTTCGTTCCTGAAGTGTTTCACTAGAGGATGATCCTGATTTGAGAGAGTATGAAATCGTAGATCTGGCAAGATGAAAAAGCAGTTAATGCATTAGTAGCATCCCTGCTGTGTGAGTCTGTACCAGCGATGGAAAGCTTGTGGAAGAAATGTTGATGGAGGTGCAGCATGCAAAAGTATTACTATTTTCAAACAGTTGGGTAAGTTGTATTAGAAGAACCAAGTAAGAAGGGAGTGTAAGATTTGACATGGATCTCTGCAGGGATTCACCCATGGATTCTCACATATGACAGTCCTGAAACAGGTCTAATATGCTCTACTACCTTGAGATGCAGCAGTCTATAATGCAGAGTCCTCCTTGCTGTCCCAGGCAAACCCTTTGCCAGCAGTAGTGTTTTGTAGCAGAGCTGGGCAAAGGGGATGTATTTTGGGGCTCACTGGGGTGCTGCACTACATACTGGAGCACCTGAGTGGAGATACACGCTCGTATGAGCTTTGCCACAGCAGCAGGAATTCTCTACAGGAGGGTGGATTTTGGAACTCGTCAAGCAGTTACTGCCCAGTTCAGGTGTGGAACATCAGAACTCAGGTGGGAGAGTGCCTTTACTCTTAGAGAGGAGCTTGCCCAGCTTAGTCCTTCAGCATAATGAGGAAGCTCTGGAGCTGCAGGAGGACACCTGTGTGGGATGTGGAAATGAAAATGTTCTGTTTGTGAAAATGCCTCAGTAGGAACTGTGTTCCTTTAAAAGTGCTCTTGGGGTGTGAGGGCCTATGATGTCCATTTTGTGCGTGTATAGCTTTGTAACAGCAATGGACCTACGAAGCAAAGCATTCCAGCAATTGCACTTCCCAAGGCCATTTGCTTTAATCTGTCCTGAAGGTGTGGAGCTTTTGTACATGGAGCATCAGGCTGGCTGCAATTTTTGCTTTAGTTATATTGCAGTTACTAAAAATAAGTGTGTTTTGGTGGTTTTTGTTGGGTTTGGTTTTGTCTTTTTCTTTTTTCAGTATGTGCACTCAAGGTCTTTCCTAATGTAGAAATACTGATTATGGAAGATAGAACAGAGAAAAAAAAGCATATTAAACAATCACATTTGAAACTGGATGGATTGGATGTTTATAACAAGGCTATTGGCAAACATTCAATCTCGAATGCTTTTCTCCCAGGAGTTAATTTCTGCCACTAAATTAAGGTTTTGATTCAGTGGGACTAGAAACAGGGCCACTGGATGCAGTTCTGTCCTGCTATTTGAGTGTTAAAATAAAGAGGCATTTTGCTGAATATGAGGATTTTAGCATATTCTCAGTGTGTCTTTACCTATTTCTGCATCTGTTCCTCAGTTGCTCAAAGTTATTTCCTCTGTGCTAGCAAAATTCTGCAGCTCTATGCAGGAAAACTTCTGCAAAGCTCCTGCTTCAGACTGCACCACTGCTTGTTCTCCTTTGTGGAAATACTTGTGGGTGTTGCAGTGTGAGACAGGAGATTCAGCTTCGGGGTTCAGAAAATCCCATTCTTTTCTGCTGCTGCCTGTTGGTTTCCCAGAGTATGCAATGAGGTGCTCTCTTGGTTATGCAAACATGGGTTTTAGGACCATTCTGTGGACAAAACCAGAGAATTGATCCAGCTTGGAAACTGAAGCAAACACTACAGCGTCAGGAAAAGAGGAATGGCATCCTGAACCAGGCTGTTTGAGGCTCTTGGAAGGGTTATACCTTCCTCCTGGGCGTGAGCCAGGGAGGGGAGGTGGCTCTGTGTGAAGTTGTTGGGAGGAAGAAAAGGGCAAGGGATGAATAGCAGGAGTGTGTGGGCAGGAACTCATGTAACTGCTCTTGCTGGTGAAGCAAGGTGACAATACAGGGGTTTTTATCTGCCTTGGCCTGGGAGCTCTCTGTACACTTGATGTGGTCAGATCTTCCCAAGGACAGAGCAGAGTAATAACAAAACACTATTCTTCAGGTTTTTTTAAAACTGCTGTTGTTTCAGTAGAGTGTAAGAAGTGAAATGTAGGATCCTGCTGGTAGGTTTTCTTTGGTTTTGTTTTTCCAGTGGAGTTTTGAAGAGTAAATGGAGTCCCTGAAATAAATCCTGAGACTAGAGACAGTGTGTTTCAAATTCTTGGATAAAAGAAAAACTGAATGTCAAACATTGATAGTTTTAAATTTCACAGTGTCCTTTGTGTCTTCTTTCTCTCATTAAGTTGCAGCCAGGCTTTGGGACCTTTTTTTAATTTGCCTTTATACCTAAGAATGAGCAACTGTCACTGTACCTGAGAGAAGCCAGATGAGCAATACTTGCTTTTTTAGGGCGGCATCATCTCCTGTGTCTGCAAATGGGTGGGCAGAATCCTTTCTGTTGTATTAAGGGATGGAAACTCCACGAACTCAGTGCTCACTGTATACTGCGGTAATGTGAAAATTCATAACTTTCAGTGGTGTTCTCTGCCTCTTTGATGAGTCAGGCCCACACCTGCTTACAGCAGGAGATTGAAATGCCTGAGTTTTCCCTTTTGTCTAATCCCACACATCTATCCTTAGCATCACAACTCCTCAGTGTTCAGAAAATGAAGTGTTTTAAGTAAACTTAGAGAATTTTTGAGCATGGATTTTCTGCCTCTGCAAGCTAAATCACTGGGCACAACTCTGAACTTTTATTTTTAGTAAAATTTTCTCAGCCAGAGTATTGTAATGTTCAGAGAGATCTTCCTGAAAGCCTGTAATGAAACCAGAGTGAGGGCTTATTTTTATACTGTAGAGACACTATTTTTGTGTGTGTTTGTATATATGTGTGTGTGTGTGTTTAAAAATACATGTGTGGAGGAGATGAGAAGATGATTTAATTAAGGTAGCATTGCTCTGGATGTGCGTCGTGTAAGACTGATCAGAAGAATCATCTGGAATGTTCAGAAGTCTTTTGAAAGTACAAGTTTGTAATTGATTAAGGAGCTGATGAAAGAGATGCAATACAATTTGTTTATGGATGGTAGAGCCCTGAGATATAAACAGGTCCTGTGTGTGATCAGGATTATTCTGCTGTTTGAATTGTAAACTTTTGGAAATTATTTTAGTAAGTTTTGCATCTGAAGCTATTTGCATTCCTCTCTTTTGATATGATTCTCAGGTGAATTCACTGTTAAAGGAATAAAGGCCCTTTTGGATCCTGGGCACAGCAGCAAGTGGGCCTTGGCTGGTTGGGTATGTGATACTTTAACAAAGACAAACCAGTGTCTGTATCAGAGTTACACAGAGATGAGAGCTCCAAATTTGAGTAAGATAAAGTTACTTATTTAAGGAGTTTAATACAGGCCTTTGAAAGTGTGTTAATTCCAAGTAGCTCTGCAGAAAGGGTCGATAAAGAAACCAGTATGTAAGTCTACATGTGGTGCTTTACACAATGCTGCATTGCAGTAATGTAAAACAAATTATTTTGTTTTGAATGCACAAAATTACATATTTACAGAGCACATTATGCAGATAGCAAGATTTCTCCATCACTACCTTCCTGAATCCTTGTTAATCACTGGTAAACCAAACTAATTCTTTATATTTAAGTGGTGTCTAGAAATTTCTTCATGGCACCACTGTCTTGTGTATTGGCATAAATTCTCATGAGCAACTGCTTAGTTCTGCATCAGGTCATGCTGATGTTCTCCCATGGACATAATTTACTTCCAGACACCTTCCTGGTGTGACCTTTAGTTCTGCAGGGTGCTTGTGTCCCAGCACTGAGCATTGGAACCTGATGCTGTGGCTCCCGTCTCTGTTTTTCAGTAATAGTTTTGTTTTTCCACCCATGTGTTTTAATAAGCTTATTATCCTTTCCAGTTCTTCATTCTCTTCTTTGACGGACAAGAATGGACTACAGCATGTTTACAAGAGTTTTAAAAAATTCATTCCTCACATTAGCATATGTAAATGTGAGTAAATGTATGCTAGATGAGGAAGATGGCATATTTGTCCTTAGCGATTTCATCTCATCTGGGTAATTCTTTCAACCAAGACATGTTGTTGTTTTATTACCTGAGGTTAGAATGCATCTTGGTCGTGGTGACACATTTATCTTGTATTTTATGATGCAATCTTATCACATCCCATTTCTTTTCTGTTTCCTATTCAGCTTTTCATCAGTCAGTGACAGCCTTGTCACCAGTTAGTGGCACAGTAATACCAGGGCTATGTGTTAGTGCATACCGTTGGCAGTTTTTAAGGGTAATACTTTGCTTCTAAGGTACAATATTCATTTTAGCAGGTTGTTTCTGGAGGGAAGAGCCATTTGTAATTACATCAAAACCAGCATCCATCAGTCATTTCAGATGTAGGAGATGGCAAAAAAGACGTCCTTGGATAATGTTCTGGAAATATGAAGCAAACAGAAGGTGACACTCCATCCTCCTCTCACTGCAAGGAGTGCAAAGAAGCATTAATTTGTTTTTTATGTACTAGTGATGGACCTTATTTACAGTTGCAGCTTTTATATTTTAACATACAAAAATAAATATCTTCATCAGCTGTTTGAAAAAGCACAGTGAGAAGGACAACACTCTTCAGTCCATTGCTGAAAAAGTTGTGACCCTTCTTAACATGTTGGATTTAAAAACTTATTTTCCCCCAACCATTTCTTCAAGGGCCATATCTTCAAAGAGAAAACTTCTCCTGTAAAGGTAACCAGGATTGAGGGACAGACTTTCAAACCTTTAAGCTACTATGTACCAGCTGCAGATATGATTAGAGATCAATTAAAAAGTCCTGCATCAATCTGCTGAATAATTTGGAAAACCTGACTGCTGGTTTTGATGTGTAAATAGAAACTGAAGCATCTGCCTGCAGTTTCTCTAAATCTAGTGTGACACACTGTTAATCCAGTCAGTTTTTCTGCTTCTTGGTTTTTGAGACTCCAGTCAAAATCATCTTTGTTTCATTTACATGGGATCAGTTTTATTTTTCTTTTTCCCACAAAGCTGACACTTTAAAATTTCAGCTTAACGGTGCCAGTGCAAACTTTACAGTGCTCAAATAAAATGTAATTTTCTTCCTTTGCTGTCTCTACCAAGAGGCATAGCAGATAATGTGTAACAGCCATGCCGAGCTTGGCTGAATTCCAGAGCCCTTCCACAAAAAGAGACACTGGTAAAATCAGCGTCTGCCATGTAAATCAAGATAGTAAGGGAAGAGTCGTGTCCACAGCAGCTGAAATGCTGTGTATGCTTGCATAAATACACTGCAGATGTGTGGGTGTATTTCATGAATTGTTGCTCTTTGAATTTTCTTGTTCCGAGGAACTTGGCTGAGGTACATCATGTGGATACTGTTTTGGCAACTGGAATCACAAAAATATTTACGAAGTCTGTTGGGTTCTTCCCCCATGCTCTTATCCCTCCTTCCTGTATTTAAAATTCCCTTAAGTGTTTTGTTTTATTCTTCTAAAAATCCAGAGCCCTTTAAAGGGACAAGGAGTATTAGTTCTCTCCTAATAATAGATAATTTTCTTTAAAAAAGCCCTTTAAATTTAAGTTAACGATTGAAACACAACACTTAAATTACCGTTTTTTCCTAATATTTCATGTGGATTTTTGAATGGCAGAAGTTTGGGAAAAGGTACTTTTCTTCCCTCTTAAAAAGCTACTTTCATGTTCTTTCGTGGTAAAATGTCAAGCTGGCTTTGCTGAGCACTTGCAGTATACCCCAAGTAGATACCCTCTATATGGGAGCTCTGCCCTGTTGTGTTTCCTGTGCTGGAGGTGGGAGTGCAGCACTGAGTGCCCTCAGGATTGTGTGTTCTCCTGGTCCCATCCACACTGAGCATGGGCTGTTCACTTAGCTGGGACGCAGCTCTGGGTTATGTGCTGTGGGGGGAGGTAATGTGAGGTGATGAAGGCTGAATTCCCCATTTGACAAAATAAACTCAAATATTGGCCCTGGTGACTCTTGAGGTCCATTTCTCAGAATTGTTGCCTGGTTGAGCAGTGCACTTCAGCCTGGGGTTACAGTGCTGCTTCTCAGATTTTTATCTTGTTCCTGAATTTCTAGCCTCGGTTCTCATAGTGCTCACAGCCATTTAGAGCTGGTGTTCTGCAGAACTTGTGTCTGGTGAACTCTGGAGAAGTTCCGTCCAGGTTTTGGCTGCAGGTAGGTCCGGGGCTCTATAAAATTATGTCTTTGAATTTAGCTGAGAATGGAAGGAAAGGGGAGAGTGTGATGAGCAGATCGATTGCATTGGAAATGAAAGAGTTAAGAATGGAAATCTGATTGCACAGCTGAAATCTCAATAGGAACTTGTGGTCTCTTGAGAGAAAATGCCATTCAGCACCGTTGCACAGAGTTATTTCATTCTTAATTTTAATTGACATGTCCCAGAATGCAGCCCTCTCTGACGAATCCGGGCGGCACAGAGGCGTTGTGAGTCTGAGTCTCTGTGTGGGCGATTGCTGTGTTTCAAATTCAGGTCATCATTAATTTCCCTTTGATACCAGCATCCTTTCTGCCTACCTTATTCACTCAATAGGTTGATGAAATTTGAATGAATCTTCTGCTAAGTAAGATGTTGAGCACCTCCTGGGATTTCAGCGTAATAATCTGACCCTGCGCTTTTTATCTTTCATGGCAGTTTTAGCCCCTTGCCTTGTTGACAGGGGTGTCCTGTGCGACGTCAGTAACAGAAAAGTAATTATTTTACGGTTGCAAAAATAGCATAGGTGTTTCAACTTTATTTGGGGGGACCCTCAAGCAAAAAGTTGTTCTGGTTTAACATCTGTTTTTCATTAGTCTTCTGTGTTTAATTCAGATGCAGCTAGTTATAAACCCAGCAAGAGTGGCAGAACCATGCAGCTCTATCCTGTAGTAGTTGTGAGGAGTAGAGATATCTGCCTTAAGTCTTTCTTTAATATTTTCTATCTCCAGTATTGATTGCATTTTTCAAATAAGACATATGATTGACCAGTATTTGGATTATCCCAGAATTTATAGAACTTCCTTAGAGCTTTTGTCTCTTGCTTTCTATCCAATAGGCAACAGTTTAAAGAAATGTTTTGCAAACAGTAGCCACAAGTGCAGTGCAAAACTTGTGCTTCGGAATATCAGCTAGTGATTTAATTTGGTTTTAACCTGTAGATGTGCAGATGAGGACAACTGCAAACACATCTGGAATATTGAAGGTTTCATTGGGGTGTAGACTTGGCTACCACTCCAGCTTATGGGTAGGGGTCAGTGTTACAGGTCTAAATACCTTAAAAATATAAATTCCCAGAGTAGAATTTGTTTCTAGTTGAATTTCTATATTTTCTGTTATTCATTTTCTTGGTCTTCTTAGCTCTTTAAACTGATACAGTGTTTTGCTGGCATACAAGGTGTAGTAGCTATGAAAAGAGAGTCCGCATTATCTTTTGGATTTTTGCATAACATCAGCTCCTTTATGAAAACCATGTAGTGTTTGATGGTGGTCATGGCGATGATCAAACTTACTGCATATGTACAAGAATGTTTGTTTACTGAGGGTCACTCTCAGCTTTAAAGACATTAATTAAAGTCTTCTCAAGAGTTTGGATTTGAACCCACTGTTCACCTTTTCTGGAAAAATTGATCAGTGGTAATGAAGGTAGACTAAGGAGGACAAAGGGCATGATTTGATGCATTCTTAATTGTTTATTTTTTGCCTCTGAGCATAAATAGGATCTGCTCTGTTACAGGAAATGGGTTTGTATTTTTACTGCTTACCAAGGTTGAAGTAAGCTGTAGTGAGTTACCTTCCTGGAAAGCCTGAGCATTTCTCCTTGTGTAGAATTCCTCACTTAGCACAAATTAGCAGTAGCCAGTTGTATAGCTGTTTTCTGATAACATTTGAATGCCCCTAGATAAAATGAGACAAAGCTCCCAAAATTTAAGGATGGGTCAGCCCTGCTAACCAGACAGTGCAGTTCAGGGCCACTTTTCCTGCTTCAGCCTGTCTCTAGGCTGACATGAATTTCATAAACTCATAGCTAGAGCCTGTAACCTCCATCATACTTTTCCCCCAAATCTTGATCTGTCACACACTATACCTGGAATATTTCCTGGATGCAAGCCTTTCACTGCTCTCTGGTTGGTAAGCAAGTGAATTTTACTGCTGGTGTGCTGTATGAGGTCCTGTAGAACTTGATTTTGCCCGGTGTCAGTCTGTTTAGTGTAATAGCAAGGCATGCAAATAATGATCATCTCTGATTGGGTGTTTCTTAGGAGAAGTTATCACTGCTGGTTTAATTTTCCTGGAGTTCTTCTGGTCTGGGGTTTGGAGCAAGAAGGGAGCCTACCCAGGCTTTGTCCATGGGTGGTTTCATGAAGAGGTGCTGTGATCAGATGAAGTGAGTGATTCAGAAGAGAAACGAAGTTTAGTCCTGTTACCTGGTCTCCTTCTGGTATTCAGATTTTTGAAAAAACCTGTCTTTGCTTGATTTTTAAGCAGGTGAATTAAAAATACCGCAATTTAATGTGCTTATACTGTCATACAGCTGCCTGCCTGCCTTAGCTGGGGTGAGGGCTTTATTAATAATTTAACAATGGATTTGTTTGGGTTTGTCCAGCCTCAGCACAGAACACAGCCTGCTGAAGATGCTGACTGGAGGTAAGTATGAGAGCTTTGTTCTCAGCAGAATCCTTCATCTTCTGTTGTTTCTTCAAAAACCTAAAGGTTCCAGAACTTCTTGCTGTGTACGTGTGTCTGTTCCTAAACTAGAATGTGCATAATATTACAAATACACTTTACAGGGACTGTACCATGCATATTTAGAATGTGTCCCTGTGTATAGTGCTTGGGTTTTTCTTTCTTAAACATTCTTTCTTTGTTTCTTTCTTTCTTCCCTGACCCACAGATACCCATATGCTAGAGGTCTGGAGGAAAAACCCCAAAGCCCCACGTTGTTTATGTGCACTGCATATAAAGTTCAATCAAAGTGCATATTATCAATGGTCACATGCTTTGCTTAAATATTTTATAAGATCATTGCACTGTATGCTAACCCTGCCTTCTTTCTGTTGTCTGATTGTATATTTCCACTTAGACCTAGTTAGTAATCTAGACAGGCTTGAAACATGTAAGCTTTTAGCAGATATTTGATTTCAGACATGCTTTGTTCTAAAAGTTCCCCTTTGTTGTGCTCAAATGACAGAGCTTTGAGTAGTAAGGGGTTTTTTCCTTCTTGTCTTCTGATTGTACAATGATGAAGTAATCTCCTAACTGTAAAGAATCTCCTGCCCCCTCATGCCTCCAACGTGAGACAAAAGCTGTGCAGGTGCACGCGAGAGGATTGGATTAAAGATGAAAGCGGGTTTTAGATGCGGGTTCGAGGAGTCCTGTCACAGCTGGGTGAGGAGTGTCCTGTGACAGGAAAGTCTGCACAGGCACCTCTGCACCCCCCAGTGAGGCTGGGGCTCTGCTGTGCAGGGGAGCTCTGTCTCTTTCTCAGAGATGAAGTGCCTGTGTTGCTTGGTTCCTTGGCCTTTGGAGCACTGCCCCTTCTAGGATAAGGCCACAGGGTAGGAGAATAGGGAAATGCTGAAAAGAAAATAATAGGAGCTGTTGGAACTGATCTGTTCTTGGCTCTGGGTGGGGAAAGGTCTGCATGGTTTCTGGCTGATCCTAAGTGCAGCAGCATGTGTTGCACTGCCCTTGTGGTACTTGTGGTCTGATATCAGGAAGGCAGTGCTTGATCTCTCTCTTTCCACTTCTCTCCCCAAGTTTCTAATCATATATTAGAGAAATTTATAGAAGCTTTGTCACTAAGCTTTACAGAAACAGGTCTGGGCTATCTGCAGGCTCAGTGGACATGAAGACTCCAGAGTAGGGCTCCACAGTGGCTGGTGTTGTGAGCAATAATGATGATCCATGGGTTTTGGGGGGAGGGATGAGTTTCATTCTTATTTGGGCTGGAAGTACTTGTTATTATGTTGGGGTCATTTACCCTGAGGACAAGTGAAAGCAGCTTGTTACTTGGGTTCAAGCTCCGGAGTTTACTGCTGGGTGACATCAGTTCCTGCCTTCTCCCCATCTGGGCAGATTTAGTGGAGTGGACTTTTGATTCTTTGCTTAGAAAGTTCTTTTAGGATCATCATTATCTCTAAAGGTGATTTAATTCACGGGAAACACATTCAGCTTCTTGCAGTGTGTGCGTCAAGAAAATTTGAGCAGATAATTAATCTGAGGAACTGGAAATTAATTGGGAGGGAAATGGTTGCTTTAAAGATGTGCTAAATAATTACCATTTTTCTATATTTAGCTGACTATTGAAGTAATATAAGATGTAAAGAAGATAAATCTCTATAGCCCAGTACTCTTTATTTTGGAGGGACAATACGCTAATTCAAATAGCCAAGTATTTCTTTCTTTAACTCACTGGATTTTCGAAGTGAAGAAAGTTGTGGGCTATCGAGAAGGTTTGGAAGCTGCTCAATGCCTCACTTGTAACATACTTCTGAAAATTTCAGCTTCTTAAATAGTTTTCCAGGACTAAAAAGCATCCACATGAGTATATAAATTCTTCATAGCAGGGGGACCTGGAGGCTCTGCTGTTGCTCACATTCTGTGATGATGTCTTTAGACTCTCCAAGGCCTTACAAGGTGGCTTAAATGCTGCAAACTGTCAGACTGGATCCAAGCTCTGGGTTATCTTTGGAGGAGGTTCTTGCTTTAGGGGCTGGGGAGTTGCTACCAAATGAGCAGGAGGCTGTTAAATGGAGAGTGTTGATGGGACAGCAAGTTATGTTTGCTGGTGCTGAGTTGAACTTTCAGCCATTTGGTGATGATGGTGGTGCTCTTGAAGACAACCTTATTGAAGTTTAATTGAAATGTGATGAATGAAGGTTGTATGCAATGTATCAGCTGTGGTTTTGTGGCTGACAATAGCAAGGATCAATTTAGTGAGAAGTACATTAGAGCATACTATGGCTAGTGATTTAGCATCTAAGTGAGGACCGTTTTTCTCATGAAGTGGCTGTGAATGTCAGCATATAATAACGTGGGGAGATGTGTCAATACCAGGGAGACAATCTGTCAGAGATTACATGGAATGAATTCTAGCCAACAGTGATGTAAAGGTTAAATGAGCACTGAGTATGACAGAGAGCAGGTACCTGTTAGAGTATTAGGGATAAACTGCAGGTATAGAGAACATACAGGAGAACATGCCTCTTACCCCTAGGGGGGACCCTGTGATTAAAGGTGCCTGATTTGAGGGGGTTGATATGCAGACAGGAACCTCAGAAACCTGTTCTTCAAATAAGTCAGGTCACATAGGCAGAGAGCAGAGAGAGATTTTTACAATGATGATTGATGAAGAGATTTTAAGGAGCTTTTTAAAAAGGAGTGTGAAGAGTATGTTTGCATGCTTTGACTTCTTGAAGTGATCCCTTTAGCAGGATCACTGGAGGGTGAAGGTGAGCAGAGACAGCTTTGCCAGGCCATCCAATACAGCCAGGGAGTGGGGAGATGAGACAGAGTGGGCAGGCTTTAGCACATCTCCTAGAGATAACTCTGAACTTCTGCCCCTTCACTTGAAGGAATGAATTCTGGAGGGATTGTCAACACTTTGTTATTGAGATAAAGGTAAGCAGGTCACAGTTCCTGGATGCTGGCTCTGCGATGAGGAAACCAGGGAATGTAACTTTGGGGTTATCTGAGGGAGAACATCAGTACTTCTGGTTTTGAGGAATGTTGCTTTCAGATCATGCCTGAAAATACAGTGAGATGCTTTAAACTGTGTGGAACAGATAATTATTTTTTAAATTTGTATCACTTAAGATTATGGCATATTAATTATTTGGGCAGACAGGTTGTGGATGGGGTAGGTAGCAGGAAGACAAACTCCTCTAAAGTTCCAGACTTATTTTTATATCTATTTGCCTGTCTGATGAGCAAAAGGAAGCTCATGGTCTTCTGTGCCACAGCAAGAAAGCGGTGCTGAGTGAAGTCTGTTTATTTAGCCCCAAGTAAAGCTGATCATTATTATGCATGAGTTTATGGCCACTGCAGATTTAAATGTGGGGGAGGCAATTCAGAAAGGCTTTGAGGTTTGTTTTTCCCTGTTGGCTTGCTTTAGGTGGGGAGTGTCTGGAGAGCAGCTGGAATACAGATCTATAATTTCAAAAACTGTGGAATATATTTTTATTGACTAAAATGGAGCAAGAGAATCATCAAGTGGCTGAGGGTGGAAGGGACCTCTGGAGGTCACCTGGTCCAACCCCCTGCTCAGGAAGGGTCACTTGGAGCTGGCTTTTGGATGTCTCCAAGGATGGACACTGCAGCCTCCCAGGACAATCTCTGCCAGTGCTCAGTCAGCCTCACAGTGAAAAAGTGTTTGGTGGTATTGGAGACAGAACCTCCTGTGTTTGAGTTTGTGCTCAAAGCCTCTTGTGCTTACCCTGGGCAACACTGGCTCCATCTTCCCTTCACCATTCCTTCAGGTGTTTATTTGCACTGATAAGATCCCACATGATTTTTCTCTTTCCAGGCTGGCATATCTTCCAGTAAATATTTTTAAACACTCACAAAGCATGCAAAGATGCTGAAAAATTCCAGGGATAGATCATTGAAAAATAAATCAATTAAAACATCATAAGGTGCTGAGCTCAGATGATGCTGGTAAAACCAGTCAGCTGGTTAAGAAAAGCAGGAGTTTTTTTCATGCAGCAAAGAGGATCCAGAACAGTGATTTTTGATGGTATTTTGTTTGTTTCCAGAATTCCTCTGTTCAAGTGACCACCTCAAAGAAGAAAGTTTGTAAGGCATATTCACTTTTGCTTCTAGGAGATGTTGTAGTTCAATGCTGCCTGTTCTTTTTAAGTAAACTACTTACAACTTCCACTTGAATGTTTGTTTGGTCAGGAAAATCTCATGCAAATAAATTGGTTGTTAGTTAAGTAACAGAGGTGAATGGAGTAGGCCTTTTCTGCTGTAACAGGTGCACAGTCTATGTTAACTGCATTGCTTAATGTGTAGGAGTTGACTTTTTTCCATTTGCCTGCCTCTTGCAAAGTTTCTCTCAGTGCTCTTTCCTGAACAGACACTCTGTGTGAGCCTCATGAGCCGTGAGTCAGAGCAATGATGTGCAGAGCTCTGTAGAGAAGGCTGAGCGTCTTTGTGTACCATTATTTTGCCATACGTGGTCTACGTGTTGGTTGCAAGTTCTGCGTGTGGTTGTGACCTCCTCTTCCAAGTGACCTGTTTCTGCATTTTTCATGCTGTGGATTTTGTTGAAGAGGCAGCCTCAGTTAACGACAGTGTCTCCTTAAGTAGCTCTGACTGGGGGGGTTTAAGACAGGAGGCAGTTGTGTCAGAAGGACAATAATTAAGTTCCTTGGATCTACTTTTATCCCATAAAAGATAGTTGGAGTGGTAGGAAAGGTGGAGACAGGTTTTGAAAGCTTTTGTGAGTAACAGAACTAAATTGATTGTAGTATGCCTAGAAAAGCTTCACTGTTTTCATTAGAAAAGTGATATATTTATTTAAAACTATTGCAAACTTCCCAAACTGACTATTGCCAGTTGCGAAACTTAGTGCTGGAGGGGCAGTTTTGCAGAGGGAGTTGTTGGACATAATTGGAGGACAAACATTTGGTTGTTCAGCAGTCCAGTTGAGTATATGCCAGCTTTTAATTGGGGTATCTGGATCCTGCTGATGTTTCCAGAGGCATTTGGAATGACAGCAAGCTAGTGAGCCAAGTGCAGGAGGATCACTGCAGGGGAAATACTCCCTGTGAAATTTCCAGATTTTAAGGGATCAGAAAGAGTGTTTTTGTCATCCTTTAAATGTGACAGGTGCTAATCAAGTGGAGAAAGGTTAAGACTTCTTTTTCCCCTGATGTTTCATGGAATTGATGTGAGATTTCCATTCTGTAGGTTTGGAGAATTCCAATTCCACGTTTCTTATCTGCCATGATGTTTTGTGGTGGTGATGCAGCAGTTGGGCACCTTAACTGCACCATAGCTTTCGGAATGTGGTTACTGGCGTTATTACTGCCCGGATTAATGTCTTTGTTTTCCTTTCTTGTGCTTGGAAGGTCAACAGAGAACAGTTGTGTTCTCTGTGCCATAAGGCTCCCTGGGTTTGTTTATTTATCTACAGAAAAAAAAAACCTAAAAAAGGATCCTAGACTGTTTGCTTTGTCCTCCCTCTCTCCACCTTCCATCTTGTATGACTTGTTTATATTAAACAGAAAAAATTACTCAAAAAGTCCACACATTCTTAAGGGTAAGGCTTCTCTTGCTGCCAAGAGTCAGGACAAGCTTTGGGGGTCCATCAGGCTGAAGAAGGGTTTCATAGAGGCTCTTGTCCTGGGGAACCCTACTCTGTTAGGTTTTTTACAGAAAGGTCTGTTAGCCCAGCTGTGGGGAACTCACGTGACATTCTGTGTGTTGTTGGCTACCTCTGTGAGAATATCAGGAAACAACTATTCTCTGAAGTTTGGGATAAGTTAACAAAAAATTACTCTTTCCACAGGGTGATGTGGTTTTCAAGACTTTCGTGTGCAAAATCTGAAATTATAAAAGTACTAAATCTGATGATTTGAATCCCAGATAACATTCTGGATATTTTAGGTAACAGTTTAAAGAGGAAAGGTATATTGGGACACCCAGTAATGTATTGCTCCATTCCAGGATCTAGACCCCAGAGAGTTATGTTTCCTGTTCACTCCCCTTCATGCTATTGCTAAAGGCTCAGGGTATTTGCCTCTGCTTGAATCACTTCAGCTGGGCATGTTCATCACAGAGCAGAGAGGAAAAGGATCTGTAGGAGGTTTTTTTCTTTCTTTATAATGACTAATTTCATTCCTCTCCCCTGTGGGCAGACGAATGGACAGTCCTTGGGCAGGTTAAATGTCTCTGGACATTTTGACAAAGTAAATAATATGTGCCCTGTGTGGGCTGAGATGAGAGCAGGCCCTGTGCCAGAAGCACTTGTGGCTGCAGGGCTGAAGATTGGACCTTTTCCTGTGTCTGTGTTGCCAGCAACAGAGAGGAGTCCAGATGCTGATCCCTGTGTATTTCAGTAGGTGGTAAGAGACGTGGCAAGTGAAACATATGTAGTCAGCATAGCCCACAAAGTACAGCCGGTAGGAGTTTTTGCACATACATGGGCTGTCTGACCTGTTTCTGCTGCATAGTAAAAAAAGAAATGGGAGGAATTTGTAGATAAGTATGTAATGTTCCTGTTTAAAGCAGCTTGTCGGAGACAATGTCATGTTGCTGTCCTGACTGCTTCTGGTGGTTTCTGGTTCGAAAGCTCTCATTTGAATACCATGGTAGCTCTGTCCATTTTTCTAGTTTATTTGGTAGGCTGTGTACATCAGGGTGTCCATGGCTGTGGCTGTTGGTGCAGTCAGGTGTAGCCTGGAGTCCGTGCTTAGCTGAGAGCTTGAGCAGACAGAGCTGTGAATGCTGTAGGAATTGCAGGTGCACAGGCTCATCCTGCCAGCACATGCTGACAGTTTTGCTTTGGTTGTTGGGGAGCTCTGGCAGGCAACTTCCTCTGTTCCCAGGCTGATGTGAGACACCTTCTCCCTGCAGCATTGCCCTCCGTGTTCTTGCTCTGATGGCTGTCAGGAGAAAATGTGACTGCCTGTGACTTGTTGAGAGGATTGGTCTGTAGAGAAGGTTTGGACAAGAGATTAGTCATCCTGAACATCCCCTATGCTCTTTGTCACTAAAAACCCATCGACAGCCCCTTAGCTGCTGGTGCTGCATCATTTGATTAATGAAGTGATGTTCCTGACCGTCTGAGGAAGGTGGAGTTATTTGACTAGAAACTCTATAAATAATCTTCCTGAGTTGCACTGGACTTACTGATTGGTGCATCTCAAGCTTGCGTTGCTCTTAATAATGTACCTAGTGTTCCAACAAGTGAAGATAAAAAAATCTGTGCAAATTTATGCAGCATGTGGTGTCTGAACTGCTCACTGTCAAATTTGCACCACGTCCTATCAATTTTCCTGCTCAGTGGTGCCTTGACAATGGCCATACCAAGAAGAGAGTCATTATTCACCTGAAAATCTCTTCTAAAAGTTGATTTGTAACTGAAAAAGTTGCTCTTAAAGAGGGGGAGGGAAGGAGAGAGAAATACCAAATGCTGTCAGCTGGTTGCAAACAAAAGGCTTTATTTACTTTAGATAAGCCCCTTTTCTGTCTATTGCATAATTTCTGTCATAATCTTGTTTGCTTATTTTAAAAAAAACCCAAGAAGACAAAATTAATGTTAAAATAAGGTGGCTTTAGTTGAGTAATTTTTCTCCCAGGGATGATATTCTAGATTACTTCAAAGCTGTGTCCTCAATATTGAATTTTGGGTCTGTATAGTAAACTTTATTGATCGTTTGAAATTGATTGGTTGGGGTGCTGTTCTCCGGGTAAAGCACGTCAGCTTTATACAAATTCTAATGCTCTTGGCTAGGACTGAATGGAAGTTACTCGAGTGAGAATTTCCCAATGACACTAGAGGCTGAAAATTGGCATTGTGCAATATGCCTAGTTACAATGAAGCAGCTTTACTGGAATACAACAAAAAGACTATGTTCTTAGTTTAAAAAAAAACAGGCAGATTTGATTGTTTCACATAGGTGATTCAGAAGCTCAAACTTCCTTTTCTACAAAAAGCTATCAAAGTATCCTTTTGAAATCACTGCAATGAGTAATTCTTACACTGTATTCACAGTTATCCCAGTGAGCATGCACCAACTAAACCCACATATTTAAAATTCCTGCATCACTGCTACTGCTGCAATAACGAGAACCTGGATTTGCTGGAATGGACAGACTTCATCTGTACAAAAGATAAACGGCAACCAAAGAAGTAGCTGGGAAGAAATTTTAATAAGATACAGGAAGAAAAGTTAAGAGATTTCTGGAAAATATTCTTGCCTGTTTTGTAAGCAAAGCCATGTAGGAGTTCATAGGAAGAAACAAATCAGGTACCCAGGACAGTTCAGCAGTTGGGATGGAGTTTTTCGGTTCAAAACAAAATTTGAAAGAAATGGGAATTCTTCAGGGAAGATAAATCCAGTGAGTATAAACTATTCTCCATCTCACCTGAAGGCAAAGAGGTAATTTTAGTGTCCAATACTGGTACTTGGTCCACAAAACCTGGTAGGGTTGGCAGACTTAGAGGGCCCAGGTCTGGGCCCCTTATAGTTGGCTCTGACTCTTGTTTTGCTGACTTTTAGCATTTTTACATTTGCAAAGTTCTTATCAGCTGTCAGTGATGCATTCTGGTTTTCATCTTTCTATTTGAGCATCTGTTGGCCTGTGGAGTACTGGGATTTACTCAGGTCAGAATGCTCTGGTTGTATCTTTATAGATCATGCGCCTATAAATTTTCTGTAATCATTAAAGCAGCCATAAATAACTAATTTTATTTTTAAATATATGTATCTGATTTGCAGGTGTTCAGGAGCAGTAGTAAAATGTCATATGTGAGTAAACTATCTATGGGTTTTTGGGTTTTCTTTTTTTTTTTTTTTTAGTGTAGTGAACTGTATGTGGCTTTGGCTTCAGTGCTTTGCCATCAGGTCCTTTGCTTTTTTAAATTCTATTAATTTTTTACATATTTCTTGATTTGATTTTGTCTTGGCTGATGCTGATGGATCCCTGTTTTTGCTCAGATCTGATTACTAAGCAAGCACAAATGATAGCAGGATTCCCTATTGTCAGTGGGCATTCTTCTAGCAAGCTGACCTTCTCTAGAGCAAATTTCTCTTCTTTGCTAGATGATAAATAGTTTTGCAAGAGCTGATTTACTATTTCATGACCAACCACTTCTGCTACTGCTGAAATCTGAAAAACATCTAAAAACTAACCTCTGTTCACATGACCATCACACAGTGTTTTCATTAATTAAATGCCGCTATGAAGTTAAGTTCTGGAATTAGTGATCCATGAGAAATGGTGTGCTCAGAGGAATGTTATTTTGTTGGCCTGATGGTTTGGTATTTGCCTCACTTACACGCTGGCTTCATTCTTGTTCTTCCTGTCCAGTTCAAGTCACTCTGCTTTGGGCTGGCAAAAAACGTACTGCATTTAATAAGCTCTGAAGGATTGTCTGAAAACTGCTTTTCTTTTAACTGGACTGCAGGAGAAATTCTTCTGACAGTTCTGTTAAGGGTGGGAAAGTTCAGAGGGTGAAGCATGTGTTTATTTGCAAACACATGGAGACACAGGGTGGATGTCCCTGAGGTTGGAGCCACGAATATCCTGTTTGTGGAGCAGAAGGGGCATCACCCTTGGACTAGTGTGGGAGCAACAAGGCTGTCCCTGTGCTGTGAGCTTTGCAGCTGAGCTGCACGTCTCCACTTCTCCATGTGGTACAAGTTTCCTTAGCCAGAAGACTTGCAGAAATACTTGACTTCCTCTCTACTTCTGAGACTTCTCGTAAATGAATAGGACCCACTTCTGTTAAATTCTTTAACTTTTAAACATGTTTTTATTCCCCCTCGCCTCTTGTCTTCCTTCCCCAGAGGTAGCCCAAGTGTTTTAGAAACAACATAGTCAACTGGAGCTCATTGAATAATTCAACTGTTGCCTGAAGTGATAGGAAAAAGAGGACGACCCATTTAATAAATCAACCAGAGCTAAAAGCTCTGTGGTTTGTAAAAATGTTCATCTGCCCTCCTTTTGAACTACCCGAATTTCTCTTCTGAAGTCTGGGGTTTTTTTCCCTCTCAGTCGGATGTTCCCTGCTCTGGAAGGGAGCCTGATCTACCTGCAGGTTATTCTTGCAGTTGTTTCTGTTAAGCAGCTCTTTTTCAGAGAGCACCAGGGGTGTTGCTTCAGCAGCATGAGACACTTTGAACCATTCTGCCCATCCACACACCATTCCTGGATCGCTTCCTCTCTCGTGGTTGCTTCCCTGTTATTCCTGCTGAGGGCTTCTGAAATATTCTGTCAAAGTCACTGCTATGGCAGGAGCTCCCCAAGAACTACCAGTATGTCACCTCTGGGGTCCCTTGGCCATTTTTAACCCAAGAAATGAAAGTGTTTTGGGGGCCACTGAAGTATGCTTTTTGAAGCAAAGTGACCTAGCCTTTTCATATATGCTTTTGTTTTTCTTTAAATAAATAAGAATTCTCAAAGTAATCTTTATTTCTTACTTGTGCGTTGTGTCTCTGTTATCTAAAACAGGCCTAAACACAAAATACTATCTTTAAGGGATATTCCACAGAAATACAGCTGTCTAGGGAAGTTCATAAACCTTTTGCTAAAGACATTCTTCTGTCTATAGTCTGTGTCAGACTTTTATTTAATCCCTTTGGACAGGCGCTTGCCAGTACATCAGTGTGTTACTGTATAAATTGCTTTTTCGTTGTTGCTGTAATTGTAAAATAATCCCTCTATTATACCCACCCAATGATCACTGCATTATCTTTTTGCTGAGCTGCAACATTTCTTGGTGCCTGGTGGTGTCCTGCCTGTTAGAAAGAGAGATGTTTATTAAATTGACTTTTCAGTTGTAGTTCAGTTGAAAAACTGGCAGAGTGATCAGGAGAGACTTGCTACATGCCTTGGAACATCATTGACTCCCTTGTAGTTTATTGTGCTTTTTTTGTTTTGTTTTAATGGTCCTTCCTTCAATTTCTGTGTCTGGGCTCATGGAAACCATATCAGGTTACTGAGCTTTGTTTCAGGGGCTGCTGGGGATGAATGTGGGAACACTGCTGTGCATAAATAAATGATGGTAGGTTTGAAATCAGGGTCTGGGGAGAAATGATCCGTTTGCTTCTGTTGCCTGTTTTGACCAGAGAGCTGAATTAGCAGCTAAAATGTGTGCTGTGGTGTGTTAAACAGCCCTGAATGGGAGGCTGCAGAGATAATCCTGGGGACAGGCCATTGAGGTTGGTTCTGAGCCCGGACAGGCTTTGCTGTTCTCTTCTCAGTGCTGAGGTGATGGCTTTTTCAGTGCAATTTTGTACCCTTTGAAGCATCCCAAACCGCTTCCTTAATCAAGAGGTAGATTGCAAGGTAACACTGTGCTTGATCATTTTGAAAAGCTTTTGGCTGGCTTTGTTTTCTGCTGTTTCTTATTTTGTAAATGGTTGGATTGCTTTCTCAGTAGCTGTAAGGCACTGCAACAAGAGGCTTCTTCCCCAGCCCTTCTCACAAGTGTATTCAAAAGTAAATTAAAAAATACCCCACTGGGTGTTTTAGTTATTTTCTCTTGAAACACAGTCAAATTCAGATTACTTACTCCAGACATAAACTAGAGAGACGGAATAGTTTGTTTGGATTTTCGTACACTTTTGTCCAAACTGGAATCTGCTTGTGTGCCTTGGTTGGTGCGGTATTGGTAGCCTGGGGTTCAAAAATTGCCCAGGTCTAGGAGAGAAGCTGGCCTAAGTTTGAAGAGTTAAAAAAACACAAACAGGTGGCGGCATCTCACATCTCTTAATATATTTTTGCACTTTAGCCTTGAGGGAACTCTGAAGATTTTGGTTTAGAAGCCCTTCTGTAGAACCCGCAGAGTTACAAATAATTCAGGCAAGTACTGAGCTTCCCTAAGAGGTGCAGATACCTTCTCCGTGGCAGGTGGTGGCACAGTCCCTTGCCACAAAAAGCCATCATTGCAGAAGCCCTGGTGACAAAGTTGGCAACATCCTGGCTGTGTGATGGGGAAGGATTGGGGAAAAAATGAATTGCTGTATAACAAAGTTAGAGATCATATATCCATGCTTGACAGGCTCTTCTTGGCTTAACCCACCTTCACCTTTCCCTGTAAATTAATCTCTCTCCCTCGCCCCCAGACAAAATACTGGGACTTGGTTCAAGCAGGAAGTACTAAATAAGGCAGAGTCAAACTGATATAGCAAGGACATAAAATGCTGGGCTTCTTTCAGGTAGTAGTTCTGAAATAGAGTATCTCCTGTAAATGAAGCTTCCACTGGCCCCATGGAATGGTTAGAAGCGAAGGGACAGTGGCTAGTCTTGAAGTGCTCAGTCTCTCATGTCTACCGCCAGCAGTGGTTTTGTAGCCCATTTCTTCTTCATGAAGTTACATTTGTAAATATGGCTTATTTGGAGACATTTGAGTCTATTTTCCAAAGAGAGATCAGATATCTTCTGTTTTGGTATGGTTTGAAGCTCCATTTAAAGCTAAGCCTGCCAGTTTTCACAGATCAGCTTTAATTTTATTTTTCCCACTTGCCATACCAACAGCAAGATATGTTATCAAACGTATGACCAGGCCAAGTCAATAAATTCTAAATGCATCCTAAATTATTTTCTGTCTGCCTTGCACATTTTTATGAGGTAGTTGAAAGGCTCACTTGATGCGTGTTCAGATGAGCAGGGGAAATTAAATTGTTTTCCCCTTTCTTCCCTCCCCATGACAGAGTGCTGCGCTTTGGCTTGAAATTACAAAACGTCTTTTAAAGATCTCTGAAGTAGACAACAGAATTGGTCTCAATGGTCCTTTTTCAAAAGGAAATCTGTAAATGCCTTTTTTTTTTTTTTTTTTTCCTATTCAGAAACTGAAAAGCTGGTGGGGATTTTTTTCCCCATGAAATATTACTCTACAATTGAAAGGCTGTTCTTGCCTAATGGAAAATCCTTTATGTTGATATCGGACAAAACATGCTACGGTGTATGATTTTCCTACTGTATCACTGTGATGCAGCCATGTTATTTTTGCATTGCCATGTGGAGGAATCAAGCACGTCAGGAGGTGATGATGCGTTCTAGTGAGTGGTGTGCTGTCGGATGTGTCCAGCCAGAAGCTGGCTGCAGCACAAGCCTTGTGTCTTTGTCACACTGCTGGGTGCAGCCACATGTGGGTTTGGGCTGCTCCTGTAGAAACTGCTTCCAAAACGCTTTGCTCCTTCTTTCATCACCTCCATAGATCGTGGTTGTGCTATTCATACTTTCCTGTGCATTGCAGATGAAATCTGTTTCTGTAAGGTCTGTTTGGTTCTTATAAGCAAAAATATTAGGATTGTGCTCTTTCCAGATGCACAGCTGCTTACACTGGTGGGAGAAATACCAGGCATCAGGAGAACTTGAGGGCTTTTGAAAATGTTGCCCAATAAACTAGGAAAAAAGCATAAAAATAATCAAGCCAGTAAAACTAGGGCTACCCAGTGATTTATTTCATCTACATCAAATTAGCTTTAAATGAAAGAAGTTCTATGGGTGTCATTCAACCACTACGTAATAACTTATTTGTAAAGCCACTCTTTTGACCAAGAAAATGTCTCTTTGCTGTAGACAACTGGTCCTGACCTGATAGTCTGTCAGAATCACTGCTGTTCTTGTGCTTGGCTGTTTGACAACCCAGGGAAATATTTGGGCGGGTTTCTGTAGGTAACCCCTGACATCTTCCAAGCACAAAAACATTTTGTTTTCAAAGCTTAGGATATATCTCCATGCTAAGGTAGTGGAGCAATTTGGAAGGCTCAGCTGGAGAGCAGTTGCTGTGTGTTTGTGGGAGAGGGATGTGGCATTTTTAAGGGAGAAGGATGATGCTGCTGGAAGGCCAGCAGCTCTTTGGCTGCCTGCCCTGCAGCCTGCCAGCAGATCCTGTGGCACCAGCCAGCCCCACCAGCACAGCAGATGGGCAGACCAGTGCTGTGGTGAGCTGTGCTGTAACGAGGAATGATTGCCTCTGGTGAACCTCATCTATTGATTAATTAACATGGAAATCAGCAGCAAGGGTGCAAAGAAGAAAAAATAGTTCTCCCCAGAAGGATCTCTGTAAAGTAACGGCAGGAGTGAGCTGGTGAAGCACAAAAAGGACTAAAGAGGCTTTGTAAGAGAAGTATGTACGTGTGTGTACAACAGGCAGCCAAAATTGGTTGTAAGACTAGAAAATTTACAGAAGGGTGCTCTGTTTTCCAGCTCACATTCATGACTGGTAGAATTCTTCAGGCTTTGTGCTTCTTACAACAGCCATGCTTTTCTTACTGTGCATATAAAGAAACAGCAGGGTTTGAGATTTGACCTATGAGTGTATGTAGAGCTGGCTTCACTTTGGAGACTAGAGTACTTTTTTACTTTTCTGAGAAAAAAATTTCTTCAAAGTTTTTAAAAAGCACATGGGTGATCTGCAAGAGCAGAAAATACTTGAAAAGTTCATGTTAGTGTTAAGATTGAGCTGCGGGACTCCAGTCCATTGGAAAAGGCTTTTCTCAACGTGTAGGAATAAGAAATAAGTTTCTGAAATACTTAATCTACCTTTGTAGATATGGAGTTTTCATTTGCTTGCCAACTAAAAGGTAAGAATTTCTCTAAGCTGGGTTGTTGTCTCCTTTGTAGTTTGCTTTTTGCCTTGCTTTGTTATTAGCCTATATAAAGAGTCTAAGAGATGATTGTGTTGATACTTCCCAGGAGGAAAGAAGCTGCTATTAATAGAGCAACTTCAGCAAAAATTTAGATTAGGCTTTATGGAATTGAAACTGAGGCGCTACAAATAACCTGAAAACTTATATCTTGTAAAGCTTCTTGTAAAGGAGCTAATCATGCATCTCTGCCTCTACAGATGGATGCCATTGGGATAGTTTCTGTACATCCCTGTTTCTCAGGCTCTCTGTAACACCATTGGAGGAGTCAAGAATTCCACTTTGTCGTCCTGTTCCCTATACATCTCTTAAAATGAGCAATCCCTAGGACACAGTGCTAAGAACAGCAGTGATGGACAGCAAGCTGCAGGACTAATAAGTGAGATGCTTTGTTTTGGCCCAGTGCCTTTGATTGAAAGGGGCTGGTAATAAAAACTCTGAGGCAGAGCTCCTGTGAATTGTATTTGATGGTTGGAAAAGGTTGTTGTGAAAGGTGAGGAAAAAATGGCTCCTGCTCATGGTCGAAGAACTGGCTTTTCAGAGTTACTAAATGGGAGTCTGAGTGCTTCAGAGAGCACACTTTTCCCAGCACATGCTGAAGGAGATGGATGTTGGGCATCAGGTGCTAAGGTAGGGTGAGCTGTGAAGAACCAGAGAGAGAAAATGCTATTGAAAATACTGAAGGAGATTAGAACCACTACAGAAATAGTAGCTGATGTTGAAAATTCAAGAAAATTGACTAGATCCTGAGTGCTTTTGGAAAGTTTAGCAAACACATATGAATTTGGGCTAAATTGCAGGGAAAAAAGTGTGAGGGGAAGAGATGCAGCCTACAGGGCCCTGGGCAGGCACATCGTGCCAGGGAACTTCAGAGGACTGTCCAGTTTTTTGCCTTGGTTGTTTCACTGTTAGGATAGTCTCATTGCTAGGAGAGGGAATTGCAGTCAGTGTTCATGGGAGTTCTACAGTTTAAAGTCCTGTGGAGTTAATCCTTTATGTTTGAGTTCAACAACATTTTGCGTTTTAGCAGGAGCCTAAACTGATATGCAACATCTGTGTAGAGCATTGCTGAAATTCCTGATAAATGAGTTCCAGAGGCAACCTTCCATTTGTGGGACATTTCACAAAATCTGCCACACAGAAAGAATAAACTTTTTCAGCTGGGCTCTTCAGTGGCCTGAAAAGTTAAAGAACCAGAGTCTTCTCTGTGGATAATGGAAGAGATGGGAGTCTGTCAGACATGGATGCACTTCAGACTTCTGCTGTTGCTGACCACTAGTGTGTCATGTGAGCTCAGGGTAACTGAAGGCATTGAACCACTGGGGGATAATCTCTTGACAGTCCGTGCCTCAGTTTCTTCTGTGAAATACACAGCCTTTAAAGGGAATGCTGGTTTTGAATTTCCCGTGATGCAGAGAAGGTAGTGATGGTGAAATGTAAAATACTGTTGGAAGGTGACTGAATTATTTCAAATTACACAATACAAGTGAAAACAGGGCCTTTATTTGCCTGGGACAACTCCTGCAATATTGGAGAGCTGGTGCTGTCCCTGCTTTGTAGCAAGGTCACTTCTGTCAATACCATCCAGATGTGTATCCTCAGGGTTTGTCTAAACATGGTTTGCACCGCGTGGTGTTAATGGCTCTTATGCTGTCTCCCAGCAGGGTCCCACCCTTGTGCCTTCACCTCTGTGTTTATCCACTTTTGCTGCATTCACACTGCTTTCTGTCTTCCTCTGTTCATCTGTCTTGATTCAACAATTTTGGGGGAATAAGTCTTGCCTCCTTTCCTTGTATGGAAGGGAAAAAATACGGAAAAAAAAAAGGGCTAAGAAGCCCATTACAGAAGGGTAGTGAATAGGAACAGATCTAAACATTTCTCTCTTTCTAGCAGCAGAGAAGCAGTGTAAATTTTTGAATAGGTAAAGCAGTGCTGCAGGGTTAACTGTTCTAGAAGTCATCTTATTTTAAGATACTTGTGGTGTTCAAAATGGATTGATGTAAATGGAGAGGAGCAAGGGCTTGGGGCTCTGTTTGTACTCAGTGCACGGTGTCACAGTAGCTGGATAGGTGCACTCAGGTATTGCAAGAGAGGAAGGTCAGGAGCTTGCTCTTAGATGACATTTTGTCATTTCTGCTCTTGCTTCTGTTAAGTACCAGGTGATTTTTAGTTAAGCTCCAGAAAAGGTTATGAAAAGTTTTTTGTCTTTGCTGGTGGGTGGAGAAGGGATGCTGTGGATGTGCAGTGTGGAGGATGAAACCAAGCATGTCCTCCTCAAAATGTGGAATGTGATACTGCTGTTGCTCAAGGCACCAGTACTGAAGTCAGTGTAGGAGATAACTGCTTTGGGGCAGCATGGCCACATTCCAATCAAAACTTCATTTTTTGCCTGATTGTGTTGGCCTGAGCGAGTCAAACGTTACCCAGTTTTCTGACCCAGTTCTGTTTTGTGCCTCCGGGACAAGGTCTCTTGTATGCTTCTGTCTTTTCAATGTGTTTGTGAGAGTTCCAGAACCATTTCAGAGGTGGGGGAGAGTCATATAGCACTCAAGGAAAAAAAAAATAATAAAAGCTTCCAGTTGAAATTTTTTTTCCCCTCTGGCTTTTTTCTTCTGATGTGTTTTTCCTAGCAGAAGCAATGTGTTCCTTCATTTGAACTGTTGCACTGACATGGATTTAGCAGAGCTGTGCCTGAGACATGCTGGTATAGGGGATAGCTCAGGGAGGTTTCTTGATCAAAGCTGTCCTGCATCACCGAGTGTCCTGCTCAGCTTGGGCTTTCCATTTTAGGGTAGCTTCTGTGGTATTGGCCTGAGTTAGACTGCTTGAGCTTCCTAAAAGATCTTTAAAATGAGGTGTGAAGAAATAGACTGAAAGTGAATCACATCAGTTTGTGACAAAACAGCTTTTGAAAGATAAGAATGGTTCCTGGGGTGCAGGAGTGGGTGACAAGGGAGGAGCTCAACACTACCCACTGCTGCTGATGCAGCGTTCAGAGTGCAGCTGCCCAGCTGCAAAATGGGAAGTGAGCACATTTTTTCTCAGTTTTGTGAAGTGGATGAGAATCTATGGATTAACTGTAATGGAGTTTTAATTCAAAGATGCCCCTTGTCATTGTGGTTTATTTATCCTGGTTTATAACATTCAGTTGGGAAGTTTCTCTGCCTTCCAACATGTTGCTTGTCTGGTACTTAATTGTGCCTTGGTTGTATGAGCCAGACTTGGCTCCTGGCTCAAATGGAGCCGCATTCATTTAATAGAGTTGTGCTGGAGATGAATTTTCCTCTCAGTGCTAAATCTGGGACACAAGTCAAGTAGGTTCTGCTGGCCTTAACATAGGCTAAACCCTTCACTGCAGGGTCAAAGTTCTGCACAGGATTGTTTGAGTGCATAAGAGCTGCTGCTTATTTTTTTTTCTTTCTTTCTTAATAACACAGCTGCTCTAAATAATGTGCCTACACAGCAGTTGGGAGGAAAAAATTTACAGACCAAAATGGTTGGCTTTTGTTTAACATTTTTAATTGGCATTTGGTGTGCCGTGTAAATTCACCCTGGCTGTCTAACAATATTTGTGCAGATTTAAGTCTTTTTGCTTTCTCACACCCAAATTACTGTAGTTTCTCAGAAGAGCATATTGTTTCATATAAAATTTGCATACATTGTACAGTTGCACTTCTATATTGCAATGTAAGTTTTTGCCTCCTGTGTTAATCTTCAGATTAACAGCCCTGGTGCCTGCTGAAGTAATGATCTGCATCATTTCAGGTGCTCAGTGAACAGTCAAGAGGAAAGCATTTGGCAGTTCCTGTAGTGTTGGTACATGGAAAATCAGTTTCACTACTTTCGAATGCTTAAATTCATTATTAGCTTAAGAAGTGCTTATTACAGAAATGGAGAGATTGGTGTTAATTACTTTAATTGCAGTCACAAATGGTACTTACTTGCCCCTTCCCAGGGGACAAGTGATTCTATGGCTAAAAACTGCAGTGCGAGGGAGGGCAATTAAAAGGAATTATTTCAATAAACAGTTTGTACTGAAGCCTTTGACTCCCCACACCCACCCACCCTGACCGTTGTTTGGAAATACTTGAGGAAAACACCACTCCCTCAGTAGGAACTCAAGCGTGGCTGGGGCTTTGTTTTGATCTGTTCCAGTTGTGTTTTGCCACTTGGAGTGATGTTGTGATGGGCTTGTCCACCAAGTAAAAGGCTGCCAGACATGGTTCCATTTCTCTTTTCCTCCAAGCCTCCAGCTATTGCACTGCACCTGAAGATTAGCTCGCTCCTTAGGAGTGGAAGAGAACGGTGTTTGAACTGCTAATGCAGCCTCTCAGGCCAGTTCATGTGCTGACTTCAATTTCCATCTCCAAGAAAGGTGCCCCTGTTTGAGGAACACTTAATCATATGCTAACATCACCAGAAAAAGGTCTAGTTGTCTTCTGAGCTATATAAATGCCAAACTGAAATGAAGCATAGAAAGGTGAAATGTACTTTTTCTTAAGGGAATCCCAAGTGCCGTGCCTTTCTGAAATGCAGTGGATGCAACATATAATTGAGGTCGTGTGGAAGGTGCAGGTGGAATTCCTTGTGCCCTCTTGAAGGTGTGTTGCCCTTGTTTCCCAAGCAAGCTCTAATGTGCCTTTATAGAAATCCTGATTCCAGAGCAACAGTTTTTGCAGGTGTATGCAAAATAAGGAATTCAAAAGCAACAGGTGAGGAAAGGGAAGGTAGATTAATAATAAAACAGTTCACCTGTTCTCTCCGATTGGGAATCTTCTCCTTGTTCATGCTGGAAGGTGACCTTTTTTCCTGAACTAAAATTGGAAAACTGAAGGTAACCATCCCAAAAGTCCACACAAAGGCTGCAGAGGAACTCATGGTAGAAGAGACGGGAAGCTTTCATAAAGCCGTGCTGTATTGAGCTGTGGAGTGGTTGAACATTCTCAGGGGTTAGAGACTCAATAAACCTGGGTGAGGCTGCAGGGAACAGACCCCAGGTGGGCAGAAGGGTTGATAAGCTGAATGGGTGTCTTCTGTGTCTGATCTTGGCTAATGCTGAATGAGCTGATTATATAGATGCTCTTAATGAATTAGATAAACAGTGAAATAATTAACAAAGCAGGCACTTAAATGGTTATTGCATGGTTTAGAGCTGACTTTATTTAGATGAATGAGGTAGTTCTTTCTACTATTAGCTGTGCCCTAGCAAAAAAGGATTTTTTTCCCCTCTCTTTTTTATGATTAAATACCACAAACAGAAAATGCACTGTGGCTTTTGCTGGAAAGGCAGCACAATGGCCTGCTTCCTTCAGAGGGAACTCATCAGAGACTCCCAGTGACTCACATGCAACTTCTGAAAATACTGTCTTAGTTTTCTCAAATGTCAAAAAATTCTCAGGGTCTTTGATACAATAGAAGAGATCATCAAGTCATGAAATGTTGATAGTTGACTTACTGTCTAATTAGATCATATCTGTAGAACAGTATTCCAGGTACTGTTAGAGTGCACTTGGAAGTCTGTCTACGTTTTTGCCATTCTCTGAGCTGCTGTTTCTTTTTGTCTCACACAGTTTTTAGGCACAAGTAATCAGTCAGCAGAGCTGCTTATGCTGGAATGCTTATGGGTTCTTTATGTAACCCCATGTCAGCTGTAGGACTCCAGATACCTCACACTTGGTGACTGGGTCCTAAGCTGTGGATCTTTCCTTTTTCTCTGTACCTCATAATCTCTTCGTATATTGTGTGGCTTTTATGGCTCTTACTCAGTACAGATAATTTAACAAGACTTGCAAGCTGTTTGCTTTAGCTTTCATTCTTTCACACACACCACGTGTAGCCCATTGCCTCTGCCAATGAAAAAGAAAAGCAGTTACCAGAGGTTTAGACCCCTGACCTCAATTCTGCAGGTTTTCTCTTTTACCTGTTGCAGTACAGCATCCTGTCTGTGCAGGACTTGAATCTTGTGAGAAAATTCAAGGGCAGTCAGAGGGGTGATTCAGATTTCTGCAAAAGCTGACCGAGTTTCTGATGCTCTGAGGTATGTCACAGATGTGATTTTTGCCTCCTTCTTTTCTTTTTTTTAAGAGAACAAAGGGAGAAAGACTCAACCATGACTGTGCAGACCAGTCCTGGGAGTGGATGCTGCTCTGTGTACTCTGTGTCTGGCTTGATTTTCTTTTTAAAGGTGTTACCAGAGATACAAAATGCCGCTGTCACACAAAGTCTGCCTTGGGAGAACATTATTAGTAAATCCCTAGCTGTGAATTGTTCTTCAGAAATATCAATCAAGGCAATTTTGTTTCCCTGTCGTCTTTGGCATGGGGAGGGTGTGTGTTTTCATCTGGCTTTCTCTTACTAAACCATCTAGCCATTTGGTACTTCGGTGCTTCCCTGGTCACCTAGGTATTTTTTTGCTAAGACTGTTGTGTCCTACCATTCCCAGAAACATCTCAAAAATCTGGAAGAGCAACTGGATGGAAAAAAGGCCTGTCACTTGTTATAGCAGACTTACTCTGTCAGAAGGCAAATTTCAGGCAGGAAACAAGGCATTTAGGTACATTCAGTAAAAATCTTTGATTTTTTCTCTGTGCTTCAGGTTTTTTGTGTGCTCTCTATATGAATTGTCAAATTTCTAGTATATTCTACTGAATTCCTATTGCAAACATTTATGTTCAGGAGAAAAGGCTGTGAATTTCGACAAAGACAGACATATTTGGATAGAATGTGCTGTGTTGTCTATTCCAGTGTAAATTTTATACATTAAAGTTGTCCTTGCATGGATTTTATTATTATTAAAGGTGCTTCTCTCCAGAGTAATTGCTCTGCTTTACTAGTGGTTTCATTTTATTTCAGAAGAGCATTGTTTTTCCTTCAGGACAGTATTTGTGTCAGGAGTTTCACTGAGAAATTGTAACTGTACCTTTCCTACAGTCAGCCTCCAGGTAACGTACAGCTACAAAAGACATCAAGGACTCATCTGACAACCTGTACTAGGAAAGTAAAAGTTGGACTCAGAAACTTTTTGAGAGCTTTCGGTATATTTATATCTTGCAAGAAGTCACTAGCACTTCTTGTCTGGGGAGATCTTTGCAGGAAGTTGCTTTTAACTCTGTCTTGAGAAACCTTAGTAATACTTTGCATTTCAAGAGCAGAGAGGCAGATAGGTGAGGTAAATCAAAATCAAATGCCTTGGTTCCACTGACGGCACAAATGTGGATTTATAGATAAATTACAACGTAGCTGTGGCTTCTTCCCTGGTTAGCAGCCCCTCATTGGTGTATTCCCCCTCCCTTTGTTGGATGCTTTCACCTTCTGGCAGTTGAGCTGCATTAGCTCCTCGTGGCCTGCTGGCATGAGCTGCTCTGGAATACCTGCAGAGCAGGAGCTGTCTGGGAGGAGCTGAGCTGTGCTTGATGAAGTGAGCATGGGGTGCTTCTGCTGCCGCTTGCCTTTCGGGCTCGGTTCAGCCATTCCCCAGAGCTGCTCTGCAACATGAGAGAATGAATATGACATTTTTCAAAGGATCAGGCGGGAGTCATTGTGGATGTCATATTTCAGCACCAGCTGAATTGTCTCTGTGTTCAGATCTTACTTCAGCATGGACCTCATAAAAGTGCTTCCTCCATCCTCATTGTCCATGCTCCTAGGGTGAAGCTGACAGTACAAATCACATCTTCACATCTTTTCACCTAGTCTGATTTATATAAAAAACAGATAAAAAATTGTGTTTGCAAATTAGTCCACAGGATAACAGTTACCTGGTATGACAGAAGACAGGATTTGATCTGGCATGCACTTTGTGTGCTTGAAATAATTTTTTCTAATCCTTTGATTAAAACCTTTGACTCCCCAGCTATTCTGTTGAGATTGAAAAATAGTGCGATGTTTTAATATCTCTGTTTGGATTTTACGTGATCCTCTTGTTTTTTTTCTTCAAAGCAAGCAATGAAGAAACAGAGGAAAAAGAAAATCCCAACAGCTGTGTAGGGTTGATATGCTTGAAAATTAATCATTAATGTCTTGCAGGTGGGCAGCAAATGTGTTATGAAGTCTTCCCTGCCTGCATGCAGGGTAGTGAACCACAACAAAGTGCATGGAAAAGATACCCTCAGCCCTGAATCCTTGAAGAGCAAATAGGTGCCTCCAGTCTGTACTGGGGGGGTTACTGAGGTTATTCTGATCTGATGTTGTGGGTACTGTGGTTATTGCTTTTCCAAATCCTTTCTGTAGGTTTGTGCTGCATCAGAGTGGCTGGAAACGGAACATTTATCTTTTTTTGCTCTTGTATGCTTTTTACTAGCAACTGGAAGAGAAATATGTCCTCCCAAGTAAAATGTCAAGGGACTTAATCTCTGGGTGGGGCAGATATTCTGAATTAAAGAGGAGCAGTTCATGGCTTTAAGAGAGGTTTGCCATCTCTTGGAAAGATGAAGTGCTGTACCTGGTGCCATGTGGCATGTTGCAAATCTTTCAGAAACAGCTCTCCTAAACAGGAGGAGTCATCCCACCTTTTTCATTTGCAGGGCTCTAACCGCTGTATTGTGCACTGATGTTTTATACGGATCACTTCAGAAGTCTTGCTTGTCATATGCCCAGTATGAAGTGAAAATATGTTTGCCAGACAGGTAGCGTGGATCCTGCTGAGTCTATTTGCAGCCTGCCTCACAGCAGATGTTATTCTCTGAAGGTAGCTTTAATTTTTGTTCTAGTTATTATGTACTTATAAAGAAATTATTATTAACTAAGCCTCTGATTTAGGAATGTGATTTTATGCCTGTCTGCAGCCTATTCTGCTGCTTTACCAGCATGACCTGGTAGTGTCTTCCTCTGTAGGAAGCTGTTTTGGGCATGTTACAGTCACACCTGTGTGTATTGATAAATGTTTATTTTGTGATGTGCTTTAACCATTTCCTGTAGCAGAACTGACTCTTTCAAGTAGTACAGTTAGGCTATCTTCAGCTTCAGTTTCCTGAGGTTTTAAGCTCAAGAAGCTCAAACCTGTGCTAGCATGTGTTGACAAGAGGATGGTTGTAGGACTGCTCTCCCGTCTCCGCTATTGCAGGCTGAGCACAGTCTGGATGGAATTAAAAAATGGCATTATGGCTGCAGCTGAGGCCTTTCTGATACTGTGAGAGCAGTTTCTGTCTGAATGATGTCAAATGGCTGCTCCTTGGGCCTGTCCAGCTTGCAGTAAGCAGTGTGTTGTACTGGTAGTACCATAGTAAAATCTTGGAATGTAGAATTTTTATTTAGTTGAGACAGTCCTTTTCTACTGTAGACATCAACTTTAGACTGTTTCTGAAAGGGAGCCAGGGTGACCAGCGTGGCCTGCATCAGGGATGCTGTTGCTGCAGTCTGAGTTCACCACTGGGTGTGGTAATTACAGTTGTTGATGTTCACGTTTCTGAATTGGACTAAATGGGTGTTGGGTACGTGAGGGAATGCTGAAATTGGAGACCTGGACTAAATAAACATCAAAGGTCTCTGAATCTGCTAGAAAGGCTGCCATAATGAGTGCTCCCATAATCTGACAGAGGATTTTTTGGCCTCTGCACTGTGTTGGGTGCATGCAAGGGGTTTGGGAGAGGTGGCATTGCAATGGAGGAGGAATGTCTTGGTGAATAAATTGTCTCTCTCAGGGAGAGGGATGCACAACGTGTGCTGATGTGTGCTTACAAGAGGGAAGTTTTAGGACTGCCCTCCCTCTTCTGCTACTACAGCCTGAGCTTACACAGAGAGGCTGCTGCAGGATGAGTGCTGGAGTACTTGGAATGACTGGAGCTGTGGTCCCTGCCAGCTGACATTGACATGTGATGAATAAAGTGTCTCATTGAGAGATTGATAACATTACAAAAATGATGTCACTGTACAGAGTTGTGCCAGATCTAGTAAGAATCCAGAAATACCTCTCCTGCACTGATAAAAGGGAGTGGGAGAGGATAGGGTGGCTGTAAAGGTTAGTTGGTAGTAGTGGCACCAGTTACTAGGAGCAAGTTGATGTAAGGAGTGTAATGGTGTGTGAAAAGAACAACCAGGGTTTCTGCAGGTGAGGGGCCAAGAGATGAGTTGATGGCCTCAGATGAGCACTTTCCTTCTGTGCTTCTGCTGTATACCACACTTGTGTCTGTAGCAGGAGCATGTGTTGGCTTTTTTAAGTTACTGTGGATATGAGATTTTAAATGCTTTTTCTGTGACTTCTACCATAGATGGATACGCTGTGGATTTGATGAATACAAAAACATAGTTGTTCAGATAGAGTGAAGTGTCCTGATGAACCTCCTGCATAGTTACCATGCCGGACACCTTTCACTAGCAACACTAGGGCTCCAGTCTTAGAAGCACAGTCGAGCATATAGGGAACCAATTAATTCAGTAGGTATTAATTAATAAACATATTTCCTCTGGGGAAAACCTTTTAGCACATCCACTGTTTGGCCCAAGATTGCATACATGCATGAATGGATAGCGAGCATGCCTTCCTGGATTGTCACTTGTTATTTCTTGATGGGCTGCGGGCTGCCTCCTCCAGCCTACTGCTGCCAGGCTTTTGGGGGAGCGGACTGCAGCTAATGCTCAAGCTGTCTCTCAGCCACCAGCGTTCTCACACACAAGTGATGTCAACACACACCGCTTTCCACCCTGGCCCTGTGACACTGAGCTGAACCTGGCCAGCTCCCAGCAGTCTGTGGTCTCTTTGTTTGGAGCTCCCTTTGTCCATGTGTGCATGTGGAATGATCAGCTCTGGTACAGCTACTGTATGTCCTGAGGCACAGATGTACCCTTGCAGAGCTGCTGTGGACTGGCCAGGGCATTGCAGAGCCTTCCTCTTCCAGTGCAACAGCTGTGTTTGCGTCTGTATGTGACCCTGCACTGACTGGGCAGGGGAGGCTGGATAGTTAACACACTGTGGGGCAATTCACCTCTGTTCCAAACCTCCACAAACTTCTTTTAGACATAAGTCCATTGTTCTGTCATCAAGTTCATGTTGCTCTGAGAGTAAGAATGGTGAACACTTATGCTATAGCATGGTCGTTGATGATGAAGACTTTAACATCTCTCCAGCTGGTCCTGACAATGAATTAGTTCTCTTGTAGAAACTCTATTCCTTAGTAGAAACAAAATCTGAATGGTTTACAAAATCTTTTTGCTGCTGACCATTTAAACTTGCTGGATTGCTCAAACTGCAAAATGCTGCTTAATCTATAAGAGATTATTTTCACTTATGTTTTCTTCTGCTGTGGTGTTGCTGCAGGTGTGACAGTAATGTTCTTGAAGTAGCTCACTCAGTGATTTGTTCTAAAATTACTATTTTCACTGTGTAAAATTTCATTAGATTAATTGCATGGATTTCTATTTAAATTTGCTTTTCTTCCTGCTGAGTATGAAGACAGAACCCTACTATGGGAATGTAAATCCCTATGATGGAAAACCACCTTCATTGCAAAATATGGCAGTGCTTTAGAATGGCAGAGTGCTGAGGTGTGACCTTACTGGACTAAAAATGCTTGTTAGTCTACCTTTATGATTTCTTAGGTTATCATTACATGATATATTCTCCATTAAAAAATGGTCTTATTTCTTGTGGTATATGTGCAGGTGTGAAGTTGTGAAGAGGTGAAATTTCTTCATGAAAGTCTGCAAAGAATACAGAGGCTAATCTGATGATCTCACTTCCTCTTAGAGAAGTTATGGGTATAAAATGCATTTATGATGATGAAACAGTTTTATCAATTATGTCTTAAAAAATAAGTAAAATTTCGAAAGCCTTTGAAATTTGAGTATGTCTCTTGAACTTCATGGAAGAAATAGTGAAGTGCCTCTTAAGTGCTCATTCACTGTATGTATATATCAGCTATTAAAATGTTACCAGTCCTTTTCAGACACGTATGTAACCTTTCCTACTTAGTACTTCCAGCCTGTATCCTTAACAGGGAAAAATACTAATCCCTGATGAGTGCAACTGAAATGGTAGGTGAAGTCAGCAGAAATCTTTCTACCCAGTGAGCTGGCGGGGCATGTTTGTAAGCCAGCAAACTGCAGTGCTTTGCAAAATATTATGGATCCAAAAGCACAATGAATTATGTCTACCAGATTCACAAAGCTAGGATTAAGAATAGCTGTAACGTCTGCTGCTGAGGATATATAGAGTACATTATCTGGTCTATTTTCTGGGTTTCTAAACACATTTTAGATGTGTACTAAGAACCTGTTATAATATATTTGGTGGCTTTTGTTAAGTGAATGATAGGGTTATCATTTGGTTTCATTTAATTTTCCAAATGGATCTGTACTCACTTTAAACTTCTTGACAAAAATAGTTTTCTGGGTTTTTTTTCTGTG
This sequence comes from Entomyzon cyanotis, assembly GCA_024500445.1. Classification (NCBI taxonomy): domain Eukaryota; kingdom Metazoa; phylum Chordata; class Aves; order Passeriformes; family Meliphagidae; genus Entomyzon; species Entomyzon cyanotis. The sequence goes on from JAKEPQ010000852.1 coordinate 7,097,809, forward strand.
ATCAGAGTAGCTGATGATTCCTTGTTCAGGAGTCGATTTAATTTCTGTGTGTGTTAACTGGTGAATGGTGGGAAGCTGTAAATGCTGATGTGTTTGGTCACTGTTAACACAGATAATTGAATTAAGTGTAGAATCAGGCTAGTTTTCTGCCTGTGGGGTGTGAAGAGTTCATGGTGTTGGACCCAATTTGCTGTTTAGGATGGATATCTTTGTCTTCCATGCGGGTAGCTAGATGGGTACATTTGCTCTTCCTGACGTGCTGTCATCCCTTGTAAGCAAGATTTATTAATTTGGCTCCATCGCTGTGTTGTGTTGTTCTTGTGCTTCTCTGGTATTCATGGCTTGGGGCAGTATTCCTCCTCCCAGTCCTCAGCTCATCTGCCAGAACCATGAGCTGTCCTGCCCAGGGGCTGGAAGTGCTGGGGCTGGCACAGGAGCTTCTGGTGTGGGAGATGGGCTGTGATATGTCTGGATCTGTGCTCTCCTCCCCTTCCTGTACTTCCCTAAATTAATTGCTCACATGCCACTGTGGGACAGTTGAGACACATTCTGTTCACACTGAACAGATCTAGAAGTATCCCCAAGTCACACACAAGGCGTTGTGCTGTTGCCTGAGAGTGTTCATTTGTGTAAAATCAAATACTAGGCTCGTGCTCAGGTTTCTTGTATTTTATAATCTCTTCCCTGTCAGTACGAGATACACATCTAATGAGAACTTACCAACAAAAACACAGTCTAGGCAGACCACATAAAAAGCCAAGGAATGACATTATGGTGTTTGGAAAGCCTTAATAAAGAATCTTGATATACTGCCGTGTGTGGAGGGAGCTACCGTTCGTCAAAAGATTTATATGGTGAACGAAAGCAGTGTTAACAGGATGGAATTAAAGACTGAAATATTTCTTTCATACTTTCCCCCTCCCCTTTCCCTGCCACTTTTTTTTTTGTATGAAAGCCACTGATTTGGCTTCCACATGATACTCTTCTCATTTATGGGTCCTGTCTCTTCTCATTTTTATCTGTCCTCCCCTTTCCCAGATGTGCTTTATTGTTTGGTTTTGCCCTCCCCTGAATAGACTCGTTCATTTTGTAATGCTTTTCTCCTCTGCTCATCTTTTGCTGGTGTTCTTCTGGTTCCAGCATTGCTTTTGTAATTGCATATGTTTATCTGTTGCTGACTGTTGTACTGCCTGATTAAGCAAGTTGAGACATGGAATGTTATGGACTTCTGTCAGATGTCTTTATTTGTTAACAGTATCATTATGAATGATGGGTTAGTCCAGATCAGCCAACCTGACTTGTAGTTTCAGCAGCACCTTTTGGAGATGTTTTTTGCTGCTGGAGGCTCTGGAAAGGGATTAAAAGGCGCTGGCTTTCTCTTGGAAAAAAAAATAAACCCAAAAACTGAAAACAAAGTAGGATGAACCCTGCTGGTGTGTGTTTCTGAGAATATTCCCAGTGCTGTGCTCAGGGTGAGTCCTGGAGGTAGCAGCAGTGTTTATGGCAGGTTGTTCATTGTGGGTGGTGAACTTGCTGCTGCTAAATTTGTAGTGATTGAGTCTGCCCTACTGTTTAAAAAAAAGGTGGGTGGGATGACTATTTATCTTTGATTCCTTGTAAAGAACGGGAAGAAAACAGCTTCATTTGAACTGTGGGAAAGACAGCTGTGTGTGTAGATGATCCCAGCACGGCTAATGCTTTGTGGAAGACTTTGGTTTATTTCTGCCAAAATTTTAGTAGTGGAGGTGGGTTTTAGAGAAGTCTATAAAGGAGAGGAGGCCAGAGTTAGGTACTTGGGTGCTACATGTTCTGCCAGAAGAGGTGAAAATGGCATGCCCTGCACAGGCCTGATTTATAAAGAGAGTCTAACACGGGAGGATCTTCTGCGTGAAGGGGAGGCAGTCACTGCTGCCAGCGTGCATGTTGGGATTTAGGCACTTGGAATGCTTCTGGCCAGGCTGTGAGCAAGCTGGCTAGGAGTTTACTAATACACCATATCCTATTTGCAGCCTCAGCTTGGCAGGGCTTCTCTGGAAAAATTAAAGATTCTGTTTTCTGGCATAAAACCACAACAAGAAGTGGGAGGGAAGTGCAGCTGTCCTGTCCCTAAGTTCAGACAGCTTGTCTTGCCAGCTGCAGAGAAGTACAGCATTCAGAGCATGAGTTTAGTTTTCTGACTGATGGTTGTTAATAGCAAGTCCTTAATTTCATCCTGTATCATCTCTTGTTTTTATTTGTGTGTGTTTAATTGAGAAATGGCTCTCTCAAAAGCCCTCTGAGAACCTGCTTAAAAGAGATTTAGACTGCTGACTCTTGGGCTGCATCTTGTCTTTAGTCTTCATTGTATTTGAATTCCGTTTTGAAGTCCCACACAAAAGCATATCAGAAACAATAATAAAAAAGGTATGTAAATAATTGAGTGCTTGGCAAATGTGATAGGATTTTACAATTCAAATGCTTTAATCCAGAAGAGGTGACTGTATACACAGTGCCAGTAGGAGTGAGTGGTCATAGAAAGATGCCTGTTTCCAGCAAGTATGTGGAACCATTAGCCAGAGCTGATGACAAATGCAAAAAGCCAAACACGTTTAACTAAGAAATTGAGAGCTATTTTACTTTGCTGGTGAAGGTATTTACCTCTGGGCAAGAGACTTCTACCTTAGCTTAAATGACTTTCTCGTTTTTGAGATTCATGCTCGTCATGCAGTAATAGAGTCCTTGCTGAATGGCCTGACTGTCGATATTGAGCACTCCTATTATAAACTGGATGGAGCCAGTGGTTTCCCATTCATTTTCTAGGTGACAGTGCCTGGATAAATGGTGCTAATCTCTTCCCTTTTCCCCTTCAGTCACTGGTTCCTGCTTATCCCACAGCTATTTCAGTAATGCTGGCACTACAGGTTTTTGGGAGCTGTGTTGTATGCAGCAAAGGCTGGGGAATGGCACAGACAGTCCTGCCTAGGCAATGGTGATTTCCACAATTCTCTGGTTTGCAGTTTGGCCTTACTTGCAGTACTGCTTGACAGCTGAGAAGGGGCTTCACCCTTGCATAGTGGTGGGAGGAGAGGGAACTCAACTCCTTAGGCCAAAAGATGAACAGGCATCATTAGCCCCTTCTCTGGCTGACAAAAATGTCTTTGTTGCATTTAAGTGTAGTTTGCTGAAGGCAGGCTGGGGGAGGGGGTGTGGGAAATTCCTTCGCAAGCTTTAAGTAATTTATTCTGAGCCTGAAAATCTTCAGAGTGTTATAGCAGTCAAGCAGGAGCAGTTGTGTGCATGCCTGTGAGCACCTCTTCACTATCAGGTTTATGAGAAAATAGGAACATGTTTCCTAAAAATAATTAGGTCCAACCTGTTAAGCAGCAAAATTTTACCGTTTAAGTGTTTGTTCTTTACTTAGAAATTCATGCTTGCTGTCTTAAAATTGCACGTGTGTGTCTTGTCAGTTTTCATCGCTGACACTGATCAGGCCTTTTTCTCTTAGGCTGAAGGATTCTTCATAAGCTTTCCATTATACCTTTAGGCACTTGACTTGTAATTAGATCACTCCTTGACCTTCTTCTGAGATTAATAGCTCGGACCTTAGGTGTGGAAGAAAGACCTCTGATCCTTTTCTCTGGCTGTTCTGTTAGCTGTGCTCTGAGACAACTGCAGTGCATCCATATCCTTCCACAGCTGTGGATATGAGAACTGAACAGGCTCTTACTCAGCATTTTCCCTAATACCCACGTTCTCACTTTCATCTTTTTTTTTTTCCCTTTTTTATTTTCTTTCTACGCTATTTATTGTTCGTTTAGCATGAGCTTAGCACAGGCACTTGCTCTCTTACCAGATTGTGAGGGTTGGCCATGTACAAGTAGGGGTTATAAGGTCGGTTGTGGGGAATAAACAGAAAACTTGTGAAGTAAACAGACTGCTGGACGAAAAGCCATCGGTAAAATCTCTTGGGTAGTTGAAATAGCACAGTAACTGCATTGCACTTGGGAAAATTGTCTTTTTGCTGGAATCTCTTCCATTTGGAAGATTTACAGCAGTCGGAGCAGCCTTTGGCTTTGTTGACTTGTTTGCGTCTTTTGGTGTTCCAAGGGACTTGCAGTTACCCAGAGACCTCCCGCACAGCTCCTTTGCTGCTGTCCCATTTCTGCTCTCTGGGGTTACACAGCAGTGAGAGCCAGGCTGTGAGAGGCTATTCACATGTTCGTGCTGTGCTTTGTCCAGACCATGGCTTTTGGTGTGAGGCTGGACTGGGGCGAGATGCAGAGAGAAGTAGTGTGTGATTTAACAGGCTGCCCTCCTGGGGAGCTGTTTGGACTGACGCAGTCTTGCCGCCTCACTGCCAAGCAGACCTGCTCTGTGGCTTGATAGTGGGAGACACTGGCAGGCACAGTCCTTGGGAGACGGCTGATTGGATTTATTATCAATCACTTTGTATTCCCTAGAATGAGAAACAATTTATTTTAAGGAGCAGCTTTCTTGGAATGCAGGCTTAAGAAATCATCAGTGGTCTGATTGTTCTGTTTCACTCAGGATTATAAAAGCTTTTTTTGTTGGGTTTTTTGTTGGTTGGTTGGTTTGGTTTTGGGGGATTTTTTGGTTTTTTTTTTTTTGGGGGGGGGGGGGGGGGGTTGTTGTTGTTTGTTTGGGTTTTTTGGTTTTTGTGTGTTTTTCCACAAAAAGCATTTTTCTTGCATAGTTCAGATCTACCAGCAAGATTGTGGGTGGGTGGGGAGATGAGTTAAATTTAACACTGATCTGATATGGTTCCTAGGATGTTCAAATAATGCTCCAGCCTTGGTCGTAATTCAAAGAATGCAGAGATGGTTTACATCTGCCTTGAAGTTAAAAGCAATTCTCTAAGGTAGTTTTGAAGCAGTGCAAGTGGGCGTGTGTGCGTTAGCCTAGAACTGGCTGGGTCTGGCAGCCTTTGGTTTAACTCACTAAGGGTGTGTGAAGGTGGCTGGGGTAGAGTCTGGGACACACAGCCTGCATAAAGACTCCTCCTCTCACCTGCCAAACTGGTGGTGGTTTTTTTGTTCTAGATGAAGGACCTAGCTTGTACTTCTGACTCCCATGCGCATGTAAGTTTGCAGACTTGATCTCTAGTAATACATGTGTCCATTTAATTTGTGATCCAAACTCTGTGGGGCCTTAGAAGAAATGAAATCTGAATGCCTGTCTTGCAGAAAGGAATGTAAAATTAGTCATCCCACACCACCCTTAATGCCAGCGTTGTAGAGGCAGCAGGTGGAGATGAAGGCAAAAACTTGCTGGAAAATTATAATCTATGATGTAACCTCATCCCATTAAAAATCTCCCTAATTTAGCCTTGCTTAGTTCATCTGAAAGACTCCAGAGAGGAAGCAAGTCAGATCTGGTTTGGGTTTGGTCAAAGATTAGGCATGCAGATTTACATTGTGTTTGTCTTTGGGAGGTAGTTTGGCAAATTGCAGTGAACTCTCTGTACAAATCTTGGTGAGAAACAGTCATTTCCTGCTCAGTTTCCTAGTGGGCAGACTGTCCAGATAAACACTGGCTGTGCTGTCGACAGTTAAGGAAGGAGCGCTGTGTGTGCCAGGTGCTCTTTCTTTTTTCGGGGTTTGGGGGTTTTTTTGGCCTGTATCATTTTCATATTACAAATAATGGCTTATGCTTCTGTTTTACTACTTGATCTTGCTGAACTACTGGGAGGAACAGGGCCTGTGACGAAGGGACTGAGTGAGGGCTTGTGATACCCTTGTCCTGTTCTGGGCTCTACACAAAGTATTACACTGGGCCTTTGAGGCATGGATTCATCCTCCAGCTTCAATGCTTTCTTGAAGCACCTAATGTAATTTCCCTGCAGAATTGATGACAAGAGCTGGATATGTCCAAGGAAGTGATTTAGTCTGTGCAAGATCTGAACTGTTCTCTGAGGCTCCTAGTCTTCTTTTTTACTGAAGGGAAAGAATAGTTATTCTGCATTTAGGTATCTTGCCAGATCTGCCTAAACTTTGATGCTGTGAATTTGAACTCATTATTCATCCATTTGCCCATCTGGAAGTTGCATGTCCTCAGTCTTCCCTCCCAGGAGCTGTTGAGGTGAGCAGACAGCTCTGTCACATTGCAGCATTGTTGCCCTTTGCAGTGCAAAAGCTGCTAGTGATGATTTTGTTCAGAAAATCAACAGGCATGTGTAGTTTCCTGAGCATTACCTTAATGTGGTGGCACTGATTAACATGTAAGTTTTAAGTATATATCATCACATTTGTTGAAGTTGACTGAGATGTAATGTCTTGACATCCTTGGTTAACACCCAGTCAATCTGAAAAGCAGGGGAAGGCGATAGAGAGCCCTGAGAGACACCTTGTCAAAGTGACAAATTGCCCTTTCTGATTCAAAGGACCAGCTTGCATGGCAGAGCTAAGCAGCTTCTGGAGAAAGGGGAGGAGAGCATGGGAAAAATACACTATTTGCTTAGGCCTTCCCCTCTATTTTTTGTTTGTTGCTCAGAGTTGAAGCTCTTTGTTTTCCTTCATCTGAAAAATAACAGCAGGTTGAGAGGAGCAAAGCTCCTGGGATTCTGCCTCTCCCACTTCTCATTCTTATAAACTGTTTACAATCTCCTTCAGTTTCCTAGCTTTGTATGGAAAAGTTCAGTGGGTCAGCTTTCCCTTTAGCTTCATCCATCATTCCAGTCAATTAGAAATAGTTGAGGGCCAATTGCCCGGTCTTCCATTAACTGAGACACTTCAGATTGTTTAAAATAGCATAAAAGCCCTCTTTGTTGACCGTTGGGCAGGCACTGGATTTCCCCGTTGATGGGCAGCTACCGCGTGGCTGAACAGAACCCCAGTGTGTCTTGCTGTACTTGAGGGATGAATATTGCTACTCCAGGCCTTGTCTGGGTTTTGATTCCTTCTCCTTCACCTCCGCCTCTTGCTCTCCCTGAAAGGTGTGATGCCTTCAAAGGGTGAATTACCATGCCTGCTTCCAAAAAAAAAAAAGCTCCTCTTTGTGGCTTTTCAAAACTTCTGTAGTTGAGGGTTTTTTCCAGTTGCTGAAATGTTCCCTTTAACCTTGGTGCTTTAAAAGCTCTTGGCATTATTTGTTCATTGCTTGTCGTGTGTGTTTCTGAAGGACAAAGGAAGTGTGTAAGTGTTCAGGAAACAGTTAGTGCATTGTGGTGTGGGGCTGAGTTCATTCTGGTACCCTGTGCCAGGAGAGCCTGCATTCATTTGGGGCTAACATTTCCCTTCTGTTCCGAACTGACCAGCCGTAGGGTAGAGCTTGTCTCAGACCTCTAGCAGAGCTTGAAGCTTTCTCACAGGTTAATGTGTTTGGGTTCACATTGAAGTGTCCTGAATCCGTTGTAAACATACATATACATAAATATATATACATAAATATATATATATATTTATTTATATAACCCACATTTTACTTCACATGACAAAACAGAAAAATAGGCTTACTAAATGGAGATTTGTTTATCTGCAGCAAAGCAGATATTTATGTATTCCCATAGTTAAGTCATCGTCTGTCTTGTAAACTCTTCTTCCAGCATTGTGTGCTGCGTGGGTTTCAGTACAGGCTGGTTCCATGTGCTTTTTGTTGTTCTAGAGTCATTTTTCTTGAATGTGCTATCATTTGGTCATGACTTTGGGGCAATGTTTCCCTGATCATGAAGAATTTGGGTAGGTCTGTCTGCATACCTCTGCTTGGTGCTGAAAACCTGGACCTTGCTGTGTTTTTTGAACTGGGGGAAACAGCCTGTGGCTGTCCTTGAACTTAAGGTCTCCATGCACTTCCAGAAGGTGCCCTGCCTTGCAGTAGTGCAAGCACTGCAGTGTGTGAGGGCTCATCTGTTTCTGAAGAACAAACTGAAAAGAGTAGGACGGCTTCCTGTACTGCTGCCCCCCAGGTGACACAGTGATGGGCACGGGCTGCTTAGCTTGGAGTCCAGCTTTTGCCACTGCTGAGATGCACAAAAAGCTCTCAGGACAAATCAGGGCAGAGAAAACAGCAAGGAATCTTGAGGCTGTGGTGAAAGAAGGGTGGTCTGACAAGGCAGGAGGATGTGATAACCAGATTTGAGAGTCTTCAGCTGTTGGGGAGTTGGATCTTTTAGTGGAAAGCATCTACCAGAAATACACCAAGTTCAACAAATCCCACCAATGACTTCCTTCCTCTCTGATGTCCCAGTCTGATGCAGATCTCAAGACAGATTTTTTTCAGCTGCTGTGTTCCTGCAGACTTACCTTTTGTGTCTTCCTCCACATGCCTTCAGCAAATAAAAGCTTGAGGACATGACTGAGCTGGAAGTGCAGACCTGAGTGGGAAGGAGACCATTGGGGCAGAACATCAGCCTGAAACTTGACTCTGACAAAAGCAGTATTTGCTTGTTTTACACTGGAAATAATCTCATGCTTTGCAGAGATTGAAGCTTCAGTAAGTAATTTGAACAGAGTAGTAGAGGAGAGAGAATCCACATTTAATTCAATTAGCATTGTTGTCCAATGCCATTAATTATGCCCAGACTTGTAATGTGTTTTACGGGAGCTGATACACTTGAGCTTTGTCTGTGCTGGGGTTGGCTGAGGACAAGTATGTCCACTGATGTAGAATCCAGCCTTTGTGCTTTGCAAAAACCTTCAAATTAGGTATCTGACAGTAGCCTGGAGTAAGGAGTAGCTAGAATAGCTTGTACTGCAGTCTTCTGAACAAAGGGGATCTTGGGGAGAGCGATGATTCGATGTACATGATTTCAGTGTTCTTGAAGACGGACTGTTTTAGTGGAAATAATAATCTCCTGCAATTTTATATTATTTCCAGACTGTTTAAAATGGTTCCATAGGCAGAGAATAAAGAACTGTTTCTGTTTAAAGTAGGATGTCTGATCCTCCTGAGGGAGGTTATTCTTTTATTAAAACAGATACAAAATAGCTACTTCGATGGAAATACAACGCTAGGAATTGAAATGGTGATGATTACAGAAGCTGTAGTATTCTAATGCAAAATAAGCCCTAGGAGATACGTGCCCTAAATGGCAAATCACTGTTCTTTAACAAAACAAGAATTACTGTTATTTTATGTTTCTTGCTTATTTTACAAGGTCTTTAGCTGTTTCATCTACGCTTAACTTTTACAGGCTGGAGGTAAATTGATTGTTGTTTTGTATTTTAAGTAGCATGGCTTTTTTAAAGCACACTGGAGATGCAAGCACAACTCAACAGGATAGGATTCATTTGGTTTCAAAAAAGCAAAAGTAAAAAGAAAAGTCACGACTACCAACACCACATGGAATAACTGCACTGGAATCTGTTCCCATAATTTAGTAGTGTTTTGTAATCTGGTTGCTTTTGCTTTGAAAGCCTCCCAGGAAGGTAAATGAGTGTGTGTTGTTCTGAACTGGAATTAACCTCCTTCTGGCAGGTGGGGAACTACTGGTAGCATTATTCATTAGGGGTGTCATGTTCCAGCCCTATCCAGCAACTTGTGGTTTACTCTGGATAACTAGGCCTACCTGCCAAATGTTTGGAATCTGAGATGCTGAGGTGTATTTAGCAAAAAAGAGCATCCTAAATAGTGGCTTTGACACTGAGCACAGAGGAAGCAGTTGAAAGGGGTAATGTGTCCCAGTTTCTGCAACTTGTGATGACCTAAAATCCTTAATGATGGAGTCTAAAAACAGATAACAAAACCTTTGCATCTTTTCTACATTCATGTTAGCTTGTGACAACTCCAAGCTGGTGATGTAGAGAAAGTACTGGGTTTGGAGATCAAAGAACCACCTGGTTCAGGTAATTCAGGAGTAAGCTGGATGATGGGCTGTTCCCTTTGCTCACTGCATTGCTCAGTAGGAATGCTCACATAGGAAGAAGGAAGACACAGTAGATGTAGTCTGGTTATCTGTCTGTTCAGTTGTCTACCTTGAACTTTGCAAGCTTTTAGACTCTCTGCTTAGGACAGTCTCTTTCTAACAATAGTTTCCTCCTGCAGGAATTCAGATCTGTACCGTATCTCCCTGAATCTTCGTTTTGGAAGCAGCCAGAGGATAAAACCCAGTGCAATGCTCATTTAAAGTCAATACGCTCTAGCTTGCAATTTGCTCATATTTAAGCGCCCAGCTTTTAAGGTTTCTTTTGCCCACAGGCAGCCTGAATACAAAGGCAGACTTTATATTTTTTTAATAAAGAAAAAGTATTGCAAAAGCTCAAAGAACAAAGTATTTCTTTCCACCTTCCATCTCTTCAGGTTTATTATCAGAAAACAGATATAAAGCCTCTCTAAGTCAAGAGGAACAAAGAGATGCCAGCATCTCAAGTGCAGCTGGAAATGAAGGTGGTGGATGAGCTGTGTGTGTATACATACCTGTGTGAGAGGAGTGAGAGAGAGAGTCCCACCTTGAATCAGTTTCAGCATTCAGTGGTGAAGCTTACAGGGATAAGGTGTTATGCAAAAACTCTCTACTTGTAACTGATTTCTTTGTTCTTGGTAAGCTTTGGTTGCGTGAAGATGAATAGAAATTCTGAGTCTCCACTGTATTTCAGCATTGTGTAAATTATTCTCTTTGGAGGAAAGCTTCACTGTGGGGTGTGAGAAAGCGAGTTGCAGTTATAACACAGTATCTTGAAGAAAAAACACGACAAGAAAAATGTATTTATTGCAGGAGCAAGTTCCCCTTCTGGATCCATGTGCAGAAGACACAATGTGACATCTGAACTCTACCATAAAGAATTCAGCATGTATCATAAGTTATTTGCCATTAATGATCTGAGTACTGAGTCTGGAAGGAGTGATTTTCTTTAGGATTTCAGAAACCTTATTCTCGTTGATTGATTCTGTAACATGAGTTATTCTGTGGTTTCAGTAGAAAAGGAAGCAATGCCTACTTGTATCAGCTCTGGCGCCTTACCTTTCAAGGCTGCCCATGTTGCATTTTCACTGAGGTGGTGGCCAGAGGCGTATTGTCATGGCCTTGGTTAATATTAGTGCTTACCTGAAAATGAGAGCAGCTTCCTTACTGAAGTCTGAGTTCCAGAAGGTCAGAATAACAGCTGTAAATAAAGGAAAACTGAACTGGGGCATCTCAGCTTGTTCGGAGGGAAGTTACAGATCATGCAGGAGTTAAATGTGGACCTCCATGAGACCTCAGCAGCATAAGGTCACTGGAGGCCTGCACAAACATGGCACAGCAAAAAGGGAATGCACAGCAAAGGCCATAGTTAAGTTGAAATGCAGTTTTTCTAAATAGAATGGTACAAAATGTAGTGTTGTAGTTCCCTGGCAATGAAGCTTTTCACACATGGAGAATATTTAAATGCTTATGTAATTAGGCTGAGCACCTCTATTTCAACAATTTTCATTCCAGCCCTCTTTATTTTCCTGTGATTTGAAGAGGTAGAATGGATTTGTCCAGAGAGTTTTCTTTAGGGAAGGTGTGTTCAAATTGCAGTTTTGAGCTCCCTGTCATTCTTCTTGGATTTGTTTCGTTTTGTTTATGAGTATAAATGTGTGTGTGTATGTGCATATATAGTCCTTAATAAAGGCTACTTTTTGAGTTTCTGTTGGACAGGATATGCCAACAAAAGCCCTGCTTTGGCTTTAAAGCCTGTGCAGCCAGATACCTTCAGGGCTCGTCATGAAATGATCAGTCTGTCATTTCATTTTACGTGGCTGAGGATTCATAATGCTGGGCATAAGGCTGAGTTCTAGGTGTGTAAGCTGGTTCTTTATTGGCCACGTGCTGGGAAACTTCTGAAATACATTCATCTACCAAAGGGAGCCTCTCTGATTTCTGTGCTGGAACACACAATTGCATAAGAAAAAGGAAGGTTCAGATGATGGTGCTGGCGAGCAGCAGAGCGTTCTCTTTGGGCAGTATCCCTGCAAGAACCCACCTTTGATCTCCCTTCTTTCTGTTTAGTTTTCATTATGTTGTCTATGTGTTATAAATTTTAAATAAGCTTGTAGCCAGTTAGACCTTACAGACTTAGTGAAGATGTGGGAAGGGGAAGCATTTCACTGAATTACTCCCTAGCCATGCATTTTTGGTTTAATTGTCATTGCTGGACAGTTTGAGAAAGGTGTCTGTTTAATTATAGGTGTTGATGTTTTATAGCCTTCTCTAGTCTCCAGCTGAGTGTACTTTATCAAATGAAAAGAAACTTTCAGTGGTGTGTAAGATTAACTGCTCTGAAAGCCAGTGGGGCTGGTTCACTGCAGAACTGAAAGGATGTTTTTGCAGACAAAAATTCCACTCCTCCTATGCTGGGCATTGAAGAGAAAGCTTAAAGCAGATTTAAATATAAGATAGTAGTCTGTTAGTCTGTTGCCTACTAATATGAAGTACTTGATAGATGATTCACATGATCTCTATTTGAGCCCAGTCATACCAGCACAGTCGCAGCAAGCTTTTCTGAGACAGAGGTAATCCTTTCTCTGAATCTGTACTTGTAAATTGTTGGGTAAAATGTGGGTTTTTTTCAGTTAAAGAAGCTGAAATCAGTAGAATAGTTATACCAATATGGCAGAAGTGAAAAGTTCTTTTTCTTTTTCTACCTGCTTCTGTAGGAACAAAGCCCCAGTAACCAGACTTCAATAGCAATGATGCAAGAGCCTCAAGAAATGGTAGAAGAGACAGTTACTGTGGAGGAAGACCCAGGCACTCCCACTTCCCACGTGTCTATTGTCACTTCTGAAGATGGAACCACAAGGAGAACTGAAACCAAGGTGAGAGGTTAATAACCACTGAAGGAAATGGCAAAGTGCCATCTAATCATGGAATAGAAATAGCAGGGAGTAGCCTGAGTGATGACAATCATGCTGTTGTGATTCTCAGTGATTTTGAACGTTGTGTTTCCCAGCAAAGCTGAGTTCAGGGCTTTTTCAGTTTCACCTCTATGTCTAGATTGCTCTCTATCAGCTGTGCTGATACAGCTGTTCATGGAGCTGTGAACTGAGCAGTAGAAATTATCCAAGTTAACCAAACAAAAACACTAGAACCCCTTCTCAGGCTGCTGCTTCTTTTCACATTGACTTTATTCTATTGAAGCAGTTCACAGCATTGCCCTGTATCACATACAGTGATACAAAAATGGATGAGTTGGTAGGGCTTGGTTGAGGAAAATATGCTTGGAAATATGTCTTAAATTAGCTACAATCTGTAATAACATTATGTGATTATGTATTTGTCCTTTAGAATGAGAAACAGCCTATGTAAATAACACCATAGCATTTAAATTCTGCAACAATCTTGTGAAAGGCATCTTACTCCTGATGCATGGGGAGAGCTGGGTGTGCTCTTAAGTGACCTGTACCTCAGGTTTGGCTGGATTACAGGTGTTGCATATGTCCTAATTTTCCTGATATCTTCTTGTTTTTTGTGCAAGGTAATTTTGCAATCTCTGTTGAGCAGGTGCTGTGTGTTCAGGGCTGCCTTGCATGCTTTCAGTACCACTGGAACGTTACAAAGATGAAGGGTGATTCCCTTTTTTAAAAACTTCTAAACAGGACTGATTAAAAAAAAAAAAAAGGTGGGGGTTGTCCAACTGCTTTCTGTGTTAAAAGGAGTTGAACAGAGGTCACTGCATAGATCAGTGTTTGTTTTCACTGGTGTTCCAGAATTGCAGTCCTCTAAGATATCTATTCAGGACATCAGATCCTCAGGTTGAAGTAAATGAATGTTGATTTCCTGAGGTCAGTGGGCCTGTACACACTATAATAAACTGAGTATCTGGTTTAATATGTGTTGCAGTTAGTTAGACGGTAAATATAACTGGCCTATTTTCTCATTGTTGGAAGGAGATGAAGGTCTTTAAATAAAAATAAAACAGATGAACAACCCCCACACACACACATTTTTATTAGCTCTTCATGTAATCTAATGTATTTAGTTTGTGACTTACATGAAAGAAATGCTGTTTTCTTTCTAGTGGCAGCAACAACAACTGTTATTTGCAGGAAGGAAGTGATAAAATTACAGTGGGGATGGACACCTTTTTGTATGTACTAATAGTAGTGCATAGTTTTAGGAGGCTGTAAGTGCAGCTATGCAGGGGAATAAGATTATAGCCATGACTGTAAAAATAGAGGAGAGGCCATGCAGTGGTCCCTAGATAACAGGACCACATGGAGTGAAGTAGTTGGTCTGAAATAGTCGTGCCACTGATAAAAGCTGCGTGTTTGTCACTGCCTCAGAGGTGTGATTTTTCTCCTCTGTGTTGGGGACCTCCTATTTTCCCATCTTTCCACAGAAAAGGACAGTGGCAGCTTCAAAACAGGCATTGTAGCTGCATATGGGAAAGGAAAATTGAAAAAAACCAGCAACCCTGGAGCTACTGTTCCATTTCAAAGAGCAAGGCTTTCTTCTGTTACTGTAGGTCATTCCAGGCACCTGAAGTGTGTCCAGAGTGGGGCTAGGATGTGTGGCCATCTTACTCTCCATTTATGCTGTTTCAAATAATGCCACTGACTTCAGCTTATGTGCTATCCAGAGCTGTTTCCTAGTAATTAGTGGCTAAAAAGACAAAAAAATAATTTAAAAACCCAGTTGTTGAGAAAAGTGATTGATTCTGAAATGTCAAAACACAGCCTGGCTTAGGCCTTACTGTTAGAAGAGGTGCTGAGACTTTGCTTGGGTGGTTGTTGCCACTGAAAAGGTTTTGTTTTGACTTCTCCTTACTGTGATAAAATGGCATGTATTTAACAGCTCTTAGATATTCATCTAAGGTCAGATTTTACAATTTTTGTACATCACTTTGGCCTTCACCTTGCATTTTGTTTTGGTAGGGACTGTGAAAATGAAAACTGTGTCACTGGGGTTTAGCAGGATCAGTTAATTGCCCTGGAGTTAATTGTCATTGACACCATAATTTCTAATAGCTACTATCATAGTGCTTTCATAGCTCATGCTATTAGATGTGAGAGCCTTACAAAGAAGATTAAGTTTCCTGGTACCTCTGTGCAGTGGCAGAATTCTGACCTTGCTGCTCAGAGGAGGGTGGTGAAGAAATCTCCCTGGCATGGGGGATGCAAACACATGGCTGCTGAGCATCCACTTGCAGGAGTAGGATTGTGTTGAGCCCAAAAACTGCAGTTTTGTGTCTCTGCCTGTTCCCTCACAGATTTAAAGAAATTAAAAGTAAAAATTATAAAATGAAAACCCCCCCACAAACCAAACCAAAAAACCCCACATGACTCTGGCCTTGCATGCAATGTACAGGTGGTACTTGCCCTTGCAAAGTGGCAACATTTCCTTTGGTGGGAATCCTCACATCTCTTTCCAGTAATACCCAGTGTGTGAAGTTGAGATGGTCACACTGTGCTCAGAGGGGGTAGCTTGTGCTCAGCTTTTCTTTTTACTCTGAGCAATAGCCTGCTGTGCTCTACATTGCTGTGCTTGCTCCAGGCTCCTTTAAGGAAGGGTTTAGAACCTGGTTTTGCTCTGTCTGTAACTGAAAGGCTCTACTGGACAGTGTCAAGTCACAATCTCCAGCATATTTGTCTTGCAAAGCAAGTGGCAGCACAAGATACTTCCTCTGACAGAGTAAATAACACAGGTCATGTTTTTTTAAGAGCCAAGAGAGACCAGAGATGTTTTCCACATGTATTCTTTCTTTGCTGGATAGCTTATGTGGGGATTAGTCAACCTAATGCCATTTAGTATGCATTTTTGGATTCTTAAAAAGAAATTGTCACTTATTTTTGCTAAATTGTGTGAATTTCTAGCTCGCTGGTGAGTGATGCCTCTGAAATTCTTCCTCTTGAAATGCAGCACAGCAGAGCCTGTAAGCATGAATGCTCCTGGATGCTGCTGTTCCTTTATTCCCTATTCCTTCCCCCATTGTTTCAAACCCATAATTTATAGAGGTTATTCTTTTCAATAGAGTATTAAGTAAACAACCTTAATCTAGATGCATTGACAGTTTTGCTGTGCTTTTCCCCACATCTTTGAAAATGCCTGTAGCAGTGAAGCAGGAAGAAGGCGTAATAGAATTTAATATTTGACATATTTTAAATAGAGAACATCTGCCTTTTCAAAATGAGATATCTCTGAGTAATTTTGCCTTACCTGTTATTCTTTTAGTGTTACACTAAGTCCCTACATAACATTCATTGCACAAAAGATGTAGAAGATAGCACTTCATTTCAACTTTATAATATCTGGAAGCCAAATACCTATCAAGCTAAAACAGTGAAAGTCACCTTGGGGAGAGAGTACTACTTCTTGCTGCTGGCTGGAGCACTGCCAGGTGTTAAAGGGAGCCTGTTGTAAGTGGCTCAAGGGAACTCAGTAAAGCAAATTAAATGTGTGCATGCTTGTGTAAATGTTCGCTTTCTTTTCTTTTTTCAGGCACCTTTTATTTTTATCTTTGAAACGCTGAAAGTTTGGAGAGATTTAGGTCACTGTTACTCATTGAAATTGATGTTTTATCATAGCAAACTGTGAAATCAATCTGTGTACAAAGTTGTTTAATTCATAGTCCATCCATTTTTCTTGAGTTTTCCAATACTCAGCAAGTCCAGATCTTTCTCAACAGGGATTAACTGCTATTCCTACTTCGTAACACCTGTGATGAGAAAGTGCTTGTGACCAAAACTCTGGGTTGTGCTGGTGCCAGGTGTCCCAAGAGGCAGTTCTTTGAAACTTTGCAGGAAATTCAAAGGAATTAGGTAATAGAGCAGGAATGGATTTCAGCCGCAGCAGAGGGCCCTTTCAAATTGTGAAACATTAGGCTTAAAATTGAAGGGGAGAAATGTCAGCTGTTGTTTTGAAAACCTACAAGGCAAGTTCTTACACAGCATTTAATAGAAAGGTAATAGCTTCAACCTGCATGGGCTGATAAAATTTACAGTCCATAGGTCAGCAATAAGCTCACAGAAATGTCAGGATGTTTGTGTCCTCATCCATTCCTTCTCATCTGATTTTTGGTTTATGACTGTTCAACAAAATTGTTTTGGTTTCAGAGGGCCCAAATTAGTAGGTATATTGGATTTTTTTATGCTGTAGATGAAATCTTAGTATCTGTACAGAGAATAAAGAATTGCAGATACGTTTTAAGCATACTCACACAGCCTCTTCATAGGGAAGTACTCTGAAGCTTTCCTCTGGTACTCCGGGATTGGGGTGTTGAAACAACTGAGCACCTTTGATTTGTTATCAGACCAAAAAAACTTTCTACACAGGTTTTCTTTAGGGATGAAAAGTAAACAGAGGAAGTCAAATTACGCTTTCTCAAAGTAACTTTTAACTCTAAATTTTTTATTACAACATTATCTGTAGTGAGGAATTTATGCTAATAAATCTTTTTTAAGATCGGGTGCATGTGGAGGATCAGGTATCTCTCAGATAAGACAGTCTGCTGGGACTCCCATTGGGAACAGCTTCATTCTCTCTGGCTAATGCATCAGTATTAAGGAAACCACAAAAATGTTGGGAGAGAAGATTACAGTGCTGTCAGCTGCTCAAGATTGCCAGTGTTCTTTTAAGAAATATAAATGAAACATTCCCTTGAGCAGGATTTCCTGAAATAAAGGTGTTTGGTTTGTTGGTTGGGTTTCTTCTTTTGCTTGGAAACCTATTAAATGGACTTTCATCTGTGTGCTGGCTAATTGCTTCCAAAAAGCTTCCTTTTATTGTCCTGTCAGCAGCAAAGTCTGTTTATCACATGATAAATCTTCTGTCTCAATGCCTATCCCTGACAAATGAGGCATGAGTGCAAATACTCCCTCTCTCTCAAAATAGAAAATGACTCTGTTTGATTGCCTCAGTATAACACCTTTAGCATTACTGAATGTGTTTTTATGCTATGAGAAATGCATACTTTCAATGCTTGAGTGAAATGTTCCTTTTTAGGTGTGTGACAAGGGGGTTTTGATTATCCTGATTCTTTGCATTTGCTGCTGGGTGCAGTGTTCAGAAAATTGTAAGAGGTGAAGCTGTGCTAACATTGTAAACTTGTTCTTACATGTGCTGCCTGACACTGAGTGTGGCTTTTTGATGAGCCACAGCCATTGAAAGCCTGTCTGTGCTAATTTAAAAGACAGGAAAATAAGGCAAATTAGGTATACATTGCAAATTAATCCCTTGCATTCTGTGTTGGTAATTTAAACTAAAAAAAATACTCTGTAGAGTGCAAGAGCATGGTGAAAAACTCAGTAAGTGTAACTGGTAGGTCACACATTGCCTGGGAGTTGATTTTCAGTGACCTGAAATTCTGCTTTGTGTTTTTGTGTACATGTAGTAACTATTGGAGACAATTGTCCTGGCTGTAATGTTTCTGTGTTTGTTAGCTCATCCTGTTTACCAGTAACATTGAGCGAAGTCTTTGATGAAGGTGGAGCTGATCCTGCAGGTCAAAGCTTATTCCTTCTTTTATGCTGTTGCTGCAGCCAGTCGAGGTGTATTCAGTACTTCCTATTGTCTGATCTTAATAACTTTAGGAAAAATGACGTGTCACAAACTCTGCAAGATGACAGCTTGTGTCTGAAAAGCAATGCTTGGACTTAGATTTGTTGTGTAGTGCTGAAAGAAAGAGCTTTGTGAGGTTACGCAAGGGCACTTCTTGGCATTTAGAAAGCTACTTCGTTGTTCCTTTCCGGGCAAAAGTATCCATTTCTGATTCATCAAATTGCTGATGTCCTGCCTTAATTCCTGTTATTCCTATTACTGGTTCCCAAATTCAAGAACACAAAGGTCCAGCACTTTGCATCCAGTTTTGTCACGGCTTTGCAAAACTTACGTATTTCAGGCCTGAGAAATGTCCCTTTTTCTACTCTTAGAAGATCCCTTATGAATATGCTAGTTTGAATAAAAGTATTGTTTCAGACTTCAGTAGGAGAACACTGAACTGTGTTGCTTCATGTGTATCCACTTCACAAAGAGCTACTGTAAACTCGGCCAGCTCTTTCTCTCCTCTCACTGCTGAGTTGATAAATGCTGTGACAGTGGTCACGCTGACAACTGAGCAGAAAGGAAAAGTATTGTGCACAGGTAACAAGCAAAAAACCCCTGTTGGATTGGATGTCATTAAATAAATGTTGAGTTTCTAGTTCCCTTTCTTCCAGTTATTAAAATGTGTGCTTTGAAAAAAGGGAGAAAAGATTCAGAGGCATGGAAGATAACATCTTTCCAGATGTTTACTTGCTAAGGAAATCCCTGTGTGTTGAAAAGGAAAATTCTTTCAGCTCTGGCTCAAGTTAAATCCCAAGGTCATGTTGGTACCTGGCTATGCTGTATTCAGTATCGTGTTGCTGTTAATTACACTGCTGGTGGAGAGGCATTTGTGCTGCTTTCAGTCTTGTAGGATTTCATCACTTCATTACATTGAAGTATCATTTGCTCACAGATGTGTCTAGGAAAATAAATGCTGTTTGGGTGAATCTTTTTTCTGTTTGGGGTTTCTGTGTGAAAACATCTGGCTAGAGGACATGTCTGGAGCCACTTCAAGAGATGTACTATTATTATTTTGTTTTACAGCAGCTTGGCTAAGCTGTTGCCAATCTAAATGTTTAAATCGGGGGCTACAGGTCAAAACATTTTTTTGGACTTCAGAACCACTGAGTAATCCAGGGACACGTGGTTACCATTTCCCTTGATTGTAGCATTTAATTCTGAAACTTAGAGGAAGAAAAGTGTCATTTGCTCATGCTTATTTATGTCTGTAATACCTTAGAAACCCCAAATACCTTTTACCAGTTTCATGTGGTGTTCTTCCCCTGGTGTGTGTAATGATGTGAGGTGGGTTGGTTCTCCCTCTCATCTTTGTGGCTGTGCTGTTCTGTTGCTTGGTTGGGCTGAAAAGTCAGCACCTCCTAGGGTTAGGGTAACTTTGTATAGGTTAAAGTAATTTGTTAGGGTTAGGGCTACCAGGGATAGACTGGCATCTGCTGGACTTTTTACTCTTCCCGAAAGAGCTTTTTCCAGTCACTCTGGAAGACAGTACAGAAGTTGATGGAGCCCAGACACCAACCCAAACAGAAGGCCCTTTGCTAGTGTGTAAATATAGTGGCTTTTGTCCAGCACTGGCTTAGAGAGATTACCAGACCTTTCCCACAAAGGCAGATGGTTCTTGCAGAGTTTTAAGGAGTCTTTGTTCTTACCCTTCAGCAAGAAACCCTGAACACAAGGGCGCTCTAGACATTTACCATTTCCAGTTTTTGTCAGTTCTGTTTTGAAACTAAACGTGGCTTATGGAAGTAAATATGTATTTGTATACAGATTTTTCTTTACTGCTTTAAACAAGCTTGTCTAGTATGTTTAGGTAGCTGCAGTTGCAAAACCATTGGGGTGTTAGTGTTAATTATCGCAAATTTTTTAGTCACCAAAATAGTGACAACTACCACCTGCCTACTGGGCTTGTGTGGTGGTTGCAGGATGTAAGCATATCTCAAAAGAGAAAGCAGGTGTGTTGTCCAGAACCTGGAAGCCCAAAATTTCTGTTTGAGGTGGTGATTTCCTAAATATTACTGCCGAATTTGGGCTCCATCAAGTTACACAGTGGTGCAGACTTGATCCAGATCAGGCAGAAGCTTATAACTGTTAAACTAGAGAATGTGATGTGGTATTTATGCTATAGCTGTGGGAGGACAGGCTGTGGCTCTTCAATATAGTAAAGTCTTCTCTAGGACAGATGTCTCCTGAAAACATTTTGGGGAAATGAGAAGTGGTTTAATGACTTTGTATTGCTTCCATGCACTGTCACATGGCTGCAGTGATTTTGATTTGGTAGTAAGAGCCCAGAGTGCTTTTTTCAAAGTATTTTTCCACTGTTCATTCTGAAAGCTAATAGGTGAGCTCATTAGCACGCCAGTGCTACAGGCAAGTCACGGTAGTTTGCTTTGTGGTGCTCTCTCCCTGTTCTCCTGTTCCAGCTCCCCGTGTGTCTCACCCCATTATGCAGCAAGGAGAACATTACCATATTTCCTCACTGCTTCCTCCCAGGTTACCAAAATGGTCAAGACAGTCACCACGAGAACAGTGCGGCAGGTGCCGCTGGGGCCGGATGGGCTGCCCTCCATGGACGGCTCATCGCCCATGGGCAGCTACACCGACTCCATCGACAGGAGGTACATGAAGAACGGCGAGAGGTTCATCACCCCCCAGGCCTCGTCCACCCTGACCCGATCCTACAACAGCTACAACGATTCGTACCCCGAGAGCCACGAGGGTCAGTACCGCCCCTACATCAGCCACGACGGCTACGGAGACCTCTCGGACAACTATGGCAGCTTGTCCCGCGGTGTCAACTACCGGCCCCGCTACGCCTACGTGCCAGGGGGCACCTACCGGCCCGACGACGGCAGCTTCACCCTGCCCAGCAGGAGGGATAACTACGGCCCTGTTGCCCAGCCTCAGGTGCCGGTGGGCAGCAGCATTGACCTGAACCGCTCTCAGCCTGAGCGCTTCCAGCCGGAGCCCTATGGACTGGAGGATGACAACCGCAGCCTTGGAGTCGATGATGAAGGATATGAACTGGATCCAGATTACTCCACGGTGAACAGGAGGACATCTGCAGGTGTGCCAGAGAGGGGAAGACCTCACAAAGCAAGGTAAAACCTGTTTGTTTTTCACAATGCTATTCTGCGGCTCTTTCGCTTATTTGATCATGTACATTCAAACTCTGTGATCTGGTAAGTTTTGGAATTACTTGACAGAGCAGCCCATAAATAACTGCAAAACACACATGAAATACAGAAGAGAGTGAGGATAGAGCCCAAGAGCCCTTTCAGTGATTCTGGGCTGCTTAGTTCAGGTTGAATTTAGAAAGAAAGCCTTCTTCTACAAGGTCATCTTAGTTACTTTTTTTTCCCTCTTGCTTAAAAAGACTTGTGAATGCATTGTGTTGTCCCAGAGCCATCCCACACTGGCAAGGTGAAAAGAGGGATTTGTGATCTGTGAGACTCCTGACAGGTCTGGTTGCGTTCACATCTGCCAAGCAAAAGCTCTGAACAGCAGGTTGGGGTTGCAGACGAGCTGATCCCTGGTGGTGAAGGGGTGCCAAGCTATCTTGTGAGGTGTGTGACAGCCTCAGCCCTGATCCTGTGCTAACCACACACCCTCAGCTGTCTGGCCAGGTTGTGCTAAACCTCACAGATCTGAAAGACTAGACCATTATTTTTTTGTCCTGTGCCTGCAGAAGGGGAGAAAAGAGTATCTGTGTTGCATTTAAGGGGACTGTGGCTAGCACAGGTTCTTCCCGTGGGAACATTTTGCTATATTTCATAAACAAGATAAAGTTTGGATGTTTTGCAAACAGTTTCTCCGGATTGAGTCAGTTCGGGCTTGGCCAATTGGGCCTAGGGGGAGGTCTCGGGCTGACCAATCTGGGGCACTTCTGTAGACTCTATATATATGGAATTCAAAACAATAAAGTTCCTTTTCTCCTCTCTTTCCTTGTCTGAGAACTTGGGTCAGTCCTCAGCTAGCCGCTCAACAGCGACAGGGGACCAATCACAAATTACTTCTGGTTCAGCCCAGTTTCTAAGGAACGTTCTATTTCATGCTGTGGTTTCAGGTATTAGTTGTTTATGGTATGTTCACAGCTATCTGCCCTTGCATTTAAGAAAAAAACCAACAACCCACAGGCTTGGGAAAAGAGTCCTGTTACTCAGCTGAAAATCATCTTGTACAGACCTGAAAAACTTGTAATACTTTGTTTTCCAAGGGGTGTACAAATTTTACATGTGCCTGCTTGAAGTCATATCCTCATGATTCATGTTTTGATATGGATTTCGTTCTCATTCTTTTCCTTTTAATTTAGAATAGTTTCCACAGCTGTAAAGAGTCTGGATCCACCTGCCTGTGTGTGTAGACAGTCTTTAGACTTAGCATTTCTGACCTAAGGCTTTGCTGCATCAGCAGCAGTTGTCGATGGGATTTCTGTTCACCTTTCTGTTCTCCTGGGGTCTTCTTGCTTGGAGCTGTTATGTCATTCATGCTTTCATAGCTCTGTTTTCCTGCCCATTTCTAAAAGTTCATTTTAAAGCTAGACAGACTCAAACACCTCCAAATGGCCATCTGTACTTGAGGGGAAAAAAGAAAAGACAAAAACCCTGTGGAAAGGTATCATGGTGTATCTCCCAGAGCATCCTTGAAGTCCCTTGTGACATCTTTGATTTTGCAGGCTAACCCAGCAGTGGAACCCCATGAGTGGTTTGTGGGGCTGAAGGAAATATCTGCACCCAGTGGGTGCCAGAATCCTGATCATCCTATCAGACTTGGATTGGTGCTGCCCTGCAACTAAACGAGTTTACAGCTCTTGTTAAAAGAAGTCAGGCATCAGTGCTTTTAATTTTTTATAAACATTTTTCAAACTGTATGCAAAATGAATAATTAAATGTATTCTTAGAACCTACCCATTTGCATTTTAAAAATTTTGCTGTTTTTATTAAACATCCCTTTGATTTATTGTTCCTTGCAGTTTGGATAGGACCAATTCATAATTTTTCTTCTACGTTTCTTTTGTTGTGAGGTTTTTTTCCATATTTAATATGATCAAGAGGCGTTGACAAATAATTAGCCTGACTGTGGCAGCAAACCTTAGCTGTTGAGAACATAAGAAGATTGTATGAGGGCCTTTTCATAAGCAGTTACTTTTTGACATTTCAAAGAAATACTTGAACAATTCAATAAACCTGCATTTCAGATATGCTACTGATCTGCAAGAAAATAAAGACTACAAGTAGTGCTTTGTACTAGATGAGGGTAATTACTAATTTATTATTTCTCTCTAGTTTTTCTTTTTTCTAAAAATAAGTTACTCCTGTGAAAATGATTAAATGAATGTGATGAACTGATGTCACTTTTGATTTCAGAAAGTTTGTATGTGTAGAGCAGGTTTAACAACTTTGGATATTGTTCTACATCACACGAGCATTGAGCTTGGGCATCTCATCATGTCGTGAACAGAATTCCTCCACTGATTGACTCGCTGAGTTACTCTCTCATTTTCTTCCCAGTAGGTGCTACTTCATTAGTTAGCAGTTTAAAGGTAAAATAAGAGTCCTTACTGTCAGTTCCTGTTCTGAGAGGGCTCGAGTGGAGGTTTCTCATCTGAGTCTGTGCTAGTGAGTCTGGCTCCCTGTGTGATAAGGAGGCAGCCCAGCTGTGTCTGGAGGGAGTCCTAGGCAAGGGAATTACAAGTACAGATTGTTCTTTCCAGCCCTTGCCTGCTCCATTTGATCACAGAGATAAATACCCATTGTGCTTTTCTTCTGTCATCACCAGCCTCATTTTAAGCTACTTACGTTTCATTTTAAATTGGGGAAAAATGTGCCTCCTCACAGACATCTCCAAATCCAGATAAATGCACAAAGGCAAATATTCCCTCTGTTGGCTCATCATTGCTGGTGTCTGGGTTTTCTTGTTTTCCTTCATACAGAGTCTCTCATGTAAGATACATTATTTCTGCAAGAGTACTTGGCATTTCCTGTTCTCTCCCTCTGCAGATGCTCTGGTTTGGTGTAAGTCAGGTTGCACTGGGGTGACAGAAAAGCATTTGAGGTGTATAATACTGATATAATATTAGTCAAGTTTACTTGTGGAGGTATTTACACATCTTTAAATGTTCATGACCTTTTTTCTTCATTTGGTGGGTTGCATTTATTATACTAGGTGTTTTATTATAGTTTTTTAAAACATCTAATCTTACTGTGTACTGGATGTTTTATATTGAATATTTCTTAATCATTCAATTGAAATTAACACAAACGAGTGGGGGAAAAATGGCAAGTCATAATTAATCTTATTTATTTAAATTAACTTCTGTTCAGCTTTTTCTTGCCTCGATGGTAATTCCTTTCCAGAGTGGATCACTGCAATCTGCACTTGCATGAGCATTTGTTGGACCTCTTTTTTCCCTAAGAGCTCTGGAGCAGCTATTGCTAGTGTTACTGTTCCAACTAGACTGTGTATAAATTTTTAATGTTGACTAAATCAACAACAAAACAGTTTTCTGCTGTTAAATTGCCTGTGCCAGAAGCCTGACTTAAGACACTGAGACTATATTTGGTGGTCACTTCATGGTCCAAATTATGATTACCAAGAAATGAGCCAGATTATAGATTAAATAACTTTACCAGTAGGTCTGTCATGCTTCTGTTGTGTATAGACAGTGTGAGAGTATTGGTTACCCTGTACATGTCAGTCTCCTTCTGGTGCTTTTTTTCAGTTCAGAATATAAGGGCTTGTATTTGTAGATAAACTTTCAGTCAGCACTTCTGGCCTAGGGTACCTCATTCCAAGTGTATATGGGCAACATTGGGATGTTGTCTTCTTTGAGGCAGGAGTATATGGACATGGCTGGGCAGAACAGGGTGAGGCAAACAATGTGGTCAGTTTGAAAAATATTTGGGTTTTTTCTGAGTTTCTTCCTTAGCGTGAATTCGTTCTCAGTTTGATTAATTTTTGGTAGCAGAAGGTGATGAATGGCAGAGTTTGATGTTGCAGGAGGCAGCTTGAGTCAGCTCATCCACTGGCAGTTCCTGGGTGTTTCCAGTGAAGGGGATTTCGGTGTTTTAACCATATGGCCCATAACTCAGACTTGTCTCAGCAGAGGATTCACTCCAGTTTTGAATCCCCTTGTGTATCCTGTCAGGGAACAGAGCCTGGCAAAAGTAGAATCTCATTGTGCAAAGTCTTTACGTTTCCTCTTCAACGTTTGGCATGAAGTTTCCTGCTGAAATCCCAAGCCTTTCTGGTCTTTTATCCAAAGCAGACACCAGCTGCAAACTGTAATGAATGTAACACTTGTAGAAGTTGTTGAGGATTAAATGTTTAAATCCTTCACCTGTTTACTCAAATGTGCCTATGTTGAAGCCATAAGGAAGATGATAAATCCGCACACTCTCTCCCAGTTTTTATCTGTGTTAGAATGTGTTTTCATCAATTCCCTGAGACAGGTGATTAGTGAGACCCATGGCACCCTAAAAACTCGGCTGTCTTGCTGCAAACAGAAGGCAAGATGGTTGCAGTCAGCAACTCTGGCATAGCACCAGATCTCTTCGGTCCTGATAGTAAAGAGCTCTTGGCCTCCTGAGAGCAGTATCTGCTGAAGCTCTTGTTAGTCCTGTTCTGTGTCGAGTGGCTTTTCCTTCCCAGCATTGCTGCTCCAAAGATGCGGAAGTGAAAAATCGCATTTGGCCCTCACCAGTCCTACACAAAGGATTTATTTACTCTCCCTATGTGTAAATATGTTGATGATCAAGGTGGGTTTAATGCCCTGACAGACATGTGCTTTTGACTTTCTCACTCTGCCAGTCCGGTCTTCCAGCCCTCTGTTAAAGGACAGGAGATGAGGCTTGTGGCACTTCTGCCTTGCTCCACCTGAGCCGTTGTTCTGCACCTTTGCAGATGACCTGTTTTGGTAAACTGCTTCCCTGTCGCTCTTGAGCTGCTAGCTGAAAGGAAAACCCAGGTTCTCAGGCAAGGAAAGAGAAAAGTGCGTTTATTATTTTGATTTCCATATATATAGAGTTTTCAGAGGTCACCCAGATTGGTCAGCCAGAAACCTCCCCCTAGGCCTAATTGGCCAGGTCTGAACTGCCCTAATCTGGAGACGCTGTTTGCAAAACATCCAAACTTTATCTTTGTTTATGAAACGTAGCAAAAATGTTCTCACGAGAAAGACCTGTGCTAGCCACGCTTCCCCTGTTGGTTTTTTTTAAACCTTCCCTAGCCTTGATCACTGTATTTGGTCATGAGAATCTGAAGTGCTGTGATACTTGCCTTTGCTGAGCTTTCTTGTACAGCTCCTAGGTTCATAAAGGATATCAGAGTTTCTACATAATGATTTGGAATCTTAAAGGGTCAAGTGGGCAGGTGTTTTCTTTTCTGCCAGGTACAGTCATTGACTTTTGTCATAGGTGCATTTACCAGGGGCTCTTGACACTGTTTCATCCTCAGAGGTATGTTGGATCTGACCTGTGTGGGCTTATTCCAGATACTGTGGGGTTTTGTTTTCATCCTTTTCTCCACCAATACTTCAGAGATGCTGTCTTGTTTTAAAGCAGAGTTGTGATCTTACTTCATTTTTCTTTTTCTTTTTTGGTGATTGATTCTTGACTTCAGGTATTCTCACTCATTTAATAAGGAGTGATTGACAATTAAAAAATGTTAGTGTTGTTGGTTCAAGAGTTATGTGGTGCTCTCTCTTTTGTCATGACAGTGTTGGAACTTAAAGTCCTAACTCTGAAGTTTTCTTTTGGCAAATTTAATGAATCCAGGGAGCTTTGTGTGGCAAAGGGAAGAAGATACAACATGAGGAAGATAAACCCATCTGTGTGGCTCTGTGTGGAATGCTTTGTGGAAATAAAGCAAACAAACTGCATCCCAAGACAGTAATTATCTTTGTGTACTTGCACGGATGAAGAGGAGAGAGAAACTTAATTGTGCAGGTGTAATTGAGGTGGTGCACAGTTATCTTGTGGGCAGCTCACAGGACTGAGACGTGCTGAATTGTGAGTTACCAAGTCAAGCAAGCAACAGCTGTGCAATTATTAAAATTAATCTTCTGCTGCTTTTATGCAGTGGAAAAGAATTTAACATGAGGATGAGTTTGAGAAATGAGATTTTGTTGTAGTTTTAATGCTGGTTATCACAAATTTGCATTTGTAAAAACAGAATTTTGAGGAGTAGCTAAGGGGTTTTGTTACTCCTTCTGCCCTGTGTACATTCACAAAAGTAAATCGTTTCAATGTTGTTTCTTTCTTCTTGGAGTGATGGAAACAGCTTTGTTCTGTTACAGAAAATACAACTGTCCAGACAGTGTAAATTACTGTGTAGAGCAACTGCTGAATTA
Organism: Entomyzon cyanotis; assembly: GCA_024500445.1. Taxonomy (NCBI): domain Eukaryota; kingdom Metazoa; phylum Chordata; class Aves; order Passeriformes; family Meliphagidae; genus Entomyzon; species Entomyzon cyanotis. Next base: position 7,125,588 of record JAKEPQ010000852.1, read on the forward strand.
CACATATACAAATAACTGCATTAATAAAAGAATTTCTTCAGATTCATTCTGAGTTTTGGATACTTGCCCATTTTTATCCTTTCATTCAGTTTATGGTTTAGAACAGCAATTAAAGCAACGTAAAGTCAGGAGAGGTGCTTTTAACATTAAAAGCATTAATTGTACCAGACTAAGTTCAGTCTCCACCTCTGGTTGCTCTTCTCCCCAGAGCCCAGTTTAATTAGCAGTCCCTTTGGGATGACAGCAAGCTCTGTTTTCTCCCCGACTTCTAATAGTCTATACTTCAGCATGGCATCAGAAATGGTTCAATAACATCACTCAGTGCTTCAGATGAAAGATTTTAAGAACTATTTTGTAGCAATTAAAACCACTTGCTTGACTGAGCTAACTGCAATACTTAGACAGTAGCAAACCTGTCCAGGAAAGATCCATAAAGCAAAAGGTTTGAAAAAATACACATATAAGAGGGTGGTTTATGGTAATATCGATTAAGAGTAGTGTTTAGAGTACATTTGTGTGAGCATCAACGTGGAAATGTAGTGGAACTTGTCAGACTTGTTGAAATATATCTGTGGTCTCTGCCCAGGCCTTGAATGCCTTTAATTAGAGTTTTGGTTTGTTGCAGAGGTAGCAGCATTAATGAAGATCAGTGTTTCCTACTAAATGTAATCCAGCTCTGTTGTAATTGCTTTGCTAAGTGACCAAAATGAAGGCAATCTGTTTGATGGCTTGCAGTTCCTGTCATCATTTCACTGCTAGCCAAACAAACACTGTGCTGGAGTCCCATCACTGCTGAGAATTCAGCTATGGTTAATTTTCAAGTTATTACAACTAAACTATTGGAAATTGTAAATATGCTGCCCCAGTGATGTTTGTGGTATTAAAATGTTTGCTCCTGGCTGGAATGTCCATATTGACTCAGAGTTACAAAGTGCCTAAACATGTTTTTGGGTTTTTTCTCCCCTCTTTTTCCTCTTCCTTTGTCTCGGGGCCGTTGCTTCTCCCAGAGGCTACGAGGACCCCATTGAGACGGAGATGGTGGAGGAGAGGATTCCCTACCTGCACGGTGGCTACGCAGCACCGCTGGCCCAGCCGGAGCGAGGCAGCATGGCCAGCATTGACCGGCTGGGGAAGCGCTCGCCCTCCATCGACAGCATCCGCAAGGATCCGCGCTGGAGAGACCCCGACCTGCCCGAGGTCATTGCCATGCTCAGCCACCCCATCGACCCCGTCAAGTCCAATGCCGCCGCCTACCTGCAGCACCTGTGCTACGAGAATGACAAGATCAAAAAGGACGTGAGGCACCTCAAAGGGATCCCTATCCTGGTGGGCCTGCTGGATCACCCAAAGCCCGAGGTGCATCGTAAAGCCTGCGGGGCTCTCAGAAACATCTCCTACGGGAAGGATAATGAAAACAAAGTGGCCATAAAGAACTGTGATGGGATCCCCGCATTGATCAGGCTGTTGAGGAAAACAAACGACATGGAAGTCAGAGAGCTAATTACAGGTCAGTGTCTGTGATTTCTTTAATGGATTAGTCTTTAGAACAGTTCTTTCAGCTTCAGGAACAAGAATTTCTGGAGATGAGAGCAGTGAAGGAGAATTCAGATCACTGGCTGCAGCTCTTCTGTAGCTGCACCATGTTTGTGGTGTGAGAGCCTCACACATGCCTGTCAGGATGGGATCGAGATCGTGTGTGTGTATGGTGCACTTGGGATTCCCAGCCTGCTGAGGGATGGATGCTGCTCCTTGTGTGTAGCATGCAACTGCATGTGGTTGGGTTACTGGAGCCTAAATGAGTTATAGCAGCTCCACTGATGGGTAATTTGTAGTGCACGTGCCCTCAGCCTGTTGTAATCGTGAGGCGAGATATGCTGATCTAAATCTTTCCTTGTTAATCTCTCATAAAACAATCCTGCTGCCTAGTCCCCACTCCCTCATATTTATACAACAGTCAGTTTGCTCAGGAATGCTTCTAGCCTGGTGCTGAGGACTCTGAGGCTGTATATAAAGTTGCCACACTTCTGGGCTGGAAAACTCGGATTTTAGCGGGTGTAGGGTCTGCTGTTGATGCTCTGGACATGGATTTGCTTGTTGCAAAGGTCAGAAAAGGGAGAATTACATTTCAGGTTACTGAGTTTGTGCACACTTTGCAGGGAGTTTCCAAATACTTACAGCTCCATTATTTAACCTGTTTTTATTTGAACTTAGTCTTGGATGTCATCCAAAAAGAGCAATGAAGTATATGCCAAGTTTCAAAGTTCAGCCATTAAGTGGAAAAGGGTGGAAAAGTATGTCAGCTCTTAAAGTAAGGAGAAAGATATTGTTCTTCAGTCTCCCATAAATCATGAGGAGTGAAATGGATTTCCCTTTCTCTTCTCAGAAGCTGCAGGGGATGTTTGGATGGAGACCAGAGCAGTTCCAATGAATTTCAGTGCCAGAACAGAATTTTTCAGGAAGCTTTTTGAGGGTAAAAATGGGTCCAGGGCTGAAACTGTTCAGCTGCCTTATCAGTGTTGGATTCTGCAGGTAGACCCTATTGCAGACGTTGATTAAGCCATTAGAGGTAAACATCATCATTCTATAATTTCCTCAAAAATTATAGGAGCTCTCTTAAGTTTTTACTGGTAATCATAATTCTCTGAGATGAGCGGTGGCCTTGGGTGTTCCATCTGTTCTTCCCCAGATTACAGGCTATTTAGCAAACTAGGTCTAAATATACAGTGTTGAAACTAGCAGGGATATTTTCCAGCCTTCTTCCAGTGAGCTGGCAAAGGAGAACTGTCTGTTTTGTCGGAGAACCTCTGAGTTGCACATGCTGGTTGTGCTTTGAGAGCTGTCTGTGCTCTGCCTTAACATGGAAACTCTGCAGGTAGTATTTATATTTCATTTGTTGCACTCATTTAGTATGATGGCAGACTTAAATTTATTTATTTTTTAAAATAAAGAATATCTGGTTATCTACTGTTCTAGTTTAATCAAAACTTATTTCTGGTGTGCTGAGAAGCAATAAATTTATTTCCTTAGATTCAAGAAAAGAGAAGCCAGTCTATAATTTATTCTGAAGGAATATCATTATAATGCTAAGTGGTAATCAGTCACTTCTGAGATGGCAAAACCAGACTGGATGTTTTTCCTTTTCACTGTAAATGGCAATTGCTTTGATTTCCAGTTGATTAATTAGCTTTAGAACTCAAATGCATTTTATTTGTCAGTAGTCCTTGCCAATTAAGTGCAGTATTTTTATTCCACCTTGGCTTTTGTTATTTAGAGCTCTTTATTTCCCCTTACTGAAAAACACCAGGAATACTAAGGGCATTAACCTAAACAGATGTCCAGTAACAGATGATGTCCATTTAATCTCCACCTAACCAGGAATGATTTCATTGCCCTTCTAAAATGATATCACCAGATCCGGTGTGAGACATTCAAGCATCAGCACAGAAAAGAGGAATATTCCAGCAATGCCTCTGTGGCTGGTGCTGCTGTACTTGCAGTCTGTGTTCAAAGCCCTGGCTGATAATGTGGAATTGTCCATTCGTAAAATGAGCTCCAAAAGTCAGCAGAGAGAAACAGGAGCCAGCGAGAAGTGCAAAGGGAGCATTCAGGCAGGGCTGCTACAAAAGGACTGTGTTCTGCAGCCTCAGAAATTCAGATCACAATTCCAGTGTTCTCCTGGTAGCAATCACAACTTCCTATCTGGGTGCTTTTCCCTAGTGATAAACCTTTGCCGTGAAAGTTTTCCAGTGTGACTGGAGTGAAATGTCTGGGGACTTCATCAGCAGTGCAGTCTGAAAAGAAAAAGAAAATACAACGGCATACGGGGTTTGCGTGGTTTTTTTTTTTTTTTTTTTTTTTTAAAGCACCAGCTTCAAGTTTGGTATGACACATTGATTTTTCTACAGTTTAATATTTCTTTAACTCAATACTGGTTGCTTTTCAAAAGCTCAATAGTAATCACCAGCTGGTCATCCCAGATATGGACAAATGATAAAATAATCCTGCTTTCCAAAGAGATTACAGTAATTTAAAGAAGTTTAAACAATACAGTTGTCTGAATTCAAGAGTAATTCCAGGCTTGAAGTTTTGTTTCTCTGGCCGTGGGGCACTGCCTGCCTGCAGGACAGAAGGTACATGGGAGCACACAGGAGGACACCCTGTTTGGAGAGGGCCTTTCTGGGAAAAGAGAGTGGTTCTCATCTGATTTGAGAGTCACTCCTTGGCTTTAGTAAAGCTCCATGGCTCCCTTTGCTTGGTGATCTGCTGCAGCAGCTGCAGCTGGGTCTGGTCACTGGGCTAATGGAGTGGGACAAAGCCACACAGATGAGTTAAAACCACCCAAGAGGAAGGTGGATGCACATCGAGGGAGGAATCAGATGTGTGACATCAGTGCAGGACGAGTGAGGCTTGGTGTGTCAGGAGTGTGTTCCTTTGACCACTTCCCAGGATGTACAACTTGGAGAGCACAAGTTAGACAGCTGTTTTGACATGGAATTTTGGAAGCAGGCAGAGTGTACTGATACACCACTGCTGCCAGATTAAAACCAGTCTGTAGATTTTCTTCTAACAGAGAGCACTGGTTTTAGCAGAACTCGAAAAACTTCTTTGTTAGTGCCATCTCTGTTTTACCAGATGTTCTGGACATATCTGCAAATGGCACTAAACATGATGTCCCCCGAGGTCAGAGATCTGTGAAGTGTGCAGAAACTGCCTTCAAAACTCAAAGATACTTGCGTAAAATACCACAGATGTTGCTTCTCTTTCTTTTTGAAATGCGGAATTACAAAATGTTTCCTATTTACTGCAGTGAGAAAAGCTTGATTTAACTGTTAGTGTCTGTAAGTAGATAACGAGTAGAGTTGTGTTGAGAAATACTCCATAAAATTCTTCCTTCATTTCTTGCTAGGCTTGCAGCTGTACCACTGTACTCTCAGTGGATCATTTTCTTGAGAAAAAGAGAGAAATGAGGATTAAGCTGATAAGGAATTAAATCTGTTCTGATTGGGAAAGCTACAGAAGTTTTATCTTGAGTGATAAGGTTTTCGTGGAGGAAATGTTCCCATCAGATATGCAAGACCAAAATTCTATTACATTCTTTGAAAAGCAATCAGAAGTTGGTAGCTTTAATGAATAATTTTGTTCTTTGTGAGAACGTTGGAGTAATTTTGTTGTTTAATGACATTGCACTGATTTTAAGTGGTGCAGGATGTGATTTTTCTGCTGCCAAATTGGTTATAATTGAAAAATGATTGACCTTCAAAATGCTCTGCAGATGAAATATTTTGATCTAATGCTCAAATAGCAACTTGCAGATAAATCAGCTGGCTCAGAGCTCACAGCTCCTGGACGCCAATGTGTGCTGAGGTCCTGTCAGCTGCTCAGACCTGGACTTCTCTTTGAACACTATTGAGTTCCAGCTGCATTTAGTCTCTTGAAACAGCCACTGGTGAATGAACATATACAAGGAGTTTGGAGGTAGTGATTGTATTTTACATGCTGTGGTTGGAGGTATTGAAATCTAGACACAAATCTCCAAGTCTAAAAACAAGCAAAATGTTTGAGCACTGGAAACCTTTTGTACAATCCTGTAATATTAGAGCTCTTGGAAATTTTATGGGTATTTTTGACATTTTGCTTATACATCTGCCTGATTCTTCTTAAGGAGTAAAATTTGCCTTTGTAGTTCCACTCTAGAGATAACAGATCACGTCACTGCTCCAGGAAAGGGGAAGAAGCAGATTCTCATTTTGGGAGCAAAAGTAGTATGTGCCTTCAGGAAAGAGCTTTTAAAGTTGAAGGGCTGTCAGATTTTAAAACTTAGCTCTTCCCCATCTCAGCAGTGTTTCCAGTTGCAATGTTTTGCAGTTTCAGAAGAACAGGATCCTTAGGCATCCTGCAGTGGCTTCCTTGGCTGATGCCATCTTTTCCAAATCGTGTTTTTTTGACCACTGCAAATACCCCGTGCTCCATCTATGGTCCTGAGAGGGAACCTCCAGAAGCAGGGTATTCTGCACCCACTGCTCTCAGTTTGACTCTAGGTTTGCTCCAGAGATGATTATTCTGTATAATTTCCTGGGATTCATCCATCTCATTTAGTGCTGGCTGTTCAGATTTTGCGTTTGAATTTTCAAGTTCTGAGCCAGCCATGTATTTAGGGATTTAATTGTACTTACTATTTTTATGACTGAGTCTGACATGCTTAAGAAATTGGTGTACAGTAACTGAAGAAAGACAGTCTAGTGAAGTATTTAAAATTAACAGGGTAGCCTCTATGTCCAGTTTATTTAAAGGTTTGTTACAAATATTGACTTGCATTTGTTTTTTGTATGCTGTATATTTTTTGAGCCAGTTTTTTATGAGAAGTAAAGGCTTTCTTCAGTAACAAAATGGGGGCAATTAGCCCTTTCTGCTTGGTTTTGCTTTTTTTCTTATTCTCCAACATTTGTTGTTTTGCAGCGACAAAAGGTGATTTATTGTGATGGGTACAAAGAGAAGATTCATATTTTACCTACACAGTCTTGTTTGAAAGCTAAAATTAGGCTATAAAATTCTCATGCGGTGTGTCTACGAATGGCAAGGGCAGTAGGCCAAAAAAGCATTATTTTTGTATGACTTTAGAAAAAAGACTGCAAGAAACATTGTGGTGTTCATTCTGTTGTCTGCCTCAGAGTTTCTTTATTAATTAATATGGTACCCTATACGCAATCACTGCTAGGCTCCTGCAAGTCCCTGTGTCAGGCTGTGCCACATGGTAATAAATCCAAAACCTTTTCCCAGTTGCCTTTAAAGCTTGACAGTTGTAGGTTTTAAAACTTGGGGAGATTGAAAGGGACTGAAACAAAAGGTTGCACTTCTGTTGTTCTGTTGTGTTTTTTAGATGTATTTACAATGAGGTGGAGATCTATAGTTCACACTGTAATACGCACAAATCCATAGTTGTAACACAGGAAGCCTCAGGTTAATACTGGACCTGCTTAGGAAAGATTTCCTGTGTGTTTTGGGGAATCTAGGTTTTCTGTTGAGTCTGTCTGAAATTTTGCTAGAACTCACACTTTTCCTTGGAGACCAAAAGTGTGTGTCTGCCTCCCTCCAAGTGTTGTTACTGACAGTTCTCAGATGGTTCCAGGCTGGGTCTGTGCAGAAATTATCTCTGAAGTCAGTGTTCTGTTTTAGTCCTACTCTAATGAGTAATAACTGTCAGGACACTGATACAGGTCTGCTGGGAGGTTGTATCACTTACCTAACACTGGCTATTTTGCAGCTATAAAGTTGTTGTTCTGTTATTCTGTTTTGATGTTTGACTTCTGTCTGCTTTGGCTCATAATTGAGGCAAAAATGAAAAGACAGAGGAGTTTTGGTTTTCAGCTTTTTCAAGGAATCATGCACTTATGGCACCAGGAGATTTGAACACAGATATTGCTTGTGACAGGAAAATGCGAAAGTAAATAATAGAGAGGAGACTTGAATGAAATATTATTTTGTGCAGAAGATAAGCATAGGATCAGTGATCCTCCAGAAATTCATCCCTCCTAGGACTTGCTTAATATACTTGTCTGCTTCACTGGATGAATTTTTAGTTTTTGAGGCATAGTTAGGCTTGAAAGTGTAACACAATTTGTATACAGCAGAAAAATCCTATTAATCTCCAACAGTACATCACTTTTATGTACTCTGTATAGGGCTGTGATGAGTTCAACAATATCTATGCCTTGATAAAAGTACTTCCCTTCTTTCTTGAAGAAACTATGGGATTTTCCCTAAGCTAGTTCTGGTCTGGCATCTCATCAAATTGCTTTGCCTTCTTGTTTAGTTTTATGATTTAACCTTCAAGCAGCTCTCCGTGAATCCTGTGATTCTATTTAACCTACAGATTTTAAATAGCTGTTCCACTCTGGTTATTTATTAATCTCCTGCAGGCACCCTGTGGAATTTATCCTCCTACGAGCCCCTGAAGATGGTCATCATCAACCATGGTCTGCAGACCCTGACCAACGAGGTGATCATCCCCCACTCGGGCTGGGAGAGTGAGCCCAACGAGGACTCGAAGCCTCGCGACGCTGAGTGGACAACTGTCTTCAAGAACACCTCTGGCTGCTTACGGTAAGGCATGGCTGGGGTTTCAGTGAAGAACTTGAACTGCTGGCTATTGGGGAAGCATTCCTTCTGATACTCCTTGCAAAGGAGCCTTTTCTGGTTTGATACTGTACTTGCAATTCTGAAAGTACCTTGAGAGCAGGACAGTCCATGCCAAAAGCTGGGGTCAGGAGGAGTCCTAGTGTAGTCTGTACAACCTGAACAACCAATGTTCCCTAAACAGTGTGTCTCATTTTGCTTTTCTTTTGAGATAAAGTAGTTATGCACAGTTTAGATTCTTCAGCTTTGTGATGAAGTCAATTAGTTTGAACAAAACTAATAAAGATTTGGCATTGTACCTTCTGTTGCTCTGAGGTATACTCCTGTCAGATTTCTCCTGATTAATGCATCTTCAGAAGTCAGTTCATTTCTGTTTCCTGGGCTTGTGGTCTCTAAATTACAATAACTATTCCCCTGAGTAACTTCACAAATGAAGAAAGTAATGAAAACTGTTCTGAAAGGGCCCATTACTGAAATTATTTGCAGTCCCACTGGAAACTGAGGTCCTTTAAGCAGGCTCCAGACATCATAAGTTTTTACTTACTAGTGTCTCATTTTCTAAGGGTGTTCTGCAAGAGGAAATTAGTCATGGTGGGGGAATAAAAGGATTATCTCAATGAATATCAGATTCTCCAGTAAGTGCAGACAATAAATTGGTCATTAGTAGACTAGCCTAATCCACATAATAAAATTTTATTAGTATGTGGATCCACTTGAACTTCTGTATTGCAGGGTATCTCTGGGTTTGTTGGTTGGGTTTGGTTTGGTTTTTTTCTTATTATTTTAATGTAAGGTACTGGTTTTACAGGAAACTCAAAAGCTTGTGCCCCTTTGGATATTGTATTCCGAAAGCTTATGGAGAGGGGTGTGGAACATAATCCTGAGATAGGTTAGAGAATTTGAACTTCTGGTATTTAAAAGTGGTCCTGATGCACCTGAAGAACATCAGGACAGCAGAAAGTGAATGGTGGCTGCTTCTGCTGCTGAAGGGGGGAATGTATTTCAGTCCTTTTGTCTGTGGTCTCTGCTCTCATAGTCAGAAGGGACTTTGTGCTTCCTTGTGGAAAATTTGAAGCTTCCATCAGATGGGGGGCAGGGTGATCTCATGCTTGACTTAGGCTGCCTAAGGTAGATGGGGATGTGATAGCAGGGAAAGGTAGTCTGGAAAAGGAAGTCTGTCCATATCTGCTGACCTATGGAGGGAGCACCCTCTTGTATAGGAGGTGGGGAGAACTGTCCTGCTGTCTCCCCTCTTCTTGCAGTGAGATGAGTCCAGGAACAAGACATGCAGATGCAGGAGCAAGACAGGATGCAGGAGCAGGTGGACATAAGCTGCCTTTCAGCTGACTGTGCTTCCTGTTGCCATGTCAGGGATGTTACACATACCTTTTGTAGAGCACTTCCAGATCTAGGGGTGTAAATGGACATATCAAAAGTAATTAACATTAAAACTGTTGGAAATTATTTTGTGTTGTGTGTTGAAATCCTCTGCAGCTCATCTTTAAAAGCAGCAGCAAGATGTGATAGTTAACACCAACAGAGAATAAATTGTTGCAGCCATCTGTCTGACAGACATCAGTGTTTAAAAACCCCTTTGCCTACGCTTCTCTCATTGACACAGTAGCTGGTCTTAGAAATTCAATTTTCCACGAATGAAGCTTATTGCAGACTGCAAACTGTTCACCAATTTGATATTTAATTGGGAGGTTAGGCCTCTTGATGATGTGCCAGCCTCCCTTGTCCCTTTTGGAAGTGAGCCTCAGGTGTGAGCTGCATTGTCTTCCAAAATAACTGATACCATGTCTGAGTTTCTGAGGTTTCAGATGTCCTTGCAGTTTAGGTATCTAAGCAGAAGATAGGAATTGTGCATGCAGGATGGCATTCATTTCAGTATCATTTTTTCAGTTAATGAAGTTTATCAACAGGTGTGGGCGAGTTTGTTTCAAACTCAGTGATTCACAGCATGAACTGCCAGTTAATTATTACTTGCTTTTTTTTTTAACTCTGCTTACTCATCTTCACTTTGTTCTTAATCTAGGTTTCTCCTTTGATAATGTGGAGCCGTGGAAACACTCATTTCAAAATAATTAAAAACAAGTCATTAAAAAAACTCCTACACTACCATTATTTACCTTTACCTCTTCAATTCCTGATCCATCCCACTTTCCTTTCTAGTCTTACCCATTTTCCCCTGTGTAACTTAAAAGTGTCTCTCCCTCCTGACTTGAGGGTTCAGGTGCTGGTGTGTGTGGAGGTCTGAGTAGGTCAGGGTGAGTTGTATCCTACAAAGTCACCTTGGCCCCCATGTGCCCAGGGTGGATCAGGAGCTGGTATTAACAGCAGGGATAGTGTGGTGTGACAGGTACAGGTGGGATTGTGGAAGGGTGCTTCAGCAGCAGGGTCAGTAACTGGGGCCACTGCCTGGGCAGAGATCTGTACCTGCTCCAGGGCTGGGAATTAACTCATGAGATAAGAGCCATGATCCCCTTGGCTGGAGCTGAGGTGACTTACTGGCTTTCTATAGCCCTGATTTACCCACTTTCTGAAGTAGCAAAAATCTCTCTGTGATGCTTGATACTGATTTTCGTTTGTGTGGCCTCAGGACTTGCACCCAGCAATGGACCTGTTTGTTATCTGTGTGTGATAGTGAGTAATGTTGGACCTGGTTGTTGACAAGCTGGAAATAAGAGAAGCTGCTCACAGTTTATCATTAAGAAAGTCATCCACATACTCTGTTTTTCTGTTATTTCGCTCTGGGGTTACCTGGGGTACTCAGTGGTGTCCATTCCAGGCTACAGTAGCTGACTACACACACAGAGCTGGTGGGAATCAGAGGAGGAAAAAGCAGCTGGTTAAGGTCTATATTGACATTGGAGAGCAGTGTTGATTGAAAGGGCTCCTTCTAAAGTCCAGCCCTCTCCTGTGACTATGCCCATTGTAGGGATATTTGGAATCCTGGTATCATCTGGAACTTGGCTGGTGAGTTCTGTGTGCCATCTCACTCTGCACTTGACTTGCCAAAAACTCTGTTCACACAAATGTTTGGGGAATCCTGTATTCCTCTTCAGAAACTTGGCAGCTCATCCAATTTGTGAAGTATGATCTGATAATGAAATTTATTGGATGCTCTTTGGTAATCTTGACTAAGAAGCACTGAAGTTTTCAGAAACTAGTGCAGGTGATGTTAATTTTGTCTCCATTCTCATTCCGAGATCAGGAAAAAGATGCTTCCACTTACATTGCTGTGTTTTGTTCCTCGGGGCAGACCCAATATGATGAATAGATCTGCAATATCCATTATCACTTTACTACTGCAAATGGTCATGAGCCTTGTGAGGGATCCTGCCTTGGGTGTCATTTTATGAAACAGGGATATTCTTTTATTCTCTTGAAGATGATAAAAGAGACATATATGATAGAAATCTGGAAAGGAGCAGTAAAAAAACTAAGTAAAGTAGATTTTTGGTTATGAAATAGTAGGACTGGGAAAGAAGTAAGGAAGACATGTGCTTACTATAGGAGAATCATTAAGTATGTACAGATGTTCCTTTGTTTCATTTACAATACAAGTTTTATCTTTTCATGTTGTGTTTTATTATTTTAGGTGTGTGGAGAATGTCTCTTCTAGTTACTGCCTTTTAAACGTTTTTTTAACCCTTAAATCCCTACTGGGATTTGCAATCCAGAAGCATTTGTTTTCAAATTGCACTGCAGTTGCAATTATTGGAATGATTGGTGCATCTTCCAAGACCATTTCACAATCCTTCCTACAACTTTTACCCAGACATTGAGGTGCTTTAGGAGAAGAGTATGAGTTGAATTCTTGGGGGAAGGATGGATCTGTGGTTCCTGAACACCAGGCAGTACCAGAGACCTTTCGTGGGTCCCCTGGTTTATCGTAAGGTGATTCCCTGCCTTGGAGGCAAATTGTTGAATCCCTGGGTCAGAGTACTGCTGCAGTCAAATCATCTCTTTAGTTTTCTGTGGCGATATCCACCATGATTCCTAGTTTTCTGGAAGCAGCAAGGATTTTAATGGTTTAAAAATTGAATTCATTCTGAGCTTAATTGCTGTTTTCTGCCTAATTACTTTTAATTCTCTCTTGGATTTTTTCAGTTCTAAGAGGACAGAGTAGAACTTAGTTCCTAAATTGCCAACTTTCTAGCCTGATTCCTGCGCTAAGCTGACCTTCTGTCAACAAATGTTAAATGAATTAATTTGCATAGCAAACAGATGCAAAGTGCTCCTTTTTCCAGGGGTACCATCTGTAGTTGCAGCATTTCTTGTCAGTTCTCCAAGTACACAGAAATTCACGTTCACAAATAGCCTCAGGGTTCAGAGCCCTGGCTGAGGGTGTATGAACACAAACTGCACCCACCTGACTTCTCCTAAAAACACGCATTCTTCAGATGGAGATCGCACATAACAGCTTGTCCAACATCAGCCCTGAGAAGGGAAGGGACAGCCTGGTGGCTAGAGCTGGAACAGGAGACGCGAGAAGTGTGGATTTATTAGCTGTTCTGCTACAGCACTGACATAATTACAGGCAAGATTAATGGTATAAACCTTTTTGTGGTCTGATTTTTAATAGCCCTGTCTCCTTCTGGCTTTGGTGAGGTTCAGGCTCCTAAGTGCCTGAGGGGATCTAGACTTCACTGATCTTCACTCTCCTGTCTTTAATGTGGGACTGGCACCTTTGTGTGTACCTTCCCCTGAAGTTGGTAAATACCAGTAGTTAAAGGATTTTGAAATGTGCCTTTTTCTGAGGAGCACAGAGAGCATTACACTGCATGCATGTACATCTTGTCCTGCAGGTGTCATTTGCCTTCAGTCACAGGTAATGCTGACAGTCCTGTCTTTCTATATTTTTAACACATGTGTGTACCCAGACAGGCACTGCACACACTGTTTGAATCAGGAGTGTGTGAGTCTATGAGGCACATGGAGGTAAAGAAGGTTGGTCAAGCAACATGAGGTTTTGTTTGGGCAGAAAAGGTCTCTCTCTTTGCCTCCTGAAAACACCTGTACTGAGTTTATCAGTGATGTTGGTGTGCCTGTTTTCTTTTCCCATCTCTGCATGCTGAATATGAGGAACAAAAAGAAGTAAGGTTGCCAAAGCCAGGTTCTTATGCCCTCCTTTCTTATTAATGATTAATGTGTGGCTTTTCTCTGAAGAAAAGTGCCTGGGAATTAGAGCTTTCAGAGTGCATTACTCTCAAGCTCTATCCATCTTTACATCCTGCAGGCATGATAATAGTATGTGGTGACAGTCACATAATATTTGTCCTATGTGCACTTGTACTGGAGCCAGCCTTCACCTGCAGCTGACTGAAGTAAGAAGGCACTTAAGTGCAAATCTTTGACCTGGAAGTGCTGCCTAGTGCAGAGCAGGGCACAGGAGGTGAGGCTCAGGTGATGCTGCGGCGGTGCTGCCAGACGAGCTGCCCTTGGTGTCAAGGGAACTTTGCTCACTGAAGCATGGCAGAACAGAGAAGATGGAAACCAAAGGCTGAACCTGAAAACTCACATTTCCTTCTTTTTTGTCAGCAGTAAATTTGCAGTAGTACAGAGCCCTGCTTGGCACCTACGCTTCTCCCCAACTCCAAAAAGAGTTCTGACAAAGTCATTTGTTCAACGCTGCCTCTTACTCAGGGAGTTCCCCTATCCTAGTTCAAGCAGTCATTTCCTATGGTTTTGCAGGGCAGTTACTAACCAAGATCGTCTGGAGAGGACTCCCTCCAGAGGTTAATGCTACCCTGTCCCACCCAGAGCTGAGGGCAGATGCTGCCATGTCTGTCCCCCCACTCACCTGCAGTGTTTGGAGGCTGCTGTGCTCAAGTTGTGTTCAGAGAAGGTGCAGCATGGAGATGGATGCCGCAGGTACTGGAGCTGGTGATACTGTCAGTCTTTTGGTGTGCAACAGGTGCTTTTGAGCTGGACTTTGAGAGAAGGAATAGTTCGAGAGAGAGATAAAAGCGGAACTGAAATTTGCCTGTGAATCTTCACTTTGGAGGCAGCAAGCAGCACAAAAAGGGAGAAGCTTATCTGCCCAACCCAGACTGGAAAAAATCAACTCAAATTAAAAACCCACACAAAAGAGAGGAGTGAGCGAAGGCAGTTTCTTAATTAGCTTACTGATACTGTGCAGGATCACAGCATATGGCTGTCCTGGGGCTTATATGATGAGCAGAGCGTTTAATTCGTGCTAGTAAGGAGCTGTTAGGGTTCCTCCTGACAGTTCCTGATGTTTAGCTTGTAATATAAATAAATTATGCATAGATTTTAGCAGCAGAGACATAACCTAGTTACATGCAACCTTAATGCTTTGCAATCATATCTTGAGGTATAAATTTAAAGTTGTGCACTTGCTCACTGCCTTCTGTCATTACTTAGGAATGAATCTAGGTCCCTCCTCCCTTGGCTGTCAGGAAAGGCAATCTGCAAAAATGTCTATTGCTGTGGTGGGATGAAGAGCAGGACTGCAGCAAAGCTCACTGCAGTCACGGTAATGGACATAGTCTGCTTTGGAAGGCATGTGAGCCATGATCCTTTGTTAGACTAATACCAGTGCATTTCTGTATTTTTGAGATTCCTTTCACATGGCAGCAAGCATGTGTGATAAAACAAGCAGAGCCCCTTGGCCTTTCCTCCAGGCAGAGACTGGAATAATTTGGAAGCAAAGTAGCTGCTGGGCATCATGGACTTCTCGTGTAATGTGTTTCTGCATCATTTTGCATTACAGGAGAGCAATCTAAGGCCCTCCAAGTAGGTCATGCAGGAGATAACCAGTCAGCATTTTACTGAAGAGGCATTACGAGATGTTTTGGGTATAGAATGGTACAAATAACAAGGTACAGATGTCAAGTACCTCCTTCGTTCAGCTATACTCTTGAGCCCCAGCCTGTTTCAGAGGGCTCTTCTGAGCAGTGCTGACTTGGGTATGAGGTGTGACAGGGTGCCTTGCAGATCTCCTGCTCTGTGCCAGTGTCACTGGAGCACAGACTAACCTTGTGAAGCCCTTTTTTGGGGTGGCTTTTGCTATGTCCTCTTGGGCATTCGGTCAACTAAACAAAACCAATCACTTTATTTAAATAGGTGGAAGGGTTTACATGCAAAGAAAGTGGGGCTGCTCTGCTGCTTCTGTCTTGGGTATAACTGATCAGTGAATGCTGGGGTGGAGCAGCAATGTCCAGTGTGATTTCCTGCTCAGGTCTGAACAGCTGCTCCCTACGTAAAGCCCCATCAGTAGAACTCCTCTGGCTTCCTGTGCATTTCATTTGGATTTTGGCTTCTTTCTGCTTTCTTTACCATATTCTCTGCTTGATTTCTGATTGAGCTCTCTGCTGCCAAACTCCATTGTGCTGTACAGGGCCCTCTGACCAGAGCTACCTGGATCAGGCTGTCTTTGTGTCACAGGCATCCTCTTTCTTTTTGTCTCTTGTTTTCAGAACAATGAACTTTAATACCAATTAAACTTTCTGGTACTTCATGTGAACTGAAGTATGGAATCCTTTCTATTTCTGCATGAAATGATGGAATGATTTTTAAGTTTTGTATATTCCTCCTTCGAGACATAGCAGACCTAGAAATATACTTGGAAATAGATTGCATTTACTACAACTATTATTGATCCATCTTCTTTGGCTGGCATCCCAATAAAAATTTCTTCATTGTGAAGCAGAGTGTGGGTGTGGAAGGGTGTTTGTGTAGCAAGGGTTCTGCCTGCCAGAGTAGGTGCACAGAACAACTAATATATTTTAAGTTAGACTTGTGAGAAGCTGGTAGTCTTTTATCAGCTGAAGTATGCAAAACTCAGGGTCTGGACAGCAAAGCCTCAGTGATGGTGCTGGTCAGTGTCTAGCAAGGGGTTGGAAAGACTCATCACTGTCTATGCTTCAGCTCTCAGCTGTGATTATTCCAGGGAAAGGTGGAAGTGTTACTAGGAGGAGCTCTCAAAAATTTCCAGTTCAGCTTCCTATTTATAGAAAAAGCAAAGTCTCCAAGCTGTTGTCTTCATTCCCAGCTAGATGTCTAAACAAAGTGCTTTTTACACCTGCTGAACCGAGGCGGGAGAGTAAGTGTTCAGTAACACTCTAGCCTCAGCTTCGTCTGCAGCACCGTGGGATAGCAACTGATGGTGCTCTCCAGAAAAGTGACAGACACAGCAACAGTCTTGGAAAAACTAATCTTAATTTTCAGAGAAAAACGTGTCTCTGCCTTTATTTTCAAGTTTCTCTTCATCATTTAAAAAAAAAACCAAACCAACGTTCCAAAAGCTTTCCACATCTCCACTCTGTCTGTCAGATTGTTAGGGAGAGCACAGAGGGGGCATTGCCACATGATTGCATTGAAAGAGTGCAAATTAACTACCCTGTGCTTAATTACTTCTAAGTCTTTTCTCCTGAAGATAATTTTGGTGTGTGGCACAGACAGTAGTAACAGCTCATCTCTCCTAGGGGTGATGAATGCCAGCTCTGTTCTGCAGATGTAAATGTAGCATTCAGAATTGCATATTACTAAGACAACTCTTTGGTGATAATGATAACCTTATCTAAGGCCTGAACAGATTTCTCAGCACATTAGCCCCCATTTTCTGAAGCCTTTAATACCAACAGACTGCATTCCTGGCCTGATGTGTTACTGTGCTGGTAGGTATTTACTTTTATTTAACATTTACTTAGTGCTTCTTTGTTTTGTTTGGGTTTTTTTTTCCCCAGGGAAAGCATCTATTGCAACATCCTTACAAATTCTCTTTCACTCGTCCTGGCCAGTCTGGACTCCAAGAATTTGAGGAAGAGTCCAGGTTGCTTTTTCCAGCTAAAGGCTAGAGATTTAAAATCTCTGGAATGAGATTGTGCTTTACTGTTTCACAGAAAATCAGTTACCCAGTTGGTTTCTTTCCTATATACTTTGAGTGACATGGGCAGTAATTCCATGTTTTGCTTCTAGAATTGTTCTTCAGACTGTGTTGTGTATCTTTACAGAAAGCACACTGAAGGTTTCTATTACCCTTTGCAGTGTGACATAAGAAAGATACTTCTGTTCTTAAAATGCATTTTTCATTTAATAGACTCTTGGAAAAGCATTGAAAAGCAGGAAAGTCAGGGAAAGGAGCAGAGGCCTTTCTGGGGCTGAAGAAGCAAGGGAAGCAGACTGTACAGAGCACTGGGGATGAATGGCAGGTCTCATTTGTCACTGGTTTGTGTAAAAATAGTTCAGGTTGTTGCTCCTCACCATTCCCACCCTTTTGAATGGGCAGTCAACTTTATTTTCACTTGTCACAGGATATTTGCCCATCATCACTGTCTTGAAATCCCTGCAGAGTTCCTTTTTCAAGTCGTTCAAACTTCAATAAGTAACACTGACTTATATCTACAGAGGTTCTTGATACTAATTTGCCCCAGCAAGCAAATCACTGAGATCATTTGTTTAATTCTGAAATCTTGAGGCCATTCCAGTTGTTGCATGGCAGCCTGTCTCCTAAGTAACAACCTTAGCAGCACTTCAGCTGTGGTCTCAGCTGCTTTTCTGTTTGGTGTCTTGCGTGAAACACTCCATCCACTGAAGAATTACTTCTGGTGTAAAACAATACTTGTTTAATGTGTAGAAAAGTTCAATGAAAAGCAAAACTCTCTACTCCATCCCGGTCTGGGTGCCATATGTTACGTATCTCCATTGAGTTTCTGGAAGTTTCTGGCCAGGGTAAGGCTTTGTTTAAGGCTTAGAGATGTCTGGCATAGTTGTGCATGGATCAGAAATGCAGGTATTCCCACCGGGACTGGGAGATCTTCACTGCCTTTTGCTGTGCTGGAGCAGCAGGAGGAGTAGACTCACGAGGCAGGTGCTGATCTCCTTGGGCTTAGTCTGTCTGAGGTCTGCCTGGACTGCTGGGATAAGGATGGGAGCTGAGCTCTCCCGTAGGTCTGCCTTACAGACAAGGAAATGGGGTTTGTTCTTCCATGGTAGATAAATCCCATGGGCTGCAGGAAGCTCATTACCCGAGGAGGGAGGACTAACAAAATCGCAAGAGCTGGGTATTTATAGAACAGATGTTTCTGCATGAGATGCTCATAAGGATACATTTTGTGATGCACTAGTTAAAACATTAAAACTGCAAAGTTTGATGTCTGGATAACTTAGTCATAGCATTAATTAGCTATTAACTTGATCCTGCAGAGTTTTCATGCTTATTTATGTGTGATATGTGGGAATTTTTTCTTGAGGCATTAATTTTCAGTAGATTTTTCTATAGTTGAAGAGACAGTAAGTGATATCATCAGGCCACACTCTTACTGATGCACTTCTAAAATATTTTTTTTCAATTATAGCCTTATCAGTGTCTACCTTGATATTAACCCCAGTGCAGATCACTAAATAAGAAGGCAGGATACACAATACTGTGATGCTGTTCACAACCAAAGCAGTACAACAAAGGTGGTGCAATGGTGGTAGCACAAATGAACCACAGAAAAATCTCTTCTGAATGGGCCAAAGGACAAGGAAGGTGTGAAGGTTGAGCTGGTTTGCCTTTTTTTTAAAGTCTGTAAGTGTTACTTATGAATTCTAACACTTAATGAGGGAATAAAAGATGTGATACAGAGCTCCAGATAAGGCCATTTATAGTGCATTTCTGTCACCCTGAAGCTCAACAAGTAGTGTTCCCCATTAATAGATGTGCTTGAATGTGGAGCTGCTATCATTTACTGTTGCAACACCTGAAAGGTATCTCAGAGAATTTGAATTCTAATTTCAGTTTCATAAAGATGTGGCGTTAAAATTCACATTTGTGTTTTTGATACAAAAGGATTAGTACATCTGGAGATGGGAAAACAGCATGTAGAATTCTCTTCCATATATCCTGTGGAACTTTTTAATATCCACTTACATGCCTCCTATCATCCATTGCTAGAGGTGAGGCTGTGTTAGGATTTGAGGAAAAGATTCATTTATCTGTGCATTTCATTTGTGTTCTTAATTGAAAGTTAATGTGCTGTTACAGCAACCAGCTCACAATTAAGTGCCTTCAGATTTTGAGAGGTCTCTGAGAAAATGTGGGTTTTCTTAGCTATCCAATTAACACAGCAGCCTGCCAGGATGACCAGGACACAGGAGGGGGGACCATGATTGATTTGTTAATTACTTGGAGATTGGCAGTCCCTCTAGTTAAAAGCAAAAACTGGCTGCTTGATCCTGATAGCAGAAGGTAATGATGGTGTCCTGAGCTTTTGAGAGGTAACCGTGCATGGGTTTGTGGGATTCAAAGACCCTGAAAGCTGAAAGGTTGTTTGTGTTATCATCGAAATTACTGCATTTCAGCTTTGGGAAGCCCTTTCGTATATGTTTGGTCAGTGAGTACTCTTAAGAACAATTCTGTCACTTCATTTTCCCCCCAAAGAAAAAAAAAGGAGGGGGGGGGGGGGGGGGAGCATTTGGAACATTGACAAGAATTTTTTTTATTTATTGGGTAATGGCAGGTTGATGTTCATGCAAGGCTGGGGTATCAGTTTGTGCTCACTGGATGAGCAAGGCCAAGTTCAAAGGTCCTCTCTGACAGTTTCTGCAGTCATTGATAAGTGTAACTTTTAACTCCAGGTAGCCTTTCACTCTGTTTCACTTCTTCTAGCTGTGTCATTCTCTGGTGCAGTGTTTTGAGAAATTTAAAGCAATGTAAACTGTTGCCCTTTACTTACTAAGGTGACTGATCCAGGCTTTGTGCTGAATCTGCTGCACACAGCTTTTTCAATTTCTGTGGCTATGATACTGCTGAGCAATCTCGTGACTTTGCTTGTTTTTCCTAAGGTGGTGAAATTGTATTTCATTTTAAAACTGCTGGTTTTGAAATTAAAATATTGGATTGCATATTGTTTGCTCTACAAACTCTGGCACTGTTTGGGATGTATCCCTGGACTCACCAGCAAAGCAGAGAAACGTGTTTGTAGGCACCTCTGGGATTGTGTTGCCCCTTTTATTCAGGCTCAGAGGGTTGCAGATGTGCATTGCCCATACCTTACTGAGATTCAGTAGGTTTGTCAGTCTGCTTGGCCTCCTAATTGTTCATCCAAGGTGATGAGTTCTTAATAATTGTAGTATAAATTAATGCACCTTTAACTTTATAGTGAAGGTTACAGGGCTGAATTTTCTTTCAACTGTCTCCTGTCAGGAATGTAAGCTCAGATGGAGCAGAAGCACGCAGAAGACTAAGGGAGTGTGATGGCTTGGTGGATGCTCTCCTTCATGCTTTGCAGTCTGCGGTTGGCAAGAAGGATACGGACAATAAGGTGAATTTGAGTATCAAAATATAGTGGATGATTCCATTAATTTAGGCTGAAGTGTTGCTCTGGGATCCAACTTCTGTTTGCTGGTATCAGAAGAGGATTATGCTTGCGTTAGAAAATAGAGCAATTATCTTCCTCTCCTCTCTGGTATCTGTGGTTCTGCTGATGGGGTATCGGCAGGATGCTGCTCTGTTTCTCTCTGTGGCTGATGAGGGGAGAAGAGGCTGGTGGCTGAGAGAGGTGGGGAGAGTAGTCCTTTGTTGTCAGTGACATTATTGCTATTGTTCTGTGTTATTTAATTGGCATTTATAAGTGCAGTCTCCAAATCAGAATTGAGTCCTACTTGCACAAAGCAGCAAAGGAGTCAGTTCCCATTTTAAAGACTTTATTCAGCACCATCTCTAAAGACTGAAGTGCTTAGACATTAAGAAATGTTTTCAGACATGCAGCACTTGTCACTGTGGCTTTTTTCTCTTTTTTTTGGTGCAGATTCTATTAATCTGTTTTTATCATCATCTCATCCCATGGCACTTAAAAGTGTATTTATATGCATGAGGAATATCATAACTTTAACCTGTTTAAAAAAGAGCATACTATTTCTTTATATCACCAGAAGGCTTGTAAAGCACCATTATTTTATTCTTTTTGAGTCTCACCATGTGATGGCCTGTGCAAGGGAGTTACAAAGCCCTGTTACTTAATCAGGTAATTTTGGAAGTGGATTTTGTAACCACCTGGTGGTTTCCATTGCAACCTACAGAGCATTGCTCTTGTCAGAACCCGAAGTGCTGTGGATTAGCTATAGCTACAGGACAACGTGTGTTCTCATTGAAATCCTCGCAAGGCCTGGGTTTTGACCCAGAGAAAATTTAATAAAATAGGCCCCTTGGAGATTGTAAACGTTGGAAGAACGAGAGAGAGACTTGGATTAAAATAAGATCCTTATATGATCATTTTCTGCTGTGTGTTTGATCTTCTGGTGAATTGTATTCTTTATGTAAGATCAAGTGGTATTTTTGATTAGAGAGTTTTCATTTTGAATGGATACTATTTATGAAGTGCTTCACTTTTGGAAGAATAAAATCGGGTTTAGAAGAAGAATGAACTTTAATTTAAGGGTCTTGACTAAATCTTCCTTGAGAGCTACATGGCTTTGTCCTGGGACAGGTGGCCTTCTTTTTTCAATTTCCACAAGCCCTCTTCTGTACAGTATAATGGTTTGCAGGTAAGAGGGTGCAATACTTCTAATAACATAAATTTCTCTGTAACAGTCTGTGGAGAACTGTGTGTGCATCATGCGGAACCTTTCCTATCACGTCCACAAAGAGGTCCCTGGAGCTGATAAGTACCAAGAACTGGATGCTGGTCAGACTACAGGCACAGGAGGCTCTCAGAAGAAGAAGAAAGATGATGCTGGATGTTTCGGTGGAAAAAAAGCCAAAGGTATGTGTTGCAAAAAGCTCAGAACTGAAAATGGATTTGGGGATAAATGTTGCTGTGCAGTCCTGCTCTTGCAAGCACATTCATCGTGCTTGTTTAGGATGATGCAGTTTGTGCAGTGCTGGCAGAGTCCTGGCATGTGTTTATCTCCTATGTTGCATCACTGTTAGATATTTGGGATTCTTTTTTCCACAATTGCTGTAATGTTGTTTGGTTTTAAACAGGAGTGCTGCATGTTGACAGATGACATTCTGCTGTTGGAAAAAGGTGGATGTGCTCTGCCTCTCCTCTGCATTGCTGTGTTCTTGCATCTGTCCAATCTCTGCTTAGTCCCCTTGCCTGGCTGTGCAGCATGTGTCCCATCCTTGGGAAGCCAGGCCAGCATGGATCCATCCATCCCTCCCCATGCATGGCACTCCTGGCTGTACATCATCCATGCCTCGAGACTCTCATATTTGAAAACCAACTAAAAGCCTCCCCTCCCACTCAACCAAAATGTACAACTTCCCAATTCAATCACTATTTCAGGAATTTAAATTGCAAACACGATTTTGTAGCTTTTAATTGTCAGTCACTTTTAGACCTGTTCTCTCCTCTGGGGTATGAGTGTTGCAAATGAGTTTCATTATAAGAGAGGATTAATAGTTTCAGTAACCCCCCCCCCCTTCCACATTTCCTTTACAAAGGGACGCTCAAATTATATCTGTTTTCTATGTTGTTTTAGAGAATTACTGTTCTACACTGAATTCTGTTTTCTTTCCTTTTTTAGAGAAATTAGTATTCTAGATGAATTCAGAGATAATTAATTCCATTTTCTATCTAGGCTTCATTCTCCTCATTCATGTGTACACATACCCTGGCTTCTTATTTATAGGCAGGTATAAGGAAGGGTTTTGCCCCTAAAGAGCTGATATGGAGTTGTTTGAACTTGATAGACTGTGTGCTGCACGACTCTTTGATCTGACCTGTACTTGTTATTAAAATATTAAGTGTTTCCATATGTGTTAGGGAAGTCATCACAGCATGAACTTGTTTTTGCAGACTAGTCTGTCATCAACTACATTTAAACTGTTTTAAAAAAAATTGATGGGAATCTTCTAATGACTGGGGGAAAAACTAAAGAAATAATTCTGCCTGGCTGGCCAGCCTGTTCTCACAGGGAGTGACTGAACCTGCTGTGGGATACTCTTTGGAAACCTTGCAGGTGTGCTGATTCAAGCCTGCTCCCTGCCACTTGCAGTCCCTGTTGTTGCTTTGCTTGAGAGCAGCACAGTGCATGGAAACACTTTCAGATGTGAAAGCCCTGAATG
The DNA here is from genome assembly GCA_024500445.1 of Entomyzon cyanotis. Taxonomy (NCBI): domain Eukaryota; kingdom Metazoa; phylum Chordata; class Aves; order Passeriformes; family Meliphagidae; genus Entomyzon; species Entomyzon cyanotis. Next base: position 7,148,746 of record JAKEPQ010000852.1, read on the forward strand.
CCCCTGTGGGAGGAGGGTGTTGTGCTGAGGGACCCCTCTGCTCATCCCCTCCATGGCAGCAAACAGGGAGCACTCTCAGGTGTGTCCCATGCCAGGTGTCTGCCTGGACCAACCTAGAGATTCATTTTCTGGGTCTGTGCACCCAGGTGGTTTCTCTTCATCATCTGAAGCACCAGCTCATGTCTTTTTGGACAAATAGGTCTCAAAATCACCTGACACTGATGATGAGCCTGTGGATTGCAGCAAGCAGTGCAGGCACTCCGTGACAGCTTGGGTTTGGTTCTGTGTGTTCAGCAGGAAATGACAATGTATTTTAATGTTTTTTTCCACTTTATTGCGGTGCTCTTTTGAAAGTGGGCTGTTCCCTAGAGGGAAATCAACTAGTGATAATGCTGAGCTCACAGCTCATAGGATGTAGATCAAAAGAATAGAGGCTATCAGACCACTGTTGTGCTTCAAAAATAAAAAATAAAGTCCATTCATAAATGTGTTTTTAAAATCATAAAGAGAAGCTCCCTTGTCTCACTGTTAAATTTATGTGGATACTGCTCTGAACCTACCTTAATTTTCTCAGTCTAGAACTTCAAAATCAATCAATTCTCTCCTCTCCTGTTCACTTAATCTCACAGTGTTTCCATGTTTATTTTATTTTATTTCATGGTCATTGATCACAGCATTTCAAACACCTCTGCAAAGGGCTAGTCATCCTTCTGTCCCCTCAGTTCTGTGAGTACCTTTTCATTTAATGAAAAGAGAAAAAAAAAAAGCTGTGCAGAGAAAAATTGGGGGTTTTCAGCAGGAACAAAAGGGAGAGAAAGTGGAATACCTTGGTTCGGTTTGGTTTTTTAATTGATGAAACTTCTTTAGTCTTGTAGTACTCAGGTTTTGAACCTGTTCTGTGAAATTCTGCCTCTTTGTGACTGTTCCTTTGTATTTTCTTCATCCTGTAAATTTTTGTTTTCCTTTTGCTGCTTTTCTGGTAATTAGAGGAGTGGTTCAATCAAGGTGAGTCTGCAATACTTTCTTTTCATCATCCCCATAATATGCTTTGTTTGGCTTTCTCATGCGAGGCTAAGAGCTGAGATCAAGGTCTTGTGCTTCTCCTCTGCTTCCCCAGCGCATCTTTCTGTTCATTTCAGCAGACATGGAAAAATCCTCTGAGGGAGCTTTTGCAGTTTGGTCATTCCACACCAAGAATGGAAAACACACGGGTTTATCCACTCCTGGTGTAAGTGCACTAAGGGAATTGATGTGCCGCTGGCCTGCTAACCCCGGGAGAGCAGGAACACCCAATGTGTGAGCTGCCTCACCAGCCCTGTCAGATGGAAGGCTCTGCTGGCTGGGCTGGGCAGTGGAAGTAGCCGTGAGCCTCAGCAGCTTGGATGTGTATTCTCGGGGGTCCTTGGCACTTTCTGTGCTTGGGCTCATGCCTGGGCTGCTGCAGCTTTGTTACTGGCGCACAGAGGAGCTGGATGAAGCTACCCCCAATACCTGCCTCGGGTCATTGGCTTGCTTCTTGACCCAGCACAAGAAGTAAAATTGCATGTGGAATACACAAGTCTGAGGCTAAAGCTTCCCTCGGCTGGGAAGTTGATGGGCTGTGGGTGCCTGAGTGACTCTGTTACTGAGACTGATTGAGGAGTGAAGGCAGGGATGTTTTCAGGTTGTGGCACTTCAGATCATGAGTTCTGGAGGGTTGAGCCAAAGGAGAAATGTTGGGGGGAAAAACCAGCCAACCAAAATCTAATTGCTGCACCCAACAAATGGTGCTGGGTTGCTGTATCCAGTGTTCTGCAGGACACTCATTTTGGACTATGAGTGGTGACCCTGTGGAGGATGGACTTGGCAGGACAGAGCTCTCAGCCCTTGATTTCTGTCACTCCTTTGTGGCCAGTTCAGTGGCTATGTTAATGAGCACTGGGGAGAATAAGGTGGAGCTGTTATGAAGAAGTACTTTCCCTTAAACTTTTACTTCAACCAGAAAAAAGGCATTTGGGAATTAACCCTTCATCAGAAATGGTCTGGCTGCACCATGGTTTGATTATCCAGTAAAGCAAAATGACATTTGAGGAAGATCAACAACAACATTAGTAGCTAGTAACACTGGGTCACAATTCAGAGTCTGTATGGAGTTTCTGACAGATGGAAAATGCTGAAGGTCATGTTTTGGTTGTTTCTTACATAATGAAAAGTGGCAAGGGGGAAAAGGGAAAGAATTTTAATCCCTCTTTTTCAGAGACTGTAAATTGCATCTTGCACAAGCAAGTCTCATGTCAGGCAGTTTTCCCAAACCAGAGTGCTGTGCCAATCCTAGAGCAGGTCTTATAAAACAGCCCTTCTAGTAGTCATGTTCAAAACTGTGTCTTGCCAAAGTTTGGAGCTGTGCTTCTGATCCAACAGCATTGGCTTTTCTCTGACACACCTCAGGCTGGAGAACCTGGAGATGGGTAGAAATTGAAATGTACAAAAACAGGATCTTAAACTTCTCTCCTACCACAAGCCCAGTTTGTTCTGTGGTTTCAGCATCCCTGTGGTGCACAACCTGATGGTGAAAATCCAGGAAGCGACAGTGGTGTGCTCGATACAAATTCCAGTGGCATGGATTGTGTGTGTGTTCACATCCCTGTTGTGAAGAAGTGCACGGGGATGGAGCAGCATGTTCAGAGCTGCAGAATCTGGCAGCAATGCTGAGTTTCTCAGGTTGTTAGTTGGCCATGGAGATGGCTGATAAGGTTGTAATCAGTAGACTCTTGAACTTGCTAAATTTGGTCACCTTTTTAGAAACTCCAATATTAATGAAAGTCAAATGGGAAAAACAGCTACTGAGCCTCAGATTGAAACCTTTGCTTTCTGGGTGGATTTGTTTTGGAGTCTTTCGCAGCTTGCTCATCTTGTCTCTGCAGGAAAGCCCTGTAAAATGAAGGTGCTTGGGCTATTTCCAAACAAAATCCATTTGATTAAGCAAGTAATTTGTAAAGTTGAAAGCCCCGTGGTCAGAGCTCTGTGTTCAGAACTGCTGCCATTGGTAAGCAGCTGGCAGCTTCTGCTTTGAACAGACAGGCTTTGGCCTGTGAGGTGGGAGTTGCTCAGAGGGTTGAGGCACAAACCAGCAGAGGCTCCTCCAAACCAGCCAGTGTTTGCTGTCTGGCCCAGAAATGGAGAGACAGCCACTGAGGAGCCCAGGGCACAGGTGGAGGGTGCTGTCTGTATGAAAGATGGGTTAGTAAATAGGCAGCTGCTTTGACATTCCCAGTTCAAAAGTAGCAGCCAACGCTGCACTCCTGGACAATTGCCTCCTTAACAAGTTGTGCACAGACACAGTGCTTGCTAAACACTGCCACTGGGAAGAAGGGAACTCCTACTGTGCCATCTCAGTTCTGCAGGGCTGATAGAAGTGCCGAACCAACTTTTAAATTACAGAGAGACGTTCTGAAATGAGTAGTTGTGTTTAGTAAGATTAGGCTCTCTGAGAACATGTTCTGAGGTTTAAACTGTCTAATGGCAGAGACATGAAATTGGGGGTCATGTGAAAAAACAGTTTGTCCTACTTGTAGATAAGATGGAGTCACATTTATTGGTCTGCCTTAAGTCTGTTATCTTTCCTAAACACTGACTTCCTTCCTTGAATGTGTTTTTTTTTTTTAATTCCCTCTGCCCTACTTTTTCCTGTCAATGCTCTAAGGGTCAACAAGGGTTTGCAGCCAGCAACTGGGTTCAGCTGCCATTATGAAATGCAATGTGCTTTGGTGATGTACAGCACTTTTTCTTTCTGGTATTTGATTCCCCAAGCATGTGTTGCTCCTTTCACAGACCAAAAAATTGATTGAAGGCTGCAAAGTGCTGCTGATTCCTGTCCCTTTCTTTAGAAAAGATACCTTTCAAGGAGTGCCATGGTACCTGGCTGCATGACCTTTTAGCAGCTTAGATGGGCTTTTACATACTTCAGTTAAGGAAATTACTTCAGATAAGCAGAACTTCCAGGTGCATGTTCTGTTTTGCCACAGCAGTTGAAGTTGGCTGGTATTCTGTGTTGGCATTTCAAAAGAGAAGTGTGTGATTCCATCCCCTCCCAAAGAAAGGGAGACGACAGAATACTACCCTGAGGGGGGTTTTCCCTCTTGATGTAATTTCTAAATATTCATATGGTATTTAAAAGCTCTAATTCTTTTCTGTACGGTACTGGGTATTTCTATCCTTTTGTCAAGAGGAAAGGTGGAGTGACCCATTGAATTCACTGTGCATGTACCAACCCCCTGCTTTAACAAGGCAGGGACTGGCCTTTCCCATCTCATGACCTGTTGCCAGTCAAGACTCAGACTAATCTCCTCATTACGTTTTCAAGGACCATTTTCCTCTTTGCTTTTAAGCAGCCTGACTGGTGGAGCTTTCAGCCCTTTCTGTAAAACCTCCATTAACAGCCTGGTAGTCCCTGTGCAGAAGCCACTTCTGGCAGCTTAAATTGTGTTGTCTGAATTCATCCCATTGCACCTGCCTTCCCCTCTCTGGAGGGAGAGGGACTAAATAACTTGATTTTCCCCCCTCAAAATAATTTGGGAAAGCTAAATTGTACACTGCTGTTCTCAGAAGCTATGCAGATTCTTGCACTGCCTTCCAAATCTCTCTCTCTGCTGCCAGTGTTCCTCTGATGGCAAGGAGCCTGCTTATCCCACAACATCCATACGGGCTTACCCAAGGCAGTGTGTCTCCTTGGGGGCATGAAAACTAACACTTCCTTCCCCACATGTTTACATAACCTTGAATTCTCAACCTGACTAAAACTAAAGTGCAGGTTTTGTTCTGCTTTCTGTAAAGGATTGTATAAATTAAAGCTGATGTAATGGTTTGACACTGTTTCTTAGCAAAAGTATGGAATTATTTCCATTAGCTTCTAATAAATAGTAAGAATGACACTTTGTCGATTGAAGGGCAGTTCAAGGTTAAGTTGTTGGCTGCTGTCTGTTCAATATATTAAATCTAGGTCTTCCTGCCTAGTAGTTGCATTGAGAATGGAGGCTGCAAAGCAACGCTGTTGTGTGTTTGCTCTGCTGCTGAGTTTTTGCTTCAGCTAAGCTTCAGGTCAGAATTCTTCTGTGAGAACAACAAGTAAACACTGGGCTTCTGAGGGAGGAGCAGTTTTGCCAAGAAGGGAAATGGCACAATTTTCCAAGGTTTAAAGCACTCTTAAGACTCTCTGAAACGCTAGTGCTAAGCATGTTTGCAGATCAACCTGAAAGCAGCACGGGTGTTTATCCCTAAGTTGCTCATGCTAAAACCAGAGCTGTGCAGCTGGACTGCGAGTCAGATACATACAGTTATGGGTAACAGTCTGTGATTGATATTCTGGGTCTGTATCGTCTCTCATCTCATAGATGCACATGACAGTAACTTACCTGTCAGTATACTGACAGTCTTTCCCATCTGTTGTCCTCTTTTTTTGCACAGGAAAGAAGAATGGAGATTTGGACAGAAATTTTGATACACTTGATTTGCCTAAGCGGTCTGAAGCAGCAAAAGGTAATGCTAATGTTTGTGCTTTTGGAAATATCAAGTAGCCTGGGAGCTGGAGGCTCTTAAAGGGACTTGAGACACGAGCATATCAGGCTGATCTCTTTCTTTTGTAGTCAGTTAATTCTAATAATGGATGTATCTGTGCATGCTGTTATCTAGTGTTGAATACTGGATATGATTTCTTATATAAAACTGCTGAATTGGTGGAATCTCATAGAAGCCTGTCTGATTTGGTGTTAGGTGATGGTAACTGCAGAGAGGGGTGAATGCATGCTCCCCTCTACAGCTCTATTAGCTACCCACCTGCTGCAACTGTAAGGAGTTGAGAAATGCACTGGGTGAGAGTACTCAGCAGTAACCTTGTCCCTTCCCTGGCATCTCTGCCATTCTTCAGCACTCTGTGGAATTGGATGATAGCAGGGATTGAGGGGTTTTTGCCTTTACTGATAGACAGTCTTCCCCTGAACACAGTATTCCTTCATGTCTGTAGTGAGCAGTACTTGTAGTTTTCCAAAATCTGAGAAGTTCACAGAAAAATTCTTCTGCATTGTGCTTTCGTATTTCAGCTCTGGCAGAGGCGAAACCTTTCACAATCTGCATGCCCTTCTTGCATACATGGTACTTCTTTTAATTGGAGATTAGGAGGTGATTTGGGATTTTGTCAGAGTTCTTAGAGCACTGGATGGTGTTTTGAGACTTGCACAGGTTTTGAAGTGTGTGCAATGTCACTGCAAAGATCCAGCCATTGTCATGGCAACTGCTGCAGTGCCACCCTGTCAGCCTTACCTTAATGAGCTGTGAATACCCAGAACTACCTGAGTATTCCTCAGAAGAAAAATTTTAAACTCTTCCCTCATCACTTTAGAAAATTTTGGAGGGTATAAAAAAAGAGACAGTGTGACTCAGTGAAGAGATCCATGGAGTTGGGATACCTGAATTATGCACTTTTGGTGACCTTGGTCCAGTCAACTTACTTGTGCTTCAGTTTCCTTGCTGTTCTCTGAGAGCAACAGCAGAGGCCATGTCTGAGATCCTTAGAGATGTGCTGATAGTCAGTAATAGTATCATAATTATTCATACATAGTGCTGCACTTACTTAAATTCACAGTGAAGCTCTGATTGATGATATGCAAACTAATCCTAATATGTGGATGAATGTAATCTATTTACAGACACCCTTTACAGTGGATGCAGTTTCTGGTCCCATGTCTAAACATTGCTTTTCATTTGGTGCATTATTGCACAAGATGTTCTGTATCTTATGAAATAATGCAAGATACTAAGGTACCTCTTAGAAGCTGCAGTACCATCCTGTTTAGAGAGCTGCAGGAAACTTCTCCAAACCAGCCTTCATGGTCTGCCATCAGTTCAGGCTGGTTATAGTGCAGAGCAGGGAGAACCTTAAGGATGCAGGAAAAGAAAGAATGCAAAATATAGCAAAGGCTTCAGCATTTGCATTCCTTTCTAAATGTAATTGGAATGTAGGTGCCACTAAAGGGAAAAGATGGAAATCAAGAATCTCCGCAAGGATATGTATCTTGCATAGCTTTCTTTAAAATAAGATAAAAATCTTTCATGTGCCCCTGTTAATGGTAGAAGTGATGTGCAGATCTAATGGGAGATCTGTCTGTCTCTGAGCTTACACAGCTTGTTATCATATTCAATGGCTGGAAATCTCACACTCTTGAAGAGGTTGTTTGATAATTTTGAGATACCCCCATTTAATCAAAGTCAAACAGATTACATATCTCATGCTAGATAAGGTCAGGAGATTAATCCCACAGCATTTTGAAAGAAGCACTTTGACATGGAAAAAGCCATGAGTAACTATTCACTTGTATGCTAAGAGTAAAAAAACCAAGTGAGTGATGCATTTTTGTTCACTTTTTTTACCAGTAGTTTCCTGCCAAGCATCTCATTTACACGAGAGTTCCTGGATACCAAAGGTTCTAACAAGGTTGCTTGAACTTTGAATTGTTCGGTAAAGTAAAGAAAATAAAATTGCAGTTTCAAAATCCTTAAGAGCTCTGGTCAGATCTCTGCTGTAGAGTATAATTGGCTCTGATGAGATCAGCTCTCAGCTGAGGCAGAACCTCGTTACCAAGATGGAAAAATCATGCAAGTTTTAATGATCAAAAGCACTCAGATTGAGTGACATGATGAAGTGCTATTTCAAAAATCAACAATTATAGATTAATCTCTTTCATGTATTATTAAAGCCATATTAAAGTGAGTTTTCAGCTGGAATCTTTGTGAGCAAATGAAACTGCAGTAATAAGATTTGTGCATGCAATGCAGCAAATGAACATTGTGCTAGTTAACAAATACTGGAATGTAGTATTGTTAAGTTCCCTGAAATTTTGTAGTTAGCATCCATGGAGCTTGTCTGGTGGATCTAAAGATGTGGTTTCAAGAACTTGATATCATGGTTTCCGTATGAGATACTCTGAGGAATGAGCTTGCAAATCTGCTTATTTTCACTTGAAAAACCATGAACGAGCAGCAGCAGACTAGTTCAGACCTATTTTGTATCAGCTGTGGAAACTTCATTTTGACTCCATGTTGCTCTACTGATGGAAATCTCTGCCTGTCCTGTAACCAAATGAGAAACATTTGTAGATTGTGGGTGGGACTGGCTAGTGTCTGTGCAGGATGCAGAGGTTTCTCGGTCCTTCTTCAGAATATCTATCCTGCTGGTACAGCATCTTAGGAAAATCTTCATATCCGGAACAATCCAAAGGGTCCTGTGAGTTGTAACCTAGTTTAAATGCTAGTACTTCACTTCCCCCCTGCCCCGGGAATTTACTTGTTCTGGAGAGGAATGAATGAAGGAAGGCACTTCTCTTTTTCAGAGTGATGAACTAGAGTCTCTTCCTGATGGCTCCTGGTTTTTTAATGGGAATCAGGTTCTGCTGCAGCACATCATTTGAGCAGCCCTGAAACCATTTCTAAGCCTTTAATAATTTTATGTGCTAGGCATTCTGGCAGGGGAAAGCTTCCAGTTCAGGGTTGTTATCTGTGGTAAACTGGATAATGTCAGACGAGAGAACTTGCAGTGCTTTCAGAAGCTGTCTCATCTGCTATTAAAAAATAAATGTATATGCCTTGGCAGTGTCCAGAGTACTGCTGTCCTCGTGAGGAAAGATTGTGAAAGAGAAGCTTCTTGTTTCCTCTTTGTTGAAAGGAGCATATTTTTTTTTTCTTGACAGTCAAAGAGAGAGGATAAATTTCAGGGGGAAGTGATATGAGCTTGCATAGAGAAGGGAGCAGCACTGACAAGAAATTATGAATGCTGTCCTCAGAACCTTGCTAAATTTAGGAGTTTCAAAAATTGCTGCTTCTGTGAGGGGGGGGGAAAAAAGTCTTGCTGAAATCCCTTCCCCAGTCTAAAGTAGGTCAGTGGTAGTGGTGCTGGCTGCCTCCTCTGCAGCGTGTTCTCCTCTTCACTACCACAGCGCTGATTTCTCCTGTGTACACATTAAACACATAGCGTAGTACAACTCCTGTGCTTTCTTCACAGAGTCCTTATTTCTGAGCAGGAATAGTGGCAGGAGGCTCAGGCACTGGGGGAAGATCAGGATTAATCATATCTGTGCAGGGGAAGGCAGTGTCTCAGATGGCAGTACCTCTGTGATAAGGTTTTCTGAGCAGAATCAGAGTTGATGTGTGTCAGCCCCCCAAAGATGTTAGAGGCTTTGTAACATTTAATCCTCCTGTGTCAGGGTGTTGGATTGTCCACCTGTGTTCCTCAGTGTTGGAGCGTGGGAGGAGAAAGTCCAGAAGAGCTTTTTATATGGAATCAGCATTAGGTTGTTCCTAATTAAATCCAGACCTCTGTACTGTCTGGGTTAAGCAATTCTCATGGCTTGTTGTTTATGCACACATACATCTGAGGGCAGAACAGTAGATGCTCTAAGGAGCTTTGGGTGTTGAAGTTCAGCTCTGATTTCAGTTTATCTCATTAGGGAGCTGAAAGTCTTCAGCCATAACGAGACGTGCAGGTACATTTCAGCCTGGTGGATGAGCTAGCTCATTTTCTTCTTTAAATCAGTTATTAAAGTGGTTATTAATTTATCTTTTCCATTTTGATTACTTAAGCTTACTTCCATGTTAATGGGAACATAGGTTTAGGAGAGAGTTGTGCTGAAATACTGAACCAGTGCTAAAACTCTTTGTAATGGAACAAGTCTGTTTTGTTGCAGTGGGGACGTCACAGAAAAGCTGAATTTGTTAGAAAGCTCAGCTTTTTGTGTACACTTACCCTGGTCAGCGGCCTGTGTAGGCAGGGAATGAGATTTTGGATGAACTTGTCAGCAGGTGAATTTCTTCTTCTCCATTATCTGAAATCCTCAGTCATTTTCTATGTAGCCTCATGCTGATGATAGATTTTCTATTCCAGAAGGTGAGTGTTTAAATTCCCTTATAAATCTTTGTATTACTGCTCCAGGAAATTAGACTTCCTGGCACTGTCAGGGTAATGACTTTAACTTAGTAGATTACAAAAGTGCCAGCAATTTGTCTTCAGCTAAAGGCAACATGTAGTAGAAGGAGAAACTTCACTTTACTCTGGCTTTAGTTTGTAATTAAGATTGGCTGCAGTTCGCATTTCACTGCTGCTCTAATTTGCTTTCTTTAAATCTTTACAAGTTGACTCAAGCACTCACCTGCCCTTTCCAGCTCCCTCCTATCATTAATTTTGATTGTCGTATTGTGAATAAGTGAGTAGAACTGATTGATTAATGGCACCATCCACACCCTTCCTGTGCCTGCTGGTGGAAATTGAGGCACTGGGAAGATCTCCTCAGTGAGAACAAGTAACATGTTCTTGTATTAGCATCTTTTGAGTGTTTCATGCACATTGTTGAGAATTCCTATCAGAATTATTAAGTATCTCTTATTTCTGTTGCTTTACTAAGATGAGTATTCATTTTGGTCCCATGTGTTTTTCATAATTTACAAAGCAGTGAAAGATTTGTCGTATGTCTTCCAATGCTTTGAGTCAGGGAAAATTTATTGCCTTGAATAGGAAAATTCCCATATGGAACCTGCCATTGCCAAACTTTATCTAGTCTGGTACCTGTAAATTCCCATTCTTTTCCCCAACGTTTTCAAGGAATTCAGGGCAGGCACCTGTGGATTTTTTTCCTTTCTTGCGTACACAGTCTTCCCATAGCTGACTCCTAATTGTTTTGGAATCCTCTGCCTTTTTTGTCATAATCTTCTCTGATTCTTACGTTGAATGTATTTATTTACTCAGAGCTGGTTGACATGTGCATGAGTTGCTCCCTGGCCTGCTGAGCTGCGCTCTACAGGTGAAAACTTGTTTGTGATTTTTATGGATCTGTTAAATTTGAATATGTAGAACATAAGCTGTAAGTTTAGGGCTGAAACTGAAGGCTTTGAAAAATCATATGGGAAGATGGAGCTGGAATGTGAATTGGAGATCCAGGAGTACTGTTCTGTCTCTGCCACTTTTCACTTGGTGATACAATTCTATCCTACAACATTCTTACTTTGGAGACTAAGGAAGCAAATGTTTTTCTGGGAGAAATACTAAATGATATGACTGAAACCCTACACAGTAACTGTGTACAGCTGTGCTTCTGAGACTCACAGTTCTGCTGTGTGGAGTTGAGTTATCCACAAAATCATGTGAGAGGAATTAGAGACTGTTACAGGACCAGCTCTGGTGCTATCTATCTGTTCAGGAATGTGAAGAATACTTTCGGCTTTATGTCCTGGTAATTGCTGCCGTGTTTGGCAAAATGCTGCTCTCTGGCTTCTGAGAATACCTTGACATTGCAGCTCTGAGCTGTGATTTCCGGTCCCTAGCTTTGTCCATAGGGACATCCAGGCAAAAACTGTATGTATGGATAAGAGGCTAGATTCCTGGTAGGGGTGAAATGGCATCTGTGGAACAGAAAAGCTCTTGCAGCTGTGGGAAAGGAAAGCACACTGTTTGTGAGAGCAGACTGTGCTGTGAATGTCCCAGGTGAGATATTGTTTTGGGAACATTTGACTTGAGGACCTGGAACAGTTCTGCTGCACAGAGGGTATATAACCAATATAAACTGGAGAAGAAATTTCAACTGTCATACTTAAATGCCACTAATGCCTTGCCACCCCCAGCATGGACACTTCATAGTGTGAATGTCTTTCAGGTTTAGGTCATGTAGCTTTGAAGTTTAAGCTGAGGGACCAGTGGGAAACAACTGCTGAGGCAGGAGGAGCAATCGTAGTGATACGAGAATTTCATTCAGCTCTATATTTATAGAAGCTGAAACTCTTCGTGAAGGCATAAGGTGGTGGTTCTTGTCCATCTCTGTTGGGCTCTGCTATAACTTGTTTGCCTGTAGAACTCCTCATTTTCCCTTTGTCTTCTACCACTGTCTTAACAGCTAGAGGTCCCATGAAAGATGAGTTAGGATGACAGCTTTGTTTCTGAGTAATTTCAGACTTTTCCTTCTGAAGGAGAAAAATCTGACTCACTTCTAAGATACTTTGGTTATCTTGGAAATAGTGAATCAACATCGACAGCTGTTTCTCTTCGTTATGCTTCTTTTGCATTCTTGAATGTTTAGTCCTCCTCAGCACATGGTGGGAATAAACTGACAGTTGGAGGCCAGATTCTCCCTCCCCACCTTTAGGTCCTTTCACCTGTGGCTCTCATGGGACTGTAAAAAGACTCCAGTAGTCAGCTTCCAGCTCCTTCTTGCCTGAGGCTGACACCCAAAATATAGATCTATTATAACAACTAGCAGTGTCTTCAAAAGACAAGAATCGCAGGTGGTAAATTCCCTTTCCAGCTTGACGTGAATTTGTGGCCAAGTTATAAATGCATAGAAAATGAGATTTAGGCGTTTTAAGCCAGAAGAGCCTTATATATACTTGTATAATAAAGTAGCCTATGAAAAACTAAACAGCAGGAGCTCCACTAGAGCACATGGTAATTACAGCAGCTAATAAGGAGATGGAGTGATCCGGAGCTTCAACTAAAGACAGAACTGGAAGGAGAAGAGTCTCATTTTCCCAGTCCAGCATTGCTGCTGACTTTCTAAGTGGCCTTAGGCAAGTTAATTGCCTTCAGTTGCTGGGGCTGTAGTGAACCTGTTCAGGAAGAGCCTGCTATTTCTACTGCCTTCACTAGAAGAATCACTTCACTAAAATAATAACTAGAATAATTACCTTCACTAAAATAATTAGTGTTTTCACTGCTGCTGTGATAACCAATGCAAATGGAGTGCACGTGATATATTTGTAAAAAGAGCAAAGTTCTGCTGAAGTATTCTGTATCCCAGCTGTTGCCAGCAGCACAGTGATAGAAAAATTAAATAATAACGTAATTTCAGTTAAAGGTGGATGGTAGAGGTTTGTCCCAGTGAGATACTGTGGGAGTGGACCAAGGCATTCATGTTACAGAGAGTATTTTGAAAATACGTAATACTGTGAATTGCTTTGTGCTCTCACTATGCATATTGCACTTACTGTGTAATTTTATTGAGAAGTTCAACTGCATTACTTATGATGCTTTGTATAGAAGGGTGTATACATAAACCAGTGCAAACTTGAAACCTTGGTAAGTTTTAATGCACAGCTACATTTACCTCAGTTATAGCAATGTGTGCTCTCTGGCAATGCAGCATCTTAACTCTTCGACCACTGATTGCAGCATCTTAACTTGTCAACCACTGATTGGATTTTCATGTAATTTCTACTTGGCTAGTATTCCTGATTAAAAAAAAACCAGTTAATGTTTGAAAGCTATAGTTGTCACTCATATGTTTTTCATTTTCACAGCTTTTCCTGTACTGTTTGCCCTGCTGAGATTGGTTAATTCTCTTGCCTCCCCTACATTTCGGGTTGTGTATATGTTTTTGCATGTCTCATTTAGCATTTCTATTCTACAAGCAATTCTAATTGTTACTCTAAAATAGAATGCCTGTTGTTACAGAGCATAACTCATTATACAGATGCTGCTCCAGGACTGTTTCTAAAATGAGAATGTGCCAAGAAGGCCTGCCAGGAATAAAAGCAGGAGATGATGGGAAGGTGCTTATCCCTCATAACTGGAGCTGCCTCAGTCCTGGGACTCAGTCACTGCAGTGAAAGACTCGTTCCACCCATCCATCACTGGTGCATTATGTCAGCTTCTGCCATGCCACTTAGTTTCAGTTAAGAAACAGTAACAAAGAAATCTCTGAGAGTTCCCCCCTCTTTTAGCATAAGCATAAAAAATGAGATGATCCTTTGAAGAGGAGTAAGAATCTGAAAGTTGTCCTGGTTGTCCAGCCAGTATCACTGGAAAGCTCAGGGAAGAGGAACTCAGCTTCTGTCAGAATTTAGAGATGAAATTTCATGTCAAAATCAATTACAAAAACCTTGTTGCACCAAGTTACGGTTGTCTCTGGCGTCCATCAAAAGTACCGCAGCAAAGTTGTGCTGACGAAGCTGCTTGACAAGTTAAGAGAACTGCAGAAAGTTTCAGAACAGCTGAGGCAGAAAAATGGTGTAATGTTGATTTAAATCCCTTGCCAGATCTCCAGAAATAGTGTGAGCAGAAGCAAAGGAGGTACTTATAGCTCCAGGTGAGTGTTCTGAAGGCTGTGCCTTTAGGAGTTGCTGGAATGTGGATTTCTGAGAGCCTGACGTGACTCTGGTGCTTTCAGAACTCACCACCAGACAGACATCACTCGAGTCTCTCTGAAAGCATCTGTCCCATCTGGAATCCTTCTGCCCACAGAAATGGAGGCTAATGCCATGTAATTGGGCATTGGAGCAGGTTCCTCAGAGAGATTTTAAAGGGTTCTTTTATCACTGAAGGATTTCAAGACCTGACTGGACAAAAGCATAATAACTTGGTCTAATTTTGGCATTGAGCCTGCTTTGAGCAGGAAGCTGGCCCAGGTGACCTCCCACGTTCCCTTTCAGCCTAGTTGTTCTGCGTGACTCTCATTAACTGATTACAGAGTCAGCCAGGAAAAGTATGTCTACATAAAAACAGCACATTTTTCCAAAACAACTTAATCCATGACTGCTGAATTAGGTGACTCAAATGAGAAGAAGAATGAGAGAGAACCTTTCTCAGGTTCCATTTATCCATGGAACTCGAGAAATGAGCATATATACAAAATTGAGTGTATCAGGTTGCACCTCAAATTATGGCTCATTTTAAAGACAAATATATTTTTACCTGTAATATATACTTCACTGGTGCCAGCACAGTAAACCATGGAATCATCAGAACACTCAATAGTCAGCCTTTGAGGGACTGCTTATAGCAGCTAATTATGGAGGAGAGAAAAGGGAGTGAAAAACAAATGGTTGTGTGACTCTGAACTAATTGCAAATTGTGGTACTAGAGATCAGGCAAGGAGACCTTCCTTATAGTGCAGCCAAGACAGGGAGGTACGTGCATTTTTTCCACTTTCGCTTGAAAAGTATTATAGTTAATTGGGAGCTTTAATCATAGAGTTAATCTGAAAATTAAAACAAACTGGAATGTCAAATAACCTGGGCATTTTAAATTGCAGAAGCCGCTGATGCTCATTAGTCAGGCTGAAGCTGCAGTCATGCTTTGCGGAAGAGCAAATAAAGAGAATGAAAAAATTTAAGACTTTCCTCAGCGTTAATTTCTAGTGTGTGTACCTGCACAGCTGCTGCAGCCGTATGATCTGACTCATTACTTTGTAAACCACTGTGAGATATCTTGAATGTGAAAGCTGCTATACAAAGTCATATTTATTTCTGTAACCCCAAGTGCTCTGCACAGGCTTAAAAGCTCCCCCCTTCTCCACCATGACAGGGGAATGATAGGACTTAATGTGCCATACACCTCTAACTGTGGATTGAAGAAAAATGACCTTGAACTGAGAGGCAGGCATTTTACATGGTAAAGCAGTCACTTAAATTTACCTGTCAACTGGAGGCAGCGGGAACCTTACCTCTGCATGGTTTAGAAAGCAATGTCAATCCAGCTGCTGGTCGCTCTGAACCCACTGAGAGCTTGATTGCTGACCTAGGCATTTCCAGGTGATCAGTGAGAATGTTGATCAGTATGTGGTAGAAAGGAGAACGTTTTTATTTCAGCCTCACAGACCATTAGTTTCAGCCCTGAATTTTCTGTGTCTTGATCATAGGGAAAATTGGAAATCTGTAATAGCATGAAATGTTATTTGTCTGTGCAGGAATAGACCCTGGTTCAGGCAGATCTGGAAGGAGGCAATGTGGAGAGCAGTCCTTGCACCTTGTGCCCAGTTCAGTTGTGTTTTACACACCTTGCCATCTCTTTACTAAAAGTATTGTTGCTTTTGTAGGAGATACGTAGAGCAGCTTTGTGGGGTTTTTTACCATTACCTCAATAAAGCGTAACACCGTGACAGTCAACTTGAACAGGCCAGGTCTAGGTGAGCAAGGCTGAGCCCCTGTGGGAGGGGAAAAGGGATACCACTGCTGAAGTGAGCTGTGCAGTTAGAGGGCATTTCAGTGGCACAGCTGGGAACAGAGATGAGATTTCCTGATTCATCTTCTAGCTTGCTCATGCTTACAAGCCAGGTAGCAAGCCCACTTCATTTGGAGATGTCAGTTCTTCTTGTCCCTCTCATACAAAGCCAGGAGAGCATTTAATCTAAGGAGTTTTGTTTTGAGACCTCTAAAATCACAACCAGCAAATCCATAATCATGATTGAGCATATAATTGCATCTTATCCTGCTGAGAGCTTAAAAATGATGAGCAAGAAAAACATCTCCACAGACTCATTCAGGGTGTGAGGAGACAAGAGTAAGGTCTAGAGAAAGCATCTGCCTTACCTGGAGTGCCCCAGTGATCTTTAAACACTTAAGAAATTGGAAGCCTGCATTCCTTGCAGATGCAGGTTTCCCACTCCCCTTTTGGGGCTACTTTGCACATTGAGTAATAAAACGTGAGAGTACACAAGGCAGCCTGCAGATGTGTGAGAGAAGAGATGAGAAGTGGGAAGGATGACTGAGGTGTTGTGTGCTTTGCAGTGTGTTTGGAATTTCTCAAGGAGTGAGAAACTGAGGGTGTGAGAAGCATGAGACCTAATTCCATTTATTCAATTACATGAGCACCGCTTCCAGGAGAGTATTTCAGGTTCATGATAGTGTCCAAAATGTAAGACTTGGTAAATGCATGTGTGACTTGGATTTGGGGAGTTCTGCAAGGTTTTGCTTAATAGTTAAATTCTAACGACAATGCTGAGGTTATACCCATGGACAGTAAATTGTATTGGCAGTTTTCTGTGTGGCTGGATCCTACTTTCCCTGAAACACTGAAAATTTGATGCTATTTGTTTCAGTGAAGTCTGGCGACCTATTTCTAGATGAAGCTCTGGACTCAGATGGCCCATGAGAAACCATCAGGGCATTCATAACACTGCCTTGCATGGAGAAATGGGTATAGGCCATAACATGATGGAGATTTCTATACTCCTGAGGAAGTATGTCACCTTATTTACATTTATACTGACCTTTTCAGAGTTTTCTATAGGCATGAACAACCTCCACAGTAAATGTCAGCTTCTGCTTAGAATCTTTTACATGGGTAATTTTAAGCTCAATTTTTAATTGTATAATATTACCATAAGAAAGCTGCATTGAAATTGAAAACTGACCTAGACAAAGTGGTTGTTGGGTTAGGGATCTTTTCACTGCATTAAAGGCAATGAAGTGGTTTCAAAGAAGCTGTCAGATTTGCTTTGAGGTAGTGGCTGCTGTGGCTTTATTGTAGAATTTCTCATGTGATTTTCTGGTGGTTTATGAATGCAGGCCATTGCTGTAGGGTGATGAAGATGGCTGTAGTTGGATGCTGTGTAATGTTCCCCTTTGCCTGTTCAAAAATGTCTTTGTGCTCCCTCTATTCATTTCGCGAAAGTATCTTACTCATTGCTACACACCAGGGCCCCAATTTCTTTTCTTTTTCTTTTTAACTTGCAAATAGATTTATTTGTGATTGTATTATGTGTGTATGTTTGGCCGGCTGAGGCTTCAGGGAGCTACTTCCCTCAGATCATGTCTTATCTCACATTCTAGTCCAACTTTAAGTTTTATAGCAAGATCTGTGTTTCCAGGAAACCTATCATTCTATAGGCACAGCTGGTTTTGTATCAGTTCTGCCTGTGATTATCTAATATTCAGGCAGTGCACCGAACAGCAGGCAGGTTTACATTTAATAGAAACTTCCCCGGTTTTCCAGAAAGCTGCAGAGAGAATGGTTGGCAGGAAGAGGGAGAGTACCTGTTCACTCAGTACTTTGATGTGGTATGTTCCAGTGTGTCCCAATTTAAATGAGGGAGGAGCAGCAGCAGCATCTCTTGTCTCTCATCATCTGTAATCCCTGCCTGGATACGGTGCTTTGAGGATGAGTGCAGAATCTCTGTTCTTGAAGGCATTAATGTTTCTAGCTTATGCTGAAATCGGTGAGAATTGAGTACCCCAATACGGCACCTTAAAAAAGCTGGGCTGCAAGGTCCATTTTTTATCAGACAAGTTGAGGAAAACCTTCTGTGCTACTTTCACTCTGGCCTGACATTCATTTGACATTGAAAACATCAAATTCTTTTTATTGGATGCTTGGGAGATACTTGCCTGACAGCAGCCTGTAGTGACTGTAATTGAGACAGATTAGAGGCACTGGGCTGCCTTTGGGTGCATGAGGCAGCTTTCGTGAAATGGAGAGAGGAATTGAAACACAGTTTTGACTTTGGAAGCTGGAGCAGGAACTAATTAGCAGTTTCAGGACACAAACAGGATTGGAGGAAGTGTTTGGGTTGGCGTATAATAAATTATTTATTAACATGGGGGAGTCTTTCCATATGGCAGTTGCTTATAAAATGCTTATAAAGGCAAGATTGCAGGACTTTGCATGTAATGAACCAAACAGGCTTTGGTCCCAGTGATTAGGAACCACTGACCTTTCGTTTCTGTGGGCTGAGAGTGGACCTGGTAGCTTCTGCTCAGCTTGGATTCCAATAAGCTTCCCCAAAAAAAGATTAGTTGTTTGTATCCAAATATTTCCTTGTTACTTAGATGTATTTTGAGATGTTTGATGTTTCTGTGAGGGTATATCCACTGGAGAATAGAAAAATTTATTCTGCCTTCTTATTTGAGGAATTCAAGCTGTGGAATTCTGCAGCCTTTCACTGCCTTAAGCAGACGGGCCTCTAACAAGCAGCTGAATTGATATGAATAACCAAATACCTGTGTAATGGCTTATGACCATTTATGAGACTTCATATAAAAATCATGATGAGCAGTGGAACTATAAGAAGACTCGGTGAAGCATGAGTAACCCAGAAAGAAGCTTTCAGTTTGGCTCCTAAGCATATTTCAGTGTGCGTGAGCTCTGAAAGATTTGGGGTTTTTTCTTGAAGTTGTTTTCCCTTGGCACTGAAGATAAAACCCAGACATGCTGCGAAGGGGAGAACCTGACAGGTGCCAGCCTGAGTGGAAATGCTGTCAGTCGATCCTTGTCTGTCGCAACTGCAAGCAGCTCCTGCTCTGATCCACCCAAGCGCTTGTCAGGCCCGCGTGGGCTTTCAAACCTGAGCAGGAGGTCCCTCAGCAGCAGGAATGTTTTGAAGTGCAGTCAGTGGAAACCCTCGTAAGTCTCACACCTGACAAAGCAGTCCTGTTTCTATGAATTCCTGAGTGATGGAGGATTTGGGTTTGCCTTGCTGGTTGGTTTTAGTGCCAGCACCCCAGTGTGGATCAGCACAGAAAGGCTGATCAGGGAAGGTGCTGTGAGTCCTCCCACAGCTCGGCTCCCCGCAGACCTGGTGGAGAAGAAACAGCATCTGTGGAGATCTGGGGAGTGTGGCTGCTGCATCCAGGCAAAGCACTGGTCACTGCTGCAGCCACCCTGAGCCCAGCCTGGCTACTTCCCTCAGCTGCCAGCTCTGCAGAACCTCCTCACACTTCTGCACTCCTGGTGCTGCTTCCACCTGGTGCTGAACCCCACAGCTTTGCACTGCAGCCTCTCCTCCACGCCACAGCCCCTTCCAAGCTTTGGTCTACGGGGCTACTTTGTCCAGTCTCTCATATGGGAGGGGAAGGCACTTGGTGGGACCATTCCTGGCCTCATGATCCAGCACATTTATACACTGTCTTGGAGATGGGGAAGAAGATACTTAAGAGGTCTGCAGAGGTAAGAAAGCGTTTTCTGTGCTTTTTCTACCTTGCTTGCATACTTCGGTATTTAATGTCTGAGGGCGTGTGGATATTACAGCTAAATATGCATTACTGTGTAGGGTTTTTTATTTTGTCATGCAGCTGTCTGCTGTAGTGTTTCTTCTCTTTACTGTGCTTCCCTACTTGCTGGCATTTTATGACAGAAAGTTTAGAAGCTGTTCAATATCTCAACAGTTCTAAATAATGTCAGAATCTTTTTAATAAAATAAATATGCTTAGGTGGCATGTGGAACCAAGGACTAAAGCACAATTCCTTTTGCAGTAAGCTTTTCTCTGCAGACAGGTTTCCACCGAGCTGGGAGGAAGCTAAAAGCTCATTAGCTTCCTGGAGTCAGAGCAGCTGATTGGCATCTGGAAATGCAAAGCTGAGTTTTACAGGGGCTTGAGGCCAAAAAAGGGCAATTTGGAACACATGAGCCTTGGTTAAACACACACTGAAGACCAGAGGAAAGAAAATGGTAGGCTCTGGCAGCCACAAGTTAAAGGAAGGAGTCCCTTAACAGTGCTGTTGATTTTCAGTGATGACTCTAGTCCTGAGACATTTTTGTGTTATGAGGCTCTTGGACTTGTTGATAAGATTCTAACAGCAACACGTTGTATTTTACTACTAGACATAGCTGTGGTGTAAATGTTTTAGTTTTTTAATGGGCTTTTCTTCAGGGAATCAGTCAGTATCTCTCTCTTTAATAAACACGTTTTATACACTAAGCTCAAACCTGCTGATGGCTGGGGCTGGACAATTAGGCATCTGCACTAGAAAAGAGTCTCAGATCTCAGTCTCTTCAGCTGCTCCACATGGCAGCTGTGATCAGAAAGCTGTGTTGGGCTTTACAGAGCTGTAGGTGGGGGTTGTAAGGAAAACGTTTGTGCCTGCTTTTGGTTTTCTCAGTTTAAGGAAAAGTCCCAGAAAACACACGTGTTCCGGCATGAATACACAGTTGAAAAACCACATTTGTTTATCTAATATGAAAAAGAATCATTTTCCTCAAGCTCCCAATCCTCATTAGCTTTGCCAGCCATCTTTTTATTTCTTTTGTTCCTCTGGGAAAGCTTAGCTAAATGGAAAAGGCTTCAAGCCCTACCAAGGCAGAGAGTAAGCATGTTCATGAGAAGAGATTCCTCCATTTAAAATCCTTCCCCGTTAGGAAGAAAGGGCCACTTCCACCTGCTTGTACCAGATGAGGCACTCTGTAGTGTCAGCCCATTACTGCATCCTTCCAGAGTTGCAATTAAGAAGTGATCTCTGGCAGTGCTATGGGTTTGGATTATTGTGGCTTCCCCCCATGTTCTTGGCTTGTGTTTGCAGCTCTCAGGTCATTAAGTTAACAGTTCCTGAGTCCCTCCACATTTTCTACTGGTGTCACTGGCCCAAGCACCAGGAGCCAGACAAGCCAGGCGGGCTGGGCAGTGTTCTCCTTTCTGGAGAGGATTGTGCAGTCCTTGGAATTGCTTCTCTGGCTGAAAAGGAGGAGTGACAAAATAGAGCTGTTTGGTGACATGCACAAGGAGACACCCCTCAGGGCATGTGAGCGGTCACCAAGCACTGCCATCTGGGTCCTTTCAAAGAGGAGAAAGAAAACCAGTCAGTCATGTAATTCTGGACCCTCACAGAGACAGGAGCAGACATGTCAGAAGCACCGTGGCCAGTAGGAGCAGCACCAGCACTGTGATCTAAAAGAATAAGCATGGATGTTTGACCTTGTCAGCGTTGTTCAGATATTCCTGTGGTATAGCAGACAGCATCTGGAAATTCAGTTTTTCCCTCCCAGGGAAACAGAACATGATCAATGACACGCTTGATACTGATCTTGTATGCGTGGGCCAGATTGCTGCCTGTTTAAGAAGTCCCCAGTGCTGTCATGACTGTGCCCAGCTCCTTTTGGCATCAGCTGTTAGAGGTGTGAGCCCAACCAGAAAGCTTCAGGAAGGAGCTTCCCTGAAAGGAGCAGGCAGGATTGCTCACATCTAGGAGCATTGCTGCTCTCTTGGCATATTGATCTGCTGTCAGTGAGATCACCAGCCCGATAAACATAATCAGTCTTTTGTCTTAAAACACTGTAGTGTTTGAGGCAAGAGTAATGGGCAACCAGTAAGACAGATTCCTCAGCGTTTCTGCAGGCAAGAGAGTGCTTATCCTTAGCTTAGAGTCCCGGGTGTGCTTGAGCTGCCAGAAATTCCGTACCCCAGCCCGGCTGGCAGTGTCACACCGTGAAACCCTGCAGAGCTGGCAGACCTTTGATGCAAATTAGTTTCATACTCACTTACGTATGTGAGCCAGGATTTTGAACTGAGTCCCACTTTGAGATGTTGCAGTGGTGATGCAGGGCCTGGGCTGCATTCTGGGAGCTTGCAAATGCCATGGTAAGCTGGTGGTGGAAAAAGGGGAACCTGTACTTCCAAACGGTTTGTGTTTGATATGTGGCTCACAACACAGAGACTCCAGTGTGTGCTCTGTGTGCAAGAGAGGGAGAAAATTCTATTTAATATTTGATTTTTAGATACAAATTGCATTTCAAAACAGATTTGGTTTTGGAATGACATTATTGTGCTGTTCCCTTTAAAAGAAAATGTGTTCAGTTATCACTGTGAAGTAAAAAATAACTTTGGATTAGAGAAGCTGGCAAGAAGAGCAAGTGTTAACATTTTATGTACTGTACTGAGAGTCTCCAAGGTCAGAGGCAAGTCTTCTGGGACTGGGGTAAAGGAAGCTATTTACATGAACTCTCCATTTTAATCATGCAGCCAAAGGGCTTTATGTTAACTCCAATCCAGAGCTTTGTTGCTTGTAACAATGGTGTTTCTCAAAAGCAAACAAAAACCATTGCCAGAGGTGACCTAGAAATGCTTAAATGTGCTGCAGTTCACCCACGTGCCTCCTCTCCCTGTGGATGCAGACCTTTAGCAGCTCTCCCATCCCTGCATCAGCCTGGCTGCCGGGGATTCCCTGCCCTTCAGTGACAGCCCTGCAGGACAGAGCATTCCCTTTTGAACCAGTAGCTTGGGTAGTGCTCCAGTAATCTGCAACAACTTTGAGATTCATACTA
This sequence comes from Entomyzon cyanotis, assembly GCA_024500445.1. Taxonomy (NCBI): domain Eukaryota; kingdom Metazoa; phylum Chordata; class Aves; order Passeriformes; family Meliphagidae; genus Entomyzon; species Entomyzon cyanotis. The sequence continues at coordinate 7,171,503 of JAKEPQ010000852.1, forward strand.
AGTATTGGTCCTCTAGAGCCATTGCTACTGATTAGTGAGGAGAAAAGGCTGTTAATGGAACATCTCCAGTTGCCAGGCGACTTAGCTGCATATGCTTGAAAAAAGACTCTGTTGGGCAGTGTGTCAAACGCTGTTGGGAGAAACGCTGCTTGCAGGTCCTTTGGAAAGGGAAAACTGTATTAGCTTTAAAATGTGTGGTCACAGAAAACAGAAGTGCTGGAACTCACACAAGGTCAAAATGGGTTGTGTTTGAGTGAGCCACCTCTTTGTTGAATTGCATATTCTTTGGATATGAAGTGGAATATAACCAGCCTTGTACAAAGCACTCTCTGTAAGAGAAGGTACTTTGATGACAGCTTGTGATGCTTGGGAAATGTAAAGAATAATAGAAATCGCAAAAGACAGTTTGCTTTCCCAGGCATCCTTCTTTCTCCTGCACTGCCATGCCCTCCTATTTCCTTTCCTTCCTGCCTGTCTTCCCTGTAGTTACCCTAGCTCCCTGTGTTGTTTTTTTGCATACCTTCACTCTTGGTAGTGCTGGTAACACTCCTGTTACATTCTTTGGGCTGGGGGTTTGTTTGCTTCCCTTTTTGACTAGTGTGCCAGTGCTGCTTTCACTGTGGGAGTACGTGATGAGTTTACCTCATTTTAGAACTTGTGACTTAGTAGATTAGTTGGAAAGGTCATACACTGTGGTATTAATTTCCTAAATAGAAAAAACTCTTCTTAAACATTCCCTCAAGCCGGATTCGAGTCTCGTGTGTCCCATATTTTTCTGGTTGTTCTTTTCAATACTATTCAAAGACTGTTCTGTCTGTCTTTAGAGCTGCTGCTCAGTGGTGGATGCTGCATTCCTGATTGAATCTCTGCAGTAAGCGCAGTACCTGTCCTGACTTGTGCTGTACCTTGAAGTGAAAGCCACAGGGACTGTTCAGAACTTTCCACCTATTATTTCATCTTGCTTCGTTGCAGTGCCTCTGCTGTGTGACACTCTGTATTCTGCATGTATCTGCATCAAGCTGCATTCTCGGGCAGTTACGCCAAGCCTTTGGCTCTGTTGGCGCTGGCTGCGTTCTCACTACTGTTAAGCCTTTCAATTAGTAGAATCTTGCAAGTTTATGTTGGCATTCAAGCTGCTTTGTGCACTGGGTGCTGAAGCACAGCACACAGATGGAATGGAGCTGATGGGTTGGGTTTTTTAGGGATCTGATTACTGTTTTTACAAAAGTGACCAGCTGCCTCCCCTAGCCTTACGTGGGGCTCCTCATGTAGTCTGCAGTAAAACCACACTGTGGGGTGAGGGATTCCTAGAACGGGAGAGTTGAACTGCTGGACTGATTTGCTGCTGAAGTGTTCCGAAAACATTTTTGTAGCAAATAATTCTGAGCCTTGGTTTACAACTTGCAGACAATGAGCTGCACAGGCTGTGGTGAAGGTACCGGTTGGTTGTCGGCAGAGGGCAGGAGTCCTAGGGCTGCGAAGCTTTTCTTTCGTGCAGATTCTAATTGTATATTTCTTTTACTGACATGATTCTGTACTCTTTTTTCTTCTTTTTTCTTTTGTTTTTGGCTTTTGGCTGCTAGCTTCCTGGTTGGTGCGGGAGCTGCATTTTCACTCCGCAAAGTGTATTTTCGGGTGACCTTGCAGAGGAGGTGCAGTCCGGGCTCCTCTCGCTCCATCTGCCGGCGCTGCAGGTGCGGCTCAGGGTGAGCACGGCGATCCCTGAGCTCCCAGTGCCGGCAGCCCCTCGGGGCTCTGGGCAGGGAATGCACCTCCTGCTGTAGTGTCAGCCCGAAAGGAGTCCAGGTGCTGCTGCATTCTCTATTGGGAACCAAAGTGCAGTAAGTGGCAATTGCCTCTGCACACTGCAAGAGTGAGTAGCTATCAGAATTCATTTTAGTGATTCTCGTCCCACTTCTCACCTGGTTTAGGGGCTGCTTAGCTTTTTTCTACAGTGTTGCCAGCATCCTTCCAGCTTCCTATGAAATTTGAAATTTGACAGTAGCTTTAAGCATCAGTCCAGAGTTTTTGTGTGGATAGAAAATTAAGCAGCATATTTCTGCTGCATCAGAAGGAGATTTCTCATCTGACCAGCATCCACATGTGTATAATTTCCCATGCCTGTAGCAGGGGGAATAAATCCTAAATGGAATGGTTGGTGAAGGGGAATAGATCTGGCAGCCTTGTTCCAAAGAGAGTTGTCTGAATTTGGGATTAAGCGAGTGTATCAGAGATAGGCACCTGGTGCAGCATCTTATGTTATTGCCAGAATGTAGCTAAGTATAGGCACAGGATCAGCGTTGCCAAGATGAAAGCAAATAGTTTTGTGGAGGAGATAATCCAGGAACTGCTGCATCATTCTCAGCACAGGGACTGAGGGTTGAAGGGATGGAGATGGCTAATCAGTCCCAGCTAATTCCTCAGGTGTTTTCCATTCAGGATTGAAATTGCTGTCTGTGCTGTCACTGTTCTCTGGGCAAATAAAGGATAATCCACTTGCCACCTCCTGGTAACTTCATGCAGAGCTAGTCCCTTTGCCAATTTTGAGCAACTCTGCTGCAAGAAAGCTCATCTTTGTATTTCTCAGAAAGATGAGACTGCAGTGTGTTGCAGAAGATGACTCTAATATGGAAGATGTTGCTCAGTGACACGTTCACGCTGTTGTTAGCTGGGGGAACAGTTACGCTTTGCAAAAGGTCTGATGCTCACAGTGACATCAGTGTCCAAGGCATTTCTCTGTTTCTTGGAAAGGCAAAAGCTAATACAGTGAACTTGTTTACTTTGCTTTCTGCAGTGAAAAAAGCAATAAATTACTTATCTCCATGCTTTTCCAGGAGGAAACAGTGTAGATTGCAACTCAGCACAATTCCATAACTGATGGAAAAATCTCATTTATTCCAGGAAGATTATCTCTTTAAGGGCAGTGCTGAGTCTGGGCTATAATTAAAACAGCTTTTTTTAAGAAAGAAAAAAACAAACAAACAAAAAAAACCAGTGGATGTTTTTCTTGTTTGATCTATTCCCTATCACTAATGACCCTCTTTTCTCATTTCTTCTATCCATTTTCAAATGGGTGTAAGGAGTTAGCTGTGTATTGCATAAAAGTAGCATTACCTGAAAAAATAATTAAGATGATCTTGAAATTAAGGAAATCAGTTTTGAAAAGAAGCAGGTGCTTAATGGAGGTGAGACCAGCTGTGCTTCCCAGGAACGTGCTTGAAGCGCTTCATGGAAAAATGTGCGAGGCCTTCATGCAACACTGGAAGGAAATTTATAATAATTCAGACAAATTGCATCCTATAAATAGCAGAGCTGGATTCATTAGGACAGGAGGCAGATGGAGAAAATATAAAACTTGTTTGTTTCTTTTTAAGGCACTATAATGCTTATGAAAAGTGTCAGCTTACTGTCAGAGAGGGAAAACCCTCCAGTGCAGCAGTAACTTCCTCGTTATTAGGTTCTCATCCCTGCTAATGAGCAGCTTCCATGAGGGGCATTCTTGGTACTTGGCTTTAGCAATTCCTGCTGCCTTTCCCTGACATACCCAGGCTGACCCAGAAGAGCTACAGTGCTGGGAGAGGAGCAGGTGAGGTTGGAGGGAGGACAGAGCTGTGTGTGGTGTGTAGCACTCGTTGACTTTAAGACAGATACCAGTAGGGCAGAGGCATAAATGTAGTTAGAAAGGGGGGGTGTGTAGTGAGGTGGGAATCATCCACCACCTGGCTAAGGAGTTACGCCCCAAAGCAGGAAGGTACTGGTGGTTGGTAGAGGAAATGCTGTGCATTATTGAAGAGAGAAGGTGAAGGCATTTTTGAGATGCTCTTACATTAGTAAGTAGGAAAAAGGAGAGGCTTTCATGCATGGAGAGAGGTAATGACAGAGAGCGGGTGGGAGATGCGTGACTGGAATGCAGCTGTGTCCACAGGAGGGAAGCAGAGGTGAGAGGGTTGGAGCATCTCAGTATTCACACACAGTGAGGTGCTGAAGAAGGAAGTGTGTGCAGCCAAAAAGGAGTGTGCAGACTGACAGAAAGGGCACATCACAGACTGCATTTAAATAACAGTACAGAGTAAGAGTGTGGAGCTGTTTCCAAGTGTGCCGAAATTACAGCCGGGTACTTCTAAACAGAATACTGGCTGAACAGTTGCATCCTTTTGAACCATAGACAAGTCTGAGCTCAGATACAGAAGCAGAAAATGTTCTGTATGAATATTATCTGTTAATGAACCTGCCTTCATCTCTTCTGCTGATCTGATTTACATTTCAGCAAAGCTTCCTTAAAAGATAACAGTGTCAAAATTCCAGTAGGCTATCCTAAGAGATTTTTAAGTATTAGTGTTCAGGAAAGGAACACCGGGCGCTTATCAGCAGTGTTTTTTCTTGAGGAGTTCTTAGGTTGCCAATTCACCTTGTGAAGTGGCAGGGGAAAAGGGTGATATGAAGGTCGTATTGGAGTCAGATAATCACAGACTTATTCAAGGAATGGAGAAAAGCTGTACAACTGCTCATGCTTCATGGATTAAGTAACAACAGTTTTTCCTCAGCATTCAGTATAGAGGGCAGTGATCCCAGTGCAAGGAGAGGACACTGGAGAAGAGGAAAGTCAGTGGTATGGATTGGCAGGATGCCTTTGGGGGTTGCCATCTGTTGCAGCTTGCACATATCTGTAGGGTGTCATGTGTAGCAGGCAAGTGGTGGCATTAAAACAAGGCACAGACATGGAGCAGGTTAAGTATCCAGTCACTGGAGAAGGGTCCAGGCATGCTGGGATGCCCATGAGAGGCTGAGTACGGAAAGTATGAGCCAGCACATGGATCCTCATGCATAGATCAGATTTTTGGTATGGAGCAAAACCTTGGCTGATTGCGTTTTCTTGCTTTCAATGGGATAACTAACCCCTGTACAGCCAGGGGTTTAACACAGCCTGTGTTTGTAGGCAGTGTTATACAGGTTTAAAGGGCTGAGTTCTGAGATCTTGAGTCACACAGCCACACAGTCATAACTGGTGTGAAGGATGTGGAGAAATAAGAAATAGTTACATTTAAAATCAAGGCTTTTATTTCAGGAAGCCTTTAGAAATGGGGAATTTTAAAAAAAAAAAAAAAAAAAAAGAAAAGAAAAGAAATGATAGGATATCCACCATTGCTCCGAGATGTCTAAAATATGATAATCTGCGATATGTGTATGAGAGATGGGTGATTTTGAAGAGAAAGTACTGAAGAGAGGAAATTATTTGTGTTTGCAGGTTTCCTGTCTTGCTAGTGGAAAACTTGCTTTGAATTATGCTGCAATTCTGGGACAGCATCTTATTATGTGAAAAACATTATTTTCATGTCTACAAATAATAATAAAAAAAATTCTTTTGCTCAAAACAAGCTTGAAATTCCCTCTTCACCAAGGCTTCTTCACACCTTCATGCTTTCTTTGATGTCATGTTTTTCTAGAAATCGTCTCCTAGGTAATGATTGCTGAACCTTACTGCAAGCACTCCAAAGTGTACCAGACCAGCTGCAGTGACTGCAGATGAGTCACGTTGACCAGAAGTTGCTTGTGCCATCCTGCACTCATCAAGGCAATTTAGGAGTCTAGTTTTTTGTTCACATAATCTGAACAGCACTTCAAGATGGTGTGTCTGGCCAGTCCTTTAAGCAGGTGCTTGGCATACTCTGCCCTCATTGGTGCAGCATGTCATGCTACACTTAGTGAAGAAAGATAGAAATTGCTTCAAATTGTGCAGCAACTTGGAGTTATGGAGTTCTTGCCTACGACCCTCCTTTTAATGTAGGTAGATGGCTAAATCCTAATCCTGTGGATGAGGAAGTCAGGACATGATGCTACTGTCAGTTAGTCAGCATCACAGAAGGAAATCCTTGGCAGAGCTGAGAATAGCTCTCATTCCTGTCATGCTCAAACTGCACAGCTGATACAGTGACTCTGGGGATGTGCAGTGAACAGATGTGGCTGTCACAGTCTCCCCATGTGGGATGATGCCGGTGGAATCCTATGCTGAATATTTGAACTAGAGTCAGTGTACCTTCTTGCCCCTCACAACTGGGGATTCTGGTCACTTTGACATCCTGCCTCTTCTTCCTGTCGCCCAGGTGTGTGCAAGGAGTGGCTGACAGGATGGAAGCTCACTCTCTTTGGCCGTGCTCTTTGTGTCTTTAAAGGTATTGAGAGAGATTTGAATGAGGACAGGAGTGCAAGGTGAATTTGCAGCCCAGTCTAGAGACACAAAGTAAGAAATCGTTGCAGGCAAAAATTGTCTCGTCACCTTGCCATACATGCATGCTGGGCAGTTCATAGAATAACACAGATTCCAGAAAGAATTGTTGACTGCAAGATGAGCAAAGTGACCTTCAGCCCAGGTGAACATTCTCTGCATGAGTTGCTGTCTCCACCATTTCCAGCAACTGTGGATAGAATGTCCTGGACATGGCAGAAGCTCTTCTTTCTGTGGCACAGCAGCTTTCACTTGGCTGTTCTCTTATGTGATTAAATGAAGGTATGTTTATTTATACGTTGTCTTCTCTGCTTGTCTTACTTCAGTTCTCCTCTTGCCCCACCTGCAGGCTTTGAATTACTGTACCAGCCAGATGTGGTCCGACTGTACCTCTCCATCCTCACCGAAAGTCAGAACTTCAACACTCTGGAAGCTGCAGCAGGAGCTTTGCAGAACCTTAGTGCTGGCAACTGGACGGTGAGTGCAGTCTTCTCTTCAGTATTTTTGTTTCCTTCGTGTAAGTAAAGACCAAGGGGATGCCCCATTGTAAGTGTGCTGTCACTTTGTGCTTTTGTGTCTCCTTTAAAAAGGAAGGAGATGGGAATGTCAAGGAAATCACTTCCATTTGCTCACAGAAGGTGTTTTGCATCTTCTGGACTGGTGATGTTTATATAGTGGAAGTGGCATTGAGCTCGTGACACTTTAACCATGAGCAACTTCCGCTATTCCGACCATTTAACCATTGCTTTGTACATTCAGAAAAGCCTGGTATTAGATAGTTAAGTGTCCTGAATACTTAATTTGTTGGATTGTCAGTTTGCTGAGGAAACTGCACTCTGGAGTGTCCTCTGATACCCTCTGTGAAGCATCCCCAGCACTAATCAGGCAGTTCTCTCAAAGATTTGCCTGATCACTTCTAGAATAGCTCAGCAAAGTGGGACTGATCAGCAGCCTGAGGGTCAGCAGGGTGGTGTTTCACAGCTGCCTTGAGCACAGCTTGTTTTAAATAATACAAGCTTATTTTGAAAACAATCATGAAACAGAATAAAAGCATGAAATTGGAGGAGGAGAAAGATAACAGATGCTTTAGATGCTTTACTGTTTCTTCCAAGTGACCTCTTTTTTCCTAATCTAGAGGGATGTGTTTTCACACCAAGGTGCATACAGAACAGATGCTGGTGGATGATGCTCCTTCCTTCTGTTCCTGCCCTCCTTCCCCAGAAACTGGTTTAGCTGTAGGATGAACTCATACATCCTTTCTTCCTTGATGCTTGGTGAACTTGAATCAGTGGGTTAAGGCAATATGATATAGCAGCATGTACAACCTTCTTTGCAGAGGAAAAATTGGGTTACAGCACTGAAAGGAATGCCAGGGGCAAGGAAAGGGCAGGTATATGGACTCAAAATGCTTGGTGTTGTTTCTTTTCCCTTGTGTGTCCCGATCAGTGGTCCACATACATCCGTGCAACGGTGCGGAAGGAGAGGGGTTTGCCAGTGCTCGTGGAGCTGCTCCAGTCCGATTCAGACAAGGTTGTGAGGGCTGTGTCCATCGCCCTGAGAAACCTCTCCATGGATCGTCGCAATAAAGATCTCATAGGTATCTTCTGAACTTCTCCAACCAGGCTGGGATCTTGGGGACCCTTGAGAGACCTTGCTTTTGTGCTGAGCATTTGTTCTCTCTGCAGTTTCCGTCTGTGCTGTCTGGGATTATTCTGTAGCCACCCAGTGGGAGGCTGTCAGCTCAGAATATATTTCCAGCCCACTCAAACAAGCTGTGGCTTGAGGGAAATCTCTAACTTGGGAGTAAAATTAGCTGTAGATTTTTGCAGGAGAGGAGTGTGTGTAGATGTGCAGAGGGCTGGGTGAGTTAAGAGGTTTCTTGTCTTTTCCTTAGCTCTGGCTGGTGTGGGGCTTGTGCTCATGGTCAGAGGTCACATAGATGTTCCTCTGTAGGCCTGCCTGCTATTCCAGTTAGAGTGGGAGTCTGGCCTTTGGCAGCCTGAGCTAACCTGCGGAAGTGCAGGGAGCTCTAAAGCTGTACCTTTGGTTTTTTTGCTTCCTCCTTCCTTCCTCATCCCTTTGCATGGTGGGTGTTTGTGGAAGCTGGACACCAAACAACTTAATGTTCTTCAAGGTGGTGTTCAGCAGTATTCTAGTTCCTGTCCAAAGTGGTAAATAACATTCTCCTGCCTGTAAGCAGAAATCTTGAAAGATTCAGCTGTGAGATGAGTTTTCCTCTCGATGACTTCTGTATTTAGCTGAGGTATTTGTTTAAACTATAAACTTGTCAGGCCAGGAAATACTGGTCAGATGTTTAGGGCCATCACTGAAGTTGATACTGGCAAATAGCAAGGTGGGATTCTACCTTAATATCTCAGATTCTATTTTTAATAGTTGAGAGGTGTAGCCAGGAGAATGGTATAGATGGATACCTCGGAGTGATAAAGTCCAGATTACCTGTTTTTTCTCCAGTACCATACACGGAGAAGGCTAACTGCACCCAGGAGGAAATACTCTTACCGTTGTTGGGAGAAGGTTAATAAATGCATGGCTGCACACCTTGCCCCAGAAGGCCTATTACAAGGCTAAGTTGAGTAAGCCATGTGCGTGTATTAGCATGACTACGTGGCATTAGCAGCAGCTACTGGATGCTTTTTTGCCTCAGGCTTCGCAAAATATGATAGATTCTGGCTGTGAAATTCTCAATAAAAATGGGTCCCCCCCCCCCAGTAGCTTTTAGAATCAGTGATAAAGGACTTTATCTTAGCTTTATCAGCTGTCAGTCACCTTGAAATAATGAATGATAAATACCCTGTGAAATTACAGTCTCGAGGTATAAAACACACGCATTATAAGGGGTTTTTTGAACTTAGCAAATACCACTGACTTCTATCATTCAGGATGGGAAGCTGAAATTGTTATTAGGGCTGCTTAATGGTATCTCTTCCCCTTATCTAGGTAGTTATGCCATGGGCGAGCTGGTAAGAAATTTGCCCAGCAGGCAGCAGAGATCTGCAAAGAACCTGGAAGAGGATACAGTGGTTGCAGTGTTGAATACCATCCATGAAATCATTACTGACAGCTCAGAAAATGCAAGGTCTCTGATCCAGACACAGGGCATTCAGAAGCTGGTAGCTATCAGCAAGTCAAGGTAAGTGACAGTTGAAAGCAAAATGCATAAGAGCTCCTTGCAAACATGAACATATCACTATGAACAGCAGCTTTTGCTTTGTGTAAGTATTGGTGCATCCCAACCTCCCAGAGTTGTAATTTCAGCAGTTAATAAATACAAAGTAAAAACAGCCAGCACCTTTGAAAGGTTTACTTGGTGAAAAAGGTTAATTAATGAGTCACTTCAGTCATGGTAAGACATGCTCTCTCCTTGTCAGAGACATCTTAGCACCACATATACACTTACCAGGCAGCATTTGCAGTGAAACCACGATCTTTGGTTCTAGTTTGGGAGACCTTTTTTCTGTGGCAGCATTTCACTCGTGGAATGCCAGTGATGAAATCTGTTTCTTTCGAGTGAAATGGTTAATCATGTGCAGTAATTGTTCTGGCCAAAGGGTTGTTCGTGGTGATTAGAAGCGACAGATTTTCTTCCATTTAAAAACTGTTCTGACTGTTGTAGAGGAAACTTTGTTTAGTGTAGTTCAGCCAGGTAGATATTGTAGCTGTGTGTGCTGCAAACTTCTGGGAGAGTGGCTGAAGTAGCTTTCTTGGGTTCTATTGTTATGAAGTATGAGAGCCACTAAAAATCTAGACCTGTTTTACATTATAAAAGGTGTCTGTGTACTGACTTAGTAAGGAATGGATAAAATTTCATTTTCTGTTTAAAAACAGCTGCTGCTTTTTTTTTTTTTTTTTCTGACCCAAATTACTTTGTAAGATGTTTTAAACCATGGAGCAACTTCTTAGAATTATGAGGAATATATGTACATTGGGGTGAAGGTTTGAAAAGTAGCTTAGAACATTTTTTTGGTTTGAGATTTTTTTTTTCGTGAATAAATGCAGGCAGGATGGAATCTATCTGTTCTTTGTTAATGACAGCTACAAGATAAAAGGATCACACTGGCCTCGGTGCTTGTCCAGCAATACATGTGAAAACACAGAAATATGCAAAAATTATAACATTTTGATTTGTTTTTGTCAGCAAATACCTGTAGCTATAAAGAAGTCATTGAATGATTTCATATATATTCCATGACTTACAGGTTCAAGTAATAGCTGTATGGAGTATTTAGGTGTTAACATACAAATAGTCTGACATTGCTTGACATTTAAGCTGTAATTTTATCTTGCATATCAGCCAGTCTCCCAGAGAAACAAAAGCAGCATCTCACATTCTTCAGATGATTTGGAGCTATAAAGAACTACGAAATGCCCTACAGAAGGATGGGTGGAACAAGTCACACTTTCAGGTAAAGGTGCTTGAACTTAAAATTAGTTCTGGAAATGCCTGATGGAAGATGTCCTAACTTAGGTTAATATTGCAGTCTGTAGATCTTAGTCTTTACTTCTGTTCTTCCAGATGAGAGCACAGTGGATTGTACCCTACTCAGTAACACCATCCTGCATACACTTGCTGGCTGTGCTTTGCTGTGGTCTGTGGAATGTAGCTCTTAATTTTGGGGAGTTTGCCATATTGTCCAGGCCAAATGCCCTGATTTACTGGAGGAAGGATTAGCATGTCTTGTTATAGTTATGTCTCATTTGAAACATGCTATACAGCAGCATAGGGCAGCCACCTCTGCCTGACATGCAGCCTCCTCACCTTCTCTTGTGGGAGGGTTTTGCTCCTTTTACAGAGCAACAGTGCTGCCTTTGAAGTAATAGGGAGAAAACTCGTCCAGCAAATCTATACGAATGTAAAAAATGCTCAATTCCATATTACCAACAGAAGGGGGGCTTAGGAGCATTCCATAATCTCTCTCCATGCTGTTCGCTTGTTTATTTTTATTGTTCAGTTTTCAGGAATAGCAGTTTGGTATTTGTGTGGTTTTTGTCTCGTAGTCTGTTTCTGCAGCTCCAAAGGGCTCCAAAGGTACTGCTGGCAGGTCTGGCTATGATGACAGCACTTTGCCTCTGGTGGATAAAAGTCAAGGTCAGTTCTGCTCTTCATCACTTGTCATACACTGCTTTACTTATTTTCTGGATTTGTTGTGACTGTGCTACAGCAGGAGAGGGTAAAAATGCATTATTTCTGTGGTGATTTTTACCCCACAGTCCCATAATGATCAGTCCTTATTACCTGGAGATGGATAATATTCCTTCCCTTACAAAATGAACACTGCTGATACTGTTTCCTCAACTTGGATGCAACATTATCAGTTAAATCTTCCTGATCTAATTGCAGTGAGGTTGACTTTACCCCAACTCTGTATTGGGGTCTTCCCCTCTTTTAAATAAATGTGTCCATTTTGGCACAGCTCTTCCTCTGCCATGGAGGGGTTTTTATTGGAGATCAGTTTATTCAAGCTCCAGCTAATCCTGTCCGCGCTTTTTCTTGAGGCACAGCTGCACCAACACCAGTGCAGCACCAGCTTTGATTTCACCATGATTGCTGTGTCTCTGAGTCTGCTCTGGTTGCAAAGAGCACGGTTTGCCTGGTGCTCTTTCTCTGGTTTAACTGCAGGGTACTGCAGAAACAACAGCCCCACACTGCCCTGCCTGTTTCCACCTTCCCTGTCTTTGATCAAACCCGGCACATTATGCAGACAGCGGATGATTTGGGTCAGTTTGCTGATGTGACAAAAAACTTGTTTTCTTTGTGGATTAGTTTTCTGTTGGTTCAGCAGGTTGCTGGATTGGATTGTGTGCCATGAGAAGCTGTGCTCTTACTTTCTTTCCCTTTTGTTCTGGAGAGACCAAAGAGAAGCTTGTTAATAGTGGTAGGTAGTCCAAAGCAGAACTGTGGTTTCTGTTGGAGGAAGCTGTATATTACAGTGCCAAAGCAGAAAGTACATGGATTATGTGTGTTCTCTGGAGAACTTGATTAAGACTTTGTTTCTGAATGGATAACGGTTGAATAGTTTGGGATTTTTTTTTTTACAATAATCTCTGCATTCAGTACTTTATGGACCTCTCTGGTTCTGTGACTAATTTAAAACTACCAGGTTTTGAGAAAAGCAAATGTAACTCAAGTTGTTTCAATGCTTTTGTTTTCTAGATAATGAGAAGTCTGGGAGTCGTGATATGATACCTATGGATGAACTTGGCCCAGGTAAATTCAGTCATAGATCAAACTCTCTGTCTGTTCCAATAGAGCACACTGTCACTCACAGGAAAGTTCAACTATTTCTCTAGGAGATACTATTTCAGATGGATAAAGCTGACATTTAAAAACAGAACATTACCTCACAAAAGATTGGTTGTTGTCTTTTTTTTTCTTTATATACATGTAGAGTGTACACACTGATTTCTCTGCTGCTTCATGCATTATACTGGAGATACACTGACCCAGCTTTCATTCTGGTCTTTGAACCCTGAGGCAGCTGCATTCCCTGTTACAGATCTGGAAGTCTGTGGGATTCAGAAAGGAAAAAAAAGAGTTGAAAATTTACTTCATTATATTGTTTAAATCTGTTCTGCCTTTGTTTTTGTAAATAACACCAAAAATAAGTTACTGTGTGTGATATCCCTGACTCTACTTTCCATTTACCAGTATCTAAATGTGTCTGGCTTTTCCTATAGACTGAGAAGAGCCACTGACTGTCAGTAATGTGCTTTGAGACTGATAAGCTCTGTAGTGTTAAACTTGTGAGGGGTTTTCTTCTTTACCAGGGCAGATAAAGGTTCTGTGTGGTCTCGGGAGAATTTGCTTTACTTCTTCCAGTTGATGTTATTTTTATTTAAATTCACCTCTATTAATGCCTCCAGATCAAACCGTTTTATATACTGCTATTAGTGATTGTAGCTGAATAAAATAGCAAGTTAGAGCCAAGCAAAAGCCAAGCACGTTGAGAAAGTAAAAGAACAGGTATATATTACCTTTTGTATTCTTGGAAAAATGAGATACCACCTGCCATGAATCAACTGTCCGTATGTATTTTGCCTCAGGGAACACTGAAACATTTGTTTCCACAATGGAAGAAAATCTCTTCAGAGAGGATTGCCTGGCAGGAATAGCTGTGTGCTTGCAGGTGGTGCAGGATGGGCAGTGCTGAGTGTTTATAGTCTCAGTATTAATTGCTGCCTTATGCTCTCAGGAGTTACTGGTACAGCCCTGAGTACAAAACAAAATGCAAATTCACAGCATATGTACAGCATCAGTCAGATTCTCTGGGCTGTGCTGTTCTCCAATCTTTTTATCACCTTTAGAAGAGGAAATCTGTCAGGTTTTCCTGATCCCAGCTCTTGAGTGACTTTTACTTCCAGTATGACTTTAACTTTGTGCTATTTCAGAGGTCAGCTGATAAGAGACTTCATTTATCCAGTTTACTATCCTTAATTCCAGGGAACTGGAATAACAAGATTTCATCTCTTTCCTTCAGGCTCTTCCAAATGCTGCATTTTTTGTCTTATGGGCATATTAACATGAGGGAGCTGCTCTAGACTATATTTTCTGATCTTAACTTCACTGTGGACTATTGTATTCTGGAGTTTTTGTTCTTTTTCCACTCTGGAATGATCTGGTAGATACATGGAGCAGAACATCAACATGCAGTTCTCTGGTTTTGTGCTTCCAGTAAACAGTTTGGTTATATCCCCCCATGCTCCACCCCAGAGCCCACAGGAAGGACCAACCTCTCCTGTGTTTGCAAAGAAAATGCATGATAGAGTACCAGACAAAGTTTTCCTGCACTCCAGCTGATGTTTGTATTTCTTTTCTTTTTTTTTTCCAGAAAGTCATATGCCCTGGTTTCAGTTGTGTGTTTTTCCCTTGTCGTCTTTTTCTGACTTCACTTGCTCTAAGATCTTTCTGGTTTATATTCACTTCATATTCTTTTAGAGAATTCTTCCCTGTCTCCAGCTTTGTGTTTATTTCATTTAATTCAGATGCTTCCAAGTTGCATAGTTATATTTCTGCTGTACTGCTTTGGTACTGAACTGTAATTGTCTCATACATGTCAGAGTGGGCCAGTGCAGAATTCCATGGATTTCCATGCCGCACTTGTTAGAGGTGCCCATCCATCAGCCAGGTCCTTCCAGCCCAGTGCCATTCCCTGCAGGGTACAGGACTGATGATTCCAGAACATCCCCACCTGTCTGCCCCTCATCTGTGGGCTCTTCTCACCAGGGTTTGGGCTGTCCTAGTGCCTGGGCCTTTCCTATTAACCCACACTGGCTCTTGTTCAACACCACGAAAAGAAAATTGCTGTTGGTGTCTCAGCTTGTTTGCTAATGCTGTGGGGGTCATCCTTTCCTACAGAGGAAATCAGGTTGTTAGTGGTTAGGGAGGCAGCAGGATATGTTCTCCATCAGCTGGCAGTACCAGACCTGTCAGATCCCTGCTGTGTGGGGCAATGGAACAGCCTGGGTAGGGTGTGGGTGTGCTGGGAGATGGAAAAAAACCTGTATTACGAGTTACCATGGGATGCACAGCTCTGCCAGGTGTTCCCAGCTCCAGGCAAGCTGGAGAGCAGCAGTGCTCACTGTTACTATGTGCCTGAGGCCAAACTGTCTGCAGAGGCAGCACAACTGTGATCTCCAGTCTGTGCTGAGTCCTCCAGAACTATGTGTGCCTCAATTAACCTGCAGTCACTCAGACTGGAGCCCCTGGGAGGTGAAATGGTTCAGACCAGAGACACAGAGTCCAGATGCAATAGAGACAGCAAGAAGCAGAAAGCTGAGAGAGAGAAGTAAACAAGCCTAGAATGGGATATTCCTCTACTGACCAGTGTAACTTTTGTCTATACAAGGGATTGTATTAAGTCAAAATAATGCACTTACACCTTGGAGCAGCAAGTTATGTATAGATCTTCTTTATGCCACAGAAGCAGTTAATTCTGATGACTTCTTAGAGTGAATCTGGAACATGGGAGAACCAGTATTTCTAACTTCCTTGCAGAACTGTGGTCCTCAGGGCAGGGAGGTATTACTTCTCTGCAGCCTCCTTCAAGGTACTATTCATTTTATTAGATCAAATCATTAACTTCCTATCTCTGCTGCTGCTTATCTAGACAAAGCCACAGCACAGTGTGTGATTTTTGGACGTATGACCCACTGGTGCTGGTGTGTGTGAGGCCCAGGGGCCTGCAGGGTGAATTGCAAAATGTGCTGGAACTTAGATGAAAAGAGTGAAGTTCTTGAGTGTTCGTTGTCAGATTACTGCCAGGGCAAAAAGTGGGATTTTCCTTCTGCTGATGTGTCCTAGCTGAGCATGGGGTTTTTAATTTTTTAATAGTATTAAAGATCTGGTTTGCTTTTTTATTTTTTATTATTATGGTCAATTTGCTAATGACCTTGCTAATGACTTGCTCCCTGGGAAGTATCACAGCTGCCATCCTTCACTTAGTGGCTGTTGCTTTCAGGGGATAGGTTAAAGGTTTCCATTGTGTCTTGGCAATTCCTTATAGAAGTGTTTGTGGATCACCCATGATGATGGCACTACAAAAATGCAGTGTGATCCATTACATCCTTGTGAGTACAGTTTCCATGAGATTGTAAAAAGCTACCACCCAGTTGCTGCAAGTTTGATTCTCTGTTTTTCCATCACTTAATACATACTTATGTGAACAATTTGTCCTAAATAAATGATGAATCTTCAGATTAGGACATAGCCTACTAGCAGTGTTCATGCCTGTCATTTGAAAGAGAATTATCGGTCATGTGTTCCTCCACAAGTGCTGGCTGGGTAGCTGAGTGCAGCTGTTTTTTTTCTTTTTTTGTTCAAAAGGAATAGCTAAGAATGTCAGGCATCTTCATTGTCAACAAGTAATTTTAAGTTAAGTGCTGTGTAGCAAATACTTCCATGTTTTATGATCTGTGAACTACATGTATAACTCCAGAATTCTTCTGTTATTTTTGGTCAGCGTGGTTAAATAATCTGTTACTGCTGTTGATGTCATAAATATATTCTGCCTCAGGTGCTAGTTTACACTAGGTCTGTGTGCACTTGGGTTTGAGGTACATAGAATACTGCAGCTCTTCTCAGTCTGACCTGGCTGTGTGTGCAGTTGTCATGTGGGCAAACAGTGCCACGGAAAACCCACAAATACATCACTCACTTTTTCTTAATGGCCTGTTGCAGGCAAGCAATAAACCAAGAGAAGAGCATTTTGATAGTTTATGTAAAACCTTCTTGTGGTATTCTAAAAACTCAGTTTGTCAGGACCGGAAAACATTAATGATCCCTCAATGACATAGGGGAAAACAAAACCCACAGGGAGCTATAAATTTGGGTGTCATTTACTCTAGATTGCAATGCTGTCAAAGCAGAGCAGGTGAGGATCTATTTGTCACTGATAATAAGGGAAATTTGATGCATCAGGAAAATAAATTAAGTTTTGCATTGTGTGACAGTGATTCAAAGCAAAGGTTCTGAAATAATTAGAGCTATTTCTTTATAAAACCCTCTCACAGTTTTCTTCCTTGTGTTCATCACGCTTTCATGCTCTTCCTTAGTTGTCAGGAAAAAAGAAACAACAGGTGCTGCTTCGTAATGAAAGACAGCCCAGGCACAGCAGGGTTTGCATTGAGATTTCTTCCAACTCAACAGGCCCTTTTTCTCTGTGCTCTGATGGGGACTCTTCCAAATTATTGTCATGTCCTCCTAGTAGTCAGGCTCAGGAAAAGTGGGAACAGGCTGCAGAGCATTCAGAGAATGAACACAGCCAATTAATCAGTCTGCTAAGCAAGGAAGGCAGGATTTGGGCTGAATTTGGAGCTCATTAGCCACAGGGCATAAGATGACAACTTGCTGCTTTCCTTGGGCACACTAAAAAGTGCAGCAGGCTGGGATGAAAACAGTGCTGCTTGCTAATGAGTGCCAGCATCTGGCAGTGATATAAAAAGAAGGCTTCTCTGTCTGTTTTTAGCTGGTAAAAATGAAATTTGAGAGCTGCAGCACGTGAGAAGCAGGCTGCCAGCATCTTTGGGTTGTGGTGGTTTGTTTTCCCATTCCTTTGCTGAAGAATTCTGCTTGCATCAGCTCTGTTTCTGCTCATTTGTGCTTCATGCCTGACTGTCATGTTCTTTCTCCTCAGATGGATATTCCACCATCGACCATCGGGATAAGGAGCGCAAGTACAAGACCAGTGATAACACAGGGGATGCCTCCGAGAAAGAACCTTTAAAAGTGAGCTCCCTCTTACTGCTGAGTGCTAGTTAGTGCCTTGGAAAGGAATGGAGTTGAGTGTCCTCAGCCAGAAACACAGGGTAGTTATTCACCAGGGGGCTGTGAAGGGCCTTTTTTTATTTCACATAAAAGCATTATTTTGTAATTTAGTACTTGGCTAACTAGAAATAAAAACAATGCTGCTTTCCAGTGCAGGAGCAAATGCAGGTAGTTGCTGTACTCCTGTAAATGGGTGAGGTTGTAAAAACAGAAAGTGTTTGTTCTGTCGCCCTTGTCCAGGCAGCATTCCCTGGTTCTGAGCTGTGTAACTGTGCTCAGACTTTGTTCTGACAAGTCTCTTCAGATTGTCGTGCTGCTTTATTGTCTTCACCACGAGAAATAGGTGTGATCTTGTGTGTCCATGTCCAGCAGTGTGATGAACACCACTCATTTCTGCAACACTCATTCACAGATAGTGGACCGTGGCCATGGGCCAGGGAGATTGAGAAGGAAGGAGAGACATGCACAGTTACGTGTGTGCCTTCTAAATACAAATTTAGACAATTTTTGAATTAAAAATAATTCTTAACTTCACAAGGCTTTTTGTATTGTGGGCTGTGTGCAAATGTGGCTCAGTAGGCTCTGTGTAATTTCTGTTGCATTGCTGTACCTTTTCAGTGACTCTTTAAAAAGTCTGTTAATGCTGTGGCCACCAGTTCTTCCTGGCCTTAAAACAAGCTTGCATTTTCCCCTGGGGGAGTAAATTTGAGAAGGAAAAGGAGGATTCATTGAAATAAGAGTCAGTGCTAGGAGACACTACTGCTAGTCTGCAGAAGGCTGCCCTCAATAACCTTCATCACGCTGTTGATAATACCAGAAAATCCAGGTGATTCATGTTGAGTGGAAACAGTTAAACTTCAAGCAGTTGGAAAGGCAAACCCACCATCATTGAACAAGGGAAATTAAAAACTGTGATTTGGAGAAAAGTACTTCTATAGATGATGAACTAGGAAGATGTCCTGCTGCACCAGCCTGCCAGTTTTAACTTGCCTGGTCAGGCATTTCCTGCTGTGTTCTGCCTTTCCATGAAGGTGTACCCTGGAAAGTGGCTTCAATCTGCCTGCACCTTTTTTAAGCTGATTACTGAAGTCCTACAATGTGTCTCCCTCCTCCAGTTGGCAAGAGATGGCCCTGCTTGAGCCAGTGAAATCAAATAAACTTTCTAGTTCTCTCTTCACAGTTCTAGTATGCTTTGCAAGGATACTGCAGGAATGGATGCAGTAAGTTATGTAAGAATGTTGATCAATAGGAGCTTGGCAGAAAAAGTCTAAGAAAAATAGGCTGAGGTAGGAAAATTAATAGGTACTTGTTATTTTTGCCACTCAAAATTCATTAAAGTGGTCCAATACAATCTCAAGATCACATTGAGTAGCCCTAACTCCACTGTAGGACTGAAGTGAAGCACAACCAGAGTTCAGCAAGTGGCTACTTTGCTTTTATGAGAAAGAGAGGAAAAAAAATTTCACCTCAACAGTGTGTGACCACAGTCTGTGCTGCCTCTTGGTTCTGAGCACCTGGGGGTAGCCTGAACCAGGCTGTTGTACACACCAAAGGTGTGCATGGCCCTGCCCTCACCTGGGCAGAGCTGAGCAGCTGCTTCTCCTCCTCCCTGTGCTGCCAAACAGAAATTTGGCTGTGGGGGTTGTGGTTTGTGAGCTATATGAAAGCCACGGCTCCGAGGCTCAAGGGAGGCTGGGAACGCTGAGAAGTGTGGCCTTTTGGCTGTTGCAGATGCTTTTGTTGGTATTGTGCCTTTGCTGATCTTGTTTCTTTCTCTACCACTAATTTTCCCTTGTGCTACTTTAAGCTGACTTGTTTGGTGGTTTTGTTTGATTAATCCGCTCTGTTTTGCTTTAACTCCTCACCCTGTGCTGCAGAATGACACAAATAGGAAAAACATTAACAGGAGTAACAGGGCTTCGGTGAATCTGGTGGATGCCCGTGACATTAAACCCCAGCCTGTTGACTCCTGGGTCTAATTTGCATGCATGGTAGGTCATTTTAATGGTAATTGGGGCTAGTGAATAACTTCTCTTGTGCATGATCTGTATAGCTGTGGAATCTGTTCAAATCTAACTGCTAACTTAGAGATACAGGAAAATGCATTTGGAAAAAAAAAATTGGTGTTTCTATTATTCAGTGTATCTTTAATGAAATACAATCAAACACCACTGTTTGATTAAAAAATAACCTGTCAAATAACCAGGCAGAAAATTAATATTGTGAATGATTGATTGTCAGCTGAAACATGAAATATTTCTGCTCTTAGGCCATGGGAATGAATTTGAGTAGTGTGTTCCTGCTTCCAACCATTTTTCTCCCTCTATGCTCATTATAAGGATTAGCCTGAGACTTCAGAAAAAACATACCCTTGACTATTTTTGGATGTTCCCTGAGGTTCCCACGAATTACAGCAGGAAAGCTGCTGACTGTACACAAGTTACTTTGAAAGGAGAGATGATTTTGGTTACACAATAAGCAGTGACCCACAACTCCCACTTCTCATTTTCTTTTTTTTTGTGTGTCACTAAAGACAGGTGCCTTTTTGTTGTGTTCTAGTTGTCTGCCTTTGCCACGTGCCAAGTTCCTCAGTAATGTCACTGGCCTTTCTTTGCTCCTGCCACTGCTAATCTGTGTCCTGCTGTCTTGCTCAAGTTACCCCAGTGATACTTTCTGGCACTCTGTCAGAGGATGCTATGTTTGGAACAGCAGGTGTTGTGCCCCTGGCTATGACTAAAGGAAAATTTTAGTGACTGTCATGAAGGCACTGAGCAACTTTCCCATCAGAGTGGGCAACAGACTGTGAAGGCCCAAATTCCAAACCACGAACCATCGTCCAACCCCATAATTCTACATGGAAATCCCTTGCATTAGTGGGAGAGAAAAATCCCGTATGTTTCTGGGTGGTGGTGCTGGATATTTTTTTCCCCTCCTTCTTTTCAGCCTATTAGAAATTCCAGGTGTTAGAAGAAGATTCTGTTCCTGGGTTGGAACCACCTGCCCAGAGGAGGCTTTCAGCATTGTGTGGTGCTGTCAGGGAGCAGGTCCTGGCACCGTTGGCCTCCCACGGCTGCTCAGCACTGCATGATCAGCTCTGGTGGCTCAGGCACAGGGTTGGCATAAATGTGTGTGTGGTGCCTGCTCCACTCCTGCACTCTGCTCTGAGCAGTTAAGCCCTTCGGGGCCAGGTGGGATCCTGAATTTGAAAAATGAAGTCTCTGCTCTTTTTCTCCCAGACGTACCCTCCAAGGAACCTATGTGTTGGAATAGGTTGGCATCTCCAGTCACTGTCCTTCCATGAGGTGATGGAGATCACCAAGGCCATGTTACTGACTGGTATTAATCAGTTCTGACTTTATTTTGCAGGGCTAAAGTTCAACCACATTTTTTTTAATTGAGGGGGAGAAACAAACATTGAATCGACACAGAGGATCTCATCAGTCACCACTGCCATTCGGACTGGGAGGGCTGCAGGTTCCAGGAGGGCGTGGGGAGCGAACCCACCCGAGTGCCATCGCCGAGCGGAGCACGATGCCTTACAGCGAGACACTCTGCTGCTTAACTCCCTGACATTCCCACCAGAAACCGCCACCGCCTCCCCCGCCCTCCCTCCCTCCCACTCCTGCAAGAAGAAAAGCAAGAACAGAGAATCCAAGCTTCCATGTAGCTGGCTGCATTCTTAGGTGACTCTTCCATGTGGATGGTGCCAAGTTGGAGAAGTGCAGGTCATGCGGCAGCTTCACAGCGAGAGAGGAACTGCGGGATATTTGAAATGATATCGTAGGTGTAGCCATGAGGAGAATAGCACTTTTCTGGTTTGGGGCTCGTTGTTTTGGTTTTTGTTTTGAGGGATTTCTTTTGAACTGTGACTCCTAACATTTTTGAAGGCTTTTTGAAAAATGCTTAGGTTTTCTTTATTATTCCCACAGGAAGTGCAGGAATGTTGAGTGGGTTTATTGGATTTCAATGAAGGGAGAAAATGCAGAACAAAAACTATTAAATGCTAGTCAAATGAACTGGAGAGTGGATGACAAAATTGATGCAAGCTGTATAATCTGCTTTTAGAGTAAGCTATATCAATCACAGTGCTGTATTATCATTATAATCTGGTGTACAATACTTCTGCCTTTTGAATTCTGTAACGTCTCTGTTTTTATTTCCACATATTGAAAAGCAGTTTATGGAAGGTTTCAGTGTCCCTGGTTCAGAAATCTGTGCTGAGAAGTGGAGTTGGCTGGCTTTTTATTTTCATGTTCTCAAAGATTGCAGTAAGGAGCTTTTTCATGTTAAATGTATCATTGTTGCATTGATGATTATTAACAACTACTTTTGCCATAGCTGTTCAGACATTGAAGGAAATAGGAGCTTTTTTTTGTAGGATGTCTTATTTTGAACACACTGTAAATTTGAGATGGGTCTGTCACTTATATTTGATGGTAAATTTTTCACTGTTGGGTCCATGTTTGCTTTGGGCTATAGATCCTGATGAAAAATGTCACAAAGGGAACTGGTTTGGCATTTTTAAATCATTGTCATGGTTTCTGTGTTCCTTTGCTTTTGTTTTGAGATTGCATATTTCATTTGGCGTGAAAATCACCCGTGTGCAGCGGCTCTCCTCCAGGATGCCAAGGCCTGCTTTGTGTAGGGGAATGTTTACCTCAAGAGAACATACTCTGCAAATATGGTATCTGGAAATGCCATGAACTAAATGACTTCAGATCACTGATCTTCTCCAGGCATTGGTCAAAGGAGGGCAGCAGACGAGAATAGGAAGCAAATGTCTCAGTAGCAGCATGAGGACTTTTGCTGATTTAACTTGGTTGCCACTTTTCTTTGATTGCCACATTTAGTTTTAAACAAGCTCCTAAAAACAGTGTGACTGGAAAGCACATTTTTGAATCTAGAAAACATCATTTGCGGTTTTCAGTGCCTGCCATTTCTTTTGTAACTAAAAAGGGGAAGTATCCAACAATCTCACCTCCCCCAAAATATTACTGTAATAGTAACCATCTACATTTTTTGTAAAAAAAATTTTAAAACTTTAAAAAAAAGGCAAGTACCAAGAGCTTTGTATCTTCTTGAGTATATTAAAAATTTGACATGAATACATATATATAAATAAATAAAGTCTATATATCTATATATATATATTGTTGTGCAGAGAATAGGTTAACAAAACCATGTAAAGTAGTTTGCAGGAGAGGGAAGCATTTGTTGATTCAGGGAAAAAGACTGATGCCAGAAGCTGTCAGTGATTTGGACGATACATGTGCTCCTTCGCACCCTCCCTTTTTGACCCTCATCTTCCACATACATTGCAGTGTCACATCTGGATCTTGGGGAAGGTAAAGTTGCTTGGAGCAAATCAACATAGCAAAGATTTGTTTTTCCACCTGCATGAGAGTCCTATTGGGCCAAAGATGCTCAGCGGATCAAGGGAAGCAAAGAGAGGCACCTGTGACTATCTGTGTCGGGGCAGTGTCTCTCTCTGTAGACATAAAGTGTGGCAATGAAACCAGATACATCATCTGACTGTATATTATATCAATGGTGCTCTTTTCATACTTGTTCTGCCAATACGTGGAGACCCTTTTAACCAAGCTACACAGAAGAGTTTTATATCACTTTTGGTTATGTACTTGGTGTATTCTTTTTGTATATGAAAGGATTTTTTTAAAAACGTTCAGTAATTAGCAATGGAACCTGCTTTGTAGCTGATTAGAACAGTGTAAGAGAAGGGCCATACTGTCAGTCTGTCCCTGATCTACTTCAAACCATATATTTACCAAAGGAGTCTGAGCAAAAGTTCACTTAAAATAAAGACCTGATTGTTGAAAGGAGTCTCTGCTAAGACTTTGTGGTTTAGTTATTGTGCAGATATGTCAAAGCCAGCAAGAAGTTAACAGAGAAAACCGCAGGAAGGGGCAAGTGAAGTTACTGGGGCCAATTATGGTCATGACTTCCAATCCTAGATATCCCATGGCTCTTAGTGGGACATTACAGGGACACTCAGAATCTGGGTTAGAGTCTACTCTGATCTCCGTCATTAATGTGCTAAAAACACTAAGGATATTTGAGAAGCAGATTCAGACCCCATCTCACTTCTCCCAAAAGTCTTTTTGGTCTTTACACTGCACCCCGTGCTAACAACCTTCTCTGTCAGGTTAGATGGCACTGGCTGCCCAGGTCATTGTAGCAACTTTTCCTGGGGGTAAGTGTTAGGGCAGCCAGCAGAGTTGTGAGCTGACAACATGGTTTATTGCTGCAGAAAAGCAGAGGATGGTATGTCAAGAAGTTGGATACCAAGTTGATAGGCCAAGGCTTCCCCTGGGAATCACACCTCAAACCCCTACCCTTCCCATGCCTTACATTGACAACTAATTCCCAAGTATGTAGCAATAACCCATCTTCAACGTTACTGTGGGGTTTTTTTCTTAACGAACTGTTGTTTGGATGGTGAGGAAGGAAAACAGATTGGGGGATGACTTGTATGTGAGACTATCACCTTGTATTATCGGCCCACCTGCTGATGTCCAAAAGCAGGGTACGTTGAACCAGGTCTGGTGATTTAACGTCCTTTTTGTCTGTGGCCAGAAGCTCACTGGTGGGATGTGTGCCCAGCCCTGCCCTCACCTCTCCCCTTGTTGGCACAAGTGTGACTGGCTGTTTGAGCTGTTCTGGGATGTGGGTGGATGAACCCGTAATTGTTGTATTTTGGCAGCAGGGACTGTATGTAAAGAAGGGAAAGCGGCAGTGTGTGACTAAAGCTGCAGTAGGGTCTAGAGTCTCCTGCTAAAAGGCAGGCAGTGCTTTCTTAGGGCTCAGGTGTGTGACCTCCTCTTTTCCTGTTGGCTCCACTGCGAAAACAGGAGGGAATCTGCCTGCAGGGGGCTGGGGTAGAAGAGATTTCTACCTGCAGAAATTCTAGCGGGAAGGATGGTTGTGGAAGGAAGTGATGGTGTTGTAAGACTCCTGCTAAAGAGGAGGAAATTTGATGGCCCAGCCAGGGCTGAGATAACACAGGGGACAGGGAGACTTCTGACAGCATGTGATTACTGCAGAACTTCCTTCCCAGGAAGGTGACTTGCACATTTCCCAAACATTTTCACCAAGCCGTGCAAGTTGAAAAAACATTGTGTGCCAACTCCCCTGGAAAAGCATCAAGTTTAGCTGTTGAGTATGTGAGCAGTTGTGTTTTATGGCTTCCCAGGTCAGTCAGTATGTCTGCAGAATCCAAGGAGGAGAGTGAAAAGGCAAGACTTTAGGACATTTTGGTTCTGTCATGGATTTAAGTAGCAATATAGCCATAAATGCAACTCAAGATGTGTTGTCACCTTGAAACACCCCAGGGAATAGCTTGGGCAGCTGTAAGTCCCAATCTTCCATGTCTTGTGGTTTAACTGCTGCCTATCCCAGATCTGCTCTCATACGCTCAGACCTTCCAGTTCTGAATGCGCTTCTGCCAGGGAAACAAATCTGATCTCTGTTGCCAAGATGTCCCAAAAGGGACTGGCCTGGGGACTAGGAACTGACTTGCTGTCAGTGACACGTGAAGAAAGCAGGGGTGGCATGTGTGTTACAGCAGTTTCATAAGTTCGTGCCAGCTCTGAGGAGCAGTTTCAGTAATGCTTTCTAGCAGGAAAGCCTTGTGCTAGGCAAAGCAGTTTTTGCTCCTAGAGTAGTTTCACAAGACTGAAGGTGCTTAGTTACCTTCTGTTACCTGCCTTAAGGTTGAGCATAGGCTCAGCTACCTGTGAGAGAGGTTCACATGTCAAACCCTCGAGTAAGCAAAGCTTCAGAAGCCAAATGGGCACATTAGAGTGGTTTTAGCCTCATCTGCTGAGCGACTGCTGGCTCAGTGAAACCTACAGTGTGCCAATATCTTCAGCCAGCAGGTTTGTGCTGTTGGAGTGGAGTTTTTGAAGGTGTTTATATAGGCATAGTTTCTTGCAAAATTTTGTTGTTACGCTGCCCCTAAAATGTGGTGTTTCCTTATCTTTGACAGAGAAATTCTCTGATTTACTGGTACAGTAACTAATATAGTGCATTTAAGGGGAAGATATTATGAGCCTTTGTTTTCTGTCTTAAGTTTGACATCAGGGTAGGATGATCGGAAGTCCAAGGTGAGGAGGAAGATAGTGCAGATACTACAAGGCCTGCCAATCTGGTTCTTACTGTTCAGAAAAAACAAAATAACTAGACTAAGAAGCTTACTGGTAATTAGTAGCTAATGTGTTTGTAACTATCATGTGCCTTAAAATTTTCATGGTAGGAGAATTTAAAAAAATCAACAATGTGTTTTCTGTAATACTGCTCAACATTCTCTCTGTAGTTTAGACTGGTGGGATTTTGCATTGTATTTACACTGTACTATAAACTGAAACACTTAGAATGGTTTGATTTTACAAGTATGGAGAGGAAAAAAAAGGTGGATTATGCTTTTCATAGAACAAATGTTACCGTGACAGAATGTATTATTATTATGATAGGATCTTTCCATAATGCAGACAAGTAGAATGCTTGTTAGAAACCAGGTATGTAGGATAACAATTTGGTGTGTTTTCAATAAACCATGCCTGGAAAGAATACATGTGCCATTGGTTATCTTTTTGTTATATCAGGTATCTCAGATATTCTTTGGCTTTTGCAGCAGCAGTTTTCTGTAGCAAGGGATTATTCAACCCTAGCTCAGGCCAATGCTCTGTGTTAGCAAAAGGTCAGTGGTAATGAGGGCAATTGAAATATCCTATAAATGAGTAAAGCTGAACATTTTTGACTCATTGCCATATGCTGGAGCTGTAGCTCAACCCTGGCCTGTAGATCATGGCGGTTTTTTTTTAATATACAAGCACATTTCTGTGGGAAAGACATCTGCACCACTGTTCAAAGGCCAGCATGTTTGTGAGCACAGAACTTGCTGATTGCTTTTCCATTTGGGAAGTTACTAACCTTTCCCAACTAAGTCAGAAAATCCATGTAACTTCACATTTCTGAAATGTGTGCAAGTATTCTCATAAGCGTGTAAGAATAACAGATTGTAGCTATGTGTGAGGTTTGGTGGACATGAGAAATTGTTACTTTGAGGATGTGCCAAATAATTTTCATTTGGTACTGTGGAATGGAAGAAAATCCTGATACTGAAGAGTCATGCATGTATTTAAAGTAACAGCCAGTTACCAATAAATACTCTCTTGAGGACTGCCTCATCTGTGTTGGTGAGATCAGTGACTGGCACCCTTAACACACCATATTCACCACCGTGCCTTCATGAAGCCTGACAAACTCCAATAAATCTCGACATCATGTTCTGCAAGGTCTTAGAGAGAGAATGGAGGTCAGGTTTTCTGTGAGTCAAAAGATGGTGAATCATTGCCAGTAAGAGAGTTTGCCATATGTGAATTCCTGATTGTACCATTCACAGCACTGTAAGGTTCCATTTACATGCAAATGTTTGCAAGCAGCACTTGGAAGGTCATCTTCAGCTTACCTTCCCTCCTTGTTTCAGATGTCTTAAATGCATGCCCAGGTGTTTTGTAAAATAATGTCTGGATCTGTTCTTGCAGCTGGAGGATATAGTTTCACAAGTGCTGTGATAAGGTGTGAGTTCCTGGGCTTAGCATCCTGCACCTTGGTGTCACCATTCTTCCACTGCAGGGAGGAATCTGATTTTCCCTTTGTGGATGCACTAATATGGCAATGAATAGCAGATGCTGTAGGTAAGGTACTGAGCTAAAACAAATACGTTGTTTTTACAACTGACCTTTTATAGCTGTCAAAATTACTTCATTTCCAGCTCATCACAGGTTGGGCAAATGGAAGTGATGAGTCCTGCAGGTGAAAGGTTAACTTGGTAACAATGGGCAAGAAATACCACAGCCCTCATCTCTTTCAGGTTTCAGCAATGTCTTGGGGGAATATTCTGTCCTCAAGGGTCTCTTCCCCAGTGTCTTATTTTGAAGGTCTCTAAAGCACAGCAGCAGCAGAATCTTGTTCTGGCATGAGCTGATGGGGGATTTTTTAAAATGGGAAGGTGATTTATAATGTGGCCATTAACTGAGCTATAGAGACAGCAGAAACTGGTAACTGTTCAATGTGTGTGTGGGCACAGCAATTGTGGCTGTTACTTACTAGGTACCTTATACCTGATTCCTACTTGCTCAGCCAACGAAGGACTCATCGCTGCCCTGGTGGTGTCACCTTGGGTGAGAGAGTTGGGATCTCGGTGGTCTCTCTCTTCTTGCTGCTCTTGTAGAGGATTCTGTATGTTCCCTTCACTGCATTTAGTGTTTGCGTCACTGCTCACAATTCTCCAGTGAACTGCTTTTCACATCATGCCAGTGGGAGGAGGCAGTGGCTGCTGTACAAATGCATGATGCCTGCTCTGTACTCAGATGAGTCAATTCTGATGGAAGAATTGCTTCCAATGATGCTGTTACACAAAAAGGAGTAGTGCTAGGTTTGACTTCCTCTTAAATCCTCCTCCTTTCTTGTATATTGAATTGGTTCAATATTTTGAAAGATAGTAACGTCCCTTTGAGGTAACAAAGAGGCTCTGGCAGAAACCAGACCTCACTTCTATGTATTGCCTGAATCACTAAGACAACCTTGACAGTAGCTGTCATCTGGAGAATAGATGTAAATTACCAGTATTTGGTGAGATCATCCATTTGTGACATGAACTGTGAGAATTTGCTGAAAACTGTGTGTTGTTTTAGGGGAGTTTTTCCCCTTGGGAGCTTTCTGTCAGTTGTACACTCTCATGGGCACTCCTTAAACACGTTCTCCAGATGCACAATTCCGTACCTGCTTTGTGCAAGAATAGGTTGTGTCCTCTAACTGTAATAGGCTGATGTTGCAGTAACACTCAGTAGGTTTTTAGAATATGTTTGAATGAGAAGATCCACTGTCTGCCTTCTGCTTCTCCCAGAATTCAAAGCATGACTTTATTTTGAAAAGTGCCTCTTCTCCCTAGGAGATTTCACATTCATGTGTCAGTGACTCCAGATCATATTTGCTCAACTGACCAAAAGACTTTTTCTAATTGTCAGTCATGCAAACTGAGTCAGGCTTTTTTCTTTTCATCCCTTGCCACCAATAATTAAGAGCATCTCAAAAATGTACTGAAGTGGAAAAATTTTTCTTACATATGGAATTCTGCAAATATTCTGGTAGTACGTACATTATGTTTATTTTTACAATTTGCTATGTAGGAGATGCTTTCTAATTAAAATACCTTTTTATACTAAAAGGTGGCTGTTCTATTGCGACGTATGTTACAATTACATTATTCTCTGATGCATCTTTAGAAATACCCATTCTAACTCTACAGGTTCCCACCTTTCCTAATCTTCTTGACAGTCTCTTGAACAGTAATTTTGGCCATTAACTAGTGATAGGATTGCATTTTTCTGATCCTCTCTTGTAAAGTGCAGAACAGTCTACCTGTTTACTCTTACTCATCCTTCTGAGACTGGTTTGCTCCTCAGCCTGTGTGGCATGTCCTGCTGTGACAGGGGTGTCTCTTGGATGCAAAGGGTGTTTAGGGCTAAACACAAAAGAGGCTTCTTTGGATTTGAGACTTTAGATATACAAACATATTTTCTGGTCAACTGTATGTCTCCAGATTTTCCAGTGTGCTCTAGAAATCTGTGTATGCCAGTAAATGGGCTTGAAGATTATTTTGTATTGCAGATTTTGCAAAAATTGCTTGTAACCCCCTGAAGGACTTTGGCCCAGCAACTTTGAGTTGAGCTGAATACCAAGAGGACTGCTGAGCAATGTTACAGAACTAATCACTCACTTACAGTGCGAGATGCAAGTGTTAGAACTCTGTCTGCTCTACACAGGAGAGCACAACAGTCACCAGGGGCTGCTTCTGCGTAATCCAGTACAGGAAATCTTGTGTCTTTCTCAATATGACAGAGTCTAACTTGTTAAGAGAAACTCTGACAGTGTTGCCTTCTCCTATCCCTGTGAAACACACACATTACAAGCTGGTTTGGTCACCATGGTTTGTTTGGTCCTTTTCTAAACTGACTCTGTCACCTTAGCTTGTTCTGTTTCTCTTGTACTCTGCGTGGTGATCCTCTGCTCCTTACTGGTGTCTTGGAGGTACATTTTCTGCAGCACACGGACCAGGGGAGAGACCATTGCAGTAAGGTGGACTATAAAAGGAAGAAACTCATAACAGGCTTGAAAGAACTCATACTGGGAAAAACAAGAATGGTTATGCTTGATTTTCACTCTGATTTTCAACTGTTGGATCTTTCTGTGGCTGTTTCAAGTCTGGAAGCCTCAAGTGCAGTACAGAATTCACTGGAAACAATGAAAGTCATGCCCCTGCTCTATTGATTTTTATTTTTTATTTATAAATATAGCTGTTGCTGCCTTGTATAATCACAGCAGGACATGCTAGGAAATGCCACTGGATTTTTGCATTGTTCAGGTGAGTTAGAGACTTTGTATTTGGCTTTGAATCTTCTCAATGACAACCCACACTATTCACATAGTGTAAAAGCACTGAGGTTAACCAGGGCATTCAGGACCCACCTGTTAAAATCCATTTTCTCCAGTCTTTATTTTCATACAGCATCTTAATCATACGCTTCAGAGTAAGCAGCTTGCCCTGCCCCTAAAAAGCATGTATTATGTATATACAGTGTAATGAGGGGATAAACAGCATTTTCTCTAGGTCAAATATTACACAGTTTTGTGGTTTTTTGGAAAGAGTCTGCTCCTTTTGTTACCGGTTACTGTGTTTATTTTAATCTGTTTACTACTTCAGTTTTCCCTGCCTCTGCATGGGCAGATTAATAATTTTGTTTGTGTTTTCAAAATTCTCTTTTGTTTTTCTCATCACTGCATGGGTCTGTGAGAAAAGTGTGTGCTCTTTTCTCACACATAGAGATGATTAACTTTTGCAGTAAATGTGCAAAGAAGTATCTGATGTCACAACAGGAGCCTTCACTGCATCAAGAGGCATGCTAATAATTTAGCAAAAATAGGGCACATGAAATGCTCTTTTCTTGCAACATGAATGTTTTTTTTCCACTCTTGCTAATGATTAATGAGTTTAGCTTGGGGACACAAGTCTTCAGAA
Organism: Entomyzon cyanotis; assembly: GCA_024500445.1. Taxonomy (NCBI): domain Eukaryota; kingdom Metazoa; phylum Chordata; class Aves; order Passeriformes; family Meliphagidae; genus Entomyzon; species Entomyzon cyanotis. The sequence goes on from JAKEPQ010000852.1 coordinate 7,202,106, forward strand.
GTTGCAGTGTATTTCTCCACTTCACCCTAAACCTAAACTGTGGTTGTTCAGGCTTGAGCTCAAAACAACAGACAGTTGTTTGATGATGTGTTGGTCAAGGCAAGGCAATCTGCATCACCTTGGGTTTGCTAAATTACGTGGAACAATGGCATAGACCCTACTTAGTCCTGATCTTGGTTTCCACCTCACCTAAAAAGATCTCTACTAATGCTTGTTTAATTACAGGCTCCAAAATACAAAAATAATTAAAAAAACTTTAAAGCATGGACAAGTTAACCTGTGCAGTTGAATTTACATAATTTGAAACAAAAGTTGAGTATTAATGGCTCTCTTTATCCCAAAAACACAGCCTTCTCCATAGCATCTTCCACTTGCATATATTCCAGATGAGATGGGTAGTTAGTGCATTGGAAATGGGGGCTCTTGCGGACATAGTCAAGGAAATCTGGAGCTCCTGGGAAAATTACATTGTCAGCCAGAAGAACTGTGCCCTTCCTCAGCAAGTTGCATTCCTAGAAAGAAGAGAAATTGCTTCATAGTGGCTGTTGAGCAGACATTGGCTTGAATGTAATGTACTTTCATGTTAACCAGGTCATACTCGTGTGCCTGCATGCAAAAAAATGCCTGTGCCACAGGTCTGGAAGGACGAAGAGATACGGGAGAAGCTGAGTAACTCTCGGATCCTTTGTGCTCATTTGCTGACTTTTCCTGTTAATTAGTAGAACATTGGAGATGCTGATTCTGAAATAGCAAATCAAGCAGAAGTGTGGGGTTTGCTCCTCAGCTTGTTTCCAGCTATGTCTATGTGATCAGTAAGGTGCCTTTGTTTTGGCTGTCCTGCCTCATGTTTAAAAGCTTTCTTAATATGGCATTAAACTGCTGTAGTAACTTTAGGTCACCTGAGAGTTTAGCACGTACTGCTTTGGCCAGTCTCAGTCAGACTCCAAAACCACTAAAAGAATGAAAGAGATTTTCTGCGCTGTTTTCCTTTCATCTTTCCTTTTCTTGTTTTCCTTTCATCTTAAACAACTTCCTGCTATTTTGTTTGGGATCTGGGCATGAAGCAAGGTTTGTGCACAATGAAGATCACTGACAATTTTCCACAAGACATAATTAACTTGAAATAGTCACTTCAAGTGCAACGTCTATCCTCAGTAAACCTACAAACTTAATTTTTACTGGTATTTTTTTGTAGGAGAAGTTGCTTATCTGGGCTTACCAGCTGTTTTAAAACACAGTCTGTAGCTAAATGAGGCTGGTCGTTATCCTGTGGTTACAGGCAGTAGCTGTAGCCAAAACATGGGGTGTTTTTTGTCACTCCCAGTCTCTGGGAGCAGTTCTGTTGATGAGAATGCTGCAGAAGCCATTGAACTCTGCTTTTGCCTCTGGGGACTGAACACCAGTGAGCACAGTCGTTTTAGAGACATGTCAAATACCCTCCAGTCTGTTTCTATTGCACAGCTTACAGAAGCCTGCAAGAGACAACATACTGGATTTTCCACTGGTCATCAGGATTTCAGATGCTCTTTGTGTCTGGCTCTTTTTTCTGGACCACTTCCAATACAAATACATTTCATCTGAATACATTCATACTTCATATTCACTGTTCATATTGCAATACCTACTGAAAGTACGTTAGAACGTTTGTAACATCTGAGAAAATCTGAGGATTTCTTCTTTGTCTTTCTCCTCTTAACTTCATGGGAGTTTTTTGCAACTTTGTATCAGAGTTGCATCAGACTGGCCACTACACCATGGAACTAGCTGTCTGTTTGTTTTGGCTGTGTTGAGAAGGCTAAGTTCTGATAAGGATGAACTGGTTCTTCACAGTGGAAAGAGCTCAGTCATCCTTACACAAGCAGTTTAAAAGAAAGCATTCTCTGAGTACAAAATAACTGTAGGGAGGGAACATTTTCTTCAGCTACTGCTGTGTAAATTCAATACTAGCTGTTCATAACCCCAAACATTTCCTTTTCAAACAGCTTTCTGAAGGACAGGGCTTAAAACTAAAAAACCGGGGGGCCTGGATGAGAAAATAGTGTTGGTAGTCCTCAAGTCCCTGATTACCAGTCAGGAAGTATTTGGCAGGTTCTCAATTTAAGAGGCAGGCTCAAAAGAAGTGGATTTATTTGTGAAGAAAATAATTGAAAAATGGCACTTCCATACAAACAGGCAGTTGTAGAAAATTTTATCAACTAGGAGAGTACCTGTATGTGCTGTGTTGATAGGTACAGATGTCAATTTCAGTTATTTAACACCTGAAAATACCTTCCTATCCAGAAATCCTCTGGTAGTTGCCTATCACTGCCTACTACTGTTACAGCCAACTTGTTTTGTAAAACTACAGTAATGGTTAAGGCAGATTGGGAAGAAATAAGTCCAATTTTTTCATATTTGGGGCTGGGCATAGAGTTGGATAACATTTCCCTCGGAAGTGCCTGGCTGGGGCTGTCTGCACTCTTCTTAATATTGCTTTCCAGCCAATTAATTAGGTGGAGTGTAAAGACTCCCAGAAAAGTGATACTCAGCTGTGATACCAAAATAGTATTTCATCAAGAAGCTCTGCTGGCACCACAGCCCCCGGCAAAAAAAGGAGTCCTGAGGAAACAAGAGCGATTGAAAAGGGATATGCAGGTCCTAAGTCTCACCTGCTCCCAGGATCAGGATGTGTTTTGGGTCAAGTGTGGTTGGTGACTGTGCAGGCACTCCTAGGGAGTGTAAGACTCAGGCCATGCACTCCTTCAGGTAGGATTTCTACTACACACCTGTATGTTCAGGAAATAGAATGGTTCAACAGTGCTCACTGAGTCCTGAGCTATATAGTGTTGGCAGTTGTCCTTAACAAAAGTTTAGGGTCCTTTCCTTCAAATTCTCTCTTCTTGTAAGGCTGCTATTTTGGCTTCCAGTCTTCATTTTACAGTAGATGAAGTCCCTCACAGAGGCCTCACAGACATCAAGGTATTTACTGCTTTAAGACTGGAATTATACAAACTGACCTGAAGTAGGATGGTGTCTGGTGTGTATCTGTCTTTCCAGTGGTCCAGGAAGACAAAATCCAGAGTATCCACTTCATATTTTTTTTTCAGCTGGGGGATAATTTCATCTGAAGGGCCTTCTAGGAGTTTTACCTGAAATACAAATCCGTGTGATGAATTGTAAAGAGTCCAAGGGAAGCAAAAAGTGCAGAGAACAGGTTAGGTTAGAATAAAGATGGAAGCTGCAGTATGTAAAACTGGTATGGCCAGGAGAGGGAAGAGGCAGGACAGAGGCTGCTACATCTTCCTCACAAGGTTTATTGGAGTAACTACTGTTAAACTGAAAGCAGCTGCTGCACGTGGATTTTTGTTAGGCAAGCACCATATACTGTGAGAGGAGGAAGAAAGTGGTAAGGGAATGTCTGGTTTATGACTCATGGCTGATGAGGAGATTAAATCACATGGGGAAAATGCAATTTTAGATGTCACTAGTACTTCAGGTTCTCTTCAAGAAGTTAAGAAACACATTAGAAAGTCCCTTGGTGGGACTTATTTCGTCCAGTGTTTCCAGCTCCACTGAAGTGAGTTGTCTGCTGAATAGACAGGCACTTTTCAGGCATGAGTCCTCCAACCTGGGGGGGGATGTAGACTGGAAAAACCTGCATCTCAACCACCTATAAAGAGTCAAGACACCTCTGACTACACAAAACTTAGGTATATGTGCTATTACCAGCTAGATTTTGGTAAGTCTTGGTAAATACTTCTCATCTGAATTCCATTGCACGTAATACAACTGATTCTTGTGAGCTTTGGTAACAAATTGGACTATGACTCCGTTTTTTTTTAGTCAGTCTTGACACCAATTTGAACCTTCTAGTTTATATTGAGAAACCTAGTGTTCTGACTTTTGGGAGGTAACATAGTGAAGTCCTGCTGTGAGAGGTTAGGGACTGTAACAAAGCATGGAGCTGGCTAAATTTAGAAGGCCCATGGGTACAATGAAAAAAAAATACAAAACCTAACCAGTTTTGCTGCAGTAGTTACAAATTAAAGGGTATTTACCTTATCTTGTACTCCAGCAAACTCAATCATCTGTTTAGCTATAGCAGCAAATTCTGGGTTGAACTCCACAGTGAGCAGACGAGCTCCTGCCTTCAGTAGCCGAGAAATCCTCACTGCTGAGTAGCCACAGTATGTTCCCAGTTCCAGGGCAACTGATGGGTTGGCCTCTTCCACTGTCTTGTCTAGAATTAGACCTGATTAAAATGGGAAAAGGTTACCTTTTGACAAAATCAAATTCATATACAGAAGAGCAAGTTAGTGACAAGAAACTTTAAAAAATCCATGTACTCAGTTGCTCAGGACATTCAAAAATTAAGAGTTGATGTCAAATTATATACTGTATCCTTTGCAAACTGACTTATTTGTGATCAAGTTAATCATGGACATTTTAAGTTTCAAAATGCAAACTTTCAACTAAAAGAAATTTTAGTTTCACAATATGCACATTTCTGAGTAAGGAATTCCCTGAATTAACTTATATTCCCTGAATATAACTTACGTAATACCCTGAATTAACGAATTTATAGTGTTAGAAGGGGGAAATGCAGTAATTTTTTCCAAGAGCTTATTGCAGTTATATATTTGTGAAATATGTAACTCCTGGATTTTGAGTGCTCATGTTTGTTGCAAATGTTACATGCTGTAGTCTGATACAAACTTTTTTATCCTAAATACTAATTTTTAAAGGAAAAAAGAAAAGTCTACTTAGAAAGTTGCAAAATATTTGGTTTCACTACGTGAATTTATGGGATGGAAAACGTTAGTCAATTGTTAACAGAAAATGTTCCCGAAAAGAAGTGACAGTGTACCATATTCAGAAGAGTCCTTTGAGGAAAAGGATTTATTTGTCAGAAAACTATTTCCTCCTACTTGTATGGCTAGAAACTAGATAACTAAACTGAAGAAGCAGTGGGAGGGATTTTATGCTAAGCCATGGAATTTTTCAATGTACATACACATTTCGTTAAGTCATATTTTTCTGGATGTTACTTGTTTATGAATATGATGATGATGAGGTATCTTGAGGCCATGTAGTTACTCTTGAAATCTAAGGGACTACAGATGCATTGACTTTGATGGCTCTTATCTGAGGAAAGGCTATCAGAGCATAACTAGAGTGAAATTGTTAAGAATTTAATCATGATTGTTCAAAGTTTAGAACTTTAAGAATTCCTACTCAGCCATCACCTCCTCTTCTGCTGCCCTAAGCACCCCAAGCCAGGTATGCTGAGGAGCTACTTTCAAAAACTGTACCCATGTCAGAGGAGCATTTTTATTACAATCCTTACAGTTGTATTTCATTAGCTATGTTAATCCTAGACTAAGCAAATTTCCCCAGAAATTTCCCAGCAAGAGGTACTTTTGTTTCTAATTCATAAGGGAACATATTAACATTTTGCCATTATAGTTTTTTGAAAAGATTGCTGCTTTCCTGCTGCTATGAAAAAAAGGTTTTGTTCCCCTATTTTCCTTTAGGAGGCAAGAACAAGATGATTTACTTGCTAAATAGCAACAATGTCTGATACTGTATGACATGGGTAGGATTTCTCCCTTCAACAGAAACTTCTCATTTATGCTTGCATCCACAAAATTCATATCGTTTAACAAAATTTTGGGGTTTTTTCAATTTACTATCTTGTTAAGAATCTGAAAGTACTTAACATAATGAACTACGCCTTAAAGGCACACAGTGTAGAAAATTATGTATAATGCAACCCTGTATTTTTCCCATAAACTGTCACTCTTTGCTTACACACTTGCAGTGTACAAAACACAGCAACCCAGATCTGGTCCTGTGACTTTCTGAATGAGTCACTGGATGCCCCTCCTCAAAAGCATTTGCACCAGCAGGCACCACTGTTTACAGCTCTACTCTGCTGACCTCAAGGCTGTGTGGGTTGGGTTTTTTTGCAGCAGCAGATGGAAGTTGGAATGTGAATACAATTAGATGTCCTGTACTGTGCTAGTCTTGAAGGATCTTTCAGATGCTGATCCCTGCTGCAATTACCTTTCTCATTGCCCACATTCATGGCCCACTCTTTCTGGGAGCAGTATTTATCTATAGTGTCCACCACACTACAGGGGTCTCCTCGGACTGCATTCTGCAGCACAAAATTTAAAATCCTCTGTTCTTTGCTCTGATTCATGATGAAATTGGTTACTTTCTCCCGGATTCTTTCATTCCAGATAAGGGCAGCAGTGCCGTTTATCCTGATGAGCAACACAATGAGCAGCAAAATAAAAAGCAGGATGAAGACAATGAACAAAGGGACTGAAGAGCTCTCCAGCATCTGGAAGGAAAGAGAAAAACAGCCCAAGGTTAAGGTGGCACGGCAAAGGGCTGTCCTTTTGGTAAATATTGAGCTGAATAACCCACAACCAGCCGTACTGAACAGGAACACCCAGAGTTTAATTATGATTGTGTCTAGAGTAGCTGTAAAAGGCTCTCTGTCACTTGGTAATGGACGGTGCTCTGAGGCACTTCCTTTAGAAGCCAATTTTACAGGCAGTCAACAAGTAGCTTTATTTAATGCTCTGGTCCCTTCCCCCACACAGCTGCTCAGTCCTGGCTCCAAGCATGCCACTGCACAAGGAGCTTCCAGCATCAAATCTGTTGTAGCTCCAACAGGAGCTACAACATCATAAAAAATTTGCCTAAGTTCCCCATGACCAGTGACAAAGTATTATTTCATTCTAGGAAACATTCCCCCAAATCTCCTCCTACTTGTTCTTGCTTCTCTTTTCTCTTTCCCCAAAAATTGTCCCAGAAAAATCCTAATTTTTATGGATGGTCTGACCTCCGTTCTGTAGTGGGACTTGGCATATACACATGGGGAAAATCTCTCCCACTATTTAAATTTTGAATCACCATGCAGAACACATTTTGACTTCAGAAGATGACTGAGTTTCCATGGAGATATGCTCAAGATACAGTACAAGTGATTTTGTTCACCCATCCTCTTATCTTAGTGGCAGACCAACTATGATTAGTTTGGAGCTGTCAAAAGTCTATTTCTTTTGCTTTTAAGCAGTCACCAATGCTCATAGTTACCTTTAATGCTTTCCTTGCAAAGTCTGACCTGAGACATTTCACTTCAGACCCTGCTAGTCATTAGCACATGAAAACCTTGCTTCTTGGACCTTCTGAATATTTTTTCCTAGCGAATACGAACCTGCTTCATTACTTCAACAGGATAATGAAGGCCTGGATGTCAATTTTTCTTCTTTCCCTGTGTGCAGTAGTAATTCTACTGACCAGGCCCAATTGTCCTGCACCTTTCAAATGGGACTTCAGCTCTGTTTAGTTTTCCTACATGAAAATGTTTGACATTATCTGTCCACTGAGAACTTTGATAGGGCTGTGAAAATATCATTAACATAAAATATCTGTCTAGCTTCACTTGCTTTTCTTTACCTGATGTTCATGGCTTAGTTGATTGTATGGTCATTGTTGATGGATTTGGATACTGACATAGGTAAGAGATAATTATTGTGAACTGCAATGGATGGGTGGAGCCCAGAAAGCACTTCCTAAGGCCAGCAGGTCTCTAATCTTCCTGCCTCTGGACACGGGAAACTGTGACCCTGCATACCCGTGACTCACTTGGTGGCAGTCCAGCCATAGTCAGGTCTCTCTAGAGCTGAAGACTGCTGGCATTCAGAATTACTTTAGACTACTGCCAGACATAATCCTCTAGTTACAGTGGATACTTCGGCATTCTCTGAGTAGACCTTGCCACAGGCTGTTGCTTCAGCACTATGAGATCCTGCCAGCATGTTTGGGGCTGCTTTTCAAAGATCTGCAGGACAGCATGAATGGGTGAGAGCAGCAGGATGAACTAGGTGGTGTATTTTGGGGAAAACAGCTTTCCTCCTCCCATTTCATGAGATTTCTCAAAACAAGGAGAGACAGCCTCTGTAGGCTAACTCAGCCCCACTCCCTGTCCTGCAGGAATGCTGAGACTTCTTTTTCCGACTGACTGTCTGAATCGAGTACTCAGAGGGATTCATTTTTTACAGTGCCTCAGATCTTAGAACTTGAATCCCACATGAATAGCACCACACATGAGGTACCACACGTAAAAGCAGAGCCCACCTGCCTCCACAGAGGTTGCTCACAGGTAGAAAGAACCTACAGTGTACATGCTGATTTTTCCATTCCTAGACAAATTCATTTATTTTTGAAGTATCAAGGAATGTTTTTTAACTACTGGGGGTTTTATTTATTATTATTATTATTAATATTTCTGTGTAACACCCCAGTGCCTTCATAAACTGGCAGTATGGGTTGTTCTTAGAAAAACTCCTTCAGGAGGCAATTATCCTGAAAACTACTTTCCAGAGAAGGTACCTTCTAAAAAGAGAGAAATGAACACATTGGTTTTATTTTCTTTTTTTTTTAACACAGTTTTTTTTCAAAGTTTGTTCCTCTTAATTTCTGTCTTAGGTGTGAAAATAAATTTAGTGACAGCAGTAGACTGTAAAGGCAGTCTGCCAAGAGCAAGAGGCATTGGTGATGGTCATGCACCCAGAGGGGAAAAAAGATCTGTACCAAAATAGGTAATTGCTTTCATATTCTTAGCTGGAAAATATTTGATATGAAAATTAAGTGTGTAATTCAACCAATTTAAAACTACCACTACCTAGGAGACAGTCATGTTATGACAGCTTTAGAAAATGCAACAGTAATTTTAGCTTTAACGTGGATTCATGAGATTCATTAAGTATGCAATAAAACTAAACTTGCACACAGTCAAGTTTCCCATAACCACTTATTACAAGGCAGCCACTCTTATTATTTAATGCTTGTACTGAGGTTCCAAATACACAAGTTAGCACTGCAACCTCTTCCATGCTTTAGAAACACCATAATAAAGTGAGCCTTCTCTTTGAGAGCTAGAATTTGAAGTGGAAAACAGTAGGCAAATGAAAAATTCAGCAAGGGAATAAAAAAACTGGAGGGACAACATTATGGGAAGGAATGAATAACACGTATCAGTACATCTGTTTTTGAGGAGACAGAGTTTAAAAGAAAACATATTAAAATTTCATGCCCAAACCTGTCAAACTACTGATGAGCCTTTCTAAAGCACTGAGTTATTTTCTTATGCATCTAATCTTACTCATTTAGGCAGGTTTCATAAGACCAAATCATAACTTGATAATGCAGTTCAGCAGTTTTCCCCTGATGCAAACCATAATCAAACAATCAGCATTTGAATGGAAGTACCTCTGTTTCAGCTTACAGAGTTTTAAAAAGACACTTTCAAAGAGAGAAGCAGTCACAAAATGTGGGAATCTGCTGCCCCAGCTTACCTGCCTGTGGAGATAAAACACCTAAGTCATTCCAATGGCTATAAAAGAAACCTCAAGAGACTGGCTCAGACTTAGGGATCTGCTATTCTGCCATCAGTTGTTAAGACAGGGGATTCAGTGTTCCCTTAATATTATATGATCTTCAGTTTTTCTAAAAGCATAAAGATGCCCATGTGATGGAGCCTAAAATACATCCTGATCTTTATTCTCACGCAGGTGATTCCACCAAAGGTTACATACAATAAGAATCTTTCAGCAATGCTATTTATCAGTCCTGGTACATATTTCCAACCTCTGCAGAAAATAATTGCTCTTAGAATTCCCTGAAGTTAAAAAATAAGGATTAGAACAACTGGTAACATCAATTTTTAAGGTAAGTCTGAGTAACCAGATTGAACTGAGGTCTTTTTCAGTGTTTCATAAAAACTGTACAGAGTTTTTATAACACCATTCGAGGAAGCTGTATGCAAATATGATGTAAAATCGTGATTGCAACTGTTTCCCTCTGATTCCAGACCAACCTCCCTCTGCTAAAAACTGATGCTTACTGGGAAGAAAAATAAGCATGTGCAAGTCAGCACCTTTAAGTGCTCTGAGTTTTAACAAGAACATATACCTTAGTGAGATTCACACTCAGTGGATTAAAGAAGTATCAAATTTGACTATTTAACTATTCTGAAGCTTAGTTCACTACATTAGGAGTAATTAACAAGATGCCATTTCCTACAGATGCAAAAATAAGAGATGACAGATACTGAACTACTTGTGAGGTAGAAAACTGCTTGATAGAACATTTTTCTAATTAAGGTGAATCCTTCTAAGCCTAATTACAGAGCCTCTCATTATAGTTTCAGCTTGCATAAACTGGTATTTTACTGCTTTGTACTGAAAATTAAGTCCTATTGAAAATTATCACCAAAACCCCCTCTTTTCTACAAAGACAGCACATACATTAGATTGCTATTCTCCAGGGCCGGAATGAGAGTAAACTTCGTGATCCTGAACCAGGGGACTTAGCTTTGAGTCTCATTTTGTCCATGTTTTCCTGATCTGGCCTTGGATGAGCTGTCTTACCTTTACCTGTGCTGCCACAAGAGTTCAGTTAAAGTTGCTGCTACGTCTGTAAACTTTCAAAGCATTGTAAAGCTGAATTAATCTTTTTCAGAAAAGTCCCTGCTATGAATATAGGAATATTACCTGAGGAAATGCAAAGGGCTTTTGTCTGCATTAACCAAAGGACACAATTTTGGGATACCAAGACAACAAATGCCTACCTGACATTATTATTCTTGAGTTTATGAACAACTGGGAAAATGTGGAGACAAGCAGTGCTTCAAATGCTTTTCTTAAGTGCTTTCAGCCTGCTGACAATTCAGGCCTTTAAGGAAAGATGATGGTACATCTACCCTCGCTATAATTTTTCAAGCATTTAATCTAACTGCCAACTACTGGTTGGTTGTTTAAGAGTTGATTAGGAGTCTCCATGCATCCAGACAGTACTTTAGCATTCTGGTGCTAAAGGGTTTAGAATCTAATTTTGACTTTATTAACTTACATAACCTGGTGAATGGGGAGTGCTTGATAAGTTTATATCATTCAACCCCTTTCAGCTTCTGCTGAAATTATGCCTTTAGATACTGATGCACTAAAGTATGCAGAGGATCTGCACTTCAGTAAGGATATTTTAGCTATTTATGAAGCATTGTAAAAACAATGCAGAAGAGTCAGCACATTTCTACACATATTTTAACAATTTCCTGCACTTGGCCAGAGGAGATCTGTGCTGTGCTGGGATTAGAGTTCCTGACTCTTAGTCCCATGCTGTCTTGAATGAGGCAATCTCTCTTTTGTGGCATTTTGTTTTTCTTGATGTTTTCCCAGAGCAAGAAAGGCAGAGTATTTTGGTCAGAAAGTCTAAACTAACTTCTGCCAAACATATTGTATCCTGTTGCTGTGGGCAACACAATTCAACAGCTTCATAATTTAGTACTTTCAAAGGTCAAAAAATATCTTTTTACCTTCTATTCTTTCATTACTGTTTATGTATTTTCAAGTGAGTGCAACTGGCTGTGAAGAATAATCAGCATATTGCCAAATGTGAATAGCTTGTATTTCAATGGAAACTTAGTCTGGGAGTTTGACATTCAGATTTTCCACTGACATCATAAAAACAATCTGAACAGACTTTATATAATTTTTCACTTATTTCTTGCCTGAAATCTAGATTTTCCTCTCAGGTTTTTCCAAATTACTATAATTTAGCTTCACAACCATGACTACAAAAAATTCCGTCTTCTGTAAATGCAAAGTTCTGATGATTATTTTCTGCCTCCATGACTTTTTGTCTTGTCTTCTTCCCACTTCTCAGGTTGAAAGGAAACAAATACAAGTTTCTTCTTACTGAATGAAAGGAAAAGAACAGAAAAGTGCCTATTGCCTACTAGGGAGCCCCATCAAATAAGCTTCATAAGGGTATTTAAATCCATTCTCCCCACATAGATTTCAATTAGGATAATTGCTACCCACTTAAAACTCCCTTCACAGTAGCCATTCTCTAGATGGTATTTGATGCTATTACCCAAAGCAAAAGGTTTATATAATGGTTATGTGCCCCATAAAGATGTGCAGTGTTTAGAATGAACTGGCCAGACAGAGAGGCCTCATCTCCATTCAACAAGCAGGTCCACAAGAACTTCCAGCAATCTGATGCAGACTGACCCACTGAACACACTGCACAATTAAAGCCAGAGTTTAGGGTGAGAGAATTCTTCAGGGATAAAATTGCACTTTACTGGGCCTTGAACAAAGACAGTTTTTCAGGAATAAGACCCTTTCAGGTACCCCTAGGGAATGTTTGTTTCTGATAGTCCTTATTCCTACTGGAGCACTCCAGCCGTATTTGTACTATCTGTACCAGTGTTTCAGACCAGTGCTTAGGGTGGCTCAGAATTGTACAAACCCCACCAGGGAGGCAGTGACTGACAAAAGTAGAAAGTGCTCTGCCCTGGCAGCACACTAGGAGCTGGTGTGTGAAAAGTTTTCTAAGCTGAGAGTTTCATGTTCCTCAGGGGGCAAAATCAAGCTCTTACTGAATGATTTTGCCCCAAATGGAGGTAAGGAGAAAGGGCTGGAAGAGGAAAGACCAAAATGACTAATTGTCCTCAGGACAGACCTATTTCACAGTCTCTTCTTTATATCACAGTGTCATATCTTTAGTGTCAAGGGCTGAATCCTTAGTGTCCCAAATCCCCACTGCATGCTCCTGCCCTGCTTCCAAGGCTACCAGCTAATCTACTGTAAATCTGTCTCTCTCCCAGCACAGCTTTCTGCTGTCCACAAGCTGCTCTTCAGGCTGGGGGGAGTGCATGACTGAAGCAGTGAAGACAGCCACTGAGGGATCTGAAAGACTAGAAAGGAAATCTCTGCTGAAATGATGACGTATTTCTATGGAGATGAACAACTCTAACACGCCAGGCAAGGTGGGACCCACCAGAGCACAGCAGGTAACCAAACACTGCGTGGGAAGAGGCAGCCTGAAACAGAACAGGCTACAGATTGGTTTCAAATCCTGAGTGAATTCCTTCCTCAGAAAGGTGCCTGGAGTGGGCATAGAGGGTCTCTTTGGCTAGAAATTGCTTTCTGAGAGAACTTTAGGATGGCCTCACACATTAAGGTCTGTTTTCAAGGACTGCTGCCAAAATTCTGTTTTTTCAAAAAATTCCCAGTCACTTCGAATTCCAGTGATCCTGAAGGAATGCTGAAAGACAACAGTATGAGACTGGCAGAAATAAACCGGGTATCACACTGCTAAGAAACATTGCTAAACTTGAGTGGCAAGTAAGTTGTTCGCAGTGTTAATGCGGTCAAACTCTTTTCTCATTAGATCGGTGCAAACTAAAGCTGTAAATCATTAATTTGCAGCTAAAAATAATGCAAACTAAAGCTGTAAATCAGGAAATTTTTCTTTTGCATTTCAATACTGCAAAGCCGTGCAAACGCATGTGGTTCTGAACCTGAGGGCTTAGTTAGAGAAGTCCATAACTGAGTAAGCAGAAAAAAGTAAAATTAAGTGCAGAGACAAAGTAAAGGTTGTTTAAGGTTGTTTACAGAGTTCATCAGTATGACATGGTTGACAGTATTGGTAAACATGAGTTTATTTTTAAAGGACAGAAGGTAAAAAATATCCATTATGGGCATCAGAAGGATACTCTATAAGCACCAACAGGGCTAGTAAGCAAAAGTACTAGCTTTTTGTCTCTTCTTCAGAGACATTTTGCAGTAGCAGAACTCCCTCTTGAGAATAAAAACCTCCATAAAATACATCTGCAGCAAAACATCTATAAAAGCAGCTATTCAGTCAAATGTGACTGAACTGAAGCTTGACTTGCATTCAGCTTTTTCTTGAATACAAATGAATACAAAATTCCAGCATACTTATAGCCATAAATTACATTTTCAATTTAGTCAGGGTTATCTCATCTCACTTCTTTCAGCTGTCAAGATTTACAATACAGTACAAATGCCTTACACACAAATATGTCCTACTCTTTTTCTGTGAAAGCTGTTGCTGCCCACGGACTGGCTTCCTGACAATGAGTGCCAGTCAGAATGTGGAAAACACCACTTCTTTTATATGCAGCACTGTTTAAAATAGTGACATTATCTAAGATAACAAACCTCGTCAAGCCTGAGAAATAAGAAAATATAAATATGTACCTTTCTTAGTACAGCAGAAGCTGTTCCCTCCGATCTTTTCCTGTGCTGCTCTCCTGTGGATTTTACAGAATAAGAGTCCAAGAGCCTGCAGTATTCAGTCACATTCGATCACATCACAGGAATAGCTTATCAGTTCTGTTACACAGACTCTAAAAGGAGCGGTGTCCTTTTCCCCAACTCCTCCTTTCACAGATTATGCACTCCTTAAAGGTGCTCGGTGCTCTAATAACCGTAGAGAAAGCTATTCATCTGTCCCCTAATGACAGTGTTCTTGTTACTTAGTTACAGCACAGTGAATGCTGACAAAGTCAGGTATGAGCCAAATCTGTACTCAGTGTAAATGCACTGTGTTCAATCAAGCAACTTCAGGAATGAATTTGGCCCAAGGGATTTAGTTCTTTTTTCAGCTCAGACGTGGCATGCTACAGCCGGCGCAGAATTGGTAGGAACGAGACCTAGGCATGTGGGTTAAATATAGAGTGCTGCTGGAGGCAGGGGAGGTATGTATAGCAAATGGCTTAATAGCAACCACAGGAGGAGCTGCAATCAATACATTATAAATAGTACATTTGAATTTCTGTAGCTGCTAGTTGGGAAAATATTCTGCTGCAAACAGCTCTCAGATAAAAGAAGCAGCTTCCTTGTTCTCCACTTTTCTGTCTATATTGTTTTCTTCGAGATGGGAACAATATAATCCAGCTGCAATTAAATTGCATCATGGAAGAAAACAAGAAGAAAAACAAAAAAAACAAACACAATGTGGTAATATTTCTCTCCTGTATTCTCACTGCAAAACTCAGACGTAGTCAGCAAGTGTTTGAAGCTCTAGCCTAGAAACTTTTTTAAGACTTAAAGAATGTGTTTGTACCAAAAGTGGCAGAAACAGAAGCTGAAGTTCTGAGAATTTCAGGCTTTGTTATGTGATATGGGAGGTCCTTGAAAGAGTTAGGGACTACCTGAGAGCATGACAAGAGAAAACAAAATAATTTAAAGTAGATTAATTGAATAAAGAATTGTGGGGGAAAATAGGTAGGTGAAGATTGAAGTGTTTTTAGTAGCTCTAAACAAAACATAACTAAGATCCTGCAATACAGCACAGTCCCCAAGGTCAATACAGAATTACTTTGAACTATCCCTTCCATGCATAACAGAGCTTTAGCTCTACAAATATTTTCTTATAATCCAGACATCAAGCAAAACAAAGAATGAAGTAAGCAATACTGCACTCCAGCTTCACTGACAGTAATTTCCTGTCTGGTCAGAAGCTGGTTGTGTCTGCACGATCCCTGATGCCACCCACAATTCAAATTAAGAGAGAATTTTTTTAAACTGCTGCGCTGTGGAAAAAAGACTTTAAAACAGTAAAAACTTACTCTAAGCACTGACCTTGTGTAAGTATAGAGCTGCTCTTTGGAGAAGTCCTGGCTGTTAACTACAGCTAGTTGTGGGTGGTGTCAGCCCAGTTTCTGCTTAGCAGCATCTTTTAGTGCCAAGACGTCCCAGATTGAGCAACATCCCATGACAACACTTGTAAAAGTCTTCTAACTTGGAGCTGAATTATATTCTTCAGGCTTGAAGCATGGGAGGAGCAAACTTGCTTCTGCCTGCCCACAGCTGTTTACTTGTGTGATAAAAGCTGTGCCTGCAAGTAACCTTTGCTGTCGTCTACATATTTCATTACACAAGTAAAAACAGTGAATGGCAAATAACTGTAAATTAGACAGACAAAGCTGAAAGTTCACTTGGTTAAACCATCCAAACTGTGTGATAATGTCCATTAATTGCTTCCAAATTAATAGAAAATTGAAATCTTGTAATATGTTATTATGGGGTACTTTTTTCTCCAAGAGAAGTTTCTTCGGTAGCCCGTTACACATTGTTTATGCCTCTCTTCAATTCACCTGTTAGCCCAAGGCAAGGTCTATATAAGCACAGATATTTTGCAACTTTTTAAAAATGTACTAACACTACTACAAACACCACAGTGCATAAATTTATATACTATTCATATGATTTATCCCTGTCTACAATAAAAATCTGCCCTGGTATTAATACATCCAGGTTAGAGAACTGTGGAGAGCTACAAATGTAATGGTGCAATACAATTTTTATGGAGGGCTGAGATCTTACAAGATGGGTTTGATATTTCAGAATATCACATACTGGATTCACAGGGCACATCTATGGGAAGATGTACCAGGAAGATGAACCAGGATGTATTAGCCTGGGAGCAACATCACATGAATTGCAGCAGCTCAGGATAACTGGCTGGTTCAGGCTGACTCACCCTGACAGTCGCCACTTTAGCTCTGATCTGGCTGCACAAACTTGAGCAGACTTGCTCATGGCCAGAGCTCCCAGCTGCAATCACATGGTGCAGCGTGGCAGGGCTATTCCCACTTGCTGTGCATAGCACGGAGCTAGAGCTTTTCCCCCTAAATCCATGCCTGGCATAACAACAAATGGCGCTCCCTTCTTCTAATAATCCTGGACAAAGACTGGTTTTTAAAAGCCTAAACAAAGGGAGACAGGAGAGCTAGCACATTATCATAAACCCCACAGATCATGTGAAACACTGAGTGGAAGAAAATTCTTTTGAGCTTGCATTTTCAGAATAGCAGCAGGGATTTTCTTTTATGTGAATTTGCTGTTTTCCACAGTCAAATTAGTCTCTCTTGCTGAGAAACACGCAAAAGAGGAATTTTGAGAAAGGAAGCAGCACTCATGTCTGAATCAGGAAACTGCCTGGCAGTATCTAAAATACAAAACAGCTGAAAAATAAGAAAGGTGACCAGCAAAGTTATACTCTAAATTTGAACAGATAATACAAGCAGTTAGACTATTTTGTGTTTACTGTGCATCTTAAAAGGTTATTGGACAGGTTGAAAACCTTTCAGCTTTCAAAGATTTTATAACTCCTCACAAAAACTTTGAAGCAGTTCAGTCTACCACATTTCTCTCTCTTTTGTCCCCGCACGTTTTTGGCAATATGTGCGGAAACATTTGAATGAAGTCAAGAAATTGTGTTACTTGAAGCTTCATATGTTTCTGCTGCGTTTTTCCCTTACTTGCAATCAATTACTTGTTCAGGACAAACTATGAACAGAAGATCCATCTTAAGGAAGGAAGGAAGAAATAAAAAGGCATAGATTAAATTCTGAATGAGTCCTACTCTGAGACAAATTTCTGAAAATAATTCTTGAATAATCTTTAAAAGAGAGTGCAGTCAATCACAAGAGATCGTAAGAAACCAAACGGTCCTACCTCATGCAGAGACAGCTTAGTTCAACCAGTGATCCAGTAGAGTTCACTGACACTTCTGTAAATTATTCATTAGGTCACGCCACAAAATGCAACCTCTGACAGAATCGGTTTCCCACCCCACCCACTAAAAAGGACGCAAAGTTACGACTTCCAAAGATTGTATCTACCTGACACCTCTCTTCTTCCCCTGACCCGGCCAGGTTGCTGATCTAGGAATCTAAGACATAAAGGAAACTATGCCAGAAAAACAGGAAAGACAAGAAGATGTGCTTAAAAAGTCAAAAATTCTGAATGGTTTGGTAGAAGAAGTAATTGGTCCTGGTCATTTTCATGAGGGAGAATTTAAATAAGCCATTTATAAATGTAATAAAATATATTTCATACAAAGGAAAAAACATACAGAATTGCAAGCTGTCTTTACAATAAATTCAAAAGGACAAAATCTGCCGGCTAACAAAACCAATTCATGACTTACAAAGCACCTTTTTTTGTCAAATGAATTTATATACATTTCTGAAACTGCATGTTTCCTTTACCCTTTTAATACCACACTGTTTAAAGTACATTGAATAAACATCTCTTCCGGAAATAAACCAAACCACATCGAGTGTATAAGTTAATTTATGACTTTAAATATGACTACAACTGTCAAAATTCTGTGGAAATATGATGTTAAGTCTGATAGCCATCTTGGAAAAAGTTTTTTTAATCTCAGTTTTGGAAGTATATGCTTTCACTGCAGAAACACAAGGCTTCATTCAAATGATTCCTGATACTGGAATGCATTTTCTGCTAAAGGACTTAATGTTTGTTTTCTTAAAAGACATTAAGATATTTAATATATATGTGTTAAAAAGAAAAAAGTGTATCACTAATTCTCTAATCAACATAATGCTAACCACAAAAGAATTAAAGTAAGAGTAGAAAGCTGAGCCAAAGATACAGCAGAAACCACATCTGATAACCAGAATCTGTCTCCATTCCCTAAGAAAGACTTTGGAAGTGCATCACAGACACACCTGCTCAGTGCTGACAGCAGGAAATACCAGGGGCTGCTGTTCTTATTGATACTGTCACCATGAGCACAACCCACTCCTCGCTGCTGCTATTTGTCTCTATCACTCTCAAGGATCAAGCCTGACAGAATGAGCAAGAACGAGTGGAATGGCCCAGTGCAGACTTTGAACTTTCTTCTGAAGCTGGCAATACTGATGGGAAAGCCTGAGGAGCTGCACCCGTGCTTTATCATGAGCTGTGGGATACAGCCAGAGGGCTGGGGACACACCAGTTTCACACGGTCAGACAGTGGCACAGCACCAACTGTATTTTCTAATATCTAATCTGAACTTCCCTTCGTGCTTTAAGGCTGTTTCCTCTCATCCTTTCACTTGTGGCACAGCAGAAGAAACAGACCCCCACCTACCTTTCATTTGGTTCAATTGTGTTTCATTTTGCTTTGCCACATTTAAGGCCTTTCCTTATTAGCAGAACACCATAATGCTGCAGGGACATCTCCTCATAAAAACCTGTTTTGTGTTTGGGGAGACTTAATTCTACCCTTGATCCTGCATGTCTGAACTAAATCCCTGTGAAGAGCATATGCTCAACACCGCCTGATTCAACTCAGAACAGTGGTTAAACTGAAAAGCTGAAACAACTTTGCATGCATGTAGCTGAAAAGCATAAAAGAATCTGAATATGCTTGAAGTTTCTTTAATTCAAAGGCCTCTCAATATGCTCTAGTCATGTCATTCTACTGATGTTGCAGTGGGTAACAGTGTTTCTAGTGATTTATTGATTGCTGCTGCAGGAAGTAACAGAGAGGGGGTTTGCCTTTGGTTGTCTTTTCGTTGGGATTTTTAACAGCAATGATGCTGTAAAAAAGGTATCAATCCACTTATTAAAGCAATAATAATTCCTGTTTCATGTATTTTCAGACATTAATGGGGTGAACAAAAATAATGGGACTACACTGGAAGTGAACTCAGTCCTACAAAACTTTCTTTGGAGTATTTTAATTTCCTGACATTTCTCCTCAGCTGTGGACCAGAGGACTGATGTTTTCTGAAACAAAATGGTTGGATGCTGCCCCCTTGTGAGCCGTGCTCCTGCTCCAAAGCCTGAACCACGACTGCCTAAAACCATTTTTCTGCAGAAAAAGTATCTGATTCTCTTGTCCCAAACTCTGGTTTGGCTATGGTGGTATTTAACACGTGTGACCCACAACCTATAGCAGCAGGCAGGGTGAGCACTGAGCTTCAGTAAAAGCCAACAGCCAGCACCTCTGAATGAGGAAGAACTCATTCCCTTGGCTTGTCTTGATCAATGCCAGCTTTGAGGCCTTTTACCTCAGGCTGTCAGAACACATCATAGGCCTTTATAACTTTCACAGCTCCCATCTGGGGTAGGTCAGCAGCATTGCCCTAGTTTAATCAATAGCTGACACGAGGCACAGGGACAGGGAATGCTGCTGGAGGCTGAGATATTGGAGATGCTCTGGCATCTCCACCACAGCCTGAACATGTGTGCCACAATTCTCATCGTTCCCAAAAGGCCTTCCGCGAACCCTTTCTACAGCAGGATCCGGGGAGAAGCAAATAAAAAAAAACTGTGGGGTTGGGTTTTTTTCCCTTCCAAATGTCTGATTTTAACGCAAATTTTAACTCATTTTAACTGAGGAGTTCAGAACTGGAATACTGCGTCCATTTCTGGGCTCCTCAGCACAATAAAGACGAAGAGCTATTGATGAGGGTCCAGCAAAGGCCACGAAGATGATGAGGAGTCTGGAGCACCTCTTAGGAGGACACTGTGAGAGCTGGGCCTGTTTAGTCTGAAGAGAAGGCTGAACTCATTAATGCATATCACAGGATGAGGACCAATGGCCTTAAACTAAAACACACGAGGTTTTACCTCAACACGAGGAAGAACTTCACGCTGGCGGTGGCAGAGCACTGAACAGCTGCCTAGGGAGGTCGCGCAGTCTTCCTCTCTGGAAACATTCCGAACCACCATTCCACCTGCCCTGCTTTGTACGGGGATTGGACTGGGTGGTCTCCAGAGGTCCCTTCCAACCCTAACGCTTCTGTGTTTTGATTCAGCGCTGGTGTGTGCGATTCACCAGCGCCAAGCCCGTGCCGCCTCCTCCAGCCCGTGAGGGCTCATGGCCACGCGCTCCCTCAGGCGGCTCCCGCGCCACAGCCCCACGGGGCGCCACCGCCCTCCGCTCAGGCGCTGCGCGGCCACCCCGCAGGGTCCTGGCGGGCGCGGGGCCCTGTGCCGTACAGTATGGCGGCGCTGTGGCGGCGGGCGCGTCCCCCGGCAGTGTCGGGGCTGTGCCGTACGCTCCGAGCGCTCTCAGGTACGCGGTGCCCGCGGGGCTCGGGCCCGGCAGCGGCCGCGCCCTCGCCGCTCGCCGCGGGAAGCGGCTGCCCGCGCCTCCCGACGCCGAAAGCGCCCGGGGAAAGTCCCCCGAGCCTTTCCCACCACCCGCGGACGCCGAACTCGAGCGGCTCCTGTGGGGACCGGGCCGTCTTCCCGCTCTGCCCCTCAGCGGCCGAGGCGAGGCGCGGGCTGCCCTCCATCCCTGACGGCTCTGGGAGCCACCGCCGCGCCCGGCGCTCTAGTGGGAGCCTGTCCCTCGGCCCCTGGGCGCTGAGGGAGCCCCGGGCTCAGGGGACTGTGCCGCGGGGTGGGGGGCTCCGCAGAGGGGCTGAGGCTGCTCCAGAGGCAGCCAAACCCTTCCTCTGAAATAAGCGCCAAAGGGTAGCGGCCCACCCAGCCCTCTCTGGGCTGCCAGGGAATTCCCCCCGCCCGGGGTCGGGTGCTGCGTTGGCTCGGTGCTCGCCCTGCCCGTGACGGCTCGGAAAGCAGCAGCGAGCCTGTGCCCTCACAAAAAGCAGTGATGGCTCACCTGCGGCTGATCCCGCCGCCTCGCAGCGGGGAGCCGGGCTGGGGTGTGCCGAGCCGAGGTGGCAGCAGGGCCAGCTTCCCTCTGACCGCACCCCGCGGCCTGCCAGGCACACACGGCGCGGAAAGCTTGCAGTCCGATGAGGGGACCCCGGGAAAATATCCGCGTGGAACTTGCTGCTGTAATGCAGAGACCTGCACAGGATCTCGCTTGAATTATTTATGCAGAAAGAGCTTCTTGGGAGATTGTGTAAAAATCTAATCTGTTTTCTCACTTCGTTTGAATTGCTTTACTTTCTGTATTTCATTCACAAAACCAGACTAGACAGTTTAATGAAAAAACCACAGTGCTATAGTAAAGTGAAGAAAACCCAAATCAGCAATAGTCAGTTGTAAAGATAGGTGTACTCTGATATTGTCCTTCTTACGTACCTCATCTGTTCCTTCTTTTTTTTCACATTCTCTTTACAGGAAAAAATGAATATGATCTTCTGGTCATTGGTGGAGGGTCTGGAGGCCTTGCTTGTGCAAAAGAAGGTTTGTATGCATAAATAACAGACGTTTTGGTTTAGCTTTAGTGGGGTTTAAGGAAACTAGGGGAAGGGTTATTGATAATCCTAAAGCTTTTGAAGAAGCATAGTATACTCCAGTACCTGCACATTAATCATTAACTCAGCTCCATACAGTTAATCTGCAAATTAATTCACACCCTCAGGTGGTGTGATATTGTTTGGTTTTCCGCTTAACCTTTTAAAAATATTTTCTCTTCTGTCGTGTGAAAAGCTAATAAGCTTTCATTTCACTGTTGTAAATGTACTCAGAGTACATCCACAGATACTGAATTTTTTTTAATACCATTTCTCATGTATATATTAAAACAATCCCTTCAGACTGCTTCCAAAAACTGTTTAACTGCTGTAGAGAACCTTTCCCCTTTGTATCTCAGGGTAACGTGTTCAACAACACACAGTATTCTTAAACATCACATTTGAGGTCAAATAGCATTTTTAGGGTCAGTGGAACCTGGAGGCCCCAGTCTGGGTTATTAAGTGCCTTCCAGAGAATTTGCTGACTGCATAGGCAGGTTGGGTCCCTGGTCTGGTATCTTGAGCTGGACAGAAAAAACCACCAGCTCTCATCTGTATTCTATCTGTATCTATGCTACTAAAAATGTTTATGTTTGTGTGTTTCTCCTTCCTCTAAATCTCTTATCTTTCTTCTTTGTTTAAAGCTGCTCAGTTTGGAAGAAAAGTGGCTGTTCTGGATTATGTTGAACCATCCCCAAAAGGTATGGAAGAGAAATACTAGGATAACAATTTAACTAGGATAACAATTGGAAATGCAGATAATTCAGTTGCTCAGATGAGCAGGTTGCTCCAGACAGCAAAGTGTCCAAAGCCACACTGCCTGCTTTGCTTGGAGTCAAAGTCCAAAAGCCCAGCTTGTGCTACTTCCTGTTTTCTCCAAGATGAACCAGCTCTGCCTGCTCTCCTGCACATTAAGCTTGTTAGCAGCGTCTGATGCTACCATTTACAGTAGACTTTGGACTTAAATAGGTGAGAATATTCCCTCTGTCAAAATGTTATTTACAATTTCTAAAAATTAGAAATTGTGCCATGTTGAGGCTCCTCATGTACAATGTATAAAATAAGATCTCCGAATGGGAATGTTTAGTAACTGGATCTTCTGGGCTCTGAGAAACAAATTGACGTGGTTTGAATTTTAGAAGAAAAATACACAGAGATGGTTTTTGTCAAAGCAAATGAGCATAAACAAAGTTAAAAACTGATCTGTAGGAGGTAGTAAGCTGTGTGTTGTTTCAGAACTTTTTAACTACTAGGAACCCAATTGCATTAAGTTACACTAATGAAATGCTTTTTTTTTTCTTCCCAAGGAACCACATGGGGAATTGGTGGAACTTGTGTGAATGTTGGCTGCATTCCTAAAAAGCTTATGCATCAAGCATCCCTCTTAGGGAGTGCCCTTAAAGATGCTCAACATTATGGCTGGAATATATCCCAACCTGTTCATCATAACTGGTACAAACTGTTGCCTATCTCCACTCCTATGTGCTACAAATGCATAACAATAACCTTTTCCCAGCTGGTGTTTATTTAGGGACAGTTAGAGAAATTAATTTTGCGTGTGAAATTTTAGCCTGGTACTTGTTTAAAAAAACAAAACTAGTTACTGGTTTCTCAGGACAGAAATTATGTTGATTTGGACTTGGTAATTTGCTTTTGCAATAAAAAATACTGTAGATCATACCTCTTTTTTAGCAATTTCCTATATCTTTGAGTTGCATAATCTGAATTTGTAATATGATGACTTCATGTTCAATTACTTGTTTTGTTACAGGTCTGTGATGGCACAAGCTGTTCAGAATTATGTGAAATCCTTGAACTGGGGACACAGAGTGCAACTACAAGACAAGTAAATAAGAATTCGAAGTTCATCTTTCTTCCCCCAGTCAAGGAGGTGCTCTTGTCCTTGTAGAATTGCAGAATTACCTTTGAAGTTTCTATCTAGAGCTAGTATTTGAGTCTGTAAGTCCTTTCTGCTGGGAACTGTAAGTGCCCTTGTCAATGTAAGTGGTTTCTTCCTCCCCCATTTTCCTTTTCTGTGAAATAGTGGTTGACACTGACTGTACACAAAAGCTTTCTTGTAGTGTAGCAACGCTCTCTTTAGTCTGGAGAGGTTTTGTATTAATACAAAGCAATCAAGGTTTCTTAAGATATTTCTGATCTTGTCCCCCGAAATTTCTATGCCATACAAACCCACAGATAACACTATGCTAGAGCAGCAGATATTTTTTGCTTTCAGTGCAGAAATCCAAGTTTTTCAGCATGCAGTTCCTTTATTAGAGAAATTATATTAATAGAAAACATAACAGGTTCTAGGCTTGTTACTCCTGCTGAGTCACTTTTGTGTCTTCTCAAATAATTATTGTATTAGAAATACTATAGATAGTACTAGTAATGCTATGGCTAATGGAAAATGTCTTTTTTTAAGAAGTCAATAACCTGATCCCATAGTTTGTAACAAGGTTAATTACTTTTCTGTGTAGAGGAGTTAAATGTGACACAAGCATTAAGTGACAAATTATGACAGATCTGCAAACAATCCTATGAAATGAGATGCCTTCCTTTTACTGCTCTATGCCTATTTGCTACCTTTTTTAGCACTTAAATAGGGAAAAAGTAGCTGATTGTATTTCATACCTATTCTTGTTAAGTGTGCATTGCTGATGCTGTTTTCTTCTAAACAGGAAGGTGAAATATTTCAACATGAAAGGGAGTTTTTCTGATCCACATACAGTCCGTGGTTTAACAAAAGCAGGTAAAGAGGTGAGCTGCTGTGCTGATTCCTGCAGTGTTGTTCGCTTCAAACATTTCAGGTCATCTTTTGTCTTTTTGCAAATTGCTTGAGGTATTCAGTATTGTTTTGCTGAGTGAGATTTGCATTTCCACCTAGAGAAGTTGTTTATGAACTTGACTGGTGCCTACTGAGTCCCTGGCCTGAGCTGTTAGATGCCATTGCTTTTCTCTACAGATGGAAATGCTGAGACAAAAGATTTTTGTTTAAATTAGTCAGTCATTCTGATGCTTACAGAAATGTAAGTTCTGAGTTAGGTGACTCTGAGCTGTTTCACTCCTTCAGGTGATTTGTAGGGGTGATTAACTTGGTAGTTCCAAATTGTGTGTGGGAGGCAATTAGTGTGAACGCACAGCTGGGTCACATAACAGAATAGTGGCCATTGCTGTATGTTTAACACGGCGTGAGCATGCCTTTTTAACACCTTTTTGAGGTTAATTGTTTAATGTTACTGGTTAATATCCGCTTGAATATCAGGTTTTTGGGGGACAGGTGCCTAGGATTTTCTAGAAGCATTCTTCCTTTGAGAAACTTTAACTCCAGGCCTGAGACAGAATTTACCACTGTGATCTCTGTGAGTTTTGTCCTAAGCAGAAGTTGATTTTAAAAAGTTGTCACTTGTGCATAACTATTGCTTCCAAGTAGTCATCAGAATCTTGCTCAATATAAGAACAATTGTAAGGTTAATATGAAAACAAAACCTGGTAGAAAATGGGTAGGAGAAACTCCTGCAGGTGTTAGTTTATTTTATCTCTATCCTTTTTTTAATGTATTGCTGATTATTATGTAATATAAATAGCAGATGGTAGTGACAGCTTTCTCATTTATCGCTTATTTGTACATAGATTAAATCCAAAGACAGATAAAAGGATTGCAAATGCTTGATTTTGATTTTTTGATTTTTGTTTGCAGACTGTTATTACTGCAGATAATATTGTCATTGCTACTGGAGGAAGACCAAAATATCCTACTCACGTAAGTTACCCTTCCATTTGACAATTCCAGTGCTTTGCTGGTTGTGTTGCAGATCACAATGAAGAAGGATAAAAAACGTAAAAATAAAGCAACATATGAGAGATTTTTGTACTTGTGTCACACAAAAAATTGTCTTTATAAAAATGATGGCTTTTTATAAAAACATTTCCATAGGAAACAATTTGCTCCAATTTATACGTTGATATTGCTTAGAGCTGTAGGATAATTCAGGTTGGAAGTGGGCAACCCTAGATATATTCCCTTTGGTGTGGTGGCTATACTTCAGGCAACACAGCCCAAATTGCTATTAGCTTTTTTTGCTGGCAGGATTTGCACTGTAGATTCACCTGTGTGATCATAGATTGCAGGTGCACTGGAGTATGGAATCACAAGTGATGATCTGTTCTGGTTAAAAGAATCTCCTGGAAAAACGTAAGTTACCTTACACAGCTGTAACAGATGCTGGCATTCATACCTCTTCTGTATGGCAGGGTAAAAAAATGTTCAAAATTGCCTTTTAGACACTAATTTTTCTTCTCCTTTCCTTCTGAAAATGGGCTTTGTGAGGCATCAGTTTCATACTACCAACCTTCATTAGTAACTGATAGATCTTCCCCCTCCTCCTCTTTCGAAATTCCCTTCTAAAATCGAATCAAATAGGCGCTTTCACCGTGTTAGGTTGTGCTGTAGCGATTACACCCCAAGTCACAAGAGGGCAGCATGAGCTCACCCGGGAGCTGCTCATCCCTGTTCCTCGCTACATCAAAGTGCTCCTCGATTAGGGGAGAAACTCCAACATATGGTACGTTCTCCTAAGGTGAAGCAATTCTGGTAACAAAAGAAAATATGATGAGGTGTTTGGTTTCATTTTGCCATTTCTTTTGCTTTGGAAGCTGTTATTTAACTGCAGTATTAAAACATTGGTTTTAATGGAAGTACTAAAATGCCACAGTCGTTTTTTGCACACATGGCACAGTAAGAGTCCAAATCAGCACTGCACTACAAAGCAATTTCCTGATGCAAATAATTGTGGTAGGAAATGCAGATTTGCTAGTAGGAAAGTCAGATAATGCTAGTTTTTTCTCTTCTCTATTAAGCAATTCCAGAAAATGCAACGTATCTATAAGCAAAAGAGACTTCAAACTATAATACTGGTATTTTAAAAAAAAAACATTGTTGCCATTCATGGAAGTGACTTTCTGCTAAAAAAATTCACTGTCTTAAGCTAAATATCAAATAGATAAATGTGGCTTCTTCGTACAATTTTAGAAAAAAAGTAAATTTGCTGTTGTTTGTACTGTATCAGTCACCTCTTAAATTTTGAAAGCATGATTTATGTGAGGAAATTGTTTTTAAGAAGAGCACCACCCATACCAACACTCCCCCCAAAAAACCCAAACCAAAACATAAGATTTATCCCTGTAAGATGTCTCTGTGAAAATGTGGCTTTTGTCCAGTTGCTGCTAATGCAAGTTGTAACAGTGTAATGTGGGAGTCTAGTGTTTATATGTTGCATTCCTGAGATTTAGTCAAAATAAGCCTGCAGGGGCTACAGTAGCATTTCTGTGCTTTATCAGGCTGTGTCTTAGCAAATGAAGGAGGGAGTTGTTAAAGGTTTGTTTCTGTCAGATTTGTTTCTATTATAAATATTCCCAAGGTTCAGTTTAACACCTTTTGTTTTTGTTTTAGTTGTGTTGTACTTACTCTTTCTTTTCTCCCTCTCCAAATGTACATATCTCAGATACAAATTACATGCCTGGAGGTTATAGAACTGTCAGTCCTGCAGTTATTCATATTTAAAAAAAAATGAACTGTTAACCAACTTAAAAGTCCCTTAGATATACAAACATTGGGAAGAAACTCTCATTACTGAGATGAAGGGTTTTGGCAGAGTGTATTAGAAAAGATGCCTTGAAATGTGTTGAAAGTAAGTGAGAGATTGAGCAGGCGTGAACGAGGTTGGGTTCTGCTTTCCTAACTTTTCTATTACACACTGACAATGCCCAGGAACCCCCTGTTTTGTACAAGAAAGTGTGAATAATGTGGGGCTGATGCTATGAATAAGTGCCAGGTGACATCTCTTTTTCATCTAATGAAAAAGAAGAGCATATATATGCCTAAATTACAGAAATTCTCATTCTTTTCCCTGTGAATTTCCAGTACCTATTTCTTTATGGGCAGCATGTGGCTTTTTGCAGCACTTCCCACAAGCTACATGCTAATGAGGGAGTGATCATCCACTCACAGATGAATCAGATGCCCTAATGCTGGAAAAATTATTTCCCATTATGTTAAATTGTTTGCCAAATATAAACCCCAGACTAGCAGATTTTAATCACTTTAACTCAGCCTATTCTCTGTACACCTTCAGAAGTTGTATGTTTTTATTGTAGGGTAGAGAGATGTTATCTGGGGCCTTTTGTGAGAAAACATGTGTTGCACTGACTGTGCAATCCCTAGGGCTTACGGAGCTGCAGCCTCCATGTCTGCACTCCTCAGAAGTTTGAAACCTTTGCTGTTAGAGCTGGGAGATACTGCGGATTGGTTTAGGGTAAGGCATAGGCCACAAACCTAAAACTTAAAATAAAAAAAACTTAACTCAAAAACTTAACTAAATACTTTGTTGTCAGTGGAAATACTGTGTGGGATGCATCTCCAAATGGTGAGATTTTAAAAAGTCTGCATAACACGTGAACAGCAAAGGAGTGCAAGTGCAGCCTGCCCAGCAGCTGAGTGTTAATGGCTGCCTGGTTGGATCCACTCTTACCTGCACAACAGGGACTAGGCATTCTGCCTTTTGTACCCAGCAAATGTGGGGAACTGAGGATGTGGTCAGGAGAGAGAGGACTGCTGCAGTGTAGAGGGCAACTGGGGACACACATGGAAACTGCTGTGCTGGAGAGCTGATGCACCTCATAAACTGAAAGTGTTGATGGACAATTTCAGTGATATTCTTGATTGAAAGGGTGTGAAATATTGGGAGAGATGGGAGCTGGAGTTTTATTTAAGAACTACAATGGATATATTTGGTAAATACCAGTCTAAGCAAATCTATTAAACCCATTTTCTGTAACTGTGCACACAAATGTGTGAAGACAGGAAGGGCAAATATTTGGCATTTGGAAAAACAGGACAAGTAAAAAGCAGATGGTTATAAATCAAAATGAAATTTAGCAATGAATAAAATCTTACATTGGGAACTGTGATCTACTTGATAGGAAGACATAATCTAATTGATAGACCATCCCCATGTGCTGAAAGATGAGCTGTCAGGGAAGAAGATTGGTCTGGCTGAATAGAGAGCTTTGGCTGGAACTCAGGAAAAAAAGCAGTGTTTATGCCCTTGGGAGAAGAGGGAGGACTACAAGGATGCCATGAGGTTATGCGGGGAGAAAATTAGAGGGGCCAAAGTCCAATTAGAACTTAAATCTGGCTACTGCTGAAAGGCAAAAAATGTTTCTAAAAGGCAATAAAAATGTTTCTATAAATACAGTAGCAACAAAAGGAGGGCTCAGGAGAATCTCCATCCTTTATTGGAGGCGGGGGGGAACACAGTGACAAAGCATGAGGAAAAGACTGAGTTCCTTAATGCTGTCTTTGCCTCAGTCCTTAATAGTAGGAGCAGTTGTTCTCTGGGCACCCAGCCCCTGAGCTGAAAGATAGGGACTGGGATCAGAATGAAGCCCCCAGAAATAATGAGGAATTGGTTAAAAAGCTGCTACACCACTTGGACATGCACAAGTCCATGGGACCAACTGGGGGGTCCCAGCTGACTGGAAGTTGGCGAATGTGATACCCACATCAGAAAATGGTTTTTTGGTTGTGCAAAAATATGCACAAGCTCATTCCACTGCTTTATTCTTTTCTTCTTTTTATGCAACAGGTTGGTTGTTGGAGCCAGCTGTATCCTTTAAAAAGCCTGTGATGATCTATGATTATAAGTAGCATAGCTGTCTTTCCTATGAAAGTTCAGTTTTCGGAATTCCTTTGCTCACGTCATATAGTTGCGCTGGTAAGAGAATAGTAATAGTTTTCTTTGCAGTAGCATCATGGAAATTAAGGTCAGCTGAGGATAAATTCTCATGATGTTAAAACCAGTGTTAACTATGAGGAATAAGACTTCCAAGTTTTATTTTATGTACAAAAGCAAGCTAAAGATATCTGTGTGAGGAGAACTTGGTATGTCTAAGTAAAAAGCCCACTTGCATACTATGCTTACTTACTGTGTTTATAGGAAAATATTGTTTATGTTTGCTTAACTGGTGTGTCACCAGATGTTTCCCTTGAGTGTGCTGGTTTTCTAACAGGCATTGGATTGGACACTACAGTCATGATGAGAAGTATCCCACTTCGTGGGTTTGATCAGGCAAGTACACAGTATCTCCTTATTCAGCAAATAAATTAAAAGATAGATTTGATTATTTTTATCTCCTAAAGAAAATGTGTTGTTTGCTTCTCCAAACATTTCCTAGTACGTGCACTGTTTTTGAGGCAGGAGTAATGTTGCTTAAGTGGCAGTGACAAGTACCACCTGTGGTAGTGACATTAGTGACAGCTCCTGGTTGTTTGTCACATTCTCCCACTTTGGAGTGGCTTCCTTAAAACTAGCAGCTTGTCTACTTTGCACTGGTGGCATGAGTTTGCAAAACATTGTATGAGAATTCTTGGGATTTACATTCATCGTTGAAGAAATCTACACCTGTAACTGCATGAAGTCTGAGCAAGCAGGGAGCAGTGTGTGTGTGGTACTTGGTCAAACACTTACAACAGGGCTTACTCTGAGAATTTGATCCTTTGTAGGCAGGAAGAGCACAATGGCCATACCAAAGTTAATAAAGTATTAATGGAGATAAAATAATTATTTTCGGTCTGCAGCCATGTTGTGTCTGATGGAAACTGATTAGTGAGCTCTCACATTTCTGAAGAGACATAACCCTGCTGTTGCCTTCATATTAGTTAATATCAACTTTGAAAATAAAGTTTTGTAAGCTGAGAGAGCTTGTGTGTAGTTGTTCTATGTGAGTGGTTTTGTAATAATATCCTTTAAGTAATAAACATACTCTGGCAAGGTGCAACCTGAAATCCTGCAGACAAGAGCACTGATGTCTTTGGGTAAAACTGTTGATGCAACACTTTACTACTTGAGTGTGGTGTGGCATTATTTCAAACAGGCTTTTAGTATTATTTCCTTTCTTTTAGTAGAACTTTCCATGAAACCTTAGTGATGCATAGTAATTGCAGAGAAATTTCAGGTGTTATGGCAAATGGAAATACTTTTCTCCCATTGTTTTATGAAAGTATTTAATTTTCATCAAACTACTAGAAAATTGTAATTATGTTAATGGTAAATTGAATATGCTCTAGATTGTGTAAACAAAAAATTGTTTCAAAGCAACCATTCTATTAATATACTGTTTTACTTTTTTGAAAATAATTTGACTATTCAGATGTAGGTGCCTCTTGGAATGGAATTGCAGGTCATAGTGGCTTCCTAAATTATCATGTGCTGGCAATGCGTAGTAACTAAGTGATAAAGAATGTTTGAAATGCACAAGGTATTTACTGGGGTTTCCTGATGCCAGCTGAAGGAGGGTTTTACAATAAAAAGGTCATATATCTAAGCATAAACCAATTTGTTTTACTACTCAACAGCAAATGGCATCTTTAGTAACTGAGCACATGGAATCTTACGGCACGAAATTTTTAAAGAGATGTTTGCCTACCAAAGTTGAAAAATTGAAGAGCAACAGATTGCAAGTCACTTGGAAAAATGCTGACCTGAACACAGAAGAAACTGATTCTTTCGACACAGTTATGTGGGCAGTAGGTAAATATGATTGTCTTAACATTTATTTGCAATGCTTTCCATTCTGAAAATGAAGTCACTTCATCATGGGGTCAAACAGCACCCCCCCCCCCAATATATTAAATATTTAGCGGCCTAAACATTGGCAGTTGTTTAATTATTTTCTTGCATGTCTGACTTGTTCATTTACCATCTAAAAACACATTGAAGTTACGGTGAATGGAAGAAGTCTGTGATAACTGTTTTTGCATGAGCTGCAATAAATGGGAGACCATCTAATCTTCCTCACTTTTACTAGAGTAGGAACATGAATTCCAGCAAGCTCAGTGTTGCATGTAGTGGTCTCTAAGTACAAACTCTTGATTGATTCATGAAGCTATTCACTATAAATGCATATTTATCCATGAAACTGTATAGCTTTTTGAAATCTGGTTAGGAACTTTCACATATCTCAGACCCCTCAGAACTGACATACAACAACTAAGAGTAAATCAGTGTAAAAGAATGTTGTGACAAATGTCTATGAACATAATCACCAGAAATGGGAGTTAAATCTGGGGTTTGCCTCCTTTGAGACAAAATGCTACTTCCTGCAAGGACTAACACACAAAATGATATATGGTGTAAGGCTCCAGCCCACAGAAATGAAAATACTACTTTGGTGTTGCCTCCCTGTGCTGCTCATTTGTTGCTGTTACAAGTCTTTCCTCAGTTCCTGTATTGGTTCAGATGGGCTGTAAGCCCACCAGAGTAGGAGGTTTCTTGTCTTTTGTGCTTATAAAGCTTTGTGAATATCTGGAATTCTAGATAAATAATGCACAGCTAAAGGTAGTAGTGGTATTTGGCAAGCAGATGATATCTGGCAAACAAAGTAAATAGGCTTAAATGTACTGCCCAAGAAATCTGTTTTGATGCAGACAAATTATCAGTGTTACTAGCAGCTTTCGAAATCACCCTAACTACTTTATTTTTATGCTGTTTTAGAGTAGTGGGGAATCATTACTCTTTCATTTGTTTATAACATAAATTTAAATTCTTGTGGTTGTAGCATAGATCTATTACAGGATCAGAAACAGATCATTTACTGCATTTTGTATTTTGCCCAGTGGACTTAATCTATTGTCCAGTTGTTCCATTTCCCTGGTTAAGTCAGCTTTATATCTTCCTAATACCCCAAAGAGGGAGCAGGCTGTGCACTGTGACAAATGTTTTCTTTTCCTTACTGTGGCTGCTACTCTCTTAGAAGTGCTTTGGGCTCCACAAATTATGGGAACAGCCTATAATAATGGATTATTCTCATCAGAACCAATCAAACAGACTAGTGCTTGCCAAGAGCAAAAAAAAACGTCATGCTATCTGGACATGTGACAATCCTGAAAACTGTAGAATAATATTAATGAGGTGAGATGAAAATGTTTCCAAAAAGTGGGTTTCTAAATGCTGTATTTGATTTTTCTTAAGCTTTCTGGTAAAAAACCCAACCCATTCTGTGGTTCTATGAAAAGTACACTGAGTTGGAGACACACATGTCAAATGTCAAGTCAATTCGTTTGCCTTTGTCTAAGATGGAAAAAAGAGCTATTAGTTCAAATAATAAGAAAAAATGTTGGTTTACTGTTAATTATAATGGAATAAGGTTGTGTGATAGACTGTTGCAATTCAGTTGTAACATGAGACTGCTCACTATTTCAATACAGAGGGACTTACATGTGTTATAATTTTTGTCATATATTTGAGTTACAATCCATATTTAGAAACAGCAAAATGAATAGTTTGAGGGGCTTGTGTTGACTTTTTTTGGTGTTCAAATGGGCACTCCACTCTTACGGATTAAACACATTAGCAGTTAAAGCTGGTTAATTGGTGTGCAGTCCATATGATTCATTGTTTTGCTCTGTATCAACACACCCACACCAGGTGTCTCAGATAATGGGCTGGGAAACTTGGTGGTGTTGAGGATTTCCTGTCTGCAGATGTGCCAGTTACAATACTGATTGAAGCAAGTCAGCTTGTAGAGTTAGTTAAAAAGCAGCCGCTATTGTTAACTAATTGTAGACTAAATTATAGTACATATTTCCTTAATTTTTGCCAGTGCATCATGGAATTTTAGTAGAATTTTATGGATAATGTTAAAAATAATTACTGACAGTGGGACATAGTACTTTAGCTTGTTAAACTATCTCTTAATGTCTACCCTTTAAAAAAATTAGACTGTGTTTCTATGAGGAGTTTTGTTTTGCTTTTGGAATGTGTGATTTTCTGCTTGTATGAATAAGCCACTAAAGCAGGCACAATGCTCTCTTTGTTTTTCTGGCAGCTTTTTTGAACTAGTCAAAATATTTTGGGGGGGGCGGGAAGAAATCTCATTTTGATACATTTCAATGTAATTTAAAAGTTTCAGTCCAAAGTTTTGTAGGTAACTGTCATGGACCTGTGATACCTTGCTGAGGGACTGCATACTGTTATATTCCAGCTCACTGCAAGAGCTTGTTCTTGGCTTTTATTTGATTTTTCCAGTTTAGCTCTTTATGTCCTTCTGTCTTAGTAGAGCTCTCTTCGGCTTTTTGAGAATCCTCCTGAAATTGTAAGATTTTGAGGTTTTGAGTTTTTGTTCGATATAGAACCAACAAACTTTTACTATTATATAGTACTCTCTCTGCCCTTAAGGACACACAAAAAATATTTGTTAGATGCCTAATTTACCTGAGATACTAAGCAATGGTAAATGTGTGCATGTCCTTTCTGCTGAGAGGACTCCTCTGTGTAAAAAATATCACCAGTCAGTGCTACAGGAGAGAGTACAGTGAACAGCCTTGGCAGAGAACCTTTTACTGCCCTAGCACTGACTAGAGCCAGATTTTTTTTCAAACTGTGGCAGGCCTGCTGGAGGTTTATCTGTAATGGATGTAATGTTCAAAAGCATCCTTGTAAAACTGGTGCACACTGCTATCAACGTGATAAGGGTTCTGAACTTCTTTTAACCTTACTTAATCTTACTCTAGTCAATATTTTCCTGTAATCTGAACAGTAGTTACACTGAATTGGTTTTTATTAGTCATTATCAGATGGTTATGTTTTAGTGAACGTCTTGAGGATTTGAGGAGACATTTGAAGGAGGAAAGGGTAGTGGTCTGAAAACTAATTTGGAGAGTGTGTCAGGCACCCAGAACAAAGGGAGAGAAGAGAGTGCTGAGACTGGGAACACAGACAAGATTTTGATTAAGGTCAGACTGAGGTCAGATTGGATAAAGTTATAAAGTGATGTGTCAAGATGCCAATGTGTAGGGAAGAAGTGGAGAAGACTACTGGGTTTGAGCTTTATTTCAGAAAAACTATCCTGTCACCCAGCAGTATCCTCACAGCGTCCATCTACAATAAAATGCGTCGTTGGCTCCAGTTTGGATTTTTTGAGTGCTGGGAAGCAAACAGACATTCCAACTTCTGTGATTAGGAAACTCTGGAAGACCCATTATAAAATTCTGCTGTCAGCTGCACCTTTATCACCCTGGGAAATCTTACTGGATGCAGGAGTGTGCTATCACTCATTTGCTGCTGCTATTTACCTGACTATGCCTATTCCTCTGGCTTCTTCTGAGTTTAGCTGCTCCAGTCTCCACTGTTGAAGGTCCTGCACCTGAAGGTCACAGCAGCCTGATATTCTTCCCCTTGTTCTGTGTGCAAGTGTGATTACCAGAGCCCCTGGGCAGGTGATGGGACACAAATGCCACATCACAATACAGCCAGCCTGGCCAGCATCTGTGCTGGGAGCTTCAACCACTCTCCTGTCACTCCCTGCAGCTGAACTGGCTGGCAGCCCCCTTAGGAAGCCATGTTGTTAGATTTTACAAAAACAAATCAAAAAGCTGTTTTTTCTTTTAAAGTTAAAAGCAAATGGGGACAGGCACTGAAAGCAGGGCTCTGTGTAGTTTTCACAGCTGTGTGGTAAGTGTATGGGTCTATGAAAGATGAGATTATGGTGTGGTATTAGAAGTGCAAGAGGCAGGTAACCTTTCTAAGGGTCAGATTTGAGTTGTACCTTTCTTCTAGATGTTTGGCATAGTATTTTGTTGTTTTGAATGAAAGCTAAATCTAATCTTGTGTCCTATACAATCATATACTCCTATTCTTTGGCATTTTCAGGGCAGTGGACATCTTCAAACTAAAAGCACATGTGCTGATTTTAGGGAAAGGGTGGGTTTGTGTGCCTGGTAGGATTTGGTGTAGCTGTTGCACTCTGGATCTTGAAATAAGCTGTGAAGTCATGCTTTCTTGAAGTTGTAAATGTAAAAAATTTAGGAGTTATAGGTATAAAATGAAAGTCCTACTGAGAAATGATAATTGATTTTCTAATAATAATTGAATGTCGGGAACTATCAGAATTCCCTGAGTTTGACACTGTAACTTACCAAGATATATTGCATAGTCATGAACCTAACCTACTGAATTTGAGATGAAGCAACATTAGTAAGTATAATTCTGTCTTATGGAGGTGAGCCTGCATGGGGCTAAAAGCCAATAAAGCTTCAGTTCAGTGTTTTAAAATTTTGTTTTTGCTTTCAGAAATAATAGCTAGGCAGTAAAATTGAGGGAGAAACTTCGCTACGAGAAGCAGCACATTTTTTTGTAACTCATAGCTATTAATACCAAGCTGTACATATGTTAAAATAGACTGGAATGGAAAGGTTAAGTGTTATCCCGCAGATTTGATAAACTCAACTGTTGTTGTCACAGGTCTTTAAATGACTCTATTGACAGTTTTTCTTTTTTTCCTCTTTCAGTGCCTGCCATTGCGTGCTAAGTTTTCTCTTGGCTCTGCCTGGCAGGAAAAAGGGGAAACTAGAAAACCCCATTAGTTGTCCATTTGCAGAATACCCAGGCTTTACTCTCAATACACAAAGAAATACAACGGTAGGAAGTTGTTTCACATCCGAGCCAAGATAAGGTCCTGGAGGTTTATTATTTTTGTTGCCTGATAGCATCAGGACTGGGGAGCAGGGGGCAGAGAAGGAACAGCAGATCAACATCCCATGGGGACAACAGAAGGGAAGACAGACAGATAGCCAAGTGCCGACAGCTTCAGTCAGTACTCCCAGAGGAAGTGTTGGTTTCACCAGATGAAATTAATACACAGAAGTCTTTACAGAGGCATTCAGATGTGACATTGTTTGAGGGGCCTGGCTATATGGCAGATGTATAAAGCAGTGAATCATATGTTTACATATAATTAGGTCTGTATTGACAAGCCGGGTTTTCCTTTTGTTTAATAATTTCCTACATTAACATCAAAGAGCTTGTTTTTATAATGAAAACACATTTCCCTTTTTGTTTTGCTTTGCTATAGCTCTGTATTAACATCAAATGCAAATCATGACTCACGCAAAGGAGACCTGTGTGTGTAGATATATCCATTCTAAAACAGATACAAGGTTATACAATTTCCTTAATTTGGATATATTCAGGTAACTTTTTTCCTTTGTGATCCTGTGTTTTGTGAATACATCATAATTTCACTGTGCTGATTAACTTTCAAAGAAGTTGGATAGGATTTAAGATTCCAATTTCTGGGTCAGGAATTGCTTCCTTAGTTACTCTACAGAAAGCTCAGTGTAATGCTATTAAGGCTTTGGTGATCTTTGGGGTAACTATGCAGAAAACACTACAAAAATGTATTTTTAAAATATGAGATAATTTGATATCATTGGAATAGGAAGCTGTAATAAAATCTGGGCTCAGTAGGATTTGCCTCATTTGTTTCAAAATACATTTGCAATAATATTTCTAAACTCTACAGAAATAGCTCAAATTTAGTTTGAGATAACTAAATCAGCCTTAAGGACTTGAGAGCAAATTTGATCAAAGCTGAGGAAGCTAAAAATGTTTTAAGATAAGTGTGTTCAGATAACAAGAAATGAGGACTTCAGGAATTTTTAATGTTGAACAGCATTATTAATAACTTTTATCCACAAGTACACACAACACACTGTTGGCATTGAGTGCTATTCAGTTAATGTTTATGGGAAATTTTCAGTGTAGAAGTTGCTTAGTTATTATATGTATATTTGTGCTACATTAGGAAACTGAGTTTAGAATGTTCAATAAATATTAAACCATGTGGTTTTTGCACTTTTTCCAGTGGGCGTTGTCCTCCGTGTTTATAAAGGATAACCCTCTGAAGTCTGAGCAAAGGCAATAGTGATCAAGCTCCTTTCACACAGGAAGTCATATCCATATTTTCCATCCCTGCAGCTTTCTCAGTATAAGTTTTGTCATATTTCTGCTTGGACTATCAAATAGCACAAAGTTCTTAGAAATCCACCATGGAGGATACCAGCTTTTTAGATTATCACTGCTGAAGTTTTCCAATAGCTTTTAATTTTTTTTTTCCCCTTTAGGCCGAGCTCCTGACACCAAAACTCTCAATTTGGAGACAGCTGGAGTGAAAATTAATTCTGAAACTGGAAAGATTATTGTTGATGCCAGTGAAGCTACTTCAGTTCCTCACATTTATGCAATTGGAGACATAACAGAGGTACTGAGTCTACATAAACTATTTTACAATAACAGGAAGCCAACTTTGTTCCTGACTAATAACTAGTCCCCAGATGTCGTCATGCTCTAGCATATATCTTACTGTTTTGCACTTTTTCACTTGGCAGGCCTGGAGTGTTTATGCCAGCCACCTGGGTCAGTAATTTCCTTCACAGGGATCTTGTGAAGTATCTCAGCATGAGAGATTATTGCTGATGTTTATCAGGGAATGCATCATTGGTCAGAGGCTAATAATGATGTCTTTATCACTTCAATTATCTTTCTAATAATGTTTTTATCACTTTTGACATATGACTTCACACTGCCTTTGAATGTTGAGTGAAAGCAGTTCTTACCTTCCGTTGCTGAATTTACTGGGAATGACCGAGACAAGTTGCATTGCATTTGGAGTATTTTGGATGTTGAGACTAATCACAGAACAGCTTTTCAGCTCCCTGATGCAAAATGCTTTTGACAAAAGTACCTTCTTCTAGAATCAGGAAAAGTAATTGCTGAAAATACTAAATGCATTTGACTTCTGTTCATGATTTGCAAATGATTATGCCAAGTAAACATGAGGTGTGTGGGGTTTTTGTTTGTTTTTTTCTAAGGAGGGGACATTATAACTTAAGCAAAATAATTTACTTATTACAGAGGTAAAACCAGAATTCTGTGGACTTATTCTAGTGCTAGTCATAATCTATACTCATACATGACAAGAATATCTTGTTATGATAAATGTGCACTTAAATACCTTCAATCTGCCAGTTTTCAGTTTACATAAGAGCTCAGATTATCTACTCTAAGTTGGGCATCTTCAAATAGATGGACTTAATAAAAAATGTTTGTCTAGATTCTGAGCTGTACAGTTACAGGAGGATGTTGTCATCATCTGCCTCCTGTCTGTGCAAAATTTGGGCAATATGTAGAATACAGAGGCTGGGCATTGCAAAATACAGAGTTCTCTCACCTGTCATGGAACTCTATGGAACTGAGGCCTTCCTATCAAGATTGTTTTTCATAAAGGGCTGGCATCTGCTTCACAAGTCTGGTAAAGCTAAATACTGCAGCATTATCCAAACGCTATATATAGTATAATTTTAGAGAAGCTTAAAAGATTTCTCATTCTGCCATAGCTAAAATATTTTAAAGGTCTCTCCAATGTGTAAACCCCACAGGTGCTTTTAGTTTCTGAAGATATGTAACAGGTTAGATGATGTATTAGGAATAGCTTGCAAATTTCTGACTGGACTCTGGACCCGCCAGAGACACTTAAATCTCATAAATCTGCTGAGCACTCCTGACCTCTTCCCTCTGTGTAGACATGTGTTTCTTCCTGTCTGTCTCCATCTTCATGTGAAGGACTTGCCATTTCCTTTTAAATTGTGGTAAAACTCTTTCCTTATCAGGTATTTATCCTTTTTTTTTTCTTCCCCTTACTGTATACAACTTCTCTGTCCTGTTGTCCTGTCCAGTCACTCAGAGCTTTGGAATTTTGTAGGGTTCTTCTCCTTGCTTCTCACTTCACATGCAAGTTCCCTCTGTTACTTCTTGCTCTGAGATAGTTCCTGAAGTCCACTTTCTGCTCACAGGAACCTCCTACACCTGCTTATCCCTGATATATATGCCTTGGCTGGGCCTCCTGCTTTCCAAAATTTTCTTTTTAATTTCATCCAAGAAGCAGTTGTTAGAGGCAATGCTGGCAGGGCTTTAGATTCTGTTGCTTATTTTGCTGCCAATCTGCAGTGTTATTTTGGGCA
Source organism: Entomyzon cyanotis (assembly GCA_024500445.1). Lineage (NCBI taxonomy): Eukaryota > Metazoa > Chordata > Aves > Passeriformes > Meliphagidae > Entomyzon > Entomyzon cyanotis. Next base: position 7,241,789 of record JAKEPQ010000852.1, read on the forward strand.
AGCCATTTCCTTCTGGATGCTTTTTATCTTCTGCCCTTTGAGGATTTAGTTAAATAAGAAATATAAAGTTGGAGGCAGGATGCTCTCCTCTTTCCTACTAAAGATCTAAAAATCACGTCTTCATTTATTTGTCATTTTCATTTTGTTGTTAAAACTTGGATTTCCTTTTCCTGCTTTTGTCCTTATTAGTGCAGATTTTTGAACTTGAGATGTTCAATAGACACTTCTAAATATAAGTGTTAAAAACAACAACACAGTTCTATGCTGTGCCCAGTGTACAATTGGAGAGAAGAATGAAAAAGTTAAGTAAGTGCTCCATAGAAATAATCCCTTAAGCTTTTATCTGCATATTGGCTCAATGGAGGGAATTTAAGAGGTCATTGTATAGTACTCATACATTAAAGTGTTTAGAGATAAAAAGAATTATTACCACTGTCTTATCTGACTCCAGTACAATGTGAGCTGTGCAATTCCACTTGCTAAGCAATGAAATTTATTGTATTTGAATACTTAAATTAGTTTGTTTGGTTGGTTTTTTTAAGCAGAATTAATTTAGATAATAAATTTCATTGGCATGGGAACCAGCACTGAAAGAAATTTCTGAGTTGTTGTGTGTTTCAGATTAACACACACACGAAAATCAAGTGCATCCTGCTAAGAACCACCAAGCTGCAGAGCTTGGTTGTGGTACCTTCTGGGTGTGACCTACCAAAAGAGGACAGGAAGGAGAATCTTGTTTCCTGTGAGTGAGCATCAATGATCCCTAAGAATCATTAAAAGAATTATTTTTTCATCCGGTGTTCCTGCTCAGGATTTCTCTTTGCTTTGCTCTGTTCCTGTCAGAGTTTCTTTGTTACTGTAAAGTGCTTTTTCTCCAATTTTGCAAGTAGTTCCCAAGCCCTGCTCCCTCCTTTAGCACTCCACACTGAATAAACACTGAATTGCTACCAAATAGCAAGAAGTACTTTTTTGGTTTGATTTCAGTGCCCTGGCTGGAAGGGGAGTGAGAGGAGGGGACAGGTGAGTTTCCTGATTGCTCAGAAGGATTGTTTTCATTTGGGAGTCATACCCAGCTGGTGCAATGGGAAACTATGTGTGCATGGGTGTCTTGTTGCACCCTTGTATGACAAATGGAATCCTGATGTTATCCAAGCTGTTCATTTGGAGAAAAGGGGAAAAATGTCTTCCAGACATCAGTCAGTTTGTGTACTCTCAAAAAAAGGTCTCTTGGGTCTTGGCAAAATACTATTTTCAACTGACAGGTGAAATTTCATTTCAGCATTTTCATCTTCTCTAATCAGAATGAGGAAGATCAAGCTGGAATATTAGTTTGAAAATTTTTTTTCAGTGCTGATATAAACTCTCCATGTTAAAATACTTCCTCTAGTAGCGTTCTTGTTGAAAAGCATGGCACACACTATAAAGACGTTTTCTCAGAAGGAGGTTTATCACATGGTCAGGCCACTCTACATCTGTCATATTTCAAAGGGTGTTATAACAAAGATGTGTAGAGAAAGTGGAATGTACAGTATGTAGCTTTGAATAGAAATGAGACCAAAAAGAGTTGTGTTAGAACAAATACACATTACTTCAAAGCTTTTTAAACTCTCTTAGGACCATCTCGTTTAAATGTATAATACATTGGAGGATTCTTATGAACAATTCATATCCACAATTATCAGCAGAGTAGTTCTATACATGACTGCAAAGTGAATGTTTATTTCAAATATTTACCAAGGAAGGTCTTTAAGTCATTGTTTATGAGGAATTGGGCTTTATCTGCATGGATGTTTTAGTAATTAGTTGGGTTTTATGGAATGCATGGCAGTGCTTTCACAATTTTATCTCTCGTTCCAATCTTCTATTCATTTCTGGAATGCCAAAACAACATATATTTCCTGCTACAGAAATGATTGGCAGGCATGTTTCAGGCAAATGTGTGTAAGAAAAAACAAATTTCATCTGGTTAATTACATTCACAGACTTGAGAGTCAAAATGCTGCATTTGAAAAATCGTGACTTTATGAATGTTAGAGGAGAAAAAGGAATAGACTTGCAGTTTTGTGATTTGTCTTGAGGTGTGGAGGAAAAATAGATTAGTCTTCATTAACAATCAGAATTGTGACTTCTGTTATCAGGTGAGACATATGTTTCAGATTGGTTTTTTTCAATGGAACTTTCAAGTGGTTATTAGTACAGATAAAAGCCTAGATGCCTGTTAATATGTAAATAACTTACATGGTGTGTGTACTGAACAAAATGGTAGCTAATACCATGTACAGAGTTTACTAGCAACATACAAAAAAATATAAGCTGGTAAAGAAGAATGGATTCCAGTAAATGGTAATAAACTTTAGTATAATGAAAAAAATGTGAAAAACTTTGAATGTGTGTGGTGGGGAATCCTTATTTTATTTTCTACTGAGAACTGGGTTTGAGAGCTTATTGAATGACTCCTTTCAAGTGGGGCTTTGAAGGAGTGGGAAAAGTGTTGTATCTAAACAGGACCTGTATGAATCAAAACTTCACACATTTTATAAAGCATTCCATGTTGTCCCACAAAGGTGTTTCCTAGTTATGGTTTTCTTATGTCTTCACATCATTCCTTCTGGATTTGTGACCTCTTTTCTTACATCGGACAAGCATTTTGATTATATGTCTTGGATGAGCTCCTAACCAATGGGGGGTTTTATTAGGTTTATGAATTTTGTTCAGTCTTATTAACTTGTAGGGACTGTTCCTCCTTGGACTTGAAAATATTCCCTTGCAAATGCCTTACCTCTATTTCCAAAAACTTTCAAGTTCTTTAAAACCAGGTCTGCAGTTCTGATGTTCCAGTGGTACTGTGCCAGCACTCAGAATTCGGGCTCTGGCACATACCTAGTCCTGTTTGGATATAAAAAGTAGCCAGGACTCAGGGCTTGAACTGGAGCATATCCTGGTCATACCCTGCTATCATTCCATTTCTCATTTGCAGGAAGTTCACATTTGCCAATAGCAATTCCTTTCAAGCCCCTCTGTAATAGCAGAGCCTGAGACCAGGACCAGCTCACCCTATAGGTCACAGAGCATTCCACTTCTCCAGTCCAGGACCAATGTAGGAAGTCAATATCAGTGTAAAATAGCCAGGTTTTGTGCCTGTGTTCTGTAAAACTGTGTCAGAGAAATGTTTTTAAAAAGGTCTTAATAGTAAAGAAACACTGTTGCCTTAAACTAGGATGTTCCTGCTTTAAAAATACACTGAAAAATTTCTTCGTGGCTTACTTTGGAGAGAAAGGGGGAAGTGAATGGTTAGCATGTGAATATGTGCTGCTTTTCAAAGGGGACATGATAAGATATAAAGATTTGACACATTTGTGACATTTCTCCCCCCCATTAAGACAGATAGTAAACTCAGACTTAAAAGCATGTTTGGATAGAAATTATTATTGCTTTTTCTGTTTGGAGCCCTGGCAACCAGGCTGGAATTCCAAAGATTTGGCCTTCCTCTGACCATTGTCTCAGGAGAAATCTTTGGATGCCACTTCTCTCTTAGTTAAAACAAAGCTTTGTGCTCTCTTCTTAGGGCCGTCCTGAATTAACACCCACAGCAATAGCTGCAGGGAAACTGCTGGCTCAGCGTCTTTTCGGCCAGTCTTCCGAACTGATGGACTATGACAATGTGAGTTATGTCTTTTTTCAGTGAGGAAAACCTTTGGCTTTTTTTCTTTTAAAGAATTTTTAAGGAATTGCATTTTGTCACCTGGAATCCAGTTTTGACAGTAGCCAAAATGGACGTGTGTGCCTGAGCTGCACCTCTCAGCCATGCGCAAGTGTCCCCATGTCTGCCAGGCAGCTGCTTCACATGGTTCAACAGTAACACCTTCTGCTTCCTCCCAAGCAGGTGCCTACCACAGTCTTCACTCCCTTGGAATATGGTTGTGTTGGGCTGTCGGAAGAAGCAGCTGTGCAATGTTATGGATCAGATAACATTGAGGTATGAAAACATTTTACATTTTCTAGTTGGTCTCAGAGTTGCCTTGTGGAAAGGCAGAATTTTCACTGCTGTATCAGGTAAAACTTTTGGGCCCCAAAATACTGTGTTTAAAGTTAGGGAGTTGGTGTCTCCAGAAGTACTCAGAACTTTAGTAGTATTGCAGCAGGTCACAATGGGAACTGTTACCTGTTGGGCTTAAAATTATTGATAGGGTGGGACAGCTTTAAAGTAGCTGCCATTTGAGCAAGTTATATTGTGCAGCATCATTAAATAATGGTTATGTTACTTTCAACAACTCACCTTGAAAGGATATATTGTGTTACTCTTACTTGCCCCAGGGAAAATCAGTAGTGAAAAATATAAGAATTTACTACTGAGAATGCAAAAATTATGGTTTGGGTTTTGTTATATTATTATAGGTATGGAAAGATTCTTGGATTTCATTATTTTCAGTAAAGAAGGCATCGAACCTTTGGGAGAAGTTTTAAAATGCTAGTTTTTTCCCTTTAATTTGGCAAAGTAGTTTGAGTAGCGTTATTTGTGAGGGTTTTCTCAGTTTTGTTTTTAATCTCTTTATTCTTTGAGAAAGGTTTGTGTTAAGCTCATTTTATGGTTTTCATATTTTTCTTTAAAATAATGCATGGGATATAAAATCATTTTTTGTACAATGGTATAAATGTGTAGTAATAGTAGTTATTATAATAATAAGTAGCAGGTTTTGACATAATAGTACTCTCTAACACAAAATGTTATTGTTTTTCCTACCAGGTATACCATGCATATTACAAACCTTTAGAGTTTACAGTGGCTGAAAGAGATGCAACTCAATGCTATATAAAAGTGAGTTTTGTGAACTTTTAACTTGCATTTAACTTAAAACAGGGGATATGGTACAGCCAGCTTTAAAGAGGACTGTTTAGCAAAAATAATCTCAAGATGGATATTTTCTTGGTGACAGACATCTTGAAATATTGTTATTGTTATATAAGGAATGTCCATTGTCAATAATTGCAATCGGTTTTTCTGACTGTATTTTGTCACATCTGAATTCTGTAAATGCTTGCCTTAAGTGTCCAAAGTATCAGTGTAACTAAGGTGATGATATTTCATTTTATGTATTCCCTTTGAATCATGTCAATTAGAGTAAATATTTAAGGGTGAAGTAGTAATAGCATAATAGTTGTTGGATGATATTTAATTTTGTCCTTACTAAACTCTCAAGCATATAAACCAACATTTTACTTGAGTGTTTCAAACTCTATTGCACGAGAGTTGTTCCTTTAAAACTCCTCAATATTTGAAGTCTCACATCAGGATTGCTGCTGTTCATGGCATTCCTGATGAAAGAATTTAAGCTTTTACTGAATAGCAGAATTTAGTAGATTAGTGATAATTTAATGCTTGATGGGAGGACTCAGGGAGAGACTGACTTTCTTTTCATAATTATAAAGATGGTGTCCTTACAGGAACTAAAAAGTTTTCATTAAGTTCTCTAATAAAAGTTAAGCGTGCAATGACTCAGGCTCTCCCAGATACTTATTATATACCTTCATCTTTGGCTGCTTCCAAGGCTCGACTCCTTTTTAGGTTACGTGGCCCACGTGGTAAATGTATCTCACCAAACGTTTTGCTCTAAGTTTTTACTGACTGAGGCACAAAATATCCTGTAATTGGTAGTGGTCATCTGGGAGAATACAGCTGATAGTGGTAGTGGTCATCTGGGAGAATACTGCTGCTGAGAATAATTGCACAGGCATGGAGAAGTGCTGAGGTGGCCACTCAGTGGACAAGAGCACTGGTCTGGTCATTAGACTACAGAAAGTACTTTGAGGATTTCATACAAAAGGCAAACACCAAAGTATTCAACACCAGAAATTATTGTTGTCAGTGGCTCCTTCAAGTCTGAAAGAAATACATTAATAAAGTTTCAGTTCAGGAAAGTGCTTAAGGACAATATGAGTGAGACCTATTGAAGTCAGTAAGACTTAAGCAAGTGCGTAAGTTTTTGGCACACTGGAAATAAACAGCTGAACTAGGATCTTGGGGCACTCCAGTTTCATTTAATTCATCTTCATACCTTATCTTTAAGTGTTCTGAGAAAAGATCTCTCTGTGATGTATTGTTTTCAGATGGTGTGCTTACGAGAGAGGGAGCAACAGATACTTGGCCTTCATTTCATTGGACCAAATGCAGGCGAAGTTATTCAAGGATTTGCTCTTGGAATCAAGTAAGTACAAAAGAATGTCTCTAGCTTCTAAAGCCTGCTTCTTAAGTTATTGTAAGATTATAAAAGATAGCTGCCTAGTTTTGGCAACGCTATAAAGAATGCATGCTTTTTGTTACTTTTATGGAGTATTGCACATATTTTCAGTAAAAATACTTCAGTTCTTCATTAAGATGTACTGGATTTAGTTACTGTAATACTGGATATAGTTAGGGAACAGCTGAGGAAAAATATATTTGATATAGTTAAAGCAAAAAACAGAACTGTGCATTAACGTACTAATGTTAGTTTTTTCAGTGTAACTTCTTTTGCATTCTGTGCACAGGATGGGAAATCATCATACAGTTTGGCAAGTTACTTCTTTAAAAAGATATTTGTGCTTTTTGTAAAAACCTTTCTTTACACCTGCCAAGCATTTCCTTTCCTAATCTCATCTTTAAATGTGCCCAGCTATGGCTTCTCAAAAGCTAAGCAAGGATTTGCATGAACTCATATTTCTGGAGTATGAGCTAAATATAATATAGTAAAAAAGAAAATTCTGTAGGATGATGGGAGAGGGAAGGTGCTTTTGTTTGAAGCAATTTGATAATTGCAATAACAAACTTATCCTTTGTGATCTGATCTTGTTTAAGATTTTGCTCAAATATTAATATAGAAGTCCTCCATTTGAAGGAGTAAGGAGTGATTCTCAGTCCTCTCTGGTTAAACAGAAAATTCCTGCTATGCTTCTTGTGTGCTACAATTATTTCTTATTTGTTTTTTCATTTCCCCTTCTTATTGCTGATTCACATCTTCAGAAATGTTGATTCTTGTATCTACATTACAAAATTACAGTTTATAACTCCCTCTTTGAAGAAAGTAGTCCAGGATGCAAGAAATCATCCTCAGTTGTGGTGTCCGTTCATTTTCCTAAAGTTGATCACCATTTTAGTGCAGTTTTAGTCCTACAGATGTGAATGACTATTATAAATGAAAAGCAGAAAAGATTAAGAAGGCAGGACCGCAAGTATCATGTGAGGAATATCTTGGAAATCACTGATTGCAGTGTACCCTCAGTACACATTTTCAACATGTGTTTATAGTCCATTAATTGCCAGTGGTATCGTTTCTAGAACTACATTTTTTAGGATGTCAATTGTTTTGAAGTTTTATCCAAAATAACCATTGAAAAGGAAGCACATGAAACTGGAGTGCTTTTCTGCCTTGCTTGAGGGAAATGAAAACTTTAGCCACAGTTAGAGGTTTTCAGTAGGTCAGATTCTTATATTGGTTTCTATTTCATGTCACAAATGCAGAGCTTTCAATGTGGAACCCCCACGGTAAGAGCTGTTCTTCTTCTTTGTCAAATATTAGGTCTTGCTTCAGTCTCTGAAGGATGATTTTTCATCTTCCCTCCCCTCCTAGCACTCCAGTAACATCTGTGGTCAGCAAAGGTCTTTTGCTTGGCAGTGCTATTTTGGATTTAAGTGGAGACACCAGAATGCATCTATGGCTCCCTTCCCTGTATTTTGTAGAGGGAGATAACATTATTCCATAGAGAGCTTGAAACAATTCTTAAACATAGGGCCATTTCTTCTATTCTTACAGCATGACCTGTCAGGAATAGCAGTGCAAAAGAAAGTCATCAAGTTTTAAGGATGTTACTGGACAAGTAAGGGAATTAAGCAGGTGACATTGTAGCACAAGGGTCTTTTGGTGGGTTTTGTTTGCTTGTTTTTGTTTTTTCAAATGAGAGACTTTTTTTCCCTCTGCTTATAACATTGATATGTTCAGTGTAAGCACTGTAGACTTTAAGCTCCTGGAAGAATATTCTGGTATTACTTCCTTCAGCAGATTCTTTCCAGCAGTTCTAATTAAGATTTTCTTCCTCTGTGTGTATGTGTGCATTTTTTTCCATCTGGAGTTAGTGAAACACACATGTATGTACAAGAAAAGCTGAAGGTTGCAGTTTTGTCATATGTTTTTGCCACAGGCTCAGTTGTGACTTGGGGTAAATTGCTTAATTCTCTCTGTCTCAACTCTTATGACAATTCTTTCCTACCTCAGTGTTGTGAAGCTGGGCGTCTACATATTGTGTAAGTGCCTGAGAAATAATTGACAGCATTGTTTGAAGAACAAATGCAACTTCCCTACCCGATAAAATGGACAAGAGCAGAATTACTTTGATGTTTTAGGACCTTCTGGCTGCTTCAGGTGAATAGCATTTGACTTTGTGGGTGTTCCTTTTTGTGTTGTTTTTTTGGTAGATGTGGTGCTACGTATCCTCAGATGATGAAGACAGTTGGCATTCACCCTACCTGTGCTGAAGAAGTTACCAAGTTGCACATTACAAAACGTTCTGGTTTGGATGCAACAGTCACAGGCTGCTGAGGTTAAATACCATCCCTGGAAAGAAGGAAAAAAAGCACAAAACTTATTTGTAAAGAAAAGGGGTGCTTAGAGTTGAAACAGCTTTAATGGTTCAGGGACAGGAATCTATCTTGTTCTCCTTGTAGACAGTTTTTTATCACAGCCAAAAAATTTTCTTTGCACCATCACAGTTCTAAAACCAATGCAGTTCTGCTGCAACGAATGTCTCTCTTTCAAAGTGCCTAAAGCTCTTCTCTTGTTGGGAGCTAGAGAATAATCACAGTATTTTATATGTAAATATAAGTAAAGCCCATGACATCTGAGGCCATCTACAAATGAAGCAGTTGCCATTTGGGTTCCCCTGATGGCACAACTGACTGCCAGCAGAGTCTCAGATGCTGGGAATCACACAGGGCATCCCTTAGAAGTTTGGTGTCATACTTTGTCCTGCATGCTTGGATGGCTCATGCACAATCCTAATATTGAACACTGAGACTCTGCATTCACTAGTGGAAACAAGTTCCTGGAGCAGGTAACAGTGGGTAAGCAGTCATCTTTGGGGTTTTTTTTCCTTAAAAATGTACTGTGTAAAGGAATTTAATAGAAAATCACCTGAAGCTGTCCTGCTGCTGGAAGAATCACAATGGATTAATCAGTAGCAGCCTGGTCACAGTGTTGTGGTGAGGACTGAGAATGAATGATCTCAGAGGTGCTAAAGGAAGGGTTGGGTTTTATGGTGGCTTCTCTGCCTACTCCTGAAATTTTTAATTCAGCTCAGTCCAAACTAAATTGACACATCTCACAAATTACTACTTGAACAGTGTGTATTAAGCTGACAAGTAGAGTAAAACCCACTAATAATCCACCTTATGCAGTTTTATAGAATGCAGAAATATGGCTGACACTGGACTATTTTCTTGGATTGGTTTTAAGACTTTCGTGCTGATGAGCTGGAGACTATATCTGAATTGACTTAGGTCTGGCTTTAATAAAACATGTTACTGAAGGGAACTACATTAAGCAGTGATCCAGCAAAGAAAAGGTCTTGCTCAGAGCAAAGATATAAAGTAATTATCTGCAGTTTGGGGGTTTTTTTTGTTGTTGGCTTTTTTTTTTTGGCATACTGGCCCGAGTAAGAGAGCATTGCCCTGTTGGAAATTCCTGCTGATTTTCAGGCTCTCCAGAAGGGGGAGGTGCTGGCTCATCTGTGGCAGGAAAGAAAGCATCCTAGTGAGTCTTCTTGTGCAGAACCCTGGTGAGGAGGTAGCCTGACAAAGGCAAACAAAAAAAGAAACTGTACTGAATTTCAAACCCAGTCGCAGTTACAATGTTTTGATGTGCACAGTCACAGTTTCTTGCACCCTTTACAGCAGAATAGTGCACCCTAGAAGAGATCAGCTGGAGGTGAAATAAAATACGTCCTTTTTGCAGTTAATTGATATCAGTGTTTTATGTGTGGAATTTGCTATTTTCATTCCAAACTTGTTGCCCAGTTTTGAAGAATAGTCTGATGATCATATATGCTCTTTTAATTTAATTGGTATTTCACTGTTGCAGCAAAACAGACAAATGGTTGGTTTATATCAAGTGTGAAATCATTTTTACTGTGAAAATTGTAGCTGTCTGAGAAACTATTAGACAAAAAGGGATCAAAACCTGTGTATAAAATATGATGTAACAGCATTTTTAGGCTTTCATTGATATGAGAATATTAAATTTTCAAATATTTGTTTTAACTTAAACAACAACAAAAGAAATCCTAAGCATTTTCTCTACAAACTTTCCTGATGTTTTTGGTCCATGTTTCTGGTCCATAAAATAGGAAGAAGTGATACAGTTTGACTCCAAGTGGCATTCCCTATCAGATCTGCTGATGCCATTTTTCATCTGTGAAGTCATCCATAAGTTTGTAGTTGACAATAAATATTTTGAGTGGAAGTGTAGTTGAAACAATGCCTGAATTTTGCAGCTGCCTTTAGGAGAAATGATGAAAACTAAGTAGGTCCATACCTGCACATTCAGAAGTTTTCTGTTTCCTTTAATAAATATCTTACGAGTCTGATGCAGCCAAAAACCTTACTGGATTTTCCTCAGCTGTTAAGAAAAAGGAGAGTTCATAGTAAATCAGGATTTCCTAAAATGTTTTACTTAATATTTCAAAGCATGGAGATACAGCTTTATAGAGATTTTGCTTTGAGCAACAATTCACCTCTGACAAAACTCTAATGCATATGCATGCAAGATTTTCTTTGTAGTGATTACCTATTATAGTTCCTTTTGTTTCCCACAAATGAAAGCATTGGTGTTTAACCATGTAAAATCTGCTTCTCTTCTCTGCCCTACCAATGCATGCAGCAGATGGAGTTGTCTGTCCCTACAGACAAATCAATGGAAAGATGAGTTAATTTCATTTATTATAAAGTTCAAGTTAATTATTTGGGACAGCAAATAGAGAGATCTCAAGGAAATGTGTCCTTAGTGTATATAGAGTGTGAAACTAAGGCATGTCATCGTTTTCAGAAGAAGCAGAACTGTCTTGGTTTTAGAATTGCTGAGTGGACTTCATGAAATTGTTCCTGTCTCTTCAACAACAGCCTGGTTCTGTTCCTCATTTAGTGGAAAATGTTGCTGCCTCCTGAAGTAAAACTAAACATACAATCACACCTGCATAACCCTAATGTCAGAACCAACAGCAAGAGAGAATAATGACAAATACTGTGATTGTGCTTTTTTTCCTAAAGGATTCACCAGGGATGGTGCTTAAGAATGTTTTTAAAAGCCTGACTAATGTAAATTGAAACAACTTATGTACATTGCAACTCACTGATTGCATGTGAAAATGTAAAAGAAAATATAGTCGGGCTTCTCAGGATGCCAGCTGATGAGGATTTGTTTGTCAAACCACACCGTGGTGCAAACAAGTCTGAGCTTTGCTGGGTCCCTCATATGTGTGATCCCAATATTTATTGTGTTGTGAATTAATTAATGAATAAAGAATATTTTTTCTAGTAAATGTGTGATTGTACTTGCTTAGTTTTGTACATATGATTTCTACTTCCAGTAGACTTATTTTTTGATCTTAATGCTGTCTCTCTTGGTTGAAGTATTTGTTAAGGAAACGAAGAAGACATACTCAGACCTTTTATAAGGAAATGTTGATACCTCTCTTGATCTGTGTGTAAACTGAATAACCACTGAGATTTTTCCAGGCTGGATGGCCTCTTATTTTAAATTTAAATTAAGAGAACCTGTAGATTCGGTAAGTATGGTTTCAAATACTGTCTTGTTTATTCCAGCTAATGAGGTCTAACAAGTATTTTCACTGTCCCTGCATGCTGACATTCTTCTCGAAGTTTTGTCAGGAGTAAACTCCCTGAGTGCAGTCAGAGTATTATACAGGGCTAAAGTATTCTATACAAGCTGTTCACTGTGGGGTTTAATCTAGAACACAGAGTGGAAAAAATGCATTGCAACAAAGCTATGGGTACTGCTAGGTATTATTAGAATATTATTACAAAAATGACTAGCAAAATGTATTTAGTACTCTGAAAAACTCTGTGTCAGAAAAGAAAGGGAGTACATTGTTCAACTCATCTTAATTTTCTTTTATATCTTTAAATCTACTGATTTTGATGAGAAGTTCCCATTAAGTTCGGTGCTGTTGAGCTTCTGAAACAGGCTAGTTTAGTATTGCCACAGTAAATGCCCTGGATTTGATGCTAAGAATGAATATTTACTGTATGTAAAAGCATTTTTATTTATGCATTTTTAATCTGTTTTAATATCCTCAAGTAATTTATTGCAAGTTCTAACTAACTACGATAACCAGTAAGAGTCACTAAAAAAGGGAATAAGGTAAGCATAATTCTTGATTTTTTTTTTTTTTTGGCTTCTTATTTTCATATACCATTTAATCCCAAAGTGAAAAGAGTAACAGACAAGCATACAGACAAAAGAAATTAGGAATAGAATTTGCTGCATTGTTTCTATTATACCCAATGATAGCTTGTTCTCAATGTTAAGGTCTTGTGTACAATTTAAGTATTGTCTTTTCCCATTTCTACATGCACTGGTTTTTTTCGTCTACTGAAAATTGTTTTTACAGTTTAGATAATTCCAGACCAGGAGCTGGAAAAGATACTTCAGTACAACAGATACACATTTTTTGCTAACTTGGTTATTGTGATAAAACCATAAAAACCATGGATGCCATAGTGCAATGTGTTTCTCACCAAAGCAGTTGATTACTTCAAAGACTTTTGAGTTTGAAGAGTTCTCTTTAGAGGGTCATGTCTGTCCAACTAAGTAGGCAATTCTGTGCCCATATAAATTGCCATTTGTCTAAATGCCAGTGACATCAATGTACTCAAGGTTGGCCATTAATTTCAGTGGCATGCAAGTATGTGTCTTAAGTGCTTTGTTAAAGGGGAATCAATAAGCATATGCCAAAATGTCTTTCATTATTACAGTGGGGGAGCAGGCTGCAATTATGATTCAAAACATAAAAGGTACAATAGACATCTATGATTAGGCAATGAAATATGCCTTTAATAAGCATAGTGCAGACAGTTTGTTTTGCAATACGTAAACTTGTATAAAATTCATTGACTTTTTCATTCTTTCAGATCTGTGTGCTCCCTTTTAAGAGTTTTTTTACTTTTATGCACAAAGGTTTCCTGATGTTCTTCCAGCAAAAAGGCTGGGTTTGTATGCATTTATTCTAGTGCCAAACTTGGATTTTACTGGGAAAAGAGGAAACAGCGGAGCAGACCTTTTTTCTTTTTTTTTTTTCTTTTTCCCAGGGCAGCATGCAACAGATATGCTGTAATTACTCTAACTGATTTTTTTAAATGGAATATTTCTGTCCACTACATGTCAAAGAGCTAATTATGTTTCTGCTGTGGTACTCAAAGTCAATATTGTCAGCTCTTCTTAGTTCTAATCCTCTACACTGAATTTTGATGGGCCAGGTGAAATATCCCCTTCAGCACCTTACTGCAATTCTTGTCAATCATCTTGCCATGAAAAACATGCATATTACAAAGGCTTTGGCAACACTGCATCTGATTTCAGTCTTTAATCTTATATGCACCTTAAGAAAACATCATTCTAACTACTGACATTCTGTTTGGGATATGAATGAGATCCTATTTGCTGTGGGAAACAAAAGAAAATTATCTAATCTTTAATGGATATAATGGAACTCTTTAGCCATCACAGTGTAAAGGCTTAGTAGTAAACCACAGATCTAGGAAGAAAACAATTATGATGGTGAACTGGTGCAGAAATTAAGCAGAATATCTCAAGTGAATAAGTAAAAAAATGCACATTTATTTATTCATAATGGAATTGTAAAGTACCTCGCTTCAGGCACTGTTGGACTGAGGAGAGTGTCTTTTTTTAGAACCCCTAGACTTTCTGTGCAAGGAGTGCTGTTCACTGTAGTCATTTCTGAGCATGGTACTGTGTGTGCCACTTTTTTTGTTGTTTCTTGTAGACAAGATCAAGCACATCTAAAATCTTCTGGTCCTACAATGGAAAATTAACATCATTCTCTAAGAAGCTGGAATATAAACTAATAAGGCAGGTTTCCAGAATCTGATTGCATCAGTCAGAAAGATATAGCATGAAGAGAAAGTGGATATTCCCTGGGGGGTGGTGTGAAATGAAGACCAGTCTTGTTTGAACAAGGTGCTCTGCGTTGTTAAGTGGGTAGAGATATTGGGAGTTGCAGCCTGTCAGAACCAGCATCTCCAAGGAGGGGGTGGGAGGAAATTTTTCCAGGTAAAAGTCTCAGCAGTTTGTAATAGAGTATGTCCAATATCCTAATACATTTATTTAAGGAAAGCCTGTATACGCCATGAATGAGCTATACCCTTACTGCACCTCCTCCCTTTCAGATCATACAAAGACCAGAAAGACTCTTGGGTTTTTTCTGTCCTTCTTTACTTTAAAACAATATGGAAATCAAGCTTGTTATTCCTTGTTTCAGCATAAAACCAAAGAGCAAGATACCTCTTCTTAATCTTTTACAAGGAGACTTCTTTTTTCCAAGACTCGGCAAGGAATTAGCTAGGTGGTAACATAACTCAAACAAATCTAAGCTATCGATACCTTTTCAGTCCTTGTCTTTTAGAATATTATGTAACTCCAGTAAAATAAAACACCAAGGGAAAGAAAACAGTGAAAAAAGACAGGCTTTGTTTAGTCTTTAAACAAAAATTGAGAAGATAAAAGATGTTCCCTTCTTTGTTGGCTCCCTGTGAGGAAAGCCCCAAATGCATTTTTCCATGGTGTACTCCCAACAAAACAGTTAAAACTGAAAGCTCATTTTATTTTTGTCTCTTACTAATGTGTTCACACTGTGTCAGAGCAACAGGTTAGAAAACAACTTTTTAGCTTTATGCAGGAGGTTGAGCTCAGCAATCTTTATTTAAACACGTTTGTTCAATGGGGACAAAGGATTGAGCTTTGGCATTTTTATTTTATCTTGATAATCTTCCTTTTTTTCTCTCAAAGGATCAAGAGGAAGTGCATTAATTTTCAACTTCACGTGAAGGCAAGTTGTACAAACACAGCTGGAAACATCAGGAAACTCAGGCATTTTCCTTAGAGAAATAGAGTCAACTAATGTTCTGCTGGCAAGAGACTCCTGGATAATTGGGAAGATGTTGTAAGGTACAGCAGTTTGGGCAGCAGGGTGTTCACACTAATAGCACTGTTTCGTTTGGCTATTTCAGGTGAATGATTCCTGTAATTTAGAAAGAAGAAATTATTAACCATATGACAGGAAGTAATTTAAAGAATACAGGCTGCTTTGGAAACTTAAGAAATGGCTCTTAGATTGTCAAAGGATATTTTTTTAGTTCATTTAATTTACACCAGGCTGAGATCTAATTAAATCATGGCAGCAACTTTTGATCTTTGCCTCTTCAGTTTTCATTGAGTTTATTTCTTAGACATATTTCAAATACAGGAAAATAAGGAGAATTCTCTTGACACTTTAGACTCTGTTTGTATTTCTATCCTTACTCATTCTACATATATCCAGAGTTTCTAAGAGCTTCAGGTCAGGACTTTGGTTCTCTTTCTTAATTAAAGATTTAATTGTAATCCTTGAATTTTTCTTTTTCCACCTTTTTGCAAGATGCTCATTCTATTTTACTTAGGTACTTTTAGCCCTATTTAAGTATTAGTAAATGAATTTCCTTTTGATGGGGTAAAAGTCCAGTGTATTCATAAGAGAGCCTTTCAGGATTTTCTGCTTGCATGTTCCTTTAACTCCCTTGTACTTCCCAATCTGGAAATGCTATAGCTCCAGAGGAGGCAATTCTAAATAAGTCCTGTCCGTAGCTGTGGTACTGTCCCCCTTGAAGAATAAGAGACCAACCATTTGTGAGTGTTTACAGCTGGACCTTCTGAAGGTCCTTAATAACAAAATGCATCAGATTCACAAGCTGTGACAACAGTGCCTCAGGGTTCCCCATGACAGTGGCAAAGTGGAACATATGATGAAATTTGCTTGTGAAATGCAAGGCTGCCTTTTTTGTCACTGAGGTTACTGAGAGAGAACTCTGCAGTCTTGCAGTTTTTGTATTGAGTAGCAAACTCTCAAAGTGCAAAAAGCTGCCCTGGTGTGATGAGATTGTTCATGTGTGGGCTTAAACATCCTTGTGAGGTCACCTCGTTGTCTTATGCGCTAATTCTGGAAGTCCTAATATTTCCCAAGTTCACAAGTTGGATGAACATTTGCTTTAAGCTATTGAGTTGATCCCTAGGAACAGCAGAGGGGGGTGCCCCCTTGGATCTACATTATTGATTGAAGCACTCTCCCTCACTGTACTTCAGTGAAGTGTGGCCAAGAACAACAAGATAAGAATTAATGTAAGTGACAAGGGAGTTTCTCAGACTCTGCCAGTGCACATTAGCCTGGCTGAAGAGAAAAAGAAGCTGATACTTGAGTCTTTTGAGTTGTGAAGGGTCTGGTCAGTCCTTGAAGGGGAAGCACATGAATGGCCCAGTTGTCATCGCATTTTATTTTTCCTCCAACTTTGACTAATGGTGCATTTCCTCTGGCCTCCCACGGGCCATCCGTGGCTGACTTGCTTTGTCACTCCTCACATCGAGTCGCTGCCTTTACTGTCCACGCTGTTCCCATGGCGGGAACCCGGTGTCCTCTAAAGAAACGCACAGGCACAAACCATCTGTCATTCTTCCACTCCTCTTTCAAGCCACCATTTCCCATATTGTGTGGCCTTGCAGGCTGAAAGCAATCTGCCTCCCCCTGCATGCCTGGAGTACATGCCAACTCTCACCCCACTTGATAAGGCACCTCCCGACATTCTGCCTGGAAAAATACTAATGGGCATCTCCCTGTTGATAACCAGCTCTGCCTTTTTATTGTGTTCAGGGGATGATAAGTTGTCTGGATCAACAAGAAATTGTCCCTTTTGCAGGGCAGATTATTAGGGTCAAATTAGGTGTGAGTTGTGAAATTAATCATTGCAACCACAAATAACTTGTAGTGTGCTATGGACAAAGGAAAAAAAAAGAGAGACTAGAAGAGGAAATTATTGTAGGGCACAAAGAACCAAAGTGATTGGGAAGGAGGGAGGAGAGACTGGCTGGCAGTGCTGTACAGGATGTTGAGCTAGGCCTGTAGGCAGTGCTGGATTTGGTCTCCTGCACCTGTGGACTGTGAAATAATAGAACAAAGTTCTTTAATGTCCTTTGAGAGTCTGAATTACTCCACACACAAAGCACCTTAGGGAGAGGAAGATACCTGACTTTGCACCAGAAATTGTTTTTATGCATATGTAAGTTGATTACAGACCTTGTACATCTCTAGATAATCTGAATCACATTAATTTAGTCTCTGCTGGAAATTAATAATGCAACATCTACTGAGAAGCCTCAATTTTGTTTTCGGGGGTGAGAAGCCTGATTTTTGTACCGAAAATACAAATCTGAAGGTGTGCTGAATTTGCTTGGAAATGCTGCAAAGCTATTCTCATTTCCTGTGACTCTTGCAAGGTTGGCCCTTTTCCATGGCTAAGCCCCAGTTCTTAGCTAGCCAGAATGAAGTGGCAGGAGAAATTCATTCTCTCTTTCATCTTCTAGTGTATCTAGGAAAGCAAGAACCAAGACTTTGAACCATTAATTCCTAAGTCTGCAATTCCTAAGTTGATTTGCTGCAGTAGAAACTGTGTTTTAAGGGTTTTGTCTTCTTTTACCAAAGCTAATTGTTAATTGCATCTTCTTTTCTTCAGCCACTGCCACAAGGAATGACTGCCTTCTGTGCTGATGACAGATCTGCCCCTCTGCTATCAGACACTCTGCTTTTGCCATCTCAGTTTCCTAAGAACTGCCTCTGCCTGTGAGCCAGTGGAGCAGCCGTGTTGGGGGCAAAGCAGTTCTCTGAGGAGGATGATGATGGATGACAGAGTGATTCCCTTCGACATGGCTGGAGCACTGAGGTTGCATTAATTTTTTATCCCCTCCCCAATATCCTACTTTCTCTGCTCTGAATTCTTAAAACAAATCTTGGCTTTGCTGTATGAACAATACACAGGGATGATGCTATAGTAACTTGAAAAAACATATTTTATGGCACAGGAGTGCATCCCTTGGTCAAAACTGACAGGAAGGAGATAATTGCTACAGGTGACAGAGGCTGCTGGATGGCCATCAGAGGGTACACAGGAAATAAATTTGAATGCCTCTGCCAAATTTCTAGTGTGTACACCACCAACACTGCTTCTTTTTCTTTCATTACTGTCATGCGTGTGATTTTGTTCCAGCTCTCATACTGGCCTCCCTCCTGTGCTCAAGGAAGAAGCGGGTCTGGTACTCCTACTGCACTGAGGTTCTGTTGGGCCCTAGGGAATGGGTTTGCAATGATGTAGCTACACTGTGACAAAACTCTGGCCATGTACCAGCAAACAGCAAAGTTTGTCTGGAAGCAACTTGCTCTGAAAAGTGTCTGCAAGCAGTACAGATGCCCTCGTGGAGGTGGGTTCTCAGGACTGGATTTCAGCCATATTAAGAATCAGCTTGTGTTGATGTACTTCCCTGAAATATTCTTTAATAGTTGAACAGTCTTGAGCAGAGATCATATTTCCAGTTTGGGATTCCCTTTATACATCTTTCATTAATACAGGGATTCTCCGCAATCAGAGACCAGCACCGCAGAACAGCTGGATCCATTTTGGCTTGACAAGGGGCATGGGCATTTTTTTATATATATTTATGGCTTTTGTGAACATTCAAAATGCTTTATATAAATATTAAAAATAATCAAGGGTTCTGGAAAGAATTCATCCTGCATTACCATCATCTGCAGGAGTTCTTCCATCTTCCTCTAGAATATGTATTACTAGCTGACACTGTGAACTAACTGGTCCAGTCTGGGAATTCCTAGCTACAGCTCGAGGAAAAGGGAGGCTGTGAAGGGAATTGGTATCTCTTGATCATCAGAGAGAGCAAATATAATACAGGCGGCAGCCTGGCTGCCCCTGGAGCAAGTCAGAAGCAAGAAACTTGCAAGGAGGCACCTCAGAGAGCTCCCCAGAGTTTTGCTTTGCCTGCTGCACCCGCTGTGGTTATTTGGTAGGTTACTTGCCCTGCTTGTCTTGAGGTAGCTGGAGCTGAGGCATCTGTTTTCCATTTAGAGCTTGGAGGATGCCCAGGTCTGACTTGGCATGCTGTCTGCACTGGGCATCAGCAGTACAGATGTGGAAACCACAAACCCGATTAATATGAGCCTAGAGTAAAAACTCAAATAAGCTTATAAATAAAACCAGACTTGCAGATTATTTGTTTCCATATTAGTCTATAATAGACCCTACTCAATATGTTTGTTTTATTTGGTTTGGTGACCGACATAGGTATTTATATTTCCAATAAAAATTTAAATCAGAATACAACAGATGAAGTAAGCTTAAATTATTTCTGCAGAAGATGATTGCAACTGTCTGAAGCATGTAATTCCTTACATGAAATGTTAGCCTGCTTTGAACAGCAATGTGACAGACTTCTCAGTATTTAATTGACCATTCCATCATAGCTCCAGATCCTACATTTATATATTAAAATAGACTCCTAAAGAGACTCTAATCCTCAATGAATAATCCAGAGGTGTTGGATGGCTTGGTGGGTCTAATTCTTGGTGTGAGCGCCATCTGTGTGATCTTGGGTGAGTCACTAAATGATCCCCATGTCCTAGCTTAAAGTGGTGCCTGTTTTTTTATCTCTGCCAGGCTCCTGGTGAGCTCTGAGCTTGATGACCTCAGGTGTTCCTTTCCAGTGCAACTTCAGCTGCTCAAGTGCAGGCAATGAAACAATCCAGAGAAGAGAGGTCCAAAGAACCATCTGAGAAGATTCTTCAGCAGTGCTGACAGACATTTTATTTAGTGGAGAAGATCTCTTTCCAGGAGTTAATGGCTCTTAATCCAAGGGTGAGATTATCTTGATTCAGCTCAGTTTAAACACAGCTGTATCAGAAAAATTCTGTGGTTCAGCAGCGGTAGGACATGTAGTTTATTCTGCCTGTACTGTGACACTCAGGATGGGACACCTGCACAAAGCCTGACAAATCTTTGAAGAGAGACCTTGTACATATCTGTGCTGAGCAGCATCTCCAAGTGACTAATGAGGCCTACCTGGCTTTCAAACCATACCATGGTGACATAACTGGAACTGTGCCTCACTCCCCTAAACCTCCTAAAGAGAAAATAGAGGGAAATAAGCACTTCCACATGCTAGTTTGGATCTCACATGGGCTATCAAGGGAGCATAAAGTTCCCAGTGGGTTGAACCTGAGCCTTGGATAAGTACTTGCAGTGACTTCTTGTGCTCATGGGGCTCTAAGACAAATGAATAAACAAATAATGCTCTCTTCCCATCTCTGCCTTGCAAAAACATAAGGGAAAAACTTTTACACCCTTTGTTAGGATGTCAGTGTCAGAGGCAAGACTTCAGCCGTTATTCCATTCAAATGTCCAGTTTTCATTTCCAATTGTTTCTCTGGAACCCCCTTTTTCCCCCCTCTTCAGCCAGTTGAGCAATGGCCTGTTCTTATAAAACAAGTTTTCAGCTTTGTAACAGTCCTGACTTCTCATTGTTTGAAAGGCGAGAGGGTCACTCAAAGTAAACTCTCTTGTGCTAGATAGTGTTTTTCCACATGGAAATGTTGGAGGGCCACTCTGTGCTGTCAGCCCAGAAAGGCCAGAAGATGCCTTCAGACTCCCCAGGTGCCTCTGTGTTTGTTTTCTAATGTTATTGCACACAAAATATCATTAATATTATGTCCAAAGCTTGTCTTTATAAACAGAGTCAATACATATAACTTATTAGTCAGCCACTGGGAAAAAGGAAACTACTAAGTCAACACTGTGAGGAATTAACCCTTTTCATTGCCCAGAGAAGAAATCAAAGATGATACAACCTCTTGAAACTGCAAAAGGGACTTATTTTCTCTTATAAATTAGTGGGAATATTTCCTCTTACTTTGGCACTCAAATGTAAAAGGTGTCCTGCAGGAATTGGGAAAGACTGGTGACTTACAAGACATCATTCTCTTTCCTGTGGTATATGCCACTGAAGGGCAGGAAGTTTCGCTCCCACCCACCTTTTTCTTTTTTTTCAATCTCCATTTCCCTCTGGGCTGCCTCAGGTACTGGGCTAGGCTTGGCATGTAGACACAATTAGAAATAGAGGCGAGACTGCATGGAGCAAAGTGTCCAAGTGCTGAGTGAGTGCCCAATGAGCCATAGCAAAATGCACAACCAAGTCAAAGAAAAATGGAAAATAGTCCATAAAATTCATCTTTGCATCCCTTTTTCCTCTCTTGATATATGGCCCCTTTTTCACAGCTGCCCGGGCCCCGGTCTGCGTGTAAATATGTCAGCGCAGCAATGAGACGGAACACGGTCACAGAGCGCCGGCGGCTGCTCCCAGATAAAACACTGAGCTGGAGCCCTGCAGTTTATTGTAAATAAAGATCAAGGCAAAGCAGCAACATTTCTGTTCAGCTCAAGCCTGTCAAGGTTGCTGGTCCAGCTCCTGTCACAACTACCATATGTCCACATGGATTTCCCCTTCCAGAAAGGGACATGTTACTCTTCTCACAGCTCTGTAGCCTTTGCAAAGCTCGCTGATCCTTCCCTTGTGTTTCTTTAGAGTGACCTGGAAGCACTGGTGGCAGATGGGACAATGGCTGCTCATGTGGTCATGGAGGTGAACTTCCAAATGTGCTGCTCCAATACTGCTCTACCTGAACAGTCTCTTTGAGGGCCCAGGGCATGTTAATGCTTAGTTTGGTTCTACTCGGCAGAGGGCACTGGATCCTGTAAATGGGAATTGATGCCGGGAAGTACGGGGCTCTGATCACTTTAGCAGATGGGCTGGTTTTTTTTCCTTCTGAATACTGGTGGTGCAGAAAAGAAGTCTGCAGCTCTGTCTGCTGCATGCTGATTGACTGAGAGACAACCATAGCATGTGTTAGCAGGTGATAAACTTGTCCTTTACATATATTTTTTGTTTTAATTAAAGAGGTAGCTACAAAAATCAGTTATCTGGACATCAAGTTGGCTAAAGTACCAACCATCTGGCATCCTTCTGAACAGCAGCACCAGCCAGCTGACACAATGGAGGGAGATGCAAACACCTACAAACTAGAGCCTGAAGAGCCAGGTTGGGGTGGAAACTGGTTGAATTGTTCAGGCTTGTTCCTCCAGCCCACAGGGAAAATATAGGAGGGGTCTGAGGAGAGCTGGCTGGATCAGGGAGTTTAGCCTTATTTATAGCCCTTGATCTGAAGTCCCCACAATTTAATTATAAAGTTATCATTTTTTTCAGTGAGTTCATCTTGTTCTCAGCGATACCCACAAACAATGCACTGTCAATCCACTCCACTCTCCCTCTTTCATCACTGAGTTCCCATTGCTGTTTGCTGGGATTTGCATTTTCCTTGGTCATGGCTCTGATGAGCCGTAAGCCAGAGAGACGAACAAAAAAAAATATTAGGAATGTTTTTTTTTCAAATTATTTTTTAAGTTTAGATGGATCTCATGCATGTATGTTGTAACATAACTCTTTTAATAATAGAGGTTTTAATGCTAATAAAGAACATACATTAGGAAAACTTGCTAGTTTCTTCATCTGGCACAACTCTAATATATGGAAGACTTGGCACAATTTATGCATAAAATTCAAGAATAAGAATTCATCCTCCAGACTGACAGCTAAGTTCTTGAGCTAAGTTCTTGAGCTGACCTAGGATGCTTCACTTTAGATGACAGCTCCAAATGCAAGACGATTGAATACTACCACAGTATGTGCTTAACTCTGCTGAAGAAAACTACACGGCGATGCTGTCTCCCAAAAGCAGCTAGTAGTTATTCAGGGTTTTATACTTCTATAGTAACACATCTCACCACACCCTAGCATTTGCCAGACCCAAACTAGAGGTTAAATGTGCTGGAAAATGTGGCAGTAGCTTCCAGCATTAGCTGATTCCTGAGCTTATTAGGACTCGGGCTGCCTGCCTTGCATAGCAGAAAGATCAGTTTCAGAGCTGGGAGAGAGGAGCAGCTTTTCTTTCACACACCCTCTCTCCACAAGTCTGAGCCTCTGCCTTTGCCTTGGCAATGCAACATCTGGTTCAAGGGCTGCCCATGGCCTGTAGTGCTGTGCCACTGTTCCCATTTACATCACATAAAAGGCATGATTGCTAAGGTTTGTAGGTTTGATCTTTTTTTTATTAAATAGGTCAGCAGGCCCTCACAGTTGGCAGCCATCTCTAGTCCCAGAGCTGTGTGATGAAAGGCCATATTATGGCAGGCTCCAGTGTATCTTTTTATCTGTCCTGCCTGGTACAGCATGTTCCAGGTGGAGACTGGCAGGTGCTGGTGCTAAACCCTGCCCTGCTGCTGTTCCCTAGTGACAACAGCAGTATCCAGTGTTCAGACCCCAGCTCCCTCTGACTGCCATGGAAACTACTGCTCCCATCACAGTTCTTCAAAACACTTCGACTTTCAGCCATGTTATTCTGGGAAGGGAGGAACTCCTTTGCAAACAGATGTGCTCTTGAAGTGCTTCCTGTAGTCTTCATTAAGCTGAACCAAGTCTGCATTTTGCAATTTTACCTTTCACTGCAGAAGCCTGATACTGCACCTTCATTTTTGGTACTGTACATCATTATTCCTTAACACCACTCAGTAGAGAAGTAGGTATATGATAAATGTAGCTATAAGTTTTGTTCAGTAGCAATTTCCCTTAGCAGTTTTAAAGTGTGAATTTAACCTTTTTTTATCAGTTCTTTGACAGGTTAATGGAGTACATGGACAGGAGACTTCTGCTTTATCCCCTGCAGCCCTGACAATTTGAGGTGTTGCCTGGCTCAGCTCCTAGACACGAGAGGGAGGAGTAACTTGCACTACTCCCCAGTGATTTCCTGATGTTTACTGGTGGATTACAGATGTGATTCACTCCAGAAGGTACTGCTGGGTGCTCACAGGTATCTGATCTGCCAAGCAAATCTGGTAGCATCAGCTCCCAGGAGAATTCCCTCTCCTGAGGAGAGGCTAGTGTAAGCCGTGAGACCCAACATTGAATGGTGTAGAGTTTTGTTAGAAGCCAACTGAAAACGTGGTGCTGTTATTATCTGACACCAGCTGAAACAAAAGCCAAACGTTGATGAATGTCTGATCCTAAAAGTAAACAGTGTGATTTTTTTTTTCTTTGCAAGTCAGGGGCCCTCTAGGGTTTTATCTGATTTTGGCAATCTCCTGCACATTTTGGGGCCTGGAGCATGGTTTTAATTGTTACATCACAAAAGTTGCCAAATAATGTTGGATGCTCCTTAAAAACTCTCTCAATTTTATGGAACTTCTCAACGGCTTGACTAATACAATAATTACTGGAACTCGGCTATGTTGCCTAGTGGCAAATGGAATTTTTTCATAATGATCCTGTCTGTCGTTAATAGCAGGATTTGTTCTTTCTCTCAGCGGGAGAGAGGCCAGAAAGCCATGGTATCTGTCTTTTTTAATGACAGCCAACAGCAAACGGATAAAATAATCAATTATATCCACAGATAGGTAGATAAAGTATAATTTATCATGTCAAAAACAAAAATGTTTTTAATTGGGCTGTTAATCATTTTGTAATTTTAACTAAAGAGATGGGGACTCTACTTTGTGCTCAGACATCACTAATATTTCATACAACATTAGCTGATCTTATTATAGCTTTAATAATAGTGTTTACCACCAACTGCCAAAATATAAAATAGGATTTCTACTCTCATTAGCTAGAGTCTTTGCAGTTAGAAAAAGATGCCCTTCCCTTTTATTTTTCTTCCTCAAGAAAGATCCAGGAGATAAAAAAGGGGGTTAAGTGGACTGATCAGCTGTAACAGTTTCTAAAATATGCTCATCTTTATGTTTGATTAGGAGTACCCATACTAATTACCAACAAACGTGTTACAAAAACAATTTTTTTTCCCAGCAAAGCATATAAAGAGATTAGTATAACACGGCAAAAATTAGAAGCTTGGAGTTTTGATTTCTAGCCACACCTGCAGTGTCTTGTGGGAAGCTGGGCAGATAATTTAATCCCTCCTAACTTGTTCTCCGTGTCTGTAATGTAAGTATTAGATAGCTGCATCATCAGTCTGCTGTAGAGTATGTAGGTGTTGTAAGATACATGAAAATTTGTAATAAAGATGGCAAACATCTGGCTGGCTGGCTGCAATAGCAGCCTCTCTGACAGCTACCTCTTTGGGGAAGGAAATGGGAAGTTTATGGCTGGACCTAAATCTTCCCCATATTATAACTGAAAATGTCATCATAATGCTGCCTGATTTCAGGATCAGTAAAGAATCATATAGCAGAAAAATCTCTCAGCACTGGCTACTTTGGCTGTCTACTTTTTTGTTATCCTTCCTGTATGCCATGAGCAGATGCCCTGTGTAGGACCAGATCTCTATTTTATCTATAAATTCTACATTTAAAAAACCCTAGCCACGCTAAGAAAAGACATGTGACTCTTGAGCACCCTTTTGCCTCAAACACACTGAAATCACTTTCCTGCTTCCAAAGTGTTTTGCAGAGGGAAATTAATCTCCATTCCTCTAAACTTGGTTTCCTTCTGAACAGCTCAACCTGCCTTAAATCAAGATCCAGCCTCTAGAGTACCTGCCTGGGAGAAGAACATGCACCTAAGGTAGTTTGGCAAGAGCAGATTTCACTTTCGGTGTTATGGTGGATGTTTTTGGCTATGGGTTTAATTTTATGTCCCTAGCATCTCCCAGCAATGTGTGTAACACAAAGGGGGGCAGAACTGCTCTTCCTGTAACTGGATCTGTCCTGGGAGTGGGGCAAATTTAGTGGATTGAGTGGGTTTTTTACAGGCCTAATGGCAGGATTGAGGCTGTATTTATACTGAGAAACAAGGAGGAGAAGCTCTGGGGCTGGCTTGCCCAAGCATAAATACATTGGAGGTGCATGAACATTCTAAAAGTTCCCAGAGAGTCGCGTTGCACAACTTAATGGGCCTGGTGGCTTCACCTGTGCCAATTTTATGTGACTCTTAACTCTGGTGTTAAATAAAAATGAGACTTGCTTTAATGACATCAACAGCCTTCAGTGAAGAAAATATGCTGCTACTTTGATACAGATCCCTTTTAAGGAGGACACTGTAGACAGCCAAAGCTCTTTTCCCCATCTGTTAGATGAATGTTATAATTCCCTGCTCAGAAGTGTGGCCTCAACAACACTCCTCTGCTTTCAGCATTACATTAGATGATTTTATTAAGAATATGGTTATCTGTTGCCCCTGCTTTTGCCACCTTGATTTTACCATCCCTTTCCATTACATGAAAGGATGCAAAGGGGGGATGTGAGTTGGCTGGGGGAGGGGAGACAATAGCATGGGCAGGGGGTTAAATGAACCAGCTGTTATGTGTGAAGTATCTGCTTTCTAATTGCTTCTGTTGGAATTCTGGGGAAAAAGGCACTCGCTTCAGTTAATTAATAAGGCAGGACTCACATAAACTCCAGCTGTGAGCACAGGACTGGTCTTTAAAGGATAAGCCCAGGAGGTGGGGCAGAGAGTTTGATTTCCTTGCACTAAATCCCCTCACATGCTGCTGGTACTGTGTGTGTCCACCTAAGCCTTTTGGTTGGCCTGTCTGAACCAGACACGAGGTATCTGTTGCTGTCCACGTGCCTCACCCCAAGAAAAATGATCTCTCCCCAGAAATCAAAGGTGTGAGGCTATGTTTCAAGCTAGAGTGAAACTGCTGTGTTTACACTCAAGTTTGGAATCCCTAAAAAGTGGGGGTGTTTGGATCAAAGGGTTTTTTTCAGACTTAACAGAAGCATGGGCTTTTGCAGCTGGACCCAGATATGTCTGCCATTTGGTTCTCTTTTCTGTCTACTTCCAGAGGCTTTTGATTTGGCATCCTGTCAACACTCTCTCATCTGAGCCCTGCCTCAGGAGCTTTGCTGCAAGGGTAGCACTGATGGGGAGGTTGTGCAGCTGATGCCTCCAGACCATGTCCAAAGGCCATTTTACAGTGATCCCTTTGAGGAGAACAATGCCCAGTTCATTTCTCTTTTTTTCTGAGAGGGGCCCGAAAAGATCAGGACTTTTTCTGAGTTGCAAACACAATGCCCCTAAAACCCACATGAAAATGCAAATGCCAGAGTGTTTCCTCATTTGATCCTGATCCAGGTCTTGCTGCCATAGGATGTCACCCACCACCAGTGCAAGGTCCTTCTAATCAGAGAACAGCTGGGACTCTGTGCTGAGAGCAAAATCTTCTCCCACTTCCCATGGGATGGCATCTCTGGATTTCAAAGCTTGTTGTTTAACTGTGTTATGTTAGGAAACTGGAATCAGAAAAAAAAGTTGGAGGGGATATTCCTATGTGGTTAATAGCCTGTTTTTCCTCACTGACTGTGGAGGGAAATGAGCTTCCTGCTTAAGGTGAGATGTCATTTGCTGGATGGAAACCTTTGTGTCCTGGCTGGCCTGCTCCTTTCAGTGCCACCGCTCAGGGCAGGTCTCTTCCAGGCCCTCTCCTTTCCTGGCACCATGCTCCTGCATTGCATCAGTCCTGGTGCTCCTCAGATGAGTGCTAGGGTCAGCACAAGGGAGGGGACATGGCCATGTGGCTGCAAACAGTGGGGAAAGGAGGAGTGCTCATTTTGGCACAGAGAGCCCAGCTGTGTGTTCTCACCGCACCCTTCCTCAAGCAGCCTCGAGGCTCAAGCATCCAGGACGATTTTGGCATTTCACGTCTGCAAATTTCAGTGACAGCTCAGCCTGGTGTGGGACCAAACTCCCAGATACATCAATAGTCTCAGTCCCTTGGGCTGGCTGTGCCGAGCTGGACTTCCCACCCAAAGAGAAAAACAATTCTCGGGTGTTACAGCACGTTTCCAAGCTAGTGAGGTGGGGCCTCCTCACTTTGCAAAGATCTATAAACAGCAAATCTTTCTCTCCTCCGTTTCTCTTCACTCTGAACGTGTTGCTGTTTTCAGTGGTTGGTTTCAAAGTGCTGATTCACAGCCACCAGCCTTATTGTTTCATTTGAGGAGATTAGGGCTGAGAATGTTGTGGTTTTCTAGTGAAAAGTCTCCATTGAAAATAGCATATTTGACGTGAGACTGTTATTTATGCTCAAATAACCATCTTGTTTAAAGATGAGGAGTCTTTTATTTTTTTCCTTTTCAAGTTTAGATCAATCATGTATGAAGACAAACTCCCACTCAGCCTCCCCTGGCCCCTAATACTTTCATTTCATTATTCTTATGCTCATTATTTTATCATTTTGTCCTTGACTGGAACATTTCTTTCTTGTTCTTCCTTACATGCACCATTAAAGAAGGAAAGAACTTACATTTAAAGCTCAAGACTTGTGTAGCTCTTAAGCCATAAATAATGTTTTCTACAGATTCCAAGATTATTAAATCCTTCTAGTTAGCCTCCCTCTTATTTTACAGCTCATCTGATTAGAGAGGACATACTCTTTTAAAACTTGATTTAACTATTTCTGGTTTGCTTTTGCAAGCAGACATGAAAAAACAGGGCCTGGCTGCATGCACTGCTGATCAGAACACTTGCCATAGGAATGCAAAAAAAAAGCCTGCCTGCCAAAGAACTCCTTGTTGGAATGGAAAAAGCCTCCAGAGAAGCCCTGCAATTCTGAGATGTAGTTAACTTTCTAAATACAGGCAAGTCTACAACTGAAGCTAAAATCTGTTTCTCTGGGGAGGTAAATGCAGTCAAAATACCCTTTTCTGGAATGGGCTGACAGGCACAAAATCAGTGAAGGGAATGCTTTAGTATGAGGAGATAGTTATGCTCAGGTAGTAACTGATTTTGGGCAGCTGTAGGAACTGAACCATTAGGTGTTGTGCTTTGCCTCCCCATATCCTGCTTGTTTTGATGCCAGGCTGGGGCTTTGCTGAGCCAGGCATCAGCTTCTCCCTACAGATGCAGCCAAACCAGCTGCTGCAGTTTGCCAGAGATCTTGATACTGCAGCACTGAGCTGCTCTTCCTTCTGCTTGATGAAATCTGCTCAGCTCAGACAGTCCCTCAGGGAATGGCCAGGGAGTCAGGCCGTGCACATACTACAAACTACAGCACTGAGCACACAGAGAAGAAATAGCCCTACCAGAGACAAGGTGAGTGAAAAGTGCTGAAAAGCCTCACAGTAGGCAGCCTACACAACAAAATTAGTTTCTCCAGTTAGTCCGTGGTCATCAATGAGGCAAATGCCTCTGCCTCCTGGGCCAGACAAGCCAGTGTTTTAATGGTAGGCATAAATCTATTGCATTTTTCTCCTCGTGACCTAGCATATTCTGTCAGGCCAATGCATACTCCAGAGAAGGAGTAGAATTTATGTGTACAATAAAACAATAGAGTTTCAGTGATATCAGCTGTTTGACGAACTTTAATATACGTTTGCTATAAACCAGGCAGCAATTACCAGAATGTAATACCCAAATAAAATCCATGATCCATTTGCACGACAGATCTTCAATTTACTCGTATTCATGTGAAAGAGACACATAAAAATGATATCCATGCTTAAAATCACTTAGAAGCAGTCTGAAAGACCCCACAGTTGCAAGTGATACCTCAGTACTTAGCTAATACTCAAGTTTCGATGGCTTTGCCTTCATGATTCTTCCAGTGGTTCCTTTATGTTTTCTGGTATTTTGCCAAACACCTGTGAATCAGTGCACAACAAATATTCCTGCCATTTAATTTAGCCTTGCACAGAAAAGCTATATTAGGCCTGATGCAGACCTAATCCCAAACCTCTAAAGAGGTTTAAGGCACTCTGGTTTCACCTAATCCTGAAACCTAAACCAGAATCATTGAAAACCTCCATAACACCACAGGAATGGGCAAATAAAGAGCTTCCACTATGAAATTATTAAAAGGATACAGTGTATCTTTTGGATTTGCGACCTAAAGCTTTGCCTAAGGAGCTTGGACTGACCACAATAAAAGTGTTTATTTTGAAGTTAGGAGGTTGAAAGGTTTATTTGACTAGAGGGCTGATTTGACCCCTCCCACCCAAAACACAAAGCAGGGTGATCCCCCAGAAGAGTGGAAAATAGGAAAAGGGATGAACAAGTAACAAGGCAGGGGCAGCCCAGCAAAGCAGCCAAAGATGAAGCCCAGGTTTCTCTTTAAGCCTGAGTCATGGCCCCTTGTGAGACAGAGCAAGAGCACAGCCCCTGGTGCACAACTGGGCTCTTGGGTCCTGAAATTCCCCACAGCAAACATGTAAGGCAAGAGTTATTTATGATATAATAAATACATTGCTGCTGTTTAAAATTGAGAATTTGCTCTTTTGAGCAAATAGGAGAACTGATAGGAGATAACATGTAAAAACATGCTGTAATGGAACTTTCAAGCTGCAAACAGCATCCAACTGTAATAAATTTGATCTTGCATTAATTCATTTAAATTAATTGGATTCTGTCATTCCTGAATTCTGGTAACCACCTTATCTTGCCATACAACTCATTATCTTTGAGTTGTGAAAAGGGTATTTCCTTTTCAAGGCAACTGTAGGGAATATTAACTGTACCATATGCTAATAAACATTTCGCTCCTAATGAATTAAAGACCTGGAAGTATACAGCACATGTGGTTCCATTATGCATAGAAATTTATAGCAATGATCTGCTGCTCTAAATCTCTTAATTCAAATCATTTCAGCAAAACATGGAGGGAAATATGGGGCTGTATTTGTGCATTATACAATACAGAATGTATTTATCTGTGCTTAGGACGTTCCTTATAATGAGAGGCATAACTCAGTGTACTGTACTCTCATAACCACCAAATGCCATTGAAAGCCCTTCAGAGCAAGGATTTAGGAATCAGTGATCTTACTGATGAGAAATTTGATATGAGTAGAAAACTAAGCTTGAGATTTACCTTCCCAAACCAAAAAATCTCCATGCCTGTGTTTGCATCAATAGAAGTGGAAAAGAACAGCACTCATTTAACAGCACTAGATGTAATTTAGCTTTGAAAGACTCTGGCTCCATAGGCAAAAATGGTAGAAAAACTGAAAAACATGTTTTATGAGGTACCAAGCTTTCTAGCTGGAATTATAGCAGCACAGCCTTCTGAAAAACTACAGAAATGACACGGCTTTTAACTCCTAGACAGGTGACACAAGCAAATGGTTTATCCACTTTCCTTGAGCAAGTCTTGGTGTAGCTGGAGAGCAACAGGGGCCTGTGAAAGGCTGACAGTGGCTGCCGGAGTGGCAAATGGCCTCAGGAATGTCATGCTCAGCAGAGCACCTGATAAACGGCTGCTGTGCAAGCAGAGCGGTGAAGAGCCCACATCACAGCCCAGCGCGCACCTCACTGCCCGGCCTTCCCAGCCAGCTGTGGGGAATAGCCCGAGCCACACACGGACCGAGAGGCCCGGCAGCAGCGACAGCCCGGCAGCAGCGCCCCGGCGAGCCCTGCCCGGCTGGCTCACAGCTCGTGTCTGCCCTGCCGCCCCACGAGGCAGTGACACGTTCGGCCGCCCGGTGCAGGCAGTATCCTCTCCGTTACGGGCGCCAAGCCCCTCGTAGGGCCTTAGAGCGGGGCTGCTCCGCTGGGGCCACGGCGGGTTGCCCTGGGCTGCAGCCCCGGCTAGACACCCCGCTGGAAACCCCCGAGCAGCCCCGACCCGCCAGGGACCAGCGGCCGCGCACCGCGCCTGCGCATCTCCCGCCGTCCCTGTGACGTCACGCGCGGGGCTCGGCGCTCCTCCGCGTCCGCCTGGTTCCCGCGGGGATCGCCGAATCATCGCTGTCGCGCTCCCACCCCGCCGGGCGGAAAAGCGCTCGGTGAGCGAGGGCGAGGGAGGATGGGGGGGACTCCGCGCTCGGCCACGGGGGCGGTGGCGGGGCCGGGTGGGACCGGGACGGCTCCGTTCTCACCGGCGCGGCGCCGCCTCACGGGCCGGAGGAGGCGGTGGCCCTGGGCGCATGCGCTTGGCGTCGCCACGGCAACGGCGCGGTGTTGGCTTGGCAGCCGCGTGCGGAGCGCGCGACGGGGGGCAGCGTCACCTCCCGCCCGCGGCGCGCGGCCCCTCAGAGCCCCTCACAGACCCACACGGCCCCTCAGAGCCCCTCACAGACCCACACGGCCCCTCAGAGCTCCTCACAGACCCACACGGCCCCTCAGAGCTCCTCACAGACCCACACGGCCCCTCAGAGCCCCTCACAGACCCACACGGCCCCTCAGAGCCCCTCACAGACCCACACGGCCCCTCAGAGCTCCTCACAGACCCACACGGCCCCTCAGAGCTCCTCACAGACCCACACGGCCCCTCAGAGCTCCTCACAGACCCACACGGCCCCTCAGAGCCCCTCACAGACCCACACGGCCCCTCAGAGCCCCTCACAGACCCACACGGCCCCTCAGAGCCCCTCACAGACCCACACGGCCCCTCAGAGCTCCTCACAGACCCACACGGCCCCTCAGAGCCCCTCACAGACCCACACGGCCCCTCAGAGCTCCTCACAGACCCGCGGCCCCTCAGGCTCCTCACAGACCCGCACGGCCCCTCAGAGCCCCTCACAGACCCGCGCGGCCCCTCAGAGCCCCTCACAGACCCACACGGCCCCTCAGAACTCCTCACAGACCCACACACCTCAGAGCCCCTCACAGACCCACACACCTCAGAGCCCCTCACAGACCCACACAGACCCACAGGCCCCTCAGAGCCCCTCACAGACCCACACGGCCCCTCACAGACCCACACAGACCCACACGGCCCCTCAGAGCCCCTCACAGACCCACGGCCCCGAAGTCAGGACCCCAGAGCCCCTCATGGCCCCAGAGCCCCTCACGGCCCCTCAGAGCCTCGCACGGCCCTGTAGAGCCCCACACAGCCCCATTGCAGCGGCGGTGGGAAGAAGCCCAAGCCAGGACGGTGAGGGAGATGCCATATCTGTGGCTGAAGGGAGGCTCGAGAAAAGTGATGTTGTGATTAGGGTTTGCATCTCCTTGATGCTCTGCAGCAGTTTGCTTGGACAGTCCATGTAGGAGCTCCGCTGGCAGCAGCAACTCAGGTGTGTGTGCCTTGATTTCAGGATACACCCTATCAGACATCAATATCAGCACTAAACCTAGTGGTAATGGAGCTCACAGTTCTAATGTACTGAGTTTTACAACTCTCTGTAATAATCCCAGAAATTTTATGACCAATAGAAGTAAGTATTTTTTAGGTATTTAAGTGAGAGAGACATTGCTTGAGGTAATGCAGGGAGCAGCACTGGCTGAGTACTGAGCACGGTTCTGCCCAGGGAAGGCACAGCCTCAGGTGGGTCTCTCCCCACCATTTGCAAAAGTGAAGTGGCAGTCCTCAGGAACACCTAAAAGTGCTTTAATATCTTTCAGTTGAAATAATTTACAAAAGAAAACATATTTTTCATATGAAAAATATGAAAAATAATACTGTATTTCTCAACTGGTTAGCGCTCTAGCTCTGATCAGCCCGAGTTGGGCTCATAGCTGGCTCTGCCGGCTCGCTCGCTGTCGCCCTCTGGCGGCAGCCCTGGCCCGCGGCGGGGCAGCGCCTGTCACCGGCACGGCAGCGCGGCCGCTTTGTTCCGAGCGCATCCCGCAGTGCTTGGGGACATTGCGCACTGATTTCCGACACTGGCGTTCTTCTGCTGTGTGGTTTTTCTGCTCAGTAGTACTGGTTGTTTGAAATAAGGAAAATGCCTTGTACAACTCCCTTAAATGCCAGTTTAGAGTAGGAAATAATCCCGGTTCCAGATTCAGCAGCTTCATTTTGAAATGAGAAGGGTAAAAAGCAGGCATGGTGTGTGCTCTGGAAAAAACAAGATGAGTACAAGTGAAGGATTTCAGATTAGTAATAGTTTAAAAACTGCTTCAGCAACTGTGTAACTTTTTCCCTCGGAATTGTTTTGAGGCGCATTTTGCCACACTTTCTAGCACAGTCTCTTTGTGATGTGTCATTCTTCCGAAGCTTCTTCCAGTAACCCCCAATTTTAGTAGCATTTCTGTGAAGCTTTTAGAAGGGGTTTAGTCACTGGGAAATGTCATTAAAAATGTGTCCTGTCTGCCTAAGTTACAGGAAGTATAAAAATGTTGTAAATTTTATTTTAAACTAAATTACTAGATTTTTTTAAAGCTACCGGAGTAACTTCTTGGTTTTTAATGATTCCTATGAGCATTTTTATTGATTTACAGGTAAACTAGTGTTTTCTTGTTTTAAAAACACCCTGTGATCAGCAAATCTAACTCTGTTTGTTCTGGCTTGGATGTGTCATTATCAGTTGTAAAGATTCTGCAGATGGAAATTATGTTGGTGCATGTACTGGAATAGGTGCCGGATTCTAATATCAGATAGATGTCTGATTTTGGTTAATTGGTGTAGAGACTTATTTTTAATCACTGGAATTACAATGCTGGGATTGTAAGGTATTTAGGGAGCAGATGTGTTGACTGAGTATGTTATGCCTTTTCTGAGCATTTTCGAATACTGTGAGTTTCTTTTTGCAAAGAAATGTTAAACTACTGACCCGTATATGTTCTTACATTCTAAAGAGACATATTTTTTGGCTCTCTACCATGTAGTACATCAGGCTGTATTATGCTTCAGGTTTGTATATGTCTTATTTTTCATTTGAGTACTATTCCTCTGCAAGCTCAGCCATAACAATGTACTGTTTCATTGGATCAGTAGTAACTGTAAACCAGTCTTTGCTAATTAGCTCACATGGGAAATTTAACCCTGAAGATTCTGATTTTTCAAAATTATATGCTATGAAGCACGGTCTTCATTGGGGAAAAATAGCTACTATGACTGCTCTTCAGTAATAAATTGTCTTGTTGCAGCTGGATTATGGATGCACGCTAGTGATATTTCTGGCATTGTGAAGACAAACTTAGTCATTTAAAAAAAGGTTGAACTTTGCTTTTTGGACATCTCTTCTGAGTTTTAATGCTGATACATTTCTTCTGTACAAACTTGGAATCTCAATACAGTATTACATGTTTATTGTATTTGTATGTCTTCATAAAGGAAAAAGGTAAGTCTAGCAGCAGTAATAGTATTTTGCTCCCCGAAATACCTGTGTGGATGGATTTACGCTCTCTTTGTAAGAGTGCAGTTTGACTGCACTAGAATATACTTGGTAGTACAAGTGAAGGATTTCAGATTAGTAATAGCTTTCAAACTGCTTCAGCAACTGGAGTTTTATTTTCCAAATTACTGGTCTCTGTGGAGCAGTGTAGGTGATCACAGAACAATGAGAATGAAACAAATCTACAAAAAAAACCTGCACAGTTTTACCCAAGTAAGCCAGCTTCCTTTTGAGCTCTTTGCTGGCACAGTTGTATCATTAAAAGTGCATTTTTTTTCTCTTCATAAGCAATAAAATAATTTCACAACTGTAATGAATACACTTCCTATGGTACATTTTAATTATATGCAGCTAATGATGGCGTAGCTCGTCATTTCAAAAATTTTCTCATTGGCATTTATGACTTTGTGTAAACGCTCATATATCATGGGATTATTTGAAAGAACTGAAACTTTGAGAGATGTCAGGTTTGCCATGTTGAGAAAAGTGACTCATTAAACAATAGTTGCTGGTTAGCAATGAGAGATCGTAAAGCATGTTTAGGCTACAAATATTGGAGTCAACAGATTTACTTTTAAAAAATGGTGTTACTGGATGTCATTTAAAAAAGGTGTATATTGATAGTGAACGTTTCCAGACCACTAGTGTTTTAAATAGGAATCAGTCTCTTGCGTCTCAAAAGCAAAAGTTACGGGGGAAGTCACTTTTTCTATAAATGGATTTACCAGCACAGGTCTTTTAGAAGTGTTACATCATACTGTGAGCAAATTAGGAGTCTTAGGAGCAAAAAAAAATCTTTTAGTCAGCAAATTTCCTCTTTCGTGATTT
This sequence comes from Entomyzon cyanotis, assembly GCA_024500445.1. Lineage (NCBI taxonomy): Eukaryota > Metazoa > Chordata > Aves > Passeriformes > Meliphagidae > Entomyzon > Entomyzon cyanotis. Next base: position 7,277,823 of record JAKEPQ010000852.1, read on the forward strand.
ATTTTTAAAGGTCAGAAGGTGACCATTACAGTAAAAAAATAGTTATTTGTACAGGATAACCTTCCCAGATGAGATGCAACCCTGTCCTAAACCTCTGAGTGCGCAGTCTAAGTTTCCCAGAGCTGCTGGGTGACAGTTGGATGTAAGGTGAAGCTGAGCAAGAACTATTTGAAAAGAAACATAGACTAATGTTGAGCTTTTATTTTGGTTTTAGTTATTTGATAGTTTTTCAGTAGATTCTAAATTTCTTTGATTTAGGGGAGGGAAGGACATTGCTTTAAAACACACCAGATAGGAATCTTAGGACAGACTTTTCACACTCAGACAGCTGGAGCAGCTGTAGATTCCCCACTGAAATGAAAATGCAACAATTCAAGATTTAGAAAGGCAAAAAGTGTGACCAGAGCATTAAATAGAAGGGCCATATGATACCAAAATTAAGCTCTGTGTTTATTATAAAGAAAATCCTTGTTGTAGAAGGGAAAAAAATGAACTTGTTCCACCACTTTCTTTTTTTCTCAGGAGAAAACACAAAATATATCCTAGGTAATAAATCTGTTTTATGGCTCACATGAGAAAGGGTGGAGAAACTCCCATTATTTTCTTCCCAGAAATTGAAATACACATGAGCTAACATGGGAGACACTGGGATTTTCATCCAACAAACGCACAGCTGGCTTCTGCTTTTATTATTTTTCTAAGCCTAATAATTTTTCATTTGATTAGCTGGTGGCTGACAAAACTATCACTTGCACTGTGTTTTGTATATTTAGTAGAGTAGGTGTGATGCGAAAAAGATACTGTAATGTGTGCCCAGAAGCATAGCACAACTTGTTCAGTTGATGAGAAATTTCTGCTTGCCTCCTCTTAAAATCAAGTCTCTATTATCAAGATTTGAGTTTGAATATCAAGAAAGTAACTTCGTAACAACTAGAAAAAGGAAAATGTTGTAAGATTTGAAGATTATATTTTCTTAATTGACGTTGTAGAATTGTCATGATGCCCTGCACATATTAATAAATTGTCAGGAATCAGTTGGCAGTCCACAGTGCCAGTTTTACTTGAGAAAACAGTGAGACAATTTGAGAGAAGAAACATCATATAGTCAGTGTTAGGACACTAAGAAGTAGAGCTGCAAACAAAAGGTATTAAAGACTTTAAGTGTACACAGCCTGAGTTGTGGAGAGACCCACGGACACACTTAGTGTGAAAAAAACAACAGCAGCCACCCACAAACCCACCCAAACAATGAGATAAAGTGAGCAGAGACATAAAGGTGGGAGAATAGGAGCCATCTAGGAAGGAGGTTCCTCAGAGCCATGTCTGAGCAGACCTCTGTAAAGCCATGGACTCTCAGTTTGAAATGTGGGGGGAGAATGGCCTATCAGAACTCCTTTGTGTGCCTTCTGCAGAATAAAGACAACATACTCAAGAATCCAGTATCCTGTTTTGCATTGACCGTTAAGGCCAGGGACAAAGCAGGCTGGTTTCTTCTGTGTTGACTCTCCTGGTGTTTGAAGTGCTAAGCTGTGTCGCTTTCTGTGTGTTCTGGGCAAAGCAATGCTAACACCTTCCCTAAGTAAGCAGCAGGGGAAGAAGAATGCAGTTTTATCCCAGATTGGTAGGTCTGTATTGTCTAAGTGTTTAGTGTGTTTCTTGTTATTTTTAAAAATTCCAAAACAGCTTGACATGTCCTGGGGGCAGGAGAGAATGTAGGCTGTCGGCTTCCCCTTGAATGTTGTGTGATGGCTTCTCTGGTTTTAATTTGTAGTCATTTATAAGTGGTAGATACTCAAAACGGTGTGAGAAATTTCTAAGTGAAATTACTTTGAAGCTACAGGTTCGTTGCATAGCCAAACCTCTACCTTTAATGTCCTTTCATACAGTGGCTGACTGGGGAAGGAATGACTTTGTAAGGACTAGTTGAATCTGTGGACTGTGTATCTATGTTCTGACCTAGCTCCATTATATGCACTAAATAATTGTTGACAAGTTCAAGCTCTGTAACTAGAGGGTTATGACTTTGCTAAATGCCATGAGTCAATACAGGTTCATGGACAAGGAAAATTACCTTAATGCAAAAATGTGAGACTACTGAAGTGGCAGTAGATCATCATGAGAGCTTTCTTTTGTTTCTGTCTCTCTTAGAGGCTTTATGTTGCTAGGGATCAGAATACTTTGATGTATGGGACTGTTTCTTGGGACATGGAAGTGTGTGAGCCTGGATCAGTGATGGCTGGTTCCAACTGAGTATTGCCCAGTGCAAAGGCCCAGGTAGCAGTCTCTCCAAAGGAGGTAAAATCAGTGCAGCCAACTTCGCTGTCCACCTCATTTTTCCTGTCTGCCTTGTTAGAATTTGCATCTCTGGCCTGCTGGTATTTAGCTATTTGCTCTAATAAATTTTCTCTTTTGTAATAGGCCTGTTTAACCTTCTGAAGCTGTACTTTGAATTCTTTCCCCTGCGTTAGGCTCGTTGATTGTTTTGTTCTCTGACATACAAGATGACGCCACGCTGGTTCCAAGCTGGGTGAACCACATTACAGTACTGACTGGAGGGGATGCGTTCCTGACACACAGCTGGGGATGCTGCAGCTTAGGAAAGGCCCTTGGAGCAGAATTGATTGCCCTGCTGGCCCACACCTTTCCTGCAACACAGCACCGTGGTCTGGCTTTTGCACCCTGATTCCTCATTCCCACTGCAGAGGACTCCTCACCAGACTTGCAGTAGGTTGCAGAGAGGGAGAGAGTCCATAGTGTTGTGACAAAAAACAGGTGACAATCTGAGCAGCAAGGTCTCCAGCCTGCTACAGTTACACAGCACTTGTGCTCTTTTGCTGTTTGTAACAGTTTGACCTTAGCGAACCGGGCTCTCAAATCTGAGAGTAATTGGGAACATGCAATGCATGCAGGACTTTTTTAATTTAATTTTTTTTCTAGTTGTGTATTTACACCTCCCTCCTTTCACTTCAACAATTGAGGGTGTTGGTTGCTTCCTCGTGTTTGTGTAAGAAAAGCTTTTTATAGTCCGTTTTTCCAGTTGGCGTATGTACTTCCTCCATTGTAGCGTAACACATCATTCTTCCCGCTCCCTCCCAGCCTGTGGAGCTAATGGAAGGCCTTCAGGGTTGTTTTATTTGCAATAAAAATGGAACCGTGCGGTTGGGAAGGATCATTATTCCTGCCTTAAAATGTGTTCTTCAACAAGTTTTGTTTTGTTCTTGGTAAATGAGAAGGATGTAAGGAAACAAGGAATAATCAGCACTTGAGCCTTGCAAATTTGGAGCTGTGTTGGAGGTCTTTCCTTTATGTAAAATCAGTTATACCGAGAAGAAAGGAAGGTGACATGGCCACTTTCATGACATTGGCTGACAGAGTCCTGTCCCTGGTCAGGACAGGGTGCACTGTGTCCTGCTTAAGGACAGTACAGCACCTGGTTTGGCACAGCTTCACTCCTGCTTGCTTGTTGTTTTTATTACCATTTGTCCAGGAGTGTTACTTAGCCCCAGAATTGAATTAGTAATATTTAATATGGCAGTCTTTTTCCCCCTCATCTATGACAGATAGTATTGAGAATATCTACTGGGAATGTCCTTTATGTCCAGTGATTTGGATGCTATTTCTCAAGAAAGTTATGTTTTGGAACTATTTTTTCAATTAAATTTTTTTTTTTATATAATCTTGAAAGTTTTCCAGCACTAATGAACACAGCCTAGGTCCTTTAGTGGAGGGGCATGTGCAGACATCACCACTGGATTGAACTGCCTCACTGCTTCAGAACGTCACTATTTTTAGCCTGTATATATGCCTTGGTTTTTCCCAAGTGTCTAGTTCTAAGATGACATGGTAACTAACCCAGTCAGAGCAGGAATTCACTCTTTTCCCATATACTAGCTCCACTGTAAGCTTGCAGCAAAAAAGTGGATCTGAGAATCCTTGCAGTTTAAATCTTACTGTGGGATGTCTAAGGTCCTGACAGGTCATTTTTTAGCTACTTTTCTATTCTGTGATTTCTCTATGAAAATAACATTCTGAAGGCATTTGCTTATTTTATTGCTCCACTGCTAAATAATTGAAATCAGCACTTAGCATTTAATTATAGCGATTTTGTATCATAAATATTGTGTAGTGCCTGATGGTGTAATTGGGCATTTTTATAATAAGCCCCTATTTTTAAAATAAGGGGAAAATCTCTGAAATTCATGCCTTCATGCTTTTGCCCATTAAATGTGGTTATCATTATCTAGTGACGACATATGTTCTTCCTAACTAGGATTCTCTTCTCTTTCATGCTGATGCTATCTCCATGCTAGATTATTCCTGTTCCTAGTAGCACCCCAGGGCAGGAGTGAGAAGTAAATGTGTCCCATATGGCCGCTTTAGACAGCAGTTTCAGGTGTGGGGAGATGGAGAAGAGAGACAGTGGGGTGAAGAGACAGTGTCTGCTCCTTCCTCAATGTCCCAGAAGTAGGGCAAGCAGAGGGGGAGCAGGGCTGTGGCTTTCTGTACTGCCAGGCTCGTTCGGAGTAACGTGGGAGTGCTGCGGTGGGACAGGGTGCAGTTATTTGTTCTGCCATGCGGGAGGAAGGAGCCAGGGAGGAACTGCGACTGAGTCAGCCGCTCTTCCTGGAGCGCCTCCTGGGGTGGTGCTGCTACAGGCAGCCCAGTGCAAGACTGAGCCTGAAGGCTCAAGCAAGCTGATTGCAAATATTTTGCAGAAGTCTTATTTTCTGGTAATTACTCTAATATGATTCAGTGTTTTCTCTTTTGTCTGATCTTGTTATGAGCCTTCTTGCCTGATCCTTCGCCCGCTGTCGTGGGAGCAGGGCAAGCATTCCCACACCACATGTACCATTCCTGCTGTCTGTGGCCTCTCAGCTTCAGTGGCTGTGAGTAGGTGCTGTTCAGTACAGTCGACCAGCGATGTGTCCTTTTGGAAAAGTGACTGATCCTGGACCTGTTCTTGTGAAGCCTTTGGAACTTCTAAGCAGTTTCAGATAGTGGGGTTAGAGCAATTTGTAGAATTGCAGTCCAGATACTGTTTGCCAGTTCACATTTCTAGTGATCCGTGATATTAGAGCTCATGTGGAAACCTGGAACCTTGCTTCTGGGACAAATGTTGTGTATGAAGTGAGTCCAAAGCACCTAGTCTGCAACAGATATATGAAGAATGGCTAGGATTTAGCTTCCAGTGGGTCACTAACAGTATTTACTAGAGACTAATAATAACAGTGAACAGCTTCATTCCATTCCCAGATCTCTGGGGTTTTAAAAATCCAGCAGAACCAGCAAAATACCTAAAGCCCAGCCACTGAAATCCAGCCAAGTTTTGTAAAGATTACAATGGTAACTTCAAATAAATATAAATTGTGCTCTTTAAATGTACAATTTATTTAAAAGAAGTTGTCTTGCCAAACCATAAATGCACCAATAACTAAACCAAAAATTAACCAGGTTTAAGAAATCTAAGATTATAAGGTTTAGAAAAAACCTTTCTGATATTTTTAATGCTTTTGTTTAACCATGTAATTCACATTTAATCCTAGATAGACTAATTAATACATACATATCTTTATAGCAGACTGAATACTTCTCATAAACAACTGACTGGTCTGGTTTATCACATTTGTTCAACAAGGATGGGGGGAAAGAGGTGTAGAGTATAACTCCCTTGCATAACCTTTTGCAAGTAGTAGAAAAAACCTGTCTCACAGTATACCTACAAGGAATACATGGGTGCTTATAATTCATATTATCCCATAAAATTTAGAAGAGCATTCAGAGACTGCAAATGAAGGTAATTTATGTATAAAACCTCATCCACGAAGAATTTATTGCCTTAGTAGGTATAATATATTTTGGCACAGGCTTCTTCCGTGAAACTAGTACTTGCAGATTTGAGAAAGGAACATACCAGAGACCTTGTAGGTTAAACTGTAGTCTTGGTTTTATACAAAATACATTATAATGAAGACTTTGGACTTCTGAAAGAGCTAAAGTCAGTTGCTAAGTTAACGTGCCATGCCTGTTGACGATGTGTGTGAACATCTTTACTATGCAAGTAATCTCTTTAAAATCAGGGTTAATTGAGTGGTGCTGCCTTTGTGTAATTATTGATGTTTGTAATATTTTGAACCATGGAGGGAACTGAGGAAGCTGCAGGCAGAAGTGCATTCCTACAAAGCATTTTAATTTGCAGTATCTAAAAATGAATATGTGCTTTGCAGAAGTTGTTTGCTAACCATATCATGAAGCCCAGATCTCATTTCTTCTTGTGAGGACTGCACTGGGACTCATTTTTCTCTCTGCACTTGAGCAAAACTGGCAGATAAAGGCCCTGGGATCCATCCGTCTCATTGCCAGTTTGAGACAGACATTTCTGGGTGTCTACAGGGAGGTGTGGCTCCTGTGTCCCACTTGTTTTTTGCTGGTAGACTTGGGCATGTGTGGTTGAAGTAAGGCCAAGGCAAGGCTGTGGTTACATTGCAGTACTGTCGTGCACAGTCTTGGGGAGATTTCAGCACTGTCTCCACAGTGCTTGGGTGGCTCATGCAGCAGGAACAAAGAGATATTTCCTTTTGTTCTCCTGCTGGACTCTGATTTCTGTTTTCTTTTGAGATTACATTGTACACATATGCTTTTATAGTTGCTGACTCTCTTTGACCCAAACACTTCTACTTCCATGGAAGTTAATGACATTAAATGAAAATCAAGGCAACTCATTGCCACTCCCAACATTTCTGCATTATACAAAGTAACCTTAAGGTAGGGAAGTATTTGTTTTACTATCAAGTATGCCATTTAAATGCATGTAGCTGGGAATGGAGAGAAGTAGCTCCTAGCATGATATATAAGAAGGATTTTGGCCCACATCAACAAGGGAAGCTGCAGGGGTTACAGCTATAAAAATGGACAAGAGTTCTCAAGCATTTATGTAAAGCAGATAGGACCTTTAAAATTTTTCCCTGAAATGTACACAGTGGTGTAGGGCAGCAGTCTGCTAGGCTTGGATGGTCAAAGAAGATTATCAATTCCTCTAGGATTTTAACTGTTAATTCCAGGAAATCCAGGTGTTTCAGGAAATGCTATTAAAATATTGTACTATTTCTTCCGGATGTAGATCCTTGGACAGTACACTTACACTTAGCCTTTTCTCTGTTGGCTTAATCTGCAGGAGAAATCCCTAACCATTGGGACCAAAGATAACTTCCTGTGCCAGGTGTATTAGTTGTAAAGATCCCTGTTGCAGGAAAAAATAACTTTTCTCTTGAAAGTGACATGTGATTTTTGATGTCAGTGAAGATTTCTCTCATCAAGGATGTCACTCTGCTACTGAGAAAATCTCACTGGGCTCGTATCTGAAGTAGTATGTTCAGTTCTCTGCTTTTCCAGATGGGTTTAGTGGAGTTAGGGATGGTGCAGAAAATGTCAACTGAAACAATTTGGGGATATGGAGCAACTGTCATATGAGGAGAAATTGAAAAGTCTGGTACTCTTTAGTTCAGAGGAAGACAGGTATTTATCACTGAGATTTATAAAATCATGAAATCGATGAAAAAGAAAAATATGTAACTGTTGCCCTCCAAATCCTGCACTGTAAGAACTAGAGGGCATTTAGTGAAGGTAGTAGGACCTCAGGTTTAAAACAAAGAAAAGGAAATAATCTTTAATTTTGTGGAACTTTCTGGAACAGGTGGTGAATTTTTCACCATGGCAGGTAGCGAAGGCAAGGATATCAGCAAGTTCGAAAGAGATTAGGTAATTTCATAGACAGCAAAACTGCAAATTAACAGTGAAATTTCGTGCCCTGTAACATCATTTATATAGCAATTATGCATGGAGGAGTATGGGGGGCTGGGAGGAAGGGGCTGCAAAAGCAGCCATGCTTCTTTTCCTAAACAGTATCTCTAAATAGCATGGCACTGGTGGAAATTGGGTACTAGGCTGGATGGACCAGTCATCCGACCTTGCAGGGCACTTTTTTCTGTCATACAGTACCATACCATGTTCTGCTTCTAAAAGGTTTTATTGTTAGTGCACTGAATTCTCAGAAGGATAATCAAGAAAAAAAAATGGTAGCATGTTAATACTGCATTGTTGATTCCTGAAATATTAATGTGTTTTAAAGTCTGATGCACTGATAGTCAAATGCCTGCCTGTTACTGTGCATGCCACTAACATGGCATTTATTTGGAAAATGTACAACTTGGAAAATGAATTTTAAGTTTGTGTGTTTATTTTTCTTGGCAGTGAGTTTTGGTTATCTCAGAAGGGTAAAGCTATCCAGGTGCAGTGAAGCTGTGTGGTGCCATGAGTGCTCTGGCACGAAGGTATGCAGGAAGCTGGATCAGAGTAGTTTGTTCATGCTCCAGTACTGTGTGCTACTGAGATGTCTTTGTGCTAGTTCCAAGTAGGCCAAGTTGAGCCAGTGAAACAACGGGGACTTTGGACCAGCCAACATCCACAGATTAGGGACCCAGAATTTGGGTCATGGTCCCTATTCCAGGCAATGGGCTTTAGTGACACCCCAGAGCTGGGGTGGCAGCCCTGCAGTTTGGAGCATCCTCCCCAAGCACCCTGTTCCATGCTTGTCCAACTCCCTCCAAGGCTTTAGGTTACTGCTTCTTATATATCAGCTCACTCTTTTATTACATCTGTAGCATTTAGAGAAGACCTGCAAAGAGGGGGGGGAAAAAATCACTATTTCACTTTAATATAGGACACGGAAAAGTTCTTTAAAATGTGTTCGAGTGAAAGTTTTTTGTAAAAGAAATTGTCTTCTGTATGTTTTGGGAGTTTTTGTGTAACATTAAGCTTATCAACAAAAACATTCTTTGCTTTAATCAGAGAATGTGGGCTTTGTTCATATGGAGACTTTTGAATATATATGTAGTTCCTGTACTCTGGGCACAAGCTTTTAGTAGGAATACTTCCACAAACCATAAACTGTACGAGTACAGCTCAGGTCAGCTCATTGTGTCTGAGGAAATCGGTGCTGCTCCACTGTTGATGAGAAATCCACTGTAAACAAATCCTCACTTGTGGTCTCAGGTGTGTGATGGCGAAACACGTTTGGCTTTTCATCAAAAGTAATGGAGTGTTTGGTTCTTAGGAATATCTTCTTTTCTCTTGTTTCAATGAAATAAATGTTAACACAAATAAAGAGCTTAAAGCAGTCTGACTAAAGACTTAGCTAATTGAGCTGTGGTTCTGTCAGAGTTTGGATGTCATCATCCTTTTGTGTTCCACTTTTCTGGGGAAGTACTTCAGCTATATGGCAAAAATAAACAAAAGAAACCTTTTAAATCTTCACACTTAAATACATTCATGAATATTTTTAGTTACTGTTTACTCCTTGCAAATTTCTCTTGATCTGAGAAAAAGTTTCAGATGTATTGTTTTCCTAACAAAGATTTGACCTTCATCTTTATACACAGTTTCACTATTCTTCCTATCAGCATTTAGTTCAAAGGAGCACTTCGAAGCACGCAGGCAAAAACCAGTTCCATTGTGTAAAATAGAAATGTGTGTTTTATATCACAGGAGTTTAGAGAACAATGCAAAGGTCAATTGTGTTGCTTGCTCTCCTGTCACATGATGTGGGTGTGTATATGAATGCATCCCTGGAATTCCACTGTGGGATCTGCATCTTTGAAGCTGATGCTAAAATTACTGCCGAGGCTCTTCCAAAGGCGGATACTGATAGAAGATTCAATGAAATCGAAGGTCGCCAGTCTGGTAGGCGTTGAAAGATACCTGGCTATGATACTATTTCTGATTTAATAATGCGAATAGGAGGCTAGCCCTTTGTAATAATTAGGACTAATTACTGAAGAGGTGTTGACAGATGGGCTAAGAGGAAACAAACTGCCTTTATCCAGTGGCTTAGAGTCAGATTACTAGTCTTGTGTTATCTGTTCCTCAGAAAGTAGAAGCTTCAATCATTCACTAAGTCTTCAAAGGGGAAAGGGATCCTAACAATATACAGGATTTGGGATGAAGCTATGAAATAAGTCTTTGACTCAAAATGGCTAAATTAATCTCCTTTCCGTAAATTATCATACTTTTAAAGTTTGAGTTACAGATGGAGAATCTGATTGTAGTACTGAAAAATATGTGAAATCAATATTGATGACTGTCCTGTTGCTTCTCCTGCTCATGGATTAGTCTAAGCTTGGTTCCTTGCTGTTAATTATATTAATATGAATTCTTTGATTCCCTCTTATGCCATGCTTGCTCTCCAGCTGAAATGGAGACAGGGGAAGGTATTTAGTATATTTGCATTCAGTGTTTGGTTTATGCAGATGTCATATCTGATCAACAAGTAGGAAATACATCTGCTGAAGTTAATTACAGTTATTTACCTTTTTAGGAGACAAGATCATGCATATTCTGGGAAGGGAACAATATATTACAATACAATTGCATTTATTGAGAAATGAATCATTGATGCAGGATTTCCCTAAAGATTATTTCTTCTCTCCTTTTGAATTTGGTGTCCATCCAACACATCTGCATGAAGTAGATACAATTGCCCAATGTGAATAGAGTTAACATTCAGGGATTAATGCTTTGTCACCAGAATGAGTGCTCAGTGTGACTTACTTTAGGCAAATGATTTAAAAGTGTAGCAACCCTCCATCTTCTCAAATGACTTTTAAGTGCTTTTCTCCCCACTCTCCGCCATGTATAGAACCTGGTTTTCTTGGAAACGTGATAAATATGGTTGCATTTGATAGCATTTATAAGCAGAAGTAGCTTTCAATTATTTATTTACTTTTAACAAAAGAAGCCTTTTAATTAGTGTTTAAATATTTATAACAGTTTTATTGTGCTGTAAAATCGCTTATACTTTGATCTAGATTTTCTGGTTTGAGATAATAGGGTTGGTAAAAGTTTTCCTAATGAATTTGGTCAGAACATGACATAATCTGATTATCTGACGAAAGATTGACACTTTGGTTCCTGCCAGCATAAAAGCGCGGTACAATGGGGGCTGTTCAGCACAAATTCAAAGGCTGGGAGTTCAAGTTCAGGTACAGCAGAATTGTTCAAAGTTTCAAATTAGTGCAGTGAAACAGTGTTGCATTTTTCACTACATTTTCAGTCAGGAGTAATTTATGGTGCATGAGAGGAGTGAAGCTTGATGTTAAATGTGTAATCTTCAGCTCCGGTCTGTAACTTTGGGTTTATTTCCCTCCATTTGATAAATAGTAGTGTAACTTGTTAGAACATAGAGAAATGAACTGGTCAGAACATCACAGCCGTAGGAAACAGTCAGTACCAGAAACAGGGAATTAAGCATCATCAATATTCAACCTGTTAAATGTGGAACTGTTTTTTTATTAATATCCCTCACATTGTAACAATTTAAATGTTTAGTGTATGAGTAAATGCTCCTCTGCTTGGAGATGAGCATATTTAACTAATGCATCCTACGTGCTTAAAATAGATGTAGAGTTTAGTGATCAAACTGGCATGAAAGAACTGTTATGTCTAAAATGTAAGCTTAGCCTAAACTGTTAAAATAAACATTAATTTCTTCATTTGATATTCAGGTAATATTTGCTTTGTAAATGTCATTCCTGTTTGCAGTGGAATTATAGTGATCCCTGCAAGGTTTCTTGGACTAAGTTGCTCTCCAATAACTTGGCTTATCCAAATACTTACATTGTATTTCATAGGAATCCTAGTACACAAATGACACATACTATTAGTAATTAAGCTTGAATTTTGGAGGATATTTCATAACATAAAAATTTTTAATAATCTGTCATTTTAAGTCATATATTTAAAAGTGGTGTACATAACACTAAGTCTTCTCTTTCTTTTAAATGCTGAAGGGGTTCTTGGAGAAAGTAAAACATTAAGTACCAAATGCGATGGTCTTTGCTGAAATGCAGTGTGTTTCTGACCTTGAGAGGATTTTTCTGACCTGAATAAGGATTTAAAGTTTTAACCTACTGAATCAATACAGGCTGTCCACATTGCTTTGTTTCTTAAAATACCACATAGCCCATGAATCTCAGTGTCCCTGGGAAGGGACAGTCTGTGCCTGGATTCAGTGAGTGGAGTCCTAATCCCAGTTTTAGGGACTGTGCCACCTTGGGAGGTCACTTACTGTCCCTGCCAGTTTCTCCATCTCCAAAGAAGGACCTGTAATAACAGTGGTCTTGGAGAAGTGTTGTAACTTACACAGAACCAGTAACCTCCCAGGGAGGAAATGCTTTATGAAATCCTGGTGTAATGGACAGACCCTGCAAACCGTCCCTCATCTGAGCCATCTCACTGATATCATCTGGCAGTTTGGACGGGTATAGATCAGATACAAAATTTGGAATTCAAAACATGAGCAGGTCACAAATAGGAATTGCCCTTGGTTATTTAATATGCCTTCTGTGTTTATATCAATTGATCTTGTTTGCTATCCGCAGTTTTAAAGTGCATTTTTTAACTGTTACGAAACAAACATTGATATATAAACATGGGGGTAGGACACAGGTACAATATTCTGATATAAATGCATCTTCACTATATGCTGGTGAAGTACGTAGCCTGTTCAGTGAAGTACGGAATCTTTTCTTCTTCTTTTAATGAGTATGTGTTTTGTGAATATGTTTTGTGAATATATTTTGTACTTGTCTTTTTAATTCTATGAAATGTAAACTGTGTCATTAAAGTAAAAGAAATATTTTGGGAAGCACTGTCAGAGCTCAACTTGCAGTGCAGTTTAATTTATTTGCCTACCTCTGCACCGCATCTCTTCCGTGGTAAGATGTACACAATAGGAGGATGTTTCATAAGCAGAAGAAAGCATGCAGGCAGGAACACAAACTGAAGTTTTAAAAGTACGTGAAAAGTAGATTGCTTCACTGTGTCTTCATAAAGTGTCACTACTTAGTATCTCCTCCCACCAAATGAGCAAGAACTGCAAATTTCAGGGATGTTCATATTAAAAAAAAAAAAAGAAGACTTCTGCCTGTAAACAACAGTCATTTTTACCTCAAGTATGGCCGAAGCAAAATAAAATACAACACTATTAACTCCATGTGCAATAAAATATTTGTATATATTTCTTTTATCAGAGTTTTATCCAAATATAATATTTACAGAGAAATAAAAGAATTTATATACTTTCATTTTAGTTAAATTGAAAGTGATTTGATGCAAAGTTAAAATGCAGTGGCTTGTAAAACTTACTAAGATACTGAATGAATCTAATTTTAAGATCAGTATGAAAATGGGATTTGGTCTCTTTCTCCCTTTTTGTTGACTGTATCAAGCCAGATCCTGAGCAGACCTTAAAGTTCATGGAAACCACTCCATTTCCAGCAGCTCTGGGCATGGTCCTGTACATCAGGAATCAATTGATAAGTCATTTATAAGTGATGTATTTTAGAAGTATAAATTAATTTACTGTTGGTTGTATTTTATTATATAATATCATGTTACATATACTTTTCCTTAATTCTGATAACTCTTGTTATTCTTCACACTTTGAAGAAGAAAGTATAGAAGACAAAATGTCACCTGATTTGTACTGTGTTTCATGTTCCTATGCCCTGTGGGAGGAAAGGAAAAGTAATAGAACAGACAAATAAATAAACGTGGTGTTGAAACTGGCATGACAGTTTCTGCTCTTGCACAACAGAGCTGCAATCAATTTATTGTCTTCATTGGTCAAATGCCAGAATAACAGTATAATATTATACAAGAGGAGATTAATTAAAGTGTAATTAGAGTGGAATAAATTAAACAATCATAAAAGTTTGTCATGGGAAAAATATGTGTTTAGAATTAATTAGTTTTCAAATAAAGTGATATTTTAATTGCTCAGAGTTACAGAATCCTTAATTGCAGACATATAATTCTGGCCCAAATAACTTCAGTTGCTGTAACAACTTGATATATTTCTTCTCTGTCAATTCTTTTTAATAGTTTGTTACCAAACAAGATTATTGCCGGAATGTCTGCAAAAATGTCTGGAAGATGCTTAATTAAGCCCATGTTATCTGAGGACATTATTAGTTCTTGGAACCAAAAGATTTGTGGCTGATGCTGCACTAGGCAGCACCCCTAATTAAGGAGGATGGGCAGACAGAGCCCCGTGGCTGACAGATTGCTATGCATGGCTGAACTGGAGGCTACTCAAAACAGTCTTTTGATGGTCCTTGGCTTATCAATTTTCTGCTAGATTACAATGATTTATCATGTGTACAAACTCAAATTTATTCTAGGTCTGATGTTATGGTATAGAGAGACTTTAATAAGTCCTTTTCTTAACTTATTTTGTGTCTATATAAATGCATATTCGTATTTTTCAAGTTTTCAAAGTGATAAAGTATTTGTTGTCTTTTGTGTCCTCCAATAATTTTTTGCTGAGTGTGTCATTGAGCTGAACTGCTGTGGGCTTTTATGCTTTCTTCCTCCAAACAAGGCTGGCTGTTGTTATATCATTGCACTTTCCCAAGCAATTAATGGTTTCAGAAAGTAAAACAGATGGTTGTCTTTTCCCTCATCTGCAAATTGAACCTGTTTATGAAATACTAGAATTTCATCTGTTTTAGCTGTATTTCATGATGTATTTCAGACTCCCTTATTAAAAGCTAATGCAATAACATGAGAGGCAGGGGCTCTCATGTTTTCAGATGCCATATTTTAGGCATAAATGTATCCATGATATTTGTCTGTCTCCAAAATGTTTACTTCAGTAAGATTTGCAATGCCCAAAATGTTTAATTGTGTTAAGAAAGGTCAACCAGCTGATAGCTGAAGGCGCACATGTCAGAATGAAAGACTGAAAAAAAATTATCAGTCCGACACAGGGGGAGTATTAGAATGATTAATGTTTATGTTAATTTATGGCTTTTACATATTGATTAATAGCTTTTTGTTTCAGTGACCAAAATGTGTAAGTGGCAATGAGATCCATATGCTAACTCTGTCTTTCAAATGATTATAATCATTCTTAGTTTTGTTCCCATGCTGAATCTATGTTTTCATATAGAAAATAATTGTTGTACAGTGACTTTTTTTAAAATTGTAAATGGAAGTATTTCAAAATGAACCTCAAGACACAAGGCCGGGTTTCAGTTTTCTTGAAGGGTACACACTGATACTTATATACATTTTTCTTGCAAACTTCTTTACCTAAAATCATAATATATTGTGGTTTAGCGTTGTTCAGGGACAGAATGCTTACAGACAAAAAAGGTGCTAACACTGTGAGGAGCCATTATCTGAGTGGAAATCATTAAAAATGTGTTGCATGATGGTTATTAGCCACTTTCTTTCCTGCTCCCGTAAGATTCCTTGGCATATCACCAATTGCTGATAAGCAATTTTGTTTGCTATCTGTCCATTGACTATTACAATTAAAATGTGGAAACTTCCATCATTCATTGTCTAAATGTCAAGAGAGAAGGTAATTTAGGAGATCTGAGAAAGGATGAACTCCTAACTTCCCTGGAAGTCAGTGAGAAATGGAGGTTCTCAGCACTTCTCAAATGGAGACTTTTGAAGTGTTCTTCTGAGCAGGCAGTCATTGTTAGTCATTAGAAATGATTTGGTGACTATTTAGAATGAAAGCTCTGACAGTATTTAGTGTTCCCAGCCTGTAAGAGGAAGGACTTCATTACAGCTGTAATGTTGGCTGTGTGGCAACAGGTTTATGATATCAGCTAATAAAGGATTCTCTAACTAGGTCATATAAATCACTGCATTCTCTTTGACATTGATGTGTCGCTAACTAACAAGTTTTGCAAGCAAGATAGAAATCTGTCTACATTATCTGGATACTGTATTTTCTAGTGCAAGCACAAACTAATGAATGCTCCCAGTTCACTGTTGTGATTTTTAAAGGTTAAATATTAATATTATTAACATAATTCAGGTTTTGAAGTCACAAATATACATTAGTGTGCTTAATCTCTACTTTGGCAGTCATAAGTAAATAGTAATATGCAAAATAACCAAGTCAAAAGAAAGCATTTGGTTATCCTTACCTCTGAAAACTTAAGAGTGCTTTATTAGGACGTTTACTGGTTAAATAAAAAATTTCCATTAATTCTAATTTCTGCTTGACATCAATTTCTTGATTTAAAAATTTCTACTGATTTCTAATTTCCACTTGAAATAAATAATTTTTTAAAAATTTGCTTTAAAGAAACCCTGCACGTGTAATACAGTTTCTGTCTCAATTTAGCACTGAAGATAGAAATGGGAATTTTAAAATGAAACCTGCATTGTTAAATGACTGACAAATGAATTTTCATGTATTCTGGGACTCTGACCTTTGCAACTGTTTGTGTAGCACTCCCACATCTCTTGATCAGGCTTCTGCTGGTTTTACTTTTGCTAGTGCACGTTTCTGTCTTTTCACACAACAGACATATCATGTGTTTCGGGCAGCTGGGGTAGGAATGCGAAAAGCAGAGTGCCTGGCTTTCAGTTTGGGATTTTCGCTCTTCCCTAAGTATTTTCTATGTGTTAGCTTGCTACAGGACACAGAAAGGCATTTCTTTGTACAGCTGAGTTACTTTTCACCTCAGCTGCAAAGACTTCTTCAGGTGACTGTCTCGCAACATCTCTTTGTATTGCTGACTTTCGTGTTTCATTGTGTTCTGATAGTTTTTGGTTTGTACACACAAAATGAAAAGCTGGGCTTAAAAATTCGTCACAACATGTCTGAAGAATTATTTACCAAATAATATACCTGCTTTCAGACCATTTGTAGTCAATAACGTATAAAAATTCAGTTTTGCAGTCAGATGAGGTGAACTTTAACTCATTCAACTTGCATGGATTTGTCTGGCATCTCTCTTAATGTTGTATGAAAATGTTACTGATTTAATGGGTTCTTGTAGCGCTAAATTCCCATTCTCTGCTTCTGAGAAGCGCCATAACCAGGCAGCATTTTGTGACAGCCAGGGATGTCTAAGATATTTCCAAGTGCTGCTGTGCTCTAGCACAGTTCAGTGAGGGGAATCTGGTGCTCTAGGGCCTTCTGGCTCTGTCGTGGCTGCTGAGCCAGCGAGGTGGGAATTGAGCCACAAGGAAAAGCCACAGCACTCACAGCAGCCCAGTTACAGGGCGTTGCTTGGGCTGAGAGTAGATTGTGGTTTCACCACTGAGAAACCTCATTGTCTGCAATGGTTTGAGTCTGCAAATGTGGGCACATTGCTTTTGGAAAGCTCATACTGCAAGCGCTGCCTGCTGGATTTTAATGGTGCAGATTGCAAATGTAATGGAACAACCAAAATTGTTTGCACTGAACTATTAACTTGAAGGAGTCTGTTATTTCCACTGACTGCCTCTGCAGTTGCAGCTCATGACCCACTTCCAAAACACACTCGTGCACTGGAGCACAGCGTGCTGTGCAACAGGGCAGCTTGTCAGGGGGTGCAGGTAGGCACAGAACTGCACGCTAAAAAAAGGCTTGTGTATGAATGAAAAAGTCAGCCTTGAAAGGGGGAAGAGCAACTTACTCACATCTTTCTCAACTCATTCTTTGCTCTGATCTTTCCTTTGGGAGGGTGGCACCTGGTTTACTGGGAATTGTCAAAAAATAACAGGGATTTCATATATCTGTTTGTGAGCACACCTGGATGTGTTGGATATTTTGCAGTAGTAATTATGTCTGCACACCTGCTGGTTTCAGTCCCAAATCAGTTTGCCAGACATGCCTAGAGAGATTTATTTCTCCTATACCTGAAAAAGCTCTTTTACCACCGAGTTTTTACTACTCTAAATAAGCCTAAAGAAAAATAGAAGAGGATTTTTTCCTGTCTTTGCTTGAGCTGTTGGTGTCTCAAAGTGAACTGTGGAGTTTGTTAGGGGGAGGAGGGTGTTTGGATGATATTTTAATAGCAATTTGTTTTTGCTTCAATGTGTGATAGAAATACAAGTGACAGGAGTGGGAACAGGAGAATTGCTGAATTCTGCTGGAATTTTTCCTGTGGGAATCTGTTAATGTTTTTAACTCTCTGAGAGATTTTTCTAAGGTAATCCTTTTGACATTTACATATTTTAAATGACTCTCATTAAATAAAAGCTTAACTTTTTTATATCAAATGCTGATGTGATGATACTGAAATACCACTGCATAGAAATTCAAATGGTTTGAGGATTATTCTAATTGCAACCTAAGCAAAGTAAGATTTGTGAGGGATATTAATAGTGAATTGTTCTTTAAAATAATGTAGTTTTGAAGGAAATGTAATTGTTCTGGCATTTAGCAGATGCGGTTTTTTAGACAAAACCGTTTTTGGTACCTCACGTGTGGTGCACTCAGCCATTCACTAATTGAAACTCTCATTTGAGCAGCTGGGTTTCCAGTCCCCACTCGTGTAGCAAATGCAACTTGTGCAGGAGCCCAAGGATTTGCAGCACACCTTGTGAAAAATACTTGTCATTGTCTGTATCACATTAGTGTAGCTCAGCCCCTGATGGAGGGTGCTGTTACCAGCACAGGGAAGGCTGGAAGAAATAAGAAGTGGAATATCTTTTAAAAAAACCAAAGAGCCTGATGGTGAGGTGTTGCCTCTCTTGCAGGCGATGCTGTCTTGCAAGCAAATACTGCCATGAGCAAAGTGATTCATGTATTCATGTCTTTTAACTCCTTTCACAGGAGGCAGGAGTCATAGCATGAAAATAATAACACAGGGACAAACATACAGTGTAGCCCAGAAATGCCTTTAAGTGAACTTTATTCTGTAGGTTGCACTTTGCTTGTTCAAGCCCTTGAGCCAGATTTTGCTCTCAGACCAGACTAAATACTAAGCAAATTCATTTAATTAAATTTGTTGCAGATATCCCCAGTTAACAAGAACAGATTGGTCTCCCTGAGGCTAGATAGAGTTAACAAGAAAATAAATGTTGTGCTAATTAGAGAACTCATTTTTAGACACCTGGGGTGAAACTTTAAAAAGTCCTGGAGATGTAGGATTGAAAATTCATGTGGAAATGAGTCTTAGGCTTCTAAATCACTTAGGCACTTTTAAAAAATTTCCCCAGAGGCTTTAACCATCTCACAATCATCATATTTAGCATGTTTGTAACTGTCTGCGTAGCAAAGCACAGGATAACCATTATCTGTCTGAATCAGTACACCACAATATATTTCATTATTTGTGTAAGGTAGAGAAACTAAGTTACTTGGTGAGTTGAAGGTAGGCTAAATGTCATTTTTTGGAGTATGTTTATGTGTCAACAGGAACAGATTGATGCTTTCTTGGATTTATTAAAGTACCAGTACATCAAATTTCCATCTCTTTGCAGCCTCATAGGACTTTGTGTAGGTACCTAAGAACTTTTTATTAAATCTTAAGTGACTTGTCCAAGCTCATGCATAAAAAAGACAGCAAAGATGAAATTTTATAGTTCAGCACCTGCTGAAAGGAAAATGAGACACTAAATACTGTCACACTGCCATTCATCTGCCAAATCATGATAGGAAGTAATAAGGACTTAATAAAAATTAGGTTTAATATTAAGCCAAATTTCCAGATTTACGTACATGATTAGCAGAAAAGCACGGAAACAACCAGACTTCAAGGAGCAAAAAGTCCCTTCATTTGCTTGCAGCTCAGAAGTATGTTTTCAGTAGATTTTTTTTTCCTGTAACTGGTCTGAGGATTTTTCTGAAATAGCATCCTTGTAAAGACATGCATTAGTTGTGTCTGTTTCATGCCAGGTAAAACCCTTCCCACAGCCACGCACACACTTGCTGTCTGTCAGCAAAAACTTCTGTGTCAGTAATTAGAAAAATGCTATTAAAAACCTCCCTTGTAATCCCAGATAGCCTCTGGGTTGACTCAGTTCTATTTCCTTGCTCAGTACAGTGAGCCAGAATTGCTTTACAGAGAAGTGGGACCCTGCTCCTCTGACAAGCCCTTAGCTACTCTTTCATTTACATGGTTCTACAAAATGTTGTTTTGAGGGCACTGGCACACAGCTGTAGTGCCCCAAAGAGGTGTCCCTTGGTGACAAAATGCTTGGTCTAACAGGTTTATAACACAGGTGGAACATGTTGCAGATGGGCACTTGGGAGCTGGATCTCATCATGGGGGCGAACCTGTACATCGTGTACATCTGAAAATTTCCTCCAGCCTGCCATGAGTCTGGATCATCCAACAACTTCATAAAAGAGATGAGTCAGGGCCTAAAACACAGAGGGTATCCACTGAGCTCATTATTTTCATACCTAATTACACAGTGCTATTGAGAGAGAACTGCACATTACGCTGAAGAATCCTGTTTCATCACCAGCCCTAAAAGATAATTGCATTTAATTAGAACCTATAGATACCATGGTGATAACTGATCTATAAACACTCAAGGTAGACCTGCAAATGAGGTGCATTAGCAAGTGCATCCATTAAACACAATTTGAAAGCTGGTACTGAGGTGAGATGACAATGAAAAGTTGGACTGTTTTGCCAATGGAACTTGTAGCCCTTGCGCTCTGTTCTGATTCTCTGCAATTCCTGTGCTGTGAACAGGCAGGCAGAAAAACACCTGCTGAGCTTCCCTGACTGAACGTAGAACACATTTTGTTTAATCTGGGGTAAGATATGCATGAATGGGAAAAAGGATGAGAGTTGACACCTGTAGTGGCAAAAGCTGCCCTTTTCTACGTGAGGTTAGGTCAGAAAAGAAGTAGATCTACAAGCGTAGCTAGTAATGCCATGGATCAGGCAGCAAACACTTTTCATGGGGAAAATATTTCTTGTAATGGACGTTATAATGCATTTTTCAGTTGTGCTTCCAGCTGCACATTGTGCTTCCAGCTGAATTAGCTGCTGGTTATCTTGTCCCAGCACAGGTCTGGAGGGCCAGTTGCAACAAATCAGAACACAGAAAAGTTGTCCTCATCCTTGTCCAGTGCTTGTGCACAGCTGCCTGCAAAGGTGTTAATGTGAAGGGAAATAGCTGGTGATGGGGCCAGAGCAGTGACTGCCTGGGGGGATCACACAGCCTGTCACTGTGAGCTCATTAGGAATTCTCCTCTGCCTTTCCTATGTGGAAAAGCACAGCCTGCTCCCCCATGTACCACTCCTGTTCTGTGCTGACTTGGACCACATTTGACATGAAGCTGAAAACATCCATCTCTTGATCCTTTAGGGAATACAAACCCATTGGAATAAAACACTTAGTACAGTAGGCACTCAGTTAATATGAAGTACTGCATTTCTTTTTTCAAGAAACCATGCTTGGAACCAAAAATTAAAACAAACTAATGGATTAATGAGTAATGGGATTCTTGTGTAGAAATGATCATTACTCCCATCTCATCTGAAATTCTTTTCAGTTTATTCATTTGCTGCTGTAATGATTTTTGGGAAAAAACCACAAAAAAGTAGTATTTTTGTGGGGAGGAAGAGGAAAGGCTTAGCCAAGGGGCTAAGTGGAATGATAAATTGCATGCCCACTGAAATGATAAGTGTCGAGTTTCTTGTATTGTGTAGCTCTTCCCTGTAGCAGCAGGGAGAGCAGCTGACCGATTTGGGATTTACAAGTGTGAGAGGTGTGTGCGTGTGGCCAGCTCTGCACCTTGCTGGGAGAGGAATGCAGCAAAGAGCAGGTTGGACACCGCTTAGTCAGCTCATCTCAAGAGGAAATACTTCACCCTCAGCTGGGTGGCAAATAGAAAAAACACTCAATAATGAAAATTCAAAGAGGAAGGAGGAGAAGCAAGTGTCCTGCTCAGAATATATTTGAAGTTTTCTTTTCCCTTTAGGCTGCCTTACCCTCTGTGATATCTGTGTCTGCTTCTCACCCCCCAGTTCTTTGCTCCAATGGCTGTGCCGCCTCCAGATCCACAGTTTGTGCTCAGAGGTACCAGTGCTGCAGTCCACACTCTGCATTTTTCCTGTGGAGCCCCAGAACCTGATATCCCCCTTCTTTTCTCTGGGTAAGTACACCAGGGTTTCTGGCTGTGCTGAGCATCATACGGCTGTTTCCTTTTTAAATGAAGTATTATTTGGACAAAGTGTTTCTGGAGAAAACAGCAGCATGCATGGTTTTGCACATTGTGTTACCTGTGCATACAGCTTCAGTTTCAGAAACAAAACCAAAAAAAAAAGAAAACCAAGGAAAAGCATCAGACTCTGATCACCTGCATGCAGTGCTCACACTAAAAGTATCTGTTCCTACTGCCAGGTCTGAGAACGGGTTTATCCATGTCTGGAACCTGAAAACACATAGAGTGGACACAGCATTGGATGGCCATGGAAGAAAATCTGTCTACTGCGTGGAGACAATGGGTGGTAAAAACAGGCTCCTCAGGTTAGCAAAGCAGGGAAAAACCAGTAAAATTATTCCTTTCTCTGTGACATATTCTTGTCTCTGTGATTGAAGGAAAAAAAAAAAAGTGAGGAAAAAGATTCTCTTAATTGTGAAGTCACTTAAAGTTTCCCCAGTACATGGAAATGTACTGAAGTACAAAAATGCAGAAAAACTCTAAAATAAAAAGTATGGGGGAAAAAATACAATTAATTTCTTTATGATGTATGCTATGACATCATAACAGTGTCTTTATTACTGCACTGAGACCAGGTGAGGTCTTTGGGTTAAGTAAATACACTTGGATTTGAAGTTGACAAACCTTTCACAGCTGGTTCCTGGGGAAGGTTGATATAAAGAATTTATAAAAAGAGAGGAGATGGAGAAAAGGTAAGGAAGGAAGAGAAGAATCAGAGATGGAGAATGGAAGACTGAAAATGAGCAAGAATGCTGAGTTTCATGCTTTTGCTTTGTTGCAAAATATCTTCTGTTCTTGTTTAGCAAGGGAAGGTCAGGAAGATTTGTGTGCTTTGGATTAGACAGGTGATCTAGAGTAGATGCCAAAGTGTCTGTATGATTAGGAGGTGTTCTGACATGTTTATCTAGAGAAGACATCTCATAATATACAGTGGAACTCATTAGCATTTAAATTTCTTATCTGCTTAAGTACAATTATCAACACTCTCCCCCATAAAATCATAGTGAATGAGCATTGTTTGTATAATTATAGAGTTTTTCCATACCTCTGTTTTTGCTGTATAGTTCTAACAGTTCACATAGCAGTGCAATTTTAGGACAGCATTTACCTGTATTTTATATTTTTCTCTTGTAAAGCTAAATCACAACAACTTCTTGCAGTATCACATTGTTTGTATGCCCGGTGCTATGAATCTTGTGTCAGTTTGCCACTCAGCTGAACAGCACTGATGTTGAAGAATTCTCAACAGTCTGTAGATTTACATCTCTTCTGTTTCGGTTTCATACTTCATCAGGTGATACTGCTAATTAAAGTAAGACATGGATAAGGGATTTTTGATGACTCCCTGCCCAGATGACAACATGAAGACATATATCCTGTGCTACTGTAGTTTATGGATTGGAAGTTTCTCCACAGTGCTACTTTGTTCCAGAGCCGTTGGATCACATAAATCTGCAGCAATTCCTGCTGTGCCCTTTGTGTGGCCTCCTTACTCTGCCTGCCTGGGAGCAGCACAAAGCCTCTGGGACAAGGCTGTGCCGAGGAGTCTGTGGGAGCTGCGCCTCTACCTCAGATGTGGCCGCTGCTGCTCTGGGTTTGGGTGTTTCAGCCACAGCGTTTCCTTGAGCAATTGCTGCCAGTCCCTCTCTGTTGTGGCTCCACACGTGCATAGTCCTAGGAGCCCTCTGTGCCCTCCTTGTGGCTGTGCGAAGTTGACCACTGAATAATAGTTGCTTTTTATTTCTCTCTGATGAGGTCTTTGTTGTCTTGCTGTTTGTCTTTCACCTTTTCACATGACATTTCCATTTCATTGCTAGGGTGAATGAGTGTTACGTATGCGAATCTTTGGATACTTCTGTTTCCTTTTAAATGAGAGCTAATAAATTGTAAGATGTAGGTATTTTTTATTGTGTATATGTTCAAATGCTCATGAGAATTTATAAATGTATTCACACATATAAATAGCACAACTCAGCCTGATCAAGTCTCCCTGCACAAGGAAACAGAAACCGTGACTGCAGTGTATCTGACTGGCTCTCAGGTGCTCCCTCCTCCCAGGGATGTTTGAACCTGTTGGCCAGTTCTGCAGTCGGCAGAAGGGTGGTGGTCTTGGGGACACTGAATTCCCCCACATTCCATGAAACACCCAATTAACACCCCCACAGAAGCTGTACAGAGCTTGGTCCATTACTGCCTGTTAAAGACCCAGTTTGAGTTACTGCCCTGCAGGCAACCAGGCTTCCTCAGACAGCAGCTCATGGATAACTTGTTTTACTGTAACAGTCAGGGGCGCGACCAGAGGATCTGCTTGTGGGATTTAGCAGAGGGACGGACTTCAGTGACGGATTCTGTCTTCACGGAGCATGTGGGATTCTGCAGATGCTCTCTTTTAAAGGTGGCACAGGGACGCTGGCTAATGGCCATGGCAGCCAGAAGCCTGGAGGAGGTAGGAAGTGTCTCTTTCTCTGTGCTTGAGAGGTTGCTTTTGGTACTGAAATGACATAGCTCAGGAGGGGAAACATCACTGCCCTTCAATTCTGTGCTCAAGAGCAGGCAGCACAAGAAACCTTTGGGGGTTTTAATCACTAATTTTACTGCTACAAAGATGACTGAATTATATAACTCATGCTTTAATAACAAGCATACCAGCCCAGGATTTGTCTAGCATTTAAGTATTTGTGGCTGCTGCTGATCTTTACTCGTAGGAGTTTTGAAAACCTTTCTGGTGCTGCTGAATACTGGGAACAAGAGTCCTTCTGGGGAACTGATGGTCAGCAGGTCTGTCCTCAGATGGAGGTGTTCATCTTCCATCTGACACTGAATCAGGTTTGGCGGGAAGAGGGGAGGTGCAGGTGATTTGTAATGCGATATGTGGTCTTTTACCTCAGGCTAATTCCTTACCTGGAACTGGGGCTGGAAATAGTTGAATTACTATTACCAGCCAGAGGTTCACTCTGTGGGAGATAATTGCAGGGTCCATTTCAGTTCCTATTGGATAAGTCCAAATCTAATACCACTATCACAGTACTCACTGAGTGACAGCTTTGTTGGCAATGTCCACTTCTGCTTTGTAGACATTACAGTTTTGTTTTCTACAAGGGACTGTTTAAGGACATTGCACAGAAATACTTGACAGCAAAATGCCAAAATTATGAAAGAAGAAAAAAGTGGCATAAATATGAAAATAAATGTTGTAGCTAAGGACAAATTGCTGATGAGCATAAAAGTTCACATGCTTTTCTGGACTATAGGTTGTATATCTTGAAAGTGGAAGTTGCATATTTTATAAACGAAGTACTAAGTGCCTGTATTGTAAGAAAATGCGAACTTTTTATTATACAGAAGTTCAGCATGTGGACTCTGTGGACTCACAGCCAGAATGTTCAGCCTTTTACAGAACTAGATATGCCTGCAGACACAACCACTGCACCAGTAAATACAACCATTCTAAGTCCCATACCTTGTTCTGATCAAACAAAGAACTCCCTCCATTTTACAGCAGTGCTCTGTAATTCTTAAGTTAAACAAAATTGACAGCTGCATTCTTGTGTCAGCTGGAGATGTCCCGATAATGAAGAATTAAATAATCATCTGACCCAAATAGAAGACATTTACCCCGGTGTCGCTTTCAACTCATCTCTCTTTTATTCTCATTTGTTTGCTTGGGCCTTGCAAGAGGAGAATGATTTGCTGTCTCCTGAGGTAGAAGAGTTCCACTCTGTGTGTGAACCTTTGCATTAGAACTGTGTCGTTTTTCAATAAATGCACGTAAGCTCCCATAATATATAGTGCTTCCAAATACGCAGCACTGTGTGAGACAAAGTACATTTGCAGCTTATGATTAAAATTAAGACTTAATAAGTGTTTATGCTTGGCTGGTGTCCAAAAAAAGAGTAATTTTGTCTTAAAGCAGGTTCAGTCCATAAATAATGAGATCTGAACAGGCATTTATTTGTTCATGATTGCATTTAAATCACCAATTATGAGTTACATGCACTTTTCTTGCCAATTTGCCAGAAACATGTTAAAAGCTTTATTAATGTGAAAAAGAAAAAGGGTGTGTTTCCTTGTGGCCAGTTTTAGCCACCCAGGAACACTATTAACCTCAGGCAAAGGCAAATCTTTCTCCTATTAAGCAAAACCAATATAAACACAGAACTTCAAGTTTTAGGTTACAGTTGTCAAAATATGTGAAATAGTATTTATTTCTAAGGCTCAGTTGCCTTTAATGCAGACAGTCTCTGGAACTGTCAATCCAGCTCAGGCAGCAGCTCATGCCTGCCTGCCTTCTGCACAAAGCTTTTCTCATTGTGTTTTTCTTTGGCCTTTGCAAGCCCAACTGTAGCCCTTGTACCAGTTCATCTGTTTTTAGTCAAGGTAAAGCAGAGAACGTTGGGTTTTTCCTTTTAACCTGCAGAAGTGCATTTATCACAGCACACTTACCCTTCCTTATTACATAAAAGTTGCAGTTTAGGTCTTGCCTAGGAGGCAGTGCCCTTTGGAGAGACAGTGATGAAAGATGCAAGATGAGGGCAGGTCATCTTCATATTTATAGCCCATTTCCTGCCACAGCTAACTTGGTCATTATGTTGATAGCAAGAAAGTTGACGAGAGAAAAGCATCTTTTGTTAAGAGTGTAGCTCTGAAGAACCAGAATTCCCAGATGATCAAACTTTGGTCTGTTCCCAGGTCTGGTCTGCAGACTGGATGGCTCTTGGCTGCAGTCACTATTCCTCAAATCTGGAAAACAGTTTCCTGCTCTATTGCTCAGTGGCTTTCGAAAGCATTCTGTATATTGTGTGCAGTACACTGTACTCGCAGTCATAGAGTGCAGCTGGCTGACAGCCTCTAGAAATAGGAAGATGTTCTGGCAAGCTTTGAACTAAAGGTATGAGATTGGAAAGCCATCGCAGCTGCTGTGGTCTTGATTGCTAGCTCCCAGAGGAGCCATATTTGTGTAATACCTCATCTCAGATGCTTAAGGAAATTTGCACGACTGGGGCTGTCCAACAGCGCTGTCGAGCTCTTGCACATTCTGGAAGAGCCTAGAGTGGCTGCTGATGCTGGGTTTATCAAATGTTTCAAGTCGTTTAATTTTACCACATAATGCAGACCATTGTTTATTTAATTAAAAGAAAAGATCACCTTGGTGATTAAGTATGCATGTGAGAAACAGCTATGTTCCTGGCAGCAGGTTTTTGATACTCAAGAGCTTCTGTTTCTGCAGAGTTCCAGGCTTGAGAGCCCAGAGCTGAGGCACTGCCATGTCAATCAAGAGTCTCAAAATCTTCCAGTGCCAAACTAAAAAGGCAGACTCCCCTGATCTTGCCTGCCATCATCCTGAGGTGGAAATGAGCTACTTCCTTGGCAGAGGAGCAACTTGCCTGATGTTAAAAAAAAAAAAGAAATAAAAACTACCCAAACCAGGTCCATGATTCATTACCATCAGTGCAAGCAACAATGGAGGCTTCTCTGTAGAGAGAACAGGTGTTTAACACAGCAGTGTCTAGCCATGCTTTAGACAGGGTCAGACAACATTGTGTTAAAAATACCTGTGTGCAGACGCTGCTGCAGCCAGCCTTAACCTGATAATTCTGGGGTTATGATTTGTTAGTGCAGTCAGCAGTAAATAAAAAATCTCATTTGGATTTATGCACTGCTGTATTGCCATGCAAGCTCTGTGTTACCATAACAGCACATAGGAGAGAATGCAAGTGTCCACAGGTGAATACAGTCCAAAAATTAGCAACAGAGATGGAAAAAGGGGAAAGGAAGTAAGGAGGTGTTTTCAGATTAAGCAGTCTGCAGTATTATGTGTTGTGTGCACAATGTCACCCACTGTTTGGAAAGAAGACTGTAATTAAGTAGAAGAGTGGAAGAAGAGGATGTGTTCACTCTAGCAGTTTTGTCTGGTCTTTCCTAAAACAATGCACTTCTTTAGATAGCTGCAGATTCCCTTTACAGTTCCAACTTAGCATGCATTCCTCAGTTTCCTCCAGACAATTTTTACTGGAAGAGCTTATGCTAACCTTAATCACCTTAAAAGACTTGTGTTTTTAACAGCAGAATTTTGACCTGGAGCCTGACCAACTCCTCTTGTTTTCCTGATGTCAGGTTCAGATTTTGGAGCTGCCATCCAAGACGTCAGTCTGTACCTTGAAGCCAGAGGTGGGTGCCAAGCTGGGCATGCCCATGTGTCTGAAGTTATGGCAGGTAAGGCAAGAGCGCCTGCTAATTGTGAAATGTTTTCCCTGTGATTCATTTTATATGAAGCACATGAATCTTTCTTCACTTGGATTTTGATTTATTATCAAACCAATCAAGTAATTACACTATTAAAGGGGGGAAAGATTTGTGAACATCCTTAATGTAACTTTCAGAGCTTTCCAAGCTTTAATGGAAGATTTGCAAGTGCTCAAGGAAAGCTTTGTATCCTTAGGATAGATAGAGTTTTTGCATCCATCAAGAAGAAAATGAGTGACTTACCAAAGCCAGTTGTTTGATATGGTTTCTCACTGCATTAAGAATGATGAGAAATTATTGGATTGCTTTAAAACAGTGGTTTTAATGGTAGGTTACATTCACTTCAGTGCCCTCAGGACGAGGAAACACTCTATGAACATTTCTATTCCAGAGATACAATAGGAACAAAATATTTATGGTGGTATTGACTTTGGACAAAAAGGTAAATAAAAGTAAATAGGAAAAAAACCCACATTTGCAAAATATTTAGCAAATAATGTTTATGGGCTGCCAACAGTGAACATAAGTGATACACAAAGGTGGCAGTGGAGGGAGGAAGGAGTTCAGGTGATTTGCTTGCCATCTCCAGAGAATTGGTGACAAAGTTGATTCCCATGTAACCCCATGACAACAGTTACTAGTCTACCGGACCATCTGTGCTGATGTCAGGTATGTAATTCCTGCATAGTCATTGGAACATTTGTGTTGCTTTCAGTTGAAAACATTATCAATCAAAGTTTGAGGCCTCAGTGTCTTCACCCAAGATTCTGAACCAACTGAAATCTAGAGGAATTCAGTTGCTGACTTCAGACAAAAGTAAGAGGCCACAGTTCAAGTTCCATGCTGTAATTAAAAACCAGAAAAAAAATTAAAAGGAAATTAAATAGGCAGATTAGGCTTTTATTAAACAAAGTTTCTCCTGAAAATGCAATCAGTGTTCAGTACTTGATGAAATGAATGGGTCCTTCTGTCTCCTCGACATTTTTTAATATGGAGATAACTGTGGAAATGTTCAGTGTTGAATATTTTTGTTGCCTGTATAAGAAGTCCTCTGTCTTGCCATATTTTCTACATGCATTATTAGTGCTATTCCTCTAGGAAGCAGAGCAGGTGCAGTCTTAATTTTATGTAGCTTTTAATTTTGTTGCCAGTGGGGATAAAGCAGAGGACTGGGAACTGGGAGAGGACAATTATTCCATGTAAATTCTGACTTTGAGAACTCACCACAACTTCCTAGACTGCACCAGGCAAATATAGATAATCCCTTAGAGTCTCACAGCTGCATTTGCTCTTTTACAAATGTGTGCGTCTTGGTTTAAAAGCACAGGGAAGAGGATACCCTTGAGGGCAATAATTGCATGTGGTGTACCAAAGGGATGCTCTGCATTCTGTTGTGTGGTTGCACTGGAAGTGGCTCTCTGAGTAAGCCTGTAACCATAAACCAGAACACGAGCTCACCCAGCTGCACCCCTTCCTGAACAGAGGCCATCCAGGATTTCTTTGTACATGACTGTGTTGGGCAATAGAGACAAACCCAGGAGATGAGCACTCCCAGTCCAGCATGCAGGGGTTGCCTAAGAGCCTATTTGATGTTGCTTGTGGCACAGTAAATTAACAAGTTGAAACAGAAGCTGAGACAGAGAGTCCCATAAAGGTCTGAAGGAAGAGTGCTCGGGGAGGTTGTCCAACCAAGAGTTTGGGGGCTGCAGCCAGCTACCATCATATATATTTTACTGCAGTTCAGGGAAACAACAAACCTCCCCAGCAGTAGCGTGAAGGAGAAACTTTACTATAGAGCAGAGGGCAATTGAGCCTTAGGTTAGGCTTGTATATTAAACCTCACTGGCTTCTCCTAAGCATTCAAAAAGCTTGTAGCTATTTATTTTGTTGTTTTGAGCACTTTTCCCCTTTATTTTTCTAGGTCTGTCCTTAAAGATATTTGTTCATTCAATTTCTTTTGAAGATTCATTTTCTTAAATACATTGTCCCTTCAGTTTCACACCTTCCTGCTATTACTAATTGGGTGGAGTAGGATTTGCAGGAGTAAGGATAGTCTTCCCTTAAATTTTTGCACTCCTTGGGGAAGGCATCGTATTGCATAATGGTGCAAACAAAATAATTCAACAAGAATAATACATGTCGAAACTGGAAATGCCTAGTTATTACTTTATATAAACTATTGCAATTATTCCTGTTGAGTTGACAGCAGATCACCTTTTCTTCCTTCCTTGACAGTTATCCAAATGCAACAACAAAATGTTCTGCTTAGGAAGAGCAATGATTTATAATTTAATTTTTCTACTGAAACAGAACATGAATGGTGAGACTTCTCTCCAGCAGGGTCCGTCCGTTTTTGGGAATTGAAATAAATAGGCTGTTGTGAAGCATGGCTTCGTAAGTCCAGGCTCAGACTGAGAGCTCCACTGATCTTTCAATAGCTTTTATTGTTTTAATTCATGTACCCATTGAAATATTACAGTTCATATGGTTAGAAAAGTCAGGAAGAAGTAGTGTGGGAGACCTACATTTCATAGGAAGCAGTATTTGGTTTTTAAAATAGACCAATCTTTGAACTCACTTGCAAATTACTGTTTTTCAAATCTAAAGTGCGATGCCCACAGCACAAGAAAAAAGAAAAAGTTTTGCTTGGCATTCCCAAAATGCCAAGCACTCACCTGTCTCTGCCATCTGCATAAGGGTTAGGAGCTCCTGTGGGAACCACCATCCCGTTTGGAGCAGGGAGAGGAGCTGACGTGTTTCACTGCCTGATGACAGCTACATCTTCTGTGAAACCCCCAGCTCTGAGGGAGTCTTGTGCTCACAGAACAGCAGCACAAATAATTGTGGGGATTTTTTATGTTTAAAATGGGGGCTTTTTGTAAACTTCAAGGTACCTATGAAATGTTTTGCTTTGAAGATTTTATCCTTTATTAAATACAAATAAAATCTGGGAATGTTAATTTCATTCAGATTTTTTAAAAACTTTTTTGATATCTGGTACCAAAACCCAGATATTCTTAATCCAAAATACCTGATGAGTTAACATTAATTCACATGTATCTTACATACATTCATTAGTCTGATGTTACATTATTTTAGCAAATCAAAATTTGAGAGAAAAATTACTCATAGTTCTGGGCACTATGACAGCCCTGTTTTGTGGGCCTTTCTAGCCAGAGCATGCTCCCTACCTTTTCAAAGGAAAAAGGATCTTGAAGGAAGGAAGGAGGCTCCACCAAGATCCCAGAAGTGGACAGACCCATTCAGAAGGATGATATAGGGAATTTCCTACATTTACAAGGATTTCCCCTTGGCTTCCTTCTTTTAAGGAGCAATGTTGTTCCATGCTCAGTGAGCTCCATTCCTCATTCAAACACTACTCTAGGCTGAGTAAGGCTGAGGAAGCACATAAGGCTGTTACTCAGCAGTTGTGTTACTCAGACCACCCATTTCTTGTTAGTTTAACTCCCCCTAGAACATACAGTAACCAGTGAGAGAACAGTCTGGACCATTAATAGGGGCAGTGAGCCTTTGGCTACTACAGGTTGATACCATGACACTGACAGCCAGCGAGTTTGACCTCATTCAATGACGTGATACTGGTAAAAATTAATTTTTACGCCCTTTATCTTTATTTTAATTGAATATCGAGCAAACAAATCCTGTAGGAGCGGTGTTTGGAGAGATGTGAATACCCTATTGGATACATTTCTTAGATGCACCTACATCAGGTGGTAATAATCCCAATGTCTATTTTGATATTTCTTCTCTTATTGAAGAAATTACTGGCATTAACAGATGCTTCTTTTTTAGTTACTTTTCATTAGGAATTTGCATCTTCACTCTCATAACCAGTTATGCTTACAGGATCATTAGTCTTGGCTGGAGCAATGATGAATATTTTCCTTAAGTGTGACATGTAATGTTCCCTTCTTTGAGTTATTTCAGAGGCTTAAATAAATTAGGTGTCTGCCCAGGGTGCCCTGCCCTTTGGCCTGTGACATCATTAATCAAAATAGCTTTCAGTTGGTTACAGTGGGACTTGGGCGCCCATTAACCCCTTGGTGACTGACCCAGAGATTCCTGCTGGGAGGTTCAGTGTTTACCTTCAAGCACTGTGGTGCTCTTGGGCACACAATCCCCTGTGCAGCCCTACACTAGGCAGTGTGGAACTGGGATCACTAAGCAGGCACTTCTCAATGCCCACACAGGCTGATATTGCTTGATAGTAACTCAGCTGATCTGTGTGATTTTTTTTAAGAAGGGCAAACAAAGTTCAGACTATGAAGTAAAGCTCCTGAAAATTTCAGGCAGACTCTTTTCAGGTTTTATAGAGGGCAATAGTTTGAATTTTCAGGGAGAAATTTTCTCTGTGTGTGTGTGTGTGTGTTAAATATGTATTATATATATAAAATTTAGATATTGATATGTAGATATAAAACTCATAAGTGCATATTACCTAGTAATGCTTTCTGTAAGTGGATGGAATATCAAAATTTGACACTCAGACATCGGAACTTTTTTTCTACACCAGTCAGCATTTTAATTTATTCCCTTGGTGCTTGGACTAAAACCTACACAGGGGTGGTAATTTTCCTAACAGACTATTTACTTCTCAGACAATTTTGTTTTTCCTTAATCAGTTCAACTGTGGTTCCCAACCTGTGCTTCTGGCTGGCTATGAAGATGGATCAGTTGTCCTCTGGAATGTGTCAACGGGAAAAGCATTGAGCCAACTTGTTTGCCACCAGGAGCCAGTGATGAGCCTTGACTTTGACTCGGAGAAGGCCAGGGGGATCTCGGGCTCATCTGAAAAGGTGCTTAGCATCTGGAGCCTCAATGAGCAACAGAACCTCCAGGTCAGGATCACTGGCCCTCTAGTGTCATTTATCCCACTTTGCACTAACAGTTTGATAGACTAAAAAAATATTTAGTCATGAAGAGGAGTTGTTGCAGATCTCTAGCTAATTAATCACAGACTGGTTAGAATGTCTGTGCTATGTGACTAGACTTAGCTAAAGATGGTGAGGATTTAAAAAAAAAAAGAAAAAAACCCTCTCACATGTTTCTGGTTTTACCAAAGTTGCAACAGGCACACAGGCCTAGCATTACTCAAGCCATTGCCTCTGTATCTTCATTTATCACATTAGTAGTATCCAGCTCTCGGAATGTCCTAAACATTATAAATGAGTTATAAAAATGAGAAACAAAGGTTTGCTTTTCCAAAGGTTCTGCTTGAATGGCTAGAGCGAGCTTTCCACTGTGGGGAGGACAGAAGTATTCCATTAAATACTTCACAAACAGAAAGGAGTAGCCCAGCTAGCACCAAGAGGACATGAGGTTTAGGTAATCGGCTGCTTTTGGTGCCTGTAGAGCCCAGTTGAAGACACAAAATCAGGCAATTGGCTGCCTCAGTTTGTGTCTGACCTACAGCACAGACACCAGTCACGAGTGGCTGGGTTAGAAGGAGGTCATGTAATCCCCAACTCAGGCTGTGCTAGGGAATGGCCAGAAATACTGCCTTCATCTGGACAACTTCAGCAAGTGCTCCAACAGTGCCAAGGGGTTAAGCAGGATCTGGAAATGTAGGTGTGGAAATAAAGTGCAAAAAGGCTTATGAAAATTAAAATGGCCCTTAGCATCTCCACTGCTGAGTGCCGTAACCTTTTTAAAGTGGCAGTGGTCCCATAAGCAATGGAGAGGGCCTGATCCAGCCCCTGTGTGACCATGTCATCCTTGAGAAGAGAGCTGCTGGATACACCAGTTCATGGAAGAACAATCATTGCTGTTCCAGCTTGCAGCTTTTATGGAGATTTTTTAAAGTAGTACAGCAAGTTAATGCTGTTCTCTGAGTGGTGCTACAGGAAGAAAAGCACATGCTGGGACATCCAGTGGTGACTCATCACCTGGGGGACACTGTGAAGGTGTGGAATCTATGAGGCATCACCACAGCACCTGCATTTCTGGGGTGGCAGGACACTAGATGTGTGTGGTGCAAACACATCCAATTGAGGTGAAGTTTGGAGGATGTGGCACTCACTGAGGAGGGTCTGAACTTTAATAAAAAATACAATATGGAGTGAAAGAGGCACTCCGGACTCTGAACAAGTATTGAAGGTGTTCTAAGCCACCAGTCTGATACACAGTGGTCATGGTTTGGGTTTGCTGGGTTTTTGGTCATGTTTGCCCTCCCACTGCCCAGCCTTCCCCTGCTTGTCACCATCTGCACCAGGTGTCTTTAACTGAGGGAAGGGAAGGAGGATGAGAACTCCAGTAAGAAACTTGGTATTGAGACTTGTTCTCTAAGGTCAAGGTGACAGAAATCTGACATCATGACAGGCTTCTTAAATTTTCAAATACCCTTGTGGTGGAGAGAAAGCTGTCCTTTTATATTAATTACAGCATAACTTTTTACCTAAATTCAAAGAAAATATTGTTCTTTACAGCACATTTCAGTTACGAGTTAACCATATGCAGGGCTACAGGTACAACTCGTGGGAAAAACAATTGTTCACCTGAAATATTCCAGGTATTTTTTTTTCACAAGGTATTCCCATTCCCAGGAGATGTAGGATTTCTTCTTCCTCAGAAGGAATTTAAATGCCAAGTATTATAAGCTACAAGCAATGTTCCTGTGCTTCATGGGAGTATGAATGCCCTAATAAAATGCATCTTTCATATGAGCACTAGAGATTGTCAAGGACATAGATTAAGTTTTTTTCCACTATTGCATTAATAATATAAACCAGATGGGGATTTTCTTTTCCCTGACATTCCAGGTACCTGAGGTAATGGTAGACGTTGGAAAGCCACTCAGTGGCACATTATTTTTATTCTAAAAGGTTTTAATAAGTAACCGTGGTGCACAGCTATCTGCCGTTGGAGAAGGAATGATGCAATGATGGTACTGCAGCTCTGTTTTAAGTGGCAGTGTTCCAGTGTGTCAATGAATAGATGATGAAGGTAACTGCAGAGTTTATTGCTATGGGGAAAGTTTGGTGTATTGTCTTCTACAGGAAAGTTGCTGAAATCATCACTGTCAGCAAATGACGTGATTGGTTATGAGCCTTCTGATTTGGATGAGATAGTGTAATTATGTGCTGATGTTTGTGGTAGAATGTAGGAGGTAAACAGCTTCTGCAGGTGAATAAACAAAGCAGGACTAAGAAATCTGATAAGCACAGAAGCTTCTTTATATATGACAAGAGAAAAAAATCCTATAAGCTGTAATGTCAGTTTTGTGGGTTTGGTTGCTGAGGCTTTTCTCCCAAATGCTGAAGCTTAGTCTGCTCTTATTTTGGCTATTTTCCTAATAAGCAGAGGACTTAAAGACATGCTTTGGGTGTAGATGCAAGTGTCCTTGGTCACGACTGGCTGAAAGCAGTTCACCTGTTTTTACCTCTTTGTTTTCTTAATTACAAGCTGGTTTTCTGGTTAGGAAATTCTGTTGATATTTGACTGCTGTAGTTAGTGACTTACTGTAGCAAGTCCCAGGATGGCACAAATCCTGGCAAGGATTTCACCTGGCTGCATATACCTTGAGCAAGTTTCCTCCTTTGTGTTGCTTTTCTCTCTGACTCTCTCACTCTTGTATTTGCAGATTGTGCACAAATGCCCACTGTTCCCTCATGTTCCATAGCCAAGAGGCATCACTATTACAGGCTTCCTTTTCAAGTTGTAGCTTGCTGAGGACATGCCATTTCTCCAGTCGCTCTGATTTTGCTGTATGGATCTTGCCCACATAATTGACAGTAACGATGGGAGCACCACGCCCAGGATTGGTTATAGCCATTAGCTAATAATGACAGTTACAGAGTAAGGCCCATCTTACATTTGCCAGGCTGGTGATGTAAGGAATAAATCCTTGCCAGGACATTTACACCAACAAAAATTCCACTGAGACCATGCTGCATTAGGCCAATCCTGGGGAGTGTGGAACATATGTACTAACAAAAAGCACAGGTTTTACAGTAGCAGCCCCACAAAAAGGCCCCCATACAGCCTCCTACTTCCCATTAAGCTTGAGCAAAACTTGCTGTCCTCTGTTCTGAATTCATTGTAGACACATTCTTCAGGTCCTCTTTAAAAAAAGAATGTATAGAGCATGTGAGAAGCATGTCAAGTTTCATTCAGCCTTTTGTCTTACCAAACTGCAAGCTTTGCTATTTTGTATTTGGTATATGTAAGCTTTGATACAGGCTTAAGGAGACAGTGGCATTAACATGTCATTTCCAATTGTATTTATAAACAACAGCGGTTCAGGGCCAGCTTTAAACCAAAGGTGCTTTGGCCTTTGTGACAGAAGCTGAGCTATTCCAATACACACACAAACACACACACAACACACACACACACACACACACACACACACACACGTGCATATTCTGCATGTGTTTCAGAGGCAGATTGCTCCCTCATGCAAGTTACCTGAGGTGAGAACAGCAAAGGTGTATTATGCGGAGCTTTTTCTCTGTGTTTCAACAGAAACTTGTGTCAGTGAAGCGAAAACTTTTCTTTCCAGGGGCTAAGTCCTGTGCAGCCCCAGTGCCTTCTGAAGGAAGCCAAATGTCTCCCAATAATTGTGCCCCTCAGAAACCTGTGCTCCAGTAGTCTCCAGACAGTAACAAAAGGCTTCCAAGACTGAAATCAATAACTTGGCCATAATCCCCTCCTTGGATTCGGTGTAAATAGAAGTCTCTTGGGAAGTAGTACTAGAAATACAGATTTCCTGACTCTGTAACCCAATTCCTGGAAGCATTCGTTTCTCAAGACTGAGGTAAATGCTACAACAGCTTCTTGAGGGTTTTGTGAGGGGCCACAGTAGTAGAAGTAGTAGTGAGTAGTAGCAGGTAGCTTAAACCTCAGCTCAGAAGAGTCTCAGTCTGGGAATATTGCAGAAGTAGGGAAAATAGGTGAATGTTGCAGCTCATACAAGAATAACTGGAAGGGCAAAGCTGCGTAGTCTGGTGCTGAAAAGATCTTGACTCAGAGCATTACTTGTGACAATATATATAGCTTTAAATGCAAAATAAACTAAAAACATACAAGGGATGGGTTTATTTTTTGAGAATTGCTCTGGAGATGGGAGGCTCAAGTTAAGGTGTTTTCTGTCTCTGTCTGTTGTTGTTCTCACTAAGCACCATCCACCACGTGGTTATAAGCTCCATGCTCTCCCTGTGTGACACTGGTGTGTTGGGTGGGCACTACACCTGCTCTCAAAAGATTCCTTTTGCTTCTGTTTTGAACAATTAGAGCTCATCTGTAATTTTTTCACACAGGTTTACAAAACACACATACTTGTCAACGCTGGCATATCTGATATCACCATCCGTCCAGACAAGAAGATTTTGGCAACAGCAGGGTGGGATCATCGCATCAGGATCTTTGGCTGGAAAAAGCTGAAGCCCTTGGCAGTGCTGGACTATCACACAGGAACAGTCCATTGCGTGTCCTTCTCAGATCACAGCAACCCCCGAGAGAGACTGCTGGCAGCTGGCTCCAAAGATCAGCGCATCAGTGTCTGGTCAATATATGCTCAGACGTGACATGTTCTGCACTGCCATGGACTAGGAAAACAGGACTGGACAAGCAATTCCTAACACTGTAATTCAAACATGGATGTGGGGAAGTGGTAGAATCTGTCTCCAGGATCAAGTGAAAGTCTGAGGTTAATTCTTATGCTGCTTATTTAAGCTGTAAGTTTTTTCTTCCAGAGAGGGAAGTGGATTTTTAAAATTCCTAACAAGCAGAACAAGGCCAGTCACAAACAAAGAACCCAAAAGTTGCTTTGGGTTCTCCTACAGGTCTTGCTGCAGCTTTTCTTTGGCAGGTTGCTGACATAACTTTTGTCAATATCTTTTGTAAAAAAGGACTGGAATCCCTCAAACTGTGGTGGGGGCAGAAAACATCTGTTTGTAAGTCATTTATGTATCCAAGAATCTGAATCAGTGTAAAGTATCACTTTCTTGAAAATTTATAGCCATTAAACCACCTCCAGTGGTTTCTCATTGTCAGTTACTTTTTCTTCCCCCTAACTGAAAGGCTATCAGAACACCCTTGATTTGTTCACACTTCTGTCAGTTTCTAACTTAAACCAACAGCCAGGAATGTGACTAGGGACGGCCTTTGGCATTTATAAATTTCATTATGTCTGCTGTCACCTCAAGCCTCACAATTAATCACAAGAAAGAAAGGGAAAAATCTTCCCCTGCACTGCACTGCAAAGCTATGTAAAGCCTTTTTCAGAGCCAGTGCTAAATCCTTTCCATAGACTGATGAGCTGAAGGATTTAAACTCGGCAATCCAATTAGCGCCCTTCTCCTTGGAGAGTTAGGGGTAAGTTTCAGCATGGCAAGTCTGGGATTCAGCTGCACAACTCCCATTAACATTTAGGGGAATTGCATGGGTAAATCCTTATCCACACACTGTGAGGCTCCATTAAATTGTCATCTCTACAGTCATAGAAGCTGAAATTCATTCATGAAGGGTTTTTTTGCTTGACTCATGAAGTATTTGCATTCTTCTAATGCATATTAGACACACACACCAGTGTGCTCAGAGCCAGGGTACTGCTGGATTCAGTCACAAAGCTGTAGTGACAACTGTGTCCAGGCTGTGCACTGTTGATACTGTATTGGAAATAATTGTTTCTGCTCCGTAGAGAGGTGAAAATCAAAGAAAAAGTGACCAGAAGGGAACAGCAACATCAAAGACTTTAGAAATTGTTTCAGGAAAAACACACATGCAAATTAAGGTCTGTGTCTGTTATCCAGCTGTGTCTTGCAGGCAGGGAATACTGCTGGACTGAAATCCTTAAGCACCCAACCTGACGTTCTTTACACTACAACACAGAATCAGATACTGTTGCTAGGCTTTTCTAAATAAAACGTGGCCTTACACATTTTGGAGTGTGATGACACTTTAAATAATGCATTTCTTTGATTATTTCTGTACTATTCAGTAGCTGCACGGAGGATCACATTGCAGTTGAAAGTTAAAGCCTAATTTTGAGTGATCCCGAGTCAAGGGGAGGTGATGGTGTTCATTACATCTAGCAGGCAGAGTTGCACATCTCCACCCATTATCCACCTCCCACACAGAAGAGGAGCTGCCCCCACTGTTCAAGCAGCTCCAGCCACAGCCTTATGGTATGAGATGGGTTTGTTCTCCACAAGCCTGCTGCTGGAAGAAACCTTTTCTTTTGTTCTTTTCCCCTTCCTTAAAGTAGGTCAGAATTGACATAAACAATGAAAAAAAAATACATGGAGAAAGCATTGTTGTGTGTGGTCCAGGGACCTGGCCTAGGGAGTTTGCACAAAGCTCTCCTTTTGCCTGTGCTGTCTGGTACTACACCACACATGTGGCTCAGAGGGTGCAAGCATTCCTCTTCTCCGTGGCAGCAAACAGCAGCCTGCACTATTGGGCAGTTTCCACAGAATGGAGCTGTAGGTTTAATGCTCATCCAGGAAAGGGAATCCAGGGCTCACCCATCTTGGGGAAATGGTTAGTGTAGGAAACAATTTTTGATGCAAATACTCTGGCATTGGCACAAGTGGCATCCCTCTGGAAAGAAAGGATTAATACCCCATGCCTTATTAAGAGAATCATTAGATCAGAGCCTGAAAGTTAGGCACTCTTGAGTATATTTTCTCTGAAAATTGCCATTTGCTGTCAATATCTGTGTCTAAAGTAATTAGGGAGACTCCTAAGGAATGTTTAGATTTATGAATGGGTCTTTTGGAAGATACTCTGAAGATTACTGGGTGCTTACATCTAACTTACTGGCTTTTGCTGGGAGTTACGTATTTATGTTTGTCTGATTATGTAGAATTAAAAACAAACTTAGTCATGCAAGTACAAATTGAAAATGAGGACACGAACTGCATCTCCCTAGCAGGCAGACACACAGGTGAGCATTTCATCAGCTTCATAAGGAAGGACACAGGTTGCAGGGCTGCTTGCAAGAACAGACCCATCCTATACATCCCATTACCAAAGCACTATCCATGCCATATTTTGTCACATTACAGTTAATTCATTAACACTTTATATCACTACTGATTCTACTTAAACACCCAGTAAACAGATTTTTGTTTCACATTATAGTTTCCTTGAAATGAGCAACCAGACTACTCTAGTTTGATTTAGAGTTGAGCCTAAATGCCATCGTTTGATTGTGAATTACAGTCTTCCAAAAGTTTATTTGCTTAAGGAACTAACCTGGACTTCCCCAAAGAAAAATGGTTTCCAACAGGAAGGACAGTCTGTATTACTACAGACTGAAAAACACAGTTGTCTGATTATAACTGTAAAATACAGTTGTCTGATTGCATCTAAGAAATTCACCCTTTTTTTAATACAAAAGAATAATTTAAAGCTCTTTACGATTGTGCCATGAGCATGGTTGTCACTCAAGATTTCCACTGACTTGCTAGCAGAAGATTGTGAGTGAAGAACCACCTTAAGGTGCTGGAGTTAGCTCTGAAATCTCACCTGCCAGAAAGGAACAGGGCTAGCCTGTACCTGGCCTAGAGGATTCAGGAGTGAAGGTGATGACAGCTAAATTATTACAAAAGGCTTCCTCCCAAGAATCACCATCTTTGGCACCATGAGAGGGAAGAAAGCAACCAGCATTTGTAAAGTAATGGAAATAAATCCCAAACACTAGCACTTGTGCAGCAATTACATGGAATATTTATCACCACTGGAATGAATGGTGATCTCTGACCTTCTAACATTATTTGCAAATGAATCCATTAGTTACAACTGCTTCTCTTATCAGTACACAAGCCATAAAGCATTGCAGTCCTTAGCGTAGATGAGCAAGAGAAGAGATTAGTTGTGTTTGTAGTAATGAGTGAAAAAGGAAGTAGGCTGGGGGCACGCAGTGAGACAGTTGTTAAATTTAGTCCTTTAGAATGCAATTGCTACAGCAAGCCAAAGAATAACTCTGCAGCTTGACTTGGACTGTTGCAAAGGTTTGAGTTTAAAAGAGCAGATTTTTGTAGTTAAGTCAATACTGGCT
Organism: Entomyzon cyanotis; assembly: GCA_024500445.1. Classification (NCBI taxonomy): domain Eukaryota; kingdom Metazoa; phylum Chordata; class Aves; order Passeriformes; family Meliphagidae; genus Entomyzon; species Entomyzon cyanotis. The sequence goes on from JAKEPQ010000852.1 coordinate 7,319,069, forward strand.
TCTGGACTGCTTTTGTTCTTAGCATATTTAAGATGCATCTACAAAGCCAACTTACAAATTAATAAATCTTTCCTTTAATTCAGTCTGCCAAGAACAAAGATAGAACACTAACTACTGCAGGAGCCATGTTAGTGATGTAAACCAAAGGTCTGGGGATTAAACAAGGATTACTGAGCGCTAAATCAATGTGTTTCCTTTTCTGGCTGTGTGTCTGTGGTGTGAAAGTATGGATCATCACATAAAACACGGCACATGACTGCCTGGATTAATACTAGACAATGTTACGGCAGTGCTGAGACACAAAGTGTGATGTTCAAGCATGACCACTGTGCTACCAAGTGACAGCCATGACTAAGGAAGAAGGCAGGGAGGTTTCTGCTGCTGCGTAGTATTCTGAAATTCCAGCCTGGGTCCCCCTACTACAGTTTTTCCAAGTAAACTTGGCTGTGCTTGTCCATGTCCTACTCTTCTGGGGCATGCTGGAGGTTTCTTTTATAATGTGAAGAAAGCTATCCAGAATTGAGATCATCCTTGGTGGGGGCGGGCTTGACAATTCATGTAAGGAACTCACAGTATCAGTTAAGTGAAAATATAATCTCTCTGTTGTGAAAGTTTTGCTCACCTGATTAATGATAATATTAACTATATCTGTACATTCTGTCTGCAGCGCTATGTACTGCTTTATTCTGACCTCAGAGGAATTTGATTTGCAGTTTGGTTTATAAGAGGAGAAAGGGGAGGGAGTGGTTAAATTGAAACAAAGAAGCAACTTGTCTCTCTGAGTTAGGTGATATGAAGATCGTGGAAATTATGAAGGGCTTTGGAGCAAACCACCAGCAGCAGCCAGATTCTTTATGGGAAAAGGACAAGGATGGCCGGAAGAGTACCTGGTGGAACCATACAGTGATAGGTCTGGCTTCTAAAACTCATATACCAGCTCATTTCAGTCTCAGACATATTTGCTTCTACTTCCCCAGCATCTTTTTTTAAAGGTGTTGGTACATTAGGAAATCCTGTAGACCACAGCATACACCTCTAAATAAGCCCGTGTTCATGCAGAGGAGAGCATATTTATTTCTCTGCTATGAAGAGTCAAAAAACCAGAAGCTGCAGTGCCACATGGGAGAGCAGCAGGAGGGACTGAGGTCCTGAAAGAGCCACATGCACTGGAAAAGAACCATCCCAGAGTATGAACTATCTCCTTACAGGAGATTGATTGAGCCTGATTAAGTCCAGATCAGGGAATCCAATGTGGATGTTCAAATCGTGAGCCATTTTTCTCCCCCTCAACTCTGGCATCTCACACATGCAAAAGAACATTCTGCAGGCACCCAAGGCACTGCTTGCTATAAACATGTTCTGACACAGGTAAGAGGTGGGTGAGCTGGGTCTATGTAATAACTTTAAACATGACATTTTGAGAATGTGGCCATGGCATTTGTCCTGATGGTAATTTAAAAAATTGCTGATACGAACTCCCAGTGATTCATGGATGCATTGTTTGTGTTCATGGAAAAGCATCTAGGCTGCTCTTAACATAACACTTAGAATAAGTATAGTCTGTTCATAATTTTTTGCCTCAGATATTTTGATGGCATGCAGACTTGGCATCCCACTAAATAGAGACATTGAGTCTTTATAGTTTTATCTCTTGAGCCCATCTGGTTTGAAGTAGTTGACAACAAGCAGGAAAGGGAATAGAATGAAAGACTCACTTCATGTTTGCTGAAATAAAATAAATGTGTAAGGCGGTGCTCAAGTAGAACCAGCCTGGGAGAAGGGCCGCCTTGCCCCACCCCTCCTCTGCCCTCTGCAAATGACTGGAACGGGACGGCTTTGCCTGCAGCCCCTCCACTCTCAGTGCTGGTTCTTGCTGCCCATGGTTGGAGCTCACACCTTAGACAAAGGGCAGCTGAAGCAGCCAAACCGGAGCATTGAGAGAAGAGGAACCATCTGCCCCCTGGAATGAGGAACAATGGGAACATGAAGCAAGTGGAGTAACAAAGCAAACACAAATGCTGAGCCCCTGTCCTCTTCTGTCCACTGAAACACCCACTGGTTGGTAGCCAGGAGGAGCTTCAGTGAGAAGGAGTACTCTGCAGGAAAACATTGCCTTTCCTTCTCCATCTCCCAGTGACCACTAAGAGCTGTTCACAGAGCTGTAGAAGCCAGGCTGGAGGGGACGTTACAGGTATTGCAGAGACACACAGTGTGCCCTGTCACAGAGGGGAGGGGAGGTTGTCCTTTACCAGCTCCAGTTGCGCTGGGAGCAGAAGACGGAAGCTTCTCTGCAGCCTGGAAGGATGTCACAACACGTAGTAGCAAGCCTTGAAAATGTGAATGGTCTCTTCTGTCTATGCTACTCCATCTCCTTATAGAATTAGGTCCTAAATGTGACTTTTCTGCCTCTTGTTCTTAATCACTTTGTTACTAGCTCAAATTTATAATTTTAAGCTAAATAGAAGTGAGTGATTTATTGTAATTATTTTGTATAGGCTGCTCTTAATAAACTTTTTTTTTTTAAATCTGGAAAAACATTTAATTTCCCATATGGAAAGAGCACATTTATCATACTTTAGTTGGATATACTTGGCCAACTATTGCACATATATGCAAAACATATGTGACAAATTCAAGGCTGAATTTCATAAAACAGAAAAGCTATGAAATGTGATATAATAAATATATTACACAGACATATGTGGCCAATTTATAAAACTATGGTATCTTTGGTAAATTTATAATAGGTCATTTCTATTAATGGGGGGAATGAGTGTGTTTTTTTCTGGCATATGCAACACACATAGTACTTTACACAGCCCTCCTGAAGGACAGTGGGCCTTTGGAGAGCAGACTTGTACGTGTACGTACATTGTGTATATGGGACACGTCTGTGTTTTTCAAAATTGACGTATATCTTCAAAACCAGCTCTTCCTTTTTGCATTGATTGTTTATGCAAAATACTGGGCAGGAAAAAGAAAGTATGAAATACTGTTATTTGAGATTTGCAAACCCCTCATACACTATCTAGATTCCTACCAACAATGGGTGTCTCGCTGTAACAGACAGCACATTTTATATGCACATGCTGTGCTCATGATAATGGCAATAATAGAAATCTTTGGGTACAGTCACTTTCACCTGGTTTTGTCAAACACCTGTGTAAATTATATATCTTACCAATCAATTGAATTGGAATGATTAAATGAAGAACAAAAAGCATATGTTTAGAAAAACGTTGCATTCACACACAACCGCTCTACACTCGCAGACTGGACTCCTAAGAACACCAGCTTAGAGCAACGGCTGAGCCAGTGCTGGCTGAGTATCCTCAAATTGTAACTCACAGGTGACTGCCTCTCCTTATTTATGCCAGCAGCGTTTCAAAGACCAAATCTTTGCTTTAAACCCCAAATCTATATTTTCCTCTCAGACTGCGTATTTCCCAGCTCCGGCAGATGAAGTTCTCATTTTCCGCACGTGCAGGATCCACTGCGTGCCATGCCCGGCTCTTCCCTCTGGAGGGAGCCGGCTCTTCAGGCAGGGCCGGCCGGGGTGCGCGCAGCATCTTCCTTCTCCTCCACCGCGGCCGCGGGGCAGCAATAGCTGCAGGCACCCCTCGAAGTGACCCTCGGGGCACATTGGGGGTGTCCCTGCCCACACCGGCAGTTCCACACAGGTCAGGGGCCTGTACTTCCTCCTCTTCAGGAATTCTTCAGCTAGAACTGTGTAGGTAGTCCCCATCAGATGCCTCTCAGCATCCTGAGGTGTTGGCATCTCTTCAGTCAATGTCAAACACACATACACATGGCCATGGCCAGGGGAGCAAGGCCAGGACGGCAGGTCAGGCCGAAGCACCCGTGGTCTCAACGCGCTGCAACGAAACCACGTTTGGTTTCAACCCATCAGGAAATCGCACAACAGAAGACAAAGCACAAAGAACCAGCACCTGTATGTGCACACGCCCTCCAGCCCAGCCGTGTTCAACAGGCTCACGGCAGCTTTTTGAGCTCTTTGGCCGATGGTGCTGAAAACTGCTTTGCAGGTACTGCTGCATTTGCTCTTCCAGCCTCCTCAGGCAGCAGGGCTCAGCTTCCACCCCGAACCCTAACCTGTTTCCAGTGGCCACAGGGATCCCTTTACAAGGCAGAAAGTTACACAGCTCGAGTGAAGCTGCTTTTCTTATTCCTTCCAGTCCAAATCAAGGTGCGACTGCCTGCCGGTGAGGGATCCAGCATCACAGGCTGAAATCCACTTGCTGGAGAGAAGGAGGAGTGTTTGGCAGGAAGTACAGTGCCCCAGCTGAGGTGGCCCTGAGCCACGTAGCCCCACTAGCCATGGCTGCTTGTAGGGATGCACTGGAAACTCGTAGCTTGTGGGAGACCCAACACCGTTCCCCAGCAGCCTGCAGAACACCCTTCTATGCTTACTACAGTCCTTGGGTCATTCTCTGTTCTGCAAGCCACTGTTAAACACACTGTAGCAGGAAGGAAGCCAAAGCAGTTGCTCCCCTGGCCATGGCCATGTGTATGTGTGTTTGACATTGACTGAAGAGATGCCAACACCTCAGGATGCTGAGAGGCATCTGATGGGGACTACCTACACAGTTCTAGCTGAAGAATTCCTGAAGAGGAGGAAAGACTAAAGAGAACATCTATGAAATGTGTAAAACAGTGTGCATGAACACCACAAATACACAGGAGTCTCATCCCCATGCTCCTATCCTACACTGAATTTAGTCAGATCCATTAGCAAGGAAAGAATAAAATCAACACAAAAAGCCATTTCTGAAAACTGGAGCTATCCCCAGTGTTTGGGTTAAGTGATTAAGCAAAGGCTGCCGTTGTTCTGCCTGCATGTGCCTAATCCTGGATTTATCCACTGAGCTAAGTGATGTGGTTTTCAGACCTCAGAAGCAATCAGTAAATTCAGCCTGTACCTCTGGAAAATAGACACATGGCTAATTTATTCTCTAACCCCATTTTGAAGAGAAAAAGAGAGCTTGTAACCTTCACACTTGGGCCTGTTTTACAGCAGCTTTTAAATACACAGTGCTTCGTGTGACTTGAGGTGAACACAAGTGGAAGTATTGCCTGGAAATGCTGCCACCTTCTTTCTTAGTATGTGCTGTGGACCTTGGTGACAGCATGGACTGAGTGAAGTTTAAGCAGACATGTAATCAAATCATACAAAGTCATTTGTCAAATGAATCTGAAATACACAGATAATGCATGGCCTATATATGATATATCCTGACCAACTGGCTGACAGGTAAAATGACGTTAAAGTGTCACAGATTTTCTGTGATTTTCAAAAGGCTTCTACTAGCCAACGTGCAGCATTATGGGGTTTTGTTTGTTTGAAGTGGGTTTTTTGTTGTGATAGAAAAATAATCCTTTTTGCTTTCCAGATCTGTAACACTCCCACCCAGTGAGACAGACACAGCTATGGAAGGAGGGACACCAGTCAAAGGCCTGAAGACTTTTGATTTAAGGATTAAAACATGATATGAAATAGACAAACATGCTTCATGTGAACATATATGAGCACCTTGCAGGTTAATGGCCTAAAAGCAAGGTTACAAATACCATTTTCATAGTTCAGACTGTAGCCTTGACACAGTTGCGTGGTCTCCTTCCCATTCAGCCCCAGGACTTCTGTAGTGGTTCTTTAGCACAGAACACAGACTAGTGACCCTGAGGGCTCACTGCCCACAGCCATAGCTTGAAGTTCTGTGGTTTTCTCTTCTTCTAACAAACATAAAATTAAAATACCTACAGTCAAGGCAAGGACCTTGAGCCACTTTTGTTAAGGGCACAGTTTAGTCCTGGCATCTTGGGTCATTCTATGTGTGTTTAAAGAAAACAGGTGCTTACCAACACAAACAGATCTGTTTTCACCTGGGAACCCCAACCTTGCAAACTGTTGTATTGTGATAGATACCCACAACCACAGGCACCTCCAGCAACCAGGGACAGAAGGGAAGGAGCAATCACCTATGGAGAGCCACTGTTTTTTCAGACTTAGATCTCTCCTTATTTCAATTACCTCATTTTGCAGGGGAGGCTTCAACTTAAGAGCAGACAAAATGATAAATATACACAAATAATCAAACAAGAAATGAAGGAAAGAAAGAAGAGGAAAAATATTTATAAATGTCATTGTCCAATGTCTTTTCAATTTAAATGAAATAAGATTATCTACATATATCTACAAATATCTACATGTATCTACACTGTTTGCAGATATGATTCTTTGGTTGTCTTCACTTTTTTTCCTATGCTGCAACTATCAAGAAGAAAAAAGTGTTTGTATAATCTTTGAAGGAAATAATAAATATAACAACTTCATTAAACATTTGACCAAAGCTTTGGCACTAATCAGTTTACAGATAACAAATCATACTGAAAATTCTGAAATAACAGCGGCAAAGCAATAGCAATAGAATACATTTGAGAACCATTTCCCACTGACTAATAATAAGCACAAGGCTATTTTACATCAACCTTTCTGAGAACATTAGTTATGGTTTAGTCAGACATTAAGAATCTCACAATTCACTGCAAATGTCAAAAAAAATACATATTTCTTGCACAAGTCTTTTTTATGGATCCAGATATATTTTTTAACAGAAAAAAATTACATAAAGTATTCATGGTAGCCTGTATCCCTTCTTAAACCTTTCCACAAAGGTTTTGGAAGCCCAAAGCCCACTGCCAGAGACAAAATAAACATCGCTATTAACACTGCCACCTGCACAAGGAAAAGAACACGTTTTAAAGGGCTTGTAATGAAAATGCACAAACATGGATGAATAGATGACTTTTAAAAAAATAACCCCCCATCTTTTAATAGAGTTGTGGAAGAATCAGAAAAGTGTTCATAATACTGTACACAGCTCAATCCCTTCTCTGAACTGAGAGAGCTGAGGAGCTGCTCAATACCTTCTCTGAACACAAAGGGACTGCCTTTGGTGAGCATCTGACAAAACCACAAAAACACAAGCCAGCTATTCAAAACACATCACTGGAGAAACTGTGATGAACAGGGCCATCTTTTTAACAGTAGGAACGACTACTGAATGAAGATATTACAGGAAAAATAAAAAAGTACTTACCAGCATTAAGAGAGAAGATGCAGCAAGCAGGTAGTGCAGAATAGGTGCTTTGGGACTACTGCAGTTTGGGTCAGCCAAATATAAAGTGTGAGCCAGTCTGAGATAAAAACCCCTGAAGTCCCTCTAAAAGGCACCTCCACAGGAGAGCATTCAAGAGCTCGGGAAAGGATGCAGGAAGGCAGGAGTGTGTGAGGATGCCTGAGAAGCAGCTGAGAACACACAGCCTGAACTCTGTGGATATTCCCCCACCCCCAGGCTGGTTTCTAGACCTTTGCATCTATTGTTGGGAAAACAAGATGCAAACACAGCTGCACGTGGCTGTGCCCTTGGCCACAGGCCCTTCTCAACAGCTCCAGAAAATGCTGCTATGGATAAGGCATCCCAGTTAACCCCAATGAATACGAGTGGGTCAGAGCTGGAGGAGAAGTGGGAAATTTGTTCTGGCAGTGAGGATTCAAAGCGTTCCCTTAAACTAAACTCTGCTTCTCCCTATAATCTCCTCAAAGAACCACCTGAGCCACCTGTGGACGAGGCCTCGGTGAGCCCCGGGTCGCGAGGGACTGACACCGGCATGTGCAGGACGGCTCACGGCTCAGGCCGGCCCCACAGCCCCTGCTCGGTGCTCACGGACAGCTCCCGTGGGCAGGAAACACCCGTGGCACCGCCAACACCGGCGGCAACACCAAACCTCCATCAGAAGACCCGGTGGGTGACCGTGAGGGAACAAGTCACTTCACCGCTGCCGCCTCCCCGTCCACCCACCGCATCCCAGCCGCCCGACGGTCCTCGGTGCCCGGCACGAACGGAGGCGCGGGGGAACACGGAGATAAGGACATATGGCTTCATTTATCAAAGTGCAGCCGCGGGTCACACCGCGATGGAGCTCCCGGCACCGCCGCCCTCACGGCCCCCGCGGGGCGGGGCGCTGGGCGGGGCCCGGCTGCCGGCGATTGGGCCATCCGGCTGTCGATCAGATGGCGCTGGCCAATCAGCTCACTCGTAAGGCGGGAGGCGAGGGAAAGGCGGGAAGGGGGAGGGCGGTGTCTCTCGTGCCGCCGGTGCGCCGTTACCGGGGCCCGTAGTCGTAGCCGGCGGGCGCCCCGGCCGGCGAGTACATGTTGGCGGCCGCCGCCGCCGCGGCCGCCGCGTTCATGTGGTGGTGGTGATGGTGGTGGTAGCTGTGCCCGCGGATGCTGGGGAGGGGATAGGGTGCGGGCCGGCTCTTCGCCCCCAGGTAGTGGTCGTAGGCAGCGGCCGCCGCCGGCGGGTACTTGTAGGGGTGGTGGTGCAGCGGCTCCGAAGCGGAGGGCTCCAGGCGCAGTTCGTGGTGCGGCGGACTGGGCCGGCCGCCTCCCGCCCCGGCCAGCGGCACCAGCCCGCCACCTCCGCCCGGCAGCGCGGGGCTGAGCACGCGGGACATGAGCTGCTGGTGCGCGGCCTCGGCCTGGTGCAGCGCCGTCCCGCCCGCCTCCCGCTCGAACTCCCGCCGGCTCTCGGCAGCATCTGCGGGGGCAACAGCGTCAGTGCGGCCGCAAGGGTGGGATGCGCATCCGAACACACGGGAGAGAGGCGCGCGAAGGGAAGAGCGGGGCGTGCAGCAGCGGCATGCGGTGGGAACGGGACTGGCGGGACGGGACCTTCTGACTGCGATAAGTGGAGCTGAGTTGACTGACAAGCTGGTGCACGCCTGACATTTTTGCAATTGTGTAACACTAAACAAATACAGACTTCCCTTTATTTTGCAGGCCCGGAGTGCGTTGGAAGAAAGGCCTTCGGTTGTCTTTGCAGTTGTTTGCTCTGGGTAATGGAAAAGCAGTCAATGAGCAGAGGTGCTGTTCGACCTGACTGCAGCTCCTGAATGGAGTGGGTCGGCCCTGAGCGCGCTGCCGAGGTGCATTAAAAGGGCAATGCGGGAAGGAACCTGTGGCCAGCACTGCATCCCTGTCTGAAAAGCTGAGTCTGTTGCCAAAAAGTCGAAAATGGGACTCTAAAGGCAAAGGGCAGTGTTTTTTAAAGCAGCAAAGTTTTTTAAGCATAGCAACAGTAAGTGTTGTAGTCCGAGGAAGAATGAATTAGGCTATGAAGGTGTGTCTGTTTAAAAAATTGGTGTTAGCACAAAGCTCATTAGCAATGGTGCTGTGCACCAGTGTGGTGAGCAAGGCTGGCCCCAAGCATGCATGCACGGGCCATGCAGGCCAACAGTGCCTGGGTGATGGGCTGGTCTAGCCATTGGGGGCTCTCACCTTTCTCTGTCCCATTCTGGTGGGCCGGGGAAGAGACTGGGTTCCGGGATCTGGCAAAAGCGCTCATGAGAGGAAGAGCCCCTGGCCTGTGGTTCCTGGGCCTGGAAGAGGAAAGGGAGAAGTGACAAAGAGCTGATGGTCCAACAGAATGAGCAACTGGAGCATTGCCTCTGTGAGCTGGCAGCTGGCAAATGGGGCCCAATACAGTGTCCCCCTCCATGCAAGCCTAGAGCAAATGTAAGCTGGGCAGATGCATGTGAAAATAGGGTGAGTGGGGTGTAACCATAATCAATAAAGGCACAGCCTTACCAGTCCTCAGGGTCGCAGTCTCTAAATCCCTTGGCAAAAGGGTTGCTGGCGATTTTCAACTGTGTGATCTGTAAGGAAAAGTGGCAAAATGTCTCAAAGCAGCACACGGAGCTCCCTGGCCAAACAGCAAGTGTGTCCCTGACCAGGCTTTGGGACTCAGCAGTGCTTGGTGTAACAGAGAGGGTCCAGGTGGAGCCAGGGTGTTCTCTACCACAGATCACAAACGTGTGCTTTCCCTCTGTTAGAAAATGTGGGCTAATATGCTACCTAATATGAGTTCAAGGTGAAGGGACAGGCAGTCTGAGTCGGCTGCAAAAGCTGAGTAAATGCACTTGTAAGAAAATGCCACATTATATGGGTCACCACTGGAACAGCTAAGACAAATCACTGGATAAATCATACTTATGTATTTATTTAATTCGCCGGGGAGAAGGCAGGACATTTTCTATATTTAAGCAAATCCACGGATAAAGTATGTGATTGTGAGTTTCCGGAATGGGTTGAAAAACAAACTTTAAGCCCCTCAGTGACAGTTCCAGCCTTAGAGGTCAAACTGATAGAAAGCAGGAGAGAAAGAGCAGCTGTCCGGAGCCATCAGGCAAATGCCAGCCGGGGAGGGACTCCAGAGTCCCTTAAAGGCACAGCCTTGCTCTGGCCTCGCTGCCTCCACCGGGGTGAGGTGCAGCCCGACCGCAGCATCCCGGGAGAGACCTCAGGTCGATTTGCTCGGAGCCAAAGCAGAGGGTGACACTGCCGCCGGCCGCTCAGGGACCGCCCCGGGACACAGTCCCGGCCTGGGTGGCATCGGCACGGAGCGAGGCTGTTCCGAGCAGCGCCGAAAAGCCCCCGCTATGAAATTGTATTTGCACTCACTGCTGGGATTCCTGCTCTTTACGTTACACTGATGCGATTTAAAGGAGCAATTGGATTAACTGCTGCCCAGAAATCCGCATCAGACTGGGGGGCGGGGGGAGGTTTGTTTTGTTTCGTTTTGTTTCGTTTTGTTTCGTTTTTAACATATAATTGTATTCTGGGGAGGGACAGAAAGCTACGAACTTAAGGCAATAAAATCGCAGATTTATCCAAACAAATTGTGAGTGACATTTCGCAGCGGGAAGCCTGCAGTTTCCCCACTAGCCCCTGTCTCGGGTTTACATAGGTAATGAGGTCCCTCAGGCGCGGGGAAGCTGGCGATGGGGCTAGAGCCCACGTCGCTTCCTCGGCGTACACCGATGCAGCTCGGTGCAGCTCCCCGGCTATCGGGTTCCTTGCGCTGCCCGGAATGGGTTTAGCAGATGAGGAGGAGAAGGCGGGAATACCCCCAGCCACCCCCGCAGCCCGGCTTCCAACCCGGGAGCCGGACGAAGGAGCTGAGCCAGCGCCGGATGCACCCGCACCCACGGTACCTCCGGGGCGACCCCAACCCCCGCTTTTGGTTGCCCCGAGCTCCGCTGCTGCCTCACCCGGTGGTTCTGGTAGGCGGTCACTGCTGTGAAGCGCGTCTCCTCGAAGACGAAAGTTTTGAAATTCTCCTCCGCATACTTCTCGCTGTCTTTCCGGGGGTCCACGTAGACCACGTGAAAACGCGGCTGGTATCTGTGCATGGAGTTCAAAATGATCTGAATGATAAAACGAGCAAGGAGACAATAACTGATCCAGGCGGAGCATGGAGAGAGGAGAGTGCAGCCACGGCCCTGCCGGCTCCCCTGCCCGGGGCAGCCGCAGGGCTGCGGGAGAATCGGGGTGTGGAGCCACCGGGAGGGGCGCGGGCACGGTCACCCCACGGAAATCACGGCGCGGGGAGTTCCCACCCGGTGCAGCCCCGTGTTGGACATCTTCCCCCGGGAACACTTACATGCCCGTTGTCATCCAGCAAATTGTTGGTCAGTTTGAGCTTATCGAAGGAAACGATCTGCTTCATCCACTGCGCTCCTTTGGCCGGGGAGTCCGGGTGGTAATGGACTCTCCCGGGGGTGGCGGGATCGGCTTTGCCGGCCACCAGCCACGAGGAACTGTGGAAGGCGTACCTGCAGGAGGGGAAGGCACCCTCAGCCGCGGCCCAGGGAGCTCTCGCCTGCGTCCCTGCAGCGGCGCCCCGAAGGGCTGCAGCACCCGCGGCCCCGCAGGACCGGCCCGGGACGATCCCCCCAGCCCACCGAGGGAGAAGCACCGCCTCTCCATCACTCCCGCTTCCTACAGCCACGAGAGGAAAGAGCTCTTTTCCGCAGCCAGAATTGTTGCGGTGGGGGGATATAATATTTTATCAGGTCGGTGATGGAACTGCCGTGAGAGAAGTCTGCAGGATGGAGGAAATTTATAGCTACCCGTGTAGATTTGGAAGAGAAGCCACAAAAGCTCCCCCTTCTTATAAAGAAAAGGGTGAAAGAGAGCCCTCTATACAGTAATATTCTGGCTTTAATTGAAGAGTGGAAAGTTGTGTGTAGATTAATAGCAGGTTCAGAATTTAGCAGCCTTTTTTCATTCTTTCAAAGTACATATTCGACAGTAACATTTAAAACAGAGAAACCAATCTTCTATACACGTGTTTACTTTAAAAGCCAGTGTTTGCACAGGGGGAATTAGACACCATTGGACTTGAGCAGAAACATTACTTTTTAAAGATATACTCAATTGGATGTTATATATCCTACTTCCCTTGACAAGCAAACATTTCTAGGACGCCCTGAGAATTTGGATATCTGTCTAAATATTTATATATCGAACCCTGTGATTCCTATGCGGGCTGCCTGCTCGGCGTCCTGATCTAAAGCTAAATACATAATGCGCCTTTCACTGTCTTAAAATTAAAGGGGCTCCAAACCAGACCGCATCGCTGCCTTGTGAACTGACAGTTTCCAAGGTCTTCCTACACTGCCGCTGGAAACAAGGGCAGGGTTTTGTGGCTTGGGTAGCTGGTGCCTTTCCAGAGAGCAAAACCCACTCTCTTCACCCAAGCACCAAGTAAGTTCCCCAGCAAGCATGGCACAGCTCCGGGTCACCCACTGAGAGGCTACAGCACTGAAGGAGTACCGAGGGGATTTTTGTTAAGTGGCAAAGGGTGTTTGCCGGTGGAGACGTGTAGCAGTGCGACAAGGAGAGTTTTCTGGGCAGGACGAGGCAGCTCCTGCCCTGTGCCTATGGAAACCTGCCCTCCTGCCCACGTCGGTCTGGCCGCGGCTGCCTGCAGTTTTGGTGCAAAGGCTGAGGGTGTCCTGCGGTCCGTGCAGCCGCTCCTGGCCCCAGACTCGTTGCAGAGTGTGAAAGAGACCCCAAGTCAGCCACATCCTGCGTTCCCTCCCTGTCTCGCACCGACAGGTGTCATGCCCAGCGGCACATCCCCGAACCCCCGGAGGGCAGGAGCAGGGGGTGAGCAGCGACCCACCAATCCCTACGGCTCCAAGTACAGCGGGACAGGCTAGGTATTTGTTACTTGCCGGTATCGCTTGTCGTCCACTGGGACAAAATCCATGAGGAGCATGTAGTCAGCCATAGGGTCCATCCCGAATATCTTCACCTGGAAGGTGGGGAACATGCGCCTGGCACAGAGAGGAGAGACAGAAGTGCTAAGTTGAGGACAGCGGGGAGCCCTGAGGGGCCAGCGCAGGTCCCTTCCCCTCCAGCTGCTCTGATACCCGCCCGGTTGCGATGACAAGTCCCCTCGCAGAAACCACCGGTCAGAGGAAGAGGTACATCCACCCCAGCTGCGTGGAGAGAGTGTCTGCCGTGTTCCCTAGCCCTCGGCAGCATCCCAAAGGCGAGCCGGGGCAGTCCTGCCTCTCCTGCCGGCTCTGGGACAGTTTGTATCAGACACCTGAAATGCCCCACTGCGGTGGAACGGAGAGGCCAGGGGGAACTAACTAGAGCATCCTCGGCCTTTGCTATGGAGAGATCAAGTGAAAAGAATTTCTTCCCCCTGGTTTTCCCATCATTTTAGCTGACCTGACTGGAGGCAAATGCAAGGCATTACCCTGTCTGCAGACCCATACCCTAACCCGGAACAGAGCCTCGGGAGTCTCGAGCAGCCCGTGGGGCATCTAAGAACTCCTGCAAACGACACGAGGTGATCGAGCTCTCACTTGTGCAGCTCCTGGACCCACCAAACTGCGCCCGTTCGAAAGCAGTGGTTGCAGCAGCAGCGTGGCCCCTGGGGCCAGCGGGAGACCTCTCGGCGGGGAAGGACTAGAGGGCAGCGGGGATCTCCCAGAAAGCCCTGTCTCGAGTCCACTTGATTGCGAGGGCCCGGTCGGGCTCCCGGTCCCCGACCTTTGCGGGACGAAAGGAGAGCGGAAAGGAGCCCAGGGCTCCCGAGAGGGCAGGTTAGCCCCCGCGGCTGCTCTCCCCGGTTCTGCTCTGCGCCGTCCCCCGGGGACCCAAAGCTAAGGCGAAACGCTGATCGCTCAGGGAGGGCATGATTTCCTCAAGCGGCTGAAGGACAAATGCGACCGGCGGTGGGCTAAGGGAAGAGGCCGGGAAAGCCCACCCGTCCCTCCCTCCTGCATCTGCACACACCCGGGCCAGGGCCTGGCCCGCGGTTCCCCGGCGGTTCACACCGAAGACGTGCCCTGGCGTCGGGGCTTGTTATGCCTTCGTTTCGTTTTACATAGTAAACCAAGCAAGCGACGGTGGGCAATATTTCAGGAACGGGGTTTGCAGCCATTTAAAAACCTAAGTCCTAACCCCCCCTGAATAAACAGCCCGATCAAACCCAGACACAGAGAGCCCCCCCCCCTCCCCGGCTTGTTCTCGGGGCGCACGGCCGGACCTGCTGTTCTGTGCCGCTGTCCCCCTCGGAGGGGAGATAGGGCAGCGCGCCTCTGGCTCCGAGCTCTTCCAGACCGGGCCCAGCACTGCCGGGCTGCATCGGGATCGGGCGGCTGCGTCTCCCTCTCTGTAAAGCTTTAGCAAACTCTGGAGGACGTTTTCAGTCGCTCCCTCTGGTATTATTATTTTTAAATGTGTAAAAGCCCCCATTAGCTCAAATTCCGGTGTTTCTTGTTTTAAAACTTAGTTTTAAAACAAACAACCTGAGATGATAAGACCCATCTAGACAAACAGCAGGGCCAGCCCAGAGGCGCTGGGAGAGAATAGGCTTTGCAGCGCCTTCCCCGAGCCTTTTCCTGCTGGTTTTACCCCGTTTTCTCCTGTTTTTACTCGCCTGTCTGGAGATTCGACAGTGTCATAAAGTAAACGAAGAAAAGGGTGGGGGAAAAGCCCCCGATTCAATTCGAGTTGGTTAATTTCTGAAACCTTTTGAAGTTGGATATTTGCAATCTGTTCACTCTTCTGGGAGAGCTAAGAAAGCCAGATCATGAACTCCTGTTTGTAGAGAGCCTCCGCCTGGAGCCTGAGCGACCTTTTCCGCTAAGGAAAGCAACGCCGAGCCCGGCGCCGGGCTCAGGGGCCGCGGCCGGAGACAGCGGACTGTGCGACCCGGCGCCGGGGCAGGCACCGTCTGCGGGAAATCCCACCCGGGTCCCGCAACGCAGCGCCGGCTGCTTTTGCACCGGGCACCACGGTAATTGTTTTATTTTTAGAAATCGCTATTTAAAAAAAAAAAAAAAGAAAAAAGAAAGAAAAAAAAGCAACTGTGTACATGTACACATATTTCATTTTTTGAATCTTCGGGACCCCCAAAATCGCTAGCGGGAGAGCGGGAGCGCACGGCCGCGGTCACCGCTCTTGCCAGACCGTTCGGAGCGGAGTCCGACCCTCTCCCCCGGCCATCCCGCCGCAGTCAGCCCCGGGGCGAACTGAGAGCAAGCAACGGGGGACTCCTTAATTTGTTTGTTTTTCTTTTCTCCCCGCCGCCGGATCGCTTTAAACCAAGGGAAGAGTCAAAGCCTGGACAATTCGCAGCTCTGCCCGGAGCCTGGCGGGGAAAGTTTCGCAGTTCTGCCAGAGCCGCCGCGGCCGCGACGCTTCTCGGGAATCTCCATTAAATGCAGTAACTAGCAACTGCAACTGGGACTCCTCTTCCCCCATATGTTTCGCTCGTTTCTAACGCGATCGCATTAGCCGCTTTCTTTGTTCCCTGGCCGGGAGCGGGGTCCTGGCCCCGGAACCGTGCCGCGGTAGCCGGAGCAGAGCCGAGAGGAGCCGGGCTCAGCCAGGCTCGTTACTCGCTAACCGGGAAATGCAACAGCCCTGGAACACGCTTCAAGGTGCAGAATTAGGGTCTGTTCGCGTCTCCGCCGGAAGGAAAAGATCTGCCCGTGCTAAGAATGTATTTAGCAGGTTTTGCACGCTTTGTGTGTTCATTTTTTCTGTCCCCCGTGTCGTTGCTGTTCGTCCCAGGAGCATGCACTGTGCTCCATAAACACGGATCTAAGTCCCGTGCGGGGTCACAGCCGAAGGCGCCCGGAGGAGCACAGCGCCCTTTCCAGCGGGAGTGAAACCCAGTGCCCTGCCTGCCGTTCCCCGCACGCCTTCGCCGTCAGCCCGCAGCACCCGCGCGTTGTTCCGCAGCACCGAGGCCTTCGGACCGCAGGAGCCCGCAGATTTCGCCCCAGGAGAAGCGCAAGGATCAAATGACGGCGACCGCTGGGCCAGGCCGCTCCGCGACTCGCCCTTGGGCAGCTTCAATTTCCCCCCAAAACTGCGAATTCAACCGCTCACGGCCGGACTCCCCCACCCCGACTGGCCTGGGTGCCCGGGTCCGGAGGGAGCGGCTGGAGAGCCGGGGCCTCTCGGGAGCTCCGCACTGACCTTCCTGCCTTGGTGACGATCATCTCGGTGCCCAGCTGGTTGAACTCGTCCCACAGTGCCTTCATCTCTAGCTGAACGCTCACGTTGGCTACCTTCGGGTTCTTCTTCACCGGCGCCTTGGCCCCGGCGGCCGCCCCCGCGGAGCAGCCCGAGACTGCAGCCGGCCCCGCAGCGGCTCCCCCGGCGCCCTCGGGCTGCTCGGGGCCTGGGGGCTGCGGGTTGGTCCCGGCGGCCGCCGCCGCCCCGCCGAAAGAGTAGCCGTGCTGAGGCTGGGGCGGCGGGTGCGGGTGCTGCTGAGCCGTGCAGGGTTCGTAGTGCGGCGGCTCATGCTGTCCGTACGGGTCCCCCGGGGAGGGGGAGAGGTGGTACCCCCCGGAGGCGTTCAGGCTGCTCAGGCTGTTGGCCGTGAAAGCTGCAACATCGCAAAAATGGGACAGCTGGGTGAGCCAGGGGCTGGAGATAGCTGAAATCATTCCAAAAACAGGCGGTCAGGGCTCCGCTCCGGCTCCCGCTTTCCCCCCAGCTCCGCGCCGCTCCGCGCGGCCCCCGCCTCCGCACCGGCTCCGCGGGGTGCCCTCCGCCTCCTCTCCTGCCCCGCGCCCAGCCCAGCGGGGCGCCTCCCCCTTTCCGCTTTGCTTGGCCCCAGCCCCGCTCCCCCCGGGGCAGGCGGGGAGCTCGCTACTCCCGCTGCCTGCCTGCTTCGGCTCTTTTTTTTTTTTCCCCTTTTTTTTCCTCTTCTTTTTTTTTTTTCCTTTGCAAACATGAGAGGTCTGCCAAGAGCCGCGGCGGTGCAAAGCCCGTGCTATCTCTGCAGGCCTCCCTCGCCACACACCACTTGGGACAAAGCAAACTCCCTCCTTTCAGCCCCCCATTCAAAAAACGGGGGGAAAAAAAAAAAGAGGAGTGGGGGAACTCAGAGAAAGAAAACCGTCTCTTATTTCCGTGTAGCTACGCTGCTGCAGGTAACGTCCCTCGCTCTGGAGCCGCGGGGCTGTGGCTGACAGGGGAAGTCAGATCTGGTTTGGCAATGCCCCATTCCTTCCATCCCCGGACGAGAGAGGGGGAATAGGCTGGGACCAGAGCAAAGCTCCGGGTCCGTTCCGAGAAGCACCGGGACCGTCCCGGCTCAGCAGCCCTCGGCCGCCGGCCCGAGCGGGCCCTGCGGCGCATGACAGACCGCCCCGGGGAACGGCCGGCTCCTTCGGGTCCCCTCCGATGCTGAAGGGCTCCTCGAGGTCCCGAGGGTCTCTTGAGTTATTTCCGTCGCAGACCCCAGGCCGGACAAGGGCTGCAGAGCCGGTGGGAGCCGAGCCCCGGCCTGCCGCTGCCCCGGGCACGGCCGGCGCTGCCAGGGGATGCTTCAGCACCTCCGAGAAGACGCGGGTCCCAGCGGCGGAGCCGTCGAGAGCTCCTACAGGGCCACGGGCAATGCCTTTCTCTAAGGGAGGGCTACAGGGGCCCAAGCATGCCGGGACGAACGGCAAAGCCCCCTCCGATCGGTCCGCGGGCAGGCCGCATTCTGTGCGCTGCCCCTGGCCCGGCTGCCGGCCCGGGCCGAGCGAAAAACCCTCCGATACGCGGTTGCCGGTGGTCCCGTCCCCACAGCCCTGCGGGGCCGAGCGCGGCACTCACCTTCCATGTCCCTGGTGACGGTGCTGAAGTGCATCTTCTGCGGGCGGCAGCCGGGGCGGGCGGGCGCGCTGCGGCCGCCGCGGCGCTCCTCCAGCGCTCCTTTCCCTGCTTGCTCGGCGGCGGCGACTGAAATCAGAGAGGCGATACTGAAAGCATTTGCCTTGGGAGACAGAGGGCTGTTTTCGTCCATAGGGGAGACACCAATGCAGGAGCAGCAGCCGCGGCAGCCTCCCACCACGAGCCCCCCCTCCCACCCCCTCACTCCCCTCCTTTCTACCACACCATCCAGGGAGGTGCGAACGAGACCCCCTCCTTCCAGACGGGGGGGCGGGTGGGGAAGGGAAACTTAAAAAAACATAATTCCAACAGAAAACAACCTAAACCCTCTGCCCCCCCGGGAAGGGCGTTGGGGAGCAAGAAACTTCCCCGGGCCCTTTGCAGCAAGCGCCGAGCACCGCAACGGCAGACCGAGCTCTGTCAACGAGAGGGACTGGGGGGGCAACAAATAAATAATCCCACTTATTTCTTTTCCGGGGTCTCAATTTCTCCCGCACCCCAACTTTGCTCCCTGTGATTTATTAATTTATTTTCTGCCTTCCCTTCGCCTCAACCACCACCTCCTGCTTCTACCCCTCTCGTCCCCTCCTTTTCTCCTGCACGTAGGGAAAGTGTCTCCCTTATAGACGCTTTCCCCCATTCAGTGGCTGGGAGGCGTCACATGGAAGCCGGGGGTGTTTGCCTGCAGAAGCGGCGGCGGCGGCGAAAGCGAAGTGAAACTCCTGCCGAGACGGTGTCAAAGGGCTGGGGAGGCCCTTCCCCGCCTCCCGGGCACGGCGAGCGGCCGCCGGGGAGGGATGGGATGTGCTGCGGGGCGGGCGGAGGGGCCGGCGGTGTCAATCACGGCGCCAGGAGCCGGCCGACGGGAAGGGAAGAGCCGAGCCGAGCCGAGCCGAGCCGAGCCGAGCCGAGCCGAGCCGAGCCGAGCCGAGCCGAGCCCGGCGTCACGCTGCGGATGTCCGGCACCGAGAGAAGGGATTGCTCTCTTCCTCCAGCTCGCATGCACCGCAGGGCCCGGGGCTCGGTAGCCGCGGGGACCCGCAGTCCGAGCCGCCGCAACGGGCGGGGTCTGGGCACGTCAGGGTGCGCTGCGCGCACGGGTACCGCCGGCCGCTTCGCTCGGATGGTATCCCTCCAGCCCCGGGCCACTAAACCCCTAAAGCACCCGTTGGCGTTCGAGCATTTCCTTCGCCAAAAAAAGGGGAGAAAACGGAAAACAACGAGCAAGGCGGCAGGCGAACTCCTGCCCAGACCAGTGTGAGAGCCCGCTCCGTCGGCAGCACCTGCACGGCCCGTCTGGGCCGGGAGCCGCGCCGGGTTCCCGCTCCTGCCCCGGCGAGGACGAGGCGCTACTCACCGCCCGCTACCGGCCCCTCGGAGCGCCGCGGCGTTCCCCGGGCCCTTCCTTCGCATCGGCGCGGGGCAAGGCAACGTGTCCGCCCCGCCGGGCCCGGCCCGACCCGGGTACCAGTACCGGTCCCGGTCCGCGCTCCGGTGCCGGTCCCACCGGGCCGGTAGCTGCACCGAGATCCTGGGGAAGTGCCCCGACGGGGCGGGTGGAGCCGTGGGGCGCGCCGGTGGCTACCGTCGCGATGGGGGTTGCATAACCCGAGCGATGCGCGGAGAGCCGGAGTGAGCAAGCGGGTTATATATAGCTGCCCTGTCTGTAGCCTGCGGGGCTTGATTCTTCTGTTGAAATATTATCTTTGGATGTGGTAAAAATATTTGCAGAGAAAAATCTAGACTACTCGTACATATTTGAGCATATGTTCCTGCAGCTAACGGCATAAGGGCAGAGCGTGACATGATCGGTGTTTTGTTTCTTTTCTGCTGCTGCTGCTGCTGGCAGTGCGGTTCCCGGCCGGGGCAGCTTCTGTCCCGAGATCAGGGACACGCCACGGAGAAGAGTGTCCCGGTGCTGACCCGCGCTGCTCACCTGGCGGCAATACAAGAAGGAGGGGAAGGGATTTCGTTCAGGCTCGCCGGGGCAATATCGGAAGAAAGCGAGGAGTCGCGGGTGCGAACTCCAAGCCTCCTGGGGGAACTCAAGGGCTGATGCAAGCGGGACGCAGGGAACCTGCCCCTTCCCCGAGGTGCCTGGCTCTGGACAGCCTCTGCTCCAGGAGGAAAGAAAATATTCCCCCTGGAAATTAAGAAAAGACCCGAAACCAACGCCCCAGAGGAGTTTAGAGTTGCTGTCCCCACTTTAATTGCCCGCACCGTTTCCCAGGTTTATTCCTTCCTCCTTTCCTGCTTCTTACATAAAGCTCCAGCTGTAAGAGATGCCACGGCCGGGATGGACCGGTCCCTTGGCCTGTCCACGCGGCCGGTGGAGTAGGGGTTGAGCGGTGTCTACCAGGAATAGGGGACCCGCCGGGAATCGTTGTCGCTTGGGCGGCAGTGGAGCGGGTCCCCGACAAATCGGGGGGCTGCAACCCCGAAACCCCAAATCCCTGAGACAAGACCCCGCTGCCCCGCTCCCACATCCCCTGCCCAGTCTCGCAGCCACGCGGGGTTCCCACACGCGTGAGTGGCACCCGGCGGAGCTGAGACGATGGAGGGGAAAACCAGTCCTGGCTGCCCTGCGACAGGAACCTCGCAGGGACAGAACCCACCCGAAGGAGAGGGTGGCACAGCGGTGTGCAGCAAGCGAGGTCGACCCCTTTCCTGCACCCTCAAAAGGGCCTGTACCTAGAGGCCGCGTTTGACAGGCGTCCCGAGGATGCATGTCCCGTTCCTCGGTCACCGCCTTGGCGAAGCGGTGCAAAAGCGCATCCAGTCTCGACGAGGGGTTGCTAGCCCCGCCGTTAGCCATTACTGCTCTGCCCCTGGCTCTGCATTCGTCCGAAGGACGGGTGTCTGTGCTAGGATCGAGCCCGGAGGTTCTGCTCCCCGCAGGACACACCTCGCCCGAGCAAGGTTGTCCCGTCGCCTCTCCGCCCGGAACAGCGCGGTGCGAAAACGCCGAGAGCTCGACGCGGGAGAAAGGTTGGGACACCTCTCCCCTTTTCTCCTCATCCTCCGTGGACACACATCTGCTTCGTCCCGAAAAGCTCTAGCCCGACGGCTCAAAAGCCCGAGGAATGCAACGCGTGGCAACGACTTGTGCATTCCCCACGACGGCAACCCCCGAGGCAGCCCCCGAAGCCGAGTACCGCCGTGTCCCCGCCGCTCCATCACCTTTTCCCGACCCCCGGCGAGGCTTCCCCCCGCAGCAGACATCCGCTGCAACCCCCTCCCCTGTTTGGGCCCCGCACCCCTCTATCCTCCAGACCTTTCAGGCGCGGAGGGGGAGGACACGGGTGGCTGCTGCCTTCGTCCTCCCTCGCAGGGGTCTCCTTGTCGGCACCGCTCCCCACGGGCCAGCCTAGGTGCCCCTGGTCACGGACACTCACACCGAGCAACGGCCCTGTTGCTGCGGAAGTGCCCGGGTCCCCCAGCCCCGGTTTCTCCGCGCACCTCGAGCCCAGGCCGTGTTGCAGGTGCGTCGCGGCCCCGATGTGCTCTCCCCGCGCCCCCGGGACCTGGTTGGGATACAGCTCCGCGGTGCCGCCTTCCCTCCGTCCGCCCTTCGCACTCACCCCTCCGCCAGCATCTCTCCACTCGTCCCTCCCGCGATCCCTCCTTTCTGCCCGCTCCCGGGCCCTTGCCCGGCCCCGCCGTCCCTCCCGCCCCCCATCCTCTGCACCCCGGCTGGCCCCCGGCGAGCCCGGGCTTGCGGGGGGGCGCAGACTCTGCAGGGGAGCTGGGGGCGGCTCCGCACGGCTCCGCACGGCTCGGCTCGGCTCGGCTCGGCTCGGCCTTGGCACGGCAGCCCCGGATCCCCGCTGAGCCGCGGGGCAGCAAATAACTATCGGGAGGACAACGGCAACGAGCCGGGGCCGGGACCCCGCCGGGTCACTCCGCGCAACACAAGCGCTCATGCCGTGTCTCCGCACGCTGCTCCCATGAGCAGCTCAGGAGCGGAGCTCCGGGCGGGCTCCGACGGCCGGCCCGAGAGGGTGAACCCCGTGGCCCCGCAGCCCCTACCCCCCGCGGCAGCACCGCCCGTGCAGCACGGGAAAGGCTGACGCTGCCTCGCTGGTGGTGATTCTGCTGGAGAAAAAAAAACCCCGGTGATTTGTAGAGTTTCAACTAACGGGAACCGCGGACGTTTAAGGATTCGTTGTAAGGGTGGAAATAAAGAGGACACAGGGGACATCTCGGCAGGTGAAAAAAGCCAGAAGTTCCCGCGGCTACCGGGAAGAACGGGGATTTTCTGGCATCTAATTTGAGACTGTTATCGATGAGTACTGTTCTTATATTTACAGCCATCCTCGTTATTACTCCGGCTACGGCGACTGTTAGTATGACTTTGCAACTGACGTTTGAACCGAAATGAACGATTTCTTAAAAAAAAAAATCAAATGTGTGAACCACATCTCACCGAAAAAGACAGTAAAACAGAAAATAGGCCAGAACACAAGAAAGAAAGAAAGAAAGAAAGAAAGAAAGAAAGAAAGAAAGAAAGATTGATTAGGGAAAAAACAGGAAAAAAGAAAGGAAAGGAAAGGAAAGGAAAGGAAAGGAAAGGAAAGGAAAGGAAAGGAAAGGAAAGGAAAGGAAAGGAAAGGAAAGGAAAGGAAAGGAAAGGAAAGGAAAGGAAAGGAAAGGAAAGGAAAGGAAAGGAAAGGAAAGGAAGGAAAGGAAAGGAAAGGAAAGGAAGGAAAGGAAAGGAAAAGAAAGAAGGAAGAAAGAAGAAGAAAAAGAAAAGAAAAGAAAGAAAAGAAAAGAAAAGAAAAGAAAAGAAAAGAAAAGAAAAGAAAAGAAAAGAAAAGAAAAAGAAAAGAAAAGAAAAGAAAAGAAAAAAAGAAAAATAAAGACATCGGAAAGACAGGCCAAACCGATAAGGACAAGCGAACGAAAAGCGAGGCAGGGAGAGCCTGCGCTCCGCCGCAGACGCTTTGCCCGCCGGAGCGGTTTGGGCTGGGGGCACTGGCACCTGCGGCCCGGTGCCAGTCGCCGTCCCTGCGGGGGGCCCTGCAGGGTCCGCCGGGGTTCACTGCCCCTCTGCAGCTCGCTGGTTTCCCCGGGCCGCCGGGTGCCGAGCGGGGATTTCAGCCGCCCGGCCCGGCCCGCCCGGCGGCAGCGCGGCAGGTGCGCGGGTCCCGCGCAGCGCGGCTTATCCTCCGGCGGCGGCAGCCGCGGGCAGCGCCGGGCACCTGAGACCACACTGCACCGGCTTCTGCCTGGGCCGCCGCCGGGGGCCGCAGCCCCGCACAGCAGCCGCGCTGCGCTCTGCCGTGGGCGTGTGAGAGAAGAGAGAAGAGAGAAGAGAGAAGAGAGAAGAGAGAAGAGAGAAGAGAGAGAGAGAGAGAGAAGAGAGAAGAGAGAAGAGAGAAGAGAGAAGAGGGAAGAGGGAAGAGGGAAGAGGGAAGAGGGAAGAGAGGAGAGGAGAGGAGAGGAGAGGAGAGGAGAGGAGAGGAGAGGAGAGGAGAGGAGAGGAGAGGAGAGGAGAGGAGAGGAGAGGAGAGGAGAGGAGAGGAGAGGAGAGGAGAGGAGAGGAGAGGAGAGGGAGAGGAGAGGAGAGGAGAGGAGAGGAGAGGAGAGGAGAGGAGAGGAGAGGAGAGGGAGAGGAGAGGAGAGGAGAGGAGAGGAGAGGAGAGGAGAGGAGAGGAGAGGAGAGGAGAGGAGAGGAGAGGAGAGGAGAGGAGAGGAGAGAGGAGAGGAGAGGAGAGGAGAGGAGAGGAGAGGAGAGGAGAGGAGAGAGAGGAGAGAGGAGAGGAGAGGAGAGGAGAGGAGAGGAAAGGAAAGGAGAGGAGAGGAGAGGAAGAAGGAAAGGAAAGGAAAGGAAAGGAAAGGAAAGGAAAGGAAAGGAAAGGAAAGGAAAGGAAAGGAAAATGGATAGAAACAAACAAGAGCAAAAGAGAGAATGAGAAAAAGAACAAAAGAGAAAGAAAAAAAGAATAAATGAACAAACGAAAGAAAAAGAAGGGTAACAAACTACCCAAGGAAGAAAGCATACAAAAACCCCCTGTTTTACAACCAGCTCAATCGGCCTTATGTACAACAGTACTTTTCTTGCTAATAGACACTGATGTGTCAGTGAGAACTGGGACTTGTGGGTCTCTGTGGGCTGCCTGACTGACAGGCACGGCAGGGAGTCTGTGGGGCTCTATAGGGCCAGGGAAATGGGACTGGGCTCCTGCAACCCTTGCACTCCCCACACCTCCCACTGGCTCCTGCTTTGCCAGCCTTGGCTCCATGTTATTTGCCATGGGGATTTCAGGCTGCTTTTACGGGGTCGCTTGCCTGCAGATCCCAATGTAGAGATCACGCATGGGGAAATTCTCAGAAATAAAACTGTCAGCCACTCTCTCCCAGCACACAGCCGGCGGAGTTTCTCCCTTTCCCCTCTTTTTTCTCCCCGCCCCACCCCCAGGCCCCCACCCTGACAACTGCTCGTGCTTCTCCAGTGAGATATCCATGCTCTCCTGCAGTGCAGCTGCCCTGTGTGGTCCACAGTTTGGTGCAATAAAGTTTTTGGGATCCTCACCCAGCCCCAGAGTGCACAGTTCCCTTGAGAGCTCCCGGGGTGGCCTGGGCAAGGGGACCTGACAGTTGGGGTCATTGCCTGGAGCTCCCTCAGCAGCAACTCCTGTTTGTCTGGTATTGAGTGCACCATCTACATCTAATACCAGTCACTCTCTGTCACTCCCGTCCTTATTACTGTTCATTAATGCCGTCAAAAAGCTCTGTACGGGGATGCTACTCTGCTGCCTGGGGCTGACACACACATCTGCCGCTTATAGGTGTGAGCGAGTTAGTGCCCATCCCCTCCTGCCTGGCCCTTTCCCCACTTTCACCCTGGCTCTGGCGTGGATGGGGAAGCTCTTGTCCGACTGCCTGTGCTCCCTGAGTGCAGGGAAATGGGGCTGCAGCTACAGGGGAATGATGTGATTTTAGTTTGAAAGAAGGATTCCCCCCATCCCTCAGAGTACTGAGGTGCCAAAAATGTCTTAGTTGAAGTGTATTTTGTTATTGCTGTACAAATTTGGGGAAGAGGGGGTGAGAAGTCCCGCAGAGCACAGGAAGACACTGCTGCTATCTGCATCCAAAGGGAAAGCAGCTACCCCACTGCTTCTTGCTAGATCCTTTCTGTGGAGCCAGAATCAATATCAAGCCATCCACTTGCAGCCGCATTGCTAGAGGGAAGGTCAGGCATTTATCCACGACTCGGCTGTGGTTGTTGCACCGAAGGTTTATATTCAGTCAGTGCCGCTCCAGCATCCTGTGCAGACATTTATTTTGGCTAAAGGCAGCCTGGTTCTCATTTGGATGCAGTCACTGAGGCCTGACCCACGCAGGCACTGTACACTGGTGGAGCTGCTGTGGCAGTACAGGTTGTCTATGTGTGGGTTCACTTCACACAGGGGCCCAGATGGTTTCATCCCACAAGAGGTTGCAGTTAGATTGGGGGGGGGTGGGTCATTGCAGAGCTCAGTCAGTGTCAGGAGATGTGGTATCCCCAAAGCTCAATGTTTGCAGTTGCTGTAGCCTGTCTGGTACGGATTTTTTCCTTGTAAGAACTTTTCTCCTTTTCTGTTAGGCCAGTAAAATAGCCCGGACATTCCTTGTTGTTCTACCTTGTCTCCTGTCACAGCAAAGAACAGATTAACATCACTTGTTCTGGAGCTCAGATGTTTTCACGGGGTTTGGTGTGGCAGATGATGATCTATATTAATCACTAACATAACACAGTATATTAGCACAAACAAATGAACACAAACAACAAACCGCAGGGCTCAGCATGCTAATGGGAGGCTGCACAATCCACAGGAGATCCCTCTGAGATAAATCGTCTCCCTGCATTGCTGGGTATTACATCGGACATGTTGCAAACTTAATCCAAGGGACATAAAGAATGGATGCTTCAGCTGATGTCAGCTGCTTCTTCAAATCCAATGCAGCATAAAAACTGGCTACATCATGGAGATTTTTCTTCTTGCGTCAGTGCTGGAGCTGAACCCTTTGGATCATGTCCAGCTGAGAGGCAGCAGGCTTTGCACTGCCACCGAGGGCAGATCACACATGTTAAAGTCATACGGGAGAGTGCAGTCTCTGAGAGCAGAGACCAAACCTGAAGGTGAGCCCAGGACCCTTCCTCGAGCCCATGTTTGTCTGCAAAAAAGCAAAGGTGCTTCTGCCAGCTTTGTTCTTCCTCCTTCATCTCCTTGTCACTTTACCCACTTGTGGATGTGCCTGTTCCTGAGGGATTTTGTGACCTGTCGACTGTTCTCGGCTCCATTTGCTATTCCCTCGTGGCCTGGGGGACACCTTTTGAGAGTGCTGTGGTGGGGCAGGTGAGGCAGGAGTGGTGATCTCTTCTTCATGCCTGCAGAGCCATACCGGTATTACTGACAGCACATCCCTCCTACCCAGGCAGAAAGATTTGGAGGATTTCAGGCCATTTCTCTGACTCCTGCTCCCACCACCCCATCACCCAGGCAGACACCCTGCTGTGGGTGCTGAGGACAGGCAGATTGCCTCTGCTGGAGCCCAAGGTTGCTGCAACAGGCAGGCACTGCAGTCAGACTCTGCCAGGCACAGAGACCAGCTGGACGGGTGGCCAGCCCTGCCTGAAGATGTGATGTGCCCTGCACCCTCTGTGCTCCTGCCTGCAGAGTCCTGGCCAGAGACCTGGCACCCCTTAACAGGCATCTCAGGGAAAGGAAGGGGAAGGGACTTCACCAGCCCTTAAGGAAAACCTTTACAATAGGCTTTGTAATCCCTGCACAAGCCCTGCAAAGGGCAATATTGTGTTACTAAATAAGCATGGTGAAGCAGAGCAGAGCAAGCCTCTGAGCTCCCAGTCCTGCCTCTGTAATACCTCAAACAAGTTCAACATGGGGTTCCCAGGACTGCTTGGCACATCTAAATCCCTTTGCTGTTTGCACCTCAGTGTCCTTCTGTGCAAACAACAGTGATGATGTTTAGTCACCTTCAGAGAGCTGTTTGGCATTGAAAGGGATCCAGGATAATCTTGGCTTAGGTTTCGTATAATTTATTTATTGTATTTTTAGGTTTTGTTGTACAAAGCAACACTGCACCATTTCTAGCTCTTCTCTGATGACATCTTAGTTAGTACTTGTTCTTCCTACTCATTAATTCAGTTTCCCCTTTTCAGTTAAAACGCCAGCTTGGAACCATTCAGGAATCCACACTGATGAGGATTTTTTACATTTCTTGTGATTTTCTCATATAATATTTTTAATGTAAAAGGCTGTTCAAATCTAATTATTCTCATACATGTGGTTGCTGCATGAGGAACATCCTCCTTCTTGCCCTTCTGGGCTCAGAGACGGGGTTTGGAAAAGACGTTTGAAGGTGCACAGTCAGGCTCCCCAGAGGTGAGAAGCAGCACAGCTGTTTCCTTCCTCTCAGCTTTTGCTGGGGAGTACCTGGTTAAGCCAGTAGTGGGATCCCTGTCACCTGAGAAAGGCCCATGTGTAAGGGGACCCATAACACACCTGGGGCCAGAGCTGTGGTGATGACTGTCCCTGTGGGTGAGGGCTCTGTCCCTGGAGGTGAGGGCTCTCCACCGCTCCCACACATGGGTCACTGTAGTCCACAGGCACTTCCTGTGTACCACAGCCTGGGAAACACTGCCATCCCTGCAAATTGCACGAAGCGACTGGCACTGAGGGGTGGTTCAGTTTCAGGAACTGTTGATGCTCACGCCTTCCTCTGTGGAATTAGCACAAGGACAGATTAAAGAAAGCCAATTTCCTTTCTCATCAAATCAATTCCTTCTGGGGCAAACAAAGCCACGAGCGCAGCGCTCTTGTCCTCCCGTGATCTTGTGGTTTGCTCTGGTTGGAAGAGGCAGCTTTGGAAAACCCGAGCCCATTTCCTGCTCTGCGTGCTGCAGTGTATATCCTCGCCTCAGCCCTGGAAATGCTTTGATGGATATTATTAGGCCCGGAAAGCATTTGGAGCTCCTTTCTTCCGTACGAGCTGAACAAACTGCTACGGGATGAAAGAGGGGCAAATTGGAAGGGTCTGTGGATGCTGCAGGCAGGCTGCCTGGCTAAGGGAGCCCATGTTGCGCTGCTGTCTGCCACAGGGACAAAGCAACCTTGGGGCCAGGGTTGCTGCCAGCCCCTGGGGAGGGGCAACATCTCTTACATACTCTTCTGCCAAAAGGCCGAGCTGTAGTGGGGCACCACCAAACTGATGCCAGTAAAGCCTCACCCCTCCTGACTGCATCCAACCCCACCCAAGACTTTGGCATCTTCTTAAATCCATATACCAGCTCCAACAAATCCCATCCCCTTCCCCAATGTGCCCTCATCAAATCCTACAAGTGAGGGGAACAGCTTTTTTTCCCTCTCACAATGACCATTGCCCGCTCCAGGACAGACTTGCTCATTTTTGCTCAGCCTTCCAGCCATTGGGAGCAGGAGTCTCTCACTGCTTTGAAAGGGAAAGTGGATGAAAAGCAAAGCCAAGCCAAACCTTTGCTTTCTGAGGGACTGGAGCTCTGAGCTGTGTTTTGCCACTAACACAATCAAGAAATGACAGTGAGGAAATCTTGAGGAGTGAACAGCACTTGTGGTTATTGGTGAAATCCCATATTAGTAGAAAGGTCTGGTAAATGGAAGCAGGAGTCGCTCTGACTACAGCATCTGTTGGATGTGGAGAGTGGTTATGACTCTCCCCAAATACAATGCACATGTACTGGGGAAAATGACTGCTACAATAACAGGAATAAATCTTAATAGAGACTTGGGTGATAACAGACACCATAGGGGAGTTATCAAAATGAAAAACATATGGCAGTGTCTCTACCAGACCTGCATAGAAACCCCTTGGAAGGACTAGCAGAGCTTGTACCTGAAAATGAAAAAACAGCAGAAGAGACAGTGACAGGGGAACAGGGCTGAGGGAACCAGATAAATTCTGTCATCATGCCCTCCTCAGAAGAGCAGTGGGGGTTTGGTGTCAGTGCCCTGCTGTCTGTCTCCTTGCTGCACAAGTCCAGGTCTAAAAGTAGCCTGGTTTGACAAATTCTTTCCCACTTCTCTCAGGTTTGGCAAGGCAAAAGGCTGCAAGTCAGGCTGGACAGGGGCCGTTTCTGATTGTGTTCAAACAAGACCTCAACCTGGATTGCTTATTAGCATAAGATCCCATTTTTTCTGCCTTTTGGCAGCAAGTAGGGGCAAGGATGGCAGAGAAGGAATAGTGGAGGAGCAAAAAACTCAGGGCCCTGGAAAGTTCAGGCACAGCCCTAGCTGTGAGGGCAGGACGGATTTGTTTTCCTGCAGTCATAGGAGCTACAAACTGAGCCCAGACTTCATGGTATGGCAAAGAACAAGCAAACGGGAAGCTCGGCTGGAACTGACAGTTTCTTGGCAGGAAGCAGCAAGAGACAGGACAGAGCAATGTTAAATGAAATTGCACCTTCTCCTAAGCACTTCAACGTTTTCAGCAGAGGTGAAACTACAGATTAGCCAGAGTACAGAAATCCAGCTTCACTTTGCTCCCCTCAGGAGCAGCCTGGCAGCTGATGGATAAACATAAGCACAGCAGATACACAGCAGGTTGATGTGAGATGTAGGTATTGTTTGTTCTTTGGCAAGAAGGGAACAGGAAGCATTCCCAAGATCCCTGGAGCAAGGGGAGGTGTCCAGCTTCTGCTGATCCCATACTTTGGGATTAGGAGAGGGATATGTGGATTGGTTCCTAGGTACCAGCCATGCTCCTTGATTCTGTTGAAAGGTTGGTCCCACACCAAACCCTGACTGCACTGAACCCTGTGGCCATACAGTACTAGAGCAGAACCCTGGGCTGTGGGAGAGCCTTGAGCAGGGACCATCACCTCCTCCTCACTCTTGGAGGGGACTTTGGAGGCTACCATGATCCAATCCAGTGCCAACTTGACAACTGGGGATTAAACAGTGGAAAATTCAAAAGACAGCTGAGGACGGGGCTTATATTAGTCAAGACACTCAGCATACTAGCTTTAGATGACCAGGATCACCAGCAGTAAACAGAGATGTTGTTATGGTAATAGAAACAAGACGGGGGCAGGGGGACCACAGAGCAGACCCTAAGTGCTTAATGCCTCTAAGCTGTCAGGGACTTTGCCTCTGGCTGTCATTATTTTAATTGCATCCTAAATCTGCAGCCACTGGTCAGAGCAGGTGTTTGAGGACATGGGATGGATCTACTCTGGTGCCTGCCACAGCCAAGACTGAGCTGAAGAGAGAGCTGGATGTGATACTGGCTACACTGAGTATCCACATTTATGTAATCCAGGGTTACTAACCCTGAATGACTTGTTTGCTTACAGTCAAAAATCATCCCTGTCCAGGGGATGAGCAAAGAGGGGTCTGAAGCTCTGAGCGGGTCTGTTCCAGCAGCAGAGGGGCAGATCCTGTCCTTGTTTCCCCAGACTGGGACTCAGTCATGCCCATGGCTGGTATAGTCACTGGGACAAGACCCTGTCTCAGGGACAGGCAGAGACTGTCTGACCCCAGACAGGCTGCAGATGCCTTGTTTTGGCTCAAGCAAATGTACATCAGGCAAAAGAACTCAGAGATCAAATGGCATCTTTATACCAGTCCTGAGCAGAAGGTTTGCTTTATTGCACGCTTAGTCACAATAAACCAGACAATAAAGTAGTAATAAATGGTCACCAAAAATTATTACAGAGTCCATAAAACAAAAACAGAGTTTAACAAGGACAAACAAATTGTTAACACTCCTCCTCTTCCCTGTCCCATAAAACATGGAAGGTTTTACAGGCGACGGGTGAATGCCAAGCTCCCCTGGCCTTGCGAGACAGGCAGCGTGATCATTGCTGCCTTTTGCCATGTGCGAGGTGACAACCCCAAAATCCCATCTCCACTACAGCCTCAATTCCCACTTCTGCTGCTGGCTGGGAACCCCTGCACAAGGCTGTGGGCTCCCCATGGCTGTGGGATACTGCCCATGCCCTGTGTTTCCCCTCCACTGAGGCAGGGAGTGCTGCGGTGCCGTCAGGAGGCAGACACTAAAACCACGGGATGCTGTGCTGAGCTCTCGTGCTGAGCAAACAAGTCTTTCTAAAAGTTTAGAGGACCACCTTCATGAGCAGAATGACCCCCCATGTTTAAACCAAACAATCTTGACCTCTCTATGAGTTTTAGCCACATAAAAGCTCACCTCTTGGACTCTCCATTAGGTTTTATGATGTGCTTCCATATTTAAATGGACATGACTCACACCAGGGTTTCTGCCATGCATGTGAAGGAAAGAAAAGATGAATGCCAGATGTTACGTATGACTCACTTCAGGAGAAAAAAAAAAAGGGGGAGAAAAGGAAATTAAATGTTGGGCTGGGCTTTCCCAGCTCCCCCTGCTCAGGTGAGCATCAGACTGGTATTTGAATTTTCTTTAAAAATGGAGCCTCCTCAGCATGGCCACACTCCTGGCTGCTCTGCAAGCACTCAGCCCCCCCCCAGTTGGCCCTCCTCACAGTGGGGGCTTCAATTTTCTGTCAAAAGTCTTCTGGACAAACCTGGCAGCTGTCAGCACCTCCCTGTTTATTTGTGGAGCAGGAGGGGGCAGGAGGAAGAGGAGCCGAGAAGGGGTGGAGGGCAGCCTCTCTTTGGGGTGACACATTTCTTCACCCAGAAGGCTCTGGGTAAGGCAGGCAGAATGGACGGGTGATGCAGAGGAGCTGCACAGGTTGGGGTGGTGTGGGTGCTGAGGAGAAAGTTCTAACCAATGCAACTGGAAAACCACCTGACAAGCTCCCCATGGGCTTATGGCTGCTTTCCTCTGGGCTCCAGTGGCATGGGAAGGTAGGAAGGGCTCAGCAGCAGATCCCCTTTACAATGTTGCTCCTGCCTCTCTGAAAGGACCTTATGTTCCCACACAGACCCCCTGCAAGTCATTGCCTTGACCACTCTGCTCTCAGTGGGCTCATCTGGCAGATTCTCACATTCCCACCTCCAGGGGACAACGGCAGAGCCTCTGCCCAGGCAAGCATGAAATTCCCAGGCTGGTGCCACGGGTTAGCCCTTTCCTGCACTCGGTGCTGTACATACACAGAACATGAAGCACAGCCGTGCCCACACTGCAGTCATGGCCAACAGGTCCTGCTCTCAGACCGTCAGCACCACCCATCGTGAAAGAAAGACCATTCCACCCATTGCATATGTTCCAGAATGGGGAGATACAACCTCAAAAACCTAACTGGCTCTTCTCAGGAGGCTCCTGATGCTCCATTGTGGCCTCTTCTCCCCACAGCTGGCCGAGGGACTGACACACAGACATGAAAGGAGTCCTGCTGCTCCCAACCACGGCGGGCTGTCCCACTGCAGACAGATGAGGCTGAAACTCCACACTAAGCATTATGTAAGGACATTAAGCTGTTGGAACTAAAGGATAATTTGAAAAGTATTTTTCTTAATACTGGCATTAGGTTTCCCCAGCTTTGCAGTTGGTAAAGAGAAAAAGAATGTCCTTACTAAGGAAAAGCAAGTGAAAGCTGAACCAGAGAGGAATTAGGGGTTGGTGGATGCTTGGAGCTGGGTCCCCTTGCTTAGCTAAGGGCACTGATCATGCTTGGTGTGCAAGAAGATCTGTTCCCAGCCCAGACTTGCAGAAACAACCTAGGGGTCACTGGCTTTCCCTCACTGGCAAACTACAACATGGCAAGAGGGAACCAACGTGGTCACACCGTCCTGTGAGCAAGAGCATCCATGCTGCACCCTGCCTGCACCAAGGGTAGGGCTGCATTCCCATTGAGGCGCTGGAAATGTTCAGGTAAAGCAAAATGTCCCTTTTTCCAGAAGATGAACTGAGAGACTTTTCATGTTTATATCACACCGAAAGTCCCCTTGGGTACCTGCTGAGCTCTGCAACTTCTTTATACAGCTGCTGAGTGACTCAATCACGGATAGAGAGCACAGAACTCTGCAACCTTTACTTCACATTTTTAGGTGTCTGTCTTTAGCTGGGTAGATCAGTGCAGAGTTTATGAAAACAGGAGATCTGCAGCTACAGCAGCTGCAAGCAGTGTCTGGTGAATTATGTTAGTTCTCAGCACTATCCTGTTCCCCAACCCACAGGGATGGCAGCCCTTCCTGATGCTCTGGGCTTGGTGAGTCACATCCCTATGGTGCAGCCTCTCCGCTGCCTCTCTGCATTCCCACCTCTGCCCCTGCAAAGGTCCCAGGGCTGCAGGCTCTGCGTTTGCTTCTGCTTCCTCTCCCTACCTCTGCCTGCACAGGCCAGGGCAGCAGGTGGGATGTGGGGCCCAGTGCTGCATCCCGAACTCCTGAGTGCAGGAAACTGGTAAGTCGGCAGCTCAGGGACCACAGGGAGGCATCAGAAGAGCCCACGTCCCCCATAGAGGAATTCCTGTGCCCTTGCAAAATGCCCGTGTGAACGGAGGCAGGAAAATTAGCTGCAATATGGCTTTTTGTGATCACAGAGATATTGCGAAAGGAAGGAAAATAAAAAAAGGTTCCGTTTTCCTCTCGTTCCCCTTCCCCACCTCACTGGAAAGACTCAGGAAGTGCCCAGCCATCAGGAACAATGTGAAAAAGACCCAGTACCATTTTCCCTGGTGAACCTGGCAGGATCCCAAGCAGAGACCATAACAGCCAGCAGGAGTTAGGCTCCCTCATGACTCTCATGGAGAAACGAGTGTTGGGCTTCTTCATTCAATTTTCCTCCTCATCCTTTGTGGAGCCCTGCTGCCATGTCCCCAGTGTGATGAGCAGGGATGTCTCCCTCTGCCTGGACATGTTGGGCATACATGCAGCAGCAAGGGCTGGCAGGGGATCCCCAATGAGCTCCCTGTCTCTGACCAGAGTGAGAAGCCATGGCTTGCTGAAGGACACATGCTGGTAACCCTATCAGCCTCTTAATTTCCACCTGTCCCTCAAAATGCCTTTTAATGGAGCATCAAGGCTGCCCAAAAGTTGTCCCATCCTGAACCACTAATGTGACAATGGCCAGAACATGTCCCTGGGAACATTCATCAAATTTTGCAAGAGCTGCAACCACAAGAGTGTCTGGGCAGAACCAAATTTACCACAAGCCACGTTCCTTCCCTTCCTGCCCTGCCCATCTGGCACAGCTGGGGGAAGAGGACAGGCAGAACCGGATGCTCAGGGTCACAGCTCTTGTACATCCCTCACAGTGGTGTGAGGGAGAGGTCTATGACCAGGCCCCAACACATCCCCATGCTGGGTGAGGGGAGAGCCCAGGATACTGAGGAGCATCTGTGCTTCCAGAGAGCACATTCCTAGGGGCAGACACCATGGCCTGGCCTGCTCCAGGGCCTCACACATCTCCTGAGCTTGTGTGCAAATGCTATGCTTCCCCAAATAGATGCTTTTCTGGGAATGTCCCATGGCCCCGAGGAGGCTCGGCTGGTTGGCATCAGATGACCAAAGCCGTTGCGTGCTCCCATTGTTCCCCAAGGCAGTTATTAATAGAGCGCTGTAATAATAGGGGATATTTATAAAACACCTCTATGCCTGGGAATCCAGAGCAATCTGCAAACCTGTGCAGGTCTGCATGTCAGCCCTGAGCCTCTCTGGTGATCGTCACAAAGAGAAAACAAACTCTATATCCCACTGAATGGTATGAGAAATGCATGGGCTGGAGGGGCCACTGCAAAGGTCTGGTGCAAGATGTGAGCACCAGCACTGTGGTCCTGCATGGGTGCAGGGGCAGGGACAGCCCAGGCCCAGCCACCTTCCTGCCAGCAGAGCGAAACAGGGGAAGAACAGGAGTCATAGATACTCTTTCCCTGGTCCCAGCTTGTGCAGAAGAGAGATGCCACTAAAGAAATCAAAGCCGATACAGCCCATGCCCAAGCTCCCCAGGACTACCCATGGAGTAAGGGAGCAGCTGGCAAGGGGCCTGACTTGGGGCAATTGGTTTTATACTCTGAATTTTATAAGAAGGACCCATTTGCTGCCCTTCCTGACATCTGGGCCACAGACACCAAGACCAAACTCAGGTGACAGGGCTGAGGATCTGTGCTTAAATAGTGGAGTTTCACACTTGCAGCAACCTGTGCAAATCTCCCAGGTCCTGTACAGGAGAATGAACGCTTTTGCTTAGCTTTAAAGTTGGAAAAATCAAAATGAGATGCAGGATTCAGACAGAGCAAGGCCAGACCCTCTGTGCGTCATGAGCTGGGGCAGGGTGCAGTGCCATGCACTGGCACCACACACAGGCAGCCCACACAGCCAGGATGGGGACTGGACAGAGAGGAATGCAGATAGCCTTGCTGTTGGGCTGTTCCATCAGGATCATAAAACCAAACAAATCCAGTCCTCCCCCAGCCTCGCTTGAGGAATTAGAGAAATGAGGCCATTTATGTCTTCACACGGGCGACTGAGCCTGGCAATGACCTTTGGTCACTTCGAAGCAGGGCTGGATTTGAAATGTGAACCAGAGACCAGGAGGTGAAAACCTCCATATCCCATTACAAATCCCTGGGGATGCCCAAGGCTTGTCAAGCCACAGTGCTTTGCTTCTTATTTATTACTATTTGTCTATGATTGTAGCCATTGCCAGGGCTGGTGTTACTGCTTGGGCAGTGGTCAGCTGCAGAGTGGCCTCCAGGGCCAGCCCATCTCCCAGCAAAGCCAGAGGCTGGGACCCTGGGGCTGGAGTGGTCACGGTTTCACTCCTTGCTGCTGGAAAAACACAATGGTCCTTCCATGGCAGCAAGCACAAGCAGAAGCATCACAGTGGGTGACACAGTCCCCCACCTAGTGACAGCCATGAGGAGGTGAATTCATCCTTTAAGGTAATGAAGTATACAGTCCTACACAGTAAGGGGTCCAGGTAAAAACTCCCTGAACCATGCTGTAGTGAAATTAATTCTACCTATTGTATATTCAATATTTTAAACTGGCTTATTCACAACCAGACAGCACTTGCTGTTAGATTATTGGTGCTCTAAGATAGGAAAATCCTGTCTGGTTTGAGCTTGTCCTCTGAAACAACTGCACAACACCTGCATTATTCACCAGAGGTTTGACTGACTTAAGTTATCTTTTATCCAAAGAGATCTCTAACCCACTGAGTAACCAAAGCTTCATGAGAAAAGCCAATTAAGGACAGCATGCATTTCTTAAAAAAAAATATCCTATCTCTATAAACAGAACATTTCCTTCCATCCCTTTTATGCCTGCTTCACCCCACTCCTCTCCACTAATCATCTTATTTCTACTTTTGTGGTCTAAGAAGTATCAGACAATTTTGCAGATCAGTAGCTAAGGCAAGCTGCTGGGTGGTCAGAGAGAGCCTCCCCAGAGCAGCTTTGCTGGCTCTGCCCTCCAGACACAAGGGCAGGTTCCCACAGCTCAACAATGGGATTTGGAAGAAGATGTTTTATAGAAGAAGTTTTAGCACCCCTGTGTGGCATCACTCTGCTATGTGAGAGCTGAGCAGCACAGGGAATATCTGCCTGAAGCTTTGAGGCGTTCACAGCAGCCTGGGTCTGCTGATGGAAATGTGAGTCTGTTGGGAGGCCAAGCCCAAACCATTTCCCAATTAACAGTTCAGCCTCTGGGGAAAGCCACAAACCCACCTCCCAGCAGGGATGGGTACCACAGGGCTCTCTGACATGGAGTTCCTTAGACGTACAGCAAAGTCTCTTGAAATGGGAAAGAAAGCAGCGTATAGAGCATGCAATGGTAAACTCACACAGATCCATGTGTCTGGCTGTGACATTAAATGTTTTACAGCAGGAGTGATGATAATTAATTTGCTTATGATGTGGGACAGCTGATGGAGGTGCTGATGCTGCCAGGATTCAGTGAAGCTGCACTGAATCCATGCAGACTACAGGCTCTGCTTACGAGACATGATGGGTTACTTCCCAAAAGAACTGTGGTGATTTAGGAGGTGGAGCCCCATTTTCAAAGGTGAGAAGGTTTTTAAGTGCATGTTTGCTGAGTACCCACAGGTTTGCCATCTGAAGGTATCCAGACACCGGCTGCTGATGGAGAGAGAGAAAACAGAGACCAGTGAAGATGAATAAATCAGAGCACTACTGGTCCTGACCTGCTGACTGGTTTATTAGTTTCACCAAGCACTATCTGCATTTCACAGGAACCCTTACACACTTCTGCAGATGTGATGCAGGCTGCCAAAATGCTTGCACTCTCGTGAAAACACACCAAAGGTGCATTTCTCCCTGAATCTCAGTGGGCTTTATGCTGTTAAGCCTGTTCTGGAAACACCAGCCAAGAAGCTGCATTTCTCCAGCGTCCAGCTGAAGTGCATTAACTCCAGGTGCAGGTAAAAGTGTGAAAAGCAGCTCCAGCAGCTCAGCTGATGGGGGGGTGGGGGGTGGGGGGTGGGGGGTGGGGGGTGGGGGGGGAGGTGGGAGGGTGGGAGGTGGGAGGTGGGAGGGGGGGGGGGGGGGGGGGGGGGGGGGGGGGGGGGGGGGGGGTGATGGTGCCAGATCCCACTTCCATTCTCAGTCTTTTGCTACTGGGAAGTTCCCTTCCCCTCAAGGCTGTCCTGCTTGGTGCTGCACCATGTCCTGGGAACAGTCCTGTCACTCTGAGCAGCTCTCCAAGTCCCTGCTGCCAGCAGAAAGAACCTGTGAGGGGTGAAAGAGTGCCAAGTGCAGGCTGCTCAACAGACCAAATATATTCCGAGGGTTATGCATCAAGAATAAAACTACAGAAAGAGAAACAGGACTGTAAGGAAGGGCAGTGCAGGTCTAGAGCTGAATAAAGGAAGCTCCCAAGAATGGGGCTGGCTGGTGGCTCTTCACACACGAAGGTAATCCAATAAATTGAATTGTCCTGTGCAACCCTTCCAGTATAGCAGCCTTTCCTTCAGTAATAGGATTAACTTTAGGCTTAATCTTTGTATGCAGTGCTGAATTATTCAGCCTTGGTGCACTATCAGAGTCTGAATTTCCCATTTTCCTTTTGCTTTCTTTAGGAGAGCATTTTGTGGCAAACCTGAAGTGACAACCTTAGTGAACACACAACAGAAAGTTTTAGGTTTCACTGAGACACAAGTTAGTCAAGTACAAATAATGTTTATGCTGTTTATGGTCCTAAAACTTAGATTGGCTTCTAGTTAAAATTACATATGTGTTCCAAGTGTTTGTTTTTGTTACTTGTGTCAGGACTAGAATCCAAAATACCTAGGACTACATAACAGCTTTGGGAATATCACATTTTCAGCCCAATGGCTGAGTTGTGCTGTAGTGATTTTAGACTTTTTGAAAACACGGACAAAGAATAAATTGGCTAAGTAGAAAAAAATTAAATGTAAAATCTTTTTGAAACAAACACAGTATGCAGCAGTTGCAAAATCCACAGAAGCTTCTTTTCTTGGTGTTCCTGTGCTGAGAGCACTTATTTTTCAATGCCAGGTTTAGAAATTTCCACCTTATTTCATGCCCTGATGAACCTACAAGAGGTTTGTCTACTCTGAGGTGAAGCACTATGCTGTGCCAGAAGAGGCAATAGCTCTGCAGATGAGTTGGAGCAAGAAAACATGTTCAGCTCTTAGTGCAGCTCCCTTGTTGTAAAGAGAGGAGATCTTGGCACATGACAGGTTTTCTCCACGGTTATTCCGAGTCCAAAGGCTTGTCCAAACCTCCAAACCTCCTTTGGCCTGGCAACTGAATCAGCTTTGGGCTCCTTTCCTGAAAATCTGAGTCCTTGCAAAATCTTTTGTCCAAGGTTGGACAAACCACCTCTGGGTTCCTGAGGGAGCCTGGGCATCAGCCTGACTTGTCTAATTTGTGGAGAGAGTGGAGCTTTAGCAGGTGGCCAAACTGATGCTATCAAATCAAAGTGTCAGATTGCAGGGGGAACAGCCTGCCCTGGCAAGGGCAGCAGGCTGGGCTGGGTGCTGCTGTCACTGAGAGCAGGTTTTTGGCTTAGCGAGTTCGGCAGGCATCCGGCAGGTATTCACAGTGTCTGTGGGGGGCTGACCCAGACTAATTTGACCTCCAGCATGTAGAGAGCATCAGGGAAGGGCTGTGGTTTTACTGTCGTATCCAGTAGGAAAAGCTTAGTAGTTTTGGAAGGCAGACCCTGCCTTGTCCCCAAAGCAATGTGCTGTGTCCTTGTGAGCAGGGGGTGGCAGGGAGGGCACAGCAAAGAGCTACTCAGCTGACCCCAGCTTTACTTCGAGAGTTTTTTGATTAAAGGAAATCCAGGGGACAATGCCCAAATAAAAGTAATGCTGGCTGTGGCTGAAGAGGACAGGACTTTGTGAGAGTAATTTGGGGCCCCAAATGAGGGGTCTCACGCTGGTTTCGTGTGGGGTGAAACAGTCCCAGGACAGGTCCCACCACAGCCCCCACAGTGCTTCCCCACAAGACCCTCTCTGCAGATGATGGGAGAATAGGTACAATGTGGGACAATGACAGATTTTCAGTGTATCTCTGAAAGTCTTGGTTTAACTGCCTCTGCCTGGAATTATCAGGGCATCTTTGGATATGTGACTCTTCATCTCAAGTGTTTGCACTGTCTCCAACAGGCACGGTGGGTGCTCACCACAGAGACATCAGATTCCATTTCAAGGCCAAATTGAAGTGTGGGTAATTACATTTCCCCATTTAAACTGCTGGCCAGTCTCAGCTGGATAAAATGTTCCCTTCCTGGCTGGAACTGTTGCCATGTCCTGAGAAACAGCTGCTGTGACAAAGTTAGGGGGCAGCTGCTGCGTGGAGAGGACTGACGTATCGGTGGCACAGGGCCGCCCGAGCCCAGGTACCCAGTGGCAGGAGCCAGTGCTGCCGAGGGCTCACTGGTGCACTGGGAGCCCCAAGAACCTCTCTGGGTTTTGGAATAGCTTAAACCAGTGCCTGGCTGGTGAGAGGGTGGAGGGCTAGAGAAAGGCTCAAAGCCAAGTGTGAGTGGGATTTGTGAGGCTGGGTAAGGGGCTGTTGTTGCCCACAGCACTGCCTGCAGTGCTTGATTTGGGACAGTGACACTGGTCTGGGTGCCTGTGCTCCTCACAGAGCACGCTGCCCCCATGACAGGATTCTGACATGGCTAGGTCTGCAAATGAGATCAAGTCCAAAGACATCTGAGTCAAAGACAAGCTGAGTCAATGGCCCAGTTTAGGGAAAGCTGGTGAAATACAGACTTGGCCCTTTTCCTTTCCTGCAGCCCTGATGAAGTGCGCAGTCTCTCAAGTAGGTCTTTATAACTGATCAAAGCATCTGTGTGGCTTTTCAGAGGATTGAGCCTCCACTCACAACCCAAGGTCCAGTTTAATAATGTAGCTTGTTAAATAAACAAGTGGCTATGCAGAGCCGCAGTACTGTGACGATGGAGAAGATCCGGTGTTCTCTTCCCACTCCAGCGCCAGCTGTTGATGGACATCTGTCTGTAAAACATTGGGCCTTTTATTGTTTTAAATGCAAGAAATGCCTTTTCCTGGAGACCACCACTGAATACTGCTTTGCTAGAAAGGCTCCTTCACAATCCAAACAGAGAGCAAGTGAGCATAGAGGATCCATTACCCAAAAACTCAACAAAATCTTCCTCACCCATGAAAAGTGTATGCACAGCGGAGGACGATCTTGGGGATGGGGCATGGAGGAGGGGGGAGCTGTTCCTGGAGGGTGGCGTTCTGGGACCCACCAGAGGAAAATACTTCCATTTTTCTATCCGATAACTCTACTGCCTGGCTAACAAAAATAATCCCTTATTAAAGATAACAGGAATCTGGCTTGTGTAATGCGTTCACTGAGATTGATGTGCTTCCAGTTTTCAGTTTCTGTACCTTCAGAGAGACTAAAAGCCACAATATTG
Source organism: Entomyzon cyanotis (assembly GCA_024500445.1). Classification (NCBI taxonomy): domain Eukaryota; kingdom Metazoa; phylum Chordata; class Aves; order Passeriformes; family Meliphagidae; genus Entomyzon; species Entomyzon cyanotis. The sequence continues at coordinate 7,359,935 of JAKEPQ010000852.1, forward strand.
GCATGATGGTGGGGACAAGCTCTTTTGCAGATACAGTTTGGGTTTATGATTTTGTGTGTGCTTTTGAATCACAGACTTAAATTTGATCTCAGCCATCAAAATAGAGTTGTCAAGGTCTTAACCTGCCTGAACAGGTTACTCATTCAGCCTTTCATGGCAGTCAAGGGGTGCACACGTGTAACCAACTCTTTTTTACCAGGGGCATGGAGCCACCTATCTGAATTCTCATCCTTTTATTAGACCAGAGATTTGTTTTACTAAGAAAACATGGAAAATGCAAATGCCAGTAACATATTCCTTTAACTGAGCCAAATTCCACATTCTCTTATGCTCCCAGATACCTTTACCAGGAGCAGTATTTTGTCTAGTGTGCAAAAAGTACAGTGGGCTCTTGGAGCAAGAAAGCTCAGCAGAGCCATTGCTACTGCCCCCCTGGAGCCCCTCACTGTGAGACACAGGCAGTCTGAGGGTTACAAAAGCACTGAGCTGCCACAAGTCACCTACAGTCACCTTCATGCTGGCACGTATCTTTTGCATCTGCTTTGTGTGGGAAGAGGTGATTTCAGCCTGACAGGTAAAATCAGGCGTTCTTACAGATCAGTCCTGGAGGAGACATTGGTGGTGAGATAGATGCTAATTGCTGATGAGAAATGGTCCATCAGAACTGGTAATGGCCCCAGCTCTGAGGTGGTAAATAACCCCCAGTGCTTTTCTGGCAGTAAAGCAAAAATCTGGTTTTGTGCAATGGTCAGCAGAGGAGAACTCAACCGGAGCAACCTGGGCTTTGCAGAGGGGCTCCCAGGGAGAAGGTTAATGCCGGGGCTGTTTTACAGACGCACAGGATTGTGATCCATTTTTGAGCCCAGGAAAGGTCTGCTTCAGTATAGGAAAGTTCCACCCATCTCAGAATAGCTTTGGTTTTCTGAACACAATTTGATTTCATCAAAGATGATTTCACCCTTTGTCTCTTCATGGGTGAAATTGCAGTTGAGTGACATTCTCACGTTATGCAGGGACAAGTACAGCAGAAATTCCTCCAGCTGAGGAGTGCTAAATTGCAGGGTCACCTTGTCAGCGTGGTGAGGAGATCCCCTTTTGGCTCCCACCAGAGCAGGTTTGAGAGAGGTCTCAATCCACGTGGCTCCTTCCTAGTACTTGGCTCTTCCCCCTGAGCTCCCTGCACAATGGCAGGACCATGAAAGCACAGAACCCGGATGTCCATCTCCAACTCCCTTCATTCCTGTTTTCCACAGATGAAAAGCATGGTTTCATCCTGGTAACACCCTGGAGTTACCAGGAGCTGGCAGGGTTCAGCCTGGAGTTATTTCTTTTTTTTTCTCTAAAGAGCAGTGATAAAAATAACCCCCAGGAAAAAAAAAATCAAGCACTCGAACCCTTGAAGGCCTGACGCAACCTTCCCTCACAGAAGCACCAGGGCCGACAATACCCTAATAAAGATCTGAGGTATCACCAAGAAAAATAGGAAGCAGCCAAAGAAAAAAAAAGGTCACCACAAGCTCGCTGTAAACACCCTTGCTTTGCACGTATCTTGGCTGTGCTGATGTGATTGCTAGCAGGCCAGTGTGACGCTGCATTTTCACTGCTACAGGTATTTATTTTACACTCTGGCTCTGAGTCTGAGCCTCTGAATGTAAAAACAATCAGAAGGCTGAAGTGTAAATTCTCCCTGCTGATTTATTTACTGTTGTGTTTTTATAGCACCACATGGCTCTAAGTTTGCACTGGGCCCATTCAACCAAAACCCATGTCATACACTTCCAGAGAAATGAATGACTTTATAAATTCTCTACAATAATAATCCCACGTACAGGAATGCATGCAGAGAACACCCAGACGGGGCTGGAATGTTTTAAGAATATAATATTGTGCTTTTTTGGTCAGGGAAACACATTTCTCTCAGGAATATGTGGTGTGGCCCAGGCTCCAGCCCTGTCTGCCTACCACCTGTAATAAGCCCTTTGGGAGATTTTAGTTCAGGCCACCCAAACTGTGAGCTGGGCAAAGAGACATCAGCACTACGAAGTTAACAGCCTTAATGAAGCCCGGCCCAGAGGAGACTCAAAACATCCACAGTAGGGGAAAAAAAAGGAAAGAAAGAAAACGCTTTGATAGGAAAAACATCTGATCCATGTTCTCTAATCTTTGCTTTGTTAGCTAAAGCATCTTTAAAGGGCTTAATACCCCTGGAACAGGGATCTCTTTCTCTCCCCTTCAGAAATACCAATTAGAAAAGCAGGAAACTGCTTCCAAAAGGGGGGGGACTCTAAAAGAAATTAAGTTTAGCTTGAGTGATCTGATTGCCTTTTTTTCACAAGCTATTTTTTTCCCCCCTGTTGTGTGGGTGAGCAACAGTTTTCTCCGGGGAGAGAAAGCAGCTCCTCGTGCCAACCCTGTTGATGGAAAGGGAAGGCAGTGAGGCAAGGAGAGGGGAAAATTTATCAAATAAAGGGACAAGAAAACAAAAGGGTTTACATATTAAATCCAACAGGAATGACACTCTTATGGTGTGGCAGCCTGAGGAGTGAGTGTGCTGCACACTGGGAGGAGGGAAGCAGCAGGCTGGGTAGCAGCACTCCAGTCACCAGCTGGGAGAGGGATCGGTGCAGCCCTGGCAGTGAAGGCAGCAAGGGCTCAGCTGGGCAGAGGTGGTGCTGATGGTTGCACATTACATTGTCCTTGCACTGCTCTATCCTCCTTGGGAAGAGGAAACCTTCCCCAGGGTCTCAGTGTTGGGAGCATGTGGGCAGGCACAGTCCATGTCTCTGTAGCACAGCTGATGGCCAAGGGGCCACACCTTGGTGCAGCAGAGCATGGTCAGCCCAGTTTTGCTGCCATCAGACCTGGTCACCTGGTGACACTCTGGGGACTGTGGGCCACACTTGCTCCTGCCCCAGGATTTGGTGGCGGGAGCAGGGATGTCTCTGCAACCTGTGAGGCTTGGCCAGGGAGCAGTCACCAGGACAGTGCTGGTGGCTGCTGCTGCCATGGGAGTCTCTGCAGCCAGGCTGGACCTCTGATGGTGATGGCTGTCCTCCCTGATGGCCACCCTCCCCCAGGGCAGCCCTCCACGCTGGGCCATCCTGCAGCCCCACTCCAGTCACAGCTGTTACGAATGATAAACCCTCTCATCTCCACAGACCCGGCTAACCCAGAGCCTAGAAGGGAAACATCTGAATAAGCTCCTGGCGCTGCTCATGAAATTCCTGGACATAGTCCATGCTAAGATCTTTTTCTCTGCAGCAGAGTATTTTCCTTTGCACCTCAGGGATGTTACAACAGCTGTTTGTAAACAGTTTGCATCCAAAGTTAGCAGAAGGGTGAGTGGAGGAATCATGTATCAACTTTGTCCTCTTGAACATCTAAAAACTGTTGCAGCTACATTAGCAATGTCATGGCAGATTTAAGAAGTTGGTTAAAAATGCCAGTAGCCATCAGGGAACCACCCATGCCTGCCCACACACAACCAGGCTGGAGCAGCCCTGTGGGATGCAGCCCTGAAGGTGCCTGCCTGCTGGAGGCACACGCTGCCTCTGCTTGGGATGAAATTCATCTCAGAGCCTGTGGTCAGCTAGAATCCAGCAAAAGGAGGTTTTGTGGGGATGGAAGGAGGCAGAGGCTGATTGGAGCTGTTGGAGCCAGAAAGCTGCAGGACAAGTATGTGCTGAGGAGGCTGTGTGTGAAGCACTTTGGAAAACCTGGTGTTCCTCTGCTAAATGCTAAGGTGGCTGTGGGGTGGCATAAAGCAGGACTTGGACCTAAGCCCTGACACCCCTGTCCATGCTGCCTAGCCCCTCACAGTATCCAGCCTTGGAAACAAGATACAGACCCTGAGCCCCTCCCTGTTCTACTTTCCACCAGGAGACCCTGCTGTAAGCCAGCTGAGTTTTGCACTGAAAGGAGAAAAGCTGCAAAAAAATGTCCATAAACACCCTGCACCATAATGAGGGCAGGATAAAATCTTGTCATTACTGCATATAGGATATTTGGGGTTCGGAAAGGTTTTTGTTTTCCTAAAAAGCCTGAAATGGACTACCCCTGTGAGAGCTCAGCCCTGTTGCACGAAGCAGTTACTCCAGTGATCCCTGGAGACCTCAGCTGGTGTAAAAGGGGGCTCTGCAAGTTTCTGTAGCCCTGATGCAAGACCTCAAATTTAGGACAGCTGAGCCTGTCACCCTCAGGAAGACAGGGGCCACAGCACTGGGCACAACAGGGCTGGGGGGCATCTGCTGACCATCTGTGTTGGCAAAGATTTTTCTTTCTCTTTTTCTTCTCAGATAGTGTTACCTGTAATCATTTCTGGGAACAAGTGTATTTTAAGAGACATCTTTAAAACTGCCCAGCAACAGGCTCCCATTCGCACATCGCTCAGAGTGCATTTGAATAAATTGAACCACAGCTTTTTCCAAGGGCTGTTTGCTCCTGCAGACTTTTCTCTCTGGAGAAGCCTCAGCTGCTTGACTTCTGCCATTGTTGCAGGTGGCATAATGCCTCTGTGCTTATCCCTGCCAGCCTGATGGACTGGCACTGTGTGCTGGCACACTCCAGCTATCCTGACAGGTCCTTGAGCATTTTTCTGGATGGGACTGATTGGCACAGGCCATCAGCAGCACCCAGAGTTTTTCTTTCCATCCTTTACTGGCAGTCTTTCAGTTGATGTTGGGAGGACCTTATTTGTTTTCTTCCTCAACTAACACTTTCCCTTTGCATTAAAAATATCAGCAATGGCGCTGACACTGGCAACAATTCCAGAGTATTTTTTCCAGCTTCAGTGAAAGGTGAGTTATGACTCATTGTGCTCAGTCTGACACCAAATAATTCTGGGTGTAGATATGTGTAGGATATGAAAGTGGTTTTTGTGTGTGGATGCTGAGGCTTCTGCTCATTTTCTGATGCTATTCAAGGCAGCCTCAACCAAAACAGAGAAAGATGAAGTACATGACCTCTGCAGACCTCTGGCATACAACCAGCAGCAGGAGCTACCTGAGATGGGGCAATAGGCTTTGTGGATTACTGCCCTGGTGTCGGGTTAGTGCCAGGCATTTACTGTGGAGGGTCACTGCAGCTTTTTCGAGTGCCAGATGCTTAGCTAAGGCACAAGCCACATGGTCCCAGGTACAGCCCTGGATGCTGGGGCTAGGATAGGATATAAGCATGTGCAGAGATGCTTATGGATGTCACACCCTGAAGCAAACTGAACAAAATGTACGTTGCAAATAGTTGCTCAATAAGAAAGGAGAAGCAGAGGGTGGGATGAGCCCTTGGGCTTTCCCACAGCACATGGCAGAGGCAGAAAATTATTTTTACTTGCTGTTGACCAGTTTTTCTCCTCTCCCAGCCAGAGACTCTGCTTGATACCAGATGCACTCCCTCCACTAGATGCTGCCTTGCTTTTGCAGCCTGACCCGTCAAAATGAAACAATACAGGACATGTTTTACAAGGTACTTCTGCAGTGGGGAGGGAGAATTTGTAATTTTATGGAGCTTGTAAATTGAACTTGTAAAGTCCTTTAAAGCCCATAGCTTGGGCATTTCATCCTACTGATGTTTAGGGATAAAGGCCAGCAAGGGCAGGGGTGAAAGGGCCAAATTCATTGCTGAGATGACTGCAGGCACTGGAGCTTACAGAGGGAATGTAAGTTTGGTGTAGTTTAACCACTAGCTTTACAAAATTAGCCTAGCCTGTCTCCCTTGCAGCTCTTGAGAGCCTCTCCAAGCTAGTTATAGCCTTGTGTGGATATGTGAGTGCAAAGGACTCCAAGTCAGTGCAGCTGAGGACCCAAATGAAGTGCTTTTGGCTTGCACCAAATATGGCAGCATCTGGGGAGTCAACTTACACCTCTGGCAAATTTGGTTTGTATGCTTCAAAGGTTGAGGTGAGCATCCCTGGCCTGCAGCACCACAGGGGTATAAGGTACCTGCTGAAACAGTCCCAAAAAGGAATAAACAGCCATCTATGCGAAGCACCATGCATGAACGAAATTGAAGGCAAACTATAATAACAGCAAGTATAACAGCAGGGCTTCTAATAAAGCCTGTTCTGTGTGCTGAGCCAAGGGCTTTACCTGCCACTGTGGCTCTGCAAGGTAATTATTCCATGGACAGCCAGGATGATTGATGGAGATATTCATTAAACACAAACCTGACACTTTGCTCTCTAAGCCCAAATAATCCAACCAGGCTGTCCCCGAACAGGGCACCCTCCCCTTGGCACGTTTTTCATGGGGAGTTTCAAAAGAAAACCAGCAGTCAAGTACCAGAGCCCAGACCCAACGGGGGGATCCCGGCTCACTTCTGAGGGCCGAGGGCAGGTGCTCAGGCTGGAGCCAGCTGTGCACACACGGACCCTAAGCAGAGAGTATTAGGCTGTGACAGCTGCAGCTGGCTCTGAAATAAGCAGCAAGCATGAAGAGATTATGATAGATTTTACTTGTATTATGAAACTGATTTTACATCATATATGAGGCAAAAAATGTCTGTCTCTCAAAGGGATGGAAATCCTTTTGCAGGGCCAGAGCCGTCAACAGAGCCAAGCTCAGGGCTGCTGGTGGGGGTCAGGCTTATGGAGCATCTTCTCTGCACAGTGGCTGGTCCACAGTGCATAGCACAGAAAAAAATCTGTATCTGATAGTCTGACCTAAGTTTGGGAGAAAAATAAACTTTCATTCTTTCTCTCTTTTCAAAAATAGTTTTCAAATTTCTTTGCTATTTTTGACCAAGAATCAGGCTGCTTTGGTTCAGCTGTTTCCATCTGTGCCATAAGTAGGGGACAAGCTAGGGAGGAAGGACTCATCTCCTCTCTTTTCATCATCACCAGAAAGAGTCATAATTCCCATCTGGGATGATCATGCTGTGCTTCTAGGATGAGGTTCTGGGCTGCTGGAAAGACCTGCCCATCCTTTTTAAACAGGCTTGGAAAGAAATGGCCTCAGACAAAGGGGAGGACAAAGCAATGGGTCTCCAGTGCAGAGCAGCCTGGGGCTCTTTCTGTCACTCCTCCATAAGTGTGGAGGTTTGGTCTGCAGTCAGCAAGTCCTTGTGCCATACAGATGCAAGTGCTAATTCATAAAGACATCAATCTTATAATGCTGAATAATACTAATGGCAAAACTAGTAGCACCTCATTAGTCCTCTAGTAGCTGCCCCTCAGGACAACAGCATGTAGGAGAATAACAAAATCCAGCTTTAAAAAATTACTCTCTAACTCTTTCACTAGTATCTCTGCAGCTATTAACTTGTCAAAGCTGCTAGTAAAGTGCCTCTGTTACTGGTGAGAGGCTGCACAGCTAGTTTGAACTTTTATGAATATATTGAACTATGTAATTTGGAAGCAGAAGAGTTATGTACTCATTTCTGAAGCAGATCATTTTTGTGTGACTGAAATAACACCTAATTCCCCTTCAGCTAATGCCACAAAACAACTTCCATGTGAAAACTGAAAGAAAGCATTATCATATAATTAAACCAACAGATTTTAACTTCAGACCTTTTAAAACTTTAGTAGATGTGTCTTAACAAAAGTTCCAATTTTGGACACTGCAAAGTCCCTGCAAAAATGCTCCCAATGTCTGCAACCTTCACCTGAAGTTAGTTGTTTTTTTTTAAAAATAATTCTGCTGAGAACTGGCGTGTCTTGGGCAGTGAGCAGGACCCAGGACAGCTTAGCAACAGCTCTAAGCAGGCTAAGGCCTTCCAGGAAGAGGGGATGGGCTTGTTATGAGCACTTGGGGAGAGATCTCAGTTGAGCAAATCAGCAGGTTTGTCTAAGGATGGATGGAGCACCAGCATCAAGTCACTGTTGGAGGCAAGAGACAGGCTCTGGCAGAGCTGTGATTGGACTCAGTGTTGTCTCCCTGCACCACGCCAAGGTCCTGGCTAGTGAGGGCAGTGGATGTGAACCAGGGTCTCCAGGCCATTTTGAAGGGCAAATACTCCCAAAAGTGGATGTTTTTACTCTCACAAAACCAGTGAAAGGCTTGTGGTTCCCAGGGCACATCTGACCCCTCTGGGATGGTTCCTCACTTCCTGCATGAACCAGGTGTCTGCATGGGGAAGCAGGATGCACCACAGCTTCAGGCTCCCCTCTCGGCACTATTCAATCATTGGGGTTATGGGAAATAGGCTGAACTATCCAGGAACTGACAGTGGACCCCATCCTGTTATCATGCTCTACGATGGTCCATCAGGAAATGACATAAATACCCTCATTACTCTCTATTTTATTTTTCATCATTGTGAAGCATCTTTTTTGTTTTGTTTCTGCTGGCGGTAGGTGACCAATCACAGTGCCCTGGCTCCCCACATCCTGCTGGGCAAGGTCTGCCTCTGTCCCTCTGAGAATCAGGCAAAGGATGTGTCTGTTTGCCAATATTTTTTCTTGCTGCCCCAGTGATGTTGCCTAGGTCAGGAAATAAACCTTTTGGGAAGGGGCAGGAAGGCAGGCTTTTATTAAGCTGCATGTGCTGAATGTCCACAGCGAGATGGGCACAGTGCGTCAGCTGGGACAAGCACTGTGAGAATGAGTTCACACAAATCTGGCTGTTTTGATCCAGAGTGACTCCAGGTCACTGACCCCTTCCCTCTTGGAAACCTGCATCTGTCTGGAGTGACCTTTACCACAACATTTTGAATATAACTTTTGTACTCTGCATCCTGCCTATGCTGAGAGGGGAAGTTCCCTTTCCAAAGAAAGCTTTCCATCCTTGGAAATACATTAAATAGTACTGTCAGTGAATTGCCTTTTGAGAGTTACACACCAAACTGCTAACCAGGGGAGAGCCAATAATACAGGGAAGACTGTCACCAGCTTAGTGCCATTGTCTTTCCCTGTTGTGGTCACAAGCTCTTTGAGGACAGCAATATGGAATACACACCATGGATACCATGGGTCCAACCAGCATGTGGCACTGAGCAGGCACCAGCCCGAGACTGAGGAGAGAGAGACCCTCTTACTCTTGTCTGCTTGCCCTGCTTTGAACAGCCCAACAAACAGCCAGGAAGACTTGTCACAGGGTGATTTTCTGATTTACTATGGGACTGTGGTAGAGTATTTCTATCTTAGTTAACAGCTGTTTTGTTAACTCCTAATTTCTCCCATAATCTGTATATTTTTGTCCAAGCTAGGGCATGGTCTGTGATATATGATGGAGATCTTTGCCATTAATCATGTGCAAGTGAAAGTATAAACTGGTTTTATTAGTTTTCAGTGTGCCAGGACACATAAATTAACTGGAGTGTGTATTTAATGTGTCCTGAGCAGTGTCTCCTACCTTTCCTGGTAAGTCAACATGTCACCCAGGAACTTGCTCTATCTGCACCAGCAGCAGGACCACAAACACTCTTGTGTTACCCTTGGGGTGACTTTTGCCTACACTGCATTTAGGGCCTGCCTATCCCTGTGGAAGGGTTTTTTACTAGACTGAAGTTTGTGGATGTGGGTAGCTAAGGCAAAGTGAGGTGACACAGTGGGTGTGCTGCCAGTGTGGGCAGCAGCAGGAGACCAGCCTGTATCTCTTGAGTGAGACTTGTGGGACAGAAGTGTGAGACCAAGGGAAACTTCCTGAAATTATTTCACTGCAACCCAAGATGCTCTTAAATTTAAAACTAAGCTGCTTAGGACAAAGTTATGAAAAATAGTGACTCAGCAGTTTATGGTTCCAGTATATTTGCATTTCCTATGGCACGCTGTCAGTATTCCACCAAGGACTCAGGTTTTCTTGGAAGGAAAGGGTGCAACCAATTCATTAGCTGACCCTGGCATCCCTGATTTGCATAGGATGCTTCTGCTCTGTAACTCTAGAATAATAGTGGTGATTATAAACACATGATGGAGAGGGGTGAGGGTGGTGAAAGCCATTGTAATCACACATGGGGCGATGTGCTGATGGATGGGCTGTGGTTCAGGATCCCGAGCTCTGGGCAGCCTGCTGAGCTCCCACACAGCGCAGGAAATCCTCCGAAGCAGCTCAGCAGCTTTCCTGCAGGAATTCAGCTGTCCCCACAAGGGTCCTCCCGACACAGAGCTGCTGCCATTGAGCAACAGAGAAAATATAATATTGCCTCTATGAAATGTTGTCATCCAACTCCCAGATCAGAGCCTGTGATCCTGCACGTGCAGTCTAGACAGCCTGTGTCTCGGTCCTGAAGCTCAGAGCCCCTGGATTGGCAAAGCCAGGGCAACTGGAGCACAAAGTGTCTGGATTGCTTTTGTGTACTCCTGGCCCTCAAAGGATACAGAGACTGTTCAGGTTCTGACACAGACTGGAGACTTATTTGGGCTGATCCAACCCAGGCTGGCTGCAAAGGCCCTGAGCTTGATCTGGTATCACTGAAGGGCTCACACTCTCTCCTGACCTTAAATATCCTCCCTTGATCTTATTTGGATACTCAAGTTTTGCTCAAAATACCTTCCATTCTTCCTAGCGCTATCAGAAGAACCTTGGCATGAGAACCAGATGTGGTACCTGCTCTCCTGGCACCCATTCACTCATACACAGACTATTAATCTGCACAGGAGTGTGTTATAAATGATTTGATGTGTATGTAAATCCCAGAGCCAGAGTGTCATTCTTGGCAGCCTTTTCCACAAGCTGATGTGCAAAATTCTTTTACTTGAAGACTGCAAATGATTTGCTGGATCTCACAACTTCCGCATGAACTTGTAGGGACTCTGTGTGAAAACGATGAGCAACACCAGGCTAACCCACCCCTTGTTTTGGGAAGCTGTCAGATCTTTCTCCTCCCTTGTTGCACATGATACCCTTCTCATAGATAAAAATGTTTGTGTTCTTGATAAAAAAATGACCATTTATTATCCTATGGAAGTCTGGTCTCCAGTGTATCTTTCAGAAATTATTCCTGTGATCAAACTGCCACAATGAAAAAAAAATTTCTTCTTACTATGTCTTTCTTCCTTTTGCCAATGGATCTAACTAACCTCTCATGTCCTTAAAAGGTCTCATGAAGGCTCTTTGGTAACTGGTTGGGGAATTATTCTTGCAATTTCCTAGCTACTGACTTGGCACTGCTGTAGATTTTTCTGGTGCAGAAAATGAGGGAGAGCAGGTGCTCCTTTCTGCAGGTAGAAAGGACTGAAGAGATATTTGAATAGTTACTTGGCATTTGCTCTAGTGCCTAAAAACACTCCTGTTTCCTGACTGGGCCCTATTTTTCTCCTAAAAACATTCCCTGATTTGTGACCTATCTGCAGGTGCCTGGGTTTTTGTTGGCTGAATGTCCATGTCCTAAGGTGACATCAACTATTTGAGAATTTGTTTCTTGCCTTGCAAAGACTTTTAAATTTCTAGAGCCAGAGACCCCATGACCATGGGTTGATAATTGGGTTTGTTTTCACACACAGAGCAGAGGGAATGCTGCAGACTGGCTGTTGCTGGAGGCTCACGCAATGCTGGCAGGTGCCTGGGTTGAGATCATGCTGGGAACTTGAATTTTTGCCAAGTTGGTGTGAGAGAGGATCATCTCATTTGTCCTTTTCCCACCCAGCTGTTTTCTGGGATCTGTCAGGTGTTTGTCCTATCAGCCCTGTCTTTGTCTGGCTCACACACCAATGCTCTGAGCACCACAGCCATATCCCAAATACATCCTTCCCATGTCAGAGGCTCATATTTTCACTTTCACAAGCTGCTGTGTCTACTGGGACTTTTCTCAAATTCTAAGTCCATTTGTGACTGGGCAAAACCACAGTTTAAGCTAGAAAATACTTCAAGGCTCTCTCAGGACTTAATTTGTATCTCTCATGGTCTTAATGACCTGAGCATGGAGTGGCTGCTTTGTGCCAGCTCTCCTAGTGATCTTCCTGCCACTCTATCGTTTTGCCTGTGGAGGGGAGCTTGCAGCAGTAATTTCTGTTACTTCCTTTTTTCCTCCATAAATCAGCCAGGAGACATACTCAGCAAAGGGCAGTCTCTCATTATTTGCACCAGACTTTAGATGAGCTGCACACTTCTCAGCTGTGGGGAATTCAGGGCCCACCCAGACATGCCTATGTTCAAAAATTAGGGCTGAATGCCTCCTGTTCAGTGTTGTGTCAATCCATCCGAATTCCTTGTGAAAGCCAGGCAAGAAACACTGATATCTGCAAAGAATTCATGTCAAAACTGTCTCCAAACCTGGAAACCCAAAGAAGACACAGGCTCCCTCTAGGAAGGATGTTCATACATGAAAGTGTGACACACAATGACAAAGAGACTACTGGGCAAAGAGCTCTGTTATCTTATTGCTTTGCAGTAATTATGGATCATGTGTTTAACAGATTTCTACTCTACTGTCCTGTAACTCCTGCCAATAGGAAGGCTTATTTTAACCAAATGGACCACACTTTTATTTGTTTTTCTATGGGCAAACCATCTGTGCACTGGGGACGTTTTTATGGCCTATGAAAGAGCACTTATAGGTGCAAAATATCAACATTCCTGTAAAATTAAATTAATTACCTGTTGGGAACAAGGATTCCTTTTCCCCTCATTTAACTAGAATTCCCAGGTCTGCTCTCTAGTTCCCTTCAAAACTGGGAACTCAATCAGATTAATCAAGGCTAAAGGCATTTCCGCTCGCTATTCAAAACATTGCAACTCCCCTTTGTCCTTATCATGGAGCTGTTCAATCACTCACTGCCACAGAGGAATGGGCTTGGTTGGGGGACGGGGACAATTCATGTGCTTCCTTTGACTCAGATCTACCTTCCTTCCCCTTAGAGTCACTGCAGCACCTACTTGCTGAGGTGAAGGAGTCTAGATTATAATTTCACTGGATCATCTTTCCTGTCTTAGACATCTGTGCTTCATTTTTTGCTCTTTTTCTCTGAGAATGATTACATGACTTTCTTATCTTTCTTTTATATTTCACATGGCATCAAGCTATGCCACATGGTTTGCCGTCACATCCTCTCCTTTTGTTTGAAGAGTGTGTAATCTATCCCAGCAGATAGCTCCACTTCGGCAGGAATATGCTCAAAATTCAGTGATGAAGCATAAGTGTAATGGATAGCATGATGTGGAAGGAAGGTGATGCAAAACAGACAGAAGCACAAGAGACAGAGCTAGAAGTTCAAAATTTTTACATTCTTCCAGTTAGCTGTGGAGACTACATAGTTGATTCAGGAAAACACCTGCATTAGAGATGGAGAAGATTTCCTGTGTACCCCAAGTACCCTTCCTTACAGTCTTACGTGCCACTGGCACCAGCAGAGGTTTTAATGTCTTGGACAATGGCTTTCTTTCTCTCATTTCTCTTGGGAGGTGATTAGAACCCATTAGCTGATTGTCCTTTAGTTTTAGGTTACCATTTAGCTTGAGCACACTCCTGGGGTTTGGTATCAGTACAAGTCCACAGCCAGGTGCATATATGGATCTGAGCTGGCTCAGCAGGAATTCCCTGCTGGGATGGTGTGACTGGGGAGTGGACAGTGTATGTTGGCATGTGGCTCACAGGAACTCGGCACCTTTAAGACAATTCTGTGGCTGTGTTCATGCAGGAGGAGGAGTTTCCCCCTTTCTTTTTGTCCATGTGACACACATTGAAGGATCCCTGAGATATTAAAATAAACAGAAAGCTTGACTTGCAGAACCTGTCCGCTAAGCCAGGAATCACATTTCTCATTGCAGTTTCAAACCGTCATCCAGAGACTTGTAAAACATTGACAAAAACCCCTTTGCCCCCAGAGCTTTTAACAAAAACAACAGCCAGTACTTGCACCCATCCCTGAAAGAGCAAATATATTAAAGTCTGTTCCCGCTTCACTCCCCTTGCTTCTACCCCAACAAAAGGAGAACCTCTGAGCATATTCTCCTTTGTTATTTCAATTCCTTTCCCATTCCTGCTATTATAGCTGATTTAAGGATTAGAAGGCCCCAACGTGCCAGATGTGGGGGAAGCAGGCTTAGTGGATGTAGTAAAAGAAATGTGAGGAAACCCCCTGATCTAAAGGCCCATTTCCTGCTCACTCTCATCACTGCCTGCTTTCAATGGAGAATGAGTAATCTCGTGTTTGACACAGCACTGCCAGCTTGTGAAGTGGGACTGCTCTGAGGCTCCCTTACTCCTACAAGGTGTAGTAAAGCACAGGGTACCCATTAGACAGAGACCTCTAAGCAGATTATAGATGGATCTAAGCAGATGCTACATAGATGCTGGCTTTGTAAGTTCCATTCCTCAGAGACATATTGGACTCAATAGCCACCACACATACACACACAAAGACAGGGCAGGGTTAGTTTGTGACTCACCCAGGAAGTTTGTGTCACTGCCAGGAACTGAACACAGGTCTGAAGGATGAGTGTTTATATTCTGCATGGTAGACCTGCCTGTTTGTCCAGCTTCATTCTAATAAAATGCCTGTTGCAGTCTTTATTGTCAAGAGAGGGACTTCCCTAAATGACTTTGTTTGAAAAAAATCTCAGTGAATAGAAATAATGAAGAATATTCATAGCTGGGGTGTGAGCTTCATAATAACTGAACAATTTTTTATCTCCTGACACTTCTTGGTACTAAATACATACTCAGAAGGATGCTGGGAATGCCTAATTTGACTGAGACACTTGTAAATTCATGTAGAGTTTTTAGGTGATGATATTTTATGGAATATATCCCAGAGCCCTCTGTCCTTGTGTTTGGAGAGAAGGTTCAGCTTATATGCCACCCACAGGAGCCACCAACCCTTCAGCTGAAAAAATTGATTGAGTCATTGCCGAAGGTGCTTGGTCTTGTTGTCTACCCTTTGCCCCTCTACAATCTTAAGTAGTGGGATTTGAGAAGATATGTGAAGTGAAAAAGCAATATAATTCTACATCCAAGCAAGCCAGCTAATACTCTCCCACCCTCAGGACCAACATATTTCATAGTTGCTGCTGGCACAGTATCCTAGATTAGGTGTCCAGTGCTTCTAGCAATCCACAGTGAGCAGCCAGTTTGGAATGGGCTTTTTTTCGGTGAAGAAATACCAATCACACGGACAGATGGGCTTTTTCCTCCTCTGGTTTTCTTAAGGAATACTCTTTCAGGTGTTTGGACACACAGATCTTGCTCATCTCAGACTAAGGACAGCAGGGATAGAGAGCATCCTCCTCTCACCTATTCACCCAGCAGGACTCAGCTGGGGCTGCTGAGCAGAAGTGCTGTAGCTAAGGTCCCTCCATACTGTTAGCAGTGGGGAACTTTGAGAGCAAAGTTGGAAAGTTTGACACATTCAGAGGAGACCTCCAGTCCTTCTGGTGAAAGAAAAGACAGAAAGGCGCCAGACAAGAGATACAGCCTTTCTAAAGCAGCAGAGAGGGAAGGGGCAGCTGGCTGCACTACTGGGTGCTAGGTGATGGGCGACAAATACATCCAAAACACCATCCCTTGGATGAATGGGAAACCTTGTTTTGCCTTGGGGATGTTCACATTCAGTTTAAGAGAGAGGTTTGCTCATATAAGCCCCAAGGACCAAAGAAGCCAGAAAAGCACAGACTTAGCATCTCAACAACTCACAGAGGAGGTGATATAGAGATGGTGCAACAGAGGAAGGCATAAAATTGTACGCTTTTATTAGGTGCGGATGATAACAAACGTGCTAAGCAACCGCTGTGTGTTTGGCGTCCCAGAAACTCTGACTCCAGAGCTGGCACCTAGGGAAATGAGCTCTCCAAACTGTAAAGCTCAAGAGCTTTGCTGAAAATGTATGTCAGCTCTTTCTTTATCAAATGCTGCAGGAGATCAAGTGAGAGAATTTGTTTCACCTGAATCTGTAAATCATTGCTAAGTCTTTGCCTGGGCTCATCTACACACACAGCAAGAGCATCTGTCTGGCCTTGTTAAGTGCTGGCTGAGTGGTTTGCAGCTCTTCAGCCACAAGTGCTGGGAGCAAGGTGTGAGGTGCTGAACTGAAATTGTCAGCTGACAACTTCCAGGGGAGCTTGGGAAGCTCCCTGCAGCCTGTTCCCTCTTACACTCTCTGACTCTCATGACCTCTCCACAGATGCGTAAATGGCACCTGAGAGGCCTGTGTGCAGAGCTGGTAATTTGTCCTCACCCAGTCTATTCCCCACCGGTATGCAGAAACATGCATGGTGTGAGAAATGTGTGCGTGGCACAAAGCCAGAGCCAAAACAGACAAAGAAATAATGTTTACCCCCAGGGCCTTTCTGACAAACAATAAAAAAGCAATAGAGTCAAGATAGATTACGCGTCAGCTAAAATATTACCTCTTCCTGCCAATTCTTATAAAAGGAGGCAAAGCTGCTCTTCATGCTGAACTAAAACTTCTGCTAAAATACTCAAGGAAAACAATCATTTAGACAGCATCTTTCTTTCTAGCCAATGACAATAATATTCTTGTTAAATCTTTATTGTGACAGTCTGGTTTATGGGATGCAGCAGGCAGTTTACTTTGTTTGACTACAGAGCTGCACAAAGGACTAGAGGACTCAGAGCCCGAGATGAACGCTCTGGTGACAGCATCTTTGCAGCAGAGGAATGAACTAATTCCACCTTCATCCGATACAGAAAGCAGCTTTAGGCTGTTTGTTGGCTTCTTTCTGCCCTGTGCAAAACCCACTTTCAAAGGCATCAAGGAAACCACTGCCACTTGGGCATCAGAGGGAATGACAACGCCAGGCTGCTGCACCTGAGCCAGCAAACAGCAGCCAGCTCCTGACTGGATGCCTGTGCTCACCTGAATGGGTCCCAACAACACGGAGATGAATAGGCACCATGTGAATATTTTATTCAATAAACTTGGCTCTGCTGGTGTGTGGAGGGTGAGGCATGTGATTTATTACTTACAAGAATTTGGACAGCCCCTGGCTTAACGTGGAAACACTGGCAAGTGTCAGGAAATTCATGAACTTTATACACATGATTATCGATGACTTGTATTAGCAAACACTTCTGGATATCCTCCCTTTTGAAACAATGCCAGTGGCCAAGCAGAGCAAAACACCTATGTGGGCCTAAGGTGGCAAATCATACACTATCATCTGCAAATACCCTAGTTAGAGATTTGTCTGTGTGACATCAGCAAGAGGCAAAGGCCCTGCTTAGGAACAGATTAAGAATAAAGGGCTACCCACTTCTGCAAAGCCTGGGTAAGTTTTCAACAGGCACCCCCTGTACCTGTGTTCAACACATAGGAAGTCATATTGAGCCATACCTCTCTCCATTAAATCTGATGGGCATTGCTCAGCCTCTGTGGATATGTATGACATGACATGAGCTGAAAAAGGAGAATAATGCCTTTTACAGTGAAAAATTTGATCAGACAGATGAGATAAGCTTCAGACAACTTTCTTGGCTTGGCAAACCTAAAACTTCCTGTTCCAGAAAACTACTCCCTGCACTCAACAGAAACAAATTTTGAATACTGGGCTTCCATGTTGGTTATTGGATGGAAATACATGTTTCTCTGAGTCAGACAGATACTACTTACACCTCCACATACTTGTCTAAACCCACAAATCTGGCAGAGGGACAAGTTGTTTATGCACAAGCATCTGTACCTGAAATGAAGAGTGCAAAGTGGCATACATAAAGTAAGTACTTAATTGATAAAGTAAGATCTATTTCAATACAGGTAATTGAAGCATGAAGTCCAGGAGAGATCAGGTAATACAACATCATGCTGTGCACAGACATTGAATATTAAGCTCTGCAGAAAGGACTTGCTCTGCTGTGAGAATTCACCACTTGTCGTGCTTTGGAGTTAAGAGATGTTTTAGATTTTAATTAAGGACTTAAACCTATGGTTAATCAAACCCATTCAAGGGCAAACTGTAATGGAAACCATGCCACTCCAGTGTAATGGTGCTTAAGAGTGAAGTTAACTGGGATTATTAATATAACCACTCGTACCTGGGTGAAAGGGAAACTAAGAACTGCCTTTCAAGTAAGAATAGAAATGGAAAACTAAGAAACATATTCAGAAGTAATGAACCCCAAGAAGGACGAGTCTGCAGGAAGCACTCATAAATACCTATTTCTGCTCTGATTTTTAAAAGAAAGAAGGCATATTTCTATCTTTCAGTGATAATGCCATCTTCACTGGTCCATCAGAAACCAAGGAAAAATTTCAATAGGAAGCACTCAGCTGCCTTAAAATCAGTGGAAGTGGAGCTGTATGACCCATTATTGTTGGATTTAAGGAAATTTTGGAACATGAGGGAAATTCCACGAGACTGAAGAGAATTACAAAAAGTGCCAACATTTGAACAGGGGTAGATGGAAAATCCCAGGTGGTATTACAAAAAATAAAAAATGTGCCAACATTTAAACAGGGGTAGATGGAAAATCCCAGGTGGTATTAACTCAGTTGATCAGATGTTGATTCTGGGTTCAGTTGTGAAAAAACTGATACCGGATACAAGCATTGAAGAATTTAAAGGCAGCATATTTTGTTCCAGTCAGCATAGTTGTATAGAAAATAGGATTTGCCAAAGTAATTTTTTTGGATGAAATGACAAGCTTCATTAATAAAAATGCTTCTGATATAATATAGAGTTTCCTATAAGGTATAAGGTCTATTTACACAACACTGATAAAAAGACTGAGCACTCCACAAAGCAGTGTGTAGCATTTTTTAAGTTGAATACAAGTAGGGAACTGACAGAACACAAAATAGTTGTAAATGAGATACTGTGATGAAATGGGGCTGTTTCTGATGGTATCCTGCTCTTGACCAAATACTATCCAGTTTCTTTCTTAAGGATTTTGAATGAAATGCAGACTGAAGCAAGGATAGCACCTGGAAATGGCTCAACAAGGGAATGTGGTACTGTATCAAGAATGAAGGTCTGGTTTGTTTAATCGATATGCAAATGAATTGGATCAAATGAAAAACCAAACAGCCAGTGTGAAGACTGGAGGTCCCATTTCCAAGATGAAAAGTTCTAAAAACATTAGAAGGGAACTAGGCAGCACAAAAACATCAGTACAAAACTATGGCTAAGAGCATTTGAACTCCAAAAGAACAGACTATCAGGGGAGATGAAAATTATATTATCTTTGCCTGAGGAATTAGTGAGACCACTTCTAGAATATTCTGTCCGGCCTTGGATCTGCCCTTCAAAAGGATGTGGAAAAATTTGGGATACACTCAAAAATTTATGTCTAAATGAGACAAGGTTTGGAAATTACACCAGATAACAAAGGGCTTGTGGAACATAATCCTTGTAATTCATTGAGGAGAAGCCTAGAAGAGACTTTGAGGAAAGCTGCAACTTTTTCTGTGTTGATTTTTGCTTGGAGTGAATCCAAATTTTAAAACCTGACATCTTTCATGAAATGGATCTCCTACTCTCTGAGCTGTTCTCATCCCAATGATCCTAAACTCTAACAAATCCTATGCCAAGGGTAACACAAAGCTGAATTTTAACTGGAGATTGGTTACATTTCTTTCTAGACAAATCATTTGCCCATGCGTACAGCTACAGAATTGCCCTGATGGCATGAACAAGCTCTTCTGGCACTCAGAGAGACCATGTGGCTGAGAAATGGTTAGCAAAGGCAAGGACTAAGCTTTAAGCATCCTGGACTCTAATCTCACCTAAGCCCCTGCCCAACATTTTGAACCTGAGCAAGGCATTTAACCCCCTCGGCCTCCAGCCCAGCTGTAGAACTGAGCAAAAATCAAGATCTTGCTAAGAACCAGATGTTGCATCTCAGTTAAGATTTATATCCAAAGAGTAACCCCGTGAAAAGACCTGCTGGGAAATGGAGGCAAGTAGCTGGATGCAAATGCTGTAAATTCACACTATTCACATGGATACTTAGCAGTAAATGGGAAGAGGCCTTTCCCTGATGATCACTTTATAGGAGTAGTATTTCCAGCCTCAAATTCACAGTGATAACACATACGATGCTGCCAGCAGCCAGATTTGAATTTTGTGGATTGGCAGCCTGGAAAGCCCCACTGCCCCAAGCAGAGGTGGTAGGTTGAAGGCACTTTCTTGCTGCCATCTGGTTTGGGGCAGGCCAGTGAGCCCTGCCACTGGAAAGCCCTCCGTTTCAGTTCATATTTATTCATGTGCTCGTTTTTCTTGTTTGGTGAATGTTGCATGTCAGTATTTAGTCACTGCTGTGGAAACAGCAACACACATGCAAAGGGAGAGGGGGAAAAAAAAGGAAGGAAAGAATAGAAAGCAGTGTTTTAAGGCACAACCAATTTGGCTGGTCTTGCACACTTGTCTCAGGAATGTGAGTTTGTATTGCCCATGTGCCTGCAAAGGGAAACAGGAATCGAAAAGGGAAGTGTATCAAACTGTTTACTTGAAACTATGGGCAAGAGTGGGAGCCAGAACGTCTGGGAATCCCATCAAGCATCCTCTGCGTGCACAGCTCCCTGGAATTGCTGCCTGGGGCCAATGGTGCAACAAAGCTGCTGTGTTTTCAACCACCTCCTGTTCTCACCAAGCCTTATGGGGTACCCTGAGCTCCTCTTGGCAGAGTTCTGTTCCTGATCCTGGGGCACTGGGCACGTTGGATCAGAGCTGAAGGGGGGCAACAAGGACCAGAGAGAGAGCATCCAGCCATCCACCTAACATCAGCAAACAGGCAATGGAGCTCTGGGGCTCCAGTCCTTCCTGTTCATATTGCATTGAAAAAGCAGCAACAACAAAAAGATAATACTCAAAAGACTTCTGTTGATAAGACTTATGAAATACTGATTACAAATTAAGTTTCACCAAGTAATATAACAAATTGCCCAGCATATTTAAAACTTCATTTAAATTGCTGCTGATAATACGTATCTGCTGTACAGTAAACACAAAATGACATGGGAAAATACCAGATTTTAACCACAAGAAAGGAGAATAGAAAACATCATAAGTTACCTATTTCAGTTATATTCAATTGGAAAAAAAAAATAGGAAAATGTGGCGACTGTGATCTCCAGAGAATATTATTTCCTTCATATATACCAACAAACAAAGGAAAGCCTTCTTTTTTTCTGTTGTTAGTAGTGGAAGAAGGATATCTAGTTGTGATTTGGAGGAAGTGCCATCAATACAGTGAAAAGTAGTTATTATCTGTTGCACTTGGCAATGGGAACATCCTGAATAAAGATACAGGGATGTGCATGCAGAAACCTGAGGAAAAGTCTAACCTGAAAGGGAGGTCATCTGGTGCCGCCAGTTAGGGCTGCAGGGTTTGTTCTGCTCAGGCTCTAGTCTTTCAGTATGACATTGCCTGTTGTCAAAAAATGGCAAGTCACAGTGAAACCCTGGAGAAAGGGGAGACTGGAACACCCCCCAGGCTTTGGCAATAGTTATAGAAAATGTGTGCGTGTGTTTAGATCCTTGATTGCAAAAGAAAAATGGCATTAAGTTGGCACCAGAAGGGAATTTTATACCTGTCAGTTTTTGCACAGGTTTGTAAATGGCAGAAACTTTCAACTTCTGCCAGAAAAGCATCAGGGTTCCCACATACAAAGCCAGAGAAGTTATATATCTATACCAAATACAAGAATTTTATTTAGATTTCAATACAGTCACTCTGATATAAGAGATGAATAAGTTTGCAGAGGCTTGATATAACCTAAAATGGAAATAGTTCTTGGTATGGAGAGTCACATCTCCCATTTCTTCACTCAGACCAGCCTGTAGCACAAAACCACCAACATAAGCCTCTTTAGGAGGAATATCTAAAAGCTATCTTAATTTATAATCACTGATATTTGGGAAAAGTCTAATTTGACCTCTTAGGAGCTAGAACGTTGGAATTGCAGACCAAGTGTCCTTAAGTACAAAGCAAAAGGGGACCTGCAGTTTTGTCCTCCCCATGCCAGTGCTCTCCAGATTCATCCAATGGTATTTGTGCATTTTCTGCCTTCTCACATGGGCAGGGACTTACCTCCCTGTTTGGGCCAAGTGAGGAAGAGACCCCCAGCTGTTGGCTCCCACCCTGCAGTGCACAGGGCTTTTGATGTTAGGTCCTGAAGTGGCCTAGTGCCAAAGAGGAAGACACAAAACTGCCCTGCAGCAGATGTGGGGTGGGATGCTCTTTATATGGGCCTCATAGTGTATCTCATTCTAGTAACTCAGGGTTAGTCCAAACCTTAATGTCCTTCCACAATTCAACACTTAAAGATAATTAAAGATAACCTTTACACAGGTGCCAAGCAACTTCCAGGTCTTTCTAGGTTTAAAACTAGTGCTGCTGGGTCCCAGGTCTAAGGTGATGTGTGGGTCAGGCTCCAGGTAGGTATGTATGGTTGCTGGTCCCCTTGTCTGCTTTTCCCTGTGGCTTTCCAATTTTCAGGAAGAAACTGCAGAAGGCAGTTTTTTGGTTGCTTTGCCATGTTCCCATCCAGACCAACAGTATCCTTTCTTGAAGAGAGTGTGTATCTTGTGCCAGGTCCACACCATGAATGTTGAGTACATGCAGTCCCTTTTGAATCACAGGAAGTATGTAGGCTTTGGAGATTATCAGCCCATTATTAACATTTCAGAAAAATATAAAGTGGTTTCCGCTTTATCTGTTTACTCTGTGGCTGATAAAATATTAACATTTTTCAACCTCCACTGAATAATCCCTGGTCCCCATATTCCCAGACAATATGGTGTGTGGCTTAAATGGATCACCCCAAATGAAGCTGTTTCTCTTGGCTACTGTCATACAGGAAGCTGGTGAGAAAAAGGTTGTTTGCACAGGATTTAAGCATTCAAAAAAAATTTATGAAAAAGTGATGCGGAGGAAAACATCAGGCAAGTAGTAAAAGTGCTTTGCATGTGTGCAGCTGTTTCCTGGACATTTCTTTCTATTGCAGAGGCACTTGGTTTACAGGAAATTCCAGCTCACATACAATGCCAGTCTCCTCAGAAAACGGGCTCTGGGCTCAGCTGTATCGATCTGCTTTGTGCAACTGGTGGTGCTGGCAATTACACCATGTGCATGCTCACAGGCAGCAGAGACTGTTTTGATTTGATTCTGAAGGGTTTTTAGGAAATAATAGTAAATTTGCCTCCATCTGTTTTATAGCAGGGCTGTTGTTTCTCATGGTTAGTTTGAGACCTGCCCAGATTAGATATTGGTCCAGATATAACTTAGCACCTAAGCTCTGCAGACAAGCATCCGACTCTGGGCTTGTGCTGAGCACCACATGGAGTTGCGCTTTTTCGTGAGAGCTCCAGTAGAAAGAAGCAGAACTGCAAATCCACAGGCTGATGCACAAACTGAGGGTCTCACATCAGACTTCTCTATACATCTAGAGTTTGTAGCAAGTTTAGAGGTCCTGAGAAATTCATACTTTCTACCAGCTACTCTTTCTAGACTGTTTTTCCAAGCTTAGAATAGTGACAACATGAGATGGGTACAGATTCCAGCAAGCCCAGATAAACTTTACATGTTTAGCATTTTCTGTTGGATAGAAACCCTGACATGCTGCAAGCACTGGTATGGCTCATCTCATGGCAGACCCAGCCATGTTTAGTTCTCATCCGGAGGTGCTAGGAGCAAGACAAGTGTGAGCAGGGTTAGCTGGAGTTCCCATTCTACTGAGTTGGCAGAAAGCCTCATGGCAGCAGATGCAGGGGACCTGAGATGATAAATGGACTTTGGAAAGCAACCCAAACATGTACATACAAATTAGTATTTAACATACAGTTGCTATTTGCAAATTATCCCCTTGTGATTTAGCTCTTGAATGAAAGCAACTGTGTTAGCTGAACAAACAGTAGCAGAGGAGGCTGCAAAAACGCACCTCCACTCCCACCCACAGCCGAACCCTGGCAAGCCTCTAGGCCAACCTGCACATGTGTTCACCTGAGGCACACACACCCCTTCCCAAACAAGCTGTGAGAGCCACCCAGGCCTGGTTTCTTCTCCCACTCTACCAGGCACTTTCAGCCATGTGAGCCACCCTTAACCAGCCACTAGCCCTGAGTAAGGACCCCAGACTGTGAGGAAGGGGCTGGTGCAACCTGCACTGTCAGCATGCAGGTTGCTGGTGAAGGGGAGACAGGAGCTGGGCCTTTTGCCAGGTGCTTTGGCGGAAGACGAGCTGGGTCACTATCCCATGTTTTTAATGGGAAGTGATGTTATGGCAACACATGAATCACAAATAATTTGACACCAAAAGGAATAAGCCACGGTGGCCCAACACCTGAGCACCCACCCCTACATCCGGAGTGATGCAACAGGCCAAGCTCTGACGTGTGTTGTGAATGCTCAAAACCCCAGAGCTCCTCCAAACCTCAGTGAACAAAACCAGACCTTCCCAGCCTGGGAGTCCCAGTGCTGAGAGCCTGCACTGCTCCTGGCTCACTTGGAAGGGCCTGGGGCAGAGGGGCAGAAATCAACCTGAGGAGCATAGAGCACCCTTGAGATGCAGTGAACTAGTTAGTCTGCAAGGTGTTGGGACAGCATATCCCAGCTAAGGAGGCTGCTTGCCTCCAGCAAATATGAGGAGCTGGTGAGTAGCTGCCTGCTGCCATTCCTCCTGGGCTGGCAGCCTGAGTGCCTAGACTCTGCACCAAGTGTGCACTGCACGCTACCAGAAGCAGCCCAACTCACCATCCTTCCCCTTGACCCCACAGCAGAGCTGGAGTTTGGAGGTACCAGAAAGGTGGTGTTACTCAGAGGCCTACATTTTGCAGGTCAGGTCTTTCCCAGCCAAAAAAAAGAGGAAAAGGATTACATTTCAAAATAGTTTCCCTTCCCTTTGGAGGGAGAAGTCAGAGGTAGAGCCAAACAGCTGCTACTATGCATGATTTAGGGAGATAAGAAGCAGCAGCAAGAGGGAGACTGGGATTTATAGTATCAACCCTAAAAATAGTTGTTAAGAGAAAGCCTAAGCCTGGCAAAGCCTCACTGGGAGTTGCCCATACACAATTGCTAAGCTCAGCAGATGGCATCTGGGGGGGGGGAAGATTTGCCTTCGAAGAGTTTGTTTTCACCATCACACTTTCACCCAAGATACCAGTTTACACTTGAGGTCTAAGTGGCTCAACCCCGTGTGTGGGTGTCCCTGGGAGACAGGTCACACTGAAACAGGCTGAAACAGAGCTGTCAACACAGCAGCTCACACAGGCTTATAAAAAGAAAGTACAACTGAAGCCAATACAACTTCCTCTTCAAGCATCTCTGAGCAAGGAGATGACTTGCCCAAGCAGGCTGGTAGCAGACACTAATGTGGAGAGGGGCTCTCTAGGCTGCATTCGAGCCGAACTCAAATGACATGCCCAAGTTGGCAACCAGACCTGGAAAGATCGTCTGCGTGTCGAGTCTAGCCCTCTGCAATCGCAGACAACGTGTCATATAAAACCATTTAACTTTGCTAACTATGTTGCTCATCCCTTCAAACCTACCAGGAGTGTTTTCAGACCCTCTCTTGTCTACTGGCGTCGTCTTTGCTTTCCTTGCCAAAATGAAAGTCCCTAGGGCACTGGAACCAATAAATACACATTCCAAACTCAATCGGGAAAGCCCATCTGCTCCAAGAAAAGAAATAAATATAAAGACAAACCCTAGTGAGGCTGAGATCAATAAGTATCAGTAAGCTGTCAGCTCTTCTGTTGGAATTAGCTTTCTACTTGTATTTGAACTGAATGTCACCCACACACAAAAAAGACACTGGTGCTGTTACACAGTTATGTATTATGTATTCCACAGTATGAGCAAAAACGTGGCTTTATAAAGTATCTGGTTTAGAAGTTGTTGGGAATTTGATTTGCTGCTCAAGAAACAATACTTTTTTGGTTTAACTTTTCAAAAAAATCAAACAAATTTTTCTTTTTAGTGATGGAAGAGGAGCAGATAACTTTTCAAGGGAAAGGTTAAAAAAAAGATGCTGCCTCTGGGGATTTCCAAGTAGATGCAAAAAAGTCTCTTTTCCATTAAAAGGTAAAATGTTTGATCCATTTCATGTTTGGTTGTCCCTCCCTCTCCACTCCCCCAGGATACTGAGCACTATGTAAGTCCTGTAAGTCTGTGCCCTGACCTGGCCTGGCTCTGCAGAGTCTGTGACAGTGTGCCTGGCAGGCTGCACACCTTGTCCTCCCTGCCGGCAGTGGCAAAGGCACTCCCAACACTGGTTTTGCTCAGAATGCCCACATGCTGTTTCTAATAAAACCTGATCTCCTTCCTTTTGATGCAGACGACAGGAACTGGTCCTGGTTTAAGTCACCCAGCCAGAGAGCACACACCACAACTGGCCCATGATAACTCTGGAACTGCAGAGAGGGACTCAGGAAGCAATAAATCAACCGTGCTAAGTTATGACATCAGTGACAAAGGAATGGTTTCTCCTCCAGCAAGCCCTGCTGAAGGTACTTGGTCTCTGAAGGCACTGTAGGGGCTGGGCTGGCAGGCCCCGCAGCGGAGCAGACGGTGTTTATTTGTCCTGTAAGCACTCTAGAAACAACCAGTACTGCTGTGGATGGTTTACATACACGCCTAACAAACAGCGTCAATAACACATGAAAAATTAATTACTTTGATAACACTTTGATGCCCCACTGAAAGGTTATATGCCACTACACTAGGAATATACAGCTTCCTAATAGGAACTGGTTCAATCCTAAACAGGAAAGATGGATGAAGAGTAATGGAAGCAGCCAAGGCAGAGAGTGGTGGAAAAATGCCCAAGGTCACACAGAAGCTTGGTAGTTCAGCAGTCCTGGTTCAGTGTGGTACTTGCTGCTCCTCATTAATCCCTCTATAATTGTTTGCACTATGAAAGTATCTTTGAAGCCTCTTAAATACTATTTGACCAATAAATCCCATAATGGAGCAAAGGCAGGATGAGCGAGACTCAGGGAAGCCAGGACCTGTATCTTGAAAAGCTGCATCTGGTAGAAAAAGCCCCTCTTGTAAACCCCCTTGTTCCCAAAGGAGGTGCAAGCCTGGTGCTGGCTGGGAAACATAATCTGAACATCTAATACACTTTGAGAAATCAAATCAAGCAAGCATAATTTGGCACTACAGCCCCATGGTACTCCCAAGAAGGAAGCATTATGACAGCAGTACATGTCACCCATCAACTGGGCAGGGAAAGGAGCTAGGGCTCCAGGTTGCCAGGCATATTTTCTACTTGAATTACCTTCCTACCCCGATAAAGTAACAAGAAGCCCATGTAGTGCTGTGTGGCACCAGAGCTCATCCACACAAGGGGTCTGCAAACAGAATGAGGAAACTGACTGGAAGTCCATGCAGGGTTCTAGGCTGTGACCATGTGCTGACCTCGTGCTCCGCCCTTTAAGCACCACGGCCTTCATGCGCTGCTCCTCAGCTGGGACTGCTGGTGGCTTGGCCAGTCAGGGCCCAGGTGAGCACCTTGGCCACCCCCAGAGTCCAGGAGTGACAGCTCAGCCAGGCCTTGAGGCAGCTCTGGGGCACAGCAGGTGCTAAAGGCCTCACCTTCAGCAAAGCCTGGCCGACAGGCCACTCCCAGCAGAGCCAGGCACTGCCATTTCAAGCTGTGTGGAGACAGGCAACCTCCAGTCTCTGACAGCAGCCTACCCTGATGGATGCCCTTGCAATGGCTTGTCCAGTGCCAGTGTCCCTGCAGCTGTAGGCTCCACAGCTCTCTGAAGCCTAAGCCAAACACACAGGGCAGCTCTGCCCTGGGCCGAGGTACTCACCCCTGTGGGGGGTCTAGATCAGAGAGGTGTGGGAGCAGCCAGGTTGGGGCCTTGCCATGTTTGCCTTGGCAGGCCCTTTCCAGCGGCACTGTACCTGGAGCTCCAGGCCCTTTAGATCTCTCAACGCTAACCCTAGGCATAACCCTAACCCTAACCCTAGTTAATTACCCCAACCCACTACCTGGGTTCTCCCTGTCAGAAAGATGCAGGAGCAGCAATGTTAGGGCCCTGCACGATGGCCCCTGCAGGCCCTTTCCAGCCCCACTGTGCCTGGAACTCCAGGCTTTTTAGATCTGCAGCCTGACCCAGGCCCTGATGGCAGCTCAGACTGGGCCACAGGGGCACATCACCATCGGTGGCACAGATTAAGCAGTCTGCAGCTGGCCATGGAGGCATCTATCAAGCCCTGGACACTTAGATCCAAGGGTTTAACTCAAGGTTCTATTGTTTTCTCTTAGTGCAAAGGAGAAATCCCCACTGGGTACGGTCAAGAGGTGAAAATCACACTAAAGCTTACTGGCAAAAAGACCAAAATGAAACAAAATCAACAATCTTTAACGAAGGATGAAATACAGTATATAATTCAACATTCAACCACTTATCATAGCAGTACTCAGTGTTAATTTAACATTTACCTAGCAAAAACTTAGCCCAAACAGGAAAAACCTTGATACTTACGAAATGCTATGCCACCCAAAACTTCTCGGCAAAGAGAAATAGGAAAAGAAAGAGAGGCAGAGGGGAGGACAGACGGAGAGATCTAGAAGAACACACAGAGAGCTCCCACCTCCTACAATTGCAGCAGGGGCAGGACAGGAGCCTGAGTAGGGGCTCTGCACACAGACACAGATCTGTGTGGCTTCTAGAAGTGAGAGTGATCTCCTCTGCACTTGCCTTACTGAAAACCTGGTGGGTCTGGGCCAGCGTAACACACCCTAGTCAGGCTGTACAGAGCATGGCTCTCTCCAGGGGCAAAGTCAAACACACCATTTGTTCAACTTGTCTGGATTGTCCACAGATTCCAAAGCAAATAGCTAAGCATGCAGAATAGCTAAGCATGCATCTTGTAAAAATGTCATGTCCCCCTGTTTACAAGAGATTTCTCTGTGATATTTGTTCAGACAGAAGGTAAAGTCACACCAGTGAAACAAAAAAGAAAGGAGAAGGAAGTCACACAAAGCAAGGAAGATTAAGCTCCCAATCTGCACTGGTGAATGGAGGCTTTTGGTTATGGTCATGTTACCTCCTTCCCTCTCTTCATGCATCAAGTTATTTGTGGCTGAGAAAAGGGACCGTTTTAACAAAGAGCCTCCCAGAGAAGCCTGGTCTCAGCCTGTGGTGTGAGATGTGATCTTTTGGCCACACAGTATCCTCTTGTGGAGCAAGGAGGATAGGATGTGTCTTGTCCACCCTGGAAGAGGAATGCAAATCTATGCACAGCACACCAGAGTTGGGAGCCCCTCCAATGTCCTGCACTCCTTTCAGAGGGGGACGGATGGTGCTGACCTCCTGGCAAACATGGCAGCTTCTGCATCTGCACGGGGAAGCTGACCAAAAGCTGGTGAGGCTCTGCAGATCAGGACTGCTTTTCATTCTTTCTGCTCCTGTGACGGGGATTCTTCTGCCACTTGGAAGTTAGTTGTGGATTCTCTCCTTCACTCCTGTCTGCTCCATAGACAGTATACAATAAATTGAAGATACCTGACACCACAGAGAAATTTCAGAGGTGCCATAAACCCCAATATGGGTTACATGTTGGGTGAATGTTGGTGAGAAAAGAGGTGTAAGGGGAAAGCACCATGATTTGGTAAATGGCAGATACACAGTGTGACCCCAGACACAAATGGTTCCATCAATTCAGGAACTTGTTTATAAATAAAAGCAAGCACATGGGCAGACAGAGAGGTAGAAGAGGCACCCTTATCCCTCAGGAACTGCTGGCTCCTGTCCATGGGATTTTCACAGAGCACTTCTATCTCTTCAAAATTGTTTCTTCATGGGCCATGAAATGATTTTCCATGCATGGAAAAGATTCATAATGCTCTCAGCTCTGAGCAAAGGAGCACACTGAAGATGGCTTGGAGAAGTTGACAGTACACCTGGCCCCAAACAGAAAAATGGGAGCAAGATCAAAGCCATCAACTCTGTGGTACCCCGAAGGGAGATCTTAAAATTCTAACCTCAACGGCAGGATTTGGGATCACCAGGCAGGCATCAGTTACCCAGCTCTGGCTGACACAGTCCAAGAAGCAGCTGCAGTTTGTTTCCCGCAACAGAAGCCCCTCCCTTGCCTCGCCCTTTACCAGCATTTTTGGGTGAGCCGTCCCCAAGGAGGGAGCACACCCAGCTACCTCAGCAGGGTAAGAGCCTATCTTCTCCTTGGGGTCCACCTGGCTCTGAGCTCCCTGCATGTCCCCTTGGGCTGGGGGCTGGCAGTGTTGGACACAACCTGGGGCAGTGGGAGGGAGCTGCTCCAGACTCAGAGCTCTGTCAACCCCTTCCAGCCATCTCCTTTGCAGAGCCAAAGGCCCCTTTGTGGTGCCCTGGAGCTGCAAAGCTCTTGGGGCCAGAGCCTGGGCCTGGTCTTCAGCTCTCTGGAAAAAGGAGTCTAAATGCTGCTTGTTCGGAGAACTCACAGGCTGGGGGATTGTCTTTTCCCCACCCCCTACTCAAAAGGAGGATGCTGATGCTCACTCCCCTGTGCTGCTTGCCAGCCCCTTGCTCCCCCCTTCCAGCTCTTTGCTCCTTCTGGTCTTTTCCTTATTGAGAGGGTTGGATCAAGAAACACAAACACTTCTGATCAGCGTGTAGTGAACAAAGCATAGTATTTTAGCTTCAAGAAACTTTGGAGAGGCTCGCACAAGGCTAGAATTTGGCTCTCATTCCAAAAGCCAGGCTATAGAAAACCCCCCTTGAGATCATTTTACTCTTACCTGGGTTATTTCTTCCCCCTCTTTGGCAGGAGGCTGCAGCACCAGAAAGTGTCAATTTACTCTCTCTGTTGGGCCAAGAACGTCCCTGGTACAAATTTATTGCTCTTAATAGGGCTGGGCCTTTAATTCCTAGCACATACTTGTGAAGAATTTTGGCTTGTCACTGAGGAGTAGGAATTATTTTCCTCTCTACAGGTACAGGCAGGTCCTCCTTTTGCTTAGGGCTCTGCACATCCCGAGAGGAGCATTACTGCAGTGCTCCCATAAAGAGGATATGAAAACCCCATAAGCACCTGCCTGTGCTGAAAGCCAGCAGCAGAATGGCTGCTGTTTAGCACATGGGATTTTTTCTTATTCTTTTCCCCTGTTTTATTGCTCTGCTACTAGTTGAAGTGCTACTGTGGTATCAATCTGCTCCCAGTCCCTTGGGGAATTAGACAATGGAGTAAAAGGCTCCTATAATGAAGACAGGGCACTTTTGCCATTAAAGTCACTAGCAGCTGAAGCTAGGACTAAGTTTCACAGCAGATTTTATGACTTTTTCCCATTTGTAAAGGGATCTGGTTTAAATGCTTGTCATGCTCAGCTGAGTGGGGTTCCTGACATGCTCCCCTGTGGACAGTGCTGATGTTCTCACTGCTGCAAAAGCTGCTGCCCATGGCTCCCCATCACTGATGGGGCAAGTGGCCACCAACGACAGCCCATTAAATGCTGTTCTCTGAGAGAGGCTTTCTGATGACTGGAAGGAATCTCCCTCCTGCATTCCAGCTAACTCAGTGTCTATATGACAAATGTGGGCTGAATATAGATCTTTTAGCACAAATCAGCCTGAAGGAAAGCAAAGAGCAGAGATGAACACACTGCCAGTATGTGCCAAAAGTCCTACCAGCCTGCTGGCAGTGTGTGTGAGAGAGATGAAGAGACCTCTCTGAGCAAATGCCCTTCTCCAACCCAGAGGGCAGCCAGGCTGACCAGGCCAGCAGCTCTGCTCACTGCTCTAGCAAACAATAGCTGAGCCCCAAACAATACCTGAGAGCAGTAACAACAGGGACTACTGAGGGATGCAATTCCCCCAGGTACCTCAGGCTACAGCTTCCCATGGAGAGTATGTGGGTTCAACCAGCAGCAAAAGGTTCTGATACTGCAGTTCCTTCTGTAAAGGTGCCTCTGCACCCAGCCTGGCGACAGAAGCAGTTGCACATTACCACTAAACTTCATCCCAGTTTGCAGTAGATCTTCTGACATCTTTCCCAATAATACCAGTGACTTTCTCATTGTTACTCTGTGAAACCAGCACGATGAGCACACAGTGACTTCCTAAGTCAGGTGAAAGAGAAGATATTGTTTCAGTCCTTCCCATTACTGAAATGTGAACAAGAGATGCAGATCACTTTTCTTCTGCTAGGAACAAAACCTAGTCTCCATGATCAAAAATCCTCTTTGGATTTCAGCTAATGACTGCCTTGGTTTCATCAGATCTACAAAGGAGGATTTATGACATTGGAAAAGCCCAAGTAAGAACATATGGAAGAATGAAAAATGATGAAAATTTAGATGTCTGCCTTTACCCGCCTATCAAGCTCTTCTGGACTCAGGTATTATGGATCACTTGTGGGTAAGTGTAATAAAAAGGCTCATATTCTTAAAAAAAAAAAAAAAAAAAGATACTAGAGGTCCCAGGATGAGGGCTTGTCAGATCTGTCCCCTTCCCTAAAAATCCACTTCTGCTTTCTGTGTCTCTGTATGCCTAATGATGTTTTGTGTACATCTGAGAATCTGCACAGACACTCAACAAACCATTTGCCTGAGGCCTTCATTTCATGGATACTATGTGAACTGGTCTCCAGATAGATGAGGTTGCAGAGGTTAAATAGCTAGTTACAGTACATAAAGTTTATATCCACTGTGACTAGATGAAGCTTTTCCCTTCTTTTAAGTGCCTTTCTCTTTATGGAAAAGAAAAAGATGACTGCAGTCACATCCCAGCTTTAACGCATAATCCTATTTTAATGGTAATAACATACAAAATCCTTCCTACTTTACATCCAAACACCTGCACTGCACTTCTGTAGCAGTGAGAGATGCTACTCAGCACATAAAGGAAACTCGGCGCCTGTGTCTCAATGATCTGTCTGACCTAACACACCTAACAATCTTCTATTTCAGACTTCTAGTGAGATGAGCAAGGCTAAATGCAGTGGAGATCCAGAACCTGTCCCAAGAAATTGAGTTCTGTAGGTAATTTTTCCTTCCTTCTATCAAATGTATATAGCAAGAATGTCCTTCCTGCTGGGACTTAGTTTTCTACCAAATTTCATAGAAAAGGTCTTTGGAAGATGGTTGATTGCACATTTAATTTCATAAAGTTAAGAATACTTCATCAAATAAAGAAAATACCATTACCAGATGCTCCATGGTGGCCCTGATGGAGCTACACAGTCCCAGGCAGGTAGTGCCATAATCACTTTCTCCACCATGCCATGAAATGCTGTGTCTGTAGTGTCAGCTGGGTGCATCCCAGGAGGAATGATTCCTCCAGGGGCTCACTAGTTTGGTGACCTGTTCCTGCCCATCATCTTGTCCTTATTTGCTCTAGGGCAGAAAGTGAGGAATTTTTAAATGACTCATGAGATAGTCAAATCTGATTTCAACCTTGACACAATCTGGAGTTCCTACTGACCATTTTCAGCCACCTCCTCCACGAAATGTGGGGGGTTTTTTCATAATAATCCCTCTGTGCTTTGCCACAGGCATCTCCCAAAGCAGTGGCTATGCACTGGACCATCACTTGCTCTCCTCCGTAAATAGATGTGAGGAAGCAAAGAATTGAGAGGCAGGAAATGGCCACTTGGCCCAATGAGCCTGGCCCTTTAAGTTTATCTCAAACGCACCTCCTTGCTTTGTCTTTGCATCTGCAAATCTCCTTTCTCCTCATAAAAATGTCTAGCTGTCTCTTAAACCCATTCAAAGTATTTGCTTAAGTGACCTAACTTGGCAGCAACTCTACAGTATTTGGGCTGGCCTGAGTGACATAATGCTGCCAGAATCCCCTGTTTATTTTTCATGTTGCCTGCAATCCTGCCATGCTTGTTTATGACAGATAAACAAGTCCTGTACAGCCCATAGAAGCCATCCATGGAAAACTCAAAGCTACCAGAAGTGGCAGTGCTGAGTCAGCATCCAAAATGCTTCCCATGAAATAACTCAGGAGCCAGCCTCTTTGGAGCTTGTGCTCATGGAAAAGCCATCTCTGGGTGGAGTTCTGAATTGGCTTCAGCCTGTGTTCAAGATCAGATGGGAGAGTTTCTGCCACCCTCCTATCCAAACTTCTCTTTACGAAGCATATTGAAGCATCTCCAGTTCTCAGTTGGCAGGTAGCTAATTTTAAACTGAGATACAGTTAAACAGTAAAGATTTTGTGATGATTAACTGGCTTTTGTGCTGCTTACAACTTTTGTTAGAAATGACATCCACTTGCTTGTTCTAACTCTAGATGAGCACTGCCATTTGGGTCACTCACCATGGTTCCTTCCTCCCTGGTGAAACATCAGCTTCACCCATTTGCTCAAACCTAGTGTAACTCTGCCTCCCACTGGAGTTTACAGTGGGTAATTTGCTTCCCTATATCTGTTCTTGAATTGCTGTTGCTGATACTGCTGAACACACACTACTACTCCATGAGGGACAAGTTGCAATGATGCAGCTGACACTGTGTATTTATACCCATCAACCCCACTCAGTGCTTTTCACACATTTTTGCTTGGCAGCCCCCCCAGTTCCCTGTGTGGGATGGTGCACCTCATAGCACAGAGAACAGAAGCCAGGAAGCTTGTCATCACATTTTTCTAGCTACCTTTCCTACATCCTGGGGAAGATCCCAGTCTGAAAATCATAATCACAGACTAAGCTTTATCAGAGGATGTGGATCCACATGCACCATTACATGTGTACCAGTGGTTACACATAACATCTAAAGTGCTAAAGTCACTGAAGTAAACACTGCAACATGCAGCCTTCGGTCTTTTATTGCAGTTCATCCTCTGGAACATGCTGTGAGCAGCCAGCACTGTTCATCAGCTGCCTGAGCATTTGTCAACTGAACTGCAGCAGCGGGAAGGTGGGAATAAAAACCTCCAACTGTAACTTTTCTGTATACATTGTATTCTTAAGTTACAAAATAATCATACATATGCATATAAATGTAGCCTCACTAATGCAAAGGGACCATTGATATGAAAACTTATCTGGAATATTAGGATCTCTTCAGTTCTGGTTATTTTCAAGATTCTGTAAATGGTTGGCATATGGAAAAGATCCCTTTGCTCTTGATATAAATCCCATTCTCATAAACATTTGAAAATGCTATTATTCCAGTTTTGCCAATCAGAACGGACATTTAAAGCATGTAGAAACAGAATCAGGTTTTTAATGATCCTTTTGCTCCTCTCTATTTATTTTTGTAGCACTATAAATTACAGGGCTCCTGATGTAACCCTCTGCAATCTCTAAAAGAATGTTGCTATTTGATTTCTTTTGTTTCATATATATTGAGCATTGACAATGTATTTTATAGCTAATGTTGCTATCCATCTACAGGTATGTGCCAATTTGTTTTTTCTTCCTGTTCTTGTGTGCATCCGTGCCTGGTAAGAGAGGAAGACAGATCCTGCTCTCCCTGGAAAGCTTAGTTCTAGCTTATTTAATTTGATCTGTAATAAAACTTATTTTCCATTTTCTCATCTGACTCCTTCACCTGTTTAAGGGCCCTATGTGTGCTGACTTTTGATGATCTCTTCGTCACCAGTCTGCATACAGAATATTCTGTATTCAGAGAGATGAATGCAACAATGCAAAGCACATTTCTCTGTTTAAGAGTAAATCCCAGTTTAAAGATGTTATTTGCCATAACGTCAAGCTATTTCCCAGAAACTGCCTTTCATTTCACCCTACATTTGGACTCTGCATTCACTTCACCCTGCCTCTTCCTTAGCCTGGCAAACAGCTCAAATTCTCTCAGCAGTTTGATATCAACTAATGCTATATCAAAGGAAATCTAAACCCCATTTAACTGTGCATAGGGGGATATGAAAGCTCTCAAGAAGACTAACAACACATAGCTGGGAGTCCACTGCCTCGAGCCTGAGCAGCCCCAGCCTCCCCACATCTTTCCCACAGTTGGAGAGCTGCAGCTGGTGCCACCCCTTACCCCCAGCCCAGCCATCCCAGGATGTGTCGCTGCTCCCCCGTGTGCAGCTGTGGCTGCTGAGCCAATGGGCACCCAGCCGAGGCTCACACACTGTCACTGCACTCAGACAGCTGTGGATTACACAGAGAACAAAAAGAAAGACAAACCTACAAGAGAAAACTGAAGAGAAGTCCCCAAGCAATGGCTGTGTTGGAATATTGCTTCTCCTGTTTCCACACCATCATTTTTTGCTTGCTTCTCTGCATCTAAGTATTTTAAAACAGAAATCTGATCTGCATATTTGGGTTCAAAACAGGCCAAGTTCCTGCTGTAGCATTGCATGTGTTTGGTATCCAAATCAGCATGGGATGGAGGCTGCCTTCCACAGCAGGGGATCTGAACACCTCTTGTCAATTTAAACATCTTGTCCACTTTCAGTGAGAATTGACTGTGGCTTCACATCTTGCACAGCCCAACTGCAATGGGCTAAAAGCAAGGGACAGACTGGAAGAAGGGAACAGCTTTCATAGAAGAGCTGGAAAATAAGAGAGGCTGACATTGCCTGGTTTGTACATACTTCTTTCCACTGATGCTGGCAGATAAATCACTGCCCTCTCATGTCCCCACGGCAGGTGTGTACAGAGCAGCTGTTCTTTGGGCTCTGTTGCCCTGTAATGGCACATGTATGTTCTACCTACACCCCTGCCACAGCTGCTGTGAAATAAATCTTTTAACCCACTGGAAGGTGGATTCCCCATTGTGTCTTGGGGAGAGGTATTTTCATGGTGAGAGGATAGGAGGAAATAGGGCTTTGCAGCCAGAAACATGCAGAAAAATATTGAAAGTCACAGTCTTGTCTTGCCATCCAGATGTTTCCAGAGACACCAAACCACTGCATACCAAACTCAGGGCTTCTCATTCCCACCAGACAGGCACTGCATGAGGAAAGGATATGTGCTCTGTTTAACCTCATTTATTCCTTAGCAACCGAAAGCTCCCTGTATTTTCCCATCTTGGGGGCTTATGTGTGGATCCCCATTCAGTGACATTCTCCCACCATGAATGATTAAGGAATCTGAATCTTTAAAAATTGCCAGATCCCATTTCTATTCCTCAATACAGCCCTATAGAGAGAGATAAGCTTGGGAGGCCAGGGGATTTTAGTTAATGATCCCTTTTTATGGGCCAAGAAGAAATGCTATGAAAAGGAGGTCTGGGGCCATTTCTCCCCTCTGTGCCTGTGCTTTGCAGAGATTTATGCAAACATTTTTTGTGTTTTACCTAGTTGTGCTGTGTTTGCTGGAAAACCAGCTAGGCTCTTTCCCTGGGATGTATGGCACAGGCATGTGTCAGATCTTGGAAGATATGTTCAGCACTGGCCAGTGCTAATGGGAAGTAAGGATTAACATCTTAATCCCTGGTGTAGCTGTGCCACCAGCAAAGGCAAGGCAGTGGGCAACTACCTCAAGGTGGAATGAAATACAAGACCAGTTTGAACAGGCTCCCCCTGAGGGAGCTGCCCATAGCCTTGCCTTCCTATTTTGGGAATGAGTGGGATTTTGCATCTCATTCATCAGTAATATACTTTTATCCAAATGAGGGCAAGTGTGGAGTGGTAACTGCTTAGCAAAGTCTGTGCTGCGCAGGACTTTCCTTGACTAATACAGCTCTTGAGGACAGGTTTATTTGTGTGGTTTACTTCATATACCTGCAATATTTTCCTTCCTGCACAGGGCTGAATGTACCTATTTAGATTTATGCTCAGGAGCAACCCAATGATCAGTCCACTACAAATAAGGTGTATGAGTTTCACTGTCTCATTACGTGTATTTTCCTGTGGAATGAGGTGGGATTACAAACCAAAGAGCAGGAGAAAACAGCCATGGAACATGGAATGTCCTTAGCAGTGCCGTTTGTCCTTAGAGCCTGCAGGCTTAGGGATAGGGGTGTGTAACCAGCACAGTCAGCAGCTGGAATTCAACTGCCCCAGCAGGAACTGAAAACAAATGAACAGACTAGCTGAAATATACCTTCCCCCTGATCTCTCTGAATCAACACCATGCTGTTTACAGTAGTGTATAATAATATTGAATCAAGATTTGCATGGGACAATTTCTATTTCACAGCACATGATAACTCTCCAATAACTTTTTTTTAGTCATGCAAAAACATTTACTTTAATGATAATGAAAATAAAGTCAGTAAAATCCCTTTGTCCTGTTGTTTTGATCAGATAAACCATATCTACCAACTGTTAGAAGGAGGATTAACTTGGGTTGACTTTTTTTTTAATATACTATGAGAAAAAGCCCTGGGGCCAAAACACTTACAGGCCAGGTTTTAGTGTATGTTGATCTAATAATTTCACTGAAGAAAACGTCTTTAGACCTGGCAGGTGTGTATTGGTTTTCATTTCTTCAAGTGTCTACTAGCAAAGTTTTAATTAACAGAGTTGTACACAAAATATTTCCAGTGATGCAAGGGTGAGGAACTCAGGAGCATGACTCCTGGGTCCTCCTTCCAGTTGCTGAACAGGGCACAGTAGACAGGACTGTTGTAGTCTTGCCTAACTATCCCATGGCTCTCAAATTGGTGGGACAAGTTCTCTTCTGATATCCAACTGTTCCTCATGGATTATTTGCAAGACCCAGCCCTGCTGTCAGGTACTGAAAAAATTGTCTCTGCTATGGACTA
This sequence comes from Entomyzon cyanotis, assembly GCA_024500445.1. Classification (NCBI taxonomy): domain Eukaryota; kingdom Metazoa; phylum Chordata; class Aves; order Passeriformes; family Meliphagidae; genus Entomyzon; species Entomyzon cyanotis. The sequence continues at coordinate 7,398,334 of JAKEPQ010000852.1, forward strand.
AAGGGAAATACAGGAGCAAGGAGATGGACAGACTTGGCTGAAGTCTCCCAGCAAGTCTGGGACAGAACCAGCACAGGCCCCCTGGTGTTCCTAGACATACTCCTGTGACCTAACAATCCTGAGCTGGCCATTTGCCTCTCCCCATTCCACCTGGGGAGATGCCCACTTTTGAGGACTATGGAAGAAAAGGGAACAAGCTTAGCAAGTTACTTGCCTACTACAAACATAACAGGGGAAAACACAGCATTTGCCTTGCCTCTTATCAGAGACGTTAGGCCACAAGAGATAAGGTTATTAGCAAAAACATAACACTGGTGCTCTAGTCAGATAGCAGAGGAGATAGACCACTTATCTTATCAGCTCCTTTATGAAGTCTTCCTCACTGTTACTATAATATTCTGATAATATTATATACAACATTGATAGCATTTGCTTTTTCCTGGACAGGTTCTTTTCACTTGCCCTTTTCTTAACAGGTTGTTAAGAATCAGTGAGCATCAAAGAGGTCTCTGGTGACTTGCTTGTAAAGGCAAGCTCCTTGAACAGTCCCTGCTGTAGGCTCATTTTTTTGACATTTAGGTTCATAACTTTGAGAATGTAAAAGCACCTTTGTGCAGACAAAAATTAGGCCCTAAATTATGAAGTGCTGATCCTATACCTCTAAAATTCGTGAGAGATTAGTCATAAGTTTCAAAGGGCACAGGGTCAGGCTCTACCAGAAAAACACAGTCACCCTGATTTATTGTGCACATTTTCAGGGGACAGCCTTTGAGATGCAGCAAAGATCTCAACATGGCCAAACGAAATGGTATGTAGAACCCCCCTCCTTAGAACCATCTGTACGCTCCTTATTGTGTCCTGCACAGTCAAGCTGAAAATTTGGGTCGTTACCATGCAGATTATAACTAATTTCATACATATGATTTTGAAAGAGATCACTTTACAGGGCCATTGCACAGGGATTACTTGCAATCCTCCTTGAGGGGTGTTCCCAAAAGTTTTTTCTCAGTATGATAGATTGATTTTTCTTTTGGCCATTTGTGATGATTAAAGCAGAGATCTTGACAGGTCCTCCTACAAAGGGTCAAGTCCTGCTCCTAGAAAGATGGGAGTTGGCATCTGGTAGCCTGAAACTGGGACAGGCATTTTAAAATCCAAACACTTGGCCAGGCATTAATTCAGACTGTCTGGATGGGACGACATTTGTCTGCCCGTGTGGTTCTCATATGCATTGTTTCCAGGACTTGTCCTTCCTAGAATAACATAAATCTCTGAGTGATGCTGTTTGACTGCCCTTAAGAGCACCTCAGTGGAGTACGGCATGTTGTCTTAAATAATTTCTAATTCCTTCCTTTCTGCAGTGTTATAATGCCTTGTGTATGCTGATCTGGCAGCTGAGCTTCTGGCCTTGGAGCCTGGCGAGAGGCTGTGCTCTTGTGCTCCTTAGGGGATTAACAGCTTGGCACATGGTGTTTTCTGAATCTTCATCAGCATCTGCTGTAATGTTTTTTTCTGTGATATCCAGATACATTTAAGAGCATGCATGAGTCCTATACTCGTGGCAAACTGAACATTAACTGAAAAACACTGAGTAATTTTTTTTTCCTAGGTCAACCGAGTTTTTCATTTATAAATCAAGAAGGGGCCAGGCCCTGCCCAAGAGCAGATCTGGGCTATTCTGTTGCGCTGGCTGCAGTGTCCAACCACTGCACTTTACAATCCAACCTGCTTCCTTTTTCTTTCCAGAGAAACCATGGAGCCCTCAAAAGCTTGACTTTGTCAGTGGGTGTGGTTTCTCCACAAATGCTAGCTTGGTTTGTGATGCTGTAATACTGAATCATTTTGTCTGTGTTTCATATGAAGGACTCGTTTATGGATAACTTCTAAAGAGAGTGTAAATGCTTAATGCGATGCATTTTATACCTATAAATAGGGTATTTTACAAATGGGTATGACCAGTTGAGAGGAAATTGCCACAGAATGTTTGGAGGGCCTCTTGAACACTACTGCAATCACTAACCATCAATTGCCCTATTTGTCATTTAGTAACAACTTACTTTGCATGTATAAGTGGAAAATAGAAAATACTACTGGATTTTCTTTTTGGTGATAATCTTGCAATATGAACAAGATCCCTAAAATAAAAGATCCCTAGACACACAAGTAGGAACAACAACTCTGACCTGTTTCTGTTTCACAGCCCAAATCACAACCTTGCAGCAAAATAACTCTGAAACATCCAGCAATCTGGGGACCTTTTTCAGACACAGACAGAAATACAGGTAACCTGGAACACATAGGTCAAAATTCACTTACTAACATTTACAGACAGGTCTGAGACAATCACACATTTCCTTGTTTGAAAGTGTAAGTCGGCTGTGAAGTGACATCCGAAGAAGACATCTGAAGTGAAATATAAGTCCTTTAGCTGTCAGAAGTATTTATTTACCTGATAGTGATGCAACGTCAAAATTTCTTAATACAACCTGAACCACACATCTCTTTTCACTGAACAAAGCAGTGGGAGAGGGAAGCAGAGTGGCACTACTTGGTGGAAGAAGAACCCAGCAGTAATGGGTGCTCAGGAGCCTGCCAGGCCAACTGCCTTCTCTGTGGGTCAAAGGAGCTCAGGGTCTTGTGTGAAAACACACCCCCACAATCCCTGTGTGTCCATGGTATTTTGGTCTGCAGTGAAAGCTGAATCGCTTTGACTCAGCTGCAGAAGCACTTAGGAGTTGTGTGGGAGTTCCCCAGAACACATAACAAATCATGGAGTAACAAAAGGAATTAAAAGGTGGTAATATGATACATGATTTAAGAACATGGATTAAATATTGAATTAAGCCCTACTCCACATTCAGCCTACAGCCAGTCCCTTTGCTATAAAATGGCACTGGGGGCCAAATTCTGCTCCTGCTTTAATGGAAATGAGGAGGAATTGCTGTGGAGTTATGTCAGAACAAGCCTGAGATGGCGAGAGGAGCCTGAAGCCAGGGCAGCAATTCGGTCAGGGCATGCCCAGGATGGGGTGGACGGAGCTCCTGACACAGTTGTCAGTGTAGGCAGACAGGCCCTAATTGGTCTGATCTGATTACTTTTTCCAAAAGCTTTGAACTTTGCACAGGATGCCTTGGGCCTGCCTGCAGGAGCCCTACTCTGGTGGGGAGTTAGCACAATGGCTGGGCTGACCTCCCCCCACCCCAATTGAATTTTATTATCTAACGGGCAATGGTTGGTGATGAATGACTGACAGGTGTGATCAGCTGATGGGAATGGCTGGGGATGGTACACATACACTGGATTTTACCAGACTATAATGTGTTCTGCAGTGGGCAAAGGATAAAGCTTGTAAAACATTTGTTTTAAGTCTTAAAATATCAAATTCCTCATAACTATGGGCTTCCTAAAACTGGCCCTGGTAATTACAAGTGTTGAGCCATGAATAATTTCACGCTAGGAGGTGCATTAATTTTAACCTCCTCCCGCCTCCTCCAGACATTGTGAAAGCACATTACCAGTGAGGACAAGTTTATGATCTTATCCAGGACAAGTGGTGCAATAATATGAAATGAAAACCAAGACAAAAATGTCATTGTCTGCACACTCTGTACAAAGGGATCCTGCAGAAAGCTGCCTTTGCAGCCTGAGACCAGGAGTGCTCCAAAGGTGCAAGCAAGATTTATGGAGCCTTTCCAAGCACATGGCTCAGACCCTGTCAGATCCGACTGTCGGCAGCCTGGTGTCTAGGGATTGTTTCAAGGAACAGGGAGGAGTTTTGACATCACTGTCCCTGTTATAATGGTTTGCATTTAAAATGTTCAACAATGCTTTCACAAAAATCCTCTTAGACCTGGGACCATGCATATCCAGATGTAGCATGCTTGGTCCCAAAACAATCACCTGCAGTCTCAAGTACTTAGGTTTCTAATCTCACTGTCATTAAGTTCAAGGCAGTGGCATAAGGATCTATTTGGCAAGCCCTCCCTGCCTAACATCTACATGTTTCTGTCTGATCACATTTACGACAGCAACCCCATTGTTTCACAACTCACTCAGAAGTTACACCTCAGTCAGAGAGGAAACAGGCAAGTCTGGCTGGAGGAAAGATCAGAGATTTCTATCTTGGGCAGGGCACCCCACAGAGTATTTGCCATTCAGGTTGTGTCGAGGCTGCACTGTCAACACCATCCTCAAGAAGGATGTATAATACAGATGTTAAACACCAATTATCCCGCTACAGATCAGGTAAAGTTAAATAATGGCAAGGGTGTGATGCTTAACATTGAACAAATTAGGGATGATATTCTCTCCTTAAGGTTCCCAGGTGCCCCTGTGGTAGCTCTCCCTCACCTTGTACTACACAGACTGTGTGCTGTTACAGCAATGCCTGATTGCGAAGTAAAAAATTGTCTTGATGTAGATTTGAAAGCTGTACTTCACGAACTCAATGCTAACATGCTGACAATGTCATTCTCAGTTGCTTCTCCATCCCTTCAGACTGAGCTAAATACCTTGAGCTAAATATATAGGCAGTCCTTGTTTATATCAAGACATGACAATTCCCAAGTCATTCATGTTGTTGGGCCGCACAAGGTAGAATTTAATTTCTATGTCTCATCCATGATCCTGAAAAATAAAAGCTTTGGGCACATTAATGATTGTGCCCTTTTTGTCCTTTCTAACAGTATAACAGCACTGAAGCCAGCCGTAAGTTATTTTCTTGAAATTTTTGATGTTTCCTTTTTACCCTTTAAGAAAAATGTATCAGTGTGTCACTACTACTAGGATGAAATTTTCCTCTGGAAATCAAAGCACAACAAAAACTCTTTATCAGTTTCCCCATTCTCCTCAGAAATCTGTGGTAGCAGATGCCTTAAACTCTCTCGTGGGTGAAGGGGAAAGGTTGGATTACTGAAAAAACAAGGCAGGCTTCAGAGTGTGGAGGAGGCATTAGGAACTGCTTAGGATCTCAAACCTGCAACACCTTGAACCCATCACCAGCCAGGACCGTGATGGATGGGAGAGGATAAAGGGCAGTCTAGCTGACCCATGATGCCTTCCAGTGCCCTCCAAGAAACAAGAAGAAAAGAGATTCTTATCACTCTGTGAAAGAACAGAGGGGAAAATTATCATTAAAATGCCTTCCTAATAAAACTAACAAACAGGAACTTTTTTTCTTTCAAACTCCATTCTCTTATCCCTTCCCTACAAGCTTCAAGATGGCCATGACTTGAAGAATTTTAGTCTTTGGGTGAACCTTTCCTAAGTAGAGGTCACATCCTTCTGCCTAGGCTTTAGTTTTGTTAGACAATCTTCTTTGAAAACCTCAAGAAAATAAATAATTTGGGGTACATCTTTACAGCCATCAGTGTATCAAATCACTATGTAGAATTTTAGTAATACACAGAATTAATCTAACTAATAAAATTATGTATTTGTGAATGTGAATTCCCATCCTACATCACCTGCCAGAGAATCACTGATGAAACATTAATGAGTCACTTTATTTCTCTGTTTGCTTTAGGTCTGGGAATTTTGCTATCTCTTTATGAAGTGCTCTAGGATGACGTCAAGTGGTGGAGAAGTTAGGTGTGTTATGGAACCAAGGCAATTACAGTCCTTGTAGCAAAGAATTTATCGTACAAAGCTGGCCATTGAAAGTTAATATCCTATGATTGCTTTCCCCCATAGATATTTGTAGCCATTTGTGCATCCCCCAGCCAGAAAAAGTGATTTGCAGAGCTCATGGGAATCTTTAGGAGTCAGATCTTCCAAAAAGTGGCACAATGCTGCCAGTGTGCTTTTGCATCATACCTTCCTGGTGGTCATGGGGGCTGTTAGGACAAGGCTGCAAAGTTGAGTTGATCTCAGGTTCAGTGTCCAGCTACAGCGTACCTTGCAGGATTTGAAGTTCTGGATAACTGGAATCAAGAAATACCCTGTGGAAATTCACTTGTTACAGCCCAACAACCTTCCCACACACTCTCAGCAGACAGCTGGGGGATAGAATGTCTTTGTCCCCATTACCTAAAAGCTGCATGTAGGAACTGGAGAGGGAGGGCTTGGAACCATTTTTAATAAGTTAATACTAGGATTGTGACTATTTTGCAGAGTCATATATATCTCTGATTCTTTTCTGAATCCTGTGGTGCCAGTCTCAAGGCCAGGAACTGCTGAACAGCCAGTGCTGAACCTGTGTCAGGTAGGAGGGATATTAACATAGACACTGTGTCTTTCTTTTGGCTGTGGAGCTGAAAGTGTTTCCCAAAAGCTGCTGTGATGTGGTGTCCTAGACTTTGCCTACCATGGGACATTGCACTAGCTCCAAGGAATACGTTTTGGATGTGAAAAAAAATTCAAGTTACATAGACATGCTGGCAAAAGACTTTTCAGTGTAGCTAAACCATCAAAAGCAGGCTCTTTGGCCTCTGTGCTGTCCATCACCCAGCACCTTGGCCTAGGCATGACAGACCCTCTACCTGGGAGAGCTGCTCTGGTGAGCCAGGGCAGAGGGGCTGACATCAGAAACTATAAAAATGTGTGATTTAATGAGTGCCATCCATCACACAACTCAAGCCTTTAAAACAGCCTTGCTGCTGAGTGCCCGACTTACTGAACCACCCCAGATCTCTTGTAAATCTTGGCTCTTCTCCTCCAGAGCCTGCCAAGTTCCCATGATCACCGAAGGAACAGGGGTAGTTTGGAACCTTTCTCCATTTAGGGTTTATTCCTAATCCTGTTGGTTCCTATCTCACAATGACATAGCTTGGATCCCCCAAACATTCCAGTAATTCCTCCCTTTTGAGCAGGCAGCCAAGGCGCTTCCTTGGCAAGCAGGCATCCCGCATTCCTGGACTCGATTCCCAAGCTGTCTTGCCCACTCTTCAGGAATGGCTCCCTGCAGGGACTTATTTCCTTAAGGATGAGAGGTTTTCATACCCTGGCAAGTTTCCCAATTCCTATCATCACATGTATCCTGTGCAAAGAGGGAGCAGAGAAGTGCAGGTTTCTTCTCAGTTGTTTTGAGTGCCCAGACACCTCAGGATGACAAGCAGGTGCTTGCAGAGTGTGTGGTCCCTTGCTCCAACCTGGGACACTGCTGGAGGGCTGCTAGAGGTCCTGGGGAAAACTCTGCCTGAGCTATGACAAAACACAGGGAAGAATCTTTCAGATGTGACACGTTAAAGTCAGGGGCCTGCCAGGAGGTGCTCCCAGGCTTGTGGCAGAGACCAGTTCCCAGCAGTTATCAGCACTGAGAAAGCTGATGCACGAGAGCTCTGCTGCTACATGAGGATATCACAGTTTCTAAGCATCTTTCTACCTCAAACTCAGGTGAGAGTGTCTTATCATTAAGCTTTTCTCCAGGAACAGTCATCTAAATGTATCTGGGCTGAATTCACCAATCTCTGTGCTGTATTGCCTTCTACCTTGGTACCTGTATGCACAGTCCAGAACACCAGCACTTCGCATCTCATCATCTCCCCAGGCCTCTCCCTGACTGCCCAGAACTGTGCTGCCAGTCTGCTCACTCACACCACCCCTCTCCTCTCCCCTGAGAGCTGAGACCTGTGAAATACCTTCTCACTGGGGCTCTAGCCACCACTCTCTTTAAGAGCCAAAGATAGCCTGCAAGGAACAGGATTTTTTTCAGGCCCATTTTCCAGCACAGATGCACAGAGGTGGATACAAGCTCAACGCAAGCTATTGGTCTGGTTATCTCAGGTCACCAGCTGACAGATGACAGCTGACAGGCACGGTGTTAAAGTGATGGGGGCTCCGCTTAACTCCTATTCTACCAACCTTCCTCTACAGGAAACATTTCTGCCTGTTCCACACGAGATGCCTGAGCGTGTTCAAGCAGCGGAGCCGCAGGTACAGCCCGGCAGTCCACAGCACAGCTGCGCTCCAGCCCTTTTCCGCCTCCAGCCCTGTCCCGCCTCCAGCCCTGTCCCCGCTGCAGCCCTGTCCCGCTGCAGCCCTGTCCCCGCTCCAGCCGTGTCCCCGTTCCAGCGCTGTCCCCGCTGCAGCGCTGTCCCCGCTGCAGCCCTGTCCCGCTCCGGCGCTGTCCCCGCCGTCGGTGCCCGGACGCCCGCGGCGGCCGTAGCGCAGCGCACGGAGACACCTTGCGGCGAGCCTGTGATTACACAGGGTGCCAGAGTCCCCCGTCCCCGTCCCACTGGCCCAAGAGCCCCTGGCCAAGGCCGAAGGCAAGCAGTGCTGGACCAGCTCTTGTAAACAGTTCAAAAGACCGAAGCTGTTACCCTGTGCAGTGCAGTGGGTGAGCGAGTGCATGTGTCACCCGAAGGAGCACCCAAAGCCCAGCAGCAGCACAGCTAGCTGGACAGAAGGCCAAGGGCAGGAAGATGGTCAAGTCTGCTGGCCAAAGCAGATGCTGTAGAGTTGGTTTTCAAGAATCTGTCAGTGCCGTAGGAGCACAGAAGACATATGATCCTGGGACAGCCTTCTGTTCTGCACAGATAGGGTATAAAAGTGGTTTTCCTTCTTAACACTGACAAAAAGAGATTATGCAGGACACTGCATTACAGCTGAGGAGTTCTCCTGTGGAGGACAGGCCACACAGATCTGTACTTCATCAGTATGCATCTGGCCAAAATCCCTGGGACCTGCAAGTTTTTTCCCAAAAGGACTGTGATCACCCACTATGTGGCCAGTGACAGAGCCTGCTTGCTGCCTACTGCCTGTGTGTGCATGTCTACAGCAGAGCAGAGTGTCCCTGTGAAAATGAGAGGCTGGAAGCCTACCCTTCTAACACTGAGGCACTGTTGGAAGCTTGCTCTACTTGGGAGCTTCAGTTTCCTTGACTTGAAAACAAAGTAGTAATATATAACCTGCAAGGGTGTCATTATCATAGCAGAGATCTTGGAGGTCCTTGGAAGAGAAGTGCTGGAGAAATGCAACCTATTAAAAATGCAGTTTTCTCCTTGCCAATTCTATTCCGCTTCAAGGAAAGGGGCTTTTGCAATGACAGCTGGGTTGAGCTGGTTTTGACAAGTCAGAGTATGCAGGTTTTGATGGAAGATTTAAGTGAAACATGACTAAAAGACTACCTGGTTTACAGTGCTTTTGCCTTCCATGCCCTTTACTTGAAACAATCAAGGTAGTGGGCACTGAAGTGTCAAGAATCCATACTTGATTTCAGCAAGGTGCCAGCAAGTCCAGAAAGGCATATTTGTTCAGACAAGTTCTTCAGCGTATTCTCCCAGTGGGCTTCTTGCTGGACAGCCTGGAACTGAGCCAGCCATGTCCTGGCTGATAATCTCTGCTTTTGTAACTCACTGTAGTTCTCAGCTAGTGAATTTATTACAAGGTAGATTTTCACACCTACTTGCCACTTTCTATAATTTTCTTTTTTTCTGATAAAAATTCTTCTGATTTTATTTTAATTTTACACTGAGGGTCGGATTTTCCTCCAAGGGTGACTGCCACACACACCTCTGTGGGAGCTGCACAAAGCTGCCTAGGGTCAGCTGAAAGGCCAAAGCTGCATGTGCAGATTTTCACTGCAGTGCTTTGGGGAATGCTGCCCAGAGTGGGGGCTCAGGCAGGCTCTGCCTCCCTCACCAGGGGAAAGGAGCTGGGAGGAGAGACTGAGTGCACCTCACCCCTCCTGATGTGCTGTAAAAGCTACACCGGATGCACCAGTTGGTCTCAGGGCTCTGCTGGCAAGTGCTGGCATGCACTTCAGCCTGCTCACGTGCTTGGGGGAAAGCATCAGGAAGGTCTGCTGATTTTATAGCATCACATCACATCTGGGGCCACAACCTGTTCCAGTGGAGTTAAGGCAGAAGTGAAAGGAGATTTTGTCAATGTGTTAACTTTTAATTAAATCTTAATGCCTTAATTAAAGCAAGGAGGGCTTAATTAAGGACTTAGCTAAAATTTAATACTTTAATGGGACTAAAGACTTTAATTTATCAGCGAGCTGAAGAAGAAAAAAGCATTAGGGCTCACTCTGAGATGCACATGCACACACCAGCCAATTATGAAAGAATCCTGGGGTGTCAGGTTCATCCATCAGAGCGTACTGAGCACAAGGGGGAATCTGTGGTTGTTCACATTTCCACGTTACCCGCCTAAAGCATAAGCATAACTTGAGATCATTGTATTAAAAGGTACAATGTATAAAAGCGTATTAAAAGGTACATTGTATTAAAAGGTACTTTATCTTTCTCAAGACTCTTTTCTGAGCTGATGAAGCCCTTCCTCTGGGCTGTCCAGTTCATGCTGCAGCAGCAGCTGAGGGATGAGTCTGGATGGGTCCTGGTGCACCTGCAAAAGCCCAGGGTCTGAGCCCACGAGCTGCTGCTTCAGGGCGGTGTGTGATTGAAGATGCCCCATCACTGGCACATGGCCCACAGCTCTGAGGACTGGACAGTCCTGCCCAGCATTATTGCAGTGACAGAACACTGCAAGGCATTTGGCTGGCTTTTAAAGGCCAAGATCAGAGCTCAGCACCTCCCATCCTCCTCAGATGGGATGTTTGTCTGCTATTTCTTGTGCCTGGGAAATATGAGTCCAAGCCACTGCATCTCACTTTCAGCTTTTCAAGTGTGATATCCTTACACTGTGACATTTGTACCTCACAAATAAGTGAGTTTTAAGGTGCTTCTGACTACAGCTTCTGAAAGAGTCCCCACGTGCACTGGTCTTTCAGAGGAATAATTTCCAACCATGTGACTTTTCAAAGCTCGGAATCAGGACTAATGACAGGCACAGAAAATCTACCCTTTTACATTTCTTTACATTGTGGTTTTGCCTTGTAGCATTTTCTGCAACTGATCTTGAAAATCTTCTTAAAGGTCAGTAGGTATCATTGTGATTTTAGCAGCACAGAAGTTGAGGTATGGATGGGGCAGTAAATGACTAACCCAAGATCAGACAGTGACCTCACAGATATTTTGAAGACACTTCCCCGTCGGGCAGTATTGCAGCTGCACTCCTTTGAAGGGGACTGGAGCTTAAATAGAGCCTTAGGTTCAGAAAACTCAGCCCTTCTCCTGGGTGTAATGTGATATTATGAGGGGCTGGGCATTTTGGTCAGACTGTCATGTCTTCAAACAGAAATCTGCCCAGCCTCTGGAGAAAGGACACATATGTTTCCTATAACAAGACTGTACGTTGTTTTTTATATGCATAGGAAGACTGTAATATCTGAGAAGACTCATTACGTGCTAACCATTCATATCTGCAATTCTCTGTGGAGTCACATAGGCCTAATACATTAACTACATCAGAAACACAGAGGGCCAAAGCTTCATCTCTGTCCAAGGAGCACAGAGCGCAGCACAGCAGAACCGGTGGGTCAGGATGCAGAGACCCCCTCTGTTTCTCTACCTGCCCTCAGCAGGAGCAGAGCAGTCCCCTGGAACCTCAGCAACACTTTGGGCAGTTATTCACTGCCAGAGGTGAGAGTGCAGCTGGGAGCAACGGGACAGGGTGAAAGTAGCCCAGACACATCCCCTGGGCTGGTTTGCTACAGGGACACCAACATACAGGAACTTTCAGGAACTCTGGGTAACTTTGCTCCCCCCATGATGTGCATATCCATGTGCAAAGTAGAGACAGTGTCAGGAGGGGTGCAAATATAAAATACTCCCCAAAACCAGGTTAGCAATTTCTCTCATAAATCAAGTAGATGTGCTGGGTTCCGCCTGCTTGCACTCCTCCCCAGGATGTGAAGAGAACCGCTCTCCTAGCACACCTCGCTTGCTGAGCCTGCGTGCTCAGCCTGTGGAGGCAGCCTGGGGGTGAGGGGCTGGGGACTTGCCCCATGCACTAGCAGTAATTATTCTACTTTGATTCTTGCTCATCTTTGGCCCATGAAATCAAGGCCAAACTTTGGAGAGTGTGTGGGGGGTGAGGAGATGGAAGCTGGGCCCGAACTGCCTTAACTGGTTCCACAGAGCTGCTGCTTTCCGCAGCAAGCAAGCCAGAACAGTGTCATCTCAATACCCCGTGCTAATCTGGGGGAAACTGAGCGTGACCAACTTCACGCATGACAGCCTGGAAGCCAAGCATGGGAGGTCAGCACCAGCCTCACTCAGAGCTCCCTCGCAGCCAGCTCAGAGAGATGAGGCACACGGACAGCCGTGCCCCATCCTAGCGCCCCGTCACTCTCAGCATCCACTGCCACAGAGCTTGACCATCGTGCTGAGGCCCCAGTCCCCATACTGACAGCCTGAGCTCCCAAGGTCTCAGATACCCACCAACAAGAAAGGCTGGTGCAGGTTTTAGGCATGCTGTCATTAACAAATGAGGCACAGCGCTTGATTAATTCCACAGGTTTCTTCCATTAGGAGCCACTACATCATTGCTACGCGAGAGCCTTCCTCCCCTCAGCGCTGACCTTCCTCCCACAGCTCGCCCATTTCCCTTGGCTGTGGAAGTTATTACAGACTGGTTATTTGAAAGACCTGGAAACCGGGGCAGCCGCTGCTTCCTTTCATCTCCAGCTCTGCTGCTCCTCACTCCTTGGCAGTTTGGAAGGATGGTGGAAGTAATTAATGGCTGGGGAGTGGAGGAGGAGGTGCTCCTAAGAGGGGAGTCAAAAATTCCTCTTGACAATGACCACATGTCTGAGGCTCGGCTACTAGTTCACCTGACAGCAATAAGGGCCTAATAGTCATTAGTCACCACTGCAGACACGCTCCATGCACTTCTCCATGCTCTTTTTTTTCCATGATGAAGGCTGAAAACAAAACAGCATCAACCACCCTGATGCTTTCAACAAACTTTTGTCACCTTGCAGGGAAAGACTGGGGAACTGAGGGCTCAGAGAACTCTGTCAGCATCCCCAACCAGAGATAGGGAAGGATCTTTAGGCAGAGAAATGTAGCAAATAAAACAAGATTAAAAATGTCAAATAAATCCACCAGGAAATGAGACAGCTGGGAAAGGACAGAGTACCCATAGGGATTTCAGGCTGATCGACATGGAAGGTTTGTGTGATCTGATTCCATGTGACCTGCAGCTCCCAGTTTACTCTTCCTGTCTCTCTTCCTCAGTCTCTCCCATCTCACCCTGCCTTTAATTTCTCTCTGCACCTGATCCTGGGTTATCTAAGGTCTTACATTCAAAGAACTTAGTTTCTGTGGCGCAAGAAACAGGCATAAAAAAGTACAGTGATTATACCACAGCCCAAAACTGAGCAGGGAGTTTGGCTCTGCAGCATTGTGTTTAGGGCAGCAGAGAGCAAGGGTTAGACCCCAGCCCCTGCCTCCTGGCCCCATGCCTGCTCGGGCTGAGATGCTGAGGCCAGGAACCTGTGTGCTGCTCTCCCTGCTGCCTTTCCCACCGGCTCACACATGATAATATCTGAGGTTTTGGCTCAGAGTCACCTCTAATTAGAACAAAACTGGCAACTTTCTGATGTCAAACTTCAGATAAAATTGGTTGTGAATGAAAAAATAAAAAAGAATGAGTGTTATAAAGTGGAAATTATGTATCTGAGAGCTGATCAGGATCTAGAAGAGCAATGCAGGAATGCTAATGCTCCTCCGTAGAGGTTTTGAATATTATGTTTTGGACTGAGTGCAAAACCAAAATTTTTGCACTGAGTGCAAAACCAAAACCATTTTGAAATGCAGGCAGAAAGGGAGTGCGGCTCTGGATCTTGGCAGCCATTTGCTTGCCAAACTGTCCCACAGCCACAAGTCATGGAGACACACTTGGGCTCTGAGCCTGCCCTAGATCTACTGACTGCCAGGCCAGCAGCTGCAGCACAAACCCAGCACCTGAGCTGTGCCCACCTCTTGGATTGGTATCATCCCCCAGGTGTGCTGGCAAGGAACAAGTGAGCTCACTGTCAGTGAGCTCTGCAGAGATCCCTGCCTGGGGCCTTCCAGCCTCCCTTGTCGTGGAGCTGATTCATGGTGTCAGCTGGATTTTGGACTCTCAAAAACCTTCTGGAGCAGAGGATAGAGCTTTGCTTTTCTGAGAGTTTTTCAGTTTTTTCTACTTTATAACCCAGCACTCTGCATCACCTATTCCCCTGTACTTCTGCCAGACAAATTAATCCTGCCATTCCCATTTTTCAACAGGAAAACAGGGGCATAACACATCACATTAGTCGGCCCAGGGCCAGACAGAAGATTTGACCTATTGAATCCAGGTCACACAGTTCTTCAACCAGGGTCTTAATTGCAGGATCATCAATTCCTCCATCCACAGCTGTCCAAGACAAGACTTTTTTCCCAGAAAAGTAGGTAAAAAACTCATTGGGCCCAGCTGCCTTTCATGACTGTCTTTGCCAAGCTTTTCTGCCCCATTTAAGAGGACTCTGGCATGGTTTATAAAATATCAGATGGAGAGCTCTGAGATAAAGCCCTTTCTTTTTGTAATGCTCAATACGGTGCGTGATTTGGCTGCAGAGGAAAAGCGTTGCTGTTGGAAAAGCGTTTTCTCCTCTTTGCCTGACCTAGGTATCAGTCATTATAAGTAATTCTCGTATCACTGAGAGAAGATCAGATAATTTCACTGGTGGAGCAGCCATGCTGTTTTTGAGGAAAACTGCACTCTCCAAGGAAAGCCACGACAGGCTTGATTGGCACCCAGCTGCCATACAGAAGTTAAACCAGATGAGCTGTGTCAGCCCAGTGGAAGGCAAATGCATGGTAGCTGCTCCAAAAGCCTCTCTGCCCCTAGATTTGTCACTGACTGCATTGTTATCTGCAAGGGGGTGGAATCTAATCAGAAACACATTTTTGAGTGAAGGACTGACCTCTGCAGAATCACCAGGAATTTCTGAGGCGGTACAGCTGTGCAAGCGCCTTCCCATCTCTGTGAGGCAGTCATGCCCACTTTCATTTCAGTGCTCCAAGCTCTCACATGGTGTTAAGCAGCCTTCTTTCCATCTTAAATCCATTCACTGTGTTTGAAATACAGCTGTGGAGCACTGAGATGTTTCAGAAGATGGCAACAAGTCAGAGAGAATAAATTGAAAGAATCATAGACTCCAGTAAGAACCCTTGCCTATCTCAGCATGTCACCATGGTATTTCTATACAGTGTTCAATACTGTGTGTTTGGCTGCTCACCACTTGTCTTCCACTAAAGCACCTCGTCTTGATTTGAAGAAGCAAGAAGAACAAAAATGTACACATAACTTTGTTCTAACGATTAATTATTCTCACTGTAAAAAATGGGGGGAGGGGGAGGGGGAGAGAGGAAGTGCCTACTTTTATAATTATTTGGCTTCACCTTTCAGACAATTTCTTGTTTTGCCTTTCCACTTCAGATTAAACAGCCTTTAGTTCTTGGTATTTTCCTTCTGAAAAGTTGCTCATCTACTATAGCCAAGTCACCTCTCTGACTTAATTTTGGAAAGTCAGATGAGCTGAGCTGTTTAAATATTTCATGCTGTTTAGCTTAAAAAATTGTTTGTGATGTTCCTTGTCCCCTGCTCTTCACTCACCTCCATTTTTAAAAGTGTGGAACCCTAAATATGGGCTATAGAGCAAGTCCTAGCATCAGACCCACCAGTGTAACCCAGTGCCAGAATCCCCTACTTACTGTTCCATCCTGATCCCTTTTCAGAGCCTGAGTGGAATCCTAAGACCATCCCAGGACACAGTTCCCACGCCAAAACTATTCTTGTGAAGGCAAAAACTCTCTTTGAGGTCAGGTGTACAAAAGCTGTGAAGACTCTGTGCTTGGTCTCCAATGGGAGCAATAGAGGAAATTCTACAGAAGCTAATAACAGCCTCAAATGTAATTAATTTCCTGCGGAGCATTTTATTCATACCCCTTGAACAGTGACATACTCAGAAATGTACAGTACCCCCAGGTGCTCAGTACTGGAGACCTCTAAAGGCTCCAGGGCTCAGTCTGGAGTGTGCTGAACCCCTTCATGTTCCCGGGCACTGCACACTCCCCGTGAAACCTCCCTAAATGCACCAACTTCAGGCTTTGAGATGGAAACCCTGGAAAGGGTTTGCTGGCATACCAGTGACAGGAGCTTACTGTTACTTGCTGATAAAACTTCACAGAATAAGAGATGTTTCCTTTGTTTTCTTTTAGCTGTGTTTTCAGGACTACATCAAGTAGTCCTGAAAAAAAGTCAAGTGCAAAAATTATTTATACCAAAACTATAAGGAAAACGAAATAACCTGAAATGGAATAAAACCACTCAGTCAATGCTTTGTTTCCTTGTTTTGTTCTCATCTACTTAATTTTCCCCTAAACCTACTTACAAACTGCACTTGATGAGAAAGGACAGATCAGTAATTCTAATGAACATGTCCATTTTCCAGTGATTTGAGGTCACTGTGGGATCAGGGAGCAGGTGAGCTGAACATAAGCTTTTTCATCTTATTTTGCATGTAAGGGCAGGCCTCACAATTCTCTTGCATACATAAATCCCATAAATGCCTGTGCATCTTGTACATGGGATTAAGACCTTTTCAAGGTGAGAAGTTGTAGCCACAATGATACAGTTGGGAAGCTGAGTCTTCACCTGGCATTGGGACAAGTTATTCATAATTTCCTGCTCTTGACAGCTGGCATTCTGCTAAAATGCAAGTGGAACATTTTCAAAAGTACTCCCCAAAGTTAAATCTTCCATTTTAATATTCAAAATAAGAAACAGCCCTTCCAAAACACTTGGCACTGCCCCTCTGAAAATCACCATTCATGTCTGTGCTTATTTTATAACATCTGGCAACTTTCTGTCATGCCCCACTCCTGGGTAACAACCTTGGTGACTTTTTGGCAGCTATCACGTTATTTGCTCATTTCTATCCCAAGGCTCAGCTGCTGGATTGAAGACCCTGAACAGCAGAGCACTTTGCTGCTTTTCATGGTTACTGGGAAACACCTAAAAATGCAAAACAAACATATCCTAAAGGCTTAGATGCTAAAAGGAAGATTATATTTTTAAAGTCTTGATTTTTTGGCCTGCTGCATATGTTTTGATCACTGAGGGTTTTGCAATTATGCAAATGGCTGAAGAACCCTCTGAAGCTGTGGCTGAGCTGGAGTTCAGAGTAATAAAATCCCATGATGACTTAGGAGTGCCACTTCAGGCAAATACCCCTTTCCAAGATAAAGAGCAACACACCGTTGCAATAAGCTGGGTTCTTCTCATTCTTTTGCCTTCCCGATGTTTGGCATGAGTCCAAATCCTCTCTCTTTTTCCACCCACCCATCATACATATTCTGCTAAATATCCTGTCCTCTTGTCGTTTTGGCAAAAAATAAACTATGCACGAGAAAGAATTATGCCTGTGAGGCTCTCATAAAAAAATTCCTGTGAACGATAAATCAAAACAAAATAATAATTATCACCAGCCACAGGACCACATTTATGTTTCTCATATTTTCCTCTTACTTTTCGTAGATTATCAAGTCTACACAAGAGCAAGAGCCAGATTTTCTTAAAGATATTGATACGCCAGTAATCTCCAACTCCAAAACCGAAGCTCACCTTGTCTTCAAGAGAATTCTCTACACTATTTACTAAAAGGTTTAAAATATTCTCTTAGAATTATAAATGGTACAGTTCTGTCCTGGAAACAAGATGCCTTGTTTTTTGCTATGGCTACATAAATCTTCCACGGTCCCTGTGCTACTCCTGACTTGCATTTAATAAATAATGAGTAGTTACAAAGTGATTTTTCTTCTTAAGACTCTCAAGGGCATTGACATGTACACATACTCTCTAGATGTGCAAACTGAGGCACAAGGGACTTGCTTAAATTCACAGGATAGCTGGGTGGAGGCAGCTGCCTGATGTCACCTAGCACATGTGTGGCTTTCACTGGCACAGCGAGTCAGGATCAGTGTCAGGGGCATTTCCCCCTGGGACCACTGAGCATAGAGAACATCCACCCGTGCAGGAACAGCACCCAGCTCAGAGGTGTTCTCCAGCCATGTCACAGTTGAGGAATGCAAGTGGGGCTGAGACAGGAGTTTCCCACAGCTGCAGAGAGGGCTGGGCTGTATGAAAATGGGAAGGGCCAGCGCAACCAACCCTCCTCCCTGCTGGCCAAGTGGTGCCCAGTTTGTGGATGCTGGGCTTTAGTGGGACATGGACCAACAGGACAGAGTGCAGAGGCTTAGAAGGAAATGTTCACTAAAGAAATGTTGAAGGAACCAGCATGGTTCAGTCTAGAAAAGAGAAGGAAAAGCAATACTCCACTGTTTTTCCCAGCTTGGCAAAGAATTAAAGTCTCCAGTACCTGAAACAATGTGGAGCTGTGGCAATCAGCACCCAGAGCGAAGGTGTACCCTCATCTTTCCTTCCCCAGCACCTTGAAGCTTGAGCAGAGCCAAATCCTCCAAAAAGCCCAAGAGCAGATAGAATTAATGGATGAAGCCCCACCAAAATAAACGTCTATGGTACTTTTTCTAACACCTCATGGGACCTCAGACAACTATCCAGCCTTTTTGTCAGCACCTGTCAGCTTATTCCTGCTCCAGCAGGCATCAGGAGTTGTGCCTCCGTGTACTCTTACAACAGCAATTAGGCTCATTAGAGAGCAATTAACACTATTACTTACCAGCAAAGTTCAGAAGTTTTTTAAAATTAGTTTGTAAATACATTTGCCCACAGGAAAATGTATTTTCCATGTAAATTTAAATCCATGTGCTGGATTTCAGCATTCCTGGAACTTAACTGCACCTTTTGCTGTGTGAAAACTAAATCATAAAAACCCACATGTAATTCCTAACCAAATCCACTGAGAAGGGGCATTGAAATAATTAATTTTTTAGAAGCTCTTACTGTTAGGATTAAGTAGAAAATTATGTCAACACTTTTATCTCAATACCTGAAATTTTGTGTCAATACATTAGCTATGTTAGTGTCAAACAAAATCCTGACTGCAAAGTGATGCAATGTGCAAAGGTGCAAGCCCAGCCAGACACACCATGGTGTGAGCAGCTACCGTAGGCTCTGCATAAGGATGAACCTCACTCCCCACACAAGTCAAAGTAATTCATGTGTAGCAGTACAGTTAAGAAAAGATAATTCAAGGCAATGGACATTTACAGAGAAAACCAGCACAGATCTCAGCCATGGCTGGGATCCTCCAGTGAGTTTGCCCTGTGAAATGGAGCATAGTACAGACACTGGAGACCACAGAGACACAAAGTAAACTGAGGTTCAGAAGACACCAGCACTTCCAGTGCCATGAAATGTCGCTTGGGTGAGCTAAGCACTGTATACAAGCTAGTAAAGCCTGAGATTTACCAGACTAATGCAACCAGATCGCATCTGAATCCCAACTGGTTTACATGCAACAACCTTCCCAACCCCATAGTATGTTCTCCTACTCATCCAGTCTGCAGCTACCACAGTCTGGTCCCTCTGGCAGACACTAAAACTTTATTTATACTCAGTGTTCACTGAGGTAAAGCACTGAGGAGAAATCCAAGCCCACTGAAAGCACTCATGGAAGATGGCTGATCATGCACAGGGTGAATAATAAACAGATGCAGTCTCTAAAAATGAACACCCTGTGAGTTGTGGACACTGAGCTGGGATCCAAAGGTTATCACTGGAGATAAACTGATACCACTTAGCAGCATGGGGTGTTTCTGCAAGACAGTGTGCTAGGTAAATATATGTTTGGAGGGTCAGAGACCTTATGACCAGGCTGACATCTTATGTCACTTGGGCCAAAGAGTTCATCCTGTGAGTTCTTCACCCAGTCATCTATGGCAGGGTGTTAGGGGGAAGACTGTGAGGCACTTGTACCTGGTAACCCTATTAGTTTTATTTTCATAACTACAGTCTCCCAAATATAAATGCCAAACAAGCACATCACAGGCCTGGCAACATGAGCCACAATCTTGGAATGTGACTGCATGGTAATGTCGAGGGCAAATTTCTACACACTCCCCACCCTTCCCTGAGAAATGCAAAGACTTGGGCTATTAAATAGTCTCTTCATTTCAGTAATTTAGTTGCTGTTTGTACAACGCTTTGAACGTGCACGGTGCCACAGCACAGAAATGCTAAGTACTGGGTTATTTAGCTGTAAAGCCTGTGATAATCCCTCATTATGAAATAATAATTAATCATCATCATTTTATTCAAGAGCTCCTCAGCCCTACCCCCACCCAAGCCCTACAGGCACTGACCAAACTCTCTCCTGTCTGGACAGGACAGGTTGGTTATGGATGCAAAGTTCAGGTATGAACTTTCCCAAAGTTCAGGGCTGTGCCTACCTGTGCGTCTTACCCAGCCCAGCAGAAGGACAACGCTTCCTAATCTCCAGCTGAGGATCAAAGCTACAGATCCACCCAGCCCAACCATTCCCGTCATTCTTACTAGTCCAGAGAGGGAAATTGAGACATTCAAAGGGTAACTGAGGACTTCAGGAGATGACATCTAAAGGAGCTCTCTCTTTTAATGAGGAACAGAGTACCTGACTCAGCCACCTCTGTTTTCTCTGTAAAGATGAGGCAGATCTTTAAGGCCTCCCTCCCTGGGGGCAAGGAATGTCCTGTTCTTAGTGACTGCCCAGAGCAAGATGCAAGGGCACTGTGAGGCTGTTTGCTTTTATCTGCATTAAAAGCAATTTGGCATTTTTAATGTTACAAATTAGCACAAAAATATAGTCATGGCTGCTGCAGGCAGAAGACAGAACAGAGCCTGGACATGAGAGAAGCCCAAGGGGACACACTATGGCAACACTGGGACCTTGAACCGCAGCCACTTCCACCAGCTGTAAAGCCCCAGTGCCTTTACAGCCTGGGCAAGCACTCAGGAAATGAAGAGGCAACAGACAGGCCTCAGTCATCAAAGAGAAAGATGCAGGTGGTCTCCTCCTGCTTGGGACCCTGAGCTCTCCCCAGCAGTTAGTAGGACAGACAGTAAATGCCTACTGTGAGTGCCAGACCTCTTTTCCCCCATCCCAGATAAGCAGCACACACCAAAGCTGCTAGTTTAGTGATTTGTCATTAAATTGAGCAGTAAGAGGAATGACTGGGTGCGGATGGCTGCTATGAAGGATCATTTAGACACAAGCACTAGTAGCAATCTTTAGGTATGAAAAAATAAGAGTCCAAAGCCTTGGTCTGCTCTAGAGTGCAGAACTCTGGAGGTGGAACTCAGCTGATTTGGGCTCTTCACCTATGATAGCTACACGATAGCTCACTGTGCCATGACTAGGGTTCAGGTATGCTTTAAGAACTGATTTCCTTAGTTAAGTTTTCCTTTTGTAACTAACTTGCTTCCAACTTTGTAATCAGGCAACTGAACACCTTTTGATGCAAATTAAATATATTATAATTTTAGGCTAGCTCGGTGTTTAATGTGTAACCCCTTCTCTTTCCTGGAGGTAGCAAACCTAAATAAATCAGAATTGCTGACATGCCCCTTCTGCAGCTGAGCTAGGAATGATGTGAGCACTGGTGTCAGGCAGTGCCAGGTAAAGGGAGACTCACACCCCTTTGAAGATGTCACACAACACTTTCTATCATGGAGCAGACACAGCAGGGCAACAAACTGCTCTAGCAATGTATCCCTTATCATCACCTCTATTTCTGTGGAACATTACAGTGAGTTCTTCATGATATTGTGAGAGAAAATACTAACAAAAATCTGTGCAGGATGCATTAAATAGCCTGAAACCACTTCAAAGACAAAATATGAAAAGAATTTTTAAGTGGGAGGGATTTGGGGAGTTTTTGGAAGTATTCTGGACAGAGGTATTCTTGTGCTTTCAGTTCATCAAGCTTTTCAGTATTCTTTTTCTATAGTGTGGAAGAAAATATAATACCAGGATTGGAAAAAAAATTCCAGAAAACACTGGCAGCAAATTGGATTAGCTTTTCATTCTTGCAGGAGAAGGTACCATGAAATTCGGGCTATTTAAGCTCCAAGTAGTTCAATTAATATGAGAAATAAGACTTCAATTTCTAAATGTGAGTGGTATTCACAACTGGAACTGAGGGGGCTTCTTCATCACTGACACTGATAAAATATAGAATAGGAGATCTTTCTGCACTAGAGCAGGGGAGCAGTTACATGTCCATAGATATTGGTGGATATCTTGCCAGTGCTGAAGATCTTTGGTCTGCAGTTACAAAGCAGGTCTCTTGTGCCGTTAAAGTCTCTCTAGATAAATTAGACCAGGGCCGAATCTTGTTCAGAGTAACACTGAATTTAATCCAGAGCAAATCCATTAACCTGTTCATTATGCACTAGGTTTACACCAGCATAAGGAACAACATACTTCTGAACCCTCATATTTAGATTTTGACTGTTTTATAGGAAAACAGACCATACCTAACACAGACAGCTTTCTTTTCAGGGAGCTGTCTGCTAAGTATTAGTAAGGTACTTTCCAGGCTGGGACTCTTGCTCTGTCTTTCTCTTCACTCTTCAGCAGGTTTCCATTCAAATCAGGTTGTTTGCCTCTTGGCCATGGATATTTCTGCAAGGAATGACTTTCAGAAGGGCTGACATTTCCAAAGTGCTCAGAGGGACAAGTCTGACCATGCTGGTCTGTGGATGTGACACATTATCAGATACTGACCCAGAGGGAAGGTTTTTTGGCTGAAAAATGAGATAGAAATAGACCTTTTTTGCCTATGTCACAGCTTCTTGACAGTGAAGATGAAGAAATGGGGTATAGAGGGACACTGAGGAAGAATGGCTTCACCACAAAGCTTTTCCCCAGCCAAGACTGGCAGTGGATTCACTAAGGAAAAGCAAAGCTTCCAAAGCACACAGCCCTGTTTTCATCCTACAATGGCAACAAAACTGGGCCTAGGTTTGACAATCCAAAGGAAAACAGACATGGCACAAACCAACTGCAGGAGCTGAACCAAGGTCCTGATTTTGCTCGCACTTACTTACATGGGTACAAAACCCATATGGTGATGGAATCACATCATTTAAGGGAAGAAAATGGAGCACAATTTTTATTTCTTGAGAGATTACATTCCCTCTTTGTTATTTGATTTTAAAAGATTATGGTCATGTAATGCCAAGATCACTTATGAATCTTGGTGTTTCCAAAGGCATAATCAAATACTAATCCCAGCATTTTGCCCTTGTATACCTATTGAGTGAACAGCCATTCTCCAAAGCTCTCCGGTGATTACACCATGTCATTGGCATCTCCTCTTTTTAAAAACACTTGAGAAAATAAAATAAAAATTATGCTGTAAGATTCTTCCCATCAGAAACCTCAGCGATCTTAAGCTGCAGAAAGAAAAAAAGCCTTCCCTAGTGCCTGACAGCAAGTTGCATTCTTTGCTGAATGGGAGGTCAAGAGGTGACCTTGCCCCTGCCCAACTTCCTGATCCTCCCTGGCTGCCAGCGCCGTGCCTGGGAGCCCTGGGCTGCTCCAGGCTTCCTTGCAGCACAGGCCAGCACCAAAATGGCCTGGCAGAGCTGGAGGGAAAAGGAAGCTGCTTCTATTCCCACAGCCTGTTGTTTGTTTTTAATGGTAAATGGCAGCTCCATCACTGCATCCCACAGGTCCCAGGGAGGGCCATGGGCTGCGCAGGGAGTGTGGGCTGGAGAGCTGCACAGGTGCCACCACAGCTGAGACTCTGCAGGGTTCAGACACTGCTGCAATGGGCAGTGAGTGTTGGGGAGGGACAAGATGTCAGCCTCATGAAATTTACCTCAAGATTCTTTTGCTTTGTATCCTATTTTTTAATTTCTTTTCCTTTGCTTCCTAGCCACTTAAAGAAGAGATGGCATGTAGTATCAGGTACATCAGGGCAGACATTTTAATTACTAAGTAATTAAGTGAAAGTAACTGGAGATGCTTGGATAAAAGATGTAAAGCACTATCACTACAAAAAAGAAAAAAAACCTAGTAAATCATGAAAGACAGAATAAATCCACATGAAGAATTTGAAAATTGGAGGACTCATCAAAGCACGTGTCTCACTGAAAACTAATCTGAATAGAAAAGTCATTAAAAAAGCTGCAAAAAAAGTCCAATTTAACACCCAGTTCAGGAAGGTATGCTTACCCAATAAAGAAGCCTAAATTCTTGTGTAAAAAAGTTAAGCATGTACTTAAATGATCTTCTGACTTGCAAATTATACTTCATTCATAGGATAAAAGTATTTCCAGTTACATTTCACTGCAGGGCTGGGGACAAAGAGTGCCCTTGCTCATAGGATTGTTGCTGTCTTGAGTTTTCTTTTGGGCCTGAACTGATAACAACTGCCCTATGGGATACTGTAAGGCCTTTAGGAATGGAAAAAGGAACAGTAGCAAGGCACATCCTTTGAATGAGACACAAATCCAAGCTCTTTTTTCTAGTTGCAAACATGCCACAGAGTGGAGGCAGCAGCCAATCAATACCCTGTCAGTGTTTGTGTTACAGTGACTCTCATGAACGTCTCGCTCCTTTGGCAAAAGAGTTGTAGGAACACAGGAAGAGTCAAGCTCCATCACAAATGTTTTTCTCTGAGCAACCAGGAGCACAGACAGTTCCTTTTGCTTCTGAGGAAACGTCTATGAGGGCATGCAAGGGAAGCTCAACACCAGATCCAACTTGTCTTTCTCATGTTAATCACTTGTCTGTCATAACACAACAGGTAAATCTCATTGTACAAGCAGGCACTTGGAAGACAAAGGCAGCCACCCATATGTGAGGCTTAAAATGACTGGCAAGTGCAGCAAATTGTCCTACCTGAGACAATTATGTGCCATTCTGTGAGAGAACTTGGGGTTCCCCTTCTGAGAACATATTGCAGAGAACACACTGCAATGAACACATTGCAGACATGCAGCATTTCTTTTGCAAAAACAAACATATTTTGCTAAATAAATTTGTGCAGGCTGTATCATCACTGCATTATCAATTCTTTGACATTGAAATGCTTTAATACTCTTTGGCTTTACAGGGCCAGTATTTGTTGCATAGGGCTGTAGTAATACTGCTGTCTCATCTGACACACAGCTTCTTGCAAGAACAGTACACTTGTCCCAGGTAGCTTCTGAAAATGAAACTTCAGAGGAGTTTTGCACCAGCTCATGGAACAGCATGGAGGGGGCTGCAGCCTGCTTTGTTTTTCCAAATAATCACTTGCTTCCATTAAAGAAGGAAGAAACGGTGAATATCATAACACTCCTAGCTTCTTGCAAGGCTGCCTGCTGCTGCTTCTCTCTGCAAAGCTTTATTTGCCCCAGGTCTGCCGAGCTTTGCTGATGCTACGTGGTAACAGCATGTGCACAGCTGCACTGGCAAGAGAAGTCTGTTTTATGGCCACATCCACAGTGGCACTGACTGGTGTTAGAGGGGTTATACCCATGGTGAAAGTTATTATACACTCTCTCACGGCTATTGCTGTGTGCTTGATGCTGCTCTATACAGCTATTGTACCCTGAGGATTTAAATTGTCAAGCAAAGAGACTGCTCTCTATTTTCTTTGCTCTTGTTCTGTGCCTGCTTTACATACTGATGGAGGATTACCCTGGTTTTACCTGCTTGTCAGGCAGCTATTCCACTAAGTACTAACTGT
Organism: Entomyzon cyanotis; assembly: GCA_024500445.1. NCBI lineage: Eukaryota > Metazoa > Chordata > Aves > Passeriformes > Meliphagidae > Entomyzon > Entomyzon cyanotis. The sequence continues at coordinate 7,423,794 of JAKEPQ010000852.1, forward strand.
ATTGTTCTAAATCTCTCACATTTCTTGACTAAAATTCAATTTACTTTTTTTGTCACAAGAACCATGGCTGATTGTCCTGGGCTCATTCTCTTTTTCTGGTTTTCCTTGTCTTTTCAAAATGAAAAGCTTACAGAAAAGCTTTAACTGAGCTAATGGAAGGGGAGATTGTTGTTTTTAAGGCAGATGTGTGTCTAAGAGCATTTTGGCACTGTAGATGGAAAAAAAAATACAGTCAAAGCAAAGGCTTCAAAGCAAGTCAGTCTCTGCTGTCTTTATTCTGCATGCTCTACAGCAGTTGGTGTTTTGCAATGGCATGAAGCACAATGACCACATAAAATCTTTCCTTTCTCTGTACATCTGCTACACACACACACCTCACATCTGAGAGCTCTTTAGGTCCCCTTTACCTAAGCCACAGCATAGGCCCTGGGTGCCCCAACTCTTGGTAAATGTGGATGGGAAGACACACAAAGAGCAGTCAAGACTTCTGGATCATGTGCCATACAAAAGGAATGGTTTGTTGATGGGGAAGGATGACAAGGAGAGGGGAAATCTGGAGCCAAGTTCTTGGCCAGGCTGAAGCAGCAATGGGTGGGCTCTGAAGCTGCAGTGGCACTTGGAGAGGAAGGGTACCTGGCCAGTGGCACTGAGGAGCAGCACTCACCCAGCCTGCTCCTGTCCATTGCAGCTGCCATTGCTGGCTCAGTGCTTTTGTGCTAAAGAACTCAGCTCACCAGGAAGGGGAAAAGGTGGTGTGGAGGCAACTGCCAGGGCAAAGGGGAGATGAATATTTCATTTCTTACAGGGCCTGAAATAGCCCTTAGCAGCCCTGAGTGCGAGAGTCATGTTGCAAGGTGGGGGGAGAGATGGGTGCCAATTTGTCAACAAAGCTTCTTCAGAGTTACACCAAAGATTTATGAGTGGCTGGATGGTCCTTCCAGCAACCAAATACTGCTCAGGGTAGGTGAGCTTCATGCTCTGGAAGGATAACACAGCTCAGATGTGTTCACTCAGTCTGGTCTGGCTGGAGAGCACTGTTTTCTGCACACTTCCAAGGCAGCAGCTAAGGCCTTGGAGCTCCAAAGTGTCCTGGGGAGTCTCTTCTCCCTGGATGTTTAGTTGCAGTTGTCCATTCAGTGTATTTTTAAATGTCATCCAGAGGGTTAAGAGACAGACCACAGTCTGATAACAGAGGCAGGGCAGAGCCAAAACAAGAATCTGATCTATGGACTTTACAGACACAGCACACTGGGCTCACACAGAGAGACAGCTGTGAGAGGCTACTGTCCATACTTCGATTCACACTGGGGTTTTAATATAAAACATCATGTTTGATTAATCAGTTTTGATGTGTGTCCTGATGGAAGGAACAAGGCACCAACCTGCAGGATAGAAGTCCTAGATTTTGGCCCTGAAACCTTGTTATTTCAAATCAGAAAGACAAAATTGAAATGAAAAGCCAGCTCAGTGCTATTTGACCTCCTTATAAATCCTGATAGCTACCAGTGTCCCAGCCCAGCTTTCACAGGCACTCACTTGCTCCCCTGTCCCATCCAGTGTACCCAGCTCCTCACTGTCCCAGGTGGAGCCCAGCCCTGAGAGTCTACCTGGAGCTTTGGACAGCAGCACAAAAGTCTGTTTGTGCTCCTGCTCAGGCTAGAACTGGCTCAGATTATCCAAACAGCTCTGAAGTCTGTGTGCCTGACATGTTATCACCCAGGGATACAGATGTAGTTCATTGAATGCATTTAATAAGCTTAGCTAAAACCAGATTGGTTTTAAGACATTTTAAACTGATTAAGCTGAGACATGTGACATGGCTTTGGTTTCAGGTGGAGATGAAACCTTAAACAATTATTTTGCCTCCTAACTCTAACATGGAACCAAAACATTAATATTTTGCTGCTGCTGGTAAAGCAATTATTACTGGAATAAATCTGGAATAAACCTGTAAATGCTTTAAAAACAACTTATATTTTGAGGGAGATACTCCTGTTGGAGTTAAAATTCAAGGTGGCATTCAGATTGAGGCTGGATTTCCCAGGCACAGCTCGAGCTATGTGGGATTAATAGAGCTGAAGTCAGTCAGGGGAAAGGCAAGGAACATTGATTGGGTGCAGGGCATCCTTCCACCTCAGGAAAAGGGACACAGATAGGGCCTCTTTCAGGAATATTTCAGGAATTAGAAGTAGATACAAATAGTTTTATGACAAGATTCTAGAAGAGTTTTTAAACCTCCTGCTTCCTCCTGTAACACAACAGACTTCTGAAACACTGAAACTCCTCAGCTCAGTCACTGCAGTTTGTGCAAGAGATAATAGAGCATGTTCTTGGACAAGTCTCAGCACTGAGTGAAGGGTGGTCTTTGGGATACCTTGTTCTAACCCACACCTCAAGATTTTACCCTTCCCCACACTGGATACTAACCTGGGAGAGTGTAACTTTCCCCTGAAAGCACCTTTCTTTTCAGCACCAGCTGGTGCAGAAGCTGGGGGTCAAAGCATGCTCATTCAGCAAACCAGAACGCTGCAAACAGCATCCCATCCCCAGCAGAAACACCAAAATCATTATCTTTTAAGGAACAGACAGCCCTCAGGCTGCAAAGAGGAGGGGGTGAGGGACCCACAACCCTGCACAGCTCCCACTGCAAATTTCCTGGCCTCCTGTCTTGTTTTAACAGAGTGAGGTTGGGGGAGAGAAATACCACACATAAATTCGCACAATCAGTCATACGAGGGGGAGAAAAAAAAAATCCACCGTCATCTCCAAGATTTACGAGCCCCCCTGAGCTACAGCACAGAAAAAACAAAGACACACACACATACACACAAGGAGCGAAGGGAAACGTGATCCCACTTGCAGCTTTATTCCTTTATCATGTTCCCTGACAGCAACCTGGGCCCGGGCTGTACAAAGAGGAAGCACACAGAAGGTGTGGCTGCGAATAACAGAGCAGCAGCCCTGGACTAGTAATGTCCATGTTATAAAAGCTTGGTTTTGTTCCTTCTGGATGATCTTGATACACTGGAGAAATCCTCCAGTACCTCTCTGACCTCAGTTAAACTGGAATAAACTGAGTCTTGCCATCCCAGTCAATGGAGCCGCTGCAAACTCATCTGGCAGAAGCTGGGACAGAAGTATGTCTCATCATTGCCTACACCTTCCCTATTCCCCAGGTTGTGCCCATTTGGACAATGCTATCTGCACTGCTTACTTCACTTTCAGTTCTTCCCCAACTTTTAGAAAAGCTGTGCTTTAAAAAGGAAGATATCTGTGCATCCAGATTCTCAAGCATGTCCTCCGATTTTGGACAACATGGCACATGTAGAATTTAGATCCCTTTAAACTTTCTCTGTTTGCGCACTGAAAAATGAATGCACTAAACAACAACATTTTTTACAAAAACCCCTCTTGATTGTGGAATCTCTTCTCTCTCACAGAGACAGCAAATGGTACATCGGTAAATGATACACTTAAAACAATCTAAATCAAGTGAACATGACAAGAGCTTATCATCAATGATCAATCACACTGCTTGTTGCTACATTCCACCCAGCTCCTTACAATATTATATCATCCACGTAGGCTGTGCAGTGACAGGAACATTCCCCCCTTACAAGTGTGTACAGCACCTAATGCACACCTCCAGACCAAGTCCTGGGCTCTGACCACCAACGAATGGTGTCTCTGCTCCACTGCTGGTAGCAGTTAAGAGAAGGAACCTCTTTGTGCAAATTAATAAATTCAATTAAGACTTCCATGGCCTGGTCATTGTCCCTGAAGTCTCCAAACTAAAGTGATCCTATCCTTTTGCACCCCTCTTTTGCTGCTTTCTAACTACGTTCAAAACCATGGATTTTAAAACTCTAAACATCAGTAAAGCTCAAAATAGAATCAGATTTTAGTAGCCTATTTTAAAGTTTTACTCTTGTAAATTTGCCTTTAACAATCTCCAGCTGAAGGGTGGCTGGGTACAGTTCACCTAAGCAGAAGTATGGTGCAAAAAAGCAGCCCAAAAGCTCTATTTAGTTTTCCCACCACTGGTCCTGACTCCAGCACAGAACCAGGTATGCCACCAGCCAACAGCCACTGAGTGCCAAGTTTTTAAAAGTAACAGGCCTTAGGAACATGAGCTGTCTTTGTAAAAGCCACTGGTGAATTTTGAACTCTAAGACCCAATGCCTTCCCTGAAAGCCTTGGCTCCTAAAAGCCCTAGTAGGGCAGATGGGTGCAGACTAGCTCCAGGAGCATCATCACAAACAACCTGATTGTATTTGGAAGCAGGAGTTTCAGCAGAACTGAGTTCGTCTTTAATGACCAATGCTAAAGCTCAGATATTAAAATGATCCTTTTCTATACTGCCAAATACATGTTAAATTTATGTTCTATCTTTATGATAAGAAAGCTGTAGTGCATGAGGTGTTTGGGATTCATTGCTGTCAGGCACAGGCAAGGCCAGAGATGTGCAGCTCAGCTTCCTTTGAGAAATGGATCTGAGTATGAGCATGTGGGAGCTGTGCACCAGTCCATGGGATGGTTTTGCTTGGTCTGTAACAGATACTGCCTCAAACAGGATTTCTTCAAGGGACAAAGCAGGCTGGAGGAGGACTAACACAGTGCCCCAGTGGCTATGGGATGATGTATTTGTGCCTTACCATCACACCTGTTAAGAGCTCAAATGCACTTTGGAAAAAAAGTCCAAACCTCACTCCAACTAGATCTCATGCAATCCAAATCCTCCACTCTCCTACCTCCCAGAGCTTTTGTGCTGCACTTTCAGTGCAATTACATGCTAAATATCTGTCTGTCAATATGCTGGATCCCCTCAATTTGTATGACACGCTTTAACGCAGGCCTAGCCAAGCCTAATGGAATGACAGTTATGCCCTCCAACCATAGACTGAGTGCTGCTGGGAGAGCTTGCCCGGCTCCGTGAGGAGCAGGGGAGGGGGAGGACAGAGGAAAACCAAATGCCAACAACCAGCTGCCACACTTGGACCCCTGACTCAAAGAAAAGAGATTGCCACCTTCTTCATTGTTGGCTCTGGATGAAAAACCAGTGAGGGAGTGCCATGCCGTGTGTGTTCCCTGGCCCCAGACAGACACACAGCCTCTGTCACTGGGGTTTGCCAGCAGGTGTAAACATGGGTAGCTTGAACTGAACTTTACTGGGCAATGCTAGTTTACGGCAGCTGAGGGTTAGATCCCTCCGTCTTTGCACTGATCCCATATCATGGGTGTTTTAGTCATGCACACCAGGAAAGAGTCAAACTGGAAAAAAAATTTCTTTTTGAAAGAAATCCTTAAACTCCCAGGCTAATCTTCCATAATATCGATGAATCTCTCCAAGCTTGTTTTTGTCTTCATGTCCAAAACAGCTGGGAAGGTCCTTAGAAATGACCAAATCCATCACCCTCTGGTAGGAAACGAGAAAAAAGGGCCAGGGAGAACTGCTTAACAACCAGAGAGAATTCTATTTGTTCAAAACCTGGTACAAGGGGAGGGGGAAGATAAAATGTATCCCAACTGCACGTTGTCAGGAGGGGAACAAAAACCAACTAGAGGGACACGGCACTAAAAATAATGATTTTTCAGCCAGCAGCCAGACAGGCGTCTAATCCCATCTGAATAGAGACATCACGGGAATAGCACCCGTCAGGGTGACTGCTGATGCTGATTCCAGCTGGATAGGTCTCCTACAGCCCAAGAAACATACCTTAATCCTGTGTTTCTGTTAAACATTTTCTTTTATTCTTTTTAACTGCTTTCTTCCCTCAAACCTTACTGTCTCTATTGTAATCTAAGAGGGTTTTTTAAAAGCTATAATGAAAAAAGTCAAATTAAATTAATGTATTATGAACTCAGGCATTTCAAAGGACCGTACTGGCATTTGGTTGCAAAGATGTTTGTAGCTGGGCTGTAGGACTGTTCCTTTATGGGATGGTTGACAGCTCCATGGTGCAACATCTCTTGTTTACAGATAAAAACTGCTGACAATTTCCTTTTCAATATCAGAAGTGTTTAATAAACAGCTCCATATAACAAATACCAATTCCTTTGCTTGGAATAACAGCTCTGGACACAGATTCAGCTATTCTGAATTTCGCACTCAGTAGGGAAAGTTTGTTTGTTTAAATCAGTCCAAGATTTTCCTAACATATATTTATGGAAGGGAAAACAATAAATCAAATTAATACAAGCCAATTCTTGCCTCTGGTAGGAGTTGTCAACTTGAGCTCCCAGCCTTCCTCCAAGTTCTCCTTCTTGCAGGAGCCATTGAGCCTCCCTGAACCAAAGGCTATAGAATGGCTGCATCCCAGATAAACCACATATACAATATTTTAGCTGTGGGATTCCTGCTCTGCAAGCAAGACAAATACTGTGAGTTGGTGGTGCTAGAGCAGACAGCTCTAGCTGAGGCCAGACAAAAGCGATGCGCAGCTGGACCTGCACTTGGCACATCCCTCTGTGATTCCAGGCCTGGCCAGCCTGCAAGGGGAGTTCCTCATTTCAAGAATCTCTTCATCTTGGCCTAATGTCCTATTAAGTAGCTGATGTATTTTATTGCACATTTTAGCAATGACTGCAACACGAGTGTGCAAATCAGCATCCCAAACTATGGCAGACCACCAGCTCAGTCCTCCAGCTCTCATAATTATTTTTAAAGCCTTGAAACAGTGGTCCTGCTAGTTAATCACAAGGGCACCAAGGATGCTTTGCTTTCTGATTTAGTGATCTTTTTCTTGCCTTTTGTTAGTGTTTAACTATGTCTATAAACAAGAATAAGCAAAACCCCTCTACTTTGCTTTATGACTAGAACCACAGAAGACCATCCCAAGGAAAGAGCAGCACATGAGAACTACCATTGCTGCACCATTTCTGTCTTCTTCATTCACCCTCTAAAGCTAATTACCAGATTCTGTTTGTAATTCACTGTTCCTCCCCTATGCGGATATTTGTAATCATGTAAGTTCTGAAACTACGAAACACCTGAAAGAACAAAGGTTATGGGCAAGGGTTTAATTCCCATGTTCAGTGCATTTTGACAATTGAGCAATCTTTAACCTAGTCTTAAAGCAAGGAAACAAAGACAATCCAGACTAAAATGCTCCAAAATTAAGGCACTCAAAAAATCAGACTTGAACATGGTTCAAAAGTGCCCAGTAGACTGCTTTTTATAGAAGGCTGAAATGAAATTCTATTTCCAGGTTTTCCCTGGAGCATTCCAAATCTGGACCCGCAGCACCATTATTGCATTTTAATGACATTTACTGAAATACAGAAAACACCTTTGCTCTTTATGAGTTCAAACACTCTCTAGACTAAATGACTCAGAATGAATACCTGAAGTAATGTCAGCAGAGCCAGATGTTTAGCATTTGTAAAAGTTAGTACAAAACAGCTCAGTCTGTACTTTCCAAATGCTCAGAAGCAAAATATCCCAAAATATTTCCAAACATGTCAAAATCAGAAGTCCTTCATATGGTTTTTGTGGAGAGATTTTTATTTTAAAGTCAGCCTTACGGTTTTCTTCCTAGGCCTGAATAATGATGCAAATCTGATGAGAATTAAGACAGTAAAGGAGCCTACAAAATCCTTTGGCTACACAGCAACAGAGAGGGGGTCTCCAGAGAAGGAAATTTCATCCGTCTGCTTCACTGACAGGAGAAGGCTCAGTGTGATAAAAGAGATCCTGCCACTTGCTCTGAGAAACCCCAGCAAAACTCTGCACTGATACATCTCCTCTGACACCTGCTCCAGCTGATCCTTTGCAATTTGACAGGGCTGGAGGGCTGAGGGCTAAAGAGGAGGTGGGCCAGGTCCTGAGAACAAGCGTAACGTTTCATGAGTCTGATCTGGTTCTTGGCTGTTGCAAAGGCTGAGAATGAAAAAAATCAAATATTTGGGCACCCATTCTGTCATGTTGCCAAGGCAGAATGTGCCTCTGATAGATTTTCCAGCATAGTTTTCACTTTCCCCATTTCCAGTCTCATGTACCTTGTTTTATGAAACATGTCCTGCTATGCAGGCTTAAATTTCCTCCTTGAGAGTTGCCCTCGTGTTATGATATGCAACCTATTCTCCTCTGATGTTTATCTCCTACTTGAAGTTCATTTCTCAGTACAGTATTGCTAAAAAGTTTTTTATTTTGCCTTTTTAATATTTTACCTTACAAATCAATCCTTTTAGCTCTGTAATTTTTATTCTCCTTGAACTTCTGTTTGTGCAGGAGAGCACTGCATCATTTATCCCTCTTTAGACAACTGAGTCCCTCTGGGGGACTTCACTGAAACCCTCACCTTGAGACCATGAAGACATTAACTGCCCCTGGCTCTAGTGCACAGCCAAAAACCCTTGGAGGATGCAGGAGACCTGAGGCAGTGTTCCAGATGTATAAAACATCTTTCTCAATTTACATGAAACATTCACTAGCAAATATTGACAACACACAAATTCCTGTAATCTACATGCCACACATTACCGAACACATACACTTGCCATAGCATGACAGCATCGGCTAATGTAGCTTTTAGTAAGTCTTAGAGAAGAGCTTTCTCTCGCAAGGCTGGCTTTGTGATTGTGTCTCCAGAGCTTTTCCGTGAACATTATTGTTTGAGGCTATGATTTATCTCAGTTATTGACTGGTAAGAGAACAATGTAATAGTCTGAACCTCACAGAATTTCTGAATTCCATTTACTGGCACTGCTTTTCTTTCTGTAGTGAAGGAATGTTTAGTCTATTTAGCCTTTGTAATTCATGAAAAAATAAATAAACAGGCACTGACTGTGTTGTTCTTTCCTCCCATTATAAATACATCACCCTGATACGTGTTACTTGCTGCAAAATGCAGCCAATTTGCTCTTTCCTTTACAGATAAGATGAACCATCTTTTTTTCAGTGACGAATAACTGAGTCAGACCACATTACCTGCAGTCAGGTTGCAGGTGCCAACCAGCTGCACATCTCTAGCCCCTGTCCCCTGCTGCTGTGGTTTGCTTTTCTGTGAACTGGTCCCAGGGACTGCACAGAAACCAGGGAGGGGTAAGGCTGAACGCACTGTTTCCACTCATAGAAAGCATAAGCCTTGCACAGCAGTGGCTCCTTTGTGCCTCTCTTCCTGAAGGAGGAGTCTGTGCTTGGCCTCTAAGCTGATGCATGGGCACAGCTTTATTCCCCAGCAGTGGTGTGAAATTTCCCCAGGTTATAATTCAATTCTCGTAAAGTGGTGCTATCACAGCAACAAAATATGCTGCCATCCTCTCATTCCCTTTCAGTCCATCTGTGTCTGCAGTCCATTCTGTAACCACTGAACTTGAGCTTTCTCTGGTTAAAAATGAGTTAGAACAAAAACCAGGAAGGATTACACACCAGGAACAAACTAGTTTAAAAACCCACTCTGATGGCATTTCTTAAACTGTGCCAGATGGAAAAGTTTCAACTAAGAGAAAAACTTGGAAAAGTCCCATGTCTTCTGGCTGAACTATGAGCAGCTAAGTTCCATTGCACCGACACGAAAGGCAGTAAGAGGCAATTCATAAATTACACTCTGCTGCTGCTATCATGAGTTACCAATTTGTAATTCTGTAGAGATTACACCAAAGCCACGGGCAACATCAACCTGTTCTGAGCTCTCAAAAACTCCAAAGCTTTATAATTTTCTGAGCTTTCTGCTCTTCCTGACCTTGCAGCAGGGTTTGTTGTTTGCTTCAGACCATGCTAACAACAGACAGAACTTTTTTTTTTTAATGTCTTGTGCATTGAGTTAAGACAGAACAGTCTCATTCCTAGTGGCACAGGTAAAGCTATACTGCATGTCCCCTCTTAAGGAAGCACAGTCCAGAGCAATACCAGCCACACTCTGAAATCCAGAGCTCCCCTGTGCACAGAGCAGTGTGAGGTTTATGAGCTCACACATCATAAGACACATTAATTCGCATGATTGCAAAATGGATTTTAATCTATTTTGCAAAGTGAATCAAAAAAGTAGAAGTTTTTAACACTTTAATGAAGTTTCATCCAATTACTTTTTTTTTTTTTTTTTTTTGGAGTAGTTGGTGACTTGCCAAATGAACAAACATGGAACAGTTCCACAAACATAGAGCAGTTCACTGGAATTCAGAATGAGTCTGGAGAAACTGCAAAACCCAAAGGTGTATGAGGTACAGCCCATCCATTCTCCCTCTTTAAGTGGCATAAAGCACTCCCATACTGAATTTTCTTCATGAAGGAAAGGAGAGAAGGGAGAGAACTGGTGTCAGGTGAGGATTTCAGGGTCTGGCTCATCAAATTCCTGGAAAATGACCACCCTCATAACCCAAAACAGCTGCTGTGTTTATAGTAAACAGAAATGATAACTGGGTGGCCTTTGAAGCCACCATGTCCAGTCCTGGTAATTATGGACAAATGGATACAGCAGTGATGATCCAGAGCATTTGTTTAATGTTCAGCATAATTAAGGCCATTATCAAATTTCTGCCCCTTCAGCAAAAAGGGGGAATGGGGTCAATCGTCTGATACCACAGGCAGGAAAGCAAAGAAGGGATTTCTTCCCAGAGTAACTCACGCTGGATAAAATTCCTGAGTACCACCTGGTGCAGCGGACGCCTCCACTCCGACGGAGGCAGGTGATGATGGAAGGCCCCTTGGGCACACCAGCCAAATGGATTCAACACCAGGGCCTCCCACAGAGTTGTCCCAGCCCCTGTCCCTTGGGTCCAGGAGACAGGGTAGTTCAAACACCAAATGCATGTCTTGGAATGTCACTTCTTGAGTGAGGGGAGGGGGCAGTGGCAGCATTACTAATTGCAAGGAGGTATTGCATATGTGCACTGGGAAGCATTACCGCCCACAGTGCCACCCCCACCCTGACCCATGGTGACTAGTTTGTGAAGGATGCTCTCCTCTCCCCAGCACTCCAGCTTTACAGCAGAGGGAAATACCTAGTTTGCAAAGGGTTATTCCAAACACCAGAGCTGATGAAAAGGTAACTACACAAGGCCTTTATGGTGGGAAATTGAAATGACCCATAGTGAGAATTATCAAACAAAATCTAACCAAGTATGACAGTGAGAAAGGCTGGAGGGATGGGGAACGAATTTTACCTTTTTGAAGTCGGCAACCTAGTGCTAGAATCCATGTAGCATGTTTATTCCCTAAATAAAACCGTATGATTATAGTGCATCTAAAATTCTCCAGAAGCTGGCAGGAGCTGCAAATGCCTGAACTCTGTCAAAACCACACTTTAGCCCACACTTCAGTGAGATGAAAAGCACCATCCACAGATACCTGGGCATCCCAAAGGCCTTTTTTATTGTGCCCTCACAGGATTAGCTTCTTTCCATCCTCGGAGGGAGGAGACTACAGATTGGAAAGCAGATTGAGACATCAGAGTGTGGTCTGGAGGACTTAGAGCAACACCCCTGCAGTGCTGCCCTGCACAAACACAGCACACACCCCTGCACAGCTGCCCTGCTTGCTGTTGAGCAGTCAAAGTGTGGATCATTGTCCGTCTCCTCACTTGCAGGAGTCCTTGGCACAGACTCATACTGCCAGCAGCACCCCTTGCTCCATCCAAGACGATGCAGCTCCACTAGGCCAGAGGGGCTGGAGGGATGAGGTAGCTGCTCCCTCAGGAGCTGCTCCCTAAGGTCAGGGCTGGGGCACAGTGCCGGAGCAGCACTGGGAATGCTTAGAGCTCACTGCTCAGAGGATAAACAGAGGGCTGAAATCTCTGGGGTTGTTAATCTGTCACCCTTCCCCAGGACTGAATTAATTTTTTTAATGTGTTTTTAAACGGAAAGTAAATAAAAAGAAAAAATAGAAGAGATGATAAATGGGTCCCTTTCTATTCCCTTCATCACTGGGCAATACCACCCAGATATCTGGCAGGGACAAAACACTAAAAAGTTTCCCTGCCTTGACATCTCCAAGAACCATTTGGATTGACAGAAGCTCTAAAAATCTGTATATCTCAGATTTTGTCTCCTCTCCTTGCTGCTACAGAAGCTGCAATGAAGTGGCCCTGCTTTTTCCAATTCATGAAACTCTGGCCTGCATGAACAGTGCTGCTCAAGTACAAACCTGATTTAACACCATGCTAAGCTATTCCAAAAAGATCCTGAGTTTCCACTGTGCTGCCTGGATTTTCCTACTATGAAGCTAGAAGAACACATCACATAACCTGAATCTATCCTGTGCAAAGCTTGCAGCTGTTAAAACAGCAAACCTTTTGCCAGAGCGTGTCTGTCTTTACTGCAGAAGGGAGTGTGTGAGGCTGCCAGCCACACTGGACAGTGCATCAGCCTGAGACCCATGGGACCCAGCCCAGCTCTGACCTGCTGTGTGACCTTGACCCTGTTACTCCACCTCTTTGTGTCTCTGCTCCCTTTGCAGTATTTTATCTGGCCTCCCTGTTTGCCCTGTCAGCTCTCTGTGCTGGGTTTGTCTGCTGTAGCCTTGTACAGATGACACAGGCAGGGGCTGACACCATAATATTAACACTTGCTAGCCAGGTTCTGCACAATTCTTCACCATGGAGCAAGGGATTTCTTTCCACAGCAGTGAACTCTGGCAAAAGCAAGTACAGACACTGCCATCATCCACAAACACAGACCGAATGATGCACAAACAGTGACAACTGATGTCACCTATCTCTAAGAATCACTGCTTTCATCTCAGGGAAGGCCTTCTGAGACCCAGTGCCTCTGCAGCTGGGTGCTGTTGGCCTTTTAGATGACAGGCGCTTTAGGAAGTGTATTGCCACAGGGAAAACTTCCAGAGTTTCTCTCATACCATTCATCTTCCTTGAAAATATAACTGAAGTAAAGCAAGCACTTGACAGCATGTGGCAGGAGAGGATATGTTCCAGAGACTGCTGGAGTGCACACAGACTGGTGACACCAGTGGTCTTTGGAGCACAGGTCATCTCAGCTGGATTGTCTGCTCTCTTCCTAACACAGCTGCCTTTAACCAGGCCAAAGCAAAAGACAAACACCACTTCAGCCCCTGCAAAGAGCACCTTCATGTGTGCACCATCTCTCCAACTGTCAGAGCCAAATGTTTACTTGAGGCTTGAGCCAATTACTGCTGAAGACACATGAACAAGAGCTGGTTCAGCGGGAGACATGCAAATACATGCTGGGGTTCCTGTGAGGGCGTGAAAGCTGCAGACCATGTGCTGCTCCTCTGAACACACCTGTAATCGCCTCTAGCCCAATATTTACCTTCCTTAAGAGAGCAGTGACCAACCACCCAACAGCACCTGGCTACTGTACAAAGCCCCAGTGGAGCTGCTTCCTCTGTTTTGTTGTGAAAGAGGAAAGGGGGGCAGCTAATAATTTCCTCTCTTTAGCTGTACCACACAAGTAATCAAACAACTGTTGAAAGTTGGGAAGGGAGGTGTTGGGGCAGGAGGGGAGGAAAGGACTGTGTGTTAACCCAACTGATAAGCTTTGCCCAGCCACAGCTCAGCCTGTCTTGAAGGTGGGGTGATGGGCATGTGAGTTTGTTCTTAGTAGTTCACCTGCTGCTGGCTTTCAGCACATTTTATTCAGTTGTTTTGTTTACCTTACAGGCCTATTGTCATCACCTCGGTGCTGCCAGGGCAGTCTCAGGTGCAAGCAGCCCACGGGCGCTCGAGGTGCAGCCACCGCAGGATCAACAGCCACGCTGGGAGGGGCTCCCTGCTCCGCTGTTTCTGAAAATTGCTTCCTTTGCTGATAGTGATAACACCAGGCAAACAAACGCTGTGCAGACTATTGAGCTTGTCTTTCTCCTCGGGACTTCAATTGTGTGGAGCATTCAAAGCAGTATAAATAGACCTCATATCCAGTAATGAAGCTGGAGCAGACACGAGCAGGTCTGAGTACCACTTGATGACAGGTCCTGTTGTGGGATTATTGGATGAATGGAGGTGCTAAGCATGGCCGTTGTTTTCAAGTAAGATTCAAAAAAGACTGCTTCCCATCTTTTGAGCTCCCATTTTAAGATGTAAAAATCCTGCCCAATAAAGCCCAGTATATTTGCATGGGATTTTTGGACCACTATTACAAGTACACACACAACACAGGCTCCACACCTGGGGAAAGGCAGCCTGCCTAACTCAGTTTTGTAAATTTTCTGCAGATTGGGTGAGCGTGTATGTGTAATTGGGAAGAACCTGTGGATATACCAGATTTTTAGAAAAGTGCCCAAGAGGGTAAAAAAAACCCATCCAAGGGTCTATCTCCAACTCACGTGTCCTTAGGAAGGCTTTCACTGAAATACTGAGCACTATCTTTCCGTGTTAATGAATCACTTGCTTCCCAAGAATTTACTCCATGTACTGGCAGAGCACAGCCACAGCCCCCTGTTATTATTCTGCTAGACAAAATAAGCAAAATTTTGTATATAAAATCCACAAACAGTACATTTTCCTGATTGATTTAGGAGGTCTTCTCTGTACCTCCTCCATTATCAACCTGCCTCTTCAGAGTGTGGGTCAACCAATACTGAACACAACATTAACGATGGGATTTCCCAGATCTTCTAAATGGCATTGACACAGAGAAAGAGAGACAATGCACCGCCACAGGCATTCAGCACAGCAGTCATAACCAGTATCCGTAATGGTACCTCCATCACTATTTGAGCTCTTCTCCCCCCTGTCCTAGGCACTTTCCCCATGCTGCTCATGGCTGCAGCGTAAGGGTGGCTGATTCTCAGGCCTCCTGCTCAGAAGCCTGATGCAGCCTAGCCCACAGCTGCTCAACCACTCAGGGAGAGTGGTGTGCAGCTGCCGAGCCTCAGAGCCAGCCTCTGAGAGCCCTGACATGGATTTTAGTGGGATTTACTGCACTGAAATGCAGAAAATCTTGTTGCCTTTAGGATTAGTCCCTTCATTTGCACATACAGTAGTGCATGCTGTCTGGGTCTGCTTCCTTGCACATGGTGCTCAGTCCTTCAGTTACCACCAAAAGGACTTCTACCCACAGGACACCCACAATTTTAATTCCTTCTATCAGCAGTCATTGCAGCTGGGCAGCTTCCAAATGTTGCTGGAGAAAGGACCATCAGCAATTTTATCACAGTCAACCTAACTTGGGTTAATTTGTGCTGATTATGAATGATCCCAGGTCGTCAAATACAGATTAGTGTTACTGCAGTACAGGATTTTTACAGTGTTCTTGGAACTAAAATGTTGTTATTTAATGAGAAATATTCTAGGTTTCCTTTAAAAATGGTAGATAACAAGGCTGGAGCAAGGTGGGCTGAGGAAAGGCTGCCTGGGCAGGAGCAGTGCAGCCATCAGCCTCCATGGCCCCCAGAGCCTGCTCAGGGAGCACAGCTGCACCACAGGGTAGCATCCTGCAAGAATAACAGATAAACATGCTCACTTCACAAGCCACTGGGCACTATATTTCTTCTGATGAGAACCATCCATTATTCTTCCATCCTCCTCTGTGTCACATTAGTGAGAGGTTTTACAAAGCAAGTCAGGGGACAGCTTTATTTACTCCCAGCCACACTGCACAGCACCCAGGTCCATTGGTATTGGTTACACATGACCCTGGGTCTTCCATTATGGGCTAATGTCTGCAGCCCTCTGACCTCCGGAAGTGCTTGAGGAAGAGCTGCAGTAAATCACAGCAGCACTTAGTCATGGAGGAAGAAAGTCCCTCCTTATCAATCTGCCAGCGGGAGAGGAAAGACTCTGGCTGGGCTGCTGAAGGGTGATGTGCTCTTGGCTGCTCGGAAAACTCCGCAGATGGAAGCAGCCCTTGCATTGTATTGCCACCGTGGACTGTAAGAACGAAGGCGGAGGGGGTGAGCCTGGCTGCATTCCTCTCTCAGCCTGGGCTGGCAGGGGAAATCCCAGTCACTTGCTTCACAGGGCAGGTCCTGGGCACCAGCCCACTCTGGAGATGTCTATGAAGCCTCTGCTTGGCATAGACAGACTCTTCTATTGCCTTTCCTTGAAGGATGCCTGGTGTCACACACTGACTCCATGGTAAAGCGAGGGCTAACCTAACCCTAACCCTGCACTAAGGTCTATAATCAATCCTTACCACTCAGCTTCTTACCAGAGGACATGAGCAGTCTGCACAGTCTCAGCAAATTTGTCATCATGGAGTTAACCCAAGGATGTTATTAAACACCCAGTGCGCCGGAGCATGAGAAATTACAGGAGGAAGCAATAATGTTAACCACAAAACACCACACTTGCAAATCATCATCACTACAAGCAGTTCGTCCCATGAGGGTGGAAACAAGCAAATCTGCCACATCCTCTGTGCCAACACGTGGAGCTCCAGAAGGACACAGAGCAGGGAGAGCATTACGGAACAAAACTCCCATCTCTGAGGGTCCTGCAATCAGCAGGGGATTTGAAAGCCAGAAACAGGTAGCTCTCAGGGAGGCCCAAAGGGCATTGGGATGGGATCAGGTACTTCCCTGCTCTGGATGGGCCCTGAAGGGAAGAGGATGAAGATCTGCCAATGAAATGCATAATTTATCCCTTACAATCAAGGCAAGAGGACCTTGGAGAACAAAAAAGCAAAGGTAGCAATATCACTTTCCTTCCCCACTTATCTCCTACACAGTCCTAGTCTTCATCTCTTTCTCAGAGTGCCTGGCTTAGTCGGGTCACTGGAGCTCTCTATCCCAATGATAATCCTGTATATCATACAGAAAAAATATTTTTTTTCTAAAAATTTTGCTGTCCCAGAAACAAATGAAAAAGCAGCTGATCAGCTCACTCAGGTCTGGAGAAGGCTTGAAGATCCAACATCCCATCTCCATCCTTCCTCCCTAGAGCAAGAACACCACCCAACATAAAAAGCAAGGGAAGAAAAGGGAACAAAAGGATTTTTAAGGTAATCATGTGCCTAAAAAGTATTCTGCTGTGTCATATACATGTATACATAGATCACTTTGTATGTGTTTTTTCCTTCCTGCCTGTCTCCAGAACAAACACTGCAATTTTACTCTCCCATAACTGTTTCTTGACTCCTTCTACCCATTCCAGTACAGCAGCATCACAGATTCTCTACAGGAAGGACTTACTCCTTCAGCTGATGTAGCTCACTGCCAGACCAGCGTTATGCTCTTTGTATGAGGACTGGTTCTTTGGGAAAAGACAGAGTGTAACACCCAGCAAAAGGAGAGGCTCTGACTTTCCAGATATAGGAAACACTACCAGAAAGAATACTTTTTTCCTGGCAGAGCTTAAGATTCATACAAGATTCTCTAAGGGTGGAGAATCACCTCCTGATGACAACTCATTAGGTCACCTGGAGAGTTTTTTTTATGGTTTATGTGCTTTGGGGTTTTTGTATTTTATTGCAAAAGGAAGTTCACAGTGGGGAGGGTTTTGCTTAGCTATAGCTACAGACAGGCCCAGACCAAAATGTTCTAATTACAGAATTCCAGATCTTGGAAACGGCCACACATGTATTCATGCTTCACAGCTCAGACCCAACTTCCCACTACATAAGGATCAGTAATTGGTTCTTTTTAACTTTAAAAATGTTAAAAAGTAAATATTATAACCAACCAGCCACACAAACACAGATCACAGAAGGAGCAGTATGTTTCCTTACAAACAATGCAGAAAAACAATTTAAAGAATCAGCAGCATCCACTGGGATCCTGGGAGCCTAGATTCCTGAAGACAGCAAATGTGTCACCCCTTTTCTCTTCACCTCTGTAACTATTTGCTTGCTGTTTACTTGGTGTTTCAGAAGTACTCAGCCACAAGATCCTGTCCTGTCAATTCTGTTACTTTTCAAGTGACAACTGTCCCTCTTCCACATGATGATAACAACTTTGAAATTCACTTGGCATTTCAGCTCCCTTCCTGCTTCTCTCAACAGCTACACAAATGATGTCAACACATACAGAACAATAGCGTATCATGAGCTGATAAGCACAAAGTGCACAGGAGCCTGTGTCCACAGGGTGATCCCCAAAAAGAGACTTGCATTCATTAAAAAATGTATAGAATCACTATTTCTCATGGAAATAGCAGAGCCAGAATTTATTGCTCTATTCATGTTGAAGGTCCCAGGTGTTGTTAAGCACTGATGCAGATGGATCTTGCAAAACAGAAAGCTAAGCTAGGTAGACCCGAGCTGTCTCAAGGAAAAAACTGAGCTGTCCCACAGCTGTGTCTCAGTCGTCACACTCACCAGGGCTTTTACCTTCCGCTACACCTGAGAGAAGGAGCAGGGCCACAGCCCAGCTCACCACACCAATACACATCATGTGACATTTACACCTCAAGCCAGAGTTTCTTAAGGGCATACACTACCAAATTAATGCATAATGATAGCTTATCACAGTACTATGAAGACTTTCCCTACAAATCTATCCCAGGATAAAACACAACACACAGGTAGTAAAACATATGGTGTTTTACAGAAGTTTCTTGGTTTTCATCTTTTTCAGTGCAAAAGTTGATTCAAATATTTCTCTTTAAAAAAAAAAGGCAAAATAAGGCAGAAATACAAACCCAGTGTTATTTTTTGTAGTGCAGGCATTTAATGCCAGTTTCATATTATGGCAGCTTAAAATCCTGTGACCAAGGCAAACTCCTGACATGCTGTCTTTTATAGTGGAGATATCCTTGACTTTCCCTGCTTCAGCCTACTCCCAGAGCGCTTTTATAGCGCATTGTTTTAAAATCAGGATCATTCACTGACCAGATTTATAGCACAAGTGGAAAACCATGCCAAGGGTCCCTTCAGTCCTGCTCCATAAGCACTGCTTAAAGCCTGCTCCCCTTATTTTTTAACTTTTTTTTTTTTTTTAAACAAGCAGCCTTCTGTCATGAGTGCACCTATCTATCAGCCATTAACAGTGAACTGTGGACAGTTAACATGGGCACTTCAAATACCAGGCCACATCAGCTCATGCTTCAATTTTACAAGTCTCTAAAATAGGAATAAATGCAACTCAAGTGTGCAAGAAGGCTTTTATATAAATATGAATACACTGAATTTGAGCGCTTTGAAAACTTGATAGTGCCAGTGAAATCCTGCTACTATGAAGACAACCAGACTTTGCCCCCTTCCATACTAAATCATTTTGAAACCTGTTTGCTGGCTGTTTTTATAGTTACTGTAAAGTGAGAGAACTTCCAAATTCACACTTCCCCTAGTACTTTTTACCACAGAGAATCTTACTGCAATTAGTCTGGTTTGTAATGGAAAACAGATGAAAGAAGAAATTAAATCAAAACCTTGCCTCATATCTAAGGTGTTTTCATGCCATGCATCCCAAGAAGTTTTCCCAAAACCAACAACATTAAATTAAAAGCTCAAATATTTCTACCAGACCCAACAAATGCATATTAAACTTATATTTAAATGGAAAGTGAAAAGATTTTTCCTTCTCCTTACCTGCCAAGTCTTCAAAGTTCAGGGCTCTGTGTTTCTCTTTCAACACTCAGGAGCAGAAACACCTAGGGTTGAGTGGAGAGATTTCCTCCTCACACTGGCATTATTCATTATTTCTGAAGTGTCGACAAATGTCTTCAACACTACACAACGCACACAAACAGAGAGTCCCTGCCCCAACAAATTTACAGTCTGAGGCTGTTATCTTTGTTCTGTTTTGGTGTATCACCACAAATTTCAACAGGGTACCAAATGAGCCCAATCCACCTTCCACCAGCAGTTTTCCACTGCTTTTAATAGGAGTTGGAACAGCCCCAGTCAGACTAAGTTACAGAATTAGCTATTGCAGGAGAGAGCAGAGTTCTTGGCATGTCTGCAAACAGCAAAAAACCCTGATTCTCAACAGTTTTGTTTGAAATTAAGTGTATATTTGAATGTTTTCACACATAATACATTTTGAGAACTTAAAGAGCTCCCTTTCACTGTGTCTTTCAACCCCAGCAGTGCTACAGATAAAGCAGCAGCAGGCAATTTCTGAACCAAGGTAGCCTGGCAGCTACAGTAACAGCTCCAGCTGGTGGAAGTTGGTGAAAGTTTTGGTTTACTTTGTGCTAAGCTTTCTGCCAGGACATTTCACACACTGGAAGTGTGTATTTTCTCTGACATTTCTGAGAGCCTCCAAGTGTTCCTGCAAATAGCCCCAGAAATTTATTTCAAATTCAAACTGCTGCAATTTCTGCATATCCAAAACTCTGCACTGAGTTGTTATCTATGGCTTTTCCCCAGCTGTATCCTGTGGAAGAGAAGGCACAGACCTATGCACTGACACACACAAAAGGCACATACACCTATTTACACACAAAAGGCCATACAAGGATAGTACCAACTGGAGAAACTGCCCTTCTGGCTTGTGCTCTAGCTAGGGCATGGATGCTTGTCAACATTCTCATGAAAATCCGACTTGATTTTAAATGTTGTCATAATTAATTATTGCAGTTCAAACAGCATTTTGAGCCACAAGTGAAACACATTCCAGCTGAAGGCAGAAGGGACATTACTGTTATGACTGGGAAAAGAGGCATCTTAAACCCACACCCACAACATATCTTAGTTACTACTGATTCATACCATGCCAAAGCCCAGCACAAGCACAGCCAAATGCCAAATGCCACAGCTCACAACAGCCTGACCCCACCACTCCATAAACCGCGCTGTGTTCAGACAATGTAAAATGACTGAGAAAACTTCACAGCTCACAGCGCATCTTCAAAGTCACATGCTATTAGTATCCCCACCCAAAGGCCTCTCCAGCCTACCTGGAGCTGTCTTTGGGTAGAGAGGATCCGACAGGGCTTTCTTGCTTACAGCATTTTGCTGAGCTGCTCTTGCTTCCAAACAGGACGTGGCCAGTAACTGCTGTGAACATCCAGGCAAGATGCCAGGTGTTCCTCTCCTTCTGTCCTCCTGCTTACAAGTGCTTCTTCCAGTTATCCCTGCTTGCAACCAGTATTTTCCTGATTTGCTCAGAGATGTCCTCTGCCCTCCAAGATGAGAAGTCCAAGTGGTTTCCATCCTCTTCTTCAACTGCTTGGCTCAGTCACACGGCCGCTGTGGAAAGCAAAAATCAAGATCATAAGACTCGTGTGCAACAGAACAGCCAATTTGTTTGCCATAAGATGTGAAAGTACACCAGAAAAGTTTGCTCTGACAATTCATATGTTCAGCTCAAACAAATTGCTCTCTGATCCTTTTTAATGGCATTTTTTCTTCTATTTCATTGATATTTCCAAAAGCTCCAAAACAAACATAGGCAGAAATAGCTTTCATCAGAAAGTATTCATTCTACTTGCCTGGAAACACTGCTTGGGGATTTAATAAGGTATTTACTTGTCCATGGTACATCAAAATACTTAATTTCCTGAACAAAGCATTTTAGTACTTATTAAAATTTTAGCTTGTACTTAACTTCCTTCTTTTGAAAAGCTTTCTCAGTTTCTTTCTCTGATGTAGCATCACCCCACTGATTCCACACTTCATGAGGATCTGACAGGACCAGACACAATGCTCAGCTGTGTTCACTGCATAATTCAAGATCATCTCTTTCCATCCTAAACCAATCTGTTTACTGCGGAACCACTCTGGGATACAAGCTTAGCAGCAGATTGGTTATTTGGATAAGAAGGGGGTTTTTTGCCACATCTTTCAGATTGGTTATTTGGATAAGAAGGGGATTTTTTGCCACATCTTTTCAAGATGCAGTAGGTTTAGGTTATTGCAAAAATGGAATCCACTGTGAAGGCCACATGCAAGCTTAGTTTCTGAACGCTTATAAAATTTTGGATACCCAGGTTGAGAGCACAAGTCCAAGTTTTATATAGAAGCTGCCTTCAGCTTGAAGGAAATCAGAACTCCCAGGGAACCAAAGACTAGCTGATTTCCTTTATAAACCCTGGAAAGTCTTTGGGGAGAAGACCCTTGGTCTACACTTTTCACATCTAGAAATAACCTCCTCTTGCTCCCTGTCTCCTACCTTCCACTTGCCCATTTCCCATAAAGATCGTTTCCAAACACAATTGATTTGAAAACTCAGATTATTCTGTTAAAACTGCTGACTTTGTATTTGGCACCCTGAGCCAGACTGGGACAATCCCCTCAGGTCCTTTTTCCAGCTAATTTATAGCAATTTTTGTTGAAACAAGGAGTTACGGTCCGTAAAAGGCTTGCTGCCAGCCTCTCATAAAACCCCAGCACCCTGTCAGAGAAGGGACAGAGCCTGGGAAGAAAGTTTCAGCAGCGATCAGCTGGTTTCCAGATGGGTGGCCTTCTACACACTGTCCAACCCCATGGGTCCAATAAACCAGCCCTGATTTTGCACTCAAAAAAACTAAAGATACAAACCCTCCTCTACTCTCTGATAGGGTTTTATAAACACAGTCCCAGTCTCTGTGTCAAATTTATTAGGAAGAAATTAATTCGGCTGTCTCTCTCTTTGCATGCATGTGGCCAAGCCCCTTTTGCTCCAGTTTCTCACTTTTACATGGGGTGAGAGACTTGCATCATGATTTACATCCTTCTGGGTTGTTTTCCCATCAGAAATAAAGAAGGGGGCAAACAAGTCAGAAAGTTGAGAGATTGGCCTCCAAGGTATAAAACCACCCACATGAGGCAATGTTTGTTCTCAGTCTGGCATAAATTCTCCTCTTGTTCTTTCCTCTCCACCTTAAGAAACCAAAAGAGCACGTGATTCATGACATAAAAAGCTGATCAGCAGCACCAGTAGTGAGAAAATGGCACAATCCTGACCAGGAGAGCATCCTGCCTCTGGAACAGCACTGCCACAGCACCAGTGCTGCTGCTGGGGGGTCTGGCTCTGCCTCAGCACACAAACCACACTACCTGCAACTTAAGGGCTTCATCTCCCTTCTATGTACAGAAATCTGTACCAGCCTCTAGACAACTATTTATTCAGCTAATATGTCTGTCTGTTTACATTAATTGTGGCATTCATAATTTTCCCTGTATTTAGCCCAAATTCCCCTTTTACTTTCACCTCATTACTCTTACTGGCATCATTAATTTCAGCAGTGCAAAGATTTCACACTTGGCATTATCCTGCAGAGAACTAGAAATGGCTGTTGTCTCTCTTGCGCCTGGCAGATGTCTCAGAGCCAATATTCAGGCTTTGGACTTTCCTTATAAAGCTGCAACTTGGAAGCCAATTTTATCCTTCTCTAAACTCAGTCCATAAAGATTACTACTTCTACATAGGAACCATTAGGACTGTTCTCTCAACTGTCCCATCAAGATGATGAGCCTGATTATAACATGCTCAGAGACTTTCAAAAAGTGCAAAAATAGAAAACATAATTGTAGGGGAAGGCTGATTGTCTTCACAAAGAGCGAGTAAATGTCATATTTAATCAAGATGTTGGACTAAATTTTTAGGCATCATAAATGTCTGCTCACTAAAACACATAATTATGGAATTTAAGTACATAGACTTTGTTCTGAGGAAATCAGTAGAAACTATGCTAAGGAACAGACTTAATTGTAAATACGTGATAATGGTAGCACCAATCCCTTTGAGCTCTCTGAAGGATTCACTGTGTGTATGGGTCAGAAAGAGCCAGCTGATACTGTTTAAATATATTCTTTTTTTAATAAAACCAACCTTTTATGAAGGTCCCTTACCAAAGATTCATAATGGTGGAAGAAGGAGACAGCTGATAACCTCCATCATTTCCCTGATATATCCATTAGAAAAAAAAATCCAGATTTGCTTGCCTTGACTTGCAGCCCCCTGAAGGGTATGACCAGCTTCCCATGGACTTCACCATGGTCAGGATTTCACTCTCAGATATGACTAAAACTTAAAGAAAGACAACATGTCCCACAAACAATACAGTATTTTCCATCAACACAAAACTCATCAACCTCAGCAGCAAAGACAATCTTTGTTAGAACGATGAACTTTCAGTGGGAGCCTACAGGAATCTCATAGTATAGGATCAGGGTTGTTATTACCATTTTAGAGATACAAAGTTCCCTCATTAGGTGCACTGAAAACCAGAGCTGCTTCGCAAAGAAATAATGCTTCATATGCACTATTAATAAGCTTTCACTGCTGAGGTTCAGGACAACCACAAAAAGCCAATATCAATCTTTCCTGTGAAGCTCAGCCCATCTGCAGCATTTGGCACAGATTTTAAAGTACAGTAGACTCGAGTTTTCCAGGGAGCAGCCATCATTCCTGTGCTCCCTCTAGAGTGACTACTGGAAGCCAAAAGCATTTAAGCAAAGCTAGATAAAATCAGCAGCGCCCAATGTGGGTTCTTTCTGGTTTCCTGCAAGTAAACAGACATGTTTACAAGGGGCTGTACATTCACATCAATCATAAGGTGACTTTGTTTACAGTAGAGGAATTTCCTGCAGGCTTTTGCTGTCCTGGTTTCTTTCTCTTTGTATTTACTTTTGTTCAAACGCAATTTTAAAAAGCCATAGGTACTCCAGCTCAATTCAAAACGTGACACACTGAAATCTGAAGCAGGCTATAATTCATGCCCAGATTTAGTTGTTCTTTTTCTTGTTTGTTTGTTTAAGCTAACACACGCCTCTGCATTAAAAAGCCACTTTTCTCTACCCATCCAATTCATCTACACCTGGAAGAAGGCAGCTTTAATTTATCACCCCATACAGAACTGCTTTTCTCAACAAACCTACAAAACAGCAGAAGCCCACCTTACACAGGGATTGGGCATAACTTCAGGCATCTGAGAGACAGATCCCTCAGAGGAATTAAAGTAAAAATGTTAGTGAATGCAACTGAAAGACTGGTATTAATAGCAGCTGAGCAGCCAGGATTAAGGACTTCTGCTGCCATGAATCAGAGTGAACTATTTCTCTACCACTTCACTGGCTAAAAATTTACTTCAGTGGGGATCTAATTTGAAGAAATACTACAGAATTTGGCTGCAAAGTACAGAATTTGGCTGCAAAGTTCAGAATTTGGACAAGAAACCACTGAGTTTCTTGAATGGTTGAATGTTCTGAGATACACATATGCTTTGATGAAAAGTCACAAACCAAAAGTTCACTCATGCTTAAGCTACTGGGTACAGATAAGAAAAGACTGCAGCACTCAGGCAGAAATCTCACCACTGTGATGGCACAGATCTTACAGCTGCTCCATCAGCCCCCTGAAGTGATGTGCTCACTCCAGCCTTCTCTGCCTGCGCTGTTTGCTCTCCATTCTGCTGCATGGCTCAACCACACTTTAGGTCACTCTGAACTATTATCCCTGAATGCAAGTGAGCACTAAGAGGTCAAACACAGGAAGGGCCAGGAAAGGACACTCCTTTAACACACAAGTTTTAGGAGACAAGGTGCATCTAACCCCCTAAGGCTACAAAAGAGAGATGAGCAAGAATATGAGGAGCAGAGCCATAGATTTGCCAAGAAGAAAGTATATTGGTATTGATGAGTGGCAGAAGAAGGAAGTAGCCCCCTGTTTGCTATTGAGAGGCTCAGTTGCACAAATGGGAGCAGGGCCCACATGAATGTAAGACTTTGGGAATTTCTTTTCAGTAGTTTCCAACGCACAAGCCATGATTCAGTATAAAAATCAGCCTAGTACAGGCTCTCTTTGTTAGCATCTGTTAGCAAGAATGTCAGCTAATCAATAAATTTTTATTGCCAGATACCTACAGGGCTGGAATAGACACTATTCCTGACACTATTTTCAGTGTTCTTCTTACACCTCATATTCCTGGAAGCTGTTTTCCTTCACCTTGTGTGGCATCGTTACTCATCTTCACTGATGCTTATCTACCTCCATACACTTGCGGAAGGCCATCCAGAGAACTGTGTCCCTCTGGACAGGCTACCAAACTCATGCAGCTAACTGTCAGCCACTGTCGCCACTTCATGCTGTCAGACTGTCACCTGCAGTTGGGTCGGGCTTTGGCTCTTTGTGGAGGTGGGGACCCTTGTAGTTGGCTTACAATGTCCCCACGGAGCAGTTTCCCTGCTGTAGGTGATAAGAGGGAACAGCCAGGACTTGGCAATACACAACAAAAAAATCTTCCCAAACCTGTAATCCAATTTACAAGCAGCTCCTCGTACCACATTTGTGTGCCGCAGGTGAATAGAGCCATGAGCTATATCTGTTAGCAGCCCCTGCTGCAACCACAGACTTCTGCAGAGCTATTTGGCACCCTGGAGAATATGTTAGCAAGCCTGGAACTGCCTTCTGGAAACTTCCCAGCCTCTCTGTTTGCCTCTCCAGACAGACATCACTTCTCCCATCCCAGGTATCTGCATTTTCCTCTCCCATCCACTGGCAGAGCCCTGTGTTCCTCAGTGCTTTGTGCTTTTGAGGAATCCTGGCTGCACAAACACAGGGCAGAGATAAACTGGCAAGTGGTGCTTTTCTGTTCCACAAGTGGTGTGTCCCAGGAGGATGAGTAGCACAGAGGGAAGGGCACTCTGAACCAACTAGGGAGCCCTGTAATCGCTTCCTGCCTGACCTCTTGGCAGGTCAGTTGTCTCTCAGGGTCCTGTCCTGCACCTCAGCTATTGAACCATGTGAAACAGCACTGTTAAGGCACAAGCTCCAAGCTATGCCTCTGCTCTACTTTTCAGATTTCCTTTGAGATTATGGCCAAGTCACAGTCTTTATGAAAAACTGTGTCCCAACCTGGACAGGGTTTCTCCTTCAGCAAGGAAAAACAGGCAGTGTTGTGACACCACAGGGGGAACAGGAGGAGACAACACCAAAATTTTTCAGAGATGCCCATCCCCATCACGGAAGCTACAGAGAGCAAGATCTGTTTCTTGTCACATGCTGGTAAAGCCAAGCACCCACCATGCTGTGTCACTTTGCATTAATGCAACTCACTCCATAAATTACAGTGTATTGGTATATGGGACACAGTCAGCAGAATAAGTACAGAGTATATAGGATATATCTGCTCCAGGTTAGTGTCTGAAGGGAATAAAATTAAGGTAAAATTAATCTACCCCCATTTCAAATCAAGTGAATAAGACCATATCATTTAAAGGAAGGGGGACACAGCCAACTGTAGCATGCACACTCTGGGAAACACATCAATATCAACAATATCTTGGAATAATACATTTAAGAGAATTATTTTAATTCTGAATACTGTCTTGCCTCAGGACCAGTTTCTGTTTGTCCCAAGACATGTTGAAACAATAAAGAACATTTTCTCACCAAGCCCCTGAAAAAAATTTCCTCTTAAGGGTTTAAAAAATTGGCAAAAAGCCTTCTGCAAGAAAAAATGGAAATACTCCCTATTGCAAAATCGTCACACTCCCTCAAAACGTGCATACAGGTATTGGCAACTTGGAAAAACGCACACATTTAAAACAAGATCCTTTTCTGGTAAATACAAGTGACCACTCTAACTTTAGAAAGGGACAACATCAAGCAACACTCCGCATAGTACACAAACAGATGATTTCTGTAAATACACTGATAAAGAATGTACTTCACAGGTAGGTTACGATATGTTTGTTTAGCTGCAGAACAATGAGATTCTGGGTCTTCTAGATGCTTGTACAATCCAAAGGATCATCAGGTATATTGAAGGTTTAGAAATAACCAGGACATCACAACGAACATCCAAGTGTTTGGCATTTGCCTTATATTAACCAACCTAACATGGCATCTGAATAAACCTCCATGTACATAAAACTCAGGTGAACTGCTCGAAATGCGGAGCTACTTTGCCAGCTGCAGCTTTAAATTTGTCAAAGGAAACTGTCTGAAGTATAAGAAAAGAGGCTTACTTCTTCTGTGAATCTCTTTTAGAACAGTATTTGCCACACAGAAGATACTGAGGGAGAAGAAACACATCCCTAGCATCCCATGTCCCAGTACTTTGGATGGAAACACTAGGTGGGTAGCCTGAAATTCATCAAACTTCAGAAAGAAAAATGTGAGTTCCAGCAAGTTCTTTTTTAAATTACTCTTTTGCTGTAGAGAAGACTATAATGGCTGTTGAGCAATATACAGGGGCACGATGGAATAGCAAAAGGTGCAAGGACTTGCTGTGGGTCTCTTTGGCAGTGCCTGCCAGTGTAGCTCAGAGCCAGTCAGCAGCAAGAAGAGGAAGAAATCTAATTTCAGTGTATCAAACAAAGATCCTGCAGTTATTACCATCCTGAGGCATCCCAGAGTGGGCTCACTGCAGGAAAAGAAAAAGCAGCACAGTGAAATGACTCCCTTTGCATCATGTACTCAAGGCTTACACTAAAACACAGCCAAAGTCCTGATGGTTTGCAGGCTCCTGGAGACACCCTGCATGCAAAGAGGAGGGGGGTTCTTCTATCCTACAGACATGTACAACATGCATTAGGAATAGGGGTAATAAGGAAGAAAAATTATTAAACCCAAAGCAATGAAGTCACTGAGGAATGGTTTCCTTGTCTTTGCACCCCATGTGAGGATAAACAAAGTCTCTTCCTCCCTTTACTCACAAGTACCCTAGTGAGCCTGGGTTACTTATTTCATCAGAAAAGGCACAACCTATGCCATGAAGATAAATGAGCTACAGCAGGAGGTGTTTTTCGTGTTTGAAGCACAGTGGGCAGCAGTAGACACCTAAGTACTCGGTATTCCTCATCCCTGTAAGAAAAGGGCTCCTACAACTTCTTAAGAAAAGCAGAAGAATCCTCAGCATTCCAGTCACCTTGACATTGTTCACGATGAATATTTGCGTAACAAATCCTGCATACCTGAAATTTCCTTACCCAGGCTGTGTGCATGCTCACACCTGACAGCAGTTCTGCTTTATTTGCTGCCATAGAGATTGCTTGGCAAACATCAGAGATACAACAGCAAACTCAGCTATCATTCTGTTATAAGGAATCCAATCAATTCTAATGTAAAAATTAGTCATGTGTTCTTCCTTTCCCCACTCTGCTACTGATTAAAAGTTATAACAAGCTTCACAGACCTCCCATCCCTCCCCATCTAGTAAGACCATTTGTCTAATGCACTGGGGATTGTGGCATAGCCGTTTGCACCATCCTTCAGCATCAATTCAGAAAAGTGTTTCAGCACATGCTTAAGGTCCCATGAGTACAACACCAAAGCTAAGCACATGCCCAAGGGCACTGCTGAGCTGGCTGTACCAGTGAATGAGGATTTTTAGCTGTCAGGTTTTGAATGAGGATCTTGCTGGTACAGCCTGGTCTTGGGGCATGGGCAGCAAACAGAAAGCAGCACCAGGGCAGAGCAGTGCTGATGAGCATAAAAGAATAGCATTAGAGCTAGGAAGGAAACACATAAATATTCAAGTCACAGGGTGAAATGTAGGTAGCAAGAGACATCACAGCTTAACAGGAAATGTTTTAAAGGCTCCTCAGTATCAGTATCTGCTCGCCCTATGGGACTAAGAAACTGATGTCTCTGGGCACCATTCTCTCCGTGTTGTGGTGGTATCCCCCAGGAGAGCACACACCTCCAAATACCCTCCTTCAGGTGGCAAATAGAACAGAAAAGTTAATCCCCACTAGAAAGAAAAAAAACTGATAATAAGCCATGACTGAAGAGAAATTCGCTTTATGCAAAGCCATGTGATATCTAAAACCAACCCAACTGTCCTTCATTTTGATCTTTACCAGGAATTATTAGCACCCCTCCAGGAGAAAATCCACCTCCTGTATTCTGTTTCCAGCTGGCTCCAATTCACTCATGTTCTAAATGTCCCACTGGATTCTTCTAACATTTTATAAGGTGGCAGCTTAAATTCCTGTAATCCATGGCCCCAACTATGGCTATTAGCATACAGTATGAAAAACAATATTTGGGAACAGGAGAGCCAAACTGTGAAAGTGCAGTCTCTAAATATGGCTGCAGCTTCAGAAAGGAGTTTGCAAATGTACAGAGACTGGGCTGCTGTCATGTAAACTAGGTCACCTAGACACTGAATCTCCTGATCTGATCACAAGTGTTGTAGCTTGAAAGAAGTAGGGAGAAGGGGAATATGTAGAGCTACAAAAAGCCTCCATTTGCAACACTGCCATTGTACATTTATCTTGAATACATCTCAAATAGGAGAAAATTAAAAAAATAATCTCCCATGTCCGCTTGTCTCAGGACATAATAAAAAGTGGCACCATTTCAGTCTATTAATACAGACTATCAAGATTTTTGTCCCAAGAAAATGGAGGATTCCCTGCTATGCAAATGCTTGTTTCCAATAGCAATTGGTCAGCTAAAAGATGGGGAACCGATTTAAGAATTGGTTGGTGAAATCTGGTGCCTTTTTTTCTGTTGGGTGCAGCCAAGGGCCAGCTGGCTGGTACCTTACCTCTCCCCTCCCTAAGAATCTTGATAAATGGGATTATAAACAGCTTTAGTCCTTCCGGAGGGGGAATTTTTACAAGAGCATGGAGTG
This sequence comes from Entomyzon cyanotis, assembly GCA_024500445.1. Lineage (NCBI taxonomy): Eukaryota > Metazoa > Chordata > Aves > Passeriformes > Meliphagidae > Entomyzon > Entomyzon cyanotis. Next base: position 7,454,096 of record JAKEPQ010000852.1, read on the forward strand.
ATAGGACAAGAGGGAATGGCTCTAAACTGAGAGAGGGTACATGTAGATTAGATATTAGAAAGAAATTCTTCCCTGTGAGCATGATGAGGCACTGGCACAGGATGCCCAGAGAAGCTGTTGCTGCCCCATCCATGGAAGTGTTCAGAGTTAGGTGGGCTGGGGCTTGGAGCAACCTGGTCTAGTGGAAGGTGTCCCTGCCCCATGGCAGGGTGGTTAGAACCAGATGGTCTTTAAGGCCGAGTCCAACCCAAACCATTCTATGACTGTGATAATAAATTAAGAAACCTTGTCTCAATTAATAATCTCTCCAAACTGGAGGGGAGTGAGAACTGGGAGGAAGTTGAAGTCTTGGAGAAGATCCAGGTATTACACACTGAGTGCAATGCAACAGAGTGAAGAACTAGATAAAGGTAATAATGAAGTAATCATTAATAACAAATCTGTTGTAACCTAAGCAATAACATATCAATTGCTATTAGCATCAGTTTAAAATGCCGTAGGTACAAACTCCTTCAGCATGTTAGATTTTGATTTCTTCTCTTAGTCAAATACAGTTGCCCCTGAAACTATCTTGTCCCAAAGGAAACCACAACTTTAAAGTGCAAGCCATGAATATCCCCATGGCTACAATGATTCTCAGTAGCATTTGACATTACAGCCAAGGTCATTTATTCACTAGCTAGTAAGGGATCGTTAGTGACCTATAAATGCAAGTCTATTACAAACCTGTAGGTCTTACATGAGCTAACAGCACATACCGTCTCCAACCTTTTAGGGTAAGTGTGAAGATGCCTCTTAGATCAGATCCTCAAGATAGCCTGGGGATACTGATGCATTCAGGTTTGAAATTCATGCCAAAACAACCCCAAATAAAAATGCTGTGAAAAAATCCAGTGTCAGGGTGTCTAGTTGGGAAATGAGAGTGCCAAATTCACTAATTTGCTGGGAACACAGCTTTTAAAAATCGCAGGCCTATTTAAGGAGTGTATGTGGGACACTTTACAGAAACACTATTAAACAGAAGAGAACTAATAAATGTTTCATGCAAGATGAACTTAAGCTTAACTCCATTTTTTGCTGCTGTTGGGAGTAACATGATACAGTGATCTTAAGGGACACATTTCCCATAAGTATCCTGGATTGCACCTCCATACTCTAGTGTATGGTTATTGATGAGCAGTATTGTGTGTGCAGTTTTTACCATCTGGGTGCAAAATCCACACTTGCTATATCTGGAAGCTGGGTAGAAAGCCAGTTGGCATCTTCCCTCCTTGCCCTCATAGGATGCCCCTTTATAGCCCAGCAATCACCAGGCACTAGATGACACCTTTAACCAGTCACTCATCTTGACTCAAGTGTTTGTAAAGGTTCCCATTAGCCCATTTTCCTCCGTTTCACACCACCAGCATTTGAGCTCCCATTAAACTGAACCAAGGAGACATTCAAACATGACAGATCATCTCAGGATACTTTATATTTAGAAATCGGCCTCAGGCTACAACAGTTCCTGAGATTCCTAGCTCCCTTCAGACCCAAGTTTATAATGTATCCCCATGAATCACTTCAATTTCAAATTAGCATTGCATAGTTCCCAAAAGCCACAGAGAAGAACAAGGCTTCCACTAAGCCAAAAACCCCACAAATGTCAGAAAATGGAAGACATGGCCCTAACCATACATAAAATCCAATCAGAGTTGTTCTGGTCACTGGAAAGCTGTTGTCAAAAATACTTATCTCCCCCCATGCATTTTATAATTAGTTGCTTGCTTTTATTTCACAAAACGCTTTTCCGACACACTGGCTTCAAGGTTACCCTACTCGGGTCTAACGTGAGCTGGCAAAGGATAAACATGATCTGCCTACAAGATAAATCTAGAGAGGAACACACTCCGTAGTAAAATCCTCCATTGCATCTGTTCACTTCACATGAACAACTGCTGCAATCTGGTATTTCTGTTCCAAGATATTTATGTGTTTCATACACCAGTGGGAAGCGATTAGGCAAAGCAGTCCTGACACTGCAAAGTGCTCACCAGCTGAACCGTGCGTGTGTGGGACGATCAGCTGCCAGTCTGAATCCACATGGATTTTGTTACCTGTTGCCCCTGTGCAACACAGTAATCAATATTAAGGGATTACACTCTAAGAACATGAGTGGGGTTCAGTTTTCTCTAAGTGACCCAAGCACATGCTCAACGTGTTTGTATGAGGAGATCAAGTGAAAGATCCATTAGACAATAAAGCAGCACAAGCCCACGTTCCTGTGGGCTGAAATCAAGGGCACATTTTCAAGCACTGAGTAGGCTAAAGAAATTTGATGCCATCTGAAACAGCTCTCAGCCAGTGTGTGCTGGCTGGATAGAAAATTCTCATTATCTTCTTATCCTGCTTTGTTCCTTGCTGGGTTTTTGCAGTCTCAATAATAAAACAGCGAAGTAACATCCCAGACAGAGAAACTGAAGTGCCACCCTATGTTTTCTTTATGAAATGCTTCATGTATTTGCCTCCAGTAGCTTTTTCATAGAAGCTAAGGATATTCATGGGGAGAGGCACAGCGAAATCAATCTGTGTCTGGAAAAGTTGATACGCTCCTTACTTGTTGTAACCTGAAGCCATTGCCTTCTTTTTTTTTTTTTTTTTTTTTTTTTTTTTTTTAATTACTGGTACGTTTTTGAGACCTGAGCCAAAATGATATAAGAAGGAATCCTGCTGTGGCTTTGCTGATTCCTTGAACAGGTCCTTTGACAGCAATAAACACCGGTGCTGATAGCAGAGTATAAGGCAATTTCAAATCAGGCCATGAAGCAGGAAAAACAGATGACCACTGGAAAAAAAAAATCCTAATGTGAGTGCATGTGGTGATCTACTACAGCAGTGTAACCCCAGGTGCTCTGGTAACTCCTTGTCAAGGAGACTATAGTGCTTTAAAAACTCTCATGAGCTAAACACTGCAACATCCCATGGAAACAGGGAGGTATCCTTCACTCTGCAATCTGGTAGAGAGCTGATGTCTGCTCCTACCCCTGTGGGGCTGGGGACTCTGATCCCAGCAGGACCACAGGATGCTCATCCAGGAAGCCATTGACAGCAAATCCCAGCCTTTTCCCTGACCAGGAATACAGTCCTTCCTCCAAGATGAAGGAAGAAAATCAACAGAGTTAGGTTGATAGGCTAATCTGATGACAGATGCTGTGCTGTATTTCCACATTAGACAGTGATGATAAGGGCTTAATAATTTCTATATTGAATGCATGAAAAAATTAATAATGCATTTCTTTTAATAAATATTTAAAGCATAGTCACATAGTGCCATACTTGAGCACTCAATTTTATGATTTTGTCCCCAAACCCATGGTATTAAGATATCATAACTTGATGGGTTGTTGTTTCTTTTAAATTTGCCTCCTATTTCTGAGCCTTCAGTCTTGTTTTCCAGCTATTACTTTTTTCCTATGACAAGGAGGGTTAGAAACTGCCTTGGTTTTCAAAAGTTGAGATTCTCCATTAATTACATGCATGGCTCTAGGAAATACACCAAATATCACATAACTTTGCATTCTCACCATGTTTCATGTTCAAAAAACTTAGCAAAATTCAGTTAATGGAGCCTGCTAGCATTGCTGTATTTGGGGCTATGCAAAAACAATTGCTTTGAGCAGGACTTGGGACCCTGGCAAGGCTTTTTGGAGGATCAGACCCTAAGCAAGATTTCTCAGGGTCATTGGAGGACTCCTAACAGGGATTACAGTTTTGGATTCCTCCTGTCCCGAGAGCACACTTCTCTTATTAAAGATATTAGCACTCAAACAGAGCCTCATCCACTCCTGAGCATCTGTTTACACAGTCTAGGTAATTTTTGTTTACCTACTGACCTACCCCCCTAGCTAACCCTGCATCAATAAAGCAGTATACAACATCAATAAAAACAATGCACAAAAAAGGGTTATTAAATTGAAATACCACACACCTCTGTAAGAGCTAGAAAGTAACAAAGCACAAAAATGGCAGCTCTGTGTTTCCACACCTGGCTTTCTTTCCCATCCACCCAGCCAAAATTTTAACAGGAATGTTTATTTGAAGAAAGAAAAATTAAAAGCTAATAGATAAGGGATGCACACTGGGGATTCAGAGGGCCCTGATCTAGGGACAGGGAAGGTCTTACTACACCTGGAGAGTCCTTTTTCCTTTCACTGCTAAATCCCACTCTTGAGCGTCCCTTCTGGAAGGCTTTCTGAGGTTGGCAGTGTTTGCACTGCTTTGAAATGCAAGTCTCCCCCGCTTTGTTTGTTTTTGAAATGGTTTGAAAGGGAGGAGCAGACGTCCTTGGCTACTAAAGCTGAGCTTTCCCAAAACACAAGCTGCTGCTCTTTGTTTGCTTCTCGTTAATTAGCTGTGTGTCTAATTAGTGACAGGTTCCCTTTGGCTTTCCTGAAACCAAAGCCGCTCCATGTCAGTAGAGGTCCATCAGGGGACTTGTCAGTGACGGAATGGTTTCCAGCTGCTCCGGGGCTCTCCTCAGGAGCACGGTGCACACACACTGCCACTTACCCACTCCAGCCGAGGCACTGCTGATAGCCCTGCCAAAGGAGACACCAGGCCCTTTATCTGCACAAAACCCCTGATTTCAGACAGGTCCAATCTGTAATATTCTAATCCACATCACATCCTAATTCACATTACATCCTAATTCACTGTGGAGATAGTTTCACAGCAGGATAGCAAACAAGGGCTCATTTTCTAACCCTCTGCTCTAGTCCACTTTCCCTTCCCAGTGTTTTGCTCTGACACTTTGGTCAAGATTCACCTCAATTACTGCAGTCCAATAACACTAAATTCACCCGAGGGTGAAAACTACTTTTCAGCTGCACAGTGCATCACTCAGCTTTCAGGGCGCTCACCATAGGATACTGTTATTGCACTTTGTTTATTTAAACTGAGGTGAGTTTGGCCTGTTACCAGATTTAAATTCACCTTTTTGGGACTCATTGAAAAATCCCTTCAGCTGTACATGTTGGTGTGAGAAAGAGGAAGGACATAGACTTGCACCATCCCAGGGGACTGCTGAGACTGTTTCTCCCCCACGCACACGCTTCCTGCTCTTCTCTGCTCACTTCCCCCCTACGGGTTTCCATCAGCAGGTCCCTAAAGAGAGAGGAGTTTATTTAATTCCCTACTGATGTCAGATCCTGTTGGTGCCAGAATGATTGATGGGCGAGCACCATGACTGACGGGAAGATGCGCTTTCAATTAGCTGTGTGGGCCTCTTGCCTCTCCTGCTCTCACTACCCGAAGTCCCTCTGGGGCAGTGCCCTTGCTGCAGGGTTTCTCTTTGTACCAGCATTCTGGATTCCCTGCCCTCTGTTATATCAGCAGCACCATTTTACACAAACATGGTTTATTTTAAACTGGGCAAAGCTGAACATGGAACTGTCCTGGATATTAAACAACCCCCAAACTCATCAACCCCCAGCCACCAGAGAAGATGTTTCTCCCAAAAACCACAGGGTTCACAGGATTTTGTTCAACACCTCTCTGAAACCCAAGGGCTGTGACACATGGCAGATCACAGCTCCAGGGAGTCATGGAGCCAGGAGAAAAAGCATAATTTCTACATGGTTTTGACTCCTATTTTGCAATAACTACTCTAAGACTGGACTACATACAAAAACTGGGATTACTCCTACAAAACACTATCAAATGCAAGGGAGATGAGAATTAATCCTATTTGGTTTCTTGTTTCTGCAGAACATGTAATATCTTAGCTCTTGCTCTCATTCTTGGTTAACAAATCCAACCCCTGGCACAGCCATTTGTGCAAATACAATGGCATAGGAACATCAAAAGAGCATTTCCATCTTCCCCCTGTGCATGAATTCAAGCCTGTTAAATTAAAACACCTAAACCAAAAGCTTTTGCAACTGCAATAAAATCAAGACAACTTTCAACATTTAAAATTATGATGGTTAAACAAAAGCATCCTTTGACATTTCTATATGGTCTTGCATTAAAAGTGATTTTAAAAAATCACTGACAGGATCCCAATATAGAGCATTAAACTACATATTAGTGTATCCATAGAGTCTCTCTCCAGAGGAAGCATCCAAAGAACAATCTGGTTTGGCAGCATCATGTCCTGGGAGGTATTTAGCTTGTAAAAGGTACTTGCTATAACAGAATGTGGCTCTCACTTAGGAGTGAAATACAATCTTCACAAAGGTGATTTATTTGTGTTTCTTTCCAGGTTGCACTAGAAATAATACAGTTTCCTGGAAATATTTTCCTGCACCAAGATTTTCCATGAAGAACAAACAGTGCAATCTAAACAATGACTGCAGCCCAGAAGACTGAAACCATTTTCCTGTGTCAGAGTTTTAGCAATAGCCAGATGTGGATGAACAGCAGGTGCCAACAGAAAACATTAGCTCTGAGCTCACATGCTCTTCACCAGCCAGGTCCAAAGCATGCAGCAAGGTTATTATTTCACTTCCCACAGTAAAGGTGATCTAGTCAGCAACAACTGTGTGGAGATGAGAGAAATCAGGGCAGTAAGGAAGAACGACACTATTCTGGGACAATTGACTCCAAAAACAAAAGCATCGGGCTAAGAGTTGAAGAGGTGTAGAGAGACTTTGCTGGTGATGTACTTGAGATATGAACATCTAAAGCCTCCTCTTCCAGTCAAATAAAGCTGTTCTGAGGAACTTAAATGACATTAAATCGTTACCAGAGAAACTTACCTTAATTCAAATCCCCTGTAACTTTGTGCCCCATCCCTCCATCTGCAAACATGGTTCGATCATTTCCAGTAGATCTACACAGACCACGTTACAAAGCTCACTACTCCCAACCTACTGGCTTTATCTATTTCCAGAAGCACTGTTGTCTTCTGGAGTTCACGAAGCATCTTGAATTAAATTCTGGAAACACACATCTAGAGCTTGCCTAGCATTTATATATAATAAACCAATTTGAGACAAACATTTCTGTGCTGGCTGATACAAAGACTCCTTACTTAAACAAATGAACAGCATGCCAGTATCAATAGCAATTAAAAACTGTTACATCTGTCATTTCCAGTAATGAGCCAAATCTTCCTTGTTTTAGACAGGCAACATAACTCAAAGTCAGTAACATTATGCTTGTACTGTTTGAGGAAGAACACTCCAGAAGACTAGAAAGAAACAGCCTCTAATACAGATCTTTTCCCACATTTCCACATGGAAAAAGAAACCCCAAAGAATGTCTCTACTGCAACCTTCCAGCTTCTGTTGCTTTTCTAGTTCAAGCTAAAAAAAATGCCACAGTCCATAGAAATGCATGAAAAAGAAATCAAGCACCTGACATACTTGGTTTAGGATTTAAGTGACATGTATAAGCAGATGTGTGAGACTTTCTTGTATGACTCATTGCTCATCCTTGGTCAACTACAATTAGGAAAACAACAGGGGGAATTAAAATGGGACAGAAAACCATGAAGGAACAAAAGCTGAGACATCACTCAGCCTAACCCCAACCTCAGTTACAGCACATGAACCTGGAATAAGTCTGCTAAAATCAGTGCTGTTCTTCCAGACTTACATACACAAAACAGAGATTAGGAGGTAGTTCTGACAATAAATCAGAAGATGTGCAGTATCATCACCAGCTCCACTGCAGCTGGTGTACTGCAACATGAGTCTGGCAGGAAGATGCTATAAACAATTGAAGCCTGACAGTCAGAGCTGGTTTGGACTCCAAAGGTTGGAATGCTTCTTACGGGTTGCACACTGAGTATGACAGGCTTGTCTACACACTGCCTGCCAAGCAGTCTGAAAGGAAAAGGGAATCTGGCTTCACTCTCCACTGTTCATCTGCTGGGAAAATAATTTCCAGGAAAAGAAAAGAAAATCTATTTCTTCTTCCCTTTCTGTCAACTTCCCCTGCAATTACACATGGCTTAAATCTAGAGCAAAGGAGGGAGCGGGAAAAGGGAAATAGGGTTGTCTTTGGAGAAGCAACTTAATCATGTGCAGTGTGGAGCCAGATCCTACATTAAAAAGGCCATACTACAAGGAGTTCAGCAGGCCATGAGGGAAATAAGAATTTGAGATCTAACAAAAACAAGGAAAAAGGAATGTCTTTTTAGATATCGCATGCTTTTAAAACCAGGGCAAGAAGCCTATAAGGAATGCCACTAGTGCCAGCCAGTGCAGCACGTCTGGCTTCAAAGCTGCCCTTGCGACACTGCATGTGTTTTTTCATGTGTCCGTACAAAAGAGCAGTAAACAGTTCTAGCAGAGCTGTGATGGTCAGATTTGGGATGGAGCCAGAAAAAGCCAAGTACAGGCTAAGTACGAAGTGCTTACAGAGCCAGTACCAACTCTTAAATTGCTTGTCTCTTGATCTAATAGAAATTCACTTTGGGAAATGCTGCACTCCACCATAACCTGTAACATGAAGCAAAGGAAAAGCAGAAGGATCAGATCCACCACTGACCCTGCCAACATTTGTTTCAGCCAATGCAGCAGAAATGAGCAGGACAGAGTCATGTCTGCATGTACAAGCCCTGGGAGCAGTTAATGGGATTCAGAGAATCCTTTTGTGAAGCAACCCCTTGACCCATTCCCCTGGTCTGGCTGGCTGGAATGAGCAACTGGAGGGATGTTCCAGCTGGGGATATTGCTATCCAAGTGTCGGAGAAATCTGCCCCAGAGCAGGACGTCCCTTTTCCTCGCCCGCTGGCCGGAGTAAGAGGCAGAGCAAGCGCATCCCAAGGACTCTCTGCAGGTTACTGGTGCCCTCTGCCGACCAGCGGGAGGAGGATGAGCCTGATGCGATGGCGAGACGAGAAAGATCCCAAGCCTCTGCCAGTCTGCGTGGAAAGGCCTCAAACACAACGCACAGACCATACTTCGGCGTAAGAATCTCCTCCCCTCTCCCCAGCCTGAGCGTGTACCCCAGGCAGCAACACATTTGCAAAGGGACAACACGGTCACTGTAAAATCATGTGGATGAGAGGATTGCAAGCGTCATTCTGAACCTCAGCATCCCTGTCACTCCCAACCCAGCCAGTGAAGGTATTTAAAAAAATCACCAGCATCTGCGGGTTTGTTTTCAGTGAACCGCCCCCTCAGCACACACTGAAGTGCATCAGTCCCTGCAGTCCTGCACCACAATGGGGCAGGGGAAGGGCAGAGTGGCCCAGGAGCACTTTGTTTGTTCTGAGTGAAAGAGGGGATTATGTGAGTGGGGCTAAACAAGTACCCTGAAGAATCAAGCGATGTCCAGAGACAGCTGAAAACAAGCTGTACTGCAGCCACTCTAATACAAAAAGATAAAGGGGCTGATGACTTAAAGAAAAGGGCTCATTGCACAGGAGAAATGGAGGGTAAATTGGTCTTTTTATTTCCTGCTCATGTCAGCTGGTGATGAATTAGGAACAGAAGAACTCTGACAAAGAGCTCCCATGGGCCAACCAGCAGGCTGAGATTTTGGGAGGCTCAGCTCTGCAGGGACCCCATGGCTGCCTTGTTGCACCTGCCCAGCTGCCTGTGGGCTTGGGTTTTGACTGCAGAGTGGGTGAAGAGGCAGGAGCTGCCTGGGGACTGCTGCTGTGACTGGCAGGACAGCTTCGCCCCCAGAGGCTGATGAAGGGGCTGAGGACAGAAGAAGAGGAGCTCTTTGCTTAAATGTACCAGCCTCTTGTGGCAGAGCCAGCCAAGCAAGAGGAGTTGCTGTAACTTTTCCCCTGGCTTTGCAGAGTTTTTCACAGGACAGAAACACTGCTCTCTTGGCACACCTTCAGCAGGGACAGGACATGGGTTTCATGCCCCACCAGCTCAGAAGAACAAGCACATGCTGGTGACCCTTCAGCTCCAGCCTGTCCCTGTACCCAACAGCCCAGGAGCAGCCTCAGAGCACCTGCACTAGAGGGTTGTGCAAAACCCCAAAGCCATGTTACTGTTTGCCACACAGAAAAGGGTGAACCAGCCCCTCCAGACTGATCTGCCACCCTCCAGATTACAACAGACTTAGTCCTTGGCCACTCACAGAAATATTATATCCACCTTGTTCATTAGGGTGTCACTGGGCTGAAGGAGCCTTTCCCCTGACCTGTCTCCAAGCCAGCTGACCTGGGTAAGAGCCCTGCTTCCTCACGTGCCTCAGTGCATGTAAGTGTGCATCGCTGCATCCCACACTTTAGGTGCCAAAGAAGAGCTCTGGCCTTGGCACCTGCCCTGCAGGCCCAGGAGGTATGCACTGAAAGGCACCTGCTTTCAGGCTGTGGGAACAACCCTCTCAGGTCTCCATTAGAGAAGGCGATGACAGTTGCACTTATACAGGTGACTGGGTTTCACCCATAAGAGACAGGCAGAAGGATGCTTTAGCGAAGGGCACACCAAAGAAATGCACCTTCTCTTGGCTAACCTCTGCCCCCCTGGTCCTTGCCACCCACAGTGAGCTAAGGCTGTTCCCTGAGCTAGAGCAACCAGTTCTGGTAGCAAAAACTTGGCTTCTTGTCACAGAGCAAGAACCAGAACTTGCAATAAACTGTTCTTTATGGAAGCACTTTCCCGCATGCTTTCCCTTTGGTGGCACTGCAGCACCTCCCCTTTCCAGGTGCCCTCTCCTGGACTGGACCTCAATTAACTCACAGCCTCAGGCTATAAATCAAGTCAATAAAAGGGGCTGTAAAATAAACAGGAACGGATCTTCCCATTTCCATTCAAACGTACTGAAGTGGCAAAGCCTTTTTCCAAGCAGAGCTTAGACACCCTGTACTTCACTGACCTCACAAGAGGGAATCCAATGTGCTCATACATTAATAGAGGTGACCTGGTCACTGGGATGCAGTCAGTGCTAAGAAGTGCCCCATGGCTTGGAGGTCAGCCTCAGGTCGCTTATTCAGAATTTCCATGGAGTGGACAGTTCTAATTTACAGCTCACAAGAGCTGGAAAATATTTTAGAGAAAGAGGTTAAATAAGCAATGTTGTTGGGTTTTATTAAAAGGCCTGGCCTATCAGAACATAAAACCATACATTTCATCCAGCAGACCCACCTGACACCTCAAATAAGGAAGAAAAGTAGGTCTTCAGCACCAGAGCCAAAATCTACTCCAAGGGATGCCCAGGAGGTCAGTAAAGTTGGCTGCGTGACACTGTCAACACAAAGGACTAAATTCTGCTGTCAAAGCAGCAGCCATGAGAACTATGACCTTTTCTAATAATTTGCAGAGAAAGAGAACAGAGGGTATACAAACCATTGTTATTTGTAGTGCTCCAATGTCCAAAGCTTCCAGCTAAAATCAGGGCCACAGCATGCCAGGTGCTGTAAGCCAAAGTGAGAGAAACACTCTGCTTTCAAGTAGTGAAATCCCTATAGGCATGAGGAGTTAAAAAGATAAAGCAAGGAGAGCAGAGTTTTAACCTGGTTCTCCTGATCCACCCAAGGCACTGTATACCCTCACTGGGCAATAGAGCAGGATAGCCCCTTCAAAGGCTGTTGGGAACAGTCTTTTAAAGTAAGATGACCAAATTTAGGGAAAGTTCTGCCTTTCAACCAACGCTCCAAGCTGTACAGCAGCACAACAGCCTCACTCATCTGGTCTACAGAAGAGAAACCAGCTTTATTACTCCAAATTGCTGCCAGTTGCCTCCATGCTCCAGAGCCTGCATCAAACATTTTTAAAGCCTTAAAAGCCATATGGAACCTTGAAATCCATTATCCACCTTCCTGGGTCAAAACCAGCAAAGTAACAGTAACTCCCCAAATCTTTGCACTATCACACCCTTTGGAAATCTTCCATCTCCCTTGTAGCTCATAATCCAGCCCCAGGGAGTGACTAACTCATAAGAAGACTGTTTGCTTGGAGCTAAATCCTCTGCATGTTATTGTTAAGAAATGGATGAAGCAACTGTAGCCTGTTTTCATTAGCAGAGGGTCCAAAGCCTGTTCGGAACTGAGCTGCTCCTCGCATTAGGGAGTGAGCACATGTGCACACACCCACAGTGGAAAAAGAAGGGTTAAAATCCCTAGGTCTGTCTTTTGTGGCCACTCTTTCTGTGTTATTGTCACTTTGCAAAGAAATGCTCATTCAGAGAAGCAGGTGAGACATCTTTAGAGTCATGAGATGGATCAGAAGATAGAGAAAAAAAGAGTTTGAGAGAGGAGGAAAAAGCTGAAGAGGACTGAAATCTTCTTTCAAGTCTTTGTCCCTCCTCTATAAATGGGGAACTATGACAATGCTCATGCAGTTTGTCCAGTTAATTATAGAACAATACGAGGACCTGGGCTATAATGGATGGGTGATTTACAAGATACGAGTGTGAGAGCAGAGAATGGCAATTACATGAGCCCTTCCACACTGTCTATACAACGGAGTGTTTGGCTAAGGAACAGAATCCCTCGTATCTGCCTTCCCCTGATGATAAGAGCCGAATGCCACACAGGCCCAGGTAAACAGCACAGTTTGGCTTCACTCAATCTGGAGGATATGCCCGTTATCCTTCCCCCCCCGCCCGGTCCTGGAGAGGCACCTAGGGAGAAGGTGCAACACTGGCAACTGCTCACCTTCCCTGCAGGGAGTGGACCCAGGACCAAGATAAGAATCACTGTAGCAAGGCCACAGGCAGGGGACAATGGCAGGGCTTGGGCCACAAAGCTATCCATCACTTGAGAAACAAAGCTGTTGTCAGCAGGGGCGGCCGCATCCTCCAGGCATGTCAGTTGTCGAGTGAGTTGGATGACAGGCACGTCAAGGACCGAGGAGGCCTCTGGGGAGATGCCAAGAGGAGAAGAAAGACCATGCAGTGATTGTTGCTACTCCACACCAGTGCCAGGAAAGGCCACACTGCTTCACAGATTCCTTCCAGGTGAAGAAAACATAAATCTATTGATATCAAGTTTGATTTTTCTTAACTGAAAGATTTCTCCAGTAGGGGAGGATGCAGCACTTTTCCTTGGCACAAGGGAGAACTGTAATTGCACAAATTAAGGCTCTTCACACTTTCTGACCAAAAAGTCCAGGCTCAAAATATTCAAGGAGTTTTTTTCCTCTTTTTTGAACGGTGTTAACCTTTCCCTACAGTCTCTGACTACCCAGACATGAACCCCCACCTGCTTATAGCTCATCTCCCAGCTCTATGGCTGGCAACTAAGTGATACAAGTTCGCTCCAGTTACCCATAACTGGAGCATAAAATAGAGAAACCATAAAATAGAGAAACATTGGAGAGCACTGAGGGCTCCATAGAGGCGTTGCAAGGGAAGGGAGTTGTAAGGGGGTATAGACGTGTCCTTCACACCTTATGCACATCCCACACCATTACTTAGGGCTTGCCTGAGGAATAGTTTTTTTATTAGCTCCTTCAATTATTACTCTTATTTAAGACTAATGAAGAAGCTCAGTTTGACTTCCTGACCCACTCAAGCCTAACTGCCCCATGTGGACAACCCCTTGCACGTGTAGCTCCACCAAATGATCCACCTTGAGGGAACAAGCGAATTTCCAGCAGGTCTGGCTTCCACATGAAAGTGATACAAGAAGAGTCTTTCCGAGTTCAGTATTGGCCAGAAGACAGGAATGAAACACATGTTTCTGATCATTTCAGAAGCTCCAAAAGAAGTCTGGTTCAGACAATGGGCAAGAGTTCGAAGGGGAAGAGGGGAAACACATGTCTTGTTTGAAGTGTAAGGTCTCATTTTTTTATTAAGCCATCTTAGCCACTCTTAACACATGCATGTGAAGTGTCAGCCCGGGGCAACATGCAGAGTAGTTCATGATGCAAATATGAGAACCTAAGACATCCCAGAGCTTGGAAACTGCTGAATTCCGCAATGTGGTCTGAGCTCATTGTAAAGAAAGATTAAAATGGAGATGGGAGTCTGAACTCAGAGTCACAACTACCAAGGCTTGGAGTAGGGTACATCTTAAATTATAAGCTGCTCTCTCTCCTCCTTTCTCCTCATTGCAGCTCCTGGGACTTGCCTTCTCTGTGTCATGTTCGGTGACTTTTTGCTTATTTTTCTGCAGTCAGGAGAGATGCCACAAACCTGAAGCTGGGCCCTTCCACCCATTAATCAAAAGCTACAAGTGCTCTGCAGGGAGACAAAACCTCTGTGTGTTTTCTCTGATATTTCTGGAGCACTGCATGGAGAGCCGGGGGCTGGGCCAAGGACCCCTAGTTAGATTAACATTTTATTCAGAGACCTATTAATCAAAGTCAGAAGTGGCGTGAAGCAGCACCAAGGGAGAAAAATAGCTGGACAATCAAGGCCCTTTGAAAAAAAAAAAAAAAACCAACCAACCAACCACCCAACAAAAAAAAACCTCTCAGCTTGTCCTGATTTACTGCAACTCACTCACAGAACTAGATGGGAGAGAGGGGATTTGCAGCCTCTATCCAAACAGGAGTGGACCATGCAGGTAAATTCTGGCTTTTTTCACATTAAGCAAACAACTCTCTGTATCCTGCCCTCAGCGCCAGTCAAAAAGGTTCCTATCTTTCTTTCTCCAGAGCATAACGCGCTTTCATGCAAGCTTATACTTTTTAATTATTATTTTTGGAAGACTGCACAATTACACTCCTTTTTCTTACAAGGAAAGACAGGCACGGTTAACGGGAACAGGTCTGGCCAGCATTCTGCAGGGCCTTTTGGGGAGGGGAAAAATGACCTTAACAGCACTATATGGTTGGGAGTCAGGCATGTGTGTTTGGGAGACTGAACAACCCCCTGTTTGTTCCATCCAGCACGAGCACTAACTCATCATGAGACGAAGCACAGTGACAGAGGTGGTACAGCCTGAAAACACAAAGATGTGCTGGGCACAGCGCAAAAGGGGTACTTTGTTTTAAGATAGAGATCAGCCAGGGAAGAATTCAACACTCAACTCTACAGTTTGCCCCAAGAACTCAGCCACTGAAGCTCTGCATGTCTCAGTGAGAGTCCATCCGTCCTTGACTTCTGTCTTCTCAGGCTGTTTGAGGGTGATACCTCAAGGACCTCTGAAACCTCAAGGCACAGAAGGGAATTGGGCCCCATGACCCCAAAGGGTGATGGCATTAAGAACATTATTCTTTAGGGACTTGGCCAATAGAACCACATAAATTTAACAAATCCTAGAGGAAAACCTTGTGCTTTCCTCTGAAAGTGGGACAAGCCTCTTGGAAAAGGGAGGGCAAGGACTAAGCTGGACAGCAACATCACAACCAGTCATGCCAAGCAGTTCATGGGAAACTGTAGCAGCTGCCTTATACAAAAACAGCTTTGCCACAAGGAAGAGGAGATGGAGAAAACTGTATGCATGCATTCTCTGCCCAGGAAATACCAAGGCATCTCCAGCAGCTTTGGGTTGGTTTTCTCCCATGGTGAGCTCTTGGCAGCTGATGACAGCAAGGAAACTGAGGGAACTTGATCCCTTATTTCTTCCTCAGGCTTCTGCCCCCTCCAATCCCAAAACACAAGTTTTATGGAGGAAGAAACAGATTTTTCCTGTACAGATACACAAGACGCCAGGCAAAGAGAGACTTGTGGAATGCACAGCCCAATGGATCCAGTTTCCCAGAAAGACTGGCCTGGCCTTAGCAGAGGGTTAATTAACTCTGGCAGCTCAGGGCTGGAAAATGTCCACTTCATGCACTTGAGTGCATGGCCACGGGTGAAGAGAGGGCCAGGCAAACCATAGGGGCAAAGGTCCATCTGCAGACGTGTATGAAAAGCTTGGCTGGGCTTGTGCCTGGGTTCTGTGGGAGGAACACAAGAAAGATTTAACCAATTGCTATAGCCAGAGCAGGGTCTTGTGGGTGCAAGGGGAGAACACCAAAACCACAAAAGAGCTAGAAAAACACAGCCACACCAGGCGTAGGTGGAGATGCATTATCATATGAGGCAGGCATGCACTCTGCACTCCCTTCTCTGGGCATCACACGTGTCTTTGTACCTCAGCCTCCAGAAGAAATGGCTGAGGGCCTGATGGGGTTTAGAGACACATTCCTCAGTGGGTGTTGGGGTTCACAACTAGGGAAGCCAAGTGCATCACTGCGGCATAACAAAGAAATTAAGTTACTCTGAGGCCATGCAGACCTGATGAAAACAGGATTTGGCTTCCCTTGCACATTGAAAGAGGACACTGTCCCATATCTCTGTGCATGCTTGAGTGAAGTGTGTTCAAGACAGGAGACCTCTGCTCCCATTGCTAGTTTTGCACATTGCCAGACTGCAGGATACATTTCATGGTCAACAAGAGCAAAGTCAGAGAGATCTCTTCCCAGTGTAGCAGCTCCCAGCTGCACCACACATCAAAAAATACCCTTGTTCCCTGTTATTCCGCTAGCACCTAGGATCTGAGTATTTTGAGAAGACTCATGGCAGCGTTTTACAAGACTTCTCTGAGGTGGGAGCAGCTGCCTATGTAAGCCTAGGGTCTGGAGACAGACACTGCTCCCAAGACCCTAGTGTCAACCTGTAACACCAACTCTTCCATCCTCTGACTGAAACTGGAGGGAAGCTGGCAATTAACTTAACCATGAAGAACAGGAGAATATGGTCCCTGTTCTCCAGTGTGCAAGTTATTGAGAAGGAAGCAAGGAAGAGCTACATGCAAAAGATACACCTTGGGCTGTGCATCCTTCCTTCACTTCCCAGGCAGGTGGTGTGAGATGCGGAGGTGTTCAGTCCCAGCTTTGCTGCTGCTGAGTTCTGGGAGAGCAGGCTCTGTTTCCCTGCTTCAGTTTCTCCATCTTTGCAATAGGTGTAACAACTGGTATCCAGCTTGGCAAAGCCCTCCAAGATCCATTGATGAGAAGAATCTATGAGACAGCTGTTATTATTTTACTAATTATGTTCCTCACACTTCCTAAAACAGCAGGTTCATCACAAGGTAGGGAAAAGCATGAACAGTGCCTGGAGCTATTTTAAAGTGTCCCATAATCCAAAAGATAAGAGACCAAATCCTTTATGCTGTGTTATAATGGAATAAGGAGCAAGTGGGGAACTTACATATCTGCCCAGGGAAGCCACTGTGTAGCAAAAGGAGGGTGAGAAATTAACACAGAATTTCTGCGATTCCTTGGCGTGCTAGTCAAGATGAGTATCACAGCCTTAAATATTTGAGGGAAATATTAAACCTAAACAAAGGAAAATAAGGTTCAAATGGAATTGTTTGCAAAGAGTAGGGAAGAAAAAGAGAAGGAACACAGGCCAGGAGGTATTGGACAAGCCAAAGAAAACATTTTAAGAACACCATGCTACTTAGCGCAGTCAAATGTATTTCAAAAGCAAAGACATAGTTTTTCAGAAGTTTCTGCATAGCCAAGCTGTAGGCAGGAGGTATACTGTTGCCCCTTCTTTGAACCAGACATATCCTCTCCTTCTGCCCAGCATTTTTCACTTGCAAATTTCAAAGCACTTGCAGATGGTTCAAACTTAGCATACTACTGAGATCAACTTTCTAGATTAAGCTTCTTGATAACTCAATAAAATAGACTTCAGCTTTTTTCTTCTGCACACAAAAGTCCTGCAAAAGCTGCTTTGCTATGAAGTACTCATGGTAGCCCACAAGTTCTACTGCTTTCTTCTCCTTTGCAAGTACAGCAGCTCAAATATATTTAATGTTTTATTTTATATACAACTTGGCATACACTGCCTTGGGTATAGTGACTCCAATAGAAGAGCCTTCCTTTCCTGTGCTCTGAACTAGGGCTGGATTAGCCATAAAGGTAGGAGGGCAGAGCAGGAGGAGAGAAAGCGAGCACCAAGACAGGCAAGGGAATCCTGGCATTCCTCTCTGAGCCTCTCTGTTATTCTTGCCACTCATTTTCCATCTGTAGGAATTGCTGAGGAGACAACTAGGCCATCTCAGTAGGCAACAACTGATTCAGCATTTGTAAATACTCAGTCATCAGCCCAGATCAAGCTCTTGTTGCCAGGAAAGTGCCCATCAGGTCTAGTCCTTTCTTCTGTTCACTCCTAGTCTTTTCCTGGTTGTGTGCACACACTTCATCCTGAGAGGCGTTTGCTATCAGCTTGCTTTGAGCATCAGTAGCACTGACGTTCAACTCTGCAGTGAGGTTCTTCCTTAGCCGAGTGAGGAAACCTTTTCCAGGCAGCTCACAGCAGCAAATGAAGTCAGTAATGAATGCTTCCAAACCTGTCAGGGACTTCTTCATCTTTGTAGAGCTCAGGTCAGATCTTCCTTGCTCAGGGAAGCCAAGGGGAAACTGCCAGGTGCATAGCAGCCCATTTCATTCCATATGAGGATCATGGGAATCCACTCGTGGCCCAGGGATTCTGAAGAACTGGTCCAAAGAAGACAGTGCCCCATGGCATAAGCCACCTGCCCCCAGCAGCAGCCCACTAGCCCATGAGGTCACTGGTAGTTGTAGTAACAAAGACCATTTACCCCGTCCATCCTCCTCTTTCTGTTCACTCTCACCACATGCAATGAAAGACACTTCAGCAGACAGTGCCTCCTCATGGTGCAGGATACAAAGCTGATGGAAACCATTCCCTGAGCTATTTTTTTAATATGAAACCCCAACATGGCACGACCAAGGAACAGTTGGTATATGCATCTATTTTTAAGACACAGATTAAAAAATATATAAATCAATGTAATTGTTTAGATGTCTTTTTTCCAGTTAATAAATACTGAAGCTCCGTTTTTCATTTAGAAAGTCAAGTGTATTGCTAGTTGGCAGGCGGGTGAGCATGAAGATGAATGCACCAGTTGTATGCTCTGGGTTTCAGCTGAATCGCTTCCAAGATAGATTTTTTTCCTTCTAAGATGGGAAACATCCGAGATAATTTCGCATCCCACATGGATTTCACAATTTCCCATCCCTGGGAACGTAGAGTGCCTAGTACATGGGGCTCTGCAGACATCTACAGATAAAGGCAAGGCAAGTTAGGAATGCTGGAAACTCACAGACAAACGGGGATCGAAATTACATGCTAATTTTTTCACAGCTAATTAATCACTGGAACAAGTTTAGGGAATACAGTGCCCAACCTTCATCCCAATTTTCTTTCATTTTGACAGGACTCAGATGCTTTCTGTGGTTTTAGAAATACTTGCCTTACTGTACAAAACTAATGTTACACTACCAAGACACGCATAATCCAGTGCTCTTGCCCAACATCTGGGCCTCCCTGCATTGAATCTTCTTTAAGAGATTCCTCTTGCCAGTTTGTGTGCATGGCCCAGCACATGCTCCAAAGGCTCCTTCAGTGAACCCTGGCTTTACTGAAGTCAATGGCACAACAAAGCAGGGATAGGATTTCACTCCACTGCCTTCAGGTTTCACATGTTTCCAGCAGTTGCACCTCCAAATTATTTGTTCCCTGCACATTTGTAACACAAAGTAGGGCACTAGATTATTGCAACACAGAACAATTTACCCACAGCTGACTTCTCCCAGAGCATGAACACTGCCGAAGAGTTCTGCACTTACTGGGGAGCTTCTTTTCAGATATACACACAGGAAAATGCATCTCATGATACATTTTCAAATTACAGACAATACAATTCCCTCTCTCTCAATCTTTATCTGATGTAAGCATGTCTCTTTATTTCTCTCAACACAGAAACAGGAAGCAGTACAGCCTAGGAAACTGCATGGGAATTTACACACTGAAATTCACACGCAGCATTTGGAGGGAGTTTCCCTTCATTTAAGGGTAGGCAGCACAGAAATTACACTGCTGATTCTTGTGTTCTTTGAAGTCTCAGGAAAAAAAGGCAAAGGGATCATTAAAATGCTGTTCTTGATGGATGATGGCAAGATGGGATGACAGGAGAGGAAGTAATGTAAAAGGTCTTGCTGTCAAAGCCCAGTGCAGGCACTGGATGATCAAATTAATAAGTTTGGTGGTTTTGGTGCAGCTTGGCCATCAGAGAAACAAACATGGGAAGGCAGCAAGCTGTATTTTATGTACAACTTGGGAAATGCTGACAGCAGTGGGAAGGGTGTGGAAGAACAGGCACCAACAGAATAGGCAGCAGCTCACAGCAGAGCTGAGGATGAGGCAAGAAGGACAACATCAGTTTGGTTTGAAATAAGCAGTGAGCCCAGGGAGAAGGCTTTGGGCTGGACCCAGAGAGAAGCATTTTAAGGCAGAAAAGCTCAACGGCTGCACAGGGAAACTGCACTGCACTTCATAGGTTTCAATGTGGACAAATTCCCTGCAGTACATGGGGATTTATGGAAACTAAACATAAAGCTCAAGTCCCACTGACTGTCATTTTGTCTCATGTCCTCACAGAACAAAGATTTCATGTTTTATTTCCCTTCTCTCTCCCTGTAGGAATGCAGGCAGCTGACCTAATACGAAGATTCACCTGTGAGAGGTACAAAACAGCCTGGGGTAAAGACTTCATTTCACCAGCAGGTTCATTCACAGAGATCACGACACAGCACATAAGGGGGCCATTGTTTCTGGAATAAAATCCATTTGAGCTCTCTTCTTTGGCCCTGATCAATGGGAGGGAATTAAAGTCTCATCCTGGGAAAAAAACCAGCTTGCTAACACTGTGTTGAAAGATCAGGTAATGGAGATGCAGAGCAAGTGTGGGCACCCACATCATCTCTTGGTGAGCTTGAGAGTGCAGGAGGTAAAAGCTCCTGGTGAAAAAGCTCCCCTAACACAGGCATAGCCCTTATCATATCCTGTGAGAGACAACCAAGTCAAGGGCTAGGAGTACTAACAGGAGATGTCAGTGTTTCACAGTCCTTCAATCCAGATTTCAGCTCTCCACAGCTCCTCCCAGTGCAGGGGCATTTCAATTCCCTGGGTGCTTACACAGCTGCCTGTTCAGCCTCTGCATTTTCTATCCCACAGACGCACATAGCGAACCCACATAACTTTGAGCCCTCTATCCTACAGAGTCCTGGGGGATTCTCAGAGCACTTAACCTCCCACCCATCCTCCAGACACCCTCCCATCTCCAAGACACATGTCAGTGGAAACCCACTGCTCTCAGTGATGATGGGCGAGAGCTTTTTCTACCACCTGCCAAAGGATGGATTTCCACCCTCCAAAGCTCATCAGGCTAAATACCCACAGAGAACCAACCCTATTTCTATCACGGCCACAGCAACACAATGCCCACTTTCCTCCCCCTCCCTGTTTCATTCTGATGCTTTGCAGCAACAAGAAAAGGAGCTTTTTAGCTAGCAGTTACTGGTTCAAGAAGCCATGTCTGCTTGCTTGGGCAACTAAGGAGCATCACTGTCAGCCTCTGGGCAGACATACATCACATTTGCCTTTATCCTCTCCCAGGCCTAAATCTCATGTGTATCTTACCAGCCAGAGCAAACAGGTGATTAAAAGCGATTTGCTGCCCTCTCCTGAGCGAGGCCTGGTGACATGTCAGTACTGTGGAGGCTCTGGAGACAGACTTTCCTTCAGTGAGCACAGCTGCTCCCATGCAAAAGGAAAGGCAGTGATGTGGCACCAAACAGCTGTGACAGGGCAGGTTAGAAGTGATCATTAGCTGTGACAGATGAGGATGGCAGATCAGCTACACAGCCTGAAGCATTCGGTATCCACAGAGGGCATTCCCAGCATTTTGGTTTGCTAATTCTCAGATTAATCTTCCTCTGTGGAAATACAAAGAAATGCCTCCCACCATATTCTGTTCTCAATAGTCACAAACATTTCAGAGCAGAAGCAGACCATGAGATATATAAAGAAATAGAAAAAAAATTACTTCTACATTTAAAAGGGTAATTTGAGGGGTCTTTTTTTACTAAACCCACTTAAATCTTCTATGTCCTCCAGTAATGCTCTGTCTTTGTCTTTTCAGGGAGCATGTAACTTTACCTAGACATACAGTATTCACACACATACTATCTTCAGAACAAAACTTAACACTGCAACCTGCTGCTTTCAAGCACTTCCCCAAGGTAACTAATCTTTTGCAGAAACCTGTTAAATTAAACTGTGCTCTCCATTAAAGCCTTCCAAAATCAGGCCTATGAAGCTGAGGGAGCCTCTGTTTTCATATGCAAATATACACACAAAAAAAGTAAAAGCCACTTCTAAACATTTCTGAAATATTTGTTTTCCCATGTACCCTAGGACAGATAAAATCCCCCATGATGTGGAATCAACACTGCTTTTCTTGGCACTCTCTCTGGGATGCTCTTCATGCTTCAACCCTGAAGGGAAATGAGGGCTTTGAAGAAGGCCAGGTAGCCTCATATTCATAACCATGAAGAATGTCTCTAACAATTTGCAAACAATGCAACAGATGCCAGATCAGGCTGCCACCAAGGCATCCCCTGAAAGTTCTCACTTGGGCACATGCACAGCACCCAGCTGTGACTACATGAGAGAGCAAAGTGCCGTGCTTCTCCAGCACTTTCCTCCATACTATCTGCAAGCACTACCTAATCTCCAAGTGCTGCATGGAATTGGCTTCTCCCAGCAACCAAGCCGTGCGGTGGGTGATAACAAACTGTTGCCTTTGTGTAAAGATGTGATATTTTCATCACATTCCTGAGGGTGCAGAACCTATAAAAGTGTAAGTAAAAGAACAGGGGCAAGTTCCCAAGAGTCACATGGACCATTATCACCATATGGTACAGGGACGGAAAAATGTGTTCTCTATGGGATTATGGGTTAAAATTCTCTAGGCTCCAAAATCAGCTTGCTTTGCTTCCAAGCCTTCTTTTACTCTGCAAAACATGCAGAAGTCACTATGAAGTTACCTGAGAAACAAAGCATTTGGAAGCCTTCCCCAATGTCCTCTACCAACCATTTGTTCCTTCAATTAGGAAGTGCTGACTTGCTTTTTAGACACCTCAAGTTTGGCACTGTGCATCATGGAGGCTGCAAACACCTTGGTCTGGTCTCCCAGACATGGTAACTTTCAGAGAAAGGAGCTGCTTGGAAGCATCTGAACCTTTGGCAATGCAGCAGCCTGTCCAGCAGGCCTGGCAGTCCAACCCTGCATGCCATGGGTTTGGATTGGCCTCGATACTAGAAAATTATTTGCAAAGCAGCTTAATAGCTTGTGTTTATCTTTGCCATATTTCACCGCTACTTCCCCTTCAAAGCATCTGTGCATTCTTGGACAGAGCCTCCCTTCAGAAAGAAAGCCAGTTCTCCCTCCAACAACATCCCAGTAGATCCTCCACTGGCTAATGGAGCAAGAAAGCATCTGTGACATGCAGATTGCTGAGCCAGGAGCAGGCAAGATATGCAGGCTCTAGATTTATGGATTAGACATGCTGCCACGGCCCACATATCACCCTGCACTCAGTGCAATTCATTATCACAGTGCCATGGATGGTCACAGTCTCCACAGGTGCAAATAATGAAAAGCAAACCAGCTTTTTACCTTTCATGTGCCAAGACTTAATGACACAGAGTCAGGAGCCCTCCTGCCTGCCCGGGGAAGCAAAACCAAAGTCAGCAGTGGCTCTGTCTCTCTGGGCACACTGAGCCCCAAAGGTTTTCCAGCACTCCACAGCAGTGTTAACAGACTAAGCAGTCTCAGGGCTGGGACCATGCCTGCTCCCAATTCAGCTTCTCCCAGCAACTGAGCCTGTGCCTGTGGCACTGTCGGTACTGCCCACGTGCACCAGAAACATCCTCTAACCCAGGTAAATTCAGCTAAAAATCCGCAGGCAAACCTGGGGATTCATTCTGTCACACCAGCACACTTTGCAAAGTCTTGGACAAGCAAAGGGTCCTTTATATCTCTTGCATGTATCAGTAAAGGAAAAGGACTTCAACAACAGGCATAAAATACCAAAGTAACAGTAAAATTGACCAATAGGAATGAGAAGGAAGGAGTGAAGGGATGACAGTGGCTTGGGCTACTTCCACAGCTGCATCTTGATTCTGGAGAAAGGACAGTGGGGA
Source organism: Entomyzon cyanotis (assembly GCA_024500445.1). Taxonomy (NCBI): domain Eukaryota; kingdom Metazoa; phylum Chordata; class Aves; order Passeriformes; family Meliphagidae; genus Entomyzon; species Entomyzon cyanotis. Next base: position 7,477,946 of record JAKEPQ010000852.1, read on the forward strand.
GGAACAAGCCAGAAAATGGGCTTACTATTCCTGTGGAAAGTTAGTTCCTCAGGGGTAAAAAAAGCACAACAGTACTTAAAAATCAGATTTGAGAGCACTGGGGGCTTCATGGAGCACCAATTTGGACCTCTCCACAGAGGAGGCTCCTTGGTGGACCTGTGTCCCTCCTTGGAGGTCATGGTCATGGTGATGCTGCAGGGGATGCTGGTGCAAGAGGTGCACTGGGTAAAGTCCAGCACCCCACAAGAAAAAACAAATCTGTTTTGGACCCCCATTTCCTTGGGTGCCACACTGCCACATCCAGTCAGGCCAATGCCACAGGAGCTAGTGCTGGAGGGACACGGGACAGCACAAGGGAATGGCACAAGGAAGAATGGCTCTGTCCCGAGGCAGAGCCCGATGAGACTCACCTGGCTCAGGCTGGCCCCGGCACATGCAGCATAGGGAATGTCCTTCCTAGGCATCGACTCCCCCCGCGCGCTGCCGTGAGGGAACCCTCAGGGCTCCATTTTCCCCCCTCAGCTCCGTCCGCAGCACCGCCCCGAGCCCCTGGGGCTTTCCTCTGCAACACCTGGTGCATTTGGGGCTAGCGCGGCCCCCTGAGCTGAGCTGAGCCCAGGTGAACCGGCCTGGAGAAGCTTCAGGACTCCCCTTTTCCCCTCACGCGGCCCCGGAGCGCCCGCACCGGCTCCTTCCTTCAGCTCCTTCGGCTCCCTCCCCTCACGGGCTCCCTCCGCGGGGGGCAGGGACAGCGGGCCGCTAGGGGGCGCTCGGCGGCTGCGGGACAGCGCCGCCTGGCGGTGCTACGTCACTGCCCCGGGTCCCGCCACTGTCCCCACCTGTCCCATGTCCCGTCACTGTCCTCACCCGTCCCATGCCCTATCACCTTCCCCCAGCCTGTCCATCCCCTGTCCCCCAGCTGCCCCATCCCCACCACTGCCCGCAGGCCCCAGGCAAAAGGCTCTTCTCGCGGCCGAGCTCCATTCGTGTGTGACCTGAGTGGGGAAAGGACCCCCCTGTGACTTGGGTTTGGCAGCTGAGGGCACAGGTCATTCACGTGCCGGTCACCCCACAGCCCTGCTGGCCCCACCAAGCACCCTCTCCTTTCCAGGTGCATCACAAAACAACGAGCAGCCACTCAGTGGCACTAGAAACTCCCTGATTCTCCTGGCCCATGGTGGAAGCCAGCAGCTGCCGAAGTTTAAACCTACAGTGCACTCCAGTAACTTCTCCACCTGCCCTCAGGATTTGTTTTGCTTGGCATAAAGCCTGAGTGTGAGGAACTCCAGAGAGCACAACATCATGCAAGATACCCAGCGTAGAATAGAAAAATCAGTCATTTACATAATCAGGCATCATTGTTTTATTTCAATTTTGCTTCATTTAAAAAATAAGTGAAGGACACCATAAACAGCAGTAGCCACATCAGTAGGGTTTGCAGTTTGAGTCTCTGAAGACCAGATCTCTTGTGCCAGGTGCCATACAGGCACAGTCAAACAACTCTTGGCTTCAGGATGAATTTCTCATAAACATTCATGGCCCCAGTCTCACTCACTTGAAGTCAGTATTAAAACTACAAGTAGATTAAAAGGAATGCAGATAAGGTAAAATGAATGGGCTTCTAAACATTCCCTCCCTCAGAGGAACATACAAAAAGATGCATCAAGCAAGAAGGTATTTTCTTTCCTTTTTACTGGTGGGAAACCAAGGCAGGAGAAGGCTAAATCACATGTGCAAAGCTCTTAATGCAGTGTGTGGTAGCAGAAGGAAACTATATTTCTCCCTTGTCCTAGCTCAGTACTTGAGAACTGTTTGCTCTGTCCTCACCTGACCCAGCACAACCAGAAGTATCCTGGCAAGTGTGGCTGGAATACTGTCGGAGAGGAGGGATGGAGCAATGGAGCCCCCATGAGCTTATGAGCTGTTTAAGTCAGTTCTGGTTACTGTAGTTTAAAATTTCCTTAGTCTACCAAACCAGAACCATTTCCAGCTCAGCAAAGCAGTCAAAATAATGCTAAAGAATTTAAAGCATTGAAGAAAACACAAGATTGATTCTTTAGGAACACAGCAGGTGTCTGATCAGTTCAAGTCCTGCTTCATACTGCAGTCAGGATCAGATGCTGCACTGAATTGTCCCCTCTGGATATCACAAACTTTGGCACAAGGACCTTGGCACAGCATCCCCCAAAGCGAGGAGAGTCTTCTGTCTTGTGATGTTAATCATTGTCATAGGGGTTTATGGAAAAAGATACCCAAGGGTCTACCTACTGCTGTAGCTCTCGGGTGGTGCTCCGGGCTTCAGCGGTCATTCTCCGAAATTTCTGCAGGTAGACAATGATGAAGATAACCAAGATACCCTGGAGGAAAAGGAGGATGAAGAGAGAGATCTGAGAGAAGAGAGCCAGGCTGCAGTACCAGCGCTGGCATGTGGAGACAATCTCATCTTCTGTCAGGTAGGCAATGATCCTGCCCTGCAGGTACGCCGGGGAGCTGCATCTCACATCCCTGTACTGACTCCGGTTCTGCTGCCACTGGAGCCAGGAGCGCAGGTAGAGGATGTCACAGGAGCATTCCCAAGGGTTGCCCTGCAGGTAGACTACCTGGAGGTTCCTCAGGTTGTCAAAGAGCCCATTGGGAATAGAGGTGAGCTTGTTGTGACTGAGGTGGATCATTTCAGCTGAAGGACGGAAAGCAACAGGCAGGTTTTCTACAGTCAGGTCTTTCGAGGAGCAGTCAGTAATGGTGGCGGTGCACTTGCATGGCACAGGGCATGTGGGTGTCACGAGTGGGAGGAAGCCAAGGAGGGACAAGAGAACTCCACTGTTCATTTTCACCTGCAAACACTTCCTTGGTGAGACTGTTTGAGGTAGAGACCAGACAAAACAGGTACTATGCACTCTAGGGCTGACACTACAGCCCAGGTTTTCTGTTGTTTTGTTCTGAGGATGAGTTTCTAAAGTTGGGTGAATTTGGTGTCCTTCACAGGAGACATGAGAGCTCTGAAAAGAACAGAGTTAAAAGACAGCAAATTCTTGGTCTCTCATTATAGGAGAAGGAATTTTCATGGTCTTCCAACCCTGGATTTGAGGAGGGATATGAATACATGGCTACTGAAGGCTTAGCTGCAGCCATCAAATACACTTTTAGTCCTCAGAAGTGTACAAAGCTGCTTGTGTTTTCAGCATTACTAGAGGTGAATTACCAGGGTAGCCATGAAAATTTCTGTCAAGGAATCAAAAACTAGAATGTGAAAATGCAAAATGCTCATGCCTTATCATAGCTCTGAATTACATCTGTAAGGAAAACATTGTTCATGCAAACTACAAGAGGAGATTCAGAAATAAGTTTACTGTTACCATGAGTAAAAAACAACCTTTGCAGTCTTGAAAAGAAGTGATAAACAATCTTTGGCTGCAGAGAGGGTGCTGACCACTGAGGGTGGAGGTCAGTGGAGTTTTTCATGCTAGACACTGCTGCAGCAGGTGAATAATCACATTCTGGGGCTGTGACTGTGCTGGGAGACATGGGTCAACAAGCTGTCTTTATGTTACAGTCTCATGCCACTGCTGAACATGAGCTGCTGTAACTTCTCCAGAACAACTACACATACCTGCAACAAGGCAGCAATTTTCTGTGCTGTCAATAAATTCAAAATAAAAAAAAGAGCAGAAGGTACCATTGTTGACTTACCAGAGCAGTTCAATCCTTGCTTTCTTGACTTTACAACACAAGAAGAAGGTCTCAAGGCAGTCCAGCCAGTGCAAGAGTTTGTGCATAGCTGCGTTCCCGGATAATAGCCTTGCAGCTGGCTGGCAAGATAAGGGTCAGGCTCATCCCAGGGACACCTCCCACATGAGGCCTTCCTGCAAGTCTGCTGCATGTCACCGGAAGCTGAGGCTTCATTGAGCAAGCCTTCCAAGAAATGGGAGCTGACAATGCTCACAAGAACACATTTGCTGGCAGAGATGCTGCCAGTACTGATAACTGTGATTCTGGGCCCACAGCCTCAGCCCAACAGAAATATCACAAAGTCTCAATTACATAGTACTCAAAATGCACTTGAGACTGAAGGTGATGTTACTGGTTTGTACTATACTCCCTGAGCACTGTGGCCTTTGGTTTCCCATCTCATCAGGAAAACTTGGCAGTGTGGTGACACCTAGCACTTTCTGGGTGCTGACCCTCAGGTTTCCCTTGAAGCAGCGACACAAATCTACTCCTACTGTTTTGTGAAAGATCTGCTGATGCAAATGGACTTCCAGACCATCTATTTTTCCAGAGAAAGATTCTTCAGACACTTGCATCTTCTCATGATCGTTATAGGGGGCAAATATAACTCTTGGCATTTCACTGTCTACGTCAAAACAAACTAGTCAGATTCACAGGAAGGCAAACAGACTGGGAAAGGCAGTGCTCTGAGGAACTGCTCTTTGGGCAGCCAAGTGAGCCCACAGCTCTTGACAAGTGCAGTGTGTATTACTGAGGAAGACCTGCTTTATTCAGAAGCTGCATTATACATATACTTGAACAGGTAAATCCAAGGGTCAGAACTGCATTCAGGTAGAATCTTGTCTTCTCAAGGCCATCACATCTTCACAGACATTTCTCTGCCATCAGCCTGACCAGGCATACACTACGCTCCTTAGCCTAAGGCCACAAGAAGTAAGTTGTGAAACAGTTGCCCCATTGAACCCGACTCTCTGTTACCTCCTACTGTGGACATCCTAGAGAGCAAAAACGAAGAATGCCCTGAATGTGCTCATGTTAGGAGAACTGAGGGTGCCAACAATGGCAGAATGTGGCCCTAACCAAGGGAAATTTTTGATGCTCTAAAGATAACAATTAAACTTTAAATTTCTACAGAATTGGAGCAGATCATTCCAGTTGTTTCACTGGCCAGGCAGAGTGGGAAAGAGACCCTAGGCTAACCAACTAACCCAGCTTTCCCTGCAGGGCCTGCTATCCACTTGGAAGCAGCTCGACTACCGCAGGGTAAGTTTGTTCAGCAAACTTACCTCGTCTTATGCATTTGGTGCTATGTTTATTCACAGGCAGGTGTTCAGGCCAGGTGTGGCATGGAGCTGATCTAGAGCCAGACCCACTGTGGCTCTGCATGCAGCAGACTTGGCAGTTCTGCTCTGGCTACTTACAAACTGGATTTCCTGGGACTAGATCTTGCCCAGCTGCCCATTGTTGCTTTAAACACCACTCCTAGGGGAAGCCTGAAGATAGCAGAACCTTCAAGACCATCTTGCTAGCTTCTGGAATGAATAGGCCAGAAATTCCGTGCAGGAAGCCCTGCCTAGAGCCTGCTCTGACAGAATTAGATAAAAGGAGAAAGAGGGTCAGTTTTGTTCTCTCCTGCCCATAATGTATCACCAATGCTGCTCAAGGAGGCTGAAAATTAAACAGAAAGAGGTTTGGTTTTTGAATGTATTTATTTCACTGATCAATTCAGGTAGTAAACATTAATAATAATAACAATAATCATTTAATAAAATGGATATGTTTTAAAAGGTTTCATTTTCTTTGTTCACAATGACAAAATGTTCAAACAGAAATTTACAAAAAAATATAATTATAATAACCCAACAGATGGACAGGAAACAAAGAGCCTAGGAATGGAGCAGGGGGTGAGGAAGGTGCATGGCAGGAGCAAGCCAGCATTAAAGCACAGCAGAGTTTGTGAAGAAGAGCAGGGAATGCCATTGCAGAGCACGAGGAGTGGGATCCCCTCCTTGGAGGGGAGGCATGCAAGGAGGCAGCAAGGACTGCACAGGCAGGACCAGCACAGCAGCGGCACACGAGGAGTTCATGCCATGGATCCATCCTGTCAGGCACAGGGGCCAAGATGTACCGACAGCCCCAGCTGCAGCCTGGGATAGCTGTGGGGTGGGACACCATCCCTGCAGCCACTCACTCAGCAGGGCAAAGCTTGGCAGAGGCATGGAAATGTGCTGGGGGGTGCAAGGATCGCATGTGAGGCCGTGGAGGGTTGCGTGAGGGGAGGTGTTAAATTACTTTCCTATCCACACTTCTCGCTGCCAGAGCCACATGGCCAAGCTCCATGTGTTCAGGAGTCTTCTCCACTTACTCTGAGAATTGATGTCACAGGACAACACACTCCTTAAATAGATGCCACCTTCCAGGCCAGAATCTGAATCCCTGGTGTCCCCCAAAATCAGTCTCTAATCCCTTTCCAAGCAGTCCCCAAACTCTGGCACTCTGGGCAGGGAACCTCCTACACAGAGAGATGATTTCAGTGGTACCACCAACCCCTCTTTAGAAGCCATCTCTGGTGCCTCACTCCTGTGTGGTTTTTCCTAAATGCAACCTGAACCGTCTTTGCCAGCCGAAGGCTTCAGCTCTCTGTGGAGGACAGGCTTGTGACTCTTGACTTGATGTAGGAGCCACATGCACTGAGCTGATGGAGACTTCCTCACGTGGAGGGATGGGCAGATCCACCCTCAGCAGCCCTGCCTGCCAGTGTACCCTGTGCTCTCACCAGCACACAGCACCTCTGTGCACAACCCAGCATGAAAGTTGTCAACTGCTCTATGCCTATGCTAAAAGGAAAAAGGTCTCCTTTACCTTCTAGGAATGAATCTGTTTGAAGGAGGAAAATCTCCAGGTGGACAGGGCTCATTTGCAACAGAACATCCTCCTCACCAACAAGATTAGTGTAAGAAAAGAGGAGGCAGATATTCAAGATGTTTCCTGTTACACTAGCACAGACAAAGCTGAGAACTCAAGCTATCCATCTTTTCGGAAAACCTGGAGGAAACTCCTGTTTCAGGCTACTCCACTGCTCAAGTAAGCACATCATGCAAAGAAAGGTTATACATCCTCTCAGGTGCTTTGGTCCTTCATGTTATTGAAGCCAAGCTGAATCTTTCTGCTCTCCCAGGAAGGCACTGCCATTTATGAGCCTAAAAAAGGGGAGCATGGAAGAAAAAACCTAAACATTGTTGGACACTGCTCTTGCCCAGCTTGCACAGTTCTGTCAAAGAGCTTCCATTCTCACTCTGTCCTTCCACATAGTGCCAGGGTCTCTCCCCTGCCCCTACAGCCCATGCTCTGGCTAAGCAGAGGCTCTGTACAGTGAATAACTGGAACCAGCCAACCTACTCACCACCTGGACAAACCCTGACCAGGAATCTAAAGCCCCACAGAGGAATCAGACAAATAACAGAATCTAAGGCCTGGCTATTCCTGGCCAACACTGTGCTTCCTACCCAGGGAGATCTACTGGGGAGAGCCAGAGATGGAGGAGCAGATACAAAAGGGGAAAGGGGACAGAGGAATCAGCCAAGGAGCAGAAGGGCCCAGCCCATGGCAGCACTCCCTGGAGTCAGAGGGAAGAGCCAAGTGTCTCTCCCTCCAACAGCCCTGACTCCTGCAAGCATGGCAGTGTTGCTGGCGAGCCCTGCCCTGTCAGGCACATCACACTCCAGGGCTCTGCTCTGGCTGGACTCAAGTTAAAAATACTGCAGGAAGCAAGAACAGGACAGGAGCTGCTGCCCAAAGAGTGCTTTTATCTCTGCCCAGCAGACCCACCAGCCTTCCCAGCACTAGGACAGGAAGAGCCTAGGAATAAGGAGGGGGAAAAGGGCTGAGTGCCTGGGAGGAGGGCAGGGGAGCAAGAGCCAAGCCTGCTGGGCTGTGCTCAGCCCCATGCAGTGACAGTTCTGCACCTGCCCGGCTGCCCCAACACCTGCCCACACAGGCTGCCTGCAGATCTCAGGTACAGGCCTACAACAACTGCACCTTCCCCCAGGAAAAGCTTGGAGCCAGCAAAGTGCTCATGGGACTGCAAAGCTTGGGGGTAGGGGACAGGTCTGCAGTTGGGGTTGGATTTCAGCCCTGGGGTTTCTCCCCCTTCCAAAGCATTCTTGGCCAAGCACTCTGAACGCCACAGTGCTTTTCAGAGCAGACACTGAAGACACATTGCAGCTGATGACCAGAGCTAAACCATGAAACACCCTCACCCAGCTACTGCAGGGCCTTGGGGTTCCTCTACCAATGCCTCCAGCCTGCTGCAGGAGGAAACCATGGCAGAGAAGGTGCTCACTCCCATCACCTCCTTGCAGGCAATAGTCAGCAACTCCACCTCTCTGCCAGAAAGATATAACTGAGAGAAGTTTTCTTCTAACCAACCTCGAGACACTCAGTCTCTTGCTGCTCAGTGCAAATATCCTGGAGTTTTCTTGACAGGAAGAACAAAACCAACCAACTAAACAAAAAACCCATAAAAACCTGGAAAGGATACCAGGCAATCATCAGGACTCCTGAGCAGGTCTGTGCACAGAGAAACCCCCAGCCTCAGCTCTCTGGGCCAGTGCTGTCCCCAGGCTGAGAAGCCCAAGCAGCACAGGTCAAACTCACAGGAGGATATGGCTGCCTTTACAATGTTTGTGCTGGCCCCAGACAAGGGGAACAAGGACAAGGACACAGCACCTCAGTTGGGAGTAAACACTTACGTGCATTGACACAGATACTCTTTAAGTTTGTACACCAGAGAAACCAGGATTTTAAATACCAGAGCATTCCCAAACAAGAGATTAGTACACAGGAAAGGGGTAGGGGGATGTTTTTGTTTTCTTTTTTTTTTAGGATGCCTTAAGAGACTTCCCAGGCTAGTTTCTTAAAAAAAAAAAAAAAAAAAAAAAAAAAGAAATTAAAGAATAATTATTAAAAAAGAAATACACATCAGTAAACTGTTAAGTGAACAGCCTCCTCCACAATCCAGCTGGTTGAAAAGCCAGCACTGCTGCTAATAAATTAGAGGGTGCGGGTGCAGCTCTTGCCCACAAGTGTCTATACAACAAGAAACCTTTTCTACACGTTCACAGCTCTTGCCAGGTCTCAGATGGTCACTGGGGGATTCCCTCTGCCCTCTGGGTACCTGCCTCTCACTGATCCTGCATCTGCTGCTGCATCTTCTGCAGCATCTCTTGCATCCGCCGTAACTGCAGGAGACACAGAAGAGAGAGTCAGGAAGGGACCTGTGGATCCACACTGGGGCAGCCCCTTGGAGCTGACAAAGGGACACCTCAGGGAGTATTTAACTCCTGCCAGGGCACAGAGGCACCTGTGGCTGGGGTGGAATGGATCTATGTTTCCTGGACTGAGGAAACCACAGCTTCCACACCCTGCTCTCCACCCCAGGAGCCCACCATGGTGGGATGCAGGAGTGGGAAGCCTCAAGACAGCCTCTGTGGGGCAACCCTGGAGAAACTCCTTGGATTCCAGCTCCAACATCCAGGAGGCACAGGCAGAAAGCTTACTCACCTCCTCATCCTTCATCTTGATCAGCTTCTCTGTCTCAGTGTCTGGTGTTGGGAGAGGCAGGATAGGAATTGGGCTTTCTATCCTGTTGTCCTGAGTCAGCTTGCTAGAGAGATGGAGAAAGGAGGGAAGAGCAGTCAGTTGTGGTTCAGGCTGGCTGGCTTTGGTGTCACCACACAATGACTGCCACTCCCCATGACAGACCCACCCAGCAATGCAGCATTATGCACCCAGCCAGGTGGAAGGGCTGTGGGGTAATCCACCCAGAGGTGTGGCATGCACTCAGATGGAGAATGAGACCTCCTATTCAGGAGGTGGGAGCCATGAGACAGGCATAGCACAGCAGCATTGATTGAGGGCTGGGGTGCCCATGACTGCAGGTAGGGAACACAGGAAGGAGGTGATTTTCTTCCAAAAGACAGGAGCTCTCAGGATGTGAGGAGGGAATGGTAGTAGCAAAGAAGTCTGGGCTGAAATTGGTACTTCAAGATGCCACTTGCAGGCATTCACCGCTTGGAGTCACCATTGGCTCATTATTGAGACAATTCCAGCCCTGGAGCTTGGGCTCTCCTACCAAAATGATTCTAGAAATGGCCCTGTTCTGGTTTTGTGAGACTTGCTCACTGGCAAGGAACTAATCATGGCGTGAGAAATGGTACCAAACTGAAGCTTTCTCTAAGCTTAGCAACTTCTTTTTCAGCACGCTCTTCTTTTAATAGACACACAGCCTACCTAAATAGCAGCTGTGATGCTGCCCACCCAGCTCTAGCATTTAACAGTTATTTTGGGACTCTATCTACTTGCTGCTGAAAGAAACAGGCTTGTCTGCTATGCAAAAGTACTGGGATACACTGTGTGTCAGAGAATGTGCCAACCTGCACGTCGGCACACATGCAGAATTGCTTCTTGCTGAAGCACAGCCATTCTGTTCTGCAACGTGGCAGCACAGAGCTACCCAGCCAGGGCTGGCAGGAAGTGAAGGGGGTGGCTCACAACAGAGGAGCCAAGACCTGCTTAAACCCAAATTTTTTCACTAGTATATAACTCATGGAAGGGAGAAGGAAAAATAGGTGTCTCAAATGAGAAGCCTGCGAGTGTTCTCCTGTTTTCTGATCATTCTGACTAAAACCACAGAGAATCAAGTGCAAAGAGAACAATGCAGAGAAACCTTTGGAGATGTGTTGTCTTACTAACTGCCTGGGCTCTGTTGTCTGAGAGACAGCAGCATCCCAAGGGTCACGCTGTCATTTGGACGTAACTGCAGACCACAGAATGCATTCCTCTTTGGCAATGTACCCGGCTATCACCAGAGAGATGGTTTATCCTGCTTTATTAGGCTGGATGTATTTCATCCACTGCTAGAAACAGCTCTTCAAAAGAATCTCCAGGCCTATTTCCCTATATCTGCATGGGGAATCCTCAGACAGGAATGTGCATTCTCTGAAGCATTCTCATCATGGGTTCAGCCTGTGGGAAACATGCTTGGATTTGCTATTTTAGTTTCCAGTGCCATTCCTGAGGCTGCAGCCCAGCAAGTTCCCAGCAAATCTACAGCCTCCTGACCAATGAGCTGTTGTGAGAGCAACCCAGCTCCACAGAGGGTGAGACACTCCTCCCATGAGAGGTGGGGACCCACCTGGTCATTTGCTGAATGCACTGAGCTCGATAGTTCTCATAGTGGACATCGCAGGTGACGTCCTTCAGGTCGTGCATGTGTGTCCGGATCAGCATGTTCCGCAGCTTCACAAAGTCACAGTGTGCCTGGTTTTCCACTGTGGAAGCAACAATGGAAGAGTGCTTGGATATCACACCTCACCAGACCTCTCCAGGGAGGCCCTTCTCAGCTCCTGGGTACACAGACTGGACTAAAACCCCACCCCAGGGCTCCTTCCTCATCCTCCCCCACCACTGCCCTGGTGCAGGCCTCAATGGTGCTCTGCACTTCTCAACACTGTGGCCAGACTGCTGAAGGCACTGTGCTCCCAGGACTTTTTCTGGGTAAAAGGATTAATTAAGCACATACAGCAGAGCCCTGAGAGTGGATCCCATGTACATGGGATGTCACTGTTATAACCACAGTGAGCACAGCTGGTGCTGGAAGTAAATTGTTTGTCTCATCAGAATTTAGGACTTACCAAAAGGCCCCTGTAGACAAAATCAGCCCCTGAGGGGCAAAAATAAGAGCAGGCAATGGAGAGCTGAAAGAGCTGCTGTTGCCATGGGGAGCCTGGCTCCAGACAGCACTGCGGGAAGCACTGTGCCTGCTGGGGTGATCTCCATTTGCCTCTCTGCAGGGCTGGGGAAAACCAGCTGCATCAGGCACAGGGGTTCACAAAGTTGATCCTACTGCCAAATGCCAGTGTCCCGACAGGCACAACCTCCTCTGGACTCATTGAGGGAGCAGAGCCAACAGCTGGGCAGCCTAAGCAGCCAGCACCAGCCCATGAGTGCAAACATAAGCTTTTGGTATCTAAAGCTGCAAGGTCTTAAAGCAACAAACCAGCACAGGGGGATCAGCAACAGCAGCAAAAGCCATTCCAGAGTTATTCTGCCTAAAGGCTTTATGAAATTCTCCCTTTAGAAAGGCAGAAAATTGGAGACAAACACTGCGCATCAGCACAGCCTCCAGCCCATCAATCCCAGCACTTACAGGAGCAGCAGCAGAGGCGGGAGTGCAGGGGGGTTTATGATTGTTTGGCTGAGGGCAACAGCTTCTCCCCAGAAACTAAACAGGCAATGCCCAGCCTCCCCTCCTTCATAAGAAGCCATGTCCTAGTGCATGTTAAAGCTCAGGCATTCTTCCCTTCACACTGGAACCTCTCTTCTTCAGTCTGCAATGGGAGGGTCATTGATATGTCCCCAATAACAGACCTCCTGAGCCAGTCCCAGTGCCTCTATCTCTACCCTTGTCCCTTGCCATATGCCAAAGGTGGCACAGACAGTCACGGCTGTCCCCTGCCATCCCTGTTGGAAATGCCTGTCTGTCCTTGCCCCATCCCTGGCTGCCCCTCCTCACAGTGCTCCCAGGCTCCATGCTTACCTTCCACAATGCCCCAGGGGTAGAGCCGTCCACGGACCCGCTGGCCTTTCGCCTCCACCACAGTGTTACTGCCGATGACGGCAAAGGGAGCGCTCTCCTGGAACGAGAGGCACCGCTGAGCCCAGCTCAGCCCCGGGCTGCCCACACATCCCTTCTCCAGGGGCCAAGCTCAGGCAGAGGGCAACAGCAGGAGGAAGGTGCTGGTAGGAAAGGCACAGGGACATCCACACATGCCACAGAGCAGGGCACCACAAACCAGTTGCAGAGAAAAGCCTAAGGCACTGGGATGTACAGGCAGCCTAGGTCCCAGCCTGACCTCAGCTGTCCTGAGGGAAGCTGTGTCTCCGCTGGTGCCTGCATCCCTTCATTAAGGGGAAGCTCTACAAGGAAGCCAGAGCAAAGAGGCTGGAACACCAAGCAAGTGTGACAATGTAGGCCAAGAGCAGGAATGTACAGGCTGTGCTCCTCTCTGCTCAGAAGGGAGTCAAAGCCCATTGTCCCCCTCTGACAAGAGAAATAAGGCTGTACTTGCATGCACACATAGGCTTGAGAGGGGGGTCAGGTCTGGGCTGCTGGGGCCTCCAGACATGCCTGTATGATCATTTTGTGTCCCCCAATGCAGCTAGTGTGTCTAGGCACTGTGGTGCCTAATCACTCAAAACTCTCTCCTCCTTGCTGATGGCATCACCCAGAAAGAGGTGCTCAGAACTGCTGTACAACCCAGCTTTCATCTTAAACATACAGGCTGGGACAGATGGAGGAAAGACTGACACTGCCTGGAGGGAAAGCAGAAGTGCCATGTCTTCTTGCCACACTTGACTTCATGGCACCACCAAGGACGTCAGCACTTTCTCCAGGCCATCTACCACACGAGCCAAGGTTGTTCCCAGGGTAGCAGCAGCACAGGCCTTCAGCACATGCAGGGCAGCTCTGGCTCCTTCTGGACTGACCCACATACCCATGAGCCTGATTTTCCAGACCCTGCTGAGCAGGCTCCTTACCTTCAGCTCTCTGTCTTGCTGCTTGAACTCTTCATCTTCATCGGAGTCACACTCAGGGAACTGGTACACTTTAATGCCAAATTTGTCGATCTCTTCCCCGGATCTGTGTCCATGCAAGACAAAACCAAAAGGATGTAAAACTGAACAATACAGAAATGCTGGGTTTACTCTGTTTGTGCTACCATGGTTTGCTATAGACTACAGATGGCAAAAGGATGTGATGTGTCTTCTGTGTCTTCTAGAGCCAACCTCTCTGCTAACATCCCTTCTCACAGGAGAGCACTGCTGCAGCTATATGTGCAGATACTGTGTGTATATATATATATACATATGTACACACAAACATGCTACACAGACACGTAAATACATATATATCTATCTCCCCTCCCTTCTCAGCCCATCCCTGCCACTACACCAGGTATAAGTCTGTAGAGAAAGAGCATCTCACCCTCTCTTTTAGCTTCCGGATCTCAGAGGGTATCAGGCAGTCAGCTTTGGCAATCAGGGGCACAATGTTGACCTTCTCATGCAGAGCCTTCATGAACTCAACATCCACAGGCCTCAGCCTGCAGCAGGGATGAGGGACACTGTTAGCAAAGATATACTGGGAAGCTCCCTCTCCAGCCTCTCTCACCCTCCCAGCACAAAGGCAAAAGGACAGCAATGCCACAAGAGCCTGTAGCAGTGCTGGGACAGCCCTCAGCTAGGGCTGTACTTTCAGGAAAGCCATCTCCAATTTTAGCTGCTGGGTGTCTCATGCAGACGCAGGCTGGGTATTTGCCCCCTTGCAGGCCAAATACTGCTCAGGCCACAGGTAGCTGGAGGGATCTACCTCCAGCTGTCCTGTACCACAGGCAGCCAATATGGCCCCTTCAGCTGCTCCAGGCTAGGCTGACACACAAGCCAGCAAGGGGCAGGGACTGAAGGTAGCTTAAAACTCCCTTTCCTGTGCATCAGTCAGGCTTAGCTAGATAGGAATATACAAGTCTTTCTCCTGATTTCAAATCAGGCTGTAAGGCCTGAGGGAGATCTGCTCTGCCTGTTCACAGGCAGTCTGTCCTGCCAGTGAGGGGAAGGGAGTGCTGTGATGCTTAGCAGAGGGAGAGCATCCTGACAGCTCCTCTCCTGTGCGAACAGCCCTGGCAGTGTATGAGCTGCTACAGGGCAATCCTGGGGCACAAGGACCTTCCCTTTGGAATGAGTCACCCCCAGGCCTGGAGTGGGGTGGGCACCCACCCGTGCCCGAAGGGAGAGATGAAGTAGAGGCAGCAATGCACTCGGTTGTCCTGGATGTTCTTCCGGTTCAGGCCACTCTCATCACGGAAATACTGTTCAAACTGCTGGTCAATGTAGTCAGTGATGGGCTTCCAGCTGGGAAGGGCAATTCAATCAAAAGAAAATCATCAGTATTGTCTCCTAGTGACTGTGAGGTCAAGGACTAAAAGGAAGGCATCAGTGCACTGCTCACCACTCAGTGTTGTTAACAGCATCACCAAAGCCTGGTGTGTCTACTATGGTCAGCTTCAGCTTGACACCCTTCTCCTCAATGTCCACCGTGTGCTTGACAATCTCCACTGTCTGGTTGATCCTCTCTTTGAAAAGGAACACATGAGTTAAAGCCAGGCAGTAACACTGGGGCTCCCCACTTACAGCCACGACAAGCCAGCTCCCCCTTATCATTGAGCACAGGGAGTAACACGGGTTTCAAAAACCCCGGATCATCCTCTAAGGAGACTCAAGGGAGTAGTACTGCAAGAGGCCAGCAGCAGGCAGACAGGCTCCAAGAAGATACACAAACCTCTGAAGTGCCTGTAGCCCAGCAGTTCTGAACAGATTGTCCAGTCACTGGGGAAGGGGAATCCCTACCGCACTCCAGCATTCAAGAACAAAAGAAAAATCTCAGTATCTTGTCCCAAAGGGATAGTGCTGCTCTGCAGCCTCATCTTCCCTTCATAGGACAGAAGAGCCCTACAGCCAAACCCTTTTTGCTCAATACTAGTGCCTTTGCAGACATAAAGGAGAACAGAGCCACAAACAAGAGGGCTGGGATCCAGCCAAGCTTGTAGCTGCTGCTGAAGCAAGGAACCAATGTACTAGTCCTTAGGACAGTCCCATTCATCCCACTTTGTCCCCAACTTACCCTCTGCATTGAGGAGCTTTCTGTCTTTGTAGAGGTCTGTCAGGAACAGGCTATTCACCAGCGTGGATTTGCCCAGACCCGACTCTCCTAATTGACAGAGTGCAAAGGGGAGGAGGAAAAAGCAAGCAACATGACCCACTAATTGACTTACAAATGAAACTCTGAACAAGGCTTTGAATCCTGAGCCAGAGGAAGTGAGAGAGACGAGCTGTCAGGAGCTGTTTATTGGCACTACATTCTTCCAGCAGTGGGAAGATTTTTGCTGCAAAATGTCTCAATCCTTGTACAAATGTGATCTCCTCATTTTCCCTCTCCTTCCTTTCCCTCAGTCCCTGGCTGGCCCTGCCTTTACCACCCAGAGCAGTCACTGCCAGAGGAGAAGCTTGCTCGGGTGGGTTATGGGGGGTCAGGAGGGGGCCTGTTCCTCGTGGGGGAACTGCCACAGGCTGGGGAGCAAAGCAAGGCCTGAGATAAGGACCAGAACAGAGTGAGGGGAGGATCCAGAGTGTGGGAATGCCTAAGGGAAGCAAGGAGAGCTGGTCCCCTCCACATACCCACCAGCCACCTCAATCCACGGACAGTCTCACCTGCAACCATCAGGGTGAAGTCGAAACCCTTCTTCACGGATTTCCGGTGGACCTGGTTCGGCAGAGTGGCAAAGCCCACGTACTGCTTCTCATGGTCCTGCAGGGCAGAGGTGGAAGGCAGCAGGTCAGGGTGTGCCACCCCTTCTGCTTCAGCCTCACAGAGTGACAGGGAGTTGGACACAAAAAGCCCCTGGGGCAAAGCCAAGAGTTGGAGGAAAGGCTGGTCCCTGCCCTGGCAGGCAGCAAGGCACACACCTCCTCTGGGCTCAGGGACTTGGCTCTTCCCACAGGTGGGCACAGAGGGACATCTCCCAGCCACAGCCCTGCTCGGCTGCTCTCCAGCAGCTTCCCAGCACAGAGAGCACAAGGGAAAAGGCACATCCCACCATTCCCACCACAGAGCACATCCAGGGCTGCTGCTGACTGACAACCTTCCTAATTCTTTGCTTCTTCTGCGCAGTTGCAGGATTCCCTTCACAGCAGCGTCACCAGCTCACCTCTCCCCAGGTCATTTCTACATCCCCCCCTCCAGAGGCACGTGTGCTACATGACAGAGAGCTCTGTAATTAACACCCCGGGGCATGCACTGTCCTGAGCCATGTCTACAGGAAGGCACAGTGGCTCAGCTTCTGCTTGACCTGAGAGGGGATTATTTCTTGCTGTGTCACAGCCACTCCTGGCTGAATAAGAGGAAATCCTGAGTAATCTCTTGTGTTATTTCTGAAGAGACTGAAGTTCAAGGAGAATGGGAAGTGGAAAGATGTGGAAATACTGATAACAGAGCTCAGATGATTTTGGTGAGGGTATCACATTTAGTATTACTGAAGTGTTTCCTACCACCCAACCAGCCCCAGACACAGCCCCTTGTCACTGAGCACTCTCACAGCACAGAACCCACAGCCACGCCACAAGCATGGCACATGCTCTGTACAAGCACACTAAGCCATTCACAAATGCCTGGGCTAGAGACATGATAGATTCCACTTTTCAACATCACTGAAAATAATCATCCCACTGGGATTCACACCACAGACAAATCCATGGAGTCAGGAGTTCCTCAAAACTGGCCCAAGCTCCTACTTCATGGATGCCTTCAAGCACACGACTGTCCTCAGCCATTCTCCGGGCACAGCAGGCAAGACCTCTGTTCATAAGTTTAACTATCTGCATTCCTGGGCCACACACTCAAAGAAACAAAGTATGATCCAGCATGGGATGCAATGCTGATTTGCACCTATTTCCACACTGCAAGTGGGCAACATTGCTCCCAAGCAGCTCTCTACAGCTGCATGTCCACCTGTGTGAGAATCCCTGGGCATCCTCAGTCAGACAGAATACAAAGTTCCAGTGGGGACACTGAACAGGGAAGAAAGAGAGTCTCCTCCTCCCAATTTATGACTGCTCTGGAGCTGCCCACTCAGATGGAAAAGATGTGGCTGATGGTCATCACAGCCCAAGGACTCTGTCCTTTAGCACTGTCACTGCCTTCTGGAAATTCAGGTTTGGTTTGGGTCTGAAACTTGGTCATTTTAGCCCTGAGTGACTGTGGGTTCTCATCTCCCTCACCTCCCATAGCTGAAGCAATGTTGTTTCGTCACCTCACAGTCCAGAAAGGCAGGAAGGGACAGAGAAAATGAAATCAGAGAAATGGGGAGAATTAGAGAGTGACTGAAGTGCTCCACTGGCAGTTGTAATGACTGATCTAAAAGGCAGTGACATCCAGAGCAGCAGTGCAGCGAGCAGCAGCGAGATCCCCAGGTGATAAGTGATGGCAGCTCTGACAAGCTGCACGTGGCAAAGCAATGCCTGCCTAGGGGACACCACAAACTGGCACCCAAAGGACTCAGTAAAGGGCAAACAAGGTGTGCAAAGCAGAGTAAGAAACGTGATAATGGCAAGGTCACAAAAACAAGGAAGAAAAGACTGCTTCCAGCCTGTCCCTCAGTACCAGGGCTGTCTCCCAGCTGCTCCACTTCCTGGTAAAACACATCCATGAGCACAGCCAAAGTGGACATGTAACAGCCAACAGCTCACAGTAAAAAGTTCAGTGTTTCCCAGTAAGCACCATAAATACACAACATACTTCCCCTTTGTGCTTCTCCTGCCCTGATCTTTACCAGACTTTGGAAAGACAATGATCACCTGCTCTCTCCAGTGACCTGACATGTGAAATAGTACTAGTAATATGCTAATGAAACCATATCTGAGGCGTGGGGTGTGTTTCTCCTTTTTTGTTTGGTTTTTAACCTAGCTGACTAAAGGCTGACAATGGAGACACTGGGGAGCTGTGCTCTGGTGCAACTCCACTTACTTCTGCCAGGTGTAACTGGCTGAACCTGATCTCTTGTTTCTGCTCAGCCCAACCAAGAAAGCATGGATTTGCTGTACCTCTGGTTGCCTCCACGTAGCTCCGTGGAATCAAGATATTCAAAATGAGTAAATCCCAGCTGGTGCAGGACACTGCCCTTTACCCATGACTCATGCAGTCATTTCCCTTGCAGAAAGGAAGGTCAGTGCTGCGTGCAACACCTACAGAAGGGCTTCCCTCGCTATGGGAGACAGCCAGACTGGTGAGAGGGAAAA
Source organism: Entomyzon cyanotis (assembly GCA_024500445.1). Taxonomy (NCBI): domain Eukaryota; kingdom Metazoa; phylum Chordata; class Aves; order Passeriformes; family Meliphagidae; genus Entomyzon; species Entomyzon cyanotis. Next base: position 7,496,585 of record JAKEPQ010000852.1, read on the forward strand.
CCCTGTTCCCAGCCATAGCTTCCTCTGACCAGCCATAGACACACTGCAGAGCCCTGTCAAGGGTGAAGGCAAGAGATGCAAGGGGAGTTGTGAGGAGGGATCCCCTTCTTATAACAGCCCTCTCTCAGGAACAGCAGCATAGTCTCTGCTCCAGGCTTGACTCATTGTTCTTCACCTTTGCTTTATCCCAGTCATATTCTGGTACTGTGACAGGCACATGTCACCACCTCTGCCAGCATGGCAACATCAACATGGCACTTAAAGGAGCCCAAGTAGCCTCCTGAGCCATGTGTGTGCCTTGTTCAAAGCTCTACACCACTCACCATCTCCAGGCACTATCTGCAGAGCAGCCGTGCACAGGATGGAGAACACCCAAGGGGGTGTAACGGCCTGGAAGGGCTACTGAAGGGGGCAGGGAGCTTTCTAGGTTTTGAAAAGCTGAAATCCAGTCATTAGATAAGAGGTTTGGACTGAGGGAGTTCCTAAATGCATCACAGCCCACTCCCTGTGCTCTTGACCCTTGCAAGCCAGGTCCCATCACACTGACAAAAGGCAGGACAGCTGGTTCCTGCACTGTGCTTCCCCTGCCAGGTCCAGCTGTCGGGAAAGGCCTCAGCCAGCTGAGGCAGCAGCACTCGGGCACAAGGAGCCCCTCTCCCACCGCCTGCTCCATGCTGCTGTCTTTGTTCCCCCTGGCATCCCACTACGACGTGCCTGGGGGCACCCATGCACCACAGCAGAGGCCACCAAGAGCTGTGGCCAATCTTTGGGACCCGGTCAAAAACCAAAGCACCCCAGACCAAAACACAAAGCAAAACACCCGTACTGTCCTTTGGCACACACGCTCTTGTTCACCAGACATTACAACAACATGTCACATCCTCACATCCTCTAATACCCGGCTGAGGTGGCCAGAGCTCCCTGGCAGCCTGCTATCCCTGGGAGTTCAAGCCAAGCAGCAAAGCCCTGGTAGGTTCAAGCCCTGTTTGCAGCATAAAAACGTTCAGGATCTGTTGTACAAAGGAGAAGCTATCCTGGTCCTGAGGGCAGGGGTTTGTACTTCCAAGGGAGGGTACAGCCTGCATCACTCTGGTCCTTCCCAATTCGCTCCTCACATCTCTGCTGGATGCGCTCTTTAAGCCAACCCAGATCTCACGTGACTTCATCATTCAGCCTGGGGATAAAAGGGGCCTTGCTGGGTACACTCAGAAGGGATAAAATTAAACATCACGGGACCACAGCAAATTTGAAGCATAGTCCCTATCAAGGTCTGGAGCAAGATCCAGAAATGATGGAGCTGTGCTAGGTCCCTGGCGCCTCTGCTTGTTCAGGGGGAAGGGGCCCTCTCGGTGTCACAGCCTCCAGCACAAGCCATCCAGCCCCCTCGCAGGCAGCCCTTCCTCCAGCCTCTCCCCTCCGGCCAGGCACGGCCGCCACATCCGCGTCTGCACGAACCAGCACAGCCCAGCCCTAGAGGAGCGGCAGACCCTTTGCTTCCTTTCATTGCAGAAAGCTGCATAAATTCGTACTACAAACAGCCCCCGAGGCATCTGCCACGGACATCTGCTCCTCGGGCCTGGGGCTGAGCACAGGAGTATCGGCAAAACCACTCGCCCACCAGCGTTTGCTAAAGAGAAGGAACCCGGCCAGCAAAGCACGGCATTAACGCGCTGTTAACTAACCCAAATCGGACTGCGTGTGGGCACACATAGCGCTGACTCCTGCCCTGAGCCCCCCCCAAGCACGCACCCGCCATTCAGACAGGGAATCACTGCATCAAAGCACCGCACAAAACCGTCGCGCATCTCGCCGCTGCCCGGCGCGCCCCTCGGCGCTGCTCCCGCGGGGCTGCTCCCTCCTCTCCTGCCCGCCGTCCCTCCCTTACCGGCGTTTTTCCGCTCCTCTGCTCCTCAGAGGTCTCATCTTGTGCTGTGCGCGTCTTCTCGGGCACCATCCTCCCCCCTCCTGTCCCCGCTGCTCCCCGGCTCGCGCAGTGCTATAAATACATCCCTGTACCTTCAGCTTGCCCGGGTGGCTTCGCTGTGCCTGCGTCCGGGGAGACAGCAGCCGCTCCACTAACCGCTCCTGAATAATGATCGAATCCATAACCGCGGCTGGCAGGACGGACGGACAGCCACCGCGGGCCAAGGGAAAAAACCCCAACCCATGTGTTCCCTCCCAGCCTTCGCTAAATCCATGCGGCAGCCCCCCCGCCTACGCGTGCACACACACGCAGGGCTGGCTCGGCTCGCCTCGGTGCCGAGGCGAGGCGAGGAGGAGAGCCGAGGAGAGGCGAGGAAAGGCGAGCAGGCTCCCAGGCAGCTGCCCGGGATTTCCTGCCTCCGCCTGTGCCGCGGGAGGAGCCTGCCAGCGAGGACAGGACAAAGGCCACCGCGGCCGCAGGCCAGAGGCGATGTCTGTCGCCCCGCCAGTGTCCCGCGGAGAGGCTGCGCACGTACCGGATGCTGTCCCTGCCATGAGTGTGACTCCGCGTGACAGATGGGCCTATTCAGCTGGAGGATTTCTTATATGTCCTGCCTGACGCAGCCGAGATAAAGGTTTGCTGGAGGAAACCTGCTCTCACCAAAAATGTGCTGCTTCTGGCTGTGTGGGTGGAGGTCTCAAGGGTCCAGAAAACTCCCAAAAAGCAGGGTTCAAATATAACCCCTAGATCCTAGTCCTGGTTGATGTGGATCTGTCTCCACGTGGTGTAGGCTGATCTGTTGTCTAGTCCAGGCTCTACTGCAGCCTCATCTCTGAATTCAATTGGAATAGCAGATGTATTCTGGACCTTACAGCAACCATTCAAGCTCTGAAGACATTTCAGAATAAGGAAGTATCTGTGTGTTCATTAAGCAGATGAACCCAGCCCAACAACAGCCCAGCACACCAGAAAAGTCATTCAAATCTGAAGTCTGGATTCTGAACCTACCTTTAACATCTGCCTTCCAGATTTTCTGTGCAGCCATAGAAACTGAACAGGAATTTATATGAAACAGACAAAAGCTGATAATTTCATATAATCACACCATTCCAGAAACTGGGGGGTTAATACCACAGCATGTATAATGAAGTGACAGGAGATGACAGCACTGGTGGTGCTGGAGAAACCTGTCCCTTGCCCCACGGGTTCCTGAGCAGCTTTCTGCTCACCAGTGGGAAGCACACAGGCTGCAGCCATACTCCTGCCTCGCTCTCAGCCAGAGCTCCTGCTGCTTCTCTGGGATCTGCAGGTCTCCAGCAGTGGCTCCACAGAGTGCCAGACCAGCAGGGCCTGCCCTGGTTACCTTGGGCCACAGCCCAGCGCCTCTACCACATACCCCAAGTCTGGCTGACACCAGGTTCTGTTATAAAGCACTGAGTCACTACAAGATTCAATGGCCTGAATTCACGGAGCAGCTGTGAGCGTGGAAAGGAAAAAAGAGGGAAAAAACCCCAGTGTTTTATCTATGCTGCCATCCTGCAAGCTAACAAAAGGTGATGTCAGAAGTTGCAGGTCCTAAAGGCTGATAAAAATAAATTGAGGAGATCACTCCCAGAGCAAGAAAACTCCTGCCATACAATAGCTGTCATATCACACGCACAAAGCCCTTCTCCAAACCACCCTGCTCCTCCAGCAGCATCCTTAATTACACCCACTGAGGTTTGTTCCCAATTGTTTCTGTGTGGAGCAGTCAAGCAGAAGGCCTGGACTGAGATCCAGGTGTGGCAGAAATTGGCACTGCTCAGATCATGTCCCTGTTTGGCAGCTCTGCCCTTGCCCTGCAGCATTGCTCCATTCCCCAGGGAGATGACAGCCCTACATTGGTCTCCCAGCCCAGTGGTAGGTCAGGCCATGCTCATGACACCTCTACTTCTTCCTAGATTCACCTAATCCTTGCTTTCCTGGACTGGAGGACACCCTCACCGTGGTCTGCAGCTTGCACACTACCAAGGAGCAGTGATGGCACTGCACTGCCTGCACTGGGCAGCAAGAACAATGGCTTGTGGCACACCCAAGGTGAATCCAAACCTTCTTGAGATAACAGGAGGTTTCCCCCTTCCTTCCACACTATAAACCACAATAGCTGCAAGCAAATCCTCTCCAACTCCCATTAATTCTCATGGCTTGGAAAACCCTTGTTTGAGGGCCACAGGCCACATGGCCACCAACCACAAGCATCTTCCAAGGGCACAGGGAGACACGCTGTGTCCCCACAAGCCCACTGCACCAAATCAGAACATTCTTCTGAGCTGGGATCACAGATGAAGTCAACAATGATTTGGTTGCGATAAAACCACAGTGTTGTTCATGGCCCCAGGAGCTGTGCTGACAGTGCAGAGAGGAACAAGCAACTACTGTCTCCTGAGTGCCTTGAGCTCTCACACATCACACATGCTCTCAGGACTGGCAGCCAGGGAGGAATTCCAGTCAGAAGGCCATGCCTGACAACTCAGAGAGCAGATTAGGGAAAAAGCCCCAGAAGAGTAGGTCTTGGCTACACAGATCATCTTAAGGCTGCAGCCAATGCTATGGTTTCCAAAATGCTGAAGGACAGTCAATTGGTCCCAGACTCAGCCTCTCCTGTCCCTCCTAGAGATGCTCATCTTGCCTCCTCAGAGTCAACAAACCATAAATGACAGACTCGTTTGTGTCCCTCAGATGTGCCGCATGACACACCCAGAGCTGTTAGCTCAGGCTGGTCTGTGTCCAAACTTCCCAAAGACAGCCAAGCCAATCTTGTTTTGCCCCTGTCCTTCCTGATCACACTCCTCTCTTTCCACACAGCTCCTGGAAATGTCCAGTGTAAATCCTGGCCAGCTCCTCCAACAAGAAATCCAATGTACAACATCTTTAAAAGAAGAAAAACAGCATTCAGGACGTCTCATGTGGAGTGAGCAGCAGAGCACAGCAGAGAAAATCTTGGCACTTCCAAGATCTAGAGCAAAACCAGTGTTTTCTTCCATTGGTACCTCTAAGCTCCTCTCCAGGCAGGCTCTTGCAGCAGCAGTTCAGGGATCAAACTGGCTGCAGGATCCAGGTTTCTGAGTGTCAGAGCAGAACTCTGCCCAGCTCCAACCTGCCTAACAGTCAGCAAGGACAACACACGCTTGGGGTGCACCAAGTCCTTCCTACCGCATGGACCAGCTCTTGTCAAACTGTGACAGTAGAGAAGTCCCCCACCCACCGGGGAGCTGTTTTCTGGCAGAGATGCTATGGCCTGGGGACTGCAGTGCTCAGGCTCTATCCTTGGTGAACAACCAGGACCATGTCATGGAAGGAAAAATCTTCAGCCTGACCAGAGAGACAGTCTTGAGCAGCACAGAGCCAGGCAACAGGGTCCCACCAGAGGTGCACACAGCCAGCGTGGCCTGCACGGAAGAGTGGTGAAACTGCATATCCGTGGCTTGGCAGGGTCAGCACAGTCATGTAATAACAGCATTTATGTTCTTTCCTCTGAAGAAGACTAAGCTATTTTCAGAATTCCCCACAGAAGGGAAATTTTCTTCCTGGCTGTTTTCTAGGATGAAGGGAAGGGCAGTTCCAGAGAAGCTGTTTGCTCAAGTCAAACAGGAGCAGCAGCAGGCAGCAAACCCATTCCCAGCTTGGACCAGGGCAATGGAGGCTGAGGAACTGCAAATATCCTCCATGCAGGGTCATAGCTGGGAACCTCTAGGGCTCAGTTACCACCTTCTCCTGCTGCCTCCTCTCCTGCTATAAGGAATGTCAGTGCTGATTTCAGACAGATGAATCTCACGGATCTGAACTCTGCAGCTCCATCACCAGCAGAGCTGCACACTCACCCTGAGGATGCCGCTGACCTGATCCAAAGGAAGAAGCTTTGCTGATCTAAACTCTAATGAATAATTTAACCTTGAACTTGCAAGCAAGGCTCCATATAAGTGGCTTCTGGGAGCATCAGAGCCCTGACGCTTTAGCCAGGCTTCTCCCCATGATGCTAAGGAAAAAGCAAGATACCAGACCAGAAATGCAGAAATCTAAAAGCACAGGATTAATCCCCTGTATGTTCAGTGCCACAAGCACAATCCACACACCAGCCAGATCTCATCTTTTCTTTTACCTACCCCACAGGTCAAACTTTAACTTCCGTTCAAGGATCACTGCTGCTTTGTCACATAATCCCTCCAGAAATCTATCAAATTCCATTTCAAAGGTATTTATGCTCCCTGCTTCCACTTGAAGTGCCTCGTGCTTCCCAAGAAGCACTGTGTGACTCATGCCGTGCCTCCACTTCCAGCTCTTAAAAAGGACCGACGACCATAATTTGCCTCCTGCTTGTTTAAACTCGTGACTTGCTCTGGAGCGAGTTCACAGCGCTTCTCACACCCAGCTCCCATTTAGGATAATCTGCGAGATATCACAAACCAGGCCGGCGTGGAGCCGCCCGGATCTTTCCCAGCAGTGCCCCGGTCGCTGCCAGCTCCCCTCCGCGGAGGAGGCGCGCTGCGGTACCGGCGCGGTCCGCGCGAGGGAGAAGCCAGCCCGCGCAAGGGCTGCGTCCGAGCGGGGAGCGCCCAGGCGGCTTCTCCGGCCAGGGCCACACAGAAATCAACGGGGAGGTCAAACCTGCCGCCCTCGCTGCTTCCTCCGATTGCGAACACATTCTTTAGCACGGGATAGAGTTTTCCAAATTTAGCCTGCTAAGACAGGAGGGGAAACCCGGCGGTGTAGGAAGGTCTGCGGCAGTCTCGGAACTATTGCTGCTCATCTCTCCCTCTGATTCATCCTCCAGCTCCGCAGCACAAATTAGGCTTAAATAGATACCCGGCCTCTCATCTCTAAGCTACATCTGGGAAAAGCAGGGAGAGGCAGAGCAGAGCCCTGCCAGCCCTGGAAGCCAGGAACTACAATGTTTGAGAGACAAACAGGTACACGTTGCTCTGTGGCACAGAAGCTGGCTGGTCTGAGAGCGGTTGGGTGGAAAAGAATGGAAAATAATGGTAATTTATCCTCTGAAATGGAAAGGTACTGCTTCTTCTAGCTCTCAGATTCTCCATCCAAATGACAAGAACATCGGTTTTGGAAGCTCTTGGTGCATTTTAACATAAACGAACAAGAAAAGGTTGGGGACAGGATCCTACAGAAGGTGCAGTTTAAGTTACAGGTAGTGGTCCCAATCCTGCGATCCTTACTCACCGAGTAGTCCCTTTGAAATAGAGACGACTGCTCACGTGAGTAAGGGATGCAGGATCAGGCCTGTCTACCAAAGAGGCTGAATCCTGAACCGGAGAGGACATCATGGCCTCTGAGCATTGTGAGACACCCACGCCTGGTCCAGCAGGAGCTAATCCAAGGGCATCACAGGGGAAGACAGTCCAGGCTGAGGCACCACACCTGCAAACAGGACACTGAGCACAGACCACGGAGAGCAAGGCAGTGGACAAAAAGGATGCTTCACTCAAGCAGAAATTCTCCTGATTCATCCCTAGTCCACCCATCTCATGGATACTCCCAGGTCTTCACAGAGATCCTTCTTAACCCCTCAGTCCTCCCAGCAGGCTCCTGAAAACAGTATTGGGAGAATGAATGCCAACTGTCTTGGGAGAACTCCCAACCTCTAGCTTGGTCTTCCAGCTACAATTAACATAACTTTAGGAGTAGCTGATGCCCACAAGAGAAGAGAATAAGCCCACTCAGCTCACCAAATGATTTTAAATTCCATTAATTAAAGGGGAAAAGGCAGCTCTCTTAAGCAACCTTCAGCTCTGGGAGGCACCCAAGGAGAGAAAACTGGCCTCAGACTGTGTGAGCAATAACCTTGAAAAGCTCTGCAGAACAAGGAGGTAGAGACACCTTCTCTTTCTTAGGGGGTCTCCTGCAGGTCTCTCATTAAGCACTCAGACCGCAGGCTCCAGCTTCCCACACTCCCTCACTGCCGTCAGTAACACGAAGCACAGTCCTTGTGCACGTTGAGATGGCAGAGGTGCACAGGGACCTCCACCTTCCTTCCCTCCCTCACCGCTGGGCTTGCAGCCCCAGCCCACTTGACCAAGATGAGCCTGCTGAGAGGGAGTCATGCACTCACCCTCCTCCCTCTGCCCTAGCACAGCTCTGCCTATGCTCCACCTCCAGACAACACAGCCATACCTGGCTGCGAAGTGCCAGTTCCTCGGAGCTGAGCACGGGCCAGTGTTCCCAGCAAAAGCAGCTGTGTGCCTTCCAGTCTCCCCCAGCTCACTGTGGTGTGTGCTGGGCCATCTACTATCCCAGAGGGGACCCCCTGGAGCCCATTTCCCAGCCCTGCCATAAAAACAGTCTGTGCAACGTCACTGCCCACATCAGTCTGCCCAGGGCTGGGCCCTGTGTCGGGACTAGCATCTGTCTTTGCAGATGGATAATTAGATTCCCTTTCCATTTCCTTTCCCCTCCTGATGGTTTCTCTGGCTGGCAGTTCCCCCGCAGCCCTGCACAATCCAGCAGCATTAGTCAGAGGGAAATTCTGCTCCCTTCCTCCCCCGGATGTTGTTCTTGGTTCAATATGAACAGCAGAATGAATTGCTTGATGATCTGAGTGCTTCATTGCAGTAGCATTTGTCCTTTTCAGCCTGGCAAACACAGGCTTCCCTCCCATACCTGCACCCTGCCCCTCCTCCCCAGGTGACGCAGAAATCACAGTGAATTCAATGAGGGTGGTGATGTTGTTAATTGGAAGCAATCAGCAGGAATACACAATCAGCTGTGCTGGTGTTGCAGCACACCTCCATTTATGAGCAATGATGCCAAACACTCCTTTTGGGCAGGGCCTAAAGAAGCGTACCTGATTCTCAGCCATGGTGTGAGATGCTCTCAGAAAAAGATCATAACACCCTCCTGCAGGAAACCTGAGGAAGAGATGGAGCAATGATAAAATTGGGGTAATTTGACACAGAGCTGTCTCTCAGAGCTCCCAGAGAAGAGGAGGACTGTGTGCCCAGATGAAGAATCCACAGAGATCCTCACTGAGCATACAAGATTGTCTGTCCTCCCCTGCCACTAAGAAGTGGCTTTCTGGGAAGCAGTACTGCTATCTGAAGCCCTGATGGTTACACAAGCATCCCCAGGACCTGCAGAGATGCACAGACACAACAGTTACACTTGACAGAGAGGACTTATCCTGCTGGGATCAACAACCTTCTCCCAGCTTCCCCCTCACAGGAGACATACAGGCTGAAGTTTTCAGAGACAATCTGTGAATTCTGTCCTCTTGTACCCTGTGACATCCTGTGTTCTCCATGACGTCCTGAATCCATGCAGAGCACGGACCTCACAGACCTTCAACACAAACCATCGAGACTTCCAGCAGTTCTGCATCGCTGCTTGGGCTAGGTAGCTTCTATTCTGCACCTGGCTGCAAAAATCAAACTGCTGCCTGCTCCACGGAAGGGGCTTTGAAACGCCTTTCAGAAGATTCCAGGATCTTGCAGCTGGCTCTCTGCCCTGTGATCCATGCCAGCTCACTGCTGGCTGCCCACCAAGAGCTGGATGGAGCATTACCCAGCTGTGCCAGGCTCCCAGGCCACGAGGCTGAGACACTGCAGCTGTTGAGCAGTCAATGCCTCTTCCACCATTTGCAGCCTGGCTGGGCTTCCCAGGGCCTGGCCCACCATCTGCTGCCCCAGATCATGGCGGCAGCAAGGCGCAGTGTTCCCAAAGGGCATCACAGCCCCAGCTGCCTGAGGAGGTCCCCAGCAAGATGTGTTGTGGGCCTCCAGCACAGCTGTGGAACCAGATACAGAGCCTGGCAGTTTGCTGCATGAATGAAGAAGAAAAGGTAAGGGCAGCAAGGCAGCTGGGGACCAGGATTGTTCCCCACTTGCCTGCGGCTGTGCAGCCATGCAGTGTTCACATTGTCTCCTTGTACCCTGCCGTCGCAGACACTGAGGCGTGCCTGGGGGGACGCTGTCAGAATAATCAAAAACGGAATCAAGAAATGCTTTCCAACACCTTTCTCTCCCCTTCTCCATCACCTACTTGCTCCAGCAAACACCAAGCCTGGTTACACCTTTGCTGCACAACTCACCACTTCCCTGTGCCCTGCAGTGTGACTGGAGATTCACATTTTATGTGATGATGGGAGAAAACTTCAAGTCACTAAACATCTAAATCAAACTGGGCTGTCAAATGGAATTTAAACAAAGTTTCTTCCAAGCTTAAGAGTAATAGGCAGTAACTGCTGAGTGTTGCTTCTCCTTATCAGGGAGATGTTGACCAGTATGGAAAAAATAAGACTAGTTAGTCTGAGTTTGTAGTGAAGCAGACCAAATGACCTTGGATGAAGAAGTGTCTGCCTCAGAGTCTCAGCAGGGATTGTGTGAGATACTAGAGAGCTCCCCATGCCCTTCCATAATACAGGTGTGAATTGCAAGGTCTGGAACCCACAGAAAGGATGCCCACAGAGATCATTTACCAAGACTGATGGACACTGACAACTCCTGGTGGCTCTGCAGTATCCAGATAAACACCCTGTCTGAGGCTGCTGCAAGGCACAGCACAGTTTGCCAGGCTGGGGGGTTGGCTCAGCAATCTTGGTGCTCTTGTGACAGAGGGGCACTAAGAGGCACCCCAGCACAGAGCTGAGAGCCAGCACACCCCACCAGCACAGCAGCCTCGTCTGCTTTGGTCCAGCCCAAAACTTCATTAGCAGTTTTGCAGCAGTGAGAGATTCCTAACCACTAACCACTGAGATGGAGCCATCTGTTTCCATTTATGTGCTGGCTCACAGGAGCAGCTACACAGCAAAGAACTCCAGAGGGGCTTTGCTTTCTGGAGCTCACAGGGAGTGAACAGCCAGCCAGTTGGGACAGAGACTGAATTCACCCTTCCCAGAGTGACCTAACACCTCCCTTTTGCAATGTGAAAACCTGGGAGGCACTGCAGCCCTCCCACATTGATTTTGTGACCAGCTCCATCATATATCCACCCACAGGCAACTTCTCTGAAGGGACAGAGGGAGCTTTGCTACCAAGCAAAACTACACCAAATGACTGCTCTGCATGGCACCACAGCAGAGGAGGGGTTGATAAAGCTGTTTCCACATCTCTTGGCCTGCCCTCTCAAAAGCAATCTGCCACTGATAAGCCAGGATCCCTAAATTAACAGCTACTGGGATCTCTTTCCTTCTGTATCAGGATCCTGCAGGTATCATGTTGTGCAAAGAAATCTTTACCTAGACACCTTTTCCATGCATTCATTTTTATGTACACACTGCTTGGGCTAACCACACACCCAGCGGCCCCACAAAAGAGCAAAATCTGCCAGTGGTGCCTATGCAGCACATAGGCACAGAAGAATGGAGATGAAAATGGCAGCAGCTAGCATGGGAGAGTCTAAGCACCTTCCAAAACTGGTTGGAGGAGGAAAGGGATAAAAACTGGGGACACCCTGTGTAGGGAGGGCTAAGGAAGTATTGGCCCTGTCTGGCAGCTGAACTTTGGGAGGACTTTGCCACCTCGTTTTACCAGTCACACCTGCCTGGGGAGGGAAAATAGTCCTCTTGCTCAACAGGAGCATTCATACTATAAAGTGGATTGCTTAATTCTTGGCAGTTTGTGTTCAGCAACTACCCTTTTCCTGTGTTTGTTGCTTCCTCTCTGAGCACACATTTTTTCAGAGCCAGAAGAGACATTATGCTCTTTTTAGCCTACCCATGGGCCCTGCAATTCACTTCAGAGATTGCTTCCTTTTGGATGAGCTGGTGCCTCACAACAACAGCAGAGAGCAGCAGAACATGTACTAAATTCTCCTTTCCTTCACAATAAAATCTTCCTAGTCTTGACTGGAGACAGCAGAACTGAGTGTTCCTGGAAAACAATGCTCTTAGGTGAGAAAGGATGGAATATCGGGACACAGCATGAACAAAACACAGCAACAGTAACACCGTGTGATACTGCAGTAGCAGCAACCAGCTGGATGTAGCTGCCACAAAACCAAAATCTTAAAGCATCCTACACAGCTTCATGAAGGGATCCTTCCCAAAACGACCTTGTCCTACTGCCCCAATCCCATCATCAGCTTCTCTGCCCCACTGTGTTTTTGATTATCTCACCTCCAACCACATCCCTCTGGAGAGGGCAGTTCTGGATCACTTGGCACCACCATGCCCAGCCCCACATCAACATGGCACTGGATGCTGCAGCCAGATGAGGGAGAGCAGCCAGACCTCGGGTCCATTCTCAATAGCTGGAAAAGAGCTTTCTAAAGTGTATCCTCCTGTAGCTCAAGTGTCTGGTGTAACAGCCCGAGCACAGGAGCTTCCCTTGCTTCTCCAATCTGCCTTTGCTTTGCTATCACATACTGTCAAGCTGTCCCACTCAGCCCTGCTCTGCTGAAATCTTCCCAGGAGACATTTCTCCTCAAAGCTCCAGACAGAGTGACACTGCCATCCTGTCCATTACAGCCCAGTCCCAGTCACCCTGAGGCTGCTCCTGGGGACATTGCCATCCTGTCCATTACAGCCCTGTCCCAGTCTCCCTGAGGCTGCTCCTGGGGACTTGATGCATTGCAGAGAGCCCACACAACCTGCACATGCACAGCTCCAGGCCACAGAGCACAGGGCTGCTGAACCTGAGAGCCAGGGGAGTCCTGCCTCCTGCAGCTCCCAGCCCACTGGGCAAAGCTGTGCTCAGGCAAGCAGGAGCTGCTGCCAAGACCTCCCCCAGAGAAGGAAAAACCAGTGACCCTGCCCTGAATCGGGGGAGGCCCTGAGCAGCACAGCAGGGCTGGGCACAGAGCCCCGTGTTACCATCCCAGCTCCAGAGCTGACAAACCTCCCACCAGAGGCAGCGCCTGGTACAAAGACTCATTTGTTCCCGACACACGAGCAGCTCCAGGCTGCTGCCGGGACACATCTTTATTGTGCCCTCCTGACTTCGGCAACAGGCAGGGCTTGGGGATAATGGTTCCTTTCTGGGATGCTGCTGGGGCTCACACACAGAGGCTGCAGATGCAGGGGCTGCCAAGGTCCTGAGCCCTGCCAGGCAGCAAGTGCTGGCACCATGCATCCTTCACCACTGACTGCAGCAAAACCTCTCTTGGGGCTGCACTGACCCAAACTCCTTCTCAAAGACATGGTAGAGCTCCTGTGTCACCCAGCCAGCCCTAGTCACCTGTCATTGCACTTCAGTGTCATGGGGACAGCTGTGGAATGCTGAGCAGAGGGGGAAAAAGGGACATTTTTTAATACAAAATCCCTGTTTGTCCACACACTTTGAGATTGTTTCATCACACACAGGCCTGGAGACATTTCTGAGGCAAGAAGGAGAAAAGTGGGACTGCAAAGTCTTGTCCTCACTGTAACATAGTCATAACAGTATCCATTTTCAGTCCCTGCTCCCAGTGCAACAGGGATGAGGGGCAGGAGGGCTGGAGAAAGTCTCTTGCTAGATCCCACGAATGGTTAAACTCCCTGTTTAGCAGTGAGAGGGGAATTTATCTCCAAGCAAGAGTCTTGATACCACCTGGGACAAGGCCAAGAGAAAAGCAAATTCTTCCAGTCAATGTATCCCCCTCCAATACTGCCTACCCAGCTACAGGGAGTTTCTGCAGCCGCACAGCCACAGAGACATGAGAAAAGACTGCTTTTATTTTCCCAGCCGTAGCCCACCACAGCCCAGCATCTCTTCAGCTTGAGCTGGAGCCAGAAGACAACTAAGCTTAAGAGGAAGTGGCTGGACTCCCCCACACAGCTTGTGAAACAGCACTTGGAAGCTGTCCTTACTGAAAAACATGGACATTTACTGAAGTCCAGAGCTGCACCTGGCAGACCAGCTCCAGCATCCAGGATAGAGCTGGGCTTGCTGGACACCAGCAGAGTTCAAGGACTCCAGGCTCCAACTATGCAACAGAAAATCTTGGCCAACTCAAAATAGCAGACATCAAGGCAGGAGGAAGGGCCCTTTGCCATGTCAGGAAGCAGAGTTCTCTGGCAGTTTCTGCAAGTAGCATCTGTCTGTGGTCTCATGAGCTCCTCATCGCTATCTGGACCTGAAGCTGACACCCCAGCTGGCTCCCACCCCATGCTTCAGATCCTCAGATCTTCCAGATTTCTCACTGACTTCTCAGCTCTTAAAAAGCAAAGCCTCCAGGAGGGCTCTGATCCTCTTTTCTGCTGATTCACAAGGCCCTCAGATTCAAAGAACCCAGCAGGGACTCTTCCATCCATGCACATACCTTCTGCACCTTTCCACACAACACATGATCACACTGAGCATGTTTTCCAGCTGGGCACAGCTCAGCACCCTGCAGGACAGGGCTGGACTGTTCATCAGGAACTAACTGCTCTGATATGTGACGTGTCCAGCTGCATTTTTCAGACTCTGCTTTTTTGACTTCTCCTTCCTACTTCTCCCCACTCTAGTATGTAGAAAGATGAGAACGGAAAGATAAAAACCCCCACAGCCACCACCCACTTCCTACCCCCTAGCACAGCTGTACCCCTGGCCATGCCCAGAGCACCCCACTGGGCAGGAGACACAGGGCTCTCCTGGAGCCTCAGCCCCTCACCTGCATCATTCAAAGAGCATCATAAGCTCTGGCTGGGCCTCCAAACACTGCTCCGCCTCAGAGCTGGAGACGGATGAGGTCACCTCCAGGCTGAAATCACTTCCGTTCTCAAACTGCTCCCAAGACTGTGCCACAGATTAAAAAGAGTGGGATGGGTGGGGAGGCAAACCCAAACCAATGGAGCATGTTCCCCATTAAGAGCTCATCACTTCATTTATCTCTGCCTCCCAGTCAACTGCCATCCAAACCCTCCACCCTCCCTCCTTCCCCTGCAAGAACAAACCTGGCAGAAACTGCTTGGAGTTAACAGCAGGGTATGGCACAAGCTACACGGGACCACACTCAAGCCCCAACTCCCCAAATCCAAACCCAAGCAGAGCTGGGAGAAATCACAGCTTGGTGTTGTCAGACAAGCTCAGCCACACTGCTCTGCCTTGTGCCAGCTCCAACTGCAGCAGCCCAACTCTATCTCCCCACACAGGCAGTGCTGGAAATGGTTTGTACTGGCAAAGCAGCTCTGAGCACCAACACCACAACCACAACCCTATGGTTTCTCCAGCACAGCCCCATTCTCCACTGTACAAGTGCCACACTGGCCAAGGTGGCAGCAGGATTCTCCCACCTGGATCAGACAACACAAATGCCTGAGGAACCAGACTGAGAAAGGAAAATGAAAACTCAGGTCACCAGCACAGGGGAGCCCTAAGGAAAAGAGCCTTGCAGCGGTCACACTTGGCCAGGAGAAACCAGACTGACAGTTTAGTGGCATTCTTTTAAAAACACATTGACCACAGATGAATCAGTGTCTCATTCCTGGAAGCTCTAACCCGACCGCAGTACCCAGCAGTGCCTCAGGCAGTAACAGCCACCACACATCACTGTCATACACACATACTCCTACACAGTCCTGGGGTTTTCCCCTCACCCCACACTTTGCTCAACACAGGAAGGTACTCAGGTTTTGTGGGTCTCTTCCAAAATTCCCAGTCTCACTGCAATGGCAGCCATTGGATAGGGCCATTTTGTCAGGAAATACAGCTGTAGTGATCCATACGCTCTTTGGAATCCAATCCAGCTGCAGCCCTTGCACATGACCTTGGCCTCACTGGTGACACAGCAGCCACTGGGCAAAGCAATGCTGGGCATGACCCACGGCGTGACATGAGCTACTGCAAATGCAGTGGATAGAGGAACACGGGGCAGAGCATGCTCGAGTGCAGCTATGGATCACATACTGCATAATTTTAGGCTTTCTTCAAGCAGATGGAAAACTAGAGCTCAGGATTGTGTGTGCTGCCAAACCTGTGAGAGTTTCTTTGGATCACACAACAACCCTGGGGCTGAACAGCAGGAGAAGTACAGCATGACTATATCTCCCAGGAGTACTTTGCTCCTTAGTCTCTTTCCAGAGGCCAGCCCTGGACAACAACCAGTCAAAACTGCAATGAAAGTAAGACCTTTCTTTCATGTGGGCTTCAGCCCTTCTAGAAGCAGTGGGCACCAGAGGAAGAAACCTCTCTCAGCCCCTGGCACCAGGCACAGACCTGGGCTGTACAGGTAGCTCCTCTTCAGCACAGACTAGGAATAAATACACTGCAGCACAAACAGGCTTCAGCAGAGGAGGCAGCAGGCTGTTCCCACCTGGCTGCATTCCCACCAGCTACTTTCTGCCAATTCTGGCTTCACACCTCTAAACTCAGTAAGATGCCAGCAGAAGTCATCAACATAGTGAGGACCTGGTGGGGAAGTGACTCTCCAACAGACAGGCTGCCTTGCTGGGGAGATGAGAGGCCACAGATCTCCTACACAGCAGTGCCTGTGAGCTCCCAATGGGAGAGCTCCAACAGCAGTGTGTGGAGTAGAGCGTGCTTCACACCCACTGCCCTGACAAACACCAACCACTACGTGGAAGGAACAGGTCTGAAGTTGAACATTTGGGCTAAGGGGAATCCTGAGGCTCAAGTGCCTCTGGGAAGCTTTAGTTGTGGTGTGATTGACTCACAGGGGTGCAGAGCCACTCCTTCATCAAAATATGCTGCGTATCCCTAAAAATCATCGCCTCCAGACAGAAATGCCTCTAGACAAAGCTGTTATATCCTGGGCTTCAGTTCTGCTACCTCTAAGCACAAAGAACTTCACTGCAAACACCCACACCTGCCCTGGCTGGGCCAGTGCTGCCTGCCAAACTTTTCAGGATCCACTGCTGAAAAGCCCTGAAGAAGGGTCATGCTCTTCACCCTGCACCCAGACACCCTGTAGAGCTCCAAGCCACATTGTTTGTCCCCCCACAAAAGTCCCACCAGCACTGTATACAGGAAACTCCTGCTTGCTCTAAACTTCACTCTTTTCCAATACCCAACTGTTCCTTGAGTGCATGCACTAACACTCCCAGTTTTCCTAGATGTTGGGGGCTTTCTGGTTTGCTTTTTTTTTTTTTTGTTGTTTTTAAGGTGTTCAAAACACAGATAAAAGCCATTCAGATCGAAAGCTAAGTCTTCATGCAGGACAGCCTAATAAGAATCAGACTGCACTGTATTTGAGTAACTCACAAATAAGACACAGGTAAATATACAAACCCACACCCATGTGTGGTGTGTTCCAAAACCATAGGCTGGAAAGATCCACTGAGGGACTGTTGAATATTCGGAGCAGAAAGACCTGAGGATATGGAAGAGATTCTGTGAAAACATTGCTATATTAAGAGCAGCATAAAGTAACCTAATTCAAGAAAAATCTCTCTTCCCAAGCAAACCCTGATCTCTCTGTGCAAAGGAACTCCACAGACATAATGACACTGGTGCCCTGGCAAAGTCAGAAGTAACGGTTTTACTCTTCCAGTAATACTTAAATTTAACTATATAAACCATTCCCCTGAGAGCAGATCCTATTTCACTGTTTATTCAAGGGCCTTAGAGTTGGACTTTAAAGGTGAAAGCACCCACTCCCAAACTGCAGGGAGCCCAGCCAGTACAGATGTTCTTGCTACAGCAAGCAGCTGCTTTGTTGCACTTCTCTCAGATTCTTTGCCTTGCCACCCTTGCTGTCACTGGCATGTCCAGAAAGAGCAGAGGCTGGGAGAAGTCCAACTAGGCAAGAATGGCCTCAGATATCAACACTGCAAAAGATAAGAAAAGATCTGCAAGAGCAAAGCCTGTGTGAGTTTTCCATGCTGTGACGAGTCTGGGTGAAGTAGATTCAGACACATGGGAGCACAAGGCCTCAGGGCAATGCACTGCTTCACTCCTCAGCCCTGGATTTGTCATCCAGAGGGTGGACTGCAGTCAGCTCCACACTCCCAGGGAGCACAGTCCTATGTCAGGGTGCCGAGCTGGAGCACACAGAGGTGATCCCAGCTGCAGAGGGCTTGTGCTGAGCACACAAGACAACTGCCAGGCACACAGAGCAGTCAGAAAGCAGCACAGCCACTGTGATAAACAGGGACTACCCACTGGCCAGCTCCTGCCAGAGAGGCACAGGAGGGGCTTAAGGAGAAGTCTGAAGGAAAATAAAGAGGACAATTTTCAAAAGAAGGAGGGATGAGGTTAAGAGCATTAATGTGCAATGGAGCATCTCTGCTGAACAAATCCCTAAAAATAGAAGCAGCATTGTAAAAGTTTCAGTGCCAACACTGAAACTAAAATGTTTAATGGGTCCACCCCTCCTGAGCACAGCCATGATCCTTTTACAGAGCTACAACTCTCACTGATTTTTTTGAGGCAAAGATGAAAGGGCCATTCAGAGCAGCCTGGAACATACCTCTTGCAGTATTTTCAGTTATTTTCCTTCACCAACCCTTTTCCTGGACCTAATCCATGGACCACAGCACATGAAAGGCAAATGTAAGCCTGGCACCAGGTGTGTAAATGCCGTAGCAGCAGCAGCCTCCTCATGGGAGATGGTGAGAGCTCTTGCTACACAGCAACTTAGATCAGAGAGGGATGGTGGGGGGAGAGCAGTGACAAGGCTGCTCACCAGAGCCAAATTTATAAAAATACAGGAGGTATCTAGCTCCTCTCAGTTTCAAAGGGGTTGGGCACTTTCATCTGTATTAAAAGAAGGCTGGTCCTTGGTTCCTATTATTGCAAATTGTCTAAAAAAATTTGCCTTTTAAATAACTACAGTGTACAACGGCCTTTGTGGAAAAGCTCATGTTTCAGCCTATTGCCTTTCATCTCTACACCACCAACCCAGACCAGAGGAATGTGTCAGTTCCTTGGTTAATCCAAAATGTGCCAGCAATTTCAGAGGCACTGCAAGCAGGATCACTTCATTTGTGGCAGGAAGAGCCCACAGTTCTGGGCTGACACAGTGGGAAACAGCAGGGCTGTGGCCCAAGGGAGGCTCCACACACCATTGCCATGCAAACACTCAATAACTCTGCCATCGTGTCACAAGGCTCCATTGAGTTTTGTACTAGGAACAAGAAGATCAGAGTTGCTCTTCTGATTTAAAAAAAAAAAAAAAAAAAAAAAAAGGTAAGGGGGTTTACAACCCAAGTCCGCAATTTTGGCAAATCTCACCACTGATAATTCTGTATAAAATACTGCAGCCAGGCCAGGCAACCCAATTTGAACAGGATTTCCACTGTAAAGACTATCCGGTCAGAGTGATCAATATACTCTCTACTTGCCCTGTAGCGAAACTGTTATCAGCAGCTCAGTAATACAGTCCTGATCGTAAAAACAGATAATTGTGGAATCCTCTCTCCTGAGAATTTTTCTGTGGTATTGCTGATTTCATTAATTTCTTTCTGGGCTCACCTGAAAATAACAAATATGGTAAAGTACATGAGATGTAAGATGAGAGATGCTAACATAGCAGGCACTGGAATAGCAGAGTTCACAGAGATGTCACCTTTGAGATGATTACAATAGATTTCTAGAAGCCAGAATGAAACCAGATAAAGAAGACAGTAGAGAAGACAGAAAGTCATTTGACTGTAAACGCTGTGGCTGTTGGACACACAAGGGGCAGCAACACGCAACATTAGAAAGAACTTGGAAGCAATGGAGCGGAAAAAATTGCATTTGCTAGACTGTGTTTTCCTACCAGGCAACCCAAAGGAAATGGAAACAGCCACATAGGTAAGGCAGAGGAGCAAGACAGGATGGGGAGAGCTCTGCTTAGTCGATGGGTGAGCGGAGAGACAGCACCCCCATGCAATGTCAGCTCAAGTGACAGCCACAACAGGCCAAGAGTAATTTGTCACTTGCAGCCCTTTCAGGAGAACTGGGTGCAAAAATCAGATTAGATACCCACGAATAGCTCTTGGGACCTGCAGCACAGCATGAAGTCAAACCTTTATATGTTTTAAGAATCCAAAGATAACTATCTTCAAGCAAAGCCTGGAACCAATGTCACCTGCAAAATGAGGAGGGGTTCTCTTGGGCTCCCAGCCTGGGCTCAGACTTGCCAGGCAAATAACAATCTCTTGGGATGTATTTTCTGGGATTTATTTTCTCAGATTTATTCTCTGTGTGGATTCTCATCCCACTGCTCCTCACAGGTTTTTCAGGCTCAATTTTATAAACCATTGCTTTGCAAATACAAAGCAAGACCTGCTTCCTCTTCTGAAGAAAACACATGCTGGCCTATTACTGCAGGATGCCAGCCAAGAGGTGGGCGGATGCCCTAATTATTTTATTTTTGTGAAAAATAATAAAGAAAAATAGTTATTTGTCATGAAGGAAAATCCCTAATTAGCTAAGGGACAAGCTCTAGGTACCCAATATACATGGATTCACTGGAGCCACAAATAAGCTCAGTCCTCGAGCATACAGAGGGTGTCTGAGGAAACAAGAGCAGTGGTCTCATCCACACATTTCCTGAACATCCACTGTCATGAATGTCAGGATAAATGGATCTGAGTCCTCCAAAATGCCCGATATGTGCTGTGAGCTCTACCTCACAGGGACACACTTCAGTACCAAACACACCCAAGTGCAAGATGCAGCACAGGAACAGCTCACGGGAAGAAGCATCCACACACGTCGCAAAGAACCAGAAGATGGCTCATTAAGCTTTCAGACTAACAAGCCCCATGATATCTCTCATTAGCAACCCCAGCACACACTGCACTGCTGCCACATGAGGGGCAGCTCCAATAACACCATCACTTGTTTACCAAGAGAACAATTCTGCTATTGCCTGACACCTGCCCATGACAGTGCGACCACGGGAGGAGCAGGGAGATGTTCAGATGACACTGGGCATTCAAATGAGGCAGCAAAACGCCTGGCACTGGCTGGGACATCTGAGCAGCTGCTGAGGACCAGTGCTACCACCTCAAACAGAAAGGCTTTCACTGACATTAATGAGAGCTGCTGCAAATAATGCCATCCCACAGCTCTGAGATGGCATGCAGCCTCTCCGTTTGGGGACTGGTCTGCTGAACAGAGCAGGCACTGAGCAACAGGAACGCTGGGCTCCATCCAGGTGCTTCTGGCTTACTCAAACTGCTTTGAGGTCCAATGCTGTGAACATGGTGTGAGCTGAGATGATGGGCAGGGCAGATGAGGCTTATCCAGGTGACAAGAGGACATGCTCCTACTGCACACTGATGGTCAGTAGTCCCAAGCAGGTCCATGTGGCACTACTGGGGTGTACACAGCAAACAGGCCTCTAACTTACTGACCTCCGTGGGCCTGTGCTGAGCCTGTGAAGTGTGAGCCCCAGGGCTGCTGGCAGACTAGAGCTGATCCAGAAGGTCCAGCTGCTCAGTGAACCTGGAGTGCTTCCCAAGCATGTGCCTAGATTAATTGCTCAGTAAAAGCACCAAGTTCTGCTAAATGACTCTTCCCCAATACCCACTGCCCTCATAAATACACACTCTGCCAAGGGCTCCTTTCAAGGAGGGGCAGAGCTCTTTAAAGTAAGCAGCCAAACAGCACAGGTATAAACCTTGGGAGCAGACATGAGCAGTTTCTTTCTGCTTGCTCCAGCTCAGGGCTCCAGGGCACTGCTCCAGCTATGAGCCTCTGAGAGTCAGGACTGCAAGAACAACTGCCGGGAGACAAGAGATCATCCCTGACAGTATCTCTCACTGTCCTAATGACACATTCCTGCTCATCTTGGCTCTGTGCAGTCACAGCAAGGCTTTGCTGCAGACCAGCTGCATCTCTTGCATTAACTCCTGCTGCCTTGCTTCAGCACACTGCCTACAAAACAGGGCAAATACCAGCTCCTGAAGGCTCTGATACTTCTACTACTGTCTGACCCCAGCTGGCACCAGACTCTTTAAGCAGCAGGAACCTCTGAGAATCTATAGGATCTTAAATGCCATAAATCTCACTGACATTTTTTACAGGAGGCCTTGGGCAGAGGGAAATTACTATTGGTCCAGACAGGCATTTCCAATACTGCCTACCCACATTTCCAGGAGTTCATATCACTTGCAGAGACTCAGGAGAGCTTTAAACCAAACAGAAAGCACAGCCAAGGGGACCATGTGTGTAGGGCAGGCAGACAGCAGATGCCTTTGTGACTCACATTTCACCTGAATATGTAATTAATGCAATATGTAATTTATTTGAAAATAAAAGTGGATGTAAGACTGAAGGATCTAAAGAGACTACATGTGTGTACGTTTCA
This sequence comes from Entomyzon cyanotis, assembly GCA_024500445.1. Taxonomy (NCBI): domain Eukaryota; kingdom Metazoa; phylum Chordata; class Aves; order Passeriformes; family Meliphagidae; genus Entomyzon; species Entomyzon cyanotis. Next base: position 7,518,657 of record JAKEPQ010000852.1, read on the forward strand.
CAGCAAGAATGAGCTCAGTGCGTCAGGAAGGATTAAAATAGTTCCCACACTGAGGAAATAGCCAGGAGACATTACAAAAAGCTGAAAGCAAAGTGATTGCCTGGGAAGTAATCTTAAAAATAATTGCAATACAAACTATAGCAGTAAAAGGCCTGGCTTGTGCTTTCATGTGTGTGTTCACACAGCTTCATGCACCGGGGTCTGCAAGGTAAAATGAAACGTAATCACTGGAGCCACATCTGTACTGCCACGGGCTTTGCCTCACAGAAGGCACAAGGAAGATGTTAAGCCCCTGGAGCCTCTTTTCCCACAAGCTGAGTGCATCTCTTTCCCCTCCCTTGCTCCTGCACTGAGAATGTCCAGAGGTCAGTGGGACGGGCTCCCTCCTCATGGCCAGTCTCCAGCAGCTAGCACTCATGATCCCGTAGTTTATTTGCTCAGCCTGTGCTCCCAGCTCCCAGTTTCCCTGCCAGGAGTCATTCTGGGAGAACGGCACCAACTGCCTCGGGTGGGATCAGGCAGAGACGGGCCTTCCCAGCTCCTACACACACCCTGGACACACTGGCTAACAAGCTCCAAGACAAACAGGGCACTCCCAAAGATCCCCGGAAGAGCAAAGGGCTGAGCTGCACAAAGCTCAGGTCTCCCTCTCCTTGGCAGAGTGGTCCTGCAGCACAGGCAGGGTCAGGCACTCGCTGCCCTCTGGCCCCAGCAGGAGTCAGGGCAGGGTGAGCACAGCTGTTACTGCTGTCAGCGATTGCCATTGCGCAGAGAAACAGCCCAGATTTAAGAGCTGAGTGAACAACTGGAGTTGATCTAGTAAGGGCTTCCCACCTCTGACTGACTTACAACTACACTGGCTCACACCCCACAGAGCCCCAGGCTTGCATGAACCACAGCCCAGGATCCTCCAGTGCTGCACTGCCCAGCGTTAACCCTGAGCCTCCCTCAGCCCAGCTGCCATGGCATGGCACCAGCTCGGGGCAGGCCAAGGGCTGCACAGCTGTATCCAGAGAGGTTTCTGCCACCTGAGCATCCCTGCGCTGCCCTGCCCTGCACAGCACAGCTATGTCCCTCTTCCAGAGCTCAGCTTCAGCCTCAACTTCTCTTATTTCTTTTGACTTCAGGAGTGGACAGCTGTACTCAAGCCAGAAACAAAACAATTCTCCTCCCCCTCTTGGCGTTACACCCTTGCAGATTCTTGTGCAGGGTTTCACTTCCTCTTCAGCTCTTGGCCAACACTTAGCCAAGCTTTGCTCATTAGCAAAACAGTCTCTGCACCTTTTCAGCACACTCTCCTCGCAGCCACCCAGGCACTTGGCTGCTGTGATGCTGCTGGGGTACCAGCCTTGTGGGCAGGGAATGATGACTGAAGGAAGGGACAGCAGTCTAGAGATGAATGTTAGCAGATCATAACAGATTTAAATTAATACACTGGAAATACAAAAGAGAAGGAATGAAGAATATCACCCCATTCAGTCCTAAAACAAAACCAGCTCTTACTTAAGTCAGGAGCAACAGATCTGTTCCACCTCCTGCAGCCCAGCCCTTACAGTCAGCTTTATACATCCAAATCTTTCTTCTCAGCATGCACTGCTGCCTTCCACTGCTCATGCTGAAGAGTGTTTCTGGAAAACCAAGTCATGGATGAACAGCAGCACATATATATACTGATGAGGAGCATATGTTCTGGCATCTGATCCCAGCACCACACACAAATCCAGCTCCTGAACACTTTTGTGGGAACAAGATGACTGCAAACCTCTTCACAGCTCCAGGGACAAATCTCTGGGAGAAAAGGAATGTGTAACAGCAGACAAACATTTTTTCCTGTGCTTCAAGGCTAACCACACTGTAGACATGCGCACACACAAAAGACAGCCCTTATGGGAATTATTCCAGTATGCTGCGAAACAACTTGTATACACTTCACAAACATCTGAAGTCACACAGGTATTAGAGGTGCCACACGTTTCTTTCATGAGTAGAGCATTATCCTGTGTGGTTTCACTATCACAGGGAAACCTTTGCCTTGGGCAAGAAGGGGACAAAGCCTTAGTGTTGGTCAGGCAAGAAAGCTCTTCAGGTAAGCAAAGAATATGTCCTCCAGTTCATGTTCTGCTATCCAAGAAGAAAAGGAACAGAGAGGCCATTTGAACTGGAAGAGAAATGGGAATGAGAAAGGAACCCTCTAGACGTAGCCAAGAGGTATCTTAGCAAGAAGTACCTGAAGTATTAAGGATAGAGCCGAGCTCCCCAGGCTTGGTTTCAGCACATATGAGCAGTAACTGCAGCATGCTTATAGGAACCACCACTGTGGGCAGTGGAGTATCCCAAGACAGCTCAGGAAACCCCTTGGACTGAACAGTTAAAACTAATTTGGCAAAGCTCTAGAGATACACAGCAGGTACCCAGCCTGGCCTGGCACAGCGACCAACCAGCTGGCTGAGGTGGTATCTCCCCTGGATTTCCAAGATGTCCATTTTATGGGTATTTAATGAACAGCAACTTAGACTAAAACTGGGCAATATGGGTTCTAGAAGACACTGAGCTCCACCAGTTGTTTCTCTCTCTTGACTTGCCTTTCCTCAGCTTTTCCAAGGAACTGTCCAAACACAAGCTCCTTACATTTATTGCTAGAACCATGAAATGAAGAACAGCATCAACGTGAAGCCAGTAACATTTCTGAGAACATAAGTGGTTGTAAGAGACTCCTTGACTTTGGAGACTGAAAGCACCCAGGGACTGTGTTTCTCCTTTGTTCAAACGGCACCAACATTCTCCCCTCTGTAATTGCAAGCTGTCTTTTGCAAAGCCCCAGCAGTCTGCAGCTGAATAAGTGTCACAAGCATTTCCTGGGGTTAAATGAAGGTTGTTCCTACTTCCTTAACCTCAGCAAGGATCAGGCCCTAGCATCTGCCAAATGTACGCATTTAGTTAATGTGACTGGAACAGCCCTGCACAACTCACACAAGTGCAGCAGAACTTAGGAGTTGCACTCAAGTATCTGGGCAGGGAAATTGAAGTGACAAAAATCCTGTGCAGGAAGCACTTACTTCTCCTTTCCATAAACTGCAGATTGGTACTTGCATTGAGAGGGCTGAACCTCTCCCCTGCCCTGCACTCACAACTGTTTCATCCATTTGGAGCATAAATAATTGAAGGCAGACAGCAGCAGCAGGAGGAGACAGAATCTGTGCCCAGCTCTCCAGTGGTTCCGTTTCACCACAAAGTCCATGCGCTGACCTCTTTTCACAGCCGTTTTCCAAGTAGCCAAGCAGACAAAGAATGGGGGAAAAAAAAGTCCAAGTGCCCAGGATGAACTTCCCAGCCCGGCCCAGAACAGCCCATCTGTGACACAGGGCCTCCTGCAGTCAGGCTGTTTAGACAGATGCACAGCAGAAGGACAGGCAGGGCTGAACCTCCTGACCTGCTACAGTCCCACCCCAGTCCTGACACATTGCTCTGAGCACTGAGCCTCTGCCCAGCTTGGAGGGCAAGGGACCAATACTGTCTTTTACATTGGGCCAAAAAAAATGAATGAAACACACAAGACTTTTCACAGAGAAGTAAAAGCTTCCCCTCCTATGCTATGTCTGGCCAAGATACACTGGGACATCAGAAAAACAAGCCGGGATGTGCTGCTTTAAGAGTGCTTCCAGTATTTACCTCTAGATTCTGTGACTAATTTGCTACTCCCTTTCTGGCAGGCGCATTTGGTAGCCAGGATGCATGACCAGGGTTGGAAAACACAGGGGTTGGAAGAGACATTAATGTGGGGAGTCAAAGAGAAACAGCCTCACCCAGGGTGAGCTATGACACAGTGAGACTATCCAGCTGTGGTGAAATATCCCATTAGACAGCTGCAAACATAATTTTGCTTTCTCTGAGGGAAAAAAAAAAGCCACCTCACCACAACCACCCTGAATTGATACAGTGCAGGAACACAGATCCATACTGCTGCTCCCAATGACTCAAAGAATCACAATTATAAAATAATTGGTTTAATTCTGAGAAGATTAAAAATCAGTGGTAGTCTGTTCTCCTTCCAGGTTCCATACTTTTCTGAACAAGCAATAACTTTCCCCTAGTCACAAGACTACAAGAACTGCTATTGTAGGGAAAACACTCAAGTGAAAGATGGCAATGCCACAAAGGTACAGTGCAGGTACAAATCCTCCAAGCTCCTCCAGCAGAGACTTGGGGAGATTCTGTAAAGACTAAGCTCTGCTTGTGGTCTTTGTTGTACAGTTACTGTACAAGAGAAGCTACCATTCAGATGATACTTCTCATCACACATTTCACAAAACTCAGCGAATCTATTTCCCCCACATAGTTATCTACACAGAAATTGAGGGTCACATTAGGTCGTGTTCAACCAGCTCAAGGCACAAAGAATCACCACTTTTCCCTCCTCTTAATCTGCTCTTGGTCATCAGCAGCTGCCTGCACTGGAGTTGTCCTCAGTGTGCCAAGGGCAGTATCTACAACTACCTCAGGTGCCTCAGCACTGTGCAGAGTGTGACTTTTCAGAGGATGCACTTTCCTGTAAGTCCACCTGGGCTTATTTTGCCAGAAGCACAGTAGAGAAAAGGAGAAGGCAGTTCAGCACACATGAACAGAGAACTGGGGGATTTCCACCAGCCAGTGTTCTCTGGTAGGCAAGGCTGGGGTTGAAAGTTGACCTTAAAAATGGTGCTCTGTGTTGGCACAGTTGCTATTTTAGACACAAGACATGTCTGCTGTTGCAATATCTACTGTTCCAGGAATGCTAGAAATCTCTGCTCCTTTTTTTAATAAGAAAAAGCCAGAGGAGTCTGAATGTAAGTTTTTGACATATAAAACCACATTCTCAAAAACTGAAACACAAAGGCAATTAATTCAGTTCTCAATGCTTCACAATGACTCCACTGAAACCGCTCCTCCAATCAAACTACCTTTTGCACAGCATCTTCTCTATACACAGCCCCCCATGCATATTTTTATTGACAAGCAAACCACTTCAAAATATGTTCAAGTAGAAAAAAAGGATCAAGCTGAATGCAAAAGGCACAGCCCTGTAATTTCAAATGCACTGAAAGAACTGGATCCACCAGATAGTCTCTGCTCCCACACCCAAACAACTTTGCAAGTTGATGGGGTGGGGAGAGATCAACTAGGGAAGGAGAGGTTCCCATCCTCCTGATTTAAAAAGAAACAATGACTTCAAAGAACATTAGAGACATGAGCCTGAATGAGCAGGAGCCAGCTTCAGAGACATGGCGAGGTAACACCCCAAACACACACACGCCAACAACACAAACTAGGAGGCATGATGTGCAAGAGTGTGCCAGGAGACTCCAGTTTAACCAGGTACTTGGGAGGTTTCACCTTTAGTCCTCCCACAGCAACACCTCAGGCTTTGGCAGAGCATCCATCCGCTGCACTTGCCCTGTTTGGTTCTCAAGTCAATACTCTTGACAAATTGCTGGGTTTCCCTGCACATGGCCTACTCTTCTGCACATGGAACATTAGTCATTGCTTCATTTCCTACCCAGCTTCACCACGAGAATCCCTCTTAGTGATCCAGTGCTAAATAAATTGCTAGGAGAGAAATCGTCCCTCTCCAAGAGGTGCTGAACTGAGGTATAACAAACCTGAGGAGCTTGATGACACCAGGCAACCTGCCATAGATCTTCACACCAGCCCAGGCTCTTAAACCACAACCCTTCCCCTGGGAATGCTGGATGATCTGCACACAGAGACCAGCAGCAAACCTCCACTGACTTCAATAATTAAGAGATCATTCCTTGGAAATCAGAGATGGTGAGAATCTACCGTTATTTTTTCCTGATGAATGGTAGCAATTAGGAGCCCACCCTGCAAATCAAAGTACTCTGAACCCAGACAACACATCAGCCCTGACCATGCTGTGAGGGAGAATGAAGACACATTCTCTGACGCCAAATTGTTCTATTCTATGGACTCAGTAAGTCATGAATATTATTAAGACTTTACCAAAGGTAAACCCACTTACATGCAATCTATTGTACTGCCCTCTCAGAAGCTCACTTCATTTCCCAAATATTCATTAAAAAATAGTTTTTTATAATAATTTTTGAAAAATTCAGACAAGAACCACAGCTTTAGCAAATCCTTTAAATTGTTATCTGCTGTCAGATGCAAGAAGATTGGGAAAAAGCAGCACAAGAAGAAAACTCCTGCTCTTAAAAAATGCTAAATAAAAATCACTTACACTTTTGCATGTTCACTTTAAGATAGCTTTGTGTTCACAGCTTGGTTTCCCCTTTCCATCCACAAGAAACAGGGCTGGTCCAAATCCCTAATGAACTGTGCTGTCATGCCAGACCCACTCTACACTCAGTGCAAGATGGACAGATACACACACCCCCCTCCACACTGGGGGAAAGACCTCCCCCTGCCCCAGCAGGAACTGCACTCTCCTGCACACACAGGCTCTTTGGGCTACAGACTCCAGCCCACTCTTGCCTATGCAGCGTGACAAGGGCCTGCAGGAGTTATGATAGTATCTACAACAGACTGCTCTGATCTCTACCTCGCTTCTTCCCCTGGGGAATGTGCAGAAAGGAGCCTTATACATAACCTGCTTCCCTCTTAATTTAAAAACAAATTAACTGAAGAACAGCATGTTTCTGGGGGGGTCACAAGGCTTCTCCCCAGTTCACAGCTTACATGAAATGTTCCATGATGTCAGAACACATTCTGGATTGCTTTCATCCAGAAATAAGAGTTAACAGCAATACTCACAAATAGCTACAAAATACTAGCAAAACTTCAAGTGGCTTGGGAAAAATGCGTCTGGTGATCTCATTATCCTATTACCCTTGGATTTACTTTGTTCTTCTCATCACTGCAATCAGCAGCTCACAAAAATGCACAGTGCCAAGTCTGCATTATATAGGGAAACACCATCTCTTGCCATGGCCAGGTGAATACCCAAGATGCTACAATGCTAGTTTGCTCTTCTGTGGCTCAAAAAGGCTGTGCAGTACCACGGTCTTAGCAGGCAAGGTGTTTGCTTCATACAGAACTGGAGCCTCAGAGAAAGACTGGACCCAAAGGCAAGTGTAAGCCAGGCTGTGAATGGATGAGATTCTTCCCATGCACTGCTCTACTGTGTTAGCCATCACCTCCATCCCCAGCCTTGTGAGACAGAAAGGCTCTTCCAATTATAGCAGACATTGCCTGTATCACGATGATGGTGCTGAGGGACACACAGGACCCTGATAACCCCTTACCTAGGCATTCAAGCTCTGCAGAGAAGGATTCCTCTTCCTTTCAAACATCCTAAATCACTATAAATACCAAATAGACAACAAAAAAACCTGTCGATGTCATCTGATTGCATCACCCCTCCTCTCTCTCCAGGACTCAAAGGCATATCTCCAGATAGCTATTAGCTTTGCAAAGCAAAACAGATGTTCCTAACACCCAAATCCTGGCCGCCTGCGAGGTGCCGATCGGCTGCAGCACCAAGGAGCGGCAGGACCGGGGCTGTGTCTGCGCATCTGTGCTGCGGAGGGGAGAGGGATGGGAGACGTGCTCCCAATACCCAAACGCCTCTGCCAGCCCCTGCGCTGCCTTTCTCCATCCGAACCCGCTCGACACACCCAAAGGCAGCGACAAAAAAGAAACCCAAGCCAAAACCCGGGGGGATGCGGCAGGCAAGGAGCCTATTTCCCGGATGAATGCAGCCGAGCCGCCGCTGTGCCCAGGTAGCTGTCGCATCCCCACGGAGAGCCGTGCCCGGCGGGAGCCTAGCTCACCTACCTGCTTCTCCTCTGCGCGGCGGCGCGGCCAGGGCGGGATGCCCGCGGCGGGGACCGGCAGCGGGGAGAGAAAAGGAGACACAGTGAGGCGACAGGGACGCGCCGAGCCGCGGGGCGGAGCGGCCGCGCGTCCCCGCCGCCTCACCTGGGTTGACCAGCTTGCTCTTGTACCGCATGCCCGTGCTCATGGTGCCTCCCCGGAGCGACGGCCGTGCCCGTGTGCGCGAGGGTGGGTGGGGGACTGAGGCAGTGCGAGCGGCGGGGCCGCCCCGCTCCGCCGCCGAGGGGCCGGGGCCGCCCGGGGCCGCCAATCCCGGGAGCCGAGCCCGCCCCGGGCCCGCCCCCGCCGGGTGACAGCCGGGCCGGGGGCTGCCGGAGCCAGCAGGGCAGCGGGACCCGCCGGCCGGAGCACCGCAGCGATGCCCCCCGGCCCCGCCCCGTGCGAACACAGCCCCGGGCCGGTGCGATGCGCAGGAATAGACCCCGCAGCCATCCGGACCCGGGCTTGCTACACCTCCCTCAAGGTTTAAACGCTATAAAAGGCAGCACTCCTGGCACTCGAAGAGAAACGCAGCAGCGAGGAGGAATACAGTATTAAAAAAAAAAAAAAAATACAAAACCCAAACACAAATGGAATAAATAGGAAATGTGTTTCCAGATTTAGCATCTCAAAATACAGTGGGAAGTCCTGAATCATACTGCAACCGTGCTGTGTAAAGTAGGAATGTGTGCTCTGTCTCCATTAAAAAATTTAAAGAGGTTATATGGAAAGTTATTTCAGGTAAAATCTGTCAGCATAACTCTTTAAGACGAGGCAAGAGAGAACGTAAATGAAAAGCAGTGGCTGCACATGACATGAGAACAGCTCACAGAAAACTCAACAGCAGAGAAGCAGGGAGAATGGCATGTAAAGACTAAGGACACCCAGATCTTTCCCCTGACTTGCATGGCTGCAGGGAGGGGTCATGTCTTCCCCATTTCAAGGACAGGCAAATTATCAGACCTGAAACTCTTCTGAATACAGGACAGGATAAGCTTGGCAGGGTGATGGCTGCATAACTGACGGGCACTGCCTTGCCTGGGAACAAATCTGACACCAATGCCACAATACCAACTTTTCAAATCCTTGTAGTCATCACAGCATTTATCTTGGCATTTCTTCCACCTTCTCATTCAAAACATCCCTCATAACAAAACAAGGAGCCACTTCCAAGACCTGGCAATCCCAGCCACATACATTTTAAAACCACATTAGCTCATCCTAAGTTCACTTTTAGCCATTGATTGAAAGCATCAGAAAAAAAAAATAAATCAGGTAATTGTCAGCAAATTTCCTTGTTTTTAAACGCTAGAAAGCCACACACCATTAGAGACTCTGCGCTACAATCAAAGACACCAACGAGCCAATCAGCCTTTCATGAGTTGTTTTATAGTCTGCCACAGTGTTTTAAAGACAATGAAGACTGAAAGGACTGCAGTCAACTGCTCTTTGATCCTGCTGAACAGTCATTAAAAAAGTTACATGTGGGGCACTTTGTCTCAGTGCTGGAAAATGACAGTCTGGAGAAGGCCAAGTTGAAATGCAGAGAAAGGGATTTGTCTTCCAAGGCCCTGGCACTGCCAACACCTGCAGGAGTTGAAATGCAAGGTCAGAAAGAAAGCTCTAGCCAGTGTCCTCTATCCAGAGAGCTCCACAGTACAAAGACTTGGCTTAACAAGTATATATTCCCCCAGTAAACTGTTAAGTATTTTAACAAAACCAGGTTCAAATGTAATTGAAAACTAACATCAGTCAACATCAAAGGAGTGGTAGAAAGCATAAAAAAAATAAAACTACATTGAATGGAAAGTACTCACATATGGAATCAGCACCTCTGAAAGCCCTTCTTGGACAATTATTAAAATAGACCTCAAATTTTGAGCCAAAATGCTCCATCTGGAATCCACAAACCCAAAGAAACTACAGACTATCAATTGGTACTCAGCACCCCCTAGTAAAAATCTTTTCACTGAGATTTCCTACACAAGAATTGTGACAGTGACTTTAGGCGCCCTGCTTTAAAGAGAGAAAAAACCCTCTGCTTTTAATAAAATTAAAGACTAGATGTTTTTCACAGTCTGCTTCCCCATTGTCCTAGTTGGCTTTGTCGTGCCACCTTTGCTCAGAGAGCTAACCAGCTTGTAACTAACGTCTCCAACTGAAGTCTGGGCTCCTCAGGAGGGGTGTGGCTGTCCTGACTTTCACAAGCACAAACGGACAGCACGTAATTAAGAAGGTTGCAAAATATGATGCGAAATCCTGGAAAAGAAACAACAAGAAAGGTGCAAATAACAGCAAACAAATGATGAGAAAAAGTTTGCCATTAAATCTCTCACCTTGGCCTTCTGGACAGATATGGTTAAATTCAAATCTTCATAAAAAGGGAAGAAAATTTGTGTGAATGCAAATCTGCCACTCCATTTCTTCTTTCAACTTCATTATAGCATCCACTGAAGTAACAACGTAATGTCCATTTTATGCAGTTCAACTCCAAATAAGACAAATATGCATCGCCATGATGCCAATCGTTTGTGAATCCTATCCAAATTCACTCATTGCTAGACAGCAAAATTAGGGGTAATCATTACATGAAAGACACCCAATTTAGTACAGAAGACAAAGTGTCTCAATCCTGTATTTGGAAAGTAATTTACACTTGCGCATATATAAAACACACAAGACTACAAAAGTATGCAGAAGAGAGCTATAACTCAGTAACGACATAAAGGAAATAGCAACATTCATGAACTTGTAAAGTAAGGTGTGTAAAGAGATTTTCCAAGACATTTACCCACCTAAAAACATCAGCAGATGCCTAATGAACTTTGGGAAAAAAGTGGATGTCAAGCTTTGCTACCTAAATTCCAGGTAAAACACTTTAAAAGTTGTTTTGAAATGAAATCAAAGCAGTTTGCAGGTAGACAAATTTTAGAAAACACCTTCATACCCCAAGGTAAACATCACAATTCCTTTGAATATGCACTGTCCACAATGCCATTACAGCATTTCATACATTATCTTGAAAAGGCAAAATAAAATAAAACAACAAAAACCACCCAAAAAAAAAAAAAAAAAATCAACGTTTTCCACATTCATACAATTTATTACAAAACTTCCATGAAAAGTAGTGCTATGGTATATATAAAAATTCAGTACATGCCATTGCTCAGCTGACAGATAGAAATGCCTGTGACAAATTTTTGCCATCGATACTTGAGATCTGAAGCCAAAGCTCCAGAGGCACCCACACAAGTTGTTGGTGTGTGGAGTCTTTATGGTGTGTTAAGGCACGGCGATTTAGAAAAGTCAGCTTTTTCGAATCACTGGCGAATCATCGGCGCTTTGTACATTTTCTCATACATCACACAAATGCAAATCACCAGAGAGGAAGCTTCCAAAGCAACAAAAGCACAGAGAAAGTTCTGAAAAACTGATACGATACATAATAACCTAAAATGGCAGGTGAAGGTTATAATACTGTGCAAACACACATACGCTTACTGTAAACAGGCCACAAAGTCTTAGTGTTAACCACGAAACCATTCCGAACAACCTAGCAGATAAATGATTAATTCCTTAACCCACCACAGTGACTAGTCCAAACAGTGTACTCTTAGCAGTTTCTGAATAAAAAGGTATAGGAAGGATAATAAAACCACATTGATAAGTATGAAGACAGTGTTACCGAAAGAATCAAAAAAGATACACTATTAAGTTGAATAACATTGAATATATAAAACAAGCAGTTTTACAACACGATCTTCAGACTTTGTGTTTGTTTTAACGCAGGTCTTGGTCTGTGGCATCCAGCTTTTGCATTTGAACGTTACCACTCGGGCAAAGAAAACAGAGCACCCATCCACTTAGAGAACCGTATGCTGCTGGGAACAAAAGCGGGAAACAGAGCATTAGAAAGGACAAACTCTCAGCACTGTCAGAGCATTGGGGAGGAGTCTGAGGCCCTTTGAGCAAAGCAGCATAATCCAGGGAATAGGGAGTTTCAGTTCCTGCATCATAGGGACCTGTATTACAATTAGATCAGCTGAGCAGTTTGGTCCCAAATATTTATCACAAATGTTTAATAGGAGCTTATAAATGAGGACTTATTTTTAGCTACATAGTTTCTTAGGCACCCACACCCCCCTCAATCTGCAAGATCACAAGAAGCATATTACAGCTCCTCTCAACAGTCCTGCACACACGTTGACCTTGGCCTCTTCTGTGAAGCTTTATTGCTGCTGAGGGAAACAAACCACTCAGCTAAACAGGGCTAGGGAGAAGGCAGCAAGTTTGACATCATGCACCAACATTGCTAAGGTAAAGCAGGAAAGCAAACATTTTTTCAAGCATTTGTCCAGCAGTGTTCCTGTCGCTTGAAAAAAAGGGATACTGGCCTGTAATTTCAAAAATAACTACCAGTTTTGGGTATTTCTACAGTTACTTGACAATTGAAAAGGCTGCTACAAAGAAAGCAGAATCCCAGCTTTCCCTGAAAGTTGGATCCTGCTTAAAAAGTTGTGTCAGTTTTGGAACTCAGGGAAACACCTCAAATTTTCCAGTCCCAAAAATACTCGTTCCTGGCAGAAAAAAATAGCTTAACCTAAACAGTCATCTGGATGAAAAAATAGAAAAATCCTAGAAAACACTGCTGTGTCAACTTACTTGTAATACTCATCCAGACTACAGCTGGGATAAAGAGCAAGGTGCTTTACTCTTTGCCATTCTCACAGTGGGAATTCTGTTCAATACACAATTCCTTCTCATTTTAAGGAGCTGTTCTAATAACAACTAAAGCATGCAAGCTAGCAATAAGGTTTTAAAGCCACAGTCCATAAACTGCTAAGCAAATTCAATATTCAGATTAAAACTTAACCTGTTGTGCTACATTGCTAGTTCTGAGCATGAAAGAGAAACTTGATTTCTGCCACTGCCTGCCCAAGTCTAATCTATTACAGAAGATAGCTCAAGAAGAAACTGTAACTCATGTTTCAGACTGACAAAAAGACTGGAATTTCCAATAAACATGAAGGCTTGGGTTATAAGCACAGCTGCACACTGATGTTAGCAGCATTACCCACATTTTATAAGCTTGTAGAACACACTTGGGCAAAGTATGTTTGTGCAGTTACAGTGCAGATTCATTTCATTGCTCTTTCCTCCTCATCTCCTTGTAAGGCAATATTTTATGATACAATTAGGTTGATACTATTCTTGACAAGTTTGACCTCCAGCTTTATTAGACCAACCTTACAGTCCCTCATGCTCATTTCACCAAGACACAGAGTCAACAAAAGCCTCCATCAGCAATGTCAGTTCATACCATCATTTAAGAAAGAGGATACATTTCCCCAGTGTGCCATTAAACAAAACTCTCGCAGTAAGCAGCATAACTAGCAAGCACTACATGCATCTGCACCCTGATCGTGTGGTCACATAGCTCAGAATCCTGTATTTGTAAAGATTTTGGAAATCTTGTAAAGGAATGGGTTTGCCCCCCCCCAGCTCTTCTAAGAACACCACTACAATGCAGGGTGACTTGACACCTCTACATGTTTACTTCTGAATTTCCAATGAGAGATATTTGCTTAATAAGCAGCTACATTTTCTCACTCACCTGAATTGTTTTTCTTCAAATAGCACCCATTTTATGTTGTAAGTACAGCCCTTTGAGTGCCCCATTGTCAGCAAGAACTTTGAGAAATGGCACCTTTCCAGAAGGCAGAGGAGTACTGGACGACACCAGTGCCCTGCTGTAGGTTTTGATTAATTTTTTTCACTGCACCCCAAACATTTTGGTTCTCTGCTATTTCAGTCACCCTCTGTTGACTTCACTGTTTCTAGTTTGTTCCCTTTCCTTTGCTACTCTGTAGCAAGACCTTATCCTTCCCCACAGCAAACATCATCAGCCAAGTTCACACTAAGTTATAAAACTGGCCTTTGAGCTGATTTTCAACACTCATCAGTTAAATGTGTTAATAGGGTTGATAACCACTGACTCACATCTACATACCAGGATCCAAGCTTCAAAACTACCACAAATGTTCCCCATTTCTTTGGTAAAAAGTGGCCTGACACATTTTCAGGTTCCCCATAATATCACACAACTTCCGACAGAAGTCTGCTCTCTAAGGGTGCAAAAGCTTGTGCCCACCCAACAATGCAGGGTTTGCTGAACAACTCCACAGTCAGAAGAGCTGAGGAGAGCTGGAGGCTCGCAGCACTCTCCTGGTCTAGTTTCTAGCCAGAGAAACATCCACTGGCAGTGCCAGGCAGTTGTTCCAAATACTACAGATTTGCCCAAGCTTCACATTCTCTAGGCTCTCAATTTCAGCTGCCAAAAACTACAACATCATCTCTGCTTCCTCAAATGACATTTCTCATCAGATCAATTCAGCATTCAGCAGCATCGTTTTAGAAGGCTGGTTGCTATGACAATGCTTTGTGTTGTTCTGTTAAATGATGTCAATTCAGTGGCAGAAAGACAGAGCTGTTTCGTGTCTTTAGCACGGTTCTTATCAAGAACCAGTACAGTGTTAATGTGCTCAGGAGGCTTTAAAATACTTGTGGAAATCACAAGCCATACAAAAAGAATTTTCAACATCCTACAGATACTTTAACTGCAAGATGCTTGGGGTTTTTTTTTGTGTGAACATATTTCCCTAACTATAACTGTATTTCCAGATGGCTATGTTAGCGTTCCACAGCCTGGCTTCTGTTACTGATTTGTCCCAGTATGATCTTGAAACTGAGTGAAGACAGACAAACCAGATTTGTAAGAATAACAAGAGGAAAACAGCTTGCAAAGAGATATACTTTGAGAAACAGAGAAAAGGGGAGAAACATCCACCAATAACCATTTCATATGATACAATTATTCCAGCTTTTCATAACAATTGCTCATCTGAGATGGACAAGCTCAGAAACTAGTAAATGTGCTATTGGAGTTACTGCAGGCTTATTGCAAAAGCATTTCATATTTGAGCACCCAAATAAAACTAAACCTGTTTTAGGTTTTGGTACCTCAGTCCAATCTTTCTCTTCAGTTCCTCATGTGAACTGTCAAATATAAGAACCAATCAGCTCCTTACACTTTACAGCAGTGTCTTGTGTTTTACATGCAAAAAAAAATCTGAGGAAGATTAGTCAAGTGAGTATATCAAAAGTCAGGATAAAAAATTTGTTACTGCTGATTCTAAGAATATTCTCCTGTCTAGCTGAGCTCTCCTTGCCTGCTCTACCTGCACTGTTTGTACACAGAGGCTATGAAATGTTTAGAAGAAACAGACAGAAAGTGTAGGTCAACACACCTTTGTTAGGGCTGCACTCAAAAGATCCTAATCACCACAATCTGTTCTCACAGGCTTTTGTCAAAAACTGCAGTTGGAAACAGGAATGACTAGTGTGACAAAATCCTCTTCCTTTCCTACCTCTAACCCAGTCTCCACCAGCATTCATCTCCATTCCCTTTCAGGATTCTACTGCTCCACAGCAAGAAGTCTGTCCACCTTCTTTGGAAACCTTGACCATATTCCCTGTGTGTAATCTTTGCCTTTGTCACTCCCCTTATTCTTCTCTTACTCCAGCCTTGAAAGTAAAGGAAACTGCATGAAGTAAATTCACCCTTTGCTCTTTCCACAAAACCTTTAAAGAAGTCCTTATTCAAAAGGGATCAGGCAAACCAGACCTTCCAGTCACCCCATCTGTGTAGCACTTTCTGGACTCATCAGTCTTTTTGGCAAGGATTTGAGTTTAGTCCTTTTTAGTCATTATACTCCTCCTAGAAAACCCCAAAGCATTCAGCAATGTCCTCCCCACCCCAAAATACATCTGAAATCAGAAGTGGGTATTTCACATATTTGGATATTAAGACATTTCGTTACCCCACTGTTTATTCTCCAGCTCTTACCAATGAAGATCTTTACCATACCATACCACACCACTCTCTTCCCAAAATACCTGAAAAAAATCTTTATTTTTTTGTGCTTTATATAGGGGGAAATATTTTAAGGGGCTTTTGAAGAAAATACAGAAATTAGGTAGGTATCAAAATAAAAAGTGTGAAAATACTAATTTTTATATAAACTCCATGTTTATAAATTCATGTATTTTTCTCAGCACAAAGTTAGGGTGCAAAAGAGCAATGGGAGGAGAGACCATGCTTTCAGTAGTACAAATGATCCTTTAAAGTTCTTGTAAAACTAGAACCTGAGAGATGTTCAAGATAAACTGTGACAGAACAAGAAAAAAGATTAATACCAACTACATTTAAATTTGTTGGCAGGTTGGTTATGTTAACCACTGTGTTAATTACAAGTTTCCTGGTTTCTCCAGAAATAGCGAGTTCAGTAAAACACAGCAAATATATCTGATGGGAATGCTGGAGGTTGAACTCATCACTCACTCCTCCTAAGCTGCAAAGTCAGTTAACATGCATGAGAGAAACCTCCCTAAGGCTAAGCTCTGGATGAGGATTCACTTCAGCATGCTGCCAGGATCATACAGCAACACCCTGGTTTGGCAGGACTGAATCTGCAGTTCTGACTGTGCATACTGGCCAACAAATTACACTAAACATCTATCTATCTATGGTAGTAAAAAAAGAAGTTCAAAAGTCCTTCCTGAAAGCAATCTGTCAAACACAATTTCCACAGCAGCTGCAGCAATGTAGCTTAGCAAATTCCAAAGAAACAGCAGGACCTCCACGTATGAGGATCTCATTCAAATCCTTCTCAAAATCATCCATAATCAGTATTTCAGACCAATTAACTTGACCTCAAGATTTAGTTCAAATCACAACAAGATCATGGGAACACTGTTAAGTCTGCAAAGTCTCCTGCTTAACACCCAGAGTGGTGCAAGCTGCACCCCAGATTAGTGGTGTGAGGAACCACTACAGAGGAACATCTCCCTTGGACAGACATGAGCATGCTCAGAACTCTGTGTACTCATGTAGCCATGGCTGCAAATTCAGCCTGGGACAAACCATGCTCCAGTTCCTTTTTATAAAGGCCATATCCAGTATTGCCAGAAGCTGTTAAACACTGGGGATCTGGGGCCATTTTTGTCTAACCATTAGTGGGAATAGTATGTCCCATCAGCCCTCAGATACTGACTTCACAGCAAAGCCAGCATCTAGGAATTGAAGAAAGAATTCTGAATATATTTGTACCCCTTGCCATCCTCTGCTCTGCCAACAACAACTGTGGACAAGGTTATTAGATTTGTGGTGGTGTTTTTACTTACTGAGTATCAGTTTTAAGGTGTCACGTGATTAAACATGATTTCTAATTCACACAAAGAATTGAGCTCCTTAGCAAAAAACAGTAACAATAATTTACATTAAAAAAGCTTTCCTGCATCAAACAATCATTTCCACAAGTGGTCAGAATTTGGCCATATGATAACGAAGTCACTGTGAAAACTTGGAGCCTTCAATTCAGCCTATAATATTTAACAATATTGAACAGGCTGCAAAATGAGCAGCTCTTGTCTGGGGAATGAGAGCTTTCTGTCAGACACTGCGATCACATACCCCATGTGGTCAGCCACAAAATTATCCTCAGTGTTTAGATTTCCAGCTCTGGGAAAACATATCTTAGTATGGAAGTTGGAAAACGTGATGTGAAGACTCCTCTATCTGCAACTGTTGAAACTGTGACAGTAAGAAACCTGAGACTGAATTATTTATTTCCCCATAATATCTTTGAGTACTTCACTCAAAGATAACAGTGCACATACCAGTAAAACCATCAACTCCTGTTTGGGCTAAGTCAGAATCCAGTGAATAAGTTTATTTCTTAATTATTTTTTTCTTCTTTTTATGTAAACAGGAAGACTGAAGGTTCACATAAAGGCAACAAAAAATCTCCTTATTTTAGGCTTGGAATGTTGGCAGCTGACACAAGGTCATAAGGGATAATATAATCCATTTTATTCAAGCTTTACATTCCACAAGACCAGCAATCACAACTAGAGTATTAAACTGAAGTATTAAGCAACAAGACTCCTCATACCCTTCCGTCTTTTTTGTTCTTGCATTTAAAAGAAAAACTCTACCAGAAGAAAGAATGAGCATGTGCTACAAGAATTTTTTCTTCACTCACTCTGATCCCCTAATACATCACACATACCATCAAGGGAGTCTGGATTCACTACACCTGACCAGTTTGTAAAATTTTGTTTGGCTCTTTGAGAAAACTGTTAAAAATTCGTCAGCCCACATACCCCAAAACACTCTAACTTTTGTTTACATATAATCAAATTCATTTTCTGAGTAGCTTGTACTAACAGAAGCAAAGCCTGATGATCCAAAAATAAGGCATTGAAGAGAAGCACTTACAGGTGTTGAAAACAGCTGGAAAGGTAACACTGGCATAGATCTTTTCTAGTCTACCCAGAGTATCACTTTTTTTTTTCTGTAAGTACTGTAAATGCAAGTCCAAAGTGCAAAATTAACAATAATCATAGTGAAGACCTTATGTAAGAAGACAGAACAAGTCAGAAAAACAATACCTGATGCATCCAGATGTTAAGCTTCTTAGTCATCACCAGGCTTCATCCTCATTTGGGCTTGCATCTGGGCAATCATCTCCTGCATGCGGCGCAGCTGGAAGAGAAAGACACCCAAGTGTTTACAACAATTTCATGAGAAGCCCAAAAATCCAGGAAACTGCATGTTTTTCTTCCATGGTAGAACACAGATCCTATTTGCCTCTTCACAAACTGGAAATGTTCAGTAATTTACGTAACTGAATACTTTGGTTTTCCCCATCTCATATTCTTCAGTTCATTATATCTAACTTTCACAAAAGATTTGTAAGAATACTTAAAATGAAGCAACTGAGTCCAAGTCTTTTGAAGCCAGCTATGTTCGCAGACCTGTGAATCAACATTTAATCCATAATAAGGAAAGCATGTCCTTTAGATGTGCACAGAGCTACAGCTGAGTGAGCTGAAGGAGTTTTGTTCTGATACAGGTGCTCAAAGCATAGTATCAGTTTATCCTGTTACTACCAGAAAACTCTGCAAATTTTCAGGCGGCAGTAACAGCCAAACATGAAGACAAGATTCAAAAACTATTCCAAAAGAGAAATAGAATGATGTTTAGAAAATTTGGAAAGCCAGACTAAACATATTAAGCACCAATATTTTTTACATCTAAACAATGACTTTTCCTGGAAAAAACTGTTTTCTTAAGGCATTATTTTCTTACAATACTTAAAAGTTAGTTTCCATCACATAACAGGGCAGATATATACAATGATTTGTTGCTAGTTTTTGTTTGGTTTTTTTTAATTAACTGGAACAAAATTTCCTAAGAAAGAAGAAAGAACACTAATACGGATTTTCAAAATATATATGCAAATACCTCTAATTTGCTTTACAAATCACTGGGTACTTCCTTCCAAATGCAGGTGGGGAAGCTCCACACACAAAACTACAAGTGCCCCATTTTACAAAGTGGGAAGGAAATAGGCTGCTACTTCCACACATATTGTATAACCTATGAGTCCATCTCAAACCAGAGATCATGTAAAAATATGAGACTTGTACAGCAAGTTCTTTTTTTTAATTAGAGAATTGCTTGCATTTTTTTACAGGGCGAAAACTAACTGAGAAAGCACTGTGTCTAAACAATTATACTGTATTTTCACCTAGTCAACCACATTAACTATCGTGATACTCATTACTCCACCAGGTTCAATGCAAAAGAACCTGAGATAAAAGCTTGAGTACATGTGTGTGGTGTTGAGCAGTTGTTTCATTTTGTTAAAAAAAAAAATAGAACAGAAAGAAACATCACATAATGAGAAAAATTAACTGTGGGTGCCTATATCACTTTTTCTTGCCTGCTCTCAGATACAGATTTAGGAAAGGGTAAGGACCTGCAGATTAACTAAAGAGTAAAAAGATTGCAGCACAGCTAGCAGTGCCAGAGCTTGCCCAAAACTAGCTGGCTTATGTACTTATCCTCTTGCTGCAGCAGCATGGGGTTCAGGAGAGGCTAATTCAGGTTCCTGTGACTGCTGCAGAGATGCCCTCTAACAACAGGAGATTTGCACAGGAACAGCATGAGATACAGCTAAGTCTGTGAGGATTGTTATAAACCCATCTACATCTTTCTGCTAAATCCTTAAAACAAAAAGCTTCTGATCAAGAAGATGGCATAATGTTGCAGGAAGGAGGAAAAAAAAGATGGAAAGTTCCTGAAATGAGTGTTGCATTGATTTCATGATAAAAGAAAAAATAAAAGCTTCAAAGATCAATGTGTAAAAGTGTAAGACACCTGGTCTTTTGAACTGCCTCTCTACAGATTTACCATCAGAATAAAACTAGCTTTTTGGAAGCTCTCCTACTTGAGCTTTCCCAAGAGCACTCCAAGCTGAGCCATGAAGCATTCCCAAAATAGAAACCATTCAGTAATCACAGAGGGAGATACTGCTGTACATATATTACAGTGATTGCTCAAACGCAGAATTCTGCTAATAGCCAACATAATATTTTAAGACTTAAATACAACATTGAGAATTGCATTTTCTTAACCTTAACTGATAAAAATATGCCCATACCACAAAATAAATCAGATGCTGCATATGACACAAATATGCATATGGCACAAAAACACCAGGAAACCTACCCTGCTCTAAAGTTAAGATTGCAACAAAATTTTCCTTTTCCATTCTAGAATAATTTAGTAGAAAAATTTTCAGGCACAAGGCCTGTGAAAAAAACTAGGGACATTGTTGTAAAATTAAAATAAGAGAATCAAGCTGTACAGTGCTCAAGTGGTAACCCTGACAGTCTCTTCAACAATTTCTCTTCATGTAGAGGACAGGATACAAGAGCCATTCCTCTACATTACAACACAAACCAAAACCAGCTCATGTTCACCTTACTGGACCTACTGAATAGACAGAAAAAACCTCTGCTCTTAATAAAGGAGAATGGGGGAAAAAAAAAAAAAAATCACACCAAAGACTGAAATCGATGTCACATCAACATCAATGTTCCCTTTGCTGTTGGGGACTGCAAGCATCAAGGGCAGAAAATGACTTTGATCTTGCTCAGCAGCAAGTCCTCTCACTTGCAGGAGCAGCATTGATATATTTGTGTTCATCCCCTAAAGAACGGATGCTACAACAGGACAGCATAGGGCCAATGCACATCATGAAAAGGAAGCTAGGAAACAATGTTTGGAAATCTGTTAAATAATTCCTGTGAATTCTCAGATAACAAAAGGCAAAAGAATAAATGTAACCTTGGTATAAATGCCCCTTAGTTTACTTTTGTCAGGCCTACAATTTAGTTCAAATGATCATGTAACTACTGCAGCAAAAGAGAAAGGAAACAAACATTTAAAATGAGAGCTAAGGTTAGAGAGCTAAAAGTGAACCATACATCTTGTTAATAGCTTCCATGCCCTTAACAGAAACAGATACACAGCTCTGCTTTGCCTACAGGATTTCATCACAATGCCAACAAACACTGTTTCTGTTTGAACAACATGAGTGGCTTCTCAGTGACCAACATACTGGTATCAAAGGAAGAGAAATATTAAGAAACAAGCAATATTTACTTCCCACTGACATGTTTTCCCTCTACCAAGTCTGATTATTTCTGCCCATGCCTTTACATAAGAAAGGCGTAAGTGAAGAGGCTGCATGAATAGGGCAAGATGGAAAACTGCAGACAGTGGATTTTTCTAGTGAGTGTTCCCATTATAGTCCTTCTGATTAAAAATACTTCCAATACCAAAGAACACAAATAATTTTGTTAACTGAAGACAAGAAAAATACTCCTGATAAATTAGAACTGGGGCTACCATTGAGATAAATGTCTTTCATAGGACATATTGACAAAGAGCAGAAGCCACTATGGCCACAGCCACTGCAGTACATGAGCAGCATGCACTGTTCCTTCAATAAACAGCTCAAAAGAACAAAAAAAAGCAATTGCTCAAAAAAACAAAAAGGCTTTTTCATTATACTCCCTTAAGGACTGCCACTGCTAACTGGTTACTAATGGTTTTCATCCTAGGAAGTTCTCCAGGACTAAGACTGCAGCACTTCACAGAGCAAGGCTGAAACATTCTGCCCCCTGCACTGGGCAGTGACATCCCACAAAATAAATTCTACTTCAGACCTGTTTTTATTTCCTTCGGGTCTGTAGGCCTTCATCAGCAGTCATGCAGTTTTTTCCCATAAAAGTTTGCCCCTTATCTTTCAAGACAGTGCTCTCACAAACCCCTGCAGCACCAGCAATTACCTAACACACTGGTCACCTCCTCACGTCCCCACAGGGCCACCACTGGCCCCCAGCCTGGTGGCCCCCAGTGCTGGCCCCCCTCCTGACTCCCACACTGTCCCAGGGCTCTTTATCTCATCTGCCAAAGGGTTACACATGTTCAGAAACTGGAAGGACAGAGAGAAAACAATTTCAACATTGTGTTCATTCTACTATATACAGCCCACTGCTGACCAACTCCACTGAAGACAGCAGAGTGGAGGGATTTGCTCACTAGAGAAACTAAGGAGGTTTATTGCTTGCTGTTTCCATGTATTCACAGCCCTAACATTTTTTCTGGAAGTACGACCTCTCCAAACTTCAAAAGGTTTTTATTACCAAGACGTTTCCAGAGTAGGAAAAATATGGCATAAAACTACAAACTTGAAGTTTGTGCCCACTTACACTACAACATCAAAATAATCTGCTCTGGAGCATATTTACAGCAAGGAACAAGAGTATCTTTATTCCTATTTTCACTTTCCAGCTCTAAAAAACAGGTCATCATTTGCAAATGAGCAAAAGTACAACCAGACTAAGCAATAAATCCAAAATGTCAGA
Source organism: Entomyzon cyanotis (assembly GCA_024500445.1). Classification (NCBI taxonomy): domain Eukaryota; kingdom Metazoa; phylum Chordata; class Aves; order Passeriformes; family Meliphagidae; genus Entomyzon; species Entomyzon cyanotis. Next base: position 7,541,331 of record JAKEPQ010000852.1, read on the forward strand.
TTAGCAATTCCAAATTGGCTGAACTGGGGACCACATCCTTTGGCATAATAAAAGACCATTTAGCAAAAGTGATGCCTTGATAAAGATGATCCTGGCACTAGTTCAAGCATTCATTCCTTCCAAGGTTATATAAACTTCACAAAACTGTAAATAGAACATCAAGCACCGTTACTGATGGGAATACAGAACAGGAGGGGAAATGGATATTTGTTTTCTTTGTGAAGGCCATGGAATGCAAGCCCATTTCCTCTGTGCCTCTTTCCTCCACAGATTTTTCCCAGTCTGAACCTTAGGGATGATTTGGAGATGAAGAGACTTCATACCAGCTTATCTACAGAAGATTCAGCAAAGCTTCTTGATCTCTTTGGAACAATAGAATGCAGAAGTTAAAAATGTATTTGTTTTTTCAAGTCCTAAGCTAATCCCCTGCAACTTCAGCAGCAATTATTTGGAGATGATTAGCCCCAGAGGAAATTTTCAAAGACTGTTCCCCAAGAAATTCAAAATTTTATCCCTTTAGCCATATTATATAAAAGACAGGTTACATATTTATATACTGGTCTATTTTGACCACTCTGTGTCAATGTATAAATAGAATTATATATAATGTGCCTGTCATATCAACAGTTTCCAGGGAAAATATTTATGGTAGATTTTTTTCAGACATAAGTCCTAAAAAAATAGTTCTACAAGGATACCCAACATTCTGCTTAACTACTAGGCATGTACAATTTACATAGTTCAAATAACAAGAGAAACAGTTACAACTTCAAGTCTACTTGTCTGCTTGGAAGTATTAAGGAAGAAAAACAAAAGAACATTTTCAAAAAATGCTCTTGACATTTCCAAAGCATCCAGTACTGTTGGCTATCAGCTCATGGGCTACTGTTGCCTTGCACACACCCCAGTAAATGGGAGGCAGTTAATTTGTGTACAGAACACTTGCAGAAGTTCCACTCTTGCACGTGCACAGCCATCAACTGTGCTTATGCTGCTGAAATGAAGTTATATAGTGATAAATATGCAGCTCACTCAATCTCCAGCAATTCATATTATTAACTACTAATTATGGTGGTAATCAGCTGCTTCTGCATTTCCTTTTAGGAAAGTTTTTTGCTATTTATATCTACATGCCAGGGTTAGCCAATAGCTAACCAGGGTTAGCTATTTTTAAATATGGATGCTATAAGGGAAAAAGGAAATGCACAGACTAAAGTAAATTTCAAAAATTTCCATGTATGGGAGTCCATCTTTCTCCTCAGAAACACACAAAACTGCTTGTAGTTTTTTATTTCTTACTCCAAATCACTGCATATATACAATAATCTTTCCAGTTGTGCTTTCCTGCAGTTATGAACGTGGATCCAAGCTGAATTGGATAAAAGAAGGATAAAGAGAAAAAAACCCCACTATCTTAGAACTGGCAGCAAGTCTTCAGTTTTCACACTGCAAGCAGTGTAAGTACTGGCAGCACACTGCTGGAATTTACATACTGGACTAAAAATTTCTGAGTCTTTACAGCTTCAACATAAAAATACTAAGTTAAAAGGCCTAGCAATTACTTGGAACCAGAGTGAGAAATGAGAGTTTGAAAACACCAAATCCATAAAATGACAGATGCAACAAATATACTATGATTTAAGTCAAGGTTAAGATGAAAAAACATATGCATTAATCATATCATGGGATTTTTAAGACTCGAGAGCCTATTTCTACTCCATACCCTCAAGACATAAGAATAAATTTACTGGTAACATGCTTGTAGTAAGCACTTGCTCATCTGAAATGACATTAGATTGTCAGTCTATCCCAACATAGTCTGCTTAAGGCAGCATATGTAGCTGACAAACATAAATTAATTTCAATATTTAAAATAGCAAATATCCTTATGGAAAATTAGCACACAAATGGAAAGTGATAAATATCCTGCCTACAACCAGGAATGCACACACTACCTACCACCCACAATGCAAGTGACTATAAACAAAACAAGGTAAGGGCAACTTGTATGTTCAGGTTAGGTCTGTCATTTTCCACAACTCCAATCCTACATGCCATAGGCAGCAGCTGATGCAGAAAACTGAAATTGGAATGTAGCATGTTACATTAAAGAACAAGTTTAAGAAAGTCCCTCTTACCTCAGCCTCTTTTTGCTGGAGGATTCTGTCCTTGTCTACCACTTCCTCTTCAACAGGCCTGTTGAAGAAAAGCATTGATAATATAAAACACAGAAGTAAAAATCTCCAAGAACAGATTCAAGGCTCATATTTCAATTAATATAATATCAACAAAGTCTACATGCTTCCACACAGGGGAAATTAGGACATTCTTAAACTCATCCTTCCTTATTGTAAAAGGCCATCTTAATCTCACAGACTCCTGCTATCCACTCTCCATTTCTTAAAATTTGATTTCTTCACTGCTATATGGATTTTCTTTTGCAATTTAATGAAGAGAATTCCTCCGCTATCTGTCCACGGTACAAAAATCAACGACTAAAAAGCCATGTAGGCTATTTCCTTTCTTCTTTAATGTCAAATGCTTTGCTGAATACTTAATGAACAAGTGGAGTGTGGACAAGGGTAAGTTGCTACCCAAAAAGATGCAGCAAAGGTAGATGCAGATTTTTTGCATCAAGTTGCCAAGGACAACCTTACCAAGAATTCAAAAAGAGATAATAAACTACATAAAAACACACAAATTATCAGAAAATATTGTTTGGTCTAAATTTCTCTCTTTAGCTGTATATGAAGGAGCAAGAGAAACAGCCCTACCTAAGCAGATAGACTGGGGCTTATTTAAATGTGCCCACTAGTGTTAATTTTCTCCAAGCTGACATCATTACATAAAACCCATCTTGCTTGCAGGCATCCTCCTTCTGCACATTCCAATTAAAAGCATAGAGAAAAGGGGATGGATACAGAACACACAGCTGTTTATAAGCACAGCACTTTGCAATATATTATTCCTCTTCAAGAAGAGCATTTCACACAAATTTCAGAACTGCACAGACTGAAATCTCATCAGAAATAATTGTTTACAGGCAGGATAGGTTAGGAGGAAGAGCAAGGCCAATGTCAGTGGGCAGTGAGGAGCAGCAGAGCCCAGAGGCAGCACACACTTACTTGCCAGTGCGTTTTAGCCTCTCGGAGCGGAAGTTCTCGTAGTGCAAATCCTGGGTCACCTCCTGCAGGTCCTGCATGTGCGTTCTGGAACATGCAAAGGGCTATTGAATACTCTGTCCTTCTCATCAAAGCAAAGAAAAACACCCTTTTATCTGCTGAGTCTGTTTTATACAATGGATGTATTTACCAGAAAAGTAAATCCTTACAGACCAAGCCAGCCAGAACTCTGCTTTCAAGTTAACCAACCTTTAATTCATTCCTAAATGCCCCCACCAATATTATTCAAAGACCCAAAGTATGCTGTCTTCTTCTTGGTCACTAATTACTTCAGATAAGTTGTTTATACCAGTTTTTGCAGTGTTAAGAACCTTGCAAAGACAGTTATTCAGAAAGATACTTTACTTCCTAAAGTATTTTATTACTTTTAAGTGCTGTCAAATATAATTTGTAACTGGGAACTAGGTGGAGCTACTTGGCTCACACAACAGCTGACATTGCTTAACAATTTCCAATTGTCAAAAAAAAAAAAAACCCCAAACCCCACTTGCTCCCGATGCCCAGCAGAGGGCAATCCCTGCCCAGCAGAGACTGAATTTGGAATGACATAACAGAATTGATTTCCAACAATGTGTTGGAAACGATGGCAAAACATCGTTTAAGAAAACACTTAAAACCATTTACGCAGGCAGAATATCCGTATTGGCTAAAATCATAACGGGGTGGGGTATCATATTTAACAAAGGATTTCCCACACTGCCAAGATAATTGCACTTTGCTTTTAGAATACTCTTCACTTTGAAGAGTATTTTAAAAGCCTCTCTGCCCCACCGACTGCACTATAACAAAACTTGAGTTCATATGTAAAGCCATCAAATCAGTACACATAAGGCATAAAATCATTACATATATCAAGCAACATAAAATGTAGAAACTATTTTCTGAATTCAGATATCAGAGGATACCACAGGAAAACAAGCTGTAGAGGACTAAAACTTCACTCTACACTGCCATTGGGGCTAGTTTTAAATTAAGGAATTAACGTTGCTATAGGTCTGCAGTCATTGTGACAGTTACATCACCACAGGAGATGGGATCGTTTTACCATTACTCACACCAGCATTGTGCGCAGCTTGAGGAAATCATTGTGCTCTGGATTTTCGACTTCAACAACTCCCCAGGGATACAGGCGGCCTCGGATTTTTTTCCCCTTCACCTCAATAAGTTGATTGGATCCAATAACAGCAAAGGGAATGCTAGCCTAGTTGAGACAGAGAAAAACAAGTTACTGTTTCGATTTTTGGCTAGTTAGTTTTGTATTTTGCTTCATTTCTTTTTTAAAGAAAGTACAAAGATTGAAGTAACAGGCAGGAGAGGGGAAAAGACATGTTGACAAATGGTCTCTACTAAAATCCTTCCACATCAGAAAGCCAACAAATCCCATTCCAGGCAATGCAACCTCTCCTTATGAGCACCTGTAGCTTTTAGGATCATTTGTTTGAACAGAGGCACAGAAGGAAATGACGTGTCATTTTAGGAACACTTGACTGTTGTTCAAGTACAGTTTGGGCATAATGTGTCATCTGAAATAACATCATGCGTGGAGAACAGCCAACAGAAACATACTTCAGATACAGAGTGAAGTAGCTAGAAAGAGAATTTCAGACACGTTCTTCAAACACCTTTGCAAGCACAAAGAGGAAATTACTTCAGTAAAACTTTGATTATCTGCTTTAACAAGAGGAAAGTTGTTAATTAGTACAGCAACCATAACACACACTATCTCTCTCCCTGCTTGAATGTTAAAATATTTGAGTCAGAAAACAGACTGCAAACAACAGTTTCTGGTGAACAGTGGTTTACACTTATATAAGAGAAAAGGAGAGAAAGTCACGACACACTGTACTTGGAATTCTGATGAAGCAGAGACTGGAATAAAAAGGATTATAACTCACAGTCAACATCCAAAGAAAACTGACATTTTCAACACACTGTAAAATGAATAAAGTACCTCTACACATATTGATGATTAAGGAACTACAGCAACAAAAGTATAAACTAGTAGCAAAACTTGCCTTTAAAACTCTAGTTTGTTCTTTGAACTCCTCATCTTCATCAGAATCTGCATCAGGGAGCTGATAAATCCTAATGCCATGTTCAGAAATCTCATCCAGAACCTGAAAATTTGCAAAAAAGGAAGAATAATACTCTTATTTCACTGAAGTAGAATTCAGTTAAAGACATATAAAATTGATTTACTAGTCTGTCACAAGTATGCGCCTGACTCAGTGTCCAAACTGCAAAATAACAGCAAATGCCAGATTATCGTGGCAAATAACAGAAACAAAGTGAGGTTAATATGAAAAAAGAGTAACAGTAACACAAAGGGAATCATTAGTTACAGCATCAAAACTATTCACCCCATGTCAAAGTACATTTCTGTGCATTTGATACGTACAAAAATTTAGCAGACAGTGCCTATTGCCTCTTGAATCAAAAAAGATAAAAGCTTATTATCCACTTAAACTGGAGAAAGCCATTAAAAATCCACTAAGAAAAAACCCCTGTTCTTAAACAGGTTTTTTCGTCATTAATGTCTGAGTTTAACATAAAAAATACAGTATCTGTATTCCTGGGTACATTCTTTTCCTAATGAAATCACTGCAGGGGTGAGCAGCTAGCATAACACCAGGACTTTGGCAGTTTCAAAAGGTGGCACAAGTCAATCCTGTCTTGAAAACCAAAGACAATGTTTCTACTGCCACACTACTGAATATACTTCAATCAGCTCTTGTCACTGCATTCCTGTACTTTCAGTGCAGGAAGTGTGGTGGTATGAGGAGGGCATGAACAGTGCTGAGATTCCACAATGACTCTCTCCAAAGCGATCTTGGATGTTTCAGCAGAAAAGGGGAACTGTGCAAACCTCCACAAACCTCCACACACAACTGTGTAACCCCACAAATAGCACCTGAACCAAGCAGCTGCACTGCTGAATGAACTCTCAGCATTGACAAAGTCTGGGCAAAATCAGGGAGAGTTTTGAAGTAATTGTAAAACTACTCAGAAGAGCCTGTGTAAGGACTTGTGAAGCCATTACTATGTATGTAACTGGAGATCAACTTGGTAACACGAAAACATGCAGACTTCAAATAGATGACAGGTCTTAATGAGCTTTCACTGAGTATTGTTGGGTTCCTCCATCCTCTGTCGTGATGGCAACTAACAGCTACGGTATAAATGAAAATTGTCCAACCAGAACTTGGTTATTAAACAGGTGTTTAAAAGAAAACAATTCTCTAGACCATTAGCAGAGGAAAGACCATGTATGAGCCACAGCTACTCCCCTGACAATGTTTTCCTGCCAGGTATATAAACATCCCCCACAGTCACACATGTGCACACGCTGAATAAATTACTGTGAGCCCCCACCTACACACAGAGCAATATTTTATGAACAAAAATCAAATTTGGGAATACGTGTTGCCAATAAGCAATAAAGACATTTACACGATGACATTCAAATCAATGCATGTTGTTACTGTTTTGCAAAATGGAAGAGACCTAAACTGTCACCAAATGACAGCAGAAGATGCACAGCTGGGATGGGTGGTGCAGTGCTGGAGTTCGATGCCTTTAAGTAGTTGCATAAAACAAGAAAGCACAGTTAACCTGGCTGAGATCTTCAAGATAAAATGCAAGTGGAACAATAACGGGAAAGCCAACAGCAAGGGGTGCTAGAATAATATATTACAGCTGTTAAACCTAGTGCTTTCCTGAAAGGAAAAAGAATTGCAATAAAAACAAACTGTATTTTATGCTCCTAACAATGAAACAGCATTTTGCTTCTTGAAATCTGAATTTTATTGGCCTCAGAGGGTTCTGTGTTCCTAAAGATTAGCCTTCCCATGGGAAATTTAAAAAAAAAGTCAAAATATTAGTTCCCCCTCTCATGAAGTCATTCTTTTGAGCATGTTTCCTTAGCAGCCTTGCATGGCACAGCTTGTGAAACTGTCTTGCATTTCTTCCCACTCAAGAGTTTTAAAAAATAACTTTGAATTCCAGAAAGCCTAAACAGGAATTACTCCAAGCTGGGTTTCCTTTGCAAGCACCACAAGCTGATCTGGCTGCTTAGTCCATAGCGGCAAAACAAAAACATTTTACTTCAGATTGACGGCCAAATGGCAGAAACATCTAAAAAAAGTAGGACTTCAAGCTGCGTCAGCAAAGCAGGACTTTGATTCCTACTCTTGATTAGAGATTCTGTTGGCCAAGATGCTTTGAGTTAGAACAATATACAGTAGCTTTGACTTTCAAAGCTTTGGAAGCACATTATACATTTGACTTAATATAAACTCAGCTTGCAGAGTGACCTTTGCCAGCAGTATAAAAATAATGAAAACTTGTTTACCTGCTTCCTAACCACTCCCTCAGACTACAGATGCCCTTTATCTTGTTGTACTTAGCCAGTGCATAAATGTGGTGTCCATATGTCTAAGTTAAGACTGTTTTAAAGATTAGTTAATTAAAAGTGAGTTACATTTTCAGTGAATTACATTGTAAAATAATTTATGTTCCACATAAACGTGGAATCAAATCTTCAAATCTTTCAACATAATTTTGTTCCCAAATGCTGAACCAAAAAGTAAGTACCTATGAAAACTGAGCCTGAAGTGCACTGCTGAAAGGCCAAATACAGGTTTTTCTAACAAAAAGTAGCAGCTCCACAAACAACATGAGATAAAAATCTTTAACCAAGTCAGTACAGTAACAGAAAAGGAAAAGCAATAAAACCTGCACTATCAGCCACATTTTCACTTTATTATTTCCCTATGAATTCTTTCAGTTTGCACACAGCACACCTGTCATTACCTTATAGCACTTGTGGAGGAACAAAATTAAAGCTCCAAAGCGTGGACAGAATTTCTCCCAGCAAGATCTAAAGGTCTTTCTTATCTCAATGAATGGATATTTTTATTTCCTTCCTCCTTTCACCCAGTTCATCATAAAGCTGCTCATTTTTGTACAAACATCTCCTCCCTTCTTCAGTGGATGTTTGCCTGCATTGCAGACAAGGTTCATACAGTCACAAGTGTCCCCATTTTTAACTTCCTCAGCTACAAAAGATTCATTCCCTTTCTTGGGCAGGCTTTCTTACATCACTGAGCTTTATAAAACTTGACAGCAATGCCAGCAGTACCTCACCTTGTCAAACTGTAGTTCTTTATGTGCACACATACCGTGGCCACACCTGGCACTGTTGCACTGGTTCATCCCAAAAAGCCCCAGACAAATCCTCTGAATTTAGGTGGAGTTAAGCTAATGTGCTGCCTTGCAAGCATGATTTTATCTATGTTACTTTCCCAGTTAAATAAAACTGTAGTCCCTCTTCAAGAAAATAGAAAATACTCCCAAAACAAACACCCTTGGAATAAAGATCCAACAACCTTTATAAAGGCCTACAGGAAGTCATAGGGTGACAGTCAAAACAGCTGTCATGCCCTGCATGAGAAGGTAATATAAAAGATATCTTACCATGAAAAGGTTTACTCTGGTGTAAAACACAGACTGCATTTTATAAGTACTAATTATCTCAATGCTACTCAAGGGGGTTCTCTATGCTACTCAATTGACAGGCTTTGTGGGGTTCAAATCTGTTAGACTTTACAAATTAATGTACTGGTTTTGAGTCAATTGAACCTGACAAAGTTTGTGATCTCAATAAATTTTACTGGGCCACCTCTAAGCATACATAATATAACCTTACCACCTACACATTCCTTTCTTTAACAAGGTGCATGAAGTAACTCTCAATCAAAGAGGATACACCAGAACAGATTAAATATTTACATTCATTGCTCAGATGATTAGATAAAATAGAAATTCGATTTAAGGTTAAAAACTTGTACAACCACAAATATTGACATTATTCCATTTAATTCACTATAATGTCATATTTGGCAGAAGCTGGGCTGTGTTGGAAAGGTTTGTCCAAAAAAAAAATTTCAAGACAGCAAGTAAATCTTCCAAAGCAAAAAAGAGATTTTAGTACCACTGTCTGGAAAGACAGACAGTCTCCACCGCAACCCTGAGAATGTCCGGGTGTTTCAGATGAACAGATAACCTAGCAGGAAAAATGTACACACAACATATATTTTTCCATAACAATGGAGCCACAAAAGCAACCTGCTCATACATTAGCCCAACTATCCTGCCTCTGTATTAGTGTTTTAGTTTGGATCAGGGGTGCACTTACTAAACAAGTTTCCGACCTCACTGTGCTACAAAGCACATAGCAGAGTGCACAACCCAAATACCTTTTGGATGAAACTAACGATATGCCCTCAGAACACACCTAGTGCACTCCCAGCACTAATGGGCACTCAGACCACAGCACTAGGGGACCCAGTCTGAAACATCTCCACTTCTCCTTTCAGGATTGTCTGTGCCCTTGTTACAAACTGTGTAGCTCAAAACCTGCCCTGCTTGGTGCACTGCTCGCTCAGATTCAGGAAGCGAAGAACAGCCACGTTCTCAGCATGTGTAACTGGTAAAGTACATCAGACTTCAGTGAAGATTTCCCACCTCAAACTTCCCGAAGATTAGGTCCTTGGCCAACATAATTCACCCCTCTTCAGTTTGAAATTACTTTATATTTGGCTTTAATATTGTATGGGTTGCTCTGTTCTCATGATCAAGTGTTAGACCTACTCTTCTCTTCAGCCTCTCCCTCTCCTTCAGCGTCAGGGTGTCAGCCTTGGCAATCACAGGGACAATGTTGACTTTTCCATGAAGAGCCTTCATGAACTCTACATCTAATGGCTTCAGTCTGCCAACAAGTAAGGAAAAAAAAGAGATTTAAAATAGGCATGGGGTCTTGTGCTGTTTGTTTTTTAATAGACCAAATGTATTGAAAACTATTTGTTTCAAGTGTCTATATACACAGTGTTTTCACAATAAATTAAGCCAGAGCCCTTGCTTATCAGCTTGGTTGTGTAAAGTTTGAGTGGTAATTAAAATTGTCACTATATAATGAATATTAAAAGCACTTTCGTTTCTCGGTGATAATCAATGCAGTACTAACTGCTTTGAAACAATATAAAATGCCAAAAAGGGGACAAATTAAAGGAGAGCATTAATCCCCAAAGACCGTTTTAATTGCACTGGCTGACAGGTTGGGAAGTAACTCAATTAACATTACTGCTAAGTTACCAGTTCAGGTGTTGAACAGACTTATGAACAAGGTACAACACCCTAAAATACAAAAGCTCAAGCTTTTTCTTACCCATGCCCAAAAGGAGAGATGAAGTAGAAGCAGCAGTGGACTCTGTTGTCTATGATGTGGCGCCTGTTCAGACCACTCTCATCATGCAGGTACCTCTCAAACTGGTTGTCAATGTAGTGGATAATTGTTTTGAAGCTGTGGTGTGGGAGGGGGTTAGAAACAGAGGCATCTTACATCAGCTTTAAATAATAAGGAAAGAATCACGAAAAGATAAGAACAGAAGGAGAAACACACTTTTATTAAAAACATTATTGGAACAAAAAATTTGACTTCCTAGCATTTTATCTAGTACTGAAGAAAAATATTTTGATAATGGAAGAGGGTGTTTTTAAAACAACCACCAAGTGTCAACTTATGCCTAGAGCCACTTTGAAGTGTTACTCTGTTCACTGGATAAAAAGTTCAAGTGCAAGCTCAGAAAAAAGCACTCAGAGCTGAGACAACACAGACAGGAACAGAAGACTGAGGATTTTTCTGCCTTTTTTTCTGGGGGTAGGGGATGGAGATTTGTTTTTAAACCAGTTGACAAATGACATATCCCGGATATCCTCTTGATTTACAACCCCGACCCTAGAGCCAGGTTTCTATAGTTACCTATGAAAATTCTGGTATTCTAGTCAGTTTGAATTAAGTACAAATACATTTGCAAGTCATGCACTCAGGCATCACATGATTTATTAAGCTATTTTTGTTACCTTACAGAATTCTTTTCTGTTGGCAAAGAAAAGTAGTTCCTACTTAATACAAGGCAATTTAGAATATTCCCTACAAAGAAGTAAATGGAACACAAAATCTGATCACATAATGAGATACACAGAGCAGTGACTAGAGAGAGAAAAGAAAACAATGCATTACTAAGATCGTTTTAAGCTGTTCCAGAGCACGCAGACACCTGCAAACACCATTAATATAAAAGGACACTTTCTATTAAGTACTGCAGGGGAAGGGAAATGAACAGCTGACGTAGATAAGATTAGGCAGATGATTGCGTATCACAAACATGTCTTAAACTACTTGAGAAAAAACTAAGCAGAAAGCCTAAACTTGAGAAATAGGAACATCCATATTTCTGTTACTGAGAAAGCACAGATTTGATGAAATACATTTAAGGAGGAAACAGAGTAGATAACAGAAAAGAAAATTAAAAATTTGGAAAATGAACACAGAATGCTGGCAAATATTGTGACAGGCAGCAACATTTGACCCAGGGCTGCATGGCTGCAAAGGAGGCAATAAAAAAAAGTAACAAGAATGATGAAGAGATCCTAGAGGGAATTTGATTCTCCAAAGCTAAGTAAGCTTTTGGACTGAGAAGGAATAAATCCACAATAGAATCTATAGACACACGTTTACTTCATTGCAAGATTTGGCTGTCCTAAGTCATACTACAGAAGACAACATAGTGAAAGATGGAATATATTGGGTTTTGACCTTAGTGCTACTCATTAGGAACCAGCATCTTAATACCTGAATGTATTCAGGTATTAATATAGTTTAATACTATATACATAGTACATAGTAATACAAAACTTAATATAGTTTTTGTTCCTGTTGACCTTCAATATTTCTCTTAGCTGGTAAAAGGTAATGAGACTGAAGACATAAAAATATTAGGACAGAAACCAAGCACTAACAATGGGAAAGAACTATCACACATTTCTCTGGCAATGTAATTAGTTTACGTGCAGTTTTCTAACTCTACCAGCTACAATTTTCCCTATAAATATGGTGTGAGTGTCCTGTACCTCCTGACTTCCGGGAAACACCTGGCTTATACCACAGTGCTGTCATTACTTAGGAGACAGCACATCCTGTATTGTAACAGCAAACAACACAAACTCTGCATTTAGGCCACTGGGGGAAAATGAACAATATTATCAAGCTGCCAAAGCCCACAAAATATAACCTTAGTCAGTTCAAAAAAATAAAAATAATTTAGCAGCCAGAGAGCAGAGAGCAGCTATCAAAGAATGACCTGTGACACCGCAAGCAAGATTAAAGTGTATGATCAGCTATATCTAACAAGTTTACCTGCAGTCTGTTTTTGTCAACCACCCTTTTGAGGCCAGATTTCAAAGCAAATCTGAGACTCAAGCAATTTTTTCCCTCCCCAATTAGATCCTCTCCCTTCTCATGACAGATGTTATTTTAAGGACATGCTTCTCTCATGATCCCAATGTACTAACGCACTGGAGACTCTGAAAGCATCAAACCTCCCACCATGGAGAATTCTGCTGTTCTCCAAACACATGCCTAAACTGATGCCATGAGCAATCCTAGGAGTGGGTTTGATTCTAGAATACCGAACTCCAGCCAGCACTAAAGCTTCACACAGAATTTAAAAAATTATCACTATGGTTAACTGTGGTTCACCCCCACCTTTCCTTACAGGCTGTTTAAAATACAATAGAAATACTCTGCTTCAGAAAATGTCTCGTACTAAATCTATAACAAACCATTTCCCAATCCAACACTTGTTTTTCCAATCCAGAGGACCTCCTGGACGAACTCCTGGCAGCACAAAATCCTTACCAGTCCTTCTTATGTGACACAAAATACATAAAAAATTTACCTGAGCTCCCATCCATGAAAGTCAAACTCTAAAATTTAGCCCTTTCATCAATACACAGAGACTAAAAGTCATTAGGGAACCTACTCAGAAGAAAGATTATTGAAACACTCCCAGTGGTTGTTGACTTCTAGAGATACCATGCCAGTTAAATTTACCTGTGTTCAAAAACAGCCTTAGTAAAATTCATCACCCTGAAAAACAAATAGTCTGCACAAATTGCAGCCTTCCCAAACAAAGGGCTTTATAAACCTTGGATCACAATCAGCACTATATGCCAGTTAACCACGACTGCAGTAAATGCTCCTGAACACAACATAAGTTCAAGAAGATGAACTTACTCCTTCCTCTGAACTACCAAGGGAGGAAGGTGCTTGCACTGGGTTAGTCTTCACTACAGCTCAAAACAAAGAGTCTGTCCATCCAAGTCCCTGAGACATCCTGTAAAGATTAACAGACTTTGTCAAAATGACAATTGCCATGGCTCAAAGGCTTTTCATGAGATATAAGTAGACTAAAGAGATACCATTAACTGCATCTTTTTATTTTGTAGTATGTAAGTACTATTTGTTCCCGTAGCATACTTGATGTTTCAGATTTGTCACAGAAAATTACGTCTAAATTGTTCTGCTTGGGTCTGAATCACTGTGGACTGACTCTATTCAGTAAACCTCCAAAAAAAAGGGGAAAATCCACACACGTAGGTCTCTAAGAAACATCTGAGCAGAATAAACAAAGGGCATTAGAACACAATCAACAGGAAGAGCTCTCTATAACACAATGCACAGGCTGCAGAGCTCTCAGCTCCAGCGGAAGGAAGCTCTAGTCAACACTGCACAAAATAAGCAAGACCATGATGCAGCCTAGAAAGATGCCTTTGTGTTATTCCATAAGTTCAATTTTTTTTCAACTTTCTAAAGTAGGAAAAGTGGGAGGAAAATAAAAATCTCACTAGAGCTTCACTTTCAAACTTTCATTTGGTGTATTACAGAACCTCACTGTCTTCACTTTTGCTGTGTTCCTACATCTCCACCATAGAAAGAAAAACCCTGCCTGATAATAAGAACAGTGCAGGTACATCATTCTGCCAATGAAAGATTGCAAAACATTCTATTGGCATTGGATATGTTTCTTTTATCTGCTATTTGTTGCTTTCCTGGTCTTTAACTTATAGTAAAGGACTCAAATCAACCTGAATTAGCTTTATGCTCCATTTCTCTGCAGTGACCCTTATTACCCTTGGAATTACCACCACCACCCCAAATACTGTGTCTACAAAATTAACAGCTAAGTAAAATAAATATCATTAGCACTTCTTAAAAGACAACCACATGGAAATTCAAAGTTTTACTCCACTGCAACTAGAAGCATCCCAGTAAGGGTATCTCATCTTCATTTGAAAAAAATTATCAGCTTTCCACAGTTAAAGAGAACTGCCTGAGTATGATTATTTGGAAATTACATTTATGAACCTATTAATTCTAACTTTGTTACAAAGTACTCAATTCCTTTCTAGCTACTTTATAATCTTCTCTCTTCACAATAATTATGCTAGAGCAATTATGTTTTCCAGTGTATCTGCTGGCAATTACTTCATCCAGTAAAAACTGTCAGTGACAGTTAGACCAGAGAGAGGCAATTAGTAACTTCATCATAAAAAACCAGCAATTCTACCCATATTGCTGGTAATACATATAGAAGACAGAGAATGAAAAGAACTGTCTTAAAAATATGGAGACTGCATAGGCCAGAGACATGAAAGTAAAAGACAAAAAGTCTCCCCCCACCATAATTTCATCCTGTTGAAATGGCCATGGAGACAAAAAGCTGACTGCAGTGCTCAGAGAAACTTCTTGAAGGAGAGGCAGTTAATTTTGAGGCAGAATCACAGACACAGCCTACAAAACTTTAAAAACATCAAAAGAGCTTAGAAAATTGAAAGTGGAAGTTGTAGAAAGTAACAGACACGCTAGAGTAGTGTTTGTGTAAGACACACACTTCATTAACAAAGCAGTATTTACACACATACCAGTCCTGGCTGTTAATGGCATCTCCATATCCTGGTGTGTCAACTACAGTTAAACGCAGCTTCACCCCTCGCTCCTCTATCTCTACTGTAGAAGCTTCGATTTGAACTGTTCTCTCTATTTTCTCTAAAATAAAGGAACATTTTGGATTGTTATTTGCCTATCAATTGCTGCAGAGATCCCCACAGGAGAGAGCAATAGAGGAGGAACTGCAAGCTGAAGTGTGTTGTAACTGACACAAAATATTTTATCAAAATACACAAGGTAGTAGGCAAAATTTAACATCATGTTTTTGTAAGTAAACAAGAAACAAAGAACGTGGGCTTACTTATGACAATATGCAAAAATAAAATTTTAATACTCAAAAGCACAAAAGATTCTTTGTCAAAAGATTATTTACACCTCTAACCAGGATTCAAGGCACTACAGACAAAAAAGAGTAGAGAAAATGGGAGTTAGAAAAAAAACCATTTAGGTATATTGATACCTAAAAGGTTTGGGGGTTGTTTTTTTTTTTTAATAACATCTGATAAAGAAAAAAAGGCTGTGTCTTTGAAAGGAAATATAAACAAGAAAATGACAGCTCAACAAAACATAATTCAGAAGATTTAAATACAGCATGAAGGAGTGTAATGGGTGAAGAATGAAGTGATATTAACTGAAAGAACATGAAATTTCATAGGGTGGAGTGTGCTGGAGGAACTGCAAAACCACATTTACCTGCAGCTCCAGGAATATAACGTTCTGGATAAAGATCAGTCAGGAACAGACTGTTAATTAAAGTGGATTTTCCTAAGCCAGACTCACCTACAAACAAAATATTTCAGGTTATTAAGCATAAACACTTTTTACTCCAAACTTTTTAAAGCACCTCATCTTTCTCCAAGCCTACATTATGGAGGAAAAATAATTTGCTCATCAGGATCCACCCTAGCTTTTGATATTAAAACATCAAAGGTTCAGCTACACACTGTGAAAACACCGGAAAAACAGGCCTCCAGTGTTTTTATAAATGTAACATGAAAATTGTAAGTTTACTGTAATAGATGTCACAATAAAAGCTGAAAGGTCATACAGCACTTGGACTATAGATCTGGAGATAGCTCAGTTACTTCAGGGAAATTACAGCTTTTTTCGTTTAAACTCACAAAATCAGGAGCTGTAACTCTCCTGCTGAAAATTTCTGAGAGCTTTAAGGTTTTCCTAAGCTAGAAATTGAATCTGGAACACCGTTGGGAAGAAGAATGAGTAAAACAATCCCAAACTAACAGTCAAGTTTTGCACCTTTGGAGTTTAGCCCATGTATGTTCTATGAAACTGAAAATCATAGCACAAATTATTTAAAATTCACCTGAGAAGTTTCATAATTCTGTAACTTCAACGGATACAAATTTTGTCCTACATCTAAGTAATAAATATAAATGCGTAAATTTAACTGCTAAATCTGAGTTTCAAAAAAATCACTTGTTTCCTAACCCAAGGAATCACAGGAGTCAGCATTTAGAACAATTGGCCATATTATTTTAGATGCTACTAACCTGATCTTAGAGATAAAAATATTATCTGTATTTCTCATCACAAACTAAATGAAACAAGAACTGTACAATTATCGCAAATTACCTATTTATCTCACAAACACTGCTGAATACTGTCACCAAGTAATCCCAAATGGTACTACAGAGCACAGAGAATAATAAGGAGGAACTGTCATGCATCTCTTCTCATTTTCATTTTTCCCCTAACTGCTACAAAAGGCTGACAGAACTGTGGATTCCTTTGGCACATGTACTCCATTAAACTGATTTAATGTAAATATAATTCAACATGTCACTTGGAAGAGCTTCGTGCCTAAAGGACTCTCCATCAAAGAGACTTGGAGGTGCTCATTGACAGAACAGGCAAATTACAGGTTTATCTCTGACACCAGAGTGAGTCAGTACAGAACGGCAGAAAACACAACAGCAGCACCACCATTTCAACAGCGAGATACTCACCATGTGCATTCATGCCTTCAATGGGGAACCGAGTCAAAGAAAGATTAAACAACTATCCCTATCATCTGACGATGAATCAGGAATACAAAAATGTCCTGCTGGCTCCAAGTCATCATCTTTAATCACTATAAATACTCCCTCCTACTAAACGTGACAAAACAGTAACAGATTTAATTAGAAAGTGTAAAAAGGTTCAAAGCTTTTTCTTCTGTTAAAAGTCAGTTGCTAAATGGGAAGATGTATACGCCCATGTAAAATAAATTTTTTGTTGTTATAGTTGTATAACAGTCAAAAATACTTCAAGAAGTCACTTACCAACCACCATCAGTGTGAATTCAAAGCCCTTCTTCACAGATTTCCTGTGAACCTGGTTGGGCAGATTAGCAAATCCCACATACCCTGCCGAGTCAGAAAACTGACAAGAAAACAAAGGTTGAATATAAATGAGATCCCTTTCCCCCTAAAAAGCAGAAACAGTTTACTTGATTCTACACAATAAAGTACAGGGGTATATAAAGCACAAGGAAGAATAGAGAATGAAATAACTGCAATAGCAGGCAGACCTTTTGCTGCAATAGCAAGGCAGACCTTGAAACAGGCTCATTTAACAAGCAGGCTGATAGAAATAGAAATCAGATAAGTACCTTGGGCTACACAAACAAAAGTCTCCCCTTGGATAAAATAAAAATAATAATCTGCAAGCTTGCAAGGAAACACTATTATTAATTTTAAGACGTAAATATATCTAAAAAAAAAAAAAAAATCTGTTCAAATTTGGTGTTTGCTGCTACTACCTTGTATAAAAATGCATATGCTTACATTTAAAAAACAGTAACATTGGACTATTGTAGGGATTACCAAGATACATCTCTGTGTGATTGTATCTTTTGCTTGTTAAGCTGTTCACCTATCTTCACAATCTTTAACTTCGAACACAAAAGCAGGAAAAAGAAACATGCCTGGAAAACTTATCAAAGAGATTTGGGCTATAAACAGGGCAGTCTGCTCCACCATCTGTTATCCATTGACTGAAAACCTAATAGGAGCCTTAACAAGAACTGCAGCCACTTGATTTAGGAACCTATGGGCCACCTGGAACCAGATGTTTTCTTCACAGATGAGTTTATAAGAACAGGTTTTTTACAATGCCATACACTCCCAGTGGTGTGGGGGGATACAGAGGAAATCACTTAAAAGGTAATTATTTATTTGCTAACAATCCTTTTAAAGCCCATCCATGTGGGCAAAAACATTAGACATTAAGGTTTGTCATATGCAATTTCCTTAGATGAAGGCACCATTTTACCTTTGCAAGCAAAGGCTGAATGTCTGGTGAACACCAGGAAGCTCATCACTAGAATCACATGCAAGTTCTGTTTCTACTAAGCAGCTCCTTTTAGGAAACACATTTGAAGCAATAAGGTATCGCTTAGTCACAATTTTAGCACTTCAGTAAAATCACAAGTGTTTTCAGAAGTTGAACAGATTCTAAACAAAATTTTGGCTATGCAGCCATCTCTTTACCTTCACTTTTTCACCTGACTGAGACATGTTTCTTCACTTCAAGTTTCAGACACTGGGAAAAAAAAAGCCATAGTGCATGTTAGATGACTTAAAGATTACATCACTTTTAATTTTGAACTGATCAATTGCATGTAATAATCACGTTTTATTCTAGTAAAATGAAATGTCACGCACTTAAGGATTGCCAGAACAAGCCACAATCAAAATGTCTGCTTCTGAAATAAATTACACAGGAGTATAAAAACCAGAGTGCTTCATTTAAATACTTAAAAATTTCAAAACAGAAATATTTCTTTAAAAAGCAAGATATTAAAATTTAGTATCATAACAAACTTTCATCCATCCTGCCTTTAGAAGGATGGCTCACAAATAGGCGAATATAATGCAGATGTTGAACAAACATTACATTTAAGAATTATTACCATATCCAAAAATTCTCATGAGAACAGGACACCTACATGATTCCCAGGTAAGGGTCAGAACATAACATTATTTTCAGTGACTTCAAAGTGCTATTGCTGAATAGGACTCTACACTTGGCTAACCCATGCTGGACACGAAAATTCACCCCGATGTGAAGGACTATCAAAAAAGATTTGTTCTTTAGTCTCAGACACCCAGAACAGCTGGACTTTGGCAAGCCCTTATCTCTTTACTCAAGGATGTTAGTTGTGCTATAGATTAGTTATCAGGGCAATAGCAAGGCCCTTTCATTTAGAACAGCCCCAGAGCAGGGACAGGAAACACCCAAGTGGCAGGAGCACTTCACAGCTTGGTTTGTTGACAATGCAGCTCTTGGCCTGGGACAGCAGGGAAGTGACCTATGCAGGCACCTGTGTGTTCAGACTTTCCTGTTGGGTAGCAGGAGTCGTTTTAGCAGGATACAGTCCAGTTTCTGACACTGGCAGTTTGACAGCTAGATCCTGGCAGAGACACACTAAGCTCTGGACTGAAGGGAAAGTCGAAGTTAGCATAATTGCCACTTAGAGTTTTAAAGGAAACAGGTCTTCAGCTCCCATGGTATTACATTTGCCCTGAAGCAGGCACTTAAAATCCTGGCAGCTGTGCAGACACCAGCTATCCTGTAAGCAAGGAGAGTTGTTTTTTCCCTCCCCCAATGACTTTTCCCCCATACCCAGCTTGTTTGCTTACTAATGAAAGCCCAATGCACCCATTGCCTGGGAAATAGGGAGGTCCTGATTCTAATCATCTTCTGACAGCCTCTAATTGTGTACTCCGAAAAACATTCTGGAAAACATCCCTTACAAATGGTTTTGAAAACACTGAGCTTATTTTTCTTTGGCCAATATGCAAAGGCTCATTCCAACCTGCAGCCAACCATTGTCATAGATCCTTAAAGACAGTCACAATCTCACTGCCAGAAGTAACTCATTGCTCTGTCCACATCTTGTTTCTAAGTTTGGAAACCTCTGTTGTCACCTTGTCTATAAAATTAGTAACATAGTTCAAGAGTTTAGAAAAGCTCATAGTTCCTGAGTGGTAATGTAGATAGACCTGACCCATTTCTCACAGGAATGCCAGATGAGAAGCCACCCAGGCCAGCTGTCCATACATAAAGGAGAGATGGGAGAACAATTCAGGTTTCAGTATGTATGGCAAATTCTCTACTACTTCTACTTTAAACTGACAGTACAGTCACATCCATCATGGCATTACTCAAGTTACTTGATTAAAAAGCAGAAGAGTCAAAAGTGTTGACAACTAATTATGACACATTCAAAATTAATCTGTCATCTCATAAAAGAACATTTGTTCATAAAATCATCTGTTCCACAAATACAATTTACAAAATGTGTTTCCTACAAGTCAAACCACATTCACCTTGTGTCTTACTCTGACCCAAAAGTTGCTGTAGCCAAAGCATCAGCACAGCTGTTCTGATCACAACTGCAGCTCACACTTGCAGCACACTTCCATGTAGTCATTTCCCAGTGTCTTTTGTTAGAATAAAAATATGCTAGCTAAAAGTTACCTCAACAACAACAAAAAACCCTACAGAAACACCTGCTGTTCCACAACACTTAAGATGCCGAGGTTCATTTGGGAGCTCAGTTGTTCAGCTGTGATATTTTGCAATTCCTAATACCGCCCTCATGAGGTTTCCTCGAAAATCATTCCACCAAACAACTTCCCCGGATGACCATGTGCTGTCTTCCCGAAGCTTTACTATACAGTACAAATCAAAACCTGGGAATTAACAAAATGCCATACACTAAATCTTCTTACAGCACCAAACAACTGCAGCGTTCTCAGCATTGCTCACAAGGGAAAGCTTGGCACTGAACCAGTCCATGCTGCTCACCAGTGACCATGGAAACCCACTGCTCTGTCTGCACACAGCTGACCCAAACATCAAAACAACATGAAGTTGAGTATCTGACAACACTCTGGGTAGTCCCACACCTGGAAATTATAACATCTAATTTCTCATCAATTGTAGAGAATAAAATGTATTTAAAAAACATAATTAAGGCAAACCAGAGCAAGAGCTGTATCTGTTCTGTTTTCTTTGGACTTTCAAAGTACCCTTTCAATCAGTATGAGATAAGCAAAGCAGCACACACAAAACAGTTCAAGGAGAAAGGAACAGGTAAGATACATCTGCAACAACTTGCAAAAAGCAGCGAAACTTTATTTGTAAATAATGCTGGGCCCTATTTAGCAGGCCTAGCAGAAAAAAGGGACACTGTGCTACAGCACAGGAATGTCCAAATCTGTTTTTGAACAGTGAATAACACAACAAAGTTTCATCTCAGATCCCAACAAATTCCTATCCTGAAGAACATGATGTCTGGCAATCTAAGGGACCAAAGTGCCACCAAGTTCAGTTGCAGCTGGAACGTGCCATCCCACCGTCCTCTGCTAAGAACAGCATTCCGGCAAGAGAGAAAGAGAGGGGAAGGAAAATGGGTCATTTCCTTTGTTCCTGTCAGGATGCAAGAAGTAAACTGTTAGGAACAGGCAGACTGGGAGCTTCTTAATAGGAACCAGCACAAAGAAAGCAGTACCAAACATGTACAAAGAGCGTTTCCATATAAGGATATCAAACAACATTTTCAAATAATCACTTTAGAACAGCGAAAACTCCTGATTTCTCAAATGAGGCTTCTTTCTTCCCATCACAGGCTATATAACTCTGATACTTCTTTGGAAGTATTTAATAACCACAGAAAGCAGTAAGGACTTAAGCAGGTTTCTCAGTGCTGGAAATGGTCTCAACAACATCAGCATTATGAAGTCACTTTTCAGACTTAAAGCAGACAGAAACACCAAGAATATGTCAGTAAAACACCAATACGTGTGGTTTCTCACTAAAAGAACTACAAAATCCCAGGAAGAAATGTCAAATACTGAGTCACATCAATAATAATTTAAAAACTACGTGATTCTATGAATCACCAAGTCATAACAAGTGTGTCATGCTTTGTTCCTGGCACATCCTCACCTGCACTGCGGGAAACCCCCTCCCCTTGCTCCCTCTAGATCAACAATCCCAGATTATTTCATGATTCCTCATTAGAAATAGATATTATCAATTGAAGGAATTCTCTTGTACACATTAACAATTCTGCTTTACACATTAACAATTCTGCTTTACTCTTATGCAGGAAAATGACTGTATCACTTCCACCAAATATGGAATTTACAGAAAATGCAACAACCCAGCTGTGACCTTTGCAGACAGACCACGGTGTGAGCCACTGCTCTGACTTGGAACTAACGTTCAGTGCTCATAAGCTCTGCAGACTTCCTGCTGGTATTGTATTTGAATCAAGAAAAGTATACAGGGATTACTACTGGGAGTGCATCAAAATTTGGAACATGCCTGTGACTTACAAGTACACAAATGCACAGCAAAAGAACAAGGACTAAGCAAGAGTTCAACCACCTGTATGAGCACTGTTCTTAAAAGGTCAAGAAAAAGCAATACACCAACCTAAAACTCTAATCCTAAATATTTTATTTAAAGTTCCATTTTAATGCTAACATGACTCTAAACAACTTGCTTCCTTACTGTTTTTTTCAATGAATGCAGTCACTTAAAACACACAGAGGAGGTGGGGACACTGTTCTCGTTAATGATCAGTTTTAGAGATGATGTTGTTCCTAAACCAGGAGCTTTTAACAGTATTTTTGCAGAGTTACTGCAAAAATACTACACAAAAGTATTTTGTGTCACAAAAATACTTTTAAACAGACCTGTAATTGTGAAAAGCAGGGGCTTTTTAAAATTAAAAAACTAAACATATTAGCAACGATCACTCATCAGGAAACAGACAGCTCTGCCTCACACCTCCAGAGCTTAAGTGTAATTGTGTACACACTGGCAAAGCACAGCAAACTGATAAGCTTGTATTTAAATCACTTCCAAGTCATGCTTAAGTCTCACGATACCATGAAGTCTCCGACCTACACGCGAACGTTAAATAAAAATAAAAAAAAAAGGCAGAGGTTCGGTGTGTCGCCCAAGCAGAAAACCAGACACACGTCGCTCCGAGCATCCCCGCCGCATCCCCGGCAGCTGCAATCCCACCGCGGCTGCTGCGATTTTAAAAGCATCCGAGGAATGCCCAGTGGAGACAGCACTTCCTGCTCCAGCTTCCCCTCGCATCTCCGGCTACCCCAGCACCGCGGCCCTGGCCACATCCCAGATCAATCCGTGCCTTGCTTTAACACAAATCGAGGTGTGCGCCAGACGGCCCGATCGCGGTACCGCGCTGTCCCGGGGCTCCTGCCCGGCGCTTCTCCCGGCCCCACGCACCGCCCGCACCAACCCCGCCGCGGGCGGCGGCAGAGGCCGTGCCGGGGCCGTGCCCTGCAGGGGCGAGCCCCAGGAGCGCTGTGAGGGCGGAGGCACCGCCGCGGGCCCGCAGCCCCTTCCCGGCGCTCACCTGAGGCCGCGGCCGCTCCCACCGCCAGGCCGCGATCCGCCGCTCCGCCCCACGGCCCTCCCGCATCCCACACGCCACCGCGGCACAGCGCCCGCCTACCCCGCCCCACTCTATGGTCCGGGCCCTGCCAAAGACAGCAGCGAGAGGCGGCTCTGGGAGCAGCGAGAGGAGGGACGGAGCGTCTCCCGCCCGCCCCGCAGGGCGCGGTCGTGGTGGGCCGCGGGCGATGGCTGAGCGAAGTCCCGAAGTGCCACATCTGCACGGGACGGTTTGGTTTCTGTGTTCTACCCAAACATCGCTGAGCTTTGGAATTGCTCCACCTACAGCACTTTTTAGCGATTCTCCTCAGTGGAAAACCTGGCCGATGTGACAACCGGGGGGAAATCAAGATGAGACTTTGTGCTCTTTGACTGTAAAACAGGCTTGACCAAACACAAGCCTGGTTTGCAGATGCCCATTCACACATGAAGCAAATTCCTCTCCCGAGCATTGTGCAAAGAATCCAGTGTACTTATTTCACTTACACTCTTTCCTCTCGGCATCCTCTCTGGTTCAGTGGGAGCCTTGGCTGGTGCCATCGCTGAAGGGGCGAGTGGGATTCTCGCCTGCCAGTTCTCTGAGATATCAGGGACTCCAGCAGACAGAAACCTGCAGTGGAAATGACACCGACAGTCAGATTACAGAAACAGATTACTTTCTCATGAGGAAACAGTGTTACATAGCCCAGACTCTAAATGCAACACTGTCAAAACTAAAACACTATTGGCAGAAGTACCGGGAAGTACTTTTTCCACCCTTCCAGCTGCAAGAAAGGAGAGTTCAGGAAAGTTCCTAGCAATCCATCCACACATTTTGCGGGGGGCAGTTTGTATCTCTGACCTAGCACTTAAAATTCTGAATTCCAAGAAACACATTTCTCTTTCCTCTGTATTCCCATCCATTAAGCAAACAGGGTTGCAGCTCACAACAGGAAAATGTGGAAGTGAAACAAATGCTGTTGAAGGCAGACTGGCATTATTTGCAATTCAATTGTGCTCAAATTATCAACTGAGCATTAATGTGATCTGAGTAAGAGCAAGATAAAAGCCAATGAAAGTGCAAGCAGGTTCCATTTCCTAGGACTAAGTGTAATGTTATAATACAAAGTTCTCATACACACTTCCTTCCTGGAGGAGTTAAAGGATGGCATTTCAGTCTTCTTTAGAAATTAAGGTCTTATTTTAAATTTTTCCATGGATTTCCATATAGTTGTTTTGTACTATCACCAAAGGAACAACTGTGGCAGTTTCTCTTGCACTGAATTAGAACACTGTGGTGGACACAAGATTTTGCACACATGCACTGCTATTACAGACAACTGTTTAGCATTTGAAGAAATTATTAGAAATTAGGACAGACAGTACCAAACCACAAATTGCCATCAACACAGAGTCAGGTGGGAGTTAGTGCTTTCCTATGACTGTCACTCCTTTCCTTTAGCAGGATTTAGTGTAAGGGGTGAAACAGCCTCCAGAAATTTCAAATCCTTCACTATTGAGGCATACCAATAATTTTCCCAAGTCATGGCTGAATGGGAAGCCACCATCCTCCCAAAAAAGTCCTATTAGGCTAGAAAGTGATGTAAGGAAGGGCACTTGGGGTAAGAGCAGAGGTCAGTCCCAGCCAGTGCCCTGCCTCTGCGGTGCCCAGGAGCAGATGCTTAGGAAAAGATAAAAGCAGCACTGTGCCTGTGTATCCTCCCAGCTTCCGGCAATCTGGAGCTCAGCAGCTTCCCGAGCCAGAAGTTTTGTCTTGATAATTCTCTCTTCCATGAATTTTTCTTCTTGTTTTTTGAACCCATCCCAACTTCTGGCATTAAAGAGCATCCTGTGACAATGAGTGTTACAGTGCATTAGTCACTTGACGAAAATGTACCTTTGTTACTTTTGAAACCTGTTATGAGACTCGTTATGAAACTGCAGTTCACAGGAATGCCAGGCAACAGAACTGGAACTATTTGTGGTGTGTGACTGAGAAATGCTGCACTACAGACACCTACAGCAAATGCAGGGCCCCCAAACACACACTGAATGTTTGTTATTTCTCACACCAGTGTTAGCAGAGATGCAAACAGAAGAAATGGTTGTATGGAAGAACACTTGTTATATAGTCTAGAAATGTTCATGCTATGAACAGCAGTCTGATTGTGAATCATTCATTCCCAGAATTATTATTTTTGAAATAATTTAGTTTCATTTTTCCCTTGGAAGTTCCAGTGCCTTTTATTAAAGTTCCTGATACACCTAGGTTTACATTATCAAAAGCACAAAAGTCCTTCCTTGAATTCAAATCTTAACTTTGTGTAGAGTCACATCTTAGTAAGTTAGAAATACCTCATCCATTCAGCAAAAGATTGTGTCTTTTGTTCTAGTCCTTACCAGAGAAAATGGTGATACAGATTATAATAAAATAAATACAACCAAATAACTGAAAACTAAATAGAGTTTTAATAGATAAACCAACTCCACATTCCTTGACATTACTTCCTTTAAGTTATGCTGCTTTAAATTGTCTTTTTTTTCAGTTGTGAGATCCCTTTTAACTTGATTTTCTTTCAGTTCAATCTTTGCATAGATATATGTTTGGATTTGAGCCTAAAATTCTGTGTGATTGCTGTAATGGCTGCACTATAAAAGCAATTCATGGAGATATTGACTCACCACAGTAAGACACAGCATCTTGAACTTTCCCAATCCTCCCTAGAGATAAAATTGCCCAAGGCCTGATCAAACAACTTAATCATATACATAAATTCTATTTATTTACATAAGATTTCAGTTTTTGTTTGATTCAAAATATTTCTGTATGCTTTGCCAAGTTATAGTACATAGCTCCAAACCTTTTAGAAATAAATATGCTGCGCGCTGTGGGTGACATCCTCTTGTAAAGGATTACCAGAGAAAACAGTAGTTTGAATGTAGCTAGTGTGAATGCCAGATACTGTAATTTAGGTATTTCCTGGGTTAATTTTTAGGATTCGGGTGTGCTGAAGGACAGAAATTTAAGGGTGAAGTTCCCATTGTCTCTTAGTATTTGGTAAAATGCTGATTTGATCAAAATGCTCTTTGGGGTAGGGCTTTATCTATGGAATCAGTAACAGGGAGAACCATTCTAACATCTCAAATTTCCTCTGTTTTTGCAGACATGCTGCATCAGGAATCAGAGGTGTCATGTCCGCAGAAAGCTGGTCTCACTGCTGAGCCATTTTGAGGTCTGCAGCTCAGAGCTGGAGCTCGGGCAGGGTGTGAACAGGAAGCCACTATCTGTGCATGCACCAGGATTTATCAACACAAGCTACTTTACAAGTAGAAATCCATAAGCAAACCTGCAGTGGATAAGTATTTTCTCTTGCTGCAAAAACGCCCAAGCCTCATTTTCAGTGACACTACAGGAAATGGAGATTATGTTTGATTTACAGTAGTCTCAGAGGAACAGAAGTGTTTCTTTTGCATTTGCAAGCACAACTTTTGCATTTAAAAGCCCTCCTTTTCAAGATACTACTTATGGCAATAAAGAAGCAATAAAAAAAGCCTACAAATATTCTCCAGTACAAGAGACATTTTGCATCTTCTCACCAATAGCAGATATCCTCTCCTCTTACTGGAAACAAGCTTTCCTTTTAAGAAGGAAATCAGAATTGACCAAATAGATGTGTGTTATTCCCAAAAACAGGGTTTGTCTGAGATGTGTAAGGTCTGCACTGCCGAGAAGAGGTGTCCCAAACCTCTCACATCTTCCCAGCAATGCACATTTCTTGGGATACGAGATAAATGTAGTATATTTCCCATCAGTAACCTTGAATAGTTTTTGGTAACTTCATGGTCGTGTCTTTACTAATTGCTTTCAACATCTGCAATGTATATTTAAAACAATGGCATTTGTCCTTGCTGACGCTGCTCGTTACAAACTGACATCTGATGTGATTTCCCAAGAATTACATGGGAAAGAGATCTACCAGGATCCTGGTACGCCACAATCTGTGGAAGGAGGCTAACTCTGGAAGAGGACAAAATTAAACTACAGTTCTTGTGAAGGAAACATGATGTAGAATGGACCATTAGGCATGAAACAATGTGTATTTCCTATAGCTTTCCCCCCTCCCTGCCTATCCAGGCTTTAATGCTATGTTCTCAAGATCTGTCCATAGCATTAAGGAGAAGTATTTGAAGTGGCATGACCTAAGCATATATTCATTGTGATCTTTTGATGATTGGGGTAATCAAACTGTCTATATGGTCACCTACATGATGTTTTAAACTTTGGGAAAGGGTCTTCATTCCCCACATTAACTGCCCTGGAACGCCATTAAAACAGGATTATGGCTGTCCAGTGACATCACTGCGTTCTCTGGAAAGCTAAATTCAGAACACAGGATGCTGAAGAGTTGGGTGCACAGCAGCTCACCAGTGCAGCCCAGCTGGTCCTGACTGGGGTGACTGGAAATGTTCTCAGCAGGGTGAGCTTTGAGAGAGAGACATGAAGATCAATTCCAACAGTGGGAAGTTTCAAATGCTGCTCAAGAAGTTTGTGTGTAGAGAAATTCAAGCAGGGAGATGTGGAACTTAGTTCTAATTATGGTTTGCCCCGATTGTTTTCCTCATTAAGTGAGGAAGGCACTTGTAACACTGTCTCAGCATTCCCACTGTTTGTAGCCCTGGCTGCCTCCAGGCAGAGGGTGTGTGTAAAGGGCAGAGACTGATACAGGGCTATGGCCACTCTGTGTCGAAATGGATATACAGCAGCAAATATATGAAGGTTGGAAACACATTTATAACTTCTTTCAGTGTTTTTCCAGCTACATATATCTGTTTCCTTCCTTT
Source organism: Entomyzon cyanotis (assembly GCA_024500445.1). Taxonomy (NCBI): domain Eukaryota; kingdom Metazoa; phylum Chordata; class Aves; order Passeriformes; family Meliphagidae; genus Entomyzon; species Entomyzon cyanotis. The sequence continues at coordinate 7,569,624 of JAKEPQ010000852.1, forward strand.
CTTTAACCTGAGTCTAGTCACATCACCACTGAGGGGGAACAGGGCATCCATTTCTCAATCCTGAAGGACAGCAGCAACACTTGTACTAAAAAAAGTGTTGGATTCTACATCATTAGCACCAGTCATTGGGTGCTACTTGTTCTTGCAAAATTCTGGTCTGGCTTTCTCTTTGCTCCAAAGATGATCTAAGAAAACTAGTGACAATTTCATGTTAACCACTTCAGTTTTTTTCCAAAATAAATTATCTTGAAATAACTCCTATGGTGAAATTGTGCACTTTCATTTTGTAATAACCTGCTCATTTGACAAGAACTCATTTCCTATGTGCCAGTCTTCTGATGTGTCACACTGGCCTGAAGACATGCTGGCACTGCTGACACACAAGAACATCCTGGAGTCCTATCCTAGCCTGGAATCCCTTCTGTTGGGAAAAGAATTGCATTTTAAAGGATAATTCAGAAAGAAGTAATCTTCACTGAGAAACCTCAGGCTTTCTAAATAAAGAACAACCCCCCTGTATTTGTAAATCTCCTTGCCTTAATTTCAGCACTAATTAGAATACAAAATATGGCACAAAATCTATCTCTAATAGGATTCCTAATTCTTCAACTCTGGTTATGTCTGATCCAAAAGTTATGGTAAGCTGTCTCGAGATCAGTGGGCTTTTAATTAATCTTTTGACTCATACTCCATTTTATTCACACAAACAATATGAGGTTTGTGCATAAGACTGATTCCAAATGTCATTTTTCCTCTCTGCCTTCCAGATGCTTAATATTTTAGGGATTAGAAAGAGCAGAAGCACTTAGGTAAGGGACACTCCACAAATTATAAACCAAGTGTGCTCTGTGTCGCTGTTGAGCGGCTAGCTGAGGACTGACCCAAGTTCTCAGACAAGCGAAGAGAGGAGAAAAAGGACTTTATTGTTTTGAATTCCATATATATAGAGTCTACAGAAGTGCCCCAGATTGGTCAGCCCGAGACCTCCCCCTAGGCACAATTGGCCAAGCCCGAACTCACTCAATCCGGAGAAACTGTTTGCAAAACATCCAAACTTTATCTTGTTTATGAAATATAGCAAAATGTTCCCACGGGAAGAACCTGTGCTAGCCACAGCTCTGCACACTTCATTTCAGGTCCCCAAAGGCAAATCTATCCAAACATTGCTGGTGGGAGGCTTCGGGGCTGAGCAAAGCCCTGGCAAGGCTGGAGAGTGGGCACAGCAGTTCTGTGCCGTGGGACAGGGTTCATATACCAGAACAAGCAATGCTGGTGAGAGCCTGGACCCCCCATTAGCAGCCCTCCCAGTAACTCTGTGCCTGATGTTTGTCCTGATTGTCAGGAAAGGAGCAAAAACACAATCACCTCTAATCCCAAAGCCCCTCTTGCTACAGCATGGCTCCTGTGCAATTGTTCTCAGCTTGAATACTACTTCCGCCCATTTTCACGGGCTGTAAAGCCCCCCTATGTATCCCCCTAGAATAATTTAATTAATACATAGCTGAAGCAGAAATAGATGCAATGACAGGAATGGTCATTTGTTAAAGAGCTACTTTGCTGCAAGAACACTGTGCCTTTGAGTTTAAAGGAATCCAGACTTTTCCAGCAAGGGTTTCACTTACAAGGATGGATTTTCTTTACTTAACACCCCAAATAAAACATCATGCTGATTTGTATTTCCTTTTAATAAAGTAGAACCTATTCATTTCTGGAAGTTTAATTTCCAGTGTTTTGATAGTAACACCATCAGAAACCACAATGTGCTAAAGCTAATGGGGTTCTCAGGCCCCCCAGCAGCAGTTTCAGTAAGTCAAGTCAGCAAACTGGTGAGCACCTTGCACTGGTGGTCTCATTAAAGGTAGTCTGTGCAACAGAGTTTTATGATCAGGGAATAGAGTGATTAAAAATGGAGGTTGTTGCCAGTAACCAGGATAAAAGCTAATATCTTGGGTAATGAAAAGAAACAGACAAAAGTGAAATACCAAGAATGGCAATGCCTCTAAGCAGAAAGCTTCAGTTGCCCTGTGATTATTAAGCATGTATTTCCCCAGAGAAATAATTGCCTTGGATTAAGTGATTTGTAGGAATCAGTTGCTGGGTTACAGGTAGCAAGGGAAGGTGGGGTGAGGGCTGCAGAGGTAAAACAAACCATGGGCTGGTTTCCCTTCTCAGCCCAAAGACCCAGGCAGCTGCACCAGCCCTGTGAGTGCCTCCCAGCCGGCACAAGAGCACACACAGGCCATGTATCGGAGGAAACTCAGAGTTCCGTGCTCCCGGGCAAGTGGCAAGGGTGGGGCTTTCCTGTGCTTATGGGCTAAGATAACTGGCATTTCTCACCCCTTTCTTAATTGTTCTTCTGTGGTGTTTTCTATATAATCATTATTATTATCATAAATACAGATGTTATTCAGTTTCAGCCTGTGTTCTGGGTTTCTTCCTGTTCACCTCTGAGATATCTCTGTCTCTGTGGATGGTTCTTTTGCACATTCTCCTCTCCCTGACACCAGGGACTCTTCTGAGTGATCGTAAGCAGCCTCAGTTTGACAGACTGCACAGCCCCAGTCACACATTCCTCCTGGACTTGCATACTGGAATTTGCAGTTTTGAATAATTGAAGTAAACTGTATGTATTTTATATACAGCTGGAAGAGGAAATAAATCCTCTGAATTCCATTTACCAGGCAGTCTTTGTTAGGAAGATATTTTCCATGCTAGAAATGTTTACAGCTCCTCAGACAGAGATAGTCAATGCAAGGCTGCAGTCATCATGTGTCAGCCTGTCCAACTCCGTGACAGTCCACAAGCTCCTGATGTTCTTGTATTTCTTTTTTTGGGTGTCTTGTGGCTAAAGTTCATTTTCTGGTCATCAAAAAAAGGAAGCGAAAGGCCATATCCAGTGTGCTGTGACCTTGTTGTCATCTCCTGTTACTACACTGGGGTCCTCTGCTGAAGTCACCTGTCAGGATGTGCGCAGGGCATTGCTCCTTGTTACCTCAGCAGCCACATCCTCAGCTGTTGATCCATGTGATTCCTTTAACCTTCGCTTATCCTTTCTTCTGCTGCTTCTGCTTTACACGTGGACTTTCCCATTCATGCTGCTCATATCAGTCTTAAGATTTGGACCACAAACCTCTGCATGCCACAATACATGCTGTACATTTCTGTACAACAGAGAAAGCAGCTTATATAGGAGCAGGAAACATGTTCTTTTCAACTCTGCGATCTCCTCTACACTGGAAGGACACTTTGGGCTAACTGAAACTAAATCTAGCCAAACCAATTCAAAAGTCAGTGTGAACATAACTTCCAATTTTGTCTAAAACATTTAACTTATTGCAATCAGAACAAACGTTTCTCAGGACCCAATGCAAAGCCACGGGGGCAGAACTACTTGAGGGTGCAGTGAGGCAGCTGATGAGGTCTGCTCTCTTTCTCCAACTGCTGTAACTGCAGCACTCACACCATGAACACTCCCTGCATCTGCCAGCCTGGGGGGCTGAGAGCTGATGGCTGCAGGGCCTGAACCAAGGCTACTTTGCAAGAACAATCCAGGACACCAGTGGTCCGTGAAGACTGTAGCAATTACAATGTCTGCCTGGCCTGATGATAAAACCTCTTGTAAATACAGCTGTTTTGACATGGGCATTCAGCTCATTAACATACCATAAGGATTCAAAATGTACTTGAATAATTAAAACACTAAAGTCAAGTTTGGCATCTTGGTGAAAACATATTTAAATAATATATACCTTGCTCTTGGCTCGAGGATCAGAACAGAAGTTCACACCTGGTGTAAGATAAGAGCAGTTATTCTCCCTGGACCAAAGTAAGAATCTCGCTAGTGGTACTGACAGGTGACATGCAGACCCCATAATCAAAGCTGCTCCATTTTCAGGTTGGTTCCTAAGTGTTTGACCATGCTTTTTTAACTTTTGCCTGACACACTGTGCAGGAGAGAGTGTGCAGGGCAGTCAGTACTTAGTCTTCTGGAAAATGATCGATTAGACTCTGATAACCAGAACTTCCACACTGCTGGGTGCCTGTATTGGCACCCAGACCTCTCCGAAGGTCTGGCTGTGGACTTTATCAGTAAATAGGAAATACACAGATAACGGCACTAAAAGGAATTTGAGCAGCCGAAATCCGAGACGAGATGCCTCCCGCCCCACGCTTAACTGGGAACGGGCAGCGTCTCCGCGAGCTCCTCCCGGAGTAGGGGGCCGGGGAGAGCAGAGTGAAGTTTCCCGACTCCGGCGGGACCCCCGAGCAGGAGGGAGGGCCGAACACCCTGCCCCTGCCCCGGCGGGTGGTGCTGCTGCCCGGCAGGGCAGGGCAGGGCCAGGCGGGACGGGGCGGAGGGCGGGCGCTCCGCGGCTCTTCATATAGCCCTGCCCGCGGCGGCGGCGCTCAGAGCCGGCTCGGCAGCCGCCCGGGGCAGCGGAGCAGACCCGCCGCGCCGTCCTTCCTGCGGAGCCTGTGGGACAGCGGTGGCAGCAGCATGACTTCGGCGGCGGTGGAAATTTTGGGGCTGGGACTGGGCATCCTGGGCTGGGTGGGGGTGATCCTGGCCTGCGGGTTGCCCATGTGGCAGGTGTCGGCCTTCATCGACGTGAACATCGTGGTGGCGCAGACCATCTGGGAAGGGCTGTGGATGAACTGCGTGGTGCAGAGCACGGGGCAGATGCAGTGCAAGGTGTACGACTCCATCCTGGCGCTGCCGGCCGAGAGGCAGGCGGGCCGGGCGCTCACCGTCATCGTGTCACTGCTGGGGCTGGTGGCTCTGATGGTGACCGTGGTGGGCGCGCAGTGCACCAACTGCATCCGGCCCGGCAAGATGAAGAACCGCATCGTGATCGCCGGCGGGGCCATCTACATCCTCTGCGGAGTGCTGGTCCTCATCCCGCTCTGCTGGTTCGCCAACATCGTCATCAGCGACTTCTACGACCCCACCGTGCCGTCCTCCCAGAAGCGGGAGATGGGCGCCGCGCTCTACATCGGCTGGGCGGCCACGGCCCTGCTGCTCTTCGGGGGCTGCCTCATCTGCTGCTGCTCCTGCTCCCAGCACGACGACACCTCCTTCCCCGTCAAGTACTCGGCGCCGCGGCGGCCCACGTCCAACGGCGAGTACGACAAGAAGAACTACGTCTGAGCGGGGCTGGCGGGCCCCGCGGGGGCACGGACAGACGGGAGCGTCTGCGGGGAGCTCCAGCGCTCCCCTGCCTGGCGGCGTTTGTTAACGGGGACCCCCGTGAAGCGGCGGCCCTAGGCAGGGCAGCGCCCCGCTGCCCTCCAGCCCGGCTCTCCGGCGGGTCCGGCCGCTCCGCTGCGGGCAGCGCCGCGCTCGGCGCCGCCGGCTCCCGGTACTGAGCGACCGCGCTGCCGGACGAGCAGAGCCCTCCAGGGCCGCGCAGATCAGCCGAACCGGCGTCTCCTCGGAACCGAGGAGCCCGGGCGAGGCACGGCGGCGCTTACCGAGGCGCCCCGTCCGGGCTCCGCCATCTCCTCCTGGCCGCCCGGCTCCTGCCGCAGGCCCTGCCGTTCCCGGCGTTACCGTGAGACTTGTGAGTACTTTACCGCCCGCTGTCGCCCCCGGGGCCTCTCGGGGCACCGCCTGCCCGGTGGGCGCCGGGTGTGCACTAGAGCCGAGGAGCAGCTTCCCACCTTCGTCATCTCTCCCGAAAGGCTGCAGCTGGCAGTTCCCGCTCGGACTGATAAGGGGGGTTTTGATCTATTTGGGCAACTAAACTAGGGATCCTGTCCAAAGCATGACGCTAACCTTGGTCCTTAATCCCGCAAGCAGTAACTGTTTGGAGAAAGTTATTTGACTCTCTTCAGGTTTTCAGTCCCTCAGTGAAGTGTATTGTTCTGTGTGTATTTGAAACCTTGAAACAGATTTCAGGTAATTGCTGTCCTTTAGTGGAGTACAAATCAGATAATGCTAGGTTGTCCCTTGAGGTTCTTCATACCTTATTCCTCTTCAGCTTATGCTCTTTTTTTACTTGAATATGGACTCATTGCCAGAATTATTCGAGGACTAGATCAAGAAATCTAGGCGATCACTGTATGTCCTGACTCCAGCAGGGCCTCTGCTCCTCTCATCTGCACTACGGGAGACTGGAAACATAAAAATTGCCCCAGATACTGATAGCTGAGGGGGATGATGCCTTTGTGGCCTTCTTGCCAAGCTCTGCTTGCTGCCAATTTTGAAATATGTGTTCAGTTGGACGTGCACTTGGTTGGTTCCCCACCATGGTTTTGTTAACACATGCTTTCCTTCATTTAGTTGATCAAGCACAAAATTGCAAGAAAAATTTTACCAAAAATATCTTAACTGAGACTTTATGCCAGGTGACCAGATGTGAAGTCATGACTCTCACAGCTCTTAGCTCCTCCGCAGTGCCCTGGTAACAACACTCTGCAGACTGGGAGGAAAGTGCTCTGGGCAATATAACTCTAATTTTCTGAGCTCAACACCTCCTGAACTTCACCTCAGTGTGAAATATTAGCTTACACTTTTGCATTTTACACTGTAAAGACAAACTTTGTTAAGGGAGGGACTTAAGGTGATGGTGTGATACTCCTCCAATCTAATTACTTGTAAATCCACACAGGGTTATGCTACTGACTGTGGCAGCATCTGCATTGCCATAAGGAGATTTCTGCCAAGAGTTAGCGAGGAAATGTGCTGATTATACTCCTCCGAGAACAACGCTATGACCTCATAGGTCCCTCACAATCATGTAGCAACACAGTGCACACCTGACCTGAGCATTAACTCTTACAGCTTTCTGGTAACACCAAACTGCTGGACTAACCATAACTGTGGGTCTGACAGATTTACATTGACTGTGTTCTTGCCTTAGCAAACTTAAAACCCTGGAGGTATCAACAATTCACAAACTGGAATAAGAGACTAAAGCCTTGCCCCTGCAAATTTTGATGTTGTATGTTGAGCACGATTTACCCTTTTGAGGATAACTGGTTTTGATTTTTAAACACGTAAATAGCAGTGTCTAAGCTCATCAGAGAATACAAAAGCAGAGCAATATGTCAACAACTACTTCTGCTCTATAAAGAGGTGCAGTTATACTCTCTCCATTTAAATAAAAGCTGTAATGTTGTTTTTATGATGTGATATGTAGTTTTGGTACAAGAATGAAATGTTCTGTATTTCATCATTGCAATTTTTTTTAAACTGTGTAACCTTCTAAACTGTAAATGTATTTAAATGCATATATTTTGCAAGAAATCTACCAAAGTTGGCTTGTCATATGGTTTGGTGCCTTTATTTGTTTCATGACTACTTTATTTTAAATTGTAACATCCAACTGTATTTGTCACCCAGCCTATAGACCTAGCAAATGAGTCCACAGATATTAGCCCAAATCCTGGACCTCACTCTCTTTTGTCTCAAGTTAAAGAATTAAAGCCCACTGACAGACATGTCTGCATGTCTCTGAACATTAGATCTTTCAGCAGTGCTGCAGAATTTGGGGTCTGACCAAAAGATGAAATCTTTCTGGACAGTGCATCAGTGGCATTTCAAATCAAAATGTGTCTTTGGGACAGGGAGGGAAACCCACACTGTAGAAGGGAATTTTTTTTAACAAGCCACACTTCTTGTGTCATGACAGGGCTGGATTGGATTCTTTTCTAACCAAACTCTGAAACAATTACACAAAAAGACCTCTTGGAAGAAGCCAGTGTTAACTGTGCATGTGCTACTAAACACAGCATCATCCTACTAAAACCATAACTCAAGGCTGAGGTCAGTGGGGCAGTGCCCAACAATACTTCCACGAAGTAGGGCCATTTTTAAAAAATATTTTTATATTTTGTCTCATCCTGCAGTATCCTTAGTTGTTGCTGTGCTTTAAGAGATAACCTGAGAGAATGCTGTTACTGATGTCACTGGCTTTGGGGTAAAAGTCTAAGTTGGTTTTCGCTATGATTTGTTTTCTAAGAGCAAAGATCTAGTCCGGAACTTAAAACCTTGGAAGTGCTCAGGATCAGGCCTGAACTTCATCCCAATGAAAAGAAAAATCTATAGCACTTGTTTATTATTTTTATTTTGTATTTATGATTTCGCATAAAAATAAAAACATGTAAACCAATCCCTGAATTGTGTTTTGTGAAAGCCACTGGATTGTTTGGGCTCAGGAAGGTGGGGTGTTTTACTGGTACCCAGACAGAAATTACCTGGGTTACCTTCAGGGAGGAGAGCTGGGTCACCACTGGGGAAGAAGGAAGGGCTGCTCCCTTGCAGAGCAGAGCAGTCAGCATCTCAGCTCTCCACTGAAGTCTCAGACAAAAGAGAGCAAGCAGCAGCAGTTGGTCTTGTGATGTGAGCCCATTAGGAAGTGGAGTGTGAGTCCTGGCTATTTTGGGAACAGCTCTAAGCATGAAGCTTTTAAAGCTTTCAATTTCTACACGTTTCAACTAAAAGGAAAAAAATCCTGCTGCTTGGATCAGCCCCAACCTGATCTGATACCCTAATTCGTTCTGCCAACCATTTCTTTGGTTTTTTTTTTTTTTTTTAAAGTGCATTCAAGCTGGGGAAAAACATTTTCACAGATGAAGCAGAACAGAACCTAAAAAAAAACCCCCAAACCAATAAAGAGTGGTAAAATAAACTATACAGACCAATTGCTAATGGAGAAATTTGCCTAAGTTACGTGACTACCAGGGAGGACATCCAATATTTTGCAGATTTTTTTTTTTGCAAGATTTTCAAGCTTTGTTCTAACAAACTGTTGCTTTAAAAATGAAGAAAAAACATCTTCAAAGCCTTCATTTTGCAGCATTCTTGCCAGCTCGGTTGAGATTAACAAAAGCTCCTTGCCACCCTCCCATTGCTATGCACATGCTGAGCTGGAAAAAGGGTGTCTGTCGGCTTGGCCTTTGTCCTGCTAAACGAACCATTTCATAGTTATGAATTTGGAAGTAACCTGCAGTTCATACCCTGCAAATCTGGTTAGATCCTGTCTGTGCAAAGAAGGGAAATGCACCAGGCAGAGGGAAAAGGAAGCTCAATCAGTCACGTTTGCTGCAGGATGTTTAAGGAAATATTTCCTTTTCCTGTACAAGATGTTTGTTGGGCATCTGCTCTTTGGAACATACTAAAGCATTTTACTCTTGAAGTGAGAAAGCAGTGTAACTTTAGATTTTTATTTAAAATCTATTCTCTGATCAAATATTATGCAAGGAATTTGTTCTTTTTCCTTGGCCATCTTTTAAACCCCAAATGCAGGTCTCCTCCAACTCATCCATATAGCTGTAATGCTAAAAGATAATCCTGCCTGTCAGGAGCCATATGCCACATACAAGTGCCATATTCATGAATATATTTAACAATATATTAATGCAGTATTCAGCATCAGATGGTACCCACAATGCATCCCTTTTTGTGTGTGCACTGAAGAAGAAAATCATTAATTAAGTACACGTGTTTGAGGATTTGCTTTTATAAGTCTGCTTCGTAAGTCATAACAAATATTCCTGCTGTATTAGATTAATTGGGAGAGAGCACGAGAATTCTCTTTTCAGGTCAAATACTGCATTTGTTTTACTTGTAGTCTGATTGTGATGAGACAAATCATTCCAAAAGCAAAGCCTGAAGAGGGTCTTATATTTATATTTGGGACATGACTGACTTCTATAATTTTTATTTTGATCAGACCTTGGTTCGTCCCTGTGATAAATATATACTAATATAGTGTTGGCTTTTCGTAGATATTCATTGTGTGTATGGTTTTATTCTTTTTACAGAAGTAGTCTTGTCATAAAGATAGAGGTATATAACCAATGTTTTAATTTCTGTTATTAACTAGATTTCGATATTGTAGTAAAAAACTAATAAAAGTAGTTTAAAAGACTTTCCTTTACTAACCACACTACCTGCTTGACGGGATAACACCCAAAAAGAAGACCTGCCACTGATACCTGACTATCAGCCTATAACCAGATGCAAGGACTACGGACCCAAGCCCAAACTGGGAGACGATAACCACGACTGGAAGAAACCACAGCCGAAGGAGGGCACGCTCTAAAAAGGCGGGACCAAGGAGGAGCCATGCAAAATAGTTCTTGGAACATGCAAAATAGCTTTGAGAAAAGTTTGAATATGCATGATGCTTATGAATATGCATAAGGCTGACGCAATACAAAGAGTATTTAAGACGACTCCCTCAATGGCAGGTGTGCTTCTTGGCCCAGGGCCAAGCACCCAGCGCTGTTTCTTTGCTTTATTGTTTGGTGTCCCCTATTGTCTTTTATTAAACTTTTTAAATTTTAACAGGAGAGTGAACTTTGTTTTTCACAGTCCCTGTGTGTGTGATTCCTCCAGTCTGTTCCTTGCTGACTTACTGCAGCAATAGGTTCTCTGTCTAGAAACCCCCTTCTTCTACCTACTCTAACCCTCAGTGAGAAGAAAAGGAGAACTTCAACTGATGCGTCACTGATAAAACCTCCCTTGGCAACAGTGAGGGCTTTTCAGTTGCTTGGATACACAAGACTTGCTTCACCTTTTTCTTAAGCACGAATTGAGACATCATGAATCAATTTAACAGTGTCCTTTGTCTGTGGCATTTGGAGATTTTGTTTACAACACTGAGCTTCCCCCTCTGTCCAAAGCTCGCCATGTGGATTCAACCCAAAATCTGACAGAGAAAGGTAGGGAGTAGCAGGACTCAACATGGAAACACAAGTGTTGTGCTGAAGGCATCTGCCCAGGGCTTGTGCCAGTCTTCTCATCGTGCTTGAGCCCAGCTGCACCTTGGCCATTCATCTACTGCCCTGAGGGAGAGCTTTGCTTCACTGAAACTGGCACCTGTGGTTTGGGTTGCTGATCACTGCACCCAAACAAGCTCAGAATAATGGGGGATCATATCAGACAACCTTTACCACTTAAATGTGAAATTACTCATCAGCATCAGAGTCTGTTTCAAAAGTCATACAGGAAAACGAATATATGAATCAGTTTGGATGTTAACCATCCTGACTAGAATTAACTGGTGCATTTACTGAACTACTGGCTTTAGCATTTTGATTTGAGAACAAAGGGATCATACAGCATGGGGAATTGTACATAGAGCACTGATTAAAGCTAAAGAAGAATGAGCCTTGAAACTATTATCCAGCTGTTTTGGTTTCAGGCTACAAAGGGAAAGAAAAAGGAAAATACACCTCACTCCACAAGCTACAGCCTTTTCAACAAGGCACACAAATCTCATTACATTAATAATGGAGAGTAAATGACAAGACCACCTCCGATTCCCAGTACAGAACAATACAAAAGGACTTTGACCATCTAGAAAACCAGGCAGAATATAAAATAAGCTTCATCTTTTACTCTGATCCTCCTTAGAGCATCTTGAATGGCAAAAGCCACTCACATTGCCTAAAGCCCTGGTAGCAGCTGGTAAGGTATTCATAGCAGGTACAAGGTGTTCCTGAAGCCCAGTTGATATGTCATCCACATGAATTACTATTTCTTTTGGTAAAAATAGCCTTAGTTTAGGCAAGATGAAGTGTTTCAGTGCTATTATATACAGCCATATCAGTGGATCCATTCCTTGCTACACCTCAGCTCCAAATCTAGGATGTTCCTTCTAGAGGATTCTCCAGGCTGCACCAGCCAGGCAGAGTTTGCGTGACCCAGGGAGGTGCTCTGGTGTACACAAACATAACAGAAGAACATAAGCCTGTTCATGTTTATTTACAGTGGAGAACAAAAGTAAATGTTTAAAATAGCTGATTTTCCCAGGCAAACAACAGATAACGCTCTCAAAAGTGACTCTGATCCAGCCAGCAAGCTGTGAACTCTGTGCCAGTCATATCATCCTGTGCATCTCTCATTGCTGGCTACATCCTGCAAGGAGGTAAGTTACACGTGGACAGTTCAGGTCTTACACCTTCTAGCACCAACTGTGCTGGCTGTGGAACATTTTGGGTTTTTTTAAGATGAGCAGAAGATTTTCCTGGGTTGAACAAATGCACTAAAAGCTAGGAGATGCACAAAACCAGATCCTACAACAACAATATTAATCTGGTAGCAAAAATAGTTTGCAATGTTAAATGCATTTTAGATTTCAGCTGTTTATGTTTCTAAAGTTTCAGCCAAGCAGGTTAGCTGACAGAGCCCTGAGTGACATTTCTCTTGATCCCATGCCAGGTACTATGACAATTAATCTAACCATATGTGGGTACCTCTGGGCTCTGTGCCCACTCTCAAACACATTCTGAGCTGAATGGATTCCCCTCTGTTACACTCATACACAACTCATTAGCATTAACTGTGTTTGTTATCAGAACACTTCCACAGAAGGTTAAACCATAAGAGAATTTAGGTTTAGGCACAAAAGATCACTCAGGAAAGAAAAATAGACACTGCTTGACAAGAACATATGTGAATTGTCAAAATGGTACAATTCGGTTTCAATATACCTTCACATATTTGAAGGATTGGGGAAAAAAACAACAATCACCAATTCTTATCAGCTCTAACAAGTGCCTAGCACGGCAAAATTCTTGCACTATGTATATTTTTAGATTACTCTTCCAGTTATAATGTTCTGTCCTTACTGTATATCTTTTGTTAGAATTAGGATATCTGCTGCAGCAGCCTGGATAACCTTTAGCCTGGGCTACAAAACCTTTAACAGTTTCCAATTATAACAGCAATCTTTCATTCTATAATACAAATAAACCCAAGTGTTATCTCAACACAGAAGACTCACATGAATACCCAATGACTGCAGAATGATTTCACCATTTTTTTCCTCTATAATTTCCTGCTATTATTTCATTGGTAATGACTGCCAAGATCCAAGCAACAAAATACATTTCACTGTTTACATCTATGTTATTTTTGTTATACTGTTGACATTTCAAAATGCTGACATGCAAGACAAGTTTAAAAAAATTAGCATCTACTTGAATTCCATTATGTTCTTGAACTCTTATTTTTAGGCTGTCCCATTTTCTCCTGATCTTTTCGTCTTGTCCAGTTGAGAATATCTATGCACCCAAATACCTGCCAATTTTATAAAATCTTAACTCCCACAGCTTGTGCCATGGAAAAGGAGTTTCTGTTGCTCAGAAATGTATAAGACACAAGAATGTCCCTTTTCAGATATGTGGAAATAGTTTGGCTATACATATAATCTTTGTCTACTGTAACAACATGGATTGAGCAGCAGTTTGGAGAAAAAGAGAGTTCCATTAGGTAGTTTAGGAAGAAAGTAAACAAAGGCATCATTAAAGCAGCTTTTCTGCAACTATAGGTAGTGGATATTCTAGAGGCTAGTATCATACTAAGACTCCAGGGGTAAAATGCTGTTGTTTGGGTAATACTAAAAGAGATTTCTTGTCCACCTGAGGTTATCAATGACCACAACTATTTAAGACATCCCTATCATGGTTATAGTGTCCCTCCTAAAAGGAAAGCTATTATCCATGGCATCCTGCCCAGATTCCTGCAGAGCTGATTACATTCTTTAGAACCTGCACTTTTAGTTCAGTACAGCAATCCTGACTTCATACCTGGATGCTGTATGGGCTCATTTCACACTCTGAAGCTATGACTGACATCTGTCCTAAAGGCTAATCATCAGTGATGGGAAGAGCAATCCCTTTTTCTCCTGCCTCTCACAAGATTGTAGATTATTTTGCTTGCTGTCTGCAAAATGTATTCACAGCCTTGCAGAAATGGCCTCTGGCAGATTGCAGTGCAAGTACTGAACTCCATTGGTGTGTAGAAAACAAGCTCGCTTCAAAGGCAGGGTGGGAGGGGGTGGTATATTTTATGACAGTTTTTTCCCCTTGATAGAAGTCACTGAAGTCTGAGTCATGTCACAGTATGAAATTGAGAATTTCAGTTTTAGTACCTGTTGCTACACAGGAATTTGGATTGTGAAGGAAAGGGCAAACTGCAATCCTTCTCCTGAACCCAAATGTCGTAGGTCTGTCCTGACCTGATAACATGGGCAGGCAGGATGTGGGAGCATTTAAACTGCTGTGAAACTTCACTTTGTGACCTCACAAGTAAGCTTGAATCAAACAGAAAGGTCTTTACTCAGAGGAAGAAAAAGCAAAGACATAATGGTAGTGTTTTATAATGAGCAAACGTGGGGAAAGATCCCACCCTACTGTAGGCACCAGACTGAGTGTGTGAAGTGACAGTGAAAGCACAGACACTGCACTGATAAACAGTTAACAGGAATGAGAGCCTGGAAACGGAAATGAACATATCCAGGGCAGAAGCAAAAACTAAAGAACTCAATTATCTTAAAATGTAAATGTAGAACTACAATTAATTTTGTTTCAGATTGTACCAAAGTTGAAAGTACATTAGGAAAGGATTTTTCTAACAGACTAGAAAATAGCACACATGCTTGTAGGTAAGGTGGTGAGTGTCCTGGAGGGCTTTAAAACTGATCTCAGCAGCACACAAGATTTTTTGTTCTAAAAACAAAAGGATAGAACTAATATGAGTGATTGCACACTGGATAAAAACCAGCACAAGTTACTAGATACAAAGGCATGAGATGAGACTTGACACTGCTTAGCTAATAACTAATCAATCTGTCACAGTAAAGTCCTTTTGGGTCTCCCTGTCCATTTGAATGAGGAGCTCTCTTCATTCACCCTGACAAAGGAAGAAGGTGAGGCAAAGAGGAAATAAAAAGTTTAATGAAAAAGAAGACCACAAAAATGTGCTGAATAACAAAAAAATGAGAGGTCATCACATTTTTTTCCTATGGGCTGTAACAAGGGAGGACGAGGAGGAGTAGCAGTGATTCTTAAATAGCTTCTGCCAAGTCAGTGCAATACTTTTGGAGCCATGGACTGTGTTTGTATCTTTGAAGGCTCAGACAAGATACCCTTTCTAAAAAGGAATAATTTATTAGTTATTTGGAGATAATGGAACAGATGAGTAAGCCGATATATACATACATGGAGACTTGTCAGAATGAAATATTGGCCAAGAACACAAACAATGTCTACATTTACTGGCAAAAATTCTCCATGAAGACGCAAAGAGTTGAGAGTTTATTAGGTAATACAGCAACAACAACAACAACAAAATGAGATGCTATTAAGAAAAAAAATCAGCTTCTAACCCTTCCAAACAGACATAGCTCTTCTAAAAAGATCTTGTTGGTTCCTATCATCTATTTGTGGAACAAGATGAGGGTTTCAGACTGGGTAGATGACCCCTGTGCAGCTGGGCTGCATTTCATTCCCCCTTTTGTTGCAGAGACAGTTTAGTGGGACACGCTCCCATATCCTATTCCCTTTCCTTCATTATTCACAGCAGAACCTTTCACTTAGCATTTCTAATAGCGCCATGTAGTGCTGTCGTTTCAGGAAATGCCTGGCTGTATTCACTGCTAAATCAAGCAGGAGTCGTGCTGGCAATTCAAGGAACACCTCATCAGAGGGAAAAAAGCAATTGCTGCTGAGCTATTGTTTTCCATTTCATTTCACACACTCAAAGAGCTCTGGTGACCACCCAGTGGGTGCCCTGAAATACAGATTCCAAGACACCTTCCTGAGCTAGAAAGGCAAACCGGATTTACTGCTTACCCTCTATTGTTACTTAGTCTCTCTTTTCCTCTTAGTGCTTTATTTTCTATTTTTGTACTTCACCCTGTCATTTCCAGTCCTTTTCAGGTCCCCTTCTCAGTTTTGTATGCAACAGTTGGAAAGCTCTGTCCCTTTGACACAGTGCGCTATGCTCAGGGAGTTTACTGAGGGGATATTCTACAACAGCAGCCAGCAATTCAGTATGAGTCAGAAAAATGAGTCAGAATTCGGTAGCTTTTGCATGGAAAAAAGTCTCATAAAAAGGATATGTTCATTAAGTTATTGTTTTAACTACTCTGTCCTTAACACTGATATCAGCTAATCTACTTACATGGCTACACAGCAAGTGGAACCAGCTGAAACAACAATACTCTTCCCCTTCTTCATGTCCATGCAGCAGCACACAGTGGATTTGCAAAGCAGGTAACCAAATCCGACACTCATGAATGCTGTTTTTGTGGGTGTGAACAAACTGCAGCCCAATAACAGGATAAAGAAACCTAAACACTGGAAGGAGATCCAGCCCTTTGGTAGAAAGAAGGGGAGGCAGTTTAGCTTAACGTTAAAGGCAGATAACACGGAGACTGAAAAAATCTCACAAGGAGAGAAAACAGGCAGACAGAGAGGGAAACTGCAGGGTGGTTTGGCTTTTCCACAGAATGTTTTAGGGGGACAGTATTTCCCTCCCTAGAACAGACATGTCTGGGAAATTCCATGAGTGCTTTACCATATGTACATTCAGGTCTTTAAAGGATTGTGCTTAATTTTTCAAAATGTAACTTTTACACAGTCCAGAAATGGTGCTGCTGTGATAGCACACACTTGCAGAGCCATTAACACTGGAGGGTAATGCATTATACTGACAACAGATATAAATAATGTAGAGCCTACCAGGGTTTATATTTTTAAAGTAGAAAATGTTCTCAGTCATGAAGATTTTAAGCAAGTGAGAAAGTAAAGCTTGAAATGACAGATAATGCCTTTAACATCTTAAACTCCACAAGGAAAATACCGCAATCAGTGTTGGGTGGTGATCTGGTCTGGTACAGATAGTTACCTGAGCTCTCATTTACAGACAAAATTAGATTTCTGGAAATCTGGATATATCTGAAAACTGGATATTGATTTAACCTAGTAAGCGATAACTGTGTAATTGAGGCATGGACAGTGAAAATTAAACACTAAACAACCTCTGGTTCTGTTTAGAAGGCAATTATTTGAGCAGTGTGGCACATACCAAATGGCACCACAAACCACCACAGTTCTCAGCTAAAGTATCAGGTTGCAGAATTATATTACAGCACAAGTTCTGCAGGTGTTGAGATCTTATTTCCATAGTAGGGCAACAGCTTCTCAAATTTGATTTCACATTAAAAAAAGCTCCCAAGACAGTCTGCCCCTGCACAAGTGATAGCCAAATGCTCTTCTGAGTTTCTTTGAACTTGGCAGTTACCACTGGAAAAGCCCAGAACTGCAGGGAGAGCATCTCTTTTTTAAAATTTATTAATTTTGACAGCTTTCATATGATGTAACAAAGCCACTTCCAGTTAAAAGACACTTCCCTGGAGGAATCACAGCAGCCTCAGGAAAAAATGTATGATGCCAATTTTTAAAAAAGATTAATGTCATTCTGTACAATAGGGAATGGATGTTTTGGTCAGTGCATGTGTCTCAAAGAACTTAGCAGGGATCCAGGAAGGTCATTGCAGACCTCAGAGCATGCTTGATCCAGTGTATGCTGTATTCTTGTTATTTGAGCTCTGAATTACTACACTAACCACACCAGAGTTTAAAGAAAACACCATTTTACATGCCCCTTCCTTATAGGCTGCTGATCCACTTAGACTTTCAGATCAGACAGTAGATCATTATTAATGGCATATTTATTTCATGAGCCCCTTGGTGACTTTTTTCAGCAAATAAAAACATATTGAGAGCTGACTGTCCCTGTGAATTCTTTTCAATTCAATGGCAGGTACCTCCGATTTTCCACTGACATGCTGCAAATGAGTGATTAAATGAAAGTAAATTCCACTGAGCTAAACAGTGGAAAGAGACACCAACGCTACAGGGACTGGAGACACAGAGAAGCTGCAACAATGAGAAGAGGTAACTGAGTGCCACATCCAGTTAAAAAGACAGCACCCTTTTGTTGTAAGGGAGTATTATTTCTTTTGCAAGGGCCAGAAGCTAATCATCTCAATTAAAACTGGTTTTGAAAAGAAAACAAAGGACCCAGATTATCACGGTACTTGTCTAACGAAGGCAACCTAGTCTTTAACATGAAGGAATACCCAGAGAAGTCATCTACAGTTTTTAAGCAAATGGCAAAGACTTCAGAGCAGAATGTTGTTGAACCAGGGAATAAAAAAATCCTCAGATCTCTTAATAAGATAAACCCAGATCTAGCACAGGAAAGAACTGTGTTGTGATACAGCTTGTATTTACATTTTACCTTAGTTTAGTTCATGAGGTATGATTAGTCTTGCCTATAAATTCCTATGGAATTGATTCTAATTCTGACTTCTGAGCCTTCAGCTCGTTGAGAATAGCATGCATCAGCAACTCTGCTAAATGCTTGTTGTGATAGCAAATTACCAGACAAGTCTTTATCTCTCAATGTGGAGATCTTAGTATATTGCCCAGATACACACCACAGGAGCAGACAGCAAGTCAAGGTAACACATGCCAGGATAACAACCCAGCAGCCAACTGCCTTGAGGGGGCAGTGGAAGTCAAAATTATTCCATCACACAGCAGCAGTGACTGGGAAACCCATTCTCCACTCTGCCAGACCCAGGGATGGCATGAGTTTGTGTACTTTTGAGTAAAGGATCTCTTGCCTACTTTGAACATGTCCGACCTTTGCGTTGCTTCTCTAACTCTGCCACCTTCTAAATAACAAAAATGAAAATTCAAATGCTTTAAGAGAATGGGAGTCAAGTCTGAAATAAAAAGCTCACATAATTTTCTTTCCCTAGTGAATGTTCTGCAATATTTCCTGCTAAGAAAGTGTTTATAACCCAAATGCTGGTACATAAAGGTGGCATTTTTGAGCTCCACCCTGGGCAGCATATTTTTCAGCTCTTGAATCTGATCCAAGGGAACTTTTAGTACCACCTTGAAGTCAACAATGGTACATGAGAGCCAAGAGGGATTTCAATTTTTCCATTTAAAGAAACAAACATTTCACTGCTTTCCTTCCCTCAAGCCAGCCTTATTCACAAAGGAACTTTGAGAGGAATGTTTCCAAGAATATTCCTTCTATGAGGGAATCAAAACCATTGTGATTGAGAGATGTACACATAAAATCAACAATCAGGCTGTTTATTGCCTTGAGAACAGTCCTGGTATTTTATGTTTTGATTCCTCTTTTCTTGTGATTACTCCATTTCCCTTTTACTAAGTACTGCTCTGTTGTACTCCCCTCTTTACAAGTTAGCACACCCTGAGTGGCCAATTCAACCCAACAAAACCATCTTCAAAGAACTCCTGCACAAAAGAGACTGATTTTAAAACTTCCTCTATTGGACCTTAAAACTGGGGTTGTCCAAACTACTGATTAGAGTGATGGAAAGTTTTATTTCTCTTGTATTTCTGGACAGGCAAGTACTGGAAATGCTGTCCTGAAAACAGGAGTGGAAAAAGTGAAACTAAGGCACAGAAGATGTCAATCATGACAATTCTAAGGTACTTTTCCTACCTGCATTCTCTAGAGTACACTGGATTTAACTAAACAATCAATTAGCTCTCCTGCAAACCATGCAGCATTTTAAGACTGCAGTGGCTCTCTCAGATCCTATCAGGTTTACAAGTGATGATTGCTATCTACTAATATAAACTCAAACTGCTGATAGAGCAGATAAAACCAGCAGGTTCTGAAATAGCTCTGATTTACTGCTTCTGCCATAAAAGCAGAACAGTAGGCTCTAAGAGAGTAGTCACAGGGAATAGTGGGAACAAATAGCAGTTACTGTAGCTAAATTTGATATGGCTCATGAACTAGAGCTCCTATTGTAATATCAAATGTATTTTCATCTAAGTGCCAAAGCATAAAAGACAGTCTGATGATAAACATACATGCTCCTGTAGATCAAGGCAAACCCCCCTAGTATCTCCAAATATTCAATGCAGGAATATTTTCCATCCTTTATAATAAAAGGTTTTACAATAGCAAGTAAAAATATGAATATTTGCAAAATAATTTGCTTAGAAACCATTGTAGAGATTTTAACTTCCATTAATAAGAACGATCAACACTATTATACTGTTCCATTGAGTTGTTCATACAATACCTAGCTAGGCTGCAGATCTACTCACCACAAAATACTGCACGGGCTAGAATTTTGCATGAATCCAGGAGGAAGTGAATCCAGATTCCCAGATAACTACTGACATTGACCAAACACACAGAAACCATACCTGGCTCAGGATGTCCTTGAGCACAAGGACTGGGACAGCACTTGTTTGTATCTGGAAGGAAGCATCATATGCTTTGTGTCTCTACTCTTCCCTAGCACCTGCTTTTGACGTTAGAGAGGCCAAGCCACTGACCAAAGCCCACTGGCCTCCCCCTGTGGCTGTTATTGCCATGGTTAAAATGGCACAGACCCAGCTGCTCTTTCACACAAGAAGTTGTATGAAACATTCCTCAATTTACCTTTTTTTCCCTAAAGAGAAATAGGAAAGGAGGTAACAATTCTTACCCACTACGCAACCTTGACATTGGTAAGTACAAGTCTATTAAGTCACTACAGTTCTTTTGTGAAAAGGGATTCACTTCAGTTCCAATCCAATCAGGCCCTTACTGTGCAATTTCAATTATGTTTATCACCCCATAAAGAAAACAGCCATGAATCACTGAGCAGGAATGGTATAAATCAGCTTGTTCAGCTGCTTCAGTCCTTTGGAATGTAAGGATTTTCATTATTTTATTTTGTTAAAAAAAAAACATTTTAAAGGATTTATTTCATACTGCTATTGTTCTCAGATTAGCAGCAGCAGAAATATTTAAAGAACTGATTAGGAGGGTACTCTTACAGCAAGCAAACACATTGGAAGAGTTACTGCAGCTTCCATATAATCCTTAGCAAATGTTTCCATTTGCATTCAGACATGGCTAGATGGAATATAACCGCACATTTAAGAGGCTAAATTAATTTCTTAGTGCTCTATTTATTTTAAAATTACTCATTAGAGTCACAATTTCTGTTTGGGACAATCAATCAAAAGCATAATTATCTGTTCATGCAGAGATGTCAAGTGACCATTTTACCCAACCCACACAAGTTTCCAAGGGCCACTCAAACCACCAAGTTAATGCTGCTGAATGAAACAGCTCCACCATTTCCTCATACAATTATTCTCCAGGTAGTATTAACATATTAATCTACAAATTCCATAGCATAGAATAAACTACATAAGGAACATTGGATTCTATTACACACATTGTAAAATGCTGACATGCAAAAGTTCTGTCTATTGGCAGATTTCTTCAGGTGTCTATATAGATTTAATAACTTTTCTTTTACACAGCATTTCACACTCCTGACTGATTTGTGGCCACATCTGGATGGCCTTGCAATCAGTTCAACAGCTGATCAATTCTAAAATTTGCAAAAGTATTCTTGGCACTTCCAGTAGGTCTTGGGAAAAATAGAACCTTAAAAACTAACCAACCAATAAAGGAGGGATAGGGAAGTTTATGTTTTATGTTGCACACATTTGGTTGAAGAATCTGGCAGTAAAACAATTACCAACACATCCCAGCATAAAAACTAGTTCCCACTTCTCATCCTCCCAGTATGACACAACATGCTGAAGCTACAGGGTACTTGTGCCTGAAAATTTGTCCATTTTCCAAAACATGTCGGTCACCTAGTAAAAGAAGTCTTAAAGGTATGATAGA
Source organism: Entomyzon cyanotis (assembly GCA_024500445.1). NCBI lineage: Eukaryota > Metazoa > Chordata > Aves > Passeriformes > Meliphagidae > Entomyzon > Entomyzon cyanotis. Next base: position 7,591,120 of record JAKEPQ010000852.1, read on the forward strand.
CCTAAACTAGTCAGTAATGAAATGCTGTGGAAATGGCAGTGATTCTTTTGTGATAAATAAATTAATTTCCTACATTTATCTTACACTTAAGCTCACTCAGCAGTTTGCAATTGAAAGATAAAGTGAAAATATTTAGAAGTGCACTTCAGTGTCACAGAGACTCCTACCTTTTACATATTAATTGGCCTGGCACTATCAGTGTTCAAAGACAGCAGGAACTTCTGCGCTTCCATTTCCAGAGACCTAAGGCACAGTAAGGCACTTCAGAAAAGGGATAGAATTACTGTATGTTGTGTAAAACACAAAAAGTGTGTTGGTAAGGGGGAATATAATTTGGTACCAATGCTACCTAGTAAGCATGCAAAACCAGAAGGCAGCATTGCTTTATCTTAGGAAGCACAATTTTTTGGCTATCCCGGCTTGGCACAGGGAATTTATTCAGATAAGATGACAACATATAAAAAATTTAAAAAAACCAAAACAACTTCTGTTCGAATAAAAATAGATAGTTTAATTAGGTTTCTGTTGGCTACATTTAAATCACATTAATTATTAAATTAATCTGTATTAAAATATGTACAAAGAATGATGTAATGATACATAACCTCTATGTATTCATTATAATACATGAAAACATTGAAGTCAGAGTGAATTCAAGCAAACACTTCAAGCAGAAAAGCATTCCAAATGTACACATATACACACCCACCAATGCACAGCAGGCTAAGGCCAACAAGCCATTTCATATGACCAAAGTAAAATGAAATCTGTTAGGGAACAGGACAAGCTACTCTGTCAATATTTATAGTGCTACAGTCTACACAGAATTATCATAATATTTCAGCCTCCTTCCAGGAAAATTATTCCCAGAGTCAAGTTACAAGTGACAATACAGTATCACAAAGCATGACAAAAAAGGCTTTATTGACACTGGCATTCCCCAGATTTTTCATTTGGTATTTGGCAGTTCCTCAGTATTTGGATTTTAAAAGCCCTAAAATCTTAAAACTCCTCTCACAAAACAAGTCTTTCAATTAAACTCCAAGACTTCAACCTGACAGTACTAAAAAACACTTTTAACATTCTAGAACTTCAAGGAGAGTTTCAAATAGTTTGTTTAAAAAAATAAAAAGCATTCAAGACAACTTTAAAAGCACATTTGAACAGTAATATAAATATGGAACTTCCAAACCTATTTTTTGTTACCAGTCAACAAATAAACATCACAAGAGCATGCCCACTAATAAAAGCAGGCTTGACAAGTAGAAATCCAATGTACAAATACCAAGTGACAGCTTTTGCCATTAGAAGGGTGGAACATTTAGAAAAAGAAGCATTCAATATTTCTGTGCTGAGATCAAAATCCTTTTGATCTCCCAAAAGACATAAAAACACCAGTCCAGGCCTGTACCAGTACCTAAGATATACCAAAACTGTAGCACCATGAACTTTGGAACATCCAAAATAATTTCAGAGGGTCTCATCCTCAGCTTCCAGCACAAGGAGCCGAAAGGCACCACTGCATAACAAGAGCAGAAGACAAAATAAAACAATCAGTAGTCAAAGTGTAAAGAAAGAAAGAAATGGATGTAGAAATCCTACAAGCCATGCATGACTCTGCTGTCTAACAAGCAGCTTTGAACTAGTGTGCAGCTACTTGTCACAACTACAAATAAAGTCTTATATCCCCATCTCTGTTCCTGGTAAAAACTACACACCAACATAGGCTACAACCCTAACACTGTGCAAGAAAAATGCAAATTCTGCATTAACATCAAGGCCAGCGGCACTGCTGTGACCAAAATTCCATCCTCAGCTCAAACAAGCTATCAGAATTAAATGTCAGTGACAGACAACTACAATTATGTAATATTGCCATTTCTCTCACAATGCAAACAGATGCTCCTTTTCCACTTCAAGTTAAAAAGCCACAAAAAGGTAAGAACAATGAAAGAGAAGCTCATGAATGACGAAACTTAAATCTCTTAAGAAAAAAAAACTTGCTTGTACATTGTCTGCCTCCTCCTCCAAAGAAAAACAATTGTCTTTGTAAGAAACGCTTCAATTTGAAGAGCTTCAATTTATATTTTCACTAAAAATTACCACATTTTCTTAAATATTCTACAGTTAGTAGCAGGTTACTTGACTTGTCATAATTTTTAAATTAATCCTCCTGATAGTGTCTTACCTTTAGGACAAGAGAGAAATGAGTGCATCCAGAAATTTGCTCCGATCTTCTGTTTTCAATTCAATTACTAAAATAAGAGATATTTTATTACAAGATGCAAATAACTGAAAGATATACCAGATGTCACACTTGAAGAACAACAAGCCTGAGTATACCAATTTATATTCTTATTCAGCTTTTAGACAGAGAAGCTATTTGGACAAAATGCAAAAGACATTGATTATTTTGTGTTTAGATTGTAGCAAACTGATTTCTAGGTGCTCACTACACAATGTAACAGCCACTTCTTAGAATATAATTCTTAAGAATATTTGTTCAACATGCATAGATATATATGTTGTTAAAAAAGCCTGTCTTTTTTTTAAGCATGTGCAAAGTAGGCTGATTTCACTGTGTGTCTCATCAATACCATGCTTGGTCTGGCTCCTTACAGATAACCTCATAGATTGTAAATTGCAAGCGTTACTGCATGCAAAATGTAGGTTGTCTCAGAATGATCGATTTGGCCGTTTCTGCCCCAGGAGGCAGCGCTTTGAGCACAAACCGAGCCATCCCATGGGTTGTTAGCAGCCCAGAGCCGCACAAAGAGCCCAGCAGCCCTCGCCGCCCGGAGCCGCGCCAGCAGCGCCCCCTGCGGGTACAGCGAGCACAGCGCTACTCACTCGACATCTCGAAGTGGTTGTGCAGCGTCCGGGAGTTGGTGCTGTCCGCAGCCTTCTCGAAGGCTCTTCCGAAAAAGCTGAGGCAGGAGCAGAAATACAAATGAGCGTCACAGGAAAGGAGGTGTTTACTAAGGTAGAAGCACGGAGCCTTTTCCTGGATGAGAGGTGGAAATGACTTCCAGATGTTTTTTCAGGTGCTGTGTATTCAACATGCACCTCATTTGTCCATGAGCAAAATTCTTTACATTGGAGGCTTTTAGAAATGAAGTCATGGGCCATATAGAGAACTATTTCCCTCTTTTAAGAGAGAAGGAAAAGAAAAAACCTTGCAAGGGAGGTCTTGAAGATCTGTATCCTCTCTCAAAGTATCACTGTATGCGAAAGGTGTGTTTTTGAGAAGGACACAATTCAAGTCAACATAATCAGAGTTAAATAGGTACAGGAAAGATATATTTACTTCAGAGACAAGTTTAGTAAGAACTTGTAAACACTATGCTTACTTCTTTTTGTCTGAGCTTTCTGTCTCCGGAGGAATCCCCACCATGATCACAGTTCCCTGCTCAACATCCATGGGTGCAGCCATGACCAGAGGCAGCAGCTTGCAACGCTTGTTTTTAGTCTGGAAGTCAGAAAGCATCTTTGTTAGGCAAAGCTCAGGAAGAAATTTAGTATCAGCTCTACAGGTGAGATAGTATTACAAACAGCCACCTAAGGATACAGCTATAGCATAGTTCAGCAGAAGGTGGTTTCTTTACAGCATCGCTTAATCCACTTCTTCCTTACAGTAAAAGTCACTTTAAGGACAAGTAGAAATTGCAGTGATGTGCTCCCTCAAAACTTACAAAATTACACAAAGATTTAGATTGTAATTATCTTAGCAGTGAAAACTCAGGGCTGTGAAGTCTCCCAGACTGGTATCTTCCCATAAGCAGCATTCACAAATATGCTAAAATCATCCAATTCGCATAAGAATATTATTAATAGTTTCATATAATGCTCCTAATAATCAACTGCAAGTATCTGACAGAACAGTAACTACTCCACTGGCTAGAAGTTTGTGAGTCAAAAGCTTTTGATTTACTTACAGAGCAAACAAAGGATTTCAGTAAGTATTTACTAAGCAGGCACAGAGACACTGGTTTGGAAAACAGCTTCACATCTGGTGTGCCCTAGGAAAAGAATTACTTCAATTACAATCCAAGATGATTCTTACACCTGATTTTTTTTGTCTACTAACAAGTCTAGAAACTCTGTGGCTCAAAGAACAGTGATAAGAACCATTACAGCAGAGGAGTTCACCCAGCTTTGCAGTGAAGCCCTCTCCCCTTTCTGAGGGCTGATTATGCCTTTGGGGAGTTCAGAGCAATGTCAATGTTGACCCATCAGAGCACAGCACAGTATAGAGAAATAGGTTCTTTCTTACAGAGTAATTTTACTGTGCCAAGCAGTCAGGAAAACAGTGTTATTCAAGGATGATACAGCCAAAAAGGTGAGGCAAATGAGAAGCCAAACATAGAATTCTGACCTCCATGAGGGAGCAGTAGAGAAATGGCCCCTGAGAAATGACAAGGTTGGTGCAAATACAGCTGGCCACAGTCTGCTGAATGGCACGTAGCTGCTTTTTGGCTAGGTCCAGTCCTTGGTGCAGCTTGTCTAGGTTACCCCTGCAGCAGAAAGAATAAAAATAGACACCTCCTTACTAAAATTAAGTTTTTCACAAAAAAATTATATCTAAACACTACTCACAGAGATATTTTGATTTTTTCTTCAATAGCTTATGAAGCAACAATTAATATTTTAGATCCCTAATGCCAGTACATTTCCCTAAATAAAACTGCCAAATATTGAAGAGACATATTTTCAGTACCTGGAGAGACTGTCCAAAGCCTTAATGAAATTAGTTGTTTCAGGCCCCTCTTTCTCTATATTCTCCATGAGAGAAGTTGTTGCATAAACTATGTCACTTGCTGAGAACTTGTTCTTAAAGCCAAAGTGAATGCTGAAGGTCTGAACTCGTAAATCTTTCATTCTGCAAAACGAAATAAACCCAGGAAAGTTTATTAACCTTATCAGCACTGACCAGTTGTCTCCCCAGTATGTTAATCTTAAGAATATGAAGATAAACCATACCCTAATATTTGCAACAAATCTAGTGTTACTTTGTCAATCTAAGAACCATGTTTTTCAAAACAACATATTAGATTTTCTTCATACAAAAATATTTGAATTTAATTGAAAAGTATTTTCAGGTAAAGGCTTTGTATTTAAAGCAATTTACCCAAATTTGTTTGCAGATTCTTCAATCATCTCCCGAAGATTTTCCTTCAAAGACATGTCCATGGAATGAAACTTCTGTTTCACTTGCTTCAAAGGCAAACTAAAAACAGAAGGAAAAAATTCATTGGCAGGTATTCCAGAAGAAACAAGTATTTTGCCTTTTTTTTATAGGGCTTTTCAAATTATTAGGTACTTTAGCAAGCTTAACTCTGACTAAACTTGCATTCGCTTTCCCAGTCATTGGAAACTGGCTGTGAGGAAGCAGAGGTTATTTTACTAATCTGCCATTCCATAAAGGCATCCAGCAAGTGTTCCTTGTAAACCAATACACAAGTTGCGTAACTCAAACATTCACTGCCACCTACTCAGAGCCCCAAAATCATATTTAAAAACCAACAGCTTGAGTACTTGCAAGCTATATTCTCAGTATTTTCCCATAAGTCATTGAAAAAAAAAAATGATCCAGATTTTTATAACTCACCCCATGTCAGCCAAAAACTCCTGGAGCCTCTTCTGCCCTTGCACAGACCAAAGCTTAAAGCTGGCAGAGGTGTATGAGGTGTTACAGAGACTTTCGTACAGAGACCAGTGCTGATACAGTGCCAGGCGCAGGCTGCACAGGAGTTAAGGCAAATAACTGGAAACACAAATACCCTCTGACCCTACAAACTCTACACCAAGCAGGTAACTATGCAGCTGCCATTACATATTGCATGCAAAGATTGCAGTGAGAAGCTCAGGTGATGTAACCAGAGGACCAACATTGACTTGTACCCAGTTCTGAAAGGTTAAGCCGAACTGAAGCTCCACGAGCTGCTGAAAGAGGGATTATTGCACAACAAAACATTTGGATTTCTCTTTATTTTATTTCCCATCCCAGCAGAGATGATGCTGGGATTTTTTCTTCCCTGGATAAAAACTCCAGAGGGGTTCACCAAGTGGGTAGTGTGCATTTTCCCCTGATCTTATGCAAGGATACTCATATTCAAATGCTATTCTCATGCAGTCAATGGACAGAGAGTTCTCCTCATCCTCGTTGCGGTGGTTGTGGCGAGAGACGTGGCGCTGCAGGATCCCAATGTCAGTCACGTACTTCATTCTGAAACAAAAACAAGTTGGGCATTTCAATTTCTGCCTGGGAATCTTTGCTCTTGATTACAAGAACACAACAATCTTCCTAAAGTCAGCAGCATGAAAGTTGTAGATATATTTTTGAAACCCCCCAACTTGTCAAATTATGTTTTTTCAATATTCACCCATGCACCCAGGCAACTAAAATGAAAAAAAAAAAAAAAAAATAGAGATAGACTGACCAATTAAATGTTACTTATTATGTTTATCTATTCAAAAATGTTCACATATTGGTAACAAGAGAACACCAGAATTAAAGTCTACACATGTAATACTAAAATTCTGATCATATCTGGCAGGAAATAAGAAAAAAGGGGGAAAATATCTGAAACTTGTTAATTAGAACAGTAAAGGAACCTGCAGGATACACAACATACAGAAGCTTTTCCTTTTAATAAAACTGTATCCAGTTCATTCTTAAGTAGACCACTGTTAACCACTATTTCTTTCCAGAACAAAAATGATTGATTTATACTTTGGTGAAAAATAAAGTTAACTTAAAAACTCTAAATAGTAGAGAACAACTGTTTTTCAGATACATATTCCTATTTTTGGAAGGCATCAGATCACATTCAGGCATTAATATATTTAATATTATCTGTTATAATAATACCCTTATGTTTCCTGATGTCTACTAATTGCTGTTACTGGTAAAACCAAAATTTTAAAAGACAGAAAAATAAATAACAAAGAATGATAATAAAGACAAATTTAAAAAAAACTTTCTTACTGAGTGATTTTATCTTGGACCCATTGATCTGTTAGGCCAACAATAGCCCACCTAAAATTTTTTGGGGAAAAAAAGAAATAGAAAGAAAAAAGGTTAACCCAATAAATCTTCCAGTAGAGTATATTATACTTAACTCTAAGTATGTAACAGAATAAAACAGAAACATCACTTAGCAAAAGTACATAGAAGTTAATAACAAAGTTATCTGCTATAATTTCCTCTTTTGCAGACATACACACATATGTCCCTTTTTACATGCAAAATCGGTTGTAGCTTTTAATTGGTTTACACAGATAAATCCTCTATTTGAAGACAACCATCCACTCACAAAAGAAACTGGAACATCTTACTGAAACCAAACAATTTTGGGAAATCTTGCCTGTCTTTGCCACAGGTTTAAGCTTCTAATCGCTACAAAAAATGATGGAAACCTACCACAACATGTCATTCAAGTCCTTAGACATTATCCATGCCAGATCAAACATCACCATCGCAGACTACAATAGGGAGAAGCAAAAAGAAAGGGTAAATGAACACAAGACACAGTTCACTAAACAAATAGAACAGTTAAATCTGCCAAGTACTAGCACATGTTACTAAAGCTCTAGAAATCACACTGGAGTCTGACAATCTGCCAGCTTCTTCCTAAGATTCTAAGTAGAAAGAAAAATATTTCAGAGAGCTCTGTAAATCTGCATTATATATAAAGCAAACTCTTAATAAAATATAAATATAATCAGAAAGGCCAAATGGCAGAAGGGACAGTTTGATATCCTAAGTGCTATATTCGGGATATCCTGATACTTTGAAAGACAAACAAGCTCCCTACATGCTCAAGTCTTTTTGTGACAGTATTTGGTAAATAAATAGATACCCTTGTAAAGATCTAAAAAAAAGCCAGAAAACATTAAACTAAGTTAAAATACTTGTATATATAACAATAAGATATAAAAATAGCAAGATGCAACAATATAATCATGTTAAATATTATTATTAGATAATTATATAACTGCAACAGGTAATTATAAGATTGAATAGTGTCAAATTATCTTTTAGTGTCACCTTGAGTTTTTATGGCAAACAAAGGGTTTATACTTACTGAGGTCCCATGGTATTCATATTGTTCATAATCAAAGAGAATTTCTCGCCTAAAAAGCGGGGAAAAACCCACATTTGACTAAGTGGTGAACAGATCTTTGGATCCAATAAAAAAAAAATAAGCCAGAAGTGATGATTAATACTTAAATTTCATTTTAGCAATCAATATATTATATTTGGGATAGAAATTGTTTATCTGCAAGGCAATTAGACTTCAGTAAAAACGTGGAAACCACACTGAAATGTATACATAAAGCAAAAAGGAAAAGTTTTTTACATCATTATTCCTCAAATCTCATTTTATCTGATTTGTTCCTGCCCATTCCTATTGACTACAGTGGGACTGTAAAAGTAGAAAAGAGAAGCACAAATTTCACCCCAAGATCGAAAAGAAAAGAATACTGCAGCTACTTCAAGTGAGCCAAAGCACCTATTGCTACTCAAATTTTAAATTACTATTTACAATTTCCTCCATTTAAACATTTTTTTATATACTAAATATCTCTCTCCGTTTTCTAAACAAAATTATAACTAAAGCATCTTGCAAATCACAGCTCGTTATCTTTTGTTTGTATTCTTAACAAAATTTTAATAAAAGAATGAAAGAAAAAGATAAAATCAACATAAAAGAACCCATCAACACACCTGCGAGCTTCCCATTCTCGCCTTTGCCGCCTTTTCATCGTCCTCTCTATTACCTCCTGAAAATTAATTTGGAAGTTAAAAAGCTAGAAAAAAACTTCTAATAGATTAGCATCTAGATATCTCAATTATTAAACATTAATTAAAAATGCAATTAAAATTCTCATTACAAAAGTTTTTTCTTTTGAAAAAAAATTGCCATTAACAACATCTAATGAGAAAAGTATTATCAAAAATATTCCCAAAGAACACACATAAGATCTCTGTGAAATATTTAACAGATTTGAGAAAAGCTTTTGTGTATTTGTAGATTTTCCTTTGAATTTGATATCTTATTTTGCTAGGATAGAGCCTCTTTATATTAGTAGAAAAAAAGTACGATGCTAATGGGAATATAATATGAAATATATGTTAAATCTAAGGATGTCTTTATATTTAGCTGTCCCTTAATGTTGCTGGTCTCGTGCCTTTGCTTGCTCCTATAATATAAATAGAAAATATGCCATAAGTAACATATGGCAAATTTAATTTCAGGTGTACACTCAATATACTTTTGTTAATTTACTGCTACAACCACAGACAAAATGTATTGCTAAACTATTTGTGAGCTTGTGTCTTCTCAAACACTTTTTTTTTTTTAAGGAGTTCATATATAAACAAGTTCTATTGCTAGACTGTAAAGCCCAGAGCACATAAACAGATAGATCTTGCCAGTTCACTTATTATAAAAAAGAATTATGCATAATTAAGTTCCAAACATTTTTTTAATTTGGAGAAAATATTTCTGTGTAATTCAGGTAAATAAATATTTTGTTTATGTCAAACTCCACCAGTTGTAGATTATTTTAAAATCATACACTTGAATTTGTGATCTCATGGCACACAATTTTTAAACTCAAATATTACTATGATGCAAAATATATGCAATAGCTGTGCTATTTTTTTTTCTTTTCACAACACAGTAGTGAAACACACCTCTTCAAAACGTCTCCTCTTCTCTGAAGGTTCTGACCCATCACTTTCATTCTCTGAGTCCTCTTCTTCATCCTCTTCATCTCTGAAGATGTCATCATAAGCAGGAACATCGAGATCATCATCTTGCTTGACTAGCAGCTTAATCTAGCAAGAAGAAAACTGTATTTTAGAGAAAGTATCTTATTTAGTGAGCAAAATGCACTCTCAGTAAAAGAAACTAAAAATTCATTTAGGCTGTGATTAATTCGTGGCATAACAAAACATTTGGTTTTAACACAAACACCATAGTGATTTATATAAGAGTAAACCCATATTCCAAGCTTTCCTTTGTTACAGCAGTATTGAAAGAATTATAACTTTTAATGCTTGTTAAAATCAAATAATTTGTGCTTAATACTTCAAATTCTAGGTGTTGCCAGAGGCTGAGAAATAATACATGTACATAATAATACATTCTGGAAGATGTTTATCCTCTGATTTATGGCAGTTTGATTTATAGCAACAAGATTAACAGGTGCTTGCTACTGACAACTACCACATTGCTAACAGCAGAGATTTTACAACAGGAAAAAGTTTTTTTTCTGATTATGTACATTACTATTGCAAATATTTATTTATTAATGCTGCTTTCTGACCTATGAATTAATGCTCTAAGCTGCTCTGCAAAACATAGAAAAGCATTACACTGCAGGAAGGTTTTTATTATGAAAGAAGAATTTTTACCTGTGTGTCATTGTAAACATTCACTACATTGATTGGTCTGTGACTGTCACAAACAAAAAAAAAAAGTGTCTTCTTCAGGCTGCAGCATTTCCAGGAGGTCAACATTGGCACCACAATTAATAAGAACAAAGTATTTGAACTGCAAACAAAAGCAAAAAAAAAAAAAACCCCTAAGAAGTTTGTTACTTAAATTAGCAGGAAACACGGAAGACTGAAAACACCTTTACAGAAACCTCCTAAGCACTCATCATTGCCAAAACTTGTATTTACTCTGTGATATTTGATGTCTCTGAGGCAGAAAAAAATTTTAAGGCAAAACATAAAATTCAGGGATGTTGGACAACTGATACCACCACCTTTGTATCTCAAAATGTGTGCAAACTTAATTTGACTCTATCAACATTATAGCACATTCATTTGAGGTGGTGTTAAAAACTTCACAAGTTTTATCACTGGTATGTTAAAATGAAACCACATTTTTGACGTGATCACCAATAATAATGAGTCTAAGAGCTGACATTTTAAATTGGGGAAGGGAAGAAGTTCATCTCTATAAAGGTGCAGCTTAAAAAGCTTCCAGTATTTTTTCACCTGATCTTTATGCTCGAGAAAGGCAGTTTCAAGTTCTTGCCACCCGGACACTGGCACGAGAGTATATTGCACATGGTCACATTGAAACAAAGCCTGCAAGGAAGCAACAGCTGTTAGCAAAGGGGAGGGGAAACTCTCCTGCAACACTATGATTCTATTCCATACAAATCTTTCCAGTAAACACATCTCAAATGACAAATCTTATGACTCTTTCAGTGTCATAACTCTGGAAAACAAATGTGACAAAATCAGATTAAACCTTTCCAAACCCATTTATAGGAACCCAGGGCATATTTTCCCATCCTGTCAGCCTGCAGTGAAAATGAACCAAGACTTACTTGGAGTATTTTACAAGCACACAATGCATCAACATCTGAAGCAACAAGAAGGAGAACACGCTGCAAAAATAACAAAATAATAGCATTAATATGCTAATATAGGTGCCAAATCAAGTGAGCTGGTACATGAAATACCAAAAACACTGAGACATCAGAAATTCAGATAGCGATCATAAGCATAAAATGGGATTCCTTCTGAATGGACACTGCACCCCAAATTAACTGGTTTGGATCCCTGTCAACATAAAAAATAAGCAACTCTACATACCCAAAATATGTCAGCTGTTTAACTACCCAGACTCCTCCAAACCACACATACTTTTGAAGTTTTACACCTAGTCAAGCTCTACAATTATTTTGTGTCAAGAGAGGCCTTCATTTTCAGTACAGATTTGAGCACAAGACTTGTGACTAAAGAAAATTTGTAGCAAAAGCAAGAGCAAGGCAACCCAGGAAATAAATTGTTTTGCCTAAATCAAGGTTGGCTAGTATTTTTTGTTGTTGTTGGGGTTTTTTTGTTTTGGTTTGGTTTTGTTTTGGAAGGGTGTTGTTTTGCTTGGTTTTGGCGGGGGGTGTTTTGAGATTTTGCTGACAGTTGGAGAAATAAAGAGAGATATTTTCATTTCCAAAATCACTAGTATTGTTTTTTTCACAAGTAGAGATGACAAAAGGTTGTTCAACAAAAGCTTCACGACCCCAGTGGATACACCCTCTGTAAATGGAGTTAAGCAAAGGATGGGTTAAAAATTAAAGTAGCCAGAGAATCTGCTGCAAGACTGCATGAAAAACATCAAAGATGAGAGAAAATAATATTTAGTGTCTGGGCAAGTAACACCAAAACGGTTAGAAAGATATTAAAAAAGCAGTTCAGAAATGCCATGGTTAAGCGCAAGATCCAGAACACACTGAAGTATTTGTGAGGAAGGAGGGGAACTGTAAGTGAAACCCCTGGCGAGACCTCACCCTGCTGGCGCTGCTTTGTCTCGGGTTCCCATGGGTAGGGAAGGGGAACAATATCCGGGAAAGCGATTTTTACGAGCTGGGTGACTGCCGGGCCCGCCGCCCTCAGCGCGGCCGCCTCAGCGCTCCCCGCCGCCCCAGAGCAGCGGAGCGCCTCAGCCGCCGCAGGCAGAGCCGGAGAATCCCCGCGCCAAACCCGCGCCGTGAGGCGGCGGGAACCGCGGCAGCCCTGAGGGGGAGATCCGTGAGGGGAGAGAGCCCTGAGGGGAGGCCGCTCCGCCCGCCGCCGGGGGTCCCGGGGAGCCACCCCCGCCCCCGGTCACAGCCCGCTGCCCGCACCTGGGTGACGATCAGGTCGTAGAACTCCCGGCGGCAGTCGGAGACGAACATGGCGGGAACGGGCGCGCGCGGGGGGAACGAGCGGCAGCCGCGGGCCGCCCCCGCTCAAACTGGGCGCCAAACCAGCGCCGTGTCCCATTGGCCCGCGCCTCACCGAGTGCCGACCAATAGGAAAGCGCCCATCCCACCCCGGTGGGGCGAGATGCCCAACCCCTCCCGGACTCCGCCAATGGAATGTGGAGCAGCCGGTGACGAAGCGCGCCGCTGGCCAATCCCGAGAAGGTCTCGGCCGGAAGCACCCGGCACAGTTTTGTCGCCGCGTCCGCCATCTTTACTGAGGGCGAGTTGTTGGCTTTGCCATTAAGGCGAGCCCGGTGAAGAGGCGGCAGGGTCACATCAACACTCGGTGACCCAAGGCGGCTGGGCGAGCAGGAGGGGCTCCCATGATGGCCGCCTCGGCGAGCACTAAGGGCCGTTTTCCGCCCTCACCCGCAATGGCCGCTCGACCGGCCGGCGCCGCGCGGCACGCTGGGAGGGGCGGGGCGGCGGGCGGAGGCCGGCAGAGCCCGTGAGGCGAGCGAGCGGCCCTGGCCCGGCCCGGCCCGTCCCGGCGGTACCGAGGGAGCGCCCCGCCGCCGCCGCCGCCGCCGCCGCCATGGTGAGGCCGGGGAGGTGCCGCGTCACGGCGGCGACACTTCAGGAGCCCTCAGCGGCTGCTGCGGCGCTTTGTGTGCGCTAGATACCGATTAACGCCTTCTTCTCTTTGTGCTGTTTTTTCCCCTCTAGTTCTCTTTCAATATGTTTGACCACCCCATCCCCCGGGTGTTCCAGAACCGCTTCTCAACCCAGTACCGCTGCTTCTCGGTATCCATGCTTGCCGGACCTAATGACAGGTCAGATGTGGAGAAAGGCGGGAAGAGTATGTGCATGTTTTATTTTGACTAATAAACCTGTTGAAGGGTGTTTGTGAATAGTGTCAAGTAACGCAGCTTTTGGCCAAGCCAGCGGAAGCATTGAGAACACGGTGACAGAGTGCTGAGCACCCTGGGTGGGGCTGTGGAGAAGGAGGAGGGGTCATCTCTTATTACATCATTCGGTAATTAAAAATATTTACCAAGTCATAGGGGTTTATGAGCATTAGAAGGAGACATTCTTCTTTTGTAAAGTTTCTTGTTACAATTTGGGATCTCGTGTAAGCCGTGGAAGTTTATGATTAAGGATTTTCTCCCCCCACCATGTTGTACCTCGTTTAATTTGTACAAAGAAAGTAATAGATTGGCCAACTTAATTTTCAGGCTGTTAGACTAATGCTATGTTGCATTGAGTTGGTATGGATTGTAGAGCACCTGTGAGCCCAAACAAATAAAATTAATTTTGGGAAAAATTGTCTTCAGTAATAGTATTGTAAAATATTGTTTTCTCTTTTTTTCCCCTCCTGATTATAATTCTGAAATCTCTGTATAGCAGGGATATTTGTCATGACGGATTCTACTGAAGTCTCCGTCTAGAAATGAATTTGCCAAGTTTAGAATCTGCCCTTTTTTTAGAGGGGATTTTAGAGAAAGGAAGGATAAAATTGTATGCTATGTACTCTTGTACAGATGTACTTTTCCTAATTTTACATTCTTACTCATTTCTGCAGTAATTATGCCACCATCAGCTTTGGATCAACTCAGTAAGTGGATATTTTATTCTATAACAATGTTAGAAAGATGAGCAAATGTGTAGGCAAATACCACAGTCTTTTAGTTATCTATTCAAGTCTGACTTTAATAGAGAATATGAGACCAACTAGTTTAAAATATGTATTTTGAAGGTGGTTTTTTTCTGTCAGAATTAATGCAGCTTGTCTGTCTTCAAGTCCCAGCACTGTATTTGTGTATCTGCTTTCTCTGTAGTTTTGAGCAGTTGGAATAATAGTGTGAGGGCAATCCTCTCCTATAGTCTGACCCATTCTCTTGGTGATGTTTGATCTCTGAAAGCTTCAGAAATGTTCTAGTGCCTTTCAACAAACAAAATTCTTTTCTCCTCTCTCAAAAGGCCGCCTTAATATTACTTACCCCATGCTGTTCAAGCTGACCAACAAAAACTCAGACCGAATGACGCACTGTGGAGTGCTCGAGTTTGTGGCTGATGAGGGCATATGTTACCTTCCACACTGGGTGAGTTGCCTCGTGCTGGACTGTCAGAACCTGAAAAGTGAGATTAGCAAGTTGCCACATTTAATATTAAGGAGGTGGAATGTTTCCTGACAGTGCCTGTCTCTGCTAGTCATGTTCCTACAACAGCCTTCAGTCCTGGCTCAGGCTTCCCTCCGCAAAAGTTTAGGCAAAGCAGACTGCTTTTTAACATTCACCTGGCTGTTCTTCCTGAAATTGAACGTACACAAGAACTGCTATACACAGGAGAGAGATTTGAAAACATCTGACATATTGATATAGTGCTTTGTATGTTTGTTTCCATTCTTGCAGATGATGCAGAACTTGCTGCTGGAAGAAGGAGGCCTGGTGCAAGTGGAGAGTGTCAATCTGCAAGTTGCTACTTACTCAAAATTTCAGCCACAGAGTCCAGATTTTCTTGACATCACCAATCCCAAAGCTGTGTATCCTTCCTATTCAATTATGGAATAAGGGGAAAACTTTTGTTCAAAATTGGAATGATCAGACAGAGCTAGCTTTTCAGGTGTGGCTCATCTCCTTACAGTAGTAGGTGGCCACTGCTACTCCTTTTGAAAACAAAAGGGATGGAGAGCTGAGGTGCAGAATCATGGCCAGCTGTTGGCACAAAGTGTGGCCTGGGATGAAGAAAGAGAAGTGTTGGCTTAAAATCCAATGAATTTTGAGTGTCCCTTTGAAGAACTTATATACTCTAGTATTTACTATAAGGCTATCTGCAGTACTGATAATTTCTAAACCATGTCTGAGAAACCAAAGATCAGAGATAATATTTCATCTTAACATATTCCAAAGACTGGAAAACGCATTGAGAAACTTTGCCTGTCTAACAACTGGGGATGTTATTGCCATCAACTACAATGAAAAGGTACAGTAGAGGGTTGAGGGTTATAGACTAAGTTCAGTTGTTGTATGTTGCTACTAAAACAATCAACCCAGAGCTGTGCAGTGTTTTGGACAAGTAATCCCAAATGGTAGATTTCACATTTGGTTTTCTATGGGAGAGAAAAAGAAGTCAGCTAAGTCTTTTTCTGAGCTGCTGTTTAAACTTTCTTGGATTCACAAGAAAATAAATATTTATGCTGTTGAAGTTTCTACAAGTCAAGGGAAAGAATTTATCCTAAATTCGGAATTTGTTTTCAAAAATGCAGATTAAAGTACTGTAAGAGTGCAGCAGGGTACAGTAATAGGTAGGTTCTCTGGCTTCTAGGTTAGAAACCTTTGCTCTTAAATTCTGTAAAGACCCTGCAATATCCAGTCCTTAATCTAAAGAGCAGCTGCTTCAGTTTCCTCCCAGCTGTCTGAAGGGAAAGATTTAGATATGCTTTTCTTATACACAATGCAATCTTAAAATATCTATTACTGTTTCAGATCTATGAGCTTCGGGTAATGGAGACCAAACCAGACAAGGCTGTGTCCATCATAGAGTGTGATATGAACGTAAGTTAAAGCTCATGTGGAAAGTCTGTCCTAGCTGTGTTGTCCCGAGAGGAGAGGGCACTTGTGCGGTGATAGCTCTGCATACCCAGCTCCTCTCATGCTGCAAGAAAGGTGCAGTGGGGTAGGGAAGATGACTCAAAGTACTCATGTGCCTTTGTAACCCTATCTGTGGTCTTGATTAGCATTTCATGTACCATCAGGTGACTGAAGTGCTTAGAATTTAATGTTTAGCTTCAGCTTGTTTTATCTGAGTTTTGTTTAATAGCCTTGCCTTGACTCAAACTCCAGTGATACGGTGATGCTGTTTTACTGCTGTGTTTCAATTACATGCAAAGATACATTCCTAGGAGGATTGTGGTTTTTTTTTAGTTCTGAGTTAAAATGTTTAACCAGCAAACCTCAGTTCTTTTTAGATCAAATGCAGTGGTAATAGTTCATGGAGTTTTGAGGAATAGTAGTAGAAAGCTTTTGATTTAAAGGAAAATATTAATCATGTTTATTTTCATGCTTTTGGTGTAAATAGGTGGATTTTGATGCTCCTTTGGGATACAAAGAACCAGAAAGAAGTGCACAACATGAAGAGGCCTCAGTAGGTTAAGCTTCTGATATTCCAAAATGTATTCCCTAAAAGTCAGCATTGCTTGAGGGGAGAGCATTGAGTGCCCACATAATTTTTTTTCCTGAAACAAGTTCATAAGGTTAAATTTTACTTACCAGAAGCTTTTGCATGTGTTACTTAGTAGATTGTTGTTTACCAACTGTTGGTTTTGGAAAGGGATTGTTCTGAAGTTTTGTTTGGTCAGAAATACATGGAACTGTTTTCATGTCTTGTGATTGTCAGAACATGAACACAATGAATTCACTTGTTTTCCCCCTCACAGGATGTTGAAGCAGACCATAGTGGATATGTGAGTGACATAGGATTTCGTGTAAGTCCCCTATTTCTGCTGGTTTCTGAATGCTGTAAAATGATGAGGGAAAGTTGTTCTGAACAACTGTAAAATATTAGTACCTGTTCTTAGAGGTGCTTACCGTTTAACTGGCAAGTGCCTGTGAATGTTTTGTGTGATGACAGCCAGAAACAGCCTGACTTGCTCTCTGCAAAGGGCAGATGGGAGACTGAAACAGACCCCTGCACCCATGGTTCATCAGCTTATATGTACCAAAAAGAAGCATGCTGTATTAAATAACTAAATATAAATTGCTGTAAGATTTTACAGAATATAATGTCATTGTGCAGTGTGCTTTCAAATGTCAGGAGTTAAACTAAAAATTGTTATGTGTCCACAGGCATTCTCTGGTTCTGGGAACAGGTTGGATGGCAAAAAGAAAGGTGTGGAGCCCAGTCCCTCACCAATTAAACCAGGAGACATCCGAAGGTATATCTGTTTCAGTTGTCAGCAAGTGAAGGATCAGTGTTTGAGCAGAGTTTTAGTTCTTTCCCTGCTCCAGCAATTTAAACAACCTGATTTCATCCTAAGTTTACCTTTAGAAAATCAAAAGTCTTATCCACAGGCTAGTGGAAACATGCCCACGGCCAAGCTTCCACAACAGCTCCAGGATTTGGTTATTTACTTTGGCAATCTATGCTTACCTTCAGAAAATAGTTCAGTGGCTTAACTCTGAAATTATTTACTAACTAAAATGTGCAGTCAGTGTTGGTACTACACTGACAGACACAGAATAAGTCTTTCTATGTTCAATTCAATGGTAAGTGTAAAACTTATTCCATAATATTTTAATGCTTCTTTTCCAGAGGAATTCCCAACTATGACTTCAAGATCGGTAGAATCACATTCATTAGGAATTCACGTCCACTGGTTAAGAAAGTGGAAGAGGTAAATGAATTTGAATCCTCTCCAGTTTTGCACAGAATTAGAACATTACAACTATGGTTCAAATTTGTGACCACTCTATCCCCCCTTGATTTTTTTACAGTATACTTCTATTAAAAAGTCGTAGCAGTTAAAAATGGTTTGAGTTACATGAAACAACCTCCATTATCCTTGTTACTGATGGAAAAAGATATGCCTGGTGTCAGTTTAGTAAGCCAGTGCACACTCCTTTCAGTTGGCTGAAAGGTCACCAAAATGCTGCTATTTTATTTTCTGGAAGAAAGTGGTTTTCATCTAGATTAAGGATGTGAAATACCTACAGTCAGTGGCTGCTCTGGTGGAATGTTCTTGCTAACAGTTGTTCAGCTTTCATCACACACAAGCAGTGAGCAAAAAGGTAACAACCTTTTTTCCCCTCTTTCCTTTTTGCAGGACGAATCTGGAAGCCGGTTTATTGCCTTTTCAGGAGAAGGCCAGTCCCTGCGCAAGAAAGGAAGAAAGCCCTAAGTTGTGGTACCTTCAGCTAGTTAGGGGGAAAATAAAATAACAGTTGCAGCATATTTGATCTTAGTTATTGCAGTTGAGAGGTCGTTTTGGAGCACAGGAACACTTAATAGTTTTGGTTTCGGTTTCCTGTTTAGAGCTGGAGCTGTCAGAGTGTCTTAATTTTCACCTGAAAATTAAGTTCTTGGAATCTGGAAGGAGCTTTTTGTATGTGTTGTAAAGAGGGGAGCACAGATCTCAGATAAACCTTAGAAGTAAAACTAACAAGCTCTACCTTACTAAAGATCTGGTTCTTAATCCTGCCCTCATCTCCCGAGTGATGATGGTCTCATGTTGCTCTGTCCTTGGTATTTTCCTCCCTCTCTATATATTTTGCCACAATTTCAGGCCAGCTTTTTGGTGTGGTGCAAATGAAGGGTGACTTTGGTGTTTAGGACTTTTGTGCAGGGAGTCTCTTTGAGCTTAGCTTCAGGTGTTGGGTTATTAATCATTCTAAGCAAACCCCCTGTAATTGCTTTTTATATTTATAATGAATAACATGCCTTTTAATAGTCCAGATACTATAACGTAGTGTAGCAATCTCCTGGCATGTGTAGGGAGAGGAGAGACCCAGCTGCACTGCCCGGTGCCGCTCTGGAACGGTGCGGGTGTATCCTGTGCGCCTCTGGTCTGCTGGCGAGCGTACCGAGTGCAACCTTGCGCTCTGCTCATAGTCCGAGTAAAGGTTCCTCGTACCCACTGCGTCCCTGTGTGGTGATTTCGGGAGCTCCGAAGGGCTGCCGGGGCTCTCGGGGCTCTCAAAGCTCCCCGGGCTGTCCCGCACCTCCTCCGGCGGCCAGGGCCGCTGAGCGCCGCCGCTGGTCACGTGCCGGCCGGCGCGCAGCCATTGGCTGGCAGGCCCGAGGCCGGTTTGTGCCGCCCCTCGCCATTGGCCGCGCCCGCGGGTCCCGCCGTAAGCGCGGCGGCCATTGGCGGCGGCGCAGCATGGCGGGCACGGGCGGCTCCTGGCGGGTGAGGGGGCGCGGGGCCGGGGGGCGATGGGATCGGGACCGGGACCGGGAGCGGGTGGGCAGCGCAGCGCAGCTCAGCTCAGCTCAGCTCAGCCCGGCCCTGTCTGCCCGCAGCCGCCGCGCTCGTGTGAGGACTACTGGGGAGAGTGGAAGCATTGCCGCGGGCTGCGCCATGCCTTCCACCACTACTACACGCACGGGGAGCTGCCGGACTGCGGCCGCTGGCGAGAAGACTACGAGGCCTGCCGCGCCTGGGAGAGGGACGGCGCCGCCGCCGCGCAGGTACCGGCCCGGGAACGGGCCTGCCCGGGAACGGGCCTGCCCGGGGCTCTGTAGGCCGGGGGGATGGGACAGAAACCCCGCAGCCCTGGGAGCTGGGGAGGGGCTGGAAAAGCGGGCGCCAGCTCTGGGCGGAGGTGGGTAAGGTTGTCTTAAAAGCCAGTTAAGGATCCAGGGAGTATTTTCAGTTTTCAGCTGTAAAACTCTTGATTTTCGTTACTCTGACATTTCCTTCCTAATAGGAAAAGCCGCCACGTTACAGGCAGCAGGCATTCCTGGGGTGTCCAGAAATGCCCCTGGCTACAACCCCGCGGACACTGGAGGACACGAGCCCTGCAGTAACTCCTCCCTTCGGCCGGCCAGGACAGCCTCTGGCGGGCAGGGCTCCACACAAGTGGTAGTTTTCTTCAAAATGTAGGAGTCAGAGGCAAAATATAAATATGACTTAGTTAAAAACTTGTATCCTGGCTTACTTAGATAGCATTTAGCACTTCTGTTTAAGCATGGTAAATTTTTATTTCTCCTTTTATCTCAAATAGCCACAGCAGGAAATCAGCTCTTTATGACTGGAACATCCAACACTATTATGGTAATATTTTTTTCCTGTATTTCAGGAAGCCTTGTGCAAGAGTGAAAGAGCTCGAGTTATGGAAAAACAGAAATATGCTCCAGTGTGGAATCTCAGGAAGAGCCCACCTGCTGACTGGTATCTACCACTTGACCACAACAAATCAAATTAGCAAGAATCTTTCCTGTGCTTGGTCAGTAACATAATACACAATTCAGGCTTTTTTTTCCTTCCACATCATCTTGAAGTTGCACAACTGTAGCTCTGCCCTGGAATACTTCAGCACTCACTCAAAAATACTAGAAGTTTATTTAAACACAGTATTTCTTAAAGAGAGATTTGAGGTGCTTAATTTGATTGTGGTCTTTTACTGCTGTCTTACACTTCAGGATTTCATCTCAGCAACTCAGCAGGCAACTTCCAAGTTAATGCATACATGATCTAGCTCTGAGGGTCTCTTACCCTACCAGGTGGCATTGAGCACTTTTGGAACAAGGAACTCACCCCCAGCCAGCCAGATGGGAAACAAAAACAAGCTGGGACTCTTCCCTGCCAGCTCAGGACAATCCCAACCACTGGCCTTTAAAAGGCATTTCCCAGAATCAGGATTGTGGTGGTTCAGGTTTCTCACCTGGGGGGAAGGTGCTGCATACCCTGAAACTGCACCTTTGTGGAACTGCTCTTTGAGTGGTGATGTGTGTTGTGGCAGTATTCAAAACCACTAAAAAATAAAGATTTAAACAAATGTAGAGAGAGATCTGGTTTGTTTTAGGGCAAACCCATGGAAACTTAGTTACAACAGTTACAAGGCAACATAAAAAAAGAAAAATTGGCTTTGCCCCTGTGTAAGGTCGTATAGCTTTGCTGGGTGTGTTATTACCTAGACAGTTGTTAAAAATACCCAAACACAGAGACATTTAATTTATTTTTTTCACAGTCACATCCAACAGTGTTGTAACCTGCAGGAATAATTATCTGTTCCTTTTCCAATCTTCCTTCAGTCAGCTGAGCACCTCCTGGCACTGAGGAGCTCCTCCATCACTGCGTGTACACCTTGGTGATGTCAATGCACTTTCCTTCAGGGGGATCGTAGCCAGGAAGGGGAGGGGTGTAACTGGGTCCATCCCTCTCGAAGGGGAAAAGCTCCTCATCCCTGCGGATTGCTGCCTGGTACAGCTCCTCAGATTCCAGGCGCAGCTCCTTTAGTGCCTCTTGCTGGGATTCCACAAGGGCCTTAATTGCTTTCTTTTCTGCCTCATCTTGTTTCTGCTTAAACAAACACCACTTCTTCAGGAGTAAAACTCTTCTTTCGGACTCCTCAGGAGAAAGAGCAGGAAGACTTCGCACCCTGATAAAGAGAAGGATAACACTGGAATAAACAGCTTGACTCCAAAGATCAAGCTAAAAAAAGCAAAATATCAGAACCAAAAATCCCACCACCAAGCAAAAAAACCCCACCAAACCCAGAAAATACATTGAATTCACTAATAATTTAGTTATTCTGTGACTGGTCTTCCAGTCAATCTAACAGGAAATTCACATTAGGTTTTTTTCATTACCTTTAGCAAGAACAAACAGTATTTCCTTTCCACATTCTTCTCCTGATGGAAGTGGGTAAGGTTTTGTACCAACGCTGGCACTATGTTGCAGTTGTGCAGAGAAAGAAATTCACTGTGAATGCAGGGACATGGTGAAAGACAGACCTACTGACCTGTTGCTCTCTGAGTACTTTAGTGGTGTTATAAAATCCTCAATTGGAATCAGTTCTGGAGCAGCCTTTTCCAACTTTTTTAACTTCTTCTTCATACGCTCCTTCTGTGCTTGCTCTTTCTTCACATCCACTTTCTTCTTCTTCTTTGGTTGTGCTCTACAAGAGAAATAGTAAATGAAAGAAGGTATTTTGTCCTTTAATTCAACATCAGCAATTTTCACTTTCCTTCCCATTCCTTAATTTGGTCCCTGACAGAAGTTCCAGCCATTAGCTTTATTCAAGTAATGTAATTTCCAGGAGCCAGTGACACATCTGCTGAGATTTTATGCAGACAGAATTGTAACTGCCTAGGAAAAGCAATTTTGTGCTGAACATCAGAATGACCTGAGGAAGTTCCACAAAAATTGACTTAGAATTGTTTTCACTAGCTCAGAGTGCAACAGAACAGGTTTATCATGCAGTGGTTTGTGTTGGAAATCCAAGATATCATTGCACACTCCACAAACACAAACTGGCCCTCAGAGTGGATCTGAGGGGTGCCATTCCTGCCTTGCAGACTGATCAAACAACCTTTATGGTGTGGATCAGTCCCTCTCCAATGGCACCCAGGAGCTACCTGGGTACTTTAAATCAAGCTGCATCAAACCAAAACAGACACAGAAATGTGGCACCACAATACACATGGGCTGCCTCTGCCTTCACAGCAAAGCATTTCTGGTTCAGCCAGGCTTTCACTGGTGTTGCCCAGCAGGGAATTTGGGAATACTGCATAAATCCCAACATTACCAGCTGCCTTTTGTGATTGCATTACCCAGGAGCACAGAGTGGTAATTGTATCATCACTGAAGTCTCCACAACAGGCCAATAGTACCTAACTGCTTTGGCATATAGAGACTTGGACATGTATAGTTAAATTTGGACTTGGGAAAATTTGTGTTCCCCCAGTGCTCTCATCCGAGCACTTCTGTGTAACTGCAAGGAAGCTGCACTCACCTCACAGGGAGGGATGTCCTGAGCTCCAGCAGTGAGCTCTGCCAGTGACTCCCTCGGAGTGGGACCGTCTGGGGCAGCCAGGAGCTGCAGGAGGAAAAGGAATATAAAGCATGAGGAAAAATTGATGTCACTGGTTCTGCACTAGAGCTGTTCATAAAGTACTGTGATGAGTTTTGAATCATCTTTGGCCACTTCATGGCAGGATACAGCGTTTGCCCAGAGATGACCTCCAACTCTTGGGCTAGGTAACTGATCCCAAATATGGACTGGTCGGTGTAAACCCACGGGGTACCGAGGGGGTGAAATAGATAGTTTTTGGATAGGTTATGGCAGTTTTATTTTTAAGCTCTGACAATGACCCCTTTGAGAAGCTGACACGGGAGAGATCAGAACAGCGCCTTTCCTATCAGGAGAGCGATGCCGACTGTCCTATCCCGGCGGTGCCAAGGCCCCGACTGCTCCAGCCGCGGAAGCCAGCGCAGGCGCAGCCCGCCGCGGGAGCCCAGGCGGGGACCGGCCGGGGCAGGCACCGCGGCTAAGGGGTGCTTCCCGGGCTCCCTCCCCTGCTCCCGGGCAGGCTGGCCGCAGCCCTACCTTAGCCGAGCCCCGCCGAGCCCCCGCGCCGCCGCTGCCGCCCACATGGCCCCGCGCCGCGCCCGCCCCGCCCCGCCGGCCGCGCTCCGAGCCCGCGGCCCCCGTTCCGGCGCACGAACGTTCCGCCGCGCTCGCTACGGGGAGCTCCCGCCCGCCGGCTCCGCCCGCTCCCCCCGGCAGGGGGCGCCCGCCCGCGCTGTGGGGGGCTGTGCCGGGTGTGGGAACGGCGGGGTCGGGGGGCGCTGTTTCCCGCCGGGCCGGTTAGGCGGTTGCCAGGCGCCGAGTTCCGGCGGTGCCGGATCGCCGGCGGCGCCGGGCGGGGGATGCGGCGGGGCGGCGGCGGCACCGGGACATGGAGCGGCGCTGAGGCGGCTCGGGCCGGCCGGGGGCGCGGGCACTGCGGCGCCGGGCGCGGGCCCATGGTGGCCGGCGGCCGCTGAGCGCCGCGGCCGCGGAGGCAGCCCGGGCGGAGCCGCCCTGGGGTCCCGAGGGCGGAGGCCGGCGGGGGCCCCGGGCGGGAACAATGAAGCTGCTGAAGCCGACCTGGGTCAACCACAATGGTGAGGGCCGGGCGGGCAGCAGGTGCCGCGGGCCGGGCGGGCAGCAGGTGCGGCGGGCCGGGCGGGCAGGTGCGGCGGGGCAGCGGCAGGGAACGGGCGTGCGGCACACGCGGGGGGCGCGGGGCGGGCGGAGCCTCGGGCCGCTGCAGGGCGCTCCCCGGGAGCCCCGGGGGCCGGAGCTCCGCCGCCCCGCGAACGGCGGGCGCGGGCGGGGGCAGCGGCGGCAGCGGCGGCAACAAGTCCGCTCTCCTGCTGTGCCGGCGGACGGGAGCGGAGCGGAGCTCGGGCTGTGAGCCGGGCGGGCTCCCAAGGGCGGTGTGGGGACAGCCCGTCCCCAGGAGCTGGCTGCAGGAGGCCCTGCCGGGCAGTCCCTGCGACACGTCTCGCCTGGCACAGTGTTGGCTGGGGACAGCCGGGCACAGCCGAGCCCTGGCTCTGCAGGGAGGGCTGCAGGCTCTCGGTGAAGGCTGAGCTGCTCCCGCCGGCCAGGCACGGCCGCTGGTCACTTGGTGCTTGAGAAAGTGCAGAGGGATAGTTTGGATCGAGTGTAGCCCGTGCAGAAGAGGCAAGGGAGTTTTGTGCAGAGGTCGAGATGCCCCTCGGGATGAGTGTCGAGTCAGGATGAGTGGGTGTTCAGTGCACTGCACTGACCATGCTGGTCTCATGTTCCTGAGGAAAGTACAGCTTTAAAGTCCCCAGATGTACTGAGCTATGTTGTCATTCTCTATGGAGGGAAAAGTTTCTTCCAACAGTTCTTTCCGAACAACTCCTTCAATTTATGTAGTATCCTGTCTGGCAGTCTCCTGGTGATGTTGAAAAATGTGTGAGCTAAAGCACTTTCAGAGTGAAGTATTGATATTGACAGAAGGCTCTGTACTTTTCTCGTGTGGCAAATACTGAACAGCATTAGTGTTTTTGTAGTTACACTACTTAGGATGAATTTCCAAATTAATACGTGTACCGTTCCTGGTGAAGCAGTGAGAAGAAATGTAACATGAAGAGCTCAGCTCTGTCTGTAAAAGTTTTGCCCTCAGACTCATGGGTACAGCTTTATTTCCACTGCAAATTTTGTACTCTGTCAAGGTATAAATGTCATTAGCTGGACTCATGTAGCTGATTGGTATCTAGAATAAAACTAAGCTGGAGACCAGCTTATTCAAGCTAGAAAAGCATGCTTTGAGTTAAAACCCCAGATATAACTTCACAACTGCCTTTCTGCATGTATTGTGTTGTGTTCATGCTGCAGATTTTGATAATAGTAACTTAAGCCTCGAGTTGCCATTTATGTGCATCTTCACTTGGCCTGTTCTCCAGGGACTCTATAGGCAGCAGATGGACTCAACCTTGCAGTGAAAGGTTGTAGTGAAGTGAAAAAATGTGGAAGTGCTTTATTTGACATGTTTTTTACATTTCTGCTTGGTTACTCTAAACAAATGTAGCATTTACATCTTAATCTCTGGCTGCATGGCCAGACTGTCGTGTGCCTCTGTGTATCTTCAGCGAGATCACAGGAGCAGCTGAATAAAAACTTTCAGTTTAAGTCTTTGCAGATCACAGAGATTAGATTTGTAACTTCTTTCCTTATTTCTTTAACGGGTGCACTTTTTGAAACTGGTATGTGTTCGAAATCTGTAGCAATTTAGAACACATCCAACCATTGCAGAACATAGGCTTCAGCCAAGCAGGGCTTCATTTATAGAGCCCTGTGATACTTTGCTAGGTGGATAATGCACTACACAGGGCCTTGAGAGTCCCAAATTTTACTCCTATTTCTGCTGCTAACCTGTTGGGATGAGTTTGGCCAAGGCATTTTGTCATAGTTTTCCCACCTGCAAAACCAATATTTGCCACCAGCTCCATTTGTGAGATGCTGTCAGGCCTGCAAAGGTGTGCAGGATTGTGTGACAGTCACACATTCCTGTCCTTGGGGCAGGGAGTGCAGGATAAAAACTGGTTGAGTTTAGTCAGCCTCTTCTAGTGTACCTGGGTTCCAGATCCTCCAGGCATTGCTGCATGTGAGCAGTCTCCATCACTCCTAATCAGCCTCCCTCTTGGCTCTGAAACCTCTCCAGAAACAGGGTGAAGAGAATTTACACTGTGTGTACTGGAGACTGTGATAATTCTTGTTCTTTTGATTTCTGCACAAGCACATGGGGATGCTTCACTGCTCTTGTTTGTGAGTGAGTCCTGATAGCAGGGCTGGCTCTTCCACACACCACATCCAGTTGCTGTCATTCCAGCCTTTTCCTCTCCCCATTCAGTTTTGGGATTTTTGTTTTACTGAATGGACTAGAATGATGCTTACAGTCATGCATTCTCCAGGAGATAATAGAATGTGAGTGTTGTAGCCAGGAAATCGAGCACACCTGGGAATTGCATGCTGCGCAGCCGAGATGCCTCGGCTTACGGTAAAAGCACTTCAACACACTTTGGCTCTACAGGTTTTCACCTTGGAGTTCTTAGTGTTGCTTTTCCTGAGTATATACTGAAATTATTTCTTGCTCAGATGCATTTTCTGTAAACTTTTCAAGCACTTAATGTGGGTTTATTAGATTTTTGCATGAAATTCTCATTGTGTTCTTCTCTTGCTCTTGTGTCTTTGACTTGGAACAAGGAAGAATATTCAAAGGTGTAATCTAATGGGGGGCAGGAACAGGTGACTGTAAGATACAAGTGGTGTGATTTGCTTTTCCTTCCCAGTATTGCGTTCAGTACCTGTATACAGATGCATCATGGATCCAGCTGTTGTCTGTACATATTCAGCACACAGGGTTTTGAGAGCCCAGGTGCTTAAAGACAACTCAAGCAGGCAAACACTGATCCCTGTGGGAAAGGAAGTCCCTTGCTGTTCCAAGAAACCCTTGCAAGCCCCAAGGTGCTGTTCATGTATAACAGCTTGTGGAAACTGGAGCCTGCTGTTGTTTAAATACAGGCTTGGGGTTTATCTCTCCAAGCTGTAATGGTGGAATGTAAATATTTGAATTGATCTGTGAGTCACGTTGAATGTTATGTATTAGATGGGCTGGAAGCAAATTTTATAAAACCTCGTTCATTTTGAGGTAGAAATTCACCTAAAAATGTCTTTATGTTTAATAGGTTATTGTCTAAAGTTAAACAGCAAGCAAAAATGATGCAACATTTAGAATTACTTTTATTCTTTGCTGGTGTGGTTTTTTTCTTAAGATGGGACCTTCTCCTTGGGTTTCAATGATCTTACTTGGATCTTTCTGTTCCAAGCTTGTTTCATTATCAGTATTTCTTTAAGTACATAATGTATATTTGGGTTCTTTAAACAAATAAGCCCACAGGACATCTGGTACATCATAAGGTGTTCTGTTTTTAATGAACCTGGTTTGCCTCCTCATGCAATGCAATGCTGGGTGCTTCAATAATTTAAGCTTATCTTTTTTTAGAAATTATTGCAAGAGGTCAGAATGTCTTAAAACACACTGTGTTAGATCTTAGTGTTACTGCTTAAATATCACTTACAGTTTGTTTTGGTGCATCATTACTGTTAGGAAACTCAGCATATTCCTATTAGGAGCATGGGAAAGCTTCAGTCATTTTGAAGCAGGGACCTTGTGCCTTTTGGCTTGTTTCAACAGGATCTAACAACGTAACCTGATAAAGCCATGAACCCTGGGAAGAAGGTGGTTGCTATCAAATAATGGCTCCTTCTTCATTATTTTGAGAAATTGAAGGAAGTGAAGAAAAGCTCAGTATCTGTGCTCGGTTTATAAACTACAAGTGGTGTGGAACAAGTCTTATAGCTTTAACCTGTTACAGTTATCCAGCACTGTAAATGGAATTCTCTTGATAATGGTACCCTGGAGGAAAGAGCACTCTGGCAATGACTTTGTCTTGCTGAATTTCTGTCCTGTGATCACTTCATCTGTTCTTTTCTTTTTTTTTTTTTTCTTTTTTTTTTTTTTTTTTAGTAAATGGACATCTGGGTACTGGGTAGATCGTTGTGCATGATTAGTTACCTGTGGAATAAGATCCCTTCCTGGATCCCGGTTGAGCCCCATAGGAAACTTTGTTGTCCAGGACTTCATTTATTACCACTGCCTTTCCTGGGTGCAAAGTCCTTACCCTCCTTAAACTTCATGTATAAAATAATGCCCTGTGACCTGACAACTTCCACTGAGGTCTGAGTTTTTAGGATTATAATAATTTATGAAAATATCTGCTCAGTGCACATTTGAGTGAACCCCAAATTTATGCTAGGAAAAAACCTAAAAATAAAATGTTATCCTGCTATGTAAATATATGGATAGTCTGTGTTTGCACATGTGGTCTTCAATGCCAGTTCCCATTCATGTCATAAAATAGAGGAGAACTGAAAGTGGCTCAAGTGACCAGAATGATCAGAAGTGTTACACAGCTTTTGTACAAGGAATGACTGAGTAGACTAGGATCCTGGGCAAGGAGTGGGATCGTTGGGCTGGAGATATGATGAACACAGTTGTGAGTGGTAGAAGAGGGATGAATGTCAAGTGATTTTTGTCCACTGCTCTCCTGTACAAGAATCAATAGTGTTAAAGTAGCAAATAGCTGGTGCAGATACATGGAGTAGGAGGTTCCTCACAGAGTCCATGGCTGAGGAGTACATCTCTTTGTGTAGGGGCTGTTAATGGTAATTATGGATCTGAGAAATGGCTGATTGAATTTATAGAAGAAAGTACATTGGTTCAAGCCTCTGATTCAGGAAGTCAGAGTTGCAATTTTTTTGGAGCTGGAAGATTATCCTAGGAAGGATCCTATCTTGTGTGCTTACCATTGTAGAGATCCTTGGAGATTTACCCAGTGCTGGTTTCTGAACACAGAGTACTGGGTTTGGTGGACATTTTCCCTGGTGTGGCTAATTTTAAGCTTTTATGGTGAATTTGTAGCTAAGTTACCTCTGGCTATATAAGCAAAGTAACTTGCTGAGTTTCTTCAACCCCATATGTGGATTTGTGAAAAAACTTTGCCCAGGAGAAGGGACAGAGCTGATGTTCCTGCTCCTGTAGAGTTGTGCCCTTAAGATAAAGCAGAAATTGGAGAGGCTCTGGTAGTTTTAAACATGTAGTAAAGGAAGGGAAAATTATATTGTGTCAGTGATTTTTGAAAAGCAAAGGGTGCAATGGCAATTTTTTTGAATGTGTAGCATATCTGCTTTGCCTGAATAGCAATGGTAGAGGTTGCTGTTGCTTCTGATTTGCTGGGGAAGTTTTCTTTTGGTGCAAATGATGCAGAGGCAAAATGAGCCAGGTTAATAGAATTCAAAGGTCTTTGATAATTGGCTTCCTACTCTCCCCGACATATCTAATGGCAAATACCAGAGTATGTGAACTCTTCTTGCCCAAGACTTGATGCAGATTGAAAAGGTCACCTCTTCCACCTCTAAGGTTTCCAGAATGGCCTTTTCAGTAAGTGTCAGTGGGCTCAACTATTTCAAATGATGCACTGGTTTAATTTAAGGGAACTTTTGCATTTTGGAAAGAGTAAAATAAACATTTGTTTTGCGCTTGTGCTTCTTTAAATATTCAGCTTAGTCCTGAATGTTGCATTTAATAAACTAAAAGAGAGAATCAGGCACAACAAGCTGAGGAAAAGCCACAGCTAAGTCTCAGCTCATGTGTTCTATGTGGTCTGAAGGACTTGGAAGGAATGTAAGTTGAGTGCCATCTTTCTGTGCTTAAGGTCTTTGCTTGGCTGCCTGTAAAATTTTTAAGGGAAATCACGTGTCAGAGTTGCAATATAAATCCAGATAAAACAAACCTTAAAACAAGTCAACATAAGGGATACAAAAGTCAAATGAAGCCGAATGTGTATCCCTCAAAAAGTAAGAAATAGTGGGTATTTGGATGAGAATTTTATTAGGAGTTTAGTGTCAAGGATTTCAGTTACAACAGTTGGACATAAAACCTACTGTTGGATAAAATCACCAGGTTTTATCATTTATGTCTTAATATCTCATGAAGATAGAGTGCAAGATTGACACATGTGGGAAATCTATCAAATAATCTTGGTGTGTGGGTACTGGTACTTTTGGCTGTTTGATAAATTGCCTTATTTTATAGTGGCATATATGTGATCTTACTTGCAAAGGCATTCCAGTTTGAAAGGGTTGGAAGTGCTGCCAGAAATTCTTTGGCTGTGGAAATCGCATGCGTGTTCTTTCAAATGATCCTTAATGGTAGCTCTTTGAGCATCATTGAAAGGCAGGAAGCTTGCTGCTCCCCTCTTCCTTTTCCTCCTCCTGCAAAGGTTAAAAGAACTGTGAATGTGCAGTGAGAATGTATGTGAGCCAGTGGTCTGAGCAGAATAGATTGGGAGTGAGGGTTGTCTGGTTTCCAAAGCTGTTCCCCAACTATGTTAGTTATTTGTTACAGAGTTTACATTCTAATAAAATTATTAGCTTGCTTCTGAAAGATGTAGCATATGGAGAATTGAAGGATTTAAGAGTCATACTGTAGTTGGTTAGTCCTCCTCTTTCTATATGGAAGCCATAAAATCAAAGCCAGTCTTTGGGTAGAAGACTTTCATTAACAGAATTTAAATTGCAGACAGGTAATTGTGTGACCAACAGATACAGCCAGAGACTGGGGAGGATTTTTAAAAAGCAAAAATAGAAACCAAAAGAAGACTTGCTTCAGGTAATCAGCTAAAGAACTGTGGAAGCCTGGAAGAAATTCCATACTCAAATACAGTTTTGCCTTGTTGGCACTTGCATTGTGGTATTTTGCTTTGAGGTATTTGGCAAATTCCTGCTGGATTAAGTGTCTTTGGTTATCACTGTTTTTTGTGGCATGATAACTTCCACATAGGCTTTCAATAGGCTGCCATTTCTGTCAGCAAGCTGCTCTCAGCTCTTGTAGGCAGCTGCAATTCTTACAACTTGAGCCTTTAGAAGAAGAAGGTCGCTTGCCAGCCAGAAGAGTTATGGTGGTTCTGGCGTTACTGCATTCTCTTGACTGTAAAACAATTCAATATGTTGCTGCTTGTTCTCTAATTCCAGGAAAGCCAATATTTTCAGTGGACATTCACCCAGATGGGACCAAGTTTGCAACAGGAGGACAAGGTATGTCTGTACTGATAGAAGGCAGAATTTTGGGTAATAATCATCATCATCATCATCATCGTCATCTTGTGCCTTCACAGCACTTGAATCAGTTTGACCCTTTAAAAAGGCATCACTTTTATCTCTGAGAAAGAGATCATTCTGTAAGCTATTAAAATGTATTGAGAAGTGCTGTTGTTCCTGCAGAAGGCAGTGTTCTGATGTCCTCATCCTCTTGGATGTCATTGAGATAGTAGCTGCTATCAATGATTGAGTTGTGGCCATATGGGCCAAATTTCTTTTTCATTTGAAGAGGAACTGGATGTTCAGATGGGCTTTTTGAGTTGCTAAATAGTAGAGCTATTGGGACAGAAAAATCCAATTTTATAAATGGAATAGCTTAAGAAATATATGCAAAAATATTATTTGGTTCACAGTAGTGAAAAATTTGATGGTGGCTACAATAATTGCAATTTAGTATTCGAATAGATCTTTCCTCTTTTAAAATACAATTTTATTACAAGTAGTTGTCCTTATAGTTGATATCAGTATGATTTTTGAACAAGACTGTATGAATTTATTTTTAGTAGCTTCAAGAAAAATAAAGCACTTCTGACTTGCTGTAATTCTATCAAAGTGGCATCTGTATTCAAATATTTCCAAAGTCCCTGTTGCAGTAATGCCTACATTTTCACATGTGCTCTGCAAATGAGATTAATTTGAAAAGCTTTTTTTTGTGTGTATTTAGAAGGGGGGCTTTTTGGTCTCTTACAGGTCAGGATTCTGGCAAAGTTGTGATCTGGAATATGGCTCCTGTCTTGAAAGAGGAAGATGAAAAGAATGAAAATATTCCCAAGATGCTTTGTCAGATGGACAATCACTTAGGTAACAAAGTTGGCTGGTTGGTTGGGTTTTTTTGTTACTGACTATTGGTAATTTGCCAAAGCTTAAGACTTACATGTCTGTAATTGCAAAAATCATGCACTGTCCAGTGGTGAAGAATTAATAAAATAGAGCAGAATGGTCTCATATTTGGCTATATGCTTTTCAAGATACTCAGCAGCAAATGTTGTTAAAATGTGGGGAAATGTACAGAGGAATATAGATACCTTTGGAAATCTCCCCCTATAAGCTTTTTGTGGCCACAGAGTATTTGATAATACACATTCTGAGAAACTGCAAGCTCTAAAGGAAAGGACAGGAGAAGAAATAAGTGTCAGATATACATCACATGAAGTATATTGGTTATAGTTCTAAATTAATACATTTATTACATTATAAATCATTACATTTGGAATTATTATGGTCACATGACGAGTTGTCCCGTCTTTTCTTCGATACATACCTTTCCTTCTTGGCCCTCTTAATCCCACTTTATTTACCAGAATAAGTTTCCTTCATTAGAGGAATATTAATCTTTCTTCCTTCAAGCCTCTTTCAGTGAAGCTTTTTTAGATAAGGAATAGGGTTTCTTAAGTAAGAAATTCCTCAACTGCTACTGAAAGATAAGTACCAATTCATTTATCTAAAGCAGACAGAGTAACTGCTTTGAGTGGAAAAAGCCCACTTAAATCCTAAATGTCTCCTGTCAACTTTTGCTTATTTATAATATAAACCCTGTCTGCACTCCAGAACCACTTATTCACATATTTCATCTTACAAACTTTCTTTTCTACGTTTCAGCCTGTGTGAACTGTGTGCGATGGTCAAACAATGGAGTGTACTTGGCTTCAGGGGGAGATGACAAGTTGATTATGGTGTGGAAACGAGCTGCGTAAGCATGTTTCTTCCTTCAGCTTTATATTTTATTTCAAGTAGGTTACTCTGTCACATCTTAGTGTTTTGTTTCCTCCCTGTGCTGGCCTTTTGTGCTAAGTGCTCCACCTTGTGTGTAAGGAGCCCAAACCTCTGACACCAAATCAGTCACCTTAAATGTTACCATTTTATGCCATCTATAGAAATTGTATGTTTTATTGAAGTTAATTCTTTAACAGCTGGAATCACTTTCTCAAAAAAACCCTAATTTTTTAGCTTCTGTTTTTATTGTAGGAATAACTGACTAGAAAATAGAAGTATACTCTGCAGCTGATTTTCTTTAAAAAGAAAGTGAAGAAGTTGTGGTGGTTCTTTTTATAACTGTTTCTGTTTTAATTAGGTACATTGGACCTAGCACTGTGTTTGGTTCTAGTAGCAAACTTACTAATGTTGAGCAGTGGAGGTGTGTGTCGATTCTCAGAAGCCATTCAGGGGGTAAGTTTGAATGTGTTGAATGAACATAGTTTGTATGTATTTGGAAAAAAATACTGGTTTTCAGCATCACATTTTCTTGCTTGAAATATATATAAAAGGTGGCAAGTCAGTAATTAATTTTAAGAGCAAAAATGAAAGTCCAAAAGAAAATGTGATTTTTAATTAAAAGCGATTTTCATAGAAGTAAATTCTGGCAACTACGTGAGAGAAAAATTAACAACTAAGAAACTTATATTTTGCAATTTTCTAGCTTAAAAATGAATCTGGATAAAGGAAGCTAAACTGTATTTTTAATTAAATAAATGTTCACAGTGGCAATGAATAATCTGATTGGCAAATGACCAAGTTTTTGTGAACCAAAGAATATTAATGTTTATTTAGAAGAAAAATAACTGAAGAGCAATGCAAGAATTGAATAAACAAATAATTTCAAATGCATTTTGCATCTGCTGACATAAGCTGTGATTAAAATCAAGATGGAAATCACTTTGATCACTCCATGTGTGTTGGAACAAAGTGAGTGCATTGTAATAGCTTCTGTTACTTTTTCATTCAAAACAAGACAAAGTTCTTTGTGCAGGCATCAGTACTTCCTACAATCACTAAACATTTAATTCTTTCCCTTTGGGTTTTGTTTTTGATCCCCACTGAACATTGGAATTTGAGGAGTCTCACTCCCAATGAGTGTTGCTTATGTTCTTTCTTACCTTCCACTTTAGTGAGGTGATAATCATTTCTCAGTGATAGCAAAATATTGCCACACAAGTTCTTTGTAAAAAAGACTTTTTGATTTTCTGATTACCATCAATCTCTTAAATGGAAACTTTTTTTCCCAAACAGACGTGATGGATGTAGCGTGGTCTCCGCATGATGCCTGGTTGGCATCCTGTAGTGTGGATAACACTGTTGTCATCTGGAATGCTGTCAAATTTCCAGGTGAGAACTCCTACGTTTCAGATGTGCAAATATGTAAGGCTTTGCGACAAAGTCTTCCCTCCCTGGGTGTATTTCACTGACTCTTCAAATCACTAGGTGGGAATGTGTTGTCTGTCTTTCGAGGTGACACCTGCAGTCTGGCAACTCAGTTCTTCTTCTGGGAGGATAGCAGTGAGCAGTAGATTCCACTCTGCTGCAGGCAACAGCTGCATTCACACTGTGCTGCTGATTTCATATAAAGATCATAATTACATGCATTTCATTTACATGCCATTTATTTTAAGCTGGCTTCCAATACAGATACCAGAGTTTTTAGGCTTGGAAGCTAATTGTGCACCTTCTCAGCCTCTCCTCCCACAGTCTGATAAGCAAGAGAGTGACTGAAAGTAGGTTACCAGGTCTGCCAGTCTTGTGTGTCTGTTGAGTCACAACTCTGACTTGGTTCACACTTGCTGCACAAAGCTGAATTAGTTGTGATAATCTTTGGGTGTGGAGGACAGGGTGAATGTTTAACTGAAATCCCAGTTGAAGTGCTGCTTTCCACAGCTTCAAAGTGCTGATCTGCAGCACTGGGACTCTGCTGCTCTTCCTGCTCTGACCTTTGTCTTATAAAGAGTTTTGCACCTCTTACTCTGGCCAGAGTTCTCTTTACCACTTTTTTATATCAGTGTTTTCATAAGTACCGGTTCCAGTTTGGTTGATCTGTTGTTTCTACTGTAAAGGAGGTTATATGTAATACACTGTTCCAAAAAGATCTCGTAAATCTTCTCAAAATTCTGCCAGTAACTAC
Organism: Entomyzon cyanotis; assembly: GCA_024500445.1. Taxonomy (NCBI): domain Eukaryota; kingdom Metazoa; phylum Chordata; class Aves; order Passeriformes; family Meliphagidae; genus Entomyzon; species Entomyzon cyanotis. The sequence continues at coordinate 7,626,463 of JAKEPQ010000852.1, forward strand.
TCTCCAGTCTCATTTTTTGTGTGCACAGAAATTCTTGCCACTTTGAAGGGGCATTCTGGCTTGGTGAAAGGGCTGACCTGGGATCCTGTTGGAAAATACATTGCCTCTCAGGCTGATGATCGAAGCTTAAAGGTGTGGCGGACCATGGACTGGCAGCTGGAAACCAGCATCACAAAACCCTTTGATGAGGTACTTCAGAATGTGTGACTGTTCAAAGTGAATTCCCATAGAATGAATGAAAGCTATAAGAATAACTCTGATTTTGCACAAACAGGAATTAATTGAACAGTGCTGAATCAAATGAAGCTCTCAGATGGCAGCTTCAAAACGGGGGAAAAAAGAACTATTTTCTCATACAAAATGTAGAGACTCTCACTGCCATTGGATATTCTGGATGCCAGAGGTTTACATGCATTATGTAAACAATTAAGTAAACTTCTGGAAATGTAGTGGTTATTCTGAGGAAGTATTGGCACGTTGATTAGAGCAGTCTGACATTCTACCCTATGCATCTTCTATTGGCCACTGTCAGAAATGAGGTAATTACTTAGGAGGGATGTTTGGTCTGGCATCATAGGGCTGTTATGTGATGACTTTGATCAAGAGATCAAGCTTTTGGGGACAAGCTGGTGCTTGGTGAGTGGAGTGTTTTGCAATGATCTTACGGTATTGTGATTAGTGCAATTAGTCTTTGTAATAGACCATATCTGCTTCAATTCACGTGTGAGCTGATGTGGCAAGCTGAAGTCTCATCATTAGCAGTTGCTGTGCTTCAGTCCTGTCACTAACTAGGACTGTGATAAATAATGAGGAAAGAGTGTCCAAAAAGATGTAACATTTGTGTTTCCTTTAAAAAAGTCCTCTGAGTTCCTTTTTCCCCCTTTTGATAGGACTTCTTAAGTTACACTACATCACCTGTGTAAACATGACCAAGTGCTGAGAATTGTGTGTGAGGTCATTATTTTATATTCACAACAAACTTACTTTGTAATCATAGTATCTAAATCTGAAATTTAAGTAGTTTGTATTAAAAAATTCTTTTTTGCCAAGCACTTTCAAAGCTCCAGTTTTTGGGGTTTTTTTTTGTCAGTGTGGAGGGACAACTCACGTGTTGCGCCTGAGCTGGTCGCCTGATGGTCACTATCTTGTTTCTGCTCATGCCATGAATAATTCTGGACCCACTGCTCAGATCATTGAGAGGGATGGATGGAAAACCAACATGGATTTTGTAGGGCATCGGAAGGCAGTTACAGTAGTGGTGAGTGAGTGATAATAATTTATTCCTGAAGTTAAAACTTCTTTGTGCTGTTTGATAATTTTATGTATAAATGGGACAAGAGGTAAAGATGGGTGTCAAGATTAGTAAAGCAAATGCATGGTGGTGATTAAAAAATGTCAACTTTACTTGTTGGAAGCAATCAGGTTGCTCTTGTGATAAGAGAACTGGATGTAGATGAACAAGACAAGAGGGAATACAGGAGCATGTTAGAAATGTCAAGCATCAGCTTTGTTGGCTTTTCAGTGACTTGATTAAAGTAATTTAGGTTTCTGGTGGGTTCCTGGTCCCTAGAAAAATTAATATCATTTGCCATTCCTGTTAAGGTATTCAGAAAGCCCCCTTAAGAAGCCTCTGCAGCTTTTGTCAGTGCTCTTATAGGCTCTGGTTTGGGACTTTGTTTCTATGAAATGTTGCTTTTTCACTCTTAAGTGGAACATTCACTTTTAAACTAGATCTCTTGCTAATATGTCATTATTGTGATAAAATTTGGGCATCTCATTTGTTCAGAAATTCAATCCAAAAATCTTCAAAAAGAAACAAAAGAATGGGAGCTCCACCAAGTCAAGTTGTCCCTACTGCTGTTGTGCTGTCGGTAGTAAAGATCGATCGCTTTCTGTCTGGGTAAGTGGTTTCTTTGCTGCCTTTGAACTTCATGTGGTCATTGGATAACTTGGGGGTTTAGCACAAAGGTCATGTGTACAGCATTTGGTCTTATATTTAATTTGCTGTTTAGGGGTGTTTTTGTGCCTGTTGTTACAGGTTTAGCTGGGGGGGAAGGAAGTGGAGTGGTATTAGTTCATTTCTCTAAAGGCAAGAGCAGTTTGAAGCCAGTGGCAGTGTGCGCCCTGCTCAGGGGGAGCAACTGTTATGGGATATAATCTATGACCACAGTTAATAAATGCAACCCTATTTTCTTCCTTTTACTTGTCATCTGTCTTTGTAAAAGAAAGGGATGTGAAAGTGAATGAGCTTTTTAAATATTCTTTCAAGGTTTTGTTGTCTAGTTTGGGTTTTACTTTAAAGTCTACACTGAAGTTGTTATTCTGGCTAAGGGAAGAGTAGCTATTTTCACATTTATAAATGCAACTGGAAAATACAGGGAATCAATTTAACTGATTTGTAAAGCTTTGTGATGAGAACTTGTGCCAGAACACACCAATTGCTAACTGCAATCTACTATTTATAGATTCCAGTGTGGTATTTATCCATCAGTCTCTGGATGCATAACTAAATCTGTTTCTGGTAATGGCTACCAGTGCTTACCCATGTCAAAGTATCACTCAATATATTTTACTTCCTATTTATACTATGAGGATGTCATTTGGAGTGGCTGTTGAGGTTATAGTAGGTATTACAGAGATGCAAAGTTACAGGTTTTCTTTGCCCTGAGGAGGTTAATAAACATATATAGAGCACAACCTATGGAAGTATAAATACCTGCTGAAGATGACAGCTATACTGCATCTGTGAACCTGCGAGCATAAAACTTCCTTGACCATATCAACTTCTGCTTCATTTCAGTTGTACTATACACTGTAGATATTAAGTCCATTGGTTTGACATTAAAGAGCTTAGAATGCCTGATTTAGAAGAGGTTATTGGGAGTTTTCATATTCAGTTCTTTATTGCTAAGCTGATTCGTAAGAGGAAAGGCATGCTCTTCAAGAGTAATTGTGCATCAAATTCCCTGTGCTCTTGATAGGTTTCACTTTCTCAGACAAGTAGTCTGAGTGAGGACATGGAAACCTAATCTGGTTTCTGTCTTCTCGTGCTGGCAGTTTGCAACATCCTTATCTCAGTACAGCTTAGAATAGAAGCTGTCTTTTGCATCTGTGGAATTGCTTTTGGAGTGGCAGAGAGTGTTTTATGACTGTGATGTAGAGGCGAAGTTGATTAAGAAAAATTCAGTCCATGTTTCCGAAAGGAGAGTTGAATGTCAGGTGTTCTTCTCCAGAGCTTTTCTGTCCCAGCAGTGGAATGGGTCACCTAGTGCTTCAGATGCACCAGCAGGCATGCAGCTGTTTCCTGACCAGATCTTGTTAGGTGCACAGTGTTAGGCTCTGGGAGAGTGTTGATGTGGTACTATCTGTGGTAGTGTAGAACTTCTACATTTCTGAGTGTTGTTTCTTGTTTTCTTAAGCTCACGTGTCTGAAACGACCTTTAGTTGTCATACATGAGCTGTTTGACAAGTCAATCATGGACATCTCCTGGTAAGTTGCTTTCTGCTGTTTGTTGTGGAAGCCAAAGCATTGCTATCAACTTTTGGTCTATTTATTAGCTGGAAATGCCTTAAAACAGTACAGATTGTGGTTGTTGGAACACAAGCAATTGGTTCCTGAAGGTTTTGTTTTTGCTGCAACATCTTTGGCAACTGGCATGTGGTCACTTGAGATTATTAACTGAACTAAAAGTAATGTATTTAGAGAACATGACACAATAAAATAGCTGTGGAATGAGTTCCTCCTTGTTACAATTCTCTGACATTTTTTCATAGAGTGTGTGTTTTGTAACATGGCTTGGTGAACTCTGTTAACTTGTTGAGTTTTGTGTGTGTTACATCTAATGAGAAGTTGGTTGGACAATCCACTTTCTCAACAGTCTACTGTCCCTAGTCTTGCTTCCTCTTTCTGCAGTGAGTGGTACTCTGTATTCTCCTGCTTTTTTCCTAAGGCCTGGTCATAAAAATGCAGAAGTTAATAGTTTTAAATTAACTGCAAGACTTAACTAATAAGGGAAAAACAGCTATAAGACCACTCAGTAAATGGTATAAAAAATACTCTTCATCTATACATCTGGTGATTTAGAGAGTTAATGGTTATGTACAAGAAAAGACTCAGTATTTTTTATACGATAGGCACACAGCTGATTACATAGGTTGTCTTAATTCTGTCGCTTCCTCACTTCTGAAATTGTCCCTTAATAGTTACAACAATCTCTTGGTGGGTTTATACTGTGAATTTTAAAGCTTACAATTGTGTAACTTCCTGGTTTCTATGTGCCATGTGGATTTTGCCATGAAGCTCAGTGAACCACAATAAAAAGTTTTCAAAACCAAAACATTTTTTTTCATTAATAGATTAAGGCTAGAAAGCCAGCAAGTGGAGTATTTCAAGAGAAGTGCTGCTATTGTTATAGTACAATAGCTTCGGATAGTTTTGTTTTCCTGTAGTGTTTTTTATTTCTCCATCTGCAATTTGCACATTTTTCATGGCATGAAGTCATTATGAGTAAGAGCTGGTTAACATTTTGTAATTTCTGAGGAAATGGTTTTGTGGGATATTTGAGAGACAAAGGATCATCAGGCAGCTTGATATTTTATATCCTGTTTACAAATTGAAACGGATGGCTAAAATGTCAATAATATGGAGTGTTCCCAGAAACGTGCTCCATTCTGAAAACAGACTGAGTAAATTCAGAGAAACCTGATACTATTATATTGTTATATCTGTATAATTTCTATTCTAGAATTTTAGACTGGGATCCATCTACATAATATCTGCAAATGATTATGTTTTCATGGAACAATTGCTTGGATCCAGAGGTCAATAGGAGCTCAGCAATTTTCTCTGCTAAGCAAGCAGAAAACACTTAACATGATTTTACTATTTTGTAAGTTGGAGCACTGTTGGTTTACCTCATTTTGTGGTGCTGAGGCTGCTTTCTCTGGATGTGATGCTATCAGGGCACCAGCTGCCACAAAAATAGGGGTTTTCAAATGCCTATAGCTGTGGTACATGTGATAGATTTTTAATAACTTGGTTAGGACTTCAGAGTTCTGCCAACTTTCCTTTCCTCTTCCCTTCTGTGTAACAATTACTCTGTAAGGCACTGTTTCACTGCCTCTGTGAGCTCTGTACTTGGAAGTGTCTGGGATAGCAGTCAAAATTCATCAAGTATTTTTTAAATGTGCAATTATAGGTTATATATGCAAGATTATAAATCTATTAGTATTATAATGTATAGTTTCTCTTCTCTCTTTTTTGCTAAGAAAACCTTTTGAGACCTCTAGAAGAGGGTTCCAGTATATTCCCACGTATAAGAACATGTGCAATTTACTTAAAAACCCAAATAATGAACAGTTACAAAATCAAACCTGTGTTTTTGTCTAGTACCAAGATTTTTGGACTGCTTGATTGCCAATGGCCCCTTTCTTCACCCACTTGCATTAGCACAAAAATTTTGTTCATCTGTTGAAGCAGATACATTTATAACTTCCTGTCACTGCTCATTGTGCACATTATTCTGGTTTACCCCTTCAGGAAAGTTTTCGTGGTGCATCATGCCATGGGCAGGTGTATTGTCCCAGTGCCACTGTCCTTGTGCAGTCTGCAAAGGAACATTGGCACAGGGCCTCTCCTGCCTGTCATCCTGTCTCCTCACTGTCCCACTTCTTTGGTTCCATCAGTTGTTGCTGCAATAATAACTTTAAGCTAAGATTTGTATTGAACAATCCATCATATTTCCCCTTTGCATCAGTGAAAGAGATTAGAAACAAAGTTGTATCTCTATTTCCTTCAGGACCCTTAATGGGCTTGGTATCCTGGTGTGTTCCATGGATGGATCAGTGGCTTTTTTGGACTTCTCCCAGGATGAACTTGGGGATCCACTCAGTGAGGAGGAAAAGGTACAGTAAGCACTCAGAGAGCCTGTGATCATATTTCAGGGATGTATTGATTCAATTAAAATATTAGCCTGTTTATTGAAGTATGTAGTAAGTGATTTCCATATTGCAGAAAATGTGCTCTTGTCTGCTTTGCAAATCATTAAAAAAGAGTAGTCAAGAAATGAATTTGTGGTATTAGTTTCTCTTCTGGAAAGAAAGTATTTGGAAAACATCCACTTGCTTACACATCGTTACAGATCTGAAGTAGTTATTTGGCCAAGGAAACAAGAAGTGGGTGCTTCAAAACACTATAAATTTACTCTTTAACTTGCATATATGCAAGTCTTTTTGAACTGTTGCTGTTGGCTGTTTTTCTTCTCATTGCTATGGGCAACTAGAGCTTTGAATTCCCATTATTTTACGTATTGATTTAGTGTTAGTTGAAAACATAAAGAAAGAAAAAAAATCTGGTGTATAAATGATCCAGAGGGAAGTTGCACTTTTTGGATTCCATTGGATTTGTGTGATTCCATTGTATTATAATCAGTGATGTAGCACTTGTAGTCACTCACATCTTTAATGCCCACAGAGCAACATTCACCAGTCCACCTATGGCAAAAGCCTGGCTATCATGACTGAAGCTCAGTTGTCCACCACCATTATTGAGAACCCAGAGATGCTCAAGTACCAACAGAGACAGCAGCAGCAGGTGGATCAGAAGAATGCATCAATTCGGGAAGGCTCTGGCAATGCCACAGCTCCCAAAGTGGCAAGCATGGTTAATGGGGAGAGCCTGGAGGACATTAGAAAGGTAGGTGCTCTTGGGCACTGTCAGCTACTGAGCCAATAAATATCAAACTGCTTATGATGCAGCCAGTTTCTGCATTCTTATTTTTGTTGAATGGCACCTTTCTGCCAGCTGACCGGGTTAGGGGGTCATTTACTGGGACTTGTTGAAAAGTCAGATGCTTTTAAGCAGAAGTGAGGCTTTGTGGAAACAGGCTTGTGGATATTTCTGTGATAAGTGAAAAATTCGTAGTGTGCAGAAAGGAAACCAAGAGTAGCTAACAACAGAGAAGCTATAGAACTGTGCTTCAGTTTCTCAGTGACAGAGATTAAAAGCATTTAATTCTCTCCTAAAGAGAGAACACAACTTCTAATGAAAGATTGGATATGCACAGATGACAATGTTTTAGACTTGATTCTAAAGTAGAGAGCAGATTACATTCTCCACAAATGCCTTTTCTACAGATGGATAGATTGAAAATTGGAAATGTGTGTATTTATGGGAAAAAGTCTTTGCTAACAGATTTTTTATTATGGCACCTCTTCTAATATACCTATTCTTATCAGTTTGAAAAATAAAATTAAAATAGCATTTCTCATTTATCAGAAACTATGATAAAATGTATTTCCCAACAGAATCTCTTAAAGAAACAAGTTGAAACACGAACAGCAGATGGTCGGAGAAGGATCACACCTCTCTGCATAGCTCAGCTGGACACTGGGTATGTTTGGAAGTCATCTTCAAAATCCTTCTTTACCATCTTATCTTTGTTTGTTTCCCATTCCAAACTTGTCATTCTGTCTTATGGCATCATAAAACACTTCTTGGAAATAAATGTGTATTCTTATGAAATAGAGTTTCAACCTGTGTTCTTTAGCCATAAGATCTCATTTCTAATAGATCAGGCTAATTCTCATTATTTGCTGTTATAGATGAACAATGCTTTAATGTCTTTTTATTCAAATCTATATTAGTACTGGCTTTAATATCCCTTGGAGATGAGAAATTACTCTCAGGAAAGGTGCTGGGAATTTATTTAGACTGTATATGAGTATCCATATTTGGGACAAGGAAGAATGGAATAAATAGTTTAGTTAAAATTACAATTTTTCAATTCCTTTTAAAGTGTTTTTGAGAAATATATTTGTTGTTTGTCTTTTTGCTTAGGGATTTTTCTACAGCATTTTTCAATAGCATCCCAATATCTGGAACTCTGTCTGGCTCAATGATGTCTTCTCAAAGTAACCAGCAGCTCATGTCACTAGATTCTAACGCAGCAAATTCCCTTAATACTTCAAAGCCTTCTGTAGAGCCAACAGCAGCCAGTATAAAATCAACAGATGATGCAGCCAATAAAGATGGGTCAGTATTTGCTGGTTTGTTTTTTACTTGCATGAGTCTGTTCAGTTTTTAATTCTTGTTTACAGAAGTGCACAGTTCATTGCTAATGCTTTAACAAAATTACTTGCTTATGGGTTGTTGGGTTGCTATTAGTACATAATAGAAGATTTTCCAGTAGTGAAAGTAATGAAACCTACTTAACATCAAAATCTGACCTGTGTCCTCTGTTCAACCATGGTGATCCTTCTTTCCTGTATAACAACCCCATCAGAGCACAGTGACATTGACTTGTCAGTGCACAAGTGCTGATTGGCCAGTGTGACTTTCAAATTAATTACAGAACTACATTTTACATGCTCTTCCCTCATTGGTGGCACTGACCTGGCTTCTTCTCAGTGTGTTTTTATAGCATTTGTCACAGCATAGCATAATTGAAACCTCTACTTCTCCATCAAATTCGGTTGAAATTTGCCACAGATTAAAAAATGAGTGGGTGTACTATGAGAAATGACTGACAGATGAAACTATTAAGTGTCCTTTTCTTTGTAAATTGTACTTCTAGCAGCTTTTTAGTACAAGCATCAGTTATTTTAGAGCCATTCATTCTCTGAATTCATTCTCTGAATGAATTGAAAAATCTCTAAAGTAAACAGCTATTCAAATAACAGATCCCTGGAATGCTTTATTGTGGGGAAAACACATTCCTTTGCCCTAGAGTTATGCTTGGAAACGCTTAATAATCAGTTTGGATTTTTCAACAACAAAGTCTAAACCTGGCATGAATTGTTTCATCCCAAGTTGTTTGATTGATAAACAACGATATATAATATTGTAATGGAAATATTTGGGAAACTGAACAAGGGGTAAAAGCAGGAGCCCCTGTGATCATTTTAAAAAGTGATCCTTTCCCTTTGGGTGTGTAAGTACCAGCTGAAAGTATAAATTCATTCCTGAATTTAAAATACTATTAAATAAATAAAAATAAATGAATTAGGGTCTTTTAATCCAGACATGTGGCTCTGAGCTCTGAAGTGTATCATAGCTTTTGAGAGTAGGCAAAGCTTACAAAACACTGATGCATGAAAGAATGGAAAAAGAATATCATAATTGATTATGTACTTGAGTGAAAGGTTTTCAACATGGTTTCTAGCCAGCATCATGAATGCTAGCTGTTGTGAGCAATGCAGGTTACCAGGACTAAAAATTTCTTTCAATCCTTCTTTTGCTGTCTCTTTTTTTGACAGTGTAAATGCTACCTCTGCCTCAGCTGCTCCTTCTGCATCATCTTCCTCTGTGTTGACAACTCCATCCAAGATTGAACCCATGAAGGCATTTGATTCTAGATTCACAGAACGATCCAAAGCCACCTCAGGGACTGCTGTTGTAACAAACACAAATCAGACTGTTGTGGACAGGTAAGACACAGCCTGGGAGGGGGAAGATAACAATGTAGAGTTGAAACACTAATTCTCTGTGGTGTAGATGTCACAGTGCTGACACTCTAGAAGTTGTCTTGGGTTTTTTCTACAGTTGGAAAGAAGGGGACAGCTACAAATAAGTAAATTCTGTGCTGGTGTTATCCCTTTGTACATTTGTCCCTGGCATGTTGGTATTAAGCAGATTCTTCAAGGTATTCCAAGTCAAAGCTATTGTTGTAAGAGGCTGTGTGTGCACATGCCTCCCCATGTGGCTAAGTGCAGCTGGGCTCCTTAGAAGACAAAACCAGCCAAAAATAGCCAGCCTGCGTCTCTGCGCAAGAGAGACTTACTTCCAGATAAATTACCATACATGTCAGCAGACAGCCTCTCTTCATCATAGCTGTATTTCAGTTTTATGCCTTGAAGGCATGCAAACAAGTTTCTTTGATTTTAAAGGGTTTTGGCTCTGGATCCACACAATTTAGGGAAAAAAAAAAAAGGCATTGTTTTGTGACCTAGTGTTATGGCATAAGTATTCCTGCTTCACCAAAACAAATGATAAAAAAATAGCGATCTTAGAAAGAAGTCTGTAGTTTCCTGGTTATTATCAATGAAACATGTTTTTATACATCAATATTTTTATGTCAAGGAGCCTAACCATGTGATACAGAAGCAAAGAGTATTAAATTACTCTCATAATTGCTTCTGATGTGTCAGTGAAATATGGATAAAAGTGTTTTGTTTGGCATAATGCAGATGCCAGAGAAAAAGGCTTTAGATTATGCAAGGTATTTCTCTGAAGCTGAGTAGTTAAGGAATAAGTGGCAAAGCTGTGTGAGTTAATAACCAGCTATTGGAGGGAATGGGAAGATTATGATTAAATGACCTGTTTCAGGGTATAATGGTTAACAAGAGAGTTCACAGGGATTGTACTTTGAATTGGTTACATTATATTTAGTTATACAGGGACAGGGACCTGTTGGAGCAAGTCCAGAGGAGTCCCCAAAGATGATGAGAGGGCTGGAACACTTCTGCTGTGAAGACAGGCTGAGAGAGCTGGGGCTGCACAGCCTGGGGAAGAGAAGGCTCCAGGGTGACCTTAGTGCAGCCCTCCAGTGCCTAAAGGGGCTATAAAAGAACTGGAGAGGGACTTTTTCACAGGGGCATGTAGCAGCAGGACAAGGGGGAATGGTTTCAGACTGAAAAAGGGCAGGTTCAGATGAGATACTAGTGAAAACTTCTTTACTGTGAGGGCAGTCAGACACTGGCACAGGTTGCCCAGAGAAGCTGTTGATGCCCCTTCCCTGAAAGAGTTCAAGGCCAGGTTGGATGGGGTTTGGAGCAACCTGGCCTAGTGGAAGGTGTCCCTGCCAATGGCAGTGGGTTGGAATGAGAGGTCTATTCCAACCCAAACCATTTGAGGTCTATTCCAACCCAAACCATTCCGGGATTCCATGGTAATGCTTCCTGAAATGGAAGATGGAGCAGTGCAGTTATTTGGTTTGCAGATACACATTTTGCAGTAGTCAGAGTTGAACAGAACAACTTCTGGGGATAGACAACAGAATGACAAAAGTTACACATGAATAAGCAGAAAGTCTAATGTCCACTGAAGGGGAGAAGATTAACTACTCTTGCATCTTAGAATCCTGAATTATTTGTATCAGCTTAGGGAAAGAGATCAGATTGTATATGGAACTGAATGCTAAAATAAAGTTGCTATTTCCAGCTTTATCCTATGGCTAACTGCTGGTTTGATTAATTGTTTTAGAGGGGAGAATATGTCTGATTTGCTTACATATATATTGCAGATTGTACTTTCAGAGAGGATTTACCATACCTATTCAGCTTCCTCCCCCGCCTTTGTACACTCAAAGAGGGCTAAGAAATGTCAACTTGTCTGCAAGAAGGCAGTGTTTAGGATATGTGGCAACTTTTGGAATCAGCTTTTTTTTACAGGCTTTTTTTTTTTTTTGCAGACTGAAGGATCAGAATTTAATTAAAGACAATAAGCCCAAGGACATTCTGGAGAGCAGCAGTGACAGTGAAGAGAAGATTCCAGCTGTTAAACCACTCAGTGTACCCAAACGGAAACTGGAACTTGAGGGAGAAACAGTAGAAAAGAAGAAAAAAGGAAGGCCTCGGAAAGACTCCAGGCTTGTACCAGTAACTTTAACTGTTCAGGTGAAATAAATAAGATTCCTTGTGGCTTTCAATATTAATAGTCAGTCCCATGTTGACTTTTTCCATCAACTTGGGGAAACAAAAGTGTTTTCAGTTCCTCAGAATTTTTTAGCCATCCCTGTTCCATACCTTTAAACTTACTGGTTTTAAAATTTAAGATTAGAAAAAGCAGGTGTGCATGGTGTGGCAAATGTGTTTCTTTTGTATATATAGCTACTTACTGAAGGTCCCAGCATGCTAAGTAATGATAGCCTGCCAATGACTGCATAGAATAAAATGAAATGCCATCAGTTTTTGGTGGTGTATGATGGAGAGTGCCCAAGCACAACAAAGTGACCTGGATATGATGACTTAAATGGTTAGGAATTTCCTCAGAACCCTAGAGTAGTTGCATTAGAGCTTCCATCATTTTAGGGCAAATAGATACCTCTATTTTCAGTATCTAGAGTTTGGATTTTCCATGCAATATACCAGAATTTCCGTGAATTAGTTGCAGCTGAAAGCAGGCAGTGTTTTCAAAAGAACAAAAAGACCAATTCAAATTTGCTTAGAAGCTGTATTAAAAAACTTGTATTCGCACAACTAATTGGAAAAAGACTAATATTTGCAAATGGCATTATTTGGAATTTTAAGAAAATTGTCTTTCAAAGCAGTCTATTTGGTAGAATATATTTGGTTTTAACCTTTTTTTTAATAGAAACATGTAACTATTTCTCCAATTTTTTTCCAGTCCCCAGCTACACTGGCCTCTGAGAAGGATGCTGCTTGCATCTCTGCACCAGCATTAGCACTTAAACTGCCAACCCCAATCCCACAGAAATCGTTTACTTTGCAAGTAAGTGGACTATGAGGGAAAAAAAGCTTTATACTTTAAAAACAAACAAAAAATTCCTGCTTTCTTTGAAATATTCTTAGGTTATTCACATCCTTTGAGAAGTTAACGTTTAAATGTGTGTATTTGTTGCAAGCAAGATGGTAACACTTTAGCTTCTAAGAATATGTCTGTATGAGAAAAGATAATGGCAAATCAGCTAAAAATAGGACACTTCTGACCTAGCTAAACTTCAAAGAGGAGTGAGTACCTCTGGTTCTTCAGTCCCTCCTCCTGGTTTGCCAAAGTGTGTGGTGCAGATAAGAGTCTCTGGTGGGAGCAGCTGCTGTACTGTTACTGCAGTGGTGTTGGGAGTACACCAATGAAGAATAAAAAAAAGGGTTTTCTGTGAGCTCTCTGGAGGTGCTCTGCATCTAAACAGGCTGGCAAATAGTAATGCTTTAGGCACTTATTAAATAGTTCTTATGTGTATTTAGGCTGTGGTAGTCTGGTTCCAATTGCAAGACTGTGGGGAGACTGGGCACATACAGACTTGATCTGGTGCCCATAATTGGGAAGCAGAGACAGACTAGCACAACCTTTCCTTATGTTTGTGCTTCAAATACAAAGAAATTATTTGTGTTTCAGCCAAGGCTGATTTTCAGAGGTCTGCTTGTTTCAAAGTGCCATGGGTTATTTTGAAGCCACATTAAACAGAGAATGCCATACTTAAATCTGTTCTTAAAGACAGCATTGTTTTGGATCTAATGGTAGTTGCTGCTTTTTTGAGTAGCTTTTTTTCCTTTTGCAAAAATTATTACTTTGTATTTCAGATAAGTTCAGACCCATCAATGTACCTTGAAGTGGAGAATGAAATGACCTCAGTGGGGGGTTCAAAGTTGAGCAGGTTAAAGTGTAATCGAGAAGGGAAGGAATGGGAGACAGTCCTCACCAGTCGGATCCTCGCTGCAGCAGGAAGCTGGTAAGAGAGTATGTTTTACAGGAAGGGGGTCCTGAGGGCCAAAAGACATTTTTAGGTGTACAAAAGTATAGTTTACAGTTATTCTTCGTGATAAATATTTATGGATAAAAGTGTGCACTGCTCTCAGTCTCAGGTTTTGCGTCAAGTATTAACTCTATGCAGTCTTAAAACATCACAAGTTCTCATTAGCTAGTTGCAACAATTTTCTTGTATTTTTACATTTCTCCTTTAAATTTCATCATTAAAGTTGACTAAATCATAAGTGACAGTTTTTGAAGTGCTAACTACTGAAGAATGAAAAATTTGAAATGGCATGTTTTGTCATGTTGCAGTATTTTCCTGAGTCTTTTGCTATTTTTTTCTCCTAATTTTTCTCAATTTTGCCTAATTCCAACTTCAGAATTTAAATTGAAAGTGTATTTCTGAAGCCTGAGCCCTGTCCAGGTCTGAAAAAGAAGTAGCAGATTTTAAAGCTAAATACAAGTACAGGCTTGAAGGAGAGTTTGTGTATACCCAAGAGTTTTACTGATATTTTAAGCTGTACCCCTTGGTCTGTCTTGTTTATGACTTTTCCTCTTGGTATCGAAAATTTTTTCTTAAAGCTGCAATAGTAATTTTTGGGAAATTTACCCAAATTGTATAATAGCTTCAGAATTCACCCTGGTTTTATGCTACTTGCATTTGACAATACATAAATGTTTCTTGTCTTTTTTTTTTTCAGCGAGATTGTAACTGTGGCCTGTGAGAAACGAACGTTGTCGGTATTTTCATCTTGTGGTCGTCGCCTTCTTCCTCCTATAATATTGAATACACCCATTTCCACTCTGCATTGCACAGGTTCTTGCATCATGGCTCTCACCACTGCTGCTACACTCTCTGTTTGGTAAGGGCCACGTTTGGCTGCAGCAGCTCAGCTCAGGTTCATAGGTACCTTCATTTGTGTCACTGCATTGCTGTTGAGACTGAGGCTTAAACCACGCCAGGTCTGAACACAAGTCCACTTTTGAATAGAACATGCAGAGTTAACTGGGCAGGACTGTGTCTGTTTTCAGCAGAATCCTGTCTCTGTTCTAGGACAGTCCACAATATTGAACTTCATTCTAGAATGAAGATAAAGAATCAGCTAGAATTCACTAGTTTAAGTGCTTGTGATGCATGTGGAATGGATTGGGGAAGGGGAAAGGAGAAATATGGATACTTCCATCTTCCATCACACTTAACCAATAAAGTACATGAGTTTAAGAGTTAAAGTACTCCAGCCATTTTCAAGGTGCCAAGATAAAAACAGTGGTAACTTGTTTACAGTTGTTGAATTCAATCTAATGTCTCAGGCAAGTCAGAGCTCCTAAAGGAGTTATTTGGATCCTCAGTGTTTGCTTTGCTGTAATGAGGCTTCCTGATATAGAGCCATAAAAATTGTTCTCTGCTATTGACTTCTGTCTCGCCATAAGGGGTTTGAGTTTGCCAAAATAATTTTGTCAAAGCAATGAAGAAAATGTCAAAGCAAAAAAAAACCCACAAACAAACTCCCAACCCCCCCCACTTTGTCATGAATAGTGAAGAAGTACATTTGTTAAAAGATTTTGGAGTTCTCAGTTGTTTGTTGACTGCAGACTTGTCCTTTTGTCTTTTTCAGGGATGTTCACAAGCAGACAGCCATTGTTAGAGATGAGTCTTTGCAAACAATATTTTCAGGTAATAAAAAAGCTCCTTTAGTTACCAACCTTTAAGCCCATCTGTACTATTTAGTGCCATTTATGAATATGCTGATATTTTATGAAACCTGAAAAGCCTAAACAAATAATTTCTCTTCATTGTTGTGTGATAAAGGGAAGTTCTTAAAATAACTGTGATGACAATATCAGTGAGTAGCAAACTTGTGTGAGATTCTGTAGCTTATATTCTGCCTTACTCTTGAATGTAGAAATTCAGTGTTGTGCAGACTTTCCCTAGATAAGCAGAATGTTCCTGATAAAGCCCATGTTCTTTATAAATTGCAGCATCAAGATTGATAATGTATTTTGCAAAATTGGTGTCAGTGCTACTGCATTGAGCCTGGTGCTTGCCATCATTATCTTGTGTCTTGACTTTCCTCTCAGTGCTTGACAACAACATTGAACCTTTTCTCTTGGTTCCTATAACTGATAATTAATGATGGATACCATTCCTTACCATTATGAGTCTTAGGCAAGACTCCAAAAGAAACACTTTGGTCTGATTTGACTTGTAGGAAGTGATGCAACTGTCTCTCAGATCTTGCTGACTCAGCATGGAATTCCTGTCATGAGCATGTCTGATGGGAAGGCCTACTGCTTTAATCCTTCTCTTTCTACATGGTAAGTCATGTATTATTTCCTGCTTTTGCAACTTATAGGAACTGATGTGTGTTCTGATTTACTGGGAAGAAATCATTCTACCTCAGAGTCATGGAAGAGTCATTACTAAACACAAGAAAAGGCTACCCAGGAGTCTGTCTTTTGTTTGGGGTCAGATAGGCTTTCCCCATGGAAAGGCATAAGTTCCTATAAAAAATTTTCATGGTTAAATTATTTACAGTGTCTTTCCAAAACAGGTTCTTTGTTGTCTTTCTAAGAGGAAAAAAACATGTTGTAGTCCTATTATAATTGTCATAATTAGTGTAATGAGCCTGCTTGATGAAAGGACTTATTGTTTTAACTCCTACTTAGCATAACAGTTGTTATTCAACTGCTTGAAGTGAATCCTCTGGAAAAGAAAAAACACCTTATTTGTCCCTTATATTAGGGGAGTAAGGAGCAGAGGAAAGGCTCTCAGCCATAATTCTGAATTTGCTGACGTTTCTTAGTTTGTACCACAGCTTGGGAAATACATAAAAGAGCAATGCCTTTAGTCATCATACAGATTTAGACATGATAAAGCAGCAAAGGGTATTTTAAATATTTGTACCATTTTACCCCTGTGCTGTCTGAAGTCTAAACTTGGCATTGGTTTGAGCCACTCTTTCTCCTGGCATCTCAAGCAAGTGAAGATGATATCCTTAATTAGGTGTGGAAATTGCAGCTGTAATGTCAGCTCCCTCCATATGAAGGGATAGCTGTAATTCTGGGAAAGATTGTCAATGTGTGTGTCTGGTGGCAGGGGAAGACCTGACATGAGGTAAAATCAAGTTCTTAATGAGAAAGTCATTACCTGTGTTCACTCCAGGCATCATTCTGTGTCATGGCTTCTTATTAGACTGTAAAATGGCTAATAGAAAGTTGATTTCCTTCCAAACTGATGGTAAATTCTTTTATGCAATTAACATTTTGAACTTTGGGGGTGGGAGGGACACAGCACAAGCAGAATTCAGACATGCAGTGGGAATAATCAGGGTCCCTGGAATTCCTAAACACTTCAATGATATTGTTTTGGTTGTATGTGAAAACACAAGTCAGTCTTTGAGGCAGAACAAAGCTGACATCCACTGACACCGCTGTTTGCACTCCTCACACTTGTTTTTTGGTTGTTTGCTTTTTTCCAGGAATCTTGTTTCTGACAAACAGGACTCTCTAGCACAATGTGCAGACTTCAGGACTAGTTTGCCATCCCAAGAAGCCATGCTGTGTTCTGGGCCCTTGGCTGTAATACAGGGACGGACATCAAAGTAAGCACTCGCTGCCTTCGTGTCATCAGCATGTTTGTCTGGGTCTTCTCATGTTATTTACTCACAGGCCTGAATCACTGAGTTAGCTCTTGAAATGCCAATGGCTCAGAAATGATCAGTTCTTCATGCTGTGTGTTTTTTAAACCTTTGCATGTTTACAGTCTGTACCTTAATGTTGTTATAAGATTATTTGGGGGCAGGAAAGCATGCTCTAAATGTAGTCATTTTAAGGCTCCTCTTTATTGGATGGGTAAAATATTGAACAATTATGTATATGTAATACTTTTATTAGCTAAACTGAATTTTTTACATTTTGCATTTTAATTTTTAGTTTACCAGCCTTCTGGAGTAGGCCTACAAATTTTGAGTAGTTCAGTTGGCCTCAAATAATTTGTTTAATCAAGTCTTTGAGAAAGTTGAGATATTAGTCATCTAGTGAGTATTTTTAACATGTGAAAATATCACCAAGGAGTTGTATGAGCCAGAGCAGATTCCTGTAGGTAGTTTAATAGCCCATCCTCACTTGGGATTGAATTAGATTTCCCAGCCAGATTTCTTTACTGTTTCTGCCCTTCACATTCAAGTTTCTTTTTTTTTCGGAGAGAAGCTGTATGGATTTGTGTGATTTTATTGCTCTTCTCTTGAGGGGAAGGCAATTAATTGTGAAAAGAATTTGAAATCCAAACAACACTGTTTTTGAGTGTTGTTTGAGAGACAACACAGACATTGTTGTCTGTGTTGAGAGACAATAGCAGACTGAAAAATTCCCTTTTTGAAAAATATTCTAATAACTGGTTGCTTTTTTCAAATTAACCTTCTTATGACAATATGTTTATATACAAGAAATCCTTTAAATGCTTTATCTTTAGATCCTGTGTGCTTCTGAAAGGTCAGTGCAGTATAGCTAGTGCTACAAACAGATATATTCCTTAAACTTGTATCAGATTTTATGGCACGTTAATCTTTCTTGTTTTGCAGTTCAGGAAGGCAAGCTGCAAGATTGTTCTCCATGCCTCATTTAGTGCAACAAGAAACAACACTTGCATACCTGGAGAACCAGATAGCAGCAGCACTTATATTACAATCCAGTCACGAATATCACCACTGGCTCCTTATCTATGCACGGTACCTAGTTAATGAAGGTGAGACCTGCCAGGCTGTGGTACTTCTCTGCAGCTCTGATGGGCTTTTAAAAAACACTCTGTTCATGTCATGTATATGTATGATTGCACTTGAAGTCCTTCTTTTAGCACTTAGCTTCTGGACTCAGGATTTACTTAAAACCAAAACAAATTGCATTTGCTTCTGTAGTGCTCAGTCCTCAGGAATCCTGTTTAGACATAGTGACTGGGAACAGACCATGGTCTGGGGAAGCAGTGTCATCTGCAGACTCCAATAATGGCAATTCATTGTAAAAAAGCCCAGTGGTCTGTCGGGCACATCCCATGTACTGCCTGGCAGCAGCTACAGATGCTCGAGGGGAACCAGCAGCACCTTGTAAAATGCATAACATTCTTCAGCCAGCTGACAATTGCTGGCTGATGTGAGGTGGAGAGGTTGCTCGGTCTCTGACACTTTGTACAAGAGCACATAAAACTGCAGAGAATTTGCTTGTATTGCTTGCATTTTATTATTTTTTTACATTCTGAAATTTCGACTGCCTGTACTGGTGAACTCCATGTTTTAAATTGTGTGAGGAAAGAAACCCACAAGAAAGGTTCCTTCTGTCTATTTTATATTTGAATACACTTTATCTCTATGCTATTATCTTAAATAAGGTCAACCAATTGACTTTATACTTTTTGGATTCTAGAAATCTCTGTTGTATCTCTGCCTGTCTGCATTCCTAATTTAGTAGTTCCCATTGTATTAATTGAGCCTTACTCCTCACCTTGCATAATCATTCTGCACAGAGGGAAATTAAATGGTTCGTGTTAGGCCACCTAATAGGTGTTGGCAGAATTAAAATCAAACTCATTAATTTTTGCCTTTTGACCCTTACCTTATTTAACAAGAGAGCTTGCTGAACTGCATGTGGTTCTCTCTGTCCTTCCCTAGTTGAAATTAAAATATTCATCTTGGGTCATAAGTTAAAAGAGATGGTTGTACTTTTAAAAGCCTTCACTAATTGAGAACCTCTGCTGCATGTGCTGGGTTCCTCTGGCACCTGCAAGTGTTGCTGGGATGGATGGATGGACAGACGGACATCACAAAAACTGTGCTTTGCCAGATGTGTATTGCTGCTTCACTAGTTTTCTAGAGCTGCTGAACTTTGAAAATTGCACATCCTATTATTGACCCTTTATTCTTATTATTATTTCAATGTCTACTAAATTCTAATCCATTCAACTACTCATCTATTATACATTGATTGGCAAGTCACTCTGGGCTGAAGGTGAAGGATGTAGACTTTGTTACTTGCAAGGGAATTCTCCCCTCTGATTTTTGGGTGAATAAGGGTGGCCTGGAAGCTGTGTGTGGTTTTATTAAAGGTGCTCTGGTTTTTTAAAAGCTGGTATGTTTATGTGGGAGAGGGGAGTAAGGTTGAGATCAGGGCAGGTCTTAAAACAACCTGGAGTAGTTACTTCAGACTTCAGTTTTTCTCCCTATTGTAGATCATCTTTAGTAGTGCTTTTGGTTTTGAGATCCTTAAATAAAACCCTTCAGAGCTGTAAAAATCATCTTATATTTCTTAAGATTTGCTGTAAGAATTGTAATATAGCTTTTCAGAAATCAATATTTTGAGTTTTATTTTATTCCCCATACTAGTAATTCTTTTCTGAATGTTGTCTGTTACATTGTGGTGTGGTTATATGTCATGAAATGCTTACAAATGTGATCTTATTTCTGATAATATCCAGGGTTTGAATATCGTTTGCGAGAATTATGCAAGGATTTACTGGGTCCAGTCCATTACTCAGCTGGAAGTCAGTGGGAATCAACAGTTATGGTAAGTCCTGATAATAGTTTAATGAAGAACAAAGAAGAGTTTCCCATGAAAATTAAAGGGTATTACCTTTTCCATGCTCTGCTCTGATCACATAAGCAGCCTTCCTCCCATGGCACTGAGATTTATTCCATGTGAAACCATTGGCAAATGCTTTTTGCCCCAGTGTCAGCCCTGGTGCTGTCTTGAGTATCACCCAGATGAAGGAGAGTTGCATGTTCAGCTCTCCACATTCTTCAGACAGCAGCTTGGAAACAGGAACATGCCAAAGACACATCTTCCCCCTCAGAACACAGCCTGGAGTCTGGAACTGCAGAGGCTGCTCCAGCTTCATGAGGGTGTAAATGTAAAGACAGTTTTTATTCTGGAAGTCATGGAAGCAGAGTGAGAACGTAAAATACACAGCTCTCTCTAGGCAGGAAAAAGGGCATGAATCTTAAACAGCTCTATGGAACATGTTAATGATAACAAATAATAGATTCTGAGGATGCTTTTTTGTTTTCTGTGCAGGGTTTACGAAAGAGAGAACTATTGAAAGAGCTTCTTCCTGTTATTGGACAGAACCTCCGCTTCCAGAGGCTTTTCACAGAGTATCAAGAGCAGCTGGACATCTTGAGAGACAAGTAGTATGTCCCCAGATTTTCCCTGTGGGGCCTGGTCTGAGAGAAACTGCTGAACAGCATTAACCAGAGACAGAAGAGGAGCAAGAGCCCAGTCAGTGGGGACACTCCTGAAGAAGGGCTGTGCCGCAGAGGCCCCAGCAGATTCCTGAAAATGATGAGTGGAGGAGATGGACAGTTTCCCAAGTGAAACTTGACCATCGAAGATGTGGCCTCTGTTTCTATGGAAAGTCATGGATATGTACTTCAGGGGGATCCTTTTGGATCTGGATCTCATTTAATATTAAAACTAGCTGAGAACTGTTTGTGCGGTTTCTTGGATGTCCTGTGAAAAGCACAGTACTTCAGAGTACACTGAACAGCATATTTAACCCTGTTTAGGGTTTTTTGCCTGAGGATTTATTGAGGCTCAACACTATATTAAATTAGATGAATGAGCCATGTTAAAAGAAATTTCATAAATATTAAGGTATTATGCAGCCAATAGACTCTTTCCTGTGAATATAATAATAATAAGAGGCTGTTCTAACACATGGACTATTTTTGTACTAGAATTTGCTAACTTGTAATATGGAATTTTATTTGGCCAATAATCAGGCTATCACTACAAAGTCATCTTGTAGGAGTTTAATTACAAAGGCTATGTTTCAAAGTAATTCTACCAAATTAACATGTCATCATCAGGTTTTTAATTTTTCAATGTTTGTAAAAGGCATTTTGGGGGGAGGGGGAGGGATACAAGGGGGTGGCTCTTTTTGTAAGTACAAAATAAAAGAACATTGCATTGGTTTAAAAAAAAACAAAAAGCAAAAACATGGTCTTGAATTATTACAAAGGGCACAGGCACCTCCAGAAATGTCAACACAGGCTCAATCACGTTAAGGTGTCTAGAAATAAATAATCCTGTCTGGGTGATCTTTCCTCTGAAAGCGTGATCAGACAAGTGCTGGTGATGTCTGTGGGCATCTCCAGCATTTGCCCCTGGAGCCTCACGTCGGCCAAGGGAGCAGGAGCTGTGTGGGAGTGCTCATCATCTCACACACAGCCAAACAGCCTCCCTTGACCACCAGAGTGGCCAGCACTGCAGCAAAGAAGGAGCCTCATGCACTTATGGCCATGTTCCTTGTGGAGTGCTGTTGGAATTCTGCTGAAACCATATGAAGTTGTTTTCTTTCCCCAGAGTGTGATTAGCGCTAGGGAAGGAGCAAGTGAATTTTGTGGTTCTTTGCAGGCCCTGCTCTTTGGGTGTGCCTCAGTTCATGCCTTGCTTTGAAATGTTTTTGGGTAAGAGAATTGAAATGAGTGAGTATATTTAAGCCCTTATAAAAGGGCATAATAAAATAATAAATATCTAGCTGAGACAAACAATATCCTTCACTCTCAACCAGGACAAGGACTAGGTGTACTGCTGTGGCCAAAGGGCACTGACCCTTTCCAGAAAGGCAGCTCTGGAGTTACTTGGTTCTCTGGATCCCAGAGGAAGGGATGTGTTCTTTAAAGCAACAAACCCCTGATTTGGAGGTTTTGTAGCCTCTGTATCCAGCTCCAGACAAGATTGTTTGTAAACAGTGCACACTGACTGCAGTGTCCTGACTTGGCAGGTGGTTTTCAGTATGGCCCACTGAATTTGCAACAAGCTGTGGGAAATAGAGGGATAGCACAGTCCTGGGTGCTGGTGGGTGTACCTGCTGGGGAGAGTGAAGCTGATGGGGAGAGCCATCCACATCCCCTGAGCTCCAGTCCAAAGCATTTGATAGCGATAACCAATTGTAATGTTGTAAATAATTAATATGCTGTTGCCAATTGGACTATACTTGTGGGAACAAGCATTCTGTTCCTCAGAGGAAAACCATAACAACACAGAATTGTTGAGTCTTTGGGTTGGAAGGGACCTTCAGCATTCCTTTAGCCTAACCCCCTGCAAGCAGAGCAGGTTGTGCTCACCTCGTGCTCACGGTAGCAGCCAAGGACCAACCGATGGGATTAAAACAGGAGCTGAACAGCATCTTGTGCAGAGGAGGCTGGTCCGAAAGCTTTCAGTCACTTGGAGTCTGGCTGTCCACTTCATGGGTTTCACTGCAGTGGCTCTGTGCAGACAGATGCCATGTGGATGGTTTAACAAGGAGAGAACAAAGGAGCAGAACTGCATTCGGAGGTGTTTGAGCAGTGAAAGCTCCAGGACAAGTGACTTTCCTCCTGCTGAAAACAAGATATCCAGGCTCTGACCATCCTCTGTTCAGCCTTGTGCTGTTCATACCAGTCTTGTAATAAACCCTCTTTAATGGGATTTAAAGGTAATTAGCTAAGGAGAGTAAATTCCTTTCGTTAAGTCTTTGAAGAGACGCTGAAACCCTTTTTGTGAAGAGCTCTCTCCGTATTAAGACACCAAGGAGGTTTTTCTACCCGTTTTTCCCTGGGAGGTTGTGTCACTGCCCAGCAGACCAGGAACACAGAGGTTTTAAATTCCACGCAAGAAAACACACTCAAATAAAGAGGAAGCCCTGCACGGCTGCTCTGAGGTGCCACCGACCTTCTCCAGGCCGAGCATCCCCGGAACGGAACGGAGCGGAGCGGAACGCGCCCGCCCCGCCGCTGTTTCCGCGCCGCGGCCTTTCCCCGCCGCTCCCGGCGGAAGCGCGGAGAGCCTGAGGCGCGGCGGGGAGCCGAGCGGGCCGAGCCGCCGCCATGGGGAAGCGGCAGCACCAGAAGGACAAGATGTGAGGCGGGGGGCGCGGGCGGGGGCGGGCTGTGGCGGGGCCGTGTCCGTGCTGTCCCTCAGTGACCCCCTGTCTCGCAGGTACATCACATGCGCCGAGTACACGCAGTTCTACGGCGGCAAGAAAGCAGGTAAGGGGGCCGGGCCTTTCCCTCAGAGCCGGGCAGCGAGGGTTGAGTGCTGAGGTTCTGAGCTGCGGGCTGCGCTCGATTTACTGCTCGGAATGCCGCGTTGGTGGCCAAGGAGCGTCCTGCCCTCCGCCGGGGCTGTGCCCGCTGAGGGGCAGAGCTGAGTGTTAGTCAGCGCATTCAAACTCAGCGCTGTTGGGATCTTTTTCCGGCAGAGTAATTCCAGTTCACTGATTTTAGTTACAGCTTTGCAAGCTTTAGTGTATATATCCTTGTGATGAGGAAGTTGCCACTCTTCATGTAGCAAAATGTAACTTTCAAATGTTTCTTCGTTACCTAGAAAATCATGTGTTTATTAAACTCTGTGGGTTTTCCTTTTCCATTAACAGACCTTCCACGAACCAATTTTAGACGTTTATCATTTGATCATTGCAGGTAAGACAACAAATTTACATGGTCATTATTAAATTACACATCTATTTATCAGGCTGTTGACACTGAATTAAAGTCATGCTCTCCTGAGGCAGTTACTGTTATTGACTGCCTGCTGTGGCAGTAGTGTGACGAGAAAAGGTTCAACAAGAACTTAAACGGAGTCTGCATGTTCCATGATCAGCGTCTGCAGAGCTTGGGGCTGATGGCTGGAAGAATACACAAGTGATAAAATAATGCAGAACAGTTACTATGTACATCCCAGTCTTTCAAATCTGTGTAATCAGGGCTCAAATCTGCTTGTCTGTGCTTGGTCAGTCACTCATCTTGCTGAGATAGTGATTAAGGTAGATTGAAGAATATTTCTGCTATTTATTTTCTGTTTATAGTTTACTGCTTGGAGTGCAGGAATAAAGGCAGGGAGTTGGTAGAAGTGAGTTAGAAATCCTTGTAAATTGGGTAGTTCAAGAAGTTGCCTTTCATATCTGTGAGCTAACAGCTGGAAGCATCCCTAACAGGAATAGAAGCATCCCTAACAGGGGATGCTGAATGTGATTGCCAGTTACATCATGATTTCCAGCTGGTTTTGCTAACAAAAGTGTGTTCTCTTGTTTCTAGTTTGTCTCTGCAGCCATTTGAATACCCAGTTTGCACACCAGATGGAACAGTCTTTGATATCCTGTAAGTTCCTGTCTGTGCTTAGCTTTATTTTTGTGTTGTTGAACTTGTTACAGCTGTGTAATCATCATTTGGTCTTAGCAAGTTGGCAAAAACGATCACAGCTGTCAGTAGAGGTTTCTGATGAGGCTTGTCATGTATTACTTTATCCCTTGTCTTTTCAGGAGCATTGTTCCCTGGATAAAGAAATACGGAACCAATCCAATCACAGGAGAAGTAAGTGATGATGGGTGTATCCACATCATGTCTTTGCTTTCTTTATGCTCAGTTTCTTCTGTAATATGTTGGAGAAACAAAAATGCCTTAGTGAAAGCAAAAGAAGTTGACTGGGAGTGTGGTTTTGAAGATGTGTGGATGAAAGGAGAGCATTACATCTATTTTTTGTAATTGGATTGTAAATAGAAGGGCAGAGGAAGTGTGGGGTTCATTTCTATGAACTCCCAGGGTATCTTGCCTGCCTTCCAGCTGTGGCATAATGAACATCTGTATAGATGGAAATACAAACTGTTGTTAATGCTGGTTCTGCCCAGAAAGCCTGACTAGTCGTTGATGGAAAAGACTCTACTCTTGGCTCATAGAAGCAGAATTCTGGTCCCTACAGGGCAAGGGGATGGCATCTCTCCATCTGGGATTAAACTTGCAGCAATATTTCCTGACCCAAAGGATATTTGGCATCATGCAGATTAAGAAGATTAATAGATGATATTACAAATGGAAACCTTACACCACAAAATCTTTTGAGTTATCCTGACAGTATATTTCAGAAAGCTTCTGTCATGGTAGTTCACTGTAGTTCACTGTGAGAGAAACCTTTGTGGGTTTCTCCCTGCTTTTTCTGCATAAATAATAATTATGAAGGGATTACTTTCTGCCGTAGCATGAAGTTGTAAAGCACTGAATAAACATGAAGTACAGGAAATATTTCCCTGTTGGATTTTTTTTTTCTGATGTGTTAAAGTGCATTGCTTTTGAGGGCATAGAGCAAAATTTTAAGTGGAAACTTGTCTTTTCCTTTAGTGTGTGCAGTTACTTTTCCAGGCACTGGGTGGCAGCCATTGACCAGCACTGGGGAGGTTTGCCGATGGCTCTGGGCTGTGAGATTCCCTCTGAGACATCTTGTGTTTGATTAACGATTTTCCCGTCAGACAAATGTGAGGAGAAGCTAAATACATGTGCAGTATTCCAAACTCTAAACGTGAACAGCCTCTCTGAGACTCAATATTTTCCAGCAGGTGTGTTTGTGCCGTAGGGAGATGATTGAAGGTCTTTCTTCACACATGAAGAGGCTGATGTGTTGTTGAGAAGGAATGAAATTACAGCTAGTTCATATGTTCTTTATTACAGCTAGTTCACCAGCCTCTTACCACCTTGCTGCTCTCTGCATTAGTTGGGACTTTTGGGGTGCTACCAGATCAATTTTTTTCACTCAGAGCAGCACGTTGCAGACTGTGAACCATAATGTGGTTTAAAATTGCTTGGAGTAAATGCTAAACAAGAAGTGTAATGTGCCTGGTGATGTTGTGTAATAGAGAGGGAGACTGCAGAATAGACTTGGTGAACCATAAATGCTTAAATGAAGTCAGGCCTTGAGACCCGTTAGTTTACCAGACTTGTGCCTCTGTAGTTAGTCTGCAGTGCACTTCCAGCTCTCCTCAGTGTGCATCCCCCACCCCTTTTCATCTGTATCACTATCTGGGGAGCCCTTTCTTCCCCCTTTTTGTTCTGTGTTGGACTGGTGCTGTACAGCTCTCTTCTCCACTGGACAAAGGTGTTCCAGGTCAGTTGGAAAAAAAATGAGACATTTGTTCTCCAGAGCAGCACACGGCCCTGCTGAATCCAGCCCTGTGGAGCACTAAGTTGAAGAGCGGGGTTGAAAGAAGGATTGTGATTTAGACTTTGTTTCCCAGAAGGGCAGTTCAAGTTTTTGGAGGGGGAGGATGGCATTGGGCAGGAAGGAGATGGGAGTGCTGGGACAAGGCAGGGTAGGTGGCAGAGGAAGTCAGTGAATTGAACTTGTGCATCTCTGGACTGTTCTGTCCTTTGTTGAATCTGTCGCTGTGTGTGCAGTCTCTGTTCCTGTGCAGTTTGTTCATGGAAACCAGAAGGTATCCTTTGTAATGAATTGGTGACTTAGAGAAGCTCAGGCCTCTGGGTTTATCTAGAAAGGAATTGAGCCAGATTAACTGCAATGCCATGTTGTGTGCAGTAACTTGTGAAGTTACTTTGCACAGATTGGTGATGAGGCGCTGGAGAATTTTTCCATTTATTTGTCTTGAAGTAAAAAATAGTAATGAAATCCTTTGTGGCTTGTACTTCTCTAGCTGTGGTTTGCTACAGGACAGATGCTTTAGAGAAGTCAATACACTTGGAAATGGAGTGTTAATGGTGCACTCTTGGCACTCACTAATTCTGTCAAGCTGTCGTATTTCTGAAGTGGACCCCTCAGTGGAGAGCTGGAGAGCCTTGCAGTCATTAATATATTTATCTTCATTGTGCTCCAGGGGATAGGACTATGCAAGTCTTTTATTAATTGGATGTTTATGAACTGATCTACAAGGGACTTCTCTGATTCTTCTGAATCCTAACCTATTGGACTAGCCTTTGCTTTTAAAGAAATGCTGCAATGCAAATCACCATTGACCTTTGTCTAGAATTTACCATGAGCTGTTCTAGAAAATAACTTTAGATTTATTTTTCCCACCTTTTTTAAGAATGCAATGGGGTAAAAAATGCTTGTGTTACTGCTGCACCAAAAATTTTTGAAAGAAACAATTTGTCCCTTACAGCTGAACTACAGCCTGTCAGTTGGCATTGGCTCACTTACTTTTTTTGTCAGCTTTGTCAGGACACTGCCCTGGCTTATCCTTATGCTAAAATTCCATAAAATAAAGAGGAAAGTGATAGTTAGCTCATTCCTTTTTACTGACAGCAGCACTCTGGCTTCTTGAGCTTGCAGAGAGTTGCAGCCTTGCCAGGATGTTTCATGTAGTGACGTTCTGACAGCCTGACCAGTGTGTCCACACAAGGCAGCCAGCTGGGCTTAGGATACCTATTTCAAGGAGGGAGATTGGCCAGAGCATGTCTGGTTGGTTGGAATCTCAAATATGAACAGATGATAGATCAGCGTGCCTTTTGACAGGAATTTCAACGAAATTGTTTTTCTTTGTTGCGTGGATATGTTATATGTGGGCTGAGCTATTTTTCCTCCTGTGCATTGTAATCTGTCTGATGTCAATGCCTATTTTTTCCACTCTGGTTCAGTGACATTCTGACTGTGTGTGGGCAGGCCAGATTGTTGTGGCTGTACTTTCAGACCCTACCAAGGCTCTGTAACCTTGGGCAAATATCTCTGTTCTCCTGCCTCAGAAGTAGCTGCTGTCTTTGTCCCTTGTTCCCCCTTTCTTGTGGGAATTTAATTCTTTTGGGCACTGGAAAGCCAGTTAACTCGATTCAGTCCAGTTAATTTAGCCTGGCCTAAGAGTCAGGTTAGGAGACCTGAAGACTTTGTGTGGTGGATTTATAAGACTGAGGGTCACATTTCTGGTCTGAATGAGGCAGAACAGAATTTGTGTTTTGCCCTGTCTGGGTTAGGATCGAGACCTGCAGGCCAGAGAGGACATTTTCTTAAGTGTCACAAGGCTTTAGCTTCTCACTATGTTAAGGAGGAAATTTTTTATAAATTCTGAGGGTATTTTACAGGTTAGAAAAGCCTTTTGCTTGGGCTGCCTCTGAAGATAACCATAAAGAGGAGTTTGGTGCATACAAAGAAGTACTAGAAGGCAGAGCCACTGACATGGAAAATGAGGACAAACTTTGGAGTCAGAAGGCTAAAAATCCCTGACTTTTCCCTGTGAGACATCTGTCTTTTAAAAAGAGAGAGCTGGACACAAGCTTTGCTCTGTGTACAATATAAATATTTGCTATTTTTCTCCCACACTCTTTAATCCTGGATTTACCAAATAAAGCTGACTTGGGGTGAAATTATGACTAACAGGATCAAATAATTATGGCAGTACAGGTGCCTGGCTCCTGCAGTAAGCCTGTCTGATCCAGGCTTTGGAAGCACCAGAGAGCTTGTACCTGCAATGCCCTGCAGCAATGACAGCCTGCAGTGGACACCTCCTCCCTCTAGCTCTGCTCACTAGGAATGTAAACAGTGCCCCTATTTTAAATCATTTGTTTGAAGTAAAGTTGGTAAGATGATGCTTGCCATAATAATTACAAGCACTTTCAAAACCTATAACTTCTTACCCTCAAAAGAAAAAATTGCAACCAAATCTGTTATTTCAAAACTTGGAAAATCATTCTCAATTACATTTCTTAAGTGTATTTATCTCCCAAATGCTGGTGGCTGTTGTTACTTCGTTTTATTGTTGAAATAATGATTTCTTTTCAATTTGGTTGACTGGATTTCAGTCAGTCTCATAGATCCCATAGAAATCAATTGATGGTTTTGCAGTGAAGCTTGCTGACCTGGTTTAATGAAGAGGATGTGAAGAAGATTACTTCTTTTGCTGTTAATTTGTAAATCCCACTTTAAAAAGGAACAAACAACCTCACAACCCTTTTTTTTTATGCACTAAAAAAGTCTTTGCCTGTCTAAATAAGGGAAATCCTGTCTGAAAAGGATGCAGAAATTGGAGCAAAGGTGAAACTTCCTTAAACATAAAAGTGTTCTTACCATGTTTGTATTTTGAAAGCATAGAGATAGAAATAGAAAACAGTGATAATTGTTTCTTTACCCAGGGAGTAAACATAATGAGAAAGAGGGCTTAGGTATTTTTTTCTACTTTTGCAATATTCTGAATAAAGATACTGCAGTGTGTGAGCAGTATGGGAAATACCAAGTACTGTAGGAACAGGTGTTAAAACACAGTTTAAGTTCCAGCCAGGGCTTTATGGTTCACTACAAATTGCTTTCCACCTCTGTCACATAATCAGTGCAAGGTCCCTGTGTTTCAGGAATGGATTCCTGAAAGTGGGTTGGATGAGCTTCACACATTACTGAGTCAGAGGTGTCAAGATCACAGACAAAACTCATCCAACCCCAAGTCAAGTGGAACAA
Source organism: Entomyzon cyanotis (assembly GCA_024500445.1). Taxonomy (NCBI): domain Eukaryota; kingdom Metazoa; phylum Chordata; class Aves; order Passeriformes; family Meliphagidae; genus Entomyzon; species Entomyzon cyanotis. The sequence goes on from JAKEPQ010000852.1 coordinate 7,656,077, forward strand.
ATCTTGGACCTGAACTGGGAAGAGGACAAGTTCAAGTTTGAGGTGACCCTTACTGGCAAAATCAACAGTGACAATGGCTTTTAACTCAGTTCATATGCTCTGTCTGAATTTACTGCAGATTGCTGCTTTAATTGTGTTGTTCCAGGTGTGTTTCTAGATAATGAGCAGCAAATAATGGATGTCATCAGACAGAAACCTGTGATTTGAAGGTGACCCCTTTCAGGCCCGTGCAGCAGTGTACATTGTCAGGAAAATGTAATAGCTGTAGATAATGTTCAGTGGGATGCATTTTCAGAGTGTTTGTTGAGACCTTTCTGCAACCTGGTAATGCTACCTCAGGATTCTGGTGGTCTTCTAAATATGACATGTTGCAGCAGGAGTCAGATTTTCCTTCTGATTTTTCATCTTTTTGTCTTGAAAAGTTTTCCTTACTTTCCTTCCTTTCTCTGTTTCCAAAGAGATTGTGCTTACTTTGAGCATTTTCATCCTTTGTCTAGATACAAAATACTGAGAGGAAAATGCTGTGTAGCCTTCTATAGGCAGTCTATGTCCATATCAGTTTTCCATATCTAGAGTGCTGGGACTGTCTAATTATGAGCTAAATAGTTTGACCAGTTGAGATAATTTTTATTATGTAGAAGAATTCAGGAGTGAGTCATATCCCTCTTACATTGTTTTTTCCTCAACATCAGAGCACAGCACCTGAAATCCAAGTAGTCTGCTGTGTTTTCTCCTTGGGGCTTTGGAAATGAGTGATCATTTAGGTGGATCAGAAACTTCAGGTCTCATTTGGATGTAATAGGAGTGATGTATAAATGAGAATTTTAATTTTTCTCTAGAGAACTCCTTTTACATACATGTCAGAAGAAGTCGGCACATCTTCAGCTTTGAAATTCAAACTATATTTCTTAATTTGTCTGATGCAACTCAGGTCTTCAGATATTGCATAAGTTTAAATGTCAATTGCCCCCTTTTCCCCCTTTTGTTAAACTTAGCATATTTTTCCTATACATTTGAAGTGAGGTTTTTCCTTGTTTATTTGTAAGAAAAGTTTCTGTGTGGGGTGGGAATACAGTTTTGTTCTGGGTGAGTAATGGCTTATTACAGAGCAGAGAACAAAGCTGACAGAAATAAAGCCAAAGGAAGCTTTGTTGTTGAAGAATGATTCAGACAAATCCAGCTTGGTTTTCATGTGTTGCAGAAAGAGGAGTGAAATGATCAGGAACACAAAACTGGAAGACTGTCTGAGGTCTCCAGCTCTCTCAGTCTGCTTTGCAAACTGCCTGCTCTGTCTTGAACCAGTGTTTGCTTTCTGGCTGCTATGGCTGCTGAGAGCTTCTTCTAATGGTTTTTCAATTGATACATATCTTTTGTAAATTTGGGGTTTGACCAGCTTAATCTCATTTGTATTTGTGCCAAAACTGCGCTTCTTTCTCTTAGTGTTTACAGCTGTGTATTTAGCATGGAGGAATTTAATGCTTTCTTGACGTTTTGCTGTTGAGACTTGTATTTTCCTGTCAGATATTCTTAGTGTGTTTAAGTTCTCCATACCCTAAATGGTCACAGTTGTTCTCCACATCTGTTAAATTTTAATATGTCTTCTTTGAACAGAGATAATCTTAATCATACACAGTAAATGCTGTGTGAATGCCTGGTACAGTGGTGGGAATATTTTCTAATCTCTTCCTGAAATACTTTGATAATACTTTGATATATTACGTGTGATAGTGTGAAACCAAAAACCATTTCAGTGTATGTGTTGAGACAGAAAGGGTGAATTGAGAAAATGGTGATTTGTTGCATTTTCTTTTGGTAGGCTGGGTCATATCAGAAGCAGGTACTTATTTATAAGTTAAAATTAGCCAGGATGAGCAGTAGTTCTTCCTTTTCTCCTTTTTTGTTGCTTCCAGCTGAATGTTGCTGCCTGTATTTCTGTGGGCAGTAGCAGCTCTTCAGACACGGGTGGTTACATCTTTAAGCATCTCTCTCCAGGTGCATTTTTGTCTGGGGCAGCAGACACAGGCTGCTGCTCAAATGCCCAGAATCCACTTTGAACAAGATGAACTCTTCAATATGCAGCAACTGAGCCGTGTCGTCTTACCTCACCGGCCTCAGAAATTATTAGCTTTTATTCAACAGTCAAAATGAGTTAATATTTGACTAGTGACCATAAATTTTCAAGGCCCCTGGACAGAAACATATGAGGACATGATTCCTGCCCTGAGGAATGACCGGGAAGTCATGTGTCGTAACTGGAAATGGTCATAAAACACAGGGGGGATCAAGGGGATGAAAATCCCGCTGAGTCATATCCTGAGAGATAACTCCTTTTTTCTTGGGTTTTCCGAACATTTCCCACTCTCCTTTGTTGCTGACAAACATGGATTGCTGGTTCTTTCTTTTCCAGAGTTTTGTGTGTTTTACAGCAGTGTACCCAGCACTACTAAGAGTTAGCCTTTATCTGTCCTAAAAAGGGGATTTGTTTTTCAATTCCCTGTTTCTTTGGGAAACAGCAAGGGCAAAGAAGATGAGATTTGCCTCTACTTACTGTTCAAGTGCTTTATCACAAAAAAGACATTTAAAACCCACCATTGTCATGAGTCACTAGCCAAGCTGGTGTTCCTCCTTCACACCTTGCTGACTGTGGTGGTAGTGGACAGTGTTTGATCCAGTGACCAACCTCTGGACCCAGGCAGATAAATGTGTCTACCGTTATTTCTAATGCATTATGTCCCTTACAGTAAAAAAGTATTTACATCTAGGTTTTACAGACTGAACAGATGGTCTCCTTTTCCTTTTCTGTGTTTTGGTGTAAGTGTGCACATTGGATGGGATTTTGTGACTGTGACACTTGAAAAACTAGCAGCTGTGAAGCGCCGTAGCCTTAAATGAGATGCAGCATGAGGTTTCCCACAGATCTTTACTTGCCTGTTTTTCACTAAAATTGGAGCCTAGATTTTTGGTGCTTCTGCAAAGCTTTATTTTCCTTGAACCATGCTGTATTTGGCTGTGGATCTCTGGATTGGTAGACTTCTGACTGCATTGAGACTGCAGGTTTGATCTTGGACATGCAGCTACACATCTTTTTCTCATGGTAATTTCTGTTTATGTGCTCTTTGATAGAGCAGCATTATTGCTGATGTCTGTGAGCCATGTGTGTTATCAAGCATATCTTTATGGTTCTCTGGACAAGGCTTTGGTGACCATATGGTGTCAGTTTAATTAACTTTTAAATATGTAAATACAGTGGTCTAGAAGTGTGTAATGAAGGATCTTTTGTGTCCATTTCTATTCTAGCTCAGCAGTACGTGAAGACTGCAATTAAACAGCAGCTTCATCCAGGAATGTGAATTGAGGGTATCTATTTAGCATTAGGTAGGCAGCTGTGATAAATAACTGGCATTTTGTTGTTGAATTGAACATAGAAATGATACCTTGAATCATGAGACTCTTCTGGCCTCTTGGCTGCTGACCCCAAATTTTTCATGGAGTGTTAGACTACCTATAGACTGCTTATCTTTTTAAAACAGTGCTGCTCTTTCCAATTACATATCCTAATGTATAGACTTGAGGATTTCCAATGCCCTTCATCATCATTAAATCCATTTACAAGATCTGAAATAAGTAATATTTTACATGGAGTTATTCCAGTGCTATTTATTGAATTCATATCCCCTTTTTTGGGAAGATTTTATAGCAGGGAAAATTGTAAGAGGGCTTCTTAAAATGGGAAGTTGTATGCAAAGTTATATGTAATAGGTCTCATCTTTAAAGGAACCAAAGAATTTAATACAAAATTCATTTGCTGTTGCTAAGCTAAATTTGGCTCTTGATAGGCAACATTGTGTTTCAATATTAGTATTTGTTCTGGCTTTCTCTTCTGCTTGAGGTAGCTGTGTTTCTTGTTTTGTTGGGATGAGAAACTATCAAATGGCCACGCCAGCTCTGAATGGTTTTGACCTCATGTTATCGACCAGTTATCGACCATGTTAATTTTTCCCCATGCAGTACCTTGGCCCTGGCTGAACCTCAGGCACTGCCAAAGCCCCTCTGTCATTGCCCTCCACAACTGGACAGGGCAGAGAAAATGTAACTGGGGGTTCATGGATTGAGATAAGGACCAGGGAGATTTTCTTCTTATATATGTTATCCCAGAGGCCTTACCACCATTTCTGACTGTCCCAGCCTTGGCCAGCAGCATGTCCAGTCTGGAGCCAGTTGACAGAGGAAGCTTGCAGCAGCTTCTCACAGAAGCCACCCTTGTAACCCTCACTACCAAAACCTGGCCAGACAATCCCAGTACTAGCTTCCCTGGATTTTTGTGTGTTCCTGACAGAGGCCATTATGTGTGTCTGACCAGGGGGTCCAATCCCCAGGTACTGAACATGTGAATGCTTTCTCAGTTACTGTTGGTAGGCTGGGAAGGTCTGTCTTTACTAAATGCAGCTCTTGCCGCACGTCCCCAGCTCTGCCCGTGTGTGGGTAGAGAATCAGTGGAGCCCTTTTTGATTGCTTTTCAGGCTGGTGAATATCCAACAGGGTCAGAGCCTCATTAACAAGAAGAACATGCAGCCACAGACCAAAGAGATTCAGAGAGTGTAACTAATTGATGCGTGGGGATTGTAGGTCATATCTGCATGAGACACACAGCGATGACAGAGAATGATTTAATTCGAAACAATCGGCGTGTTCCATCCGCGAGCTGCCACAGTGCCCCACTAACCTCCGTGGCGTCACAACCTCTGCCTGGGTATCAATAAAGGATGCTGCCCTTTGGGATCCCGCAGGAGCCAGTGCTGTCAGCTGACAGCTGAGAGCGTGCGGGGCGCTGGGGCTTCTCGCTGCCGCAGGAAAGTAGGTCATGGCCAAAAGTAGCCTTGGCTGCCTTTGTGGAAGTGTGCCTGTGAGAGAGGAGTCAGCTGAGAAAAGAGCTCGCACGGTTTCGCGTTTGTTTTTTTTTTCAGCCCTCCCTTGCTGTGGAGCAGCTGGCACTACGTGCCACGAAATATGTCTGCTTTCCAGTATTTCTGCATAAAATATTTTTAGAAGGGAATATGTGGCTCTTATTTCTGCTTAAGGGAAGTGGCAGATGCTTGTGGCCTTTCATTTTCATTAGGAATTTAGAACTTAATTAGATCAAGTGTTTTTAATAAACACTTTTTTTCCTCTTGCTTTCTTAACTGGGGCGTGGCTGAAACTGGATGGTGGGTGTGTGTCAGGGAAACTCAGGTTGAAAATAGTTTTGAACTTGAGCTATGTATGCAGCATTTGTTCCCTCTTAAGCATTATTAATAATAAAAAATACATGAAAACAAGTACTTAAACTCATTTTAGGATTCATTCACTCCTGCTGTCTCTTCCCGTGAAGATCGGTGCCCGTTTGTGGCATAACGGTCATTTCCATGGCAACAAACTCTGTGATGGTGCTTGGAAAGCTTTGACTTTTGATGGAGAATAAATTAAAGGAGATCCACCCACATGCAAGATAATCCTGTTTTTGTGTGAAATGAAGAACTTGAGAGGAAAAAAGTAATATTACACAGGTTGCCTATATCGTGTCCTTTCACACTCTCCTGGGTAATTTGTAGGTCTTTCAAAACTGGACCTCCTGGAAGTCCTGGTGTGTGGACTCCCTCCTCTGTGGCTACTCTGTGTGCAGTTGCCAGATCCTGTAGCCTGGTCTTGGGCACTGAGCAATCCTTTGGAGCAGATCATCACTTGGTTTTGCTCTTCTGAGGCTCCAAAGATTTCCCTTGATGAAACTCCAAATCCCCCTCTTGCCTTGCCACGCAAACCCAAGCACAGAGCTGCTCCAAAGGGCATGAGTTGACATGCCAAGGTCACTTCTTCAAGAGAAGCCTGAAAGAAGGCCAGTGTGTGGCAATAGAAGTTTATAATATTCATACAGCACTTCACTACGGAGTTCCCACTCCAGGCAATATTTCAACTCCTGTATGACAATCACTGTTTTTTTTTATTTACAGTTGACATAAGACTGTAAGTACTGGTCCCTGTGGGGAGCAGATCCAGCACAAGCAGCTGATGCACTATGAGTAACTGATGCTGAAAAATAACCTTTTTTCCATATTATGGAAAGATATGACCTGAAATACCATACCATTTCCCTGGGTACAGAGTGAGAGTCCGAGGACTTGGCAGCACTTCTAACAATACGTCATATGTTGACAGATGAAACAGTGCACTGCAGCTTTTGCTGCCTTTAAAGTCTGCACAGCAGTTTAGTCTGTCTTTTCTACTAAATTTCTGTCAAGGTATAAAACTGAATCTTCAGTCATGCTAAAATATTTCTTAGGGAACTGTTTTCATTTTTCTTTAAAGATGCTTATATGTTTTGGGCATAGTTCAGGTCTTCCAGGGAGATAATTTAAGTACCTTTCTTAAAATTATCAATGTTTCCAGGGGTTGTATTTCCAAAGAAGCTTTTTCTGAAACATAATTCTTGGGCTGTTGCACAACATGTGCACAGATGGATGCTTTGTGTTAATAGTTGTTTAGGCTGAACAGATCTGTCCAGGATCAGATGTTCATTTTGGCAGCTCTGCAGTTCCCCTAGTACTTCTTTGATAATTTTGTTCTTGTAAGAAGATAAATAACTAAATAAAGCTCTGCATTCCCTTAGTCATTTCAGAAGCTGCCATTGCCTTTGCTGTCCTTCTTTGTAGCTCAGCAGTGGGCAGATATTGGAGTGTTTTGGGTGTTTTTTTATGAGAATCCACTTAAGGAAAAGCAGCAGTACTAGTCTTCCATCACATAACTAAATATAACCTAACCTGGCCTCTTTTTTCCTTTCCCATCTTATTCCTACTAGCTCTCATTGCTCTTCCTGCTAATAAATTAGAGAGATGGTTACCTTTCTGGCAACACATGAGCCTGCCAGTTGGTTGAGAACAATTTGAGAAGTGCCTTCCTATAAACGAATGAGTCCAGCTGTCATAACATGTACTCTGTAAACCAAGAGTATGAATTTTGGTTAGGCACAGAAAGCCCACTGACTTAGTTTCACACGATTTCTTTATTTCTCTTTGCCATAATGATTGAAGTAGCAGTGTCAGCACTGGGGCTGGCAGATCTCCACTTGTAGCTGTTTACAGAGAGCTGTCTGGGTTATAAAAACCTCCCTAATTCTTCAGGTGCATGTTTTGAGAAGAAAACCGATTGTTTCTTTTAAAAGGCCTGTGCTGTGTGTGCTTTTAAGGATCCATTTGGCAGTGAAACTGTCTCTGACAGCTGATACAATCAAAGGGTTTGTTTTTTTGTAAGTCTCAGATCCTGATTCAGCCTTGCAGCTTGTTGGCCTGGACTTTTGTTTCCAGCTGGGTGCCCCAGTCAAGCACTACCTGACCATCCTGGCAGGCTGTGCTGGTGGGGTGAGCCAGGCTGGGATATGCCCTGTCTTGCCAGTGGTGCACCCAAATCACACACTGACCCCATGGAATGACTGGCATAGTGGGCCTCTCGTGTTACTGAAGGCTCACTGTTATTTTGGGTGTGTTTGCAGCTTCCATGTCTAGGGAGGGCTGCAGGACAGGAGCAGCCTGATTGTCCAGAAATGTTTGCCAGCCTGATAGCTCTTCCCTTCCCATGTCAGAAAACCCTTCCAGAGAGAGGGCAGCAGAAAAATGCCATAGACATCCTGCTGAACCGTGGAGAGCAGGAGTAGCTTAGTTTGCAGTGTCCTCTCTAGAGTTGGAGAACATTAGCCCATCCTCAGCTGTCATCTTGGTTCCCTGTTCTGTGGAATTGTTACCTGGGGGTTAAGTGGCTGACAATCCCTCCTGGAACTCCCTTCATGACCCCAAATGCCTCTCCAGGGAACTCGTGCCTCCATTTCTCTTTATTATTGCTGGCTGTCATGTGGGCTCTGCTGCACATTTCCTGAGTAAAAGGAAAATTACAGTTATTTCAGAAAAGGCATCGAGCTTGATTGCCAAAATGGTTTGCTGGCTTTATGACTTTCATCAGAGGTCCCTGCTGAATTGCCCCTTCTGATCAGCAGCAATGATCTTTGCCTCTTAGCTTTTCATGCAGACTCCCCTTTCAGTCTGTGCTAAGAGTTGTGCAACTCCTCGAGCTGATTCCCCATGGTTAGCACTGTACTGTGTCAAATACAGCCCTGTAAACAAAAGTATCCCAGTTCTCAGGCTCCCTGAGCCTTGTTTTTGTGGGCTGTCTGTGACTTGAATTCCCAGGGTTCTGATGATTCAGACAACTTGCAATATATTATTAATAAATTATGTACTATTAAAGTCCTAATAGTGATGTTACAGTTTTCTTTTATTTCCATGGTTACATTCTGTTGTGATTAATCTTTTTAATGCTTTATTTTCTTTAGAAACTAGATGCCAAATCACTTATAAAGCTGAATTTTGCTAAAAACAGCGAAGGTAAGTGCAGTCATTTTCTGTGGTGGTGTTTTGTTGGGGTTTTTTTCCCTTAATGAGTGCTTTAATAAATTCTGGTTTGTCTTACTCATAGTGAAGTAGTTTGTGTTGTCTATCATGGTTTTTATTTTTTGAGTAGAGTAATTGCTTCTTGTGAGTGATATGTTTACCTTCAAAGTTCCATTTCTGTTTTTCTTTGCACTGGGGAGCTGTAAATTATTCAGCAATTTCCCTTTATTATAGCTGCTACTGCAGTAAGGTACTGTTTACTTTAGGGAAAGAATCAGAAAAAGTGAAATTTCTGTAATGTTATCTTATTTCTAACTTGCCTATGGCAATATTTGCTGTTCACTTGGTTTTGAACAGCTTTTTGTTTATAGAAGGGATTAGACTTAAATGAACACGTGGGATTTTATGAATAGAAGCACACAAGACAGCAGGCTTGGGTTTTATTTCTGCAAGATATAAAATCTGCCTCCTAAGAGAGCGTGCTAGGAACAAAAGAGAAGAGTGGAGATGAATTCATCTTCTACAAAGCAGATAATGATTTCTTTGAAATGAGAATGGCAAAGATTAGGTGGGAATAAAATTCTGGAGTGTCTGTCTCCTTATCTTACCAAAATCCATGGACTACAAGCTCTTTTCTGTAGCTGATGGATTTCTTCTGCACTTTGTGTTCCATCTGTCTCAAGAGCAGGGTGTTAAAAATTGATCAATAATCAGTGTGGCCAAGGCTTTTGAAAGATGCCATGACATTGTGCTTCCCCTAAAGAATTCCAGTTCATGATGCTGGGGTGGAATAATGACAGCCGTACAGTCTTAGAAGCCTTTTCCTTGAAAAGGTGCATTCTGTGTCATTAACCAGTCAAGGGAAAATGCAACAAAAGAGGAAAATTAAACGTTGCTTTTCCGTCCATCAAGCAAACTTTTCTTTAAATCATAACGTGGAATGGTTGCTACGTATGTAGGATCTTCTCTGTTCACACAGAGATATGATATGAAAGGTCTTTGGGCATTGCAGTTTCTCACATTTAATGATCCCTCCTGAGTTGAGTACCTTCCATCCAGATCAACACGTGTGTTCCCTCAGCAGTTTTGCTTTTGCAGAACTGGGAGTTTGGTGATTTACTCTTTTGTATGCAGCTGTAGTGAGGCCTCACATTTTACCTGGGTGTTTCTGTAGCCATCAGTTGGGCCATACTCTGATGCCACTTCCAAAAATCCCTTTCTAAACTTCTTGAATTTCAGTCCCTTGTGGCAATGGCTTTCCTTCAGCCCTCGTGGCATTAAGAAAAGTGTCCTCAGCTCTGACTGGTGCAGTGGGGCAGAGCTGCCTCTGACAGCACAGTGAGTGGTTAATCTCTGTAGGTGTTTGCCTCCCCTGTCCTTGCAGGAGCTGTGAGCAGCCTGTTCTGGCCTCCCTGCTGGTTTTGATTTTCAAATGGTAATTAGGAAAAAAAGAACCAAACAGGCCAAACTTATTTCAAAAATCTCACCCAAAGCCTCAGGTCTAGCAAACTGATCAAGTATTAATAACCACCTTCTAATTGCTTTCTGCTGAGATTATCCAGACATTTTTCTTTTTCCTCCTACATTGCCTCCCATCAGTTTGCTTGCTGTTGACTTGCTTAATATTTATGCTGACCCTCCTGGGAAAATTCACAGCTTGATTAGAGCAGAAGCTGGGTTCCTTGTTGAGTAACGTGTTCAGATTTAATGGCATTCTGCTTGCCACATTTGAATACAAAATGCTCCCCTCTGCTTAAAGCACAACAGCTGTTGTGAACTTTTCTGTAGGATATAAACTAAACTTTTATTCCTGGCAACAAGAGTGATATGGACACGTTACAAGGACAGGCTCATGTTATCAATAGATCTTAGATTACTACAATAACAATTATATTGTGGTATTTCATAAATATCAAGGAAGTTGGGCAAAGTTCTGTGTTGGGGGATTGAAGGCAATAGATTTCAAAACTGCATTTTCCTTGTATGTTTTATAGTTCTCTTAAGTGTTACTTTTTCTAGTACTTTATCTGTCACTGGAGAATCAAAATGTTGTTCAAAACACCATTAAATACCCACTAAAGTTACACTTTATATTAAAAATTAATGTAAATATCATCCACAGAGATAAGAGAAATTAGCTATTTCAAAACATTTGCAGGTCTTCATGTGAAATTTAAACTTTTTTCCCTCTATCAGGCAAGTACCACTGTCCAGTGCTGTTTACTGTATTTACCAATAACTCCCATATTGTGGCCATCAAGACTACTGGAAATGTCTTTGCCTATGAGGTAGGTTCTCTGTTGCGTTTCATTATTTATATTTTCTACTTGATGCATTTCTTTCAAACTCACAAAATGTTTTAGAAGGACAGATAAGTTTTGTTCTTGTTTTACAGCCAGGGAAATTAAAGTACTAGGAGATGAACCAACTTCACAAATTGTTGTGCAACTTTAGCCTTCAAAATAGGAACAGCCTTAGAATGTGAACTAAATAATATTTCTAAAACCTTTTCTTAAGATAATCTGCATGTACTGGCTCTTGTAGATCAAAATGAGTAGCTTTTATCTGCTCCTCAGTTGAATTAATAGACAAATTTTCTGTTGTCTTCTTTCTTATACAGTGTCATCAGAAAAACACAAAGTGCCTCATTTCTATTCATATCAGTGAATAAAAAAGAGCATTTTAGCTGGAGCTGGGGGAATAGGAGAAAGAATGGCTTAATGGACACTTAAACTGCATTTTTATTCGTGTTTTGTGAACATTTATGTGAACCCAAGTGAAATTTTAATCGTGACTTCTTTGCGTAATCCTTACTGTAAAAGCAAGGTTTATTTATTTTTTCAGTAGCAAATAAATCGTTCAATTAATGAATCCATATCCAGTGCTGTAGAAAGTCTGAACACTGGCACATCTGCTTTTTGAATTCTGATGGGATTTTCAGGTACTGAGGGAGGAACAAGCTGAAACCATTGCAGTCAAGGAAAAGGCTGGATTCGTCATCGTTTTGAAAACTTGCTCTGATGTAGTAGAGCTGTCTTCACTTGTGAGAGAAGTCAAGATTAGGTTAAAACAGAAAGTATTTTCTATTCCTTCTGCAAGCAGGATGCTTTTACTGCTGGGGTTAAAAGGCAAGGATGATTTTGCAAGTGGTCTTTGTTAAACCCTTGTCAGTACTGCAGAACTCTTGCTCTGTTTGCTACAATTTACAATTCTGGGCTTCCTAAAGGAGCTGTGCAGAGATGGGTTTGTGCCCTATGTGGTAGCACATGAAGCAACAGCACTTACTGGTTCATTATAAGCATGGAATTAATTTATGGGCTTCTGGAGGTACTAGGAAAATACTATCACTTCCATCTGAGGAGAACAGTGAACATTTGGGTAAATAAGACATATTCAGGGGTTTTTTTCAGGTAAGAGCTTACAAAACTGAGAGCAAGTTGTTTTTTTTATTTTGGTAGTACTTCTATGATTGGTTTAAATGATAGTCATAACTATGGAATGGAGACTGCAAGGTTCTTAAAAAAAAACAAACCAACAAACCACACAAAACTGTCAAGTTTTGTAGGGATGAGAGAAAAAAGCTTCTCATTTGTTAAAGCACACAGTGAAAATATTGCAGCTGCCAGTTGAGAATGAGGGTGACATTTTTTTCTTTATGATTTGTACTTAACGCTTTTATTAATATCACATATTTACTTGTAATATTTACCCATAAGAATCCGGTTTTTAATTCCTGTGTCTTTCGCCTGGCTGTTAGGCAGTTGAGCAGCTGAACATCAAACCAAAGAGCTACAAGGATCTCCTGACAGATGAGCCCTTCACTCGGCAGGACATCGTCACACTGCAGGTAAACTTCCCTCTCTGGTACACCTTATACCATACAGCTTCTCTCTGCAGAGGGTGAAATGCTGCTGTGCACACTGTTCTAGCAGGAAACTAGAATAATTGACCAGAGAAACTTCTCTGTATTTTGTGGTCCACATGAGCTGCAAAGATGCCATTTAACACAGTCTGGAAGAGCAGTAGGGTGTCCCACATGGTCTGTGGTATCAAAAGAAACAAAGTTTAGAATGTGAAGTGTTTATACTTCTAGGAAGTTGACACGTTACATTAAGACTGAAGTGGATTGTCCATCTTACTCTTTCGAAGGTGTATAAAAGAGACAAAACTTCAGAAAAGTCTTTTCCATCGAATGTTTGTCTAAATGTAGAGTAAAACAAGTAGCAAAACAGAGGATTCCCTCTAATTGCTTGTTTGGAATGTTTTTCTTCTTAATAGATACCAATGTTGGTCTTTTGCTGATTTTAAGAGAATTAAAACCTAAATTAAAACAACATTGTAAATTTCACAAAGTAAAAGACAGTTGTTTACAGATGAAGTTTAGTATCAAAAGATTTAAAACTTGTTTAAAATTAGGTACTTTGAAGCTTACATGATTTTCAAATTAGGGGAAAAAAGATTGCAGGATCATTATTTTTGAAGTCATAAGTTACTGGGCCTGTCACGAACACTTAATTGCCACTAGCCAACACTAATACAGTCTGATTCAAATAGAAAAATATTTTTCATTTATGTCTAAATTTAAATAAAGTGTAGCCCTTCTTCCCTACTCCCCAGTGCTTAACAGCATTTTAAATATTTTTCCTCTGTTCCTTTGGGCTTGTTGCTATTCAAGCTAATGCAACAAAGTAAAATGTTTTTATTCCAATGGATGCAAAAAATACAGCTTTTTCTTTTCAGCTTGAAAGCTCCCAACAGAATGTTATTTCAGTGTAACTGCATGGTTGCTAATGGATTTGGAAAAGTAAAAAAAAGATGAGTGGCTAAAAATGTGTTTGTGCACCACTATGGAAAACTGAGTTATTTTGAACAAATAATTGAAATGTGCAGTCGCTAAAAAAATATTTTGGTATGTTTTGTAGGGTTGGAATTGAATGTATGCATGAAGAGTGTATTCCTGTTACTTTCCTAGCTTTGGTTTTTCACAGATGCTCTAGTCTCCTCAATCTGAAAGTGCAACTACATCTAAAAATTTAGTCATTCCCTGTGTGAGTTTTTATCAATATTTTTCATCTTCATTCTGTTCTTGACATGTTGGGTTTCTGTCTTGTTTGGAGGAATCTGTCTCATGTGAAACTAAGTAGATTCTGATTGTTGTGCAGTCCAAGGTCATAGTCACACACTGCCTGCACCTCTCCCACCTCCATTTCAGGGTGCTGTTCATAATGTGTGAGTAGATTTATTCCTCTTTAGTAAACAGTTCATTATGAATTGGTGTTAACATCTGCACTGCACAGTCTTCCTATATAAGTTTAGAAATAGCAAAACCACTTGGGATTGGACTGCAAGAGATTTGACCATTTGAATGCTGTTGACCAGATAAAGTTTGACCTTTTACCACATCAGTTTTTAAATAGCTTTCTCAGAATTGTTTTTAACAAACAGTCTAAAATGGCTTCAGGCTGTTGAAGGAGAAGTAAGAGCCATTTACTGCACTGCACAACACCCACTGCAAACTTTACGTAGAACTTGATTTCTCCTATTCAAATTCTGCCCTACCCTGACTTGCTTTGTTGAGGCCAGGATTCAAGCTGAAGCAGCATGACTGGCCTGGGTATTAAAATTGCTTAAATATATGTGGTAGAGAAATGTGTTGTTATTTTCTCACAGTATTTTCATCATATAAATTATTGAAAGACAGACTGATGTCTCCTGCACAAGCTCTCTTGTTGACAGCACTGCAGGCAGCGTGGTGGCTTCACACTGCCAAGCTCCACCACCTGTGGCTCTGTTTCTTAGCCAGAGTTCATGACTGCAATCTGTTGTGTTTCAGAGCTCTACCCTGATTCCTCCTTCTCTTAAAAACCTTTCAGTTCTGTGTTGAAATTTATCACTTTGTTGTTTTCTCATTCCCCCATTGTAAATTGAGTGCTGTGGTATCCGAGAGAGCTGGAATTGAGAGCGAGTTGGTATCACTGACCCTGCTGTTTGGCAAAAAAGTAGATATAAAGGAAGTTGCTATTAAAAACATTCTTTGCTTTGCAAATAACAGCTGAATAGGGCTGTCTGTAATAGCTGTGTTTAGCAATAGAAAATAGCATTTCCAGAGGCTGACTCTGAATGTCCTAGGAAACAGATGGGGTACCTGTGTTTGGTAGTGAAATACAATATGATAAGTGGAAAATATGAATGAGGTATGTTTACAGATTATTTGTATGATTGCATTTTTCCTTATTGATACATAAAGGACAATCCTACATCTGGTTAGATTTTACCAGAATAGCAATTGACCTCAAACTTGGCTCCTTGCTCTTAATATATATAATTAAAAACAAAGCAAGAAAAATTTTCTCTTTTCAGAGGAGGCAGAATTGCATAATATTTATTTTTCTGTTCTTGGTGTTAGCATTATTCCAACACGAATCATAGTCCTTCCCTGTTATCTTTTCTGCTAAGCACCATCTCATCTGGTAGCTTTGAATTTAGTAGTAGTTATTTATGTGCTATTTACTTGTTTAAAAGGACAGCTTTTTTTAAATTTTTTAAACTAAAAAAAGTAAAATCACAACTTTAGTTGCTAATAATACTGTCTTAGATCTATGATGTGCTTCTCTTTGTAAAGGAACCCACAGTGCTTCCTACATGTAGTCCATATACAGAAATTGCTTTTTCCTCTGTTGAAATGCAGATGTCCTGGGGTGGAGCATGGCAGTTTTTCATCAGCATATGGCCATATTATCCAGCCAGTCAGGGCAGGAGGTAAAGAGTAATACCATATCCTGGTGTGCGAGATACATTCCCAACGCTGGAATGGAGTTATTCAGGCAGAAGAAGTAATGGATTTTAGTTTAATATCTTGCTGCTGCTGACAGAAATAGATGTGACATTATTCATATGATACCCTTCCTAGATACTGGCATTCCTAGTATGACTGGGATTTTTAGACTATAGCTCTTTACACTAAAGCTTAAATTTCCATTTCTTAGCTTTATGATCTTGCTACAAACTCAAGTCAAGCTTACCATCTTCTACAGTGCAGGGCTTATATTTTTCCAAGTTTCTCTTTCCTTACAGTTTATCATGATTTCCAATAATTTTTCTCCCAACTGTACTGGTTCATATATCTTTTAAATGGAATATGCTGTTGTGTGTTGTCTGTGTTTCTCATAACTTTAAACCCACTTACATTCTTTAGCTTGAAAGATGATCAGCTCAGCCTAACTCAGCCTCCCTTGAAAATGTCGTGAATGTGCTCCCAGCTGGCAGACAGCTCTAGTACTGTAAGATTAATTAGTTGCACTTAATGGGCAAGGTAAGATGTAAAGCACTTGGAGATCTGTAGGGAGTGGGTATCTGGAATGGAAAACCTGCTATTGTTAACTTGTTTGCAGTGTTCTTACCTCCCTTTTCTGCTTGCCATTGCGGTACATTGCTGTTCAAAATTTCAATTTGCAATTAGTTTCAAGGTAGGATTGAGCACAGCCTTTGCAATAATATTGCCTTAGACCTCAATTCAGAACTAGGTGATTCTTCCAGTCCCATGTTTTACAGGTTTTCAGCTAGTATACAGTCTAAATATTTAACTTAATTTGAAATGATTTTCCAAGCAAATTGTTGGGAGATTGAGTGCTAGATCTCAATGTCTGCTGTCAAATCTTTTAGACAAAATCTGGTCAACAGTCTGGTAGAAATTACCATTAATTCATGTGAATGTAAATTCCATGTGTGTTTCAATCCTATATTATACAAATTATTCTTTGTGTAATGATGTGGAACTTAATGGCAAGCTCATAAATATATGTCATCTGGGTTCCCTCATGTAAGAACAGGCAGGCTGAAGCAAATGCCTGCCCCAGCTCAAGGTGGAGAGAGGAGCAGGGACAGGTAGTGCTTTGCTGGATACAATGGTGGACTTCCCATCCCAGCAAGTGTGAGAGGTCCTGAGGAGCGCAAAAGAAGAATGCTGAAATACCCAGCTTTCACATCCCATTTGACAGGAAGTATTCAGAGGAGTGAAGAGCAATTTCCCCTTTAGCACCCTGTCAATTTGTCATCCTTCACTGTGGCTCTGTTCACAAACAAGAGACAAACTTAAGTTTGTGAGGATGCAGCAGAAATTATTCCTGCCCTGGAAAGCCTTGGAAGCTATTGCTGAGCTGTGTGCTGGCAGGGGATTTAATGAGAAGTGTGGCTGTGCTCAGTGGCAGTGCTGCAGGTGAGGCAGAGGCACACGTGGGGGGTTCCTCTTTGCCAGATGAATTGCAATAAAGCCCCAGCCCTGCTGAGCCAAGTTAGGGCACAGTGCTCTGGTGGCAGCCTGCAGAGAGCCTTCCCTGGCAGGTGCAGGCTAAGAAATGCATCTTCTTTGCACTGCAGAAATGGATGGGGGAAGAGAAAGAAACACCAAGTCTGGTTAAATGCTAACAGGTTTGCTGCTGTTAAAGCCTCATACTGTTATGTCCTTCCTTACGTCAGTTTTATTGTTTCTATATAACCTAATCAGCTATGGACAGGACATGGCTCCCAACAAGCTGTTAAACACCACTGACATTTGTGGCAGGAAGCACAGCTAATGAGCAGAGCTGGAGGTAGCTGAGCTGCACACTGTTAATTGATATTTCACTCCTCAGCTATTCCTTGCTTGCTCTTTGTGTGACAGAAGGTCAAGAGCAGATTTCCACTTGGTTGTGGGTGAGGTCTCTGTGAGGGAGAGCCCTGCACCAATGGATGTGCAGAATAGCAGGTGAAGAAGTGGGACAGGGTTGGCATATGAGGGTAACGGTTCTGAGGATAATTAGGGATGCAGTATGGCCAACCAAATGGTAAGACAGAAATCAGGACTCAAATCACATAGTCTAAACCTGGTGGTTTTAACCTGCTTCTTGGGGGGTCGTGTGTAGGTTTAAGAGATTTCAAGCGGTTTCCCTAAGTAGGTAAAGCCAGAAGAGGACAGGAGAAGAAGTGTAATAAAACTTGGGATTCATTGTTTTCAGAGCTCAGCTTTCAGGAAAACATTAAATATGAGATTTTTAATAGTGATGATAGTTAGCAACCCTTTGAAGTCCGTATCTGTGCTAGTAATTTGCTAAACTAAAGTTTATGGTTTGTACCCTTAATAAGAAAAACCCTGAGACTGCCAACCATGGTGTTTTGAATACATATTTTTAAACATGCTAAGACAAACAAAAGTAGGCCATGGTTCATCTTCCTTTCTGGTTTCTGTGCACTTACACAGAACTTACTTCTTTAGGTCTTTGGGGCCCAGGCTTTAATCTTAACAGGATTGGGAACATCCCCATGAGTCCAGCCTTTCTCTGACCAGGAGAGGCAATTAATTCATTAGATCTTGAGGCTTTGACAATGTGAATACATCTATGTGCCTGTCCCTGGAGCATCTTGTTTGGACTGCTCTGATTCTGTGCCCAGGAACTGTCATGGATGCAATGAGAGGAGCTTGGCAGGCTAATTAACAGTGTTTGTATAGTTTTATTCCTGAAGTGATATGTCTAAAGACTGTGCAAACTTACAAAATTTTCATAGTCTTACCTTAAAAAAAAGGTATATCTCATTTTGTAGGACTTGGTACCATCAGTAAGGAAATGGTTTGTGTCTTCTGCAGCATAGGTTGGACTGGTCAGATGTGTTTCTGCTCTTGGGGGTGGTAGAAGCAAATGATGTCTTGTGTTTGACTTAATATTCACTGCAGTACTTCCACAGTATGCTAATTCTAATTCACTCTAATTCTAATGAAAATAATTCTAATTGAACTTCTCTTACTATATCATGATGCTGTGTCTTAGAGGGAGAAATAAACATGTCCTAGGGTGTCCCGTACAATATGATACTCAGATTTCAATTTGAGGAACCATTTTTGAGGGGTTATTCCACTGACAGAGGGAAGCCTGTTTTGGAGTAGGTGTGTGTGTTGTCCCCCTTCTCACTGTGTGGTGAGACTCTTGCTTTGAATGATTAGGAGTACAAGGGACAACACTGTAAACCAAAACTTTGTCCAGGTTTCCATTGGAACAGATGGCCCACCTGAGGGTAAGGCTCAAGGGCATGATGAAGGACCTTGTACAGAGGACCTGGGTCTCAGTTCTGGGGTTTGAACTTGTCTCAGCTCTCCCAGAGGGCAGGTGGACAGCTGGTGTGCAAGGAGAGGGAGCTGCCCTGTGGCCTCTGCTGTTCTTCACATGGTATTGGATGCATTGCCAAAGGGGAGGCTGGTGGTGATTTGGAGAGCCTTGAGAACACCCCTGCCAGGAAAGGGTCTGTAAACATTTTGCTGGAGTTGCTCAATGCCTGTGATTAGCCTGATTAAACCACACACATGTTTGAATGAACTGCGGCTGTGAAACAGTGTGAGCTAACCTGATTTGTGGTACCCTGAGCACAAGCCCCTGGGTTTTGTAAGGCACTGGCAGTTGTGATGCCCTTTATTTATTTTTAAACAATCAATAAATCAATAAATGAAGAAGCTTTATTTAGAGGAACATCTTGAAGGTGTTTTCTCTTTCATTTTTGCTGCTGCCTTCCCTCCTGTCCATGAAAAATTAGTTTCAGGAGTCAGTCTTGCCCTTCAGCTTCACCATGAACTGCAGATGTGGATTGCTATAAATCCATTTATTTCTATTAATATTAATACACAGATATTTTTTCCCTTTCCTGAAAGGGTAAGCAGTTCTTCCTTCCTTCACCCTTTGAGGTAGTAAATTTATGTGCAAAGCAATGATTGCTGTCTTGGCAAGCTGCAACTCATGATTGCTGAAGAGTTTGGGAGTGAAAATGTCTTGTGAAAACACATGGAGCTCTTTCTCCAGACTTTCTCCATGCATCTTGTTGACTGTCAGAAAGCAAGGCTCAAAATCATCTCTATTCACACATATATAAATATGTATGTAAGGTAATAAATAATAAATACACCTGAGTGCTTGTGCCAGAGGAAACAAAAATTGCTAAGAAATGGATCCCAATTTCATATCTCTTAGTAGTTTTATTTAAAGATTGTTTGTTTCTAAAGCAAGATCTTAAAGATGTAATTTTTTGGCAGATTTTTTGTCTCAACAAAGATGTATTGGAGGAGTATAGTGGGACAGGAAACAATAGAAAATTATTATCTGGTGGTTAGGAAAGGGGACAGCAGAAAGCCAGGAGGTCACATTAAGGTACTGAATCACACAGCTTGATTTCATAAATGTGTTTTGGTTTTACTACCAGCAATGAAACTAAAAATGCACTCTCTTGTGGAAGCATACCATTTCAGGGATGAATGAAAGGCATAATTAGATCATTTCATAAATTATAGAGCTACCAGCTCTGCTTGTATTAAGCATTACTTCTGGCAGAGTTGAAATTGTCAAACATTTTATCAACAGTAGTGGTCTGAGAAGCTCTGTTAAATTATTTAGGATAATATATAATATATATTACACTATTCATGTTAGGTCATAGTTCTTTCCATAATATGCTGCGTTATTTTTGTCCTGCACTAGAAACTATTGCATATCATTCTGTTACTTTGGTATTTTAAAGTTTGAATTGTTTTCGGTGAGATAGACTTTGCATAAGTGACTAGGTGTCCTGGGCTGATGTTTTGACCTTTCTGTGCTGCAGAGGAGCTTGAGGAGAAAACCTTGAAGTCATTGTAAGAAAAGGATTAAAGACTATTTAATAATAGCATAAAGTAACCTAGATCACCAGTAGGCATTCCTTGTCTCACTTTCTCTAACAAAAGGTCAAAGTGCTGCAGAAAGTTGCCTAGAGATAGTATAAGGAATCACAGTTAATGGACTGTGCGTTTTTGCTGTTTTCCTCCAGTGGTCACTAAATTGAGTTTTCATAATAGCATTTTTGTTGCTTTTTTGTTTTTACTTTATTTTTAAACATAGTTCTGTAAAGCTCTAGTAAAAAAACCCCAACTGTCAAAACAGTTCTTACTGCAGAGACTTGCTCTGAAGTTTTATTTTTATTTTGAAATGCATTGCAAAAGTTCACAGAGCATGTGCAAATCAGGCACAGGGTTATAAATAGCAGAAGATAGCTGATGTGCATTTGCATAGGTCTTAAACCAAAACTCAGAACAAAGTAAAGAACCAGGGGATTGCACTGTTCTTTCTTCTCACTAGCATAGGGTAGACTTGGCTGAATTCTGTTAGTAACTTCTGTAGGCCATATATGTGTAATACTATGTTTGGAATTGAATTCCAGATCCCTAAGGAGTTTGCTGTGAGCAGGCTCACTGCTGATGTTGGTTGGAGTTGATTGCTGTGTATTTTTTTCATCTTTCTGTGGTTTGGGGAGTATGGAAGTTACTCTGTCTCTCTCTGTTTATTTATTATGGTGGTGTCTGCCCTTTGCACTAGTCTGTTGCATCGAATAGGTGCCTGCCAAGATCTCTGATATTTGTTTTTTTAATTCTTATTATTTTCAGGATCCAACAAACCTGGATAAGTTCAACGTCTCAAACTTCTTTCATGTTAAGAACAACATAAAAGTAATTGATCCAGGTAAGGATGAATTGATGGTAGGCTGAGAAAACACCAACCCAAATATGCAAGATCTAAAGATGATGTTATGGAATTGACTCTGTTTTCTGGAAGGACATCTCTCAGTGGTTATTTTATTATGCTCATATCTGGGTTTGGGGCGGTTTTTTTTTAATAATGTACTGGTCTGCAGGCAAGCATCTCTTCCTGTTTACCTGGTCAGAATAAGTGGGTTTTATCTCAGAGATGGAATATCTAATATCCAGCAAATAATAGGCATACCAAGACAGAGGACAAGTGCAACTTTTAAGAAGTAAACTATTAAATTAAAATATTAATTAAATCAAATTCCACAATCCAGTCCAGCAACCTCCTCCCCCTGCTATCACATTAAAGATCTGATCCTGGCATTTTTGCATCACAGACCTGGCCATTCAGTGAGGAGACGAAGGACAGAAGTTTATGTTGTACCCAAAAATTGATCTATAAAATTGTTCAAAAAATTGTTCTATAAAATTTTTACAAGACTTGAACGGACTTAGATAATTTCTAGTGGTTTCAAATAAATTTTCCTGATAGTTGGTTTTATTTTTTTTCCTTGTACATCATATTGGCATTTATTGCCATAAATATTGCCATAACCATTTTGGGTTACATTCTCTTTAGTGTTATGCATTGCTGTTTGTCACTATGTCTCTAGGAATAAATATAGTTGCTAGACCTTTTTATGTAAAAAAAAAAGTAGAATTAACATTGGGAAAATTTTTGTGTAATTAGATTTGTAATAAACTGAAGGATACTAATGTATAATGTTTCTTTTAACACTGAGTGATTTAACTTTGTCTTGCCTAGATGAAGAAAAAGCAAAATTAGATCCATCTTACTATTTGAAAAATACAAATACCGAGACCCGAGAGACTTTATTGGAGCTTTATAAGGAATTCAAAGGTGATGATATTTTAGCAGCTACTATGAAGGCTCCTGAAAAGAAGAAAGTGGATAAGCTGAATGCAGTAAGTTGACTTAATTTGTAGTTTGGTACTGATTGACTTCTTCAAGAATGATAATAGTTGTTTTTCATCTTAGAGGATGTATTGCAGTATAAACAAACACTGCTCCTTCTGTTTTCTCTCACACAGAAATTTGTCATAGATGAAAATATGAGAATCATATCAGGATTCCTTAGACATGCATAGTATGTGTCAGCAAGTTTCTATTTGTTAAATCATTGCAAATGAACCTCAACATTTGAGAACTGGAGCACAATAAGAAGGAGGAGTCCTTATGATGTGGTTATGTATATGTTGGCAGAACCTTTTTCCCAGGTTGTAATCTCTCACTTTGTTTATCATTGCTTCCTGCAGTTATTGGCAGACAGAGCGCACCTTAAGGGCAGTGCCAGTGAATCATTTCTGGTGTGGGCAAATACATAAATCATCCACAGCTGCTCCTCCATTTTTTTCCACTGGAATGCAGGGGTTTAGTGGACTATTTTAAAGGATGTTCTTCCAGGTGCACGTTCATGGTTGTCGGGAGAAACAATTCATCTGTATCTAGATTTCCTGCATCAAAGGCTGTTTGAAATGGGCAAGACAGGGTATTCTTCTGTCCTTTAATAATTGTGGGATGTGTGTGCCCACTTGCTTTGATTACACTTTCATGTAAACTAACAGCAGTGCAACATACAGCTTCTAATGAGGGGGTTTAGGGACAGATTAGGGAATGTGTGTGACCAAGGAGTAGGATCAGAGATGCCCCTTTTCTGGAACATTGTGGTGTTACCAAAAAAAAAAAAAAAAAAAGTAAGGAGGAAAAAAAAAGAGAGCAGAGACAAGGATGAGCTCTACATATGTTGGGCAGTCAGATTGTCATCTTATGGCATGGATGGGCATAGCTGTAAACTTGCTTAGGATGAAGTGAAACCTTATGGAATGAGCACTGACCTGGCCTGGACTCTTTACAGGCATTTCCCTGGAACTGCTAAACATGTCCCTGGGTTTATTAGATCTTCGTAATTTACTACAAAATCCATGTGTGACGTTAATGTTTCCTTTCTGCAGAAGAATTACAGAGCTCAAAATAGACATTGGGAACTATGGGATGGTGCCTCTGCACGCAGCAGTGCTGGGAGGGGGCTGGTTTGCTCTCCCCCACAATATCTCTGTGCTTCATTGGATTTTCCTTCCACTCACTCAGCAGCACTGGAGGCTTAGAAGTACTCCTTGCCTGTCTCCACCCATGAACACACAAATGAATTCTCATAATAGAATCTTTGCACAGTGATGTATTAAACTGTAGTGGAAGCATTAAGCCCCTTTGGCTCAGGGCATGAGCAGCCTTAACTACAGTTTCATCACAGCGAATGTGGGCAACAGATGGAGTATTATCACTGCACTGGATATTTGTTTCCTTCAGTAGGAGCTAGAGCAGAAAGTCTGCCTTGAGAAGGATGACATTTGTGTGTTTCTAAAGCTTATATAGTGTCTTTGGTAGATAAATTCTAAGATCTAATGTATTTTTCTCTCACTTTTTCCTCTGCAAACAGGCTCACTATTCCACTGGAGCTGTAAGTGCTTCTTTCACCTCCACTGCAATGGTGCCTGAAACTACCCATGAAGCAGGTACCAGAACTACCTACCCACAAGCTGTTTATTTACTTCCCAGTTTTAAAGTGTCCTCCTTAGCACACATACATTTATGAGGACTGAAGGAATGCATTGGTAATTGGTCAGCACTGATGCCATGGAAATGTATTCCCTGACCAGATATATCCTTACTTTCCAGTGTGCTTATTCTGAAAATTATGGAGCAATTATGATCTAGCTTTGGCTTTGAATGACAGTTACTTATTTTGAACTGTAATTAATGGGACATTTTCTATGCCCAGGGACAACAAAGTGAGATAGCCCCTTATCTAAGTTAGGAATGAAGTATAATCTCTCCTCAAATACCATACAAAATCTTGCCCACCTTTTTGGCCTACCCTGGGTATTTGTTAGAATGACAGTTAATTTTGTGGTGCTAACTTTTAGTTTACTGCTCTTCAAGGTTACACAAAAATGCATTTTAATACAATAAAATTTTCCTTTTATTCTCCAGCCTAAACACAAATGTATAAGATTTATTTAGCATGGATATTTATTAAATAGCTAAGTCATTAGTATTTCCAGTTGTAGAGGTAGGTCTGTCTATGGGCACTAAGGCAGATTGAACACATTGCTGAAACTATGTTTACCAAATTCAGTTCCCTTGCTTGGTAGGTTACAGTGATTTGCAGGTGACTGAGTATAGAAATATCTCACTAACTGGATATTCCCATTTTGACAAAATGGGAATGGAAACATCCTAGATTGATCCTTTGGTTTGACTTACCAGTAATGTCTCCAGTAACAGCTTCATTTGTTTTCAGGACTGGGTAGGTCTCTGTATGTCAGCAGTTTGTGGTTGACTGATGACTACCTGCTTGGTTTCCAGGATTGACAAGAAACAGTTTGGTTTCAAAGTAACATTTATGGTTGGTAGACATTACTTGAAAATTATAGTTTGCAATACTGAATACTTCTGGGATTTAAAATATAGATTATTTGGTTGGTTCTCAAAGAGTTGGTGGTTAACTGTAATGGAAAGTGTTTTGCACAGAGATTAATGCAAGGTTATCATAGATGAATTGCAGAGTAGGATCCCTCAAGAGCCAGTACCCCAGGAGAAGAGGTCAGACTGTAGAATCTATGGATTGTTTACTGGTGATTTCTAAAGATTGGTGAGTAAGTTTAGAGACCTAATTATTGTCTTTTGCTTTGCAATAGCTGCTATTGAAGAAGATGTCGTGAGATACCAGTATGTGAAGAAGAAGGGATATGTGCGACTTCACACTAATAAAGGAGACCTGAACTTGGAGCTGCACTGTGATATGGTACTGTGCCCCATAAGATGAATCTCTATAGATAACAACCAGAATTGGAGCTGGCAGTGGAAATGTCCAAAGAAAGGAATAATGTATAGTTGCAGTAGGTGCAGATAGATAACCAGCTTTCAGTTGTTTTTGTGTATTTTCATACATACACAAAACTGTGTTGTTAAATCTCTTTAATTTGATATATAATACTACCATATGAATGAATATTCTTTGTGAGTGGTCCCAGCATTTTAGTGGTCTGCCTAGAATACGCCAAGGTACATGTTTAGAGCTTCAAAGGGTCAGGGTTAATGACCCAACAATGACAAGGAAGGAAGAGAGAAAAGGGAAGGCAGAGCATGGTGAGGAGCGAATAATCCAAGGTTAAACAGCAGATTACTGACAGAACCACGAAAAAAACCTCACTAGAACCAAGAGCAGTCTGTCAGTCTGAGTACGTGTAGTTAAGATCTCCAGAAATGGTTAGATTTCTTTCTAAAGCATGAGCTTTATAGAACAAACATAAATGAAAACCTTAGAATATGTTTTTTACTTTCTGTTTTCTCAGTTCCTAAAGTTCAAGTTTTCAAACACCTTCCCTTTGCCATTAAGAGAAGCTAGCTTTAAAAAACAACACTCTAGAGTTTTTTATAGTCTATACAGTCTGATTCTGGGGGAAATCAGTGACTCTTGAAATAATAAACATGGCAAGACTTATGATAGATGAATGAGTTGTGGCGACAGTGATGTGTCAGACGTCACTGCTTGGGTAGTGTGTTTGCTTATTTATTTGTACAGCCACTTCTATAAAAGGAAAAAAGTTTTCAAACCTTTGATTGTCTACTGATATTTTTGTCTCAGGATATTGTAGGGGCTGAAGGTTGATATTTTACAAAGTTGAAGGATGTGAATAGGGGTTTAAATGGTAAAACTTCTGTTTCTTGTGAGCCTCACAAAGTTTAAGGGCAGTGATGCTGGGTAGGAGGTGGGGGGGCCTGGTGTGAAATCCAGGTGTACTGGGGAGAATGCAGCCATTTTTGCCTGCTAGAAAGAAAAAGAAGCAAACAGCATAAGCCTTCTGGCTTTCCCTTGTCTTCCTTTCTCTCACACGAGTAAGAAGCAAGATATGTGTAAACATCTCAAGCTGATCTATGCAAACAGCATGAGAATCTCCACAGCAGCGTATCGTGTTAGTAATTCTGTAGGTCTCTGTCATCCCTACAGGTGTTTTCCATGCTCCTAAATAGTAACACTGCAATAAGGCAAAAAGCAGAGGATGTTAGTACAGCAATATTTAGGGGAAGCGGCAGAACGAGCAGATTGCACTGAATCATTTGTTTTGCCATATGTTCTCAAACTGGCTCCTGGCTAAAGCAGGCTGACTGCAGCTATTCTTATCAGCATGGGCTTCTTGGCCACATGTGTGACCAGTGTCACTCAGTCCTGAGGACCCAGTCTCAATTGCTCATTATAAACTTCCTGTATGATATCCATTGTGTTTCATTTTTTTTTCCAGATGAATTCCTATTCATCTCCCTTTCACACACAAAGCTTCTTCATGTGCACAGTGGAAGTGTGTGCTGTTTTACACAACCAGACATGCTTGAACACTGGCCTCCAGCCATCTGTTCCCTTGTGTCGATTAAATCTGTGTGAATTAAGCAGACCTTTGGCACTGCAGAGGGGAAAAGATATATATTTAGAATAAATAGGAAAAACTTGCTGCTTTAGGGAGGTTTTCACAACATCCACCTTAGGTCATCATCCTAGGTCTGTGAAATCAGTTCTTTCCGGGAGGCACTTGTTTTTCTCCCTTTACTAAATAAGGAGTTTGTGCTTCTAACTTTGGTTTTCCTGAATCACACTGAGGTTAGCTCAGTGCAGGCAGAGCAAACATCTTACATACAGCACATACATTGGTCACAAACATGTACACAAAACAGCTGCAAGGAATCTCTTGAGACTGCAAAGACAAACATAGAAAATGGGGAAGTGCCAAAATCTAAGCATTGTTAAACACTTCCAGTTCACCCTGCTTGTGAATATGCATGGAAATAGTCTTAATTAATCATATGCCAGGTTTTCATCAGCTTTTCTGCCTTATCCAGTTCCCAGGCTGGGCCAGTCCTGGGAGCTAATTGGAACTGGTTTATATACAGAATTTGAGTTTCCTGTGAAAGTGTAGAATGTGGGTAAGGTCCTTGAATGCAGTCAGGGGGAACAAGAGTGTACCATGGTTCTCACCCAAATTAATGTGCACAGGGTTTATTTTTTTAATTGCGGAGGGATATCCTGTACTCTGGTTATTATAGCAGCCACCCTGGCAGTGATCATATTTGCACAGTACTGAAAATACATGATTGTGAAATGCTTAAGGAAGTTTGGGGATGAAGTTGCTATATAAATATGTCAGATAAATACCTGTGTCCGGAGGTAGGACTTGCAACATTTAAATTACATTTTAAAATAGTCTTACAGTTTAGATTTCAATACATACTTTGAGGTGAAGTCTCCTCACTAAAATAGAGAGCAGCAAGTGGCATACTTGCTGTCTTAGATGGTATGTCTACTGAGTCTTCAACTGGATTTTCATGCCTCTGGTCTGTTTTTAAGCAAAATATTCTTGCGGTTGTGCTGTCAGCACTCTGCACAGCTTCTGAAATCTGCCCAGTATCTGTTGCCTTCAGTACTGTCCTTGGTTTCTCACTCCCTCTCCCTTCACAACTCTGTTGTCTTCTTTCTTTCCCATTTTTTGTGAGCTATTTGGCAGTATGAATTGTTTGTAGTTCAGTCTATATGTACATGTGGAAACCTTTGTTTAAAAATAAATACAGAGTTCTTCATATACTAGTACTTTAAGGTGCCAGTCAATAAGATTGATAGTGATGAAATTCTTCCTAGCACCAAAAACCTAATCAAGAAATGTTTTGTATTGATCCAGGGCAGGAAATCAGTGTTGCAGTGTGATTGAAGTCATCAGTTACTTTGTGACAGGATTCAGAAAGAGCATGAAATAGGACTAGAATCCAGATATTTTCAGTGTTTGAAATCGCTTGTTCAGAGCACCAGAAAACTTCACTTAGGTTCCAGAAGGATGATGTGTGGTTTAAGTCATTGACCTGAAAAAAAGCAATAAAAAGACTTTGGCAGATAAGCTGGATTTTTTTCCCACCCTTTTGAATTTGTGCCTCAGATGAGCAAAGGTGCAGCACTGCTCTCTCTTGGGATCGTAGCAGTGTGCCTACTGCTTGGTTTTGGTCATTTGTTTTTCTCCCAGTCTTCCTGTTCAGATACAGTATGTTCCTCCTGCTGAGGACTAATCAGATGGCCATTTGTAGGGACATTTTCCAGGAAGCTGAGTTCAGCTGCGCATAAGCAACATTTGTTGTATATACTAATTGGATAAAAATTTACAAAAATTCTACTTGCCAGAAGTAATTCTGGCAAGTATAGAAGATTTAACAGCATCCAACAACGGTTATTTTTTCAGTTCTAGTCTTATGCATGTCAAACACATACATTCTGAAGAAATAACTGATGAAAGGCAATGAATATCACTGAATTTCTTGTATTTTATTTTCTGTGATTTTTCATCCGACACTCCACAAATGCTCTTTGAGGTTTTAGGGCCTGGCAAACTCTGCTTAATGATGATGTCTTAGCGTAGCTTTCTGAAGAAGCTGTTACTCTACAAACATTGATGTTTTAATCTTTTGAGGCCCTCTGACCTGTTAAATATGCCTGTGATCTATAAATGTGTAATCCAGCCCCTGTTCTTTGAAATCATCTGTCCTTTTGTGTGAGGGACTGTTCTGAAGATCAGAAGCCTGTAAACGTCTTTTCCATTTCCAGTGGCAAAGAAGTGAGTTGCTGAAAAAACCCTTTGACCTCCTGGCATGATGAGGTTATCCAGTCTTCCTGGGTCTCTCATTTTCTTTCTGATTTAAACCTCTATTCTACTTGCTTTCTGTCAGCATCATACTGGCACTGTCTGGGAAATAACTGGCTGATGTTTTACCAATATCTGCTCTCTTGGTAATATGATTGTAGGGATGAAATACAGTGGTCTTGGCATGGTTGTGATGGCTTATTTCATTTTTTAAAAATCAAAATAGGCCATTATAGGAAGAGCTGCAACTCTCAACTTTGAGAATTCTTGTCAACAGAAGCTAAGAACAAACAAAGCTGTGCTCTTCCATAGAAGAAGAGCTAGTTAAAAATGTTTGTTGGAGAGAATGTTGTTACTTGTTGCTGTGCTTTTGCCTCAAAGCACTACAATAGCAGACAGATCTTTGTGGTTGAGGGTAGCATGGATCTGCACAGCCATCTTGATGAACAGGTCACTTCTAGGTTGTTCAAAGTGACTGGTAGCTGATATTTTAATAGTTTTAACTTTGGGGGCATAACACCCTGTCCTGGTTTAACCCCACTAAGCAGCTAAGCCCCACACAGCTACTCACTCTCTCCCCACCAGTGGGATGGGGAAGAGGATCAAAAAAGGGGAAAACTTGTGGGCTGAGGTAAAGGCAGTTTAACAAGTAAAGCAAAAGCTGCGCAAAAACAAGCAGAGCAAAGTAAAGAATTAATTCACCACTTCCCAAGGGCAGGCAGGTGTTCAGCCATCCCCAGGAAAGCTGGGCTCCATCACCATAATGTTTACTTGGGAAGACAAACATAATTCCTTCGCATGTCCCCCCTTCCTCCTTATTCCCACAGCTTTATATGCTGAGCCACCTCGCCATGAACCTGTCCCTGCTGCCCTGGGCTGTCTGTGTGTTTTCCTGGCAGCCTTTGGCACTGAGTAATTGGTGGGAAGGCATTTAGCACATTTGGACCCTTTCTGCCTTCCCAGCTGCCCTGGCAAGCTGGATCTGGGAAGGGAATTGATTGTTGTTGGACTATGCCCCTTGATTTTTGACATTTGCAGACATGAGGTGCAGACATCCCATACCAGCTGTGTCTGCCTCTTAGTGATCCCAAACGCAAGGATGAGGTGGGTGGTTTGGAGTTACACAGCTGCTGCACTTCATCTTCCTCTGACGTGTTTCTTGTTTGTACCTTGGCTGCTCTGATGAGAGCAGGGTGACCTTGGAAGGTTGACAGCTACCAGAGCTTCTCTGTCTAGCACGGAAGTTGTTACAGGTTGCATCTTCTGAAAAGGTGGAATTTATGTGCAAGCAGCTGCAGATTGATGAAATTCCAGGGAACTGCCATGGGACCTGTGTTACTCCAAGTTTCGAGCTGCTGGAGGTTGCTTGAGCAATTAAAGTTGCATCCTTATTTAGACTGTGCCTGCTTGTGCTCTGTCCTGCTTACCAGTCCTCATCAGCACCCAGCCCTGCACTGTGCTGTCCCACAAGCTCCTTGACCCTTGTGTGATGACAAATTTGAGGGTGGCAGTGGGATGGGAAGAGGATTATTTTCTTTTTTACCACTGCAGTAAATGTAAGTTAGAGGAAAACTACTAACTGTGGCAAGAGATGCTGACTGCCTCTGGAGAACTAGTAGTTAACATTGACAAATTAGATGAGTGAATTAGATGCCTTGTTTAACTTGAGTTGTGCTCAGCTAAACTGATTGATTGTCCCTGTGTTTGCAAAAATGTGAGAAGTAAGCTGAAGTGTGTCATCTTTTTACTGGCATCTTGTCTAAGCTGAGCATCTTGCTTAGACTTTGAAAAAGTTTTCGGTAGCATCATGAATGTCGGTACTGTGGAAGAAATGCCTTTTAAAAGTGAAATTTAGCTATCTGCTGAAGTCTTTGCTAAAGAGCTGATTAAATTACAGTGGGTTTCTGCGTAATGAGAATGCATTAATTCTGCTCTTTGTTCTAAGCAAACTTGGAGGCTTTGAGGTAGCAAAATAGGCAAATGTTCGCTATCAAGTCAGCAATCTATTACCCGAGGCATAGTTAGCTTGTTCTGATTCTTTTTTATTATCAGTAAGAGTCTGGCTGAGCGTTTTACCCCACAGTGCCCTGATGCTTTCATGTCTCCCAGTGCTCACTCTCTGGAACTGTGCTCCTCTGATCACCGATCTCAAATTGCCCAAACACGTTTGCTCCTGGCATAACCAGATCGAGAATTGTGTCCCTTAGATGAACTGTGGCTTTCTTGAACTGAGCCACCATAGGCAGCTGTTTGTCACCATCACCTGTCACCAGCTCAGCCCCCCTCACATGCTGGGGAACTGTTAGCAGGAGAGTGGAGCTGGCAGGGAGTGGTGTTTAGGTCTGGAGTAAATGTTTCTCCTGCAGGAAATGTCATGGGATTCCCACAGTGAAATTCTTCCTATGCTTTTGCAATGGGCTTTGTGGAGTTTTGGGTTTCTTTGTCCCTCTTGCTGTGAAACAAATGGAATGTGCTCATAGTCCATTGGTACAAAGTGAAACAGGGTTTAAATGGCATTTCAGAACAGTATTGGACACTGGAACATTTATATGTCCAATTTCTTTCCATGACTTGGAGGAGGGAACAGATACTTGCACCTGATAGATGGTGATTCATGAAATTGTGTCATTACAGTTAGCTCTGACTAAGCCCTAAATAAAGCAAAGCTTTTATTGCTGAATTCTTTTCTGTGTGATAGGTAGGCTGAGTACTACAGATTGAAAGGTGTGGGGGAAACTGAGTTTAAACCTCACCAAATCACCTCTTTATGGGCTCACACATTAGAAGAGTTGCTGAATGAACAGTTACAAGATTGAAAATGCTCTATGAAAGTATGTAAATGGATTAAAGCAAAATAAAATCCACCTTGCATTTTAAAGGAGATCTGTGTTAAGAAAATGGAAGGCTTCATTTGAAGCTTTAGAAATTTCCATCACTAGTTCATGCCTCTTAGTAGCAGGATTATGGCATTTGTTGATAAAGATGAAGGCTGTAGAATGCAATTTTAATTTGAGAGGAATGAGCTTTTCATTATTTCCTGCTTTGAAACATAGGGTTAATGAGCATATAGCAAGGCTCTGTAGTTTAGTGCTGCTACTACGGTTCATCCAATTTAGAAAGAAAAAAGGAAATAAAAGGAAAGTGGAATTAGCACAAGAAAATTATACAGATGTGCAAATGACAGCTTCTGAATGCTTAGTGTGAAATTTCCCTTCGAGGTTCATGCACATCCTCAAGGGATGGAGCATTTTGAAATGATTAGCTCTTCACATAGCAAAGCCTTTCTCCTTGCAGTCATGGCAACAACTCAGGAGCTCTCCCCTCTTTTCCTATCTCCCGCACCTTGGCAACAGGAGTGCTGCAGGTTTTTCATCTCCTGTTTGGCTCTTTGCTTCCCAGTACAGATTCTGAGTTAAGGTAACTTTTACAAATGTAATGACTCGTTATAACTAATGAGAAAGGACAGCTGCAGACTGGGAAATCAGATAGGGACCTGGCTTGGTTGGTCCCACCCTTCAGGTTTCAGGATGCAGCAGGAGAGATGAATTTTACCTGGCTTGGAGCCACCCTTGCTGGCAAAATGGAAACTGAAATTGGCTCATATAAAACCTGCATTTATCCTAGAAGTTTGTAGTAAGCAGTCAGGGGTATTTTTCTGTTTTGCTTTGCTTTTCTAAATTGTATGTTCCTTTCTTCAGTGTTCTCCCAGTATCATGATTTCACAGTTTCCTGTCACTGCTGTTTTTGCAGGGTCATACTTTGTAGCTATCTCTCTTTAATTCTGAAATTTGTCAGGGCTTAGTAACTGATAGAGTGCTGGTGTTTCCACGCAGAGTTACCTACTAAGTGTGTTAGCTAAATGGAGACTTAAATCTACTTAGAAAACCATTGGGCTATGGCCCCATTAAATATATATATATGTGAGCCAAGCAAAGCATTTGTGGCATCTTCAGGGATAAGTACTCTTCTGGATTCCTGGCTCAAATCATTTATTAAAATTTTGCTGCTTGTCTTGGGTGTGAATTTTCAATGCTTGAAAGACAGTTATCTGGCATCTACAAAATAAATAGGGAGCACAGTTGGAGCAGGTGACTCATTTTTGGTATAAATAAGTTTTGTTTTTCTTACTATTTGTCATTTGGAAAGAGAAGTGTCTTTAAACTGAAGGACATCATAGAGACACTGCATTCACTTACATGGAACTTGACCTAAGAAAAAGAGGAGTTCTCAGGGCTGTCTTACCATACTCTTTGGTTAGAAAAGCCTTCCAAAATGTTTAAATTTCTTTTTAAGACTGTCACTGCATCATTCTGAGAAGATATTGCAGTAGGTTTAAAACAATGTTTTCTGTCAGTGGATTTCAGATCAGGTTAACAAGGTGGCATCTTTCCCTCAACTTCTTTACATATAGGTCTAAGTCATAGTCAGCAGATTAAAATAATTTAAGTAATTTCCTACTTCGTGTAAGATGAATAAAGGGGAGAAGTTAGCTGTTGCTGTTGAGACAAAACCAGGCAGAACTAAAAAGAGAACCTGGAGCACACAGTCACTAGTGAGGCAACAAGAAACCGATGTGACCTCCTGCAGTTCCAGGTGCCTTGACCATCCCCTCCTCCTTCAGAAATGGTGTGAGGCAAGGGGTGTGCAGGAAGTTTCTGAAGAAGGAGACAGCTTTGCATTCAGAGACTGGGAGTCTGACATCTGCCACAAGATCTTACATCAAATAACAAAGTCAGGTTTGTTTGTGTATATTTGTCATCAGTCTTTGTAGTTGGAACAAAGACTTCAAAGACTGGCCCTGTTTGTATGGTCAGTGCAGAGCACAACTTCGTTACTGAGGATCTGCACCTTCCCCATAAACCTCAAGCCTTCTTCTCCTGTTTTGGACAGGATGCTGCTTGAAAAAATCTCTGAAATGTGCTTGGCAGTGTGAGATTTGGCAAGAACATTAACTGCTTTGAATAAATCAGATAATCCTAGCCAGATATTCTAGATCTACTGCATGGCTGGAACTGGGGTTTATTACTGATTGAATGCAAACCTTCTTATTTGTGTCTGCTAAAAAACGCTATAAAAGGTAATGGTAATGTTGCTAAGGAACTGTTTACCTGCCAAATGTATCTCTATGATGCATGAGGTGACCATGGGAACCAATTTGGTGGCAATTATATAAAGAAAACCTTGCAGTGAAATGATTATTGCATGTATACTAAATATTTCTGAAGATGCATTTGAAAAGCTTGTTTCTGGGAAAGGGTATAATAGCTAGAAATCCATTTAGAGAGAAGGGTCAGCACAGGTCCTGCATAAAAAATACATTACTAGAGCCAGGGTTTTTGATGTATATTTTACAAATCATGTTTTGAAAATAAATAGGAAATCTGTATTGGGTTATCAACTTCGTGCAAATTTAAAATGGTTTGGTGTCTACTCCTAGGGGACTCAGTCTTTTGCCTGGTTTCATTTTTTGTAAAAAATTAATTACAGGTTGCTCTATTCCCCCTCGAGAACTTATTAACTATGTCTCTCTCTCTCCAAAGAGTGCTTGGCTCTCATGAGATAAAGTGCCTTAGGCGAAAAGCTGCTGATTCCATTTCTGATTCATAAAGAAATTTTTTAAACTTATTTTTGTCCTTACTGACATTTTTCACGAGTAATAACTAATAGCAAAACACTAGGATCAAGGCTGTTATTATATTGTCTTATAAAGGAAGCATGTGCTGCACAAGCGATTCTTCAGGGGTTGAATTTTACTAGAAAGGTTAAATACAAAGATTATTTTAAAGCATATATGTTGAATTCAAAGGAAAAATTTTCACATTTTCTATAAACATTGAAACTGTAGGAAAACCTCCTGTTGTTTGATATAATTTTTATGGAATATAGTTACTTTCGAGTTGCCTTCAGGCTGCCACCAAAATGCATGTCCTGGTGACATTCTACCATAAAGCCATTATGGTATCATTACCTTTAACTCAGTAATGAATTCTCTAGGAAATCTAAAATCATGTAGGATTTAGGGTGGTGTAGGATTAGAATTTGCTTATTTTTTCACTTAGGGCCCAGCTGACAACTGTCATCTGAGTAGAGTAATTAAGAAGGAATCATTATAGAGAATTTATAATGACAGATAAAGTTTGTTTGGAAAATTAAGAGACAATTCAGTGTAAATAAAGAGGAGTGAGAATGATTGTGTTTCAGATGAGAAACTGCAGAAAACTGAAGTTCTATAGGGTTCCAGATGAATACTTTTATGGATTAGCTTTTCAAGAGAGAGAGATTATTTCATCCTTCAATTATTATAATCAGGCTGGCCTTGGGTTTTTTGCTTTGAAGTCACTTCAGGTTGCATGGCTCAGTCTCACTGTGTCTCAGCAGCTCCCAGCCCAAGAGTGATGTCACAGCAGTGCAAGGTGAATCAGTGCCTCTCACAGAGAAGCCTTGTGTGAGTTCACTTCCAGCCATTGCAGCTCATGCTGGGGCTTTACTTGCCAGCACATACAATAAGGATATTTTTAAGCCCTGTAAAAACTCAGATGTGTTCTTCTGTAAAACTGGAATAGATTTATGCACATAATCCACAGTGGGGCTGGAAAACATGTCCAAGTATAGAAAAAAGGATGTTTCTGTACATGTGTTTGTATGTTTGAAGGTATTTTAATGTTGCAGAGAAGAGAATCTGTACAATTGCAGTGGAAGGATGATTAAGTGGACAGTAAAGTTTATCAGAAGGTACTGTTTGAATGTCATGCCTCATAAATTCACTAAATAACTTTAATTTGCACTGTAAAAGTGAATTAGAAGTTGGTGATATATTTAGCACCTTTTTTAATTTAGAGTTTTGAAAACAAGTTGTTTTTTTTATTTTTCCTGTGTTCCAGTGACTTGTGTCAGTCCCATTGTTAGTTCCAAGTGGTGAAGATGACCAAATGCTTCCCTCTCACTTAGCTTCCATGTGCTCACTTTGAAATAGTGGAGCAGAGAAGTCAGGTTCTTTTTCACTCTGGGCAATTAACATTTTTCAGTGCTAGAAACCCTCTTTTGAGCAGGATTGTGATGCACTGCTGGAACTAAGTTACTTGCAAGTCTCTGAGTTCTGTGTTCACCATCATGATGTCAACTGGGAGCTCCCATTATCTGAGCTAATGTTCAACATTTCTTTGTGCTGATTGGAAGGTCTGGGTTTAATTTATTTAACACAGTGTGTGTCTCTCCAGTGTACTTTAAAAGAACATATATTACAGCCTCTTTTCTGTAGGCTGAGATTTAGTCCTCTTCGAGCCCTTCATGCTTGTTTCTTTGTAAGGCACAAATGAAAAGTAATTTTTGTAAACACATTTGTAATGATTGTTTAAAGGTTGTGTTTAATTAAAACTTCCCATTGTCTTTCAGACACCCCGAACATGTGAAAACTTTATCAAATTGTGCAAGAAGAACTATTATGATGGAACAATTTTTCATCGATCAATTCGGAATTTTGTGGTGGGTATTTAAAAAATCCTATGTAATGCACAATATGTGATGTCCTCAAAAGATCACAATATTTAACTTAATAATTTTATTTTATTTAGTTTCTACTATGCATGACAACTTGCAATAGATGTATATTAAATATACCATCAGAATTAGGGTTGTCATAACTTAAGCAGTGTATACTTTCTGGTCTTACTGACAATTGTCTCTGACTAGTGGTGTCACTTGGAACATCACTGCATTTAGCATTGCATTTGCTGACGTTCCAGACAAAGCCTTTAAGAGTCATTGCCTTGGCTCTTGTTATCTTCCCCAAGATGTGGGTGGGTGGTTAATGAACAGAAGGAGAGAGAGGGAAATGCTAATTTGGATAAGTAATACTGTGGCCTGTTGAAATCCCATTCAGATGAAACTTCAGCAAGCATCACAATTTCTGTTTGAGGTTGTGGTACTTGGATACTATCAGATCATCCTTTCCTAGTGTGCTCCAGCACTGGGTGCCCAGGCTTTCTTGTGAAGGAGTTAAAGAGCGCCTTGAGTTCCAGAACTGTGTCTTTGGTAGTCAAAGATCTTTATTTACATAGTTACAGCCCAGGCACCTTAGGATATTGTAGCTGCCTTGTAACTTCCTTTCAGAAGAACAGCCTGATCCTGAAGGCAGAGTACATCTCACAGGGGACATCACTGGATGTTACATTCCATCCTGTCATCCTACAAAAGGCTTTTTTCTTTTGACAGCACTGTATATCTCAGTTCATAGTTAAACTCACAACTAAAATGGTGCTTGTGTGCTATTACTTTGAAACTGGTCATGTCACACTCCCTCCGCTGGCATTAGAATATTGAATATCATTTCTGCAGAACCTGCATGTACAGTGATTAATGCATGTAATTAATTCTGTTGATGAAAGATTGGTTTCACATGAGGATTTCTCCTCCTGAAGATAGTGAGTGGGTTACAGATTCAGATACAAAAAATATTCCATATTCCCTCTTTTCTTGCCTTCCCATCATGTGGAGGTTTGGTAGCAAAATGTAAAACCTTTTCAGTTCCAGAAGCAATGCATCATCAATTAAAATGCAGGTTCTGACTCAGCACATAATAGAAAGGATGATCTGGTTAACCCATTTGAGACTGGTTATTTTCCCTATTTACCCATAAAAGACCTATTATTTTTATAAAACCACCATTCTGCTCATGGATAAGCAATGCCAGGTACGACAGCCAGCTGTCCAAAGAGCAGGTCCAAATAAGTAGTAATGGTTTCCTTGTTGCTGACTTGTCAACATGATGCAATATAGAAGGCAGAAAATTGAGTAGAACTGGCTTTTATGGTTTGTATTTAATGTCTTTCACACAGATGCATATGTAACATTGATTTAATTTTAATTCTGCAGATCCAAGGAGGTGATCCAACTGGAACAGGGACAGGTAAGGCTGAGTTTGAATCAAGTAAACTGTTCTCACTTTTCATAGGCTGTGTTGTTACATTTACTTCCAGACAATTTTAAATTAAAATTCTCTAAATGATGATACATAGTACATTGTGTTTACTTTAAAATAGAGATTTTATTGATATATTTTTATTACCATGTTGACTATGTTCAAAATCTCATCTGATATATTTTTAGTCTAAAGCTTGGGCACTCCTTCCATGGAGAATTCTTGCGACTTTTGCTTCCTTTTTCCTTCAGAAAATAATGAATTATAATGATTTTACAACTGGTCTTCCAGGGCAAAGAACAAAGGAAGAAACACATTCATGCAAAGTTGCTTTCAAATTCAGTGTTAATGAAATACTCGAGACCTGCCTCGGAATTGGTGATTGGCCAGATACCATCTGTTCTCCCAGCTAGTTGCCTTGTAAAGCCCAAGCTGCTCTTTTTCCAACTTTTAGGGATCACTGTTACAAAATTCTTCTGCCTGTTCTTTCTGGCTTAGTTGGAGATCTGGTTTCAGTTGTATCAGGAATGGTCAGGAGGCAGAGCAGCTGAAGGTTGTCAGAGCACTGCCCACCACAGGAGATAGGTCATGCAATACCTCTGGTCACTGCTGTAAATTTACTCATTTCCCACTTGCACCTTCTATCTGCCCACTTACAGCTGTCACCAGCACCCCCAGCTCCTCACCTGCTTAAATGCTTTAGCTCTATTTACTTTGTAAATATGTTAGTGTGAGTTGCCCAACAGCTTTTCTTGTAGTGTACGTGATAATCAACAGTTGCAATATTTCAGACTGGTTAAAGGTTCAGTGTTTTGATGGCAAAAACCCGTTAACAAGAATTGTTACCATTTATGCTTGGACTGTCAAATGTGATTTGATTTTTTTATAAGTAAAGTTTCGGTTCAAATCCCAAAAGACATAATTAGTAGCATCTTTTGAAATGAGAAATTAAAGAGGTGTCAGGAGACGGGAGAGATTTAATAGGTTGACTCAGACACCTCTCGCCCTTGCAGGGTGGAGTTCAGATCCTGCTGTGGAATGAAAATGAACTTGTTTCTGTTTGTGCAAATGGCAAAAATGCTGTAAGCAGAGTTAACAGAGGCAGAGGACTGGCATCACTGCTGCAAAGAAGGTCGAGACTCAGCTCTACTGGCAAAGCAACTAGGAAATGAAATGCTAACAAGCACATAGGATAAAAACCCTCCTATGTATATTCTTTTACTTTAAAAAGGAAGTCTAATGACCTCTAGTATTTTCCATCTTGTTTTCCTCCTTGTCATTCTTAATTAAATATGAACATATCGCAGGCGAGATGTCTTGCAAACAACTGTCAGGACTATTAAAGTTCTACTAAAATGAACAGTGTGTACTCAAATAGACATGAGTCTTGAAGATTTTTAGAGACTGGCTGCAATTATTGTATAGTCCCAATGGTGCAAATGTCTTCTTTGCACCTGAATGGTTTTTATTTTTTGAAGACAATTGAATTTTAGATATCTTTACCTAATAGCTTGTGAAATATGATAATATCACAAGAAAATCTAAATGGAGAGCCAGGTGGGCTGCTAGATTGCTCTTGAACTGTCATGCCTTTGTGTTTAATACTTCAGTGAAGCTACTTAGACAGTTCACATAGTGCAAGTAGTCTGTCAGGATTTGCTCTGACTACCAGATAGATCCAGGGCGCTTGACTGTGAGGCAGAAATTCCACTTGTGTGTCTCAAGCTCTAAGAAGGTGGCCAGACCTGAGGACGTCTGGCTTGATGTCCTCTTGGCAGCAGGGCAGCCAGAGGAGGGTTCAGCTGGGCAGCAGTGCTCCAGCAGGGCAGATGGACTGATGCTCTCCTGGGCTCCCATGCTGTAAAAATGTTGGTCTGTTGGTTTGTGCATTTTTAATGTGATCACAGGCCTTCACTTGAGGAAAGCTTTGGAGTAAAGCACTGGGATTCAGTACTTTGTGCCTTTTTTGCCTGTGGCCTTCATGTTATTTGGAGGATAAATTCCCTTTTTTATTTCTTCTGGAAGCTGAAAGGGATTTCAGTATTTCTTTGGCTCACTGCTTCTTAGAAGGGGAAAAAAAAGATGCACCTTTGAAAGCTAAAAAAGTCTGTAAGATTAAATGGGCTTTAGAAGTAAATAACTTGACTTCTGTGATATCAGAGAAGCATATGAGAACAGAACAGGGCTTTCTTCCCAGATATTTCAATTGGCAATAGGGAGGACTATTTGGAGGTTACCCTTTAAATGTCAATATTATAAACTGTTTCTATTAGAGCCTTTTGTAGGAAGACTTCAGAACAAAAAGAGCATACTTTGTTTCCTCATCCACACAGAACCTTCTGCTTTAACTGATGGTTTCTAGCTAAGAGGTTTGGCATTTTTGTTTGTTTTTTGGAAAAAAAAACCCAACAAACCAACCTTTTCCAAACTGATACATGGAAGATGCATTAAGCCTGTATATCTTTTTCTTCTGTTTATTTAATTATTCCTGTTCATTAGTTCAGGAACTAGAACAGACTTGTTTGAATATCTTCCCACTATTTGGTTTCTGTCATCTGACATTCATCCCACGTGTCAGTGTGTCAGGTTTATGGTTGCAGCCCCCTGATGCTGAGATGATCACCCACTCCATTGCTAATTACACTGTTCATCTTCTGTGTGGATTTGGGCACAATTAGTACAACATGACATAAAGTTACTTGTTATACTTACACAAACTGCAACTGTGCTCTTGGTTCACCTGGATTAAGTGTGCTTGTGTTTTGGAAACAGTTCACAGAGCTAAATGCCAAGCTGGTTGTCACTGACTGTCCTCTCTCATGGCTTCTCCAGCTGAACAGTGCTCTCTGTAAGCAGCAGTGAGCCTCACTTTGTTGTTTGTTATTCAGCTCCCCAATATGTCCTTTTTGAGTCTCTTTCAGATTGTCATAAAAGTAAATGTGACCCAGCAGACATGTGAAGGACAACTAATTCCTGCTACTCAGCAGTTAACCTTGGGATGGAGGAGGGTGGAAATTAGCATTATGGCATCTGGGAGTTGAGATACCACCATGGGAAAAGAGTGGAGAATAGAGTTTTACCTTAGCATAGCTGTCAGACCTGCACTGCCAGAGCAGTCAGATACACAGTCCTGTAAGGCTGACACTGCTTTGGAGGACCAGACTCATTTTCTTACAGCCTTCAACTTAATGTTTCATAAGACTACTGGGAGGAATTTTACTGTGCTGCAGCAGCTTATTTCTTTTCTAACAAAATAACCTCCCATAGAGGCAGTATTCAGAGCAATAAGCTGAGTCATGGTCATTCTTTGTAATGATTAATTATTTGAAAATGAATTTTAGATTTGTGATGTATCTCTTTTCCTGCTGTTCATAACAACTACGTGGTTGAACACTGTGAGTAATTTTAACTCATGGTCGTGCAAGTGGAGCAGCTGCTCTGTATTTTCAGTGTTCCAAATAATAGAAGAAAATTTGCATGTAGAAAAAATAGGTTTAATATCCTAACCCTTTTGTATGAAAAAGGGAAAACTATATGCAAAGCATCACATTTTCAAAGCAGCACAGGCATTTTTCAGCTACTCTTTCTTGCAACCTGTTGGAAGGTTTCATGAATCAGCATGTGATTTATGAATCCAGGAGGGCACAAAGGAGGCGCATTGTAACTGTAAAAGTCCAGGATGAAATACCACTGGTAGATGGGAATTGCATTGTGGTTGGCAGCAAGAAGTGCTCTTCTGAAATGTCAGTAGCAAAGGACTGTGGACAAACTTGGTCAATGCAATGTGATTACCTAAGATGGCAAGTTCCTAAACTGTACCAGTTTTAGAGGTCCTTTTCTTGCATGATTGAAGTTCAGCAAAAGGGCAAGAGCAAAACCTTTTTGTCTAGAATATGCTCCTTTTAAACTGCAGCCCCTCTGCAAATCCAGTCTTGGGTATGTGGGGTTAAGAGTGCCATGTCCTCTTATCTGAGAGGAGAGAAGCACTTACTGCCTGAGCTAAGGCTTTCATATTTGCAAAATGATTCCAGAATCTCACTTGGAAAGCTCTACAGAAGTGTCAGATGTTATTATGTACCTCGTTGTTCCAAATGACAAGAAGAAAATTACAGAAAGTAAGCCATCATTTTTGTGAATCAGAACCCTCCCACTTCCTTACCACTGCTTAGCAATTTTTAAGCCAGAAAAAGGAAGGATTTATTTAAAATCACAACTGTCATGAATGATGATTCCCAGCCCACACCTGGCTTTTGGAATGTTACATTTCTGAAGCTTTAGATGCATCTCTCAGCTCTTTGCAAGAAAGTTGTACAGATTCTGTGATTGTACCTCAAAAAAGAAATTTTAAATGCTTTTAGTAGGAACAAAGACTACCAAAGAGTAATCTGGTTTAGTTCAAAAGACAGTCTGAAAATGTAGCTTCTTTCTGTGTAGTTGCTAATGTGTGATTGCTTCAGATGTCAGTTTAGATCTGTTCACCTGTTCACTCTCAGCACAGGATGCAGATGACTGAATAACTAACCATGCTTTAGTACAAGCTAAATATATCTTGCCACTCTGGATAGCCACAGAAATTATTAATGTTCTTTTCTAAGAGCTATGTGGTCTGTTTCATTTCATCTCTGTGTGAGAATGAGTTAAACATGTCTTCAATTTAAGAGAATTTTTTGTTAATGGAGAATGTGTGGAATTGTCCCCCGGCTTCCTTCAGCTTTGAATCGTATGTATCTGAGTAGGCATGTGATTTTATTTTACAGAACTGTATAAAACCTCCTTCTGGCTCCTGAAGGCTTTGACATTGTACAGGCTAAATGCTGTTGAATGCCAGGATATTTCTGTGGCCAGTACTGAGGACATTTCCAGCTTTGTGCAAGCAGGAGATCCCCATGTGCAGGGCTGTAATTATTCCCAATACTGATCCAGCCACTGGCAGTACATGCTGGGGCCATGGCTGCTGCATGTGAACTGATTTCTAGCACAGAAGCCACCAGAATTTTTTTCCAGCACTTTTTGTAATAGGATCTCAGAAACATTTGCACGTCCAGTAGGCACACAGCTCCTCTTGGACAGAAGATAAGCTGAGAGGGAGGTGAAGTGACAGGCAGTGCTGCCAGCCGTGAATCCAACACCCCGAGTCAATTCTTGTTTTCCGTGGGCTTTGCTTGTAGGCTGGTGCATCAGCTCTGGGGTGAGGGGTTCTCATCATCGTGACTCCAAATATAGCCAGCAGAGATCTGTGTGCACTCTGAGGAAGATCTGGGGAGTATAAGGAGGAGCCTCCTCTCTTTAAGGCACATACAGGGAGTGTAATGTGAAAAGGCTGGAGCCAGACACTGCAATGCTCACACCTCCTCTGTCTGCATCCATTCTGCTTTCAGAAAATGCACAGCCACACCTCCCAACTCTGTTGAGAATAAACACAGTAAAATCTGCTAGATACTTGCAAACATCCCGTAATTATTAGTAGGTGTAGAACCTGTGAGTGTTTTTCCCAAGTTTACATTGAGCTCTGATGTAGAGAGTAAAATGTAAGAATGTAAAATCCCTGTTCCAGCTGAGCATTAGGCACTGGGCTGGCGTGGCCCTAGACTGATGTGAGGTCTGTACTTAATCTTCACAGAGAAAGTCATGCTGGGTTTCAGTAATTAAAAAAATGTATAGATGTAACTTGCCATCTTCTGACTTGCTCTGTCTAGTCCTGCTTCAAGCAGATACTTGAAGCCTGGAACAATTCCAGAGGTTAGCAGGAGTTTGACGAAAAGCACATTCAGGCTATTTTTAATTTAAGGAGAATACTTTGGGGTTTTCCTTGAAAAAGAAAAAAAAAGTATTCCCTTTAAATTATTAAAAAAACCAAGCCAAAACAACAACAAAAACCCCAAGTCATGCCTGCTCTGCTATCTGAGTGCCTTTGCAGTGTCTCCACCACCCTTTGCCAGGCTGTGCTGCCTGTTCTCCACAGACACTTCAGTTATGTCCTTCGCAGGACGTCTGGCCTTTCAGGCAAATGCTGCACAGGCCGTTCCCTGTTCCTGCTGCAGCTCCCAGGCAGACAGAATTGGCCTTGGAAACAGCTGTATGGCAGACAGAGCAGGGGCTGTAACTATCTGCTAAAATATTAGCACTTATTTCCAGAGAACCGTAATGAACCAAACTTAGCTTTCATACATATGAGATTAATTCTGACCTGTAGTGCACGATCTGAAATGAAATCATACAAAAATAAATATTCCAAAACCTAAAGATCATGGCTCATTGCTCCTGTCTGCAAGCTCTTGGGTCTGGTTGTTTGTTGTGCCAGAAAGAGAGAGTCTCTCTGTCATTCACA
The DNA here is from genome assembly GCA_024500445.1 of Entomyzon cyanotis. NCBI lineage: Eukaryota > Metazoa > Chordata > Aves > Passeriformes > Meliphagidae > Entomyzon > Entomyzon cyanotis. Next base: position 7,700,002 of record JAKEPQ010000852.1, read on the forward strand.
TTTTTTCTCTTTCCTTTTGAATTATTTTTCTGACCAGTGAAGGCTTCAGGCTTGATTCCACTCTCCTTCAGCAGCTTGACTGTAATTCCAGCATCAGCTGGAAGCACATGAAGGGTGTAGCAGACTCATGGGTTTGGCCACTTTTTGCTGTGTCCCATCTCAACGGGCTGTGCTCATGTTGTGTATCCTCTGAAAACTTCAGACAGCACGAACTCCTCTAAAGCTGGCTGCAACTGTACCATATCCTGTCACCCACTGCTGGAAAAGATTGGCATATGGGATCAAGCTGATGTAATTTAGCTGATCTTAAAATATTCAATAGCCAGAGATTGCTGAAGTAATCGCTGCTGTACTCCTGATTACAGAAAATCTCTACAGGGTTTGTCCCCTTTTGTCACCTCTTGTCAAACTGCAGAGCAGGCAACACTCAACTCTATTAATAGGTCTTTTGAATATGATTAATTGGTTTTTTAAGTGGGTCAGCTTCTTCCATAATTTCTCACTTAGTTCCACTTGCAGCTGTCCATATGTGATGCTTTGTTTTCACAGTATATCTGAAACTCTTCCCTCATTTGATGCACTCTTGCGATTTTTTGGGTAAGGTTTTCAGCAGGAGCCTCTTTCATTCCTTGGTTTTATTTGTTGCTTGTGTGTGCAGACATATCATCAAATTGCTTTCTGTCCTCTGTGTGCACATGGCTGTGGAGCACCACAGCTCCCTCCCTGACCTCCTGCTTCTGCAGGGATACACTTACTCTGGAGGGCTCTTGAGCCAGTTCTGCAGATGGACAAGTCTTGCTGCCTGTTTGGATAGTTTTGTTTGTTTTATTTTTAATACTGTCCTAAGGTGAAATATTTTTTCATGGTTTGTCAAACAAGATTATGGATTTGACTGTAAAACTGTGACTCATCTTAGCCTTCGTTTTTCTTATTAAGAATGATCCTGGAGGAAAGTACAAATGAAAATGTCAGATCTGTCATAAATAATGTAAAAATGACAGTCAGGAGGAGAGCTCTCATGAACCCTCTCTCTGTCCACAGTCACAGAAAACCCAGTTTCAGAGGACTGGGGCTGGGGTTTGGGCAATTTTATTATCCGTTTACCTTCATTACATTTAAGTGTTCACATCATCCAGGTATCTAGTCCAAGTATCTAATTTTTCCCTTTTATTTTGGAGCACTGTATATCATCATTCTTCATTGTTTAGTCTGGAATTAAGCATTTGAGCTTATAGCTCCCATTCTTAGTTGCTTCTCTGAATGTGTTTCATCTCCCTGATATTTTATTTCTGGAAGCAATGCTATATCCAGGGTGCAATTAAACTAGTAATTCTTTGCTCTGTGTTTTGTCATGAAGCCAGTTTTAAAGATTTAATGTCTCAAAAGAGAAAAATTATGGTGGACCAGCAGTAAAGAATTAAATCCTTGACAGTTCTTCAGCACAGGATACATAAAGCTGTTGATAAAGTGTGGTCTGTTGCAGCTGATAGTGTGAGGGCAGAGAAATGTGTTGCCAGTTGAAAACACCAGATTTCAAGGTCGTGCTCAAAAACTGGCCTAGTGATAGGGTGAGGTAACAATGTATTAACACAGAGTGACTGGTAGTGCTGGAAACCTTGGATTTAATGTCAGCACATGTTACAAAACACACTGGGAAACTAATGGAAACAAACATTCTTTTTCTTCTATCATCTTTTCTCTTTCAAGGAGGAGAATCTTACTGGGGAAAACCTTTCAAAGATGAATTCAAGCCCAATTTGTCCCACACGGGACGTGGTGTTCTTAGTATGGCAAATTCAGGACCCAACACAAACAAATCACAGTTGTAAGTAGTCACTTGCTTTTTTGTGCTTTATTGTTTCCCTCTGGACATTGTGTCTCACTCTGTTAAGAAGAAATATGGCGTTTCATGAGCTACTCTTTAAAGTTCAGTCAAGTGAAATATTCTGTTGAGTGCTGCATATTGCAGTCAGGGCTACAGCTGCTCTTGGCCAATCTAAGAGCAAAATGAAGCATGGCAAGAAGACCCGTGGGTTTATTATATCAGCAATAATTTGTCTTTTTTGTTGTTATGATTTGAAGTTTTTGTTTGTTTTTGTCAGTGTACACCCAGTGTTACCCCTGCAAGATCATTCATCACACCTCTTCATTCTGTACAAATTTAGCCCAGTATTCAGCTTTTTTAAAGGGCTTAACGAAATGAAACATACACTCTGTGGGAATATAACTTCTTTTTAGTCACCCGATTTTAAATAAACAAGAACAATTCTGCTCTTCTGAAATGTGTAGACTCACATGTGACAGAGTGTACAATTTGGGATTGAGAATAATTTGTTTTCCAGTGCACAAAAGCAGAACGAGGACTAAAACGAGGGAATGTTTAAAGATACTGAAGTTGTAGGGGCCTTGCTTGTGTGTTAACATTAATACGGCGTTTGCCTGCAGTCCTTTGAAAATGTTCTGTGTCACTTTGAGCCAACTATTTAGTGGTTGCTCTGTAAGTACTGCAATATAAAAAAGCTGGTTTTTTATGGGGAGCCCCAGGAAAGAGTGTGTGTACAGTACTGTGTCTTGGCACTGAGGAGGGAGGGAGGGGGTCTTGGTGTTCATGATGCTAAGTGTTATGATGGATTGTAAACTCTGCAGCAGTGTGGTTTGCTTTAATTAAACACAAGTCCTTGTCTCAGGGCCTTTAATAGGCTTACTTGCATTCTTAAGCCTCAGCACATGTGGAGCAGTTTGCTGGATTGAGTTGCCATACAACTTATTTTGGATTTGAATATTATTGCCAGCACTCATGTGCTAAATTAGGGGAGAGTAGAGGCTTCTTTCCTCTTTTTTTTTTAAAAAGAGGGATTCTAATAACAAGTTACAGAGACCATAAGTGATGTGCCATTTTGAGTCACATCATCTGCTGCTGTAAATGTGATTGTATGTTCTCCTAAAATTTGCAAATGAAATATGAAATTCCTTTATATGTAAGTCCTTAAGAGACTTCAGCTGCCCATATTTATAAAGGTTCCTAGGCAACACTTAGACACTTCTGGCAACTGCTGTGGCCTTAGGAACTCTGTGAATAGCTCTCCCCACAGGTGACAGGTGCTGCAGGGCAGAGGGAGCTGGGTCTCCTCTGCAAGGCGATGCTTGAATAATGCTCAGGACTTCTCTGGGATCATCCTGAGTAATGTTAATTCTGTTGTCCTTAGTTTTATTTTGACTGCAGTGATGGGTGAGAAGCTTTCTCTGTATATTTGCTAGTGCTCAGGGGTTTTTTATTACAATGCTGCATAACTGACCATATGATGATTTTAAGTATTGGATATCCAGGAATAAAGTGGTGCTCTGTGCTGGAGTTTGCATTCTGCACAGCATCCCAGTGCTTTCCTAGGGCAAGCTACATCTTAATAGACTGTCTGGCACATTACAGCTGCTCCTATTTCCAATCATATAACTTCCTGAGGCAGTTGCTTATATGGAAAAGTGCTTTTGGAATGCTTATATATTTTTAGCTGTCTCCTATGTAGTGCAACAGATGGAGACAGGGAGGAGAGCCAGCACTGCATGTCCAGCCAAGACAGGCCATCGTGGTCTGCAGACCACAGTGTGGAAACCTTTGTCTCATACATTTATAGTCCAAGACTTCCAAAGAAGCATCAAGCTTTAGAGAAAAGCTTTAGTAGTAAAGGTTGCTTTGCATTAGTGGTTTAGTTCCCATCTTTAAAAGTACAGCCCCCAAAATTAAAAGTCCAATTAATTACTTTTGACACTTCAAAGTATTTTTCTGGAATGTTTGTATCTGAAGCACGAGTGTGCTCTGCCCAGAGGAGAAATGGATCACCGGCAGGCCAGTTTAAGGGAAGAGAAATGCAAAATGTAAATACCCAGAAAATAGAAGTTTACACTGGCAGAGACTGTTGTGTCATGTAACTTTATTTGTTGGATACAAGCTGCCCATCATGCACGAGGAATGTTCTTCCCAAGCAGGACGCACGTCTCCCTGCCCTGCATGAGCTTCCCAGGGCCTGTGTGGCCAAGGAGGCAGATGCTCAGGTTAATTTTGGACTTGCTGCAAGGCACCACTCTTGGAGTACTGTTTAAGAATGTTAGTAAGTTGAAAAGTGATAAGTCAAAACTCCAGAAATCCAGGATAGAGCCCGCAAAACTGAGGAGTTAAAGGATGTTTGGTTGGTGGGCCTCCCAGAGAGGAGTGAGAGAGGGAAAGGGGCTTGGCTTCTCTCCGAGAGCTTTTGCAGACACTTGGTGTTTTTAAGCATTACTGGCTATGGTTGAGAGTCAGTGGGACAATGTGGTAACTGTTATGTCTTTTTTCTTTCTAGCTTCATCACATTCCGCTCTTGTGCGTATCTGGACAAGAAACATACAGTTTTTGGAAGGTAAGTGAAGGCTATTTTGGGCAGCAGCACAGCAGACATCCTCCCCTGTGTTTGAAGCCTAAAGAGAAGAATGTAGTGACTCTTGTAATTGAACTGGAGCAAAATCCTAGCTCACAGTCCAGTTCTCCTGGTCATGAGTAGGTGGGCAGCATTGCACCAGTGCCAGTCAGCAGACCCTGCCTTTTTTTCCTCCTTCCATCACTGTAAGTTGCCTTACTTCCCTTCTGTGGGTGGCTCTCCAGGAGTCATGAACAAAGTAATCATCATCATGTAATGAACCATGTTAATATTTGTGCATGTTAATTGCTGGGACACAAGAGATTAGCTCTTCAGTACTGCTTTCATCCTCTTATGAGCTATCAGCTGAAAAATTAGTCATGACAGGACTGCTCTTCATCATGGCATAGAACATAGAGCTTCTGCATAGAGGAGGTCTTTTGGCCTTTCTTATTCTTTTTTATTTTATTCTTCTTTTCTTTCATTCCTGACACTTATCACTGGTATAAAATGTGTATATTTATATGCCTGTGTGTGTGTACACACATACATGTTTATGCACACATATATAAAGATACTACCAATGGCCAGACAGCGAGAGAACTTCATTCGTTATAGAGAAGTCTCTTCTGTAAATCTTCCCCAGTGAAGCCTTCACATGATAAAGATTAAGGTATTTATTGCAGAAGAAGATACAAACTCTTTGTTATAGTTTGTTCTTTGCTTCGTCTGCTGCAGGTACTTGGTATTTACCAAGTCAAGCAGAGCTGTTCTCAAACCTCCCTAGTGCAGGGCAGGAGGGGGGAATGTTACTAGCCTGCTGCATTGGTAGTTCCTGAGAATCTTACAGTCTTTTTTACTTGTCGATTTGGGGGTTTATTCTTTTCTTAGTTTTATTCATTTGGAAGTCAGCAACAGAAAATAAAACCATGTGCTGTTTACTTTGATTGGATGTCATGCAATTGTGCTGTGCAGTGAAAGTGATATATTTGATACATTTAATCCATCTTCCCTGCCTGCTAGTTCTTGAGGCAGAAACTGCTTCATTTTAATGGCACTTTATTTTAGTGCTGTTAGTTCCAATACTGATTCTTCAATAATTGCACTCTTGGAAAGGTATTTCTTTTTTTCTTTCTCAGGTTTGTCCTAGAAAAATTCACAGTTCTCTTGTCCTTTGGTGAATGCAGATAAATAAAGCAAATTCTAATACTAAAAGCTGAGAGCCAGTATATTCTTGGAGGAGTTACCTTATCCAGATCTTAAGACTATTCCACTTAAGCTACAATTTGAGTCCACCTTGCAAAAAACCCTTTAAATCCCCTACAGTAATGCTGTTAACCTGAGCTGGCCACCTCATCAAATAATGTCTGCGCCAGGACAGCTCAGCTGAAAATGTGTCTGTTCTTCAGTTCTGGGTGCAACCTGGCCTCAGTGAGCATCCTGTGTAGTCCTCCAGTGTCTTCTCTGTGTTTCTCCAGTATGCTCCAGTTTTACCAGAATTCACCAGGAAAGAATTTAGAGAGAAGCTGAGCTTTCTGTGGTGCAGGGAGTGCTCCCCAAAGCCTTTGCACTGTGCTGAATAGCTCAAGTATCTTGTGAGCAAAATAGCTCAGATGATGTTACACACTGTACAGTGCTCTTTAGAGAGGAATTACTGACTCCAGGTAAATCTGGTTAAGTGTATACAGCAGAGATTTTTGCATTTTTAGCAAAGACTGTCTTAATTTGGAATTGTCTTTGCTGCTACAGAAGTCTGAGCTTAGGTGCCAGAGAGAAGTGGTGCTGCTTTTATTTTTAGCTGAAATACAATGGAAAAACTTATAAAAAGTGTTGGTTTAGAATCATATTTGGCTCCCTGCATGAAAACTGAGTGACATCTTCATATGAAAACGGAGCAGAGAAATTTTGCTCTGACCTGTCTTGCATGTAAATGAAGATAATTTCAAAGAAAGTAAAAATGAAGATACTGGGATAGATGTATCCCAGTCAGGTCTGTATTAACCTACAAATTGAGTTCTTGAATAATTGATTTTACCTACAAATTAAATAATAAAAGGTTGACGTGTGTAGCTCCTAAGATCTATATTTTGTCATCAAAAATTTTCAGCTGTTTTTACCTGTATTGTTTTTAAAAATTACAAAAGCCAGAAGACACCAGATATTGTACCTCTAGCAAAACCAGAGTGAAACAGACAGGAGATAGTCTAGCATGGCTGGGGACCAAAAACAGAGAGGGAGAGAAGAATGCCTTCCTTTGGAGCTGTGTTGCAGGCTGCATGGATTTCCTGCTCCAACAGAGCTGCCTAGATTAAACTAGTAATTACCATTTCTAGTAATTACTATTTCTTCTGACTTAGAGAATGATGTAATTAACATGAAAACCAACTGGTGGCTTTTGTGGGCTTTTAGCTTGCTGGTAAGAGGTTTAATATAGAAACTGAGATAATGTAAACCAACTGACATGCATTGGCTCTGCACAGAGGGATGAGAAGCTGCTGCCTGGGGAGGGTCCTGCCTGCTGCTGCTCTGGGCTCTGTGCCTGGGGTCTTCCTCCTACTTGTGCTCCAGGCAGGGCCTCAGTTGTGCTGTGACCTGCAGGAGCTACAGGAACACTACAGCCAAAACAGCAGACAGGCTCAGGTTCCTGTCTGGTGTGCTTTATGAAACTTAGATGCAAACATATCCCATCCATGTTGTTATTATGTTTTCTATTCCAATGGTTCACAGCTCCTATGGCTCAGAGACTTGGTACATTTGCCCTTTATAAGCCGAAATAGAAACATGATCTCTGTCCCTCAGAGCTGTGTAAGTAGAAAAGAGATTGCATATAGATAGAGGGAAGTTGTGACAGTGACCCATTTCAACCTACCTTCCACCAGCAGTTTATACTTCCTTTGGAAAAAGAAAGCCCCAGGAAAAAACAAAATTGCTTCATCAGTGTTTTTTGGGAGCCTGTTACAAAGCTAAAGGCACACATTAAAAGGTGCATATTTAAAATAGATGGGGAAAGTGATCAACAGAAGGAGAGAAATGCTTTCAGAATTTTGGGTGAAATTTAGGACGAGCAGAGCATGGTGGGCTTGAAAATGAGGGCAGATTGCAGATATATGGTGTGATAAAATGAAGGGCAGTAAAGGGAGCAGAGAGAAAAGTGTTGTGGTCAGAGTGGCAAAGCTGGAAATGATCCACATAATTAGCTACATAAAGCAAATATCAGGCATGATTCAGTTACCCAGTTACTGATAAATAGCAGTAGGTAAATTACCCAGGTACTGTTAAATAACAGTGTTTGTAACATTCTCTGTATGATTTGAATCAGTGAATCCCAATGGCTTCTAAGCTCATGTTCTTGTGGCTCTTCTGCTTTAGTACATTTGAAGGTGGGAGAAATTGTGTGACAGCAGAAGAGCTGATTCTGTGTAGGGAGCCTGACCTAATTTTGCACTGCAGAGTCTGCTCCCCAGACACCAGGATAGGAGCAGAGCGAGGTGGGAAGATGAGCCAGGCCTCCCTGAGGAAGCCATGGCTGTGGTGTCCTGCAGCACACGAGGACTGGGCTGTTGAAGCTGCATGAGAGCTGCTGTCATTTCCAAAACAGCTGCATGATCTCTGAAGAGGGACCTGTGCCAAGGCAGGGAAGTCCTTTCATGCCAGGTTCATCTGTTGATTCTAGTTTCAACAAGCTTTTTTCCAAGTTGTTTTATTTTTTCAGCACCCTTTATTACCGTGTCTCACCTGCTAGATTAAACTCTTATCTAGAAGAGAGATGGAGGTGTTTTGGCTGCATCCTTGTTGCATGTTGGAATTGCTCACTCCACTGCAGATTGGGTGTATGCACAGAAAACAGTTTGTCCTGAGTGTACGTGTTTGTGCACGAATGTATTGTTCTCTGTGTGTGTATATATAAATGTATGTTCTCCTTTTTATAAAAATAACCTTCAGGGCAGAACGTGTTCACAAAAGAGCAATTTTTCTTTCTGGTTTCTGTTTGTAGGTTAAAGCTTTAAAAAAAAAAAAAAAAGTCCAGGCATTGTTCTGGTATCATCTTCTGACCAGGAAACTCTAACATGTTGGCCCACTGCCATCCCCAGCATTGCATAAGGCTTAATTCCTATAATTCTTCCAAACAAAAGTATGAGAAATAGGTTCATGTGTGAATATCTCTAGGACTGCAGGGGAGATGCAGTTGTCTTTGGGGGCAGCACTAACAAATGTATAGTGAGATCTTCACTGGCATTTTGTAAATGGATAGAGCCTGCTCTGGATATTTACCTTCTGCATCATGCAAAGGCATTGGCAGTGGTTATGAAGCAAGGTCACTGGTTTACATAAAGGAGCCTTGACAGGAAGTAAGATTTTAATAACATATGTGAAATGCAAAGGTTTCCAGTGCTAACTTACCCAGCTTTCAAGAAAACAAAATTGCACAAGTAAGGGCCCAGTTTTGTTTTCATTCCTATGCTAACATTCCTATGTTTTCATTCCTATGCTAACAGAAAAAAATACCCTAAATGTACCTGCCTTGTCGTTCATGCTTAAATGTAATGCAACATTTATCAAGCTCCTCTAAAAATACAAGCTGTCTCAGGGATGCTGAGCTAAATATATAGTTGAGATCATCATTTCTCTCTTCAACATCTACTGGAAGCACACAGCAAATCCTTGATTTCACTGGTTGTTCTAATGTAAATGGTGCCTTGAAAGTGTCATCCTTTTCACTGTCAGATGTCATCTGAACATCTTTTTAAACCTCACATAGTCAATTTAGGACAAAGCATGTGTGACACCTTATAAAAGGAGCAGAGCCAGGAGCAGTGGAAAAGGTTAAACTTGTTTATGCCCTTCTCCCTTCCCTTCCCTGCTGGCTCCCAACTTGGCACAAGTGACACTGCATGGGACCAGCCAACACAGTGAGAACTGTCACTGTCTGTGTCACACGTTTAGCACGTGTAAAGAGTATAAAGGGATGTTAGCCTGAATTCCTGGAATCTGCATTTTCTTTTACTGAAAATTATGTACAGAGTTCCTTGAATATTAGAATAATATTAAATAGTGGCTCATTCTTTAAAGGATTTTTTTTTTTAATGTTTGAATGTACTGATCTGATGGTCTTTTGCCGATATAATTTGTATGGGGTTTTTGCTTGGCACACTGTATGTGTTGCTGGCCGGGCATGGAATCCCAAAAACTTCTGTGGTGAGGAGCTGTTGCTGTGAGGGATGCCAGTGCATGGGCTTTGACACATTCTATCTCATCAAACTGATTTTAGTGCTGCAATGTAACATCATGAGATTTGACAATAACAACATGTAACATTTCAAAGGCCTGCAAGTACCCTGTCTCTGTCAGATCAGAGGAAAGCTTGCAAAAGCCTTTACAATTTAGAATATTCAAATGTTTTTGCATCCAGCGCTGACTGCCAGGTTAGTGTGTAGTTCAGTTTTTACTGGATGAGTGATGTTTGCAATCAGATCTTACCCTTTTTGGATGTTAATTTTTAGTGGTGAGATACCAGCCTCAGCCAGGCCTGACCCTGACAAAGCTCCCAAGTGCTCCCTGAACAGAAGTGACTCATAGGTTATTTTCTGTCCCTCTGGTCAGAGCTCTCTCCTCTGAGCTGGTGGTTTGTATTCAAATTAGTTTTTATTTTTTATCAGTATTGCAGCAGTGTTTTTATAAAGACAAAAGCCTATATTGAGAGCTGACTGTGCTGACAGTAATACAGAGATACGCTGTGCAAAATGTTGGACAATGCAAGGATGTAAAAGGAAGCAGTTTTCCCTTTGAGAGACAAGAAATGCAGAAGAAAAGAGAATGACATCCTCTGCAGGCATAACAACTTTGTCTTCTTCCCCTTAGCCCTTTACAATCATGTCAAAGTAGACTATTTAGGTCATTTACTGATGACCTGTGAATGCCATGTCTGTCACAGCCTTTCCAAGTGTACAAGTGACAAAATATTCTCAATAAAGTTTAATTAGCAGAGCAACTGAAGATCTGGTAGCATCAGTAAAATGGATTAGGGGTAATATTGTGGGAGGTCTAGCTATGGGCTAAGGGATTACTCAGCTGAGATTGCCAGTGCACAGCTGATCTGGCCATTTCAAATTATCAGAAACCTAATTAAATGAAAACATACAAGCAGATAATGAGTGAGCTGTTGGCTAGAAATCCTCCGATATTAAATCAGAAGTTTCCTTTGGGGCAGTTAAAATACAGTGAATATATCTTAGGCTGGGTGTTAATCACCAGCATTATAAGTGAATCTGATATTGGCCTGGAGGGGAATTTTGAAATTGAGTTTTTGTTATGAACTTTCCAAAGTTCATGCAGGGTCTTCAAGCCCTGTGCAGCCTCCCTCAGTCTGCTCCCTCCAGTCACAAAGGACTGAGGCTGTTCTACCCTGCTTACATGGTTTTTAATTGCTCCTAAAAGTCACAGCCTGATTACAGAATATCAGCAGGCCCTTGGGGAATAAAGTTTGGAGCAGCTCTGAAACCTGATCAAGCACAGCTATGCTGGGCCAGGTGCTGAGAACACCTCTCTGTCTCAGTTCATTCTCTGTGGTGGAGTCTGTCCTTTTGGTTGTGCTTACAGCCTGTCCCAGCCCATGGGGTGGCAGTGAGGGCACTGGGGGGTGGTGTAGAAGGTGTATTTCTCCACTGGATCAGCTGAGACCATGGCAGGTGAGAGTCAGAGGCCTGTCCTGGTGCTGGCCAGGCAGCCTCTGCCATGCTGGACAGACACCTTTGAGAGGGAAATATCCTGGTATGTGTGTGTAAAAGGTAACTGTGTGTTTTGGTGGAGACATTGCTTATTTCTTTGATAAGAAAGCAGAGTTATGTGATAAAATGCCCCACATATTCCACCAGTTTGGTATTTTTTTCCCCACCAGTTTAGTTTAATTTTATTTTCCCCCATTTCATCTGCCCATCCCTTGGCAGCCTACCCATGCTGGTACTGGAGCTCTAGTAATCCCAGCAATCAGGCATCAAAACAGTTTTCCCCCCGTGAAAGCTGGGGGATTGATTGCTGGCTCTTGGCTTGCCCTGTCCCATGGGCAGCCCTGGGCTCCTCAGTGGGCACTTCTGCTCTCACTGTAGAGCTCCCAGCTCCCCTGGCTCCTGGAGCAGTGTTTTTGAGAATTAGCGGCTGCTTCTCATTGTCCCACAGCCGTTAATAGGGGCTGTATTTTTGGTTCCTGGCCATGTGGCTTGGCTCTATTAAAACAGATGTTGTCCAGCTACAGCCTGCTTGCTAATGGATCTGGATCACTCAGCATCAACAGCCTGTCTTCCTCTTTATTTACTGCTCTTCTAAGAATAGCTGTTTTCAAATTTAATTGTGGATGATGATGTGGATAAAAGTGTTAAATACCCTGCGACCAAGAGCTAATCCCAGGAGGACCCCTCTGAAAACATACTGACTCAGTGGTTCCTGTATAAAATTAGATTTTGACACCTGTCAGCCAATTTTTTTATTTAATGTGTGCTGTAATCACTTTATATCATTCTGGTTCCTTAATCAAAATATCAGCCGCCTTCCAGAAGTCTGTTCCATGGACACTGTTATCCCTGTTAACCACATCTGTTGTCTCAAAGATAGAAGGTTGTTTGACAGACACTGTTTTTCACAAAACCTTGTTGATTGCTGTTACTTATTTCCTTTCTTTCTTAATCATGTCCTGTCTCTGCTATTCCATTATTTTACTGGGATAGATGACAGGATGACAGGATTATAATTATCTGGGTTTCCCCATTTATCCGTTCTAAAAATGCTTTTCTAGAATGTTCCCATTGTTCCACACTTTTTTTGAAAATAAACATGCAACAGTCCAGAAAGCCTTCAGCCTCAGACATTTTTCAAGCAAGTGTTTGAATATATTGACTTGAAAAGGGAGAAGCCAGGGATCTATGGCTCTCCTAGGTGAAAACTGCTTTGAGAAGTGTCCTGGCATTAGCCTGTGGCTGTGACTTGATGCTCTTCTGCCTTCCCAGAGCCCTCAAGAGCTCACAGTCAGGATGTTGTTCTGGAATAATCCTGTGCTTTCTGTGTGACTGGTGTTAGTGCAGACAACTCTGTCACTGCTCTCCTGTACTGCTGTGGTTACCGTTCTCTTCCTGATAACACTCTTAGGTCTCAAATACTATTTAAAAACAAAGAAAAAGAAAAGGTTTGTTCTTCATCTGGCTGGTTTGTGTGGCTCCCAGGTTTTTGGACAAATGGCTTTGCTTTGCCTCTGACTGTTTGACTTTTCCATGTCCTGTTTAATTTTAAATTCAAATCCCATATTTGAGAAAAAATCCTTATCATCCACACTGAATGACATTATCTTAGGTCTTCCAAACACAGTTGCTGATTCCCCTCTCCCCAAACATGATGATTTAAAAATCTGCTAGAGTAATGGGCATAAATTAGATACACTAAATGTAAGGGTGTAGGAATATTTTGAGTATGTTGTGACAACTGGATAAAATGTCTTTCCTCTTTCAGGGTGGTTGGTGGCTTTGAGACTCTGACCGCTATGGAGAATGTGGAAAGTGACCCAAAAACAGACCGTCCCAAGGTATGTGTGAAGCACCAGGGGCAGTGGCTTCACGTGGCAGTGCTGGTCACTCTGCTGACACTCCTCAAAAACAAACTTGGGGGAGATGGCACAACTTAATCAGCAGATGGAATTACTGATCTTCTCTTCTGCTCCCAGGAGGAAATACGAATTGAGACAACAACTGTTTTCGTTGATCCCTATGAAGAGGCAGATGCACAGGTGAGGATGGTTGGTTAGTTGGTTGGTTGGGGGTTTTTTTGTAAAGCCAAAGCTTTTCTATGGAGAACTTTGTAACTTAATCCTTTTTTCTTTGCACATGGGCAGCACCCTGGCCCATGTGTTTGCCAGCTAAGATTAAGCAGCTGCCATTCAATATTGCCTTTTTGTCAGGATCCTGGTCACTCTTTCAGTGGAGAGTTACTCTTGTTACTGAGTCTGGCACAGCTCCCAGTCCATCAGGCTTCTGATGGTTTCCTTTCAAATGCCCCCAGTAGCTGTGGGTAGCTGCAGGTGAGAAGAAAGGAGTCTTGCTGTAATGGCTGCAGACAGCCTGTTTGTAGTGGCCCTTGAGGGCTGTCTCCTAAAGCCTGCCCTGTAATCTCAGCAGTGCTGATTGCTGATTTAGAGTGCTTTAAAGCTTCAAAGAATTGTAGACATTTTCTCCTTATTCTCCACTATCTCTTGCAACAGATTGCACCCTTTGCTTCCCACAGGTTGCTGCTGAAAGAGAGAAGTTCCAGCAGGAAGAAGAAGCAGCCAAAATAAAGGCTGAAGTGGTCCCACCAAAGAAAGAGGTTCAGGCTCCTAAAGCTTACCGGCAGGGGATTGGAAAATACATCAACATGGCTGCAGCGTGAGTTCCCTGTCTGTCTGACTTTTGCTGGGTGTTTTAGGTGCCTTTCCTGCTGGATGCTGGTTCTGTCCAGTGCCATTGCTCAGATGTTTGGTTTGGGCCAGCAAAGACACCCTCCATGTAGTCCTAACAATCAAGAGTTTACTTGTGTTGTTTTTCAAGGTGACACATTAACTGAGCTTTTCTTTTAGCACTTGAACATGATCAGGTTGGTTTTTAAAAGCATTTGCTGGCTTCAGAACTGTAGATACATTTTGAGAACTCACACATCTTTGAGGAACTGTACTGTGTCACTTCCTCCACCATCTTTTATCCTCTTCCTTTTCTGCAGCTATTTCTGAAGGCTCACAGATGTTTATCTTTTAGCAACCTCTCCCCTGCACAAAGTAGCTGCCCCAGGCCCCTGTCAGTTTGCTGCTCTGGTTCCCTGTTCAGCCACACTAACAGCTGTACTGGCACAGCTGAAAAGGCTGGAAAGGGGAGCAGGTTCCCTGGCTTCCTGTGGGAGCATGGGGCATCTGGGGAGCTTCAGGGTGCGTGGCTGGTTGGACAGGCTTATTCGAAAGCACCCTCTCCCAGACACCCTTTGTACCCCTGTTGGGATTGGCAGCACTGCTTTCTTTTCTAAGGACAGCATGGAATTCTGGCTGAGCAGCAGATTAGCATGTGTTTTGGAAAAATTAAAATAGATGCCTTCCACTTGATTTTTAGCAGTAAAAAAAGCATTTGCAAGTATGTTGTCTGTTGCATAAAGGCCTGTATTTATGCATACACAGGTCTGGGCAGCCATTTAATCAGCTTGTGTGTGTCTCTGTGACTTACAGGCATTTGCATAACTGTGAGAACAGAAATGTTAGCTCAGGTAGGTCAGTTTAGTGTGTCAGTAAAATTTTTTGGTTACAGAATATTGCTTGTCCCTTAAAATACTATGTCCAGCTTAAAACTGCTGGCATGTTGGACTCTTATTTACAGTGGAAATCCAGCAGAGTTTGTGGCTCTGTTGAAAAGACCAGGTAGTATAAAAAGGACTTTCAGTCACTGCAGTCTGCTTTGGCAGGTGTAGGGTTCTCTGTTCTCCCTATCAGCTACTGATATCTGACAATAAAACCACAGCACATGAGCTGGCTGCATAGTATTCCCTGGGGTTGCAAGCTCTGCTCAAGGGAGGCTGATAATAGCAGCAGCAACTGCAACAGGCTGGGCTCAAGAAACAGGAAAGGATCCGAAAAGCTCTCCCAGCTGCTTTATACCTAATTCCCTATAAATCCTTTTGCTGCCACATGTGCAGGTGAGGTGGTGTAGAGAGAACTCATGGCTTGTGTTTTCCTGATCATGCTAAAAAGGTACAGCTGTTAAATCTTCAGCTCTGGCCTGGAGAACTTAACTGTGCTTTGAACATGTTCCTGGGAGTGTTCAAAGCCTGATCCAAACCATCCCATGGACTCACTCTCCCTCTTTTTGGGCATGCTAAAGGCCCCCAGCCTCTGCAGTCCCCATGGTGGCATGGAGCTTGCACTCATCTTGAGCCAACAAGGAAGGGGCTGGCTCCGGTATAGCTGGTGCTGGGAAAGAACAGGCAGAGCAGGCATCCAAGCTGCCCTGGTCCCACTGGCAGTAAAGAGTCCCTGAGAGTTGTTTTCATTCTGGCTGCAGGAAGCGCAGCGTGGAGGATGATGGGCCCTCAACCAGCACAGCTGCGAAGAAAGAGAAGAAGAGCACAGGCTTTGGGGACTTCAGCTCCTGGTAGCACCTGGGGAGCCCAGCACTGGGGCAGCACAGCACAAACAGGAGCCTCCCACGTGGCCCCAGAGAGTCCAGAAGGCAGTCTGTCCTGGGCAGGGAAGGCACCAGCCTGCCCTTCCAGTGGCAGAGAAAACTGCTGCTTTGTTGAGGCTGGTTAATGTGGCTTTGTTTTCTAGAGAGCACATTCCCCCACTGCATCTTCCTCGAAGGCCATTTTGTTGTTGTTTTGCAAAGCAGGGAGCAGGCAGCCCAGCTCCCCAGGGATCAGCTGGAGCCTTTCTCTGCGTGGCTGGCAGCAGACCAGGCAGAGCCCAGCCTTGCAGGACACTGCTGCAGTGGACAGCTATGGTGGTGAAAGAGCTCCTTTTACAGGTAATCATTTCCAGACCAGCCAAGTGTGCCAAGCAAGGGAATGAATTAATGTGCTGGGAAGCGCCTGTGCTGCTGGAGAGCTCTGTGGAGGGGCTCCAGCCTGTCCTGCCCTTTCCTTCCAGCTGCCTCCTGCTGGTTCTCAACAAGGACCAATTTTGCCTCCTCTTTGCCGGGATCCTGGCTGAACTGACTGCTGTCAATCTCCGAAGGGCCTCGCTCACACTGAAACGAGCCCTCTCTGTACACATTAAAGCCTCTAACAGCCTGGGAAGCTGCAAATCTACATGGATAGCCTGAGGCAGCTGCACCACTTATTCCTTCCAGTGGCTGCCCTTCCCTGAGCCGCTGGACAGCCAGAGGTGTCATGATGCACCAGTTCACACCTGCCCTCAGGTCCCAGAAACTACAGCCTTGAGCAACTGAGCAGGAATAGAAACAACTCTTTTGTTTGTTTTTTTTAACAGCCATCCCTAAAGCCTGGTCCTTGCAGGGTAACACACCTCATTGTCTGCCCCAATGTCAGGCTTCCCATCATTAGGAAAAACCACATAGTATAGCTGACAGGCATATTAGATATTTCCATTACATACCCACAAATTATCAGAATCTTAATAAAGGCATTGTGGGGTAAAGATAGATCAGCCTGTGAAGTTTTAATCCCAAAGCATCTGTGTGTTACTTTCACTTGCACGTAGCAGGCTAGATCCTGGACATTACTTTTCAGTTCATCTTAGGTGTTTTCAGATAAGAGAAATGCCCCCCTTACCTCCAGTTGTGGCTGAGGAGAAAGTTTTGTAATCCCCTTTGGAACAATACATTTGTATTGGTGGTTTCATGTTTTAAGAAAAGACTCCATTTATAAGAAATTGCTGTAAAAACTTTTGGAAAATATTTTGCATTAAATGCTTTTATTTTCTTTTGAGTGCTTGCCTTTGACTGCTCAACTATTATTTCCAAGATCACGGCATTGCAAAGTTGATTGTGCAAGGAAATGATTAATTCCTGCATTTTAAGATGCTCATAAGGAATTCTGGGATCTCTACGGATATGATTACATCTTTGTTAAATCATAGGAAGTTCCAACTAATTTGAAAGAATAATAGGGGGAGTTTGTTTGGCAAACGTCTAAGTTTGAAATAACAAGTGCATGATTACTGGAATGGGGGATTTGATGGTACTTTCCTAAAGCTGAGTTTCTTTTGTCTTACTGGAACCCCTTGTTTCTCCTGTGCTGGCCCTTTCATGATAAATTGTTATTGATCCTCTTTACCTAACTCGTACTTCAGCACACTTTTGAGTAGTGAAGTTCATAGCATTACTAGAGCTGGAAAAGGCAATTTTATGAATCCATACGGATAAAATGCTTTTTTTGTACTAGATTAAAATGGGAATTATGAAAGAAAGGGGCTTTTGATTACAAGGAAGGCAGCAGAGGTGTGGCAAGGATTTCCATTTCAGCAAGTCCTTGCTGCAGATTGATCCAAGGGGCAGTTTCCTGTTGTGGCAGCAGGCTGCAGAGATAACTGCCCACTTTCCCTTTCTGTTCCAACTTTTTGGCAGAACCCACTGCAGTCCCTGAAGGACCACTGCTATGCACAGTGCAGAGTGACTTCTGCCCTTCCACTGCCCCTTTCCACACCATTTGACACCATAACATTGGACACAAAAGAAAGAACAATTTCCTGGCTTCTAGGAAGGGTTGAGCGTGACCCTTTCAGTTTTACTCTAAGAAGGGGTGAAGCTCTCCAGCCATGGTTCACCTCTGGACCTGGATCCAGCTCTCTGGCCTGCCAGTGCTCCCAGCTGCTGTCAGTGGCTCCCAGGCTGGAGGCACTGGCTCTGGTCCATCCCCAAGGTGCCTCTGTGGGGCCCAAGGGTCTGGCCAGTGCCCAGTGCTGAGTCAGCAGCCAGGCTGGGCTTTGCAAGAGCTCTGTGGGGCCAACACTGTCACTGTTCCACCACAGCCGGGCCCTGCAGTTTTGTCCTGCAGTTTTGTCCTGCAGAGCCCCCCCCCCTCTGTCCTCCCACACCTGTAATTCTGTGTATTCAAGTAAATTCCTTTTTAATTTCAACTTCCTTCCAGTCATTGGAATCTACAAGGCCAGTGTGACACAAGCTCTTCTCTGAAAGAGGGCAAGGGCACAGAGAGCAGGGCGATGTGCTGTATGCCTCATTTTTCCAAAACCTGGCTCTTTGCAGGGTAACTTGCCGTTTTCACTACCTGAGCCAGGAAAGGGGAGGAAGGAGGCTGTATTGAAACCTTTTTTTCCCCTTTCATCACTTGGTTCTCCAGCAAAGATGGTGCATTAAAGGAATACCCAACCAGCTCCTGCTATGGCCAGAGGGATCAGCAGGAATTGTGCAGCCTTGCTATGGGAACTCTCTCCTGGGAACCACTGTGCTGTTTGTAAGCACATTTTTACATTCTTTGACACTTTTCCAGTAAATGTGCTTAGAGAGAAAAAGCAGGATTTTAACCAGGGGCTGAAGAAGCTTTTGTCTGGCCTTGACTAGAATAACACCAGCCCTCTTTTACTTTGCACTGCTCCATACCTGAGTTGTTCTGCTGAAAGGCAATGGGTGACCAGTGAATTCATTGTTTCCTGAGACCTGGCACCACAGCAGATAGCAAAAGCACAAAACACCCTTGAGAAGGCAGTGATGTGTGGTGGGGCTGGCAGCTGGGGCCGATTGTTTCCATAGTCACACAAAGAGGGAGCTCTCAGGAGGCTCAGCTCTTCACCTCTGCTTTTTCTGGCATGAATTCAGCCTGGCCCCTCAAGGAGCAAAGTATTGTCTATGTGGGAAACAGCACAGATTGAACAGTTTTTCAAGCCAAGTAGCTGCAACTCTGTTACCATATTTACCAAGAGAAAAAGCCAAAAATATTACTGTTCGGTTTAATTTTGCCTGTTCCCTGCTGGTTTGAATGGCTGCAGCCCAGGAGTTCAGACTACCCGTTGCTCTGCTTCAGCATCATGTGCTTGATCATGGTGGAACCCATCTCATATGGGGCCACCAACTGTGAGAAGTCACACTGTGTTTGAAGGTCTCCAAGGAAACCCTGCTTTTCCCTCCAGCCCCTTTCAAGAGGCAGGTGAGGCCAGCATGGGCTGTGAGTCCCCTCGGCTGTTGGGAGTCCCAGGAATGGCCATGCCACCCCTGCAGCCAGAGGGAGCAGCTGGCCGATAAGCCCTGTGCTCAGGCACTGCGTTCTAAACATCCAGCAGTTCTGGGATTCCCCTGCCACCCCTCGCCAGCAACGTTTGGAAGGAACAGGATGTCGGAAACCTGGCACAGGAAGCAGCTTTTGTAAGCAAGGCAGGGGATTTGCCAAAAGACCCCCCAGGTTTGCACACTGTTTGCTTCGGAGGAGGCAAACAAACCCCTCCGACGGCACAGGAAGGAGGCGGCAGCGCCGGGCCCGGCGGGCTACAGCACGGCGGCTCGGCCGGGGAGCTCTCACTTCCGCTCTTTCTTTGGGAAGTGTATTTGTTATCGCAGCCTGTGCTGTGGCTGTGGGGAAGGGGCCAGAGCCGTGGCCCCGGGAGGGACATTCCCCCTGAAGGGACACTCAGCCGTTTGGGACAGGGCTGGTGGTGGCGGGACGATGGCGGGAAAGCCGGCCAGAGGACACCGTGCAGTGAAGCCGTGTGGGGCTGGCGGCCTGAGGCGCTCTGCCCTCAGCCCTGGGGCACGGGCCGTGAGGGGCTGCTGCGGAGCCTCGGCGGGCCCGGCACTGACTCAGCCTCCAGTGAGCTCAGGCGCTGCGGCCCGGTGACTTCATCCTCTGGAAATAGCAACCGAGGAGGAACCATCTCTGTCACCACCGTACCCGTTCAGGCACTGGCTGCTGCCTGCACTGCTGCCTGCCTCCGGCCCCAGCTCGGCAGCTGGCTGAGCTCCAAGGCAGGAGCAGCCCCTCCTGCCTGCCCTCAGCACGGACGGGTGCTGGAGCTGCCCCACACAGGACACCACAGGCTGGGGCTCTGTGGCTGCACAGGGCTGGTGACATTTGGCAGCTGCCAGCCCCGTGAGGGACAGTGCACACTGCTGCTGCAGGAGTCGGTGAAGTCAGAGTTCATCAAGGCCAGAGAGGTCACAGCTGTATCACCCCACCTGCTCCGACAGCACAGAAAACACAGTTTGCACTCAGCCAATAATGGCTCCTTGGCTAAAATGTGTATTCTGGAAAAGGCACCTGACTCCCTGCGAAGGCTCCGAAGGAAGATGACTCCCGTGGCTCCCCTGGTTGCAAAGCAGAGCCATGGCAGCAGCTGGCAGTGGCTGTCTCAGGTAACGGCCCTCATTCGTATCACTGGTGAGCTGAGTCGTCCTGAGGTTTGTGCTGGGGCAGCACAGAGCAATCCCTGAATGTTCTATGGCCCTGCCACAATGGCCAGGGATCTTGGAGGTCACACAGAGGCACCCTGTGGGTGTCCACTGTGGGTTTTTCCAAGGGAACAGTGCAGGGACAGGACTTGGACACTGGGACCAGTGTGAAGGGTTGGTGTGGGCACAAGGCAGGTGTCCCAGAGGCACCAGTCCCTGCATCCATCTGCCTTGTCAGCCATGGTAGCCTTTGTTGGGCACTGCAGGACAGGCTGGCAGGAGCTACTGCTGCCAGTACGATGCCACAACTGTGAGAAAAACCCTCCCCAGCCCCACATCCTCAGGCTGGTGCAAGCCCATGGCCAAGGCCCAGCACCTGCCCCCTCCAGCATTGCTGTGGAGCTTTCAGGGGTTAAAGCATCTCTCCAGGCAGGTTTGGAGAAGGGCTGTAGGACTTTACTGGATTGTGAGGGGCAGAGAAGGCACAGAGGGCTCCACGAGGGGCTGGGGTTGATCGATCTGCCCAAGGGAGGAGGAAGCAGAGTGGGGATCAAGGCAGCTTCCCAGGCCCCTCTGCCATTCCTGACATGACAAAGAGGCCAAATCTTCCCTTTTACACAGAAAAAAGGCTCATCAGCAATCACAGCAGGCTGGGTTTGACAGCTCATAACTTAATGGCTTTTAAAAAATAGCCACAGCCTGTTTCAAACGCTGGTCAAGGTCTCCTCTGCCCTTCCCCCTGGAAAGCCTTCCTAGCTCTCACTTTTCTGTTATTAGATACTTTCTCTAATCTTTGGCCTTCATTTATTAATGGCTAATTATATCTATTTGCTTTAGTGCCAACATTGTCCTTTAGCTTTAATAGCTTTTTTGCCTCCCTACTGTTTGCTTCCCAGTGCTATTTATAGGCAGCAATTGTATCCCCCTGCAGCCACTGTTGTGTTTGGCTACATGGGCTCTGAGCCTTTGGCCTCCTCCAACAGCCCTCCTGCCTCCCTCAGTGTCCCCTTCACGAGTGGAGGGGGTCAGACAGGCCCCAGCCAGTGCCTGGCTGTGGGAGAAACCAGCTGCGTGTCAGCACTGGCCATGATGCTTTTGGGGCAGGAACCTGGGGACAGAGCCATGTGTCCCCAGGGAGTCCTGTGGGGTTATTTTTTTTAGGCAGCCCCATGGGGTTATTTTTTTAGGCAAAGGCAGGGATCACTCCAGGCTCCTGTTTGCCTTCCCTGTTCCTCCTTCCACATTTCTGTGGGAGCAGAGGAGCGCCCGGCAGCACGGCCCACCAAGGCAGCGCGGGAAGGCGTGTGATTCCTCGCTGCACTTTCATCCCAGGATGAAAGGCATGATAGAAAACATTTGTTTTTGTGATAAAAGCAATTGACCCGGGAAGAATCTGCCTCCCCAGGGTGGCCTGCAGCAAATCGTGGAGATAAGGCACAACAGGCAGCAAACACCAAGTGCTTCCAAGTCTCGGAGGAGCTGCAGAGCAAATCCCTCTCCCAACGTGGAAGGAAACCCACACTGGGTTTCCACAGCTGCTCTGAAGCCTGGACAAGACAGCCAGAGATGGTTTTAGTGGATTTTGTTGGGAAGGAGAAGGTCTGCAGAGGACACTGTTTATTTTTTTTTTTTAAATGAATGGCCAGATTTTTTTATTGCAGACATCTTCACCACAGATCTCAGCTGAGCTTTTAATAGATGGGTTCCTTGCCAGCGGCAATTGCAAATTGATTGCAGCAGAAATGGCAAGTGAAGACAAATATAGTGCAGGCTGCCTGCAGGGAGAGTGCGCGGAGGAAACTTCAGATGCTATTTTTGGTGTTTTGTCTCCACTGCTTACAGTATTTCTAATCTTTGGTTTTCCTTAAAAAAATGTTTGGGGGTAGAAATGTTTTGTTGTTGTTGGGTTTTATTTGAGGTTAAAAAAGTTCCATTCTCTGGAGAAAGAGTTGGGTGCCAAGTCTTTGCCCAGCTCTGTGGAGCTGCTGGATGCTGTGGCCCTGGTTGGTGTGATGGGAGGGAGAATTGCTGCTGCTGCCTCTGTCCCCTCCACTGGGACCAGAACCAGGCCTGTCTCTCTCCCAGGCACTGCGCAGGGCTGACACAGAGCCAAACCCTGATTTCACCCCAATCCATGGGAACCTCGTGGGGGTGCAGGAAAGTACAGCACTCTGTCTCATAAAGAAAGGAAACCCTCCCACGCTGCCGAGCCGTGGCTGCACCACAGGGGCCAGCAGCAGCCCCAGCACTGCAGTGAGCTCTGCTGCTCAGCACCAGTGCACTTCATTTGGTCCCAGCCAGCTCCAGGAACTGCAATGGTTGGATGCTCCTGAAACACAGTGGGGTCTGTAGGTGCCATGCTTGACCTGGAGGGTGTTCGCTCAGGACTGCAAAATCATGAATCTGGGTGTGGCCAAGAGTCCAACTCTTGGAGGAGGGCACTCCAAGAGGAGGGCTCTGGGAGTCACTCAGGTTACTTGGCAGAACGGGAAAACACTCCAAGTTATTGCTGGGCTTGGGGAGCCACAGCTGCGTTATAGTGATGTTAAAGGCTGTTATCCTAACCTTCTCAGACCCAGGGGATGGTCGGGATGTGGTGGCAGATTGAGGCACAGTCCTAGGACAAAAAGCAGAGGTGTCTCGCTGACACGTGTCCACGGATGTGAGAGATAAGGCTGTGGTTAGAAATAAAGAAGCAGAAATGCTCATAAAAGTGTCAAGCAAGAATGGGGGAAACCTGGGAAACTCCAGAAAAGTGAAATAAAAGCAACTCATAGCAGGGCTGGCTGTGACCACACAGCCAGTGTCCACCTGGCAGTCTGGGATGTTTGCAGCAGCAGCTCAGGGGAGAGAATCAGCATCTGGCAGCATTTCGGACCATGGGATAGGTTTATTTGCTGCATAGGAGGCTTCCTGGTATGAGAAGCCCCAGATGTTCTTCTGCAATCTTTTCAAACATCCCTATTTGTTCAGACCCTGTTTTGCTTTGATTTGATCAAGCTGCAATCTGTCATTCACTAAAAAATCCCTCTATTACCCATGCTTGCCTTTAAACAATGTAAAATGCCCCTCTCCATCAGCATGCTGGATGATGCTGGCATTGGAATAAAGACAGTAAAAATGGGAAAAAGAAGTTGTTCATCAGTGGCTCAGTGAGCCCTTTAGCAGAGGGCACCTGTAGCCCTGTCACACCCAGCCAGGCTGATGTTACATGTCTCAGCATCACCCACCGTAAGCTGGGGTGGGTTGTGGCTTCTGAGCACCCCTGGAAAGAAAAAAAAATTAAAAACACTTTAAAAAATGTTTTTAAGGCAGTCACTATCATCCACCTCTGATAACTCTGCACCAGCCACCTGGCCTGCAGTGCTGTGCCCACAGGCCTTCTGCAGGCAGGATCGAGATCCCAGTGCCCTGCAGTGGTGCCTGTCCTGCCCCTCTGGGCACCTCTGGGAGAAAGGGCTCAGTGCCAAAGCAGGCACATACCCTCTGCCTGGGGTTTCCCAGCTGGGAGGGTTTTCAGCTGGCCTTGCTGGGGCTGGTATGTGCAGATGTACCAGGGAGAAGCGCAGCAGCGCTTGGGAGCAGTCCAAGGTAAATGCATTTGGTGCCACACGCGTCTGCTCGGCTCTGCCCTGGCACAGGCACTGCCCTGGCACTAGTAGCAGCACTGAAATTGCACCACTGCAGGGTGAGGCTGCTGACCAGACAAACCCCCTTTTTGGGGCTGCAAAAGTCTCAGGGGCAGCACACGCCAGCTCAGCTACCCCCCCGGGAGGTTATTTCGCAAGAGAAAGCAGCTTGTGGAGGAGGTTTTCGTGGCTGGGGATCAAAGTCCCTGGCAGCCGCCCAGATTCCCAGTATTTAGCATTGCACAGCCCGGGTCTGCAGCTGGGTTTGTGTGCCAGGCCGCGGCAGGAGGCGGCAGGAGGGGGAGTCCAGGGCTGGCGGGGGGGGAGGGCTCGGCTATCCCAGTGCTGGGTTGCTGGGGTCAGCCCTCTCGCCAGGCAACATGGAAATGGAGATCAAGCCCCATGGCCACCCCTGGGAAGGGCAGGGGGAAGGCAGGCATGCTTGGGAAAGGGGCTGGCAGTGAACAGGACTCTCAGTCTCCAGCAGTCACAGGGAAGCAGCTTTTCTTTGTCCAGCAACGGAGTCATCGTGCTCAGCTCCTGCAGCATCCCAGCTAGTGGAGCGTGGCTGGACCTTCCCTGTCCTGATTTGGGCAATGCCAGTCTCATCCCAGGCAATAATCCTGCTTTCTCCATCCTGCTGCATATCTGTCTGTCCCAGGCTGTCTCCCGGTCCCCAGTGTTGCCAGGACCTCAGCTGAATAAGCTCATTTTTTGCCGTGTTTGTGGCTGCAGACCTTGTGGAGATCTGGGAAGAGGCAGGCAGGGACACAAGGAAGACGTCAACTGACTTTTTACAGCTTTGATTAGTTAAGAGCATATATTTACATAGTGAATAACCTGGAGGGTCACATTTTAAGACACTGATGTATTTCCCCCTCCAAGGCAAACAGCATGCTTATCCCCGCCAGGTCTGTGGGGCGGGACGCAGAGCTCTGCTCCCTTGCCAGCCCCACTCCCAGAGCAGACAAGGTAACCAGTAACACCACCCCACCTTGCCAGGGCTCAGTAAATGGTCCTGGTGTCTCCTTTGCCTATCACAGTGAAGCTTTTCCCAGGTCTGGTCTTTCTGGGGCTCCCTCTACCAACACCCTCATCCCGCGGAACCAGAAAGGCTGGGAACTGCCTTTTGATTTTCAGAATAAATTTATTCTCCGAAAATTCCCATCCCGAAGCACTAACCTATAACCCTTGTCTGTCTCTGTTGGTTTTCCGTTTCATCTGGCCGTATTTCCATAACCAGCTGTTTGGGGTGGGGGGTGTCAGTGTCACCTCCCAGTGACTGTAAGTGGCAGCAAAGGGCTGGGTGTCACCCGCCATTCCCGTCTCAATCCGGGTTGAGGGAGCACGGCTCACCCACACCATCGCTAATCCCGCCCGTGTCGGTGCCGGATGCTGTCAGCAGACACTGGGCTGGCAAGAAACCAGGTTGGCAGTCGCCGCAAAAAGGGTAGAAAACTGCCAGGTTTGGGGCCAGGAGCTGTTCCTGCTGTGTTATTATTGGCAACCTCTGTTATAAGGCAAAACAACAAAATTAAGAATAGATGTAAAGAGCAACGTGGTTTTTTCTCCGTCCAGCTGAGCTGTCGAGAATAAATCACCGGGTATTTTTGCAAACACTCGGCGAGGCTGGGGAAATCTGCTGGGAGCCGGAGCGCTCAGGTCAGGGCTGTCCTGCCAAGAGATGATTACAGCCTGTCCTGGGGAACAGGGCCAAGAGGTGTCTCAAGTCCAGGAGTAAGATTACAGGCTGCGGGGTCAGCAAAACCCTCCCGTGTTCTGGGCGGCACCTGAATCCTTTCCAGAAAGGAAACCACCCGAGGCATTGCCGTGCCTGGCAAAGATCCCTTGGTGGGGGGCAGGGGGGCTCCAGCAGCCCTGCCAGGAGATGGCAGATGCTCGGGGGCAGATTATTCAGTCAATGCGTGGCATTTCTGCCCGGCACTGAGGTGAAGGTCTTGGGTCCTGCCATCACATGTGTGTGGGGGCAGGGTGCTCCCCAGATCCACACCAGGCTGGTTCCACAACCCTGGGGTTGCAGTGCTTAGCAGTGGAACCCCCTGCTCCTGACCCTCTGCCTGGAGTTGTACAGAGGTGAGGTGAACATCTTTGCAGACTGTGACCTCCCAGTCAAAGCACAGATGAAATTTGTAATGCTCCTGTCTTAGGAAAAACAATAGTAAGAGTAGGTTAAACATCCAGCTCAACACAGTGCCTGGCGTCGACTGCAGCAGTTAATCTACAACAAAACAAGTTACACGTTGCTAGAGCTCAGCAATGTGTATTTTAGCATCCATGTGTTTTCGAAGGGAGAGGGCTCTCACACACCCCCCTCACAGGGCACAGCTGCTCTGTCGAGGAATCAGTGCCAGCCTGAGCTTCATTGGGCCCAGGGCCCAGCTCCACTGCCTCCACCCCCTGCCAGGCTTTCACCTGCCCTTAAAATCAATCCCACAGAGAGCAAGGCCACAGGGGGCAACAGCCAAGCCAAACCAGAGCCACTCAGAGCTCGTACCAAGGGGACACCTTTGGAGGTGGTGCCGGGGTGGTGACAGAGAGCTGAGGGACAAGGAGCAGGGGCACAGTCCTCAGGTGTGTGTCCCTGCCCATGCAGTAAGTCCAGCATCCATCCCATAACCTCCTCACCTACAGGCAAGTCCCTGCTCAGCACGACACATCCCAACAGGCTGCAGTAAGTCCAGGCACAGGCATTCCCTGCCAGATTTAGGCAGTGGTGGAGTTGGCAGTGCTGACCTCCTGGGTTGTTCACCAGGAGGACTGCAACAACCTTCACTTCTCTGTCCAGTGTCTGAGGGGATCAAATATTTGTGTATCAACTTCATGTAAACATGGGGAAAAGAGAGGAAAATAGGAAAAATGGGCAAGAGGGGTAACTGCCACCTGTTCTGATACTGCTGCTTGTTCCCAGGGCAGATCTCACTGACCCATGATGTGAGGGCTGGAGATCCTTGTACAGCCCAGCTGCTGTCCTCACCTCTTGGACATAATTCAAGTGTGGAACTTGCTGCCTGTCTCAGAGGAGATGAGCTTGGTTTTCAGGGCTGACATGCAGAAACCAGAGAAGTTTCCATGAAGCCCTTCACACTGGCAGTGTTGGGTGAATCCCTGGCTCGCGTTACCACTCCTGGGATTTTTGAGTGGCAAAACCATGGTGTGTTAATGCTCACAAACAGGCACCAGAACAACAACCTGTGTGGGCAGAGAGCTCAGATGTTGTATCTTGAACCAGCCAGGCTCCCTCCTAGGCACCAGCACCAATCCTGCCCACAGGAAGGGATTATGTCCCAGCCAGCATAGTCAGGCCATGGTATTGCTGGACACGAGCAGCTCACAGAGCCAATAACTGCTCCTGGCTCTCAAGGCTTTGTCTGATTATGGCACAGCAGAAGGGAAGATCCAAGAAGAGAAGAGGAAAGGGGAGAAAAAGGAAAAAAGAGAAAAAAAGAAGAGAGAGAAGAGGGGAGAAAAAGGACAATGAGGAAAGCCAAAAGATGTAACAGAAAGCAAGGGCAAGGGGCAGCACTACTGCATGATCAGCAAAAGGCTAGAAAAAGTCTTGGGGGGCTCCCACCCCCTGAGAGGGACGGCTGGGCATGCTGTCCATTTCCCATTGCTGCCCATGTCCCATTCCTGCAGCTGCATCTCAGATTATGTTCATTGCACTGAAAAAATTTTTCCTTTCAATGCCACAAGCCTGAGCACTGAACAGGCCCAGCCCAGTGCTCAGCAGTGCATGTCCCTGGGTTGGGGTTGGTTTCCAGAAGGGGCTCCCAGCTCCATTGCCTGCTGCTCTGGGCAATGCCCAGTAGCCAAGGAGCTCAGCAGCCAGGGAGCTTTGCCCAGGCACTGCTGGTCACAGGCAAGGCACCCCCTGGGCTCCAGCAGCCAGACACAGCTCCAACCCCCCCCATGTGTGCAGGCTGTGTCCCACCACACTGTTCCAAAGTACTGTTTTGCATCCATAGTGCAACTGGGAAAAGCAGAGATTAAAAACACTCCCCCCCACCCTCTGGCATCGCTGCAAATGCTTCGTCATGCGAACCTCTGTGCGATGGTCACTGCTGTGCTGATTTAACCAGCCCTGTGGGCTGGGTGTCTGCTTGCCAGGCCAGCTGCTGCATTTCTAGGAAACCAAGGGATGAAGCAGGTGATTCTCATGCAAGTTTGTGGCCTGATGTGATCAGATTCAGAGCAGTGAACCAGGACCATGTGTGCTTGGCCACCACCCTGTGCCGTGCTGGGCAGGAGCAAAAGCCCTTGAGCAGGAGAAACTGCTGCTGCCAAGGCCAGATGTGAGTGAGAATCCACACCCAAAATCCCGAGTGACAAAATGAGTCACTGCCCTGTGCCGGCAGCATCCAGCACCGGGGCACACCCCCGTGGGTCTGCGCAGAGCAGGATGGGCAGCTGGGCAAGGTGGGGCTCTTGCTTAGGCTACACTGCTCGGGATTACAGCCAGCAGGACCCTTGGTGTGGGGTGAATCATGATGCCAGCCCCACTTCTGCCCTGTTCACTTGCATTAGCCTTTGGATAACAAGCCCACAGAAAGCACTGCCCAGCAGCCTGAACTCCCCATGGCCTCCCTGCCCCTCGGCATCCTCTCCTAGCTGGGCAGGGATACCGAGCTGCACGGCACGGCCCTACGGCCCAGGAACCACCAAGGCAAATCCTCCGGTGGGGCTCAGCAGCAGCATCCTTTGCATGAGCAGTGAAGACATTGCTGAGCCTCAGGACAGCCCCCCAGCGACCCCACAGCCTACTCCAGCCAAGCCCCCGTAGGAGCTGGATCTCTCCAGCCAGCGGCTCAGTGCCTAAATATCACCCTGAGCCGCACGGAACCTCTGGAGCTCGCGTGGCAGGAGGAGATTTAGCAGCCAATTGCCTCGGTAACACCCCCCTGCCTGCGCTCAGCCGTGCCCGGGGGTGCTGCAGCACTTCGTGAGCGATGGGTTTGCATTTGTACAGCGCCTTTTGCCAGAGGGATCTCCGCTAATGCTGCACATGTCACACACTTGTGTGGAGGCTACACACACCAGTCACGTCAACCCACCTCTGCAACAACCTCCGCAACACATCAGGTCCTCCGAGAAAGAATCACCTGGGGAATGGAGAAGAGGCAGATGCAATTACCCTAGACGGAGTTTAGTCAAAATGTGGGCAAAACCTCTGCTTTTATGAAACTGCCCAGAAAGTTTTGACTGTCACGCATGTCCAGGACATTCCTATCTCATCTGAAAGCAATCAGACAGGACAGGTATTGCATTTATCTCCAGAAAAGCGGAGATTACTCTAAATCTTCAGAAATTACCGAATTTGAGCTGACGCTGGGATGTAGTTCTGTGCAGATGAGCCTTTGGTAAGTCCAGCACTCACAAGTAAGGTGCAGCCAGATCTTGGCATCAACCACTAACACACTTCTGTCTCACAAAATACATGCAGCTATTCCTGCCCAGACAAACGTGACAGTCAGTCCCCTGACCCAGTAAATGCTGTGACCAAGAGGGGTTTCTAATAAAGGCCTGGGGATCACAGCCTGTACAGTACAGACAGCTTTGCTGGATTAGAAACCTGATTAATGGCCTCAGGGGAGATTAGAAATTGCTATTTCGAGAGGGGGGTTTTCATAGCAGGCTCTGCATAATCGCCAGCGCCTGCGGGACAGCCTCACCCTGTGCTGGCTGTTTTCTGGAGGAGCCGACACTTCTGGGAGCCCTGGGAGGCCAGGCCAGGAGAAACATTTGTCTCTGCTAATAGCCGTGTTTATGTTAGCTGCAGAGCTCATCGCTGGCTGACCACAGCAATTACACGGGCGAGGCATATTTACATGTTTTAACTCTGAAACACTGAGCAAACAAGGCAAGATAATAATTAACTTCGGGAGCTGTTAACCTTCAGCGTGAGTTTTGGCCAGTAAAGGAGAGATCTGCCAGAGCAAGGTCTCTATTTTAAGTAAACATTGAAAGAATGACGCGAGAAAGCTTTTGTTTTTGTATATTATGAGTAGGTAATTAAAGGGCATTAATTTGTGTCTCTAGCCTCGATGGTGTGAGAAACTTTTTATTGCAGAAGAGAGGGATAAAGTGGGAAAAAAAGCACTGTTTAAAAAAAAAAAAGTCCATTGGCTTCATCAGCTTGGGAGCAGGAGGAGCAGGAGCAGTAAAGTACAGCATTGCTGGAAAGCTGTGGGTCTGCAGCTCATACATGCTCATTTGCTGTTGATTATCATGCCAAAGAAACTGTGTTTAGACCTAAAACTTGCTGCAGGAGCTTAATCAGTAAAGCAGCGATAGTTTAGGAGCAAAGAGCAGCACCGTGTCCTCTGCCCTTGAGGTTCAGGGACTGGCCTCGCTGGCTCCCAGCACTTCCAGCCAGGCAGGGTGGGAGCACGGTGGTTCCCTCGGGTTGGTTCGGCACTGGATCAAACACCGTGAAATATCTGTCTCATGCCTGACCACAAATCGTTATTGCTGCCCCTTGGGTAATACATTCTGTGGGGGAAAGAAGAGGAACAACAAAAATGCAAAATTCCGCAGACTTTGGACTGTTATGAGTATCATAAAAAAAAGTGGGGAATTGAGGAACGAGGAAGATAAAAGAGGAAGAAAGGAAGGGAAGATAATTTAAATGGACAAGCAGAAGCAGATTTTCAATCTTATCTGTTATACTTGGTAACAAAGTGGAGCGTGCCAGCCGGTCAATAGTGCTTGTTTGACCATCAGTGGGAAACAGATGATGAATTCATCTATAAGGAGATTATGGGCAGAACCAGCCTCCTGCCACAGCGAGCAGCTGCTGGGAGCTGAGGGCTGCCAGCCCAGCCTGACCTCGGGCAGTGCACAGGAGGCTTCGCTCGCTGCCCAGCACAGGCTGTTCGGGCAGGGCCACGTCCTTCTCCGCAGGGCACACAAAAGGCAGTGCCATTCGCCACTTAACACAAGGCATGGAGAGCGATAGTTCTGAAGTGTCACCAAATGTCACCTTTTCCCACGGATTTGCACTTGTGCTCGTTCTGCAGGGCAGGCTGAGCCTCACCGATTCAGCTCTTTCCTAGGCAGTGCCCCTCTCGCAGCACTCAGCGGTCGGTCCTCACCCTCCTGTCCCAGTGCCCCACATACTTTTCACACACGGGCTTTAAGGCACTCACCACCTGCCCCTCTAAGTGGTTTCACAGTGTTCAGCAGTTCCAGTTCAACAGAACGAAGGTTCACTGCGATAACATCAGCAGGTTTCCCCTGTGCATGGCACAGAATCTATTAACATTTGTTTAGGAAATATCTTTGTTTAGGAAAGCCCCCCCAGTCTCAAAAGCACGTGTTTTACAGCTTCAACCCAGCCCCCAGATGTAGCAATTTCCCCCGGGCCCAATTGCAAAACAAGCTGCTTTGGCCCTTGGCAGCCCTGCTCCCTGTCACAAGATTCCGGACTTCTAGTGGGCTTTTAAAGAAAGTTTTGGAAAAAGTTTGTTTGCACAGGCAATGCACAGAGCTCCTGCAGTTGGGGTTTGTTTTTTTTTCCTTTTAGTGTTGCACCTCTGTGGGAGTGGTTTTATATGATCTCGTACTGAAACATTTTGAATAATCTTTTCTGCAGAATAAAGCTTATTTTATTTCACTTTTAAATGGACAAATACCTCTACTTAAAATTCAAACATAGCTATTAATGCCACTCAACCAACAGCTAAAAAATCCCAACACTTTTATCATAATCAGGCTGTTTAATCCACTAGAGTTTTAACTCTACAACATTTGAAATGTAAGAAAAACATTTCAGATGCCTATTACAGCATTGCTGCTCTGTCATCAACTCCAGGTCCCAAAGGTTCTGCTCATGCAGTAAAACTAATTTAACTTCCATCAGGTGTTAAACAAGGCAGATGATCATAGCTAATAATTTCATAAAGATGTTCTGAAAATTAAATAACATTCACAACCCTTTCTGCAGGTACAGGGCAAGCCATGATATTCCATGCTACAATGGCGTTTGCATACGCATACATGTTTTAATGTCAGGATGCAAACTCCGTTTTGAATAAAGGGCTAGTTTGTCCCTGCCATGGTTTTTGCTTGGGCTAGAAACCATTGAAGTCTATTTGGGCAAGAAGGAAAGTTAAGCTATGCTTACTATTAAAATACAGAGATCAGACCATGAAAAATCTACCCATTAATTCATTAAACACTGAAAAACCTGTATTGTCTGCCTTCTAGAGTGTTCTTTACTAAGTAAAATCTTCAGGCAATCAGGTTTATGCATGACATCAGCAGAGATTAAATTGCTACACAGGATCACAGAGCACCTCAGCTCCTCAGCTCAAATCTTATTCAGCAGTACTATAGAAACGAATGAGCCAAACCCTGAAAACAGCTCAGCTGCTGCTAGAGGACAAACAGTTAATGCTCATCAGTTCCATGGCTCAGCAGAGCTGCTTCACAGCCAGAAACTACTTTGTCCAGCCTCAGTTAATCCACAGCTGCTGTGCCTGCTGGAGGTGAGTGCCAGCAGCACTGCAGGTGCTTGGTCCTGGTCAGACCCATCTGGGGCAGAGCCAAGGGCAGGGAGCAGAGGAAGAGACAGAAGTGGAAAGAGCCTCACGTGGGCAGTGACCCAAGTGGAGCCCTGTGCAGAGGATAAGCTCAGCTCTAGCTGGGCTGTTTTCCTGTTCAGGCTCCCTGGACTCTGTCAGTTCAGACCTACTGCTGTCCCACAGTCACAGCTACAGTGCTTCAGGCATGGGGGGAACCCTAAACCACCCCTGCCCAGTTATTTAAATTTAACAGGGGCAAAAAGACATCTAAGGGAAGGTTCCCAAGCTTTAGATGAGGCTTCTATCTATCTAGAAGCCAGATATCCTGGTGTTTTCCAGCTGGTAAAACAGAACACTGGAGTTCACATTTCCAAAATGATTCTGGTAACCCAATTACTGACAGTTGGAGTTTTTATAGTCCCTCTGATACACCAAAATGTAATGGGATGTTACTATGAACATCTCAAGTCTGAAAGATACTTGTTATTTGAATCTTTATTACTTCAATTATATCCTGTCAAAAATTCGGTTTTTATACAATGAAGACCATACATCTCACATAAAATACCATTTTATCCCCAGGGTTTGGGGTTTTTTTCCTGTCTGGAAAGATCCTTATTTCATGCCCCAAAGACAGCACTTGAATAAGAGAAAGGGTAGCTGGCTATCTTCCATTTTCTCAAGATGGAAATATGCTTGATCTGGCATGAAGAGCATCCCTATCCCTTTGTGAGATGAAATGATGGATTATTGAAGACACTGTGTAAGTGTGCACTGAATGACTTCATTCTGAGCCTCAGGCAGTCCAGAGGGATCATATCACTGACAAGACCAATAATCTGATCAGAAGAGCTACAAGAGTTCTTCCCAGCCACAGCAGAACAAACAGAGGGAGTGCTGTGCTCATTGTGCTGCTCAGGTCTACAGCTGACCAAATTAACACAACAAAAAGCACACCCATGCTTCTTCAGTTCCTCTCCGAATTAGTTTTGAGAGTCATACACAGACTGACTTACTGTGCAGAGGTTCCACATTTAGCTCAAAATAGGCAAAAGCCCTAGCAGTAACAACCTGAATTTCTGTATTTTGGGAAGATCTGTGAAATGAAGAAACCACAAATGTTTTGTGGCAGTCCTAAAACCACATAAAATCAGATCCAACCCATTTACAAGTTTTTAAGAACAACTAAGAGCACTGTCTCTTCTCTCTGGCCCTAGCAGAAAATAAAGCCTGAGAACTCAGCAAGAAAAGATAGCACAAAGCCAACAGGTAACCCAACAAAACAATTGAAAGCTTTTATTGTGATACCTCAAGTAGATACAATATAGTGAAACAACAAATGATGTACAGTATTGCTAGGACAAAACAGCAACACAGCCATGTCACCTGTAAAAGAAAGCGTTTTAAAGAGTTTAAGAAACAATGAGGCACAACTCAACTGCCATTTATGACTCATGCTTTAGACCTTAAACCACTTGTAACAGTCCTTTTAAAAGAAACCTCTGAAGCATCTGTTCCTTTTCCAGTAAGTGTTGATACTGCTGGTTGGCTTAACATGAGTCTCAGTGAAGTCCAATAAAGTGTCCAAGAAGTTTAACGAGAATTTGACAGCTTCTTCCTCTCATGGCCAATATCCAAGGCTGGAGATGACTGAAGTTTGGTCTGTGAGCCTGGAGGTCACTGCTGCTGCAATCTGGCTGCTGAGATGAGCGGGCAGAGGAGCCCTGTGAGTGTCACTTGGAGGGAAGTGTGTGGCCACCAAACCTGGTACTCGGCCTTGGGGAACGCTTGCACTGATCCACCAGTGGGAAAGACAGGTGACCTTTGGTTATGGGTGCAGTGGGGACTCAGTCAGAACCTCTGAAACCAGTTTTTAGCTCAAAGAAATGTCATACCCCTTATTACCCCTTCTCTCCCCTGAACTGCAAGCACACAGATACCACCCACACTGGTCATTATGCTGGATTTTGCTAATGGAGAATTAAGATGGAGCCATAACAATCTCCCTTCACACAGTTTGCCATTGTACAGCTTACAACCAGCAAGGGAAATTCATATCCTGGACCCTTTAACTAGCAGATAAAATCAAGATTACCAGGCTGTTAAAAGCATACAGCAGGAGTGGTTAGGTTGAGGAGTCAGCAATCCCTCACCAAATTCTGCAGCTGATTTCACAGCAAGTTTGCAACATGACAGAATTTTTATACATGGCAGCATTGCCTTTCAGTAATCAAAAAGGTACTTAAAGTAACCAGCCAAAGAAGAAGTCTAGGATTTGGAGGCAGACTCAGTCCTGGAACACCATTGTTACAAACCATTATTTTGGACCTAGACAGAGAATGTGTGGTCAGATTACTAAAGTCACACCAAATTATGATTAATTACTTTAGGACAGGCATGGCTTTAGAGGTTCAGTGGAAAAAAAAAAAAACTTTCAATACATGTACATTTTTGCTAGCAAATTCCTATGCATCCCAATGAACATTTCTTCTAAGCCAGCTCATAGTCAGTTCATTTGGTCCAAGAAAGAGCCAGCAAGAAACAAAGGTTCACAAAAGCTTTTTGTTACAATTTATAAAAAACAAAATACAAAATAAATGTTAAGACCAACAATAAAAATAACCAGTACAAGTAACAAAAGTGCTCAAGTTGGAGGGGAAGTAAACTTGCCCAGAGCAAACACATACAAACTTTAAATATAATCTTTAATATATTACAAAAATTGGTTAGAGGGAAAATGCTTTAGTAAAATTTTTTTTTCAAGTAAGTTTATTTTTCTTTCAAATGACTGCTAGAGGGTTCAGTGACCAGACTGACCTCTTCACATCAGCCAGCAGTCATTGCTATCTGGATTCAACTTTCACCAAAACCAATAACAAGAACGCTCTGTATCTTTATGAGGGGAGAAAATAATCATTGATGCTGCCAAAGAACATGGGAAGAAAATTCACATATTCCCTCAATAGAATGAGCCTCAAGAATTGTTACATGGCAGCATAAAATAGTGATTCTATACTAGTTCTACTCTTTACTCCTGCCAAGCATCCACTCTTAATAAAAGACCAAAAAGAATATTGCTTTGTTTGGTTCTCTTAAAAGTCATAAACATCACATATAGATTATTAACTCTTTATGCCAGTAGTCTGAAGCTCTATGTGCTAAGCACTTGAAGTCCCAACCTTTGGCATCAAAGTTAATTAAGGTTTTGGTGAAAATGTCCAGTTTGAAATATAAATAATGCACTGAAGAAAGAGGTTGAATTTCTAAGTAAGAATCAGACTGTGTTACAGACAGCATTAGCTTACTAACAGGAGATAGCCAAACTCCCAATTTTGGAGAGAAAAATCTTTAATACTTTACATATTTTCTTGAATTTAAACTCTCTCTGGAAAAGCAGCCATTAGTTTTGCCTTCAGTCCAGTGTACTGCCTCAGCAAGTCTGCAGGCAGGAAATAAGAAAAGCCCAAAGATACACGAACCTCACACAAGTTGTTCACAAGTATCAACATTGCAACAGCACTTAGAAGCCAACACAAACTTTTTGCTGACAGAAGTTTTAGTGCCTTCCTTGTTGGCAACAAATATTGCAATGGTGAAAAACAAAATCCCAAGAATTCCAGGCCAAAAAGATCACGAGACAGGCAGCACCAAAGCCCATCTTGCATCAATGACATTGTTAAAAATGAGACCTGATGTGAACAAGAAGTAGCAACGTGTAAGCCACAAAATCCAGGTTGAACATGACTGTATCACCTCAGGCCTCTGGACTGAAACCCAACAGCTTGAACTACTTCTCTAATTCTTACATTTTTAATTCATGGGTATCAATCATGACAACATCTGGCAGGCAGTTAAGCCAGCCTGCATCACAGAGAATGCGTACACCCAGGAGAATGCTCTTCTCACTCCTCCTCTACACAAAAACACTGGAAAGCTGGTTTTAAACAGTTGTATTGCCCCTACCCATTGGCATAATTTTTCATGTCTGACAATTTCTAAAGTGCAGCAGAGTTCAGAAAGCCTATGAGAGATTCCCAAAAACATAACAGCAGCAGCAGCACCTGTGACTAATTTCACAGGTGCCATATTAGAATTGTAATTGAGAGAAAAGGATTTCGTATTGCAAGGCTTCTGTATTGTTCAGTTATAGGACTTACGTAGTGTTAAAGGGGTTTTTTCCAAATATTTTGTCCTCAAGCATTAAAAGGATTAACATACAAAAAGTCTTTAGAGACTGTTTAATTTGAAAATAAGGTTAGCAAATTTATGTAGAGTGTTTCTTTCACAGTTGCTCAGTTTGCATACACAGATACCAACAGCTCCTATTGTGCATACACTTTCCAGAAGTTTCTCTCATTAACTGATTCCATTAAAGAAACAGCATGAGAACAAAAGAGAAGGTGAGTTTCATATAAATTTTTATTATAAAAAGGTACTTGGGGATGATTTAGCCAGCAAACCAGGAAACCCTTTCCCCACCCCCAAATTTTAAAAACTATCTTGCTATTTTATTTTATGAAAAAAACAAGTCAAACTTCCCTTCCCTCTTATTACTCCTCCTTTTCCTACAGGTACTATATTAATTTTCATGTCATAGGCTCTGGCCATTTCTCACAAAAATAAATATTTTTGTTCAAATGTAGCAGAAGCAGAAGACTTCAACAAGTTTCCTTGACATCAACCTCTTTGTCCAGTGCATTAGGACTACACAGTTACATGGAACCAGCCATAAAACTTTACTGATGCACAAGTCCCTGTTACTGACAAAGGTACAGTACCAAAACTTTGTTTTTTCCTAATATACCAACTAATTTTTTTTTCCAAAATAGAAGATGCATATATTTTTCTGTCTTTTTTAATCTTGCAAGCTATAGTTTTATAAATTTTTTTATCCAGCAAACTCCATAGGGAATATGTTGGTCTTAAAGGAACATACTCTATAGCATTATTGATTTAAAATCTTTCTATGTTATTTCATGAAGATACCAAACCCCTGGCATAACCTTTCCTAACAACTTGGGACCTGCTAACTTCAGTCAGTGCAATTGAAATATTTTTTGAAGTGAGCACTGTACCTTTAACCAATTCACCTACAAGATGTACATAGGTTGTGGTACACTCAAATTTAAAAAAGAAAGTAATAACTACAATACTGCATCCTCTTCACTGCCAAACACATCAGAAATTGCTACATATAAAAAAGCACCCCATCCCATACATTCTTTCAGACTGCTCAGGTACAGAACTTCTACAGGACTGGAGTGTAGGTGTTTAGGCAAGAAGCATGCACAGCAGAAGTAGCATTAAAGGCATAGGTCAGAGAGAGATGCTAACCAGTAAAATCCGTTTTCAATTAGTGAACTGTTTCTCTAGTCTGAGAGAGTTTAGAAAAAGGTCATCCAAAATGTTCCAAAACAACTGTTCACACAATAATACACGTACAAAAAGAGGGAACTTACACAAGGAGAAAAGGCAAACATGGCCTGAAATAGCCACTTACACTACACTACTCATTTGTGAGGTTTCAGAGTTCAGTGATATTCTCAGGGCCACTCTAGCCAAGCTCTTCCTTTAACTTTGCGTTAGTCTTTGTAAAGCCTGTTCCACAGAATATAGTCCAAACTGAAGGAAAAAGGTTGTGGTTCACTCCCAGCCATTGTCTTTTATCATGTGGGCAAGTTCAATGATAAATTTTCCTTCTTTGTATTTCTGACTGCTCTCAAAAGCATGTTCCTGAAAAGGAAAAAAAAATAATCAAGACAACACTGAATTAAACTGGGGAAATAAAGTATTTTAAACACCAAACTTGCATTAAAAATACAAACCAGGAGCCATTACAGTAAACAACCCATACTGGTTACACTGAGTAAGGTGAGGGAGGGAGGAAAGGGAGGCTGAAAAGCATTGAGAAGGAAACAGAAGCAAACTTCTCCTAAGTGGAATCAGCAGATCTACTGCACAGATCTTGCTGTAGAACTGCCCATGTTCTCTCACTGCTTAGGGAATTGCAATGCTTTTTAAAGTGAAGGTTAGGAAATGGCATGTTATGTGTGTTATTTCCTTATTCCCAGAAGTAATGAAAAGAGGGAATGTGAACCTCTTCTAAAGCTCTCCTCAACATTCATCATCACAGGGAATGCCTTCTGAAAACTTCTAAGATCTGAAGCTGCACTGAATCAGTGATAATCCTACATGCAACACCCAGAATCTGACATTTTCAAAACGTCAAACTTGCAACACAGCTGCAAGTACACAGGTAAATTTTCAAACAACAGAATCTAGTCCAGATTATTTGTAAACAATAGTCCAGATTATTTGTAACATGCTCAGTACCATTTATTTTAATTCATATTTTTGCTGTATAATATAACCAATTTTTGTAATCCAAGACTCATTCTGACAATTTCTCCCACCTGGTTTAGTGCATGTGTGCTTGGTAATCTTGCAAAAAGGTACTACAAAAATATTAGGTAGCTGTAATAGCACCTCTAACTCATGCTTGATTTGCAGTCCAGAATAAAGTTATTATCTGCTACAGCATTTCTGCAGATGCAAGGAAGCAAGACTGTATTAGTGCCTGATGTATACAAAAGCACCAGAGCTAACTCACCTAAGCTATCAGCAAAGGTACTACTCAAAGCCCTACTCAAACATCTGTGCTTCAACATACAAACATTTATTGGGGATTGAAGTGTATTACTTACATATTTCCATCCAAGAGTGGTTTTACAGTTTTCACAATAGATATCTGCTACAGCATGTAAACCTGTCAGAAGAACTCTCTCCTCTGCTGGACCACAGCCCACATTTACCCTGAAAAAAAAGGGAGAAATTACATTAACAGCATGAGTGTGTTTCTTTTCCTACTGTTCCCCACTTTCCTCCAGTGGACAAAAAACAGTTAAAAATGGTGCCTATCTTATTCAATACTGCTAAACTAACTTCCTCTGTTACACTGAGCAGAAGGACAGGAAGAGAAAAGGGGGTTGTTTTTTGTTTTTCAAGTGGCTGTGGTGTCACTGTTGGTGATACCCACTAACTCCCAGCAACAAAGACAGGCTAAATAAACTTCCAGAGAACAGAACATTAAGCAGTAAACTGGACACTTCTACAGTTTCAGGCTTTTCTTCAAAAACAATTTGAGACCTCTGTAATGGAAGTCTGTACCAGTGAATCAGCACCAACAGCTGAATTTAGAACCAGCTCCAAAATAGCAGCAAGAAAAAGGCCTCATAAATATTTCTTTGCTACAGATCAGCAGACTAAGCTGTGATGAACAAACAGCAATTTCAAAACAAAACATCCCATGAAGTACTGCATCAAGCTTGTTTCTTCCACAAATGAATCTATGCAGAAAACACAAAGCAAGACTAAATCAAGTTTTTAGACAGTTTTAAACAAGAGCAAATTTTGGTCATTTTTGCTGTTGTATTCTTACTATTAGAATTATATCAGAAGTCCCAAGTCCCCACTGAATGACTACATACTAAAAATTTCAAGGATCTACAATCAAATCCTTTGCAGTTACAGTTCCATTATCCTAGTAAAAAACAGACCAGGACACTCAACTGCATCTCTTTCTCAAAATGCTGCAACACAAAAAACTGCTGAAAAATAAAGACAAAAATGCAATCCTGCATATTAAAAACTTAAAATACACCCATTAACAAATGCAAAGAGCCTTCTGTCAAGGGAAGGACGTGCCTAATATTGCAAATATTAGGCTTGATAAGATCACAGAGACCTTTTGCCTCTAGCACATTTGCAATATTCAAGGTCATTTAAGACGTACCAAGTTTACTGAAACATTAACCTGTAAATGTATCCAACTATCACACTGGGAAATTCTTTATACCACAGCAGAGTTGTCTAAAGCAAATTTACAGTCACTCAATATATTGTGACTTCTGGAGTATCTCAGAATGGCAGCTCCTACTCAATAGTTACCATTACATACACAAAAGGAATTTCCCATTAACACACTCCCCTTATCTTTCAGCTCTTAGCAGAATTACTTATAAGATAAACTCATATATGTGCAAAGGAATGCTTCAGGACCAGCTCAGTAGACCTTTAATAACTATTGCTGGTGAGTAAAGCCAGCATTAAAAAGAACAGGGCAAAGTACAGCTACGTTATTTCCTACTGTTTTCCACTTGGGAAGCATAAAGTTACTCTCTGCAGGCGGTGTGCAGAACCACAACCACATACTTACACAGAATTGAAGAGGTAGGCTCGTCCCTGGCTTCCCTGGAAGGACTGCATTAAAAAAAAAAAAAAAAAAGAAAAAAAGAAATTGCACTTGTTACAAAACAAAAGAAGCCCCACCAAACAAAAAAACAGTTCCAGAAAGGGGTGTTAGTAAACATATAATGATAATACAGGTATAAATGATTTCAGTTATTTTAGACCAGTTCTTTATAGGAAAGCCTGGCCAGCCAAGTTTTCACCCACACTAGATTTTTAGCAATGATTTTATTTTACTTTGTCAAATGCTATTGCTCAAAATCAGACATCCATAATGCAAGCAAAACATACTTTTTCCCTACCCCTCTGCAAGATATCACTTCTCATTTTCCTAGACATCCTTCATGCTAATTGAAATAATCTGCTTTTAACTCAAAGGGAATTACTCCCATCTCCTCTGTCTTCCCCTGCTGCAGCCAAAAGATGATTTATTTCAATTTCATTGCATCATCTGATCAGTTTATAATTCACAGATAAGCTCAGCTTCATTTTAGTAAGACAACTGTTATCATCACATGCCTGAACACAGGCAGATGCTTTCAAATCTCTCACGTTCCTGATGGATTATGGACAAACGATGACTGTTAGACTTTCTTGGCTGGATCTAAACGAGTGCTGTAGCTCAGAGCAGTAGCACAGTTTTAAATTAAAACGTCTAATCAGCCACACTTACTGGGGGCTGGTTTGGCTTGTGGAGCAGTTTCAGTGCCTGGGAACTGCATGCTTGATCCTTCTGAACCAACTAAACCAGCAGCTCTTCTCCCAGGCACTCAGCAATGTTAATGCAGACACAGCCCTGAGCCTGTGATCAGGCTGTGAGCTGGGGACA
The DNA here is from genome assembly GCA_024500445.1 of Entomyzon cyanotis. NCBI lineage: Eukaryota > Metazoa > Chordata > Aves > Passeriformes > Meliphagidae > Entomyzon > Entomyzon cyanotis. The sequence goes on from JAKEPQ010000852.1 coordinate 7,741,489, forward strand.
TCCCGGGAGAACTTGTGAGCAGACCAGAGCCAGCCACAGGTGGAACATTCAAAACTTGTGTCAGACTCATCACTGCTTTCATCTGGTTCCTTCTGCATTGAATTGGTAATTTAGCCACAATCATTTCCCATCCAAACAGGAACACACTGGAACAGATTTCTTTCTTCCAAACTGAATTCCATTCTTACAAAAATCTGTCTTAATTCTTTTTTTCCTCCAACCTTTCCATTCTCTAACCTACTTGCAAAGAAAATTAACTACTTTATCCATAATGCAGAGAAAGTACAATTGTTTTTAAGAATCTCTGTATTTCTAGTGTTGAACATCACAGACCAACTTTTCAGAAGCCTGCACTAGATCAACATGCAAAGTTTTTGGAAGGAAAATCTCAACCTGAATACTTTTGCATGGTTTTAGTAACATCAAGCATGGAACCATAGGCAGAAGGTCCTTTTTGCAAAGGATTGTTCTTCTGAAATGTATTTCATTCTATCATTACAAGTCACTTGACAGTAAAACAGGTATTTTGCCAGTCTACCAACCAGCAATGCAACAGCAATAATTGTTCTTTTAATTACTCAGAACAGTTTGCAAAAAAAAAAGGAAAATTAAAATTTATACAAATTAACCCTTTTGATCAACATTAACCAGACTATATACTGGAATAAGGAATGTTTAAAGAAATCCATTACTCTGGACTACTCTAGGTAGCAACAGTGGCAGAGTAGTTATATACAGCCCTTACATACTTGTAAAATCTTGTATTAAGAGGAAAAATTCTAGTAAACAGTTTATAGCACTAGCATTTTATTACTTTAGCAACCATTTAAAAGAAATTTTGACAGAACATATTACTGCTCTCCACAACTGCTTGAAGGGAGGTTGTAGCAAGGTGGGGTCAGTCTCTTCTGCCAACTAACAAGTGACAAGACCAGAGGAAATGGCCTTGAGTTGCACCAGGGAAGGTTTAGGTTGGATACCAGGAAGCATTTTTTCACCAAAAGGGTTGTCCAGCATAGGAACAGGCTACATAGGGCACTGGTGGAGTCACCATGGACACACAGATGTGGGACTTGGGGACATAGCTTAGTGGTGGACTTGGCATTTTTGGGTTTGTGGTTTGTCTTGACCTTACAGGTCTTTTCCAAGCTCAGTGATTGTAAGGAGGTTCCACCTATAGCAAAGACAAAAGAGAAAGTACTGTCTCCACCTGCCAGAACTGCAAGTCTTATTTTTCACCAGGCAAGGAAAACCAGATAGGCTGTGCAGGACAGTGAAAGCTGAAACTTCAGGTGGGACTGACCCTGAAAGGAGAGACTCGCTTGAGGAAAGAGTCTGAACAGCTCTGCCAGAAGGTAATTTATCCTTACACCTGCCTTTAAAACAAACAAAAACCCCACCACTAGTTCAGTCCTCCTGAGATACTTAAACACACAGCACAAAACTGGGAGAATGGTGAACACCTACAGTCTGCAGTTCCTACAGAACAACCAGGACTCTCTAGACTAGAGCCAGTAACACACAGAGAATGCTTACTGTGGGTAAACAAAAACAACTCGGGTATATACTCCTAAAAATTGCCCATTAACAAATGAGTAACCTGCCTGGGTAAACAACAACACATTAATTTAGAGAAAACTACAGATGTGCAACTCCAAAATTTAAGAAAAGGCAAAGGAAACACTTAAAAAATCCTCTTATTCGTTAAGAAGTAAACATAAAACTAGAACTTCCTTGTTCCACATGCCTGAAATTATTAAACAGAACTTCCAAAGCCATGATGACCATGATATTTGGTTAAGCTACTGTAAAACTTCTTAAAGAAATTGCAGCCATTTCCCCCTGCTTTAAAAACATGTTGTGAATTACAATTCACAAATCCTTTTTCAAACTGCATCAAGAATTATTATCTATTGATCATGTGCTGGTTTCTCTATTTACACGTAATTACACATACCAATTGCATACAAATCAATGTGGTAGGTTAGGATTTTTTGTCTGGTTCTATATAATAATTTTTAAACTACTTATATGCCATACCTGAAGTTCCCCAGGAGGCTGGGGAAGAAAAAAAGACTCCAGAACAAATCAAGAGTCAGGAGACCTTCCAAACGATCTTACGCAATTATTTCTGCCAAGTTTATGTTTAGTCTTGACTTTGTATCACCTAACAAAAGCTCTCCTTTGACCCTGCATTTCTCAAAATTAAGCAGAGGGCAGTAACAGGATGCCAGGAATAGCACAAAAAGCAGCTCTTCCCCTCTCTTGTTTCATAAGCTGAAAAAAAATTCACACCAAATGAAATATAAACCACAGGTTGGAAAGCACTGCTTTAGTTGTTTTTCTTTTCCTAATATATTTTTAAAGATGACTTGACTTTTTTGCACCCTTTGCTTTGTTGCCCTAGATACACTGTATTCTCCTAAGCTTATTTTCCCTCAGAAATGGCCTTTACCTTCCAATTTTCAGGATTTTCAAGGCAGAGTAGAGGGAGAAGCAACACAGAACATTTTCCTGTGACAGTGACTGTAGAAAGAAAGTCTGTTCACAAACATCCCACTGTGAAAAGCTCCTCCATTCCAACCTTCTTCCCTGTTCCCAGAGTTTGACTGATTCATTAGATAACACCTTTTCTTACCTACACTCATGTTTAGAGGCTAAAGATTGTATTTACATGCCACAGAACACTTGTTTCTTTGCCCAGCTGTGATGACCAAGTTCCTCCATGTTTACATCACTCAGATAACTCTACAGGAACCTGTAGCAACCTGTGGAACTGCATTCTGGAACAGAGAACGTGGGCCCAGGCAACTCAGACTTCCCTTTAAAACCAGTGTCCAACCACATCATCTGTGTTTCACTGAGCACTGAATGGTCTGCAGTGCAGCCATGCAGAACTCTTATACACTGACTGGAGTAAAAGCACTGCGAAGAAATCAATTTTTAAATTCCCCATGCCTTTTAATTGTTATTATGAATCTCTTGTCAGCACATGGCAGTCACAGTTTCTTATTCACATGAACAGCCGAGATTTTTCTCCCCAAAAACTGTATTCAAGCACCACAAAAAGGTTTATCTGTCACATATGCATTCTCCTAATCACAGAATATTAATATGTAGGCTTCCACCTACTAAAAGGTGTAAGGAAGATTTATTATCAGAGCTCTACTTTCTGATGAATCCTAATACTAGAAATTAAAAGAGGACAACTCAGTTTGGCACTTGAGCTGCTTGCTGAGCTTGTAACTTAGCTATAAACAGAATATTTTGCATAACCAGAAAAAATTAATACTGAACACTCGTTCTTACCAGCACTAGGTTTCTCACACTCTGCACTGCATGATTCAGTTACACTGATATGAATTTTAAGACTGACAGGTTAAATGCCTTGTGTGTCAATTCCTCAAAGAAAATGAAAGAAAATATTTTAAATGGCAGTGTCAAGGACTAACAGGCAAAACTGTTCAAACCAGTCTCCAGACAAACTGCTCTTGGACAGAATAAACACCACCTATGCAAACACAAACTCTTACTTTGCAGCATTTGTTCAGCACTCCCAAGATCACAAGTACCATACATAAACCATAACTGAAGCAGAACATTCTATTCAAACTGAGTCTTGAATATGTCTTACCCAGTAGAGAGGAATTAGAAAAGAGTGGCAAGCGTGACCAACTCTCATCAATAATGACTAACAGCAACCAGGATTTTTACTTAGAAGCTGGGCAATTTATCAGTTCAGCTAATATCTGCAGTTGAACTTTAAACTTGCTATAAGGCTGCTTTTTCATGGTCATCAATTAATAACACTGGATTGATTTATGAGTTAACTTATTCCTTTGACTAGCTGTCCATTTATACAGAAAGATGTACAAGATCAATCATGTTTTCTTCTTTCAGCACAGCTGAAAGTATCTAGAATGTCTAATAGTATCAGCAATAATGTCCAACTGTGCTTAGAAATGACAGTAAAGTCAAGTGCAAGAATAGTTTGGAACTAGGATCTTTTCAAGTCATCTGACAGACTCCTGTCACCAATACATCAGGTAGTAAAGAAGCTTTATACATGTTTCACTTGTACATACCTGCAGAATTAGGTACAATCTATGCTTGTAAATTAAACCCACCCTCACCTCTGACACCAGAATTAGCTGTTATACCCAGGAGGAAAGGAAATATCAGTCGAGCAGAACATGTATTTACTGCCCTAAGGCATAGCTGAAGGTATGGGTGGGGGAAGGGATGCTGCTGAAAAGCTTATGCCATCAATTATTCCCCACAGATGGGATTAGATTGCATGGCTAGAGATCACGCTCCACAGCAAATATCCAGGGAAACTGCCATCTTAGCATGTATTAGGGGCAAGGCAGGAGTTATTCTGAGCAAGTCCCAGTAAAATATTAAAGAATGAAAATGAAGGAAGTCCAAAGGTTTTCATTTGGTTTCATTTTCTTGTGTTTCCTTTCATTTGCTGGAGTTCCCTTTACAAGCTAAGACAGTTCAACCTGAATCAGTTCTCTGAACAAATAAGCAAATTAAGGAATTACAGAAAATAGTATTTGTAGGGGCAGAATTTTTAAGGTAAACCAGAAACACAAGTTCTCTGATGTCTGAAATTATCTTCCCAGCAAGATCTATCACAGACTGTAAGGATATCCTCTCACTTCAAGATTTGCAACAGAAATCCAGAACATTGAATTCAACATAAGCTACAAAAAAAAAATTATCAGGGGGAAAACCCCCACATTTGTTCCATTTGGTATTTCCCTCACATCCTACTCCTTGATAATGCAGATCACCAGAGATACTGCTGCTCAGCTGTTTCCTATGCAAGTTCTAGAAGACTCCATGATAAATATGAATTTTTTTTAACTTCATTTCCATTCATTTATTTACTGAATTTAATAAAGCAAGTTTACAAAGCCCAATATGTAGAGAATAACCTTAAAAAATGCTACCCCAAAAACTGCATGCCTGCAAACCTAGCAAATTATATTTCCCCAAAGTGAAGATTTTGTCAGGCAGGACAAGTTGTCTTGACCTATGCAGCATCTTGAATGGATTTCAGAAATAATTATGTCAAAATACACAGAGTAAAACACTTCCCTTGCACTTTCCAACTCCTTTAAGCCTTCAAATCTATCCTTGGATGTTTTCCAAAGATTGCCTCTCTTTCAAAAACTAGGTTCTTCCCCCAGAAGAAAAGAAAATGAACCTAAAAACCTAGAAGCCTCTTGGAGAAAAAAATTATCACCAGAATGTTTATTAAATTATTGAGGGAATGAAAATGGCCTTCAAGCATTCATACAACAGGCCCATCTTTCCAAATACTCATTATATCATACGCAAAAGAAGATTATAAATTGAACCAAGCTAAACGCAGCATATTTACCTAAAAACAATAAACTCTTAAAAAAAATTCTTCTTGATCTCGTCAGTTAAACAGTGGAGGACAAAACCACAGATTGCTAAGCAAGGCTAAAAATGTTTTAGCATCTATTTAGGCTGAGGACTCTTCCTTCTCATCTATAATAGAAGAGCAGTCATACTGAGTGCCTTGGAGAACTAAATTTAACCACCAAGATCATTCTTTCACCCACAAGGTACAAGGATTTCCCAGTGCAGTCAATAACAGTTACATATATATATATATGTATATACCTTTATGTAGAATTCATTCTTGAAAACATTGACACATTTAGTCTTGTCTGTGCCTTCACATGACTTTTTTCCCCTCTGGTCAGATATGCTTTGCAAGGAATGAGACAGAAGAAAGTGACAGCATTTAAACAGAGATCTGTACAAAGTAATCCAAATTCTCTCCATTCCCAGGAACTTACTTCTGAATTGCTCTAAGAGCAGCAAATATGTAATGTTTTGCTGAGGCCACACAAGTGGCAACCTCCCCTGTACCTCAAGGAGTCTTGTAGAAGTTTTCTCTCAAAATTAAATTATGTCTGGATTTAAAAAAATTATTTACATATACGGTTTGGTCACTTTTTCTGTGCTATTGCACTTTGAAGTCTTCACCAAAGAAAAAATCCAGCACTCACAGACCTGTTAGCAATGCAAATCAATCATGTCCAAAATGTACCTGACACCACCTCACACTTACACTTATCTCAATTAAAAGTCACCTAGAGTTTTTTAGTTCTCTTACTACATTATCCTTCAAATCAATGGTTGCCCCAAGGTAACCTGGGAGTTCTAAGTTATTATGGCAACTGTTCATATATGTGTGCATGTGTCCAGCTGTACAGACTCATGTTTGCCATTATCTCTGCTGCCAGTGACCTCCCAATTTGGGACTCCTAATCTCAACCAGTCTTCCTCCCATGCCTTCCTCAGGTTCCTCCCCAGCTGCAGAAAACACCAGAGTGTTTTCAGTGTTTATTACAGAGTAAAAGCATCTAGAAATGTATGTTCTAACCACTAACATCAGGTTGATTTTGACACCGGGCAACACATCTAGTCCTTTCACAGCTGCAGAGAAAACTAAAACCACAACTGAATTCATTTGAGCAGGTAACACATTGTCCTGTCTCATTAGTCTGTGTTTTCATTTCTAAGCCATTGCCAAGACCCCTGGTTGCCATTTTATCACCAGCAAGGGCACAAGAAAAAGAGAGCTTTGTGATTAATTCCAGGGCAAGAAAGAGATCCTGCTGCTCAAACAGAACAGAAATAAAATGAAAAGGTGATTCGTGTACGCTGCCATCCTTGTCAGAAAATTGACATCAACAGTTCTCAAAAGCAGAAGAATTGCAAATCTGTATTGAAGTGGGGTATTCTGAGGATCAGAATCAAAGGGATGATTGACAGAAATATGCAACACCTTTGGTTTTCCATGACAGACCAACATTTAAGAGAAACACCACTCATTCCACAGCACAGCTTATCTTTTCATCTTCAAGTCAAAAAACAGTACAGTGTCAGGTATAATAAATCCTTATACCTCAAAGCACATTAGAAAGCCAGTTGGAACTGCTTTAAATTAGAAGTGCACCATGTACTTTGGTTCATTTCCCCTGACTGTACATGAAGAAGCAACAACCACCATGAACCCAGGAAAGACAGCATGGGGGACAACCCCCAAAGGAAGCAGCTACAGCCAGGCATTAAATAAACACTGTTTGCCTTCATCTGCTGCACAGGACCTGTGGCACTGGGGTCTGGAGGGAGATGGTATAGGAAGCGTCTGGAAGAAAGTGAGAATCTGCAACCAAAAACTGTATTTAGAGAATGTAACACAGAGCTTTAGCTTTGAACTAGGCCTTCAAAGTGAGGCAGTGGGAGGAGGTCAGGTTGAAATGTCTAAGTCTCTACACCATCAGTAAATCCAGACCAGCCCAGGAACCACACTGTTCTTAATTAACTTTACACAGTATAGAATCAACAAACTTTTGGTTTGGGTTTTTTCCCTGCATCTGGGTAGTTACAGTAACTAGGATTCTAGATATGTTAAAAAAACATATCTCATTAACGTAAGTTCATTACACATAGTATGCCTCAATGAAGGCACTTTAAGAGAAGTTCAGAAAGAAAATCAAGTTTTATTTCCACCCTCCACCCTCCCCAGGGCCAGCAATACTTATTTTTAATGATCCAAGTCTATATACTGCTTTGCAATTGTTTCCATCAGAAGAACTTCTCTGATGTTCAATTACACAGAGCTTCAGCCTAAGGAGAGTAGGTTTTTCAAAGCTATGTCCCAAATACAAGTACAAGAGATGACAAATGTTCTTTTTATTTTACAGACATACAAAAAAAGATACCTCACATTCAAATGTATCTCTCATTACCACACAGATTTAGACAAAATAAGTCAAAAAATCTTAAACTAACAAAATATGGATCAGCTGTCAAATAAGCATATGGTCAACCTGCAAGTACAAAGACTTTTGTGTCTTCACCCAAAATCAAGAAAGCCAGAAATAAAGCAGAATCCACCTCTAACACCTTTCCAACACCATTAGAAACAACTTAGAAGTAATTATTTCTATTTATATTTACCAGACAGATTTTTTTTAAGAGTCCTCTATGTTTTCTTTGAATTGAAAATTTGATTCTTAATGTTTGAAATTACTTATGAAGCTATAAAATGAATACATTATTTGCTTAACATATTCAAAATATTCTGTTGACCAAAGCTCCCAAGACCTTGGAGTAAACTGGCAGATGTGATAACTGTGGCAGCTTGGTTGACATGCAAAAATCTAAGTCCAAAAAAATAAGAGCTTCCTATTAAATATATGCTTGGATTCCATTTTCTTAATGAATTAATACATCCCATGAGACACAGCAAGTGAAGTTTCTTTCTTCCTTTAAGTATCTACAACCTGAAGTTCAGGAAAGATTAACCCCTCCCAGTATTTTCTGGCCCAGAACATGAAGTGAATAATGAAGCTATGAGTGCTTGCAATTTAGAATCCACTGGTGACAAAAACACCTCTTATGCTCAAATTCTGACATAAACATGGAAAAAAAATTAAATTCAAGTGCAAGTTAAAAATTGTATGGGGAAAACCCATGATTGCCTGATAGCCCTCAGATAAGCAAGCAGGTATACTTTCTCCTCACCCAAAGAAAACCTAAATTCAGAAGCAGCACCATTCTCAACCCTTCGCATCTCTTCAGCACTAAAGAGCAGCATTACCTTAGTGCTGCTGAACACACAAATAGGCAGAAGTAACCAAGAGACCTTTTAGTGGCAAACCTTTTATGACTAACTTTATTTGACAAAATAGTTATATAGAGAACATTTTGTATTAAAAGCCTTGAAAAGCAACTGAAGTGTTTTCTCCAGGACACCATTAAGAATAATTTAATCAGGAGTTTGTTTGAAGGAAAGAATGAACCAGTATGTCAAGTATTTATCCCAAACTTCAAGCTTTCCTACATATTTCATACATTGCAAGTCTTGGCTTCTTCTAGCAACATGAAAGAAGGGCAGGCCTAGCCTGTTTCAACGTTTCACCTATCCTTTAAGCTTAGACAGTCCAACTATTTTGAACATCTCTGGCTAATCATATTCCTTAGAAGCTGGTAGACAGCAAAAGTGTATTTACAGACTCCACATAACACAAGTGGGACACTCTAGAAACAGACAGTTTTGTGACCTTCAGTCCAACAGAGTGAAAAACAATCTGTCTGGAATAACCATAACCAGAATATTTTCCCTACCCAGAGATCCATGCTTTCTTCAAACAGTTTTCCTTAGTAGACTTTTCAGATACAACAGCTCACATTTATTACCCACCTGACAGCAGACACAGGCTGTTAACATGGAGAATATATTAGATCAACCTCTATGTGACATTCAGAAGCTTCCAGAATATATCCAGTTCTCAGTACACAACATGTATGACCCAAGAGTGAACCCAGGGAAGATACTTTGAAGTATGCAGCAATTTGCATCCCTTATCTACTGGGAGTGGTGTCACAGTGACAACCATTTTGGTTAAGAAATAATTCACGAGGTCTCTAAAGAAACCACTTGCCTTGGAGATCAATTCATCGTGATTGGCGAGATGGGCTCTGCAGTGGATACAGCTGTAGGTTCGATGACAGTTTGGCAGGTAAGCCTGGAACGTTTTTGATTTTGTCATTTTTACCATCTCTGCTGGTGGCTCCTCACTCAGCTCAGGGCTGGCACTTGAAGAATTACAACTTTGCTGAACTCGCTGACAAAAGAAACACTGGAATATGCAAGCAAAAGCCGTTGTTGTTCTGGAGTGTGTGTGGCACTTTCCACACAAATGACAGAAGAGAAACAGTCACAACCTGTGGGTGAAAAGAGCAGAACAATTAGCAGCTTACAACAAGACCAGAGTTAACTTGTTATTCAACAAGTCCAGCCATAAAGCAAAGCGTTATTTGGAGCAAATGCCTGGCTGCACTACAGGCCCCTTTCTCTAAGGAGCTGCGCAGTTCAAGTTCCATTCAACACAGCAAAAAGCAGTTCTGTTCCACTAATGGCTTCTACTCCATCACACTTCTAATGAGGGATGAGATTCAAACAGTTCTCAAACTGAACAAACAGAAACACAAGCACTTTCTACATTATAACAGGTGTAGTCTTTGAGACATCCATGCAGAAAATCACAGTTAAAAGGTAAGGAACGAGAGAAAGTTAATTGTCTTTGAAGTTCTGGTGGTCAGCTTAAATATAGCAAGTGACAAGGCACCTTGGAAAGCACTTGTTCTGTCCAACAGTAAATATATCTTTTTATATTTACACTTCAGTTTTCAGCAAAGATCTTGCACTATCACATCTGGCTTTAAGTCAAATACCACGTAAGATGCTGCCACCCTATTCAGGGATCCTGTCTACTCCTCTTTCAAGCTCTGCAGAATTATGCCTTTAGGCCAAGACCTTCTTGACTGGTGTCCTGATGAAAGCTAATTAGGTACTTCCTCACTGTACCAGAATAGCCTTAATGGAAGCTACCAAACCCACAATCTGATACTGAAGCTAAATTCTGCACAGAGAACACCCAACTGCATCCTTAATCCTCAAAGTGCGTTCCAGAGACATTTCATGTCAGAGCATGCCAGACCCTCCTGCTAGGCTGGAAAGCAAGGCTTTTTAGTTTGTCTGAAAATTAAACAGATCCTAAGCAGTGATAACATCTACTGGTCTGTCAGAGGCCAGCAGTTCCCAGGCTATATATGCACCGTGCTAATGAGCACTCCAAACACTGTGCAGTCACTTATGTCATCGGCTGTCAGGTGACTGACTGGCAGAGTAGGTCAATAGCACAAACAGAAATGAGAGACAATATAAGGAATTTGCAGTATGTTGATCCAGCTAAGCACATGCAAATTACTTATCATGGTTGCAAACTATGTGCAGGGCAGCAACAACCACTCTTGGAGCAGTAGGATACAGGTAATACAGCTTGAGCAGATAATGAAAGCCACATAAATTAAAGACTGTTTATAGGAAGCAGTCACTGTGCTTCAAAAGAAGCCTTAAGAAAGCAATCTGTACAGCAGGGCTAGCACATGAGACAACCAGAGCAAAACTTGAAGGGTTTTCGTTTAGATATTTTTTTAATCCTAAGCAGGAGAAAAAAAACTCCAACTACTGAAGGACTTGCTACAAAAAAAATTCTTACATGAAGAATTGCACAGATAAGCCACAAACAAGACATGTAACACAACACAGGCAATCCGACAAAAAACAAAAAAGCAACAACGGGAGCCAGCTGCCATCCAAAGCATGGATCCACACATGAGAATGACTGGGAAAACATTTGATAAGGGATACATTTATATGTTTGAAGTATTAAGCCATTTGGCATGAAAAACAGAACTTAAATATTAATAGCAATTTAAACAAATATTATATACTTAGTGTCCCAAGATAATTTAATTAACTGTACAGGAAAGAATAATTACATTATTTATGAAAAACAGCTCACTTTTGTAGAACAGCTAGATTTGAAGTCACCTTTATTAGAAGTAAGATATTATATGAAGAAAGTGACATAGGAGCAGGAGGTTCCTATTAAATTCCCTGTTTGAACTCAATGTTAGATACAAATCCCATTTAGGGTCACAGAAATAGACAAAACCAGAACAGAACAGGGTTTCAGAATGAAAGGCACCACATGCTAAGATGTTTTGACTTTGGCTTAAATTAAACCCTTTCCATCACTAATTGAAACTCAAGTTCATTCCCTGCAAAAGTTCAGTAGGTGCAGATGTGGCACTTGGGGATGTGGGTTAGTAGCCCAAGTAGTAGCCTTGGCAGTCCTGAGTTAACGGCTGGACTCAATGATCTTAGAGATCTTTCCTAACCTTAACAATTCTGTGATTCTGAATGTAAAAGGAAAATCATTTTCATCAAGGCATTCCTAGAAGTGTTTTTAATTCACACTTCTAAAGGCAATCTGGACTCTTCCAGATTTAGTGTAGCAGGTTCTTCAGCTACAGAAATTAGAAGAACTCCAAAGCTCATCTGACAAAGCTGTGTTTGATATTGCTCTGTTCAAAAAGACAACTCCGAGTGTTTGATATACACCATAGGAACCACAGACTCGCTGTGCCGTTAAAGGCACGATACAAAACAAACCATTTCCTAGCTCGCTCTAACAATGGTGAATAAATCCAGCCTCACTTCCCTCTCATAGTTACGAGCAGTTCCTCGGGCTGCTGCTCATTATTCCGCACACAACAGAGCAAAAACCTGAACCAACTACGTCTTTCTCATTCTTTAGCCGCGGCACAGTCCGTGCCTTAGTCCTGCGCAAGGACAGGCGTGTCTGCCGAAGCTCTACGTGCGTTCGCACCTACCCGTGCGGCGCGCAGGGGCTGTGCGGGCCGCAGGAGCGGGCACGGCGATCCCCGCCCGCCTCTCCGGGCTGCCCGGCTCTGCCCGGCTCTGCCCGGCTCCGCCGCCCCCGAGCCCCGAGCCCCGCGGGGTGCGCGAGCAGCGGCCCCGTCCCGCCGCCCCTGACGTCACCGGGGCGGGGCGCGGGGCGGCCAATGGCGCGGGGGGCGGCCCCGCCCGGCGCGGGTCCCGGATGTGTAAACAAACACCCCGGTCAGCGTGGCGGGGGGGCGATCCCGCACGGGCCGGGCAGCGCCGGGGACACGGCGGCTTCCTGCCGCGCGTGGGGCGGGAGGGCATGTGCCAGGAATCGGCCTCTCCGTCCTTCCTGCGGGGCTCCAAGAAAGGAGCGACATGAAATACGCTTAAAAAGTCTTTGGGCAGCTGCACAAAGCCGGACGCAGCCTGTGCACGCACTCTCAGTAACCTGCGGTGAGCTTACTCCAGCAGGCAAAAACCTCCGAGTTAAAGACTGAGCCACATGAGCCTCATTTTCACCTTTCACGTACCGGGAAATAACAAGAGAAAAGAAGCGCGGAGAAAGTTACCGGCTGACACGCCGCTCCCCGGCCGGGAGGGAGCCGCTGGCCGTGCGCCTGCAAGCCCTTTCCTCTCTCACGCCGGAGCACGAAGCTGCCGCGGCGGGTGACGCCGTCGCCTTTCTCTCCCCCCTGCAGCGATTCCCGCAGGACAGCGGCTCGTTCTCCGCCTCTGCCCGCCGGCACGGCCACCCGAACACGGCCCCGCGCCGCTCCCGCTGCTGGCTGCGCGCAGGGACCCACCGCGCCCGGCCCCGCGCGGCGCGGGGAAAGCACGGGGAGACCCCACCGGCCCCGGCTCGCCGAGCTCAGCCTCGCCCCCCTCAATTATGTAAACCGCCCTTACCCGCCCCGCACCGAGAAGGCTGCGGGCAGACAGCGCTGCCGTCATTTCCAGGCGCTATAAATAGCGCCCGAGCCTCCTCCCGCCAGCAAAGTTGCCTCGGCGGCCCCGCGCACACGGGAGACCGCGGCCCCCCGGCCGGGGCGCAGCACGGGGCTCCTCTCGCAGCCGCCTTCCGCCCGTCCCCCCCACCCCCCCAGAAAATAAACCCCAGCACAGGGAAGAGGGACCGCTTGCCGCCCGCTCGGTACTCACCGCTGCGCCGCGCCGACTCCGCTCCCAGCCCGAGCTCCGAGCGGCCCCCGGGCCCCTCTCCCTTAGGGGGCACGGGCAGGAGGGGAGGCGGGACCCCCGGTCCTCGCGCGGCGGGCAGCGAGAGCTCCGCGCCGGGCCCTCACCGAAAAACAAAGAGGGGGGAAACGGGGAGGAGGGAGAACACGACGGTTTCCCTCGCCTCGAAGGTACTGTCTCGGCGGCGGCCGCCGGGGGGTCATAGACAGGGTCCGGGCGCGCGTGTGCCGCGCTGAGGGCCGAGGGGCGGCCGAGGCATCGTGCCGTGCCCGTGCCGTGCGCTCCGCCCGGGCTCCCGCTCCCACCGCCGCCGCCTTTGTTTTGCTTTGCCCCGGCCCGGGGGCGCAGCGGCCGTTAAACGCGCTCCCCCCGCCGCCGCCAGCCAATCGCCGCGCGCCCTCGCGCCCGCGCGCGCGCGCCCCCGCGCCCGGCCCCGCCCCTCGCGGGTTGGGGGGCGGGCAGAAGCGGCGCGCGCCCCTCCCCTCCTTTGCCCCCGGCTTTGTGGAGGAGGAGCGGGCTCCGGGCGGGGGGCGGGGCCAGAGCGAGCGGGGGTGCGTTTCGGGCGTTGGCTCCGCCTCCCCGCCTGGCCACGCCCCCCGGCCGCTGTGCGCGCGGCGGGGCGGGGAGGGGGGCGCGCGCGTGCCGCTGGGCGCGTGCCGCGAGCGCCCCCTCCCCTCCAGCCCTCCGGCGGGTCGGGCTCGCGGCGGCGCGCGGCGGGAAACGGGCGGCGCGCGCTCGCTGAGGGCTGGGGCGGGCCGGGCCGTGAGGGGAGCGGCGGGACGGGAGCGGAGCGCAGCGAGCGTGGGGTGACAAAGGCCCTGCCCAAACAGCCCCTTCGGTGCTGGGCTTCGCCGGGCGCGGTTTCCACGTGAAGGCTCTGCAGTCGGCAATGTCGGATTGCTCAGAGTTTGTTTGCACGCCAGAAAGTATTTGTCCTACAGGAATCAGGTAAAACCCTAGGAGGTGGCACTGGTCTGGTAAAACTTGAGTGCTGTAGAAAAATCATTAAGAAAAAAAAGGCCAGTTGGAGGCTGAAAGACAAGTAGGATCGCTTGCAGCTCTTGATTCCAGAGAGAGAGAGTTTGGGAAAAGCTCATTGCTTATAAAGAAAAAATACACAGGTTTTATGGTATAAAAGGACAACTTTCAACATTAGGGAACCAAAACACAACTCCCATGCAAGTAGTTTCCCAAGTATTCGAGGTCTGTTGGCAGTGACTGTGTTTTTCTGAACAAAGTCAATAAAAGCCAGCCCCTGGTTTATTTTGGCTGTACCCTTCTATTTCCACAGAGAAGGAGTGTAGGGACACAAACTGCTGGAGCCTGTGACGAAATTGTCATTTACGCTGTACCCCCGGGCAGGGCTTGCTGTCATCCTGCTAACACACACCATCAATAACATGTTTGTCGCTTCCTTTCCTTGTCAGTCCTGACACCCTTTTTTTTTTTTGTTCCTAATCTTTATCAAGTGGTTTGTTTTCTTTACCCAAGGGGCTTTGGTGCTTAGTGGAATACTAGAGAAAGAAATCCATAACAATTCAGCTAGTGGCTATGATCAATAAGCCCTGTGCTAGTTGGTTTTATTCTGCCTATGAATATTTTAATATTCACATGTTTATGTAGTTTTTTTGTCACATCCTTCGTCTTTTTTAATGACAAATTAATGACCAGTCTTGAATGGTACAAAAAAAGCCACGCTTGCACAGTAAAGAAGAAATATGCTTTGTTAAAACAGCAGGAAACAAAAATCTGTGATAGTATTTCCAGCAGGGCTTTTATTGCAATTTTCCAATCATGTCTCCAGCTCCAGTGCTGGAAGCTGTAGTCTTGTAAAAACAGGAGAAAGGTGACAATCCTTTGGATTTACTTAGCTACCCTTCAGAGCGCACCAAATCCAGCTTCCTAATCCAGTCCCCACAAGACGAATTAGATGAGGCGTATGCTAAAGACAACATAATAATTGGAACCGAAAAAGAAGCAGGATGATTGTAGCATAGTTTGATAGAGAAATTGCATTAAATCTAATGCGGTGCATATTTAGCAATGAGCAGAAAGTCATGGTACAAACAGTATTGATCTCTGCATTGCCTTCCCAACCCACGCAGGGAGGTGTCAGTCCAGCTAAGCCATGACTGACACCTCTTGACTGACTGGAACCAGAGAGGTGTCAGTTACGACTTACATGCCCTGACATCTCCCTGGTTCACTGACACTGCTCCCACACACCCCACAGCCCCTGACCCTCCAAGGCAAGGGTGTCACACATGCTCAAGCCTCCAGGGGTCACGGCTGCACAGGCTCCTGATGCTGTCGCACCTCTCACGCTCTCTAAAGTCCTGATGATGCTCTGATTCAGTACAAACTCAAAGCAGCACAAACCTGGCACTCTTAGTGCTGCTGTGTCTGCTTTTCTACGGGTATGAACACAACATCAGGGTATTCTCTTCTGTTTACCTCAAGAGACCTGCTGTGATCTCGGTTCAGATGTTAGGAACTGACCAGGTTACACAGAATTGGGAATTAAAGTCTGCAGGACAAATTTAAAAATAACCAGCAGTCCAGTGTGAAATGTAGAAGTGACTCTCCTTTTCGGAGATGACAAGATGGACAAGGGGGAGAAAGAAGTGTCTGTCATTCAGCAAGGACAGCAAAGGATCCTGAAAGCTGAACAGTGTTTCCATTGTTTTAACACAAGCTCCGCTTCTCTACTGAAAGATCCAAATGACAAGGACACTGAGGGTTTCTTTCTCTTCACTGTTTGTTTCCCTAGTAACAAATACACAAGCTGCACTGTTAGATACCATCCTTTTCTCTCTCTCTCTTTTTTTTTCTTCTTTTTTTTTTTAAGATAGAGACATATCAAGGATGTATTCAGTGCTTTCAGTGGTAGCAGGTTAAGGTTGATTGTACGAGTGAACCTCTGATACAGCATGATGTACTTCAGAGTACTGCATGTAGTCAGTGGAAGAGACAGTGAAATAATTTTAAAAGCATGGAAGAAAAATGCTTGCATCTTGATGTCTGGATCATTCCTTCCTTTGCTTCTGCAGGATATGTTAAATCTCAAAAGTTTGGAGACTAACCAAATTTCATACTCTAGATTCTCTGTGTTAGTTGAAAGAAAATCACTGAAAGAAAGAAGAACTATTTTTAAAAAGCTAATTTAACTACTTTCCTATATGTTTGCCTAAAATGCAAGCTTACTAATGAAAAACAAAAAATCTGATCTTGTTTTCTCAGTTACTCAGCTTTGTAACACTGTGTTCTCCAAAGTTCTCCAGGGAAAAGAAACATGCATCTTTTTCTTGGGATATGGCAGCAACTGGTCTAAAGAGTATAATCTAGAAATAACTGACAAAATTAATATCAAACACGAAAACAGAACATTAGTATTAATTATAAACCAGCTTGTTGCTAGGTCATAAATTATGCTGGTATTTGTCACAGTGTATTTCAGTTACTTGTCTGGAACTGCCTGTGTAGGGAAGTGTTTCAGGTGAACAAATAAATTAGTATCTTTTCATTTGGGATGCTCTCTAAAATCAGTAGAAATAGGTTTTAAATTGTACCACTTATGCCAATATAAAACCAGCAAACCCCAAAAAGATGCAGTGAAGCTGCATCTTCAGTGGATCAGGGAATATCAAGCAATATGATCAGCTGTCCTGAAACACTTTGATGTCTCAAGCTACCCTCAAGTGGAGAATAGGCAGAGGAATTTGTTTGGGGGCTATGACTCAAACAAACCTGTATTGTGATTGTTATGTGATGTAGACATCTGCTCATATACATATAAATGGATGTGATGAGGAAAAAAGGCAGAATCACCCAGAGCTCCAGATCCCTAATTCAGGAGAATAAATGTTCTCTCTATCAGAGGGCTGAAATATACCCCACTGGAGAGTGATTTGTCATCAGCAAAATCTGCATTGCTCTGTTCATCCCCACCATCACTGTGAAAGATGTGCTTTATCTCTTGTGTGACTTTGGAATAGCAAACCCAGATTTTAATTAAACCTTTTAATATTCAGACTGACAGATATTCAAGTATCCTACCTAGAGCAGAGAAGTTCACCAGGGAATTAGCCAGCACACTACCCTTCAAGCCTCAGCATGCCCTAGAAGCTAGGTTAAATTTTTTGGTTTCCCTGAATTTGTTTTCTTAATCATTTAATATTGACTTCCACCTTAAAATCTAGACCTTTCTTTACATGGTAACAGTAAGAGTTGAGTTTTGTTGTATACTTCTTTTGGTCTTTAAACAAAAATATAAGGCCAAAAAAAGAATCATCATGCTATAAGCACAGTAATGAAAATGGTGACCTTAAGAACAAGTGACAGCCATATTTTTTGTTGATAATTGGTTTTTGTGCTAACCGGGCTGTGGAGAGATAAAGTTTTGTCTTTTTGCCTCCAAAACAGAGGCAACTGCAGGGATTGTGACCATGCTGGGTAAGTGGGGAAACCTGCAATTGGTCATGTCTGCTTCTCCTGATGGCTTTGGTTGTTGACTTTGCAGAAAGTCTGTCAAGAGACTCAAGAGCAGAACAGACAATTGTTGTGTGTAAATACATGTGTGTATCTCTAAAACTTACAGCAGTGTTTTTCTAATGGGAGAATTTGTAACTGTTCTATTTGTTTATATCTGGCACAATCAATTACAACCTCTAGAACTGCAGGATTCACAAATCAGGACCCTAAAGTGAGATACAATAGAAATTAAGTCCTAAAAGTGGATGAAGTCTAAACACAAGTGTTTTGACTCATTCTAATATGCTTTAGACTGTTACAAAAGAAGATTCAGGACCAAAAAGCAATGCTAAAAATATCCATTAAAAGATCTTTCTATTTTAATTAAAACTGTAGATATAGGCAGTGATATGAGCTGTGCATTATATCTCTCAGTGCTAACTCTCAAATTCCAAATCTTACTGTCTATGGACTATCTAGCTCAGGTGTCTGTTTATGGGAAATAAGTATAAGCATTTTATGTATCAAATACAGATTCCTTCTGATAGTTAATGTTGTGAAAGCATACTAGATATGGAAAACAGGATGAAAATGGTGGCCAATCTTTACATTTGTTTGTGACCTGTTTCAGAATTCAGTATTTGGATTTGTGATGATGAAAGTGCATTGGTATAGATGACTGAACTGGACAAAATCTGTCAGCAAACTAGAGCTCTACCCCATTAGTTCTGTAATTTCCACCTCATCTCTGAGAAAGAAGTATTAGTTATTTTAAGCCATCTCAAGCTCCTTTGCAAGGGGTAATGTCTAGATCATTTCCAGAGATTGAAAAGACAGAACTGTTCTGAATTCCTGATAGTGGCTGTATGATTCTGAATGCAGAGAGGGCTGGAGTTGGTGCCTCCAGCACAAAACATTGAGATTGTAGACAAGGATCAGACTGCACTTAACCAGAAGACTAGAAATGGCATCATCAGTTTTCCAGCTATTCACTCCTGGTAGGTAAATTGCACAGTACAGTGGAATATTTAGCATGCAAACAGGAGTGGCAACACAGTAAACCAGCACAACAACACGTAGAAACTAATTGCACTTGATGAGGACCATAGTATTTAAATCACAAAATCAGATGCTAGCAGGGAGTGTCTGTATTTAGCAGTGAAGAAAGCAGAAGATGTGTTTCTCTGAGGCAAAAGGAAAAGGTAGTAGAATAAAGAGAACTATGTAATCTTTTCAATGTATACATACATATTAAAAAATCCACCTTAATGTAGGATTGTCATCTATTTCATGCAGCTATCAAATTCTTGGCTGATTGTTGGCCAGCTGTTGCTTATCTGGGAAGTTAAACCTGTCTATTGTGAGCCATAGAAAAGCAGAGATTCATTTTCTGTTGATACATGTTTTGTAAAAACATATTCTGCATAAGCTTGCCTATATATGCAAAACATTTGGCTAGAGGCAGGATTCAAGCTTTTTCTATGTTTGGATTGTTCAGTTTCCTTTTTTTCCCTTCTTCTAAGAGATGTGTTTCTCATCTTAAAACTTAGACTTATATTTCCATCTTCATTTTCTATCCTGCCCAGATTAGGGCATCCAGCACAAACATATTCTGTCATTTCACAGATAAATAGAGCCAGGGGATTACTGTAATCATGTGTTACAACTCACTGGGAGACAGAAGCCATGTGACTGGTGACATGACTTGTCATTTAAACCAGAACAACCCTTAGGGAAACATCCTAGAACATCCTGTCTCTACAAATTGTTAATTCCTTGTTCCAGTCATTAATTACTCTCATTGACACAGCTATATCTATCTATATATCTTATTTTTCCCTTTAATGTTTAATTTTACCGTTCAGCTGCTTTTTCCTCCATCTCTGTAAGATGGAGGACATAACAGGACTCACTGTAGACATAAGAGCATCCTTTAAGTAATTGCATTTTGTAAAGCACATTTTTCAATTTCTAAGTTGTTTCTGTATCTCTTCTCAGATTCTTTTCCAAGGTATCAAATTATTTCTTGAGCTGTGGATTCCAGCAGTGATTTTTGCTCCTGTCAAGCATGGGACTGTCCTTTTCCTATTTGGACAGTCAGATGATCATATCTATCTGTTCAGTTAATTGCCAGTTCAACTGATTCTTTATTGGGATCCCCAAAGGCATTTCAGAATTGCTGTTCCCACTTCAAAAGCAGGAATGCCTGAGAATCTTATTATAAGGGGCAAGCAAAACCAAAGCTAGCTAATTGATGGTAAAATAATTTTCAGCTTGTTAGTGTTTTCTTGTGAATCAGGCTGGACATGTCAAATTAAAAGCTTGGCCACATTCAGAAGGCATCTCTTATCGAGAATGACCAGTAGCTCACCTGGAGTTTCTCATAGAAGGTGAATTTCATTTAATTTTGGAGGTAAATTAAAAGATTCCATAGCAAAGAAATGCTCTAGGAAAAATTAAATTGAAACAGATTTTGATTAGGATTGACTTCCTGTGGTAGCCAGCCCATTTTTTACAGTGCAAAATGCAACAGGGCATTGGAATTATATGAAGACAGATATTAATAAAGAGCTGATTCTTTTTGCAATGTTGAGATAAACATACAAAGTAAATAGTGATGTTGGCCATGGAAATTTTCTGGGAAGGACAAAAATAAAAGCTTTTTTTGTACTTAATATGAGTCTAGTGTAACTTTGAGTGAGAAGGAGACTGAAGAGAAGGACAGTAATAACAAAAAAAACCCAGAGATGTTCTGTGACTATCAGAGCACAAGGTTGTACACTGTAACTTGACACTTGACACTTATTGTTTTTAGTAACTTATCTAAAAAGTGTCTACAAAGATTGCTGGAAGGAGAAAATACAAAGCAACCCCTGTCTTCCTGTCCTTCACACTGGGGTTTTTAAATTCACTGTGGCAACTGCTAGAGCTGCCTCTGCTAATTTATTACTTGTATTGATACACTGATTCTGTAAGATTAACTCAAAGGCCTTATTTGCCACCCTGTAATTTTTCCCTCCTCTTGATTTTTCCTTCTTTTTTTTCCCTCAGGTAATTTAATTCCATAAACCCCTGGAGAATGCAACTGAGTCTAAAGACTAGTTTTATTTAGAGTCAAGAAAAAGCATCACTGATTTTTATTTTTTGTGATCAGATTACCTGTATGTTTCATTTGTAGGTTGGAACGAGTTATATATGAATTCTGTACCCTAAATACTAGAAGTTTCTGATTTTTTTTCCCAGTGGATTTTTATTTTCTCCAGGGCTATCTCAATTATTGAGAAGTGAACAATCCTATTAAAACTACTGAAGGATTTAGAGATAAAACAGCCTAACGCTTTGTCCCACTGGAAAGGTGTGCCTGGTATTGTACTGGCTCCATCTTGTGGCTGAAAGGGCACTGATTCTTTATAACAGGTTGACCCTTCTTGCCATCATTCTTATGCAAATATTGATAAATAAGTGTGTGAACTTCCTTTATAACTTTTAGGACAAGTGGCTTAAATGTTTCTGGTAATAGAGAAGTGGGGAGACAGGTTGAAGATAAGATTAGCCCAAGAAAGCATTGCCCATTTCCCTGTGTAGCACTATCAGTCCCAGTATTTGGTTGCATTTGATTGTTGTCAGAGGAGCCTCAGCCAGCCAGAGGGGGAACAAGCATCTACCAGCACTTTTTGACTCTAACCTGCACTAATGCTGCTGTTCATTATAAACTTGGTGTGGCCAGTAAAGCAATTTGCCATTTGCCTTCAAGAGGGGCTTTGAATTTCTACCAAAACATAAACACAGATCAGTTTTGTTTATTTTGGCAGCATTTTTTTTTCTTTTCTGAAACAAATATCTTTTCAAGTGGTTGTCATTAAATAATGTGCTAGCATTTGAATGGAAGAAAAACCAGATACCTTTCAATTAACCTTTTCCTGCCATCCCTGAACTGTGTTCAGTAAGTGCCTCAATTTGACTGCTCAACCACCCCAACCATGAACTCAGCCTAGGAAAGAACAAAACACACAGCAGGAATTACAGAAGGCTGCCAACACCTCGGCTCACTGACCACATGGCTCAGCTAGTGCCTGCTTCATATTCCAGTTATGTAGGCTCATATTTTGGTGCATAGCACAACTATCTGTTTTCTTCAGACTGCAAAAAAGTAAATAGTTCACTTTTAGCACCTTCAGTGTTGGCAGCAGGAAGGCAGTGAGCTGCCAGGGCATGCTGGATGTTCTGTTCTGTTGTGTATCAGCTTGTGTGTTACTGGATAGAGCTTCTAATAGGCACAGTTAGAAATGGCACTCTTCTCTAAAAATATTGCCACAGATGCAAGATTGCAGAGATCGAGAGAATACAAATTATGTTTGCAGAAACTGGTAGAGGGTTGGTTACCAGGTACAACTCAGGATAAGGCTGGATGCACCCATATTTTGGCAGTCTTAATACGAAAGGCCTATCTTCTGATCCATACAATGTGGAAACAAAGAAAGTGCCTGTTTCCAAGGAGTGACAGGCCCCAGCAAAATATGCATGGCAAGAAGAGTCTCTCTTGCTATGCCATACAGAGAATCCATGCTATCCAAGCATGACTGACAAAGCATCTTTACCTTGTAATGTAAGTGCCAAGCTGGAAGACATTCCATATCTAGAATTCCATTTGATATTCCCTGCAGACATGCTCAGAAATCTGAAAATTAATGCAGGTTTGCAAGACTGCCACAGTGAGTTGCAAGTATCAGTCTCACTCTCTCTGCTGTACATCATACCCATTCCATAACGCAAATTCACTCAGAGCTGCACTATAGTTTTATGTGAAGAATTCCCTGCTAAATTTTGTACCAAGAAAGAATTTTTGCATTAAGTGTGTCACTTGGTCAGGAGGCACTGTTCACACAGTATATACCTACTGTGCTCTGTACTGTGCCATACAGCTGCTGAACACTCACTCTGTTCTGCTCTGGTACTGACGTGTGTCAGAATGCTTGCTGAGCCTGGCACAGGGGCTGGTGCAGCTTGTGGCCCAGGGAGGCAGCACAGCAGAGGAACAGGGTGGCCAGGCTGCTGCAACCACAGCATTAGTCTTTTAAATGGCTGGAACAAGGGTGGGAGGAAGCTATAAAAGACTCTCTTACATCTGCTCGAGAAAGCAACATCCAGCACTACACATAAAATTTACCAAGCGTGTGTCACAGAAAGTAATAACAATTACTTAAAATAAGACAAGAGGTAATGCTGCTGCTTCATGGTCCAGCATGTGCATGGTCCAATGTGCCAGGATAGAAGGTTGTTGTCTGGTAACAGAGGGGTGAAATGCAAATATTGCAGTGCCATCTCAGCTGGTATCTAAGTTCTGGGGAGGCTGGCACTCAGGTGGATCTCACCTGCCCGAGCTCGGGTTTACAGCCTTCAACATCCTTCTCTGCATCCACATATTCCAGAAAAGTAGCGCCAATGCTGACCCACTGTGCAAAGGAACTGCCACAGGTGCCTTTGTCCTTCGCTTTTCTGAAACCCATTTTTTATCCTAGGTTTTGCTTTTGTAGTCCCTGCTATCCTTAAGAAGACCTTGCTCAGCAAGAAATATCCACATTCCAGGGCTTTTCTGGGATATCTCAAACTTTTAGGTTCTAAAAAAAGTCACCTGGGACATCTGCATGGCTTGGTGGGCACAGGACCAGCTGCTCTGGCAGGAGTACACAAGCACAAGTCAACATTACTCACATTTGATCAGAAAAGTGATACCTGCTCTTGTGTGAGCTGAAGAATTACAGAGCAGAGCAGACAGCATAACTGTCTGAGCAGGGTGAGAAGCAGGGCATGGAAACCCTCAGAACAGCTATTGGAACCAGCAAAATCCCCTGAGCATCAGTATCCAGAAACTTCCTGCAAGACACTTCACTGCTGCTACAAACAAGATTCTGCAATCCCTTGGATATTGTTACAGGAGAGAAATAAGTGTCACATCTAAGCTGGGTGTATAAAACACAGCAACGATCTAGTAAAGTTAATTTTTCATGTTACAAGCTATACTGTTCCCTCAGTCCTCTATCTTGAATTGCCCTTCTGATACTTCTGCCAGTATGGGTGGAGTGTGTGGATGGGAACGGAGATGAGAACAGATTGTACAAAGTCTGACAATCATAACCAGCATAATCATAAGCATTAATATTCATATTAAGAAAGCTCCCAATGCTTCACCTTCCTTTTGTGCTTCATTCCCTAGCAGGGTGGTGTGCTTTTATCATAGGTGTTTGGAATTGCTTGGACCCACACCAGAAATTGGGGGGAAAAAAGGAAGAATTATCAAATCAGTCCCATGCAACAAAATTTTCTTGAAATCCTCATTTCTACTGCCTTGACCAGTCATACTGTACACCCGCTGTGAGACTCAGACAGCTTTAAAAACAAACAGGCACAACAAAACAAATAACCAAACCCAAAACAGAAGAACCCCTGACTCTACCACATAAAAATAGAAGTTTTCACTTACAGTTTCAAAGGTATGTTTGTGTTGTAACCTGTCGCTGTGTTAGCCTTTAACAAACACTAGGAGACTGATATGATATTTTTCAATGCATAATATAGGTACTATTATAAATTCTGCTTTTTAGTGATCGCGGTTGACTGCCGTCAGCTGTTCATGGCAGCTTTCCCCCAGCAGATGGCATGAGCACAGCCCGTCATCATCCCGACAGCTCTGCAGGAACCGGGCTGAGCAGGAGAGCTTCGCAGCACAGAGCTCTGAGCTACGGGCACCGCCTGCATCCAGTTTTGGGGCTGGTTTAAGAAAACCAACATGACACTGGAAAAACCACCCAGTAGTGCTGTCGCAGCTGCTAATTGCCAAGCCCTGGAAGCTGACAGCCCGTGGTGTAGGCTCCAGCAGGGTATAGGAACTGTGCTCATAGGAAGAGAGCATGAGCTGGGTTTACATTCTCTATTTCCCTCAAGCTTTTCAGACATTAGCTAGCTCTTCACTGCTTGAGTAGGTGCAAAGGGTATACAGATGTATTTATTATCCCTAAGTATGACATACAAAGAGTTTGTAATTTTTACTAGTTTACCTGAAGATTATTTTGTTCTAGGGCATGGAAGGCTTCACTCCCCCTGCTCCAAAATCCAGCACAGTTAGCAAGCTGTAGCAAGACAGATCACTGAAAGGCAATCACACTTCTTTTCACAAGGAAAATTACTACATGTTCGAGTGATTCATACACTCAAGTAAAACTAAAATATACACATGCAAAATTTCAATAATTGCACACAAACATGTCATCATTAATCCATTCTCAGTGCAAGTGAATGCCAAGACAATTCCTGAATATCCTGAAATGAGCACCTTAAGAGCTGAAATGGACTCTCCTGGTTAATTAATTGCTACTTTTGTTTGATGAGGAGTGTGGCAATTTGCAGATAGAAATATTTATACAAGAAATGCCACAGGCTTCACTGTTGCTGCCCACTTCTCTACCCACCAAACCCGCCTGGGTTATAATCACCATCTTCACATAATCCCTGTTGCACACACAAATTTCTTTCATTCAAATGCATTGATTGGGAGATATTTTTGTTTTCTAGTCCCTTTCCCCCCACCCAAGAGATTTAATTTAATAGCTATCATGGACCTGGCATTTTATTCTGAAAATGATTGTATTTATTCTTTGAGCTACGTGTTTAGTTTAATATGCTTGTTGTAAATAAACTCTATTGCCCCTTGTGGTAAGAGGCCACAACTTCCTGCTTGGAGAAACTGATCCATGTTAAGTGAAACTGTTTCCAGAAAAATGTTTCCATGTGGTATTTGTCTCTTAATTCACTTAAACACCTTTGAAACACCATATGTAACAATTGCAGGGAAGGAGGTTTAAAGGGAAGAAATCTGTGAAGAATTACGGGAGCAGTTGAAAGTTGGGAAGCAGAAATATTGTCATCCCCAGGAAGTGAGTTTTTCCCTGCATACACAAAAGACAGCTGACTGGAGCCTCAGGTAGTGGGGAATTACAAGCCGCTTCTCTCTTCAGCACTGCAGAAAATTCAGCCATTACAATATTTCCTAAAAGTATTCCATATTCAACCCCCAAAGAAAAGGCACTAAACACCTTAAATTTTATCTACTGCTGCACTGCCCAATGACAGGCCTTCCACGACACATGGACACATCCATTCACGAGGGCAAGTTGTTCTGAAGAGCTTCACACCCGGCTGCTCATTTCATCTCCTTAGGGCTGATTTCTAGGAGAGAGAGCAAGCACTGCTCCTGAGCACACTCCCCAGCTCCCAGCATTCTTGCTATCCCTCTGCTCCGGAGCAGCCACACAGCCTCTGCTGCTCCCCTGCCTGCCTCGGCACTCGCAGAGCGTGCAGCAGATCAGCCGATCTGGATTTTTAACTAAAACACAGCACTCCGTGTTCTCTGCACAGGTCAGACCTCTCCCACTCTTTTCCTCCCCTCTCTCACTTGGATAGGAAACACACTAACAGGCTCCAAGGACACAACGCCCCAGCAACAGCTTCCTCATCAGCTTCCAGCTGTAAATAATCCTGTGTTCTGTACATGCTATACAAATAGTTATAGGTATTTACATAAAACTCTATTATTGCTCCACTGACAATCAGTTTGACAGAATGGTTGATCTGCTGTCAGCTGGCAAACGATGTGACAAAGTTCCTGCCTAGAAATAATTGCTGTCAGTGCTAGAGTTGCCGGGAACTTGTTAATAGGACCAGATTGCTGTGGAGGCTGGTCAGCAAAAGGCTCCTGGTACAAGGCACAGGCACAGCTTTACAATCCCAAAGTGATCCTCCAGGGAAGCACAGTGAGGATTGACAGCTAAGGCAGTGTCATACATGTACAGAGCAGCACCACAAATAACTTGACCATGTGTTTACAGTAATTTTATTTACAAGTTACCACATGACACCTGTAGTACTACAGTTTTTATAACACCATTAGCAGTAAAATAAGTGACATCTAAGAAGAGTAGGAGGCAGCAGAGAAAAATGTGCACAGAGAATGCAGAAAAGCTATTTAGCTACAACTGAAAGTAGGTATTTTTCTACAGACTTAGAAAGCAAGAAGGAATATAAGTTGAGAAGAGCAAGCTCTTCAGCCCCGTTATTTCTATAGCATAAAATTGTTTGTACAGTGACAATTTAGTATAATGAGTAATACACTAGCAGTCAAATATAAGTGATAGGGAGAGGACTGTCTTAATATCTTGCCCTTTTGAGCACCCAGAAATGAAACCCAAAGCTTCCCTTTGAAGACAATTACCAGGGCTGGTTTTCTTGCAGAGCCAGTAGAGCAGAATTGCTATTGGGGGCAGGAGGGAACAGAACTCATGACTAGAGAGTTCCCAAGCGTTGCATATTGCCTGTGAGGTCTTATCTGGTCTTGAGTTAAGCAGTTGATGAGCAAAACCAGTTGCAGCATTCCACAAGTCTTTTTACAGTGCCGTGCTCTAAGGCTGAACACAGCTTCACAGAATCCCAAAATCAAGCAGAGAAAAAAGCCCTTCTGCTCTCTTATAATCCTTGGCTCTAATGATGCTGGTGTTGGGCCTGAGCCTTTCTCAAGAGGAACAATGTGGAGGAGCAAATCTGGAGAAACACTCTAGACCTAGGTATAGTCTGATGATAAGACTCAGAAGAAAATAAGCTTAATGCAGCATCAAGTGCTACCCTTTTCTGCTCCAATGTACAGCACCAGCTTCCAGAAAGCAAACAAGTGTTATTCAGGACCTGGTTTCCCCCCCCAGACATCTTTAATAGCCTGGAGCAACTGTCAGTGCACACAATGCATGCTAGTGGCTGCAAAGACAATGAAAATACATGCTGGACAGTAATAATTATTTCCACTACTAACTACACACAGGATATATTGCTTTTGGTACAATGCCATTTATTGTCACAAGAAGAAAACCAGTGATTAAGTTGAGCACATGAATTATGCAGACTTTTGCCATGCTGGAACAACAGCATATTTTACTTACAGAAATGTCACCAAGTCAGCTGTAAAAACAGCTTAACACAGTTCTTCCAAAATACCAAGCATATCCTCAAACCCTAGTTTATATTAAGTTTAGCTACAACAGAATGATTAAGAAATGGTTTTGTTTTCAATCCCGACTTTTGTCTGGAGTGCTGTGCTTATACTGCATGAAGGCAAACACAGGATCAAAGCACAGAGCTACAGCAACAGCAACACCCACTGAAGTATTTCTGAGTGTGTAAACAAGCCTGCAAGTTTGTGTCCCCTCCACACCTGTGGCAAACCTACTCAGAAAGCCTGCAAATGTATGTATGTGTATAAAAACTAACAAAAAGTTTTTTAAAAACACAGAACGCATTAAAAAGTCTGGAGTTTCAACTCTTGAGTTTGTGACACCTCAGCTGTAAGTTAGAATATCTGTGAGTTTTAACACTTCCAGAAACAAAGAAAGGTTTTTTATTCCAAATTTCCTTTTCAGTCCTAGCTATCAAAATTAAAGGTGACCTAGGAGAGAGATTGACTAAAAAACCTTCCAGCTCTCTTGTGGAATCATCAGCTCAGTGAGTCTCAAGCCAAAATTCTGAGTAGTCAACATTTTTGCATTTGCAGTTTTAAGGCAGAAAAAAATGTTCACAACAAGCTATTTAGTCTTGGATGTTACAAAAAAAACCCCAAACAAACAAACAAAAAAACCCCAAACCCCAAAACAAAAAACCCAAACAACAAACCAATAAAAATAAACAAAAGCCCCTAAAAGGTGCATCTCAAGTCTTCTGGTAATAGCAAATTAAAAAAAAATTCTATAGCATTCCCTTACAGCTTTGGGGGTTTTTGTTTGCTTTTTCCTAAACAAAGCCTGAATTTTCAGACATAGAGCACACATCACAAATAGAGAGACTAGTATCTCCATTATTTCTAAGTTGTGTGTTCAAGGTCAGAATTAAACTTGCAAGGTGGAATAAGAGATCCCTGCACTGCCAACGCCCTGGCTGGTGCCATTCCAGGACTGGAGCTGCTCTGCCCTATCCCAGTGTTCTCCCCAGAGCCAGTGGCTGAACCAGGACTCCGGGGTCAGCTGCCTGTACCCAGGCCCAGCTCTGGGAAGCACAACTGTGTCCTTGGCTCAGCTGTACAGAGGTAAAAAATGAAAGCAGCAGATAAAAGCTGAGCTGAGAGACTGCAGGAATCTACAAATGTGAAAGGGAAGGAAAAGTAAGAACAAAGGACTGAAGTCATCAAGTCAGCCAGAGCAGACAAAGGACTTTGGAGAAAGATCCCAACATGGAAAGTGTAAACCCCTGAGGAAGAGCAGTGTCGCTGGAAGAGGAACGCAGTAAGATCAAAGGTCAGCCCAGTGCAAGCAGCAAGGGAAGGAGACAGGCAGGAGCAGTGCAGCAGCCAACAGCTGGGTGCACATGAACTCTCAGACTGGGAAGAGAAATGAAAGTATTTTCATTACTGTCTTTTTAGGTGAGAAAACACTGCAAACCCAAGACCCTGTTAAAGTATTTCTTGCTCTTTTCAAGGAATTTAGGAATGGAAGACTTCAAGTCTCCTCTCTTCAGCCTTCACAAACATAAGCTACCTCTGCACTAAGCTAGAAGGATGACACATTTCTCTACCACACTAATAAATCAGATAGTAAAGGAACTTCAAGAAAAATGGGCTCTGGGTGTGTGCATGTTGAGAGGAAAATGAGAGGCAGCTGTAGGGAAGTTGCAAGAAGTTTTCAGTATTCACAAGGTACCTCAGTTCAACAGGATCAATAATCTGCTATTTATCATCAGAAAGCTCACAAGTCCTATAGAAGAAAGATTTTTTGGTAACAACTGGAACTTGTTTAGACTCAGTTTAAATACAGAGAAAAGTAACTTGTCATTAGCAAGATGCACTGAAAAAAAAGGCAGAGTTCTGGAAAACATGTGAAAGAAAGTTGTCAGTGCAATTTATAAAGGGAAAAGATAGAGGGGTTACAGAACAATTGTCACATCCAACTCCCAAGATCAGGCTTCACACAAACACCATGTGAGCAGGGCTGCTTTGCTGACAGGGATGTGAACGCCTCTGACACCAAGTTCAGTTTAGACTCACTGAAATTGCCTTTGGAAGCAGAGTCAAGCCTCTAGATCTCCTTCTGAAGCTACCTGGACTCGGGTGGTGAGAAGACACATCAGAGCAAGATAACCACCAAGAGACACAGCATATGTTGATGTGATGATGTTTCCAAGTCTTCTACATGCCCCAAATGTTTTTGTTTTTTTAAGCTTTTCAAGTGGTACATATATGCAATTTAGTAGCAAGAATAACTGAAGATGAAAATATGTACAACACAGAATCATCTTTGGTCTGCAGAGAAAGTCCTGGGTCAGAGCTCTGTACAGCTTGATGTCACTAGACCTACATTAGCATCTCTTCCAATAAACAGGGCCTGTACTCAAAAGCAGCTCCTTGCCAGCCTTCCCGAGTATTCGAGTGCACCATCTGCCCCAGCACCTGGGGATTCTTACTGCAATCACCAGCCCCCACCCCACCCATGTGCCCAGCTCTGGCTGCAGCAGCTCTGCAGTGCCCACTACACCTGAAGATGGAGAGGATCAGCAGCCAGTTCTGGTGAAACACAGGGAATCAGCATGGTATTTCCAACTAACCCGACTGAAACAAGGATCCGAACAAAGTCAATCAGTTGCTTGTCAAAACCTCCCTGCAGCCAAGCAGCAGTGCAGTCATACCTTGAAGTCCCTCCCTGAAGTACATGCTAATGGTGAAAACACATTCTGCCAAGGGAACAGCCACAGCCAACAAAAACGTAAGAACACACATAAACCCACCTATGACAAAAATGAAACTCTGTATTATTCTTGGAAAAAAAATTCTGTAGTGAAAGCCAAGGAGGAGAATGAAAGATGAATTTTTACAAGCCAATTCTCAGAGCTGTTACAGACCTATAGAAGACCTGTCAGTTAAGGTTAAGCTTTCTTTAGTTTCAGGTCACATTTTTTGTTTTCATATTAATTAGAGAAGTTTCTAGCTGCTATTATCCAGCTACACCTTTTAAGAGTTCATTTCTTTGGCACAGTCTGATCTTAATCCAAAAAAAAAAAAAAAAAAAAAAAAAGGTAAAAAAAATTAAAAGCCCATGACAGTGATATGAGCTTACTGGCACTGCTCTCAGAAATCCCACATTTCAAACCCCAGGTCGCAGAAGAATCTTTTTGTATGGAAATGAATACATCTGGTCTCTGATTACACAAGTAATAGATTTCATGGGAACAGTGCAATATGAATATCCATACAAAAGAGTGTCAAAAAGCCTGTGAATCATCAGATACACTGAAATTGATTTGCATCACTCTGCTCAACAGGTCAAGATTTCATAACTTTTTTGCATCAAAGATAAAACATTTCTGCCTGTCTATAAAGAAACTTCACCTGTGGTGTTTTTGGATGGCTTCCCTAATTTAATTCCAAGCTGATACAGTTGTACAGGGGGACACACACCTTGAGCATTTACAGCCCTTGTCTGCAGGCTGCTCCCTGTGCAGCGTTCCAGGGAGAGGCAGTTTTAGATCAGCCAATGGACCAGCTCAGGGCAAAGCAAAGTCCCAGTTGTTCTAGATATGCACAGAACTATGCTGGTTTGGTAATACAGGGACACAATTTAATGATTTTCTTTGCATTTGTTTTTACAAGATTCAGATGTCAAAACCAAAACAGAACATTAAGTTACCTGATTTAAAAAAGAAAATCACAAACGTTTACAACATCAAAAGAATAAGACGAAATATAAACCTTTGCTACTTACAATTGATCTATACAGATTAACCAAATCACAAATCTGTCACAATATAAATGTTTAATTGTTACAATGAATAAGAACATACAGAAAATGATTTATTTATTTTTTATAAAATCTTCCTTTGCTTTTTTATTTTAAACTTACCATTAACTAAATTAGCTATGCAGGACTTGTGGGATACATGACTAAGAAGGCACCAACAGTACAAAGCAAAGACAAAGCAGTTTGAGTATTTTAAGAGTGCTCTACACTGATACAACACGAGAAAAGGCAACAATAGTAAGTAAACCAGCTGCAACCTTTAGAAATTTGTTCTAGATTTACACATGTAGTCCAACTTTTACATTTCCTCCGATGTGTCACTTGGTTTGATCACAGCACATGCTACAAAAACCACTGTAAGCTTCACTTTACTAATGTGCACTTTTCACTAATTTAGTGTCTTGACTTCAATTGTTAACTAAACCATTTTGAACCACAAATGTATTTAAAACTTAGTAAAAGGATTGTTTGGACTTTTTTTGTTTAAACCACTGCATTTACAAAAATATTTCCCCTAAAATCTGGGATTGCTTGAAGACATTGCTGTACAAATATAAAAGTACTATGCAAGGGACCAAATTCATAAGTATATGGTGTGTATGTATAGACCTATATTTATACCATATCACTGTGCTGTAACAACACAATAAATTTATCAATAACCAAGGACTATATAAACTACACTAACATAAGCAAATATATATTAATAAAGTTTAAATCTATAATACAGTTGCTCAGCAAACAACTTCGACATGGTATAAATATATTGTAGCATATTACAGTGGGCAGCAACAACAGGTTTTTCTTTCTCTCATTCTGCAAGGAAAGCCCTGCTCAGCTCCTCAGGTTTTGTTTGGCCACTGCCGAGTTCTGTCACCACTGCCACTCCCGGAAGCTCCCGGTGCACACGGCCCAGCTCTGGTGTCACATGGGTGAGAAGAGTCTGGCCACAGGCAGGACAGCAGAGTCAGACGCTTGTTTGCCAAAGCATCCATGAGAATTTTGTGTTTGCATATTTTTCTTCAGCTGTAAGGTTGGAATGTTTTTGACAGTGAACTGTTTACATTCCTTATTCCCAAAGCATCTTTACCATGAAATTTGCATGCTACTTCGATTAAGAGTTGCTGTTCTCCGCTCTAAAATATAAAAACTGCATAAAGAAAAGAACCCAATGTAAAATGATGAAATAACTGACCTAACACAGTGTTGTTAGAGGCACCTTCTTTTAAACTATTTCAAAATCTGACCCAAAAAAAAAAAAAAAAAACCATGCTTCAGTATTTGACGCATCAACAAATTCAACCCAACAATGTTTATTGAATTCAGTAAAAGACTGATTAATGTAGTTATGGATCCTGATGGATGCCAATTGGATTCAGCAAGAGTAGCTAAGGAAGAAAGCCCGAAAGCACCACACATTAGAAAAAGCAAACCCTCGGCTTCTCACTCAGAGAGACAGGATGCAAGGGTAAGTCTACAACTCCCCAAACATCCCAAATTAAAGTATTAAAAAAAAAGAATCGGGAAAGAGAAGGGTGAAGTAAGCTGCCAAAGCTCTTCCTTAATAAATTAAAACTGAGGTGTTACAAACTAATTTCAGTAACAGTCATCTTTCCAACCGTGCCAAAAATGATTCCTGTTGTAATGATGATCATACAAGTAGCAGAGATTCTAGAAATATTTCAACTTTTCAAAACTGAGCGAGAAAAGCATTTTGGTAAAGATGTGTAGAAAGGTCACGAGAAATTTCTACACTGGTATCAACAGTCAAGTGCATATTTCTTCTATAGAAATGTTTTTAGCATAGGTTCCATACCACGATTCCATGATCACCTGTGCAGTGTCCTGACAATGCTCCGAATTTGTTCCCCACAACAGAGATTTATGTACCACAGGAACTTCCTAATAGAAAATGCCCTTTAATGATGAACCCTTGCTTATTAAAAATTAGTTTTGGCAGACTAACACTTAAACTATAGGAAAAAGAAAATTTTGTAATGGAATCTTGTAAGCACCCTTATCTACTGGAGTCTAAGTTAATGGCTTTCTAGATTTCTCTGAAGAGCAGACTACATGGTATGAGGAAGCCTGGAGTTATTAACCAGCCAGCATCCTTATATACTACAGTAGCAATTGAACCTGATTTCCATTCAAAGACATTACCCAAGAGGAAACCAAAAACTAATTCTTAATGTTAATGTGAAGATATAAGATTTAAATTTATTTCCAGGAATTACAAGTGCATTTTGTTCATATTAGCAAGCAGTCTTTATACAATCCATTCTTCACTGCTGCCAAAATAAAATGAGAAAAAGACAGCAGAGATATGAAAAGCTAAAAATAGAACTATTTTTCCTAAGTTATTTGTTGAATAGCATTTCAGTTGAACACAACTCAGAGGTAACAATAGATTATTTTTTTTCTCAATCATAGGCATGTGGCACTTAGACAATCATCTTTGCACAGAAAGCTTTAACAGTCATGCGAGGGCACAGTAATTATTTTAAACAAGGCAAATTTCTCACCACAGAGAGCAGTGGGGAAAGAAAAGGAGGCACTGCACTGGAACATAACACCTAGTAAACTCCACATTATACAATTTCAGTAACAAATACTTGAAAAGATCATTAAAAGGTATACAATTTTAAACGTTATTTAGTGCTAGCTTTGTTTGGTTGTCCTAACTCAGCATTATCAGAAAAGTTTGATAGTACTTGACAACAGAACAGTACTTCATGTCACGAGCTCATGGAGGCTTGATTACAAATCACCATAGTGTAGGTTGCAAGAAATGAACTTGAGATGCTGACATGCTGTAGGAGCAAAAGTAAAATCAAACTTTCTCATTTGAAGATGCAGTGTTCCTCTCTGCAAGAATTCTGAATGTCAGTGATTAGATTCAAATGTCAAAACTATCAATCCTCATTTGAAGCATTTCATTGGTATGCAGGATGTAGACTGAGTTAATTAATATCATATTTTGGTTTCTTGCTTGCCACCAGATACGGCTGCCTTGCCCAGGAAAAGCACTGGCCATGGGGTCATGGTGCCATCGTGGTCTGTGTTAAACCTCCCAGCACATGCGGAGCCAACAGCAGCTGCAGCTACCACGCCTCGCCTTTGCACAAGCGGTACAAACACTACTGCACGGTAGGAACTTTGGAAGTACTATGCCTCCAACGTGGGTAAACTTTACATGATCTCTTTTAGAAAATGCGGGAAGAAAAAGGTACAAATTTTATCAATACACGGAAAAATGTTTCTTAGATGAATTCAGTTAAGTTGGGCTCCAATGTGGCTCTTACACCGGATAGAATACCTGTATGTACAGCACAGGACACCCAAACAAGTGCATAAGCAAGATTAACATGAACACGACTTATGCTGCAATCCATAGCATAATGGTACACGCTCTGCTGGATGCTAACCAACCATTTCTATTTAAAAAGGACGTGCAAAAAAAATCTGGGATGTCACTGACTTAAAGTGCCCTGAATAGTAGCTTTTCTAAAAAAAAAAAAAATGCCAGTGACTTCAGTAAATTCAGAGAAACATAGTTCATGGTGTAAACGTCTTACAGGTTAATGAATTATCTTCTTGGATATTGATCCAGGAGTGAAAGGAACCACTGCATCTTTCAAACCAGAAAGCAAGCAGTTAAAACACGGGCAGCAGTAGGTGCACGTACGGTACAGTACTGCAACAGGTCAACAATGGGCATTACGCATAGGAGTGTCAATTACAATTCTTCAGGCTTAA
This sequence comes from Entomyzon cyanotis, assembly GCA_024500445.1. Lineage (NCBI taxonomy): Eukaryota > Metazoa > Chordata > Aves > Passeriformes > Meliphagidae > Entomyzon > Entomyzon cyanotis. The sequence goes on from JAKEPQ010000852.1 coordinate 7,777,048, forward strand.
AAGATTCATTGAAAGCATGAAAAGCCAAAACTACCAGGAACCGCCCTCCTCAATGGCTCAAAGGAGTTAGTGGATAAGCTGAGAGAGGCCACAAGACATGACCAACAATAAAGAACTGGGAAGAGGAACAGCAACGTTTGAGCATGCCCAGTCCTTTAAGTCCTTGTCCTACAAAAGAGAGCAGAGACATATTTCAGTCAAGGAAGTTTAACATCACCTTTTAAAACAAGCCCTTTCCTATTTCCGTGCTCTCTGCACATTGTGTTTACCATGAGTCAGAGACAGCAAGACCTAAAGATATTAAAAATCATGTCAGAGACCGTGGATATCAGGGCATTCCATTTAAAACTAAAATTGTAACTCTTCAAAAGGTTAGGAAGACTAAACATTATTAATTGATTAAGTACATTGTTTGTCTGAACCAAAATCTCTTGTTTCCATATAACTTCTCAATTCCAAGACCCACAGTGCAGGGGACATTTTGAATGTCAGGAAACAGCCCAGTGAAGAGAGCTGGCTGCTAAAGCATGGGGGGAGTGTAGGGGAACAGAAATTCACAGCAGGACACTGTTACTGTGCGTTTGAAGCCAATTCTTGAGGACTGGCCCTCACTGGCATGCCAGCCAGTTATGTTTATGTTGTGCTGTGGCATAGCTGGCAATCCTAACCACAAATGACATGGACAAATTGCCAGCATATCCTGATCAAGCTAAGTACAATATTTCAATTTCAGTATTGTGTAGGCCAAATCAACTCTGCATAGTAGCATTTGAAGAGCACATTTTTATCAAACCAGAAATTTCTGCTAGCAACGGATCACTGATATCTTTATCCCTAATCCTTTTATTCCTTAATCCCTAATGCAACCCAGGTAAGTATGGTCTGGGCAAAGAGGCAAGCAAGAGATCACAAACTATGATTTACCACAACAGCAATGACTCGCTGTCCCTCCCTGGGACTACAGCCTATAAGGAATAGGTTTCATCTTGTTCCTAAACATTTATCTCATATTCTCCCACAACGTGTAGCTGCACAGCTGTCATCTTGTACAGAATCAGCTTTAGAAAACATGGGTAGGACATTAACACCAGTCATGTTACTGTGTCCCAGGTCTGTTCTATAGACAATGCCCACTAATAGAGCCACTGTGTGAACCTCAGATTTCCCTACCTTTTCATTATTACAACAGTTCCAATGTCACCTAGCAAGCTTAAATAAACAAAATGCAGTATTTGTAAAAATTGAAACTACTTCGTTTGTGAGTTTCTATACATCTTGAATATTCAAACCAGTGGCAACACCAATTACCCTATTAAAGTACAAACTGTATTTTCAAAGGTTTCCCCCACTTTTTTTCCTTACTTTTTCCTATGAATTCATAATTGAATGAAAACCTGGGGATATATGCAATGCAGAAACTGAAATCCCATTTTTAGTGCAGAAAAATTATTGCTTATAGCAAAGCCCCAAAGCTCCTGCACACTGCCAGCAGAGCAGTGGATTTCTGGCAGCGAGAAACTTCCCTTTCCTGGTGGAACTGCCCACACAAACCGGTGATTGCGGAATGCTGCTCTGAGGGAGCAGAGCACAGAGAGCACAAACCAGGCAACGCAGGTCAGCCTGTTGGCTTTGGCTTGATTTTCCTTTCCAGTCATAAAACTTTCATACTTTAACCTATGAGTATCACAGAAGCTGCACAGGTATTCCAATCTAGTCAGTATTTGACCAATTTTGTATGAAACTTCTGAGACTTGCAAGCCATGTTGAAAAGGAGGACTAGTTAAATTCATTGATTTTTTTAAAAAGTCAGTGAATATCAGTACATTTCATTTTAAATTAAACTTTTAGACCTTCAAATACTAGGAAGATTAATAATCATTAATTCATTAATATTTAGATACCTATTCTTATTTACTCACACTATTTGAGTTTAAATTTAAATTTAACTATTTAATTAAAACTAAAGATAATTTGTACTAAAGGTTCACACGTAGGTTTTTTCCTTTAAAATAAAGTGATTTCTCCTCTGTGCATTACATTTAGGAGAAGGTTTTATTTAAAGCATTTGAAGCCATATGACAAAATAATGTATCTGTTATATATAAAGAACATTGCCCCTTAAAATGTTTTTTTAAAATAAAATTTGCATTTCAAATCATTGCCATTGCTTTTATTCTAAGCAGCACTATTGAAATGTAATTCGCACACCCTAAATGTAACCTACAACAAGGTAAACACTCAGACAATTGCCTGGATTCCATGTGGACACTTCAGTGCTGTGGGCAAACAGACGCTTTCCTCAAGAACAGGACAGGCCTGAGGTCAAGTCCTTGGACAGGGAGTTACTGGGCACTACGAAAGGGGAGTCCTACATTTCACCAGCAGCACCAAAGTCCCAAATTTCCCCCCTGCCTGAGTGTCCCATATTGCTGTGACTTTACCTATGCACGATTTAAGATCGGTATCCTGGCTGAAATCTTGCAGTTTCCTCAAAAATCAGTTCTTTCAGCTTTTCCTTCGGCAAGTCATCCAACTCCATGTCAAACTTGAAGGGTGCTTCAGCTACAGGCTTAATAACACAAAGAAATATTACTACTTTACTGTCACTGTTCTGTTGCATTTCATGCAGTTCTTGTGTGGATGGGAAAAAAAAATCTGAATATGCCCTACACAAAACTATCTAACACTGTGCAGTATTCAAGGCAGAACTCCTCCTATTAGTCCTTTGTGGTTTATGTATTAGTTCACCAAATTTTAAATCAGCCACAGCAAGTAGCTACTCAAGTCTAAACCACAAGCTGAAATAGTTGTTTAAGGCTCATAACTCAGTATCTACTTGAAGAAAAAAATTATCTTAAACATTTTTATTTCTTGGAATAAACATATCTGGCCCTTAAGGAAAACTAACTTTATTTCCTCCTTCCCCATTTCTTCACAAAAACGCACCAGAAATCTCCCCAGAATTGTACATAAGCTACAGCCAGTTCCAATTTGGCATTTTTAAAGCATAATCTGATGGCAAACTCAGTCATTCTAATCGTTTACCTCAGACACTATGAAACCAGGCCACATGAGCTGAGAATCTTCATTTTCTGGAGAGACACCTTAGCATCTATTTATTGGGTGGCATCTCTTAAGTGTTGTACTAAAGTGAGAAATTGATGCATTTCATTCTTCAACCCCATTAGAGCAGTAGAAATACCACCCTTAAAACTAAAGTAGAAAATAATCAGCTATATCATTTTATCAAAGTTCACATTTTAACAATGTCTTTACCTCATCACTTGGATCATAATACTGCTCCAGATATGGATGGGCTAAAGCTTGCTCCACTTCAATCCGCTTATGAGGATTAAAGGTCAACATTTTATCCAACAAATCAAGTGCTAGGAGGAAAAAAAGTGAGCAAGAGTTTAATAAACACTCCACAGAAGTGTTACAAACCCTGATCTCAACCAGACAATACCCACTACCCCAAGGTCTGTGCTAATGACAATGCATCCCTGGAGCTCCCGGTTGTAGCAGCACTGGGACCTGTAAGCTGGGCACAGGATCTGTGCCTCCCCCTCTCTCAGCATTCCTTGGGCACAACCTGCTCCAAGAGGTGCTACCCTTCCAAAGACCCTTCAGCCCTGAAGGGATGTCAAGGGAAGAAATGCATGGAATCCTACGGCAAAATCTGATTTTAACTACAACAGAAATTAAACAGAAGAGACTATTTCTTCTCTCAGAAAAATGCTTTGGATTTTTGTGCCAAAATCCAAACCAAGACAGAGCTTTTTTGAAATAAATCATTATGAATATATTCTTATTCTGAAAAGAAAACTTGGCTGTTTATGAATAAAAATGCCATCCAGAAGTCATTAGGAGGTCTAGATCATGACAGTAAGATATTCTGGCACAACCAGCGGCACGGAACATACTCTCCAGAGAAGATGCAAATACATTTATATTCATGAGATTCAGGCAAAATCTGTTGAAGACAAATCGTAAAGAATCCATAAAGAACTTGAAGATCTAGTATGACAGAGTGAGGTCTGGTGAAACTCTGGACAGGTGTCACAAGTCAGTGCTACTGCAGTTGGTCAGCTACTTTGCCTGTAACACGTTTCCCTTTTCCCCGGAAAAGAAAGAATTGATTATAGGAGCAAGAAGCCCTATCTGCAGTATCCTAAATTCCATCACATTTCTTCTCCTCACCACATCATTTATGAATCAGAAGTTTACCAGAGGCTTCTTGCTGCAGCGCAGCAGTTGCAGCTTTGCACCAAGAGGAGGAGCACACCTGTGACCTTGGTCATAGTGCAGCCTGGGGAGGGGGGATGCACCATGACCATCACCCCACGACTGAGGAGCTTCTCTGGGTCTGTATAGCACCCAGCACTGCACAAGAGACCTGACTTCATTTGGAGGCAGCTCCAAAAGCCTCAGACTTGCACTGCAATTATCCCTGTTTTGCTGTGGTTCCCTCAGTGCCGGCAGCTCCCGCGCTCAGCCCGAGCCTGAGCACGTCAGGCACAGCGCTGTCACTGCCCTGAGTGACAGCCAGCTCCTGAAAAGCTGCCCTGGCACAGCTGCTCTCGGGATGTCACTGCCAAGGTGCTGCACAAGTCAGCAAACGGCACATTCCCCCTCAGCTGAGGTACCAGCACTGCTGCCATCTGAGCTGTCAAAGCCCACGGTGAGGATTCTCACATTGATGAGCACTGTTATAAAAGCAGAATAAATCACTGCTGTTTCTCTCAATGACAAGGATAATCAGCTCCACACAGTTCCATCTGCAGAAATCAGCTTTTACATGGTACTTCAGCACCTGATCATATCCACTAAGAGTAAATTATCATATCAGTTAATAAACAGTGCTCTTACAAATTGTGCTAGAGCACGTAAAAGAGCTCCGTACTGTGAACACAACTACCCTTAAACTATACGAAGTTACAGGTGAGCTTAAAAGGCAAATTAACAGCCATCTAGCAAAACAAAGTCATATCTACCCTTTACTAAGCCTTGTTAAGAAAGGCAACAATTATTACATTCCTTGCTTTTATAACTTGTGCTCCACTTATCATAATTGAATTTTTAACCCATTAAATTTTAAGCTTTCCTGGTGTCTAAGGACCCCACTCACTGACAAGACCCTGTCTGATCTACAACTGATGATTGCCTTTTACATGTAACTTAAAGACCTAACTCCACAACATGTAATCTTAGAGTTATTAAAAATTGCATTAAAAAGATAAACTAGTATGAGGGCTTCATGCTGGTTTATGATTTTATATTAGATTTATAGTGCCATCTTAAGGGACCTGCATGTTCTATTTCCAATATAGAGAAGGATTAGTTCTTAGGTTATAAAAACTCCCATCCTGCCATTATTACTTTGATACAACATGATAGAGGCATAACATACCTTTGGGGTCAGCATTTGGAAACAGCCTGTTCCATGGTACCTTATTTTTGTGTGGTAGGGAAAGCAAGTAGTTTCTGGCCTTTAAATTTATTATACAATTCAAATCTTCTTGGGAAGGGGATCCCAGTATACCTAAAAAAATGAATACAAACAATAGTGCATTCTATGAAAAGCACATTAATACAGTTGTATCTTATGTGCTAAAACTCAATATTAAAACTGCTGGAATGGCAATGTCAGACCAAGTGTTTTATGGATACAGACCAAGTCTTTTATGGATACAGAATACCTGAGGAGTTTTTAGAAACCTTTACTAAAAACCATTTCTTTAATAAATAAATGCATCTGAGTTTTCTAATGATCTGCAATCTCTTAAAAAGATTCCAATAAGTGGTGTACCTATAGAAATTTTTCAAAAATTGACCTGGATAATAATATTTATTATATGAGCTTTTTGTCTTTCTTTTTAAATTTTATTTAAAGTATATATCTGCTGATGTAGTAAATAAATTGGTAAGTATTCTCTAGTTGTCCCCAAAGCAATGATTAATTGTAGCAATTGCTGCAAAAATAACAAGAGGGAACAGGTGACACACCTGCAGATAGATCCACACCTTACACACTGACCCACTGGAGAAAGACCAGCCCAGCTGGCAGAAATGACAGAGAGACAGATGGATGTGGAAACGCTGCTTTTCCATAAAGCTTACCAAGGATATGGTTAAGTTGGTCAAGGTAGTGTTTTCCTGGAAAGATAGGTCTGTTGGAGAGCATCTCTGCCAGAATGCAGCCCACTGACCAGATGTCAATAGACTTGGTGTAACCCTGCAAGTGAAGCACAAACACATTTTTGTCAAATTTTTGTGTAATTGCAGCAACATGTTACTTTAGTAAATTGTGAAAGTGCACACAAATCATCTTTTTCTTTTTTAGATGAATCATGCTTGCTCATGGTGTTTGGTTTATCCATACAAATGAAATAATTAAGAACCACATACCAAAACACTACTTTAAAGGGGTAGCAAGAACTGAAGTCTCCAAGATAGAGAATCCTTCTGGAAAAGCATAAGTTTAGCTAAATCTGTTATCAACTGTGAATTGCTGAGACTCCCTAATTTTATAACAAATTTACACTAACAAACTTTGGAAATATGCGTGAAAGCAGCCATCCTTCCCAAGAGGATCTAAGCAGCGCTCCAGGAAGAGAACTTCGGCAAAGGGGGGAAATGGCCAAACCAGTGGCTGTTGGTTGGCTGCTCTGTACAACACAACAGGTAGGAAGAGCTGAAGATGCTGGGAGAAAGCCAACACCAGTCACTGGGATATATAATGGGAATGGAACAAATGGTGGGATATCCACATGTATGGATAATCTGTGCCATCCACAAGAAAAGGCACAGCAGTGACCCCTGTCCTTGGGGATCCCTGCCCACTGCTCCCCTCCCATCACCAGGAGCTCCCTTTGGAAGGCTCTATCCTTGCTGACCCCACAGCCACCTGGGCACAGCTCCTCAGCATGTCATCCCTTCACCATTTATAAAAAACAAAGGAATGATTTCATGAAGATTATGCGAATGTGCAATGAAGACTGACACATAAGGATCACATGCCTTCATTCACAATCACATTCACCCTCATTATACATTCTAAACCTAAATTAAGATGTCAAGATAACATTAAAGCAACATTTGCAGCCTTGATGGAGGCAGCAGTGGAATGCTCATTCCTAGCACTCCTGCCCTGCTCTGTGGCAGAGCAGTTGATGGAAGCAGTCTCATGACTGGCAAGGAACTGCAGGTGTGGGAAATCGAACACGTGATTGCTCAGTTCTAATAACCAATAATTTGTCGCTGTTGAGCGGCTAGCTGAGGAATGACCCAAGTTCTCAGACAAGGAAAGAGAGAAGAGAACTTTATTGTTTTGAATTCCATATATACAGAGTTTACAGAGGTGCCCCAGATTGGTCAGCCCGAGACCTCCCCCTAGGCCCAATTGGCCAAGCCCGAACTGACCCAATCCAGAGAAGTTGTTTGCAAAACATCCAAACTTTATCTTGTTTATGAACTATAGCAAAATGTTCCCATGGGAAGGACCTGTGCTAGCCACAATAATTGATTCTGGAATCACAAATTTATTGCAAGCCAGTAGCTCTACTGGAAATCCATGACCACTTCTCCCCAAGACTATGCATGTATTCTGATCCTAAAAACACAGACAGGGGAAGCACAGTTGGTACTCATAAGGGCATAGCCAGCAAGAGCAGCACCAGAGCAGCTCACTGTGGCCCTTACCTTAGAATTCAGCATGATTTCAGGAGCCCTGTACCAACGTGTGGCCACATACTCTGTCAAGAATCCTGTGTGATCATGATCGGGATCTGCAACGCGAGCCAATCCAAAGTCACAAATCTGGTTTTAAAGAAGAAAATAGAAAAAAACCCCACATTAGACATACATTTCCAATATTATAACATTACTAATTCATCATTCCCCGATCAATGACATAACACCTACAAACAGAGCGATGGCAACCTATGTTTTTAGAAACAAATGATTGCACAAATGTGAAGAAAAATGTTTTGGATCAATTACAAAGAGTATCCAACTGCCATTCAGGGGTCAGGAAGAATAAACAGTTCAAGAAAAAAAGATGCTCCTGGTGCACAGTCTAAGTTCCACTATGGGCTTGCTTAACAGCACCTTTAGCAGACACACAGTAAGATGTACTGCTTCAACCTCCTAGAAATTCACCAGAAAACAAAAGGAAAGCAATTAAGGCTTCCAGAAAACACAATTAGCAACCAACCAACACATTTGTAACCAAATTCAACACCCTATGTTACAAAAGATACCATCATAACCGCATCTTTGCATGAGAAACAACCTATCCAATCATCAGGTAATGGCAAACTGGAGAGATTACAGATTGTTGAAGGAAGCGTGAGTTTAAAATTAAAGAACAATCCCCCAAAAACTAAACACAAGCAAGAAAATATTTCTCAACCCTTTAACAGGAAAACAGTTTTATCTAACTATGAAAAGAAAAACAAACACCGATTTAGACTAGCGAGTTCAGCAAAAAGGAAAAGGTGGTTTTAATTATGCTCTGGTAACGAGGCTCCATGGCTTTCAGAGCTATTTAGTATCTAGAGAGAAATTAAGAAAATTGAAAATGTGAAGACAGACTGTTGTAAAGCAGAGCAGCTGTTCCTTTCTTACTGTCCCAAAGGTCAATGGCAAGCCTGTTCTGTGGCACATTAGACATATTCACAAGCTTCTGCTGCCCCCAAACAAATACCAGTTTATGATTGCCCCACAAAGTGTACTGCCATGAGAGAACACATACTCTCAGGAAAACCAGGCATCAAATGTAGGAGTGCCAAACAGCTGGGAGGTTCCTCTGCTGCATATGCCTTATAATATTTACTCTTAGATAGTTAATTGTGTATGTTGATTATACAGAAAATGTGAAGTGAAAATATGCTGTAGTCAATAAAGTCAGTAATGGAAAATCCTACTAAAACCACAGAAACCTCACTCTACCCTGGCAGATACATCTTAATTTGCCTGTAGGGACAGCCTGTCAGTGAAATAACTGATAGATGAGTTAGGGAAGAAATACTTCAGCTGACTAAAAGCAACATCTGAAAGACAAGATTCAGCAGCTGAGTATTGCAGAGAGGGTCTGAAGAAAAGGCAGTGATGAATGCCATAAGCCAAGCTGCATACCTATTACTTTAGACACATATTAAAAAAATAATCCCAACCCCCTGAATCGGTAGAAAACAACCCAAGAAGAACCTTTTTAAGCATGGCGAGGTTCTCCCAGGCTACAGGAACAGAGCAGCTGCCTTGTGTACAATTAGCAGCTTACATAAAGAGACTCAGTACAAACAATCAGAAGAGCCTCCTCTAAAGACAGAAACGAAGAAACTGTAGAGGACAGCTTAGAGATTTCAGAAAATAATTATGCAGCAGGCAAAAATGTTGTAATCTCTTCCTCCTAACCTCGGAAAAAAGCTAGATAAGATTACAGGCAAGGACACTTGCGCAGAATTTTAGTATCACACAAAAGCAAAGTGCTAGGGTTCGTTACTATTAAAACAAAAGAAGAAAGACACTCTCTGGTCCACAGTGAAAAGCAAGAACTGAATTACAGGAGGTGTCTCTGAATCTCTCAGCTCAAGTAGAAAAATGCACATGGGATGGAAAAGAAGAATAATGACAAAGAGAGCTCATTAAAATGACAAAAAGCTCCTGCTGACTGAAGCAGAAACAGGTTAAGCAGAAAAGCAGAAACACCATTAGTGAGAAAGACTTCAAGGTTGAAGCTGCAAGAAAGAGGTTTTGGCTGCAGAGCTGACAGGAGGGATAGCACAGAGTAAAAGGGATGCTGGAGGTGCAGGGCTCTGCTGCAGTCCCAGGTGAGGGACCGGCACCACTCTGGCTGTACCCAGGGAGGGCAGACACTCCTCACCCTGTGGCAACAGGGCACACTTAGAGCAGCTGCCGTGCTGGGGGAATGTGGGGCCACTGTGCCTGTACAAATGATCATGGGCAGCACTCAAAGCACCAGGAGTTGGTTTTTAGGCTTCTCCATGTGAACAAAAGCAAAAACAAAAAAAGAAATCATCTGAGAGCAACAAAATAACATGCAAAACTTCTTGGCATTTTGACTAAGTCATAGCAGAGAATAAAAAACTGCATAATCAAAGACCCAGGTATGTCAGTCAGTGCTTCATGCCATGGAGAGAGAACAGATGCTACTGAAACAGAAGAAATTACTTCCCAGCTAAATAATAAACAAATAAATAATAAAAGGAATACCAGCATCCTATTTATATATTTAGCTTTTACTTGAAAACAGTGTTCTTGCAATCAGTATCAGGGATGGTAAGGTTTTTTCAAACAGAGATGGCTTAAAATTGGATGAAGCTATCAGGCAGATGGGAAGATTTAGGAAGATCATGTACATACGACCATTTACTAAGCAAATGAAATGACACCCAACAGTACTACTAATATACTGAAATATCTGCATTTGTATTGGTTAAGTAGCCTATGCCTCTGTGTGTGTGTTGGTGTAAGAGGAAACAGAGAGTCTGCCGTTAAGTTTAATTGTTACTGATAAGATGGAAGTTGAAACAGTTGCATCTCTAGAGTAATTGTTACAATCCAGAAAGGAACACTAACTTGCAGTTTTCCTTAAAAAAACCCTCTCCCTCATCACCTTCCTTTCACACCTGTTGCAGTAGGTAACAATTCTTCGTTGTTTTAATAACTTGGAGTTTTCACTATGTAGACAGAAAAGCACAATTTACAATATCACTGTAGTGTGTTCATGCTTTAACTAAGGCAAAGGAGGAGAAAGAGCTACACTGAAAAGCAGAAGGTAATGAGGAGCAACACAGTACTTGACACACAGTTGTACCACATCAGATCAAGCACTATAAACTCTGCAATCTCACTCCATCAGTGGCCAGCAGCAAATACATGGTGTACAGTGAAAAGGGAACATATTCCAATGCCTCTCTCATCTTCCATGGATTTGCCACCGTGGGACACGGAACCAGAGGCAGCACTCAATATTACCTGCTCCTTTTATCCCTCCCCCCCAGCCTTTTCCATAGGTAAGAACAGCGAACAAGTGCTCTCAATTCACCCTCCCTATGCCACTGACAATGTTATCAAATTCCATAGGATTCTTCTGTTCCTCATGCAGTATCTTCCAGCAGAGGAGATCCAGGCTAAATAGCTCTTCCTGATATGCACAGCAGCACTTTGAAATCATGATCTCCTCATATCGCAGGGAGAAGTGTGATAACTATGATCACACTCAAGACACAAAACCAACTGAAAGGTACAGAATGGCATGTTTTCTGTTTTATTCTCTATTTCTGTTCTAATTCTTCACACTTGGTTTGCTTTACTGAATGCCACTAAGCATTGAGCTGACATTTTCCAAGAATCATAACAGCTCTAAGCTCATCCTTCTGTAGTATTAACGAGTACAGAGCTCATCACTGGAAATGCAAATTAGGAACATTCTCTCCCTAAGTAATTGCTGTTCATTTAATCAGCACTAAATCTCACATGCCACTTTAGCTGCCCACTAATACAAAGTCCTTTTCCAACAACAAAATATTAACAGTGTAAACAGAGAAACCAAATCTTGAAACAAACACAGTTCTGAGTTTACTTCTGAGGTAAACATGATGCTGCTTCAGATCAGTATTTTCACCCAGCTTTCAAAGAAGCTGTTTCCAAGTCAGCCTCCAGATGGAAACAGTGATGCACTCATTACAGCAGCCTAACAGATTCTTAGTCATTCAAATCTTGATAATTATTTTATCAAACCAAACAATGTTTTGGCAATCTTTCCAAGACAAAAATCACATTAATCCTCAGTAAAAAAAGCCCCACATTCATGGTTACAGCAGTTCATTTATGAAGACCATGCCAGAAAAATCGGTAAGAAATTTCAACTCACCTTGAGATCACATGTGGTGTTAAGCAGCAGATTTGAAGGTTTGAGGTCACGGTGAAGCACATTGGCTGAATGGATGTATTTTAACCCTCTCAGAATCTGGTAAAGGAAATAACAAATGTGGTCGTTGCTGAGGTGTTGAGTCTTTAAGAGCTTGTAAAGATCTGTCTCCATAAGATCTTGCACAATGTATCTGTGAGGCATTAGATGTAAGGCAGCACAAAAACTCAGTGTCATGTCAGATATCAACACACAGTATCCAGTGAAACTTCTAGAACATTTTTTTCTCTCTTATTTGTCTGTTTGATGACAATTATGAAATGGTGTAGTAGATTCTTGCTACTGAAGTTTGGCATCCACCCTCTACATGATGCCACCCTCTATAGAATTAAGAGGCACTAGCATGCGATCATCTCAAATTAATCATCATAAACCTCTATTTCTTCATAGTAGAGCTTGACTTTTATTGGAATCTTAATTCCATCTGATTCCTATCCTGCTTGCCAAGAAACAAAGGCTGGTTTTTTGGTTAATGAGTAATAAGCTTCCAAGACGCTTGCAGTTGCATAAAAGCACAAAGGTAGAAAGATCTCCTCATTTCTGATCAATTTTCACTACCATCTATCTCCCCACTTAAAAAATTCATCTGTTCTTCTCTGTTATATATATCTATTATGCTACAGTGAACACAACAGTCCTTCTCTTACCAAAATTAAATCCCAATATAGTCAGTCAGATGATTTTCTTTTCCCCTAAGGTTGCAATGAAAATTAAGGGATTTTTCCTTCTGCTTTGACAGGAATGAGTTAAGTATAATTTTCTTCTCCCTCAATTCAAGAAATTTTCAGACAATTACAGCAGAGTCTGGCCATTTTATTTTCTCCTCAAAGCAATTAGTTCTAACAGCAGCTCTGTTAAGAGCAAATACAGTTTCAGAATTAAGACTAAACTATATCTTCTCTGCAATGTTGAATTCTTTGCCTTGGAAGATAGAAATTAACACTTTTCTCTTTTCCTGGAAAAGAAAGAATAAAACTAGTGTACATCTACATCAGATTATATATTTATCTATAAGCTGATCAAATACTATTAACTTCCTTTTGATTTACAAGACTAGAAGCCAACTTTTATTAAAATGCAGGAAGGAAGGGGATGAAGGGGAAGAAACAATCAAAGAGAGGAGGAGGCAACTATCACTAATGATGCCAAATAACATTTTGAAAGGATACACATCTCTCATCTGTTCAATAGCTGGAGCTCTGATAATGTCATTTATTCCAATAATATTCTCATGCCTGAAGCGCAGTAGGATCTTGATCTCTCTCAGAGTTCTCTGGCAGTACGTCTGATGCTCAAAGGGACTGATTTTCTTTATAGCAACTCGAACTTTGTTGACATTATCATAAGCAGAACTAGAAGAGAATCAATAACATCAGTTATAAGGAATACTAAATCCATTCAATTCAGAAAGCAAGAATGTGAATTCAATTGAATACAGGGGTGGTGCTTTGTTTGCATTTATTTTTGTCAAATGAGGAGAGGTGACAGTGACACATCTTTCAGTTTGGTGAACTGACAAAACATTGTTGTTGTTTCGCCAGCCTATTTGGTCTGCACAACCATTGGCTTTCCCAGGTGACTTGGAGTCTGCTGATTCACAGGTACCTGCCCAAAGGAAAAGGTATTTGTTTTCTTTATTGGCCTGTGCAACAACCAAGTCTGAGGGTTTTTCTACATGCTGTAATCATCAGAAGTTTGACAAAGTTCATCTTGAGTTAACCCATTCATGTTGGGGTGCAGAAAAACCTTCAGAAATCATCTCTCAAGCTGCAGAATTCCAAATCCTCTGTCCAACTCCTGCAAGCAATACCAGTTGTCGCAACCTTTCACTCCTCCATCAATCTACACTGTTGGCACCCCCATAACAGACATGAAAGAAAAATTTATGACAACACCTTTCCAAGTTCAATTCCAACGATAACATGAGCTTGAGGAAAGAAAGATGCATCCAGGTATACACCTGGAGCGGGAGCAGGCAGTGAGTTCCTTACTGTGGGTCACAGTAAGGAAGTTCCTTAACGTGATCCTCATTGTATCTGCTGCCTGCTCCCGTTCCATTTACAGCACTCCCTTTCCAGGAGCTCAGAACTCCATTCCCAGCTACACCAATAAATACACTCAGGATTTCTGTTCCACATTACTGACACAGTAATGAAGAATATCACAGCCTGAGTCTAATTAAAAGACTCAGCAAAACATACCTAATCTTCTGAAATCTGGGCTCAGGCTATTATTTACTAAAAATGTTATGAATCCTCACAAGTTTTGTTTTCTGTGGTCTTGTTTATAAGAATGACAAAGTATCTCATTATCATAACTTCTACTTGTATTAGAAGTATATGATAATTTAATTAATTAGAATTTAAGTCTGTGTATATGATTCTTGTTCCTACTGAAGCTCACTACTGTATTATTTGGAAATTAAAAAATAATCAAGCCTACATTCCATGCATTTCTGTTAGCCTCAACTATTTAATATAAAAATACAAGCATACTAACCCAAAGAGGTTTTACATCCCACCAATTTTCTGTAATTGAGCCCTAGAACTTTCTTTGAAACTCTTTTAATTGGCCTTACTTTGCTGAGATGTCCAGGTACCTGGTGACCAGGTAGACTAGAATAAAATACAAAAATCCAATTGGAAAAGGAGACCTCAGAGGAATTCAAATGCATGGCCACATCAAGGCTCTTCTACCACTAAGCAGAGACATGGTGCAACAAGGTGGTTTTGAGATGGTACTGTCACCACTGGATGCAAAAGCATTTAAAATTTCTCACTTTCATTATTAAAATTGACATATAATTCAGTCAATTGGGGCCATCAGTAAGATCTTCGTACAGTTCGTGCATATGTAATGACATCCTTTTTGCATGGTTTTCCCACAGAATCCCTTTGACCTGCCTGCATTCCTAACCCTGCTCTGTGCCCACAGACTGCACCATTTATTTGCCTCTAGAAACACTGAACTCAAATGCTCCATAGGGAGCTTTGAAATGCCACATGCTGAGCAAGTATTCATTACAACTCTTGCTATTGCATATGTATAGATAACACATTAGCAGTTCCTCAGTCCCAAAATAGATAATAACCAAGTGCTGTAAGTGGAACTTGGCATCGCCTCCAAAAGCACTTGGGCTCCAGTAATTCTCTTAGCTCATCACCTGCAGTGTTTACAATAGACCAGTGAGGTTGGTCACAAGCAAAAAACAAAACTAGAAATAACTCTGAAGCACCAACAACCTCGATTTGGAAAAGAAAGGAAAGAGTCCTATGGGCCATTTCATCATTATAAACAAACCTCCTGCCCCCTGCTTTGTATTGACTCGAGCATTTTTTCTGCCACAATGCAGAATCTCACTTCCTTTCAAAGGACTGGACAGCAGCAGCTATGCAGCAAACAAAAAGGCAAAATGCCAATACTTACCAATTGATGCTGCTTAAATAACAGCTCCCAGTCTCTTACAATATTTTATAAATCAGTTATTGCTTTTCAAGCAAAGGTTGGTTATTGAAGGAAAATATGTACCTTTCCTTGTACAGATTAAATGAAATTGAATGCATCAATTAAATATATCAGGATTTCCTCTCTTGTAGTTGTTTCACTTATAGTCCTTGAAGCATTTTCCTAGCAAAAGGTTTATGCTGTTATTTAGAAAAGGATGGATAATTTTGCTTTCTGATGGTTCAACTATAATACACATGATTCAGTGAGGAAACAAGCTGCATATCTGGAGTAAAGATGCAATCAATTTCCTTTCCAGGGTACCTTCCCCATACAGTCAATTTTCTGTTTGTATCAGATCCCACACTACCACAGCTAAGCTTTCAGTGCCTCAGCTGAGGGGAGCAAAACTGAAATACTGTCTAGTTGAAACATTAAAAGGGACACTGGATTTATTTCTGATGTCACACTTTTTGAACGATGAGCCTTTCTATAACTTGATTTAACATCTGAGGGATTATTTCAATTTCTATGAGCAAGAAGCTAAACATACAACCAGTCAGGTACACTTGCTTATGCATAATATTTTAAATGTCATGCATAATACAGGTACACTGAGAATCTGTATTCTCTAGTAAACACCATTTCACATCCTCAACCACAGCCCTCAAAGCACACATAGCTTTAAGTAAATTCTGTGACCCTTTAAAAATGCTTTCTCAATTTGACAAGTGCTATAGTAAACTGTAAAAGCTACACATTAGACTGAACTCGAGTGGAACTGAAGAGTCATGCTACAACCAGACCCCTATTTGGCCTATGAAACCATATTGAAATACCTAATTCACTACCCAGGAAACACCATAAACTAACAAAATTGGGTCCTTTGTAAGCCAGACAGAACCATTTCCCAAAGCTTTCCCTCCATTCAATTGCTCATTACCTGCCACCAGCACCAGATTTACCCATTCCTCTCCAGAGCTCTGCAAAGGAACTCTGCTGCTCACAGTGTGCATTTTAGTGTTTGCAAATGAAACCATTATGAAAGCACAATTGCAGGCCCTGGCTGCATCCCCCCTGCAGGTTCCCCTGCTCCAGCTCATCACTGCAGGTTCATGCCGCAGCAACAATTACAGATCTGATTTTACAACTCCTGATCACCCATGCTCCCCCTGCAGTCCGACCAGGAACAGCTCCACAGCACATCCCGTTCGCCTCTCAGTGCATCCTAAATTCAGATTATTTGCATTCTGCGGGTGCTGTCCCAAGTGTGCATCGTGTAACCTATTTACCTAGGCTATCAGCTTCTACTAAACCTCACAACAATTGGTTATATTTGCAATGAAGCAGTTAACTGGACCATCTTCTAAAGTCAGGAACTTTCTATTATCTTGACTTTTTTCCAGAGAAGACAAAAATCTGTGAAGTGGGAATAACAGTTCACATATTAACAACTTTTAGAGGGCAAATTTATAGCTTTTAGTTTCTAATCGTTAAGCACATGAACTGATCATTACCCACAGAACTGTCCCATTATGATGAATCTAGTCACCAACACTTTAAATATTCAAAAGGAAGGATTTATTTCCACCCCAATCATGTACAGCCTCACGAGCTGAAGCAACCATTCAGCTGTGAGTGCTGTTTATCTGTAATGTGATGAATTTAAATATAGATTTTGCAACTGCCCAACTCTAGTAGCCACAACATTATTCCTATTTCAAGCTGTGGTTACTAACTTGTGACAACCTGCAACAGCACCGTTATTTTGATACTTTTGCAACACCGTGTGAAAATCAATACGAGCCCCAGCAGTAGAGTTTATAATTCCTAATTTTAAGTATCTTGTAAATCTATAACAAAGTTTTGACTAAATAAAACATCACACACAGCTGTACAAAATAAACAAATTAGCATTTATAACCCAAGAAGTTGCACCGCATAACTTTTAAAGCCAGTTTTTATCCTTCTGCTCTCTGGTACCAACTTCCTTTTCAAACAGAAGCCCAGGGCGGGGCTGCTTCCAGGAGCAGTGGCCAGAAAGGCACCGCAGCTCTGAGCGCTGAGCCCACAGCACTGCCTGCTCAGGCGGCCTCTGGCATGTGCCCCTCTCGCATTGCCTCAAGCTCTTCCCCAGGCACATGTGGCCGAGTGCCAAGGCTCAGCCCCTTCTGCCCACAATGCCTGCCGCACGTTCTTCCACCCATTGCTATTCCTCGCATGTTTCATGTGGGGCAGAGCTGGAACAAGTGAGAGCACGCTGCAGCTGCTGGCAGGAAAGGAGCCAGCTCCTGGCAATCCCTGCATCCCACAGAGGCCTGCTCCTTCACAGAACTGCTGAAAAACAACTGCCTGCTCCTCTGCTCTGCTGCCTGCAGGCTTCCCCATCACGGGATGTTCTTCCAACACTTCGAGGACTATTCCCCCCATGGCTGTTTCACAGGTTGCTCTCAGCACACACACAAAATACACAATGCTACCGGCAAACATCCTGATTACAACTCTAAAGAAAAGACTGATTTGAAGTTTAAAAGGGTTTTTTTTTAATCAGTAGCTTTGTGTTGCTGTGGAAACAGGATTCCAAGGGCATATCCAGGGATAAGAATCCTTCTGAGATATTGGACAATTCTGCTTACACTCAGAATAGGAAAGGCAAAAATAATTCCCAGCAAGCAAGCTGATCTGTGGAGATCTTTAATCTTTTCATTTAGTCCACATTTAGCTCAATCATGGACATTTCCACCACATGCTGACATTTATCAAGTTACAATGCAAATAGCTTAAACTTATTTTAAGACTGCTGTAAATAAAATAATGCAATATTATGACATAGTAACAACCACCCTAACAGACTGTTCGCTACAACTTTTGAGGGTGGGGGAAGGTGGTGGCTGAAGTGCAGATTTGCAGAGGGGACTGTGTTTTGGATTTTTCGGGGGGGCTTTTTTTTAATAATCAGATATTAACCCTTCCAGTTTCTTCAGAATAGTTAGTTTCTTATTCCACATGATTAAACCACGGAGAGCAGCTACAGTGTATGATTTTTTTTTAAATAAAAAGACTGGAAAAAGGATAAAAATAGTCAAAGACTATTCAAGGACACTGAGTAATGTGTCATTTTTATACTGTTGAATGTATTTTTTGTAGCCAACTGTAAACACCTACATTTACTAGATATACTTGTTACTTTGCTCCATTTATTAATAATATTTTGAAGATAAACAAGTGCATTATTCATTAGACTTTTTTATTAGCACTGATTTATAAAACCAGCACCTGGTTTTAGAAGGAACAAGTACCTATTCATATTGGGATACATTCACTGTGTTTCAAGAAACCTCAGTTTATGAACAGACAACCCATGTCTCACTCAGAGTTTTCGTTCTGATTTCTCAACTTTCTCTAGAAGAGGTTCTCAATAACAAAGCATCTCTTGGGTTTGTCAGCTGTGAATTCAGAAAATAAACTACAGAAACAGGGTAATCTTAATACACTTCTACTTTTCTCCATTAAAGGTTTAGGTTTACAGACTAACTCCTACCATGTAGGAAAGTCAGCAATCCATGAAAATTAAGAGTTACCTCACTATTTGATTCTTCAAAAAAAAAAAAAACAAATAAAAAACTCCTCAGCCTTGAGGCTCTCGTTGCTTTACGAGAACCTAAAAGATTATAACAGCTTTAACAGGAGCACCATGTACTCCCTCATCCTACTCTGAGGGCAGAAGTCAAATATGTTGTAATTCAGGGATCTTGAACCATCTACTGGTATGCTACAAACACTCTGCATTGATTATTATTACCTTCTTCCTCTTTAGGAAACACCCATAAGCACTGAGAGCTTATATTGAAAAAAGAGGCCAAAAATCTTGAATTCAACAGTGAGATACTTCAGAGTAAGCTTAGGTACAAGATCTGCTGTGACACACAGCTCTGCACTGAAAGCCACTGACAACTGCTCCACCCTCTCTCGCTACAAAAATGGCAGCAGGAGATGACTGAGAAACAAGGGAACAGTAAAATAACTATACAGCAGATACGATCCAATCTGCAGCAGCATGAATCTGGCCTTACCTGAAAACTCCTAATTAAATGCTGCTTGAAAATCTTGGGGTTGGCCTGAGGCTTTTTACGTAGTTTTTAATTTGTTGAGATTCTTGTATCCATGGATAGGTTTTTGCTTTGGGGTTTCTAAACCTTTTACCATGACCCCTCTGCAGAACAACTGTCATATTTACAAAGTCTTCATATTCTTTTTATATATTTCTAACCCTTTTTACCTGCTGCTCATCACCAAATGATCACTGCTAAGGCTTTCGTTTGTTTTTTAGTACAGAAGATACCTAAACAAACTAATTTTCTTTGGTATTTATTTCAAAATTGATTTGTTTTCTTTACCAACAAGGGAGAAAAGAAATACAATTGCTAAATCAGTGCCCTTTATTTTAGCACAAGTTCACAGCAAGGTGCCCATGTGACCCCTGAAGACACCATCATGCTTTCAGTCAACCTCTGAGGCTTACTGGGTCAAACTGGAACAGCATTGCCTTCACCTCTACCACCTACTGCTCAGTCATCTTCCTCTTAACAATCCAAATCAATCCTGATAGTAAAGCTTCCTGCTGCAATTACGCCAACTCCTTCCTCCCATGACAAAGGTGAGTAACTGCTCCAAAGTGATTTTCCTCAGATCTGATCTACTACAGGTTATTGCCCTTCACACCACAAATTCATAAGACACTTTCATAACCTCCTAAGGAGATTTGCTTCCATGTACCTGCTCAAATAATTCTAATTGATACTGGTGAGACAGTGGCACAGGATTCCCAGAGAAGCTGTGGATGGCCCATCCCTGGAGGTGCTCCAGGCCAGGCTGGACAGTGCTTGGAGCAATCAGGTCTGGTGGAAAGGTGTCCCTTCAGGCAGTTGGACCTACTCGATCTTTAAGGTCCCTTACACCTCAATTCATTCTAGGATATAATAGATAGGCACGATTTTATTTTTCAGGATTTGAAGGATCCTTGCAAAAACCACGATTTTAAGCTATTTACTATGCACATAGTAATTACTTAATAGTATAATTCCTTAGATCACTCCTACTATTTTGAAAACAAATAGCCAGTCATGCAAAATGGAGTCTGTTAAATTAATTATTTTGCCAGAAGCTCAGTCAATTCATAATCCTGGGTGTGGCAGACCAGATGATTTGTGTTTTGTTAGCACCTACTAAACAGAACTATGAAGAGCAGCAGTTCTAGAACTACACCTTAGTACTGCCATTAGAAAAAATATTGGCTATTTCACCCAAGGTTCTGTACTGTTTGGCTAAAGATGTTATTTAATTTTAATGGTATTTTGATTAATCTTAGTTGTTTGACAAAAAAAAATCAAGTCTCTCAATCTCTTCCAGTATGTATCTTTCTTTCCATACCTTTAGCTGTGAAACACAGTGATTTCAAACTACCATGCATGCCTACTATGTTTTATGCCACTTCAGTTCAAGTTAATCTTCAGAAAATAGAAAACTCTTACATCTCACTTTATCTACTTCTTCCCTTCCCATTTCCCTTCCCTATTTTAGAGGTTTACTGGTTCTCCACTGCCAGTATTTCCTTTGATAGCATCGATGCCAAATTTAACAAACTTCATTGCTATGTTTAAAGCCCCTTTGGCTTTCTGTGAAATAAACCCTTCATTCCAAAGGCACCCGTTGCTTTTGATAAAATATTAGGATATTAAATATCACTATCTTTCTTCTCTCTACATAAATTCCTGTGGGAATGAATTTGGGCTAAAATTTTAAGAGTCTGATAACATGAGACAACCCAAGGTCTCACTGAATTCAAAGAGTGGTTGTGGTTCACTCTCCCTTTTGTGCCTCACACCCCTGCCCTTTCTCACTTTTTTGGTTGGAGCAGTGCCTTTATTTGTGTCAGTTCAGAGAACGAAAGCAGCTCAAAGTTGAAACACACACAGTAAAGAAGCCTTTACCTGCACAGTCCTATTCTCTTCCTGTGTCAGCACTAGCACTCACAGGGCTTTGTGTACATCATTTCAACTTATCACCTTTAAATTTTATTTTTTGATGAAGTAACTCTTCAGCTAAACCAGCTTTCCAAGACAGCAAATGCTCCAGCTGTGCAGGCCCCAGCACAGCCCGAGATCAGCACAAGTCAGCCCTGGAAAGCCCAGCTCAGGTGTCTGGGCCTGCCAGGAGAGCTCAGCCTCCACACAGGCCATGAGGTGCCAACCTCCTTCCCCTGTGCTCACAGCTTCTCAAGGGGCAACAAAAAGCCATCAAGACAGCAAAGGACAGGTCAGTAATATCACCACTCCCGAGCCTGGAAAACAACCACCACACCCCCAAGCAGCAAAGCAGGAACCATCAACGCATGCAGGAAACATTTCCCCTTTCCTAGAGAGAAGGGCGAGCACTACCAGAGAGTGAGTGGTGATGGGACTAACAAATCCTCTGGTGTGGTTTAGTCTTTTGTCAGCTAGGGTTCTAATTTGACTTATATTCCAGATTCTACTCCTAAAACCAGCTTATTTAATTGATTCCACACCACATAAATCTTCAGAAGAGATAGTTCACAATATTTCATTCCAAGAGAAAATAGAACAGAATCATCCATGTATGCTCAAAAGCGGAGATTTTCCTAAACCTGATGTAGAAATGTCAGGGCAAAATGAAAACTATCCCAAAGCACTGATGAAAACAAGTTCATTGCTACTGTCCATTCTACCATGGTTAGTTCAGCATTCCACTTGTAAAACAAAACAAAACATAACAACCACGAGCACTGAGTGTACATCTCACCACTATCAGAAGTTATTTCCCTTTGCATCAGATTACAAGGCATTTTCTGAATGTTCTTTCCACCTTTCTAGCAAGATATGCCAACAGTAAACCCTCAGCATAGTCACAGCTTGGTGTTTTGTTCAGAGGAGGTATCAGCATTAATACATGTTGGCTACTGTAGCTGAAAGGAAGCTACTTCACAATTATGAAACACTTTTAAAAAATCCAATATAAAAGTCAACCTGAATGTCATTTGGGAGATTTTGCAACATCCAAATCCCAATAAAATTGAGTAAATTCTGGACTGAAGCATTTTGGGGAGTATTGATTTGGAGTGCTCAAATGACCTGAGATTTTACTCAGGACACATCAGCAATATTTGATGGAGCAATCTGCCTTCCTTCTGAACAAGCAAGAAGTAAGGTACTGCAGTGGCAGCTGCTAATTTTAAGAGAAACTGCAAAATGAAGTAATTGCACATTATAAACTGTAAGCCTAATTGCGAGTTGCTGGTACTTAAAACATACCCACAACACGGATGAATTACTTTCCACCACGTAACAAAAACTCTCATTTGCATCATAATCACCACAGAGTATTTCAGTATTTTATGAAAATTGTCATGAAATACAAAAGAAGAACTTCTAAGGGAAGAGATTTCCCCTTAAGAGAACTTAGGTGGTTGTGATTTTGGGTACTGCTAAACCAGATGGACAGTAAAAACATGTGCATGATTCT
This sequence comes from Entomyzon cyanotis, assembly GCA_024500445.1. Classification (NCBI taxonomy): domain Eukaryota; kingdom Metazoa; phylum Chordata; class Aves; order Passeriformes; family Meliphagidae; genus Entomyzon; species Entomyzon cyanotis. The sequence goes on from JAKEPQ010000852.1 coordinate 7,799,987, forward strand.
GCTAAAAGCGGACTGTCGTGAAGATTCTGCCCAAATCGAACAGAAAAATATTTCTATCACAGCCTTTCTACAAGACATACATACACAAACCAGTATTGAATGCACCTCTAAGAGGTAACTGAGCTGGAGGAGCACAGCATAAGCCCAGCTGGCAGGGAGGCAGCCAAGGCACCAGGAGGCTGGTGGTGCAGAAGGAGCTGAGCGGACCCCAGGTTGTCCCTGCGCTGGCTCTCCTCAGAGGAAACGGGTGGAGACAGGAATGCTTGTGAAACAGAGACAAGTGCTGCACCCCGATGGAGCAGGGGAAACCCTGCCAAAGGATCCACCAACAGCTCATCAAATAACCCCCTCTCAAGCAGTGACACTTTTTATGATCTGCATCTTGTTAATCTACCTGCTCAAAGCTGACAACAGTGTATTTTGGCTTTTCGTGCTTCTTGCAAAAAGATGAGTTTGAGAACAGCTTCTTCATATACCCAAGAGTTGTACTAAAGCAAAGAAAACAAGCTCCCTTCTGAAAAGGAAATTCATACACAAGCAAACCACTGTCTTTAATAACTGTCCTATCAAGTAACAGAAAGTAGATTTTACACAGATGAATCACCTGAAATGAACTACACTGCTGAATTTCACATTATTACTATTTTTATTTACAACACAATAAAATAGAAGTTATATTTTTTAATACATTTATAGCTCCATTCACTTCTTTTGAGTGATCTGGAAATTAAAATCAAATACAACTGAAATCACTTAATAAAATGTTTCTTGGTTTGGGAATTTTTTCCAGACATTATTTTAAAAGTTCCTAAAATACTTCACTTTAAGTGAAAGCATTCTCCAAATTATCAGAACAACATCCAATTTCACCCATGAGCAGTGCCAGCTCCCAGTGATGAAGGCTGTGTTACATGCATAGCCTGCAGGTCAAGAGAACTGATTCCTGCTGTGAGGGCACATCTGGAATTCTGCATCCAGTTTTCCTCCCTCCCAGTACTGGACCAAATCCAGCAGAAAACCATTAGGATGCACATAAAGGATGTGACATAAAAAGAAAGGATGTGACATAAGAAGGCTGTGACATAAAAACAAAACAAAAATTGAAGTAAATGGGTTCGTATAGGCTAGGAGGGGAAAAAGGGGTGGTGCTGGAAAACATCCAACTGCTATTTTAAGTTACATAAAGGGGGATCACTGAGAAGTGATGCAGACTCTTCTCAGAGACAGAGTAAAAAGGACAAGAGGGGATAGTCCCAAGCTGCAGCAAGACAAACTCTTCTGTTTTCAAGGGCAAAAGTTTCACTGGGCAATTGGTTTAACACTAAAACCAGAAGTTGCCCATAGACGTTGTAGAATCTCCATCCCTGGAGATTTTGGAAATATTGACTGGACACGTTGAGCAACTTGGTCTAATTTTGACATCAGCCCTGCTTTGAGTAGGAGGTTGGACTACATGACCTCAGAAAGTCCCTTTCAACCTACATTATGCTGTGAAATATTCCACAGCAAGATGTCATACAATATTTTCATTAAATAGCAAATCGATCAGTTATTTTCTTTTCTAGATCACAGCTGAAAACTATGACAAAGCATCAACAGAAAAAGCATTAAAAAAATTACTATGTTGGCGAAGTACTAGTTTTCAATACAAGCTGAGCTCTACACCTACTCAGCTGGTAAAGCACCAACTCTTCTGTGGGCTGCAGATCTCCACCCCTGAACAGGAGCCACTCAACTAACAGAGCTTGGTGTCCTACAAATATACATTTCTGGTCTCAAGAGTACTAATAAATCCATCTGTGAAACTGGGGCATGTCATGTCTCCTTGGGGAGTCTGAGAAATCACATGTGATCTGCTACTAACTCCTCCCCAGTGGAGCGGCATATAGGATCTCTTCACTCTAGCAAAATACCTATTTTTGTGAAACTTGCAGAGTAACTTCCCATCTTTAAGACTTCTACCATCTGTCAGATTTGATGGAAGGCAGGCAACAGGTACTAGAATCGTATGTAGGAGTATGGGAGATGGACTGGTGCAGCCACATACAGATGCTGTGAACATATCAACCTTATTTCCTTAATAAAGCATGCGTCAAAAAACCCCACAAGTTATCTCTGTCAATTTCTGTGGGATGAATCACGCTGTGTTGAGAAAATGTGTGTTTATTTATAAAATGCAAGTGTCCATGAGCTGCACTCTCCAGCTAAGCCAGTATCCCATTGCTTTGGGCCGGCAGCAGAAGTTGCTACCTCTCATCTTCCATAAACCTGGAAAACAGTGAGTGGCTGCTGCCCATTCCTGCTGCACAGCTTGAGGGACCACCTGTCCATCGCTGAGGAGAGCAGGAAAAGCAGCTCTAATTGCTTCTTTGGATTCCCACGCCAGGTTAGGCAAGTGCTGGAAGCTTGAGTGACTGAAGGGAAGTGCTTACATCTGCCTTCTCCCCAGAGGGAAGAAGCTGATAACTAGCCACCAATTATACTCCCTAATTCCCTGCTCTGATCCTTGCACTGGGGAGGGTTGGCTAACTTGTATCAGCTCTCTGTTTTCCTTATCACACAGACAGAACATGTTAATTACCGGGTACCAACACCCATACTCAACCTGTGCTCCCCAAAAGCACACGCAAACAGGGACACGGCTAGAGCACTGGCCCTATCATTAAAGGGCTCTCTTTCTCTCTGGATCAAGGCAAGAGTTAACAGAACAAAAATGACAGGCTGTTTCTGATCACTGCCACTGAGCAGCCCACCCCACACCGCCAGGGTGACCCTCACAGAGCATGCAAAAACTACCTTTTTATGTAACTTCAAAGAAACTATTACACAACCATGAATCCCATTCAAGTTTGCATGTTTTAATAGAAATATCTATGACTTGCAGATCATTCTATTCCTGATTTCTTTCTGGTTTTAGTTTCTTTATTAATGTACTTCTCTTCACTTTAAATTATCGATGCTCTAAAAGTAGGGCTGTTCCATGAGACAGTAGAGAGAAGTGTGAAAACTCTTCTGCCAAATGTTTTAAATATTCTTTTCGGTATTACTTTAACATTTCTCTACTGACTACCTAAACTTCTAATATCACTCTTCCACAGCACATCAGCAACACAAAGATTTGTTTGTAACAAGCCAAATTCAGAGCAAGAAATGCAAGATTTGGGCTTGAAGATTACTTTCTTCCAACTGCATTCATCTGGATTCAACTGCTTATTTATAAGCAGTTATTTGCAGCACTGATATTACTTTACATTTGCTTAAGCTTGATGACAAAAAAAGCTTACAAAAACTAGGATAAAAATGAGAATATCCCTATTATGTTCCCATTCACCATTTCCTTCCAAAACGATTACTTGTTTTTTTTACTGTCAAATTATCATCCTTGCCAAATTACCACTGACCAACTGGATGAAGAACAAGTCATGATGGAAATTTAAACCTCAGCTCTATCATGTTTTCACTGCTCTTCCAGCGTGTTTTAAGTATGGCTTAACAGCTTGCTTTAAAAAAATACTACTACTAATAATAATAATACCAAGCCCACATTAGGGGAGGAAAAAAACAATCCCAAAAACCTTTCCCAGTTTGTTGTGTCTGAAAGGTGTTTCTGAAACTTTCAGGCTTGCTCTAAAAGAGGGCTCAGTGTGACTCTGATGTTGATAACTCTATTACTGAATGAAAGGGAAAGTCACTTTAGGAACTTAACACCAAACTCCCTCAAAACAACTAACAATTCTTAAGTGAAAGCAGAAGGGAAGAAACAATAAACACAACATTTACATATATTTGGATAAATTAACTCAGAGTAACAAACATGACTGTGTGACTAAGCAGTTGCTCAAAGAATGTCCTGCAGCCCTAGGAAGTGCTGAGGATCTTGGCTCAAACTTCGTTCTGTGCTCACCCTCTAGTCTCACACGCAGAATTACTGAAACAAAAACATGTTAGAAAGGGATACTGACAAGGATCCACCTCCCACCACTTTCCCCTCTGGACAAGAGTAAGGCACAAGCCTGTATCACTGAACGTTTTTGGCAGAGTTGCACTGGAGGACATTAGGATGGGGTTTGGCTGGATAACATGTCTTTTCTGCTTACGAAGCTGAGAAAGTGCAACCACAACACAGCAGTAAATATACTGCTCTGCTGAGTTTATTTTTACTCAAAACCTGATTATGTAAAAAAATGACTGCACTAGGGAAAATAGTTAAATGCCTTTAAGGGTTTTCAGATCCAGATGAGAGAACATTCGTGCACAGTCTCTTCAGCCAACATCTTCCTCTTACTTCCTGTACTGGTATTTTATGTTGTGATCAATATTTCTCAAACATTATTCTCTCTGCTGCAAAATCAAAATGGAAGACTGACCGTAACAGCACTATCCTAAGAATACTTCATTTGCCCTCTTACTCATCTAATCAAAAGCATTGTTTTCAAATCCCTAAACCAATAATGTAGAAACTTAAGAATTAGGATAAAAACGAGAAAGAAAGTGAAGGATTTTAAGAGTTAAAAGACACTCGTTTGCCATTTAACAAGCCTTATGGCACAGTGCACTTGTAACTAACCATCATCTGTGAAGAGGTCCACATTACCTGTGGGTCTCAAATAAAACCATCAGGGCTTGCTTTGCTTTCCTTTGTTAAAGTGTACAAATTTAAATGGATTTTGCAGTTGCAGGAAACATCTCCATCTGCACACTCACAGCTTGCCCTCTACCACCCCACCCCAAGGGAGAAGCTTCTGCAGATCCTCACTGCATTAGCTACCAGAGCAAAACACAAAACACAGAGCATTAAACTGCACAACCTGCATGGCTGTGATTGATAAGTAATTGCATTTCATTGCAATCACTACAATCTAGCACAGTTGCTATGGCATTAACTACAAGAAGTGCATCCAACACTTTCCTGACCGAGTACACAGCATAAACTGAGACTTTGTTCCCTGTCATTTCACACCTAAGGAACAAGAGCAATAATTAAGAGCTCAAAATACATAATGTGGCATTTTACATTAATAATTTTAGAGTAGAAAACACAGGAACAAATTTCAACTGGACTGGAAATTTGGAATTTTTGTTAGTAATTTTGTACAGTAGACACAAAATATCAGAAGTCTTCAAATAAAAAATAACCTTTTGGATTTAGAGGGGAGAATTTCAGTGTGGAAGTTTACCACACAGCATTTGGAGGGGCAGAAGTGGCCCCATTTCCCCTGTATCTGTTCACTGGCACAGGGATGCCAAAAAAGGGCATCAACTGCCATCGTGCTGCTTCTTGCAGTCCCTGATCTCTGGTGAAATATTTCAGCTTTTCACTTGTTTGTGAAACAGGGTTTTTAACACCCCGTTGATGTGAACTGGACTGTACCCAGCACACACCTTGGCAGTGTTATTCCCCAGGACCTTCGGAGACCTGACTGTGAATGCAAACCAGTGCAGCCACTGCCGAGATTATCTGCACCCATTTCCTTGCTCTGGCTCAGATGATAAAACAACCATAATAAAATACAGCCTGTACCAGAAGCTACATCAACAAGTTTTGGACTGGATATATTACTGTGATTTCTAACAGTAAAACAATAACAAGGATATTTTTACACTGTAAACAGGATTTCTGATTTACATTTTGAAGGTTCTTCCCATAGCAAAAAAAAAAAAAAAAAAAAAGTGAAGGCCACAGGACAAATTTCTGAGAGAGGCTCATCTCCCAGCTAAGCTCGGGCCTAGATGAAAGCTCCCACCCTGAAACACACAAAGACTTCACCCTGACAGGCCAGCACAATTCAGTGACTATGTGCAAAAACCTACAGCTACTAAAATCTGTAACGCACAGCTGAAGGCTGTGAGGTGCTCTCACTGAGAAATGCGCTGCTTTACGAAAGATTCATCATCAGAGAGAGAAACTAATGCTGATAAAGCTTTTGTGAAGTCATAGCCTGTAAGTGTCATTTAGTACCTCTGGTCAAAAACCATACTGAAGAAACAGAAACAGTGTCAGAAGAAAGTTGGTAAAACAGTAACAAGAGTTCTTCATCTACATCCCTTAAATTATTTCAGGAGTAAGGGGTTTTTTTGAAGTAATATAAGGGGTTTTACTAATTGAAGATAGAATATGAAATCCAAAGTAAGGTCACTAAACATGCCCGGTTTATAACCCAGTCATTAGATACACAGATCACACAGCATCACCCCAGCTCACTGAGATTGCTAAAAAAATCCATCTCACACTCTTAATCCAGTTAGTTCACGTTTTTTGCAGTTCGTTCACCTCGCTCTTTATGACCGATGTTACCCAAAGCCAACACACACGATCGCTTTTTAGTGAGACTTAGAGTCTAAGTCTTTATAATGCAATGTAATCTAAAGCTAGGACTGCTGAAGAGAACTTTCACCTGCACACGCTAACGCAGGCACTAATCCTGCCGGCTCTGCAGCACAGACAGCACGTCCTGAGCAAAGTCAGGCAGCGGCAGCAACTCCTGCGCTCAAATTCACCTCCTTTATCCCCCACGACCGCGGGCTGCTGCAGCCAGGTGAGCCTCGCAAAGCACAGCGAGAGACGCGGGGCTGCCAGCAGCATTCACCGCCTTGCCCCCTCCCTGAGCGTCCGCAATCGCACTACGGAGACGGAGGAAATAACGAGAGCGACCAAGTCAAGAGGCAGAAGATACTAAAGAAAATAAACGCAGGAGCGAAACGAAACGAGACGCTCAGCTGCACCCACCGACGGAGGGCTGGGGGCTGCAGGGAGGGAGGGGAAAGAAGTGTGATGCCGGAGGGACAAGCTCGGGAGCACGGAGGGAGAGGCAGAGCAGAGGAGAGCGAGGCAGAGCTGCTCCCCCTCCCCGAGGGCAAGGGCGGGCCGGGCCCGCGGCCGGGCAGGGCGGCGGGAGGGAGGGAGGGAAGGGAGGAGGGAGTTGTCCGGGGCAAGGGCGCTGCCCCGGCGGCCGCACTCACCACACCATGCCGTAGGCCCCCTCGCCGATGTAGGTGAGGTTGGTGTAGCGCGGCCCCACGTCGAACACTTGTCCCCGCACCATCTCCGGGCCGCCGGCGCTGGCGGAGCCGCCCGCAGCCCCGGCCCCCGACACCGCCGCCATGTTGTCCGTGCCGGGAACCGCGGTGCCTGCGTGCGGGGGGGCGGAGGCGGGCGAGGAGGGGGGCGAGGAGGAGGATGCGGGAGGGAGGAGAGAGAAGGAGGAGGGAGGAAGAGGCGCCGCCCGCTCCGCCGGTCCCGGCCCGTCGGCCCCGTCAGTGCCGAACCCGCCGCGGCCGCTCTGAGGAGGCGCCGCCGGCCGCGCGCGCGCGCATCGCCCGGCCCGGGAGGTGGAAGTGAGGGGGGGGAGGGCGCGCGCGCAGGGAGCGGCGCGGGGCGGGGCGGCACGCGCGGCAGGGGGCGGGGCCGGGGGCGGGGCCGGGGACTGCGGTAACCGCAGCCGCTGGGGAGGGGGCGCGGCGGCCGCGGGTCACGTGGGGCGGGTCACGTGGCCTCGCGGCCGCGCGGCGCCATTAGAGGCGTCAGGTGACGGGCGGGAAATGGAGCTGGGCCGGCCCGCCCTGCCCGCCCTCAGCGTCCTGCCCGCCCTGCCCGCCCTCAGCTCACAGCCATCAGCGCCCTGCCCGCCCTCAGCGTCCTGCCCGCCCTCAGCTCACAGCCCTCAGCGCCCGGCCGGGTCACACCCGCTGCGCTCACCCCGCACCGAGCTCGGTGACTGCCATAAGGGCGAGTTTATCGGTGACAGTCCCCGACTTCAGCGCAGAGTTTTGCGGTCTCTTTTTAGCATGTTATTTTTCCATGGAATTACGTTTTCCTGCTCGCTGCTTCCCGTATAAATGTAAATAAACTTTGTAGGGGAGGTGAAATCGCAGTTGGAGGTTTTCCTCATAGTTTGGTCACTGCTTGCAAAAGTGCTGTGTTTTCTGTTTTCCTGCAAGGCAGATTTTTCCTAAAACAGCTTTTTTTGCTGGAGCTTATGCACAAGGATCTTAACTCCTGACTTTTTTTCTGCAGTTCTCTAATGACCCTGACAAGAGCTAACCCCTGCTTACTACTGACATTTTCACTACCAACATCTCTGCTGCTCCCCGTCCATCCTGGCCTTGAAGCTGTCCCCACCCATGTCCCTAACAATGTCTTGCTTCTCCCCAGCTCCCCGAGGTCATTCCTGGCATCCCACCTTCTTCTGGCCGTTCTTGCTCCAAACCAGCTTCCTCTGCCATCAGAGGAATTACCCGTATTTTCAGACTGCATTTTCCATAGCTGCTTCCAGCCGTGCAATCCCCTCACTCCGCGGGGCTCCAGGCCAGCTTCTGCCCGGGGCTGAGCAGGGAAGTCCCTGGCTGTGGCTGCACATCCAGCTGTCCCCAAGGCCTCTCCCTCAGGACAAGGCTGGCCCTGCTAGGCTGGCTCCAGGTGCCACCCAGCCTAGGCTGATGGAGGGAAAGCTGTCAGGGAAGAGCAGCAAAATCTAATCAACTCCTCTGTGTATTTAGCAGGCATCCAACTCTGCAGCTCGTGTTTTTGTGTATTTGAGTGGGATAATGCTTCTGATGTATTTATATTTACTTGTGTATAATGCTTTCCATTCCATGATGTGTTCTTCTGCACTTTAGAAACACAGAATTATTTTTCTCAGACATTTTAGGCAGCAGTAAATGCGAGTGTTTAAATTTTCTGAAACCAAGTAAAATATTATTTAAAAGGTTCTCTTAATTCTGAAAATGAAATTTGCTTATGCTTCTGATTACATACATAAATAAATCTGTCATCAGCAAATGCAAAACAAATTATTATGGAGAATGTAGCTTAAACACAGCCTGTCATAGCAAATTTAATTAAAAACTGCTGTGTATCTAGATTATTTTCTACCTTCACTGGGATGTGTCTGATCAAAAAGGAAACCGACCAGGCAGGCCAGGAAATTGTGGAAGGACTGTCAGCTCCTTTGAGTGCTGTGTTCAAATATATGTCTAATCCAATTAAACCCAAATAAGTGGTCAGAGGCTATGGCATGCTTTCCCAACAACTCCTCCCGTGACAGATCTTGGGACAGTATTTCAGTGAAGCGCTGCAGTTGCTGAGATAGGCAGAGCAGATGGGAGTGGTATCAATTGCTTTTCAGCCTACTTAAATAAGCTGCCATTACCTGCACTTAATGTTGGGTCTTTTGCCTAACAAGGTGACATTAAATCCTCGATTCTGGAAAGCACATAAACGTGTTTTAAGAAAATTATTAGTTCCATGATCAAAATAAAGGGCTGTGTTGGGGGAGAAGAGGTGATACTTACTAAAAAATGATAGCAGATAATGAGAAGCAGGAGGAAAAAAAACCCTTTTGTTTCAAACAGAAATCAAAGCACTGCTAAGAAGAGTTGGTGTAAGCAGAAACAGGAATATTAGACAAAGCTAAGCCATAAGCTAAGTCAGTGTAAATACACCATGGTTTGGACTGTTTCCATCTTCAGTCAAGTTCAGGAGTCACATGGATGAGTTCATCCCACAACCAGGATCTAGAAATTCCCTGTACTGTTACTTGTATCTACTCAAACTGTTAATTCTTGTTCTGTAAATAGGTCTCTTGAAAAGGGAACATTGTACCACAAGGCTCCCCGAGCCCTGGGATCAGCCGTGCTGGGTCAGGCCGAGGACAAACACCATGGAGCTGCCCTACAGTGCCCCTCCATAGTGGGGGTGGGAGGCATTTCAGATTTTTGTGCTAATTTAAAACTGAAGCCACATCTCCCAAAAATCATCATAATTATACCAGTTGTATGATTTGCGTGGGACATTGCAGCCATGGCTTTCTTGGTAGCTGCTGTACGACTATGTCAGCATGAACCTGAAGCTCCCCATCATCCCAACAAAACACAGGCATTAAGTACATACAATTTTCCCAGAATTATTTAAAAAGACCGCAAGCCTTTATGCGGGGGTGATGAGAGAGAGAAATAAGACATGTTAAAATGTTTTATAAAGACATATTTTAACTTCTAAGGCACTCAGGAACCATGGTGATGGTTCCTGAAATTGCTTAGATATGAGCTCCGATCCACAGGGAACTATCCTAAGATTCAGAAAGAGCATCAGCTGGTAATAATTTCTAGTCATTACCTACCTGGGCTTGACTGAACAGGTGACACACAGCAGAAATCCCTTGAGACTGATTTTCATGTGAATGCTGACCACTGCTTTGACAGTGTAAAGCGACCTCAATGAAAATGAGGCTCTTGCTGTAATCTTGCACTGTTTAGAGGTTGAAAAGAATTTCCCGTCCAAATTGCTGGGCACTTGGTGCCAGAACAAGTTTACTTTTTCCCCCCAGGTATTTCCTTTTTTCCACATTCAACACTCTGATGGACTTTGCAAGGAGCTTACTGTGGCTTAGACACCATGGAGTTAAGATGAGTAAACAGATTGCTGTGGTTGTTCTGTGCATGCCAAGGGGAGCACAAAAGATTATTAATTGCATAATGATTCTGTCAGTAACAGCCTTGATCCTGCACTGGGTATCATTCTGTCACTGTCAGAACCTGTCACTGTTGTAGGAGATGTCTTGTATCATCCATCATGTTCTGGTTAGATTTGCATTTCACAAATATGATTTGAAAACACAGTTGCAATTTCTAGTCATGTTTATGTTCCATAGCTTTGAACAAGTAGTTTACAATCATACTCTAAATATTTTTAAAGGGATCCATTTTAAAGCAACCTTAAAAGCTTATTGTATAAATCTAGCCATTTTAATTAATATACTGACATTTTGTTGCTGTCTATATGAAATTAAGTTGCTTGTATTTTCAACTGCAGTAGTAGCAGTATCCAGGCACTGTCCTGCAGTTCAGTAATGGAAATTTCCCAGCCTCAAAGTACACTCTGTCTCAGTCAGCTGCAATAAAACTGAGTGATTTCAATATTGTGTGCTTTACTTGTCCTCAGTTATCTGGAGCTTGTATCTTTTGAAAACCAGCTACTCCTCATGAGCTTGCTTCATCTTGCCCAAGACTTAAAATTCAGTAAACAAGCTGGGGATGATAAGAAAATTGAATCATCAGATAAAAAGTTATTTTACAGGACTGACAAAACATACATATAGTCAGTATTTATACAGCATGTTACAGTGACTTGTGAATCTTTACTGAGGTCCTACTACATGACCCTGGTTTTCTTATGCTGAAGCTTTATCCACTAGAAGGCTATTAAGTTCTTATTTAGCTAGTACATAATACCAGTCTCTTGCTCTCTGTAGTTCTGCTATCATTGATTGCTAAGAAAGTATATATAAAAAAAAGAAATTATTACATAACCTCAGAAGTCTAATATTCTACAAATCCCAGAACGTGCAGTGTGCTTCCCCCACACTTATTCTTGGTTCAGCTGTAGGCAGGACAAGTGATGTCTCCAGCAGAGGCAGAAGTCAAAGCATGTAGAAACAGGATTATTTGGATTTTATGTTTTCCAAATATTGCATCTGTAATGCTTTTTGCTCATACCTAAAAATGTAAGGAACTTTTGTAGTAAAGAGGTTGGCTGATGTGAGGACAGAGGAAAAAAGGGTGATGCAAGAATGAATAAAAGATAATACGGGAGGGGAGAGGAGGAAGAATGTAAACTAAAAGTCAAATGAACAGGTAGTGGGATTGCACTGTGGGAATAAAAGGGTTCTAGTTGGAGAGGGGATATCCAGATCCCAATGCATCTGGCTGTGTGCAAGTGAAGCCCTTGGCAGACACTCAAGTCTATTCATGGAGAACCGGTTTGGGGAATGATGCCAGGCCTTCTAAAAAGAGCTCACCAGGACTTGCTTTCCCTGACGTCGTTGTCTGCTGGGGTGACGTTCATCACAAATGGATGCGGCTGATGACTGTCATGGCACAAGTACACGTCCTACTTGTCTGCTGTTATTAGATTTAATCTAAACTATGGGCAGTGGCTGAACAGAGACAAGTGATGGGAGAGTACACTGATGGCATTCTGAGATTTTCACCACGGTTGAAAATTCAGCCAGCGTTAATGGCTGTACATCCCATGACAAGTGCATGGCAGCCTTTGGGAAAAAGCAGGAGGTTGTAGCACAGCAATTCTGAATATAGGGCTCCACATACAAACAGTTCCACTGAGCTTTCCTGTGCACGTGACAAGGAAACCGGTTTCTCTCTGCTCCTCTGCTGGGCAGGTCCTGACCTTGCTGACATGGAACAGCAGAAGAGGCACCTCCACGTTTAGGGCTGCAGGGAAATCTGCATCTTTGCTGTTTGTACCTATGCTGTGGGAGGGAGGAGAAGTTAGTCTCCTTTCCTTGCACTTTGTTCAATCCACTGACCTCACAGCCCAAAGAGTCTCTACTGCTTAGTTTTAATAGCTTTTATATAAATTACAGACTTCAGTTTCTACAGTCCAAAACTGATGAATCATCATTAATTTTTAAAAACAAACATTTCTTTTGCAATTTTGCAGATCTATAGAAGATAAAAGCTGTGAAGAGAGATTTCCTGAAGGAAGTAGTGTCACCATATTTAAAAAAAAAAAGCCAAGCTGTTGGAATCTGTGTTGCATTATGGGGTAATGCAATACCTCTGAGCACTTCCTGTTTATTATGAGAGATAGAGTTTTCACCACATCATAAAACTTACAAGCATTTGTTAATAAACACTCCTAGAGAAAAAATAATATCCAAATATACAACCCCTGTGGCATCTGTCATTATAAACAAAAGAAAGTTTTCATTATATGTATTGGATGACAATTTGTGTGAAAGCAGCAGATTTTGAGGGCCACATCCAGCTCCTGCTGAAGACCATGTTGCATCTCTCACTAGGTCTTTGCACCCCAGCACATGATTCTTCTTATATGTAAACAGCAAGATGTTTGAATGAGCAAATATAATTTTTACTATCATCGTTTGTCATTTTTTTAAACAATGTGGGGATACAGAGAATGAACATCTGCAGAATTGCAGAAGAAAGTCTTGCATGAAAATGGCAAAAGTAAGATTTGCTTTTAACAACAATAATCTGCCATTGCTGAGGTACCTAATCAAATACACAAATTGTGCAGATGTTCAGAGCAGTGCTGTCTCGCTGTGTGGCCTTTCTCACTTGACAGCTTTGTTGCCTCAATTAATTCTTCTGGATAAATTAACCTAGCTGAGAAAGAGAGAGCTGGGGAGCAGGAGGGTGCAGATTTTTCAACACCAGCAAACTTGATGGTGCAATTTGCACCCCCAGCAGATAAAATCTTTGGCGAGGAAATGCAAATTATTGTGACTGATTCAGGATGTTCCTGTGATCTGGCTGGGACTTGGTCTGCAGCTGACAGACACACAGGGTGGGGGTCGGGGAGGGAATTCAAGGTTTTCCCAGTTCCATAGGGAATAAGCATTTTGATAGTTTAACTGTACAGCAACAACACTGTACAGTCAGACAAAAGACAGGCTGGTGCCTCATACAGCTTCACCACTGAAAGAGGCTTGCTACGTTCAAAGCAAACTACAAGGCTTATCTGTTTGTTCAAGATGGGAACATCTGAATTGCAGTTTCATGTGGTAAAATCCTGATGCACAGAAATTCAAGATGGGCAATGACTGCGTACAATTCTTACTTCTTTAAATGGCTATAACATTTAAAACTCTGCCACACAGACTGTTGTCAGTTAGACAAGAGGAAAGATTGAACCTCAGAATGATGTTCCCTCCAGCTACCAGCACTAGATGTAGCAAAATTGAATTAACAATTAAGACATTTGTAGCTTTTTGGATTTAGAAGGTTTTAACAATGGGAAAATGATCTGGCTCACATTATCTTTGTCTTACCTGACATATGGTGGTTATTATTGCAGATATGCAGAGCCTCATGATAAGAGATGCCTTTTATAAGTGCTATACATCCACTGTAATTAGGCACTACATTTATCTGACTGCATTACTGAGTCTCTGGGTTTTGTATAAGTGACACAAAATTGTTGTGAGGATCTATCAGTGTCCTGGGTCTCAACTAACTTCTCAATATGATGTCTCATTTCCAACTGATGTTAACAGCCAAACTGAATCCCTGGCTTGGAAATTCTGAGAGAAATACAATGAAGGCTGCTTTAAAAAACCCCAAAAAACACACAAGAAAGAACACCATTCTTGTAGAAGGATAGGACAAAATATCTATAGGATGATGCTCTGCATCCTATTTTCTATGTACCATTAATGGCAGCAGGGTAAGGTTAAGTGATCATGCTCTACCAAACAGCACGTGTGGGGGAGCAGACAGCAGATGTGCAGCCACTTAGCCTGTGCCTTGTGCACCAGACCGTGGTATGGAAATGCACGTGGATATTTAATTGTCATTCAACTCTAAGTTGCTTGGATTTATGAGTCTGGGAAGCACAGATGCTGCAGCGAGGAATGAGTGTTTATTAGCACAGGAGCTGTGCTGGCCTTTCCTGCAGAGAGGCAAAGTGCCCCCATCTAGAGAAAATGGATTAAAAGGGGGCAGTGCACCACTCTCATGTCCCATTTACCTTTGTGAAATGCAGCTGGAAAAATGCCAATATATGGATACATTTCCATCATGAACTCTAAACAGCTTTTACTGCTGCTTATCGCAGATAATAAAAATGCAGCAGCTGTCCTTTTATCAAAACCCAATTTAGAGAAATGTATGGCTAAATAAGGGACATAAGCACCTTCAGGGGCAGCTACATGGATACGAGAATAAACCCTTTAAGAGCCAGATTAGAAAGATGGGACCATCGCCCTGTATTCAAGCATTTTTCCAGTGCTTGTTGCAGCAACCTTCTGTGGTTACCCTGCACGTGTTCTCTTTCTTTCTTGGTTCTCCTTGCACTACTCTTCCCCATGCCAACATCCTGCTGCGCTGCTGCAGTCCCATTCAGTCCTTTCTCTGCCCTGTGGGCTGGTGCTGCTGGGTGACCTTCCTTCACCTCTCCAGTCAGCCTCCCTGCTCAGGCGTGTTCATCCTGCACCCTTTTGTGGGAAGCCCCACCTAGGAGGTGAAGTGGGAGGTTAAGCACCAAATAGGAGCAAGGCACCCCCCAAAATACCCCCAAAAACCCAAATGTGCAGCAAAATTCTGATGTTTGTACTTCTCCTACTCATGGCAGTCTCTATTCTCACAGTGTCCAATTCTTCTCCTTTCCTGGGCTGGTATATTTTTTACTGAATTAATTTTCTTGCAGTTTACTGAGCTGCATGAGCTCATTAAAGAGTCAGACAAGCACCAGACCTGTACAAAGAAAGCAGCAGGGCTGGAAGCAGAAGCATCATTTTGATACCAGCAGTCCTTTAGATTTGGCTCAGCTGCCAGGTGATATCACTCCCTAAGACTAGTTTCAGCTCTAAAATTGGGAGGTTTGACTGCACTGCTGAGAAACCTGCAGACATTTCTCTTGCCTTTGCCATCCTTTGCTGCACTTTTCTCTGCTCTTGAAAAATGCAGGAAAAAGCAATCATGAGGGCAGTTTTGTAGTGACTTCCTTACCACCTCCTTTCTTCTCATCCTCTGCCTCTCCTGTTTCTGCCATTTATGCTTTCCAAAGTCTCCCTGCTGTAATTCTCTGTGGTCCTGGTGACTTTGTCCTACCCTCTCAGCTGTTGTCCACTAGAAATGCCCTCCCAATCCAGGATCTTTTTCCTTGTAAACTGCACAAGCAAGACAGACAAACACAGGCCTCCTTTCTCAGGACAAGTGTTCAATAAAAGAGTATTACACAATCCCCAAGACATGTGCATTACTCACCAAAACAATCCTGGGGATCCCATTTGTGCCTCTCCTTTCTCTCCAGTGGTACCAATGCCCTGAAGACAGGACCCAGTAGCAGGACTGGGGGTGTATACACCCAGTGCCTGCAATGGAGGGCATTGCTTTGTGCAGTGATCAGCAGCCCTACTGTGAAGGACAGAGGTATCTTGCTGGGTTTGTTTTGTGATGTGTTCTGATAATTTATACTGTTGGATTAATAAAAATAACAAGATAAAAGCTTTCCAAATGGAATCCATTGCTAACTGTCCGTCATTGCTCTATTCTTGTTCCACGCACATTAGGAAGTGCGCATTATCTGGTAAATCAAGACATTAGAAACAAATAAATGCCTTTATATTGTAAGGAAGAAAAAAGAGCCTTTCTAGAAATACTGTAGAAACAGTCACATCCTCTATTTCTGCCTTTTATAAAAGGCAGGCTGTGCCTTATTATCATCAAGGAAGAAGTAAACAAATGTAATTTAATCAGTTCTGTCTTTCGTTGATTTGCATCAGCAAGAATAAAAGACAAAGGCAGAATGGAAAACAGCAGCTTTGTGCTAAAAGTTTCAATGCACAAAATAGTTCTTTCTCCAGCTGTCAAACATTAAAAAACGCTCTGCATACCAGTAATAATAAAAGTGTCAAACAATTGACCACAATGGGAATCACAATGCTTCATTAAAAGCTCTAAAGCAGAGTAGAAAAGCTTCCAGACATTTGCTAAACAGAACTAAATGCTCAGATACTTTCAAAAAGTGTCAGAAGATGCTTTCATCTAGTCTAGTCATGCAGATAAATATCTCCTTGCTTATTCCAGCCCAGTCTCTGAGCTTCTGCTGCTTCAGCAGTAACAGCTGCATGAGCCACTTGCTGTCCTGAGGCCGAGGCAGCTCTAGTGCACCACAAGAGGTTAATGTCCTCTCCAGCGATGAAGCTCCATTGCTTGGGGCATTGCAGGGATTTAATCAGTAATTTTGTATTTACATATGTTATTATGTATTATTTGAGAGCCTAACCTATTTGTTCAGCTGACAGGCGATGTTGTGATAAGGAATTTCAGCAGACAGGATATTTATAGATCCTTTATCTCTACGTACAATCAGAGCTAAAACGTCAAACAATACCCCAATGAAGGGTTGTTTCAGTTCAACTTTTCCCCATTGTTGCTTTTCCCTTCTTTTTTTTTTTCTTCCTCTGTCTGGTTACTGCCTAAAACTTGGCAGTGAGAGAAAAAAGGGAATGTGACTCACACTGACAACTTCATTTGCTGTAAGAGACCTCAGTAATTGCTCTAACCCACTTACAGGAAAGCTCCCCCTCCACCCTTGGATAGACAGAGGCCATGCTTGTAACAGGAGCAGCAGGCTGCTCCCAGAGGTCACACTATCACTATGGAGCAACCAGGCCTTCCTTTTCACTTTTCTTCTGGATTTCAAGTTAACCCCCCACCAGAACTCAGAGCAGCTTCAGTTTAAGGGGCATCTTCCCGCCATGGATTTTTGATGAACCTAATAATAAGCAGGGTTTGCAAAGGGCTCACAGCTCAAACGCAGCAGGGTGAGGTGGCTGCTCCCACAGCACGCCGGGCTTGGCAGCCAGCACTGCAGCTCCAGGATAAAGCTGCTGAGGAGTCAAACAATTGTTGCTTTTCCGTTCCTTGTGGGATGGGGGCAGGGAATGGTAAATAGAAACAGGAGAAGAATCAGCACAGTGCCATGCAGCACTCTACCAAAATATATTTTCATTTTTACTTACATAATCAACATGAGAGCAGCATTCATAGTGAGGTGGCGGAACAGATGGCAAAGACTTAGTTTTCAGCAAGACGTTAATTAACAACAACTCGGGTTTCTGCTAGAGAAGGGGGTTTGTTCTGCTCCAGCAGGGTTGAGAGGGGTGCTTACTACATAAAACAAAAGTCAGTTTCCCCACACAGAACTGTGATTCTCCTTTTTTTCCATTACATCCCTTTTCCAGGATACTCTCTAAAACACAGCAACATCCCAAATGCAAAGCCTTATAAAAAAACCATCACAAGTCTGGGTCTTAGCAGTAGCTTAGGATTCTCCTTGCAAGCACTTTTGAATGCTCTGTGGACATATAAATAAAAAGAGAAAAGGGAGGAAGAGTTGTGATTCAGAGAGTTGTGTGCAACTTACACTGCAGCTGAGGCCCATGTGATGTACAGCAGCTTTCACAGAGATATGATTGAAGCTAAAGCTTTCTTAGATGCTCTGCATGAAGTTTTCTCTCATCTTTCCTCTGTTCCACACACTTGGACTTCACATCTTCAGCACACTGATGCAGCTGAGTTGAAAAGAGCTGTCCCAAGGGGGACTGAAGCAGAAAGTAGCTATGAAAGATATTTCTTCAAACCACAGGCAGAGAATACATCACCCAGACACAATGAATAGGGAAATGGCACATGAAGCTGAAAAGTCTGGCCTCTATTTTTCATCTGATAAGCTGTCTGGACAGCCAGGCACACTGAACAGCCCACAAACAACCAGCTCTTCCCTCCCTCTGCTGCCAGGTGATGGGAGATTGCTTTTTCCTGCTTTGCATTCACCATCAGAGGCTCTCCAGAGTCACACGCCCAAGTCCTGCAGAGGCCTGTGGGCCACATTCCTCTGGGGATTACATCCATCCCAGCAGGAGAGAGGGAAGAGATGCAGGCCAAAAGGGATGGGCAAGCAGTGGGGAGGGAGGAGTTGAGGGGAGCAGGGAAGGAGTGAGCAATAGAGAACATCCAAATGAACACAGGCAGGAGCTGGAGGACAGTACTGCAGGAAAGGGACAGGGGAAGCGATCATACATTCTATTATATGAAATAGAGCAACAGGGCATCTAGACTGATCTGCTGAGGAGCTTGGAAACGAAACCATTATTCCCACGTCTCAGCACTCATCCCTGTGCTGCCAGCAAATCTCTAACACCTAACAAGAAGTGTCTCTGCCCATTCTAGTGACATGCACATCTAGAAAGGATGCTTTTCCATTACTCCCACTTTCTCCATGCAGGCAATAGATGGCTGTGGGTCTGTGCTGCAAGCTGAAAATCACACCCTACTCATTACCCAGAGGCAGTAAACAATACTATTGCAGATGATTCTTTATTTTCTTCAATGTGTCTGTTTAAAACATAGTTGGGATGAGTTCAAAAACAAGAATACTGTGGTTATCAAGTCTAACTAAAAAATAAATGTGCTTGAACTGAGTGTCTGTTCTACCTTTCAGCACCTATTTGAATTCAAAATTTCAGGTAGGTTCACATGCATATTGTGCTCAACCATGAGAAAGTACATCCCAACATTGTTATACTGAGCACAACTGACCTGCAGAATTGTACAAGATTTGGGCCTCAATTAGTTCATGTTGTGTTAAACCAGAAATGGGCCACAGAGAATATCCTGCATACATCAGATGGCAGAGATTCTTTGCAGGATGATTTTCAGGAGAAGTGCCAGATATCACTGAAACTGTGCTTAGGAGGTGCAAAGTAAAGGAAAGAAAAGAACACCAAAAACTGTACTCTGCTTAGCCTGTCCTCCTTTTGCCAGGGTTAAGAGGGAGATGTGAGAATCAGCAGAACTGCTTCTTTACTTACAGTTGCTTTTTCTGGAGAAAGGTGATGAAAAACCCTTTGCAGATATTACCTTTAAAAGATATAATCAGCATAATAAGAAGTTAACTCTTCAAGCAAAACCAAAAAGAGAAGCGACCAACAGATGCACAGACAAGCACTGACTTCAGTGAAACTGCAAGGCTGAATTTGGCTCCAATTCTGTGAAGTACTTTCAAAGCAGGAACATACTGCATACAAATGAGCGTTAAATAATTCGCATCATTAAGAGAGCTCTGAGCAGCTCATCTGGACTTTGAAAAAAGCTAAAGCAAATGGACATTGTTTGAATACCATTAGGGACAGTCACTAATGAGCACTAAGGCATCTACAGTATTGACTCAGTGCTGTAATAAGAGACCCATCCTCCTTCTGAGGTTATTTTCTTTATTGATTTGTAGAATTTCTTACACATGAGCTTTAGAGTGTGACAGAGCTCAGCAAATCATGTAGGAACACCCTTTAAAGAACTACACAATTACATCTTTTGTATAGTGTATCTTTTAATTTTGGTTTTACAGAAACATGGCCCTGTCTGGTCAGTGTAGATACCATAGACAATTTCAACATAAATGTACACCAAAGAAACAAAGCCAAATAGGTACATGGATTTATCCAGTGTGACACAGAAGGATGCTGTGTAACAGAAATAATCAAAAGGGTCTGGATGCTCAGTTTCCTGGTTTAAGCATTTCACTCAATCAGCTCTAAGCAGAGCTGCTGTAGCACTGGGATAAACTGTGGCCTTACACCATATCTCAAATGCTGGGAAACACATGGAACAGTGCAGAAGACAGTAAAGAAGAGGTCAGGTGAAGAACACAAGTTGTGCAAAGGACCAAAAGTACAATGTAGTTGAAGGTACTCAAGTGTCAGAGCAGCAGAAGTTGAGAAGTGATGGAATACTGAGAGCTAAACGTGCAGCAAAGTGCAAAGCGGGAGGCAGGGGCAGGCACCAGCCTACAGGCAGTTGAAGGGGAGCTGGAAGGAATCTTTAATGAAGGCAGAAATCGTTCTGGGTGACTCAGAATATTGGTATTCACAAAGAGAATTGAGAACAGGCAAAAATAAATAAAGCTGAAAGCAAAACCCAAAGGCCAAATCTCTCTCAATAGCCAGAACACTGATATAATCTGAGCAACCAAACAACAGGTCCTTGTGAAAACCTCTCTCCAGCTACTTCCTGCACACCAGCCTCTCTCCCGGGCTGGTGAGGGCTGCAGGCAGCTCCCACAGCCCAGCAGCTTTGCAGGCTGCTCTTGCGCTGACACCATTTTTCTAGCAAAATGCAGCCCTGGTGGTCCTCCCTCCACACCCCCAGCCCTTGGCGTCCCTGTGACATCTCAACTAGTGCATTGTGTAACCTCACAAACTTCCCTGAGCAGCTCAGCGTGGCTTTCATTAGCTGCCAGCTTTTGTACATGTCACAGGCACACACGTTGGTCCCTGACAGACCCAAAGTTGCAGTAGTTTTCTTTATGAGTGGATTTATGCTAGCCAGCTTCCAGATCCTGATGCCATAAGCCAAAAATGTATGGAGGCAGCATTAAACTAAAACCCCAGGTTCTACAAGTTTTACAGTGATGACTGAAAACCAGGTTAGTTTCAATTTTATTTTTTTATACAAGTGTGATGACTTTTTTTTTTAAACTTTTCATTGAAAAGTAGTCAAAGAAGTTACAGTTCTATATTTTGGAGCTGAAATCAGTAAGACTGAAGAACAGGAAAGACTTCCTGACAGTGAGATCTATTAGTCAATGGAGTATTCTCCCAAAGGAGGTGATGGGAACACAAGAAGTGCTTTAGCAGAGCCAGTATTAAGTGCTCCAAGTGATGCAGCCAGCTCCAGAGGATTGCCATGAGACACAGCCCTCAGCAAGGCAGGATGCCTGCCATTAGCCTACTAATGCACATCCTGGCCTGGCCAACTGCTAGTGGGAATAGCTCACTGACTTAAAAGGTCATTAACAAGAAAATATTAGAAGACAATTTTCTAATGGCAGGGGCAGTCTCTGCAATGTGTCCTCCATTACAAAAGGTGATTATTAGCAGGGGGAAGAAACAAACAGTTTTCATTGGTATTTGTATTAGGGCTTATTAGCTCTTCCTTAAACTACCTAAAAGTAAAAACTGCTACATTGCTCAGATCCCCTCCATGTCTACTTTACCCTGCAGAAAACACCCTTTCCAGTCTAAGCAGCTGTGCTCCAGGGAATCTTTGACAACCAGCACCAAGGACACAGTACCTGTAAAGACCAATGATCTTCAGCTAGTTAAGTCTGTCAGGGAAAACTCTTGAGGTGCATCAACACTTGACCCTGTGCTGGCCATTCCAGCTGCTAGAACAGTTGTGTGGAGTTAGCTGCATCAACAGAAAACAATTGGGTGAAATATCTGTTGTCAATGGCCCAACTTGTGTTACCTGTGCTTGTCTGTAACCCAAAAATTAGATCCATCGTTAGCAGCTTGGCTTAATTATAACTTAGAACTTCTCCAAGCATAGATTTTGCTCAAGATTTCAAATGACTATAATTAATTATACAGAAAGCCTGAAGTGTCTTCTCGTCCATTGTTAAAATTACTTTTTCCTTTCCCCTCATTGACACCAGAACATGGTTTCATAAAGGAACTGGGCTGTCAACCAATAGCTTAAAAAAGACGCATCTCCTGTAGCCTGAAAAACACACAGAGAAATACTTATGTCTTACATAAAGAGAAAGAAGGCTTCAGAATTTTTTTAAATCTTGACTAAGAGATGCAGAAAGGAATGTTATTCTAACCTACGCTTGCTTAAGAGTGGGACCACTCTTAAAGGAATGATTTATTTCCTGCCTCCCATTTAAAAGGCTTTTTGCACCCTCCCCAAATTACTGTGGTTATCAGAGATCCACTATTGAGCAGCTGGGCCCAAGCCTGAACCAACTGCTTGAATTTTAACCAGTAAAAAGCAAACTACAGAATTAATGCCAGAAACATGGCAACTTCTTAAAAGACACAGGGAAGAAGGAAGGTGTTATCATGCACAGAAACGTTTCCCACTGGGCTTTCCAGTGCCCACACAGAAGATGCAAACATGAAGGGAAGGACAGAGAACGCAGAGGGCTCTGCTGTGCACATTGTGGCCATGGCCCAAGTCCCACACCCTTTCCCACACAGCTGGGTTCGCTCCGGCCGAAGGAAGGCGGGAGCCCTCTAGGGGTGGCACACAGAGCCCTGAAGGGACATTGGGCACCTGCTGAGCCTTTCGCCTTCTCCATGCCAAGCCCCTCCTGCCTTACCTTGACACAGGAGCACTGTCCTGGCATGTGCACGGGCTCAGAAGCGGAATGTCTGCACAGAGAATCAGGCTGGTTACAAGGATAGCACAGGGCTTTTCCTGGAACTGCTTACTCTACAGCCTGGAGTATGATGTGGGAAGTCTGTTTTCTATGGTTGGTGCAATCCTTTCAGGGAAAACAGAACATCACCAAAGCACAGACTGCAGTTCTGCAGCTAGTTTAGCTCACCACAACATAGCTAAAATTTTTTCTTCTAGGCTATGCAAAAAAGACTTTGTTTTGCCTTACTATATGCCTCAAGCGTACTGTGAACTCTTGTATAAGATGAGCAGGTTTATCTTTGTCAAGGCTTGTTCAAAATAGTTCTTTCCAAGAGCTACTTCTATTTGAAGGCTAGGTAACAGCTGCAGCATTTAAACATTTAAATATTTTCTCATTCTAATGAGAACTTAAGATCCTTTCCAAACAGCTCAACATAATAACATGAGAATGTGGCAAACCCAAACTTCAAAACATTTTGACTCCAGTTAAAAAAAACCAAAACAAACCAACACCCAAAACAAAACACCAGTCTCAAAAAGCCTCTAACAAGATATTAAGAACTTGCTGTAGTGAAACAGATAACAGATTTTTTAGAGATTGAAACCAGAAAAGTGCAAGAAACACTTAAAAAAAACCCCACCAAGGTTGCTTGGGTTTTTTTTTTAATATAAGGGATATTGACCATAAAAGACCTGCAGAGTTACACGGGCAAAACTGCAGTATCAGTTTGGTGAAACAAGTAAATACCCATTGCAGTCTCTACATGAAATTTACAAATCACTTCCTTCACGACATATTCAAGGTTATGCTTGATTTCTCAAAAAAAAAAAAAATTAGAGACAGTAAGGAAAGTAAGAGGAAAGCCAGTAATCTACACTAGTGCTACTTGAATAGCAAACTTGATCTATATGCAGAAAATGTTTTATCTATCCCTCACCAAATGGCAGAGATGTGAAATCTGCATTAATAGAAGAGAGCCCATATTTCTTAAAGTTCTCCCAGTCTCTGAAGAAGCATTTCTGCTCACTCCATTTCCTAGGTGGAGAAGGCAGGCAGTTGGCAGAGCTGTGCCCTGGTTTTGGCTGGTATAGAGTTAATTTTCTTCCTAGTAGCTGGTACAGTGCTGTGTTTTAGATTCAGCGTGAGAATAATGTTGATAACACACTGATGCTGTAGTTGTTGCTAAGCAGTGCTTACTCTAAATCAAGGACATCTCAGTCTCCCAGGCTCTGCCAGTGAAAGAAGTGCACAAGAAGCTGGGAGGGAGCATGGCTAGAACAGCTGACCCAAAGTGGGCAAAGGGCTCTTCCTTTACATTCACTTTCATAGGTTTATTGGTTGTTTCTTGCTCAAACCCTCCAGCAACAGAGCCTGCAATGACTGGGATCCTGGAGCAGAAGGTTGGCTCTGAGCCCCATGTTGAACACATGGGTGGTGGGGACCTGCTGGATGAGAAGGAAAACAGTCACGAGTACGACAGCACAGCCAAAAATCAGCAATGCCTGGATTTCTTCTCCTGCTATTTAAAAGGAGACAGCAAAGCCAATGTTTGGCACCTGCAAGGAGAAACAACAGTGATGTCCAGTCCTTTTCTCAACTGCAGCTGGAATTGGCTCAGACCTAGAGGAAGGCAGCACCCCTTGTAAGGAAGTGCCAGGGGTGCCCATGAGACACTGGAGTGACTTTGTTCAGCTCTGTGTTGTCACTGGCAAAGATCAGCTGTAGTTGCCTTTGGACTGTGCAGTTACCTGGCTGATGGATTCCCACAGCTGCTTTACAAAACCATAGAAGAACAGTGGCAATCAGCTGCTGCTTGGGCTCCCTGGTGAGCCCAGTGAATCACAGGCTGGAAAGCTGCTGATAAACCCAGTAAAGCAAATCCCCAGCCTACACTTTTCTGAGAATTTGCTGCTTTTTTAGAGATTATTACAAGTGAATTTTTACCCCTACAATTCTTACTGTAAAAAAAATAAAAGAAAAACAAACCAAAAAAGACATTTTGAACCATGAAATAAAATGTATTTTCAAGAGACTTGAGGTTTGATCTGAAGTAGGTTCAAGCATGCCCACAACATCTTGACCAGAATCTACCTGATGATTCATTATGGCTATACTTATTTTTGTATTTCAATAAATACCTTATCTGTTTCCCTGTGATGGCAGCATTCTGGGTTCTTGTAGACTTTTATTCTCTTCCTCACTGGGATAAATACAAAGGCATTTAGACAAAGTGCCTGAAAGACTGCATCTCCCAGATCTCCTTGTAAAAGCTTGCCTTTTGTCAAGTCTCCTGTCTCTGTCCTGCTCTCCTTATGTCTTCCTCTTCTACGGGGTATGAACACCTGCACTTCAGAAACAATCACACAAGTTAGCTTAGCTTCCAAGCCTAACTTGTATTTCAGGTTACCATCCCTCTTAGAACTTTCTCTATGTTCTGTAGTAAATTAGCCCAAACATATGCTGAGAATTCATTCTTCAGCCTTCCACTTCAGTGGCCAAAGACCACTTCTTTAACAAGTATGCAAGTAAATAACAAATTATCACCATCTCTGCAGCAATAGGGTCTTCCAGATCATTACCCCATTACTGCAAGACACAGGTAGTACACCCCACTTAACCTGCATCATCACTATGGTCAGCTGGTAAAAAGAAGGAACAGATTAAATCAATGACTTAGAGGTACACAGTCCTAAGATGATTTTAAGGACATTCATCTTTTCAAATAAGCACACTGTGTGATCCCAAGGATTGTTTCCTTCTAGTGCTACCACTGATCTCTTTTCCCAGAAAAGCCCTATGGAAGAAGATATAACATGGTGAGACAGAGTAACTAACTACTCAAAGATGTGAAACATGACCTACCTGAAAAAGCAGCAACATGAGCTACTTGAAATATTAGAATGAAAAACATTTTAAGAAAAGAAACGAACAGTGCTTCAAGTCACTATACTTTATTAATACTTCAGAAACATCAGATCCTACAGTGGTAAGCTCTTATCCCCACCTGTTTCCAATCACTGCTTTCAAATAACTTCTTTCAATATGCAAATAGATACATGAGGCACTGTGTGAATACAAAAGTGACAATACAAAAAAATCCCAACAATTAAACCTCATGCAATACATACATATATAAAAAAATACGGTAATGTAGCATAATACACACAAGCACTATTAGAACAATCCATGTAAATGAATGTACAATATGCATAGCATTTAATGATCAATGACAACAGGTTTCTGACCTGTGCATAAAACCAGTCAGCTTAAATAAGAGTTTTAAGAGACTAGATAACTGGTTAAGCCACAGCTTATAAAACCTGCTGTACTGCAGCTTTTCTGCTCAGGGTCACAAGTGCAGATTAGCATACAAAATAAATAAGGACTATGATTCTACAAAACTTGGCTAACAGCTCCTATTTCAAAGTCACTGGCCCTCTTACTTTCATTCAAGGTTCATCAGCCAACACAGTGGCAAGAAATGTGCCTAAAGCAACAGCTCTGCTCTTGTACTGTTTTAATACTGATAAGAACATATATCTTTAAGTCAGCAGGAGTAGTTACAGAGGTCTAACTTACCACTACACAAGCACAGGACAGACGTTACAGTATGGAGCAGACCCTGAAGAATGGCACTGACTGAGAGGTTGCTGAGCCCCAGGATGTGCTGCTGCTCCCAACCTGACTGCTTGGCCAACTGGGGTGGGAGAGAGAGAGAGCTGGGGAGGTGAAGGAAGGCAGAAAGCTTTCCCCCCACTCTCAACAGTGCAAATGTTTGAAAACACAAACAATCTGCAGGAACAAGAAAATACAGAGATAAGAACGTTTCTAAAGTCCTGTAATTGGGGTGAGAGCTATTGTTACCTGAAACAAGCTTAAATGTTCCTATGGAGGAAGACACAAATAACAGGATTTTCTTCTTACATATCCAATACTGGTCCATGCCAAAGACAACAGTTACTGTAGTCTCTTATCTTCCTAGCTGACATGGTTTTTTTACACTCTTGGTGTTGCAGGCCTCCAAAGATCAGACCACATTCACTATGGACACAGATGAAGAAGTGAAAATTATAAAGTGGCAACTAAACTGACTTAACAGGCAATAGATTTTACAGCCTAAAAAGCAGCATTTTGGGGAGGGAGGGGCTGACAATGTAAAAGGACATAAAAGATAGAGAAAAAGAAAATCGGGAAGAAAATAGGGAGGACACAGAACAGAACTGGCTTTCAGAAGAGGAAGTAAAAGTAATTAAAGTCATTAAGTTAAAGGAACTTGGGGTCAAAACTTTATATTGACAAAAAAGGCCAGTATAAAGTTTTTAACTCTAAATAAAACAAGTATCTTGCTATTATTAAACACACTGAAGGAAAAAAAACTGGAGAAAAACAGACAAAGAAAGCAGCATTAATCATCCAATATTCAGCCAAATGCCTTTTCACAAAGTTATAAAGGGCACCATGAAAGAAAAGTATTTTTATTGCCCTGAGAAGGTCCCCATAGGATCACCCTAGTGTCTTAGCTATTATCTCTTCATCCTTGGACATCCAAAAGAACCATCATTGCTTAGACAAAAGGATAAATAGCTCCTGGCAGTAATGATGGTCACACATCCCAACTCCGTTTCCAAAGCAACAAACCTTCTACTTGCCTAATGTATTGCCTCCAAAGGGATAAACAACTTCAAGGAGTGATCCACTAGATCAGGAAGGACCAATGACATTCCTTTGCATGGAAATCCACAACCATCTAATCAGTAATAACTTCACTATTTGCTATATTAATATCTCCTGGAAATTGGTAATCAGGCTTAATAGTTGAGAGAAAATTCAATAATCAGAATCTAGCTAGTCACAAAGCCCAGATATATTTAACTTTCTAAGGAGCTGAATGTATCTTGTCTCTTCAACTAAAAAGCACATAATAAGACACAAAACTCTGACTGAGAGGAGTTTGTTATCAAAATAAAACAGACATTACAAAGCAGCCAAATTCATTTGCTTAAAACAGTGGTTTTCAGCTGACAGTGCACTGCCAACTCTTCTAGGCTGCTTTTTTTTATTCCATTGTTTGCATTCCAAGAAGCTTGAAAACATTTCTTTTCCTATTGATTGTGTCGTCTTCTGTTTAACAAAAGCTGCATCTTGCTACATTTTCCATGCAGCCAACACAGCTGTCCCTTGTCTATTTTTGTGTGCACCAGCAGCAGCATGCAGCTCGGAACACGCATTAAACCAGGGACGCTGAACAGCTTGCGGACCTTCACATCTGATGGGTCACACCAAAATAAAGGTTTAAGTGATTCTCTGGAAGATTTTGGTTTCCTGTTCCATGCAGAGAAAAGGTTATCTGTCTCAAGAGCCTATCAGCTCATTTTAGGGCATTATTTTAAGAAGTATATATGACAGATACATGTTCAGAGGTGCAGTCACTCCTTCAAGTCTCCATTTGTTTACTTCTCAGCTGACATGACTGATATAAATAAAAATAGCTTTAAATAAAATAAAACAAAATCCGAGAAATATTAAACCAAACCAAAACACATGCAGAAAGTGTCTGGTTTAGCTCTTAGAGCTGTCAGTGCTGCAAAACAAATACTCCACAGGGATGGCTAGTTTAGTGGCTCGATTTAGTAACAGAGAGGACCAGCCTCTTGGTTTTGATGCTGTTGGAAAGGTTATGATAGCTTGGCAGAAACCCCCCTGCTTTCCAGCACTACTCAAATGCTACCAGACCTGCCATAAACTTGTGTTTAGGGAGAGGACATAACTTGATGTAGACTGGGAAGTTTTGCATTCATTTGCACTCATCTTTCTCCTCCAATCTTTGCTGGGCAGCATTTTGTTCATCAGCAAGGTTTGTTCTTCCAAAAGGGGGAATGGGCTATTTCTTCCTAGCAGGATTCTGTCTGAAGGCACAGGCCCAATTGCAAAAAGGACAGCAATAGAACTAAGCAGAGAAATTTAATTCAAGCTTAACCAGAGCTAAATTATACATGAATCATCTGCAATCTGCTCTGTTGTGGCTAACATCCCCCCACCTTCTCCCTAAAGCATTTGCTTGATACTTCAGTACTATAAGACTACAAATGGCTGGTGCTGTACATTCAATACCTGCATCCACAAGAACACAAATAATTTAACCAACAGAGCCAGACTTACAAAAAAGTAGAGCTGGAATATTAACTTCAACTTTACTGGCCAAGCCCTTTATAGTTTGAGGGTATTTGATGGTTACCTTTTGTGCAATGCCATTTACAAATACCTGTGTCCTTGGCCACTTGTTTTAGAAACACCTTTCTAAATTTAGTTTTTAAAGTCCTTAGGTTAGTTTTTAGGTGGTTGTTTTTTTTTTCTTTAACCTAGGAGGAAAGCTTCAACCCCAAGGAACTGATTTAAGCTATCAACTGAAAACAGGTTTTCCAGTGCATAGAGCCAACTTATCTCCAGTATTGAGAAAGCAAGAGAAGCACTTTTTCCAACATCTGACGAAGAAATGGAAATTTTAATGGTTCCTTATGACAGAAAGTTAATGGCATTGGAAATGCTTTTTAAAAGAGCAGTATCACATCTGACTTTGAATTGAGATAAGCGTCTATTAAATGCTATTAAAGTCATCACTGTGATTAACACTACTCAACTGCCAACTCTGCTGTAACCACTCCGTGCCCAATTACTCATCTTCCAGGGCTCACCATCCCCTCCACTCATTAACACACTCCATGTTTACTCACAGCAGAACTTGCACAATGACCAGGTCCTGCAGAGGCTGGGTGCTCCCTCTTAGCACTGCTTTACATGGGAAGAGGTTTGGAAAAATCCATTTAGTAGCATTAGCTTCCAAGGCAGCGCTGAGGGGTCACAGTAAGTCACCTTGGACACTTTTAGTGCCATTCCTTCTTTGGCTGTTTGAAGACAGAGTTACCACAGATGAGCTCTGCCTTTTTAATGGGTGTGTTTCTAATTCTTTCAAGCACTGGTATTTTGCTCTAAAGAACTGACATTTGTAGCTCTATTTTCCAGCCCACTTCCTTTTTAAAATAGGCATTAATAATACTTAAATGCATTCCTGTCTCTCTCTTTCACTCCTCCATCACTCAGAGGGTGGATTTTACTTAATCTCCCTCTGTTCTAAAAATTTTCCTGCATTTCTATCACCTGTATTCTTAGGGGAAAAAAAGCCAAAATGAATCCCCCAACAAATGTCATTTGTAAAATTTTAATCTTGTCTCTGTCAGACCCAGAATATTCACTGTCTTAGGTGTGTGTCTTTGTAGGAGAGGATGGGAAAAGGAAGGGAAGGTAGAAGCATGAATTACCCATAAGCAAAAGAGATGCTGGATATCCACTAAGAACAACTGAAGTCAGTTTCCAATCAAACAAAAGAATGCAAGTGTGCTGTTTTAAAAATTCAGCCTCCTTTAAAGAGTAATTTTTCTTCTGCTGAGCACTAAAATGCATCAGCAGACATTCATTTGGAGTCTAGTAAGACATGAAAATTATTGAACATTTGCCTTGAATCCTTCAGCTAATTTCTACAGCTTCCCCCCAAACAGTATTTGGGATTGCCTAGAGATGGCACATTAGGAATTACTTATTCTACTGATGGGATGCAAACTGCCTTTTTTGATCCATTACAGTTTCTGCAGACCTGACCAGACTTTTTAAAGCTAGCAGAAAGTCTCTGAAAATGAAAAATACTTTTAATCCACACTGCAATCCATGAGTTCTCAAAGACTGTTCCTATCCATTTACATCTCAAAGAAATGAAGTACTATGTCAGTCAGAATGAACAGACCTGTAAGGGTACAGCTTCTCAGAATGCAGAATTTCTTCCCTAGAGCATTGCTTGAGAACTAGATTTCATGATTGCCACAGAGAGCTTTCTAAAGGCCCACTTCACTTAGCTCCCATAAAACAGAAATTATCAAATTTGAAGCAAAAAAGGATATTCTCACATAGCTGCAAGCATCCATCAAAAGACTTATGACTTTGTTTCCTCTGTAATGCAAATCTGCCTAGAAAAGGTTGAAATAAAAGAATCATTACAAAGAGTTTGGCTTGTTCAGTCCCCTCCACCTTTGAAGAAATTTGGCAAATTTCAGAAACTAAACCATACCATGAACTTACCAACATTTCAAACCTCCCTTCATAAATACAATAGCTTCTGACTCTCCTGATAAACCTCAGATGGCAATGAAATGAAACAATTCTTACTATACTAACAATCAAAGTATTTCAAAGACACCAAGAGGCACTAGTGGTCATCAGGATTTATCATGGAATGAATATTTGGGCTAGAAATCATAGAGAGATGAGTTGATAAACCCAATGGCCTTACTGCACAAGTCTAAGGGCTTCCTTAACTGAAGTAGGTTCACTACAAACACTGATGCCCACCCCACCAGGCTGTCGTAATGGAAATCCTTCCCCATATATTTTAGGACAGCAAAATATAGGATGGCAAACTGCTTAGAACCTTCTCAGAAGAAAAGCTTCAATGGCATAACAAGGCCGTTGCTGTCTGAGCAGCTGTGTAGTGAGAAAGGAGCTCACCGAGGAGTTCCTGTGTTAAAAATGGTTGGATCTTCCACAGTAATTCCAGCAAACACCTTGGGTCACTGCATCATCCCACATCAGCAAAGGATCCAGAGACTCTGTGGACACAGACAGTGCTGCTCTGTTCTTCCTCTGAGCCATGCCAGCTCTTCTACCTAAACTTCCTCCCTAAGCAACATTAATGCTCACCATATTCTAATCAACAGGACTGACATATTGCAATGACATGTGCTTCTAAATGCGGCATACAATCTTGCTGCCAGATGCAAAGCACTTTTTGTTTAGACACTGAAATTAATAACAAATTTACCATTGAGCCTTCAGATCTTGTGGAGTTCTGCTAGCCAGGCAAGACAAAACACAACCAGAGGCTCTAGCACAGCATGAATAGAGCAGTTGTGCAACACCCTCACACATTCATTACAATTCTTTCATCCTCTGAGCTTCACAGTTCCTTAGAAAGTTATTCAGACCCAAAAGGTTCATGAAGTGTGGCCAAATTAACTGTCATAAATAAAAACTGTTCCTAAATTGTTTCTAGTTTGTGTTACTAAATTTTCTTGTGAAGGTCAGAAGTTACTTCTTTTTAAATGAAATAATTACTCAGATTGATACTTCATGGTTAACTGTCTAGAGCTTTTTGCACAGGGCCGGGAGTAAGTCACAGTGAAGCTTTCTCTACAAGCCACAAGATCTGGCAACAATGAAAGATGTTTTCTTGAAACCTAGTTACCACTAAAACAATTCACAAAACTGAAACATTTAAGTGCATTAATGAAAACAAAAAGTCACATTTTAAAATCTAGGAACTGGCTCCCCAGAACATGACAGGCAGCCAGAAA
This sequence comes from Entomyzon cyanotis, assembly GCA_024500445.1. Lineage (NCBI taxonomy): Eukaryota > Metazoa > Chordata > Aves > Passeriformes > Meliphagidae > Entomyzon > Entomyzon cyanotis. Next base: position 7,832,078 of record JAKEPQ010000852.1, read on the forward strand.
TCCTTGGGTGAAATATTTAAGGCACTTGAGGGTAGTCAGTTTTTTTACACCAGATAAAGACAGAGCCACTTTAGAATTCCAGTTTAAATAGAAACCACAACAAAATAAAGTAACACTGCAAAACATTCCTCCAAATGTAAAGTTCAGAAAATTAACAAATAAACACAATAAAAATAAATTTCTCCTTTGTTATAGTACACAAAATAGTGGCAGGAAGAGCACATTTACCTGCTTGAGCACACAAACTGTAAAGATCTCTCTCAAATACCACAAGAGGGGTCTTTTCTTTTCAGGTTGCCAAAAAGCCAATAAGCATGTTTGTTAGGGAGAAATAATCCAGTGCAGTTAAATAGCAGATTCCAGTTTATAAACCAGAGCATCCCAGAAAGCAGTTGATTTTCTGTCATTTTCCCTGGGGTATTTCTAGCTAGTTTTCCTGCTTTTTCTGGAGTATCCAGTTTCATTTTCTCCTCTCCATACACACAAAATTAAATGCTTCTGTTTAAGTAAAGAGGCCGCATCATTCTTGTAGTATCTTTGGTACAAACCAAAAGCACCTTACACAGCACACTGGTGTCACCCAGGCCCTACACCCTGAGCATGTTCCTACAGAACACACACAGGAAGCTTTTCTGTGGCAGGGACAGCTCCTCCCCTCCAACCTCCAAAGTAACATCACAGTTAAGTACAACGTAACAGTGCTCTTTTTAAGCACTAATTTAAATTTTCACTCAGAATTCATAAAATGCATATTCTCATTCATTAGCTTATACTTATAGTTTCTTACCACTTGCAGGGCAGAGTGATATGACCAGCAGCCCTGGGCCACACTTTAGTGTCTGCTCCCAGAGATGAAATAGCTGCACAAATCTCCACGTCTGCTCAGTGTTTTTTGAGGGGAGGGGGAAGAAAGGGAGAAGGAAAAGACAAATAGGAACTCAGTAAAAGGGGTCTTGCCTTTCTGTTCCATGTTTGTCCATTTGTAATTTTTTCCTGAAACATTTTGCCTACTGCATTAGAGGCTTCTTCAGTGGAAAGCAGCTCCTTACATGAACTCACACGAACATTCTGGACTTAAATTCTGTCACTGTGTGGCTGCTGCCTCGCAGCTGAGGAAGTTAAAGGGTGAGCTCTGAGCATCATCATCAGCCCGAGGGCTCTTAGAGTCTCTGAGACAGTCTGCCAGGATGTCCTGAGGATCCCTCAAGAACACCACCAGAACAGTGATGTTGTCACTGGATCCGTTTTCCTTGGCAGCAGCCACCAGTCTTTCTGCTGCTTTGAGCCCCACTCCTTTGGTCTGCATCAAGTGATCCAGGACCAAGTCTACAACCTCATAGGGCTTGATGGCATCAAAGAATCCATCGCAGGCAAGGAGCAAGTAATCTTCTGAGCCAGTCAGCTCGAAAGAATCTCCATCTGCATCACCAGAGACGTAGGGCTTCTGGCATATGTCACCTGAGACAAACAAAATAGCAAAGGCTTTATTACTTCAGATGTAAACAGTTACTTCTTCACCCATCCCTTGCTTTTACCATCCTCAAGGACAGCCAGATCATGTTCCAGAGGTGCCTGATACAGGACAAGAGTAGTCAAAAGCTGTGGAATAAGCATGGAAGACTTTTGCTTCTTTAAGGACGCTTGGAACCTACTTAAATCCAGTGTGTTTCTGAGGAGTTACTTTAACTTATGCTCCCCTAGTTTTGCAGGGAAAATAAGGAATTTATCCCTAAGTTTTTTCTCTCAAATATATTTGTGCAAGGAGATAGTCAGGCCTTCATTTTGCAGGAGTGCCTCTTGGACAGCCTTCAGAATGCCATGAAAATAAGATTTTTCTTAGCTATCCAGATATACAGCACAATGCTCTAAGAATCTATTAATTTTCTTTAGTTCAGTTTTATATGCACATACTTATTAAATATGGGTTGTTACTGATCCGAATAGCATTATACAAATTCCATATTTATCTGCTCCCACTCATACATTACATTTATCTACTGTATTACCCAGGGTTTTTTTTTCTTTTTGCCAGAGTTGGCAATTAGCAAAGTAAGCTTGTTTAATAAGATTGTAAGAATACTACAATTAAAATGCCGTAAATTGCTGGATATTGAAGGAGAATGCAGTGATTTGACTTAGAAAGATCTGCAGTCAAGAAAAAGATACATTCATATTAAAGTGGGCAAAAAACCCCTCACAATTCAGACATTCAAGCACATAAAGGCTAAATAAACATTTTTTGCTTCTTTCACTTCTACAAATTAAATGCTACACACTTGTTAAACTACTGTAAAACATTTCAATAATTTGGGCATTTATAAGAAGCAAAAAACTTAGTAGTAAAAAAAAAAAAAAAAAATCGGACTATCATGGCTAATATGTAAAATAAAACAACATTTTATGCTTGTGGTAAAACCAGTAAGATGATGTAGCTGCAAGCCATGTCAGTCCTTGCCTTATGGGAAGGACAGTAAGAAGTCATTTACTATTTGTCTGATGCTGAACAAGACACCATTTACAGTAAACATAGTCTCAGGTAGTGTGTTTCAATCAAATTTAATCCCAAGTTTACTAATTCTGATGGTTTATCTCACCAATTGCTCTGGAAACAGCCAAGGTACCATTAACCCGCCAGCAGTCCATGTAGGTTACACAGCCACCCAGAGTCTCAATCCGTGCTTTCTCATCCTGAAAAACAGTGGAATATATTTTTTTTATGCTGCTACAGCAGCTTCTGTATTTCTATAATGAATATAGCAAATACACACATCAGAATTTAGCACAGAAACATGCACTTAGGATTACCAGAAACAAGCCACTACTTTCCATCCCTGCTATGGCTTGTCCACACAAAAGCGGAATTCTCAGGTTTTGTATTGTCATATCCTTTCCCATATGGATGAGCAAATTTTCCTGCCGCTTCTTCCCGTTCCACATAACAACTGGGTCAATATATGAATGCTCAGAATGAAATACATGATAACTAGGCTAAGTAACAATTGCCTTTGCATTGATACTCCTTTAGCTACTCAGTTTTGCAAATATTCATGCAAGGAAGGTAAAGGGTCATGCAATGCTAAACTTGCAATATCCCCATCCAATTTCATTGGAATAAAATATCTGGCTATTTAAAACAGGTAGGAAGTGCAATACACTTTAAGCCAGTTAGGCCAGTAGATTGGCATTAGCTTTTCAATGACAGTACTGCCTATAATGAAAGGCCTGCATTATGCTAACATTTAAAATAATTATTAATCTTAAATTACTGAGATATTTTGTAACAGGCACATTCAAATTCACACACAAAAGTCCTGTGAAAGTCTTTAATTACTGCAAATTTTGAACAGACGGTTTGAGTAGGAACTGAAGTCAGGACTATCAGCGCCACTCATTAGTACTTTCAAGTGGGCAAGGTGTAGGGATCCCCTTGTCAAGACACAGGAGTGAATGCAAAACAAGAAATTGTTAATTCCATAAATCCTACCATACAATGTATATAATTATGTAAAGCACCAAACATTTAAAAAGGCTTGACTCCAAAAGGTTTCAAGAGACAATCTGACATCACACTCTTAAGAGGAAAAAACAAGTCAGACTTACTTCTCTTTCTGGTTTGTGAGGTTCCATTAATGTCACAGCTTTGCCTTGCTGCACAAGCATCACCTGAGAGTCCCCCAGCCATGCTATGTGTAGCTTGTTCCCTACAATCAATGCAGACACACCTGTTGTGCCACTCCGCAGCTTCTGCAGAAGGAAAACAGGTGTGTCAGGTGAATATGCAACAAGCCCTACTAGGATATATGGCAATATTGAAAACGGGTTTAATCACACTAAATGAAGTTGATTAGACCTGCTAATCCTAATTCAGGTACCTGAAAGAAAAGTACAAGATAGTAGAGAGACTTGAAATAAACTATTTATAAACATATTTTCTAATATGCAGATGATTAATGCTGTCTCTTATGTTCTTCCTTCTCTTGCTATTAATTCCAAAACTGATCTAGGAGACTAAGAGCTCTATTGTTTAAAACACAGACATGCAGAAGAGCAAGAGGGTCTGAATTTCAGTAGAATGGACATTTCACAAACAAACAGGTCTCTCCAATCCCCTTCACATTCTCCACTAACACTAGCAACTACCAGATACTTTGCTCCACACAGAGCCCCTTATCCTTGGGTATTTAAAGTAGAATGTCAGAGGAAAAAAAAAATCTAAGTGTCCTAGATTCCCTGTACAGATTAGTGAGAGTCAGACCTCATGAAATTGTTGATCCCTGTTTTGTACCTCACTGACAGAAATGAAGATACAAACAATGAGTATTTCCATAGTACTATAAGAGTTCTCAAACTCTGTAATGTAGATCTGAAGAAAGAATGTTCATCGTACCAACTCAATTCAAAGCTGACCAATAAGTTTAATGAACTGAAGGGTCTGATTTAAATAATAGAACACATTTTTCACTTACAACCACCAGTGACACTAATGGTGGGACAAGAAAGAGGAAGAGAGCGACCATATTATCAGGAAGAGAGAAATCTCTTTTCCAGGTAAGAAGTAGGACAACAGAACATCCAGAGGCTGCTTGATTTAGACAAAGAGGCACCAGTATTCTCTCAAATAATTGGTATGTCAGAATCATTAAAATCACTGTAGCACTTCTTTTCAATTACTCATCTTGAACTCCCGAACACTGGTTTTCCTCAAAATAAGAAATAATTTGATCAAACAAAACCTTTATATGTAGTATAATTTCATAAAGAAGTCAGTGATTCAAATAAATGCTACTGTCAGAATTTTCTGGATAATACCACATTGTCCAACAGTTCTCAGTGTTATTTAAATACAATAGACTTAATCACTACCCACTCACCTCTCTTTTGGCTTTAAAAAGAAACATTTCATCTGTCTTCTGGAAAGAGCATTTCAAGGCCTCAGCTGGATTCTTAACAATCTCTTCATGTAACCCAACGTTCACATGTAAGTGGGTTGCTGAGTAATTGGCAGCATCCACTCCACCGTGGCCGTCAAACACCGCAAAGTAAGCGCGATCAACATCGTCCTTTGCAGGCAGAGAGAGAGAGGAAGACATTCATGTTCAAAACCAAAATAGCTCAGACTGCTACCAACAAGCAAAGATTCTTTACTCTGGGCTTTCTTCCATACAAACTTACACATGTACAAAATGCACAAAATGGGTAATTAGCAGGTGAACTACCTTTCTTCGTTTGCTGTTAGTCACTTAATGTCCTTGAAAATAACCTGGAATTAAAGCAGCAGACTACTGGTTATGTAGTCCCCTGGCAGTTTCATGAACTGGCACTTGTACAACTGCTGTTCTCCCCCTTTCTGCTCTTAATATCATAGAATAGTTTGGGTTGGAAGGGACCTTACACACTATCTTGTTCCAGCCTCTGTGCCATGAGCAGGAACACGTTCCGCTAGACCAGGTTGCTCCAAGCCCCTCTCCCACAGCCCCTTTAAGCACTGGAAGTTGCTATAAGGTGTCCCCAGAGCCTTCTCTTCTCCAGGCTGACCAACCCCACTTTTTTTCAGCCTGTCTTCACAGCAGAGGTGCACCAGCCCTCTCATCTTTGTGGCCTCCTCTGGACTCTCTCCAGCAGGTCCATCTCATTTTTATGTAGTAGGTCCCAGAGTTGGACACAGCTCTGCAGGTGGGGTCTCATGTGAGTGGAGTAGAGGGGCAGGATCCTCTCCCTTAGCCTGCTGCCCTCACTGCTTTTGATGCAGCTCAGGACACATTCGGCTTTCTGGGCTGCAGGCACACATTGCTGGGTCACATTGAGCTTCTGATCAACAAACACCCCCAAGTCCTGCTCCTCAGGGCTGCTCTCAATCCATATACAAGTTGTGTCAGTCACAAGAACACTGCAACTCCAGCAACATAACACTAGGTGAACTTCCCATCTCCCCTTATCATAACTTATGACATGAATCCCAAAGTCACAAGATCCTCCCTGCATCACTTCTTTACCAGGGCTGCAGTTGGCCTCCAGCAATCTGAGTCACTAAGTCCTCGCTCCAGTGCAGACACGATAAATAACTTATGGCAACAAATTCACAGATCATCCATCACCAGGCCCCTGTGCTTACAGCAATGTTGAAAAGCTGCCCAGCTGGCCTTCCCTGTTGTGTGCAGACTTACTGATAGACCAAAGAGCTGATTGAACTCCAGGAGCAGGACGTGGCGATCCTCCATCTTGCGCCGAGCATTGCGGATGGCGTGGATGGACACCAGCAGGAAGCGTGTCAGTGGCCTCAGCGGTGGCAGCTGCTTCTGCCACTCGGAGCACACATCCCTCAGCTTGTTAAAAAAGCAGCGCTGCAGCGACTCCCCATCCAGCACTGACAGCACAGAGACAAAAGAGTAACTGCTGTGTCCCACTTTCCTACTCTACCCCATCTTTGGCCTGTCTTTCCTTCAAGTTTCTTTCCCTACAGCTACATACACACATCCAGCACCCTGCCTTTACAGGCTCTGCAAGGATTAAAATGAGGTCCTGAGAATAATGTGGAGTGAAAGTTGCAATGGAAAACAGTACATCACTAAGGATGACAGCAGCTTCTTTACTTGCTAGCTCTTTTTCAAAATAGAGGCTTATCAAGCAGGTGATTACATTACAAAAATCATAAAGACCCTAAAAAAAAAATCAGTCTGGCATATTAGATATAAATGTTATTATTATTTAAGTACATTTAGTAAGATACAGTGGTAGGAGTTCCTCCCTACTGAAAAATAAAAGGGAATCATCAAGTGGGCAGAAAAACCTTCAAGATGAGATTGCTGTTGCCTTGGACACGAGGGTTGCAAAAGCACAGGCCTGGCTTTGGGTCAGGTTATGTCCTACTGAACCACTTCCACTGAAACAACAAGGAAGTCTGAGAATGTTTTGCTGAGGTCAATAGCTCAACTCATAGTTGAGCTGAACAGATTAGAATTTTAAGCTGTTATCTTTTATCTTTTTAAATACCCATGGTTGTAGGTGCTGGAGGGACAGAACACTTCCGCTACTCTCCAGCTTTGTCATTACAGAGCAGAACTGCAAACATCCATTGGGCATAGCATGAAAAGCTCCAGCCAGACACTCAAATCCTTTTCTGGATAGATCCCAAAGATCAATTAATCCAAACTTATTGTTCATCAGACTGAAAGGCTTGGTGCTTGGCATTGTGTCTAGCTTTGCAACACAGTCTCCCTCCAAACAGGTAACAATTTAAAGTTTTGTTATTTGAGTAGGAAACCTGCCTCAACGCTAAATCAACTAACTTCAAAACACACTTAGAAGAACATCTATAGAGAAAAATAATTTGCTGGTCACTAGTGTATATTCTAAAGAACTGCAGCCCATGAACTATCTTTCCTATAACTATTTTATCTTGACTCCTGCTAACACTGCTAGCATTAAAGTTTCCACAGATTTTGTTTTTATAACTCCTGGTTCTCAAGCATTTTTTTTTCCTCAGCAACGGTGGCTGGCCAGCTTCAGATGCATCTCTGGGCCTGGAGAATTGAAAGCTTAAATTTAAACACACATCTCTTTGATTAGCAGCCACTACGTATTAACCAAAATTATGGTTTTGATTTTCTTAATATAAAGGTGTTAACAGGCAAGCTATTAAAACCTTTAAATATGAACTCATCCCATCTATAAAATAACTAAATAGGACAGCATCTTAGACAGCCTTGTCTACAGCTATTAGTTTATATATTTGTAAATGTCTACACTAATACTGACCAGAAGGCACATATTGCTGTTTAAATACTAAACTTGTGAAATCTGACAAAGAATTTAGTACCTTAACAGCAGAAATGCTTCTGCAGCATACCATAAACAGTGGTACTCACACGTGCACACACCCTCCCCCCCGTTGCTTTTATATAATCACTTATTTTTCATTCCAAGAATGCTTTTTTCTGGGCAAATTTATTACTGCAGTGCAGGGAGTCCATACTGTGCTGTAGCACAAGGAATATCTTTCCTTCTAGTTGTACAGTTAAAGTGATGTAATAGCAATTACAAGATGGGGAAAAGAAGTACAGCCCATGGGTGCAGAAAACTGAATGCCTTTAAAGTAGCAGTTCCTTGCTGTGATCAGGCAATGCAAGTACCTGAACAATGAGCAGATTTCCATTCTGTTTGATAGGGGAATGAATGCTCAATAGAGATTTGATCTAAATGGCAATGGTGACACAAGAAAAAACAAACAAAATACACAGGAATATGTAAAATGGAAATTAAAGAAAGTTTCACCCATCAGAACAGGGAGGGTTCTGGGGCATTTTCCAACAAGGAATAGTGAGAGAGAATGTGAACTAGTACAATATTAAACTTATCCAAGGATTTTCCAGCTTTGCCTGTGCTATCCTGAAAGTAGACTCCAGTCCTATCTTTATGGTTTTCAGAGTAAAACAGCAGCCTGAATATTCTACAAATAGCCCCAGTATACAGTAACCAGAGATATTAGATGCTTGTGACCAAGAAAATGTCCGTGTCCTATCAAGTTCTTCATTACTCCCTGTTTCTAAACATTATTACTTTATCATTCAGATAGGGCTCGCTTTGGTTGCTGGCCCAAGATTTACATAAAACCCAGAACAACAAATTATAATCCTAGGCTCACAAACATATAGCATTTCATGTCTTCCATTACTGCTACAATTCATCTCAAACATAATTACATGAGAGTCAACAAAGAGTCCGCAGCAGAGTGACTGCAGGATGCTCTGGTAACAGTTTCCAACTGCTTTGTGAAAACCTACGTAATTATCCTAGGTGAGTTACAATATGCTGCTTCTGATTTTCCTGTAGAGGCTGCAGGGATCTGGTCACACTGAACCCGTATTTGCCAGCTCCCCCTCAAGGCGGAATCCTGCCCCAGGCCAGGTTAGCTGCAGTAAGAGAAGCTAACAAACATTAAGGTGAGGGATGAGATAATCAGGGTGCAGCATGACTTAATTAACTGAGTTCCCCCTCCTGCTGTTTCAGACTTGGATGTGAATGCTAAAAGAGGCTTCTGGGAAGTGTCATATCCTGGCCATTACAGTGCCCTGCTGGGGCACACTGAGCTGCCTCTCAAGCCATCTCAGCGAAATGGAAGGGTGAGTATTTCCTCTTACAGAACAGACTGGTTTGCCTAAGACCTTTCTCCTCCATTTTTATCTTCTACTCTGCCTGCATCCTGCTCCATTTAAATCCTTGGCACTGGGACTGAAGGTTTGGTGAAGTCTAATGTTAAACACTTCAGCACGTAAACGCAGCAGGACCATCTGTTACACAAGGCACAAACCCAGTACTCAGTTACCAATGTCTATTCTCTCTCCAGCTAACTCAGGAAAAAATGCAGGCCTCAGGTAGAAGACACATGCATCAGGTTCTTCTTCTCTCAGCACCCCATTTTTATAAGGGAGAGTGGGAAGAAATCATCAATAACGACAGAGACTATTGAGCAACTTGCCAAGAGAGAGATCTGGAGTTTCAGAATGTTCAAGATGTGGAGAAGCCAGAATCTGGTTGCCAAGACAAAAGCAAGATGGTTTATATGGATGAATTGAAGGTGTTGGTGTGGCTGTACAACAACTGTGGTGATGTCAATATCAAAACACAGGAGCTAAGGTCACCCTACCAAAGGGAAAAGGGCACACTCTTCCCTTTCCAGAAAGCCAACCCACAGGATCAGTCAGGGCTCCAGACACTGTGTTTCCATGTTGCTCGCAGAACTAGCACAGCTTCCTTTCATCCCACAGATACACAGCAAAAGCAAATGAAGTTCCATTCACTGCTGCTTGCCAGGTAGCCTAACCAAATAAATCTGGGAAACATTTCAAAACACCAAAGTCTTCTGACAGACAGCCTCTGGGAAAACCACAGACGGAAAAAGTAGTATACTTACAGGTGAACCTTTCCTCATCTCCTTCTCCCTCCGTTTCCACATTTTGCAGCTTAAATTCAGTCAAGTCCGTTTGGAGAACTTCATCAACTGCAGCATGGATCAATGATGCTGCAAGAAGTGGTGAAACACCTCTGCTGGTAAGAAAAGGAAGGGAAAGCAAAACAGACTGCATTAGTTTAAACTGAGCTACAACCTCACCAGTGTGTGGCTGGTGACCTCAGACTTAGAAAGCATTACACACAATAATACCAAGTTCATCAGTAAACTAGTAGAGAAAGCCATATGTTCAATATTTATTCACACAAATCTTTAGTAAGATTCTCAGTTAGACAACTGGTTTCTCAAGAATGCAAAGAGGAAGAAGCGTATGAATCATATTTTCAAACTGTTGCCTCACACTCCAGTCACAGATGGTACCTCCTTCTCTTGAGCTCTCAGATGGAAACTGCTACCTTCAATTCCAGCCTCTGAACACACACATTTTGCTTCTACTCACTACACAGCATTTCTTGCTTGCAGTCAACAGTCTCACCACAGACAGCATCAAGATCTCAGCATTGTGGTAGATGCAAATCTCTAAAATGGTTACTTGGAACTCCCCTTCACAAGAAAGGTCATGCTTAGTGCTAACCTACAGCCCTTATCATTCAGTTTATTCTGACTGGATGTTTTCCAAAGAAACCACACAGGAAAGGGGTACAAAGAGTTGAGACTGGGAACTAGGATAAGAAGAGACTCCAAGACTTGTGATTTAGATGAAGCTTTTAGGTAGGCATCTAGACAACAACAATGCTACATGATCTGCTCACCCTCTCCTGTTCACTCTATGCTTTATTTGAGCCACATGCTATATAAGAAGCACACACTTTCTTTTGAATGCTTTTGAATCTGTAAACAAATAAGTCACATCCAACTCTAAAATGAGGCTACTATAAAATAACACCTATATTCACTATAGCCTCATGGCAAGCACTAATAACTACAGTACACAACACATGCTCCAGTCATTTTCTATGAGCACAATGAAAAATAAGCATCAACATCCATAAAAAGCCACTTTATCCATTGTTCATGGAGTGTTTCATTCCCACAAAGTATCAAATTACACAACCAAAGCAAATACCACATTAAGGCACCTACAGCAAGTCAAGGACAAGACTGTTTTGCCAGGAAACATTTAGAAAGTTCTGCATAAAACTAGTTTGCTGGGGAGTGTGAAATGGTGGGAGCAACTGGTCTGTGATGTTGCTCAGTGCTGAGTGGTCTGTGCATACAGAAGGGCAGGGAGGGGAAGCCCGCGGGGTTTTAGATCCCAGTGACAACAAGCTGAAATGTATTTTGCCATTGTGCTCCTGAAAGAGGCCTTGTCACATCCTCGCAGCCGTGTGCGAGTACCTCCCGTGGCAGCAAACAGAAAGCATTGTGTCAGTCAGCAGGCTCCAACACAGGCCTGCTTTATGCTACACATTCTGTGGCAGTGACGGCCCAATTTAATGAGTTATTTCGGTACTTCAAATAGATGGCAATGTGTTTGCAGTCCTTTCAGTCCTAGCTGCAGTCATGTCACATCAAGGGGAAACAGAATGTGGCTTTTTATTTCTTTTTTAAGGCTAATATGTTTAGGGGAGTCAGCTCCTTTCCTAGCTCAGTTAAAGTAACAATGCCTGCTTATAATGGCTCTGACACTGACAGACAACTTTTTAAAAGGTCAGGCAAGAAATACATCCAAAACAGATTTGGCACCCCCTGCCCTCCAAAATGCTGCTTCCTGCTTTTGTTTGCATAAGAGAAAAAGAAAGGAATATGAAAATATAAGCCACACAAACAACATCAGATGTGTTGTTGATGCTGCTGAAATTCAGAAGCTTTAATCAAAGCACATTTCAGCTCCAAGAATAGAGACAAGAAACATCAAGAAAACAGCTATGCATTTAGCTGCACAATGAGAGCCACAGCTTCAGACATCTTCAGAATTCCTCTGCTATGCCAGAGGAAAAAAAGCAAATCTAGCTTGGGTTCACAGCTCAGCATCAGAAGAGGGCTTAATACTTTGATTTTAAACTTCATCGATCTCTGCTTTCCAGAGTCCAGAATTGCTGAACTGGGTCCATAAAAAGCAGCTTAAACAAAAGGAAACCCACTAAGTGCTATAATGCACAAGTCCTGTATAAACCTCTGCTTACAGGATGTCTGTAACAAAGAAAAACTTTACAAATTATGTCACATCCTTCAACTTTTTCCAGTTGCCACCCAGTTCCTGAAAAGGAAATTCAATGATTCCTCAGCACTGATATGCTTCATTCACTTTTGCTGCCTATGTATTTCCTCCCCCTCCATATTTCTGCAAATATATAAGTGATTGTTTATTGGGATTTTGTTATGCAGTCAACATCATCAAACAATTGATTCTGACACACTGACAAAAGTCTAAAAAAATTACCCAACCTATTTAGTTCAATCTCAGTTTGGAACACAACATACTTGTGATTACTTTATAAACTCTTTATTATAACATTACCACATTGGCAAGACTGGTTTTTACTTGGGCTCAAGTAAATGGAGCTCCAAGGAATGGCATTTTTCATTCAAGTTCCATGCTTACAAGTTCGCCTTCTAAATCAGAGACTTCAAGAGTTAACAAAATGTGTCATTAAAAAAGAGCAAGAACTGTTGCTTTAGCTGAGAGCTACAAGGTCTCACTTGGCTGGAGAGTATCTGGAAGCAGCTACAGTACCTATGGCAACCAGTGCAAAAGTAACCCACTGCAATTACCATTACAGACTTCAAACCTTTCCTGTAAGCAAAGAAGAATGTCACTTATTGTTAAAATCTTCCTTTCAAAGGAGCCCAAGACACCCTGGTGATGAGCTGAACCAAGCATAATTTAATCTCTATGAATCAGAAAGAACACTGTGGCTGTATCCTAAGTGGAAAACCAACTGTATTGGGAAGAAGAGGAAAGCTGGTGGGGTGTGCAGAGGATAGTACTTTAAGAGAATCTTGGAAGAAACACGTCAGCCCCATTTCTATGACACACACAACACTAAACACTCAGCCTCAGCACACACAGGCTAGTAGTAAACAGACTTTGAATTTCTTTGCCGCAGGCTATTTCTTTGCTAACATAAAGGGTGTGTTTTGACCACAATAAAAAATATTTTTAAAGTGTTAAAGCATGTTGTAACAGTGCAGATGAGGCATTGTAGCTTCACCAGCAGCTAAAGTCAGATCAGCAGTGGCTGGAGCGTGGAGTTCATATCCTCCAGCCACTCACAGTAAAATACAAGCCTTGTTTCAAAAAGCTGAGTACAGATAAGAGACATAAGTTAAAGAGTAAAGCAATACTTATGCTAATAAAGAACACACTTAAATTTATATACCAGCCCCCTCCTTGAAAGATTCTGGACTACTGGACACACTCAGTACTGGTAAAAGGAGCTATGCAAAGCTCCTGCTGATATACATATCTCTGGGCCAAAATAAAGTTACACACGGAAGTAGAATGCAATTATGATATTTTGCATACTTTAGATTTGGCACGAATTACAGAACAGAACTCACTTCTCTTGTTGTTCACGTTGTTTGTCTAATACAACTTAGTTACCTATTTTATTTCACTCCAAAAGACCAGCTGTCACGCCAACAGTGGTAACTGCAGGCCAGAGCACCCCTGCATAATCCTCTTTTCCTTTCAGAGGGTGCATATACACATATGCTGGGAAAAAAAAGTGCTATCTCTGCTAGCACAAGCTCTCAAATAAGTCAGCTGCAGCTGCCTGATGTCGGAGGGCAGATACATTTGTGCCCTGATTTGCTCCATGGGCTCTGTAACAGCAGAAGATCACACAGAGCACAGCTCTGCCAGGGAGGCAAAGCCTGTCACTGCAGGCTCCGTGTGTGTTTCTAGCATGTTACAGCTCTATCAGCACTGGGTTTAGTGCAGATCTGCAAATGCCAGCAGTTCTCCAGCAAGTGAAAGATCCTCTCACACTGCCAAAATAATAGCAGGTCACAAGTTTCCTCATAAACAAAAGCTGCTTGTATTCAGTATTTTCTCCCCAATCTGCTACTTTTATTTCCCTTTCTCTTTTTATTCTTATAATCAACCACAGAATGTTTCTACTCAAGCAGCTCTAAGCATTAGCATTTATTAGAGCAGTACCCAGAGTTCCCAGGGTAATGGTGGCCAGAAAAGCACAAATATATATCCATTAAGGAGAGAACATCTGACATCCTACAATGCACAGGAAGTTGTTTCTTGTGTTAATGACATCAGGTCATTAAAGGAGATGAGCAACAGGGAATCAAAACAAATACATAAACAATGGCACACACAGAATTTCCATCTCTTATGGTTACACGAAACAGTTTTATCCCAGCTTTTCCTACGAAACTACCAGAAGCAGCAGCTTTAGAACCCAGAATCCATCTGTTTAGGCCCTTCAGTCATTACTGAACAGTTTTTATACAAAACATGCAATGAAGAGTCACCTGCTACTTCCATTTCATTCTCAGCAGGAAGAAAAATCACACAGCAGAACAGGAGAGGCTTAATTCCACAAAAGCCACTTTTCAATTAAGCCCTAAACATGTTGTTCCAAAATTGAGTATTTATCTTGAAACAACAACAAAAAGGGTGTTTCACACAGTTTATGAGACCAAAATATGTAAACATGTTCCCAAGCAATGAGAAGTACCAGTGCATTGCACTAAATGGTACAGATTAGGTATCAGGAAATTAAGTTTTAGGGGATTTATTAAAAGCAGAGGTCACAGTAGATGGTAGTTTTCACAGAAGAAGAGAGTAAAGAGAGTTTTAAGGAGAGATGGAGCAAATCAGAAGCAATATAAGATTTTCTTTTCCCCCTCCTCATGCTTAAATCACATAAAAACATCAAAATATCAGTATCGCTGAATTAACTACTCTAAAAGCAGGGAATGCTGGAAATAAAGATGCCAGGGCCACACCTTGGGTGTAAGCACTACAGTGAAAAGCACAAAGACAAAAAACAGGATGCTGAGGCAACAGCAGATCATTTGGGAGGGGGCAGAACAGGAAGCCCAAGTCTCTCAACTGTTATTGTAGTAAATCTCCTCAAACAGGAAGGCTGCAGGAATTGCACATTGTTTTTTGGATATGTCACAGGATGGCTATACAAGTTTCAGCACCTACCAAGGGGAAGGTGAAATTTCTGTATTTGGGGGTCTGATTTCATCTCATGTTCTGTTGTAGTGAAAGTCAGGAACATTTCAGATTAATTTCTAAGCTTTGGAAGTAACAAATTCACAATCAACTATTTTCATAGACTATCAGAACAGCTATTACCCAGAAGTGTATGTTAATCAAAATTCTGCAAAGCAAGAATTACTTAAGCCTGCTCTGAATTATTCAGAATGTTATGTATGTGTTTAGCTGCAGTTAGCAGCAGGCAGTTCCATTGATTTAAATGAACTATTCAAATATCTGCAAAGCTTCACCAGATTAGTGATTTAGGGGCAAGGCCTGACAGGGAGCAAAAGTGGTTTGTTGGTTTAGCTGGTGTTTCACTATAGTAGCTGTGTTTTCAGAAATTTTTAAAAATAATTCATTTTAGGTTAGGACATTAACCTGATGTATCCAACTGCTTCCACGTAAAGAGATATGTGTGCAGCCTTGGAGGAGAAACAGCATTCAGAAACTCTTTGCTGGACCCAGCTAACATTATTCCTTGGTCCATTCTCTTCTCAATAGAAATCCTGATCAGTAGTGGAGGAACAATGCTCCCAATGGAAAGGCACAAAGGTTTGTGCCTCCAAGCAACTCGAAGAACAGGCTAAACACCACCATATGTTGTCCCATGAACTTAGGATATTGCTGGATCTTTATTGGCTCTGTACCTTTATTGGCTTGGGCCCTTCAGGGCATGACCCACACATCTGTGCACATGTGAATGAAGTACCTGACAACACAGAAATGAGAAGCAGAACAGCAGAACTGGGTGTCAAACTCGATTCCCAACAACACTTTGATCTGCAGAGAAATGCTTCATCAGTACTAATCACCATGTAAAATACATTCAGTGATGCTGGAGTGTTAGAGAAATCTCACACTCAGGAAACAGACAACAAGCATCAATGCCAGAAGTCAGCAAGGTACATCCAATAACATCTTCATGGTGTTATATCTACGTAGATTGACACAGTGTTATTTGAGGGTGTGTATTTTTCACCAAACTGCCATCCATGTGTCTGGGATGCTGCCATGACAGCCTGCAGATCACTGGATCTCAACTACAACGACCTCTGATGCAGTCACTAATCTGCCACCACTTCTGCATCTTCAACAACTTTCATTCAAATATTTAAATGTCTTCTAATGTCAGCCCTCCCCCTTATTTTTCCATTTCTTAAAACCTTTAATATGCTTCTTTCTCTTATTTCCTTACTATTGCCTCATCTGTTTTATTGAGCATTCACATCAACGGAAAAGTTCATTTAGCCTTCAAAGCTGCATTTTGAGTTGATCTACAGTAGCAAACGTGGGAAAAAAAATGTAATGTTGGCAATTTCTCACACAATGAGAGACTTCAGTTTTAGTTTCTAATTACAGGGATTATGAAAAGAAGGCCTGCAATTTCAAAATACAAGATTCCTGTCTTGGCCTTGGGCTGTACCAGTCTTTTTCTCCACATGCAGGAACTCAGCCTATCCAACAGGAAAATGCAGCCTTTTGCAACTGCAAAATAAGGTTCCTCTTTGTCATAGGAGTCCAAAACTGAGCTATAATCCTGCAGGGATCCCTACTTTTGACATTTCAGGTACACTATACTACACCCAAACACATGGCTTCACCCAAACACCAAGCTGCCTGCAGCCAGCCATGAGAATTTGTAGAAACACTTATCTATTTCTGCGTTTCACAAGCATTTTGTGAAAACGATGAATAAGTAGACTGCTGTATTCCAATTCTGCTTTACTTTCTACAGCTCTCTTTCCCTTCCTTTTTTATTTTATTTTTTTTAATTGCCAGCTCAGGAGTTGGGCAGCTCCACAAGACAGGCTGTGGAGCCAGAACTGGCTGCAGGGCAGGTATGTGAAAAATGCAGTTTCTGACACTGGCAGGCTCCTCTGTGTGTAAACACCAGGAGTGACAGGTGAGGTGAAAGCATTGCAAAACCAGCATTCCTCCTCTGTTTCCACTTGATACCGTGCCCAACAGACAACAACAGAATGTCAGCAGATATGCAGCTCAGAAATACTGATGTTTTTAAGCACTGCAATTTGAATAACATATCCCATAACTCTACAGCTTCATACCTTCCTCTCTAAATCAACTGCAGAGAGCATCAGCCTGGCCCACGTGGCAGAGTGGGTGCCATGTGGTAAGTATATGTTCAAGATTGGCATTACTCTGTTCTTTAAAGCGCTCACCCAGAACCTCTCTTGCTCCACAGAGTTCAAAGACTCAGTGCATGTGATGAATTTGCAATCTCGCTGGGGAATGCAACAGCTGTGTTTTGTTCAAGAGCAATTTAGTCAAAGCACAACTAACTAATGCAATGATTATCTGGGCCTTTTAAAACTACAGACTAAGAAATTGTATTTCTTGAGTACGCATTTCTCATCTTCAGGTTTAGGCACACCATTTAACTGAGTGATATTATGTCCACAGTCATCTCTGTAATATAGTGCACAGGAGTAACTCGATTTTTGAAGCAAATTTCTCAGGCAATTTAAATATCTAAAAATCACCTATACACTTTCAACAACAACAGAACTTATTTGGTGTTCATAATCTCACCAGATGGTAGTTAAAAAGGCAAGTAATTCAAGCCATGCTTTCTATCAAATTCCTCTAGTAACCATGTAACATTCAGCATAGACCTAACCGGAACTAGTCTCCTCCACACACCTAGAACCACAGCACAGTCTGATCACCACTCGAGTTCTTTCAGACTGTCCACAATCCCTGTGTTTGACTCGTACAAGCAGGTTAGTGAAACAGACTGTGGTAGGAACTTTGTAACATCTGGAACTCACAGGCCCTACTGCCAAAATGCAGGAAGAGTGAAGTATCAGGAGACAAGAAATTGGAGGGAAACAACTTGTTCTTGACGGAGCACTGACTTCCAAAAGAAGTAAGTCACATCCACATTCTTAGCAGTGTTAAAGAGGACGCCTAAACTGTTCAGGATAAAGGTTATAATGATAAAGTCAAAGGATGACAGAAACATCACTGATGAGCAGCTGTGTGTTCAGGCAGTGGTGCGACTATGATCCTGAAGTTTTAAGCAAACATCAGCTTGAGAAACGCACACAAGCACATCCCCTGGGGAGGGCCGGGGAGCTGAACAGCCCTGCTAGCCCTGCGAGGCACATCACTCGCTCCCTGCCTGACTCCAAGCTGACCCACACAGGTGTCCTGAGGGACCTGCATTCACGCTATTGCCACTCCACCACGAGTATCGCCCTAATTGCAGCCTTGTCACTGAATCCGCACCGACAGCGGGAGAGGAATGTTTTTGAAAAGCACACACAAACAATACTATAAAGGCACGGGGCCGAGGACCTGTGGCCTGAATAGAAGCATGCTATTAACAGTCACAAAAAGTAATTTAGAAGGGGAACAACAAATAAATCAATCAACCTCCGAACCTAAATTCCCCGCAGACGCTGCGGGCTCTCCCCGCCCCGGCGGGCCCGCGTCAGGAGGAAGCGCCTCCCGCGCCTGCACCTGCCGCGGCCCCGCTGCCGGCCTGCCCCGCTCCCTCACGCCGGCCGCCAGCGGCGCCCCCGGGCAGCCCGGCCGCAGCTCCCCGCCCGCCCCGCCGCCCCCTCACCTGCTGCCCAGGAGGCTCCTCGCCCGCTCGGCCAGCGCGCCCGGCACCTCGGCCCTGCTCAGGGCGCCGCTCCCCGCCGAGCTCCACGGCAGCGGCTCCCCCGGGCCCAGCGGGGCCGGGAAGTCCCTCAGGAAGGAGCTGAGGGGAGCCGCGGACGGCTCCAGCTCCAGCGCCATGGCGGCGCTGCCCGGCCGGGAGGGGCGGGCGGGGCGGGGCTGCAGGCTGAGGGAGCGCTGCCGGCCCCTTTAAGGGCGCGCGGGGCGGGGCGGGGCGGGGCCAAAACAATGCCCGAGCGCGGGATGGAGCTGCCGGTGCTGCCGCGGGGAAAGGGACCGGGCGGGACGGGGCGGGACGGGGCGGGGCGGGGCGGGGCGGGACGGGACGGGGCCGCAGCGCCGCTTTCTCCCCGCGGCAGCTCCTGGTGCCCTCCTTCCGCACCCCCCTGCCAGCGGAAAGGTGTTTCCCAGGGACGTCTCTTCACCGAGCTCTCCCCGCGCTCAGCACTCAACGGAATCGCAGAATAACCTCAGTCGGAAGGGACCATCGGCATCACCGAGTTCAAATGCTCGCTCCACCCCAAAAATCCCACCATGTGCCTGAGAGCATCGTCCACTCCTCTTATGGCTTCCCCTCCAGACCCTTCCCCGTCCTCGTGGCCCTCCTTTGCATGCTAATAGCTTAATGCATTTTTTGACATTGTGGTGCCCAAAATTGCACAGTACTCAAGGCGAGTATTCACCCAGGCGAGTGACTTTCCATCCTAAAATACCTACTCCACATCAGATTATGAAGAATTACACACCCTGACAAACCACACAGAGAGATGTGTAAAAGGCAAGGGTGCAAAGAGATTTTACAAGCAGAAGTTTGTCTGCAAATATCCAAAATAAAAGCCATTATTGAAGGAAGAAGAGAGCACTCCCACTCAGCTCAGAAGCCACGGAGAATGACCAACGGCAGGTTTCCCACATTTCCAGGACCATCTGCAAGCATCACAGAAATCCCAGCTGGCAGCAGCAGCCAGTTGGGCACACAGGAATGGTCAGAGCAGTTCCTGGTGTACCAAACCAGCCTAGAGGTAAGAGAGGACTCGAACGACTGAATCAGAACAAGCACCATGAAAGCTCTTGCAGTTTATGCCAAGACCTGTGACTCTGAGGCACCACATCAAGTTGATTTTTAAAACACTGTCATGGTTCTTCATGAAAAGAAGCTATTTGCTCCAACCTAAAGGAGACAGACTGCTTTCACCAGAAAGAACTACAAAGAACTACAGAAAAAAACCCTTCTACCTATGGCTGGATATTCTAAGTACTGTTAAAACATAGTTCATGTTTGAGCTGTAACTGTATAAACATTTGATCAGAGGAAGAGGCTTGGGGCTGTGGTACTTGGGCCATGTTCTCTGGTTCAGTAAATGCACACACTGTGCCAATTAAAACAGCAGAGTTGTACATTACCTTTGTAGGGACTTGCCTTTCCTCTCTGCTGCCAGAGAATCCTGTGTCAGGTCGCTCTCTGCACACTGTGTTCAAATACAGCAGCCTTTGCAGCTCCCCTCTGACCACTAGTGCTGAAACTGTTTTAGGGCTATAGATAACACAAACTGTACTTGAGCAGATGACCAGACAGGCTCAGCCATGTATGCATGAAAGGAAAGGAGAGAGAGTTATATATTCGTACAATGAGATTTTTCAATGTGGCACCCAGTGCCACAGTGGTTACATACAGCTCCACACAAAAGCATGAGGACACCTTCCTTTTGACAACAAAACTAACCAACACTGCAATGACAATTCGGAGAACAGACAGGACAAACTGTGCTCCATCAGATATGATCTGCTGTGTGACCACAGAGGGAAAAACCAGCATGGATACTTAAATTGTCTTCCAGCAGCAGGATGAGGTCTCATTTAACTGGGCCCCATTGACCACAAGACACTAACTCGTCTGCACAGGCCATAATTTGGGAATCACTGCTCAAGGCAGATATTCCCCTTCCCATTTAAAGTTTCCATTTTGTATGTCTGCTGGCATTATTCACTTATGGAGCAGAATGACAGATTTGATGCAGTGCTCTTGCTATTGCAGATGTAATTTAAAAATCTGACAGCTACTAATCACTTCCTATTTTTGAAGATTTAAAGTCAGATGAAGCAAGTCTCATGCCACACTTAAAGACTAGGGCAGCATAACACTGATCTTAATCACTTCTTATATTCCTGGCACTTGCATTGCTGACAAAGGCCTCAAAAATTACAGAAGAGACATATTTCATTTCCTATCAGCCACAGTTAACAGTCCAGGTAGACTTCTTGAGTCTCCCTACTGTTTGTGAGCTCTAATTGTATCAGTGAATCCCAATTAAAAGCTTAAAGGCTTATTCAGTTACTAACAGATCATCCAGAATAGTCTGTTTTGTGAGCAGCATAAGGTGTTTAACTGTTCTAAGAACAGGAAAGCAGCAAGACACCAAAAACACTTAAAAATCAACTCAAAGAGAAGCACATTTTTATAAGAAGTTTATTTTCCTGTTGTGTGGCCATTATACAAAGTAAGCAGCCAGAGCTGCCATTTTGTCCTTGGGTTTCTTTGGGTTGAGTCTTCCTCCAGGTCTCCGGCCTTTGCCCCTTCCCCGCCCTTGCCTCTTCCCTTGTCCCCCCCGGTGCATGGGGTGCCTCATGGCCGCGTGTTTCAGCTCCACCAGATCCTGAAACACCGGGTCACAGAACACACAGCCCGAATGCTGCGTCTCGTCGCCAGGCAAGGGAGACTTGGCTTTGTTAAAATCCACGTCCACCAGCGCCGCCTCGCACAAGTCGCAGGTCTCGGGGGACACCCGCACCTTGTGGGCGTTCTCAAAGAAGTGCACGATCACGTTGCATTTATTGCAAGCCATCTTCCACTTGGGACCCGACGTCGAGTCCAGCACCAGAACCCCATTCTCACACTCCACGCACTGCCCAATTCCAAGCATGCTAAGGGAGTGCTGGCACGTGGGGTGGGTGCACTCATTGCAGCCCATTCCTGGGGGAAGAAACCACACCACCCTTTATCTCACTGTTCACACTACCCAGTTGGAAGGAGTGAGACACAGAAACCAGAGACACTTAAGTATACTATAGATTTTCTAAATCACTAAAGAATGGAACTGCTCCCCAAATGGCAACTTGCCTCTTCATAGTTTCAGCACAATCCCCTGCTCAGAAATTTTTCTATAATGGTTTTCAGAATTGCCATATACTGCCACTGTACAGTACAGGCAGTTTAGACACATTAGTGATGAAAACTAATTATGTTTTCAATTAAATGTATGGCTGCTGGCTAATTTATTTTATACTTGAACTACTCACTGTTAGTCCAAGGTATTTTTAATTAAAAGATGGTAATAAAAAGATGTGAAAAAGCACTACTTTAAGTAATTTTAGTCCCACAGTTACTAAACTCACTGCAACTTCTACCTCTTCTTATACCCTTCAACAGCTTTTGACACACTATCTCAGTATCAAAACATTCTCAAGACCTGCTCTCTGTTTACACTCCTATCCAAGCCTACTCAAATTTGCAAGGCGTCAGTATCTTGGTGTCTTTCACTGCATGCTGAGTGTTGTGAAGGTCACCTACAGTGCATGCAGATAAATTATTTTCTTACTTCTTTTATTAAAAAAAAAGAATTAAAAGAATTAGTTATCTAATGAATTTTAGTCAGTAAGTTTGATGTGAATTTTAGGTATCCAGAGTCTAATTTGAATAGCATTTTATACTAAGCAACACTGATTTTTAAAACTCCTAAAAAGCACATGGTATAGACGGTACCTAATCGATTTCAAGTGAGGGTGATACCTGCATGTTTGCAGAACTCCTACCTTTTTTCATGTCCCTGAAGGGAGGATGGTTGTAACAGTATGGACACAGGGGATAGCTCTTTCCTCTGGATCCAGATGACCACAGCACCAGCTCAAAGTCATCCAGGGGACAACGCAACTCCTTGTAGAGTTTAATGGTGCCATTCTGGGGGAGACTGTAGGTGTCATCACAGTGAGAGCAGTGCAGCCGACTCGGCTTGGCCTGCGAACAGAACACAAATCTCCTCAGCAACTGTGGGGTCAACAGAGTTTAGAACTTGCAGTAAACCCAGCTGGAGCTGCTCTCTGGTTTGCTCCCCAAGTCAAAAACCCATTTTGTTTTAGAAATGCACTTCACAACCACATTGGAACCCAAGTTCAACAACAGAAAAGAAGTCTCTACTCAATGTCCCCCAGCAAGTGAAATTCAAGTTCCAAGTAGGAGGTAAACTTACCTGAATATACTTCATGAAACGATGGCATTTACCACAGCGGGAAAGGGGTTTGCCTGTGGCAGCCAAGGGTGAAAAAGACACTTCCATCAGTTCATCCATTCCTGCAAAAGGAATAATCACATGTATGTTAGAATTAGTTCTTAAGAGAAAACCTTGCACAAAATCATCTACAGACTTGTGAAGAAATGAGAATTAAAATACTTTATTCACAATACTCTTCCTTGTCTACAAAGACTTTTAAAATACACAGTATTTTGCACTGAGCACGCACAAACACACAGGTTCAGCTAATCTCAGGTTTTCAAAAAACAACCACTACACAGGTATAAAATAAACTTGAAGTAGAGATTTGGAGACATGACTCAGTCCATCTCCCTAGGAGAGCAAATTAATTTGACTGGAAACTTCCAGTCCTGGCACAACTTTTCAGAAAGCCTAAACCTCTGGAAGGAGTCTAATATATAAGTATTTTCTACAACAACTAAATAATTGTAGGGAACTTCACATGCAGAAAGTTTTACCTGCAATGGAATCCACAAAATAGTGAAATTTCCTTTTGAAAATATCAAGGGTGTGCTCCAGGACCTGATGATAATTTGCTTTACCCAGAGCTATTAAGTTGAGCTGCTTCTCTACAGCACTGCGGATTGTAGGAAGAACCAATTCTGCATCTAAAAGGAAACCAGAGAAAGCAGCAATGAACAGTCAAAAATGGAGGTAGAAAACTGTCCATACATGAACTGACATCAAAATAAACAAACAAGTTTTAATTAGAACACTTTGGAATTAGTAATACTTCCCTGAGACAGATATATTAGTAATACTTCCCTGAGACAAATACATCCTTTGAGACAGAAATGCTACTTAAACAATGACAACAGCCTTAGATTTAGGAAAGGGAAAGGAAGGTAAGAGGATTGAAAGGGAAGAGCATTTAACTGACCTATTTTGTAATAACCATGAACCAGAACAATGCCAAGGTTTGTAGGCTTTAGTCTTCGACCGCTCTCCACTGTGACATAATTTCGCTGGCAAATGTTGTTAATGTGGACTGGAATACTGGCATCAGTTCCTGCCACACAAAGGAAAACAAGATATCCACCCTGAACAAAACACAGTTTTCATCAAATGACTCATTTCCGGCTTCTCTGGTTTAATGTCAAATTACAGGGCTCCTAAGACTGCTTAAAATTCAAATGCCTTCTTACTGTTACCCAAATTCCAGTGCATAACTTCTCTCCTTCTAGTAACTCTGATGTTCCTTTGCAGTTCTCAGAAGTCTGAAACATATGTTTTAACCTTAATCCTTTCATCTCTTCCAAGGAATTATTATTGGGAAGACACCTACTCTCACAGTTATTTTCTCTGGGAAAATGCAGTAGAATAAGAGACTGACTGCTCTGAATGGGCAAATTTATGAAAATACATCAAAGGAAACAAGTCAGAGTGATAAAGGAAAGTAGTATCATGGCAAATTGTATAGCAAGATACAGAAGGATTACTGAAGAGAGCAAAGCTAAAGCAAGCTGTAAAGACAAGAAATCATTCCTAAGAATGGGGAGATGCTTTCTTCCACACATCAGCTCTTCCTGACAGAGAAGTGACAGGGATGTGTCATGAAAGGATATTGCTTTGGCCAGAAACACCTGGCCAGAAACCAGAAACTACTAAAAATAAGGATAAGAAAGGGAAAGGAATGTGGGGGAAGAAACAATCTATCACCTGCTGAGGGGAGCTACAGGCATGGTGGTCTGAAGGGGAAGAGATTATCACTGTATGTATCCAAATGAATACTGAGAGATCATTACTGACAGAGACAGTGCAGAGGAGTGATTCAGATCTTTGCACTCCTGGTGAATGTCTTACAGGAGAACGTAAGTTAAGCAAATGCCTACCAATGCCATGCTTTTCCATCAGAGTGATCAGTTCTGCTTCTGTCAGGTAATCAGGTGGGCTGGTTTGCTTTTCTAGCAACTTTATTTCACCAATTGGAAAAAGATCTCCTTTCTCACAGTGGGGAAGGCTCTCTTCTAACGGAATGCTGTGCCACGGCATAATTTCTGTGAACCCTGTAGGTAAAGAAACAAACAACTTGCCAGTTTACCATAAAAATCTCAGTAGTGGTGCTACATTCTTTTTACAGAGGCCCAAGAAAAAATATCTGCCTTTGTGTAATTTATCCCCCACAAGGCATTTACTGTCTGTAAAAAGACTGCTCTTCACACTAGCAAATGTGGCATTAAATCTTTAATTCTACTACATGAAAAATAACACTTTTTCTATCATAACTGAAGTATGAGAATCAGGACAAGATTTGGTCTCTGATTTTGATAGCTCAGAAAAGTCTTCAAAATTGCACTTGTCCCCAAAGCTTCACTTTTATACATTCAGTGTATTAATGAGGAAAAAAATTAATCTGTAGCTAATACTTACTCCTCATTAGTCTTACCTGGTGAAGTCACCACCTTTCCAACACAGGTAAATCTTTCAGGGCCAATACTGAAGGAAATGGTGGTTTGTAGGTACTTGCAGTCAGTGCTGACAGTGGCAATGAAGTGCCGAGTTATGTACTCATACAGTCGCCAGCCGTCTCCACCTGGGGAGAAACAACACCTCAGCCACAAAATAAAATTTCAGTACTTGGAAGCTACTTTTCTGGGACAAATTTCTCCTAGAAAAGTAGGCATTACTTATTTTCTTTTTCTTGGCAGTACTGTAGTCCCAAGGATCAATTGCTGAAACACCTTGGAACTTCACTGTCACCAGAAGTTTCAGAGAGGATCGAGTTTGCGCTCTCTTCACTTCCTGCCATTCAAATAATTTTATTTTCTGCTGAAACTCTGTTTTTGAAACTGGCACCTTACACCTCAAGAAACTTATTTCCTCACACACTATCCCAACACTAGTGAATTTGCCTGTACCTAATTCTGCCTCTGTTGCAGCTCTCATTGGGGTGATGGGGGGATGATCTCCGGCATCGTGGCCTTTCCTTGGACGATTGATGCCTTCTGATAGCAATGCTTTTACCTGGGAGAAGAAAGAGACGGCTCACTCAGACCAAATCCATAACAATACAACATAAATAAAAGAAACTAGAGATATTTAAAGTTTCTGAAGGCCCTGTAGGTCATAATACACCAAGAAAGATCTAGTCTAAAACACAGATTAGAGAATGCTAGTACAGCTTTTGCTTTATGTACTCACAGTTTCTGCCCAGTAAGGATTATTGGCTTGTTGTCTCAAGCATCCTTTCAGGTCAAAGTTTTCTGGATAATGGGTAGTTTCTGTTCGAGGGTAGCTAATGTAACCCTGAGTGTAAAGACGCTCTGCTATTTGCATGGCATGTTGGGGACCCATTCCTAAGGTGGGACAGGAGAAAACAAAAATCATCTACACATCATTGTGATTATGGTTTGCTGCATCTGGAGGTACACCTTACCCAATACTTTACTTTACTTTACTTTATTTACCCAAGTATTTAAATAAATCATGGTTTGTCCTTTCCGTAAGACTTTTGTCACCTTAATCTTATCAAACATTTCACTTTTGACAAGCTGTCTAAATTTGATCCTTTGCCCAAAATGATGTATTACTTATTTTGCTTGAGAGGCTGAAGTATTTTGCATTAAAACAGTGTGAAAATATGAACTTTTGTACCTACCTAAAGCAGCACTGGCCACTCGTAGCATTTCTACAGTGTTCAGAGCCAGTGGCCTCTGCTTCACCTTCTCTTTTTTACTCACAGACTCCACCTAGAAAAGTGCATTTTCACAGTAAAAGTTCTGCTGTTTGGTAAATGCATAATTTTGATCACGTCTATAAACATGTATCATACCTACCATTATCTATTCTTGTCAATCTGCTTTTTTCTCTTAAAACAGTAACCACCAATATATTTTTACTTTAGAAAATCTGACTGGAGATAATTCCATCGAGTTCTAAAACAAAAGTCCTGAAGTCCCTTTGTGCCAGGACTAGATCAGGTCTATAACTGA
Organism: Entomyzon cyanotis; assembly: GCA_024500445.1. Lineage (NCBI taxonomy): Eukaryota > Metazoa > Chordata > Aves > Passeriformes > Meliphagidae > Entomyzon > Entomyzon cyanotis. The sequence continues at coordinate 7,859,102 of JAKEPQ010000852.1, forward strand.
CTGGGAATGCAGCAAGGCAGCTTATTGCTGTCTTTACTTCCCACTTACCTCAGCAGCATGTACTTTCAGTGCTACAAGGATTTACTGCTTATTCCAAGCAACAGGCCTAACTATAAGGATCCAGATTTTTAAAAGCTTAGAGCAGTCTTTGAACCTTGATGTCTATAAGCACTTAAATCCAAACATACTGTCCAAACAAGTATTGAACAGAGTAGAGTTAGAAGTTAATTGGCTATAAAAACTGTACCATACACATGATTAAAAATTTAACTGCAGGAATATTGCCCTACACATAATTAAATTCTGATTTATTCAATGTCTCATGGGAAAGAAGAGGTCTGCTTGGAGAGATCTGAACAGTATTTCTTAGCAGGTTTAGTGATGAAGAGTTCCTATCATGAGTGATGATCATTTCCAAAGTCCATACTGACAAGAGGCTTCTGCTGAGAGGACCATACCAGCATAGTATGATCTACAAGAAAAAAATCTCTTGCATTTTATTCTCATTTACACAAAGCTGAGTGAAGTAAAAAACAAAATACAGATATTCTACACTCTTTAATAAAAACACAAAAGCCCCAACATGCAGCAAATGAAATATTAAATTGTATTTCCTTCATATGAAATATGGATCTACTGACACTTGGTAAATATTCTTACCTTTGCTTCTTTTGCCATCTTGGTTATATTCAGGAACATCTGAGCAACCTCACGATCAAACACCCTCACTCTATCCCAGTCTAAGGTGAGAGAACTTTCTTTTTCAGGGTTCACCTATTGGGCAAAAAAAAAAAAAAAAAAAAAATTCCCACCTACTCTACTCCTAGAAGTGTGAGAATTCCCAATGAGAGTCCAGCAAGCAAATCCTAGGATGTATAGGATTTGTTAGGACAAATTTAGGACAAACCCACACCAGGACACCAGTGCTCAACCATGCAGTTGTGCTCTTTTTCACAGGGGCTTTTGAGAAGGATGGAGCACTTGGCAGTCTAGGGTCTGGGGAATGACCCTAACTACTCCTGCACTGAACTGGAATACTGTCCTTGTTTAGTGTTGGGAACAGTAAAGACTGAAATGGGCAGAAATTCAAAGCTTACCATTTTGATTTAGCATAATCAATCATTTGTATTAAACTGTAACTAGGTCAAGTTTTAAGCCCCATGTACAAAAATTAGTATGAAGCAACCAACACAAGAGAGCACAAAATCCTCCGTAAACAGCACCAAGTATTTCCTAGCATGACACACAAGACACGTTACAAGACAGCAAATGCCAGATTTCACCTTTTTTTTTCACTTTTAAAATCAAAAAAGGGCAATTTTTTACCATGCATGCCTTATTTGTTTAAAAAATCCTTGTGATCACAAGCCATAAAACCCTGTTGGTTTGCTCTCAGAGCTTGGACAGCAGCGAAGCTGTAAAACTGCTCTAAGCTGCCAAAGTACTCTGAGGACTCAATTGCCAATTAACACAATGAGCATTTTATTTGCTTTAAAATTCCAATACTCAGCAATGCCAATGTTTGTTGGCAGGCTAATTAATTCCTGGATTCAAATTAACAACAGTCAGTCCAAGGACCCCAGGGAACAAAAGAGAACCATTTTAAGTAGTTTTTTTGGCTGAATCTAAGCATAGATGATTAGCACTGAAGAATTCTTACAAGCAGCAGACAATAAGCACTTTAATACAAAACTGACATCCTGGAATCTGTTCTTGAGAGTGGTGACACACATGAGAACAGAATGAGAACACATGAGTAAACTTATAGGCATTGTGAATTCTTGTCAGCAGCTACAAATTTATGAATGAACAAAATACAAATGCAATTCTTTTGTAAAAACAAGTACTGTAAAACTTACTTTAGCTTGCAACACCCAGTATGTCTCAGGCTTAAATGACTGGATTTTGTCATGCCTTTCAACACAGAATCCAAGTGTTGGGGTCTGGCATGGCCCAAAGGAGATGAGGGAGCTGTCTAAATTCCCATACTTCCCCTGAAAATATTTAGTCTGAAACCTAAGAGAGAGGGGGAAAAAAACCAAATGAGGAACATATACATTAATATCCTTATTCCCATAAAAGCAGACACTTTCATTAACATACATGCACAAAATATAAGTAATCTATAAAATCATTCAGGCATTAGGAGACGCTCCTGAACCTTTCACAAAACCATCTGCAGTCTGTGCTGTCACCTTGTAAAAGCACAGCCAATCCTCAGATCCAGCTCCTGGCGGGCATCCACGGACAGAGCTTCATTTCGATTGGGCTCTCCCAAGTGATTCATGGCATTGCAGATGTCTGTGTCGGTGATGGAACTGAATTTAGCTCTGTAAATTGTCCTCTCCGTGCCACGAGGTTTGTTCATGACAGGAAGAACAGCATCAAGAACCTAAGGAAAATCAGAAGCATAGTTAGAGAGGATTTGAAAGATAAAGGCTTTCTCTCTAAAGATGAAAAAACCCACTCTCCACAAAATATTGCTGCTTAATCCAGCAAGATGTCATGCCAATGCATTCATTGATAAGGCAGAGCAGTATTTGTCCATCCACTCCAGAGCATATTAAGAATTAACAAAATGGAAGGATTTATTTACTCGACAGCAACTGCTGGAAGCAAACCACTATTCTTGGCTAAGTGCAAAGACATTCACCAGGACAGCTGCAGCACCTTTTGGTGAACACATACCAGTTTCTATCTGGATTAATTCTATTTATTGCTAAGGCACAAATAATGATACAGTGGTAGGTAAAGAACTTAAAACAATTACTTCATAATATGTGTTTCTTTAAACTAGACAAAAAAATCCAAAAAGATACTCTTCATGTAGACTTCTGGGAATAGGATGCTAAAAAAAAATCTTAGCAAAGTTTTAGTTCTATGCCTTTTATGTGCAGAGACCAAATTCCTGCAGTAAGCTGACACTTACAAGCAGCTTCTGTACCCTAAAGCATCTAATTGCTTAATAAACAAAAGATAATAGAGATGAAGTTTTTTTATAAGGACATAAAAATAACAACTCCAGCTGTGGAATACAGACCAATTCTCAAAGGATTGGAATGTTCAAACATTTAAGAGATCTGATTGTTCATCTGAGATGAGCAACATCTCTGAAATTTATTTATATTCTTTAACTGACATCTTACAGAGTTCAAAGCACATGAGTTTTTCCACCAGGGCCCCCCATGCCTTTAAAACTTTATTCAACTTTAGTTTAAATTTTACTGTATAGTCATAAAACAGTGCATTGATAGTCTTGTCAGACAAATGTATTATGGTACTGTAAGTTTTAAAAATGGAAATCTTACTTCAAAACAGATGTTTTCTCCTTCCTTATCACAATCCAACCACAAGACAATACAATCACAGCCTCTTCCTTCCACCTGGGAGAAAAATTAGCACAGTTCTTCAGCAACCCCAAAAAAACCCCTACCCGCTCCCTAACTACATATTTCTTTTTCTGGTTTCAGCAGGGCATGTGAAGTGTGAACAGTAGCGAACGTAGACTTATTTTAAAGAAAGCATTTATAAGCTGTGCCTTGCACTTGCTGTTAAAGCTAAACTTGGATCCAGTACTCCAATTCTGAGAAGTAGAATATCTACAGTCAAAATAACTCAGAAGGCAATGGCAAAAAGTGAATTTAACAAAGATTTCAAACAGTGTAAGGACCAGCAAAAATAAAATATTATTTATACTGTGTTAATAAAATAGATTTAACTGTGACAAAAAGCTGTTCCTTGCAGGAAAGGAAATTCTTCTTTAGGAACATAGAAAAAGATAACTCTAAATACTACTCTTAAGAAAGAATACCTGTAAAAATTTCACCATGGTGAGTTTGGGATTAGCTTCTTTCTTTTCTGTGGGAGCTTTGCTAAAAAGTTCTGCGGGATCCACTTTGTCCCAGCTGTTATATTTTCCTGAAAAGCAAAAGTATATTAAGTGGAGCCCTGCAGACATATTTAAAAAACAAACACCTTTACTTTGCAAAACACTTGGCTTTCAAAACTTGTATGGAAAATTTTATACCCCAACATATCTTACTTTACTGTATATCAAGGGACCTCTTAGCTTTTTCTGAAGACTTGGCAGCTCTACAAGCCGTATCAGTTAAAACATCTCATAAGAGAGCAAATACCTATGAAATCCAAAGTCATGACGTGACCACAGACTGATGTCATCTTGAAGTGGGCACTCTGTCCTAGAAAGGACCCGGTGTACTCATGCACAGAGCACGCACCGTTGAGCCCCTTGCGGGAGGACATGTTCCCTGGGGAAATAAGATCATAAACATGAATGAGGTAAAAAATCCCAACCATGGAAACACAATATTTTGTGTGAAATTATACCCCCTTTTCTTAGATCTTACAGGTAGGGCCTTCCTGATGACAAAATTGTTCTCATTGATACAATTTTTGCTTCAGTTAAGTATCAATTTAGGCCTCTTTTACAGTGTTTCATCTTCAAATTAAACTATGCATTATCTCCTCCAACCTTTCCCTCCCACCAGGAAACCTTACAAAATACAGCTAATTTTCCAGACAGCATACTTATAATAAATTTATTTTATTTTCCAGATGATTTACAAAATTTTTACTTTAAAAATCTCAGAAGAGCAACTTGCTACTTGATCAGCACTTTCCAGACACTGTAAGGTCTAAGGTACGCTACAGCTACACAAAATATCTAAACCAAATTTCTCGATTCTTAGATTGAACAGGCATCAGCCCACGGAAACAATCAGAAGGTGATGGGACATCCCATTCTTTTATGAACCACAACCTGTCCGAAGGCACCGTTCCCGGGCGGCAGCTGTCCCAGGACAACCCAGCCACTGCCCAGGGTGTTTCTCACCGCACTGCAATGACAGCAAAGCCTCCCGGCAGCTCGCACACATCCCCGCGCTCCGGCTGCGCCTCCGGGCGCTCCCAACGCCGCGGGCACGGCGGCGGGCACAGGCACGGGCACAGGCACGGGAACCCACCCCGTGCCGCCGCTCCTACCTCTCGACAGGATCTTGGCGATGGACTGCGCCAGGGAGGGCTTCTCCGCCACCATCAGCACCGTCCTCATCTTCGGCCGCTGCGGCGCGGAGCCGCGGGGACGGGCCGGCGGGGCTGGGGCGCGGCGGCTCCCGCGCCTGAGGGGACAGAGCGCGGCTCAGCCCGCCCGCTCCGGGGCACGGCGGCACCCGCAGCCCCCGCCGCTTCCACCCGAGCGCCAACCGCACCGCGCGGCCGCCGAGGAGCCGCCGAGGAGCCGCCGGCAGCCCCGCTCCGCCCCGCCGGGCTCGGCCGCGCTCCGCGCCTCAGCGGGCGGCCATGGCCGCGTCACTGCCGGGTCACGGCGCCGGAAGGCGCGGGCGGCTCCACACGGCTGCGGCGGCGCGGGCGGGCGCGGGACACACAGACATACGCGCATGGACACATGAGCGTACGCGTGGACACTCACAGATACACACATCACATACACACATGAACGTACGCATGGACACATGAGCGTACGCGTGGACACTCACAGATACACACATCACATACACACATGAACGTACGCATGGACACATGAGCGTACGCGTGGACACTCACAGATACACACATCACATACACACATGAACGTACGCATGGACACATGAGCGTACGCGTGGACACTCACAGATACACACATCACATACACACATGAACGTACGCATGGACACATGAGCGTACGCGTGGACACACAGATGCACACATCACATACACACATGAACGTACGCATGGACACACACAGATACACAGCACATACACACACAGACATACACGCATAGACACATGAACGTACGCATGGACACACACAGATTCACACGTCACACATGCACACACACATTACGTACACACATGTACGTGCACATGGACACGCACATACACAGATACACACACATCACATATGCACACACACATACATATACACATCACATATGCACACACAGACGTACATGTACGCACACACATGGACACACACATTCACATACACACGTTTACACACATACACGCACACCTATATACACAGAGACACACACACATATACACATGTAGACTCATACATACACACATATAGACTCACATATACACAAACTCACTCACACACACATATACACACATACATATATATACATACATATATATATATACATATATATATACAGACACACACCCCCAACACAAACTCACACCTTCTCACACTCAGACCCCTCCCGGGGTCGGCGCCCCTCCTCCAGCAGCCCTTGGCACCGCGGGCAGGCGGGACCCCCTGGTTGCTCGGGGCTGGGCACACGCCGTGCCCGGCACAAGGACATCGGCAGAACGCGCCGCCATCCCTTCTGCCAAAGCCCGTTCCTGCTTCCGCGCCGTGCGGTGCATAGATGCTCCGCTACTTCATCCGCACGGGTGCACAGAACATGTATCATCAAACTCCTCTAAGAGAACGCGCACAAATTGTGTCTGCTCTGTTGGAGCGACACCAGCCTCTGTGCCAGTGCCCAGCCTGCCTCTCGGGTTCCAGTTTCCGTAGACCTGAAACACTAGTGTCGGCCACTGACAGCAGCCCCTTCAGCGCAAAACAATTCGCCCTAGGAATCTTAGGAGCACCTGGTTCCCTTGCACCCAGAGGAGATGATGGAAACGATACTGATTTTTGAATGATTCTTGGGAAAGTGCATTTTTTGAGCATTAAATTTTAGTTGAGTGTTGATGTCTCGCTTAGGCAGAAATACAAAGAAGAGAAAAGATAGTGAGAAGAGAAGGCCCTTCCCCTATCCCACCTTTCACCAGGGAGGAGGCAAGGGCTGCCCCATCCGGGTTTTGCCCCTGGGGGCTGCAACTCCTTTCCCTAAGTGGTGCAGGGGCTTTTTGCCCTGTCTCTTGCTTCCCAGGGATGCTGGACCCTGTTAAGGAGATTTGCTCAGTGGACTGAAGCAGTTTCCAACCATTCCTGCAGCTTTCAACTCTTCCACACATCCTAAAAAACTGTCAAGGGAAGAGCTAAAGAGGGAAGTCCCAAGTTGATGGATTTTATAAGCACTTTGTGGAAGAGCTCAGCTCTCTATTTTTACCCCCGTGGTTGTGCATCGATCGCTGCCAATGTTTATAGCACTTTTCCCAGAGCTGCTCACTACCATACAAGCCCAAAGAGAAGAGATTGGGAAGCAGCCAGGATCAGGATGTATATCAGCCTCATGCTGTCTGAAATAAAAAGGAACTAATTCACCTTCAATTTGATTAGTAGACAATTAATAGACATTGAAGTTACTATTGAAAGGAAAAATCAAAACAAACCCAGGCCTTTTAATTCTTTGGCAATACTGAAGTTATAACGTATTAAAACAAATCTGTTCTGCTGTTTCAATGCCTGGTTCCCTTTGACATCTGGGGAACATCTGGAACAATCAGGATGCAAGTTAAAACCAAATCTTCAGATATGTCAGATACATATTTTTTAATTTCCTCTAGTAAAAGCCCTCTACAAAATCCAACCTTCTTTTTCTCTTTGAATGCTCAGCGAAACAAGAAATTCCAGCTTGTGCTCACCCGGGAAATCACAGTCGTGACTCTCCTACACATGGCCGAGGGACTCCGGACGCTCAGTGCCCGTGTACCCCGGGCTGGTACAGACGTGTGTGTGGCTGATTCATTCCTGGCGCCGCACAGAGGCTCTGCAGGCCCGCAGGGCTCCCACTGCCGGACAGCCACGACTGGTCACACAGTCCCAGGAGCGGGACAGGAGCGGAACAGGAGCGGGACAGGAGCGGGACAAGGAGCGGGACCAGGAGAGGGACAGGAGCGGGAATAGGAGCGGGACAAGGAGCGGGACAGGAGCAGGAATAGGAGCGGGACAGGAGCGGGACAGGAGCGGGACAAGGAGCGGGACTGGAACGGGAATAGGAGCGGGGCAGGAGCGGGACGAGCCGCGCGGAGCCGGGCCGGCCGCTGGAGGGCGCTGCCGCCGCAGGAGCTGCCCGGAGCCCCGGGGCGCGGCCGCGCTCGGCAGGATCGGGCCGCGCTCGGCAGGATCGGGCCGCGCTCGGCAGGATCGGGCCGCGCTCGGCAGGATCGGGTCGCACTCGCGCCCATCCCTTCCCTTGCGCCCATCCTTCCCACCGCTCCACTGCTCCCACAGCTCCCAGAGCCCCCCGCCGCAGCGGCTCAGAGCCTTGTGCGTTCACTCCGCTCCGAGCTGCGGTGTTTTCCCCGGGGAGGGGCTCCCGCCCGCTGCGACATCCCGGGGAGCCCCGCGAAGCCCCTCTTCCACCGCCGCCTCCTCGCAGAGGCTTCTGCCCTCTGTGTTCTACTACCAGCTCACGTTTGGCCACCCTGTCCTTAGAAGTGCTTGGCACCGTAGTGAGAAGGCTCCAAAAATCGTGTTGCCAGCCCCCACATGATGGCAAACACCCTAATTTCCACAGGAGAAACTCCAGGGAGGAGTCCATGTTTGCCAAGGCACCAGTTGCCCACAGTGCTGGGACAGGCTTCATCCAGAACTTCTGACACCCCAACACCATTGACACCCCATCCTTTACTTCATCCAGCTCTGGCTGATGTTCCTTCACTTTTCCTTTGAAGAGCTGAAGGCTCTCCAGCTGTACCAACAAACAGAACAATGAAACCCTAAAGTAAGCAGCTTCTCCTGTGGTTTTCTCAGAGAAAATAAGGTTTGTTTCTAGGTTTAAATAATTAGCAAGGTTTTGGGTTACATCACTTTGATAAGTGTATCAAATCAAGAAAGCTACAGCTCTGAGTAAGAACTTTGCACACTGTGGACACTTCAGCCTCACCAGTCCTGTTGCCTTTTTTGATGCCCAAGTTTTTCAACACCATTTATCCCCCAGGTTATTCCAGTGCATGGTGACTTAAGCAGTCAAAGCCCTAGCCCTGACTGAGACATTAATGTTTCAATTCTCCATCAGAAGATCTTGAGAAGTATTAGAGCACTGGGCCTCCTTGTTCTGCCACTGACTCACTGATTCTCTTCAGTGACATGCCTTAGTTCCTTCTCTTACCTCCAGGACTCGAGTAGCAACTTCCCTCTTCAAGGATGCTTTACTGATCTGTATGCATAAAGGTCTCTTTAAGAGCAAAATAGAAAAAGCTACAGAAATATCATGCTCTCTATTGTAGTGAGCATGAGCATTCCTGTTTCACCTCCCTGGGCTCATTCTTGACCTTAGAGTAACTTTTCCCTGTTTGTTTCCAAACACACTTGAAAAGATTGCCATGAAATTAATAAGTATTGACAGGAGGGTCAGGCAGGCAGAGACACATCTGGACGGATACCACAGACATTAGAAATTATTAAAATGCAGGTCATATTATTAAAATAGCTTCTTTTTTTTTTTTTCTTTTAAAAAAACTAAATAAGAACTATGGGGCCACAAAAATGTGCCTGAAATCTTGACTGCAAATCTGGGCTCCAGATACTTCAGTGCTGGGAAGAAGGAGACAGAGTCTACCACATACAGAGCAACAACAGCACTTGTGTTTTGTGCTGGAGCAAAAATTATGCTAGTGCTCCTTAAAATAACTTTTTTTAAAAAACTTTGAATAATAGAAGGGAGAGAAAAGGGTGAATGCTGATGAAACAGGATATTCCTGTAACACACAAGCATGACACATGACACATCATTGGACCTTGACTGCTGACAGTTGTCCTGTCAGAACCCCAGCACTGCTCTGGCAGGACAGACTCTCATGTATTCTGGCCATGCTGTGCATGCACTGGGTATTGACTGTATTTGCAGTTTCAAAGTTCTTGTTCTAGTGATACAAAAATCTAGATAACAAAATAGCATGCCGCGAACAACCTCAGTGCCAAAAAAAAATACCTGGATGTGAAGAAATACATCATTTGTAATTCATAACCATACAGGGAGGTTTAGACAGCATTGCAATTTTTACTGTATATCTCATTATTCATGTGTCTGCTTTCTCAACATCCAAGTTGTGTAAATTAGGGGTGAGGTAAATTCTTGCCTGTCACTTTGCAGAAATGACTTCGTTTTGAACAAGTTTTTATTGTGTGTGGAATTTGGAATTTCTTCTTCGAATTGCATTGAATCCTCAGTGCTGAGGGCCAGCTGAACCCAGCTGGAGCCAGCCAAAATCTCGTCTTTGCCTGAGTTTCACATCTCACTCACCACATATTTTCATACGTTCTCTCCTTCTTGGTGCAACCATATTTTCTTATGGTCTTTCTCTATCCCACAACTTTGAGGTTAAAATGATCCAAACAATTGTAGCTATGCTGCTCCTTCTTTGGAAAGGACCACCATCTCCCCCCAAGTCTAGGAGCTTGCTGAGGTTGAAACGGCTGTGAAAAAAATTAAGGAACAGCTTGAAAAAAAATAAAAAACCAAACCAAAACCAACAAACTCTAAGACCCCTCATTACAAGAAACCTCTCAGAATGTAGTTCGCAATTACAATGTATTTTAAATTATACCTACATGAGAAGTTCATATGGCCTCTTCCTTCTACTGCCTGACTTTGCCATCTAGCCTAATCCCAAAATTTCTGAGTTGTGGGGTTGCTATTTCCCTGCTTGTGGCCCTGGCCTTTGAGCTGGGAGTCAATTTTGCATTATACATTTTGAGCTGACACCCACACTTGTGCTGAAGTCCAAATTTGCTTTGCTTGTCTACTGTTTGGAGGTTGCTTTGGATCTGGATCCATGCCATAGCTCCCTGACCACCAGCTCCAAGCACACACAGAGTCCAGGGAAAAGAGCCCCTTTGGTCAAGCAACTGTTGATTGTTATAAAACCTTTTACGTCACTCCTACAGGAGACAGCTCTGCCCTTGCTCTTTACAATTTAAAGTAAAACAAAAAAACATCTGGGTAGAAAAGTGGTCGAGAGGAAGGGGTCTGACATTTAGTGTTAGCTACAGACTGTCCTGCTTTGCAGCTCTAGCAGTACATTGCGGTTTATGTTGGTCCAAACTAGCTTCAAAATCCTCCCAGATATAGCCTGCAAAGCTCAGCGTCCTCTTCCTGAAGTGTTACCTGCAATGCACACTGAGAAAGAGCCCCTGAATATTGGCTCCTTCTGTAAGGATCGTGTTAGTTCCTGCCCAGCCCTGACCTCTCTGCACGCCTCTGCCTGGTCCCAAGGCACCTCCGTCCTTCCCGGGCCTTTCCTTCCCACTTCACAACAATTCTGAACAACTGCAGCACAGTGAAGCAGCCAAATGGGGAGATCTCTCAAGTCTAAACTCTAGAGGGTTTGATTAACAGAACTGCTGCTTTGTGGCTCTGGCTTGCAGCCGTGTTGGCACTTTGTGAAACATATCCTATCAAGGCTGTTTTACTACAACAGTGAAAAGCTCTTTACCTGTTTCTGGTTTTTTATTCTACAGCTGAGGCTACCTAACTCCACCAGGATAGTAAAGGCTGTACAACCTCCATTCAGACTGCCTTCAATGAGTTTGTTAGCCCATAAATAACATCAGTCAGCAGTTGTTTTTGAGGTAGGGAAGTAACTTGACAGATTCTTTCAAAGGAGAATTAGATTCCTGATTATCTGTGACCTTGCGTGTTTCAGAATCATTACAGCCATTACAGGACATCACTTGTCTTTACTTTGACTGTTCCTGCTTCCTTTGCATTCTCCAACATTTTTCCTATTGATTTTCAAAGAAACTGATGGGGTCACGCTGTGGCCCTCAGCAGACACGAATCCTTAGTGCCTCCAGCAGCTCATAATCAGTGTGTGCAATGAAAAGCCATATATTGCAGGACCAGTTAAACTCTGTGACTCTGCCTGGGAGATTGAGGCAGAAGCAACATCCATGGAGGGGACTTGCCAGTTAGGCCAATTGCCTGGAAAATGGGCTAACACCCTGGGAAGCTGCTGGGATATTTCAGCCTTCCTGGGACCCTCCTGATTGTGCTGCAGTTAAACCAATGCCCTGCCAAAGCTATGCTCAGGCACACAGCCCATATTTTCACAGGTTTCCCAATTGCCTGCCACAGGCACTTGGCGGGAGTAGATCTGTAGCTCTTGCAACAAAACCTGAACAGAGTGGAGAGCTCAGTGTGGTGACAGGATGGTGTGACTAGTCCTGAATATTTTGAGACCACTGTCGTGTTTGCAATGTGATAGCTCTGGAGGTATTTTAATGCACAGCCTGCTGCCATCATTGTGTTACCTGGAGTCGAGGCGAGAGCAGCTGGATGAGCCAGTGCAGCACGGGGTTTTACACTTTTACTGCCTCTGAGCTCAAGCTGAAATCAAAGAGCTGCCAGCTGTCATGAACACTTCCATGGGAGGTGCCTGAGGTAATTTTTCCATAGTTTTCAGAATAACTCAACATCTCTGCAGAATTGTCTGGAAAATGCTGAGAGAGAGACACTCTCTTCCCATTTTCAAGCCTCCATGGGTGCAGTGATGGAAAGGGTTAACTGGGCAAGAGGCGCGGGAATTCTGAAGACTTTTTCAGATACCTGGGGTACCTTCAGCTCCAAAATGTTGACCTCTGACTCTCTAAGTTTATCAGCACGTTCACTAATCAGGGGTGTTTAATGGAACAGCCACATGGATTCCTGGCATTCTTGAAACGTTATGACCCTGTCAGTTGTATGAAGACTAAAAGTCTCTTGCTTTTGAACTCACTAGAGTTTGCACTGTCTTAGAAGCCTTTGATAAATACTTGCTGGATTTCTTACCTAGCTGCTCTAATCTGCCCAAGGTCATCATTCCAGGAAAAAAATAGTTTCATTTTGTGGGCATTCATCACTTAAATGGATCAAATTAATGTTTTCTCTGATTCTGAAGTGGTAAAGACCATAGTGTGTCATGTTTTTTAAAAAGAACCCAGCAGATAAAAGGTTTATTTCCATGTTACATGTGAGGGGGTTTGTATTTGTTGTCAGTTTCTAAAGACCAGAAAAAAATAATTGTAAAATATGTTTTTCGATGAAAAAACCCTAACATTGCTTAAATAGATCTCACTCAAGTACCCAAAGGTTTTATCAGCAGTGTCCATGCGTATGTTTTTCATTCACAGTTCACACTGGAGAGTTTAAGCACAAAGGCCTGGATGCAGTTACAATCAGAGACCCAAGCATGGAGGTATTTGTGATCCAAGCCTTGTGCAGAATTTAAATGTACTCAAATTCAGATGGATTGAATTCACCATGAATGAGGTATCCAAGCCACTTTCAAAAATGAAACTAGAATCTAGCAGCCACTTCGAGCACTTTTAAAAATTTTCCCTCAAGTCCAGGATACAAACATAATAGCAAAGGCCAAGTAAAATGGTTTGAATTTTGAGCAAGAATTTTTTTTTTTTAAATTTCTTGTGGATAAGCTCCATACAGAGCAAGCCTTGCTGGGCCAGATAAGACTGGATAACTCATCAGTGTAAGAAAGCTTTGTAATCAGGGTGCTGGCAACAGGCAAAGAAAAGAGGCTGGAAATATCAAGAGTTAACAGGTGACTTGATATGGATGGCTGTCTCTGCTACGAGGCTTTTAAAAGCAAACAGTTCACATAATTTATGAATGGTTTCATAGGAAGGCTCACATTTATCCAAGAGGCCATGCCTTGGCATAGCAGACCTCCCAGGAGACTTTTCAGGTGACTCTTCCTTTATCAACCTCATTTTATTACTCCTATTCTTCTGCTGTTTCTCATCATATCTCTTGATATTTTTAAACTTGTCACTGACTGGCAGTTTGCCATTAGGGTACATTGCTCAGCTGAGCTACACACCCTTATTTTGAAACGGGCAACAGCAAGAGGCTGACCCTTCCCAGGGCAGGGGAAAAGCACATGAAAAGAGCTGAGCAGGTCAGATCCCGTGCACGGTGGGAGCTGAAGCGCTGCTGTTCAGCCAGCATTGAGTAAAAGCCTCTCACTTGCAGGCTGACAGAATGGTCACCCGTGGTTCCACACACACCATCCTCTGCCTGCTGGCTTTTACCTGAGGTTGTGAGGGGCTGAGCAATGGGGACACGCAGTGAACAGGTTTAGATCCCCTGAAACTGACTCCAGCACCGGGCAGACTCCAGCTCACATGTGGTGCAGCACAGCTACTTTGTGTTTCCTGGTGAGCCTGCTTATGTGGGCTCAAAACCTTGGAGGAATTTTGCAGCAGTCCTAGGGATGCCTTGTTCCCCTCATTACCTCCCCTGACCTAGCAAATGGGGGGCAGGATGGGAATGACCTTTATATCTAGGTCAGATACTAATCTTCTTCTCCTTTACTGAAGAATCACTCCCTCCTTTTTCCTCTAGTTCAGGTTTGCCTTTCAACTCTGGTTGAGCACTTGTCTGTCATTCTCTCCAGCCCTCTTCAGCCCAGGGCAGAATCATTTGTACTAACAGGATGGCACTTTTCTTCATTTTCCGTCGCACACATTTCTTTTCCACCCCATCTATCATATCCCCACATCTGACTGATACAACACAATGAGATATTTAAAACCACAGAAACTGTGCAAACCAATTTTTTTTTCCTTACCTAATGACAGAGTTGAAACCAACTGGGTACCCACAGGTATAAAACTCACTTTGCCAGTGAGACTCACCTGTCTCCAGCCTCGTGTTCCTCTGGTCAACGGAGCAGGTACAGCCACTCTATTTTCAGTCCAGCAACTGCTTCACCCAGTATAGAAGCCTGATATTGGGCATATCTCTGCTACCTGACCCCTCATCCTGTTCTGAACTGCGTTACCATGAACACAGAATTCCCAGATGCCCTTCCAAGTGACTTGCTCCTGTGCTGGCCCACAGCTTCCTTGGCACTTGCCCCATACTATATGTAACCCCCTGGGCAAACCTCCTCCTTGCAGGCTCGATTTTCCCTTGGGTGAGTGGCAGTCCAATGCACTAACTATTGCTGATAAAACCCTGGCACACACCACATGAAGCTTTGAGCAAAGCAAAATATAGTCACAAATTTAATGAGAATCAGAATAAAACTAAAAAATTATGACAGTACAGAAAATTGCAGAGCAATGGCAACCACAGGAGGAAAGCAGGAGAATATCACAAAGGCCCTGAAAGTCTGCAGTGGCCAGACAGACACATGGCTCTTCCTAACCTCCCTCTCCTGGCAGAAGGGGGAAAACTCTCCTCCTCCACTCAGCCAGGGGCCCAGCCTGCAGTTAGTCACCCATCTTGAACTACTACAAATACATTAATTTAGCCAACTGGAGAGAAATAAAGCTTGTGAAAGAAGCAGCAAATAAATCATGGAAGCCCCATGCATAAAAACCAGGTGGCGTGACGTGACACCTCCGCACAGGGCAGCTGTGACCTGTGTTAACCTGCCCAGGCTCTGGGGCTTGAGAAACACCAGTGAGAAAAGCTTTAGAGACAACAAACTCATACAAGAACCGCTGCTACAAACATCCTCCTCTATCTACCCCTCCTCAGGAAGGGGCTGGAAGGGCAACCCTGACTGCTTTTCTTCTCCTGCTGTGCCTGTGGACTCTGATCTACAACATGCAGCAGAGCCAGGCTGTGGGCACACAGCCTCTCCCAGCTGCTGGTGTTTCAGCTGAGAGGTAGCTCTCCTGGTTTGCCCTCATTTCTCATCTCCACAGCCTCCTCCTGACTTTTACAGATTATTGCTATATAAGAGCTGAGCATCTTGTGTGGCATTCAAGAGGAGATGAGTTAGTTTAAAGCAGCAGAGTTTTGCTGAGCTGAGCTGGCTCTTCTAAATCAGACTACGCCATGAAGGGAGCAATCAACTCCAGCAAAGGGAAGGACAGCAAGCAGATTAGAGCTGGAGAAGGCTGGAAGAGGAATCAGACAGGGGACAAATCTACAGACACAACAGCTAAGAGAGCCCTGGCAGCCAGACCTAGACTCTTCAATCAACAGAGACAAGTAGGTCCCATATTTTGACCATGTACTTATTTGTTACTGCAGTTTCTTTGGTGTGCATGCACAGGGAGGTGAGAGTGCCAAGCAGCAGGCAGGATAGATGCTCAGCTTGGACCTCATCCCATCACTCAAGAAATGCACAGCAGAGTGGGAAACCTGTAGGGAAGCCAGGGCACCCCCCATCTCACCCCTCTCTCAACTTGCCCTCCAAGAGAGAATTCTGCTCCCTTGGCTGTACTGTGGACACTCAGTAATACTGTAGAAGTACTGAGTTTTATTCCTTCACACTTATCCCTCCATCCTTGTTCTTTTTAGGGAAGGGGCAGGAAAGCAAACTCTAGAAAGTGTGTGAAACCTGCCAGTTCGTTGGAGGCTGAAAAGCTTTCCACTCACACAACTGTTACTGATTTGAGACTATTGGGCATATTGCTCATTTCTGGTAAAGCCAGTGACATGTTAAGGTGGCTGTACCTCTGCTAAGGCTTCAGGGCACTTTGCCTACTGGTGAAACTTTGCTCATCCAGGCTTAAGTGAATGATTCAGCTGAAGTGAACAGTTGGTTTCGTGCTTCACTTGCGGAAATGTTCTGAGGCTCTACGTTTGCTGTGGCTTGCTCTCCACCTGTATTGCTTGTGTCTGCTGCTCTGATTCTGGTGTGCACGGTTAAACTGGAGCAATGAGAGACTTTCAAGTAGACAAAGTGATAGCTGGGAACTTCAGTCACTGCCCAACTGTTGGCACTGGTGGAAAGCACCACAATCTCTGTGGCGCCCAGCAGAGAGGAAGCTCAGCCAGAGGATGGATGGCTGAGTCCAGCTGTGCACTTGAAGGCAGAGGCTGCTTGCACAGCTCCTCTGCTCCAGCACCTGCAGAGCTCTCCTTTCTTTTGCTCCTTGGACGAGAAGTTATTTTTGGCTGTGTTTTGCTATATTAAATATTAGCTCTAGGCTTTCCCCTATGTACCGTGTAATCCTGTTCTGTGTGGGTTTTATATATTGTTCTTTTGACGTTATCACTATTGCATATTAATAAATTAAACTTTCAATTCATGTTACTCTCTTGGGCCAATGTATATTGCTAGGGGGTGAAAAGAAGGGATTAAACTGGCTTACAGTGTTCTGCTCTTGTACCATGTTACAGCAGACGCATAAGAAGGATCAAAGAGCTTTCTTGGCTCAGAATTGTTATATTAATAGCAGAATTGTGGGGTCATAATTTTTATTACACTCTTTTAATAAGCTATTGGTGCAGACACATTTTACACCTATGGGAAAATATAATTATGCTGGCACTGTAACATTGGACGTTCTTAGCAGAATATCACAAGGTATTAAGATGAGAACGAGTCTTCACATTATGTTGAATGAAGTTTTAGCAAGCCTAGTGGGGAGCAAAGGTTCAAGATAGAGAAAGAGGAGTAAAATCAGTCTGAATGTGTCTAAGTTTGGGCTTTAAGTTACTAATCAGCACAGCCATTGGGGAGCTGCCGACAGACAGAACTCCCCTGAACTCCTCAATAGGAGCATACACAGGTGAATGATGCTGCACAGAGTCAACAAGCCCCCAAAAAAAGAATACATTGAGAAAAGCCCCCTATAGGGTATAGTTTATGCTGAGCCTTCAAGACATATGCTGCATCTCTGCCTTAGTAAATGCTGTGTCATAAGGAGACAAATATGAGTTATTTTTACTCTGACTGTCGTTATTTTATATCCTGTAGCACTACAGATATGACAGGCTCTCTACAACCATTACAGGAAGTCAAATCCTTGCTCTGAAAATCTCACCAAGATTGACTCTTGATCTAATTCTTATTTTGTAGTTTAGCACTTGCCACAACACCACAGCTGAGATGCAGCCTCGTTCTACAAACTACTTTGTGTTTATGTCCCAACCAGTGACTCCTGGGTTATGATTCCTGCTTGAAGTCCTGTCAAACATATCTTAATTTGTTAACAGTTTTGCTCCATTAGGCTGACTCTGCTAAAAGGCTATAAAAAGTAATAGTCCATTTGTGAGTTTACTGCTATTAGCTACAAGTGTTAATTCATGCGCAAAAAACTATATAGCTGCATACCTGCCGTCAGTAACAGAGGGGAGGAGGTCACACACTGGGTGAGGAAATCATTCCTCTTGTAGATTTGGGGCATATTCATCTGCAAACAGTCACCCCTCCTGCCTCAAGAAAGGAGTGATAACTTCTTGGTTTTAATCACACTCTGCCAGTTCTAATTGCTTTACAAACAACATCTCGGGGAGGGTAATTGGACCCTTCAGCTTCTCCATCATAACAGCGTGACTACTCCAGAAAGGAAAACAAATCTTCACCCATTCCAAAAGCTAAAATAAAGCAAGTGATGGAAAGGGAGCCTTCTAATTTCTGTGCAAGGTAACACCCACACGTTAATGCTTAATTAAACAAGTAAGAGCAGGGGTGTCCCCAGTGAGTGACTTGCCAGGGGATGCACAGACAAAATTGCTGCACTTGGAAAAGCACAGCCTCAAGCCTGCCACTTGCTTTCACACCCTTGCAAGAAAAGATGAGCTCCTTGCCACTTTTCACTGCCCTGCTTGCCAAGGCTTTTCCTTTTCCCAGGACATACAGAGAGGACAGTGAAGCCTGCCAGGTGCTGGGCAGGAAATTTTTCTGCAGAAGTGCCTGTTGCTTCCCCAAGCACTGACACAGCAGCCACTGCTCTCCTGCCTCGGCACTGCCTGCCAACACTGGCAGAGTCCAGGCAGGGCCAGCACACCACCTTTGCAGCAGGTGTGCAGCAGCAGCAGCTCTTACAGCAATGCTCCCAGGAAGGCTGACATCACCAAGCACTACTTATCACGAGTTAAGCCCCTAAAAGAACCCTAAATATTTGGGATAATTTTTTTTCCAGCAAGAACAAAATTCCTCAGAAATCAAATCCATCAAGGATACCAACTGAAACCAGTACTCTCTATCCTGTAGGGCAAAGAGCTATAATTTCCTAAGATGGTTCCTAATTCTATGCCTTTTCAGGAGATCACAGAATGAGGAAAGCCTGACAGCTCAGCATCCCATTGCCTCAGCAAAATAATTGCTCAAATGCATTGAAAAACTGCATCAAGGAAAAGCCCCAAGCCAGCAAAGTGCTGTGTGTGCACCCAGCCTTAGTGGTATCTATAAGCCATGTTTCTTGAGAAGCATTTTCTGGCTTTCTGGGCACCCCTACATCAGCACTGTAACACCAAGACATTTTGCCTGGCTTTACATAGGAAAAATAAATGTGGCTGTGAAGATAAGATAGAATAGGAAAACAAAAGAACTTATCATAGTTAAAACAAGACTCAAGTGAGACCACATGGAATGAGACAACAGGGAAGCCGAACAAAGGAAAATATTAGAAAAATGCAGGTTGTATTTGGTGGAACAAGATGTTGAAAATCTGAGGATGTTTGCAAAGCAGTGCTAGTTCCTGTGGATACCAAATACTAAAAACCTGCCAGAAATTGTTATCCTGAGTTTAAAAAAAAAAAAAAAAAAAAGTAACAATGGCTTTAATTATTTCATTTTTTAGAAGTAGCAACTCTCTAGACAAGTCTCCAGAAGAACAGAAAAACAGGTTGTAACTGTGGGTGCTAAGAAAACAAAAATACAGCAATATGCATGCAAGAATCTCACACTACATCCCACAGAGCAGAATGCCCACAGGGGGCATTACTTTGACTGTCCAATATATAGAAGCAGGAGACACTGGACCCCATTTTAGCATTTATCTGGAGAAATCATTATAAGCCCTACAGAAATTATTCTCATCTCACCCTCTGAGAATGGGGAAAACAGGACTACTGCTATGACAGAGGGGTCTGCAGTGGCACACAGACGCCTATTTTCTGTGCACTCAAGCCTTTTTTATGGTCATATGCATATAAATATTACAGTGCCTTCTCCATGTCTGAATGAAACTGTCCCAAACTGACTGAAATTGCCCTGAAAATACATCTTTCAATGCTTAGTCCCTGAAAAACAATATTTGTTTTGTCCAAACTTCTTGCTCATTTTAAAATGAATTTTAGGATGGTAACATTTCATTATGTTTTTATTGAGTTCCATCTTGTTTGTATTACAGCACACAAAAATGCACTGCAGAAAGGTTCTTCATAATGCCATTATGCTATTAGTGATAGCGGGAGAAATTGTGATATTTAAGTATCAACAGAAATAGCTTCATTGGCTTTCAGAAGAGATGGGGAAGGAAAGAGAAAAAGGGACAATCAGCTGATATGTCAAACATCCATATACAAATGATGATTCAGAGAGGGGTTATGATGGTACTGAGGCTAATGGGACACTACAGATAATATAAGAGACACAAAATTGAGTTCACTTTATAATCTGAGTGTATTATAGAGCTAATCTAGAGGAAGGAAGAAAACAAATCATTGCTTGTAGAAGTGGAGAGGAGGGGGAAAATGCCAGCAGATGACTCAATGCTCCTGGGTCATTCCAGTTCCAGCTATCATCGACCTGCCTGGGGAAGTTTGAAGAGGACTTCTAAAAGTGTTTTTAGTTGCCCTATACTTTCCTGACTGAAAAGGCAAAATCAGGACAAGAGATAGATTTCTAGATCTGCCATTTACAGCTAGGGAAAAACCAGAGAGAATCTTGACTGTAGCTGATGGAGATGGCTGTGCCTGCTGCATTAAGCGTGCACTCACATCTGCCAATACTGCTCTGTTGATCAAATTTTTTTAATATAAAAAAGGTTTGCATGTACTGGTCTTTTAATAACACAAGATATTTTCTTTCAAGTTTTCATCTCTTTTATCACCCTGCTTTCCCTGCATGGAAAGGAACTTTTGATGCTTTTACACTTCCTATGCACTCCCCCGGTAGCTAAACCTGTGGCAGCAGCGAGCACCCAGCACTGAGACAGCTGAAAGGTTTGAAAACACCCATCCAGGATTCACATCTGAATACTGGAAATTAAAATGAGCCAGGCTCAGGGTGCAGCCAACTCCCATTTCTGAGAACAGAACCCAGTACAGTGAAAATCTGACATTTCTGATTCCCTGTGTCCTGGGCTTTCTTGAAAGCTTGTTACTAAGTGCTGAAAGTTAGAAACTCTTCTCATGCTTTGCTTTCCAAATTTCATGGAAGCAAAGAAACCATTTAGCAACTTCTGTAACAAAGCATCTGATGCTGTCTAGTTACGTTGACTACGTGCACTGGCTTTAGGTTCTTCCAGGAAAACAATTCGAAAGCTTCTGTAACTGGAACGGAACCATCCTGTATCAAGTTAAAGAGAAATTCACTAATAGGTAGTAGCCTTGTGTAGACAATGCATTATATTAGCCTGTGTGTCTTGTCATAATATATTCCAAGTGATGTGTGATGATGGCAAATCTGTTATCCATTAAAAAGGTGCTGAAGACCAGCTTGTCGGAAGACATTCTTTCCCCCAGTTTTACTCCTCATTAGTTTTTGAAGCCTGGAAGTTACAGAACAAAGTTCATGTTAAAGGCTACCACTAATATTATCACGCTGCTTTAATGCTGAAGTAATCAAATAAGTGAAAACTATATTCCCAATTCATAGCACCACATTTTTACTCTAAACATTAGAAAAGCACACACATCCTGGAGAGAAAAATGTTTGCAGCTGACTGATATTTATCCAAAAAGTGTGATTTCCTCAAAAGCAGCTTGGTGCAGCTTCCTGCCTGCATGGCTCACACTGCTGGGGCTCTGGTTCAAGACTTGCACACTCTGCAAGTGGACACTAAGGGGTGTAAATTCATCAACTTCTGCTGAACTTTATATTCACATGCTGCCGTAAAATGAGGTCAGAATATGACTGCACACTTCACATAGAAGTGCAATTCTATTTTCATGTGCTTAGAAGGGTTGTACGGTTTTTTGGTTTGGGTTTTGGTTTTTTTTTTGGTTGGTTTTTGTGTGTGGGGGGGGGGTTGTTGGGGTTTTTTTAATAAAAATGCAAGGAACCAGAATTGGCTTTCTTCTCTAAAAAATTAATGGCAGGGTTTTTTGGGGGGTTTGCTTTTTGGTTTTGGGTGGGGTTTTTTTTGTTTTTGTGGAGTTTTTTGTTTGTTTTTTGTTTTGGGGGGGGTTTGGAGGAATTTGTTTATATTTAGACATCAGACATTTTCCTCTGACTGAACTGAGTCAGGTTCCTTGTGTTCCAGCCTTCATATACAAGAGTTTTAGAGCTTTCTCTTTACATCAGCTTGCACGACATCTTGGCCATATCCACCTAGTCCTTCCTCTGGGAGTTCAAGATTCATAACAAAAGATTTTGCACATCCATCATTTGGAAAAAATGCCTCCATGCCAATGTTTTCCAATCATCTTTGCATATTGTTTCTATGCCTTAATACATCTGATGAAGAGTCTATTACAGCCTTTCATGGGATCTATTTGGAGAGACAGTTCAATGCTATAGATCAGAATTTGTGATGATTTAGAATTGTTTTATAAATTAAATGAGGACTGACAAAGAAATGAGTGTATCTCAGTATAATCTTGTTCTGAATGATGCTATTAGGAAGTGTCAAACTGGATATTATTAGCAGAAGCAGAAACTTGTGGAATTCAGAGTCCCTTGGCAAAGTCCCCAGCTGGCACTGAGGACAGGATGGAGATAATGAATATCTGATAGGGAAGGTCTCTGCCAAGGACTTAGGCAGTAAGTTTCTTACGGTATGCCTACGGTTTACAGGCTTTGCTTGGTGCAGATAATATTTCTCCCAAAAAACTGTATTCTAGAAAGTCTGTTTTTAAGCACTCAGTAGCCAGCATTATTCAGAGTTCTCCCCACCTGAGATACTCACCAGGACTGATGCCTGCCCATGCAGCTGTACACAGCTACTACAGTGGGAGTGAGCTCCGTCATGGTAACAGAGAAGTGACTCTTGGAGCTTTATCTGCTTCCATGAGGAAAGCAAGCCTTGGAAGAGACGCTCAGAAAACTTTCCTGGTCAAACACAGCTATTCTTCTTTCCTGAACAGGATCTATTCTAAAACATCACATTGTAAGGACAACCCTGGAGAGCACATGGCAGCTTTCCAGAACCAACATGTTTTATTAAAGGTAAAAGAATTTTATCAAGTAGCTGGGCTTTTCTGATCCATTAAATGATCACTTGCAAATCCCTCCCTATTTTTGTAAAGGCTTTTAAAGAGACGTCTTTAAAAGAGGGAAACACAATATTGGAAGACCTCTCTGTGGCAAGGCTCCCAGAAAGAAGATTTTACACTTCTGTTCCCCAGTAGTCACCTTCAGCTCTGCTCTTGCTGGAGACCTTCGCTCACATCTCTGAGTACAAGGAAGTTCCAGCATCGTTTTAAAGGGTGGGAGCTGACAGCTCCACCACCTCCAGATAGGACTGTTTATGCTGATGTGGGATAAATGGATGGAGATCTCCATTAATTGTAAGCCCTGGAGTAAAGCTGGAAGTGTTTCCTTGTACAGAGAGATAGCAGTGCAGGCAAGGAGCATAATGGGAGCTGCGCTGTGGCTGCAGTCAGCTCTTTGCAAGGAAGGTTCCTGCTATTAATACCATGGCTATCACAGCAGATAACACAGAAAAAAGCAGCAGCTTGCAGAAAGGCTTAGGTTAGAGTAAACTGAGGAGTACTCTTTGGATTACAGTGTGGGGTAAAGTCCACAGGGTGTTCTCCTATCTCTGCAAGCCAAACAGCCATGGTGCAGCGGGACTGTCGTGCTGTTGGTGCTGCACCAACAGCAACAGGCTGCCCTGCCCTGGGTGTAAAACAGCAGAGCCAGCCTGCCTCAAAGCACAGGGACAAGATAAAGGTCAGGAAATGGGAAAAACCCTGTTTGTTGATCACAGTGTGCTGGGACAGATCCAGACCCCTCCAGGGAAGGCAGGTGTCCCGCGATCTACCACGAAAGGCAGATGAGCTCCCCCTGAGAAGACAGTGATGGCGACTGGGACCAGTCCCACCCGTGCCTGGCAGTGCTCACGGTGGCAGAGGGATGTTGTTTGTCTCCACCAAGCTTTGCACCCTTGGGAGAAGTGCAGCTCTTCTCTTCATGCACCAGTCTTTCCTGATCTACTTTCAGTTCCTTCCTGCAAAGCTGCCCTGTGCAGCAGGCAAGTCAGGGATGGACTTCCTCCCCTGCTTGAGCCCTTTGGAAATGGCTAATTTACTACAACACAGGGAGAGAAAGGAAGAAGGATAGTGAAACACAGCCCAGCCTGGGCCTCGGGGCCATCTCAGGTTCAGGAGGAAAGGAAAGGACAAAGAGCTCAGAGACCCCCCAGTCTGGCTTTTTGCAGGACCTCAACATATCAAATTGAAATGGGCCTCTTTTTGCCCCTGGCTGTTCCTATAGTTTAAATGCTTTAACCTTTAAAGGTAGCATTCAGGAACCATGGTACTTAAGTGTTAAAGTTAACTTGGAGGGTATTTTTGCAAAGGGGAAAGAGTTTTACAGGGGCTTTTACCTACCAGACTTGCATTTCATTTCAGCACAGGTCATGTGCAGTGCTGGCTCCATATATAACCTGCCCATGGTCCCTCATCTCAGCAATTTCCTCAGTCTCGTCCTGAGTAGATCAACAGATTAGGAGCAAAGATTTGAGGCTTCTCTCCCAGTGGTGCTGAGTGCCTGCTGCTCCTCATAGTCCTGATACAAAGGGTGCTCATTCATCTCTATCTGCACTGCTCTTTGCCCTGGTTTTAAAGATTATTTGAGACCCTAGACAAGAAACGAAGAAAAGCCTTTCACTATCGAAAACCATCAGAACTCTCCTCAATTTTGTTGATCCCAATATCTCTAGCCACAGACCCTGTTCATTCTCAGAGCAGGCCCTGCACAGCCTTTATTCCTCTTTAACTTTTTTCTTGTTCTGCTATTAAGAAAGCCCACGTCAGATGTGTCACTTTGTCTCTGTTCATGTAGTTGTTCATCCAATCCTCTTAATTCCCAATTTTGATCTCCCTGTATTTTTCTCTCATTTCATCTCCACTATTATTTTCTGTTTCCTTTGTTTGCTCCTATATGTACAGACCTCAGAAAAGGCTCTCTTGACAAGATCAGCATTCTGCCTCTTCCTTCCTGTTGTTTTCTAAAATTTGCCATTTTTCTACATTGAATTGCTTTTCCATTCCTCCCACATGGCTTGAAATGTCTCTTTTCCACAAGCACTACCAGAGGTAGCAGTGGCCTTCTCACAGCCAAGCAAAAAGGGGACCTTTTTCTTCTTGTACTTGAAGATCACATCCACCCTGGACACAGACACAGTTCCTTCTTCCCAGACCTCTTCAACTACCCATTTCCCTTTTCCCTGTCTGATGCTCAGGCTTCAGTAATTTATCTTCTATCCTGCCAGTATCCATGGAATTCTGTCCATCTGCTAAGCTCTATTATGCAATTTTTTTCTGCATATTTTACCTACCCACGGCTGTCTGCAGGTGACACTCCATTCATCTTGCAGCAAGAAAGGAGATCGTTTTCTGGACAGTTCACCCATTAGAGTCTGTTTGCTGAGCCCATTGAGAGTATACATTTTCTAGTAAGGACACATCTACATTAAGAACAAGAATCAATGAGTTTGTTTTATGCTCTGATTGCCATTACTTTACTTAGGTTTGGGGTTTGCAAGTCACTACCTGCATTCCTTAGATACAGCAGAGTTTCAGCAGCAATCTCCCTCGGACAGGATAGTCACAAGAAAATAGCCTGCCTTGCATGTGAGAGCAGGCTGGGCAGGTGAACATCTCTGTGTGACATTACAAAAGCAGGCTTCCAGCATGGCACAGCAGCCAACAGTTCTCCCATGTTTCCGTGACTGCGTATCACAAAGGGTGTAACTGAGCATGCACACTAGACAACCAACCCCAACCCCAGACACCCAATTTCAGCAAAGCCTCCAAGAGCAAATGTATTTCAGGTTCTTGGCTAATTCTTCTCTGGCACTGGAAAAGAATGTGTGATATTTCCGCTTAACCAGGTATAACAAGTTGAACATACTACCACCAACACTTCAGCAAAGTGTCTCTTACTCCTCTCATACCCCCATGATTTTACTATTTATGATTTCTCAGGACAGAGGCAGCCAAAACAAGGGATTAACTTTATTAGAAAGCAAACCAAGAATTATTGGAGGGGGGGGCGCTTAATGGCATGTAGACATAGACTGCAGTCAGGTCCCAAAAAGCCACAAGACATTCCCCCATTGGTAAGGTGGTGGAGCAAGGGCTTCATGTCTGCCTCTTCCTTCTACCAAGAAATGCAGCCAGGACTCACAAGCACATACAGGACTTCAGACAAATGCAAATTGCTTCTGCAATAAAAACAAAGATGCACAAACAGACTCAGAGCAGTCTTAGCCTCAGCCAAGTCCCAGGTTAACCAACGTCCAGCACTCTCCAGATTCCTCAACACAGCCCTGGAGTCGCCAGGCTCTCAGCAAAGAGCAGAGGCTGCCTGAACTCAGCACCCCTGGATGCTCTGGTGTTTGAGAAAGGAGCAAGCCCCCCCTTCTTGGAATCTGAAGAAGACACAGCAGCTTCCCAGAAACCAGAAAAACCTTAAAAATGCATTAACTGCCTGTAGATCTGTATTAGACAACTACTTACAAGCCTAAATAGGTTTCCAAATCAAAGGTGGTTGATCACATTTTGCCTTGGTTTTCCTCTTCTTTTTTTTTTTCCTTTTTTTTTTTTTTTTTGTTGAAGTAGCTTTTTACAAAATAATCTTCATTTTTCCTAAATTGTTGTTTCCCCTCTTTTCCTCTTGTTGGTTAAATCTGGGCTGAGGTTTGATTGCTGTAGGACAGAGGTATGTTAGGGAATTTGATGCAAAGGACAAGAAAACAAAAATCAGAGGTATTTGGTCTGAAAAGAGGCTTTGTCCTAGGCATAATTCTTGTGTGTTTAAGGACAGAGTAATAGATTTGGAAGGATAAGTCATATATCTTAGGATTTTCTTCCCTGCCCCCTTTGATTGATTCATTCCAGTCTCTTCAGATCTTTGCCTGTTCCCACAAACCTGGAATCTCAGGATTGTTTGATTAAGTCATGGTTACCATGACAATAAAAGTGCCTCTGGCCAGTTTGACCTTTGACTGGATTCAATTCACTGAGAGAAATGGACAGAGACTATAGAAAAAGCTTCAGCTTCATGTCCACTACTGCATAAAACAGGCTCTCCTGCACTTTCAGAGAGTGAGCTGGCCGTCCTTTTAAAAATATAAATTGGGCTGGAATGCTTTGGAAAGCATTTCTAAGGTTTTGGTACCAATTTCTTGATGACTATCCCTTCAGATATAAAATACACACAGTGATATGGTTAGGGATTTATTTTAAAATGTGGCATTTAACACAACAAAAGCAAAAGCTGAAGTCAGACTTTGCATGTCTGATCTATACCCACATAATTTAAAAATCATGTCATATCCCTATCCATCAAATATTTTGTAGGTATTTGCAAATACCTAGCTCTTTGTAAGTATGTACACATGTATAAAAGCAGATTTCAGACTTAGGGCTCATTTCCTCTGATGGCAGCCCACCCCGCCGCTGCAGGCTGCAGGCACTGTGCTGCCATTGCTCATATAGATAATTATTCCTTTTCAAATACTTTCATTGTAAATCCATTTCAGCAAAAATAAGGCGGGGAGGGGGGAGAAGAGAGAGATTTCAAAATTAAACCTGTTATGCGATTTGTAAATGGGCCTGACAGGATGACAGCCGAGTGGCCGTTGCAAGGCAATTCATGCATGCAAGATTGCAGATCCCTGGTGGGAGAGTACGCGGTGCCCGTGCACGTGTGGGGGCTCTGCTCTCCACTGCCCTGCGCTGGGCAGCCCCCTGATTTTGCTGCTTTTACGTTGCAAAGGAGACATAGATATTCTTTGGTCTAGCTCAGAACAATCGTTAAAGCCAGCTAAAAAGCAGGGTTGCTGCTGGAGCCACGAGCTCCCCAAAACGCAGGTGGCAGGAGGAATCAACAGCTCGAGCC
Organism: Entomyzon cyanotis; assembly: GCA_024500445.1. Classification (NCBI taxonomy): domain Eukaryota; kingdom Metazoa; phylum Chordata; class Aves; order Passeriformes; family Meliphagidae; genus Entomyzon; species Entomyzon cyanotis. The sequence continues at coordinate 7,886,945 of JAKEPQ010000852.1, forward strand.
ATTTGGGAAGAGTGGGCTTCACTGGGCACACCATGGAGAGAGCAGTGAGCAGCCCTTCCCTGGTATATCCAGCCAAGGTGAATGTTAGCCAACAAAATGGCACAGAGCCAAACAAAGGGAAGTAAAATAAACCCAGGCACTGTAAAAACAAGAGGGAAAGGGTATCTGGGCTGGGGCAATAGCTGCATTGACCTTACTTGGGTAATAGATAACACTCATTTAAAAGACAGACCCAAGTGGGCAAGCTGGAACTTAGAAATTATTTTGCCCAGTTTATCTTTTTTTTGTTTGTTTTGTTGCTCATTTACTGTCATAAAGTTCTTCCTTCTTTTCACCTAGTTACCTTGAATTCTGAAGCCATAAGAAATAACTGAAGGGTACTATTTGAGCCTTCCCACACAGGCTCTTGGATGCAGAGTCCTCCTGTTTCCATGCTGGCCATCGGGACCATATCCTGTCGAGTGGCACAGTTTCAACAAGTTCAGTAAAGAGCTGCCACTGTCACAGGATTTTGGTTCCCAGACCAAGAACTGGAAAGGAGATTTGTCTGGGAGGGAACAGGGAATGGAGGATTTTGTTTGTCACTTTTTTCCCCTCTTCTTTTCTGGTGAAAGACAGCAGGGAAAATGTCAAGAAGTACCTACAGAAAAATGATCAATCTGAAGAAATGTGTCCCTAATGGAAAAACATTTTTGTCTCCAAGTAAGTTAAAGTAAAATTTTCAAGGGAACTTACCCGACTTTCAAGGTACACAAAATCCTAGACATCCTCTGGCTTTGGAAAAACATTTCTGAATCTTCTACAGTTCATAAATGAAACTCTTTTATTTGGATGATGATTTCACCTCTGAAGAAATAGCAGCCACTCACCCCACTGAGTTGTTCACCATCCTTTGCCACAATATGGGAGAACATTAATAAGCATAGAATATGCCTGATCTGTCTTGGCCTTTCCCTCCCTCATTCTTTTGATGCTGAGTGCTTCCAGTTGTGCCAGTCTGTAAACTCTCGGCAGTATTTTGTATTTTCCTTCACTCTGTCTCTCCTTCTCTGTAAGATTTCACCAGCCTATTAGTGTTAGAATGTGAGTGTTTATTAAATCCAGATATCTATTTATCTATTGGTCTATCTTTATGCAATTCATATACATGCATGTCTGGTGAGGCATGGTCCTGGGTATAATGTTCCATTAGAGTGAAATGTTTACATAAAGGAAACTGAGGAGTTTAGCTATTATAAACCTGGACACTGTCAGTTTACTTACAAGAATGTCATGCAACCCATGGCCAACCTTAAATTAAGACCCTATCACATCTCTCATATCTGTCCCTTCATGTCTTCACTTGTGGTCCACCACAAACATATCATGGATTAGTTCAGATGCAACAAGAATCATAATATTAGCAAGTAGTATGATTATTGGAAACACACTGTGTGCAGGATGGATATCAGACCATTCGTTTTTTTTCTGAGAGGATATCTATTCCTATAACCTCAGAAAATTATCACACAGTCTGTTACATCTGTCTCTCCCTCAGAAATAACTTTATGCATAAGAACCAATTGTTTTTTCTGTATTGAATAAAAAACTACATTACAAGTCCCCAGTCCCCATCCATGGAAGGGTAAGCAGGGATTTGAGAAAGGTTAGAGAAGTAGCATGGGTTGTTGGATGAACCAGAGGTACTACCACATGGAAAATGATTTGGAAATACTTGCCTTTTCCTACAAGCTGGATTCTCTGCTCTGGGAAAACACATTTTATTTTTAGATCCAGTAAACAACAAGATGTTAGGTGACCACCAAAGACAGGCGCTGCTCTGTTTAAAGCCCTGCCAGCTAGCCAGACTAATTTCCAGAGTAACTGCTGGCATAATCACAAGCTGGCGTGATTTTAAACGCAAGCGCCTGGCTGTGGCCAGCAATTCCTTCAGCTGAGGAGAGGGAAATCCAGCTTTTCCCCCTTGTCCCTGCTGCCGGAGCCTGCTGATCGCACGGTGGCTCTCGCTCCCGGCAGCGATGCTCCAGCCTGCCCATTCCCAGCCCAGCTCCCTCCTGCCTCACCCCCTGAAAGGCAGCAGAGCTCTAATGACCTCCCATGCACTTACATCCAACAGATACGTTTTTGAAAACAGAATCAGACCTCACACATCTACGACCACTTTAAAAGGCTTCTCACCACACCTTCTGCTCTCTGTTCCCTACACTCAAGTGGAATAACGGCACAAAGCCCCCCCTCTCCCCACCCTTTCCACCCAGTTCCTCCTGGCAGCAAGAAAATCTCCGAAGAGCCAAAGGAAAGCTAAAGAAACAGCTCAGGGTCCTGTCTGCTCAGGGAACATTTTCTACATCTGGCTTTTGCTGCTGCTAGGAAGCTGGGTGCAGCTTTACTATCACTTCTCCCCCTCTGTGTCCTCTGCTTTCCACAAATCCATGCAGATTTTGTTTGTTGAGTCAAGCCAGTCAAAAGGAGAATCTTTCCATCACCACTTCCCAAAGATTGCCCTTCTTTCCATCTGCTGGTCACCCAGTCATGAAAAGGAGAAACAAACAAACAAACAAAAAAATCCCAGAATCTTGGTTCACCTCTTCTTTATTACTCTGTTACTCCCACCCATCAGTTTTATGGACTGTCTTTTATTGACCAATATGGGCTAAGTCATGGGAGGACAGATTTGCAGGGATACATTAGACACACCATGCATCACAAAAGGTGCATGATCAGAGGCTGAAGAAAAGCATGCATTGCCAATGTCTTACTGGGACTTGTTCACAATTGCACTGGTTCATGGGAATAGTGAAAATTGTGGAAGAGCATAACAGGCTCTTTCTCCACATTAAAATAAACAAAAGCTCTGTGGTAATGAGTCAGGATATCCCACCTTAGCTGGTACACCCTTGCACCATCTCTGTGGCAGAGAACTGAGATGATGTGCCATACTTCTGGACACAAAGCAAAGATAAAAGGTCTGCTCAGTCCTTAGATAAGTCAGGAATAAAGAGAGAAACTAGTTGGGAGGTTTTAATCATTGATTCAGAAAAGCCGCAACCTGATAAAAATCACTACTTGGATATAAATCCAATCTATGAATTCTTAATTGTAACAGTTTGCTAGGGCAGTGCTCATGTTGAGATCTTTTACACCAGATCAGGTATCACCCATCTGTGCCTTTTCCTTGGTGCCATGCCAAGTGTGCAGCAAAGCCAGCAAAGGCTCTGCTGTGTGCTCTGGGGAATTCAGTGGGACCACAACCATGTGGCCATGCCCAGAGTCTGGCAGTGCCTGATGACACCTGAGTTACTGTCCTTTAGTCACTCTAATTGTGACTTCTTCAAATGAATAATTCAGTAAGTTATTTTGTGAAAGTAGACCAAAAAGACAGCCACAATCCATTTACATTCAACTAAGGGAGCACAACACACCCTTCTCCATGGAGCTTCTCTGCTTTGTTACAATTTCCTCTTTCCCAGCCATCACCTCTGGGACTCTCTCAGTCCAGCACTACCTGAACCTGAATGGGTTCTCAGGAAACTGTTTCCCTTCCCAGATGAAGGCCTGAGGTACTGGTTGCTTCTTTCAAACCTCATCTCTTCCACTAATTATCCCGCTCACTTTCGCAGTCCCATTGCCTGCCCATTGCTCGTTTTTACTAATCTCTTCCATAATACCTCTTTGGTGACTAGAAGGGAACCAAAGTAGAGGAGATGATTCATACAAACTAAATTGGGGCTTGAACATTGTTCACTTCTGCATTTTTTTCTGAAACAGAGCAGGGGAAACTGCCAGCAGAGCCTCCTCAACCAGTCCATTCCCTCACTGCCACCCCAACACTACCCCCATTTTCCTGGAAGCCATAAGAGTCACTGTTAAGAAGGTGGTGATTTTTCTGTCATTCTGACACCAAGGAAAGTCTCTGGCTTGGCTGCATGCGAGGTGGCAAATTTAATTCTCTTCTCTTAATGGCTTCTTCACTAAATCTATGCTGCCTGCTAATCTCATGCATCCCTGTAGAAGAGTCACGACTGAAGACGCAAGTTGTCAAAACATCACTTGTCTTTTCCACCAACGCTGGTGGAAGCATGGCTGTGCTCAGCCGGAGCAGAGTTGAGCAAGCTTTGAGAAGGTCCCTGTTTCCAATTTAGCACAGCTCCCAGGAGGTATTACATTTCCTGGTGCAGAGCAGAAAATGCTTTGAGATCCTCAAGCACAAAGCCTTGTTGTTTTATTCATTTGTACTGCTGAGCAAATTCTCTTTCCAAGGCGTCCAGTGGGGAAATTTCCTCCAGTTTCTCCATAGCAGAGTCCAGATTAAAGCTACCTTTACCCTTTTAAGGTCTAGAAAGCATGATTTCTTCAAAGACAGGCTTTATTTCCTGCACTCCTGGAAGATCTTTTTAATTGCAAGGAATACTCTCTTTCTAATTACTAAAGTGTTTGAGCTCATCCTCTATTCTGTTGTGTTGGCAAAGCCTCTGGAAGAGTTCTCCAACCTGAAACTTCCAAGGAATCTATTAGGAAACCCATCACAGCTTCCAGATAACATGCTGCCAGCTTTATTAAAAGAGCAATGCTCGAGCAGGCTCACACTCGCATTGCAGTCATTCTTGGCACTCCTGCAGCCTCCTCCATCCAAGAATTCTGCACCGCTCATTCCACTGGCTGCCTCTTCCTACCATCCCCACAAGGAACATACCAAGCAGCTTCCAGGATCACCTGGAGCACGTGATTTTTACAGCAGCTCACGAATTGCATTTTTACAAAGACTCTCTGATGTGCTGCCCACTCCTCCCCAGGGAGCTGAGCAGAGCAGCAGCAGTCAGAGAGAGCTTTGCACCAGCAGCCGTGGGCTGTCTCATGATCCTGGGACAGCCTCTCTGATGTCCCACATGTTTAACACAGCTCTGTCCCCAAGCACTGAGCTACTGTTAACCAACCACATCCCAAGGTTTTTCTCGAATTTTCCCCAGATTACCACCAGGGCCAGTTTGCTGCTGCTTCAAAACAATGTTTCTCTGATTACAACCTAGGCTGACAATTATAGTGATTTAAACCCTAACTAATTGTGAAGTACTTTGATCATGCTTAGCACAACTTGTGGTTTGTAGGCTGCAAATAGTTGAAAGGAATTCTTGGGTTCACAATTTCCTTGAATATAAATTTTATTTTGATATATAAGGTATGATTTAAATATTAAAATTAAGCTTGTGTTTGTTTTTGCCCTCATCCCATTTCTTCTTTGAATATTATTGCTGGTATAATTTTCTCTCCCTGAGCTTAATATTTACCACACAATTTGTTTTAGCTTAAGCCTATTTTCCTTGTTCATTTGTTTTATTAAGAGCAATTTTATTAAGGTGTTGTGGTTTTGTTTTGGGTTTTTTGTTTTGTTGATTTGTGGGTTTTTTAGGCATGAATGTTTTTGTTTGGGACTTTTTTTTTTTGTATTGTTGTTCAGAGAACATAGGTTGGCAGCACAAGCAGGGGCAGAGAGAAGGTATGCAGCAGCACTCGACCAACTTCAGATGGGGTTACTGAGAGGATCTCTGCTGGCTTTGCAAAAGTCCCAGCAGCAATTTGCACTGTACCAATTCAGCCCATGCAGTTTTTGTTAACATAGTATGGGCAGTAAATCCTTCTACTTCTCTCGCCTTTCTCAGCATTTTTAAGAGTTTAGGACACTTGCTTTTGCAACAGCGACAAGCTGTATCTGTTGGTTGCAGCCAAAGCTCCTCTAAATGCTGCTTGCCAGGCACTCCACATGGATCTGCACTGCAGGTCACATTTGGCCGCAGCATTCCTCGAGTACAACAAAAAAGTGGTGCAGATGCTGATCCTCTTTAGGGAAATTTTATGTTTCACTCCATTCTATTCTGCTGTCTCTGCCCATTTGTGGCACAAGCATCCATCCTGGGCAGACCTGGACCTTTCCCATCTCCAGGCCAGTGCGTGCTGACTTTCAATGTGGTTGCAGGTATGAGTGGCTGGTTCAAAGGGAGGTGCACATGTTGGCCCCATCCCCGAACTGGCGCCTCTCTGCCTGGGAAACCTGAGAGTTTCTGTCCTTGCTTATGAACCGTGACATCTGCACATTCCTCGGGCGCTGACCCCCGGGGGCCAGAGGTCACCCCAAGGTCAAGCAGTTTCCTCTTTCACCACCAATAGAGACCTTGACTAGAGGTAAATTATGTTGCAGTTTAAGGAAATAATTTGAAACACTCTTGTAATTATAATAAATTTTGCTGTTTACATTTTAATCTTCAACCCTTTCACCCTCTGGTTCTCTTGTTTAAGAAAAAAAAGTGGGGAATTACATATTTAACAGAAAAACTCCTGCCATGGTGGACAGTTGGATAAATAACTGAAGTTCCAATAGCACAACAGCTCCAAGGTCTTTGTCTGCCTTCAACATGAGCATGCACTTTTGTAAGTGCAAAATCTACTTAATCTTCAGATAAGTATGTTCATGCAGCAAGAATGGAAACATAATATTGTGTCAGGAATGTCACGTGATTCCTAATTCTCCATGTTGAGTAACTGTAAAGTTACTTGAAGAAAAATCTCGAGCACCTTACTCATGCAAAATTCCAGTTGACGCCAATGAAATTTTACAGTAAAACAGATTTTGACTCATGGCTATAGCAAGAGCAGCTGTTTTACTGAGCGTACATTGTCATTTGATCATTTTCTCTTGCTGTTCACAAGTGCTGATGGCTTGAAAAACCTTTCCTTCAAAGAAAAATGATCAAATAATTGCAATAAAGTCCTGTTCATTTTCAGCTGGGTACCATTATTCCATCTGGTATTTTAAAACAAGACCCTGGACATGTACAACAATTCCTCATTTATCCAATACACACCATCATCCGAAAACTGTGTTTAGAGCAATACAAGAAAGAAGCAGAGAATTACAGCAGCAAGGTCTATGGTGATGTTCAGAGCTGAGAGAATAAACACTTGAGGAAAGCAGAGAAAACAACTGCTTGGCACAAACTAACACACAGGGCTTTCCTTGTAAGGATACCTGAACTTTTTGCCAATCACTGCTCTGAAAAGAGAATGTACTCAAGGTTCATCAGTAGGTGTGAGGGTGGTTGCAATCCTACCCCACTTTAAGAACCCTGTTTGTGTGCTCCACAGTGTAAGCACAACAAGGCCAAGGAAGCAAACACAGCAAGCACAGTTGAGATCAGCACTCCATAATCTGTGTTCTGTCCCAGATGAGATGTGAGGGCAGGCAACGTCACTTCTCTGCTACAGAAACAACACTTGCAAAGGAGATACAACAATCACCACAATAAAATGCCTTGAGATTTACAATTGCAAGCTGCTACACTGAGCAACGTTGCCTCTCTGTCTATTATTGCAGAATCCACGTGTTTTGAGAACCTTGGAAAACAATAGCTCAAGAAATGAGAAATACTGCCTTTAACAAAGAAAAAAAGGAAACACAGGGAATAACACAGGCTAAAGGAACTGACCCACCAGCAAGCAGGCAGGAACAGAATTCTGCAGCAAAGAGCGGTCAGAATAGAGTGAAGTGAACTGGGCCTGCCAAACTCAAAACCTAGCCCCCAGTGCAGTGGGGCTTTCTGGGAAGGAGTTCCTATGATGGGAGGCTCAGTGCAGCTGGGTAGGTGCTATTGCCTGCTGTAATGAATAGCTCACTTACACCAGGTGATCCTAAAGCATAGGCGAGATAAGGCACAACACAGTTTACTGGAAAGAGAAAAGGGAATATGAGGAATCCTTGACCAATCAATTTTTTTGATCTTCACATACTTGCTCCTGGGCTGGCTTGTGTGAATGAATGGTCTCTGCCACAGGCAGCTCCTGTCGGTGCAGCTCTCTGCAGGGGCAGGGCCAAGGGACCACTGCAGTTCGTCCCCTCCCCGAGTACAGCCCTGTTTGGGGCAGCAGCACAGCCCTGGCTGCCCCACTGCTGCTCCCTCCCTGCACTGAATTCTGTGAGCTGTGTGTGTGATGGACACACAGGCAGCTGTCTCTCCTCAACTGAAATAACTTCGGGTCTGAAGGGGTAACAGTGGCAGTGAGCAACAGTGGACCTCTTCCTCTGCAGGAGGATGGGAAGTAGGTGTCTCTTCTCTGAGAACACAGGGAACAGCAAGACACTGCTCTGAAATGTGGCAAGATTCTGTAGCCAGTGAGTGCCATCTTTGTGTTGGCAAGGCATGATCAAAGTCTCTCTCTATATTTTTTTTTCTTCCTGCGATACTCTTCCCTGGCCACCTGGAATAGTGTACCAATGTCTTTGTCTCTTGTCTTGCCACCAAAAAAAAGAATCATCCTGTAGCAAGCACTGAAGACAGTGTCTGTGGCTTTGAACAGCCATTCTCCTTTGAGACACACAGGCAGCCTCCTCAATGAAAACTGTTTTGTCCAGAAGTGCAGTTTCAATCCTCACACTGATCTACATCAATGATTTCAACAGGAGATACTATTGGCTGGGTGAGAGCTGGAAGCTCTCCAGACTTCTGTTCAGGACTTCAGCGGAAAGTCTGTTTCTTTAGCACTCTGGTGCACTTTTTGTACTGCACTGACACAGCCTGACAGTGTAATTCTACCTGCATTCAAACTCAGCAGCTAAAGTCTCACTGCTTTCACATGGAAACCGTTCCAAGCTCTTAATCTTAATTAAGTGTCCAAATTAGAAATTAATCAGCCTTCCACTTTCAAAGAGTTGGAAACAGTGATACTCTGTGTCTTCTTAAAACATGACAAATGAACCGTTTCTAAACACAGTGTATAAAACAAACCTGTACAGAAAAGCATTGAGCTGGTACACAGGCAGTAAAACAGAAACTGCTCTACATTGGACACTACTGCTAGCAGTGACACTACTGACAGTCTGTGCAGAGTATGGGAAATGAAACTTGGTTTCTGCAGTCCTCACTTTCCATTCAAAATGCTTGTCTGCTGCTGAGAGATTTCTGAAAAGTGAACTCCATCTCTCAGTGCAGAAGATGTCCCAGTAATAGCTGGAATATGACTATAGGGACTGAGAGAGGTTTCCCCAAACTTAGCTTCTATGAGGACATTAAATTAGATAGGTATCTTAAGTTTTAGAATAAGTTTTAGAACAAACTTAGGTAGATTACTCTTTTGGTGTAGTGTGGCCATGCCTATGTTCCTCTGATGATAGGATATCACAGAAATCATGCTATAGTTTCCAAGGATTCCCCCCCAAGGAGCAGCAAATATCTGTCATTCCTATCAGTAGTACTCAGAAAACTCAGCAGCAGTGATGATCCGGAGTCCCACTGTACAGATGTGCATCAGTGGAAACAGTATCAGACTCTTCATAGAAATGAAACGTTTTATTGTTTAACTCCTATGAAGTTTTGGGGAAAAATGTCAAGGAAGGAAAGGCAGGTGAAAACCTGTCAATAGGCTGGACCATGCTTCTGTCAAGCCTTGGGCTGAACCCAGAATCCCACAGCTACTTTCCCCACAGGAGATGGTGTCTCAATCAAATTCTAGAGACATATTTCTCTGGGAATTCAGCCACGGGACTCCTGTCCTGCATTAGCAGCAAACATGAGACAAAATGATATAACTGAAATCCAAGAAGCCTGGACTATGGACACGCCAGATTATGAAAGCATCAGGGTACTGTGATCATTGGCAATCTCAGTGTCAAGTGCTAAGAACATGTATTTAAGCAGATCCATGCTCTGAGGATCCTCTCATTCATTTTTCTGTTGACCAAGACACAGTTTACAAGATTCATGATCCAAACTTCAGCTCCCTCTCCCATTTTCTCTCCAGAGTGGAGAGCTGTATGCTTTTCACACAGCTAACCAGACAGCACAGATATGACAAGTAGAGACCAAGATGTTTGCTTTTTCCAGGAACACACAAGTACAGAACAGATCAGGGTAAGGTGTGTCTGTGGTTTTATCCTCTGAGAAGGAAGCAAATGTCCCAGTGACAGACTCACAGGAAGCCGCTATTACTCCAAGCATTTTCTTTTCTTGCATCTAAACATACACGATGGCGCACGACCGAGTTATCATCTCACAATAGGGATATTCTCCTAAGGGGAGATGGATGGAGGGGCAGAAGGACAGATATGGAAACATTCCCCTCAGAACCTTTCTACCCAACTGAGCCAGGTGCAAGGTGCCAGTGATGGCTGTCCAGCACAGGAAAAGGCAAATGGAGCTTCTCTCCAAGGAGCACCCAAGCTCTTTCTCTTTCTTAGCAGAACTATTTTAGAAACCTGCTCCTTCCCTATCTGAAGATATCTGAAGTCTTTATTTGCTATGTCATTTTGTGAAAGTTTTTATGTTGGTCTGAAAAATGCTTCCATCCCTCCTTTCTGATCATTTGTTCTCTTCTCTTACCTCCCCTAGTTTTTCTTACAATTGATTACTCTATCTCTGACTTTCATTTTAATTACTGATTACAAGTCTAAGAGAGAGGGTTTTGCATCACAGGGTCAAAGACTCAATTTCATTCATTCTAGCTACTTTCTCTTTCTTGAAATAGCAAAGTTAGCTAATGAAATATTTTAGTAGATATCCAAGCAAACTCAATACTCAGCTGGTATTTAGGTATTCCTGTGGAATACCACCACAGAGCATGGTGAGGGAGTGGAGAGAGCAGATGATTCATCTTGCTAACCTTCACATTTCTGTCAGTGTCTGGAACTCAGATAGGAAGCTAAACATGCTGCCTGCTCTCAGTGTGCTGTCTGGTCGCCTGCAAAGCAAAAACTGGTTGTGTTGGAATCAACTCCTTGCCTGAGCTTTAAAGCAGTCACAGGAGTGGGAATGGTCAGTCCCAGCCAACGACTGAAGGAAAACCAAAGCACAGAGAGAGCACCCCAGCACAGAGGAGCTGAGCTGACGTACTTCGTGTTCTCTTCTGCCTGACTCCAAGAGGACACTCAGCTGTTCAGCCAAGGCTGCCTGCAGCAATAAAAGAGCTCTAACCCCTGTGGTGCTTGTACAGGATAAACTTTGCCCACTCTCTCCTTTATCGAAACAGCTATTCCTCTCCTAAATGAGTGCAAGCTGCTTGGGCTCTGACATTTCTCTCACTTACTCTTCCTGCAAGACACACAGTTCAGGAACCCACTTCTGCTTCTGGTCAGGCAGTGCAGATTATTCATGTCTCTGTTGTCTGACTTAACCCTTTTCAGCTCCTGTATCCCCATCAAATGCAGAACTTTTGTTCTGCTGTGTATGACAGTGTTGTTAGGAACTAGCATGTCCTGATACACTTGACATCTAAAGGAGGGAACTGCAAATTTTCATAGGAACTGAAAAAAACATGGTAGAGAAAAGAAGGATTTCAGTCACATTCATATGCAAGGGTTGCCTTACAAGAAGTGCGTAAAGCACCTGGCAGCAGAAGCCCTCACTCCATCCACTGCTGGGAGGCACAGTGGCAACACAGGAACAGTGGAAATCTCCCCAGGACAGATATTTATGCAAGTGACCTGTTCTGCCAGTGAAATCGTTTCGAACAACAAGACAGCTTTTTTCAGTCTGAAGAAATCGGTACGTTCACCCCAGTCACTATTTATTTTATAAGTGTCCTGCATATAATGAAAGGAACAATCTTTCTTACCATCTGCCTTGCTGAAAGGCACATTTTGTGTGTCGAACAGTTTCAGAGAGCTAATGGCAAAGTGCACATTACTAGCCCAGCAGTGAAAGCATTTGTAAACATCATCATCATCAAAGAGGCCTAGAGCTGCAAAGGCTGTTTTTTGCCTTGTGAGTTTATGTCTGTAAATGACTAATTGGTAAAGTTTTATCTGCAGAAGGTGGTTGGTGGTGGAAGATATTTACAAGAAAGAAAAGCAGGAAATAATTCATCTTGAGAAGCTGAATCTAATCAGCTGTTCGTGAATTAAAAGGTTCGTGAATTAAAATGGGCTTTAAAAATGAGTCTATTTTCTTTCTTAAAAATATATAAAAATACAATTTTGCTTTTCATGAAATGAGAATGTACAGCCAGAGGGTGTGAAAAACTGGAAAAACAGGTGAGAGTGAGACCATATGTCTCTGGCTGTTAGATCATGCAGGAGACACCACACAGGAGTGTTTTGGGATGGAGAAGCTGAGCACTTGCTCTCACTTGTTGCACTTGCCATTAATTTATAAAAATCAAACGAGATACCACATTTTGAGGGAAACAACAGCTTCACTGTGGAAAATACCCACTTAGATTTTGTTGCATTATTTAGTAAAACCTCCAAAAATTCTTCTTCTCTGAAACAAAACCAAAAAGGAAGAAAAAGATATTGCAGGTTGGAGAGCAGTATTCTCCTTTAGTTGTTAAAGTCATTTTGGATTAACTTGGTGTTTAGTCTTCACTGCAGGAAATATTGCTCTACCTGCCTGAAAAAGCTCTTATCAGGAAAATAATGCTCACCACCTCTGCTGAAAAATCAAGGTGACTCTTTAAAACAGTTATATGACCCCTAAAAAGTACCCAAAATAAAGGAACAACGAGGATGCTGAAATCCCTGTTAGCTAAATGGCCTCCTAGGCTTTCACTGGGTTATGGATGTGTTTAACTAATAGAAAACATCACCCAGTCTGATTCCTGTCCTAGAAGTAAAATAGGGATAATTTAGTATCAGGAGTGATTAATGTCATTTACTTACCCATTTTGTTATAGCTGTTACTGAATTTAAAATGCTACTCACAAATTAAATATTTTACAACCATTTTGCTCCTAATTAGTTGCAGATCACAGATTTCCTTTAAACATAATGGCTGTTTAGGTGGTGGGGTTTGCAATGCACATTGTTTTTTTACAATCACTTCTGACATTTTGAGAATTTGTTTAATTTTGATTAATTTCAGTTAAATGAGATGAGAGTGTACAATCTCTTTGGAATGATCTGTTGTTTCAAAGTGTGGTTTAAGTGCACAACATCCTTTAGCTATTAATTTGCACACTTTACCATATACATGTTGGACTTTAAGAGTCTGAATTAATGTAGCTTAAAGAGATGTTATCTTGATTGTTATTTGGATCAGGATAGTTTAACATACCCTTAATAAAAACAAATATCCTGTCACATAATGACCCTAAAATTTTTAGGGATTTCTTTTGATGATATCTTTTAATGAAATGTTTAATTTGAATGAGAAATAGTGAAGTAGAGAGCACACATCCTCTATATGAGCAGCAGAGAAAAGCTAGTTTACTTTATTCCAGCAGCTAATGAATAGCAATTTTAGGATGCCAGTGACTTCTGAAGGGTGTGCTGAAGCCAAGGTAGCTCTGCCAAGAGACAGGTAAAATTAGTAAACAAACTTGATACTCTGAGTCTTCCCCTTGCTATTAGAACAAAGTTTATGTGTGTACTTGGAACAAACCTTAATAGTTTGCTTAAAATGTTATCAAGGTGTTCTTACTGTGTGGTGATTTTATTATTTTTGTTTTGTTTTGTTTTATTTTGTTTTGTTTTAAATTACAGCTGATCTACACCTTAATTCTCTTAAAAGTTTACATGGCAAAGAGAAACACTGCCTGAGCTGAAACATAATGACGACTGAAGTTTCTGCTGTCAGGTCTTAACAGAGAAAATTTTCTCTTGAATTCTGGACTTTTAAAAGGATTTTGGTGGTGTTCACAGCACCAAAGTAGTTTCCTTCTAAGCTTAGGTCAAAAAAAGGTGCTGTCTGGTTTCTGCCACAAAGGCACCTCTTCATTGGTGATATTAAATCACAAATTTGGAAGAATTGCAGAACTGATGCTGCCCTGGGAATCTCTAGTTCCCTGTTAATATTGTCTGCACAAAAATCAAAGCTTCCTCGAAGGTAGTGCTAATTCCTCCCAGTTTTATTCTGCCTGGTAGAATTGCCCAGTCAGGAAATCCTTCAAATCTCCTCTGACCATTTGAGGAGCTGCTGTCCTTTCCTCCCCTTCCTACAGCAGCTCTGCCATGTGACAACCTTTGCCCACCTCAAATCGTGTGGGATGTGCTACAGCAACCACGCACAGGCTACATTTGCCCCTTCCTTCCCAAATTCAAACATTTGCTCCCTGATCATCCAAATATTGATTTAAACAGTCTTTGATGTCATTTGGGGAAAAGCATTTGAATGTTTTAAATGTGGACTCAGCCCACTACAAGGAATACTCAGAGGATTGAGACAAACAGGGACCCTTTGCACTCTGTTAGCTAATGTCATATTCCCTGCAGCATTTGCTAAAATCATTTGGTCACAAAGATAACAGTGTGGATAAGGAATATTTTAAAATGTTTTGGAAAGACCCTGTTATCTGTTTGATCTTAACAGATGACTTTTACAATCTGAATTCCATCTCCATAATAGAAAAAGCTCCTATTCTGTAAGGGAGTGTTTATAGAGAATTGTATCTGAATTTGTCCTGGGTTTGGTCACAGGCTCTTGACCAGTTTGAGCTCTGATTGAAAAATCAGTTCTTCTTGTGGGTTGCTATACTCCAGGTACAGATTTCAATTAGCACGAAGAAGCTCTCATTCTCACGTAAATGTTCCCAGCTCCAGGTTGGTATATTTAACCAGGACTTCCCAGCTCCTAGGTGTATAAACACCAAAATTTCATTGCTATTTTCCCCCCATTGACATGAAAGGCAAACATAAACATGCTCAAGAGCTAGCAGTGTTGACTGAAATATTTCTAAAGGGTCTTTTACACCTTAAGCACCCTCCACTTTCCTCTGGTTAAATGCACAATGTGTGTGAGACACGAAGCAAAGAAATTCTGTAATTGCAAAGATAATTTCTCAGGACTTGTTAATTCATTTATTTTCATTTTTTCCTCTTGTGCCAATAAACTCTTGCTTAACTAATTCAGTATCTTTCATTACAAGTGATGAGGAATACTAAATTATAACGAAAGGTAGGTGAGGTGCTCTCCTTGGTTAACCAGAGGTGCCTGGAAACTGGGTGTGAACTCATAAGTGATATTTTAAATATAATTGAACCATTAATCCTTGATGTACTTGAATAATTGGCACAAAACTTGAGAGAAAATAATTTAGCAAAATGCCAATAATTATTGTTTTGGATTTGTGAGAAGAGCAAACCACACAAGTTGTAAGGGAAGGGGAAATTAATCTTGCAACAAAGTTTTTATAAACATTGTTTAAAATTAAGCTTCACTGGTGCTAGTAAGGAATACAACGATTAAATTTAACTTTGGAAGCACTCACTAAGTCTGCAAGCTTAAAACAAAGTTATATTGGTTAACAGCTAAAAGCAATGGAAATGAGTTTTCAATTCAGTTCTAGACTGCAATTCAGTAGCAAGCCAAGCAAAGCTGTGAACATTTCTATCTGCAGTTTTCTACTTCATTTTGGAAGGACAGTTTATGAGATGGTCAAACTAAGATCACAGCCACATGTTCATCCCTCTAAAACACCCAAATTTAAGCTGAAGCTTCATGAACACTTTAAACTAAACTGTTTGATAAGAAAACCATAATTTCATAATTCCATTTACATAGATCGGCTCCTTTTAAATATACCAACTACATCTGCACAAGTGTTTACTGGTGGGGTTTTAGAGTTAAAAAAGGGAGGCTGATTTCAAAATTTAGCAGAGAAACAAAAAGCTCTGCTAACTCTGCCCAGAGACTGCTCTGACACCTCAACAAACACAGAGATATCTTCATGTTTAGCACTTATTTTACAGATAACAAAAGAAAGAGAAAACCTTTATAATTATTTCTTTTCATATTAAATTTTTTAACTCAGAGGTGAGATGTGACCCTTAGATAAATCTCCCATAATACCTCACTGATTCCTCCTGTTTGGTCAGGATGAACAGAATCATATTAATTGGCAATTCTGCTTGGGGGTGGGAAAGAGGTGGGTTTTTCTTCAGTTACTTTTCTTGAATGTCAAACAGATTAGTGCCCTAAAATGCCTGGGAGATAAATATGCTGCAGTTTTCAAACAAATGAAATTCCAAAATAGTTTCTTAAGGTAAACTCAGTGAATGAAGGAAATAACCATCCTTTTTTTCATGCTCTCTGAACTGCAAGTCATTCACTTTATTTTATTTTAGGTTGTTGTTGAGGGTTTTTTTAACTATTTAGGAAAAAAAAAAGCTACTAAGAAACAGATTTGGAAAAAAGGAAGAATTGAATCCTATGTTCTGTTTCTGATTAAGTTTTGTGGATTGTCTTAATTTAAAAAATAAATAAAATAAAATAATCTGAATGTTCTTCTTGACACTAAAACAAAGAGTGAACTCCTGAAACACTGAGAATGTAGGTTTTGTAGCTGTAGTGCTCTCTTAAAACAACGCTTCAAATCCGTCACAGCCCAACTCCCTCCTCTCCCTGCCTGTCTGAAAGCACATTTTAATTGTTTGGTAAAGCAAAATGACCCTTTAAATTTTGTTCCAAAAAGAGCTTAAAATACAAACCGTCAGAATTTTGGAGATTAACACATCCCAGGGATTTTAAGAAAGGCATTTTATTTTGTAAATAATTTGTTTTAAAATGTATGTACAAAAGCTTGTAGAATGTCGAAAGGATGAACTTCCTGAAATTATCTAATAATGAAAAAGATTATTTCTATTTAAATTTTGTTTGTAACTAAGAAACATGGGGTTTCCTAAAAAAAAATTTTCCTGGGAAAACTTCCTATTGAATATTCTGGAAAAGGTAGAAATAAGTGTTGCACATTAGTATGAATTAGTACAAAACGTTAGGGCAATTTGCTGTAATAAAAATAATTAAATAAAATCAGTAAGCATTTGAACTAGGATTTAAAAAGGAACTTTGAACTTTTAATTAGGATTTTTACACTAAACTATATATTAAAACATGCTCTTTAAATCTGGTAGTGAGTATTAGATATAAAAATAATTTTAAATACTCTTCATGGGTTTTTTTCTATGTACAGTTCCACTTAAATTATCTCATTCAAAGTAGTGCACTTTTGAACCACTAAACTCATTCTTAAGTTAGTGTTACACTGATAAACTAATTTCAAACAAATGTTACTCAGTGCCAACACACAATTTCAACAAGAAGAGGAATTACAACAACAAATACCAAACAAACTATTTGACTGCTTGAGCCTTTGTGAAATCTGAGAAAGGTGGATTTCTAAAACAATTATTATAGGAACTTTGGGTTGTTTGTTGGTTTGTGCTTTTTTCTGTTTCATGCAGACCTTTTACTGATGAAACACTTTCAAGCTGGGTTTTGTTTTTAAATTTTAGATTAAAATGAAGCTTCAAGGCACAGCTATGAATTTTCTTTTAAATGATGACTCAAAATAACTTGCTTTCTAAGGAGAGAACATAACTATTTGCTTTTATACCCATGCCAAACCTCTGCAGTATTTCCTTGAGCTAACCTTTATCCCCTTTCTGGACTTGTATTGGTCTCTGCTAGAAAGCAAGTCAGCTGTAATTACTTACAGGTGAGTTATTCCATCCTAATGAAATAGCTCTATGAAAACGATGTTATTGAATTGAAATGTAGATGGCAGAAACACATTGATTTATTTTGCATGGATTTTTAAAGGCTTAACAATCGCTCCCTCTCCCCTCAGTGCTAAAGAAATTAAGATCCAGCAGAGAGAGAAGTGAACATGAAGTTCACTTGTAACTTAGACTGGTATCATTTTTGCACAATTTGGGGCAGAATGAAAAATAAACTCGGTTTAATAGCTTCCTAATAAAATGTCTCATTTTTTTTTATTTCTAAAAGCCCGGTGTTGGTCACAGCAAGGGACAACACCCTTGCACTCTTACCTTCATCCTGACATTAACTGAAAGATGAATTTGTTTACTCTGTTGTGCTTTTTTAAAAAGTGTGGATAACTCCACCCATAACCCTGTAACTTCCCACTCACCCAGTCCTTTTTAACCTTTTAAGCACTGCTCCTCCATCCTCCCTGCCACTGGAGCAGGCATTTTCAAGCCACATCCATTTTTATTGACCAGAACCACACTGAAACCTCCAGCTCCCAACTGCAGCCCCCTCTGAAAGTGTCCCCAACAGCTGTAAAAATAGGGGCTCTTTCCACACCAGCCTGAAACTGCCTCTGCCCCGGCAAAAGGAACCAACTGCCCCCTGCGTTTGTCTGCAGGGAGGGGCTGCTCTTCTGGGACTCTTTTCTCCCCATCTCTCTCCCTATATAGGTATATGTGTATATATAAATATATAAAATTATTTTTTGTGTGAGGGAGGGACAGGATTTTGTTTTGTTTTTACAGCAGCCATCCAGAGCCCTGGGTATTGATTTTCGGGCACATGAAAGGGATTTTTTACAGGCCTTCCCTGTGGAAGGGAGCAGCAGTAAAAGGTGATACCACCCACTCCGAAGGAATGCTGTGCATGCAATTAGGAGCAAGCTCCCAGCCAGGGGGTTAGAATTCAAAGCAAGGCAAAAGCTCCCCACCTCCCACAAACAACAAATCCATTAAAACTACCAAAGCCATCAATACTAATCAATGCATCCAGGGGCCATTAACTATTTCGGTGCTCAGGGTTTCTCCCCCTCGCTCCCTCACACTCCTCCTTCCACGGCTCCGTAGTCCCGGGGGCCGCACCCCCGTGCCGAACGCCCCCACTTTCGGCTCGCTGCCGGATGGTTTGACCACTTTTCCCCGCGCCCGGAGCCGGCCGGGCACTGCCGGCAGCCTCATTAAAGGCCATTAAGTGGCACTGACTTCAAAGGGCTGGGCAGGAGCGGCGGGAGCGCGGGGCCGGCTGCGGGCGCTGGGGCAGCAGCCCCGGGGCAGCCCCGGCCGCCTCCTCCCCGCCGCCCCGGAGCAGCCCGAGCTCGGCTCCCCCGTTTCGGCCCGGCCCGGCCCGGCCCGGCCCGGCCCGGCTCGGCTCGGCTCGGCTCGGAGCGGCCGCAGCGAGGCAGCGCCGAGGGGTAGCAGCGAAGTGGTTAATCAATACCAGGGCTGCAGGCGGAGGAGGGGCGGGGTGGAAGGGGGATAAAAAATGCAGAAAGGAAGGAAATGGAGGGAGTGAGAATTAGACTCACTATAAAACCTCCTCATTCTGATTTACAAAAGAGGGAGGGGGGAGAGATGGGGGACGAGTAAAGAGGGGGGAGAAGAAAATGTGAGCTGAGGAGCACAATGCCCCTCTTTCCTGCAGCGGGGCTGTGTGTCGGGCTCTGGGCTGGAGATGGGCTTAGCTCCGCGGCCGCGGTGGGATCCAAGGGCAAAAGCACATCAATGTAAAACCGACGGAATTAAACTGATTTTTGCATTAGCTGCGTCCCCTATTTTTTTTTTCCCCTCTCATCCAATCCCTCATTCATAACTCGCATTTAGTGACTGGTTTTCTCATTGCCGCTCCCCTCCCTCTCGGACACTGTCAAGTCGAGCACAAGAGCCTGCTTTGTAGAGGTTTGATCAGGAGAGAGCTGAGCTCTTTGGGCTGGCTGCATTTCGGTTACATTCAATCACTTTTGAAGCTATCGATTGGATATGTTTATGGAAACATGTAAGGTATTTTTGGCCATCTGCTAGCTAGGAAATTATTATTTATTTTTAGTGAAAGGAACGAGATTTCTCTGGCTTTCTTGTTTTCAATCCTGCAGATAGGAAAATATCCTGAAGAAAACATTGCATTTTTATCACATTAAAACGATTGTTCCATCTAAATAAAGATGTGGTTGGCAGGGGTGAGTTTGGGTGCATTTTAAACTTTCAGAAATCGTTTCTGACAGCTTTTAAATTACTAAATTGTTTCAGAGGATGCCTTTTTGTTGTGAACAGTGCTTTTGTTTTTGTTTGTTTGTTTTTTCACTTAAAAAATCCTTTAACAAGTTGCATTTGTTGAAAAACTAAAAGAATCTGGGAAAAAATAAAGAAACAAATTGAATTTTCGTGATACATAGACACATCTGGAGAAAGACATGCATATATATAATAATTTTAAACTCTTTTTTCCTCATGTATCTGAATGAAAGTCCATTCATAGAAAACTTTTCTTTTTCTTCTTTTTTTTCTTTTTTTTTCTTTTTTTTTCTTTTTTTTCCTTTTTTTTTCTTTTTTTTCTTTTTTTTTTCCCCTTCCCCCCCCCCCTTTTTTTTGTAAACTACTCGGGTAAAAATATGGGAATGGTGAAATCTCCCATATTTTAGAGGCAAGTTTTAGGATAATTCAAATCAGTGTTTAAATAAAGGGGTCCACTTAATTTTTCATGCTAGTGTGTTAAAAGAGAAAAGTTAAGGTAGCTGTGCTAAATGAGAAGAGAATTATGATTTTAGCTGAGCTCAGAGGAGACTTTGATTTCCAGTTCCTCTGAAGGAGTGGTACTGATTTTTTGAACTTGAGGCAAACCAAAAGTCCAATCTGTTTAAGTTTAAACATGAATAGTCAATGCTGCCCTGTGAACATTTTATGAATCTATTTGTTCCTGTCTGCCATGAAGTTTTATCAATTAGTTTTGAATCCAACCTTATAGTTTCATCCGCAGAAGTAAATGTTTGCAGCTAGGGAGCTGGGAATAAAAGACCAAACACAAACCCCAAATCTATCCCTCCTATATGTAGCAATCTTCCACAAGGATGAAGTTTAAAGTTAATTTATAACTGCCTCTGTAAATATCTTTGGAAACTTCTGTGAAATTTTTCTTGCCCTCCTCTCTTCTCTTTGTTTCTGCCTGTCACCCACGCCCACAAAGCATATGCATGTTCAAGACCTAATTAAGAAAGGTTTATATGAGTCTGTACATGTGTTTTCACACAGACGGTAACGGTGGAGTGTGTTACTGTGCTACTCGTGTGGGACTGCATTAACCTTGCAGATGGGGAGAGTATTATGAAAGAAATCGTAATTAATAGCATTAAGAAGCTGATTAAAATAAAAAACGCGTTATTGCAGCGGGGGTCTCATTAAGGAATAGTCATGCCTGTCTGCCACAGATTTAAGAACTTTCAGCCACAAGGCCTTGAACTGAGGCAGCTCCAGTTTAAGCAAACCTAGCGGAGACTCCACCCCCAGTGACATCAGATTGAGTTACACTGCAAAAACACCCCAAGATCTGGAGGAAAAAAATCAGCTTTTCTCCCTCCCTTCCTTGATGTTTAAAAATGATAAAAACGCCATTCTTCTACAGCATTGGATGGTCGCAAGGAGCTCTTCTTGAAAGCAATCTAACAGCAGAACAAATGTCTTTCCTCAGCCTTCCTTTCCAAAGGGAGGGGAGAGCACAACTGCA
The DNA here is from genome assembly GCA_024500445.1 of Entomyzon cyanotis. Lineage (NCBI taxonomy): Eukaryota > Metazoa > Chordata > Aves > Passeriformes > Meliphagidae > Entomyzon > Entomyzon cyanotis. The sequence goes on from JAKEPQ010000852.1 coordinate 7,908,124, forward strand.
CATTTGCAGCAAAACACCACCAAAAAAAAAAAAAATCCAAAGAATTCCCCAGTGTCCCCCAGCCCTTAAACACAAAAATTAAATCAATCAATCCAGCACTACAACAGAGCAATCCTCCTTTCACAGGGCAGAAGGGAGCCCGTGGAAAGGGCTGTGGCGCACAGTGACAGATCTGGGGCTGGAGACCGAGGGTGGGCAATGGGGACCTCTCATTAACTTTATTTGCAGTTTGTTCAAAGTTAAACTGACAAACCCGTTCGGAGTTTGCTGTAAAGTTACATGTTTTTTCACGCAAACATCCAAGGCAGTTGCCTTTCTCTAGGATGTGTCATTTCCTGTGTAGCTATAATAATATATTAACTAAAGGGATAGCAATGAATTTACATATTTACATATGTATAGACGTTGTGCATTGGAAAGATAGTAGGATGTTGTGTAGATACAACAGCAGAAATCGGCAGAAAGCGTTTTGTTAAAAAGTTTGGGAAATGACCACACTGAAATAAGAAACAGGCTTCAAATATTCTTGGCATTCAAGACAAGGCTGGCAAGGGAAGATTTACAGAGAAGTGTGTGGGACAGGAAAGGCTCAGTGTTTAAAGATTCGGGGAGGTGGATGTCATGCCCAGGACACAGGCCACCAAAAAAGAGCTACAAAACCCACTTAGTTCTTACCTGCTCCCCACGGGCTTTATTTTACTCTGAACCGTGCAATGCTAAAGTGTGGCAAGGCATAAGGAGACTCTCTGGCGACTGATAGTGAGCTGAAGGAATTAACTGCAGGGATAGAGGGACTCACCTTTGCTCCAGGAAGGACATCTTTCCTTTTGCTGTAAGATATCTACTTTTTTTTTTTTCCCAAGCAGTAAAGTGTCAAACCCACAAAGGAAGCGATATAATTAGTGCTGGTACCTACTACAAACTCGGATCTCTGAAGAGAGACTAGTGCAGCTTTTCAAATGTCTACCATTTTGAAATCAGAAAAACATTTTCTAACAGACAGAAGAATCCCTCTTGAATCCCCCCTGGCCCTTTTGAATTCACGCCCTGCCTTACATCAAACGCTTTTTTGCTGATTAACTGCACAATCAGGTCCCTGCAGATCAGGGGAAGAATGGAGAAGAGAAAAGCAACCTCTTTTCCAGAGAACAATACCATTATTTCAGCTCCATTGGACAGGAATGTGTGATTTCACAGCCCACTGCCCTTCTCTCCCATCTCCAAAAACACTGCCAGAGATCCACTGCTCCAAGTCCCCACCCATTAGTACCCAGATCCAGCATTTACAACTCGGGTTCAGTGTTTGTGCGTGGGGGCTACACACATATATGCATACATATATGGAGAAAATATCCAAATGAGGACCAACTCCCAAGCCCAAGAATAGATACAAAGGAAGTTTAGTTTATTTTTAAAAATAGCTAATATCCTTCTTTACGTATAATGCAAAATTTTAGTTCACACGGACACAAGTTATATTTTGGGGTTGGATTTGGTATGAAGGTAGTGAGCAAATGAAAGGAAAGGATATCTAAAAATTAAAATAATACACCAATTTAGAAAGAAATAGACTTTTTTTTTTTTTTTAAAGACAGGTAACTTAATATAATGCCAGTAAATACAGCTGAAGAAAAAAAGAAGCCTTTATACCCACAAAAGTGTTTGAAAGTTTATTGCTTTCTCAGAGCTCACCCAGCTTGTTTGCTGCTAAGTTTGTCTGATTGGTGTATGGAAACATTTCCATTTTACAAACATCTGTTGAAATCAATTGTTGAAGAACTGAGTAACTATGTATTTGGAAGGGAAAGCATCTGCACAGTCGTGAGTTAGTTAACAATATGGCAGAAACCTTTCCAAAAAGAGACTCACCAAGACCTTTCCCTGTGAGAGGAACTGTCTCTCAATGACTCTCTCAGTCTTTTTTGATTAATGTTTCAACGATTCCTGTGTTTTACAACTTGCAGGGCAAGAGAAATGGTAGAGACCTTCCCTCCCTAGCCCTCAAACTTCGATATCGCCTGATTTCAGCTCAACCGCGCGTACAGAAGGAAAAGCTCTTGTCATGAAAGTGCACTGAAGTGACCTGGTGTGTTTCAGTCGGTCACAATTAAATCCCCTGCTTGGCTCAAGGCGCGGCAGCGGGAGGAGCGGGAGGGGAGCGTGGCAGTGCAGGGCGCTGCCCGCCGCTCCGGGAGGGAGCGGAGCAGCCTCCTCCGTAGGCACGCACCCACCGAGCCCCCCCCCGCAACCGCTCCACACCCACTGCAATAATTGCTATTCTAAATTTGACTAATTTAGCGGTTTGTTTTGCCCCGACAGAGGTTGTTTTTCTAATTGTGGGAAGCAGGTCCAGCTTTGAAACCGAAATAGACACAAAATAGTTGCAATCTCTTGGGCAGAGCAGCACGCCCCCCCCACCCCCCCCGACCACACCTCTCCGATCCGGGGAGGCTGGGGATCAGTTTTGTTCCCCCAACACCAGCACTGCCGAACAAAAGAGAGAAAGAGAGAGAAAATAATATTTGCTCAGGTCCCCCCTCTGTTCGCCTTTGATTTATCTGTTTACAACCGGGACCCCCTCAGTTGAAACAAAAAATCAATGAAAATGTAGTTGGAGAAAAGGCGGGCAAACTACTAAAAAAAAAAAAAAATTTGTGAATGGAAGAATGTGTTTGTGCATTCATTGTTAAAATAAGAGCGTGCAGTGACGTGGCCAGCCGGGCGCCAATGGGCGGCGGGGTAATATTTTTAAACATCCTCCCCGGGAGCCAATGGCGGAGGCGGTGGCAAAGACTAGCGCAGGGCCGAGCCAATGGCGGGGGAGGTATGCTAATGAGGACTTGGTCAGGCAGGAGCTGAATGTCAACTAGTCAAAGATGGAGGCTGGAGCGGGGAGGCCATGAGGTTGGTACCGGAGGATTTGCCCACGTTCGGATCGATCAGGGACCCGCGCCGAGGCGCGCCCGGGGCGGCGGCGGCGGGAGGCGGGCGGGGGGTTGCGGAGCCGCGCCGCTCTCGCCGCCTCTTTTGCGCCTCTTTTGGCAACTTTCCCCCCCGCGGCGCGGGGACCCGTCCCTCGTCCCTCCCGCCGCCAGGTACCGCGCGGGGCCCGGGATCCGCCGGCCCTGCCGCCGCCCGCGCCGCATCCGCCCGCCGGGGCGGAAATGGCGGGAGCGTGGGCCCGGGGGGGCGCGGGGTGCCGGGGGGCGCGGCGCTGACAATGGCCCGCGGGGCGAGCGGCGGCGGGACGGGGGCCGAGCGGCGCCCCCCGCCCGGGGCAGCGAGGGCGCGGGGCGGGGGGACCCGGCGGGGAGCGCGGGGCGAGGCGGGGGAGGGGGAGCCGCTGCACGGCGGCGCCCCTCGCCCACCTCCCGTGCGGAGGCTCCCCGGCGGCGCCGTGCGCTTCCCAGAGAGGCTTCCCCGCGGAGCCGGCAGTGCGGGAGCCTTTTCCTCCCGCGTTGTAAGTGCGGCGATTCCCCGAGTGAAGTTTGGCTGGTTGGTTTGCGTTGTGGCGTGCGATCGATACGAGGTGTTCAAAGCAGCAGGCGGCCGGAGCCGCCGAGGGCGGCAGCGGGGCCGAGGATAAAACTTGGGAGCGGCAGGAGTGAGGAATGGGCGCCTGTGCCCGCCGGGAGCGGAGCGGGGAGCGGGGAGCGGGGACGGCACGGAGCGCATCGCCCGTGCGCCGAGCAGCGCTGGGAGAGAGACGAGCGCCGGCGGGCTGGCTTGGAAATCTCTAGATAGTGGTGAGCTTTTTTTCCCCTTCCTCCTCAAACATTTCACCTATGCAAACACTCCTGAGAAACTGAGTGGGATCCCACGAAAGAAATTCTTGTCGCCGGAGCCGAGCGCTCCCTCCCCACCCCCAGCCCGCGCCGAGGGCTGTTCCACGGGAGGGTTCGCGGCTGCTGCCCGCTCTCATTGTGCCACAGCGCTCCTCCTGCGAAACACTATTCCCATTTTTAGCAAACGTAGCAAAACTCCTATCTCTCTAGATACCACGTAGAATTGCTTTGCTAAAAGATCCTGTTTTAGAAGGTACCTCCTTTTTGTTTTTTTTTTTCTTTTTTGCTAAAACCCCTAAAGTGCGAGGCAGCAAGTCACATGCTATCTCCAGCCAGTATTTATATTGGCTTAATATTCAAATCTCGTAAAAGTAATGCTTTGCTTAAATAGTCCAGAGTTTTTGCAATAAACCAGGGTGCGCAGCCCGAAGTGTTTCTTTGGCATTCTTGCACTTTGCCCCAATTCCACTCCGTTTCCCTCCAGTGTGTGGTCTTTGAGTTGTGCAAGGAAAGCTCGTACCCTCGAATACAGACCTGGGGCTCTGGAATTAAAAAAACTTCCTAAGGTTTAATGCACATTATTTTAGTTTTCTTTTTCTTTCCTTCTTTCTCTTTCTTTCTTTTTTCCTTTTTTTTTTTTTTTTCTTTTTTAAACAGCTCCAAACCAGCCTAGGTTTCTGGATTAGCGATAAATTATTGTTAAAAAAAAAAGGGGGGAGGAAAAATTAAAGTGAAGCCCAAAAACAAGAATGATACAATTTAAAAGTCTAATTGGGTTGGGACATTTCCAAATCAATTGGCTTTTTGTTAATACTACTATGATAAAGTGACAACTAGAATTCATGCAGTGCATTTTCTCACTCAGCCCAAACTCCCCCAGTACCGAATCAGTTTAATTCATTTTAGCATTTGGTATGATTCTTACTTGTCTATACAGTTCAGGAAAAGTTGTTTTCAAGTTTGGATTTCTTTGCATAGAATTTCTTTGCATTGTTTGAAATAAAATAATTTTATAATTTCTCAAGTGATTCTTATTTAACAAATAGTTACATTTTCCAGCTTTAAGTTTGAAATTGTCAAGAGAAACAAATGGTAAACAGTTTGAACCTAAAGACTAACAAGTTGACTTTTAAATGTTACTTATTGCTAAAATTATTTGGAATGTCTGATTTGTAATGATTAACTGATGTTTTCTCCTTACTACCCATATATTCTTTTTGAAAAAGGAAAAATTACAATAGTAATGTTTTCATGATGCAAGTAGGTGACTTTTGAAGGTCTCTCACTGCTGGATGGCAGTTGTTTTGAAAGCTTGTTTAGATGCCTCTGTAAAATAACAAGACTTCCTTAGCAATTAGAAGTGAATAATTTAAGGTACTAGAAGCATGTATGTAATAAATACCAATTATTTTAACAGCTGATTCAGGTGAAAGCAAGAGAAAGGATATTAACTTATCCTCCATTGTGTCTTTAATATTTAGTTCATTACACCTACTTCTGTAAAATACTGGGGTGCTGAAGTGCAAGCAGGACAATCCCAGTTCTGGTATTTGCTTTCACATGCTCTAATGCAGTACATTTACTGTTGATAAGGAAAAAAAGTCCCTAAAGCAAGCTTATCTAAATTCTTGCTGAAGTTAATTGAAGAAGCAGTTGTGAAATATTAAAATTTAATTTTAAAGAATGACATTGATTCAATGTGGTTGTTAAAGAAACTCCTTTTTTTTGAATGTAACAAATCTGTTTTAGAGTAAAACATGCACAGAAGCCATCACTTGGAGAAGTTTCTAACTGATTTATCATTTATTTTGGAAAGTCTCTGAAGTATGCTGTTGTCCAGAGCCCTTTTTCTGTTGTACTACTGGCAATTATGATGAGCAGTGCAATATTAAAAGGGCATTGGCTGGCAGAAACATGACCCCCTTTAGCAGCCCACCCTCTTCAGAGTGGGCAAACAACCCTAAAATAGATGCCTCCTCCAGTGTATTTATGCACGTGTGTGAAATAAGGTTTTATACATGTGGGAGTGGTTTTAAATAAGGAGAGAGATTCTGGGTTATACATTTTTGTGTGTCTGTCTATAGAAATGGGCTGGAATAATTTAAACACATCCTATTTCAGACATAAGCTCCAAACATTTCTGGGAGCTTTCAAGGCATCCCATTACCTGCTTTGTTTACCAATAGCTTCTGAGTAATAAATTACTAATTGCTACAGTCTTCCATATAATATCTACACTGAAATTTTTGATTATTTCACTATAGTTTTTCCCCTTAGAGAAACTTTCCCCTGTGTATGTTTGAGGTGGTCCCTATAAATGTGTACAGGGATTTAATGCTGTTGATTTGTTTCTAAGAATCTGGGGTGTTTATGCTGTGATTTTTGAGTGGTCACACAGATATGTGTGAGACTGAAGCACAGGCACTAAGTATTTTTGTACACAGGTCTCATCATTTCTGTAACATTTTCCATAGCAAATCAAAGCACTGTGTATTAATACCATTCTATATATACACCACACCCCCCAGCTTTTTTCATCTGTACTGGTCAACCATGATAAAATCACAGCACAATTAATAAAACTTCTGAGAGCACAGGAAAGGGTTGGCACTTTCTGTGATTTATTTAAATTGTCTAGTTCAGATTCATGGACTGACCAATTTGGGTTTTATGGAAACACATATGTTTGGGGATGCTGAATTTTGTGCCTTCTTGTTTTATTCTCCAGTACTGTAGAAAAATATTTTATTGTATAAAACCTTTATGACGTACCGTGCCTAGATATACTGGGCATATAACAGAAGACTTGAATGGTTTGTTTAACAAGCCATGCTAACAGTGGTCCTTTTCTATCCCTCTCCCTTTTTTTCTCTCTTTCTGTCATTTTTTAAACTAACTTTTTGTTGTTTTCTTTTTTCTTTTTTTTTTTTACCTTGTCTAATTACGATTGCAAATAAACTTTGTCATGCAGAGTTTTATTGGGGCTAAACATAAAAACGTTATTGTAGTTAACACTGTAATGTAACAGTCCCTTACAAAAGGATGCAGGGACAGCTGTGCAGAACGTGACAGTGGCTGCTGGTATCGCTGGCTCTGACAATGTTGCACTACTGTCTGCACAAATAAAGCAGTGCAATAATATTGTCAAAGCATTTGGTTCCAGTCCTAATACATCCTTTATGATCAGTTACTGTTGCACACCCAGCCCCTGACATTATGGCATTCTGTAATTATTTAATGCATTTTAGTAGGGAACCAACCCCCTACTCTGACTTCTTCCCTCCACCACAAAGGCTCAAACGAGCATTAAAATGCCAAGATCATGTAGAAATTGCTTTAAAAAATCCCTACCCTTGTGTTTGTTTGTTTATTTTGTGTTTGGGTTGAGTGGTCTGTATGGAAATTCTTTGGGTTTTGTTCCCCATTTTGACTGCTTCAGTGTACAAAATGGATTGCCCTTTCTGCCACTAGCTTGGGTTTGTGTGTCCAAGTTGTAAAATAAAAAGCTGGCCTATTCACATTTTAAAGCCCTCTTGTCCTCCTTCAGAGCAATCACCACCTTTAAAAATATCCTGACCAGCTTTGAATATTTTCTTGCTTCTGCTCTAAATTAGGGGTTTATGAACCTAAGGATGTTACCGTTGCATATAGAATTCAGTGACTTTAATATATACACATGTATTCACAGACAATTTAATTTTTGCTTCCTATTGATGTATTTTTCAAGTTGCATCGTATTTCACTTTTAGAGAAATTACTGTTAAGATTAAAGGAATATTGATACCTTCATTTTCATTTTAAAAAAATAGTACAAGATACCCAAATAATAATCAATAGGATTTGAAAGACAATCTGTCCCTGCGCTTCCCAATAGCAACGTGGAGTGAGGCTGAGAGACGCGGGGATGATGTAGGCCTAGGAACAGGAACACTGCATTCAGAATTGATCTTTAAATAACAATATGTTGGTGACTGTCACTCGCGGTGTAGTTGGAGGCAGATGTGGTATTTTCGCTTGCAGCTGCTAAGAAAAGGGGTTGGAGGGCTGGGGGATGGGACCTTCCTCTCTCTCTCTTTTTTTTTTCTGAAGCCTTGAGCTGTTACCTTGGGAGCAAAGGGTGGGGGTGGGGAGAGCCGTCATATTGGAAATCAAATCTAGGTAAACGAGTGCTTTCAGATTGCACAGCACATCCCAAGCCAGGCTGGGATGTGCTGGTAAGCGAGCCATGGGGAGGCAGAAAATGGAGGGCCACATCCTGAGGGGGGGGGTAGCGTGTCCCATTTTAGAGGGTTGAGGAGAAGCCGAATCCTCACTAACGCGCTCCAGTTCTCCAATGAACGAGGGAGCAGACAAAAGACACCTTTTCAGCCCCTCTGTTTCTGGGGGGAGAGCTGAAGGCTGTGTCCCTTTCACACCCAGAGGAGAAGGCTAAGCCTCCATGCCTGAACCAGAGGCACGGTGCTGGTGGCCCATGAGGTGCGCTCCCAGGCCTCAGTGGAGGTAACCCGAGCCGGCATGGCTCCCTTTCTCTAGAGCTTTTCTTTTCATCCATGTCTGCATAGTAGCACGGTTGCCATTTTTGTGTGTGTTATGGAACGGGGAGACCTATTTAGCTTTGGCACTTTCCCTTCTTCTTTCTTCTAATTCTTGATTAATGAAGAGGTAGGAGAGAGTGAAAGGGCTTTGCCGGGGGGTGTCGTCCCCCCTCGCCATCAATAGGAGTGCAAGGGTGACCAAAGTGGGAGCGCCAAGGGCCCTTTGCTGCCCCTGGCCAGGGAGGATGGGGAGGACGGTGGACCAGCGAGGAGCTGGAAGCCACCCTGGAGCAGGACAACGCTTTGTTATGTGTGTGTGTGTGCTCGTGAAGCCCATCAGCGAGTGGAAATAAGTGCTAGTGAAAGCCTTGGTGGGGCTGATGCTGGGCTGTAAGATGGCCTCTCAGACATGTGAGCCTGCCTTGTTTGGAGGTGGAGAAATCACAGGGGGAATAGATGCATAGTTGTTTTCCTGTATGAAGTTATGTCTTTAAAAATAATATGGTCACTACACTTCAAAACCTCCCCTGGGCGTGGGGGGAATTTGAGGCGTGTGATACAGGGAAAGGCTTGTGTGATGACAAGGACCATATCCCATTTGCAGAGGGAGAGGGACAACCTTCTGAGGGCTCCTGGCTCTGGCTGGGGCAATGGAGCCCACAGACACCCTTTGCTGAACGCCAACTCTCTGCAAGGCAGGCCCCAGGGGTGTGGGGGAGAGCACGGGGTTCCCTGCAGATTTGGACCTGGGATGGAGGTTACACATTCCAAACCCTCCCTTCCCCACTTTTTCTTTTTTTTTTTTAACCCTGCCTGGCTGAGGAATGTAACAGCAAAAAAAAAAAAAAGGCACTGTAGGAAAAGGAAAAAAAAAAAAAAGAGAGGGGGGATTCGGAAGCAAAGGCCCCTTCAGGAGTCTGTATTTGTGCAAGGGAAACCATTTGCATGTGTGTGGAGATGCCAGAGTTTGTCTCCAGTTGGGTCGGAGGGGGAGGGCGCGGGAGGAATGCGGGGAATCAGGTCGGGCTGCGGGGGGAAGGGCTCCGGCAGAGCCTCCATCCTGTTGTTGCATAAACTTGTTAAAAGAACCCCTCCTCTGTGGAGGCAGCACACATAGGGTATTAGTGTGGTGGAGGAGGCCAGACCTGCGCCCTGGCTACACAACCAATTGGAGCGGAAAGTGAAATCAGATGGTTTAAGTTTTCAGAGGGATTTTTTTTTTTTTTTTTTTTTTCAGGGGGACTTTTTGAGTCATTGCATTGAGTGCTAGATCTGTGTTAAGGTCGCTCCTGCTCTGGCCGCTCTTGGGTGGTTTGGGGAAGGGAGGCGGCCGGGCGGGGGCAGGAGGTGCCGCTTCCCCTCGTGCTGTGCCGCTGGCCCCGGCTCTGGAGACTCGGGCTTGGGGCCCCGAGGAGAAACCACACCCCTGCCCCTGCAGGCATGGGCGCTTTGGGGCGGCTGGCTGTATGATGAGGGGAGTCTGGCCCTTGCCGTGGGGGAAAGAGTTATTTGGGGGACCTCAGGATCAGCCCCACATGTGCTCTTCCCCAGCCAAGGCAACTACGAGGCCCTTCACTTGCCCTGTACATGCAGGGCCAACAGTGGGATCGGCACTTCCAGGGTGATAGTATTTAGCCCTATTTTCCTCCTGCGTTTAGTACCATAAGTCGTCTTTCTTTTTTTTTTTTTTTTCCATCAGACAGCAGAGCGCTGGTAAACACCATGCAGAAAAGCCGTATTGTGGGGTTACAAAGTCTGGGCTGTTTAAGGAGCTCTGTCATTCCTTTTAATGGAGCTCACTGACGCAGATCTGGGTTCTGCCAGCCGAGGAAATATTGCTGCTGAGAAAAGGGTTATTGAAACCCACAAACTAAATATTATAAGCAAGAATCAAATGGCAGGACATTCTGGAGTGTAATCCCTCCTGATTTCAGGAGAAGGGGAACGTATTGGTAAGTGGCTGTGGGTGACAGAATCCCTGAGCTCGGTGGGTGAAACACACTTGGAAAAGTGATGTTTTCAGAGAGGATTATCAACCTTTACTCTCTGGAGTCTCACACCTGGACAAGTTGACTCTTGCATGGAAGCAAGAATCCCCTTTTTCTCTGGACAGATTTGTACAAACTTGCTAGATAGACTTAAGGAGCCAGGACTGGAATGCTAAGAATTTTCTCTCTCTTAAAAAAAAAAAAAAATTAAAAAGGCAACACTTCCCAGTTTTAAAACAATGATAAAATTGTTAAATAGGATGGAAAACTCTAAATCAACTTTCAGCCTACAGCTGTTTCCAAAGTGTTTGCTCTGACCTTTGGTAATAGTGTCAGTTCTGCTGCAGAAAATATATTATAGACTATATAATGTATTTAATTGCAAGATGGCTTTTAAATGGTCTCCTTTCCTCAGGCTAGAGATGGCTGTGACCAGGGAAACAAGGCTGGACTGTGCCTTTCTATGTTTTGTGAGATTGCAACTGAGATGAAAATTTAAAAAACCCGCCTGCCCCGAGTGGCATCTTTAACCACAAGAGAAACAAACAAACAAAACAGCAACAAAGGGAAGGGGAAATGGCTCCCTAAGCTAAACCAGGGAAGGCAGGGTCTGACCTCATGAAGAGCAGAGGCCTCTCAGCTCCAGAGGCTCAGCTCACTACTTTATTTATCCCAAGGCTTCATCGTAAGGACACTTCAGTCTATTTGTCGCCTAACATCAGAAAAAGGGGACTTAAACACATAGCTAAGGCTCCACTACAGTAAGATTTCCCCACACGCACTGCCAAAAAAAGAGCTTCCATTATTGAGCAACATATAAAGTGTTATTTCCATACTAGTCTGGGTGACATTTCCATTTAGTTTCTATAACTGTGATAAAAGGCAAGAGAGGTTTCTAAACATATCTAGAGATGCTGAGCCTCACAGTGTATAAATAGCATGCATTTCATAATCTCGTGTTTAAACGTTTATTTTAAAATAACCCCCATATACATTCCAGAGAGTCTCCCTGCTATAGGACATAGTGCAACCCAGGCTTTGCGTATCATTTGCAAACTAGGTGGAATATTATTGGAATACTATTAGAGGCTGATTCAGTCTTTATTTTTCCTGTTCTGTGAAAACAAAAAGAAAAAAAAAAGCAACATGTGGGGAGGTCTGTGCCAATACACCACTTGGACATAAGGACATTTTTGAGACACATCTAGGCTCTCAGCACAGATCCAGAAACATAAAGTAACTTAATTGCCTTTGCTTGGAACTTAACTTGTGGCTGACGTTTCTAATTACATCCCTCACCCTCCCCTGCCAGTTGTAGCTTCTGCAACTACTGAAGTATTTAAGTTGTGAGGAAGTCGTCAAATTGAGCTTTCCCCCACACTATTCATGCATCAGTAACATCACTTCATGTGCAGATTGTGTGTTTCCACTGTAAACTTGCCAGTTGGTTTGTCTCTTGGGCCACTGGTGAAGTTAAATTGTGTGTATTATGTCTAAGTCTTGTTTGAGATAACATCGAGGCTGAAGAGAGGAAAAGACATGGTAAACAATAAACAAAATAGACTGGACGGGAATAGATGGAAAGGTAAGGCTGAGCCTAGTTGCATCTTTTTTTATGTTCTCAGTCCAACTGGATGTCTAGGTTGCAGGGATTGTTGAGAAGCAGGGGCAGGATTAAACCTGAGGTTTTGCCAAGGTAATGAGAATACAGAAGTTTGATAAAACTCAATTCTGAGCTGCTTTCAGCAACCTCTGTGAATGTGGCCTTTTAATTAGTGTGAGCAAAGATTTAATATAAATAAATAATGTGGAAAAAAGATCCCTGTTTTCTTCCACAAACATCACAAAGGATGGGGACAAGGAGGGGTTGGGACAGATTGGAGATTTTGTTTATTGGGCATTAGAAAAAACCAAGCACTGAATGGAGCTTGCTCAGTTCCTTTTTCTTTGGCAAGTCAGGCAGCATCAAAGAGGATGCAGGGCTGCCTCACACCAGCATGCCAAAAGCCAGGGACCTCTAATGGCAAAGACAGTGGCATGGATAAATTAGCCAGGAATCCATGAATTAGGAGGGGATTGTCCCTTCATTACACTCCTATTTAATCCACTGGAAAGCAGACTGAGGAAAGAGAAGCTTAACGTGTCAAAATCATGACCTGTTTTGGGATGGCCTGGGAATGAAATTTCCTTCCCCTTCCTCTGGTCACTCAAGTGTTCCTATGTGACAAATGCGCTGGGGCAGGTTAATTGGGAGCCAGAGTGCAGAGGAAGAGTCTAGTTGGCAAAGCAGCCCTGAAGCTGGAGGTGTCTCAGCCCTTCCCTGGGAATAATTTTTGTGGCTGTTAGTGTGTTCAACACTAAACCAGCCCCAGCTGAAGATTGTGCCTTCCAGCCTTGGACAGAAAATTGCTGGGGAGGGGGAAGAGAAGAAAAAGCCAAACAAAACAAGCTAGGGCAAAACACGCGTGCGTCTCCAAACACTGTTTAACCTGTGTGCATAAATGTGAAGTCAGTGCTGGAGAGCCAGCCCTGGAGATCCTGTTTTGCTTTCTAATTTTTGGTGTGTACTTAATCCTGTGATTTCCAATGAAGGGAGGGATATTTAAAACACTGGGCTCTCCAAGTAGGACAGCCCTAGAAAGGAAGTTCTCTGAGGGCTTGATGCCTGTTACTAAGAGGTTCAAAATACAACTATCAGTTAATCAAATAAATAGCACTTCCCAGCCTCTGACAGCTAGGCAGCTAATTGACTGAGGCTATTAATAAAAGAGAGAAATTTACACAGAACAAAGTGAGAACTGGGGATTGAGGTATAGAAACCTGGATAAAATCCATACTGGAATTAAATGTGTCCTGGGAGAAAGGGGTAGTGCCCATGCATGGATTCTGCGGGTCAGAGATTTACTCCACTCCTGCATCCCCACTTTCCCAGGAGCACATGGTACTGTGATCCATAGGGGCAGTGCACTGCTTTCTAACTTTTTACCCCTTCCCCATTTGCAGGCATGGAATGAAGCTCCCTCCAGTCACCTGCCGCAAGACACATTATCCAGCTTCCTAACCTTAAGGATGAGACCCTATCAATATTGCCTCTGCTTTTGTTATCAGGGTAGTAGTGCAATATTGCTTATAGGGTCTTTTCTTTTGAGGGTTATTCTTCATGGAGAGAAGAAAGCCACAGCAGGAAAAAATAATCCCATGTGCCCACCGAGTTAAGGGAAAAGTTGTGAAATGCTGAGCGTTGTTAGATAGGCGAGTAATTGTACAGAGATTTTATTTGTGACAAATAATCGTGCTATTCTGGTGACTCAGGTTGTGAGTAATGGGCATATTTTTGATGCTATCACACAGGATTCAAAACGGCCTCATGCTTAAAACACAAGCAGTGATTGAAACCAGAGAAACCCATCATGGCTCCTTTTAAAAATAGTGTGAGTTCTGAGACGTTTGAAGGGTGTCCATATTACATACTGATGTAAACACCCACCAAGGGATGGGAGGCGATACATAGCCATACTTGCTGTTTCTGTGCCTGATCCCAGCCCGAAAACCAGTGCGATGCGAAGCAGAGCGCAGCACAAAGAGGCCGAGGCTCTAATCCCAATAACCTCCGCGAAACAAAGCTCATGCCTCTGCCTGGCGAGTGCGGCCCGCCGGGCTCCCCGGCCGTGGCCCGCACCCGGGGCTATTCCAGGGTCGGGCGGCGCAGCGGGGCCGGGAACTGCCTCTGGCCCTTCCCGAGAGCTGCTCTCTGAGGTACGTGGGAACGGAGCAGGGATGGGGGTGTTAAATCTCCTCTCCTCTTTGTGAGGATCAGCTGGGGGCTGACAGCAGCCGGGATGGCCGAGTGGGTGGCCCTGCCTTCCATTTCAGGTGGTCCCCGCGGTCCCTTTCGGGACCTCAGGGGCCCAGGGAAAGGGGTGGTGGGAGGGGACTGAGGGCCGGATCAGGGCGCGGCGGAGCAGCCGCTGCCGCGGGGCTTTCCGTGCCGGTCCCCGGGCGCTGCGGGGCCGCTGCCGCGCGTCTCCCCGGGGCGGCCGGGCTCTCCTCGCCGGCCCGGCGGCGTGCGGGGCAGGGCCCGGAGCCATACGACGGGGCCGTGCCGGCTGCCTCCCCGTTGTACGGCTGCCGCTGCCCTCGGTTTAACTCCCCCCCCGAGCTGCCCCCCAGCATCATTCCAATGGGAGGCGGCCAGCTCGGGGACAAAGCCGGGATCTCCCCACCCCACTCGGGCTCTCCCTCCGTGCCCCCTGCCCGGCAGCCGGGCTGCAGGCCGGGGGCTGCCGCAGCTGCTGTGCCAGCGCTGGGACCACCGGCCGGGCTGCCCCTCTTTCCCTGTTGCACTACTGTCACGGTCGCAGTGAGCAGTGCAATAATGAAAGGGCGTCAGTGCGCCGGGGAGCCGCGAGAGCCGGGGACGAGCCGGTGACAGCGTGCGGGGACGGGACGTCCCGCCGCCCCCCGAGAGCCACCTTAACGGGGCGGGGGGGATACGCACGACACTGACGGACGGACTTTGGTTGTGCAACTTTCTTTGTTTAAACACGCAGCGGCGGAGAGCGTGCGCGCAGGGGCAGGGCAAGGTGAGCGGCTCCGCGCACCGCTTGCCCCGGGCCCGCCGCCGCTCCCCGCCCCGCCGGCCCCGGCCGCGCTCCCCGCGGCCGCGGAGCCTGGGGCAGCCCCTCTGCTGTACCCGGCCAACACCAAATAAATAAAGTCACCCCCAAGTCCCCTGTCCCTGCTTTTTTTCCTGGGGGGGTTTCTTGCAGGTCAGCAGCCCCTCCTGCCTCCCTGGCAGCCCCCTCGCAGATAAAAATCCCCTCGACGAGTTTTTGCCCTGCGATCCGGTGTGCTGCTCACCCGTTTGGTCTTGTGGGAAGAGGCCGAAAACGCAAATAGGAAACGAGCGTCTTCCTTCACTGTGGAGCCTGAAAAACTCGAGTCGTGCCCTAGTGCTGGGTTCAGCCATGGGGGAGCATGGGTAGGGAAGTGAGTGTGGGGCGGGAGGGGAAGGGTTTGCAATAATGGAGATGAGAACTGTGCTTTGCATCTGGGAGCTGTGCTGGGAAGGCCAGGAAATAGCCCTTTGATTATTAGTGGCCATGGTGAAATGGATACTTCTATAAAAGAGAGCTGGGGAGGGGTATTTCCTTTAGCAAAGGACCTTTCCGCTCTGGCCTTTTGAACCTGTGCTTCTCCCTGGCACTATTTCTGCTTCATCATGACTTTTTGCAGAGGAAGGTGAGTGCAGAAAGCAGGCGGGCTGTCGGAGAGGGATGCAATCTAATCCTGATGAAAAGGCTTTTACAGTCCATGCTTCATTTCCTATTTCTTTTGGGTTCTCTCTTTCTTCCATCCCTCACATGCACAAGCAGATACAAAAGCTGAATCCTTCCCTGCAGTCTTTCTCCAAGGGAAAAGTCAGCCCCCTCCCCAGCTTCACCTTCAGGCTTTGCGCACACAAAATGGCTGCAGCAGCAGCCTGTGGGTGGGCATGGAGAGCTCAGGAAGCTGCTTTTCTTTTTCCCACCCTGCCTGCCCAGGAAGCCCTTCTGCTTTTATTTTCTGTGGCATTTTGCTCTTGCATAGCTCTGTGCAAATCCAAGGGGGTCTCTCCAATGTGTAATCTATGCATGGAATGGGAGCTGGGGAGGGAAATGGCCAGTTTGCATGAGAAGGGGACCTGTCGGGCCCCAGTGTTTATTTTTTTGCTGACCTTCTGGGGATATGGTCAGTGAGAGCTGTGACAGCTGCTGGAAGCGGCAGGGGCTTTGAAGATTGTGAAGGTTGTGACCTCGAGGCCCCTTTCCTCTCTCTGTCCCAGGAGCTGCTGAGTCAATCAGGGAAAAGGGGAGGTGAAATGGGGGCTGCTCTTTAGCCATTTTTCAATCGGTGAATGAAACAGGAAAGGACAAATGCAAGAAGAAAAAAGAGCGATTACTTCCACTTTGGTGCATTACTGAGAAGGGGGAATCTCTCTTTGGCAAAAGATTATAACAATAATGGGAAACCACTGTGCTCCTAAGATCCAGCACCTTGAATAAAGGATTTAACTGGGCAAGGAGCTGATGGCAGATCAATAACAGTAAATTAGGGGGAAAGCCTACAAACTCCTCTTGGTTCAAAGCAAGAGGAAATCCACCTCTCGTTTCCACCAGATATCAGGTCCAGATATAGCAGCAGCAACGTTCTCAGTTGGCCCACTAGCTCCCACCATCTCCTTGACCCTACACTAATACATCTCCATCTTTGCTGAGCTCAGCTGATTCCCTGTGGCTGAGATTTCAGAGGCCACTGAGAACGGCTGCACCGCACATGCCAAAATAAAGAGACAAAGTACATTGTGCGGGGCTGTATCCTTGATGTGTGTGTGCTTTCAAATAGCACAAGCTCCCCTGGCAATAGACACCCCTGGGCAGCCCACGAGAGGGCTCTCACTCAGCCCCAGATCCCTCTCGTAAGCCCAGTGAGTGGGGTTTAAGTCTTTTTCAGTTTCTGGATAACATGATCCTATGGATCTTTCCTTTTAAAATAGTAATCAGAACAGCAAACAGAGCACCCGGCTTCGGTTGACCAATACACAACAGAGGCAAAGAAAGCAAACAGCAGGCTTTTCACTTAGTTTACACAGGGGGCACTTAAATACTGTATTCGTTACATAATACCATTTGGGGGTTGGGGGTTTACACATTCTTCTACTAAATATATCTGTGAGATTTGTTTTAAAGTGATCAACATAAATCCAGCCACAGCTTTGAGGCTATGATTAGACCTAATACCACTAGGTAGCTCATGGCATATTTACTGAAAACCAAGGCACAATAGAATTTTTTCCCTAGACCTGCTGATCAGCACTGTGCTTGCTCCACTGCAGCAGAGGGTGTACATTGCCTCTGGAAGGGCTGCCATAGACAGCCACTTCCCTGCAGGAAGCACAAGCTTCTGGGTTTTAGGTCTATATCCTGCCACTGCTCCACATCCAGTCCTCAGAATTCATCTCAGCACGGACTGGGCAGGACATGTTCTGGCAATTACAACAAACTTAGTGCTAACAAAGATGATGAAGCATATTAAAAAAAAAAAAAAAAAATTCTAAATCCTAGCTGCGATTGATCAGGAAAAAGGTACAGACTGTTAACTCCTCTGGAGAAGCCTGTTCAGATGGGGTACCTGAAAGTACATTCCCTTCTTGAAAAGCCCTCCAGTAAACATCTTGTTTCCATCCAAAGGGAGTAGCAGGTGGCCAAACTGCTACACTGGAGGATTGACAATGGCATTATCTATCCAGCTTTTCAGCTGAAGCCTGAGTAAATCTGTACCCAACTTCTGAGACTCCAGCTAAACCCTTCCTGGCTATGGAAAGCTTCCCCAGGCAAAGCTTGGATCTAGCAGCCCTGTGTTCTTGCAAAGGACCCATCCCTCTGCTCAGAAGTGAACAGATGGGGAGAAAAGTCTCAAAGCATCAGAGCTTTAAAACAGTGCTCTTCTCTTTAGTGTGTTGTCACCAGAAGCTCCATGGGCAGGGATCTCTGCCATACGGAACTAGCAGAACAGCGGGTGGGCGGCTAATTGAGAATGGAAGTTCCTTGGGGCAAACCAAAATAGTCTTTGTGGCACTGTATAAAACTAGGTACGGTGCCTGGGCTGAGCATCAAACACCACCTCTGTAAAACTCCTGCTTACTCACTCACCTGGGAGGGAGGTAAGCCCTTGCCTTTTAAACATCTTGAGACACAGAGTAATCAGATAACAGGGATAAGATGCTGGCTCGGTGCAAACTCGAATGTGTCATTTTGTATGAATGTAATAACTCAAGTATTTTAATGAGTCATCCTGCTATTACTACAACAAATAGCAGAGCCCTGCCTTCCTCAAATACTGATCTGCTAAGAAGTAACACCTTTGCCAGAAGCTGCTACATCTTTGTAGCAGTTTTCCCAATTAAAATCGATAAGGAGTTACACTGAGTATAAAAGCCACAATCACACCGTGCTAGAAACAAACTGGTTTGTTCCACCACTGAGAATCACCATCGTATTTCATATTGTGGTGATGGCCATCTGGGTTTACACAGCCCTCCAGAATAAAATTCTGTTACTTGGTTTTCTTTTTACAGTGGATACACCTTTAACACATCTCTAAATTATTTGGAAAAATTCAAACAAAAAGGAGGCTTTTCTCCAAGAGGAGAAAATAAAAAACTTCCCATTCTGAAGGAAAAGGGGATCTCTCACCAGTCCTAGAGAAGTATGGAGGTCACCTTCACGTGCAAGCTGTTGCAGACACCAAGAACGAGCAAAGCTAAGGCTTTCTCGCTGCCTATCCCCAAACACCAAGTGATTCACTTAGGACATTTATAAATGTTTGGAGCAAGTGAAAGGCTAGTTTAGGTGTTCCCCGGTTGAATCTCTGTCTGAATTCTCTGATCTAAAGGGATCCTTCTCCCCCTCGTTTCTCTGTTCATGCGCAGACAACCCTACTGAAAGGTAAATGTATACAGGAAGAAAACTTAACAAACTAATAAACACTAATCCCAAAAATCTCTCTCACACACACAAACAAACCCCAATAAACAAAAAACCCAAACAAAAGCAAACAAACCCAAAAAACCAAAACAAGAAAACCAACCAAACAAAAAACCCCACCAAACCCAGGAGGTAATTTAATTAGGGGCGGGAAAACCAGGATAATATTTAAATCGGGAAAAGCGAAGCTGAACTGTTTTCCACTTGCACCCTGTATTACGGGAGCCAGTGGGGTAAGGGGTCTTTACAGCCCAGCTGAATGAATGGCTCTTGGCACTACAGCGGGTGGGGTAAAGCCCCAGCCTGCCCCCTGCGGCGGCGGAGCGGCTCCGCGGGCCGGAGGGAGGCTCGTCCGAGCTCGGCTCCGCGCCCGCTGCCCCGACGGCGCGGCGAGCACCCGTGCGGCCGGCGAGCGGCATAGGCAGCCCCAGCCACTCTGCCGCCGGCAGGAAGAAAGGATTTCACTGCCGGGGGCTCATTTTCCGTGCTCTGCAAAGGCCAGTGCAGCGCAACCAGCGGAGCCCGACAGCTGCTGCCAGGTGAAACAGGCCCCCGCAAACGGATTGTCTTGGGGGTTCCGAAGAGTCTCCGGCTCGTGGGTCTTGAGAGGACCCCGCCGACAGGTCCCGCCGCTTTGTTTGCAGGCTCTGTCCAAAAGGAAGGCTTCAAGCCTGAGGATCTTTCCCATCGTGACACAGGGACGCAGAAGGCGGTCCCCCTTCCGTCAAGGAAGGTGTGCTCGAAGGTACTGCCTTTCCCTCAGTGGAAGGCTGACGCAAAAAATCACGTCCGCCCGTCCCAGCAGGGACAGGGAGGACAGGCTTGGGGCGGGGGCAAAGGGGACACTGACTAAACTCACTTCTCGACATGGACGTCTTGAAATTTTTCATTAACTTGGGGGCACACAAAATAGATTTGGGGGGGAGTCACAGCAGGAGTAAGTATTGCTCAGGTTATTCAGTCACACATTATCTCTGCCCAAAATATCCCTGCCCGAAATCCAAGCACATCCTTCCCTGGGTCTTCTCTATTCAATTTAAACCCACTGATGCGCATAAATGCCCTGGCGACCAGCCTGGAGGGAGCCCGCTGCTGCTCCGACCGTGCCGTCGGGAAAGCCCCTCCCGGCACCCCGTGGGGCGCGGGGGTGACCCCGCCGCCGCACTAGGTTTCACCGCATTTCCCGCAAAGAAGAGAGTGAGCTTCCACCTGCAGCCGGTCAGTCCCGGCGGCGGAAAGCACAGGCGGAGAAGGGCTGCGAGGCGTGGGGATCCCCTATCACCCCGCTGTTTCGAGCAGGAGCCACAGCACCCCGGGCCAAAGAGGCGCTGACTCTCGGCACGACACGCAGCCTCCCTCAGCCGGGCGGTAGCGGCCGTGCACAGGCTCCCATCCGCGCCCCGTCACCCCGCAGCCCCTGGACAGCCGGACAGGGACACGCAGAAGCCCCTGCCTTCGAGGGACAGGGTGGCCGTCGCCATTTTAACCTGCTCCGAGCGGGCCCACAGCAGAGAGGCTGCGGGTGATCTTCCGCCGCTCTGCAGAGCTGCGGGAAAAGGACATTGGGGAGGACGGGGATTCACCTGGGCAGCCCCGGGCATGTCACCCAGCCTTTCTGCTGGTTTCTTGGACACCTGGCCCGGAACCCAGAGCACCGCTCACAGACAAGGCAAAGAAACCCCATAATTTTCTCTTCCAGATAGGACAAAGAAGTACTGATACGTTTTTGGGATCACTCAGTTCTGCAGCTGCAAGCTGAGTGCTGGTCATCAGTCCCCGTCCAGTACCTTAAGCATAGCTCTACCTATCCATTCCAAAAGATCTCTGGACTTGAGCTAACACTTTAAGAGGATGGAATTTTATTTTAGATTAAGTATTAAGGCATTCTTTCAGTATGAACCATAGTATCTCAGAGTGAAGAACAATCATTTCCCCTTCGGTTTCTTAAGGCACCAGATATAAGAAAATATGATCTAGTGTGAAGGTGGTTTTCTGACAAGAACGGTATAGACTGGGCAACTTTCCTATGCAGAAGTGCGCAGAAAGCAGGTTGGAAAGAAAAGCAACATTCAGCATTGTCATTATTTTCCCTTCAAAGCATCTTTTAATGCAGCATCCCACTCAGCACCAGCCTCCCCAGCGCCGCCCCGCGCAGCATCCCCTCCCCGGTGGGGCCAGTGCCCTGGCACGCAGCCGGTCAACCTCCGCTGCCGGAGCTCCGCCGCGGGGTCCCAACCAGGAGCATGCTATGGGCAAAGCAGGAGCTGCCCCGGCTACGGGTTAGTGCTGAGGATGCTGAACCTCCCTCCCCCGGCCAGCTCCCATTGTACGTCCGCTCCACGCCTGCGCCCTGCCCCACGCAGCCCCCGCCCCTGCCCTGCTGGGGACCGCCGGGCTCGGAGATCCTCGTTCTCCGTCACTGACACTCATATTCACTTGGTTCTGATGTTCCCCACATTCGGGACCTCACCTCCCCACCTTCCCGTCCCGTCAGAACATGAGCTGCGGACTTCACTCGCTCCCCCGCTGGGCTTTCGGGTGGCGCTGGGGAGGAAGCCGAAAAAGCCGCTATGTCAAATTGCCAGACTTGGGAGAGTTCTCAGGCTTTTCTCTCCTACCTACCCCTGCTCTCCCGGAGGACGGTGTCCCTTCAACTCCAGCTATCGCTTCAAAAATCACGAGTATCCCTACCTTTTCGAGTAAGGAGGAGGGAAGTTATGCCCTCCCAACTGAGAATTTACCCCTTAAAGAGCAAATCTATTCCGGCCGGCCGATCACCCCTCCCTGCCCCTTGCCGAACTGTCCCTCCTGTCCTCCGGCGCCCGGCTTTAGCCCTGGGAATGGCAGATTTCCTAAGGGGCATCACGAAGCACTTTTTCCCCCAGAGCCGAGGCCGGGGGGTCCGAGGCTGCTGGGTCTTCTTAAGCAAGATTTCAGTTAATTGCTCTCAATAAACAGCCTCCCATCTCATGAGGGAAAACAGCGTCCTTAGAGAAAGACAAATATTTTAACATTTGGAGCTATTTGCCCTGGAGACTGAAGTCTCTAAGCTCAAGGGAGAGCCGCTCTCAGCACCGTGGGTTTGTATTGCTGAGGAAATGCAGCACAATATAAATATAAATGTGTTTTGCTGTGCAGCTTTCTAGAAAATTGCCTGCAGCTCGACAGTAATCATCTGCACATCCGCACCCAGTGAAGGCAGAGGTAATGCGTTCAAAAGTATAATATTTGCAAGAGAGAGCAGATGGTGCTCCCGTGGGTGCAATTTCAGGAGAAGCCTCGCATTCTGCACTTCTCTAGGTCTGTTTTAGCCTCACAGGTTTAATGCTACAAGAGCTCTATTTTTTTTTTTTTTTTTTTTTTGCAATGGAGTCACAAGCACACCCAACGCTAGCCCAGTGTAAGATGCTGCTGGCACGAGTTATGTTCCCTTTTTGAAGAACCAAGGAGGATATAAGTGGAATAGACGAGTGATTAAACAAGTGCCTATAGGATTATTTTAGCACACTACCCTCCCTGCGCCCACCGAAGCCAGTTACCGAGCTAGATGGGTTTGTAGTAGGATGGGAACTGCTGAGGATGCATTAAGGTGTTTTTCCCCCACAGTGTCAGCAGCCGGACAGGGCTGGAAGCACTCTCACAAGCCGTATGGCAGCACGGTTAGAACACCCCATAAGCACAGAGGCCTCCGGCCGCCTTGGTGTGGGACAAGCACTCAGGAAGCCCGTGAGCGTCTCGCTTCCCTCTCTTGGGCAGGTACTGACTGGGTCGCTGCTGTGTTTTCTCGGCACAAGGAGGCACAACGATTCTGTTTTGCAGCCTTTCGGGCTCTTGAGCTACTGGGCTTTAAACTTGCCGCCTGGCCAGAGGAAGTCGGGTGAAGGCAGCGGAGGAATCGCCCTCTCAGCCGGCCCATCAGGCACAGGCGCTGCTCAGCGCAGCCCCGTCCCTGGGCGTCCGCCCTGCGGCCAAGCATCGCCGCGCCCAGCGGGCGAGGAGCTCTCCCATGGAAGACGTGCCGCGGCCCGGGCTCCTGCTGGGGGCCGGGCTCTGCCCGCAGCCGGGGGCTCCGCCGAGGCCGGGGACAGGCTGGCGCGGGGCCGGCGCACGCCGTGGGACCTCCCCGCTCCCTCCACGCCCCGCTGCGGCGGGCGAGGCTGAATAAAGAGGCGCCGATCGTGCCCGGCGGAGAGGGGTGGGGGCAGAGCGAGCCGTGAGCACAGTTTCGCTACCGGAATGAGGGTCTGCTGCCATCACCCAAGGATCGCCGTTAGCAGCGGCTGGCACGCAAATACGTGGTACCAGGGATCGCAGAAGGCTCCTGTGCGACAGCATCTTTCCGCTAGACATGAAAGAATATCGGCAGGCGGCGGATGCTGAGAAACCCAAATTACGCTGCCGGGCAGATATGCACAAAAAAAAAAAAAATTCTACGTTCTTTTGGCACATGAACAAAGCCCTCGCAATAACTGCGCCGGCAGGAAGGGGAGCTGGACTCGCCAGCTTGTTGTCCCCACTTGAGGACGGCTGATGGGGCGCGCGTGGGTGACCCACGCAGCCAGCGGGAAGTGCAACCCTGCAGGACGGCTGGGAGAAGCCTCCTAGCAGCTCGCAAACCGATACCGTGTCGGTAAGAGATGGCAGCTCGGCTTTCACCCTCATGCCAAAGGGAATCCCCGGCGGATGGCACACGATCTACTCCAGCGGAAGAGGTCCAGCAAGAACCGAGGAGAGCCAGGTGAGCTACATTAGGGAGAAGAGGCGTTCACGTAACTATCACTGACGCGCGACCTCTTCTAGCTAGGAACAGATCGTTTCGTTTTAGCTTTTACTGTCGAAATCTTGCGAAATGCAATGCGTTTTGTTGTACATGACGGGACCAACCGAGCTCCCTTTTAAACGATCCTTTTGTGCCTTTTCTTCCCCCACCGAGCGGAAACCGGTATTTAATTTTACAATACAGGTAATTGCCTTAAATGTATACTGTAAGCAAACAGACTTCATCCTTGGCCGCACTTCATCGATCCCAAAGAAAAACAGTAAACAGAAACGCCTGAAGCACCGCTTCAGAGGTTACGCTAATGTTTTAAACTTCCCTTTCGAATAACCGAGCAGTACATGACTTGGCAGAGCGCACCTAAGGAGGCACGGCCGCACGGGCGGTCCTGCAGCAGCTGATCGCCTTAGCAGTGTAATGCGGGGGAAGCGGATGTTATTTGTTTCCCCCCGAAGAGTATAAATCTGCGGCGATCAAAGCTGCGCTGCTGAAACCCTGCCGGGCTGCCAAAGGCACCCGGTGCGCAGGCAGCCGGCAGGAGCAGCGCGGAAAGCGGAGGAGCAGCGCTGACTAGCGGCCGCCGCTCCCGGCTCCGGCAGCGAGAGAACGAGAAACGCGCCCGCCCCTTTCTCCTCAGAACGGCTCTGCTCGCACCTACCCCCCAAGCTTTTATACAGCCCATCCACAGGGCTGTTCCTTAGGCAGGACAGAGTAGCCAAATGCATATAAGCGTACAGAAGAGAAGCTCTCGTGTAGGGGCTCTTTGCGGGCACCCGCCCAAGCCAGGCAGTCCGACCCTTCCAGCCTGCGGTGGCCCAGCAGGCAGAGATGGGCCAGTGAAGGCATCAGCAGAAGAAAAATAACAAAAACAGAAGGAAAAAAAAAAAGAAAAATAACAAAAAGTGGAAGAAAAATAACAACTGCATCTTATGTTCAGCTTTGATTCACTTAGATTCACCCCACATACTCCGATTTTCAGTGCAGCACACACTTGTACTATTAATGAGTAATCTCAGAAAACAAAAAAGAAGCTTTGGTGAATAAATACCTAACCCTCACGAAGATCAAGCAAAGAGCCTGAGATTCGAGCCAAAGCTTGACAGTCCTCCAGCCAGCCAAAGCCAGCACCCACACGTTATTGTTACAATTAAAAAAACCAAACCAACCAAACCAAACAAACAAAAAAAAAAACCCCAAAAAACCATAGGAACTAATCAGGTAGCTTTACAGCTTGCACACATTCTGATTAATTTGTAATGGGTTTTGTAAGGGTTTGGTACCCTTGAGATGCCATACAGCTTCTAACAGTTCTTATCCTAATGAAGCAGGACACCATTTCCCCAAAGGATTGGAAACAGATGAATCCCTCACAGAACAGCAGCTTGAATCAGTATCAGAGCTGTCAAAGGATTTCACTGTGAATTTTATGCTAATTTAGAATTAGCACAATACCAAATATAGTAAAAAGGTTTATAATTAGTTCATTTTGATGCAATTTAAAGAGAAAGAAGCATTGAACAGTGCAGCTGCTGAAGTCTACTTTTCAAGGTGTTCACTATATTCCCGTCTTGCTCATACACACCCAAAGTAAACCAGTAGCGACTTCAGAGGAATTGGTTGACCATGTCTCAATCAATTCCGACACATTATTAAAATAACAGCAGATTTGATTTAGGAAACAGATGAGAAGGAGCTAATGCTGGTGCTCCATCTTTTGCATAGAGAGTGTAAATACTGCACGTCACTGAAGAATTTAAAAGCATGGGAGCACTAAGATGCTTAGAATGTCCCTGGAAGGAAGGGAAGAAGTATGAAATATTTATTCCTTTAGAGTCCTAAGGTTTTGGGGTTTTTTTTAATACTTAAAGTTTATTACTGTTTATCACTGTGACCTGCATGCATAATAAACCCCAAGGTAAAGTTCGAATCACCTTGTGTTTCCTATGCAACTCCAGACTGGTAAGGTTGAACAGTTTATTCCTCTCTGAGGAAGAAAACCATCCCCTGTGCTTCCTTCCCCTGTGCCACAGGATAGAACCAAGTACAATGAAGAGGAAAGCAGTTCCTTAGCTTTGAGTATTCCTGTTTAGGTGTAACTTTTCTTTTTTCTTCCTTAAAAAGTTTAATGACACAACCACAGGTTCTGGCCTGTAACCCCAAAAACATGGGTTCCTGAAAGGCAACTGATGAAACAGCCATGTTATAAAGCAATTAACTATCAAACATACTTGACTGGTTGCCCAGGGCTGGATTACAGAAGATGTTTTTGAAGAGAAAATTGCAAAACCAAAAGGGCACAGATGTGAACTTAAAACTAGGAAAGAGGGGCATCAGCTTCAGACACCCCACATACACAAATCTTTGATAGGCTCTCAGCCAGTTCCCAGTAGCCAGCGGGGAATTTAACAAACAGGCAGCAAGGATGCCAAACAGGGAGTCAGACACCAGCAGGATGCTGCTGCTGTAAGGAGATACTGCTACACTTCAGCCTCTGTCTAGGACAGGTGTGAAATATGGTGCATCTACAGTACCAGCTACTGCTTCAGTGCTGGGGAAGGGAGGCAGAAAAGAGAGAAGATTCAGCAAAACTAACAGGCTTAAAAATACTGCTGGGTAAGAGTCATTGTTACAAGCTTGTTTTGATTCTATTTTTTTTTTCTCTTTAAAAAGATAGGCTAATTTAACCTAGTAAGAACAGATATATCCAATTAGTATTCCCAAACACAATAAATTAAATTATGGTTAGTTATACCATTTAAATACAAACATTGGTTTATATTTAGCCTCGACATTCAGAATGAAGAACCAATGAGCAGCACATCCCTTTTCAGCACATTGGAAGAACTAAAACCAGGTCTCATTCATCCTGAGAAGTCAAAACATGTGGCAAGTGTTCATATACTGAGCAGTTGCACAGAGCTTTAAAAAGCTTCCAGAAATAGAGTAAAAATGTCTGTAGGCACACACCTCCAAAATTAACATATCTAAGGAACTCTTTGTCATTTCACATTGAACTAGATATACACGTATGTGTAAAATGCATTATTTGACAGATTGCTTTCAAGACAGACTAGCCTTTAGCAACTATTCCCACTGAAAACAACTATAAATACAGATCCCTCTAATTCTTTCCCAAAAACCTTTCTGGTTTATTAAAGGAAGAGTACAAAGCAACATTGGCACACCTTTTCAGAGAGTTCCTGTAATAGTAAGAAAGAAATGGGAAAATATCTGCCAGTTATTTGAAAGAATTATTTCCTGCTAGCATCAGAAGTCAAAACAAACAGTTCTCACTTAACCTTGAAGAATATAGAGATTTTTGACAGGAGAATTTACCACATTAAAATAAAGGAAAACATTCCCAACCTTTATATCTGCATCTCTCAGTATTTCATGTTTTACCCTAGAGTCCCAACATCTTGAGGTAGATGATAAAATGATACGGAAAACAAACCACCACCCAGCAACAGGAAACCTGAGATTGTCTAAGTCTCTAATACTCACCCGTGGAACCAGGACTGGAAAGCTGAATTATGAGCAGCCAAAGTAAATAAAAACACCTAAATCACACTCTGAAATCTCAGTACTTGCACATGAGCTTAGACCAGCATTATTCACAGCTATAATTTTTGCACTTCCTACATTAGCATGACCTTTGTAGCCAGAATTTAGCATGATAGGAGTACCAACAGTTCTTTAAGTACTATTTTAGACCTTTCCAGTAAGATGTACTTCAACTGGCCTTATTTGAGAGTCCTTCAGAACAACATTCGTAGTGATAAATTGGGGAAAAAACCCACAACCAAACAAACTCCCCTCCAACTATTGTGACACATACCCAAGCGAAATATTAAGGCCAAGTGACTTTTACACTTTGGTCAGAATCAGGAGTGGACAAAACTCAGTTCACAGGAATATTGTTAAAGATGTCTTTAAATAAGGCTTTCATGGGTATATTTGTGTGTGGCAGCTTGGTTCTTTAAGAACAAAAGGTATAAATATTCTTTGAAACTGAGAACATATTAGAAAGTAAGCAATAAGGACTCAAAGTCAGTTTTTTCGCAGCCTCACCAAATCAATTCGGCTCAAATCCAGAACAGAAGGTCAAAGGTCCAGTGAGATCCCACTCAAGCATAATAAAGAAGACTGAAAACCACCTTTGCTAGGGACAGAAACATACAGGCACAGACAATCATTGGGTGGGGATGGTACCTAGCACAGAGACCAACAGGAGTCCCACAGCTCTACACCTTCTCAGCCAATTTAGTATTCCACAGGTGCACAAACTAAGCCCATATGGTATAGGCACAAAGCATTTCAGGGACAGAGAACTCATTGCCAAGATAATTTCTTCCTCCTGTCAAATGCTATCACACTTTTTGTGTTTATGTATATACCACCTTCAAAAGAAAAACCTTCCTTCTTAATAAATGAAAGGAAAAGCTTGTTTATGCAGGCTTGGTTTGTTTTTAAACAGTTGTCCTTCATAGCTACAACCTCAACACCAATTAGTCAGAAGTAGCAGTGAACCTGAAATATTAATCACATGAAAGTTTACTTCTAATACAAAACAGCAAAAGCCAGTCTACTTCATCTTCAAAATGCCTGCAATCCTTAAATATACACATGCAACTAAAATTAATAGAAAAACATTCTTACCTTTTTCTTTGAAAAGAAGTAACGAGGTATACAAAACTGCTGTTACCCTTGTTCCATAGCGTATGAGGGATCTTCCCTAGTAGGAAATCCTTAAAAAAACCCTAGACCTAGCCTGGGCAGCACTCCTGCACGAGGTGCACAGAGCAGCCAGGGGATTTGTAAAGCTGAACTCAACTGCCTGCTACACCCTCTCAACATAACACCAACACTACAACTCTGACTGGAGCTGCAGGAGCAGTAAATCAGCTCCCCGCTTCCTTAACTGATTGACTAATGAGGACCATAATTAGTAAACAATTTACACATGGAAACAAGAACACCTGAATGTTCTGACAATTTCTCACGTTTTCATTGAAAAGTGAGCTTTTCAATTTGAAACAAAATCGCAAATATATGGTATTTTGAATTTTAATCAGTATTTTCAGTAACACTGTGTAAAAAACACACCAAAGAATTAATTTCTTTTTTCACAGAGGAACACAGAAATTAACTTGCTCAATGAAGATTCCTTGCTAGCACTCCAGTGCATACCCCTGTCAGAAATCCATGACCAAACCATTGTCTCAGATTTTTTTTGCTCTTCTGGATTCACACATAAAAAAACCCCACATAGGTATATGCCTCACTATTTATTCACCTGGATTGTCATACTGATCTTGCAGAGTGACACAGAAGTATGCCAAATTCAACTGTTCCTTTGCACCATAAGAAACTTTATAAAATTCTAATATTAATTAAACAAGCAGCAGTTTTCTGCACCTGTTCATACAGCAGAGCAGCCTTACTAATGGACAATTAGCCATACCACCACTATCAGAACATCAGAATTTCCTAGATAAAGTAAAAATTTTAAAATTTTGTCTTCTTACTCCAACATACACAATATTTTCAAGTCTTCCAATACAACACAGAATGAAACTCTCAGAAGACATTGGAAGCAATTTTCAAATGGATACTTTTTTAAACTCAAAGACTGAATAGCTGACTGCAAGTCACTCAAAAGACACCATATTTCAGAACTATTTTTCCTTTTCTAGACTCTCATCTCCTCATCAATAACATTCTTTCACTAGGAAGTAGAAATCAATTTCCAAATATTTAATTATAGCTCGAAAAAGATTACAAAATACAAAGTTTTATTGTACTTGAGACCAGAGAAAAGTATTACTTTCATTTTTTCATTTCCTTCAAACTCAAGAAAAAGCAGCAAGCAAACAAACGACAACAAAAACTAACAGATGTATGAACTAGTTTCACCAATAAAGCTTGGAAATTCAAAAAGGATTTCACCAAATAAATGTCAGTGGCTGAACCTGGTAGAAGCCATTCCCCGCAGAAGTGCTGCATTCCTAGAATGAACTAATGCCCTTCAGTAATACAGAAAGTCAGTCACTCAGGCAAGGCAGGACTTAGAAGAGATCAAGGATTAGCATCTCCGAACATTGGAGCCAAACGAAGCATTTTGGATCCTATGTCAATTCAGAGCTCATCATGTTTTGCAGGGTCCAGACTGGGTTTGATGAAGACTCCCTCCATGGCTTTCCAATAGTTGTGGTGGTTGGCAGCAGGCATGCCATGAACTTCCCGCTGGCCTCTAATGGGGTGGCCGTACTGCTCCCCAGTGATGGACAGGAACACCTCAGTCCCCACGTGCTTGAAGCGCACGGCATCCTCCCGCTCCCAGTAAGTCCCACTGCATTGCACAATCCAGAAATCCAGGTCATCTCCTTCGCCATCATCACCAAAGGCACTTACTTCCTGTTAGAGACACAAGCTTCCTGAAGTGAAAGTGTAAACAAACACCTCCAGGACACACAAATAGCAACCACACACTCAGCAGGGCTTAAAGACAAGGATGGGGAAAGCAAAAGGGCTGTCATTTTGCTTTGTCAACAGTTACCAAGTCCAGAAGCAGTAAGGCTCTATCACTATAATCTCAACACAAAGTGCCAACAAGCTCCAGCCTGTACTCTGAGCAAAAACTGCTAAAAAAACCCAAACAAAACAAAACCCCACAATGAGAGCTGAACATTCATACATAAATGACAATATATGAAGTGTCTACACTGAAAAATTAAACCTGGGGAAAGGTTTTAGAGTCAATCTTTCCCTTAAATAATTCTTCTGAAATGTTGTTTTTCCATCCCTTCTTTTAATAACCACCTTATCTAGACACTCTACACAAAGCTGGACAGTATTGTTTCAACCATTTTACTCATGGTGAAAGACACACCTTTTCCATAAAGAGTCAGATCTTTCAAGTTTGAATGTAACACCTATCCACATAGCCTGATGGAAGACTGATGTGACTAGCAATATAGATCTTGCAGCAACTGCAGTATTTAAGAGGCATTTTCAATCTTGGAGAAGCATTTGTTCAAGGACAAGACAGGGGCTGAATTACAGCTAGAAATTACACTCTTCTATTTATGTACAAGATTATAAATAAATACAATTGCAAGAGCAGATTCAGTTTTCCTGTGGAAGGAGGACAGATAAATAAAAATAGTGACATGAAATAAGGATAGCAAGAAAGTGACTGAGACTAATAGACTGGATCACCTAGGAACTTGGACATAGGAATGCTTAGTGATGTAACACATGATTAGTTGCCTTGCTCTACAGCAATCTTCAATGTTGAAGGAGGTGTCCTGACCTTGAAAACACCAAACATTTCAGAACAGTCTTCCCAGAAACAATGGTGCAGGACAAAAGAAAAAAAAAGAAAGAAAAAAAAGAAAAAAAAAAAAAAAACCCAAGCAAAAAGCAGATTTGTTAAAACTACTGTGAAATACCAACACTGGCACATATTAAATTTTACCTCTGTCAAGAACTGAAATACATCATTTCAAGATGCAGAAAAGCATATACTTGAATATGGATATGCACAGAGATACTGCTTCTGGCAGCTGGTTCAAGCCTGATTCTCCAAAACCATGAGTAACTGGAGAGACCATTGTCAATAGCATGCACTATTTATACAAAAGCTTGAGATTTAAATCGACTCACTTGGTTATTGGAGAGTGGTGATGGGAAGTGATGAGTGTGTAGATTTTTCCCTGTGTTAACGTGGGTAAGTCGTATGGCTTGCCCACATTTCACTGGTGTCCCACGCTGGCAACTGCTGTCACTCTTCCCACGGATCCGCCAGTAGCTGTTGGCATCATCTGAAGCTTCAACTCCTGTCACTGACTGCTGCCCACTTCCTGTTTCAATAGAATTAAATGACACGAGAATAGAATTAAATCCCACTTCCCCAGCTCAAAAAGACACGAAAGAACTAAAGAAATTTCCTTTAATGATGGGTAGTATTCACACCATTTCACCTTTACCAAAAATACTATCAAGGTCTTTGTGTCCCCAAACAGACCAACCCCCTGGCTGCCAGAACAGACACTGGGAAGGTACTGCTGAGGCTCAGATACCGAACAGGGCTCACCTCAGGGACGAGGGCAAAGCACCCTTGTCACATCCCGACTGCAGGGCCCACAGCACAGCTGACACGTCTCCCTGTCCCGCAGGCCTCAGCACCCTCCTGTCCCCGCCAGGTCTCCAGCGCACCCCTGCACCCCATCCCTGGCCTGTTGTTTCCCTCTGCACCAGGGACACGAACCTCGGGAAGCTCCAACTTCATGCTCCTTCCGCGCCACCCTCACTGCCTGCCCACCCCCGCCATTTCCCTGACAACCCCTGCCAGGCGCCACCTGTCCCCACCGCTTTCTCGCCCCCCTCACAGCCCGTCCCCCGCCATCGCCCGGCTCCCCGGCTGGGCCCAGCTCACCGGAGCCGTACTTGACCTCGTGCGAGTGCAGCCGCACGCTGTGGCGGGTGTTGAGCAGTTTCAGCACCGAGCCGCAGGTCACGGCGCCCGGCGCCGGCTCCCTGCCGTGACACAGTCCGGGCAGCAGCGCCAGGAGCAGCAGCGGGAAGAGGCGGCAGCCGCTCCGCATCGCGCCGCACCCGGCTGGCCCCTCAGCCCCCTCAGCCCTCAGCGCGGCCCTTCCGCCCCTCCGCGCGGGCCCGCCGCTCGCCCCGCCCACCGCCGAGTTCAGCCAATCCCAGCCCGCTCTCCGCGCCGCCGCGCGCCGGCACGGGGAGCCGGCGAACCGGCACGGCGGAAAGTGGCCAATCAGAGCCCGCGGCGTGGCGGCGCCGGGGGGAGGACGCGAAGGAGAACTGCGGGCTGTGGTCCCTCACGGAGCCGGGCCGTGCCGCCCGCCGAGCGGAGCGGGTCAGCCGGCTGCGGGGCACCCCGGGCAGCGCTGACACCGCTCTGCTGCTTGCCCGTGCTGAGGACGTAGGAGGAGAGGCCAGGTCTGTCGCTGCTGCCCTCTCGTCTGACGTGGTCTGGGCTGTGTGAAAAATTACAGCCAGGTCACTGTGAGGGGTTGTTAAAGGGCCCTGGGGGAAAACGTGCTGTGGGCAGGACTGTTCAGTTATCACCAGAGGCAGGGAAGGACAAATGTGCTCACAGCGAGAGCAGTGTCAGAGACAAAGGGGCTCTGAGGGCACAG
This sequence comes from Entomyzon cyanotis, assembly GCA_024500445.1. Classification (NCBI taxonomy): domain Eukaryota; kingdom Metazoa; phylum Chordata; class Aves; order Passeriformes; family Meliphagidae; genus Entomyzon; species Entomyzon cyanotis. The sequence goes on from JAKEPQ010000852.1 coordinate 7,940,907, forward strand.
CCCGGGTACGGCAGTGTTTAAATACAGCCTCGGGAGCCGCGGTTGGCGCTGTCGGGTCAGTCAGGCCCTGCTGCTCCATTCTGGCCACTTGCACCTCGGAGCTGGCAGGCAGCACATCAGGTTTGCTCCTCCCTGCAGTTCTGGCTCTCAGAACAGAGTAAATGTCTACCCATTTAGGGGATTTCCAGAGAAAAGTAACACCGTGTTGAAAAACAAAGGGAATTCATGTTTGTGAAGTGACTTGGATAATAATACATCACAGCTCCAGTAATTTCTGGATTATATTAGAGCTTCTAATTATAGGGCATAAACACTACACAAAGAAGAACTAACACTGTAACTTGCTGTAACTTTTAGATGTAGCAATAACATCTTTGCTTTTGGATCCCAAAAGTCACCTTCTGTGCTTCAGTCTCTTGCAAAATTCTTCTAACAAAGAGACTATTAAGCTCTATTCTGTAGAAAAAACACTTGCATAAATTAATATACGTATTGTCCTTTATTGCATAGTTTTGGAAACTAAAGAAATAACCCACCCACCAAAAAAACCTCAGTAATAAGCAGCCATGGACAAAGGACACAACTCCCATATAGTTCATTAGCTTTTGCCTCTGAAACTGCTCGTTGGATTGACCAATGTACCACATCACAGTCTTGTGTGAGTCCCAGGTAACATTGTAAAGAATGCAAAGTAATTTAAAAGAGCAAAAGAGTTTGATCTTCTTAGGGGCAAGGAAATAGGTAGAAAGGCTTCTATCTTGGTACTTAAATATTTGTAACGATGGTATTTTGTCCTTACAACAGCAAAGAACTGAAACACTGCACTTGCTATTATAGGATGATTTAGAAAGCACATTAGTGTTGCTGGGGAGTGCAAACATCATAAGATGCTCAGCTGACTCTCTCTCTTCCTCCAGTCCTGAAGCTGGAAGGCTTTTTCCTGCCCATGTGATACCACTCAATCACATGGTTAGGGTTTTTTGTGCTAGCTTTGACCTGTTTTCTACAGCTATACCTACATTTAAGAAAAATCTCTGACTTAAATGCTGGGCCAGCATTGAAACAAGCCCAAGTACTAAATTCAGTGACATACACACGTGTCTACACACATATACACACAGTGTGCTTTTCTCAGGACTAAAAACTCATTTCCTAGCTCTGGAAGTACAAAGGTTTACTCACAGAAAAGCCAAAGATCCCCCATTGATAGTCAAATGCCATATTTTTATGTCATTCTAAGAAGCCTCACATTTGCTTCTGTTGTTATAACTAGGGCAAAACCAGATGTCTGTGGTTGCCATTTTAGCCGTGGAAAATCAATCATATGGGGCTTTAGCTGGCACCTGTCTATCTTTCTGGGAGGTCGCTCAGTCTCAGTGCATTTAGTGCCGTTTACATGGTGCTCCCTACAATGCTTTTCAGCCCCACTTTAGAAACATAATTGGGTTAGAACGGTTGCCAACAAAGAGCCCATCAATGCCAAACACCCACGGCAATTAACAACCACCTCATTGCGACAGGGCCCTCCATTGTTTCTGGTAGATTGCTGTAAGCTCCAGGTAAAATTGCCTCAGAAATTACGTGGCTTCACATCGGTCATGGGAACATCAGTTTTTTGGATAGGAATCTCATTATGATTCTTGTTTATGTACACAAGCAAAATAATTCAACAGTGCTGTAAAAGGGCAGAATGTGAAATGGAACTACAAAGATTTCAATCACTTTACCCCCCAGTCCTTGTACCCAATTAATTTTCAAGGATTTTGGAAGTTCCTACAATTTCCACTCAGGTGCAGCTGCGGGTATAACCTGGCCCTCCTTGAAAAAATGATTGAGCAGTGCCAAATGCTTTTAGCTTGCAGGAATGAAAAATCTGCGGCACAAGAAATTTTCAGAGTGTATATGCTGACCCAAAGCAACAGATTATAGAAAAAGGATATCGTTTTTATGTTGGCCTTTGTTAAAGATGCCTTAAACTTTCTGTTTGCTTTGCATGACTAGAGCTGTTACTGACAACTAAGGCAGAGCTGGCAACTCCTGGGTGTGAGCTACACCCAAAAAAGCTCTGGTGCATCTTTTGGTGTAGACAGCACTTGATTTATGGAGAACACTGCAGCAACACCTGGGTTCATTCTCAGACCAACACAAACCTGAGGCAAAACAGACAGGGACAGTTCTGAAGACATTAGTACCTGATACAGAAATGAGTCCACCCAAGCTCTTCCATTGGCTTTTCTCTGCATCTGGTCCCTTCTGATATCAACAAGGATGAACTGTACTGAACTCAAGAGAGTAACTGTAGACAATCAGGTCTGTAAAGATTCTGTGGTTTTATTCTGTCTCCTTCTTTCACTCCACACTGAGGAACAGCTGGTTATAAAACTCACTTCAGATGAAACATTTGTCTCTGTCTTACAACAGAGCTCATCCAACTGTGACCCCTAAGCCTCATACAAACAGTGAACAGGAGTAATAATGATAAGATGCTGACACCCAGGGAGAAATCGAAGTGACAAAAAATGGCTTGCCAAAAATTTATAGAACTCCAGTTTCTTATCACTCAGCCTGAGTTAAGGGCTAGATAACCAAAATAATTTGCTCAGATTTTTGCATTCAGTAGATAAAAACATAGTGTAAGGATAAGCAGAGTAAGTACATAACCAGAAGCACATTTGACCAGAAAAAATTAACATATACATATATACATATTTAAATGGAAGATATTTTCATCTGGGGGAGAATAGTTGATGTTTTTTAATTGCTGCATTCTTTTTCTAGTCTTTGAGGGAGAGAGGATTCCCTGGAAAGTTCTGCAGTCCTGGTGATCTGTGTCCATCACTGTCACCATCTCTCAGCCACTCTCATGACTGATGCTGGTCCTTCAAGAACAGGGGATCTCCCCTCAGAACCCCAAAGGAATTAATGTGCCTTTCCATTCAGTCAACTGAGATTTTCCAGGTGCTTTCAGTGATGCTGGGAGACAACAACAATCACTGTAAGTGATCTGCCAGATTAACCTATGCATGTAGTAACACTGCTGAGGCATTCTGGATGTTTGCATGAATTCTTTTTTTCCCTTAACATAATGACCTTTAATTCATTTTAACGGCTCCTGATCAACATTTGCAAAAATCAGGCTCAACTCTGCTTTTGTTTAGACAGTGTAAGTTGCAGCTGAGGAAGTTATTTAGAATTTGTAGGCATGGACTGGAATTGTGGTTTTGATGGCTGGCTTCTATTTTAGAATAAGAATATAAAAATGCAATGTATGTTACATCAGTTCAGGCAGCTTTTAAAGTAATTTAGTTCTTCGTGGGATTTGAAAAATCTTTAGACATCTGTTTCAGTGGTAGGTAAATAATAATATAATTCTGAAAATTCCACTGAAAATCTATGCATCTTTTATATAACCTGCCCTTTTCTGACCTCAATAAAAGTGTTATTCTGCCTAGAAATAATTTCCTCTAGGAACCTTTGTCATAAATACCAAGAAATGAGCTCCAGATAGTGTAATAATTTTCAGAGAGGTCAAACTGAATTCCTGATGCAATCAAACAGTTAATGGAATCAGATAGTCTAGGTTAAGCTATTAATGTGCATGGTTAAACTGTGCCTATTTTGGTAGGTCTAGATGTCTCCTAGACATTTAATTGTCTAGGAGAAATATTCCCTGTCTCAACTCTTTTTTGACCAGGTGTCTTTGTATATTTAATAGGCCTCAATATCAGGCAAAGAGGCATCTGGAAAAGGAATGTGCAGGCTTTACATCATCTCAACCCCAGTCAGAAGTCACAGATGCTGTAGCTTAGTTCATATTCAAATATTATTTTTTTACCACACATTAGACACTGAAGGAAATGCAGCAGAGAGAAAATAAGCCTCTGAAAAAAGGGAGAGTGGATTAAAATTCACCATTCATGAGCCAAGTATCACCAAGGACCAGAGGCCTGCTGTGTCCATCAGTGGGGATTTGAGTTTGGTACTTTTAACAGTTCTCCATAACTTATTGCAGGGTGTCAAGTTAATAATAAGGTCACAATGGCAAATTTTGCCTTTCACTTTCAGCCACTTTACTAGGACCATGCACCTTGCCAGGTACTGGTGTTATTTTGTGCTGGTGTAAATTCAGGTGTTTCAGACATGGTGACAGGTACTGCCTGGCTGTGTCACATGGTAAGCAGGGAAGCCTTTCACTCTTAGCAGATGTACCTCAGAATTTGGAGATTTCAACCCTTTTCGATGCAAGATGGAGAAAGCTGTTTTATGGGTGAAAAGCTTTAGTTTAAGCATTTCCACAGAAGCCACTGAACTTCAAACATTTAGTAAATCTTTGAGGCTGAGGCAGAGAAGAAAATGTTTACATCCTTTCACTTAGAAAATGGATTTTACTTTGTCTCGTTTAAATGCCTTTTACAGTTCACACTTTCAACAAAATTTCATGCAAGGAAAAGAAAACCAAGTCCTACTGTGCTACCATTGTAATCCCAAATGAACTAACTAGCTGCAGCCAAGGGAACAAGAAAAAGAAAACACATTTTTTATGTCAACATGTAAACAGATGCCTTGTTGGAAGCAGTAATTATTGGGAAACGCTTTTGTGAAACACAGGAAACCTCTAAATTTGCTACTGAATAACTCAAAGTTCAGGGAAAGAGATTCAAGCTCAAAAGCAGTGAAGCACTTGAGGATGGTGAGAGTTCCTGCTGGCTTTTGCAGCTAAGATGAGGTAGGGCTATGTTTTGTTTTAGTTAAGCTGGAAGATGAAGCCCCTGCTTAGTGCATATCCTGGCTCATGCAGCTCCACCAGAAATGCTGGCCAATGTTTCTGTCTTCACTGCAGAGGAAAGACTATCCAGAGGCAGTCTGCCTTGCCTTTGAGCTTCAGGTTGAATTTGTAAGGGATTTTCTCCCCGGACTCTGTGGGGGTCAGTTGCAAGGGCTAATTTGGCAGCCAGCTGTGTATGCAGAGGGAACTCTGCTGGGATCTGAGGGGATGTGGCACGGGGGAAGACTTGCTTGCTGGGGAATGTTTGCTTCCAGTCACAGGAAGGAGAGCTGGATAAACAGGTATGAAATCAGAAAAGAAAAGCCTCTGGGAAGTGCATTAAATATTTAAGAAGGATGCTACCGTTAATAGCATTAAATACATACTAAGGTTAAGAAGGCTGAGAAGCCAAGCTTTGTCTAAGATTCTTATGCAGTGCCCCTCACCTGTGCAGAGGCAGGGAGCACTGGCAATTCTAGAAAAAGGCAGAAAACCCCAGAGTTTGCATTGGCAGAGACAGGAGGTACTTATTTTATGATTCATGACATTACTTCAGAGTTGTGCTGACTTCAGCTGTTATAGTAACAGCACTCATCAGTAAGTGAAGCCTCTCGGGGAATGTGGGCTGGCTGTAATGTTCATCTCCCAGAAGGGGAAGCAAGCAGCAGTTGCACAAATATCCCCTGTGAAATGCCAAGGGCACTGGAAACCTCTACAGAGCATCAAAAACTTTTCTGTAACAGAGCCATACAACTATCAAATGACAGAAAAGCTCCCCAGAATTGCCTGAATGAAGATTTAACAAGTTTTCTGCAGCATTTTAGCATGATCTCTTTTGAATTTCATTTAATATATTCTTTTTTCTGAGAGAAAATGTCACTGAAGAGGCAGAAGGCTGTTTCCATCTCTCACCATCATTTCCAGTAGTCAGTGTTCATTTACATGAATAGAGAATACCAAGAAAGTGTAAGAAAGTGACAAGCAGCTGATGCAGCAGAAGTGTCCCATGCTCCCAGTCTCCCAGTGCTGCCCAGTTCAGGGCCTATAGGGAGAGCACAGCCTAGGAACCAAATTCTCCTATGAATAATATTGCTACCACCCATTCTGCTTTTATTTTTCTCCTTCAAAATATCAAAAAAATCTTACAAATAATCATCCAAAACTTAGCTGCCCCTCAAAGTGCCCTCAAGCTAATGGAAACAAAGTGCTGTAGCAGTTTGCTATGTGGACTGCAACTGATAAGAGCCTAAAGATCAACAGGGCTGCAACCTACCTCAATTCAGTGATTCCAAATTCCTTGTTAGAAGACAGACGTGGAAAACCACTACTTACACAAGTTCATGACTCAGGTGTTCAAGCCACCACATAATGTTTCAAACTTCAGCTCCAGGTGTGAAAAGAGTGGAATTTCATCTGCTGAAGTGTGCTTCTTTGTCTCCAAACTGATGGTTCTTCCTTTGCTGAGGACAGTCAGTGTCTGGCTGTGCCTACAAGTCATGTCTTTGACTTTGGGGCTTGGGCACACCAGCCCTCTTTTAGGAATTGACTCTGCTGAAAAAGAATATACTGCAAGGCTTTGGTTTCTTTATACATTCTTTATGCATGAATTAAGCAGCAGGATGGTCAGTTCATTCCCACAGAAAAAACCCTTAAAGCCTTTTCCAACCCATTTAACTCCAGCTGCTCTTTCAAGAAGCCTGTGCTTGGCTTGACAGATGTTTCTTCACTTACCTCCATGTTGGCACAGGGTCAGAGGTGGAAATCACCATCATCCATGCAAGAGTCCCAGTGTGATCCCTGCTTCCTGGAACAGGTTAGCAGCAAACACCAAGACAGCTATCCTGGATCCATGGACACATTACCATGGCACTTTCTGAGCTGCCACTCTCCCTACCCCAAATGTGAGTTTGTTGTTTTTCCTGCAATATCAGAAGTGGGTGAATGTTTTGGGATAACATTACAGACCAAGAAGGGGGTTGTTCTGCTTTGGTAGAACTTCATCTTCTTCCCCAGGTGAAAAATGCAGGCTGACAGTATCTTCCACTCACCATTTCTAAGCTGACTGCTTGGCACTTTCACTTTCACTCTGGTAGATCCAGAACAGTTTTTCTGCAGTAAGAAAAAGCAGTTCAATGCCAGGACAAACAAGGCTTTACATGCAGCCTGACGGAGAACTGGCTGACATCCAGCACTGAATGACAGCATGTTAGAAACTGCCCTTCGTGAAATTCTCTTCTGTTCTCCCTGCCCTTCCCTAGCCCAGCACCAGGAGCGGTGGGACCTCCTGGCCAGGGTTTGCTGCCCTGTGGCTCTGAAATCAGACTGAGTGCACACTGCCTGCAAACCAAGGTGGGGGTAAAAAAGCAAGTTGCTACTGTGATGGTCACCGATTGCACGATTATGTATCCGTGGATGGCATCGTTGGGATAATCAGTTTTGCGCTGAAGCCAGCGCAGAACACGACCTGAGTTGCTTGTCGCACCCTCAGCCAGAGGCGGGTCGCACCTCGGGAGTCTGGAGCAGAGACCGCCACAAAGAGCGGCGCGGGTGAACCCCGGCCCCGCGCCAGAGCACCCCGGGCACCCTGTCTGCAGCCAGGCCGGGCCGGGCCGTGCCGGGCCGTGCCGTGCCACCCCGGGGCGGGGGGTAACCGGTCCCGGGCCGTACCGGGCCGTGCGGCGCTGCGGGCCGCCGCCGCCAGGGGCCGCCGGCGGTGCCGGCCGCGCTCGGAGCGCCGGCGCTGCGGCGGGGCCGCCCGTGTTCGCCTCGCCGCGGGGAGCTCCCCCTGGGGCCGCTCGGCAGCGCGGGCAGGGGGGATGCGCGGCGGGGCGGCACGGGCACAGCTCCGCCGCCGGGGCCAGCGTCCCCTCCGGGACAGCGGCGGCCGCGGCCGCCCACACCTGGCGGCGGCCCTGGGACCGGGATCGGGCCGGAGCGGAGGTACGCACCGCGCCGGGTGCGGGAGGGGGGCTGGCGGGCCCCCTGAGCCCACGCCGCAGCGGGAGGGCAAGGCCGGGCCGCCGGAGCCGCTCCGTCCCGGTTGTCCCCGGGGGCACTGCCCGCACCGCTCCGGCCGCGCCGGATGGGGCCATGGAGCGGTGGCCGCGAGGACGTCACGGCTGCGGGGTTGCCTCAGGTGATCCGCACTCGCGCCATTTCACTGGGCACCGCGGGCGAGGGTGTGTCTGGGAATGGAATTTGACCCCCTGACACACCCTCGATCGATTAAATCATCCCACCAAGTCCCTGACCTTTCGCACGCTCCTCATCCCCAGAGGCACGAAGCGCACGCAAGGGTTTGTCCCCACAGGGGAGGGCAGGGCTGGTGCTCTCGGGCAGGAGCGGGCAGGGATGGTGTGAGCCCGGCGGCCACACGCAAATCCGGTCACTGTGCGAGCTGCGAGACAGCGGCGGGCTGAGGTGGAGCAGGAGGAGTTAGTCAGGGGCTGAGTCACGATTGGGTTCGCCCCCGGCAAGCCTGTATTTTCCTGTTTGCCTCTGCTCTACAGTCTGACGAGTGTTCCGATTTAACCTCCTTTACTTTTTTGCCAGGGATGACATCTAAGGATGCTCCAGGTGAAGCTAATAGTAACTGGAGATGACTTTGGCTATTGTCCTCGGAGAAACCAAGGAATCGTGGACTGTTTCCTGGCTGGTGCGATATCTAACGTATCCCTTCTAGTCAACGGAAGTGGTGCAGCAGATGCAGCCAAGCTGGCAAGGAGGTAAGCAGTTACTTTCTTTAGCTCCTTTGTGGACAGCCTCCACAGAAAACCAAGCCTGGAAAATTTAGTATTTTGCAGCCCAAGAATAAACACTGTATCATAGCTCAGGTTGGTATAAGAAAACTGGATTCAGACACATTTGCTAATACTCTTCATAGTAAAACCAGTGGTCTGCCAACCATAATGGTCTCAACCATACCCATAATGGTCTCTCTCTAGTATTAGCCCCTGCACTTTTTTTCGTCCTCAGGACAGAAGCCAATTCCACTATTTGACTAATAGAATTTAGGTTTGTTAGACTTTCTCTTCTCACACTTCTAAAAGATGCATCATCAAAATGAAAGTACATATTATTCACTCAGACCAATCTGCTACCCCTAAAACTATTAGAGCATAAAAGCACAAATCTTTAAATCACATTTAATTTGATCCATTTCATCCAGGCTGAACACAAGGTCAGCCAGGCTCATTGCAGAATCAGGGAAAGGTGTGATTCTGCAAGGGCTTATTTATAAATCTGGGCAGTGGAAAACTTGATTTTTTTTTCCCACCCCATAAACCTTTTTATAAAAACATGTCAATATTTCTATTAATTCTAAATTTGATAAATACATCTGTAAAAAATGCATATATAAAGAAAGGGACAATACCTTGTATATACCACCTTTACTTCTTCACCAACTTCATAGGCTGCTGGCAGTTAGCTCTGCAGCAGATCAAATACTATGTGGCAGTCTCATGGACTAGTCCAGCAAATCCTTTAGTAGGAAGCATTATTTGTATTTAAGCGGTAAAACCCAGCTAATGCTGCAGCTCCAGTGTGGGCAGGCACTTGGAAGCAGGAGTATGTCCTGAAAGAGAGAACATCAGGGTTGAGAAACAATATGGGAAAGCAGCAAAGGAAAGGACCTGTACTGGTACTAAATAAACTGAGACTTTATGCTTAAAATGCAGCTGATATAGGGGGAGGGTTTCATGAGAGTCCTGCTGTTCTTGTTCTCCTCGAGCCCCTCCTCTCAATTCGCTGTGGTTTTAGGGGCACTTGGAAATTGCTTGCAGATTCTTTGGTGTGAGGTAGTGGAGGAAAGCCAGGGTGTGGTGTTAGCAGCAAACTGGTTTGTTAAAAAGGCTGGAGATTTCACACAAACATGGGGAGAGGAACTGCCTGGGAATGAGACGGGGAGGGGCACAACACTATTGAGATTCCTAAAGTCCTATTAGTAAATGAAACACAAACCACAGAGATACAGCCAGCACATCTCTCAGACACAGAGGCTCTGTGAAACCCTTTAAACCCCAGTGGTCTGGTAATGTTGTCAGCTATTTTAGCCATGGTATTTAGCAGGCTTTTAAAATAGAATCCACCTGGCCTCATTTCTATAGCCAGGAAGTAGGCCATGTAATCAGGGGTTTAAAAAGCATCTTTGAATCCAAGTCATGACACTTGTGCTGGCAGCTGATATGGGTGTGAAAAACCAGTTTGGAGGGCAGGGGACAGCAGAAGCTGCAGCCTGCTGCTACAATTTGACTTTTTTTTGGGGGGGGGGAGGGGGAATTTAATTTTGAATTGTCAATGTGAATGAAATGGATTTAAATCTATTTCTGAGCATATAAGCAGGGTGACTTTGGGAACATCTGCCAGCACTGAAGATCAACAGCCCTTGTTCTACAGTTCCTCATTTGTGTAACTCTCTGCAGGTGTATTCAGCCCTACCCAGACATGGGAGGAACATTAGCAGGTGTGGGGAAGAGGGTTCCTCATGTTCTAATGCAAGCCCAGCTACAGCTGCTGCTAATTGGCACCTGGGTGTGTAAACAAACTCCTGTGTCACCCCTGAGATATTTGTTCTGTCATAAAGGCTGATGCAAACTCTTTCTACACAGATGTCAAATAGGTCAGACTTACTAGAAATGTCATTGAATCCTCCTGATCTTGTGGTGCAAAAATGGGAAAGTATCACTTACTTGACTGCCTTGCCAATATTATTCCCTCTTCCTCCTGATTGGGGTCTCCATCTCCCATCCCACTGTAAATATTGAGGCTTTTTGTTTTATGGGATGAAAGTCTGCCTGGGGTTTTTTTTTTTTTCCCTTCCCTTTTTTACCTCCCCCTATTCAGCATTTACCAGTGGTGTAAGCAGGAAGAGTGGACCTATCCCCACCTGGGAGAAGAGGCTTGAAGCAAGTAGCTTGTTCTTTCCTAGGGCACATTCCAGTGCTGTGGAATTTGGTGTTTTACACAGATGGTGCCAGGATTGTCAGAGTGATGGACTGCTTCTGTGGCTTCTTGATAAACTGTCTATGACACGGTTGCTTGTCACTGCAACTCTTAAGCTCTCACTCCTCACCTGGTTTTCAGTTAATTGGACACAGGCAAAGCTAATTAATAACTAGACAACTTTTCCTTCCTAAGCACCTCATGCTGCCCTACAATGTTAGGACTCAGCATCCTTCAGAAAGGAACACAGTCCCTCTGAAATTTCTGTCTTCCTTTCATTTTCACAATAATTCTGTGGGTTTCTGGGTATACCATCTGTTGCCTTGAGTTTTGATTAGAAGCCTTGGCAGACATGTGATGACAGTCAGCAGATCTTTGTATCAGCTCTAACACAAGCCAACTTCAGAAGAGTGGAACCAAGCAGTAAATAATACACCTTCCTTAACATTCAGCCTCAGGATCTTGGGCTTTCCTCTTTCACTGCCACAACTGGGCTGAAGGAAGGGGCACACTACACTCACTTCTGACAACAGAGAACTTTCAGCAGAGGTCTGATCCATCACCAAATGACAAACCTATTGATAGCATCTGCCAGAGCAGAACATAACCAGAGCAGCAGGTGGGAGAACAGACTGCCATTGTGGGTTGAGGGTTTTTTCAGTAACTCAAAACTTTTCTCTTTATGGGGCCTTGACTGACTGTGATTTCCTGCTTATCCAAAAAATATAATCTCAATTTTCTACTCAACAGGCCCTACCTTGAAGTCAGCCAGACTTCCTGGTGATTTTTCCAGAACCTTTCCCAGAAATTGGAAGGGTTATTTTGTAATCTGAAATGAAGAGATGCCTTAATTTTTCCTCAGAAATATGGAGATAGAAGTAGAAACACCTAAGACAGTTTGCTGCCATATCCCCCCCACCCCCTCCCCTTTATAGCAAACAGCTCAGGTGTCACTGAGCCTTAGGACTCTTTTCCACTAGATTGTGTCCAAATAGCTGATGGACAGTGACATATTTTAGAACACAACCTCAGTCTTCCTGGGTGTTTTTTTGCAGTTTAAATGCTGAACATCAGCCAAAGCCCCTGCAACATCTGGGTACATTTAACAGAAGAATCTAACAAAGCCACATTTAATTGTTCTCAATGTTTTCACTTCCGTTCCCATCAACACTAATTGCAAAATGTGTGCAAATTGTGACTTAATTCTGACCCTCCCAGTCAACATCTGACTAATCTAGAAATCTCTCATGCTTTCTTGTCACCCTTTTATGTGACTGTTAATCACACAGCAGACAGTTCCACTGCTGAACTGTTTGGATAGGGGTGGGACCCAATCTGAAGCCTTACACTAGCATCCCAGATCATATTGACTTTACTGGCAACAACACATTTTGCTGAAATAAGGCTACAGGCACAGGAGCTGCACTTGATACAAAGATGTAATTACAACAGAAACTCAGGTCCCTAAGCTATGTTACAGCACCAGTTCTTAACACTGCAGAGGCTTTACAGCATTTCTGGCAGAAGAAGTAAGTGCTTAGCAGCAGTAGAGCAAGAAAAGATGGTATTTGATGAGAGGCAGATATTACTGAATGGTGAAAATGTGTGTGGAAATATGCAAATGCCAACATGAGAAACTAAGAAGTGCACATTTTTGCTCAAAGCCTTGCTTTGTCTGGCTTCAGACACTTGGGTGTGTACTGAAGCGAGATGTTTAGATACAGATATTTACATGAGGCTCTGACTTGGATCACACTTGGGCTGAAACCTGATGATCAGCAATTTCCCGGACGATACAAACAGGATGTTGAAGGTGGGATCTGTTTACCCATCAAGGGAAAAAGGGTAAAGTGCCACACTTATGCCACAGCATGCAGCCTTCAGCAAGGCATTTTGGACTGATTTGCTTGGCAAATCTTACAATTCCCACAGCCATTGCAACTGCTCCCAGGAGCACACCGAGTCCCATAGCATGGCCAGGCAGGACCCAGGACACTGTTACTCATCCACCGAGCTCAGAGTGACTCAGTGTAGTAACCATCTCCAGGGTCCCTTTGCTGCCAAGGGTGTGAATGAACAGGGATTGCAGCTGCACGTTGCCTCAGCAGAGACATTTGTTCAGAGCACTTGTGTGGCAAAACAAGCAACTACTTGAAAAGGAAGCAGTTTAACTGATTTTATTTCCTCTCACTTTGATAACTGGACTGTGCTTGCTGACTCAGAAATCTTTCCAGGGTGAATTCTTTCTTGCTCCTTGTAGCACTTGTTGTAAGGCTATCTCCTCCTGCATAACCCCATTTCCCCCCTCACCTCTACAGGGGATGCTGAGAAGAGAACCACAGAGTCAGGTAACAGCCAATTTCAGTGCAAGCAGCTCATGAGTGGATTAGCCTCAGTGACCTGAACCTCTTCTGTCCAAGTTGCCAGGTGGCTCCTGCTGTAGGAGCACACACCTGTAGCCACTGTCCTGTGGCTTTATCAGGAATGAACTGAACCCCTCTGCTAAATCCTGCTTCACATCTCTGCATTCCCCGGGGCACCGGGACAGACTTGCAAACACAGGCAGGAGCCTCTCCAAACAGATTGGAAGTGTAATTGAAGATTAAAACAGTCACCAAAAAGAATTTACAGACACCAAGTAGATTCTTCACATGGGTTTGTTTTGGCAATGATAGCTGTATTCAGAAACTAAACCATTGCCTGAAGCCCAGTGGCAATCCTTTTATTTTGTATCTCCTGTGAGCAATTAGCAGTTAGTGACCAGCAGGGCTCACCCTGTCCCGCCTGGAAAGGGCTTGGACAGAGGAGAGGGTATGAGGCCAAACCCACAACAGCTGATCTTTGGTCCCAGGGCAGCATCACATGCTGTATAAGCTGCTTGAGCTGCTGGTCTCTGCTTCAGTATTTCAGCCGACAAATTAGCAGATATTTTACAGCCTTTGAAAAGATGTGGGCAACTACAAAGTATGTTTGTGTAGCAGAAACAATTATCTGCACTCTGAAAAATGGGCCCTTTCAGGATATTCCTGCACCTTGACTTTTCTCCCTGCTAGCTTGCAGCAGAACTCTGCTCTCCCCACTGAACTGTCTTCCTTCCCATATCCTTACAACCATCCCAGCATGCCTTCTTCTGTACACCTCCCACAGATGAATATTTCTGAACAAGTTTCTCACATGCTGCATTTTGAGTTTTGCTTTCAGTCCCTGTATCCCAGAGCCATTAAACATGAGCAACTCCTCTGCAGACACCTCAGCACGCGTGGTCTGTCAGCCCAGGACTGACTTCACGTGAAAACTATTAAGATATTCAGCTGGTGTTAGGCAAAGCTCTGAAACATGCTCTAATGTTACAGTCAGAGTCTCCTCTTACCCGAGGACAAGGCCAGCTCTTTCTGCACTTCCACATTCTGCACATTCCCCAGCTCTGGGGCTGGGCTGGGCTCTGTCGAGGAGCTGCTCTCGTGTTCCCCAGTGCAGCCCTTGGCTCCTTGGTGTCCCACACCTGTTGGAGGGACTTGCCTTCTCCTGGAAATAGCTTCCCTCACAGCATTTGAGGCATTGCACAATTGGAGGCAGTTCATTTGATGCTTCTGGGAGACAACACTGAGAGGCTCAGCTGTTCATTTCTTGCCCTCCCACAACACGAGAAAGAGAGTACTCAACAAAAAAAGTCCATCTGCTGATTCATGGTAACACATGAATCCTTTTTTTCTTGCAAACAGTGCTGGCTGTGGTACAAATAATACTCCAGCTGATGCAGTCAAGGGCTTCCCAGAGACATGATAAAGAATCTGGGATGGACTTCTAAAAGACAACCAAAACAAAACCACAGCTTACCCTCTGCCTTTGGGCTCATGCAGGGTGCCCAGCAGGTCGCAGGATGGAGGGGAAGCTCTCCTGCCACAGCACCCCTTCTGCACTGTAGCTGCCTCCTGCCTTGCCCTGCAGCCTGTCACCCACAACGACACACCTCCCACTTCTTGTGTTAGCCAGGAGCTGGTGTGCACAGGTGCTCAGCTCCCAGCTGTGATTAACACTTATCATCAGTGAAACAATCAGGCCCTGCTGCACAGAAATCACCAGATCAGAAAAGCCAGAGACGACCTTTTTCTCCACAACCTGTTTTGCTCCATTAAACCAACATTCAAGCTCCTAATCACACACTGGATGCATTTTGTACCACAGACCTGTGCATACAACTTGAGTCCTAACATTTATGTCTTTGAGAAGTATCTAGCAACTGACTGCACCATCTACCTGGATCACAAGACATGGAAGAGCTAGGAAAAAAAAGACTTTCAGTCCTGCAAGGGCCAAAGCCTTAGGACCTGAAGGAGCTAAATTACTCTGACTTGGTCCAATCCATCCACAGTCCTATCTCCAGTGAGTTGGTGCTTCACCAGTCAGCTTCAGAAACCAGACAGAAGGAGAACTTGTTTTTGCACACTTTGTAAATGGAGATTGCTTTTGTTTTCCTCCTTGTGGCACAAGGGCTGTACCAGGGACAGACCACACCTAGTTTTAGCAGTTCCATGCAGAAGTTCCAAGAAGGATTTAAAGCATCACAGACTTGTTGCCTTGAAATTCACTCTACACCATGACTCAGACTGGGCAGCACAGATGGAACATTGCAGTTCTGTCATCTACTTGCTGGGTCAGCCAGAGGCCACGGGTTGTCTTGGAAATAGTTTCAAAGCATCATTTTGGCTTCTGATTCTGAGGATTTCCAGAAATGCTAATGAGACCCAGCACAAATCCAAGCATGCACAATTCCTGTTCTCATTGTAGGGGAATCCACAGCACAGACCAAGAAGGAAACACCAGCAGCCTGCTAAGCTCTGTGGCTGAGGGGAGCTACATCAGCTCCATAGTTCCTTTTTTTTTTAAACATTACAGAGTGCAACTGGTTAATCAATCATACCCCTAGGATTCCTTAGCAAGGCTCTATACTTCACTGTGGTCCTCCCTGCACTAATCCTTCTTTGGCTGTGCCAGGGAGATGCTGCTCTGTACAGCTCAGCCTTGTCACTCACTGAGTGATTGCTCCAGAAGACAGAAGCTTGGCCACTGCAGGCAATTCCAGCTGCAGCCCCTTGGACCAGGAAATCCTTAAACTCAGACAGTATTTACACCTGTAGCCTGTGCTGTTGCCATAACAGCTGCCTTGGGCACTGTTTGTATAGAAATGACTGAATTCTACTTAATGGCAGCTTTAGGAGTTGTCAAGTAAAACTCAAATGTCTCATAAATGTACTGTCTTTAACAGGGTGAACAACTCAAGGGGATGCCTAGCAAAGGCTAATGAAGTGCTTTAGAAAAGGCTTCAAGGTCTGGATTTTTCTGTTAGCTACCAGTGACTGCAGTTACTGGGGTGCAGTTACAGCATTTAACCCAAGATACCTTGTGCTGTGAGCCAGGGTGGGAGCAGAGTCTGGCCCTGGGCAGAATGCACAGGGTGATCACCTGGAGTTGTTCTGCTTTGGCTGGGGTCACTCCACTTTCCTTTCTGGCAGAGCAGAGGGACAGGATGTACTCCAGTGAGCACAGCAACACCTCTGAGATCAGTTGAGTTATTACACTTAAATCTCCCCCTCTTTGGCCACGGTCAGGGGGTGCAAAGCTTAGCAGATATTGCGTTTTGTTACAGATACAACATCCCAATAGGCCTGCATGCCAACCTCTCCGAGGGCTCCCCTGTATGTGAAGTGCTCAAGACAAATTCATCTCTGCTCAACCAAGATGGATTCTTCCATGGAAAAATGGGATTCAGAACAGCTCTATCGAAAGGTCTCCTGAATATGTCAGAGGTAAGAGAAAGCCACGTACAGCTGTACAACTTGCTTCCCTGGTACAGATCAGCCTGCACATATCCCAGCATGTAACAGCTGAGGACCTTTCCCAGATCCAAGCTGTGAGGATGCTTAGAGATCCTTAGAGATGCTTAGAATCCTGCCTGTGCAGCTTGAACTGGCTTTTAGGTCCTGGGCCTCATTCTGCCAAATGCTCTGCAGCCTTTGAGAACACATTCAGTGCCAGCATACACAGTTAACTGTTTATCTGAGGGGGCAGAAGGGGCATTGGAACAGGTATTTACAAAGAACCTAGAGATCAGTAAAGAGCAAATAACAGAAAAGTCCTAAGTAGGCAGCAGGTTTTCATCAGCTTGTGAGAGGTTTTGATCCTCTTAGGGAGATGGCTGGTTTTGCCCTCTGAACAAGGATGAGCACATTCAGATGATCACAACTGTGTTCATTTTAAACAGAAATGAGTGTTCAAATATCCTATGTATTTAGAACATTCCAGTATCAGCACCATCCCCATAAGCAGTACTACAATGAGCCCCACGCCCAGGGGAGGCTCTGGGCAGCCCAGCAGTGCTGCACATCCCTGTACAACCAAAGCACCTGCTGCTCCCAGGACCAGGTCCTGACTCCTGCCCAGTGAGGTCCCAGCAGCCCCATCACTCCCCTGCCCTCAGCCTCTGCCAGATATTGCTCTGATTCTTTTCTGCTGTGCAGGTGAAGCAGGAGCTAAAGGCCCAGGTGGAGCTGTTCCATGAGCTGACAGGTCACCTACCTCCTCACATGGATGGGCACCAGCATGTCCACGTTCTCCCAGGTAAGAAGGAAATCCTCTTCCTCCCAGTGCCAAGCAGGTTAGAGAGGCAGAGAGGCAGCTCAGAGAAGACTCCCCTGCCACAGCTGCCTGTATGGGCAATAAAACCCAGCATAAGACACCTGCTGGCAGTTGCAGTTTGAGCGTTCCCACCTGACCCTACAGTCCTACCCAGGCCCAAACTCTCTGCTTGGAGCCCTGGGTCTTCCCATAGCAGCACCAGGGCATTAATGGCACAAATAGCCTAGGTTACACCTTTTCTTCCAAGGACCAATAATTCTCCTCAGCATCCTAATTCCATGTTCTCACCCACACTGAAGGAGGCAGACCAAAGCCTGGCAGGCTGACCAGTTTAAACTATTGGAGCTCGCAACAGCTGGTGACTCTTCCAGATGCTACAAGAACTCCATTTCCCACCAGAGTCCCTGCTTGCAGGCGTCAGCTTTAGAGAGCAAGGATCTTTTGTTTTTGTTTTGTTCTTGTTTTGCAAACAAGGTCATTGTGGTACACAGAAGAATGACAAGGCACTTACAGCAGATGTTGAGGGACAAACGTTTCCAGTGTAGAAGGTGACGCCCATACAGATGAAGAAAACTATTTCAAGCAGAAGATAAACCAAATGGAATTTTATTTTGTTAAACACAAAAGGAAAGCAGCCTCTGCGCTAACAATTTTTAGGGAGCACAAGGAGCTGGTTATCCAACTCCTGACTGCAGTCTCTGGTTTTGCTTACAGAGGTCAGGCATGTATTTGCAGAGGTGTTAGAGGAATATGGGATTAAGTACACACGTGTCCCAATAGAGCCAGGCCTTCATAACTGTGACTGGATTCCACCATCCCTGATGGACTTTTACCTGGGAGTAGAAGAAGATTCTTTTAACACAGTGGATGTGTTTACAAAGCATGGAATAAGGTAAGACAGGTATCACTCATCCTTTTTTTTTTTTTTTTTTTTTGTAGTAAAACGTTAAGATTTTATCAGTTCCTGACAGTATCTTTCAAAAATGGAACACCACCTTTCTCTTCCCTCTTAGGCCTTAGAAGTTCAGGAGGAGCACAAAAGTGCCGAGGGCACAAGGGCTTAGGAAGTTTTGTTTGAACAGAGATGAGTCACTTTCCACTTGAAAGGGAATGTTCTTTTCAGGATATGCTTCTCAGCCTTCCTAGTGAAGCTGCATCAGCCTGGCATCTGGAATGTCAGGAGAAATGCTGCATCAACGCTGGAATTTTTAACAGCATCATCTCAGGAAAGTTTTCAAGAACTAACTTTTCATCTTCCTGGTGTAGTAGAGAGAGGGTTTTAAGTAGCAGGAAAGAGACTAATTAGAAGCAAGTACATATAAAGGAGAAGCAAGAAGCTCTGAGAGCTGGCAGTACCACAGCTGGTGATCACTACTCTAAGCAAAGAGCCTTGTCAGTGTCCTGCATCTCAGGGGCCAAACCCGGAAAGCTCAGCTATTCCCCCAGTAAAATCGTTCTCTCAAAAGCTTGGACAGTATTTTATGGATTAAAGGCCTTTCACCTGAGACCCTTGCAGTCACCTGTCCTTTGGAGTAGGTTTCATTACTTCCTCAGACCACTGGAAACGTCATTTTCTGGGAAATTTTTTTTTTTTTTTTTTTTTTTGGTATCAGTTGTTCTGAGCACCAAGCAGCAGGCTGGCATTTCTCTCTTCTCAAGAAGAGCCAAGCTGGGCTCTTCTGGGATCATTCAGGTAAAGACTCCAGCCTTGATTTCTTCCAAAACCATTGTCATTCTGCCCTCCCATGCACTTGCTCAGCACTCCTGGACTCTTACAAGCCACACTTAGAAGTGGCATTTGCAGCCAGACTTGAACAAAGAGTTGTGTGAAGCTACTAAGAAGCAGCGTGTAGGTGTTGTCCTCCAGGAGTAACATTTTGTCCTGTTATTATGGCTCTTTGATACATTCTGGCAGAGGGCTTCTTTAGCTGGGAGGTTTCCTTTTTATTTCAGTTACTTTTGTGTCTACTTCGCTGAGGTTTATTATTCAGCCTTAAGTTGTTTCGATAGTGTGGCATTGCTCAGATTAGTGCTGCTCTTCTCTGTTGGGAAAATAAAAGGCACCTGTAAGCTCAGACGTACCAAACACCCCATGTGCTGTGACATGGTACATGTCAATACTGTCCCAGCAGCAGTGCTGGGGCTTGCTGTCCCTGCAGAACTGCTGCTTGAAATAGGATCCTGGTTTCAATAAGGGAAGCTTCTGGGTTTGCTTTTGCTTATAGTTCAAAGTTTTAAAAGCCTCCTCCCCCTTTTCTATCTTAAATTTTAGGTAAATTTAGATTCCTAATCCCTTGGACATAACACAGTTCTCTACCTACATCTTTAGCATTAATCCCAGTGTTCCCTCCTCTGGCTCCAGGTGGCCAGACATTTACATAGGCCTGAGCACCATGGGCAGGAACATGTCTGTCAGCAGCATCCGGAGTGCCATCGACGCCGCCATCCTGGAGCTCACGGCCAAGGCACCGCAGAGCAGGACAGTGACAATCGAACTGATGGTGCACCCAGGGTACCCCAGTGTGCCCCCGGTTGGCGGCTGTGGGGAAGGACCGGATGATTTCTCTCAGTCCTGGGAGCGCCTCCACGAACTCCAGACGTTAATTAAGCCGGAGCTGCAGAGCCATTACAAAAGCAGGAACATTCAGCTGTGTTCATTCAAAGATCTCTAAATAAATGAGCATCCATCCATCCATCCATCCATCCATCCATCTATCCACTGCAGACAGGCAGTTGCTACTGTCCAGAGAAGCCACATCACTGTTATCAGTGTCATAGGCCCTGGTACAGCTCACAGGAGCTGTGAACAGCCTGGCAATGGACACCACCACCCTATCATAAGCAGCTGCAGGTAGTGCCCCAGAGCCTCAGCTGCCAGTTTTAAGGCCACAATATCTGCTCTGAAAGTGCCAAACCCATTCTATGACACCCCCTCCACACCACCCCAGTGCAGCACACGCTCCCAGGGCTCAGCTCCTGTCAACAAAAGAGCAGCACAGATACGCTTGGCTGTGAGACACTTTGCTGCACAGCACCCTGAGGGGCCTGATCATCTCTCTTTTCAGACTTAATAGCAAAACAAGAAACGTGCTGGGGAGTGGGTGCTGTTTTGGAGCAGCCATTTGGTGTAGGTCACCCACAGGAGGCCTGGACACCTTCAGCATTTGGTTTTCTGAAAGCACTCAGTCCCTGCCCCTCCACTCGTACCTGCTCACCTATGGTGAGGGGTGCAGGGACATGTCACCCTCAGAGCCTTCCTCTGGTCCCAGCAGTCAGGTCACACGTGGCCCAGGGGGGTGTGCATCCACCTCCCAGGAGCCACCTCAGCCGGCAGGAATTGTGTCTCTGCCTGTTTACATTGCCTCTTGGCATTAAGCCCCCCATGGAAAGTAACATCAGCCGCAGCCCTTTTGGAAAGGCTTCTTATTTTTTGGATGACTTTGCAGGAGCAGCAACTGTTGACCCATCTGCTATTTCAGTAATTGCTGCGTTTGAGAGCTGCAGCAACTGCTCCTGCGCCACCCACTGCCCCTCGGGACAACCACGAGCTGTGCCAGCCACGAGCACGGCTGCGAATAGAGAAGGTCCCTGTATTTGTCCCTTTTGCCCCTGTCACCAAAGCATTTGAACTCCAACAAGCCCCAGCAATGCTGATATGTTCTTAACTGCACCCCTGTCCTGCCTGTAGGACTTTCACATGGGGAAAAATTATTTTAGATTGTTTGTGCTCTTTTTCTGCACAAGAGTGATCTGTTTAACATAATCGGTTAACCATGTTTTTTAATATTCAAAATGTCAGTATGATCATCATTCTTTTAAATGAAAAAATAAACTCAGGCCTTTTCTATTGCAAAGCTTCAGGAGGCTTTTGGGTTTGGTCACAGCTGGTGAGTGAACTAAACCCACTCACCTGTCTGCTCCCACAGCGCTGGAAGGGCCTTCCTTTCTATCATTAATGGGAACCATCTGACCTGTCCTACACGTCTGAGGAAGCTTTGCCCTGTACAAATAGGAATAACATCAAGGATGCTGTAGAAAGTATTTTTCCCGATTCTTTCCTCAATTATAGAAAATGACTTAGATGCCTGAGCCGGGTCAGAGCAGGGCAGGTGTCACCCCGCGGCTGACTCGGCCCCGGAGCCACTCCTGCCGGGGGACACCGCGACAGACCCGCGCCGGAGCGCTCGCACCCACCAGCGCCACCCCGCGCCCGCCGCGCCTCACTGCAGCCGGTGCCGGAACGCAGAGCTCCCCCGGTTATGGAATTCTCACCGAATTCTTATGGATACTTTTAAACCTTCTTATAAACGTTTAAATTGCTCCATGTTCTAACCGCTGAACTGGCTCTGATCGCACCCGTCAGGACGTTACACACCTGTGGAATTTTGGATGCATTTCCTGGCAGCTGAGTGCTGCACACCCGAGGGCAGCCTTATGCAAGCACTGTACTGTGAACAAAAAATGGGTTTTGTAAATTCTGTATTTTAAATGAAGAGCATTAAACCCCAAATTTCCGTTTAATTAGATAAATGAATAAAGAACTACTAAAAAGCTACTAAATAGGGAACCTCTCACTTTGGTAAAACATAGGGAGATAAGGAAATTTGTCAGTGGTTCTGTGAAAGCTTTAAAGACAACCCAAGTTCAAATTAAACACTACTACAGTCCCAGTTAACCCGCAGACCTCTGTGAAAATAAAACCATGCCACAAAGCCGTTGAGAGCAATTTTTATTAGGGTAGCAGAATGGACTTGCAGAAAGCCTATACCAGTACTCCTGGGTGTAGTTTCACCAGTGCGCTGCTTTTATTGTGGATGTTCAACTGCACATTAGAATTCAGCATGGCTTAGGGAACCAGAGAGGACAAGAGCTTGATTTCCTGAGTTTTCATAGGACTTCGCACTTGGATTTCTTCTCCTCAGCCTTCAGCCACACAGGTGCTGGATCCCTTTGTTCAGAGGCTGCCCCAGACACACCGCCAGCACTTTGATTACACATCTCGCAGTTTAGCAGTTGGACTATGAAGAACACACCAAGAGAACTGATAGCAAGATCTGTCTTCTGTGTGACCTCTGCAGCTGGAATGGGAACGGCTGGTGCGGCGCTGCCGGAGCTCCTGGAATCACACAGCCCCTCCGTCCCTTCCACGGCATCCAGGTCACAGCGAGGCAGACAGACGCAGTCTTTGACCTGAGAGGCTTTACAACCACAGAGTAACTATTGAGTAGCAACGAGGGCAGCAAACTAGTGCTACAGTTTTTTTTCAAATAAAATTTAGAGAATGGTAAGTTTCCATGCCAACAGACATGATCAAAGGTACAGTGACTCAGGTGATGCAGAAGTTACACACTTCGGTTTGACAGATAATTTGGCATTATTTTATTATGAATCCGAGTGAGCGTGAACGAAACAAAATCAGTACCAACTTTCTGCAAATGAAGACACAAAGATGTGAAAATTTGGTAATAGTGCTCTCACAAGCCTGAAAACACTTAGGAAATGCAAGTTTCCGTAAATAAGGTGAATGTGGTTTAACTTTATTTACCTGCCAAAGAATCTGTCTAAGAACACTTAAACATAAAATTTCTTAGCTCCCTAACTTATAAAAAAATTTACTTTCAACAGAGGTGAGGTACTGGGCTGTCATTGTTTACACTAAATCATAAATGAAAGCTGGAGAGGAGGGATGAATGAGGAAATAGCAAATACACAAGACATTAAAACCAAGAGAGACCTACCGCTTGACACACTAGTTCTGAAAGGTTGCAAAGGCAGAGGCTGTATTAAAACTGAATTTAGGAGTAGAGGCAACCACCCAGGTGTCAGGGGCTTTTTAACTCAGCTTCCTGCACATCAAAATGATATGTGCTCCCAGATACTGATGGATTTCTGGCGATAATCCATTCACTCAGTAGCAGACCCCAGCTGGAGAAGGGGAGACAGCAGGTTGACTGTGTGGCAGTTTGACTGTGGAGCTACGATCACACTCTGGGCCAGGGATGAGAGGCAGGCGGAAGCAGCAGAGACACAGCAAAGGAGGCTCAGCTCTGAACAGAAAGGGCTCCTTCCTTCAGCATGCGCAGGAGTGTCCCGGGGCTCTGCCTGATGGAGCTCGACTGCCACTGAACACTCCGTAAATCCCCTGCCCCGTGTGTTGAGCACAGAGCAGCAGCAGCCAAGCACTCTCAGTCACACCTTATTGCTCAGGCCTGGCCTCGCAGTGGCGCCGGGGCTGGGAACGGCTCAAGGGCTGTCCCACAAACACACACATTCCTTACGCATTCTGAGGGAAAACATTCAGAGGGGACAGCAGTGCTGTCAGATTTAGTTCTTGAATTCAAAATTAACATTTCCAAAATAATGATTTTAAACTCAAAAGATAGTTTGTCACTTTGGTACCTCTTGGTCCCCAATTTCTGGAACTCTCCTGGACTGGTTGCAATGTTGTTCTGTGCACGTTTCCCGCTACTCTGCATAGGTATTAAAGATAGACGTGAAGGAAGTTTGCAATCACATTCCACTACTTGTTTGCTACAGATTTTTTTTCAAAGTTTTCCAAAAGCAGAACATAAGCCGTGTTCTAATTCAATGACACACACAAAAACTTGGGTTTCCCCGTTTAATAGACATTGGCCAGATTTACATCAGACCCAGACATTATTTCTGATTGGTTTTGTGGGGTTGGGTTTTGTTTATTATGTTACAAACTGAAGTTCAGGGGAACTTGCAACAAGTCCCACAAAGCACAGTGCAACATTTAGAATGTAAAGTAAACGAAACTGCCAAACACTCAATCATTTTCTGCCAGAACTGGGATATTTTTCCTAAGACATCACTTTGAGGAGGGGGATAAAAATTCAATGAATGAACTCAAGATAGTGGGAACTGCAAGGAAAAATAAGAAATGACAGCCACAACCTTTTCAGTTTAAGGGCAGAATATAAGTCTAAGATATTTTTGATAAATTCTGACAAGAAAAAGAAAACAGCATACTTTAAAGTATATTGAAGCAGTGATTTTTAAACAAAGAAAGCAGAACTAGAACATCTTAAATTTTAATCCTTTCTTTACAGGTTACCTAGCCCACTTTTGATTAAGAAAACTGTAGAAAGTTAGTAACAGCCACAAGTTCACACCGAAAGGTGGCACTTGCCAATTTTCCATAGAGTCCTGCTTTACGGGGTGTCTCAAATGCACTGCTCCGATCTTCTATCATAGGTTGCTGACAGCACTTGTGTCAGATTTTAGTCCACTGGTCGCTTTTCACCATATTTCTTTGTAAACTCTTCAGCGTTCTTACAGAATTTTTTACGGTCCTTAGAGTATTCTTCAGCTAGGTCAGCCCGGAGGGGGTGCTCGGGCTGTGGATCATTCACCAGTGCTATGAGGGACTGGATTACTGTCAAAAGAAGTATAAATACTGTCAGAGACTAAGATGGTTAATTTTTCAAAATCAAAATGTAAGCAAAATTCCCCTGTAAGAAAAGAGCTTTAACTGCATTTAAATACATCCCCATAAATCTCGGGCCTTTTCAAGCGCAGGGCGTGAGTAAGCTGCAGCAATATGCCAAGATTTAGTTCAATGACCATGAATGAACACCAGAAAATTGTATTTGTAAACAAAATCAACATGAATAGAGACCAAAGTGCACTACAAATGATTTCCCATGTAACTGGCATCCCATCTAAAATCCTCTCCTATGGCTGAGAAAGAATCGAAGTTCCCAGACAAGGTCACTAAAGGGACTGGGTAAAGATGGAATTGGCACCATGAAGCATTTCCCAACACCTGTCACAGTGATGCAGCTGTGCTTCAGCCTCTTCTGGAAACCCTTTTCCCAGCTCTATTTCCCAAAGATTCTTACTTCTCCAGTAACAGCAGGCAAGTCTACCCTTTACTCTCAACTGCCCAAGGCAGCCACCAGTAGAGATGCACTGGGCAAACAGAGGGGTGAGAGTGGCAAGGTGCTCACAGCAATGTCACCAATGTGCCTGTCACTTCCCAAGGACAAATCATTCTTCATGAAATGGAACTGCACCTGACATTTACACAGCCAACCTCACATACCACAGTGATATTTACTGCTACATCTTCCTCACACATCCTCACTGCCACTGGAAGCTCACAAGAATCAGGGTCCTCCTGCCCAGCCTCCCAAAGGTGTCTGTGTTCCTGGGCAGGAATGCAAGTTCTGACAATGCTGATCACTACAGCTGATGCTGGAACACCAGAGTGGCTTCTTTTGGGGCATCAATCTCAGTCTTTTCCACCCATGGACAAACCTCCAAACAAATAGTCAAAAGCCACACTCAAATCTGACGTCTGTCTCTAAACTGCTGAACAGGAACATTTCTCACCACAAATCCAAGTTTAAACTGCAACAAACTATCTAAGGAATGTAGAATTGATACCAGCTTCCTTAACTCACCAGTGCTGTCCTTACAACAACTGCCACCACATTGCTGAGTGCTTATGAAACCAGCAGAAACACTCAGTGACAATCCCCTCTCACCGAGCAAAGCATGCAAAAACTGCAGAGAAAATGTGTGTTCAATAACCTTAATAACAGTATAAGCCAGAAAAAACAGGCCTGTCAGAACAGGAGCTGCCTCAATATCCACAGCACTTGAAAACTATCCTGCCATAACAGTTGTTTTTAATATTAAGCATAAATTCATAAAACGTACAGCAGTAAGATGCACATTTAGTATGTGAAAGGCAAATTAATGATTTATGATGAACCTAATCTCTTCACTTTCTTGACATCTGCATCAACAAAACCGATCACTTTGATGCTGTACTAATAGTGTCACATTATTTCATTAAGAAAAGCTCAGAGCGATTTTTCAGTGCAGAAGAAATCTGAAGAAAAAGGAATAGACATTTAAGCAGGTCTGTAGTAATACTGTCAAAAGTTCATACAACCATGTAGTAACAACAGATGTTGACATTAAAACAACTTTTTGAAGAAAGAGTTAAGACAAATGAAAGACCACAACAGAGCAGATCATGAGAGATTTGCAGTATTTTGATACCCAGGACTGGTTCCAAATTCTGATTTTAGCACAGCTTTTTTCACTCTCTCAAATAAAAAGGGAATTGCTGTTTCTCAGGGAGACACTATTTTCTGCATGCAAACAACTGCTTCAGTAGTTCCAGCTAATGACAGCTTGTTTTTCAAGCTGGGTAGAGACATGTAATTCTTTCAGTTAAATAGGAAAGGCTGATAGGGCCAAGACAGCTGCTCAGGTGTTAACAGAAACCTTCCACACATTGTTTCCATCTCCTCTCTCCCAAGGATCTTTGTCCTGTATAATCAGGGAAAAACTACAACAAATCTAAGATCCTGGCCATCCTATTTCACAGGCTCTTTTTGCTGCCACCTCCATTTTCACCAACATTCAACTGCTTCGTCTCTTCTAAAACAGTGACAGGAATTTTCCTGTTTGTCTTTGGGCAAGATCACACAACTGGAAGTCCTTTCATGAGCATGCAGGAGTGCACAGAAAAATTAAATCTTAAGTATAGCATTGTTTCCTCTCAGGAACACAGATCATGTGAAAACAACCTCAAAGAAGAGCCTGGAGGAGAGAAATACTTTCTCCTATGGAGCAAGATACTTCAGTGTCACTGAAGCTCTAGCACTGCCCTAATCTGCTACTCATTTGAATGAATACTCTTAAAATAAACTTTTTTTTTTGCATGGATGTTTGCTTTCTATATGCATAATAATAGAGGCTTATTATCCAACTAATCATTACCTGCCAGAAAACACACAATTCTCACCCTAACAACTAATGAAAGCAACAGCTATAGAAAAGAACCCTATATCCCACTCAAGACTGCCACAGAACCCAATGAAACTTTTCCTGATAATATTTAAATTCTCATCCAAAGACACTCTACACAGTAAGCCTGACAGCAATGATCTTTTAAGAACTACAACTTAATCTGTGTTATGATTTCAGATTTTGTTTATGACTCCCTTGATATTTTACGCCATATGTTCAACTCACTTAACCACATGGCAGGTTATAAAATATACAAAGCTTTGAGGTTTTAGACTCTTTCTTTCAAACATCCAGTAATTTACCAAACACCTCTGGACTCTGAAGTCATAGTTTAAAAAGAAACACACAATAACCCCCACACAAACTACCAGCAAAATTTAAAAGTATTCTGAGGACACTTCCTTAATAAACTCGTCAGTCACAAGGAGTGTTGTGGTTTCCTGGAGGTGAAGATGTCACTTCAGTGCCAGCACCTCACATTCCAGCAACAAAACAAGATTCCACCAGAGTTGTACTCTGCTCACCACACGTGATTCACGACACAAACCTTACAATGAATATGCCCTCAGAGCAACAGGCAGCTGACAAGCTGAAACAGTATTAGCTTTAAATTCAAACATTCTATGAAGTTTCTCAATACCTAGTTCTTTCTCCACATGGAGTCCTACCTTGGTCAGTTTTGGTTGCTGGCTTCCAGTTTTCAGCACTAATTACTGGCAGACAAACCTGTCCCTTTTCATCGATGTTAGGGTGATAGATCTTTGTTTTAAACGTAATCTTAGGAGGTTTGAATGGATATTCTGCTGGGAAGTTGATTTCAATTCTGAAGGCTCCTTTATCATATGGAGGATTGTCCTGCAACAAGAAGGCAGAATGTCAAGAATGTGGCACATGTTAATAGACACAAGTGAAAAACAGCATGGTACAGACTTGGATTTCTTTGATCTCTTGATTGACCTCTTTGAAAGGCAATTTCTACCAACACTTCTGCCAGGTTTATGCGTCAGGAAACATCAAAACCTATTTGGGGAGAGGCAATACAACCTGCACGTTTGCACCTACCCTGGAAAAAGCAGGTTGCCATTGTCCTACAGCTGGCTGACATTTCTGTTGGTAAGAAAGCATTCAACTCCATTAACTTCCAACTCAAGGCCCTGTCTAGTAGGTGATTTTATTCCCAGCTTTGTGTTTCAAAAAATATAGTAAACCCTTTCCAAGATGCAAACAGGAGGCCTGACAAGAGAAATGGGTTTCTGAACACAGTTATTTTGTGTGTCTCACAACATGGTGGCATGAACAGCAAAGCAATTTGATTTGTCAGATCTCCCTAAATGTTCCGAGAATGTTTTTGTGCTGACTACACAAAAATCTGCTGAGCATTCATTGGTACTAAAGATAGATATTCACTGTGTTTGCTGATGAGAACATTCTGAATTTGTATGCAGTTTTAGCACCCACTCTTATCAGATCAGTTTTGAAGGAGCAGGATGAGAGAACTGTGAAGTGAGCAAAGCAGTTCTTCATGCTGAAACAGAAAAAACAATGCCCAGAATTTCACTTAAAAAACCTGTTAGACTATTGATACTGCTTCAGATACTGCACAGAAGAGGCAGAACAAAAATAAAGCATTGCTAATTTAAAGCCTATGAAAACACAGTTCTGCACTGAAAACAGTAACTATGGAATGAAGCCTTTCCAAACACTCTGGGAACAAGAATCAAAGGATGAGAGTTTTCAGTTGGTGTAAAGTATAATCACACACATTATTCATTAACAACTAGACCATTCCCTGCAATCAATCACACTCCAGGATTTACCAATACTTGGGGGTGGTGAACATTCTATTAATATATTAGTCAACAGCAAACATTTAATTTTGGGCTCCTCCATGTGGAGAATCTGGTTGTGCATTTGTAAGAAATATAGCACAGTTTCTGCAGCTGGGGAGAGGCAACTACAGCAGCTTTAAAATCACTTTTTATCCAAGCAATCCTAAAAGCTTTAGAAGTTTAACTAATAACTTGAGGTGGTGGTGACAACTTAGGCAGTCACTGCCCTCTTCCCCCACAGCTCAATTGTTCTTGCCTCCATCGCATGCTGTAATTTGTGAGGATGTTCAGTGAACTGACACGGGAAATGACCTGCCTTAAAAACATCCATTTTCTTTGCTGTACCTCACCAATTGAGCCAAAGATGTAAATACAGTATTCAAGCAATTAATTTCCAATTATTTGTAGTATTTATTTTGACAATGACAAGAGAAATAGAATTTTAAATTCTGAAACATGACTTGCACTCAGCTGAAGTATTTTTGCTCTGCAAAATTTGTCCATCAACAGTTTTGATTAAGTGAAATTCATTTGATTTAGTGAATTTCAATTCATGGTACACCAATGTACCCTCTTACAAGAACAAGGAGCCTGGGCTAGATAGTCTTGTTCTGATGTTGAAATCAAATAAACAGTGTACCTTGGCCACCCACAGGACACAAAATAGCTAAAGAGACAGTAGCACTAAAACATCTATAGCATATCCTCAGAATAAAAACATATACTACTCTCTGAGCACAGACAACACATTTTAAATTACTATAGGAAGCATAATTTCATTACAAAATTCCCCCTTAACTATACCAGCACTGAATTTGAGGCTATTTCCCCTGTAACAGGGCATATTACAGACCAAAGGCAGGTCTGGAGCACAGTTCACTGCATCAACATTTAAACAAACACTTGTGATGTTGCAAAGCTTTGCAAAGCAAACACCGCGTTCATCCTCTGGTGAGCAGAAACTGTTAGAAATAGCTGCTGTACACCACACATTCCTAACCTTAACAGGAATAAGCAAGTATTTTTGTGTTTTGCTTTATTAATCATATTTACCAACCTTATTGCTTCAAAGTATTATCAAAACACCATTGCTTCAAAGCATTATCAAAGCACTAAACTGTTACACACGAACCACAAACAGCAGAGTGGCTGATGAAACCAGGTTGTTCCTCAGCTCTGTCAGATTTCAGTGTCAGATCCCGCCTGCTTTGTTTGCAAGAGTAGCGCCAGCCACTCCAAGGAATCACTTGCAAGCACAGTAGTAAACAGTAAACTTAATGTATTCCACAGCATTTAAAGTGCAAAGGCCCAGCCATTACCTCAGCCTGTGCTGTGTGAACTCAGAACAGCCTCTGACTAACGAGGCAGAGGCACTGCTACAGAGATGTCTCCAAGTCTTACTCATACAATAAAAGACAGACTTACACTGCTTGGGGAGGCTTTTTAGTAGCACCCACAGAAAAGCACAACTGCAGCCCCAGTGGCCCAACCCCATTGCTGCAGACTAAAAATAGCTCTTAGAAGCAAGGGAGCCACTTCCCACTGCTATGGGCCACAGCAGTGGGAAATACAAGAGGTGAAAATCCCAGTGACTTTCAACCAAGAAGCCAACATACCACATTTCCTGCTTTCCCCTTAGTAACAAATCCCTCTCTAT
Organism: Entomyzon cyanotis; assembly: GCA_024500445.1. NCBI lineage: Eukaryota > Metazoa > Chordata > Aves > Passeriformes > Meliphagidae > Entomyzon > Entomyzon cyanotis. Next base: position 7,971,529 of record JAKEPQ010000852.1, read on the forward strand.
TTGACTAATAAAAGGGTTATCTACGTAGATTAAACATTCTATTAGAAGACTGCAGTGCTTTAAAAAAATTAAGTTAAATAGGTTTATTCTGGCACTAACTGATGCCTAAATAAAGATACTTCTTTCTTTTGAGGAGCTCACTTCTGAAAATCTAAACCTTTTCCTTGCATTGAATTTTTCCCAATACTCAATTTTGTCATAATAATAAATGCAGTAAATTAAAAAAAATACGTATTAAGGAGTAAAAGTATTTAATATTTCCTTTCTTTTTCCTATGATCATGTAGATTTTGTACTTTAAGCTTAATGTAAACCCAAACTTCATTTGCTTCCCCCTTCCAACACCTCTCCCAACAGCCCAGGGCTACCACTGAGCTCCAGCCATGTGTCAGACCAGGCCCACAATATTGAATTATTTCATGGTCACCAGCAACACTACTGAGCTGTGAATTTATGAGATACAAATGATCCTCATTTTATTTTAAAGCTCATAAGGAATAGTCTATACTCACAGGAACAATAAGCCCTTGCCAGGTCAATAAATTAGCTTCATCAACCTGGATATTACGGAAGTTTTTCATTCCACATTTGCGGATTTCTTCAAGCTCCTGAAAAGCAAAGCAAAGCGGTAAGTGTAAGTTAATAACTGTATTAAGCAAGATTCTCACATTTATTTTTCAAAATGCTTAAAGGTCACTGCGGGTTTCTTTAAGAAATAAGAAGTAAAATTTTGCACCTGTAAAAAGTAAAATTCTCTGAGATATTAAAACCCTTATTTTTTGATATGCGAGAAAACCCCCAGAACGGCTTGTTATTAACATCATTATAGACACAATGAAGCACAAGGTATAAAAAAGGACATTTAAAAATGTTTTTCTATCTCAGATGTAAATCAGTGCTTTTGATCACAGACCATTGATAATACTGTGAGGTGCAGAAATAAAATGCATCTTAGGACTTTGTCTGAAGGAGAATGGTGATTTGGAAGAACTATTTCATAACAGTTTTAAACAGGGATAAAATCACTGAACAGGCCAATTATTTAATCTGAAAATGAACAAATTCCTGCATGACCAGCTTAAATTGATCCAAACCCAGAAAAACAGCAATCTAAGCCAAACAAGCCTTGTTTAGACCAGTAACTTGAAAAGATTCAGCTTTCTCTCTGTTTAGTACCTCAAAGCTCACAGTACACATTAAGATTCCTCTCTTTAAAGCTGTGTCAGTTTTGAGCAAGGTTATCTTTCTGCACCAGTCAAACTAGTTTTAATCAGTTAGCGAACCAGGTATCACCAAAACAAGTATTTCAGCATTTTTATATTTAAAATTACATACAAGCCCTGCTGTAGGGACTGTTTCCTGGAGTATTTCATAAGATCTAAAAAGAGACACCTCAAGGTTCCACTTTCATTTCCCCCACACGTTTACAGTCCTTTGCCGTTGAACTCTGCAGTTTTATCTTTAAAGAGAATTTAACCAAATACAAATTCAAAAGTTATCCACAGCAAAACATAAAAGTTTCCCGGTGCTTTCAAAACTGCAGCACATGCCTGGTGGCTGCATAGGTTAGGAAAAAATGTTGCTTATACAGCAGCACTGGTGTGCTCTGACAGGGCTCAGCTCTGCACTGTGTGCAAAATTAGGCGTCTTGCAAAATTAGGCTGGATATAATTATGATAAACCAACCAATTACAAGCAAAGGCCCTACACACTGAAAAACCCACCAGTTTTCCTGCTACAAGTGCTGTACTGTCCATGTTTTGGTTTTCCAAAATAGCTCTATGTTCATCTTGGATCAAACCTTTCTGCATTTGACCGACAAGATTTAATACTTGCAGTAACCTCTTGCATAAATTCAGCATCATGATAAAATTCAAACCCAGAGGGAAAATGAGAATTCCAAATGCACATGAAACAAAAATCACGAGAGCCACATATCAGAAAATGAACATTTATATTGCTACCCACTGCACCTCCTAAAGCAAGAGTATACTCTGAACACAGAAGTTTAACCTTGGAGTCTTGGATACTGAATTGATGCTTAACACTATCTTCATGGCACTAACACTGACTATTTAGACTAGATCCATGGATTAATCCCCAAATTCCACTGCTGCTCGATTTATGCAATGTCACAGACAGTTTGGGTGTTTTTTTAAGAGAGCTAAGAGGATTATCCTATTTCCTTAAAGCAAGAAAACATAAACCTCCCAAAAATAATCCCATGAAGCATATTTATAGGGCTAGAGAGCAAACCAAAATATTCCAAAGAAAATAACCTTTACGATTGCAGCTCTAAGAGGTGCTTTACCATCACTCAAAGTACAAATCCCCACAGTGCCTTACTTTGAGTGCTCCTGCACAAAGCAGCAGCTCAGGGAGAGCCAGATGGATCCCAGGCTGACACTGCCCTGACAGGGTCAGGGGAGTAACTTGCTCTGAACTGAGTTTTGCTGCTCACTCCCATCAAATACAGAACTGTGAAGTCCTGACAAACCACTGCTCCATAGCATGTAAAAGGATAAATTCCATTCCACACTAAATGCAACACATCAAACATTGGGAACAAAACAAGCTAATTAAGCAGTAGGCACTTAAGCATGAATAAATGTGCATCATCACAAGTGCCTTCACTCTAAAACAAGGCAAAGAAATAGGGTTCAGACTATTTTCTAGTTACTATATTAAAAACATTATGCATATGACAGAAATCTCTCCCACTATGTCCAGTGGGACTGCAGCTTCCATGCAGGAGCTTTTGTCCCAGGTTCAGACAATTGCATTACACTGCTGCTTGCCCAGAGAACAATTGTCCAGATGCAAAAAAAGGGAGGACTATGACTCTATAATTCAGGTATGTTATTAAGCTAATAAAACAAATTAGAAAAGCGTGGCTTCACATTTCTGGAAAATTAAACACCTACATTTTATAGTTAGATTTAGGTTAAAAAATGGATGCTGAATTAAGAAATTTAAAAGTCCCATACAGAGATCGTGATAAAATTGTAAAACTTTGTATGCAATCAATGAAAAGTTGAAAATAAATATGCAAATTGTTCCCCACTTTTCCTCAAGTCCACCACATGAGAGAGGGAATTAAACAGTCCAGAGGCACTAAAGAACTAGAGAAAAATTATTCAGACCATTTTCCTCTTTAAACTGCCACATGAGAGCTTTGCAGGAAACCAATTCCAAAACCAAAACCATGGTAAATTCCTGGAGTGTGTCAGGCCTGTAGCCTGCCCTTCTCCTGCGGGAGGAGCTGACAGCTGAGCGAGGGACAGCCAGGGATAAAGCTGCCAGTTCCGTGCCTCACGCAGGCAGCACTGCAGAGGTCAGGGACAATCAAGCCACCTTAGCCGGGCACGCACCTCAACTATGGGCTTAGACACACTGCAATTTATACTAGAAATTACCTTGCTCATACTAGAAGTGTTTCAGACTTCATCTATCACTCCAAATGAATCAAGGCCCTGCTGGAGTTCTTTACAAACAGCTTTTTTTCCCCACTACTGTCCCCACTACTGCAATGTAACACTACCCAAGTCGTGCTTTCAGGAGTGGTAAGAGCTCCACCATTCACAACTTAAGGGTGTGAGGGGAGGTTGTTTTGGTTTTTTTCTTCTGGCAACTGCCAAAACCCATAATGAAGATCTAACTGCCTCAGGGCTATGGAGGCAGACACAACTGCAGTATAAAAGTACTGTTAAAAAAGTGAATGAGCTACTAAATACTTTCAAGCAGCACAGATTAAAAGCTAACAATACATTTAACATGGGCTTGAGCAACTCCAAAGGGACAGAAACTACTTTATGAGGTAAAAGGATACAGTTCAGATGTTTATTTCAAAGTAATACTTACTTACGAGTCTAGGCAGACAGTAAATAGATTAATTCCTTTTCTTGTCCTCCACCCCTTAATTTTGTCAAGTAACATAATTAAAGGAGCACAGGAGGAGCGTAACTAAAGGTTAGCTGACTGCAGTAAGAATTTCAATCAGTCTTCATCCCCCACTCTCTTATCAACCTTGCATATGACCTTGCTGCATCGGTTTCCCCACTTGAAAAACTGAAATGTCTTACTTCATGGGGCTCTCTTGAGAGATGATGTTTGTAATTTGGAAATGTTCACACGAAATGTTATATACAGCACATGAAATGGAGAAAACATTATTTCAGAGGTGGCACCTGATCGTCAAGTGTATAAGGCTGAAGGCAGTCATGAAAGTACATGCTACCTCTCATATATAATCATTAAAGGTTTAAAATTGTCATTTTCAATACTGTATAATCATTTGTGCTGTTCAAATAAAAAAATGAAATGTTTGAATCTAGAAAGGAAAACAGCATCAGCTTAAAATGTAGCTAAGTCTTTCAAAAAGCCTGCAACTGTTTTGTCTGTCCATTTTTCAGGTTTTGGGACTTCTCTAAAAACCCAAGCCAGATAGGAAAATGCAGTGAAGGCAAATACTTGTAAGAGTGTAATGCTGGAATATGGGAATAAGCGTAAGAGCTCATACTGACTTCTCCATCAAGCCCAAAATGCTATTAAATTCACAAATAAAAACAAAAGTCTATTGAAATAACTCTAAAACATGATTACAACTTATATTTACATGTTTACAAATAAATACATTCTCTAAAAAATTCCTGTAAGTCAAACAGGCTCCGAAACACTGATCAGGAACTGGCCAGTTTCACTTTCTGAATTTACAGTACAGAGAAGTGTTAAAACACCTTAAAATCTGATTCTAACACACACACACAAAAAACAACACCTATCACAAATCCAACAAAAAACCCAAATAGAATTTAGTTCTTACAAGAAACAGCAGTAAGCTTCCTCTGCAACATTACAAACCTGTATACTCATGTCTTACTGACTGAGCAATTCTACTTTTTGGCAAAGTATTTTCGTTTGATTAAAAATCCTTTTTCAATTCTCAGTTTCAAAAAGGGAAAATGAATCAATATTTTCACTTCTGCCTAAGGACAATCATACGTTGCTCAAAACCATATTTCCCTTGTTACTAAGAACTGAAGTTTGGATCGATTTAGAATTATTTTTCAAGGATCAGAGTTGTTTAAAACCCCTTTATATGGGAGCACTGTGGTGTTCACAGGACCACAGCATCCTGGAGATTGCAGGCCATCTACCTGGGTGTGGTCCCATGTTTGTGTTTTATCATGGAGTTCAACAGTTGCATAAATGTTTGACTATGCAACTATGGAAGCAGAGTAAAAACAATAAAATTAAAATAATTGTCTGTGTATCTCACTTCATATGTGAAGTGTTATTTACTCTTCAAATTAATTTTCAATTTCTAACACTAAAGATACTTTTGAACCTCTAAGAACCAGAAAGAAACCAAAGCATGGATCCTACAGACAGCTGAGCTCCATCCCATGGAAGGGCAGAGCTCCACACCTGGGGCAGCACAGCCTTCTCCAGCAGCACCCAAACACCCTGTGGGAGGTGCAGCTCAGCACCACTCGTGACTACACCTGCCGGTACTGTGAGTATCCAGCACCACAACAGCCTTCCCTCTACAACTCCCCACCACCCCTCCACACAGCATTTAGCTACAGATCCGGCATGGAAAATGGCTTGTTTTACAGCAGTAGGTGGCAACTGTGCAAAGCCTTTCCTTGAAGTCTCTGGCATGTCTCCAGGAGATCCATGTTCCCCATCCTACAGCTCTGGAGACAATTTCCTTTCTATGAGAAAGGGCCATGAAGCCCAGTACCCCGCTTAAAAGAGAAGCCTTAGATCCTTTCCTAAATATAATCACTCCATATTTGCCTGTTTTAACCCTGAGAAACTGTCCACAACACCACATCCTTGACAAAGACTGCTTTATTCCCACAGCTCACATTTCATAAGGAGTCAGGATTCAACAACTGGGACTCTCTGAAGAGGTGTAATGGTGGCTCACAGATCAAACCTCCACCTCAGATGGCACTGGAATACGAGTCATTAGCCATGTTTATTTTGCATTTTTGCTAAGCTAGGTGTGCTCCTGGAAGGGCACACCTCCACAGAGCTACTGTGAATCAGTGGAGAAGACTTCAGTTAGGTGGCACTATTTGATGGCATAAAGCTTGGCAAAAAGAGGCCATAAAAAAGGTCTTCGGCCTAGGGAATGTGATTTGCTCAAACACACCCTCAGATAACAAGTCAGTCTTGTTCTCTTTATAACTTGAATTCATATTTAAAATTGAAAGGTCCAAGTACAACGGCAAAATTTGTAATGCTTCTCTCACAGAGGTTTGTGAACTGAAAATGCAAGTGGCTCTCTCAGTTGGAAAAGGGCATCCATTCCCACTTGGACAGTGGAAACGATTCCCAGTTTTCTACAGGCAGACAGTGTATTATTATGGATGTACTACATCCAGCCTCTTTGAGCCAGGATGATTAATATGAATAACTATGATGCATGACTTGAGTCCAGAAAAAACGCAGTACTTCAAAATGTTGGCAAGACCTTAAGGAAATAGGAATTGCTTAATTTTATATAACTATAAAAGGCTTAAGGTTTAGGCTCATTCATCAAAGAAAAAGTTGATATTTAGCTTAAAGAAAAGACAGCTACTGCTTATGCTAAATTATTTTAAAGATAATTGAGTGACACAGTGAAAAACCCTATTTCCTTTAGTTATAATCACTCATAATTCCAAGATGCTGAAAAAGACGCCCAAAAGACTTCCCAATTGCAAAACTTCAACAGTGACAGACTTTAAATCAAAGTGGACCTGTGAATTTGGGACTTCAGCAGTGATACTAGGTGACAGACATGCGAGTTTGGACCTTCACAATATCATGCTGCAGCAATCCCGATGACATCATCCCTACGAGAGCTCTACTTTGTTCCTACGGAGATGAATGGCAAAACCAGAGCCATTTGGGCTGACTCGACTCCCCAGAGCAGCAAGGGAGCTGCTTTTCTAACAGCCTCTGCAAGTTGTCTGTCAGAGCATCTCACAGCTCTTGAACTGCACAAAACCCACACACAATGTGAACAACCCACACATATCAGGCAATAAAAACAAAAGTGAAAATAGAAGAGGTAAGTTATCAATGTCTCATTCCCTTCCACACCTCTGAGAAAAAACTGCCCCATCAATTTCCTAGAAAATAAGGCCACATTATCAAAACTCCTTCTTATTGCGTTGTTGTAAAAGACTGAAGCACTAATGTTTCAGAAGTATAGTGAAAATGAGTAGGGGGGCTGAAAAGCAAGAGGCACTGAAAATATTAAGAACAATTTTTCTTGCCTTTCAGATTTATTTTCTATTTTAAATTTTTAAAAAATTGAAAATATATATTATTCCTACCAGAGTAGTAGTGATGTGCTTTTGAACAATTAATGTATTTTTTCAGAACAGGCAGAACAGCTGTCTTACAAAAATAGTAAGCAACCATTTAATTTTATATCTGAAACTAAGGGGAACCCTATTTGAGTATAAAGCAACAGACATATTGATTATGATACTAAAGCCCTGACAAAATATAGCAGCTATCAAAAATGAAATAAAAAATGAATTCCATCTCACCAGGATCCTTAAGGACAATTAAAGGTTTATGCCTACTGATTTTTAATATACATGAATGACACTGCACACAAGGTATCTACTATTTAATTTTTAAATGCTCCATAGGAGATTTAAATCAACAAAATGAACCTTATTGAAGCACTGCTGAGCTACTGGTTTCTTCCAAAATAACCGAGTTATAATGGTTATTTATGTATCTGCACCGTTAAGGAAATGCAACTTCAGGATATGTCATGAGCATGTCCTGGTGAAATCCCAGCCCTACTGGGGGTCCACGTCCTTGAAGCCAGCTGTAGAACTGGTATTAAAGGATTAAGTTCACCAGAATCACCCAAGTATCCGTCAAATCCTAGTGCACGGTTACTCTGCACCCCAGAGGAGCAGGTTTTTTAATAAGGCTGAAACATCACTCCACACTTACAGGGTCTTTCCCTTCCATTTCCCAGGACTGCCCTGCAAAGTTCATTGATTTCCTCACAGGCACTTTGCACGCAAATCCTGGTGGGTACCGCCACAGCATTTCACAGATGAATACATTTTATGTCACTATGTATGCGTGTCCTAGGCAAACCTCACTGCTTACAGTTTGTGATGTTAATTGGCAATTACATACAGCACATAAAATAAATTTGTGTGCTTTGGGGGCAATGGTTAACATTTTCCTTGTAAGAAGTACCTTCTTTCCCTAAAAAAATAAGGAGAAACATAATCCCTAGTGGTATTTCACCATAAACTATACGTGCTCTTGGTTAAAGCCCAACTGGGGCCGAGTTTCCATTTCCCAGTATCATCCGCGGTTCAGAAGAAATAAAAGTGAAGACAAAAACATTACCACGTCCGCAGCAAATGAAGAAACTTCTGAACCCAGGTCCGTGTTTCTGTGTGATAAACCTCTTACTCATACAAGGAAGAGGTTACTCTCCGAAACAACGCAAACGAAATTATTTCATCCCTGGCTGTCTGGGGACGGTTCCTCACCGGGGCGAGCGCGGGGGAGCGGCGAACCCCTCCCCGCAGGGAGGGAGGGAGGAGAGGGCGCTTCTCCGCCGAGCTCTACCCCGGCAGGGCCGCCGAGCCCTCCCGCCGCCCCGGGGATGCCCCGGCTCCGGGCGGCGGCGTTTCCTTCCCCCCGTCCCTTCCTCTTTGCTTAGTCACCCTGGAGCCCCCCGAGGGAGGGGGTCGGGGCGGCCCGCGGCGCCCGCCCGGCGCCCCCGCCCAGCCCCGTTCGGCAGCCGGGCCCGCGGGGCGCCGCCGGAGCGCGGGGCGGCGGCCAGGGGGTGCGGCGCGGCCCCTCACGGCCGCGGCCCGAGTGCCGGCTGCTCCCGCTCCGGCCGCTCGGGCGCGGGACGCCGCCGAGGGGCGCGGAGGAGGCCGCCTCGCCGGGGCGCGGCGGGGGAGGCGGCCCCGCGCTGCCGGAGGGGGCCGGGGCGGAGGAGCAGCCGCGGGAGCCGGGCCCACCCGCCCGCCGGCCCTGCCCGGCGCTGTTACCTTCATCAGCCTCCTGCTGGCCGCCATCTTGGCTCTGCTGCTGCACCCCACAATGCATCGCGGCGCGGGCCGGCCGCTAAGCCCTGCGCTTCCTGGGGCGGCGCGCGGGCGGGGCGGGGCCTGCGCTCGGCTCGGCTCGGCTCGGCTCGGCTCGGCTCGGCTCGGCTCGGCTCGGCTCGGCTCGGCTCGGCTCGGCTCGGCTCGGCTCGGCTCGGCTCGGCTCGGCTCGGCTCGGCTCGGCACGGCACGGCACGGCACGGCTCGGCTCGGCTCGGCACGGCACGGCACGGCACGGCTCGGATCGGACCGCACCGCACCGCACCGCACCGGCTGCGCTCGGCCCTGCTCGGCCCTGCTCGGCTCGGACCGGCCCGGCCCGGCCCGGCCCGATTCGGCCCGGCTCGGCTGTGTTCGGCTGCACTCGGCTGTGCTCGGCTCGGACCGGCTTCCGGCCACCCCACGGTCTCGGTGGTGCCGTTTCTCCAAGTGCCTTTTCAATGCCCAATCACCGATTGTAAAGTGCTGCTGTGCCTTACTCTATTCACTGTGCATCCCCCAAATTCGCTACCATCTTCCTCGGCGGGAAGAGACAACCACCTGTAGTTACAGGCTTTCTCAAACAAGCCCAAATCCTCTTCAGAGCCCTTCATAACCTTTATTTCTTATTTTCTTCAAAGACTCTGAAGTGAGAGGGGAGGGCGTTTGCAGAAGAGGTGTCTGAGCACAGAGCTATCGGCAGCCCCGCTGGTCTCGGATGAAACCACCTTACCTTACCTTGAGCAGCCCAGCCCAGCCTCACGCCAGCCTCCAGCGCCCTGCCGCAATCTCCGGGAGAAAAGTGCTGGAGAAGAAGAGAAAATGCCACTGTCAGTACTGATAAAGACTGCCATTTTGCCATGTGCTTTTTAGCCCTTCACTGGAGCTCTAGCTGTAGCTGTTCCTCGGCTGTGGAGCAGTTCAGAGTCTCACCAAAGGATCCAGCAGCAGTGCAGGTGTTCTCAGGTATCCACACTCAGGGCTGGCGGATGTGGCATGGGATGTAAGTTACTACATCACATCTAAAATGCCACCAGACATCTGTGTTCAGGCACCTGATGTGCTCCCTAAAACATTCTCCACTGACCCAGTGTGCTCAGGAATTACTCCAGAACTGCTGGATGTGTGGCCTTGATTCCCCTTTCCCCCACCCTTGTGTCAGTTCATGTCCTCACTTGATCTAACACTTGTTCTACAGAACAAGTCGCAAAAAAAAAGTTCTAACCTCTAAAATAAGCATTACAGACCCAGACAACCTGAAAAAGGAAACATTGTGGTTATTACAACAAGCTTGCAAAAACTTGTAAAAATGCAACAGAAGCTTTCAATTATTAAGCGCATGATTATAATCTTAAACTTAGTCCTTGAATAAGCTATTTGCTAATCAATATTTGCATTAATATAGTGCTTATTGCTACAAAACTCAATCAACATTTGTTAATGAAATAAGCTATACAGCACCTACAGGAATAAGCCTTAATCGTCACCTACTTCATATGAATATTATGAAGTAGTTTGTAAATAGTTATGAAATATATTTAATGATAATGATAACTTTATTCTATTAGATATGTAAAGACTATTGCAGTCATTTCACTCCAGGAAAATGGAGTCAGAGGAAACTGAAAGAGGCAGACCCTCCTGGGGAAGTAGTGGAGAGATGCAAAGCGAGCCTGTGCTGACTGAGTAGGGAAGTTACAAACGTGCCAGGCAGGCACAGGCTGTGTGAAAACAGAAGCTGCAGACACTCTCTGAGGATTCTTGATGTGCTGCTGAAGTGAGATGCTGGTGATGAAGATTTAAAAATGCTGACATCTGATAAAAGAGCTAGTGCAGATTCTGTGATTGCAAAATGTAGAAATACCTAAATCTGATACCATGGTAACTTGGAACAAGAGTTCTTACAACTGATTTTCCAGATGTCAACAAGTATGAAAAACAAGCTGCTTCAGATACTATCTTGATTTCTTTATTTGCTAAAATTCTATTTATATCTTCAGCTCATCTTTATTTGACTGCATAATTTTCTAAGACTATCATATGTCCCTGCATATTCTCTAAACGTTTTTTACCCAAAATACAATTATTCAGGCCCTCATCTATACCTGCATTGAGACACAGAGCCACCAAACACCAGAGAGTACTAGAAGCACCACAGGGAATTCTGAAATTAGTATCTGTAGTTTTAATCCATGAATTTATAGCTTGTAAGAGAGTGTCAGAAATAGCTGGGATAATTAGAAGATAATCTGCATCTCCTTTAACAAGACAAAAATACCACCCACACTATAACTAACAACAGCCCAGCTGGTTCTTAAGAAATTGGTGTTGAGTGTAACATCCTCACACATTGACACTTAATGTTGAAATTATTACAGCAGAGTGTTGGAGAAGTTTACACACAACTGGGCACATTTCACACACCTGCTGCCAGTACTCTGGATCCTTCCAATGCCTGGTTCAGGCTGGATCCAGAGCAGATCAGATGGTGCCAACACTGATGTGTATCTTGTGGATGACCAAGGGCTGTGCAGTTGTATTCCCAGTGCTGGATTTCACCTGGATACCAGTAACTGTCAGGACACATTGTTGTACAATCCTGGAGAAGCAGCAGGAATTTCTTTTCGGACAGAATTTCCTCAACTACACCTCATACTCTTCTGTCAGCAGTAGAACATAGGCCATTCATGACATTGTTTGGAAGATGGTTCTGTATTTTCAAACTTGCCTTTTGGTGTGGTTTCTAGGTTGTATCCATTATTTTAGTTGACAATTAAGGGTGTCCAGAATGCGGGTTTTAGTATTTATCCTGTAATATTTTCAAAAGACTGGACACTATACTTAAGCCTGCCCTCTGCCAAAGATAATTTTCTGTCACATTTCCACTGTTTTAAGCAACGTAGCTATTCCACTTCTAAAAAGAAATTGTGCAAACAGACTTAGTGGAGAAGTGAGCCACAAGAGCCCAACCCTGTTACGAAATGGCCATCTGAAAGAAAACAAAAAAACCTCATGAAAACTGAAGGGAGGAGGAAAGAATAAGAATAATTTGGTTGCTGTATGAAACCTTGGTACCCCCACATTGTACTTACAAGGGAGACAGGTCATTACACCAAAAGAAGAACACAACAGAACCAGGGAAGATAAAAAGATAGAAGATAAGATTGAAAAAAAAGGGACAAGATAAAAAAATAATGCCTTAGATCATTATATGCCTCTCCATTAGAATTGTTAAATCTGAAATGGTTAAAAAAAGACAAAAAAGAAGAAGAAACTTAATTTACTGTTTTGTGGACAATCCTCCATCCTTTATTCCCGGCCAACAATTTAAAGTTTTCATGTAGGTTTTCTTGTCTCTTCAGTCTCCTAGATCTCTAATGACAATCATTTTAAAGCAATTAATTATGTATGATGATTGTCATCTGACATTTGTTCTGTCTGGTAAGTATCCATTATAGAATTATAAACTCATTGTCTTCCTCCTGCATTTTGTGTGTCATGAACATTATTAAAGTGATTCTGTCCTATACAGATGCCTTTCCCCTTGAATGCAAGAGTTCTTAACTTTACAAAAAACTAAATACATTAAGTGATTGAAGACTTGGATTTTTAAAAGTCAGACCTACTGAACTTTACTTCAAAATGTAACAGAAAAAGTAAATCCAGGTAAGAGGCAACACACCATCCTGGTAGGGAGAGACTTCCAAAGAGCTCCAAAATGTTTAACACTTCGGAGCATCATCATGTTTAACAGAGGTCACTTGGATGCCAAGCAGCAATTATTTACACGCAGTTAATGAAAGGTACATGTGATGAGGCAAAGGCAGAGAACACTGGTCTGTGTTCCAAAGCTTGCAACCCAACCCTCGGCAAGGAGCAAAAGTGAAAGTGTGACCTCAAGATGTGAAATGACATTAACCAAGAGCAGCAGGAGCAAAACTCAGCAGCAATGGGATTTGTAACTCCATCCACACAACATCAGTGGATGTTTCGTGTATCAGCTGATAATAGGGACAGTCAATGCTGGAAGATCTTCCAAGGGAACAGTGTAAAGGGTGGCTCACAGCTAAATTATATGTGGAGTATTTTAAAATAAGTGAACATTCAAAGATTTAAATTTAAATATCATTATTTAACACTATTGTTTGCTTAGACCAGTGGAAGGTTTACTGGTTTTTAAAGCATTGTTGGTTTTTATGTCTATTTCATTGTTTGTTTTGAGATACAAATTTGTTTAGTGCTTGTTTTTTGCAAAAATGGATGTTAGAAATGGCTTTCTTGTAATACAGGCTTGTTTAAAGCAACATATTTCTTGTATTTTTTCAGCATTTGCTTTTAAAACCACTATTTAGTGAAGGATAAACTTGTAAAACCTCACTAGAGTTATTTTGCCCTTGCATAGTATTTAATTTCCCAGTTAACTCATGAATGAATCTCTTTAATGAGAAGAAGGTTTTGCAGATGTAAAATGATAGACCAAATGTGGGTTCCACTGATTTGTGTGGAGAAGCCAACCTGTCCCTCCCAGGTGTGGGGACACTTGTGGGCCAACGACATCGTGCACATTCACACTGCCCAGGAACTGCTCTGACTTCTGGCCTGCCTGTACAAGTACCTCAGACCCATCAGTAACTTAGAAGATGCTTTAAAAAATCTTTTCAATTTGTGAGCCATAGGTGCTTTTACAGGGAGGTACAGAATACAGGAAACTTCACCTTACTAGTGGCATAAAACTGCTCTTTGTTACCTACTGCGGATGTCTCACAGATAGTCTGTAAGCCTCTGATTGTCAAATAAAAAGGGAAAAAAGGAAACAATCGCCCGCAGAGCCCACGCAGGGAGCGGCTTCCAGGGCTGACTCGGGCTGTGGGGACACCGTTAGGTGGCAGCAGAGCCCGGGGAACGAGCCCCCGAGTCCGGCTGTGCCCCAAATGTCCCTTCTCTGCCCCATGGCCCCAGTGTCACCTTTGGGGGGTTTTAAAAGGAACTTCTAAAGCAAAACACTTGCTCTCCATCGACATGTTACATTGCAGCTCTTCTTAAGGCATACAAACTCTGGAGAGCTTCCAGTCCTTAAAATACTTTGATACTTCCCGCTGCTGCTATGAATATGTTCAGCCTGTGGAGAGCACAGGTCTGCAGAATGAGCAGCACTGTGTGGCTCATACTAGTGACTTCAGAAAGCTCCAGCACAACAGTCTTGATAACTGATCTGTGAAACCCCTAGATCAAAAAGTTGTTCTTTTTTTTTATTAATTTTATTCATCTCAAGAGGACACAAAGAAAGTTCTTAAGGCTCCAAATAATCAAATCATGAAGAAGGAAAACATCTAAGTTTGAAATCAAACTCATCAAACATGATCTCTGAAAGGGCTCCCAGGTGACAAGAAACATGGTAAAGACAAAAATAAATTTTCAGCAGCATTGATGTTGTATTCTATACTGCAAAATAGCTCTCCAAATTCTGACAGAATTCTCCATTGCTTACCTTACCCTAGTAAAGAAAGACAAAGAGCCCAGGGAGAACAGAGCTTCCATGGCTTATGGCTTTTAGAATTTACCTGCTAAGTGTGTAATTTTAAAGTGATTGTCTTCCATTAGGGCTACAATAAACAGCATGGTGGAAAATTCTATCTGATTAGCTTTTCTAATGAGCTGCAGGAGGTTGTGGAGGCCAGAGCTGTAGAATCTTAAACATTTCATCACTGATTACAAACCTGCCTCTGAATTAATCAGATAATGAAGTGCATAGATTTAATGAACCTTATGCTGATCAACAAATTATCAGTGATTCTTGCAGATTTTTGGCAGGCTAAACACCTTTCTATAAGATTTCCTAAAGTAGGAAGGTTATAAAAAGTATGTGCTCTATATATAGTTTTTAATGCAATAACCAGTGGATAGAAACTTTATAATTTACACAATTATTCAATTTACTCACAGTGTGTTCAAGTTCGTGTTGGGGCTCCAGGGGGGCTGTTGTTATCACAGATGCAGTTTAATTGAGGCAGCAGCAATGAAAGATGAGCTAAATCTTGAGGACATTTAACTACGATCTCACTGGAACAAGTGGAGCTCTGACTCTGGAAAGGAGAACAGGTTTTAGACACTGCCAATATTGGTATAGTGTGCAAGTCCAAGTTCCTAAACCCAAACCATCCCTTTTGGTAGAACTACTCCCCACTGCCAGCATCAAACTGCCCCTGGCCTGCCCTCCAGGTGTCCACCCTGCATCTCCCCCTCCAACCATTTCTTTCCCCTCCATGTTTCATTCCTGTTGCAGGACTTTGATTACACATTCCCATTTTGAAGAACAACTGGCCAGTGCCCCAAGACATTGTCCCAGTCTGGGCAGAAGAACAAAACAAATGGATGCCATTGGGACACAACACCACATTTGCCCTGTGCTGTGCCCAGCCAGCCTGGAACTGCTCCTGGTGAGACACAGCCCTTCCAGGCACTGCCAGAAATGGCCTCTCTTGCTGTTCCTCCTGAGTTTTGGAATGTTCTGCTCTTGGGATCTCTTTTCATTTTCTGCTTAGTCACCAACTTAATACTCACTGAAGGATCAAAGTTATTACTGTTAAAATCTAATATACTGCTCTTGGCTACTGACAGATCGGGGGTATGGACTAGATAGACCTTTGCTCTGATCCAGGATGGCATGTCTTATGTTCCTATTATCTCTTAAAATTTACTTTTCCCAAAGGGATGTGCTTGTAGAAGTCCATCTGTCAAGTGATTCATGGGAAGTGGACATAAAAGAGAACTGATTATGACTAACTGAATACATTAAAAAAATTAAACAAGTATCCCTGGCAAATGAATACTTGAAAGATTTTAAATAAAAACACTAAGAACTTGAATTTGTCACCTCTCTAGTCTCTGTTTTGCATTTTAAATGGTTGCACCTTTGATGAAACTTTTTTTCATGTTCTATATTGACCTTTTCTTATAAAAACATGTGTGGCTTTTCCTTTCTATCTCAGTTGTTTTGGATTAAAGAAGAAGAGGCAATTACAGCAATATCAAAGAAAGAGACAGAAGCAGTCGCATGGATCAAATTATTATCTCATTGAAATCCAGGGGCCTGTTACTTGCAAGTTCAGTCAGACCAGGATTCATCCTCAGTGCCTGGAACAGTGGCAAATCGGTTTTAATCTTTGCACATTTCTCATCTGTGCCCAATATGATTTACCCTGCAATGCTAGGTTCTTGCTATTTTTCTGGATGACTTTTAATAAAGATTGAATGAAAATGTCAAACTTCTTTTGTAAAGTAAATTTTGTAAGAAATTTCTTTTTTATTTCAATTACCAACTTCAAATGTTCTGTCACTGAGTCATTGTGAAAGTTGAGCTGTTTGACAGACCTTTTGAAAGCACTTTTTAAAATGTTTGCTACTGAGGAGTGGGAATAAGCTCGATTTTATGGCAATAACCATTTTACACATTATTCCCAATATCAGTGTGTATTGTTTAAGTAGTGTCAGTGTGTGCTGTAAACAGGGTATCATGGTGATACTGACAGGGCATAATCAGAGCAGATCAGCCAAGCCAATAGATATGTGAGAGGTGGAATGGCACAACACTGACACACTCATAAAATAAGCAGATAATCTCATTCTTCTGCCAACTGCAGACAAAGCATTGCTCACTGTGGGTTTGAGGGTGACATGTGTCTCTAAAATGTCTTTTTCTAAGCAAATTTCAAACATCAACTGTCTCATTGCTTTGGAGTTTTCATGAAAGGCTTAATTCATAAAATTAGAAACCAAGACCTCAACAGTTTCAGGAGATAAAGATATATACATACGGAAATAGGAGATTCTGTTTATCCTCAGCAAATATTCACTCTCAAAAATGAAGCCCCACTATTTAACCTAGTACCTTCTGCTATAAATTAGCTCACTATCTCTTATCCTGTGTTAGTGTACCCAAGGAGTGATAACTTTAAAATATAAATATAGAATAAAAACACCGTGTACATTTTTGGAGTCTTGCTGCTTCCCTCATTACTTTTCTCAATTTAATGAAGAGAGTTCTTTCAGCCTTTCCTCCGAGGTCATGTTGTCTCTATCTCTTACTGCTTTAGCTCTCCCTCTCCTTCTCTGCCTCCCCAGCTTTGCTCTTGTCAGACTGCAGAGTCCAGACAAGATCCAGCAGTCTGGCTTGAGTCTCACAAGTACTAAACTGAGCAGAGCAGCCCCCCCTTTTTCCATATGTGCCTTTTGCAGACACATTCATTCTGGGATCAGTGACAACTCTTCACGCCATGCAGCTATTAACCAAGGGGGAAAAGCATTCTTGATTTTGAGCTAATTAAATGGCTAAGAGTTACCAAATCTCCATGTGCCCCAGTGCTAAGCAGGCTTGGTGCCATTCCAGCTGTGGACTATGGTAAGAAGGCAGTCCAGAGAGGTCTGTTTGCTGGAGCATCATGATGGGTCAAAGAAAGTTCCTGGCAGGCAACACAAGCCTGTGGGTCAGATGTTGTCCAGTCCTGTTTTATATCTTGCCTTTATGTATTAAATTCTTGTGAAGTTCTTCAATAACAGAACTTCTGCTGCTCTTCTACATGTTGTTACAGTGTCTGAAAATCTACAGACTGAAAATCTAGGTGCTTTTGTTTACAGATGCTTGAATTCACATATCTGCTATTGAAAGTTATTGCCCATCCATTTAATGAACCTAACATTTCCCCATGGCTCCCAAATTCCTGCATCTCCAGGTCCTTCAGGGCACACAGCTGAAATTAGATGGGAAGTCTGTAAACGGTGTAGACAGATACTGCATTTTATCTGTAAGGGTAAATCTTTAAACAATGGAAGATATGCAGAAAACTAAAGGGTCAATGTATATTCTTCATATGAAGTTGAAAATTCAGGCAAGTCTGTAAAGTTGCTTTTCTTTGTAATTTTCTCTAATTTTCCTATGTCTCCAGAGAAAGAGTTTTGGGGCATTCACTGGACATTCACAAGCAAAAACTGTTGCTATGCAAGTGGATTAGGATGTGGGTGAGGCTTTAAATAGAATAGAATAGATGATAGAATAAACAGGACTAGAATAGAAAAGAAGAAAAATAGATCAACTTATAATAATAATACATGCATGGAGAGGGCTAAATGCATTGCTGCCATCAGTTGCTCTAACTCCCTTGATTTAAATTAATTTCTGTCCATTGACTCCAACCTGACCAGAGGTGCTGGCCAAGTAGATTTGAAAGCTTCCAGAGTATCTAGTCACACAACTGAGGACTGTCTAGATTAACTGCCTGTGCAAACTTGGGTGACCCAACAACCACACATTCACCAATCATCAATCAGGCCTGCTTGCACCCTGGACCTGTGGCTGCTTTCTGAGTTGTGCAGAACTGTGAGGGCTGCAAGTCAAATTTACTTTAGCTGAGCAAAGCACCTCGGATGCCAGTTTTTGAATGTATAGCTCTATAAATCTCAGTATGGCCTTTTGAACTATTTATTACTATAGAACTGTGGGAAATCCCTTTTGGGAGAGAAGTGGCACAGTTGATATTTATCACTACAAAGTCTATTGCAACACACTGTCTCTTTCCTTTGAAATAAAAGCTTTTGAATTACAGATGATCAACTATATTCACACCCCAAGCGAAACCCAAATATTTCTGGCATTTTGCCAGTATCGGCTTGGGTGTGAAATATTTGACATTTTGCATTAATTTTTTACAGTAGTAAAAGCCCTTTCTCAGCTAAATCCTCCTTTGCCATCCAGGCAGTGCCACTGGGCTTGCAGCTACTCCAGACTCCTATTCAGTAAATCTATGTCCCATGACTGAAGGGAACTGTTGTCCTGGCTGTTGTGCTACCTGACCATTTCCAGATGCCACCACGGTACAATCATTGACCCCACCTGCAATTTGATAGGTTAGCAATAAGCAATACTTTGGGATATATTTTGATAAAGGCAATTGCATTAATCAATGCACATGACCAGTGAAACAAGGCTGCTGTACTGCCTGTGTGCAATGTGGCTGAGTTAGCACCAATACAGGCATCTTAGCTCAGCAGTTCCAAAATCTCTGGCTCTGCAACCTGAATGTAGCATTAACTTATCTTCCTCTCTCATGTATTGACATTTCTTTCCTTTGGGGAAGGAGGCACAAGATTTTAATGAACTGAGAAAGAAGATGTTAACCTTGTAAGAGGGATCAGTCACAGAGTGAGTTCCGAGTTCATCTCTAACACCAGTGGCCATTTCAGTATTTCTGCTAACAGGGTCAGTATTCCTGTCTCCAGGAGATGAGCAGTCACCCCATTAAACCCTGCTTTTGTACAGTTTTGGGGACAGAGGTTGGCCAGTCTGTGAGGACACGGAGCAAAGGCTGACAGATTTCAGACCACTGAGCTGCCCAGCTCTTGCTGAGAGGCAGTGAGGGAACAGATCACACCATCTCTGCAGGACCTCCCTGAGAGAGCAGAGCTGTCAGTCTTACTTCCAAAGTCTCAACAAAACTCTTAGCTGTAATTAAATAGAAATAGAAAGGAGGAATAAATATTTGTCTCCCTGCTAAAACAGTCACTTCTAGCATTCAATTAATCTCAAAGCAGAGATCTGTCATTTGGAATTTCACAGGACAGAAAGAATGCTGCCACTTGTGGATCTGAATTTTCACCAGGGAACACTTGTAAGTGTGAGATTTAGACTCTCACTTGGGGCTCATTAAAGCTGGCTACCTTGGGCCTGATGTACAAAGGCATCAAAGCCCCTCATGATGCAAACAGAAACCCAAGACCCTTGACCCTCTAAAGGCATGATCTGAACAGAAGTTTTGTGCTTAAATTGCTTAGAAAATTTTGTAATCACTTCTAGACTTCTATCCTCTTCCTATAGGTGAATCAGGAATGATTGCATACTTCAAATGCTCTCTTACAAAGTCCCTACACCTTTAAAGTATTCCATTCTATGACACTGGATCTACATAGGTATCTGCTGGCCAGAAGACTTCCCTGCTCATTTATGATGTTAAGGGTTGGGATACATGACCTGGTGGGCAGGAAATTAGGCCCACACACAACTTACCCTCTTTCTGACTCACAGGATAAAGAAAACCTGGGGGAGAGGGAAGAGGATGGAGCAAGAGGGAATGAGAGACAGAATGATCAGAGTTTTTCCAGCTCCTCATCACACAGTTTTTATCCATGGATGTTTTACATGGGCTGAGGATGCTTTGGGAGAGCCCTGGTCTGTATGAACAACCAGGTTCAAACAAACTGAACAAACAGTGAGCATGTGATGCTCAAACCAGAACAAAAGGCACTGTGAAACCTATGTACACTCCACGCTGCCTGAAATACTGAAAGCTACTTTTAAGAGACAATTTACAGAAAAATAAAAAAGTTTACAAACTGGTTTACGAGACAGTTAAATGGTTCTTGAGGGGGGGTCTTTATAATTGAATTATAAGAACAAAAGAAATCTGAGGAGCAGGCAGAGGCCTTAAGGCCCAACATGCTTGACCTCATTTGGTTTAATTGCACTGCTCGCTCTCTCACTATAACCTTCACTTGGACAACAGTCTCTGGAAATCATTTAAACTACTTGCTTCAGTTGCCTTTGCTAGTGATTTAGTCAATAATTTTATTACTTCTTTGGTAAGATAGCTCTGAGTGCCCCAGTCTTTAATTAAAAGCCTCTTAGGTTTGAATCTTTTAGCAATATGAACATATCTATCCAAGTTCATTATCAGAACCTTCTATAAATGTTATAACTCCCTCCTAATCATCTTGAGGATGCTGTTTTCCATTGTGGATGAACCCAGGTCCCCTTGCTCTGTTCCTCTGTCTGAAGCAGGGTGCAGAGCTGAGGCCAGGCTGAGCTCTGAAAAGCTCCTGGAGGAACAGTGAGATGCCAGTGGAAGGGTGGCCAGGGCTGCAGGCAGCAGGGACAGCAGGGATGTGTCTGCAGCTGGGGATGAATGGGGCCAAGGGAGGCACCATAGCACTTAAAATCTGTGCTATCCCTGCCACATTTGTCCCTGCATCAAATTCGAGAACAAGCTGCTTCCTACCATCAGAAGTTCAGCCAGCTCTCCCATAGGGAAGGCACCTGAGCACCAATGCTGGCTGTCACACTGTCCTCCAGCCCCAGGATGAAGCACAACCTTTCTTCCTCAGTTTCCCTTTCTGCAAAATTAGGGTAATTGTGGTGGACACCTCAAGGGGGAGGGGGTTCAGAGAGATGAATGAGCTCTTTGTAAAGTGCTTTGAATATGAATATTGCTAAGGATAGTAAGTGCTAACTATCAATTATTAAGTGGGAGTCAGGTTTCAGGAGCTTTATATCAGGGAAAGGTTAAGGAAGTGTAATAGCAGAAGACATGTAATGAAGCTCAGTACTGCCCCGTAGCACTGGCTATGAAAAGCTAATATCCACAGTAAAAATTCCAGCTCTGTAGCCTATGCAGAGTATTTTGCTCTGCTGCTATAATGATGACACTTAGAATTAGACCGACATAACCTAGAGAGCTCTGGGGACTCATCATCTCTGAGATTTCACTTAATTATTGGCAAACTCTGTCATTTAGTATCCCAAGCAGGCTGCGCTGTGTATAACCAACACATCTAATTTGATTTCATCTTGAATTGCTCCTATGAGTGGTCTTGAATGGAACCGCATCTGGTATCTTGGCAACGTCCCTTCTTCTCTTGGAGAGAGCTGTCCTTGAATCTATAAAATGGATCTTTTACGGCAGGGGGGTGAGTGTGCACGTGTGTGTGGGGGAAAACCCTCTGGGAGCACACAAAGGGAGGCTTGGCTTACATGCACAGTTGACACGTTTAGGTTTTTCATACTTTTTTCCCAAATAAATTAAATCCATGAATCTTGGTGTAATTTTTTTTTTTTTTTTGAGCTAGGACAGTGGATTTAAGAAGCACTTAGGACACTTGATCTGTAATTGAAGCTTTCAAGAAGGAATTGGTTGCTGGTTTGTATGGACAAAATATTATTGCTTTCCTCTCTGTGATATACAATTAGAGGGGAGGGTGGGGAATCAAGTACACATTTCAAGGAGAAAAACACACTAATCATAAAAATATAGCGAGAAGGTGATTTTGCCGTGTAACTTGATGAGATTCAGAATTGTGGCATGTAGGACATAAGGATCAGTCAGCTTCCCACTAACTCAGGATTTCTCTGTCCAGCCAGCCCTCCCTCCTGGCAGCTGGCTTGTGGAGAGGAAAACTCACCCCAATTTTCATGTACAGCATAGAAATGAGTAACAATTCACAACTCATTACCTTCTTCAGTGTTTTGGATGTTATAGTTTACATGGGGATAAACCCAGGTGAATGAATGAGTGGTTTCCAAGTTAAAGTTTCAGTAGGACCAGAATACACATTAGACCACGAACATTATCAACTACTTCATAACTTGCTTACTTGACAACCTGATATGCAGAGAACTTTTTTATTTTCCCACAGGAGGATCCAGTCTTTTTCTATTCAAAAGAAAGCTGTGGTCATTTCTTGCTTTAAAGACAGACCTTCAAGCAGCATCTAGGATTGCACAAACTGCTTATTTGCAATGATTGTGTCTATTTACCTTGCCTTGCTCAGTTCTCTGGAGCAGAGTGAAACCACAGTACCACGTGCATTTGTGAATATACTGTGTTTGAGTGGTTAAAGTACATTCATCAGCTCTAATAAAGTACTCAGTGCTTCCTGGATGTACAGGATATGAATCACATAATGTGAAGAAGATGACCGCATAGCATCCTCATTACTGAGCTGGACTAGCGCTCTGCTGCCTGCAGAGCAGCTGTGCTGGTGTGTTACTCTGCACATTTCAACAGACTGAGCAAAGGGAGGGAGATGGATGCAATCCTCTCCTCAGGCACACAGGAGTTAATTATGAAAAGGTGTGATTTTTGATTGGCATTTTCTTATGTAATTACATCCCTGACTTAACATGGCTTGGTTCTGACTGTTCCTTCCAGTAACAGTATGGCTTCAAGTACAGAGTGATTATTGATACTGATATTTGCACTTCAGGTTTGGTCAGATGGAAGAACTTTGATGACTTTCCAAATAAATGGAGAAAAAACCTGATGCTAACATCAGGATATTTTGGGTGATTAATAAGGGGAGCAATGTTTGGAATCGGGATGGAGTTGGCAGTGTTGCTGGGAGATCTCCGAGTAACTCTGCTGCAGCACCATTCCTATGGCCTGAGTGGGACACTTCCAGTTTGTGCACTGGTTCCACTACACTTCAACAAAGCTGGACTAACTAGCAAGGGAAATGTTTATGAGCATCTATGAAAATAAATGATGTCAGGATAAAACTAATTAGAACAAAGGGACTTGTGCCCATTTTAAAGTATAAGAAGATCTGGCTTTAATTGCTTTTTTGAAAACTTTTGGTCAACATGGGCCTTTCTTCAATTTAGAGAATAAAATACAATTTTTGGTTACTTTTAGATTCAAACCATTGCTGGCACTGTGTAGTGGAACAGTTTTTTTAAAAAAATTCCAGGGCAGTCCTTTGATTAAAAAAATTGATGACTGCCAGACTAGACAATCTCTCGGGGTCTCTGCCAGCCTTATGGTTCCATGATTTGTCATCACTCTGGAAAAGTCTCTGCTCTCATTCCTATCTGTGTAGCTGCACTGTCTTAATTTTACACAAAGGAGTGATGTGGAGAGGATGAAGTAGCTTGCCAAGAACCAAAAAGGGATCAGTGATCAAATCTGGGCAGAACTCAGAGTTCCTCTTTTCCTCTATGTCACCAAAAAGCACAGCCCCTGATGGAACTGCTCAGCTGTCAGAGCTACCTTCTCTACAGACCTTGGGGTCTGATCCTGCCAGTCAAACGCCAATTCCACAAACAATTGTTTTCATTAATTTCTTTAACATTCCTTCATCCTCCCGCCTCCTTAGCATCTTTTTCCTAATTCCATCTCTTCACACACCCATGACATCACCTACATGCCTTCCCAGACTTCTGCTGCCACTCTGTTCTCCAGGTCAGTATTCCCATCACTTCCTTCCCAGTGGCTTTTGGAATCACAGAAAGAGTGAACACACGTGCAGAGGTGGGGAGAATTGGAGACAGGTTTGATTTGTCGGAAAGGAAAAAGGGCTGAAGAAGAGGACGCAGACTGTGCTGGTTTTACTATAAACTGATGTTTAGGAAAACTCTCATGAAAGAATTTAACACAGAGTGACCAGGAAATGCCAGGAACATTTCAGACTCCCTACTCCCTGTCACCAATAGGTACAACATGCCAGTGCATATGACACACTCACAGCCAAAAGACTGCAGAGTTCATGTTCTTATTTAAATCAAACCTGCAAAAACCCCTCAGTATTTGGCTTCCAAGAAAAATGAGGACTGTACAGTCATGTTGTCTGTCTGTTCCTTGTCCCAGCAACATTTCGATTGGATGGCCAATTTCTAGGAAAGTGTTTCAAAGCTATTAAGTTCCCACATGTTTCATGAAAGTGAGTGTCTGGATGGAAGAGAAAGCCCTTGCCATAAAAAGTTCTTACGCCTCATAATAAAGATTTGGAAGATGATGTGCAGTTGCCCATCCTGCTCTGAGTTAGGCTTAAATGTATCTACATTTTCCTCAGTGAATGATTTTTGAGTCTGAGTCTATTCTGGAAAGCCTCTAGCAAGGGGATGCCTCAGCACCCCCTGACCAACCCAGAACTGCCACCTAAGCTCTTCCTCCACATACTGCTGTCACATCATCTTGGTATAGAAAACAGTTTTAGGGCAAAGTAAAAGAAGAAGGAAAATAGACAAAGTAAAATACTTCTGGGTAACAGTGGCAATATCAACTCTGTATCCTGATATGGATAACACAGCAGCTGTCTATAAAGGCAGATCCTTTCAAAATTTAAAAGACTATTTGGAGAAATCAGTCCCAATAGTCCCATAAGCACAGATCAAAACACAGCAGTGCTGAATGTTGCCAATTTGTTGCTGACAATGCTTTGTGTCACTACTCTCATTTAGGAACACGAGATGGAAAACACAGTCCTAATACCTACTTATCTCCAATAGCCTTTGCTCTTTGTTCATTTCATTTTTGGTATAAATCTACTCTACATGCCATATCATTTTGTGAGAGCCAGGGACCTGGGGCCAAATGTGTATGAATATCACCCAGATGTACCCTTCGCCTCGAAGCCAGGCTGGGAAGCATTACTCCAGTGTGAAGTGCGGGAGACAAGAGCATACAGCCAAACGCCATGTCCATGAGCAGCCCTAGCAAGGCACAGTGGTGTTGAGCGCACAAAGGCACCGGGGCCGCGCTCCGAGCTAGCCCTGTGGCCACCGAGACCACGGCTCAGCCAACCCGGAGCCGGGAACCCAGCAGACGGCACTGCGAAACAAGCGCCAGGGAGAAGGAATCCCGGGGCAAAGCCGCCTTGGGATCTCGCTCCAGCGCGGTCCAAAGACTGGCCAGCTCGCCTTTCACACACACAGGGGCATCCAGAGCGGAAATCCTGACAGAAAATTCCGAGCTTTCTGGGAAAAAAGGAGAGGCATTCGCTGGCGCGCTGCTCCCCCGATGCATGTTTGGTTTGCCAGGGGAAAAAGTGATGGTTTT
Organism: Entomyzon cyanotis; assembly: GCA_024500445.1. Classification (NCBI taxonomy): domain Eukaryota; kingdom Metazoa; phylum Chordata; class Aves; order Passeriformes; family Meliphagidae; genus Entomyzon; species Entomyzon cyanotis. Next base: position 7,997,203 of record JAKEPQ010000852.1, read on the forward strand.
CCACATCCTCCAGCTCGTGGCTGTGGCTCCGACTGCAGTATTTCCGGCCAGGTTTTTCTGGCAGTGCCTAAGAGCTAGGGGTTGTATTTCAACATGTATTAAAAAGAAAGAATATAGGGAGGGGCAAAAAAAATCTTGTTATAATGGGAAGGGAGAAGGCAAAGGAGGAATCTGCAGTCTTTGCTTTTCTTTACATTTTGTGCAAACTGGTCGCTTACTGGTTTATCTTCCCCTGCTGCTGGCATCCTGCCAGACCAACTCATGTTGCCCTTCCAACCACACTGCAGGGAAAAGGAGGTTTAAAAATCCATCGGCACTCACAGAACGAGTCCAGCAGTGCTGCTCAGTCCCCCATGCCCTCATCAATAGCTCCTGCACTTCGATTGCACACTCCGTGAGCCACAACTGTCCCAGGATAATTAGGAAGTACTGAGGAGGTTTAGTTCGGGCACTCCCATTTCAGAGCTGTCCTTTTCTCTGCTTTCAACTGCTTATTTTGTTTACTCTATGCTGAATACTCTGTCCCTTGACCTTTCACCTTTCCAGGAAAGTTAATTCAATATTTTGCCAAACATGCCAGGGTAGGGCAGAGGCTGATCAGAGAGGAAGTAGGCATTGCCCCTTCTTCCCAGCACCCAGGCTCTGCAGTGTGCCAGCTCACAATAAATCTTGCTCCCACGTGCCAATGGGCACTGCCTCTCTGCACACAAACATCACAGCAAAGGAGTAAGAAAGACTTCGTTAAATCTTTTGGGAAATAGAATGACATTTAGAGGTTAACCCCAAAGATTCAGGGAGAGTTGTGGCCAGCAGAAGGGTGTAGGAAAGTGGATGGGAGGCACTTTTACTTCTGAATCCAGCCTGATTTTATACTTGCAAGAAGAGTAGAAAAACTTCTCTTCCCCTTGTCCACAGGAAAAAAGGAAGTGACAGGTATAAAACAAACCTCAGCTGACTTTGGGGAAACAAAGGCGCTAAGAATCAACTCTACTTATGCTCCTTTGGCTTCAGGTTTAAGTTAAAATTACCTCTTTCTATCAAAAGGTTTCATTCTCATTTAAGTGACAGTAATGTTTATTGTGGCTCAGCCTGACAGCACAAAGGCTTGTCCATCTATTGTTGGGTGGTTAAGTTCTCAGGTTTTGAATTCTTGCAGGTGAGTCAAGGAAATAAGATTTAGTGACTTTAAAAAAATTATTGCTCGTAAGAGACAGATGGATTGCAAACAAAGGGCTGGGTCCTGCTCCTGTTGAAGGCACAGATTTGAGGCACCAGAGTTCATTCCTGACAGCCTTAGGTGTTCAGGGGGAAAGAAAGAAGTGAAAGCTGTAAGCCTAAAAGCAAGCACTGACTTGCTGTAAGACCTTCACAATTACCTCTGAGGGGAGAAACACAGCTTGTAAAAAAAAATTGTAAGAGGATAACTGCACCTTCTCCTTCATGAAAATGAGCAAATTCCAGAGTGTTTCTTCTGCCTGCTATGCGATTTGCTTCAGCTTCATTTCACGTGCTGTCTCACACAATAGCCTCCGGGGATTCTCAGGGGAAAAAAATTTAGCTGCCTCACCTTCTATGCCCAACTCCTGCCTTCCTGCAAGAAAATTATTTGCTGTTTCCCTAACAAACCAGCTTCAGTTGTCACTGTAGTTAAGGTTATGTCAACACTTCTATTATAAACTCCTCTTGTCAGGAATTTACAAGTCGGCTGTAAAAATTCCCTTTGCACTTAATTCTGGCAGAGATGAAAAAGCCCCAGGAGCACATTAAAAAAAAAAATCAACATTTACATATTGGATTTTAACACTTTCCAAGAAATGAATATTTTAATGTTAATGCAGATGCTGTATGACAAAGACCTACATGAATGGGTCCAGTCAGCGAGGGAATCCTCCACTGAAATAAGTCACCTTGGAGTGCCCTGCACACCAGTGCTACAAATATGGAAACATCCCTGAGTGCTACCAGAGGAATAAGAATAAAAATGCCCTAGAAAAACCTCATCTCCTTACACTGCAATGATAAAATGCAAGCCATCCTGTTTATTGAGGGATACATCCTGTCTGTCATACCAAGAAGCTGAGTTTGAAGGTTTCACAGTAGTTGAGGAAGGATTTTTTTTATCTGTCCAAAGTATTTATCTCACCTTCATCCTCCTTTGAACCCCTCATTATCACCAGCACATTTAGCCTTTCTGGTGCATTACTGCCATTTATTTTAATTTCAGATACAGAACAGTGATATGGAGAGAGGTTAAATGATTTGCCCAAGGTCACAGAGGACAAGCCTCTGCTCTGGGAAAGGCACTTGCCCATGCCTGAGACCCACCCCAGCAGATTGTCCATCCTCTCATGGCTTGCTAAAGAGTAAGAGCAATTTATCGTCCTTAATACAGCTTGGAGCCTGCCGTTTCTTTTCTCTTCCCTGGGCTATTACTTGGCGGGATTTAACAGTTGCTGGCTTCATTCTCCCCCTCCACTCCCACCCTTGTTTTTTACAGGTCTAAGAGGAGCCTGAGAAGGTCTGGTTTTGGATCTGCAGAAGCGCACAGAGCCTGAATTCTTTGCACATTGGAAATGTTGCTGCTTACAGTCTGAAACAGAGACAGGCCAGACTCTGCTGCATACACAGAGGTGTTGTGCTTTTACATTCTGCCCATTCTGCTTCTACATTCCCCTGAAAAGTGGGATTACATGGCACTATGCTGAACTCTGGGAGTCTACAGAGAAAAAAAAGGGGAAGGCCAGAAGAAGGCAAAAGAAGATAGAGAATAAGCAGTAAGTGGTTTTGACAGTCTTTAGTTAATTTTCAAATGCTATAGGAAATCAACAACTGAAAGAAATTATAATAATCCAGTCAGAACTAGTGCAGCTTCAATAAGACCACATTTTTAAAAGTATGATTCCAGCTCTCTAAACTCTTCCACATATTTAATGCATGCAAATATCTACACCCATGTGTATGACTCTGCAAAGTTATGTTTGCAGCCTTGCAAACCACATTTTAAACAAAGACTCAGATCTCCATCTTTCCCCTCCCTTTAACTGTTCCAGTACACGCACAAGGAGTGCTGCTTCCTCCAGTGACACCAAGCAGGACATGCACTAACCTGGGACACCCCAGGCCCTGTTCTGAGTGAACCATGGTGTCAGTCTGCCAAGGAAAGGACCAAGTTCTGTGCAACAGAATCAGGCCCAAGAAGCGCAAAAGGAATTTAGAAAGCAAGATTTTCCGTAATATGGTCCATTGGCTTTTGATAATAAAAACCACATTGCAAATGGCCAAGAAATTAATCTTTAAAAGGCAGCTGTAGCCCATGTGTATTAACTATTTTTCAAAGACATTTCCTCTGGATTTTTGTTACCTTCTTTAATACATGTTTCCAGCCAGCAGAGATGTTATGCTCTGTGGGTGAAATATAATATGCATTTTTAAAACATTTATAAATATGTATACACCCTATGGATTCACACGGCACTGCAGGAGCTGTGTTCTGGTCTGCAGTCTTTAAAAATTAATTACAAATATACTAAGGTGTATGTTCAACACAATGCATGGGGATTTAGCCACATAAATTTCATTAAGGCTAATGAGAGGTGTGCAGCTAAAGCCTTGCATATCAAGATATCATGCATAAAGAAAAGCCTGTCTAATGATGTATTTACTTATTAAACCAGAACAGCTCTGAAGGGCATGCGTGTTTATCTAATTTTATTTATTCCTTTTCAAAACAAATGGAATGCATACATGAGCACACATATGCACACTCACACCTATATTCTGCAGAACACAGAATTTTAAAATTTGATATGTTTGTTGAAAAATACCTTGAAAAATCAATTAAAATGATTCTTCGGCTATTGTTATTTTTTATAACAAGCAAGATTAAAATGTCCCTTGAGGTCACAAACTAGAAACACGTAAATAACCTGACTATGTGGAATGGCACTTTTGTGGTAATAAAGGTGTTGTGGCACATTTTAGTAGAGTTGTGATTGTGACACACAGTACTCAAAGCTGGAAAATTCTCAGTTCACCTACATCCTTTCCTCAGCTCTCACTTTTGTCATCATAAAACTTTCTTCCTCTTCTCAACAGTGGGGAATATAGAGGGCACAGAGTCTGCATGAAGGGAAAGTCTGGGTTTAGCACATGTACATGGGTAGAAACTGGATGGTTTTCATCAGTTTTGTTAATTTCTGGACACGAAGGAATGCATTTCATGCAACTGTTTATTTTCTTCTCTAGATTACAAGTGGGTTCCTTTGCTGAATGGCTACAACATGTGTTTGCTGCCAAGTTCAGGATCCAAAGATGCTGCTCCAATGTCTCTTCCGAACACTTCGATGCCATCTACTAGATCATTGTGTTAGGGGCCAAGTTAGGGCCAGCAGGGTAAAGGCAATTTATAACCCACATAGTGACATCAGTCTAACCTAGCAACCTCCCTAGCAACACTGCCAAAGCATCACAATGTGGCCCCCATAGCTCAGATGATATGAAGATAGCAGCATTGTTAGGGTGGGAGGTTGCCACTTTGGCCTAGCAACAAATAACAGCCTGACCTTGGGATCTATTGAAAGCTGAGAAGCCAAGCAGAACAGAGGGAGAACCACCAAATGAAAACCCAAGGGTTCCTGTCTATTTCTTTTATGTAACCTAAACAAATTCTTCAGAGAAAAATATGGCAATGCTTCCAGACACGCTGCATGCTTATATATTCAACATTGCTTTTCCACATGGCTGGTTAAGAGCTGAACAGCTTTTACATTGTGGTTTGGAAATCATAAAACCTGTGTGCAGAAAAAGGATGAATAAAGAAATCACTAGAGCCAATTGAGAGCAGTGACAAACAGGCTGTGTGTTGCCATTAAAGTGCACTGATGTGAGGGCTCCCACCCCCAGGTACTGCACAGGGTAATCCAAGAGCTGTGCACACACCGGGCTTTGGGCTCACCCAAGAAATCCAGCAGCAACCAGCCTGTCTGCAGCATTTTTGTCACTGAAAATAATGAGATGGATATAAATCACACCCCCCCTCCTTCTTTTCTTGTTGCCCATTCAAATGAGCCCCTTGTCCGTGCCATTGTGCCAGGTTTGCACAGGCAGCTGCCGAAGCAAGGTAACATTTCTCTCTCCCATATACACATGAAGGGTAGGGCATCCTCTAAAGACACTCTGAGGAGTTGAACCTGACCTGCTTGATATTTCTAGTTTCGAACAATGATCCCATGTTTCTAAGTGAATACCACTTACAGCATCTTGACAGTTACAGTGATTCAAAGACAACTGAGAGAAGCAAATGGCAAGTATGGAAAGAGTAAGAGATGCATTTTTTTCTGTACAGGTGGCCCTGAGCCAGCGTGTGGTGCAGGAGGTTGCCTGATGCTGAGCTTCCAGACACCACTTGGCCTTAAGAAAATATAAAACAGTATTAGCCCAGACGTTCCTAGGAGAATTATAAACCTCAGAATTCCAAAGCTATCCTGTACAGTGACCACTTTTAAGACCAACCAGTGGAGATAATTCACCTCCCCCTTCCTGTTTGCTGGCTTTGAGCTACCAGCTGGCCAGTGCAGAGAAGCTCAAATCGCAGCTGCCTTCACCCTCTTTAGCTGTCAAGATAAACAGATGACTTTGGTTTGCGGCAACAGAATATTGAATATATACTTTCAAAAATGTAATTTCTTTTCAAATTTCAGTGAAACATGCTTTCACATATGTGTGGCTCTGCACGTGGGTCTATGAATACACACGCATTTTTATATAATTGCGTATTTTTAGTAGGTTTTTAAAAATATTTGTAATTCCTCCCATTTTTGTGCATTGTTTTTCCCTCATAGAACACTTGGTATCACTTTCAGTTTATAACTTCTCTTGAGAGAGGAGCCACAAGCCACAAATAGCCAATTGTCTACTTGCAGCAGCCTTTTACAAAGGACCTGATAGAGCTGAACTGGACATGGTCTGTCTGTCCTGCTGTCACTGCTGCAGTAACCACAATTGTCATGTGGGCAACACGAAGTCAGGGGCAGTTTATCTAATGAAACCTTAGTACAAGTTTCCTCACAGAACACAGCATCTGCCCATTAGCTTCATTTCTATTTTCTGACTGTGACACATTCAAAGACATTGTATGAAGTGTGCGAAAGTTTAGCCCTTTGGATGTTTCTTAAATTACAAGCTTTAAGTACACTGAAAACCAGTGTGGATTGGGAGAAACCTCTGATGTGTTAGTGCCGCTTCCTACTTTCCATACTTTTTCAAACTCAAACCGGCCAGCTGAAGCATTTTTAACTCCTCTACTTTCCCATAACAGCCCTTGCTGGAGATGTGAGCATCCAAATGGTGAAATGGAGGGTGCAGTGCTATCCAAAGCAGTGTGCCTACCTCCCTATGATGCAGATCTGCTGGGAATCCCAAAGACATGAAGGAAAAGGAAATTTCAGCTTCTCAAAGTGCTTCCCAGCCACGCTGCTCTGTCTCCTTCTGCTGCCATCTCTGCACTATGGTCTTCTCACAGGTTAAGTTCCAAACTGTAAAAGAATGGGAGGAGCATGGGAATGGGGATGAATTCTTATGAATTGACTGTAAGATTTTCTCCATGTATTTCCTGCTAAGCCTCTTGGAAAGGGCTGATGATCTTTCTCTAGTCCTAACGCTTGCCACGGGTTTCCCCTCAGGGCTCCACATCAGCATTAGCCTTCTCTCCCCCTTTTCCATGCCATTTCCTTTCCCCTTTGAACCATGCTTCCTAAACGAGGGAAGGGAGAAGGGTGTGGAAGTAACTCCTCCACACAGGGCTGCCAGAGAATAAATGGCCAATACTGGCTGTGTGTCTTTTCCTCAGCACCATATTTTGTCAATCTGTGGAATATAATGTGTGAAATACATTTGCAAAAAATAGCTGAGAAACTAATTTCCTCCTCCTTCCTCATCACTTAACACCTCTACAACTCCAGCCTGGGCTCTCACCAGCCCAAACCATTGTGTTCAAAAGCTCCAGCCCCAGCTCCGGCTGTTCTATGTCCTCCCACTGCAAATTAAGCCCAGAGCAAGAGCCTGGTGCAATGAGTAACCCAGGGGAGATTCATTGTGAACAACACAGGGAAAGTTACTTGATTTCTCTGCTTACACAATTCAGTGTATTCATCATTTTTCCAGTTCTGAAACAGAGTAACTCTGGCAAATACCAGAGTCAGTCTCAGCTCCTTAGAGGAGACAAAAGACTTTACCATTAATATTTCAGGAATCAGCAATAATTTTAGATGATAGAGGTTAGGGTTGCATTGTGTGGATTTCTGTATGTGTATAAATTTAACATTCTGAATAGCCACACTTTTTAAAAAATGAAATCAGTGTCTAAAAATAAATACACCTTATTAAATACTTAAAATTCCTATCCTTCCCTCTAGAGACCATGCATGACTGGCACTGAAGCCAGGCCATTGCAACCAAAAGAAATGAGCAATTCTGATCAGCTGTCCTTGATCTGAGCATCAGTGAGCTGGTGGGGCTGGGGGAGATCATACCAGATGTTTAGATCTGGGTTTTGTTTCACCGGTTAAAGAGAGGATGATAGATGCACAATCTGGGATCCGGTTTAGGTAGACTTCTTCTGTATTCGATGTCAATTTAGGTGTCTCTTCAGTGTAAATCTGGGTGAACCTCATGCACAAGTGCTTGGGAATGCACAGACTCATCCGACCCCATTCATTCTTGCCCAGGAGGGAAAAGCAGTGGCCCTGCATTTGTGAGAGGAATGCAGGGATATATAAGGATCTCCAGCGGCTGCAGTTAATGCCAAGGTCAGCTCCAGCTGACACCCGTGCCTGGGGATGTGGGGGAAGGGATGGCTGTGCTCTGCGGCCAAGCCACAAGATGTCAGGAGACTGCTGTGCTGTGCCGTGCTGTGCTCACACTGTGCTCACGCTGAGTGTGCTCATAATGCTGAGCTGAGTGTGTGTGTAACACTGAGGGGTGTTAACACTGAGCTGTGCTGCACTAATGCTGAGCTGTGCTGCACTAATGCTGAGCTGACTTGTGTTGTGCTGCGCTAACACTGAGCTGTGCTAACACTGAGCTGTGCTAACACTGAGCTGTGCTGAGCTGTGCTGAGATATGCTGTGCTAACACTGGGCTGTGCTGTGCTACTGCTGTGCTGCACTGCTCTGCTGCACTGTTGCACTGCTGCCCTGGCAGGGCATTCTGCATTTGGGCCTGGCAGCAGCCTGGAAGCTCCTGCCATCATTTTTCAGGCCCTCATGCTATGATGCATCCTTACCATGCCACTCTGCTCCTTGATGAAAAGATGTGAGAAAGAAAATGAGGAATTTGTCCCTTTTCATGACTTTTCCCAAGTCTCCACTTTACAGCTTGCCAATTCCCTTGCCATATATCTACATGCAGGTTCCTCTCTTATATCTCACTTTATTTGGTAAATTGTGTTTGTATTCTCCACAGGGTTCCTGGCAGTTACAGCACACCGCGAGGTCACTGATTCACCACTGTGTTTTCAGAAACCTGCCTCACCATCCCCATGTAAAACTGAAAACGAGTCATAAGTGAGAAAGCAGCAGTTTGCAGGAACGCTCACGATAAAAGGGTAAACAAGATCTTACACAGAACCATGCCTGGGCTTGCATCCAAACACAGTGTGTTACAGCTTTAATATAAAGGGATGGCTGTAAGATGCATTTCATTCTCGCTGCATGCACTCTGCTAGTGAATGCTCTGATCACCAGACACTAACTGTGTGCTGTACACAAATCCTGCAGGAACCTGCTGGTGGAATAAATCCTCTTCCCACACTTACAGTACACCCCTGTGCCACTTTTGGCATGTCAAGCAGCCAGAGCACAGCCATGTGTGTTTGTAAAGCAGCAATGACAATTCCATGAGGTCCAGTTCCAGCAGGTGGTATTTGGGGTGCACACAATTGCTGGGAAATTTCATGTAACTTCAGTTCTTCAAAATACTCCTTCAGGTCCAGTCTGGTTCCTAGTGAATATCTATCTGATGGGTTGATAGAGCACTCTCCAAAAGACTCCCATTTTGTTGCCATTGTCAGATCAACCCCAAAATGGTGTCCTGCTGCATCCCTCTCCCTTTCACACCAACACATACTTGCAGAGTGAAGCCCTTTTATGGAGAAGTAATTTTTCCAAGTGCAAAGCTACCATACACAGAGGTTATGTGTGGCCAAGATCTGCACAATTCACAAACTAAACTGGGAATTTCAGGACTCAGTTCTTTATTATTCTTTTTAAACCCTTCCTTTGGCTGTAAGGGGTATAAAAAGAATAAATTCAACGTTTCAGCCACCTGAATTGGTAACTCTGATTGCTCTCTGTGTGAAGGTGTAAACAGAAACACGAGTCACTTACGTGCAGGGAGGAGTCAGTCCCTTATTTTTCCACACTAGAAACTGTAGTGCCCTACACGGAAAGTGCTGCAAAACCTCAATGGCTTTAGGCAACTCCCAGATTAAGATACTTTTTAGTATATGCTGTTCCTGATTTCCCAAATGGTTGCACCACTCCCCACCAGCCTGTCTCCATCGACTTTAGTGAGACCTGCTAACCTACATTGCATGACAGCACCAGTGGTGCCATGAAAGGATGAATCAGGGTCACTGAGAGTCTGGAAACTGCTGCAAAGCCAAATGTGCTGTGTCTGGCCATCCTTATGGAATCTGGGGTTCTGCTCAGGAGTCTGTGCAGCAAGGGATTCACTGTTTCTTCAGCACTGCATCACCTGTGCCATACAACTACTTCTCTTTGGGTTACATTTTCAAGGAGTTGTGAAAAGAGCATTTTAAAAACTCTGCCATTGTCCTGTACTGCTATTTATATGTGAAAAATAAGCTTTCCGAGTCTCGTCGCTGCTAAACTCAGCTCTGGTGTAGCAGGAACCCCATCCTGTTCAACACCTTATTTTGCTTCTGTATCCATGTTACTGAGTTTCTGGATACTAAATGGAAACAGTGTAGTCCTCCTTTTGATATTAAGTGGCATCTGCACACCCAGGTCTGCAGAAACGGGCATCAGACACTGGAATGCAAAGCATAGGTACCATGGTACAGGGCATTTGTACACATCAAACATTGAAATGTTCAGTTTGGAAGTGACTGGAAGTTTTCATTCCACAGATTTTGAGTTGCTGTATGAAATGACATGAAACCCACCAAGTTCATGTTCACATACACACAAAAAAATACATGGACAGATGGCACCTTGTGTTTCTGGCAGCGTCAGCAGGTTGGACAAGGATTAAGCAGGTAAGATGAGTGGAACACAGGCTCTGTGACTGCTGCTCGTAGAGCTCCCCAGCTAGAATTGACTTGAACAGAATTATGATTCTGTCTGAACAAACCACGGCCCTGTCCTGTCCCCTCCACACGTGCCCTGTCAGGCCTGCAGCTCATTAGTGGAGCAGTACAGGATCCCTGCATTGTCACTCTGCATTTGGCACCTTGTAACTAGAAAATTTCTTTATTCAGCTCTCTCAGCCCAGTGCCCAGCTAGCAAGTCAGTCATGAAAATTAGTTCTTGTGGAAACACAGTGTGGTGATGAGACGACACAGGAAGTTAACAACTACTGAACAGTGAATGCAACTGGGGAAGGAAGATGTTAACAGGTAGCATCCTACAACCCTGTAAATCAAGTTCTCTGTCCAACCTGCTACTGTAACTGTGCATTTGGGGTTGAGCACTGATGTGTAAGAATGAGCACAAGCTCTGCAGGACAAGGCTGCGAATCCTGAGCTTCTGTGCAATGGCTCTTACCCTGCATTTGATATCATCATCCAGTAATCATATTTTAATGAGGGAGTAGAACATGCTAATTGTTTTTTCTTCTGCTATTCTATATGGCTGCAAATTAAAGGGACACCAGGGAAGCAAGAATTACAGCCCTGTGTTTTAGGATGGTGCACACTTGCTAAATATACAGCTTGAGTGTTTTGTCATAGCCACTTCATTTGTATGATGTGCTTTGTAGCCCATAGCTTGTAACAACAACAACAACAACAAAAAAATAGATGTATTGCTTTTGTCATTGTGGCACCAAACCGGTGAGGATAAAAGCAATGGATTTAGTATCTTAAAGTGAGTGTACATCAGTAAATTATGGTATTTTTGTTTTATCTTAACAGCACATTTCCTGGAACTATCTAGAAAAAAACCTGCTAGATACCAGCTACACTCTCGTATTTTAAAAAGAATGGCAAAAAAGGTAAAAATAATGCTAAGAGGAGTTGCCAGGTACAATTCTGGTGCATAACTAATGTAAATTTTTCTTCTGTTATAAATGAAGTATTTGGTTCTGTAAATTCTGACTCCTCTTTAAACAGGTCTACAATTGATATTCTGGGACACCTTTTAGAATCTTCCAACAAAAACTGCCTGGAGTTTAGTAAATCCTGACAATTAACTAAATTCTTGTATTTCAACTAAGACCTTCCTCCCATGGGCTGAGTCCTTGGCATACCTCAGGCACTACAGAACCTCCTGTCAGGTCTCTCTGGCACTTGCAGAGCTGTTAAAAAAGGGATTTCAGCTTGAAGCAAAATTTCTGGTGACTGGTAATGGGTCACCAGCATATGGTGATGGTACCTTGTCTGAACAGCAAAGTAAGGGCTGGCTGCTTGCAGGGCTGCAAGCAAGTAAAAAAATAACATTAATTTCTGTGATATTTATTTCTGTGTCTAGGACAAGACAAAGGAAAGAGACAGCAGGTTTGAACAAAACCTCCCCATAAATATTGGCAATTCTTTAGGAAAAAATACTCTTATTACCCAGGAAAATCTTGCTGTCATATATGACATTAAACACCTGAACAAGTGAATTTTCACACTGCATAGAAGGATTTAGTACTTTCTTACTTTCAGGGAAAGTTTTTAGCAAAGCCAGCAGGCTGGGGCTGAGTACTGGCATGATGGATCTTTTTAGAAATAACTGTTCAAAGAAACTGTGTTCTGCAAGTCCAACCCTTTTACAGGGGAACAAGGACAGCAATGTGTGAGCACTGCTGCATGCTGCAGTGTGGTTTTGTGCCTCACGTTGGCGGAAAAAACAAGTTGACGGTGGCACAATTTGTAAAGCAATTACTGCTCCTGGAATTGATAGTCTGGCTGCTAACTGGGGTCTAACGGAATCAGGTGTTTGATGGCAGCACTGTCCAAACTAGGACAGACAGCAAATTAGGTGCTGTCCTGAACAGCAGAGAAAATATTACATTTTTAGCTCTAAATTAGAAATGCTGAAGTTTTTATTTGGACTTCAAAGGCTTACATAGAGACCAAAGCACTGTGAAGCTCTGTGGTCAGTTTACACTAAAAAAAAAAAAAAAGTAACAATGTTAGATTTAAAAGAAAACAAAAAGTCACTGAATTTGCTCTTGCATGGAAAAGACCACAAGCTCCAGGAGCATTTGCCACCGTGCCATGTGACCGACCTTCCCCGGCCTGAGGATGGTGGATTATCATCAAAGCTATTTGGGCATATGCACATGACCTCACAATAATGTGCACTAGCAAAAATATACTTTTTCTCAAGCCAAAAAGGGAACAAAAATTTTCATAAAAGAGACCTAAGCCTTGCTCTTTTGCTGGTGATTGGATTAGGCAATGACTAATTAGATGAGGTCATCACTTTCTATGTCACATATATACAGTATTTATGGAGAATTTACTCATTCTAATTAACAGAGTAGAAATAGTTTCTTGACAAACTTAATTTTCCTGAAACTAAGAGTCTTGAATTTGCTCCACTTTTGATCTTTCTTTGGTGGCTATGTTTGCTTTACATTAAAATAACTTCTAACATTCCCATTAAGGATAATCCCTCCAGCAGCCACAGTATGACATTTCTATATTAATCTTTTAAGCATTTTAGAAAAGCAAGGTTTCATGTTTTAATAATCACAGTGTTTTTCTCTGAGGAGTTGTAAAAATTTATGGGGCTTTTCTATCCTATTTGACTTCTACATCTTTAGAGTTTGGTGCTAATGGCCCATTCAGCCTGCTTACTCTTTGACTCCTTTTTTATTTCTTTTTCATCTTCTTACAAAAGAAAAATTGCTTCCGTGCCTTACGCTGTTGCAGATGCTATTCAAGTGGTAAGTAATTTCAATCCAACTGGCAGAAAAAACCTCAGTTCACCCTCATCTCAGAATCACTTGGGGGTCTCCAATGTAGACATATGCATACAAACCCTTTACTTCATAATTAAGAACAAAATGTAGCCAGTTGTTTAAAGCAGGAAGAGCAGCATCATCGATATACATGCACACATTTTTAATAGTTTATTGGCTTGCCTTAAAAAAGTAAAATTTCCTGCTCCAATATTTTATTCAATTCTTGCTTTTTTAGCAGAAAAATAAAAATAATAGATGAACTATGTTTATTATAATTTTAAGATGACCATAAAAATGGCTCTCCAGTGCCCCTGGAAGCATTTTTGCCCCATACTACCCATACTTCGTTCTGTGCAGAGCCAGGCAAGACATTGCAACTAATAAAAATCCAGCCATGCAATCACAGTAACCAAACAAGCAAATTCCTCATGCTGTCACTACGACCTCTCTCACTGCTCACACTCTCCCTTTCTGAAAGCCAAAAAGTCTTGGCCCTTTTGGACAAAGTAATTTCCAAAGAGGAGAGAAAACAACATGCTTGCTTTAGGTCAAGATTGCCTCTGGTGATTTCCATTGCTCAAATCCCAGCAGAAGAGGAGATACAGCATCTCAATTAGGCAAGTCTCAAAGCATTTGTGGTTACAGAGAACAAAACCAATATTCTCTGTTCCAATGCAAGAGGAAGATACTTAGTGAGATCAATTTCTTGTGAGATGTTTCACTTGATTTGCACAAGCAGCATTACTGTCAGAAACAGGGGCTTACTCCTTACTGAAGCCACCTGTCTGCCCCATAGAGAGCCAAGGGGATCAAAAAAGACAGGATAAAGAACAGAGCAGTCAGCAGCAATTCAGAATGTTTGGTAATGAAGGAGACAGGAGTTTCGGGGGCTGAGAACACCCACCAAGGAAAGTGTAGTAACTACAGAGGAGTGGGAAAATGTAGTTTCTGTTGCATATTCAGGACTGTAATCAAAGAGATAAGTGCCAAAAGATCTGCAGCATCCAGAAATTGTCAGGGTTGTCTTGCCACAGGTTCCTCAGTGATCTTATCCTGAGTGTTTCATAACAGATCGAACGATAGCTGGAATGCATGTTTAAGAACAGACAAGGAAAAAAGTTTTGTACCAGAGACTCAATGCCCTGTTCAAAACCAGCAATAAGGGCATGGTGGCAACTCAGTCACAATCAGCAGCATCAGCCCTGCTCAATGCCTGGCAGTCAGCAGGCAGATGCGTCTCCCCTCATCACAGCTCTGTGATTTACTGCACACACACAAAGCTGGAGTAACTCGAGTGCCTCCTGGATGATTTATAGAGGCGTGGGTTGCTCATCTAAGCAGAGGAGTGGGATGCAGAAATGCTTGTGCTCTAACCAGTTTCCGATGTGGAATCCTGCAGCCCAAGGCATGTCAGGTTGTTTCTCAGAGTCTGTGCAAGTTCCCAAATCTCAGAGCAAAGTCCAAGTCTTTTTTGATGTGCTATTAAAGGTTCCAGGAGAACAGGGAGAGTTTGCAGAAGTGCCCAGCTGCCCACTCCAGTCTCTGTCCTGCTGTGTATCCAGCTGTCCCCTCGGTCAGTCCCTAAGAGCGAGCGAGTACTTGGTATGCACGAAGGTGCAGTGATTTCCTTCAGGAGCCTCTGGGAGAGCCAGTGCAGCGTATCTGCTGTGCAGGATGCAAAGGGCAGTGTTGTTGTTCATCTGTTTCACAACCACATAATTCTGGTCCTTCATCACTCCAGAATTTTCCTTTGGCCCTTGTTTGTCTGAGCACTTGGAACAAATATTTACCCTTTTGTTTCTCTATTTGTACAATTATGAGTGTAACATTTCTTGCTCTGTATCCTTCTCCAGTGTTTGTAAAGCCACTGAAAAATGCTACATTTTTACCGGCAAGCTAAAGATATTTTTCAGCAAATAGTCTTGATGATGTCTATCGTTTTACTCTTTATGTCAAGCTTGATCTTCATTTTGAATAAGTAGGCTATTACCTGGCAAATATTATACCAAGGAGTAGGGCCACAATTAAGGTTTAGAACATTGAATTTGTCACCACAAGTTAAGCAAAAGTTGAAAATATTTTGCTTTGATTCAGCCCAGAGTCCTGCTAGGGATGCCCTTAGCCTGAGAACACCATATGGGTGGTACTGAGTGGCCACTGTGATGTCTTCTGTGTTCCCAGTCAATGGTATCTGCAGTTGCCTGTCCCTGCACCATCCCATTACCCATCACTGGTTAGCGCAGGGCCGCTGTAAATGACACGCTGGCCCAGGGGCAGTAGAAGAGCACCAGGAATTCCTCCTTTATCTGGGTTTTTAGTATGTTGCTTTTTTACTTGCATTGTCCTTAAGCTAAAACAAGAATGCTGCTGGAGATTTGTGCCTCCAGAGAAACAGAAAGGAAAAATAACCAATGCAAGTACTAAAAAGAGGGAGCAGCAGAGAGTTCCTATTCCCATGTACAACCCCTGAACTGGTACCAGAGATCTGCAAGAAAGTGTCACTCAGCCCTCGGTGCTGATACAGAAAACAATGAAACTAAAGCGCCCCAAACATTCATAACCAGTCCTCTGTCTGTCCCTGAAAAAACCCCAACCTCATGTTCTTTGTCCCCTGAACTATAGTCACCTTGCATTACACGGTAGGAAATGACTGGCCAGGCTTTCCATTGCCGCTGGCACTAATCACAGAAGATGAATATGAACTGACCAATGGTGTTTATAACCTTGTTTAACAATGTCAGGCACTGGGCTGGAGTCTCTCTCCCTTTCACCCATGCTATTCCAGTGGCTCCAGCGCAGTAATTTCAGGCTTACACCAGCATCAGTGAAGTCAGGCTCAAATAGAAAAGTGCTTTTAGGACAGAAATATCCAACAACACTTTTGAAAAGTAAAAAGAATGGGAAATACCAGAACCCACTGAATTTCTTTGCTCTGCAGCCCAGGTGTACCCAAAAGCCACTTTCCATGAAAACTGCACAGTGCATACTAGAGCGAGAGGGTCTGGCCTCTGAAGCCAGAATTAAACAAAACATGTTTCACCCCTGTATATTTTAAGGAACATTTGAAAAATCACAATAAATACAATCCATATAGGTACCAAACAAGAAAATGTATCTCTGGTGGTAGAGAAACTTTTATCTTGGGTCACCAGTGCCCTGCTGGCACTGTAACATATTTATTTTTTAGCATTCAGTGACCTTTGATACCAGTAACTACTGAGGCTGCCAAGCTGCCCATGGGCTCTTCCATGCCAGTCTTTATCTGCTTTGTGTGCTGGGCAGTCTGGAATTGAACTCTGCCTGTTTGTGAAGAGGTGGGCAGGGAAGGGAGCAAAATCTTTGGGGACTGTGCCCTGTGTGTTCTGTATGTGTCTCTGTGTGTGACACTGACTCTGAGGCCACTGATACTCAGCTAATACACACCTAGGTCTGTGTGCACATATTCAAGGGCCCTGTAGTTTCTTTCTCTTGTACAACATAAAATGTGGTATTTGCATGGCTGTTGGCTTTAAAGGGCAGCTGCCAGCTGGGCTACAACATACCCAGTATTCTGGTGTCCACTTTGGATGGAAAAGAGCCTTTTTGTAGCTCTAGTGATTATCTTCTCTAGCACATTAATTAAAAACACTGCTGTGACCTGTCCAAAACCAGAGTGCTCCCTGGGTTTGTACTTTACCCTGGGCAGTGCCAGCTTTTGGGGAGTTTGCACAGCCTTGCTGTACTATGCTTCAATTTTTTTCAGCTAAGTTCCTAGGTTCAGAGGCACTTGTCAGCCTGATCGAGCTGCACCAGCAACAACAGGACATGGCTCATGTTCAGCTAGAACATGTTCTCACTCACTGAGAAAATGCCAAGCTAGGGAGGGAGGAAAAGGTGGCTTTTAGTTAGACCTTCACCAACTAAATCAAGCTAAAATTACGTATGCCCTTTGCTTAAGTGCCACTGCTTGAGAAGCAATCTCATTATGTGTGGTAACATGAAAGCTTAAAAGCATTCAGCTAAAACCAATCCTTCTGCTGTCCTCTGGTCACCAACTGGCAACAAAGCTCCACACTGACACCAATCTGGCAACCTGTAGAGTTTGTCCTCTATTACATTTTGCTTCTATAAGCACAGCTATTATTGGAACTGCTTACTTGACCATATTGCATGCTTTACCTCCATCTGACAATAATTCATTCTTCCAGCTTGCAACATTAATTACTTATGCATACTATATGCACTGCCTCTCTAAGTATACACACACATTAAGAAAACCAAAAGATTTTATGTACAGCTGAATTTGGTGGGGATTTTCTCTTTTATTTTTACCTAATGTGAAGATTAGAAGAGATTTTTAGGTTATCTACAACTTGAATGTCATCACCAGAAATACTCAGAAATGCGGTATATCAACAAATACTGGCTGTCTCTGTGGGTTATTACAGAAAATACAAAATATAGCTCTGTGTTTCTATGCTGTCCAATGAACAATAGAAGCAAAACTTCACTTAAATATGTATTTTATGAATGGATGTGTGTACACACACATATATGTACTTACACGTAGGCAAACCAAAAATATTGCTTTTAAAAAAATTTGGTAGTCAGTTTTTCTCCTTAAAAACAATCTACTTTTCTTCATCCTTCTGCATAGAGTTGTGTTTAGTTAATAGAGAGCCTGACATATCCACACAACAGTTCCTCTTATCCTAAATCAAGAACCCAAAAGAGGCAGGATGAATCTCCATTCTCAGGGAATCTTCCTCTTTTCAGTGCCTGCAGAAGAAGCCCTGGATAAGCTTGAAGAAGATACTTAATTTTCCACTGTTAATGGTGAAGTGCTCGCAAAATATATGTTTGCTATTGTAGGGAATTGCATCCCATTTCCATTGCTTTCCCTATCTTCCAGCTCACCAGCCACAATACTCTGATGCTGCTAATGATGGTGCCTCTTGACTCTTTCATCAGAACATTTCCTTACCATTCTCCAGCTTAAATGACAATAGATCATTAGAGTGAATATTAAACAAGTCCAGTCTTGAATCACTAGAAATCTCTATCCCAATAGCAATCTATTGGTATCTCTCCTTCAGACAATTCCTTACGCATTTTGCTGCTCTTGTACTAATCCCCATCTTCTCCATCTTAATGAATAACTTCCCATGTGGCATCATATCAAATGCTTGACTAAAATCCATATAGATTAGATCTATTACATTTCCCCTTGCTTAGACAATCAGTTATCTCTGCAAAGATACAGTCCAGGACACTTGGCAAAATCAGCATTGTGGTTGCATTTTATCCTGTTTATCTTCTCTTGCTGTCTTTTAAAAAAATACACTAAATATGTTAAATATATTTTCCTTTAAAATTCTTCTGAAAGTCTGGGATGGTCTCAAAATCAATGAGCTCAGTGGTTTCTTGGACAACTGTCTAATAATTTTTAAAATAAAAGTATTATATCTCCTATATTCAAATCATGCAAGAATAACCTCCAACTCAAAAATTTATTTCAAATGTTTGCTGTCTATCTGGTAGTACTTCCTTTGGAGTTCTGGGATGAAAATTACAGGTCTCCCTCACTTGAAAAAGTTAAGCTCTTTTAGATTGGTTTTCACCTTTATTGTGATAACTTCCATTTTCTTCCCCTCATTCCAGCTACTCATGCTGGTTTTGCTCCCTTCTTCAACCCCACTGCTCCTCTTAAAAGCTATGGCAAAGCTTCCTTTAGATTTTGGGTACAAAATATTTTTAATCTTTTCCTTCTTCACACTTCAGAGTAGCACCAGTTCTTTTCTTGTTCCCTGTTTATTTACATGCCTGAAGAAATGCTTCATTTTTGTTTTAATTTCCTTTGACATCTATTTGAGAGTTATTTTCAGCAAATCTCTCATTCTTCAGAACACACACAGGTAGTGGTTTGTTCATCACTTGTTTCCCTTACTCTTATTACTTTCCCACAGTCCAGAGCAGTGATGCCATTGCACAGACTATATTAACTAATAGGGTAGACATAGTTAAATACAGATGTTTTGCAGATAGGTACAGAGGGAACATATTTGCAATGAAATTCGCAGGCCAACAGAAATCAAAGATCTTGTTACAATGGAAGCAGTGTTTTTATCTGATTAGAGCTGCAAAACCCCTTGCCTCAGCCCTGCCTATGCCAGAATGTCTCGCAAAATGCTTCAGCTTCTAGCAACAAAAATAGTGCAAGTTTCTTCTCTTCCAAGGAAATGAAAATTTTCTATCAGAAAGAAAACAACAGAGGCAGAATAGTACCTTGTACAAGCACTAAACCACTAACCTAATTTTTGAAACTGCTACCTTCTGTTGTGTTTGTTTTGTTTTGTTTTTTTTTTTAAATTGGGTTCTAAACTCATGATTTTTAGCAGAACCCTAACAAGACAAAACAGTGCAGAGCTCAGGGAACCTGTGACCAGCCACAGCATTCAACTAGCTCAGAATGGGGGACCTTTGTGGCAATTTTTAATACCAAGGATTCAGGTTACATTTACTGTTTCTGGTTTTCCTTCATTACAAAAGAATTTCCAAAATTATTTTCTTTTCCTTCTCAGATGTGGAAAAATAACTTGTCGAATTTGTGTTCTATCAAGTTTTGAATTAGTAAATCCAGGAACAGATACAAGAAATTAGGGTATTATAACACAAAGGTCAAAAAGTAATGTTCTGTGCATCATCCACCAACTGTGGTCAAAAGACCAGAAGCAGCAGTGGGGGAACCAACTAATCCAGTGAATGATGAAGGAGCTTTTCTGAGGATGTATATTCATGCACAACACATTTGCAGCTAAGAGAGAAAAGATTTTCCAAACTCATCTTAGCATAAAATTGGAAACTCCTTCATGGCCATTTCTGAGTCTGTCAGAAGACCTTCCAGACACGTCTGACTGTAGAGGAGTGTTTCTACGGAGGGGACAGTGAAATAACTTTTTCATTTCCTGAGCTATCACTAGCTGTTCTGGTGCCATTCAGGCACAGTTTCCTGGGTCACTGCTATACCTCACACGATGCCTTTTCAGTTTCAGACTGATGTTCTGGCCCTCAGCGTTTTTCCTGGCACTGTCAGGACTACCCCACTGCAGAGACAATGAGTGCAAACCTCTGCTAAGAAACTTTGTTTAGATTTATTTTTACAGCTAAATCATTATTTATTCTTGATGAACAGGCTGATTACCCCTCACTTTAACCTTGCTTTCAGACACAAGCCCTAAACTGGCATTCTCTGCCCTGCATATTTCGCTTCGTTCCTTGAACTGCAGTTTCTCACTTTTCATGTCAGCTTTTCTGCCCAGCTTTACCCATCGGCTCGCTACTGTAAACAACTGTTTTGCCTGCTAGATGGCACTGGCCATCCACCAGCGCTGGGACTGATAGCAGGTGGCACTGAAGAGCCGTAAGGGCACATGGCCACCCTTTGGTCGTTATTCTGTTTACTTTCTGCAATGGCATTTTCTTTGCTCAGATTACTTCACTCCTCGCCCACAGAACTCCCTTGCCACTATAATAATTCTATCCATGTCCTCTTCTTGCTTCTAGGATGAGTATAAACTTGCTGCTAAACTGCTACAAATGGCTGGAACTGCTTCTGAACCCATCAGCTTGTTGAAAACTGAAATGAAACGGAAGCCCTGAAATTTCTCTGGGCTTCAGTCACTGACTTGAATCTAAGTATTTTGCAAACAATAACTTATTTTGGGGGGAATACAATTAAACTTGTCTGCTTGAAAGCAGCATTACAGAGCTGTTTGTCAAAAGATACTAAGGGTACAAGGAAAGTGTGAAATCTGCTTGTTCTTTGGATTCTTTTCTAAATTCTTTGTATACTGTTAGGACAAAACTCTGTTTGTCATAGCTGCCTTGGATGTGTTGCATTCAATGTACTGATCAACACACCAAGGAGGAAGTTGAAGCTTTCAACTGTGCAGAGAACCCAGCACCATTCACTGCTGCCATCATCTCCGCGCTCTTTTCAGCAAAAGTGCTAAAAAACCCACAGTCAAACAAAACTAGAAAATGAAGTTAATGACAAGTGTCTGTCCGGAAACATGACAAGCCTCTTTCTTTGAAGTATTCACGAGCCCAAACCATCCTTCAGAACATGCCCATTGTGCCACAGTGTCTGCAAGCAGAGTGTTACCATTACCCTTCTAATCAAGCCTTTCACCTGAGCATGCTTCTCTCTGCACCTGAGCAACACGTTTGCTTTTCACACACACGGGCACGTTCCACCAGTGCCAGATGTGCCCACAGTGGGTGTGATTTCTCAGAACTTGAGGGTGTACCCTCTGTTTGGATGGCAAGTTCCCTGGCTGTGGTTGCTTGGAGACATTACAGGTATCATGGTATCTGCCTTGCGTGCCTGTAGATGTTTTCCAGGTAGGTGTGGCCATACTTCAACTTGGCTCATCAGATTCTCCACAGATGTCCATGGTTCTAGTGACAGTGCCAGGTCTAACTTTCTCATTAGTTCTTTTTCAAGCATATAATTATCACCTATGTATAAAGCTGAATCCAGTGCTGTATCACACCATATCATTTTTAGGTGCCAGACACCTAATTTCTATCCTTTTTTTTTGTCTCCTCTCTACTGTAAATGTGTCCATCTCTCCATTTCCCAAGGGATGCTGCAAAACCAATCATTTCCAAACCTAGAGAAGATTCAAATACAAATAAAGCTTTTTAGACTAAACCTTGTGGTCACATTTTAGGATGTTTCTGTCTGTCTTCCCAACCTTCTTTCCCCTCTTCACTCTCAAAAGTTAACACCTGCCTAGCAAAGTTGGCAGACAGGCTGAAATGCTTGTGCCTCAAGCCATTCCTGTGAAAAACCTGGCACCTTTGTTCAAATGTCTGATGAAAGCGGGTTTGAACAAAGATGTTGGCTTGTGAACTGGCAGGGGCACACAGATTGTGCTGGGGTGGAAATCTTCAGCGGAAGGAAGGAAGATGAGGGCAGATGGTGGCATTGTTGAGGTCTTGAGATGCCACACAAAGATTCACAAAAGTGGGTCTTTCTAAACCCAAATGTCTCAACTTGCCTGAAAAAACATCTATGATGCATTTTGCCCCTGTTTAGATAGTGTAAGGACTTCAGCGTATTTGCCTGCCAATTCCTCTGGCACAGCGTGAAACAAATGGCTACCTACACCTCCCTGGCTATTTGCAAGGCCACTTAGCTTTAAAATACAGCTCACAGAGGCACCACCACTCTTAAATTAACTTTCCTTGGGGGGGAAGAGTCTTGAATTGATCCTTATCTACTTCGCTGGGTCTTGTGCTGACAGTCAGGTTTGCTGTTCTCACCACTGTTAAAGTGTTCTGCTCTTTATTGGGTGTACTGTGAACAAACCACCAGTCCAGACCCTTCTGATATGGCTGTTGTGATTTGTCTTATCTTTATTTGCTCCTCAAGCCACTTTGGTAAGGCTGAAGAAACCATGTCCTGCAAAAACTTTGAACTCTGGATGAGCAACTAGAAAATATCTTTATTATCACGGATGGAGAGCTTAGGCTGCAGCTGGGATCCAGCTGAAGCGCATGCAGACTGCAGGGATCTGCACAGGAAGTGGCTGAGCGAGTCACTGGCATTGTGGCTATTAGGGAATTATTAGACATGTGTTAAACGCAGGCTTAGCTTCACTAATGAATCGCCTTGCTCAGGCTACAGAGAATTTTGATTATGGGTGCCTGTGAGGGCACAGAAGGAAAGGAAATATCATCTCATACTTGGAGCTAATACAGTGATTCCTACATGGGATAGTGGAAGTACTCCTGTGCACAATTACAATAAAAATGTTTATGTGCATTGCTCCTGTTATTATGGATTTATTAGCTACGGAAGGGAGAGAGTGCTACAAAGGGATAATTCAGATTTCTGCACAGTTGTACTTTGCGGCAATGGTCAGTAAGATTAAGATGGTATCAGTTCATTTAACATTTTACAAAGTAATCGGTTGAGTTTGCAGGCTGGGCACACACTTAGTGTAAGCATCTGAGTAGCCCTTCTTACTCAGTGTGATTATTGATGTGCTTTAAGTTAAGCATGCATGGAAATCTTGCAGGACCAGGGACGGAAAACACAAATAACTCCCCCGCCCCGATATATTTCCAATAGGTAAATAACTAAAAAAGAAATGCACAAAGCAAAACTTCAGATTCTATGGGTGCAAAGGCCATATGTGTACGTGTGCCCTGAATGATGCAAAATGCAGTGACAGACCTTAACACATAGACACAAGTGGCAAAAAGCTAATATGCAAATAGTGCTATACATGATGTTTCCTAAATTAGTGTATAAAACTAATTTCAAATTCCAATACATGTACAAGCTATAATCTATATAATTTCTCTTAACACACACTTGAGAGCTCATCAGTGATGGGCGAAATAATCTTAATAAATGCCTTTTTCATTGCTCAAAACCTGGAAGGGAGCAGCAGTATTTGGGTTGCCGGGAGGCAGTGGTCGGGCTCCCGGCTGGGTTTCGGGGTGTGGGTGGTAGGGAAGGGGGGCGGCTCGGGGTGGGGGAAGCCCTGGTCCCTCGGTGGGAATTACTCAGCTCCCCGTCCCTTTCCCAGCCCCGCCGCGGCAACATTTATTGCAAAAGCAGGAAATTGCTTATTACTAAACTAGCTGGCAAGGGAGCGGAGCCGATGCTGTTCCACACTGGCACAGCACTTGCTTAGCTACTGCTTTCCCTGTCTCTCCTTGTTCCGCTCTTTCTTCTTCTTCTTCCTCCTCTTTCTCTCCTCTCTCCCTCGCTCTCTCCTCTTCTTTTTTTCATTTTGGCTTCTATTCAAATGTGGGTCAGGGGTGAGCGGCTCCCAACGTCACAAGCTTGCAAGATGGCGCTGGGAGGAAGGCTGTGAGATGAGGAACAGGCTGGTATAAACCGAGAGGACAGGAGAGGGAGAGGAGGAGAGGAGAAGGGGAAGAAAAGCTGCTGCTCCAGATGCAATAAGAAGGTAACGCGGCGCGGGGCGCGGGCGGGGGCGCGGGTCCCGCGGGGCGGCCGGGCGCTGCCGGGCTCCACGGAGCAGCCCAGCCCCGCTCCCCCGCTCTTTATTTGCAGCCCCGGTGATTTGCCCATCTGCACGGGTCCGCTCGGGAGAGTCGCCGGGGTGGCGGGGGTGTCCCCTTGTTCCCTGCCCTGCATCAGCCGTGCCCGGCACCGGCGGTACTTCCATTGAAAAAAACCCGAGATGGTTTCTCTCCTCTTGCCCCCCTTCTCTCGGTGCCCCCTCCCCTCCCTCTCCGGGCGCGCTGCCCCGTTGCTCTGGGGGCCGGGGCGTGCATCGGTGTGCTGGCCACCGTGCCTGCGTGGGGCTTGCAAACGTCGGTTATTTGGTTGAAGCGGCTGGAAACTTTCCCCCTCCTCCCGTGCCATTTGTGTGTGTGTATGCGCGCACGGGTGTGCGCTGCCCCTTCCTCGGCGGCGGTGGGGTCGGGGCGGGGGGCCGCAGCTGCTGCCCGCCGGGGCCGGCCGGCGTGGGGCTGACCGCGGGGCGCGCAGGCAGCCCCAGAGCAGCCGCCCGCTCCCCATCCCCACTCGTCCCTGCAAGTGAGCCGTATTGTATTTTGTTTGATTTTATTTTTTCCCGAAAGGAGGGAGCGGAGCCCCGGGGTGCCGGGGGGGCGTGTTTGTGCCGGGGATCTGGCCGCATTGTGGAGGAGAGGGCAGGAAAGGGGCTCCCGGGACTTGCATTGCCTCCTTCCCCCCACGCCGTGGTCCATCCGCCGGGCTGCGAGGCGACGAGCCAGGCCGGCATCCCCCAACCCCAGCGCCGGCCCCAGCCCCACCGAGCACCCCCTGCCCTACCGGGACCGCGGTGAACTTTTGCCCTGGTTCCCCCTTCCCCGCCGCCCCCCTCGGCCGCTCGGGATCGCGGAGGGAAGGACCCGCCGGCTCCGCTCTCTCTGCCCGTCGCTGCGGGTCTTTGGCTTTTGTTACGGCCCCATCTCGGACGCAATGGACGGAGCAGGATCGCGCACCCTCCCGCGGCCGGGGGCTCCCCGGACCCTGCTCGCCGGCTTTGTGCCCCGCAGGAAATGCGCGCTCCCCGGCCGCGCCAGCCAGCGCAGCGCTGTCCACCCGGTTAAAAAAAAAAAGAAAAAAAAAAGAAAGAAATTGTACGTCCAGGCTGGCAATATTGTTGCCGAGGCCCTCGACATCGCGATTGAGGGACCCGGGAGGGCGGGTCGCTGCCCGCCGCTGCCCGGTCCCTGGGGCACGGCGCCGCGGAGCCGGACCGGGCTCTGCATCCCCCGGCGCGCCGGTGCCGGTGCCAGCTCGGCGGCGGGGGGAGCCGGGCTTTTTGTGTTTTTCTGATTGCATTTAAAAGCAAAGCAAAGCCGGCGGGGGGAGTGGGGGCGGGGGAGGCTGCGTGCCGGCCCCCTGCGCGGTGCGCGGCCCGGGGAGCCCCGCGGTGCCCGCAGCGCCCAGCCCGCGCCCGGCCCCTTTGGTACGGGCCGAGAGCCGGCGGGGAAGTCAATTATTGACTTCTGCTTGGCCGGGTCCCAGGTGGAAGTGGGCACGGCGGCGGCGGGCGCCTCTCGGCGCGCCCCCCGTTATCGGGGCCGCCAGCCGCGCTCCTCCCGGGGGCTCCGCGGCCGCCGGACACCGCGCCCGGCCCCGCCGCCGCCCGGGGAACGCGTATGTATCCACCGGGTCTGGGCACTCGAAACTTTCTGCTGCGAAATCCGCAGCCTTTCAGAACTCGGGTGGCCTGGGCACTTCCAGAGACGGGTAACTTGGCGTTAGAATCTGCGAGTGGGGCGGGGGTATATACACCTTTACACAGAATTAAAGAATTATAGCTGGAACCAAGTGTTCTATCAGACGGTTACCGAAATCACTCAGAATATTACTTAGCTGTTAGAATAAATCTGAGAGAACAGCCAGAAACCAGTTGTTAAGAGCATCAGAATTACATTCTGTTAATGAACTGTCCTTTGACCAAAACTGGTTTAAATTTGTTGCGGAATGCTGTTTATATTTGAATAGCTCCCATGTTTTTCCAGAAATTAAGGGGAAAACAATATGCAATAGTCACTTTCATTGGAAAATGTCAGAACTATGAGCAGATGTTTGCTGTGCTTGATAAATACAGTGTATAAACAACAAATATTTCAAGATGACTTACTACTATTTTTTATTACTCAGAACTATTGTATATACTACAGCGGCTCTGGAGAGAAAGCAGTAAATGACTCCTTAGGATTTCACAGCAAATCTACATAAGGAAAATGACATATGGAAAGAAAATTGACTTATTTCCACAACTGCAAGTGGCCTCCTTTTTGCGCCTTTTCATTAGCAATCTAATCCTAAAAGCATTAGGAGTAATTATTTGCAGTGGTGCCTGACATTCTAGGTCTAATTATTTAAATCAGTTTAACTTTTGATGGTTGACCCATTAGGTCAAATCTGTGTGCCCTTTGTTATATTTATTTAAAAAAAAAAAAAAAGGAGGGGAGGGGGGTCTTCAAACTTGCCACCTGCTACTGACATATCATTTTAGCTCTGGAGGAGATCAGTATTAAGAATAAGCAACCTCTTACATTTGTTACTTTCCATTCTAACATGGGTGAGGACACCCCCAGTAAGTGCCTTGTTCTTTGACATCTAAAATCCATTGCTTAATCACGACAGACTGGCGTGGCCGCAGGAGCATAAGCAGGAGGAATGGGAGAATATGAGGATATGGCAGGTTTTCCTTGTGTCATGCTTCCTAATCTACGTGAAATGCAGATGAGGTGCACACACATAAAGGAATGATTTTTCAGTGTTTGGGGGGAAAAGCTTCTTCCAAGGATCTGAGAGAGCTCTAAATCTTTAATGCATAAAGAAATAGCTCACGTTAGTATTCACATACGTTTCTGGGCAGAATGACTTATGGATGTGTAGATAGTAATAAGTATTGCAAGATGCTTGAAGCAGTTGGTATCACGTGATGAGCTGTAGTGTCAGTGCTGAATTGTTTGGCAGAAGCCAATGTGTGACAAGGGGTGGGGGGAAAGAGGAGAGAAAGAGAAGGTGAGAGGCCTTGTTCCAGAAGGGTACATGTTCAATTTATTTTGATTAGTTGTTTAAAATAACTAGAAAACAACCCAATGCTAAGCAGTTTGGCTGTGGAATGGATTTAAACTCTCTAAAACAGCCACTGCAGCCCAAAATTGGTGGTCACAGCACGAAATTTGAAGTTGTGAACAGCAGATCTTATAATGAGAGTTCTCGTTTTCTGCATCTTTACAGACCATAGTAATTAAGAGTTGTGAAACATAAACTGTATATTGTGCATTCCTTTGACCTTGCAGAAAATAGTATGTGGCTATTCTTTGAGCTCCTACTGCCTTCTGTGATGGTAGATGTAGGGAAATGGGATAATGTTTGAAAACTGAGGTGCATTTGCCTTCATATCAGAGCTCCTGTTTGTGCTGACCGCAGCATTTAACCCTCTCATCCAGTCTGATGAACATATCGTGGCTTGACAGGCAGAGGTATTGGTAGGAAGAGGTTGTCATGTTTTCTCTACAGAAAACCAAGTTTTCTATCCCCTAACCAAATCTGACTGCTAAAGTGTATGAACAACATTGTAGCTTCTGCCAACAGCCAGGGAAGAACGTTGCCACAAAGCAGCATTTCAATGCTGCAGCAAATGTGGTGTTGGAGTGGGAGAAAGCAGAATCACATTTGTGACATAGCCATTATATTGGCTGTATTGTGACAGGCGAAGCTCAATGGGAAGGGACCATTTCAGCATCAGCAGACATGCCTTCCCTGCTGGGCTTGGAGAAAAATTAACAGGGCTCAGCTGTGGCATTACAACAGCAGAGTGTTAACCAACCATATGCAGGAGAATATATTTTAAAAAATAAAGATGACTTCTTTGGTTTGGTGCAGATTGAACACCAGTGACTGAGCCACTAGGGCTGCTTAAATTGGTTTTTGTCTTGCTGTTGTATCAGGAGCAAGGACAATGCATTGCAATAGGGATTTCATTCTGATGTGCAGTAGCTCACTGGCAAAGAGACTGCAGTGGTTTGTTCAGGTCTCTTGTAATCAGCGGTGACAGTGCTCTTACTTCTCTCAAAAGCAGCAGAACAATGTTAAAAAGATGTTCCTGAGAGTTGTATTTTCTTGTTCAGTTAGCATCTTCAGGTTCCAATAGGATGCCTGTATTAAGCTGGGCTTCTTTCCTTGAAGCATACCTAGATTATGCTAGCTGTCCAAACTTGTAAGTTACTCACGCTCCTTGTTTGTAATTCCTGGAAAGAAAATTCACCCTCCAGTGTTGGCTCCCACAAAACAAGGAAGAAATGAAACAGTGAGGTCAATCCTGAATTTTAAGCTGATACAAAATGAGTTGTTACAATAGCTGTAAAGGAGGAGGCTACAAGACAGCAATAGCTGTACCTACTGTAAGTGACAGGTGGGAGAAATTCTGTTCTTTTTCATCTGTGTTTGGATGATGGCCCAGTGCTGGCCACAAACTGCAATCCAGGATTAATCCTCACATAGTGTTTTCTTTCTATGTATCAGATTTCTCATTTTGTTAATAAGCACAGCCTAGCATGCACTTCAAGTCAGCTGTTCTGGAGTAGAAGCAACAGGGTTTTGCATTATTGAAATGACGGCTCTCATGCTTTCCTAGAGCCTGTATTGTTTGACCAGGGCAGGGTGGAGGGTGATCCTTGTAATCACAAATCCTAAACAGGGATTCTAGTTACTGATTTTACTTAATGGAAAGGGGTGGGGAATGTAGTTTATCCAGGATTACATATGTATTGTATCACATTTTTGGATGTGCACCATGCGGATTTGAAGGGGCTAAAGAATGATCTTTTAAACCGAAAACCTCAATCAGGAGTTCGGAAATGGACCTGTTGTAGGAAGCTTCCTTCACTTACTCTCTTGCTAATGGACAAAAGACAAACTGAGCTGTCCTGCAGAAAGTGTCAGAAGGCACATGCACTGACAGCTAAGCTGGGAGAGGAACTCTGACCATAAGAACAGTTTAGAGACGTACAGGGATTGATTTCCCGCTCTAAACAGTCATCAGGAAACTCTCCCAATAAAAGCATTCCTGAAAACAGGGTGAACTTCTTGCTTCTGTTGCTATGTTTTCTGAGAGATCTGTGCTGGGGCTAGGAACAACCCCCTCTTGTTCTTCCAGCTTTAGATACTGGATGGAAAAACCTGCCAATGTTGTCCTTGCCCAGGTTCTAGATGGGAGGGAGGAAGCATTTCATGTCAGTACGCTGGCCTGAGGCATTTGCTGTCCTTCAGTCCCCTGGGTAAAGGAAGAGGAGATGGCTTTCCATAATATATCAGTTTGCCCTATCCACTCCCTTCCCCCACTGAACCAAACACTGTGCAAGATAAAATTGTCTTCAAATCAGTCTTTTGCGGTGAGTGTAAAAAGAGATACCTGATGGAGTGACTGGGAAGAGGCCTCACGGTAAACAACCTGACCCTGCTCTTCATGCTGGCCTAGTCCCATTGGCTCCTGGACCCCTTTAAGATGATAGGAGTGTACAGCAGATTCCTTCCCCTAAATGTGTGCTCATTTCCCGTTTTATAAAGAGCCATTCAGTGAGTGGATTCAGTTTTCTAGGAGTCACATAAAGACACTGCCATGTAGGACTGCACTTACTGCATTTCCATCTGCTGTCAGCATGCCACCAGCAGTTTGACAGTTTTGAAATCTTTTCTCTTGTTCGATAAAGAACAGAATAGAGTCATTTGCATTGCCAGTTTTAACTGAGAATTGAAATCAGCCAACAAGAAACCCTATTTTAAAGCTTGCTTTTTTGTCTATGTGGTAGTTAGTCTTCAGCAGAAAGACTGGATCTCGCTGGTCTGTATTAAAACATGTTGATGTGCAACTAAAGTAACTTTAAAGTAAATTTCATGTTAAGCAGAAGAACAGAGTTTAACACATTCAGACTATGATTCAACATGCAAATCACGAACAAAATTAATTTACTATGTTATTGTTTCTGAGAAGTGACTCAAGCAACTTCTTATATAGCATTAAATTCAATGAAATGTTAAACCTGAATATTTTTGCAATGTTAAATAAAAATCTTTGGAAAATACTTTCTTATCAAAATACTTTCTGATGACCTCTTGAGGTCCCTTCTTATGTGACTTATTCTGTGATTTTTATTCAGCCCCAATTTAAATACAAAGCAAAGGAAGTGTTCTTTGAGCAAAAGCGATCTGATTATTTTCTAGTTTTGTTGCTCTTTTGTGAGTTTGGAAGTAACAGATACTAGTTTCTAACACCTAGATTTCATTCGGAGGGAAGTAAGCTTTCCTGCCCTTCTGCTCCTCCTCAAATCTCTGTTGCTTTCTGCAGTCTGAAAGAAGTGGTTATTGAACTAAACTGAAAAACAGCCTCTCTGTCCCTTTGCAAGAGGCTCTTGGTGCCAAGGGTTAGTTGACTGCCCAGAGTGGATGAAACAATAAAGTAGTGGCTTTTGCTGTGTCGGGACAAATTTTCCTCAAAACTTCACTAGGAAACTCATACAACTAAAGAATTATTTTTTTTAAACAGGAGCTGTTTAAAAGTAAGTTTGAAATTATGCCAGTGTATAGAGAGCCTTAAACTTGTGCTGTTTTTATTAAATGTTGTTTCCCCTAGCCCTGGAAGGGTGAGGTGCTTTGTTATTCCTAGTTTCTGTTTACCCTTATGAAGTACACAGAACAGTCCTCACGTGGACCTTTTTGCATCAAACTTCTCAAGTCCTTGAAAAAAGCTCTTTGTTCTTTTCTAGGCAGCTCAAATGTTCTTTGATAATGTGATATTAGTGACACGATTATGGCCGTTCTTCAAAGAAAACCATGGATGTCCTTCTAGGCAGGGAAAATATCTACCAAAGTTGTAGATGGCAAGGAATCCATATCCATTTATAAAAATGATAAATTTGTGTGCACAGCTATGAAGTGTACATTGCCAGGAATATAGTACCAGCATGCTCAATAATGGGAATTCTGGCATGAGAGTTGTCTTGAAATTCTTCAAATGTCAGCAGACTGATGTTTGGCTGAGTGTTTTTTAAAGTAATGTAAATTATGACTTGAAAATTTTACCCAGAAAACTCAATTATAAGCACTTGCTTTTATGAATTGATGCAGTGATTTGCCCACATTTAATTCTTCTGGATGAGTTTGTGGTCCAAGGAACTCTGCTTCTATCCCTGATTTAAACTTTCCACGCAATGGTCATGAAAGAAGTTAAGCAACTTCAGTTTTCCTCATCTTTAAAGTATGGAGAATACAATGTCCTTGGTTTGTTTTGTGTATTTATCTCATAAATGCTCATCATATTTAAAAGTTTGCATAATGGGACCCTGACTTTAGCAATAGCCTGTAAATGCTGTCATCATACACATAATTCTAATAAAACTTCATAATGGTAAAGTTGCCAAAGGACTAACACTTTCGGATTATGCAAAACCCACCACGGGGGAGAGAGGCTAGAGAAGAATTCTCTATAGTCCTTCAGTAATGCTACATTTCTTAGTCTCCACTGTACCTTATCAAACAAGGCTTTCAAAATTGAAATGAAAATTGAAACATGCCAGCTATAAAAATTATTCACTTTTTGCTACAGTGTTGGAAATATTAATAAGACTGTATTCCCCTGCTGTGAGCACTGGGAGTTTTTGGAGTTCTGTTCTGCGCCGTCAGTCTCTTCCTGAAAATAAGTAAATGCCTCTAAATAATCCCCTTCAGGATGCACCAAGCAGCAGGTTGTATTTTTGTGTCTTCCCTCCCCGGGTTGCATGGTGCAATGCCAGCTCACGGTGTGACGCAACAGTCTTGGAAATTCTTGGAAAAGCACTTCCGTTTGCTCTAGGTAAAAATTGTGTTGGCAGCAAAACTGACTCTGCTGTTTACAAGCTGGCAGCATTCTTAAATGAACTCCAAGAAAAGCAGTTTAATGTATGTGGTTCTGTGTATCCATCCAAATGCAGAGGTGTTTGAGACTGTTGGCCTGTTATTATGGGTGGTGCCTTGGAGAAGGAATGTCTTGAGTATTTGCCCAAGTGTGGACCTCTTTTTAGCAGCTGTAGTCAGCTGGTTTATTCCAGTCAGGCTGGGTCTCCCAGTTTCTGCTTGCTGCTTGTAAGGTGATGGGTTTAATTGCTGTATTGATATTCCTCAGCTCCTGAGTGAGGGAAAAAGTGACCCAAGTGAGGAGAGAGGACCATCAGCTTCATTCTGACAACCTCTGTTTTGGTGGCTAAAACAGAGCTGAGTATGAGAATTTGTTTGCCACTGATATGTTGTTTGAATCTGGAAAAACTATTTCATCTGTCTATACCTCTTCACCTCTGCCTGTGTGAGGCCACGGTATTTTGAAGATGGGCTGAATTCCCATTAGCATTTAATGAACAGAAAGTAACAATACTAGCTGCTATTGTCTAATATTTCACCCTGTTAATCGTGCAAGAGGATTTCAAGCTGAATGCTGTACTAATAATTCAGTGCCTTGTAAGTGGAACCAAATGCAGAGAAAGCTAGTACCTTTGCTAGAGCTGTAGTAATGGAAATCATGCATGGAGGTGTAACTAACCATAGGGGACAGTCATGGAAGGAAAATATATTTTAAGGGTCCTGCTGAAACAGTGATCATTGGAGTATGGAATTAAAATATTTGCCTATCCAGAAAAGAGATTCTTTCCACTTAAAGATCTCAAAATGCTTTCATAATTAGTAATCTGTGACTTACAGCTGTATCTCTGGTGTATTCATGTAACCTTTTTTGAGATGTTTACATAACTTCCTGAAAGCTGCACATGGGTTCTTCCTTAACGGAACAGAAGCCATGGGCATAGCCCAACAGTCCTGCTTCCATTCCCATTAGATGACTGATTAAACACCTCAGTTTCTCTGTTTCATTTGTAATAAATAAAACCTCCGTCTCCTTTCCAAATTTTGAGAGTTCATATGAAGTAGGACCTGGGCTACACGATGCCAACTGTTCTATTTCAAGAGACCTATCGGTAGTTTTCTACCAAATGCCCAGAGCATCTAA
This sequence comes from Entomyzon cyanotis, assembly GCA_024500445.1. Classification (NCBI taxonomy): domain Eukaryota; kingdom Metazoa; phylum Chordata; class Aves; order Passeriformes; family Meliphagidae; genus Entomyzon; species Entomyzon cyanotis. The sequence goes on from JAKEPQ010000852.1 coordinate 8,030,391, forward strand.
TACCATATGCCAGAGGCCTGGGATGCTCCCCATCCATTAACTGGCTGGACAAGAAAGGGGGAAAGGAGTCCAGGTGAGTTCAAGCAAGTTTCCATGTGCATCTCTGCTGCCATTATTCAGAACATTTGCCTATTTGTGCTTGCTTCCTCTGTGGTTACACATGGGCTCCTGCTACCTCTGTGTTTATCTAAAACAGCTTGGGTTGTACCCTCACCAAAAACTGAAAAACCCAAAGCACCCTCCCTAAAACTTCCTGGAGCAAAAGCAAAACACATCCCCTTTTGAGGTGGAGGGGAAGCCACTTCATTTCAATGGCTTTGACCATCAAAAGTGGTGAGTGGGAGGGTATCTGACAGTGTTAACGCTGCAGATTGACTGGCTGGGGTCACGTTTTTGTAAGTGAGAAGGTAGCAGCTGTCCTTTGAGGCATGCAGGATGCAGCATTTCAGGGGAACTTGCAGATTTTTTTTTTCCATAAGAACTGCTCCATGCTGTGCCAGGCTGCTGTACCCTGTGTCTTCTGTGTCTTAGGAGGGGGAAGGGGCTGTGTGCCAGTCAGGAATACTTCTGATGGCACAGGGAAAGCCAGTCTGCCTCTGCTGAACTTACACATTAGTGGAGACTAACCAGTCAAGTTTGCTGCTTTAAGTTCCCAGTTTGGTAAATCTTCAGGGAAGGAAGGAGGGCAGCATCTCCAGTGAAGTCAGTGTAATGCCAGGATGTGGGATTTCTGTAATTTAGTGCCTGTTGTACTGTTTTAACAAAATGCTTGACATTAGAGAAGTGGAAAGGTAGTATGAACATGGTGGTTTTGCAATAAAATAAGAAAATGAACAGTGCAAACTGGTTGTTGGTCAGATCACAGTCTTCAGGGAAAAATGTCTTTAATAGATGTCATTGTGAGGCTAACACTGCACTTGGCACCAAAAATTAGATTTAATACTATAAATGGAGATAAAGCACATTGCAGCTGACAATATACATCCAGACCATGTCCCCAGCTAAAAAGCTTGCAGTGCAAGGCACAAATAGGTGCTGTATAGATAACTGGCTGGGGGGTCAGATTCTGCAAATGCTTACTCAGGCACTTTGCTTGAACTCGGTGTGACTGCTGGAGTAAGAGCTTGCACAATCCAGCCCTAGGAGTGGGGCTGCAGCCTTAGAGCTGTTGGGTAAAACAGAGCTGCTTGGGGGGTTTATTTATTTTCCAAGTGAGGTGAGGCTTTAAGTAGAAGCCTGCTTCCGACCCTGACTTGCATGTCTGTTTATTTGCTGTAATCACCTGTAACCTAAAATTGCAAAACTCCTGTGGATACACTAATGATGCCTTTGTAAAGTTTCCCTAGCAAAAATTCAACTGGATTTTAAAAGCATGTGCGTCTTTCAAAACATGTAGCTATAAAGTTTAGTCCTGCCAGCCTGGTGGGCTGAGAACATTTTGGAAAAGGTCAGAGTGCCACATTGAATGCTATGGGTCCAATTTCCCAGATTGATTTGTTGCCTGAGCTCTTTGAAGGGAGTAGAGCACCTGCAAATCCCCTTCTGGGGATTCCCTTAAAATGTGGGGAAGCCTCCAACAGGTGTGTGGTGCTGGCATGGCCTTGGCCCAAGGTGGGAGAGGTGTGGCTGGGACATGTCTGAACCTGCACTTGGGCTGGAGCAGGGAATCAAAGAGGCTGTAAGTGGTAGCTGTTCTCAGCTCCTCTCATTCCCCTGAGCGCAGGGAAGGGATGCTAACCTTCACCAGACGGAATTCAGAAGCTGTTCTCCCCGGTTCTGCAGCCTGTTAGGAAGTAGCAGTGGGCAAGGGAGTTGCAGCTGCTTGTCCCCCCTCTGAGAGGCAGCGGGTTGGCTGCCGGGGCAGATGCTGACTAATTGTATCAGGGAAGAAGTGGGAGGCAATATAGCTGATTCAGATCCCTGCTTCAAAAACCCAGAGCCTGGCTGAGTGAATGCCTGATTAATGTATTTTCTTCTCAGATTCATTTGCTTTGAGGTCACAGTTCAGAGGCTCAAGAGAAAACAGGCAAGACATTACGAGTCTCACTGGATGTGTCACACACTCGCTGCCTAAGTGCTCTCCATGTAAAAGGCTTTGACACAGTGAAGTCCCAGATAGACTGCGCTGTCGGAGAAGGCTCTGGCTGGCATGTCTGCTTGGGTAGGGGTTTGAATCTTTCTTTATCTTAGGAGGCACTTTCCTGGCTGGTATTAAGAAGCTATTCCTTCTGATCGGTCATTTGATCTTCTTCATAAAACCTTTCTGGCTTATTTTAAACTTAATGTTAACAAGGTATTTATTTTGCTTTCATTGAAAAGAGTGTAAGCACTTCATCTGAGCAGGAAAGAAAAGCATGATTATTCATAGTAAGTCAGTCTCTACAGTGAATGACTGAACAAGAAAAAGTCCAACTCGAAGAGTACGTCAGTGCTACTGAGGACAACAGACTTTTAAATTCTGTTAATCCCCAGAAGTCATAGAGAAAAATAAGTTTTCTCCATCCTGCTTCTTGTCAGAGGATTTCTCAGAAAGAAATCTACCTCCTTCCCAATCTAGTTTTTAGGGTGTATTTGCTCTTTAAGAACAAGTCCGCACAGTAATCCTGTTTCACGTTAACTGCTATGAAATATGGTGTTAACATTTTACCCTATACTGGCAGGAAATGGGATTTAAGATTTTTTTTCCTTGAGTACAAAAGAGTTCAGGAGCGGGATTTAAAAAAAAAAAAAACCTGATCCTTACAGTCTTCTCTCTGAGTCTATTTCCACAGCTTAATCTTTCAATTCATCTCATTTGCCTATTACGCAATTTGGTTTATGATTTTAACTATGATAGTCTTTAAATGCAAGTTGACACTTCAAATCCTTATGCTGGCTTCAACTCCTAGTTCACAGTGCCTGCTTATTGCAATTTATGCTTTGGCTGTCTAACCTGTGGGATTCTTTACTTCTTCCCCAGTTGTGCATATACTTGCTTTTCCCAACCATTCCTACATATTTGCTGTATCACTGTAATCTCTTCGTTCCCTGGGCTGTCTATTCCTATTTGTTTTCTCTGTCTCCACATAAATTTTGCACCAAGCCATCCTTCACAAATATTACAGTAATTTCTTCACTCTAAGCTACTGTAGAACTTCAGAGAGCCATCAAATAGTTGCAGGTTACATCCATGCAGGTGTTGGTGTGGCATCTGTTTGTGTATGGAGACTCCTTCTAGCAGGATCTGTGTTTCAGAACTCTCTGCAAATGCCCTTTCTTATTTTAATACTTGAAGGCTACTTGCCACAAATATTTGTTTTTCCTGACTTGTATGGAACTGAAATCCCAGTAAATGAAGTATGACTGCAAATGCATTTAGGAACAGAGAAAATGAGGAAAATTGCAGGAAAATCTGGCTGTTCTATTGCCAATGGCCTTCATCTTCCCTTAGTATACTTTTTAATATTTGATTAATTCTTCTGGAGCAGAAGAGTCATATGATAGAGTTTTAAGAAATAATTCAAAGGAGACAGACATCAATGTGTTGCTGCTTTGTCTTGCCAAATACCAGTGGTTAGATTGAAGCCACTGATTGTACAATTCCCACTTACTCTTGACATCAAACCTCCAGCCTATGTCAAAGTCTTGCTTTCCAGAACTGCATGTCCTTACATCTAGGGAAAGCTTGTGACTGATGGCTGGTTTGATATCAAATGCTCTCAAATCCCATTGAAATCAGTAAGCTGAGAGTGCTGATTGCTATGACCAGACCCAAGATCAAAAATGCAATTTGGAGATCAGATCCCTCCTGCAGCTGGGTCACAGAGCCTTGGAGAGATGCAGTAGATAGTTTTATTCGCTGCCAGGGACAGTCCTGAGCCCTCTCATTAAATTGTTCATTATTTCTTACACACATATGTGTATTCTTTCTCTGTTTTAAATATATGTGTGTAATACCAGACATGAGTGTTTCTGTGTGGAGTAACTGAATTCAGTTACGCTTGACATTCAGTTACAACAGGAAAAGGTGGGTTTTGGTACTTAGTGCTCAATAACAGAGGCCAACTCATCAAGCTTTTCTATTGTAAAAATGTTAGATCTGAATTTCTTAAATAGTGTGTCTCTAATGGCCCAGAGACATGACAGCACACGTGAAGTACATGAAGGGGAAGACACAGGACATGAATTTTTCTGCAGGTTTTAACAAAGCCAGAAACTTCCATGCCCTCTCTGCTCTGCCACACAGAACAAAAGCCCCAGGGGATTTGTTTCTAAAGTCATTTGAGAGCTGCCAGCACGAAATGAAAGCCCCAAGGGTTTCTCCAGTCACTGAAGGGGCATCCACCACCTATAAATGTGAAAATGCAACTGAGCTGCACTTTGAAAGTGAGAGGGCAGTGGCCTGGCACAGTCACTGTGAGAGTCGCTGAACTACCAAGACTGACACAATGTGGAACTCCTGAACTTGAGCTGAAACAAGTAATTTGTTTAACCAGTATGTGACTAACTTCATGCTTCTGGCTCATGGGCCCCAAATCTTTAATGCTTCCCTATCACCTTCCCCATATCTGTGCCTAAGTCAGGTTCCCTTTAGGGACACTTGATGTGGCATGAAGTCACATGGAAAATCCTGAAGTCACACTTCATTTCAAACATGGGCAAGTAAGATGCCTGGCTCTAACAAAAAAAGTGGGTTTTCCTCCACTGATTTTTTGGTGAGACTGGCACTGTGGTGTCTGGAGACGAGGGGCTGTGTGGCCCCTGTGAGTGTGGGGCTGCTCTCAGCACGGGCTCCATAAACAAGATGTGCAGACCTTGGCAGGGAGCAGTTGCTTTCCCAGAGACCTCAGCTGCAGATCCCCCTGGGCAAGCAGGGCTAAGGCACCATGGCAGGAGCAGGAGGGCAGTGTGGGCAGTGCTGGAGCTCTCAGGAGGGCAGCATGGGCAATGCCAGGGCTCTCAGAAGAACAGTATGGGCAGTGCTGGGGCTCTTAGGAGGGCAATGTGGGCAGTGCTGGAGCTCTCAGGAGGGTAGTGTGGGCAATGCCAGGGTTCTTGCTTCAGCCCTTGGCTGCCTGAATTCCCGGCAGGCAGAGCTGCTGCATGGCTGCTGTCACGGACAGTTGCACCTGATGTGTGGGAGTTACTTGGCACATGGTGGATGTAGTTTCCCATTGATTTTTGGTGGAATTGATTTATAGAGCTATTTAATGGAATTGATTCTTTTTACAACTTTTTTCCCATCTTAAAGACCAATTGTTTTTCTTGAGTGATGGCTGCAGGTTTGTGTTTATATATTAATATGCTCATGCACTCATGGTCCCAACTGTGTTCTCTGTACTTGAACTGCAAAAGAAAGTCTCAATCTCAAATGCCATCTTAAATTTTAATATTGTATTTGATGTATGACCTGGAATAAATTAAACATGCTAGAACTTGCAAGATGAAATCCTAGTGGTGGGTATAACCACAAAGCAGTGTTCTATTAAGCCAAGGACTGTCGAGAATGTCTGTTGTGGTTGTGTCTGGGTTACAAGTGGCTCCCTTTGGTTTAGTGTAGGTGGATATTTTTATTCCGCCTGGCTTGTGAACAAGGGGATGAAACTTCAGAATTTACCTACAAGAAGAGTAAGACTCTGCTGACTTTTCCTTTACAAGCCCATAGGTAGGAACCACATTTTTATTCTAAACCAAATATTTTTATTGTATTTTAATGTATTTCATTGATTGTCACTCCAAAGTGGTTTGTGTTAAGGAAACATTATATACTATACCTGAAGGAATAATATGAGAAAGTGTGAATATCATAATTCTCTGTTACTATTTGTACTTTGCAGATCAGTTCTGTCAGTAAGTTTAAGTTGCAAATTTGTGTTGTGGTTTTGGGCTTCTTTCTTATTCCCTTCCTTTCTGTCTTTCCTCTTTCAAGAAGCACTGAAATAAACGTGGGCAGGATCGTAACTCTGGGTGGGACTCCTGAGCAGATGTGCCACCCAAATTTCCAGATCAGAGAGATTTAAATGTATGTACTGAGGGCTTAGGTCCAGCTACCAACTGCCTGTCGGGATACCACAAAATAATCTCTGAACTAGCCAGCACCCAAGTCATACAAAGTATTAGTAATCCAAAATTACCTCCTTGAATGGCAAAATGAAACAAACTGCAACTGTCACAGTTGTTGTGTGTGATCCCTGTGTGAAATTTAGCTAAGCAATTTGGCAGCTGTATGTAGCACTAACTGGATCTTCCAAGTGGTCTGATGTAGCCGTGAGCACAGTACATTTGGGTAATCTAGTTATCACCACAGAAGTGACAGAGATAGAGACAGCAGTAGTCAACATCCTATTTGAATAGAAAACTCTCAACTTCATCACTGCTTATGAAAACTTCCACCCATGGCCAGCTGTAATCTGGAGCCATCTAAACACTGTTGAGAATCCAGCAGGGCTCACTCCTGTGCATTTACCTTACACTGTGAGTTTAACAGGATGGCCAAGAATAATATCATTAGGATGCTGAGTATGCAGCTGCTGCAGGAGTGGGCTGTCCATGTGAACAAAGCTTAGCAGGAAAACTGTAGATGGTAGATGCATGATGCAGAGCAGATAATAGCAGAGTATCCGGTTGTCTTGTATCTGCAACTCCAAATACCACACACCATTAATTTTGGAAAAGGACTCCAAATGTAAGCAAATTGCTCTGACCCAGATTTTAACTGGTAAAGGAACCTGAATTCACAGGCAAGGCAATATGGGCCCTTTTGCAAAACATGGTATTTAAATGTGGCTTGCTTAGAGAAACTTCCAACAACAATCAACCTTCACCCTGTGCCCCAGAGGACCGCCAAGACTTTACTCAACATTTTAGTGATCCTAAATGGCAGTGTTTTAGAGGGAAAACTGTATCCTTGCTTTGTAAATGAAACTGCAGCAGCTGAATTATACCGTAGTTTTACTGAGGTGTTTTATATACCACAGCCACATTGTAAACTAGATTTTGTTTGCTTGGAATTATCCTAGTGATTTGTAGTCTGTCTCTGGCAGATGTGTCTTTTTCTAACCATCACATGCCCTAAGCAATTATGCAGAGTTAACAAAACCTAGGAGAAGGCAACTGCTCTTATCTGTCTTGCCCCATGCCAAGTCCTTGCCTTCCACTCTCTGCTGGGAAATAGTAGAAATTCCAGGCATTCTTTGGAAGGGAGAGGGTTAAATTTAAAGAGAAGGGTATCTTGTCTTTCACCACTACTGGGGTGGAAAGATTTTAACTTAGCCTGTTCTCCAGAGGTGCTTCATTATCAGTGTGGTGATTTGTCCTTGTGGGATAGGTTGGACATTAAGGTTCTGTACTCCATGTTTCTTCTTTGTCATAGGGACAGATTCTAGTGTTGTGATCCTCAGGACATCAGAAGAAGCATTTACATGACAATACATGATTTCATAGTTGGTGTTATGTAAATTGTACTATGTTTGTCTTAGGGACTGCAGAACCCTAAGGCTGTCACTGGGCTGTACAAGCACAATCTCTTCCCTGAAGAATGTTCCAGTCTAAATAGTAGATGGTAGTAGACAGTAGATAATAGTAGATAGTAATAGTAATAGTAGATAATACTAGATAGTAGATAGTATAGCAAAAGGGGAGAGAGGAAGCAGAGACACAAACAGATGCGTTATTTGGCCAAGGTGGTGTGACAGACCTAGAGAACTGGAAGGAGAACCTAACCTCCTTCCGTTCCAGTTTACTTTGCTACCAGAATAGACTACTGTTATTATAGCACTCTTTTTTGCATCCTTGCTCTTCCAAGTAAATTAACTTTCCTTGCCTCAAGGACTGACACAGTCCCTGTACAGTCTTCTGGCGTATCTTAGTTATTCCAGAGAACTGGAACAACAAGCACACAAACAAGTCACTGCACATTGACTGATCATTGCTTACTCTCTGTACTTGGGGCTTTAGCTCATGGCAGTGAAAGGTAACCAGCTACAACCCAGGACAAAGCCAGCCACACAAGTAGCAATTGCTTCTGGATTTGCACAGCTACTCATCAGTCCTGCTTATTCTGGAGATGCCTACCTTGCATTTTGTTCTGTGGGTTCCTGGTGCCTCCACACAGAGGGTGAGGCCAGCACCACCTCAGGCTGCCCTGGCTCCACTTTGGATCCTCATGAGCACCTTGCTAGAGTTAAAAATTCCTTGCCAAACTCCTACCTTACGAAGAGTTTGAGGAACTGCATTTCTGTAATGCCTGGACTTGGAAAGCTATGAGATGGAAACAAAAATTCCTGCTCCAGAAGATGATAAACAGGACCAAACAGTTACTTACTCTTTGTGTGTTGCCCTGGTAAATTTAAAGACTTCCATGTATTAAATGATGCAATAGCAAATTCCTTACAAAAAATAAAATGTCTGTAATCAGATAATGGTTGCTCTGGTGCTAGTGGTAATATGGCATTGAATATCTCTTGGTTTGGCTTCCACGGTTCAGGAGTGAGGGGAACTGGAATGGTGTTTACTGAGCCAATAAACTTCTCACTAAACATAATTCATGAGCTCTAGCTGGCTAATAACCAGGACCTCAATGCTCTAACAGTTGGCCCCATACATTTTAAAACAAAGCTTTATTTGAAGTGAAAACTTTTAGAAAAATAAACTTTAGGATTTAGTGGCCTCTAATATTGTCCGCCTCCACAGGCCATGAGAGATCTCATAACTAGAGAGTAGGTTTTAAAATATTTCTATTGCAGTCTCTTTGACCAATGCTGAAAGACTGCTTCCTCCAGAGATTGCCTCAGCATAATTTTTTGTTTGTTGTTTTCAAACTTAGAGGAACACATATGCTTCTTTTAAAATAGCTCTGTGCAGGGATTTTTTTCCCCCCCTACTTATGTTTAAAAAGAGTTTCTGCTGACCATTTGAGTGCTCTAGGCAGTCAGCATTCTTCAGCTATGTGAAAAAGGTGAAGAGCTGAAAGAAGGCTTACTCTCTTTCAGATGGCATTTTGAAAATTATTTCCATAACCTTTCTTAGAGTCCTAGTTTTTCTCTGGAGAGATCTTCATCTGAACAGGTTTATTTAAACACTTGCTAGATTATGTAGCAGGATTTCCCTTCCTCTCCTCATGAATGAAAACCTGTGCTTCTGCAGGTTCACTCAAGTAGTGCTTCTCCTTGGAGCACTAGAGAACTTCAGATCTGGATTGGTTTCAGATCCCCATCATTTCCCTGTGCGTAGAAGAAAGAGTATTCTTGTGTTCCGCGTTTGTTTAGTTTCTCATGAATTTAATTTACATTCTTAAAGAATCCTAAGCATTTCTCAAGGGGTGTGGGTGAGTGGTGGTTCTGCTCTCTGGGGCACGTGTAATTTGTACTGGAGCAGAGTAGTTCATTTTTAAGGACTTGGAATCACTTAATTTAGATTTCTGCTAATGGTTTTACCTTCTGGGGAGGCCTTGCCACTCTGTGCTGCAGCTTCTTCCTTGGATGGATGACGAAACAAGGCCTGCCTGCCTCCTGTCAGATGCTTTGAAGTCTGTAGATGAAAGATACCATATGAATGCAAAGTACTTGCCAGTTAATGTCAGCAAGTCATTTTGCTTGTACCTTGATGGAAAAAGCTTTATTGTCAGCTTACAATGAATTGATCTGCATATGCACCAGTAGTTCTTTCCCTTATACTTAAGTCTTTTGGAAAATTATATTGACTACCTCTCAGAAAGATAGAGGGAGGTTAAATAACAAGCAATAAAAGATTATCGAGGAAATTTCTTGTCATGCAATACCTTAAAGATAATACTTAGTAATATTTTGAAAGGGAAAGAAAATAATGACTGTGCACAAGGAGTTTCTGCTAAATACTGTCTCATTCCCTGTCTTTCAGGGATTATTTTCTCAGGCAGAGCTAAGCCATCAATGCATAGAGAAGTTCTATTATTATACACTGATTTGATAAGATAATATAATTAGTGTCTTGGTCCATTGATGCAGACCTCTACTGTCCAAAACCAACATTAGGTTATTAAATCAATTCTCGTATTTGTTACAGTAATAAGATAAAATAGCATTATTTAGATACCGCTTGTCTAAACTTAGATAAGTCGTTCAACCGTATCTGTGTTTGCTTATCCACATTCTTCTTCTGCTTTTAAAAACCAGCACAAATTCATGAGATAGGTGCAGGCTTTGGATTTCCTGGTTTTTATTGTTTGGTGTGGCAAGGTCTTCCCTGTCAGTTTTTTGTGTCTTGTCTGTGTGGCTCTGCCTCCCCTGCAGCAGATGGGCAGTGAGGAAATGAGGGCTCCAGTGGATAAATGCAGCAGCAGCAGCTGCTTTCAAGAAGGGTATCCATGAGCAGGCCACAAGTGAGATGGTGTCTGGGCAGCTAATCTGGACAGATATCTACTGGCAATTTCTGCTGACACACATATCGGGAGACCTGGAATTGATGGCTAAGCTGGCACAGAGCCAAAGTCAACAGAAAGAAGAATTTTTAGGTAGAAAGGCAGGGCTGAGTTTCCCAGATTACAGTTGTCTTGAGAAGCTTGGGAGCCTTCTGGCTCCAGAGAAGGAATAAAGAGGTTTTGCCAAATGTCCATTTCAAGTGTAATCACTTTCCCAAGCTCCTAGTTCATAGACTGATACAGGTATTTAATATTCAGCTGGAAGTGGGTTGACTTACTCAAAGTTTGTATGGAATTGGTTTTGTAGGTCACCTTTGATGTGTTTTGTTTTCTGGGGTTTTGTTTTTGCCTCTAGAGGCACAGATCCTATAGGACAATGACTGATCCAACCTGATGTTAAGGGACCATGGTGTCTAGTGAGGTCTGCTGTTTTTAAATATTGTATTTTGTATTAACTTGTGCTGCAGACCACAATTCTGCACTGTCCCCTGGTTTTGTAACATATTTATCTGCCTGGGAACATCCTGCTTCTTGCATGTGTGAGGACTTCCAGGGTGAGAGCTGACCTCTGCTCAGCTTTGTTCCCAAATTCTGCGGTGGAACACAGGACTCTTTGAGAGTGCAAAGGGCCAAGTTGTGCTGCTGTGTGCTCCTGGTGTGCTGCTGGCATGACTGTGCAGGGCCAGACAGGGAGGGAAGGCTATTTAATGGGGCCATGTGTTATTGGAACTTGCCATCTAACATTCCTTGCTTTCCCCAGTGTGTTCTCCCCCTTCCAGGGTGGAATGCAGTAATTGCCATACCAGAAAGAAGCCATGATCTCTCTGTCTAGCCTGGCATCCTTTCTCCAAGACAGGCAAACACCAGATGCTTGAGGGAAAGGTGCAAGAACTAAAACAAACAACTATGGTATAACTTGTGCATAGAGGAAGTTGGTGGTTGGTTCATGCCCTGAGGTGAGGGAGTTTCTGGCCTTTACATGAGTGTGTAGCTGGGTATTCTCTTCATATATGACAGACTTGCACTCAAGCCATTCTCACAGACTCCCTGCCTCTGGAGTTGGGTGCCAAGGAATGGCACAGCTCAGCTGCACACTGCACTGTGCTGGCATGGTCCTCAGTCCCCAGCTTTTGTATCAAGGGGTGTGGTAGAGCTCCACAGTGTGTTGCTGATATCGTTGTCTGCAGAGGATGCTGAGAGACTGTTTCAGGCAGTATTACCAAATGATGGGATTTACTCTGTTCAGCGAAGTGTGATCTGAGCTCTGCCCTGCTCCTGCCTTCTAAACACGAGAGCAGGAGGGCTGGCTCCACTGCTGCTCAATCAAGGCTGCCAGTAGGGGACCACTGAACCTCTACTGTGAGTCACGATAAGAGCTGCTATCTGGTTTCCTCCCTCCTGGTGTTCTCCAGTGGCCAAATCTTTCATCACAAGCTGCACATGCAAACAACATGTCCTGCCACACAGGGACCTTGCCAGAAGCTGGTGTGAAACAACCTCCAGCCACTGAAAACATGAGGGACAGGGGCCTGGGGAGACAGGAGAAAGACCTCAAGCGATAGCTTCATTGCCTGGTGCTGATGTAGAAGTCAGTAATATGCAGGACCTGTGTTCACCTCAGGGATGAGGAAGGGGAGAGTGCTCTTTTTAATTATGTATTGCTAATTCTTTCCCAACCAGCCAGCCTGGGATTTCCTTGCATTCTGAGGCAATGCTTTCATCTGTCTCCTGTTTAACAATCTGGACTTGCTTGAGAAGTTGGTTTTCCTTCTTGTGGAAGATTGCATTGGAGCCAGAATTTTGTTTACCTAAGATCTATAATAAAAATTCTTTATCCTTATTTTGCTTCCTCTCTGACTTGAAAAGGGGTGGCATGGAAAGCAGCACGTATTCTGTAGGGAAGATCTTTTGGGTTCAGCCTATTTAGTAACCACGGTTACCAGCCTGCTCTCACCTCAAGCAGTTGGTCAGTCTCCCTTGTGCTACCTGGATTTCTGTAGTCTATGGTTCTGCTTTGCTGCAAGCTCTCCCAGCAGTCCCAGGTAAACTGAAGCAGAGGGATTAAGTCTTTTCCTAAATGGCAGCTGGAAATCGAGCATTACCTGCCATTTCTCCTCTGTGAAGTGATTTTTGCTGAGCCCTTTGATGAAGAAATGTTCTGTCCAAGCCACTAGCTGTGCTATGGTATTGTAAGACCCATGATGAAGCTGTAACAGGTCCATACTACTTAGTAAGCCGGAAACATACCTAACTGCTAACAAACACAACAATCTCAATTCTAAAACTTTAGAATTATCCTCTCTGTTAGGTAGTCAAATTAGTAGCTCATGGAATTCTCCAGATCCAGGACCATTGGCAGCCTGTTGCTGATGTGATTTGGGTCTGGTGTCTGGCTTTTTTGAAGTAATGCCATGAATATTTCTTAAGTGCTGCTGCCTTTTCCCTTTTTTTTTTTTTTTTAAATTATATCATTGTTCTTTTTTCTTCTGATACTTTAATTTTTAAACAATGCATATGGTCTGGTAGATTGAAACAAAAGACAAATGCAGAGCCAGAGGTAAGGTTTTCTAAATGCAGCTTTAGATTTGTAGGCATGGGTAATTAGAAAAAAATATCATTTTATTTAGCTTATTTTTAAGTGAGTGGGAAATGAGCATTTTTTAGCATGGAAGTGGGGAGACTTCCTGTGCCACAGTCAGCTCCAGCATAGTATGTAACTTCATCATTTGTGCAACCCACTAATCTCTGCATGGGCATTCTTAGAATTAAAATGCTCTTAATTTAGTAGAATGAGATAAATGAAATTAAAGTTCTTTTTAATACTGAATGAGGGTGTCTGTACAGAGATACAATGTGGTTTTGCTAATTCACTTTAAATTCACAACTTTAGTTAATTGGAATTAACTTTCCCAAATCCTGCGTGTAAAGACATCTTTATTTAGAAAAAGCTGCTGTTGTGGAAAGAGCAATGGGCTCAGCCCTGTCCCGAGGCATTCTGGCGTGCAGCTTGCTTGTTCTGAGACAGAGACTTTCTGGGCATTAGCAAATTGTCTACCACATCCTTTTCTTCTCCTCTCAGAACGCCTCTGTGCCATCTCCTAAAATTGTGGTTTCTGAGCCATTACTCTGAGTAACTTGCTCTAGTTGTATTTGCTGTGCAGCTGAAGAAACAATATTTCAGCAACTTGTAGCATTTCAGAATAGGGAAAGTTAAACTTGTCCTGAAACCAGTCATGAACACACCCTTTGATCTGAAGGGCCTGTCCAGTGGATGTTCCCTGCCCAGGCCAGCTACAGAGCAGGGAGCAGGCTTGGGGATCTCTCATATCTCTCATATCTCTCTCATAGCAAAGGTTTGTGCAGTAAAACCAGATTTGTGCTGCGTAGAGTTGGGAAGCCAAACCATGAGAACAACTGTCTTTTAGGGTCAGAACTTAGCTGAGAGACTTGTTCCTGAAAATATTTGCTTTTCTTCTTGGAAATGATCTTGTGGTCATGTTACATTTTTCTTATGAAAAGAGAAACTGGTCACATGGGTCATACACAACCATTTAGGACAAACCCCTAAATGGAACTTGCTGTTTGCCAGATGTGAGGAGTGCTGGACCATGTAACTCTGACTGCAAGTTTCACCCAGTTCACTTTCTTAGACTGTTTTCCAACTCTTGCCCTAATGGGAAATTGCTCATAGAATAGTTGCACTGTCTCATGGGCTGCTGGTTTTACTACGAGATCAGCTGGAGAGGGATCACTTGGGTTCCTCTGAACTTTTTCAGTTGGAATTTCCAGTTGATCATGGATGTTATGAATAATAGGTAGGAGATAACAGAGTAAAAATTATTTTACTGCACTCTATCTTTGAGTTGAAGCACACAGACATAGCAGGGAGGAGGTTGGTTTCCATGGGCCAGGTGATTAATTCATGTTTCTTCCACCTGGCAAAGTCCTGCCTGACTTGCTGAAGTCTCCAGAAGCCCTGAAAGCATCATGCATGCACTGTGCATGTGTACTATAAATAAACTTTCAAAAACATAATTTAAAAACACCTCTGGCAAAGCACATGCTTAACTGAAACTTGCCTGGTCAAGGTTGACTCAGTGGTGTAGGAAGAAGATGGGGAAAGAGCAAGTGGGAGGAAATAAATGAAACCTGCTGTCAGAGAAAAACCACTTGTTTGTCATTGTCAGGCTGTCCAAGCTCTTGGCATGTGAGCTTTGGGAGATCTCTAGTGGCTTTCTGGATATTTGCCCTTGGCATGCGTGTTTGTGCATGATCTGAGAATTTGTTAACAAAGTTGCAGGAACAAAGTTAGTTAACCTGTTAGGAAAGAATCAGATGGCTTGGAATCATAGTTGATTCTCCAGTTCTAAAAATCCAAATAGCTCCAGCTGAAGGTCTCCAATCAATTAGACAGAATAATTTCAAGAAGTCCTCTGAATGAATTTTTATGTGTTCCACCCACAGTTTGGATAGCTGCATCCTTTTATTTTAAATGGACAGTTCTTTTGATCTGCACAGAACCAGAGGAGGTTTGGGGAGATGAAACTCTCTGAGGGTAAATTGCTCTGATAGCATCTGTGAAGGTATATAATCTGTATTATCTGTACTGCTGCTGTCTCAAAGCAGGCTTGGCTTACCTGCTTGTTTTTTAAATTGCATGAAAACATGACGCATCTTCAAGCAAGAAAAAGAAATCTACACCAAGGCCTCTTTAGATGGGGCACTAAGGGGTTAAAGGCATTGCCCAGTCCTGAGGAAGCCTGTTTCAAGGCAGGCATCGACTGGAATAAGGTTTTGCTGCAGACACAGGCTGAAGCGCTTGCAGCAAGGATTGCAGCCTTATCAGTAAAGATAAACATGCAAAGGCTTCCAAACCCCTGTGTCCCTGCCACTTGTTTGGGATCCTTTTTCAGAGACCAAGAGAAAATACAAAATCTTCCCAAGATAGATGCTACTTCCAAAGGGGGCAGCCAGCAGACTTTGTAGAATGAGAGACCATGTATTACTCTGTGGTTTGGAACAGGTACAGGAGATATTAGTTTACCTGATTCAAAATAGTACTTGAGACCTGGCAGTATCATGTGGGGTTGGCCCTTTCCCCTCACTCATCAGTCTTCCGCTGAGTGTCCAAATGCTGGACAATGCTGGGTTTTGTTGCTCTCACTTAGTTACTTGCCATAGCTAATTTCTGCTGCCAAGCAATCTCCAGGCTTTACTACCCATTTGTTTGCCATTTCCCACAGATACTTTGAATGTTACTTTATTTTAATCCTGCTGCTGAGAGGAGGGCAATGGAGATAGTGTTTCTGTTAAAAATACACAGGATCAGCTACAGAATTTTTAGGCACAGAACAGACCATTTGAGTTGCCTGCAAAAACAGTCACTATGGTAATATTAGGTATAATTAAGGTCTAGCCTTGTAAATAATAATTTTTTCTTTATTTCTCTCTCCTCCTGCTTCTGTTACCAAACATGGCAAAGCAGCAGATGCAGAAATCAAGCACCTGGCTTCTTGAGGTGAAATTCCAAAAGTCTGCATTGAAAAATGCAGAAATTATTCCAGATGGGTGAGAACTGGCACTCTTTTTTTGTCCAGGAAAGTTTGTGCCATTCTGCAGGCTCAGCCTGGGTTCCCTCTGTTTTGCCACCAAGCCTGATTGACACTTACATGTGTGTGGCCCTTTTACACAGCAGTGGACTTAAGTTTGAAAATCCAGACATTTTTGGACTGTGACAACAGTTGGTGTGGTGTTTCAATCTGTATTTTATTTTTTAAAAATTATATATACTATTTTAAAAGGCAGTGTGGCAACCTATTGCAAAAATCAGAGAGGAAAACAGTTCATAAAAACAATTTTAAAGTTGCTACCAGTTGAGTGAATTTTTGAGTGTGGAAAAAGAGACTTATTTCAAAAAATTCTCTTAAACTTGCAGTGTGATAGATAAAGAATGTTTCACGTTCTGAGAACGTGAAAATGTGGGCTCCATGTGCTAAAGCTATTTGAAAAGAGGTGTGAGTGAAGGGGCTGAGGCTGGTGTGAACGTCAGACTTCCTGCCTTCTGCACTTTCTGTGTCACAGCTGTAGCACGTTCATAGTGTGGCACTTCTTTTAAAAGGGACTCTGAACTAGCCCAGCCTTTCAGGGAAAGACAAGCTGCAGCCAGAAATTGTGGCCATTGCAGGATGACAAGAGGAAGAGCTTTGTTACTAGCTTGTGTTTGATCTTAGCTGCTTTTTTTCTGCTCTCAGTAGCATGCTAATGATACCTGTGGGAGGTGAAAAATGGGTGAATTCCTGCTAGGGTGCGGACAAGTTCGCAGTTTAGTTCTTGTCCTCTTCTTCCCCTCTGGTAAAAATTTTGGGGGCTGTCCCAGATACATAAAAAGGAACTTTTTCCTAGAATAATTTTCTATCCTACATCTGCTGAGGAGTCTGAATCAGAAAGGCAGTAAACAGTTGACTCAGTTTGTTTTGTCTCCTCTCCCCCTTTCTTATGTTTGATATTATGAGTATTTATGGGAAATGACTGGCTTGAAAAGTCTGGGACAAGTCTGAGCCGCCCATTCCTTTGCTACAGTTCAGTTTTCCCTCATTTATTTTAAACTTTAAAGCTAAAATGTCAAGTGCATCCTAAATCCCCTTCTGTTTCAAACACCAGAGTTTCACATTTCTTACTTGTGATTCTCTATGTATTATCTCCCTCTTGTTATCAGAG
Organism: Entomyzon cyanotis; assembly: GCA_024500445.1. Classification (NCBI taxonomy): domain Eukaryota; kingdom Metazoa; phylum Chordata; class Aves; order Passeriformes; family Meliphagidae; genus Entomyzon; species Entomyzon cyanotis. Next base: position 8,047,483 of record JAKEPQ010000852.1, read on the forward strand.
GACCCAGCAGGGTGGGCAAGCTGCACCCTGGGTCAGAAGAACAGGGTGATGGTGAAACAGAAGGGTGCCAGACCTGGAGGCAAATACACCCCAGTTTCTGCTGCTGCCCAGGGAGAGGGTCTGCAAGTCTGCGATAAGGGACGGAAGGAGAGCAAGAGGGATGGGTGGGCCCCCAAAGGCGGTGATCTGGATGCCAACATATCTTGCTCCAGCTTTGCAAGGAGCAGCATGCAAGTACTTCAGAAGGAGGGCTAGTTGTGGTTTGTGGTTTAGGGAGTTGACACAAATAGTCTCTGAACCCTTTTTTTTTATGGGCCTGCAAAGGAGTGCTCTCTCTGGGGAACTGGAGCCTGTCCTCCTTGGAGTAATCCTTTCTTGCTTAGCAGGTTCGAGGCTGTGCTCAGAGTGAGCAGTCATGGCTGGCTGACAGAAAGGGGAGTTTAGCATCCTACATAGCTTGTGCTGTGTTAGATTATGATGGACATATTGGTAGTTAAACACTTAGGTATGGGTTCCTTAAACTACCCTAAATCAGCAGTTGAGTTCTGTGGCAGGCAATGTGTGACAATATTTCTGTGCCCAAGAACTGTGTGGGTTAGGCTATTTTTTCCCCTCTTTCAGTAAGTGCACTGTGTAACATTTTTGTGGACAGAAAATACAGAACAGTGTGTTGACCTTCATTGCTGATCAAACTTCAGTTGCACCCAGATATAACTGATAGCAGGTCTTACCTGGATTTGCTTTCTGTCAACGCACGTAGGTGGTCACATGCAGGGGAAGTGAAATACTTCCATAATATATATAGCACAAATGCCTGGATGGAATAAGAAAAAACAAAGTGTGTCAGAGGGGAAAATGCACTAGAAATCTTTCAACTTCAATGAGAAAACATTCCCATAGTTCAGATACGTCACTCTACATGAAGGCTGATGCTGAACCAAATAAAAATCATGCAGATGGAGAGAGATCACTACCTAGTACTAAAATATCAGCACTCCTATTGGCCTGCACTGTGCTCCTTGTACCTGGCAAAGCACTGGTTACATTAATCTCCCAGCCTGCTTCCCTTCCAGTTGGGAGCTCTACAGGGATGACCAGAGGGAATCTTAGCGATACTACAAAGAAGCCTGTTTGCTTAAGAGGGCATATGTACATCTTTTAACAATCTGGTTGTGTACCTCCTTTGTGGGAGGATCCCTGACCTTATAAAGAGAGGGACAAGCGCTAATTAACTTAATTCTGGGAACAGGAGGTGGTATGACCTTTTCCAAAGTGATACTTTTGGGCTAGAGTTTACAGAGAGGTATTTGCTAGGACTGATGCCTGGGTTTGCTATGAAAACATTATTCATACAGAGGTGTAAAATTCCCTGGTGTGGCCGAGGAAGAAATTAACTTCCCAGTCTCTGGTTAGGGTTCATGGTTCCTTGCCTAAACATAGTTGGCATGGCGTCCAGATTTATGTTATTTAGTATCAAAACACAGTTACATTTTCTGTCATATCTTTTAGCACTGAGCACAGCAACTAGATCCAAGTTATTATTAGACCATTGTTTTGGACACTACTCACCATGTTGTGAACATCTCATCTTTTATTGGCAACCCAGGAGGAAATTAATTTCTGCGGAATCTTTTTTTTTTTTTTTAAACTATCAAGGTGTTATTTATTCTGAGCATCTTCCAAATTTCAGCCTCTTTTGCCAAAGAAGTGGTAAGGACTCTTAATGCCATCTCTTCGCTGTGCTCCCTCCGACCAGCGCAGGGACACAATTACAAGCACTTCCAGTGTGCCTACACCATTCGATTTTTTTTCCTTGCTACCAGCACTAAGCAGTCAGTTGCCGTTGCTCCAGTGTAGAGAAAACCAGAGGCAGCTACAGCACTGCCTTAGCAGCAACTGCAGAAAGCAGAGGTTATGGAAATGTGCCTGAAGTGAACAGGACAGAGGGCCATTGGTCTGACTCTGCTGAGGAAATGAAACACAGCCCGAGACAAGAGGCAAGTTGCTGTAGACCCCCTGGCTGGCCACATGTCAGGCTCACAAAGCATTTAGGATGCCTGGCTGCAGAGAAGTAGGCAAAAAGCTGCCCATGGGGTCTTACAGCTGAAGAAAGGTAGGAAGGCAGCTGATACAACTGAATTTTCCTCAGGCAAAGAAATATCTTTGGTCCCTGCTCCCGGTTGTCTTCTCATGTATTTTTAAAAACCCCAACAAGGCAACACTCCCCCATTCCCCATCACCACCCCCAACAACAAAAAAGCACAGGTTTGCCGGACCCTAAGAGAACCAATCGTAAGCACCTCTCTGGAAAACACTGCTGAGGCCTGCGGCCATCCCGCATTCCTGAGGAGGCTGCGAGCCTCCTCCCCGGCGTGCCTGCCCAGCAGGGCAGCCGCTCTGCTCCGGAGGCCGCGCTGGTGCTGCTCCCTCGCTGCACCAACATGCCCGCGCACGGCCCCCGGAGGGGCTCGCTCCTCTCCCTGCCGCGTCCCTAGCCACGCTTTGTGCTGCCCCTGCTCAGGGAACAGAAGCAGCACCTTCACCATGCGGCATTTTCTGCCGTACTCATTCAGAGGACAGCTCCATGTCTGAAGTGCTGCCAGACTGAGTACGAGCACCGTGAAGCAAACAGCTGCCACGTCCTCATCCTACTTCTTGTCACGGCACTGCAGTGGAGCTGGAAGTTTTTCAGCAATGTAACTAGGTAAGGGATATTTATTTTGATGAAAATGAAGGCAAAATCCCTATTTCCCAGTTGGTTTGACCCCTATTTACAAAGATCTAGTAATGCATGTATGTAGAAGAAATATCTACATGAGTGAAAATGTGCCCTGCTAATATTAAGAGGTACGCGGTGGAATTTTGCCTAAGGATAAAATGTCATTTTAATTGAAAGCTGCTGTAACTTGATAGGGAATATCCACAACAGTCTTGAGGATCTACTTTAAAATACAGTTAAAGACAGAGACAACTCCCACCACTCTGTCTCTTAGAGCTACATGTCCTCTTTGATCCATCCATGGTGCTTACGATTCCTAAGAGACACGCATACTGTCGGTAGTCTGAGCTCATTAATATTTATATGATACCTTTCATCTGAAGATGTGTGCTTTGCAATTATTAATTAAAAACCATTTCACAAACCCCTAAAATTTAGCTCGATTTCATAGCTTACAAAATGAAGACTCAGAAAGTTTGTGTGTCCCTGCATGAGACAAAGCGAGTTTAGGAATGTGGAAGCTTGTCTGCATGGACTCCTAATGTGCTGTACTCCTTTATCTTTCTTTCACCAGTAACTTTGGACAAGGCAGCACAGGTTTCCTTTCACAGTAAGATGCACCATGAGCCTGTATTACCTAGGCAGTATTGAGAAGGTGAGTGAAGGGAGCCTTCTCTTTCATTCTGGTTCATCAGATAGTGCTTGCTTGCTTTTTAGAAAGCCTCTTTAAAAATATGGCCTGGAAACGCATTGTCAGCCCTGCAGACCACATCCCGAGTGGATATTTACTTGAATATGTTAAACCCTTCCCTAGCACACTGGATTTTAGTTCCCATGTTAGAGCAGATAGAAGGGATGGTGGGTTATAATCCACACCAGACGTGGGCCCTCTCCTCTCAGTCCTCCCTGGTTCTTATGGAATGAAGGAGCTTGGCTCAGTGTGAGACTGATAACGGGAGGGAGGGCTTGCCATGCGATTAGACCAGTTCACTGTAAACACCTAAGTTGCACAAGTGGCTCAAACTTTGATCTTTTTGTTGTGGAAAAGAAATCTGAGACTCTGAAACCTGCCCTCAGTCACAAACAAGGAGGTGGACATTACTCAAGCCCAACTGTGGAAATGTAAATACAGTTAAATGTGATCAAAATGGAAAATGCACTTCTTTCTTCCCCATCCCCTGCTTCCCAGTGTACTGCCTGCTTTTACCAGGGGCTCCTACTCTGACTTGCCTAGCTCTGTTTGTGAATGCAGGCCCCAGTCTCACACCTGAAACGCCCAAATCCAAATGCTCCCGAGTGCTGTCTGGGATAAGGTTTAAGCCACAGGTGCAATTAAGCTTTTAAGTGGTAAGCCTATTTGGTTAGGGGCACACCTAGAGCCTGCAACAAACTTTGTTGAGAGAAAAACGATCAGTCTTTCAAACTGACAGGTGGCTCCTGAAATACTGCTGGAAGGGTTAAGAAGAAGCTACAGCGTTTGTGATTCTCCTGGTATTTATTGTAACAACTCTCAGGACAAGGTCTCTGTGAATGCATCTGGCTGTCCTAGTGAGGTGGGATTTGATTTTAATTACAATTCTCGTAATGGATTATCAAAATGATAGTTTTGCTGAAGCCTTGGGCACACTCTTCATTGTCCTATCTTCTTTTCCCCTCACACCCTCCTACTGAAATCTGTCTGGGCAAACACTAGAGCAAAAGGATAAGTTTCATAGGAGTGTAGGCTGTTAGCCTGTAGTCTTTTTTACTATTGGCATTTAGGTCCTTGATTAGATTTTTAGAGGAAAAATGTCATAGTAGGTTGTCTGCTAAAATGCTGGTGAATATTTTAAGATGTAAATGTTCATAGGCATTCAATCAGCGTATGAAAAATGGGGGATGTGAGACTTGAGCAATTCCTCACCATTCTGATTTCTTTGCACTGTGTCATAGCTTTGCTTTACAATCATTAGAACAGCATCAGAGACCTTTGCTTTGCATAGCCTTGAGTTCTTGGGCAAGGATTTAAACACGAACATTAAGACATGTTAGTGAACATGTCCTAATTAGTCTCTTCCTTGGCTACTACATCCTCAGAGGCTATGAGCCTTTCCTACACTATGCCTCTCAAACACCTTCAACAATATAGCATTTTATCCTAGTCTAGACAAAGTCTTAAGGGTTATGTTGTCTAGTCAACTAATCACTCCTTTTAGTGGAAAAACTGCTTCCTTTAGGATTGTTTTCTGTTTTTTCCTCCTTGCTGTCTCTTTTCTCCTCCTTCCCTCTGCATACCTTCCCTGCAGCAACTCCTGTTAGATCTGCTGCAATGTAAGCATTAACTATTTAATTGCTGATTAGGAAAATCTTGTCACGTGGGCTTTGCAACAATACTGGAGTGGGAGTCAGAGGAAGGAGATGTGTGAGTTCCCAGTTCTCTATCACAAGCTGACCCAGGAGGGCATTAGTCATTCTTGATGCCATGAGGGTGTTTAACATCTCTTCAGTCTAATGGGTACAGCAGTTGAATGGTATTTGGATGTACCTGAGCCCTTGTCATCTCTTGCTGCTGAACTTGCTATTTGACCTAGAGCAAGCTAGGCTGGGCCTTTCGTCCCTTAAGTGGGTAGAGGGCAAGTACTGTAGCTAAGTGCTTTCTGATTCTTAAATGCAGAAAACATACTCATGCAAAGGCCAAGTTGCTTTTCTTGTAAAATAAAGTATTGTGAGGTTTTGAAATCTTTTCGGTATGCTTCTGCATCAAGTTGCAAAGAGTGAGATGAGAAGCTGGAGGAGATCTGCAGTTCTCCAAGCAGTGAAGGCCCTTTTAGCTCTGCATTCCCAAGCAGCCATATGGGGCTTTTGCCCAACTGACTTATTTCCTTGTGTGATGCAAATTCAGCTGGTGGCCCCCTTCTCTCCCCCTGGCATCTGCTATTCTAAGCATTCGCGTGTTATCAGCATTTCAGCTCCTCTTTGCACTTCCAGCACCCAGTTGCCACAGTCGGGTGTAGTCTGTAGTAAGATACTTGTGAAAACTCGGCAGACTCAGAGGGGACTGTGGGCGATGTGGTAAAAAAAGGTGTGCAGGTGGACTCTGCAACTCACGTAGTCAGTCTCAGCCCTGAGGGCTTTTTGTGGCTCGTCATAATTGCCAGTTTCTCACTTGGTTTTGCAGGGCTCTGGAAGTTGTGTTGGAGATGGGAATTGGACCTTTTTCATTCTGTTGTGAAAGAGAAAGGACTGAAATATTGGGATAATTGGAGAACTAATGGAACTGCCATTGTAAAAGACAAGAAAATGGTATTCTTAGCAATTAGCAAGAGAAAGCATTTCAGTTAGACTGAAACTATCTTCTCATTTGTTTGGGGAGCTTATTGTTAGCAGATGTTTAATTTCCATAAGCAATTAATATTTTGAAAGCTTAAAAATTATTTAAATAGATGTAAAAACCCCTTGTATTTTACCTCAGTGAGGGAGCAAGCACTCACACAATGTCTCCTCAAAGACCAGAACTGGCCTTCTTGATTCTTTCATAGAAAAGATGGGTGTATGTGTAGGAGAGTGCAGAGGAGAGGGCACAGAATAGAAATAAAGGACAAAATACCTTTAACAAAAGGGACAAACCACACCACTATACCTCTCCTGCTCTCTATCTCTATCAGTAATAGCTCCTGATTTCTCTCCCCCAGCTCCACCTCAAAAAAAAAAATTCCATTTAGAAAACATCCTTGCAGATCACATGGCAGCTGGTAAAGGCTGCTAGCCCTTCTGCCAGAGGCAGCTTAGGCTCTTGAAACAAAGCAAACTGGGTTGAAATTCTAGGCATTAAAAAACTAAAGCAGCTGCCTCCCTGACATCCTGGGTCGGACTCTGATTTCAGTTTCGCTTCTACTAGATCTTGGGTAATGTCATTGCTACAGTGTAACTGAAATGAGAACTGGGGCTGCTAATCTTGACATTGGGTCACCCAGTGGTAATCCATTTGTTATCTCTCTTACATTTGTGAGAGCACACACACCCACTCCCTTTAGACTGCAGTAATTTATTTGGCCTATTTTATGTCTGATGGTCACTTGAAACTGTACCTCTTGCCTGTCAGCAGCTGTAGTTGTTTTGCTAAGTGACTATCTAAAGTGAGACTTCCTTGTGCAAATGTGTATTTTAGACACTGTCCCCAGAAATCCAGTGGTTCTCCTCTCTCCCTACCCCTCCTGTCCCCTTCAGCTGTTTAGATTTCAGGACACATGGCTTAAATGAACGTATGCTTGGAGTTTGCAAAATGGCTTGAATGACGGGAGAAATCGGATCACACAATGAGAGTTCAGAACCCAGCCACCAATTGGTACGGCAGGAGTCTGCAGCTCCCTTACGCTCATTATTGTCTCAGCATAACATCCAGCACTGTGCGTTTCTCACGTCCCCTCGAAAAATGGGAATGCAATTGAAACATGCGGGCGGAGGAATGTCCCCTCCCTGCGAGTGGGGCTGTCAGCCTCTGCTCTGTGTGGTACCCCAAGGGCTGTGGGGATCGGGGTGGAGAAGGGCCTGCACACCTTATTGTGCCTTCTTTGCTTACACTGGAGAATCTCCAGCTTATCCTGCCAGTGCAGTGACTGCATGTGGAGGAGGGGGAGAGGTTGTGTTGCAAGCTCTGAGAAAATTAGTTGTCTCTATTTTATCTTTTGCAGCTGCAGCACTTTTTTTTTTCTCCCCTCATCATTCCCCCCTCCCCATGCGAGTGGTATGTCTGAACCATATCCTTCAAAACCAGTTTTCTAAGCAGATTAGATGGGCAGCAGAGACAGCTATGCAATCAGGCAAAAATGTGCACTCAAGCCTTCATTTCATGCAGTGGCCAGAGCAGTGTCTACCACCTGCATTTTTTTCCTTCATTCCCTCCCTTTGCTGTTATTCCGTAGTGCTGTTTTCTGTCACTGTTGTAGACTGAAACAAAATGCTCATTCTGATCCTTAATTATGTAAAAATTAGGGAGGGGAAGGAAGTTGGGTTCCATGCTAATACTCATTAACATGAAACGTAGAGCGTGCTCCCGAGCTGGCACGCTTCACCATGCAAAGTGACATTTGCTCCCTGCGAGCGTGTGGAAGTGTAATCTGGGGATTACCCTCAGGTCTTCTAATACCAATCCTCCCCTGACCAGTCTGGAAAACCAGTGTCTAAGTTTACTGCTCCTTTGAATTCAGGATACTCCCCTGGACTGCCACTGCATGTGAATTTGGTCTCTTGCTACCCCATATCTTTCAGTGCTCCCTGTCAGCCTTGTTGCACGCTAGGAATCTGACAATAATGGTCTTCACCTGCTTTGAGATATCATGGGAATTTTTAAGCATTGGTATTGGTTTCATGTCTGGTCTCTTATAGGACAACAAGCTGAATTTGGGACTAAGCTCTCCAGACAAGTTTGGAAACCTTATGTCTTGTTCAGTGTGGGTGGAAAATGGGGATAGGTTAGTGGGCTGAGTGGCAGACCTGAGGAAGAGAGAGTTGAGTAAGCCTTGGCTGTCTTCCAAGAGAGGAAACAGAGCAAAGTGTCCCAGGAGACACTTGTTGCTCCTCTGGAGGAACCCAAAGCAAGGTGATCAAGAAATGCTTCTTACTATGAGTCTGGAGAAGCAGGGAAGAGCAGCTGTATGATAAAACTAGAAAAGAGATATTGGAGATTGAGGTTTGGGGGGAAAAGAAAGAAGGAGAGAAAATAAATTTTTTATCTTCTATAGAGGGTATGAAGAAGGAAAGAAAGAGAAACTAACCTGAAGTCTTTAGAGTGCTTTGCAGGGTAAGAAAGAACCTACTGTAAGTCCAGACAAACAAAGTTATATTTGAAATACCAGTATAAAAGTGTGCTTTAACATGGTGGCAGGTTGCACTTGATTATCTTCTGCTGACCCCTCAAAATTAAAAAATTTGAGAAGAGAAAAAAATTGCAAACAAGAGAGACTCTATCTTGCTGGCAAAAAGGGGGTGAAAAAGTGGGTGGAAAGCTGGTTGAATGTGTCAACCACAAAAGTGGTAAGATACGGTCGTAGAGAATTCAGGTTTTAAAACACAAGGAAATCGTGCAGAAATATTTCTCACACTGACTCGTAAATAGCATCTTTGGGTGTGCAGCATTGCCAAGTTTACCCTTGTTACAGGGGCAACTTACAGTAAGTTCCCACCAAAGCCATACACCATCTGTTTGAATTACTTAGAGGAAAGGTTCGTCTCCTTATTCCCCTTCTATTAGATGTGACAGATTAATGTCTTTGAGGGCAGATCACTGTTAGGCTAAATCTTTCTCTGGTTATGATTCCTTATAACTATAAAACAGTCACAAGGTTATGGGGTTTAAAAAGAGAGGTTTATTGCAGTTTCCAACACTGAAACTACAGGCTAAGTGTCTCTCCTTCCTTTTTTTTTCAAGAGTAAATCAAATCCATACATACACACACACACACACACTGCCTTCTCTCAGATCTACAGACCTGGGGGAAGAACACATACTACAAGAGCAGCATTTTAGAGTCTCACAGGAAAACTACTAAAACAGCTTTGTGTGAATGCATAGTTATCTGCCCTCTGAGTCCTCTCCACTTGTTTTAAGAACTGGTTGCTGAGCATGAGCTGGTGGCACCCCTAACATTTAGGGCAGAACTCGGAGCTTTCAGCAGCTCCACCAGCAGTTGTTTCTACCCAACTCTCATAAAAGCTGTGTCAGTGCCTTGGCGTGAAGCAGCAAGGGATCGACCGTTCAGACATCTGTTGCAAACCCCCTGGTTCAATACTTGTCTGACTCTAAACTAGTCGTTAAACTCGGCTGATGAACTAAATCCTACAGTCCTTGGGTCACACCAGGAGCTGTGTAGGAGGCAGAAGGGTGCTGATATTGCTATAATTTAAGTTCCCTGCTGAGGAAGTTTCTGCAGGGGTGAGATTTGTTCACTGTATTATTTTTAAGCCAGTTTGTAAGAATGCTGCTGTGGTCAGTAGGAGACTGAGCTGAATTTTCCTTGGAGTGGCTTTTTCAGGAAACAGTGTAGTTTCTTTAAAATGAAAACATTATTTTTCTCCTAGAAAAGCCCAATACTAGATTTCTGATCACCTGTAAGATTAATAAACTAGCTTTTTACCAGATGTTACATTGACCTGTCTATGCTGCCTGAATGGGAACACCTCTTTGCTTTGCTTTTCTCTAACTGATCTGAAGGGCTTCACTCGGGATTGGTTCAAAACATTGCACTGGATGCCAGGTCATCCTTGACTGCTCAGGGAGCTCTTGACTGATGTACCTATTCTGCTGGACTCCAAGGGGCTTGGCCTTCCCATATGGCAGTGCAGGTCTCACAGGGGCCATGCTGTGCCACAGGAGACCTTGGTGTGTGTTTTGGGCACTGCCTTCCAGCACGGGAGTCAGACCCAGAAGTGAGGCAAAGGTTACCAGGCTGCCAAGCTGCAGTGACTGAGGCAGTGCAACACTGTGGGAATAAAAGCAGCTCAACATTGTACTGACTCAGAACAAAATTTCTCAGGTCAGGTCACTAAACCAAAATGCACTAACTTTGGTTTCAGTAATGTAAAATATTCCATTTCAAATGACACAAAATGCACTGGTGTTCTCATATAGGTTTCCTTTTTTTTGTTTCTTTCTTTCTTTTTAAACTTGTGAACTTCCATTCTACAGAGTCTCTAATTTCAGTTTTTCTCCCGAATTGGGATGAGAGCAAATGTTGAAATACTGGAATTTCTTCCTTTCTGGGGAGGAGGCAGCTGATGAGTAAGAGCAACCAGTTTCAGGGTTGGGACTGACTCTGAAGCCCTGTACACCGGAGCAGAGCAGGCGATGGAGGGGCTGATAGGTGATGGAGGGAAGGGGAACACACTGGCAGAAGGAGGGAAGTAGGAGACAGGAATGAGAAGCAGCAACGAAGGCTAGAATAAAAGATAAGGGGGAGAGAGCAGAAGTTTCTGCTTGGCTCTCTGGGCTGTAGGAACAGCTCTGGTTTTGTGCTGTTCGCTGCTGGCCATGCCCAGCTCAGCACCCAGTGCTTGGCTGAGTGTCCAGCAGATGTGAGGGATGGTGCCACACTGAGAGCTCCTGTCAGAGCACAGGAGGAGCCCCCTGGAAAGGGCAGGGGCTGGGTGAGGTGGAGCTGGTGGGTCACAGCAGTGCACAAGCAGGCAGTTTCACTTCTGCTCACGGAGCAGTTGAGTCCTCCTGTGCAAATGGAACAGAGGGTGAATGCAGGATCAAAAGCTGAGCACTTCTGAGCTCTCATCCTGGCTCTCAGCAGGGCACTGCAGCCCTTGTGACTTACAGACTCTCTGCCACTGAGTCTTTTTCTGCAAAGCAAAAAGAACAGGAATACTCATCTCTGGTGGGACTGGGAAGGAGCACTAGTGACCGTTCCTAACACTGCAGAGTGTTTATTATGCTGATCCTTTCATTATTTAGCAAGTTTCTTGACTTTTAAAAAAAATATACCAAATTGATACACTCCATCTATCAGCAATGCCCTCGAGGAATGAGTAGCTAATTAGAGAGCAGGACTTGTGAAAAGACAAACCCGGGTTATGCACAGAACAGGTTTCTCCAGTATTTATTGCCTACGTTACTGGCCAAGCTTCCTTGTAAGTAATAGTCAAATAATCGGCCTGGGTCCTTTTGTGAATGGCTTGAGTCTGTGTGGTCCCTCCTTTGTTAGAGCAACTCATGGTTTCTGAAAGCTTCTGCACCCCCTGTTCTGAACAGCAGAGCCTGGTGGCACCAGCTGCTTCTGCCTGGAACAAACATTTGCATGTGACATTAAAAAGAAAAAGCTAGTTTCAAAATGTATTTTCTTTTCCTTATCCTCTCATTTTTTAGCCCTAGTTCAAACTCTGAAAATATTTAAAAGATTAATATATTTAGCTTTTGCTACAAGCATCTTTTAAACAAGTAAAGGTTGAAGAGGAAAGAGAAATCTTTCCTTCAGAAATAAAACAGCAGCCAGTGTTTGGAAATATTTTAACAATAGACCATATGGGAGTCCCAAACTATTAAGCTTTATTATTCAGAAGGCGGAAAATGTGGTTTGATATTCAATTGATATACAGCATAAATGAGAGCCGCAAACTCGGCTTCCTTGAGCTGGGATTCAGATGTTCTCTTGAATATAATAACTAACGCTTTGGCCTAGTTCCACAGAATGCATCCAGCCTGCTGATCACAAGCCAAGAAACTGTAGGCTTTTTTTCCCTTCCCCTCTCTTCTCTAAAGTACTTTCCTCTCCTGCCAGCGTGAGCTTTTGGCCTGAATATAAATCTTCTGATACTGGATGCGTATAGAAAGTGGGGAGGATGCTAATGGTGCACAGCAGTGGAGCTGTGTGTGTGCATGTGTGTGTTTGTTTTTCTTCTGCTTTAATGGTAAGGTTTTCCCCTTGCAATGTGCTCTCAGGGGATTACACTGGTCATCCTAGGTGGGAGCTTCTTTGTTCTTGCTTCAGTGTTTGTTTCTGAGTGCTGTGGGAGCAGGTGAACGTCTTTTGGGGTTACTGTGAAGTGACGCCAGAGACCAGGAGAGTGTGGAATTTATTGGAGGGAGAGACTGGAAGTGGTTTCAGTTTCTTTTCCTTTTTTTTTTTTCTTCCCCTGGTTTGATTTGCATACATTTATAATTGCTGTTTCCCCTTTCTAGCACATCTCTCTTAACGTTCTCTCTTATGGGGAAAAGGGGTCATAAAAGCTGCTTATAAAATATTGCATGCATGGACTAAGATTGCCTGCATGCAAAGGGAGACTGAAAGGTAGACTGATACTGCGATCAAGCAATGGCAGACTGGATCACCCATTTTTTGACTCAGGATCCTTTTGGCACTGACATGCTCAGCTGTGTTGGGTCCTATCTGTTCTATCCTCTCAGGATATCTGCGGTTTGTGATTTCCCCTGAGTAGGCAGGAGACACTAGCATTAGGGTATCTCACATTTTTCTGTAGAAGTGATGAGCCCAAGAAAAAGACTCCCACTTTACGTGTGAGTCCAGGAATGCCTGTAATACAGAACACTGGAGAGAATATAAATTAGGCATGCTGAATGTGAAGTTTAGTTTTGGCTTCTGTCTTTTCCCCATTTCTCTTTTCAGTTCCTCATGATAGGTTAAATTTTCCGTGTTTTCATCTCAACCCACACTCAAATTTTTTCCTTTGGGGAAAACTGGAGCAAAATCAATTTTAGGGCAATTTTTCAAGCCTCCTTGACTTGCACTTACATCTGTTTGGTGTGGGGGAGTGGAATTTTATCATAAAACATTTGATTTATTTAATGTATTCAATAAGCGTCGAAGATGTGCCAGGTACTTTCTCAGCCCTTTTGGATGAGAAATCTTGCAAGCTAAGAACTTAATAAACAAAGAAGTTCCAGAACTCAAAATTTCCCTGCTGTTAAGGTCTCCATATATCTAAGGAATAAACCAGGCTTGAACAAAGCAGATCCTAAGACTTGTAAAGCACAAAATGTCACAGGCAGTACTGATGAGATCTGTGATAGGAACAACTATTTTTTTTCAAACATATTTCCTGATCCTGTTATCTGCCCAGTTTAAAACAAACTCAGCTGAGATGTGTCCATGCAGCAGCTCTACTTTCATTGCAACTGTGAGTCAATGTCTATTGGTGAAGCTGCTGCTATGAGTGTGTGATGTACTAAGGGCTCATCTAAACAGGGTCATTGATTGAGACCAAGGTAAGTTACAAATGGAATGGAAGAGCTGTTCTCAGTTAACTTCATCATCCTAATGAAGAGGCGATCTGGAATAGTTAATAAGGAATAGCTGTTCTGGAATAATCCCTTTTTAAGACAACCGCTCACTCTTTCTGTAATTGCGTTCCAGGGAGCTATTCTGTACTGAATCAGCATGGGATAGAGTGCCTAGAAGATGTTCAGACCAAGCACAGCTAGCGGTGAGTGGGCAATACACACCGGGATGCCCTATTGCAACCATTATGAGTGAGCAGCAGAATAGCCAGACTGGATGCCTGTACATTTCTCTAAAAGACAACTGAAAGTAAATATGAAAATCACGGTGCAAAGGCCTCTGTCTTAGCAGGGATGAAGTCTGAGCTGCCTGTTACTTCTGAGCATTTAGCCTGGTGTTACGGACAGAATGCATGTCTCAACCTGTAACTGATCACAATTTGATTAAATGTTGGGGTGTGGAAAGGACTTGTGTGCTTTTTCCCAATGTGTATATTTACATCATTATGTGGGTGCAATCAATTTATCAAACCCATCTGGTTATTCAATAGTGGGGAAAGATGGTTGGAAGAAAATGTGTATTGTTTTTAAGGTGGATAGAAAATTGGTTTAAAAGAAATTTACACAATCTTTTTCTTTTGAGGAGAACCTACACTAACAAACTAATAAAGCAAAGGAAAATCCAGTAATTTATAATTGCCAATAATTTATAATGCCATGAATATTTTCCTGCAACATAAAATTTTGTGCTTGTCCTCGCCAAGGAGGATGGGCTGGAGCAGACATGGTGCTCTTGTGCTTCAGTACATGTAGTTGTGATATGGCTGCTGTTAATTCACAGTTCTCTTGACTTTTGGAATTCATCCCTTCCCTTAAAAGGGAAGGTGGCAGCCTGGAGTGGAGAAGCTCCAACTCTGCAGCCCTCTGGATGTTAATCCACCCCGACTTTCTTAAGCCTCCTACTTAAATCATTATCTTAATGAATCACCATTGCTGCTATCTTCAGCGCTACACAGGAACATGCAAATTTTAAACAGCCTGGGGGAAAGCCCTTTTTGTCTGTAAAGTGCTCTGATACTTGCATTTAGATGTTGCCATGATAGGTACCTTGGCTACTGCTTTCTGCCTAACCCCATGGATAGATCCTGGGGTGTAGCTCTCCCCAGTGCCTGCTGGGCAGCTCTAAGGGCTCTCTGAAAAGGGATGGATGTGATGATTCTGCTACTGACTGGGAGCAGCAGCTTGAGCTCAGGCAGTTGAAACCAGATCACTCCACCATTGTCCTTCAGCTGAGGGCCTCCTGGCTGTGCTTTCCTGTAGCTGCAGAATGACAAGGAGATGAGTGAGGACGTGGGTCCCTCCTTAGCTCTGCAGTTGCCATTTTCACTGTGGGCAAGTTTCTTCATCTCTTCACTTGAATTTTTTTCACAGCTCAAATAAACCATGCAAATGTTTATAGATCAACTAAATTTTCTCCCAAGTCAGAATCAAGGAATTTGATACAACAGGAAGATTACAGCTTGCTAGAAAAACATTTGTTTGAGGAAAAACTGAACATAGTGAAGCCACTGCAAACTGTCTCCAAGATTTTCAACATGGTGTTGTCCAAATTTTTCCTTGATGATTCAATTTGGCTACACATTGAGCTCTGCCCACTTCAGCTCTCCCAGCTGACCATTTGAGAAATCTTTACTTGTAAATGGTGGAGATGGAGAGAGAGCCATGTAGAGCTGTTTCGGATGGCAAATCTTTGTGGTTATTTACAAAATGTATTGAAAGATTTGATGCCTTTATTCATTAAACCAAGAGCTGAAGAGGCTGTTTGATGCAAATGTCCTAAATGATAAGAAGTACCCTTCTCAAATTGTAAAGTCAATTAATCCATTGTCCCTTTTCCATGGCTTAGAAGTACAGTCCATTCCCTTACTATGGGTGAATTTTCCTCACCAGTAGTAGTTCTGCTTCTGGAACAATGGCAGGATAAATGTGGAAGATACCAGGTGAACAGAGATCCTTTAGTTTCAGCTAGGAGAGGACTTTATTAACAGAACTGAGCTTAAAATGCATTTTCTGTGATAACATTATCAGTTGTCAATTCCTACCGGGAGAGTTATACCCACAAGAGGCCAGAACATTTATCTCAAGGAGGGCATCCTCATTCCCTCAGTCTTCTCAGCCAAATCTTCTCTGAAACAAGTTGAGCTGGAGGTGGATACTTCCACACTAAGAAGAATGCAGCTTCTGAATTGGTTAGCAAAGCAAGGGGATATGAACAAAGAGTACATGCTGACTTTTTGTAGCTCAAGACCTGGACAGGAGTCCATGTGTGAGGCACGAGATATGATGTTTCCTGACACATTTGTTCACTCCTTTCTGGAAAACAGCAAGGAACTAGCCCTGTGACTTGAGTGACTCAAATATATTTCCCTGCTTGGTGTAGCTCTGAACAGACTGCCACTTTCTTGCAACAGTGTTTAAGGCACTCTTTGTAAACTGCTTTACAGTGATCACTCTTCTGTTTATTGTGAGCAGGCTGTTGTGTTCTCTGTGTTCAAGCTCCTGACTGGTTCTGATCCCTCATGGGGTGGCAGCATTTTATATACAGGGGGTAAATTAACTAAGGAATTGTCTATTAGATTCAGGACCATAAGTGTCAGTCAGAGTAGGGATTTCAGAAGAAATACCAGAAGTGAGTTATACATGTGTGTATAAATGTGTGTGTATATTATGTGTGTATTTCAAAAGTGAAAATAGAGGTGACTGACATTTGAAGCTGAGTGCTAAACTTAAACACAACTTTTTCTCATTCCAGTCTTAGAAAGTCACGGTGATGGGTGTGGGCAGGTCTCTGGCTGACTTTCTGAATTGCCTTTATGTCAGAACTCCAACAAGGGATTTGGGGGAATTTATCATCCTATTGAGTAAAAGGGATGTTCTATCCCACATAGTTTCCTTAGGAAACAGAAGGAAAGGGATTCTTCTCCACAGTTCTTTACACATCCAGTGTATTTTTGCAGGCACTGTGTGCAAAATGTTCAGCAAATGAGATATCCAAAAGGACTGTTTCAAATATGATGAACTGGATTACTTTATTCCCCCAGCCTTTGCACACTGTCTCATGCTCATGGGTAGTCATTGATTTTTGTTAATGTAGAAAGGTTGTTATTTCTACAGTTACCTCAGTCAAATTCAGAGGTTTGTAACTATGGAAATTATATGTGTCTGTGCTATTATTTTGTTAATCTGTCTTGAGCTACTTTTGTTAACTGCATGTTCATAAGAGTCTGTGTTTGCTCAAATTACTTGCTCAGTTTTCTGGTCAGGTGTGCTGAGATTCGGTGTTTCAGTTTATAACTTTGGTTTTTATTATCTTTCTCCTGATGTGTTACTACTGCCTCCCAGAAATTCTGAAACTGTGGTCAGACAAACTGCTCTGATGTTTCCTCCCAGTGTTTGCTAATTCAGCAGCACCTGAGTTGCTTATAAGAAGCACAGAGAAACCGCAGCTGAGCACTGTGACTGGCAGTGCTGTGTGAACAAGTGATGCACACAGCACTGCACAGGTAGAGGGGTTTTAATCTGCAAGCACATATATCATTAATTTTAAGGCCTTTTGGAACTGTGGTAACCCAGCTAAGAGAGGGGAGATAAACCTAGCAATTACATGGAGCAGCTCTGTTTGGTGAAGCACATCTTTTGGGATTAACAGGGGCTCATGAGGCAGGGTAGTGATTTGTGCATCACAGTGCCAAGTCTGACTGATCCTTCAGGAAGTCACTCGTTTGTGGGGACTCCTGGGAAATTTCTTAAGACTGGGATATTTGCTGGGAAAAGATAAAGTTTCCTTGGTTTGTCAGTATAGATTTTAATGCAACAATGCTCCCCCATGCTTGCTGGGGACAACCATGTCCTTTCTGCTTCTCTGGTTTGTGGACCTTCTTGCTGGGTGTACAGGTGAAAGAAAGTAGCCATGAGCTTTGAGTGGCTGCAAACTGCTGTGCTTTTGGGGAGACTTTGAAAAATGGCAGGGATTTGAAAGCTGAGATTTTGACTGACTTGAATTGGGTAAAACTGTGGAAAGTTGGGTAAACTTGAGAGAACTGTGGCAGCAGTTGTTGGAAGAAGAAAAAATTTCACCTGTCATCTCAGAAACTTAAGACTACTTAAGAGCATTCTGAAGTGAGTCCCTAGAAAGTTCTTGCAGAAAGACAAATGGCCATCTGGGAGGAAATGCTGTACTCCCTGAAGAAACAACAAACTCTCTGGATGTTTACCCAAGCTGGTAAACCAAACAGAAACCATCAGTGTGCTGCTGGGTAAATCCATGGTGTGCCAGTGTCTTAGGCTCTGTGCAGTTCTGATCACCACCTTCAGAGGTAGTGGAGGGCTAGGGAAAGTCCAGAGGAAAGTCAGTCGCTGTGATTTCTCTTTGCCATAGAGAAGAGATGACATATTACAGAAATTGCAGATGTGTTGTATTATCCTGAATGGGATGGGGAAGGGGAGTAGGGAGTGATCCTTCACGGTTCCTGTGCTTGCTAAATTGATTCAAAGCAGGCAAAGAGGAGGCACTCTGTCAAGCAGCAGTTACCATGTGAAACTCATTGCCACAGGGTGTTATGGATAGCAGAAGTCTAAACAGATTGAAAAATCGATGAAGGACAGATAAGTTCTTATTAAAAGTGATGGCCTGGGTGCAACCTCTGGATCAGGAGATCCTTAACAATTGCACAGGGTGTAAGAAGGAAAAAGACTGTCTGTATTCTATGTCATTGCTTTTCCTCTCTCTCTGCCATCCCTCACTTTTTTTTCTTCTTGGCCCTATTCTGGCTGCTCCTGAAGAACAGAGAGCTAGACCTTTGCTCTTATAACATGGCTATTTTTATAGCTCAAAACTAGAAAGGAAACCAGCTACCCTGCAGTGTGGGAAACTAGTTTTGCCTTGCAGCCCACAGGTAATGTAAAGCACACTGAAATTGAGAGAATTAGGAGTCAAATACCTAAAAATATGTATATGTTATAAAATGCCTCTGTAGCCTGCATCTTCTTTAAAACTCTGAGTTAACAGGAAACTGAGCTTGTTAACAAAGTTGTAAGTCACTACAATGTTTTCAGTTACTTTTCACACTTTCTCCTCTCCGTGCTACAGTCAGTTGAGTCACTGATAATGCACCTAATGAGCTGACTTGGGCATTTTTAACTCGAGTAGTACTGACACCTTTGGCTGGAAGTTGAGGATGGCTGCCCTTCACAGAAAGGACTGGGGACCATGATGGGGAGGGAAGAAGCAGAAAGCTGGGAAAGAGCTGGAGAGAAGATATTAAAATCTCCTGTATATGTACAAAAGCAGGAAAGTGTAATGCAGAGGAGGGCTTGTAGTCCTGACTGCAGCGGCAGCAGTCGGTTGATATTTGGGAGGTGAAAAAATCAGTTTTACATTTTGCTAGACGACTGTACTGTAATACAGCAGTGCCTCCTGGCAGGGAAAGCAATGTAATGTAAAGCAATACCGCGTGCAAGAGCAGTTGGAGAGCTGTCAGAAGCTGAGTAGCTTGGAATGCTTCCACGTGAACCTGGGAGCAGCGAGCTCGCTGCAGCGTGGCATTCCCCTGCCCCGAGGAGGAGAGCGGCTGCAGCGCAGGCGTCAATCGCCACCTTCCAGCACGGCTCAGCTCTCTGCAGGAGGCTTTTCTAGGCAAAATTGTGAGAGTTTCTTCCTTAGGAGATTTCTCTTCCAGCTCACAGAGCCCCTGTGAGTTCACATGCCAGGCTGTCCTGGGGCAAATGAATTTGTACCTGTCAGCTGTCATTGCCTGGCACACCTGAGTACCTCAGGGCACAAAGCTGCCAGAGGGGTAGCAAAAGGCTGGAGCTCTCCAGAGTGGGCTGCAGAAAAGCTGCTGGTTCTGATTTGATGGGCTGAACAAGAAAGATTTTTTTTTTTTTTTTTTAACAGTTTCTATTTCCAGAGGGCTCTGGTGCAGGGCACTGGCTTTTATTCCAGTTTTTAGATTTTGGGTATACTTAGTAATCTTACTTGTGGTTTTTAAACCTCCTCTCTCCCCTTGCCCCCAGCATTCTCCTTCCCTTCAAGCCCTCTGCCTCACTCTGTGTATTGATACTATAAATTGCTTGGTATGATAGGTCCTCTTTCTTACTTGGAGCCACTGGATGCTATTAAGTAATTGGTGGAAAAGCTTGTTTAAACATCACAACCCTATGTTATTTTTTAAACTGCCCTTTGAGGTGGCTGAAATGCTACCAAAAGATTACTTTAATACTGGACAAAGAACTTCATTAGGGAAAGGAAATAGTGTTCTTATTAGACTATTTCTGAGTAATCTTTCTTGTAAACAAGTAATCTTTCTTGTAAACAAGGGATGTGCAGTTTATTCCCCCTGCTTGCTTTTCCCTCCACACCAAAAAAAAGGCTGTTAAGAGCAAGGAGCAAAGAGCATTTATTGGTTTTACTCCTTTAGTGTATCCAGACTTTCTTTTTTCAAAAACCTGTAAGAACAGAATGATTCATTCTGTGCATTTGCTATCTAACCACAATTTGAAACCAGCAATACTGGTAAATTATCTAGGGATATTCTCTCAATGTCCAAGCTCCATGTATGACAGTTGTCCAGCATGATGTAGGATCAGGACACTGTGTCCAATACAGTGCTGTTTTTCCTGGTTCAATCACATCAGTCAGATTTCTGGATGATTAACATGTGGCCATGGGTGAGTTTGAATATCATCCTCCACCATTCAGCAGGCAAAAGGAAAGACTTGATTTCAGGTTTCCTAAGCTTGACAGGTCTGTGCTAGCAATTAAAGTCTGAATTTTATAAATGGAAGGGCTATCTTGGGAAGGAATAAACAAATAAGGAACTTAGTGCAGAAGTGGTTTGAGAAATACCATGGATTATGAAGGCAAACATGAATTTGAAAGTAGCATGGGAAGGTTCCATGAAAATCTGTTTCTTCTGCATTTTTCACATAACATTGTGTTTGATCAGGTGACAGTCAGTCTTCTGTTTCTCTGTCATCTTCCTGATAGCAAGTAAGGCTTTATGTTAATTTGGCATGTGTATTAAGATTTTTTTTTTGAAAATAAGATTTTTCTCTAGTATAAATTGCTAAACAAAATGCAGACAGATGCAATCACAGGCTCTCAGTACGTACGCCGAGAAAAGGGAAGCAGAATGTGTTTTGTAGGAAATGGATGCATTACCTCTTGCTTTTTGGTTTTAGTAGTCTTTGATGGCAACTTGTGGGATATTGCGCAAAAGTCAAGTGCACTGTAGATGTAACAACTAAAAGCTACTGAATTAAACAATCTTTTTAATAACTATGAAGGGAAACTTGAAATTACAATGGCTGCCTTAAGCAATTTTCATAGATTTTAATGAGCTTAGATCTGTCTTTATTTAGGCAGTGCTTGTCTTCTGCCAAAGGTTTAAGGAAAGACAGAATGCTCAATTGCAGAAAGTCTGTCCCTATGCATCAGGAACAGGAGCTCATTGTGACAGATGAAGCTGCCTTTGTGAGGAGACCTTTGGGCTGTTTTTGCAGATTTTTTTTTTAAATTTAATGAGTAAAATATTTCAGTTGAGAAAACAGTGAAAGCTTAAGAAATTTGGGATGCTTATTATCCTTTTCTAAGCTGGTGAATAAAAACTTGATCTAATGGGAAGCCAACATCTGGTAGCTCTAGATTTTGAAGGACAAGGCAATGTGAATTCAGTTTTAAATCATCAGCTACAGCTCACTTTTCGTTATGAAAAAGTTTGTTTTAATCGTTAAACATGTTTGGATTTAAATGCTTAGTATGGTAGATACAAACATGAAGTAAAAAATTCTCTATGGCTTGTAACTTTGAATCTTCAGGCATTAAGATTCAAATGAGAAAATGTCTAATAAAAGTCATCGGCTGTTTATTAAAATAATAAAAGGAGGAATAATGTCAGCTGGATAAATACCTCTGAAATGGAATAAATGTTTCAGCTGGAGATAGTGCAGCTCTGGTTGGCAAAAAAATAATACCAAATTGAGAGCAGATTATATTTAGTTGCAAATCAATACGGCTTAGTAGTTACCAGCCACTCATCATCCTTCATGAACTAGAATGTAAATGTAAAACAAGATTAAAATTGGTAGCTTTCAATTACTTTTATTTAAATCCAGTCTTCCTCTACCATTGAATGGTCTCTGAATAAATAAATAAATATATAAATAAAAGCACATTTAGCTGCTGCTGTGGCATTGCTGTGGCGTTTCCTGTATTTGCAATGGTTTGCTACACAGATAAAGGAAACTCCCTCTGTGTGTTCATACACGAAGTTGCTGATGGAACAGTTGATCTCTTTTTTCCCTCCCCTTCCTCTCTCTCATCTCCATTACCCTTCCCGCAAATGGCGGCAAGTGAATTTTGAATTTGTCATGTTTTTAAACACTTCTCAAAGCATGTCAGACTGAAGATATGTCCGAACATAAGTGCACCTGCCCTCCTATTTTCCTGTATTCTGTATCATTGATACAAACTGCAAGAGTGCCCCAAAGAGCTTTTTCCTATTTTACTCCTGGTCACATGTTTGGCACTGCAACTTTGAACATTAAAATTAATTATGGCCTTAGAGACAGACAGTCCCACAGTGAAATAGCTTGTAATTTATTTGAACTCTGAAATTCCACCGGTTAAAGTTGTGTAAAACTTTCCAATAGTTTATTTATATATTATTTTACGAAAAAACGCCTTAATTATGAGTCTGGTTGCTCAATAAAAAAGAATAGCTATCTGGCTAATCACTGCTGTGCTCTAGTTCATTAATTTTCTTCTTAATGACAGTAGGATTCTTTCCATTTTCCCCCATAAAACCTTTTCAATTATATAACAAACGTGTTTGATTTATGGGGACACTCTAGGATTTTATGCCCCAAGACAGGCATGTCATGAAATAGCTGGAGGTTGGTGAAGAACCTCAGTTGGATTAAAGGTTTGCAAGTACTGACAGGAGTGGGAGGTGAGCATTTGGATGAAGGCCTGTACAGAGGCGCGTGGAGAGCTCTGTTCCCAGCTACTCCCACTTAAAGGAGTTGTTTTGTTTTGCTCTCACCTACAAATTCAGACTTTCTGAGTCTTCAAAAGCTGTTGCCTCTCCATGGGAACACACAGCCCTGGTTATGCAGAGAGGTTGCTCATAAGAAGGCCTGGTATTCCCAAAGTCTGAAAAAATTTTGTGGAAAAATGAAGCGAGTGATTGCACTCCTGTACTAAATGTGGGGATTAAAAAAATTAGCTTCTTAAATAATTGTTTCTGCATTAGGTGTGTCACCAAGTCTCAAGGTTCCTGGAAGTGCACAATCTGTATGTGGCACAGTTATGAAATACAGCTGGGCCTCCATTTGTCTGTTTTGGCACCCAGACCTGCTCTGGTGACTTGGTTTCAAGTTGCTTGAGAAGTACAGGACAGTCTGTATTCTAAAATCTCCTGACAAATGTGTGAAGTTCAGAGCTCTTTACCAGTCTGGCTGCTAACTGGCCAGGAAGTCACTAACACCATGGCTGGCAAAGAATAATGGTTGAATGAATGGTTGAATGGTAATGAAGTACCCAACATAACATAGTTGGCTAAGTAGTAAGAGTTCACCTGGCAGTTAATGCTGATTTTTATGGCTATGGACTTGAGGCCTCTTGAAACTGAGAAATGCCAGTAATAAGAAGGATAGGTATTTGTAGGTGCAGATGGATTTGGGGGCTTTGACGTCCTGCTTATTTGTTTGAAAATTAAGTATGATGGAATGAATGGCCTTATTCTGGATTTATTTGAACAGAAATGGCCAGTGAGATGAAGAGATGACTGGGACACAAAGTATGTGAGAATTTCACTTTGCTTCCAACTTGCACTGGACTGATGAGTTGGGTTCATTAAACCCTCTGTATCACCCAGTCCTTGAGGGGTTATAAAGCAGAGGTGAATTGAAAAAGCACTTGAGAAGAACGTTCAGCTTGGCACTGCCTTCATCCCAAAAGCTGTTTGTGATGCCTGGAGCCAGTTACCACAGGGGTGAACAGATAAACCTGATGTGTGCTCAGACCTGGAAATCTGAATTAATTTAACAGATTAATCAATTTATGGATGTAGTAGATTCCTCATAAGTTAGACTTTTCACCAAGATTGGTCCATCACTTTAATTTACACTCTCTCTCCTAAAAGCTGTTGCAAGAATTGTTCTCTGGAAAATGAAGGCACTTGTGCTACTACAGAGGAGTAAGACGAGATCCTACAGGGCCCTGTGGTGCTTCCACCATGTGTGCTGAGCCCATGTGTGCTGCTCAGCAGCTTCTCACATCCATCGGTGCTCTAGCTCCCTGATCAGTACTACAAGATCCCTTTCACGAGATGGGTGGGATCGGGGCTGTTCTTCATGCTGAAGAATTCCTTTGTATTGTGATGCAGAGCTATAGCTAAAACCAAGTAGCTCTTCCCTTTGTATTATCTGTGCCACTCATGAAGATATTACACAAAAAATGTCACTAATGTGTTTGCTGCCATAAAAATTTCTTACTGTCTCTTCCAGCTGCTTAGGCCAGCAGCTATCATGCTCCAAGGTTAGTGATGAATTAGGTTGAAATTGCCAAGGGGTGTCTCCTTCTGCACTGACTTGGAGATGTATGAGGCTCGCTCTCCTTTGTCCTTCCTTCATCCTGCTTTAGCCATACCTACATTGTGCCTTGTCAGCATTTTCTGCTTGGGAATGGCTGAGTGGACTTTGCTCTGTTAGCTGTGCATGTTTTTTAATTTAAAGGAGGTCTTCAGCATGCCTATTTGGCATAAATCGGTTGAGAATTTGCTGGTAATAAGCGCAGAGGAGGGAAAGAAAAGGATACTTGGAGCCCTCGGCTCACTGTCTGCTGGCAGTGCCCCCTTCCTGCTCCGGAGGACGTCTCTCGCTTGTCCTTGTGCTGGGTCAGCCCCCAGAGTGCAAGTGCTCGGAGCCGCAGTGGCAGGGTCGTTCTGTCTGTCTGTCTGTCTGTGTCAGGGATCATGTGGCAAAGGGGCCGTGCCTGTGGCGAGAGTGGCTCCCCCCGTGCGAGGAGTCACAGGACACCGCCGGGGGTAGCTCCAGCTGGTATGCACTGGTACTAATATAATCCCGCAGGACTGTATCCATGAGACACAAGTGTGACATGTGAGGTATTTAAGGAGACACACCTGTTCTAGGCACAGGCCTGGGTATTGCATGCCTTGGAAATGGAAGGTTTTGGTGGAGAAGGAAAGACTCTCATTTTATTTTCAGGAGGACTTTGCTTTCTTCCTTCTCCCCTGTTTCACATTATTTTATAATTCCTTAATATTATGCAGTCCTGTAACCTGTTAGCACTGGGCAGTTTCAAAGGCCAGGCTGGTGTTTGTAGGAGAGAACAGCCTCTGGTCTAAATGATGGTTTGGGTGAAACTGCTCCCAAGAAAGGGCAGAGAATTTGGAGAATGTCATCTATGTGTGGGGTTGGGTTTTTCAGTCCTTTAGATAACTTAGATTTTGTGTTGTGTTTACCTGTATTTTTATTATAAGGCCTCTGTCTTGCAATTTAGAGCAGTTAATCACATAAAAGTCACACCATCTTACAAATTACATGCAAAAATATTTTGTCACTTTAGTTTGATGTCTCTGATTATATTTCCCTCTCTTCTTCCCATCTGCCCTCCATCCCAAAAATTATTGTGAAATGGCTACTCTCCATAAGAAAAAGAAGCAGCAAGTAAATGCATAATAAATCTCATGGTTGCATAGCATAAAGAAATTAAATTGCTTAGATTTTTATCTCTCTTTTTTAAGTTTATCTGACACTTGTTTGGCAGAAGATAATTTTTTTTTTTTGCTATTGAAAAAGGGATGTATTAAGATGAAGGGAAAAGAAATTTCAGGCTCTGTCATATGACTTGGTTTCATCTGTCTGTCATGTCTTTCAAGTAGAATGGGATTTTTCTCTCAAATTTGATGTGCCTTTTTTGATGTTAATGTGAACTCTCCTAGTTTGCCACAGTCTCATTCCACATGGCCCTTCTTTTCATGGATTCCTGCTTTTGGTGAGGTGTTAAGTGCTTGTTGGTTTGGGACAGCTTCCAGGATTGGGGCCAAGGCTTCTCCTACATTTGATAGACTGTTGTGTGAAAATAGTAGCAACGGGGCAGACGTTCCCTCCCATCTTTATTCTAAATAGGATTTTCAGGTAAACATCCAGTATGCCAATTGTTTGTAGAACTAATTTGATGGCTGGTGGAAATAAGGAAGAGAGGATGAGAGGAGTGTTGTGCTCTAGAATCTGCTTGATTTGGGCAGTCAGGTATTATCGGGGGAAGGTGGTAATTCTCTTCTATAACAGCTCTGCACTCTGAGTGGGGTGGACTGGACTAACTAGACCCTGAGGGGACAATAGACTCTCCTTCTCAGATATTAAGGGTTGTTGGCAGAGGAGAAGAGCTTGGGAATGGAGACCCCTCAGCTCCAGACTCACTTGGCCCATGGGGTCATTGACCCTTATGACAAGGGGATATAAATATGTATCTTTTTCATCCTAACCTGAAAGAGGGCTGCGGCTGTATGCTGGTGTTCAGTTTGATCAGATCCAAACCCTCAAATAGCTTTGCTCCCTTGTGAGCAGACACAGTTTTGTATGCATGAATGTAAAAATACCTTTGATTATGCTACTAAGAAGCAGAATTTGTTCTTGTAAGGAAAGAATCATCCCCCTCTAGCTGTGCTGCCTCCCAGGCAGGCTTTGGGCCCCTGCACATCACATTTTGCTGCATAGCCTAAAGTAGACACAGCCTCACTATCCCTGCTAGCTGGTAATAGTGGGCTCTCCCCCACTTCTGTTCCTACTGGATTCTCCCAAAGTTAATAGATGTCCAATCAAAAATGGAAGATATTTATTCTGGGTTGTTTGGGGGTTTTTTTGGAGGGTGGGGGCCTGTGGGTTGTTTGGTTTAGTGGTGTTTTTTGTTCCTTAACTGCACCCTGCAAAATGTCCTGGCTGAGTTGTTTCCAAATACTGGCATCTCCAGGGAAGGGGCTATAAATTGCTAATTTAAAGCCTGCAACAGGATAATTAACTAACCAGTTTGATGTAAATGGCTTAATGGGGCTTTACTAGCCCCTTTGAACTTAAAGTAGCACTAAAAAGTAAACTGTAAATACCTTCAAGGAAAGTAGTGGCATGTTTGAATGTGGAGCTGCTTGGCTGTAAGGAGCAAGCCTGCTGGACTTGCCAGGAATCCAGTGGCCTGTGTGACAGCAAACATGTCAGGGGGGTGAGGGGACCAACCAGGCAACCCTTGGGGAAGGCTCTGCAACTACCTTGGTTCTCAGGAAGCACATGCATTCTGATATATCAGGCTTTCAAACCTGCCCTGCCTGCTTTGAAAAATTTAAATCACAACCTCAGTTTAAATGCAACTGTAATGAATTTCATCAGGATTGAAGGGGGGGGGGAAAAAACCAACAGAAAAACCAAAACCCTGAGGGGGAGGCAGCCACCAGAGTCCACCCTAATTTTTCTGCAGTTCTATTTGCATTAAGGTCTTTTGGCAAGTCCAGGCAGAAACACTTATTACACTTTGTTTCAGAAGTCCTCCTTACCCACTGAATCTGCTGAGACAAGACACTGCAGCCCTGCAGCAGATTCCAGTTTCTGATGCATTTGGGTGACTCTGGGCAGAATCTCCAAACCTTCATTCTTGCTGGCCTGTTACAAAGTTCCAAGGGAGGAAGTCAACAACAATTACTCTTCTAGAAATGAAGATCCTTACAAAGTGGAAGCATCTTGAGTAGTTGTTAGGCATTGATCTCACTTCTGACTAAGGAAACTGGGGTGTTGGAGAGGAGAATTTCAGGCCCAAAGGCCCTCAGGAATGTTCCCTTGAAGCCCCTCCTGGTCCAGGTGCTGCTCTGCTCTGCCTTCTCACTGTGCATGCACCACACAGTGTCAACAACAATTCCAGGAACTTTTCCTTCATTGTTCCTCTGTCTCACAACCATCTTTCACCTACTGCCAGCAGCCTTCCTGGATACCCGAGGATGTTTTGGAGGTTGAAGCACAGTCCTCAGTTACTGCTGTGACCTTTGACACGTGGGATTTGGCTTTACAGCCAGCTTTGTTCAGGAGTGTTCCTGATCCCTGGCTGTGCTTTGCTGCCTGCTCTGTTGTGCTGCCCTGAGGACCATGGGGCTGTAAGGCTGAGCCAGACCAGGGCTGATGCAGAAAGAGGGCAAGACCTGACCTTTTCAGGGGTGGCTTTGACTTAGATGCCCTAAAACAGATCATGATGCCTCATCCTCTGTAATGATGGCTCTATTTCTGTGTGGTTTGTTTCGGGATTTTTTTTTCCCCAGCTGGGAAATAATGTATCATTGGCAATGTTAATGCTGGCCTTTAAAAAAGCAGCATAAAAGCACTGAAATCTGTTGTAGAGGGCAATGATGCAGAAGTGCTGCATCTTATTTTAAAAGGCATGTCTGACAGAGGATTCAGCCCTGTGCTCTAATTATTCAGGTGTCTATTGTATGCAGGGATCAAAATGCTCTGCTGTGGCCTTTAGAAGAGCTAATAACATGGCACTTTGCTCCTACGTGCTGACTGAAGCAGTTGGCACCATGGCACTACCTGCTTACAGTGTGTGGGTTGGGAACACAACACAGGATTAATTTGGGGTTGTGTTGGCAAGGATCTGTCAGCAGAGCTTGCCCAGCTGCCTGTGCTGTGCTGGAGCTGTTAATGCTTTACTTTTATAAGCACTAACCTAGAGCATATTTTTAAAAATTCAAAATACTCTCTATGAGAGAGACTAGCAAGCAGAAGAGCTCTGTACACACAGTGTGGATGGCTGAAGACTCCCTTCAAGGAACACCACAACACCTCAGCCTGCCAGCTTTGCTATCTTGGCATCTGGCTGGGAAATGCAAATACTCAATCTTAATCCTTCGTTCCCACACACTGACATGTATCCAAGGGGAACTTCTGTGAATGTTGTTGTTATTTCCATATAACTTCAGCTGCTGCTTTGCTTCCCAGCACCTCCCCACCATGTGTCTGAGTGTAGTGTTTTCTAGGCCTTTTCTGGCAGTTCCTTTGGATTTGTTTCCCTCATGAAAGGCAAGAAGGCATTAGTGTGCATGTCCTTATCAGAGGTGAGGGGGTCGATGGCACTCAGTAAACCCACAGATGACACCAAGTTGGGTGGGAGTGTTGATCTGCTGGAGGGCATGAAGGCTCTGCAGAGGGATCCGGACAGGCTGGATCCATGGGCTGAGGCCACTTGGGTGAGGTTCAGTGAGGTTGAAAGGAGGTTTTAGCCAGATGGGGATTGGCCTCTTCTCCCAAGGAATGAGCAATAGGACAAGAGCAAATGTCCCCAAGTTGCACCAGGGCAGGTTTAGATTGGATATTTGGGAAAATTTCAAGGAAAGGGTCATCAAGCATTGGAACAGGCTGCCCAAGAAAATGGTGGAATTGCCATGCCTGGAGATTATCCAAAGAATGTGTAGATCTGGCACTTGGGGACACAGTTTAGAGGTGGACTTGGCATTGATGGGTTAATGGTTGGACTTGATTTTAAAGGTCTGCTCCAGCCTAAATGATTCTATGATTTGATGTGGAGGAGAGGAGGAAACTCTGTGATTGGAGTGTGTGGGGTTGTTTTTAAAATGCCCTTCTCTTTCTAATCCCCCTCCAAGAAACCCTTCCACAGATTTTTAGATTCCTCACCAAATCCTTTAAATAATATGATAATAAATAATTCCCTTCTAATACACCTTTTGTTTTAAAACTCACCAAACCTGACAACTATATTTGGTTTGTTGGCTTAGGAATCACAGGGAAAATATAAGTAGAAACCCTGGGCCAGGACTCTGGACTCTGAGTATCACTACAGAAAGAATAAATGATGTGTAACAGTGCTTTCCTGACATCTCCTCTGTTTTTAGAAACATGAAAAATTTCATCTGGCTATTGCAAATGTCAGAAAGTTGTGTAAAAATTAGAACATAATGAAGACAAATTTTAAAATGGTGTCTGCTGCAGGTCTTGGGTGTGTTCTCTGAATTGCCTCCTACTTAGAGAGCAGCTGAAAAATCCACGTCCTTTTCCAACATGTCAAAACCAACTTTTTCAAAGGATTCAGCAGCTGTGCCAAAGCACCTTGCCTATTTGTAAGCAAATGCATAGGACTGGGACTGCTTCTGCTGGGGCCAGCATTCACTCATACAGCTGGCTCTATTAAATCAATTTGATGAATTACTATATACCTTCTAATTTTTCAACAGGCAAGTCCCTGCTACTTCTTGCCCACACAAGATTAAACGGGCTTTTACAATTACATACCCTATTATAAGACTTTGATTGTCTGGAGTAGGTCTGGGTGTGCAATGACTGCTCCTGGAAGTGTCCTGTGATTTGGGATTATTGTCAGGCTTCTTACATGAGGTTGCAGAGCAAACAGGTGTGTGAAAGCCATGTTAGCACCTGTGATGGAGGATACTTTGTGATAAGGAGGATGCCACCTATGTGACTTACTCAAGCTCTTTACAGGCGTTGATTTGTTCGGTTTGGGATTTTGAGGTGGTTTTCCTGCTGTTAAAACATATTCTTTGAGTGAGGTGCCTGCCAAGAAAATGCCTGAACAAGGGAATAGATTAACCCAAGGTGGACTGAGTTGGCGGGTCAGAGAAAGCTGGATGGCATCAGAACAGCCCTATGGCTGGTGAGGCACGAGCCTCAGGATGTGTGTGTTTCCAAGCACCTGCACTGTGGTGTAACAATGCCACAATTTATTCAGCCCTTCTCTGTAACAGAACTGCATGTGGCTGAATAATGAGCAACCAAGGGCCAGGGGCTGAAAGCAGCTGCATACTAAATACAGGTGTTTGGGAATGCACAAGAGAGAGGCTTTAGTCCAAATGTATCCTCACTTTCTGCATCCTCTTGGTGTCTCTTGATGCTGTTGTATCAGTGGGCTCTGCTGGAAGTGGTAAGGATGGAAGAATTTTACTTTTTCCTTCCACTCTAAGGTGTGGTATCAATGTTTGTTGTGGCTGTTAGCAGAAGTTTGTGTATTACTCCTTGGGCCAGATTCTAATCCTATTTATATAGGTATAAAATTGCTGTATTGTTTCACCTGTGTTAGGGAAGTTTTAGCCTCTCTGGCTGTTTTTAGATTTTGGTTCTGCTTGGGTTTTTGGTTGTTTGGGTTTTTTTTTCCCCTTTAACCACTTTCCTTGCTGAGGGGGGAGAGCTGCATTGGAAGTGATCTAGCAAACTTTTAAAATAACCTTTTAGTGTGGGTTTGGTTTTGGCTTTGTTTTTTTTTTTTTTAACTCTTGCTCAAGCTTTTAAATATGTGAATTGTCTCTGAATTCTGAGTGCCTCTGAAATGTGCCAGCCAAGCCTAAATCTTGCAGGAGGTGTGGCCACATTTGTGTTCTCAGAGCTCTCTGGCACAGACACCTGGTACACCTGCGTCTCCTGCTAGTTTCAGTACTGTCGTAACTTCACCCCTCATGCCTGTTTCTCTGGTACCTCCTGTTTTTCCCAAGGTTATCTGCTAAAAATAGAATCTGTTACAGATTTTCACTCCCCCACACCCATCTTGAGGAGAATAATTACCAATTAGATGGTTTTAATAATGCTGAAAGAAGGAGGGTGATGCATTCTGCTCTGCTCTTTGAGGCATTTTTTTTTCTGTCAGGAAAAAATGCACAAATTGCTTAGTAATTTCCTTAGCTGACAAATGTAAAGTGAGTAGCTTTTGAAATACTAAATCTTGAGTACTTAAATATTTGATAAGTCATGGGTTATCTGAAGAACAAAATTATAATGTTTTGGCACTGACAGAATTCCATGCAAAGGTCTCAATCTGAGTATAAAATCGTGTAATTTCCTAAATTGTTGTTAGACTGGTGGAGATAACTCTGTGAACTGTGGTGTTCACCAGTCCAGAAACCAAAGCTGTGCTCAGCCCCGGTGAGCAGAGATGCTTTGGATGATGCAGATATCTGTCAGCAGCCAGAAATGAAAACATTTAGAGCATTCACAGGACAGAAAAAAAATTCTCTAAAATGAAAAAAATAACTGAATGAAAGCATGTAAGGGCTTGAGTGGATGATAGTGACTTTACTGTCCTCTAATCTATGCCTGCAGCAGCCCAGAGCTTAATGTCACATAAACCAAGAGAAACGAAAGAGAAGCTGTCTCTGTAGGCTACATGATGTAACTGGCGAGCAGCTGCTCTGGTAGTAGGGTGCTCTGTGTGTGACAAGTGCCTACAGATAGAAATGCCGCGTAGAGGAATCACTGCTGGCACACTGACACATGCTGGCAAACTAGACTGTGTTTGGTGGAAGGATAACAATCTACTACAGCTCTTTAAAATCACCCTCTGTGTGATCACCTCATGATCAAACATTACTTTCTACACTGTGAGTATAAGCATAGTGTGTTTCCCAAATGATCTCTTAAAATAAAACCAGATTGGTGCGTAACAGTAGACCAAGTCAGCACAACCAGTGAATGTACAGTGTTACTACCCAGAGCTCAGAATTAAATGGGAATAGTGATGGTGCTTCAGATTTTACAGCCACCGCTGTGCTCGACTTTGACAATTATTTATTACCACTAATGTTGTGCTTTGTAAACTTATACAGTGCTTTATGAAGTAAGACATGTTTCCTATTTTAAAGATCTTATAATCTTGTGG
The DNA here is from genome assembly GCA_024500445.1 of Entomyzon cyanotis. Taxonomy (NCBI): domain Eukaryota; kingdom Metazoa; phylum Chordata; class Aves; order Passeriformes; family Meliphagidae; genus Entomyzon; species Entomyzon cyanotis. The sequence continues at coordinate 8,079,658 of JAKEPQ010000852.1, forward strand.
GCTGATAAGGGGTGCAGATTATCCCTTGGATGTTCATAAATAGCATTAGCACTAAGAGTTTTATTAGCGCTGGGTGCTTTCAAGCCTGTGGCTCATTCTTTTTCTTAACATTTCCCTACCCAGGTGCTGAAATAGGGATTTCTACACCTTGATGTTCCAGGCTGCAACAGTGTGGGCACTCTTTGGTTTTGCTTGTAGTGAAAGAGCAAAACCCAAGCAGAGTCCCAGCACAGTGGCTGTTGTTCTGCATGGGTTTAATCCACAGCGTTTGCTTGCCTCTCTGAGACTACAAATCTGGAGTTTGGGGGATGGCAGCAGAGAGCAAGCTCCGGAGGTTTGTGTGTGTGTGTGTGCTTGCGCGTGTTTTAAATAAACAAACAATGCAACAGCAACTTCAACAAATTGTGAGTGGTGTTAATTTGTTATAGTGCTGTCTTGCCTTCTGGCAGTGTTGATTTAAGAGAAGCTGAGCAGACTGGAATGGATGTGGGAAGTTGCTGCTTCTCTTGCTCTGGGATGTGTATATGGTTCAGTATAAAATGCTTCTAAGGGTCCTGTCCTGAGAAGCTTTCAGATTACAGGGTAAAGCACATACACAGACTGTCAATCCCCTTTTCAAAACCAAATCTTAGGCAAAAGTACCTTCTCCCCTGCCTTGCTCCACCCCTTCTACTTTTTTAAAATGAAGAGAAGTTTTAAGTCTTAATTCATGACAAAAGCCTATAATTTGTGTGCTTTGAGGACTGCCAGGAAATCCTTGACCTTGACAAGAATAGTGTGTAGGGAAGGAAAGGAGGAATATCCTGTGCTTTGGACTGTAGCAAAGTTTTCAACACCTTGCTGGGCTGCCTTTTATAATGTGTCTGCAGCTGTAATCCCCCAAGCTGAGAAGCTGTCTACCAGGGAGGGCTAGCCAAATGCGCCTGAGGTATCTGCAGCCCGCGACCACTGTTGTGCAGGGCTGCAGGATAAAGCTGGCAGGATGGGAGCCTTGCTGGGAAGAGGTGGATTTTGGAAACATATGCAGTGTGACCTCCTTGCAGTCTGTGAGCTGAGTTTAAATAATGCTTGAAGTCTCTAGTGAAGAAGACAGAGGAATAAAACAGTCAAAATAAGAAGTAGGGGTTGAGGAAAAGCAGCCAAGGAAATGAAGAATTCTGAAAGTGAGTAAACACTGCTTTCCCATCAGGTTATCTTCAGCTCAGAGAATTTTGGATGCAATACAGACAAGTTTGCCAAACTTCGAGTCTCCTAGGCCTTCTGCTTTTACAAGCAATAGTAGTGGCTTTCTGGCCTCCTCTCATTTGCCAGGCTCAGATGTGCTGAGACTTTTTGGTGGCTGTAAAGAACCAAATACAAAGCGTTCAGGGTGATCAGTTAAGCATCTGATTTGGATGGAGGTTGGGAAAGCAGTAAAGTCTTAATACTGCCTGGACCAGCTCTTACAGTGGTTTGCTTGAAAGACTTCTCCAAAGTGAAACTTGAACCCAGAGATTTCTTTGCTAAGTACAGGGCTGAGTATATGGTCAATGGTCAGTTTTGGGGGAAAAGCAAAGAAAAAAAATATGGATAAAGTGCTAAAGGTGCTGTATTTAAGGCATCATTTATATTAAGAACTGTTGCTGCATCTATAGATATGGGTAAAGGGAATGAGATTTTTTCTCATTGGAAAAAACGAGACAGTAATGCTTGTTTTGTGCTCACTGGTATCTGGCACATGGTGAGAGAGATGACATTTTGGTCCAAGACAGTTACTACACCCCTCAGCATGGAAACTTGGTGTTAACTATTGCAAGCTTGTGGTATTAGCAGTATTGGGTATGCAGATGCTTCTCTGCAGACTGCTTCTCTCTGCAGAAACGTTTGCTGAGTCCACACAAGAAATAAAAATGAACAGGCAAACTGGGAGGATCTTTATCAAACCTGCTCCCATTTTTCCTAGTATTCTGAGGCTTTGTTTGCTCTAACAAACCACGTAACTAAGGAGTCTGAGTCACAGTCACTAGTTCCAGCTCTCTGCCTCATCCCTGTCCTGAAGATCCCTTCCCAGTTGCAGGGACGTTCCCAGTTGAAAGGGTCGTGCATTTGCTCCGGTGTTACTGCATTTCACAGCCTGCTATCAGCTTCTACCAAAGGTGACTCAGAGCCCTAAAGCAGTGCTGCAGCTGGGAATGTCCTGTCCAGTCTTGGTGGGAAGAGGGTCATGACATTCCTCCTTCTCCCCAGTGCTGGGTGTGCTCCTGGCCTCAGAGCAATGCTCAGCAATGCTGAGCAACCTCAGCACGAGGTTGCCACCCCATACACCCTCTGCCAAATTGCCTACCTTGCTGAAGGACCCAAGCCTGGTACTCTCTAGGATTAGCTGGCAGGTAGCAACAATCCTTTGGTCATGTCCTAAATTCCTGCACTGTAAAGGGAGAATTCTATACATCAAGGCTCAAAGGTAGCTGGGAAACAGAAATTTTGCATACCAAAGGGGCCTTGAGCTACATCAGTCAATATGAGGTTATTTTTATGCAATGGGGAGTAAATAAATGAATTAAATGAGATTAGCACTGGACATCAGAGCTGCCTTTACTACTTGCAGTGGAGGTACAACTGAAACTGAGCTTGTTCAGTTGTTACAGGAATGCAGAAGGGCTCAGAGTCTACTGCTGGTCACTAAGTGGTCACGAGCTTCTAAAGCTTTGATTTGTGCCACTGCTCTCTTCCTGAGATCAACTGTGCTCTGCAGATATGCAGGAATTTTTAGTACCTGACACTGCCTGACAAGATCTGCAATGTCCATGCCTCTCCTCTTCTCCTCCCACTAGAGGTTTGGATAATCCTAGGCTCCTACATGTCAGCAGTGACAATGAATGTATGATATACAAGCACTCTGTTTAGGAATTGGCAGGAAGTTTCATTTCTGACTGCAGTGAGAGGTTCTAACAGTAGGAAACACCTTTGGCTGAAACAGTTCTCTGCTAAACTCTGCCCTAGAGGGGAAATACAACTATGGAGAAGAGCTCTTGCTTCACAGTAGCAAGAAGCAAATTGATGTAATTTGGGTGTAAAAAACCTGCGTTTGAGCTGCTGTTCAAGAAATACCTCTATGCAACATTCAGCCTGTGTTGAGTATTGCTGGTATTGCTGAGGGTTTTGCAGAGTTGCAAAGTGATGAGTGATTGAGTGATGCTGGGAGATGCGGCCAGAAGTTCAGGTTACTCCAGTGCAGTGCAGAGTGTGATCTTCTGGAGAGGGGGGAGCTGCAGATTCCTGGGGCTCTGGCCCATTATCCTTCAAGTTGCATGGCAGTTAAATGTGGGTTGGTCTGTTCATGCTGGCAGTGGTCTGTTCAGACTAGTTCAGCAAATGCTCTTGGCTCAGCACAGCCCAGGTTAGTAGGCAAACAGTTGCTTACATCTCACTTCTTCATTGTATTGACAAGATTTAAAAATCTTCAGCAGTCAAAACAGGGTGATCTGAATACAAAAGACCTATTAGTTCAGTGTCAAAGGGATTTATTTTCACAGTTGTGGGGATAAGTATGTAGGTGGGAATGATAGGAACACTGTCCTGGTCCTGAGCCCAGCAGATGCTCAGGAAGAATGAACTATATCCTTACACTCCATCCTTTTCATGAAGACACTTTCCATTTCTCAGGCCTGTGTCCTCCTTTACACTCTCCCTCATTCAACTCTATTAAGTATTGTAGGTCTTTTTCATTTGGTCCTTTATCTTTTAAGGTTGATAATCAATATTATTCTTACTTTTTAAATGTAAGATTTCTCTCTCCAGAAACACAGCTGGAGACATGCACCCATCAGTGAGAAAAGAGCTATTCACGTTTTACTTGACCATGAGGGTCTAAAAACCTTTATTTCCATACTGGGGTTTTTTATGGGTTTGGGCTTTTTGTTTGTTTGTCTTCACTGGGGCAGCATCACCACTTGTAGAGAGGGACCTGTGCTTAGCATTTATCCTGAGACTGTCCTCCATAATAATCCTGCTGGAGCTGATTAGAGGAACTCTGTGGGAAGGATACGTACTGTAGAGGATACAATCAGCTTGTCAAACCTAGGGTATCTGTGATATGTGCCTTTCCCTGACATGGAAAAGATGATGTTGCTTTTTCCTTTGGGCAGGGGAGGGTGGAATTATAGATCTTAAGTTTTGCGACGCGCTCGCGCAAGCTGCAGTTCACCGTGAATCAACTTGATCTCTGGTCTCCAAGAATGGAGATTAACTTATCAGTGAAGTATCATTATAAATAGGAGAGGGTATACAGTATCTTCTTCTTCCATCTTGCACCGAAGTATCCAGCCTGGCTCAATGCCATAACATCTCTAGAAGAGATTTTCAAAGGCTTGGGAAGTGGGACAGGGAAATGGGGACAACACAGAGGATTAGCTTTGAAGAGTTTCTTCTGCTGCCTGTACTGTGTGGGTGATAAGACTATGAAGCTCTGGCACCAGGCTGTTCTTGTTGTAGAGGCATTTCTAAATGGTGATGATATTTCATTGCCTGAATTTCTGGGCAGAAGGAAGCTGGTGCAGACATCCTGAGATCTGCTTGTTTTGGATACATGTGGGCTGGTCCCCCTGAAGCTCAGTGCCTTTGGGAGTCATGAATGGAAGTGGCCAGAGAGCATCAGTAAGAAACTTGCAGAGTACTTCTGTTCTGCTTCCGTTGCAGCTGAGCAGTTGTGGGGAGATGGGTGGAGGGGAGGTTGTTCTAGCACTTACATATTTAAGGCAGGTGGCTGTTTTAAAATGTACGTTTCAATTTTGATTGCAGTATTTTAATTGCATTTAACAGCGTCCCTGCTGCTTCTCCATTCTGCATCCGTGCAGCCACGTTCTATTGATGGCCTGTTGTGATTTCAATGGAACATCATGGGATGTACCTGGCACGTCGGGCAGCACTGGATGGAGGTGCCTTTAGCCCAATGTACCTGGCATGGTAAGCAGCAACCAAGTGGTTAATCTGCATTCTACTGCTCGTAGTCTCAGCTTGTATAGCAAGGTGTCCTGCTTTGCTGCAACCTTGCACTGACTGGAAATCACTTTGCTCTCCTGATGTTAGTGCTTTCATGCACACAGGGCCCCTACCCTTTTCACCCAAGAAGATTCCCCTTCCCTGGGAAGTTTGCCATGCAGTAGAGAAGGGCCTAGCCATGTCAGGCTGTCCTTGTTATTCTAGAACATGAGAGAAGGGACTGGGAAATCATCTCACTCTTTTTTTTTCTCTCCTTTTTGGGCCAGGAGCTGGTATTAGTTGAGCAGGTATTGCCCACATCCCAAATGTCCAAACGTTGCTGCACAGAGGTACCAGACAGGTGCTCATGTCCATAAGCAAAGCTGGGCTGTTTCTACAGGAATCCTGCAAGAGCTGCCTCAGGGAGCCAGGAGGGCAGTTCTGCCTGGCACTAATTGGAATGTAACAAACTAAACAAGGGCCACTTTCAGTTTGCTGATGTGGTATCCTCTGCAAAATGATCCTCCATTTTCCTTCTCTTTTCCATGCCCACACCTGCAAAATCAGCTGCACATCCTGCTCTGTCCTGCATGTTTTCTCTCCCTCCCCCAGCTCTGCAGACCTCTGCCCAAGTAACTTCACATGTTGGTCTTAGCTTTTTTAAAGTGCTAAATATTTGTGTGAGAAAAACAAGGGTTCTGCATCCTGTTTTCTGCTTGAGCCTTCTTCACAGAGCTTTTGCTGCTCCACTGCCAGTGATGAAAATGCATGTTCGTGCCTCAGCGTCTGAATTCTGCTGTCTGACTGCTCACAGGGGCTGGGGATAAGGAACCATTTGGACTAACAGTTCCAGCATTCCTCCCCATGCTTCTGCTGTTCTAGAATGTGAATACTTTTAAAAGTCATAGGCTAATGACCTGCCTAGTGCAGCTCCTGGAGGGCAGGTTAGTGGCTATGAACCACTCACTATACTGAGACCTCTGAGGGTCCTGGCTCTGCTCCTGGGATGTGGGGAAAGGAAGATCAGATGAGCCAGTGAGGAACAGAAAGGCTCTCTTCCTAGTGGGGTCGTTGAATGCTCAAAAAAAAAATTGGTTCATCTGAAACTGAAGGGTGCAGAAGTCATCTCTCAGTTTCACTCAGTTCTAGCAGCAGCTGGACACGGAATTTTTAATGTCATAAATTGGTGGGAGAGAGCAATGTAGGAAACAGTGGATTTATTTTTGTCGTGTTCTTCCCCATGCTCACTGCTGCAGTGTCTGCTCAGTGCAGCACAACTGCTTGGGAAGGTGGAGAAATAAGTAAGCCACTGTTTTTTTATGGGTCTATTATAACATACACAGTAGGCTGATGTTTTAACAGCATCTAATTTGATACATCACATCTAATCTGTTTGTTGGTTTTTATCTGCAGTACTGTTAGCTCACTGTTCAGGTGCTCGGTGTCTAGCCTTCTCATCCAGCCACAAATCCTCTACGTGAAATGAGTGATTCCTTAGATCTGTTTTTGATTGATTCTTTGCTTCACTGGTGTTGCTTCTTAAAAGGTAAACAATATTCATGTGCTGCAATCTATAACTCAGAGATGAAATCAAACAGCATCTCCTGCCAGAGATAACACATTTAACATTCATTCAGCAATTACTTTTAGGAAGAGATTTAGTGATATTAAAGAGAATCAAATTTGTAGTGAATATGTAGATTTTATACTGTTGAAAGGGGTGAAGGGATTTCTCTTCTCCCCTGTTTAGCAATTTAATTTTCTGTGATGTCCAGAATCTTTGTGCAAATTGAGAGAAAATGAAGTTTTTCCTGCTGTGTAGTGAGAGCAGCACAGCTCCAGGAGCAGCCCTGTGTGTTGTGCACAGCCTTGCTGCCCACAGAGTCACAGTGTGCCCCAGGCTGGGCACAGCAGCTCGCAGTTACCCAGCTCCTGGGGTGATATTGCTTATTAAGACGCTGTCCGCTCTTAGCCTGCGAAGCTTTGTTTGATGTGTGGCATCTGCTTGCAGCATTACTGTATTCTGTGATTTGTGCCCTGTACTTCTCATGTCTTTGCATGTGCTGTGTCTCAGTGTCATGGATATGGTGGAGGTAGTGGAGAGCCTTAGTCTTCTTTCATACCCTCCTTGCATGGGAGTATCTGAGCAGGTTCACTGCTCTGAAAAATGTGTGTCTTGAATGTGAGGTAACCAGCCTGAATCTGGGAAAAGACCATTCTTGCTGCTATTTGTCCAGAGCCTTCTGTGATCCTATTTTAAACACAAAGGGGTGAAATTTTGCACACCACATTCAATGGTTAAAGACTGTGGCCCCAGTGAGACATCCATGTATTCTTGAGGGCTGGGGTTTGAGTTTTTTACTAGAAATGCATCTGAGCCTTTTCTGAGCCACAGCTCCTCTAAACTGGGAGTATGTTTTTCCTGTTGTTGGTTTTTTTGGTTTGTTGGGGTTTTTTTCAGAAAACAGAAAAGGAAGGGTTATTAAAAATGATACTGAAATACAAGAACTATAAACCCACTGTGATTTTTTAGGGCTTTGGGTGGTTGTGGTGATGTTATTCAAATGTTAGGGCTTGTTAAGAGACACTCTCTGCAAACCAATGGATAGCAAGGCCTTTCTAGGGCTGTACCTGCCATTTGTTTGTGCAGATAACTTTTACACAGGATTTAAACTGATAGTTGTCCTTGGTCCCATGCTTTCAGCTAGAAGTGAGATCATAGGAATGCCATAAGTTAAGGAATAATGCCTGCTTCTCTTTTGCTAACAACTTTTCCAACACGCCTTTCTTCCTCCACCTCTGAAATGCATCGTTTCTAAAGAAGGATTTGTAACTGGTCAGCTCTGGAAAATATCTGGACTGGTTTTATTTTTGTTGAGGACAGCACAACATACACAAGGCAGGTTGCTATAAGGCTTTTGTCAACAAAGGGACGTCAGTCAAAGGAGTGTTGTCTGAGCCGTACTCCTGTACTGGTCAAAGCCCTTGGTGGGCAACTCTGACAAAAGTTTAAACACAGTGCTCTAAACTTGGCTGAAGGTTTTGCAGCCTTTATTCATTACATTCATTTTGTTGGGGTTGTTAAATCCACATTACACTTCAGCTAACAAATTCAAATTTGACAGGCAGTGTTATAGTGCTTACACTGACCACTGCTTTTAAAATCTACTGAAGGTAATAGCCTACCTTATACATATGTCCTACTGAACATGAATAGTTCCGTAAAACTTGACATGTGAGATAAATAGAGGTAATTTAAACAACTTGTCCTATGCTAGTTTTTATGCTGCAGAACATACTGAAGTTTAATAATGACATCTTCCTCATGAAGGTCAGTAAAAAGCAGAATTATAATTCTAACCCTGTTTCCAGGGCTTTCTCTGTAGGCTCATTACCTCGGTTCAATATATATTTAAGGCAGAAAGAAAAAGTAGAACAAAAGAAAGTAAAACACTAAAAATATTCCACATTAGTACCTGCAGCAAGCCTTAAGGCTTAGACTCGTATACAGCGATTTCTAGACCTCTGCTTCAAGTGCCACATGAATGGGAAATAAGGTCTTTTACTACAATAACATTTTGTTGTTGTTATTACTATTATTATTATTATTAATAATAATATTATTACTATTATTATTATTACTTTGTTTAGGCAGAAAATGTTGGCTGTGCTGTCTCACTTACTTTCCCATCTTTGTCCTTTACGGAACACTTAAAAATCAAACCCAGGGATTTTGTGTGTTACATGCATGGAAAAGCACCATTGTGTTTGTAGTGAAAGAGTGTAGTACCAGGCTGTCTCTTGCTATCTTGAGCAGGATGCATTTATACAGAGAGATGCTGTTATATTGCAAGCCATGTTTTTGTCCTACCCTATCGATGTATCTCAGTGACCCAGAAGTAAGGGCTCTTACTGGCCTGGCTAGATAAAAGTGGATATTTTGTGCCTCTCTGCTGCTGCTTCTTCCCTCAATCAGCAATTCTGGAAGCAAGCCACTAGAACCAGACACACTGCCTCCGTGCTGCAACTCTGATGTAACTAATTACATCAAAACTTGGTTTTAAAGTGCTCAACACTGCTCAGTGGAGGTAATCCCTGTCCTGTCACGTTTTTCTGATTCTGCAGGATGAGTTTCTATTACAGAAACACTACAGGTGGAACTAGCACCATGGCAAGCCTGTATTTCCTCCTTTTGGCTGTCACCCCTTCTAAAGCCACTGAGCTCTAGGTACAACATCCATGTGCACAAAGCCACAGTGGTGAATCCACTGTCTTCTTGTGTTCCCATCCATTGCTGAAAGAAAATCAAACAGAAAAGCAGAGCAGCCTTTTTAGCTGTGGGTCAGGGTGATGAGCCAGAGGGATCTGTGTGGATGCTAAATTAGGTGCTGCTGCACTGAAGAGCCATCACAAAATTCCACCACAAGCATAAGCAAGCACCAGGCTGACCAGCAAAACAAGTGAAGAGCTGTGTCCTGTGGAAGAGGGGAGGCACCTGCTTGGCAGATCTGTTGGGAAAAGTACCAGGGTAGTGAGGCAACAATGCTGGAGAAAATATTGTATTTGTTTAGTTTTTGGTAGCTTTTTCCATAAAGCAAAATATTTTTGTTGTGCAGAAATGGATGATGTAAATTTACCACCTTTCTGCCAAATGAAATCTTTCTATTTATCATCAGGTAGTAAGAATCAGGTTTGAGAGAAGCAATTTTTAATACTAACAGCATCACTCCTTATTTCTTTTTGTTGTGCACCTGTACTTGGCACAGAGGGAAGATAATGCAGTCTAATGCTTCATCATTTGAACTCTGATGGAATAGAGTGTGGCAGTGGGACTCACAAACAATAAAAAAATTAACTGATGGTGATTTTAAGAGAAAACTTAAGCTCTTCATTTCTCTGTATTTATGGCTTGCTTCTCCTTCAAAAAGAGAAATATTTCAATAATATAATAAACTGGGAAAGGAGGAAAGGAAGTAGAAGACTAAAATGGTGGTTATTTTAAGTTTGGTATTTAATCCCTGCTTTTGAACCTCAGAAACTATTTTAAATCAACTTCAGCAGACAAATGCTCACTACAAGGAGTAGTAGGCACTTGCAAACAAACAAACAAACCAACAAAACCAACAAGAAAAAAGAATTTTAAAATTGATCTTGGATTCCTGAATGCAGCCCCAGATCTAAATTCTAGGTTTTATGGATTGTAATATCTACCAAATGTGCAGCTGAAGTTAGTTCTGACATATCTCAAACTAGATGTTTGCTACAGTCCATTCTACTGGGAAGGCCAGTATAAACATCTGAACTAAAATACATCATGACCACTGTTTGTGTAGTGCATGAACTATATAGAGGTAGCCACAATTTTTCTCTCTTTACAGTATTTCAGGGTAGAGAGACTGTGACTTGAGAAATGTTACTTGACTCTACTAATTTCAACAAAATTCTTTCAAAATTAGAGACGGAACAAAATTAACTTGAGAAAACTGTTTCAGATTTGTGAAGACATTTGGTGGCATTTAGCTTGCTCAGCGTCCTCAATTTCAGCCAGTTGAGCGTTGATTCTAACCCTTCACGTCAATGGACTGGGATATGGACTTTGCCAGGGGGGTGGTTTTTAAAGCAGCTTTTCATACTCTTAAGGAGGCTTCCCATTCACACCTCAGTGTGATTAATTCAATCTTCAATGGATTTAGTTGCTACATGTCATTTTCTCAACCCCAGAGCAGCTGGGTGTTTTAAGATTTCAACATGTAACAGCCAAGAAGCAAACTACATGTTAAGCAGGGAAGCTGCAGCTTATGCTAACTATTTTACATGCTCAGATATGCAAATGACAGCAAAGTAGATGCTTTTCTTCCTCTTTTCTCGCTTCTCATCCTCCCTTCAAATTTGTGTCAGGAGAGAACAGCTTTCCCCTGTACCTAACTATTGTATTCATGTTGCTATCTTTTGAATAGTGATTCCAGACAACAACAATTGCTTTTGTAAAAAGATAATTACAAATCTGATTTTTGAAAGTCTTGAATCGAGACTTAGCATGAGAAATATTTCTGTCTGTATTTCCAGCAGGATCACAGCTTGCAGGGCTCAGATCTCCCTAGCCAGTGTCAAGCCTAACATAGACTGCACTGTGTTAAACCAGTCTATTAAATGTAACCTGTTCTAGTGGAAACAGCGAGCTCACACCTCTCATCCTCCTGTTTTGCAGGTGGTAAGGTAAAGGTGAGAGGAAGAGAAGGTGGAGATGGAACTGCCAAATCATGCCAAACAACTGCTACTGCAGCTGAACCAGCAACGAGCCAAAGGTTTCCTCTGTGATGTGATCATTGTGGTAGAAAATGCCCTGTTTCGTGCCCATAAGAGCATCCTGGCAGCCAGCAGCATGTATTTCAAATCCCTTGTCCTGCATGACAACCTGATAAACTTAGACACGGACATGGTGAACCCCACCGTGTTCCGGCAGATCTTGGACTTTATTTATACTGGTAAGCTCTTAACGACTGACCAGCCTGGTGAACAGAACTTTAATGCTCTCCTCACCGCAGCAAGCTACCTCCAACTGCACGACCTGGCAGCTCTCTGCAGAAAGAAGCTGAAGCGGAACGGCAAGTCCTTTGCTGGCAAGGCTGGCGGCCTTGGTGTCGGGAGATCTGCCAGGAGTCAGAGACTTTCCACTGCTTCAGTCATCCAAGCTCGCTATTCAGGGTCAAATGAGGGGTTGAAGGGCTCGCACTCAAAGGAGCTGTCGAAGGGAAAGCTCTCTGATGATGAGGTCTTCATCAGCAGCTCCAACCAAGAGAACTGTCACTCCTTAAGCAGGGGAGCCAGCAAGAATGGCGGTGGGGGCAGCAGTGCGAACGGGAGCACCGGTGACCAGGAGCTAGGCCTCGACCTGTCCAAAAAAAGCCCCTCACTCCCTGCTGCAGCCTCCCAGGATGACACGCAGCACAGTGAAAGCCAGCATGGCTCTCCCCAATCTGCCTCAGCCCCTGCAGCCAACAGTGCCTCATCGTTCGACGAGTCCGGGGTCGGAGCCCCCCACAGCATGGCAGACAGCAGTGACCCCATGGAGATGGATCTGAGCGAGGAGTGCCACCACTCACTGACAGAGAGCAGCCAGCGCAAGGGCCTCCGGCACTCGTCCCGCAAGAAGGAGTGGATCAAGAAAGACAACGCCTTTGACCGCAAGGAAGGGGGCAAAGACAGGGACGAGGGTGAAGGGCTGCCCAATGGTATCCTGCTGGGGCCCTTGTCCAAGTCTGTGGAGAGGAGTCTGGCTGGGGCCTATGGGGCAGACCTGCCCTACCCATGTAAGGAGGAGGTGGAAAATGGTAAGGAGAACAGTGACGACAGCGGCCAGAGCGAGAGCGAAAGCGGCGGCCATACCAGTGCCAACTATGTCTACCGGCAGGAGGGGTTTGAGCCAGTGGCCTATGGTGACAACCTGTATGTCTGTATCCCCTGTGGCAAAGGCTTCCCAAGCTCCGAGCAGCTCAATGCCCACGTGGAAACGCACACCGAGGAAGACCTTTACATCAAGGAGGAAGGCACGTACGGCAGCAAGGATGAAGCCGAGGATTTGTCCAACCCCAATCAGTCCTACGCTGCGGAGTCCCGGCCCTTCAAGTGTTCAGTGTGTGAGAAGAGCTACAAGGATCCAGCCACGCTGCGGCAGCACGAGAAGACTCACTGGCTGACGCGGCCTTTCCCTTGCAACATCTGCGGCAAGATGTTCACGCAGCGGGGCACCATGACACGGCACATGCGCAGCCACTTGGGGCTCAAGCCCTTCGCTTGCGAGGAATGTGGGATGCGCTTTACCCGGCAGTACCGACTAACAGAGCATATGCGTGTCCACTCAGGAGAAAAACCTTACGAATGTCAACTGTGTGGTGGGAAATTCACCCAGCAGCGCAATCTGATCAGCCACCTGCGAATGCATACCTCTCCCACATAAGCCAAAGACTCCAGAATGAGCTTCGAGCCCATCCGCAGTGATTTACCTTCCTGTAGACTTGCTGCTTAAAAAAAAAAGAAAAAAGAAAAAAAAACAAACAAAAAAGGGGGCAACTCCCCATACCCTGTTCAGTCATGAGAGGCCTAAACAAATGTAGCTTTAACATTTAAAAAAAAAGTTCCTTTTTTTCCTTTTTTTAAAAAAAGAGGTCCACAGCCAAGCTGATGCATTTAGTCCCAGTCTCCCTTCAAATCTTGATGACCTGGCAAGAAATGCCACTTCTTTTTGCACACATCGACTTCATTGCCATATTGATTATCTGGAGCAGGTAGGGAGACCTTGGGGAACTTTCAGCCTCTGCTGGCTCCTCCCTCCCTGCCTCTTTCCATGTTACTGTCAATGTATTCACCTCCTCTCTTAGAACCAAACTCAGCAGAGGTATTTCTTGCCATTAAAAAGAAAATAAAGTACACCTTTTCAGTGGCCTAAGTAGCTGTGAAATAACAGCGTTGCATTCACAAGTGCAGAAGCTGTGTCTGTGGACCCTCTCACAGGGCTGGCAGCCCTTCCAGAGACTGTGGGAAAGCCACAGCAGTGGTGGAGCCCACCCTCATCCCCTGGGCTGGTGATGGTGGAGAGAGCAGCTCCCAGTACTTCACCTAAAGAAATGGTGAACCCTCCCTCACCATCCCTCCCCATTTTGGTTTTGATCTTTATCCTTGGCACACATAACCATGTGCCACCTTCTCCCACAAAACACACAAACCTCTTTTGCCTTACCCATGACTGAACAGGGACTGGATGCCCTGGGAATTTCTTTCAGTGAGCAGGGGGTCGTCTTTACTTTTCTAGTAGTTTCGTATGAATATTCTTTGCTTAGAGGTACTTGTTTTATTAAAGGAAAAACCATTGTAACGTTTATGTGAATGTTTGAACTGGAAGGTCTGAGGTTAATTCTAGGGTGGGTGGGTGGGGAGGGGGTTTGATGTAGGCTGGACTTGCTACAAGTTCCATAGGTACTTTTTTATTATTTTTTTATTTTATTTTTTGTGTGTGTGTATGTTTTTAGCTTTCCTCCCTCACTAAAGAGCAAGTCTGTGTGGACAGACTTGTTACCTTTGCTACCTCTTGAATTCATGAGAACAATAAGATGGTTAGTGAAAGATTAGGCATTTTTTTTCTTTTATTGTAAGTAATTAAATGTATAAAAGTAGAAGCTAAATTAAATTTAAGGGATTTTTACCACCCCGTCCTTCCATCAAAAGTCAACTAGAGAAATGTTAAAGCAAAGCTTGGCCAAAGACAAAGCAAAAAATACACTGAGCCAGAGGCTGTGCTGGCTGCTTGGACTGGCTCAATTCGCAGTCTCTTGGCTGTCTGTAGTCACTTTTAGATAAAAGCAGAAAACTTCTCTGAGCTTTTTGGGCCCTTTCCAGCTTTGTTTATTGAATCTGGATACTATGGGGAGGGGAATATGTCCCCCTCATCTTCCACTCCCCCAGCACATCTGGGTCAGTCTGTAAACACCTGGCAGGACAGAGGGTGAGGGCATAGCAGCCTATAATTTACTAGAATCCAGAGTGCAATAAGGTGGGGGAGAGGAGGAGAAAGCAAACCAAAGTGTTTCATATCCTCCCTTTTAGACAATTTAACACACGCACACAAAAAAAAAGAAAAAAAAAAGAAAAATGAAAAGAAAAAGAAACAAAATGTTCTTGCAACATCTGCATAAGACATCACAGCCAACAGCTGCTATTGGTTTAGGAGAGAAGACAGAGAACTTTGCCCACTGATTCTTGGCCCCCTTGACTTTGTTGGCGTGACCTCGTGGAAAGCTATGGCTTATTTCAAGCCTCCCGTGACTGTGGTGGTAAAAATTCACAGCCAGTAGAATCATCCCTTCTGAAATGACTAAGGTTTACACTTGCATTTTTTCATTTGTTGGTTTTTGGTTTGTTTTTTTTTCACTCAAACCAGTATAGTCTTTATGCGTAAGGTTTACCAAACCTCACGTTTTGTCTTTTTTTTAAAAAAAACAAAACAATTTTTTAAAAGTTTCGACCAAAAAAGAAAAAAAAAAAAGAAAAAAGTGAGCATGTTTGACTAAAACAAAGAAATATAAGCTTCATTTTCTATTGGGGTTTTTTTGTTTGGTATTTTTCTTTTTCCTTTTTTTTTTTTTGTTTTTTTGTTTTTTTGTTTTTGTTAAGGTAGACTAGTCCATGAGAAGTTTTTGGGTCAATTGAATGAACTGAGGAAACTGGAATCCAGGCTCCAAGCAATAGACAACCCAAAGGCCTGGTGTCACGTTACAGGGAACACTCGCCCCTCTCCAGCGGCGCCTGTGAGCTTCTCCCAGTGCCATTGTCCGCTTACTGCCGGGCGCCTGCGAGCCCTGGAGCGCGAGAGGGGTGCATGGACTTTTGGTTTTGTCTAATTGTGCTGAGACGCGCTGTTTTCTTTTCGGGGCTTAAATGGGCTTTTAGTGTCTTTAGCACTTCCACATTTTTGAATATATAATGAATTGTTTTCTCCTTGATTCCTTGCCAACCCCCCCCTCGAGAATGTTCCCCAAATTATCTTTGGGGAGGACAGGGAAGGCCTTGCCATCTACCTTGTTCTCAGAGCAAGCCTGAGCAGAGCCCAGGGACAGCTGTGCAAGATGAGTTCCTCGGCACTTTCACGCTGCTTTACCTCCCCTGCAGCCACCGAAGTCTGAGCTGACCCTTGCTGGCTCCCCTCGGAGCTGCCCAGCCAAGGTCCCACTTCCAAAGCAGGGTTTAGCTCCCTTAGCGAGGGATCTGGCCAGGGATGAGCCCTGGCTGTGCAGCGGGGTTTGGATGTGGGTCTGCCCCATTCCCTCTGCCCCTGCACGTTGTGGCACTGGGGACAGCAGGCAGGAGCTGCCAGAAGCCACCTTGGGACAGCAGCTCTTGCTGGGACCGAGGGAGCGGAGCAAGGGAGTGGCCCAAGGCAGCATGAGCAGCGAGGTCCTCAGCAGGCAAACCCCTGCTCCCCCTCACTTAATTCCATTTTTACATGTGTGTGGGTGATGTAGCTTCTCCCCCTGCCCCAGGCCCCCTCTTCATTTGCTTCTTAAGCCTTGAGAATTACATTGAAGTTTCAGGACCCAATGCTATTTTTTTAAAACTATTTTTTGGAGCATCTTATTTTTTTTTTTTCATCCCCTCCCCAGCACTTAAACAGTACGACATAAAGTCTGTGTACAGCAAGAGTATTGTACAAAAGGAAATTATGTTCTTTTTTCAAATAGCTGTGTAAAGTTGTGTTCCATAGATTGAGTATAAACAACATTTTCCAAATTGTGACAGTAATAATGAATAACTAATAATACTCAAAATTTCAGGGACTGTTTCAGGCCTGCTTGGGGCCTAAACACTCAACTGCATTTGTACGACATAGTATTGTATCAAACATTTTTCTGTATTTTAATGAGAAAGCAAAACACTAGTTTCATATTTAAGATTTTAAGAGTTTTAGGGTGGGGGGAGGGAATTGCATTTTTGGTTTTTTTATTTTATTTTGATTTTTTTTTAAATACACAAAGAGCCTCAAGAGGAATAAAACAATTTAAAAACAAACAAACAAAAAAAAGAAAAAAAGAAAAAAAAAAAGAGGCCAGGCAGCTTAAGTATATGCTTTAGTCACTTAGTTCCAGAATGTTTTCGGAATAACAGGAAAAAAAAAGATGAAAT
Organism: Entomyzon cyanotis; assembly: GCA_024500445.1. Classification (NCBI taxonomy): domain Eukaryota; kingdom Metazoa; phylum Chordata; class Aves; order Passeriformes; family Meliphagidae; genus Entomyzon; species Entomyzon cyanotis. Next base: position 8,096,290 of record JAKEPQ010000852.1, read on the forward strand.
AGCAAAAGTTGTATAAAAGAATAAAGAAGCTCATACCCAAATTCACAAAACTATTTTTTAAACCAAAGCACATTTGAATGAGTATGGAACCTCACTTGGCTCAGAAAAGTACTAATATATTTATCTCATTGTTTACATAAACTTTTACAGTTTCAGACCTCAACAGATCTAGGGGCCAGTCAAAATTAATCTTTGCTTTTTCCATTGGTTTGTCTCTGAAGGCTGCACAGTGTTCCCCAGCTTAGGAGGGGGGATCTGTGTCCCAGCCTGCATTCCAGCACTGCTCATGGAGGGTGGGGAGAGGGTGGGCAACTAGAAATATGGCATGTAGAATTTTTTTTCTTCAATCCACGAGAGATGTTGCTGGGAGTGAGACCCAGGCACTATTGTAGAGGCATTCCAGCTCCCTCTTCCTCAGAGGAGTCTGAGGGAACCAAGAGGGTAAAGGGAGATGCAAGAAGCTCTAGAGATAGAAAAGGATGTTAGAAGACGGTGGGAGCTGCTGTACCCAGCACATCTCCTTAACTTTTGCCATGGGGAGCTGGGCTGTTTTCCAGTCCTTTACTGCAAAACTTCCAAAACCAAATTCCTGGCAAAAACCCCCAAAAGCCCAGCTCTGTGCACTTGGGGATGTTAGCAGGAACCACAAAGATCACAGAAGACACCAAAGAGCTATTGACACGCAGCTTCTGCGAGGCTTTGTGGCCGCTGCGGCTGCTGCAGCAGAGCACAGGCAGCTCCTGCCCCGGCTGGGGGGCACTGAGCAGCCTCCTCCTCTGCCGAGCTGGGCTGGGCCAGAGCTGTGCTCTCGGGCCCTCTCAGCCACCTTAGTTAAACAGCTGGATTGATTCACTTCAGACCTTACAGTCCTGCAAAGAGCCCAACCAAAACTCCTAAGGTTGCCTAGGTGGAAACCTAAGCCAATCTGCAGGTAGGACAGTTTAAAGATGACCAATGAAGAGGGTTTGCTAAAATACCGCTGAAGCCAAAAAAAAAAAAAAAAAAGGTTTAAGAAAGCTCCCCATCATTAGTCTTGACCCTTTGTAGCTTTTACCTTCTACACCAAAGCCACCTCAAATATTTGAGGGGGGCTGATGGAAAATGAAATATTAATTTTGCCTGGTCTTAATATCTAACAAAGATGGTGCAAACACTATTTGACAGTGTTGTTTTTGTATCAATATGTATGTGCAGTAATGAATGTATTTATTTCTCAGATTCTGTATGCACAGTTTTGCAATGTAATTCAGAAAGTTGCAAACACAAAGATGTGTCGCAGGGTCTTCTCTACAGGATTTCAAAAAAATGAAAAAATATATTAAAAAAAAAGAAAAAAAAAGAAAAAAAGAATCTCAGAGACTCTCAGCATAGCCATAAACCATAACCTGTGAAGACAATACAAAGACTGGACTTTTGTAGCTTTGCATAGAAGAGGAATTTATGTTTTGCTGTATTTAAATGTTTCAATTTACAGTGTCACTCTTTTAAGATTCCTGTTTTGGTTTTTGTTTTTGTTTTCCTCTCTCTCTCTCGTGTGTGTGGAAAGCATTGTTTTCAAGCAGTGCAGGTTCAAAGTCTGGGTTAGCAGTATTTTACCATGTTGCTTCAGTTCTGAAAAGCAGGAGTATGGGTCTTGACCAGAGAAACATCCAGTGCACTTAGTGAAACAAAATGAAACCTGAGGTGACTGCTGGCAAAATCCAGAGAAGGTAAAAGTCACTTGAGGAATAGCTGTGTGCTTCTGATTGCAGCTTGTGACTGGGACAAGTCTGTTGTCCTGCCTGCAGGACAGGATGTAGCTCCTAATTAAAGTCCCCCTCATCCCTCACTGGCTGTTTACTGTGGTAGCAATAAGGATCTCAAATGTGGGGAGTCGAGGCCTAGGATGGGCAGAGGAAGCTCCGTGCCAAACCCAACAGCCTCTGTGCCATCTCATGATGGGCCTTGCAAACCATACTGAAGCATCAGGTTCCCCACAGCACAGGGAGGCTCGAGCCCCTGGGAAAAGTTGTGCTTTACAAAGCCTCTTGTTCCAGTATTGGAGTCAGCACCTACTACAGCCTTAAAAATTAGCATGAAGAAAAGATGTTTGCTGATTTCTGGATATTTGCCAAATTCTGCAACCTTTCCAATCAGCAGTGCTGGAGTTAAGAGAAAAGCAAATTAAAAAAACAAAGAGACAAAACCTCCCTACGTTTTAAGTGGGTTTAAGAGGCTCTAGGTAGGAAACATCAGCTGTCCCCAGACAGAAGAAATGCTCATCACTGAGATGGCACGTTTGAATAAACATTTGTTTAAGCAAGAATTTAAAATCTAAATGAACCCTGAGCTGTAATTCTGGAATAATTAAAGAGACTTCAGGCATTTTTTCTTAGTTTTTGTTTAAATAATTATTTGCTCAACATCAGTAAAGTCTCCCATTTACTGTAAAATCCTTTCTTTCTATAAGCTCATTCTCGCACTCCAGAACTGACCATATTATTGAAAAAGAAAATTTAGGGGTTGCTTTCAATAGCTGAAAGTAGCCTTTTGCAATGTTTTAAGTCCCATGGTACTTTATGGTCCTGATTTTAGTACAGAAGACAAGCAGGCAAAAGGAAAAGCTATTTCTCAGCCACTTTCCACTCCTCATATTTTGCATTTTTTCAGAATAGGGTGAGAAATTTCACCTTTGATGATTTCCCATTAGATTCACTAAAATTGCTGCTTTCCTTGCAAAAGCAAAAGATTTGGGAACCCTTGTGAGTCAGTTCCAGCTCTGCTGTAAGGTTTCTAGCTGGTCCTCCAAGTCAGGAAGACTCCTTAGCTTCAGCCCTGGTTCATCTTTCTGCCACATCAGAACTGCTGTTTATTCTGCTTTCCTTGTTTTACCTAACAACTTGAGGATCCTGAAATTTAAATTTAGAGATAGAAATGCATTTTTGTTCCATTGTTTCTATTGCCACCATCTTCTTCCCTTTCTTCCCTACATTTCCTAAGCATTTTGAAGGCCAGTGTTGAACACAGGGATCAGTGGATCAGTGTTTTTGGAACAGAGCAGCCCCTGTGGCATGTGGTGGGGCAGGTCTAAACCACCACCTTTCATGTGGCATTTTTTGCCAGTTAGGGACCCACTTCATAGCGCTGCTTTCCCTGAGGAATGGGACTGGTTTAAACTTTCTCTGTCACAAGTTACCAATCAAAGCACTCCCAGCACAGCTGTTCCTCTAACCTTCCACAGGACTTTTGACTGGCTGGGGATAACTTTTCTATGAGGAGAGGATCTTGATCTGGCTGGCTGGATATTTTTCCCCATTTTATTTTGGTATTTGAAATACAACTGAAAAAGGGATGTTGCATCACCCCTTTTGTTTTTTGGTTTTGTTTGGGATTTTTTTTTTTTCATTTTAAGCCTTAACTATCAGTCAGTCTGGAAGCCCTGGATGTTTCCTGGGGAGGGGGAAGGAGGGAAGGTCAAGGGAAAGGCCGACATTCCTGCTGCAATGTTCTGTTCATTTCCTTCAAGAGCTTGAATTCAGGTCAGAGCCACACATAGTTGTGGCTTCAACTCAAGTGTCATATAAAAAGATACAGAAATTATAATATGATCTCAGCATTCAGAAATTTGCAGTCTTAATGTACAGTGATGAGAAACTGTTATTTTATGATCTTTTCATTAAAAGCTTGATTGAAAAATTACATCTCTTGCTCTAGAGTTCACCTTGTTCCTATAGCTGACTCCATGTTTTCTCCTCCTTCATTTATTCTTGTCCAGGGATCTGAACCAGCCACTTCCTAAAGCAGACCACAACCCCAAATACACAGCCTAAAAAAGGCACTCACAACCTTGCATTTTATGCACCTCTTGGGTCGTAAGCCAAAATCTGACACTTGTTAGAATATAAGAAAGGATGAATTGCGTGGGCCAGGTGGGCACACAGTAATGGCACAGGCAGTGGATAATGGACCAACATAATTTCTCCTTTTATGTTGTGACCCTGAGCAAGCTGAGGCTGATTTTGAAAAGTTACCCCTGCTTTGTCCTAACCACAGTTTGAAAGCAGCTTTTGTCAGAGACAGTAGATGGTAGGTGGACCTGCCAATCCATAAATCCCTCCAGTCTGTTTGGGCTCTAAGTGCATCTCTGAGGAGCAGTGAAGAAGCTGAGGGAGAAAAGTTTCCTAAAAGAAATTACAATTCTCCACCCACCTATGGTGCAGGTAAAAAGAGGAAATGTTTCCAGGGAACATGAATGTAATTGATGATAAAAGCTCCACTGCAGATTTCAACCCCTCCAATGTTCAGACATTTTTCCCTGGGCAGGTTAAATGTGACCGTAGCAAAATTAATTCACATTTCCTGAGCCTGGGTTCTAAATGCTATTTTTTCTGGTCAGCTTTTTGGATCTAGGGATTCTTCAATAAAATACCTATTTAATTGAAACATCTTCACCATACTGCAAGAGCCAAGCCTAGTATTTTGCAGCACTTCCTTTGTAACGCTACTCATCACCTCAGTTGTGCTGTTTCTTGAGCCTGGTAGAATGCTGTAACATGCAGCAGAGTAACCCTGGTGTTGAATTCATATAGTTCATTTTTATCTTTAAACACAACGCTGACTATATTTTAAAGTCACTGACTGAAGGAGCTTCAAGTTTAGTCAGTTTTCTGACAGGTTGCAAAGTCAGCAGCACTGGCAAGAAAATCATTTTTATTTGTCCTTGGAGATGTGTTTTACCCAGCAAGGTTAAAGAGAAGGACAAAAATGAACAAAAAAACAGATGAAGAGCTACAGAAAACCAGAGGCTGTTTCTCAGCAGCTCGGATGTGGTAATGAGCCTGAACTCTTTTCCCAGCTACCAGTGACTTTTCCTTTTCTCCCCCTTTTATTTCTAATTTCTTCTGGAAGTGTTTGCTTCCTGGCACCCATTTCTCTGTGGCATAAGTAGTTTCCAGCATAGTTAATAGATTGCATGTTCTATTTTACTTTCTTTGCCGTGGTCAGCTCCTTTTCATCTCATAAGATCCTGTAACAACTATAAAAAAACTCTTCATATAGTAACTCCCAACTGAAATGCAGCTGCCTCTGCGGTGGAACACTGAAATATGTACAACTGAAGTACAGAGCACAGGATGTAAAGGATACCAGATATGTCTGGAATGCTTGGGAATTTGTGCTTTCTTCCCTCTGCTTTCATTACCCCCATTTATTGGCAGGACTTCCTTTCTCCCAAACCCACACTCACTTGCTTTCTCTCCACTACCCTTCTCTCTCTTGAAGAGCAGACATTGGGTCGAAACTTTGAATGATAGGTTTGGTTTTTGCTTTCTTGAAGGAAATATTTCATCAAAATTAGAAGTTTTCCATGGGAAATTTTTTTTAATGGAACTTGGTTTCAGCCACTGTTGAGGTCCCATTTGGACTCTGCTGAGTAGATACAGATGAGGAATGTTTGTTTCATGAGAATGATCATAGCTGATACCCCATTAGAAAGTTAAAAAGGAAGGACAGTTTTTTAAATAAAGAATAATTTCAGGTCAGTAAAAGCCAAAATCCTAGCATCTCTAGTTATAATAATAATCTTTACAAATTATTTCTAAAATATGCCTTCATCCTGTTTTGTACTGAAGATCAACTGAAGCACTGGAGACTTCATCTGCAAGTAATGCTACATTTTCAAAAGGCCTAAAAATGCTGAAGCACTTACCAAGTATTAATTTTGTGTATCTATCTGGGTTTTGTTTGTCTGGATGTCTTACAAAGTTGTCCAGGTTTCAGCAAATTGATTTTGTGTGCACTTGTGCAAAGCCTGCTGTGTACCAAGTTTAGTGTGACCTGGCTTAAATCAGTAATAGTTAAAGCAGGTGCACTTGCCATAGCAAAATGCATTGTTCTTTGTCTTGCTCTTTTCCTGTGCTGGGGGAGCCAGCTTCTGCAGCCCCCTGTAAGCTGCATCTTGAGAATCAAACTGGATATCCTACAGGAGAGGTTGGCTGCTCTCAGCAGAGCCTTAAGTCCCTCACTCCTTCCATGGGGTGTGTTTATCGTGTTCAGCTCCCAACTCAGAACTATAATTATGCCAAAGTTTGCTATTTGGACTAAAATTGCTTCCCTCTGCATCTCCTCTGGGCTCCTCTTGCCTAAATTCTGCCATTTCCTCCCTGCTGCAGGTCACCATATCACATCTTCCTTCCTTCCATTCATGGACTCTGTAGCACTGATCAGTTTTGGGTTTGCTTTTTTTCCCTGCAGTTGTGCTGTCTTAGTGATGAACACTGTTGGAAGCTGCTGCAGAGCAAGGTTTGGATCCATATGTTTCAGCTCAGTAGCTGAGCCAGTGGTAAGAAAGCACGATCTTCCTGCAGCTATAGCACATCCATAGCTCCAACACTACCGAGTGAAAAACATTCATCACACTGTCTTCTGCTGTTCTAGGTGCTAAGAGGAGAGGCCAATGTAGCTGACATGTATCAACCCAGGAGGTGATTCGTGGTCCTGCCTACTTCCTTTGCTTCTGCCTTCTCACCATTTTGCCCCTTACTTTTTAGTACGGAAATGAGATGTTGCAGGACTCTCTCAGCAGAAGAGAGTAATTTTTTTGATAATTTGGCTCTGAAGCCAAGGCCTAATTCTCCCTCTCTGTTCTTGCCCATTCTCTTCTTCTTGTAAATAATAATTGGATTAAAAAAAAACCAGACAGAATCCTGCGCCCCTTGCCTCTGGATCCAGACTCAGCTGGTTCCTTTACATTTCATTAGAGATTTTGAATTTAATAAAAATCAAGAACTCTTCCAGAAGCCATGCTTGAAACAAGCAGCATTTTAGGCTAGTAAAAATTTTGACATAGCTTTCCCTTTATTTCAGAGGACGGCAGTAGCAGAGCAGATTCTAGCACTCAGGTCTTTTGGTCAGCCTCCCTTCACAGTCCCCAGGCAGGCACTGGGGATTCAGATGCAGGAACCTGGCCAGACAACATAACCACATCCCCCGGCTCTGGCTGCACAGGGAGCACTTTATGAGCACTAGGCAGAACTGAGCTTCACACCTGGGCAGATGCTGCTTTTCTGTAGCCCTACAGAGCTCTGTGCCTTTGCAGTAAGAGGTCTGGACATTCAAACACCATCTGGGACTGGCCAGACAGATCTGACTGCAGGACAGTGGTGAGGGCAGCAGCACCAGATGTCAGTTCCCAGCCTCCCAAGCATCTGTAAAACGTGCAGAACTAAGCTCTGGTTTTCTAGCCTTGTCACCAGAGGCTCTCGCTACCCCCATCACCGGGCAGCAGCCTCCTGCCAAGTCCAGCTGGTCCTCTTGCCACAATAGCAGCCAAAGGCCAGCCAGAGAAGATTGCACAACCAGGCCTTGATCTGTATTTTCCACTGCTCAGCCAGAAAACCCCTCCTTTTTTCCAGCACAGCTGTTTTCCATCTCTGCTCAGGAAACATGCCCTGTTTTTGATTCCTGGGTCTTGCTTTATGAAGCAATCATGGGCAGGCTGTCTGGGTGGAATGGGTCACGAAGTGGTGGTGGGTAACTCTGGATTCTGAACGCCAACACAGAACAAAGGGGAGCTTTGCCAAGGCTCAGGTGAGCCTGGGGTCAGCACACAGACAGGCTACTGACGTAAGCACAAACGCAGGGTTTTCTTTCTCTGGGCTGTGGTGTTTGAAATTCCCCCTCCCTTTTCCTCTGCTGCCTGCTTGCCACAGCCTTTTCCTGGTTAGACCCACATTTCAGTAACAACACCGGGTGTATGGGTGATGGTGTCACTGTTTTGCTACAACTTACTCACACTAAACTCCTAGACCATGGTGGCTGTTGTTCATAAGCCACCAGCCTTGTAGAGCTTGGTTAATAAGCTGCCAGTTTGTGTCCTTCTAGGTATTTTGAGTGACAGTATCACAACACGCAGCTGCAGCTTGGTAATGGTAGCCCTGCTGTTAGAGACACTTAGCCTACGGCATATGCAGAGGGTGGCAGACAGTGGCTGGAAACCCAGGATGAAGTGCAGATCCAGATGTGGTCCACTCAGGAACACCAGCAGCCAGAAACACCCTGGCATTGCACGTCTTGGCTCTCTCCCCAAAACACTGGAAATCAGCCAGCTCCCTGGCCATATCGACCTGGAAATTAGCTAGCTTCCTCAAGGGTTAAGGCGTTAATGTTAACACCATCTATATTAACTAAAAATAATATGTGTGCAAAAACATCTGAGTTACAGCTGTTACAGGAGTCCTACCTTGCCTTTTCTGAGTCCTTCACATGTGAATGGTCCTGTAGAGCAAAGACCTATAAAGTGTGTTTTAGGCTAGAAGGGGAAGTTACAATGGACTGACTTGGAGCTCACACAGAGGTGCTCCAGAAAAGGCTTTGCAATCACCACGGGCAGAACAAATGGAGGAGGGTGATCACTTTTTAAATTTTTTTTTTCTGTGAAGGGTTGAGCTAACAACCAGCTGGCTCTTCCAGTCTCAGGACTCACACCAGACCATGCAATAGCAGTTTAGGATGTGTACAAACACTGGCAGGAGGGAGAGATGTCAGCCCTTGGTGTAAGCTGGCAGTGGTGACGTGTACACACTCACTACACACTCACAGTGCACTCTACCCCTCCTGACAAGGTGGGTGAGGTTCCTCCTGTCCTTTGCTGTAAATGTGTACACACAACACAGTCTGTGAGCATCTTGTCCTGCCTCCTCCCTTTGAAAGCAAAGGTCAGAGGGATATCCATTATTTTAAAGAGCATTTAGCTTAAACTTCTGAGCTCCTTACAAGATTGGTATCTTTCAAACCTCCTGACCACTGTGAATGCTTTCTACAGAGGCATATTGACTTCCCTTGATTCAGCTGGAGTACCCACCTGCTCTCATTATGCTTTTGCCCTGCACAATACTGTTCTACAAGCTGGCATACTACACAAGACCTCTCACTACAAAGTCCAGACTGGTTCCTGGTCCATAGCAAAATGGTAATACAAGTAAAACAACAATTTCCAGATAGAAAGGTAGCCCAGTAGTGGCTCATGCAGTCTGTGGGTCACATCATCCCAGCAGCATGGCCCTTTCACACCCTGGGAACCAGTGAAACAACATTCTTGAGCATCAAAGGGAAGCATGACACAGTGGCACATAAAATGAACTTGTTAAACTTCTTCCACTGCCATATTCTTTCTGCTGGACTCTGATTTAACCTTATCTCCAATGCCAGCATCTTGTCTTTACCTTCGTCCCCATTCATTTTTACAGCGTCATTTTCTTTTGCATGAAGCACAATTAAAGAACCATAGGGAAAAGAAAGACTTGCTTTGTTTTGATGCCAAAGCCAAATGTTTTTCTTTCTTTTTCCTTTTCAGCTTTTTTAGTCTAAACAAGAGGTGACATACCTTTGAAAAGCAGCTTTCCTGGGGTGGCTTGTGCCCTGCAAACATATACAGCTGGAAGGTCCAGTGCTCCAGAGCAGCTGTAGAAGATCAGTCTGTAGATGTTTTTGCTGCCCTTGGGTAGTTAGAAGAAGGGCTGAATTCCATGCTCTGTGGCTTCAGTTTTCCCTAGAAATGACAATACACAAAAGCATCAGCATCTTGAACATCTCAACATCTCAGTAGAATTGACTCTACTGAGATATTCAGAAAAGTGATGCTTTGACAACCTGATTTCAAGTCAGTACAGCAGTAAGAGATCTCTTAATACTGCTACAACAGTGCCAGAAGTACAAAGCAAAGCACAAAGCTTCTCCAAGCCTTCTGAACAAACAGACCTATTTCTAAAAGTTTCTGTAGTGGCTGATTCTACCTGCCTCATTAGGCCTGAAGAAAGGATAGAATTAAAGTGCATTTCTTTTATATGAAGCAAAACAAGGCACTGTCAGCTGCTGGAGAGCACTAAGTTCTTCAGACAGCCTTGAGGTGTTTGAAGGGAGGACCTGTGAACACATACAAAAATACTTGTGAGCAACTTATGAAGCCTGTTACAAAACCAGGGAGGTTTAAGTTGTGCTGCTCTTCAAACAAGGCCTCTTCTGAGCAAAATTAGGTAACATCCCATCTAAACCATGACCACCTATGTCAATTTAAGCTGATGGAATCAAACATGGAAGTGAAACCATGCAGCTGGAGGGAGCCTTTGATCATTCATTTACCCTATTGTTCTTTGGTACCTGCTACAGTCAAAGCACTCCATCAGGCAGCCAAGAGGATGGCTGTTTCAGAAGTGTGCATAGCAATAAGGAGAGTTGGCAAAGCTATGTCAGGCAGCTCTAGTCCTTTTCCACTTGAGTTCTGAAAATCTCCAAAGATGGAGTTTTCATACACTTGCTGGCCTACCTGTTCCAGCGCTTAACCCACTCCACCATGAAGTCCTTTTCTGTAGGTTGAGGAATTTGTCTAAAATGCCACCATTACACTTTCCTCCTCAACATGATGATGCTCCAGGCCATGAGGAAAATCTCACAGTCGCAGCACTACAAAGGGAGTTTGCAATGCAATTATGCATGGGTGCACAGGCTGGAGGGGCCCAGGGGTCTGGGGATGACAAAAGGCAGGGGAACAGGCTGGGCCTTGTCTTTGTCTCTCAAGGTCTGTGCCCAGTGTGCTGCCAACCATGTGTTCCATGCACATTAGATAATGGTCTAAAAAAGCATTCCCTCTAGAGGTACCCTGGTCTCTGCTGCTATGCAGCCAGCCACCTCTTCCTCTTCCTCAGCTTTGTGAGCCTGGGACTGTGAACAAGCCACGTGTAAGAGCTGCAAGGAGCAGTCATCTTCTTGTTCAAGTCTCCAGCTTGTTATGGAGTGGCTCTGTGCAGTGCTGAAGGCAGAAGCAGGGCACAGATGCTGAGCAGCAGGTGTGGTATGGCACAGAGTGAGAGGGCCCAAGGAGAGTCATAATGCTGAAAGCAAGGGTTGCCCCTCTTTGCCTCTTGGGCAAACTGAGTCTTAATGACTTCATGTGGTTTTACAATTTCAGATACAGGGAAATCCATATTTAGAAAGTAGCAATAGGAAGAATTCAGCTAATGCCATCATATCTGTATCCACTCTGCCTCAAAGAGTAGAGGGAGCCTTGCTTTCCTCTGACAAAAGGGTTAGGGACTGGACTTGTATTAAGTTTATTTTCCTGGATTTGAAAGGCTTAGTTACAGCAGGGCTGAGAGCCAAATGCAACTCTGTCTTGAGCTGCTCCTTCTCCTCCCCCACTAAAGAATGATCTTCAAGCTCTGGACCCTCATCTCCACCCAAAATGACTGCCCTGATTTATTTTCTTCTTTTTTGTTGTTTCCTTTTAAATCACTCCTAAGCTAAGCTTTGTTTGCCAAGTTTTCAGCCTGGAGCAAATTTTTGCAGTCAAATTATAACCTTCTCTGCTTCCATTTGAAAAAGAGGTGTTTTTCTGGATATGCTGCTGTCCCACCCATTACTCACCTTGCTGCTCTGAGGCAGGGGAGATGGCAATCTTTTTAAGTATCAGCATCTGAAAGTTCAGTGTCACAGGCATGGGCACACATCTGGTTAAAGCATTTCCTTCATATCTTGGCTCAAAATCCTTGGCTGAGACATCTCATGGCAGTAGATGTGACCAGGGAGCTGAGAGGGAGGGAACAAAGGACACAGAGTGGTTAGGTTTCTCAGAAAGGGAATGGCTGTGGGCTGGAATATAAAGAAATGCCAAGACTGGAGAGTCTGCTCTCTCAGCACGTTATAGGGTTTGGCTCTCCAGGGCAGTGTGATGTTCACCCACACTGGAGAAGGCTCCTTTAAAGCACAGAAAGCAGGAGACTGCTGAGGCCAGTGCCTTCCTCTGAAGGGGCAAAAGAGAGATGGTTTTAAAAGGTGCTAAGACCTGGAGGCTGAGGGAGACTTGGAAACTTCTTTTCCTCAGGGATTTTGGTTTCCCAACTTAGAACTCAGCGAAAGCCTGAAATTCTGTGCTCAGCTTCTAGTGAATTCCCAAAGCTGATTTTGAAGCCAGGAAGGTTCTGGAAAAGACATTTTAAAGCAAGCAACTTCATCTTCCCAACTGCTTGCTTTAGCAGTGAGATCCATTCCCTCTTGCTTACTCAGAGAATGCCTAAAAATGTTATCTGTGGCCTGGGACAGGGTGTGGGAGGGTGCAAATAGGAAGAGAATAAGACATATTTGGTGGGGAATTCTCTCTGGATGTGTCAGATCAGGATTTAAAGTATTTAGCTGAATTAGAAAGGTTTCTTGTATGGCAATTGATGCCCAAATTATTCTGCATTATGACCTTTTATTATTTTTATCAACTGATTTCCCCACCTTCCACAATATCAGTTAACAAGCAGTGGTTGCCTCTCTCACACAAGGGAGATTGCCTGCTTTTCCACCACACCCCCTCTCCTAGGGAATTGCTCCATGTTAGGAGCCACTGTAGAGTACATTTTATAAAAATGACATTTTTACACATGCTGACGTTGGCAGCAAGTTATATGATTGCAGGGCACGGGTCTTCTAGACAAGTTATTGACAAGGAAGAAGAATAACCATTAATAGAATAATAACAAAAAGGCCAGTTCTGGTATTGAACTTCCCTGCAAAAGGCAGGGCTGGACCCAGGACTACAGAGTTAGGTGACATCATCAGATGAGAAAAGCCACAAAAGGTGGTGCATCTTACACTCTGAGACAGCCAAGGGTAAGAAAACCACAGGATGAAATGAATCTCTTTTGGTTTTTTAGAGTTTGGTTTTTTAGAGAATCTAGAGTGGGGAAATGGTAAGAGGAACCTCTTTCTACAGGCAAGCTCTCTGCTGGATATGAACTCCCACTGTTTAGGGAGTTACAGAAGCTGAGGACAGAAAGGGTCCATCCATCTGCTTGCCCCAAGGCAGGTCAGCACAGTTGGCCATCCTTGACTGAAATTTTTACACTGTGTTTTAAGTATTTCCTTCATAGATCCCACAGCCACCTTTGCACTTTATTCCTGGGCTTCAGCAGATTTAGTGCTATAAAAATTCTTTTTTTTTCCTAATGCCTTGCTGTAGTTAAAAACCTTGAAATTTTGTCCTATATGCCCTGGATACAGAGAACAAATTATACCCATTCTCCTTGTATTACCTATATTGTCTCTCCAGCCCTTTACTATTTCATGATGTTATCACATTTCTCCTTCATTCTTCTTGTTTAAGAGCCTCAGGCTCTCTCAGCTCTCCCCTTCTAAACCTCCTAGATGCTCTTCTCATACCTTCAGGCAAATGCCAAGCTTGCTATGTGAGAGAGAATGGCACAGCCCCATACTTTAGGGGCAGGGGCTGAAGTGTAGCTACATGCAAGATTGTCTCAAATAATTGAGCCAGCTTAAAAATTTCTTCTTTCCACAGACTTTGCTGCAGTACTACAGTTCACCCCTTTCCCCAGTTGAGATTATCAATTAGTCTGCAGGCTATGTTCCACATGGCCTGGGGAAAAAAAAAAAACCTTAAAAATATGGATAGCTGCTTTCAACTAGGATATTTCCAGGGATCTGTGAGAACTTCCAAAGTTAGTTACACCTCCCAAGTCTGCTTATCCCAACTATCAGGTATTTTGCCAGTGTTAGAGTCACAGATTTGCTGAGATTGGAGGCATCTCTGGAGATCATCTAGTCCATGTATACTGTATTTCTTACCCAGCCTCCAAACTACAATCCCACTTTTTCCAGGGAAGGAGTACAGTAGGGAGAAGATAGACAAAAAGACTCTGCTCCTCCATCCACTCTCAACTGTGTGCCAGGAGCCCAAAAATTGCGCTAATTTGGCCTTGCCAGAAATCTTCAAGGAAACCGTGACAATGGGTCTCTGCCATTAGGCCTTTACAGTTACTCTGCAACCCTTCAAAAATGTAGGCACTTGCCTGGTTTACACTGCTCACTTTAACAGGATATGAATGAGCCACAGGCAAAGCAGGGCTGGGACACACATCCTTTGCAAGGGTTGTTGCAAGGGGAGCAGAAGACAATCACAAACCTCTCCCTCTCCACAAGGTCAAAAGCTTTACAAACCATGGACACTTCTGGGCTTCCCCCTTGTCTAAAGCCTCATTTTTTCCCTGGAATATCTATCTGTCCTACATTTCCCCTCAGTAATAATCTAATCAAGTAGAATTCTTCTGGTATTAATCAGATGAGCAGGGGAGCACTTTGTGGTTAATATTATCAATTGAGGATGTCAGGAAGGCTTTGACAGGATTACCCTCGGAATTTGCTATTTATTAACTAGGCCATTAGCTAAAATGGCATGGCTAGGGTGGGGCTGGTTTTGCTTTGCACATGGGAGATGTCCTAGTTGAGGGTGGGGAAGCTGAGGGTGGTGGAGTTCTGTCTCCATCTGATTCCGAGATCTCGAACAGCTGCCCTGGCAGCCCTGAGATATCTTTCCCCATCTGTGTGTCTTACTTTGATTTCATAATCTCTTCCCATTATTGGGAAACCATCACAAATCAAGCTGGAGACTGAGCTAGGAGAGCTTGCACCACCACGTGTAGGCTTGTGGTCCTGATCTGGGAGGATGGGAACGAAACCCTCTGTTACAGGCTGTTCTGCTGTGGAAGGCCAGAGAAATGCTCCAAGCCCCTGGCCCAGGGCACCAGGAAGGAGAAGCTGGATTTAGGAACAGGGGCATATTAGACTTGCAAAAGCAGCTGCCATACAAAGTAGGCACATGAAAATTTTAGGCAAGCAAAGAAAATGAAAGAATTTATTAAAAAATTTGTTGTCTCTCCTTAAAATTAAGTGCTGCTGTTTGCCCAAAAGAGACAGACAGATTAACAGTCAGGTAATGGAAGAATACAGTCAAACACTAAAGAGGAAGCAATTAAGAAAATGTAGCTGCAACATCCTTCCCCTCCAATCAGGCTTCTATCCCAAATTCCAGAGATGCTAGGCATCATTTGCTGTGTGCTGCAGCTAACTTGACATGGGCTGTTGCTGGAGGGAACTTTTGCAAACCTCAGACTCAAAGAACAGACACAGAGGCACCCAGCACCAGAAGTCACTGGGCCATGATGCACAGGGCCAAAGAGTGAAAAAACTCCACTAATAGGGAGTGTCTTTATTCATTCCTCATTCAGGCAGGAGCAGGGAAATAAGATAAGACCTCTACTCAGGGCCATTTTTCTTGGTTTTACACCTCAGGGAAGACAGCAGGGACTCCCTCTGAGTGCCATCCCCTGTGATGGCAGAAAACGGGTCTCTAATCCTGAGGGGCAATTAGGACACAAAGCTCCAGAGCAGAGATTCTGGGAAGAGGACAACAGGAGTTGCTCTGGACAGACATGAGTCAGCACCTGAGGAGTGCAAGGTTACTGTAGACCAGAGACAGGCCAGGCTTTGAAAGCTGTCTCTAAAAAGCATCTCCTGCTACCCTCTCTAGAGACAAAATCTGTGGCTGGATGGAAGCAGCCCAGTGGTGTGGCCCAGCAGGGCAATTTTAGATTCTTATAAAGGCATTGATTTAGAGCCTGCAGCAGCTCTCAGAATTTGTGCACTGTAGTACCTGTCACAGCATCCAGACACCCCACAGCATTTGGTTGTCATGACTAAGTCACTGGAGTAACTGAACTCAGCATGGGGGCAGAGCATTTACTGGACCCCCACAGAGCATTTACACGTTGTTCTTTTGGGCAGAGCTTTGAATACAGAAAAGCAAAAAACAGCATTCATTTCTAAATTCTGTCCTTCCTGGTCAGCTAAAGAAAGAATTAGCACTAGAATCCAAATTGCTGCAGGAACAAAATCACATTCAATCCATGCAGTCACCTCTTTTTGAGGCATACGGAGAACATATTTATGTAATTTCATCCACTATCCCTTGAAATGTGGCCCTTATGCATAGAAAGGCCTGGAAAAGGAGGGTCTTGGAATCTTGGTATAATTTGTAATTTATACATTTCCTAGACCAGAAACCAAGATCTTGAGTTAGCCCTTTACCATTTATTTAGCACAAATAGAATTAACTGAAAATTCAACAGCTACTCCGTAACTTCTCCCATTGCCTTTGGAAAAACCTATCAACTTATGTCTCAAAGTGCAGGTGTGAAATTCCTACTTGTCAATTTGTTCCAGCAATTGCTCTGATGAGGGAGCATCCCAGAAAAGATATTTCTTCACCAGGTACTTTGCAAAAGTCTGGCTCTGAACCCAAATTCCATATACCAAGGTAATACTCTTCACCTTAAGCAGACCACTTAGTCTTCATTTAGAAAGAAGGTTATGGATTCTCCTTGAGGCAGCTTTCTCCAAAGAGGTCCACCCAAAAGATAAATGAAAAGCCAAAAAAATGTCAACAAAAAATAGAGACTGAACCTAGCAAAAGTGCTGCTGATATTCAGGAGCAGAAACCACATGCCTCTCGCCTGAACAATTTCCAAACCATAAATGATGTTTAATGTGGAAAAAGTAATAAATGTACAAAAGTTACTTCTAAAACTAAAAACACAGAGTTTCTTACTTATGGCTTTGATGAATGAAGTGTTTTGTATTCTGGCGTCACGCTTGGCACTCTAAAGAACCTTTCTGCTAGGTGGAAATTAATGGCACTGCATGTTGGCATGTCCACTGGCTTTGCAGCAGACTGGAGAGTGCCCTTCAGGATCCTAACACAGGCTGGCTCTGTTGACTGCTCAGCAAGGTGGAACATGTTCTCCTTCCACCAGTTGTATATCACAAAAAAGGGTTAAATAATATGAAAAAGACTTTAAATGGTGCTATGCATTATGTTCTTTTGTGCTGTTGGCTCCTACCTGTCCTTCAGCTACTGTCCAATTCAGGAAGAAACAATGTGTGAATAAATCACACACAAACCAGAAGTGGCTCACACAAAGCAAAGCCGATTAAGGTATTTCAAAGGACACAGGAGTTGAGGAAACAGTTCTTTAGCCTCCTGTCTGTTACTGTTGATTTGCAGACATTTCTAAGCACGTTCCAAAACTATATTTAAAATTAAGCTTTTAAAGTAAACAGTTTCCACTGGGTGCCAAGATTGCTTTAATGCCAAAACAGAAAGCTCTGTCTGACACATGCATCATTTTCCAAGCCGGAAATAAAACAAAGCATTTAATACAACAGACATCATTTGATAGTCTCAACTCAGACGCCCACTTGGCAGTGGCAGTAACCAGTCTTCCATCAACTGCATCCAAAAATGATGCTTGCCTAACTTGTTATCATGCAAAACATTAATGGGAGTATCTTCCTCTTTTGAAGTCCGCTGGAAATGAAAATGTAAGCTGAAACTGCCTGGTACGCAACCATGCAGAACATCTGAGAACCACCCTTCCGAGGTGGAA
The DNA here is from genome assembly GCA_024500445.1 of Entomyzon cyanotis. Taxonomy (NCBI): domain Eukaryota; kingdom Metazoa; phylum Chordata; class Aves; order Passeriformes; family Meliphagidae; genus Entomyzon; species Entomyzon cyanotis. The sequence continues at coordinate 8,113,545 of JAKEPQ010000852.1, forward strand.
GCAGACAGAAAAACATTGGGAAGCAGAGCTTCCCAGCCTTTTCTGTACCATGAGTCACACCGTGTATACACAGTGCCAGGGGATCCCTGTGGGAGCTACAGCCATGGGGAACACAGGGAAGCAAAGCTGGTAACTATTTTATGGAAGTGGCATGCTGGAAGAGTTTGGCAAGCCTGTAGCTCTGAAGGCAGCTGGTGGCTGGTCAGCACACACTGTTTTAAGTGCTATCTGCTTTCTTTTTTCCCTGCCACTAGTCCCTTTTTGCATTATGCAATCCCAAACTTGTGTACATGGATCTTTTTCTCTTCCTGCATCAGTAAGTGGCATGGGTTCTTCACCTCTTTACCTAGTATGAAAGAAAGCTTTTTTTAACTCCTTCACTTCTAAAAATGCATATATTTCTGGTTATAAACACACGTATGACACCAGATCATCAGGACAAACAATACTTGATTCATAGTTTTCCTAGGTTTAAATGGTCTGTTGAAAGAAAATCATGCCTGAAAATATGTGAAAATATGAAAAAAACCCTCAAAAACCCCAACAAATCACTGTATGATTTGTTTAAGCACACTTGGTGATCATCTGTAGCCTTGCTCCTACACAGAGAAATGGCACATTACCTACCAATGGATCTTTGTGAGCAGGTCCTGGTAGTTGTTTTCATCATTTCCAACAACCAGTGACTCAGTTTTCCTCTTCTCCCTCTGCACCTCACTGAGAGAATTAAACAGGCTGTCAGTGGCTCAAGGCCAAGTCAAGCCCTCTCTCTCTGACAGCACACTTTAATTTTGCTGTTCCAGCACTTCTTGTGGGACAGGTGCCCAGTAAGTGCTTTAGAAACCAGTGTTTACTATTCAAGAGAGGAAGAATTTCAGGAAAAATACTATCATAACATCCATGACAGGAGTTTTTTTATATCCCTCCTAAAGTCGTGCACTTTTGGCATGGCAGACTTCTGAAATGCATCTCTTTTCCAGTCCAACTCGTTCTAGGGTTGCAGCTTTCTGTGCACCTGGAATGAACATTTCCTCAGGTCTGGTAGCATCTATATCCGTGGCAATGCTCTCCCTGGGCAGCAGTGACTAACAGGCTCTTTAAAAACAAGTCATTAGTTCTAAAGTATGTCAGAGGAAATATATTCCTTAACTTACCCACTGTAGCATACCTGGTCTTTCCTTAAGGATGCAACTGGAAAGACCCAAATCCTTTGTGTGTCAGCAGACCCTTAATTACTGAACAGGCAACACAGCTGAGTGCCCCCCAACAGCTCATAAAGTTCTCCCTCTCTTTTCCACTGTCAGTGTATTTTGCTATTTGACATTTAACAAGTTTTCTCTTCTACATACATCACCTTAGAACTGGAGCAGCTGGGTCAGAGTCTGTACTCACGGAGACATGTCATGCACCAGATGCAGAGGGAAATAGCTTGTGTTCCATGGGACTGATGAGGCATTTTTCACCATTTTCAGTTTTGTTTTACTTTCTTGCTCATTACTGAATGCTGCTTCTGCTTCTTCTCCATTTGCAGTGTGCCTGTGTCTTTAGTGCTTCTGTACAGCCCTCAGCAATCCACATGTTGCTCCCATGCTCCAACCTGATGCTTGCTGGAAATTATCTTTTCTGGGTTTCCTACACTTTTCCCAAAAGACTGAAGTACTTTTTCCTCTTTGCTTTTTCTGAGCTATCATATGTGTTTTCCTCACACCTTTTCAAAATTTGCCACCGTAACAGTCCAACATGCAACAAAACAACAATCTCTGAGCAGTCATTCCTGGAGCTGCTATGGAAACACAAGAATTGCTGAAAAAAGAGTTTTCTGGCAACTCATGGCTCCTCACCTGCAGCCTGGGGCACACCACCTGAAGCTGCTAACATAATACCTTGTCTCCTATCTCATTAGGGCAGAAGGTAAATTGCAATTCTTTATTCCTCAGCATGGATCACAGAAGTATCCTGAATAAATTTCCTTTTTTTTTTTTTTTCTTTTAATATGACAATTTTATTTGGAGACTGCATCCAAACTTGGTTCAAAAAATGCCTTGGAATGAAGAATATAGTAGTACATTATTCAAATGGATAAAGATCCTCACCACTGTACTGCTGCAACCACTCTCTTTATAAGCTGCTTTTAATCACTGAATGTTAACACTTTTTTTTGCACTAGTTGAACAACTCCATTATCCAAACTGCACTCACTAAACACGTACGAAGAAACTACAAAAAGACCTCCCCTATTTTCAGTAAATTAAACATACTGTTAAATGGAGTGCTAAGATTGAGTCTGAGTTATCAAATGCAGAAGCCTCCAGCTCCAAACACATAGATCAAGCGAAAAAAGCTATTGATACATTGGCATTATTTCCACCAGCATTGGTGAAAGCACAGACAGGTTATAATGCAACAGACCCTCCTGAACCCCAAATTTCTCAAAAGAAGGAAATGGTCCTTGGACCAGGCTTGAAGCTTTCTAGTGAACAGACACAAAAGTTTGTCCTGCTGCCACACAGACTTTGTTTGGTGACTAAGTATGCCTGAGTATCTTGTTAACATGCCCTACAATCTTGAAAGCTGACCTTAAACCTACAATCTTAAAGCTTTGCAATAAGAAGTGTGACAAAGAAACAAGCCCTTGAATGGGGAAAAAAAGGCTGTATGCCCCAAGCACTGTAACACGAATAAGGGGCTTTCTGAAGGAACAAAGCTGCTTGTACACAGGTGCCTGCTCCTTGAGTCAGTGGGTAAAGTGCAAGCTAAGAAGCACTGTTGGGAATTGGGCAGCACAGGAGTTTGAAGCAAAGAGGCTGGTCTGCATTGCCTCTCGATGTCACAACAGTTCCTGAAAATTTCAGAGTTCCAGGAGAGTTGCTTGACTTCCTCTGAGCCGCTGCCTCCAAGCTGCATTCGCAACACTGGCGGCCTGTGTATTTCAGGAATGCAAAAAACTGGCACAGTGAGGTCTGTGATTCAGCCAAGATGATGTGTTGGGACATGACTGAAGTTAATTAAAAGGAGCTTAAGACAGACAGACAAAAAAAAGAGTTTGCAAGACTTCTTAAAGAGCCAATTAATTATTATTTGTGGCTGCACACGCCAGCTGGGCCACAACATGGAATCTCCCCAGCCCTTACCACTCACCTCAGAGTCTTCATACAATGCCAAAGAAAACCCATGTATAGGTCAGCCTTTGGGAGCTCTGGACCAAACTCCTTCCACTGGAGTTGGATAAAACTTTACATTCAGAACAACAGTCTCATTTACACCCATAGATATATGCTTGGTCTAAATAGCGGATACACAGCAAGAAATGAACGATATCTTGGTTGACATGTGAAAAAGCACGGGCTCTGCAGAGCAGGATGACCCAGCGACAACTGTCTTTGCGAGCACGGACTTGAAAAGGAAGGACTGGCTCCACCTGGAGTCAGGGTGGGGGAAGAGAGAATAAATGTGAATAATTTCAGCTTCTCCTACTGCATGACAGTGATCACAGCTGCACAAGGCACCCACACTTAAAGAAGCATAGTTTCCCTGAACACGCTTCCAGACTAGTTGCCTGTAAGAAATTCATTGCCTCCTTAGCACTTTCCTAAGACTCTAAATTCCTTTAAATTCCCAAAGACTAAATCCCAAGTCCCAAGTCTGTGGACCTAAATCCTTCATTACCTACCCGAGGACAGCAAAGCAATGCTCACTTATGTGAGCAAACTCCTTACTTTCAATTCTTCTGTACATTCAGCCAGCAGGAGTGGGCCTTGCCCAGCCTTCGGAACCGAGAGCCACATCAGTGCACAAAGACAGAGCAGTTAGAGCCACCCATGGGCTGAGCAGGCTGCCTGACCCATGCTTACCAAAATCTGCACTTCTGCTCAAGAGGACAGACCCCACTAAGGTCTGTCGGTAGCTGATATGTATGTTTAACAGGAGGCTACAGATTTTAACAGGGCACTTTTTCCTCGGTGTCCCTGTCATTTCAGTGGCTGAGGGCGACTGCAGTTTCCAAGGCTGCCGTGTGCGTGTGACTGGCACGGTGGGGCTGCTCCCGCGGCAGGGCCAGGAGCCTCCCAGCGCTGCAGGCCCCACACCTGCTCGCACAACCCTGCCTGCACGTAGACCTTGGCAGCCCCTGTGGCATTTGCTGGGGTGGGGGTGGGAAGACCACGGTGTCATTTACACACAGGTTGAGCAAACCAGGTGCAATCAGTTTGGGTTTGGCTGAAGAATCCTCCACCCTTCTGGAGCTATTTAACCCCTGCAGTGCCAAACCTTTGTGCATGCCCAGGGCAATGACAGCATTAGTCTGCAGAGGAGACATCTGTAGATCAGTCATCATTCTCATATTGCCAAAGGCAATATGGGAGGGACAGGTCATATTAAAAGAAAGATAGCCAGACCTCCAGCTACTGTATTCTTAAAATTATTTTAATCTAAGCAATTATTATACACAGTAAACATAAACACAACTGTCATCTGAAATAGTTTAATTGTCCTGCTACCTGGCCTTGGACAAGCTAAAATGATGCTTGAAAATCCTCTGACGAGCACAGCATAGGGACCAGTGTGTTGCAGATGCAATGGGCAAGAAGGTGCCAAACGGACTGCTGGACAAGCCAAGCCTTCAGGACTGGGAAGTGATGCAGCACTGCCAGTGCACTCTCCTTGGACACAGCTGCATGTTCAGTCCAGGTCTATCCCAGAGTACAGAGACAAGACCCCTGCGATCCATGGTCTGAAAACTGCTCTCTGGAACACACACCTTTTGCCTTCTTACCCACTGAGCTCTCTGGTTTGTGGGGTATATATCTTGCAGCTCTTCAACACAGGATGATTTCGGTACACAGTTTGTAGGGGAAGGACAGTTATCAGTCCCTGAGCTCAGGGGTTCATAAAGTCAACTAAGGGCTGTTTACTCCCAGTCTGTTACGTTCCTCAAAATTAATACTATCATAACAAAGCCTTAATTTCCTTATGGGAAATTGCTGAGTGCAGATCATTCAGTTTGTGGGGGACATGTCCGCAGAAAAGCCTGGAAGAGCAGATTTATTTGAATTTCTGTTTCCAGTTGTTCTAAACCTTTCACAAATGGTTGAAGAAACAGGGGAGGCACTCCCCTGAGGGGGGGGGAGTCCGGATTTCAAGTAGCTTAACACCTTGCTGGATCCTTACCAAATGCAGTTTCAAATTAACAACTCCAAACTAGCAGGAAAAATGCTTTTCTCGAGCCCCGGGGGGTCAGTGCAACACCCAAGCACTGGCACAAGGCAGAGCTCAGATCTGACACAAAAAGATTAGGTTGCTCACCTCTCTCGAGGGCTGAAGCCCGGAGAAAGGGGCACTGCTTCCAGGAAGGGACAAAGCCGCCCAACCCCACAACAAAGGGCACTTTTCAGCAGCACATAAAAGGAGGGTCTGGCTCTGCCCCTCCAGCCAGACCCCACCCCTCGCAGCGTGGAGGCCTTGCCCCAGCGCCAGCCAAATCTAATCAAGTCTGACACACAAGACAACACGGACAGACACTTGCCTTAGGCACCCCCCCGCCTCTGCTACTCACCCACGGACCTCCCCCCGACCCACAGGGCGCTGCGTTGCTTGAAGAGCTCAGGCCAGCCCATGGCCCCATCCCTGACCCTGCTGGCCATCACCCCCTCCGCTAGGGCAGGCACCACCGCAGAGCCCCAGCCGTCCCTGAGAGGGTGAGGTGAGCCTCCTCGCACCAGCAGCCTGGACCTTCCTTCGCTGATGTAGCAGCTCTGCTCGGGTGAGGGAAAGGCAGCCCTGGCCTTGATGCAGTGGGGCATGAGCATTCCCTGCTTGTAGCCACAACTGAGGTTTCCTTTCCCTAACACCCTCCATACCTGCACCCATCAGTGGATGCTCTATGGATCTGGAAGAGTCTTCCTCACCTCCCCCCCCAGTCTTTACAGTTTAAAGCACCGCTGAGTGTTGATTAAGCTCACAGGAATTGGGTCAGATCCTCAACAATATAAGCGTTCCTTCAGATAGGAGGAAAACCCACAAAGCTTTATAATTGTTCATTTAAGCATTGCTGGGACAATCAGGCAACTGCCGAAGGTAGAAAGCAGCTCAAAGCAGCCAGACCTGTCTCATAATAGTAGGGAAGGATGAATATTTCCTAAAATTGCCCCTCCTGCATTATCTACTCCATTCTTCAGGTCAGGACTCAATATGCTCTAGAGTGGGCGACAGTCTAGCAAGCAAAGCTGAATAAGCATTGCTTGAAAGGGAGGAGGCAGGAATTCACCGAAGTGGAGGAGGAGAGAGCACAGGCTGTTTTTAGAAGTACTGGCACCACCTTAGTCTGCAGTGGCCAGGAAACTGGTTGGAAGCCCCATGACTTGAGCAAGACACCCAGACCTGGGAGCCAGAAGAGGAAGGGACTTGGCAGAAATTCCCCTGCAAAGCGAGTAATCATTTATGCAGCAGAATATTCAGCTTGGCCTGACTGCAAAGAAATGCTGCCAGATACTTGATCATGCCACCAGTATATTAGCACTCCACTCCCCTGCTCTAATATAGCCATGAATCTTCTTCATGCACTTATATCTTCCATTTGATCGGTTTTGCACAGCTTCTCTCTAACCCCACTCTTCCTGCACTGCCCTGGGGCCATCACAGCGTTCTCTGCACCAAGGGCTGTCGGGTGTCCCATCCCCCTGGCTCCCAGCTGCCCAGCCTCATTCCTTCCACACTTGCCCTTTGGGCACTGTTGTCCCACCCCCTTCCTTTGAGAGGCTCATAGTACATGGAAGGGTGAAAACCACCACCCTGGCCTTCCTAGGGTTAAAGACAAAGAGGCCAAGCATCAAAGAGCCAACTCAGGGAAATTTTGGCACCTGCAGGAAGCTGAGATAATCTGGCTGATGCATTGCTAAACTCACTGCTTCAGTTTATCTTTACCCTTCCTCTCTGAACTAGCTGCATGTAGCTCACTCCATGGTGCAGCATGGCACAGAGCCCTGGGTAGCTGGAATGTCTGCAAGGAAACAGAGCAGATAGGGGAATATTCTATCACCGCATTTATTTTCTTGCTTGCACCACGAAAGGAGAGTGAAAGACTCAATACTAGGCAGCTGCAGCACCTGACACAGTATCACAATGGAATTAAAATGCACTTTCCATACTGCAGAGAGTTGTCTGGGTCAAGGGTTGGTGGTGCCAGTGTGAACCGATGGGCAAAGTCTGAGAGGTTTACACCCATGCCAGCCAGAGCTTCAAAAGAGAACAGTGCCACTTCAAATACAGAGACCTAAAAGCTTCACTGAGCAAGTGATAGCCATGTCCTTGTTTTCTGAATGTGCTTGTCCCTTTTTTAATTAAAAAAAAAAAATTAAGCAGAACAATTTTAACTATTAAAGACTTTTTCAGGGCACAACCATGCACCAAATAATTTCCCTTTGCTATATTCCATGGAAACAAAAATAACTCTTTTAGAAAAATTATGATCAGCTGGTTAGAATGTGTGTATCTCTCTTCCCAAAACACACAGAAAACATAAATCTACACTTGAGTTGTAGTGCTGTTTTAACATGTCATCTACTAAGACTGTCAATTCCAGTCAAGCTATGAAAATCTGTTGCTGGAGGAGTAAAATCCAAGCTGAAGGTCTAGAGCTAAAACATAACTATCCTGGAAACATTTGTTAGTGAACAAATGGCTGTGTAAAACATACACAAGCATTGACAATTGTATTTTAGTTATCCTCTGTGTTGAAAAGAAACATAAACATATCCAAATCCACTTGGTCAGTGCTAAAAAATGAGACAGTAGAAAGTTCACTTTGGACCTGATACTTGCCCACACTGGGTTTGAAGTTACACAGAACTAGTTCCAGACCTTTTATCCAATGGATCCTATGCAAGACAGGACCCTGCATTGTCTCCCTTTTTGAATAAATGCTTGCACAGGGAAGGCCTTGTGCCCACACAGCAAAGTGGATGACACCAGCAGGTATGGAGGGAAGCACAGACACAGATTTTTGATTATGGCTAAAGGGGATGACTGATAAGCATAAAAGTACAAACTTTGTTCTTGGATACTTCAAATTAGAATAAGTCTGTTCCTTTGGGTCCACGCCTAGTTTTTGCAAGTTAGCTGGCTTACCATTCTGCTGTTCTTTCCACATACTCATTAGGCCATGAATTTCAGGCTCCTGAAAGACACCACATGTTGGGGGGAGGTGGAGTGTATTTGTTTGTTTGAACTCTCCTTGAAAAAACAACAATAAAAGAAGGGAAGAAGATTTGCTTTCCAGCAGAGTATGACTAAGGCAGGGAGGCAGCCTAGTAAATACACTCAGTCAGGACTCTAGGGTGGGACAAAAACAGACGGAGGAACTCGATAGAAAATAAACAAGCGAGATAGAAGTTTCCAGTCATTAGTAGAGTGAAGAAAACGGAGACCAAACAGGTGATCAGGAGGCAGTCTTTGTGGACACAGCCTGGAAGGGAGGAGGGCAAGGAGTTAAATCTCCAGGCAGTCTAATATGGACCCAGCAGACTGAAGTAAAGGTAAGAAAAAAGAAGCCAGGAGACAGACCAGAGAACAAAGCTCACTCGAAGGTGAGTGGTCCAAATGCTATGCATGCTGGACCCTGTTTTGGTTAGTTGTGTAACTAGAGATTTCACACTGGCTTCCTGGAAGTTTATAGTGTTCAGGAATCTCCTCCAGGAAACTTGCTGTGCCTGAATGGAAGAGCGCAGTGACCAAGGTGAGCCACAAGCAGTTAGTGGGAGGTGTAACAGAAAAGGTGTGAGGATCAGTATGAGAAGAGAAAGTATCTAAGAAATCCAAATAGATCCTGCTTTGTGGGACAGGGAAAATCTGAAGAGGAAAGGATAAGAGACAAAAGGAAGGCCCTAGAACACAAGTTCTTTGAACTGAAATTCTGCTTTACTTTAAAACACACATATTGCAAGAGAGATGCGCACACGCACACACAAACAAGTCAAGTATCCACATGAACACAGTTGGTTCTGGATATCCCTTCTTTCTTTAATTGGTCCCAGGTGAGGCATCAACAATCACATCTGGAAATTTTTATACAAATGGCAGGAAAGCCAATGACTCGGGTCACAAATATTTCACGCTCTCTCTTTGCCAGAAACACGGGACAAATGTGGTTTACATCTGCCTCCCTATAAATACACACACACTTGCAAGATTCTCTCCCATGGCAAATACTTGTCCATGTAAAAGCAGAGCTGGTCACTGTTTCTCCCATCCACCCAGAGGAGAATTGGTCAGAACTAAGAAACTGGATGCTGGGTGACACCTGCAGTCCAGGTCAGGCTTGTTGTTGGGATAAGGATCAAGAGATGGCAAAGACATCCTTAGTGACTGTAGAAGAAAAACACAGAATCAAATTACATGGATGAGCACTTTCAAAAGCTGCTGCAGACCCTGCCTTCCAGACCCAGACTCTCCATGAGATCACAGTGTCAGGCACACCCAGTTTCTGCCTGACATGCAAACTCAGCTTAACTTTCAAAAGCTCACCTTTCAAGAAAAAAAGCCACTGGGTCCTACCTTAATCCCCTACTCTTCCTGCCTCAGGTGCCAGCTACCGCCTGAGTTTATCTACATGTAGTCAGGAAGGATCTGTTATAGTTTCTTGTCTGTGATGCACCAATTTAAGCAGAGCACTGCCTGACTTAATTAGTTCTACCCAGTGTGCACTGGTGCTGCAAAATGCTCTACAAATTCAACACATCTCAGCAGTAAGGACCAATCTCCTGGGCATCAGAGGATGAATGCAGATCAGGTGCTAACAGTAGCACTGTTTCCTAGCAAGAACACTGTGCTCTGCTTTATTTTGGGACTAAGCCTCAGAGAACACACGATACTCTCTGCACAACTACTCTATGAGCATTATAGCTGAAAAAGATCGGCACTATCTATGTCGACAGTTCTCAGGAATGCAGAGAAGCTGTATTTCTCTTCAGTACTAGCTAATTCTTAGAAGAACCACAGTATTTTTTCTCTTCTGAGATGTCCTGCTAGTGTAGGTGATACTGTTGGTACTCGGCAGTAGACACTAGTTTAGAAGAACTGAGAGAGCTGCTGGGTGCAACAGAGTGTGCAAGGCAGGCAGGGCTGGGCAGGGACAACTTACACACCCCTAATGAGCCAACTGTGATCCTATCTATGGCAACTTTGTGTTGCTCCAGGGGTGAAGAGACTGCAGAGGTGACTTAACTAGATGTCAGAAGGAATCTCCTAACACCACCAAAGCAATCCAGTCAGCATTTTTTCATTCTATCTGCCTGCCCTTGGCATAGGGGATGTGCCAGTAGCTGTTTATAGAGCTCTGCCAACCTCTCAGTAGCAGGGCATGACGAGGCCCATTGCACTGCACCCCTAGAAAAGTCTAGAATCTGCAGCTCTGAACTCCAGGATGATGAAGCTGCTTCACAGACTTAGATCAAAGATAATTTTCCCTTATTGAGGAGACTGCCTAAATCTAAAGACACAGCTTTACCTACCTCTGAATGTCCCCTATTATCCTTCATGCCATCAGAATTTGTAATAGACAAGAGTCAACAGCACTCAGCTATTGTATCTCTTGAGTTTGATTTTTTCCCTTAATCTGTGGCATTTATCTGGAGTACCTGACCATATTTTCTCTCATCTAAAGCTTTAAATCAAGTTGGAAAGTCCCATGTTCGTTCGTCATTCAGGCAGAACAACACAGCAAGATACACATTCTCTTAAAGTCAGTGGAATTCCAAAGGCAAAGCACTTTAAATTGACAAAATGTCATCGTTTTTTATTCAATGTTTAATTAACACATTAAATTTACCTCTACTCCCACTGTTGCAAAAGAGATTAATAGTTTACTAATTTTAGGTGTTTTTTTAAGGATTAAAGAAATTTGATTAAACATTTCATCCTTCAGTTGTTAGATCTTTAGAGCACTCCATCAGCCAGGCTCAAATCTGTGATGCTGCTGGTACCTGTTTTAGCCTCACAAGTCCAGAACAGGTAGTGCCTTAACAGGTACCTCATCAGCCTCATTCTCTTGGGACCCCTACAAGGGTTATTGCTGGAAACAAGATCACTGAACTGATCAGTGAGTTTGTCATGGATGGCTCACACCACTTCCTGGAGTTTTCCTGAAGCCTACACCAGGCCGGCCAGCATCCCTAAGGGAAACTGAACCAAGGAGAAGCACAAATGTTTGGAGTCCTCATTCCAAGTGCTGACAGACAGTGCCGTGCTCTGATTTATTCTCTGTAGCCTTTCTAAGGTCACACATTGAAATGACCTCCCCACGTGTCTCATCTGGTATGCCACAGGTGTGAGGCTGTTGCTGTTCTTAACATCTTTTAAGTGTTCCACCAGATGAAGAGATGAATTCCCTTTGTTCCTCGGAGATGGAGTTTCTTTCATTTCCTGCATAAGGATGCAGTCCACACTTCCAGTAGAGGGAACAGATGATGTAGGCCTGGAGGGTAGGGGTGCATTTGCATGGGATGGGCTATCAGGTGGGTTTGCACAATTAATCACTCACACCCATCGGGCTGTACAGGGCTGGTAAAAACAGAACTGTTCTGAGGGGGTGCTCTGTTTCACAAGAGCTCCAGAGAAGGAAACCATCATTTCAAACCCCTTTGCTCTCAACCCATGGAAAGAGTTCCCTTAAAACTAAAGCTGAATGAAGGACCCTGATTTAGCTTATTTGCATATGTGATTATGTAAATCAACCTACTGCTTCTTATCCCATGACAGCAGACCTGCCTGCAGAAGAGCCTCCAGGTCTGTGCCCCAGTGGAGAAGATTGGATTATAGAAATGGACATATGCGTGAAAACAGGTCCTAGCTGCATATTTAGAGTTCATCAGCAGGCACGTGGAAAAAGTGGGATTTAACCCTTCACTGTCAGAGACACAGGACACAGCAAAACAGTGCAACAACCACAGAGAATGCTTAGATATAATGCAGCAGCCTTTGCTGGAACATGTTTAAGGATAAACAACAGAAGCATTATGTGATCACTTGGACTGCTGTGTGCACAAGGGTTAATGATCTTAAGCCAGCAGAAAACAAAATGGTGAAATATTTCTAGCTCCAGGATCATCACAAGAAGAGCCATCTTGTTCACATACCATTGTCACCTTGTGACGTGCACACAGTAGCTGCTAGTTGCTCACCTGCATGCTTGGTACCCAGCTCCTGAGATGAAAGTTCTGCATTACCCCACAGCTATCCTGCATCCCACTGCTGTCTAGGCTGGCATCTGTTCCAGCTTTCCAGCTGCCATTCTATAGATGCAGCATCCAAACCACTGCTAGCTGCACTGCCCACGACATGCCACAGCCCTATAACTCCTTACCCTTTTATTATGGATTTGCCTGCCTAGCACCCCACTACCTCCCAGGGCTGCCTGGGGCAGTAACAAAGCAGCTTATCTCTGAGAGGCTCAACAGGCCCTGTCAGTGTAGCAGCACTGCTGGGGTTAGCACAACCCCAGTCCAGCATATCTAAGCATCTATAGGAAGTGGAACATTTTTAATCCTGTGAAGAAACTGCTGCATGGATGACAGAAGCAAAGAGACCAGGCCATCTCCATCTAGAGGAAATAGGAGCAGTGTTCAGGGATGCATGGAAAGTAGCATTTTGCCAGCTCTAAATAAACTCTTACTAAGGCTAATAGGACATCTCTTACAAAAAAAAAAAAAAACCAAACCCCAAACAAACAAACAATACCCACCACCAACCAAAAAGAATCATTAAAAGTAACAAAAGGAAAAAGAACTGGCACTTGTAAAGAGCATGACTAATATGAATCAGCCATCTCACGAGTACTAATTTTGAACTGACTACAGGAGTAAGTGACAATAACTTTAGGATTCCAAGAAATGTCCCAAAGCAAAACTAAATATGTCTCTGGATTTCTCTTTGTTCTGAGATTTGAATCAGGATGGTTTTGGCCAAGAGTCACTCATTTTTTAAAGCCAACTTTGGCCATTTTAAAGTTTCTAAACCAAGGGAATAAGTTTCTAAACCAAAGTAGATTTGGCTGAGTTTTCTTTGGAGGAATTTTGCATGTGTGACACAAATTCAAAGCAAAAGTTGTTAGGTGGGGGGAGAATTGGTTTTGTTTTGTTAATCCTACCAAGACTGGCAAAACAAGGGGGGATTATAGCAATACTTCAGGTTGACCCAACCAGTAACATCTCTTCAAGTTATTCTGTTGTTACCTACCCTGGGTCAGCCACTCTAACCTATCCTGTGTGAATATATGGAAAAGCACATACAGTAGCTGACACTGTCTAACTCTGGCTCATTTTCATACTGTATGCAGGACTGAGGTAAGATCAAAGAGTGCTGAGTCAAAAATAAACTTCGTAAAATAGCAGTGTTATGCACAGCCCTGGTAGTCCCAGAGGACCCACTTCAAATATGTGCAGTTTGAAGTGTAAATGAATAAAAGGAAATTCCTTCACTTACAGGATTCCTCATTCTTCTAGCTTCCTCATGATCATCAGATTCGATGCCCTCAAGCACAAGATCAAATTCAAGATGCTGGGGCATCTGGATTGTATCTGTGTTTGAATCCTGCAGTTTAGATGCCACCTTCCTCTTCTGCAGTGGCAGTGCCTCTGCAAATCATGCTCAGAATCAGGGGAACAACCAAATGTGTGTTTGTTTTCACTGTCTTCAGAATTAAGAGAGGGGATTAGGTGTGGGGTTTCTTGCACCCCAGCTGCACTGCTTTAGCCATAGCACTGTACTGATTCTGTGGTAGAAAGGATGACATCATAGGAACAACATTCATCTAGCTCCAGCAAACATATTCTGGCAACTGGCAAGATAATTACTGAACTTCCACTCATTTTCGGTTTTTTCCTTACAGTGGAATGCAGGGTATGTGGTGGTTGGAGTCCAAACATCCCTAGAGGCTTGTATGGGAGGTACTGCCAGTCATGGTCACTCCAGAGAGGAGAAAGAAAGCAATAGAAAGGAAGGAATCAGCTGAGGGAAGGAACGTGCATATGGACAAACCCAACCCCCTGAGCATTGCAAGGAGGAGCAGGGTGCCAAGTTCAACACTTCCTGAGGGACAGAGCTTGGAAGCAATGACAAGGTCTTTTGGATGTAGTCAACAATGGCAGTATGAGCTGGCTGCTGGCAATGTCTATCTATGGCAGCATTCACATTATGCTGCTTTTTCCCATTTTGAAGGCCCCCTATCAGGCTTGTACCACTCCAAAGTACCAAGATCATATATACACTAAACCTCTTCTCTTTGGTCTCTTCAAGTTTGGCCATGGACCTGTGCTGTTACCCGTATCTGAGAAGGCCTGTGAACAGCTCCTGACAACCACTGATCTCTTGCAGTCAGGAACTGACAAAAACGTGGCAAATGTACCCTGCAGAGACAGCCTGGCACGTTTAACCCGCACCAGCTGGAAAAGTGACTGTTGAATGCTGGAAACTGCTGTATCCATGGGGTTAGTCTAAGGCAGCTCTTGTCAAACTGACCAAGAGCTTTGTGCCCTAACAGCATGGTATTCTGTATCCGCCACTCCTCCGTGTGCCCGCAGCAGAAAAAACAGCCCAAGGTCAGGGTGTGCTCTCAGCGCAGCTGCTGGAGCACTGGCACTGCCCTGGCCCCAGCCTGAGCGCCAGCATCACCACTATGAGGCAGCCAGCCCCAGCCTCAGAGGTTCGACTCCAGCAATGCCTTCCCATTCCCGGCTGGATGTCTCCCATGTGGCGGCGCATAGCACTATTCACCCGACTATTGGCCCAGCCCAGAACTGTTTTTATTAGAAAACACTAAGGCAAGCCTTTCCAAGCCTCAGAAGAATCATCTTGTAAAGATCTGGGCTTGAGATGCCAAATGATTGCTGCTCTGGCGGAGTCTGCACATTCATTTTTTATTGGTCACAAACGCTTTCCAGATGCTGGCATGCTGGCTGCAGATTGCAACTCTGGGGACTTGGCTCCCAGCCCCAGTCACTTTGTTAAACTCTTGACCTGCTGTGGGTTAAAAGAAGCAGGGAATGGGACTGAGTCACCATGAGGGCATTGCTAAAAGAGAGTTCGCACTACACAGCAGAGACCCATTTCAGCAGCTTTCTGTGCTCAGCTGGCATGGAAAACATTTAAGGTGGTCCACAACAATCCAGCTCAGCTGCCAAAGCTGGTGAGAACTGCAGCATAGCACCAGCCCCGGCTTTAGGAGCAGGGGCAGAGAGGCTGCCCTGCAGCTGGATTTTCCACACTGCAGACCATACACTTTCCATCTTCTTTTCCTCTGCACAAGTGGATTTCCCATCCCTGCTCCAATACTAAAGCAATGCTCTGAGCCAGAGCCATGTGCAACATCAGACTGAAAGCTGAAGCCAGGAAACCTTCCTTAGGTTCAGATTTCATGACAAGCCTGAAGCTTGTTCATCAAGAAAGTTTGCAAACCTTTGGGGAAAAAAAGACTTTCTTTTCTCAGTTGTTGCATGGTGTCCCAAGTAAAGCGGAAAAATAAAATAAAAAAAGAAAAAGGAGATGTGAACGAGCAGAAGGAAACACAATTTTGATAGAGCTGTTTGATATTTTTCTGAATGGAAAAAATTTCCCTTTGAAAAACATAGCTGTTACAAATAATTGGGTTTTTTCTCTCCCTCAATAGGGCAATTTTTTAACAACTAGTATTTTGCACTTTTGGATAGATTTCCTAACTGAAATTCTACAGCTGATGACTTTCTTTAATCTTAGTTTTCAAGAAGAAAAAGTTCTCTCAAAACCTCAGTTCAAAGAGAACACTTTTAGCTGAAATGAAATTTTTCATGCTGCTTTGAAATATGCAGCCAAAAGCAGTATTTCAGAAAATGTATTTCCGTTCAGAACTTCTGGACAGGAAGGAAAACAGTTCCTGATAAGATCAATTGACCTGAGCTTTGGTGCAGTTTCCCCCTCCCCTGGATGCAGACCCTGCTAAGGGGTGCTCAGGGAGCAGAGCCCCTGCACAGGTCCTCTATCCACAACATCACCTCAAGGCTCTCATCCTGTTCTCCCACCCACTCCTTTTACAAAGTGCTGCCAAACCACAACCTTGAGAAGCTCCTGGTCTCTGTGCTGGGGCAGACTGTGAACTGTGCTGGAAGTCAGGCTGGACACGGATGAGAGGCTGGTGCAAGAATGCACAGCAGGGCTGGACATCAGCTCCTGCAGCGCTCACCCAATGTGGTGGTGCTGGGAATGGCTGGTCACATTTCAGCTGGGGGAAACTGCTAGCAGAGGTCTGCTTGCTCCCCTCCACCCTACAGCTGGGGATGAGACTTTCCAAGATGCTGATGGAAGCAGGATGCTGATGGACAGCTGGGTGCCTCACACTGCTCTGGGTGTTGCCTTCTAACCTTCCTGCAGACCTTTGTGGGAGCACAATGTCACCCACAGGGTGTTCATTAGAGCAGGCAGGGCCACGGGGTCTTAAGCAAAAAAGGAGAGAGTGAATGAACCAGTCCTTCTGCTCAAACCTTCAACAGCCACACAGTAAAGAGAAGCCACAGAAAGAGGTTTCAGTGGAAGCCGGGATCTAACACTTTGTACTCATCCTCCACAACAGAGGCCTATCCACAGCTCTCCTGCCCATATTTGCAAGCAATGCATGATCCCTTCAGCATTACTTGTGCAAATAGAAAACTCTGCAGTCCAAAGGGAGTATTGGGGGAAGGTTTTATCCTGTGGATCTGGTCCAGTGATACTAATTAAATCATCACATTAGAGCTGGGGTCTTTCTTGAGTAAGTGTTACCACTTGAGCTGAATCTCACCTCAGATCACAGCCAGGTGTGCTCCCTGGATCCAGAGAGCCCTGCCAAACTCATTTCACTTGTGATGCTAAGGCCAACTCCAGCACAGTCTCCAGAGATGAATAAAACAGGGGAGCAATCCAGTGTAAGCCTGAAACGTTTTAGATTCAGCCAAGTGGAAATCCAGCCTGACTCCCCACCCAAAACCAAACAACTGAGAGAAAGAAAGTTTTACATAATAATCTCTCCAATGTTACGGCAGACAGTGTTTCTCCAAGGACATTATGTAATGTCTCGTAAGGGCTTTTAGCTGAATTATCAGGTGACTTGCACAATTACTAAAGAGAAAAACAGAATCACAGGTGAGCAGTGGGTGTGAGAATACACATCTGCCTGTTGTACATTAGCAGCTGGAGAAATGATTCAGATTCAATGAGATGTCACTGGAGATAGGCTCATACTACACACCTCAGATTCAGAGGACATAGAGCTGTTTCAATCTGACTTTCTGTCCCAGGCCTATCTTCTCCAAAATGAGGGAGGACCTCTCCACCAACTTTTGTGGAGGAACAGACTTCCCAGGGTGAGTTTTCCTGCCACCGCAGATCTTCAGGCCTTTACAACAGGAATCACTGTTCTGAGACTGACTGATTGTGCCATGGTGACAAAAAAGAGAGCTCTTGGATGCTGGTATTTATTTCCATGCTGTTCTTTCCCTTGTCCCTTCTGCTTACTGAGAGCTGTAGGGGTACAGGTACTCTGCATGTGCAAACAGAGGCAGTACATCAGATAATATAACCCCTCATGCCATGTGCTTCTGTCTCACAGCAAGAAGTAAGAAAAAAAAAAAGCCCCAACAGCAAATTCTACTCCAGAATATCTCCCTTCTGATGGTTAGGAACCTTCTAATTACCAGCTAAAGTTACTACTGGCTTGATGATGCCCATCTGTTCATGTGCCAGTATTGCCGTTAGTCTAAGCAGTTGTTCTCCTCCCTGGCATTTACCTCTCCTTTTTCTCCTGCTCTGTGTATGTATAGAATTTCTCTCAGCCTTCATCAGATTAAAGTTTTATTGAGGGCAGATTTATCTAACAGGTTTTACATTTGCTTTTGCCATACATTGGTCTGTATTTGTCCAGCTTCGATGTTTGAATGAGGCAGCTTTGTTTTCAGATCAGCGTTGTCCTTTTAGCACATTGCTGAAGAGGTACCTTACAGATTGATGAAAGCAATGAATCCTCTATTGCTATGCAGAGTGCTTTGCAACAGAATAAATATTCACATGCAGACAAATCTACGAAGTACTATCAACATGGTAGCAATTATTGAAGCAAGGGGTAGATATTAGCACACAGAAGGCAAGAGAAGAATAAGGTGGATGGTGCTGAGACAACTACTGTTGTTTGAAAGAGAAAAGGCACTTGGCAGAATGAAGAATTAACTTCCAGAGAAGTGGAGAGACTAAGTACTGCTCTTCAGCAAGCCCCTAGGCAACAAATGGATGAACTTCTCCTAAAGAAGAGGAAAAAACAAGTGTTGCCAATTTTTTTATATTTCAATGTATTTTCTGCAGACAGTTCTAGTAATAGCAGAGTAATTCTGCAATTGGAATCATAGAATTTTACCACAGGAAACATAAACCCTTAATAATCCCCGACTTGCACCATAATCAAATTGCTGGTATCATAACCCTTTTGTGGTAAAACCAGCCAGACCAGCAGAGGCAAATGCCTCTTGGGTGAGTACATGCCAGTCTCACATGATATTGGGATGAGATAGGAAGGCTTTGTCCTGTCTGGTTTTGTGTTCCATAATGCTTTCCAGTGTAGTAATATAGCTTACATGCATACTATCCTCTCTCCTGTGAGTGCAACCCAGAGACGTATATGTGATATGTGATGCATTTAAGCCAGTGTATGCAGCTGGTTTAAATAGATCTGTGACCTGCATTCCCAGCAGAAATTGTCTTAGATTCCATTTTCTGGCCAAATTATTGCTAACATTTTTATGTAGTTTGTACTGGAGACATTTTTAAGGATAGATTTTGTACCTGGGTATAAATCAAACAATTCCATTGAACAGCTGACAGAATTATTTCCAATTTCACTAGGACAGCTGATACAAAATCTCAGCATTTCATGTACCTCTCAAACTCTGCTGTGAAGTCTCGTTGGTTAACTAACTTTTGTATTTCATCCCCGAGGCAGTTGCATTAGACTAGAGAGTGAATAACTCAGAGTTAATCCGTTACACTGTGTGGCTTCCTACAGAGAGAGCAGCGCTACACAAGAACGTAGCCTCATATAATTGAAGGTAAGTGCAACTCATTAGGTGGAATTCTAGGAGATACGGTCAATCACCCAGGAAGCTTTAAAACACATTCATGTCTGTTTAAAATGCATTCGGTTATACATTTTATAGATTGAAGGACTGCTCCTACCACGGCAGCACCTCCCGGCTGAGGATGGATGTCCCACCAGCGGCTCTCCTGCGCCCCCTGGCACCTGTTCCCTTTTTTGCAGAGCATTTCTAGGCTTGCCAGTAAACACAGACTTGACATATTCTGTGGGAAGGGAGCATGGGCGAAAGGAGAGGCATGAGAAGATTCCTGTGAATCAGTCTGGGAAGAGCTGGTTTCAGCTCACCCTACTTATACCAACCTTCACTACTCCTACACTCAAAGAGTTGAAGTCAATCAAGATCTACTTGCAGGCCAGAAAGCTCCTTCATTTTGCTTCCATTCTGGAATCTCATCCTTGTTGTGTTCCACTTTGGAGTGGGGAAGAAGTATGGCTGTAGTGTTTGTGCCTGGATTTGCACTCTAGACTTATCCACTCCTTCATGTAAACTCACATACATAATATATAGCAAGAGATTTGTAACAGATCTCCCTGAAATTTTTCCACTTTGAACTCTGCTAGGTATCATCATTATTATTATTACAACAATCATCTTAATAGGTTTGCAGGACACACCACTGCTAACTGATGGATCCAGTGGATCTCAACCCTCAGCTCTGCTGCCTCAGCACAAATGGACCATAGATCCCTTTTAGCAGCCAGTTGGACACAGCTGCTCCCCAGACCAACAGGAACTTTCAGCAGGAGCTCTTTGGTGCATGCAGCACACTGGCTTTGGACCAGGGCATCCACAACTCCAGCATCAGCACCTTGCATCTCATTGCTCACTCCTGTCCTCTCTGACTCACCATCTTCTCTCACATTCACATCTGGTTCTTTGCAAGCATTTCATCATGAATAAATAAGTATATGTATGTATCCATAGGCAAATACCCAAACCTGTATCCGATACCATCATGCCAACAGGGATCAAGGAAAGAACAGTAGGTTTGAGGGCTCTTATTAAAAGGCGAAGACTGATGTTGATATAGATAACATGTCATCCTTTACTAAAATGGGAACAGGCTCTAAGGAGAGAAATCCCCAACATAGATCCTAGGGGATAATACTGGAAAAGAAATCTCAAAATTTCCCTCCAGACACCCCATTTAGGATTCCTGGGGTAATGGAGAGAAAAGGCTACCCAGAATACCCCCTTAGATTAGGGAAATAGAAGTATGACTAATTCTAGTCCACCATACCTCCCTACCTCTGGAAAATAAACACTGATTGTCGTGGGGCAGCTAGCAGCTTGGGACTGAGACTTTATCTCCAAGAATTTCTTTCTGTCATTTCTTTGCTGACAAAGAAACAAATTTCTCTCTTAAACATTTCTTGCTTGCTTTCTCTATCACTCCCTTCCTCTGAAAGTGTAAAATGAGTCAATTGGACAGCAAATCAAGAAAGAAAAAGAAGAAACATTTATTAGAAGCTGGAGAGAGTAGATATCTACCTTCAGTTGTGGGGATTGGCACAGATTCCTACCCATAAAGATAAGCCTCCACAGCTGTAGTTCTAGGAGGTTAGATCTCCCTCCAAGCACGATAAGCCTCAATCCAGTGGATAGTACAAAGGGAACAGGGATTTCCCCAATACTGGTACATACTGTGTTATATTCCACCTTCAGGCAATATATAATGGATGAATTATAAACCCTTGAAATCTAGTTTTCTAGTACAAACATGGGTAGATCCTTGAAACAGTTGTACTGATATTGCAATTACACCAGACAGTGTTGTTTACTAACTGCAATAATACATCATAATAAATGAAAACCTACCTTGATATAATACTGTACTATGATTACAGCTAAAACAAATATTTTGCTGAGCTAATGCAACTATTTTAGCACATATAAAAACCTTAGCCTAATTTCAGGTTTCACAATTGCAGGAAATGCTGAAACAATTTGAAATCCATAGGTAGAACAAAAGGAACCAACTGTTATACAACCAGCAGTCTTGAAAGAGAAAATGAAGGAAAAAAAGGAGAAAAAGGGAAAAGATGAGCAAAGGAAATTACCTTGGAGAATCTGAAGGAAAATAATGTTGGAAGTGTTATAAAACAATGTGGTTGAAATGGTCACAAGAATGTTTGAATTGCTGTTCTTGTAAAGGATTAACTCAGCAAATTGCCCATGTGGAGTGACAAGTTTTTTGGTCACTTTTGTTTAATATATATACACCTGAAGAACACTCTAACTAGGCAAACCTCTGAGAGGGAATCACGCCATTGTCCCTGCTGTAATAGCAAGAAGCATTGTAGTTGTGCTATGATCTGCTGAGTCCTGCAGAGGAACATTCTGACCATTCTATACCCTCCTCTAATGCCCTTTGGAGCTTTAAGGAATGGTGAGAAAGCTCACAGAACCATGACAAAGCTGTTCACACCTAGATCATCACTCAGGTGCCCTGGCTAACAGTCATTGTTAGGAGTGCTTCATAACCCTCATGAGTTGTGTAGTTTTTTAACAGTTGTGTTAAAAGAGGAAGATAAATCCGTTTTCAGGTAGAAATGAGAACATTTCTACTTGCTAACCCTAAACCACAGGTCTGTGTGCACAAACACACTAGTACACCCCCCCTTCCCACTTTATCCTAATGCTTTCCAAACACAGCCTTGCTGCACAGTGCATCATGGCTTAGGGGTAACTGCTCCGAATGCTTTAGGACAAGGATTCCTTTTCCCACTCTCCAGCCTAAGAATACCAATACCTTGCTCCTGCCTGATTTTGTTCAATGACAGTCAATTCTAATATTTGCAGTTAGATGCACATCAGACTTTTCAAAATGGTGCTGAGTTCTTCTAGCTATCTAATAATTGCAGTGAGCAGGCTGGACAGGTCTTCCTGGACTTCAGAAAGGACTGAATATGCCATCTCTGGGCTCCACTCCTAACCCTTCCTTCAACAGCATTTTCATTTGCCTATTTCAGTGCTGGATCCACCCTATACATAAAAGGCTTAGCAAGCCATCATGCAAACCAGCAGAGGTTTTCAAAAAAGCCTTACATGCAGGCAGAGCTACAGTTAGCATGGTTTGAGGTAACCCCACAAAATCAACATCTCCAACTTCATAAGAAGAGAAAGGACTCTTCCTCTACCACCCCACACTGTCATAGTTGAAATGAATATATAAACAGTTTTCATCCATCTCAGCCTCACCCCACTCAGCACAGATGTATGTGAAACACTAATAGTTTGAGTCATAGGACTGAAAATCGGGGTGTTCATTCTGGAACTGGTGGGCACATATACACTTAGACTGAAGTATTGTAAGCACGGTTTGTCCTGAAATCACCTTGTAAGTGAACCTGCCATTGCGTTCCACTGCCACTCAAAGCACTGTATTACAGGTGTGGAAGTGTCATTGGACCATGAGCTCCTCATCCTTCCTTTGGAGTAAGAGGAGCAGGGTAGGGTCTACTAGTGCCGAGCTTCAAGCTGCCACAGGTAGATTTCTACCTTCAAAGTGAATCCTCTATCTCTGCATTACATTGCAGTCACTCTAATTTAAGAAGAGAGGAAGAAAAAAAACCCCCATGATTGGAGACTGATGTTTTATGAAAGCTGAGATTCTCCCCTTCTACATGATACCATCTCCCACATCAGAGGAAGCCCAATAGCCGTGGGCTTTCCATCCAGCTCTGGCTCCTAAATGGCAAAGCTGCAAACAAACTCTAAATTAGGCAATGACTTCAGGTAAAAGCAGAATTACCACACACTTGTCAAGCAGCCAATTCAAAGCAGCAAGACCTGAGGAGGAGGCTGAATGTTTGATGCTTTGCTAGCTTGATTGGCTGCCACAATGCCCAAGATGACCGATGACACTTTCTTGGGAAGGAGCCATCTCCTGCAGGGCCCACACCCTGAACAGAGGCTGCTCTCCATCAGAGCAGCTGAATCCTGCAGTGGGTTTACTGGCTGGATGTTTGCTCCTTCCCAACTTCTATAACAGGTCCTACTTGTAGGGGGGTGATGGGGGGCTTGGTGTGTCTCTGGTATTTATAATTACACATTTATTGAGCTTGTGCAATCCTAACTCCAGCTTCAGGCCAAAAGTTCATTGCTACAGGGGTTCAATAAAGAATTTCCTCCTGAGAATGGAGAATTACATCAATTGCCAAGTGTGTCAGGCGGTTTTCCAGCCTCCTGTTGGGTCACACCCATTTTGACTACTACAGTGGATGAATACTGTACATGCCTGGCTGTATCCTTAAGCTCCATTGAATTAATCATGTCTGTGTGCTCCACACATCAGAAAACTGAATAAGGTTGTCATATAGCCATTCCTGTCATGGACCTCAGGACCCTGAAAAAACTGAAGCAAGTCAATGCATAAGGAAACCAAAATGGGTTTCCAAGCAGCAGACAGCCATTGTTGAATATTTTATATGCATAACCCTAAAAAACCCCAGACATTTCTTTGCAAATCTCATCACACAGACAGGTCTGGGGTGACAATAATGACATTTTTTTCTGATGGAATGCTTAATAATCTCAGGGACACATCACTTACCATGCTGGAGACAGTGCCTACATTTAAAGAGTGATGGT
This sequence comes from Entomyzon cyanotis, assembly GCA_024500445.1. Classification (NCBI taxonomy): domain Eukaryota; kingdom Metazoa; phylum Chordata; class Aves; order Passeriformes; family Meliphagidae; genus Entomyzon; species Entomyzon cyanotis. The sequence continues at coordinate 8,137,274 of JAKEPQ010000852.1, forward strand.
TCCTGCCCCAAAGAGTTCAGTCCCTGTTCAGCATGATACCCTGTTTCTTTCATATTATTCCTGTAGCATCATGAAGAGCTGAATACATGATAATGTATTATCATCTTTCACTCAAGGAAATACAAACACTGTTCCTTCCATATGCCACTAAAAGATCATTGCCTGTCTCTCCATACACAAAACACATGCTTGAAGACCCCAAAGTGAAGAAAACAGTTCACCTCTAATGCCCCTAGGTGATATAGCACCATGCTGCTATGACGATTAACAGACTAATCCCAGTGCAAACAGATAAACCAGAACTCTTACACAGACAGTTTTAGTTAACTATCGAGTCGATACTACTGTTGGTAGCAAACCAGGGGAGTGAGACTAATTCTGTTGGCAATATCGAGGCTCATCTGAGTATAAATGCTCTTTCTTAGCCTTTCTATATCAGCTCTCTCAATGGTCTTACTGTATTAAGCCTTGCAATGCAATAAACAATTTTTCAGATGGGGGAACTGGGGCAAAAAGTCCTGCGCCTCTCAGGGGATCACATTGTGAGTGAAAATGAAGGCATGAGCACCTACCTGTTGGTAGTCTATAAACTCTATTTGCTGACCACTAAGCTTACTGTTTTCTGCCTCATAGGTGTATGGGCTGATTATGAGATGCAAGTTACAAGACATGGATTTTAGTAGAAGAACAGACTGGAGTGGAGGGATTAATGTGATTTAATGGGTCACTTAGGAGGAGACTTGGCAAACATAAAAACAATCCTATTCAAAGAAATTTAGCAGATGAGCTAGGCCCTAATTGTAGACAGATAGCTACATTGCTGTAGATACCAGGTGCCTTTTCTCCCAAGGAATCTAATAGCTCAGTGCTCACAAGCCACAGAGCTCCTGCACTCAAAAAGGAGCAAGGAACACATAAATATTGTTTGGGAATATAAAACCAGCACAGTCTGGTGATTTCTTTTATAGCCAAGTCTGCCAGAATCCACATAACCTTCCCCGCTCAAATCCTGATGAAAGAGCACCCTCAGCTCCCACTGCCCAGAGGGGAAACTGCACATACTAAGAGCCCTGCAGTATGAGGCATATGAGTATGGATATGTTAAGGATTACTCTAACACCAGGACCTTCAGTCAATGCAAGGATCTCGTGCGGTTTCAAAGTTCCTGGAGCCAAAAGCCCAAAATAACACAGTTTTTTCATTCCCCATGTTGCACAGCCTGGAGCCAGTCTGGTGTCTGGGATAATGGCCAGTAATGTTTCTGAATGTTTTTCGGGTCCTGCCAGAGGTTTTGAGCTCAACAGATCCCCATGACATCTTGTGACTTGAGACTGCAGCTAAGGCAGGCAGCAGTACCTGCCATGTCAGCTCCCTAACACAGGGCACATCAGCCATGTCAGACACACATCTGGTCTAAGGAAAACGGTCACTGAAACATTCTGTCAATCTTTTAAACATACTCACTGTGGCACAGCTTCGCTGCAGAACCCCCTGAAATCCATGGTAATGTTTTCAGAGACAGACACATATGGAAACTCAAGAGAAAAACACGGGCTGGAAGGAGCCCCCAAATATAAATCACATTGTTACTGACCAACTGTGCCAGACCACCTTAAATGGACACTGTGCCCATCTGCTCTTCCCCCTCTCCTCCCCCACATCTCCTCCCTCAGGGTTGTAAACCATCCTGCAATATTTAAAGTAGCATTGTTCACCTCCTTTCTGAAGCCCCTGGACCATCTGAGTGGCTATATATTCTCTGTGTGCTATTTGTTATTCCTGAGGACATGCACATTGCTGAACATACTAATAAAAATTTCATAAAAGAGGTTGCCAAAGGGGTGTCTATGAGGGGATTTGTAAAGCTTGCTCACACACACATACACACCCACACTCCCTTGCTCTCCATTCACCATTAAGAAAGGGCTGCAGCAGGCAAAAGCAAGCACCACTGTACAACAAAAAGAAATGTCTCTGCTCCTGAATGGGACCAGGCAGGCTTAGGTGACAAAGATCTATATCATCCAGTGATTCAATATAAGCAAACACAGAAGTGTGTTCCTTTGCAATCCCCAGCAAGTTAAGTGAAAGGCAAGAGGAACTAGCAAGAAAATGCCTGCACAAGGCATGCCAGTATAATAGTGCTGTGTGTGCATGTTGGTGTACTGCCTGCTCACTCATCCACAGCATGCCTGCTTGTACCTTTCTCGAGTGCAGATTGAAAGGACAAGGAATAGCACTGACTGGAAACGCACTTCAGAAGAGTGCACTCCCTGCCCCAGGATGTTGCCACCATCCCAGGACTCAGCAGAGTAGCACTGGGGCTGGTACTCGAGTCTGAGCATATACAGATTTTAAAAAGAGCAACATCATTGTTCGAAGCACTGAGCAAAACCATTAGCCACACAGACTGTCCTGCCTCAAAGCTAATCAGAATTGGGTCTCATAGGACAGGAGGCATCTAGGAAAGCTGAGGTGATAAGGAATGCTTTTTGGTGATTTGATTATTTTTTCTCTTTGCATTTTTCCCTAGATGATCAGGCCTCTGCTTAGCAGACTTAACGCTCAATTTCAACAACCCTGGATTATTATCTCAGATTTTCTGGGCAGGGCATGGGATTTAAAGCATCTCCTAAAACTCTTAAAACTGGTCTGTGTGCAGTATTCATCAGATGCTCCGCTCCACTGCTGTGTTGGTGGTGAAGTCATGTGCATTTTCATCTGAGCTGTATCTGTCTCCTGGATGGAAAGCACAGTACAAATGTATGCCACTACAGTCAAATACAACATGAAAAGAAACAAAACCCCAATAACATCCACCAATGACTGTACTAAAAAGGTAGAGCATCTATAGAATTGTACATAAATGACCTAGCAAAGTTAGGGTCTTTATAAAGGCAGACATTAAGAAATTATTGCAGTGCAGGTTACTGCCTTCACAGCAACTAACAGTCCATGTGGAATGGTTATGGCAGAGCATTCAGTTACACATTAAGGATGTTTTTATTGTAACACATATTTACAGGCTTCATGATCTCTCTTGTAAATTCATATTAAGGAAATGTAAGTAGTCAGCTTTTGGAGCTGAGCCATGAATAGTTTGAGAGTTTTACCTTAGATGAACAGGCACGGTCTCACAGGATGAGAGCTTTGTTTGGAGTTGCCACAATGGGAAACACTCAGAAAGGGAAACAGGCAGCAAGTATTTAAGCAAACAGCAAGTTTAAAGGAACTAACTTTCTTAACACTCAGGAAAGAGGACTGTAAGCACAAAAAAGATGGATGTTCCTGTGATGAGGCCTACTCCACTGACATATAGTTATACAGATGTGGACATTTGGGTGGGATGGTGGTCAGGTGCCTGAATCTCCAAGGTTTCTTACGTAACACCATGACATTATTTCTGCTTCAGTTTTCCACCCAAGAAGTCTCATGCACAATCTATTGCTGTACCATAGCAAGCATCAATAATTATTACAAGGCAGATTCACACTGTATGAGGTGCCTTGGCCATGACTTTACTCATGCACAAGAATATATTCACTAAGAAGAACAATTCTTTTCTAGATTACAATCTGTATGTGCTGAATATTCCATATCCATTCACCAGCTCAGCAAGCTCCACGTGTGTATATTTAAACACAAAATGTACAGATGTTCACTGTAATTTGCCTTGCTGAACATCATGCCTATTTAATCCATTTTGAAGGTCAAATATATTTTAATATTTTGGCAAATGCCTTTGGAACCAACTTAATGAAACACACAGTTAAACTGGGCAGTAAGTTTTCCTCAAAAATGCTTACAACAACTAGTCTGAACAATTAGCTACAGGCTTAGACGGATGCAGCTGGAGAACTGGAGCTGGGGTGGCTGTGCTCTGCCAGACCTGCGCTGACTCTGAGCAAAATCCGTGTGGGTGCCTGTGCGGCGCTCCTGGCAGGACGCCACACACTGGGGACAAGGAGCAGCAGCAGAAGGCACCGAGGCAGAGCACACCAAAAGAAGTAAAAACTGTAGATTTTCAAAAGTGAGCAAGCAAGGAAGCTCAGCAATTCTCCAAACCTAGGGGCAGCTCATCTACAAAATCTCTGAGGATCCCTGTCAAGAGCATCACACATTAAGGTAAATGAAGTATTAGTGCTCCCAGGAAGGGAGCCAAGGACTGGGACTGGAAGTCAGTTGTTCTACTGGGAAGAAACTGCCTTCATGTGAGATAGATACATAGAAAATATATGCTCATCTCATGGCATACATATGTAACAGTGCAGATGCTCTGCTTTGTTACACGAGTGCTCAAGCAGACACCTTTTGCATGTCAGCAGGAGTTTATGCAGGGTTTTCACATGGAATGTACATCTTATTTTCACACGTCAGCTCAACAGCATGCATGAACACCAGATTGCAGGCACATGTGCACATGCATGTGTTCTTGTGAAATACTCTGGCAAGTATGCAAGCTTTAGGAAAATGTTCTGTCAGACATTATGTTGACAGATGTAGATGCAATGCCTCTTCCAACTTAAAGAAACCAATCCAGACATCATCTTTCCATAGAGAAAGCCAGAACTGGAGTGATAAAATTTAGCATTGACATCACATCCAATATTTTAATTGTTATCACTTGACCCTTTGGTCCATGCTTGTTCAAGGCAGCTTCCTTTTTATTAATATCTCAGCACACTGTGTGACACAACTTGAGTGTGTCCTAATTTAATTTTAATTAGTGCAGACTTTTGCTTTCCTCACTAATGAAACAGTGCTCATTACGAAGTGTAATTGAAGACCCCTAGAGGGAGGGGCGCCTGGAGACCTCATTGTGTTGGTACCCGGCATCCTGCCCAATAAAATTCCCTTCTGAACGAAAGCAGTTTTATCATTAATTCATACTGCAGGGGGCCTAACTTGCTGCCAGCCGCTGAGTTCATACTGCTCTTAGGAAGAGCCCAGAGCCTGTTTGTTTTCTCCGAAGAAACAATTCCAATTTTCTAATGACTAAAATACTTACATCGTAAATCCTTCGGTCTCGTTGTTAAAAGTATCTTTGAAAAGCGGCTGTTATGAAAGTATGCCTCTCCATTAGAAGCAGACTATTCATGAACTTTTTTGTGTGTGCTTTTAATTGAGCTTGAATGATACAAATATTGAGTTGTGGTTAACTCCATTAAAAAAAAAAAAAGGAGAGAGAGAGAGAGACAGAGAGAAGGAAACATGCTCTGTTTACAAGCACTCCAAGATGACCCGGGCAATCACAGTAAGAAGCAAATGAGCTCAGAAGAGCAGGCCAGGTAGGTGGTTCAGTGATCACCTATGGATGCACACATGGAGTGTCACAAGGAAGGAGGTCTGCACGCCCAGAGCACCCCCAGTGCCTTTGCTTCATAGGTGTGAAATCATGGTAACTGCAGAGAAAAGTTCTTCAGATGACTGCACTTATGTTTGTTTATGACAGACTCAGGGCTCTTTGTAATTTTGACTTAGAAGTTTCTCCTCTCAGTTACCAGACAGAACATCAAACTGACATTGCTTTCTCTGGGTAATGATAGGGTATTGACTACAGGGACTTGTTCAGAGATAGTAACTGCACTTCAGATTCACCTTCTGTGTCATTCCAAGCCAAGGCTAGAACATGCCAAGCCCCTACACCAGAATGGGACAGGGCAAATTTTGGCCTCCAGCTTTATTGGAGCTATCACCATATCAAACACTGGAATTGCTAGTTTTTCTGGCACCAGTGAGTGAGGGTCTTGAGTCTGGGCAGTCAGCAGCACCATGCCTTGTAAGAGCTGGAGGGCCTGTGCCAACAGACACACAAATCTGTCCAGTGAAGGGGAAGGATTAACATATGAAAGGGAAGGGGATTCAGATTAACATACAGAACTGAGCTGAACCTGCACTTAAACCTTCACTTCACCAGTATGGGATTAGGTTTTAGCAAACATGCTCTGGGGTTAGAGACATTTATGTAGTGTTAGCCCAAACAGTAATTGTCTGAAAAGGGCACCTCTGACAAACAGGGGCTCTGAAAAATGCACAGCCTTTTTGCCAGCACAGATCATAAAAAATTGCTGATTGTGATTTTCCTTAAAACCAGCAGCAAAAAGGCATATATTTCACCTACAGCAATGGGGATTTAAAGGTCTTTTCCCTCTCTGGTTGTAAACAACACCATAGCTTGTATTCTAATAAACATCTGAAATGACAGCAAAGTGACCTCTTTTGGTTTCTAACCCTACAATGCTTCTCAGAGCAAAAGCCTCCCTTCCCAATCACGTCTGGTGTGTACAAATGTTGATTTGTAACGCTCCCTGCCATCTCATTCCAGGTCAACAATTGCCAGCAAAGATGACTGTCTTCCAAATTTGTGCTGCCCAAGTTTCTAGGCTGAAGTACAGTTTAATATCATTGAGAACCTTGCCAGTGTGCTCAAAACACAGAAGAAAAATGGCATGTTTACAAAAATCCAGTCGACCTCCTTAACCTCAAATTAATAGCTCTTCATTAACTTTCCTGATATGACCTTTTATAAAGCAGCAGCAAAATTAAAAGAAGCACAGACAATTGTGCATTCAGATGACTCCATTTCCAGTGCAGACTGGAAGGTGAACCACAATTTAATTGCATTGCCTAACAGAAAAATCTCTGTGTTCAAGTGTCCATTATAATCTTAGGCTTTGGTGATAAGAAAGTTAGGGGAGACACAGGGAAGGGATTTTGCCTACTGACTCACAGCACCCATCACCAGCACAATACCATTAGTGAAACCCAGTTCCTTTAATAATGAAGTGTCTGATAGACACCGCTGCTCTGGTTCTGCTATTAATCTTGTCCTGATGCTGTTATGTTAGGGGATGTAAACTATCTTTTCTCTCTACTCATTATGGAAACTGCAATTCACATCCTCCCAGGAGTGCTCCAATTAGCCAAGCCTGCATCACACTCAGCTTTCCATCAACTTGCTGCATTATGCTGCGCTGGAAAAGCTAACCTCCTACCACAGGCATGCACAGAAACAGCCTGCGGTAGCATATCACTGCTGACTCTTCAGATGCATTCTCTCTAAAGCTGCAGGTTTTGGTCTCATCAGCAATTCCTGAATCTTTAGACAAGAAAAGCAAATCCAACAATGCAATATTTTTAAGTAGCAAAAAACCAAATATGATTCTTGATTGTAGCAGATCTAGGGAAGAAGGCAAAAGCTGTGTGTGACCCTAACCAAGCTACTTTTACCTATCAAGTCAGATTTTGTACAGTCCAGCACTGCTACTGAAAGAGATACTCTACAGTCTGAGTAATTCTCTCTTCCTTTCATGGCACAGTCAATTAGCAAATAGTTAATTAGGTGTTTTGTGCCTTTATAATATTTTGGTGGGTTTTTAGTTTATCTCTTGGGTTTTCCTAAACTGCACTTCAAAGTACCTACCCCAGCCCTGGCCTTTTACATGAACAAGTGGGTTCTGAGATCAGACTTGATTTTGCTTTGTTTTGCATCCTCCAGTTTAAAGGCAAACTATTTCTGCAATGTCTCCATAGTTAATTTCATTTTGGATAGCAAGGACAAAATTCTTGTGGCTCTTTTAGGTGAGATCAAATAGAGGTTACGGATTTTGCTTCACAAGTGAACTATCTTCTCCATGGGAACTAAAACTGCTTCACCAGAGGATGGTTACAGTGGCTAGAAATGTCTCTGTTCCTCTCTGCTCACAGCTCTTGTTCAAACGGTAATGCTTATTCTCTAGCCCAAACTCTGCCACTGCCTTTTAGATCTGCAAGCCTGACTGCAGCTGCTCCCTAACTCGATGCTGCTTGTTGAGGAGCTGGTCTGGGGACGGCAGAGGCTTTACTGCTGCTTCCAGGGGTTTAACAACAGCTCCAGCAGGACATGCAAATATAACCCACAGCTCCTGGTTGCTTTTGGTTGTTGCCATCACTTTAAGCTGTATGGCGGACAGCAGAACAAAGTACATATAGTATTTAAGATTTCAATCTTCAGAAATTAGTTTCAAGCTATCCTGAAAGTAGGAAGAAGAAACTAGTCATGCAAAGCGATGCAGAGCTGTTCATTGCAGAGCCTGCAGCCGCTGGGCACGGAGCAGCCGAGTCAGAGCGCGCACGGAACGCGGGGCTGGGTCTGTGGAAGCCGCACAGCCCAGTGCAGCAGCGCATGCTGCAGCAGTGGGTTAGCAGAAATGGCACTGCAAAGGGTGCTGCAGAGACTGAGCAGCCCACAGAACACGCATCCTCTGGTGCGCTCCAGAAAGAGCAGAGGATTATTTTGTTTGTGGGGTGGGGGTGGGGGGGTTTCGTTGGTCGGTTGGTTTTTCAGTTTTGTTTTTTTAATAAAACATCCTTCCAGCAACTTGTAATTTTTAAAGCACATTTTCATCCTGCTGCCATTTCATATAACCCAGCCATGCAGAGCCCAGATCCAAGAGACTTTTTTGGGGGAACAGTTATTACTAGTATTTTCTAAGCTCTCAGCTTTCCTTAGTTTGAAATGCAAACTCTGCATATGTGCATTAGCAAAACGGCACATTCCACTGCTGGGAGTGAACCACTATGGAGGTGACATTGGGCAGGGGTTACATGTGTATGGAGCAGCCAGCTGATGTGTGAATCCATTACTGTTATCAGCAATGCATTCAAATGACCTACTTTTTAACACTGTCACAACTGCCCGACAGAAGAATTCAGTAAACTGCTGGCATGCAATTCTCTGTTTAGAGTGATAGAAGACTAACATGGGCAGATACATAGTGGGCTAATCCTCCTCAGGTATACCTACATTTTTCCAGGCAAAGCTATCAAAGAAAAGTACAGGAAGCTAAGAAAGACCTTTTAAATCCTCTGAGTGCTCTGTTCCAGCATGGAGTCACCAGGTCACCATACAAGATGGTGCTGTAAATGGCAAGTGACAGGGATCCCAGGATCTCAGATCAGCAGAGGATGCAGAAACTCATTCAGCAGCACCTAAGTGGCACAGAGAGTTTATCACTGTTGCTCTTCTTTGCTATGCATTGTGTGTTTCCATGAATGAACTTTCTGCATAAACAGCAACTGTCTTGGTTCTCAGTGAGCACAGCCAGCTGAAAAACATACTACAGAGCTCCATTCCTACAAGGGGATGTTATTGTTTGTTATATTCCTTGCATGTTCCTATTTGAAAGAATGAAGCTCCATTTCATCTTCAGAAATGTAAAAATGCAGCTACATGCTTTTAAGCATACCTACACATAATTGTGAATCACAATATTGTGATTCTCCCATGTTAATTGAACCCATTTAAAAAAGATTAAATCATAGCATGTTGTTATCTTAAAAGCAGAATAATTTTATTGACCATAGAAGGGCAATAATAAAAAGTAGTCCTATTAGAAGTGTGTTGCAAATGCATTAAGAATATACTGAAAGACTACTATAAATCTTCAGCATTTTCCAGAGATCAGTTTAAGTAATGAACTCAAATAAAGCAATCGCACTTATTCCAACAGAGCCAATTTTGATCCAGATCTTATTGAGATTGGGTCCTGTACACATCACACACAACTGAGCTGGAAAGACAGATAGTCCTGGTCACCTTGCAGCCACATCTGAGGAAACGTGACTCCTGCCTTCTGTTCTAAAGGTAGAGGACAACACTCACTTGAGTGGGAGACTGCAAGGGGGCTGATCCAAGCCACCCTTGGCTTACCAAGGAACTGAGTGCCTGGAACAGACACAGCACCTCTGGACTGAAGTGAAAAAGGGTATGAAAATATGAAAGGAGGAGATGACGCAAAAATGTGCTTTTCCTGAGTAATGCCATGCCAGTAAGCATCTCCTCTCCTCTGCCCCACCATTTTAAGGAACAAGGTGCAATCAAAATCAGTCTGTCCACTACTTATTTGGGAGCCAGAGCAGGGACACAGACTGCAGTACTCTGGCTGCAATGATGAGGCAATGATGCATCTGCCTCATCACTCTCTTGAACACATCTCCTATGAGCAAGACAGATTACAGAGGGTTGAGACATCTTTGGCCAGTAAGTACTAATCAGAGTGGAAAGAAACAATCAAACATCTTTTTCTTTAGAGAAAAAAAAACCAAAACAAGACAACTGCAGCAAGCACTATGTAGGATACTGAAGAGTCTTTTGTCCTCATTTGTCCATTTAATGCTGTAGGCACATAAACATATCTATGTACTATCTATGTGGTCAAGCATGTTCACTGTCATGAGCATGCACAAAAGATAGAGCTAACAGCAGCAAGAGAAAGCAAATGCTTAGCTCCAGCATAATAAATAAAAATATCCAAACAGAAACAATGAAGACCTTTCAGCATATTAGTGCACACGTGCGTCTTCACTGCCACACGTATGCATACCACCCCTCCCACTAACAGAAATACCTCTCTTCCCTTTATGTCCCTTTCTTGCTCTTGTTCTTGGGATTGCACACACAGCTTAGCAAATGGCAATTTCAGACCAGAGCACCTCTCTTAAGGGCGATGTTTTACTCCCCAAAGCTGCTAAAATGTAACACATGCAAGAAGGGGTTCAGCTCACATGTGAACAGGGCGCTGACACTTGCATAAGGTGGTAGAAGAGATAAAGGGACTTTCCAGTCCTGCATAGCCCTGCAGTTACACACAAGAGGCTGGTGGTGTGGGAAGACTTGTCACTCAGGAATTATGCAGACTATGTCAGGTATCAGCAGAACAGTAGCATCAGCTTGCTCTGAGTTGGTCATCTAAGTGAAAGACCCGGCTGCTACAACTGCAGTAGGAAAGCAAACTTTGAGAGCACAGATTACTGAAGTTTAAAAACAGCCCTCCACATAAAGAAGCTGGTTTGGAGGCTGTCATCCTGTTCTTCAGACAGCTGTTCATGAACCAAATTTGGGAGCCTGCCTTGACTGTGCTGATCAGATCTGAATTAGCAACCTAAGGCTGCAAGGCCACTTACACAGGGATTTTTCCACAAGGATTCTTAAAATTAGATCACAAACAAAAAACGCAGCTTGGTTGTTCAAAAGCTGAAATTTGCTAAGGTCCTGAGGGCATTTTGGCAACTTCTCTCAAATATTATCTACCTCTCTGTGCTGCCAAATTTGAAGATAAACTTCTCTTCCATGAGCACCTTGATGTGAATACAAGCTTGGTAGTAAAACTGCAGTGTGCAGAACAGGTTGAACAGCTCAGCTCATCCTACCAAGGCCACTGGAACTGCTCAGGTCAGGGGTGGGAAGAAGCCAGAGGCTTCTGGTGATATGATGGAGGCTGCAGAGCTGGGGTAAGGAGATGCCCAGAGCTCAGCATTCAGATGACAAGAAGCTTGCTTGCGTCTCAGAGCTCTGCTATTTCACCAGGCAGTTCTTGTCCTCTACACTCACTAATGTTGTTTTCAAATTAAAGAGCACTTTAGTGTGTTCTGCATAACGAGGACCTCCCTTTATCAGAAGGGGGCATATGCCCTTCTGCTTTACTCAGGTTTTCCACACAACCCCCTTACATCTGTGATTTTAGTGCTTGTTTTATGGCAGGAACTTAGGTGTTCTCTACATGTCTGTTCATCCTTCTGGAACTTTTAAGTCCTGGAAATGCCGAGAACTTAAAAAAGCTCTGGAAACATAATTCTTTACTGTATGATTCTCGTCTTTCACAATATACATTTTTCCCAGAAGCATCACACACTTTCCAGTTTCATACTATTTCTCCTCAAGTTCTATTGTGAACCTCTAATTTTTGTAGGTAATCAGGATTAACATGAAATTCATTAAGACTTTCGCTATTATAAATATGTAATCCAGAATGGTTTTCTTTTCCTTTCCAAATCTAACTCTCATTTCAAAATGAGTCATTCAAATCCAATTTCTGTAAGTTGCATTCCAAGTTCCTCATGCCTCTAGTATTGTTATCTAATGAAACTGCATTGGTTTTGCACCAAACCCAGATAGGAATATGTTAATAAACTTCACATACAAGCATTTCAGTTTTTAAATTCCTCTTTGTGTTCCTTTTAGCTTTTATGGTGACTATAATTCACTCTACATGAAAAGAAGATTATAATGGCCAGTTCACACAGTGGGACTTGCTCTGGCATGAGACAGCTTTGGAAATGATATGAGTACAGAGCAAGAGGCAGCTTTGAAGATGACATAAAAAAGTGAGGCTGTGTTAGAAGTAGCTGTATCTTCTTATTGGTAAATCCTACTCCGTTTTTCTTGATAAATGAAGGCTGTTTCTTTCTATCAAATTGTCACTGCACAACCAAACAGTGGCAGAGCAGCTGTGAAGCTTCCTCTGGTTATGCCCCCTGATTTGTCTAAATGTTTTTTAACAGCAAAGGAGGAGGAGATAAACATATTCAGATCTTTACATGTTCCCTAAACACATGTGTAATATCTATCCCCAAGACATATGCGCCCACTCACCTAACCCGCAACATCCAGAGAATGTGTCTTTATTCTCTCCACAGCCTGTTTTCTAAATAATGGAAGATTTAAAGTTTCTAATTTTTTCCTTTTCCTTGATGAAGGATTTTCACTTTCTTAACCCCCTGGGGAGGCAGAGTCACAGAAACAGCAGCAGGGCACTGTAAATCTTTGAAACTAATAATTATTAAACTCATAAATCTGTTTAATACATAGAACCTCCAAACATGCTGACTGGATAATATGAGAGAGAGAGAGAGATCCACACATAGCAAAAGGGCCTTGCCATCTTTCCAGACACAAGGCTGGAACTGTATTTCAGTGACAAGGCTTCATTTGCCAGAACAGTTACTGGGCAGGAGCCTTGGCAAACCTCGGGCTTCCAGCTTTTCATTCCACACTACCAGCAGCTCAGCTGGCATCCCTGGCAATGAGCCGCAAGCAGAAGGTGGGAACCAGAGCTCCTGAGTTGTTTCAATGACCACAACTCGACCCCCATGCCAAGCCTTTAGCAGTGTTGAGCCCCTGAATGGGAAACAAGGGAACTGCCATGCCCAAGGCAATAGCAGAGACACTTAACTCAGGGCTCTACACCAACTCTCTGCTGGAAGCTTGGATCAGATCTCTATGATAGTTACAAATCTGTATCTCTGCAAGGTAGGGTTAGATATTTTTTGGATGGTTTCCTGTTCCTTTCTTTAAAGCTTCGTCTCAATTCTGAATTTCCTGAATTTGCTGAGTACATTAGTGCACACTTGTGGGATGATACATATTGCAGTGTTTTACTCTTAAATTACTGATATATAATCTGACCTTCAGCTCCATTTTAGCACAGACCTGCCCTGTGATTATGATTCTGAATGTAGATTCATATTTTGCTTCTGAAGACTGCCTCTTGCTATTTGCAATAAAGGGAAATGTCCAGATTGTGAGATTCTCTAAGCAGAGCTGCACTTAGAAAAGAAGAAAGCTACCCATGGGATTTCAGTAAATATTTAGAAAAAAAAAAGTCTAGAAATGTGACAGTGAGGTATAAGAGATCAAAATTCAAATATATCTGATGAAGAATTTAAGAAGACTGGACAAAACCACCTCCAGTGGTTTCCTCTAACTCAAAGTATTCTATGATTTATGAGGATGTATTTTGTTTTGGCCATTAAATAATCTGGTTTTGTTTATTTATGTATTTCTCTGCCTATCAGTCTTGCCATCTTAGCAGATAGAAACCAATCAAATGTCCCATGTTGCTCTGAATGCCACCACTGGAGAAGCTGTAGATGGTGTGGCCTGGGTGCTCATCCTGTCTGTAATGGAAACATTCTGACTGCAACTGCTGCACTTTGAACGTGCACATCAAACACAGTGAGTGACAGGTTGAGAAAATGAAACAATCGTTGTAGGATTTTTTTCTAAGAAAATATGAAAGTGAAATGTGGTGGACAGGTCCAAGGAGACTGAATTTAATCTGCTTTTGAAGTTTATTGTGGATAACAAGAAAAAATGTTAAAAGGATTTTTGGATGGATCTCCTTCCATTTGCAGACTAATGGAATTTGCTGAAACAAGACCACCAGCTGTTTTGCTTACAATAGTTTGCACTAGATTTCAATATATTAATTTCCTTCTTCTAGGCGCTGACACTAATCCACACTGAAGATGGGCCTTGTCCAGTGCTCCATATGCAAACACCCCTTTGCCCTAATGGTACTCAAAATTAGAAGTTACATTTTTCAATATGGAAAGTTTGCTGAATCAAATACTCCTTCAAATCAAGTACTGCTGCCTTCTAAGTGGGTGTAATGAAATCTTGATTAGAATTGTGTGACCTGGAATCCTGAAAAATAAATCATGCATTTCCTGTGTAGGAAGGGGAAGATAAGAAATATTTTTGATTTTATTTTTTTTTAAAAGCATGTCTAATGTCTATTTTAAGCAAGCATTTCTTGGAAGTTTGAGAATGTTCAGTTCATTCTTTCCAAACTATCCATTATTTATCAGTTAGTTTCCTGAGAACACAAATCTTACACAATCTTGCTGTATGTGTAAGTACATGTTTGTCGACATCTCCCCATTAATAATGGTGTGATTTATTAATATTTATTATGATACCATAAATGACATTTTGTTGAGTAGTTATAAGTCATTGCCAATGTCAACCAAATTCAACAGATATAAGACCTTAAAGATACTCAAATCTAGTTTTAGCAAAAACTGGTTCTGCCAATTCTGCACAGTTTTGCACATAATTACTTTGCATTGTTCATACATCTCTCTTTTCTGATTCAAGTCCAGATTGTCCATGAAAACACCTAGGGATGGGTCTGTCTCCGAGCTGGCTTCCCAGCAAGCTGTGAGCAAAACCCCCAGAGTGTGCGACCGGAGCCTTCAGTTTAGGTTCCATTTCTGTCACACCTCACTTGCAGCACCACAGATGCACAGAGTCATTTAGATTGGAAAAGATCTTTAAGATTGAGTCCAACCATTAGAACAGCACTGCCAAATCCACCATTAAACCACGTCCCCAAGTCCCACATCTTCGCATCTTTTAAATACCTCCAGGGATGGTGACTCCACCACTGCCCTGGGCAGCCTGTTCCAATGCTCGACAACCCTTTCAGTGAAGAAATTTTTCCTGATATTCAATTGAAACCGCCCTTAGCACAACTTGAGGCCATAACCACGTTGTAACCGGGACCGTGGGCACAGTGTTTCTTGGTGTGATGGGCGGCAAGTCCGAACTCCCAGCCCCCCGCGGGTACCTCGGAGCCTACTGGAGCGAGGGCGCTGGAGATGCTCGTTTTGCACATCAAGATGCTGCCACCCTATGGCCAGAGAGGACGAGCGGCGCCCGCCCAGATCGCCGGACTTCCATTTGCAAGCTGCCAGAGACTCTCCTGGGTTTTCTTCGCACACACAGGAGGCCTTGAATTTACACTAACAGTGACGGAAATCCCATGCACTCTTTCCCCCATTACTGCACTTTCTAGTGAGCACAAGGATCTTCGAATACCATCCTCCCCACATTGTTATGTACTCATCACACAGTAAGTTATTGTTATTGCTTCCAACTCTGTCCCTTCCACGCATCCTGGCCAGTAAAACTTCCACTGCTATGTCACATACATATTAAATATCCATCTCTGTGATCCACGCATGATCGATCTCCCCATCCCATATTACAGTCATGATTAACCTTCTCCCACTACGTCACATATTCAATACACCTCCTTTGCTTCCTTCACTCAGACAAAATGAATCTCCTTAGCATTGTCAATAATAATTTTCTTTATATCCTGCATAACAACATGAGGCAACCTGACAGAGCACTCGGGCAATAATTCAATCTTAGCCTCCCACCGACGTTCATTAAACTGAATATAACTTCACCAGAGCTGCCATTGAATTATACCCTCATATCCTTGTGGGAATTGTATATTATTCCCTGGGGAATAGCAGGAATGCGGTTGAAGATGAAATAATTTGTTTTAAAAACCCCAGGATTGTATCTGATAGCACATTATTTCTTCATCTTGTTACTTACTTTGCATATTAGTAATTAGCAGAGGTTATTTGCTCCATTCCCCCCACCTTTTTGTTTCATTTCATGTCTGATAACATTAATCCATGTGAGATAAGATGCTGGAAGATTTTAATACAGCTGAAATGACTGAGATCTTCACTAGACACAGGAAAACCCTATGAAATTCAAATTCATTTTGGCAAACAATAAAATACTCCTCACCACTCCCCCCTGAATTTTGGCATCTGTCCCTTCCCCTTGAGAACAAGCCTCCCCTGGCCCTACCGTGCAGTTGGATAGGGCAAAGCTCAGGTGGTCTCTGCACAAACACTGCAGTTGCTGCTCCTACTGCTGCATCTCCAGCCCAAATTTCTCTGGTTTGCTTTTGAAGAGAGTCTTATGATTCACCCAACCCTAATGATAAGCACAAGATTTTTCCCAGTCCACAGTGATGGCTTTGGAATTTGGCTTTTGGCAGTTGTGATGGCTTTGGAAGCTATTCTGTGATGCCACTGTGGTGGGGATGGGGAGAGTTTGTGATGTACCACAGAGCTTGTACCAGTACACAGTGAAAAGAAAACCAAGAAATGCAACTGCAGTTGTCTTCCTGCCTTGTGCTGCTTCCTCTGATCTCCCTGGCCTTTGAGGAGTTTCCTTTAGCCAGCATACATTACTCTGTTTTCTACAGTGGTTCTATGTTGCCTTCAGCAAGATGGCCACTGGTCACAAAGCAGCCAAGAGCACTCTCAAATGTGAGAGCTGGCACGAGCTCTGATGACAGAACTGCCTCCCAATCTCCACCACAGCAGACAGGGCTAAAGAGCCTGTCGGTAGCTCTGCCGGGCCATGAGCAGCAACCGCCAGGCTCTGCCTTTCGTTTCCTTTTCATGGGCTGTCTGTTCCTGTCATGTTTGGGGACAGAGCCCAAACATTCTACCCCCACGTCACTCTCCTGCTCCTGCACAAGTTGCCTGCTGTTAAACCTTATCCTGCTGAATACCATGTGTTTTATATTAATTACATGTCCAAGCCCCATGAAAGTCATTGAAATTTAATGAGATGCAGGGATGGAACCACTGAGCCAATGGCATTCATTAAGGGTTGCCATGGAGATCAGTTTGCCAGGCTTGACCCACATTAAGTGCCACTGGTCACCTCCCAAACAGACAAAAACATGGAATTTAAAAAAAAATTTGCAGCCAATTCCTGAGGGGTCTGAGCACTATGGGCTCTGACGGCCTTTAGTCAGAGCAGCTGGGGCTGAGCCGAGCTCAGCACATGGCCCGTGGCCCTGTCAGGGAATGGAGCTATAACAGAACTCTGAAGGTGCTCCTGAGCGGCACCTGCAGAGAGGAGAAACAGCCCCACCAGCTCACTGACACAAAGAGGCCAGTGAGCTCTTTCCAATTCCCTTCCACCCCTTACAAGTGGTGCAGCTGAACAGAGCTATCACTTGAAATGCATTTTGTGCTGTTTCCAAAATGATGCTATTCCCAGCAAATATCAATATTGCGGCTCTAAGGAGATGGGGTGAGAGATGGAAAAGGTGGGGGCATGGGTAGAGAAAAGAGGTTCTAATTCAACATGAAAGTACTAAGATGGAGAAATTTTAAAAGAGAAAGCTTCAATGAGAGCAAAGGATGGCCTGTACTGGGGTAGAGAAGAGCTCCTATTACTTCCTGGCTCAGCCAGAGTCTCTGCACAGCCTTGGCCAAATTGCTTACTTTCCATCTCCCCCATTCCCTCTCTGCAAAATCAGGGTCACAATATGTCCTTCTTCCCTATTCTGGTCTAGCGAGATAGAGACCAAATCAAAGTCCTGCCCGTGTGCTTTTCTAGTGCCTAGTGAATGGGGCAGCATGACCTCCGACAGCTCTTTGTAGTCTCTCAGTATAAATAATAATATTAAAACTGAATTAATTAACCAGCTCACCAATCTGCCTACTTTCCAGCCCACCAGTAATCTGTAAGAATCAGACTAAGATGCAGCTTCAGGAGTGGCTGGGTGGCAGTGGGGGCCCAGGGGAAGGCAGAAGGCTGGCTGTGCAGTAGTACATACACAGCTCTGACACTCAGGCAGTGTCTTTATCTCTCAGGTTAATCAGGTCCCACTGCAGAACAGACCCTTACACAGAACTTGCTGCAGGTAATAGAGAATAATACAGAGCAGCAGCAGAGCTGCCTCTGATTTCCAAAATATTTTAATATTTTCTTTTTCATCCTTAGTCCAAGTACATATCAGCAAACACATGCAACTGTCACATCCCTAGTTCTAGAAAGGAATCTACAAGAACATGATAGTTTAAGCCAGGTCTCAGTGAAATGAAAAGCACCCTCATAACAAAGGCAAAAATATAAGTTACAATTTATAAGGCAACTAACCCCTAAGCGCAGAGGCCATCCTTTGAAGCGCAACTCAAAAACCAGAAAGAAATTGCAACAAACTTATCTAAGTACATCTGGTTCACCTAACCCATCTGCAGCCCTGGGAAAGAACCCCATTGCCAAAAATGGCTGAAACCTTATCCTCACAGCCTACGGGGGTTCAGATAATTATATCTGACATGAAAACTTGTAGCACATACAGAAAACTGGAGGGGGAAGAAAAGGTCAACTGTATAAAGATGCAATCACTGTGGAAGGGGCCAAGTTACAGCATGGTGAGCTGTTTAAACAGCCAAGATAAATAAGATACAATTAGGGTTACATTGGCTCACCCTTTTTAGATCCCATATGTGGGTGTATGAACCTTGGAAAAAAAGGGCCAAGTTATCAGGACTTGCTGCTTATTTAACTTGGCCCATTTCAAGGCTCAGCCTGTTCTAACTTCATCCCATTTTTTGCAGCAAACAACCCATTTCCAGTATTTTTGTACTTGTCAAGTGTTTTCGGATCACATCTCTCTTCTTTTTATTGTTTTCTTTAAAAAGAGAAAAGTGCTGAGAAAGGGAAGTGAATCTGAACTCTGGGACTCCTACACCAAAGTCAGCAAACCTTATCCCTTTGTGCCAGCCAGCCTAGGGTCTTTGGTCAAAAATGAAAGCAGAAGAATTTCCAGCATGTTTAATTACCAACCACAGGGAGCCTGGTACAGCCCCACAAATGGAGTAATGTATTGAAACTAGCAAAGAAAAGTCAGCTGAAAATATTTTGTCGACGGGCCATCGAGTTGAAGCCTACTTCTGGAAGGATGCAGAATTTCCTGGGAACATGATGTTGGCAATCAAAGACTGACTCCTGCAGAGTTCCTCAGACTCAAGCCTTGGGATCAGCATTCCCCAGCCTCTGCAGAGGTTCAGAGACTAATCTAAGTGTTTTACATGGCTACCACACCGAAAGGGGCTTCACCGAAAGGGGAATTACCACAAGGTTAATTCAGAGCACTTGTTACAGGTCTGCCCTCCTCAACACACATTAGAAACTGTTAGAAACTCTAGTTATAAGTTTATGTAGCTGTTACTAATCCATGTATTTGAGATGCTTCCTACTATCATAGTACTACCAATACCACCTCTGAAACAGACAGGAGGCTGATCCCATTGCCTGCTTTAGCCCCTACGTGCCACTCCTCTGATGCATTTCTGCAAATATTCAAAGTGTCCTCATACCCACGTAAAAGAGTACCTGGTTACGTGACTGTGGGAGAACCAGCAGGGTTCATTAATTTATACAGATAGCTCTGTTTCATGGCAGAGCAGGTCTGACTCTTTCTCCAACATTCACTGTCACCTGTTCCACTCCATGGAAACTTGCTCTTTCATCAGGTTTTTGTCTCTGCGCCTAATTTTAAGATGCTGCCTGGTGATTGAGTGTTTTGCTCAGCCTATAAAAATGTGTTGGTTTAGCACAGTGGTGTTTCTTCCATGTGAAGGGCAAAATTCTCATCCCTTGCGAACCAATGCACTCCCATGAGAGTCTGTGCTCAGTAAAGCACAGAGACTAAAGACAGGCAAGCTGGGAAAGGCTCCTGGAGTTCTTCAGAGGGCATTGGCTGTCATACTCTCTGTGAGAGCCTTAGCCTGGGACTATAGCTAGATACACACAGCCACAAGATTCCTCTGTACA
Organism: Entomyzon cyanotis; assembly: GCA_024500445.1. Taxonomy (NCBI): domain Eukaryota; kingdom Metazoa; phylum Chordata; class Aves; order Passeriformes; family Meliphagidae; genus Entomyzon; species Entomyzon cyanotis. The sequence goes on from JAKEPQ010000852.1 coordinate 8,157,270, forward strand.
TGGCACATCTTATGGGCTCACTCAGTTCATCTCACAGACCAGCAAGACAAAAACGCCCATGAGTTTTTAATGGCAGTGCCAGGTTCAAGTGGTAGATAAACCAGATATTGCCTATTTGCTGGGAGGGGAAAAACAGAGCTAAGGGAGCTGAAAAGATCTGAGGCAGAGGGTAGTGAAGAGTGAGCCCTTCAGGGCCATCTGGCCCTAACAGCAGCACCAACCTCCCCCTCCCTCCCACTGCACACTCCCCTCCTCCTTCTCTGGCAAAAAGGCCTGCTCCTTCCAGTTGTTGGGAGGGGGAAATGCCATATGGGCTTGTGGCTGGGAGACTGGAGGGACATCCAGTATAGCAGAGATGAAGGTGGAGCTAAAGCCAAGTATCCTGGGAAAAATTTATAATCCCCACCTCCTTGCCTCCTCTGCCAGTTATTTAGGAACCAACATCTCTGCCCTGTCTTATTGAACAATAAAGACCTACCCTATTGCAAGCTGTCCCTGCCCCGTGCCAGACAGGCATTTTTCTTCTGTTATGTTCCCCTCTTCTGCCCAGCACTCCCCAGAGCCATCAGCACAGAGATGCGGCTCAGACCAACCAGAACAGAAGTACCCAGAGGATGAACCCAGCCATGCAGCACCTCTTCCACTCTCCATTCATCAATGTCAAGCTGCAATAATTGAACATTTGCATCCCCAATTTCACACAGCCCCATGTCCCTGCAAATTAGCAGTCCACCTATATATATTTACAGACACACGTGTCTGCATAGATAGGGGAGCAGAAGAATGCAAGTTTTCTATCCTGCTGGTGCATGACAAAAAGCTCTGGCTCTGAGGCTGGCCAGCAATACTAGGCTTTATTCCTTCTGTTCGTCCATCCCATCTCACAGTATAACACACCCACATGGTGCTACTGCTGTTGTTTGGAGTTTCTTCTGTTTGTTCGCATCATTTACACTTTTATCTCCTTCCCCTGTGAGCCCTCATGGAGGTGTCTTCCTTTAGTATGCAGGCCTGGTTGGCCAGTTGCCATAGCAATCCATTGCAGTCCTCATAATATTGCGGGAAGCAAGATCAAAAAGGCAGGATTGTAATAAAGAAAAAAAAAAAAAGAGAGAGAGGGAAAGAAGAAGGAGGTATCTTTCCCACTCTTCTTCTGCTCTGCACAGAGGCATTTTACAAGAGCCCATCATTTTAGGACTGGAGTGAAAGATGAATAGAGTTTCAATAGCCACACTGCCAAAAAGCCAGATAACCACAGGGAAGAAGCCAGGAACACTCATTTAGAAGGGTGGCAGCATGCTCAGCATGCACACAGCCTCCATTCCCTACAATACTTTATACACTACTTTTTCTCTCTCTGTTAAATTCTGTACTATTTGCCTAGCGACACAACTCATTGCTCTAATGACAGCCAATGCCTGAACCTGGAGTTTGCAAAGGCTGACACTGGCCCTCAATGACTGGAAGCCAAGTGAAACAACCTTTCCCCTTTATTTGACTACAGCCATTGCATTTGCTGTTTTTCTTGGATATATTAGAGATGACCATTTGAGTTCAGTCTATTCTGTTGTACAAATAACTATTAATCCAGACCTTTACACAATGGCCTCCAAAGTGGTTCACAGATACAGCAGCCAAATGTCTGCCATGAAAAGCTGAGTCCCAGACAAACAAGCCTGTGCTATGAAGGAGTACAGCACAAGAATGCAACAAATAGACACCAAAACATCCGACTTGACAACAGTTCCAAAACAAAGATTAGTGTGCCTGGTCTTGGGGATGCTGCAGCTCATGCTTATGTCAGCACAAAAGCTATATCAGTGCTGTTTAGTGTCTGCTCCAGCATTTGCTCCTAACCACAAGTGTGCCATGGATTTGTGAGGTTATAGGTACCTAGATAAAAGGAAAATGCAGCCAGTGTTACCTGAAAAACAGTCCTGGAGTCATCATCAAGACCAAGCTCTCAGCCCTGCCTCCCCTAAGCCCAAAGCCACCACCCATGTCTTCCCTCACATTTCTCCTCCATTTCAAACATTCTGATTTACCTACAAAAAATGAAAAGGAGACTTTTTTTTTTAATTTCACATTTTATGAGCAGCTTTAGGAAGCAAGGAGATGAAGAATCCATCCCCAGTGGAAAACACGTGGCTAACGGGTAGATTTAATTTATATGACGTGCACGGCTCTCTTGTAAGCCCTGCTTGGCATATTAAACTGGTGTCTTACACCTCCTTCCAGTGCCAGAAATATTCATTTCCCACATCATGAAGACCCATCCATGAATAATAATATTAATAATTAAGCACCTGACTCTAGGGCTATACTTTGAGCATCATAACACTCTAATCATTTGCTTATCCCATGATAATTACACTCCTCCATCCTATTTGTATGCTCTGCCTTATTGGTTAACTATTTATTTGCTAGGGTGTTTCGTGAGACCCCACCCGAGTTTTCAGAGCCCAAGTTTCACCTTCCTAGCAAACTGATGAAGTATGTGCTCAGTTTTAGCAGCAGTATTCCCAAAGACAGCAATCCCAAGGCTCTGCTGATGACCTCATTTTCGCCAGGCTCACTAAGAGGGGTGGCTCAGCAATACAGGGCAGTATGGATGTCCCAGAAACCCGTGCTGGCACAAAGCCACACTCATTCCATCTCTTCAGGAAAGAAGTAACCAAAGCAGTGGGAAGGGAGGAGGATGAATCTCTGTCACATAGAGCCAGGCAGATAATTCCAGCTAAGCTTGCTCAGCACTAGTGAAGAACTACAAGAAAGACAGCTGTGTTAGGATGTCATTCTGCCTGGACCAATTAGGTTTTCTGAGAAGCACAGTCTCTCCTGCACAGGCTCACCTGAAGCGGCCATTAGGGGTTGTTTGGCTCAGTGCTGGTTTTTTCAAGCCCATTACTGTAAAAATTATGGTCCCAGTTCTGCCATTTTTCCCATGGCATGTATAAATTAACTTGCTACTGCACTGATTTCAACTAAAAATACTGTTACATGCAACTCAAAAAAAGGCTTACTGCCTGCTTTCACACACACTCGCCATGGTACTTACCTTTCACGTTTTCCCCACCAAAGCCTGCAACTGCAGCACAAACATCTAAGATTCTTGATCATCTCCTTATCCATGACATTCCTGCAAATGCCTGCCACTAATTTGTCCCATAGAGATAAAAACCTCTGGTCAGGCGAAGATTTCCCATTACATGTAATCTCACAGCATATAATGTATCATTTCTGAAAGTGCTTCAGAAAGAGAGAAGGTTCATAAAAAGACAGTGGATGGAAGTTTGTGAGGCCATCAATAAGAAAACAACAGCAGAAAAAGAAAAAAAAAAAGAGAAATAATAACTAGTACTTTAAGAGCTGAATATATCAAAAAGTTTAAGGTCAGCAAAGAGGGCTTACGAAAATAACATGAAAGCAGCAAGACTGCAAAAAAAGGTCTGTTAAGACAAAAAGACTAGGGTGTCATAAAAGATATCTAGCGCTGGAAAAAACTACTTTTGTAATTGTTTCCAACTCCACACAACAAACACAAAACCCAGAAACACTGACTTTTATGGCCGAAGTAAATCACAGATTGGTGCTCAGGCTTGTTTCTTTTGTCTGTTAAATAAAGTACCAAAAGTACCAAAAGAAACCTATTTCTTGCTGATATCTCAAAAGCAGGGAGCAAGAACACATACTCCAAAGATGATGGGATTCTACATGCTTACTTGGGTAGAACTTAATTTATCAAAGAGTTACTTGTTACATATGGATGAAGACAAGTCAGATCCTGCAAACTTCAGTGATATAAAAAATGTCTTCTGTGAAGTCTGTTGAAATCAAGAACAGCCAAAACCACTGGATGCCAGAGTAGGATGATGCATTTGAGCAGACCATGCTTTGGCCAGCAATGAAACAAAGCAAGCAATGGAAGAAAAGCTGATTTTTCAAGAAGACACGAAAATAAGAAAGGCTAGTTTTATAAAACCGTGACATATCAGACTCCAGCACTGACACTAACAGACAAGTATCAGAGCAACTTCTCATCAGGTTTTAGTGCCTTGAGGTACTAACATATACAGAAATTATTAGCCCTGTTCATTGGTGTCATGCAGAGCACATTAGGTTTTATGAAGGAAGCAAATGCCCATATAGCTTGTGGTTCCCCACATCTCTAAAAGCAAGTCACACAACTTTGCCTGGGGCTCAGTGTGCGCTGGAAAGCTGCACGTCTTTGTTATGCCAAGATACCTACAAACCTCCCCAGCCAAACAGACCTTGTCTTCCAGGCATTCTATGCAGATTTCCCTATTCCTTTAGGGAAAATGGGACGGTCACCTCTTGCAGCACTACCTGAAGCACAGTGATATGCAGAGGCATGTTCCCCTTCTTTTTTTCCCCTTTGCAACACTGCTATGCCATCCCTCCCCTCTTTTTAGTCTAACAGCTGCACACGAAATGCCTGGAAGGACCTCACAGGGGCTGCAGTTTCACACAGAAGCAAAGCACCACCCATCAGCTGCAGGAAGTCAGAGCCCAGAGGCAGGAGCTGAACAGCTGCTCATTGGAAGCAGCTGATGGCAGAATCTTGGCTCCCTGCAGGGCAATCCTTCCTGGCTCTTCTTGAGCTCAGGCAGGATCCTCACCTCCTCCTGCCTCACTTGGAATACAGCCTACTAATAACCAATATTACTATACCTGCCTTTGTGCTATGACTTCTTACCACTGCAACCATACCAACTAAAAGTCATACAGTCTTAACCACAATTAGTTAAATCATTAAAATTTCAAGCCCTTCAAGTCAAAACTACTGAAAAAACTGACTCCCAACAAATAACCAGAAACAGATACTCTCAGTCATAGTTGTAACAGTGTAACATAGCCTTATCTGATGGTTTTTGCAAATACACTACACACCAGAATACTTGCAATACTTCCCGGAATACCTTACTTATCTGGAATATTTGCCAACAACTTGCCACAACTATTGACTTATAGTGTTTTTTGTTGAGGTTTATTGTCTGCCCAGTGTGACTAATTTGTACACCATATTCCTGGAGTTGCTGCTAACTAGACACCTGCCAGAACCAAAATCAGCCTTCATAGTAGCTATTGACCAGTTCAATGTGAATACTTCCATATGTCCATAACTCATGGAAGCATCTACAAGAGTATCCATTCCCCAGCATCTCTATCAACTAAACTGTGTTGGTCAGAGTAACCAGGGGAAGCCAGCAGAGGCAGTCAGAGATATCATAGAGATATGGGGATGATACTGTGATAATTCATACCAGATTATGTCATGAAACTGGGTCAGGGCAGTGAAAACCATCAACTACCCATCAGTGACTTTTGTCAGCAGCAGTTCAAGCTCTATCTGGCACAGGGCAGTGCCCTGCCAGTTATCTTGAGCTTTTTGTCTCATTCAAGCTCTGCACTAAAGCTATGCTTTACACTGTTTAAACACAAAACAACATATATTCACTTGCATAAATGATACACAAGCAGGCCTGCCCCACTGCATCCTGAAGAAGGCAAACCTGAACATAACCACAAGACTGGCACCTGAAAGCCATGAGGACCTGAGGCTAAAACCCAACTGTTGCTTTATACTTTTAATTGTCTGGCAATATTCATTCATTGCAACAGTCTGCTGTCTCATGTACACAAGACTGCAAGAGCTTCAGGGCAGAGGCCATCATCAGTTTTTGTATGTTTATACAGTGCCTACAACAACAATACAGTAGCAACCGGAAATCTAATAATTAAGTTATTATAGTAACAATGACAGAGGTGAGCAGCAGTGATTCCGGCTGTGTCAAAGCTACATAAATCCATTTAACACTCACACAGATATTCTAACCTCCCTGGCCTGTTACAGAGCCTAGCTCTTGAGAGCAGAAAATTGGGAGAGAAACTAATGCACTGATGGTTAGCAGTCCTAGTACACAGCTGCTAGTCAGGGTAATACAATGGATCAGTGAAGGAAGCAAACGAATCTGCATCAAAATCCCTACTCTGAATGCTGTGGGTTAAGTTCCTGTAGCATACAGAGTGGAGAGTTGAGTATGAGAAAAATGAATGGGATTTTCCTTTTATGAATGGAGGTAATAGAAACTCCTCAGATTTGCAAGCTAAGTCATCACCCCCATCATGGCCATTGCACAACAGCTTTCTATGATGTTAAAGCCTCAACAGCTCCTTGGGAGGCTCCTTCTATTTAGTTAAAAACAATAGCATAGGGCTCCACACAGCAGTCTTCCAGAACTGGAGTGAAAACACAATCAGTTTTCAGACCAAAAGTCAGTGAGGCAAACTCAGCCACATGGTTATCTCTGACTGTGACTGGTGCATCAACTCCATTAACAGAAGGTCCTTCAGTCTAAGGTACCACAAGCCTATGACCCCACAACTCTCAGTGGGACTCAGTCCAGAGAGGACAGACTCTGTAATCTGTCTGCTGATAATTTTTAAGCAGAGCACAGCCCAGATTCATAGATAATGCAGAGATGAGAAGAAAGCGTAAAAACTTACTTTTGTTGTTTCTGTTAGCTAATATTGTCAATAAAAGTAGTAATATGCTGTCTGTTATGCCAGAAATTCTATGAACATTTATGTCTGCATTTTAACAACAACTGTTCTGAAGTGATCATACTCTCAGTTAATGACAGGCACAACAGGTGGGTGGAACAGAAGGAGACAAGCAATGAATAAAATAAGAACATTTTGCATTCTAAGCAGTTACCACATTTCTCTACATCTCAAGAGTGAAGGCACCCTTACTGCAGGGCTCCTCTGTGGGACTTGTTCATCATTTGTATGGCAACACCTGCAGACATATTAGAGGACTGCTTGCTGCAATGCATGGCACCGCAAGAGATACAGACTCACACCCAGACAGGATAAGGTGTTTTAAAACAAACCAGATATGGCATCAAATACTGATCCCATTTGCACCTGACCTAAAAACTCCAAAGACTAAAGCCCTACCTACCTCATTAGGTACAGTCACACTATCCTGTTACTGTCTTCGGCTCTGAAATCTTAAAATTTCACCAGAGAGGTAGGGAATGAGGCATACAGTTGAGGAGTTAACTCAACAGAACAGATTAAATGTGTCTGGGAAAGACTTTGAGCCTCTTGTGTTCTAGCTCAGGGTTTTGCGAAGACACCACACAAAGGTAAGATCATACTATGCTTGTCTGCACTGTTTTTTCCAACCAGTCCAGCCTACATTTTGGCATTGAGTGCCTCTAGCAAATGGAAAAGGAGGCAAGCCCTCTCCTGTATGAAGCACCAGGGAACATTAAGTACCAGTTATCAGATTTGTGACTGTTGTTTTGATAGCTGGTCACCTATGGGAGGACCAGGTTCCCAGGAAGGATCAGCAGCTTATACAATCCTGAAATTCAAAGACCAAAAGATCACAAGGCTCAAAGAAAGACCCTCTCCTGAAGAGGTCAGATAGAGGGCCCGGTAGCCATCCAATTAAATTGTGGCACATTCATTATTTATGGAATCATTAGTAAGTCAGTGGCTGCTGGCCACCCTGGCCTACCACAGTGCAAACAGCCCCAAAGCAGGATGCAGCCAGATGCACACAACCCACATGCAGAAGTGTTTCTGGGCAGGTGACAAGACCCTGGACACAGGTTTAGCAGGGCCTTTGCTCATTCCTCTGTGAGCCTCAGCCTCCCACAGAGCCACCCACACTGCCAGTGGGTGCCAAGAGAGGCACTAATTCATGGCTCCTTCCAGTCAGAGAGGCAAAGCACTTAGCAGAGCTGCAGGACAACAGGGGAAAAGGCTGCTTCCCCTTGCAAGGATAAATTTGTCTGTTCCACACCCTTAACATGAGCCTCCCTGCAACATCTGCTTTGCAGGAGAATTGCAAGGTCAGGTGGAAGGTGTGAGAAGAAAATTGCCATTCCTCCTTGGAGGAACAAGCATGAAAATCCTGCAGCCATCCAGGGTGGCTGCAGGTGAAGCTGGCTTACCCCTGCCACTCAGAGCTGCTTTAGCAGCTGCGAATTTAACAAGAGAAGTATTAAAATAACCTCACTTATTTATAAAAGCAGGCAGGCTGAGTGACATTTCTATTACAGAGCACACGGCACTGGGAGATTCCCTGACGCTGCAGCAAACCAATGTAATCTGCATTACGATGCACTATTCTCTCTGCAGCACACACAAGCCATGCTCTCCCAGTATAACAGCAGGTCTGATTCTCATCCCCCTAGAGCTGGGGGAAGTTTTCTTATAGGCTTTGGTGGTAGTAAGATGAAGTCCTAAATCCATGAGTAACCACCAACGTTACTAGCATTCACTACAGCCTGTTCATCTTGTATAATCAGCATTATATATCGTGTGCATCATTCTGTCTCTGCAATCCTGCAGCATGCTGACAGCTTAGAAATGGGGGCATTCGTCTTCAGTTGTTGGATAAAACTGCATTAGAATATAATTTCCATTTTACACTGTATTTCTGAGATGCTCAGACACTTAAACATGGGCTCACTGAAGTGAATGAAAGCATCATGTTAGTCATTTAGACTCCTTCAAAAATCTTAGCAATGTATTGGAATCTCTTTTATAGATTCCTCTGCTGCCCACTACAAAGACTGCTGCTGTGAAGTATCGTGTGTATTAACAAACATAACAAAACAATGAGGTCAGATGCCCTTAATTACACCAGTTTAAATCCAGAGTTACTTTGATAAAATCAATTGGATTATTGATATTTACAATGGTATACTGGGGAGCAGAATTTGACCCTTAATCTCTCTCACATGGGTTGCTGCCCTGCAGCAAACTGCAGGTCCTAGTAATCTGTTCAGCTGTCATCAATGTAATCTGTAGCAACTGCTCTGCATCTAGCAAATTAGTATAATGATCTAACACCAAGCAGTAATAAACAATTAATGCTTACAGCCAAGGCATGCATTGTTCTCTATAGCGATATAACATGCACAGAATCTCTGCAGCATATTGCACAAACCAGCTGTACATATCAACAAAAGCATCAAAAGCAAGATCCTGTCCCTGCAATACCACCAGCTTCATTCTGCCTCTCAGCATTCACTGGGCCTGATTCTGCCTGCCTCATCCAAGGCATAGGCATGATGGAATGCTCACTTCTCTCTAGCTGGACAATCAGGGTTGCTCTGGAACACACTGGTACCCACGGCTGCAGAATCATGCACGCGAATGGAAACTGCGAAATGCGTTCATCTACCTTTTGTGCCCCTTTCTAGTAATGTCATTTACCAAACTTTCTGAAGTGTTCCTTGAATGTGCATAGGCTTCATCTGTACCAAAACTTCTTTTTACAAGGACTATAGATTTTGAAAGATAACACTTCCTTGCCTTTTTCTAAAGAAAAAAAAATCAAAAATGCCAGTCTTTTTCTTTTCACTGTGTCTCAAGAGAGAAAAAATTGTAAATCAAAGCCATAAAGAAAAAAAAAGTACATTCTAATAAAGACACTAAGCTCTACTCTAGATGTCTATGGCTTCTGACTGTGCTCATGCCAGTACAAAGATGGCAGCAGCATATGTTCAATCAGAACATACTTTAAAGCTATTCAGTACTACAGTAAAAAGGAATACATGGTGTAAGTCCTAATCCCAAAGACTGATGCTAAAATTGCCTCAGATGTCTCACAACTGGATATAGTCAGCTTTTACATATTAATTTGGCTGAAAAAGCCCCGCTTTTCTAGTATTCAAACTGCAAGCAAGATGCAGGGGGATGACTTTTATGCAGGTAGGTGGGCCCCTTTTTCATCCTGGACCTCTGCTGAGTTAAAGGTTCATAAACCACAGCAAGCTTGCCACTATCACTATTCAAAAATGATGCCATCTTAAAATAGTACAAAGGCAGATCTCAAAGAAAATAGCACTGTTTCCTTTCCTATAGTCAGCTGTGTATATGCCATTCTCATGTTACACAGATGGACTGAACAATGCTCTTATAGCCTTGTTGTTTATCTGCAGATACAAATGCTGTTCCTATATGTTGCTACTAGTTGGCTACAGTGCTTCCATTGTAACTGTCGCCTTTTCAGCCCTTACTCATAATAAATTACTTCCTAAATGAGCATATGTTCATTTAGCTTGTATGCAAGAGGCTTGTGCTTTGGAAGAAATCCTTCTCTAAGAGATTTAGGTGCTGGGAAAGGCCGCTCTGTGTCAGTGCCTATCTGTTTCACTAACTATTGCAGAAGAAAAGCTTCCAGATACTCAAGTATTTATCACAAAACACGAAAAACTAACATCAACATTCAAACAAGTTCAGAAAAATAATTTCCCCTTCAAGCATGTTCAGCTTTCCTTCCCATTCCAAATCCAACGCAATGGAGTGCCAGGTGTGAGGGCTACAGGCAGTGCAGTACAGCTCCACCTGCATGAACAGAAGTGCCTTCACCTCACTTCCAAATTACTGAAATTCTGTTCAGCAGCTCAGGATTTCATGCACTCTGTGATTTCAGTGCTTCATAAACTGGATGGTTTTTGCTTGTTTTCCTTTTCGTTAAGCAATCCCTTGCAAAGAGGTAAGCATGTGGAGCTTCACAGCAGGTAAATAACAGACCAGTCTGCTCAGAGGAGAAGCTCCTTCCTAGCAGGCACAAGTCAGAGGTTTATGCCTTGACATACAGGGTTCTTGTGGCTTTATCATTCTATTTCCTTTCATGCTTTTTTATCCAGCTGTTGATCTTCTCAGCATTTAAAGACAATGAGCAGGTCTCAAGATCATGGATGTGGCTTCACTGTTCAATTGATTTCCACAGGGAATTTGATGCCCACCTTGTTTTTTCTGCCTTAGAAAATTTTCCTCTTTACTTCTTTGGATCCTGCTGAACCCCTTGCCTAGTGCTACCTTTTGTCAAGATGTTCTGCAGCTTGTGACTCTAGAACTGCTTTCTTTAGCTGTTTTAAAAATGTTACCTTTCAAAGACAACAGCTATAATCCACTATCTCCTTCCTCTTCTACTGTAAAATGAAGAGGGGAGTTCCTCACCATCATCATACTAGTCCTCATTTCACATGCTTCTGGAATTTTTAAAAAATTCTCTGGAATTGAAATAATTCTCCATTATTGCCCCCCTCTCCAACTTAAATAATCTTCTTCTGTGTAAGCTGCCTCATGTTTCTAAGAATAATCATTTCTCCCTGAACACTTTTTACTTTTATAAGGCTTTTATGAACACAGAATGCCTGAGAACAGACCCAGAACCTCACATGAAGGCTGGAGAGGAAATGTCCAGATCTTAACCAGGAGCAGCTCTGGCTGCTGAGACTGCTGACAGTCTACATCAACAGTTATCAACCTTTTCCAGGTTGCAGATGCTAAAAATTTCCCATTGGCTGTCTTGTGCTTTTTATAACAAATCTAAGCACACTGTCAACAGGCTCATTTTCCTTTTGGTGCTTTCAGAAGAACCTCTGGGAGCCTCCAGACCACAGATTATAAATCATTAAATCAACTGCCTTAAAAAGAGGTGCAAATTTTTCATTCAGCTCAACAAGGTGTTAACAGTACAGTGCAGCAACAGCAATGTAGGTGTCAGCACTCCCAACCAGCCTGACAGAATGATGACCAACAGAGACATCAGATAATTTTGCCATTGTGCAAGGATTTGGAGAACACAGCTGGTGTCAACATCTGTATTTTTCAGCCCAGCCTCTGACACTGGAGTCCTAATTCAAAGCAAGTTTAGTGAAATTCTGCTTCTCTTCCTATGTCCCTGATTAGCATTAATATATGTAAATTTTTATGCAAATTTATGACATTTAAAGGTAAAAACTCTACTCTATATAATAATTACATACACTTTTTAAAAAGGATTTTAAAGATATATAATTATGAGATAAAAGAGTGCATATAACTATTATACTTAAACGTCCTACATAAGTTAAAATGGGTATTGTAACTAAGATAAGAAAGGCTTTATCTTCTAAAGTTCTGATTCAGCAAGACATTTAAGCATGTAAGTAATTTTAAACATATAAATAAAACTGTTTGAGAAATACTGATTTATTTTCTAAAGAAATTTTTGGGGAGTTTTTCATTTCCATTAAAATAGTTTATTTCGTTAATTATAAATCAGATGTTTAAAGAAACTGTTTTCAAAATGATAAAATTTCATTGCCCAATTTTTTTTTTTAATTTTTGCCTTCAAAAGGGAAGAGACAGATCAGAAAGTTTCAGTGAATAAAAATTCAGCACAAAATTATATATTTTTCCATTTTTCCCCTGCAAGCTCTGCTGTAAACGTGAAGCTTAACTATGCTTAAATGCTCTGCTGAAACAAAGGCTGGATGGGTTTCCTCATATCAGCATCTTCGGGCTGGTCCCCGCGGTCTCTGCTTTGACACTGCAGGCTGGCTCCCGGTCTGCAGCACCGCATCCCCAAGGCACTCGGGAATTGCCGAGGGCTGCAGCCCAGCCCCTGCGCGGGGTCCCAGCTGCTGTTCCCCTGCAATTCATTTGTGCCTGACCTAACCCGCGCTGCGGCGCAGGGCTCGCTCCCTTCACCGCGGTGTGCCGGGAGCCAATGCCCCGTGCTCCATGTCACACACACGCGGGGGGGCACACCAGGCCCCAGCCCAGCTGCAGATAACTTATATTTGCCTTAAAGTATCGGTAAATCCATGGACAAATCATCAAGTAATATCTTAACAAGAAGACAAAGAGGTGCTAACGGAGATGGAGAGTGTGACCAGCCTTGCTCCCATCGGCCACGATGGGCCTCTGTCTTTATCGGGCGCCAGAACTGGGGCACCAGGCAGCCACAGAGCCATCAGGCTGCAGAGACTGCAGTCAGGTCGCTCGTCTTCCCTTCCTGGATTAACACCTACCAGGCTGCTCAGCTTTGCTTTAAACTTGAACAGAGAATTGGGCAATCCTCTCCTCGAGAAGCAGCTAGGGAAGGAATATTAAAAATGTATACAAAATTAATCCAGGTCAGTGACAACCTGAGGGGGGGGGGGGGGAGGGAGAAGGATTTATTCATTTTCATGACAATAGCCATAGAGAAAAGAAATGCTCTCTTGCCTCTCCCCAGGGACTTGAATTGAATTCCCAGGGCTGCCAATCAGATCAAGAATTTAACACCATTTATTCTGTGGGGAGCCTGTCTGGAGCCAGTGTGTCAGCATCTGGATGATGCCCTGAGCCTACACAAGCAGAGCAGTCAGAATCATGGATCTGCATGGCTTGCCATGCAGTGAGAGATTCTGGATGCATGCACAGAGAAAGTTTCTCTCTCATTTATGGCAACATAAAGCTGGAGAGTCAGGGAAGCCCTTATTATTTAATTAAAAGTCAAATGGTAGAACACAAGTTTCAGACCAGAAATCATTCGTATTTCTGTAGGTGCCACTCCCACAAACCAGGATCTTGACTTAGGGTCAATGACTAGCAACAGACTGCTTTAAGTGGTTGCCATTTGGGATAGTGGTTTTGCACCAATGTGGGCAGGAAAGTGACCCAACATATTCGAGGCTGCCATTTCTTCTGGGACAGTTTGCAAAGAGTTAAACTGCAGCTTATGTGACTTTTAGCTGCTGTTTGCAAAATTAATTCATGTTTCAGGCTGTAGAGAACCATGAACCACTCAGAGTGCCATGGGGATGATAAGCTCTTAGGTCAATTACTGCACAGATGTGCCCCAGTTTGGCTGCCTCTCATTTTAGTGATAATGCTACATATATATTTCTATATATTTAGCCTATACTGGTTTGTTGCAGAGAAAGCTGTAACCTACAATCCCAATATCCCCAAGTTTGTATATTTATTATACAAAGTTTGCATGGCTGTTTCTACAGAAAAAAAAATAGGACCATATGGGTATTTCTGTCACTAGCAGTTCAGTATTTCCCCCACTGTAGTTTCATTTCTTCCACTGTGGTTAAATGCTCAACAAGAAAAAAATAACAGTGCGAAGGATGCCAAGTCTCCTTTTGTTCTCTCCTGGAGCATTTCTAGCTGTGGCATTTTCAGATGTTGTTCAAAGCATGGCACAGCTTTTGCAAGACAGCATATTCTACCAGAAATCCTGGAAAGGCTTCCTGCCAGTAGGAGACTGTTCCAAATTTCCTCAAAAACTGAAGAGCTGAGGGAAAGGATCTCCCACTGCAAACATGAGACCTAGTCTTGGATTGGAAAACACTGCAACAGAATTTCAGGAGACAGTTGGTTATCAAGAGCTGGCAAATACAGCCTGCAGTGAATGACACAGAAGTATCATGTGCAAAGGTAGCACTGGTGTTTCCTCATCTTTCCAGTTCATCATCACTGAACCAGCATATAAGAAGACTTCATATTCCATCTGGTGTAGGAGAATTTTCAGCTACTACCAATGACCCCAATGAGTAGTACTAGTGATGAGAATGGATGCCATAACTTATGTTGCTTACCTCGCTATATTAAGCTCAAATTATTTTGATAACATCTATAAATGGGTGCAAGCCATCCATTGAGAAATTCTCATTCTTCTTTTTTAAGGAAAGAATGTTTCTGTATAGAAATTAAGAGTTGGAGGGGCAATGTTTCCTTGAGAGCACCATGGAAAAGATTATGCAAATAACTGCCAGAAAGGCAGGCTGTATTTTGCTGCAACTTACAGACCGATCCAAACTGAGAACTCTGTATTATTGTTATTCACCCATTTAAGGTCCTATTTTCACTTCAGTTTCCATAGAAACCTGTTGTCCTAAATCTGTAGCACTTATAGCCTTTTAGTGTCATGGGTTCTTTCTTTACAGCTCTAATTACACCATCATCCACAAGGGGAAATGGCTGGGATGCTTTTCCCACCACAGAAACATTCAGGAAGTGCTGCTCTGTAGACAGAGGGAATATAAAACCTAATCATAAACCTTCAGACATCGTCCTTTTTGGACAATTCCCCTATGTCACAGCTGTATGTTTTATTGTTTGGATTTTGAACATGGGCCATGGCAGAAATAAGAATGGAATTTGCAGGAAAAAAAAACTGGGTTTTTGCCTTTTCTCTGTCTTTTCTGGTTTATGGTAAAGAACAATTATATACAACTGAAGAAAATGGAAGAAATACTTGTAAATTAACCACACTGGTGTCACATGGATATTAAATACATAAGGTTGAACAAAGCTGTCAAGGCATATGGTCCAGAAAGACCTCCCACTGCCAAAGGAATGAAGCTCGTGCCCTTTTATTAATTTACTTCAGCTCTCAGGTCTGCATACAATTTTCTTCTCAGCATATGAGGGGTTAAGGTTCCCACCTATGCATTCCAGATAGACTCAATAAGACTTTTTCAGTGTGCTAATATAAAACACACAGAGACCTTTGTCTTCCTGCATGCTGGTAAAATGCCTGTTGTGCTATGCAGATTATTATTGTTATTATTATTTCTGGCACTGTCACTTCTAGCTATGGTGCTTCAAAGCAATGATATTAAAAACATAAAGGCAGGCAGCCCTTTGGAAATAAGGAATTGCAACAGCAATGCAAAGAACTTTTTATAGCACCCCTTATTGAAACATCTGGAGGAAGTATCATCTAATGGTTTGTGAAGACAGCTAAAGAGCCAGAACTCCTATGTTCTGTTTCTAGGTCTGTCACTGTCACTGACTTCCCATAACCTTGGGCAGGTACCTTAAAAGTTATATAAAACTGGTATCTACCCAACCTTGCTTCTTTATGAGAGGCAAAGAAGTAATCTAAGATTTGCGGAAACTTTCCTTTATTAGTAGCAATAAAAGATGTGGCTACATGCTGACAGTTTCCTGCCGTCACTGCAGTGGTACAAACGTGTTCAAGGACACTGCTGGCCACCATCACTCAGAACCAGCACTTACCTCCCACAACTGCTCACTTACTCCTCCCATCACTTCTGTCCTTACTGAGGCTGTGTTTCTACCAATTTGCAAAAGGAACACTTCTTGTGAGCACTCCCTAATTTTCTTCAAAGCCAACAATTTTGCTGTGGTCAACAACTGAAACTGTTTAAACAGACACTCAGCTTAGCCTGGGGCTCTTCCAGTGACCAGTATAGAGCATAACATCATTTGGTGAGGTAATATCTTTTACTAGCTAAGTCTGGAAGACAATGTTTTCATCCAATCTAACTGTGATGCAAATGTTTTTTTTGGTGGAAGAGAATAAAGTTAACGAATTAACATCTGCATTCGTTAATATGCCCTCATTTGTTAATATGCCCTCATTATTCGTTAATATGCCCTCATTCGTTAATATGCCCTCATATCTGCATCATTTTCTACAGCCTAAAGGATATCTCAGTGCTAGTGACAAAGAACCCTGGTCCTCACCAATACCATTTATGCAAAGTGGTTACAGACTGAGTTTTGTACCCTGGCATTCCCCTGTTTTGCTGGTAGACACATGCATCCTTGCTCAGTTCCCAGGAATGCTTAAATTGAGGTCAACTGGACATCCCACAAACAAGCCTTCTCATGGATTAGTCCATGATGATTGATATAGTGAGACACAAAGAAGTAACTTAAAGTAATACCAAGTACTCAGAGTAAATTTTAAAAGAGAGATGATGAGGATGAGGAAGAGGAAGAATATTTACTGTTCTGTTACACAGTCTTAAATCAGATTTGGAACTGGAAGAAAATATTGAAACTGAATCCACCTGTTCAAGTAAGCTTTAAAAATTCCTCTTCCTGTCTTTGCAAACCCTGCAAAGCTCTGATTCAGTGTCTCCAGCACAGAGGATACTGTGCAGATACAGAACTTCTACCATGGTCTTTCCAACAAGATCTTTTGACATTATTTGCTCTGCATAAAGTGTGTTTGAGAAAATTAAAATGTGAGGCCCATAAAACCAGAGTCTTTGTAATGGACATTTTACCTATTAGCAGCTTGGAGTGCTCTACCAAACAGCTCCACACAGGCCAGAGGGCATTGTGAGCAGTAACTGGAATGCTGAAGTCCTGTTTTTTGGGTTTTTTTTTTTTTATTTAGGAGGTGCTCCATGCTCAGAGTGTGCCTGCCTCAGGTGAGAAGCAGGAGAGAAAAGTGAGAAGACAAAAAAAAATATTATCTGTGGCATTCCTGACATCAAAAAATAGCAGTATCCTGTATGGGGCAATTGCAGTGCTATTTACTGGCTCCGTAACAATCAGAAAAATACCTAGATTTCCAAATCTACTTCATCTGGCATCTCAAATAAAATTACTTAAAAATAGAAGCTGTTGAGACAAAGGTAATCTTGAGGTGGCAGGTGGAGAGAATACAAAATACAAGCCTATTTTTTTGCTATATTCACAACACAGTGTGGTCCTCACTTAGTGTTTATCACCACACAGACCTCAAACTGAAATAGCAGAAACATAAAAATCATGACATCCTGGCCATACACACGATACTCCAAGAAAATGCAGCAAAAGAAACATCACAAATATTTATTTGGCTCTTTTTGTCATTGCTGTGTTCTTGCCATAATTTCTGTGAATAATGAAGCTTCATGCTTTCCATGATTGTCTGCATCAGCAAAAAGCCACTTGCCTAAGATTTTTATAGAAACAGAACAACAAAACTAATCCCAGCAAAATCTGCACCACGACTATTTTCAGTGTTAGGGAATGTAAAACATTAGTCATTTTACCACAGTGACCATAGTTACCAATTGCAGGCAGCTGTTTAAAAGACAACCTATGACAAAACAAAAAACTCCTTCCCTATCCTTCAAAATGGTACAGAAATCCAACTTCTGAAATATGAGTAAATTCAAGAAATTTACATGGAGTAGAGGCTACCTTTTTCAAGTAAATTCCCTTTTTGTTTGGTATCCTACATCCTGACACTCTCCAGAAGCAAGGAGCTGCCATGTTTTACCAATATTTCCTGAACAAAAGGCACTTCCAAGCCAAACCAGAGGTCATGCTGACCCCACTAGCTAAGGCTTTTAATCCTCATGAGCTGTGTGCAGTCTGATACAACTTTGCCCTCATCAAACTGTTACCTGTTTCAAGTGTTTGCAGATGTTTTCCAGCTGTGTCAGAGACTACCATTATGACTTCGTTGTTAATGACACTTGAATGGTTTCCTTTAAAAATAGTTCAGACCCACTTATGCTCCAGTTCTGGGGGTGAGGTAGAAGGCAAGCTCAGTGTTCCCAGCCTGCTCTGTCAGCTGTCGCCATACAAAACAAGAGCAGCTCTCACATAGGATGAGCAGGATGTGGGAACCAAATCACTGCTTGGGCACTGGCAGCCCTTGCAAAGATATTTCCAAGCTATGCCTGGAGAGAAAAAGAGGCCACCAAATTGCTTGTTTCCAACTAGCTTATGCTTCAACATTCAAGCAGCCTATGCTGTGTGGTACCTGAGAGTACATTCTACAGGGACATGGCAGTGGCTGGAAACGACTCAGGAACAAAAGGAGAACACATGCCTGTTTTCTGTTGGGAAAAGCAAGAATGCGGTAGTAATTTTTCAAGCAGGAGAGGTGATACATAAACCAGATGGTACAGGTACAGGCTCATCCTATGGGGAAAGAAAGAGTGTGGGGGACTTGTTTCTCGTTGCTGGAGTGACCATTAACAACACTGTTCTCCTCAGGGTCAATAAGCTCCTTTTTTACCCATGCTGGGTGGGGAGATTAATCCCAGAATCAACACAAGCATGGGAGAGTCCTCTCTGCTCCCTTGGTCAGCACATCAGACTGAGCCTGAACTCTGCATTGTACTTCAGATCTTAGTGCTGCATTCATTGCCTGTGTCTACAAAGATTCAGTCTTCCTTTCATTTGGTCCCATTTCCTGACATGACACACTGTAGGAAATGCAACCATGGACAGGTGCTAGGGCACACAGGAGGAGCTGTGCTGTGTGTTAGGAGTGTGTGTGAAAACACCTAAGCTCACAAGGGAAACTCAGCAGCTCCAAGATGCAGTTTTTCCTTCAGTATTCTAGTTAATTATGGCTTACCTCGCTTCTCCCCTCAGAAATCCCCTTTGTCCTTTCCACTACCATGCTATTAAGTGTATCGTGCTCAGCACTGACAGGTGACAAATGAAGCGTAAGTTGGTTCACCACACTGACCCTTCTTGGCAGGGTTTACCCAGCTGGGCCTGACCTTTTCTTGAAGGCTAAGCAAATTTCCCTTCTCTGAAATGCTGCTCACAGGGTGCTGTTTCATGGTGAAGAACCAGAGCAGAAGCTGCTCACTTCCCACTATGGGGTTTGGAGGAGTCCTCTCCTAGCACCTCAGTTAAAATCAAGAAAGAACAGATAAAGAAGAATGTGAAGAATATTGTTTGGATAAATAAACCATAAGGGTAAGATTTTTTTTTCCAGGAGAAAGGGCCTGAGAGAAAAATGGACAATTGCTGCAATGCCATCCATCCCTCCAAGCGAAGGTAGCGTGTTTCTCATTAAAATACTGAATTTTCTGTACAGCTGTCAGCAAGCACAAGTTTTCCAAACGAACTGGTCAGCAATAACCTGCTTTCATGACAACTTGCAAAGAAAGGAGCAGGAGGGGTGATTTGTGCCCAGTACAAAAACAAACCACAAAGACATCCCATGCAGCAGGCACACAAAGCTGAGCTCTGCACATCAGAATACTCCCCAGAGAAGGAGTCAAAGAATCAAAGCAAAGAAGCAGTGATACAAATAGCCTGACTTTTTCAAACACATCAAAGGCCAGAAAACAAGTCCCTCTCAACCCCAGGGACCAAGACAGAAAAGATCTAATAAAGAATTCAAATGCCATAATCACATAATCCAATAAGCTACAGTTAAACCAAAACACCTCTTTAGCAAACATCTGTAAGTGGGACAGGAAGGGCTCCGAGTGTTAGGCACGGAGGCTCGCTTCACTTCTCCCTGTTAACACTTCACCTCCTGTCAGTGAGACATCCAAAAGGCTGGTTCTTGGTTTCAAATTCCCGCACAGGAAAATAGGAAAAGGGAGAAGAGCATCTCCACAAAAACAGCCAGCACAGATCACCAGTCACTGAAAGCTGAGCAGTGCAGAATGTGTGCTGGACTGATTTGTTATGGTGAAAGCTGGTTAAGGTATCTATGTAGGAAAGATGAGAAGGGGTAGATGTTGAGAAAGACAAAGAGAAAAAAAAACCCCATCCTCTCCAGATTGCTGCCAAGGTAAGTCCTTTTCTGTATCCAACAATATTCCACCCTTGCTTTCATTTTATTCTGGATACCTTCCTTCCTCTCTTCCACTACTGCATGGTATTTTCTTCTTTGTCATCTTTGAATCTCTCCCTCTTGTATTATCTAGGACTCCTTCAGTCATTCTGCCCAAGTACCTGCTCCCCCAGAAGTGTCTCTTCCACCATCTCCCTGCCAAGTCTGCCAAACAGGGAAATGGCTCACTTCGCCATTGTGCAGCATTGGCAGCTGCAGCGATTATTGCGAGTCTGAGGCAGGCTGACTCTGATGCTCTTATACAGCAATCATACATACCACAGAAAGAAGCTTTCCATTGCCCATTGGCATCACTCAGGAACTTTGTTCCTCCTGTGATATGCTGGGTGGGACTATCCCCTTCTCCTTTCACACTCAGACATGTGGATGGAAGCAGACGTAGGGGACAATTCTGACTTCATCTGAGGAAGCAGATCCAGACTGACAAACCTTCCTTTAACAGAAAGGGCATCCATGGCCTAACTTGAGTAATCAGGAAGAACAAGTTTTGCTGATGTATGCATCCCTTAGATATTTGCTTTTATACCAGCTCCCGAGTACAGTCAGTGAGCAGAGAGCAGTAAATCTCTGTGAAACACAGCAGGGGATGGCAGCACCAGAAAGGGTCATTTCCTCTTGCAGAGACTAGAGCAGGCAAGTGCTGTTCAGTGGGTATAAAGGCAAAGGGGCCCCTGGCTCCTCTGATATGCTTGTATGTATAGATGCTTCTGCAGAATCCTAATATTGTCCAGTGAATCTGTACTTCAGTAGTAGAATTAACATTTGCAAATACATCAACCTTGTACTGGAAGAATTCCACTCTCACGACTTTCATTCCTGTGCAGCCTCCTGTCATTAGCCTCTCTTCTACCGTACAAGCCACATGCTAATCTCTGTTTTCTCTGAGTACAATATTCCCATGAGATACCTCACAAAATGCTTTGCTGAAATCTAGCTAGATGATGTCTGCTGATGAATCGAGAATAAGCTTTCTTATTAAAGAAATACATTAAATTAATTGTAGACATGAGGATAGTATAGAACTGGGGGACTCAAATGTTGTTGCAGAGCCTTAGAACACAACATGTATGGCCATGCCAGCAGCAGTTTTGGACGTGATGCCTCAGTTTTCACAGCAAGGTGTAGGCACCTACACAAAATTCTGGCAAGGCATGCTGGAGTTCAATGAAAAAGCACTTTTTCTTTTCTGTAAGTAATCATTATGGAAAGGAGCACAACTCAATGCAGCCATTACAATTCTAAGAGTGGGAATTAACTTACTGGAAAAGGTTGGGCAGTAACCCAGACACATGACTCCCATCTGGAACAAGGCCAAAAAGGGTCATCAGCTCTTTTAAACTCCTTGCTTTATGCTATATGAAATCACTTTCTGTTGATGCAAAACATGACAGTACTTGCTAGGGTATTCAAGAAAAATCCATTACCTTGATGTGTCACATACACATCTCTGAAACAGAGCAGAACGTGTGAGCACGCTTACACCGATCATACAGTGAATTTCAGAAAGAGGGTTATAGCAGAAATGGGAGGGAAATGCTGAATTGTTGTATAAGATCTTTTACATGGTGAGTTATCAGTTGATTTATGTAGCAAGTCTCACAGAGTTAGTTCATGATAAATTCATGAGGCATGTGCTTTTGATCGTGCAGTGCTCTTCTCCTGTCTTGCCATTTTCAGCTCCCTCTTAATATTATTCACCTTCTGGAGACATTATTATACCTCATATAGTAAACTGGTGCTATAGACAACAAGGACTAGTCTGCATGGGTTGCCTCTGCTGACATGCTACATTCTGGAAGGGAAGAGATACTTTAAGAAGTCAAGGAGTCTGGGAGATAGAAGTGCAAGCAGGCTGCTTGGAAGGGTTAAGTCTCTCCTAATATACTCAAGCATGTACATCCACATGAGTAAAAAAGAGCTGATGGGGACCAGTTTTTAATCAGCTGGCTTTAGACAAAGGTGCTCATTACTGTACACACACGAAAGCACTCCCAGCTTCACAAGGTGTTTAGTGGACAGATGACTTTCCCTGCCAGAAACTGTGTGAGATGAACTCTTTCAAGAAAGAGAGATTTTAAAATCTATAGATTTTAAAAGTGTATCAGCTCTTGTTTAAGCCTCAAATGTGATAAATTCTTCAGTATGCACTCATTCCCAGTTTATAGTTATTATGCATAAGCATGGTTATGCCTAAAGAGTAATCAGAGGAATTGCAGCCATGAAGCCCTGCACAGATTAACCACCAGATACCAAGCAGGTATCTTTTATTTTGCACAGGCTCTGCAGACCACACACTGGTACTGTACCGCTTTGAATAGGCACCTTTCAGATCAATGTTTAAGATGACTCAGAGCACATTGGGGCTTTCCTCAGTTCTCAGCCTTAGATCTGCTCTCACTGAAGCCAGCAGTAATCCTAGTGAACATTGCATGTGAGCCTATGGAAGCAGGAAGGATAACTCTTCAAATCCCATATTGCTTTATAGCTTGCAGTTGCTCAGTACCTAGAAATAATGTTCCATAGCTACTTTTAGGGCACAAAGGTGTCCTTGGGTTATTTTTATTGGGACAACTACATTGTAGGAATAGTCAGGATGGCATTACTACAGTGGCATGACAGTAACAATTGCATAATAAAGTGATGCTATATAGAGAGCAGCCCAAATCAGCATATCTACTAATCAGAATCAGCTTCTGCACCTTGTGGGAAGATTGCTGCTTTTCTGCACAGACAGAATTTGATGGAAAGAACAGAGTCATGGGAAGATCTCTGGCATCTGAACCAACTGCTACAGTCTGAAGAACTGTCATGAGAGCACATTCCAGAGTCAAAGGGCTGTGTCTACCATGGGGTAAGGAGCACTGGCTTGGAGCAAGCAACCACACTGGAGCATGCATGCTTTAGTGAGAGAGTACCCAGACTTGATGTGTCACAGAAAGATCTATGCCTCATTTTCCCCATCTGTAAGACATAACAGCTGAGACATAGTCAGGCAAATAACTGCATGAGCTAAGGATCATGTGTTAAGCTTGCACATTCTTGCTGGAAGAGATATGCCAACCAGGAGGCATTTCCTGACATCAAACACCCAGTACACCTCCATTTGGTAAAGTGAGGTCCTTTGGAGCCCAGATACTCAGGTCTGATTTAGTGTGTATGGTACAAGAACCCCTGTCCTTTTAAACAGCCTCAGTAACGTGGTACTTTGGGAGACACAATAATTAGCATAATTGTCAATTCAGCCTCTAATAATGTACAATGCACTCATTAACCCAATTAACCCCACACAGCACAACAACCATCACAAACAATGCAACTGATGCGGTGAAAGGGAATGGATGCTTGACAGCCCTGCCACATCCCAGCACGATGAGATGACACTGGCAAGGGCTGAAGGCAACTCCCAGAGGCAGGACCCCCACCCAGCTTGGAGATGGGGCACGCTGCCACCTGAGCCGGTGCATCAGCCATGTGCTCAGCTCTCTTCAGCCCTGTCTCAGGGCAGTAGAGGAGTTTCTCCTCCCACAAGGTTTTTCCTGCTACATTTAATTAAGCACTATGTATCAACACCCACATACGCACACCCCACTCCTCCACCCCCTCTTGCTGGAAGAGTCTCAGGTGGGATTCACTCGCCTGCTTTTGCTGCTGCTTAATTCAGTCAGGCTGGTAAATAATTCAGCAAGCACTCAGCCAACAAACAAACAGGCAGGCAGCACAAATGGCCATACAGGGAGATGGAAGAATGAGAAAGAAAAACCAAATGGGAGAGGGACAGCGTTTACTGGAGTTCCTTTTCTACAGGCAGGACTTCAAGCTGTGCCTACTTTTTCATTCCCTGTGGTTACACTCTCATCCCATAAAGAAGCAGGGAAGTTTGTCCAATTGACACTGCCATGACCTACTGACAACTCATTGGCTGGGGCCCCACTGAATGACCACACAGCCTTTTGATTAATGTTTAGGAAGAGTTTCAGTGCCTTGTTATGCTCTTCTGCTTTGAAACCCTTCAAGATGGGCACCAGCAGCTCTTGGGCTACAGCTGGGCATGCAGAAGTCTGAATCATTGACTCAAATCTGTTTAGGCCTCTGTTTTCCCAGCTACAGAAGATGAAAATCCTTCCCCACTGGCATCCCAGCAGGCCCAAGAAACAGGAGCAATACTAGGAGCCTGAGAGTCCTTCAGATTAAATGCCAAAGCTTGGCGGAATCTTTAGAATTCTCTGACTACATTAGTGAATATAGCAAAAGATGGTATCATCAAGCACCAAAAATAGTAATTCCAGCCTTCCATAAAAACTGATAACAATAAAAATATATCCCAATCAAAGCAAAGGTTTGGGAGGATTCAAGATAAACACTCCACTATTCTATCTACAAAAACAAACGGCAAACCAAAACATTTGGAGTAGAATTTTCTGTGATCCTTAACCTTATAATAGTAATGAAGCTTTAGCAAATGATATTTTGAAAAGGGTTTCTACACACATAATAACAAATTAGCATAAGACAACCTTATTAATACAGCTAGCTTATTTGAGCTAGCTATATGAGCATCCTATGAGAAAATCATTGTATGAAGCTAATAAGGAAACTTACTAAGGAAACATGCACCACAAGTTTACTAAAACAGAATCCAAATCAGCAAACACTATTGAGAGCCACAGTGATAACAAGACCAGCCATCTCTCAAACTGCTGGGACCCCTCTAGGCCAGGACTAGTAAGGGACACAATGACAACAGTCTTTAGGGTTAGCTTATACATAATGTGCTCATTAGGTAAATGCCCTGTCTCTGTGCTGACTCCTTGCTACAAGATATTTAACAAGTTTGCATGTGAGGATGGTCCTGAAGTGGTAGTGGAAAGACATTAATTTCAAAGGAGATGACAAAACATTGTACAGATATCTCTTAGATTATCAATTCCCTCAATCTATCCTTGGAGCCACATAATTACATGATAGTTGCCAAATTTCAGCATGCAGAAATACCCTTTGTGAGAGCAGAAGACAAGCCGGTTGGTTTATTAACATGCCTCCTGTGAACATCCTCTGAGTCTCATTGAAAGGGATAAAATGAGCAATGGAAGGATGACTTCAGTAGGTGTACATAGAAAATAATTACAGCAGAATGAAGTTCTTTTGAGGCTGTGGAATAACGAAACCTTTCCTCTGCCAAAACAGAGAATGAAGTAGCAATCAAGAGCCACAGCTCAATGACCAGTTGCAGAGGTTTACATGTAATTTAGGGTGACAGCCCAGAAAGACACCACAGGGAGAAACAGGTCCCTCCTGCTGGTGGGTACCAAATCAGTCAGATGATCAGGAAGCCATGTGCTCTTGGAGAGAAGGTTGCCCAAGTCTGGCTGAGCCACCATTACACTGTGGTGACTTAAGCCAGGTGTGGCAACGGCATGGCAATGTGTGCTGGCTGACTCCTTGGCAGCTCTTTAGTTACCTATCAGTCACAGAGAAAACGGGTTAAAAGGGAAGGGGGGCTGGATACTGCTCTTGAGTTCATGCCCAGATGCACCTGGGTTAAGCAGTGAAGTCATGTGAAAGCTTCTTATAGCAGCTCTCAGCAGGGTCGTGCAAACCCCTTCTGGTTTTGGCTCAAGGAAGCTCCAATTGCCTGAATCTCTCTCTGAGATTTTGTTTCAAATACACACAGGTCCTCCAAGTGTAACCATGGCCAAGATCAGCCTGGTTGCCAGTCAAATGTTCAGATGGTTTCCACCCGAAATCATAAATCCAACCCTGTCACCTGGAACTGAGCCCATTCTGCTCAAACCTCAGCTTGCATTTGGGGGAAACTTGACTCCAGTTCACTGAAAGGTTTGCAAATCTAGCCAGTGATCTGGGTTTGTAACAAATCCTCCAAAACAGGCAAAATGCCCTTGGCTTTAGGGTTCATCTGGACATTGCTGCCAGAGTCATGGTGTCACCTAGTGGTGACAGCTCGCATGGGCACACACACCTCCACTTCCCCAAACATGGGTACCCACCTCCACTTCCCCAAACATCCCCTCAGAACGCAGTGCAATTGCAGGTCCGGTAAATGTCTTCCAAAGTACACCACCTTTTTCAAAGTCAGAACAGCTCCACTATTTCAGTAAAATTCATTTGCACGTCGAGGAGAGCTTTTTGCAAGGCTCCCAAATAAAGTGAAGGGCAATCTTTGCATCCCCTATCACTTCTACATAAGTAGCAGACAATTTACTGAGGAAAGGACAAGCCACAGTGACTTCGAGGAATAGCAGTCAGCAGCAGGCTCAGGTGTGAACATGTTTTACATTTAAAAGTCATTCTCAGTAAAGAAGTTGCATGTCTTGAAATGTCCCTTTAACCTATATTGTAATAAGGCTAAAAAATAATAGTAACAGATACTAGAGGAAAAAAGGCTCCAATTTCAATTTGTACTTTTAGAGCTTTCTGGCACAGGCACACATGCCCAGTTCTCAAGAAAGGGTAGCTGATTTTTGGATTCCAAATTTATATCCTACTGGGGGCATGTTCAAGAACACAGCAGCTGAAGCAGCTCTCAAAGTCACAGCACATCTTTTGCAAGAGATCAAGTGCCCTAGGTCTCACTTCAAATCCCTTTCTAAAGAGATTTGGCCCATGATATATACTGTGTGAGAGTTCTGGCACCATGAATTCCCTCTCCTCGGTGAAGCTGGAAACTAATGTACCTGCTCTTAAACCAACTATGGTTTTAATTCAATTAAATTTAAGATTAAGAGTTTTACCTTTTAGCTAAGACAAAGCAGGAACACAAACATGATTGGTTTTCCAGGCTCAGCTGATGGGTAGGAACGGAGACACCATCAGCCCTGTTCCTGTAACCTCAGGCACTGCACTGAGTCACTTGTGCCACAAGCTGATAAGAGCTCCATCTCAAAGGAAAGAAAACTCTGTTCATATTGGAAGAAGGATCACAGTGTCAGCAGAGAGGCAAGAAAAAATTGCTAGTTTCAGCACTGTCCTAGAAATGAAGTGGGTTTTCAGGTTCCTGAGGTCTATCTGAGGTTTCATCGTGGATCCAGCTCAGGTGTTTCCTTGGCAGGTTTGTCTTCTAGAGTTTAATCCTTCCCTCTGATCTAGTCATCCTGTCTGCAAGCTAATGAGCTTGAAATTATTGTATATGTGTCCCTCTGAGCTCTGATCTGTGGCACAGCCACAGCTATAGCTGGACTTGCTTCTTTCTTTGTTGTCTACAGTTGCAGTCTAAAGGCCAGGCTTGATGCTAAAAACAATGAAATTCTGATCCAAATCTACATGTAAGGTAAGAGGGAGAAAGCACTTTTCAGAACCCTGGTTTCTTTTGGGATCCATCCTGAGACACTGAATTTCAAGCCTGGTAACAGCACAGACCAGAGCTATCTTCATGGCAAAGGATTCCACACAACCCATTCCATCTTGGTCACAGACAGCATGGGGAAGATTTTTAACTATTACTTGCCTGGACTCAAAATGACCACAGGAATTATCCAAAATCAATGAGGTCTTTATAGCTGCACCGAAGTGTTTTCTTCCCCCATCCTATCACCTGTGTTCTGCTTATTCTATGAAGCTTAAAAACTTCATGGTGCTATCCACCCACTAGGTCTACCACGAAGGTGAAGCCCAAGGCAAGTTGCTCAAAGGTAAGAAAGAATGCTCAACTACTGTTATGTGGGGTGGGTTTTAATTTTGAGTAAGTACACAAACCTAAAAATAACAGAAAATTTACATCAGAGCCTGAATATAGAGTATCTTTCACCCCAAAAAAACTTTCCAAAAATGTACATGCACAGAATGTAGCCACCTCTGCAGCTGATTACAGCAACTGCTCATCCAATACAGTGTGACAGCAACACAGAGAGCTACCACAATAAACCTCTGGGTTTTTGGTAAATGCACTCTGGATTTCTGCATGCTTGCTATACCAGAGGATACCCATATATTTAAAGGCTTCACCTGAGACAACAATGCAGAGCCAGCAAAATGCATTTCCTTTACGTCCCTTGGAAGGTCAAAAACCTCCCAGCAAAATATGCCAGAATACAAACAGCCAAGCTCTTGAGCAATTTCATATCTGATATTCAGGTACTCGCTAGCTCTACCACTCAGTGCATGCCGTGACATATATGTCACAATTAAAGGTCACGGCAAGGTTTTCCCTGCCAGACTTGCCCGTCTTACAGGAAAGGCAGATTTGTGCCTGCTCAGTTCCTCTGTCCTGTCTCCCGAGCACGGTGGCTTGTTTTGGAGTGCCCTCTGCCGCCCAGCCCACAGACCTGCGAACCTGCAGGGAACGAGGCCGAGAACAGGAATGGGATCTTGGTTAAGGACGGACAGCGGTCAGCGCCATTCAGCTTCACGTGCCTGTCCGAGGCTCCGCGCTAGAGCCGAGACCTGAGCTCAGCATCTGGATCTAACTTCCTGAGCTCTAAAGGTTTGCAAAGCACTGCCACCGACCACGGCTGCAGAGACAATTGATTTTTGGGTTTGTTTTCAGGGACAACTCTACTTCAGCTCACCTCCCACAAAGCTCTTGCCCAATTCTCACCTGGGATCTGAGGCAGAAAAAGCAGCACATACCCCTTAGCATTGGCACGGCTGGGATTCTTTCTCTGCAGCCTTCGGAGGCAGCATTACTCTTCACTTCCACCCAGCCCACCTAATTTAAGTGATGAGTAACTACTGTCTCCAAGAGGAACGCTGACTAGTCCAGGAAAATCCCTTTGGGGGTCAGCAGACCTCTAAAAACTGCACAAAAACAGTTTCTATTGAGTTGGTAAGAGATCAGATATTCTAGAAGGTTCTAATAACTTACTACCAATAATAACAGGCAATTTTTTTTAGTCACTGTTATCCTCACAGCTCAAAAAATCCTTACCCTACCCTTTACTCTTTTCTGTTCAAGCTGGAGCAGGCAGCCAAGCCTAACACCAAGACTGAAGCTTCTGACTCCCAGTGCCAGAACATAATGTGTTCCTGTGATTTTTTTGCTTAAGTAGGTTAATACGGTTCTTTTAATAAACTTCTTCTAAGCACAACACCAATCATTAGATCACTCATTCACATCCCATCACTACCACACAGGCACGACACTGTCCTGCACAAAAAATAACTGCAGTATGTACAGGATTCTCTGTGCAGTGAGGTCAGGTACTGCAGAGCTGTTAGGTCCGTGCTCCAGGATGTTGTGAAGTTCTCAGCAAGGGAATGGTTTGCGGGTGTACATGCCAAGATGCACACATACAGTCTTCACTTGCGTGCTAACAGCAAGCTTCTTAAAAAAGTTGAGATGTGCAGTCAAAATGTAGCTTGCACTGGGGAAGTCAACTACACGAGAGCAATGTATGATTTTATCTCTTCTTTTTGTTATCCAAAGGCATATTCCTCTGTGAGGTATCACTCCTATACCTTTACAAGTATGGAATTCCACAACTTGCCCCTTCTTACATCTGGATCAAAGTTACTACCCCACATGTTCACTCCTAATCAACACATGCAGCTAGAACTGTCTCCTAGATTAGCTACAATTCAGACACTTTTTTTCCTCCAATAGTAAAGCACAATTTATTTTGTCAGGCTTGTCATTGCAAAGCTGAGACTACTTGCTTAAGGACAGACCAAGACACATTCCTAGCTCTATCTGTTGCCCATGATGGGTTTTTAATTCCAAAAGGTGTATGTGTGGCATCAGGGTATGCAGCAGGCACTTAGAATAATTTCTAATTCCCTTCCCCTTTTGGCTGCCATGCTTTCCTTGGTAAGAGATACCTAAATGCAGTCAAGTAGGTAACCTCTCTCTTCAGTGAACTGCCAGCCATTGTTGTTTGCCTGTGTGATTACTGTGATTTCTCACCTGTGTCACCATGTCATCCTCCTGCTCTGCTTTCCCCTCTCAGGCACCAGAGTCAAACAAAACGTTCATAAAACTTAACACAAGCCTGGTCACAGTTTTCTGCTGCCACAGTAAGCACTGAGGCTCCCCATGGCTGTGCTTACCCTGGAGAGGGCCGAGTTAGAATAACATGACTCACAGCAACACTATGACTGATACTATACCAGAAATAAACACAAAGGCATCAGCTACAATTACAAAGCTCTAGTCACAGGGCTGCTGCAGTGGCAAGTGCCCAACAGAAACCCACTCCTTTTGGGGAAGCTGTGCTAGTTACTAAACCAGTTGGTGCCAGGGCAGCACGTCATCAGAGTTCATCTGCTCCTGCCAGCTAAGTAGCTTATCTAATAAATACACTATGTCACCTTACAAATCTTGCTTCTTCAGGATTATAAACCCTGTGATCTCCCAAATGCAGATCCTTACAGAAACAGAAGAAGCACACAAAAACTCAAACAAACCAACCTGCATACTGTAGGTAACAGTGTGGGGGAGGCATCCTTTGCATCCTTTGGACATCCCAGTAATAAGGTTCTGTCAAACAGCCTTTAGCTAGAAATGATCCCTGTGTATGCTGCTGCATTTGAGCATGCCACATGCTGCCCAGAAGATTTTAGTCTTTGTTACCTGGAACAAGCAAAACCACCGGGTCTTAACACCAAACAGCACAAGCACAATATTTTTCAAAAGGTCAAACAATTAGTCATGCTTGAAGCCATATCTACATTCAGGACAAATTCTTTTGTTTACTGCCTTTTTTTTAATAGCATTCATGTGGAAGCAAAAGGAAAGGATGGACATATTTATGATGAAAAGGAAAAAAAAATCTCATCCAAACCATTCCATTGGCCACAATCCCTTCCCCCACTGTCCATCATTTTTTCAAAGAGAATTCCAGCTCCTCTTCCCATGTTTGCTCATTTCATTGGCTCCTCCACCGAGCTCCCATTCCCTGCCCACATCAACCCTGATGCATGTGCTGGGTGTCTGCAGGGGGTACCACGACCCTGCGTACCAGCCAGAACATCACACAGACACGTTGTGCTAATGGAAGTGGATTGCTGAGCTTCAGTCTCTAACACACATAATGAGATTAGCATTTGAATAGTGCTGATCAAGTTACCAGTACCTCTGAACCCCGGGTCCATCAGATGCAAATGAATCACTATAAATTTTGCTCCTTTTTTAAGGGCTCTTTATATGCATGGTCAATGCAGAAAGAACTGCAGTGGGTATTGGCCTGGGAAGTCTGTCTCTCACCATGACTGAGAAATTCTGTCAGTGGAGAAATGATAGGAACATCCTTCTCTAGAATTTTTTTTTAAATGAGCAGTTTTTTCCCCTTTTTTTTGATCCATCTTTTCTTCCAGGGTTGTGCAGGCATCAGGACATATTCTGGCATAAGGTTCAGAGACACAACACTTCACAATACCTTCACGTGAGTCTGAATTCTATCTGTTTTATTTACCTGAGTAACTTCTGGAAGTCCTGCCAGCCTCCTTGTGTCTAGGACATATCCTTCCCTGGTGGGAGGATGAAGGTGAGATAAGTCTGTGGTATCTCCAACTGCATCAATTCAGTATCTCAGAAGCACTTGCAGTATTGTGGGGTGCCTCAGTATTCTTGCCTCCTCAGTTTCCCTGGAGGAAGATACAGTACATATCCCATTTAGGAAGAATCTTCAGGGTACTGCCTTGCACAATTAAATGTAAACTGCCTAATCCACTCCGTATCTCAGTGGACACTCAATTACAGGGGAGTTTTCTCCCACATCTGTGCTGCAGGAAGAAACCCTGAGGGGAGGGGAAGGGAAGAAGGCACAGGCAAGTTGAGAAAATGAAATATACAGATGTCAGTTGAGCTCTGGCACACACCAGAGTTCACGTGACACTTCCGTGAGAAATAAAGTCACAAGAGCATGTAATTTCTGAAAAAAAATTTCTAAATAAATAAATAAACAAACAAGCATAATAATAAGTATAACAAATAAATACGCATAAATAAATAAGCATAAAATTTTCCAAAAAAAAACCTATGGAGTTTTAACATATTCACACCATTCTGCAAGCTTCACAGCAGAACAAAATGATACATCCATGGTATCTCAAATGCAGCCACCTGAGAGTTTTTAGGACTGTTCTGCAAACGAGCTTGTTCTTACTCAATTGACTTCAGCTGCTCTTATTTCTCTGAACAAACTTGAGAGAAGAAACTAAGACCATATCAGCTCTCCAGACAGCTTGACTGAAGCCAACACTGTGAAGAACACTCAAACTTATTCACTTCCCAGTACAAAACCATGGATGGCCTTAATTGCATTCTAGCAAATTCTATGCATCCTATGCTAGAATACACACAAATTGCTATGTGGTTTGAGATTTGCAACTAGAAGTGACTTTCTGATTACCAGAGCTCCATTTATTATTCCTAATATTATTATTCACCAGCTAATTACTCACTTCTAGCCCTAGATATTTTTAACACAGTACATTTATTTTGAGGTGCAGGAAAGTACAAGCACATAAGCATTGACTTGAATTAACAAAATATTAGAACTCCTCACCACCTCCCCTGAGAAGAAGCTTTCACATCTCCTCACTCCACCTGCTCCTCGTTAAAGGAAAGGTGTGAGGAAGTTTACCACATTTGTAGTGTCAATCAGCTCCTTTCCTATGGAGCCTAAATAGGTTCAACTAGCCGCAGGCACAGAGCACCAAAATTACTCCATGTCCCAGTTGGTAATATAATAAATCTGAATTAAATCAATAATTAAAGCAGTTCTTGCACGCTACTTCTCCCTGATGAGCCTCCAAACCTTTTTAGAAAGCCAGTGGCACCTCCCCATAATGAGAAAAGGGGCTCAGAGCCCATTTCCCAGCGAGCACAGGCAACAGACAAGACCCACTTTAACACCCATGGCAAAAGTACGTGTAAATTTTGAATGCAGCCCACAGTGGAAAAGGGCCAAGCCACCCACTGTACCATACACAGGGCTGACCCCGATGGCAGAGCCAAAACATGTTGCCCTGGCTGCCCCCTCTCCAGCTCCCTTCTCTGCAGGGGCCTCCTCAGCGACCCTGGCTTTGGGCTAAGGAGGTCTCCCTGAGCAGCTCCTGCTGCCTGGGCCCCAAGCACACACTGGGAGCTCCCTCAGCAAAGCAGAAACTCGCTGGGAGACATGAAAGCTGACTCAGAGGTGCTCAAAAATGCACACTACCAAGGGGAAGCCGTGGGCACAGCCATTTCATCGACCTACCATCCCCTCAGAGAGAGACCACCTTGCACGGCTGGACATGCTGCAACAACGCAGTTCCTGAGGAACCCCACGAGCCCGGCCTGGGCAGCTACAGCTGACCCTCGAGACCACACCGGCCTTTCGGAAAGCTTGACCCTCGTGTGAACAGCAACAGGCCTCTCCTGGGGCTGGCACTCCTCAAGTGACAGAGCCCCGCCTCAGGGCTGGGCCCACCACACGGCAAGGCCCGCCCCAGGGCTGGTTCTCCCTCACGACACCTCCACCCCTCAGCGCTGTGAGCCCTGCTATGCCAGGGCTCCTGTGTCGCCCTCATCCGTTACCTTTCGGGACGGTGTCTCGTGTCTCCTTCAGCCCTCAGGGCTGGGTCTCCCCTCACGACACCTCCACGCCTCACCCCCTCGGGCGGTGTCCCGCGTCCCCCTGGCCCCTCAGGGCTGGGTCTCCCTCACGACACTCACCCCTGGGGGCGGTGTCCCGCGACCCCTTCAGCCCTCAGGGCTGGGTCTCCCTCCCGACACTCACCCCTGGGGCGGTGTCCCGCGACCCCTTCAGCCCTCAGGGCTGGGTCTCCCTCACGACACTCACCCCTGGGGCGGTGTCCCGCGACCCCTTCAGCCCTCAGGGCTGGGTCTCCCTCACGACACTCACCCCTGGGGCGGTGTCCCGCGACCCCTTCAGCCCTCAGGGCTGGGTCTCCCTCACGACACTCACCCCTGGGGCGGTGTCCCGCGTCTCCCCGGCCCCTCAGGGCTGGGTCTCCCTCACGACACTCACCCCTGGGGCGGTGTCCCGCGACCCCTTCAGCCCTCAGGGCTGGGTCTCCCTCACGACACGCACCCCTCCGGCTGTGTTCCGCGTCCCCCCGGCCCCTCAGGGCTGGGTCTCCCTCACGACACTCACCCCTGGGGGCGGTGTCCCGCGTCTCCCCGGCCCCTCAGGGCTGGGTCTCCCTCACGACACTCACCCCTGGGGGCGGTGTCCCGCGTCCCCCCTGGCCCCTCAGGGCTGGGTCTCCCTCAGGGCTGAGGCACTGCCCACCCGCCCCTCACGTCGGTGCTCGCGCTCGCCGCAGCCGCACGGGGGGCCGCCAGGGGGCGCCCAGGCCCTGCCTTCCCTGAGGGCGCGACTGGGACACCTGGGAAAAGCTCCTAAAAAGGCGGGAAAGCCCCTGAAGAGGGGGAAATATACCCTAAAGAGGGGGAAAATCCCACAAAGAGGAGTTGAAGAGCCCATGTGGAAGGACAAGCATGTAAAAAGGAAAAAAATACCCCAAAAGACCTGTGTCCAAGGCCAGGATAGAGGGCCTTGGTCAGCAATCCCGGGGAGCTTTACCTCAGTCCTACATTCCAGCTCTTGCACTAAACATTGATTTTACGAATAAAAAAAGTCATTTGAGATGGACAAGCAGCTGAAGAAGAAATTAGATTTCTCCATTAGAAAGAAAGGGCATAATTTATAATGAACAGTACAGAAATGTGCAGATTGATGTATATAAAACAAAAGCAGTGCAGGGGAAAATATTTGCAACAGACATGAAGTCTAAGGTCTTTTATTACATTTTATAGATTAAATATATATTCAGTAGAGTCTCTTTTTAAAACACACAAAAGGAAAAAATACATTCTTCATGTACATATGAAATACTGACCACATAGCAGGGACCATGTACAGTGCAAAGTAGGAACACAGCTACACAGACATCACCACCTTGGATGATTATCAAGCTTTTTCGACAGTAAAACTGGAACAAATTAATGTTTCTGTTTCCAAAGAGAAATCCATACCCTTCCCTTCCATGGCATTTTGTGGGATTGTGCAGGAAAGGGTTTAATTTACTTTTTAAAGATATTATAAAAACCTTGCATTGCATGAAAAATTATCAAACTCCTCAAGCTTTACCACTTTCACACATTCATAATCATAACACAATTTTTATTGTGATTGCAACCCAACTCCAAAAATCCAGGGAGAAACAGTAATATCTATAACCTGGTATAGAGAAAGGAATGAATCAGAACTGATTGTTGCAATGTGCAGGAAACATGTACCCACATGTACACACACATACACAGAGGGTGGAAGATAGCGAGGTGTGACAGAGAATCTCCTGTTTGTCACAAGTTTGGAGTGAGGGCACGGGGTTGCACGTTTCACGTTGGCAGTGGGTCTCTAGTGTCTAGTAGGGGATGTCATTCTGGTAGTACTGGATCATGTCATATGTCCTACTCCTAGAGAAGAAAAGCAAAGCCAGAGGTAAGTAGAAGTTTAAAAAAACAGTCAGAGAAACATTCATCAGGATCCCACAGAGACAAAACATGGGTGAAGGAAATCAGCTGCTAATCAAAACTAGCCCTCCATTCTTTGAAGGCATTGTGAAGGCCCAGTTGCTGTTATGGACAGCACAAAACATCCTGCTCTTGTTTAAACTAGTTTAAAAAAGTATTTCCACACTTCTCAGTGTGGCATCAGCATCAGCAGCTTGGATCCTGTGTTTGGATAAGCCACAAGCACATCACATGGCATTTGCAGTTTGTTTTAGGAGAAGGAAATGCATAATGAATGAATCAAGATCATCAGAGCTGCATGGAGATAGGATTATGTGGAAATAAAAGTCGTCTTAATTAAAGGGGAACGCTAATAATGAAAATAAAAGTGCAGGGGAAATAACAGTATTAATAGCAGCATTTCTCATGAGTCACTGAGCAAACAAATCCCAGCTTGTTACAGATAATTCAATTATCTATGGGCAGAGCTTATTCAGACCAACCATGCCACAGGTAGAAAAGCTCAAGTTTGTCAGAACTAAGCTGGCTCTGGGCATTCACACAGCAGTGTCACTGCCTTTAAATCCCACCAGTATTAATCTAAGATCAGCAAGCACTAGAATATCTAATTCACTTCTAGTGGGGCTGTATCTGAGCCAGTGAGTGGTACTGGTCTCAAGCTGACCTCATATACCTACACAAGAGCTTGTATTAGACTCTGCAATATATCCCACAAAGTCTGCATTATCTAGTATAATAAAGCATACACTTAAGATATTTAACTATTACATTTATTCTTTAGACTAACCAGCCCTGCCATCTGACCAGTCTGGACTTAAGCTTTCCTTCCCAGCATAAAACAGAGGAGATGCAGTACATTGAGAAACAAAACTGCTATCCTACACTATTTGAAATATCAACAACTCAAAAATGTTTGCTATCTGACTAATAAAACTCTACTTTTCAGCTCTGCTCAAAGCCTGATGACCCTTTAGCCATAAGGAGAAGACATGCATAGATGCCAAACCTGTTGCTGAGGAAACAATTCTGGATGATCTTGATGATGAAAGTTGCAGCCTCACGTTCAGTCATGTTGGGGCTGAACCTGTGTCTATATGCAGAAAATCACAACAAAACAAGAGAAAATTAGTGAGGTTTCCTTTGAGCATGGTACAAACATGTCTTTGCACAAGCTGAAGCAGGTGTGATTTCAACTTGCTGCAAGTACCTACTTCTTGCGACACCACTTGGAACAAATTACATAACGTTTTAATACACACATTTTCCAGTTCACACATTGCTGACTTACTTCAACAGCTTGATTGTCTGCCCTCGGAAACAGGGCAGCCCTGTATCCAACATCAATGTAACCAGTGAGACCACGGCATCCATGTAAGGCCTAGACAAAAAGAGGACAAAAACGTCAGAGCACTCAAACTCCTGCAGCCTTAGCAGGTAAACCAGGCAAGCTGAGGAGTTCAACGAGCTGGATCACACCTTCTTCTGTAACTAAATCAACACAGATAATCCTCTTACAT
Source organism: Entomyzon cyanotis (assembly GCA_024500445.1). Classification (NCBI taxonomy): domain Eukaryota; kingdom Metazoa; phylum Chordata; class Aves; order Passeriformes; family Meliphagidae; genus Entomyzon; species Entomyzon cyanotis. The sequence continues at coordinate 8,194,402 of JAKEPQ010000852.1, forward strand.
TTGCTGGCAAAGTTACACCATTGCTTGCAGTGACACTTATTAATTAAATGTCACTCCTTTATGTTGGACTGTCAAATACTCAGAATGCTGCAAGATGAAGTCCCAAGGATTATACAAAGCAATGCTTTACCAAACAACTTTTTTTTGACATCAGAAAGGTCAACCAGTGCACCAAAACAGTACAAAAGACTGAAACCAGCAACACCACAGGAACATATTATCTTTTAATCTTAATTACTCTGTGTAACTCTTTGTTACATTAGCCCAGCTTCCCTTCTCCTTCCAGTCTTCTTGCTCAGAACATTTATTATCTACCACACTATTACTCTGCTACTTAAATGACAGTTTGCCTTGACACAAAAGCTTTGTCCAGACTGTTGCCCCTCAAGGAACCAAAATGATCTTGACTCCAAGACAGTAGTTTCTCACTGTATTAACAGTGCACTAAATCATGTGAGGAAATGCGTGAAACGTCACATTTATAAATTGAATATAATATACAAAATTTTAAAATGTAACATTAGGACAGAAAAAATACCACAAAGATAAGATGTAAAATTTACATTGTTTCAAAGTTTGCAAGATGAACCAGGACAATCAATGGCTCAGACTCCCTACAATCAACATTTATTATTATTTATCTTCTCATCTGGTTTTGGGCATGCAAGCACTTCCACTTTTGAGCAGCTAAGAACAACTCACCTGACTGCCAGATAGCCTCTGACACACATCTCCATAAACCATTTGAATGGTGTTGCCTCCATTTTCCCTCCCATTATCATCACCATCTCATCAGTCAGTTTAATATCAGGCTCCCAGCCCAGATTTCCACCAGGTGAGCTTTCAAACATGAATCCAAAATCTGTGCACAAAAGATAAAGTGCCTCATAAACTTTGTTGGTTAATTGTTTGCTGTTAAAGCTGACAGTAGCAAGAGACATAGATGTCATGTATTAATACAAACATTTTAATTCCAACTGGAAAAAGCTTTAGTGGTCTAAGAGCACCAACAAAAGCATCATCACCATGGCATTAGAATAGATGTAAGAATGACATAAAATAAACTGCTGGAGTATCTTTGTAGTTCCAGAAAAGCAAAGCTAAAGCAGAGGTTAAAGCCTCACATAATTATATGAATTTATTTGTCAAGTTTGTCATCCCTTGCATTGATGAAAGGAATCCAAAGACACATGTCTATAATTACATACCTACACATATATCCATGCATGAGTACAAACATACGTGTAATCCATACATATATATGTGTGTATACACTTTCTTGAACCTTTCAAAACTTTGCAGAGCTCAATTTACACAGAAGCAGCCAACACAAATATACAACACTGAACAGGCACGAAAAAATCCCATCAGTGACTACAAATGGTGCAATCAGTATACAGACGGATTTCAAAGGGGAAATGGCTTATTGTCTATTATCAGCAGTACAAAACAGCAGAAAGGAAAGGTAACAAGTGACATTCAAGTGACATTTAGAGCTACATATGACTGACCTATATGAATGATGTGTCCATTTTTGTCCAGCATGATGTTGCCATTGTGCCTGTCTTTAATCTGGAGCAGGAACAGGAGCAGACTATAGGCGGCCATACTGCGGATGAAATTATAGCGAGCCTGTACAAACAACATGTTAAAACAAATCAGAGCAACTTACAGAACTTAATAACTCTCCACCAGGAGATGAGACAGATGAATGAAGTTTTTTTCTTTTTTTCCATCCCTGATTAGTTTGAAGCGATAGCCAATGATATTCTCCATATATTTACAGCTGCAATAACTTCTTTAGCTAACTCACTAATAGCTAAAAATGGATTACCAGCACCAGGAAGCAGATACAGCATTATGGTAGTCATTATCCAAGTACTTGTCATTATTTCTTATATATAGAATTTTTCTCAATTAAGATTTTGCTGTGCTTGCCCACTGATATTTTACCTTCTGGAATTCAAGGGTAGACTCATCTCCATATTGCCTTGTAAAATAATCATACATCCCAAAGTCTGTCTGCCTGCCCAGCTGGTCACGGGATGTGCAGTCAGGAATGCACTCAATAACACCACACTGGAGGGGAAGAAGAGAAAAACGTTTGTAAAGCATGTTTCCAAAATGTATTTTGTTCATGGCTCTTGGCAGTGAATACAGGTCCTCTGGGAAATGTGGGGAAACCTATAGATTGCCAGATACAGAATTTCTAGTTTATTCATAAAAGAAAGTATATTGTCTATTTTAGGATTTCCATGCAACAAAAGACAAGCAGTGTGCCTTTCCACTGCTTTGCACAATGAAGTCCCAAAAATCAAAACAAACATTTGCAAGCAGCAAAATTTCAGAGCCAAAAGCTTTAGAAAAGCAGGAAGCAAAAGAGGAAAGACTCTTTCTATTGCTGGTACTCCAATTATATGGCATAAGTGATATGGGCAGTACTTCCTTGTAGCATGGGATTTTTATGTGTGCTGGGAGAAAGTATTTTTGAATTAGGAATGATTTTCTACAGCAGTTAATTGCCCACTTACCCCAGGAGCTGTGGCCACCACTCTGTATGGAAACACAAAGAGGTCCAGGCCTACCAGCTGAAATATGTTCTTGAAGAGATCGATGATTTGTAAAGCTAACATATCCTGTCAGACAAGAAAAAAATATACTAAGATTATTTTCTTATGTATTATCACCCACAAATCTGTCTCCTCTAAGAGCAAAGCCCAACAGCTTTGTACCTGTCTGCAGTCATCGCCCACTTTAAAGATTGCTGCCTGCCAGCAGACTTTCTTACTGTCCTCGTCTTCTTCTGCACTTTCATCGATGGAGTCAGAGCGACAACGCAAACCTGCAACAAGAGAACAAAGCAAAACCCAGACATGGACTCTAATTAGTAACTTGCTATCATGACAAGCCGTCTGCACTCAAACCCACAGCATTTCACTGCAGGTGCACTACAGATATTTCAGTCTTACAAGGTAATTATAAGATAGTTTCCTTTGTCTGTTGGAATTAGAACATCTCAAACCAGTGTTCATGATTTACCTGATAAATGCCTGCATTGCACTGATCTAGTCAGCTAAAGACTCCCACAAAATGTCTTACAAGAAAAACCTGCCAAAACCTGGAGTTTGCTACTGTCTAAAAACCCAGAAAAGGCCATTAATTTCTATTTTAGTCTAAAGTAACTATTATAATTTCTTCAAGGGCCTTATGTGACTTGCTTAAAAAGGACTTATCCTTAAAAAGGATTTAAGTTTCCAGAATTTCCTTCTCTCTTCCTCTGATCCCGTTTCATTTCTCAGCTGAACTCTGGCAGATAAAGTTCAACATGGAAATAATTTTTCTGCAGCAGTACAGGTCACTAAAACCAGGCAATTTTAAAGAAATTGCTGACTCTTAATTAGTAGTATCAATGATTAAGTTGCAGTTACTAACCTTCTTTTTCAAGCTCACTGACTCCACAGCGTTTCACTTTAAATTTGGCCAGATAGGGTGCTTTCGCTGCACTAAATTATAGCAAAAACAGAGATGATGGTGAGTACAATTATCCAAACAAAAATGTATAGAAAAATACCTGACTATCATCAATTAAGTTAACAAGCATATATATAAAAATAAAAATGAATATAACAAGAGCATGGTACCTCTGCATAGGAGTTCCTGATTTGTAATCAATATCCAGGACAATTGCTTCAGGATTGCTGGGCAAGTAACAGCCTGCAAAACAGAGCAAACAGCTGAGAACGAATCCACTGGCTAGTGAGACAATGCAAATTCCAATGCATTATCCAACTTGCTTTGGGTAAGTTTTGATGCGCCATACAGAAATTATTGGATGGGCAATGTTCTCATTTTTTTCAAGAGAGAAACAACTGAACTAATAACAAACAGCCACCGGCACCAAAACTGAAACCTTTACAAGCTGCCACTCACAGAGATCTCAAGATTTGCTTGCAGAAAATACAGTACTTATTTGAATGCAAAAGCCTGCAATTTTATAGAATTAAATCACTTCTTACCAGGCTGCACTTTCACCTCAGACAGAGCATTCAAACAAGCTCTTTTTCTTTCATCTCCTTTAGGGAATGGCCTAGAAAGATGAATGATCTTTTATTTATCTGCATATTACATATTACTCTACACACTAGCCACAATAATTTGCTTCAAACGTATACAAACAGAGCGCAATTTCTGAAGTACAATACTTACTTGATAATGGCTGAAACATTGGTGATTTTATTAAAGAAATCAAACTCCCGTTGGTAGAACTCCTTGGCTGGGCCAGACAATGAGCCAGTTATCTCCTCCACTAACTGCTCCAGAAGTTCCCCAATGTCAGCTGCATGTGAAAAAAACAGAAGGAACTGTGTCAGAAGCTTATTTCAGAAAGTGAAATTATATGGGTGATGGAAACAAGCACCTTTGGATACATTGACAGAAAAATGCTAGATAGATATACTCTATCAGGCACTGATGCAGAATGGGCCCTACCTCTATAAATAAAAGAGAATTTCCCAGCTAAAAGGATTCTTCCAGACCAGAAAGTAGGAGGAAGGAGATTTAATATGGACTGAGAAAAGGAATGGAGTCAAGTCAGATTATATTTTAAAGTACTCACGATCTTTCTGATGTCCTTCTTCATCCAGGTAGATATTAGTTTTCATGTTCCAGATGAACTGGTGTGCCAAGAGCTGCGATTTGGAAGCTGCCCACAGGATGTACTCCCTAACGTAACCCATCTGCAACCACATCCAGACCAGTAAGGATCAAACTTCATCACAACTCTCAGACTCAATATTACTGCTTCTAACAGCTATCCTCCAAACCCAGAAAGTGTTAAATGGGTGGAAAGAAGACCTCTGCACTCTCATTCACTTTGCTAAAAAGACATGAATGACAGTGTATATTAGAAGGTAGTGAACTGATCTAAACTGTTTTCAGCTTTGTTAGTGACCTATTCTGTTATTCTAATCAGCCTTTTCCCCATCTCGATGCCATTTTTCATCTATTCTATTTGGATTTCAAATCTCTTAGAGCACAGAGCATCTTCAAGTATATGCACAAAGCATGGTGTAACAGAGACACCGGTCCTGCCTGGCAACACCACGTGCTCCTGTAATACTAGAAATCTACACAGTGTCATATGGACTGTACAGTTTGGTGGCAAAAGCTGCATGTGCTGGCACAGCTGCACTGAAATTCTGAAAGGTTAGAACACACCTACAAAGTTGAAATGTCCAAGGGAACCCCTTCCAGCAGCTGCATTCCCTTTCCTCTACTTGCAACTGTTTTTGTAGTCTGTAGGTGTTCTTGTGTTTGACTGGTATTAACAGACAAGTGTCTGATGTTCGTGCTCTGCACTACAGAGCTCTCAATAACTGTACACAGTCACCTATGCTATGGGCTGGGGATGTGTTCACCTGAAAATAAAGCACTGATCAGAGTTCACTGCCTCGCTGGCAGGTAAAATGATCTCACATTAATGAACTCTGAACTTGGTTGTCAAGCTTTACTTTGGCTTCTGCAAGGTGAGGCTGAGATCCAATCTCATACACGTGAAAGAGCACAAGGCACCCCTGGATGTCTCCTCTGGTTAGCTCCACAGCAAAATGGCTAAGGGTAATGATTTAATTTCATTACAGGTTGTCTCCAGTAATGCAGACCTCCAAAAGCTTTATTCAGACAAAGTCCTTACCTGGGGCTTCCCATAACAAAATCTCTTTCCTAACACGCAAACTGCATAACTTTTCTCAAGTTTACCTGCTCATAGAAGAGGTGTATCCAAAGCAACCCAGCCTCTAGAGACAATAATTTTTCTTCTATGTATTAGATATAGGATAGTGATAAGCAGCATTAGATTGTGCTTAATTTTTGTTTTATTTACTGCTTTAAACCTAAAAGCTACATTAAAAATCTGGTTTGTTCACATGCAGCTGATACATAATCTCACCTTGTCATACCGCAGTGCCTGAACAATCTGTGGAATGTAGAATAAAATGGCATCCTGAAAGAGAAGGGATGGCAGGGTTTTACTGTTTTATTTTACTAGTCAGAAGGGGAGATGGGTCATATACACAGAGAAAAGCTCCTTTCAGTTAGGTGATAAACAAAATCCCACTGCCTCTTTATTTTAAACTGTGTATACAACTCCCTCAAATCAAAGTACTATTCTGTTTAGTTACTCCCTTCAAAAATGTAATTAATAATCATGTACTTCACAGTCAATAGAAGTCTGACAAGTGCTAAAAACAGCTTTCTGCTGCCTTAGAAGAAACAACTTCGTCACTGAGAGAAGATGCAAAAAGAGATTGAGAAGGGCAGTCTGAAGAATTCAGCTTAGTGTCATTCACAATAACAAAGCTGCAAATACATGAGCTAGTTTTACATGGAACAATCAAATTCAAATTTCCATCCCACTCTGTGCACATTCTGTAAACATGCTGTGCCCATTTAGCACATATCTCTCCACAGCATTACAATGAAACTTGTGGCCACAAAGACTAAGGTCAGAACTCCCTCGGGGGTGTAAAGGCCTTCTTGGAACTCTTCTTACCGGAGGGAAAGATCGCAGGACTTTAACTCCATACTGAGCTGTCAGAGGATGAGGTGGATACATGCTTGAAAAGTAGGACAAGCCCGTTGGTGGATCTGTGGGTGCCCAGCACAGAACGTGGCTGAGCTCAGGTGCATCAGCATCAATTGTGTGCCAGGTGACCAGGTACTGAAAAAGCAGGTCAGACACATCAGGGGTTTGTAGCACTCACTGATATGTGGCTACTACACATCAGACTGTAATGCTGTCATCTCGCTCCTTCCTGCAGGGCAAGTGAAACATGGCACATTTTATTTTACAAAACCATGCCTATTTTATCTAATGCATTTTTTCCACAGAAACCTAGCTGCTGGAATTGCCTCACCTCCCAGAACACCAAATGAAGTTACTGAAAGCACAATCCAGGAATTCTAGCATAGGGACAAAGAAGAAAGGATGAGTCATTTTAAATGGGTCAAAGAAGATTCCATTTTCCTGCCATCTATTTTACAGGTGATGTACAGAACACAGCTCTGACAAGATTGTCCCTCACATAACTAAGTGTTTCACTGCAGATCAGCAGCCTCCTCCACTTCCAGACCTTTTGCCTCTTGATACACAGACAAGGTTAAGCTTGAAATAACTTCAGCAGCAGCACTCACCATGACTCACAAGAGATCTTTTTACTCATTATGCCAAAGGAACAGAAATGGCAGCTGTACTGCAAGTGATGAGTTTTGAGCCATTTTGTGTATGGTGAGAATACAGAGAAACAAAATGTATCATTAGCTAACTTGGCTGTCTCCTCTTATTGCTGTGATTCTCCCCTCAGCACTCTATTTCCACAGCTGTTCTGTCATTCTCTCCTACCAGAAAGATGGGTAGCACTAAAACATACATTGTGGCAAGTCAAGACTGTATTTTTCGATATATCTGAATAAAATGGACCTACTGGGACCCTGTAACAGTAAAAATATTCACAAGTACCTTTATTGCCTCAGGAACGTCACTGACAGCTCCCGGGTCCAACCGGACCAGACGGGTCACTTCTGTTCCAATAGCTTCAGTGTTCTTAAACCTAAGAATAACCAGGAATACAATAACATTATTAGAAAATTTTGATGGCTTCTTCTATTTATGTGAAGATGAGGACAGCAAAAGGCAGAAAATTATATGCTTAATAAACAAATAGTCCAACTATGAAATACTGTACACCGAGGGATCAATATGCTGTGAAAAGAAGATTCTGAAACAACTGGTCCTCATCCAGTGCTTTTGTATAAACCAGTTGTATTTCAGCCCACTTCCACTAGTGGATTCTTGGCTGAAATATTTCATCTGGGATTCTACAGAAAGCAGTGTGCAGAACTCCACTTGGCAAAAACTATCACTGTCGTAAGGGGGAAAGAATTTCCTTTCCCTTCCAGAGCCAACTATGCTAATTCTCCTATAACACTTATTAAAGTGCAAGCCAATACCTAGCTAAAACACTGCATTCCAAGATACTTTTAGCACTGCTTAAATGCTATGCCTGCTAATGGGCTGAATGCTATTAAAAAACAAACCTGATCTCAATCAAACACTCTCTAAGTGCTGGCAAAGAATAGGTGGCAGGAAAGGCAGTTGGACTTCATTAGTGACTGAGCCAAATGAGTCTATTAAGTAATCTAGTTCTTTTCAAAGGTCTCAAACAGTTGTGACAGTATGCGAAAGGCTGCAACCAGCAGCAAGTGCTATCAGTACTTACTGTAAATACTCATTCAACTTCTAAGGCAGCAGTAATTGCATCAGTTATTTCTTTTGAGACATCTCACCTGGTAGGCAGCTGCACAGCAAGATGAGGAGAAATGCTCCAAGCCAGATTTACATTATCCTTCCACTGTTTCTCACTAAGACTGATGTATTTAGACCTCCAGTTTGCTACACTGCTCTCTCCAGTTTGATCCAACTCCAGCTCAGGGGAAGACAGTGGATTGTACCATGTGATCAAGCGTTCAATCTCAGTAGCCTGAGGGAAACAGGAAAAATAGGGTTTTCTGGAAGAAGCAAAACACTCCCAATCTCACACTTTAGCTTATATATCCTGCAGCAATAACAGGGTCTTAGAAATTCACACAGTTTCCCCATCCTTCTGGTGACTCACCAGCAGTGAGAGCAGTAATGTCCTTCGCTTCATGTAGTACTTGTGCAGCTGTGTCCCCCTGTTCGTCTTCTTGGACATTCCTGGAGGAAAGGATAAAAAAAGTTTTCAGTGGCTTTTGTTCAGGTTAAATCATGCTCTCAAACTGTCCACACCTGGAAACATTAACACAAAAGAACTGAATAACCACAGGACAACTGTGATTTAGATCAGAGTGGCTGCAGGAAGTCAGCACCGCAGCCACTCATCGTGCAGGTGGTCTTTGAATATATGAGTACAACAGGCTACAGGGATATCAGTGTAGACCACACTGTTTTCACTTTAGGAACACAATAGTCTACTAAAAAGAAAGAGCATGTAGTTTTAAAACTGTGCAAAACCAGCCCATGATCTGATGTCACTCTGCTGTCCCCAAAAAGCACTAGGTATAAGTTTCTACAAAGCAAGAAATTTCCTTACAGGATTTCAATACATCTTGACCTCCTCCAGTATTATTTCTTCTGCATTACAGAATTAAACAGTCTATGAAAAAACTCAGGTATTTTCAGAATTTTCCTGCTTGCTACCAGTGAGACTTTTCCCACCCTGTTTTCAGAGTTTGGCGCTGGTAATTAAATATCATGCCAGAACATGTTAAAGGTAAATATTGACTTTAAATATCTGAACATAAACTATGCTGTAAAATTGGCTGTAATGAGCTGGTTACAATCAAAACAATACCTGATTTTTTAGATATGGTTGACATGCCACTGGACAAAGGGTAAGTATTTATCCATCCTTGTGTAGCCTGTTGCCGAGATCCAACATTGATATCCAGGTTGCTCCTGGTGTCTTGATTATCTAAAAACAGAACACAGATCTGATGTAGAATCCAATCAGAGAAACCAGACGCTTTTAAAGCAGCACTTAAAGAAACTCACCAGGTGGCACAAGTTGGCTGGCAGTCAGATACTTCTTGTCAGAGAACATCGCTGTCCAAAACTTGATCAATATGCTGATATCCTCACGAAGCCTCTTTTCCCCTTGTGTGGGGAATTTTGAAGGACAACTTGAAGAAATCACACAAATAATGTGATGTTGAGTGCATTGGGGGAAAAAAACCCAGCAGTCAAAACCTCTCACCAACCTAATCAAGTAATTTTTTTTATTCTGGCTGAAATCTACAAGGATGAGACCACGCATCACTACATTTTATCCTCATGGCTTTATTATGTCTGACTGAAGAGTACAAACATCCAACTATAACCAAAAATTAAGGCAGCAGTCTGTCAGCATCCTGGACTCATTTGAAAGTTAATATTAGGACTGACTGTCCTCCTCACATTCAGACATTCCTATCAATTAAATTTTCTTTTGTGCCTGTGTCAAATGTTGAAATAATCGGACTCAGTGTGGCTGTACTTGCAAAACAATGAAACTGTATTTCAGCCACACACACTCTTAACCGCAATTCTTTAAACCTTATAAATCTAGATACAATTTACGAGCACAGGATAAACTTCAAAATAAGGAAAAAAAGGAAAATAACAGAAACATTCCTGAAGATGCTGTGTTTTAAACCATACATAAAATCTGAAACTAATATTTAAGCCTCTTTGAGATAGTTTATGAACCATACTAAAGTACAAGAAAAGTTTCTGTTAAAGTGGGCAAAAAAGGAAAGGAAGAAAAATCACTAGAATAGAAAGACAGCTGTTGCTTTGAAGTATCACTGAAGGTTCAGGAAAAACACACACACACATTTTCAGTGAGTCATTTCAAATAAAAGAGTACCTGAAATAATCAAAAGCAGTTGAATAAATCTTTTCTCTCAAAACATTTCGGATAGTTGCATTTGGAACCACATCAGCATGCAGCAAAGACAAACCCAGGGTCAGCAACCTAACAAGCAAAATAAAGAATGGTAATTTTGGCACTCCCAAAATGGTGACCAATATACCACACAAACCACAGCTAAAGCTGTAACTGTAACCTGAGAAGTGTCTGTTTCAGAGCTCTTGGCAACCTTGTTCACATTATCATCATATTATCATCCTTGCTCCCAAAGCTGTGACTGCTGAACCAAAGAACGTGAAAGCCTTCAAGTTACAACAGGTGAAAATAACTGATGAAGAAAACCATCTACCACTAACATATTGACTAGATCCATGATGTGGCCAGTTCACTATATGAAATTATCCCACGAAATTTCCTGAAACACCAAAATTACTTTCAAGCTTTAGTGATCAACTTCTGCTTTGAAAACAGAACTTAGACTCTGTAGGCCTTTAAAGCAATTTTCATCACTTGAATCCAACACATTTCGTGTTTAATTATTTTCTTCCATCTCCCAGTAACCATATTTCCTCTCCCTATAATCTTATTTCTTATTTCTGTGATTCCCCCAGGGAAAAACCCAGTAGTACTCACTTAAACCGGGGCCCTATGGCTGCCACGTGCCGATTCAAGCTGCCTTTTGCCCCCCCGATGTTCAGGGACAGAGAGCGCTGGAGCAGGCTGGAGAAGATCTCGATTTGGTCAGAGCTGCAGTATTTGGCTATTTCAAACCTCTGCACCAAAAACTGAGAAAAAGAGACAGACATACCATGCCTGCTTCAACCTTTTTTATTTCAAACCCCACCCCCAGACTTCTCTGTTTCAAACATCTTTCTCCCCCTCAATGATTATGCTCATCTGAACAGAGTGTGTCTGCTGGCTTTGAGCACGATTCCAGTCTTTTCCCAAATCACAGCAACAGGAAGTGCAAACTGCCACAGGTGGGACATTCCAGAAGAAATACACACCTCTATCCAGACGTAATGTGGGGTCACCTCTGGTGGACAGGGCCTTGGCTGGCTCTCCTCTGAGGCTGCTAGTGGATCTGCTTCTTTCTGCTCCGCAGAAAAGAGCCCAACTTTCTGCTCCACTGTCATTTGCCAGGCTCCTGCCATTTCCCGCATAAACTGCAGAAAGGAAGATGACAGTGCTTCTTGTTTCAAGAGCATCTTCTTATATGGAAAGCACAATCTCTCCCCACAGCACACACAAGAACCTACTACATCAACTAAAATTCACTGCAATGCTGATGGAGAGGCAGAGACAGCTCTATACAACCCGACTGAAAGAAAATCTTCCTGTCACATCCTAAATTACGAAAGGGAGAGAGACTCCCCCAGAACCTCAGCTAGTAACAGAGAGACTAAAGGCAGCAGCAGCCAGGCACTGTGTTTTGTTGAGGAGACTGAACTGTTAGATCAGCTCATGCCATCCATCCTCCTTCTCTACTAAAGGCTGCTGCCTCCCACACAAGCACATAGAGCTGATCAAGCACAACATGAAGATAGCCCATAATTCAGTTTTGCTAATCCTGCTCTCAGAAGCAGCATCCTCTGTAGTAAGGAGGCCCAGCAACCAAAGGTGCTTCTCTGTTTTCCTCTACAAGATACAAAGACATTTCCCCCAATACCTGAGGAAAAAAAAATTAAACTGATGCTTACAAAGCTAAGCACTGAAACCTGCACATAAACTCACCTAAGTAAATTCAGATGGATGATTATCTCCAGCAAGAGAAACCCTTAGTGCTCCCTAAGCAAAGTGATTACCAGAGGCAGCTTTCTCAGCTGTGTGGACTGTCACTACACTATGCTGAATTGAATAATTACTACAACATTGATCCCCATCTCACAAAACACAACTGGTTTAGCCTGTTACAGGATTAGGACATCTGCAAGCCTATGTTTTTATGTAATGGTGCAATGCCAGATACCAGACGGTCTGATTAATGAGCAGGAAGACTGATTTCTCTTTGGTTTAAAACACCATAGTATAGTCTGTGATAGCACAGAGTCAATTCATAAACAACTCAGGTATCTCATCAGCAAAGTAAATTCTACAGCTGAGATTCTAACAGGTTTCTTTTGCTGTGTCATTCAGCAAAATTATGAGAAAGATTAATTTCCCACAGTCCACCTTGCGGGGGTGCTCAGACTTCCAACAACACATGAACAGAGACTTCCTGCCAGGCTAAAGTGATTAACAGGGCATTTAAACATCCTTGACACAGATTCACAGTGTCTGTGAATCTCTCAAAATCTTCTCTCTTCCCCCTCGCAGGGGCAGAGAAGGAGTAGTTAAATTGCTTCCTACCGGCACTTCTATTCCATTCTTGGCAGCAAGCAGCCACTCCCAGCAAGCAATTGCTGTTTCCATGCCATGTTCATTGAACATTCGCAGGGGTCCCCAACACAGATGATGAAGGAGCTGGGGATCACAGTCTGAAAACAAACATTCACTCAGATTTCTCCAACAGAATAACTGCTTTCCACATCAGCATGAAATTGGTGTGCACTGTAGGTAATAATCAGTTCCTAATAAATAGCTTCTAGTTAAGAAGGCTTTTCTCCAATATAAGCCTAATTGAAAAAACTCAAAACACAGTTTTGCTTCAAGTTGATGTGTACTGGGTTGGTGTATGGATAGTTTTTGTCGTTTATTACTCTTGGCATTCACCATCAGAAAGCAGAACTCCATTTGGTTTTTATTACCTTTGCTGCTTATTAGCAGTGCAGTCAACTTAAACATGGCCTGGGTGTAGAATTCAGTATCACTTGATTCAAGAGCAGCATTCAACTCTTTGACCATCAGTTTATTCAGGTCAGATGTTCGTCCTGTGGCATTGGAGAACTGAATCATTCCAGAAACCTGTAAAATTTAAGAGGGTTTTCAACAGAACAGTATTTTTAGGCATCTAGCTTGGTATTGGTCATGTGCTGATTAGGGAGCTCCACAAACAGAGGCATCTTTTGTTACTACTTTACCAAACCTTTAGCCTTATCTGCAATCTAATCTTTAGCTTTATCTAATCTTTAGGTTTATCTACAAGAGCAGCAGTAAAATGGTCTGTTTAATAACTGAGGAAAATGATACTCTTTATCCTGAAGGGATTTAGGGACTGTGCTTCATGTAACAGAGACCCATTTACCAGTATAAGTTGGAAGGACATCATCCCCTGAGAAGTGATGCCAGAGCTTGTGGACACCCCACATTCATGAGAAATCCTGTACTTACCTCTCCTGCATAACGGTTGCGCAAGTTAAGAGAAGCCATGAAGTTGGAGTAGTCCTTCTTCACACAAGTTGGTCTTTCAGTTAGCTGGGTTGCCTAGGACCAGACCACACCAAGGTGTTTATACTGTTCATATCAAACCATCTGTTTCTTTACCTCTTTATTCCTTCCCAGATGTTTTAAATTTACTTTTCCTTATGCTTGTAATCAGAGTAGTACAGGACTATTACATATAATAGTACTAGGATTGATAAAAATTAAAGAAGGAATGTGTGCATTTTTTCCATGGATACAGGATCATAAAGTATCCCGAGTTTGAAGGGACCTACAAGGATCATTGAGTCCAACTCCTCGCCCTGCACAGGACAAACCCAACAATCACCTCACACCATTGGGAGCATTGTCCAAGCACTCCTTAACTCTTGTCAGGCTTGGTGTTGTGGCCACTTCCCTGAGGAGCCTCTTCCAGTCCCAAACCACCCTCTGGGGGAAGAACCTTTTCCTAATACCCAGCCTTAAACCCTGACACAGCTTCCTGACACTGCCTCAGGTCCTGTCCCTGGTCACCAAAGAGGAGATCAGTGTCTGCCCCTCCACTGCCCCCGGTGAGGAAGTTGTAGGCAGCAATGAGGTCTCTCCTCAGCCCTCTAATTTGTCGAGGTCTCTCTGCAGTGCACAAGTGAACAAACAGTACTCACGCCCAGAGTGGTGTTCTGCCTGTTGTAGCCTGCAAAGTGCAAAACACTTTCTGTAGCCATGGCCAGTCCTGTGTGCTGGGACAACCCCGATACCCAGTTCTGATGTTTGTTTAGGTACTCCTGAAAAAAATCAACAAAAACCCAAACCACTTAATTATTTTCCAAACAAGGCAATTCATAAGGAAATGTTGCATCACTGCAAACTATGGGAAACTTAATTACACACATACATGACAATAGACTGTCTCTACTCATCCCTTTCAGGCATTGTTCCCCTGGCAATAAGAAATTCTGAATGTCCTCCTAAATACACAAAGAGTAAGACTCCTTCTGTATCCTAAAAGAATAACGCTATCAAGATAAATGCTTGAAGGTTGAAGGCTGAGATATTCTGTTAAAAGAATCACTTCTGACAAAAAGAACCTTACAAAAGGAAGTGTTTTGGACTACATGGAAGAAGGAAATATAATTAGTTGTCCTTTTGTCCAAGGATAGAATTCCTTGAGGCTCCTTTCTTAGGGAAGGAAATATAGACTTCAGGTAGATTTGCAGTGTCCAAGATCTGCAAAAATCAAATTTTCACAGAAGCAGGCCCATTACCTGTAGATGAGATTTGGTAACAGAGGGAGCCCATTTCATTGCCTCTTGCAGAATCATCCCACAGCGTGCAGCAAAGTCCTTGACTATACTCTAGAATCAAAAAGCATCAACACAATCAGCAAAATACAGGACAATTAACAAGAGGCACTGGTTAACACAGGGAGCAAGACTGTTGCAACATGACACAGTTAAAATTTTCTGTAACAGTTAAATGTGCCCTTGATCAGAAAAGAGCTGTCACATTTCAAGTCAAGTAAAATAGTAAGATTCAGAAAGACATAAATACTGTCATACCCTAATAGAAAAATCTTACCTAGGGACGCATTTTTTTTTAAATGACCATTCAGAGTAGCTCACTAATTTATCTCCAAGCTATGAAACAAGGCATTATTTTGTTCTTTGATAAATCAAGGAGGGCCACCCACCTCTCTGGCTTCATGCGTGTCAGGGACTGTTATTCTGTATGGAGCATCAGGAATGTCATAGTATGGTTGGTCCTTGTGAATGTCCTAAATAGAAACAATTATCATCTCTCAGTAAGACAAAATTCATCATCACTTGACATTAACACTACAGGTAGCAAACAAGAAGCCTGATTACCAAACTTTTTTGCTAACATTTGCTCTCAAAGTCAATTTGAACAGCTCTAAAAGAAACAGTTTCTATTCCAGTTTGGTTTTTAGAACAAATAATTTCAAATATCCAAAGCACTCTCCTCAACATTTAGTACAAAAATAAAACTCTATAAAGCATTTCCATCCTCTAGCATGTAATAAATTCTATAAATAAAATATAAAAAATATTTTTAAAATATAAAATAAAAATTCTAGCATGTAATAGATTCAAGAAATATGGACACACATACATAGACTGGAGAGAATACCATCTCAAAATCATAATTCATAAAAGACAAAACAAACTGCAAACCAGAAAAACACCACCAAATTTTTTATTTCAAATGGGACATTTCAACAATTATAAACCACATCTGACAACAACTTTTTAGCACCAGTTTTATTAGTTATGAAATAGCGTTGCAAAGATAATTCTTTCTTCATGGAATTCAAAATTAAGATTTTAGCAATCTTAGTGAAAGGAAAACCAAATTACAAACTCAATTAAGTATCAAATAAATGCAGAACAAAGAAAAAAAAAGTTTTAGGAAAGAAAAAGGACTTACTGCACTAAGAGATAGAGACAACGTCTGCAGAATATCTAACATAGTCTTCAGCACAGTTCCACTCCACAGCAAGTGAGGAAACCTAGAGCAAGACGGAATTCAGAAGCACAATAACCATGGAAAGCTGAGGAAGGACATTATTTTCAGAGTTCAGGCTGAAAATACTATTGAGTGTTATTTTTCAAGGAGGTATTTCAGCTGAAATAGTAGCCAAGAAATCCACTTGACCAGTGTCCCCAAGTGCCTAAGCAACCACTAAACAGTCATTGTGAATAGAGAAACATGAAATCTATACTCACTTGTCTACTAATCCAGACAAGTATTTGTCTGCAACTCTTCTGATCCTCTTGTGAATGTGGTTAAAATTCACCAGCAAGAACTGAGCATGTCTCTCCAGCTCTTCTTCATTCTCCTTGGTTTTAGGCTAAAAAACATCCAAAGAGAAGTATGAAGCTCTTAAGGGAAAAGACAAACACTTTCATAAACTGAAAGAAGAAGATTTATACAAATTCATTTACTGAATTTATACAAATTCAAAATTTTAGTTTCCATGTAACCTACTTTATCAGCCATCATTGACAGGAAAGCTTCAAACACCTTATCAGCAACAGCTATCACACATTGCATCATGCCTGAGGAATAGAGAGAAGTAACAGGTTTGATTGGCAAAATTACATTTCTTTTATAAATCATGCTTAACAGTTAAAAAGTGTTTATGATTACTCAGCCAATATTGAATTTGTTTCAAAACAAAACCAGTGCTCTTGGCAAGAATGAAGCAGCAGCAATCTGGTGAACAGGATTCATTTTGTTACAAATGTAACAAAATTGCTTTGTTTCTGTTTTGCAAGTCTGGAGACAATTTCCTTGTATCTCGAGCAGAAAGAAAACCTAGACAGGTAAATCTTACCAGATTTGTCTTTCTGAATTGCTTTATCTTCAAAATAGCAAAACATGACTTGGAAGCGATCTTGGTCAGTTGAACGCAGCACCCTAGGGAAGCAGAGTTTTGTAAGCTGGCGTGTCTTGGGTTTTATTTGTTTCAGCTTTTGTTTACTTTAGATTTTGTTTGTTTCAGGGATTTATTGGTTGTTTTGTTTTAGGCTTTTTTTTGCTGTTTCATCAATGAAAAGAAGTAAATATATATTCATATACCTCATATACTCTAGGCGGTAAACAGAAAGGAGATAGGTAGACATGGCAAAGTCCAACTTATTGATCAAGGCTGACACTTCTGGAGGAGGATCCAAGAGATTGATTATGGTACTCCGTAATTCATTTAATTCAGCCTAGAAATGAACACATGAAGTTATCTGAAGTGGGAGTACTGTATTAGTTGGTGTCCTCAAACATGCATTCAGCCATTACTCTGTTAACGTTTCAGCCTTCACAAACAGTATGTCAGGATGCTTCTGCCTGCAGATTCAGACCAACCTCCTCTGACTTAGTAAATCACAATGCTTCAAATACAGAACAGAATTAAATCTGGAATCAAGCTCCTGGTAGAAATAACTGCTAATTTCCATGCAGTTATACCAATGAAAAAATACAGTTCCTACACTAAATGCATGCAAGTTTGAGCAACATTAACACTGTCCAGCTTCATAGATGTGCCTGAAACTTCATAGATGTGCCAGTCTTTGGTGCCACAGAACTAAGTATCTAGGCACAATGCAGATTTGTGTATCATCTGGGAGCCAAAGAGATTTCACAAGCTGCAACTCTTCAATCCACTTTACACCGCTATCAAAAAGAGCCCCTGGGCAAAATCTATCCTTAAAAATGCTGGGAAGAGAAAAGAATACCAGTATCAAGGCAGAGCAACCTTAACATTTCCTTGAAAGGCTTGAATGTGTTGTTTCCTTTCAAACTTTGCTGGTCTGTATTTTTTTAAACATTGCAAGTTTTGTCTGACACAAAATGGATGAAAAATTACTAAGGAGCTTCCATCTCCACAAAGACTTGGTTTCTACACCTAATCAAGATGGTGTAGCTATCACCCTAAGCATTTATGTTAATACTCCATAAAACTGACCCCAAGTCACTTATGCACCCTGCTGTCAGGAGAGTAGTGTTAAAAAGCTGCTTTTCACTAATAGGAGGCAAGTTGAAGGGGTGTTGTGCTATTTCAATATATCACAGATATCAAGTCATTCAACACTGGCAGACATTATGGAAGGAGGTAATAGAAGAACTGAATTCCTACAGGAGTCACGGTGTCATTCTTCATGGCAGAATTGTACTGCAGAACAGATCGAAGTGGCTCTTTGCTGGGAAATGTGAGTAATGGAGACTTGGTGGCAATTTCACACACACCTTCATACCATTCTTCTGGCCAAAGACCTGGAACAGAAGCAGAAAGAGGAAGGTGGGATGAGGAATTAAAAAAAAAATTAAGTTTCACAAAGTTACCCGTGTTACCATGCTTTGGATTACTTCCTAGGGCAAATTGTTCATGCACTTAAGCATAGACACTCAACACATGTGATCCATGTTCCAGACTTAAGAAGTATGTTTAGATGAAGTTTCTCACTGAATAAGCAGTTTCTGCTTGACTACCATCGTACCCCATGTGTCTGATCTTCCATTTCAGGAACCTGGCTATCAAAACTCATAATTAAGGCTATTAACTTAGGAATACAGTTAAGTACAAGTTGTACTGTGCTCTGAATCTGAATCTGACAGCAAACCAGCAAAGATTTAAAGAAATCCCACCAGAGAACTGTCATGTAACCTCTTTGCTTTGAAGTGTCTTTATGCCTGTAATTTTTCTTCCAGCTACTGTGAATAATTTGCATATCATTGTATTTACATGCATCAAAAGTTTAAGTGTGAGCAGCAATGTTGTCCTGTTAGAATGTACAGTACCTGATCCTTCCACAGCAAACCCCATCAGCACCGAATATAACCAGAAATCACGGAACAGCTTCTGCAGCCTGGGCTTGGCCTCCTTGATGGGTGGCAAGCGTCTGGTGAGCTACCAAAGAAATAAAAATTAACAATAGAAAACGGTGGGAGTTAGAGTAACTTAATTTCACACTGAGGAATCAATTCACATACCTTCTTGACTATGATTTATAAAAGTAATATTCTTTGGTAACTATGACAACTAGTATTATATTGTTATTGTTATATTGAAGGAATTAAGTTCTTTTTGGAGATCTGAAAGGCTAATCTTGAGAAGCCTCAAGTAAGAATTTCCTTTGTTTTACACAGGAATAACACCATGCTGATACAGTAACCTCTGAGCAGAATACATAATATTAGTATACTATCCACTGCAGGGAGGAAGAGGCCACATGATCCTTTAAACTGTGCTGAAGACAATGCCATGCAGCTTTGCTTCAGTGTAAAGGAACTCCAAACTAAATAAATATTAGTCAAAAACACTTCTGGTTGCTATTATTTATTAGCTTTGTGGAAATACATTGAGGCACCAATTGGGGATCTTTCATTGTTTGCACCCACGCACAGAATGACATCAGTTCTGAAGAATTTACTGTCTAAACAAGCAAGTAAAAGAGCATTATTTTCAACACATTTATTAAAATTCTCTGATACTTTTTGCACAAACAGCTGCTACCACTGGAATAGCAGTATATCCTCCCAGCCAACATGATATACAATTTTAGATAAATTTATACAACAAAGATCATAGTGTGTTACCCTAAAAAGAGTTAAAGCACAGACAGTGTATAAAAAAGTAAAAGAAATTGTCCAACTGCAAGCTTTACTCAATATGACTGTGTATTACTACTGTAAATCTTATTCATAAAATGTTACATTCTAATCTAGCTTGAAGTTTTCTCTAACCGCAACAATTCTCTCTAGGTATGAGAGCCAGCAGTACTTCAGTGAAATCTTACATAAACCCAGCTTTGGATGTATTTGTAAATCCTGGGGGAGATTAGTCATTTTTTAAAAAAGCATGAAAAAATTCCACTATTATAATAAAATCAATGTGAGTTTAAGCTGGTGAACTGCACTATGGTAAAAAGCTGTTTGTGCAATGGAAATGTTTGCACCAATATTACACCAACTGAAGAAGCCCCATCACAACCACAGAGGCCTCAAACACGTTTGCACTAAGATGCTCCCCTGCCCCCCATTTCAGCACAAAATAGCAGCTCCATGGCTTTTCCTGTCATTAACAGTCAAGTTTATATGTGTGCTTGACTTTGAAACTTTACACACACACCGATTTTTGCTCAAAGATCTTCCTCAAAAGGGAACAAGTACCTGCCAAGCCATAAAAGCAGTTCAACAAACAACAGAGAATTCAGCAGAGATCACTAGGCAAGGGAGGGATTTTGGCTGACGAAGTAAGTTTAGCAGTGTTTGGTTTAGAGAATGTTTACTTTGGGAGATACACAAAAAATCAGCGTCAAAGTTCAGATTTAAACCCTGCTGTTCCCTTTACTTGAGCTTTTCAACACATCCTTCCAGTACACTGGCTTAAAGGTAAGCTTCATTTACCTCTCCTGTTATTTTAGGTAGATCTCACCAAAGACATACATATTGCAGAGCAGAGGGAAGTTTTGCCTGTGTAAGTGCAGCTAAGCAATAACTGAACTTTGGTGAAGACGAGAATGTAAAGTTGGGAATACAGACAGCAAATTCGGCTGTGCCAAAAGCAGAAAATGTTTATCAGTGGTTACTGGACAGAGTATCTCAGCCCTAAGGGCCTGACTTCTGGGGGCGGGGAAAAAAACTAATGAATTTATGAAAAAACAAAACAAAAAAAAAAGACTGACTTGAGACGTTCAGTCACAGTCTAAAACACTTTCATAAGCATCTTACTTGGATCCTACATTTTTGCAAAATAATGTATTCTTTTATATGGGAGGACCAGCTTAAATGGTTTTAGAATTTAAAGCAAATTACTTTGGGGGACAGTTTCAAAAATTAAACTGTCAGCTCAGTTATTTCAATCCTGCTACAACACGTTTGAAAATATTTTCCTTCAAGGTTTTATTCACTGTTATACAAGCCAGTGAACAGGTACAGGTATGTAAACCTTTATACTTTACAGAAGTGGCTCTATTTGCTAATTTAAAAAGTATTTTAATCAGCACCTTAGTAAGATTTTTGTTTTAGCTGTATTAAATATTTTGTCCTGTATTATACTGTAAATAATTATCTTTTTACTCAAAAAGGTGTATTGATTGAAATCAACTTTATAAACTCATGAAATAACCAAGTCTGAGCAAAACTCAAGGCCTGGCATTCAGACGTCCATTCAATTTTAGCCGACAGTGCTACAGAACACTTGTATTTTGATCTCTGACTCTCTAAGGGAATTAGACTTTTTCATATCTTTTTAAGATCACTGTAATTACTGCACCCAATATTATGATGAAAAGCCTCTCAGACCTACTTCTTGGTAGAGGGTTTTACAGCGGAGTGAGACTGATGGATTCTCTTCAAATACATACTGAAGAAAATTTTTGATTTTAAAATTATTTAAAAATTCAACAGTCCAGTACTCAGTAGATGAAGAGATTGATTAAGTTTCTCTTAGAAAAATGCAAGTTCTACTTAAATATATTCTTAAAACAGGTGAGATTAGAAATCTAGAGCTGGGATAACACTAAGTCTAGAGAAACAACGTTCTGAAGGGCACTTATAAAGACTTCACACCATGAAGGACACAGAGTGCTATGAGTTCTGCAGTGCTACACAAAAATAAAGTGAAACAAAACATAACTAAGCCAAAAGCAGAATCAAGCCAACCTATCATGGAAGTGGCAGATGAGGACAGGGAGCTGTAGAAAGGGTGCACAGACATTGAGTAACACACCCGAGTAAGGCCATGAGCAGGCAGGACAGATGTTTATGCTCAACACTTCCCCCACTGCAGTCCCACTAATGGTACTCAGTGGAGATACACCTCTTTCTACACGCCTAGATCTCCTTAACTGACCAGACTGCTGCCTTGCTTTTCCAAAATACTCCCACAAAACTTCCATTTTTGTTGTAGCTACAGGGTGTTTGTTTTTCAATTTTTCAGTAGATCTCAGCCTTCTGGTATGCTCCTGCAGAGGATTGGATCGGGAATCCCTCTTCCTCTCACCAAGCTCAAATTTTCAAACTTAATTTCCCATTTTATTTTCAGCACAAACAACTGACACAGTTAGTGCACGTTTTAAGTGTAACAGTTTATAAATAAAGAGTCCCACATATATTGGGTAATGAGTTTGTTATTGTTGAAATACGCCAGTAATAACTATTCATATGGGAGGAGGTCAACCAATTCTTTGGCAGGCTGGAGGTATTGTGTAAGCAAAAGCAGTTACCAGTAAAATAGGCTTATCCATCTAATTGACATCTGTTCCACTGAAAAAAAAAAAAGCTGTTTAATAAGGTAGCTATAGATCTGCTATGACAGAAGTCAGCATGGACCTAAATTAGGGAATAGATAACTACAATTCAATTACCCTTGGCTCTCTCAACTGTGTTATGTTGTCTTCCAGGCTTTCACGTATCAGAATGAAGTTCCTACTTCAATTGCTTACCCTTGCTCTCATCATATCCTCCACATTTGGCGGAGTCAAGGATGTCGCTGAGCATTTTGAAAGCCTTAAAGGTGCCCAGCCACATGAAAACGGGACTTATGATATGCCAAACCTACCACTTGAGTTCCACAGGGAAAACACCATCACTAATGACTTGATTCCTGAAGAGGAGGAGGAAGAGGACTATCTAGACCTTGACAAGATACTGAGTGAAGATGACTACAGTGATATTATCGATGCTGCCCCACACATAGTTTCCGAAGTTCAACAAGGAAATATTCTTGAACTATTCCAAGGCAAAACCAGAATCCAGCGTCTCAATATTCTCAACGCAAACTTTGGCTTCAACCTTTACCGCAGCGTGGCAGCCCAGGCCAGCTCCTCAGACAATATTATCATGGCTCCTGTTGGCATTTCCACTGCAATGGCTATGATTTCCCTGGGTCTGAAGGATCAAACCCAGCAGGAAGTGTTATCTGTTCTTGGCTTTCAAGACTTCATTAATGCCAGCAGCAAATACGAACTCATGACTGTTCACAATCTCTTCCGCAAACTCACCCATCGGCTCTTCAGGCGCAACTTTGGCTACACACTGAGGTCTGTCAATGACCTTTATATTCATAAGGACTTTTCTATCCTGAATGATTTCAAAAACAATATGAAAACATACTACTTTGCTGATGCCCAACCAGCTGATTTCTCAGATCCCAACTTCATAGCAAAAAACAATGAACGCATCTTGAAGCTGACCAAAGGATTAATAAAGGAAGCTCTTGTGAATATAAACCCTACAACACTGATGATGATTCTCAATTGCCTTTACTTTAAAGGTAAGAATTTGTTATTTCAATCTTAGTGATGGATTTCTCAGTTTGCAATTCACTGCCATATGTCATTAGAAATCCCAGGCAGAACTTAAATCTAATCTACACCATAAAAAACCTACTGACTGCCTCATTAAGCATCTCTATTATTAGCCCATTTTAGCCTGTTTCTGAAGTTAGTGGGTATTGTATACGAGCAAATGCTTACTGCTTCCAAAAACTTAAAGACTCACAGTGAGACAAAAAACTAACACGTGAATGCAACATCCCTGTAAATGTCCTTTTTCCCACTCACTTGCAAGGAATGACTTCCTTGAATAATGCCACTTACCTCTAAGATATCTGAAGCAATCATTAGTATAAAATACAAATAATCTGCTGTTTTCAGGTACCATCCAACAGGCACTTACTTGTATCCTTAAGTACATCTCCAATGATCACATCACACTAAATACATGGCTTTACTGCCCATTAGACCACCCTAACAAAAGGACTATACAAAGTGAAACAGATACTTTTATTTTTCATAATTTGGTAAAATTTGAAATACCTTTTTGTTTCATTCTGAAATTATTAAATACTTGTGCTATGTCAACATAACAAACACACAAAAAATAAATAGCTGTAGTATCAGAACTCTGGAGTTATCAAGATCAAAAAGACTTTTGGCTTTTTGTTCTGCCCATGGAGCCCTGTTAGTCCAAACTGCCTGGGTGCCATCTCTCGCTCTTTTGTCTTATGGTGACAGTCTCCCAGGAATTCTATTTTGAGTGGAACTGCAGTTTTTAAAAGCAAGTTCTGCTCCTGGGTTTCTTAGTTTCCCCACTACTCCTTCTAACGTGTCAAATTTTGTCCTCATCTTTTCATTTGCACTGTTTATACCACTGCACAAAAGCTCTGTTATGTCCTCAAAGTGTTTTCAGATATACAGAGATGCTCAGTACAAGTGATACTGAGCAATGGGATATTTGAGAAACACCGTGAGGTCTCAAGCTCCTTTTATATTAAAGACCATCGAGTAACTATTGGAAACTATTTATGTTGGTAAGAAGCACATTTAATCTTGTATAGATGTCCAGTCTACCCCCCATTCTGCACAGCTCTGAACAATCGTTTGTATCAAGTAGGAGCTGGTTATTTTAGCCATGGCAGTTTTGGTAATTGGCAATTGTTGACAGGTCCAAAACACTCTGATTTTTTCCGGGATTCTGGTCACGAATGCAAGAGAAGAGTCATTCAGTGGAGACAACATCTGCCACCACAGGTGGATCCAAAAGACATCTTGGGGAAAGATTCAAAACAGAAAGTCACAAAAGTCATAAAGTGCCAGCTGGTTTCAGTTTGTCACACAGCTCCTGCTGGGGATCAGTATTTCACCCCAAGACAAATGCATTTGCAAAACTGAATGCAAGAAAAATGTTCTCAAGCTCCTCTCTTTCACTAGGAAGAACTGATTGTCTCACATCCCTCAGTGCTGCTGAAGCTCCCCTGGCCCACAGCAGCCCCATGTATTTGGCCAGCTGGAGTCCTACACCTGTGAATTCTGCTCCCTGAACAACAGCCAGATATTGGGTTTTCCTGAGAAGTGAGACAATTTCTTTGGGAATAGCATAAACCATTTTATACCCCATTCCTTTCAGACTAATAACCACAGTCTGATTGCATCTCAAACTGGCCCACATCAGCCTGACACGTAAAGAAACTATTAGAATGAAAGCTGGACTTAAAGCTTTTTTTTCTTATTCACAGTCAATCTGGCAAAGTCAGACTACAGAACCAATTAAGGTTATATTTGTAGGCTCTCCACACAGTCACATTCCTCACATACTTGCCTGCCAATGATGACCTAAATTCCTGAGTTTCTACAGGAAACACTGGTAACCCTATTTCCACTATAATCTTCTAGCTTTGTCTGCCCCTTAAGAAATAATGTTTATTCCAGAGACACAATTCTATAAGGAGACCAATGAAACATTGCATTTTAAAAAGTACCTTCTTTCATACAGTCAATAAATATTTCTGATATCCAGAGTATCTCCACATAAAAAGCTTCAAACCATCATGGCAAAGCTTTTTGGGCTGCAAAATGTGTTGGACTGCGTTATTTGGGCATAAACCTGTCAGATTTCAGCACATCTACAGAAGCCTGTTATCACATTAAACTGGGTCATAGAATTAAGCAGTCAAGGCCCCAGTTCTTCAGGTTAAGACAGAAAATTAACCGGTTTGAATGTAAAGTAATGCCTTCAGCATAACAATTTTAACAATTTTATGAAAAACTAAACCAGCCCTTGCTTACACCACAAACAATCTCCAAAGAGGTGCCTTCCAAACTGGATTCAAGCATCACACCTCTCAGAAAACACAGCTAGGTCAGGTGTTCTGCTGGAGGCAAACCCTAAAAAATATTTAGCATCTGTTTAAATGGTATCATTTCTGAGTTCCTTGTAGGAAAAATAATAAACTATAAATTTGAAAGAGGTTGGTGTGTGTGCTCACTTGCTTTTGTAATTCAGAATACTCAAATCAGACAAATGTTAAGTCAGAAAGCCAGGAATTTCAAAGTCCCTTTGAAATTTGTCTTCCAATTCAGAACTCACTGAAATCAACAATCTCCCACAGTAATTCCCAGTTCACATGACTTAAAGCTTAGTGTAAACCTATTCTGGGAACATTTTATTAAACAAGGACCTTGAGGTTTTATTTGCCTTCTGCATTGTCTTAACAGGAACTTGGGAGAACAAGTTTCCAGTGGAAATGACAATGAAGAGAAGCTTCCGGCTGAACGAGAAGCAGACAGTGAAGGTGCCCATGATGCAGACCAAAGGCAATTTCCTGGCTGCTGCAGACCCCGAGTTGGACTGTGGTGTCATCCAGCTCCCCTTCGTGGGCAACATCAGCATGCTCGTTGTGCTCCCACACAAACTGTCTGGCATGAAAGCCCTCGAAAAGCAAATCACACCCCAAGTGGTGGAAAAGTGGCAGAAGAGCATGACAAACAGGTATCTGCTGAAAAGCATGTCTTTTAAAGTCTTATTGTATTTTCTCGATGAGACTGGCAAGGGTAAGCAAAGCATGCAGAAGATAATATATTTTAATTACATATATTAAACCTGAACAAAACCTGCAAGAATAGATTTACTGAAATAAAAACCAGGAGCAGTGATCTCTCAAAATTTAAATGCCATCAAGAAATCAAGGATAATTGAGGTAGAAAACTGTAATTTCAAAATTCTTTCTATTGAGTATTTAATGATGCAGACTTAAAGAAAATGCTCTTACTGATAAAGTTCACAATGAGGAGGAAAAACAGGACTATGGTAATAACAGATTACTGGTGCAGAACAATCTTGGTCACAGCAGCCTATGTTCAGTTCAGCGCTGAG
This sequence comes from Entomyzon cyanotis, assembly GCA_024500445.1. Lineage (NCBI taxonomy): Eukaryota > Metazoa > Chordata > Aves > Passeriformes > Meliphagidae > Entomyzon > Entomyzon cyanotis. Next base: position 8,221,317 of record JAKEPQ010000852.1, read on the forward strand.
CATTTCAATAGAGCTCTGTGTAAATGCACATATTCCACAATCAACAAAGGACATCACAATTATGGGAGAGAAAAAATAATACAGCCTCCCTTGTGCAAGATGACAGAGTAGGTGTATCTGTCTTCAAACTTGATAAAAAGAGATTATTTGAAGTGCTACCCAGGAATTCAACCTATTTCTGTTGTACACAATAAGTGACAAACCTCCAGTTTAGTACTTCAGAAAATCTGACAGCTCGACACCTATTACAAGTGTGCACTGAGCTGCTCAAAGTCACATATCTCATACACATAAATAATGCAATTCATTATAAATAGAATATCAAACTGACAAACTAACAGTTTTCGCAGGGGAATTAATTTTTTAAAGCACAGTTTTAAAAGTCATGATGCTCAAGTTTTGAAAGAAAAAGTACAATCCTGTATCTCTGTGTCCTGCTTGCTGAAGACAGCAAAAAACCCAAACCACAACAGATCTGTAAAGCAAAGGAGTCGTGCAAATACACATCTGCTCAATGATTTTTCCTTTTTTTGTTTATTTCTTCCAGAACAAGAGAAGTGGTTCTGCCTAAATTTAAGCTGGAGAAAACCTATAACTTGATTGACCATCTGAGATCCATGGGAATAGAAGAACTGTTCAATGGAAAAGGCGACTACTCTGGTATAACAGATGAGAAGATCACCATTGACAGGGTATTTACTCCTCATTTCACCTCCTCTCTGATTACACTGTATCACCCAATAACATGGCTAATAGCACAGTAAGCTAAAACAATATTTTTTCCTCACCTTTTCTGGAAGACATAGGAGGAAGGGTTGTGGGTTTGTCCTTGTCTATTCATATAACGAATAGGTTGTAACAGATGTCAAAGGCACTCAGAATGTTGTGGTCAGTCAGGAACAGGCTTAGCCACAAAACAAACCCTAAAGGATTGGTGCTGTGTAGGTGTCACCGGCAAGGATGTGGGACACAGAGCAGGGAAGGCTGTAAGCACATCATTTGACTGCACTCAGGAGAGCCTCAATTTCTGTTTGTTTCCTCTTTTTGTTTGTTTGAACAGTTCAACCACCAAGGCACAATAACAGTGAATGAGGAGGGCACAGAGGCTGCAGCAATCACCACCGTGGGGTTCATGCCCCTCTCGACACAGATCCGCTTTGTCGTGGACCGTCCCTTCTTGTTTCTGATCTATGAACATCGCACCAGCTGCCTTCTGTTCATGGGCAGAGTTGCCAACCCAGCCACATCTTAAAAGCAGAGAAGACCCTCCAACATTGTTATACATGGGCTGTATAATTGTATCTTAAAATACCAGTATCATAAAGGAAAATTTATTGTCGTATTAGCCAATACAAAAGCCACCGGTATCGAAAGAAAATGTATTATCTGCAGGTAGTTTTTCACAAATGGACTCACAGCAGTAGATAATTTGACTGCAATTTAAAATGTGCCATATCAATGTAATTGATACAAGCATATTAATAGAAAAAAACCCACAAAGTAACTCACACTTTGTGTTCTACATCAGTGTATAAAATGTAATCAATAAAGTATTTAGACTATCTGGATTCTTGAAACTTAGCTCTAAATTTGTGCTAGGATGTCTGTTTATAACAAATAGGACTAAGGAAATCCTGAACACCAGACCAGCCATAAGACACCTATGTCTCTCCTGAGCATTTTATACAATCTAACTTGAAAAAGATCAGATGTCTCCATTCTTTCTTTTGCTTGCACCATTTAGCATTCAGTGAATACACACAATGTGTATCAACATTCAGGCTGATACACACAATGAGCCTCAGGGACCAGTGTACCAAATAAAAGGAGACAAAAATGTCATGGAGGAATGAAGTATTAAGGGACCCAAAACTTTTCCCCAATCCAACTTGTAACACTTCAATACTTGCTCTGATCTTCATTGGCACAAGAGGTATCAGAATTAGGCCAGCCTGGTAAACGATATAAATATCCTCAGAACACCCTTTATAGGAAAAGCAGTCAGCAAAATGCTCTTTTCACTGTCTCAGTATCACCCAATCCTCTCTACAAAAAAAGCCATTTATAGCAATCACTCTGTTAATATTCTAATGCACTCTCCATACTTAATTCAATGGACAAGACCTTTCAAGTCACTGCAAACTTTCTGAATCGTTCTGGTAACAATACAAATGCTGTTCAAATGTTTCATATTTGAAAATGAGAGGATTTACCTACACTCTGTAGAATATCACTATCTACGTGGTACAAGGAACAAGGCTGCACTATACATTCAAATTAGTAAAGACAATAAACATACCTCTGCACACCTTGCTTTACATCACATCTTTAAAAAATGTGCCTCATAATCCAGTGAGAGTATTCTTATTACTTTTTGCAGTATCAAATACTGTATCAATCTATATATTTCATAAGTTTCTCTTACATTAGCAAAAATATGCAAGTAACATATAAACCAACAGTTATTTTAAGGATTATGAATTTTTTTAAAAAGGAGGTTTTTCCAATCGTAAGTTTAACTTGCTGGTTTAATTCTGCTTTTATATACTGCTGTTTGTAATTTTGCATCTGCTCCAATTATATGCTCCATACACAAAGCTTTTTAACATGTCAGCCAGTGAAATACAGGTATTAGATGCTGAACAATGATGAAGAGCTGATACTGGATAGGAGGCTCAGATGTTTTCCCCTACTCCTGTCTTTTAAGTCCACCACGTGATGGACAATTTTCAGTACTGGAAGTGCACAATAGAAATCATTAACATTCATATACACATTTTATTCTTTTATCTGTATTCAGAAAGGAAAGCATATACAAAAAAGAAAAGCACATGCAAAAGATTAAATATTCATGCCTAGGTTTAATTAGTTTATCAATGATTGAATAAGCTGGAGCATCTGCAATAGGGGTTTTTGGGACTTAAACAACTACAATTATTCAAGGCAAAGAGGTCAAGCAGAAAAGCAAATCAGCTACTGCTCAAAACTCATGATCTTCATACATTGTGCAAGAAAGTCAAATATTTGCTTCAACAACCATAATGTAACCATTAACTCTTGCTTCAGATTCTGGCACTATCTGACTGCATTTAAAGGTCACATTGGTTAAGAAAAATGCAGTTATTCCCAGCTATTCAGAACAAATATATCATCAATAAAAAATTGAAACAGGAAAGTACTTCCATAACTTTTACATTGTCTCTAGCAAGCACTAATCTCTTTTCAATATGCAAAAAAATGGTCCTGGTTTCACTCAAACCAGCAACACTGACAGGTGAAAAATGCACCCCACTAGAACATCTCTATCAATGCAGGACTAGCTGGCTCATGCAAAACCTGAGCAACTACTGAATAACAGTGATGCAAGACATTTATAAACACATTTCTGTAAAGTTGGGAACTGGTCCTTGTGATCGCTACTAGATTTGGGGAGGGCTTATGTAGGAAACCACTGGAAGAGACATGGGAAGGTACAGTCCTGTGATCTTTAACCAGTGCTCATTTTAGACTCCTCTCTTTGACAACCTTCAGTAAAGAGGTTTATGGGGGCAGAGTAGGAAATGAATTATTTTTTTTCTGCTTGTTAATGGATGTGCAGTATGTGCAAGTTACAAGCAGACATCCCTACTGCAAGCATGGGATACGTTTTTCCATTCTGTCCCACCAGCTGTGCAGGAAAAGTTCCACAGAATAATTCAGCTTCAGGAGGGGAAAAAGGAGCATGATGCCTTTTGTCCTCCAGGAAGTTTGTCTATGGATCTTTTAGACATTACTTTTGTTTTGTAAAAGCCACAGCAGTTAGGCAAATAGTTCTACTGACCTGGAAACACACCTTGGATGTATCAAATTTCCCACTGGAGATCTAGATGTGCAATTCTTCCCTGAATTAGCACTTATACTTTGTTAAAAAAAGTTGTTTTTTCCCAGAAAAAACTGACATCCAAGATTGAACACAGATATGCTTAAGAATAAATGAGTCTGGCATGGACATCAGTGTCCTTGCACATATCCCAAAATGCTTTCAGCCTGATAGACAATTCTCAATTCAGACAACACAGGACACTTATCCCCTCCTTTATCAATGATTTTTTCCCCCTTTCAAGAAGCAGAATTGACTGTGCTGCCAAACAAAGATTTATTTTTCACTCAGTTTCTATTAACTTTTGTTTTTCACCTCTCCTCAGGCCACAGATATGTGTTTATTACACTGCATGCCAAGCATCATTCAAAGTAATATTCCCTGCAGTATTATTTAGCTCAAGAATCTCCTGAATTCATGGCTTGAAACAATCTACCCCTGACTCACAAAAGATTCATTATTTTCAAGAGATTTGTCATTTTTAAACAAATGTTTTTCCCCCTTAGAGCAAGATGTATTATTTTACAGTAGTACTACATTTCTCCTGGATGGTAGCCTCTGCACTAGCTGTCAATCAAACCATTTTATTTGAAATAGCACCAGTATTTGATAGATGTGAGAAAAATTACTGTTTGCAACATTCCAACCACTGGATACTCACCACAGCAATGACAGGAATAAGGACACCCAGATTCCCTGCGCTACTGGAGGCCTGGAAAAGAAAAAGGAAATTATCAAAACATCTACAAAAGCATTTTTATTTGCTGTAAGACGTATTTCAGGCAACAAATATTACAATTACAATTCTGTATCTTGCAAAGAGACGTGCACAGGGTCCATGAAATCCACAGGACTGAGCACACCCTGGAATCTTTTAACAACAAAGCTTTTCAGGTGGTTCCTCGTGGACTACTGAAGGGATTTTTTTCGCCTGTCAACATAGGGTCTGTAGATATTCAATAACTGCTAGAAAAATGATCACATTAAATGGGTGACCACAAACAACTGTCAAATGTTTACCAGAAGTTTCATTTTACTATCAAAATGAAGCCAAAAATAACAAGTCTGTAGAAAGCCACAATTTTCAAGAATTTATTTAAGCAGGAGGAGCAGCCTTTTCCATTGAAATATAAGAAGCATAAGGAAAATACATATTTCCTTTGAATTTTTAGGACTTTTTGAATTGCATGCTATGCAAGTGTGTTTGGTCTTAGCCAAGTAGAGTGTTAAAGAACTGGAAACATTCACTGAGCACAGCACACCATCTCTCACCTTCTCTGATCAGGCAAACAGTGATAGCACAGACACCCCACTAAGACATCTCTCTAAAGACTTTCCCAACCTCCCATATCCCTCCACAGTGGACTTGGGACAGAGGGAATGCCCCAGCTCCCTCCTTAGAAGAGAGAGACTGCTGGGCCCAGAGGGAAGAGGCACTAACAGGGTACAGCTTTGAATGAAGTGGAATAAACCAAAAGGAAGCAATTAAAAAAACAAAATCAAAGAAAGAAGGAAGAGAGTGATAGAGAAACAAAGCCAGATAGTCTTCAGATGAAATAACAGTGACACAACCCAACTAAAACAAATTTCTGTTATCTTTCCCGGAGAGCCAAGATACAGCAAAACGAAAGATGGGTCTTAAAATATTTTTGAAGGGAATAAAATAACAGCACTCAAGACACTCTGAGGGGTAGGGACAAGTGGAGAAAGTCACCATGGGTTTTTTGTTAGCTTCAGGACAATTCACTGCATGTGACTCACTGCTTCAAAGTCAGAGCAGAGATGCAAACTAACTGCAATAGCCCGAACTGGGCCATGGCACCAACACACAGCACTATAGGAAATCCATCTTTCTATTAGCACTTTTGTTACAAAACATGAAATACCAGCCTCCTTCTGATAACACAAGGTACTGAGGGTGAAGAAGATGGAACGACTTCATTCCTGGGCTAGCTAAGGGGACATTCACATCAACTATCAGCTATAGTAGAAGAAAATATGTTATTTTTTCTTCTCACAGAAATCACTTTTGAATGGTTGAAAATAGAACAAATAAATCATTGAACATTTTAATGGTTATCAAGCAATTTTTAGTGTGCTGAGAAATAGAGACATAGGCAAACTATCAAAGAATTGCTTTTGTCTGGGGAGTACAGCATGTGCAGTATTTTACCCTCTTTATCTCTTCTTGAAAGTTAAGTAACCCAGTCTTCAGAATACCTTTCAGAACTTTTACTCTGCATTGAATAGAGTGTTCTAGTGAGGACTGTTCCCACTATCTTTACACTAAAGAAACACTGCCTCCTAGCTCAGTCCATCTGAAATCTGTTATTTCTCCATTTGCAGAATTGCACAGCTTTAAGTCAGTGCAGCAGTTTGGCTCCCATACTGATTCCAAAGCATCCCGTGTTTGCCCTTGCAGCTCTGCCTCTGACACTCCAGCTCTGGCAGTGTCAGCTGAACTGCAGCTATGCCCTGCTTTATCTGGGACACTCCACATGGATCAGTCTGAAGGCATCCTAGACCTGCACTCACACTCCATAAGCAGAACACACTCTCAGGCTTAGCATGGTGTGGGTTTTCCCTGTGTTTGTGAGGATGTGTTCAGCAGTGCCACCCACACAAAGCACAGCTGCACACAATTAAAAACCCACAGTCAGTGCATATCTGACCTTCAGTGCTGGTCCTTTTTCACTTGCTCTCTCACTAGCTCTCTTTCCTTCCAGCCCAAGCTGAACAAACAGCTCCAGCAAGTTCATCAGCAGTTCATCCACAATCTGCTCTTCCTGGATGTTGGCAGCAATGTTGGCCAGGGCGTTAATGACTGCTAAGGAGCAGTGCCTGAGGAGAAAGAACTGTTATGAACAAGCAATTCCTCAGGTTTTATATTTTCAGTGCTTTCTTCATAATACTGATAGTAGCTCTTGTAATAAAGCTACTGACATATTTTCACCCTTTTTTTGCTTGTTTGTTTTGTTCGGGGTTTTTTTGCTGTTTTTATGAGAAGCACATCACTTTACTGACAATTGAAATGCAATTGGTATTTAAGTGAAAAACTATTTTTAAGTTGTGCCTTTGGAGGATGTTCCATTTATGGTGCAGTCATGGCCACAAGGAAAGTACTTTCCTGTAGCAAACAAAAAGCAGCCAAGGGCAGTGTTTCTGTTTTGGGAAAACTCTTGAGCAGAAGAATTAGAACTCGTTTCAGCTTTTAAAGCTGAGATTGCATTGTTAAAACACACTGACAGGACTAGTCCTCTCAGCTATTCCATATTGCGTTGGAAGAGATCCAGCCTACCCCAACTACCAACAGAGTCCGTGATAATCTTTGTTTGTAGTGGGCACAACAATGCATAACTTACATACACAGAATTAAATTGTTAATGGTTTGTATTTAATTCTTAACATAGTTTTCATACATTTAAGGTACACAGATAAGTGTTACCTGTATCCATGGTCCTTACAGTCTTTTGTGGCAGAGTAAACAACTGAGCTTGCTTTAACACTGATCTGCTGAAATAGATTCCACACCTCCTGGTAAATGTATTGCTGCAAAAAAACCAAAACCAAATCCCTAAGTAGAGCTCACTGAATACAATCTCTCTAAAGAACAGTCCTGTAAAATACTCAAAGTATTACCAAGTTTTTCAGATAGGTATGCAGCCACAGCCTGAGCAATAGTTTCAGCTTTCATAAAGAAAACAGTACAAGTGCTTTCATTAATGTTTTGAATTGATCAAATTTTACAGAATTTATTAGGTTCTTTAACTCTGCCTTCCTGATGGTATCTGTCTTTTCAGGCTTCTGAGTTCTGGCAATTAATTGCTTGTTCAAAAGCATTTGGAAAAGGTCAGTTAATCTTTGTATGACTGAAGAAGACAATCTTCCACACTTTTAAATGTGTGGACCTACAACACTTTGAAAATTAATTACTGATATGAAAAAAAAAATACTCTCCACTTATTTGGGATAGGCCAAGTTTAAAAATTTAGTAACTTTTGAAAACATTGAGTTTGGTGGGTTTTATAGCAGGTTTTTTTAAAAGGCTCTTATTTTCTATGAGGATTGATCTTCTTTACAGGGACAGCACCTTACACATTATCATAGTTTTTGTTTTCTGATATCACAAAGACTGTACAAGTATCTACCTTTAGTGCAGAAGAGAAAAACCTTAAAAGCCTTCTGCAAATACAGCTTCTAAAATACATTCCCATTTAACTAAGGAAAGGCATCGTGAACTGGCATTCTCTTGGCCAATTCTTTCCTTACATTCCCAGTGATGACCAAGCAGCCGAGCTGATCAATGATGAGTACGTCAAGATGAGAAGGTGGCTGGCAAAACTTCTGCTGTAAGATCTGCAGGATGGGTTCCATCATTTTTGGGGTGTCCCTCAGGGACACTGCAATGTGCCCTAGAGCACGAATTGTGTGGTCAGGAATCAAATGAGCTTCCCTGTTACAAAAACAAACAAAAACCCCAACATAATAAATGTAACAGTTCAACAGTTATCAAGACCTCTAGCATGGTTACATTTAATATAAGTAACAGTTGCTATACTAAAGTTAAACAACAGTAAAAACTTCAATACTGCCACTCTATATAGCCCCAACATTAGAGGATATATTTGCACAAGCTGATTTTCAAAATAAAAAATAACCTCTCCCAAACTCACTATTGAAGAAATCCACACTAATCCATAAACAAACTGTTCTGAAAACAACAGTGAAAAGAAGCAAAAATGATGGGCAAAACACTAAGACTTAACAGCCCAGGTACTACAGAACCTCCCCCTCAAGATTTTTTGGTTGGTGAGTCTCTTAAAAGCAGAGCAAGTCAAATGCCAGAAGTGACAAGATGTGTCTAGACAAAAAATATAACAGAAGCTTGAAGAGAGAGCATCACGCAGCTGAGGACTCAAAACTGGCTAACATGAGCCAAATATTTAATGATTCAGTCAGATAAAACTGAATCCAGACCTCTCAGTACAAAAATCAGGGCTCAGCTCTGCAAACACCTGGCATTAGAAGATCTTGACTCCACACACAAGCTCATTAATCTCAGAGACATTTAATTCCAAAATAATACTACCAGTAGTTGTATCTCAGAATAAGCCTCAGATTCACTCAGTAAAGGAAACACTGGTTTGATGATTGACAACTTACTTATCACTCTCCTGAGAGATGTACAGACGGTTGGATAAACTGGCAAGAAAGGCCTCAACAATCACCGAATCTATAGTCAAGCCAGCTTTCAAGCACCTGGAGTAACAATTAACAGGAAAAAATGTAATACACCCATAAAAGATATCACTTTTAACTACAGTAAATGCATGACATTTATATATAAGGGAGGCAGGTTTATACCGAAGAGTAAGAACTGATTCCAAGGAACACTGCAGATACATTTTTAAAAATAAGCAGAGTTTCTAATTCTGCTTTCTCCAGAAATAATAAAGCTGGGAATATGCAACAACATAAATTCAGAATCCACCATTTTGAAACTCTTATCCCTTGTCTCCAGTCACCAACTACTTGGATTTGCTCCAGTTCTCTGTAGCTGTCTGAAAGGGAAGAATAATCACTACACTGCCCACACAAGTGTGACAATCCCTCTGTTACAGGAGGCTCACCCAATGTGATAATCTAAGCTGAAACCTACTGAATATCAAAATGGTGACTAGCAGATATGGGAAGCAAAACAGTAAGACTGAATTATTATTTTACAATTAGGACATAAACAGAACCAAGAGATGGCTGAAGGAAAATGAAGTCACGACCAAACAAGGCACACAGACTTTTTGGCAGCACAGAGCAGAACATTCTAAATGAGCACAATTCTTTTCTGCCAGGGAAATTGCCCATGTTCAGCATGGTGCCAGTTCCCCTCTTACCTACAGATGTTCTCTATGGCAATGTCACGCAGCTGCTCATACATGGATGGCTGACCTTTCCTGCCAGGCATCATATTTAGAGTGGACTCTGAATGCTCGTTGGTTACACTAATCTTGATGTCATTCCCACCTACTAAGAACACAGAAGTACAGAAATCAACACCATTTGAAGAGCTATACAAGATATTACTGCACCTAATTATTCCTGAATAATTATTCCTAAATTTAGTCATTACTACTTTATTGTTCTGCTTTAGCATTACAATATTGCTTTTGCATCAGCAAGTGATTCAAATCGAACATTTTGCTTCTGGAAATCATAACTTGATACTAAAATTTAAAAACAACAACAAAAACCTGCTAAATGCCAAGACAGTCATGTGGCTGGAGCACAGGATGTGTATGGGGAGTCTGAGGAACTTGACCTTGTTCACTCAGGAGAAGGGGCAGCTTTGGACAGACCCAGTGGCAGTGGCTGCCTCCCAAAGTGCAAAGTAGGCTACAGGGCAGACAGAAGCAGCCTTTGTAGAATGAGACACAACAGCCACAGCTTGAAACAAGGGAGGTCCCAACTGGGTATGTGATTTCTTTTCCCTCACTATGAGGATAATTATGCTTTGGCTCTGGCTGCAGCCTCACTCAAGGCAGAAGTGATCAGTGTCAGCAGAAGAGACACAGCAGTTCTACTGCTTACCCTTGCATACACTTCCACCAGAATTTCATTTGCTTTCCTCCTCTCCACCTCCAAAAAACAAAATTACACAATTCCATCTCCATTTCCACTTACAGCCGCATCACCACAAAATACCAAAATTATGAAATAGCCACACAAGTTGGAAGCCAATCACTTTGGAGCATAGGCTGTTTTCCTTTACCTGAGTGATACTGGCTGTGATATTTGTAAAGTTTCACAAGCACTGGGGAAGGTATCACAAGAAAGTCTCTCAGTGATGGATTGACAGAATGAACCACAACAGGGAACCTCTCACACAAACGACCTAGACCCTAAAAAGAAAAAAAAACAAACACAAACCCAACAAAACATAGCTTTAGAATAAAACAGCACAATTTTTATTTCAATGTAAACTTGCAACTTCAGCTCAATGCAAACAACCAGAAAACAAAACAAATCCTACATAGTTCTGAGAGATTAAATTTTTAGGAGATTTAGACATTTTAAGCTTCTAACTCTTTTAGGTTATTCTAGAGACTGTCAAGCTCTGCTGCTCTCTTCCTGGGTGTTTTGACAGGAGTTACATGAAATTAACTGTTCTCTCCAAAACTGAAGTTACTGGACAAGTTCCAACATCTAGAGGAACCTGATAACTTACTACTTATTATGTGGTGGAAAACACCACATTCATAACACTATAGGTAAGTGCCCAATAAGAAGATCTAAAAATTAGAATAATCAAGGCTTAGTCTAAAACCTCAGTGACCTGCCACTCCCAGTATTTTATTATTTGTGTCATGGACTAAGAAGCTAAATATTTCAGAAATTAAATATTGGTCAAAAAAACCTCATGAATATTATTCTTCAAGAAGTAGTTGAGCTAATAAAGTTCTAAAAGCAGTTCCTAATTTTAACACCAGACCTCTAAAATCCAAATGTAGAGCACAGTGGTAGAAAGTAATTCAAACAGCAGATAAAGTGTTCTAGCAACCTGTAAAACTCCCCCAACTCTCACTCACTGATACAGTGAGTAATTACAGTGTTTAATGATAAATACTGTAAAGACAGACCTGCAAACAGCAAATTAGCAGTGGCAAGTGAGCAATTATGACTTTGCTTGAGGTTTTTGACTGCAGCTTCTCTGATAACTTGATGCACAGGTTTTCTGCACCTTAAATGAAAAATCCAACAGAAAAATTTATCTTAGATTTGTTATTAGGCCACACACAACCCAATGCTCACTGGAATTTCTAAAATAATGGAGAGAATTTATAAACTTCACTCTTCTTATACTTCAATTCCTCAAAAAGATTTAGCTCTGCTTCTGCAAAAACAGTTTTGGAAATTTAGCATCTGCACCAAACAGCACTGTCAAACACCATGACAGAAACAATGACAGTATTTAAAGCTGATTTTGAGTGTACTTCACACTGAACAGAAATCAAGTACTGCAACAACCAAAGGAAAAAGTCCTTCACATATTCAGAGGATGTAAGATTTATACTATAAGAATGAAAATGGAATAGAAGTGAGAAAGCTTCCCAATCCTGCTAGCAATTAAGAAAAACATATTCTTTAAGAGGATCACTGAAAAATATTCAAGACATCAAGAGTAATAAATAAAACAGAAACTAGAAAATAAATAACTGCATGTAATTCAGCATTTATAGCATCCCCTGGAGATAAGTAATAGAAAGTTTCTGTTTCCATTTCTATAGAGATGTCTAACTACCCAGCCAACTGATCTGACCTTTTGATGGAAGTTTTACTCTTGTATTTAAAAGCAAAAAGCATTCCACTGAAATTTAGTATTTCTCTGTAATATTTCTCTGTAAACATTTCTACAACTTAGAACACAACAGACAGACACTGGAGAGACCAAAGAGCATTTTTTACTTTGCTCATCTTTCACAGCCCACACCATGAGATCCACACAGGCAGCATTGGCCTGACAGCGCAGTTTTAAAGGGCTCAGTTCGTGGTGCAGTCGATCCACATCGTGGAGGATTTTCTGAAGTTCTGACTGGCTGCTGTTGAATTGCTCCAGCACAAAATCATGGACTTCCTTCACAAATGAGTTGGGAAGGTCTAAAGAACAAAAAGGAAACAACGCTATACTGGAAGGATGGAAGTTAGTGTTTCAAAATAATAGCATATATAAAATTCATTGCTACATTATAAATGAAATTATTTAATCAAGTTTATGACCTATCTAAAAGATAGATTTCATAGCAAAATCCAGCAGTGAACAGATAAGTCAAATACCATCTATTAATCTTTTTAATGGTGCTCAAAGTATTTTTTTCTACCTTCACAACACATTTTTTATATCAAAACATTTCAAAATATAAATTTAATACCATTTATAGAGTTCCCAGAAAATGCAAACCCCAATGTTCAAGCACTCAGTACAAAGCAGATGATCTTGAGATCATAAACATAATGAAGGATAAATAAAAAAGAAAAGGTAAATACTATACCTTTCATATAGTATAGTGTGTCTCTCAGCATTTTAAACTGAGCAAGGTAAAGAGGGTCACTGAACGTTTTGTAATAGAGATCTGTGCTAGTCCCTGTCTGAAAGAGAAAAGAAGCAATCTTCTAAATTCAAAAGGAAGTATTTTCCATTATATCAATAAATAAATCTCACTCCCCCTCCACAGTGTAAACAAGCATAGAAAACAGGTACAAGAAGCAACCTCAACCTCACAGCTTTTCTCCCTCTACTTTTAACAAAAGAAAAAGTATAGCTATTCAGTGCATTAAACAAGATTGCTCTTCAATTCAGTGGCTGACATGTCTGTTCTCTCCAACAGTGGGGCTAAAAACTAAAAAGAAAAAGGGGAAAAAAAGGGGGGGGATTGGAAGCTCTCATGTTACTGAGATAGCAAGAAGAGAGGCTGAAATTACCTCCACTCAGGCCTACATTTTGAATACGGCAGTGCTTGAAAGGAGGCTGGAGAGCAGAGCAGAGTCATTTCTGCACACATTGCAGCACACACCCCTTTCACCACAGCTTTATGCCCTGAGGAAATGAGGCAAACTCCATAAAATGTGGTGGAGGCTGTGACAGAACTGCACCCAAGGGAGGGGAGAACAAGAATCAAGCCCTTGTTCTGAAATGAGGACTCACAGACCTACAGAACCAATTCTGGAAGTAAAAGTCCATGAGCTGCAACCCTGATAAACTCACAGTAATGGCACCTAAAAGAGCAGCAGTGATTTCCAAGCCACAAAGAGAAAACAACCAATGCATTTCATATAAGGGAGAAGACAATGTTACTGTGATATACAAGAAAGATCTCAGTCTACAATAAGCCAGTTTTGGGCAACCAATGCTGTGATTTATTAGGACAACAGAGCTAATGTAGGAAAATAACTATTTCCTCCTATGTTAGTGAAAAGTACCAACCCCCTTCACCATTTTTACGCAGTCCAAGGCTAGATTTAAACCACTGAAAAAACTGTTCAAAAAGGAAATTACTATCATTTGCAAAGAGAAGGCATAGCTTACATAGGTAAAATATTAATTTTACAAGTAATGAGGCAAAAAATCAAGTATTAAAGTCATTAAAGTAGGAAGGTAAAAACACACCTCTGCAACTTCAGCTATAACTGCATCTAAGGTCTTCAGAAGAGAATCCTCAACAATCTGCTTTACCTATGGAGGGAAAAGAAAACCAAACTAAAATAAAATTTCCTGTTGGTGACTCTAGGTAGGAGGAGAGTATCATTTAATACAATTTTGCTTATGCACAGAAAACAGAATTCACTTCACCACAAAGTGTCAGATGAAATTAAGGCTGCAACAAGAACATCTGAGCCTCTTTGCTGTTCCAAAATAGCTGGTGCTGGAAGCAGACAGGGGCTGCAGCTTCTGTCACTTGTGTGAATTCCCAGCAACCAAAGCCTTCAGGAAAAGAGTCTCACTCTCATAGCAAAACCCAATCTTCCATTCTAGCAACTAGCAGTATGCAGGTTACACCAGAACAAGTGGTCTGCAAGACTCAAGCAGGAAGCAGTTGAAAGAAGCTTATTTGATTTTCCAAATTCTGAATGGTTTATATGAGAGCGTTTTAGGAACGCTATTGAAGCATGACATGAAATGCCATAAAAATAACATTACACAAAGCTTGAGAGACAAAGGCTGTCGTTTTACTTGCAATTCTAAGAGCTTAAACTTAAATTGCATCTATTTCTAGCACAAATATCTAGAACAGAATGTCACTGCAGCCTTCATAAGGAGCCATCACCTACCATGTTCAACAGCTGTTGCAGCATTTCCAGAGGGATGTTAAACTCTTTATTGTTAATACCATTGAAGAGAGGAGAAACAGAAAAGCTGGAGCTGATTGTGGAGAAGTAATAATCAGGATCCAGTGCACTCCCATCAGGAAGATATGAACCTGATCAGAAAAAAAAATGGAAATACAAGTTTGAGGAGAGAAAAGATATTAACTTTCTTTAATGGCAACATAAAGAGTTACTTGTAACACAGTCTTTATCTTGCCAGCTACTCAGAGGTGGCATGTCAGCTCATCTACTGGTAAACCAAGACAGAAAACTATTATACAATTGTCATTGGAAGCTTATCATCACAACAGAAGAATTCATTACAATGACTTGTGTCATGTCAGAGGCACTTCTGACAAGTCTCTCCACACTAGTGATGTGCATTTACCTGAAAACATTTGTAAATGCCCTTTAGATCAGAAGCACAGAGATGCAAAGAACAGGTTAATTCAAAACTAGCTTGCAAGGTTTTCCCCTGTATTAGATGAAATGAACACATGGCACAGTGTTCATCTTAGAATAGGCACCAATTCACCACTGCAATTTTAAAGCAAAGAGAATCAAATCATTTTTCAGATTCAAGTACTCTATTAAGCAAGCAACTTGCTCAGCAAACTGCTCTTGGCTCTGTTTCCTCTTGAGAAATTACAACTCATGCCTTTCTGAAGTGCTCAGCTGGCTGTGCTAGAGTAATGTTCCTGTGATTAACAGGCTTTCAAGCAAGACTGTTTATTGACAAGAAAAAAAACCTGTTCTCAGTTATTAGCCTTGGCCAGAATAAAACCAAGGTCACTACACATTCTCTTCAGAAAGAAAGACTATCATGAACTGTAACAACAGAAGTAATGCAAGGGCTGCCTGTAGCTGAAATATGTGGTAGAAGTTAGTACTGAAAATAAAATCCTGATTAGAATAATAATAACTCTACCAGACAGACAACAAAAATGATTCCAAAAACTTTACAAAGCTGTCTGCTATTCCCCTACAGATTAAAGATTATTTCTCTTCTACTACAGTAGCATCTGCCTAACATGCAGCTTTGTTTTTTGTTTATTTTTTTTAATTCAAACCATGAATACAACATTGAAGAAAATATTGGTTCAACAGGGTAGAAGATAAACAGGTCTCTTCCACTTGACAATTTAAGAATCTCACAGTGATCCCATTAATTGACTGAGGAAGAGATGCCTCTAGAAATAGCAGTGTGAAGGAAAAAGAAAAGCAATGTGAAAGAAATTAATTTAAGCCAGGGCTCAAGAGAGGAGAATGGCCCAGAAGTACAGAAAGTCTAAACTGTTAAAAACCTCAAAGGGCCAGACAAAACCAGAGACATCAAAACAGCCCAGATGCAGAGCTAGTTCTCCACATGATTCACGAAGGAGTTTATTTTTAAGCCCTGCTTTGACTTAGAACTCACAGCTAGAGCTCTACCACAAATCAGTGGTTAAGTGGTTGTATGTTAATTCATGAAATTTTCTCAGGTTTTGGCCTTTTATGATACAGTAACTAATGCACATTAGTGAACACTTCTTGCTTCAGCAAATCACTGGGCCTTGCACAATGACCCACATCACACTTATTCCAAATGGAGCAGTTGTTTTGGATTTATACAACATGCCACAAGCCTCAAAATTCCAGACCCTAGACCAACAATGCAGTTGTCTACTGCAGCACAATATTAACACTTGTTCCTCAAAGTTACTCAGCCTAATCTCCAGAGATATTTTTGGCCTGGCTGAATTAAGCTCTCCAGTACTAGGCACTGCCTAGCAGGAAGGGAATCACATCTCTCAAAGCCTGCCAGAAACAACTGAGCCTGGAAACTATTAGTGTTAATAATTACTTCCTACTGTCTTTAAATTACATTATTTTTCAAAATCCTAGCAGGCATGTGCCACTGAATTCCTATAAGAATTCTAGAAGGCAGAGAAAGCGGTCAAAAGGGTTTTTGTTTTCAATTTTTTATGAATAGCAACAAAACCCTCAAATCACAGACTGTTCCTCTGCAAGGTAATCTACCTTCAAAGTAATGAATTGCAGATCCTCCAGGAGAGCTGGGAGGGGGAATCCCACGTTCAGGACTAACCTGAAATATTGCACAAAAGCCACATTGTAAAAAATATTTACAAAACATTCAAAACCTGTCAGGGAATAGTCTGTACACTTTAAAATGGAACACAGCTTCAAGCAAAACTAAGAGGAACTACATATTGCTGGGTCTAACAGCTTAATTCCAGCCAAAAATGGGAAGTTAAAAAATGCTGCTTCAGTGCTTTTGACTAAAGGGAAGAGATCAGAATGATGACTCCTCTATTGTATAAAACTATGCTAATAACGATCTGTAATTTCAAACCCAGCGTTTGAATCCATTCCTCCCCCAAGACAATGAACATCCACAGCTGCTGGTGAAACCACAGATCCTGTATCCTCTTGTGAAAACTTCAGCCATTAGGTGCCAGCTTCCCAAATTTACAGACATACATTACAATACATTCTGATGATAATAACACAAGGAATGGGATTTGCCAAATGCTCCATGTGAAGACTTAGTAGTACAGTTGCTACTTTAACTGTCACTGATTGTTCTCTAATTCAGAAACTACAAAAATATTTTGAAAGTCAGTTGTGGAACCAAAATAAAGATCTTTGGGTTTGGTCAAACAACATGTTGAGAGACTCTCTGCCATATCCAGGCTTAAGTCTTAACTCCAACAAGACCAAGAAAACATCTCAGTGCTAACTCCAACACAGAGCAAGTCATACAAACCTGTGTGATGCTGGATACACTGCTAGCCTTTCTCTTCAACGTTCCTTCCTGGCAAACAGTGAGAAGGGAACTGGGTAGAATTGATCTGAAATCATTAAAGGATCGCCGGCGAATCCCTTCAAGCTCTTCTGGAACTCTCAGGGAATGAGGGGGAATTTTAGGAAAAAGCTTTGAAAGGAGAGCCTCCTCTGAATTGCTGTAGCGACCAAAGGCTCGAGAAATTCCTATCAGGCAGGGCACTGCATACTTGCATAAATATTCTGGAAAACAGAAAAGCATGTAACAGCACATTAACAGTACTTAGAACTTCCTCTTCATGGTTTTGCTGCCACTTCACTAAACTGTTTCAGCCTAATGTGATTTAAAAGGACTGATTTGTACAAGCAGAGGAAAAACCATGAATGTATCACAAATTTCTATACTTCTGCTTCTATACTTGCGAGTCAGCAACAAACAGAATAGACAAGTGCTAAGGGAAGCTGAAAGACAAAAATCACTTTTCAGGATTGATCCTGACAACCAGCAAACAAACACAAGTTCAGAGGACAGGAGTTACAAATTCAGTAACAATTTTATCACTACCTTTATCATGCATTTGCGGTGTCTGGCACATTCCCAACAGGAACTGCATTACTTGTAGAATTGCATCCAAAATCTGAAGTCATCAAGACAGACATACAAAAATATCTTTTGGTAAAGAGATATCATTATCTTACACCAGATCATTATAACAAATGAAATTTGTAAATATTAATGTAAGCACCTCTGTAAAGATTTCTTAGTGCTGCATGACTAAGAGGTTACATTGTGCTTCCCGAGGTTAAAGAGCTTCTCTTGTAAAGCCTACAGCGAGCTGCAAGTACTAGACAATGAAACTGCAGCACTCCCAACCTCAGTCTTGAAACTGGAATTCTAAAACTCTGGGCTCAGTGACTGAAACCCAAAAGTGCAGACTTATGAATATCCTCTAGATACTTGACTATTAACACAAGCAAATTAATGCATCAGAGCACATGCTAAAGCAATCAGCCCCTTGCTGACAGGGAGCAGCTGTGCTCTCTTCCAGACATTTGTCAGGACGGCAGGATTGGACAAGTGGGTAATACAACAGCACAAACTTAAACTTTACCTGCTCTCTGAGAGATGCATCCCTGTAAGCCACATCAGATAACAATGTCACTAAGCAGAAGCTGAAGTTTTCTGCCACTGGAAGCAATCCTGTGAAGCAATGGAGAGAAAGTCAGCCACTTACGCCTTGTTAGAGAGAACCAACATAGAAAGAGCAAATTATAATAAAGCAAGAATACATAAGTGACTCCCATGTCATGAAGTTCTGAGACAGACTCTAGACAAAAATAGTATTACATACAAAATTTAGAAGCACTCTAACCATCATAATTTCAGCATAAATGTTAAAAGAATAATCAGAAAAATTAAAAACTTTCCCAGGCTTTCAACTTATTGGAAATAAACCTTAATTATATAATACTATACAAAGGTATCCATATATTAATTTTAAGAGGCATAAAGGGAGCAAAAAACCCTAAGTGGTTTAAACAGCAATTAAGCATCAAAGCTAAAAGGAGAACATACAAATGTCATGTTCCACTCTCCTGCTCTAACTGCCACACAATCTTTTCTGGTTTAGTAACAAAATATATTGAACACAGAACCATTTGGAAAGTGCAATTCATCAAAAAGCAGCCAAGCAGGAAAACAGCGATCTATTAAACTTCCTTTGGCTTCTAAAAAAAAATCAATAATAAAGGCTATCAAGCCAGAAGCTAAGTAAGAACCTAGCAGGACTTCTCTCCTCCCCTTGAACCATGTCCTGAACAACCTTTGCTATTTCTATTTCCTGGCTGGCATTCCATGAGAATGATCAAAAAATCCAAACATCACCTTTGCCTTTCCGTGCATTGCTTTCTTCTATCCACTGGACTTTGGGAAGACCCTTCAGGAGCCGAAGAAGGTAAGGAACCACATTATCCTTGTGCTAAAGAAGAAAATATTCTATTTAAAATGGAGAAGAAAAGCTGGACCATACAATCTCAAGATATTTTAGAGATATTAGCACACACAGAACTTGCTTCTAATGATTACTCCACAGGCTTCTTGACTATTGCAAAACTGATTTCAAAATAAGCAAATGAAAGTAACCCAGTTCAGTGTCTTAAATCCAAGCCTTTCACTCCAGGCAACAGTTCATTCTCTGTAAAAGTTAGAGAAAATAGTTCCAGAACAGTACCTAACCCCAAATAATTTCTTAATTGACAGCAAGCTCCCAAAATAATTTTAAGACAGCTAGAAATTCACAGTGCCAGTGCCAATTTGGAACATGTGATACATCCCATGGCCTTATGCAAGTCACTTAACACATCTGTGTAACACTACAGCTCCCTCACCTGCAAATCAAAGCACAGCACAGCAGCCTTATAAAAAAAACCCCAGACAAACACAAAAAAAGAACGAAGTCCCTAATCTCCATGAAAGGTGTGCCATAGCACACAGATACTAAGCAGGAGACAATTCAGGCCTGATGCAAACCTTAGCAGTATGAAGGAATTTAAAGTGAGGTCTAACAGCATTGGACCTGGGACTCTGTCCATCCCTCCTTTTCTTTGCACAGAACAATACCAGGCCCTGCAGTCAAAGGGAAGAGAACCAGCTTGTCCTGGCCCTGCTGGCAGACACAGAAGGGATGCTCGTGTACAATGCAGCCTGTGTGCCCTCTCTGTCTGTTTATCCTGCCATGAAAGGGCCCATGACAAACCTGGCCTTCAGGAGTGCATTGGCGCATCCCTGTCTGTCAGGAGCATGTGGGGGAGAACATGCAATGGCACACCTGGTTTGAGCAAATCCTCCTGAATACTCTTTCCTTTCTCTGCTTAAGCCATGATGACCAGAAAACACAGCAGCAGTTTGTCTGTGGCAGTGGCATGGCTACTGCCTATCACACTTATCAGTACTTCTTTGCTCTCCTGCCTGCATCCATCCCTTATTTCTGATCTTTTTATCTATTTTTATGAAGAATAAACACCAATTTGTCATTCATTGAACAACTAAACTTGAATTAATCCAAGATATTAGAAAATAAGTAGGTAATCCAAGTGGGAAAAATACCTGAAGGTCAGATTCAATCAGAAAGATTCCTAAAGCAATAACAGCATCCCTGCGACGTTCATCCAACTGGAAAAGCCCATGGAAATCCACTGGACACATACAGAGCAGCTTTTGTACCTGAAAAACAGCAGAGGGAAAGAACAGTGGAACAAAGCTGAAAGTGCCACCACAAATTGAAGCTTGTTTGAAGTGCACAGTGGTCTCTCCATCTTCTGTAAGACATTTGGCCACAATACCCTCCTTTAGTTCTCAATCTTCATGAGAGCATCCAAGGGCTAGGAAAGAGTGACGAATGGCAGGAACCAGAAAAAGACAGAAAAATCTCAGGTAGATATCAGACATTTTTACTGCAACATGGGTCAGTTTAAAGGTTTTCTTCAACACTTAATCAAAGTGTTGAAGTACAACAAAGACTTCCTTCTACTACTTCACTGGGCATTTCAGATGTGCAGGAAGTGTGCAGCAGACACTTTTATTATATTTACTCAATTCCTGTAAACAAAAAATAGGTGGATGGAGCTTCGATGACAGCTGCACCAATGCCTTCCACATATCCAGCACTGAACAGTTAACTGCTACCAAGCTGAGTATGACTTTTGCTCAAATCCTTTCAACATAACAGATTAAGTTTCCAGAATTATTATTTTCTCATTACTTACTTATTCATTCACTCCACACTTAACAAACACACATTTAAAGAACACATCAAACCTCCCAAATACTTTGCTCTTCTATAAAAGATGTTAAACAGAAAATGCAAAAACCATGTTGTCTTTTTATATATAATCCTTGATATTAATAAACACTATCTCAAAAGGGCCTGCATAATAAATAACTATGTTTGACTCACCCATGCTTGAATGTCAAGTTGCTTCCTATTTAGATAACTCTCTGAACACCCCACCTTGAAATTTCTAAAGCAAGAAACAACTCCCCTAGAGAATTAGAAGAGTTGACTGGATGCTCAGCAGAATTCAAGATTCTGGTCCTTCAACTGCCAGACCTCCTAATTACAAGACCTGTAACACAATGCAGAGCTCTTGCTCAACATAAAATACAGTAGAGAAAATATGAACTTTGGAAAATGACTGCTGATATGTGTGTTCCACGTCAAGTTACATTTGCAATAATATGAGTGAGCAACTTTAGCTAGATGTGAACTGTTAATATCATTGAACTCCTGCCATAGCTCTGTCAAACTGGGGAAAAAAAAAAAATCCCTGGATATTTGTGAACCAACAGTAGGGCTTAGAAAAATTATCCACTGCTGGCTGTCGTGCCAATGGTACATTTCCACAACAAGAAGCAAGAAAAGAAGGCTGCAACAGCTGGTCCAAAACAAGCACTGTAGTTCTCATCAGCACAGAGCGGTGCTTTTCTGCTATTTAGTCACGATTACTGCCTGATGCAATTCGGACATGCTATCATTCGTGCCCAGTCCCAGCAGAGCAGGCTGTCCATCCCTGCTCCGGGCAGCAGGGCAGCCCCTCGGGGGCACTGCCCACACACAGATCCCCGTGGGTTTCCCTTCAGCGAGGTTTATCTCACCCACATTTTAGCCTGATTGCGTCGCCTGGATTTTGCCAGATCCGCGGAGGAAAGCAACCAGCCCTAATTAGGTTGAGACTAATTACGCGAACCAGACCATATTCCACAGACTCGGGGGACACGAAGATGCGCGGCTGACCTGAATTTCTGGGTCGGGCTGGCTCACAGGAGCATCCGCACGGCCCAGCTGCCCCGGGCTCACACGGACGGAGCCGGCTCCCCTCAGAGCCCACAGACAGCCCCGCGGGCACAGCCGCATCCCCGGGGCATCCCCCGGCCCGCGGGCACCTCGCTGCCCCGACCCGTTTCCCAGGGGCGACACATGTCCCCACGCGTGACAGCACCGAGGGGCGGCCGGACACCCCCCCGGCACACACCGCGCACAGCAGGGTCACACACGGCGCCCATCCTTCCGCCCGGCTCGTCCTGCGCACACACGGGCCATCCCTCCCGCCGGACGGCCATCGCCACACGCGCTTTCCACGCGTGACAACCCCGCAGGCTGCACACACGCACCGCCCCTCAGCAGCCCTCACGGAGACGGCCGCTCCCCACAGACGCCCCTCACCTTCTCCAGAGGCGCCGGGTTCTGCACCGCCAGCGACCGAGCCAGCGACAGCACCGTGTTGAAGTAGAAGCCGCGCGCGGTGGCCGCGCTGCTCCCGCGCCCCGCGGGGCCCGCGGGGGAGCCGCGGCGGTCCCGACAGTGGCGGCCGCGGTCGCGGTCCCGGCCGCCGCCGCCGTGGCCGCCGTGGCCGCGGCCGCCGCTGCCGCCGCCACCGCCGCGGCCGCCATGTTGTGCGGGAGCGCCGCCGGCCAGCCCGCCCCGCCCCCGCCCGCGAGAGCAGCGCCTCCCGCGGGAGCACGGCGCACCAATCAGGCCACAAAGATGGCGGCGCCCGGCGCGGCTTCACTTCCGCCCGGTGCCCCGCCTCCCTGCCCGCCCCGCGCCCCTCTCTGAGGGCGGGCGCGCCGGGCAGGAGCACTGCGGCGGGGAGGCAGGATGTCTGCTGCAGGAAGGCTGCTGCCGGGCGCCGCCCGCCCACCCGCGGCGCTGCGGCGAGCTCACCGCGTCCCGCAGAGGGGGAGGGCGGTCGGTGGCTCCGCCCAGCGCTTCCGCCCGGCGCTCGGTGCAGTCGGCGCTGTGGGCGGAAGCAGCGGAGCGGCGGGGCTCGGAGGGGTCCGTGAGGGGCCAGGACTCTCCGCGGTCGTTCCCGCGGCCGGCGGTGCCATGTCGGCGCTCCCGAGGAGCTACAACCCGTTCGCGGAGGACGACGAGGAGGAGGATGTGGCGCCGGCGGGTCCCGGCGGGGCGGGCGGCGCGGACCGGCAGCGGTACCTGCAGCAGGAGGTGCTGCGCCGCTCCGCCGCCACCGCCGACAGCACCACCCGCTCCCTGTCGCTGCTCTACGAGTCCGAGCGCATCGGCGTGGCCGCCTCCGAGGTGGGTCGGGGCCGGGAGCGGAGCCTTCCCCCGGGCCGCGGGGCCCGAGCGCTGCCCTTGGCTCAGACCGCCGGCAGGGGTTTGTTCTCCCTTTCGCCCCAGGACCGACTCCCGAAAGGTTTCCCTTTATAGAGTTACTCGGTGTTTCCCGGCCAACAGCCCTGTGTTACTGCAGGCGGGTTTCTGGGTGGTGGCGTTTGGGTTTTGAGGGAAAAATCCCAGTTACAGCCTGTCTATCTGTATAGTACTGTGGCTGGGACTTGGCCGTGTTTTCAGCCGCTTTCAACAAGTCTTGCTAATTTTTAGCTGACTAAAACGTTTTCAGCAGTTCTCTTGGTTAGCTGAAGGGCCTGCCCTGTTGGTTGTTTGTGATGTGCTTCAGTTCACCCTGATTAATCATTTCCTTCATTCTTCAGGCCCTGTTTCAGCACTTTGTGCTCGGGCTCGTATCACAGTCTTGTCCACTGTGTCACCTGCTAATGGGATGTTCCTTGGGTGATGTGGTTGCCTAAATTAACCCCAGAGCATCCCAAGCTGCAGCCAGTCCTTGTGCTCAGAGGTTTCTTGGTGGGACTTCTGTGAACTTTCAGACTCGTGATTTGTTTGTCCAGGAAATCACAAGTGAGGAATCAAGAATTTAGGCTTGATATAAAGCCTGTGGTAAAACTTGACTTCTCTGTGTTTGCTGCTTTATTGAGAAGGAAAAAAAAAAGAATATTCAACTAGAATTTCCCAGAGTTTATTAAGAATATGAACACAAGTTCTTTGTTTTGCTCTGGTGATAGCTGCAGGCAACTTTCCTGCCAGAATAAATCTTTGTATTACTTTGAAATAGTGTTTGTGCTGCTGAATTAGAAAATTATGTCCTTCTATATATAAAAATGCGTGAATCCTGCACTGTTTGAATTAACTAAAATATTCCTGAAGTCTGAAGAAATTCTGTTTGTGTTTATTTCCTTTGGTTATTCTGTTTCTAAGTTTTCAGAAACATCCCAGTAAGGTGTAAATAGAATCCTTTCCCAATGAAAGTGCCATTCACAACTAGAAATGGTCCTGCTTTCTCATTCTCCTGCCATAAACCTGTGCATTTCCACCACATCACCCACCCACATGCTTGTTCCATTAGCCAGAGAAGTGAATGTCAGCCTGACAAAAGGCCAGTACAGAAAACTCCTGGATGCTGTTTGTGGTGTCAGGAACCTGGCACGCCACAGGGGTGAGGATTTTACAGCTCGTTAATGCTGTGGCTGACAAGCAACTCTTGATTGAAACGCCCTGGGGGAAGACAACTGAAAGAAAAAGCTGTTTGCCCTCAGAAATAATCTACAAAGCTGAAGGAATACTGTTATTTTTCTTTAGAGTCTCTGTTAATTGTTTGATGTCTCAGTTTATGCTGGCTTTATGATTTACTCTTCTCTGTCAATGCCTGTTAGGAGCTCGTCCGTCAGGGAGAGGCACTGAAGCGCACAGAGCAGATGGTGGATAAGATGGACCAGGACTTGAAGACAAGTCAAAGGCACATAAACAGCATCAAGAGTGTTTGGGGAGGCTTGGTAAACTACTTCAAAGCCAAACCTCCAGAGAGCAAGCCAGAACAGAATGGAGCCCCTGAATATTATGGTAGCAGCAGGTAAGTAGCAAACATTATTTGGGAATTGTCCCCCACAGCATCTCTGAAATGTCATCAGAAAATCACAATGTAAAAGATCTGTTGATTCTTTCAAACTCCTGTGAACTCCTGAGATGGTCTAGCTACTTTTTTTTTTCTTTAATGCTGAGGTCAATAGCAATGCTTTCTTCTCTCTTTTTTTTTTTTTTTTAAACTAGGTTAAAAGAAGCAATGATGTCTAGTAAAGAACAAGAGTCAAAATACCAGGAAAGCCATCCAAATTTAAGGAAGCTAGATAATTCAGGTTTGTTAACTTTTATTTTATTTATGTCATCTGTATGGGGCAAACTTGCAGAGTTTTGAAGGCAGAGATTGTTCAGCCTGCCCAGCCGCTGCTTTACATTGCTGTGTAATATCTGGAGATTTGTATCCCAGCCTTCATGCTTTGAATTCTAGGGAATTGTTTCCTGTAAAACTCTTTACACCCATACTGGTGATGTTATACCCACTAAAACTAAAAGCATGCAGTGCTTATATTTGCATAGAGAGAGAGTGTAGACAGCACTCTCCTGGGTTTGCCAATATTCAGAGGTTCTCCTTTTAACCATCATTTTTCATAGTTTTCAGATACATTTTCCTTGTTATTTAAAACATGGACTCTAGCTCCTTCATACTGATGTCCTCCCTTGATTCTCTCAAGGCAGTGTATGGCGTTTGGCCTCATTCCTCCTTCTCACAACCTGATAACTTTTGGGAGGGCTTTTTCATACCAAATAACTGTTTCTTCATAAAGCGATGCTCGGTATTTAGCATAGTAAGAGTGGGAAAGCCACAGGATATCGATAGGTGAGAGTAACGAAATCAGTCAAGGCTTTTGGGGATTTGGATCCCCATCCCGCCCCATGTAGTGCCGAGGTGTGTCCAGCGGAGGGCAGCGCGGCTCCAGCGGCTCCTGGTGACTGTGCCTCCCCTCGGTCCCGCCTGGCTGTGTGCTGGGTGCTGCGTCTGCTTCTCTCTCTCAGCTGTCTGCTGGAACTACGACTGGCAGCCCAAAAGAGAATAATTGTAGCTTAAATGTTCATCTTGAAAGGTGCTCTATACACAGTGGTGTTGGACTGCTCCTGAAACTCTGCTTATGTGATTGCCTGGCGGCTGTGTACAAACTAATTTTTAGCAGCCTGTCTAAAACTTTAAAGCTTCTTCTCGTGAGCTTTTTTATTATATAACATTCTGTACTCTCTGGTCTTAACAGATAATGATTTCAGCAAAGCAGATTTAGTTTCTTCAGCGCAAAGGGATTCCTACCCAAAGAACCAACAGCTGCGAGCTTACCACCAGAAAATTGATAACAACTTAGGTGAGTGAGGAAACTGAAGCTGTTTGATGTCATAAA
The DNA here is from genome assembly GCA_024500445.1 of Entomyzon cyanotis. Lineage (NCBI taxonomy): Eukaryota > Metazoa > Chordata > Aves > Passeriformes > Meliphagidae > Entomyzon > Entomyzon cyanotis. Next base: position 8,247,917 of record JAKEPQ010000852.1, read on the forward strand.
ATTGTGAATTTTTGATTCCTAAGCCAGATAAAATTATTAAGTGATGTATTGCCAACACTTTTTTGTTTAGTTAATGTGTAAAATTTAATGGTAATTTTAAAAATAATTTGCTTGTATTTGTATTTCAAAACTATCTACATGGTACATCAGTTTGGACCCAAATAATTTAAAGCTATGCACAGCTTTTGAAATAAACATGTTTTGCCAAAAATAGAACAATTGAGAGGCACTAAATATTTAATTTGTGGATTTGCGGCGTTTCTTTTGTTACTTCTCAAAACCATTCAGCTGACTTTGCCTTCCTTTGTTCTTTAGCATATAGACAAAGTGCCTGTTTGCTTACATTTGTCACTGTGTAGCTGACCTAGAAAGAAGAGATTGGTAAAAAATCAGAGGGGAATAAATCAAAGAGAAATAGTTGGTCATAAGAGTTAGTGGAAGCACTTTTGATCTACTCACAAGCAGTGGAAAACTTATTAACCTCAGAAGTATTTATACCAATCAATCATGCAATAAAATAGTCATCTTGCAATGAAATTAGGAAATCTGAAAACAGCAGTTTTTCATCTATGATAAATAACTGCTTAAATCTTCAGCACATTTATATCATCTCTGCATGAAGTTTAAAGAAGAACAATTGTGGTAGTGAGCATACTGTGTATGCTGAGCAGAGAAAATATGTACCAATTTTTCTGTGAGATACATTTAAAAAAAAAAGTAAAATCAAGTACAGAGTATGTAATTTGATAAAGATCCAGTTTGGTGCTAAGCATTTGCAGCTGTAATGTAAAAAAAAGGAGGAAGTGACCATTTCTGGTAGTAACAGTACAACTATGAACATATCAGTGCTTCCTCCATTTCAGAGGAATACTCAGACTTGAGGAATTGTATCTAACATTTTCTAACCCAGAGTTTTGGAGAAGAAGGAATCCCGATAGTGTCCATTTAGGCAGCAAGTGTTACAGCACTTTGATTCCTTATGGTCCCTCTCTTCCCTGACAGATGAGATGTCATCTGGGCTGAGTCGCCTGAAAAGCCTTGCTCTTGGCCTGCAGACTGAAATAGAAGAGCAGGATGATATGCTGGATCGGCTCACAAAGAAAGTAGAGACACTGGATGTCAACATTAAAAACACTGATAGGAAAGTCCGACAACTTTAAAGGATTTTTAGAATCTCTTCTGTCCAGTGTTGGTTCATCCTGAATGCCTCATCTCAGCTGATCTCTTAAAAAAATCTTGGGCGGTATCTGTTTCTCTTTTTTTTTTCTGCTGTCTTACTGGTTTTGTTGTCATTAAAATTACATAGTCTTAAGTCAGCACAATACTTAGTCTACATGGGAAAAGTGCATGTGGAGTAAAATCTGTCAGCATTGGGTCAGGATGCCCTGCTCAATTGTGTAACTGCATCATGTGCATGGAGGAATTTGCACTCCACAAAGCTTCAGTGTCCTTGGCCTGGGAGCTGTGATGAGAAAAGGAATTACATTTTTGCCTCTGTTTTGGGGAGGGGGCAGGGGGAACAGAATGTGCTGCTTTGTTCAGAACAAATGTTGCTAACTCTTTTTACCTACAGATATGTTAAATTCTGAAAAATGCTGATTTCCAGCTGTAAAAATATTTTAAGTGACTATTCTCTGGCATTTCTGGGGCTTAAGGAATGAACTGTTCTGTGGAAGTTGTAAAATATCAAGGGTGTCATGCAGTAGTGGTAATATCCTGTGTGTGTTCCCTTTCCTAACATGACTTTGCCCAAATGGTGCATCCACAAATTGTGGGTTTTATATTTGGGTAACTAAATACTATTGTCTTTAAAATCTTGTCAGTAAAGATCTCTAAGGGTATCTTACGGCCTGCAAGAAATGTTCATTGACAGCGACCCAAAAAGTTTGGGTAACAAAATCAGGACTTCGTTGTATGTGCTCTTAAAGATTATTTTGCAGAAATGGTCACCATGTGTTTTTTATTTTCTGCTCTTTTTCAGCTTATTCATTTAGGTGGCTATCTGAAAAAATAGCTTCCATTTTAGAAATGGAGAGTTGGTCTGATAGGGCACAAACAGATTGTAGAACATTGTTCTTTACCATTTATTTCAGATGTGATTAGTGATGGAGCAGATGCTGTGTTTTACTAAGGAATGTGTCTGTTAAGAAACTCCACTGTAGTTCACATATGTCTGCATTGGCTTAGTAGGTATGAAAAATCTCTGCAAATGAAGAAAAGCCCAAAACCATATTTAAGTCTTCCAGGTAGAAGTTGGGCCTTTCACTTTTTGTCCTTTTGTAAGGATCACTGTAGAACAAAATAATCACAATTCTGCTCCAGCCTGAAGACATGACAGTGAGAACTTGCTGTCTGTCTTGAAAACAAGCAAGTTATTCCTGTTTGGAGAGGCCAAGGGACCTGTGTCAATATTGGAACATCACAAGTGACAGTGTGTGGCTAGGAAGAGATTGTTACTTCTTTTGAACTAATGCCACATTGCCTTATGAATTAAAGAAAGACCTTAGTGTTCTGGGCTATCAAGCTTGTCCCCTTCACAGGTGTCACATTCACACCCCACTCTTCCCTTTTTCAAGGGATTAGTTACCTTGAACTCACTTGCCAGAAGGTGCACCCAATTGTTGAGGAGATAAGAGAACCTGAGCCTTTCTTATTTTACTGTGTCTCCTGAAAGTTCACTTGTAGAAAAATAAATCACTAAAATGCTACACTTATTGGACATAGTGGTATGGAAAAATGCTTTTCCTGGCATTACTAGCAGGGTTGAGTTGTAAATTAGATATGAGGTGAGCCTCTGTTTCCTTTGTTACTGATGTCATTGATTTCAGCCCCCCCAAAAAAAACAGTCTCTTTTGGAAGGACATAAAACTTCAAGAGCTATTAAGTACCTTTAATTGCTTTTTAATTTTCAGTTTGTATCATTTATGCTTATTTAGAACTATAAATAGCCTGTTAATATTAATATGTAATTTTACTAATTGGATTTATACCATGATTAATTCTCTTACTCTATTAGAATATTTATTAGTTATTTGATGTCTCAAGACAGTTGATACATTTATTTAGTAAATTATACAATTGTTAGAATTCAAAATGTTAAGTACCTCAGTGAAGGAAGATTGAAATTTTGATTATACCTGTTTTAGTTTCTTATTTAATAGCACTCCTTTTAGTGTAAAGTCTGCCTTCACCTGTGAGCAACTGTGTCACAACTCAGTGTTTGCTGAAGTAAGATTCTGGTAACAAGGATGGACACTGAGGCTTCCTCGACTAAGTTATGGCAAATGCAGGGAAAATGTCACTGGAGAATATGGTTGTATTATGTGTATTAAGAAATGTGGAGCTTGAATCCAAGCAAAAATCTTTGATTTAAGGGTGAAGTGTGCTGCCTGTAAGCTATTCCATTTTTAGTCTAAATTGTTTCACAAAATTAACTCAAGTTTTTGAGCAAATGTTTAGTGGTATTTGCCTTATGAAACGTTCACTGCATCCTGTATATCTCTGATGCCTTTAAAAACACAGGCAGGGAAATGGAATGAAAAATAAATCCCTATTTCTGCTTTGGGAATAAAAAAAAAATCCTTATTTCTTCTTTGAGAACAACCTGATCCAAGCAGAGTAGAAACCTAGGATCTCAGCCATGTGGAATTTATACAGAAGTCTAACTCCTCATGTCTTCTAACAATCCCATTCACTGCCTCAGTAATGTATGCCTGCCTTTGCTTAGGTTTTCCTGCTCTATTTATTCATTTTGTTTTAATGGCCTTGTTTTAAAGGATCATTTCCCACATTGGATTTCTTTTGCAGGGGGCAAAAAGTGGTGCATGGATATAAAGGAATGTCTATTACAAACTGAATTGCTTTTCTCTGCTTTCATACTAATTTTTGCTGATAACAAACTTAAGTCTAACTGACATGAGGGGACACCACTGTTTTGTAATAGTGATGATTTTTTTTTTCTCTTGGAATAACTTCCCATCCTACAGGAAAAGGAAATTTAAAGGAAAATAACCATATGATTTTTGCTTTTCCAGGAAATGCCGTTTTGCATGTGTAATGAAGGATTTACTTCAGTAGCTTTTCTTACTGTTTCCTGATATGGGGTTTTATTTCTTCTTAGATACTGTTGAAAAGCTTAAACTGTGTAGAGTCCAGGACTTTCAGAAGTTTATTTTGCACTGACATGCTAATTTGATAAAATAAAAGATTTTGCCTGCATATTCATGTTGGCATATAAACTGGTGTTCTTGCAGCAAAATAGCTCTGGTTAATTTCATTGGTTTGAGAAGTTTAACAAAGTCAGAAGCAAATGGCAAAAAATTGGATTCTTAAATTTCCTGAGCATTGAATTAAATCTTGCAACAAATGATATGTACCTGAATTGCAGTCTGTACTACACAGATTTTTTTTGCTGTGCTGAGCTGTATTGGCCGTACTGAAATTGTTGGGACATGATGGTGTCAGGGGTTCTTTTAATGTGTGAAATTCACCTGAAATATTTTGCTGCTTAGCAGTTTTTGTGAGGTGATGTAATTTGTTAAATGGTGAAATAGGAAATACTTTCCAACCACTCTGCCTTCTGAACAAACAGATTTTTATAGGCATTTTTACAAGCCTAACATCATATGGAGGATATGTGCTAATTTTTACTTTGAAATACATAGGACTTTATTTTCAAATCACAGGTTAGTGATTATTTGTGTCTACGGCTTTTTAAAATAGAACTTTATTTCTGTGCCACCCGGGTATAACACTTTTTGTACAAGTCAGATTGCATTATCTTTTATTTAAATGCTAAACTGGACTGTAGTTCAGCAATTTAAGAGATTTAATGAAATGAGTGTTGAATGATAAGACAGTCAATAAAAGGTGCTTATTGTCAATGCAGAGTTGTTGCATTTATTTCCCAAAAATTTTTATTACAACTTCATTGATACTGTTTCCCCATAATATCTGTTAAAATGCTGGAGCTACACTATTAAGTGTGTGCCAGCATGGACATAAGTTTGCAGGTGGTGGGTCTTGTTTTCTGAGAATAAAAAGAGGGTATGACACTTCTATGTTATTTTTGAGCAGATTCTCCTAGATCCTGAGAGAGGAGTGTAAACAAGCATTTATTTTTGCAAAAAGTTTATTTGTGATGATAAAATAATTCAAGATGTTGCTTAAAAAGTAACTTTGCCATTGTGCTTGGTATTATCAGGAATATCAGTAACTGTATGTATGCATGAACAAGGCAGGTGAAACCAAGGCAAAAAAAAAGATATGAACCTTCTTGAAAACTTAAAACCAACAGGTGTGTAATATTTGTGTGATCCCAGATTTGGTGATGGTGGAAAACTTGTCCTGACCTTGTTCAGTTCTTACCTGCATGTGAAGGGAGGAGCTTGGCTTCTGAATTTTTTTGTAGTAGAATTTAATTTTGTTTGATACTGTAAAGCAGAGATTCAGAAGTGCTATTTATTACAAAAGCTCTGAAAATAGAAAGTCAATAGAAAGACTGACAGATTTTTTTAAAAATTCAGATAACTTTAGCTTACTGCTTTAATGCTGAGGGTTCTTTGATAAATGGAATTGAGAGCTCTTCCATTTCTGCACTTGATTGTTGTATATAGAAAAATCAAAATAGTACAAAGAGCACAGTGGGAGATGGTAGAGAATGGAGCAGTGCAGTGGATTCTGGATTTCTGCTAGGAATATTAATAGTTTGCTTGCTCTGCTGGCATGGAGAATCAGTTTCAGAGTCTTAAGGGTATTTCTCTCACAGCTGTTTGTTTATGGCTGGTCAGGCATTTCTACCCTTTGTGTTTTCTCAAGGACTTCTTTGCTCACAGTGTAGTCCCTGCCTTCCTGGGGAATGAGCAAGGGAAGGGGGAGGTAAAGGATGCTCATCCAAGTGCATTAAACCAGGCAGAGCAGGGGCTGTTGGAATGAAGGACCCCATGGTTCTGCCTGTCCCTCTCCCTGCTTCTGAAAGAGGTTTGGCTTTCAGAGGAAGTTCTATAATTTTCATTTTATTTTGGTAGGCTGGTTGGTTTGTTTGCTTCCAAATAAATTTATTGCAAATTCCCAAAATGGGAAAATATGAAGCACAACCCCATTGGGGCCAGAACTGAAGGTTTGGTAGGGCTCTGTTGAAAGCAAGCAGGGAGGTGCCCCCAAAATAAACAAGCTGCCAAATCAGGAAGATCCCTGAATGCCAGGCAGGGTTTACTAAATACAGTGACTGCAGCCCTGCCTCCAGTATAAAAAGTCCAGATGGACTGTGACTTTGCTGTTGGTGAAGCAGAACTTTCTAGAAAAAGGGCTTCCAGCTCTAGCTGTGGATATTTAGTGGAAAACAGTGGGCCTCCTTGGCATCTCCATTCTAGATGACTCTCCTTTTTCCTCCACATTAACTGTGAATCTGCTCTCTCTGTTAATGGACAGCAGCCGCTGGCCAGTGCTGAGCTCTGCCTGAAGCCAGTACTCTGAAGAGCTGCTGAATTTCTATCACTTGAAAGGACAAACCTGTGCCCAGCCCTGGGGTGTCTTGCAGCCTCCCAGGGTCAGTGAGGGCAGCAAGAGTATGGAGTGTGCACCAAGGCCATGCTGTGTGCGTTAACCCTCCAGTGCAGAAAGATGATAGTTAGGAATGGGTATGTCAGGTGCTGACAGCCTTAGAGTGGGAGCCACTGCCCAAAAGAGTTTATCACTTCAGATCTAACATGTTAGGGCAGTTGGGAAGAGTTACACAGTTTATCTTCCTTTGATTTTACTCCACAAAATTTCTTACTGACATTATGTGTTTTGTAAACTGAGTAAAGTCTAGGCTCTTTATTCCTGACTTCTACTCTCTCCCTATATTTAGACAAGTTATTAAATCAGTTATCACTGAGCATGTCTGATGTCCTTCCCAATTTCTTCCTTGCTCTTTCATCCTTTAAATTTGCCCAGTCTCCTCCTGTGGGAAAGAAATGGCTAAGAGAAAAATTTTTCTTCAGTATGCCTTCATCAGTGTATTGATTTTGCCGGTTCTAATTGAGTTCAAATTATGTAGGTAGTAAAATCTGACCTGGTTGCCCTACAATTTGAGCCCCAGATTTCTCTTAGAATTTCTGTGCTGTTTGTTTGTATGTAATGTTTGTTGCCTGGGTGCTTTTAAAGAAAAATTCCTGCAGGAATTGCCTTGTGTGAAGCAACTGCAAAGGGTGGTGATGCAGTCTGTCTGCTCTTGGCTCGCAGTAAGATCCAGGGTAATGTCAGCACAGAGTTACTGCACACCAGTGCTCCCAATCTCAGGTCTTGAAAGTCTTAACTTTTATTACCCTATTTTCACCATTGCCTTGTGCCTGGATTGGCCAATCTGTTTACATCTCTGCCCACGGATCCTCTTGGATGATGATGACAGGATGTTCCTTCCCTCTTCGAGTGAAGTCTGGGCAGAGAGGCAGCCAAGAAATCCAGCAGTTCAATATAAATAGGTCATGTAACAAAGCAAAGGTTAAAACCCAATTGCATCCACCTGCCCATAAAGCTTTATGAGGAAAGACGTCAGTCTGTATTTTTTCTCCTGGAATAATACAAGTAGGATGACCAGGACTGAATGACCAAGGACTTGTTACTTGTAATTTGACTTTTGTGGCAAGCAAAGAACTCTTTAAAAGGCAGGATTTTGATGGAGGCTCAGACAGTTCCAGATTCAAAGTTCTGCAGCCTTCTGCCCTGAAAATATATAGGCTGCTAACAGCACTGCAGAGGAGACCTGTGAGTCATTTTATCTGCTTCGTTGTGCACTGTTGTGTTATAGGCTGTTGACACTTCTGGCATTTATTTTTGTTTCCAAAGCTCCACACAGTCATGCAGCATGGATAGGAGTGAGCAGGGTTTGCGAGTGCCTTTGGGATCCTCCCCACGTGTGCTCAGAATGCAAGGCAGGCACAGTCAGTGATGATGCAGAGCCCACTTTGCTACAGCCAAACTGCCACTGCCACCTCCCTCCTCTCCTCCACATACTCCATGTGCAGGTGTGACTGAGACAGGTAGAAAATATTAATCAGTACATCCTGTATCAAAATATTGAGAGAAGGCTGCTCTTTCCTGAATTACATAGTTGCATTGATTCAGTGATGGGTTACTTTTTGTTAAATTGCTTAAAACTGAACTGCAACATTAAGCAAAGTCCAGGTGACAAAACAAGCTCGTGAAGGGCCTCTTATGAAGGCACCAACCTTACTGAGCCACAGAACAGCTCTGGCATGCCCTGAACTGGCATTTGGGGCACAGCAAAAGTAGCCTGTGGCTAGCACAGGTCTTTCCCGTGAGAACATTTTGCTACATTTCATAAACAAAGATAAAGTTTGGATGTTTTGCAAACAACGTCTCCAGATTAGGGCAGTTCAGGTTTGGCCAATTGGGCCTGGGGGGAGGTCTCTGGCTGACCAATCTGGGTGACCTCTGAAGACTCTATATATATGGAAATCAAAATAATAAAGACACTTTTTCTCTTTCCTTGTCTGAGGACCTGGGTCATTTCTCAGCTAGCGGCTCAACAGCGACAGTAGCCTTGTTCTCAAAACATAAAAATAGCCTTTAGATATAGAAGTGCTTTAGCAGGTCTGATTTGTCCCTCTCATAATTAGGTGTCAGAGTCTTCCCAGCTGAACAAAAATATCACTGGGAACTTTCGTGCTGAATGGCAGTAGAAAATACTGAGCAAAGATCCCTCTGCTTTTTATGCACACACCTCCTCTTAATGCTCACTTGTATTAATTAGAGGAATATCCTCCCATACCAGTACTATTTTCAGAAGTCCATATAAGTTGTAGTCATGCTCATCTGTTGGATCTTTCATCAGTGATTTTGGAAAGTTATTTTCCTTAGCCATGTCACTCAGCAATTTCCCATGCCATCCAAGCAATACATTAATTACTGAAACTTGTGTGATTTAATAATTTCCTGGCATAATAATTCCAAAACATGTGGGAGGAAAAACAGAGGAGGATTTTTCCATCTCCAGGTATTTATTTTACTGCCTGGCTCCTTGCTCTTGACCCTTTTGAATGGCTTTTTGTTGAGCTGGATTTCAACTGCTTGTCCAGTGCTTGTCTGAGAAAGACATTCATCCTTGCAGCTGAAGGGGGAGGGACAGAGGCTCATTCAAAGGAATCTGATGTACCTGACTGCTGTAGCATTTCTAGCTTTGGATTTCTGGAGCTGTTTTCTTTTCCACAATCTCCATTAGCTAAACAAACACCTTTTTTCTTTAATCACCTGCTTTACTAATCAGTGTTTGAAATGCAATATTGAGGCCTTACTCTCCATTCAAGCCAGCTGTGCTGGGTTTACAGTGGCAGCCTGCCAGGAGCCCGAAGGCTCACCTGTGCCCAAGTGAGGTAGGATGAAGAGCACAACATGGATACAGCCCCATGTTGCTGGTTCCTGTGGTGGTGGGTAATACCACCTCAGGAACTGCTGGGGAGCCAAGTGGTTCCAGTACAGCAGGGTTTCACTGGTGGCAAAACATCCCAGTTGAAGTAACACGATAAGTCCCTCCCCAAATTATGTAAATCCCCCTGGCTGTAATCTAACCCCTGACTCCATCCCTCCCTTCTCCCCATTGGTTATAGTGTTCCCCCCCCCTCCTCTCCCCTGGCCCCAGGTGATCCCTATATCTAGGGACACCGAGGGTCTCCTCTTCCTCTTTCACCCTGGAATCCTTCAGAATAAACATCTGGAACATCCAGCTGATTGAGCCTCTGGATTCTTTGTCTCTGGTATCGCGTGAGCTATCCGGCTCTCTGGGTGAGTGAGAATCTGTGCCTTACACCGGCTCAGGTGTGAGAAGGGTCTTTCTGTACAGCACCAGAGCAGTGCTGGCTGGAGTGATCTCTCGATAGCCTTAGAGACACTTTCGGTAAACGCACAGGTTCCCATGTATTACTGGACACCAGCAGCTACTGGCAATGACAGAGCAGTGGGGTCTGGGGGCATTAAACAGCAAGATGCTAGAGCCTTAAATTAAGAATGTACTTGCTTAGGAAATATGTGTGTATTTAAACCACATTAAAACCATTAAACTTCTTCATACCTTTGCAATTTGGCACGTGCAGATGTACTGCTGAGTCAGCCTGGCTGTGTTAATGACCTCAGCAGGTCTCCAGGGAATGTCTCTGCTTCCCCATGTGTCTCAAGTGTCAGGGTTATGAAGCTGATTCCTGTGAGAACAATTTTCATTTGTTAGTTGAGAGAATTGTTAATTCCAACTTACTCTTCCCTGGAGTAGTGATAAATAAAGGCATTAGATAACAGCCCAAGATACATTTGTTAAGCCTCTACATCCTTTTTTGTACCTGCCCAAAAGTATAAAATGAACAGTCAAGAGAAGGAAGAGAACTTCTGAGTTTTGGATGTTCTGTTGTCCAATTGCTCAGTCATCTGTAGGCCATGTAATATCATAATGTAGTTTTATTTTAACTCTCATCAACTGCTCTGCTGTTTTAGTACCTCTCTCTGTAGTACGAGTGACTGGAAAATTGCCAAGTAAAGGGAATTCTGTGTGTGAACAGCTGGGAGGGATAATACATACATCTGCTGGAAAGAGGCAATTAAAGGCAGCATTGAGATATAATGAAAAATAGACAATATTGAGCCTCACCAGAAATAGCAACATAAACAGCAGCTACTGTACTGTGAAGTGAACTTTGCTGTAAATAACTGCATTTTACAGAAAACAGATGGATTATGAAATCTGTGAGCAGACTTACAGAAAGCAATTTGGTCTTCAGGAACACATCCATGTTGATGTTTGGCATGTCCTCCTGGCCCAAAGGGACAAAAGGTGGCTTCTTCCTGCTGTTGTATTTACAGAGTCCAGGGGCGAGCTGCAAAGTTGGATTACATGCAAGCCAAATAGAGCTGAAAATAATTCTGCATGTCATATGTAACTATGAATGGAGATGACAGAGAAAGTGATATCTGAGATTAGCAGTGTAATAGATGCTGCCTTGTTGTTCTGTAACCCAGCAGCTGAGGAAGTAACACACTGGTGAATGCAGCCAGAAGCCCTGCCTAACCACAGGGACCATGCCCACAGCTTACCATGACCTTGGCATCACCAGCAAATCCAACTGCATCATTTTTTTACAGGAGTGGGTGGGCTGGGAAAGGACAGACCATTCCAAAATGTTCAACTTTATATTACAGATGAGAGTGGATTCAGGCTGTGCTTTAATCCTATGGCCTAGTTTGACTATCCTTGTTGTGGAATAATTCATCAAAAAGCTCAAGAGTTTCTTGTATTCTAGCATTTATTCTGCTATTTTGCTGCCTTTGTGAACAAGTATGACTAGTCAGCCCAGACACAGCAAATCAAGCTCCTGTTTGCAGACATGAACTTGGCAATATGCATTAACTGAACATAGTTCTTGCATCAGGCAACACATCATGTGCTGTCTCAGCCACATTCTGAGCTAGAAGAGAAATATGCAGATATTTAAAGATCTTTGGGAGGGCCCATGAAAGTGCTTGTTTCTTAACACTAAACTTGTTTCTTTCAATTCTTTAGTTCACTTCTTCCAGCATAACCAAAGAAACAAAAGAAGAGCTGCTTATTATTAACATGTTTCAGTCTCCATAAAACGGGTAGAAACATAGAGAGATGACTCACTTCTGGTGTGCTGTAGCTAGAGCCTTACTCCATCCAGAATTTTAAGCACTCGACTCTGGCTGAATTGGAGCAAATGACTTGTAGAGAGCTGAGATGAAAGAGGGAAAATTCTGGCACTGGGGGTAGAAATCATCCCTTTGCAATTGCATCCATTGCTTCCTGGATGCAATGTGGCTCAGTGCAGAAAGAAGGAGGCAACTAAAAGCTACTCCATAACAATCTCCATATATTTTGTTTGAAATCAGTACTTTATTAGATCACATTTTTCCATGATAAGGACCAAAAAATCTGCAAAGAAACGTGTCAACAAAATGCTAAATAAACGGTTTAACTAGCACTTTTTTATGCTTCCCCTTTCATTTTTTGTGTTTGCTAAAGACACAATACATATCTGAAACAGCACAGTTTGCCAAAAGTGTGATGTCATTTTTTATGTTTCAGGGCATCCCTCGGGCTTCTAAAAAAGTAGAAAGTACCAAATACTTTTAAATTCAGGAAGATCTTTCTAAAAAGATTAATTATACCCTAAAAAGATAGGATTGTAAATTCCCTCTGGTGCTCGTTAAGGCCTCTGCACAGGTTTTCTCCATTCAGCATCCTTCACACAAGTAGCATCAGTTACACTGAAAGCTCTGGCATAAAGGGACATGGCTGTCTTCATCTTGTGTCATCTAAATTCATTCTAGTGACAGGGTTGCAAAGTGCTTATGTATTGCTTCTGCCTTGCAGGCACTGAGCCCTAGCAGGAAATTTTTTTTTTTAGGTAATTTAGACATTTCATTATGAGGACTTTCAGCTTGTAAGTCTGTGCTTTCCTACATTTTATTCTAGCTCAGCCATCTTGCTTGTTGTCAATAATCTAGAAGGTAGCAAATGTGGGATTGTTGAACCTCTCTGGGAAACATCTTTGTGTTGTGTTTGTACCTTGAAAATTCTAGTTAAGACTGAAGTTCCAGGAAAACCAGTCTGTTACATTCAGGTTATATATGTCATTAAGAAGCAAGAAATTCAGACAATATCCATTAAGACCTGATCCACAAACAACTCCAGACAGAGAAAGCCAGGAGTGAGTAAGAAAATGAGGATGACTTTTATCTTCAGCTTCCTGAAATCCTACAAGCTGATAGAAAAAAAATCCAGGGCCTTTGCATGACATAAAACAGCATTACATGGTCTAACAAAAACCTGGTTTTGAAGGGGAGAAGACAGTTTAGAAAATAATGGTATTTTCAGGAGAGGATTTTTGAACCTATATTTAAAATAAATGCAGACAAAAGTACAGATTTGTGTAAAAGCAGGAATTTGGGCATAAGGAAAGGGAATAAAAATATTTCATGAACAATAAAACTAATTGAAGAAGGTACTGACCTTGGTCAAAGATTTTTTTTTCATAATTTGCACTGACTGCTTCATAGATTTGCCAATGAAAGCTGAACTCCCACTTTAGCCATTCCTTCTAAATACAAGTCTCTCCATTCTCTGGCTGCCTATTTTCATGAAACTTGCTGGAATCCAGTATCTTTGAGCTAATTCCTCTCCATCACATATTGTTGAATTTGGCCAGTGGTCTCAAAACTGACTGTGGTGGGAAAAAGGAAGCAGGCAAACACAGAGAAAGTACAGTCATAAAGACTTGTTTCCTTGTGAGGATGGGGGAATTCATAGCTTATGAATTTAGAGAGTACTTCTCTCCAGGAGTAGGAGGAGGTGAAATATATTGTAAATACCCTACAGAAAATAAAAAGTCTGTTTACCATCTCTATGGTTTGCCACTATATTCTAAAAAGTAACCAGATTTCTGCTTTTATTGGCATCATTCTCTATCCTGGATAATATAATATTATAAAGAAAATGAACACTGAGTTTTTCTCTCTCAAGGGTCTGTTTCAAAGGAAATAGCTAAAAGGCCCTAACAGTCAATATATTCTCATATCACCCTATTAATTTGCCATTGGACAACACTGGCCTTGCTGTAGGACACTCATGCTAACCAGCAGACCCCTCCAGGTCCTTTCCAGCCCTTTCTCATTCCCTATTTATGCACAGTAACTAGTTATGCTCCTAAATGGTAATTAATCCACACAGAACATTTAGGCTAAAATTTTACTTGATTTCTGTCATTCCAAACCCAGTGAAATTAGTGAGAGATGCACACTGGATTCATATAAGCTACCTCATCTCTTGCCATTGGCTATAATTTCAGAGAACACGTTCACTCCCTACACGCTTGATGAATGAGCTGCCAGAGAAAACACTGGAGGAATTCAGCTTCTAAAAAGGCTGATGTAGGATGCAGCCCTGATGCATCTCGCAGGATTTTGAGGACAGACATTGACTCCCCTGCCCTTTATCATACTTTGTGTTACCACTACACCCCTATTTTTACAAGGCTGGGCTGGAGGAATTGCAGTTTCAGCTAAGAAAGTGCCATGCAAGGAATTCAGCAGCTGTGCTCCAAAGCCCGAAGAACACCAGCATCCAGGGAAGTAGCAAACAACTCTATGAATGCACAGAGAGCATCACTGTCGGCATCATGCTCATGGACAGAAACAGCTCCTTCAAATGGAAATGCTCCTGGGAGGCAAGACAGGTATATTGTTTGCCAATTACAGGTAAATTGTGTATCACCATGGCATTCTCTGTGGGGAACCTAGAGACCTCCAGCCTGCACTGCTACAGCCTCTAGACACCCCTGTTCATTCTGAGATTAAATGCTGTCAGAATCTGCTGATGGAGATGATGGAGAGATGGAGATTATCATCTCCAGCAGAGCTTTCATGTGCAGGGAATACAGGATGGGGCTTCACATACTGAACTAAATTCATAGTGTGACCTTTACCAAGAACATGTTGAGACTGAAATTCACCATAACAGGATTGTCCTCAAATGCTAAGCATGTACAACACCATTCTCCTGTCAAAGAATGAATTAGATATTCAGTAATTACATATTAACTCTGCAAAATAATCTTTACATTTCAAATAACTTCTCAAAAAACATTATAATTTTTGCTCTCAGGAGCTTGTGCAATGACTTACAAAAACCACAGAAGGAACTCATCCAGAGCCTCAGAGCGCTTTTTATGACCAAGAGTTATGCTTTCAGTAAGAACAGATGGGAAAGGATAATTGAATTCCAGGCGAAAAGAAGCATTATTTGAATGGAATTTCGCAGTAAAATGAAGAAGGACTGCAGGACATGTACAAGGAGTCAGTTCTGGAATGGGTGACAATGACAGGAGACAGTTCTTTGACTCAGAGCGAGGAGTTTGTTGGAAGGAGAGAGAGGAGACAGAGGGGAGGAAAGGGGTGGACTCCACTGTCTCCAGGAGACAAGCTGGAAAGAAGTCCAAGGAGTGAGGGTGTGGTTTGAAAAACAAGGAGTACAATTTCAAACTGGATTCTGAAGCAAACGGGGCAGTCAGTAAGGGCCTTAAGATGCATGAAATGCAAATTTTCTCCACAAGAGACTGAATCAGAACTTTAGGAGTTGTTGTGACACTCTGTCATTGCCGCACCAAAACATCTTTGTGCTGTGACTGCTGATCCAGCATTCCTAAGGTTTGCATTTATCTGTTAGGCAAAACATTGACACTCTGACAGTGCCAGGCAGTGTTCAGCTGGGAACAGATGTGGATCAACACCCTGCATTCAGTGCTTTGCCACATGCAGCAGCTCTCCAGCAGATTCCTGATCATGCACAAGGATGTGCAAGTCCAACCCACAGACTTCCAGTTCCTAGGAGCTGCACTTGGAGGAACACTCCAAGGGTTTGAGTGTTCCCACTCGGGCAGTTCTTCTTTAGTGGATACTCTCTCATACAGGCCAGAAGATGTGACAGTGACTTTTTTACCTTCTTGTTGCAAAACAGTAAAGTGGGCAAACATTTGGAAATTGAACACTTGTGTAGTTAACCAGTGATTTGAACAGATGTTGTTGAGCAAGAACCTGAGAGAATCATTTAGGAGAAATGCACACTGCTTTTCCAGTGAAACTTCCTTGGCTGATTCTGTGGGAAGAAGACTAGGAACATACATACTACATTTTTCCATGTAAATAACAGCCCCTCCAAGACAAAAATGCAGCTCTTCTCAGGGCTGTTCTCAAACACTGGAAAAAGAGCATCAGGCTGCCATCCATAGGATGAGCCAGAAAACCAAATATTTGGATGAGAGCAACGTCTGTAAAAAATAGAGAAACATTTACCAGGAACTTTTCCATTTGCATTGTTAAAAGATTGCAAGGGATTACACCCTTCTCAGCAACTGAGTGCTGTGGCTCTGCCTTGTATAAAGGAGCAGGAGAGTAGCAGTCAGCTAATCACAGTGGCACTAACACAGTAAACCATTAAAGACTTCTTACATTCCCTTTCAATAGGCTGTAGACTGTAGGACAAATACCTTAAATAAGGCCAGTAGTGCCTTTTCATTTAGAGACCCCAAACTAAATATAGAAAACAAGGTTAAAAGACTCAGTTAAAACATCCATGCATGCAGCTGACAGTACAGAGGTCAGTTTCTTCAGCTGTGGAAGCTCAGCAGGCTGCAAAGTGGAGAAAAGATGGCACAATACTTTTCCCATCTTTTTGATTTGTACCCAAATGTCCAATGCTCTCCGCTTGCTCTTCAGAGATGATCACACTTGCAAAGAATCCAGCCCTTGGGAGCAGCAACATCAGGTCTGATAAAGGACAGATATTTAAATACAGAGCAGTGTAAAGAAGGTACAAATGAGAAAGACATCAGCAGACAGAAGTGTGGCAAAGCACTTTTACATGAAGTGAGATACTTTTTTTACTACAGAAATTATGGGATGTTGTAATTAGGATTTGGCCAGCTGGGAGTGGGCATGAAGGATTATATTATTAAAATTGGAATGAAGAAATATAACAGACCTTTAATTTTAATTATACTTTAAAAGAGCCTCAGTTTCCTTAGCCAGTGATCTCTCTAGTTCATGTCAGCAGCTTAGTGCCAGACTATGAAGATTGCACACAGTACACAGTGACTTTTTTTCACTTGTATTTCTTAATTACAAAAATATCTCAGAGACAAATCTGTTGCTTCATTTCTTTGCCCCAATTAAAAAATATAAATGAGATAAAAGTATATATCATAGCTATGTACACTACCTAAGAGGTACTACATTATTTATACAGTAAGTGATCAAAGTCCATGGCTTGGGTTTTTTTAAGAGATAGATCTAAACTAGCAAAAATAGGAGCTCTGGATATAATTAATTAGCATCCACAAGGTGAATGTGAGGGAGGGAAGTTGACAGAACAAGTTCACTATACCAAAATGGGCTGGTGACAGATGTGTCCTGATGTCCCACTGGTGGTCTGTCTGCCGCACTGCTGACCTGCCCTCATTTAGAAACTCATAACTCACCATAATTAAACTGCAACTAACAAACCTGCAGAGCAGATGCTACTCAAACCCCTTTGGACCACATAAAGAAAAGTTGTTTTCACTTTAGCTCCAGTTTTTGCTTTGTTCTTTTGAGAGACGAGACCTTGGTGTGTAACCCCAAGCCTGAGTCCTCTGGGGAGAGCTACAGATCCCAGATTTCTGCACGGATGGGGCTTTAGCAGCATCTCATTCCCAGCCACCTGTTCAATGGACTGTTCAGGGATTCCTCAGTCCAGCTGTGGACCTTCAGGTCTCCCTTTCATGCCCAAGAGATCCCCATGGCTGCAGCCTGTGACTCTGTGTGCCAGTAGGAATGCAGTGAGCCACACCTACGATTCCTTTGGAAACTTAACCCACTTTTGGCAATTCCTAACTCCATGTATTAAAAATGAACGAGGTTAAGTGAAAATAATGAGTTTTAAATTGTAATGTATTTGAAATTGTTTTTATCTGCCTTCTGGTTTTGAGTCTTCTGGGGTCCCTTGTTCAGCTTTGCATTAGAGATTTTCCTATAATCTTGTGTTTCCCAGAGCTGAGTTCTCTGGGAAAATGTGAACAACACAATGCTCTGGTAAAACTGCTGGAGCTAACACCACTGCTGCCGTTTCCACCTCAAAGGATTACTGTAATTTAGGAGAAATATAATAGCACTTCACCTCCCTCATCTGACTAGGAGTGACTGACTAGGAGTGAGGGTAAAAAAAAAAAGGTGCTGATGTATCTCTTGCATGTTGGATCCTTTGCATTTTGGTTATTCAATAGCTTCCAACTCACAATGTCAACTCTTGGGGAAGGAGCCCTATTTCTATTTAGAAATTGAACGGGGCAGAACAGTTGGATGGTTTTCATAGCTGGTAACTGGTCATAAACCCCCTCACCTACCTTCAGGCATGACTGCAGGTAGGGTAAGTCGATGAGTGGTGGGCCAAGAGCAACCACCTGGCCCAGCAAGACACCAGTGCCTTTGGAGCCTCTGGGGCTGCCAAGGAGGAGTAGAGTCGCACTTTGGCACAGCCAGCCATGACGGCAGGTGCCAGGCGGGCGGCTCCGGGCCTCCAGTGCCCACCAGGCCACTCCTGGGTGTTCCCTGTCTTACTCCTCACCTCCGGCGGGAATCCCGGGGCGCTGAGGGGAGCATCGCCGCGCGGCTGTGGGGAAGCGGAGGAAGGAGCCCCGGGCGTCCGTGTGAGGGTGGGCGGGGGACAGCGCCGGGGGTCTGTGTGATCTGGGTGAGGGGACAGCACCGGGGGCTCGTTGAGGGCGGGCCGGGGAGGGACCCCAAGGTTCTGTGTGAGGGTGGGTCAAGAGAAGCCCGGCGCTACATGTGAGGATGGCTCAAGAGAAGCCCCGGGGCTCTGTGTGAGGGTGGGTCAGGAGAAGCCCCGGGGCTCTGTGTGTGAGGGCGGCCGCGAGCAGCCCGGGGCGGCGGTGGCAGGGTGGGCCGGGGGCAGCGCCGGAGGGGCCGCGTCACGTGAGCGTCTGTGGCAGCAGCGGAAGGATACCTGCTCTCTGACAACCCCTCCCACCCCTCTGCGCTGGCCGTAGGCGCGGCGGGGACCACCTGCTCCTCAGAGTCGCGTCCCCAGGCCGTGCCCTCAGCGAGAGTGGGGGATAGCGGGGCAGAGGAAGGCGGGAGGGTGAGGGCGGGGGAGAGGCGGTGGCATGGGCGGGGGAAGAAGCGCGGAGGGGAGGGACTATTTGAGGAGACCCTGGCAGGCTGGAGAGGTGCGGAGTGATCCCGGCGAGTGAGCGGCCCCGCGCTGAGGCCGAGGAGGGCGGCGGGCGCTCGGGGCGCCATCCCAGCGAGGGCTCCGCGCCTGCGCCGCTCCCGCCGCCGTGAGGGGAGTACCGGCGGCCGTCCCGCTTCACCACCCGTCCCTGCCCCGCGCCCCTGCCCTGGGGAGCTCGCCCCTAGCCATGGCCCAGATACTGCCCATTCGCTTCCAGGAGCACTTCCAGGTGAGCGCAGGGAGCAACGATGAAGGCGCGGAGTCGGGCTCCCCCTCTTCTGCCTCACCCCGTCTCTCGGAGAGGGGGGGGGGCTGCGGCCTAGGCGGGCTGGGGGCGCGCTGAGGGCGGAGAGAGGGGGCCAGGCCGCTGGGGAACCCACTCCGTCCCCTCCTGCCTTCCCTCCGGAGCGCGGCCGCCGTCCCACTGGGCGCCGCGGGAAGGCGCGCGGGGCCGAGCCCGCCCCCGGTGCGGACTGTGGGCTGCCGCTTCTGTACATCCATCCGTCCGTCCATCCTTCCAGCCCTGGAGCTCCGTCCCCGAGGCGTGCGGAGCGGCCGCGATTTGTGCAGAGTCACTCGTCGCCGGAGGGACCTCCCGCTTCGGGGAGGGGGAGGCGCCGCGCCGGGCCGCGCTGCTCGCCCCGGGCACCGCGGGCGCTCCCCGCCTCAGTTTGGGGGGACGCCGCAATCTTGCGGGCGGATCGTGGTTTTTTCCCTGGATCGCGAAGGTTCCTGGGAACCTCCTTTTTTGCAGCTGTGAGGAAATTGGTGAGATGAGGTGCGAGAAACCATTTGGACTTGGAAGCTGCACAGCCTCTGTCCCTCCTTCCAAACACAACAATATTAAAAAATCCTTCCCCAGCATGACATGATTCTCTTCTTAATAGCCTGTGAAAACCATACTGCCAGCATTGGAAAAGATCCATGGCTAATGGATGCAGCACAGACAAACCGGTTTATCTGTTTCCTTGTGACCTGGTGGTGAGGGAGGGTTGTAAATGGAATGAGAGAACAGCAGTCTCTGAACGTACAGTCTGAGGCAGGAATTAAAGGAATTTGCTAAATGAATGAGAGAACAGGAAGTGGACTTGGCAAGTCATCCTTCTGTCGCTGTACCGCCCCTTTCTGTCAAATCAGGCATCCATTTCAAAATACGAACTGGGTGTCATCCCCCAGTGTGGACTTCATGCCACTTTGGGCGTTTCAGCTTGGGAAATGGTTACGGCCACTTCCAGCTCATTTTGGGAAGTGTTTTTGTTCTTAACTGGAAGAACTGTCCTGGTGACCCTAGAAGAAGCTCTAGCCTGGAAAAAACAGTAATTAGAGTGAATTTAAGAAATATCTAATCTCTGTGTCCAAGGGAGGAGACACACCTGTATCCTCTGAATTTCTGTGGGTTAGGAGAGTTTAACATAGTGAAGAATTTTACAGTTACTCCCTTCCCCTCCCTGCTAGTGTCCACTATAGCAGTGATTATAGTAATCTCAAATAGGTTCATAAGAGCTACAGAACAGCTGTCTGAGTAAGAAACTTGGGATCAAAGTGGTTTTGGTGGCAGATTCTCCTTGGTTCTTACCATTTAAAATTAGCAAGCATGACAAATCCTGCTGATTGTGTTTGATCTACACAATAGTGATGAGAGGGCATCCCACTTGATATGCAAGAGGTGTACTGTTCTGCTTTGCATATTAAATGTCTGTTTCTGTGATTCCCAGTGTTGTGTGTCCTGCAGCACTGCTAATATCAGCATTGTGGTACTTTAGGTGTGGGTGGGGGGCTGGCCCCCCGCTTTTCAAGGGATTTGCACTGAAGTCATACTCTATTTTTTGCTACCACCTGCTTTTGCTCTTAAATAATTTGATATTATTGAAAAGGCTAAACCTGTGCTTGAGTCACTTTTCCTCAGCATGAAAGCTGCATGGAGGAGCAGGGAAATCCCTGGGATGTTGGTTGCTAACATGTAGGAGCAAACTTCTTCAGTATTCACTCTTTCCTGCTTCTCTCCCAGGCTGAGTGCAGAGCTCGAAAGCAGTACTCTGCTAAAGAGAGATTGAGATCAGTAGTAGCTGGGAGTAGGCATGCAGTAAGCCTCCTCATTCTGCTTCTGCAGTTGTCCCTACATGGTGGGATAAATAGGGAGGGAAAATGGAAGGAATGTAGGAACTCACAGTGTTTGCTCTGGCTGGATATCTGCAGTACAGTTATATCAGCTCTAACTTCAGTATTGTATGTTGTAAACTAGATTCTGGAGTCATGAATTAATATTACATGGTGCTTGTTGTTGACTGGTAGAGAATTTGTGGAAACATTAGGCCTTCTCTTCATACATATTCACACTGTTCTTCACACTGTCACACGTATTTAACCTTACCAGCTTAATCTCTCTTCCTGCCCCCTTCACATTATTTTCAAGTAATTGTCTTGACTATGGTTAAATTGTCATATTTAAAACTAGCTTAGCAAATCTATTATGCTGCTTTGTGATAAATCCAAAAAAGTTGCAATTTCATGTAATTGTTGTGTGTTTCAGTGATCCTAAGTTAAATCTTTCTGTGCTTTCATTCAATCTGTGTACTGTTTCTACCTGTAGCCTTTTTAATTAATATGGCTTTAAGTGATTAGAGTATCAGTTAGTGCTATAATTAATTCCAAGTTCAGCCTGTTGCTACTGAAACATTATTTCCTTTAAGTTCAGAGTCTTCCCGAGGTAGTTATGTGTACTTTACTAAAAGAGGAACTGAACCATGCAGAAAGTGCTCTCTAGAGAAGCTAAACATAAGTTGCAGTGCTAAATACTGAACTCTTCTCTCCCACTCTCTCTTGCTGGAAGTGGATAAATGGTAGTGTGAAGTGAAACAGTGATCTTGGTCCACGTAGAATTGGAGGAGTGCTAGGGATCAGCAGACTGTTTACATTCTTTGTGCAGCTCATTTTGCTTTGTGTTGATCATCCTTCTGACTGAACAGTAGCTCCAAGCCTGTGCAGGAGGAGTGACTGCCAGTCACAGGGCACGTTAAATTTGAAGTTGTTACAGCTTGTACCTTCAAGTCCTGTGTGAGCTGAAGGATGGAGAATAGCTGCAATGAAAAAAAGATATCCTGGTCTTAATGTGGTAGAAGGAATTCAGAGTCTGTTTAGCGCCATTTAATGCAATTGAACAGTTATTTTTAGATGTGAACTCTGTCATTATGAGTCTTCACAAATTCATAAAGAGCTTTCATCTTGCTCGTTTTTCCCCCAGAGGATATTGTAGTTAAGTCCCATAGCAAGGGAGGGGAATAAGACAAGGCCTTAGTTTTCATCTGTCTGGTGACTGCCCAGCTGCAGCAGTGCGAACTATGCCAAGTCCTGCTGCAGTGAATTACTCGTGCGTACTACTTAAGCTAATGTGATTTAATCAGGTTCTTAAGTCCAGTGCTTCTGTTGCAGCAGTGAATTATAAATTATTTACCAGATTGAATTCTTCCAAGAGGACTGTAGTTTACAATTGAAGTGTTGTAAAAGACCAGATACACTGGTACATAGACTGGAAGCAATACTACTGGAATGCAGTGTACAAAGTGTTCCTGATCTAAAATTAAACTTTTCCTTTACTTAGTCATTGCTTTTGTCTTAAAAGCATCTCTTTGTGCCTCTGAGCTTTTTCCAGTTCTCAGCAGCAAAAATCTTTGCTTGTCTATGGGGAAAACTGTTGCTTAAGTAAGGTCTCAGGTTCCAAGGTTGGAACCATCATCCCTTCGATGTGCAGACACACAGTTCTGCTTTCTGTTCAATAACTGATACAGATTCCAGAGCACAGCCAACAAAAGCTTGTGGGCATGATGTGCAGCCTTTATGTATTGAGAGCACATCTTGGTGCAGCATTGACAGGCTAAAGTATCCTGGTTTTAAGCATAAAGGATGTAGATTTACTTCCATCATTTTCAAGACAAAACCACTTTCTGTTTGGATAGTCTGGCTTGTCTTGTTAAGAATTACTATCTGTTGTGCAATAGGCATGACTGAGCTGGACGGCTTTCATGAATTTGCTTTGGCTAGACGTGGACTTAAAAAGCACTCAGGATATTTGCAAGCTGTAAGTGACTTTCTGGATTTGTATTCAAAAGGTAGGGCTAAATATCATGACTTGATTCAGCTATTCAGTGATGAAGAGCCCATATTTGCTCATTGGATTCAAAAGTGCCCTGCACATGGTAGTGATACTCATTTGATAGATAATCCAATGCTCATCACAGACATACAGAAGTAGATTTTTGTGTAGGGAGTAACTGTCCCTTAAGATGAAAGCCTAATTCTAACTGCAGCTAAAACCTGTGACATGGTGGTCTTGCATGTTTTGGGTCTTATATACTTCCTTGATGTCTCTCACCTGTCAAAATGAGAGCTATAGTAGGAGATGAGGTGAGGGTGAGCGGGGGTGCCCAACAATTGTAGTCTTCCCCAATAAGGATGTGCATATAACTTTAGGTAGTCACATGAGTAAGAGTTATGGGATGCTATTACTTCATTCTTGGTTTGTATTATGTTTAAAAAAATACGGGCTTACACAGTTTTTAGCAGGCAGTTTTTATTTGGATACATACAGCCTTTGTCCAAGCCTTATTCTTTTCTAATGGCCTTAAAAACAATAGTTGATCACCTCTAACAAGCATTTATACCAGAATTATGTGGCATAAAGCTGAAATGGGATACTTATTGAACTCAAGAGAAATACTAAATTCACAGAGTTGTGACTCCAACATTTAACTAATGGTAGGTCTTGGTTACTGGAGTGTCAGTATTGGACAGTAAGTTAGGTTTAAGTATTTCCCATTAGAGAAATGGACCTAGTTTGAAGGCTAGAGGTATCGGTATCTGGATTTGTCTGTGCTGACTCAGTCTGGATTGCTGCACTCCATAGTAAGGGAAATACATTAGAAAGCCTGGTATTTAGTAGAGCTCTCATGTAAAAGATACTTTGACTTCATTTCTTAGCAAATGGTACAATGCTGGTAAAGAGTAGGGAAAGACTAGATATCAGATTAAAAAAGGTATTTCATCCTGAATATCTTTGTGTCTTCATTCATGTTGAGAATCAAGTGATAGATCTTGGTTTTATCTTTACCATGTCAGTAAGTTCTCAGTATCTATGAGATGCTTAAATCTCTTATGATATCTAATCCAGCCTGTAGTAGTACTAGATATCTGTGAAGCAGAAGTCTTTGGTATCTGGTTCATTCAGCCTGATAGTGAAGCTGCTTCTGTGCTGTGCATGTACATAATGGATGTTAGAGCAGGAGAGACAACATTGATCATCATGGCAGATTTGTCCCATCCAAGGTAAAAGTGATGCTGTCTGATGTCTGGTTTTTCGATGCTAGAGGTATTCTGCTCATATTCTTACATACAGTCAGTAAGGAATATGCCTCTTACACTGCCTCACATATCTCAGGAGGATACTTACCACTTCTCTAATGGTAGGAACAGTCTCCAGTGTTTTCAGACTGCTAAACTGTGAAGTGTTGTCATCGTTCACTGAGGCTTGCAGTATTCACATGACCATTCTTTAGGGAGTACTGGCATTTAGCCTTTAAAAGACGTGATGGGTTTCCCTAATAATAAGGATGGCAGTGATACTTGAGCAGAATTCAGCATTACGTTATCTGAAGGCTTTGCTTGATTTTATAGTAATTTAAAACAGGAAATTTTAATACCAGAGCTAGATGCAAAATCATACTTGTCTTAGTGAAGACACCCAAAATCTTTTCTTCAGAAGGGACCAGACTTAGGAGTGAATAATGGTGGGTTTAAAGCTGAACTTCAAGTAGGAAATGCCTGAAGGTTCTCACTATGTGAAATGAGTGGCCAGGGGCTGTCTCCTGAAGAGTAGGTCGAACTGAAGCACCCTAATTGAGAATAGACCTTGAAGAAGCTATGTTTCTGCTTCAATACTCTGGAAATACATCTAGATTTTGATTAATTAAATCAAGTTACAAACCTAACTGTGCTGCAGTTAAATCTCTTGACTACTCTTGTGACACTTAACCAGTCTCTTATAATGGACTGTGCTGTGTTGGCAGATGGACTCGGAACATGCTCAACATTAAAGTTCTTAAGTGTCTATTATGTGAACATGTAATTTGTGACAATCTGTGGACATTGTCTGGTGTGAAGCAAGTGAGAGGAGCAGTGGAATTAAGAACTTATTGTTTAGTCCTCTGTTGTTCAAGGTCACAGAAGTTGACGGAGCTACAGCTGGCATGTTCATTGGGTGTTAAAACGTTCTGTGTTGCATATGAAAGGTACATGAGTTGTCTTGGTATGAAAACTTCTTTCCTTACTGACACAGAAGCCTGTAATAGCCACCTGCATGGTAGATTTGTTTTCAAAACTCTGGGTGCAAGCATGTTCTCATGACCTTGTGCCTAAACTTTGATTCTCTTTTGGAATGAATGGCACCTGCTGAAGTTTACTGGTGTGTATTAAGTATTTGCCCCTGAAGTGAGGTGTTAGCTGAATGGCTCTCAATTCTGCTGAGAGACACTTACAGGAATGAGTGAATGTCTTTTTACGCATGCGTACATTTGGCTTATATTACATTACTGAAACTTGAGTCTGTTGAGATTAGCAGTTACTGAGCTGAATAGCTCTTCATTAGTCAGCTCAACAGAAAACAAACAATTCCTGAGGCATTCTTGGGCATAGTCCTGACACACCACACTTAACGGGTATCTCTGTTACATACCCAATTTATGGTTTAGTGAGTAGCTTTACAGAAGCTGTAACAAGCTATGATCAGCCAGCTCAAACACACTAAAAGTGTTTGTGATGCCATCATGGGACTTCTTGCCCAAGGGATTTAGTCTATTTTATGGAGCTGCTGGTGGTATGTATCAAAGGAGTGTAATGACTCAATGATGCTGGTGGTAGATTCTATCCTGTCTCCTTGAGGGCAGTAATTTTTCACTTGCAGTGCCCTGTAAGGCAGTATAGGTTAATCCTTTGAGAAGCTTCAGTGAAGCTGATACAGT
This sequence comes from Entomyzon cyanotis, assembly GCA_024500445.1. Lineage (NCBI taxonomy): Eukaryota > Metazoa > Chordata > Aves > Passeriformes > Meliphagidae > Entomyzon > Entomyzon cyanotis. Next base: position 8,273,714 of record JAKEPQ010000852.1, read on the forward strand.
TCTTGTGCTTGAAAAGCATCGCTTTGGGGCATAAAGCAGGTGCTCAGGCTTGTCACACTTACTGTTACATAAAATGCAGCTTGCAGACATACCAAACTGGGGTGTGCTGTATAGGTAAATCTGACTTACTGTGGACCAATGAAACAGTGATGTTTCTTCACTGCCACCTCCTCCTGTTAACCTGAAATTGAGAGTGAATGGAAACAAAATTAACAGAAAAGGATGAAAATGAGATGTAGCCATCTTGTAGGGCAGTCTGTTCAGTGGCACAAAATGATTCCAGGTTGCATTAAGAGTAACTATTTTATTTTAGCTGTTGTGTGGTTGAGCACAAGTTACGTTTCTAGAGTTGGACATAAGGCTGGAGGGGGCCTGCATTATGATCCCTGCCTTTGTTGTTGAGCATGGCATGACATCTTGGGTAAGGAGAGGTGAAATGACTGTTTATTTTGACACATCTTTCTTATCTTTCACCGGTAAGAATTAGATTCTGTGAAGTAAGATGAATGAGTCCACTTGTAACCTGCTGTGTAGACTTCATTCCATACTCTTCCTAGGAATGGGCTGCATAAGGGTAATTGGTTCTTTCTGTACTACCCACTGATGCTGGATGATGTCGTTCTGCCACTTAAGTTTCGAACATCAAATTTACCAGCCTTGCTAAAACTGCAGTAGAGATGCTGCTGCTGGTGTACAGTCTATCACGTTACAGAAGCAGGTTAAGCAATAAACGCTTAAGTTAAAATTCCTGTAGGTTGCATCAATAATACAACTTTGGAATGTTTTCAGGACCTGAGCACTGACAGTTGTGTAGTACCTTACCTAGGCAACAAAGAGAATCAGAAGATAAATCATAATTCAATAACGCACACTCTGGTCAGAGAAGCTTGGCAGTCTTGCATTTCCTTCTGGAGGAGATTTTAGATACAGAGGCTTAAGTTAGACCTTCAACATGGGAAGGATAATAAAGCACTCTTTTTTTTTTTTGTCTTTCTAGCTCCAAAATTTGGGCATTAATCCAGCAAACATTGGATTCAGCACCCTAACAATGGAGTCTGACAAGTTCATCTGCATAAGGGAGAAAGTAGGAGAGCAGGCACAGGTAGTGATAATTGACATGAGTGATCCAACAACACCCATCAGACGTCCAATTTCTGCAGAAAGTGCCATCATGAATCCAGCCTCTAAAGTAATAGCACTAAAAGGTGAGTAACCCTTTATGACTCCAGTATGAAAAATACTGTTTAGCCATATTCCTGCTTATAAATGTTCTTAAACATTACATAAACTTTCTAAGAAGAATGTATATGAGGATAAGAATTGTTGCCTGAACTTGCATGCTGTATTTTTGGCAGTAGATCTTTCAGTAATCTTTGGATGATTTCCCTCCAAGTGGGTGTGAGATGCTTGGACCTGGCACTGCAGCCTCCTATCCTCGCTGAGGACCAGGTCAGCATCTGGTATACTTTCCCTTTAAACAGGTATTGTAAACATAATGGACACTTGTATAGATGAATAGGGGTGCAAAGCCATATTTTCTGCCCTGTCCTGGCCCTTTCCTGTAGCTCTGAAGGTTTTACTAGATAGCAACAAATATGTCATAAGGGTGGCCAGTAAGTGTAAAAGTCTGAACATAACAAGCATGTTAAGTTTGACAACCATGAGGTCTTGCAGCTAGAAGACCTCTGCTTACTGCTACCTGTGGTGTTGCTACTGCCTTTAAGTAGCATTCTGACCTCAAAGAAGTCATTTTTAATACATCTCTGGCTCTTTTCTGAAATGACCAACATCTGGTATTTAATCTGAATAACTGTTACTGACTATGTACTTTTCTTCCTGCATCTTATCTAAACAGATGGTGAGTGCACTTTGTCCTGACATTGTATGTTTGGTAGTTCAGAATGGTCCAATCTCATAAAAAGTACTGAACTTTAAGGTAGCCATTTGATAGTTCACTTCATGTCCAGGTGGGGGAATCTTAATCCTCACCTGGTATTACAATGATCATGTTCTCCATTGGCTCATTTCTAAACATTTGGCTGCTTTGACTATTGACTGTACCGAGTGAAGGAGGAGAGTGTGCTTTTAATGTTTGTGTGTATATGTGGTGAAGTACAGTTGATAGACAAAATGAAGTTGCAATATTTTTATGAGAGACCTCTGCTAGCATGTCCTGTGTGCTATTCATTTCTGCCTAAGTGTGTTTTTTAATGTGAAAAATCATGGTGAAATTACTTAGGGGTCCAAGAAATAATGGTCCTCAGAACTGGCACAAAACCTTTAACTTCTTTTCTTTGATCTCAGACTTACACTGACATGAGGTGAAAACTAAAGTGTGACTGTTTTACTTCAGCTGAATCTGTGATTCAGCTGAGACAGTTACACATCTTGCAAAGGACTGCCTTACCCTGGGTGTGGGTAAAGGTAGCAATGAAAAAAAAATTCAGATCTGTTTAAGAGTTTATTGTCCTCTATCCTGGACACCTTTAAACAAACTATTGGCAAAGGAAAGTGCCTTCTCTACACTAGCAGAGCTTCATCTACCTCTTAAAAGGAAACTATGTAATCTGGTTTTAAAACTAATATACTAACTAAATGGATTATCATCAGCTTCAAAGAATATAGCTTTATTCTTGCCAGTTAAGTCTTGCTCAAAAGGAGTATTGTTCTGTCTATTCAGAGTGAATAAATCTGTTCTCTGAACAGACAAGGCTGAGTTAATTTTGACATGCAAAGTTGTGTTGTCAAGTGTTGCAAACTTAATGATCTCTTCTATAAATGATCTGGTGATCAGAGGGTTAGGTAGAAAAGAGGGTTAATAGAGCTACCTAACCAATATGTTATCCATGATAACCTGAAGACATGATTTAAGTCAGTCTGTCACTCCAGACTTTTCCCTGCTGATAGAGTGAGGCTTCAGTAGTCAAAATGGTTGCTTATTGTGACTCAGTGTACCATGATTGGGAGTTGCTCGTAATCCCAGGATTATTGAGCAATAAATGTAGAAACCCACCCTCAGAAAAAGAAATGAAATGATTCTTGATTTAAGCTGAAATACAGTGTGCACAATTTCATTTCTGGATTGCATGTGGCATTCTCCTGGTGTACCAAGATTTATGCATTGTCCTTGTGTTCATGGTCCTCTTGTGCTGCTCTGTACTGGGAGTACTCAGCAGTGGGTGTAAGTGGAGAATGCAACACTCGGGGGTGCTTCCATTCTTTGTGGAATGGAGAGACTTCACGCTCCAGTGAACTGAAATGTAAATTCTTGTGCTAATGTTCAAAAATTGAATCTGCTTACTTGACTACACCTGTATAGTCTAAACAGAGTCATCAGTTTTGTAGTTTGATCAGAAAATCTTAAGTTTTGCTTTTTGTCTTGAATCTTGGCCTAATAAAGTGTTCAAGTAGACATAAGACTCAAATGCACAGTTGCCCTCTCTATGACTATAGCATGTCCTGCTTTCTCAATCCAAATAACAGGGGTTTTTTTGTAGATTAATTACAGTTTAGGGTTGTGAAGTTTGAATTTAAGTTGCCACACTTAGGGAATAGTAAAGTTCTGGCTCCTGCAGCTCCCAACATCCAGAGCTAAACTGCCTAGTGAAGCTTGTAAAGCCATTTCCAGCTGTGACACAGCAGATAAATTTAGTCTAGAAAGAGACAAGCATGAGCTTTTAGCTGTTTGTCAGTTACTTCTGTGTTCTTAAAACTAGGAAAGACATCCTGCTTCTTCTTCAGGCAGACTGTCCTTAAGAGCAGTTTCTGTATGCAGATATTGTGATTGTTGTTTAGATGGTGACCAGAGCCCTTCCAGAGCTACTTGTCTCCCTGCTTCATGTGAAGCTACACACTGTGGGACTTCAAAATCCATCTCTTGATAGCACCAGGCCATTGCTGGACAAACTGTTGTCCAATACAGTAACTATGCTGTTTCCAGCTGTCAGTTTACAGGCCTGGGCTTACTGCATCTGTCTAATACAGTAAGTGCATGTGCAGTGCAAGGTGTTCACTAGCAGGCTACCTTTGGTCCCAGGAAAGCCAGCAAGCTCACCTAGGATGTAATTGATCAGGTTGACAGTTCTCTATGCAGTTAAACCAGGCAGCAAATGCTCTGAAGTCTAGCTCTTGTCTCTTGGCACTGCATTAAACTAACACCATCAATTTATGTATAAATTATGCTAAAATGTTATAGAGCAGTTTGGGATACATATTAACTTGGGATTAGTAACTCTTGAATACAATTTCTCAGTGGCCAGCGGCCTCTATCTGTCAGCGAATATCTCCCAGTTTGGCAGTCACAAGTGTTACTAACGGGAAACACTTCTGAAATGTGCATAGAAATAATGGCATTACAAGCCAATACTCAAGCAGTCTGAGTGGGTGTCTTGTGAACCGAAAAGAATATTTCTGGAGCTCAGTTGTCTCATCTGCAGTAAAATAAAACATCTCTTTGACTTTGTGAAAGAAATAGAATCCCTTATTCTTTATAGTTTGGTTCAATTAACATTGGTTTCAAGCCTGCTCTTACTAGGGTAGGGTTTCTGGTAGTTAAAAGGAATACTAAAATTGAGCCTAAACCTGCAGTATAGTTTCCTAAATCATGAAGAAGTAATCTTAACTGGAACTAAAGCTCCAAACCTTCCTGTAGTCTTTCTGAACTTTTCACTGTCCTCTTCAGTAGGTACTTGTTGTACAGAGCCCATCTAGTTCAGAATGCAGTTGATCCAATAAAAGAATAAAATGGGAGCTGTGATCTTTGGCTGTATCAAGCTGTTTTAAATCTCGTGCTGTTTGATTCAGTCCAGGTCATCTACAGCAGTTACTAAATTGACAGAAACTGGAACCATTCTTTCTATTAATTATACTGAATGACATCTACTAGGCATCTATAACTTGGCATATCAGTGCTGCCAACTAAACAAGAGTTTACACAAGCTCTGTAGCTTAGACTGTCTTTTTACTACAGCTTATAGTTAAAGTGTCTGTGCTCATCAGTTGTTGGAATGTCTGTGTGAGTGTCCATAAGAAGACTTTTTTTGTTTTTGGGATGGTGCAGTTGTTGGGGGTGGAGAGGGGATTCTGTTAAGAGTCAAGTATCAGAGGAGACTCAGATATGACAGGGCACTAACCCTGTCTGTAACATCACTGGAATAGTGGGTTAAACTGGGTGCTTGTAAATAGGCAAACTACAGGATGGCCATTGTGGTAATTGATCTGTGATGTTTCTTGGATTTTGTCATGCTAGCTGGGAAAACACTTCAGATCTTTAACATTGAGATGAAAAGTAAAATGAAAGCCCACACAATGGCAGAGGAAGTGATCTTCTGGAAATGGATATCTGTGAATACAGTTGCCTTGGTGACAGAGACAGCAGTGTACCACTGGAGCATGGAGGGAGAATCGCAACCCCAAAAGATGTTTGATAGACATGCTAGTCTTGCAGGCTGCCAAATCATCAATTACAGAACAGATGAACACCAAAAATGGCTGCTGCTGATAGGAATTTCAGCACAGGTAAGTTCCCTGGAAGCAGCATGTTACACAGATAATCGGGAGAGCCCTGGCCCCACTTCACTTAATAGCTGCTGTAGTTTAACTTCGGTTTCTGTAAATAAAAAATTCAAAATTATCTTTTGTGTAGGAATAGCCTGACTTTTAGCTTGGTTCGAGTGTTGGAGGAGGGGATGAGAAGCATTTGCTGCTTTTTAGTTTACTGTCCCAGGGGTCTTGCTATAAGCATTTGAAATCTCATCTCTAAAAGCTGACCTTTTTTTTTCTAGCAAAATCGTGTGGTTGGTGCAATGCAGCTGTACTCAGTTGATAGAAAAGTCTCCCAACCTATTGAAGGCCATGCAGCAGCTTTTGCAGAATTCAAAATAGAGGGAAATGCCAAACCTTCTACCCTCTTCTGTTTTGCTGTGAGAAGTCCTGCAGGAGGCAAGGTAAAGACTGCAGCCATGTTCCTGTAGTGCTGTAGGTAGTTTGTTTGCATCAAACTGAATGTGGAATTCAGTAGCATTGCATATACTACAACTGCTAAGCAGTCTGTACAGAGCTGAGGTAACACCACAGAAAGTCTTCGCCTTTCTAGTCTTGTCCTGCAAAACCGATGAATTGACAAGTCTGACTCAAAACATCTTGAATGGGTTGTCTTAAATAGGAATAGTCCACTTTCATAGAAAAGTGGACTATTCCTATTTAAGTGGTTGTTTTGGTTTTCTTAATCTTCTCCCCGTTTTTAGAATATGTGGAGCACAGCTCCCCAGACTGTTGGCCAAATGTGGCAGATGACTTCAGTAGCATATCTGAGGAAAGGAACTTCTTTCATGTGGCTACACTTACAGGCAGTCTTGTGACATGAACTCTTTTCTTTCTAGCTGCACATAATCGAAGTAGGTCAGCCAGCTACTGGAAATCAGCCATTTGTTAAGAAAGCTGTTGATGTGTTTTTCCCACCTGAGGCGCAAACAGACTTTCCTGTGGCGATGCAGGTAAATGTTTGACCCCCCCCCCCCCCCCAAAAATGAACTTTATAGTCTGGCAAGTAGCTGCCATCTCTGTTGTAAAGAATGCTTTCTATAGTGCTTTGCTGTTCTTCCTAGTTCTGGGAGGGGTGTTAAGAGGTTTGTGGGAGGTAGCTTGGATATTAAAACAGTAACTCGAATATATAGGCTGTCCTGTATTTGTCTAGATGTCAGCCTAAGGCTGTATTTTAAAAGAGAAACCAAACAAAAAAAAAAAAAAAACAACAAAAACCCAAACCCCATAAAAACCCCCAAACCAATGAAACAGACCCAAAAAACCACCTCAACAGTGTCTTCAGGTAGAATGTGTCTAACATCTCTTCGCCTATTGAACTTCCTACTAATGTTACGAGTTCTTAGCATACGTTCTATAGCAGCAGCACAGAAAAGGCAATTTGGGACATTAGTGGGAGGTTCTTTAGAAAAGCACATATCTGGTTGCTCTCACAAATCTGATTTCACTTAGCTTGTCTGCAGGATTAGAAATTGTGTCATAAAAGCAGACTGTCTCAGAGCATAAAAATACTGACAAATCTAACAGATCAGCTTCATAAATGGACCAAGAGATGCCTTAAACTAAGGTGTGTGCATGGCAGGATTCACATGGCTTTATACTTCAGCTTGAGGCTTAATTAACAAAACATCCAAAGACTTGTTCCAAGGGGAAAGTACTTCCTTATCTGAAGACCATTTTGGGTCAAAAGCCTTCCATTTTCAGTGACTTGACAGATAAACTGGAGTACTCAGTAGAGGTGTTTGGTTTGGATTCTGGTGGTGTTTTCGGTAGGCTTTGTTGGAAGAGAATGGGATTATCTCATTAGTATTTCTGAATAGAAACTTGTACTGACATATCTAGACTAGAATGCTAATTATGCCCAAACTTTCTTCCTCAGCTTGGCTTATTAGGATGAGGAGTATGTCCTTTGCTGCAGATGAATTTTAATTTCCCTTCAACCTCTCTACTCACTGGAGCTATGCCTGCGAATGGCCAGCAAAGCTGTTCATTGCTTTTGAGTCTGAAAGGAAGAAGCCCGAAGCTATATTTGTTCTCTAGTGTCAGTACAAAGGCATGCCACTGCAGTACTTCCTTGTGACTAGGCTAAAGGCAGCTGTCTTAACTGTTGCAGTCTTACTAGTTTTGACTAATAAAAACTTGTCTTTTGGCAGATTGGAGTTAAGCATGGTGTTATTTATCTGATCACGAAGTATGGATATATCCACATGTATGACTTGGAGTCTGGAGTGTGCATCTACATGAACCGTATTAGTGCTGATACTATCTTTGTCACAGCTCCTCATGAACCTACCTCAGGCATTATTGGTGTGAACAAGAAAGGACAGGTAACAAACCTACTGTTCTATTTCTGAGCCTTTTAAAGTTCAGATGGAATGTAACAAACCTAATGAATTACTGGATGCAACAAATGTCATGGAAGGGAGCAAGTGACTATTTGATTAATCAGTTTCTAATCGCTCCTAGTACAGAACTACTTGGAGAGGAACTTGGTTTTTTAATAATCTGCTCCTTCACTGATGAGCTGCGTAGCTATTTTGTTGTTGTATTTCATAGTAGTTGTGGTAAAGACAGTGCTCCTCAATATGCCTCTTGTCCTTTCCAGGTGCTTTCTGTGTGTGTTGAGGAAGACAACATAGTGAACTATGCTACAAATGTTCTCCAGAATCCTGACTTGGGGCTGCGAATGGCTATACGGAGTAACCTAGCTGGGGCAGAGGAATTATTTGCCAGAAAGTTTAACACACTGTTTGCTCAAGGAAACTATGCAGATGCTGCTAAAGTAGCTGCATCTGCACCAAAGGTAAATAACCCAAAAGGTGAAGCTTAGAAGTCATGGGAATTTGCCTTAGCTTAGAGGATTGCTTAGCTCACTTGCATTTCAGAATTTGACATTCAAAACATAAATGCAGTGCTTAGCTCTCTGCAGTCTGGTGGTGGTTCTGACTAGTAGATTCCCCTGTATGCCATGAAAGGAGCATCTGCTATACTTTTGTAACCAGACTGAACTTTGTCTGTTCACTGATTTCTCTATACTGAAGGTTTAACAGTAGGTGCTTCAGTCTATAGCTTAACACATGTATTTTTGACTAATACTGTTCAGTCTTCACTAATTAAACATTGCTTCTCTATCTTGTGCCTCTTCAGGGAATTCTACGTACCAGTGATACAATTAGGAAGTTCCAGAGTGTACCAGCTCAGCCAGGGCAGGCCTCTCCCCTGCTCCAGTACTTTGGAATATTGCTTGACCAGGGACAGCTGAACAAGTTTGAATCTCTGGAGCTCTGTCGCCCTGTCCTGCAGCAGGGCCGCAAACAGCTTCTGGAAAAGTGGCTGAAGGAAGACAAGGTAGGCTCGATCATGACATTAACCTACTTCTGTTGCCTTGTAACAGTTGAGTATGAGCAATACTTTTGTTGATGCTCCATCTCTGAATTCTGCTTGACAAAATACCGCTTCTGACTTCAGCTGGAGTGCTCAGAGGAGCTGGGAGACTTGGTGAAGACGGCTGACCCAACCCTTGCACTCAGCGTCTACCTTCGAGCTAATGTGCCAAACAAAGTGATTCAGTGCTTTGCTGAAACTGGTCAATTCCAGAAAATAGTGCTGTATGCTAAGAAGGTAAATCGTTTATCACAAACTGCAGGCTCTGTCTTATGTTTAATGTGTATGTTATGCGAATCATAGTGTATTAATATGGTCTGAGTGGTCTGCAAAAAATAAAATTCAAAGCATCCAGAATTTTATGAAGTATCAAATTAATGGATTGGCTTAAGCTTATTTTACAGAATAAAGATAAGATTCTTCCTAAATTCCTCAGACTTTGTTTTGTAATCGATAAGAAAAGAAAAATTGTCTGATGTCCACTTGTAAGTTTAGGACTTGATAAACAGTGCCTTAGGCCTGTTGAAAGATTTGTTCCAGGCAGTTTTCTTACCTAGCCAGAGGAATGTCCTGGCACAAGTTCAGTTACTTAGTAGGTGAATACTGAATTTTTGTGTCAACAGACAAGAAATGCTTTTGTCTGACAACTCCTGGAAGATGGGGGATGGGCACGGCAAGCTCACAGCAATTCATAGCCCTGTGCTAAAGAATCTGAAAGCTTAATAGAAGTGTGAAGCTTCCTAGACATGCATGACTGTTTCTGAAATCTTTAGGTTGGCTATACCCCAGACTGGATCTTCCTACTGAGAAGTGTGATGAGAGTCAGTCCAGAACAAGGCCTGCAGTTCTCTCAGATGCTGGTACAGGATGAGGAGCCACTGGCTAACATTAACCAGGTGATGCCTACAACAAGAGTACTGATCTCTTTCTAGACAGAGATAATAGCATAGTAGCATTCTGGAAACCAGTAAGGCTGGATCAAGTCTCTGGTCATCTTGGTTAGAGAAGTGACTAAACAGTATAGTCAGGTTTGGTTATCACTGAGTCTTTAGAGGCAAGTATGTTCTCAAGTTCTTCTGGAAATCTTTCTGGTTTATTGATAGTAAACCTGCCACAGTCTTAGTCTAAGCAATAGTGTTACTATCCTACTGTTGGCTTTAATGGAGCATGCATCTCCCCATGCAGAGAATTTACAAGAAGATGAACAAATAAATCTAAGGTTAGTTCTGGCTGCCATTGGCCATTTCTTGTTAAGTGGATGAAGAAGGAAGGGAACGTTTTGCATCATTAAATAACTGAAGCTACTTGGAAAAAAGTCTTGGCATTTCTTCTAGCAGCTATCCCAATAAGAGAGAAGGGATGAGATTTGTGTGCTGTGTTAGAACTAAACAGTGTGGGTGGCAAAGTCTGGCATAATAGCTCAGAGTAATGCACTTCTTCCATTCTAGAGAAAAAGGAAACAAAGTGTGAAACTTGTCTCTATTACCATGGTAATAATACTATGAAAACAAGGAAATGCAGCATGCTAGGTGCTGTGATAGCCTGTCTAGCCAGACTTTTTGTATACAGAAAAAAATGTGCATGTGTGTATATAGCACTCCACTCGCCCCTTCTCTAACTTGACCAATCTCAACAGATAGTGGATGTGTTCATGGAGCACAGTCTTCTGCAGCAGTGCACGTCATTTTTGTTGGATGCCCTGAAAAACAACCGCCCTGCAGAAGGCCACCTTCAGACACGTCTTCTGGAAATGAATTTGATTCATGCCCCACAGGTAAGACCCTGTTCCTCCAAAAATGGAGAGTAGGATCTCTGATAGTGTTATCTGTAGGTCATTTAGTAACATGAAAAACTACTAAGTAAGTCACTGCTATGACTTTTCAACAACTTCTAGGCTAAGATGCTGTGATTCTCTTGACAATCTGAATGTGAAATATAACCTCCTAGGTTGCAGATGCCATTCTTGGAAACCAAATGTTTACACACTATGATCGTGCTCATGTTGCCCAGCTGTGTGAAAAGGCAGGCTTGCTCCAGCGAGCTTTGGAACACTACACAGATCTCTATGATATTAAACGTGCAGTTGTTCATACTCACCTCTTGAATCCTGAGGTAAGTGTTGTAGAGGGTAGGAAAGTGATGTGAACAGTCTTTAGCACTTCTGCACCTGCTGGGAAATGGGTTTTAGGTACTGACGTAGCACAGGTAGCTGTGATTCAAGAACATTTGTCCAGTTAACGATTAAACTGCAATTTGTACTTTCAGTGGCTTAAATCTGACCTCACTTTCCCAGGTAGGCGTTTCAAATATTATTTCTGGACTGCACTTTTGTAGTTGTAAAGACAGTGAGTGTGTTTCTTTTTATGTCTTTGGTCTTAGTGCATAGAAGACTTCTCTCTAGAAGCTGGGGTAGAAACTGTCTAGTTGGCATGTCTTAGAAGTCGGTCAAATCTTGTATGAGTTACTGAGTAAAATTTCTGTCTCTTTGCAGTGGCTTGTGAACTTCTTTGGCTCTCTCTCAGTTGAAGACTCCGTGGAGTGTTTGCGTGCCATGCTGTCAGCCAATATTAGGCAAAACCTACAGCTCTGTGTGCAAGTTGCTTCTAAATACCATGAACAGCTTGGTACCCAGTCTCTTGTGGAGCTATTTGAATCTTTCAAAAGCTATGAAGGTACAGTATTAGAGGGAAGTGGCTTACTTGGAAGCACTGACTGATTTAAGCTAATAGTAAGGATTGTAGCTTTTATGGGAGAGGTACTTGTCACGTGGCTGGATCTTAAAATACATTTATCAAAGTGAGCTCATCACAGTGAGTTCTAGGGGTAGCTTTGTTCTAGATAGTTTAACTCTCTTGAGTAAAGATCAGAAAGAAAGATGAAACCTGAAGGAAGGGAAAAGAATCCTTCTGATATTCCCTACAGTTGACTGAAAGCTACTCCCTCAGCAAGGTTGAACTAAGCCACAAGCTGAAGCCTATACAGCCTTCATTTGCTTCACTTCTAACAATTTTAAACATGTTTGAATCTTTCCAGGACTGTTCTATTTCTTGGGTTCCATTGTAAACTTTAGCCAGGATCCAGATGTTCACTTCAAATACATCCAGGCAGCTTGCAAGACTGGTCAGATAAAGGAAGTGGAAAGAATCTGCCGTGAAAGTAACTGCTATAACCCAGAACGAGTGAAGAACTTTCTGAAGGTAAATATTCTGACCAGGGGATTGAAGGGTCTTCTGTATATTTTACTTAGCCGCAGAATTACAGCTTTGTAATGGAGGGAAATACCAAGAAGGTTTAGTTGGCATGGCTGTGAATAATCTTGTGTCATGTTTTTCTCTTTTGCACAGGAGGCAAAGCTTACAGATCAGCTTCCTCTGATCATTGTCTGCGATCGGTTTGACTTTGTTCATGACCTGGTGCTGTATTTATATCGCAATAACCTGCAGAAGTATATTGAGATCTATGTACAGAAGGTAAGGGCTTGATCTTTTCTTCTTTATAAGGAACTTTGACTTTTAGTAGACTACAGCATGATCTGCTGTGTCTCATTTTTGCTCACGCTTCCAGTGCAAAGGCTCTTCCATAGGCCTTTTGTCTATCACAAAAATATTTTTCCTGGAATATGTATACAAATGTTAGTTACTTAAAGTTCTCTGCTCTGAAGCATAATTGAAATTAAGTAGCACTTTCCCATGTGGAAGACTGGGGCTGCATCATTAGTAATGCTAATAACTAATTTTAATTATGGTGGTTTATTCTAGGTGAATCCTAGCCGTATACCAGCAGTCGTTGGAGGACTTCTTGATGTAGATTGTTCTGAAGATGTCATCAAGAATTTGATCATGGTGGTGAGAGGGCAGTTCTCAACAGATGAGCTGGTGGCTGAAGTGGAAAAAAGAAATCGGTAATGAAAATGCATCTGTAGGCAGCAGTGTTAGGCTTCCCTGATGCTGGTATATACAAATTGGATGCAGTTTTGTTAAATAGTACAGTACTAATAGTGTTTTGTTTTTCTTTGTAGAAAAGCAGTTTAAATTTGCGAGTCAGTCTTTTGACTGTTTGGGTCATATAGGAGTGCCTGACAGCACTGCATGATGTATAACATGGCTTTTGAACACTCCTGTACAGGCTGCCATGGGATGTGCCTTTGGAGTAAATTTGGTTAAAGCTGTCCTGACAGCCTAGCTGTAGGCACACAGCAGCTTGCGTATTTAGTTTCTAGCTACCTGTAAAATGAACAAATGGCTTTAAGCATGAACTGCCAGCTAATTAAACAAGGATTGAGAGATTGTAAAACTAGGGGCATCTGCAACCTTCCCTGATGTTAAACTGCAGATCTGACCTCCACTCATTTAAGACTCATTAAAAAATAACTGTCGGGTCTGTGTTTATTTTTAAGTTTGACCAGTAGACTTGCTTGAAGGGAAGGCCGGGTACTGAGTGGAAGCTGTCAAGCCTACTTCAGTTTGACTTTTAAACCTAAAATGTTTGCTTCTTTAAAGGCTTAAGTTGCTGTTGCCATGGCTTGAATCAAGGATTCATGAAGGCTGTGAAGAACCTGCGACTCACAATGCTTTGGCCAAAATCTACATAGACAGTAACAATAATCCAGAGCGCTTCCTTCGTGAGAATCCTTACTATGACAGCCGTGTAGTTGGCAAATACTGTGAAAAGAGGGACCCTCATCTAGCCTGTGTTGCTTATGAGAGGGGGCAGTGTGATCTGGAACTCATAAAGGTTAGCAAAACTACATTTATAAACATGTTTACAAGAACTACTTGCTGCCTGAAGTGAGAGCCTGTCTGGCTATTAGTCTAACACTTGCAGAATCCTTTCTTGGAGTCAGGACTTGGTGCAGGCAGGATTATTCTATATGGAGACAGTAATTTTTGTGCTGATGAGAAGAACTTACGCTGTGTCCAAACTGAAATAGTATAATTGCAACTTTGAAGTGCCATCCATATGTTTCATCCACTGATTTTTTCTCTAAATTAATTTGTTTATTGGGCCCAGGTAGTGAATGTGCCTACCATTAAAGCTTTGTTAACTTGATTTTTTTTTTTTTTTGAGCCTTGAAGGCTCAACAGAAGGAACAGGCTGTCATCTAGCCTAACTCTACAATGAAAGAAAATTTCCCCTGAAGCTAAAACAGGGCTTGTAATTTTCTTTTATTGGACCCACAGAGTTGCTCCAATAGTTAACCAGAAATGAGGAAAATAAATGTTGACAGTCTAACTACAAGGACTTACTCCAATAGCATTCCTCTCCTATCTTAAGCTTGTTGTTCTTAGAATGTCCCTCAGAATTCAAGGGCAAGTGAAATTCTCAGGGTTCTCAAACACTTTCTAGTCTCAACATGAGCACCAGAGCTTAATGCCAAATTGTAGTGCATGTGGCTGCTGAGAAAAATATTCTCCTCCCACCTGTACTTCCATACTGGTATAGGCAGAAAATGTCAGCTGGGAGCATTAGAATGGTCATATAATCTAGGCTTGGTACTGAAAGTGGATGACTTTCCATTCTGAAGCAGTTAATTTTGAAGTAATAGTTCCACTGTAGCCCTTAAAAAAGGCCTGGCTACATTTGCCTCCTTTATTTCAGGATGTGAAGGTGGTTTTGAGTTGTTTGCTAGGAGACTGATAGAATAAGCTTTAACATTCTGGTTGGCCATAAAAACTTGTCTGTACCAGTTTCTTCCCTGAACTGATATTCTGAGAAGGTGTTTCTGGTTATGGAGAAAAGATCATCTTCCTGTAGGAATTTTTCTTGAGACGTTGTGCCCTAGAAGAAGGGTCAGCTCCTGCAACTGATAAATGTAAAGGGTAAAGCAAGATTGTACTAGTACTGATGTGTTTACAGTACAGTAATTGAGACTCCACAGGCTAATTCAGATACTAATAATGTGAGCTGTTGGTATAGGATGACTGAGGCCTTCAGCTTTCTACTCTTCTAGCTGGAAATTGAAGCTGGTGGTACTAATAGGATCATGACTTGTGACACTTCCATGGTGCACTTCTATAGGGGATTTCATGTTTATTCTGTACCCTTAACCCCTTTACAAGAGAATCCAAGCCACTTGCTATTCCAAACACTTGTAAACATGTGTAAAGCTAATGACACCAAATACATAACCTACTTCTAGCTTGAAACACCTGCACCATTCCTCAGTTCACTGCTTAACACTGCCCAGGCAAGTGGTTCCCCTTTCTAGGTTTAAAACTTAAGTTCTTCAGGCTTCTGCAGGTCTTCGCTTCAAACAGAAGCAAATATTTACTGTGAAGCCACTGTCACAGTATTTGTGTGTTGGGCAAAACCAAGAGAAGCTATAGAAATTCTGCTGAAGACTTCCATGAGCCTTCCAGATCAGAGGTTGGGTAAGAACTTGTCTGTGGCATTTAGCATTGGTCAGCAATTAGTTCTAGTCAGTCTTCTTAGACTGTCTGGTTCATAGCTAGGTAAGCCTGTCTTGTGGTACCGACACCCTAAACAATAATGCTAAAAACTGTAACTTCTCCTTTAGGTGTGCAATGAGAACTCTCTGTTTAAGAGTGAGGCTCGCTATCTCGTGCGCAGGAAGGACCCTGAGCTCTGGGCAAATGTTCTGGAAGAAAACAACCCGTTCAGGCGGCAGCTTATTGACCAGGTACGGCAAAAAGGCTAAACTTGCAATATGTGGAGACCTCAGGATGTCTCAGAAATATAATGAAGCATTAAAGTAGTTCTCCTGCCCCACAAGGTCCTCAAGGCCCTGTCTCAACCATACAGAAGTTTGTAAGAGTTTGGAGTGACAGGTATTAATTCTGACCTTCATGGTCAGAAGATTTAGCTACCAGTAATACTATTTTTTTTTTTTCTGTCCTGGAGAATGACCTTCCTTTAGTGAATTTGTTCCCCATACAGATATAAGATGTGACTTTACTTCTGTATGAGAGAGCTAATAGCTGCTTTTTGCTGTCTTTATCAAAATACTCTCCAAGCTCTGAAGCTTTAATTTGTGGTTCACTGGAATAACTTGACAAATTGACAAATATTTAATTTGGGGAAAACATTTAATACTTTCTTGCCTTTGAATCTAGGTTGTCCAAACGGCTTTATCAGAGACACAGGATCCAGAGGAAGTTTCTGTAACTGTGAAAGCTTTCATGACTGCTGATCTGCCAAATGAACTGATTGAGTTATTGGAAAAAATTGTCTTGGATAATTCTGTATTCAGTGAACATAGGTAAGAGGAGAGCTTTGTCCTTAGGTTTAGCCTATTCAGCACCTTTGTTTAGGTTGTGAATGGTCCAGGTTATCGTGGGCCTCTTGGCTGCAGGACCTAAGCACTCTTCAATGTTTATAATCAGGTGGGAAGCTAGAATTTAGAGTGCTTTTTGCTTGAAGAACAGAGCTAGTTCACACTATGCAATTTGCAGTGATGTGTTGAGGACAGACAACTCTATTACTATAAGCAGTTTCTTTTTGAAGGCAAATGTCAGTGGTTCTCAGTCTGGGGATGCAAGGCTGTTGCTAGTGACAATAAGTGGGGTATATTTTTTCACATGTACAATCCATGTCACTTAAGCAGGTGTTGCAGTGCACTGCTTATAGCCTATGCCTTCTGTTAACCAAAGGAATCTCCAGAATCTGCTGATCCTGACTGCCATTAAGGCTGATCGCACTCGAGTGATGGAATACATCAATCGGTTGGATAACTACGATGCTCCAGATATTGCAAACATTGCCATCAGTAATGAGCTATATGAAGAAGCCTTTGCTATATTCAGAAAATTCGATGTCAATACTTCAGCAATTCAGGTGAGGCGTGGTTCATGCATGATGGTGTGGAATGCTTCACTGGACAGAAATGGCTTTTCTAAGAGCAGTTAACTTCATATTGCTTACGCAGAGCAGTGTATGTACTTGAAGAAAGAGTTCTGTTAGAATTGACACTGTACAAAACTTTGATTTTTAATTTGCCACTTCAATTTCAAACAGGTGCTGATTGAGCACATTGGCAACTTAGACCGTGCTTATGAATTTGCAGAGAGATGTAATGAACCAGCAGTGTGGAGCCAGCTGGCCAGAGCACAGCTCCAGAAGGACTTGGTGAAGGAAGCCATTGACTCCTATATAAAGGCAGATGATCCATCTGCCTATATGGAAGTCGTTCAGGCAGCTAATAGAAATGGTAAGGCAAAGCATCCTCAACTTCAGATGGCTTGGATGTGAGCTAGGTTATTGCATTTACATTGAGCAGCAGGGACTGTTGAGACTTAGAAATTCTGTTTCAGAGGAAATGGGAACAGTCAGTACATGGAATGGATGAGTCAATGTTAAGTGAGATTCCTGTCAACAAGGCTGTCTATGTTGCTGCATCAAAGAGAGACCTTTCTGAGGAGATAATTTGGACTGTTACCTAAAATATCGCCAGACATAATGCATTTATTCAGCTGTATGTGGTAGAATTGCTTGCCAACTGGATTGCAGAATAGTACCAAGAAGTCCAACCTTACGTGAAGGTGACTTGGTGTTTAGGAGGGAATTCCTTAACTCAAGTGTAAATGGCTTACTACTGTGGTGAACAAGAGCCTTGAGTCTTCTAGTGAACACTGTTCCTAAGGTGGGCAAGGTAAACAATCCAGAATGACTAAACATAGAACCTTAATTACTTCTGCTCTCTTCCAGATAACTGGGAGGATCTAGTCAAGTTCTTACAGATGGCCAGGAAGAAGGCTAGAGAGTCTTACGTAGAGACAGAACTTATTTTTGCTTTGGCAAAAACTAATCGTCTGTCAGAACTTGAAGAGTTTATCAGTGGCCCTAACAATGCCCATATACAACAGGTTTGTCTTGACCCACAGTTCCCATGTGTGACTTGCTTCTTAGTTGACCCCTGATTCTTGCTGGTACCCTCGTTTACCTTGGACTCCTAATTCAGGTGGGTGATCGCTGTTACGAAGAGGGGATGTATGAAGCAGCAAAACTTCTCTATAACAACGTATCCAACTTTGCTCGCCTGGCATCTACCTTGGTGCACCTTGGGGAGTATCAGGCAGCTGTGGACAGTGGCCGCAAAGCCAACAGCACAAGGACTTGGAAGGAGGTAACTTAAATTTATGGATTTAAGTAGTAGATTTTAATTCTAGAACAACTATTGTGGAAATAGTTATTTGGAACTGTTAGTAAACCTCAGATTTGGTAAAGCTTTGTCCTGTTAACTGTGTATTTGCTGACTGTCATTACAGGTCTGCTTCGCCTGTGTGGATGGAAAAGAATTCCGCCTGGCACAGATCTGTGGCTTACACATAGTCATCCATGCTGATGAACTTGAGGAGCTGATCAGTTACTATCAGGTCAGTCACTATTAACATTCTAGAAGACTTCATACAGCATACTTACATCTGCTTACATAGTAAAGTGGTCACAGAAAAAATGATACCATGGGGGCTAATATCTAAAATTCATTTTTCCTCTATCTTCATTTCCTGGTAGTGATATGAATTTTTTGTAGTAAATTAAGTGTTAATAGTTTTCACTGTCCCGTCTTTTATAATTCACTTGCCTCATTGGAATCATGTCTTACAAATCTAAGCACTTTTCATTTGGAGAGAATATCAAAGCATGTTGAATTTAAGTAAATACGCATTTTAGCAAGCTTTATTCATCCTTATTTTCCTAACATCCAGGATCGTGGCTACTTTGAAGAACTGATTGCCCTTTTGGAAGCTGCTTTGGGCCTAGAGCGTGCTCACATGGGGATGTTTACTGAACTTGCCATCTTATACTCCAAATTCAAGCCTCAGAAAATGAGAGAACATCTGGAGCTTTTCTGGTCTAGAGTTAATATTCCAAAGGTATGCAGTAAGTAGCTGCAACTGAAGGTGAGAAGCTGCCAGTGAATCAAACCTGGTGCATTTTATGTTTGTGTTATTAGGTGCTCAGAGCTGCAGAACAGGCTCATCTCTGGGCAGAACTTGTATTCCTCTATGACAAGTACGAGGAGTATGACAATGCAATAATTACTATGATGAATCATCCCACTGATGCCTGGAAAGAAGGCCAGTTTAAAGACATAATTGCCAAGGTAAGTAACTAGTTAACTGAAGCCAGGTGCTGAAAGCTTCTTTCAGGACAGAGGCAAAAATTTGCTACAGAATTGCTGTTTAGAAAACAGTTTGCTTAAACTACTACTCAGTTTTTCTGCTGTACTTAAAGCAACTTGCAATCAGTTTAGCACAAAGAATTAATCTAATCTCACACTATTTCTTTTCTGCTGTGCAGCACATTGTGTTGAGTGGCAGCAGCTAGCACAGAATGTTTTCAGAGGCTGCTCAGGATCACAGGTCACAAGCAAGAGGCCTAACCTCCTCAATACCTTTGAGCTGACTGCTGTCATAGTCTGAGGCTGCAAATGTTCTTGGAAGATTTCTGCATATGTTTCCAGCTGTTTGAATGTGAGACAGGGGATGGGCAGTCCCATGAATACAGGAGAGAATAGTGAATCAAGGAATAGTTTAGACAAGACTTAAGACTCTGTACACTTGGGGGTTTCAAGGAAACCATTTAAAGACTTTTCAAGGCTACAGTCTTCACTACTTCAGGAGTTTGACAAATGCTCATATTAACTGTAGTGGGCTATGTGTGCCAGGTTCTCTTAACTGTGGATGGGTTAAAATTGGTTTGGGCTGCCCCTGGTAGCCTGTGATTTCACTATCTGGAAGCAAATGGCACAAGAAGCAATGACAAGACTGAACAAGAACTCTGCGTAAGTGTAAAACTTCTGGTCTCTAGAAAGAAACTCAGGCTTTTGTTTAGTAGGAGTCAGATAAACTTTGTGCTGAGTTAAGTGGTTTGAACTAAGCACCTTAGGCTTACTGCTGTTTGAAGTACTAACTAGTGTCTAATTATGCAGGTGGCCAATGTGGAGCTGTACTACAAAGCCTTGCAGTTCTACTTAGACTACAAACCTCTGCTGATCAATGATCTCCTGCTTGTATTATCTCCACGGCTGGATCACACCAGGACAGTCAATTTTTTTTCAAAGGTGAGTTTGGGAGATGGTGGATGAACAAAAAACCCCCTTGCTCAAGTTAAGATACTCCAGGCTCTGCCTGGAAAATAGAGTTGACATCTGTTGGGTAGCTTTGCCTTCAGTATAAAGGACTGAGAAGCAGCCCAGTCATGGCTTGATGTGGAAAACACAGGAAGAGTTGCATAACTGGCCTTGGAGAATGTTTTTACTTCTTGTAATACCAGATATCTTGTCTGAAGGTGTTTAACAACAATCACAAACTCTTGTGATAACAGATGGGAACCGCTTTCAGGAGAATGCAGTGTCAGGATTGCTATACTTAATCTTGTATTGGAAACATCTTCTTTCCAGGTTAATCAGCTACTTCTAGTAAAGCCTTATCTGCGTTCAGTCCAGAACCACAACAACAAAGGAGTTAACGAAGCTCTGAACAACCTTTTAACAGAAGAGGAAGATTTCCAGGTGAGCCCCAAAAAACAGATTGCTAAGCCTGAAGGGATGGTCCTCTGACAAAAAAGCTGCTGACACAGTAATGCCCTTGATTAGAAGATAACACTTCAGCAATACAACAGAGAGAGGGTGCAGTCAAGCCCTTTGTGGGCAGGAGTCTTGAGACATCAATGATTTGCAAAAAAAGCGGGTGCCACAGATGTTTTTCTCAGAACAGACCTAACAAAGGTTAGTAAGTTCAGTATCAGGTGTGTACTCAGTGAGCAGTACTTCTCTAAGTAAATTTGTTTCTGGCCCCCTTGGCTGCAATTTGAAGATGTGCTTTGTCTTTTAAAGGTAACTAGCTCTTTCTTCTGGAGTCAGTACGGACAAGTTAATGTCTTGCTTTGTTAGAAAGTACCCTTTGGAGAGGTGCATAAAACACATAGGTAAAGAAGGTGTAGCCATAGTATCAGCATGCAGCTGGCAGAACCTAAACATTTGCTCACCATGATTAGATGCTACTCCACTCTAGTTCTCACCTACTGCCATCTGGAAGCAAGTGTAACAACTCTCTCTCAAACAGGGTTTGAGAGCTTCCATTGATGCCTATGACAACTTTGATAACATAACGTTGGCTCAGCGTCTGGAAAAGCATGAACTAATTGAATTTAGGCGTATTGCAGCATACTTGTACAAGGGTAACAACCGCTGGAAACAGAGTGTGGAGCTGTGCAAGAAAGACCGTCTGTATAAGGTGAGTTAATGACACTGGCTGAGAAGTCTGGGCTATGAAGCAGAAATCTGGATAATGAATGTTTGTGAGTTTGGAATCTGCAGTTCTAATTAGTAGCCCTTCACTTGAAGTTTAAGGAAAGACTCTTAACACAGAAGTGTTTGCAATTTCAAATGCATGTCTTAAATCTAGTTTCATAATGTTGTCTGTACTTGGGAATCTATCTCTGTCAATCAGTGGCATCTATACAGTTACCTGTATCAGTATGGGACATTGTCCATAGAACTCACATCATAGGCTTTTGTAAGGGTACAGATGAAATGTGATTACACTGGTATGATCTTCAAGCCTATAGTGAGTTCACACAGGCATCAATTTGTGCATACTCTGTAGGAAAGCTGTTGGATAATGTTAATAAAGTATCTGGCTTGCCTCAGAGTTGGTGTGTGTGGCATCTTGTTTCCTTACAGAGCATGCCTGCTGCTGTTAAAGACTGACTTCATGGTATCCCGAATACCTGGCTTATCAAGCTAGCAATAACATGCATGCAAGATGTAGAGCAAGATGTTGACAGGCAAGGGTCAAGCTTAATTGTTGTTCTCTTCTGTAGGATGCTATGCAGTATGCTGCAGAGTCCAAAGATGCAGAGCTGGCTGAGAAGCTGCTCCAGTGGTTCTTGGAAGAAGGAAAGCAGGAGTGCTTTGCAGCCTGCCTTTTCACATGCTATGACTTGCTGCACCCAGATGTAGTCCTTGAATTGGCATGGAGACATAACATCATGGACTTTGCAATGCCTTATTTCATCCAAGTGATGAGAGAATACCTTACCAAAGTGAGTATTGCACAGGCTAAAAAAGCTAAGACTTTAGTCTGCTGTATGATTAGCATTATGAAAACCAAAGCTCTTTGCATATATTTGGAATATTACCATTCCGCACAGACTAAGTCTTCTTGAAGTTCTGTGGGTTTCATCACTCCAGGCTAGCTAGCAAAGTTTATAAATAGATGCCTTGGCACTTGAAGAGCTCTAGTCAAACTTCTTTTAGCAGTAGACATAAGCAACTGTGCTTCTCACAACAGCTCCGTAGCTGATGAACTGAAAACTCGGTGAGGACGATGCATACCACTTTTAGCTTTGTGTAATTATCAAAGTAAAGTACTCTTATTTCCTTGAGTAAAAAGAACATAGGGCTTTTGAGTAAATAATAGTGCACATTATTCCTATATCAGCCATAGGAGTAGACTGCTCAAGGTGTTTGGTTTTTTGAAATGGAAAATAGAACTTTAGACGCATAGTCTGGTTGTACAATACTGACACCAAGAGCTGGTCCTCAACTGAGAGAAGAGATATTCTGATCATGTGGGGTCCTGAAATGTTTGTCTCAAACAGTTCTAAGATACTAAGTTAAAACCCTGCCTTGGAAGGCTCTAGGATTGCATAGGAAGTTGCAGTAAAGAGCTTCATTAAAATATAAAAGTGACTGCTTCAGGTTGCTTCTAATAAGTCATGTTAAGTATTCCCCTCTGAATTTTCTTGCAGGTTGATGGACTGTTCTATAAGGTGACACTCTGATTTCAAACTCTCTGTGTTCATTTGTGTCCCTCAATATCCTAGGTTTCTTTTACAGGAATCTAGCTGTAGCTTCTGCCAGAAGAGCAGTGTAATTTAGCTCTAACTCATTTCCTGTTCACTTTCTAATGCTAAAAGGATAACTATTCACAAGCAACTTGAAAATCCAACCAGACTCTTCTCCTCTTCGTGGGAAACAAAAACAAGTGCTTTAGGAAAGCTTTAGTTTGGGCTCCTGTTCACTGTATTAGATATCTTGTGGCAGGGAGGATGCTGTTCATAAACAAAGAAAAGCAGTTGCCATGTAACAGGATGTATTCCAAAGGCAAATTGCTTGTTTCACCCTAAATTACCAAAGTATGCAATTATTCAAGCATGATGGTGAGTTTGAATAGTGCCATGAAGCTTCTGTAAAATTCTTGCCTGTTGGTATGATGAAAGCACCTGCACAGATCTTAAACACCTCCTACTTCTCATATTTCACACAGGAGAAACTTGCCACACAAGTTTATCTGAACTCTTCCATGTGAGGTTTAGGTCTAAAATAATTTATTTTAAACTGCTGGTTGGATTTACAAGTAATCATGTGTACTAAATATGGGATAACTTGCCAGAAGGAAAATCTGCATGGTGAAAATGGTTTACAGTGACACTAATTTAGTCTGTTGAATTAACTGCAAAACATGGAATTGGAGTATGGGCTTTATCAATGTGGTATGTCTAAAATTGTCATGTAACTAACTTCAAAAGCACAAAAGAATAGACTAGTTTCGGTGGGGTGTGTACATTTTCCAAAACTTACCTGTCTTTTCTACACAAAAGAAATGTTAAAGTACAGAACAGCCTCTGTCCCCAAAGTGGTCAGGCACATGGAGTGTAATGACACTCACCTGGAAACCTTTTGAACCACTTCTAGGCAGCAGAGCAGATGTGTATCTGCTTTCCCAAAGCTGCTCATCCCTTGTTGGGAGTAGCTGCTCTCTGCATTCTTGCTGTTTGCCCAGCTGAGGGCAGGACTGCACTGTTGGCCAGAGTCACTGTAGGACAGTGCCAGGGGAAGGCAAACCTGAGAGAGCAAAGTCCAGGGCCAGACAGGTAGCTGGAAACAAGTAGTTGTCAGCTGCTTTGATCCACAGTCGTTTGGATAGCATTTGTAGCACCAATATTGAGTGTTATGCCAGA
This sequence comes from Entomyzon cyanotis, assembly GCA_024500445.1. NCBI lineage: Eukaryota > Metazoa > Chordata > Aves > Passeriformes > Meliphagidae > Entomyzon > Entomyzon cyanotis. The sequence continues at coordinate 8,297,567 of JAKEPQ010000852.1, forward strand.
GTGCTGTTAGCCTGACAGCTAAGTGAACCAGTAATAGACCTGCTGCCACTCAGGTTGTCAGTTTGACTTGCAAACTTCAAAAAGTTGAGGAAACTGTTAAACACCATATCTAAATAACATCTCAAGTGTAATAGACACCCTTCTTGCAGCAGTTCTCAGACCAGATAAAATTCTTGCAGTGAGAAATGAGGATGAGGAATAGCTGAAATACAGCATTGGGCTAAATGTAGGTTTGCCCAAGCTGTTAGTACTGCCTGTACCACCGTGTGAAGCTGTGTGACTTTTATGCCTTGTAGTCTTCAGTCTTAGTGGTTCTCTTCTGGAAGATACAGCTTGTTAAACCTGAGAAGGAAGGTACTGTTACCTCTTCAGTCTGCTTCCCGCACCCACAGTCTAAAGTCGTATTTAGGTCTCCTGCATTACTGTAGCACTTTGACAAATTTGTGAATAGAGCTTTATGTGGCACAGCACTGAGATCCATATAAAACTGATACTACTAGACCACTTTTTGTGAGGGTTCTAGAGTTTCTCCTAGAAGTCTCTGTGAATACCAATACAGTTAAACCAGTACCCTGCAGGCAGGTTAGGCTATAGTCCTAGTTAGGATCCAACTTCATGGGCCTGGAATATTTGCAAATACCTGTGAGCTGTCATTGAAGGGGCGAGGCATTGCAGGTTAATAAATAAGTGTAGATTAGGCCCATTTGAAATGATGATCAGTCTGATGGGTTTGAGTTGTGGGTCATAGTGTTAACAGTGACTAGAATAGAGCCCCAAAAAGTGCTTCCTTTGAAGGTAATGAGTTCCTCATCTGCATTTGAGAGCTGTTGCTTATTGCAATATACCTAAAAGAATTGGGAAGTCAGTTTTACAACAGAGCTTTCTGGGAACAGGCAGACTTCAGAAGTCTCCAGCTTGGACTAAAATGGAGCACTTGATAGCTGAGGTACCAGGCATGAAAAGCTTCACACAATGGTGCAATTCCTAGATGAGGCCTTCATGAATCTCCTGTTCGCTTCAATGTAGGTGGATAAACTTGATGCTTCTGAAAGCCTAAGAAAAGAAGAGGAACAAGTAACTGAACCCACTCCAATAGTATTTGGTAGGTGAAAGACTTAGTTTTAATTCATTACCTGTTGTCACTGGTCTCTCTTTGTGTAGGCAGCTTACATGATTGTTCTATCCACGTAAACTGGTTTCACCTAGATAGTAATTGAAATGGTTGTCTCTGCTTGATGAACTGCATAAGTTGTTGAAGTGACATCTCACTCTTACAGTACTTCTGCCCTTCAGATAAAATATTGCTGTTACATGGTTCAGAACTCTACCTTAGGAATAGTGTTTCAGTATGGTAATAGGACAGGGGATACCAGGGTGCTGCCAACCCCAGGGATAACTTACAGAGCATGAAAATTCCTCTTCTTATTCCTGTCTGAGGAATGTGTCTGCTTTCTGCTCTTCTAAGTAGAAAAGCAGATTGGCTTTCTAGCTCACGCATTTTAAGACATGTGCAGCCAAAACACCGTGGCTGTCCTCAAGTGTGATGCTATTTTAGAAGCCCTTCTGAAGAGGCATTCTGCTAACAAGCACTTAGAAGTGGCTGGTAAGGGAAGGATGTGACTGGTTCACTGTCTGATATAAATGTTAACCTGAATTTAACAGATGCATGAGGCATGTGTCGTCCTAGTGATGAGAACAAGTCTGTCAAGGTGTGTTCAGACCTTTTCAGCACCCTCTAGACTGTGAGACCTAACAGACCTAACTGTTTGCTTGAATTTATTTACTCTTCAGATATGACCATGCATGGGTTAAATAATATCAGTTTGGCTTTCAGTATGGTCTCTTCAAAACAAGCCACATTTATCATGACCTCAGGATCAGTTGATGTTCATCTTCCCTCTGAGTCCTGCCTTGCTTTCGTAGCTTCCTGGTAGCAAGAGCAGATGCCTACTCTGTGGTGCATGTTGGGGAATAGTGTGACTTGGTTGTGTGTGCTTGCACAGGGGCTGATTTTTAGCTAAAGCCTAATAATCCTGTCACAGTGCAGCTAGCATTAGGGGAGCTTGGGATCTTAAACTAACTTTCTCTTTGTCTCATGCTTTTCTAGGCCAGCAGTTGATGTTAACAGCAGGCCCCAGTGCAGTACCTCCCCAGGCAAACTTCCCATATGGATACACAGCACCAGGATTCACCCAGCCGCCTGTTTATGGTTTCAATATGTAACTAGCTCTCTGACAGACCTTCACTGTCTCTGTTCTCTTCCTTCCCGTCCCTTTTTAACTTCTCCAAGAAGTGTACAATGGTCCTAAAGGCACAGATGACCTTCTGTTGGCTGAATACACTTGCTGCCCAGCTCAGTGAGGAGACTTCAGCAGGATGCCTGTTACTGTTATTTATTGATTATTGTCCGGTTACATTTCAACCTCTGAAAGGCAGCTTTTGTTAATGACATTGTGAGACTCTTGTCTGAAGTTAAGGCACTATTTCACTAACTCATATAGCAATAACTACTTGAGGCCAGGGGGAAGAGAGCATGATTTTCTTTCTTTTGAAAAGCCCATTGAAGGCAGCTGGGAAATTGCCTGGCACCAAGTTGTTAAAGCTTTAGCTGATGCTACTGAAGTAGCAGGGTTGTTAACAATTCAGTGAAACATCTCGTTAATAATGAATTGTTGAAAGCTTGTGTACATCTGACTACCCCATTTTATTTGCATTCTTACGTGCAAAAGAAAATGGGCTTTTCTAATATTTGTGCTCTGAATGGTTAGAGGAATATTGGGAAAGTTTCCTTTTCTGGACGGTAATGCTGTTGGAGTTCAATGCTGTTGGGGTTCAATACCGTTGGAGTCTGTTCTATATTTTCTGGAGTAGATCTGAGACTTGAAGAAAATAAATCTTCTCATGCCAGAGAGCAAACACTTCCCAGATCCTTTTTGTTTAACAAGAAGAGAGCATGTTACTTATTGACGTTAAATGGTACTAAAACAAACCTCAGCTGTGTGTGGCAAGAGAACATAGGAGTGTGCATGGGCTGCCAAAGTACTGGAGATGCAAGAGCACAGTGTCAGGGTTGGGGAGGGGGACACACTGCTACCGTATTGAGGCAGTAGGGAGGGCCATAATCCTGACTTTTTATTTGCACCTTTAACTGATTCTGGCATTGGCTTCCTGCCACACCATGTTCTGACCCTGTCTGGTGGGCAGAGTCAGCACCACCTGAGTGAACAGGGTGCACTGACTCAGTTCTGCTATGCTGCAGTAGGATCAACAGCGCGTCCATCACCCACCTCTTCCTTTGAGAATGCCAACAGGGATGTATTATTACTTTGTGCCACTTCAAATACATGTATCATTAACGTTTTATGTACTTAGATAACAATGTATAATTTATGGTTATGAATCTTGTGCTAATCTTGAATATTATAAAAGTCCAACTATAAATGTAAAACTGCAGTATCCACCGTGTGGTTCTAGTCTTAATATCTTGGGTGTGGGGACTGGCTGGTAGTAATACACTACCACTCATAGCATCAGGTTTCTTAATCTGACAACTAAGGATGCCAGGCAGGAAAAGGGAGACTTGTGCCAAGGCACGACTTAAAGGGAGTTGTGGTCTGTTCACCAGACACATCAGCACACACTGTCACGTGGGGAGGGTGTGCTGCAGGAGGCTATCATATGCTGACATGCTTTTATTCATGGGGCTGGGAGAGCTTCAGTCCTGTGTGGAGGGAGGTGCAATGCAAGTCTCCTCTGCTGGGATACATCAATGTAACAGTAGTTTTGGTAAGCTGTGCCTTTTCATACTGAGTCCTACTTGGAGCAGGACAAAACACCTTTAAGTGCAAACCAGTGGAGATGTCAGAGTTGTGGAATCAGGAACAGCTTTAGACTGTGCTTTGGCACAATTCTGAGTATATTGTCTCTCTTGGTCACCACACTCTGATAGCAATGGCAAACGGCTGCAGTTCCACCTTCCTGATGGACACCAGGATACCTAAGTGTTGCTATAACATACTAACCTCAACTTTGTACTGATCAGCACTCACAGCTCAGCCTGAAATGCTGGGCAGCTAATGAGCTCAGGCAAATCTCCACTCTGTCCAGACTTACTCATAGCAGGAATTACCCTTATAGCTTGCCATTTTCCAGGAAAATAGTACTTCTATTTTATAACCAGTTCCTTGTCAGTTAAAATAAATTTGGGTAAGTCAACTGGAAGTGAAGATCAGCTCTAGGATTAGTATGACTGTAGAACTTTCCATCCTCTCAACCTAAAAATGTGTTCTGACTTTGTTAGCAGCAACTGCAAGCTGCTGGTGGAACACAGTGAAATGCTAGATCAAATACTGGAACTGCTCCTGGTCTGTAGAGAATTGAGCTAGCCTGGGGATCCTTAATAGCTTAAGTCTAGAAATCTAATTACAGGAGTGACTGAGTTCTCAAGGAAAGTAAAGCTGCCAGCTCTGATGAATAGTCTTGCTTCAGTTGCTCTCCTGGTATTTAAGCTCTTGTGAAGTATAATGGCTTTTATAAATTTTGCCATCTTGCATTCAAAACATAGACTCCCTGCCAGTACAGTGCAGCTGTACCTAAAATGTGGAACAAATTCTTGCATACCAAGGTACTTCACTGCTTCTCTAAAAGTGAAGCCATTCACAGCAAGAAATAACCCCTCTTTTAGGGGTTAGGTGAAGGATTTAATTCAGTTAATGAATTAATAATGTCCAAGTTTTTGAAAATTTGGATAAGACTGTTTTGCAAGGAGTCTGCTCTAAAACTAAGCTTCTTCCTAATTCCCATCCCAGTGACACAGGGCTGATGCTGTCCTGTAGAATGATCTGTTCATGCAGAACATGCTGCAGGGAGCAGCAGCTGGAGACCAACTTCCAGGCTTATGTCAGAGGGTACCTTGCTGAAGACTACATACAGGCTTTTACTGCCTCATGCTTTCCCTGTGAGAAACCGAGTATGGATCTCCTCCTGTATAATGGCTCTTGCTATTTGTCAGACCTTAGGGGAATCTTCCCCAGGCTGGCAAACTTTGGGCTCATACAGATCTGGCATCAGAGAAGACAAGCAATTCACAAGGGGAATTCAGGAGGAATGCATCACTGGGGTAAGTCTTGTTTCTTATTTCACATAATGGTGTGGTATTTTATAAGACTTCCATTTCCCTTCCCCCATTTTTAGGACTGTAATTAAATGGAAGCGTAGCAGAAGGAAATGCTCTGAAGTCATTTTGCTCTTTAAAAAATAAAAATTCCAGGCAGTTGAAGTTTGTTGAAGTTTGTGCAAATAATAGGCATGATACAGCAAAGACAGTAGTAACTGTAGGGTCAAAAACTTAATTTTGATTTAATAGATTCTTTTTTTAGCAGCTGCAGTACTGAGAACTGGCACTTAGAGCACAACATGGATCCCTAATTGGGCTGCGTGAAACACAAGGAACTTTTTTTTCCCCCTAGCAAATCCAGCAACAGTTACTCAGAAGCCTAAGAGATTTCCTCTGTTTTTTGAACTCTAAAACTGACAAACAAGCCCTTCATTGTTAGATGCCCACTCAGATAAGTGTGAGTAACTTTAGTACTTTGGCAAAGCTGACTGTCAATTGCTGTGTAGTTAATGTTTATGCTTGGATGTGTGACATCCTAATTGGCAGGCTAGAACTTGGCCTCTGAGAAATTCCTAGTGTGACTGAACCAGCATGACAGTTTTTCAATCTGCTGAAAAAAAATTGAGGCAAGAACTCTTGCAGATCTTGGGACAGGTAGCACTGTACATACCAGGTCCTCATAACAAGCAGTTTATCAAGCGTATGTATTACTTTGTGACAGTGTTATTTCTCATCTGTAAAGCTTCTATCGGTCTTTTTGCGTTCTTTGTGTTCTGCTGTAAATGGTTTGGTTTGCAGTTGGTTCCAAGCTGACTGTGTTTCCTTTTTTGCTTTACAGAGTACCCCAAGACTGTTTCAATCTCATTTGTTTCCAGATAAGGACATAAAGCTGAAAAATGCTTGATGACACCAGAGTGCTTTGTGACACCCATGTGTAATTAGGCTGTGGTTTGCCAAGTGAATGAGCCTTGCTATAGCAACCTGCTGGTGCACCAGTCCAGCTTAATGGATCTGGGGTCATTACTGTGCTCCATCTCCTACATCAGCAGGTGTCCAGCCTCCAGAGAGTTTGTCACTAGCCTAGCTTTCTCATTTTTCAACACTGTATTTTCTGTGGGCACCTTTCCAAAGGTAATGACAGAGCCTGACTCATGTTTTACTAATAAAACACTGCAAAATTCTTACCATAGGTATGTGTTTCAGTTTATCTTTGTCTGCAGCCTTTGCAATCTTTCAAAAAGGCAACAACATCTATTTTCTTCCAAGCTAATATAAAGTTGACAGCTCTTAAGATTAATTTGAAGTCCAGTCAGTGAAGTCCAGTCTTTTATGTGTCAGAATCTAAAAATCCTGAGTCAGGTTCTGAGTTTATTCAGTTATACATTTTCCTGCGTGGTTTAGTGACTCAAGATTTTTTTTTTTTTTTTGGTCTGCCGTGGTTTTAATCAAGATTATAAAATTTGTTTGGCTAAAAATCTCCATTTTTCCTTTTCCCCTCAGTGGTTATGAAAGGAAGGAATTACAAAGTCTTCTGGTATGTTGTTTTCCACAGCAGTAAGTTCTTCAATATTATGCAGAGCACAAATTCCCCAAATACTGGTTATCCAGCTGGGGAGCTAGGAGTGAGCTCGGGTGGGAAGTGGTGGTTAATAAATCTGAATTACAGTTAGGGGTGGGGAAATGGCCTCATCAGCTGCTAATACGGTTTTGTCAACTGTAATTGCTTTGTTGAGTAATACATCCTGCTGTGAGGGACTCACGACCATGGCCGGGTAGCAGAATGATAATCTGTACATGCTGTACACAGTACATGGGTTTCACTCTCTTCTGAGATGAGTCAGGCCCACACAGACGTGAACGTAACAGGGACTTCTGTGGTGCACTTGAGAGTCCTGGTAATCTCAGTGAATAATCTTGAATAGCAACAGGAGCTCTTTTTGTATGTAAGCTCAAGTGGGAATCGTGTTCGTTGTTTGGAATACATCATCTTTCTTATAGTCACAGTAGCTTGTGCTGCACACACTTGAAAGCTGGAGAAGTGTTGACTCAAATTTGCAGTATTTTCACTTCTCGAAGCCAGTTATATGCAGGAGCTGTTTTGCATAAAGGAACTGTTTGGTCTTGAAAGGGAACCTGAGAGAAAATGAGTTTTCTTATTTCATCATAAGACCGCAAGTGATGGGGACTAATAATGCATGGAAAGGTTTGTAGTAGTTTATAGTTGTAACAATTGTGATAATACATCTGTTAATTCAGTGAAATGAGGAGGTTCTTTGATTCCAGGATATTTAATATGAAGTTATCTGCCCCATATTGAGCACTCATGGTCTCTGAAACCATGGTGAGCTGTCTGCTGCCCGTTAAATAAAAGTAATAATAATAATTTCAGGAAGGGGCAAGGGAGGAACAAGTTGGAACAGATAAGCATGGTCACGTAAACATGTGCTTCCAAGGATCCGGAGAACTGTCTGCAATTGGTATTTGTGTTGGAAAAATAAATTGTGAAAGTTGCTTCGATTTTCAGTAGCTCTTTTTAATTCTGATTAGTAGGGCCTGGAGAGGTGCCATGAGGCACATAGGCTGCAGTACCACCTATCTATTTCACAATTCTTGTGTCTTTGTATGCCAGCAGAAACAAGCACCAGCCACCAGCAAGGGAAATGAGTTCAGAACATCAGAGGGTTGTTTCCATGAAAATTCCTGAAGTGAGAGCAGCAACATAGCCAGTTTGATGTCGTGTCTAGAACAGCAGTTGCTCTTCTATGCTTTGACCACGCATTTCTTAGGAGATGCTGTTGACCGTGCAAGCCCAGTCAGGTATTTATGTCAGTCATGAGATTTAAACCAAACCTTTTGCAGCCCCTGGTATTTCAGGGGGTGCTTATCTTCTTTCACTGTTTCTCCTTCAGGCTTTCTGCTGACAAGTGGTGTTAGCAGCTTCTTGGAGGTCAGGTCCTTGCAGGAGATGGCTTGCAATCTGCATGTGATTAAATATGAATAATCCTTTCCCTGTTCAGCAAGGTAAGCACTGCTGTGAATCCCATTGAGGATGATGCGAATTAAGCATGTGGTGTGGTATTTTCTTGGACAGGATGAGGTTGTATACTGGCCTTGATGATTCGGGAATCTGTAAGAGCCAGTGTTTGTTGTGAAGGTAATCATGGCCTCAGAGCAGAGGGTGTACGTGTCTGCAGGCAGATGTGAATGCCGTGATCATTTGATCAAAAGGTATGAGGCATTGCAGAGGTTAATCAGAAATCCAAATGCATTTGTTTGCCATCTTAGAAAGCATTTATCTTATTTTTACCATTCTAATAGTATTAACCTGAACATGAGTAGCTGCTCTGCCTCTGTGACTGGGACTATGACTGTTTCTTCCTTCCACGTACCCTTCATGTGTTCACTCCTCCCCCTCCCTTACTTCCCTGTGCTCTGGAGGAGGGGGGCCTTAAACTTGGCATGAGACCACTCTGTGCCTATTTTACCTCTGTTGTGAAACCACGTACAGTTCTGCTCTCACCTGGGGGTGAATTCTGCAATACAAGTGTTTGCTTTTAACCCTGGCAGAATAAAGGTGCTTCAGTTTCCCAAAGGGTTTTTCTGCCAGCAGTTTAGCCACAAGTCAGGGCTCTGTAGCTGCAGAGTGAGCTTTTGGATGGGCTGGCAGCTGCCAGATTGCTGAGTCTTGTTAAGCAAAAATCATGTCACTAAGCATACAGAGAGCAAGTCTGGACAGGAGCATGTTTTATGCATAGCTGGGGGTAACTCCTTGCACAAAATGTTCCCTCTTTGGAGTAGTGTGGCTGCTCCAGGTGTAAGGGAGAGCACAGCTCTGGAGTCTAGTAGCTCCAGTGTTCCCTGATTCCTGCGAAATCCTAGATGGAAGTTAAAACAGTGTTTGTTTCTTTCCCTGCATCCTCTAAATACAGCTTTTGGACGTGAACTAGCGCAGGGCAGTCGTCCTCTGTAAATAAAGCAAAAACACATTCTGGTGCAATTTCCACAGCCCAATCATTGAGGAGCAATAGATAATACAATCCCCAAGAAAACACAAACACCAACAAGCCAACAAAACCACCACCCACCTCCTGCTAAGCCCGGAGTGTAACTGCACTCACAGAAGGCTTTTAATCTGAGACTCTTTTTGTTTCTCTTCCGCCTGCAATGGGCGTTGACATGCGCTTCCTACCCTCGAGTTCCTGGTCTCCGTTCCTCACTGAGCGAAACAGAAAGTATTCAAGCCAAGGGCCCGAGAGGAGCAAACCCTCCCCTTTCCCTCCCCTCGGACCGCCGTCCCAGCGGAGGAGCGCTGCTGTGTATCCTCGCTGACCGAGGCGTTTGGGTGTTTCAGAGCTAGTCCGGGCCTAAGCGCGCCCGGAGATGCTGATGCTGCTCAGGGGAGGAGGCAGTGCTGTCCACGTCCCTCCGGCCGGAATGGCATCTCTCCGCCGCCACGCGGAGGCTTTTCCCGTGGATTTCTGGGAGCGGGCTGAGCAACCCCCATTCCCGCAGCAACGAGGCGCGGGCCAGCTCACGCCACTGCTCTGCTGCCGTTCTCCCGCTTCCCCGCTCCCCGCAGAGCCGCTCGCCGGACCCCACGGGCCGCCTCCGCCCCGCCCCACGAGGATGTGACGCCGCCGGGGCCGCCCCTCGCGGGCGCGGCTCTGAAATAGGGCTCGGCCGCCGCCGCCGGGCAGCCGGAGCCGCGGAGCAGCGCGGTCATGCCCGCCCCCGCCGCGCCCCGCAGCCTAGCCGCCGCCGCCCCCGCCGGCAAGGCCAAGCTCACGCACCCCGGCAAGGCCATCCTGGCAGGTAAGGGGCCCCCGGGGCTCTCCCGGGGACCGGGCTCGCCCCACCGCTGCCAGCGTGGGCATCCGGCAGGGCGGGGGCTGCGGACCCGCCCCGGGGCGGTGGCGCTCCCGCAGGTGCGTGCTGCTCCATCCCGGCACTGCCGCCCCTGTCCCGCTGCCCGCGGAAGGCGGTCCCGCTGGAGCGGGGTTTCCCTTCGGCCACAGCCAAAGAGATCCCGCAGCTGCATCCCGAGCCCGGACGCTGGCTCCGGGGCTCCCGCTGTCCGTGGGGACCGCAGCGTCTTGCTGGGCTACTTCTGCACCCGGTGGTCCGGCCGGGAATGTGCCGGTGGGCTCGGACATAACGCGGGGCGAGCGACACTCGCGGGGTTCAGCAGGAGGGAGCGGAACTGATGGGAGCTGTTGATGGCAGCAGGGACCCCACATGCTCCGCCGAAGGTATTAAGGGACAGGGCTGAAGCGGCATTAGTCGGTTGTCTCTGCCCTAGCTGTGTCCCACGGGCTGCGTTGATACGGCTCCCCTGGGGGCTGCTTGGTCCCTCCTTTGTGCCTCAGCATCAGTCCCTGTGGATCAGGGCGTGTTTTCCCGTCCGGTTCTGACCACTTCCATGGCATCAAAATAGGCTCCGAGTGCAGCAGTAACTGCAGAGTTAACGCTCTGCCTCTTCTTGTGGCTGTTTCGAGGTCTGAGCTGAATGGAGTCCAAGACAGTCGCAGGCTTGTTATACTCCTTTGTAGCTGTTCATTAGCTCCCTGGTTTCTCCTGCCAGTCGCAGGACAATTCCCAGAGTGGAGATTAGCGTCTTTGTTTTGAAATGAGCCATCGCAGCCTCGACATGATTGGCATGTTTAGAGCTTTTGTGTTTTCCAGCCAATTCCCCCTCCTACGATTGTGCCTTTGTTTGTCTGTCCAACTCCCTGCTCCCCTCCAAGGGCAGAGCTCCAGCCTCCAGTAGCGGGACCCGGGGGCAGCAGGGCTGTGCCCGCCCGGAGAGTGAAGCGGCGGCGGCTCCGGCTCTGGCTCTGCCCGCCGGCCCTGCCCCGGCGGTCGGCCTCCCTCGCGGGACCGGGAGAACTGCCGGAGGTGGATGCAGCCGCTGGAGAGTGCAGAGGGTGCCGAGGCCTCCCGGGGTCACGTCTCCGGGAGGGGACTTTGCCATCACTCGGCTGCTTAGCCAAAGCGCTGGGGCACAAGGAGGAGGCAGTCTCCAACGAGAGGTTGCCTTCTCGCTAAAGTGAACCCTTTAGTGAGGTCAGGCTCCTCCAGAGTCCTTCTGTGCTGCCCCACCTCAAAATGGGTTGGTTTTTTAGGCCTCTTCACTTAAAGGTCTTTTAAATGGGATTTGATCCAATCTTAGGATGGGAAGGACAGGCTGTTTCCTTGTTGTCCACCCTTCCTAGTCGTTCCCAACTTGCTGTCCCTGTGCAACGCATCAAGTTGCCACTGCCTGGACCAGTGTACCAGGATCCTGTCATAGATCTTGTGTAGATCTGTAATCAGGATCATCAGCTTGTCAGTATCAGCCTCCTGTGAGAGAGGGGTTGCAGCAGACTTGCTCTGCTCTCCCCTGCCAGAAATGTTGCTGTGGGTATGCTTGGAAGCTGTTCTGGTATAAAGGAAGGGACATGGCCTTTGCCAGGTGCCAGGTTGGGCAATACGGCACAGAGCTGCACTTGCACCTGCTTGGAGGTGCAAGTCCATGTGAGGCTGCAGAGGTGGAGGAAGGACCCTATTGAGATGCTGGTCTTCTCCTCACAGGCTTTAATCAGAGTAATTGGTTAATGGGCAGAAGTCCAGCCAAGCCTCTGTGGCATCTAATTGTATTAGAGAACCACAGAAATGGGAGAAAGCTACTGTTAACTCCCTGTGCCCTGGTCTGCTCAGCACTCCAGCCCCTCACTGGAGGGTGCAGAGCCGTTTGTGGCTGTCTGCGCTGACTATAAGGGTATTAACTGATGCTCTCAAAGTTTCTCATCTGACATCTGTCTGCACAACAGGGGTGTGTGCTTCAAAGCTCCATGTTCTGGAGAGCAGGAGGTGTTAAGATGGAGCATTCCTGCTGTGCTTCATCAGGCTGGTGGAGTTAAATGAACCATCATCCCACCCTGGGTGTGTATCATCTCCCAGACCCCATGTGTAATCGGGATCCTCTGCCAGGGAGGCACAGCTCCCTCGGCTGCCCGGACCTTAACAGGCTGGGGTTGGATCTTTTCTACAGACATGCAAGTTAAGCTCTGTCTGCCAAGAGCTCTTCTCCTTCAGTTGTCACAACAGACAAAACGCAAGGTTAAAAATTAATTTGCTAATGGGCTCTCCTTTGTCCAAGCAGCTGTTGTGTGCCAAGGCAGCACTTCACCTTGCAGTGACCATGCTGTCAGTGCTGTGGCTGTGTGCGGCCTGAGCACATGAAGGCAGCTCGGCCTCTTCTGCTGAGTAACAACCTGTTAGCAGGCAGGCCAGGAGCCTGCCCACGTCTCCAGCCTCCCCACAGCCAGTTTTCCCATTTTGTGCTGTGGTTTCCAAACAGCCCCCTGGACTCCTGTCCCTCCCAGCGGCATCCTGCAGGGCTGGGTGCTGCTGGTCTACTGTGCTCCCAGCACAGGACCATGCTGCAGTGGGGAGCTTGAAATAAAGGCAGTAAGTGGTGAGACAGGAATGCTGGCGGGACAGTCATCAGTCATCTCTGCAATTCCTCCGAGTGCTCCTTTGCTGGGTTTTTGGGTGCCATGGAGCTGTTGGGTCAGCTCAAGCCAGCCTGCAGTGTGGGCTATTTCCAGCCCAGCCCAAATGGTCTTTGCCATTTGCAGACAAACCCCCGCACCCCTGCCCTCCTCTTGAGGACTTTGCTTGTGGTTAGCAATGCTCATTTGATGAAAGGTTCTGCCTGCCCTCGCCAGCGTTAAGTACAGCCTTATTCTGTTTTTAGCCAGCTTTGAAGCCTGGGGTCTGCTCCCTCCCACGGAGAAGCTCCCAGCTGCCTTGCTCTCCACCTGGTACCTCTGCTCAGCCAGGGGCTGCTGCACAGCTGCTTTCCTGCCTACACCTAATCCTGCCTGACCAGGGGGCAGGATGCCTGGATGTTGTCCTACAGGGTGCTGGATTTGGAAAGAGCTCACAGGAGTTGTGGCTGCTGCCCTGGTGTTGGGTATCAGTAGGAAATAGCAGTGATGTGCACAGGGTCCCCACGGGGAGCATGGACAGGGGAGAGGGACCCTGCAGGGAGAGAGAAGGCCCTGCAGGGTAGGGCATGAAGCAGGGTTCAGCAGGGAGCCCAAGCTCCTGAACAAAGCAGTAATTAGAGCCTCAGTTTCCTCTTCTTTGTTAATCCTTGATATGATCTTAGGAAATGCTGTACCTGCAGAGGAGAGGAGTCAGGGACTGGGTGTGAAAGCTGAGACTTGCTTCTTGCAGAGCAGGTCTCCTTTCCCAAAAGTCCCAAGTGCATTTGGATTTCCAAGGCTGTTGCTCTCAGGGAAGGGTGTGAGGGAGGTTGTGCTGCTGTGAATGGCTGTGGTCCCGCAGACCACTCTTAGTTTTGAGATGGATGCCTGGTGCTCACAGCAGAGTAGGGAATGTTTCCCCCTTGATGCTGAGCTGGAGGAGCTGGGTGGAAGCTGAGCACAGCCAGGGGGAAGGATTGGTGAGCATGGAGGGAACCAGTCCTGCCAGGTCTGCTGGCCCTCAGTAAATCACACCTGACTGTGGTTTCTCCTGCAGTTGCCTCCTCTGGCTGTCATCTGTTTGGGCAGTGGAGCACAAGGACCATACTGGCCTTGAGTGTGTCCCTGGCTGCCTGGGAGCCCTCATGGGCTGCAGTGGAAATCTAGAACAGCCCCAAGGCTCCTGGTGGGAGGAGGTCAGCCCCAGGGCCAGGAAACCACACTGGGGTGTCCCTTCATTCTGAATGGATTCTGTGTGAGCTGGTGTTAACCCTGGGCTTTGAAATTTGAGTTTCTGAGATTTTCACATGCGTGATGTTCTGCTTGACATTCTGCAGGCAACCATTTTCTCTGGGTTGACGTAAATGATCGGAAGGAGTCGTCCGTCTTCCCGAGACGATGAGCACCATGAGCTGACAGCTTGGGGATGCTGCAGCATCTCTCAGCTCTGACTGCCCTGTGTGGTGCATGCCAATGCAGCCTCCCTGCTCCTGCTTGTGCCCCAAGGTCTCAGGTCACCTCTTGACAGCAGAGATTGATTTTTTGGCCATCTCTTCTCTCTCTCAGTGCTTGGTACAGCAGTCATTCCCCTCTGCTGGGGGCTGGGAGATCAGAGCCTTTCCCTGGGGACATCTCGGTCCTGGCAGTGGCTCCTTCATCCAGCTACAGGGCTGTGCTGGGGGAGTCAGCCAACAGCCCTAGGCTCTGATGTTGGCTCCCTGTTGCATGTCTTTAGAGAGTTTTTTGACACTAGAAAAGTTGGTGTCTGAAATGATGTGGTGGGTTGGCTGGGAGGCAGCTCATGGTGACAGAGCTGGGGCCTCGAGGTGTGCAGGGCAATGGGGAGAAGGTGACTTGAGCAGGATGTGGAACTTGGCAGTCCCCAAGGGTGGAATCAGCACCAAAGGCAGAGGATGCTGTGATTGCAAGCACGGGGAAATGGCTTCTGCCATCATATAGCCAAGAAGTTTAAAATGTACTAATGATTAATTGTCATATTGAGAAGTAAATGCAAAGAGGCAATAAATGAGCAGGTTGTGAAATGACAGCCTGTTCAAAGAGGGCAGTTCCAGTAAGATTCAGGACAAATGATTCCATCCCATCCATAACGTTATCTGCAGGGCTGTTTACCCACAGTGTCACAGGACACAGAGGGGCACCTCTCATGTTTGCCATTCTCTGTATCCCTGAGGGGGTCAGACTTTTGCCAGCCTGCCTGTAGCACATTTCCATGACCAAAACAGCTGTGAGTTTACTGCTGGACATGCTGAACCACTATGGTCCCCACTGGCCTTACCCCTGTCAGATGGGAGACCTTCCTAATCCCAGCAAAGGGACAGACACCCTCTGAGCCTGCTGACCTGTTGCAGGACATGTTTTTTCCCTTCTAACCAAAACACAGGTAAACTCGTGGCAGTCTGGTTTGGGCAAGCAGCCTTCCCCATCTGGGCACTGAGTCAGACTTCTGGCGGCAGAGCTGCCCCCGTGGTGGTTTTCCACAAGGATGTGGCTGCAGAGGGGTGGTGAAGGGCTGTCCGTGCCCAGAGGAGGTGCCCGGGTGAGGACTGCAGAGCTGGAGCCCTGCCGAGAGCCAGCTGTCCTGGAGAGCTGCAGCCCCAGCAAGGCTCCTGCCTGCTCCTGAGCCCCGAGTTTCACAAAATGGCCCGTGATGGGAAGTGCCGGGAGGGTGGAGCTGTCAAACCCGTTTCACCGCTGCAGGCAGGGCAGGATTGTTCCACCACTGCCTCCAGCTAGGCTATGGCAATGGATGGGTGAAGAGCAGCCTGGATGGCTACCAGCGGGTGTTGGTCCCTCGGCATGGGGAGCAGGAGCCTGTCTGGGCTGCAGAGACCTGTCACAAGCTGCTGGTGGGTACTTCTGCCTCCTGGTTTGTAGCAGCCCGGATGGTCTTTGGGTTGGGTTTTTTTTTATTCCACTTATATCCACAGCTCCAAAAACTCTGTTGGTTAGCAGGAAAGGGCACCAAGTCCCCTCATGAGAGTGGGAACTGTAAGCACAGCATCCAGGAGTTGGGCAGGATTGCCTCCTGTGCCCACAGTGTGTGGTCCGTGTCAGCTGCTCAGCTCACCCTGTCCATCTACACCTTCTGCAGGTGGGCTGGGTGCCCCCAAAATGGGGAATTTGGGACTCAGCTTCCGCTGAAAGACCATTTGTGCCTTCCCACCGTCCTGAGTCACCCGTCTGGCAGAATGGGGAAGCTCCAGGCATGGGCCCTGGGAAAGTTCTGCTGCTTTGCTTCCAGACCCTTAGGAATAATTCCCTCTGGCCTGAAAGGATCCTAACGAATCTGAAGTTAAAAGGTGCTTTTTAAATGGAAATCAGGTGCTGGTATGTCAGCATGTGAAATTACTCTTTAAATGGAGAGACTGAAATTGCTCTCCAGGTGCTCACTTCTCATCAGAGCTGCACAGAGACCTGCTGCTCCATCTCTCTGCAGGAGCAGGATGCTTTTACAGGCACAGCCACTTGCAGGAGTGGCAGAGTGGCCAGTGCCCCCTCCTGCCCCTCTCTGGTTCCCAGACAGGGTGTTCATTGGGGCACTTGCCTCTGGGTAGGAGTTTGCAGAGGATGGCAGTGCCAGTCCTGGCTGCGCAGCCTTGGTTTGTGTCAGTCCTGAGGCTCCGCTTGTCCTCCCCATCGCAGCTGCATCCTCCTGCCCTCAGCATCCCCCCTGTCCTGGGTCTGGAGCTCAGGTCCCTGGGTCGGGGTGGTCAGTGGTGTCCCCAGAAGCTGCTCACAGATGGGGTGTGAAGCTGAACCTGCGTGTGCTGATGCCATCACGTGTTGTGTGAGCACTGCTGGGGCAGCACCCTCCCATTGTCCCCAAAAACCCCTCTTCTCCCTCCTGCCAGCTCTTCCCAGCTGTGCCCAGGGGCTGTGGGAGTGTCCTCAAAGGACGGCCTCCTCTGGCCTCTCTGCCGGGGACAGCTAAACTTTTTCTGGGAAAACCATGCCAGGGTATTTTTCCTGTCTCTCCCTTCCCGCTGGGCCTGCAATGTCAGGATAGCTGGCAGCTGAAGCAGACTCACTGCAGGCAGGGAGCCATTCTCAGTGCTGGGAGTGGGATCCCCCCACCGGGGGCACCTTCCCTGGGGCCGGGCAGAGCGACCTTCCCTGAAGGACATTTCCTCTCTCTGGCTCTGCTGCACCCAGAGAACAGCCAGAGCCTTGGCCCAACATCTCAGCTGCCCCGTGTGCTCTTTCACCTCCTGAGTGCTGCTGTTCCTGCTGACTCCGCGGTGTTGCAAGAGCTGGAGCTGCTGGTTAAAGTCCGGGTAAACAGGTTGCAAAGCCCCCGCAGCCCTGACAAGGGAGGTGGTTGGACAAAGCTGCTACTCGTGGGCAGTGGGGTGATTAATTTGCATAGAGCGAGGCTTCTACTGGAGTAAAACAGTGTGAGGAGAGGAGATGACAGCAGAGCAGGACCTGTGATGGGTCAGTGGGGTGATTTATTTGCATATAGTGAGGTTTCTGCTGGAGTAACACTCTGTGGGGAGAGATGACAGCAGAGCAGGACCTCTGACGGGTCTTGCTTCCACAGGGCTGCAGGGCACTCTGTGGGCAAAAGAAAATGGATTAAAATTGTCACAAGTCTTGGAGTGTGTCCAGAGTCCCTGCTCTGTGCAGCTTCCCATGGGATTTGAGGCCAGAACAGCACTGGGGAGCAGGGAGGGGACCTGGCAGCATGGGTGCCCTGTTCCTCCATCCTTGGCTAGGGTAGCCGCATTGCCCCTGTGGGTATTGCCAGTTCCCAGGAACAACGTGCTGTTCCTTTGCTGGGCTCCTGTGGATGGCTTTGCCTGTGGGATGCTGAGCAGAGCCTCTGCCTCCCCTGTGCCGTTTGGTGTGGCTGCCGTGAGCTGAGGTGCTGCTTGTCCCTGGACTACTGCTTGTCCTAGGTGCTTCCCTGCTGCCTGGCTCCTGGATGTGCTGGGGCAGGAGCTGGTGCTGGGGGACCAAGAGAGAACAAATATTTATGGTGCTTAAAATGTCCAGCGCTTCAATTCTGCAGCGTAGGAGGGAGGGAAGTGGCCTTGGCAGCAGCTGGGGTGTTCATGTGGCTGTGGCGGCACGAGGCTGGTGGCACGGTGGTGTGTGGCGGTGTGGAGAGGTGCCAGCTGGTGCTCAGCTTTTTGGGGACTGTTGCACCCAGCTGGAGGACATTGCTCCTCATCGTGCTGCTCTCTGGGGCCTGCCAGCTGCTCCTGCAGGAGATGTTTGTCTTTTCAGGCGAAATTAGTGTTTGGCCAGCCCCCTGCCACGGAACCAGCAGTATCTGCGACTCTGACAGACATGCTAAGGACAGGAGAGGGTTGAGAGGGCAGCAGGAGTACCCTGGGGACCCTGGGGATGGTGGCTAACCTTCTGTGATGCCCCAGGGGAGCTGTTGGCTGGCTGCAGGGCCGTGAGCTGGCTCTGTGGCTCTGTCCCACGCCCCCAAAGCACCGGTGCTGCGGAGGCGTCAGGGTTGGCAGTGGTCACCCATCACTGCCTCCTGAGAAGCGCCTGCCTGGGCTGGGCTGGGCAGCTCCAGCCCCCCCGGGAACATAGTGGGAAACAAGGAGCCTTTGTTTGCTGTGGCAGAGCCGGGCTGGCCTCACGCCCTGTCCCCACAGGGCTGGGATGCTGCCTGGCTGGGCTGGCGTGTCCTGCCTTGGGTACTCAGTGCCACGGTGTGCCCATCCCTGCCGTGCGTGTGGGAGGAGATGCTCTTTGAGCACGAAGCTGAGCTCTGCATTGCCCCAGCTGTGTTGAGGCTGGCCTGGCTTCTTGGCTCCCTGGGTAGGACAGTGCAGCCTGGTGCTTTTTGTGCCTGAGGGGAAAAAACCAGCATGAGGCTGTTTTAAGGTGGGTGCTGCCCAGCTGCTGGAAGGAAAGTGGGGAGGCTGCTTTTCCCTTCCCTCCAGAGGAATGGGGCTGGGAGAGTGGCAGTGCTCCAAGGGATGCCAGTTGCCAATGGCACTGGCATGGGAGGAGCTGGATGCGGCACCAGAGAGAAAAAGGGTCTCTCTTGCAGATGTAGAGGCTGTGCAGAAGAAATAAGAGTTTGTGAGAAAGTGTGCTGGTCCAAGGAGTTGGGGCTGCCTGCTGTTGTCACAGGGAGCAGCCAAGGGCCATGGTGTTCCCTATCAGCATCCCCTCCTGGGGGTACTTTGGGGGGGTGCTGATAAGCAGAGCTGTGCCATGTGGCACTGGCCTGCGCTTGGCTGCAGAGCAGGATAACAAGCACTGCACTCAGTCCCAGCCTCTCCCACGAAGGCAGTCTGTTCCCTGCTGGGGTGTCCCCTGGGCTGTGGTGGGGCTGCAAGCCAGGGGTGGCTGTGGTGGGAGCTGCAGTGCTGCTGAGTCACACCAAGGACATGGCCAGGCTGGAGGAACCATTGGAGGCTGTATGGGAGACTGGGAGCTGGCAGCCCACCTGACCCCACACTGTGCCTCAGCCTGTGAGCTGGAACATGGTTCACCTTCCCTGAACAAGGAGTGGGGAGACACTCAGGGAGGTGCTGACCCCAGAGGCAGTGCCCTGTGCCCTGTTCTGGGCTGAGCAGGGTTTGCCCTGTGAGAGCTGAGGGAGCTCAGCCCTGCACTTCCTCCTGGTGCTGGCACAAAGGGCTCCTGCTGCTCGGCAGGACCTGGCCGTGCTTTGATGCGAGGAAGTGCTCTGGGATCCATCGTGGCCGGATGGGCTGAGCCCAGCTCCCCCAGCACAGCTGGGTCCAGCTGCAAGGGCTCCAGCCATGCTGAGGGGAGCCCCACGGCTGAAAGCCAGCATCCCTCACTGCCCAGGTCATCAAGAAAGGCTGCAGCCAGTGTAATCAGTGCCCAGCAGCCGCCGCTGTGGGAGCTCGGGGCAGCCAGACAGGCTTGATGATAATTGTGCTTCCTGCTGGCACAGCCAGGTCTGCAGATGGGCTCCTGCTGGTGCGGGGAGTGGTGCTAGGCCTGCTGCAGCACCACTGGGTTTATAAATCCCAGTGCTGGCAGCTCACCTGGGAGTGCAGGGCTCCAGAGAGGCTGAGGTGCCTTTGAGGGGGCAACATACAAAACAGGAAGCTGTGGGTGTGGTGTTTTGCCCTGTTTACCCTTTGCCCAGTCTCCTCAACAGCTCTTGCCATGACAGGCAGTGATGCCCATGCAAGGCACAAAGTTGGCACAGGGCCCTGCTGCTGTGTGGAGTCTTCAGGGTGTTGGTGAGGGTCACTGTGTCCCAGCCCAGACCTGGCTGCTGGAGGTCCCAGGCTCAGCCATCATGGAGCTGGGAGCAGCCACATGGCACTGAATGGGCACGGTGCTGCTCCATGCTCATTGTCCCTTCCTCTCCCATGCAGGTGGCCTGGCTGGAGGGATTGAGATCTGCATCACATTCCCTACCGAGTATGTGAAGACACAGCTGCAGCTGGACGAGAAGGCAAATCCTCCCCGCTACAAGGGCATTGGTGAGAAGCCAACTCCTCTGGGTTTGGGGCTTGTGGGGAAGCTGGCTGGTGCTGGGGGGATTTGCTGGGGTGGTGGCGGGTGGTCCTCGGCGTGGTGGGTGACAGCGGCACCGCTGTGCTCTGCCGCAGGGGACTGTGTGAAGCAGACTGTCCGTGACCATGGCATCCGGGGGCTGTATCGGGGGCTCAGCTCGCTGTTGTACGGCTCCATCCCCAAGGCTGCCGTCAGGTATGTGTCCCCATGGTGTGGGGTGAGTGGGGGGGGGACTCCAAAACAGCAGTGAACAGGGTGGTGGCTTTGCCCTTTGTGTCTCCATCAACATTTTACCAAAGCTGGGTGGTTTCCCAGCAGGGAGGGTCCTCTCATGGGGTGTGTGGCTGCTCCTGGAGACAGACGCAGAGCAGGGGGTGCAGTCCCCCTGTCCGGGTACCCAGGGGGTGGCACAGTGGCTTCTTTGCAGGTTTGGGATGTTCGAGTTCCTCAGCAACCAGATGAGAGACGAGCAGGGGCGGCTGGACAGCACACGGGGCCTCATCTGTGGGCTGGGAGCTGGCGTGGCTGAGGCTGTGGCTGTGGTCTGCCCCATGGAGACCGTGAAGGTACGTGGGTGTGGCTGTCAGTGTCCCCTGCCTTGCTACACATCCCTGGGCTGGGCTGGGAAGGGGGCAAAAGCCAGGGATACCCATCTTTTGGGGACCTGAGGGCTGCGTGTGTTTGCTCAGGACAGTTTTGTAGGGGAGTATCTGATGCTGAAAAGCCCTGTGGAGGTCAAGTCAGGTGGCCCTGGTCCCTTCCCCTCTCTGGGGAGGAGCCCCACACCCAAGAGCCATCTTGTCACCCATTTTATGAGTGCAAGCCCCACATGGCTGCTTGCAGCCACAGTTTCCTAGTTTTCCTCTGCAAAATGCACTGCTGGTCATGGGCACAGGCTTCCCCCATGATCTCCCAGTGTTTCTTGGCTGCATGGGTCAGCTCTGGTCTTGGGACTGTCCCCGGAGCAAGGCAGGAGGTGGCTACCAGCCCTTTGGGGCTATTGCATCTGCATTACCTCAGCCAGGACAAGTGCATCATCTCCTCATAGGTGAAGTTTATCCATGACCAGACCTCTCCCAACCCCAAATACCGTGGTTTCTTCCATGGCGTCCGGGAGATCGTTCGGGAACAGGGTGAGTCCCGGGGAAGTGGCACCCTGGTTCCCTGGGTACTGCCATGCTATGGGGACAGGGTGGGAGGTGGCAGATGGGCACAGGCTGGGACAGGTGGCCTGGAGAGGTTTTTCACTGCCACTTGAGGCTGCTGTCCCCTCCAACACCCTCTTCTTGCAGGACTGAGGGGGACATACCAGGGCTTAACTGCAACCGTCCTCAAGCAAGGATCAAACCAGGCCATCCGCTTCTTCGTCATGACCTCCCTCAGGAACTGGTACAAAGGTACGGTGCCCTTGTCCCCCCAGGCCACCCTGGCTGTGCCTCTGGCTCCCCAACCTTGGGGGCTGGAATGGGCTTTCCATCAGCATATCCCCTACTTCTCATGGCTCAGCCACTCAGGATGGAGGAGAATGAAAACCAGGGTGGGGTGGCCCCAGCTTGTGGGGCTGGAGGTCCTGGTGCTGGAGCATCACTTTCACACCCACCCTGAGCCCCATGGTGCAGTGTGGGCTCTGTGGTGCTGGTGCTGCTGGACAGTCCCTAGCTCAGCACTGCGCCCTGACCACAAGCAGCCAGACCTGGGACCTTCCTTGTGGGTTCCCTTGGGAATGTATGTGGGAATCCCACCACCACTCTGCCCTCAACCTCTTTTCTTTCCCAGGGGACAATCCCAACAAGGTCATGAACCCCTTCATAACTGGGGTGTTTGGAGCCCTTGCTGGAGCTGCGAGTGTCTTTGGCAACACCCCCTTGGACGTGGTGAAGACCAGGATGCAGGTGCAGTGCCAGGGCACGGTGTGGGACTGCTCTGCCTGCAGCAGGCTGAGGCCACCTACTGCCTGGGAGCTGTTTCATGCAGTCCCTGGGGCAGGCATGTGATGCCAGCAAGGTTTGGTTTGGGAGATGTCTGGGATTGCTCATGAACCACGGGGAGTGTTTGCATGGAGGTGGGGATATCCCTGCTGGGTTTGATGTCCTGTAGCACTGGAGAAAGATCAGGTCCTCGTGGTGCACCCCCAGCTCTCTGCCTCCCCCATGAAATTCCCCAGGTGCAAGCCTTGCTCTGGCCTCTGATCAGCTTTTCCCTTCCCACAGGGGCTGGAAGCGCACAAGTACAAGAACACCTGGGACTGTGCCTACCAGATCATGAAACACGAAGGGCCCCTGGCGTAAGCTCTGCTGTGGGGGGGCTGGAGAGGAGGATGGGCAGGGAGGGGGCTGTGAGGGCACCCAGCCCCACGGCCCCCCTCTCTATCCCTTGCAGGTTTTACAAGGGCACAGTGCCTCGCTTGGGCCGTGTGTGTCTTGACGTGGCCATCGTCTTCATCATCTACGATGAGGTGGTCAAATTCCTCAACAAGGTGTGGAAAACAGACTGAGGGGCCGGGCCAGGCAGCCCCCGCCTCTCGTGCCCCGCAGGGCTGCAGCTGGAGAGCAGAGACCAAACCCACCCCCGCCTGCCGCGCTGCTGGGGCCAGGTCTGCCCTGCACACCCCAAACCTGGCCACCTTTATTTTTAGGAACAGGCTCTGGAGCAGGTTAAATTAATAGTTGTGTGTTAAAAGGAGCAGGGAGGGAGCTGCATCCCACCATCCTGATCCCCAGCATCCTGGTTGTGCCCACCCCCATCTCCTGGTGACACTTTCTCCTGGTCCCACATCAGCTGTGAGTGCTGGTTATCCAGGGCGAGGTGTCTCTTGGACAGTGGCTTTGGGGCTCCTGGCAGCCAGGAGCTGCTGACTGCCTGGGGAGCAGTTCTTTTTGGGGTGCTGAGAGCCCCCTGGAACCATGTGGGTGTGATGCCAAGCTGTATGTCACAAGCTGACAAAGGGGCTGATGCCACTGGCAGGGTCACAGCAGCTCTGGGAGGGGGCCCAACAACCCTGCTTCCCCCGGGATGGGAAGGCAGTGACCCTCTGGTGTGACCCCAAGCTCCTTCCTCCCTCCCTGCTAGCACCAAGACCACCGGCGTGCAACATCCCATCCCTGGGGTCCCACTCAGCCCCGGGCTGCTGAGCAGGGGCTGCCCAAAATTGCACATTCAGCCAGGCCTTTAGTTCTGCTCACTGTGTGCTGGGGTTGGGGTGAGCCGGGTGCCCCTCACCTGCCGTTTACAGCCGAGACGTGTGTGCAAGCCGGGGCGAGGAGGTGCAGCCCCACGCCGCAGGCTTGGCCCCTCGGCCGGGGGTGCAAACCCCTTTCTTCTGCCACATTCCCTGCATCTGCCCTCCCGCCGCCTCTCCGTGGTGCCCTAGGTAATCCGTAGCTTTTGGAGCTTCACGCTGACTCACTAACACCTGTGGCCGTGGGGCTGGAGCCCTGCCCTGCCTGTGCCAGGCTGGCCCCACCGGATTTGTGCCAAATCTCTCCTGAGGGAGCTGGGGGTGCAGGAGTCAGAGCTCAATCCATCCCTCCTCCCTCTTGTAGCCAGCGATGAGCTCAGCCTTAACACAGGAGCGTGAAGGAAGAAAGCCCGGCCATGGTTTACCTGTGGCTTTCGGCTCTGAAGCCAGTGAGGGTTGCGTTAGTTTTTTTTTTATTGTTATTCTGTTTTACATCGGCAATTTGAATAAAATCAGTCTGGCTTTAGCAGCTGCGTTGGCGTCTGGGCTGTGTTGAGTGGGCAGTGAGTGGCTCCTGCCCTGTGGGTGGAGGACGGGGCTCCCCATCATGCCAGGGTGGTGCTCCTGGTGGAGCATCAGCTCCACCCCAGCAGTTCCCATTCACAGATGCTCCCAGGCACAGTTGTTTTGTTTCATGCCCAGTGCTTTTGTTAATAATCCTCGTTACCTGTATGAAGTCCTTGCCCTGCCGTGGAGTCAAGGGCTGGTGAGGGGCGGTGGAGCAGAAGGGAACGGGCTTTGTCCCCCCGCCCAGCCCAGGGGCGGTGCGGCCCGGCCGGAGCTCCCAGCGCGGCCACCGGCACAGCCCTCGCTCCTCATCCGGTGTCCGCTGGTGCGGGCAGAGCCATCGTCCCGCGGAGCTCGCAGGCTGCCGGTGCCATGCGGGGCCCGCTGCTCTGGGCGGGCTGGCTGCTGGCCACCGGCTGCCTGGTGGGTGCCACGGGCAGCTGCCGGCACCGCTGCTGCCCCGGCAGGAACAACGCGTGCTGGGCCCCCGGCGCCCGCCGGGCTCACTGCTACTGCGACTCGTACTGCCGGAGGACGGGAGACTGCTGCCAGGACTACCACGCCACGTGCCGCCGTGCCGGTGAGTGGCGGAGGGGGTGGTACTGGCCGGACCGCGGCTGGGGACACCCGTCTGGGCTGTTGGGTTGGGTGGCGAGTGTTTGCTCTTAGCTGTTAGCCCCGTACTCTGAGTGATAACAGGGTGTGTCAGGGGTTGCCGGCTGGGCTGGGTTTGTAGCAATGTCCCAGTTGTCCCCTTTTTCCATGCTGAATGTCTGACTGGCCCCAGTGCAATGAGAGAGCCCGCAGGGGTGGTCTCTGGTCTGCAGCTGAGGGGAGCATTGTCACTGCAAGCCTGAGCGGTCAGTGTGGGACCCAGCAGGACAAGCCTCAGTGTCACCTCTGCTACTGTCACAGGCAGTGCCTTGCACAGGGACAGGGGAGTTGGAGGCTGCACTGAGGCTGCCAAACAGGGCTCGTGGGCTTGAGGGGTGCAGAGCCAGCCTGCCCTGGGGACCCAAACCTGGGCAGGCAGGAGCCGGCCCCCTGGACAATTGCAGCAGTCAGCCCTTCCTAATCTCCGGGGAGATTAGCAGGGTCCCAGCTCAGCACGATGCGCATAGGGATAAAGTCCTGCGGAAGCAGCTTACAATGCCCCTACACTGGCAGGGGTCAGGGAGAGGGGCTGCTGGGGTCGCTGTGGCCCTTGTCCTTCCTCCCCTCTCCCCATCCCCTGTGCTGCATCTCCCCTGCTCTGCTCTTGCCGTTGTTCATGACACTGAAAGCCTCACTTTTCCCTCTCCTCCATCCCTGGCAGCAGTGGGCTGTGCTGTGGGGCCCTGGGGGCCGTGGAGCGGGTGCAGCTCCCCGTGCGGGGTGGGCAGCAGGGCCCGCAGCCGCCAGGTCACGGTGCCGCCCCGGCACGGAGGGGATCCCTGTCCTGACCTCAAGCAGCGCCGCGGATGCCTGGGGCAGCACCCGACCTGCGGCACAGCCAAAGGTAAAGGCTGCCCGCCGGTGTGGTTGTCCCCATGTGCTGCCGTCCCCACTGCCTGTCCCGGCGTGTCTTTAATCATCCCCCTGCCCCTCACAGCTACTCTTCTGCCAGAGGTAGCCAAGATACTCCCCAACTCCTTCAGCCAGGACTTCAGAGATCCCTGGCGAAGAGCTGGGCTGCCACTGCCAGAGGAGCCCTCTGGGTATGTGTGGGGTTGGAGCCCCTCTGTAGCCCCCCATCCCAAACTGGGGATCCCTCTGCAACCCCCTGCAGTCATGGCCCCTTTGCAACCCCCAGACCAAGGACCTTTTTGCTCCCCCCAGCCATTGCTCTTTTCCGTGCCCCAAACTATGGCCTTGTTGCACCCCCATACAAAACCATGGCCCTTTGCATCCCCCTAGAACCATTATCCTTCCCACTCTCCACACCATGATCCCTTTGCACCCCCTAAATTCATGGCCCCTCTGCAACCCCCAGAGCCATTACCCTGCTCACCTCACCAACCAAGGCCCCTCTGCTCCCCAAACCCACATCCCCCCTTATACCCTAATCCATAAAAAAAGCACCACAACCTCCACCCTACCTTCCAACCACCATTTTCCCTCTTTTCTCCCCTCATTTTGCCCCCTCCCCAGCTCCCCCCTCCCCAGCTACTGCGGCTATTTCCGCCTGACGCAGGTAGGACCCCTGTGCCGTGGGCAAGCCTGGAGCCGCCGGCTGCAGCGGGACAAGCGGGTGTGTGTGGAGTGCTGGGCGAATCTGTCCCACCGCCCTGCCCGCTGCACTGGGCATGGGCTGCAGGGAGCCAGGTAGGTGCTGATTGTGGCATCCCCACCAGGGGATCTCTCCTAAGGAACAGCTCTCCCTGCCTCTAAGGCATTCTCCTTTTATATTCTAATTATAATAAATTGGTATATAAAACTATAATTATGTTAAAATATGCCACAATATTATAGTATATCATTATATTATTAAATATGTCAATAATGTGTTATAAACCAATATTACAATATAAAAAGAAACATTTAAATAGAATTTAATATCTCTCTTAGAAGGGACATACAATGATCATCTAGTCTGACTACTGTTATTATATAAATAATATAAACCCATATATAAAACTGTATTTAATTTTTTTAATTGTATTTATTAATTGCACACCCCAGTTCTCACCGATTTTCCCTTCCAGGACATTTTGGGTGGCCGCTTCTGTGGTGGGGTGCCAGGGCTCATGGGTGCAGGAGGGCCTGCAGGAAGGCTGTGTCTGCTCCCCTCCAGCTCTCATCTTTGTGTAGGATTCCCCAGGGAAGGTAAGCTGAGCCTCCCCATAGCACCACTCCTTGCTGGGGAGGCAGGGAATGAAATAAAAATGTGGTGTCTTTCATAATTTCACCCTTATGCAGGTTTGCCTCTCACCTTTGGAGCCATCTCCTCATGTTTTCCATTAAATATTTTGTTGAAGACCAGAAAGACTCTTCTTGTAAAGACTAAAAAGAAGGGAATTGCTAAAGTGTGGTAATTAATGGTAGAAGAACAGCATGATGAGGTTTAATTCTGGGTGAGATGATGTGGCAGTGACATGGTGTGATGATGTCATGCTCAGCCATGACACCATGCTGTGCAGTGAGCTGTGACTGGCAAGCAATTTGAGGATGGAAGCAGCATCCTTCCTCTTGTCAGAGCTCGCTCACTGCAGGGAGTGTCAGGTGAACCATGCAGAGCAGCTCAGCTGCCTGCTGGGCTTTGCAGAGAGAAATTAAACAGAGACACCCAAAGTGTTGGTGTCCAGTTCCAGCCATCGGGCTCAGCAGCTCCCAGTGTAAGGAATAAGGCTGGGCTGGGTGGTGCTGCTGCCCTTCCCCACTCCTCAGCCAGCACAGGACCTTGCTGGGGGAGTCCCTGCTCCAGCTTGGGTGGTGATACTGCAGCCCGTGGTGGGAGGAAGTGCCAGGGCTGGATCTGCCCCACTGCAGCCGGTGGCTGTTGCCTGTTTGCGGCCCCAGGACCTGTTTGGCTCCTGCAGTCCCCTCTCACACCACCCTCCTGGGCAGGGAATTAAAAGGCTTCAACACTGGGAATGTTCTTGGCCTCTTTATTTGGGATAAAAGCCCAGGTCGGCCATGGACCAAAGTGCTGGTTAAAAAAACAGGTGGTGGGAGTTGAGCATGAGAGGGTGTGTGAGCTCTAGGGTGCAGGTCCTCTCCTGCCAGCCAGAGCTGAGGGCAGGGAAGCCATGGACATGGCCCAGGGCAATGATGCACTGGAGTCCTCAGCTGGAGAGTTGGAAGATGCTGGGAACAAAGTCAGTGTGTCCTACACTGTGAGTGGGGTTCCCCTGAGTTACACCACCAAACCTACAGGACAGGCTGCTGGTTAGAGACAGCGTTCAGCAAATGGAGGGATGTGGCTGCAGGATTTTGTATCACACTGCTGCATGCCTGGAGCTGTCAGTCCCAGATGGTGGTCCCAGCTCTCCTGGTGCATTGTCCTGATTCAGCACAGGGGCCAGGCCGTGTTGCACCAGCAGCTCCTGCACCAGCTCCAGCTCCTGCTCCAACTCCTGAGTGCCACAGCCCAGTCCTGGCATGGCAGTGGCACCTTCCCCCAGCACCTGCAGCACCTGTGCCACCAGCCGGGCCCTCACCAGCAGCACGGCCAGGGCTGTGTGGAGTTTGGCACAGCCAAGTGCCTTCATCCCCCAGTGGGCAGCAGTCCCTGTGGAGAGAGTGGGTGAAGGAGCAGTGAGTGCGGTGGGGTCCTGCTGGGCAGAGCTGGCCTGGGGGACAAAGACACTGTCTGCTTGTCCCAGACATTCCACGCTGGCCGTACCTTGGCTCCAGCAGTGTTTGCAGTACTGCAGGTCCCTCAGCACACCAGGGCCTGTGGCTTCCAGCCAGCACAGAGCTGAGGCATGGAGCGGGCTGCCAGCGGGTGCCTTCTCCAGGAGTTGCACCAGGACAGGGAGCAGCTGCTGTGCCAGGATGGCTGGCTCTGCAAAAACGTTGGGTTCATCCTCCTTGTAGAGGCTGGCAGCTCTGGGGGGAAAGCCGAGGTGTGAGTGAAGCTGAGGGCTGTACTCATGGTACCCCACACTCCCTCACACCAGTCCACAGGGCTCACTTGTTGGCCTTCAGCTCCTCCACGATGCTCCTGAGATCCAAGATGGGGATGTGTTGAAGCAGTGAGTTGAAGGTCTCAGGGTGCTCCCTGAACTCTCCCAGAAGGAGCTGCAGGAGGCTCTGGAGCCCCACGTTGTCCTGCACAAAGATGCTGCCATCTCGGAGCGGCTCCCCTGGGTTCTGCCGCAGGAGGCTGGCGAAACCCGAGGCCTCATGCCGGACCTCCCGCTCCTCATCTTGCAGAAGGTGAATGGCCATGTTTATCAGCCTGAGGAAAGGGAAGAGAAGCATACTGCATGGCCCAAAGCATCACAGCCTGCCTGGAGGGAAGGATGAGACTTCTGAGGAATGCTTTTCCAAGGGACTTTTCTCCTGGACTGTATTGTAGGGGACACCTTTCACGGAGTCCATTAACCTGCAACAGGCTGTAAGGAGCAGTGCTGCTGGGGCTGCAAGCACAGCCATGCCCAGGGATGGGCTCAGTGACCTACCGCAGAGCCACGGGGACGAGCGAGGGATGGGCAGCACGCAGGGATCGCCGCACCACAGCAACCCCTGCTGTCTGCAGGGAGCGGGCAGCCGCCAGCCGCAGCACCTCAGACCAAGTGGACTGGCTGCACTCCTCCAGCACCGCACACCAGCGCTCCACCAGCGGGCCATCCTCGTCCCCAAACCTGCCAGAGGCCAGGGAAGGAGAGGGAATTCAGCAACACCTTTCTGCTCCATCCAGGGGACCAAAGGCCAGCGGCTGCCCTGAGATTGCAGGACCCAGGTGCAATGCTGTGATTTATGGGAGAGAAGTCATGGCTCTGTTTCCAGCAAGGACTAAGGAAGAATCTGCTGGGAGAGTGGGGCAGCTCCCCAGCAGCAGCAGGGACCTACCGGTGGGTGAGCAGCAGGCTGGCAGCACACATTACTTGGAAGAGGAGATCAGGGCCAGGACACTCAGCCTCCGCCATGTGCAGCAGCACCTCCAAGCATGGTGCTGAGGCACCCTGGAGCTTACTGGAAGCTTCCTGGGACCATGACGAGGGATCTCTGTAAAGATGCAGCAAAGCCTCAAGGTACAATCTCAGGAACTCTTTGTCCCTTGTCTCTTGCAGCACTGACCACAAGCTCTCCTAGTTGACAACAGGAAAGAAGGTACATGGTTAGTGGTCCCAGCACTGCAGGACCGGGCCAGTGCCCTGCACCCACCCACCCTCAGCCTGGGAAGCACCAGGCTTCTCAACAATGGGATCTCAGGGGTCCCCTCTGCATGGTGCATTGGGGTCCCCCTGCTTTACTTGATGACCTTTGAGCCCCATCATACCAGCAATGTCAGCCCAAGAGCATCCTCCAGCTCCTTGCATGTTCCTCCCTCCCCGGCGATCACCCAGCTCAGGATGGCAAGCTGGATGTCAGGGTTGGGCTGCTGGAGAAGTGAGCAGACAGCAGCAATCTGCTCACTGTCTGCCAGCCGGGCTGCCTCGCTGCACACGAAGTGGACCATGGTTTGGTGGAGGATGGCTGAGCCCACCTGCAGGAAAACCAGGATTCCCCTTGCAGCGCTCAGCCTCAAGCAATGGGTCTCCCTGTCTCTTCCCAGGCTCACTGCCAGCCAGGCCATGGCCATGACTTTCCTGGCAGGAAGTGGTACCTGTGGCTCAGCACAGCCCGGCTTTCCCCCCTGCAGGAGGCTGCCCAGCTCGGTGCTGATGGTGTCACGGATGTGCTGGGTGAAGCCGGGGCTGAAGGATGTGGGCAGGAGGGCGAGGACCTGGAGGAAGGCGGCACGGACAAGGGGGCAGCGCTGGGCAGGGGTGAGCAGCCAGCCCCGCGCCTCCAACTGCAGAGCCATGGGGCGCAGCGCCTCGGCCGACAGCCTGCGGGGAAACACACGGCCTTACCACGGGGCACAGCGCCGGGCTGGAACCCTTCTGTGGCCAAAAAGCTGCATTTGGCACAGAGTGACCCCAGGTGGGGGACAGCATGGCAACACTCACCCTGCGGTGCCCATGGCAGAGGTCAGCAGCGCCTGCATCTGCAGCAGGTGCCCGTGGACAGCGTTGTGTGAGCGCATCTGTCCAGGTGCTGCAGGGAGCTGCTGGGCCAGCTGCAGGAGGAGCCTGTGGCGCTGGGGTGGAGGGACAACGGGCACCAGGGCCTTGGCAGCCATCGCTCGTACGGCGTAGATGGGACTCTCTGCCAGCCCCAGCAGTGGCCCCAGAAATGGGGCAGAAGGGCTGTGGAGCAAAAACGGCACCATGTGGTGATGCTCTGGCTGGAGTAAAATCTCCCAAGAGCCAGGGCCAGCCTTGGCACCATGGGACTCCTTCCCACTGCAGGAACCCTTGACTGAGGCAGAGCATTCCCAGTGCCCCCATACCTGCTGGGACTGTCAGTGCCAGGCTGCAGCTGGGCCAGGAGGGTGAGGATGGCGTGGAGTGCGGGGTGCAGGCAGGGCCTGCCCGATGTGGGTGCTGTGGCCACCTTGAGCTCTCCCAGCAGGACAGAGCCCAGCTTTGGGTGCTGCCCAAGAAACGCCTGCAGGCTCAGCCCCTCTGATGGGCAGCCATCCTTGTAGCTCCGTGACTGCCCCAGCAGCCGGGATGTGAGGGCGCCTGCAGAGACAGAGAAGGCAGTGTCAGGTCCCATCCAACCGTGCCAACCCCCTGTGCTTCACCCCAGACAGGCTCTGAACCCTGGAGGGGTGTGGGGATCTCTGTCAGTACTCACTGAAGAGCTGGATGGCTGCGTTCCTCATGGCCCAGCAGGGCGAGCCCAGGCCCCGAATCGCCAGGGCCATCATGGGTGTGGCGTGGCACAACACTGCCCCACCCAGCCCTGCCCCTCGGACCAGGGTCTGCAGCACGTGGAGGGCACACACCTGGGGAGAGCACAGGAGCTCAGTGTACCGTGTTGGAACGGGGCTCATGCTGCCATGTCAGGGGAAGGTGTTGGGAAAAGACAGAGGAGCCAAGAGACCACCAGCTCTTGGGCTGCTGGGCTGGGCAGCATGACCAGGGCTGTGGGTTTTTGCTCACTCTCCACACCTCACGCTAGGTACTTAGCGCAGCTCCCTTCAGAGGACCCAGCACAGATCACCCTGCTCCCAAAGTGGCTCCAGCAGCCAGGAGCGCCACACTCACCTGCGGGAGGTCGAGGGTCTGGTCCCAGTCCTGTGGCAGTGCCGTGGTGGCCAAGGCCAGCAGTGTCTGGATGCAGTGGGTCAGCAGTGGCCGTGCCTGCGCTGGGGCCTCCCCACTGACAATGCAGAGGAAGAGCATGGGGAAGCCAGCAGCACGGCGTGTGATTGAGCTGCTCCGGGGCCCGCTCAGCGCTTCCAAGCCCTGACAGGGAAACAAAACCCACCTGAGATGTGGCTGCAAACCTGTCACCTGGAAGCTGCAGCTGCCCTGCAGGGAGGGCATCAGCTGCACCAGCCCCACATCAGCATCTCAGCTGCCAGGAGGGTGCTTGCCCCAAGGAGTGGGGATACTGAGAAACGACCCTGGTGCTCCCTGGGGCACAGGGGAAACAAGGGGCACAATGAGTACGGTACCTGCTCCAACACAGCCCGAGGGATGGCCTGCAGCTCCGGATCTGGGTGGTTCAGCAGAGCAGCACAGAATTTGGTGAAGCCCATGCTGCAGCCCTCCACTGCTCCCTAGAGCACAGCAGCATCAGGCCCCTGCACCTCAAATGCTGCACCCACCAGCCCCCACTGCCCCAGAAAACTTTGTGAAGGGGAAGAGAAAGTGAGAAGACATGATGGTGCGGGGATGTGATGGGGTCTGGCACTGGGATCCCAGCTGGGGGCTTCCATCCATCCCCATGTCCAGCCCCAGAGCAGACCCCACCCCACTGCACTTGCCCTCCCTCCACCCCAGTATGCAAAAGCAGGGACAGGGCTGGAGAGGCGGTTAAGGGCTCGTGATTAGCTCTTACCCAGTGCCGGCACCGCAGCAGGATTTCCTGGAACACCTTGGTTGCCATCTGCAGGGTGGGGAGCGGCAGGAGGGGCCCAAATTCGGCAGGCAGTGTCGGGGATAGCAGCAGCTCAGCCAGGCCCCCCAGGAGCAGCCCAATCTCCTAGGAAGAAAAGGAAGGTCAGCAAGACTGGCAGGGAGGAGGAAACGCTGGCATGGGTGGTCACGGAGTTGCAAGCCAGGTAGCCTGGCTCTGTCACAGCAGGGGACTATCTGCATCTAGGAAGAAGCTGGACTCCCTCCACAGGGGCAGGCAGGGTGGGGGCTGTTTTTGGGGAGGCTGATGGTTGCATTCTCCCTGGAAGGGGATGAGGACATGTGAGAGCACTGAGGTAAGGACAGAAATTCCCCCATGTTCATCCCCAGCAAGGGTGAATGCCACAAGGGGAGGCGAAACAGCAGCTGGGGTGGGCAGGATGATGGATGCCATGCTGGGCTGCCCCCCTCCCAGTGCCATGAGGAAGGGTCCTTACCTTCACTGACACCCAGCAGCATGTCAGGATCAGGCTGTGCTCCTCTGACAATAGGATTGAGTCCTCTTCCTCTTGCCCCTGGCCCTTCCCCAGCATGATGAGGGAGCCAATCGCATTCCCCATCTCTGCAAATGATGGGGCAGCAGCTGCAAAAGAAAAAGCCTGATCTGAGCAGGATGGTGTAGGGCAGTAGGAGGAGGATGCTGCTGGGGTTTGGGGGGACCTGCAGTCCTCCTGTCAGAATACACACAAATGGCAATGGCTCCTGCCCTGCCAGGTGCCCCATGGAGGACTGCAGCTGCACTTTTACCCACTGCTCTTTCCAAGCCACTCCTGTAAGGGCTCTGCCAGTCCCTCCTCTCCCAGCTGTTTCCATCTGGCAGGTGCCTCACTGCTTCTGGAAGGCTTTTGCCTCTAGTGCTGCTGTTCTCCCATGGAGTTGAGAAAGCAACCCAAAGCCTGGCCCAGCCCCACCATGGTCCCCTGCTAGAGGCACTGAATCCAAAGCAAGTGCATTCTCCTTGGGCTAGAGTGCTGCTGGGTCAGAAATGTCTGTGCTGGAGGTGTCAGTGGTTCCAGGGATGGCTGCCAGGGATAGATCCCCACCATGGGAACACCAACCTTGCTCATCAGCACTGGGGCCTTGCTGGCTCTGCAGAGCTCCCAGGAGGAAGGAGGTGATGTCTCTCACTGTGGTCACGAGGCGGGTGAGGAGCTCCTGCCAGCTCTGCACCAACTCTGCTGCCTGCATGGAGACAGCCACCTCCGGCACCTGCAGCAGGCACCGGCGCAGGGCTGCGATGGCTCCTGCAGAACACCAACCTCTGCTCACTGTGGGGCCAGCACAGCCCTGGCTCTCCTGCCTGAGCTCACAGCTGATGAGTGAGCAGGGCCCTGGGTGAGGGGTGTGCTGGGTAGGGGGAGTGGTGAAGCAGGGAAACTGAGGCAAGGATGTGGCACCAGCAGTGAGTTGTGCCTGTGTCCTGCCTATGCAGTTACAGCCTGCTCCAGTTCCCGGGCAGCTGCTGCAGGAGCTGCTCCCTGCCCTGCACTCCCCTGCTGGGGTCATACCGTGCATCGGTGCAGTGGCTGCTGCCCGCAGCAGGTCCTGGCATGCCACGGCATACTGGGCTTGCAGCACGTGGAGAAGGTGCTGGGCGAAGCACAGCCCTCGGCTGGGCAGTGTCAGGGCTGCCTCAGCCTCCAGGCACAGGCTCTTCATGGTGCCACTGTCTGACCTGGGACAACAGGCAGATCCTGCTGTGAGTACAAGGCAATTTCTTGCCTATCTTGTGCTATGCAGCTCCTTCCTCCCCCTGGGACAGACTCCTACATCTCAACCCTCCCCAGCTTCCCACTGCAAGGCTATTGCAAACCCCATCTATAAACACAGACTGGTGGGGCAGTAGTGCTGCCAACACGCTCTTGGGGGATCCTGTCCCACCACAGGGAGAGGGGATGCCAGGAGCTCGTACTTCTGCAGGATAGTCTTCATCAGCACAGCTCCAGCTTCAGCCTCCTGCACTCGGGGGCTACCCAGGGTGTCCTGGGCCAGCTGAAAGAGAGCCACGGCAATGGATTCGGGGAATGTGGCAGGGAAGTAGTGGACAAGCAGCTCCGAGGCCAAGTCTCTGATCTGCCAGGACAGAGATGACATGGGGAAAAGTGGGACATGGGAGAATGGGAAGCGTGGTGGGCTTCCCCCCAGCCTGCTCAAGGCCAAGACAGACATCTTTGTGACCCCCCCCCTTGGCTTTACAAGGCTCACCTCATTAGTGCTGTCCTGCAGGCAGCTCAGCAGCGCTAACAAATTGGGCTGGGAGAAGAAGTCCCAGCAGCCGCTCTTCCTGGCGTAGCTCAGCAGCGTGGCCATGGTCCCTGTGACAGGGACACAGGGCAGTGGGATGGGATTGGCTGGGAGCATCCCACAGCTGAGGGCGATATTCCGGGCAGGTTGCCTGTACTCACGTGGGGGCTGGCCCTTCTTCCTGTCGGGGCTCCAGGTGTCTGTGCAGGTCTCCAAAACAGCAGCCAGGAGGAGCAGCGCCGTCTTCTTCCTCTGGTAGCTGGAGCCTGGGCTGAGTGGGGCGATGCTGAGCTGCAGCAGCCATTCCACAAAGCCTGTGGGCAGAGAGCAGGGCAGCAAGGAGTGCTGGGAACACGTGAGGCACCAGGGCTGTTGGTGGAGGTGCTGGGTGGCTGCCTTACCTACTGCCTGGGCAAGCTGCCCAGCTCCCTCACCCGGGCTGGTGCCTCGCGGCGTTTTCCCCCGCAGCTGGGCCAGCGAGCTGTCCCGCAGCCGGACCAGCGCCTTCCTCACCGCTGCCTGCAGCAGCTGCCGGAACGAGGAGGAGTCGCAGTTGAGGTTGAGGGGCAGGAACTCCCGCAGCAGCTGCACCTCGGTGCCCGAGAGGGGCTGGTTGGTGTTGGGGCTGCAGCAGAGCAGGCCCAGCGCTGCCAGCCGAACGCCCTCCTCGCAGGTGCCCAGGCAGCAGGAGAGCCGCTCCAGCGCCTCGTCCCCCAGCGGCAGGGCCCCTGCCACGCTCTTCTGGGCCTTCAGCAGCGACACCCAAGCCCGGAGCGATGCCGTGTCCTGGCCACCAAACTGGGCAGCCAGCGGTGCCTGGGTGGCTGGGAGCTGACGCAGGGTCCAGGTGAGGAGGTGGTTGGCAGCATTGCTCTGCAGGATGGGCAGGGGGGAGCAGAGGGCCTGGGAGAGCAGGGGGAGCCAGCACAGTGCCCACTGTTCTGCCAGGGCCACCTCTGTGCCCTGCTGCCCATCCTGCCACTCGCTGCACTGCTGCCGCACCAGGACCTTGTAGAGCTCAGCAGCAGCAGGACACAGGTGGTTGGTGGAGAGGCAGCTCAGGAGGTGCTGTGGCAGCTCTGGGTAGGCATCCAGCACCTGGGAGAAAGGCAGGTGACTCTCATCTCCCTGTCAGGCTGAAAACTGAAGGACAGATCTGGGTACAGAACATGCTGAAGTCACCCCTGACACTGAGCATCTCTGGTACCTCAAGCTACTCTTGGCCAGCTTTTGGTGTGCATTGACAGACAGAGCTTCCCTTCCCACTGGCACTTCCCAGGGATACACTGCTGTAGCTCACTACCCCAGGGATGCTATCCATTGGGTGATGCTTAAGTAGCCCCTCTGGGTGGGAAGGCTGCCTGCCCACATGGCTGAGCTGGGAAGAAGGTGACAGGCAGTGGATGGAGGCTGTGCCCCCTCAGCAGCAGAGTGAGCTGAGACCAAGACTCCCCATCCCCCTGCCTTCCCTACCTGCTGGCTGCCCATGTAGGGGACGATGGCACACAGGGGCACATATCTTGCTTTGATCTGCCACGGCATTGAGACCACCCTCTGCAGCATCTGTTGGTAGAGGGGTCTCTCCTGGTCCTGGAAGTGCTGGCACTCAAGGTGGTAGATCTCCAGGAGCAATCGGAAGGAGCTGTGGATGAACTCAGACACCCCTTCCACCTGTGGGAGAAGGACAGCAAACAGGGGGGGTCGGGTGGGCTCCCTCATGTCTTGCTGTCCCATAGCAGGTGAAGCACCAGGACACGGCCCTTCAGAGCCTGTGTGTGACAAATGTCACGACCTCAGCAGTGTGACTGCCCCTGCCCTGGCAGCTGCAAGGAAGGGGGTGTACGTGGCTGATGGAGCTGAAACAGGCAGGGGTGTGCTATGGGCTGGGGACAGCAGCCAAGCCAGGTGAAGGAAGAGCTGCTCCTGGCTGCTGTGTCATGGCCCTTTGGCACTGTGTCCTTACCGGGGTCTCGGCGTTGTTCCACAGCAGCTGGGTGACCTGCTGGAGGAGCTCAGTGTCCTGGGCCAGGACGTGGGTCCCCTTCAGGTGCCAGACAGCAGCCAGGCCCTCCCGCAGGCACTGCAGCCACAGCGCACAGGCTGCCAAAGCAGAGAGCTCTGCTGCAGCTCTCGCCCCAGACTCGCCTGAGCAGAGCCAGCCCAGGCTGTGGGCTTAAGCACCCTGTGTGCAGGGACAGCAGTTCCCCCATTAGGTACACAAGACCCCAAGAGGGTTAGTGTCCACTGGGCTGGAGCAGAAATTAATAGCAGTTTCCAAACCAGCCACCAAGACCCAGAAAAGCAACTTCCCTGGGAGAAGACAAAGCACAGGGGGGCTCCATGCATCACTAGAACAGCAAACCTTTCAAATCTCCCCAGCATGGCAGGGTTGCAGTCTCCTACCTTGGAAGCAGTAGTAGTGGCAGTCCTTCTGCTCCCTGGTCAGGGCACACACAGCAGGAAAGACCACGTCCAGCAGCAGGCAGGCCTGCAGGAGCACAGCAGCTCAAGGAGCAGGCAGGCATGGGATATCCAGGGTGAGAAAACCCTGCTGTGAGACAGGCAAGGAGACTGCTGCCTGGTTCTCCCGCTCTTACAGAGCTCACCTCTGCTCCCTGCCTGCAAGTCCTCAGCTTGGGAGGACTCAGGAGAGGCTGGACGTGTGCAGAGCTGAGGCTGTGCTCTGCAGGGGCAGCCCTGGGTTCATGCCCTGGGAGAACAGGGTGAACACTGCTTTGCTTGTGTAGGGGCTTTTGGCACCACCTGGCTTCCCAGCCCCCAGGAGAGAGAAATCCCTGCTTGGATGTCTTTGAAAAAAGCAGGTTCCTGGCTAACTTGCTGTGCTCAGCAGGATGCATGGAGCTACTGGTGTGGAGGGGTGCAGCCTGACTTCATCCCCCAAGGACCTGCAGGCACCACAGGTGTCTGCCAGCCCTCTCCCAGGGCTCTCTCAAGCTCTGTCTGGTGGGTTTGAGCTCTCCTACCTTGTGGGGGAAGCCCTCCAGCTGGCAGCAGAGGATGTCTGTCTTGCAGCACGTCAGCAAACCTCTGGTGAGCACCAGCTTCTCCAGCCCATCTGGTTCCAGGACAGAGGGTACTTCCACCACCAGCTCCCCAAACTTCAGCTCCCCAGTGCCTGGTAGGAAATGGCTGCATTGGATGGAAGGAAGCTGGCAAACCCAAATGCTGCTCTGAGAACAACTGCCATGGCTCATTCCAGTGTCCATGGAAAGTGGCCAGAGGCATCTGGGGCTCTCAGACACAGCAGCAGAGTCCAGTTTGGCACCAGTCTCTGTCCCCTCACACCCAAACACATCTGCCACTCTTTGCCAGAGGCTGCCCTCAGCTCAGGCTGGAGCACTCACCTTGGCTGGGGAGCTGGAACAGGCTCAGCACAGCACTGGCCCCATGCTGGGGCTGGGGGGCTGTGTTCACCAGCATGCTCAGGGCTGTGCCTGCCAGCAGCCTCGTGTCCTTGTTTGGGGCCTGGACTCGCAGGGAGGCAAAGGCACAGCTCAAAATGCCATTTAAACCCCAACCCCATTTAACCACCCCTGCAAGCAAGCCTCTCAGACATGCCAGACAATGGGCTGTCTCTGCAGGCTTCCCTTGGTGAGGGGAATGGGGAAGCACCCTGGAAGGACAGCACTGCTCTGCTCCTTGGGACAGGCAGCTCCATCCCTCCCAGGGCTGTACGCACCTTCCCCCAAGCAACCTCCAGCAGCAGTCCCAAGAGGCTCTGCAGGGTCTCACTCTTCCCCGATGTGCTCCACACCAGGGGAGCCACATCCTTTGGCAGCACCTGGAAGACCTGGAGGCAGACCTGGAGGAGCAGGAGGTGTCACTGGGGTGACTATTAGTATTCCTTTCCTCTGATAAAGCACCATTCAAGGCACCATTAAAGGCCATTCAAGGCAGCTCAATGTGTTACATCCCCCCTGGACATTGCTGCCAGTGCCTG
Source organism: Entomyzon cyanotis (assembly GCA_024500445.1). NCBI lineage: Eukaryota > Metazoa > Chordata > Aves > Passeriformes > Meliphagidae > Entomyzon > Entomyzon cyanotis. Next base: position 8,336,217 of record JAKEPQ010000852.1, read on the forward strand.
GCCAGTCCTTCCAGGTACTGATCCTTCCCCCACTCCCAAATTTGGCTCTTACCTTGATGACCAGGTAGCCCCACGTGCTGCTGGGAGCAGGCTGGCCCTGCAGCACCCAGTGCAGGGTGGTGACCAGGCGCTGCAGCAGCAGGGCCAGGTTCTGCTGCCAGTGCTGCCGGCCCAGGCTGCTCTCCTCCAGGAACATGGACACTGTGGGCAAGGGGACACCGTCAGCCCCTGGCCCTCCTGCAGCCAGCCCTGCCCCAGGTTAGCCAAGGGCTGTTGGTAAGTGAGGTGAGAATGGGGCTGGGATGCAGGAGATGTTTTGGCTTGTCTGGTTTCCAAGAGATAAACAGAGCAGTGGATGCTGCTGGGACCTCTGTAGAGATCACATGGATCTAGCTGACCCCTGCTCCCCTTCCCATGGGCACAGAGGACCCAGTCTGGGTGGGCAGGGAGTGTTCTGTGCACTGGTGGCATGGGCTGGGAGAAGCCCTCGGAAGGGAAGAAACAAAAACTGACCTGACTGAAGGTCCCCAGGAGACAGCACCTGTGGGGACAGAATGCCAGTCTGTCCTGTGTGATGACAAGCTGGGACTCAGTGCCATGGACAGGAGGGTCCTGCCAGCACTGGAAGCTGCCCCAGGGATGAGCAAAGGGCTGGTGTGATGGGCAGCCACCAAGGGCAAATCCCCGGAATGGTGGGAAGAGGACTGCAGGCAGCCCAGACCAGGAGGTCCCTGTCACACATGGTCTCCAGCTAAGTCCCTGTGAAAGCCAGTGCCACTGCACAGCTGGGGCTCACTCACCTCTCCCTGCAGTGCCAGCCCAGCCAGCAGTGTGCCCACCTCCTGGGCCAGCAGGGCTTCCTTCCCCACGGCCAGCTGGGTCACCATCTGCCGCAAGACACCCTGAGTCAGCTGCTCTGTCTGGAGCCCGGGAGATACTGGCTGCAGAGTGCTGCTGGGGGAGCCTGTGGCACCTCTGAGCCCGTTTGCTGGTAAGGATGTCAGAAAGCTCCACAGCTGTGCCAGGAGTGGGCAAAGCCAGCCCAGCCGACCGCCTTACTGACCTGTTCCAGTTTCTGGAAGGAGCTGGAGCTGCTGGTTGCCTCCATCTGGAAAGCCAGGACACAGCGGAGCAGGGGTCGTGCCTCTGCCTCACCCAGAGCCTGCAGACCCTCACTCAGCGCCCGTGTCAGCTGGAGAGCCTCCTCCAGGTGCTTCTCTTTGCACCTCTTGGCAGTACTCCTAGAACAGGACAAGGATGGGGCTGAGAATACCCTGAGAAGTTTGGAGTGGGGGAACACCCCGACTCGGTGGGGTCTGGGACTGGGGTGCCCCAGCTTGGTAGACGTTGGGGTTGGAGTGCCCCAGCTTGCAATGCTGCTCTCTCCCGGCTGCACTCGGCATTGCACTGGAGCGAGGAAGCACGGACGGGGGCGGGAGGGAACGACACCAAATCCTCAAACTCAGCGCATGCAAGCCCTTGGCGGGTCAGAAGGGCTCGAAAATCCTAAAACCTGCAGCCCCGCTGCTGCAGAGCAGGCTGTAAGGAATGGGAGCACGAGAGGGTGGCTCGAACCCCTCGCTGGGTATCGATCTCCTCACACTCCCTCTCCTCTCCTCTCCCTCCGACCCGCGCCGGGCGATGCCCGGCTGCTCCGCACCGGGGGCTTCCCGGTGCACCTGCAAGCAGGGGGATACCGCGAGCTCCCTCCCCGGGGCCGCCCCCTTACCCCGCGAAGTGCCGCAGGCAGCGCAGGCAGGAGAGCACGGCCGGGGCGAGGCCCCGAGTGCCGTAGAAAGCGGCGCAGGCCCGCGCCTCCCGCTCGGCGCCCATGGCGGCGCGGCAGCACCATAGAGCCGAGCCGCGCTCAGGATGCTCAGCGGCGCCCCCTGGCGCTGCCCCCGCCAAGCACCGCCCGCAGCGGGACGGGCGAGCCCTCATCCCGCCCGAGCATCCTCCGGGGCTGCAAGGAAAGCATTAAACACAGCATCATCCTGTGCTTTCCACAGTCCATGAGAAGCGAGACACCCAGAACGCCTGAAAACCGGGTGCTGCCTGCCGGGCACAAAGGAATTTAGACGGCGTGAGGTGGTGTAAGAGCTCTGAAATGGCAACTGGAATGCTTCAGGGTCAAGCAGTTGTCTGGTTCTATCGTAGTTCATTGCAGAAGAGGAGGTTTGGCACCCCACAGTGCGCCTGCTACTCCACGGGCACCATCTCTGATAGTCAGCATCACTACTGGTAGCGTCCCTGTTAGCCAGCATCCCTCCTTCTAGTATCACTCTACTCTCCAGTGTTGAGATTCATTGTTTTCCTATGGGATGAAACTGCATTTGGAGACAGGCTTATTATCATTATCACCTGATCAAAATGATTTTATTAGAGTTCTTGTTAGTTGGCACAGGGTTGAACTATTTAATAGGCACAATTTTAAGATGATCTTTAGAGGTCCCTTTCAATCCAAACCATTCCATGATTCTAGGATTTCTGGTTTTTAATTAAACACAGCTTTAACACCTGAATAACACATCCCACTGAATTTCAGCTACACAGAAAATGCTTCTTGGTTTTGATTTGGAAGGATTGTTTTTACCTTGGGTTGTTTCTCACAGTGGCACTGGAGCAAGTGATGAGCATCGGCTGCTCGGATGAGTCATGGAAACATGGCCAGGAAGACACTGAGATGTGAATCCCAGTGTAAGCACTTCCCTTGGGAATGGAAAGCCCCCAGCCTGTAGTTTTTGGCAACATTTGCCACCAGCCTCAATCTCTGTTCTGCTGTAGAAATCAGCCTGGAAGCCCAAATCCAGCCACGGGTCCCAGGTTTACCCTGACTGCTGTCAATATCAATGAGTGAAACAGCCCAGGATTTGTCTCAGGTAAGGCAGAGCAGTGCAGGAGGGTGGTTACATCCCTCAGACCTGATTCTCCATTCCCAGAGCATCACAGCCACCCACCCAGGTAATGGGGAGTGGAGAGAAGCACTGCCAAACCAGAGCTCCCACAGGTGCCAGCACCCAGACAGGGGCAAGGCAGAGAGGGGTGCTGCCATGTTGTAGGGTTTCCAGTGCTCCTGTTCCCATTACCTTGTGCTGCCTGCAGAAGGGAGGGGCAGAGGAGGGAAAGGGAGATTTTTTTTCTTGTTTCACCATAGGAAGGATTTTCAAACCCTATAAATTCACTTTTGACAAGTGAACGGCTAAAGCAGATTAACCTTTTTGCTAATCCTCTATAATGGCTTTGGAATCTCCTTAACCAATAAGAAAATGATAAGAGCCTGTTTCTTTTCTTTTTATCTATATCTATATCTATATTGTCCTCCCTTGTCTGCATTTTTTTCTTTCTTGTTTTATTTTCCTTTCCTTTTCTAATATGAAATAGCCCAGTGATCCTATCTCCCAGAGGCTCAGTAAACAGAACATCAGAAATCCCTTTCCTTTATTCATCCCTGGTAACAGGGTGCAGAGAAGTGTCTGCCGATTGGGATTTGATTACCAGCAGCTATCAAAAGTCTCTTTGTAAGATCTGGGTCCTAAATCCCATAATTCTTTGATAAAAGAAGTATTACCAGTCCATTTTCTGAAGTGAAAGGTACGAGAGGAATGAAAGAAAGCAATCAGCAGAGATCCTAATAGGCTAAGTGCATGTGTGGTGGGAAGGCAGGGCTGGGACAGGATGCCTAGGAAAGGCATCCTTTGTTAGGGATGGGGAAGGAGAATTAATCCGCTTCAAGCATATGGTTATTACAGCCAAGAGCAGAAATGGTCACATCCTGCACCTGCCCAGGGCACATCTCAGCTCACCTGCCCTATGGTCCCTCTGCAGCAGCACGGTGTAGTGGGCAGAACCTGGCCCCACATCCACCCCTTGTGTCAGCTTTTGGGTACATGCATAAAAGCTGGCAGCAGTTTTCAGTGACCCCTGGAATCAGGGCATTCCCAGTGCCTCTCTGGAGCACTGACACCCAGGCAGGGCAGCAGTGAACATGTCCAGACTGAGCAGCTACAAAGGTGTCTTCATCTCAAACTTACAGCAAACAGGTAAAGATTCACAGAGCTCAGATATAATCCATTACAGCACTGGAACAGCTGAAGGAGAGGCAAATAAAGGGATGGAAGGAAAAACAGTGGTTTGGTTTTAAGTCAGTTACAAGCAGAACAGCAATGGGGATCTCTTCCCAGCAGTGAGAGCCCCCCAGGTGAGGAAGGGCAGGCAGTGAGCAGTGATGAGGAGAGAAGAAGAGGGTTGAGAGGGGCTCTCCTGGGGACTGGCTGTCAGTTTTTCAGGATGCTGGAGGCATTTCTGGGCTGTCCAGTGTGAGGACCTTTGGTGTGCAGCGGTTTCACAGCACCCACCCAAGTGTCTCCTTGGTGTCCCATGAGTGGCACTGGTACCTGCACTCCCCTGCTAGGTAACACCAAGGTGAGAGCGTTCCCCACATGAGCTCCTGAGGCCTTGCTACTCACCTTGCCTTAAACTGCACTGGGGCAAAAGAACTTGTGTTTAAACTTTGCTAAGCAACCTAATCTCAACCACACCTTCTCTGTTTTATTCCCAGCTACTGATTTCAGTCAAAACCACAGGATACAAGATGTTCTCTCTCCTCCTGTGGATCACAGCTGCCAGGCCTTGCTGTTTGCCCTTGCAGGGGTCAGAGCCAGGCTTCCCTTCCTGTTCTGAGTCTTGGCCATAGCCTCACCCCAGTTTCTCTGGCTGGGCAGGGAATTGAACTGGCTTTGGGAAAGCTTGGCTGTGGCACTGAGCCCTCACTCCTGCCTGGATGGCTGTGGGACCTCACCGAGAGCACATAGAGGCAGCAGCCACCATCCTCCCCTTCCCTTCCCCACACAGAGCAAGGCTCAGCTGCACAGGAGATGGTTATACGCCACTAAGCTATGGTGCAGAGCTGCTGTGAGCTGCCAGTAATCTAATTTATTAAGGGCTTTGAATCCTTACAAAGAGTATGTTGGATACATGCAAAGCATCTGCATTATTACAGTGATTAGGGCAGCAGAGGTAGGGGAAAGGGGAAGGAGGGAAAATACAATTTCTCTGCTTTCAGCGGAAAATAAATCAACTTTCACAGAGAGTTCTAGTGAAGCCAAAGGCTGTGCTGTCATTAAAAATGATTTTTTATTAAGCTGAACTCTCTCTTCTCACATATTGTATGATATGACAGCTCTCTTTTGATGGGGAAGCTTTCATTTGGCCAGAGAAAGGGATAATTTGCTTCTTTTAAGGAGTTAATCCTCTGGTCCATTTCCGGGCCGGGAACAGCTATCCTCCCCCTTCCTTGGATCGGAGGCTGCAGCACAATGGAGATCATAACCACCTCAAATCTACACCCGAGATGGAGAAATCAGATTTCCTTCTCCAGTCATTTTTGTGGGATTAGCTAAATCTTAGATCCACACTAACCCTTCACAAAGCTGCCAAGATTAGTTAGAATTTATTTTATTCGCAGGGGGGTTTACGGTTTTCTTTCCAAAGGGATTATATCTCTCTCTATATATATTTAGAGTGGCTTCAGTCATAATGCAGTTAGGTCAGAAGGAGGAAAAGTGTGTGTGTGTATAAAATAAAAACTCAGCTTCAAGAATGACAGCCACTTGAAATGCCAAGACAAAGCAGCAGTTCTGGATGGCTTTGCCAGTCCATTTTAAAAGCCACATAAGCTGTCCTTTTCCTAGCAAAACCCCACTACGGTGCCAGTGCACGGAGAGCAAAGCCCCTCAGCTGGGCTGCCTGCTTCCCCAGCCGCTGCTGCTGCTGGCACAGGATGTCTTCAGAGCCAGTGTCAGATGCCAATGCCGGCAGGAGAGGCCTGAAGAAGCCACGTCCGTTCAGCATTGAGGACATCCTCTCCAGCCCCGTGGAGAAGAGCCCCCCGGTCCTGGTGCCGCTGTGCCTACGGAGCGTCTTGGATTGCACACCCAAGGGGCTGTGTGAGCTGGAGACCATCCCAGCCAGCTCCCTGCAGGAGGAGGAGGAGGAGGAGGAAGAGGAGGAAGAGCTGGAAGGGGCAGGCTGCAACTGCTGCTGCTGCTCTCACACGAGTGCTCGCTCCCTGCAGGACCTGCCGGGTTGGCTGGGTGAGTGTTTGGGTTTGATTCAGCCGTGGGGTTTGCAGAGGGTCTGGTGTCAGTGCTGTGGGCAGGGAAAACCTAGGTATTAAGTGACAATATGGCATCTGGCCACAGGGGGCTTGGGCCCCAGGCCCAGCAAACCGACCTCTATTCTCAGCAGGGTTCCCAAGAGTGGGAACTTCCACCTGTAATGCTACCAGAGTCTGAAAAGCAGAGGGTGCTAATTATTACTGGATATTACTGGTTTAGTGTGAAACTTTTGAGAGAATGATGCTTGCAGGGGTGCAAGATGTTGGTGGAATGTGGGGCCCCATGGTCACACTGCCAATGTGCAGAGCTGTGCCTTTGCTTCCTCACAACTCCAGCCCTGGGGAGCCTCACTTATCCTTTAAGGAAAAGAGTTTTGGCTACATCTAGCCAAATTACTGCAGGAAAAAAAAGTAGCAAACCCTTAAAAATGCAGTTCAACAGTATGTGAATGTTCAGAATTCACTTGGGTTGGGACTGAAACACAGACCTGTGCTGGGCTGTGAGTGTGGAGCTATTTTCTGGAGCTGACCATAGCACAACTGGTAAGTGAACAAAGAAAACCCAACCAGTGCTCCCCACCTGCACCCTTCTCCCAGAGTCATGCTCCAAACTCTTCTCCCACTTGAGTGGTGACCACTGAGCTCACCACCAACTCCAATTGACTGGCTGCCTCCTTCCAAACTGCAGCAAGGATGCAACCTGTGCCTGAGCTGCCTTGATCACAGTGGGTGTTTCAGCCCCACGCCCCTAACACTGCTGCTGTCCCTGTCCCCTCGCAGACACCCGGTTCCCCTGGCCCATGCGTCTCTTCCACCCGGCAGTCAGGGTCTGTAAGAGTCCCCAGGAGAAGCTGAGTGAGCTGCAGACCTTCCACCAGCTCCAGCGCCGCACACGCCGGCACCGCACCATCTTCACCGAGGAGCAGCTGCAGGCCCTGGAGACGCTGTTCCACCAGAACCAGTACCCTGATGTTGTCACCCGCGAGCACCTGGCAAACCGCATCCACCTGAAGGAGGAGAGGGTGGAGGTGAGATTCTGACACTTGGTGGGGGCTGAATGCTGCAGTCCCCCAGGACATAGACTGGGGCATTGCGCTGTCTATTTGGGGAGCTGCAGACCCAGGGCCTCACTTTAAAAACCATTCTTGGGCATTTGACAAAACAGTTTAAATTTGGTGAGCAATGGAAGAATATAAACTAGTTCAGCTGGGCTGATTTGTACTGGTATCTAGTCCCACACACTCACATGATCCCTCTCTCCCAGAATCACCTGTCACACACAAACATGCCCAGCTCTGCTCATCCCCTTCACCCAAGTGACTTACTTAAATGACTTCTGAATTCTGAATTCTGACCGCCATGCTGTGGGGTGTCCCAACTCCCTTGTGCCCCTCACTTATATCTGAGAAAGACTGTAGTCCAGCAACTGATTAAATTCTATATCAAACCTTTATTTTGGGAGAGGAATTACAGTATCCTACAGTTCACATGGTACAGGCCAGGAGGATCACTGCCTGGTCCCTGTCCCAGTAACACATGAAATGCAAAAGTCCTTTTCTTGTTTTGCACTTTTCTAGGTTTGGTTTAAAAATCGTCGGGCGAAGTGGCGGCATCAGAAGAGGGCGACTGCCTCAGCACAGATCCTTCATGGCCCCAAGCAGTCCCCCAAAGAGAGCTGTTAGTGGTCACAGGCTGCAGCTCAGCAGAGGAACACCCAGAGCACCCACTGCCCATAGCTCTCAGGCTCTGTGGGGGGGTAACACAAGGGGGACTAATGGAGAAACAGGGAATCTCTGTGACTCACAGAGGAGGAGGACAGGTAAAAGCAGACATGGCACTTTCACATCCCTCTTCCAAACCTAGTTCACGCGGCTAATAACTCAGCAGGCATGATGTGCAGGGTGCAGAGCTGTACCAGTGTTAAATGTGTGTGCTTCAAGACACGGGTGGACTCCCCTTCTTGTCTTTGCTCTGTGAACGTAGTATTTGTGCTTGTTTTACTGATGTAGATTTGCAAAATAGCCCGCAAATGAATGTCTCCTGTTTGCAGCACCTCAGTAGCGTCTGGAGTTGCTTTTGGGGTTGAACTTGCTGGCCATGCGATTTGTTCCATAACAAAGAAACTCGGGTTTCTCCCCACAGCCCTGGGGAGAGGTGATGCAGGTGTTATCGTGACAGGGGTGGCACCGCCAGCCAGGCCTGTCACAGCGAGCTGTGTCCGTGCTGCTGGCAGGGCAAAGAGAACCCACGAGCTGGAAATAAAGCAGCGACATCAATAAACTGCCCTGTCACCTCTGCCCGACAGCCAGGCGGGGTCCTGCTCCCTGGGCAGCCCGGCGTGTTCTGAGGAGCTCTGAGGAGACCGTGGGGGCGTTGGAGGGATTCGCCCGCTCCCATGCCATGTGTGTCCCATCCCGTGTCTATCCCGGCTCCTATATCGTGTCTATCCCGGCTCCATCCCGTGTCTATCCCGCTCCCATCCCGGCTCCATCCCGTGTCTATCCCGCTCCCATCCCGGCTCCATCCCCACCCTCGGGCCCAGCTGCCGCTGCCGTCACGGCGCGGGAGCGGGCGGGTCCTCCGGGCCGGCAGGGGGCGCGCGCGGGCCCGCCAGGCTGGGGGCGGGCATTGCGGCTCCCCGTGGCGCGGCCATGTGACGTCACCCCCGTCGCGGTCGCGGCGGCGAAGGAGGAGCAGGAGGCTCAGGAGGCTCGGCGCGGTTCTGAGGCGATGGAGGCGATACCGGTACCCGGGGGCTCTCCCGCCGCCCTGGTGCCGGCTGCCGCCGCGGGCCTCGTCGCCGTGACGGGGAAGGAGGTGGTGTCGCCGGCCCCGAGGCAGCCGAAGAAGATCCTGGATGAGGAGGCCTATATCGAGGTAAGGCGGCGGGCCTGGGCCTCAGCCCGGGAGACGCCGCTCCGCCGGTACCTTGGCCGAGCGCCTCCAGCGCTGGGGTCCGCCTGACTGGGGCCCGCCCGGCTGGGCTGCGGCCGCTGCTCGCTGCAACCGCGGCTGCGGTTCGTGGTAGCTCTTGGGCCGCCCCTCGGGCTCTCGCCCCTCTTGTGGCGACAGCTGTCACCGCGCTGCCACCGGCCCGGTGCCCGGGGGCTGCCCGGCCTGCCTGTGGCTGTGCGCAGCTGGCCCCGAGCTGAGCCGGCACTCCAGGAGTCCCAGCGTGGCACTGAAATTGTCTCTCTGTTTGTAGAGCTTAGAGAAAATCATCCAGCGAGACTTTTTTCCCGATGTGGAGAAGTTGCGAGCGCAGAAGGACTATCTGGAGGCTGAAGAAAATGGCGACTTGGAGAAAATGAGACAAATTGCTATCAAGTTTGGCTCTTCTTTGAACAAATCATCGAGGGACACTCCTGCACCATGTAAGAACTGGCAGAAGGGGTTTGTATCTGATATTGCTGCTCTGCTTTATCTAACTGGATTCAGGCAATGCTGATTTTAAAGATCCAAGGTAGATGCTGCATGAGAATTAAGTGTACCAGTTTGGGCAGTGGCCAGGGTCTGGTGGCTGATGCTGAATTTCTCTTTGATGGTGTCATAACTCCTTGAGGAAAGGGTTTTGGAAAAAGTGCTTTTTGAATAACCATTCCTTATAGGCATCTTTTGCCAAGTTCCTGCTCCTGCTTGTTGGCAAAAGCAGGGGGTTGGGTGACAAATATACTGGGCTGTGGCTCTCCTGGGAATTTCTCCCAGCAGGAGAAGAATGTCTTAAATGAGGCCAAAATCTTGTTTGGAGGTTGAAACAGAATTGAATAGAAAATTTCGGATTTTTTTCACAAGTTTTAAATTAAATTGGTGTTCTCTTGATATGCCTTCTGTGACTTGTTTGGCATATGATCCTTACAGCAAGTCCTGTTGTGTGCTCCAGTAACCAAGTGAACTTTTGTTTTTGTGGCAGATGTTACCCCAGCCACATTTGAAACCCCTGAAGTGCACCCAAGTGGCCTTCCAGTGGGAAATAAATCCAAAGCTGGCATCAAGACTGCAGAGGAAGGTAGGAGAATTATGTTTCTCTAGCTGAATTCTTCAGCAACAGCGAAATAAAATGTTGGCTAGCAGCTGGCCGCCTGTGCATTTTACCTCTAACATAAATTGCTATAAATGCCATAGAAGAGTTTTTGTGGAAGTTGGTTACAAGTGTTGAAAAAAAGATGTATTACTGTGCCATTCTGTGTGAATCTATTTCTTTGACCGAGCTTGATGTTAGCTATCAGTGTTTCCATGGGAGGCTCACTGTCAGGAGGGTTAAGAGGTAGATGAAGTGCTCTCATGGAAAGGTGGGCATTAACCTTTCTCAGGCTTCTTCCCTTCTCTCGTTAGGAGAAGCAGAAAAAGAGGATAAAGATGCTCTTCCCAGTCTGGACACCTTCTTGGCAAAGCACACGAGTGAAGATAATGCTTCCTTTGAGCAGATCATGGAAGTGGCCAAAGAGAAGGAGAAAGTCAAGCATGCCTGGCTGTACAGCGCAGAGGAGGAGTACACCCGGGTAGGGAATTGCCTCAGCTCTGTCTCTGCTCCTCCAGAGGGACACAGCAGGGAAATACCATTTCACTGTTTTTCTGCTAAGGCTCAGTTACCTGGGTCTTGTGACTGCTCTTTGCTTCCTTGCGCAGGCCTGTTTTTTCCCCTTCTGTCACACAAGAGCAATGCTGACTAAATTGCTGAGGATGTGTTTCTTCTGAAAGCTTTGAGACTGCAAAGCACTGCACAGAGTGCAGGTCCTGCAGTCCTTGGGCAGCCTCTTCCATAAGCAGTGACACCAGGGAGAGCAGCTGAGCACAGTTGTTTGTCCATCAGTTAGATTGTCTATCTTATTTCAGTTTTCTTTTTGTGTTATCAGTAATAACCCACTGAGCTGCTGAAGCACAGAACTGCATGAGCATGGCTGGCTGTGCTGCCTTCCTCAGCTGCCTGCAGGGGAGGTCCAGGAGCTGTTTTGGGCCTGCCTTGTCAGTCTTTAACCATCAGCATTGAGCAGCTGGCACAGATGTGTCATTGATGGATGTGGGATGCAGTGCCTTTTAATGAAGTTTGGCACTGACATATGGGTGTTCACTGCTGGTGTTGTGAGGCAGTGTTATTGTTTTGTCCCATCTGTCCCTCAGAGTCTGTTACATGCCTGATGCAAAGGGCAGATGGCTGAGCCTGTGACTGAGCTCTCCAAGTTGTGTCTGCCTGAATAAAAGATTGCAGGAGGCTGCTTCAGACCTGATTCATATTTTTTTCACCTTTTAAAATTCTTTTCCGTTGCCTTTCCAGCGACAAAACGAAAACCTGGCACTTCCTTCAGCTGAGCAGCAGGCTCTGGAGAACGTGAAGGCTGGACTGGATACCTGGGAGTACACAGCTCGAAACACCCTCATGTATTATCCAACAGGTAAGGCTTTGGTTCTAGGTGGGTTGGCTCCAAACACTGCTTACAGCATTTCTGTACATGACTGAGCAGCTCTTACAGGTAATGCTGTGGTTTTTCTTCTCTGAAACTCAGATAGGTAAAGTTTTAAAGAAGAGATAGGTGAGGTTGTTTTTAAAAAGTGGGTTTTTGTCTTTTTTCCCCTTTTTTTCTTACTTTCTTGGTCTAATCCATGCTTTTGGAAATGCTGTTTTCTTATTTGACTATAAATATACAATTGATAATTTCTGTGAACCAGTGAAGTGGAGAAAAGAGCCGTTTTTTAAAAGACATTTTGCTTTTCTAGGTGTACCTGATGAGAGTGATGTCTTTAAGAAGCCCAGGGAAGTTGTGCATCGAAACACCCGTTTTGTGAAGGACCCTTTTAGCCAAGCTGTGAGCAAATCACAGCTCCAACAAGCTGCAGCTCTCAATGCTCAGGTTAGATAATTTTACTTCTGACTAAAACCTAGTTAGACTTTGCCCCCTGGTGTGGTTCATCCCCCAGGAGAGCTCTGTGTGTGTGCTGGATACAGCTGACTCACACCTTTCTCCACACGAATGGCACTGTCTTTTTTATTTCAGTACAAACAGGGCAAAGTGGGACCAGATGGGAAAGAGCTGATACCCCAAGACTCTCCAAAAGTGAATGGATATGGATTTGTGGCTACCCCCTCTCCTGCCCCAGGTAAGAGGATTTTCTTGTTTCTTCTGTTCTAGGAGGACTATTACTGCACTTATTTTGATGCTCTGTTTAAGACTAGGATGTCATTAGTGGGTTAGGGAAGGAGGTAAAGCCTCTTGCCTTGTGTGCCAGCTGGATGCAGGGCTTAAATCCTAGTCCAGTACACTGGTAGGAGAAGTCACACTGCACCAAGGGGCTCTGAGCAAGTTGCTGTGCCATTGTGCAGGAATCATCTAGCTACAGGTGCTTTCAGTTAGAACAACCTGGTTATTTTCCTTCAAGTTGAAACGTGGTATCTGAATTTGTAGCTGCTCTTTACCAGCCGTGCTGTTCCCCTGTGCTTTTTGTGGTTATGCCAAAACTTGAACATACTGGGGCTTTCCCTCTGGAAAACCTGTAGGTGGCGTTTGGGGCACCTCCTTTCTCCAATATAAATGTGTTTTCCAAACCCTGAACACTGGGATTTTCTAGCCAGAGACTTAATCAGGCTCTTAGAATCCTTTCTACACCTGTTAGACAAGGTGCAGTCACTGTTTGGTACAGGCTGCCCCTGAAGTGATTGGAGGGTACATTTGGCTATTACATGTTTCTTAAGTCCTCTGTCTATTTTCTAATTTTTAAAGAGTTTTCCATGTTAAAGGAGTTTTCATACAGTGGCAGAGGGGAGGACTAGTGCTATAGAAGGAAAAATGACAGTGTCACTAATCAAAAGTTTAGCAAATTGAAAAATAAAGACATGGAAAAGACAGTGCTTAGTTGTTGTAACTGAGAGGGTTGCACAGCTATAGGCAATCCTGTGAGTTTAAGGTTCCTGCATTTCCTAAGTTGCTTCTGTTTATTTTTGGTAATTTTTGGGGGATTTTTTTTGTTTGGGGTTTTTTTGTGGTTAATGAAAAATCAAATGTCTTGCATGGGCATGACTTTTTGAATTTGTTTTCAGGTGTGAATGAGTCGCCTTTTATGACATGGGGTGAAATTGAAAGCACCCCTTTGCGTCTGGAAGGGTCAGAAAGACCATATGTGGACAGAACACCTGGACCAGCTTTCAAGGTATTTCATGTCAGCATGACATTCTTTTCTTGGGGGGAAGAGCTAAGAAGGGAAAGGCAAGTGAGTAAGTAATAGATTACCATGGAGTGTGACACATCTCTGGGTGGTGTTCCCAGTCCTCGAGACTATTAATCTAGTTTGTGCTTGGAGGGTGGAGGTGGGCATGGATCCATATGAAATCTACTTGATGGAGCTACCTGAGGTGGAGTACACACTGCTGGCAGGAGAATGAGATTCTGTGTTTGATGGTGGGCCCAGATGGAGGGGCTTTCACAGGAAGCTGAAGACATGCTCAATTTTTCTTATTTTAATGTGTGAATAGGTGGAAATTTTAGGATTTCCCTCTGCCTTTATCTTCTGGCTGTCGCAGCCTGAGGCAGATGTGTCAATTGAGAGTAGAAAAGACACTCTGGCTTTGCTAATGGCACCTAACCCTGCATGCCACTTGTCTCCTGCTGGTGTCATTGAATGTGAGCTGAGACTCTTAGTTTAAGAAAGGTGTAATTTGCTGTATGTGCCTCTGTTTTGTCAGACTGCAAAGGCCTTGACTGGTTCTCCTACTGTTTAGCAATGTGTGTGTATGCCTGAGAGCTGGCTGGCTACAGGCCAGGCAAGACACAGGTGACATTGTTTGTCTAGGAGAAACAGCAGGAGGAAATGCCAGAGGTAATGGCTGCTTCCTTGACTGGACTGGTTTTACCATTTATGTTACTTGCTAAGGCAGGTTGAAGGTCTCTGTGTCCTCTCTGGCTTTTATGCAGCGGCAGAGAGGTGTGGGCTGACCCCACTTCTCCCTGCTTTAGATCCCTGTACCCTGGAATCCAGCTGTGAAGGTGCTTTGACTCGTTTTTGCAGCACTCTTGAGTGCCTTGGTGAGTGAACTGTGTGATGCATTTATAGATCCTGGAGCCCGGGCGCCGTGAGAGGTTAGGACTCAAGATGGCCAATGAAGTGGCAGCTAAAAACCGAGCAAAGAAGCAGGAGGCACTTCGAAAAGTGACAGAAAACTTGGCCAGGTGAGATTTATGTTTTGACAGCAGACCTGGGGGGTGGGTATTATCTGATGAGATTTAAATCAGCACATGTAGAAGGGGAGGAGTGATGGTAAGGAAGGATACTGGAAGCAGGAAGAGGTACATTCAGACTGAAAGTTTTTAGAAATTAAAAATTTCTAAATTAAAAACCTTAATTCCTGAGGGAAAATGGTTGGTGGCTGTCCCTGACACTCCTTGTCAGCATTACTGTTCTGCCCTCCAGCCACCCAGCGATGCCTCTGGATCAACGTCTTGCCTCATTGCAAAGAGGAGACATGATAAGAGTTGCTTGGGTGGGTCACAGGGAGGACAGCATGGGCTCCAAGGAAAAGTCAGGTTTGGGAGGGATGTGGGAGGATTCTCTGTCACTTGGCTCTCTAGAGAGACAGGCTGCATTTACCTGCAGGCTGAATGACTTCTGCAGGCACTGGGTCTACTCTATGGGGGAACTCATGCAGGGAGGCAATAATGCTTTTCCTGATAAAGGCAGATTGTTTTACTGTAAAATCTTTTAAAACTGTTTACTCTATTTCAGCCTCACGCCAAAAGGACTAAGCCCAGCAATGTCACCAGCTTTGCAAAGACTTGTAAATAGGACTGCAAGTAAATACACGGACAAAGCCCTGCGAGCCAGCTACACTCCTTCCCCAGCCCACACAGGAACTCCTGGTTACAAGACCCCAGCCAGTGGGCCTCAAACCCCCCAGAGCACCCCGCAGTCTAGGACAGTGTCTCACACACCAGTATCTCAGGATACTACATCCATCACGGACAATTTGCTGCAGCTTCCCAAAAGAAGAAAAGCATCTGATTTCTTCTGAACATTCCAATCCACCATCAAGGTGATAGTGATCTGGCTGTGCTCAGTGAACTGCAGACTGGTTACTGGAAACTGGGAAAATGGAGATAATTTCTTAAAGATATATTTCTGTTTTTAAGACAGCCATGAATTTAAATTCATTTCTGTACAGCTATGTCTCTTAAGTGGGATAAGCCTTTCTAAAAGGCTGAACTGGACTTGGTTCCAGCATTTGAGTTTGTACTTTACAGAAGAAGGGACATAACCATATGTATATTGAGACGTGACACAGAATTTTAGGCAGGTTCTCTTCAACTTGAATTTAAACTGAAACAATGCACAGGTTTGACTAACTTTGTGGTGTTGTTAAAACCAGCATTCCTTAAGAGGACCCCATTTCCTCCTCCACTCCTTGCACTTTGCAGAAGGGATTTGCCTTGCTGCTTTTGCTCAGGCTTTTCTTCCTGCAGGTTTTGGGCTTGCCCTGTTCTGCAGCTGGCAGAGGGAAGGGGTAAGATTTGTTTTTGTAGCTGCCCTGTGTGTGACTCCAGAGACTTGATGATCATGGTGCAGGGCCAGGGACAGTCCTGCATCATCCACCAGAATGACAGTGCCATTCTGAAGGACAGAAATGGTACTTCTGGTAGCCACACTGGGGCTTTTCGTTTGGTGTTTCCCTCCCATTCTTTGGAACTTTTAGCTTTAGTTTTTAGAATTGGCCAAAAAAAAGGAAAAGCAATTGTAACCTCATGTAGGCTGCACTCAGTGCTGTGGTTGCTGCAGTATGAGCTGACCTTTGTGTGTGGGATGAGCTCTTGTGTGATGTGATCCATCCTGAAGAAGCACTGTGCACCTTTTAGGAGGAAGCAGGCGTAGCCAGCTGTGTTCACTTCTTGCACCACGCCTGAATACAAGACAGCGTGTGTAACACCTGGCAGTGTTGGCATTTGCTACAGTCAGGTGATGTTTTACTGAGGGAACATCCATGGAAAGTCTTACCCAGCAACTTGAGGAGTGTCTGCAGCCTTCTCTGAGGTCTGGGGTGTTGAATGCTGTGTTTGTCTTGGTGGAGAGCTTCCTCTTGTGTGGTTTCCCCTGCCAGTTCCAAAACTCGTGTCCCTGACTGTGAAAAACCCTTCCAAGAGCCACAGTTTTTATAGTGCACCTTGTAAAAATAAATCGATCAACATGACATTGCTAGGCATCATGACTCAAAAACCAGTAATTTTTGCCTTGCTGGTCCAGAAATGCTTGAAGGCTATGTTTTTTCTTTAAGCAAAAAATTTATTCTCAGGTACTCATGAATTACTGCAAAAGGAGTGCATTTACTAAAGTTTCCATGCTTTCAGAGTTAAGAACTGAACTGGCCAAATATGAAGCAAGTTATTAGGTAATTTCAAATACTAATTATTTATTTCATAGTGAAATGCTTATCTCTGTTAAGCATAAGACCTCTCTGTTAGGTACACAGAGAGATGGTCAGGCCCTGCCATGCAGTTTGTATCACTGAGGAGACCAGGAGCAAGGATGCTCCCTAGATGTGGAATTCCTGCCCATTTGTGGGTGCAGAAGCTCCTCTGAGTCTGGGATGCACAGAAAGACTGAGCAGCATTCCAGGGACTATGGATGGGGTGTACACATGGATCAGGAGTGGGATGTGGCATCTCTCTGCTTCAGTGTTTCAAACTGACCGTGCTCATATACATATATATGAGCTGGAATAATAGCTGGTATAGCTGTAATAATAGAGAGGGGAATGTGATATCTAAGGGTGGTTAGTTCCACATTGTGCAATTCATGCTTAAAAGCATATTGCATGAAATATCCTGGGGACGGTGTTGGTTTTGTGTTTGCCCTTGAGTGAATTAACCTCGACAGCCATACTAAAATCACAGTCTTGATTCTGCCACCCTGACTGGCCTTCACATGTTTGTTGGAAATGTAATTTATTTTCAGTTACATGCTGTAAAACTGGATCTGTTGAAAGGGCTGTAGTGCTCTTCAGATTGGCTGTTTCTGTAATGCCTGCTGTAATGTCTGTTCTGTGCTTCCTGCTGCAGTTCAGCCCCTGCTATCTGTAATTAGGGAACCAGTAAATTCTTCATTGCCAGATATTTTTGCTGCTGTAGCAGTGGCAGATAATATGCCTTACAGGGCCAAATCCAGTGTGAAAAAACATCTTGGTTCTTGATGACTTGTGATTTTTTTTTTTTTCCTCCCATTTTCAGCAGGTTCTTTTTCTTTTGCTGTTGCAGTATATCTGCATTTTCCCATGTGCAAGGCCCAAGCACACTTGCTCCCTCAGCCATAACAGCACCTGGAGCTCTCCTAACACTGCACAGGAGGCTGGCAGTGAGCAGTGGTGGCCCCAGGCCTCTCCTGGGTGGCCAGGCTGGCTGTGGTGGTTACTGGATGCTTGGAAGTCATAGTGGACCTATGTCTATGTGGTGTGGCACAGGGCTGGAACACCATCCCATCCAGAGGCTGTGGATGTTTGCCATGTGCAGCTGGGCCTTGGCTCTTTGCCTCATGCAGGAAAGAAAATGGGAGACCACAAGAGGTTATTGTTCTTGTGAGTCTAATCACTGGGCCCCCAGCTGGTTCTCTGAGCCCTTCAGGGCCAGGAGCCTCTCCCTGGCCCAGGGGTAGCCACCTCTGCCATGGTGCAGGGGCTGCAGCTTTTCACCCACACAAGAGCAGGTTCCAGTAAGGGCTGGGGCTGAGTATTTAGGTCAAAAGGGAAGCTGTGGTTGGAGATACTTTGTTGCTCTGGAGGATTGGGGTATTTATCTGCAAAAATAGAGGAAATGGGTCCTCTCACTCAGGGGAGAGGGAAATGGAAAAACTCTCACTTCCTCATATTTGCAGTTGTCTCAATCCCAGCTCACAGCTGCTGGCCCAACACCAGTTGGTTACAAACCCCAGCTGAGGGTCAGGCCATGGCCAGAGCTGGGTTCAGCCACCCTCACTATGAGGACACCTTGGAACAAAAGCCAGGGATAAGCAGCCTGTGCCCTGCTCTCATGGTGGAGGCATCATATTTATTTATGCATCAGCCTGTATGGTGTAATGCCCTGGGGTGGATAAGGATGCCCTGGGTCAGTGTGGAGTTGGCCTATGAGGCTGTGCTGCAGGAAGCCAGGCTCAGAACACTCTGTCCCCACAGCATCCCATGGGAGGAGCAAAGCTGGGGAGTTTGATGCTCATGCTTTGTGCTGGAGGATGTTGTCATACTTTGGGTCCCCACAGGCTCTTGGATCGTGACACTATTTGGCAGCACATGAGAGCTGGGAAAGTGGGTTTTGGCCTGAATCTTGAGGCAGTGCCCTGCTGCTTGTGACGCACTCCAGCGGGTCCCCAAGCACGTTCCTGGCCATGCAGTGCTCCTGAGCCCCCAGGGCTCACAGCTCCAAGCTCACACTTGCTGCTACCCCAGCTCCAGGGAGCTCTTGGCAGGCACCAATTTCCCCTGACATGTTAAACTGCACATTTAGGTTTGGAAAAAGCACCTCCTCGCACTACTGGCCAGAGCAGAGCAACAGCATGTGGGGTGAGAGGCGCTGTGAGAGCACAGGAAACCCCACAGAAGCCCCTGTTCCCTGACTGCAGGTTGGCAGCTGGCACATGGGGCAGTCAGGGACTGAGGGAGAGCAGGAGCCGTGAGAGAGCACAAGTAGCTGTATATCGATCAGGAAAACCCCTGAGAAAAGTTTGCTGCTGGGTATAGTGAGTAATTGGTATTAACTGGGAAACAGGGAGTGGGTAAAATTGGGTCAAAATGGTCCTTATTGGAATTTCAGTGTTTTATTTGAGAACTACAAGTTGTAGCATAAAGAATGGGAAACACCTCATTGTAAATAATAAAAAAATATAAACATTTCTCAGACAGATTCCCAGGGTTTGACTTTGAATAGGTTATACTGAAAAGCTGGAATTCCCTGCAGAGGAAAGTGACAGCTCTCTGCTGACCATGGGTCAGCCATTGTGTCTGGCCCCTGGCTGAGTCCATGTCCTGGTGCTGTCCTAACACTTCCACTTGTCAGTGGAAATTCCAGATCAATTTAGGAAGTGGATCTTGATGCTAAAACTGCCAATTGATCCCGAATGCCACCTGGGCAGACCTCCATGCAGCACCAGGAGAGTTGTGGCACCGGGCTGCTGACGCCAGGCAGGGACAGCCACCACCCTGCGCGGCTGATGTGCAACACCCAGGGTCAAATTCCTGCAGGCACCTGTCACTTGCAGGGCCACTAACAAGGACCTGAGCCACACAATTAGTTTTCTTTGTTAATTTGCTCTCTGTGTGGGTCCGGGAACTGGGAACGCAATGTTTCCAGGAGGCATGGAGACAGCAGCTGGCTCTGGCACTGCAGGGTGCTGGCTGTGGGAATGTCCCAGGGCTGGGCGCTGCTGGTCGGTGCCACCCTGCAGCCAGGAGAGCAGGGAGCGGGGAGCAGAGTAATGAAGAAGCAAAAGATGGTCAACCTGGGAGCCTGCTGGGGCTGGGAAAGCCCAGAGCTTCGTCCCTGTGCTGCAGGACAGGCAACGTGGTGGCACTGGGAAGTCCCTGCAGAGGCAGGGAAAGGCCATCGCAGCAGAGGTGGAGGGGACCTGGAAGACTGTCCCGGAGGACAGAGGAAGCTGGTTGGGGCTGTTCCACAGAGGATGGGGAAAGGCGGTCGGGCAGTGATGGACGCAAGCAGGAGAGGACACTCCAACTGGGCACAGGGAAATACTGCCCTGTAGGGACTGGTGGAGGCTGTCCTGGGGAGCTGAAGTGAACTGAGCAAGACGATCCGGGAGGGATGGAGGGGATGGGGTTGCCATTCTGGCGAGGGCTGAGCGGACTGACAGAGGCCATCCCGGGGGATTGGTGGTGCCCATCAGCGGAGGCTCCCGGGGGTCGCGGGCAGCGCGGGGCGCTCGCTCCCGGCTCCGCCACCGCCCCCTGCCGGCCATCCCCCCCAGCCCCGCCCGGCCCCGCCCGGCCCCGCCCACCGCCGTAAGTAGGCGGGGCGTGTGCCGATCCGCGCTCTCGGCCCCGCCCCCTGGCTGCTGATTGGGCGGGCGGCGCGCGGCGGGAGGGGGCGTGGCGGCGAGGGCACGGCGGCGGGGAGGCGCGGCCGCCATCTTGTGCGCCGGCGGAGCCCAGCGAGCCGCCCCAGCGCGGCCGCCCGACCCGCGCCGCTCCCGCCGCTCCCGCCGCAGCCAGCGCCGCCCGCTCCGCCCGGGGCGGCGGCGAACGGCGGAGGGAGGGCAAGGGGAAAGCTCGGTGCGGACCGGGGCCCCCCGCGGGCCCGGCGGTGGCCCCTCCTCCCTCCGCTCCGCGCGTCCCTCCCCGCGGGTTTGTGGCGCTGTGCCGGGGGAGGATGAACGGAGGATAAATGGTGCCCAAGGCGGACAGCGGCACCTTCCTCTTCCTCTTCCTCCTGGTGCTGAGCATCACCGAGCCGCTGCGGCCAGGTAGGGGCACGGCGGGGCCGGGGGTGCCGGGCCGTGCTTCCCCCGGGGGTGCGGGCCCGGGCGGCAGGGTGAGCCCGGGGCTCGGGCACAGCCCGGAGCGGGAGACGCAGCGCCCGGAGCCGGTACCGCCCGGGCAGCTCTGGCCTCTGCCGCCGCTTTGTGCGTTCACACAGAGCCGGGATGCGGCCGAGCGTCGATCCCCTGTGCCGCCTGCCTGCATTTACCCTGAGAGTCAGAGCAAAACGTTCGTGTCACAGTGTGAAAGCTTGGGTAGAAATCTACATGACCCTACGGGTGATGGGCGCTGAAAATGTGGTGGCTAAGTTTTCAGGTGCTTCTTACTTAGCTGCTTTTGTGTTGTGGGCCTTGGGTGCCAACACGGCCAGACAAAATGCTTGCTTTCAAAGTGCCATTTGATCCTGCCAGAAAGAGAAGAAAACCTGCTGCACCTGGTTCGTCTCCCTGTTGTGTTTGTGCTTCTGTTAGGGGAATAATGCAGTGATAGAGTTTGTGTGCTAGCTGCTAGGCATGGTGCTTAAAATCTCAAGATGATTAACTTTGGAGAAGTGGTTGGTGTTTGCGGGTAGAAAACTACAGCTTTTCCTGGTACGTCGCTCAGCTGGGGTTTCTTTTTGGCTGTTGAAGGCTCTTGGAGCTTGGCAAAGCCCTTGGGTGTCATGGGCAGCTCTTGCCAAAGAGCATCAGTAGCCAAAGCGTGAGGCTGCTTTGCAGGTTTGGAAATCGTCTTCCCATTGCACCAAGCCACTGTTCCTGGGTGATACATCCTCCTGGTAAATAGGAGAGTAAGAGCCACGGTGTGCTTTGAAACCCCCTTGTTCATTCTTTCTGAAATAACTTTTATGACCCAGACTAATAAAACATAACAGTATTAATGAACTGCATCTAAGTGAGTTCCCAGCAGAGCTGAAACACAATTGGGTCAGTGTAGGCAGAGTTACTGAAATAACTAACTTGGGTGTTGAAACGTTTCTGTGTCTGCCTTGTTTTGTTTTAGCTTGTTTTTTTGGCAGTGCAGTGTATATACAGGGCTTATAATATGCACTTAAGTAGCCAAAAAAACCCCATTGTGTTGGTAGTCTAGTATTATTACAGCTAGAGGCTTTTATGGCTGAGACGGTACTATGTAAAACTGATTTCAAGCAGCTCCTTTGTAGCTGGCACTCAGTGCTACAGGCTGCTGGGTTGCTGGGTGAAAAGGTTCAGCTTTTTCAGAGCTGTTTGTGTGCTTTTACAGGTGGGTAGACTTGACACTGAACTCTGTTGGTGTTGAGCATTGTAGCCTCCTAGAAACTAAAAAATGGCATTTTTCATATCGTGTCAGCACATTTGTCGCTCCAGTTTGATATTGAACCTCTGTCAGCAGCTGATGCTTGATGGATGAAGACAAGTTTTTCACGTAGATTTGCTTTGTTAAGATGAATGATATTTTTCCACTGGTGTTCTAATGTAGCTGCTTTAGAGATTTGTGGTGCTGTAGCCTCGCTGGCAGAAGTGTCCTTGTGAGCAAACCTTAACTCATCTGCTCAGGTTCTACACCACTGCCTCTGAAACTTGTAGTTAGAATTCCTCTGTGGCAGCTCCATAAGCATTCCATGCACTTTGCTCAAACCATATGTATTCCCGAACCTGAGGTGAAGTAATGCAACTGGATATAGTGTTGCAGCTGGAATTCCTTGCTGTATGAGGAGTTTCTGAGTTCCATTTGGAACACACTCATCCATCCTGTTTACGTGGTGGCTCCGGATGAGCGCGATGGCTGAGCTGTCCATGGTGATGCCTCTCACTCCTCCTCAGAGGAGAGCCCATCACTTCTGGGTGGCTTCACAGCTCCTTGCCAATGCCATTTGTTTTTTTTTCATTTGCTTCATTTCGTATCTTGAATCTGCTGTCTCAAACAAATCACCCATTTGATAGATTAAGAGCATATGGTTTGATCCTGAAGCATGAGGTGCAAGTAGGGAAAATCTGGTTTATGCAAGTACAGAGGACATACAGAACCAAATTTAATACTTCACTCAGTAGTGAAGAAGCCTCCCTAGTCTTCTTTGGGGAGAGACGTGGATTACCTCAGGAACAGAAGTGTATTTGGACTCAGAATTTATTTCCCAGGTGGTGTTTGTTTTACTTTCTACTCCTTTAAACCTGTGTGTTGTGGCAACTGTCTGGTTTAGGAAGGATGCCTGCAGCTTGCTTAGCTTAAAGCTCTACTTGGAGCTATCAGATGAGTGCTGCAGAGTGCTGGGAGGTTTTATGTACTCGGAGATGAATGTGTAGTCCCTTCACAATTCAGTCCCGGCGGATCAGGCATCTCTTTGTATTTCCATGTTAATTTGACACTAGCTTTGTATCCATGTTCTTGCTGTGCTCTTCAGACAAATAAAACCTTCTTTTAAGCCTCCTCGACTGTAGTATCTTTTCATGCAATCTGAAAGGCAGTGATTTTACATGGACCTATTTTTCCCTGCATTTAGGGTGAGGTGGGTTTTAGTAAATTAGGGAGAAATTAATTAGAATTTCTGGTTTTTTCCCTGTGTTTTTTCTGTCTTGGTTACATGAGTCTGTTTTGTGCTACTGCCATCACTAACAGCACAAGGTACTTTCAACATACTGTGACATTGGCCCCAGCTGTGCATACTTGGGTTCCTGAAGGCAAGTGTGGGCAGTTAGGTTTTTCTGAGCCTGTGGACTTGTAATGCTAATTTGGTGCCTTTGAGAATTGCCACTTGGATTTGGTTTTTTTTTTTGTCCCAGTGTTTTCATCTTTCCCATTCTGTTTTGAGCATAACCTGCTTGTTTTAACTAGTTGCCTGCTTTATAGTGCATTTTTGAAAGAGTCCTGTTGTTTCAAAGTAGGGCATTTCCCTGTGAGTTGTGTTACACATTGTGTTTGAAATCTGCTAATGAGAATTGAAGCTGAGTGTATCAAATTCTTCCGACTACATGGGTGCAGAGTGAGGGACTAACTTAGCATTTCCCTTAAACAGTTGCTGATTTTATTCTATCTGTAGTTTTTTGGGGATATTTACCACAGTAGGTTTTAATTTAATAATACCTTTTCCAGGACTGCTCAAACCCATCTGCTTCAGGTTATCTGACTAGCAGGCTGAGAGAGCTGATGTCTTTATGTGAGGAAACATTTCTCTGGTGTGTTAACTGAGTTGCAATAAGCTGTTCCTGTGCTAGCTTAGATTTTGCCTGAGTTTCTCAACCAGTGCATTTCTGTTAGTTGTTGGAAGAGCATCAGAGATATAAATTGTTGTGAATTCAGTTTTTCACAGTTTGAGAATATTTAAGAAGTTTCTGTTAACATCCCAATGCACCCTTGAGAAGCAGAGGTTTTGGTGTCTTTGTATAGCATTGGGAGCTTAAGCAGTCTGGGATGACCAAGCTGACATGTTTCAGAGTAGTATTTAGAGGATTAATTAAGATCATCATCGCTAAAGACAATAACATGTTTTCATATTTCCCTAACAAGATACTGCTGCATGCTGATGGAAAACACTTAAACATGGTCAGGCTTTATATTGGATTTTGTAATAGTGGTTTAGTACAGAGCCTTGTGAATGTAGGTCATCGGGCTTTCTTATTAGAGCATTTGCCAGGCAGCTAAAAGCCAATTGAGTTCTTGTTCTTGCAGCATTTTTTCTCCACTTCAAAGCCAGCTAGAGGAAGTAATTTTATTACCCAAGTTCTGTTTCAGAAAAACATTGCACAACGTACTTAATCTGCAGTGCTTAGAAAGACTTGCCAGTGCAAGTGGTCCGATTAAAACCCCACACTGCAGCTCACAGTTGGAACTTCCCATATGCTTTGGAGCTTGCTGGCAGCTGTGGTTATGCTCTTACAGGTGGAGTGTTGGTGTTTTGACACAATTCAGCTAGCAAGTCTATTTAAATTGCTAACTCTTTCTTGTCTTTTAGTCAAGAGTTTGTAGGTGTTATGTGCAAGGCAGAACTCATCAGAGTAGAGGTCTAAGCAAACCCACGATCAGCATAGTTTCAGGGTGATCCACTGGTGTGCTGTGACTGGATGGGTCTGCTTTTGTCCATTTGAAGTGTATTGATTTAATTCAAATGGAGACCCAAATGTATCTGTCATAAAATTTGCTCTGGCCAGTGTTCCTCTGCTCTGGAGAGACTTTGTTGGTAGGCAAATACAAACCCTTATTTTGCTCTTTGTTCACACTCTCCACCTTAGCGAGAGCTGTGGTGAGTGATATTTATTCAGGTTCATGTCGTTGTTAACTGCAGTTCCTGTCTGTGTATTTAGGTGAATTCCCAAGTGGAAGGTTCTAGGAGTGAGGGGTAGAAGGTTTTTTATCACACCTCCTCAGTTAATTTTGCTGAAAGTAGGGCTTGGCCTGTCTTGTAGTCTGGTATTTTTCCCCTCGTCCCCTTACTTCTTAATCTACTGGTTTTATGTTTTATTTTTGTTCTTGCTGTTACCTATCATTGAGTTCTTGTCCTGATGTTCCTTGCCCTGCTGTTTGCTGTTTTTACAGCTGCAGAGTGAGGCTGATGGATGCGAAAAAGCTTTTTTTGAGGCTGCTCTCAGAGTAGCAGAGAGACAAAGCAGAAGGTATCAGACCTTATTAGCAGGTCTGATACTTTAAGACTGGTAATTCCTGATGTTAATTATAAAGCATAATTTTTGAGGTGCAAGTGGATTTACTGCTAGCTGTGGCTACAAAGGAAAGAAGAAAGGAATCAGTAGGCAAGGCTGTTTGCATTGCTTTGGCTCTGAGAAGTAATAAACCAGAGTGGCATGTTGGGGGTTTGCAAACATGACTTCCATCGCCCTGCAGTAGGTTTGGGGGCAGAGGAAGGTGGGTCCAGAACAGCAGAAGTGGTAGAGAAGAGGGCACTGCTGCAGCCTCTCTCTGCAGCAGGAGGAGGCAGCTGTGCTTGTTTCTCAGTGTTTGAGGGGAAAGGCACAGCTAGACTGAAGAGAGAGGAATTTTAGATACTAAGTATGAAAGATGTAGAATCCCCTGGTGAATGTCAGAAAACCAGCCAAGACTTCAATGAATCGTTCTGTCCCCTGGAATTACCTTTGTTAGGTCTGGTTTTGATGTTGAATTTTAATGCAAGAGTAGTAGCTACCTCCATGGTCCATCTTTCAGTAATGCCTGGGTCTCTGGGGTTTCATGTGGTGATTTCTTGCAACTTTTATAAGTTCTTGTTTGATGCTATGAGGTGCATATGAATAAGTTATTTTGTGGTTAGCAGAACTTCCCATTGTGCTGTGCAGACCTGTCTGCCCCAAGTGGAGCTTCTGGTACCTGAAGGTTCTGGCTGGAGTAGAACCTAGAAGGAACTCCATGGAATCACTGCTCCTGCTCTTCAGGGCTTAATCCTTCCTGGCTTTCTGCTCTCTGGAAGGGTTTCTGTTCCATTTGGGATCCTTGCTTGTCAGGCTCACGTCTGCACTGCACTTCAGTGGTGGTTTTGTAGAGGATCCTGAGTCGAGGAGGAATCATGGATTGGTTGGTGAAGTCATTGATTTGGTGGTGCAGAACTCGAGCAACTGAGTTGCTTAAAAACATGAGTTTGGGATTAACCTTTAATCCATATTCCCTGAACTGTGAAATCCTCTGGCATCTTGTGGTTTCTTGTAAAACTTTACATTTATTCTTTGTTTTCAGGGGTTAGCCTGCTAATTCTGGGTTTGATGAACAGCATTTTAATGGTATTTGGAAATCCTAAGAAAATTATTATTAGTGTTTGCCTACCATTCAGATAATTTAGTAATACAGTTTTAAGTTTAATGGCAGTTGATAGTTGATTCACTATCTATAGCTAAACAAAATAACATTCAACTTCCTACTTAATTAAACTTAAAATTGGTTGATCCGACATTGTATTTAGCTTCTGTTCTATTTATTGATTATTGTGCTTGAGAATTGTCAGCCAGCTCAGTGGGTGGAAATGTACAAGTTGCTTTTGGTGGCTGCATAGAGTACTCTACTAATGAGATCTGGGAAAATCTTTGTGAAATGTTTGGAGTCTTGCAGGTGTGAGATTGAAGACTTAAGTAGAAGCATCATGTCCCCTCAATTCTGGCTGTAAGCAGGTTGGAGAGGTGATTCAAGGATGCTATAGTGCCCTTCTCTGTCTTTCTGAACAATAATGGAATTGAATGTAGTTTTTCTATTGATATGGCAGCTAAAAAATGGCAAAGGTCAAGTTTTGTGGCATAGTACCTGACACATGGGCATAATAGATGTTGAAGAGTGCTGGCAGTACTTGGGTTGTTAGAAAGTGTGGGGCATGAAAAAACTACTCTTAAAGGGTTACATGGCTTTTTACAAATGGGTTGGATCTGTATTTGCTGACTTTTGGGAGAACTATTAAACTTGGGAGTTCGGTATGTGGACTATCTCAGCAGGTATTTGTTTTGCTGAGGAAGAGGGGAGCACAGGATCTCCCCCGGTGTGGACAGACGTGGCTGTGGCTGGCATTGGCCACATTCCTGCCGCGTTCGGCTTCAGTGGAGCAGGGGAATGCTATTCAAAGCGTGAGCCATTTGCTCCAGTACACCACAGCCACTGCTCCAGCTCCTGTGCAAAGGATAAAACTGGCTTTCTGTATTTGAGGTCATAATATTTCTGTATATTGAATTTTTGCTCTTAAGTGTTCTAGGTGCTTGCTCATCGAGTCTTGCACAAGACGCGAAGAAAAAAAGTGAAACAGGAGCAAAAGCTTTTTTTAGTGTGACCTGCATTTGAATAGTGCTCAGGCACAGCTTTTCTGTCTCCCTGAATTGTTAGATTCTTGTTTAAGACCTTGAACTTTCTCAGGGCCCTGTGGAGAACTTCTTCCATGTTCGTTTGGGTTTGAAATTAAAAAATGTTTGTTTCTGGAGAGTGGAGCAGTTAAAAAAGAACTGATTTTATAGGTAGAACTTTGTCACCTTTTGGCTTTAAAGACTACTGCAATTTCTCATGTTCTAATTCAAATTCAAAGTGCATACTTAGCTTTAAATTGTGTATTTTCATTAGATTTGTTAGGGTTGCTCATGTGCTGAAAGTTTAAGGAATATGCTTAAATACTGCTGAATCGCATACTAAAAAAGAAAAAGATGAGATAGGAACTTTTTTTGTTTTCCTGCAGAGTAGGAACATGTGTTGTCTTGCTGAAAGCAAATGGGCTTGCTAAGTAATACTGCTGAAATCTGGCAATTCCTACTTTCAATTTAATGGTGGCTACAAATTAGCCTTGATTGCTCTGACAGTTCTTGAATTGCTGTTATCGTGTTTCATCTGGGTACTCTTCTTGTTGAAACGTGATCTAAAGAAAATACTAATTCAGTTCATGTAAAATTTTGGATTTGAATTTTTCCTCTGAGGAAAATGGGTCTCTGTAGAGTATTTGTTGGGTTTTAGTTGTTTGGTTGGGGTTTTTTGGTGGGTTTTTTGATTGTTTGTTTGTACACCTATAGTTTATTTGGTCAAAGGGAATACAGCTTCTTTCACTGGTGATTCTTAGTGAAAACTGTTTTGTATATGAACAAATACTGATCCAAATTGACTTGGTAGGATGTGTATTAATCCTGAGAATACAGGAAGAGGAGAGGAACCATCTCTCATGCCTAGATTTTTTTGGGGGTCGTTCTGGGTAGGCAGCTACCAGGTAATAGCTTTAGATACAGAAGTACTTTGAGCTGTAGTACCCAGGTAGCTGAATATTTGTGGTGTGTGTGTGATAATCCATCTGCCCTGACGTGGTATATGGATTGTAGGGAGAAAGCACTGTTGTTGATGGTGCCCTTTCCTGGACACAATTGATGACTTGCTGAGTAGATCACTGCTGATGTTGTTCTTAATGGACTTTCTCTCTGTTGCTGCATTTCTTGGGAGATTTAGTGTGTTGTGTGTGACTGTATTTAAATTCTGTATGAGGAATAGTGCTGTTTTCTTAGCACTATTTCCTGTGAGCATATTTTATAAGCAGTGGGGCTTAATGAAACCTGGACTCCAGCAGGCTTGTCTCTGTCCCTACTCTGCTGTAGTAGCCTTGCCTGACACTGATTTAATCAGGCTATATCTTGCCTGTGTCCCCTGTGCCTATCCACAATACATCCTCTGGCACTCCACATCTGGGAGTCCTGCAGGGTCTTGTGCAAGGGTTCAGTTACCCCAGCTCACCACTTCCCTCCGCTGCCAGCTGGGAAAGCACCCCGTGGTGGTGACAGTGTGACACACAGGTGTGCTGGTGGGCTGGCACCTGCTGAACAGTGCAAGCCACACGGGGGTTTCCTGCCCTCTGAAGCTCAAGAAGGTCACAATTTCCCTCCCTTGTGCAAGCTTTGGAAATCTTAGAACCATACCATATGCTGTATGTTCCTGATCTTGACTTTTCTCAAGCTTGCTTAAAATTATTTAGTGAATTTGTGAAGTGTGATTGGCACTTTGACTGATCAGCTTTCTTTAGGGAAAGGGTTAAAATTTTGATGCTGCACAGGTTTAAATCACTTGTCACTGTTGTACTAGAACACTGAAGTTCCACCTAAGGCTGTACAAAACACTCAAAGCCCTGAACAAGATTGTTAGTATAGAGGAACAGTAAGCTTTAATTTTGAGCCATATTAGAGACTTCTCAAGCACCCATGGCTTTGGTTTTGTTTGTACTGACTGCTCTTTGTGCCTGTGCTGTATTTTGCTTTTCCCTTCTGCCTCTTATTATCATAATATAACAGTTTCTTGTGGGGGGGAGAAGCGCAAGACTGTTGCTTAGCCTGGTATTCTCACTGCTATGAAAATAAACTGGTTTTCAGTCTGGAATGCTGCATTGCCTAATTCACAGTATTCTTTCAGCTTAGTTCAAGTAGCAAGTTTTGTTTTCTCTTTGGTTTTAGCAGTACTGGAGAATTGGGAAGTACTTTTCTTCTGTTTCATTCTTAGGAATAAGTGCCCACACTCATAAAGCTCAAAGTCTGTATTTTCTAATTCTTAAAAAATTAGAGCCAGGATTCCCATTCAGGAAGCTGTGATGTTGTTGCTTTGGCTGAATGCCATCTCTCTTGCCTGCCTTTGCTTTTTTATTTTCTGTAGTTATTTTGATTTCTCTTTCTCTTTTCCATCCTTCCTGGCCTTGAGTTTGCCCTCCGGACAAAGAGCAGACAATGAATTGCAGTGAATGACACTTGTGAGCAAGGAAAAACTGGGTCAGTTCCAAGCTTGTGCAGGGTGTAGGTATAATAAATATAGAATCATAGGATCATTTCAGTTGGAAAAGACCTTTGAGACTATCTAGTCCAACCAGTAACCCAGCACTGCCAAGTCCACCAGTAAAACTTGTTCATAAGTGCCACATCTACATTTCTTTTACACACCTCTAGGGATGGTGACTCCACCATTTCTCTGGGCAGCCTATTCCAATGCTTGACAACCCTTTTGGTGAAGAAATCTTTCCTAATATCCAATCTAAACCTCCTCTGGTACAATTTAAGGCCAATTCCTTTTGTCCTGTTGCTTGTTACTTGGGAGAAGAGGCCAACCTGCACATCACTACAACCTCTTTACAGGTAGCTATAGAGGGTGATAAAGTCTCCTCTGGCCTCAGCTGTCCAGAAAGTGTTTTGCTGAGTGAAGAGCACACCCTCTGAACTGTGAGCAGCAAGTTTTGCCAGGAGGATGCTGGTGTCAAAGATTTACTAAAATCTACTAGGTAAATGACATCCACAGCCTGTCCCTGGACCACTAAGTGGGTCACCTTGTCCTAGGAGATCAGGTTAGTCAAGCAGGACCTGCCTGTCACGATCCCACGCTGGCTGGGCCCGATCACCTGCTTGTGCTGTGCGTGCCATGCGGGAAGGATGACCTGCTCCGTAACCTTCCCTGGCACTGAGGTCAGCCTGACAAGCCTGAAGTTCCCCAGATGCACCTCATGACCCTTCTTATAGCTGGGTGTCATACTTGCTGATTTCCAGTCAGCTGGGACCAACTGAGTTAGCCAGGACTGCTGCTGAATGGTAGAAAATGGCTCAGTGAGCACTTCCACCAGCTCCCTCCGTATCCTTGGGTGGATCCCACCCAGCTCCATAGCTGTGTGTGTCTAAGTGGCCCTAGCAGGTCACTTAGCATCTCCTCTTGGATTGTGAGGGCTTTATTCTGCTCCCTGTCCCTGTCTGCCAGCTCTGGGGTGTGGGTACCTGGAGAACAAATATGAGGGAATGAGGGGAGAGTGAAGGTGAGGAAGGAGACTGCTGCTGTTTTTTAACTGTGCTGTAAAATCTTTTAAAATCTGTGGGGTGATCTAGCATAACTTACTATGACAACACTGAGTAGTACTGAATGTTGATGAGTGGTATTCATTAAGGATTTACGGTTTTCAGCTGGAATGCTGTCATAATTTTAATTACTTCATGAAGCAGCATTCTGAGGTGATGCAGAAAATGCCAATGCCTCTAACACATACTATTTATTTATTTTTGGAACTGATGCATTCCTATTAAATGGGATTATAACTTCAGAATCTCTAATTTTCAGGAGCTGGAATTAAATTTGAGGACAGATGTGGGCTGTGATTTTTCTGTGAACATATCATGTGGCCTTTTCGCCCCTTGCCAGGCTCTGTGCTATCAGGTGCTGTTGTGCTTTCATACTCTGCTGCACACACTCAGGCCATGATGAACCAAAGCTACACAACCTAAGGGTAGTTCCTAGACATGTTTTCAGTATCACAGGTGAATGGCCAAGTGTTTCATCTTCTGTGGAATTGAACATGAAAATAGAGTGCTCTGTTTTTCTCCAGCTTTTTAATTCTTCTGCAGGTTTTTGATTTTAGTTATTCTATAGGCTCTTAATTTGAAGAACAGTAAATAGAACCAGTTTTATTGAGAAACTGTAATGAACTATCTGTGAAGTGGATAATCGTTGGTGACACAGGAGCTTCACAAATAGTTCTCTTTTCTGGAAATAAGTTGGTGTTATAATCTGCTTTCCTCCTACTGTGACTTTTTTATAAAGTACTGTATGTATTTATTCTGCTACACTGAATGCAGCAGTGGGTGGTGTAATGATAAACTCAAAAATATGTCATGGTCATCAGATTCAACCAAGTGACACAAAGACCTGCTGGGAAATGAGTGGTTATTGAAAACCTCTCTGAGATCTGGAGCTGAGGGGAATAGCATTCAGGCATGGCTTTGCTTCCCTGAGAGCAGAGCCCTTGCATGGGATTGGGGTACCTCAAAGACAAGTTAAAGACAGGAAAACCTGTTCAAAGACTGTATCAGAGCATCCTCAGGTGCACTTCGTAGTGACCTTCTCTGTCCCCAAAAACTGTTCAGCAGCTGACTTTGGCCCCTGCGAGCAGAGGCAGGGCAGGATGGCCCTGCTCCTTGCAGGCTGGCAGATTTTCAGGAATTTTGTGAGAGATACACTGTACCTGCTCCAGTCAATTTCACCTGTGGACTTGGGAGACATCCAAGTTAGGAAAACTGCTTTTCAAGTACAGAGGACTACCTTAAGGACAGTTTTTTTACCTATTTGCTGAGGATTACATTATGATAACCATTGTGGTGTGGTTGTGTTGGAAGTATTAAGAGTGCATTAAAGTTTATGGTACTGCAGTAAATGCCAGTCTAGAGAAATACTGATTGTGTTATGCTTCCTCTTGAGCATAAATACTAGATACAGAGCAGTGTGTGTTTGTTTGGTGGTGGTGGGTGTGGTGTTCCTTTGGTTGTTTTGTTTCTGGTGCTTGTTTGTAGGCATTTGGTGAGCACTGGTAATCAGCAGAATCTCCAGGAGTGAAGGATTTAGGGAGTTGGGCTTCTTTCTTCCTGACAGGGGCTGGGATCTGATCATACTCATGCAGTGTAGCATGGCTCAGGTTATATAGAAGCAGTGATTTAGGAAAAAAAAATTTTCAATTTTAGTAAACTTACTCCTAAATGTGTTAAAATATGAAAGGATAGTACAACATGCAGGTACAGGTCTTAAGTTAAGTATGTAGGTTGAGTATTATAAAACATAAGAAAGACCTGTTGGACAAGTTAAAATCTGAATAAGAAGAGTTACTGGTCTAAGCACTTGTAGTTAGAGTTTTTGTTAATGCTTAATCAGCTTTTAATGGCTGTAATTGCCTCTTGAAATCTGAACAGAATATTCTCTTACAGGTTGGTTCATCTGGTTTGGGACAATGAGTGACTTACACTGAGAAGGCAGGAAGTATTTTTGTCTTGTTTTCCTTTGGTCTGTAAATAAAAATTATGCTAGAGGATCTACCAGGTCCAGCCTTGAGAAATGTGATCAAAATAAGCAAAGTAAATTTGAAGTACACACAAACCTGCCATTGTTCATTAAAAGCTTACATACAAAACCAAACCATGTACTTCAAGCTTATCTCTTCTAATACATGCATTTCAGAGTAATAGCTTACAATTGAAATAACATTAAATACTGGGTTTACATTTAATCAAATTTCCATTTCCATACAAATGAAGCTCAGCAGACAAGAACAATTAGTGTAGCAAATGAAAAATGACATTTCTTTGTATTAAAAACTGAAGTAGATTCAAATCTATACTGGCTGTGTAAACACTAAAATCTGGTGTGCATCTGTAGTCTTAGCTACTAAAGGACTGTCTTAATGTATCAGACTTTACTAACTGATGAATCCTTTAATAAAGACAAGTTCAGTAATTGCAGCCAGAAGAACCTAAACTTTCATAATCAGTGATTGCAGTCACTGAGTTTAATTTCTATATCAAAGCACTTTGCTGAATTGAGACTTACATTTTGGAGGCTTTAGTTCTAGCCTCTGGTTCCTCATCTGTACCTCTGAATTTGTGAATTGCTGTGATGTCAGGGTTTTTGTGCTGCTAGTGGTTTATATGTTAGAGTTAGGAACATAAGTAAGGGGAATGTTCTGTCAGGGATACATTTCTGCTTTAGGATCTAGTGCTCCTTTTTCCACCGGTTCCTGTAATGATAATCTTCAGTGTCCCGAAAATATAAGGTTGAAATTTAGGTTTTGAAAATTTTGATGTGTTCATCTAATGCTTTACAGTAGATGTTTATTACATGTGCCTGAGCTAGGGCCTCCATCGTTTTAATTGGATGTAGCATTTCTTCTGACTGAATTTCTTTTATATCTCGTCTTCAACTGAAGGAGGATAAATAACCCTGCTAAAATGGTATAAAAGTTGTCTCCTTTACCCAGCAGCTTATCTTTGCAGGAAATGTTTACAGCTGCTGGCTCTTGCCCATTGCCCTGAGCTGTTTCTGCCCCCAGCTGCTTCTCTCACCCCAGTGTGTGTGACCTGCTAACAGCCTTTCATGCCTCAGAGCTGTGACCCTGCTCACCAGTCGAGGCTTTCCTGATGCTGTGGAGGTGAAGATCCCAACTGTTTAAATGTTTTCTGTTAGAGCAAATATTTAAAAAGATAAACACGTTAGTAGATGTTCTGTCTTTGGTGGCAGACAACTATTATGAAGCCCCAGTTCCACATTAATGGATACTGCATTTGTATAGCTCTATTTCTGCTGAATTAGCTGGAGCATGCAATCTTTCTGGTTGCAAGGGGACTAATCAGAGCTGATCTGACTTAATGTGGACAGACAGTAGCTAATTTGACCTAAAGCTTGCTGTTTCAAAGCCAACTGATCACATTGATTTAGGAAACTGAACCAGCAAGGTGAACTTGTTTTGAGTCGACCCTTTGTCTCATGTGTCTGTTACAGGTTTGCTTTGGGATTGGAAGCTCTAAAATAAGATTTACTGTGTTGAAAAAGTAGTTTACATACTGGATATAGATCATCCCTACCTTTCTTTGAAATAAAACAATTGTTTTAAGAACCACTTATCCCTTATGTTTTGCATAAAAGGGAGAAGACTAATAAGAAATTAGTTGCAGTTTAGATGTGAGCAGGAGGCATCTTAGTCCAAATGAACTTAAAAAATTATGCAGAAAACACAAATTTCAAGTAGTGTAATGCCCAGGGCAGCACATTGACCAGTGTGCATCTGCCACAGGAAGGATGTGCTGCAGCTTCCCTGGCAGGAAAATGTTCTCAATTATACAGAGTACACGAGGTTGTTAAACCTGAAAGAGCTTCCTGGATCATTTTATAATGGCCAAAATCTGTTTGTTTTGTGAAACACGTGAAGCTGGCTGGAAATTTGAGCGAGCGTGTGTGTTTGTGTGTGTTTTATTCATCTATCATGAAGTCCTTCCTGTGGATAATGCTTCTTGTAAATGGGTTTTTTTCTGAGTACTTAGCAAAAAATCAGGAAATTAGCCTGCTGTACAGAAAATTCAAAAAGCTAGTTGACCCCTGTGTTGAAATACACGATGAGTTCTGTGAAACACCTGGCATTCAACATGCAGTGGGGAAAATCTTCAGAACAAAAGCTCTCTGTGAGCATGTAAGCAACCACCTTGAAAGACTAGGTTTTTCCTGTGTGAAACCTCAGTTTTTCTGTTAGTCAGAAATCTTGTTGGTTTTGCTGCTGGCTAATTTAGAAAAATATGTGACAGCTAAAGCAAATGAAGACCTGTTTCTGTGGCACTGTTTAAATTGATTTATAATCTTGTTTGTTATTTTTGGTTTGATGAAGTAAATTTTCAACTGTTTTGTAAGTTTTCTTTTAAATTTTGTATTAAAAGTCCACAACTAGCCTGGTCAAAACTTCTTTCAGATGAGTGACTTGTGGACAGCATATATGATCTAATAATGTGTCCCAGCAAGTTGGTATTGGATGTTTTTTGGCCTTCACTTGACAGTAAGTTTTATCTTGAGTTATGTATTAAGCTTGTAGAACTGATGGTCTGAACCTAATTTCATTTTTTTTTTCTCTTTTTATATCAAGTTAAGGAATTTCTTGCTTTCTGTATCCAATTTATAGTAGAGAGTCCAGGTGAACTGTTACCAGACAACACCCTGTTGTTACTTGTTAATATTTCTGACAGACATCCATTCAGGTACAGGTGTGCTGGTGAACCAACAGGTTGCTTGGGGTTTAGGGAATAAACACAGTGTCATCATGAAAGCATGAAACCAGCAGTCAGGACAGCTGGCTTCTTACAGGTTCATCTTGTCTGTAGCCTTTGGCAAACTCTTCAATTTTTCTGTACTTCATTGTTAATGTGGCAGAAGGATGCACATTGCTGAGGGTTAATGTAGAAGTGCTTTGAGACAGTGAAATGAAGAGACTATAATGACACCTCACTGCTTCAAGTGTTTTCATGTTCTCACACTGGCTGAACTTCATGATGTTTTGTAAGTTTATACTGTGTATAGTGCAAAAACTACAATTGCTGCTATTTTCAGTGTTTTGCTTCTCTCCCTTCTTCCCAGCAAGTGCCAGATGAACTTAATTGCTCAAAAATCAAACTTTAGTTTACTGAATTTCGTACTGTAGCATAGCAAGGACTGCATCTGATCCTTAAAAGAAAAAGAAGCCTTATGTTAGAATTCACATGTGAATCATAATACTGCTGATGTCACTAATCACATTGTATGTGAGCACTGGGGGAGGTTGCATTTCCACATTTTCACTTCCAGGCAGTTGTTGATGCCCTTGGCTTAATGTTGTCTTGTGCTTCTGCTCCAACAGCTGCTTGCTCTTAGCTGAACTTGTGCCATTACATATTTAATAATGATTTTGAAAATATGAAATATTTCTGCTTTTAACAGCTGGTGGAAGATACAGTTTTAGTGCTGTGAGGAAGTGATAATTTAAGATACTTTCTTCATCCTTTCTTGCTGTGAGTTACCATCAATAGCTATGAACTGTGAGGGATATCTGGCTTTAAGGACAGAAATGGCACTGGTATTTTTAAAATTCTTGCTGTTCTTCAAAAGGACTGGAAATATTATATGGGTGAACAAACAGCTTTTATTTACCACACTCCTGGAAAGTATGAAGTCTGACCACGTTCTAAGTGATTGCTTGCCTTCCAGGAAAGATGGATGGCCATGTTATGTTGTACCGTTCAGTGCTGCTCATACATCTTCCTGACTCCTGTCCTGCTGCTGTCAGTCTGACTTGCCTTTTCTGTAGTAGAGATGGGCTTGAGATGTTTTCATTTATCTGCTGTTTTAACTTAAAAATGGCCTACTGAAATGAAATGTTTGACAGGGTTGTGGAGACCAGCACATACCCTGTGCATCCTTGCCTCTCCCAAATATCTCTGTTCCTTGGCTAAGTATCTTACAGCTTCATGATAGACTTCCATCTATTTTTATGTCTGTATCTTACCTCTGATGGGTTGGGATGGCTCAGGAGGGCTTATTGACAGAGATTTTAATTTCACAGTATTTCTTTGTGTCACATTTCCCCCCTCTGCAGTAGAATTGCGTAGCAGTTCATGTTCCTTGGTCTGAAATAATTAGTGCATCTGACAGCATGATCTCCACTGGGAACAATGGTACAGCTGGTCTGAAAGGTGTTTTAATAGAAATGTTTTGTACTCTTCCATGGATCCACATTCTTCAGAGAGGAGTGTCTCTAACACAGGAAGTAATGACATTACAGCATGTAGCCGGCATTTTTCTAATGCCCATAATATTGAGATGGAGTCATCCTTTTATCTGAACCAGTCATATGTAATTGTACATAAAATAGTAATAGCATGTATGAAATTGCAGACAGACAAAAGCATTCTTGACTGTTTGTCCTGTGTGCACATTGGCATTCCTGGTGGATGCTGCCTGTGAAGCCAGAAGGCTGCAGAATAACTTTGTTCACAGGGTCTATGTGTGAATTCCATTGAAATCAAGCAGTAAAAGAAAAAAATCAAGTTTACTATATGCATTGAATTTTGCCATAGCTACAGGTGAATGCAATGGAAACCTGGAGCTGGGCTGAGGATAGTCTTTCATGTGTTAAAAGATCTACCACAGGCCCCAGTGTAAATTCTGTACTTGAAACTGCAGCAGCAGGACTTTCTAAGGAGCCTCCCACTGTGTCCTGACCTTGTGCAAAAGTGGTGAAAGAAGCTGCAATGATTTACCAAAGAGTTGGTGCTTTTCTGTGAATTTGAAATCTGAATGGTTTTAATTTCAGCTTGAGGTTTTGTGTTTGTTTGGTTTGGTGGTTTATGTGTTGTTGGGCTTTTTCCTCTAAGTTAAAGAGAGATTTAATTAACTCAGAGATAAGATTTGAAATTATTTAGCTTAAAGATAGATTTTACATTTTCTGTCTTGGTACACTGAGACAGTGAAGCTTTTCCCCCTTTTTTTTATTCCCACCCTGTTTTATTCCCTCTTCAGGCTAAATAAATTATTTCATATCTTGTTCTGAGGGTGAAATCATGACTGGTAATTTTTTTTTTCCCATTTTCCCTGTGCTCTGTTAGCTGTTTGGGCTGAGCAGAGCTCTAAATGGGTGAGAACACTCTTGCCGTGCTGTCAGGTCTGTTGTTGCCATCAGTAGTCTGGCAGGTCCGTGTGAGTTCTTAGCATCTTGTGACCTGAATGTTTGCTCCGAGTAGGTGGTTGCTAAGAGGATGTGCCTGCTTTTATTTTTCTAGAAGAGCAGGTCTGTGCTTTATAGAGATACCAGTAGTGGGACTGGATTTTAGTCTAACGCTGAATTAGACGCCTGTTATCAATATGTCTTACCAATTACTAGGTGTATGTGTAGAGCTTTTATTGAGAGTGCACAATGAGTGGGTTTATTACGTCCAGTCATGTTGTTTGAACACTTAAATGTGACCTCTGTCTTGATTTAGCTTAGACGTTTTTCAAGAAGTAACAACTGCAATTACAGTCTGCTCTTACATTGTAAACTGTGGATGAGAGAATGCATACCTGTATTTTAATTTCTCTTTTAGAGATTTCTTTCTGCAAAACAGGTGCCTTACTGGATCCTTTTAAAATCTGTGTGTTTTACTAAAAAACATTTTTTTTTTCTGTTTAAAAGGGTACTCATTCTCTACACATAAATTACCTGAGATGAAAGGAGCTCACTGAGAGGAAAATGTGCTAAATTTTTCCCAAACAATGGTTGGAAAGTTGACAACCACTGTCTAGAAGAAAGATGGACCACGATGGTCAGGTGCAAAAGTGAGCCTGTGGATGGTGATGGCACTGGCAGACCAGCTGTGAACAAGCTTAGAATTGTTCACTTGTGTAGACAGACCTT
Organism: Entomyzon cyanotis; assembly: GCA_024500445.1. Taxonomy (NCBI): domain Eukaryota; kingdom Metazoa; phylum Chordata; class Aves; order Passeriformes; family Meliphagidae; genus Entomyzon; species Entomyzon cyanotis. Next base: position 8,374,887 of record JAKEPQ010000852.1, read on the forward strand.
TTTCTTCCCTGCAAAATGTTTTGAGTGGCATAAAATGAAGCTGAGTTATTAGGTTCTGGCATTTGATAGATGGAATTGAAAGAAAAAAAGCTTTGAAAAAAGTTGTACTTTTTATAATGCTAATTAGGTGTGACAGTGTAATGATGGCAAGTAGGCAGTGAACTCACAGAAGCAGGAGCTACATGTTTGCAGATAATGACAGTTTCTAGTAAAGGATATGTTCACATGGAGAAATTCTACAAAAGAACTGAAGCTAGAAAGTGAAAACAGGTTAATGGATATAGATACTGTTTTACAAGTAGTTCTGTGAAATGTCTCTAAATCAGGCTGGACATTTGTGCAAGTCCAGTGAGTCCTGGCATACACAGTGATTAGAATGGAAATAGGATTCTGAGGTTGTTGCACAATGTAGCACTTAACTACCAAAACATATTTTTGTTGAACTTCGGTTCTGAGAAAATTGAGCAAGTACTCCTCAGTGCCCCACGAGAAGTAAATGAATAATGGTGTGGTAATAGCTGCTCACAGGGTGTTTTCAGAAAGGTTTTACCATGGATGTCTTGAGAGAATGATTTCCCAGACATTCCTGTCTATTGAAACCACAAACATACAGTTAAGAACGTGAAGTGATCTGAACTGAAGGAGTTTTTAACAGGCTGAATTAACCAGAGGTTTTGTCTGTTACGCTTCAGTGATCCATTACATGACAGATGATTAATATATGTATAAGCTTGCAAGAATAAATAACACTTCAAACAAAGCACGCTTTTTCCTTCCTTCCTAGAGCTCCGCTGCGCCCCAGCACAGTTTGCGTGTCGGAGTGGTAGCATCCAGTGCATCCCTTCCAATTGGCAGTGTGATGGATGGCCCACCTGCGAGGACGAGAGCGATGAAGTTGACTGTCCAGGTAAGGAAATCTAAGAAAGAGTGCTCAGCCCTGTGCCAGCTTACTTTGCAGCAGTACTTTGACTCTTTCAGATTGTTTGCTTATTTTTATTTGAAATTGGTGATTGTTTGGTAGAACGGTACCCATTGTTAACAAAGTTGGAGTTGGCTTCTCTTCACTTTGAGCAGCTAACTCCATGAAAAGTTTTTTGCTTGTCTGAATTATCTTCCGTTCTTACAGTCTGAGCAGGTATCCTGGAGATGAGGAGAGTTTGTGGTCTGAAAAGAGACTTTTCTGACAAGGGAAAATTCATGTTGCAATTAAACTGAAATGACACATAAGCCTGTGGTTAAATTTGGAATTACTGATTTGGTTGTATAGCACTCAGACAGTGCTGGGTGACATTGTTTGGACTTGGGTAGAGAGCTTGTTTTATCGCTCGCTGTTCTGATTATGCTTCTTGTGCTTAGTGGAGAACTTTGTTCTGCCAGACAAGCTGGTGTGTTTGCACTTCATAAGCTCCTATGACCATATGCTTCCAGGAGCCTGTTACCAGCAGTGGATCTCTGCTAAAGCTACTGGATACTGATCAGTGCTTAAAAACGAGCAAAGAAAAATTGTGAATAAATAACCACAATTTGTAACATTCTCATTTGTTCTTGAAAACAGTCCAGTTCAACTTTTTGTGTATCTTAAGAACAATGAAACAGGTATGTGAAAGCATGAATTCAACTGTGGCATAATTCAAAACTCTTTGTCTTTACAGTATGACTAGATTACATTCAAAAACTGTTTTAAGAAGTTCTTTGCCAGTGAACTACTTAATTTTCTTGGCAGAGAATCATGCAAGTTCTGTGGCATCATTATCACAGCATTCAGTTTGTCACCATCCTGAGTTCTCAGCTGTTTTAGAGGTGCTACCAAATAGTAACATTGATGTTTTATGGCAACAAACTATTCTAATTATTCATATTATCTAAAGGAATTTGAGAAGTAAATCTAACACTCAAACTTTGAAACTGTGCTATAGTTAGCCATCTCCCCTGTGTGTGCTACAGACAAAAAAGAATGTCAGTGCTCTTTCAAGAAAACTTTTGGTTAGTTTGCTTGTGTGAATTGGCAGCAAAGGGAGAAATGGTAGTTTCTTGTTACATTGAAAATTAAGCTGTGCCATTGACAGTCTGTTTAAGGATATTCTTTACAATGTGGATGTCCTAAAGAAAGATGCTTTTATAGCTGTGCTTTAATTCTTCCTTTTTAGCTAACTGGTTAAATGGGAAAAACTAGGGACCTAATGAAACTCTGGAGTCTGATGGAATTCAGTGGCTAGGGCAAGCCAGAGTCATGTTAATGTTTGGATTTACTCAAAAAGCACTGAAGACTTCACTTTTGGGAACATTTAAACTTCCACATTTGTAGAGAACTATTTTTATCCTCTCCTGTCTCCTGATGTATTAGTCAGCAATTTAAGTTGTTGCATGGAGTATGCACCAGGATGGTCTTGACTAAGGACTGGAGTTCCAAAGAAAGTTTGGTATATGGATAGGAGGAGGATTTTATGGAAGTAACATTTCTCAGTACATGGGCTCTGATGTTGTGTTTGGGGTGTAGGTATCACTGGACTGTCTGGCCTGACATGATGAGAAGAACTTGAAGTTTAAAGAAATGAAATGTGGGAGAGACTTGATTCACCACCATGTCTGTATGCAGGAAGAGAAGAATAACATATGTAAAGAATACCAGAGGGGGAAAATGCTGGACAGCATAGAGATGGAAAGTATGCCACTTGATGAGAGGAGTAATTAGTTAAGTAATTGGTGAAAAGGCTGTGCTCAGTAAAACAGCCAGAAAGAAAGCAGGTGTGGTGTTTGTGAAAGAGCTGAGATATTTGCGCAGTAATGCAAGGAGTGCAGCCAGCAAACCAGAGGAACAAGAACTACTAGTGTAGGATGTGAAAACTATTACACCTGTAACAAAAAACTTGGTGGGATTGCATGATGACCTGCAATGGGTGTTGAAGGGCATGTGTTACTCAGAGCTGTCAAGAATAAGGACAGGTTGGCCTGAAAATGCTGTGCTGGAGCATAAAGAGGAGTAGCATCAATGAAAGTGAACCTGGGGCCAGGTCAGTTTGGAAGAGCACAATGTGCTTATGCTGAGGCAAGCAAAATATGTGAGTCATAGGAGAGACTGTCTTGGGACATTGATTGGGGAGCTAATGCTACTAATAATAGTAACATAGTCATACTCATGAGTGGCAACTTTCTTCTTTGGCCACTGAATTAACAAGAAATGAAGTGGCATTAAATTTAGAAAATACCTTTGGATTAGATGATTCAGCTAAATGTAAACACTTTAATTAAAAGTTCTTACCTTCAATAAAGGCAGGCTGAACGCTAAAAGAGCTAGTTAGTGAAGCCACCCGGGCTTGTGAAACTCGGAGAATTAAAGTATCTTTAAATTAAAAGGCATGAAAACTCTCTGAAGCATGAAAAGAAAGCTTACAAGAAAGGGCCCTGAATCTGGTTGGGAAGCTTGTTAATCTTCAGCCTTTGAGCTACTAATGGCACACTCCAACATGAGCAACTCGGAAGAGATCAATGGCAGTGAATTAGGGTTTTGTGGTGGTGTTAAAAGTGTGTTTCAATGCCTACTTAGTCATGCTGGTGTTTTGAAAGGTTTATTACAAAGCTGTTGTGAGTTGTTTGCCACTGTCGGTTTAGTTCACCTTTTCTGGGCTTGATTTCATTTGTGTTAGTAACAAAGGTCCTATTAAAAGAAGAGGATCTGTAATTATTAAATTAGTTTGGTAATCATGTGTTGGCCGAAGTACCAGAGACTCTACAAATTCCAAGACTTTTTGTTTGAATAATTTCTTCTGGCATTTTTTTCATGACACAGTTAGGTAAGACATTAATTCATTGACAGTCTCAATAAGTGTATGAAATGCCTATTTTTCACTAGACCATGTATTTCTCTGAAGATTGTCATTATAGCTGTTTTAATTCTTACCCTCTCTTTTCACAATGACCATTTTCCTTTAAGACATGGAATTCCTTTCAGTCCCAAATTTGCCATGTGCAAATGTTCCCCCTGCCCTTCCCAGTAGGCACACACATTTCAGTGGAATCTGCAGCAGTGATTACCCTCAATTCATCTCTCTGATAGACTAAAACCAGTGGCTGTATGCTCTTGTGAGCATACTAAAAATTGCTGGGAGGGTTTATTATGTAGCATGTGCCTGTGACTTGCTTCTGCTTAAGCAGTGGAGCTTCGTGAATCTGTGGACTGTTCTGTGTCAACAGTAACTTGATCCTAAAAATAGTTTATCCCAAAGTGGTGTGTTCTATGAAATGGTAGAGACAGGCATTAATATCTTAAACAAGGACTTTTACAAATGGGAGTTTTTTATTTCTAATTGCCTTCTCTTATGTTTCTACAAAAGCAATCAAAGTAGAAATATAACTCTTTCACCTTTATAAAAGTTCTGTATTTAAACCCATAGGAGGGAAGGGATCTGCAGTTTACCTTTTACTGCTTATTGGATTTCCAGCTTTGCTTCTACCGGAATATCAGATCAGCTTCTGCAGATATCCTGCCTTCTTTGCAGGCCTTCTGGTCTAATTCATTTTCAGGAGGACAAGCAGAGCAGGGTTGTATAGCTCTGGCTGTTAACCTGTGTTTTCTTCCTAAACTGGAGACTTGATAGTTTTTTCTGTTGCCTATGAATGAGAATGGATGTCTTAAACTCAAGTGCCCTTCATAAATCCTATCCATATCAGTTCTACATCTTTCTTTCCCTTCTGATGAAGCAGCAGCTGCAGCAACCTGTTTTGAAGTGATCAAAAACAGCTTCGTGTTTTGTTTCACCAAGGGTATTTTGTGTAGTTGAAGTGACTCTTGACATTTGTATGCTTTTTAGTACATTTCCTTTTTACAAGCTAGGTATTAATGATAAAAACTTCTGAGTGTTTCCACACCTTTCCTGAGCCCTTGCTGAACTCCTATTTTTTTTTTACTCTACCTCATGGGGTTTAAATTATAAGCTGTTTTCTGTCAGTCCATTACCTTGAATAGCACTCAGCACAGCAGGATGCTGTTCTTGGTTGGCATTGATGTCCTAGCACAATGCAGTTGATAACAGCGTGGAGCTGCTTGATCTGAGAAGAATCACTCCTCTCTGGGAGCTTCTGAACTGTATTTCTGAATACTGAGGCACAAAACTGGACTTAATCTTGAAGTTTTCTCACCTCTCAAATTACCAGATGGAATTAGAAGTTATCTAAGCTTTTAGTTGGTAATATGCTGGGCAGAAAATTTGAAGCTTAGGGGACAAGGCAGCTTTTATGTAAATTTTGAGAATCTGTGTGTTTGAAAAGGAGCAACTGAATAAGATAGAGCAAAACCTGGTTGCTTCACAAGCAAGTTTGATTTTTGACATCATTTGACATAGTACATCCTTCCTTACGAAGAGCTTTGCTTGAGTGACTTGACCTCTGGGGCACAGAGGTTTCCCAAAAGGTAGTAAGAGCCATCAGCATGGCAAACTTCCATTCTGAATTGGTAGCTTTAAGTTTTAAACAGCTGAAAATAGCCGCAGAATCATCACTGTTGGACAACTTTGTTGATGTATAGTGCTATACTTAGACTGTAATTGTGCTGGAGTGAATTAGATAGCAACTGTAAATTGGAAGGAGCTGGGTGAATACTAATCATGGCTTGATCCATTTGGAAACAGATTGGAAGATGCTTGTGTTCACAACACTACAGTATTCAAAGGCTGAAAAAAAATAGTGCCCCATGAGTTTTCCCTTGAACCCATTTTTTCATTTTCTGCACCAACTAGCCAGCAAATGACATTTCTGGAGTAATTACATAAAGTCAGAGGAAACAGATGTGTATCTGTTTTGGCTAGTAAAAATACCACTGTTGCTGTTACTGCCTGTGCTTGTAGTATCTAGAAGAATAAAGATCTTGAAAAATAACTGATCTTCCAGAATTTGATAGCTTTCAGAATATTAAGTTATGCACATTAGCATTGAAAATTATGGGCTTTTCTTTGTGAAACACTCAAACATGGTTAGGTTCTGATCTTCTGATTTGTTATCTTAAAAAGAGTCCATGGCACACTAATTTATTTCTAGAGATAAAATTATTTGTATAAAGGAAGCAGGAATAGTAAAGTACATGGAAAATTCTTCCACAGAGTATTGTAAAAGTAAAATAGAAAACCACTCCAATTACACCTTTGCCACCAGAATCTGCAACAGCTTTTCATGGCAGTCAAGTGACTTAGAGGCTTGTTAGCATCTCGTTATTGCCCTGGAAAAAGTTGTCATCGTTGCTTTTCTTGGGAGACAGATATTCAGGTCAAATAGAAGCAATTTAATATTTGGAGAGCACCAGTTTATTAAGCAGCTGACAGCGTTGGGCTTGAAGAAGTGACTTGTGGTGGCTGCTTTGTGCCACTTCAGTCCTGGTTTCAGCAGCGAATCTGCTGACACGGGCAGATGCTGAGGAAGGAATGAGTTCTGTTTCCTGGGTGCAGATTGATGGAACTGTTCTTTGTATGGGAGCTGTGTAGCTATTTTTCAAAGCATCTGGCATAAATTTAAGATGTTAGCCTGTGTAACCCTTCCTTAACCTTGCATGTTAAAACCTGTGAACTTTTGTTTTATTCCTAGGGGAGATAAATTGTTAAGTCCTCGTGGGCGTTCTGTTTAGCTGCAGAGGGTCAGCCATATGGTGCTGCATCTGCTCTCACTTCTGAAAGGGAGCTGATTCTTCATGTGTTTGGTTCTGACTGGTTCTTTGGGTTTAGCTGTTACCATTTTATGCCATGGGAAAATAGAGCTCCCCGTGCTGAGCTCAGTAGAATTTGATAAAGCATTCTACATTAGTTACTGTTATTTTTAAAGTCCTGCTATAACTGAAGATTTGCTTTTTTAGTGTCTCAGTATCACTCTGAAAATCATAGTGTAAATACTGCTACTGAACCATTAGGATTAAAACCAGATTCTAAAACTAAAAATAGATTAGCCTTTAAAGTAATAAAAAATCAGTAATCTTCACTGCTAAATTATTTTACCATTTTGTGTCCTCTGAAATGTACATGGACTGAATTTCTTGGCACTGACTTCCTGCCTGTGATAGATAGCATATTCTAATATTGAACACTGGAATTACTGCTTTATTCCTGTAAGGCCATGCGAGTCTATTATGCACAGCCGTTCCTTAATGGGTGATCTCTGTAGACATGTAATTCCTAGGATAACGTGATAATTAAATAGCCCTTGCTTATCCCATTAACCCAGGGCAAACTCAGTATGCTAGAGCCAGATGAATGCAAAGCAACTCTGCTGTTCTGGGCTCCAGCTAGGGATTTTTTTTTGCTCATCAGTGCTGACATTTGTTCCAAGGAGTGCAGTGTTTGATGTTAGGTCTTGTGGAGGTCTTTCCCCCAGGTAATGCGCTGAACAGCCTCCAACTCAGGGTTTAAATGACCATGGAATTGCTGTGGACCTCCTGCTTTCTAAAGATAGTCAGAAAAGAGAAAGTTTTATTGGCATGGTTTCGTATGTATTTCAAACAGATGTAGTTAAACCTGTTGAAGACAACGATGTAGCTTCTCTATTTGGGATCATGACTGGTTTATTTGGTTTAGCGAGGCTAAATAGAGCTAATCAGCTTTAAAGGAAAATAAGTAGATTTTTTTTTTTTAATGGAAATGAATGTCTGTATAGCTCTGTGCTGGTTAAACTCTATTACCTTCAATAACATCTAGTAGTATTAAGTAACATATAGATATTTCTAATGCTCACATTCTTGGGTTCTTAATTTTTCTGTTTTTAAGGTTAATCCCTTATTGCCACATTAATCTTTCTCGGTGCTCATCTCTGTCTTTCTCACAGGTTTCTCCCCACCACTGTGCCAGCCTTCTGCTTAGGAACCTGCTAGTTTTGCTGGCTGTGGCCCACCCTGCAGTGCCTCCACCTGAACTGGGTGTTTCTTATTTACTCCTGGCACACACGTGGAGCTCTCCAGTCCATTGAATAACATCTTACTCCATGTTCTTCCTAACTTATTGAATCCAGTTGTCATGTACACCTGTTAGCCCTGACATTGAGATGAGGGGATGTGTGGGTTTATTTCAGAAGTTGTGAACTAACATTTCCTTTAGAACATTGAGAGGGAATAAAAAAGCCTTGTTCTTCTGGCTGAAGATTTGTCTCCTTTCCTGGTTTTAATTACACCCTACATCTCAGAGAATGTGTTGGAAAATGTATTGGAGGAGTTGTCTTATGTCCTTGAATACACAGCTGAGGAACAAAGCAGCTGGAGAGTGGGTAGTTCTGTAAACAGGAACAGATAAAATGCACCAGGGATGATGCATTTGCTGCAGCAGTTGAAATGATGAGCAGCAAGTCCTGTGTACAATTGCAGGCTGGTTAGAATCTGCCAAAATATTTAGTTCACTCTACACAACTCGTGTAATGGCTTGTTGGTTCTTTTCAACTGAAGGTATTTCAGTTACCTGCTGTGTAAAATGGCCAAGCTGTGATTGCAGGGCCTGCCATCTTGGTTTACCTGATTGTGTCATGTGTCACATATGTCTTGAATCAAAACCCAGAGAAAATTTAATAAAATGCAATCTACCTTAGATTGCATCTTTCACCAGTACTGACTATTCCTTCTGGTCCCCAGGCTTGACAGAGAATGTGGACTCGAGGCACAATCGCTTCCACACCGTCAACGTGGCACAGCCTGTCCGATTTAGCAGTAAGTTGCAGACTGGGAAATCTGGGCCATCGTTCTGCTAATTAATTTAGAAATCTAGGCTATTTTTTAAATGGAAAAGTAATAGTCTTTTCTCTTGCATAGCTTTTTGACCAAACTTTGACATGCAGTGCTATTTCAGGTGTTCATTAATTTCTTTATGTATGTCCTACTATATCACATGGTTTATATAGCAGACCAGTGCATGCAAAGAATGCTACTTCCCAGTTAATCCTGTTTTTGTGAAGACTGAGTTGCAATTTTCTGTTATAACTCATTGCAGTTAGAGAAAACTGAATCAAGAGGCTTGAGAGCAGAACTGTGAATTGCAATGAACAGAAAAGAGTTTCTGAGTTTTAAGTTTCTTAGGTAATGCAAAATTAATAGTGCAGGTGCAAGTGCTAAAATCAAATTTCTCATCTGTTTTAAATGTCATCCTCCTGTGCTGTGCTTCTCTCTATTAGTCACCCATCAACTCCAAGAATGTCAGTCAAAAGCCCATGGGCCTGTTATATCCAGAAATGCCTCAAGGCTTTTGTTTCAGGTTCCCTCAGTTGAGTTAATTGAGAGTAAGCAGAGACAGCAGTTCACACCATCACCTTCTTACTTCCTAAAGATCTGCCTTACAGTGATGTTTTTCCAAAGCAACCAAGAATTTCCCCAGAACTCCTATATTCTTTAATGATTTCCTCTGGGAGTAGGATTATGTGAATACTATTGAGACTGTAAGAGTAGGTTGAAAACTTCGTAGCAAGTTGGATGTATTGCTAACCATCTAATAGAAGGACACAGTCATTAAATTGGCCACCTCTAGGGTTTTTGTGCTGCTTGTTTTTACTTGGACTGATCAAATTTATTGGTTTTATAAAGATGTGCAGGGAAATATCTTCTACAGTAGATGGTTAGTCTTCATTAAAGACTTCAAAGACTGTGACAGCATGATGGAACTTTACTAGGAGCTTCGTCTTTTCAAAAACATATTAAAAAACCCAACATTTATCAGAAGCTGTAGTAAAGTCTTCAGGGATCTGTAACGTGTGCACATCCTCCTGCGGAGGTGAAGTCTACACGTCCCAGTGATTATTGATTAGGATGCATTATCTTAAAGATCCTAATGTGGGGGGAATGGTTTCCCTTCTATTCTTCATGTTTCCTAGGAAAGTGCCCAACAGGATGGCACCACTATGAGGTGACAGCCAGCTGTTACAGGGTGTATTTAAATGGAGAGAACTACTGGGACGCTGTGCAGACATGTCAGCGGGTGAACGGATCCCTGGCCACCTTCACTGTAGACCAGGAGCTGAGGTTCATCCTGGCACAGGAGTGGGACTTGGAAGAAAACACATTCGTAAGGTCAGACCAGCGTGGGTGAGTAGGAAGGAAAGGATAAAGATCTCGTGTTGCATGGGAATGGTTTCTGTGTGGTACAAATGCTGGGTGTTCAGTGTGTGTGGAAAATCTAATGGTAAAATTGACATCAGGTTAATAACCCAATATGAACATGCTGGTTGACTGTTTGGCAGTGGCCCATCTGTAGTTTATGTTTTAATTAACATTAACAGATAATTCAGCAGAGTCTTTTTATCTTCAGGTTGTCTTAGCAATGTACAGGTATTCTTGAACTATATCAGGGAAGGTGAATTTAACAATAACTTGCTGCAGCGTTACCTTTTACAGAAATAATTATTTAAATTTTTCAGCAGGGTTTTCATTTCCATCAGGTAGCTCTAACAAAGACTGCAGCTTTGAGGTAGGAATGAAGTAAAAATGCACTTTGAGTTGCAACAGCTATGTCTGGGTGGCTTTAGATATTTCATTCTGTTAGTTTACAATAAACAATTCCTTCTTTTTCTGCCTGTGGGTTTTTTGTCAGACTCGTGGGTTGCCATGACCGATCACCAGGAGTGGCTCAGTAATGGTATATTTCTGTCTCTGGAGAGTTAGATGGTTTGATCCAGAACAGTCTGACCTAAGTTATGTTTAGAAGTACTTGACTTCTGGATGCTGCTGTGATTTTTTTGGTTTGAGATACTGAAGTTGCTGCTGTGACAACAGAATTACTACATAATGCTTATTATGAGTAGAAATAAAAGACACAGTCAGTTATCATTTGTAAACATAGAAAACTACCAAGTATTTTATCAAGTATTTTCCTCTATTTCTCAGCTGTAGTCTCTCTACATTACCAATGTATGGGCCGGAAAGATAAGGAAAGAAGTCACCAAAATGTTTTGAAAATCAGCTTTTACCTATAAAGACATTGGAAGCTTCTCTGTAATTTAATTTGTTATACTATGTTTTTGTCTGTATCTTTAGAATAAAACTTAATTTGTTTTGTAGGTTCTGGGTGGGATATCAATATGTGATCACCAATCGAAATTACTCTCTGGAAGGTCACTGGGAAGTAGCTTATAAAGGTAGGTCTCTCAAATTACTGCTTCGTTCAGTGCCCCTGGAAACTGTATTAAAGCGTGATTATGGTTTGCAAGGACAACATGACTGCTTTCAGTGGTAGTGGTGAAATAGTGTAGGGGAATTCAGCTTTACAGTGTGGGAGTGGAGGAGTTTAATACTTGACACATGTCTTCTTTTAAAGTTTAAGAAGTTTCATGTTTTTCACATTGATGTGGAAAGAACGTGTTTCATTTTATTTGGGCTTTCCCCTTGATTAAGGTGAGAGAAAGGAAACTTCTGTGTAATTTCTCACTCTTTGTGGTGAATGTTTAGATGAACTACTCATTCCTGGTTCTAGTATTTGCAGACTAGTGTAGTGTGTTTGGAGGTTTTAACTTTTTAAAAATCGGTAGAATTTTACATATATTAAAAAACCCACTTGAATTTTGCAGAATTTACCCAGATTTTTTTCTTTTTAAAGTGTTTTAGGTAGTTTACTTAAACCACGTCAAAATTTGCATAATCCCAGAAATATATCCCATTTTATATGAAAAACTGAACATTAATTTGCTGGGCATCACTGGCTCAGCCCTTTCAATTGCAAAACAAGCAGCTCCCTCTGCTGAAAATGCAGAGTTGTGTGTCTACACCTTTTAATTTTAACTAATTCAGTTGAGGAATTAGTTTAAAGCTATAATATGAACTCTTATGTGTAGAGTTGTGTGTCTAATTGCTGTACCAGTTTAGGTAATGGAAATTTTAAAACAAAGAGCTTTTTAAATGCCAGTACTGTGAATTCAGTGCAGCATTTGAAAACTAATCTGAATAGTTTTTTCTCATACACAATTTTTGGTATCCATGGAGAATCTGGAAGGAAAACTTTCCTTTAGGTACAGATACATGATTATGATCAGAATTTTCTAAACAGTTGGGTCTTGAAAAATACTTCCTTTGACACATGAATGCAAAGATTCTCCTTAAAAGGGCCTTTCTTCCCTCTTTGAAAAGCTGACTGCACTGCCATCTGCTGACAGAGTGGTCACAACAGAGGCATGAATTACAGAAAAATCATCACGACTTTATCATTAGTTTTATTTCATTTGATGCATTATATGAATTTCAACCTTCTCAATACCATATGACCTTTTGATTTCAAACTTTGGATTTACTAAAGAGATGCCTCTATGAAATAAAGTACATAGTAACATTCAGTAGTTTGTGAAAAACTTTCCTTAGCCTTGTATTGAGGCAGACTCTGAATTATTAATACCTGTTTGAAAGGTGATTTAGGGTTCTATAGCTTGAAAATTTAAATTTATTATTGTGATGTGTGGAATGTAAGCCCTCCAAAAAATGTCCTGAATGCCATTTGCACTGTGTGGAGCCCATCATGATACTGTTTCATGAGTTGGAAGGCCCAAACAGGAGATGCCCCAGTGCATCCCCCCAGCTGTGGGAGCAGCTCTGTGGGGGATGCAGGAATGGATGCACATCTTTGGAAGCACTAGTGGGTGCATGGAGTGCCAGGCACAAGATTGCTGTGTGGGTTCTTCTCCACTGGTAGCAAGTGTGACCAAACTCAATGTGGTTTGAGGAGGTGTAAAACTATTGTCAGGCAAACCCCATGGGGCTCTGTGAAGCAGCACTTGTGAAGATGTTGGAGTATCACTTCTGGTTCAGAGTGACAGAATTACCCAGTACTTTGAAAGCAGCAGCCTCTTTTCTGTGTGAGTCACCCCTTCCTTCCCAGCTGTTTGCCTTCCCCCAGAGCAGTGTTGCTAATGGAAGCTGAAGCTGGAGGACTCTTTGTGTTGGAGTGCATGAAATGAGTGAATGTTACAAAGCCTGTGTAAAGCTTTGCATACCCACAGGCTGCTTATGCCACTGTCTCTTGTTCCAGGCTCTTCAGAAGTGTTTTTACCCCCTGACCCTATCTTTAGTACGGCTATGTCTGAAAAGGAAAACGTTCTTTGTGCCCAGCTCCAGTATTTCCATTTTCCTTCCCTCCGGCACCATGGTGTACACAGCTGGTATGCTGAAAACTGCTATGAGAAATCTTCATTCCTCTGCAAAAGGAGTAAGTTAGTTTCAGTTCAGTGTTAACAGTGTTGTGTGTGTAAATATGCATATAACAAATATCTGGAAATTGTTTCATTACCCTTTTTAATTTTTGCCCAGTGAATTTAAAAAAAAAAAGAGGGTGGAGTTACATTTCTGCTTAGTTTTAATAAATAAGAGCATCATGATATGTGGCTGTCACACAGTAGAGTTTCACAAAAAAATCATTAGGCAGCAGTATCAGCCCCAAAATATACGTTAAAAAAAGTTTGTTTTTTAAAAAAGAAATTTCAGCTTAGTAGTAAACATCACTCTTGACTTATTAATTTCACATTAAAATGAGAAAACATTTATTTCTGGTTTGAGTATAGCAAATTCTATGAAGTTCTTTCCAGCCAATTATTAGAGCTAGAAGGAAAAGGACAAGTGGAGCTCACTTAAACATTACCTGATCTAGATGGTGCTTCTTTGCAAGGAGAATAGTTGTTTAATTTGAGGGTATAAAGGGAACAACTGATTCCCAGGGAGGTTGTGCAGCCTCTGTCCTCAGAGGTTTTTATGGCCAGATTAGATAAAACCCTGAGCAATTCATTGGGACATCATGGCTGACCCTGCTTTGATCAGAGACTGAGCTGGAGACATCCTTAGGTCTCTTGCAGTCTTAACTTCCCTGTGGGCGCTGCCAGCTGAGCTGTGCACAGGATGGAGGGGACAGGCCATCCTCCCTGAGCAGGCAAGTCCCAGCACTGTTTTCTCTCTCTGTTTTTGCCACCTGCCTTTAGGTCAGTGGGCAAAAGGCAGCTAAGCTTCCCCTGCTGGGCAGTAATTAAGGTACTGCTAGGAAGTACTAATGCCTGACTTCCTTTTTTGTGCCTGGCCTGTTAAAAGGTTTGGTCTAGAAAAGATCCAGCTTTTCCTAATACCAGGAAAGAGGAAGGGAGCTGCAGTAGGCTTTGGCAGTGATGCTTAAACTTCTTAGACCTCCTGCTTTCCTCTGTCTTGGAGAGGATGCCTGAAAGTGTGTCAGTTCCATTAAATACCTAAAACTCATCTTGCTAACTTGGAGCTGAAAATCATCCCTGTGTCTCTGGAGACTATGCATTATCTTCTCCACTCCCTGGAGATCCCTTTTCAAAGTTCTTTGATGTGAAGGCCTGGATTTTAACTGGTGGTCTGCTTGTGTTTACAAATCACTTAATGCAACAGAGTAAGCTGGATTCCATCGATATTGATGTGCCTTTCTGTTCTAGGCCAGACCTGTGTTGATATCAAAGACAACATTGTTGATGAAGGCTACTATTTCACCCCCAAAGGGAATGATCCCTGTTTGAGCTGCACGTGTCACAACGGTGAACCTGAGATGTGTGTGGCTGCTCTGTGTGAACGGCCCCAGGGCTGCCAGCAGTATCGCAAGGACCCCAAGGAGTGCTGCAAATTTACCTGTTTAGACCCAGGTAAGACTTGAGTGCTACAGTTTTAAAAATTAATTGAGTGCTCAACTTGGATATCTTTGGGTATAGCTTTGTTTGAAACAGCACATCCCTGCGGTGCCTCTAGGTTCCTGGGTACAACTGCCCTGTGGGGAAAGGTCTCAAATCATGGGAAAAGAAACACCTCAGGCTGTGGCTGGTGAAAATTAGTTATCCCTGATGCTGCTTAGAAAGGAGAGGCAGTAGCTTATTTTCAGTTTGGAGAGGGACAATACTGTGAGTTTTTGTAGAGCATCTGGTACATTTCCTTTGTCATGTGTAGTTGTAATGAAAACAAAACACTTTTCTCTTGAGCATTAATTAAGTGTATTTTTCTGATCACGAGCATATTTATGGAAGTGTGTGGAAGTTTGCTTGCAGGGATCATGTGGGAAGCAGAGTTTGTTGATTATGTGGAGTTTCAGTAATAATCAGGACCTACAGCCTTGGTTATTTGATTTGGCATGTCAGTGCAGGTTTTTGTTTTGGATCAATAAAGTTGACTCGGAACTGTTTGTCAGTCACTGTTTAGGGGGTATTTTGGGGGGTATTTTTCTGTACGGAGTCTTGTGAAAAGCAATGTTGCTTACTTGGAGTTTACTGTGAGGGTGGTCAGATACTGGAGCAGACCGTTTGTGCGATCTCCTTCTGTGGGGATATTCAGCATCTGATAAGACTCTGTGCTGCACAACCTGCTCTAGCTGATGCTGCTTGAATAGAGGTTGGACTAGGTCATCTCAGGATGTTCCTTTTAACCTCAGCCGTTCTGTGGTGCTGGGGTTTTTTGGTATTTTAAAAGAACCTAGTCTTATCTGAGTGCATTAAGAAACTATTGTTCTGAACTCCTGTGGAAAACATAGGTCAGCTCTTCCCATCAGAGGCTTCTATTTCAATCTGTTACAGGTAAAGGGGTGCTTATTGACTCTCAAATTTGCAGTCTTACTGGTCTTAACTAGAGAAGTTAATCATTAAAGGCCACTGTCTCTGCTTGTGTCCCATTTGTTCTGAGGGTTAAGCTTAACAGATGTTCACAGCTAGTGCAGCAGGTCTGTCGGTGGAAGAGTGGAGAAAAAGCAGGAGTCTTCCTCCCACTCTTATCAGCTGAGTTAAGACTTAGGCTTCACTTTTTTTGTCTTCAGGAACAGTGTCAGCAAAGCATCATCCAGCAGACAGGATAAGATGACCTGGGATAACCTCGTGTCGTGTTCTTTAATCCTTGCTTATTGCTGTGGGTCTTAACTATTTCATGAATACTGATTTGAAGAGTGTATTTTACCACATCCTCTCTCATCCTTAAGCTCTTCTGTACTGATGCTAAATGAGACTGTTTCATTATACTCTTGCTTGAAGTGTTCTGGTGGTTTTTTTGAGTAACTTAGTTTTTGAGAGTGGAATTAACAAGCAGTCATCCAACTTCTTTCATGATGAAGTTACTTCAGCTAGTGAGAAACACTGAAATTTTTCAATTAAACATTTCAGTTTTCCTTCTGGGTGGTTACAAATGACTATTCCAAATGACAAAAATTAATGAATTACGTTCTTTAATCAGCATGTATTTATCTCTGTCCAATTCTGTCATGTATCTTCCCTAAGCTCTGTTTCAAAGGAAAGGAAACAGTTTACTAATCAAGAGTAAGTAAATTAATCACCCAGGGAGAGACCTGGGGGAAATAAATCCTGCTGTTGGGTTGGCAGGTAATCAGCTCTTGCAGTGTGAGTGGGTGAGCAATGATTACAAGTGGTAACAAGTATTACCCAAGGACTTGGTAGTAGGGGGATTTTTCAGTGGTGGGAGTAAGCTGAGCAATCACAGCTATTCTCTCTTAAAAGATGTTTCTCCTCATTTAGTGAAAGATAAATAGCAGAGGAATATTTTGAAACCAAGGTAGTCTGTCTATTGCTGCTCCATAGTTGTGGTAGAAAATAATTTTTCTGTTATGGCTCTTGTTTAGACAGACCTGCAACTGTGAAAAGGTAGTAGAAGTAATAAAATACTTTGGAAGAACTGATGTGCAGAAGGTTTTTTTGGGACTAAACTGGTCCAGTTACAGGTGTCTCTGGTGGTCTCAATCCCACCCTATAGTCCATGCCCGCTTCCTGACACTCATTCTTGCACCTGCACTGTATTGTGATGTGGTTCTTTCTCACAGAAAAGTGCTGCCCTATCTCCACTTTTCCCCGCTTCTCCAGCCAAATCTTGTTCTTTCTCACGGCATGTTAATAGCAATAGTCCTTGGTTATTACCAACAATTGTCTATTATTACTAACAGTCCTTGGTTGGCTCCACAGCCACCTGGTTATCGGTGTTTGAGACATGCACATGAGCCCCTTATCTGGGAATTGAGAGATCAAAAGGATCTCACTTTGGACTGCTGTTTATAGGGTTGCAAGAGAATGGGCTTTAATCATAGTAATTTTCCATCCTGGCTGCAGTTTGAGTGGGTAGCTTTTCTTGAAGGTTCAATAACAAGAATATCACTCCACTTGGGTTGTTATTCAGTCAAGAAAAATAAGTTTCCAAGGCTGTTCATTAAAAAACAGGTGTTCATTAGACACCTGTTAGTTCCTGGGAACAGACAGTATTTCTGATAAGCTCGAGAGGGCTTAGTCCAAGTGCAGTTCATCAAGGCTGGGGTCTAATGAGCATTTCTCAGATCATAGTGCAGACTACAGAGGGGGAATGCACCACCATAATCCATCCCACGACTAAAGTCAGCTTCTCTGTGCCTCTACACCTATGTGTATATTTTACAAAAGTCACTTGAGCATTACTGACAGCCTTGAATAATCTACAGTGATCATGGAGTCGGCATTGCCATAAGATGGAGGAGGAACAGGGGCAGGTCTGTGGTGTTTAGGAGGGTGTGCTGGTTGGGAGGTGTGTGACTGCATCACTTGAGGCTCTGTCAGCGATAGTTGTTAAAAGCTTTGACAGCACCCAGTCCTTTGTGCTGCACAGCCGGATCTGAGAGGGTGTAATGTTCAAGCTCTATGCATAGTGCTCTATTAAATGAATTTCTTGTTGCCAAGAAAGTGTTACGTAATTAATGCCAGCCTGTTAGCCATGTACTGGAACGATATAAATTAGGTGGATTTTTCTGTTACTAGCATGTGTAGCAAACTCATACTTAAAATTTTTGTGAGGCTTTCAGCCTTCTTTAATAAGGAATCTTTGTTAAAACTTCAGTTGCTGTTAGTGAAAGGAAAAGTGTGGAGGGAGCTCTTGGAACTGGAGTGGATGTGGGAAGGGAGAGGTGGCCAGGATGTGGCTAATTCCTCTGGGAAGTGTGGTGGCTCTGTAGTGACTGGGAGGAGGGGCTATACCTGATAGTGCTTGTGTCCTGACTCTTCAGTTCCTTAGTAATAATTGCCATGTTCCTGTCACTTAGTGGTGCTAACCAATGTACTGGTGACATGTGCTATTTAGGTGACCACATCTTGGTGACAATGACAATGTTCAGAGATTTTGTTATTGGAAATGTAAGGGTTAAGATGTCCAGAAGTTAGGTGGTATATAGGTATGCCAATTCTCAAGCCTTTTCCTCTTTAGTATAGCATCATCAGCCATGGCAGGGGAAAAAGTGGGTGTGCAAAATGCCACATTGACCTTTCCTTTTTCCAATTTTCAGAGGCCCGAAGCCTTCAGCATTTTTTCCCTTTTTCCTGAGGAAGATATTCTTAGAAACTTCCAGATCTTCTTGCAGTAAAAAGATAAATCACCTGATGATTCATGATTTTCTTTTATATTTGAAATACGGAGAAGTGTTAAACCAGGCTAATGAATCTCCACTCTGCATTTATCTCTCCGTTACTGACAGAAGAACATCAAGAAAAACGAGTCCTGAACAAAAATAACAGACTGCTTTTATATGTTTTCTGTAACAGATGGCAACAGCCTGTTTGACTCAATGGCCGGTGGAATGCGGCTGATCGTGAGCTGCATCTCCTCGTTCCTCATCCTCTCTCTGCTGCTCTTCATGGTGCACCGGCTGCGCCAGAGGCGGAGAGAGCGCATAGAGTCTTTGATTGGAGCAAACTGTGAGTATCAGCTCTCACCCTGTGCTTCTTACTGACACATTGATGTGTGTAAAGGTGAGAAATGTCATCGTCTTGCTTGACTGCCTGTGTGTGTCTTGGTGGGTTCTTCAAACTTGAACTTTTTTAGTGGATAATGGAGAAATATTTTTTGTTTGTATGTTGTCCAGATCTGAAACACCTTCTGTGTGAACAATGTCCGTAGTTTGAAGAGGTTAGAGTCAAATTTAGATGTGATGAAGGACAAACAGACTGGGAGCAGGTGGGCCTGGGTATTGTTGTGTAACTGCAGCAAGTTGACTTGTATGGGTTATGTAAACTTTTCTAGGTCTTCAGGAGACGCGAGTTCCTTGGGTGTGAAAAGTGGAAAAAGGTGCTGAGATCTGACTTAAACTGAAGAAGAAAGCACTTGATAAAGCCACTTATTCCTTTTCTTTCTCTTGAAAGTGCACCATTTCAACTTGGGCCGCAGGATGCCTGGTTTTGATTACGGTCCCGATGGTTTTGGAACTGGCCTTACTCCACTGCATCTTTCAGACGATGGGGAAGGTGGAGCATTTCATTTCCATGATCCACCTCCACCCTATACTGCTTACAAGTACCCAGATATTCAACATCCTGATGACCCACCTCCTCCTTATGAGGCTTCTGTCAATCCAGACAGCATCCTTTGTTCCACTCCAGGTATGCAGGCGATAATTTCTCTTTTCTCCCACTTTTTCATTTTGGCTAGAGGATAGATTTTTTTCTTTTCTTTAAGCTGTAATCATGTGTTTTAGCAACTGTGATGAGAAAAGACATTTTACAATAAAATCTTCAATTTCTGTGATGGAAAAGTCTTTTGTTAAAATGTATCATTAAGCTTGGTTTTTCTCAAAGGTTCTTTGGATCACCTAAATTAGAAGTGGAATCCAATCTGTCAGCAGTTTACCTCTTAAACCTCACCTATTTTCGAGCTTTACCTTGGATGGATTAGCTGGTTACCTTTTGTCTACCATGCTAATACCATTTTTGGCTTTCTGAAGATAGGTAGATAGAGTTTGATATTAAGAAGTAGAACAAATGTCAAGTACAAGAGATTTTGGATAAAATGTACACAGCCTCTTCTCTCCTCCCTGCTTCCCCCACCCACACCCCCCAAAAATTGACCAAAAATACCACTTTCTAATGATTCACCCAGTGTTCTTCAGTTTTGCAGCTGTGATATTCACATACTGTAGAAATCATTCCAATTTGGAATTTTATAGCAGCATATTTCACAAGATAAGTGAGCCTGATTAGTGTAAGCATCTTATTTATATGTCAAAGTTTTATTTTTGTTACACAATTTCCCTCTTTCGCAGTCACATCTTGTTGTGCATTAGCTCAAAACCAGGAAAGACTCAGAGCTTCCAGAAATACAGATCATAAACCTGTTTGGGAACGTGAAATGATATACTTCACGTTCTGATTCTGCTTGTTTTTTGTCCTTTGCAGATGGAGTTCTTTCTCAGACTGTGCAAAACAGTCCTCCATCACTAGGAAACTGTGATGTATCCCCACAGCTTACAGAAGGATCGCTTCCTCCCTCAGTTGGTCCTTCTCCAGTGGAGCTGGAAGACTCTGCTGACAGCAGCACCTTTCTTGTCCCTCCTGACACACCCATAAATGAAAACACCCCGGCAGAAACTCTGACAGGCAGCCGTCACAGCCACTGTTCCCTCAACACCATTGTATAAAGGAGTGAAACGCCCAGCACCGGTCAGAGAATTTTAGCAACTGTTTGCACAGACAAACACTAATCCGTGGCTTGAACTTCAGAAGGAATCTCCACTTTGTTTTTCAAACACTGCTTTTATGTTCTAGATTAGGATCGTGCCTCTCGTTTTTTGGCTGTCGTTATTCATTCACTAATCAATTTGTCCTGTAAATATGGATTGTATAACTGCTCTTTTTTTCCATTGGCTATGGAAAGGAGAGCAGAGAATTCCTTTGACTTCTAAGGAGGTGAAAAGTAAGGGTAGTTTTGGTTGTTTGTTTTTTTTTTTTTTCTTAACCTGAGAGGAATCAAAATCTACATCAGAAAAAAGCTGCTTGGATTTGGCTGGATACCACTGGACCCAGGAAACAGACAATGGAAAAGGAGGGTGGGGGCAATCACTGTTCACGCAGAGAAGATGGAGCTGCAGGGGAGGGGGCTGGGGGCCTGTTTTATGGCGTGGGACGCATGCCACCAGGAGTTACACTGTGTAAAACACTTGGGGTTTTGATCTGCCTTGATCAGAATATCACAGGAACTGGAGGAGGAATGGTCTATGCAATATGTGACAAGTGGGTACTGAATACCAGGATTTGCAATTACAATTATTTGTTGTTGGTAGCTGCAAAATCTCATATTGTGGATAAACTTCTGGCCCGCGAAGAAAACTGGGTCTGTGTGATGTCCCTTTGGTAGAACCCTCACATGTGTTAGGAAGTACTTTAGGGAAAAGATGGGGAGCAATTAACTTTGATGCAGTCTGAGTTCACTGTATGAAGCCCCTGTTTGTTATAATCCCACAAGGAAGATTGAGCTATTTTCTTTCTAGATTAACTTCTTTACAGTGAACAGTTGCACAAAACTGGCCTGGATAAAAGACCACTGTTCTTGCTTTTCTTATTGCATGCTATATTTAGCATGTGTGTTCCCTCCCCTTCATTTCACTTCTTTACAGCTCTGCAAATACCACTTAAAAATGGTGATCAACATGTACTATATGTGATGTTTAATTCTAATTGGACACTTGTTCCTTATCTCAGTCCCATAAATAGCCAACCCTGTTCTAGAGATTTCCCCTGTGCCCCCCAAACCATTTATCCAGGTCCCATGAGGGGTTATAATGAGGTTAGTGTACTTAAATCAATAAAGCAGTTTGCTTCAGTCTGATATGTCGTCTTAAATTTCCCCCTCGTATTGAACTCTTTAAGCTAAGTTAATTTACAGATGGCAGAGATTCATTCAATCCCTCACTAAACCCAAAGTCAAGCACTGTTGGTTTTGATAATGAGTACAAAATAATCTTTACAGGTGATTTTCAATTTAAGTTTGTATTTCAGTGTACAATTCACCCTTTTCCCCAACCTCCAATTGCCTCTGCTTCTCCTTGACTTACTGTAACAGTCAGCAGATGAGATGAATTTTAAGGAATTTGTAAAGAATGCCTCTTGTGAGTGATCTCCTGTTACCTTATGAAGGGTACAAGCCTAGAGGGACAGGAAGAAAACACTGCATGGGGATCTGTATGTGATCTATTTTTCTAGTAATGATGAGAAATCATACTTGCATGACAAATCCTAACCCACTGATGTGGTTTCCCAGTGCAGCTGACTCTTTCCCCATGGAATTTGCTGCTACTTTCTATTCCCTGTCTTGCCTATAGGCTTATACTGTACTTGGGGATTGGTCTTGACAATTCAACTCGTTTTGCACAGAAAACCGTGAGTTTGGTTATTGAGGTCGTATCTGGTGTCTCGACATTCAGACACCTGCAAAGAGCCCTGACTCCATCGGAGAGTGTGAATCACAGTTCTGGGGAGTGCTGCTGGCACACGAGTGGGAGGAAGCACTGGTAGGAAGCCTCTCCTCCTGGAGCCGTTCCACCGCCCGCGTCCTGCTCTCTGCTGTGCCTGGCTCCAGCAGCAGCGGTACGAAATGAGAGGAGCACTTCTCCACCCTGTGGGATCTCTGACCGAGTCCTCCTCCAAGTTCCAAGTCCTGGTCTAATGAAGTGGATGGATAGCAGTAGTCAGAACCATGCATACAAATTATTGAGCATTTCTGAAGTATGAAAATAAAGCGGGTTTTGTGCATTTTTGAGCACATTCATACATTTTATACATTGTATGTACTGATTTTTCTTTAGTTTTATAGGTACGAATGCGTGTGTGTGTGTGTGTTTCTGGGTGGTGATATATATATATATATATACGTATATATATATATCTCTATACATACTGTAGACAGTAACCTTCGTGCTGCGTCCAGCTAGGTGAAGCTAAGCACTGAGATAGAAACTAGGCTTTAGGGTTAATACCTCTCTCGAGCTGGCTACACTGTTGTAGGACAGGCTGTGATAGTGTACACTTAAATAGGATGCAAAGTCTATGCTACTACAATCTGTTCCTCAGAAATATTTTGTTAGCAGTGCAAAATAGAAAGTTTCCAATTTCTTTTGAAGGCAGATGGAATATTTGTTCTTCCTAGTATCCTAGCGCAATAACAAAAGGCCTTTTGGCTTGGTTCAGTCTCTGAAGCTGTGTTCTGTGGCTGAGGTGAACAGATACCTTACCTCACACTTCTCCTAACACTGCGGGAATCTGTTCAATATTTTTGTATTTTACTTTTGGTTCTGTGGTGAATTTTATTTGCAAATAAGCTCTGTTACAACTGGCAACTTCATTGTGGCTCCTGGTTGTAGCTATTCCAAATGGAGGCTTCTTTGTAGAAGCCTCAGTGTGATATTTTCCCTATTGCTTCTGAGCCTTTCCCACTTGTATATTGGCAGGAGGCTGCTATTTTCTGTTTTCTCCTATCCTTCTTAATCTTAACTGTAAACAAGGGAAATTCTGCCTTGAAAGGAGCAGCTCACTAAGTACAGCTCATTTACCTCTCAGTGAGCTTCTAATTTGGCAATAAAATTGTCTTTTTTTTCCCCCTTTTTAGTGTAGCTTTTTCACATTGAGTACTTTCTCTTGGAGTAGGAGCCTTTGTAGCAGAAAATGTTCCAGCTACTCAGACTTCTGGACCAACTGGGGATGAGTTAAGTTTTCTTGACAGCAGCGGACTCCTCAGCAAACCTTCCTTGCCCTTGGCAAGGTGACTGGTGGGCAGTTTGTCCCAAGCGCCAGTTACAAAGGATTGATGCTTGCCCAAGGAAAGCCTCTCTGGTTTGATTGCCATTAGATTGATGAGATCTTTGGAGTTACTTTCTGCATTGATTTTTTTTTTTTTTTTTTTTTTTTTTTTCTTTCCCCCATTGCCATGCACATCTCTGGATGTTTTCTTAACAGCTGATGCATCCTGAATGTCCCTGCAGCTCCAGCAGGGAGATGGCATTGCCACATGGTTTCCAGCAGCATGTGTGAGCCCAGGGTGTGTTTTTTCTTGGGATGTCCCTGACCACAGCTGATGTAAAGTCCCAGCGCTTGGTTCTGTGCAGGGCTGCTCTTGTCCCTTTGTGGCCTCGGGCAAAACTGTTCCTCAGCTTCCCCATACTGTGGTGCCATATTGAGGTTTCTGCTGTTCCCTGAGAGCAGCCCCAGACACTCTGGTTTGTCAGTGATGCCCATCCAGACTCTCAGAGCAGCCTCTGACTGCTAGGTGAGTCGTAGAGTTAAAACATTACGGGGCAGTGGGTTCTGTCTTGTGCTAGATCAGCACTGTCATTCAGGTGTGCAAGGAGCTTGTCTGTGTAATGTTCGGTCCTGTTCGGTTTGAGGTTCAGGCTGTTCTTTAGCCATGGACAGCAGGATGCTGATCTAGAAGAAGAATGAAGTAGGTGGACATTTTTTTCTGAAGGCTGAATCTTAGAGTTGGTGGGTGTTCTGCCTCCACAGGTGTCATGGGGTGATGGCCTGTTTCAGTACTTGGGAAGAAAACATATTTTGTGACCAGTAATTATTACCACTTTTTTCCCAGTTCACATTAAATAAACTTTAAGCTGGTACTAAGGATGTTTTTATCTTTCAGATGTGACTTCTCAGTGGCAAAGCACTGGTGTTGTAATGTTGCCTCGTACAATCCATAATGTGCATCTCCTTTTTTCAGTTGCTGAAACGTATGGAATATGTAATATACAGAAATTTCTTTTAAATTTCCCTTGCAAGTTGGGAGCTGGACCATGAAATTAGAGCAGTTGAGTGTAGAGAAGGTGAATCAAAGTTCATATGTTTGCTTCTGACGTTCCTCAGTCCCAAATGAAATAGGTGTTTCCGTGGAATAGACGCTTTCAGTGATGAAGATGCGTTTCGCCCTAACAACAGTCAGCACTGCCTGCCTCCTACAAAGCTTTAATTTTCCAGTATGTGCCCCTTGAGTGTTGAGGGGGTCAGGGTTGATGCCAGCAGAGGTGGCTGTGCTGCGCCATCCCTGTGAGTTGGGCTGAGGGTGCCTGGGAGGCTGCGAGAGAATGAGACACTGCTTTTTACCTTCCTCTGGAAAATCATTTTAGCCAGCGCTGCACTTGCAGGCTTCTCCTGTGTAGTTGGTTTGTGACTGGACTTAACTGTGGCAGTGTATAAAAGATTTTGATATTCTGTGAAATACCATGTAGAATTTAAATTTGATACTATAATAATGAAGTCCCTGTGACACTGGTTTTTTGTTTTAACTTCTTTGGGGTTGGCACTAATCTTTTTTTTTTTTTTTCCAAGATGCTGTGAGAAACATTTCATCCAAATGCCAAATAAATTGTGTTCTGTAAGAGAAATGTCATGTTCCAATGTCTCCTGATTTCTGCGTCGATGTGGTTCCCCAGCGTTGCGAAGGAGGGTTTTATTAAATCACGCTTCTGAGCTGTGATCTTGTAAAAAGATCAATAGATGCATTTAACTTTGAGCAGGTATGCTGCCAGAGTTCCTGTGTATACAAATTCCAGTGGGATTTACCTGTATTAGTGTAATTTTAGGAAAGTCTTGGGTTTATACCCAAGAAAATGAAGTGCAGCATATTCCTGCTGTCCTCTCCAAACCCATGGGAGGATGCCGAGTCCCGGGGCCGGTGGCTGAGGGTGAGGGCAGGAGAGGGAGAGGGTGGTCCAGACTCCCGGCTCCCTGTTTTTCCCGAGCCACCGGGCTTGCAGTGTTTGCTCGGAATGCTGCGGGGCTGTGCCGTGCTCTTCTCGCGGCCGCAGGGTGCGTTCATTGCTGAAAGGCGTCCAGCGGGCTCTGTCATTGTCACTGTGCGGCCAGGGAGGGCTCCGCTCCCGCGTTCCTGTGCCTGCAGAGGGCAGCTGCCACCGCAGCCGAACCAGCACAGCTCCAGAGCTCCCTCTCGGCTCCAGCCGGGGGCTGCTGGCTCAGCTCAGGGCGATGGGACGCAGCCCTTCCTTTGCTGTGCCCGGGGGGGACAAACTTCTCTCCGTAGCAGCTGCCCGATGTCATGAGCTCTTGGAGGGGCTCGGTCTGGCCTGAACCCCATGGGGCTCTGCTGGTGCTGTGAGATCCTGCGCAGGTACAACTTGCCCTTCCCTCCTGCCCCTTGCCTGGGGACAGGACAGTTCCTGTAGGGAGAAGCATGGATTGCCCGGAGCACAGCCGCGGCTCTCGGGGCTCCCCACCATGACCTGGGGACACGCGTGCCTGGGCAGCTGTCGGTGTTGACCCTCGGGCGCTGCGGCAGGGCACTGCTGGGCAGCCTCCTGCTGTGTAAGCTCTCAGCAGCTTAAAACGCGTTTTTCTGAGAGGGTGATGAGCAGCTGTGCTCGGCACGGCGTGTCCGGGGCACTCAGCCCCTGGGAGAGCGCCAGGGCGCGGGAGCGTGTCAGACACGCGCCGGGGCCGTGTGCTGGCACTGACCCCGGGGGTGCCAGGCCGTGGGGGGGGAGATGTCGCTGTCCCCGGCGGCGGTGGGAGCCTGGCATGAATGAAGGGGCTGTGCAGCCGCGTGTGGCCAGCGCGCATCTGCCAGCCACAGTGCCTCCTTTGTGCCGGCGCCGGAGCTAGCTCCTGCTGCCCTCCCTGCCCTGCTCCCGGCTTTCTTCCTGGGCTAGCACCAGCTCATTATGGGATCAAAGACCACAGTATTTACTGCCTGTGAACTTTGCCTCTCTGGATGCCCTCATCTCTCCGTGCACCCATCCCTGGGTGATGTGAACCACACTCTACCGGCTCAAGCTTTGGTCTCGTCCCTGTCAGCTCAGATCCCCGGCCTGGCTCCCGTGTGGCAGTGCAGGATTTATCTCCAGGAGCTGTTGGCACCTCTGCTGTGTGCTGGTGCAGGGCTTGCTGGCAGTGCACGTGGTGGGGGTTCCCACCAGGGTGGCACTGTGCCCACGTCCAATCGATGGCTGCAGCTTAAGTAACTATTTTTTATCTGACAGTGGTATTTTTCCCCTTATCATGGCTCTTGCCCTTGATGCTGTGACTGTGTGTGTCTGTGGGGACCTCGCCACCTCCTGGCTCTGTGGCAGCAGGCTGATGGACGTGGTGTCTCCCTCTGAGAACAGCACCGAGCTGCAGGATCAGCTGTGAGCTCACCCCCACCACCACGTCAGCAAGGCCGGCAATTTCAAGGCTTGCTCTGGTTCCTATAGAAACTGGAGGTTGCTCCTGCCTGGCACGGGTGCCAGCAGCCAACCGTGCACCCTAGGGAGCAGGGCAGCGTGGATGGGTGGGAGCAGGGTACAGCACAGTGCAGCGGTGCTGCCACTGCCTTCCCACATGCCTTGTAGATCCCACTGCTTCCTCGCTCTGCTCCTGCTTATTGTCGGGGCCACGCTGAGCCCCACACGCTGCTCTTGCTGCCCTAGAGAAGCCTGAAAACCGAAAAAAAGTGTCCTTGGGGCAGTGGGTCTTATCTTTTGATCCCAAGAGTCCTGGGGTTCTCCCCCACTGCCTGGCAATATGGGCTCTCCTGGTGTGGGTGGGTGGGAAGAGGAGTCACTTGGTGGGCTCACGTGTCTAAGAGAGGTCTTGGTGCTGTGAGTGCCACAACAGCTCCTTTCTTTCCCGGCGGCAATCGGCAGCACGCTGCAGAGCCGGTGCGACCCTCTGCCTCACCTGCCCGCCCTTTGCGGCTCTGTCCGGAAGGATGACCGCAGCCCTCTGCAGACTACCTCATCCCCGGAGCAGGGGCCAAGTGTCAGCCATGGCGCAGATCCAGAGCAGTTCAGGGGACACCTGTGCTGCCGCCCTCCTCTGTGCCCCACATTGGCACCCAAACGCGGCTCGGTGCTGCCCAGGCACCTGGTGGGACTGGTGCTGCCTGGGGGGGAAGAAGGTGCCTCCAAGAATCCCTGCTGAGGATGAGCCCCTTGTAGCACATGGCAGCCAGGGAGCTCTGCTGAGCCAGAGGGATCCCTGGCCAAGCTGGCAGCAGGAGGCTGCTTCCCCCTGCCCTTGCACTGCTGCCGGGTTTGTTCATCCTGGCAGTGACTCGCCAGTGCTCCCAGCCAGGGCCAAGTGCGGTGAGAGGAACTGCGGGCTGGGCCCCTTGGCCTCCTTTCCTCTGCTGCCTGAGGATGGCATGGATATTTTAGGAGAACCTGGTAACACCATGCTCCTGTGTTCTCACTCCCGTCCTATCTACCTGCTGAGATCCTGGCTCCTGTGGGCCCTGCCTGGACAGGTGCAATGGGATGGCATATGCTCACTCTGCTGAGGAGCTGAACAGCTGTGTCCACCAGCACGGGATGCCTGCACTGGGCTCCAGTGCTGCTCAGGTGGGTGGGCAAGGCTTGTGCCCCAGCACTGCTCCCTGCACTGGCCAGCCAGTGCCCCGTGGCTGTGAGAGTCTCAGCCAGTGCAGCCTTGTGCCTGCTGGAGAGGAAAGGGCTGAACCTTGTCCCAGCACTGTGCAGCTCCTTGGTGACTGCAGGGACTGAGGGTGCCCTATAGTGTGGCTGTGGATGCCACCTGGGCCCCGAGG
This sequence comes from Entomyzon cyanotis, assembly GCA_024500445.1. Taxonomy (NCBI): domain Eukaryota; kingdom Metazoa; phylum Chordata; class Aves; order Passeriformes; family Meliphagidae; genus Entomyzon; species Entomyzon cyanotis. The sequence continues at coordinate 8,403,109 of JAKEPQ010000852.1, forward strand.
ATGAGGCTCCGGGAGGTGATCGCTGTGCTGGTCCAGGGAGGGACCTCTGCTTGCAGGCATGAGGTGGGTTTGGTCTGTGGGTTCCCACGGCACTGCCTGCCCCTCATCAGGTGGGAACCACCACGCTCAGACGTGGGAGATGCAGGACCCACTGCTGGCTGGGGAGTTGCCAAAGCTGGGGGGAGGATATGTCCCACAGCCGGTGTCTGCAAGGAATGGGGAGGGGATGGGCCAAAGCTGCTGTTCCCAGACCATTCTGCCTCCTGGCAGGCCCCTGAAGTCCATCTGTAGTCCCACACACCGTGCGGGGGCGGGATGGGGCACAGCGGGGATGCTGCCGACCTCCAGCTTTGGGGATGGAGAGCGGGATGGTACCGGGCGGGGAGCGGGGCGGGGAGCGCAGCACCCGTGGGCTCCGCCAGCCCCCGCTCCCCGCCTGTCCCTGTCACCGCGGGCAGGGACCCGGCGGGCGCGGGGGGCTGGTCGGGGGCCGGGCTCTCCCCGCTCCCTCCTAGCAGCCGAGGAGTTAAAAACTCAGCCCGGGTGATGAATATGTAAGAGCAGAGCCCAGGCTGGAGCCGAGCATCTCCCGGGCTGCGGGCGCTGCCAGCGCTGCCGCCCGCCCCAGCCCAGCGCCGGGCGCACTGCGGAGCGACGGGACGGGACGGGGCCGTGCGGGGGTCCCCCCGCTGCCCCCCGCCGCCATGGGCCCCACCGGGCTCGGCATAACTTTCCTGACACTGCCCCTCGTCGTGCGAGCGGCCGCGGGAGGTGAGCTGCGCCCGGGGCGGCGGGGCCGGGGGGTCCCGCGGGTGGAGAGGACTGGGGCGCGGGGCTGGGGGCCTGGGGGGCACCGCTTATTCCATTCCCTTCCCACGTGTCGAGGGACGATGCGGGCTGAGGGGTTTGGGACAGGGACTGGGGGACCTGGTCTGTCCCAGGAGCTCTCTCCTGCCCTCCCACCGCCCCTCTTCCCGCTGCTGGATGTCCCGAGCCGGGCTCGGGAGGTCTCAGCCCGGGGCTGTCTGCGCTGACAGAAGGTGGCCGGACCAGGGTCCCCTTGGGACAGTGGCGTCTTGGGCTTCAGCCCACCCGCCCCACAGACCTGCACCACCGGGAAACACCAATGAGGACGAAACCTCCGGGCGAACGGGCGCTGCCGTCCCGGGCCGAGGCGCTGGGCGCTCACCTGCATCCGGGCCAGGCTGGGTGTGCCCAGCGCTACCTTGGCTCCTGCCGGAGGATGCTCGAGGGATGTTGCATGCAGGTCTGAGGATTTCCCAGGAGTTCGGCTTCCCCTGGACCCCAAAATCCCCGCTCTAGGGACCGTCAGAGTCCTGCCTGCACTGTCCCGCTCCCAGTTCTCCTCTGGGGCTGGTGTCTCCTGTACCTCTGTAGTGAGACTTTGGATGCAGTGCCGCAGGCTGGGCCTTGACAGCACAGGTGGAGGCAGGCAGGGCTGCCTTTGTCCAGCTGGTCCGAGCGGCTGTGGCTGGCACGAGAGCGTGGCTCGGCCCGCCTGCAGCCCGTTGGCAGAGCCCCTTGGCCATCCGCGGGGACCGTTCACGTGGGCTGGCCCCAGGATGCACCAGGTTGCTCTATGCCTGCTGCCAGGAGCAGAGTGGGGAGCTGAGGAGGGAAGGGGTGCACTCCCCAGCTCCCTCTGCAGAGCTGGTGGCCCTGCGTGGATGTGCAGACAGCAGAGCAGGAGCAGGGCGCCAGCTTTCTCGGCATCCCCTGGTGTCCCTGCACCTGCTGCACCGGCACTCGCCATCGAGCCTGTGGTCCCCACAGCCCCCGAGCGCTGGTGGGAGCTCGGCAGCTCTGGCTGAGGTGGCCCTGAGCGATGGGACCAAGCACCATCCGCACAGCGTGGGCTCGGGCCTGCCCACCCCCTGCCCGCTGCAGCCCCCAGCAGCCGCCTGCTGCCACTGCCAGCCCACCCGCGGGGACACCGGGGAGGGCTGCGGCAGCTCCCCTCGGCTCCCGCTCGCCCGTGGCTGCTGGGGGCCTCAAGGCATCTGCTGTGGGGTGAGGAGCTGCCTTGGCTCCCCAGGATGGGTAAGGGAGGATGGCCCCACAAGAGCTGGGTAAGGAGCGCAGTGAGCAGTGAGGTTTGGCTGCCTCGGAGCAGCAATACTGAGGGAGGTTTCCCTGTGGAGCGTCTGGGGGAGGCAGGGAGGGTGTGAAAACACCAGCGCCAAAAATAGCCGTGATGAATACAAGTGTTGGCGGGACCCCGGGCTGCACTGAGGGATGTCCTCATTGTTGGGGGGCTGGGCACGGCTGTAGGTGGGTTTGGGAAGGGCTGCCTGTCTCCATCACCTGCCCTGAGCTCTCTTTTCTCCTGCAGGGCAGTGGTGTTATGACTCACAGGACCCCCGATGCGGTGAGTGGTGCCAGGTGTGGGGGTGTTGGCGCTGTGCAGGGCTCAGACCCTCGTGTCTCCCCAGAGTGCCTAGCAAAGGGCAGCAAGGCCCAATGGGGAGCATGGCATGGAAAAGGGCAAATCCCTCCATGCCACACCAAGGTGGGAATGGTTAGAGGAGCTTCACATTCAGGGGTGCTGCTGTAGAGACTTGACGAACACATGGGTTCCTCAGAGCAACTCAGCCCCATCACTCACCTCAGCCAGGTCTGGATGCTCCTGGGGCAGCACCAGCTTTCCCCCTTCCACCTGAAACAATTAAGTCCAGGTTTTAAAATATGCTATTATAAACCCCATGCAGTGCAGGTAGCAAGGGGAATTGGGGGCCCTGGGGCCCGACTGAGGAGGGACAGTTCCCTTTGAGCAGGCAGCAACCCTGCCTGGGGAGGGAAGCGTGGCTGGGGGCACTTTTTCTCAAAACATACAAATACAAATTACAAATAGCTTGTAAAAGGTTAATTAAAGATCATCAAGCATTTAATCAGCTGTTACGGCCCAACTGTTTTATAGCTCCTGGGTTTACATGCCCTGTGGCTTGTGAGTGTGGATTGCTGTGCTCCGCTCATCCCTGCCGGAGCGAGGTTCGGTCTTACCCGGTTTAACGCTGCCGGGCTGGCGGCGAGGGCAGGTTTTGGCAGGGGAGAGGGGCCGGTGGGAAGCGGCTGGAGCAGCGTGGAGCCGGCTGTGTGCCCACAGCAGGGCCTTGTGGAATGATCCCTTAATGAAGGCACCTGGTAATCTGTGGGGCCACCCCATTACACTGTGCCAGGAACCTGCTGGGATGGCAGCATGGCCAGGCTGCAGCTTCCAGGGTTTCCAGGCAAAAAGTTGCCTGAAGTAATGAGAAGAGAACATAAAGGGTAAGGGTTGAGCCCAGGGGGGAGGTGGGATTCAGCCCACAGGTGTCTGTGGTTTTGTCTGCCCAAGAGGAAGGTAAAGGTCGGAGCTGAACCATGGGGCACTGCTGGGGGAACAGTTCCCCAAACCCTGGCTGTAGGCAAAGGCAGCACAGCCATAATGTGTGTGAGAAGAGCCAACTGTGCCTGCACAGGGATGTGCTGAGCTCCTCTGGGAATGGAGATGCCCTGGGAGGACAGGGCTGGAAACACTGAGGGAGTTCCCCAGCTGGGACTGAGCCCAGATACTGGCAGTGCCAAGTGCTGACACCTCTATCCTGGGCTGCACCAGCAGAAGGAGAGGGGTGCCATGGCAGCCACGCTGGACCAGTGACCAGCAGGGTGGCTAGCTAGGCTACATCCTACAGCTGTGGGCTGCAACAAGTGTTGCAAGAAGAGATGATGACAGGTTGACAGGGACAAGCTGCATATAGGGGTTGGTTGTGTGGTCTGGCCGTGGTGGCAGCTGTGGGGACCCTGTTCACAGTCCCTAGGCAGCACTGTGGGTTTGCAGGGGCTCCAGTCAGCTGCCAGCACTGCTGTGTGCTCACTCAGCCCCTGTCACAGTGACCCCCCCACCTCAGGAGCTGCTGATGGGCATCGTGTGGTCACTGGAACCTGTGTAGGATTTGCCCCAGATGAGCTGTGTGGCCAGGTTGCACTGTCACCTGTCACAACTGGACACAACCAGCGTGAGTGTTTAAACATGCTAAAACCCAGGAAAGAGCAGAACGGGCAGGGAGAAAAGCCTGCCCTTCACCAGCATCAGTGGGGACGCTGCTGCCAGGCTAAATATAGCCCCCAGCCCCTCGAGGAAATCCTGCTGAATTATGGATGAGGCTGCAATAAGCCCCTGCTCATCAATAGGAAGGAAACTTAGCCAGGCAGGAGAGCAGTTCCCATGGGATGCAAGAGAGCTCTGCCAGGCTGGCAGGGACAGCAGGGCTGGTTGGGGACACAACCACCCGTGGCCTTGTGTCCCCCCTGGGGGCAGCAATGGCTCGGTGGCTGCCCGTGGTGCCCCTGCTCCTCCTCCACAGGGCCCAGCCACTGGAAGGAGCTGAAAGCCACGTGTGGTGGCGACAAGCAGTCCCCTGTGAACATCGACAGGCGCTGGCTGCAGCGGGATGGTGGCCTCGGGGACATTGTCTTCGAGGGTTATGACCAGGCTCCCCCTGGCAAGTGGAGGCTGACAAACAACGGGCACACAGGTACGTGCTGGAGCTGGGCACCTTCGCCTGTCCCAGCTCCCCAGTCACCATCCTGACTGGGCTTGGCTCTGGTGCCACTCCTGGCTGCTGCAGGACCCCATGCAGCTCCTGCCCTGAGTGTTCTCGCTAATGCTGGGATGAAGCTGGGGGAGAAGGAGCTGTGCCAGGGCCGTTCCCCATCCCAAGCCCCCTACTCACCCTGTCCTGCTGCCTTGCAGTGATGCTGAACCTGGCGAGTGAGTCGGCCTCTGAGCACATCACCATCAGTGGCGGGGGCCTCCCCGGCAGGTACCGTGCCATCCAGCTCCACTTCCACTGGGGCAGCCCAGTCGGGAATGGCTCTGAGCACACCCTTGACGGGCGTCAGCTCCCAATGGAGGTATGTGAGAAAAAGCCCCCATCACATTCTGGGTCGCCCAAGCCCTTGGTGTGGTGGGAAGGGGTGATGACCCCAAGGCTGTCATGCAGCAGGTGACTGGATCCTGTGACACTGCACTGGTGGGTTTGACCGTGCTCTTGCGCAGGCACCTGGGTGGTGAAAAAGCAGCTGACCTGAGACTTGAGGTGTTTCTTACTGTGCATGGGCCAAGCTGCTTCATCCAAGGAACTCAGTGGGGTTTGGGGGGCTCTGTGCCCTGCTAGGACCACACACTGAGCTGGTGAACACAAGTGAGAGCAAGCAGGAGCGTGCTGTGCCAAGCACATAGGGATCCTTCTGGATGAAAGAGACTGCGCCTCTAAAATATTCATTATCTGCCAGAGGAAAGCAGAATTTATGTTCTGTGTCTGGCGAGCACCCTGGGACTGCTGGCCCCCCTTTGCACACCCTTCAAAGGATGCTCACTTTGTTAGGGTGCTTTGATCCTCCGAGCAATCACCCCACAGAAGTGCCAATGGGACCAGGAGGGCTGTCCTGGGAGAGGCTGACTCAGTGTCTGGCCACCCCAAGCTGGCTGGGAGGATCCATCAGAGAATGTCCTGCTGCCAAGGTGTTGGGTGGGGGCATTTGTCCATGCCTGGCTCCTCTGTGCTTTCCTCAGATGCACATCGTCCACATGAATGTCAAGTATCAGACATTGGCAGAGGCCAAGGGGCACCCCAACGGGCTGGCTGTCCTCGGCTTCTTCTTCCAGGTGGGTCTGCAGGAGCTCTCTAGAAACTGGGTGCTGGTGGTGTAGGAAGAGGCAGGAAAGCTGGGTCAAGGCCAGGAGAGGCTGAGGAAGGCCACTGACTGTGCAGGAGGGTGCTGGCTGGGAACCCATCCCCAGTGCTCTGCAACAATGTGGGGCAGGGCTGGCTCAGCCTGTGGTTGTTTCGCAGGACAGGGTGACCCAGCTCTGCCCTGCCCAGGCTCTCCTGAATTCAACCACTTATTCTCCTCATGCACAGGTCTCTGAAACCCCTAACACCAACTACAACACCATCGTGGCAGGGCTGAGAAATGTCTCCCACGCTGGTGAGTCACCTCCTCATTGGGGCAGGGCAGGAAAGAGGAGACCCCAGTGTGGAAGGGCAAGGATGCACTACAGTGGCCTGGGTGTTGAGACCTGCCAGTCTGTGGGTTCATCTGGCTGAAGGGAAAGGGGGTTGGCCCTGCTGTCCCCATGACAACCCTGGCATCAGGGGACAGTCTGAGTGCCCATGTCTTGCCTCACAGGGGACTTGGTGGATTTGGCCTCCACCTTTCGCCTGAGCACGCTGCTGCCGCGTGCCGGTCAGCTGTCTGGCTACTACCGCTACCAGGGCTCCCTCACCACCCCCGACTGCAGTGAGGCTGTCGTCTGGACTGTGTTTGAGGAGCCAGTGGAGATTGGCCGGGAGCAGGTACTGGCATGAACAGCCCACGCTCCAGCACCCGAAAGGCTGGATCCCCAGGGTGACCTCTCCCCTTGTCCTTCCTGACCCTTGAGCAAGAGCACAGGGAAAGTCACCTCTGTAATAATGCTCCTGGCAACTTGGCAATTAATTAATTTTATGAAGGTTAAGTAATGGAGACGTGGCCACCTGCCAGTGGGGAGAAATCCCATCCATAGTGCTCTCCCGCCCAGTCTTGGCATTCAGAAAGAGAAATGGGAGTGAATACATTGAAGCTCAATAGAGGCTCCCAAGAGATGGATGGATGGATGGATGGATGGATGGATGGATGGATGGATGGATGCAGTTCCCCTCTGCTGCCCAAGCATCTTAGTAGATGTATTTTCTTGAGGGAGTCATGGGCCAGCCACTCTTTAAGTGCTTACTGTTGGCATCAAAACACAATTAGCTCCTTTAAAACTCAAGACCTGATCCTTGTAAGGACCTGCCTCTGTGCTTACCCATGGGTCAGGCTTCAGAAGAGCAGTGGGGGGATGGTGGGAGGACACCCCCCGGTATGGGGCCATGCTGTGGGTCCTGTGCCATTGGTAGTGGGGCACTATGAAGGGGGCTGACAGTGGGTAGGGCTTGGGGTGCCTGGCAATGCAGCTTTCCACCCTCCCTCTCTCCCTGTGCAGCTGATGGCATTTGTCAACACCCTCCACTTCCCACTCGAGGGATCCACGCTCCTAAAAATGATCAACAACTTCCGCCCGCCGCAGCCCCTCCGGGGCCGGAAGATCTTTGCCTCCCGGGGAGCCACAGCCAGCGGTGGGTCCCTGCACAGAGGCCAGCACCAGCTCCTCTCACCCCTCCTCCTCCTGGCCCTGCTCAGCCTCTTCTCACCAGCCCTGTAAGGTCTGGCCCTCCTGCAGTGGAGACAGAGGTGATGCATCTTGCTCATGGGAAATGGGAAACAACAAAAAAAAAGCACGTTGAAACCTTGGCTGGGTGAAGATTTTGTGAACCTGGATTTCTTGCAGAGGAGGATGTCTGCAAGCCTGGAGCTGTCCTGGGATGCCCCTGCAGCCGGGTGGTGGGAGCTGCTGGGAGGGGGATGCTGTAGAGGCTGGAATAAAGCCAAGGTCCTCGCCAGTGGCTGTGGGTTGCTGCCTCTTTGTTGCAGGCTCTGTGTGCCTTCGGTGTCTGGGGCAGGTGCTCAGCATGGCATTGCGGGATCAGTGGGGAGGGAGCTGTGGGATGGTGTCTGGGTGGCATTCAGGGGTATCCCCTCTGTGGTGGTGGTGCAGGTGGGCAGGAAAGAGCCAAATCACGGCCCTGGCTCAGGATCCATGTAGTCCCTATGCTGCAGACACTGCCTTGTCGCTTTCCTCAGGGCTGGGGCTGGCTGTTGGAGGGATGGGGGTGTCACTGGGGACACAGCACCTGCAGTGTCCTTGTGCAGGACAATGGGATCTTTCCACGGAGCTCATTTTGTCCTGGCAGGAATAACTGCAGCTGCCGGCGCTGCTGGGGCACGGCTGTGCGGGTGGGGTGGTTCATAATTAATGTGCTGGAGCTCCAGGCATGTTCCCATCTCCTCCTGAATTATGGGAGAAGAGCACAGGCCGTTATCTGGGAGAAGAGCGGGGCAGGCTGAGGTTTTTCATCCTTTCTGGAGGGAACCACCGTCAGTGCAGGCCTCCAGCCCACAGCCTCAGCGGTGGCTGCAGCAGGGGTGCAGGGGTCCTGAGCGTCCCCCTGCGCGAGGCTCCCGGGGTGAAGGCCGCTGCTGCGAGAGGCTCTCCGTGGCGTGAGGGGTTCTGTCGCAGACCCGTCGATGCCCACGCTGGGGGATGTGGCCCTGCGATGCCCAGGCCGGGGGATGTGGCTCTGGCGGCTCTGTGTTCCCCGGACACGCGGGGGCGCCGCGGGAACGCGCACGGAGCGGCTCCTGCAGAGGCCTGTCCGCCGCCAGGGGGCGCCCTCGGCACGGCCGTTCCCTCACGGCCTCAGGGCCCGGTGCCCGTGTCCTGTGCCGCGTCCCCTCATGTACGCATTCGCTTTCCCCCTCTGCCTCTGTTCCCTGTGTTCTTATCTCTTGTGTCCTCATGCCACGGTCTCCATGTCACTGTCACCCATGTCGTCATGACCCTGTGCCCCATGTTCTCTCGCTACTGTCTTTTGTGTCCTCATACCACTGTTCCTTGCTTCTCCACGCCCCCAGCCCCTGTGTCTCCTGTACCACTGGCTCCTGTGGCCTCTTGCCACTGTCCCCCACGTCCCAGTGCCATTGTACCCTGTGTCTGCATGCCCCTGACCTCAGTGTCCCCATGTTCCCTGTACCATACCACTTTGCTGCTGTGCCCTCTGTTTCTCCCACGTCCCATAATGTCCCCTGCTGTCCCCTGCCCCTCCATGTTCTCATATCCTCCGTGCTGTCCATGCCCTCATGTCTGTCCATGTCCCACCATTCCCAGCTGCACTGCCCAGCCCCAGCCCCTTGTGCCCACAGGACAGCTGCCCCAAGGACATGGTCAGGATGATCCCAGCCCCAGCTGGCGGGAATGTGGGACCCAGTCGGCCATGGTGAGTTCCATGTGGCTGCAGCCCCCCAGCCCACTCCAGTTCCAGGCCAGGGTGTGAGGGTGTGAGGGGCACGGAGGTGGTGGGCCCAGGGGGTCCAAGGAGGACACAGACTGTGGCTCTCCAGGGGCATTGGGGACCAAAATTTTGGGCAGTAGCCCTTGGAGCAGGCACCCCACAGGATCCTCATCACCTTGGGGCCAGCCATGGTGTCCCCAGCAGAGGACAGCAGTGGCACCAGCCAGAGTCTGGCAGCAGAGACTCTCTGTACAGCTGGACACCAAAACCACCCCAAAGGCTAAGCACACACTGGGATCCGAAATCTGGGGAGGTGCTATGCCTCTACCGGGAATGCTGGGCTGTCTGGGAAGAGAACATGGGAATGCAACCCCTTCCCATGAGGCATTGCTGAATTAGGGCCAAAAACCAGCCTTTCCCGCTCTTGCCCTGTCAGCAGCATGGCCAGGCAGCGATGCTCAGGGTGCCACGTGCTGGAAAGTTTGTGCCAAGGCAGTGGAGCGTGGTGGGGTCAGGGCTATTCCTGGCTCCCAGCTGGTGTTTGGCCCAAGCAGCCTCTTGGTTTTGGCGGGCTCTTGGTTTTGGCGGGCTCTAATTTTAGCAAGGGCTATTCCCAAGCTGCGGGGCTGCAGTCAAAACAGCTGCCCGTGAGCACCGGCTCAGCTGGGGGGCTGTGATGTGCATTGGCACCCCCTGCCCACATCCAGCCCAGGGATCGGCCAAAAGTGCCCAAAACATGGCAGAAATGTTTAAACCTAGTGTTTTTCCCTGCAGTGGCTGCAGAGGAAGGGGAAAGGGCTTTGGCTCTGGTGCAGGGCCAGCAATGTGTGGTCAGGGTGGGGAGGTGTCAGTGAGGATGTCACTGGCTGGGTTGGGATCCCAGAATCCTTACAGTTGTAAAAGCTGTCGAAGATCATCAAGTCCAGCCTTCATCTAACACTGCCAGGTCCAACCATGTCCCTAAACATGAGAGGGTGCAGGGCCCAGCCCTGGGGTGTATCTCATGTTCCCCTCCGCTCCCCCTCAGGCTGCCTGCACTGCCCACCCTGGCTGTGCATAGGGAAAAAGGCAAATTTGGCTAAAAATCCTCTCTAACTGGGTGAGCCAAATGCTTCTGCTCCCTTGTGAGGGCCTTGTGAAGACCCTGGCAGCCACCCCTCAGCCACCACTGCCGCTGCCTTGTTGTCACCATGCCACCAATGTTCCCTACCTAGAAGTTTCTTAACATAAAACTAAAAAGTCCTACCCTGAGAGCCTTAACAAAGTCTGCAATTCAATGACCATGTTTCTCCAGATGGGGAGCACCTGCCCTGTGATCAAATCTTTCTCCATCAGCACACCTGCCTGGGGATCAGCAGTTGTTTACCCCAAATATGAGAGAAAACAAGGGTTTGCTGAGTCCCCAGACCAGGCTGAGGGTCTGCTGGGAATTACATTTTACTACCACAATAAAATTAAAATAATAAATATTTTGAAGCAGCTGAAAGGTGTTTATTTTTGAGTCAGTTCAGCTTGTTTACAATCTGCTTACAAGCCTGGGCACTTATCTTTGGGGCTGTCCTGCAGGCTCTGGCAGGGTTTCATACACATCTAAATAACCCCCAACAAAGGGGTACCTTCCTGCCAGCTGCGTGCCCTGGCGGTTGCTGTTTTGACACAGTTATGCAAATGATTGCTCTCGTCTTCACAAATGGGCTTGAATGCTCAGGTTGTGTTTTCGACCATGCCAGCCTCAAACATTTATTTATTTCATTTAATTCTCTTTCAGTTGCATCACAATAAACCTTGGTCTTGCACCCTCTGGCTGTCTCCAACTGGGGCTTTGACCCAGGGCTAGCCAGGGGTGTTTGATAGTATTCTGTAATTCATAACTTGTATTTTGTTGTTTATGTCTTGTATTTTATTAATTTATAACCTCCATTTTATTAATTTATAACCTGTATTCTATTTCCCAGACTTGGGGTAACCTGACCCATATTTTGGGAGCCTGGAGGCTGCCCCTGTACTCTGCAGCAGGTCAGACTGAGGGATAAGCACAGTGAATGGGCTGCCTGGCAACAGGTAGGGACTGATTAGTTTAATTCAGTAAATGAGAGAGTAAATTTCGGTTGACGTGGCAGTGGGGTAGCAGCAGGAGGCCTCAAGCTGGTCCCCCTGTGGTGGGAGACAAGGCAACAACATGAGCAGTGCCAGGGTCTTCCCTGGCCTCAAAGCCCACAGGTATGGGGTCAGTGGTGCCCAGCCCAGGGGGCTAGATGCACTGGAGGGTGGGCATGAGGGTGTGTGCACATGTCTGCACATACATATGTAAAGTGTGTGCACACATGTGTGCATGTGTACAGTAGCTGGGACATCCCTCACCAGGGCAGGGACCGCTCTGCCAGGCAAGACCCCACTGGGTGCCCTGTCAGAGACCCTCCAGGGGCAGGAGGGGTGACCCCAGCCTGGGGACATACACCCTGCCATGGCACAGAGTCCCACCAGCCTTGGCACTACAGGGTGATGACCCCACAGGGTCATCACAGGGTGATGACCCCACAGGGTGACAGGCCAGTGAGGCAGGGACACAGAGCTGGCCCACCATGGCAGGGCTGAGCCAACTTGGGCTCGGCCGCGTGGCGCTCACTTGCCTTCACACGTCAGCACCCACTGGAGGCAGTTTCACTTCCTTTTTTGGGGCACCCTTTCGAATTTCTGATTGGGGGCTGTAGTGGGTGAGGAGTAAATTTAGCCAGGGGATGTCCCACAGCCGCACAGCTGCATGGTGGGGCTGGCTGGGGGAAAACAGGGGGGCCAGTGCTGGCGTGGCACAATCTGGGCTCTGCACAGCCTTTCCCCAAGTCCTTCAGAGAACAGGGCTACATGAGGGGGGGGAAATGTCAGGATGGGGTGTAGGAACCACCAGCTGCTCCTCCAGGTGCTCAGGGGCTGCATCCCCCTGGCTCAGGCACGGCAGAGGCCATGGGTATCACCTGGGCTTGGCACAGCTATAGTACCAAAGTGAGGGGACTTCTGCCATCCTTCCACTGCTGCCACGGTGGGTCTGGCTCTGCCCCACTCCCCCCAGCCTGGCTAGGGCTATTCTGGGCTCCTGCTCTTGCTTTCGAGTTTCAGCCCTGCTGCCTCCAGGAACGTGGCTGTTTGTGCGGCTGCAGCTGTGGTGGGGGCAGGCAGGTTCTGTCCCTCCCCCTCCTGCCGTGCCACGTTGCCCATGTCTCTCCAGACGGTGTTTCATCAGCTCCAGGTGCACTTGCTCTGCTCCTGCCACGTCCCCACAGAGGGAGACCCCACCTCCTCCTGGCATGAGACCTTGAGGTTTGCCTGGCCTGGGGAAATCACCCAGCAATGAACAATAAAGAAAAGCAAGTTGGGGCTGGTTTTTGGGGGTCAAACATTGCCAGAGGTGGTCATCATGGAAGGAACTCAGGGAGGGTTTTGGGGAACAGAGCAGAGCTTTGCGCTCGAGGTTTGTGGCAGTAGTTTGGGGTGAGGGTTGCAAGAGCTCCTGTGGTTCCTCACTTCTTTCATCTCTGATTCATCCCTGCATCCCTCAGTCTGTTCTCAGCCTTGTGACCTCTTCAAGCCCAAGGTGTGCAAACTCCCAGGTTTTATCAAATGCCCCCTGAAAGCCTTGTTAAGCTCTCACCTGGGAGCCTCAGTCTGGGAGAGCAGCTCTCACCAAGCCCCCACCCTCCATGGGATCCACTGCTTCTCTCTGCAGCTAATTAAGGCCTTCCTGAAGCATCTCATTTACTAAATTAGATCCCCCTCATTTAAAAATTACTGGCAAGCTGGGAAAATGAGAAAATAAATGACTGTTAAAATTGCAGTGCAAGAGCCGGCAGAGTGAGAGCAGGAGCTGCAGCTGGGGAGGGGAGGAAGGTTTCGGTTCTGCTCAGCACATTTGCTCACCAGACATCCCCAGTGAGGGTGGCACAGGAGCAGGACCAGATTGCTCTTCCCAGGCACTGCTTCCCTCCCTGCCAGGGAACGGATCAGGCCCCGCATCCCTCTGTGAATCCCAGCCGAGGCTCTCCAGCCCTGTTGAAGTCTTGTTAAGGGTAAAACTCTGGCTGGGAATTTGCCAAGTTGCAGGCAGCGGGGGAGGATGGGAGCCCTGGAGGAACCAGGGCCACTGATCTATAATTAATCAGGATTTTTTTCTTGAGAGTTGTTGCTTATGGAAAAGATTTAGCAAAATCTTTTAATCAATAATTAGTGAGGTTTCCTGCCCAGTGAGTCAGAGATGTCTGTGCTCTGCCCACATGGACTTGAGCTGAAGTGAGACCCCGGCTTGTGCCCCAAATTGAGCCCATGAAAATCTGGGGCTGGTGTCCTATGACCAAGGAATGAGCTTTACTCAGGAAATGTCAAGATGAATCTCAGGCCCTGTGGAAAGCATTGTCCTGCCACCCTCCTCCAGTGACCCCCCAAAATATGTGACATTTCTCAGGGTAAAACCTGGCAGCACAGGTGGGATGGGGGGTTCTGTGTTACCTGTCATTCACTCTGGCCTCAACCACTGCTAAGGGTGTGATTTAACAACTGCTGGAACTGATAATTACTGAGGCTTGAGCTTTCCAGCTGGGACGTGAGGGAATTGCAGACCTGCTGCAAAGGGTTTGAGGGAATCAGTGAATAATGTCCTGGCAATTTGCATCTGCAGCCTGAAAAGCCAAACGTGTCCTGGGCTGCATCAAAAGCAGGGAGGGCAGCAGGTTGAGGGAAGGGACTGTACTCACTGCCGGTGAGGTCCCACCGGCAGTGCTGTGTCCAGCTCTGGAGCCCACAACATAAAAAGGACATGGACCTGTTTGGGTTAGTCCAGAGGAGGCCAAAAAAATCTCAGAGCACTGGAGCCCCTCTGCTATGAGGAAAAGCTGGGATGTTCAGCCTGGAGAGGAGAAGGCTCCAGCAAGACCTTGTAGCAACCTTTTAGTACTTGAAGGAGACTTATATGAAAGATGAAGACAGACATTTTAGCAGGCCCTGATGCAATAGGACAGTAAATGATGTTTCTTAACTAAAGAACAGTCGATTTAGGCTAGATAAAATTGAGAAACTTTTTACTGTGAGAGTGGTGAGAAGCTGATACAGGTAGCCAAGGGAAGCTATGGATGTCCCATTCCTGAAAACATTCAAGGTCAGGCTGGAAGGGGCTCTGAGCAACATGATCTGGCTGATGTCCCTGTTCATTCCAGGGAGCTTGGACTGGATGACTTTTAAAGGTCCTTTTCAACCCAAGCCGTTCTAGAGTTCTATAATTCTGTCCCCAGAAGGCACCTGCAGGGACATGTAGCAGCCCAAAGCCTGGTGGGGCAAGGCACCCCACTGGCACAGCCTGGGGAGGGGGATGGGGTGGGGCCATCTCCCCTTTCCCAAGAGGCCCCCAGAACTGCACACAGCATGGCTGGGTGCTCCCAGGCCCTGTCCCTGGCATGGCTCCTGGCTGCTCTGGTGGGGTGACAGCAGCAGACCACTGGTGCTCTTGATATAGCCATGGCTGTCAGTGTTTCCATGGGCAGGGCTTCAGGTAAACTTCCCCATGGCTGTGCTGGGGATGGGGACAGGGCATGTGACATGCAGGAGCCCATGTTGCTGTGGCACAGGGAGTGATGGACAGACTGGTGTATGTGCTTGACTGGCAGCTACACCTGCATCCCCATTCTGGGAAGCACAAGGGAGACTGAGAAATGGGGACAGAGCCAGGCTGGTGGCAAAGGGGCATGGCTGGCCACGCCTCAACCACAGACCACGTGTGTGTGGAAGGCACCTGGCATCCAGAGGCCAATGAGCAAGGGACGAGGATGGCACTGCCAGGGCCATGTGTTCATTGGGTGCATGGGGGCTTAGTGCAGGCTGTGCCCCAGGCTGCTCACTCCCTGCTCTTGGCAGTTCCAGGCAGCTTCCTTGGGGTCCCCAAGTTGAGCAAAAGCTTCACAGAACCTCCACAATATGAGTGTGTGTGTACCCGTATATGTGCTCCCATCCCATCCCCCCATACTGGTGCCACTGGGCAGTATGCATGTACCAGGCGCGTTGGAAGGACACAGAGACAGGGATGCAGAGCCAGCGCTAGTTCAGTGTTGGTGTTTATTTGTGTGACACTTAGAGTGGGGGGACAGGAGCAGGGGACAAGGGTACATGGGGAGAGACATCTGCGGTGGGGGGAGCCGCTGTTCCCAGAAGTGAGAAGAAGGGAGGGAGCCAGCAAATGGCCGGCAGGGTGGGGTCAAAAGCATTCGGATCTGTTCACAGTCTTCTCCACATTCCCGGCCTCGTGTCTGACCTTGCACGAGACAGAACCGTAACTCTGCCACTGGGTGGCTTGCAGCGACAGGTAGCTGCTGGCCATGTACTGGCTATTGCTCTGCCGCTGGGCCGGGCTGGTCTCCACACCACTGCTGATGGTGTTGCCATCAGCCACCCATTCCACCTGCACGGAGCCCGGGTAGAAGTTCTCCATCAGACACACCAGGGTGGCTTTGCCCGTTGATGTCATCTCCTCGTTGGATGGCGCGAAGAGGTGGACGGTGGGAGAGACCTTGGGCTGGCCTGCGAGGGAAGAGAGGTGCGGGGTCAGAGAGAGCCCTGTCCCCCACCACAGCCCCTGCCTGCCCTGCTGGTGCTACCCAGAAACTCCCCACTTTCCCCACAGCCAAGAGGTTATCACTCAGAACTGTAATGGATTTAAATTTGGTGTGTGTGTGGGTGTATATACATATATATATATATATATATATAAAAAAAAATATGTGCATATATGTGTGTGTAATACACATACACGTATACATACCTCCCATATATATGTACATATATATGTTTTATATACACTATATGTACATATATGTGCATAAACATATTATATAGCAGATATAGCCAGCTAATATATATTAGATATATGAAGTCTACAATATACATACTTATGTAGTACATATAATATGAATAGATGTATAATTCTATAAAATGCATTTAACAGGAATATTTATGCATTTTTTATAATATATAAAAATATATTATATAGAAATGCATTTTATATATAATATATAAAATATATTATATATATTTTATATATATATTTATATGTATACATTACATATATAACTAAATCTCAATTTCTTTGCCATAAAATAATTTCTTTCCTTTTACAAGCCAATAAAAAAAAAAAAAAAATCAAAATTTCACAGGCAAACCATCCTGTTTTCTGCCCAGTTCTGCTCTCAGACATTATCTGACTTGCCTCTGAAAAACTACCACTAAAAATCACCCAAAGGAAGATTGGAAAAAGATATTCAGTCTGTCTGAGGTGGTTCTGCTACCTCCTCCAATGTGCAGTGTCTCTATCTGTATCTTCACCTCTATTTCTATTTCCATTTGAAAATGAGGATGACTCCACCATTAAATACTTTCTGATGAAGAAATGGTCAAAGAATATTTTTCTCGATCTTAGCCCTTAGTAATTTGGTTCAAATTGGGATTTTTGTCCAAATTCTTAAAAAAATTACAGACAAAGACAAATTACATTTCCGGCAGCATTTTCGACACAATAATCTCAATTTTTGACATGTCTTACCTGGACAACGGGCTCTTTAAGATACCCCTGGAATTTTTTGTCTAAGATCCCAGGGATGTGCTGTTTTAACATGAAGTCAGGGGTGACTGTGGGCTGCTCACAGCCAAGGACAGGCTGTCTTTCAGAGCACCCACACCCTTGGCCGCGGGACCCCGCAAAGACTCCCTGCCCCTCACTGGGAGTGAGAGATTTAGTCCTCAGGACTAAGAGTTGAGGACTTTGACTTTAGACTGACAGATTTCCTTGACAAAGACAAAAATCACCTCTTTTAGAGATCTAAACTTGAGTTTTCTTCCCCCTGAGACCTCAGACACATTTCCTGGACAAATTTTAAGACTTTTCGACTGAGAAAATATCCCCCAGTCCTCAGTGGCGCGCACAGAGTTGTCAGAGTCCGCAGGGATGCGACAGAGCCCATGACGCTGGGCTTAGTGCCTGACCTCAAACGGGCGGCAAGACCCCAGCCCGGCGCCAAGTCCGAGAAAAAACCCCCAAATCACCAAAAATCGACCAAATGTCAAAATTCCGCGATGGGGAAGGAAAGACCGAGGGGAAGGCGGCGACTCACCTAGGACGGTCAGCATCGTCCCGGCCCCGAATACACCACACAGTGACACAGGGCCATACAAAAACCTCCTGCCTTGTGGCATAGCAGTCCTGGACCCCACGCACATGGCAGGATGGAGAGGATGGTCTGCAGATATCCCAATGGATGTAGCAGGATGACAGTGATGGGATGGAGGTGCTCTGATGGACACAGCAGGATGAAGGTGTGGGCACAGCTGTACCTCTGGGGTTTTGGTCCTGGCTGGGCTCTTTCAGTGCAGCTTCCATCACCAGCAATAGAGCTAATAGCTGACAGTCTCTGCAGGCAACTTATTTTTATTAATATTCACCCTAGAAATATGAAAAGGCGAGAGGTGGAAATGCCTACATAGATCTGTGATAGCCAAGAAGGGGTGAGCCAGACTAGGTTTCAGCTAAAACCAATTAAATTCAATTCCCCTGGGAAGTCCTGTCTGCTGCTTTGAAAAGTGTTTTCTCAGTGCAGTGCCAATCTGACAGACTGGCAGCTTCAGTGCTCAGCTTGGACTGCTGAATGCCAACAGTAGCAACGTAAACTGAACTCACAGATACTCAAATGATGTGGTTTGTGCAAGTGGTTATAGAAAGAGGCAGAGCCAGTGAATTTCCTGAGTCACAGGAACTTTATAAATAGTTCACTATAAAACAAGTGACCCTTCGAAGATTTTGTGGTTTGAGATACTTTCAGAGGTTTTCTTTGCCTCTGGGAAGGTTTACACTTTGAAGCCTAGACAAACTAGGCAAAAAAGAAAATACTCACTGAAAATGTCTGTGCAAAGTATTAACTGAAACCAGTGCCCTTTATCGTGGATGATCATTTTCTGGGCATGTCTCAGGCTTCCGTGGGGTTTCAGTTTCATTTTGTGGGAGGACAAAACAGGAAAAATGTTCAGCTCTTCAATCCAGCTCTACTTGGAGAGAGTCGTGGAAAAAGACAGGAGCTGTGCTGGATGCCACAGGGTGTTGCTGAAGTAGCTTTTGGCATTGCCACTGGAGCAGGTGATCCTGACAGTCTCTCCCACAGTGGATGACACCAAGGACAGCAGGCTTAGCAACACTGCCTGGACCAGGGAATGTGGAGAGGGAGAGGGGAAAGAGGGGGGTCCCTCACTGCCCCAGGGCAGCCCTTTCTGACCTGCAGGATGGGGCTCCTGTGCCCAAATGTCCTGATGGAACAGAGGGACCACTGCCCCAGACAGAGCCCAAGGCCTGAGCCCTGGGACCCCATGAGGAGACCTGGCAGAGCAAGAGGATGTGGCCAGCAGCAGCATGAGCTGGTGGGGCTGATGGCAAGGAAATGCCAGGCACTGCACAGCCCCAGGGTCACCTCCTGCACATCGTGGGCCAAGCAGGAGGCCATTCACAGCCAATGGCCATGGAGAGGGGACACAAAGCTGCTTCAATCCCACAGTACTGCTCAGCCCAGAGAGAGAGGGTAGAGAAGCTCCATTTTGAGGGTTGAGCCCCCTGCAGTGATGGTCCAGGGGCGCCTGGAACAGCAGGGTTCAGAGCTGGGCAGGGGAGAATCAGCATGGTGCTGGGAACCAGCCAGGGAGGTCAGGAGCAGCTTGGCTCTGGAGCACAGGGCAGGGACGGGGCTGCTGGGAGGTCATCCCAGTATTTCTTTTTTGAGGGTGTAAGGCAAACACTGGACAGGCTTCCTAGAAAGCTGGACAATATCCCAAACCTGCCAGTGTTATAGGGGCACTTGGACAATGCCCTACATTTTGGTCATTCCTGAAGTGGCCTCCCGATTAGACTGTGTGATCACTGAAGACCTCTTCCATCTGAATCAGTCTATTCAGTTCTATCCTATCTGCTCTCATCCACAAATGACAAGGAAAGGTCTGTAAGGGATGGAGCTTTGACACTGGCAACAGCTACATTCACCACAGGGCAGAAGAGAGCAGGGTCATGCCAGCGACTTGCCCCACCATCAAATGGGGACAGGATAGCAGAGACTCCTAACTGGCCCCTGCCATGGCAGGAGGGTTTTTGTGTCATTTTCCCACTGCTCCATTTCATCATGCTAACAATATCACTGTCACTTTCATAGTTATCACATTGACAGCCTTGACTTTGCCTTGTACCCCAGCGATGGTTACTGTGCTCATGGAGCTAGACTGGGATCCAGAGAATCACGAGGGGATGTCTGGTAGTCCCAAGCCATTGAAGTCGATCACAGTGACAGCGGCACAGCCAGGAAACTTGGCTGGTACCAGTCATAGCTGCTGCCATCTCTGCAGCAGATGACTTTGATGGCTTGTTTCATGATGGCTGACACTGAGTACAGCTGACAGAGCACTGCCTGGACCAGGAAATCTGGAGAGGGAGAGGAGGGAGAAAAGAAGATGGGGGTCAGCCAGTGACCTGGACCATGGCCATCTCTGGTCAGGGGAACAGTGAAAGGACAAGTCTGCCTGCAGGCACACATGTAGGACACTCTGGGACACGACAGTGCTGCTGCAAGGTCATAACTTCCTCAAATGACAGGGCATGGGCACAGCCCTGGGGCTCCAAGGGATAGCTGGGGCAGGAGGTTTTTGTACCACTTCCCCATTGCTATGTGTCACTGTGCAGCAGTACTGCTGCTGTCATAGCCACCACAGAAATAGACAGCCTCGTCCTCAGCTTGGACCCCAGTGATGGTTAACGTGGCCGAGGAGCCAGACTTGGATCCGGAGAATCGCGAAGGGATGCCCGAGGGTCTCTTGTCATTGTAGTAGATCACAGTGACAGGGGCACTGCCAGGGACCTTCTGCTGGTACCAGCCATAGCTGCTGTAGCTCCCGGAGCAGGTGATCTTGACCGTCTCTCCCACCTTGGCTGACACCGAGGATGGCTGATTCAGCGCTGCCTGGACCAGGGAACCTGGAGAGGGAGAGAAGAGAAGGGAGAAGATGTGAGTCAGTCAGTGTCCCAGGGGCACAGACCTGCCTGGACAGGGCGACAGCGAGTCTGGCCATGGCACCTGTGCTGTGGGCGAGCACCACGAGGAGAAGAGGGGCCCAGGCCATGGTTCAATCCCACCAGCTCAGCGTCCCCAGAATGATGGGGCTGTTCCATGGACCCTGACTCCCTTTTAAGCCCCTGCCCGCCCAGGATTCGGCCCCTTCATGCAAATCTGACCTTGCGGTCACGGCCGGATCCTGCCCGCGCCTCTCTCCGCACATCCCTCCGTGCTCCACGCCCAGCCCCACCACCCCAGATGGAGCAGGGCTTGTCCCCAGGCACAAAGCAGAGACACGTCCCAACTCTGAGCCTGAAACGCACCAGCATAGACCCCCCTGTCCCCAGACCAGGCTGAGTGGCTGCAGTGCCTAAGAAGGGAGAGCTGGGCGCTGGGGCAAGGGCATACAGGAGCACCTGCACCTCGCAGTGATGGGGCTGGGACGGTGCCAAACTCCACCATTCCCCAACTGATTTTTGGCATTTTTCCCTCCCACAGATGTTCCAAGCTTCTAAGGTACCCTCTTTCACTCCTGCTTTTGTGCCCTGGCTCTTCCCCTGACAGCCAAGATCCACCACTCAAGACCAAGACGTGTGCTCTTCCCAGGCATTCACACCCCAGAACAATGGGAGTGGGCCAGCACCAAGCCCCAGGTTCCAGCAGTGCCTCCCCATGAGGTGATCATGAGCCCAATGTGCTGGTGCTCAGCAGAGGCAACCAGAGCTGGGGCAGGCCCTGGCCAGCCCTGCTCTAACTCAGGGCACAGGGATCATGGCTGTCTTTGGCAGTCCCAACCCAGACCAAGAGTGGCTGCACCACAGGAAATTCCCTCTCCCCCAGGACCCTCCCTGTCCCTGACTATGCTGTCCCCAGAGTGCCCAGGGCACAGGGAGCCCGACTGGCATGGGCAGGGCAGGGCTGCTGGCCTATTTCCCGGCAAGCAGCACAGAGGGGACCTGCTGGAGCAGAGCATGTGTCCCATGGCAGGAACTGCCACACAGGCACAGATGCTGCTTCACATTGTGTCTGGACAGCAGCAGGCAGCACCCGACAGTGCCCCACTGGGGCAACAGTGGGCCTGTGTCTCTTTTTCCCCATGCTGGGAGTTATTATGGCCCTGATCTCCACTGGTGCCCCAGCTATAGGGGTGAAAGCTTCCTCCTGCTTCTCCTCCTTGGCTTGGACCCCAGCCATGGGTAATGTGGCCATGGAGAAGAGCATGTTCCCAAGTGCTGTATATCCCCTCCCAAAATGCCAGGGAATGGGCACAGACCTGGGGCTCTAAGGGAATGCCAAGCTGAGACCCCAGTCACGGCCACATTCAGTGCAGAGCAGCAAGGGCAGGGCTGTGGTGGGGACTTGACCCCCCCATCAAACGGGCACAGCAGAGACTCCTGACTGATGTCTGCAATAGCAGGAGGTTTTTGCATCACTTCCCCATTGCTGCATGTCACCGTGGCAGCATCACTGCTGCTGTCCCAGCCACTACAGAAATAGACAGCCTCGTCCTCGGCTTGGACCCCAGTGATGGTTAACGTGTTCGTGGAGCCGGACAAGGATCCGGAGAATCGCGAAGGGATGCCCGAGGGTCTCTTGTCATTGCTGTAGATCACAGTGACAGGGCCACTGCCAGGGACCTTCTGCTGGTACCAGCCATAAGCATTGTTGCTACGCCTGCAGCAGATCAAGGTGTCTTGCTGCAGAGACATGGACACTGGGGACAGCTACGACAAAGCCATATGAGGGCTGTGGGCTATGCAGAAGCTCTCCATGCCCAGCCAGAGCACCCAGAGCTCCCATGGCCTGGCAAACACCCACAAACCCAGCCCTGAGCTGCCAGGGTGGCTGCAATGCTGCTGGGTCCTGGGCAGGACTCAGACTGTGGAGCAGATATGTGCCAAAAGTGCTCTTGGGCAGCTCTACAGGCTGCAACTCCTAACACTGTCCCAGGCTCCTCTGCCCCTCACATGGTATTGGGCAGTGGGGATGAGGTCAGGCCAGGGCTTCTGCAGCACCACGGCCCAATCACTGGGCATGTAGTCATAGAATGGTTTGAGTTGGAAGGGATATTAAAGACCATCCAGTTCAACAGCCCTGTCATGGGCAGGAGCACCTTTCAAGAGACCAGGTTGCTCAAAGCCTCATCCAGCCTTGCCTTGAAAACTTCTGGGGATAGGTCATCCACAAGTTCTCTGGGAAACCTGCTCCAGTGCCACATCATGCTCAGAGTCACAGCCCTGAGACATGGAACACACAGGGAAGAGAACCAGGGAGGGAAGGGAAAAGTCCCAAAGCTGGAGAGGTGGTCATGCCAAGAGGAGTGGAATGAAGTGCCAAAACCAGTCTCTTTGACACTCGATCTCACTTTCTGTGGCTCAGTGTCACCATGAGATCAGCACTGCTGCTGACAAAGCTACCACAGTAATAGACAGCCTCGTCCTCAGCTTGAACACCAGTGATCCTCTGGAGCCAGACATAAAACCAGAGAATCATAAAGGGGTGCCCAAGGGTCTCCTGTCATTCCAGTAGATCACAGTGACAGGGGCACTGCCAGGGACCTTCTGCTGGTACCAGCCATACTCATTGCTGCTCCCAGAGCACATAACCCAGTTTGTCCCAGGCTGGCTGGCACCAAGGATGACTGACTGGGCGAGGGAGCCTGGAGAGGAAGAGATGAAAGGCAGTAAGATGGGGTCAGCCATTGCCCCAGGAACACAGCCCTGCCCAGGCAGTACAACAGTGCCCCTGTGCCCAGTGGTTCACAGTGGGACACACAGCCTCAAGACAGAGAGGAAGATTAGAGAACCATGGGCCTGGAAGGAGAGCTGGCAGCAACAGAGCTGCTCTCTGAGGGAAAGGGACCTGGTCATGGCTACAGAAACATGGGGGAATCAGAGCCCATTCTGGCCCAGAGCAATGAAGGCAGCTTCAGCAGCAGCAGCAGGAGGGGGCAGCCCAAAGCAAAAGGCAACAGGGCTGGGGATGAGGCAGTGCCATTCCTTTTATTGGGACAGGGGAAAGAGTCACCTCCTGTGCCTTGTCACGGACAGTCATGTCCTTGGGCAGGGGACAGGGACCTGCCTCAGCTTGACTACCACAGCTTTGTTTGGCCATGAGGAAAAATGGCTCAAACCCTTTCTCTCTTGACACCAGGTAGTATGTTTCACTTCCCCATTACTCCTTGTTTTCGTCACCTACATCATCACCACTGCTGACCCAGCCACCACAGAAATAGACAGCCTCGTCCTTGGATTGGACCACTGTGATGGTTAACATGGCTGCGGTGCCAGACTTGGATCCAGAGAATCATGAAAGGATGTCTGAGGGTTTCTGGTTGCTGCTATAGGTCACAGTGACACAGCCCACAGCATCTGAGCACAGAGGCAGCAGAAGGACACGGTCATCAGTAGCAAGATTCAATGGGGTGGGGGACAAAGCCACACTGATGTTTCTAGGGACAAAGACAATGCCCTTCAGGGCATGCTCTTCAGAACAAGAGAACCTGCAGTTTGGGGAACACCAAAAGGGACATTCACAGACATGGCTGTACAGAGGGGACAGGAACCTGCCCCACAGCCAGCCAGGAGGGAGAAGGGTCAAAATCTTTTCTCTAGTTTTGGAGTCTGGGAAGTCTTTGGAAGTCTCACTTCCTACCACTCATGGTCACTGCACAGCATAGCTGCCACTGCTGCTGTCCCTGCCACCACAGAAATAGACAGCCTCATCCTCAGCTTGGACCCCAGTGATGGTTAATGTGCCTGTGGAGCCAGACTTGGATCCGGAGAATCGCGAAGGGATGCCTGAGGGTCTCTTGGTGTTTTCATAGATCACAGTGACAGGGCCAATGCCAGGGACCTTCTGCTGATGCCAGCCATAGTAGCTGCCACCCCCTGAGCAGGTGATCCTGACCGTCTCTCCCACATTGGCTGACACCGAGGATGGCTGCTGACTCAGCGCTGCCTGGACCAGGGAACCTGGAGAGGGAGAGAAGTGAGGGAAGAACAGGCAGTCACTCAGTGGCCCAGGAGCACAGACCTTCCCGGAGAAGGAAACAGCAATGGGACAACTCTGCCTTTAGGCACATGTGTGACACCCTGGGTGCAGCCCCCACTGCAGACACTCCTGAGGGATTGCTGTAGCCAGAGCCTGAACCCTCTCCCTGCTCACTGCCCCTTGGGGCACTCCTCATCCCAGGCACTGAGGGCAGACAGCCTGGGGACATGGCCTGCTGGACCCCCAGTGTCTGGGGCAGTTGGAGGCACATGGACCAACAGGGACCACATCCAGGCCAGCAACCAGGGACTGCAAGGCAGGGGATCCCCAGGCAGTGAGACTCTCTGTCTGGTTATAACACATGACAAAGCAATGGGGACATCCTCAGCAAACCATGGCCACCAGATGGGAGGTGGCATGAGGACAGAATTGCAGACAAGACCCTGCAAAGAAGGAGCCACAATAGCTGCAAGCATTAGGCGTAGGAACTACCTATGCTCTGAAGCTCTTCCCCTCACAGGGAAAGCTTCAGCAGTCAAGAGGGGTGAAAAAATTACCCCAGCATCACCAAGACCCTGAGCATCACTGCTGCCATCATAGCCACCA
Source organism: Entomyzon cyanotis (assembly GCA_024500445.1). Lineage (NCBI taxonomy): Eukaryota > Metazoa > Chordata > Aves > Passeriformes > Meliphagidae > Entomyzon > Entomyzon cyanotis. The sequence continues at coordinate 8,427,749 of JAKEPQ010000852.1, forward strand.
CAGAAATAGACAGCCTCGTCCTCGGCTTGGACCCCAGTGATGGTTAACGTGTTTGTGAAGCCAGACAAGGATCCGGAGAATCGCGAAGGGATGCCCGAGGGTCTGTTGGTATCAGCATAGATCACAGTGACAGGGACACTGCCAGGGATCTTTTGCTGGTACCAGCCATACCAGTTGCTGCTAGCTCCAGAGCAGGTGATCCTGACCGTCTCTCCCACATTGGCTGTCACTGAGGATAGCTGACTCAGTGATGCTGCCTGGAGCAGGAGAGGGAGAGGAAAGAGGGGAGAAGGGAGAGGTGAGTCGGTGCCCCAAGAGAACAGAACTGCCTGGGCAGCAGTACAGGAAATGCCACAGTCAGAGGAGAATGGACCCAGACACGGTCACTCGTGTATTTGAGGAGTAGAGCCCAGGCCAAGGCATCCAGGCAGAGAGGCAGGTGCAGGAGGACATGGTCATTAGTAACAAGAGGCAGTGAGGTGGGGAACATAGTTATACCATGAGTTTTGTAGGGACAAGGACAATGGTCCCCAGCCACAAAGTCACCTCCTATTCTCTAGGAGAAAGAAGGGTTTTCATAGCTGTGGTTGTGCAGACAAAAACTTGTACCAGTCCCACATCCACAAATCTGCTTGGCCATGAGAAGGACTGAAAATCTATAGTTTTAATTCCTCTGCACTTAATTTGAAGATCTGTTTTGGTACTTTACCAACATAGCTGCTGCTGCCGCTGCCTTCATAGCTACCACAGAAATAGACAGCCTCGTCCTCGGCTTGGACCCCAGTGATGGTTAATGTGCCCGTGGAGCCAGACTTGGATCCAGAGAATCGCGAAGGGATGCCCGAGGGTCTCTTGTCATTGTAGTAGATCACAGTGACAGGGGCACTGCCAGGGACCTTCTGCTGGAACCAGCTATAATAGTTGCTGCTACCCCCTGAGCAGGTGATCCTGACAGTCTCTCCCACGTTGGCTGACACCGAGGATGGCTGCTGACTCACTGCTGCCTGGACCAGGGAACCTGGAGAGGGAGAGGAAAGAGGGGAGAAGAAGGAGATCAATCTCCACCCCAGGAAGACAGCTTTCCCAGGGCAGCAGGATGTGGCCCTGTGCCCAAAGGCCCTGTCCAGGCACAGCAAGTCTGGCCATGGCACCTGAGCTGTGGGTGAGCACTGTGGGGAGAGGAGGGGGCCAGGCCGTGGTTCAATTCCAGCACCTCGATGTGCTCACACTGATGGAGCTGTGCTGTGGACCTTGTCTAGCTTTTAAGCTACCACCTGTCTGGGCCATGGCTCCTCCATGAAATTCAGACTCCACTCACAAGGCAGGATCCTGCCAGTGAGTTTTCCCCATCTTCCATTCAGGTCCCTCATCAGGGGATACTTCCCATACCCCACTTCACCTGCTGAGAAAAACTGTTAGATTTATGGTGAGGCACACATGACATGTTTGTCCCACCAGGGATCGCTAAAGCCACAGGCCTCTGGTGCACTATCAATCTGCAAAACCACTTCTGGAAGATGCAGTCCTCAAACCTCAGTCATTCCTCAGAAACAGTATCCCCCAGTATCCATGGTCAACAACAACCATCCTGCAGTGTACCACAATCATAACCAGCACTGCTGTCCCAGCTACCACAGAAATAGACACCCTCGTCCTCGGCTTGGACCCCAGTGATGGTTAATGTGCCCCCAGAGCCGGAGAATCGGGAAGGGATGCCTGAGGGTCTCTTGTCATTCCGGTAGATCACAGTGACAGGGCCACTGCCAGGGACCTTCTGCTGGAACCAGGCATAACCAAGGAGGCTGTTACCCCCAGAGCAGGTGATCCTGACAGTCTCTCCCACATTGGCTGACACCGAAGATGGCTGACTCAGCGCTGCCTGGACCAGGGAACCTGGAGAGGGAGAGAAGAGAGGAGAGAAGAGGGTATCAGTCAGTGTCCCAGGGGTACAGACCTGCCTGGTTAAGGTCACCACACACCATAGGTGCCACTGCTGCTGTCATAGCCACCACAGAAATAGACAGCCTCGTCCTCGGCTTGGACCCCAGTGATGGTTAATGTGTTCGAGGAGCCGGACCCAGATCCGGAGAATCGCGAAGGGATGCCCGAGGGTCTCTTGTCATTGTAGTAGATCACAGTGACAGGGCCATTGCTGGTACCAGCCATAGCTGCTGCTGCTACCGGAGCAGGTGATCCTGACCGTCTCTCCCATGTTGGCTGACACCGAGGATGGCTGCTGACTCACTGCTGCCTGGACCAGGGAACCTGGAGAGGGAGAGAAGAGAGAGGAGAAGATGGGGGTCAGTCAATGTCCCAGAGGCACAGACCTGCCTGGGCAGGGAGACAGCGAATCTGGCCATGGCACCTGTGCTGTGGGTGAGCATTAGAGAGGGGAGGGGCCCAGACCATGGTTCAATTCCAGCACCTCCATATCCTCACACTGATGGGCTGTGCTGTGGGCCAAGGCCCAATTTTAAGCCCCCACCTGCCCAGGCACAGGCCCTCCATGGACATGTGGTCCCCAATGTTCCCTGGAGCACTGTTGTACTGTTTCCTCAGCCCACTGCAGGCATCTCTGTCCCATCAAAAGGCAGCAAGGTTGCTCTGGGTTTCCTGCTCCTTCCCCAGCACAGCTGCTGAGCTCTCAGCTCAGTCAGTTACCACCCTGAGCCTGTTCCTGCTCAGTAGGACGATGGCCTCACTGCACCACATCCTACTTCAAACAAGGCTGCCACACTGGGCCTCTCTGAATTACCACAAGACAACTGGGGAGCAGGGAAATGGGGCTTTGAAAGGAAATGGGAGCCACACCAAGACCAGGAGCTTCAAGGCTCCACAACAGTCAGGAAAACCAAGCTGACAGTTCCTCCAAATTCTAAGTGAGCTGGGGGTCTCCAGCAGCTTTGCAGCAGCTGTGGGTAGAGCTGGGCTGGGGTTTGCACCCATCAGGAGCACATAGCACCTCCACTCTTGCCCAGCTGGGGCAGCCCCTCTGCTCCCTGCCCACAGCACAGCCCACAGCAGCCACCAAAGGAGCCTGTGGGGCTGCTCTGCTCGGCCAGGCTGGCATTCGCTGGCACCTGGCTGTCCACAGCCCCTTTGCCTCTTGCCTGCCCCGTGAGCCTCAGCACTGTGCAGTGGGGGCACACTGACACCGTGTGGGGACAAGAAGGGCCTCAGGGACAGCACTGGAGGAACTGAGAGCAGAGCCCAGCATGGGACTCTGTTGCTGTTGAGCCGCTAGCTGAGAGAAAACCCAGGTTCTCAGACAAGAAAAGAGAAAAGTGCGTTTATTATTTTGATTTCCATATATATAGAGTTTTCAGAGGTCACCCAGATTGGTCAGCCAGAAACCTCCCCCCAGGCCTAACTGGCCAAGCCCGAACTGCCCTAATCTGGAGACGCTGTTTGCAAAACATCCAAACTTTATCTTTGTTTATGAAACGTAGCAAAATGTTCTCACGAGAAAGACCTGTGCTAGCCACAGCACTCTGCCCTTGAGGCCTCTCACCCCTGCCACAGCTTCCACCAGCCCTGGCCACAGCCAGCAGGAGTTCTGTGTGGCACCCTGGCCACGGCAGCCTGTGCTCACAGGGGAGAGCCTCCCACACAGATACAGGGCCCTTTGGCACAGTTGGTGTCACCAGAGAGTCACCAGAGATGAGTGGGCATCAGCCCTGAACTGGCAGGGACCAGCACCACTGAGTGTCTCTTGGTGCTATCACAGAGATTAGTGACAGGGACTTCTGCTGGGACCAGCCATAGCTGCTGCTACCCCTGGAGCAGGTGATCCTGACAGTCTCTCCCACAGTGGATAACACCAAGGACAGCAACACTGCCTAGACCAGGGAATGTGGAGAAGGAGAAGGGAAAGAGGGGGTCCCTCACTGCCCCAGGACATGCCTTTCTGACCTGCAGGATGGGGCTCCTGTGCCCAAATGTCCTGATGGAACAGAGGGACCACTGCCCCAGACAGAACCCAAGGCCTGAGCCCTAGGACCCCATGAGGAGGCCTGGCAGAGCAAGAGGATGTGGCCAGCAGCAGCATGAGCTGGTGGGGTGGAAATGCAGGTGATGGCAAGGAAATGCCAAACACTGCACAGCTCCAGGGTCACCTCCTGCACATCGTGGGCCAAGCAGGAGGCCATTCACAGCCAATAGCCATGGAGAGGGGACACAAAGCTGCCTCAACCCCATAGCCCTTCTCAGCCCTGGTAGAAAGAGCAGAGAAACTCCTTTTTTAAGTCCTCTGTAACTCATTTCCACATCTCTCTGTGTCACCATACCAGGTGCCAGTGCTGCTGTCAGCACCACCACAGAAATAGACAGCCTCGTCCTCGGCTTGGACCCCAGTGATGGTTAATGTGCTCGTGGTGCCAGATGTGGATCCGGAGAATCGTGAAGGAATGCCCGACGGTCTGTTGGTATTGTAGTAGATCAGAGTGACAGGGGCACTGCCAGGGACTTTCTGCTGATACCAGCCATAGCCATGCCAGCTGCTATCCCCGGAGCAGGTGATCCTGACAGTCTCTCCCACGTTGGCTGATACTGAGAATGGCTGCTGACTCAGCACTGCCTGGACCAGGGGATATGGAGAAGGACAGAAGAGAGGTGGTAAGAGGGAATCAGTCAGTGCCCCAGGAGCACAGACCTGCCTGGGTAAGGTTAGAGGGAACACAACAGTCAAGGACAGAACAGACAGGGACATGGTGACATGGCTACTAGTCTCATTTGAGGAGCAAAGACTAGCCCATTGCAGAACAGCTGCACAGGAGCAGCTCTGGCAGCACAGGAGGACATGGTCATTAGTAGCAAGAGGCTGAGGGGTACACAGCTACACCAAGAGCTGCCAGGACGGAGAAGGGCCACAATTTTTCCTCTGGTTTTTGAGTCTCTCTCACTTTCTGTTATTCACTGTCACCACACACCATAGCTGCTGCTGCTGCCGCTGCCTTCATAGCTACCACAGAAATAGACAGCCTCGTCCTCGGCTTGGACCCCAGTGATGGTTAACGTGCCTGTGGTGTCGGATGTGGATCCAGAGAACTGCGAAGGGATGCCCGAGGGTCTCTTATCATTGTCATAGATCACAGTGACAGGGGCACTGCCAGGGACCTTCTGCTGGTACCAGCCATAATAGTAGCTGCCAAACAAGCTGCTACCCCCGGAGCAGGTGATCCTGACGGTCTCTCCCACATTGGCTGACACCGAGGACGGCTGCTGACTCACTGCTGCCTGGACCAGGGAACCTGGAGAGGGAGAGAAGTGAGGGGAGAAGATGGGGGTCAGTCAGTATCCCAGGGGTGCAGACCTGCCTGAGCAGCAGGACGTGACCCCTGTGCCCAGAGACCCCATTCCGGCACAGCGAGTCTGGCCATGGCACCTGAGCTGTGGGTAAGCATTACAGAGGGGAGGGGCCCAGGCCATGGTTCAATTCCAGCAGCTCCATGTCCTCACACTGATGGGGCTGTGCTGTGGACCTTGACCAGCATCACTGCTGCTGTCACCACTACCACAGAAATAGACAGCCTCGTCCTCAGCTTGGACCCCAGTGATGGTTAATGTGCCCGTGGAGCCAGACTGGGATCCGGAGAATCGTGAAGGGATGCCCGAGGGTCTGTTGGTATTATCGTAGATCACAGTGACAGGGCCACTGCCAGGGACCTTCTGCTGGTACCAGCCATACCAGTTGTTGCCACCGGAGCAAGTAGTCTTGATGGTTGATCTTGCAGTTGCTCTCAGGTCAGCCAGGCACCACTCCCAGGCTTTTCCTGCCCAGTAGGACCATGGCCCCACTGCACCAGGAGCTCCTGTGCACAGGGCAGGTGACAGCCCTACCTGGGCAGGTGGACACATCCACCTGCCCTGGAGCACCCAAAGCTGCTTGGTGCCTCCTGGTCCCAGGGCACCATGGGCACTGACCAGCAGCAGGGATAGAGCAGCTGGGAAAACCACATCCTGCTTCAAACAAGGCTGCCACCCTGGGCCTCTCTGAATTGCCACAAGACAATTGAGGAGCAGAGAAATGGGGCTTTGAAAGGGAATGGGAACCACACCAGGACCAGGAGCATAAAGGCTCCACAAAAGTCAGGAAAAACCAAGCTGCTAATTCCTCCAAATTCTAAGTGAGCTGGAGGTCTCCAGCAGCTTTGCAGCAGCTGTGGGTAGAGCTGGGCTGGGGTTTGTACCCATCAGGAGCACATAGCACCTCCACTCTTGTCCAGCCAGGGGCAGCCCCTCTGCTCCCTGCCCACAGCACAGCCCACAGCAGCCACCAAAGGAGCCTGTGGGGCTGCTCTGCTCGGCCAGGCTGGCATTCGCTGGCACCTGGCTGTCCACAGCCCCTTTGCCTCTTGCCTGCCCCGTGAGCCTCAGCACTGTGCAGTGAGGCCACACTGACACCGTGTGGGGACAAGAAGGGCCTCAGGGACTGCACTGGAGGAACAGAGAGTAGAGCCCAACACGGGACTCTGCCCTTGCTGCCTCTCACCCCTGCCACAGCTTCCACCAGCCCTGGCCACAGCCAGCAGGAGTTCTGTGTGGCACCCTGGCCACGGCAGCCTGTGCTCACAGGGGAGAGCCTCCCACACAGACACAGGGCCCTTTGGCACAGTTGGTGTCACCAGAGATGAGTGGGCATCAGCCCTGAACTGGCAGGGACTGGCAGGGACCAGAATGTCCAGAGATCATGGCAGGGATTGTCCCAGCTCCTCTGAGCAACCACAAGACAAGACATTTTGAGGGCAGGAATGAGTAGCCACACCACAGCTCTTCACTACTTGGAGCCATGTCACTTCAATGCCCTCCAGCACCACTGAGGGTTTCTTTGAGCTGTCAGAGATCACAGTGACAGGGCCACTGCCAGGAACTTTCTGCTGGAACCAGCCATAGCCACCACTACTCCCGGAGCAGGTGATCTTGACCATCTCTCCCATGTTGGCTGACACCGAGGATGGCTGACTCAGAGATCCTGCTTGGACCAGGGAATGTGGAGTGGGACAAGAGAGAGGGGAGAAGAGGGGCACCCGCAGTGTTCCAGGAACATGGCCCTTTCCTGGGCAGGGGGTGGGGAGTGCCATGGTCAGAGGAAAATAGGTGAAACCACAGCCAGCAGTAAATTTGGGGAGCAGAGCCAAGCCAAATGCACCTTAAGGCATCCCAGCACAGAGGTACCTCTGGCAGCAGCAGGAGGATGAGGTCATCAATAGCAAGAGGGAGTGGGATGGGGGATAAAGCCACACCATGAGGTTTGTAGAGACCAGGACAATGATCCCCAGCCACAAAGTCACCTGCAATGCTGTAGGACACAAAAGGGGGGACATTTGTAGCCATTGTCAAGCAGAGGAGACAAAGACCTGCCCCAGCCTCCCTTCCACTACTCTTCTTGGTGATGAGAGGAACAGTAAAACTCCATTTGTATTTCCTCTGTATCTCATTTGTAAATCTGTCCTTTTCATTACACCAACATAACTGCTGTCATAGTCACCACAGAAATAAACAACTTGGACCCCAGTGATGGTTAACATGCCCCCAGAGACAGAGAACAGTGAAGAGATGACTGAGGGTCTCCTGTTGTCATCATAGATCACAGTGACAGGGGCACTGCCAGGGACCTTCTGCTGATACCAGCCATAGTCGCTGTAGCTGCTACCCCCGGAGCAGGTGATCCTGACCGTCTCTCCCACCTTGGCTGACACCGAGGATGGCTGACTCACTGCTGCCTGGACCAGGGAACCTGGAAAGGGAGAGGAAAGAGGGTAGAAGATGGGGGTCACTAAGTGTTCCAGGGTCACAGACCTGCCTGGGCAGGGGGACGTAGTCCCTGTGCCCAAAGGCCTCAAGATGTGATGGAGAGGCCCAGAGACAAAGACAGAAACCAGGGCATGAGGGCTGTGCAAGGAGCAATGGCAGCAGCAAGAGGAGACAGAATGGTTGAGTTGGGGCCTCCCCCATGCTGACCAGCACTGCTGTCAGCACCACCACAGAAATAGACAGCCTCGTCCTCAGCTTGGACTACAGAGATGGTTAATGTGCCCCCAGAGATGGACTTAGATATGGATAATCGCGAAGGGATGCTGGAGGGTCTCTCATCATTCCAGTAGATCACAGTGACAGGGGCACTGCCAGGGACCTTCTGCTGGTACCAGCCATAGCTGCTGTAGCTCCCGGAGCAGGTGATCCTAACGGTCTCTCCCACATTGGCTGACACTGAGGATGGCTGATTCAGTGCTGCCTGGACCAGGGAACCTGGAGAGGGAGAGAAGGGAGAAGAGGGGGGTCAGCCAGTCTCTCAGGAGCACAGACCTGACCGGACAAGGTTACAGGGAATACAACAGTCAAGGATAGAACAGACAGGGACATGGTCACAGCAACTTTTCAGGAGCGGAGACCAGCCCATTGCAGAACAGCTGCACAGGAAGAGCTCTGGCAGCACAGGAGGACATGGCCATCAGTAGCAAGGGGCTGAGGGGGACACAGCTACACCAAGAGCTTTGTAGGGACCAGGACAATGAGTCCCAGCTGCAAAGTCACCTCCTTGTCACTGTGACATGAAAGAGAGGACATTCCCTGCTGTGGCCATGCAGAAGGGACAGGAATTTGCCTCAGCTGCATATCCAGCCAGGACATAGAAGGGCCAAAATCCTTCCTCTGGTTTTGGCGTCTTTCTCACTTCCAGGTACTCATTGTTCCCACACACTATAGCTGCCACTACTGCTTTCCCAGCTACCACAGAAATAGACAGCCTCGTCCTTGGCTTGGACTCCAGTGATGGTTAATGTGCCCGTGGAGCTGGACCAGGATCTGGAGAAGTGCGAAGGGATGCCTGAGAGTTTCTCATCATTCCAGTGGATCAAAGTGACAGGGGTACTGCCAGGGACCTTCTGCTGGTACCAGCCATAGCTGCCACTGCTACCAGAGCAGGTGATCCTGACGGTCTCTCCCACGTTGGCTGACACCGAGGATGGCTGCTGACTCACTGCTGCCTGGACCAGGGAACCTGGAGAGGGAGAGGAGAGAGGGGAGAAGATGGGGGTCAGTCAGTGTTCCACAGGCACAGTCCTGCCCAGATAAGTTATGGGGAATACAACAGTCAGAGGAGAACAGACATGGAAAATGGCCACAGGCACAACTGGGGAGCAGAACCCTGGCCCAGGTATCCCAGCACAGAGGCAGCAGCCAGACTACATGGTCATTACTAGTCAGTCTTAGTGGAGTAGGAGCCAAAGACATTAGTTCTGTAGGGACAAGGAGAATGATTTTCCCAGCCCCAAAGGCACCTCCCACTCTCTAGGACACAAAATGGGTGAAATTCAGAGCTGTGGTCATGCAGAGGAGAAAAAAACTTGCTCCAGTCCCACATCTGCAACTCTGCTTGGCCATGAGAAGAACAGAAAACCTCAGTTTTTAATTTCTCTGTGCCTCACTTGAAAATCAATGCCAATATACCAGCACCACTGATGTCCCAGTTAGCACAGAAATAGACAGCCTCGTCCTCGGCTTGGACCCCAGTGATGGTTAATGTGCCTGTGGAGCCAGACTTGGATCCGGAGAATCGTGAAGGGATGCCCGAGGGTCTGTTGGTATTATCGTAGATCACAGCGACAGGGCCGCTGCCAGGGACCTTCTGCTGGTGCCAGCCATAGTAGCCATAGCTGCTCCCGGAGCAGGTGATCCTGACCGTCTCTCCCACGTTGGCTGACAGTGAGGATGGCTGACTCACTGCTGCCTGGACCAGGGAACCTGGAGAGGGAGAGGAGAGAGGAGAGAAGATGGGCTGATTCTGTGACCTGAGAACACAGATCTCCCCAGGCAGTGGGACAGGGATAGGGCCCCTGCAATCAAAGTCCTCAGCTGGTGACTCTGAGTCTGGCCAGGACACCTGCACCAGGGATGGATAACATGATGAGTAGGGGGACAAGGTCAGCCAGCTGTCAGCTGCTTAGGCGACGCAGGATGGGAATGGGTTCAGGCTCATTTCTGTTGTGGGGTCATAGTGGGATATTCCCCAGGGCTTCCCTGAGGGCCAGAGGTGCTTGAGGGCTCCTGCACAGGCTCAACGTGAGCCCTGTGGGCCAGGACTGAGTAATCACAGTCAATGCAGCCTTAATATGGAAGCTCCTCTTGCAGCACAACACAGCATCCCTTGACCAGCTCTGATCTGCCCCAGCACCATCACACACAACTCCAGAGCTCTTCCAGCCAAGGGAAATGTCCCTTCCCAGGCTTTGAAGGCAAAGCTTTGGTCCAGCTCCCTGGCCCACGGCATATCCCCACATCTCATGGCTGGGGCCACAAGGCTGAGCCCCCTGGGGTGATGTCCAGAGGCTCGTGGCACAGCTGAGCTGGGAGCTGGGCAGGGAGGCAGTGGCAGGGCCTTGGGCACCACCTGAGGAGAGCAGCGGGACCTTGGCCCTGGAGCCGTGTGCAGGGACAGGGCTGCTGGGAGGTCATCCCTTCCTCAAAAGACAGGGGATGGGCACAGTCCTGGGACTGTAAGAGACAGCTGAGCTGGAAGGCTTTTGTATCACTTCTCCATTGCTCTGTGGCTCTGTGCAGCATCACTGCTGCCGTCCAAAGCACCACAGAAATAGACAGCCTTGTCCTCGGCTTGGAACCCAGTGATGGTTAATGTGCCTGTGGAGCCAGACAAGGATCCGGAGAATCGTGAAGGGATGCCCGAGGGTCTGTTGGTACTAGCATAGATCACAGTGACAGGGGCACTGCCAGGAACCTTCTGTTGGTGCCAGCTATACCAGCCACTACCACCGGAGCAGGTGATCTTGACAGTCTCCCCCACATTGGCTGAAAGTGAGGATGGCTGACTCACTGCTGCCTGGACCAGGGAACCTGGAGAGGGAGAGGAGAGAGGGGAGAAGATGGGGGTCAGTCAGTGTTCCACAGGCACAGTCCTGCCCAGATAAGTTATGGGGAATACAACAGTCAGAGGAGAACAGACATGGAAAATGGCCACAGGCACAACTGGGGAGCAGAACCCTGGCCCAGGTATCCCAGCACAGAGGCAGCAGCCAGACTACATGGTCATTACTAGTCAGTCTTAGTGGAGTAGGAGCCAAAGACATTAGTTCTGTAGGGACAAGGAGAATGATTTTCCCAGCCCCAAAGGCACCTCCCACTCTCTAGGACACAAAATGGGTGAAATTCAGAGCTGTGGTCATGCAGAGGAGAAAAAAACTTGCTCCAGTCCCACATCTGCAACTCTGCTTGGCCATGAGAAGAACAGAAAACCTCAGTTTTTAATTTCTCTGTGCCTCACTTGAAAATCAATGCCAATATACCAGCACCACTGATGTCCCAGTTAGCACAGAAATAGACAGCCTCGTCCTCGGCTTGGACCCCAGTGATGGTTAATGTGCCTGTGGAGCCAGACTTGGATCCGGAGAATCGTGAAGGGATGCCCGAGGGTCTGTTGGTATTATCGTAGATCACAGCGACAGGGCCGCTGCCAGGGACCTTCTGCTGGTGCCAGCCATAGTAGCCATAGCTGCTCCCGGAGCAGGTGATCCTGACCGTCTCTCCCACGTTGGCTGACAGTGAGGATGGCTGACTCACTGCTGCCTGGACCAGGGAACCTGGAGAGGGAGAGGAGAGAGGAGAGAAGATGGGCTGATTCTGTGACCTGAGAACACAGATCTCCCCAGGCAGTGGGACAGGGATAGGGCCCCTGCAATCAAAGTCCTCAGCTGGTGACTCTGAGTCTGGCCAGGACAACTGCACCAGGGATGGATAACATGATGAGTAGGGGGACAAGGTCAGCCAGCTGTCAGCTGCTTAGGCGACGCAGGATGGGAATGGGTTCAGGCTCATTTCTGTTGTGGGGTCATAGTGGGATATTCCCCAGGGCTTCCCTGAGGGCCAGAGGTGCTTGAGGGCTCCTGCACAGGCTCAACGTGAGCCCTGTGGGCCAGGACTGAGTAATCACAGTCAATGCAGCCTTAATATGGAAGCCCCTCTTGCAGCACAACACAGCATCCCTTGACCAGCTCTGATCTCCCCCACCACCATCGCTCATGACCCCAGAGCTCTTCCAGCCAAGGGAAATGTCCCTTCCCAGGCTTTGAAGGCAAAGCTTTGGTCCAGCTCCCTGGCCCATGGCATATCCCCACATCTCAGGGCTGGGGCCACAAGGCTGAGCCCCCTGGGGTGATGTCCAGAGGCTCGTGGCACAGCTGAGCTGGGAGCTGGGCAGGGAGGCAGTGGCAGGGCCTTGGGCACCACCTGAGGAGAGCAGCGGGACCTTGGCCCTGGAGCCGTGTGCAGGGACAGGGCTGCTGGGAGGTCATCCCTTCCTCAAAAGACGGGGATGGGCACAGTCCTGGGACTGTAAGAGACAGCTGAGCTGGAAGGCTTTTGTTTCACTTCTCCATTGCTCTGTGGCTCTGTGCAGCATCACTGCTGCTGTCAACACTACCACAGAAATAGACAGCCTCGTCCTCGGCTTGGAACCCAGTGATGGTTAATGTGCCCGTGGAGCCAGACTGGGATCCGGAGAATCGTGAAGGGATGCCCGAGGGTCTGTTGGTACTAGCATAGATCACAGTGACAGGGGCACTGCCAGGAACCTTCTGTTGGTGCCAGCTATACCAGCCACTACCACCGGAGCAGGTGATCTTGACAGTCTCCCCCACATTGGCTGAAAGTGAGGATGGCTGACTCACTGCTGCCTGGACCAGGGAACCTGGAGAGGGAGAGGAGATAAGAGGGGATCAGCCAGTCTCTCAGGAGCACAGACCGGACTCGACAAGGTTAGAGGGAACACAACAGTCAAGGACAGAACAGACAGGGACATGGTCACAGCAACTTTTCAGGAGCGGAGACCAGCCCATTGCAGAGCAGCTGCACAGGAAGAGCTCTGGCAGCACAGGAGGACATGGTCATCAGCAGCAAGAGGATAAGGGGGACACAGCTACACCTGTAGGGACCAGGACAATGAGTCCCAGCTGCAAAGTGCTCTCCTGATCTCTGCAACAAGAAAGAGAGGATATTCCCTGCTGTGGCCATGCAGAAGGGACAGGAATTTGCCTCAGCTGCATATCCAGCCAGGACATAGAAGGGCCAAAATCCTTCCTCTGGTTTTGGAGACTTTCTCACTTCCAGGTACTCATTGTTCCCACACACTATAGCTGCCACTGCTGCTTTCCCAGCTACCACAGAAATAGACAGCCTCGTCCTCAGCTTGGACCCCAGTGATGGTTAACGTGGCTGTGGAGCCAGATGCAGATCCGGAGAATCGTGAAGGGATGCCCGAGGGTCTCTTGGTGCTTTCATAGATCACAGTGACAGGGCCACTGCCAGGGACCTTCTGCTGATACCAGCCAGCATAAGTATAGCTGCTGCTAAGGCCAGAGCAGGTGATCTTGACCGTCTCTCCCACCTTGGCTGACACCGAGGATGGCTGACTCAGCGCTGCCTGGACCAGGGAACCTGGAGAGGGAGAGAAGAAAGGGGAGAAGATGTGAGTCAGTCAGTGTCCCAGGGGCACAGACCTGCCTGGGCAGGGGGATGTGGCCTCTGTGCCCAAAGTCGCTGTCCAGGTTCAGCAAGTCTGGCCATGGCACCTGAGCTGTGGGTGAGCACCAAGAGGTGAGGAGGGGCCCAGGTGACAGCATAATCCCACCAGCTCCATGTCCTCACACTGTGGCACCCAACACCCTCTTATGTGCCTGACCACCCGTCACAGACCCTTCATGGAAACGTGGCTCTAACATCTCCTGATAGCTCCTGTCCCACTGTTCACCTTCTCCCTTGCCCACCAATGCAGCAAGGTCACTCCAGGCCACCTGTTTCCTTGGGCACCCAGCTGGGAAAAACAATGCCAGCTCCATGCCAGGACAACACAAGACAGTGTCTTTCAGAAGCCACATGATTACACTTGGTTGGATTGAGGTATCTGAGCAAAGGCCCCTCTACCTTAGCCAAGATCAGCTCCTCCAGCCACTCCCTTCCCACGCAGGGGCTTCTGTGCAGGGCTCAGCACATGCAGTTGCCACAGCCAAGCCCAAGGCCCTTCACCAGCCCTGAGCTGCCACAGCTCCCACACTGCAGGCACTGCCCCAGTACCAGGGATGCTCCCCTGTGTCAGCAGCACCACGGGGAATAGAAGGGCTCTGCATCCTGCAGCCTCTGGAGCAGCTGGGCAAGTGCCCAGCCTGGCCAGCCCCACACACCTGCACAGACTCTCCACACCACCCTTGCCAGACCTGCCTCTGCCTTCCCACACTGCTCCAATGAAGGAGGCAGGATGGGTCTGCCTGCATGTTGAAGTCCTGGGCATCTCTGACAGAACCTGAATTGGCTTACATCTGCATCTCTGGAAGCAAACAGCAGCTTCCTTTTAGCCCTTGGAGCCCCCTTACACCAAATTCAAGCTGATCTTCACCTTTTTACAAAAATAATGAACAGGATGCACTTATATGAAGTTAAGAATTTATTATTCTTTGTTTGCTTTACACAATCCAGTGCCCAGCTACTGCCACTGTCTGCAACTCTCATAAGCCAGGAACACATCAACTCCTCCTTAGACACAGAATTTTTCCACAGGCCTCTTTCCTTTAATCAGCTGTGTGTTCTGCTTCAGGTTCTGGCTGGGAACCAAGATAAACAGGTCACCAGCAGTAAAGGGTCGTGGCTGCTTTACAGCAGATCCTTGAATTTCACCAGCAGAGCAGTGTGCTGGTGCAGGATGTGATGTTCCCTAACGCCAACTCGGCACATACCGGGAGGAAACAGAGAGCTTTAGCCCACGTTACTCAATAGAACAGCGCAAACCCACAGCACCACACACCCTGCTGCGCCCCAGGGCACTCGCAGTCTGGGGAAGCATTACAGACTGATAGGAAAGACAACTCGATGGGTGGTGGTCTTGACAAGTTGGTGTTAATGTGTTTTTAATGGGTCTTAATGTCTCCACGAACATAGATGTCTCATAGAGCCGCAAGTTTGTTACAGAACCCAGAGAGTTTGAACTCCTGAACTTTAGGGTAACAGGACAAATGGGTGGCAGCTCTGCACAGCCTGAGCACACCAGCAGGGCAGCGCCGCGGGCAGCCCTGCCGCCGCTCCCAACCCGGCACGCTCCGGCCGCCACGGGGTCCTGACGCGCACTGAGCTAACCGGGCAGTGACGTGTCTGCGTCTGTCCTCCCCTGAGCCTATGGCAGAGCCGGCCGCCGCTCACGTGACGTCAGCACCCCCCGCTGGGTCCTAACGGCCGCCCAAGTGCGCGCGCCGTGCTGAGCATGCGCAGTGCGGGTATCCCGGTGTTTTCCGGCATTCTGTGGGAATTCTGTGGGAAAATCCTTCATCTCTGTGTGGGAAGACGTGGTTATCAAGCACCCGGAGGTGCCCGCGGGGTTACGCGCTCCCTGTCCCCTCAGGCGCCGTGGCGGGCTCTGGCCGCCCGGCACGAGGCGCTGCTCCAGGCTGGCTGACAGCTCCGCCCGGCCCGAGAGACCCGCCGGGGGCACAGCGCCCCCTGCCGCCCGGCTGGCGCAGGAACACACGACACGAGCCGTGGGCGAGCATTAGCCTTTATTGCCAGCAGGTGAGCCAGTTGCTGCGGGAGCCCCGGGCGGGTCAGCGCCCCTGGTGCCCGTGCTGGCACAGCCCGGCAAAGCCAGGCCCAGCCGGGTCACCCATCCTCCCGCTGCAGCAGGCGGCCCTGCCCGCCTCGTGCCCCATCGGGCTGTCCGATGCCCCATGCGGGACACCTGGGACAAAGAGGAGTTGCTGCACTCCCCAGCACGAGGCAGCGCTGCTGGTCCTGCTCAAGCGTGCAAGGAGGGCTTTTCCCATCCCTCCCAGGGCTGCTGCTCTCCCTGCCGAGAGCACGTCAGGGCCGCCAAGGAAAGCGCGGGAAGCTTTTGTTCCCCGTCTCTAGAACCATTTGAAGGCGGGTGACAGGGAGCAGTAATAGGTGCCGTTGTCCTCCTGGCGGGCGGATGCGATGGTGAGGATGCAGGCATTGCTGGCGAGGTCTTTGGTGGCAGAGAAGCGGTCGGGAGTCACGGCAGGCTTGTGCTTGTCCCGCTCGGAGTTGTAATAGAGCAGATACCTCAGGGAGAGCCCCGGGCGCTGCTGGTACCAGGAGATGCCGAACTGGCTGATGTTGTACTGGGGGCTCAGGGTGCAGGGCAGCCGAGCTGTGTGCCCGGGCAGCACGAACACGGAGCTTGGCTGGGTCAGCACGGGCTGAGCCCTGGAAGCTGCACGCACCAAGGATAAAGTTACTGGTGGGCTGAGCTGTGTCCCCCACCACCCTCAGCCCCAAAATGTCCCTCAGCTCCCTTGAGGCAATGCCATTACCCAACCACCATCCCGCTCATCACATCACAGAGCCTTGGAGCAAAATGCCCTATTCAAACCAGCCTCCCCATGAACAGCCCAGCCCAGTCCTGCCCACCACCCTGCAGTGCCCCCAGGCAGAGCTAACTCGGCCACACCACCCTTACCTGTGCCCATCGTCCCCACCAGGAGCAGGACCATGAAGCCTGGGGCCATGGCAAGGAGGCAGAGGAAGGGAGGCTGTCTCAGAGAGGGTCTGGGGTGCTACACAAACTGAGGTCGCTGTGCTGTGGGTGCCAGTGGGACGTATGTAAATGACACAGGGGGCTCAGGGACTTAGCTCCCCAGGGCTGCTCGCTCTGCTGCAGCTGGGCTTCAGGGAGGGGGTGAGAGCATTGCTCAGCACCCACCTTCACCCTAGGCCATTTCCTTCAGCTGCACCAATGCACCCACAGCCCACCCCACCACTCCCTGCCCTAGACACTGGGGCACCATCACTGACCGTCTCTCCTTGGTGATGGAGGGGAGCAAAGAGGTTTCCCTGGGGTCTCACACTCAGGCCCTCTGCTGCCAGGCACACAGGAGGCCAGGAGCCTGAGCTGCTCCATGCCAAGGATGCCCTGTGGAGGCAGCAGGCTGGGGGCCAGCAGGGAGAATGGAAGATGGGAGGTGCCGGAATCCCCCAGCTGTCTCATCACAGAAGCAACATAAGGAAAATTGCTGCTCCCTTCATGCAGCTCCATCACTGTGACAGCAAACTTGGCAAGGTCACAGCATAACCTGCAGCAGGGGCTGGGAGCTGCTGATGGTGCCAAGGGTGCTGCCTCTTCACCAGGGCCACCTCAGGAGCAGCAGCCATGGGCAGCCATGGTGGGGTGGCTGGCGAGGTCCCCGGGCAGAAGGCATTTCCCAAGGGAGCTGGTGCAGAGATGGCTGCAGCACAGCTGGTGCCTCGTGCGGAAGGACAGCAGACCGTTACAGCCAAAGGCCACCAGCTCAGCAGGCATGAAGCCCCTCCTGTCTGTGACACCTGTCACAGCGTCCAGAGACACCGTGTCACATGGCCACCAGCCCAGGCTGTCCTCAGCAGTGTGGTCAGCAGACACTTCTCATAACTGGGTGCCTCCTGCCCTGCACAGGCAGGCTCAGCCCCTGCCAGTGTCACCTCATCACCATCCAGGGACAGCCCACTCCCTCCCTCTGCAGCACCCACAGTGTTCCCGAGCCAAAGGTGTTTGCAAGTGGGTCCCAACATGACTGCCCATGTGCGCTCTGGCTCCGAGGGAAAATGGAGCTCTGAGGCAGAGCCCTGCTTTTTCAGAACACCCCAGCATTGTGTCTCTGGCACAGGCAGGTCCTGAGGAAGAAGCTGCACCATCACCCAAGGATGTGATGCAGGAAGCTGGGCTCTTGCTCTGCTGTGCCACCCTGCAGAGCTCTGGTGGACCCAACGGCTCCTCTGGCTTCTGCATTCTGGGTCACTCAGAGCAGCTGTAACTGAGCAGAGCCCCACCTGCAGCAGCGAGGGGCTGGTGAGACCTGACAGGGCCCCACAGCACCTGGCACAGCTGGACTGTGGGGCAGGAGGGCAGCAAGGGCTGGTATGCCCCTGCCAGGGTATGTGGTGCCACACAGCAGTCCTGGCACATGCAGCAAAACCTGGCTGTGTCCCACCTGGGCCCATCTGGGCAAACCTGCTCTATAAGATTTATTAGAGCCAGACTAGAGCAAAGTCATGCAGCCACAGCTGCACAAAATCAGCTCCAAAGCCCATCCAAGGCTGGAGTTTTGCTGTGGTGTCTTCTGGCCTTGTGGAGTCCTGTCCCTGCAGCTATCTGCAGCTTGTGTTTCATGCAGCCAGGCCCCTGAGCTCTTGCAGGTATGAACACACTGCAGACACAGCTCCAGCTGTTGCCTACCAGGCACACCCCAAATTCTTCAAGAGAGTCTCCCTGCATGTGTCCTAGCTTGTCCCAAGCTCTGAGCAGGTCAAGTCCATGGATTAGACAGACTGTGAAATGAAAGCTGGCAAGACAGAGGGAAATCACCTCCTCATGCAAGGAGGAGTATTTCAGAGAAAGGGAGTATTTCCACAGAGCAGTGACCACTGGATAATGCAGCACATCAGTGTTGTTTCTGGCTTCCACCATTCAGGCTCTCCCCATCTGGTGAGCAGCCCAGGGACATGATTCCATCCATATGTTTTCCACAGGAAAAGGGGATGATGCTAGAGGGCCCTGACACACTGCTGCAGGCACACTTGCACAGCAACATTGGGGCACCAAATAGAAGATGCAGCTGGCACATGACCATGCACATCACGGGGCTGCAAAACCCCACTGCCTCCTGCTCCAGAGTAGGAGCAGCACAAGGCAGGATCCTCAGGAAGATTCTTCCAGTGCCATCCAGTCATCTTGCAGAGGAGGCCAGGCTGCCCTTGCAGCAGTGCTGGGCTCAGTTAGGAGCATGATGGGCAGATGTGGCACCACCACAGCCCAGATGAGCTGCGGGACAAACAGGGGGGCAGGAAACACCACAAGACTACAAAAGGTCTGAAATTCAGAGCAGCTGGGACCATGTGGAGTAGGCAGCCTTCCCAACAGGCTGTTGCTTAGTTCAGCTCCTGCTCTACCCCCCTCTCCCACACTGCAGCTGCCGGAGGCTTAGGAATCAGCAGGGGCCATTCACTATTGCTGGGAAATCTGGCTGCTGAAACCACAGAGTTAGTGGGAAATGCAGCCTGTGCCCTGGGGGCTCCAGCAGCTCCCAGCACTGCCTGCAGGAAGGCACCCAGCACCACAGCCCCAGCAGAGGCACAGGAGCACCATGTTTGCCATGGTGAGATATGGAGGTATGTGGGGAAAGCCCTGGCTCTGCCTCAGCCCTGAAGCCAGCTGGGCACCTGTGCCACCCTTGTCACCCCCACAAGGGGCAGAGGGACACAGCATCTGATGCACAGCAATGCCCAGTGCTTAGGAACAGGCAGGAGAGCTCTGCCAGGGCACAGCACCATCCCACACCTCACCTGCTTTAGAAAATGGGAGATCTATTACCCCTACACTCTGAATCATGGAGGAAAACCACTCCAGCAGAGCTGAGTTAATTACAAGGAGGGAGGCTGGAGGTGAGGATGAATTCCCAGCCTGGCAGCTCTGGGAAACCACTGGAGGGAGCCCTGCTTATCTAGACACAACCAGAAGAGCTATGGCGCAGAAATGCCAGCTGCCAGCAGAGCTCCTCCACTCTGGGCTGTGTGGGAAGGGCTCCCTGGCTCAAATCCTGGCTCTCAGTTTCAGAGAGCAGGTATCTGTGGGAAGGAATGAGCCCCTTTCCTGACCTCACCCAGTTGGCCGAGGGCCTTGGCCTGACCCCAGACACTCGTGGCTGAAGTCATCAGACACACACAGTCCTAAGTCTTTGCTCCCTCTGCTATTTGAATTGGATCTCCAGCTCTGACTACTGACGTGTGACAGCCCTGGGGGATTTCTCAATTGTGACAATCTTGGTCAGAGTTCACGGCCAAAATATCCTCTGGTGACTCAGCCACAATTTCCAGCTCTTTCCCATTGTGACTGGGACCAGCTTATAGAAGGGGACTGGCAAGGACCAGGGCTCACTGCTTTTTCTGACTCATGCTTGATGAAACGAAGTTGAAGGACAGAGACACTTCATCAATCAGAACCGCTTTCCCCAACTCAAAGCGCTCATCTTCTCCCCTAAGCTGGGGCACTCTCAGCACCAGCTACCAGCAGCTATGGCTGTAATGCAGCTGCTCAAAGCCCTGCTGATGCCACACGGGGATCCTGCTTTGCCAGCCACAGTGGGCACATCTAGCCACCTGCTGTGCCTCCTGCCATGCCCATGTGGCCCCTGGGTTTGGGGTGACAATACTATCTCAGGTCTCATTCTCTCTCTGCAGCCAACTGCCAAGAGATGGTCAACCTGCACTGCTGTGTCCTGATCCTCACAGCTCACCTGAAGAGGAAGTGTCAGTGCAGGCCTGAAGGTACGAGTGCTCTGGGCAGTGGTCACCAAGGGACTGCCACTCACCCACAGAGAAACAGCAGAGGGTAACAAATGGGTCACATGGGAGTCACAGAATATCCCAAAACACAGGGAAAGGGACAGCAAACCTACTGCTCCCCAGATCTCAACAGATTCTGTTCAAAGTGTAATTTGCTAAGGAAAATACCTCTAAACGTCACAGGCCCTTTGGCCACACAGGGGCACACTGGGCTTCCTACACGTGTCTCTCCCTCCAGACCGCATCGATCTTGTGGAGAAAAGGGCACCCTGATGAACCTGAGCAAAGTGGCAGATCCTGCATCTGAATTCAGCAGTAAAAACCTACAGCAAAGACAGCATTACATCCTCCTCAGAGTAGTGGACCCACTGGATGGGTCTGCTTCCCAGGAAAAGCTGCTCCAGAGACAGCCAGTGCCAACTGCAGAAGCAGCACTTTGCCAAGATGGGTCAAAGACAGAACACACCTGCTGCAGGTGCTCTTGCTGGCTCTCCTTAACAGCTTCTCTACGCAGACCAGCACAACAATACCACACCAACATCAGTCTAATACTTATTTCTTAAAAGGAGTTAAACAACTTTGGAGTGGTTCCTCCCTGCTCACACCAGAGAGCTCAACACATGGAGCACTTGGGCTCTGGATCTCTGACATCTACTTTTTCCCTTGGCTGTCTCTCAGGAGAGCACAAGACACCCCTGATAAGGCCAGGCACAGCTCAGGACATCATCTACCAAGAACTTAAGATTGTGACATTTAGAAGGGGGAGGACTTTCAACACCAGCAACTAGCATTTACCATCTAGGCCTAAATTTACTCACAGGTGCCAGCAACAGGCTGAGAATCTGTCCTTTATCCAACAGTCAGAGATCCAAAGGTTAAAAGGTTAAAAGGCTCATTCTGACATGAAAATGCATCAGTTAAGCATCTGAAAGTCTCCTGGTTTCACTGCTGTGCCACTAAGACTCCATCTGAAGCCTCAAAATTCCCTTTTACACCAACGTGAGGAACAGGGTGTCCTTCTGGAGGCCAGTCTGTGGGCATTACTCACAAGGCTCTCCTGCCAAGGTGACTGTAAGAGGAACGCAGCTCTAAATTTCACCTGATGCCAGTGACCTTGAGAACATTGCATAACCAGCTAAAGCTTTAAAGTCAGATCAGCCAACTGTATCCAAGTGCCACAGCCAGACAGGTCACGCTCTCTTAGCTCTGAGGTTAGGACAGGTATTCAGTAAGAGGATACCTATAGAAAAGTCATTTGTTACTGAAAATACTGTAGGACACACATTGGATTACTTCCCTCCTGCTTCTCCTCTGCCTGGAGGGCAGCCAATGTCTGAATCTTTTTCTGTCAAGTCATGCAGTCACAGTCCTTGCTAGGCTGCACCTCCTGTTTGCAGGAAATCCACAGCTGTGCCTTGTCCTTTAAGGTGCTGATAATGCTAACATTTTGGTATCTTGATTTTAGTTTACAAATTAAATAAAAAACATGTGCAAGTGATAGGTCCAAATAAATTCTTTTATTTCTCTGTAATAAATACAGCACTATCTAAATTCTTAAGACCCTTGGGTCCAATCATTCCTTTCCTTCTCTACTAGTTCAGAAGTGGATTAGCACTAGAATACTCCTGTCTGGTCAGTCTGCTCCCTCCAGCTCATTCCCTGTCCGTCCTTCCGCTCCCTGTGGATAACAGGGCTCTGCACCATGATCCTCTTCCCTATGAGGGGACAAGTTCTTCACAGGAGAGAAGAAACACCTACAGGGAAGAAGCGTAAGTTCAGCATTAGATACATTCTTTCTCACCCATGGTGACCAGATCAAAACCTAACTACTGACAACAGCTTGTAACAAATACAGCAGGAATTAGAGAACCAGCCAGGGAGAGCAGCAGGCTTCCCATGGCAGCAAGAGCAGATCCTCTAAAAAGGTATTTAAAGCCTCCCCACCTTCACAGAGACACAGTCAAGATCACGTCTCTTTCCTTTTCCAGTTCTCTTCTGCTCTCCAGGACACAGGAAAGATACAAGTGCTTTCTACTTAAAGCCCCAAAGGGCGCTATAACCCCAAAAGATCGTTTCTGCAACCTTCAAACCCTCTCAGATGCTCTGCTAGCAGCAGTTCCCCCCTGCAGGGACAGGGCACACTCACCATTGCTGTACTTGCACTGCTTCAGAGCCTCGTTGAAGCCCTCGCACAAGGTCAGGTCTCTCTGGTTGGTAGCACATTCCAGGAACTGCTTCATCTCATAGTGGCAGGGTCCGTAGGGCGACTGCTGCATCACGGGCCGGGGCTCCTGCGGGCACAGGCCCGGTCAGGGGCCGCCCGGGGGCAGCGGCACCCCCGTCCCCTTGGGCTGGAGCGGCTGTCCTTCCCTCCGTTCCTCCCCGCTCCCCTCTCCCGCCGCCCCGCACCCCGCCAAGGGCCAAGGGCGGCCCAAGGGCACAGCCCGGCTCCGCTCGCACCTGGGCGGGCGCCGCCGCCTTGGCGGGCTCGGAGGAGGAACCGCCGCTGAAGACGCCGGTGAGGGCGCTGCCCACGACGTGTCCCACGGCGGAACCCACGGCCACGCCGGCCGCCGTGCTCGCCATCTGCGCCATCAGCCCGGGCTGCGCCGGCTGCGCCGCGGGCGCCGGGGCCGGGGCCGCTGGGGCCGGGCTGCGGAGAGAAGGGAGTCATGAGGGGCGGCGCAGGGCGGTGCGCTCCGGTGTGTCCCGCCGTGCCGTACCGAGCCCCCCGTACCTGGCGTGCGCCGGTGCCGCCGCGGGCCGAGAGACACTCCTGCCGCCCCGCGCCATCGCTGCTTTGCCGCGCGACCCGCGCAACGCCTTAAGAACTACCTGCGGGCACACGTGACGTTGTGCGCATGCGCACCCAGCCGGCTGAAGCCGCGGCCCGCCCCACTGAGGGCAGGCGTGATTCCCGCTGACGCATGCGCAGAAGGCGCGGGGCTGGGTCTGCGCACCGCCCGCCCGCCGCCGGCAGAGGGCGCGCGAGGCCCGTGGGGCGCTGGGGAAGGGAAGGGAGCGCGGGGCTGAGCTGGGAATGGACCGCGGGGTCAGCGAACACCGAACAAACACCGAACAAACACCCAAACACACAGGCACCGAGTCCAGGCGCTCACCCGGCACCGCCCAGGCCACCCATAAACCCTGTCCCCAGCTGCCGTACCCACTCGATTCCTGAACGCCCCCCCCATGGTGACTGCAGAGCTGGCCCGAGCAGCTCGTGCCAGGGTTGGCGACTCTTTCAGTGAAGAAATTTTCCCTAATATCCAATCTAAACATTCCCTGGCACAGCTTGAGGCCATTTCCTCTTGTCCTGTCCCTTGCTGCCTGGGAGAACAGAACGATGCCACCTGGCTTCACCCTCCCTTCAGGGCGCTGCAGAGCACGGCAGCTCTCCGGCGACAGGACCTGCGGATGCGGTGACAAAGGAGAGCTCCAGGGAGGGCGATGCAGTGGCTTTGCAAACGCTCCGAGGGTGCCTCTCCCAGGTGTGGAGCAGACCAGGAGAGCATGAAGGGGCTTGTTGGGAATGGGCAATGAACACGGCCTCTGTGGCACGGGAGATGATGGGGTGGAGGAGAGGTGGATAATGAGCCGCTGGGAGAGAGAAGATGAGCACTCCGCAATTGGGGCAGAGAATGGAGGGTGCCAGGGAGGAGCCAGGGGAGGAATGATGTGGTCTAAGCCATTGGACAGCACAACAATTTTTGCAGGAGCCCTCTGGATACAAACCAGGAGATCAAGGAACACTTTGTAAGGCGTGGACATTGTTGGGCAGTAGGAATCCATGAAAAGAAGATGATGAGCCCTCAAATCATGAAGAGACAGGCTGGACGACGCCAGTTTTACCTTCAAACCAATTTCCTGCCAATCATCTCTTCCCTGGCACCCCCGCTGCTCTCCAGGGCCTCTGCGGGTCCATGTCTCCCCAATGTCTCCCTGGAATCGGCCTTGTTGCCACCTCCATCTTTGGATTTTCCTTACACTCAGTGGAGAGAAAGAAATTTCCAAAATTGAGAAGGATCCAGAAGTTGTCCAGGAAAAAAAATATCTCAGCTATTTTATGTCTCCAGGGCTGTGTTTGTACATTCAGCAAGTTATGAAAACCAGCTCTTTGGGCTGGTTCATTGACTGGCAGGAATTAGAGAGCTAAGTCACTGCCGGGCTGGCAATTAGCTGCTGTGCAAGTGTTTTTGTAGAGTCAAATTTCCAGCACGAGGGGAAGAGAAAAGCATTTGTAAAGCAAGCCGCCCCCTCGGCTCAGCACAGGAGCTGGGCGGGCAGGGGGGAGCTGCAGCTCCTGCACTCCTGAGGAAAGAAAGGGATTGTTCCTCAAATAAACACTGCTTTGGTCTCATCTTCTGAGGGGTAACACCCCCAAATCCTTCCTCCCACAGTGCCAGGGACCTTTTCTGTCTCGGGAGCTGTGCCGTGTTGCTTTCAGCTGGAACAGCAGCATTTCACATCCAGCATCTGCCTGTCTTTTCCTGCTAAGAGAGAGGGGCCGAGGAACTGTATTAGAGAAATGTGACTGGAAAGCCCCTGCCTCAGTAGCACCTGCACTTTTCCTTTTCCCACCTAGGCATCCTGGAGAAGTGTGGTTCCCTTCCTTGTGCAGCCCCTGCCTGAGGAGAAACAGAGGTCTTAACAGCCAGGAGAGAAAAAGGGCAGAAGGGGAGACAAGGGTGACCTGAGGGAGCCCCACACTGCGTGGAAACTCAGCTCTCTGCCAGCTCAGCTCAGCTCTCTGCTGTCAGCATGGGAGCACGGCTGAGCCATCAGGGTGTGGGGCTGGGGCTACCACACCACAGGCTCCTTTCCCTTCTCGGTTGCTCCTGGCCATAGGAAGAAGCTCGGCATGTGCCGGAGGGAGGAGAGGACGGACTTGCAGGGGGCACAGGGAATGCCAGAGCTCCAGCCATAAGAAATCAAGATTCATTAGTTCCACTACGCACAGAACAACTTGCTGAAGGAGCTTGGGTTTCAAGCTGAGCGTGTCCCTCTAAGCTGCGTCTGGGGACCCTTTGATTTGGTTAATTAGACACAAAGTTTTTCTGTGCAGTGGGAGGCTGGGTATGTGCTGAGGAGCACAGCTACTCTGGGTTTACTAATGAGATAATTTATTGTGGCTGTCTGGGAGGCTGAGTGTACACAACTCCACCCCCGCACACACCACCCCCCCCCAAGCCCTCTGCTCCCAGCTGGAGAGTCCTCAGCACCGGAGGTGGAAGTACGGTGTCAGGTCTCCCTGCGAGAGCCCTGCCGAGGAGCCTTCCTCCCACCGGGGGCTTGTGCAGGAGGACCTCATTTACATCTAAATATCCTTGCAACAATTTCAGTTTGCCTGGCCAGACTTCCTAATTCTGCTATTTTTCAGCATAAATTGGACCTTTGGTTCAATTAAGTAGCTTCATTTTGCCTCTCTCTTTTCCCCTGCTCCAAAAAATCCCTCCTTACATAGTTCAAGTGTTAGGGCTTGCCTGCACTTGAAAGTTGACTCTAGATTTAGGGACACATAAATCTGAAAGACAGTAACTAATTCTTAAATACTTCTGGAAGGATTTACTCAAAACCAGTTAATTTCTGAATAATTTGGTGCCCTGGCTGGCCAGTTCATCCTTCTGTTAGCAGCAGAAGCAGGTAAGACAAGGTTTGTAAAAGGCAGGTCCATGTTTTTTTCAACAGCTTTCTCCTCATTGCACTCAAAGGAGCTTATAACCTCCCCCTCCAGAGTTCGCTTCACTTAAATCCTCACGCTGTCACAGCCGAAACGTGGCTACAAAGAGATCTAGGAATTCCCCAAGCGTTTGGCTCTCAAGGGGTTGTTTCACAGGTAAGGAATGCGGTTCCGGCCTTCCTGTGTCTCCTACCTGTGTCTGCCCTCCGCCGGGCACAGCGCGGGGCTGGCTTCACCAGGGTGCAGTTTCACGGGGTGTTTGCTTAGGGGACAGTGACACCCACAAGTGTCCCCTTCCCCGCAGAAGCCCTCTCCACGCAGCCACACCTAGCTGCAGCACATCCTGCCCGGTCCTTGCCACGGGACACCACCAAAGGGGAGCCATCTGGGGGTGCTGCTGGAGCCTCCTGCCTCCCGAGCTGCAGGTTTGCGCTTGGAGAACCCTAATTAGTGCATGCAGGGGCAGATCTGGGCAGTGCTCTGGGTGTACCTGAATTTAAGTTATTTAGGTTAACAGCAAATTGCACGGGATGATTGCTCGGGGATCTGGGCAAGCTATTCAAAGCAGAAGAAAGCGTCTGATGAATTAGCCAATATTTTTGTTTGTGGACAATCCCCCAAAAAGGCAGGAACACAACCTCCAGTTCTTACCGATGTGTTTGTTACTCAAAATTACTCTGTGAATCATTTGTGACTGAGTGTGTGCAGTTGGTGGGTTTCTCGTGTCCTCCTTTTATTTTCATCTTTGAGCTCTGGCTGGCCCTAATTTCGCTTGTGCCAGCTGGCTGATTTCAGTCCCCAAGTTCATACAGAACATGCAAATCAGAAGGGAATATGCAAGCACTACCTTTTTATCCTATACAGTTTTTTGCAAACGGAGTTGCAAACAACAAATAATAATTTTTTTAAAAAGGCAAGTTGCTACCACTAAACAGAATTCACAGATTTTTCATAAGCAAATGGCACACTTCCCACAGTGCTGCCACACCATTGTTCCCTGAGGGATAACAAAACAGCAGTGTCACAGGCAGGTGATATTCAATGGCAGCACCACAGCAGCGTGGCACATAGCCCTGTCTCACTCTGGATGCCACAGGCTTTGAGCACTCTCCCCACACAGATGTCTTCCTGTCTGCATCCCTCCTCAGTTACTTTTAACCAAAATACAATGCCTGAAACAAAGTGACTGTACTGCAGGAGTCGGAGATGAGAAATGGGAGGAAGAAAAAACCACAGTGTCTCACTGGAGGAGCTGCAGATGGCCAGACGTGACTGCAAGGGAAGGGGAGGCAGCACTCAGAGTGCCGTTTCAGCTTTCAAGTCTCGTGCTCCCAGGATCTACATGCCATTTCTTGGATGTGGTTTGCCCCGAGGGCAATCTCAACAGCTGTGAAGTTTCAACAGATGAACAATGTAGTTTTCAATAAATTTCACCAAGCAAAGGAAAGGATTTTAACTCGTTCATGGTAGCCCACCTTTGGTCTGAAGTCTCTTCCAGACCGGAATTCATTCACATCACAAGTGTTTCCTGTTTGAATCCCAGGCATGCCTGAGCTACACTGCTCTGCTCCAGGTTTCCAGAGAGATCTTCCCCATCAGAAGAGGCTCCTCTCAGGAATGCCTGAGTCCTGGGAGCTGCAGGTATGTCCTTGCATTTACCTGTGCCACTTGAACCCATTCTGGTGGAGAAAGGTACTAAATGTGAAATGTTGGTGCCCTCAGCTCCTGGTGGGGAAAGGAGACGTGGTAGAAAAACAACTTTTCCAAATCTGCTTGTGGCAACTGCATCTTGGAAGTTCCATTTCCTTTGTATTCACACATCCAGAAGTGGGGCTCGTGTGCTTAGAGTCATGTTGTCATCCCAGCTGAAGGCTGGTGCCATTAATTGTAACTGAAAGAAGGGCTTCTGTGCTCCCAAATTCCTCAGTCAGACCTAGTCAAGAAATTACCTCTTCCAAAACATGTCTGGTGTATCCCTGTATCATGAGGACAGTTACTGTGGATTCACCTGCTGTACACAGGACAGGACAGCAAACAGAGAGCTCCCAGAGATAAAAAGCCAGCACAGGTTTGTTTGGTGTATGTCAGGGGGATCTGAGCAATGAGACCATGACCTTTGCTGCCTCTCCCGTGGCTGGGATCTGTCAAACGGTTTCAGGGAGTCCAGAGCAGCGAGCTCACACCCCTAGCAGGAGATAACAGTGCTGAGTGAGCCCTGGAGGGCTCTCACACCTCTACAGGCTCCCTGCTTCACCTGTTGATGCTTTCCCTTCAGTGTCCAGGCCCATGGGCTCGGGGCTTAGCACTTCCTCCTCACCCAAATGTGTGCCCACACGCCATTCCCTTCTGCTCCTGCTCAGCTGCTCCCTGGCTGGTCTGGCTCCCCCCTCTCTCTGCAGACACACAGCAAACATCTCTGGAGGGCTGCCTCGGTGGTTCCCCACACACAGCTCCGGGGGGCACTGATGGCTCCCATCAACAACATGAGACCAGCTAGGGAGGGGAGGATGGGGTCTGTGTGTAAGGCAGAGGTGCCCATGACCCGTAGGAGGCTCTTAGCACCAACCCTTGAACAGCTACTGCTTTGAACTAGAATGTTACAGTAACTGCCTCCCCACATCTCCCCCTTCCCGAGCAAAGACACAGCTTGTATGGCAGCCAGGGAGACCTTTTGAGGTGCTGCAGCCTCTACACAAACAGTTCACAGACACCTGTGATTTGGGGTCTTTTGTCCCAGCTCTCCAAAATGTTTCATGACTTTTAGTCACCACATTGCTCTCCCTGTCCTACTGAGGGCTGTCCAACCATCAGCTTCCAACCAAAATTTCTCAGACAGAAACTAAATATCGTATCCAATATTTTCCTTCCTGTAAAAGAAGCCAGTGGCATCTCCTTTTCACGTGGAAAGTCAATAACCCTTGCAAATGCACAGGGCAGCCTGGTTGTGCACTCTGTTTCGTCATGATTTCTGCTGAAATGCTTTTCTTTTAGTTGACATCTCCACCACAGAGATCAGTGCAGAGTCCATCCATGGGCTCCTCCATAAGAAGACTGGAAACATCCTCCTCTGTAGGAACAGCTTGACTTTTTGAAAAATCAGTGGTCTGAGCAAACCCCTCAGCTGTCTAGAAAGGCTGGACTCTGTGTAAGCCATACTGGATTCATTCCCAGCCTTGTGCAAACTCACAAGGTGCTCCTTTTAGATGGCTCTTCAGAGTCTTCAGTGTGGTCTCTGGGTGCCTCCCTGGATGTGAGGCTTCCACAGTGAGTTTGTGATAATGCAGTCTCAGAGTTCAGCAATTGCAGCCCAAGAAAAAGTGGGAAAACATTTTGGCAACAGATCTCTGTCACTGTCCAACCAATTGATTCCAGTGACATTTTCTAGTGGCAATGCAGTGTGTCACACAGAGCATCTAGGGTAGCATGAGCTCTGAATGGCAGGACATGGCATCACTGCTCCACTAAGTAACTGCTGTGAGAGGCACTTTAGATCCCAGAGGGAGCCAAGAGTGCACTCACACCAATAAAACCCACACTTCTGTGATCTCTCTTCCTGGATATATCATTTGGACTGAATTTGCTTGCTCTCCTGTCTTTTTCCCCCTGGCTCACATCCTTACTGCCTTGACATGGCTTTATTTAGTCAGAGCCCTGTGCCTGACTGGTTCTGTTCACCCAGCACCAGCCAGCCCATGAGTGCAGCCACCCCGTCCTACCAAGATGTGGGGAGCACTCTCTCCTTCCTGCCTGGCCCTGATTGCCAAGCTGGCCTGCACATCCTGGGGACAGACTGGGGACAGACTCCTCTCATTTGTCACAGGCAAACACACCCTGCAGGATGATGTCTGAGCAATGTGGAGGGGCAGGAGGGTCCCCGCAGCAGTGAGGCTGTGCCGAGAGGAGCTGGGGGAGTGGTACCTGTTCCAGGGAGGTGAGTTCAGCAGCGTTTGCTGAGGAGGGGGAGAGTGGGAGGTGAGGGGCTTGGCTGCTCTGAGCAGAAACGTGCGTGAAGAAAAGCCTCGACCCACACCCTGAATTCCACAACTCGACTCCAGGGACAGGGGGAGGGAGAGAGGACAGGACGGGACATTTCCAGCAGACCTGCGACTTGTTCATAAAAGCCTCATCTCACCAGCCCTGCCTGCCTCCTCCCCCATCGCCTCCACCGCTCACGCTGGGTTTTATTAACGCAGTTCCCCTCAGGCTAGAGGGAATCACATCCCAGGAGACATTCCAGTCTCAGATCGGCTTCGGAGGGGATCAGAGGGAGCCAAGGGTGGGGGGCGTTTCACCAGGACGTTTCATTTGCGCAGAGCTGGCAGGCTGGGAGCGCTGCAAGACGGCACTAGCAGCCTCCTTATCAGACACCGAGCAGCTGCAGGCTGCAGTCGAGTCTCTGCTCGGCACTGTATGTCCCAGCCACTTCGGCTTTGTCCAGGCTGCAGGCTGGAAGCTCTTCCCCTGGGCTCTGCCGGGTGCTGGGTGCATGGCCAGGCACAGGGAGTCTGGGCAGGGAGTCTGGGCCCGTTGCTCAGGTGAGCAAACTCTTGGTGACATGTAGCCGGGTCTGGCTGCCACCAGGGCTCAGCCCGGGGTCAACACCCTTCCCCGAGCAGCG
Organism: Entomyzon cyanotis; assembly: GCA_024500445.1. NCBI lineage: Eukaryota > Metazoa > Chordata > Aves > Passeriformes > Meliphagidae > Entomyzon > Entomyzon cyanotis. The sequence continues at coordinate 8,458,372 of JAKEPQ010000852.1, forward strand.
ACAGGGCCTCAGCTGCCAGCTGCTCACCACCATCGCACCCTGCACCAGTCAGGACCAACACCTCTCGCCAGGAATGGGAGCTGGCTCCCCGGCGTCTGGCTCCCCAGGTGAATTGTGGTGTGCCCTGAGCCTACGCCAGGAAAATGCCAGCAGATGAAACTGCATCTCAGGCCAAGAGACATGAAGATGGATATGTTTTCCTTGCCTGGCTTATCTCGCAGGCAGTGCTTCTCACCGGAGCCCGGCACTGTTTGTGTGCGCTCGGCTCCTGGCACGGGGGCAGGAGATGATTAGACAACAAACACTGCGGCGGAGCTCTCCCGAGCTGCAGCCTGGCCCTGCCCTGCCGAGACCACGGCCCGGCAGGGAGCTGCTCCTCGGGGGCCAAACCCCAGGGCTGAGTCCCACGGCTGGCTGCAACTGCACTGGGGCTGCGGTGGGAGAGGGGAGGAAAAGCCACAGGACCCAAAACTGCTCCAGCGCTGTGCGAGCTGCAGTGTGAGCTGCAGTGTGAGCTGGTTGGGATGCATCCCCATTTGTCACCCTCTGAGCAGTGATGCTGGAGACATCAATTCATAAGGCCATCTCCTAAGGAGAGAGAGAGAGGAGGAAAGACATTAGAGAATAGAAATAAAAAGGGGTTCTCTGTCCTGGGGATTTGGCTCCTGGACCCCATTCCAGATGCTCAGGGAAATGCCTAGGAGGTGCAAAGTTCCATGCTGACTTTGCAGGTAACCTAAACCCAGGTCCCCAGCCACACAGAATACAGCTGTGAAAGTCACACCAGGGGGTGGCAGAAAACAAAGGACTTTGGACAGACAGGCTTAATCCATTTAAATTCAGTTTCTCTCTCACCTCCCTCCCCTCTCTCCTTAGCTCTCATCAGACCACTCTTCCCCCACCTCCTCTCAGTCCGAAGTGCCTTACAGCAGTTTCACACCCAAGTGGCCCGTGGGCTGAGAGAGTTATTCCACCTCTTTGCTGCTCACAGCAAATCAGACCTGCTGTTCTCTTCCTCTTGCACAGCTACTTTCCACCTAACACCTGCTGGGCTGTTGAGAGAAGTTATCCCCAGCTGGTGGTTCCTGTTGAGACTCACATTACGATGCTGCTTTGCCTGCCCAGGTGTTCACAAGGCCCTCCTTGTTGGAAAGCCTTCATGGAGTGGGAGAAGAGCTAATGTTTGTGGTCAAAGGCTTGGAAAACCCACAACAGCTCTGCCACTTGCTAGGACTGGAAGGCCCTGAACAGATGCTGAGCAAGAAGAGTGACATGTGCGGATGCTGTATCAGCAACATCAGTGACCATCAGGTCCTCTCAACTGTGAAAGCTTCCAATGAGCTCCTGCAGCCATCACAAGAAGCCCCAGTTTGGCTGCAGCTGCAGGAGCTGCAGGAAAACAAGCAGACAGTGCCTGTGCTGAGAGATGTCAGACTATCGGCGCTCTGGGGCTGGGGTGGGAGCCCTGTGCTCATCTGCCAGCAGCCTCTGTGCATCCAGCAAGCTGCAAACAGGCAGGGATGAGGGCTTCAAGGACAGAACAAACGGTGGCTGAGAGAGCTCCCAGCATAGGAACACAAGGAGAAAGGACTTCTGCAGGCTGCACACAGGGCCCTCTGCAGAAGGTGAGCACACGAGCCCCCAGAACATCCAATGGGCCATTTCCCTGCTACTAAACATCTACTTGCTTGGCTGGGAAATATTTGTAATCCCAAACACACCATGCACTTTCTTTTGTGTTAAGTGCCTTGGCAGGAGCCAGCAGTTCTCACATGCAGTTCCATCTCTGCAAGGACTGAGTTTCCCAGAATACCCCCTTTAAAAGTCTCCCTTTATTAAGAAGAGCCAAACTGCCTGTTGCTGCCTTACAGACTGCTCCCATGCCTCTCCCCACTTCCCCAGGGCTCCACTGCCATGGGCTGGAAAGCACTGAGCTCCTAGAGACACCAGCATTGAAAGAAAAGACACTAAAGAAAAGAGAGACAAAGGCAGGAAAGCTTTTTTCACTGGGACCCAGCTGTCTGGCTCAGAGAAAGGCAAGAAAGTAGGGTCTGCTCTGCATTCCTGGGGCACAGCCAGAAAAAGAGCAGAAGGGTAAATTCCACAGTGCAAAGTGTTTTTCCCTACTTCCCTATCCCCTCTTACAAATAAGGCCTCGGGGATATGCTGAACATGCTGCTCCAGTGCAGGGACATCTTGCTAACAGCCTGCAAGTTAAACACTGCAGCATCTTCCAAACCAAGCCAAGACCAGGCTCTTTCTTCTCACATCTGCTTCCCGTACCCAGTATTTACATCGTCTGTATGGTTCCCATAAAACTAAACATGAACAACTGATCACAGACAAATAAAGCAGTAATAGAGCCCGGGATGTCAGGAAGCCTTACCCACTCCCTGCACACCAGCCTGGGCAGCTGGAGATCAAAGTTTTCTTATTTGCAATACATTTCTTGAAACAATTTTCAGCTAAACTCAGTCTGCTGAGGGGATGCTGACACAGTCCAGGGCTTCTCCCATAGAAACAGGAACCAAGAAACCAGATCTGTGCATTGTTGCCTCCATCTCCAGGTGGCTGAGCAGATGGAGAAAACTTTGGCATCTCCAAAATGGGGAGTTGCTCCCTTCTTTCCCCTGCCTCAGCATCCCTCCCAGGGAAAGCCTTCTTGCAAAGGGTGAGTGAAGGGTTTGAGTGAAAAAGTGAGCAAAACAGAGCCCTGCCCAGGCAAAACAGGGGTGCAGACACATTTAAACGCAGATATGAGCCATTCCCCATGGGAACTAGAGGATTGTTTTTAAGTCCTTGGTACCCTTAGGCAGGAGAGGTGAAAGACACCTTTAAACGGACCTGTTTAAAGCCATCCCAAGCCAGACAGGACCCGGTTGCAGAGGCCGGGGGCCGGTGCCGGGCAGGCGTGGGAGGGGGGTCCCGCCCCGCTCCGCCTCCGGGGGGGCGGTGGGGCGGAGCAGCGGGGACGGGCGGGACCCCCCCTCCCGCGATGCCGCCGGGCCGTGTCCCCCCGGCCCGTACAGCCGCGGCTCGGGGAGAACAAAAGGCAGGAGCGGGAGGAGGCGGGAGGAGGAGGGCAGGCGGCCACGGTGGGGGGATAAAAGGCTCAGCGAGGACCCCCCCCTTCCTCCTCTGCCCCATGTCCGAGCCCGCTCCGCCGCCCGGCATGGCCCGCCCGCCGCTGCCCGCCGCTGCCGCCTTGCTGGCCGCCGCTCTGCTGCACTGCGCGCCTCCGGCCCGCCGCGCCCGCCCGCCGCCACAAGCCGGTGAGTCGGGACCACCCGCTGCCTCCCTCCGTGTCCCCCGCCGCTCTCCGGTGCTGTCCCGAGGGCCGTATCTCCTCGGCAGATCCTCCGCTAAACGGGATGAGCCGTCTTCCCCCCACCGCTCCATCCATCCCCGAGCCGCACTCGGGAATCCGGCACAGCAGCGCTGCCGGGAGTCACCGGCCGCGGGACGACAGCCTGTGCCCCGGAGGTGCCTCCCGCTCCGCGGGCTCCTCTTGGCGTTAGGGAGTTTTCACAGCTGTGCTCCCGAGGGAAAAACAGGGACCGGGACAAGGAGAGTTTAGGAGAGGGCGCGGCATCCCCCGTGCTTTAGAGGCAGCAGAGCACTCGCTGCTGCTCAAACACCCCCTGCACGCTGTGCTGGCAGTTCCGAGAAGTGTTACGGGGAGACGAGACTAAAGGGATGAATCAAAGGCGCAGGCAGGAGAGGAGCAGCAGGGCTCTTTCTTCCTGCACATGCCTGCCCGATCCCAGCACCTGGGATGGAGCTGCGAGCAGCAGGGACTGCGGCTGCCAGAGAAGAGCAGCGGCGTGCGAGGGATTTGGGGGACGGGAGAAGACAGAGAGCTCAGTGTGCTGGGAATGTGTGTGTGCGTAACTGGGTTATTATAGACATGCGCTTCACTGGTGTGACATAAAATAATAACAGAGTAAATGCCCAGTAGCAGCCCAAGGGGATTAGTTCAGGTTCTGTCGATGGTTTTATTATCACTTTGTCATCTGAGTACTTTCTAACTTGGCTGCTAAATATGCTGTGGGCTGGGACTTGGCACAGAGCAGCCTTGGCCCCCAAAGTGCTTGCGTTATTCCAAACGAAATGTCACCGAGCTTGGCTCCGCTCTGCCTCTGAGGAAGGTGAGGCCAAGCACTCGCTGGTGGCACTCTGCACTCTAGTAATGACACTGCTCTGTGGACTTCAGTCCCATCAGAGTGCAGCAAGTGGTGGACTGGGAGGGCAGAGCTCCACCTGCATAAATCTGGAGACCACTGGGTGCTGTGAGACATGGGCTGGGCTGGCAGGTGCCTCATGCTCTGCTCTGCCCGTATGCAAACTGAGAAGCTGCTCCTCCTGGAGGAACCTGCACAGCCTCTGGACTTGGTCTTGCTGCCAGCAAGGATCTGTGTGGGATCCTGGGGGAAGGGAGAGCCAGCCTGGGTTTCACACCATCTGAGCACGAGCCCAGTCCAGCTGCGATGTCACTGTTCATCTCCTTTTGCCAGTGCTCACAGCTGCTGACTGACTGCAGAGGTCGCAGGGGCTCATCTGACTTGGCCACTACCCCTTGAAGTGGGGAGTACACCAAATTGCTGAAGAGCACAGAGTTAGTGCAGGGCTCACAGTCTGCTCAGACCCCTCATTCATCTAATCCACTACCATGCTCCAGAAGAAGGTGCTCCAGTTGGCAGTCTGCCAACTGAGAGATGATTTCTTCCTCATCCTAGGCTAGTGCTCTGCATGGTGAGTGCTAATACTTTCCTCTTGGCTGGAGTAACTCCAGGTGATACTTCTACAGGTATGCTTTGTTCAGGAATACTTTGTTCTTGTCTGTTTGAGCAGCCATGTGAGGGGCTTGGGGCTTCAGATCAATGTATTTCACTCAATCTTTGCAGAGGTGGTGGCTGCATTGGTTTGGGCTTGGAAATGGACAGATGATTTCAAGCAGCATTTCTGTCATCCCAAATAGCTGCCCTTTTCTGGTGTCAAGGCTTCTGAAGGTTATTCTGCTGCCTCTGAGGTGAAGCCAGTTTTACCTGGGGGTTGGCTCTTATATACGATGTAAATTGGCAACAGTGCACCCTGTTCCTCTCCCGGCTGGGGAGCACATGTCAGCGCAGGACAGCTGAGGTGGGACTGCTGGGCTGACAGAAGCCTGTGGCCTCAGCCATTCTCTTACAGAGAACTGTGCCACACCATCACGTGTTCCCTTCTCTGACTGCTCTGAGTCTGCCACACAAAGGGATGTTTCCCTAATGTCTGACAGCAGCTAATTTCCTGTCTGGGCACCTTTTGCTGTCAGGTGATGAATGAGAAAGGAGCCAAGGGGCTGAGCTGGGAAAAGAGATTCACACTCCTATGAGACAGCCCACAGGACTTCCTCAAGCTGTGCTAGTACATCGGGTGGGCAAGGACAGTCCTAGGTGCAGGACTGTGCTGCACCATGGCTATTTGTGTTCCAATAGTGAGTCACATAGACAATAACTGGGGGGGGGCAGGGAGTGGGAATCGAGGGCTAAGATTAATTTTAAAGCCAGGCTATAGGGCAAGTAGCAGAAGGACATGTGTTGTTTGAGGCAAACCCTGTAGCTCTCCTTCACTTTTATATTAATGCCTAAAGAAAGAAAGAGAAAACTGAGAGCAGAATAAAGGCTGTGTCTGGTGTCCACTGTAAAACTTGAGAACAAAAGATCTGCAGTCCTCGGGGCTGTGCACGCGCAGACACTGAATTCCTGCATTGCTTTTGGCTCCCCTGGGAAATCAGAGTCAGTCCATTTGCTCAGAAGGTCTCTCTCTGTGGACAAGTGGTGGGCACCCTCCCAGCTACCAACATAATCCATCAGGGGTCCTGCAGCTCCAACCCTGAACACAGCAGGTTCCCCGCTGGAAGCAGGGCTCTGCCTTCTCTGCAGCCCCTGCCTGCCTCGCTCCAGGCTCAGGCAGCTCCCACAGGAAGGGTTCGATTTGCACTCTTTGGTTTGGCTATTTAAATACTGCAGTCAGTGTTGGGGTAATTTTAGGCGTGTTTATCTTCTGCTCTGGGAGAGACTCAAGACACATGTAAGTAGTTATTCTCCAGCGGGTTTGTTGTGTTTGTGCTTCCACATGCAGCAAGCACGCACACCCTGCAGTGTGGCAAGACTTGGGGGTGCAGCTGGCAAAGCAGATCGGGGAGGGAGAGGAGAGTGGGGAGGAGAGAAGCAGTCTGGGGAGGATTTTCCTCTCCAGTTTATGTTGCACTTGCATCCCTTACACTTATCCTGCCCTGGCACCACAACTTGTGGGGCTCTTCAGAAGGAAGGCACTGTGTAGGAGTTGTTTGAAAAGAATCTTCTGTGGAAAATTGTCCTGCAGAGATGCTGGTCCTACTTTCTCCTACTAAGTAGCTCTTTCCTACTAATCCCAAATACAGAGACAGGTAAATGAAGGGTTCCTGGGTATTCTTGCACTGGGGATGGCTCAGCCTGTAACATGAATGGAAGTACTGCTGAGTCTGCACATAGCTGCCCAGCAAAATGAAAAGCAGATCACTTCAGGGGTCCACTAAGGGCCACAGACATGTTTTGAGAGGTTCACTGAGATCCTGGTGCAAATACATGAGTCCCAGCAAAGACAGACAGGTGACCAGACTTCTTCCTCTTAGTGGATTTGGGCAGGAGAGAGGCACTGATAGCTCATGACTCCCCTTAGCTTGGATGTAACTGCACAATGAACAAAACATCTCAACCCCCTTCCTCCCCTGCCAGGACTGTGCCACATCCTAAAGCGGTTTCTTCGTTTCAAGGAGGTTTCTAGGTCATCAGATTAAGGGCTCTTGAAACCTTTTGCTATCTCAGCATCCTGGGTCTTGTTTGCTCTGGAAGTACTGCTGTTTCTGACAAACTGTTGCTCGGGTGACACCAGCAGTTTGGTTGTGGTGTTGTTGATGGAATAGTCTCACAAACTGTCACATAATTAAAATGTCTGATAATAAAAATAGTCCCACAATGTTTATTCATTTGCTTTCTCTTGTTACACCAAAGCCTGGTTCTTCTCATTCTGTCTGTGGGCATAAACATCTGCAGTCCATAATGTTTCATGCTCCACGTTGCTTAGGAAAAATAAACATTTTCCTTTCTCATTGCCAACAACAACTAGCACCAAGTAATCCGGAAACAAACTGTCAGGCCCTGGGAGGTAGTGCTGGATGGTGCCATGGAGCATGGGAAGTGAGTGGAGAGGAGCATCCAACTGTGTATGCATGGCCAGACACTGCAGCAGCTTCCGTTTGGCCTCAGCCTTTGTGTTCTCCCTGGCTCTGTCTGCAGTGCAACTGGGCTGCAGCCCAGCATGAAGGAGCCAGTCCTGTAGCAGAAGTATTTTGTGTAAGCAAAGAATTTATAGAGGCATTGGGAGACTCTGCCTTGCTCTGGGGGAAGTAGGATTGATAAATCTGGTGACTTTGCCGAGGTATTGTTTTCACTAACAGTGCCTTGACCAGGAGCACACTTAGCTGAGGGTTAAACCAGACCAGACCACAACCATCTGTTTCTGCCATGAAATTTCAGCTGTAGCATTAGCACCTTCTGAGCCCAGTCTGCTCCTGGGACACAACCTGACTAGAAGGAAGCTGGTTCCAGTTTTACCATTAACCATCAGCTGTAGCTGCACTTTCAAATCCAACCCCTGCAAATCCATGCCGGGCCGAGAGGCAGGCTGGACAAAAAGCCACCCATGGCACCCTGTGCATCAGGACAACAGTGCTGATGTCAGGCAGGAACATTGCTGTTAAGGGGGTGCAGAGCCCTTGTGGGGCATAGCCACCCCACATTGGACACAGATGGGGTGAGAGAAGGGTCTTACATGAGAACTGCAGGAGAAAGCATCTCTGCTGTCCTTGCCCACTGAAATAAGGGCAGGAGTGCTTGTAGGTAGGAGGATAATGCTACTAGCCAGAGAGGCAGCAAACACCAGGGCCTTGACAAACACTCTGAGTAACAAAAGGAGAAAGCAGAAACAGAAGCAATGGAAAAGCAGCAGCAGAAGGGACAGGGAACTGAAAAGAGTCCATGAGCTCATTCCCCAACATAAGAGAAAACAGCCCCAGTGACCAGGGAATCTGATGGGATTCACGTTGTAACTTGTCCGGTCACTCCTGTCTGACAGGGAGAGGGGTCTCCTTTCATGTCCATGCTGTAGAAGCAGCCAGGAGCCCAGGTAATTAACTACATAACAGAGGACACAAGTTTAAGTTCAGGGCAGGCAGAGGAGGATGGACCCAGGCAGAGGAGAGCCATGGGATTGTCAGTACCAGGCACCAGCCTCACTTTTGTGCCTATTTAGACATGGTGTTGCTGATACTTCACTGTAGCTGTGCTGCTCTGGCTGCTGCTCCTGGGAGCTCTGGAGGGTGAGTGCTGCCCAACACAATGAGGTTAAAGATGCTCCTGGCTCCTTGGGATGGCTGGAACATTTCCTGGGAAGCTTGGCTGGGGTTCATCTGGCCCCAGCAGACCCAGAGGTGATGGCTGTTGTATCACAGCACTTCAAGGCTGATAAAGCTGTGAGGAACTGAGTGGGCAGCCTGTACCTCCGCTGTGGTTTCTGCCGTCCCATGGGATCTGTCCATTCCCTCCTGTTTCCCCTCAGCCTTTCAGTCACAAGGCTGCAGGAAGAGGCACGTTCTTTGTGAGGAGCTGTGACCAGCCTGCAGCACAGCCCTCTTTGTGTACAGCTTTTGTCCTCTGCTGTCCTCACTACCCTCAACCCTTGGTTTCAGGCCTGGAATCCTCTCTGTGCTTGTGCTGTGCTCACATTTTAGCGATCAGTCTCTATTGCAAAGCTCTGGCTCCTCCTTGACTACAAACGAGCTGTTCCCATGCCCAGCAGCCACCCCAGCTGTGGGTTATGCAGGGAAGCGCAGCACAAGTGGCTGTACACACTCAGCCAGAGGCTCAGATCTGTTTTGCACTCTGCTGGGATGAACCCTGCCCTGAGTTGCAGCGTTTTCCCTTTGCCTTTGTATTCAGTAATCCTTCCCCTCTGCTGGTGGGATGGGACAAGTGGGGATGCCCTGATAGGTACAGAGCAGCCAGTGCCCTCCTCACTCTCTCTTCACAGGTCTGTAGTAGCTTCAGCAGCAGCACAGCCCTAAGTGAACCCCTAAGCCATACAGCCAAGGCTACCAGAGCTCAGAGAACAAAGCAGGATCTGCCCAGGAGAGGGTGGGCTCAGCACTGGGTGGGAAGGATGCAACCTTAAACAAGCAGACACAATATCTAATCCCTGGGAAGTGCCTGCAGCAAGGTGTGTCCAGCTAAGGAGACCAAGATCTCCAGCCTGAGCGTCCCCTGAGCATTGTTTGGCAAGTGGTTTCTGCCTGTCACATTTCCCCTTGCCGGCTGCGCCTGCAGTGGCATTTTCCAGCCCTTTCCTGCCATGGTCCTAATGTCAGTGCAGTGACGACAGGGAGAGAGTTACTGTTTGTCCAGGGGCACACACAGGGCAGCAGGGCAGGTCTTACCTCCTGCCTCCACCCAGAGCCATTCACAGGACCCTTCCAGGACCAGGTCTCTGCAAAGGGCAGGAGGAGCAGGGAGGGTACTGGAAAGGCTAAATGGGGTTTGGAAAGCTGGTATTCATAGCAGTGGCCTTGAGCTAATCAAAGAGGGGAGAAAAAAGCTACCTCTGGTCTGCTTCTGAACATGGGATTCCTCAGGGCAAGAAGGAAACAGGCAGTTTCTTCTCTCTCTGCCCCTGGTTGAAGGAGAGTGATAATCTCCAGTTTATGCCAGTGCCCCCAGCCTGTAAAGCAACTGGTCTTCCCAAGAAAAGGATGTGTGTAGTGTTGTCAAGAACAAAAAACAGGAGTAAGGCCATCTGGGTCAGCCTCAGCCCACTCACCTACCCGGGCAATTCTTGAGGGTTTCCCAGTGCTCCTAGCTCCTGCACTTCCTGGCCTTGGAAAACCAGATGCATTCATCACCCCAAGTCCTCAGGTGGCAGAATCTGCCTCTGGTGGTCGTGGATGCTCCTGAGTGCACCCAGGAGCAAGGGGCCAAGCGGTCCTCCAGGCTGGGCTTTGGTGACACAGCTGCCATTGTGTGCTTCGATGTCATCGGGGCTGGGAGCAAGATGTTGGCCAGAACATGATCTTTGTCAGCTTCTCCTGCCAGCTGTCCTTTGCAGGCAGTAGCTGCCAGCCCAGGCAGGGTGCCAGGTGGCTCTCAGAGAGCTCCTCTTAGACAGACAGGTACCTCCAACCTGGCAGGGCTCCAGTGTTCAGCAGGAGCAGCCCAGTGCAGACTCCTCTGGGACAGCCCATACTCCCTCCTCCCATTGAAGCACTGAATGGATGCTCAGTGCCATGGCTGGTGGCTTGGATAGGCTTTGCTGTTCAGGATGTAAAAAGGCTTTCTCTCTTTGCGTGTGTTGCTGGTGCTGTTCCTGTGGTGTGTGAAAGTGCACTGGGGCACCAGGACTGTATGGGTGGTTCTAAGGCAAAGGCTAGCAGGTGCCAAGCCACCAAGGGTGTCTTTTGTCTGGGGAGGACAAGCCAGCAGGCTAGAGTGGTGACAGACACACGAAAAGCCTGAAGTGATGTGCAGACACCTAAACTGCATCTTGTGTGACCTCCCTGGCTCCCCTGTACATCTGTGCATCACTCAGAGGCACAGGGCCACTGCAGAGCTGGGAGCTCAGTAGCGTAATTAATGCCAAGGTCTTCACACTTCATTCCAGCCCGCATGAATGGGCTCATTGTAGGGAAAAGAGTGGTGGCAGCATGCGGATTACACGGCATCATGGCAGCTCTGGCACTGTGACATCCTGACCTTTGTGTCCCTGGCAGGGCAGCCAGGAATGCTGGCCTGGAAGAAGGCAGCTCTTTGCAGGGGAAGAAAGAACATCGCTAAAGTTCAGGTGCTCCATCTGGAGCCCTGTGGGTCAGAGCCTAGCTGTCCAAGTAGACATGAACCACTGCTGCATTTCAGCTCCTTGCACTGCTCAAACACCTTTAAATTTGCTGCACAAAATCAGGTTGAAAAAAAAAAATTCTGTGTTTGGCCCTCTGCAGCTCAGAGACATGGACCAAGCACATCTCACCCCACATTCCTCACAGCAGGCTGGAGATGACACCTGCATCATATTCCATGGTGGCATTATAGTCCTCCTGTCAGGTGGGAAACCAGTGGAAGCCAGCTAATTAGCATTAAGTAATGTTGTGAAGAGAAACCTTGCTTTCCCAACTGAGTGTGGGAGAGCCCAGGAGATCTTATCCCAAGCAGAATCACAGGTGCAGTGAGGCAAGGGGGTATGGTACAGTTCCTCCCTCAGTCAGTGACAGGAGCTGCAGGGATAGTCACTGCTGCTCTCTGCCCCATGGGCTGGGCTGTGACCCTCCGAGATCCCTGTGTCCTGCTCCGCAGCTTGCCATGTCCCCTGGGCATGCTGAGACCCTGCCCACAGTGCCAAGACAGCAAGAGGACACTACATAAGTGACAACAGGGAGCACAACTGTGTGCTGCAGACTAAAGACTTCCTCCCATTAATATCACCTCTACCCGGGGCCAAGAGGGAATAAAGGATGTAGGGCAAAGGGGGAGAATTTATTCCCTAGTGATTTGTTTTATACTTTAAGGGTCTGGTTCTCATCCACAGCTTGCAAAAGTATTTCCTGCAGGCCAGCTGCCAAGGAAATGTGGACCAAAAATAGCCCAGTGCTTAGGGGGTGCCATGGCATGACACAGTGCCTGCCAGGTGTGACCCAGCCTCAGAGCAGCAGAGCCTAGGGAACACGGCATGGTTGTGGGGAGTAGTTTGTGCAGCAGCAGTAGGGAAGCAGCCCCAGGCAGAGGTGGAACTCACCGCTGCAGGACTGCTGTGGGCAGCTGTACACCACTCTTCATCCGGAAGTGTCTTCCCCGACACTGAAGTCATGGGTTTGCTTTTGCCTTTTAGGACGTGTCTCGAAAGCATCACACCTGGAAGGAGCAGGCTCCTTGGCTGTCTGCCTTGGTGAATGCTGTGGGCACCGGTGTGCCTGCCAAGGGCTTCCCCGTGGGTGCAGCTGGGCAGGTGGCTCGCTGGAACCCTCCCCGCTGCGGCGTGCCGGACCTGCCGGTGCTGACGGACAGCCAGAATGGGCGGAACCGGCAGAAGCGGTTTGTCCTCTCCGGTGGACGCTGGGACAAGACCAATCTCACCTACAAGTAAGAGAGGCCTGGAATGGCAGTCAGGCTGGTTTGCTTCTCCCTCCCCAAACCTCTCCATCTGATGTTCCCTGGAGAGCGGCACTCTGTGGTGTGACCATGAAAGCTGCCGGGCAGGCAGGGGAGCCACATGCTGAACCACAGCAGGCTTGTCCCCAGCACCTCCACATCCCCTCATGCACATCCCCTCGCACACGCACTCTATAAACACAGCTGCCCACCCAGCCCTGCCCTAGCCCATTGTGCACAGCCATTGCATCAGCCCTCGGTCAGTCCTGCGCCAGCACCCCTGGGCACACACAGTCACTTCCCTCACACGTGCTGAGCTGAACTGAGCCTCTACCACCAGCCCTCTCCTGCTGTGCCTTTGCCCCCACAGCCACCCTGTGGGGGGCTCACCTCACAGTTTATTTTAAAAAGATCTTTTTATTCAGCTGTTATTGATGGTCCCATAAACACAACTTCAGTGTAAAGTTTTGCCCAAATCACCCCACACATTCTCAGCTGTGAGTCTACTCAACAAGCTGGCGTAGGGTTGTGCTGCCTCCCTAGCTGCCCTCAGGGGTATGAAGGGAGAAGTGAGAACAGTCATATGGACCTTGACAGCATGTAAATCATCTTTTGCTTAATCCAATAAGGAGACAGTTCCTCATACCATTAGGAGGCTGTAGATAACAGAAAGTCTTATTCCTTTTTTTTTTCTTTTTGGTCAATAGTGTTAAAGAAAGAAACACAGCAGAGACTTACATACAACAACACTGTTAATGGAAGGGAAACAAACTTCCCTCTGTGGCAGACCTTTCAGTCTGCTCTTGTTATTGGAGGAAGTGGGAGCAACTCCTGAGTGACACCAAGTTTCCAGGGACAAAAAATGCAGAGATTGAGGAGAAGAAATCACATCACACCACTCCCAGGAATCTCTGTGATGGTGGCCTTATAGGGGACAGACCTGGGGAGTGCTGTGGCACTTCAGAACAACACAGAATCTGCAAAATTCTCCAGGGCACTCACCTCTGGCCCACCAGCCAGAGGGTTTCAACACTGATGGGATTTATCTGCTGCACATGTTGCTTGGTAGAGGGTGCTGGAGCAGTGCATGTATGGATTGGAGATGTTCTGGTGCTGGGAGTGGCAGCCCTAGTGATGTTGATTGTAGAACTGGTGTCTTTGTGACAGCGCTGTCCATGGGACAGCAGCTGATGCTTTCCTCATCCAGAGTCTGTTGTCTTCCAGAATTATCAGATTCCCATGGCAACTTGTAAAAGCTAAAGTGAGAAGGACCATTGAGGAAGCTTTGAAAGTCTGGAGTGATGTGACCCCGCTGACCTTTAGCGAGGTGCAGGAGGGACCGGCTGACATTGTCATCGATTTCACAAGGTGAGCACGGTGGGCATCAGCACCATCATCCCAGCCAGAGGAGCAGTGCTGTGACCAGAGCAGAGATCTGCCAGCACACAACTTAGGCACTTAAATGGAGGCTCATATTTCTGCTTTCAGATACTGGGAACTTTCTGGATTTGTTGGTTTTGTGTCAGTTGTGGGCTGCTTAGTGTAAGTGCAGCTGTTCCACACTGGCTGTGCACAGCACCGTTACTGATAATTCATTAATTTTCCTGGTACATTTACGTTTCTCTGCCCACAGGCTGTTTTCTTAAGCATTTGTTTTGACTTTCCATCTTCAGGTCCTCCATCCTGTCCCTTGACTGAACGACGTAACTGTCTGCCTAAAGACAAATATAGTTTCTTGGTTAAGTGAATCTTGGCTCCTGGCCTGAAATTCCCTTTCGGCAAAATACGCACTGGGGCAAAGACTTCCCTGAGCTGCATGTTTGCACAGAACTAATGAAGGCAGTGGAGACTGTCCAAGCAGTGATGTGATTTGCATGCTGTGTATTTGCCTTCACCTCCCTCGGCTCTCTCAAGTGGCCACATCTCTCATGGCTTTTCTTCATTACTCTTCAGTGGCTTGGCTCAAGTGAGGACCTGAGAGTTTAGCTGGGTTCACTGCCCCTCTGCAGCCCCCCACCACTCAGTAATATCAACTTAATCTTGGCTTAAGCAGTCACCTCCTTAATTCTTTAGGCTCCATGGTCAGCTCTGGGCTGGAAGCTGAACAGGGGGAGGGGAGAAACATCCCTGAGAAAACATACAAACTCCTCAGTGCTCGGTGTAACCAAGCTGCTTCCTCACAGCTCTGATGCAGAACTTGGTTTGTGGCAATTGGAATAGCTCTGAGAGGTTGATCTGGAGCAGTTGGATGAATGTAGGATGGGAATGAGAGCTGCCATCCCCTCTCAGTGGCTCCCACCTTTGGCCATGTGATGCTGGAGGTTCACAGCCCTTTGTCTGAGATTAATGTCTCTTCCCTCCAGGTACTGGCATGGAGACAACTTGCCTTTTGATGGGCCTGGAGGGATCCTGGCACACGCATTCTTCCCCAAAACACACCGGGAGGGAGACGTTCATTTTGACTATGATGAGACCTGGACGATTGGGAACAACCTGGGTATGGTACTATTTCAAGGGGAGCTGTGGATGCTCCAGGATGCTTGTCAATGAGCTTGGACATGATTCCCCTGTGGTGTGAGCAGGGACCCTGTAAAATTGCGAGGCAACCCCTATTTTTGTGGTGCGCATTGTCATCTACCACCAGTTAGAAGCCTACTGTTAGTATTCAGGTCTTTCCATCTGTCAGCCACAGCAGAGCCTGTGTCCAGCAGCAGGACCCCGACTGCCCCATGGGCTCCTCCTGTGTGTGGGGAGCAAGAGAGATGGCTCCTCTGCCCAGCCATGTGCCCTGCCACCTGGGAATTGCACCCTGCATTGGCAGGAATCATTAGAAATGAAATAGGGAAAGGATTAAGGAAAACTGAGGCTCCTGCACTGTGTGGCACAGTTGCCTTCCAAAGAACAGTCCCAGTCTCTGCACGCATTGTTCACCATCTGCCCTCAAACAAGTCCATAAAGGGAAACCACCCAGCCTTGAGCTCTGTCCCTGTGGCCTGGGAATGCTCTGACCATAAACAACACCCCATCCAGTCAAGACTCTTTTTTAATTTTTTGCTAATAATAGATCTAAGCTGGTAGCTCTTTGCTCGGGCACTCAGGGTCTGGTGTCACAGTATCTCATGAGATACTGCAGTACCGCATGGGACCATCTGGATCAGTGCCCAGAGCATCAGTTTCTGGAAGACTCACCAAAATTAACCCAGGTCAGCTCCTCCTCCTCCTTCCCCGGTTTATCTACAGGGACAAAGAAATTACCACAAAGTTTAAGTTAACCCTCCACCTCTCCGGGGTTTCCCCAAAATTTTGACCATGTCAGTGGGCTCCCCCAAAGTCAGGGTCGGCTGTAGGCCAGCTTGACTAAGTGGGGCACAGCACTGCTATGTCTCCAACCCTGCTCATGCTGACCCAAAGCAAGAACCACAGAGTGCAGAACCTCTTTGCACAAGTGTTTCTGCTCTTGGGGGAGTGGTGAGCTCTGTTGGTTTTCGCCCTCTGTTGGAGTTGCCTGTGTTTGTGAAGAATTTCCTACATTCTCCCATAGAACAGTGTTGGGGCCAAACCAGGAACTGAAAATGGACACCAGTTCCCATCAGAATCCAGCTCTGTTCCATGGCATTCCCCACACACCCATCATCCATAAATAAATGTTGTAAAAGCTCTTTGGAGCTAATTGCCCTTTAATATGCTGAAAAGAGTTTTATGATATAAACATGGATAAATCCTTGACTCAGCTCTCAGTGAGAGGGAAATCCTTAGCCTCATTTTACAGATGGGAGAGCACAAGTGTGAGGAGGGCTAAGGCATGCCCTGGGGTCACCCCAGAGCTGTGCAGGAAGCAGGACCCCACATGGAGGACCATCCATGAGGGACGCAGGGATGCTGCCCAGCACAGCTCCTTCAGCCATGCTGTTGTGCACCTCCCCTGGAGAATCTGACAGCACAGCTGATCTGCCAACACTGGAAAGCATCAAGTGAGGAGCCTGCCAAGCTAAACAGAAGTGTCTGAAAGTTTGTAATAAATTACTGGCATAGAAATCCCACTCTCTCAGCTGACCTAGATGTGTTGATTTAATCAGGTCAGTGCTGTGCAAATTCATCACTTCCTCGTACAGCTGGCCAGTGGAGGAAGGCAGGGGCTCATCTTCCCCTCCACCCTTTCCAGGCATTCCTCCCCACTGTATCCCCCTGTCCCATCTGGTCCTGGTGCTGAGAAGTGACCTGCTCCCCTGGAGCCAGCAGGGAAATCCTGCTTGGAGCAGCAAGGCTGGCTGACTCACATCCCTGCTGCTCTCATCACTTGGGCTGCAGCTTGGAGGATTTCTGGCTGAAGGCAAGTGAATGAATATGCTGGGACTTGTCAACAAACAGCCTTCACTCATAGTGAAATTTATCAACCTGAAAATGGACCCTTGGAAACTAAACAAAATGTGCCAAACAATACATTTTTGTGTACTGAAATCCACTTTTCCCGCTCTCCTTTTGTAGATGCTCCAAGGTCATGTATTCCTAAAACATGATCTTCCATAAATCTGTTTAAGTCTGGTGAAGAGGTCTCAGGCCTTGACATTGGATCATTTTTATGGATTTATTTCTAAGTGACACCTTTTTGACACAGTCCCCAAACAAGCAATAAATGAGCTCCCTCTGCTGTCTGTGTGACAACAGCCATTGGCAAGTGTTAATCCCAGAGAGTTCCCTCACCCACACCAGTATCTTCCACGTTGGATGTGATCTAACTGGGACATGCTAAACTTCAGCTCTAGCCAACAACTGCTGCAAGGCTGGGTGGACAAACACCAACCTTACCACCCCACCATCAACACAGATGGTCTAGACTTCCTTCTCTGTGCAAATTTCTCCATTCCAAAAGTGCATGGAAAACCCTTTTCTTCCTGGTAGCTGATGCGATGGCAGGAGCCTCTGAGAACAGAATTGCAAATTACCAACATGCCCAGGATAATACCCAAGTGTGTGAATAGACTCACAGTGCTCCTGAACCAATGAAACCCTTAATTATGCCCTGTGACTCCTTAAAAAAAACCCCACAAACACATTTTGGAGCTACACAGGAAAAATCTGGGAATAACCATGGTAGTGGAGGTAGATATCTCTTTCCTCTTGTTGGACTCCTACAACACATGCCAGTGCACTGTCAGTGTCTGGTAAGTGGTAGGAACAGGACCAGGAGGCAAAAGTACGTGAGCAGACAAAAGTATCTTCCATCTTCTCCCTCTGCAGGCACTGACCTTCTGCAAGTGGCTGCTCATGAGTTTGGCCATGTCCTGGGCCTGCAGCACACAGCTGTCTCCAAGTCACTGATGTCTCCTTTCTACATCTTCCGCTACCCACTAAGCCTGAGCGAGGATGACAAGCAAGGTATCCAATACCTCTATGGGAAACCCTCACTGGATCCTGACCCAACCCCAACTCAGCCAGCAGAGCTGCCCCAGCCAGACCTCGAAACAAATGAGATCACCAATGTGGAGGTGAGTGAATGGCTTGTCTGTGCCCTTCCCTGACACCCTGGTTGGGGCTGCCCTCACCAGGAGGCTGGCAGCAGGCTGGGTTGGTGTCTGCCTTTTCCACCCAAGCTGTTTAGCCCAGGCCCAGAGTCCACAGCTGGCACTGGGATGTGCAGGGAGGAGATCTCTGGGCAGCACACACCCAACCCAAACTGGGCAGTTGCCTGGACACAGGGCCTTCCCCTTGGCTGAACCCAGCCTGGGCAAGGACGGCTCCTGAGGTCCAAGCCCATGACCCACCATGCTTTGGCAGGCTGTGCAGCCCGACGCCTGTGACACAACTTTTGATGCTGCATCCACCATCCGAGGAGAGCTGTTCTTCTTCAAGTCCCGCTATGTGTGGCGGCTCCGAGCTGGAAAGCTGCAGGACGGCTATCCAGCTCTGGCCTCTCGCCACTGGCAGGGGATCCCCAGCTCTGTCGATGCCACCTTCGAGGACCCTCTGGGCAATATCTGGTTTTTCCAAGGTAAGAGCTGGACTGTGATCAGATGGCTCAGAAATGCAGATCAATTACTTAGGGATAGTCAGGACCCAGCAGGTTCCTGGGACAATAAATCTGGAAATCCTCAGCAATCCAGTGATCCTTGTTATTTGTTTCCTTATCTATTTAAACTTTTTGTCAGGTATAGAGGAGGGAAAAGAGAACAAGGGGTCACTTTTGTTTTTAAACACAGCCACAACTTCCCATTCTCCTTCCCTGGAACACAAACATTTGTAAAGAGCCTCTGCCCTGGCAATGCTGCTGGCAGAGGAGAAAGAAGGAAACATTTGCTCCATCGCCCCAGCTGTCATGGGAAGCACTGTGCCAGAAGTGAGCCCCAGCAGCTTCCCTGGTTGTGAAACACCTGTGTCTGTGTCCCCAGGGTGCTGCTCAGGGGATGGACAGCATTTTCTCTGCTCCTCAGAGACCTGGATGTGGAATTTCTGTAGTACCCCATGACTTTACGAGCCTACAGGGAGTCTGGATGCAGAGCCAGGCAACCTCCAGTAACCACAGAGATTAAAAATGAAACCTCCTCCTGGCCATCTCTGGAGTTCAAGGCCAACAACAAACCCCATTTCAGCTCCACTGTTTTCTTTAATGCTCTTTCCAAGTGTAACTTTAATAGCAGGGATGCAGAATGACATGGGAACTCATTGTGTGTGCACCCTGTCTGCACTCCATGAGACCGAGTACCAAAATCACACCAGGTGGCTCTGCAGGCAGAACTCCTGCATAAACACATTACTTAGCAACTGACCTGCACACAAGGACTTACAGTGCTAAAATTGGCAGGCTTCTACTGTGAGTTAAAATGAGATAAGGGGAAAGTATTACATGCCGTAGGCTAATTACAGAGATTCCCATTTTAATCTAATCTGGAGCTATGCTTCCAGTCTGTCAGCTTGGCAAATTCTTCCTGGTTTCTGCAGCTCACTCCTTTCCAGCCACATGCCCCCTTTGTGCCTGTGCATGCCTACATGTTTTCCAAGTACTGAGGTTGCAGGGTAGAGGCTCCAGGTCCCTCCAGCCAAGTCTTTTATAACTTCCACAAATAGAGAAAAATGCTGCTGAAATGGACCTCTCTGTCCCCCACCAACACCCACCAGGCTTGGCAGAGGTGGGATGTCAACACATTGACAGCATTTTGGACACACAACAGTGGCAATGTCCATTACACCAGTGGGGTTTTTGCCTCTCAGGTACAGCTTCCCCTGGGAGCTCTGCCAAGGCACCAGCTCCAGTGGCACCATTCACTGCTGAATTATCAGACACCAAAGAGTTTCTGACCCCTTGTCTCCCTTTTCTGTCTCCTTGATAGATTCTCAATACTGGATTTATGATGGCGAGAGACGGGTATCTGGTCCCACCCCAATCGTGGAGCTGGGCCTCCCTGCATCCCCTGTGCAGGCAGCTCTGGTGTGGGGGGCTGAGAAGAACAAGATCTACATCTTCAGTGGAGGCAACTACTGGCGCTTCAACCCTCACAGGCGCCAGGTGGACAACATCTACCCCCGGGCTATGGCCGACTGGCGCGGCGTCCCACAGGAGATTGATGCTGCTTTTCAGGATGAGTTTGGTCAGTGCAGCAGGTATGGCCTGCTCTGGGGTGGGTGCTGCATTTGACACCGGTGCCCAGCTGGAAGAGCAGGGCAGATTTAGACACGTGGTACTAGTGGACACTTCCCAGCCATAACACATGCCATACAGTGTAAAGGGGCAGTTCCCTCCAGTGGGTAGGGAACTGAGGCTTTGCCCATGAAAGTGAAAAGTTTCATCATCATTAGTTGCAGCAACTGATATGTAAGTATATGATAGAGAGAAGTCAAACATCTCATCAAGGACTGGACACAGAGTCCTACCCACCCCTTACTGCTGCTGACAAAGGAAGTGATGAGAAGACAACAGAAACACTGCCCACACTTCAGCCGGGACTGCTGAACAATGAACAGGCTGATTTTGGTATTGACCAGTCCTCCCCAATGTGCCCCATGCTGAAGACAGTATGGCAGTGCCACAGAAACTCTGGGGACAGCCAGGATGCTTGGGATGACAGGTGTGGTGAGTGCCTCTTTCCTCTCAAAGGATGCAGTGAAACAACTCCCCACTGCTTCCAGAACCTAAATTCCAGGGCAGCTTGCCCACAGTAACAGATACTCTGCAGCAGGTCTTCACAAGTTCCCTGTCTGTGTCCTAGACATCCTCTGCCCTCACAGGGCTGGCTCAGTACAAGGGCACAGCATATTTAAACCCAGCAGGAAAATAAAATAAACCCCATCCTGTTTACTGTCCAAAAAGTAAAACTAGAATTTTTATTAAAACTAAAACAGTGAGAAGGAAAAGTGAATACCACAAGGCCTGGGTTCAGGTAAAATCTCCCACCTCCTCCAGCTCTCGTTCAGTACTGCATGTGTTGCAGAGTGACAGCTGAACAAAATGCTGGGGAAGAGTTCTGAGCCACATGAATGTTGTCTCTTCTAACCCCTCCTCTCTCACCCACAGGTTTTGCCTATTTCCTAAGAGGCCGAGATTACTGGAAGTTCGATCCGGTCCAAGTGAAAGTGCTGGAGGGCTACCCACGCCAGATCAGCCAGGACTTCTTCAGCTGTACACCCTCCTCCAACTCCTTCAGATGAGGGGAGTGCCTGTGTCCTCCACACTCCCCTTTCATCACCCTTACCTCCAGCAGCCACACAGAGGGTCTCTCTGCCATTCCTGGCTTCCTTCCAGGCTCAGCATCTGACACAACAGGTGTCTGTCACAAGTGACAAAGTTTGCCCCTCTCCAGTTGCAGCAGCCCCAACTTCAGCTGCTATCAATGTAAAAGCAGCTGCCATGTTCTTTGCAGGCAAGGGCAGCCACACTCTCCTAGCAATAGCATCCCCAAAGCCATCAAGCCAGCCTGGAATGGAATCACGCTCTCATAATTAATCTGAACCCCATCCTGTAGAACTGATCCAATGGCATTTCCTATGTTTACGTAACTCACTATGCCAGCCCTTTGCTGCTCCAGACGCTGGCCAAGGAGAAAGGCTCCCCCAGCCCCAGCCTGGGGCCTTGAAGGACACTGACCCTACCTGCGGAGGAGGAGGAGGACTCCGACGTGCGGCTGTTGCCAGAGTCACTTCGCTGGGGAAGTCGTGGTGACTGCCAGGGCCCTGCCGCAGCCCTACTCCCGGTTTGATGATGTATCACTAGTATACGTTAGGATTTTGTACCGATTTGTATATAGACAAGGGGCCCCCTCCCTTCCTCCCTCCACGGTGCTGGGTGCCAGTGCTGGACACTGCCCCGCGCTCATCCCGGCGACCTTCCCATCCCGGGATGCTCAGATGCACTGATCGCCCTCGGACCGCCGTTCCCCCCGGGCTGGCACCGCACACCCCTCGTGTCTGCTCAGCCTCACGCCGAACACCACCGGGCTGCAAACTGTCTCTTCCCTTTTCAACTTCCCAACCAACCCGGGTGCCCGGTTGGAGACACGGCGGCGAGCGGGCAGGGATGCTGCCGCCGGGGCAGCGCACACCGCGCGGGCCTCTGTCCGTATTTATGTACCGCCCCGCGACAATAAAATCCACCTCTTTTCTACACCCTGCCAGCCGTGCCGTCCCTCCTTGCCGCCCCGCCCCGGGCCCCTCCCGCCGCATGCGCGGAGAGCGGTTCGCACTAGGCCGCGCTGCCGCTCCTTGTTGCTCCCGCCGCCGCAGGGCCGCGCTCCGCTCTCCGGGCGCCGCCGCCGCGATGATGATGATGGCGCTGAGCAAGACCTTCGGGCAGAAGCCCGTAAAGTTCCAGCTGGAGGAGGACGGCGAGTTCTACATGATCGGCTCCGAGGTGCGGCCCGGGCGGGAGCCGGGCCCGGGCCGGGCTGGGGGGATAGGGGGCCGGGCCGGGCGGCAGGGGATGCGGGAGGCTGCGCTCAGGGCGGGGAAGGGGCGGAGGAGCGCCCTGGCAGGGTGGGGGAGCGGCATTCCGGCCCTGCGGGTCCCTTCTGCCCTGCGGTGGGCGCTGCCCGAGGGCCTCGGCCGTGCTGGGGGAACTGGCGGGACCAGTGCTGCACAAGGGCGGCCCCCGGGACACGCACGAGTCCGGGGGGTCCGGATCCTCCCCTGACCGCAGCCTGAGCCCCGCTCCTGGTCACCGAGAACTTCTGTACACATTGTTCAGGGGTTCGGATTGTTTTACATGCTGCGAGGCAATGAATCCCGCTCCTGGGCCTTTGGGCTCAGTAACAGCACCAAAATCAGCCAGTGCAGCTCCTTTTGCCATGTACGGAGGAGTCTGGCCAACAAACAGCGGTGGGCAGCATTTTAGCACCCCAGTGTGTGCTGACACTGTGCTGAGAGGATGTTGAGCCTTCCTGAAGAAGAGCCTTATTCAAGCAAGAAACACTGGTCCAGTAGCACCAGGGAAGAGGCTGGAAACAGGAAAAAATGTTAAAGCCTCCACCTTGATGCAGAAAAGGGAATACTGGATAAGTTTAACTGCCAGCTGTATAGGTTGAGCAGGGACTAAATCCCCCTCACTCTCTCATGTGAAATATAGAGTTTGAAAGAGAGCTGTAACTGCGGCCAGCTGAGCTGTGAGATTGCCATACCAGGTACATGGAGGAGCAAAAGTGTTGCCTTTTTTATCTACCACTAAATTAAATTTCTGTCTGTTGATGAGCATTGTAGAGGGAAAGATAAGAGTTAAAATTTAGATCAAAAAAAAGTCTTCTCAAACAAGGAATAAAAACCTTGTGTGGCAATCTGACAGCATCGTGTCAGTCTAAAAATTTGATTTCGGAGTCTAGAAATAGTTGTGTTGTTCAGCAAGGCCAACTGTAGCCTTCAGCTCAGGTGCGAATCTTATGCCAGGAAGAACAGAACTGCATTACAGATGGTAGGTAAATCTGAAAGAGAACTGTTGGCAGCAATCACATCTTACATGTTCAAAGGGCTTAAAACAAAATACAAGTATTTAGGCATTTGCTGTAGTCAAATAATGTCTAAATGACTCAGAGGTTCAAAGTAAAAATAATGTGTCAGAGAGCTGGTTTAGTTTAATTCCAACTGAGCATTGCACATTGATGTGGAAACAAGCAAAGAATGGGTAGGTTGTTCAAAAATACGTGAAAATGAATTGAGTGGTTTCCTATTAAATTTCCTATTATCAGTGGATGGGAGTTTTTTTATATCTAGTGAAATAAGATAGTACTAGTGAAATAAGTGCTGATAAAAATTTTGTTTTCTGTATTGCCAGAAAAATCATGGTGCTGTTTGATGCCAAACACAGCACAAAAACCCACCAAAAACACCTTCTTAGGAGGTCCTTCTTATCACTAAAAAGAGCTGAATTTGTTCCAGCTTCTGCTAAAAATCTCCTAAATGGAATGCCGGGCCACATCTCCTCTTCTCTTCTTGTAGGTGGGAAACTACTTGCGCATGTTTCGGGGTTCCCTGTACAAGAGATACCCCTCGCTCTGGAGGCGACTGGCCACAGTGGAAGAAAGGAAGAAGATAGTGGCCTCTTCACATGGTGAGAAGATGAGTAAACATTCCCAGTAATGTTTATCGAAAATTTTGCCTTGAAAAGCTCTTCCTGGCGATTCAGAAGCTTGTGCACCTTGAGGGCTGTGTGAATCACTTCAGATTGCCCCAGTGATGGAGCACCCTGCAGCGGTGGCACTGGTGGCTCCTGGCTCAGCCTGGCAACAAATATCACCTGATCAAAAACGTTTTGAAATGGAAACATCCGTAACGGAATTCCTGGGGTTGGCTACATTCATCACAAAGCAAAAGCCACATCTCCAAATCTGTACAATATTTCAGAAGAGATTTTTATAGACTAAGAGCGGCATCCTTGTCTCTTTCATCAAATAGGCAGGAGTGTTTCAAGGATGCCTCATTGAAGATGTGCATCTTTGCTTAACTTTGCTTCTTGCAGGGACTGGATGTTTGTGCCTGCCAGAATTTGTGGTGTGTTGCTACTGATGTGACTGCTACAGGGAAAATACTGGTATTGTTTGTGTTGGGGGACTAATGACAAGCAGTTAAATTTCTTAGCAATATGACTTCTTGTATGTTCTGTAGACTAAAGCATAATAAAAATAATGGTTTACTCTGGGCTTATGTCTCTTTCCTCCAAGTATCCTGCTGACCTCTTGCTTTCTTTTTTTCCCCCAACAGAAAATCAGCGGTCTCACAGTCCCCGAAGATGTAAGTCTCATCTGCGTGTTATTCTTAGCTGTGCTAGAGGAAGGATGTCCACTGTGACCTTTGGTCCTATTGCAATAATATTAATGTCTAATCCTCTTCCTCTGATCTCTCCCTGTGGTCGCCCTAATTGTGCCTCTCGATCCCATGCCTAACTCTTCTTTCTCAGAACCTTAGCAGGACTCTCCAATGCAGATGGTCTCTGTCATTCAGGAAGAGCTGTCCTGAGGTTTCACCCCCGTTGCCAAGTCTTAACAGCTTTTCTATTGATCATTGCATCTCTATTTTCGACCTTTAAGTCCACTGAGGGTTGATTGTTTTCTGGGCCTTGTAAATATCTACAAGAAGACGAAGCCCAAAGGACACTTATATCTCTGTTTTAGTCCCTTCTGCAGTGACAGAGAGGGTTTGTCACTATGTAGCCTGTTAATGCTACAGAGCCATGTAGCCCTTTAATGTGTTAATTATTGGCATCTTTCCTGGTAATAGATCATGGCTATACAACATTAGCCACTAGCGTGACGCTGTTAAAGGCTTCTGAAGTGGAAGAGATCTTGGATGGAAATGATGAGAAGTACAAGGCAGTGTCAATCAGCACAGAACCTCCTACCTACCTCAGGTAACCAGCGTCGGTGAGGGCCAAGCTCAGAACAGAGCTGCTTGGAAGATGTCAGCTTGGGCAGGAAGCACAAGGAATTGCATAAGCCCAGGCCGTTGTGCAGGGGCTGTTTGCCAGTCTGCATTAAGTCATTTGCAGTGTTGGGCAAATGGGGATCTCCAGAGTGTAATGATTGGGTTACTGCCCACATAAAACAGGAAGAAAAATCTAAGTGTTTGATGATACGACTTCTTTTGCAATTACTGCCTTCCATCTGTAACAGATGTTTTACAGAACACTCTGCACATACTGCCTTCTGGAGACCTCACATTTTTTAGCAGCCCTTTTGTAAAGTATAGACAGAAAATCCAAATATGAATCTAGTATTTATAAAGGTGCACCTGGATTCATATCTGATGGACAATTGTGAGCTGGAGAATTGCTTCCCGAGAGGCTGGTGTGGAACATGAGTTCCTGGTGGAACAGTTATGTTGATGGTTTCAGAATAAAAGAGCAGGAACTTGTAATAGGAATTAAAATTACGCCATTCGTTAAGTAGCAGCAGTGGTGCTGAGGGCCTGCGGGTTAACATCCAGTCTCCTTCAGAGAACAGAAGGCAAAGAGGAACAACCAGTGGGTGCCCACCCTGCCCAACAGCTCTCATCACCTGGATGCTGTGCCGTGCTCAACAACGATCAACAGGAATCGCATGGGCAGGGATAAGAAGAGAACATTCCCGCTGTGGTAAGACACCTTCCTGCTTCTGAAGAGTGGAAAGAGTTACCAAAATGACATGCTATCAGGGTAGTGCAGATGAGTTCATGTAATGTTGTGATTCATCCCTAACTGACAAAAGACCTACGGGTCATTAACCTGGAGGTTCTTAGTTAAATTGTATGTCTTGAGGCTCTACATTACAGTAGCCAGCCATGGCTCAGAGAGGAGTCTTTTCTTTTGTCAGGAAAATGGTTCATTCTTTTCCTGATGAGTTCCTTCTACTTCCTGATGATTGCTGAGCAGTTGTCATTTGAGGAGCCTGCAGACCCTCTTTGTGAAGGACAGGCTGCCTCTCACTGACATATACCAGTAACTTTGATCTAGTTTATTTAGTGGAAAATGCTTCTGAGGCTTGTGACTAACATTTTTTCCATTATAAAAGTTGAGGCAACCAAGATAAATGTAATCCTAGGAAGCTTCCTTGTTTTATTTGCAGGAATGTGTTATGATAGATGTAATGAAAAGTGATAAACTGGTATTAGTTGTCATAGCCCTGTAAGCTTGCATTGAGGAGTCTGTCTATAGACTGATTGGGGAATTGGAGTGTGGGGATTGCTTCCCACAAACATTGCCTTCTCTCTATGGATGCCAGATGTGTCATGTGCTCGTTGCATATACTGTGTTG
This sequence comes from Entomyzon cyanotis, assembly GCA_024500445.1. Taxonomy (NCBI): domain Eukaryota; kingdom Metazoa; phylum Chordata; class Aves; order Passeriformes; family Meliphagidae; genus Entomyzon; species Entomyzon cyanotis. The sequence goes on from JAKEPQ010000852.1 coordinate 8,484,779, forward strand.
TTGCTCTTCACTTCAGCTTTGATGACCATGACCCAGCAGTGATCCATGAGAATGCATCCCAGCCAGAGGTTCTGGTTCCAATCAGGCTTGATATGGAAATTGATGGGCAGAAACTCAGAGATGCATTTACGTGGAACATGAATGGTATGTAGCAAGGAGAGTTTCCTGAGGCTGCAGAGATAAAGTTGTATCCATCACCAAATGTGAAGAGAGAACAAGCCTGGGTCTGCATGTCCTTCCTCCATATAGACAAAGCTTTAAAGCTCTCCCACTTCGGACTGTATTCAGTACCTGTATCTCTTAGCAAATGCTCTGCCACTTCCATGCGTTGCAGTCATTCCTGGCCACATGTAGTCTGAAGAGTTTAGCTGGCATATTTTCCTGAGCCAGTTCATCAGCTCAGTGGTCTGAGAGTACTCTTACCTGAGGTTAATGGCTGTGCCTTCTGTGGCCACAGTGTATGGATACCATGGAGCAGGTAAAGAGGGCTGTAATTCCCTGTATCAGTGTGTATGTCCTTACAGACCTGGTACAAAAGACCCTTTTAAAAGCCCTTAAAAGGTATTCCATTTGGGATTCCCTTAGTCACCTCATCCTGTGGGATTAATTATGTGTATTCTGTAAGTGGCAGACATTAATTTCTAAGAAAGGTAACAACAGTCATTCTTGTGTAACAGAAAAGCTAATGACCCCAGAAATGTTCTCCGAGATCCTTTGTGATGACCTGGATTTGAATCCTCTGACCTTTGTCCCTGCTATTGCATCTGCCATCCGACAGCAGATCGAGTCCTACCCAACTGACAGCATCCTGGAAGATCAGTCAGACCAACGAGTTATTATTAAGGTAATACAGGAAGGCAGTAGAATGAGAGCTGAACCTTTTGGGTTTCTCTGGTTTTGATGGGGGACTAAGAGTACAAATGCTTCCCTCAGAGCAAAGGAGCTCTTAATTCCAATCTCTGACCAGATTCCTTTCTTTCCTTTGTATTGAGAACAGAACCAAGGTGGCAGATTATTAAACATTCATGTGCCCAGTCTCTGAGATGATGAAATAATTCAGTTAAAGCATTGTCATCTTCCTTTGGAAGACCTGAACCTTGGTGAGCAAAGCTGAGTTGTCTTCATACTGCTGGAATGAAGAATTCAGTCAAGGAACTTTGCAGATAACTGGGAGTTACTGCTCTTCAGCCTCTGCCTCCTCAGTTCAATTACCTTTGACAAACTTTTGTGAAAGTGGAAAGAAATAACCAGTTTTTTCCTTATCTCCAGCTGAACATCCATGTAGGAAACATCTCCCTTGTAGACCAATTTGAGTGGGACATGTCAGAGAAGGAGAATTCACCAGAGAAGTTTGCCTTGAAGCTGTGCTCAGAGCTTGGCCTGGGTGGGGAGTTTGTCACTACTATTGCATACAGCATCCGGGGACAGCTGAGCTGGCATCAGAAGACATACGCCTTCAGGTACTGAACTGCCATTTCCTTTTGTGGCTATGGGGTGTGTTTGTACTTCATGGGCACTTGCATCAATAGATCTTAGAGCAGCTGACCTGATGCAGAAGTTTCATTTTAAATTAGTCATTATGACTTGCACCATTCTGTCAGTCTTAACAATTTCTTGTGCTTGTGCCTAACTGTCTTTTTCTGTTGGGTCTAATACATTGCAGGGCCAAATACTGATGAAATGTCAGCTTCTACTGCTGAATGAAAGGCTGCTGTAATTAACAGGGACAGTCCCTCTTCTAATGTAAGGTCATGATGAGCCCCAGATACATTTTTGTTTTATTGGTTGTGCCTAACTTGGGCCATCCACTGTTTTGAGCTTTGGTGTTATGAACTTGGACTGATGGAAACTGTACCTCTGTACCCAGGCTGATGTTAAAGGTGGCTTGATCACAGGCCCTTCTCACAGCTGGAATGCAGCAGTGTCAGGTTTGATTAGTCAGCTTTGTAATTTGTCTCCTAAATGGCTTCCAGTTGTGCTGTGTAGCATTCTGTGGTGAGTTCCTGCACTGATGTTATCCACAGCACAGTGCTGAGTCTGCAGCTGTAACGATCCTGTAATGTACACTCTGAGGTTTTGTGACCTCGGGTCATGGTGACAGTCAGGGAAGTTTAAGAGTTCAGCAAATGCTGTATTTGCAGAGGAGGGAATGGTACTGTTGACACCAGTACTGTAGGGGTCAATTCAAGGAAGTAGGATGACCTGCCTGAGCAGCAAAGGGAAATGTGCCCAGCCCTGTCCTACCTCAGGCAGAGGGCAGGGACAAGTTGGAGTGGGAGTAAGCAAAGAGGAGCTGGAGATTGTGGGGAAGCTGGCTGCTGCCATGAGCTCTGGTCCTTCCTCCTCCATCCAAAGGTTTCCTGTCTCGTCAGCCTTCTGTGAGAAGTAGACACTGATCTGCTCTGTCCCAGTTGCTTTTGTACTAGTCTCACTCTGCTTCCTCTGGGTGTAGTTTTTATCCTGACAATCTTCCACAGCAACTGCCTGGTTCTAAAATGATCCCCAGAGTGATTCATGTTAGAAAATAGAAAGGGACCCTTTAGCACATGTGAATTAAACTCTGAATTAGATTGTGTGTCCATCCTGCTGATGTCCCTTGGAAGGTAGAAGGTGGCATCTACCTTTCCATCCGCAACAGCTGACTGATTTTTGCAGTTCTTGCTTGGGACCACATCCAAGACCAATAACAACAAAACAGTGGGTGGGCATTCCTGAGAAGTGATGGGAACTTGCAGGATGGTAGACTCAAACCTGATACCTGTTATACTGCAGCACTGTCTGTATTGTGGCCTGCAGTAGCAGAGAGTGAAGTGTCTGTCCCTCCCTCCTGTGCGTCTCCATGCATCGCAGATATCCAAGAAATTAATCTGTGTATGTGTTGAGTGTTGGGAGTGGGGTTCATTTCTCCCTTTGCTTCCATTCAGTTGCTGGAACTTGCAGCAAGCAAAGTTTTAGTCAGTGCTGCCTAGGCTCACATTAATGCCAACTTCACACTATTCTCTCTAAAAGCATATATCTGGCCATGGTACTGAAGGGTGCTTCCTGTTAGGGGTAGCTCAAACAGGCAGATTTCAGGCCTTCTTTAGACTGTGGCAGTATTGCAAAGGGGAAAATAAAAAACTAAGAAAGGAACCCCAGCAGAACAAAGTACATAGACATGAACTGTTCGGAGAGAAAAAACCATCTAATTGAAACCTTGTTTTTTTTGTCATACTACAAACATGTCCTTCTCTTCCCTTTTTAGTTCCAGCAAAGGAGTACTTTTGAAACCTTTCAATGATTAATGATATTTGGGTTCTGTGGTTGGTTAGTTCCTGAATTTCCAAACCACATGAGTGGTGGTTGCTCCGACATCATTCCATTGATGTAAGGAAAGGGTCTGCTTTAGATGTATCAAAAGAACCTTAATATCTCAGGGGACTGAGGGGTTTGAGAAGTCATGTGCCTCTTAATCATCTGAGGGAGAGGTGAAACTGTCTTTTGGTTGATGAAAGCCAGGGCACTTTTTTCAGCTGGCCTGCTCTGTGCAAAACAAGGAAAGCCTGAAATCCAGTGGAAGGGCAGGATTGGAGGCAGACAGGCAACTGCTGCCAATGGGATTTTCAGGGGGAACATGTGCAGTGGCATTTCCTCCTGGGTACTGAGTGTTTCTGGTGGCAGCACACAGCACTTCATAGCCAGTTTTGCCTTTGAGACCTCAGTGATGGTGCAGGTTCTCTCACACACCAAACCCATCACCTTTCCAAAAGATGATGTTTCCCTGCTTTGTTGGCATGCCCGACACTACTGCCAGAGGCCAGGACCCTGAGCAGAGGCAGTGCCTTGCTCTCCTGGGGTGCCTGCAGCTGACAGCACCTTTCAGCCATTCTGGCAGCAGCACTTTCCTCAGTGTTAAGCATAGTAAGTGAGGTAGAGATCATGCTATCAGTAACAAAAACCCAGTTAATATCTAGCATTTTGCCTGAAATATGTGGCATTCTAGGACTGAGATGAAATTCCTGGGTTTGAGTGTTGTTTAGAGGATGTCAGCAGTACTTGATTAAAGCTTCCTCCCTGGATCAGATACCAAAGGGTCTGGATTAATTTTTCATGGTAGCATTACTTTGAAGACTTGTTATTTTAGATTATTAGCTTTGATGCAGATGTTGTATGTTCCCATGATGATTAGCATTTGAGTTCCTTCCTGGGGGAATGAGAGGGCTGCCTGTGAGTGCTGAAATCCTGTGTAGGGGTGCATGTCCCTGGAGAGGGGGGCTGGATGTGTGTGCACACCTGTCCCAGGGCTCCTCTCACACACACACACTTCTGCAGCTCAGGCTGAGCCACTTTTGAGAATTCAAAGCAAACATTTACATTCCGAGGCTCCTCTGTGTTTATGCTGGGCTTCCGGCTCCACTGTCAATATTTGGGAAGCTACTCTTGGTCAATTCCTGTTGACTTTTACTGAAAAGCAGCTATTGAAGCAGTAAATATTTTTGTGCATGTCATAATACAGCTGGTCAGGGCAGAGGAATCTCTGAGGAGCAGATCTTGTGATCTGGGAGACAGCCTGGTGTTTTGTTGCTTGTTAGCCTCTGGTTGCAACAGCAGGCCCTAAAAGACTGCTCTTTCCAGTATCAGGCTCCCAAGAAAGCCAGACTTTCTCCAGGGAAGAGCTGTCAGGGGTGTGCTAGGCAAAGTACAGCTAGTAAGTCAGAGTTGCAGAACAGCAAGGCTAGACAAGGAGCCCTGTGAATAGTCCCAGCTCCACAGCTGCGCTGGGAGAAGCACGCCCAGCTCTAATGAACTGGGATTGATGCCTTTGTCTGCCCTGCAGCGAGAACCCCTTGCCGACTGTCGAGATCGCAATTCGCAACACGGGGGATGCTGACCAGTGGTGCCCTCTCCTGGAAACCCTCACAGACGCCGAGATGGAGAAGAAGATCAGAGACCAGGACAGAAACACAAGGTACTGCCACTACTTTAGACAGTTTTCTTGGCCTGTCCCTTGACAGAAGTTAGAAGCTTTGATGTTTGTCTTTCCCTACTGAGAGCCAACTGGCAGGATGTCAGACTTGCATACCATAACAGAAACTTTAGCTTCAGGGTATTAAACTGTTATCACCTTCTTTCACAAACATCGAAATCCCTATTTTAACCATCTCCTGCTTGAAGCAAAGTTTCCTTTATTTTTTTAACCCTTTTTTTCCTTTTCCCTGGGCTCTCTGCTTGTCTGCGGGTGTTGTTTGTATAGGAAGGCATGAATATTGGAGTTTTGTGCACTGTCATGCTGCCTAGAATCCTGCCACAAGGCTTCCTTTTATGTAGGGTAAAGTTCAATTTGATGTAGCAATGGGCAAGCTCCCAGCTCTAGCCTGACTGATACCAACCTGTTTGCCAGCATGGGAGCACTGTGTGGCTCCAGGAGAAGCTCTGCCCACCAGAGACCTGCTAAGTAATGTTTGACAAGCAGTTGAGAGCTTGCCACCTACTTGATGAAATTCTTCCTGGCAGATATAAATGAATTATTAGCATCTCTCCAAAAGATACACTGTGGAAACAGTAAATATACTGGCTCAGCTCTTTCCCAGGTTTGTTTTTTTTTACTGCTGATTAACAGTAGCACAGTCATTTTGTATATCAGCTATGGCTGACTGAAGAGTTTACAGTAGCAATTGGTTCAATCCAAGTTAATGAGCAAAAGTGCCTTAAAAGCTGTTAATGAAATAGTGTCTTAGCCTTATCAACAGGGGCATTCACAGGTGACTGAGGACTTCTGTGTACAAAGTTCACAAGGCTGTGGCTGCCTTCCCAAATGCATTGATTTTGGTAAGACCTCACATGACTGTAACATGCACTTACTGTATCTCTCTCTCTCTCCCTTAGGCGCATGAGGCGTTTGGCCAATACTGCTCCAGCCTGGTAACCTTCCTGTTGTGACACTGGTGCTCTTCTTACAGACTTTATCCCTATTCCTCTCCCCAGATGGATCTAGGATTGGCAGGGGTCTTTCTGTCTCCGAAGGGGACACACATTCCACTTGCCAAGAGTTCCCAGTACTGCTGACTTCTGCCCCCACCCCCTCCACCCAAATGCCACATACCAAGAACGCTGCGTGAGCAGTGTGATCTAGCTGAGACCTGTGGCAGGGGTTGGAGCCCTTATATACCTGTGTGTGGACAGTGTAAAGATTCTTTTGTATAGGTGCAATGTGCACTATTAGGCAACTTTTTAAATAAAAGGAATGCATACAACTTAGGTTGAGTTCCATAAGTTTGAATGAACAGTGAATCTAACCACGTTTTGTGCTATTCTGGTAACTGAGCAGTCCCAGGGCCTAATATTAATGCTTTTGGGTATAATGCTGAACACTCACATGCATTGTTTTCATGGGTGCTTTACTTCAACAGGTAAAACAGCCCAAAACCTTTTGCTGCAGGGGAAAGTGAGAAGGAGACTTCTAACTAGAAGCAGGAAACAATTCTCTAAAGGATTGGTCTTGTTACCACACTTGGCACAGTCTGTAATGAACTTGGGGAGGTATTCAGCTGATTTATTCAACAAGGTAGAGTAGTTTAACTGAAATCACAGACCTAACAGTCATTTCTGTCAGATGTCAGCTTGGTGTGTGGTGAACCCCGTTTACTGTGAAAACCGCATCTGAGAAAACAGCAGAGTCTCTGAATTGGTACAGCAGGTAAAGCCTCCAGTCACTGAGACTGCAGCTTCTCTGCAGCCAGTGCCTTTGCTGTGGTCACTGTCACCACACAATACTGCCAGTTGCAGTGCACAGAGCACTCAAAACAAAGTGTGTGTCTTGAATACCCTTACCACTGCCATCTCAGGATTTTGCAACCCTAGAAACAACCTGTCTTTCTCTAGGGAGCTTAAAACCACAATCCATTGAAGTGAGATTTAAAGAAAAATCCAAGCTTGCTTAAAAACTAATTAGAATCTATCTTGCTGTTGAGGTGCCCCAGTCTCTTTGATAGAGTTCCTACCATTCATTGCCAGAACTGATGAGTGTTGCAAGCAGGGCAGATTTTGCTGGCAGCCTGACAGTTATGTTCAAACCTTTATGATAAAGCCATAGGTTTTATGGTCCTTGCTGATCCACCCACACTGCCAGCACAGTCAAAAAACACTTTCTGGCCTTAATTTATCATGTTTAGACTTGAGTAATAACAGAGCCAGTTCTGATTCCTGGGTGGGAGGGAACGTTTTCCAGATGTTAGTCTGCAGAAACTGAGAACTTGCAATTTAGTAATAATATTATTCAGTCTTATCCTAGGCTCCTGTGCCAGAATGGTACTCTATCCCTTACTTCTTATTAGAGAGGTTGAAAGGTTATTTGAACAAGACAAAACGTGGGGTTGCTGCTTCATCTTAGCCCATGTAGAACACATTTTGGCTCATGGACATAAAAACTCCAAGCCTTCTTGAGAACACTTCAGCCTCCTTTTGTTTTATGACCAGGGACTTCTGCCAGCAGCCCCTTCAGGGAATTTGACTAAAATAAGTGTGAAACTGCTGTAGCCTTAAATTAGCATCTGTGGTGGAGTTTTTTAATTGCTGTGGAGTTTGCAATTACTAATCCTCAAGTTTGCAATGAGGTATAGGCACACAAGGACTGCAGCACCTCTCTGATTCTCAAGCCCAGAGAGGCTGTAGGAGTTGTCCCTCGAAGAAAGCACACGCAAGGCAGGACCATCAAGGGACCAAGTCCAGAAAGATGGGAACTTCAGCCAGCTTTCTCCATGTAGCATTAGGACTACTGGGGAACAGCCAGGAGCAGCTTTCTTGCTCTGCAATCAACTCCTTGGATTGACCTGGTACTCTAGCTAAAAGCACAGCCCAGCTTTTACATTTCAAAGCCCCATCTCAAGCAATTTAAAACAGTCCATCTGCAGACTTCAAAGGCAAACTCTTTCCAGGGACTGAAACACCAGCTCTGTATCATTAGGTTGTGAGCAAAGCACTACTCAGCAAGTACTTGTTGAGTCTGACACTGCTTAGCCTTTAGTACCACTGTGTCTTCTAGAAAAAATTACCACCTGTACAGGTCTCATCCTCTTTATAGAGGGAAGCAGAAGTGCAGCAAAAGAGCTTGTTCAAATGACATCTGTTTTTTGATAAAATGTTTTCATGGGGAGACCACAGGGAAGGGGGAGTTGTGTGTATGTGTGTGCTTAATCAGATGCTGCTGGTTACTCACATTTCTCTTCATAGGTTGGTGGTGGTTTGCAAGTTTGAGCAGACAGTGCTCTTACTAAGTGAGATATGCTAAGATACAATGTGTGCAGATTTGCTCCAAAAGCTTTGAGGTCAGGTACAAGCACAGCCTGTACTGCACTAGCAAGAATGATCGGATCCATTTCATACAGGTGTCAGGGTAGGGACGAGCTTGTTTAGTTTTCCCCTGAAACTCAGATGTTTAAGTTTCAGAACTAAAAAATTCAACAAGAGTGGAATTACACTGCAGGTGCAGATAGTCTTTATTACCAGTGTCAAATGCTTCTTCCAGTCACTGCCTGGATCAAGTGTCCAGCTCAGTCCCTATGCCCTTTCCCAAGCACCCCTTTTTCCAATTAGACACCCACTCACTCCCAAACCTGGCAGTTTTGAGCCAATTGCTGCCTCTGCCCCTGGCAGAAATGGACACACAACTGAAAAATAAAGACTTTAATGTAAAGACTCTTCGGAAACAACCACCAAAAAAAGAGGGGGGGACATAAAGGAAAGAAAGAGGCTGAGCTGCATTCTACCATGGTACAGAACTACTTCATTGAAAGCCCACAAAGAGGTCTCACAACAGCGAGGGCCAGGTGCGTTAGTCTCTGTGCAGAGAGCAAGAGTGACCTGGCACACAGCAAGTCATTAACAGCAGGAGAAGGAGTAACTGGTTTAACACCTGATTCAATACTTATTCCACACCAGATAACTGAGGAGCCATCACAACTTCAGTCCCTGCCCCTAGAACACCTCCATAAAAATTCATCAGTTCTTGTGTGCAAAGCTCTGTGGAGCCACTTTGTACAAGGGGAAGATGGGTTACCCACACAAACAGCAACACAGTACACATCGGAATGGCAACTGGTGTTATTCCAGTAGGATCTCTGGGCCACAGCATAAGTCCAGCCGGAAGAGAGGAATCTGGCCACATGAAGAGGTCCCACATGTTACTGTGGATACTGCTGCTCGTTCGGGTCTTGGTCTCTAGGTTGGTGTTCTGGACGATCCTCAGGGAGAGGGTTGTAATTGGGATCCTCTTCAGGTGTGTCAAAAACCATTTTCCTGGCAAGGGACATGCCCATCCCACCAAGCAGGCAGGTTAGAAAACTGAGCTAAGGACGACAAACCCCCAGTCCTCCTAGGAACACCCTGGCACTCTGTTGGGGCTTGGCTGTCAGCCACAGCCACTGGCATATTGCACCATCACCAGCCACGCTTTTCCTCAGCTCTATACACGGTGATGACAGTACCTCCTTCCTTGATCTCTAGGTCAGATTTGATCCTCAGTGCACAAAACAGAATATATTCTACTTTAACTACAAAAATACATCCAAAAAGATCCTACCTATATCTAGCATTTCCACAAGCAGTAAGACGACTCTAGTTCTACTAGCAAAGCAAAGCTGAAGGTAGCAGCAGCTGCTGTATGGGCCCTGTACACATGTATACAATGTGCAAATAATGCAGCAGGGGCATGAACTGTGGAGCTGAAGTGCTGTCAGCAGGCAGTTGCCTCTTACAGTCACAGACCACAGTTTGCTATGGAAGTGACCAGGTTGAGAAAGCCCACAGCAAAGTCCAGAAAGAATCAAATTTACTTACAGAAAGCTAGGGGTTAACAGCAACTTCTTTCCTCCAGGCTGGTTGGGGAAAACATCTTCCAAGAAATAATAGATATGACCCACTGCAATCCCTGGGGAGAGATGCCACCAAGGTCAGGCGCAGCTGTGACTCCTTTACCAGCTGAGCCACAGCTGCTGGGAGCTTAAGCAGGGCAAAGCTCTAAGAATCCCTCAGCCCACATCCAGCTCCCACCAGAGGCAGGGATGCTGCGGTTTGCTGTGATCAGCACACGAGCAGGCAGGGAGCCCATCAGCCTGAGGGCAACACCGTGCATCCAGCAGACCAAATACAGCATGAGTGTCAAGCAGAGCTCACCACGCCCAGCTTCTGCCGCCGGGGAAGATACCAAAAAGCAGGTCACAAGCAAAAGCACAGCCCTGAGCCCAGCCACCCAGAAACTCACTTTAGGAACCCCCCATCTTAGGTAAGGGGAAGCCAAGAGAAGGTGCCCTGTCCCAGCAACACCTTTGAGAACTGAGCACTGTGGCTGCAAGGTGTCCTCGTTCCCATCACCCATCAGATTTGACTTACCCAGCAAATCAATGATGATGGAGTTGCCAAGGAGCAGAGAGAATCCCATCAGGACCCAGGGTAAGAAGGGGGCTTGGAAGTTAAGAAGTCCAAAAAAGTTCATGCGGATATAAGGATTCCTGCGACTCCATACATACACCAGCATGATGGTAAAAGCCTGGCCTAGGAAAAACAGGCTGGCAAAGAGTCCAAATAGCTAGGAGCTACCGAGTCAAGGAAAAACCTATCCACCCTGTGCACCACCTGCAGGCAGCACAGGGTGCTTTGCGACTAGGAAACCAGAGCAGCTGATCACAGCATTCCAAGACATTGCCCATGTTACCAAGCCTTTCCTGGCTGAGATATACTGAACACCGCTGTCCCCACACACATTTCCCCCCATAACAAGACACTCCGGAGTGGCACATGCTGGTTGCTCACTCCTTAAGCTGATGTCTACAACCAGAGAGCTCATACAGTCACTTTTACAAAATGAACATCAAAATGACCTTCAAAGAAGAGCTTTCACAATCTTACAGCACTTGGGACAGTGGCACATCTTAAAAACTAACTCACATCCAGTATCTGCCTTTTACAGAAGTTCAGCAGTGAGATGGCTCTGGGAATTCACAGTCCTCTTCTTCAAAGCACAAGGAGACAGACAGAGGCAAAAATTTCCCCTGCCCTTGTTGTAGTTGGACTCCAAATCCACCTACAGCCAAGCATATGGCAGCTGCAGCCACCCGAATGCTAATGGGTCATCCAGCTTCATGCAGAGCTTTGTGGGAAAGCAGTGCTCTGAACCATCTGCATAAGACAGCAGAAGACATTCAGAAAAGGTTTATGCTTGGGTGGGAAATATTTTTCACCATCAGATTACTCTGTCATGAAACAAATTTAAGCTGTGTGATGGTACCTCCAGCTACAGACACGTTGCAAGCTCACAGCTCACACCACCTGACATGCTGACAATGGAGTATGTGGGCAACCCACTCCTTGTCCTCATGGCTCCATGCTCTTGCCTTTCTCCTGAGCCAGCCTTGTGCAGTCATAGCCATACTGCCATCACCAGAGCTCAGTCAGTGGCCCTGTCACAGCTGGACAGGTTCTCAGAGCAGAACACGTGGCTTCCTTTTAGGCAGAGTTTCCCGGATGAGGCAGCCCAGCCCTTTGCCAGGGGCATCAGCACTTCTGCAGACACCAGCACAATCACGGGCAGCTTTTCTCTCCTCTAAGCACACTGGGTGAGGCACAGGCCACGGCAAAGGTGGGCAAGATGAGGAGCACAAGCTGTGCAACACAGCCAGAAGCTGCCCCTGCACCACATGCTCAGCAGAGCTCTCCCAGGCCACAGGGCATGAGCCTGGCAGGCCTGGGGCACAGGGCACTCTGCCCTGAGGCACCAAAAGAAGATTCATAAACCAGCTGTGCTGCTCAGCAGGCAGGTACCTGCTCAACACCACAACACAGCTGGGATGCAGAGGTAGCAGAACTACAAGCCCTACACTATCCACAGCATCTCAGGAGACACCCCAGAGCCTCAACCAGCTCAAAAGGATACTGTCATGAGAAATCCTCCGAAGAGGAACATGAAGACAAAGTCAGCCGTCCTTCCACGGAAGGAGCCTTCTTCTAGCATGCGGCAGTACCTGTACCTGAGAGCAGGAGAGAAGGGAGGGGTTGCAGTATAGGAAATTAACAGCTGGCCACCCTGTGCCCCACAGCAAGACCTTCCTGGGAATAGGCCACCGCAAGCTATTTCATCCCAGGAAGCTGTCAGCCAGGGGTCCAAGCCTCAGAGCAGAACAGTGCAAACTTCACCTCACACCACTGGACCCCAAGGAAAGAAAGAGACACCTGCTGTGCTCCAGCCAGAGCTCACCCCAGGAATGGGCATCACTCTCCTGCATGAACCACAGCAGCAGCACTGCCAGCTTCCTCAGCCTTTTGGCAGGGTCTGCCTGGCAGCACGCAGAGATGGAGGGGCAGGAGGGTCGCGGCTTCAGTTCAAAAGAGCCAAGGGAAGAACCCACACCCCTAGACTGCTGCCAAGGCAAGTCATGCTGGGGAGCAAGACGGATGGGGGGAATTGCATCTAAGCCAAAACGGGAGCAGAGAGCTTCACTGAGACCAAAGGATACAGAAATATCATGTTGAAAAAGAAACTGAATCCCAGGGGCCCAAAAAATAGGAAGTTGGTGATCAGCCTCCATATCTGAAAAAGAAGAGAGAGGAGAGAGAAAAGGAGGTGGACAGAGGTCTCTCCTCATCACATGTAGAGCAGCCCATCACACTGTCCACAGGGAATGCCCAGTCACGCACTTGTCCCCGCAGAACTACCCCAAGACACCAGACAGCTGCTCCACCCTCGAGTCGGACCTTTCCAGGTGTGAGAAAGAAGATTTCTCTTCTTTTCCAGAGAAGATGAACAGCCACAAGTCAGCACCCAGAGCCAAATTAATTACTTTTCATGCGTCTCTACAATAAACCTTTCCCCAACCAGTCCAACAGCAGTGTAACAAGAGAAAGAAGAGATGGGTTTTGAGTCAAGGAAATAAGGAAATGCTAAGATGATGTGTGTGAGGGAAAGGCTGGAAGGAGTTATATCCATCCAGGTGCCTGTGACGAGAGGGGACGCTGTGTTGATGACCCAGCTTCCACCAACCAGGGAAGGCTGGGGTAGAGGGAAAGGAGCCCCCTGGGATGACACAGCACTCCCTGACCATCCTGGGGAGCGGGACACCCAGGACCCACCCTGTCACACGCACCCCTCGCTGGGAAGAGGCACGAGGGGCCCCACACCCCGTGCAAGGCCTCACCTGGAATTTCCTGAAGATGAGGTCGGGGTTGAAGTACAGCTGGAAGGGGGTGATGAACTCCAGCTGCTGTGGGAGACAGGCAGAGCAACTGCCATCACCCGCTGCCCTCGGCCAGCCCCTGGTTCCCTCCCCACAGCCCCCCGGGCCCCGGCCCCCCGCCCCGGCCCCCGCTCACCACGGCGGCGGTGGTGAGCACGCAGGCGGTGGTGTAGGCGCGGGTCACGGCCGGCATGCCCAGGTACTCCTGCGCGAAGCCCTGGTACGCCATGGCCGCACCGCACCGCCTGCCCGACGCGGCGCCTTTAACGCCCCCCCCGCTCCGCAGGCACGCCCCGCCCCCGCGGAGCGCGTCCGGCCAATCCCCGCGCGACAGGCGCTGCGCGCCGGCCAATGGGAACGCGCCTCATGGCCCCGGCCCGCGGCCGCCGCCAACCCGGAGCGGACCCGCCGCGGCCGGGGCAGGACTAGCGCCGCGCCCGCCCCCGGGCCTATGGCAGCGCCGGGAACGGGGATGGCAAACACGGGTCACGGGCGGCCCGGGGGCGGGCAGCCAGAGGCAGAGAACGGCGAAATACCTGGGCTGGGGCGGCGTGCTGCACGGGGGACTGCGCGGGCCGGGGCAGTGCCTGGGCTGAGCCCCGGGACAGTGACCTGCCCGGCGGGGGAAGCCTTCGCCCGGTTCCTGCCCCGGCCCAGGGTGCCGCGGTACGCTCAGCTGCGGTGCCGCAGTGTCCCCTCGAGAGCCGGGGGCTGTCAGCGCCTTGTTCCCCGGACACTCGCTGGCTCGGAGGGAGAAGAACCCGCTGCGGGGAGCTGGGCTGGGCAAACGGCGGCGTTGCCGGTGCGTCAGCCGGTGTGCCGCTTGCTTCGCTGATCAGAAGGGTCTTGTATTCACTAAGGCGCAAAGAGCTTCGGGTTTTCAGTAATTCCTGCTAAAATCTCTTTAGCCTCCTGGATGGAGCAGTGAGGCCTTTCCCCAAGCGAGATCGCACCGGGCTGTCAGGGTCGTACAAGGTCGCTGGAAGAAGCCAAGAGATGTGTGGTCCCACCGGGTGCTGAGGGCGACCTAGGGAATGACAGCAACACTGGCATTCAGCCCTCAGGAGAGAGCAGAGTCTCTCTGCTGCCCACGTGTCCAACAGAGACAGTGCTCCTCCTGAAAACGGGAGCTGATAAAGATCTGCAGAAACCCGGCATCCTTCATTCTCCCGCTGATTGTGCTTTCCAGATCTGTCTGCCCTGCTCAGGAGTCAGGTCTAATGTTACAGCCACACTGGATTCACATGAGGAATGGGCCGGGTGTTGGGTTTGTGCAGGAGAGGGTTAAGCTGTCATCAGAACCTTAATGAGCCCTGAGATTTTCCTTTAAACCCACAGTTAATGGGAAATTAAATTACCGATGGCGGAGGCAGTCTTTGTGTCTTCCACCACCTCCACCCTGACTGCCCTTTGATGAAATACAAAACCCAGATGGAAGATGACACGACATGAGGTTGAAGCAACATATTTGTGGGAGCGAGAGAAGACAAGAGACTGATGGTTGTCTGCCAGCCCAGAGAATGGGCTCCTGAGCACCCTGGGCACTCCTGTGCTGAGAGCACCTCTGATGTGGCTGTGCTCAGAGGAAAAGGAGAAACTCCTCTAGGTCAGAGCTGTGTTTAGGGATCCTGGGAATGGAGTCAAGCAGGGAACTTGGACCCCAAATTGTAGTAATGTCAATAGGCTTGGCTGTGTGGTTACATGCTTTTGGTGGGAGCTGGGATGGATGTGAGAGCTCTGGCAGTTAAGAGCTGAGCTTGTAGGGAAATTCATTAGGCCAGGAGCTCTGCAAAGTGCTACCCTTATTCATGTGGCTGTTTCAGCCCAAATGCTGCGCCGCTGCAGCTCAGCCCTCCAGCATGCCAGAGAGCTCCCAACCCAGCAGAATGGGCAACTGAGTTGAAGAGCTGAGAGTCAATAAATGAATAATGAATGAAATAAATGAATAAATATCCCGTTCCTTTGGGTGGGGAATTAGAGGTTTCCTGTCTGCTCTTGCTGCCCATGGACACCAGACAGAAGCTGAATTCAAGCTTGATTCCTGCCCCTTCCTTGTTTGAACCAAGGCTAGGAGATGAATATTGGGAACCTCTCTGCTGGAAGGAGGCTCTCACTAGCTCCAGAGAGATAAGAATCCAAATAATCAATCTGTGAAAGACTATGTGCAAATTAGACATTGCATAAAATCTAAAAAAGTAATAATCAGTTTCTTAATATTCTTCTCTTCCCTTCTTTTCTAGCCAAAACTGAAGAACTGTACTTGTCCAGGCTTCTACTTAAGGCCTCTTTTCTAAGGTTTATGGGGGAAGGGGCAGAAGTGATGAAATGCATCAGGAAGCTCACCAGCTCCCACTGGGAGAGGCCACACAAATCTCAGTGTCACCCTGAGTTCCCAGGCTGCTTTCTGCCCATGATCTCACTCCCTTCGGAGGTCAGCCAAGCTGACTTCATGCACTACAGTAAACCCAGGGTGGCTTTAGTCTTTATTACAATCCGTGTCACATTTTATGGGCTTTTGGAATTATGTCCTTCCACAAGTTCCCATCAGCCCAGGCACACATTTAGGTTCGCATTACACACCTTCATTGTGATGCTGACATGCGGCCTTTTATAAAATCATGAAATCTAACTAAAAGCCTGAAAAAAGCAAAGCCAAACTCTATCTCAGCTGCAAGAAAGTCAGAGGGACTCTCAGAAAAATGCTGCCCAGGAGTTTTTTCACTGCTTTGCTTCTGCTTTGTCCTGTCATCCTGCCTAGGGACCCAAAGCATATGTAGCACAGTGATGTACCATTGCTTCCTGCCATCTGCTGGGTTACCCTTCCTTTTGGGAGCAGTTCAATGCCTGTCAATGTGCAGCATCAGCTTCAAAACCCAAGATGTCAGAAACTCAAAGTTTCCGTACAAATATGTCTGATGCCCAGACTTCAGTCCATTTTAGACAGGCTTTGAAAAAGTTCTCTGTCTGCATGCTCTTAGAACTGCCAGAGGAACTAATTAGAAGAACTCCCAACTGTAACCTTTGCACAAATCCTTCAAAGGATGGACCGAAACATGATGGTATCAGAGGCAACTCTTAGTGATACTAACCTGCAGCAGAAATTCAACAGTTTCCTGTCTCAGTTTTTGCAAACCAAAACTGCAGAGTTAGAAAACAGAAAAATGCTATTAACTCTCCCCATGAGTTAAACAGCACATAAACCTCAAGAAGGCACATGAGCAAAGATAAATGGGCTGTTGCAGCATTCATCTCTTTTGTTTGTAGTAAATTATTGTGTGTAATTCATGTTTCCTGTCCATAAATACCAGAGGAACTTGAAAACATGGAATCCATTCTAATTCAGTAAAGACAAAAACAACTCCTTTTGAGCCCATCTGGAACTTGTTTTTATCATAATTGTTTTGGGCTCAGTAACGAGTTCAAGATCAAACTGCCATCACTAATTGTTTCAAGAATAAACAGATGCTTTGTTTAAAGGCGGCAGCTCCCATTTTGCCCAGCGCAGCAGTCACTGGGGTCACAGGATGAAAGGAGCTGTGCACCATGTCAGCACAGCCCCTAACAAGCATTGGCGCCCTTGGCAGGGTGCTCACCCCTGCCTGCAGCTGATGGGGCAGGAAAAGAGCCCCCAGGCACGCACTTGGTGAGTGTCCAGCCAGTGACATGTGCCCTCTGCTCTTTAACACCATTGCCATTTTGTTTGTAACTTCATCCGATGATATTTTGCAACGTGTTCCCCTGTGACAAGTCATACCTGGCCTGATGACGCATAGGCATCTCCTCTATCTGGGCTGTAGGGTACTCAATGGAGAATGTTCATTCCCTGGCCACATAACCCCAAGCCCCTTGCGTGGAGTAATGCTCCACCCTGCTGCTCACAGTCCCAAATCCTTCCTTCATCTGAAAACAAAGATACCCACATATACCCACTCTGAGAGACTCCCCCTACCAGTTCTGTTCAAGGTCTCACCCACAGTGCTCCCCAGGACACACCATGCCTGAGACCCCTGATAGTCCCGGTGTACAAGAGGTCTCTACATGACCGATGCCCTGGCACTAGGAACAAGCGAGCCACACCAGCTGGGGGGACCTTACTGGAAGGTTATTTCAGCTCCCAGACTCAGTCCTCAGTGGCATGGACAAGAGGTGCCAAGAGCTCCACATCCACTATGGAGTAGCCACTAAGAGTTTCTACTCCAGTTTAGGAAACAAGGCTCCATGAACCCACTGTGCATAGACAAGCAGTGGAATCGTAACTGCTTGAGGCACTTGAAATGTTTACTTTTCCATGTGTAATAGCCATATATAAATTCTTTTTCCTTCATTGAAGGACTTCTTGCTCCAAATCAGCTAACTCTGGAGTGTGATGGCTAAAGTCAGGAGAAAGTGAATCATACAGAATTGGATGGGTTTTTAAATTTGTTTGTTTGTTAGAAAGAAACTAAAGATAGCACTTAGAGTTCAACCCTCCAAGGACATGTGGTTTGCACAGGGTTTGCTGTAAATCACAGTTAATGTTATTTTTATTTCCTATGGGTTTTAGTTCAAAAATACAGCTTTGTGTCTGGCCTACAATGAGAAAAAAGATCTCATTTAAATCTCCTTGACCAGAGCCTCATCACATATCCAAATAAAGCACCTCTTCCAAAACAGCTTCTGATCATGAGTTGAAGACATCAAACAAGAAAATGTCTGTGTCTTTGTGCAGGTTGGCTTTTTTTTCCCCCCCCAGTATTTAATAATTCTTGTTAAATTCTTCTGCCTTGTGATTTGTCCCCTACACCACAGGTCACCTCCCACAGCTGTCTGTCGGGAATATCCTTCAGGAGCCTTTATTTTGTAACATCCATTTCATGTGGCCAAACCAACAAGAGAACTGAAAAACAATGCTTGTGTCTCATAAAAAGAGGTCTGTGCTCTGCTCACAATAGCAGCACATCAACTGAGCATGCTGGCAGCTGCTGAAGACTCCTACAAGGACTCAGAAAAGGTATTTGTACTTTGGTTTGCACCAAAGGCAGGACTACGTGTCCCAGTCCAGCTGCCTCTCAATAAGCTAAGGCACAGCTCTGATCAAAAGCTGCATCTGGAGTGTTGAATAAGAAAGCAGGATGAGTCTGACACTCTGACACCCCTGCACACATTTTCCTCTCCGCTGACGGGAACATTCAGCAATATTTGATGCCATTTGGCAGAGTCTAAATGCTCTTCTCTCACACACAGAAGCAGAGGTTTTGTTCAGCCAAGCACTTTGTTCTCTCTGGCCTTCAGGTCACTCAGTTTCAACTAACTGCCTGCATCAGTGTCTGATACAAAGACGGAAGGAAAGGGGATAATTCAGCCACAGAATGATCTACAGCTCACAATGACTGAAAAAAAGGCATTTCAATTATATTTAGGATTTGGGGTTTTCTCAGTTTTCCCAGAGAAGCTGTATTGCTTATCAGGAGGAAGAACAGGCAGACTGCTGATGCAACACACCACATACAGCCAGTCTTCTGACATCCAAAAATCCTAGCTAGCAAGGGAAAGCAGCTAGTTCCCTTGGCTGTATCAGCCCTTGTGTCCTCAAAGAACTCAACTCCCATGTATCTCCTCTGGTCTGGAAAGCATCCCAGTGACTCTGTGTGGTAGCAGAAGCTCTGTCAGCATTGGGTCCCTGCCCCCAGAAACCTCTGTGATGAAGCTCATTTCCTGAAGTTCTTATACAGTGTCTCGAACTTACATAAATTGTGGTGTTTTTATAAAGAACGTTAGTGAATTGCTGGAACTGAGAATAATGGTGTCACAGCAGGGCCCTCATTTCCTACAAAGAAAATCCATTTCAACAACTAAGTTCCATAAACATTCCTTTCAGCATGAAATCAGCAAACCTGCTGCATGTTTCTTGAGAAAGCTGTTTGTTTTCAGATCTTATTACTTGTCTTCTGTATTCTGAGTGAGTTCTGCAAGAGGCAGGACAAGCAAACAGAGGTATTTTGTATCTCACAGTGATAGTCCTTACAGGAAAGTGAGAAGGGATTGTAGAAATAGCCAGGCTAGAGCTTGGTAAATAGCCAACCAACAGCCAGGGAGCCGCTCCAAATCTCTTCTGCAATTTACAGTGTAGCATTTCTAGAGGAGAATTCGTCCTGTAGATCCAAGCCTCACAGATGGAAATGGGGCTCCTTTTCTCCCCTTGAAGTTGGTCCAGATGATTCTGGTGTAAAAACACACCAAAACACTGGAACTCTCAGTTCGTGACAGATCAAAGAGCATGTGTTGATGGTCTTTCCTAATGGCAGGATTACCACTTATTCCTGCAGTCAGATAATTGCAGGCAGAGACTGCCATCACGTTCTCTAAATAACTCCTCCCCCATGCTCATGGCATCATATTTCATCCAGATTATGACAGGTTTGAGTTCAGTGAAAGAGTATTTGAAGGAAGCAGGTGGTGGGTCCTCGCAGCACTGCTGGAAATCTGCCGGGTTTATATGAAGGCTTCCAGAGCCTTCCAGGAGTTTGAGTAACTGCAGAGCAGTGGTTATACCCTCTGACAGACCCCAAGCCCAGCGAGTTCTCATCCACACCAACTGTAACTCTGGTACTGTGACAACAAGGATGAAACATTGGGAATGTGGAGGTTTTTAATGTGCAGCAAAAAGCCAGTTAGAAACGCAACCAGTGTGAACATATCTCAGCACAAAAGCACGAATCATATAGATGTGTAGAGGAAAAAATCTATCCCTCCACTCCTCATCAAGGAAGCTGTTACTAGAAAAGATAGAGGACAACTTCCTGGAACTCCTACTTCCAGCTATCCAGCTGCACACAGATCTAGCCACAGCAACATCCAATTTATGCCCCTTCTGGAACTGGGAGGCTTGTGAAGAGCCTGTGCCACAATCCCCAGCATCTCACTGCCTACCTGCAGGACTTCACTCGCCTCTGGCAACTGTCCCAACCTCAGAGCAGACAGCATGAAGAAGAGCTTTCCTTTTTGAATGAATTACTGTCCTTGGTATATGCTGCCTAAACTAACCATCAGTGCCTGTTGACTTGTATAGTTACATCTGTTTCTCAGTTTACAAGTTATTGTTCGGGAAACTGCTGGAATTATTCATCTAACCCCTGCCACATGCTATAGGCAGCAAAGTGCTGGCACGCTGGATTCAGAGCCTAATACACCAAATTTTGTACTTCTCCTGCCACTTAGTGGCTGCAGCTGATGCAGCACCACATGCCTATCTACACATTCACCAGAAAATACCTCTGTGATGTGGAACAGGTTTATATTTCTGTTCAAGTGCAGTAAAACCTGAGTTGGGACAAAGATGCATTTTAAAACATTTCACTTATTTCAAATATTCTGAAATCTTTCAGGGCCCTCATAGATTTCACTCTGCAGGATGAAAGGATGTTAAAATACTGTGATTATGCCTGAAGGCCAGATATTTTGTGAAGCAGCAGCTTTAATGTTACTGCTGGCAGTGCAATATGCCTCCATCGCAATCTCTAGGTTTCATAAGGATTCACTATTTCCCACTGCCAGAGAGCACCTTTCTATTTTATAGAAAGAAGCAAGGCTGTCACTGCGGTCTTCTGTACGTGACAAGATCTAGTGCTGTAAGTGTGGCTGTTTGCTCTATGCCAGGCTGTGGAGAGGGAACAGGATGATAGCCTTCTGTGCATCCATGCACAGCCTTTCCTGCAACAGCTGGATTGCCTGTCTGTCACCAGGACATAGACAGAGTACAGGAAAAAGCCTTGGATAACCAGGGATTTGCAAGGTTTGGGCTTCATTCATTCCTGTCGCTGATGGGACCAAGGGAAACAGTCTGGCTAGCCTTTCAGATCCTGGATTGTGTTCCAGGACAAATACAATCAGAAAAAAAAATTGTAGTTCACTTCTGCTTTGAGCACACTTAATCAGAAAGTGATACTGATAACTGTGCCAGATGCTCTAAGAGGGAATTTATGTTATAAACCACAATGGCCTTCAAGAGGGTTTAGACAGATCTGGATCTTGGAGAATTATTTCCCCGAACTGTCCTTTCAACAAAATTAATTGAACTGTCTTGCTAATGAACATGCAGCTCCGTCTTGAGAATGTAAATTAGCTGGCAAAACACCTGCCAAATCAAGTGTCTTATCCTAACGTAATGGGTGACTAAATACACATTCCTATGCTGGAGATTTAAATAATCCTTTAGAGCACTGTGAGAGTAACAGAGGCTTTGGCAGACAGAGGAAAACCTACGAAAGAGGATGAACAAGCTGCAGAGACTGGTAAAACATCTATTTTACTATTATTGTTGACAGATTTTTAATTTTATTTTAATTTTTATGAGGCTGTGTAAGTACTGTCAGGTTTGCATAGAATTGTTTTTCCAACTCATCACAGTCCTTGGGATAAAGTTGACAGACTAATGGCTCTCCTGGCAGCTGCACACCACCACGGTGGCTGGGAACATAGTGCAGAAGCCGGGTGTTAAGGAAGGCTTGGGAAGGCCACTCTGTAAATGCAGCTCAGCTCTGAGCGCAGAACTGTTTGCTGGCTCCTGAAGGAAGAAACAAACCATTTTGCTTTAGCTCATGGCCACAAAAGAGCTCTGTGGTACAGGACTTGATAGTGGATGTACTCTATAATGAAAGCAGGGAAATGAGCAGGCATTGTAAACAAAAAAGAAATGTGCTATTGTAGGGAGAGGAAATTTCTCTCACCTGGAGAACTAGAATAATTAGTAAGAGCAGGGATATTAGGTACCCAGTCCTTAGCTCAGGTCTCAGTAAGAAGACAGGGAAGTGGAGTGACCATGGAAAGTGCAAGCGAAATGTATCTGCTGTTAGCTGGGACAGGAGAGAGCTCAGCCCCTTCTTGCTGCAGGGCTGGAATAGTCTGGCTTAATTTCTGTCCTGGGAGAACATCCTGTCTCAGGCTGGTATGGAAGTTATTTAGAAGAAAACACTTTGAGGAAAGGAAAAAATCCAAGATTATTTGAATTTGTGGGTTTAGAGTTATTGTGAGACTAGACCAAACTTTCCTTTTTTTTGGTGGACGGCTCTGTAAGAAGAAAATGAGCAGGTGAAGCAGAAAAAGCTCCCCAGCTTTGGGTCATTTAAGTTCTCAGGGTCACTGGGGTCATATTCATGTAGCAAAACACAATCTGACCTGAGGTGCCCTGCAGTGAGTGGCAAACAGCCAAGCCTGAGCATGGGCTCTTCATGTTACACTAGAGCTTTCCCAGGGGCAGGGGTTTTTAAGCAGGGGGCTGGCAAAGGCCATCCTGGCTTTGAGACACCCAGAGCACTGTGCAGGAGGTGTCAGGCTAAAGACCCAGCATGCTCAGAATGGTTTTGAGACATGGGACAGAGCTCCCCGTCAGTCCCAGGACACCCTCAGGGCACATCTTGTCTGTCATTTCACCTACAAATGGGGAAACCAAAGCCACAGGCACAAAATAGTGGAAAAGCATATGTTTTTCCTTGTCAGCCTGCCAGTGAGCTGTCAGCTGCCACACTGGGCCAGCCAGGACACCTTGTTCTGCACCCCTCAAAAAGTCAAGAGATCTCACTTTTATACCTGATCCTGTGTTGCTGCACGAGGCAACCCATTCCCCTGCCTGTGCTTCCCAAGGCACAGCAGTGGTGTCAGTTTGCAATATAAGCAAGTGGCAATAGTCATGAAGAAACATCCTCAAGGAGACCTGAACATGGCATAGGACACACTGTCTGAAACATATCTCACCTATATCATCATACTGAATACTCAATTATGGACTGCTAAACACAAGAACATGTAGAAATAACTGTGCAATGAGAAAGTTCAGCTGAGAGATATTGTCTAGTCTGTATTACACGTGCAGTATCCGAGGAAAGGCCCTCTATTTTATTCTAAAATATGTGCTATTATCATGAAAAGATAGAAGTAATAGCATGCCAATGAATGCATTGGCTCTACCTGGCCATGAGAAAATCCCCTAGCTCAAAGTCTGAATGTCTATTGAGTCATTTTGGTCTGTGCAAGGAAGCCATCCATTTTCTGTCCCTCTTCTTCAGCTTCAGAACAAGATCCTGATCCTGACAATATGTGCTGCTGGGATTGGAGGCACTTTCCAATATGGCTACAACATCTCCATCATCAATGCTCCAGCCTCAGTAAGTACTGCTGCTCTGAGTGCCCGCAAGACAGACCCTCCCTTGGTGGCTCCATTGGGCTGTGAACAGTGGTGTGCCACTGAAAATCTGCAGGCTGCTGCTGCTGCTGAGGGACAGAAAGCAGGAATGTGTTGTTCCCTCTGTATAATTCACATCTGGAGTACAGGACTTTGTTGTCAAAAGCCATCCTGAAGCAGGACCCAGTGTCACAAGAATTTATTCAAAGCTTTTTTTCAACTGCTTTAGCAAAATCTAATTCTAAAATTTTCCAGCTGGCATCCTTTGAAATGGATTTTTGCCCTTAGATTCAAAGTGAGAGACTCATGAAATTAATTTTTAAATTATCCAAAATAGCTACATCCAGATATAAACTGACTGCAACTTTTCAACAGCAACAGTTTTACACCCTAAACTCTTTGCTAAAAACATATCTAAGAACTGGAGGAGATTTGAGGCATAAACCCAGAATAAATGAATATATTAATAAGGGAGCCTTTCTCAGTGTCCTTCACTTCTCTATTGTGGTTATGCAGCACTGTCCTTCTTTCTCAGTACATCCAGATGTTCATGAACACAACCTGGCTGGAGCGTACAGGTGTTCCCCTGGAGAGCAACATGATCCTGCTGCTGTGGTCCTTCACTGTCTCTGCCTACCCTCTGGGAGGCCTCACTGGGGCTGTGGTTGCTGGTCCCATGGCCATCATGTTGGGAAGGTAAGAAGCACTTCTTGAAGTTTAATTTAAGGTTTGCAGCTTCCTTTAGTCCAAGAGGAATTAGGAGCCCTACAGCACAATACCCACTGTAGCAAAAAATAATGAAAACATATTTTCTATCACAGATCAGTCTGCTACAGACACTCTGGGTTGGAGGGGAAAAACTACCTGACAAGACAGTATTTCATATCTCAAAACTCAACAAGGAACATTTTTCCCCCTACATTATCTTCTCATCATATTCCAGCCCAGCTGAGGTTCTATAAGGATTTCAGCTCAACTCCTTATCACAGTAACCACCTACATAATCTCCATTGGTTTTGTGCCAGTGTTTTGCTATGCTTTTAAATGGAAAATCATAATGGATCAGACCACGGTTTTTTCTTCAAAATAAACTGTGGGAATTGGTAGAAATGACACTAGAAAAACAGAAGGTGCTTACAAAGAGCAGTGGTTACATTCCAGGTCCTCATGTCTCACAGGCTGTGTATCCACCTTTTGGTCTCAAATATTTCAGGAAGTATTCATTAAATCTCCACAGTAGGTTTTTTTTCTCTGTGAATGTCTGAAAAGTATCTGTTTTACCTCCCGTTTTTCATACACAGCTCTATCCCCCATTCTCTTCAGAAAAAAACCCAAGCCAGTGTTACCAACATAAACTAATAGGAAGTTAAATTTTGCCCCCCTGTGTGCACAAGATTTTCGTCTGTGTGCTACCACTTTGGTTTCCTCCTCTTATATGATGAAGGAGGCCCCATTATGGTTTGAGGTCCCATGACTTACTAGTTTCATGGTTATGGAGACCTGAAAGGATATGGCTTCCTTATCCCATTAAAATTTTAGAGATTTCACTCTGTACTGCTTTGGAATAAACTCATATACTATCATAAATAAGAGAAACAAAGACTGACTGGTAAGGCAGTGAGTGGACACTTGAGAGAATTACTGGCATTATTAATAGTATGGGTCAATAGAGCTCTGTTCTTTTTCCCTGGTTTTCAACAGAAATTTCTCCTGGGACACATGAAAACTTTCTGACAAAGTTTCACAATGATTACACTATTATGTGAAAAATGCCTGTTTCAACAAATTAACATTTTCAGACCAAAGTGCACATGGCTCACTAAGGGATATTCCTCTCCACTCAGATGGAAACTGCATATGAGCACAAGAGCCCTGAATCTGGGTGAGAACCTGGTGGTGTCCTGAGAGAGACTAAAGCCAGCACTGCAAGGACACCCTGTGGCACAGGGACACCTCATGCAGGGCTTGGATTAAGCAGGATAGTCTGTGGTGGGGCTGAGCAGCCCACCTGGACCTTCCAGGGTTGGCAGATGGCACCTGCCACATGAAGTGTTTTATCTGATAACTGAACCTGACACCATGTGCTCACAACTGTCTTTTCTCTCGGAAGGAAGATGTCCCTGCTGCTGAACAACATCTTTGTGATCATAGCTGCAACCTTGTCAGGATTCAGCCGAATGGCCAAATCCTTTGAAATGATAATGCTCAGCAGATTTTTTACTGGCGTGAATGCAGGTATGGCAACGTGAGAGATATAGAAGGATGAACCTGATAACAGATAACAATTAGAAGAAATTTAAACAGGAATTGATCCAAGATATTAAAGTAATTAATCCTTTAGGCTGACCAGAAACACGTAAGTGAATAAAGAAGTTGTACATACAGATTTTATACTTTGTTTCTAAGGGCTTTCTTTTAAAGCATACACAGACAGAGGTTTTATGTACTGCACATGAGCATCTCTGTGCATGGGAAAAATTTGAGCTGAAAATGGATCTCCATCTGCTGTAAGAATGTCAGTCACTCACCAGCATGAGCACCAACACAAAAGCTTTTGTAGAAGTTCATCCCAGGAAATAAAGATCAGTAGAAGGGACTTAAACTATTATATTTCCCCAAAAGAGGAAAGTAGGGGGGAAAATTGCATATAACCTTGGATTTGGTGCTGAAAAGACCATAGGACTGAGGCCCTGACAGGTTTCAGCTTCATTATCCACTGCTACTGATGAATATGGAAATGTGTGTTAGTGGCTTATACAAGGGATAGGAGTGGAATTGAAGGTTTGGGTAAATAACAAGCACTGATAGATTAGCTATCACATGGCCTGCAACAGAAGAGTGCAGCTGGCATCCTTGAGAGGTGGCTGCCTGCATTTTTCCTTGTCTCCTCTGCCTACAAGCTGAGGTCAGCATTTGTCTGCCTTGCCCAGGTGTGAGCATGAATATTCAGCCCATGTATCTGGCAGAGAGTGCCCCAAAGAAGCTCAGAGGAGCTGTGGCCCTGACCTCTGCATCGTTCACAGCCCTGGGGCTGGTGCTGGGGCAGGTTGTTGGACTCAGGTAATATAAAGCAAAAAGCCCACTTATTAAATCAATTCCTTCCTTCCTTCCTTCCTTCCTTCCTTCCTTCCTTCCTTCCTTCCTTCCTCTGCTGGCCTTAGAAAGAATTCTTGCCAGGTTGTAAAAATATTGGGTAAATTATGTTTGTTTATTTGTTTGTTTTTCTCTAGGGAGCTCCTCGGAGGGGAGGAGAACTGGCCATTTCTTTTAGCAAGCAATGTGGTTCCCGCCCTGATCCAGCTCACAGCTCTGCCTTGGTTCCCTGAAAGTCCCAGATACCTCTTGATTGACCGTGCAGATAAAAAGTCCTGCATCTCGGGTGAGTTTAGGGTGACTTAGCTCCTCATGGAACATGTGAGACTTGGGCCCCAATATTTTTGGAATGGTGTCACAAATTTTAGATGTAGGAAGTTTCATATCAAGTTGTAAATATGATCACTTCCTCCTTCCAAACTAAAGAAAATTCTATAATCTTATATATATTTGATCTATTGAGGTAGTTAAAGGCATCTTCCTACAATAGACTTATTTGCTACAGTAATAGGGTCAAAAGGTAAGACTTGTGTTCACAATGGCAAATATGTTTTGTAACTATGAAGTGAAATAAATGCTGGTTGAAGAGCTCAGGATCAAATCTGAAGCCAAATTATATTAAAGGATTTGCTTAGATTTGTAGCATACAAATCCTCATATGCAGAGTGGCTGGAATTATTTTCTGGGAAATATGTGCTGCGTACCAAGAACATCTTAATTGCCTGCATTTCCCAGGGGAGTCACTTGAGATCTGAGTCCAAAGGGGCTGCTGAAATGGCACTGGTGGGAAATACTCACTTGTCAAACAATGGTGAGTGATTTGCACTCCCTTTCCCCCAAATCTTTCAAGTGGCTGCACCACAGCTGATCAACTCTGTGACGATCACGGCATGATCACAGGTTCTGTCCTGCAGCTTTCCGCAGCCATCACCTGCTGCTCGACCCTTCGCCCTGCAGAGCAGCAAACTGAAGGGAAAGCCCAGGAGTAAGAGGTTCCCTTGTCCTTGCAGCACTGCAGAAGCTCAGAGGCACCAGTGACCTGAGTGCAGAGCTGGAAGAGATGCTGGCAGAACAGGCTGCTGTTAAAGGTCAGAGAGCGAAGAACCCATGGGAGCTCTTCCAAAATCCAGCTTTGAGGTGGCAGCTGGTGAGCATCGTGGTGCTGAGCAGTGCCATGCAGCTCTGTGGGAATGACTCGGTAAGCAGCCTGGCACTGGAGCCAGTGGCAGTGCTGCATCATGGGACAGGGGTGGGAGCTCTTGGGCTCAACATTCTGTCAGCAGGAGAGGAACAAATAGTGTCTCTCTGCCTGTGGAGATCTTCAAGTGTCAGATATTTGGTTCCCAAAATACACCTGTGCATTATGGGAAGATTCAGAAGGATGCTGTCACAATAACCTGTATGACAGCGCATTAGTCATTCTGTGTGGTCCTTCAGGAAAAACAATGGCATGTATTTTCAGATGTCTTCCCTTGCTGCTTCCTCCTTTCTTCTCTCCACAGATGTATTTTTATGCAGCTTATGTATTCCAAGAGGCTGGAATTCCTGAGGACAAAATCCCCTATGTTGTAATCGGCACAGGAAGCTGTGAACTGATCACATCTGTCACTTGTGTGAGACTCTCAATGCACTCTGGTGACATGCAGCCTCTGTTGGCAGTGAGGAGGATGTTTGTTACAAGTTTGGGGTTTACATTGCTTTTCATGCCAAGGAAGGTCTTTAAGCACAGCAGCCAGATAGGTTAATGCAGAAGTATTTGATCAGACATTGCATTGCCATCACTTTCTGAAATCTCTAAGTGTAACTCTCATGCTTTGTATCCATGTAGATAGTGGCAGAGTTTAGGTGCAGCTGGGACATTCTCATCTCCCCTGAACACACTTCTTGCCTGACTCCTACCATCAGAGCTTTCTTTTGACTGTTTTTTGTTATGGAGCAGACAACATCCTGAAAGTTATTGTAGAACAAACTAGGCATGGAGTAGTGAAATGTGAAGAGAGACGAGGCAAGAAATATAAACACAGGTTAAATATCTTGCTTTATATTTCGCTGTGTTACTTTGTGCAGAACATGATTATAGACTACGCTGGTCGGAGGCCACTGCTGCTGGGGGGCTACATCTTCATGGCAGGATGGGCCATTGTCTTCATGGTCGCTCTGAGCCAGCAGGTAACAAACTTTACTTAATTATTTAAGTGGAATGGAGTTGGGCTTTGCCTTTTATATGACTGGGGTGTTCAGTGGTGGCAAATCAGTGTAAGTGCCCTCACTGGTTTTCCGTTGGTCTCTGTGGCTGTAGACTCAGATTAGCTGGATGCCTTATCTCAGCATGGCCTGCATTTTCGCCTATATCCTGAGCTTTGGAATCGGACCAGGTCAGTTCCCTCAGTGTTTTCAGTGAAACTTTTGGGTATTGCAGGGGCTTGGAGATGTGTGCAGGCAGCTTATGGAAACTCTCAGACCCTCTTTAGCTACAGCACACTCAAAGGAATGAGGCAATTCCTGCCAGCGGTGTTTGGCTGTTCCACAGGGGCTTGCATGCCCCTGGTGAGTCAGTGCTGTGCAGGGCCAGGCTGCCCTTTTCTCAGTGTTGTTCCCCATCACAGTCATCTTGGCTATTAGGCTAAGACACCTGGGGGTAATTCTTGGCTTAAATAGATGACAAGGTTTTGATTTGCTGCCTAGTCCATTAGGGCTGTAAACCAGCATTTCTAATGCTTCACTTTAATCCTAGGAATTTTTGGCTATGCCATCTGATTATTTTCTTGGAGATACCTGGAAACACACTTTCCACAATTTCTATTTGTTAGCCTACTAATGTGCCTTTTCTTGGCAGAATATGGGGGGTGGGTAATATGCAGACTTGTGGATGTTTGCATGGTGAGTGAGTGGATGTGAGTCTCTGTTTGCTCACATGAGTTTGAAAGAATGCAGGTAAGAATAGAACCAAGCTGACAGTGTCACATGCCACACAAGTTGGCAATAATTTCTTGTCCCAGTCCCTACAGTGCCATGGGGTTGAATTAATTATAAGCCTTTCTCACGGTTGGGTCCTGGTAAGAATAATGTGGATTACAAAACCTTTCTTGGCAGTTCATTCTAACATGAGAAAGGTTGAATAATTAGCCAGTCCTTAATATCTAACCTCAAAATTCACCTCTTGCTCTTCATGTTGGCTTTTCTTGTTAAGATTTGTTATCTTGTTTTTAACGTAATGTCAACAATGTTAGTAACTTTCTTGCCATTTTTTTCCAGCTGGTGTAACAGGAGTTCTGCCCACAGAAGTTTTTGATCAAATGTCCCGACCAGCTGCTTACATGATCTGTGGCTCCCTGCTCTGGTTCAACCTGTTTCTGGTTGGAACAGCCTTTCCATTCATTGTGGTGCGTTCCCAAAACAAAGCAGCTTTTCAGTGTTTTGCACAAGAAAGAGGCTCTGATAGTGACCAGGAAAAGAGAATTTTGCAAGCAGCAATATAGCACTTCTAAGAAAAGTATCTTTATGAGGAAAGTGGCCAGAACTCCTCAACACCAATCTTTGTCCATATTCCCTGTGATTTCTGGTTTGAGGTTGAGAGTGGATTCATTTGGGGCATGGATGATCAATATTCCTCCTCTGTCCTCAGTTGAGAATGGCTGGAAGTAAAGATGGGATGTAATTTCCCTTTGCCACACCCTGGCACCATTCCCTAAGATGATTCCAGAAGCAAAAGGGAGCAGAACTCCACAATATACATTCCTGTCTTATTTCCTACTGAGGGCTCCCATTCTATACAATTATATATATAGAGAAAGACCGAAAAAAGATTTCAAAGTACTGTTCTTGCTATGTCAAATCTCCCAGTCTGTGCTGGGGAGCTGTTGCATCCAGGCATGGGAGGCCCTCACCAGAGTGCACAGAAATACTCCCTGGGTAACCGTAGTCCATGCAGGAAGAGGGATTAGTAGCCTCTTTGTCACTGTACAGAATATCACCAACACTGTCTTATTTTTTCCTCCTCCTCCTCAGAAAAGTCTAGCACATTTCTGCTACATCCCATTCCTTGTGGTCTGTGTCTGCACTGCCCTCTACGTTTGGTTTTTCCTTCCTGAGACAAAGGGAAAGTCCTTCCTGGAAATCTCGGAGGAGTTCAGGAAACGGAACTTCAAAACTAAGACCCGTGCGGGTTTTTATAAAGGCCCTGAGGAGATCAAAACCACTGCATTGTAGCAGAAGAAATGAAGATGGTATCTGGGGGAATTCTGCAGTGAATTCAACAGTGGCTATGTTCTCTTGCAGAGACACAAGGAGAGAAGTACAGTTAGGGACAATATATTACTCTTAGGTTCTTAACTTCACCTTGAAAACATACACTTGAGCTGATAAATCCAAGCAAAAGTTTAATAATCTGTTCTCAGTTTTTATTACTGAGTAACAGATGCATATTTTAGAATCCATACCAGAGAGTGACAGAGTGATGCCATATCCTCTCATCATCTTACAACACCATGTAATGCTTTAGAAAATTTCTTCAGAATTTCTCCAAAGAGTAACTTCCATCTCAGAAGTCCTTCTTTCCTTGCCCCTGATTCTGGGCTTTCTAACACAGAAATTAATACGATTAAATTCTGTTTTCAGACACTAGATGAAATTTTCAGTACCTTGTCTTGGTGCTTCGTTGTTTCTGTTATTAAGTGATTTCAAATAGACCCCTACTTGTTGAGCAATAGTGAGCAGTTAATTATTTTCAGCTATAAAAACATGTGACAGATGGATTAGAAACAAAGCTTCTAGTACTTGCTAAGTGGCTTATTATACAACAGACTTTTGGGCATTGTTTTGCAGACTATTTATTCTGGACTGGTTTTCTTCATGGTTTGTTTGTTGTCTTCCAATCCTATGTTGCAAAGCACAAGTAATTCCCCAGTCCAGTTTGCACTGCTCCCACGGACACTGCTGGTGCATCTTGTAGGGTTTTGCACCTATGCTCTGCTAAGGTCAAGTGTGGTGAGGAGCTTGTATGGCAGCAGCTTGTTTTGGATGTAAATCTTTAGATCACACCACATTCTCTGCATTCACACCATTCTCTGCAGCATGTTCTTCTTGTCTCCATAGAGCACATTGGCAAAGACCCAGATGTGACATTGATTCTTTTTAGTTAACCTGACACAGAACAGAGCAATACTCATTTAATATGGCCTTTCAGAGGCATTGGGCCGACTGGTTAAGTTTCTTCCAGTTTCTTCTCAAAGTCAAAATCAAGCCACCTCTTTTCTTTTGACTTTGTCTGTATGAAAGTCACAGCACTGCTCATGTTTGCAACAAAGAAGAACGCATACATTTTCAAAATAAGTAGGTAAAGTTTCTTTCAGTGTATTTTTTAACTACATTTTTAAGAAAAATAAGCATTTTTTAATAAAAAGACTGTAAACATTTCTGGAGTGTATTACTGTCATGCTGGGCATGAGTGGAGCAGCTTATCTCTTTCTCAGAAGAGGAGTCTGTGCAAGAACTCTCTTTCACTACCCAAAGTTTATAATTTCAAAAAATAAAAGTAAACTTTTGTTCCTTTGTGGTTGCTGCTATTTTAGAAGTCATTAATATATAGACATGGGCAAAAGCAGCTACCTCTGCTCTTGGAAAACACTGAAATTTTGAAATATGCAGGATTTTGAGGTAAGACAGTCAAGAGAAGGACTCCACAGAGCTGGGAACTGAAGAGATACTTTGCATTAGTATACTTTGGATAGAGCAGTGAGGGGCAGATGGAAAGCGTAAAACACAAAGTGAAAGCAAAAAGTGCCACTACCATCATGATGGTAGCAAAATATTCTGTTATTCCTTTGGTGAGGACCAGAGAAAGGACAAGAGACAGGAGTGAAGCAGAGAAGAGTGAAGAAGTGAAGCAAGTCAGTAGAGAGCAGGCAGGGCAGGAAGCAGGGATGGACTGAAGAGACTGCCCGGGCAGAGGGAGAGGCCTGACACACCCTCCTGGAACATACAGGTCAGACAAGAGAGAAGTCCTCCAATGTCCAGAGGTCCCCACCTTGGCCAATTCTATGGCTACTCCCATGAGTCAGCACTGTGCCTTTTCCCAGAGCCCTGGAAGGACAGAGGGCATCTGCACCTGCCAGTATGAAACATGCTTGTTCAGAAATGATTCACATTTACTTGACTTCCTGACTTTCAGAGCCAGTCCTGCAAATATGTGTGGCAGAAAGCATTAATTCCAAATTCCGGCATTTTTTTCTGATTGTGGCCTGAAATCAGGAGTCTATGAACTGATTAAGCAAACACAAAACAGTGGTTACATTTCAGTTGGTTTCAATTGTTAAATTTTAATTGAAGCATTTAACAAGTTGGTTAATTGATATTGAATTAAAACACCTTCAACTGAAAAATCCATGACACTTGTTCACATTTTCTTGTCATGTGAAGTGTTAGGCAAAACCACATTTTGAAAAATGATCCTCAGAGACTCACAGTTGAAATAATTGTTTGCAAAGCAAAAATTGTTCACTGTTGGATTGATTAATAACCATCAACACCAGTGAAAACTGGTTACTGCTGCTATTCTCAAATACTGCTCCTCTGAACAAGCCAGCTCTCAATTCCAACCTAGTTGGGGTTGGCATCCTTCCAAAGACACACAGCATCCTAGCCTCTGGAAACACCAAGGACAGCCACTCACTAGGAGAAGAAATTCCCCTCTAAGCTCTTTGAATAACTTGTAAAAGCTTTTTAACAGAACCATCTTGGACACTGCTAGATAGAGGCCCTTTGAGAATTATCAATAAAAGTAAAGATTTCCCAGTCAGGATTTAAAAGTGACATTCAACTTTCTTAGCATTGGTCATGTATTAGAGACACAGACTTGAACTTTCAGCCAATGACCATTACTCTTAAAGAGTTAATTGAGCAGTCAACTGATAATTCAAGAGTTGGATGCACAGGCATGGTCAGGCTTGACCAAGTCAGGTTTCAAAAGGGTTTGCTGAATTGAGGCTCAAGGTAGCAATCAGGAACTTTTCCTTGAAATGTGATAACTGATTACCCAGCCTATGACTTGGGGAGTCCAAGCCAGTCCACTCTAGTTTGCGCCAGTTCTTGGACTTTGACTTCTGTCAGTATCCTTTACTCATCTCCTGCAGCTCTTACTGTACACAGCTGCTGCCAGAGCATGCCCAGAAACCTGGCAGCAACACACAGCTCGCCAAAACCATGCGCAGCTTCATCAGTAACCAACACAATAACGACAAACCAAACAGCAAGAACTTCATGACAAACCAAAGGGAGTGTAAACACTGAGAAAGAACAAAATGATGTGTTAAAATATTGTCTCCGGCTCCTCTTTCTCTATATAGAGAGGAGTTTTTTCCAAAGTAATGAAAGAAAGCATCAGGAAATACCTAGACGGCAAGCAGAGATTACTACCTTTGCATGCAAGTCAGTACGGAGAAATTTTATGCCTCTTTAAGCAATGACATTTCTCTGATTAGAAATCAGCTCATAAATGTTTGGCAGTCATTGTTGGAATATGAGCTGTTCTAGGCAGAGAGGTGCAGCATCACACCCTCATTGCTGGCCAGAATATCCCTAGGACAGTTGGTAACGGGGAGCAGTGGGAGTGGGAGGAGTTGAGATGCATGTATTGCAGTCCTATATTCTCAAGCCTCCTGTCAGATAGTCCTAAGAAAGGGTGAATAAATTATGAAACCAGGAATGCCCTTCAATCCCCAAATGTTTATCTAGTCTCAGTCAAGTCACAGAGCAAAATATTCATTTAGGTGAGATAGCAAGTGGGAAAGGAGGAGGAGAAAGGACAAATAGATGGAATTGTTCACAAAATGCTTGCACATTGCACCATGCTCCCACAACTAGTTACCCATGACAGTGCAGATTAAGATGGCCAAAGCTGAAGACAGAAGCACTGAAGTGTGTAACTTGGTTCTGGGAGACAGCTGTGAGCTTTGTCTCTACTCAGAGCTCTCACTGTCCTGTGCTTTAGTAGCTGTGGTTTCCTATTGCTGGCTCCTTGGTCTCAGAGGAGGCAGGTGTGTGGCATTGCTCAAACTGTTAGGGTTCCTGAGGAAAACACAGGACATTTGGAGGCATATCTGAATAGCTGTATCAGTTTGTTTGCTGTTTTTATTTTCTGCAAGAAAATGGGCTACAACCTTTTTCTCCTGGCTTTTGTCCTGGGTATTACTGGAGCTTTCCACTATGGATTGCAGGTCTCCATTATCAATTCTCCTGCTGAGGTAAGCGTGGAGAGCTCAAAGAGTGAGCTACCAGGATTCCACTGTTCTCAGGCATTCATGCCTCTTTATGCAATGGCTAACCTTTTTAGTTCTGCTTTCAAAATTAGACTTATTGTGGTTTCTTAGTTCTAAGAGTGGCTGCTACTGCTCTTGTGTTTCATCAGGTTTTAACTTCTGTCTGATGTGACAGAACTGGGAAAGAGGAGGATGAATAATATCCATAAAGTCAGCCATTTCCTCCTTACTGAGCTGAATTGCTCCCAGGGCATTCTCCTCTCTCCATCGCTCAGGGAGTCCCTTGTAGCATGTGCTTGACCACACACACTATTGCCAAGTGGCTGTAAGGTGAAATAGGACAGGGAAGGGCTGTAGCTCTAGAGCTGAGGTCAGCACTGATATCTGTATCTGGAAAAGGAAAATTAGGGAAGGCATTTGTCATCCTGAATGGTACCAAGGACATTTGGCTCATACTTTTACCAAATGGGAATGATGGGAAAAGATCAGGTAGCAAAACAATCAGGGTTTAGCACAGAAACAGAAGACCAACCTACCATTCTCTTACTGGCACTCACTGTTGATCTTTACTATTGATATATTTATTCATTGGATCTCATTGCTAAAACTTTGACTCCATGGATGTTAATGGCAAAATTCCCATTTATTTCACTGGGGCTGAGATTTCAATCAAGGTATTCATAGAAATGTATCAAATAGACCAGTAAATGGGTAAGAGAACTAAAAAAAAGGTGCAGTTATGTTGACTGAAACCATTGGTTTCTTTTTTTCTTTTAAAGTACATCAAAAGTTTCATCCATGAGACCTGGCTGAAGAGATATGGCTCTTCTCCAAGTGCACAGGTTATCACTTTGATGTGGTCCTTTATTGTGTCCATTTACAGCATCGGTGGCCTTCTGGGCTCCTCGTCTGCTGGATATTTGTCTGTTAGATTTGGAAGGTAGGAAGAGTGATTACACCACTCCTGTCAGACTGTGACTGACACAAGGATAATATTTATGCTCACGTT
The DNA here is from genome assembly GCA_024500445.1 of Entomyzon cyanotis. Taxonomy (NCBI): domain Eukaryota; kingdom Metazoa; phylum Chordata; class Aves; order Passeriformes; family Meliphagidae; genus Entomyzon; species Entomyzon cyanotis. The sequence continues at coordinate 8,520,494 of JAKEPQ010000852.1, forward strand.
AATTTGAATGAATTCCAGGAAGAAGGCCATGCTGTTTGCCAATATCCCTGCTCTGCTGGGTGCAGCTCTGCTGGGACTCAGCCGGCTGTGTGGATCCTTTGAGATGATCATTGCTGGAAGGTTATTTTCTGGCATGTGTGGAGGTAAATTTGCATTCCTACCTATGGTATTAAATAGTGGAAAGAGCAGTCAGCAGGATTTACCAGCCTGAGCAAATGGATCGCAGATTTTTACTACACTCTGCAGAGGACATGATTGCTGAATGCATTTTTAACTAAATAGGAAACAGCAAACATAATGAAATTAGTAATATCTGACATCTCCATTCCTCTTTCTTCTATCTTTACATCTAGTCCGTATAAAAGGTACTGCCAAAACATGCAATATTTCAAGGGAGCATGGTCGCTCAATAGACATGACCTTGGTTGTTCCTGTTGCTTCTTGCTGTGGCCGATGCTGCCCTCCCTATTACAGACAAGGGAATGGTTTTCAAGCCAATTCAATTAGAATTTTCAATTCTGATTTCCAGATGCCTCAGAAGGTTACATTCTGCCAGTGCTCTTGATCCCTGAGCAGTTGGATAAAGATAATACTAACCAGCAAAAAAAAAAAAAAAAAATTGAGAGGATAATAATTAATTCACTGAGCAGATAGAATGTACAGCATTTGCCAGCTTGCTGGTTTCAAGCACAAAATAAAGCACATAGCATCTGAATAGCCACTGGAGTACGTCATCTAAGACTAAAGGGAGTAACCATAGTCCTGTACATATGGCTGTCGGGAACAACGTAAGAGAAGGCCAGCCTGCTGAAGGACAGATTTCCCAGGGGCACATACTTGATGAGTTAAATATTTAGCAAAGGCACAAGGCCATGTTATGGGACACATGCTGTGTGTCAGGCAGCCACATCCTCAGCATGGATAAAAAGGTATCTCAGAGCCCTCCTATAGGCTCTGTCCACAGTAGACCCCTCCAAAACACCAGACCTATGTGGATTTGCATTGCCCTAACAGTCCTTTGTCACTGCAGGTTTAGCTCTGAATATCCATATCATGTATGCTGGGGAATGTGCTCCGCGGAAGCGCCGTGGGCTGATTGCCATAACAGCTTCCACCTCCATTGCCGCTGGAAAATTCGTAGGATTTGCTCTGGGTCTCAGGTAAGAGAGTCTGAAACATACTCAATTCATTCTGTTATTAAAATATATGCATATATCAGTGCACACCTATGCCCAGTGACCGCTATTTGGGGCAGTCGGTACCAGGCTGATAACTCATAGACCTTGTAATAATTGTAATGTGAGCCTATTTGTATCAGAAGCAGAGGGATCAGCCCCTGCAGGTTCTTCGTTCAGCGTTTGTGCTGGGACTGCTGGTCCCTGTGAGCCTGCAGCTGCTGCAGGAGGATACAGGTGGCCTTGCTGTGCCCAGCACTGAGCAGCAGATGCCAGCACCGTGTGCTGTAGGCAGCAGACCTTCTGTACTCCCTGCTGAAACTCCCGGGTAAGAGCTGCCAGGACACACACAGCAGAGCTGTGTCTGCGTGTGCTCACATGGCCAGCAGACATGGTTCCTTAGCCACTTTCACTCTGCTGGTTTTGTTCTAGAGAAGTTCTTGGAGTGGAGGCTCTCTGGCCAATTCTCCTGACAGCAAATGCAGTCCCTGCCCTCGTTCAGCTTCTCACCCTCCCCTTCTTCCCAGACTCTCCCCGCTACCTGCTCATTGACAAAAAGGACAAGGAGGGATGCATCAAAGGTAAGGAAATGGGCCCCAAAGCATTCATTTCAGGAAAAAGGGGAAAATACAGTAAAGCCCCAAATGAACCCAGAAGAGAAGTGCAGGTGGGAAAAAGACTCTTGCTCTTTTGGCTCTGAAACTACTTTCAGCTTTAATGGAAGTCAGCCTCTTCTGCTTGGATATTAGTGTGCTCTTGGCACTAGTACTTATTTCCCTTACCCTCTGCCAGGGTCCTCTTTGGGATGTGATCACACAGAGCTTGTATTTCCATCAATACAGATTCTGCCCTGAACAGTCAGAGTATGGATACAGTACTTCCCCTTGTGAGAAAGAGATGCTCTGTACTGTCGTGCCGTATCTGTAAGCATTCCAGTTCTTTGGTAAAAGAAACAGCAGCTACTGACAGAAACAGAGAAACAGCCATTGGGTTTAACTATCAAAAGAGAGAACTCCTTGGGTGTAAATTTATTTTTTATATGTAGGAGTCATTTTACCTTGTCTGTGTTTTGGAGTGTGCACTAGAACTGCACCTTTAGCAGGAGGGTATTCAGAGAAGGATCGGTAAGAAATTAGGTGCAACTTACATTGAAAGATTGTCAGCTGCTATTGGCCAAAGGTGAGGTCATGATTAAGATTTATGGGTAAAAACAGATAGCACTGAACTGGATCTGTGTTATATCTGAAACCAGATCTCTAGGAAGGTCACACAAGAAAAGATCAGGAAGTTCTAATAAGATACTCTGCAAAGCAGGAAATTATCCTCTGAATTTATGTCTGTGCTGGTGAGCTTGGTCGTCTCTCCTCCTCTCGTTCTAGCTGTGAAGCAGCTCTGGGGAGATGGAGACCATATGGCTGAAATAGATGACATGATGTCAGAGCAAAAAGCCATCCGTGGGGAGAAGGCAAAGAGTGTTTGGGATCTGCTCCGTGACAGAGCTGTGCGCTGGCAGCTCATCACTCTCTTCCTTGTCGTGTCATGCATGCAGCTCATTGGGGCCAATGTGGTACGTGCACTGCTTTGCTCTGTTCTCTGTACTGCTGACAAGCTTCTCAGCAAAAGTAAGCACTGCAAGGAGTTGTGAGTTACTGCAACAATGGCTGTAAGGAGGGATCTGTTACTGTTTATTACAATCTTTTCCCATGGAAGTTTGGGACCTGGGATAAGTTGAAAACTGTGTTTTAGCAAGTGTCTTCTAAAGGCATGGGACCTGGGATAAGTTGAGAACTGTGTTTTAACAAGTGTCTTCTAAAGGCATTTCTGTTGATTACCCTGTATGATAAGATTATTTTCTATTTTGTTAAGGCCTGGTTGTTTTTTTTTCTATCTGAAATTACAGAAGCTAGTGTAAACATGGCCACATGTGCACAGCTTTCACAAATGTCTATTCTTTCCAGGTTTACTCTTACGCATACAGTATCTTTATAAAGGCTGGAATCCCTCCTGATCAAACCAACTATGTATCACTGGGAGTTGGGATCACCGAGATTCTCTCCACACTCCTGTGTGTAAGTGGGTCTTCAGCTGAATTTTGTTCTGCTGTAATACATGGCTCATTTTGATCTTTACAAATACTGTAAATAGAGCTTCAGGAATCAAACTTTTGCAACAAATCAACCATGGAATCGATCACATAAAATCCTCTCCCCACACCCTGCAAACATGGGCACTTCTATTCAATTTCTGGGAAGAGAGGAGAGTCTTTCTGTCAAAATCATGACCCATTCTGGGCCTGTTTCAAGAGTCCCAGTTCTGCCCTGGAGGAAGGGCAGATGGCATTAGTAGGACTCAGGGCTGTAAGAATCACAGCAATTAACAGTGTAAGCATTCCCACTCTGCTCTCCTGCCTGGCTCTCCCTTGCCTGCAGAATGTCACCTCTGACCTCTTCGTTCCCTGCAGCCAGACAATGTTCCCTGCAGCCCTGCAGCTCCCCACCTGCTGCTCAGTCCTCCCAGATGCCTTTACTCACCCTCCCAGAGAAGGCACCACATCCCAGTCCCAGTCCCAGTCCTCCAGCAATTCCCTGCCTGGCCAGTGAAAGCAGATACTGGAGCAGCTCCCCAGTGCCTGCCTTTGGTCTGTCCTTTGGAGCTGGCAGCATCTCCTCCTGCTTGCAGGGTTTCCTCATTGAGCGTGCAGGGAGGAAGACACTGCTGTGGAAAAACTACACCGTGATGGCCTTGGCTCTAGGGCTACTCACTGTCACGCTCTCACTACAGGTAAAACCCCACTGATTCATTAGAACTGTGTCCATGTTTTGTGGTGCGGCAAATATCATGACTATTTCCCTCCCCTCAAATAATTTTTCAGGGAGTAGAAGTATTTTTTAGGCTAACCATCATATAAGCAGAGGTCTTTTCCCAGCCATGTACATATGGATTAAAGACACTAGCTTTAGACAACCAAGATCACTGCCAAGACTAAATCCTCATGAAATTTCTGGAAGTAGAGGAAATAGATCTATGTTGAACATTGACATACTTAGCAGTGATGAATATTTTTAATGGAGCTGGATAAATAAAATTTTAATTTCTGATTTTATTTGCTTTTCCTTTCCTACCACAGGACTCCTTTTTCTGGGTACCATACTGCTCTGTTGCACTTGTCTTTATTTTCATCATGAGCTTTGGCATTGGGCCAGGTTGGTATTTTCTACTGGAATGGTTTTGTTTATTCTGTCATTCCTTCCTCACCGCAGCTCTTAGTGGAGATTCCAGGCATAGCTGTTCCACAGTAAGCATGAATCCCTACTTCTGATTCAATGCAGGCATAGGTATTTCCCTCCATACTATAGTAAGAGGTAAAATTCATTTTCTATTGCATTTCTACATGCCTCCCTCCTGAAGAGCCAAACAGCACCTCAGACACTCCCAGGCCAGTTAAAACCATGAACTTATGCAGCGATATGAAGTATGGGGTACAGAAGCATCTTGCAAAATTTCTACGTTTCCTTTTTTTCTCCAATTTTTTTTCAGCTGGAGTACTCTGCCCCTTGCTCACAGAAATATTTATTCAGTCATACAGACCAGCTGCTTATGTTTTTAATGGTGTTACCAACTGGATCCAACTCTTCATCCTTGGACTTTTGTTCCCTTTCATTGTGGTAAGGAAAGTAGGGTGTTTGTTTCAGTTCAGAGGAAGTTAGACCCCTCTTGAACCCAGAGCATGCTTCTCTTTTCAATGCTTCATGTAACAGAGAGAGCTCACATTAATTGCAGTTCTGATGGCCTCTTCCTTTTTAGTCAGGTATCTACTGGAAGTGTAGCAAACCCACAAAATGCTTCTAACTCTACACACAGAGTGTGAAACTGGCAAACACACACTCAGTGACAGAGGCACCGACATTGTCAGATGTCATTTGAAGCACAATTTATATCAACTAAGTCCCTGACCAAGTTCTTTTAGTAAAAAAATATACCCAGAGACTCTATATCATAAGAGAAAGAAATCAAGATAAAATTTTATGAACACATTTTGTCTCTTTGTTTCCCTATAGGAAGGTCTTGGTAATTTCTGTTTCATCATTTTCCTGACATACTGTGTGTCCATGGCTATTTTTGTATTCCTGGTGCTGCCAGAGACCAAAGGAAAGACGATGCTGCAGGTCATGGAGGAATTCAACCGTCTGAACTACCGTGGAAAGAAGGGACAGGCAGCCCTACAGCAGAGTAACTGCTCAGTGATGACTGTTACTAGGCTTTAAGAACAAACCCTCCACTTCATATTTTGCTCTTTTGTTACTGTAGAGCTCAGAAGCCTCACTAAGCAAGACAGAATCCATAGATCCACAAAAAAAAAATCACCTGCAGTGCAGGGTGCAGGGTGAACTTAGTGGCTCTGTCCAACCCCTGAAATATGAGCTGAATTCCTCTGCAGAAAAAAAAATTAAACACAGTGTACAGAGAAATAAGATCTTTGTCAGTCCCTCCAAGCTTGAGGTTGTAAACTGAAAACACGGGATCTGCTATTTTCTTGGCAAAACAAGGACTCCACAGTGAGAAGAAGTCTGGAAGGTCCAGAGGTACAGCACACTTGCAAAGAAGACAGAGCTTTGACACTGAAATTATCTGCTCCTATTAACAAGTCAGTGCTGATGAGCTTTCCCAGAGAAGAAGCTTCAGTCCAGAGGAAGTGTTTAGCACTTTAATCCAGTGGAAGAGGAGTGTCTTGCGTATCAGAAGATAGAATTGATATGCAATGTTCCCCCCACATTTACAATTTTGGAGATTCTTCTATTGGGAAAAAACAGGGATATGTCAGCACTGAAAGAAAGCATGAGCTGCAGGAAATCATGAGTGGGTAAATCCAGAGGGCAGATTCTCCTTCTTCATTAGCAATGACTATGTAGTGTGTCTTCAGCCTGGAGAACACTGGGTTTCAATGGGGTTGAGATCCCAAGAGTAACTGGTACTGACGAGACAGAAAAGAGGGACACCTCTCCTGGAGAACCCAATCTGCATTGTGTTTGCTTCTCTCTCCAGGTCTCTGAATACTTCACATTTACAATTTTGGAGATTATTATAAAACCTGGTAAAAAGGGCTTCTCATTTGTGTTTGTTGCTCTATGACATTACACTTTTTTGGTCTTCCTAATGCTTTACAGTTTACTGATAAGGAAATAAGAAGCAGTGACTAGGAAAACACGTCCTCGTGATTGTGCCTGGTGTGGTTTTCATTGAATGAAGAGTCAGGGACAGAGGAGACCTCATCTTCTGGGATGGTGTTTTTCGGATCAAGGAATACTGTATCTGTCTTGTTTTGGAGATGAGATTTTCACTACCAACTGATACAGATGCTGCACAATAAATTTTGCAAAAGGATCTGAATACTGAGGGGCAGTTTCTTTCACAGCCCTAAGGCTCCTCATTTTATCTTCACATCATTCTCTAACAGTATTTGTGGCAGTGCCACAAGCTTATGCCAGGAGCCGGGGACTTCCCCAACACAGACATCCTTCCTATGACAATCATCATCTTATCAAAGAAACTAGATAAAGTTTATTGTATCAAGGCTTGAGATTAAGGTTTCCACAGTACCACATTAAGAACCAGCATATATTCCTTCTGGTCAAAAACGCAGGGGAAAAAAAAGAAGCATTTGAAGTATTACGAAAAGCTCAGGTAAGGCCTTGATTATTTTAAAGGTCTTTGTTTGTGTCTCAGTTTGAAAAACAGGTGTCAGTTAAGGAAGGAGGGAACCTCCCTTAGAACAGAGAATATGACACCCCTCCCCTCTGAATTATTACAACTTTGAAATCAAGAGCTTACAGGCAAAGATGTGGGGAAAGGAGTAACAGTTCTTTACTAGTATCGATAACGAGGCAAACAAGCATCAACAACACCAGTAGCAGCAGCAAACAAAGCCAGAAACCCGGTGGCAGCTTTCTCTGAGCTGCCGGACGCCTTCCCTTCGGTGCAGTTCCCGTCACAGCCAGCAGGGGCGCTGTTGGCCCCCAGCGGGGCAGGGCAGGCGCGCTGACTCCGCGCAGCTGCAGGGGGCGCTGTGGCGCGAGGTCAGGCGAGCCTCCCTCAGGCAGCAATGGCGGGAGAGCTAGGTGGGGGGCGCGAACGGCAGCAGGAGACCTCCGAGCAGCAGGCTGGCACAGCAGAGCTGCCTCAGCCGGGGCAGCAAGCAAGAGGTGGCAGCTCCGCAGCTTTGGCAGGAGCCGTGGTGTGTCCGGGCGGGCGGGGGATGCGGGAACACGGTGTAGCGGAAAAGCAACCCGAGTCAGCGGCAGGAAAGCCGCAGGGCTAGGGAGCAGCAGCCGGACTCTTCTGCAGGGGGAAAGGCCCCCGGGTTTCCCCTGAGGCACCCGAGTGCATGGTAAAGGTCCTACCAGTCAAATTTGGTTGTTAATAAAAGTCCGAGTTCAAACGGCTGCTCTTACAGACGAAAGCTCACCCAGTAAGCAAGAAATGCAGATGCTGGGCTCCGGCAGTCACAGCGAACCCTCCCCTAGCTGTGGAGGTTCAGCTGCCTCCCCTGGTGCTCCGTCAGCAAGAGAGCCGCGGGCTGCCCCCCAAATCTCTTTTTCTTAGCCGAGGTGCTCCTGATATTTCTCCTCCCCCCAGAGAAACCCTGGGATGGGAGGAATGCAGCCAGGTGCCTTCCTCCCCTGAGCCTGGTAACTTCTTTTGTCTCTGTTAAGTACTGAGGGTTAAAGTGTCTTAGCAACAGATGGGACAAAAATTCCTGAAGAGAAAGAAAACAAAAGAAATAAACCCTACCCTCCAATCTTTCTCAAACCTAGTGGTTCCCAATGAGAAAGGTTTTACTGTCTTACCAGACATTAAAAACTCATCTCCTTATACATATCTTTCTACAGCACGATTGTGTTCAACCCTCCTTCTTCCCTCTTACTAAATGCTGTCCACAAGAGGAAGAGTGTGGTAAATCATTAATCATGAATTGGGTATAAAGGTTAAAGAAGGATTTGTGAATCTGCAGTGTAGGATCCAGGATCACACGAGTGCAGCACAAGGCATCTAAGACAAAATCTCTCCAAGTGCAGGATATTGGATGAGCCCCATACTGGGTCTGGAAAAAGCACATTTCTTGCAGTGTTCAAATCCTAGGTGGAAAGATTCATTTTGTCATCTTCATTAGGAAAATAAATAAGAACTGTACCAGGCATTTAGGTCTTACTTTTTCCATCATATAGCACTGAACAAAAGTGTGAGGCCAGATGAAAATGAGACAGTAGTAGGAGTACTCTAGGAGAAACACAGACAAAAGCAGGAAGAGGAACAGGGCTCTGCAGGGTCTGTTTGATCAACCAGATGTTAAAAACTGGCCACAGCCAGTGTTTAGAGACCTCTACAGATAGGTCTAGAGCTGCCACATGTTTCCTTCCTTCCATCCTCGTCTCAAAGAAAAATCTTCCTTTCCCTTCTAGTTCCTCCAGGCTCATCAGCTCAGCTCAGCTGAGATATGGCAGTTTGCCCTGGCACACAGTGGGTCAATTACACTGCTACAGAGAGGAAAGAGTGAGGCTTCTGAGTGGTTTTGGAATGACTGTGACCCTCTATAAAGAACTGGGTGTTGGCAAGGACACAAAATGCCAATATTCCAATACTTCATTTCCTGCATCTGCAAAATTGTTCAAGCCATTGTAAATCTTATAGCAGCAAGAAGAGGCATTGCAGCTCAGCTACAATTCTAAAGGCCTGTTGTAGACTGAAGGGAAGGAACATTCCCTGCCTAAGCTGCTTGCCAGAAGTGAAGAGGGGCTGCTCCCTTGGAGGGAAGATGGTAGCCCTCTGCCTCCTCACACAACAGGAACACACAAGTGTTTTAGCAGTGCGAGTGAGGGGCACAGCTCCCAATTCAAGAATGATAAACATTTACCAATGTTGTAATCAGCTTGTTATATCTGGCTCTTAGAATAATTAAGCCAGCAAGAAGAGGCCCTGGCCAGTGTCAGGAGAGGACAGAATTCACTAAAAGTTGCATAGTTAGAATTTAACTTCTGTGCTATGATCCCAAGCTCTTACAATCTCAGTGTGGAAGCCATCTCTCTCATCTGCCAGACCTGACAAGGGCTCTCGGAGCGGGCAAGGTTTCAAGGGGAAATGGCTGGTTTCCTCTCAGGCCTGGTGAGTATCCAACTTGTGTTCTAGCCCTGGTCACTAACAGCAGCATGGTCTTTAAAGATTACAGCAAAGGGAATCAAACAATCTTCCTTGTAATAGAAGTGAGCAACAGCGCATCGGGACAACACTGGTTCAGCAATAGGACTGACTACATGGCATCTGCAAAAAATGCATTAGAAACACAAACCAGTGAGAGGTTTAAAAGAGGACCTAGGAAACCTGGAAAGATGGGAATTTTGGGGAATATAGAGAAAATAGGATTAGTGAAAAAGACAAAACAGAAAAACCCTCCCACTCCACCGCTCTGCACTCTCAAGGACAATTGAGGATACTCATCAGTTTAAAGTGTGACCTGACTAAATGCCTGAAAACATATGTGCTTGTGAGGAATGCTCTAAAATTTGGTGTACGTCATAGAAACACAGCATTCAGAAAAAACTGATTCAAGAAAGCTGTAGCTTCTTTCTAGTACAAAGGCAAACAAACTTTCTCAGCAAGGTTTTTTGTTTTCTGTGGTTAGCAGAACTAAGAGAATTAGAGAATGTGTTTTTTCAGATTGCTAATAACTAGGAGAGGAACATAGCAGAATGTGCAGATCTGTATTTTAACAATTTCCCATGGATTTTGCTTGATTATTTAAAAATTCAAGATGGGTTTTTGCATTTTAAAGGTTTCTTTATCATAGAAATGCGAAGATATAAAGTCCTGTAAATTATCTCATGGTCTGAAAGCCATGCTGGAATCAAGAACTCAGGATGTGTTTCACTCTTTCGCAGGTTCAATACCGGAAGCTATTGCTAATGATTGTGGTAGTGGGAATTGGTGGAACCCACCTCTATGGTTTTCAAATGTCTGTGATGAATTACACTTCTCCGGTAAGCAAAGCTGGAGAAAAAAACCACATCTCTAACTGTTCCTCATGGTCCTAGGCTTTAAACTTTGCAGATGCTCTACAAAGGCTCATAGGTATTGCTATGTCAGTTTATTTCCAGCTCTTTCCAATGCCACACTGTCACTGTCAAAATTTGCATGGTTGCTAGGAGTTGTGCTCCAAAGACAACTTCCCACAGAATTATGTGGAAACAAGATATTGAGATACCTCTTTAAAGTTTATGCCATGGAGAAAAAAAAATTAAAAACTAGCTGATGGAGTCAGCCTCCAGTTCAGCCCTTTTCTCTTTATATCCACAACCAGCAACAAGACCATTTGCACTTCACTATAATGAATAAAAGGTCCTAATTTTTTGGTGTAGGAGAGCTAGGATTCAACACACTAAAGAGTATAATTAATTTTTGAAAGATTCTCTTAATCCATTAGGCTGTATGAGAGGAAACATCAATCCTCTTGCAAATCCTAATTTGCAAACAAGTGGCCTATAGTCATGCTTTTAGTCATGACTATTAATCTAATTTTTAAAAAATTATAAACATTATGAAGAACACTATGATTAGTGCCTTGGTGGAACAAAAATCTCTTTTTCTGTCCCAGTACATCAAGAAGTTTATCAATGAAACTTGGCAGGAGCGATATGGTTCTGCACTGCCTCGGAAGACCCTGACGTTACTGTGGTCCGTCATCGTGTCTGTGTACTGTGTAGGCGGGGTGATTGGGTGTCTGTGTAGTGGGTACCTGACTGCAAAATTTGGAAAGTAAGTATATTTGCCAGCATCTTGCTACCCAGGGCTGCAACAGGGGAAGCAATTAGATATTATTCAACTAATAGAAGGGATACCAGAATCTCACTGCCCCCTGCTGCCACAGAATTTACCCAGCATGTAAACTCCACTTGGGTGCATTGGAGAGACAAGAACATGCAGACAGTTCTGATTCCCTTGTCACAGCTTTTGTTGCCATACAATTCTTGTATTTTTGCTGACATTTTACCCTGTAGGAGTTCCCTTCGGCCTCATGGTTTGCTCACACAGTTAGTAAGAGGAATCTAGCTTCTCTCTTTCCACTCCTCTGCAAAGACATCATGCTTTTTCATAACCAGATCTGGTTGTCCTATAAGCAATGGGTTTAAACATGGCCATGGCTTGGGTCTGTAAATCTAGACGAAAACAGTCAGATATTTGTCGAAGAAAATGTCAAACATGGATCATATCCAAGTGTTGTTCGCTGTTGCAGAAAGAAATGTCTATTGCTCAACGACGTGATCCTAATAACAGCCACGCTGCACACTGGCTTCAGTAGGAGAGCCAAGTCTTTTGAGATGATCCTGGTGGGGCGCTTCCTTGAGGGCATCGGTGCTGGTAGGGCTCCCCACTATTCCATTTAATGGGACTTCTTTGGGGTGGATATAGAAATCTTCCTGCTGGGAGTACCCAGGAATGCACAGTAACTCAGTGGAACAAGGAATAGACTGGGGCAAGGTAAGATCAGCTGTTCTTTGCCTTCAAGAGGTTTTGTAGAGAAAGAGATCTGGTGGATTTGCTAAACATCTTCCTTAAAGTAAAAGGTACATTTTCAGCCTATTATTGTGGAGGATATATGGAAAAGAGTTCAGAAGAGAGAGGAGAGAGCTGAAGGGGAACTGAAGAGGGATCCTCTCTCTTTCTTTCTACAGCTTTAGCACTCTCCTGTCTTCTCCCTTTAGGAATACATGTGAATGCCCATGTTCAGTATGCTGGAGAGATCTCACCTAAGAAGTTGCGTGGATTTGTAAATGTGACTGCCACAGTGTTTCTTGCACTAGGAAAAACTGTAGCAAGAATTCTTGGATTAAGGTATTTGTGCTACTCTTTCTCATCCTATTTTATATTTATTTTTCTTGTATATAGCAGGGAAGTGTTGTTCTCCCAGTCCTAGAAACAGACATACACTAAGGGTGGGGTTTTACTTTGCTTAACTATAGCAGTCAAAAAGGAGGCATCTACCCCATACAAGTCACTGAGGTTTCCATGTCATTCCCTGGGGAGTGAAAGGCCTGTCTTTTGAGAAAGGATGACTCCATCTGTGGAGGTGCTAAGTTAATAAGAAAAGATTGTATGTAAATACTCTTAGTAAATTTGTGAGATATGAAATTTTTGCTAATTTCTTGATAACATCATGCAGACTTGCAGTATTCATTCAGAGGGCTGTTGTGGGAATACTCTGACCTTTGGAAATTATTCAAACTCTAAGAAAAATTTCAGCCATGCAGAAGAAATAAAGTATTAATCTATTTTCCTGTCCCTAACCTAAACATCATCTATTTCAATTTAACTTTTCAAGGAGTGCATGTATTTTGTGTCTCTTTAGCTAGTCTAGAATGTAGAAAATTAGTTATAAGATGTCATTTACTGGACTATAAATAGCCTCTAACATGCTTTCATAGAGATCTTTTAGGAACCGAAGACATGTGGAATGTGCTATTGTCCTTCTCTGGGCTGGTGGCATTTATTCAACTGCTCTTCTTGCCATTCTTTCCTGAGTCCCCACCCTATCTCTTGCTGCAAAAAGAAGACAAAGCTGGTTGCTTGAAAGGTAAAATAAAACTTTAGATCCTTAATTTGTTAAACCATAACTTTTGGGAAAGGGAAGCTAACAACAGGGATTGGCTTTTAGCCAGCTACAGTTTTCTTGGTAATTACATGATTAAAGTCCTCCAGACCAAGCAGAGTCATCAAAAATACTTAAGATCTACCCCTAACTGCTACAGCATTTTCCAGGGAAGTCTCACCATGTTTCAGTAAGGGATGTTCCTTCCAGTCCTTTGCTCAGCAGCAGATGAATCAAAGCATGGCCTCAACTGCAAATGTTTAGTGTTATTAAAAGTTGAAAACCACACAATTCTGGGTGGATCAGATGATGGAGGAGTATACTTCATTCTGTCTCTTCTGTAGCCATGAAGCAACTCTGGGGAGAAGGGAATTATCAAACAGAATTTGATGACTTGATGAAGGAAAAGGCTATAACAAAAGGCACCAAAATCATGAATGTCCTAGAGGTGCTGAGAGAACGATCCGTGTACCCACAGCTGTGCACCATGCTCCTCCTTTTACTGAGTCTACAGCTCTGTGGCCTGAGTGCAGTTGAGTATGCCCTATTTCCATGCTTGGATCTGCTCTTAAGTCTCCAAAGTGCCACAATGCCAATTTGTCCCTTTCCTCTGGGTCTACATTATTCCTCCTCACACTGAGCCCATTGCCTGAGACCTGTGGTATCATCCCAGTATTCTTCATACCTTTAAGGGAGCTTCTCAGGTGGGAATACAAGAGATCCATCTCAGCCTAAGTTCCTGCAAAGGCACTGTTGCCTTCATTCCCCTGGTGGTTTGACCAAAGGATCTGTAGAGGAAAGGGTTACAAATATCCATTGCTTGCAACAACCCAGCACCACTTTCTTTGACTTCTGCAGTAGGACTTGGCCAGCTATTGCCATCCAGTTTCATTCCATTTGATAAAGGACATTTATCCATTAAGTAATATCCTTTCAGCTGTTTCCACATAAAGATGGCTGAGCCAAATGCAGCCCAAGTTAGCAGTCACTCTGCTGGCAGGGGAATGGTGCCCATTCCCTCAGGGACTCTGCAGATGAGCAGCTTCTGTTTGTCAACTGGAATAGGGCAACAGAATCAACTGTTTGGATGACAATGTATGGTCTGCTAAGACTGAGATTTGCTTTTCTTTCTCTTGCCTTGTCCCATTCCTTTTCCTTTGTGCCAAAACAACACCTTTCCCCCAAATCTTACAGAAAATATGCTCCTTTGAACTGCTTTCCGCGCCCCCCCTTTTTTTTTACCTGGGCTTATAAATCGCTTTCTTTGATTGACATTAACCTTTTGATTTCTCACATCTGGAGCAGTTATGTCACCTCTACTAAGTCCCAGTAATGTATTGCTGGTTTTGCAGTGATGACAAATCTAGTTCTAAATGATGCTGGATAAGCACATATCACATCTATTAACTATGCTTTATTTTTCTTATTTCCAAGATCACGTTTTACACCTCAGAAATTTTTGAGACAGCCAATCTGCATGAAAACACAATCCCATATGTATCTCTAGGAGTTTCAGTCTCTGAACTCATCTCTATCGTATTCTGTGTAAGTCAGAGCTTCCTGGGGTTTTAAGAATTAAAGTATTCTTCCTTAAAGCAAATGAATCTTCACCCTATGAACCAAATAATTTTTCTGTGGTGCTGCATAAATCTGTACAGTGGTTGTTACCACGCACTGCAAATTTTGTCCCAGCTTTCCTGTGTTTTTTCCCATCTTCATTCATCTGAATTTCTTATAAGAATCCTTTATGAAATATCATTAAAACATAAATATGTGTACTCGTTTCCATATATTTGTGTATATCTCTATATTCAAATGGAGTTGTAATGTGCTTCCATTGATTACAGTGTTTAAGAAGTAGCTGCAATGCTGGGCAATGATGGTAATTCATAGTATTAGAGATTCTAGAAGTAATTCAATAAAATAACAGACTTGGTACCAGCAAGATTTGTGTGCTTTGAAATAAAAAGAACTGAAGCAGAATGCTTGATTTGTTGGACTGCTTACAATTGAATGCTTCCAGTGATAGGCAATTTTTTTCCATTTTCAGAGCTCCATAATCGATCGACTTGGACGCCGAGTGCTCCTGTGTGGTGGTTATTTGTTCATGGCACTGATACTGGTGTTGCTTGAAATAAGCCTTCTGTTGAGTGTAAGCAAATGTCTTTCCGGGAGTGGACCTGCCTCAGAGTTCTCTGTGCAGGACAGCAGACAGTCAGCCTTAGCTTTCGTGTCCAAACCAGCAGGTCAGAATATCTTCTAAAGATAAACTCACCTTCTGGCCTTCCACTGTGTTCCGTAAAGAAAGATAAGCAGGTCTAGAGAGCATCTATTACAGAGCTCAGCATCATGGGCTTTTTCATAAATATTGCTGCTCCTCTGCTTGGATCAGCTGCACTACAGCTATAAAATTAATTTTCATTCTCTTCCCTCCCTTCACTTTTGTCTAGGGTCAGTTCCTCTGCTTGCGTTACTACAGTGTTACTTTCATCTTTTTATTCATCATTGCTTATGGAATAGGACCAGGTGAGTACAACAACAAAAGCAACAGGAAAGCTTGGTCCACATGGATAAATACAGGCCATGAGTGTATAGAAGTAAAACTAGAATATGGGAGCATGTCTTCGGAAATAAACAGCTTAGTTGAGACTGAGATTGAGGGAATCTCAATTTTTGATGGATTAATTACCCAAGAAACAATTTCTTTAACAAATTATGTTAAATCATTCACACCCTGATGAATCAGGACCCTGTTTTCTCTCACTGGATTACAGGTTCAAACCAAATAAGTTCTTGTTAATCAATTCACAAAGACTTGTTGTGCAGAGTGTGAATGCTGTTCAGTGCATACAGGTTCAAATGGCTGCTCTCTGCCAAAGGGCAGAGGCAGGCTTTTCTAAAATATCAGAGTTTTCTCAATTTACCTGTAAAATCCTACTCTAAGAAAGAATGACACCAGACAGCATGCAGTCTGTCTCATAGCACTGCTCTGTCCTTGCTTGTCCTGTCTTAATGTCACTCTGAATTGCCTGCATCAGTAACACCAGACCTAAACTTACAGCTCTCTGTTAGAACCTCACTCAACTAAGACCAGTATTTACTCTGGAAGTTCTGTGACCAAACACTACTAGTAGTTACTAAAGTCTCCAAATGCAAATAGCAGCCTTTAGTATTGTAAGGGCTGTATATGAGGACTGTGAATATTTTGAAAACACAACAGAATTCCCACAGTAGCAGAACTGAGGTATTTTCTATGGGAAATGGTCAATTACAACAATGTTTCTATCACTCTTTTATGTTGGTTTTTTCCACAGCTGGAGCTGTTCCATCTGTCATGAATGAAATCTTCACCCTCTCAACAAGGGCCTCAGCTTTTGTAATTGGTGGAATCGTCGTTTGGCTAGGCCTCACATTCACTGGAATGATTTTCCCCTTTGCTGTAGTATGTAATTTGATTCAAATCTTCTCTTTGACTCTGTCAATTTAATCTAGATTTCTAGGCTGATCTAGACAGGGAGTAGGACAAAATTACTTGTAGATGATCAAAACTGTGAATCCTTTATTGTTGCTGGCATATGGAGGCCATTTTTATAAAACACTTCCCAATACTTCAGAAGCCATCTGCTACCCCAAGAACAGATTGAAAAGATAAATAAATATTGTTTCTGTAAATGACCCTATTCCTCATTTCACAGGAACAAATCAACAAGTTTCAAGAATCTATAGGGGCAAGTGTTGCCAGGGAAAGCACTCATCTTGTTCTATTTTTGTCTCCAGATGCTTCTTGGTCCTTTTTGCTTCCTCATCTTTATTGCTGTCCTGGTCATTTCATCGGTTCTTATCTACCTGTTCCTCCCAGAAACAAAAGGGAAGTCAATCTCTGAAATCACAGAAGAATTCAAAACCTTTAAGAGGTTTGAGTTTAAGAGGAAACGTCATCAGGTTGTGGAGATGAATGCTGCTGAAGAAAATACATTTTGCACCAAGCTCTGATAAGCCACCAGAAGTAACTTCCACTGACAAAAAGCTCTGTCTCAAAATTGAACTGAAAGCTAAAAATTTACATGGACTTTTCTCAATGAAGTGCAATCCAAAAAGCAATTCAGAGATAGTTTGTCATCCATCCCAGTAGTCCTGGTTTATATTCATATTTGCTTTTTGTGGTGAAAGACAATGACTCCTTCCTAGACCAGCTCTGTACCAGGAAGACATTGGAAATACAGACACTTCTCAGAACCGATACATGGAAAATATTTTCAGGCATAACATGTTGATTGTAATTCTAGTCTTTCTCCATTGCTGTCATTTTAAAGCAGCAAGATTTGAGTCTGTGTTTGTTACTTTATAAGAAAGTTCTGCTCAGGATTAAGAGCGGGGTGAAGAGAGGATTAAATATAGACATAATTCTTACAAACAATTTTCATGTAATCTGTTTATGCTATCACACTGTAAAGGACTTAGTATTGATTGTGAACACTGCACATGAACAAATACCAGGTAGAATAACAACTTCTATTTCCTTGATCTGGCATCAAGTAACTGTATGCCCTGATTGTCTCTATGACTGTCAGGGATCAGCCCTGATCCCTGGGCGTTTGGTACAGAAGAACTCTCACTTGCATCCTCTGGAGCAAACTGACTGCACTCTCCATGCATATCAGTTGTAGCAAAATCAGGAGGAAATCCTTGTAATGTATTCTGATGCCTCATGGATGGCGCAAGGGTTAACAAATATACAGGCAGAGCTGGAAGAGTTGAGAGCTGGAAGACAAGAGCCTGGGAGTGAGACAGAGAGTAAGACTTTGAGAGAGTACTGAGAGGGTAGACAGTTTGAAAATTCAGCCCATTTTATAAATAAGTAACTGCTCAAAAAAAAATAAAGAGAAGTTGTGATGGCCACTATCTGCTGGCTGTGTACTGGCGTAGGACACACTGCACTCTGCTGCACATCAGCACACAATCCTATATTTCGCTGCTGTGCTTCACAGCACCCTTTGTACTGTACTACTCAAGGGCTGTTAGTCCTGCTGACCACTGAAGCATCTCATCACTTCCCTCCCCAAACTCTTCTACATTTATATAGGATGATCAATTATTTTTCCTTTTTCTGTCATGATTACAAATGGCATTTCATGCCTCTTTAGCAGGACCATAAATCCTTCCTTTCTGCAGTTTAACCATTCTTGTTTATTATCTTTGTGCTGAACTCTGAATTAGAGTTGAGTTTTAGGGAGTTTTCTGTATAAAATTTTCAAATCATATACTTGCTACTTCGAAAGGAATACCCATAGAAGAAGCTCTGATATGAAAGTGCCAGTGTGTGTTGCAGCAATTGAAACCTGGGTTAGATTTTCTATTCACTCCCTTTATCACTGCCCATATCAAAATAGAGAGCACTCACTCTACTGAATGCTCCCATTTAGAGGGCCCTCTGCTGTTGAGGTATTGAAATATTTAATCCATCCATTCTAAGTGCTGTCCAATTGCTACAAAAAACATAAATCAACAGAAATCATACGAAGTAAACATTAACCTCAGCCTCAGAGTAGGACGGTTACTTAAGCTGAAGGTGCAGAAGAGGCATGAGAGAAAACACTTCCTCAGTCTGACAGAGTTCTGTCTGCCTGGGATCAGCCACCCTTTTGATATAAGATGGACAAGCTCCTTCCAGAAGTGGTGAGTAGTACAGCTGGCAGTACCAGCTGTTCATATTTAGCTTTCAGAAGAACTGAGAGGTTGTCTGTTGCAATCGCCATTTCTAAATGGTGTAGGTGGTACTGCCTCAAGAGAAGTATTTCCTGTAAAGGAATGAGGTCTCTTTTATTTTCATAACAAAATTTCCCTTTGTCTCTGGAAGGAACAGAGGATGAAAATGTTGAGGTGATGAGGATCTCAGTAAAGATAAGAAAGCAGAAAAAGATGAGACATTTACCCAACTTTTTTCAACATAATAGGGTAGGCAGGGGATAATCCTTTTAATTTTGTTACTGTAAAAATTAGAGCTAACATTTAAAATAAAAAAATCAAAAGACACAGACTTAGCATTCTGGATTAAATCATCATGGATACTTTGAAGGAAGTTCCAGCTGGTTAGAAAAACTAATTAAAAAACCCCTGTAAATTAAATTCCTCTATTTCATAAATGATGAGGTATTTCTATACCATTTTTACCTGCTCCCTCTTGCTTCCATGTCCAAGTGTGATACTATCAGGTCACTCTCCTAGCTGATAGCCTGATAATGTTATGAAATGGTACATTTGAAAAGAAAGGTTTTGTGGATTGTTCAGTTAGTTAATGTGAAGAAGTGTAGCAAAACTGAAAATCCAGAACCTTTATCTTGGTGATCTTTCTTCGCATTGATGCTTTGCATGTTCTGCTGAGGTGGTTTAAGCATCATCAAACAAGCCAATATCCTAGAAATGCAGGGACTATGATATCACCAGTGGCTTCTGTGATGAGCTTGTACTGTTCCTTGCATGTTCAGTACCAGAGGTTGGCTATAATGCTCTTTGTGTTGGGAATTTGTGGATCACTCACAAGTCCCTTTCAAATCTCTATGAATAAATCTTCATCCATGATAAGAAAAGCAGATAAAGCATCTTCAGGACTCATTGATGGCAGGGTCAAAATGTAAAGATGCTTCCCAAATCAAGTTGCAAATTGTTTCCATTGACTTTCCATTCCCAGCTCTTTACATCCACCCTTCTTTGCAGAAGAAAAGAATAAGTGCTTGCCTATAGCTGCCTCTGAGTGGGCATGCCCAGGTAACAAAAAACATCAGTCTCTTCATTTAACTGATGGTGTTACCATGCCCTCTTCCATATGCCCTCTCTGATAGCACAGCTTGCAGCTTCCCTAGCAATGTTATAAAGGGGAATTTCTAATGCCTGAGTCTCCTGTGTGAAAATAAGGACAGCATGAGACCAAATGGAACACAAATGTAACATTTATCTTCATCCATGCTGTTTTTTCGCCGTCTGCATAGGTTTCACAGTGAGGTGAAATTGCAAGGGGCAGTACCTCTGAGCTGTGCTGGACAGACATTAAAGCCATGGAGTCGCTAACTCAATAGGCAGATGGAAAAATATATGTTGGGATCAGTGTTTGCTGTTGGCACTGTACCAAATCAATGCTGTGGTAACTTCCACTTTCATTTCTCAGTTCCTTCTCTCTGATTTTACTCTCTTTGCTGGTCCTTTTTCAGGAAGTGCTGTCAGCAGAAGCACAGCTGGAACACTGCAGAGGGACTGTTCATCCCCTGTCACAGAGTACCAAGACTGGTTTAAAAACATGGGCCTTGGATCCCTCTGTCCCTCTCTAATGAAGCCCAGCCATGCTGACTCTGATAGAGCTCCAGTGTCTCCTGCAAGAAGTCAGGTTGCTTTGTTGGGCACCTCCTCTACTTCATGGCTTAATGAACTTTTCCATCTCAAGCATTCATTCTCCCAAACTGCACTAATCCAATGTACCAGACCTCAGGAGGCCTGTTCTCCCAAATGCTCACTATTGCTGCATCTCATGCTGTTACTGATAAACCAGAGAGTCTGTGATTAACCTGCCAATATTAATGTTTGTGAGTTGTTTTAATCTCATCCCAAGGCCTCTTCTGCAAGCAACATCTCAATTTATTTTGACTACTCACCCTGCCTATCTTGCCTCCAAGAAAAAAGATTTTAACCGTTGTATATCTGTTGCTGTTTCACACCTAAAGACTGGAGTGTATCATGTCACAGCAACCAAACAAACTGGATTTCACAAAGTCAAAATTTGCCATCATTGTCATCATGTTGTCATCATGTTCAAAATGCTGTAAAAGGAGCAAAAAATAAAATAAAATTATCTTTCTCTGATTTATTTCCAGGAAAACCCCATATCTTTCTGCTTCCTTATCTTTACTGAGCTCCTCATCAGCTCAACATCTTCCTCTTCCTTCCAGAGACAAAGGGGAACTTTGTTATGAAAATAACAAGAGAAGTTGGTACTTTACATTTTAGGAAGAGACCTCATTCCTTTACAGGAAATACTTCTCCTGAGGCACTATCACCTACACCAGGTTCTATCTGTTCAGCAGAAAGACCACATATTAAGGTCGTAAAATACCTTGTTGCTTGCAGACTGCAAAACAAGCGCAAATTATTGTTTTCTGTTATGGGAAATATTTGAATATTTTTTCACAGACACAAGTGGAATCTTCAGGAATGAGAGTCATTCTCATATCACCTTGAAAATCTGAGAGCAGTCAACAATCAACAAGTCATCGTAACATATAAATATGTGCTATGTTAAACTTACAGATTTCACTTAGAACATGTTTATGCCTAAACACCTCCTTTAGCTCCAGTCTCCATGATTTTGCTATTTAGAATTTCATTTTGAGTTTTGGATTATAACAAACCCAAATCAAATCTAAAAGAAACCACTGAGTTTTTCTCAATACAAAGTTAAACTGCAGATGGCTTCAGTCATCCACAATGAGCAATCTAGTGTGGTTCAAGCTGGCTTAGGACCAAGCCTGGCTTTCAGCTCTTTAGACAAAACTGTTTGACACACCTCATGAAGCTGCATTTCATGTGTATCTCCATTTCACAGCAAGCATTTCTTACAGCTCTATTAAAAAAAAAAAATTACAAGATCTCCTTAACTCAGAAGTAATTTCTTACACATGAAACCATGCACAACTTCCATGTAGCAGCATTTTCAAGAATATAGGTGACATTTTCAACAGAAAGAGTCAATTCCATTGACTTGACAAAAAACCAAGAAAAAGACTCCTAGAATGAAATTCTCCTAAAATTAGTAATAAGGTGAAATAGTACCATGGCTCAGAATTAACAGAGATCCCTCAAAATGTAAGAGAAATTTCACTGTGAGCTGGTGCCATTTGCTGCTATTTGAGGTCCTCAGTAATTATTTTCAAGGGGTGATTCCTGATGAGATACCCTCCCTACACCTCACTACAATTTGATGAAAAATACATAATGAAAAGGAAACATTAACATTTTGGAACAATAGCCAAGAGATATGCAAGTAGTTACAATGTTGGTGTTCAAGAGAAAATTTTAAAAATGCCAAGTCATTCTAAACACTATTGCAAGCCAGGATAAACAGCATTTGCTATGCAGTTCTATAGACAATAGTTGGAATTACAAGTAACTAAGGTTTTAATATTAACATGCATTTTTTTCTCATTTATTTAGACTCACAGTATTTGCAGTGAGCCCCTCTGTAAATAATTGCATTCTGTGTTTTATAAACTGAACGTACAAGTCCCGAGGGTGAGCTTGAGCATTTACTGAGGGCTTCAGTATAACCCCATTGCCCCATTTGCCCCCACCCCAGGCCTTGGGGGGCAGGGGACAGTCCCCTTGCATGAGTGACAGTGAGCAGAAGACTGTGAAGGCAGGAAGAGTGCAGGGCATCAACCACACATGAAAGCCCCAGAGAAACCAACCTCTTTTTTTTCCAAATGCTGGCTCTGGCAGAAGCTACATAGAGCTACAGTTTGAGCTTTACCTCATAAGGAGCCTCTGGGAACCAAGGATGATTTCTCAATGCCTGCAACACTGATTTTGGAACCATTCCATGTCAAAGCTGAAACCTGAGGGAGTAAGATCTTGGTTGTCTTATCCCAATTCATTAGGGCATATTTACCTTCTTTTGTAACTCTCATGAATCTTAGTCTCTTACTGCTTTTTCACCACACCTGCTTGACAAACTTCCCCATAAACACCAGACAACAAATACCCTTCCTCAGCACAGTCCGGATTCATAAGGCCAGAACAGCAAAATTAGGCTTTGAAATTTGCCTATTTTCCTTCTAATTATAATATTTACTATGGCAAAGAATCTGAAACAGAACACCACATACTTTACTTATTAATAAATAACAGTACCTAAACCTTGTACCAGCTGCTTTTTGCTTTCTGCACATTACAGCAGATATACCCACCAGTCTGTATCATAGAAGTAATGCATTTTACCCTTCCTGGAAAACTGTTTGGATTGTTTTGCCTGAGCCCTTCTAATTTCCCTTCCCAAAGCCCTCACTAGTTAGTCCCCAGAAGCAAATTTCCTCTGCTTTAAAACTTTACCCCTGGACACTGGATTAGATATAATTATTTCCTGAAATATTTAATCTGGCAGTGTTAACTTTGGCCAGTTGAAGTAAATATAAGTGAGTGAAGATGCAATAGTAAAAATTTAACTCTGATCCCTGAAGCCAAATGCCCACTGCAGCACCAGCAGGCAGGAGACAGAGAGACACAAGCCTGTGATGACAAAGACACATCACACGCCGGACAACCAGCCCTCAGCCAGAGATGACCGGCTTCCTATCAAACCTGGTAAGTACTTGGTGGGGTATTTACATCTGTGACATTTTTGTATGCTACTGGGGTTTCAAAGAAAACAAAATCAGTATCTTGGTAAGAACAACAAAGCTCCTGTTCAATGCAAGCCTCTTGGAAGCAGTTCTGTCCACTACTTTGAGATATTACAGCACTTCATATGCTCTGCCATCCATCTTTGTCATATTTTTATCAATATGTTAATGTTTCTTAAATGTTTTAATTTACTGGAAAATATTTGCTTATCTACAAACATAATTTGCTTTGCTTACCTGATTAAAAAAAAAAGTACTTTATTAAATATATCTCATTATTCAGTGCAAGACATGGCAGGCAGAGGTTTTGAGAGGCAGGGAACAGGACTGGATGCCAGTAGCTGTGGTGCTTCGACAAGGATGTTTGTGGAAGCTGTATTTCCTTGAGCTGGATGTAGGGCAATCACAGGAGGATGTATGCCTCATGCCAGGGCAAGCAGAGGGAACATTCCTACCTGAAAACTCCTTGAACAAAAGAGACATTTCTGGAGAATGAAAGACACATTGTGAGAACAGCCTGATGTGGCTACAAGCTTAAGAAGATTCTGTTCTACTTCTGCAGGTACAATACCAGGGGCTCTTTCGAATGATCATGTTCCTGGGGATTGGTGGAACGTTCCAAATTGGCTTTCAAATTTCCACCATCACCTACATGTCTCAGGTAGGCAAAGATGCACATGGCACACTGGTTAATGACAACACTGGATCTACATTGTTGCCTAAGCATGCTCCTCTGGCATTCAGAAAGGCTTTAATTATGGCATTCTCTCATTTCCCATTTGCTATGCTGTGCTATCATGAAAAGCAGAACATGTCAAAGTGTTGCAAACAGAAGAAAACCAAGATCTGCAAATTGTTGTTTATAGAACTGTTCCTCAGAAGACACGTACTGACAGGGATGGCATCTGTCTCCCCTAAAAACTTCCAGCACATGCGTTTACTTCCATTATTTCAGTTGATATTTTTATGGTTATCCATCTTCAAAGACAAATAGAACAAGTGAGCCATGATCTAGGAAAATGTCTGCTTCTCTCCACTAATCACAGGTAAAACTTCTATTAAAGGCACTGAGGTCTAGATGAAAGACATCAATATTTTGTAGAGATCACCTTATGGGAAAAGCATTATTTTCTGATTTTGGAACACTAAGTTCTGAGTGAAAAAGTACTTAGGAACTGCACTGAACAGGCACTGTGTAACCTGGCATTCTCAGCAGGTATGTGAGAGAAAACCAATAACTCATTTGCAGAACCCTGTAGTACTGTTTACGTTATTGTTTAGTACCAGTCCATGCCTCAGTTCCTCAGATTTCAAGGCCAAAAACCCCAAAGACTGAACTTTTAATAGCAGAATGAGCATAGCACACTCTATTATACTGTATCTGTTAGCTAATACATACTTTTAAAGTCTATATGAAATAGCAACTTCAGCTGAATCAACAAAATTATTTTGTAAATATAATAAAATACAGGCACTGCTATCACAGGTATTGTTAATGAAAATTCTTTTTCTGTCTCAGCATGTTAAGGCTTTCATTAATGAAACTTGGCTGGAGCGATATGGCTATCCCATTCAACAGGATAACCTCTTGTTCCTGTGGTCTATCACCGTGTCCATCTTTGGTATAGGAGGTCTCTTGGGCTCTTCAGGGAGTAGATACCTCACTGTCAAATTTGGCAAGTATGTATGTTTAAAGACAATTTGTCAATTGAATCTTAGCTTAAGGAAATTATAGTAGAGATTTTAAATGAGACGGACTTTTTGACTTAGTCATGGCTAAGGTAAGCTAAGCACAGCCAGCTTAGCTATGGTGTCAGCTGATTTTCCTGCTTCCTTCCCATGTCCTGTGGCATGGTCTAACCAGCTGTGCTGCCAGCCTGTCCCACCAGGCACAGTTACTCAGATTGGGTTAATCTCAGCAACAGGGAAAGGCAGCGCCTGGCTGAAGTCAGAATGGGTTCTTGAAAGTGCTACTCAAAATACAGAAGCATTGAGGTCCTTGTTGGTCCTACAGTAATGTGTTTCATAATGAATGTTCAAGTGCAGAAAAGCTTTAAGACTTTTCTCTGCTACACAACCCAGAAGTGTTCCCAAACTCCCAGGTCCAGCCATGTGCCAAGGCACACCATGAGTCCAGAGCACCCAGTGCTTATTTTGTCCTGGACCACATATATGCAATTTACACAAAACTAGCAAGACCAGTTCAGCCAAGACTTCCTGCATGGCATTAAGTGCCATTTCCTTTTGGAGTCACAAAAAATCTTTTCACTTTCTTTTGCTTACAGAAAGAAATGTCTCTTGTGCAACAACGTGCTCATGATAGTGGCAGCATCTATCATGGGCTGCAGCAAAATAGCCCAGTCCTTTGAGATGATTTTAATTGGACGCTTCATGTGCGGACTAAGTGCAGGTGAGTGATTCCTCCCACAGGTCAGCAGAATCTCACAAAATTTTACATCTTTATTCAAATTAAATAATAACCCTCCACTAAAAATATAAAATATTAAAGTCAGTGATCTTTTTAAAGAAGATTTTCTATAGCACCCTGCAATAAATAGCATAATTATTACTAATTTCACTGACACCAAATGAAATTCAGCTTTGCCAGGTGTATAAATATTTAGAGCTGTCAGAAATGAGGCAGCTGTATTCTGTAATGCTTAATTATTTACATCCAGGTTCATTTCCAATGGTTATGTCTTCTTTCTTCTCTCCCATAATTCCTTCTTCACCTCAAGGTCTTTGTGTTCCTCTACATCAGCAATATGTTGGAGAAATTTCCCCTAGGAAGCTACGTGGATTTGCAAACTCTACTTGCTCCATCTTTTGGTCATTGGGAAAAGCCGTAGGGCAAATTTCAGGACAAAGGTATAATGGAATTGATTACCCACACAATTAATTTCTGGATTCCTTCTACCTTTTGCTTTATCCTCTGCTTTTCCATCCATTCCTTTCTCTCCTCAAAACCACTGTAATTAACCTTTACTCTACACACTTGTTTTATCCCTGCCAGGGAGCTGCTGGGCAGCCAGTCCCGGTGGCCCATGCTGATGGCCGCCTGTGGATTCCCAGCACTGGTCCAGCTAGTCACGCTTCCCTTCTTCCCAGAGTCCCCACCATATCTCCTCATGCATAAAGGAGACCAGGAAGCCTGCAAAAAAGGTAACTGAGGGCTTCAGTTTGCTGTTCCTCACTTGACTTAGAGTAATTTTGTGAAGCTTGCTTTCCCCATATGGAAAGAAATAAATAGGACAAAGTTTCTCCCCGCTCATTTCCAACATGGCTCTGTGAATACCTACTAAGTCAGTTTTTGTTGCAGTCGCCACATAGAACATGAAATTCCCTCTACAGCTCTGTATTAGAAAACCTTTCGCATTCAGCTGACACCACCTGCACTGTCAGTCTGACGATTAATGCTACATGATAAATGAAAAATAGCTGTTTGCACTGCAGGGCTCCACTGGGCACACCTTATCTCTGGTTGTTGGCTGTGTACCCTGCTCACACATTGAGAGAAGGAGGAAGGCAGAAAAGTGGCTCCATGGGCAGGGAGGGAGCCATTGTGCACCCTGCTAGGCCTCTCTGTCACAGCAGGTCCCACTGTGTGGGGGGGGGGGGCCAGGGCTCTGGAACACCCTGTAAGACATCTCTGCCTCTCAGCACAGCCCCAGCCCAGGCACACTGGGCTACCAGATACTTGTATCACCTATTCAGAAAACTTTCTAGGGAACAGAGACAAATTGACATGGTAGGTCTCACTCTCCTTCTCCTTCACAGCCATTAGGCAGCTTTGGGGTGAAGGCCAACACCAAGCAGAGATGGATGACATCATGAAAGAGAAGGCAACAATGAAAAACACCAAGATCTTGAGTGTCCTGGAACTAGTGAAAGAACCAGCTTTCCGTTGGCAGCTGTACATGACAGTTACTCTGACCGCCACTATTCAGCTAAGTGGCATCAATGCAGTTGAGTGTATTTCCCCCTTAAAGTCCCAAGATATCATGGCTCACAGGAGCTCCCTCCATTTTTCTCAGGCTTCTCAGACCAAACCTTGCTGTCTGCCAGCCCTTCTACAGGACAGCAGCAGCCACAAAGCTTGGCTAGGCTCTCCATGTGACATCCCTCTGCCCAGCTCTTGGTTCTTGCTGGAGTTACTTCCCTCTGTAGTTGGGCTCATTGAACAGCCACCTTTGGGAGCCATTGCAGGTCTCCAGAGCTCACTCTAACACATGAGCCCACCCACTACTGGCAAAATCTGTAGTTTCATGTGACTCCTCACTGCAACCGCTGCTATTTGTCCCCTGGCTCTCAGCATCCTGAGATGTCAGCCAGGCAGTCTGCTCACTCTGCCCTTAAAGCTAACAGCAATCATGATCCCTGTTCTGCAGCTTCTGCAGCTCTGCTCTTCCTCACAGCAGTGCTTTTCTGGGATTCTTCTGAAAACACAGCTTTGCGGTTGCCTGCATGACCCTCCTACCTCTAACATCACAATGCAGTGACATCTGTTAAAGAAATACACAGCTGAGTCTAACACAGCCTAAACTGGGATCTTTATCACCTCAGCATATCTCCAAACACTAGCAGAGATACTTGAAAAGATGTTTGTTTTACCTCCTCATGACTCCACAGCCCATGCTCTTCTTTCTTGGGAATATCCTACAATGATGTTTTTGGATGAGCTCATCAAACATGAAAACAAACATTTCAGAAACATGATATACCTGGCTGTTTCTGAAAGCACCTAAATCAGAATTCTGGAAACCTAATTGCATTGTAGCTGCTGGAGGTCCAATTATCCCAGCATTTTATCTTTTATCAAATTAATTAATGAATTAATTACATTTTACAATATTTTTGTCTGCTGATAAAGCGAACACTGCCAAAAAGTGTGGAGAATTCTAGCTCACTCCAAAGCTGAGCTGCATGCCCCCTGATCAGCAACTCCTATACAGGGCAGTGTCATGTAGGCTTGGGTAAGAAATCAATTATTTTCTTCTCTTACTGTTTTATGGGCGGGGTTTTCTTTTCCAGATTTATTTTTATACTTTTGAAGTCCTCCAGGCAGCTGGCTTTGATGAGGAAATGGTCTCCTATATGACCCTCTCTATTGGACTCTCTGAACTCGTAGCTGCTGTAGTCTGTGTAAGTCACATTACTATGGGAATGGGGCAAAATTTACTCTGTGGCACTGACACTGATGTGATTTCTGTCCTTCAGAGCTCCATCATTGAGCGACTGGGCAGGAAAGTGCTCCTAAGAGGAGGCTACTGGGTCATGGGTTCACTGCTAGCTGCTATCACTGTGACTCTCTCCCTACAGGTAAGGAAATTCTGCTCACAGCAGATTTTTCTGTCTATTCTATTTCTAATCTCTGCTCACTGGCAGGACCATGCTACTGAGAAAGGGAAATGGAGACCAGTTCACCTCTCTAACAATGATACCTTCTGTGTCATTGCTGTGGCTTCTTCAGAAGCAAATCACCTGGGTTACCAATATTCATCTGGAGCTACTCCACAAATACACTGTAAAATTCGCCTGGAAGCAAGGTGGCAGCAGACTTCTGGTTTTGTTTCATTCATGGAGGCTCTCAAACACAGAAGAGAGAAATCTTTTTCCTAAAGCATTGAGTCTCATTTCTCCTTGACTAAGATCTAGAAAAATTATTTTTCAGTGCCAGGGATGAAATCTATAACTTAACAAAAGTGAAGAAAGATGTGATTTGTCCTTCTCATACCTCTAAGGGTTGGAGGAAGCACTATGAGATCAAAAAGAAAGGACAGGGTGCAAAAGTACTCTTCAGACATCCGTTAATTAAAGCCTTCCAAGCTTTGCAGCTGCTCTGCACTAGCAAGCCTGTGTCTCTGCTCACCTAGCAGAAACTTCAACTGCTCCATCCATGGAGTAAAGCATTCACATCTCTCAGTTCCCACACAGTGAATGTTTCTTTCTTGAAGTGACAGTGTTAGAAAAGAAGGAGCATTCCTCACCTAGGGCTATTAACAGTTTTCAGCCAGAAGTTTGTTATGGGCTTTTTTCCCCCCAGGACTGGTACTTCTGGATGCCATACTGCAGCCTTGCTCTCATTATCCTGTTTTCAGTTGTCTTTGCAGTTGGGCCAGGTAAGTTCTCAATCAAAGGAAATAAAGGGATTTAGTCATGTGAGCTTATTAATATGGTTAGGAAAATACTGGATTATATTGCATAATATTTAGCATAAGTTCATTTAATATAATCTTATAGTTGTTTAAACATTGGGGGTCCAGTTATTCATTGGACATAAAATTCAATGCCATCAGATTTGGGTTTTGCTAACAAGAGGAAAGGAACACACTGGAAAAATACAGCAAAAATAGAGCAAAAGCAGATGGGCAAAAAATTTTTTAAAAAATGCTAGGAAAAAAAAAAAGAGAAAAGAAAAGCAAGAGTTCTTTCAAATTCAGTGTTGTGTAATGTTACATCTTATCCCACACAAACAGCAGTGCAGAGGACCTACTTTGGGATAATTTTTTTCCTAGCATTTATTGCCTGCTACTCATTAAATTTTATTTTTTAAAGGCTAATAATTTTTCAAATATTTGCTGTCCCGTATGGCAGGGTTCAATTATTTTCCTAACTCAAAACAGTTGAAGTCCTGTGGCTTCAAAACATAACTGCAATGCCCAGGAAGTGAATCTGGGAAGATCACTCACTGGTGATCTAGCAGAATCATACTGGGAATTCTTTTCAGCATTAATAATTGTCATTCCATTCTGACACATCTTCTTTCATTAGAGGATGTCAGGCTTTCTCCAGTGTCAATTACGTAATTCTTGGATCTCCCCAAAAATCTGAGTATTTTACCACTTTAATAAACTTACGTTTGGCAATTTATTAGATGCCACAGACATTTTCTTTTGTAAAAAAGAGCGACATACTCGATGTCACTACACAATTCTCGTACTCACGCCAGTCCATGATAATATCATCTATCTGCTGACTGTGTAACAGTAATACTCAATCCAAATGTTGAAGCCAAACACATCAACAAGTAACAATTCTTATTCTCCTTTCAGGTGGTGCCACAGTTTCCACCAGGGCTGAAATTTTCAAGCTGTCCTGCAGACCCCCTGCCTTTGTGATCAGCGCAGTTCTCAACTGGCTGGGAGTCTTTGTGATTGGCACAACCTTCCCGTTCATTGTGGTGAGTGCCTTTGCCTGGGGCACTCCCAGCACACTCAGCTCCAGCCAGCCATGGGAGCGGGAGGATGAGCAGCAGAGATGACAGTGCTATGTCAGTCTAGAGTGCTCTTGGCACCTGCTCTCCCAAGCCCACTTTTGCAACTGAAGGGCCCTGATTTGCCCCAGATACTGATTCAAACTCACATATTTGTCAAAGATCAAAATGGAAAGAATTCCTTATCAAATTAAAAATACTTTAGGACCCAAATACAAAAACTGTGCCAAGAAAGTGACTAAAGCAAAGATATGCTCATCTTGCTCTCTTTCTCACTTTGCTTTTTCCTGCAGGAAAGGCTCAAGCACTTCTGCTTTCTCATATTTATGGTGATACTTTTCACTTCAGGGATAATTATCCACCTGTTCCTTCCAGAAACAAAAGGGAAATCAATCGTGGAAATCACAGAAGAATTCAATAAGCTAAACTTCAAAAACAAGCATATTCCTGCAACTACAAATCATGTCACAGAGGATTATACCTTCTGCACCAGGCTTTGACTGGCCATAAGGGGGAATCAGGTTTTTGTAAAAAAGTAGGAAAAAAAAAAAGACGTTTGCCATTTTCTAATAAATTGCTCCAAATGGACTGTCAGCTTTTTTATCTGTCACTTACAAGGTTCCTAGTTTGCCAAACCAGCTTCTTTCTCAAGCACTCCACTCTGGGCAGCTCTGAAAAGGCATAAGGGCTGATATTAACAGGATAGACTCATGTGAATCATGAGAATTTTGGCTTAACATGCTGATGTGTAAATATCTTCTGAACAGAGCAACTAAAACACACTGAAACTACATGTAGAATTTATAAACACTCTGCTGACCACAGAGAAAGGAAAGACCTATGATCCTCTCTCTCTATGATTTCTGAGTATGTTTTTACAGCCCTGAAATGGGAACAGTGAAGTTCTTGGCTTGCTGTCTCTGGCTAAGGTTCAATCCATAACAGATTAAAGAAAAAATTTAGTGGAATAGGAGATAAATTCTTTGTTTCTCTAGACTCAACTGAATAACCAGACCTTGCCAGGTTCCCATGCACAGTGCCATGTTGTCCTTGTGTAGTATCTAGTCTGACAGACTTCAACCATTTCAGATTGCCTTTCAGCAGCAATAGAGCTAAAGGACTGATGGATAGAATCCAGTCACCATATACCCCAAGCACCTACAGTCATTTTAGATACTCTGTGCCATCCTGCCCATCATTGTTGTTATCTCAAGTCTGTAGCTCCTTATCCAGGAGCAGAATTCCCGCTGATATCTCTAGGGCTGTGAATCCCACAGCAGCTGAACTACTTTCCTTGTGTTACTGTTGGCTACCCAGAACCAGTTTACCCCAGAAGAACCACCTCAAATTGGAACTGATTTAATCAAAAACTTTTTTTGAAATATACAGGCCCATGAGTCTTTTCTTTTCTTAGAATGTGTCTAATATTCTGTATGTTTCCCTGTATTAATGAGAGGATCACACAATCATAGTAGCAAAGCAATACTTCTAGGAAGAACATGAACAAAGCTAAGGCTTACAGTGAAGCACACTGTACTATATTAAAGTCCAAACTGTAGGCTTGCACAGTAAAGTAAGCAGGTTTGCTTCTGCTGTTGCTTTGACTGGCATATTTACTTCAACTCAAATAAGGTTATTCAAAATAAAAATTCAAAAGCTTAACAGCTTATTTTTAGTTGCAAATGGTAACCATAACAAAAATGGCAGATTGCTTTGCAATAAAACTTCTGGCCTCCACAAACATTTATTTCCCCAAACCATGATCTCTTCAGAGGCAGCTGACTAGAAGAAGTTGATGGTGTGCATACCCTTCCATGCCTGGGGTTTTTAATTATTTCTGTCTTTAGTACTGAGTGACACTTCAGACATGTCACTAAATATCACTACATAACTAGGACTATATATCTATGAAATACAAACTGTCCTAAAGTCAGAAAACCCACTAATTTTGTGGTGTTCCATGTATATGTAATTTGATTAAAAACTACCAGAGATCTGGAGACAGCTACCAGTATAGGAAAGAAATCTCAGTTTGAAAAACAGAATTCTCTCTTCCCCACAGCCATTCTGAAAACACCCTTCATTCCATTACAACAGTCCCTGAAATCTTTGAAAACAAGAGCAAAGTGGCATTGTGTAGCATTGCTGAGAGACTCTCCAGTGAGTCATTTCTCTGATCTGTTATTCATTAGGTGTTATTTAGGAAAGCCTTCCCCATAAGACCCTCACCAGGAAGCGAGCAGATGCCCTATGGAACATTACTGTGACCATGAAGCGGAACAGTTATGTGGAGCACAGGTCAAACTTTGCCTGTGTTCAGTAGAGCAAGAGCTGTGTTGTGGGGACATCAGGTCAAGGGATGAAACAGCAAAAGGTATAGTTCAAATACATATGGGAGCAGACAGGGACAAAGAGGACAGTAGTTCAAGAACACTACGTGTACATTTTCTTCCAAAGACATCAGCTAATAGCTAAGATATGTCTCAAATACTAACTGAGGCAGAAATAAATACTTTAAAAATGTATCAGTGAGCTTCTGTCAGCTGGACACAAAAACTATGGATCTGTACTAAGGAAGGATCAGCACAACTTTGGATATGTGTGTTACACATGACTGTAAAATTGCAAGAGAAATGATTGAATGACCTGATATTGTGAGATGTACTGTCCTGAGCACAAACCTGACTAAAGGATTTCTGTAAGATATCTGCTAACTACTTGTTAGCACTAATTATGAAACTGCACATCTAATAACGGGGGCCTCAGAACAGTCTAAGCAACAACAGCACACAAGCAGTACAGTCACTAATTACCATAAATGCAAAAGACATTACACAGTAAGGGATTTACGGGAGGAAGATTCAACTTACCGGAAGTAGGAATCCTAAATTAAAGTCCAAGATCCAAAAAGTTTAAGTTCCAATGTGTATAAATACACTAAGTAGAAGTGCTTAAAGTAAAACATCAGAAAATATGTGCAAAAGGCTGCATTTGAGAAGGAATGCCCTATGCTGAAATCTACATGTTACTGCCTGTTTGTGTGCCCCCCAATATCATCTGAGCAAGGCAGATACCAGCACCTAACATGGAATTTCGTCTCTTTGTCAGATGCACATCATGTTGTTTCAACTTTATATAACTTTACAGAAAAGGAAATTAATTCTTAGCATCGAAGGGACAGTCTCATTTGTGCTCTAACAACAGCTTATCTTCTGGAGAACCTAAACTGAAAAAAAAATCTATCCATGAACTCTCAGCACGAAATCAACAGCAAAGTCAAGGTCATGATGAGGCCCACATAGTGGTGAGAGAAATGGCTGGGTGGTGCCATACACTCTATTTCAAACATTAGCTAGAGAATTTGGGAATATGCTTTGCATGTGAAATATTTTCTAGTAAATAAGACTCCTTGCACCAAATAAACCCTTTATGATCTCTTCACCCTCTCCTTTAACTGAACTGCAAATGGCAAGGGATAACTAAGCCATTTACCAACTGAATACATCCAAGACCCTCTTAATTGTGAAATAACTCTAGTTAAAGCCTGAGAATTTTCTCTCAGAAGAAACAGACATCAGTCCAGCTGTGGAGGTTACAAAACAGTTTCAAAACAATTTTATTTTTCATTGCAGACACAGAAATAAGTATACTGCCTAGTGGAAATGCCAGACAAAACTGTGCATGATGAACCTTTCTCTCTACTAGCAAGGGAAAATCAGCTGCTCAATACTTAGCTGGTCAAGGCTGGCATGCCACTGTGGAATTGTTAAGTTTGCACCCCATTTCAAAATCATTGAGTAGTTCAGTTCCGTTCAGTAATGATTAAGTTATGATGTGCTCCAGTTGCTGTTACCTGAAAAGAGAACATCTCTTTCCTATTACATGTCAAAGTCCTGTAGTTCATTGTCCAAGCCCCCTCTAAGAGTCCCAACAGAGAACTTTATGTTTCTTGCTTATACTGAAAACTAAGCAAGTTATGATGATGGGAATCCCATCTAAAATTGTTTCCTCAGTCCCCTGTCCCCCTGGCACAAGACAGAGTTCATGGAGTATACAGGTTCCCTGCAAGGGACACCATCCTGTTTACTTGGGCTAGACATAACCATTGGTTGAAATATTTAATCCAACAATCCTAAACTTTGTACGACAGCTTAAATATGTGTAATTAACTCAAAAACCTCTGAAGTAAAATTTAACTTCAGTAACATGGGACTAGTTCACTGATACTGCTGTTGTATGTGAGCTTTTGGTTCCTTTGGCAGGTACCAGCCAGTGAGCAGCAGGCACTGGCTCTTTCATAGGAGATGGCTGCGTTCTTCTCCAACCTGGTGAGTATCTGCTCACACCTTCTCAGGGCTCTGACTTGTAAAAGACAATGCTAACATAATACTAGAGATTCAGGTTCTTTAGGATTTTTATTCCTTTGTTACAGAGACCATCTTTCCTTTCTGTGTTTAACTAGCACCAAGAGCAATGGGGCTTGAGGCCATGAAGATCACGTTGCATGGTCTTTTCTATGCAACAAGTGAAATGAAATAAAATTAAATGAAGAGAAATTAAATCAAATCAAATCAAATCAAATCAAATCAAATCAAAATCTAACAACAACTCTGGCTGTTCCATCACTGACAATGCTATTTTACTTTGTCTTCCAAATTACTGAAAACAGTACTAATTATTAAGTGCTCTGATTACTTCCAAAAATAATGAATATATTAACAGTACAGGAGAAGACTAAGAAATCATGGCATAAGCTTTTAAATAAATTGCTTTCTTCACTTCATCAAATGATAATTAATATAATTAATATAATCCATCAGAAGTTTCCATCATCTTTAAAAGGGAAGAAGTGCTATGTATTATCATACATTATGGTTTGGTGCACAATTGGTTGTTGTTGATTGCAGAGAAGGAAACTGATTCCCTCTTCCCCCCATCCAGGACTGACACTTTTATCCAGCAACCTGTCAGATGCTGCAGGCACACAGTGAGATCTGTACTATCAGGAACATCCTTTCAAACTCCTTTCACTTCTTGCAAGCATAGTAACGGATTACTGACACTAGGAGGTTGTTTGCTATGGCACTGTGGCTGATGGTTGTGCTGTGGCACTAGATAAGAGGGATTTTGAAAAAAGTTTAAATTCAAAAGGATTTGAAGTGAACAAAGATAAAGGACCACTGTGGCTACAAAGATTCTGGCCTTGCACAAAACTAGACTTGTGAGAAGCTGATGGAGCATTTTATTTTTGCTTTGCAGGTTCAGTTCCAGGGACTACTTCAAATGATCTTAGTGCTGGGAATTGGTGGTAGTTTCCCATATGGATTCCATATTTCTGTCATCAACTATCCTTCTGTAGTAAGTAGCCATCTCCCTTAGGTTGAAAACACAAAAGGGAGAGCCTGAGCACTCTGTTCTCCCATATCCCCCAAATCTACTGAGCATTCAGATTATATGTCTACTCCTTTTCTTTGTCTAACAGTAACATCACAAATATAGAGAACTTTTTCCTCTTTAAAGAACTGGATAGAATTTTCTGTTTTAAATAAGGTTTTGCCATGTAGTGTACAAGCCTCCAAAGGAAAGCATAAAATATGCTCTTAGCTTGCTTGCCAGGAAGCTTCCTGACTGATACAGGCTTGAAGATTTTGCAGTGTTATCTCATTGAACTTGTTTTACTGAGAAAGTCTCAAATAAGTCTAATATTAGAACCACAGGCTCAATCTGAAGTACATCAGCCAAATGTGAAGGGATCTTATACCCATTAGCCAGACAAATCTCATTTTATTTTTCAGCACATCAGGAAGTTTATTAATGAAACCTGGATAGATCGACATGGCTCTCCCCTCCATCCTGAGACAATCATGCTGTTGTGGTCTTTCATTGTATCTGTTTATGGCATAGGAGGATTCCTGGGAAGCCTCTGCTGTGGTTACCTGACTACAAAATACAGGAAGTAAGTGCTTCTTGTAACAGCTCAACTGTCAGAAAGTATAGGGAAATACCAAGGTGGACAAATAAATGCCTTCTTTTTGGCTGAAGCAGCCCAGTTGAAGACAGCTGATTGGCTTTCCTGGCACATCCACTTTTTCCAGGCAGCCTTCTGTCCTATTTATATGCCCTCCCCAGGGTGTTCTGTAAAGGCTGCAGTCACCATCACATCACTGGATCAGTGTCTCTGGGAGTAGTGGCCTAGGATCACATTCTCTTCAAAGTCCCCTATGCTTCTCATAAAGATCTCCCAAGCTTTACAAATTCCAATAAAGGAGCTGCATGTATTGTGTTGTTACAGATTATATACAGTTACGCAAACGCCTGGAAAATGTCCTTACATGACAAAGAAGAGTCAGATTTCCATTTAAATACATTCATTTTGGGGTGGTGACATTATATTAAATATTCAGATCTACTCTAATGAAAATACAGAGAGAGGAGAAAAAAATAAATTGTCTGTAAAAATATAATCAACACCAAAACAAACGTTGAAGAGACTTCTCTGTTCATGGCAATCCATTTTACTGAAAGTCAGTTCCAAACTATCTTTCCCACTGGATGAAGGAAGGATTCCTCACCAGTCTGGTCTGTTCTCAGTGCCTTGCATGTAACACCGCTAATTTCATTTGCAGAGAAATTGGCAAACATATCCACTTGGTGTGACCCACTTAAAGATCTGCTCCACAACACACTGATCCAGAGGCCCCTCAGTTGGGTCTCAACAAACCATCTTAGCCTGCCTGCAATTGTGTTCTTTCCTAACAGGTAAGTGCCCCCAAGAAATTTCTTGTGGGACACTGCCTCATCCCACACTCAGAGAGTCTCTCAAGATTAGAAACAAGATCATGCACTTCTCCCATGGGTTATTTAACACGATAGCCTAATTGCTGAATCACAGCCTAAACGCAGGGTCTCTGTGAGTCCTTAATGTGTGCAAGATGCTCTTGTTTAACGAGTGTCACAGCAAAACATCTGAGTGCAAAAGGCTTTGAGCCTGAGACATCAGGGTGGTGAACACATCAGCCCATGATTCCCACAGAGTGACTTTTGAAATTAAATATGCCTCTAAAAAACTCTGTCTGCCATCTCAGATCACCCATTTAGCCAAGAGTGTCTTTAGTATGAGCCATTCTAGAATGGGACCTGCAGACAGACTATTTCTGGGGAACAACCAGAAAAACAACTGACGTTTTATGAGGAGTTATAGCCATTTAAAAACCTTGGTGACAAACTGGGCCAGTCCTTCAATCATTTTCCCTGGTTGTACTGTGGAAATGTTGATAAAGGGTTCCAACTGCTTAAATTCTAACTTAAAATTTTTTATTAATTCAAATCTAAAGGATCCAAAATATTTAAAGAACCATTTTGACCATCCAAAATCGAAATTATTTCAGCCATTCCTCAGAACAGTAGGAATGGCTGTACCATGCTTCCTGTCACAGCAAGAGGAGTCAAAAGAGTGCAAGAAGTTCTCATTTCACACTAAATTCTCAAGGTCTTTTTTTTTTTTTTTTTCAGGAAAAAGTGCCAAATGTTCACCAATCTGATCATGTTGGTAGCTGCACTTTTCATGGCCCTCAGTAAAACAGCCAAATCCTTTGAGATGATTCTGGTTGGACGCTTTCTCTATGGCATTGGTTCAGGTATGCAGTGCCCTGCAAGACCTGCAGCCCCCTGACTTGCTGTCCTGGGGTTGTCTCTACAGCCATCCTTGGAGAATGATTGTTAAAGCAAATATATCAGGCACTCAATAAAAATTAAAGATATCAACTCTTTTGCAAGCAATTGTAATCTAAATACCAGACTGAATGGAAACAATATGCAAGGATGAACAAAAAGTTAAGCTTTTCTAAATATTTTAACTGTCATTTATCCTCTTCTATGTTCAAGGTTTTTCTCTCAATATACATCCTCAGTATGTAGGAGAGATTTCACCCAAGAAGTTGCGTGGGTTTACCAACTCCACTGTTGCTGTTTTTCTGACCCTGGGGAAGCTCACAGGACAGGTCGTTGGACTACGGTAAATTCTCCCATCTTTCTATCCAGGTTACAGTGGAAATAGAAATCTTTCTATAATCTTACTATCTCTCCTAATCAGTGACTGAGAAACACTCTCATCCTCCCCAAAATATGCTTTAGCTTATGCCAGAAGAAAAATCTTGATAGCATTTGAGGGAAACATACAGTTTTAAATATAGGAGGCAGAACATTATTAGTCATAATCTGATTTCTTCTTATTTTCACAGTCTTTCTACTAGGGGATTTCCCCTTCAAAATTCATTGCACTTACATGAAAGGTCTTAGCTAGATGTTTCTTGGCAACATGTTTTCTTAGCAAGACGCTTGGTCCTGTGGCCAAGCAGGGGTCAAATGAGTCTCATCGGCTCTCTAGATATTATATTGGGTCACAATGAAATTTAGAAAAATTTTCAAAATATCAAATCATTCCTTTAAATAAATTGTCAGAAATAAAAACATCTTAATTTGTGAAAATTGCCAAATTAAAATTCAGGGGTTAGCTCCAGTGGACCCTTGAATGGAATCTCAACAATCTTCATCACTCAGAAAAACTTCTGAACATTCATTCCATTATTTCAGCATAATTTTGTTTCACATACACTTTCCAGGGAGATTTTAGGAAGCGAAGCTTTGTGGCCATGGTTGTTAGCATCTAGTGGACTTTCAGCATTGATTCAACTGGTTACCCTCCCATTTTTCCCTGATTCACCATCCTACCTCCTGATACAGAAGGGTAATGAGGAAGCCTGCAGGAAAGGTAGAGTGTCTGCTTTCCTCACTTACTTCACTTCATCTGCTATGTTACAGCGACAGCCTCTGCAGAAGACAAGAGGCAGGGCAGAGCTGTCCTGCACAGTGCAGGGCCATGGAGCAGAGGCAGTTTCAAATATAACAGCTGAGGGATCTACAACAATATGTCTGTATTAACCTGGGCCTCACT
This sequence comes from Entomyzon cyanotis, assembly GCA_024500445.1. Taxonomy (NCBI): domain Eukaryota; kingdom Metazoa; phylum Chordata; class Aves; order Passeriformes; family Meliphagidae; genus Entomyzon; species Entomyzon cyanotis. The sequence goes on from JAKEPQ010000852.1 coordinate 8,559,852, forward strand.
CAGCCTCATTTAGTCCATGAAGACAAGAAACACAGATGTGTTTCAGCATGTCTAACATCTCCCACCTTGGTGGGCACTGCTTTATTTCTTTAAAGGAAATGGTTCAGGCTGCTCTCTTTTTTTGTATTATTAAATAAATTGTACTTAAATGTTTACTTTGTTTACAGTTAAGTAAACTCCACATTAGAAAACTGTGCTATACTGACAACCAGGGAGGCAAAATCCTTCCAGTTGCCCACTGCCCCTGCAGAAACAGATGGCAGAAGCAGCACCAGCACTACCCACCTACCCCAATAGACCGGCAGACTAAAGGATTTAATGCAACCACTCCTGATGGAGCTATCCTGGTAGAATAATCCATTTCCCTCTTTCTCCCCTACAGCCATCAGGAAGCTCTGGGGGAAGGAGATCACCAATCAGAAATTGATGACATTATGAAGGAGAAGGGTGCAATGGCAAGCACGAAAACCTTGCGTGTCCTTGAAGTAATAAAAGAGCGATCTTTGCGCTGGCAACTTTACATTTTGATGACAGTCATGACCACCTTGCAGCTCTGTGGAATCAATGCAGTTGAGTGCTCCCTTTATCTCTAGAACCACAGACAACCCTAGGCAGCATTACAAACCACTCAATGTTATTAAACCAGCTTAGAATTGCATCTCAACTGCAACACTTATTTCACAGGTGCATTTCTTCTTTGCATTTTTCAGATATATTTCTATTGTTTTGAAGTATTCCACACAGCCAAGTTTGAAGAATACCTTATCCCATATGTGTCCCTGGGAGTTGGGCTGTGTGAGTGCTTATCCTCTATACTGTGTGTAAGTCTTTTCAGGTTTGAGTTTGAAGGAAAAATTTAATGTGGTCAACAACTGTGCTTTTCCTTTCTTATAACTGGGCTCAGGGAAATTTTGCATAACCTAAGCCATATCTTCCTGCTTCTACAAAACCACATGCAGGATAGAAAGAAGTTTTTTCCCCAAATTATTTGCATGAGTGTATGTCTTTAGACTCACTTTTTTTTTCTGCAAAATAATAATTTTCTGATGTTCTGGATAAGATGTGTGTATGTATGCGTGCACAATTTGACATATGCCAGCATGCAGGAGAGGGAATTGTGTAATAACAGCCTAGGATTGACTAATAAACATAGCTTAATTAATAATGAATTAGTTTTGAGGAAACAAATAAAATTCATTAAGAATTAAGAGACTCTCAAATTACATTGATTTATGGCTATTATTTAGACAAGTCTTCCGCAACGAACACATTAGAGAGAAGGAATTATTTTCTTTGAGAACTGGGATTTATGATCCATGTTTTCTGCTTTTCAGAGCACCCTTATAGACCGGTTTGGGCGGAAGGTGCTTCTCTGGGGTGGATACACCCTGATGAGCTCTGTGCTAGCACTGCTTACCACGACCCTGTCACTGCAGGTAAGGAGACAGCAGCCTTCTGGCCACTTCCTCAGCACCAGCCCACCTTTCTGGTCTTAACTTGCAGGATATGTACAAAAACTTGAGCCAGTGGCAGAAAATACAGAGTTCCGCTATTCTGTCATGTGTCTAATGATATCACTGCTGTCTCACTTCTAGCATCGTTTTTTCTGGATGCATTACTTCAGCGTTATCCTGATCTTCCTGTTTGTTGTCTTCTATGGAATTGGACCATGTGAGTACATCAGTGGTTATGCTGGGAGGAAATTTTGTATTGTATTGGTTGGCAACACAACTGGCAGAGGAAGAACAGACTAGTGCCATGGTTTAAAAGTTCTGGAAATTAAGAAGGGAAGGGAAGTGGGAGACAGGAAAACGATACTGACACCTCAAATTTTATTGCTGATCACATGATCTAAATAATTTAAAACTCAGGATCATCTTCTCCAGAGGGTTTGAGACAGAAATTTCAAAACAATTTCTAAATTGCTCAGCTAAAAACAGGATTCTAGGCATTGCCAGGTATGTTATAGTAATCATCTTCATTAACTTAGCAAGTTAAGCTTATGCCTACCAACATGCTCCAGGTGGAAGTGGCCACAGGAGCCAAAAGAGAAGCTGGTTTTATAAACCACTGCACCAATAACAGCTACCAGTGCAGTATGGAACTTAACAGATCCACTGACACCAGAAAAAGGACTCCAGTACATACACGAGAAACCTAAATTAACTGCTGTATTCCATTTCTGGAATCAAGGTCTTTCCACCCTCATAGCAGAGGCCACCTACCAACAGGCCACCTATTCTGCCTGTCTGTCATCTTCTGCCACTGCCATTGGGAGGAACTTCAGTAGAAGCAAGGAAACAAACCTGGTGTGTGTTTGGCTTTGCTTTTTCAGCTGGAGCCACTATATCTGTCATGGTTGAAATCTTCAGCCAGTCATACAGACCATCAGCCTTTCTGATTGTTGGCTGCATCAACTGGATGGGACTGTTCGTACTTGGGATGATTTTTCCAGTAATTGTTGTAAGTGACTCTAACAGGATCCCTCTTTCCAGGCTAATCTATTTCTGAATGCTGACAAGGGACAAAATAATAGCAATAAATTGCAATGACATGTAAAGCTTAGAGCTCTGCCCAAATACCATACCTGCTCAGAAATTCCCCAGGCCTATCAGAGGAGCAGCAATTGGATTCAGGTCAAACATGGCCAGTGGAAACTCCTGGTTTGATACCTGTCCTGGATTGTGTATTGAGCACATGTTTGAATTTTAACTTCTAAGACACAGGCTTGCACTAAAGAGCAGGGAAATAGAAATTAGTTTCTTATTTTCTTTACATTATCTCTTATTTCTGCTTGCAGGATAACCTCGGACCCTTCTGCTTCCTTATCTTTTTGGGAATCCTTTCTTTATCAGCAACTTTCATCTACCTGTATCTTCCTGAGACCAAGGGAAAGTCAATAATGGAAATAAAAGCAGAATTCAACAAGCTGAACTTTGGGAAAAAAGAGACCTCTGTCACTGAAAATGACTTTCCTAAGCAAAAGTTTTCTTGCACCAAGCTCTGATTGTTCAGAGAAGAAATTTGCATCTCTTAGGAAAGACAGGAAACAATGTTGCAATATAACTAAAAAGGAAACATTAAAAACAGACTCCAAGCTCTTCTGTCTCATTTTTTCTTTTTTAAGATAGATATGAAACTCACTATGCTAGAGTAACAGTAAGTTCCTCATAAGCAGGAACCTGCTGGTAAACAGCCCAGAAAAGATAATCAGAAATACAAAAGACCAAGTAAAATAATCTAAGAAGACAAATCAAGGTGAAGAAGGTAAAGGCTCAATGACCATCAGTTGTGAGGCTGGGGAAACAGACAAGTCTAAAGCATGTGGCTGACAGGCACACAGAGGAAAAGCTAAATACATGGTTTAGGGTGACCCAAGCAGATACAGACTAAAAACTTAGCACCTCAAATTCGGAAAACAGGTTTCAGCATGATAACAGAAAAAACATATTAAAAGTGAAATTTGCTGTGCAACAATCCTGGAGATGTAATGGAAATCTCAGTGGACAACATCCTAGTAACTCTAGGCAGGGAGAAGGATCGGAGATATTCTTGCATGCAAAAGAAATAAAATGCTATAAAATAAAGCACATTCTCAAGAGGATCTCTGGTGTGTAAGGAACTGATTTCCAACCTGGTGCATCAGCTTCTGGGAATTACATCAGATGTTTTCACAGAAAAAAGAGTTTGTTTTGGGAATGTTTTTCTTGTTATGTAAGCAAGCTGGGAATAAGGACTGATTATTTTAGCCAGCAGTAAAAATAGGTAGTGAAGCTCATTGGAAATAGTCTAAGTTTTTCCAAGTGACCAATAACAAGTATAGTATGATCTGTAACTAAACACTTTGGATCATGCCACCTGCTTTCCTCTAACCACTAAAGAAAAAATGAATCCATGTTACAAACTACAGATCCTCTCCTTACAGATGGAGGTGTCACTTAGGCTTGCTTCTAATGCTTTGGCTTAGGAAACATACCCCAAAAAGGCTTTTTGTAAACCAGATTTTATTTCTGGCTTTTTTTAGGGTTTTCATTATTTTCAGAATGCATACAGGAAACACAATCCACAAACGTGGGTTGTAAATGAACACTGACACAGTAATTTCACCTCCTGACTTTTTATTTGCTGAGTTTTTAGAGCAAGGGTGCTACAGTGAAGAAACTGACTTAAAATCAACATACACCACACAATCATAGAGAATAGATGGACCCAATAGAATGGATTGGGTTGGAAGGGCCCTTAAAGATCATCTAGTTCCAGCCCCCTGCATGGGCAGGGATGCCACCCATTAGGTCACATTGCTCAGGGCCCAGTCCAACCTGACCTTGAACACAATCAGCTTCAGCATGTTCATACAGAAGTTTCCACCATTTAAAAGTATTTGCTTCAATTACACCATTCAGTGCAAGAATTTAGTGCAAGCTGTAGAAAGCTCTCCCTCTTTTCTGCTGCCTGTGGAAAATGGAGTGAGCAGCAAAGCTCTCAACTCAGAAACTACTGGGCATAGACACTCATCACTTTTAATATTAAGAGATTGTCAAACCATTTCTTTTATCCCCATCAGCAGTTTCAACCTGCTTTCCCCACAGATCTCACTGTGAACTACCCCCAAATGCCATATGATCCTTCTAAATCACTTCTCTCAGGTGAAGCTCTATTGGCAGCAGCAAGAACTGATCCCAGCTCTGCCACACACTCCCTCCACTCTGGATAAAAGCCTCTCATGTCAGAAAGCCTGTGGTTTTCCTATCTCTCAGGAGTTATGACTGTTATGGGAGTATTTGCACAACAAAGGAGCAAGTTGAAAACAAGCCTCCTCTGAGCGTGTAGAATCCAGCGCCCACCACAGTGGAAAATCAAGAGCGTGATTTTAAGGCATCTTTGTCATGACTCAGTCACAGTTCAGGAAAGGTCTGCACAACATGTGTCACTGGGGTTTTTCTGTTATGGCCTATTCCACAGAAAGAGTTTCACAATTGAATCACCCATCCATTTCTTTAAAATAATTACTAGACTTGCATAAAGAGGTACATTACAGCCTACACTCAGTCTCTGAAACACTTGTTTTTTCACTGGTTTCATGATTGGACTGTATCCAAACACAAAGTGTCATTTTGGATGCTTTGGTTTCCAGAGTGCAAAAGTCAGGTTTCCTCCCCGGAGAGTGCATTGGCTGGCTGTGTTAGCAGCCTGCAGACGGCAAATTCAGGCTCACCTCTCCCAAGACACTCCCGCCCCTCTCAATGCACCTGTCAAAGGTATCATTGACTATTTAAAGACTCCTGAGGTGCTTACTAGCATAGTGGGTTGAGCCACCTAGTGGGTAAGTTAGAAAGAAAGCTGTGAACAAGATGAGCTGGAAAAAAACTGCTCGTGATCCAAAGATGCCTAAATTCATTGTTAACACAAATATAAGCAAGGATAAAGTTCCAGAATCTTTTACCGGGGACCTCACCCAACAGTTATCAAAAGCATTGGGCAAACCAGCACAGGTATGTCCACTTGCTGGAATGTTTTCCTTCTTTAGTCAGCTGTGCCTATACAGTGAGCTGTTTCTGAGTGATAGCCTTGATAAACTAATACACCTAATGACTCACCAGTATTTGCAGACTTCTCTCTGGGAGAATATCAAATAATTATTTGCTGTAACTCAGTTTTGTTGAGGTCTCAAAACACTGAAATATTCAAACTAGCTTTGTGTAGGATGATATTCCTTGCAGCTATCTGTGCAGGTGAAGACACTGGATGTATGTGTGCAGAGGTATCTCTGTGAATACTTCTCAAGGATCTGGTTGACTGAAAAGCAAACCTCACCCTCAACTTCCTTACTGAGTCCTGTTGAATAAGTGCCTGTTATCTGCCACCAAATTGCCTGTAGCCTAGTGGTTAGAGTTGAAGTAAAAAATTATTTATTCAGCTTGCTTGGACATCTGGCAAAAATATCTATCCTGATATTTGTAGTCAAAACACCAGAGTAAAAGCTGTCTGCTGGTTTCATTACCAAACTGGAGGGGTTTTACCTGCCAAAACCTATGCAGTATATTACTGAGGTAAAGTACTGAAATACAGGTATTAAGGGTCTTATAAGGATTTATAAGGCCATTATTTTCTTGATACTGACTGGTCACTAGTCACTGGATCAGTTGCTTACTGAAGATTGTAGAATATGAAAAACCGAAAGAAAGCTTCTCTACAGAGCTACAAACTTCATACCATGAGCTGCACCTCAGTTGCTGCAGCAGCAGTAACTTTAGTGAATTGGCTACAGATCTGTAGCAGCTTGGTTAAACACCCTTCCTGTATATTCACTAGTCCATTCTCAAAATAGTTTTATTTTGCTTCAGGAGTGATGCTTTGAAACTGTAGTAAGAATGAAGTTTTTGGTGCCTACAGAAAAGACTCTGGGGGCTCCTCAGCAAACCTTTCTCTATGCACTGGGACACCCAAACACATGAAATTCTTGTGTAAAACTGATGTATTCTATCCATCTTTAAAAAAGGCCAACATTTTTATCAGGCTAGCAAACAAGTGCTTGCTGTTGCGGGGGCAGGGGGTGTGTCAGATGGTGGTTCTTGCATAACAGCTTCTGAATATAAAGCTAGAGGCCAGGGCTGGGATGCAGCTGGAATAGGTTTGTGCAGCTGTGTGGAAGGGATATGTAACAGGACTTAGAAATATACAGGGAATAACAAAGAGATTTTTCTGAAAAGGACATACAAGCTCTTCGTGACAAAGGAGACAATAGGAAAGGGAGAGTCTCTTAGTTATAACACAGAAAGAAGGAAAGGATTAGGGTGGGCTGGAATGCAGAGCTTTCCTCTCACAGGAAACTGTACCATTTGGGGAAAATACTGATTTTTAATCAAATAGGGGGTTTTTTCCTACTGGAAGAACAGTTTCAAGTATTTTCAAATAATGCTGATTAATGCTTCAACTTGATTTTTCTTTTAATAGTGATAACCTGCTTCCCAGGTAGATGTTAAAGGCATAGATGTACCTACATTTGGCATAAAGTCGAAAGCACATGGTGTCCAGACAGGGAAGAACAGGGCCAAGCAAGTGGTTCCTCAGCAGGATCTCCTTGGCTTATCCTGTACTGCTGTGGTCTGATGCACCTTACACCCAAACAAGCTGCAAATTATGGCCAAGACTAATTACCCAGACAACTCCTGGTACTCAGGCTGGCTTGTTTTACCAAGAAGGTTAATTGCTGCCGAGTTCCAACGATGCACTGCTAATAAACATGGGTAAGAACAGAACAGAAGCCAGATGACTGCCAAAGGAACTGATCCCTAGATTCCCCAGTCTGTGGATCTGACACTGTGTATTAGCAGCAGGGAAAATCACAGGCTGGTCATTAATATTAACATAGATACTTTCTTCTATTTTTCCTGATATCAAGAACAAAAGTAGGATTAGGCTGTGTTATGTTTAACGAGGGGGGATGTTGATTTAGACCTCTGCTGTGTCAGTTCACATTTACCTCAGCAGGGGAGACTGCAGCAGGAGCCAGTGAGGTGCAAAATCTCTCTGGAATGCAATGCGGCAGCAATGCAATTGCACACCCCCTCGCCCCTGACCTTCCCACACAGGCAGGGAGAGCCTGGTGGCTTGGAGGAGGTGCTGGAGATATTACAGGTCACTGAGCTCCAGGAGCACCTGGACTAGGAAGCCTAAATACTGTGGAGTCCTTGTACTGGCTTCAACACAACAGTGAATATCTTGGAGTAGAATGCAAATCTAGACAGTAAGATGAAAACAAATGAAAGCCTTCCACTTGAAAAACATGCACTTATTTTCACTGCAGTTTAGGTACATAAATACCTTCCTGGATTTTCAAAACTTTTCCTAATACAACAAAGAATATAATATCCCTTCTCTTCTTCCAACAGTATCTAGCAATATAGATCTGTCCCGATCAGGGGATGTCCTTCAGTGGCTCCACAAACCCTTGTGCTGTGTCCTTTCTCTACAGCATTGTAAAGATAGGGGAGGAGGAGAACAAGGTCTACTCCAAATTGCTTTGTGACTTGCTGAGCAAACAGCTGAAAATACCTTCTGACAAGTGAGCTCATACAGCAATTTGTCTGACATGACTTTCTACAGATTGTTAAAACTATTCATCCCAGGCTGGTCCTTTGTTGCTCTCTATTAATGTACTGTTTGAGGATGCTAGATGCCAAGTCAATTCAGCAACTCCCCAGCTAAAAAGAAGAAAGGAGCAATTGCATGAGCTGCACTGCCGATGCCCAAAAGCTGCAGAATTCCTTGATGAAAATGATGTAGGTTCAGGCATTGGTACGTTAGTTGCTGCTACCCCTGCTGTTTAACATGTTGCCTGCTGCTTAAATAAAAGTAAAAATGCTTTAAAAAAGGAAACCTTATGACTGAGACCTTCTTGTTATGCTGGGAAGTCCTGCAGTTGAGATTGAGGGTACCTTCTCAAAATACTCTTAACAGAAGCTTTTCTTTCAAAAAAAGTTTAGCCACGTATGAAGAAGAATACTCCATTTTCCTTTGCCCTGTCCATGCTCAAGAGCCAAATTTCAAAAGAACTATCTTCACCTGGTTTCAAGTTATATTTAAATCAATAGATGTGGTTATAAATGTTGCATATGGACCTCTAAAATGAGGAAAGACACGATTGCCTCTTATTTAAAAGGAATGGATTGCAGTCCAGGTCCTCCTTAGGCCTAACACTATAGGGATATCTAGCTGATTAGCAAAAAAAACTTGTCCTGTGAGTCTCCCAGAGCTCAGCATAGGCAGAGGGAGAGAGTGGAAAAAACCACTGCTCACTGTTGTGCCCTCCCCTTTTCATCCATTGAACAATTTGTAGTGACAGTGAAGATTAGAGCACAGCTCAGAACGAGGCAGAGGCACAGCAAGCCATAGTAAGCCATTCCTAGGGACTGAAGTAGTGAATTAATTATGAAAGGAAGATTTGCATTTATTATTTAAGCCCTCAGATAAGATCATTTGCTTCCAAAGTAAAATAAAAGATTGAGTAGAGATGTTTCCAGAAATTCTATGGTTGCGTGTATTGTGAATCTTTTCTGGAAGAGCAAACCCTATAACACTCCTGTTCTGAACTCTATTGTGAACATCCCATTTTGTCCCTACCACAGTTTTGTTTTGCAGCCACAGACTTTATAGACCTACACCTCAACCTACAAAATGCTTTGTTGGGATAACAAATGGAAGCTGCTTTGGTAAAAGGTTCTTCCTTAGTTAGGGAGGCAAAAGAGAATGAAATTGCAGATGTCCCTGTCAGCTAGGGGCTGCCACCCTGGGCCTGGCAGGCCACAGAGCAAGCACACCAGTGGTGATGTTCTCAAGATTTTCTCCATGCACAGGTAGAATTCCCACCCTATCTCCATGCAATAAATCTGGGAGGCAGGCAGGTGAGAGGAATAAGTGGGACTATGCAATGGCAGAGAGCTGAGGATATCAAAGGGAGGAAACTTAATCAGTTCTTAGTCGCTGCTCTTAAGCACTGTTAATCACTAAAAAAGGAAGCGCTCCAGTTCTGGGCATTATAGCCTGTGTCACTCCAAAGCATTCCCATAACACCATCCCTTACTCCTCATTCAGGGCTGCCAGTGTTCACAAGTGTAACGTATGGTCAAACTTTCTATCAGCAGCAATGCATGATTCCTGTGTGTGAAATGTCTGGGTGGAGAGGGCTCCAGGCCTGATCCTCTTTAGCCTTCCTGTGAGTCATTTCGTGCAGCAGAGCAGCGCTGCCGCCGCCGGGGCAGGCAAGAATCAGGGTGGGAAGCCGTGCCCTGGCAGCCTACGTGCATCACATCACACAGCCCAGCATACGGTTCGGCTCTGCTGCCTCTCACCTCCGAATAGACACGCACCAGTTCATTCCTAAGCAAACCAAAACTCACTTCTGCCTTATTCCAGCAGAAAAACATGCTGTGAAAATGGGGATGCTGAGGAGCGGTAGGTACTTTTTCATTTGACTGAAATAGAGAATAATTAATATGGCAGCGAAGCAAACGTTTCTGCTTACACTGAGCTAAAGTTCTGCACACAGTTAAAGCAAAACCGGTAGAAATGCTACTTTACTTTGCAAAAGAAAAAAATCCCGGAGACAGGGCAAGTATCCCTTCTTGCAACTGGCAAGTTACGGTCTATATCCGTCTCTGGCCCTGATCCCGCAGAAGCCTGAAGGAGCACTACAGCGGTAGTATCACATGCGCGGATACCAGGTTATGTATGAGCTGCCCAGAGCGCCCAGACTCCGTTCCAGGAAGGAGCCTGCAACAAACCCTCAAAAAATATTCAGTGGCAGCAACAAAGCCAAGGAATAACGGCGGAGCGGGAGAAAGCGCTGGCTGACAGTCTGCCGCCGGAGGTGTCTGCACGCCACCGCGGTAGCCGCAGACCGGCGAGCCGGCGTGTGTGTGGCCCCGCCCCGCTCCCTCCCCTCCCCGCGGGGCGGGGCTGCTTTACGTCCGGAGCGGCCCCGCGCACTAAAAGCGCCGCCGACGCCTCCGTGCTCCACTGTGCTGGTCCCGCTGCTCGGTTGCGTTTGTATCGTCGGCCCCGCCACCCCCACTGCCGCCACCATGCCCATGTTCGCCATCTACACCAATGTCTGCAAGGACGCCGTGCCCGACAACCTGCTGGGCGACCTCACCCAGCAGCTGGCCAAGGCCACTGGCAAGCCCGCGCAGGTGAGGGCGGGCGGCGGGGCGAACACGTGCGCGGCGGAGGCTCGGCGGGCCCGGCGGGAGGGGGAGGCGCCGGCAGGGCGGCCCCGGGTCATCTCCGCTCCCTCGCCCCCGGGGGGGAGCAGCTGCGGCACAACGGGGCTGCGGCCCCGCTGCTCCGGGTGAAGGAGCTTGTGCCCGTTCCACCCCGCGGCGCCGAGTCTCCCGCTGCGCGGCCCCTGTCTGGAGCAGCAGCCGGGCCTGCAGGAGCGCGGCGCACACGTAGCTGGGATGTGCTGCGCCTGTGCTGGCGGTCGGGATGCGAGCAGCGGAGCTGCGCAGTGGCACGGACCCACCAGGACAGGGGCTCGGACAGACCGAGTGCTCCGGGCAGCTCCCGGCGGTTCAGCCATCCCACGCAGCCCCTCTAGGGCCGGGCCGCAGCAGCCCCAGGAGCCGGAGCACGATAAGGCCGAATCGCTCAGGCTCTCCGGCAGGCCCGGCGTCTCTGTCTATGATTTGGGGATGTGAGCTGTGGCACGCAGACACAGATTTCGGCCCTTTATCTCGCTCCGCCCCATGCGGCGGCAGGGCTTTGGAAGGGCAGGAGCGCCCGTTTGGCCCGCGGCTTTGTGCACACACAACCGCGTTTTAAAGATCCAAAGATGGGATCGAGGGTCCCCGCAGCCCCCGGGCCATGCCCCCGCTGGGGGCTGCAGCGCCTGAGCCTCGCCTGGGCCTCGGAAGTGCGCAGAGGGGGCAGCACTGAAGAGCTGCCTAACCCCAATACAACTGCTCTGATTAGAGTTGGTACCTAAAGCAAATTTGCGTCAAGAGAGGGCAGGTCAGATAGCTTATAACTGAGTGTTTCCCTCCCGCAGTACATAGCTGTGCACATCATACCTGACCAGATGATGTCCTTCGGGGGCTCCACCGATCCCTGCGCGCTCTGCAGCCTCTACAGCATCGGCAAAATAGGAGGGCAGCAGAACAAGACTTATACCAAGATGCTGTGTGATCTGATCTCGAAGCACTTGCATGTATCTGCAGACAGGTAAGGCTGGGACACAGTTTAACCATATTTGTCTGGCTTTCTGAAACGGCTTTGAAAAGTTTACTTAAAAATACAAAAAGCCAGGAGTAAGTCCATGTGTTTTGGAAAATACCGAGTGATCGGTTGCAGCACTTTCACATCCACTTAAGAGTTTGGTCCCTGCCTCTTTGCCTGGAGAGTCCTGTGTCCAATGGCTTTCTGCTCTGAGAGTAGGGAGAAACACCAGACCGCTGAAGTTGCCCATTGTGTCTTTTGCCTCTGAGGTGTGATGTCTTGTCCTCTGGTGAAGCAAGGCTGAAAGCACAAGGGAGGAGCAGTAACAGGCTGGAGCTGAGAGACAAAAGTAGGAGCCAGCAAGCTGTGAACAGCTCCCTTGCGGGCTGCGGAACCTCAGGAGGTCTGTGTGCAGCCATGAAGGATGGGAAGAACCTGCTGCCATGAGGGTTGGAAGGGAGATGTGCAGAGCTAGCCCTGAGGGCCTGCTGCCAGTCTGTGTTACACGTGTGAGGGACTGCAGTGCTCAAAAACAAAAGGGGTTGATCTCCGGAAATTCTTGACAGGCTGCTAAACAAAAGCTGTCTGATGTCTGGACAGTCCCGACTGCAGAAGAATTTGTATTAAAAAAAAAAAAAAGAGAAAAAGTACAATTTTGAGGACTGAGAAATACTGACTGGAGGCTCCACCATCTTTTTGGTAAAGATGAAGGTTGATGTTTTTTCAAGCAGAAGAAAGGGAAGCACTGTCCCCTCTTATGTTGTCCTGTCTCACTCATGACTTACATAAATGAGTTAATAAAGTCGCTGTTATTTCCTCCTGTACCTCTTCTGCAGGGTTTACATCAATTACTTCGACATGAACGCTGCCAACGTGGGCTGGAATGGCTCCACCTTTGCATAGAGCTCTCCCGTCTGTCCGAAGAGGCTGTTCCTGGACCTCCCCTCACCCTGCCCTGTAGCAGAGACCACAGCACAAATGGCCGCGTGTTGCACTTTGTGCGCTCTCACAGATTGATGACTCCTTGCTAGTGTGTTTAAATACTGCTGCTTCAACATTCCTCTGTTTTCTCTGTGTAGAAAACAAATAAAGATTTAGAAGTAAGCTGTGTGGTGTGGGTTTTGGCAGGTTGGGGATGGAGTTGGGCAATTGCTAGCATGCCTGTTTCACTCTGATTCTAAAGCAAACAAAAGGACTGGTTTTGGGTTTGTCCGTGTTTCTTAGACACAGTATTTCATGCTATGGTGGTGGTGCCTGGGGCTGGTTCCTGACAGCACCCTGGTGATTTTTACCTTGCTGTGTCCCAGAGGCTGTAGGTGTTCAGGGCTCCTTGTTGCTCTGTGTTTGGTTTTGGACTGTGCCTGCTTTTGCCACAGTGGAAGCAGTCCTAGAACCAGCCCCGTGCCTGCTGCTTCAGGGCAGCTTTCCTCTGAGGATGTGCCACCTCTGTGTGGCCAAACAAGCGAGGAAGGAGTGCTTTTGCTCCCTGAGGTGAAATGCTGTTACCCACATTGCTTTCACCACCTGCTCCGGGGAGCAGGGATGGCCCTCAGTGCTGTGGAAGTTCTGCAGGGACCTGCAGCGCTGTGAGAAGCTTCAGTGTGCTCTGCCAGCCTGTCCCGCGCTGGCGCTGTGCTCTCTCCGCCCCGTCCCGCTCCGCGGCTCCCCGGCGCTGAGCGCTCCCGTCCCTCCCCTCAGCGCTTTCCCGCCCTCCCCTCAGGGTCCCCGGATGGCGCGCGGCACCGCCCCTCCCTTCCACCCCCCGCCGGCAGGGGGCGCGCGCCTGCCCCGCGCCGTCTGGGGCCTTCCGCCGCGCGCGGCGCGCTGACGCGATCTCGGTGCGCCCGGGCGGCGCGGCGTGGCCATGGCGCTGTTCTGCATCAACAGGTACCGCGGCCCCGGCCGCTCTCCCGCTCCTTGCTGCTGTTCCGCTCCCGGGCCCAGTCCCTGCCTTGCCTTTCCCTTCCCTTCCCCGACCCTGCGCCGGGCGCTGTCCCCACCCTGTGCTCGGGGTGTCTGTCCGGAGGTGCGGGCGGGCGGCTCGTACCTGAGGAGGTTTGTCTGGGCTGTCTCAGGTACGGCGGGGAGGACGAGCAGGAGGAGGAGGCTGAGGCGGAGGACCGGGCGCGGGTGCTGCTGGAGCGGCTGCAGCAGCAGGCGAGGGCCCGGCAGCTGCAGAAGCAGCGAGAGGCGCAGCCCCAGGGAAGGGAAGGCCGTGGGGGCACGGGGCTGAGCGCCGGGGGTGAGCCCGGCGAAGGAAAAGGAAAGAGGAGGAAGGAAAGTGAAGAGCAGCCCGGTGCGCAAAGGCAGAAGAAGCTAAAGACAAAGCATCAGCCCCGCAGCTCTTCGGAAGAAAGAGAAGGTAGTGAGGAGGCAGTAGATGGCAGTAGCCGCACAAAGAAGAAGAAAGAAAATAGAAGAAAATCGAAAGTGCAGCGAGAGAGGACTGAAGCAGGTAAGGATAAACTGAGGCAGTAGGATTTCAGTTCATTGTGGTTTCAGTTTATTGTGGTTCATTGACAGTTTCCACAGAAAAGTGGACACGAGTTGCTCTTTGAGTACCTTGTCCGGTTTACCTGATTTTGTTTTCATTTCTTTAATCTGTTCCCAAGTTCTTTTTTTTTGGGGGAAGCCCCATATTGCAAACTTTGAGCATCAGTTTAGTGTTAGGGAAGGAGGGAAGCATGTCACATCACCTCAGTCCATCACCTCCATACGAACAAAGAAATGTTTGACTTTCACACTTGGATTTAGGACAAAAGAGCCTGCAAGTTGTTGCCTAAGTCCCGTGTTGTAATGTTGCCTACATCCCTTTTCTGTGGCATGTTCTGACCTGTAGCTTTGTATTGCTGTTATCCAAATTCCAGATTCTGAAGAAGATATCAAACAACAGGAGAACAGAAACAACTTTAAAAAAAAGTCTAATAAAAGGAAGAAGACAGATGAGGCAACAGAAGGAGATGAAACAGGGAAGAAAGAGAACAGTGAAAAAGCTGAAGGAAATCAAAGTACAAAGGAGGAGCTGCCCTTAGCAGCCTCAGGGGAAGAGGCAAATTGTCCACCCTCCAGTATGATGATTCTTGGAGACTACGATGCAAAGCCAGTGCAGAAGGTTACCTGCTTAACTGAATTTTGATGATGGTTAGGAAAAAACATACTTTTTACAAGTTTGTCTTACATGTGGCATTGCCATGTTCTCCTTTCCCTCACCTCAGGTTCAGCCCTTCTTACCACAGTGGCTTGCTCAACCCAAACGAGTGCAGAAACGCATCAAAGATAATCTCTGTCCAATTGGAGATGTCCCAGGAATCCACCCCCGGCTCTTGAAAAAGCTGCAAATGAATGGAATAGAGTCCTTTTTTCCAGGTACCTTAATAGTGCTTTTGTTCCTTTCTTAAGGGGCTTAAAGAGTTCCTGCAGCCTGGTGCTGTATATTTTATGTAGTCAGTGAAGTAAAATATAGGGCAAAATTTAATGTGTGAAAGTGATTGTACCAGATTTAACCCTTTTTTCTCAAAGCTTTTTGTCTAGGCTGAGTAAAAGTCTGTTATCTACTCATAAATACAGCTCAAAGTAATGGCTCAGATCTGCCCAAAGAGGGAATTCTTAATTGTGTCCTCACATTTTTCCTCCTTGTGCCAAGCATGTGTTCTAGCTCCTTACATTCCATCATCTCTGCTGCTGATCAGAGCTTTCTGGGAACTCATTCAGCTCATTAAAGCACCAGAAAAACATCCAAACAAAAATAAATCTTGTTTGTTTTCCATTATTTTACCAGTTTTGCAAACAAGTACAATAAACACCAGCTCTTAAATAAGTAGAAGGGACAGCTGAGCCTGGAGGTTAGGCTGTGTCAGAGGCCCGTCAGGGTTATGTTGGGAAGCACATTTTCTCATTTAAAAGATGCTTTTATATAACATTTTCAGGGTATGAGTGAGTTCATTAACCATATAGCTTGTGTTTGTTTCTGGTTTTGCTCAGTCCAGGCAGAGGTGATTCCTGCCATTCTCCAGAGTGCCTCCAACGGGTATCTGATGGGGCGGGGAGGATACCGTCCCAAGGACATCTGTGTCTCAGCACCCACAGGCAGTGGGAAAACCCTGTCCTTTGTCATACCCATTGTACAGGTGAGTTAACCCCCAGGGATCTATCTGTAGGGGATGCTGGGTTTGCTTTTGTTCAAGCAAAACCTGAACTTAAAACTAGGTCAAAAAACCAAGGAATTTGTGGACATAAGGCAGCAGATTTTCGGCTCAAAGCTGCCTGAGGGAGCTTCTTGTCAGCATCCCACTCCTTTTCTCAGACAGCAGGCTCAGCATAAGGAGTTGGGAGGGTAGAGGGAGAAAAATGGAAACAAAACTGTGAGAATGTGTCAAGCCCTTCTCACTAAGTTAGGTACAAGAACCCCATTCTTCTGCTTCCAGGGACTCATTTGGCCTTTGTTTTGACAGGTTCTGTTAGACCGAGTGGTTTGCCACGTACGAGCTCTGGTTGTTCTGCCCACCAAAGAACTGGCACAGCAGGTATGTGGCTCTTCACCAGCGCTGAGCAGAGCTGGGCTGAGGGACAGGCTGCTGCAGCCAGTACTTTGATGAAGACCTGCTAGTGGGTTTGACGTTGTTCATGTAATGGAAAGTGTTTGCTGCAGCTGATTCTGTGGCAGCTGACAAAGCCCATCTTTTTGCAGGTGAGTAAAGTGTTCAACATTTACACTGACGGGACAGGTCTGAAGGTCGTTTCAATTACTGGCCAGAAATCTTTTGCAAAGGAGCAGGAGATGCTTGTCCAGAAAAAGTAGGTTAAAAGGTATTTTGATAAGATTTATAGAGACTGCAAGCTAATAATGTCATTAAGCAGGGGTCAAAATACAGACTATTGCAGCACGCCATCATGCTGTCATGATTTTGGATAATGGATAATGGATAATGGATAATGGCTGGACTCTGGTGGTTCTGTCTTTGTCATAGTGCCTGTTACTACCCCTTTTTTGTGATTGTAATGCTTTACTAGACTTTTGGGATTTTTCACCAGAAAATATTCAGAATGCACATGTTTACACTGTGCCCACAGGTACAAATGACTCTGTGGGATTTTGTTCCAATTAAGCTTTTTTTAAAGAGCAATGAAGAATGTTTAAAAAGTAGTACAGTGGAGACTGGTGTTTGGTGTCCATCACTGCCCCTGCATGCTGTCCAGTGTCAAGTTCATACGTGAATTTTGCTATTTCTCAGTTAATTGAGTGGTAGGAAAACCTTGTCTGCTCCTTAAGGTCTCTGCTGCAGGCTTTATGTGAAGACAGAGACTTACTGATGGGTTGCTTGTCCTTTCAGAGTGACAGGCTACTGCAGCCTGGCTGACATTGTCGTGGCCACACCAGGGAGGCTCACGGATCACATTAACCAGACCCCGGGCTTCAGCCTGACACAGCTTCGCTTCCTGGTGAGTCACCTCCACAGGTCTCCCATCTGAGGCAGTGTCTGCTACAGCAGTAATTCCTGCTTTCTTCTTGTGTGGAACATAAATACGTCTCTGTTGGAACTGTTGTGTGGGCCTGTCTACGCTCCAGGTTGTGGAGGCAGCAGTCACAAGATGAGATGTTTTATTCCAACTCGTGACAGCCAAGCATCCACCCACTTCCCCTTCTCTCTTAGGCTCTTGCAAACTCGGAGTAAGGATGGGCAAAGAAAGAATTCTGTTGACTAGAAGCTTCCATTATCTCACATTCTGGCTCACTGGTTACAGATACAAAGGAATAGAAAAGCTCCCAGTATTTAACAAGTGGTGGTTTTCATCCTTGTGAATTCAGATCATAGATGAAGCTGACCGTATGATCGATGACATGCACCAGAACTGTCTGAACCAAATTGTCAAAGCTGCATTCCAAGTAGAAAATTACTCTGGCTCCAACATGCTTTTTCAGAGGACCAAACCAGGGCCTATAACAGCAGCCAGGTAAGTTGCAGAGTGCATTTCTTTGAGCTGATGGTATGGACACCAGCACTTGGATGTCACTGCCCTGCTCCACAGTACTCTCTACTACATGGACTCTCAAAGCTTGATTTGTCTGAGAAATGTCTACTAAACTAAGGCAGTGAACAGCTGATTCCAGAGGATGTCTTTCAGACTAAGTGTTGTATTCTCCACGCTTTCCTTATTTAGGCTAAAGGAGCATCCAAAAAATGCACAAATATTCCAGATCTGTGATCCATTTGCACAGTAACTGTAGTAATGCCCTCTGGCAAAGCTGAGTAATGGATTTGGAGGAAAACTCTTGTAATTAATTATCTGCAGCTGCTGTTTTTGTACAGCAGTGGTAGAGATGTGTCAGAAACTGAGATGAGTGGCCAAGGAAGGACGTGACCAGAATGAGGACATGGGTAGCCAGGGTGCAGGGACTTGTGCAGGAGTAATGGATTGGGGTTGTACACTTGATTGAGAATGCTGATCAATTCTGTCTGTGAGCTCCACCATAAAAACAAGGGTGGAAAAGAACCTGTAGGAAAGGCCCAGGGCGGGAAAAGAGCATCAAAGAGCATTCATTGCTTCCCTCATGTCATCTGAAGGCACCTGTGGTGGAATTCCTTTGCCCCATCCTTAAAGCCCAGTTTCCATGTGCTGTTTCTTTCAGCTCCTGCACTCCTCAGATACCATTACAAAAACTGCTGTTTTCAGCCACGCTGACCCAGGACCCAGAGAAATTGCAGCAGCTGGATTTATTCCAGCCTCGCCTTTTCACATCTGTGTATTCCGAGAAGAATGGAGATGGAACAGAAACCGAACAAGATGCTAATAATAAATACACGCTCCCTGAGGGGCTATCGGTATGATGTTAGTTCTTTTGAATAAGTTATATTTGAAGATTTAATTCTGGACTATCTAGTTGTGGTTTTTCCCTAAAACGTGTGTCTTCCCTATGTTTCCTGCAAAAGTGGCTTTGGGAGTATTTATAACCCAGAGAGCTCTACCTTTGCACATCTTTTTTCTCATTACTTAATGTTCATTTGGTTAAGACTGGATTTTTTTTTTAATTAATCTCTCTTCATGTGGGATTAAGTTTATCAGCAACAGGAGGTGGAAGTATGAAGTAATAATAATATAGTAGCACTTACCAATTGTCCATATGTCTATGTGCATTTCAAGGCATGCATGTACAGGCCAGCTTGTAGACTGGAAGGCAGTGCATGTTGTTACTTGCCATGGAGAAGTAAGAGCATTAGAACATCTCGGGTCTCCTGTCTCCACTTGTGTTGGAGCCTGCCAGCCTGTGTGACTAAGTGTGACTTATTCTAAAGGGGGTGGCATTATGGGCTCTGGTTTTGCTGCTGTTACTCAGCTGTAAAACATCCAAGCCTGCGTAGGTCATGGACACATAGTGAGTTTCAGGGAAGATAGTCTTGGCAAGAATTAATTTTGCTCTCTGAACTCCTTCCCTGTTGACTGCAGCAATGTTATGTGCCTTGTGACCTGAATTCCAAGCCTTTGCTCCTCCTGTATTTCATGCTGAAAATGAAATTCACCCGCGTGTTGTGCTTTACCAACTCCAGGGAAGCCTCTCACAGGTAAACACTGATGAGATCACTATCGTAGGTATCTGTCAAGTGATATTACAGAGCTAAGGAGGTGACTGTTTCTCTCCTGTTTACCTGCAGGTTGTTCCTGCTGGTTCAAGCCTTTGGTGGAGTGACAGTGGCTGAGTTTTCTTCTCGGTTAGCTCCAAATGAGAGACAGAGAACCATGAAGGAGTTTGAGCAAGGAAAAATACAACTGTGAGCATCTTAAATGGGTTTCCTGTATATTTTCCAGCATAGGCTGTTGGCAGTGTAAAAAGCTGAACCGAACCAAGGGACCCAATTACATGGGGTCTTCTGAAACAGAGCATGCAGGAGTCTATTGCAGAATGGGTGTGAGACTTGGACTTCTGACTTTGAATTGTTTACCCTGCATGTAACTCAGCCTATTCTAATCTAGCTGCAATCTGAATTTCTATGTGTTGTTTTATAACAAGCAATAAATGTAAATGTTCATTCATGGAGTTGCCCAAAACACACAGGTTTTGGGCAAATACAGACTTTAATGTTTGTGCTAGGCATCTGGTACTTGTTGGGAGGAAATGGATGTTGGTGCTAAAACTGTATGTAGTGTCAGAGCTTCCTACCAAAGCAATCCCTGCTCAGACTGGCATACAGGTGTTTGATTTGCCTATCCACAGATTCCACAGGGTTTGATTTGCATTATGGTTTTTGTAGCTATATGAGATTGTATCTGTGGAATGTCTCAGAGGAAAAGGTAAATACCTACTTTCTGGATGTTCTTTTTATCCAAACCTGGTGTATAAATTCCTCCTTGACTACTGGAATTTCTCACCTCATTATCTGTGTTCCATGCCTTTATGGAATGGTCAGATACCTTAGAGGTTTGTAACCTCCATTATGCTGGGAGCTGTCTGGCATGCTTGGAGAACCTGGAAGCACCCAGTGCTTCTCATGGAGGCAGCACTTCTCATGCCCAGCAGAGCGTTTCAGGCCTGTAGTGATTTTTGGAGGTCTGTGGACAACTAATAATGCCAGTGGCAATAAGGAGTGACTTGCAGTGCTGCTGCCAGGCTTAGAGGGAAAGGCTGATTGTCCAGTTTGAGCAGAGATTGGCAAGAGTTGTGCTGTGTTCACCTGTGTTTCACTTGTGTGTGTAGTGCCTGAGATGTTACCTGAAAATGACTATATCTACATTTCCAACCAGGTTAATCAGCACAGATGCCACTGCCCGAGGGATTGATGTTAAAGGAGTGAATTATGTGATCAACTATGATGCACCACAGTTCATCAGGACATACATTCACCGGTAAGACAACAGGAACAAAAGGAAGATGTCTGAACTTGGTTTGCTTTGAAATATTTAGCAAAGGTGACATGCACTTAAAAGGGCTTTTAGCTATTCTTTTTACTTTAATATGCAAATAGCTTTCTAACAAAAATTAAGTCCATAGCATTGCTTGGAATCTGACTTTATTAAATCTGGAGAATTTCAGCATCAGATTCTGGGAGTTGATAATGGCAGCACTATGGAGCTAAACTGACTTGAATTTACTTTCTGTGTTTTCAGGGTTGGAAGAACAGCTCGTGCAGGAGAAGCAGGCATTGCTTTCAGCTTGGTCCTTAGAATTCAGGTATGTCTTTGGCATGGGATTAATTTGCTAAGGATGCATGCAGGGGCATAAGGAACATAAAGTTCATACTACTTCCAACTTTTTCCAGTCAACTGAGCTTTGTGCTTGGAAACATCAATTATTTCCTGACTAAGCAGCATGTTCCAAAATGTGCTCATTTTCTAGCTGATAGGCAGTGGGGTGTCTCACCTCCTGTGTCTGATTTGTTGTGCAGGAGCGACGGTTTCTGCGGATGTTGAGGGATGCTGGCATCCAAGATATAAAGAAACACCCAGTGAAGGGCAACTCATTGAAGCCATTGGTGGAGCAATATGAGGGAGCTCTGTGTAAGCTCCAGAAGACAGTCAAGGTAATTGAAATGGGGAAGAAAATAAAAAAATCAAACTACAGCTTGCACAGTTTATTGCAATTCATGCTTAGAACAAGTATTAGTGTCCAGATTCCTTTCCTTTGTCTGAGACAATACCATGTCAGTGTAAAGGCAGCAGTTGTAGGTACATCATTATGGAATACTCAGAAAGGGTGGGAAAAGGAGGAAGAGGTTTTCTGTTGAAGTTGGGCAGCATTCCTGGAGGGATTTAAAAGGCATGTCGATGCAGCACTTGGGGACATGGTTTAGAGGTAGGTGTGGCAGTGGCAGGTAAATGGTTGGTCTTAAGGGTCTTTTTCAACCAAAACAATTCTGATTTTTGGTGGGTTTTTTCTATTCTGCCCTTCTCTTTACCTCTGTAGCTGGGATTTTGACAGCTACCCAGAAGACTGCAAGCAAAATGCAGAGATTAAACCTTTTGTCATTACAGAGTTTAAGACTGTAATGTACAGCTATGCTGACTAGAAGTTGGGTATCCCAAGCCAGGAAAGAATTATCCGCAGACCCTTCTTTTATACCAGTAGGGAAGTTGAGAGCTTTGAGACAAAAGCAGGGTAGAATTTACCTTGCCAGATGGGTGGACTAGGGATCCTTAACAAACTTTGTGCTGCAAGAGTTGATCAAGTGTTCTGCTCTGTAAATTGAGAACTCCTCATAAATACCTGTCCTTAAAAAATGATGATTTTGAGTTACAGTCTAGGCATGTTTGAGAACTGGGGCAGAAAGGATTAGTAAGTTGTCCTGTTCCTACCCCAAGTCCCCTCTGTGTGACTGACACGGGCATTTTCAATCAACTTCTCTAATTTTGAACAGAATGAGCGAGCACAGAAACGAGCCTGAACAAATGGAAGCTGAGATGGCTGATGTGGCACTGAAGCTGCTGAGTGGGACAGGACATGGACTGCTCCCCAGCACAGCAACGCTGAGTCGTGGTCCCTGAGTGGTTGGCTCCTCAACCTTATCATATCTGAAGTCAGCTATTATAGGCCTCGTTCCTCTTTCAAGGACATGGTGAACAGAGTTCAATTACTGGTTTAAAAAAAAAAAAAAGAT
The DNA here is from genome assembly GCA_024500445.1 of Entomyzon cyanotis. Taxonomy (NCBI): domain Eukaryota; kingdom Metazoa; phylum Chordata; class Aves; order Passeriformes; family Meliphagidae; genus Entomyzon; species Entomyzon cyanotis. The sequence continues at coordinate 8,582,153 of JAKEPQ010000852.1, forward strand.
AAATTTTGAGATACAGGTTGTCTTGAGCAGGACTTTGCATTGTATCCTGCTGGCATATGTAGAACTACCAGCAGCTCTTGAGCATGGCCTGATGGAACTGCTGTCCTCCAACGATGAGGGCTGGGCCCTCACTTCTGCACTGGGACAATGGTTCTGTCTGTGTCTGCAAATGCATAAACACCTGTGCAGTGCCTGTAACAGAAGCATGTTTGAAGAGCTGCTCTAGGTTGCAGTGAATCCAACTTTTAAATAAATATATATATTTTTAAACTGTCTAATAAAGATTCCTGGGCTCAGGAATTGGACTTGACAATCCTTGTGGGTCACTTCCAACTTGGGATATTTTATGATTAGGGATGGAGATACTGTTAAAGGGATTTTTCACTGTTACAGTCCTGTGCCTTGTCCTTTTCTTGCCTATGTTGTTTCCCTCCAATGTTCTGTACCAGAGGTAAAAGTAGGTATTATTGTTAGGTTGGTGTTAATGCAAACTGAAATGTCTGATGTCTAATATGAATGTCCTGGAGCCAGCTAGTGTCAGTGCAAGCTGTAAGTCTGTATTTGACACATACCATGGTATTTTTAGCTGCCCTGGCAGAGGGCTTAGACCTGCCATGTAGCTGCGGCGTGCAACTACTCTCCAAGGGTTGCTTTTCCTTGAGCAGGAATGGCTCCAGCTCTGACTTATTGTTTTACAAAGTATTAGCAATGCATTATTGAAAGCTGGGAATCTTGAAGGAATGGGTTTTGGGAAAGGTGGTTGAATTTTTTGAACACAGGAGCAACGTGGGGTTGTTTCATAGCAGTGAAGCAGTGTGTGTTTTCCTGCTGTGACTGCTTGCCCTCCAGTTGTTTTTCCATAGCACGGGTGTCTGGGCTGGTGCTGGAGTCACAGCAATGGAAAGTCCCCTTGTGCAGGAGCTGTGAGCTCCCACAGGCAACACCAGGATCTGCCTCGAAGCACCCACGTCCCTTGAGCCCGGCTGTGGCTTCTTTATCATTAAGCGATTAAGGGCGGTTATTGGAACAAGCCAGAGATCAGATGTGAGGCGGCAGAGCCCAGCTGCAACTTTGCCCCGCAAGTGCCATCACCCATGCCCTGTGAGCCACTGGAAGCGACCCTGCTCCGAGCGGCGGCACCGCCCTGTTGGCGTAGACGAGGCCCCGGCGCTGTCGCCCCGCCCCGGCTGGGGCGGGCCGGTGTTGGCGGGACCGGGCGGGATACGGGACGGAACGGGACCAGGCGACGGCGGCAGCAGCGACAGCAGCAGCCGCAGCGACAGGATGGTGGTGGAGCTGTACCTGGACCTGCTCTCGCAGCCCTGCCGGGCGCTCTACATCTTCGCCCGGAGCAACAACATCCCGTTCGAGTTCAAGCGGGTGGAGCTGCGGAAGGGTGAGCAGGGCCAGGGGGCGGCGGGGGAACCCCTGTGCGCCAGGCTGCCTCAGCCCCTGGGTTTGCGGGTGCCCCGCTGCTCCCCGCGCCGGCGCCCGGCTCCCTTCGCACTCCCGGGTGGCGAATTCCAGCCCGCGGGTGGAAACAGGTTTCTCACTGTCCCTAACAGTGTGAGATGCTGAGAGAGAGTGGGGTGGCCCTCCTGCTGCAGAGGGTTCCTGGTGCCTACAAAAAAAATACCTAATTCTCCAATGCAACCCTGTTTTTTAAGTAGTGATTTGAGTGCCTGTGCTCCTCTGCAGCAAACAGGACTCTGCAAAGGCATGCGATATCTTTGAAATCGGCCCCACCCCAGCAGAAAATGGGTCTCTGAAAAAAGAGACGCTTTTCTGAGAAGTGCTCAGGATGTGCCAGGTCTGAGGCCATTCCCCATTTAGATGGGAAACAACTACAGACGGGACATTCATGTATGGGCGCAGACAGCCGAGTTTTGTGTGGTTCTTGTTTGCTAATTCAACTTTGTGCTCTGGTAAGCAGCAGCAATTGCTGCAGAGCAGCTCTCCTTCTCTTGGCAGAGGTTACCACCCCCTTGGGAGGCTCCTCAGGCACTAGCTTGCTGAGCTGTCCCATGAGCAGGTAGGGCACGGCAGGGGTAGGGCTGCACCTCTGGGGGCTCCATTGGGTCAAGTGGTTTGTGGTCAGGTTATTTTGAGAGGGTTGAGGACCAGCTTGTGAAGGCTGTGGAGCGAGACAGTGCAGCTGCCAGCAATCTGAACACTCAGAAATGAAGAAGGGAGGTGATTTAGTTGGGTTAAAACCAACTGATATCTGGTAGGAGCCTGTCCAAGGGGTATTGTGTGTTTTCACCAAAGGATGCCCAAAGATCTGTATCTTCTTTCTTTGTAACTGAAGCTGGTAAAAGTTATCCTTCAACCTTTCCAGAGAGCTGCTGGTAATGTATTGGGCATAAAAAAACCTCAGTAAGTAATGCTTAAAAACAATGAAAGATGAGAAGGCTCCTGGGGCTGAAATTTATAAATGAACAAAAGGGGCTCCAACCTGCTGCAAACCTCAGGCCTGTTGTGGTTGAGTCTTTGGGTGTTCCGCTGCTCACCTTAGCTGTGCATTGGTTGTACCTTACTGTGGCTTTCCTCCCACTTGTCTTGTAGCAAAAATTTTTGCAATTGTTTGTAGCTGAGGGCTGGCTCAGCTTGAGTCCTTCCCCTTCTTTCCCAATAAATTAAGGGTTGTGGTGAGATACTGGAACAAAGGTGAGGAGACTGGCAGGCAAGGAATGAGAGTATGAAACAACTGAAATACAGGTATAGGGATAGTGAGAGGAAGGAAAATGAATTAAATCACAGTTTCCCAGTGCTCTATGCCCCTTGGCAACAGTGCCTGCTTTTGGCCTGTGAATATAAGATGGGTGATTTGGCCTATGGGAATGCTAAAGGTGCATCCCATCCTATTCCTGCAGTGCCTGCACCTCCCCTGCCATGGGGAAGTGCCCCAGGTGCCTGCACTGGGTACCACAGTGGGGGATGTCTCACTGCACTGGTACCTGTCACCGCACAGTGTATAAGGACAAGACGAAGGAACTGATATTCAGAATTGAGCTGGCAGGTTAAATGTGATGCCCCAGAAAAGCTCTTGTGCACCCAGTAGGGGAGGTGTCAGTGGAAGAGGTAGAGAATGGATAGGAATCACATGACATCCAAAGGACACCTGAGGACCTGGAATCTGCACATCATCTTTTTGAAAGGGGTAGGAGAGTTGGGCTGTGAGCCAAGTGACAGGGGGATAGTCACAAACCAGGTCTGCCAAGTACTAGAAAAGCTAAAATTCCTTCCAGAGCATCTCCTCTGGCACACAGATTCTCAGATGACTCACGTAACAGGACGTGGCACAAGGTTAGTTACACATTAGAGAGGCTTGAATAAACAGGCAGCCACATGTGACTGAAGCGAGTGGCTGGAAAAGGCTGTCACAAACAAATCACATAAAACAAGGCTTCTGGGACTGGTTTCAGACATGATGGAAGACACTGAGACTTCAGATGAACAAAATGCCTTCTGTCAGGCTCACTCTGCCTACCTTTCGGAGAGGACCTATAAGATAGCTTAAAAGCAACCTCAAACCCCTATTTGCTCTGACAAAAGATATGCAAAATGCACAGGAGCTAATCGAAAGACCTGTAATGAAGTACCCATGGCTTTATATGGAATGACAGAAATTTATTTCTATCTGTGGACTTCAAAAAGAGACTTGAATATAAATTACAATATCTTCCAGAAAAAAAGAAACTTATCTGCTTTCTCACTGTCCTTGTTATTCGTGTTTCTGATAGTAACATCCCTTTCTTCCAAGATGCTCTGTGCTCCCTCTGGCTTTGTACAGGTACCTCCAGGCACAAACTTGGAGTGGATAGAGTCCCAAGGTGACAAGTGCTGTTGGTATGAAAGGACTCCTAACCATCCTGCCCTTGGTCAAGAGGTGGGTCTGGTATGTAGGCAATAAGCTGATACCACAGGGCAACCCCCCCTACTCACCCTGCAGCACTTATGCATTGGTTATAAACTTGATACAAGACTGTATTTGTACAATCCAAAACAAGAACTTGAAGCTAGATGGTCCCCACAAACTCCTCAGGTGTTTACAAACAGGTCCTGAGTATCCCTGCCAACTAAAACTTCCCATTTCCCTCCTCAGGGCAGCACAAGACAGAGGAGTTCCGGAAGGTGAATGTCCTGATGAAGGTGCCTGCACTAAGGGATGGTTCTTTCACCTTAGCAGAAAGGTAAGACTCAAATAAGCTCAATGCCCTACTGTAGTATTGTTTATCCCAATGCCTGGATTCTGCCAATGCACTGCTGAGAATCCAGCCCAGGCAATTTTTTGTCTCCTTCATATCCTGTGCTCCACTTGTACATTCTCTTGCGTTTCAAGAGAAGCTATCTTATGTAAAGAACTTGAACAGCATTAATAGTACAAAAAGCTGCTGCTTGGAGCTTCTTTGCATGTAGGCAGTGTTTCTGAGCTTAAATAGCTGTCCACATGTCCTTCCTCTCTCTGCCTGCAGCTGGAGGCTGTAGGTCAGTGCAGGAAATCTGACATAAAGCACCTGCTGCTGGGTGGCCAGGCAACATGGCTCAGATTTGGTATTATGCAGCTTCTCTTAGCTCAAAAATGTTGATGGGGTAACTGTACCAGTGGACCACGCCTGTCTTGCTGGGCAATTATCTCATGTCAGATAATTGCTATCCACAAGCCAGCTGAGCCAGTGCTGCACTCCTGTGCTGTGCCTTGCTGTGCTGTGCCTCGCTGCACTTCTACTTGACTTGCATCAGGTTTGAGTTGCTGCTTGTCCAGCAGTGCAAAATTTGGGGGGAAAAGAAAGATGAGGTGCTTTAATCTCAGCTGAGCAGCTCACTGGACTGTCATTCTTCCTGGGCAGCATTGCAATCCTCCTGTACCTGGTCCACAAGTTCAAGACTCCTGACCACTGGTACCCATCTGACCTGCAGAAAAGGGCTAGGGTTGATGAGTACCTGTCCTGGCAGCATGCCAACATCCGTGCAAAGGGGAGCAAGTTGTTCTTAAGCAAGGTAAAACCATTATATATATATATATATATGAAAAATTAAGTGCTAAGAACTGTGAGTGAAATGGCCTGCCTGTGTGCAGGGCCTTTCTAAACAAATGTACAAACCAGGTGACAGCTGGGAACAAAATTGATTTGGCTGCTGAACCGAGGCTAACTGAAGTGGCCTGGATCCTTCATGCTGCAGCCAAAGGTCCAGAGCAAATGCATCCTGGGTGCGCAGCTCTCACCAGAGCTCATTGCTGGCTGCCTGGCTTCATGGAAAGAAACAACCTCCCTCTGGTAAACAAAATGCAATTGCCAGCAGATGATAGTCTTCCCTTGGGAGGAGACTCTTATGTTTGAATTTTCAGATTTCTAGTCAGGAGACAAGGAGAGGCAGGAAGTAATGACTGACATTAATGTTAACCCGGCAAGGTTGATTAGCAGTTCTGGTTGTTCTGGTGCATGGCTGGTGAGGGTTCCTCAGCAGGTGGCAGTGAGAGGGAGATGACTAGATTTGGAAGGAAACACATAAAAAGCAACTTGTTTCTTCTCCCTGCCAGGTGCTGCTACCTCTCCTCACAGGCCAGCCACTTCCTCCAGAGAAACTGGAGTTTGCTATTGAGGAGCTGAATGTTGTCCTGAAGCAGTTTGAGGAAAAGTTCTTGCAGGACAAGCCCTTCATCGCAGGCAGCGAGATCTCCCTGGCAGACCTTGTAGCACTGGTGGAACTCATGCAGGTGAGCATCAACCCCAGCACTGCTGGATATGTGAGTTGGGCTGTGGGCAGGCAAGGCCGAGGGGTGGGGGCTGCAGCCCCATCTCTGTAATGGCAGATCTTCTGTGGGGTTAAGTCTTATTCCTTTTGGACTTTCACCATAATTAAGTTTGCTGGGGAACACCAACTTTGATGAAACAGTTCTTTCTATAGAAATATGGACAGAATTCATCAGGAAAGAAAGATAAATTACTAACTAGGCAGGAAAGTACAGATATTTGGAAGAGCTGTATTGGTGTGCATGGACTTCCGTGTTCTGCATTAGACTGTTCTTGGGTTAGCTGTGGCAGAGCTCTTTGCTGCACATCCCAAGGGACAGCAGCTGCTGAGGATGTCACCACTTGCTTCCTATGACCTAAGAGCCAGAGATGAGCTCCACCTAATGTGATGACTGTGCTGCCTTGGGCCAGAAGCATATCCATCTTTCATTTGGTCCCATCCCTGGTAAATGCCTAGTTTGCCTCACTCTGGGGTGCTCTCTGTGTCTCTGCAGCCTGTGTGTGCTGGCTACGACCTATTTGAGGAGAGGCCGAAGTTAACGGAGTGGCGCAGGCGGGTGGAAGAGGCTGTGGGGAAGCAGCTCTTCCAGGAAGCCCACGAAGAGATCATGAACGCTAAGAACTTGACTGCTGATCAGTTTGCACCTGAGCTGATGGAGCATTTCAAGCAGCAGCTCCTAAAGCAGGTCAGCCAGAATTAGAAGGTTATGCTCCAATAAAATGGATTGTTTTCTGAAGGCTTATTGTAGTCTTTCAACATTTCCTCTAAAAAACATACAGAAACACCATTCCACAAAATGCTCTTCCCTTCACTCACAGCCTTTCTGCAACTTAGAAGGGAAGAAAAATACATCTTAGGTTGCCATGAGTTGCTTTTCCCTCTTCTCCATTGTAGCATGGGAGCTGTAGCCCTGTAGGCTTTTCTTTCATTTCTTTCAGATTCCACTGGATCTGTTTCAGGGCTGAGGTGATTCAGTCTGTGTGGGAATGGGGGCCAGTCAGAGCTGCCCTCTCCATCTCTGTTCTGAGCTTTCCAGGACAGAGCAAAGGTTTCCTGAGGGTATGTCAGAACAGGTGTGTCTGAAACAAGGAAAAATCATTGTAGCAGATGGTTTTCACTCTGCAAAGTGAAAGCAATTTGCTGGAATATTTTTGCTCTTTAGGAAAGAGACAGGTCAGGACCCAGCCCCCGGTGGAAACCCTGCCAGGGCTCCTGGAACTCCTGGCCACTAGATGCTGCTGTGTCACTTGTGAGAGCGAAGGGACACAATGCCCAGCAGCAGGGAGCTGTGCTAGTACCCAAGGGATGCCTCCAGCTTCTGGCAAGGATCGGGTCAATAAAGCTCCTCGACCAGAGACTCATGCTACACTCTACAAAGAACATCCTGCACAAGTGTGAAAAAAGCTGCTTTTCTTGGTCAGGCTGCGACCAACTACATGGTCCCCTCTAGAAACCACATCAGTGGTCTCTCCCTTTCCCAGAGTGGTTTGTCAGCTGAACAGAAACCATTTTGGCCAGGCTGTCGGCACTGAGTGCTGCAGTGGCTGGGCCAGCACTGATAGCAGAGGGAGCTGTGCTAGCCAGCCCTGGGTGAGCAAAGAGCTCAGTACAGGAGCTGAGGAATGTCCCAAACATAGTTAATGCTCCACTACTCTTGTCAGATCCTCCTGTAAAGCTAATGGCTAGATCTGCCAGGTGTTGTAGCTCTGTTTGGATTTGTAATAAGGATTTGGAAGGAAACAGACATCAAGTCATCCTCCACACTTGTGCAGCACCCTTCATAGCCTCTTGCCTGTGTCCCCTTGTGCCTCTCCTGCCTTCCTGTTCTCCTGTCCCTGTGAGCTCCCATTTCCAGGTACAGGCCTCCATGAGGAGGGTTCCAGTTTGCAGAATTGTTTTCCTCCTCTCCTTGTTAAGCTGTGGTTATATCTGGAAGTCTGTCTCTGCTGCTGGTTACACCTTCCATAGGGAAGGCTGCACAGTAGACAGGGTGTGAGATGTCAGTTGTCTGAATGCAAATCAAGTTATTACAGTGCCCAGAAATGGTGATTGTGGCTGCTCAAAGTCTCACACATTCTTTCAGCTGGATCTACTGTTTTTGGGGAATGAGCCAGCTGGCTTTTCTGTTTGTTTCCTGAGTAAACCTGCCCTTTAGTTCAAAAGGCCACATGGACCACAGTTTGCAATGCACATGCCTGTGGGCTGAGCTATAGGAACCAAGCAGGCTGGTCCCCTTACTTCAATCGTTCCAACCTACAGAAAATCCTAAATGTCAGTGGTGAAAAGGCACATTTGCCCTCAAACCCTTTCAGTGCTGACGCATGCAGGGATATTTGTCTTCTCACCTGATTTTTTATTGGTAAATTTATTGAGAAGGGCCTGTTGCATGCCAGTGAGTAAAGTCAATGACAGCAGCTCTCTTCTGGCCCTGAGAGTGCTTGCATGGCTGGTGCCTGAGCAGCAATCCCTGACGATGCTGCCCTGCTGCAGTTGCCAGCAGTGCTGAGCCTCAAGAGCTGTTTACGTTGTACCACAACCACTTCCTTCCCTGCAGCTTTACCACAGTCACCAGCTGGGCTGCTCTGCACCCCTGCAATTAAAGAGATGCCTTCACTGCCCCACCAAGGCTGCCCAGCCTCGCTGCACTCTGTTGTTGGCACCTTTTGTACTCTCCCTGACTTTCAACTTTTCCCTTTCTTGTAGAGAGCAAACTTCTACCAGCACTATAAATGTTTCCCACAACTTCTGTTCACGTATAAGCAGAGCACAGAAATAATCAAAACCAAAAGCCTATTTTGCAGGGTGCTAATCTTGACAGACCTCAAAATGGACTTGGCAGCAGAGCCTTTTGTGACACACATCTCCCTGCAGAATCTCCAGATAGGGCTGCTCTGCATGCAAACCATTGCACAAGCCAAGGCAAATAAAGTGTCTTTTTAAAAACTTTTTTATTTATGATACTTGTAGCACAAGAGCTCCATGTAAGAGTCTTGAGCCAATTTTCTGCTTGTTGGAATAAGGCACAAGTTCTTTAAATGTCACCCTTTGTGCACTCCTTCAAGGATGCCTTCAAAACCAAGCTGGGACTATGTTCAGAGCTGGCTCTCTGGTGTTCCTCCACTGCTGTTTCATAAAGGATAGGCACACTTGCCTCACTCCAGCTGGGTCATGGTGAGAGGAAAAGACTTTAAATTGTTTTTCCCATAGTCTCTGCCTGGTGTGTACACAGTGACCAGTGGCATTTTGGGATTTTCTATGCTCACAGGACAAAGCACCTCCCTAGAGTAACTGCTTGGATGGCCACAGAGTTATAAAACAGAAAAATCTGCCTTGTTTTTTTTCTCAGATCATGGAGATAAGGCTGCTCATCCTTGTACTTTGCCTTTTGCTATCCCTCCTCCTCTGCATTGTGTTATTCTGTGTCATTGGATCTTGTCTGGTTCCAGTTCCTAGATTGAAAGCCCCGGGAGCTGCCTGCCAAAACCCAACAGGTTGTGCAAGAGTTTTGCTTGCCTTGGTACAAGGTCTGTTGAGTGTCCACTCCCCTTTCACCCTGAAAAGGGAGAGGGGTTACACCTCCACTGTCAGCTTAATGTGTCCGTTTAATCGAACATGTTCAATTCAGTTTCCTCAATTCTTGCCAGGGCTATTTGGAAATACGTGAGAAAGTGTGATTTCTGGAATAAAATGAAGCTGGAACACACAAAATAGGAGGAATGTTTAAAAAACAGAAAAACATCCAGAGACATTTTCTAAATTATTAAGAAATAAACTGCAAAACTTAATGCATTTTTTTCTGTCTTGTTCCTGTTTCCAAAATGCTGACAGAGAAGACAAAAGCAGGAAAAATGGTGTTTGAGGTGATGGAGTCAAATGAAAATACAATGCTAGAAGCACTAGCCTGGAGCCAGGAATAATCAATCAAATGGCCTATAACACAACCAGATAAAAATACCTCTTTGGTTATGTGGGCTGAACAGTGCAGTCAGCAAATTGGAGAAAAACTCAAGGAAGGAACATTTCCAGGAGGCACATGAAAAGATCTTTGAAGTTCAGATAGGACTAATGGATCAACTGAACCATGAATAAAGGAGCAAAGTGAACCCACACTGCTAATGTTGCTGCACACTGCTGAGATCAACACTCTTCTGAATGATATCTCAGAGTGGGAACATGGAAGCACTTTGAAGCACAAAGACTTCTCTGACTATGACCTGTGCAGAGCCACTTTAATTCTCCTTTTCCCCACTCCCTTAGCATTTAAGATTCCTTTGCACTGAAGGAGTTTGAACTCAAGCACCTGCCACAACACTCTATGAGCCTTGATCTCCAGCATATTGGTGCTGGGTGCAGGTGCTCTAGAGGGTGAACTGCTGCAGGGGAAGTGAAGGGTGTGCACAGCCCCTCTCCTTGTTCTGGCTGAGAAACAAAAGAATTCTTACAGTGCTGTTCTAAATCTGAAAGTTCTAAACCCCTGGAAGTGTTCCAGTTTGTAATTTATCTAGTCCACAAGCTCCCAGCTCAGTACCCAAGCCTTTTCACCACCCTTTTCATCATCCCTTACACAAGAAAAAGAGCAACTGATCCTCCAGTTCCCTCTCCCTGAGGTTCCCATGGCTCTTTCCAAAGATTGTTTGTGACATACAAACTCTCTGGCACAACATTGATAGCAAGGTGTCAGCGCAGCTGAGGTGGGTTTGATTGAGGGTGACTTTGCCCTGAGTGCTGCTCTATCTGTTCCAGAAGTTCCTGCACTCAGCCAGCATGTCACCTTCCTGAATCGTACAGCTGTGAAACACTGCAGGCTCTGTGCAAAGGCTTGAATTGAGTCTAAGCCCCCTTAGTTTTCCTCCACTTGCATGAAAATCTAAAGTGACAAATACCAGGGAGAGAGGAAAGTCACTTCGAGTGAGTATGCAGACAGAATGCCCACAGAGAAGTCCTCCACACTTCACTGCCTTTCAGATGTCACCTTGCAGCACTCTGCAGAGACTGTGTGACCAAAGAATTATGTTCTGAACTGAAAACCATACTGAGATCTGGCAGTGCATGATTAATGCTGGCTTAGAGGACGTTTTGCAAAGGCCCTGTCTGCAGCGTGGCACAGCCCTGCAGAACTGCGTCATGAAATTCAGCATTTACCTTGTGAGAGTCACAGTGGGATGCTGTGGGTGAGAGTGGCTCCTGAGCCCCTGCGGTGCCAGCCAAGGCTGCGGAGGGGAGGGTCAGCCCCCTCTCTCTTCACTGCTTAGTGCCAGCCTCTCTTTTGAGGCTGGTAATTGACCGTTACTCGCAGTTTATCACTACTCACATGTTACCTTCCCTTCCTGGAGGAAAGTTAATAGATACGGTGCCAGCCACAGCAGGCCAGAGCCGCCAGACGCTGTGGGAAGGGGAACTCTGTAACCCCTGCCCCAACTCCACCGTGCCACTCCGCCTCTACCCGGGCTGGAGGGCTCTCCTGGGGCTCTCCGGCACTCTCCAGTGCGTGCCCCGCAGGAGACTGGCGTTCCGCGGTCCCTCCACGGCGCAGATCCGCTCCCCCCCGCCCCCGCCCCGCACGGCGGCCGCTGCCGCCCCCCGCCCGGAGTGGCCCGGAGGAGGGAGGGACGGAGGGCACCTCCCGCCCGGCCGGCTCGGCCCCCGCCGGCCCATGCAGGGCGGCTCCGGGCGGTCGGCGGCAGAGCCGCGGCAGCTCCCCTCAGGGCGGGCCGGGTCGGGATGGGGCTGGAGCTGTACCTGGACCTGCTCTCGCAGCCCTGCCGCTCCATCTACATCTTCGCCCGGAGCAACAACATCCCCTTCGAGTTCAAGCACGTGGAGCTGTTCAAAGGTGGGACGGGCGCTGCCCCGAGGCGGCGGGACCCGGGCGGGCGCAGCCCTGCGGGGCGCTGGCTCAGCCCCTCTCTTGGCTCTTGGCAGACTCGGTGCTGGGGAAGAAGCCGGCGGCGGGGAGCGGCGCGGAGCAGCCCCGCGCAGGTGAGGGCAGGGCAGGGCAGGGCAGGGGACGGGAGGGTCCCCGCGGCGAGCACCGGCCCTGCCTGGCCGAGCCTGTCCCCGGGCGGCGGCCCCGCGGGCGGGGAGGGACCGGACGGGCTCCGCGATCGCTCGGCGCTGTAACGCGATCCCCGGGCGGGGGCCGGGCTGAGCCCGCCGCTGCGGCCCTGGACCTGGCGGAGGTTTGCTCTCACGGTCCCCGGGGGAACCCCTTCGCTTCCCGGCACAGGAGCAGCAGCGCGTCCTTCAGCCCGGCGGGAGGGAAGGACGAGCTCCCAGGGTCACCCGAGTGATGCTGAATCCCTGTGCTGCCCGGGGGCATTGAACGCAGTGGTTTGGCCGTGCGGCTCCTGTTCCCAGAGCAGTCTCGTAGCTCTGCCGCATCTATTTTTGTGGCTCTCCAAGGAATGTTCCTCTAGCCATTTCTCGCAAATTAGTCACAGTGACAGCCGAGGAGTGCTCTGGGAATGCTGTACTTCGCAGAAACACTCTGTAGTTCAGGCTCGTCCAGCTGTATGACTGTTGTCCAATTAAATGTTGCGTTTTCCTAGTAAATTGTTACTTTTGTGCCTACGGCAAAGTATATTACTTGGAAACCCATGGCTGAGGAGATGATTAGGCAGGTATGTGGTTGGCAAATAAACTGGGACTTCCCCCCTTCTATTTCCATAAAATCTCCTCCACTGCTCTTTTCTGGTTTATTTCACCCACCAATAAACCTCCTTCCCTGCACTATGGCTTATGCTTAAGATTTCCTCATGTGTGCAGCCTGCCCTGCTTTTTGACTGTGTGTAGTCTGCTTATTTAAGTTACACCTCAAAGCCCAGCAATACACACTATGTGTGTGTGAGAGTGTGTGTGTGTGTGTGTGTGTGTGTGTCTGTGTGTGTATCCATCCTTGGGGGTCATCAAGAACTAACTGCACCAGATACAACTGATGTTAAACAGACCCATAAGTCAAGCCAACATCACAGAAATTGTAAAGATGGGCCACCTAATGCCACTAAACAAAAAGGCTGGCTCTGCTGGCTGGAAGAGATGCACAAGCTTAAATTCTGCTAAACTGCAAATACAAACATTGGTGTCTATTTTCCTACAGGAAGCAGTAGGTCCCAATGCAGCAGCCTGGAGTTAGTGTTCACACCAAGGAATTTACCAGTTCACAGCTCAGTTGCAGAGTCTCAGCACAGGTCTTTTATGTCTCTGTGCAAAGACCCTGTACAAACCAAAGTAAATGATGCCATCTCCGGGCTGTGGTGCAGGCTTTGAAACAGACACTGACCTACTGTCCAATATGCTGTAATGGCATGTTAGTCCCATCAGGAACAAATACGCTCAGTATTCCTGCTAGGATTGCTGTATGATGAAAGCTCTCTGAAATCTGATTCAGGCTGTCCTCGCCCACTGCTTACTTCTCATGTCCTTGTTTCTTAGTTCCCTGCTGCCCTGGATAATAAACATAGACAGCAGGACAACCAAATAGCTCGGTCTGACAAGGGACTGCTCATTAGCTGTAAGCATTACTGACTGGCAACTTTCTACTGCATTTTTCCAAGGACCAACTGCATGCTACAGATCTCACCAGAGCTGGGTGTAGGATGACCACCAGCCTTTGGAGCCCTTCTAAATGCACAGAACCAAGCAGTTTCCCTGAACAACTCCTTGCAAGACCATAGATTTACAAACATTTGCCTTGCTGTTTCTGTGATACATATCATGGGCGTGAGGCACCTTGTACTTGGCCCACTGGCTTGATTTTTGGGCATTTTTATTTTTATACCCAATTTTTTCAATTATTAGGCTTAACTTGCACTTTCTGTCAGGCTGTTCTTATTCTTAAGAAGCTCTGTCTTCCTACCTCTCCTGACAGTGTTGCATGGTTCTGCTGTGCAGACGGAACCTCTTACCCAGCTAAACTGGAAGCCACTGTTACAGCAGGTACCCAGAGACTTTTCCTAATGAGATGGAAGATATGGGTTTGAATCCCTTCAAATAGCAGATGAATGGAACCCTTAGTCTCTGATGAAGCTACTTACACTGGAATTTTAAAAATGCACTTGTCAAAGAAGAAACAGGGTTGAAGCCAGTCAGCTAGAAAGAACAGGTGGTAAGGTATGCTTGATTTAACTCCTTATGTGAAATCGATATAGGGAAATCAGTCTGTAATTGTAATGCAGCAACCTATCTTCTCCCACCCCTTCTCCAACCACCTGCAAATAAACTCATTTGTCCAGAGGCTGGTTTTATTTCCTGAACACTTTCCTGCTGCATATTTGTCCAGTAAAGTAGACACTGCCATTGCCTCCTCAATGCGTACAAACAGTTCTTAAAGATGGGGATCACTGTAAGTTAATGATCCTGGTTTTTGGGTTTTTTCTGAACAAAGGGATTTTTGTACAAGAATTCCTGCTGGTCATGCTGTTTTGATCAGGATTTCCACCCTAAATGTCACATCTCCTTCTCAGGAGCACTTAAAACACGCAAAGCAAACAAATTCCTCACAGCTTTTCTTACTTAGTTGTTCCTGGACTGTTGTACAATTCCCTGGCATTTAACTGCTGACTGGCAAGTCTGGTGCCAGCAGTGGGAAACTGAAATCCTAACCAGATAGTCAGTTGTTAATTCCTCCAAGGAACTGTGCAGTTTATATGCTTACAGGATGGTGTCTTCTTCCTGCATTCTCCTGTCAGAAGTAGGTTGGTATGCAGAGCCAGGAGTAACACAGAGTTGCGAGTAATGCAGTGTCGAAGTATCTGAGCTCCCCTGCCCCTAGCGAATGTCCACTCTGTCAGTAAGTTTTGCAAGTAATCCTGGTACCTGAGTCAAGCAATAGAACTCCTGTACAGGAATACAAATGGCTGCATGCCGTGTGCCCAGCCTGAGCCGACTGCCCTCTGCAGACAGCTCTTACACTGACTATGCCATTTCATTACCTTTCAATTGTGAGCTACGACCGTATCAGGAAAACCTCACACAGTTCACTGATTGTGCCGTTGGCTGCAGGTATTTAATTTATCATTCACTGGCAGATACAGTTCTAACCTCAGACTTGTCTGTTCATATTCTTAGGGCCATCAAGTAGTGAAGGTGCTGGCAAAGTCAGCCTCTTGAAGAAAGTACCAGCACTGAAGGACGGAGACTTCACCCTTGCGGAATGGTAAGAACTCAGTCCTTAGACTTCTTTGGGTACCAGCAATCTGTGCTGCATTCAGAAGATGTTATTGCCATGGAATAATTAAAGATCACAGAATATATGAACATGCTGGTTATTTTTAATATTATAACCTCATTTGATCTCTTTCCATTTTCTGTTTGAATTATCTTTCAGAATGTAAACAACTCAGCTGACTTAGCTTCTTGATCTCATCCTGAATGCACTTACCTCAAAATGGGATTATAAACATTTCTGGGAAATGTTTAAAGCTTATAAAAATCCCTTTCACCCTAGGAAAAGAAATCCCTTTTACTCTAGGAAAGAATTCTGTTCATCTAAATTAGTCATAAAGGCTGAGTGAACATCTACAGAGATAAAATTTAGGCTTTACATTAACGGATTTATACGCAGACTGGTTAATGGTGTCATAATACTGAAATAATTGAACTGTAGTAGTATCAGTGTGGTAGGGGTGTCTGCATTTTCTTCCATTTTGTCAGTACATTCTCTGTGGCATCTTTTTTCGTAGTAACAGCTTAAGTATTGTTGCAGATGACTAAGATATTTTTCCATCTGACTTCTGCCAGTTAGTGAAAGTATAAACAGCTGGATGAACACAAAAAGATTCTGGAGGGTTTCCTTGCTGAGACTTCCGCTGACTTCAGTGGAAGCTGCAGGCTAGAGACAGACCCGATAAAAAGGCAGAATAACCCATCAGAGAGTTTCATTTAGTACACAAGCACAGAAACAGTGCAGGTCTCAGAGAGATGGGTCAGAATAGTCAAGGAGCAAGTGGAGTTACCATCACTGATGGATGATCATGGAGGTTTACTCTTTGTAAACCTCCCCTTACCCCTGTACCATCCAGCAGCACCGTAGAACAGTGCTGTGATTTTCCAGCAGGTTCCAGCTTCCATGGAAGCTAAGGTGATTAAAGGCCACTGATGTCAACATGAATTAGATGCCTTTATGTGGTCCCTAGACTCCACTGGAAATCCTGATCTGAATGCTTTTGAGTGGAAGCAGCAAGTTGAGAAGGAGCACAAGAGGGAGCTTAGGCAAAAGCATTCTGCATCATAACTGCCTGACCCCTTTCTTGTCTCCTGTTGCCACGTGAGCAGCACTGCCATTCTGCTGTATCTGAGTCGAAAGTACAACACCCCTGACCACTGGTACCCCTCCGACATACAAAAACGGGCCCGGGTGGATGAGTACCTCTCCTGGCACCATGCTAACATCCGGGCTAATGCTCCTAAGACCATGTGGATCAAGGTAAGGAGACTGAATGTGAAAACATGAGTAAAGTGATGTAAGAATACTGAGCATTTGAAAAGCCCCAATTCAGAGACAGTTTGTCATGCTGAAATAACAAACCTGGGCCATTCCTAGCTGAAAAGAGCTTTTGGAGAGGGAGCTGTTCCAAAATGATAAATGTCAGGATTTGGCAAAAGCAGCTTTGGCCATTTTAGTTTTTCCTTTAAAGAAGGTCTGGTACAGAAGGTCTCACACCCAACAGACTTCCATTGCCTGGATTTGTGAGCAAATATGTAACAGACTTGGTATTGCTTCCAAGGGCCTCCCCCTCACTGCACAGCTGTGCACATAGGCAGTTTGGCTTTGGTGAGCTTGTGTTTTGTTGCTGGAAGCAGAAAGACTTGCATTCTTCATACAAATCCCTGCAGCCTCATCAGGGTGGAAATCTAGAAGGAGCCTTCTGCTTCCAGCACACTTATATGCCTCTCTGCAGAGGCAGATTTTCTTTACTCAGTGTGGTCAGGTCAATTTACAATTAGGCAAAATTAACTGATTCACCCTGAGCTAGAAAATCATTTCGTATCAGATGATTGTGCTGGACACCTACTTCCAGCTAACTCAACAGACAGTTAATGTAACTATCTTTAGAGAGACCCAAGTGCAAACATAGCCCTGCAAGGACAGCTGTGGTATAGAATTTCAGATGAAATCAGTATTGCTAGTAAGCAGGTAAGAACTTCACTCTTCCATTGTAAAGTTTGCCCTTGTTTGTGCCTAACAAAATCAGGACTCATTTATCTTCTTGAATTTATTGATATTTGATTTTTTGCCTACAGAGTATAGAGAAGCAATTCAAATATGAGTCAGATGCATACAAGAAGCAGTTTCTTCTAGCCTCTGCAGGCTGTCACTGCAGTGCTCCAAGGGAAAGAAATCCAACTAATTGCTGTTGATGATTAGGTAACCCAGATGCAGAAAAGGTCCTCAGAATAACTGTAAATATGGAAACATGTAAAGCCACCATGTAAGAGAAGCATATTAGCTAGAAATGGGAGAAGATAGACTGCCCTGAGATAAGGAAAATGAAGAAGATGCTGTTTCAAGTGATTTTACCCAAAGATCCCATCATGCATAATTGGAATCACTTATGAAGAGAACTGGCCATGAATTTTCTGATGAAAGAGATTCCACATGTATTTGGCCAAAATCCTGGCTTGGATTAAGCAATCCCAGCTTGAATTGTTGAATATACTAGCAGTAAGCAGAAATTCAATCCACTTACACTGATTGAAATTTGTATCTTTAATTTTGATTCTCTGAATAAACTATACTTCTTTAGCTGTGGAAGGTGGAGGCAGCATAGCTGTGAAACACTGTGGGCTCCAGTGGTGCATACACCTCTGTGAGCAGTGAAAAATACCACGGAAAGGCAGCCACCCCCTGTGCCAGCAAGTCTGGGGAGACACAAGGACTGGAGTTATGTGATTGCTCCAGAAAAATTCCTGGTGGTTTAAAGAATGGTGCTTGGGAGGCCACAGAAAGGCTTGTGTAAAAATGGTGTTGACCACTTCCAGCCTTGATGACTGCTGTCACACAGAGGGAGCCATTTCTGCCTCTCCAGCCAGTGTTGATGCATTTTAGTCCTTCCAACACTCCTGCCACAGTCACCACCATTCCCTCCTCTCCATCACCCTGAGGGACAGGTGGCTGCCTCCAGCACCCAGTTCCACAGCACGGTGGCTGGCAGGGGTGGCTGGTGGGCAGCTGCTGGTGAAACAGAGGATGTAGCAGCGGTTACTACGGCAGAGATTGGTCTTCCCTGGAGCTGTTGCCCATTTTTCTTTTGTAACCCAACAGGGTGGGGTGGGAGGGCACAGCTGCCAGGCACAAAATGAGGTGAGGATCCTTGCTTTTGTTCTGCACGTTGCTGCTGATTAGCTGGAGTTCCCTGTCACAGCAGATCAGCTGCTTAGGACTGTTTGTGTGCTCTCTGTCCAGGAGCTCCTTGGAGCTGCAGCAATCCATGAAGCTCTGCCATCCCCTTCTGTGGCTTTATTGCAGGATCACTGAGGATCATGGGGTGTAACTTAAATTACCACCACCAGAGAAGATAGTCATCTGTTCTGTTATGTCCCTCCTCTCCTCAGGTGTTGATACCCCTCTTCACAGGGCAGCCACTGCCCTCTGAGAAGCTCCAGGAGGTTATGGAGGGGCTGTCCACTTCCCTGAAGCAATTTGAGGAGAGGTTTCTGCAGGACAAGGCTTTTATCATTGGGAGTGAGATCTCCCTGGCAGATCTTGTGGCCATTGTGGAACTGATGCAAGTGAGTGCTGGTGTGTGGTAAGGAAGTGTCAGCACAAGGGAATACACATGCTGCTGGGCAGGGAGGGTGCAGCATGTGGTAACACTTCACTAGAAGGAGAAGCGAGGGCATATCTCACCAGAACTGGCGTAAGACAATGGGGAGAATGTGGGAGTGGGTTCAGAAAACCAGTGAAAAACAAGCAAAAAAAAAAAAAGCTGGCTGCAACAGATCTCTTTTGTTTCTCTTCTCCAGCAATACCTCTTCTTCATTTTTTATCATGACTTTATTTTTAACCTCCAGAGAAGGAGGTAATATGTATAAGTGAGAAGCAATTGCAGACAGGTCTGATGAAATGAGAAAACCATATAGGAATATTTCTATCATTCAAGAATGTGGTACTTGCCCATGCCCTGTCTGGAAGATGAAAGAATCAATCTCAGACAGAGAATCAAATCAAGTCTGTTACAAACTGGTTGTTCTCTGCCAGACTACCAGGGCCTGGATCCTGCAGCCCAGCAGTGATTTCTTTCTCCCAGTTCAGTGTCCAAGGGACTGAAAAACAGCAGTTCTGCTTCTCTACATTGTGTTCCAGAGAGTGGCACAGGCAGAAAGTAGAAGGGGTAGATTGTGTCAGCTAGGACACTGGTTCAGATAAACACTTAACATTTTGTGCTGGGGTGCTGCTGTATAATACAGCACTCTGTACTGCAAACTGGACAGTAGTCCCTGGAACTGCCAGCCTACCACATCTTCAGTGCTGGGGCTGAAAATCACTCACAGAATGTGGTTATCTATGCTGTATTTAACAGCTATTCCTGCACTCATGAACTGACTTGCAAATGCTCTTTAAAATACAGGTTAACTTCTGTGTCCACCCGACCAGAGGAGATTTCCTTCCTTCCTGCTGCTCCTCTATAAGCTCTTCATCCTTTTTCCTTTACTTGTATCTGCAGGTGCATTTCTAGTGCCTGTTGATTTGGTCAAGAAGTGACTGCCCAAAGCCTCACTGTTGCTCTCTCCCCTTTCTGCAGCCTGTTGGAGTTGGTTGTGACATCTTTGAAGACAGACCCAGGCTGAGGGAGTGGCGCAGGCGGGTGGAGGATGCTGTGGGGAAAGAGCTTTTCTTCCAAGCCCATGAGATGATCCTCAATATCAAAGAACTGAGCAATATCCAAATTGATCCACAGCTGAAAGAGCAATTGGCACCTGTGTTGATGAAGATGTTGAAATGAATTAACCTATCTTAGCATTTTTCCTGCTTTTTTTTTTCCCTTTTTAACTTCTTCTCTGATATCCAGTTCTACATGTAACTGGAAAGAGCACTGTAATTCTAACACAGATGCTGCAGAGTGTTTCCCCCCTGGCCAGGTCTTTCTTGTATCTTTGGGGGTGGAAGCTGGGGAAAGTTTAAGATCTAAAACATTAAATTTATACAGAAGGCTGAAGCCCTACAGGTCACTTAACGTGCATCTGGATTTTATTTCAGTGTCAGTCTTCTCAGAGATGGTAGAGACAAGAATGGTATTTTCTGATAGAATTTGAGCCAGTCTATAAACTGGGAACATTAGAGAACTGAATAAGATAAGGATCATTGTTTTCACGAGATTTTAACATTTGTACTGCAAAGAGTGCCTGATCTTCATCTTCCCAGCATGTGCCTGCACAGACAAGTAGAGCACAAAACTACTTCACAGAAGTGAAAAAATGGAATTTTTAAAGTTTCTTATTGCTGAGGCATCTTGCTTGGCTGCCCATGTACATTCCACATGTCTATTTGCCTCGAGGTTCCTTTGAGAAATTTCTTTGTATTCATCTACAACTGTGAACCTTCGAAATTCTTCAGTTTAACTACTGAAGATCTCTGAAAGCCTGGGTTCTGTTGGTGCTCTGTCTGCCAGTGGCAGGGGCTGTTCTTGGAGATTCGTGCTGCTGGTGGCCACAGCCTTGGAATAACTGCCTGCCTAAAATACCACATTGATATTATATAGGGAGTACCCTGAAAGAATGCATTGACAGTGTTTTCTTGAAAGGGAGTATAACGGCACACAAACCAGGATTTTTTTCTGTGGTAATACTGTAACAGCAATCCACATTTCTCCTAGAAAATGCAGAGACATGCTCTTCTGAGACTGTTTTGAATGGAAGTTCACCAAGTAAGCCACCCTGTGCAGCTGAAGTAATAAGGGAGGTTTTGTGGCATTGAGCAACACATGCATCACAATAAAAGGGCAAAGAGTTGTTTTGGAGCTTTTGGGCTCTTTTTCTTGGCTGTTTGTTTCTGCTTAGCTATAGCTCAAATACAAAATCCTTTTGTATTGCAGCACAATTTATGAGGTAAAACTGAGCAAATCCAACCACTTCTAGTTTCTCCAGTTGAAAATAACAAATTGTAAAGGATGCAGAGACTGGTGGAAGATATATCTGTATATTTCCATTCCTATGTAGTTGTTGCCCTTGAACCTTACCCTTAAATCCTTGCCAAGAAACTCTTCCTGTAAAGACTAAAACAAAATGAGTAATGGAACTCAGAAATTGCTTCTCTCACTAATCAAGTAACTGCTTTTTTTTCCCCCCCAGTACTACCATGTCTTGGCTATTGACATTTTTGCTGGCAAGGTCTATAAAACCTATTGTGTTCTCATGGTGTTCTTCACCAAGATTTCAGTTCTAGGTATTACTCTGTCCTAGAAATCTTTTCCCTGCCTTATTCCTGGCTGGTTTTTGCACATGACTCTTTGTGCCAGTATTGTCTTCATTAGCAGCAGCATAGGCCAAGCAATTCCCTAAGCAAAAAAGTGCGCAATTTCATCAGTTTTCATTAGCGTTGTCTAGAACTGTCGAAAACCAAGATGTCAAATTACACAAGGCAAATTTTTCCAAGAGTTTTGTGCCTTAAACGAGATGACCTTTTAATCTAGCCGATTCATAACCCTTTGCTGTAAATAAGCACGTGGAACCTCACTGGACAGAAGCTCAGCTTCTGAGAAACCTCTGATCTGTAGTTTAGGCACCTGCGATGACTGTCCCTGTGAGCCAGCCTGCCAGGGTCACATTTTATCAACTTGGGAGCTCAAAGTCCTGATTGCTCAAAGTCCTTGTAACTAATACACATTGGCTGAAGCAGTAAACCTCTCAGCTTGCTTTTTAATTTCTCGTAGTGCTGGTTGATCTGCGAAATCACTGCATTTCCATTCTCATCCCTCCCTGTACAGAGGTGTCTGTTGTAGTGACCTGAAATGTTTTTCCACTGGCAGTAAGGGACGTCGCAAAACTCATTTTACCCATCAGTCAGTGAGATATGATGGTTTTGGTCTCACAGCCTTTAATGCCTATCCCAGCAGCACCCATGGTGAATCCCAAAGGTCCGGCAGCCAGCTGGTGCAGCTGTGGTGAAGCAGAGTACCCCGCGAGTCCCGCCTGGGGCTGGCACAGGGCACGGGGCACTGGCAGGGCAGGACGGCACGGCGCTGCTTCGGGCGGTCCCGGGGGCTGAGCCCGCCCTCGCCGGGGCTCCGTTGCCTGCGCCGCTCCGGGGGCGGGGCACCGGCCGGGCCGCGTCGGGCCGTGCGGGCGCAGGCAGAGGCGGTGCGGGGCCGCGGAGCAGCAGCGCGATGCCGTTCGTGGAGTTGGACACCAGCCTGCCGGCCGAGCGGCTGCCGCCGGGGCTGGCCCAGACCCTGTGCACCGCCGCCGCGGACATCCTGGGCAAACCGGCCGAGGTGAGCGGGGCCGGGGCGGCGGGGCAGGGGCGGCCGGGCCGGGGCGGCGGGGCTGGAGGCCGCGGGGGCTGACGGTTTGTCCCGGCAGCGGGTGAACGTGACGGTGCGCAGCGGGCTGGCCATGGTGCTGTCGGGCTCGGCCGAGCCCTGCGCCCAGCTGGTCGTCTCCTCCATCGGCGTGGTGGGCACGGCGGAGCAGAACCAGCGGCACAGCGCCCGCTTCTTCGACGTGCTGACGGCGCAGCTGGGCCTCGGCCAAGAGCGGTGAGTGCCGCCCGGCGGGGGCTCGGCCAGGGGGGAACCGTGCTCACCCCAAGAGCAGGGAGAGTGTCCTCCCAATCAGTCCTACGGGTCTGTGTGGTCCATGGCCATGGAACACAACATACAAATACAAGGGGATGTTCCGAGTAAGTGAGGATAGTGGCAGTTCCCACGGCCTCCAGGACGTTAAGTTGTAATACAGATCCAAGACTACATTGCAATCCAAGACTACATTGCAAACACTAAGTGCTCTTGGATGCTGAATCTCAGACATGTGGTTTGCGACCAGATGAAACCATAGACTGGTATGCACTTGTTGAACAGTCTGGGCATTGCTGAAGATCAGTAATACCAGATGGTGAAACCCCATGGGAACTGGTAGAGCTTCACAGGGAGTCATCATACCAAATACTCTGACAAGGCTGATCCTGAAAGTCATCCATGGCCCTCTCTGCCCCTCTTACCCAGCTCCCCAAAGGAGAATGATAATAGTATTTCCCAGCCTCTTGGATGCTGTCAGGATAAATCCCTGACAAGATTATGGACTACATGGATCCTTCTAAAATGGACAAGTATCTCATTTAAAATTATGAAATTCAGACTGCTTTTGTTTGTGGGGGTGAAGTCTGGCACCTGTTTGTACCCTGTCCATATGCAACTTATGTTTGCTTCTGTTAAATTAACCTGTTAAATTACCCTGAAGTGTAAAACAGTGAGACCCTAGTGCAGATTTTCTACCATTTTGCAAACTGAGCAGGAATAATATTTAATTGTAAAATAATGTCTCCTGTCCACATTTTTGCTCTTATACCCAAAAGGATCGTCATCCGCTTTTACCCGCTGGAGCCCTGGCAGATCGGCAAGAACAGGACAGTGATGACATTCCTGTGATCCCTTGAGTGGCTGGCTGGAACCAAGCAATGATGAAGGCAACCCAGTGATGACCAGCTCTGTCTATCTACTTGTTTCCTCTTGTGATCAAATCTGTGTAGCTCTACACATTCACCTGAATGATTCACTTTTGTCTTTGCATCCTGTACACGCAAAGCCAAACAGTGAGGCAATCAACTGCACTGATTTTACTGAAATAGTTCAAGGTCTTTGTCTCAAGCCCGGGCCTAGACAAAGCTGCTTGTAGCAGTGTGAAGTTTAATTCTAGAACACTTGGCTTTTTTTCTCTTTCTCTGTGACAGCAGAAGGCTCCCAGGCCAGCAAAGATGACCTGGAAGTCAAATTCTTTTATTTTTCAGGCTGCTCTGAAAACCCTTTCTGGAAAGAGAGGTGATTTTTGGGAGAGAAGTTTAGGCATTGAAAGTTCATGTCAGATCTTGTGCTCTGTGCTCTGCCAGTGCCACCTCCTGTGCCAGCTCTTAAAAAGTGTTATTTTCAGGCTGAACATCTGTGTGCTGATGGCAATGTCTAGAGGAGAGAGTCGCTTCTGAAGACCTGCACTGTGCTACCAGAAAATATTTTCAATTTTCTGCTACTGCAAGTTAATTCCTGTTATTCACTGTTAGTTCAGTGTCCTTTTCCTCACCCCGCTGTTATGTGGAATTTTGGGATGATACAGCATCTCACTGTGATCTGTGGCTGATGTTTCCAGCTCAGTGTTTCTACTAAGAAGTGTTTTGGGTTTTTAGGACCCATATACTCCCTCACCTTATAACTGGAATACAATGGCATTTTATTAAAACAAGAGCAGGGTACTTTTTATGTAGAATGTTGTCTCTGTCTTCCACTAATGAAAACATTTATCAGTTCCCTTTCACTTTATGACTTGGTCAGGTCAAGGTCAGGGAGCTCAGCAGAGGTGAGAGCATGTCCCTGGGACATGGGGGTCCATGGAAACACAAGGCTGAAGGGGCCTTCTGTGCTCCTTCATCATTCTGATTGGAGTTTTATTTGTTTATGGCTTGAGGTCTCAGGATTATTGAAAATATTCCTTCTAATTACCATTTAAAGTTGTTTGTTCCCTATACACCATAAATAACTTCTATGTTTGCCAAATCTGTCAGGAATATACTACCAAACACAAATTTGTGCATCACCCTGGGGGGCTACACCTCATCTGGTTAATAAACTTCTTAAAGCTTCTTTTGATAAGTGTCAGGTTTTTGGCTCACAGCTTTGGGGCTTTGTAGATCTTGGTGCCTGGGGACAGACATTGTGGCCACCCAGGTCTCCCCACTTTCTCAGGAGATCTCTTCAACCAAAAGTTTTTGAAACTCAGGTAATGAACAGGTGGGTGAACTGAGTCTGAGACACACCAACACAGGAGTACTGTGTTGCAGAGAAGGGGGTAGACAGCCCTGGCTTTGCACCTGCTTAGGTGAATATTCTGAAATGCAGAAAATTATCTCACTTAAATTCTGATCTTTTAGATGGTTCATTTCCTGGAAGTCCTTCTGCCTCCTGAAGTAAAAACCAGAAACCCTTGCCAAAGCCTTTGTTTCCTTCAGAGGAAACTTGCTCAGCCCTGGGACTCAGCTTGCCTGGTTTTGGGCTATGCTGGCCACTCTGGGGACTTCTGCAGGCTCTGTGCTTTCCTCTCACCCTTGGCTGCTCCCAGTGTGGGCTTGTTCCTGGGAACAACTTACCCAGTATTGCAGAGCTGAGCAGGAAGATGTAAGCAAGTTCATGTTGATCTGAAGAAATGGCCTATTTTTCCTTCCCTGTGCTAATGTTAGCGTCGGTTTGATAATATTTTGGGACTCAAGAAGGATAACCTGCAAAGGGGCTACGCAGGCCCCTGGAACCCACCTAAGAGCATGAACTCAGGAACCAACAGAAGCAGGAAACGTTTTTCACACCTCAGATTGGAGAAAATCAGAGACACCAGCCTTATTTATGGCTCAGCAATGACATTATAAAATCCCTTTCCCTTGAATGCTATGTGCAGATTGTCCCTCTTCCACGGGCTGGAGTCTGCCTGACATCTGGATTTAGTATCTCCCAGCTATGGTTGATCTTTTTACTGTTGTAACATTCCAGGCTTAACCTTCTAAAGTTAACAAGTATTTCTGGTCTCCAAAGTGGCCTCTGTTATTTGAGAATACTGTATAGGTATATGTTCAAATTGAAAGGTAATGCCCTGATTTTGAATACTGAGTAACCATATCCTGGCCTCAAACCTTTGAACTATGGACAATAATTCAGTGTATTTACACTAGAGAAGAGCAGTGAGGCCCTGAGGGTGTTGCAGGGCACTACTGACAGAAAAGTGCTACAGGGTTGTGATAGATTTTTAAGTTACTCTCCAAACACAACAGTGTGATGCTGCTGCTCATGGCAACCCTGTTGGTGTGTCGTGATGGAAAGAAAGGCATCAACAGAAAGGGCACCCTGGAGATGGTACCTTTGAGATGAAGACTGAGATGAAGAGGACTCTTCCTGATAGTGCTAAATGGCGATCCAGTGCAGTGCTTGAGCACAAACTTACCTTCATCAGTGTGATGTGATGTGTTGTAGCAACAGGAGGATTTAAACATGAGGTTCTATCCCACAGGTGAGGCCTTGCCAGTCTGTCTGTCCTTGGGCTGTCCTGAGGTCTCTGTGGGGCTGCAGACAGCACATCTGCTCTTTAACACTCACTGCTGTATGACCACCTTACACTAAATAAAGTTATTTACACAAGGAGCTGTCACAGTGGTGCCTGGCTTCACATCATCCTGCCACCATCATGTAGAAACATCTCCCTTATATGCCAGGGGCATCTGCAGCTAGCTCCACAGCAAGCTTTAGAGAAACCCAGTGGCCTCTGGCTGATTTCCAGCCCCTTGGGTGGGAGCTCCACACATGTTCAGGGTTTTGCCCACATACCCACACAAGCTATGTCTGAAGTTCCTGGGACAGAGTCACTCCTTACCTTCCAGACACCTGTTGAGTTGGAGCAATCTTTAGACCTACTAATTTCTGAAGTTAGGGTCCAAATTTTGCAGGTGGGCTCCAAAAGGAGGATGACCATGCCTCAATTAGTGAAGGAAAGCAGCTCTGCCCAGTGTTGCTTGTTTGGGTGACAGGGTGTTCGAGGGACAAAAAGGCAAGGAACTGCTTTCTGCCCTTGTACCATTTTGTTGTGAGAATTCCCCAGACGTATTCAATTTGGACGATCAGCTCCACATTTTGGAGTTGAGCTGCTGAAAGATAATGACAGTACCTTTACTTGGGAGGGAATGCTTGTGGTACCAGTGTCGATGGTTCAGACTGTCCAGAGGTACAGGAAACACCTTTCTGTCCTGACAGCTTTTGAGCGGGATCAGTCCTTGCACGTATTAATTCTTGAAGGTGGTGGATCACTGAAAGGGAATGGCGATGCTTTTCCAGGGGCCAGAAAACACCTAGACCCAGTGTTTCAGGTGCAGATAACAGGCTGCCCAAGGGAGGTAAAGGCCAGCATGACTTTTCTGCCACATTACCTTCGGTGTTGGAGCAATCAGAATCCTAAGGTGCGCCACGGGAGGTTTAGATTGGATATCGGGAGGAGTATCTCCACAGAAAGGCTGATTAAGACACTGGACCGTGCTGCTCAGGGAGGTGGCAGAGTCACCGTCCCTGGAGGTGTTTCAGGAAATGTGGCTAGCACAGGTTCTTCCCGTGGGAACATTTTGCTATATTTCATAAACAAGATAAAGTTTGGATGTTTTGCAAACAATTTCTCCGGATTGAGTCAGTTCGGGCTTGGCCAATTGGGCCTAGGGGGAGGTCTCGGGCTGACCAATCTGGGGCACCTCTGTAAACTCTATATATATGGAATTCAAAACAATAAAGCTCTCTTCTCCTCTCTTTCCTTGTCTGAAAACTTGGTCATTCCTCAGCTAGCCGCTCAACAGCGACAAGGAAAGGCTGGACGTGCACCGAGTGCCCTGGTCCGGTCGGCACGGTGCTGCTCTGTCCCAGGTTGGATGATCCCAGACTCTTCCCCAGCCACACCGACCCGGCACTCCGTGACCCGCACCGCCCTCAGCCCAGCCCGCCCTCCCGCCTCCCGCCGCGCAGCGCGCCCATTGGCTGGCCGGGGCAGCGCCGCTCGGCCAATGAGGCGCTGCCTTGTTGGAGCCGGGGCTCCGGAGGCGGTTGCGGGGAAACCGCCGGTGCGGCGGCTCCCGGGGGAGCGGCGGGAGCCTGAGGGACCCGCGCCGGGAAACCCCGGCAGCGCCCCGGGAATCCCGCGGGAGCGGCGCCGGCATGCCGGGGGCGGCCCCGCGAGGTGAGTGTCCCGTCCGCCCGGCCCCGCGGAGGGGCAGCCGGCGTGTGGGCCCTGCCCCGTGAGGGCAGCGAGAGCCCGGCCTGGGCGGCCTTGCCCTGCCCCTCCCTCCGCGGAGCCGCGGCGTGAGGCGAGCAGGGCTTCCCGCCTCCTGCCGGCCCTGTGTGCCGCCCTGTGTGCCGGGCGAGCGGCGTGAGCAGCGTCCCTGCCCCTCCGTGCAGAAAGTGATCGTGTTTCGGTAAAAAAAGGCTTGTGTTAAAGTGTGGCGGATCTTTGCAATGTTAAAAAAAGAAGAAATCCCAACCAAAAGTCAAGTGTTTTTTTAAACGTGTATCTGCAGTGTATGCATCCCAAGTGTGGCAGCAACAACAAAAGCTGGGAAAGCCCAAGTCACTCCCTTTGTTTCTTACTTAGAAGTTAAGAACACAAGCTCTGGGAGCAAGAGCTGACATTGGAAATATTCACTTAAATTTTAAACTACTAAGGCAAAAGAGAAGATTTTGAAAGCAAGAGGCTTGTTGCCTTTTCAGGATGTGCACACCTGTTGTAGCCACAGATTTATAGCTGAGACACTTGTAGCTGAAAAAAATTTAAACTGGTTTGTAATTCTTAATATGAAAGAGTATTTTTTTCCCTACTTATCTGATGTACCTGTTTTCCTCTGGAAGTGCTTGTAGCGACATACTCGGTTCCTAAATGTTATGACACTGGTGTAACTCAGTCAATGTAGTTTTGCAGCCGTGTACAGTGCCTGGTTTAAACCAAAATGAAATAAACCCCCCCCCCCACGTGCCTGACACCCCAAAAGCTGTATGGAGGCAACACCCTGCCCTTGTTTCCTAGGAGCATTACACAGCTCTGTTTGGTTCCGTGCTTTCAGCTTGAGAACAGCAGACAGGAGCGATGCTAAGTGTTTGTTATTAAATTCCTGTATGTTACAAAGTTCCAGTGTAAATAATAAGTAGAATTGAAATAGTTTTCCTACGTTTTCTGTGGTTGCAGTTTCCCCAAGAGTCTAACCTCTGAAGTAAAGTCTTGCCCGTAGTCTCTGCTGTTGAATTCCTCTGCCACCTTGAGCAAGAGTATTTGGATTCAGCAAAAGACTTGCGCATATTACTGAATATAGGCATTTTTGTAAGTGGACTTAACCCCCCTCAGTTTAAATATGTAATTGATTTGGCATCATACAGACTGACTTACTTAGTTGTCATTAACATCTACACTCTGTCAAAATGTGTAGCATTCAATATATCTGAAAGAGTTAACCATTAATCTCTGTGCATATATTTTCTTCATGTGAAAAGCAGACAAGGAATCTGTCCTGAAAGAGATTTGGGGTTTTATTAATGTTTATTTGGTGACTTAAAGAGAAAAATGCTTTATTGCTGTGCAGTTGTCAGTTTGATTTAGCTACAAGCGAGGAGAGCAAGTGGTGCATGGGCAAGCAAATTCTCATTGCTGAATGAATGAAATTCCTGTCAAAGCATTATTTTCTCTACATGCAGTACTAATCATGATGATTTATGAGTTAATTCAGCTTATAGTTTGAAACTCCCACTGCTTCCTGCTGTGGTTAATTCTGGACTTACTCTTCTATTAATGTAGTCTCCCATATTAAAGACTGTTTTTAGGCTGTCTTGCATGTGTCATCTTCTTGTTTGAGTTGATGGGAAGGTTTTATCATGTAACAGTGAAGGTTTCCTATAAAAGCAGCACAGAGCTCTTATATATTTTTGCCTTTACCTACATGATGTTTCAAGCAGTTAATTTAATATAAAATATGGGCATAGTTATGAGGAAAAAATAATTACAAAGGTGTATTTACCCGTTCAAACTTCTTATCAGTGATAAAAAGGACTGGAAATATTAGTATGCTTTTTCAGAATGAAGAAATGCTAGTTAATAAAAGTTCTGTTTCTTTTGTTTGCAAAAATCTAGTAGATCTAAGTGTATATGCAGTAGCTATAACTTGTGTTTGCATTAGCGGTGGTCTGTAGAGGTTGGTCAGTATACTCAGAAAGAACACTGGTTCTGTTCTAGCAGGGATGGCACTAATGAAAAGTTTTAATCAGAGGAATTTCGAGGCAGAGACAGTGCTTTGGGCAGCGGGTTCACCAGCCACTATGGCCTTGCTGCAAAGTCATTTTGACACGGATAACCTTCCATTTTTTTTCCTTTCCTGTTCTGTAAATATCTGAGAGGTGTAATGATCTTTGCTCATAAAATGAGTATTCAAGAAGCGTTTTTGGTTTTAGCTTTGATGTTTAAAAGGATTCATGTTGTAATGTTGTTAATTTAATTAATGTATGTTCACTGATTGTTATATAGTATGTGATTAACCTTATGTCTGTAATTATGTTGCCAGTGTTTTCACTCCTCCCCTCACCACCAGGACTAGACTCATGAAAGCTATCCCAAAGTAATGAATGTGTTTAACTTTGTGTTTTATTTTCTGTCTCTAGTTAAAATTCCCTTTAGTGTTATTGTTCCTCAGTGGTTGAGTTGTCTATCTCTTGGCATGGGGTAGTGGTTAATTGTTTATTAAAACATGGCTATAAAGTATTCCCAGCTTGTCTTTTACTTCTGAGTGTTTTCTCCGTGAGCAGAATAAATATTCTAATCCTGTTTGCTTTCCAGACCTGTTTGTGACAGACCCTTCTTTCTATTCTTGGAGAAAGACATTGTGAATAGCTGTGAACATGGTAAGGGATTTTTGAGATGGCTTTTGAGATGTTTTGGTAGAAACAAAATTGAAAATTTTCTCCTTCCCTGGGACTACGAATAAATTGCCATAAAGAGAATATTGTTTTTGGAGTGATTGTAGTTATTGGTAAATTCAAGAATTTGGAAAAAAAAAATCTCTGTAATGCACTTGTCTATTCTAGGGAAGCTGTTGCTTGCAAGACACTTGAAATTTTGTTTCTTCAGCTGATTTCGCGTGGGAAATGGTTTTGATATTTGATTATTTGCAATTAATGATGATAAAGTTAATTACAGCTCTTGTAACTTTATGTAGAGATCTCTCAGTATTGTTCATGTCCCAGTTAATTTAAAAAAAGGAGTACAATCCAGTTTGCAAAGGAAGCTGGGGCATGTGTAGATGTCACATTCCTTGTCACCTCAACTGTCATTCCAGATTCGAATTGCAGCACTGAATGCAAGCTCCACAGTTGAGGATGACTATGAAGGCACCTTCAAAAGTCATAAGACACAGACAAAGGAAGCTCAGGTAAGTAAACTCACAGTTCTCTTAATGAAGTTTTGTCTTGATGGGCGTTTTGTCCTGTTGTTGCAGGGATTGTTCAACCATAATGTTTTTATGAAAGTTGTGTTACTATCGTATCTTTTGAACTCTCCTTTAGCAACCTAAAACTTCACTCCAATGAGTTATTTTAGGTCAGTAACACAAATGTTCTGCTGTATAGCAGGAAGTATTAAAAGTGTGAAACCACTGATATACATAGTAAGTATATTTAATGTAGTTGTCCTACTAAATAAATTCTAATTCTTTAAATCACAGGAAGCAGAAGCTTTTGCTTTGTACCATAAAGCTTTGGACCTTCAGAAACATGACCGATTTGAAGAGTCTGCTAAAGCTTATCATGAGCTGCTTGAGATTCGTCTTCTGCGAGAGGTCAGTGGCCTTGAGAAAATGACACTCTAGAAACTGTTTTTACTGTATTTTGTCTTACTTCATTTCTAATTGGCTAACTAGAAATGTCAGTATTACCAGTTTGCAAGTTGCTTGCTGTTCTTGTTGCTTGTCTGATTCCTAATGCCCATGTTGCATTTATTTTATCATTTCTAGGCAGTTCTTTCTGGTGATGAGAAAGAAGGGCTGAAACACCCAGGTCTGATGTTAAAATATTCCACCTATAAAAACCTAGCACAACTGGCAGCACAACGGGATGACTTAGAGACAGCCATGGAATTCTATCTGGAGGTACAGTGCAGCTGAAATAAGACACTGGAGCTAAGGCTTGTTTGTAAAAACTTTCTAAAATACAGACATACACACTCAGCAAACATCATGTGAATGTATAGTTGAGTGGTATGTACTTTCTGATGCTGTATGGGATAAAATTGGTCCACCATTCCATCCCCAAAGCAGTTGTGATCCTGCTGAAAACTAAAGCAGTGCCAGCCCCAGCAGCAATGTGGATATGCATGTTTGAAATGTGGATGATATTGTTTGTTTTGCTTTCTAGGCTGTAATGCTGGACTCCACTGATGTCAACCTCTGGTATAAAATTGGTCGTGTGGCAATAAAACTGATCCGCCTGCCCTTGGCTCGTCATGCTTTTGAAGAAGGGCTCAGGTGTAATCCTGATCACTGGCCTTGTTTAGATAACCTTATCACAATTTTGTATACACTCAGTGACTACACAAGTGAGTACAATGCACGAGAAACATCTCAATATAAGTGTAATTTTACATACCAATAAAAATTGTAACAATGCAGTCATATAGGTTAAAGTGTGTCTTGCGTAAGCAATGCAGTAGGGTTTGGTAGATACTTCTACTTCATGATAGAAGTTTTATTTCATGATAAAGTATGATGGTTTATATAAATTTTAGTTACCCTAAAAATAGATGTCCTGGTCTCTTAGATCACGTTCTCTGCAGGAAGTTCCCCTGTACACAGTTCAGTTCCAAGTGTTTTTGTTTTGTCTTTCTAGTAATTTCCTGCTGCATAGTTCTAGGATTTGGCTGCAAAACTACAGTCTAGTTTGTGGCCTAGTAGGATTAATTGTAGTTACAGCAGTTGATATACTGCTTGTTTCACTAATGGAATCTGCAGTTAAGACATTTGGTAACATAAAAATGGTAAATGTGATTCTGTTTTATGATTCTAATTTCTTCTGTAGTGGAGTCTTGAAAGTAAGTGATAGATGTATTGCAGACATTGTTTAAACAAAAATAATTGTATTCATTTTCTGGATATAATACCTAGGAAGACATAATAGGTTATTTTAACTGTATGCATGTAATTACTTGACATGTTACAAAGCAATTGGACTAATTTATGTAGGTGTAACATTTGGGTGGAATTCAGTGTTGTATGTGAGGGCCAGAAATGGGAGCTTTGAATGAACCAAAGCAGCTATTGACCATTCAATTTCTCTTTCTTTGCCAGCATGCTTGTACTTTATCTGCAAAGCTTTGGAAAAAGACTGTCTGTATAGCAAAGGACTGGTTCTGAAGGAGAAGATCTTTGAGGAGCAGCCTTGCCTCCAGAAAGATTCTTTAAGGATGTTCCTCAAATGGTGAATGTTTTCTTAGAGTATTTACTGCCTTTGGAGTGTAAATTTTGGGCTTGGGGTTGTTCAAAAAACCTGCTGAGGTCTTGTACTTTAGGTTATGATAGCAATACTTTGCTGACCTGCCTTCTGAATAGTGATGTTGTTTGTTGGTGCTGCTGACAGAAGGTTCTTCAGTAGTTACTTTTGGAGGGAGGTAGAAAGAGGAAAAGAATCCATTGTTGCTGGTCACTTATTTTCATACTCACTCATATATCTGTTGTAATCATCTGCCTTTGTTTTACTTATTAGTTCCTGATCCCTGCAGCAACCATCTTAGTTTTCCTAATTAAAACAAACCAGTAACAACCAAAATCAAAACAAACAACTCTCACCCCTCCAAAAAACCTCACCAAAACCCCCCCCCACTTTACTGCTTTTCTTTCTGTATGGATTTTATAGTATGAGTAGATACGAAGAAAGTGGGAAAAGAAAATAGAGGCCCATAAAATTTACAGGATCTGTCTAAGTTAATTGATCATTCAGAACAAAGGTTTCTGATGGTTGACACTTCCGTATGTATGCCAACAAGTTGGTAACGTAATGTTATGTGGATGCTTCTTGTAATGCTGCTTTTTCTTATGTTTTATGAAGATATTAAATTAATCTTCCCCAGGCTTTAAGAAAAAAAGCAACCAACAAAAAAAATTATACCTTGTCTCTATTTCTCACTATTTCTTAGTGACATGTCTATCCATAATGTAAATGTGAGTGCAGCTGAAACTGGAAGAATCATAAATGAAGCACTTGAGCTACGTAAGAAAAGACAAGCTTTGCTGGTGCGTGACCGAGAGCCAGACCTCAGACTGGTGCAGCCAATTCCCTTTTTCACGTACGTCTTTATATTTTCTCTTTTCTAAGAGATCCCCTGAAGCACATATTCTGACAACTATATTGTGCTTCAGATTTCTTCAGAACGTGCTTTTTTTTTCCTCATAAAAACAAACCCCAGTGTTTTCTTATTAGTTTGTCGGTTGGTTTGGTGTGCTTATGATTTTAGTATAAACCCCATAGCTTTCACTTCCCAACTTTTTATTTTAAACCAGTGATGTAAAAGACAAATACGGTATCGGAGAATGATTTGGCAGCTATTCCAACTGTGTTACTGGATTTTTCATATATGACTAATTTGTATGTGAATGTCAAAGCAAGTTTAGCTTTTAAAAAAATTGTTTTTACTAATGGGATAATGAAAACTCAGAGAAAACTTGCAGTTCTTTATTTGCAGGAAGATATAAGGATACTAATAAGTTGTTATATATGTTTTTATTAAGGCATAAAGGATTGGGGTTTGGTTTTTGTACTAAAATTATTTTTCTGGAATATTAATGGAGTCTGCATGTGGTTCCTGTTGCAGAGAAGTTGCTTCTGCTTGTGGATAGGGGTGAATTCTTTTACTGTTGTTGATTGAATGCACAACCTGAAAATTGTTCCTTTGACACGGCTTTTTTTAGCTTGTGATATAACTTCCTCAGCAGCTACTGCATGGACCTTGTTTTTTTAAAGACATTTTTTGAGGGATGGAACAGGTTTTTGACACTTAAATGTGTATTGCTGTCCCACTGGGAAGCTTCTCTTGCTATCTCTAAGCTGTTGGAGAAAAACAAATTTGAATGCTGTTAGGTTTGTAAATATAATATAGAAAATAATGTGGCAAGAATTGAAGACATTGTGATTCTGTTGTGTTTCCACTTGCAGGTGGAAGTGTTTAGGAGAAGCTTTACTTGCCATGTATCAGCACCTCACAACATGTGATCCTCCTCGCCCCAGTCTGGGAAAGAGAATTGATCTCTCAGAATACAGAGACCCAGTTCAACATTTGATCCTTTCTCCCACCTCTACTCCTGTCAGTGTTATTCAGCCAACGCCTGTCAGCACTAATCCAGTGATGACAATGCCAGATCCTGTATTACCTTATACTCCAACGACACCCAACTTTCCAAATCACAGTCAGAGTTCATTGGAACCAGGAGCTACTGTAGGTGAGCAAGGTACTTCAATCTAAGATTCAAGATCTCTTTCATACTTTTCTGGGTATAAAAAAAAAAAAGCACTTGAGAATTCTTTGGGACATTCTGTCTTTCAACTGCATGTTGGTGGATTCAAAACCTTTTCAGCATATGTGTAACATCTGATAGAAAAAGTGAAGGAGTATCTGACCTTTTTCTGGTTTTGTGCTGTTGCCTTACACTTCAGTTTTTCAGTCTTTAGGATGAGAAGAATTGTGACTCCATTGCAGCAGTGATGCATATCAAGCATTTAATATTGGGAAGGGCGTTGAGCTCCTTAGAATGGATGAGCTGTTCTGCAAAAAGATGAATGGATTATCTTTTTGTTCATGTGTCACTAAAAATACCTGAGAAGACCAAGCTGTCAGCTATATTTATTCAAAATCTGCACAAGATTTTTTTGGCACTGTCTTCAGAAGGAAACCAATGAATCTCAAGTGTTGCTGTGTAATTAATTTTTTAAAAATAAGTAAAGATTACTCACTTATTTTTTGTCAATTTAACCTGCCAGGATTTGGGGGGGTTTATTATGTTTGTAGGTGACATATCTGCAGGTGATAAATCTAAGAAAGGAGTGAAGCGAAGGAGAATCACAGAAGATAGTGGTGAAACAGCAAAAAGGAGATCTGCTAGAGTTCGGAACACCAAGTGTAAAAAAGAGGAGAAGGTTGACTTTCAAGAGCTGTTGGTGAAGTTCCTTCCTTCCAGGTACTGTACAGCAACAACTTTCATTATGACAGTATCATAGAGAGAAACCTGTGTGGGATTTTGTTTGATTGATATCCCCCAACCTTAGAACTACCAGACCCATGTTATTTTTTGAAGTAGATGTGATGCGTTATCATCTGATAAATTTAATAAAATTGCTTTTAGTAAAAATTGCTGAGTAAAAATTGAAAAATAAAAAAGCTTTTACTATTGTTGAAGTGAATTAGAGGATAATGCAAATGTCAAAATGGGTAAGATATAGTAATCTTGATTTGGACAAAATTTAGGAGCTGGATGCAAATCACTGAATTTGTTTCAGTTACTATATTTTCACTGTTAAAATTTGCACAACGTTCCGTATTTAGATTGCACTTAGTAATGAAAGAAAGAATGAGGACTTCATTGATATTGTGGGTTTTTTCCCCCTTTCACACAGGTTAAGGAAATTAGATCCTGAGGAGGAGGAGGACCCATTCAATAACTACGAGGTGCAATCAGAGATTAAAGAGGAGAATTTCCAGCATGTTGGACCACATAGAATGTCATTTGATTCTACAACATTTATGGAATCTGGTAAGGATTTCATTATAACCCCCATTCTTTCTCTGTTGGTTTTTTCCATATTGTGTGCTTTATTTTTTGCATTTTCCTGTCATACCTAGAAGATACAGAAGAATGCTATTTTAAAAAGTATAGTTTTATGGTACAGAAATATTGCAGTTGGTACGAGGTGTGATTTTCTAAATCTCAGGGATTGCTTAATTCACTGTGTGCAAGAGCCTTATTGTGTGGAATTTCCCATTTAAACAGATTGGAATACAGTAACTGAATTCTGCATATGTGCAGCACAGAAGAACTGCTGTGAGATAAGTGCATTAAACACTGTTGAAACTTACTTGTTTCAAGTTACGATCTGCCTCAGCCTTAAACATGTATGGCTTTGTGTTTGTTTGCTTTCTAGAAAAACAGGATGTTCATGAATTCCTGCTGGATAACCTGAACAATGGTGGGATCTTGGAGCTGATGATGAGATATCTGAAAGTCATCAGCCAAAAGTTCCTGGTGAAGTGGCCTCCTGGCTTGTGTGAGGTGGTCCTCAGTATCTATAATAGCTGGAGAAAACACAGTAGTAGCCTTCCCAATCCCCTCCTGAGGGACTCGAGTAATCAACATATCAAGGTAATGCAATGCTTTTCCTCATTTCTGTATTTGCTGCTTTGTTGTTCTCCATTTGCCAGAAGTACCCAACTGAAAGCCAGCAGACACAAGTTTGGCTTAGCTCTGTCTGGGGAGCTACTTGTCCCAGCTGTAGTATCTGTCCTGAACTGTGGTGCACTGCAGCTTCTGGAGCTGTTCCTGTGCTCCTAAACTGATCTGGGTGATGCTACATGCAAGTATAACCTATATATAATGTGTGTGCATGAACACACACATGCATAGAGATGTAATTAATAGACAGAGATATATTTTAACCCTTTGTTCTGTTGATGCACTTTCTTTTTTATTCCCTCCCTTTTCTTCTGATTTGGCAGAGAGTTTTGTTTTGTCATCAGGCCAATACAGAGGCTGCTGTGTTCTCATTGGCTGATTAGGGTCAGCAGTGCTGCTCTAAATAATGTAAATAAAGTGTAGTTTTAAGATAACCTGAAATTTACAGTAAAAACCCAAAAAACAAACCAAAAGCAGCTCCTCAGTGTCATCACCGTTTTATTACCTTTTTAAATCCATAATTTCCTGAAAGCAAATAGAAAAAATAGTAAGTTCTTCACATTAATGTTAAACCAGCTTAGTGATAGAAGGTGATATTTCTTGAATTATAAAACCATTTCAGATACTTCTTTTCCACTGAGCCAGCCTATGTTATCTTTTCAATGTTAGCAGTGTGTATTTGTTTGGAAAGTTGTTTGCCTTTGGTATGACTTCAGTTTGAAATATTTTTTTCAGATCAAGTATTTTTACTTCTTTGCAAATGAAATATTAATTATGAAAATTGCTGTGTTCCATTGATGTCATTTACAAAACAAACAAAAGTGTCTCTACGTAGCAGATGTTAAATTTTTATACATCCTGTGACTTATTTATGTATATTTTTCACATATGCATGCCCTTTTAAAAACATATGTAAATATATTTATAAATTTATTCCCTTGGTTCTCATTATTATTGCATAACTGCTTACTTGTATGTAAATTTTTTCTTATTTTTCAAATATCAGTGCTACTGCTATATTCTGGAATCGTGCTTTTAGCATGATTTGGCAATTCAGTATGGTTTATTTCAGCCAGATACAAAAATAAGGATGACACCTTTTTCTAACATCAGTAGTGCTGTCCTGACCTTCTTTCATGAGCTGAGACTTTTCTTTTTTAATGCTTCTTCTAAGTATTGTTTTTTACCTGTTGATTTGTAAATGCTATTATACACCTTATAGGCAGAAGAAGTAGTTAAAGCTTGGGAACTGAAATCCCAAGAGGACAAGATGAAGGCTTTCTTTGAAGTAAATTGCAAATTCAGTGATTTTTAATTTTTTTTTTTCTTCTTTTAATGTACTTCTTCCTGTGAATGCTCTTTTTATACTTTCTTACTTTTTCTGAAGGATATGATGTTGATGAGCCTTTCTTGCATGGAACTGCAATTAGATCAGTGGCTACTGACAAAAGGGAAAAGCTCTACAGGTGAGAACTTGATGTCATTTCAGAGTCTAAAAACACTCAAGATAGATGAAGAAATGTTTCCTGGAATTCATTAGATTTTGGAGCTATTTTTTCTTAATATCTTCCAGATCTGTGTTTCGTTGGTGTCTATCAATTGGTTACCTTTAAGTAGATCAGTACTTTTGAAATTCTAGTATGTGAGACTCTTTCCATGGGATGCTGGTAACTTTATGATAAAGCATAGGTAATTGACTTGCAGTCTCTCCACGAAATTGTCCTGCTGCCTCTGTGAATGGAAAGTTTGGGCCTGACTTCCCAGGAACTCATTTTTTGGGAGACCTGTTGCAGCTGTCGTTTGCGTCTTCGCAGCGAGATTTGTTTGAGGAAGGCTGGATGGAGTTTGTCACTCGGGTGTATTGGCTGAAAGCTCGCTTTCTAGCACTGCAGGTTTGTTTTACTTTTGGTTTAACAAATACAACTTTTCCCAAATTAAAGTCAATATTATTCAGATACAGCTGATTCAGGAATCTCAGCTCTTTTAAGCTTAAAACATAGCTACGTCATTTTACTTTTAAATATAGTTAACTGTCCCTGAGGGTTGAGGTGGGAATGAAGTAGGAGGTCTCACATGTTAAACAAATATTCAGATATGTTTAATATATGAGTCTTTGTTTAAATTAACTTGTGCTCAGCTTAAAAAAATCTATTTGTACTAAAATTATTTGGAATAGTATTGTGCAGCTGCAGAACATAGGATTTTGGGGACCTGGACTCATGGGTACTGTCAAAGTCTCAGGCAGTCCAAAATGCAGATTTTAACTGAAGCAGACTCTGTTTTATTACTCTTCCCTCTGCCTTTCCAAGGTAGCATGATTCTTCTTTTGAAGATTTTTAATTTAATATGCAGATTTTGGAGCAGAGGGTTTTAAACCTATCACTAAGGGAATAATTTGGAAGAAATGTTATTTGATCCCAGTCTTTTTTTTCCCTTCTAAGTATTGCTTCCTTGGGACATCAAAGAGGGGTTTTTTATGCATTAATTATGTTTAAATCCATTGTCAACTAGTTTTGTGAGTCAGTTTTGTAAGTGTGAACTAACTTGTTCTTTCCCTTTCTTTTTTTCTTTTTCTACGCCTAAGGATTCCTTTCTAATAAAGTTACTTAGGAAAAATGAGAGTTCCTGTACAGCTACTGGCATTTTTTTGCTTATGATATGCAGTGTTATGTTTTGGCTGTGCAGCTTGCATTCCTTCCTGACCTCTCAACTTCAGTAACTATTTTGCACAGAGCAAGTAGAATTCATTCCCTTTGCAGAATATGAGAATGTTTCTTGACTCAATGTTTTTGCACAAATGGAAGAGTTATCTTTGCTGGTTTACTCTTCCATCTTTTTAAAGGAAAGGGATTTTAGCACTCCAGACCAATCTCACAAATTTATGCTAGCTGAGTTCTATTTTTCTGATTTGTTTTATCTGTTATTGAAGTAATCGGTAAGATATTTTAAAATATTTTTGCTTTAATTGGAGATTTTCAGTTGAATTTGCTCTTTATTTGGGACTACATGCAGTAATCACACTGGCAGTGCCTACGTTAAATTTAAACGTTTTCTTCAAGCTTTGGAGACCCTTTCTGCAGTCAGAACTCTTGTTTTACTCTGTACTGTCTCTATAGGGTGACATGGAACAGGCACTTGAAAACTATGATATCTGCACTGAAATGCTACAGAACTCCACTACCACACAGGCTAAAGCTGGCAATGAGTGTAGCATCGTAATACGGTTGCCTAATCTACATGTTGACTCTGTGGTCTCTTTAGAAGAGGTAAGAATTAACTTGCAGGTGTATGTTTCCTGTTCCATCCCTCACACTCCATCTCTCCCAGTTTCAAATGTCATCTATGAATTTGTTCTTTTGTGATGGAAGTTTACTATATCTCAGAGTGGGAGTTTTGTAGTTT
Source organism: Entomyzon cyanotis (assembly GCA_024500445.1). Classification (NCBI taxonomy): domain Eukaryota; kingdom Metazoa; phylum Chordata; class Aves; order Passeriformes; family Meliphagidae; genus Entomyzon; species Entomyzon cyanotis. The sequence goes on from JAKEPQ010000852.1 coordinate 8,622,432, forward strand.
GGAGATTATGACAAGACTACCCTCTCTTTTTCAAAAATTACGGGTTTTGGATCTGTTGGTCCTGTACATCTTTAGATTGCTTTTATGCAAAATAAAAATATTACAGCTGCTGCATGTGCAGCAGTAGATTATTGAATCTGTGTTTTCTTTCCTTAAACATTAAGAGCTAAACTGGTGGGAGAAGTGTCAGTAGTCAAATAGATGTGAAAACAAAAGTTGGATTATCTCATCTGTGATGTTTGCAGATTGAAAAGAACCTAAAATCTCTGGAGAGATGCCAGTCCTTGGAAGAGATCCAGCGACTGTATGAGGCAGGGGATTATAATGCAGTGGTGCATCTGCTCCGTCCAACCTTGTGCTTTAATGGCTATGGCAGAGCAAAACATCTGGAGTTTGTAACGTCCATACCAGAGAGACCAGCACAGCTGCTTCTCCTGCAGGTTTGGTTTGTTTCTTGAAAATTCTGTCTTTGTAAGGGATTAAGACTTATTCCTGAAAACAGGAGGAAAGGATTTCTAGAGTGGGTGTTAATGAGTCTTATTTACACAGCAAAACATGGAACCAAATCTGTAAGTGCTCTGAAGAGCACAGCTTTATCGACATCATTAGCAATGTGCCAGTTTTTGCTGACTGAGAATGTGGCTAAAGATGTAAGATATTGAGGCATCCATGAAATGAACAGAAACTTGAATAATTTGCTGAGTTATTTTATGGATGAATTCATACTGCTGTTGACTATATGGTGACTTAGAACCATTCTGAAACTTGGTTATCTAATATATTCATGATTTTTGTGCTGTAAGTCACTCTCCTGCATGAATGAGAAACTTGATACATGCAGTTTGTTATTATCTATGTTATCTACATTGCTGTGGAGTTAGTCCATTTGACAGTGTAAAAACAAGTGTATAAATGAGCTTAGCTGTGGGAACAATTTGAACATATTATGTAATTTGGGGGGAAAAAAGTTTGCACAAAAAGAGATTGATGGTCTTTTAACTGGACTGAACTAAGTCCTACAGCTTCCATGCTATCTCATGACCCAGCCTCTTCAGAGCAGAAAGAAGCAGGACAATATTGCTATTACACTGGTCTTAGAGTTGCTATTTTGTTGTTTATGAAGTGATAAAATGGTAGCACAAGATCATAAAGATCTAAACCCTGTTTCTGTAAGGGTTTTATTCAGCTGTAGATCATTAGAATTACAGACCTACAGCTATCCCTTTCCTATTTTCTTTTCTCGCTTCTCTCATTAAAGCAGAAAGATGTGATGATTTTTTTGTATTTAGATCCTACTTGTGTACTTGTCATCCAGGATCCATGCACCTCCTATTGTCCTTTTAATGTTTTATTTAAAGGTGTTGTGTTATGTTTCATTGAAGTAATCACGTTAACTGAATATAGTGTTTTGCTTTGCCCTGCTGTGCCTTCATGTTTAAAATAAACTCTTCATTGTTATAATAGATCTTTTTCATATTTACATTCCCTAGGACTCCCTGCTCAAACTGAAAGATTACAAGCAATGCTTTGAATGCTCAGATGTTGCCTTGAATGAAGCAATTCAGCAGATGATTAATATGACAGCAGCCTCTGCTAAAGAGGAGTGGGTTGCTACGGTAACACAGCTGCTCACAGGAATAGATACTTCATTATCATCAGTTAACAGCATCTTAAAAGACTCTTCTGTAACACCAAGCCTCATTCGCTTAACAAACAACCTGATCCAGGTAACCTGTGCACTGGCACCAGGAGAGATGTGTTGTGTGCTGCAGACCTTCAGGCATGATACAGTTGCTCTCTGAATTCCCACCCACTCACAGTGAAGGCTTTGGTTACATTTCTGTTACATTTTTGGTGAGATGAGCATTACTGTATTATGTGAGCATTGTCATAGTCTTCAGTATAATAGAGGTTCACTGAACACACCTATTTGCCTACTATGAATTGTTTGTATGTCGTATTAACAGAGAAACATCTCAATTGAAAATGAGGGTGCAAGAGGAATGTCAGAGTAGGGGAAATAATCTGCCCTTCCCCTACTGATTGACCTATTTCTAGCATTTTTATAGCGACTTGTGAGAAGTTGAGACTCAACTTTTGATCTTTTCCTTAGGGTAAAGTGTGTTGCCAACTTTGGGTTGTTTGGAAAGGATTCACACCTTTGTTTTGTATCACTTTGTCTGTATAATGTCTATTTCTTTATCAGATCATAGACTGCAGCATGGCTGTCCAGGAAGAACCAAAAGAACCATATGTCTCCTCAGTGCTTCCATGGATTATCCTGCACAGGATCATCCAGCATGAGGAAGATGCTTTTCGATCCCTTTGCTGCCAGCAGCAGCAGAACCAAGGAGAAGAAGGTGGACTATTTCTTCACTTTTATGTATTTGACCTGTAACTCTGTAGCTCTGTAACGTCTAGCTCAGGAATATAAACAATAAAGTACTTGTTCATTGTCTTACCTTGCTGGCTGAAGGGAGTAGAGGGCTGTCCAAGCAGCACTTTCTTCCCACAGAGGAAGGGTTATTGCTAGTTCAGGCATTGACTCAGATTTAACTGTTCTGTGCTACTTTAATATTTACCAATTTCTTTCTTCCAGTGAGTCCTGATACCCCTATGTTGCCTTCTTCACTTATGCTGCTGAACACAGCTCATGAGTATTTGGGAAGAAGATCCTGGTGTTGCAATTCAGATGGTGCTCTGCTCAAGTTCTATGTAAGTAGAATTGTGGAATAATTGAGATTGATTCACATCGATGTCTGAAAGTCATCTGGCCAAGCCACATCTCCAGGCAGCAAACACCTTCTAAGTTATATTAGACTGTTCTTTGCTTTGTCTTCATGTTATAAATATACACTTTTCAATCCACTTTCCATCTACCTTACTGAGAAGAATAATTGTTTTCTTCTGGTTTTCCTCCTGTTTTGCATCTTGCACTAGTATTTTATTTTGTTTGTGGGATTTGAAAGGGAAGTAGGAATAACCAAGCAGTGTGATAGTACTGTACATCATTCAGAAGATAAAAAAACCCTGTAGTGCTACATCTTTAAAATTGCTGCTAAAATAACACAGTGGGATTCCATATTCATCTTGTCTCAGTGATTCTAAGTAAGTTGCTCACTTCACAGAACTGAATTTGTGAAGTGTTAGGTAAAGTTTGCACATTTTCTGTGTACATAAATACTATTTATCATGTAAAAAGAGCATATTTAAACTGTCAGACAAGAAGATACAGTTTTGAATAACTTGGTTATTTGTTTCTTCCAAATTATGAGAGTAAAGATTTGCAGGCCATCATCTGCCCTCAGTTACACATCTGGAATGCTGCTGATTGCTCCCACATCTGTGGTGGTACCCAGGTTTGATCTGAAGATATGAAGCTGTAATTTTTCTGCTGTGGATAAATTTGTCTTGTTTGGTTATACCTACCTTGATTTTATACCACAGTCTGAAAAAAATAGCAGTTCTATTGTTTTCATGTTAGTAACTAAATATTATTTAAAATATACACATAGAGTTCATCAGTTGAACAATGATGAGGGTGAAGAATTACTTCAGCCGTTCACTTCCCTGTGTTTGAAGGCTGTTCTTTGCTCTGTTGTTCGGATGGCTGTGTTACATCTAACATGCTCCAGAAATGGTGTCTGGGCACTAATTCTGTAGTTTTATTAGATTAAAGGACTTACCCTTTCATTGTTGACCATTTTTAAGATTATTCCTTGAGGTCTCATTGTTCCACCAGAAAAGAAATTTCCCATGGTTGAAACAGAATATTTCTGTGTATTTGCTCATTTTATCTTAGCTTAGAAAGCCAAGTACAGTCATTGTTTCCCTGAGCAGAGCACTGACAGCCTGGGATAGCCTGGCTGCTGGCAAATCCCAGATAATTCGGTGCCGTGGCATCTGTTGGGCTGTGCTCTGCAGGGACATTTCAGTGGCACTTTACAGATTCAGCTTGACTTCAGTGAGGTTTGTTACCTTCAGCCAAGAGAAAATCATGATTAGTTCTGCATAGAGCTACTCAGGAATCTCTTAATTTCCCATCTCAGCACTGCCTGGAGCTTATTAGCCACAGCTCAGTGCCAGACCCCATCTACCTCTGCATTTGAGCAGCAGCGTGTCCAGGACAGTAATTTAGACAGCTGGGAAGGATGGCACAGAGAGCCTGAGGGGTTCTGCAGGAGTCAGCTCACCCTGGCAGGGCTGGAGTGAATGAGCAGTGTTTGAATTGAGGCTGATTCAGGGTAGAACTATCAGATTATCTCTGTGTCCTACTCTCCTCAGCCTCCCTGGTATTAGGAGCATAATGCTGATACACCTAAGTTGCCCCTGCAGGGGTCCAGAGGGCCTATTAGCTCAGGCTCCTTATTTCATGAAAATGGATAGGCTGTTCCAGGCTCCAGGCTTGCCCATGGATGTCATGCTCCTACGTGATGAGTCTAAATTGTGTCTGTACAATGTGCCTGTATCCACAGCCTGGGGAGTCACAGAGTATGTGTGGCTAGCACAGGTTCTTCCCGTGGGAACATTTTGCTATATTTCATAAACAAGATAAAGTTTGGATGTTTTGCAAACAACTTCTCCGGATTGGGACAGTTCAGGCTTGGCCAATTGGGCCTAGGGGGAGGTCTCGGGCTGACCAATCTGGGGCACCTCTGTAAACTCTATATATATGGAATTCAAAACAATAAAGTTCTCTTCTCCTCTCTTTCCTTGTCTGAGAACTTGGTCATTCCTCAGCTAGCCGCTCAACAGCGACAAGTATGGCCTGTGAACCTGGGTAAAGTACAGATAACTGAGAGCTGGGAATGTATTTACACTGAGATCTTTGAAAATGTCATCAGATACTTTAAACAAAATGTTCCATTTTCACTGACAGAATTGCCCCCTTCTTAAACTAAAATATATAGAGTACTATATTAAACACAAGAATTCAGTTTACAGAGACAAGAGGGTGTTGGAAGGATAGGGAAAGACAAAGATAAAATTAGATTAATTATTTGAAGAGAAAAGCAGCTTCAAGAATGTAAAAGATGTGTTTCATAGATTATTATTAAATGAAATGTATTTCGTAGATTATTATTAAATGATCACCTTCTGTAGGTGAACTGTCTGCTCGAAAACCTTATATTGCTTGTGGATGAATGGGCTATGCAAGAGAAGATGTTAATATGTAGTTAAGTCCTTTAGCAATAGTCTGAATTATTAGGAGCAATTCTGGATTTCTGCCAAGAACTTAAAAGCTGAATATGAACACAGGAGATTGTTTTGAACACTGTTCAAGTGAGAATTCTGTTACTGATGTTGGATGTGCTTTTGTTTGCAGCAGTAGGAATATCATGCTTCTGTTATAGTATCCTCTGATGCTTATGTTTTTCTTTAGATTATTTAGCTACACTTTCATAAATTTCAAATGTTCTTCATAAATGCATACAAGGAAAGTAGTGGCAATAAGGTGTCTGCTGGGACTCAGTACGATTAAGTCTGCTGTGATTCAAAATGTCACTGAAATGCTTTCTAAGAATTGTCTTTGCTTTTATTTTTCAGTGGTTTGGCTCTTAATAAATGGTACATTGATCTTAGCACATACATTTTAATCAGAAGAGAATCAGCATCTTATTTTTAATCCCAGTACTTAGAAATGGGCTTCTTACAAGTAGAATGACAGACTTTTGCCTTGTGATGCAATGTTTGTATTGACAGGAATGCCCATCATGATGAGAACCTTCTTGTAGGATTATACATAAATAATTGAGTTTGCAATCCTAGATGCTGAAAAATGATAAATGGTCACAAATAAACATTTGGTTTTTTAATTGAAATTTCATAGTGGAACACACTGAAATTGAATCTTAAACCTCAGTGGTTGCGTGGGGTTTTTTTTTTGTTTTGAAATAAATATCCAGAATCCCCCTACACAGATTATTCTTGGGAAACATATTTTTATTGACCTTGAAATGTCTTCCTGGAATGTGTTCCTTTTTGGTTTGTTTTTTATGGTAGCTTAGTGAGAATTTTCAAAGAGTTACCTTTCTTCTTTTGGCATTCAGTTGCAGTTTTTATAATGAATGTCTTAAAGTATCAGCATCTTCCAAAATATGCCACTGATGGGTACTTTCTCTTGTAGTGTTGGAGGTAAAGATAGCAACTTGCCACAGTGTTTAGTCATTTGGGATCAATCCAGCCACTTTCCTTGGTGTGTAGCCATCTGTGTAATACTGTTCATACTGTGCAGTTCTATAGTCCTTTTAGCCAGATTTTCATTAACTGTCTCTTCTTTTTCTGCAAAGTCCTCTCCATCATGCTTTTTCCATGCAGAGAAAATTGGTGTTTGTGAATTAGGGCAGAAATTCTCCTGTACCTTTGCCTTATTCACAGGGTTGAACTGCAGTGTTTATCTTCACAGAAGCAACTTAGTATGTAGGGGAGAACTTTGATCGAGTCTAAGTCTGAAACATGATATTTAATCTCATTGATTAAAGATAAGAGTTCATGAATTAGCATAGGAAGCAAAATACAAGCACTTCAATGCAGCTGCAGTGCCATTGGAATGACTTGTGTGAGACTAGTTTACAGATATACAGGTGTAATATTTGGTTGTTATTGGGGGAAAATACATGTAGTCCCTTAAAGTTGTTTTCATCACCTGCCTTCAGACAGCTGGGTAGCTTACTGTGATCTTCAGGTGACCTTTTCCTTGATGTTTGGCTTGTAGGTTCAGGTGCTACAAAAAGAACTTGCAGCATCCACTTCTGAAGATACTCATCCATACAAAGAGGAGCTGGAAACAGCCTTAGAACAGTGTTTTTATTGTTTATATGGTTTCCCTAGCAAAAAAAGCAAAGCAAGGTACCTAGAAGAACATTCGGTACAGCAGGTAAGTTATGTATTATTCAACGTCAGTGGAATATCCTGAAGCGATGAAAGATGCACACTTGGTTTGTTCTAACGCACTTTGATATATTTTGTAGAAAGATTACTTTTATTTCCTTGTAAATTTTATGTATTTTACATGCTATAGAGAATAAACTAAGAGTTTTCATTTTTTTTTAAATTTTAAATATAACAAGTCAGCTATTTAAAATTAAATGCTAGTGTAGTCTTATCCACAGTAATCTGCCATCTTGAAAATACTGAGAAATTATTAAGCTATCATTTTCCTGTTTTCAGCTGAGAAGAAGTTCAAGGTTGAGGAAAATTTATAGAGGAAAAGTCAGCTTGAGAGAAGAGAACTTTAGCAGCCAGCCTTGCAGTTTATGAAAGTGAAAAATGTCACTGTTAAAAATTTGCAACTTATTTTGACATCTCTAATGGTAAATACCTGGTAGCTGTTTACGAGAAATGTGAAAGTCAGTTGAATTTGGAAGAAGAGCAACTACAGAGTACCTCTGGAAGAAGGTTGTAATATTAAGGGAGGGAGAGAAAAACACAGGTCAGCAATGCAATGCCCTGCCTTGAAACATCACTGATTTTGTTTAAAACTCTCAGATTATTTTCCCACTTTGCAAGTGATCATAGAATTATCAATCAAAACTGTTTTCATACAAGCAAAATGATTGTCTGGCTCTGTTGCACAAACCATTTAAAATACATAAATAGTCTTACTTTACTGTTCACTGAATATTTGGGAATTTTTTATGTTAAATGTACCTCTTAGTGAAGATAATGAGAAAAAGGGTATAAATAAGAAAAAGGGAAGTGTAAGGAGATTACCCTGTTTTTCAATGCAGAGCAAAATTTACTGTAAGGGTAAGGTGAACAATAAAAGGAGAAAAACTTAGTCTAGCAGAAGAGAACTGTAAATTGTTTTGGGTATTTTTACTGCTTTCAAGAAAGAAAAGCGAAGGTAAAATGAGGAATAAATTGTGGAAGTAACTTTTTATAGAGAGTTTGAAGATTTTTGAGTCTCAGAATTTTGTCTGATTCCCATTTACTCTTCTTGTTTGACTGAAATGGAAGGTGCAGAGTTCTTCTCCATATCTTACCCGTGATCTCAGTGTCATTCAGGATGTTTACATGTGATTCTTGCTTATAAGCAACTTTTCTGAGCAACTCTTCTAAGCAAGTAGAATGACTTCATTTTTACTTTATTTCTTTTGACTTCAGTGATACACACTAAGTTAGAGCTACACCTTAGTTTGTTAAATCAGTGAGCAGTATATTGTATTTGTGAGCAGCATAAATTAATATCACCTTTAGCTCTCTTCTTGGGAGGTTTAATTTTGTTCCTTCTAGAGTAATGTGTATGTTCTTACGAACTAGAAAGGCTATAGAAAACCATTGTTAGTAGACTTGAATTTTGGAATTTGAAATACCTTTTGTCCCTTCTCTCATCTACCTCCTTTCTCAGGTTGACCTGACATGGGAAGATGCTTTGTTCATGTTTGAGTATTTTAAGCCTAAAACTCTTCCAGAATTTGATAGTTACAAAACCAGTACCGTGTCTGCTGATTTGGCCAACCTTCTAAAGAAAACTGCTACAATTGTTCCTCGAACAGACAAGCCTATGCTAAGCCTGGAGACTGTATCTGCCTATATTGAAGGAACATCCAGCAAGGTAGAATGAATTGGTTTTAAAGAATTAAATTGAAGGGAGTAAAAATTGTTGCTGCTATTTTTATGTTGACTTTGAGATTATAAATGGAATGATTTATTCCATGATGGTGCATTTCCTGGGGTAATTGCATTTAAATAAAATAAGAATGATACCACCAAAGTTTAGTCTTTGAATGGTAAAATATAGTCAGCATGAGATGTTCATTAGTGTTTGTAAGTGCTCTGTATATCTGTGAAATGCTTTCAATGTCTTCATATGCAAAGCCTTCATATTCTGTGATGAAAAGCTGCTTCCACTACAAGGAAGAAGCAAGTGTGCATCTCATTTAATATGAATCTTTTACTTAATATGAACCTTTACCTTCGCCTTTTTTATTTTCAGGCACCATCTCTCCCAGAGGGTGCAGACTATTCTCCACCAGTCGTGACTGAGTTGTATTATCTTCTGGCAGACTATCATTTCAAGAACAAAGAGCAGTCTAAGGCCATTAAGTTTTACATGCATGACATTTGTATTTGTCCAAACAGGTCAGTATTGTTGAATCCTGCTGCACATCCTTCATTCTTCTCACTTCTTTCAGTACTGAAAAGCAGACAACTGCTTTCAGGTGCGAAAAAAACCCCCAAAAACCTAAACTCTCACCTTCAATCCATTATCATTGGTCCATTGTATAATTAAGGGCATCTCTAAAGCAACACAACAAAAAAAACCAAAAACAAAGTGTAGGGTTAAATATTTGATTGCTTTGAATTTAAAACCAAAAGATGAAAGTGGGGGGGGGAAGCTAAATTAAAAGAAAAGAATAACTGTGAAGAATTGACTGTTTTACATTTTGTTCTTTGCCTTGGCATCTTCATGCATGATAAGGAGTGAAAAATGTTACCATTTAATAGTGTATCTATAGCACAAATAACATCCTTTAGTGGATTAACTGTCTAAACTGACCTCTTTCTGAAAGTGTTGATTTTGCTGCTAGAGAACAACACAGAGAATACAAGTAGAGTATTTAAGTGATATTTAAACAAAGCCACCTTGTTTCTTGATCATTTACAACTTCCTGAAATACCATCAAGATTAAGCTCTCTCATCTTAAAAATAAAGCATATTCTGAATATCAGTCTTCTGATAACCTTTATATTTACTGATTAAATATAGAGTTTGCATATTAGGTGTTAGTTATCATTTTAATTCTCCTTGAAGTTGATAGATCAGGGTCAGTGACAAAAACGCTAATTTGATAGATTTGAGACAAGAAAATTGTTTCTAAATCCAGTCACGTAAGAGAGACAAAAGGGAAGGTGGAGGCACAGAGCAATTTTAGATGGGAAATCTTCAGAGGAAATAGCTGTAGTTTAATGTTATTGCATCTTCTAGTCTGAGACTTGGGACTAGTATATGGCTACAACTTTTGTTTGAAGGCTGATTAAGAAATTACCAATACCATCCCCTACCCATTTTTTCTGTAGTTTTGGTATTCCAAAACTTAAACTCATAAATAAATTAATGGAATGCATTTTTACTTTAATGTGTGACATTTTGTTGCTCAGAAGATGCCTTATGTGATAGCATAGTATTTTTACCCCAGTCAAATTAGATGGTATTTCTCTGTACTACAGTTCCTGTTCCATTCCCCTTAGGAATCTGACTATTGAGGTCACTTGACCTAGAAATGGGTTTTCAGTTAGAAGAAATTGCAAGCAAAAATATGCGAACATTATGGTTATTCCTTTAGTGTTAAAATCATGGTAAAATTGAAAAACCCCAGAGCAGCTGAACCCTGGTGTTAATGTGAGATTGCAGCCTCTGGAAAGCACCCTTCAGACTGTGTTGTCAATAAATACAGGGCTGGACCCTGAACAATCCCTCAGTCAGAAATTACCGTTTTAGGTCATCAGAATTTTCCTACTTGAATGCATTTCTGGTTTTATGATTTTTATGTTGGAAAATGATTATGATTATTCACAGTGGAGTCCAGCAATGCAAGGAGTCATAATGTCTGTCTGCTGGCCTACAGAAATAAAAGGGTGGCAACGTTTGGATTGGACAGCGGGGTTACTGAGGAAAAGAAAATGGGAGTGCTGCTGTTAGAAATACAGATATTCTGGCTTCGCACGGCAAATAAATCGTGATTTTTCATCTCTTTTCCATGTGTGGCAATTCCTGGGGACTCTGCTTTATCAGGAAGCCCCTTTAACAAAATCAATATGATTCAGGCTATACAGCTTGTGTTCTACTTTAAGGGGAGGAGGAAGTGCAGAAATCTGTTTTGAGAGAGTGTGTGATGAAAGGAGGCAAAAGTTGTAGATATAACAAGATGAATCCTGTCTATACCTTCAGTGTAATGTTCAGGGGAGTTTGTTTATGTGTTGTGTTCCTGCCTGCATAGGTTTGACTCCTGGGCTGGCATGGCTCTGGCTCGAGCGAGTCGCATTCAGGACAAGTTGAACTCCAATGAACTGAAGAGTGATGGCCCAATCTGGAAGCATTCTACCCCTGTCCTGAACTGCTTCAAACGAGCCCTGGAGATTGACAGCTCCAACCTGTCCTTGTGGATCGAATATGGCACCATTTCCTATGCCCTACATTCCTTTGCATCCCGGCAGCTTAAGCAGTGGAAATCGGAACTTCCCCCTGAAGTTGTGCAGCAGGTGGGATCTAACAGAGAGAACTGTGAAGTTTTAAATACTTAAAATTATCTTTTCTAACATAGTAAAAATTTTTATTAAGTATTTGCATGCTATATTCCACATATGAGGCTGTATGGCTGGTTACTTAGTAATACTGGAAATTCCAATATGCATGTAAACTGGTGGTATCAAGCAGCATTTGAAGGTGGGTTTTTTCCTTTCTTTTTCCTGTGTAAAATCAGTTTGAGCCTAATCTTTGAATTATCTTCTGAAGGTGACACGAAATTATTGTAACCTCCTGGAAAGGGGAATTCTATTTACCTTTCCTTTCTGTAAATGTCATACAATGGTTCCAGGAAAAGGTGAAATGTATACACATTTAAATAGTGAAGAGATCAGGAACTACTCTGATGTCTGTGTTCACATGTGATCTCTTGTATCTAAATACATCCTTCCCTGTTTCTACGTTTTTAGGCCATTTATTTAAACAAAAGATCAAAGTGAGAAGGGTGGTAGAATATCCATTGAAAACATATTTATGAATTCATTAGGTCTTTCTGCATAAGGAAGGTAAAAAAGTTAGATAAGTAAGAAGTTTATTGCTAAACCAAAATGAGCAATTCTAAATACACCCTGACAGTGATAAGAGTTGTTTGGGAAAATGTTTTGTCTGTCTTTTTGGACCAGTGAACTCCATTTCTGATTTAGCTATTCTGACTTCCAATAGTCTGCAGCTGGAAGCAGAATGAAAAAAAGGAAGTGCTGCTCCTCTGCTGTAATATGTAAAACTTTCAGTGCTTTAGCTACAGAGATCAGGGCTGGGAGCACCCTTTGTTTCCAGGAGAATGCATTTACAGAGAGGTGGTGAGTCTTGCCTCTGAGCTGCCTCCAGCACTGCATTAACACTGCACTTCCCACAGGCGCTTTCTCGTCTAAGAAGAAAGATGATGTCAACCTGCATATTAAAAGAGAACAAATTGTTTATTAAATAGTACGTTTGAAATGACAGTTAATGATAGAGTTTTCTTTTGCAGGGTTATTGCATCCAACAGCTCCAAAATTAACTCCCCAGAAAATGAAGTTACTACATTTTATGCCTTTGAGCTTTCAGAAGTTTGGTCTTATGGTCTTGCGGCCTCTTGACTATGAGGGATTTGTTGAAGAATTCCAGGAATAATGCTGGAGTTACTTCAAATTATCAGATAAAAGGAGCAATACAGAGCAGTCATCTGAAGTAGAGGATTAAATGAGAATGTTTATTTAGGACTACTTAAATCTTCATTTTTTTTCAACTGAATATATTAAAAATGCATAATTTAGTAAGAAAAGCTCTTTTATAATAAGAGATAAATTGAAACAATTTCATCTCACTTCCAGAGATACCTCTCTTCAGGAATGTGTTTCTCATACATAAAAACCTTATTATTCTCTTCTTGCAAAATGTTTAGGAAAGAAAAGGTTGTGTTTTAATTCTTGATTATAGCCACACAGCTTAAATTTATAAACTTCATTTTCAAAGAGAGAAAATTACATTAATGCATCTTTTGACCTAGTTTTTTTACATGAATTTATTGGCATTTAACTTTAATTTATGCTGCTGGTTTTAATTTTTTTTTGGCAGGGTGGGGTGGGGAGAGTATTCAGCTCAAAATTAGATACATTGCAAGCAAGATGAAATACATTTCTTCACAAATGAGAGTGGTCCATAGTGGCTCTAGCAGATTTCAGTTGCAGAACAAAGCAAATAATTTTTTTCTTTGAAGAGTTAAGATAATTACAGCTGCAAAAAAGTGGTAGAATTTCTGCAGACATGAATATTGGGTTGTTATCTGTCAGATTTATATTTATATGCATATTCTTACACTTCTGTCTTACTGTTTTGTTCTGGTTGTTTGTGTCAGCAATTACTGGAGTGAACAAAAACCCATCCCTAAACACACTTTTTGAGTTGTTGGGGTGTGCTTGATCACTTGGGATGTATTTGATCACTTCTATGTCTTTCAGGTTGAAAATATTTAAAAGTAGTATCTTGTTTGAGTGCTTTTATATAGGCAGTAGTGCATTTTCAGAGTTTTCCACGTGAGCAGTGGTGAATTGTTGTGTTCTGTGTTGTCCCCCTGGGCTGGGTGGCAGATGGAGGAGCGCAGGGACAGCATGTTGGAGACAGCCAAGGTGTGCTTCACGTCGGCGTCACGCTGCGAGGGCGATGGGGACGAGGAGGAGTGGCTGATCCACTACATGCTGGGCAAGATCGCTGAGAAGCAGAAGCAGCCTCCTGTCGTGTACCTGCTGCACTACAAACAGGCAGGGCATTACCTGCACGAGGAGGCTGCTCGGTACCCGAAGAAGATTCACTACCATAATCCACCAGAACTTGCCATGGAAGCGTTGGAGGTAAAAGAAAGTTAAATTTGTAGGCTTGAAACCTTGTTCTCTACAGATCGTTAGGCACATGTAGAGGGTGCTCTGCATCGGGGAACGTTTGCAAGACAGACTTGGAGAGTAAAATGGAGCCTGCTATTCAGACTGATTTTGTTTTAAAGGCAGTTTGGACAGGTGGGTAGCAATTCCACTTCTGAATTTTGCTGCACACAGTTCATTCGTTTTTGTAAAAACCAAACATCGATAGGATTCACAAGCATGTCGTACCTATGGAAGCACAAGTTCATATGTGAGGTGGAACTTCTGCTTTCACTGTGTTGTCTGGGAAAAGCAGTGGATCTAGAACATACCCAGTGGTGACTTCCTGGCAAGGAGACCAGCTCAGCTTTCTTTGTTGTATTCCATAGGTTGTGGTTATAAAATTTGTAGTGTTTTGATCTTGTAATTTAGAAAAAATTTCCAAGGCAGGGAAAGTTCTATTCAGGTAAGTTTAGGTAACAAGTAGCTGCCTTAAGTAACTCCTGCAGATTCTATAGAGAAGAGACTATTTGTAATAGATTACAGAGCTACAAATGCTTTACTGACCAAATGGACTTGGGTGTTTTTTAGGTATATTTTCGACTTCATGCTTCTATTTTGAAACTTGTGGGGAAGCCAGACTCTGGAGTAGATGCAGAGGTACTGGTTAGTTTCATGAAAGAAGCTGCTGAGGGACCCTTTGCCAGGGGTGAGGAGAAGAACACCCCAAAAGTTGCAGAAAAGTGAGTACTTGTTTCCAGCAGTATCCTCTGAATGTATATTTATAAACTACTGTACAATAAACTATTAAAGTAAAACTAAATAAAATATAAACAAAACAAAGTGAAAAAATGTAATGTTTGCAGATTTCATGTATCATGAATAAGATTACATGCTACTCTGAGATCTCAATAATTAGCACAGAAGAGATGGGAAGGGAAGAAAATGGAACAATTTTGATCTTGTCATCCATTTTGAAGCCACTGTTTTTATTTATTGATAAATTTGATTTTTTTAAATCAACTGTTAAAAAATGCAAAAGGAAATTACCTTTATTTATAAGATGAGGGATTGTAGTCCTCATTATTTGTCTCATTAACAACTACGAAATAAGGAATGGTTTACTATTGACCAGTGACAAAGGAGGAATATAACTTCTACTAAAAATCTATCGTTTAGAATTTCTTGGTGAGATTTAATTGCTCTATTGTAAATGCTGTAAGAACATGTAGTGTCCTTTTTTTCCTTTGTATATGTTCTGACTATATAAACACATTTCTTCTTGCCCTCTCAGAGAAAAAGCTTGCATGATAGATGAAGACTCTCACTCCTCAGCTGGAACAGTGCCAGGCCCTGGGACTTCCCTCCCCTCCTCCTCTGGTCCAGGTCTGACATCCCCACCTTACACAGCCACTCCAGTTGACCACGATTACGTCAAATGTAAAAACCCCCGCAGCAGGCAACGCCGGACGGTACAGTCCCTGTTCTCAATACTGCCAGTGCAGGGAGGTGCTCTGATCATGGGGGGTTTGAGCAGGAGTGATCAAACTGCTCAAGGAGGGTGAGGGGTCTGTGGTAACACGGGCAATATTGAAGCTCATTATCTTTATAAGTTCAGTGCTTTAAATAGAATCAATGTACAGTCAGAGCTTTAATTACGAAACTCAGAGTTGTCACCTGCCACCACTGGTACCTGTCATTTAGTCAAAACAGTAATGTTGGTAGGAGGAGTATGAGCTCAGTGAATTTTCAGTGATTTTTTTCCTTCAGAGTTCATTAGGAAAGATGTGGGTTCAGTCTTTAGAAGACTGGACACTGTTTCAGCCTGTGTGAAATGACCTGGTGAAAATTTAAATTGGTTGAAATGAGACAAATTCGTAAAAAGACAGCACAATCCAGTATTATCATTTTTTGAAGGAGGCAGGTGGCAACTATTTTGGATATATTGTGATTCAGCACGAAGTGATTTGCATGACAGTCCAGTAGATTTCATCTTTTAATTTTTCTTTATCATTTACAATGACTGGTTAGCAGCTCATCTTTGTAGAATATAAAGTGATAGAATAACTAATTGGCTCATAAATGCAGAAGGGGGGTGGTATCATAGTGCTAATGAAGATTTTGCAATTGCATATATAATAGAAATTAAGTTACAGTTTAAGTAACTTTATTATTTGGCTAGAAATTTGATTCTGATTCTACTCTTCTGGCCATTTGTTTATCCATCTGGATCCATGAGTATCAGCACTCGAGGAGTAAAATATCTACAATCTTTAGCGTAGTGTTGGTAGAATGTGCCAGGCCTCACAGAAATGCTCTGCTTGATATGAATTTATTTCTGGAGGGTGGGCTGCTTCCTACTGTCATTTTCTGAAGAATGGTAATTTGTAAATAACTTTGTTGACTTAGTTCTGAAACAAGTGTTCGTATGCCTGAAATTTTTGCAGGGTGAATTTATTCCTTCTCCTCAACAAATAATTCTTGGTGCAACTGACAGAAGCTCCTGTATCTCTTTCATGATATTGAACAGAGAAATGTTCATTTTATTATTGCTTGCATTTCACTTGGGAGTAATTCATTAGACTGTTTTGAGATCATTTGTAGTGTGGAGGTGTCAACCAGTTATGTAGTGATCAAGCTCTTTTAATAGCTTTTTTATGTCTTTTGACACAACAACATAGAAGGGAGTGAATATTTAAATATTTCCTAAGTAATATTCCCTGTGAGAAGCAGTTCTGCCTAAGACTACATCTTCTTAGGTCCTGAAGACTGTCTAAATGCTCCCAGGAGAGACATAAGCTAGATAAATATTCCAATGTGTGTCGTTAGTACCTTCTCTCCAAGTAAGACATTATGGGCTGTGGCAGCCGATGGCCCAGTGGGAGCGGAGGCGGCTGCTGAGCAAAGCCTGAAGGTGCAAGTGCAGAACATCTGCCTCTGCCAGGGCTGAAGGAGCAGTTCCTGGATCTGCAAGCTGAGCCTAGCTGGGACTGAGCTTTGTGCTGTCAAAGCAATTCCAAATGTCAGCTGCTGGAAGAAGCGGAGTTTGGGTGATCTTCAGGAAGGCTGTGTGTAACCATGACAAGGAGAATTGCAGAGTACTGCATCATTCATAATGTTTTGTAAGTTGCTGGCACAACTAAACTCTGGATACAGCATATTGAAGAACCCCAGGAAACTGAAATATTTGCCTTGGGGCTGTTACAGATGGAAGAGCTAACAGGCTGAGCTAACAGGCTCAGAAGTCTTCCACTTTTATATTATTACATATACTGCACTCTTCTGCATGCATTTGCATTTTACTTGTATTAAAATATATACTTTTGAAGTAAAATGCTCTTGACATCTTACACATAATCACATCACTGAAAAAAGCTGGTGCCAGCATTTCCATTGTACCATTCCTAAAAATAGCAAGAAAATACCCATCATTTGACTACTCTTTAGATTATTTTTTAACCATTCTGACAGAAACGAAACTGTCTATACTGTTGTTCATGATTGAGTAAGTTGACCTAAATTCAGCCTAGGTATTTTTTCTTTTTGCAGCATGACAATACTCTTATTTACTCTTGTATTGGTATTGTTGATCATATATGGCATAAGTAAAGTAAGGGTATTGTACAGTTTTACACACCTCTTTTCATATAATACTACAAGCAAGATGCTATTTGGAATCATTACTGACCTTTGAGACCCTTTTTGACCATTTCTGTGTCCTGTGCTTCAAGAAAACGTGACCTGGGAGGAAAGAGAGAAGGAACTGGGATGTTTTATCTATGGAGGAGAAGACTCAGGGGAGACATGACAGCAGAGTAACCTAAATAGTGTTGAAAGCTATACAGAGTTAGAGGCAAAACCCCAGGATGTCCATGTTCACAGAAGACGGAACAGATGATATTACATTTAAATTGCATTTTCATTCTGAACATTAGAAAACAGTGTTAGAGTCTCAAGAAATACTGGTTTTGTATAACCCTGCAACATTTTAGCACTGGAAGTCATTAAAACATGGCAATAAGGCTGTCTGCCAGGCATGATGGAGCTGTAATTTATCCCCATGGAAAAAGGAATGGACTAGATGAACATCTGCAGATCCTTCTGAGCTCTGCTTTTTCTGTTAATTTTGTGGGGTTTGTGGGTTTGGGTTTTGGAGGGGTCATTAGTTTGGTTTTTTAACAAGATATCCAACGACGTACCTTCTAGAGCAGCAAATTATCTCATTGCAAACTGGAGGAAATAGCTGTGCAGCCAGACATCTTTTCTTGAAAATATTGAGACTCTGATCTTTAAACATTTATCTGTAGATAGGTGAAGTTGTGAGGGCAGACTTACTTTGAGTACATTATATTTCAATGTGTCATTATAGTTCTGTAGCTCTCTAGCACATTTTGCTGGTGGAAGATGATGACTGGGATACGCAGAAATCACCATTAAAATTGAGAGCATTGAAAGGCTTTGATATCCAGTGAATGCTGGTGATACTGGTTTTAAATCATGTATTTAATGAAAATGGGAGAAAGGAACCAGTAAATACAGCTTGTAAAGTAACTAGTTTTTTTTCCCCATGGCAGCTGCTGGCATATCTCCTTCAAGGAGACAAAAGTATTGCTGAGTGGCAGCTGTTATTTGTTGGCTGACTTGCTGCTGTCATGTGTGTAAAATGGGCAGCTTCCTTTCTCTTCTCTTGTCCTTCCATTCAGCAACATCTTTTCTTTCCTTCTGGTAATCCCGTTTCTCCTGTCATCACCCCTGCCTATTTTGTTTTATAACCCTCCAAAGTGAAAACTTGTGTTTGAAGTCTGAAGCCTAGGTTCAGACTCTTGTTTTCCAAGGGCAAAATAGGAAACAGGAAAACCAGGAATTTGCCAGGCACCCAGGTTATCATTACCTGTGATGTAAGTGTATTTACACAGCTAAATAACCAGTGTTACAAAGCAAAACAGATATACTCTCTGTCCTCCTCTATACAGGCTGGATGTATGTAGTCAGTAAAGACCAATTGCAGAAGAAGCAATAAAGTTAGTTAAGAAAGCAAGAAAAGTATTAAAATTTTTTAAAAAATCTGAATAAGGGATCTATTTCCCAAAATGTAGACTGGGAGATTGTTTAGAAGGTCTTTTTTGTTGTAATATGCCTTTGTTGTGTTGATACACAATTGATTCCATATTACTGTGGTGGTATGCAGATGATGTATCCGTTGCTATTGCAGTGTTAAAATCTTGTTTTGTTTAAGTCTTCATCCATGTCATGTAGTATGTCGTGTATAATTAGACTTAAATGTCCTTTTTTGTGTTTGTCTTTGCCTGATTGCTTTTGCAACCAATATTGCCCGTGCTGCCTCTAACCTTTACACAAATCTCTGTTCCCCAGGCATTCTCTTCCTGCTTTTACCTGTCACGGCTTGCTTTTAATAATTGGCAGAACCTGCATGATAAACACTGGGAAAGGCTCCTTGCTTCGTGCTGTGGGAGAAGTCTCACTTCATAGTTTGTCGGTCTGTAATTCTGCAAATGTTATGAAGATGCACAGTTTTTGTAAACGGGGGTTCTCAACATCCTGATGAGACAAAGGTGATCTCTGAGGAATTTCTTGCACCAGGTTGTCACTCATGCTAAGCTAAATCAGCTTCTGGGATGGAGTGGATGTTTCTCTGCGTAAAAAGAACATCCACATCACATTTTGGAATGTTAAAATCTTGCCCTTCAAAATTCTCTCTCTTCAGCAGTTAAAAATGAAATCTTTGGGTCTGCAGTACATGCCCTGTTCTGGCACGTGGTGCTGGCTGTTCATGGGGACTGCATACTGGACTACATGAATAATGAATCACACCCAGTTTATTGCAGTATGCTCCATTTTTACCTTTCCCCAATTTAACCTCTCTCTGATTAGTACAAGTGTCACACTGAGATGTAGTGTGAGATTATGTAAAAAGCATTTGTCCAAATAAATGGGACATTGGTGAGATATTCTATTGCTCTGCTCTTGAAGACAGAACAGCAATATATGACTGTAAGTTATGGAAACACATTCGGTGTTCAGTGCAGGCAGACAAAACATAGACTCTCATCTTTGACTCATGTTAAAAGAGAACTCCCTTTAAACTGCTGTACTCAAATTAACCTACTCCCTTGCAAATCTCTGCAATTCCTTTGTTTTTAATAATGTGCAAATGCTTTTTGATGCAGAGCTGAATGTTGTCTTCCGTTATGGGTGGAATCTGTTTGCAGAATGAGAATTCTGTGATACATCATGTTTCTGACTGCAGACCAGTACAGAAAAATGCTCATATGTTCAAGTGAAGGGGGGAGAGATGGTGCCAGGCAGGACAAAGAGAGTCTGTACCTTCACAGCCTGTGAACAGCCCACCTTTATTGCATGAGACAAGATTTTTTTTTTAAGGTATATATAGTTGCTTATTCGTAAGCTCAGAACTGTGCAGCAGGATTTTTCTTTTTTGCAAATTGAGTTAGCATATGTATAGAGCTCTTTAGAAAAGCTTTCTGTGCCCGTCATTTCTGATTTTTTGACTTGGTAGGTGATTGTTTATCATGATTCAGATACCTTCTTGTCATAAGGAGACATACATTTTCCTTCAGATGTTTAAGACAGAAAAAGATATTGTTCAGAAGTGAGTTGTACCCTCTTGGTTCTCTGAGCCTGTTACCTCCTCTTGCATGCAGATGTTTCAGAGGTCTTCTCCCTCTTCATTTTAACCTCCAGAAAGCTTCAGAAGAGGATTATTGAGCTGCATAGTAATTAATTGTCAAAGGCAGAACACCTCATTCACACTGGCACTATGAAGCTGTGCTTCAGCTCCCCTGAGAATAAATTATATAAGTTTGTACCACAGTTGGTACTTGGTCATCACACTTAGCAGTGAGAGCTCTGCCATTAGGATTGTCTGTCTCTAGTTCAGGTCATTTACACTGTGACACATCACTCTCCTTGTCCCTCTTCCTGTGCTGAGTGGGCACAGTTTAGATAACAAGGTGTATGGATTGTCCACAAGGCTCATGTGGGAGGATACTGGCACAGGGTAATGCCTGCTGCAGTACTGAGCTCTGTTTCTCGTGTTGTATGTTAGAATCCAGCAGTCATTTAAGCTCTCAAAGGTTTACTACACCTGAGTCCTGGTGATGGAGTGGCATGCAGCTGGTGTGCCTGGATGCTGAGGGAGCAGTGACAGTGACATGCTCATGGCTGTTTCTGGTACAAAGGAGTAGTGGGGAATAGGGATTTTTGAAGTCAGTGCAATAAACCTATTTCATTCAGGATAAGATTAGTGTTAAAATGCTCTTAAGCGTCAAATTAAAGCAAACATACTTCAGATATTTTTTCTAACATCTGTGACAGATGTGTTTCAGTAATGATAGTGATTTAATCATCCATGTGACTGACAGGACCTCAGTGTGATACAATAAAGGTCTTGGTGGTACAGATGAATATACAAGTTCTTTCTTCCCAATGAGATCTTTCTGATAATAATTAGTGGTTTTTTACTAATATCTTGGAAACTTAACAAGATTCTTCCTTTTTACATCTTCTGTCCAGAGCTGCTGTTTCTCACCCGTTGACAGAGTAGGTCATGTAACCTGACATGGATTTGAAATTAAATGTCACAAGTTGAGTACATTATGAGAAATGAGGAAAAAAAGAATTACTTTCAAGTGCCATTTTCTCAATCTTTGGAGATAAACATGAAATACTTTACATCAAATAGATATTTCACCTCATCAGGTTGTTTGAAATCTTCCTAAAACTTAGGAATGATGCAATGAAGTAATGAAACAAAATATAATAATACCAAGGAGAGACATGTACTATCAGATCACATTTTACATAGGAATATTGTCACAGTTACTTATGCACAATTTAGTGAAACTTTCTCCCTTGTCTCTTCATTTCCGCTACAGATAATAATTCTGGGACATTAATACCCAGCTGTATTTTTATCTTAGCTTTTGAAGGAATAGGGAACTTTACAGGCAGGGATCTCAAAAGAATATTTAGTCCTTGATTTACCAATTTCTTACAACAAGGGACCACCCTGGCATTTTGGAAAAGCTTGCCTTATTGCTATTGCTGGGTGGGGAAACTAAGAAAATAGGTAAACATAATATTAAAACCAGTAATTTTTTAACTCTTAAATTTCACTGAGTTGCATTAAACTGTCTTTAATTATAGCAGAAATTATTAAAAGGCACTGATATTCTCCATGGATTTGCATCATTCAAAAGGCAGGTGTTGATAGCAGTTGGGAGTTTGGAATTCATTCTCATCCCTCACAGACTGCAGTCTTTGGCGTGGAGGTTGAGTAACACTAATGACTGTCTCAACTACAGTCAGCTGTTACCAGATGAAGGAAAAGCTTTATAGCACAACAAATGTAAAAATATATGCTTTGTGGCCATCTAACACACACACACACACACACGCACGCACACACACACACACACATATATATGATGTATTTGTGAATTAGGCTAGAAGAGAATAGCTTTTTCATGTATAAAAAATATGCAATTTTCTTTCCTTTTTAGAAAACCAGAGTTAAGATGTGAATTGGTGCAGTTGCCAGAAGTTCTGCATTACATACTGCAGCATTTAGGTATTGACAGAGCTTTTTATTATATCAAGGAACATATTGGGTAACCTAAAAAATTATGGCTATTTGCCTGTCTTAGAAAGCCTACAGTGATTCCATAGGTTCACTATGCTATTTTCTAACTGAATGTAGCAGTTAAGATAGAGATGAGGGGAAAAAAAGTCAATTTTCTTGCTGCAATTAAAACCTATTGCCTTTTCCACTGCACTTAATGAATATGAGCAGCAATTATTGTATTTTTATTTTGGTTAATCATATGTATTTGGAAATTCTCCTTCATCTTTTTGAAGGTAAATAAGTCCAATTCTCCCAGTAATTTTCATATGTCATCTCATTAATCTCTGATTTTTTATCGTCTCCTCTGAATTTATTTTCCTTATTTCAGTGTCTTTTTTAAAATGTGGGTCCCAAATACAGACACCGTAATTAAGTTTAATTTTCATTAGTGTTCAGTAGAACAGGAAGACTCTTACATATTTTTTCTGTGAAGTTACTGATTACACATTCAAGAGTGCTGCTTTGCTGAAGTGTGTTTAGAGTAGCCTGACATTTTGGCCAGTTTTGGTTTGAGAATCACAAATTCTTTACGGGCACATGTGAATGTGTGTGCTGGGATTCCACTCCCACATTTTGTACTCCTGATCGTGTTATCTTTTAGGTGCTTATAGAAGGATTTATTTATTTATGCTCAAATAATTCTGTGGAAAAGTAAGGCTGGGTGGCTCACAGCTTTGACCTTTCATCCTTTGTAAAGATAAATACTGCACTTTGTTTTATATTCCCTGGGACTTTACCCATCCTCTGTGATTTCTGAGAAATTAATACTAATAACTGGTGGCTGCTGCTAATTTCTGGAATACACCAGGGTTTTCCATCTGGCTCACTTAGTTTGAAAGCATCTGCTGCACTCAAGAAATATCTAATATAATAGGAACTTGTCTCAATAGTCATCTGCCTTTGGTTTCCAGTGATTAAGGAGCCCAATGTTAATATCATTAGTTTTTAAATACAGTTAAAGTATTGAAAGAAAAGGAGAATGAACATCCCTTCCTAGACCTACACTCATTTAAGCAGAAATTTCAAATTAAAATAGCTAGCTAATTGTAAGGAGGTATTTACATTTGTTCCCATAAGGAAAAGCTCATGCATACATTTGAAATTTAATGTGTTGAATCATTGTCTATCTTTGCATGATGAAAAATTATTGTAATTTCCTAGTGATCTGATCTCACCCTCACGTCTTGGTCTGGCACTTCTTGATTTACATTCTAATGCTTCATCTGTCATAACCCACACATCAGAACTGACCTGCAGGCTTGTGGCAACATTTGGAAATTTGCAATTTTTTTTTCTTCCCTAGATGAGTAATTCAGCCTCTTTGCCACAGATACAGAATCTTCTTTTAAAAAAATATCAAGGGAACTACTGTAAATGGTTTTCTTGATGTCAACTGGGAGTTCAATAGTATTGATTTGTACCACAGAAAGTTATTAAAGCTTTATAAATGAGTCATTTAAAGCTTGACTGACCTCTCTTCAGAATCCTTCTCTTCCCATTCTTTATAATTATATTCTATCTGTATAAAACTTGTCATCATTAACCAACTGTATAGCTTCCAATTAGGAAGCAAATGCTGTTCCCCCATTCTTTTTCAAGATACAGTTTTATTAAGATCTTTTCACTGAAAGGGAAGGTTTTCTTTGTGTGGTAGTGAAAAGCCTATGGAGTGCATCAAATTTGGTTTAAATTCATCGGAATCCTAATAAGCAGAACCTGATCAGCAAGCTGAAGGTTTGCAGAGGGATTTATCTTGATAAAATAAATTCATAGGAGGCCCTTAGCTCTCTCCTGAACTAGTGCAATTCAGATGGAACAGAAGAAATCTAATTAAATTATCTGCTCATCTCAAAGCAAGGACTTTTACTTTGTTAATTTTCTTTCTTGATCTTATCGATAAAATTAATGAATCAGAATGCAGTGGAACTACCTAGACAATGGGTGTAAGCCCCTCCTGGTTATGCCATTTCTGTATAGAATGACAGAATGGTTTGGGTTGGAACAGACCTTTAAAGATCATCTAGTCCCACATCCCTGCAATGAGCAGGGATGTCTTTAGATCACAGAATCAAGTATCAGTATCTTAAGAAGAAATTGGAAATTAATCTTGTGGACTCCAGATTTAAAGGGAGTTGCCTGTATTGGAATTTTATATTGAACACTGAATTAGGTTGGCACAATATTATGGAAAAATGCCAGTTTCCCATCTCAGTGGGAATGTGCATGCCTCTTTCTGTCAGAGAGACTAAGCTGTGTTCTTTAGTCATGCAGGGTTGCCTCTGATAACCCTTGATGTAGAAGAACTTGGGTTATATCTGGCAGGTTTCAGAAATGGGTGGGAGGTTTTCACTTGCCTGTTCTGAGGTGTGTTTTATCACCCATGATAAAGTCACGATTCCTGTTCTGTGCAGATTAACAACTTAGTTGTGACTGTACTGTAGTCAGCAGCCACTGCTCCACTCTGTCAAGGTAAAGTCACTTCTCCTATTCTTCTGTCTGCTGCCTTGAAGTCCAGGAGCTTTCCTGTCTGTGTTAAGCCTAATTCTTTGATGTGTTGTTTATTTGCCATATCAAATCACTGTTCAGAACGTTTGTTAAATAGCATCTTACACCTGCAGGATAGTTGGCATCAGAGATCACTCCTGTAAGTCTTTGCCCTCTAATTGTACTGATTTTTCTTTCCTTCATGAGTAATTTTTACCAGTATTGTTCTTCATGGTTTTCTCTTGTCAATTGGAATTTCCTTGTGTCAGATCCAAAATTACACTGGGTGCTTTTCAAGGTAAATGACATAGTAAACCTAGGAAATTTTACAGGGCCATATGAACTGAAATATTGTGTCCCCAGTCTAACTGCTCTTGAAAGTTGAGCATTACTGGTTTTGAATCAAATTCCAGGATTATAGTCTAGGAAGAAATGTGGTGATAATTAAATACCTTTTATTGGTGGTGGTGAAGGATCCTGTATTGCAGTTGTAAGTTTGCAGAGTGGCTACAGTTTTGTGTTGCTGTTACTGAGAGACAAGTAACAGCTTGAAAAGTATGAAGTGGTGCATTCCTTCTTTATCTCTTTTGCAGAGAGGAGTCAGGATAGCACTGGAGCAGTGCTGTCTGACTCCAGTTCCACACAGGATATGTTTAATGAGCCTGCCAGTTCTCAAGACAGCCTGAAGAAGACTTACACAGAGAAGAGGATTTCTACTACCTGTGCTGATCCACTGATGCTCAGCAAAGAGACCCTGGGATCTGCAGAGGAAAAGGGTATGCCAGATTTAATAGATTATGTGAGCTGCAATAGTCTCATTAAAATGTTTCTCCTGGCTTGCAGAAGCACTGAAATATGCTGCACTGTGACTAAGAATTTTAACTAGGTATTATTGCTGCCGGTGTGTGTGTGTAGCTTAAATTTGGAATTGTGCCTCACTTATGTGGCCAGCAACCCAATTTATTCTGTCTGTTAAATCTTACAAAGAAAAGAATGAAGATAAACTGCTGTCTTTGGTGTCCCTTTGACTGACTTGCCTTCTTTTAGGCTTATTATTTACTTTTTCTTCAGTGTTTCAAATCTCTAAATAATTTAAGGAATATTTACTTGAATACAGTCTCAAACAAGACTTTTTTGGTTTTCCCAGGAATAGATGCCCTTTTTGTTCTATCCCAGTAGTAGCTTAATATTCAGTACAGAGAAGAGCACAAGTAGTAGATGTTAGATGTTTTATTCCATTGTATACTTCATTTCAGTGAAGAACTAGAATTGCTCTCTACCAGATTTTTCCATATGTAATAGTACTAAGTGTTCTGTATTCCACTGGAAAATCTGTTTCAAAGTCCGTTAGCTGGAATTTCCCTTTGTGTGATGTTTGTACAGTTGGATGTGGCAGTAGATAAAGAGGCTGAACTTCAACAGGGAAAGACAAACAAAACCAATGTCTAAATTTTACACACCTTTCCAGGCTATGGCTCTTTGTGGGATGTTAATTCTTTTTGCCAGTTCATACTTTCCCAATTTCAGAGATCCAGAAACCATGCTATGTGGATAGTCCTGAATCACCTCCCTGACCTCACCAGGAAGAAGTGCCAAGCAGTCATCTTTTTGTTTGCAGACTTGGATTACCTTGGTTTCATGGTTTTAAAAACATTTTACTTCAGTCTTGCCTAAGCTAGGGAAGCCTGTGGTGGTGTTTGCGTTAACATGCTCAAATAGATGCCAGTTTCTAGTTTTGTAAAATAGTACTTCCATAATCACTAAATCCAGTAGTCTTTGGGCTACTAGACTAAAAGCACAGCTCTTTTTCAGGCTTGCAGTGAGTTATATTATTGTCATCACTTGTCTGTCAGAAAAAACATCAAATGCATTCTTAAGTTACTGGTGTTTATTAGAACAGATGTTGTTTTCCATAAATCTACCAGTACAGTAAAATTATAATGGATACAGACATCAGGCAAGCAAATTTTGAAAAGTCTTGAGTTCTCTAAAACATGTTTGTCTCAAAAGTTCAGCCTTATCAGAGAAAAAGTTACGGAGCAGCTTTATGCTTGAGGATGAAGTATGTTTTAGTGTATATCTACACTGTCTGCTGGGAGATAAGATCTAATGGAAGAAGCTCTTTATTCTAGCAAAGACAAAGTCATGGTAAACTTCCATGACTACAAATCAAAGTTGAAGAAATGAATCTGCATGTAGCATGTGTGTTTCCACCAGTAATGACTAACTAACAGGAAATGTGGAAGCTCCCACTGTAGCAGATGCTTTCTGAAGTAAGACTTGGTATCCTTCAACAAAAGATGGCTCAACTGAATTATGAGTTGCCAGGTTAATAACAAAAATATTTACGTGGAACTGTAGGTCCTAAATGATGCAGATCAGGTGAACCACTGCTGCTCATTCTGTCTGAGCCCATATTGTGTTCTGGAATTGTGTTCTTCTAGGCAGACTGTTAAGAATAATACATTTCACTTGGCAGAGTGGCTTCAATTTTCTGTTCCTTCTTATTTTCTTTGCATTAGAATTTTACTGAATTTACTCTTTTATTTTGAGGGTTTTTTTCCCTCCTCCTCCTCAATCTTCCAAGAGTGTGTAAAATCCTGCATTGTGTAAGGTGTGCTGAATTCATGCTATTGCTCAGGATAAAACTCAAATGAATATGATGGAGATACCACTGTGTGGCTCTGTAAATGAGTTGCAGATTACTTATTCAATGAACATCAGGAATAGTCATAATTTTTTTCAATATTTCTGTCTATGCTTTAATGAACAAAAGGATTACCTTTTTTCATATTTAATTTTTGTCATTTTGTATATGTCATTTGCCATTTGGAAATGGCAAACTCATTGTTGCTTTTCTCTTACTGTTCCAGCTGCAGGAAAGTCAGAAGAGCTGCTGGAGAGCTCAGAATCTTACAATCCTGCTGAGCCTACTGGCCAGAAACTCGTGGTGGATCCTCAGTCTGCTTCTGGCAATCCCAACAAAGCTGCCATCCCCCCACCCTCACAGTGGGACTGCAAAAAGAAAGCTGAGCCTGGTGGAGACGATACATCTGAATTTCCTCACGGTCTTCCCACAGACCTGGAGGAGCAGCGGAAGTTCCTGACAGAGCAGTGCATTGCCTCCTTCTGCCTGTGCCTCAGCCGCTTCCCCCAGCACTACAAGAGCCTCTACAGACTGGCCTACCTGTACACCTACAGCAAAACTCACAAGGTGAGCTTACTGCCCGAGCAAACAAACTGTGTTGCCATTGGGACTAATTCAGAAGTCTCAGTCTTAAATTACAGCAGATAAACTTGTTCAATGCAGCTGGGAATGAAACTACACTTTGGGAAGTCTTCCGCTCCTAGATTGTCTGACTAGTGTGTGAGGTCAGTTAGGGAGAAAATTTCTTTTTTTATTACTGAACTAAGTAATTTTCTGTCATTCAGCAGAGAATTACATTTTAGATATGTCACATAAATTAAGATGTTCTCATAAAAATGACAGCAATTATTTATTTTACTGAATAAGTGGACTGAAAAGTGACTTGGAAGCAGAAATTAATCAGTATTGTGTAAACACATCATATGACAAAGATAAACTTTCTGGGTATCCTGGGTCTCTGTTAGTAAAATGGATAGGAATAGTACATTGAATTATCAGAGTTATGTTACTAATTGTCATAATCAAGGTTTGAATTCACAGATTTTATATTTGGAAGTCTTATATTAGGTCATATGCTGCTCTGCATGGCTTCCTGGATTTTCCTCCCCACCAGTACTGAAGCTTATGTGGATAACAGGGAGGGGAAACAAATTGTACCCCTGGCCTCGAAGTGAAAAACATGTCACCAGTGTCACTGCAAAGTGAGCACAAGCATGTCTTACTAGCCTACTGCAATATTCCATTTGTCTGTAGAGTGATTATCCAGAAAAATATTACCCTTTTTTATAGAGAGCTTGTTTTGAAAACAGTCTTATGCTGTTTGTATGTAACAGTTGTTAATTTTTCCATGGAGCTAATCATGAATAGGAGCCATAGATTCCTACAATCTGTCATTACTGTTGCTGACATGATTTTGTATCAACATTCACAAAAAAAGCTGCCTGTTTTCAATTTACTGGTTCAAATAGCATGTCCTTGCCTGAGGAACTACTTGCAAAATATTTTCTTCTATTATTTTTCCCTGATGAAGCCTTCTCTTTTGCTTTTTATATCTCTCTCCTTATATAAATATCAACTCAGTGATGTATTTCTATGTGAAATACACATTGTTGTCTAAATCTGTTTCCTCTTGGAACTCAGAAAAACTGAATCCTGCCTGTTTGAGACTAGTAGTTACCAGGCTGGCTTTGACAGGCATTTTCGGGGTTTACTGTCCTTTTTTATTACTTTGCTGCATAATAAACAACCACTTGACACTGCAAACCCCACAAAAAATCTTCTTATTGATATATGTATACTACATATTTTCACATGGGTTTTGCATTTTATTTCTTTAATGACTCATTCAGGCTTTTTTGTAGAGCAATGTCAAATGTCTGTGTTTTAATGGCACACTAGTATGTTTTTAGTGAGAATTATACTCCTGCACGAAGTTAAAACACAAAATGGATCTGTGCATTTTCAGCAGTAACTAGAGTAAGAATTATGCTTACATATACACATGATAATCCTGATTTTAAAAATGAGATAAATTACATCAGGTTGTGTTGTTGGGGGGGGGTCAGAGTGGTAAATTTTAGAAAACTGAAATTGATTTTTAAATACATGTAACCATCTTGGAAAATTCAGCATTTACGTACCAATGCCAGGAATTTGCGTGAAGAATTTAGACTGATGGCCAAAATTCATGGTTGGCTGGGAAAGGAGAGGATTGGCAGGTCTCCACAGTGCATAGAGAAACACGTTTTCCATATGCAATCTGTTTTCTCCCATCTTACAGTTTTCCTGGTTTTGCTGTTGTGAGATTAGTAAAGATAGTTTGTTGAGTGTTTTTTTAAACATCTTTTCAAAATCTTTGCACATTTTGTTTGGCTACATGTTCTGTTGGGTTTTTTCTTTCCCTTGCAAAATCCATCTTAATATTTGGAGTCTATTTTTCTTTGTTTTAGTCTGTTATCAGAGCAAATTTATACACAGCTGTTTTGAGTTGGAGTAAATGTGCAGGGAAGTAAGGATGATTTTTCAGAAGTTACTTCATGGCCAGTTTGGGCAGTAGTTTTAGTTTCCCATTAACCTTGTCTTGAAGTAATGTCTTCATCCTTTGTGGTTTTTACCTCCAAAATGAATGTTGGCACAGTTTGGAAGAAGTTAGGACTTGGCAAGACACTGTTTGTCAGCGTAACTTTGTGAAAAGTATTTGCCTTATGGTCCTTATGGATCAGTACGTGGAGCTGGTCTGATAATCTGCAACCAGCAGGCTGTCAGGAAACAAAAATACTTACATGCTTTTTAAAATCTCAAAATAAAAAGTGCTCTGTAAATCCTGGAAGAATCTGCTCACAAATATTGTTTATGTTAGTTTTTAAGTTTCCATGGTCTCTAATGTCTGTTATTAGCAGAGCCCTTAATGGGGAAATTAATCTTGGGTGTGACATAAGGTCAGTGACATGACAAGTTAGTCAAACTAGGCATAATGCATGCATGCAAAAATTACAAGATTATGTGTATGTAGGCTTAATATATACTTAGATACAGACATAATCTGTAAGCATAATAGATGTAACCATTTCAAGTAGGAACAGTTTGGTAATAACAGTTCATTAAAAAGGCCACCCATCAAGGTCAGTGGTGTTTTTATTTTGCTTTTATTTGATGCAGGAGTAGGAGGAGGTTTTTGAGACAAAGCCTTCTAATAGACTGTAAATGAAAAGGGAGGGAAGGATTAAAGTGTACTGGAGCATTTTGTTCACCTCTCAGAAACTTTGTGGAGTTTCCAATTTAGGTAAAGGTGCTTCTGACACCATTGAGTTAAGGGGTATCCATCCCAGGTGACTCAGAGTTCCATTTGGTTGACCATAAGAGATTTTTCCTTTTCTACTTCAGCTTTTTTGCAAGTTACTGTACCCTGTCAGTCATCTTGTCTTTGAATGTTGGGGTGATAAAGATGTGGGAGGCAACAGCTGAACTGGAAAGAGTATTTCATAATTGCCCTGAGTCAGACAGCCAAATCCAGCATTTCAGACTGGCAAGCAGTGCGCCAAGAGGAATAAATCCTTTTTGCTATGTCCTGGATCCCTTCACCCACTCCTAATAACTTCATCAGCTGAAAACCAAGCAGAGCAGGCTCTGTGAAATCTAATGAGTTGAGACCTGCTCAGGCGTATTTATGGGGAATAAGTGATCATGCTGATTTAAGAGGAAGGGTAGTGGAAAATCTGTAACTATGTCTTTTATTCCTATTAGTTTTGATTGTGTGAAGTTACCGTGTAATTGCCCCATTTGTCTGAGTGATCTTTTCTCCTCCTAGCTGGGTTACTGCCATCATCTTGTTCAATAAAAGCCTGTGAATTATGTGTACCAAACACATGCCTGTGGATGGTCAGTGTAATGTGCACAGCACATCCCAGCACCAGAGCATGATGCTACAATTAATGATCTCTTAACCTTTTCCTTGTAAAAATTCCATTTGGGAATAAATCCGTAGCTAAGATTGCTTTAGACTGGGATTTTAGATTTAAGCTTTGTGGTGGGATGGTAACTTTCTTAAGGGTTTTGTTTTCCTTGAATTTTTATGTGATAGTTTTAACTGTAAGATCCAGATTACCACACATTAAGCAAGTTTTACTTCATTTTCACACTTGGAATTAACTTACATATCTGATGACTATGATTAGCATAAAATAAAGCATTTTATGTGCCTGGATCTTGGATGTTGCAATAGGCTTATTTTTCTGGATTCTGATTTTAGTCAAAACAAGATGACTTTCATGGAAGACCAGATTTTTGTAGGTTCTCGTGTTGTATTTTCTTCTGTATGTATTTCCAAGTATTTTGTAGGATTAGGTTAACAGGATTACAGAAATACATATTACAAAAGAAGTTATGTAGAAAAAAGTTAGTATGCAGCTGAGTGTACATACTTTGCTTTCTTCAGTCTTAATTAAATTTGACACTCAGTGATAATAATTAAATTTAGTGATTCCCATGACCAGCCAGAAAGTACCTTGTGATGTTTATGAGTGAACATGTATTTGTTTCATACCAAAAGAAAGCTATCCAAATCCCCTTGATTGTGGAACACTATAATCATGAAGGTCCTGTGTAAGTACCTATAAGAGCTCTTTGAATGAAGGAATTTTGACACCCGAAAATATCTGGTTAGTACTGCCAATGTTCAGCTCTCTTGCACATGAATGCATAATCAGCATTTTGCTAGAGGGGATGCTCCAATTCTGATAAGACATGGGAGATTTCTGCATGATTACTGTCATTAGGACAAAGGCACTGATGATTGAGCAGAGCTTTTACTGTTTAACCAGAGTCTCATAAACAAAAATAATCTGGAACACAGGATAAGAACTTTTCTAATAATTCCCCACCCCACCCCAACACACACACACACACACGCGCGTGCGCGCGCACACAAAGGTATTTACAGCTGGAATACACTTCCTGGATGGACATGATTTGAACACATTTATGACTCACAGAAGCATATTTCCAGTCCACAGAACACAAGCCAGAGTCCAACATTCTCATTTGTCTCTATGAACCAAACATCTTCCTCTTTCTTTCATGTCCTCTGTTGTGAAGTTGTCTGTACAAAAGCTGTCCAAATGCGACTCAAATGCCACTTTCAAACCCTGAAATAAAAAATGAAGTAAAGCAAAGCTTCCATCGGTGAAATCTTACAATTAATGATTGTCCCATCTGTTTGTAGCATTCTGCCTGGAGGCAACAGCTGTCCCTAGTTCTCAGCTACACAAGAGAGGTTCATGCACTGATCTCTTAGAGGGATAGTACTTTTATCAATTTTTTGTTGTCATTTATTGTTTAGTCCCCTACTGATACTTTCTTGTTAATTCACTGAATGCTGTTAACCAAGTTTGATGACAGTCATGGAATTTCCGGGGAGGTTAAGTGAACTTCCATGGAGGGCAGTGGCTAGGTAGGGGTAAAAGGTCTGAATTTACCACCCCACTAAAAGAAGGCTGCAGTTTAAGCCTGAAGGTTGAGTCCTGAGCTTTAGCAGGTATTCCCTGCAAACAGTTAGCCTGAGGGAAGAGCTGGAAGTGCTTCCACAGAGTGTGTAGGGAGAACAAATACTGTTGGAACAGCAAGTACGTGGAAAATGAGAAAAGACACTGCATTAATAAATAAAAGTGTACTTTTTTTGTACTTTTACCTGTGGTGGCATTTCCATCTCCTGCCTGCCACTCACCTGCCTGTTGTTGTCCACAGAACCTGCAGTGGGCGCGGGATGTGCTGCTGGGCAGCGGGGTGCCCTGGCAGCAGCTGAAGCACATGCCTGCACAGGGCCTCTTCTGTGAGAGGAACAAGACCAATTTCTTCAACGTAAGTTTACACAGCTGATAAACACAGCTTGCTTTCCCAGCCATCACTGCAACACCTGTTTCTTGTTCGGAAGGTTTGCAAGGGGATGGGGATGTGAAGTTCCACACAAGAACGTTAAACAAGCCATGAGCAGCTAAAGGAAAGGAGAATTATGGAGATACTTACTGGGTGAATATCCCTCTCTTGAAGGGAATCACATTAGGAAGATTATTTCTGATGAGCTTGAAAACATGGGGGGAGAAGCAACATTTTTCAGTTATGCATCATTTACCATATACTTGATGGCTTAGCCCCCTTTAAAAACTCTAATTTTGCTCATCTTAATTATTCTTTTCTTTGTTGTTTCTCAACTCAACCTGCACTTCTCATGATGGAAAAACAGTGCTATTTGCTCTAAGAAATACCCTGAATTGGAAGGAGCTTTCTTGCATTCTCCTCTCTGTAGCATGGCTCAGCAGAAAGAGCATCTCCAAGTCCCACAGTGAGGCAGCAGCAGTGTCACAGAGACTGTCCCTGTGTCTGTGGTATCTTGCACTGGTGTGTCTGTGCCTGTCACTGGTATGGGACACAGAATCTTTCTCAGACTTACATTTGCATTTATCTATCAAATTCCCTGCTGTGATTGCCACTTACACACTGCTTTTGTCTTTGGTATCTTTCTATGTCTTTGGCTTTTCTATGGTATGTTCTAGGTTTTTGTGATTTCTGTTCTTTTGTGATAGGGTTCTGTAGCAATTCTGAATTGCAGTGCGTGGTGAGCCTGGAGATGCTGTGCTTGTCATTCTGGACAGTGTTACAGTCCATACCTGTTACGTGGTTACCAGTGATGGCAGTGACAGAATTTTGTCTCTGCTTTCCCATCCAGTACTTCTATTTTAATACTGTAATTGTGAAATTTATTTCAGTCTTGTATCTGATAGCATTTATCTTCATTTTTGCTGTATGTTATGTTAATCAGCATCTCTGTGCAAACCTCTGTTAAGTACAAGGTAAGTGTTCTTCTCTGATTAGAAGCCCTCAGATGGGTTGAACAACTAAGGAATACTGACAATGGTTCAAAATTGACTCATGGATCAGTCTGAAAAAAGGGTTTCTAGATCATTACATCTTTCTGGAGAGAAGTTTTGATTAACAAGTACTGTCAGCCAGCAGCTAAATGCCATGCACCCATCTGATCACTCTCCTCCCAAACCCTGTCCCATGGGATGGGGAGGAGAATCAGAAAAAAGGTAAAGCCCATGGGCTAAGATCAGTTAAAAAATAAAGTAAAATATTACAATAATAGTCATGAAAGGGGAGATAACAAATAGAGAGGAATAAAACCCAAGAAAAACAAGTGATGCTCAGTACCTGCTGACTGACGCACCACCAGTTCCCAAGCAGCAATCGGCCCCTCCTGGCAGCTCCCCACAGTTTCTATACTGGTTTATATATGTTCCTCTCTTCTACCCTTTGGCCAGCTCGAGTCAGCTTTCCTGGCTATGCTCCTTCCCAGCTTCTTATGCACTTCCTCACTGGCAGAGCCTGGGAAACTGATTTAGAGTAAGCACTGCTTAGCAACAACTACAACATCAGTGTGTTATCAACATTATTCTCACACTGAATCCAAAACACAGCACTGTACCAGCTACTAGGAATAGAATTAACTCTGTCCCAGCTGAAACCAGGGCACAGCCTGATAGGGTAGACTAAACAGTTGTGACCTGATTGATGGCTGCGTGGCTCTGTGCTGGTTATTTCCCTGCATTATCTGCCAGTTTTCCCTACAAAAATCCTGCTGTGATTAGCTCTTCAAACTGCTGAATGCTTTGACTCAGATTCACATAGCGCAAGTATTCCCGTAGAAATTAATGGAATTATTCAAAATGCTTCAAGCCAAGTGTGAACTTTGCATGATCAAGGCTGACTTGTTCATCACTGCAGGGTTAAGTGTCAAAAGTATTCTGTTTTAATGTATGAGGACGATGAGCAGTAGGGAATTGAGAGGTGTGTATAAGGGAGTGTTTCTACTTGAAAATTTGAATTATCACATTAAGAGAGATCAGTGGTTGACCTAAATTGTGTCTAGTTTTTGAATGCTAATGCTAGCTAATTTAATTTAAAGAGATTCCACTGTATTCCTAGGTGGAATTTTCTAGCATTATTTCAAAAAGTAATTATTTCTTATTCTGCACACTGATATTTTTATACTCTGAAGGATGAAAAGTGCTAGTATAGATTCTAGACAGCAGTATAATAATGCTATTTTGTAAATCAACAAAAACTTAATTCCCATAATTGATTTCTTTAATCAGAAATTAGATACACTTTGGAAGAAGAGACAACCTTCAACAAAAGGTATATGCTGGCTCAGTGTAATACATTGGCAATACTGTTAGAAAAGAGAGAAGGTATTTGTAAGTTATATTCTCAGTTTGAACTTGGGTCTGTCAATATATAAAGGTGGTGTTAGTCTGGAGTCCTCCAAGTAGACCACTGCCTCCAGGCTTTAGAAATTGCAGTTTGGGGACTGAACTGCAGTCTCAGCTGTGGAGACATCTTGACTTATTCCTGCATGCATGTAGGTTAGTCTTCCTGGTAACAGGCACAAGTTTAGCATGATAAAATATTTTGGCGGTCTCATTTTCTACCCAGCTATATTTTCAAAATCCTCTTCGAGTAACATTGTGTGAAGCATGTGGCATTAATCCAGAACAGATGACACAGACATAGCACAGTGAGAAAATCCAGATCTGAGAGGGAAAGGGCTACAAGTGCCCATGACAAAAAGCTGGGGGTGTCAGCTGACATTCCAGAATTGGACAAACCTAAATCTGTGAACAACTTGGGAAACAACCTCTCAGCTCTGCGTTGACCTTGCCTGGGTTAAACCACAGCTATTCTGTTCTCATGCAAAGCTCCCAGCCAGGCAGTGGGGAAGCAATTGAGCTGCACCATCTGGGTCAGTGCTCAGAGCACACTCTGGTGTGTCATCCCCTGTACAGATGGTGGTGCAGCCCACTGTCCCAGCTCCTGTCTTCACATACGGAGTCAGGTGATAAAACACAAATTCTAGCACTCTACAGAAGTAGTCTCATCTAATCTTGGAAATTAAATGTCCAACTTTAAGATTTTCTAAGCATATTAATGTCTCCTGGGGTTATTTTCAACAGAAGCCTTTTACCTAAAGTGTTTATTTGCTTCCATGAAAGGCATTTGGTTTTACTTTTGAGAACTCCTTAGCCTTCATGATACAAAAGAGTTAAACTAATGTCTCAGTGGTTTTCTGTAGATATTTTACTGCTGGAATAACTTTTTCTTCTGGAGCAAGTAGCACTGGTGTTTTTAATCTCTTGTAGAGAAGATTCACGGTTGTTGAAATTACAGCTGACTCAATTTTACAAGTACAAACAACAGAGTGCTAGAGAGAAAGCTAGCAGCTCCTCCCAGACATTTTATAACTCATGCATACTCCTAGTAGAATTATTTATGAAATGTTTATGACAGTACTGTATGAAAAGAAATAAACCTGGGTAAAACCTGTCTCTTGTTAAATTTTACTGCAGAACTGCTGGTCTGGATCTGTGTGTCATGGGCTGTTGTATAATTTGTTAGCTGTCACTCAGTTGTGACTTAAATGAACAAAAAAAGGCATGTTCAGTTAGCCCTGATTTCTTCTCATTTGACAGAATAATGTCAGGATGCTCAGAACTTCACTTTTTCAGTTCTAAGAAAAAATAGTGTTACTGCATTATTGTACCTATTTGTTTCCCGAGCAGAAAAGAACGGCCCTGATTTTTTATGAGCAGAGGTTTTTGCATGTTCATGGCTTTGTTAGTGATGGCAATCATATGAATGAATATTGCTGTTAGATTTTAAGGACTTTCAGCTGCGTTCCTATAAATTACTGTCAAGTCTGTTTTGTTTGGCCATTTCGCTCTTGCATGGACAGGTATACTCCAGCTTTTCTCCTTTTTCTCAGTGTGAGTGTAAATATATACAGAGGTTTTTTGGTTTTTTTTTTTTTTTTTAGGATGGCTGCAGGATGGTTTCTATAGTAACTAAATTAGAAATTATTTCAGTAGGAGAAAAAAAATCCCAATATATTGCTTTGTATAGTAGGGCACTTTCTTATATATCCAGATTTCATGCTACTATTAATAAAACAAAGTTAAACTTTGTGCACAGATGATGGGCATTCATCAGGCTGTGGGTGGGTGGGGATTGTGGAAGAAGCATTTTGGTGGTTGAGCTCCATGTACCAGCAAGTTCTCCATATGGTTTAATATACACTATTTGTGTTTTCCTGGCACATCTTCCATGGTAATAATAATCTGTTGTAATAAAGATCTTGATGTCCATCTTTGGTAACTGTTCCCCACAGACAAAAGCTGTGCATGCGCACTATATACTATAATGTAGACACTGATGTGCACGAAGTCTTGCTGCAAGCTGTTAGGGATAATTGTTCTATTTTTAATTCCAAAAGCAGTGCAGTGTTTTTATTTTCTTCTGTATCTGTAAAGCCCTTCATTCTGGGGTCGGAGCAACCAGGGTCAAATTAAGGTGGGGACATCCACTGAGAGCCTGAAGCAGGAGACAGCAGTGATTTCCCTTTGTTTTGCCGTTGTTCATGCCAGGTGTGTCTGGGCACTGGCAGGAGACTCTGCTGAGCAGAAGGGCAAGTTCTGGACACTGAGTGATTGAAGTCTAAATTGGGTGCTGCAAGTTTCTAAAGGTAGTTCTTATTATACAGCATGGTGTTAACCAGTGGGAGCTTTCCCTGGTACTGTCTGTGTAGCAGGTTCTTCCTTAACTGTGTTCTGGGCTGAGAGTTACATCTGTCTGTGTTCCAGAGGCAAGTTGATTCGGAAAAGGAGAGCAGGGTGCTGTTTTGGGATTCTGTGTGAACAGAGCCGTACAGGTGAATTTGAGATGTAGGAAAGAAGGCTCTTATGAAGTCCCCAATATAGGGGACAAAAATGCAACATGCCTCAGCTCTCCTGGAAGCTGGGCAGTTCTATCAAGAAAGTTTCATTTGATGCCTCAGTTGTTTTTATACATTCCCTAAGATACACATTACTGGTCACTGTCAGAAATAAGGCATTGAGTGAATGTATAGGATTTTCTTTTGATCCAACACAGTAGCCTTTGTTTGTTTCTCTCCCATTTCCTGAAGTGTAACCTCAGCATTAACGATTCTCATGACCTTGATTACCATGAAAGATCTGTTACAGAATTTAATGTCACTGTAAGAGACAACTGGCTATATGTCATCCAAAGGAAGAGGGAAATCCATTAGGGGTGCTCTGAACCTATTCTAGACATTTGTTCTACCCAGTTTGAGTTTGCTACTAATGTTGCCTTGAAGAGCCCCTAAACAGCATGCAGTGCCAAGGGACAGCTCTTCAGGGTTGCTTGAAACAACCTGACTGAAACCTCAGGTTCAGTGTTTCCTGCCATGTACTCAAAAAACTTGAAACTGGAGGCAACAGCAGACTAAAACCACTTTTGTAGAAATCTTACCACTCTGCTTTCCTTCCTGTCCTTGGCTGGTGAGAGATCTGAGTTACTCTCCTCCTGCTCATCGTTGGTGTGTCTCTTTTTGGTTGGCAAATGTGCTTCCAGCTCCTCGACATCTGCTATGTGGAACACGAGTCTTCTATTGCCATTTAAATCAGACTGGGGGGAAATGGAAAAAACTTGTAGAGACTTACTGTGCATCCATTGAGTTGAGATTGTGCCCTCAGCATGGTGAGAGCTGGAGTTTAATCATGTATGGGGGCTCTTAAGAAAATTAATGGTTATGTTTTAGTTTTTATCATGATTGGTTCTGAAAAAAAAAGTTGGTCTTTTTAATGCTTCTAACACTTTATGTAAAAATGAGTATGAGGGGTTGCCAACTCAAATTAAGGGGAAGGAAAAAAAAAGAAATCACAAGTCACATCCCAGAAATCACAAGGGTTCAGATATTCAGTTTTGCCATTCTTACTTCTGAGTGTTTTGGATGCCATATTTATGCAACCACAAGGGAACAGAAACTATTAAGGGATCAATTTTAAAAAATGGAAGAAAACTCCCCAAAAAAACCCACTTTGATTCCAGTAACTAGATAATGCTTGAAGCAAGTTATTAGACTTAGTACCATTTAATAGGTGATATGCAAAAAATGTGTCTGGAAAAGGTCACCTCTGCCATTAACACTGTGTAGTTGCACAATAAAATAGTAATGATACCAGGATGACACAGAATGTATATTAATAGTCTAATTTTTTTTTCTACTACTTATTTTTCTTTTCTGTGCTTATAGTAGGTAGATAGGGGTATCTGTTTAGGAGATGGCTAAATCACTACCTACTTTAGAAGACAGAATGGTCTTTAATCTCTTCAGGAGCTGGCCATATTGTAGCCATGAAATGTCAGTGTTTTCCCTGGGCAGGAATAGGCCCAGCATGAGCTAGTGCTCTGCTTTGTGAAAAGGCCGTTCAGTAATGCAGATCCTCCTGCCAGCTCTCCACTGACTGTGAAGTATTCAGATGTTAAGTAAAAGACATCTCTCTGCTACATATTTTCTCCTTGTGCTGGGAAGAGCAAGCTACTCTGTGAAATGGTTTGACAGTTGAGGGCCTGGTGCTGTCAGCAGTGCTGGGCTCTGCTCAGGAGGCACCTGCTGTGAGGAGCCTCTGCTGCAGAGGGGCTGGGGCTCTGCAGGTCAGCCAGTGCCTCTCCTGTGCTCAGCTAACACAGACCTTGCTGCTCTGCCTTGCAGCTGACATGCTGCCTGCCTGGCCTGCTGCCCCAGGAATTTTAACAAGGATTTCAGAGCTTTTCCTATGTTCTCCAGTAATGACATTATAAAGCTATTGTTCTTCATCTGTGTGAGGAAACCATTTCTGGTGTGGTGAAGACATATTTGTGTGGAAAGCTGCTGAGGAATAAATGAAAAACCCTCCAGCAGTCCCTTCTGAGCCAAGTGATTGTATAATCATATGCCTTAATTTGTAAATACAGTCAGCTGTGTAAATGCCATATATTTTATGGTTACAGTGCAAGCTAAAGTTTGGAAGATTGAAAAATTAAAACAGATAAGTGTTTTCCCATTCTCTTTTTCTTGATTTTCTTCCTTTTTGGTCTTTGCTACTGTTCTCCATTTTCCTTCACTGTATCTTCTGCAGAACAGCACAGTGTCACAGGTGTGATGCTTCCAGCACCCATCATTGTATGTCCCTTGAGCCACAGGATAAAGGAACTCTTACTGAAAAAATGACTGTCTTACCTGCCTGCAGATGCAGGACGGCATATTTGCATTGATTAAATATAATTCTTATTTACAAGATTATTTTTGCATCAAATCTGGAAACTGGGGGTTTTTCTTGTTTTTTAATGAACACTTAAATTTTGGGCAAGTTGGTTCATTAAAATGCATAATAAGGTGATAGCCTGGCCCTTTTCTCAAACCATGACTGAAAGTCAGTTTGATGAAACTGAACGTATGGAAGATTAGTGACTGTGACCCTATTGAATTTACTGAGGTTTTTGTGTTTGAAACAGGCAGAAAAAAGTAGCTTTTCAAAAATTCACATATTTTAGCAAGTAATGTTAATGTCCATTGTTCTTCTCATCTGGCACGGTAAATGGCTTCTACTGGGGAAAGGGGAAGCAGGAAAGTGTGATACAAGTTGTCCCTACAGTCAGAGTTAAATTATTTCTTTTCTGACTTTACCCTTGCTAGTAGCTCTTTTGTCAGTAACAAGCCATTTTCCATCTTTGCCCCTTGTTTTTTCATTTCTAAAGTTAATGTAATTCTACTGATACATCCCCTGTCCCCTGATTTTCTAACATTTTAGTTGAAAGAATGCTTTTGATAGGTACAGAGGAGTTTGCTCTCTCATTCTCTCTCACTTGCTCTCATGTGTGCTCACTCTCTTACAAAATCTTAGTACCAACTCTGGGACCAAAGGTAAGCAAGGAGTTAACTGTGCAAGTGAAACTTTCATAGTGATTGGCTTGAGACCAGAAACCCAGTAAGCAATGAAGTCTTAAAGTTGCCTATAAAAAGCTAGATAACTTTTTCAACCTCTGCCCAACATGTTATTTACAGTTCTTCACTCCATCCTCTTGGAAAAACAGAACTCATCAGTGAAAAATGTCCGTCGTTCACAGGGTTTCTGTCTCAATATATACACGCTGTTCTTTCTGGCCAACTTTGCAGGCTTCCAAGACCCAGCTAGTAAAGATGCCAATAAATCTAAATCCCTGGGGATACAAGCATGGGGTTTTGAACTGTCGTTTGTGCCAGTGGATATTAAACAGCTATTTTTTTCCATTCTGTTTCCCTAGGAAAAGTTTCTTCTTTTGTTGAGTAGAGGAATTTCTAGGCAAAGGTAAGCAAGGGAACAAATAACCCTGAAATAAATGAAGCTATTACTTTGGAGAAGAGAGATTGTTGTGGAGGCTGCAGTGTGTTACAGGACATAAGCGGTTTGTTTTAAACCTGGATCTTAAAAGTCTAACAGCAGCCATTCCACCCACTCTAAACAGTATTTGAAAGGTGGAGGCTTGCTGGAATACTGTGTGAAGAGTGTCCTTTTACAAATGTGTGATGAATAAATCCATAATTTGATTTTTCCATCTGCTAGCTGTGTATCAGATACGGGTGGGAGAGCTACCTTTAGACACTTAATGGGGTTACTTTTACACTTGGAGTGGGTTCTTTCCTCTTAAAAAAATTTAAATAGGATTTTTTAAAAACTAAATAGATTTTTAAATACAGTAGGAGAACAAACTTTTAAAGGTAGTGATCCATGAAAGGTCTTTAAAATACATGGTTTTGTATTATATGTCTGTTATTCAGTTGTCAGACTAGTTTTTGCAGGTTCTTACAGTGAGTTATTTCTGCTGGTTTTATCATGGAAAGAAATGGCAAGAACAGTTACATCAGTGTAGACTGCTGCATAAACAAAACAAAGCAAACAAAACCAGAAAAGACTAAATCTCAAATCTTTTAAGAAAATCTAAGACATAGAATTGAATCTTTAATTAGCTGTCATTAGCATTCCTTTCTCCTACAAATTCCTATACTTTCTGTCTGAAAGCTTTGACACAGAATTCCTATTAATATCCACGTGTGGATTTCACACAAGAGTGTTGAACTTGCAAGTAATGTGCATGTGTCTGAAATGGTGAAGTTGTACCTTGTTGTCTTTAAATACCCCCTTCTTTTGTTCTAAAACTGATGGCATCACTCTGAGGAACATTCATGTAATGGATGTCAAGTTTCCTTCAGTGCTTCCTTCTTAGGAGAAACTGTGTGAAAAGACAAGATGAACTGTGCTTTTTGATGAACTCTTCCTACCAGCTGTATTTTAAGAGGATTCTATGGTGTTAATTGAGGCAGTTTCCTCTTCTATATATTCAATTTTGTAGATATTTCCAGGATTGCTTTTGAGATAGATATCAGCCTGTATCTGATCTTGCTCAGTACGGCACTTCTCTGTTCCATATTCCAGGTATGGCAGATTTTTTTCATTCCCGTATGTTGTCTGTGTAAAAATACCAATCTCACTCTGAAGGTGAAAGGCCCCAAATGGCAGTAAGGGAACACAAATCCACTTCCATCAGACAAACAGCTCATCCTGCCTTTTTGGAACCCCATGAGAATTTCATTCTGCACCAGTGATGGTTTTAATTTACCTGGAATTACAGTAATTCATTATAATTTTCATCCTTATAGAAAGAAAGGAATTAGTAGTGAAATTAACTTAATTTTGTTAAAGAAGTGTATTTAATGAGAAATATTCCAGGAATTTCAGTTCTGTGGAGAAGGATACAAGTATTTTTCATGGATATATACTGTCTTAGTGTAAAAATGAAAACCGAAGAATGTGGCATGAGAGCAGCATGATGCAAGTCTGTGTGTACCTGTGCAAACAGGTAGCGTTTCCAGATAAACATTTTTAACTTAATGGCTGCAGCAAGATATAATTGGCCAAATTAAAAAGGTTAAGGTGGAGAAGATAAGATGGCAGATGATGATAGGTAAGAGCATATTTGTTGCTGTGTAGGCTGACCAGTTTGCTGGCTGACTGCAGTACCATTGCATGGAGCTGAACTGTGGACATTGAAGCAGAAGTTCTCTGAGTAACAGTACTCCATCTTTTGGCAAAATTCCTGAAGTTAGAGGAGTAAAAATATTGAATATTGTATAGTGTATTATTGTTCCAGACTCTTTGGCTCCTGTGGAGGAGGTAGGATTTCCTGGCATAATATGAACACTTTTGGAGTTTGCGTGGTAGCTACTGTGGGAAACAGCAGGGGTTGACCACTTAGACAAGGTGACTTTCTCAGCCTCCTGAAAGGAATTAAAACAAAATAGGATTGA
The DNA here is from genome assembly GCA_024500445.1 of Entomyzon cyanotis. Lineage (NCBI taxonomy): Eukaryota > Metazoa > Chordata > Aves > Passeriformes > Meliphagidae > Entomyzon > Entomyzon cyanotis. The sequence continues at coordinate 8,666,028 of JAKEPQ010000852.1, forward strand.
GTGGGTGAGTGAAAATAATGAAGCCCACAATGGTCAGTATTTCAGTGTGCTCCTCTGAACACTCAGATGTATTACTCTGATCTGACAAGGGAATTTCTATAAGAGCTTGAGTGACAAATAGCTTTTTTCCAGGAGCTTTATAGCCTTTGTTCACTTCCGTTGCCTCTTTCATCTCCTCCAGTTTGCTTACTCACCTCCTGTCAGTAAAGTTTCACAAATTTGGCTTTTATGAAGTTGTTTAATTTTTCTGTAGGTTAGAGGAAGCAGAATCAGAAAAAAGCCACCACAAACTTTTCACTTGAAGCACTTCCTAACAGGTACTCAGAATGAATTATGAATTTTGCAGGCTATTTGGTTTGCTGACACAGTAAAAATCAGACCTGAAAACTCCTACCAGGTCATTTTCTATTTAAATCTTTGTCTCTTCAGCTGCTCCCTGTGTGTATATTCACAGTGTATTAGCACTTAAACTGTGATCTCCTGCTTAGTAGACTGAAACTAGTGGGAGTGATTAATACAATGGCATTTTCTTAAGTATTCAGATGTTTGAGATAATTTAATGAGCTTGGTGTAACAGCTAAAATTATTTCTGTTTACATGTATTTGGTTCACTCCTTCTGACAGACTACACTCAGGGTTTAAGAGTATGTTAGGGTTTGTTGCTTGTTTTTTTCTTAACTAATAGTATAACTCAGTTACAGCATTTCAGAATAATTGAGCTCCAGTTATTTCAGTGATACTGATCGTGAAGTAACTAAAGTATTTCCAGTGGGAAAAATCTGGATAAACCTGAAGATAGGCCAGGCCTTTATGTCCATGCAGCTCATGCATGGAGGGGTGTAACCATCCCAAACTGTGTGACACTTTAACACTGCCTTCTGTCATGGCTGATCTGCTTAATACAGAGTACATATTTTATGTTTGTAATCCATGTGTGTCACAGCTCGTGGCAGATTCAGTGTTAAAAAAACTTAAATAGAATCATAAATCAGATTCTAAAGAGAAGTAGGGTTTGCAGGCTGGTGTAGTTGGATAATGAAGATGGGATTCCTGATGTGAATGCAGTGCAATTATTTCAAAGGTATTTTCTTGGTAGCATAGGAGAAAATACTCATAAAGGGAATGGAAGTATTGAAATGAAATGCACATTCCAAATACTTTGTAAGCTGAAATACTGACAATGGGATAAACTTAATCCTTAAAAGATTTATTTAGGGACACATAAAGGTGCTGTTTTCATGCCTGTAACGCAGTAGTTTTTCAAACAGGCTTGAAAGAAAAACATATGGCTTTGTTTGCCCTTAGACTGACAGCTCTGTACTAAAGGTCTCACTGAAAATTACTTACTTCCCAGCAGGTTTTAGGTCAGGGTATTTTCATTGTCATTTTTTCCCCAATTAATAATAAAGCAAAAGTATTTTTCTGAATTATTTATACTAAAGGGAACATTAGTTTCAAGACCAACAAAAATAATACTTCACATTTTTTAATGTTTCAGATAAAACATGCAACTATGTACACAGACATTTTCTGAAAGTTAAGCTTATTTCAAACAAAGAGATTTTGGAAGCTTGAGCTTTTAGTAAATGTTTTCTTAAAAAGACTTCTTTTCGATTTTTAAATTTCACGAGCAAATAATCAATATTCTATATAGTTTGTAAACAGAACACTGAGGTATAAAAGTATTAAAAACTGACTGAAATTTAAATTAACAGCAGTGAGTGTGTTCCAGCTGGAGGGAGTCTGGATCAGGAAATAGGCTTTGGTTCTCAGCATTGCTAGGTTGTGTTGCAGAATTTCAAGTGAACAATTTTACCAAAACTACAGTGTTGATTGCTTGTGTCTTGATGTGAAATTTCAGAAAAGTCAGTTGTCCTTGCTGACATTCAGAAATACACAACTCCTGTGCCATAAAAGTTATTATTTCAGGTTGTGCCACTTGGCACCCAGGCCAAGTGGGTCCTTACTTAGAAAGCAAAAGGATTTGTATTAGGAAAGAAAGGAGGAGACATACAGACAGGACTTAACTGCCTTACACATTTCCTGCCCAGGCAGTCCTCAGTCTAGGATTTAGACAATCACTCAATGTGACCCTGCTGACAAAGTGTGAGAGAAATAATTTTAAGCAGAAGAGTGGGTTTCTTTTTTGTAAATTAGTAGTCAGTGAATATTGCTCTCTTTCTGAAATCTTTGCTAGAAGCCACAGACACTGTTTTCTGGGCTGAGCAGCACTGTGACAGTGTAGACAGGTAAACCATTCCCATGTAGGCTTATTTTCTGGGTTATTTTGTCACTGTCTTCTCAATATGTCACTTTTCTCCCTTCAAAATCTGACAAGTCTCTGCTTCTTTTTGTGGATAATTGAGCCAGAATAAAATTTCCTGCCTCTGTATGTTCTCAAATCGATAAGGTAAAGCAAAGCAAAGTGTCTTTCTCCCTGAAAACTTCTGTGTGAGAGCTGTCTCCAGCGGCAGACTGGAGCTGACAAAATGAAAGGCCCACCAGGAGATGAATCTGAATCGGAAGTCTTTTAAGTATGTGGGCAGCAAGGTGAAGACAGCAAGACGATGAACTGCAGATTTCTGCTCCAAATCTCCTTTCAGCTTTATTTATTCCTATTGCTACCTTTTGCCATACTTCTCCCGCATTTTTTCATTTGCACTTATGCTTGCTTCTTCCATTTGCCCTTTTGAAAACAACAGTTTAAATGTAGTATGTAGACAAATAATTTGATATGATTTTACATTGTCTCTAAACAGACAGCATATGGTCCATATGAAATTCCCAAAGCAATAGCTTTATCTGTAGAAATTGGTGTCCTTGAGTATGTTTTGTAGGTATAAAATTATATCAAATTCAGTTCCAGCGCTGATGGAAAAGATAAATTTTCCTGGAAAATACTTATATAAGATTACAAAATTTGCCACTCTGAATTAGACAGGAGTTTCAAGGCAAATGTTTCAATCTAGTGGCTATTGTTATCTGACTGTTCTCAAGATTGAAAATATCTGAGTTAAAGGAGGCAAATACCACTGCTGGAGGAATAATACTTTCTAGTTCCTGTAGGACTTGCACTGCACTGGAAACTTGAGCTTACTCTTATCTCTACAAGGGAAAAAAAAGTCATCTATAAGTGAAAACAATGTCCTACTTCCTTAAAAACAAGAAGTGAAATCTACTTCTGCTAAGTGGAAATAGAGTTCATGCTAGGATTTACATTAAACTGAAGAAAACCATTTGAAAATGGAACAGAATTTCAAATGACCTTAACAAACTCATGTGCTATGTTTGCAAGGAAAGCTGGCACCCTTATCTCAGCGGTGCAGAGAGGCCTGCAATCTTTCTGAACACTCATTATTCACCCTAGAACATTTCATGGAGAAATCCCAGTGTGCAGAAGTGTAAAATCAGTTCCATCTGGCTCCTAGTGTTGTGGCAGTGGAGAGCATGTGCTAGAGCTCACATCCTGTAGGTGATTCTGGCTGAGGTGTTCATCAGACTTTTTCTGATCGTTATTGATTTGAAGATCCGAAGATTTTAAAACAAAAAAAATTTAAATGAGACTCAAAGTAGGAGACACGGTGTGCAATACAAACTTGTCAGTTTTAATGGTCTGGAATAGTGCTTTGCACTCCTCCTTTCCCATAACCAAAAGACAAGTATAGGACATGATCTTTGAGGATTACCAGTTGCACCTAGGATGATTGTTTTTCTTTCTCAGAGATGGTTTGCTGAGCTGAAACTATTCATTCTGAGTATTTATTTTTAAAAGGACAAATGTTAGGTCATCTTGTTGACTCTGGGCATGTTTCAAGTTCCCTGCAATTGCTCTGTCAGTCTTTTTCCCATCCATCTTTTCCTTGCCAAATGCATAAAGCCGCATTGTTTTGCTCCTATATCACCTAAATTAAGCTTAAAAGGCAGTAGATGTTAGCTGTTTCTCCAGCCCTCATTTGCACAGTGTCTCCAACTAATAAAACAAGAAAATAGTTCATCATCTTTTACCCCTAATCAGCCAGAAGACTTAAACAGTGTCCCAAATACTGCACTGTATAAAATTAATGAGTGAAAAGGCCTTTGATTTTATGTGGTATTAAGCCAAGAATGCTGGCGGGATGGTGCCAGCCATCCTCTGCAGGAGCCTGGAGCAGGCAGCACTGGGAGCAGGACTGCCTGAACCAGGGCTACAGCTTAGGGGGATGTGTGTGGGTGCCTGGGAATAACTCAAGGACATTTCTGATACGAGCACCAAAGGTTTAGTCCCTTTCTGTGAGCACCAGGTAGTTTTATCCTTTTTTTTTTTTTTCACAACCCTCTTGAGTTTGGAGCATCTCTGTAACATGTCCCATATCCAGAATGTGGAAATCCTGTGGTATGTTGTTGCTTCCCACAGGTACAGGGGATGCCAATTACCCTTCATTGAGCAGATGTATTTTTTACCTTAGGTAACTAATTTGGGGTTCTTTTGCTCAGTAGCACCATAAATTATGTACACCTGCACGTGCAAATACTGCAAAATTCATTCTGCTTATGATGGTTCAGACAACTGACTAATGTATGCTGTAGGAGTCTGCAGTGCAAACATGGGAAATACCATGGTGATTAATGAAAATGCCGGTCAGAGAGGCAAAAAAAATTAATATGAAACCTTTGGAATTGGACAGAATCAGAGATAGTATATGGTGAAAAACATATCTTTTTAAACTTTAAAGATAAAGAGACAATTTCAAATCTAGTGAACACCAACAATGTATTTAATTCCAGGTACACCAACTACTTAATTTGCATAAAAAATGACAATACATGGGAAAAAGCCCCAGTGTAATAGGGGAGATAGGAGCTCTGCTGTGACTAAAGGAGCAGATGAAAAAGGGCAGGTCAGAAAGAAGCCTATTTGCATGAATACATAGAAAGTAAGTATTAATTTGAATTCTTTATTTAAAATGTAAATCCATGTTATGCAGTGAAAAGAGTAAAGGTTAATAGATTTTTGAGGTGGTAGTGCTGAAACCGTGTTGTTAATCAATACAGAATTTGTTACTGCCTTTGGTGAAAAGATGTGAGAGGCAACAAAGACATGGTTTAGAGAGTGGTAATTCCCATAGTGAAATCTTAGCTTTAAAACAGAAAAAGCTGTCTCTTACAGTTTAAGTGGAGACATAGACACAGGGAATTGTTGATTAATATAATTTTATAATAGATAAATAGGATAGCTAAATTATTCTTTAGCTGTGTTTTCCAGATGCTGTTAAGCATAGAAGTATGTGTGTATATATATGAAATAGGCAAGTAATTAGGAAGTGGCAAGGTGTATAGGGCTTTCAGTGTGAGAATCCTTGAACTGCTGTGCTAAGAAAAGAGGAAAATGAAGAAATGAAAAGATGGGTAAAAAGTGGCTAAAGTGATGGGAAGATAATGTTAGCACCTGACTTCTGCCTAGCGTGTGGGGACTGTTGCAGTTGAGAAGCAAGGTATTAAACCTGAGTTGTTAGTAAACAGGATGGATTTTGAGCACTTCAGAATAATCCTAGTAAGTGGGAGAGGGAAAAAACAAACCAAGGTCCTTGTGATGCTTAGAAAGGCAAGGAAGAGGTCAGAGCGATTGCCCTGCTTGCAGAAGTGAGAGAAAGGAGCAAGTAAAGATAAAATGTTTAAATTTCTGAGATGAAGGTAATCTGGATCAGAGCCTGGATCAGTGGCTGGGAAAAGAAGATGAGTTTAGCTGTGCTAAAATGAGATTGAGAAAGATGTATCAGTGAGTTTGTGAGGCAGGATTACATAGACTGAGGTTGGCAGTAGACTGGAACACGTTTCGGGTCTGTTAATATGTAGGATTGACCGAAATCATCAAAAGTAGGAGAGGGAAGTCAGGGGGAAAGGACAAGAGGAGACCTTTGTTTTTCAGTTCAAATAGTTTGAGAAAGGCAGGAGAATGTAATGAAAGAAGTGGCAAAGGACTGGTGCGAGAACGGTACCGGCAGCACCCCCTGGTACCGCAGGAGCCGCGGAGGGGACGATGTGACAGCGGCAGCACGGGGGAATGGTGCCCGAGGCTGCCGCGCCGCGTGTCGGTGCCGTGCGGGGGAGCTGCGGTGTGGCCCCGCGGGGGCGAGCGCACAGCGGTGCGGGCTGTGCCGCCTGCGGGGGCGGCCCCGCGCCCGGCCATGGCGGCAGCTGCGGCGGGGAGGCAGCCGGTGGCGGGCGGCCGCACTCCGCCGCTCCGAGCATCCCGGCGGGCCCCGCCGCCTCGGCGCTGCGGGCACAGCAGCGAGCCGGCCGCGCCGGGGAAAAATAGGTCACGAACGGGCCTTCGGTGGCGGCGAGGTGAAGGGCGGCGAAGCGGCACTCGCGGGGTTAAACTGGGTCAGGGAATATTTCGGGAAGGTTTGGCGGACAGGTGGGAGCAGATAACTGGTTTTTATTAATGCTCGCGAACCGACAGCGGCAGCTGTTCGCTCCGCTGCCCTAAGCGGGATGGCTGCGAGCCAGGCTCGGCGGTAACCGGCACCGACATCCTCTTGTCAGGCACGGCCGGCCCCGGCCCGCAGCCTCCCGGCGGCGAAGAAAGAGGGAGAAATAAAATAAATAACTATCCGCGGCGGCAGGAAATCCGAGGTATGCGGCTTCCAGGGCTCGGGCAACTCCGGTGCGAGAGGAAGTGTGAGCCGGGCGGGGGCGGTCAGGTGGGGGCGCGGGGGCGGTGCGGGGGCCCGGGCGGGGGCGGGCGCGCTCCGGCTCCGCGGCCGCCGGGGAACTCCGGCGGAGCCAGCCCGCGCCTCGGTGATGGTGAGTGCGGGGGGCGGCTCGGCTCGGCTCGGGGGGAACTTCCCCCGCGCACACGCTCCCACCGCCGCGCGGGGAGCCCGGGGCCGGCGGGGAGCGCGCCGGGCTGCGGGTGATGCCCCGCGGGGAGGCCGAGGGGCTCCGGCGGGGACAGATGCGGTGCTGGAGGAAGTTCGGTCTCTCTGTCCGCAGCAGCACGGACAGCTGCCGGCCCCCCTGCGCTGTAGGGCGTTCCTCAGTGCGCCGTGCCTTTGCCCTTTCCCGTTCCGCTCGCCCGCGGGTACTCAAAGGCTCCCGAGCAGCTGGCCGTGACCTGCGGGGAATCCCTTCCCCGGTGCTGGGCGGGCTGCGGGCGCCGCTGCGCTCATCCCAGCTCCGAGCTGGAGGGAGGGAGATGAGATCTGATGACATTTGCCGTCGTGGTTGGGAAATACTTATTTCATTAGTTCGGTTCGCCTGCGGTTAGAGGCTGAACAGAGCTGCTTTGCTGCACAGGAAAATGCTGAGGGCGATGGGAAACGGAGGAGTCGAGAGAAGTTTGGAAGGGGGGACGAAAGGGTGAGGGATTTTTGTTTGATTCGGTCTGTATTGTTTGGGATTTCTCCTTCCTCCACCCCCTGGGTGGGATGAATTACTTAGCACCCTCGTTTTCAATCCAGCCCTAAAGCTTGCGAGGGGCGGCTTTCATGTGTGGAAGAGCAAAGAGCCGGTAGGTCTCTAAGAATCCAGTCTGGCACAGAGCAGCCCAGCTGTGCTCTCTGCTGTGCGCTCCCTGCTCTGCTACGAGAGCCAGGCGCACACGGGAGATTCCCCTGCTTAACGGTGACCTAACAGGAAAGCCTGTTCTTCAGCGTCTATTTTGCATGAGCTACTATGCTGTAACAGTTGCTGCTTCATTCAGCTAAAGAGAGAGAGAGAGAGGATAAGAGGATTCCAATGTAATTAGCAGTTTGTTAAAACCAGTCAGCTTTGTCTGGTCACATGTTTATAATTTTAGAACGTATGTCTTAATTGCAGTAAATTCTGGTGTTGTGCATAAAGCAAGTGCCACATGCTGTTTGCGGCATTGGCTGTGGCAGCTCCATGTTTCTATTTTTTTAATTTACTGCAGCCTCTGTTTATTTGTGCAATGGCAGATTTTTAAGTGTGCTGGGGGCATTGTGCATGAAGCAGATCTAGGAATTAAAGCATATGCTGTAGAGGTTTTTATTACCCGGGGAGCTGCAAGTTGGGTCTTTTCTATTGGAGCATATTCAGGTTGACATCTTGAATACCCAGATACTGTTTTCAGTAATAGGACTGTTGTGTGGTTTTAGCATCTTTATTGGAATCTGAAATACTCTAAATGTTGAGTCCTTCCTAACTCCTCCTCCCCCCCTCAATAATTACTCTGGTTGTTCTCAAATAATTTCTATCTTAGTGTATCACTGAAATCAAACACCAGCAGACTGCACCCTGTCTTCTGCTGAGCTGAGACACTGCCATGCCTTGTGTTAGATTAAGCTGTTGTAGTATTACTGCTGGTTGAATATTGAAGCTCCCCTGTGTATATTGTGATTTATGTTACTGTAAATAGGGTAATTGAATTATTGCTTCCCTGCAATGTCTTGTTCCTCTGGTGTTATCAAAGATCAGTCAACTTTAGTTGGGGTGCTAGGCAGGCTGCTGCCTAAATGTTTACTTGAGTTAGGCATTTCCACTAACTCTTACAACTGGATAAAGAACTGCTTTTGTTTTTCTGAGGAAGCCCTGGGAGTGCCTGAAAGCAAGACAGCATTAGGTGTTAACACACACGTATGTCCCCCCTCAAAAAAAAAGGTAAAATACTGGAAAAAGAGTTAATGAAATTCTCTTTTGTTTCATGTATTCCTGTATCAGAGTAGAAAAGATACTTGAGATTAGCTGTGGGGTGCATAACAGAAAGAGATTTTTTTACCTTTTATAGCCGTCAGGATTCCTTCAGGGCCTCTACTTGCTGGACAGAGAAGGGAAGTGTTCTGTGGATGCTGCTGTAGTGTGTGTGGGGGAAAGAGATAATGAAATTAATTACTTGTCAGCTCCTAATGGCTTAATTCAAGGCACTTAATTGTTGAGTATGAAATGTGCAAACTCACGTAGAGCTTTAGTTGTTGGAGAGGAGTATGTCTTCTCCAATGCTTTACCACTGCATATGCCTTTTTCTGGTTCATAACCACTATGATGGGATGTTTGTTTCTTCCTACCTATTTTCAAATAAGCTGCTTCCTGCCCTCAACTTTAGCTGACAAACTGTTTGAAATCCAGGATGTATACTTCTGTCATTCCTAAGCCAGTATGAAACCTCAGACAGAGCTGTGACCTTCAAATATGAATTAAGTCATGTTTACAAATACATGTCTTTCTAGAACTGGCATTAGAAAAAGGGATAGGGAGCCCTAGTTAGATCTTACAGGATTCTGGTCTAAAAGGCTTTTCTGCTAGCTCCTGCTGTCACTTTACCCCTGTCAGAACACTAGAGGGGTTTAAATTTTTGTTCCCTTCAGCTCTCCATTGCTTTTTTTCTTCTCAACACTGACAAAAGATTCAAGTATTTCTCTGTGCTTCCAGATTGTGTGCACATACTAAAATACCAGCCTGTCATGGAACATGCCATTCTTGTCACTTTCCAAAAGTGTTTTCCAATAGTGAACAGTTGAGTTTATTTTTTTTAGTACTATTCCTGGTATGTATTGCATTTTATTTTACATCCTGGTTGGTAGTGCCTGCTTATATTCGTGCTGTTAAAAGTACTGAAATGATGATTAATGAAAGTTCTTCATTAAGGTCCAATATCAAGCTCTCTTAATTTTTGCAAATAACTTCACAGTCTATTCAGTGAAGTTTACTAGCTTTTTTCATAATCTTGATTTGTTCCTAAATAAGCTGCAAAACCCCCTCCCTATGTGTGTTTTGAAATCTGTGGCTTATAAACTACTGAACATGAATCTAAGGTCATAATTGCTTTAAAGAAAATTGCCAGTACCCAAACAGAGTAGTTGTTACATATGAATTTGTCACTTCCAAGTAATGACGTGGTGCTTTTCTGACCAAGTTTCAGTATGTACAGTACTCAAATCAGATTTTGTGTTGTGTCACCTTGAACATGCTTTCTTTTTCTTACTTACTAGAGTCAGCTGAGAGACCAGGTCACTGATGAAAAATGTACTCTTTTGAAAAGTCCCTAAATTAGGTGATGTGGCTGCCTGGTCACTCACAGTACTCTGAGATAAAAGTGTTTGTCTGAAAGATGCATCTTAGCTATCAGGTATTTTAAGGAAAATGTTTCTAAGTAACGTTTATGAAGATGTAATTTTGTATCAAGATAAAATTACAGTGAGGTCTCTTCTCCACTGGTTTTAAAGATCGTCACTTGGTTGTATTTTCTGAGCTGCCATGTGATGCTGCTATAGAGGGTTTTCTGTTTCCAAAAATTGTGATGGAAATTAGTAGCAAACATTCTCTGGACCTTTTGATTTATGTTCCTTCAGGCTCAAAGACCTCTTTCAGCAGGACCTCCTAATGCCATGTATTCTAGTGATTTGGTACTGACAAGAAAGAACACTGAGTGCTTGATCAGCATTGTTTTCTAAAATGATAGCATTTCCTCTGTGCTCCTGATCTAACCCTCTAGCTTTTGATATTTTCTGAGATTTTGAGTCTAAAATGGTGATATAGATGTAAAATATAAAGGTGGATGATGTTTTTCTAAGCATTCTATGAACATGCTGAAATATTTTGCAAACACTGGGATTTTATAGACTCTCATCTTGATATTTTGCTCTGTGTGTCATTATGTAGAAGAGAGTCTAAAAGCTGAAAGACACTATGTGCTGTCAGTGCACATAGATGCTGGATGTCAGCTGTTGGGTGGGAGTGGGCAGTTAAGCATTTTGTTTGTTGAAAAGCATGGGATGTAGGATTGAAGACCAGTTTGTGTTGGCATAAAAACTGGAGTATTTTGGTAAAATAACTTTTTAGCACTCTGACAGCCTAGTTTAAAATATTCAAAATCAGTGAGTCTTTATGTATTGGATAATCAGTAATTTACATCTAAAACTTGGTATTTAAGTAGGCGAAAATGTGTTTCTTCAAAGCCTTCAAGCCTACTGAAATAGTAGAAAGTGACATCCTGTAAAAGAAGAAGACCCTTACTGCAGTGTTTCAACATGGAGAAACTCTGAACAACTCTTAATTCTGCACTAACAGTGTGCTGAATCTCAACAATTAGCATAGCTCTTAATGTCATTAAGTTCTTGTCCTCCTTTTCTTTCTAGTATTGTATATGTTGCACTAGATGATGGAGGCTCTGTTTTGGTGTACTGCCCATGCAGTCTTTTAAGGCAGGCGTGTTGTCAGAATAACCTTAGTAATGCTCTGTGCCAGGTGCACTATTTTTGAGTGCTACAAGACGTAGTCAGAAATGATAGCTGATAGTTCTGTGTTCTGAAGCAATTTTCAATTTTCTTAAAATTAGGCTGAGGTAAAATCGTAGAAGTGTAGAATCACAGAATAGTTTGAGTTGTAAGAGACTTTTAAAGGTCACCCAGTCCAAATCTCCTGCAAAGAACAGAGACATCTTTAATCAGATGAGGTTGTTCCAAGCCCTGTACAATCTGACCATGGATGTTTCCAGGGATGGAGCATCCACCACTGTTCTGGGCAGTCTGTGCCAGTCTTTTTGCCACCTTCACTGTGAAATAAGCTTTTTGTTATATCTAATCCAGATCAACCCTTCTGTAAGTTAAAATCATTGCCTCTTGTCCTATTGTGACAGACCCTGCTAAAACGTTTGTCCCCATTTTTCTTATAGTCTTCCTTTAAATATTGAAAGGCCACTATGAGGCCTCTGTGAGCCTGTGTTCTCCAGGCTGAACAGCCCCACCTGTCCTAGCCTTTCCTCATAGCAGAGGTGCTCCAGCCCTCTGATCCTCTTTGTGGCCTCCTCTGGCCCCACTTCAGTGGGTCCATGTCTTCCCTGTGCTAAGGACCCCAGAGCTGGACACAGTACTCCAGGTGGGATCCCCAGGTAACCTTCCTTCCACCAAATAATACCAATTACAGTGCATGTACACTACTGGCTGTTTACTTTGAACCTCTGGGGAGATGGGGAGAGTCACTATAGTGACAGAAGTGTTGGGGTCTGGGTGAAAAAGATCTCAATAATCCTTGAACTTGACCTTCACTGGGAAGCAACAGCTTCTCTCTGCTTTGTGTTAACCCCAATTCTCTGGTTCTGCAGCACCTCCTTTAGGAGTAAGACTGAATGGTGGGGCTCAGCCTTGGCTTCCCACTGGTAGACACCAGAATTAGTTTGCAAAGTTTCTACTTGTCATTTATGTCCCCTAACCTTTGTCGTCCTTTATGACTTAGTCGTCATCCTTTGCGTTGAAAGGAAATAGTTGTTTCTAGCTTGTAACTCATCTCATCCTGAAGTGGAGCCTATAATAGCTCAGGTGAGCCACATCCCCTAAATGCCTTTTTCCCCTCTGTAAAAGGTTTCTGGGTTGTACCATTAAATGTGTGTGTCTGTATCAGAGACATATAGAGTTAGATTAATGACACATGATGTCAAAATTGAGAGTTTGCTTATGCCTTAAGGGGGATAATGCAGAAGCCTGCCCACTTCCAGGCTGATGGATGAACTGTATCAAGCTTGTTTCATTAGCTTTGAGTACCATTTGTATCTAATGCCAGACAGTCTGGTTGTAGCAGAAAAGTTCTTAGCAGAAAAATCCTCTTAAAACAAGGAAGGTCTGTTAGGTGAAACCAGAACCCCTCCCGCTCTCTAGGTGTGCCTGCTAGCCATTTATTTTGGTGCCTTCTTATAGAACTTGCAGAAGTCTTCCCACATTTGGCCCCAGAAAATGTCTAAAGAAATTCAAAATTCTGGTAAAGGGTTTTCCCATCATGGCTTTCATATTCTTTCATATTCACTTTCATTAAGTTTCTGCAATTATTTGCGTGTTAGAAGATTTTGAAGCAGTATGTGTTCTTTGGATTTCTGTGCTTTATATCCTCCCAAAGAAAAAATTCCAAACCCTTTCAGACAGGGACGTGACGTAAAACCAGTATGTACCCCAAAAAAGGATACTGAAGTAACAAAGGCAGAATCTGAAATTCCAACCTGGGTGAGGAGACACCCCTCAGTGTTTTCTGTTGAGTAGATGGAAGTGCCTAAGTCTCTAGATGACTTCTGCTCTTCTGCATCCCTTTGGCAACCCTAAATTGTCTGCAAGACACAGTGAATGAAACTTAACTGCTGGTAATTTAATTCCTTTCCTAACCAATCCCTTTTTCTCTCTTTCCTAGAATACAATTGGTAAAAGGGAGCACCTTATAGTGGAAAGATGATAAATATACTTAAGTAATTTGTTCCAAAGTATTTTTATCAGTAACTGGCCTTCCAGCTTGAGAAGTTGTCCAGCTGTCCAAAAGGGAACCTTTGTTAATGTTGGCAATAGAAAAAAGGAAGAAAAAGAATTGGTGTTCCACAGCTTTATCTTCAAATCCACCTTTGCTTTAGCACCCCAGATTTGCAGATTAGAGAAATGAGGGACTAAACAAGAGGGAGTCTGAGGACTCTTTCTATGAGCACCCTGGAAAAAGATCCTGCCCCGGCACTGTTGGTGTTAACCTGGAAAAGCAGTGCGGGGAGCACCCACCCTGATCCAGAGGCTGATGCATTATGCACACACCTCCTGTGTTTCCTGGATTTTTATGTGGGTGATGTCTGCCTGAGGCACACTGGTGCAGAGCTCCGGAGGGAATGCAGCTGTGTTGTTGTTTGAGCAGAATGGCACCTTCAAAACAGGCTTTAAGAGACTGGTCTGTTGCTCCTCCTTACTTTCTTTGTGTTTCTTTCTGTCACAGCCATGAAATAGAACGGTTTCTTTATTTCCTTTCCTTATAGTCTAGTTAGCTGTTTCCCTTTAAAAAAAAAAAGTGATGTGACTTTCTGTTGACATGGTTGTGAAATCACATGGTACATGGGAACCATCTGAGTAAGAACTCCTCAAGCCTCCTGACCGGGTGAATGTAAACCTCTCGATTCTGCCTGGCAAATGGCCAAACCCAAAGCTCTGCAAAGACCATCTGTAGGCCTCAGTTTCTGTTTCATTAGTTCCACCTGAACTTGTAACTCATCTTAACAAGGCATTTCTGGTTTTATGTAATTCCTTGTGCAGCAAGGAAATCCTTCCCTTTCCGTGCCTCCTGTGTGTATGTCCCTGACCATGCTCACAGTCTCCCAGGTGGCTGTGGCTTGAGTGTTCTTTTATTGGATTAAAACCAATTTAATGTCAAGTCAGCTGTAAAATGATTGTTCTGGAAATTGAAAAGTCTGAAATTTAAGACTCCTCAAATACATTGTATTTTGAAGAGAGAAATAAGAGGTGAAAATTGTCCATTATGTTTCTTTATCAGCATATGATGATTGAAACATGTGGAGCACTTCCATTTGTCAGTATTTTTTCATGGTGCTGTCTTGCTAAAATAATGTTACAGAATTCCACAGCTCTTCCAAAATGCATACATGCTGTTTGTTCATTTCCAAGTGTGTGTGTATTTAAAAGATAAGAAAATAAGGAATTGACAGTATTTGCCTTATAGACTAGGAATTGTAATCGTGCTTGTTCTTGACTTATTGAAAGGAGATTGCTGCAGTTTTGCCCTTTTTTCTGTTTCCTTTTCCATGCTGATAAAATATAATTTATTTATTATCATACTATTTAATATATATTCTGTTACTGTACTACCTAATAACTATCGTTTGAAAAAGTTGGTAAGATTTTCCTGAAATTGGCTAAGTTAAGGTAAGCAAGGGTTGCTTGATGACACAGGCCCCTGCAGATAATAGTTTTAATACTCTGAATATAGCTGCTTTCCTTTCTTAATACTTTTGTACCCACTCACATCCCTGTTCACAGAGGCAGAATTGTTCCATTACATGCTGAATAGCAGTGTGGATGAAATGAGGAATTGCAGAAGAAAAATAATACAATTATCTGTAGAAAAGAAGAAAAGTCAAAATCAGGTGACAGACTAAAATAACGAGAGATATGGGAGCATGTTAAGATTGGGTGAGGAAAGGTGGTTTAGTAATTTGCTGAATGGGGGAGGGGGCAGTGGTTTTAATGGTTACACTCAGAAGTCGTGAGTCAGGCAAAGACACGCTCCCCAGCTTGAGCACTAAATAAAGCAATGCTTACAGAAAGAAGTGGGGATTTTCAGGGGTTTGTGCTGTACCTTCTTAGCTGACAATAATGAAGTCTCAGATCCTGTGTGTTGAATCTATTCAGCTTGAACCACATCCCTTTCCTCTGCAGGCACCCAGAGCAAGACATTAAAATGATATAAGTAACTAACAAGGCAGGGCATGAGTAAAACTAGTAGTACTTCAGTATGTTGTGCTTAACCTTTGTATTAAAGCAGAGACTTTCTAAAGTTTAGGTAAGTGTGTGCTTTCCAGGGATTATACAGCTGTGCTTAGTTCAACTTCATGATTTTGAAATACTGTGTAGGTTGTTGCTTTATTAATTGATGCCTTCCCTGCACCACTTAATTAGTTAGTTTTCTAGTTTTGTCATACCTTCTAGTGATCTTAAAATAATATTTAAATCCTATTTGTTTTCACTAAAGGCTCTTAACAGGCCATTACTGAGACTGACAAATGAAGAAGTGTTTGGTTTTGCGTTGGTCACTTGGAATCCAGTTTGTTGTATGTAGTGCAACTTGAACTTCTGGGACCCCTTGGAAAAAAAAAAGGATAAAAAAGAGGGAGTTAAGTAATGGGAAGTCTTTATTTGTAGCAGTGTGGGTTTTATGTGTTTGCTTGTTATACTGGATCATCTGAAGCATGACTTGCATTTCTCCATTTCGTTAAGAAGTGAAGCCATGGAGCACTGAGAGAGTAAAGTTTGATCTCTGCTTAGAAAATGGCTTACCCTGGAGCTGTGCCGTGGCAGCAGCAGCCATCCCCAGGGAAGTTTGGGGTTTGCTGGGATCTGTCAGCCTCTCCTCCTCAGAGAGGCATTCCTAAACCCCAGGGAATCCCCTCCCCTAAAGTTCTGGAGTAAGCAGCGTGCAGGAATAATAAACACTTCCTTCCTTTCTATTTTCAGTGACTGAACTAGAAAGTACCACAGTGCTGCAGCTCTGCTCACAGCACCGTCCTCTTCTGCTCACCCTCCTCCCAAGCCTGCAGTTCTGTAAGGGGAGGCAGAGCAGCAATTCCAAGCTGAAAAAGAATTGTGAAAGTGTCACCAAGATTATGGTAGACTGGCTCCATTATTCAGTTTCGTATTTAATGTAAACTTCAGTATTAAGTTCTCTGCAGGATTTTCTGCTCCCAGATTTGTTTTTCCCTAGCAGTGTGTGTCAGGCTTCCCCCACCCCCACTCTTGCAGCGTGTTTGTTTTGCCAGGAAGGCATGGAGAGCAGCCTGATGTTTTGGATCTTGAAAGGCATTTTGGAGTTGTTGGAAGCGTCTCACTCCTTCCTCTGGTTTGGTGTAAACAGCTCTGCTGGCTGTGGCAGCAGGGAGGAGAACCTTTCAGCAGTGGGAATGGTGGCCAGCAAACAGGAGCAGGCGTTGGATGTAAAACCCTTTCAGTGGCCAGAGCCGGAGCCATTTTGTCAGGTACCCTGAGTGGTGATAACCAGTAACAAAACCTTCCCAAGAGCTGGAAATGGTTGTCACAAGCATCTGCACTCCTCTGTGGGCGTACTTTCAAGAGAGATATTTTGCTAACAAATCTCAATTTTCAAGTGATAAAATAAAAATTTTAATTTTAGTCAAACTGAATAACACTTCTGGGTCTTCTCCTTTGTTATATCTTTACAAGCTTTGCATTTGTATATTTCTTAAGCTTTGTTAAAAAAAAAAGAGCCAAACATTCAGCTTCTTAAAAAGAGTTGCAGTGTGTGATCTGAATTCAGAAGTATTCTGCCTGAAGTTTATTGATACTTAGAAAGGAAAAATTAATACCTGATGGGCTTAGTTAAACTTCTCTTTGGGAGAGTTTTAAACAAGATATTCTTTAGATTCTGACTGAAATTGCAGTTTTAAAAGTTCAATATCACTCTTGAAATAAATTCTGATAAACTCACTTTAACATCAGTGTTTTGCATATTGCTTAATCAAATCACAGCGATAGAATGAAGATTGTTCTTACTCCTGATGGCAGATTTCTTTCTGCTTTTGGCTCGAGGCTGCCTGTAGAACAGTCAGGTATGTAACATTGGACACCTATCTGTTGCTGTTTTGCATTTATAAAGCTGCAAGTCAACACGTGAAAAGTTAATGACTTTCCTTTTAAAATCAGTCCTACTTTTTCAATTGCAATGGTAAAGTAAACTTGAACACTCCTAATGTAAGTTTTAATTTAAACTCTTCTAATAGGCCCTGTTGTAGGAAGACAGCAGCATTCTCCAAAAATACACAACTTTGTTTCTATCTGAGGGATTTTTTCCTGGCTTTCTGGATGCAGTTTTTATACTCTGTCATTGCAGATGGTTCTAATACATTATTGTCATTTCCTAGGTAGCATTAAAATGTATACACAGGATATGTGAGAAGGAGCTGCAAAATTATTTCCAACTAATTCCAGATACAGTATCTGATCCAAGTGATCCTCCTGATTCAAGTGAAGGATGAGATAATGCTGAAAAAGACCAGGAACCTACCTACACATTGGCACTGTTCCACTCCTACAGTGTGCTGAAGTTGACCATAAATTGTTTTGTGTAGTTAAATTGGCTAAGTAGGTTGTTGCAATGTGGTGCCATTATGAGGCATTCACTTGTCTAAGGATTTGGCAGAAACCCAGTTTACATACGTGCAGAAAAGCAAAAAATAGCAGCTCCAGAATGTGTGTTTCATCTGTAGCCTGAAAGGAAAGCCATTGTATGGTTTGGGGGAAGAAAAAGCATCTCTATTTAAATAAAGTATGTGCTGGTTTACAGAACCGTTAACCTGCATGATATGTATGTGCTTGTGAGCTGCTGAGCTCCCTGAGCTCTTGGCCACCAGGCCGTGGGAGGTGTTTGTGGATTTTGGTTGTTGGGAATAGGAGGAAGCAATGGTTGTGCCTGGGGGGTTGGTCATGGTATGGTTTTAGGTACGTTCTGGAAAAGGGAAGCTACAAAAAGAGTTTTAAAGAAAGCTTCAGGGAGCAAAGAGGAAGAACAGCTTTATTGTGATCACTGGGGAGTAAGAGTAGAGAACATGAGGAAAAGCAAGAGCAAGAAAATTTGGCAGGTTAGTCAGTGCGTTATATCTAGTTGAAGTAATTGTTTTCCATGCAAAAACACTGGTATTAAACCACTGATATTTCTGTGTTGTTTTTTTTCTAAGTTCATATACATATTATGAAGTAGAACTGCAGATTCTCTGCAGACATGCAGGGGAAGGATGCATTGTAGACAGGGGGTTATGGATTTGCTTTTCTGGTCAAATGTCATTTATGATTGCTGTAATCATTTTCTTTGCTTCCACTTTGTATTAAGTTCTGAAGAGTTTTGATCTCACAGAAAGTAGAGCTAAACAAATCGAAGCAAGACCTTTAAACAAGGATAAAGGAGTAAATATTTGTATATCCTGCTCTCTGAACAGGTTTGGAAAGCCAAACTCATTCTCAGTCAGGTACTCCTATCAATGAGACTATTCTTTCCTGCCTTGTCACAAAATTGTTTACATGATCAGAGGATTTTCATCTTAGAATGCTACCACAGGAAAAGCTTCAGAACCAAGTAAAGCATGAGGAAAGGATTTGCGCTGATGCAGCAGCAGTTTTTGTGAATGGTTGTAATTAAGTCCCATCCTAGCATGCAGGCATGGTAGTATGTGCAGTTCATTTTTCAGGTGTGGTTGACCAGGGTGCTAACAACATTCACAATAAGCACCTGAAAACAATCTTGTTAGACTTGTTAGACATGGCAAAATCTGAGCTGACTAACCCTAATTAAATTATATTTCCTATCAGTCTCCAGCCTTGCTCCCCAAAGATTCCCTTGTCCCAGAAATTTAATTAGGAGGATCAGGATGTATGCCCAAGTATTTGAATCTGCCACTGGAAAATGGATTCTGCTGAGGAATCTGATTCTTCCTATTGGACTGGTTAGTCCATAGTGAACACTGATGATATTAAGGCACTAACCAAGTTCCTGAGAAGTTTAGTAACAAGTTGTTTGAAGATAGAAACTTGCTGTGACCTGCATATGAGTAACACCTTTCAGGCCAGGAAAACCTACTTTAGGTTACTCCTTATTTTTTTATGGTAGCTTAGCTTTGGCTTAGGAAGGCATGTTCATTGACATTGAAGAAAAATGCACAATGTAATTTGGTCTTTGCTTGCTTTTTCTTGGAATAGTTCAGAAGCATATTTAGAAGGTGTGCTGTGCTTCTGTGAGCCTTCCTCTTTTGCTACTGGCAGGAACCAGTTGACTTCAAATCCATATCTCCCTGTCTGTGGGACCACAGCTTTTGTCTGTCCATTATTCCCCTGGCCCTCAGTGAAATTCAACATGCTGCAGAATCTGACCCATATTTTCATGGTTCTGTCCTTTTCAGTTGGATCCCTCTTTAAAGGTTTCCTCTTTTCCTTTCTCTGCAGGGAATCTGGCGCATCCCCGTGGATGAGATCGACCGCCCGGGCAGTTTTGCGTCTCATATGAACCGCTCGATTGTCCTGCTGCTGAATGTGCTGTCACAGCTAAAGGATTACAACACCTTGCTCAAAGTTTCATCTATGCTGCAGAGGACCCCTGATCAGGGAAAGTATGATAGATTTATTTTAAGCCATTACTTTGTAAAGCTTTGAATATATTTTGTTCACTGTATGACTATTTTATTTAAAGCTGTTCTTTGTTTAGGAAAAAAGTCTTTAGAGAGATTCCCTCGGGAATATAGTGGAATGGTGGTTGATTTTTCTCAGGATTACTATTCTATAATATAGCCTAGTGTTTCTCTGCATTTCTCTTGAAACTCAGAGCAGCCAGAGAGGTGCCTTAACAGGCTTACAGAGGTGTTGTGTCACGTGGAGGGAGTCACTGGAGAAACAGAGTGTCCTGACTTGTGGTCCCTCTGCTCACTCTTGCATAAGAGCCGAGTGCAGTGCGGGAGGTCATGGCCCAGCATCCTGCCTTCCTGTAATCCTTGGTGGACTGAACAATGGTTATGTGCCTCTTGGCAGCTGATGCTATTTAAAAAGCTTATCCTGTTCAGGGGTGATCTAATTTTAATTGCATTAACCTTATTTAAGAAAAAAGAAGCTATTAATGTGAGCTATATACGGATTTGTATCAATGGGAAGACCAAAATAAACATCCAAGGAAAACACTGAAGCAACTGAGGTAAAATTCTAGTAGGTTGCCCTGTGGGAAATGTTGAAATTGGTCTTTGGCAAGTGCTTAAGAAATGAAATTTGAATGATTGATGGCAATAAGTTGGAGGCATTGAATGTTTCTTCATGTGTTTTTGAGTGTGAGTGCATGTGAATTTGCATGGACTTAGGGGTGTCTGGGAATATGTCACCACTTGTTCAGCAAACTTGAAGCCAAAAATACTTTGACTTTTAGCATATCAGAAGAACTGGACCATAGAAGGTTTTAATTCTGTCCTAAGCAAGCCCACTAGCTGCACTAAAAATATTATGTTATTTATAAGTCTAGACTGAATTCAAAAAACAAGTAATTTGACATGTTGGGTCAGCCAGTACGAGCCATGGTGAGCTGGAATCGTTAAAAGGAACTTAGAAATGCAGATATTCTGGGTGTGTCTGGCATATGCCTGGAACAACCCTATTTTTAAAAATAGGGAGGTTTTAGTTATTACCAAACTAATGAGGAGTCAGATGTTTATGGTTTGCTTTTCAGACAAAGATACAAAGTTACCAATTTAACCTAAAATCATACCAAGGAAATGTATGTATTAAAAATGTTGGCCTTTTGACTGAAATAGTACCCTTCAAAGTTACTTGACTTGTAGCCCTCTCATTAAAACCAGCTAATTCTGAAATAGAAATTAAGTTTTCCATCAAACTTGAATAGGTGGGATTGACGTCTGGAAGTGTTTTCCTTGAAAGCAGACTAAAACATTGTGTCACAATACACTGGAATTATTGTGCTCTAGTCAATTAATGGAAGCTGTAGAGTGAATTGATACAATGTTATTTTTTTGTAACACTAACTAGGAGAAAAGATACTAGCACACCCATGTTTTAGCTCTAAAAATCCTGGGTTCAAAGGCAAGTGATGTGATCAAAGAGAGAGGATTTGCTGATGTCCTTAATCTCATATGCACACTTTATCCAGAACATGAAAATCACCTGAGAGTTCAACATAGCTTTGTGTAACTATAATACTCTTTTTCAGAAAAGGGTTTGAATAAAAAGCTGGTATTTGAGGGGCACAGAAGGCTCAATACAAGAAATCTGGTTGTCTGGTTTGCTCTGGGTTTGGTTGTTCAGTGTTTTCTTTTTCCATTTCTCCCCTTCCCTCTGTTTGTAGACAGTGCTGACTTCTGCTTCATTTGTGTCATCTCTGATGCTTATGGGGAGGGGAGAAGTGGAGGGAAACAGAGCTAGAGAGTTATGTTCCAATATTGTTATATTTCAGAGTGCACCTGTATATGTTTTGTTTGCTTTCTTCTTGTTTTAAAGTTGTTGTGTTGGCATTTGCTTTTTTTTCTTGTTTTTCTTTCAATGTCCTGGTTCTTGCTGTTAGAGTCCTGTAAGCTTTTGGCAGTTAATTTCATTTCTGCTCTCTTGCTGTGGCACAGGAAGTACTTGCGTGATGCAGATCGCCAGGTTCTGGCCCAACAAGCCTTTGTGCTCACAGTGAAGGTGCTGGAGGACACTCTCAACGATCTCACACAGGTGAGTAGTGCACTTCATGGTTGGGATTTAGTAATTAGGTTTTGTAGTGCTCAGTTTACTCATTCCTTAGATCTCCTGAGACTGAAGGGCTCCATTTATAAGCACTTCCTTCTACCTTTTGTTTATATGCCACTACACAAAAAATTTTCTTCCAGCATTGTTGTTTTTTGGTTTTGAAATTCAGTAACAAATACAATTTTAGCAAATGGATTGCAGTAAGTTTGCTCTGACTATCCTTTAAACTTCAAATACTGGTAGATACATGTAGTATACAAGAGCTTCATTTTCAGGTGGGGTGTCCAGGAAATTTCCTTTTAAAATGAACTAGGATTTCTCTTGCAAAACAAACCCAGACAACTAAGTGTTACATGCCTAGCCGCTTTTCACTGCTAGTCCTTGACAGCACCACACTCATTATTACATATAATTTTAATCTAGATTTAGTTTTCAAAAGTCATGTAGAAAGCTAATCAGTTTCCAGGTTAATGGATGTGGATATTGGAGCTTTGCTTGGTAAATATGTTCAAGGAAGAGCTTGTTCCTAAGGGTTTTCCAAGTTGACTATAGGTTCGACAAATTAAATTAAAACATCCTCAAGAACACTGGAACTCTGTGTATGAAATAGTTTGTTCATAAATCTGTATGGAAGAATTGTGTTATTATCAGTTTTTGAAAGAAGAGATGATGTACTGAGGTTTTCTTCCTTTGGAACATCACCAAAGTAAAGGTACAAAAATTAAAGTACTATAGCAGGGTTTTGCCTACTTCTTGATCTACTAACAAGAAGGTTATGTAAGAACAACGAAAGGAAAGATTCTTAAATTTGAGGTTGATCTGCAGCTGCCAAAAGAAACAGGCTTGGTTTTGATTTCAGTATGTTAGAAGAAAAATTTGTGCTATTAAAACCTTGCATTTCATTTAGTTGGATCCCTTAGCACGGACTGAAGTAGTGAGGGAAAATAAACATTGTGGCTTCAGTTCAGCCTGAGCTGTTGACTTCTTTGTGGTGTTTTCACTTATTAAAATACTTCTAATTGTAAGACTTGTGGCCTGGATTAATTATTATTGAGGAATAAAAAATAATTAACATAGATTAAATGCCTTCTCTTCAGCAGAAGCAGTAATGAAAGGTACTTGTTGATATTCATGGTAGTCACAGCTGTGCTCCAATGCTTTCTGATTTCAATGATAACAGAAAAGAATGACTTCTTTTATTAAGGTTTCAGAAGATCAGAGTTCCAAGTCTTCTAACCTTGCCATAGGAAGGATGACAACAGACGTCTCCAATAAAACTAGTGCTGAAGAGGGAAAAGATGTCCTTCCCAAAAAGCCAGTTTTATCAGATGGAGTGGTACATAGTACTGAAAATGGAGTAAAGGAAGTGACCCAGGGACAAATTCCCAATGCTATGGACATACTGGAAAAAGAAGACAGAAATGACAAGGAGATTAAAGAGCTTCCTGGTCCTGGTTCAGTTGAACCTATGGATCTTGATGGCTATTCCAATGACCCTGAAAAAATTGATTCTTCGTGTAAACGCAGTGAGCCAGACCGACTGCAGTCCGGCAGGAACTCAAAGGAGAGAGCTCCAGAGAGCCGGACTCCAGAACTTTCTTTGGAAGAGTTAAGTATCAGCTCAAAACACCAGCAGCAGGCAGCTAAAGGAATAGTTCAAGCAGTACCTACAGAAGAACCTGTCCAGAGGTCAAGCAGGAAGAGGAAATTACTTGAGGATGTGGAGTCTGGAAAAACACTTCTGCTCGATGCTTATCGAGTATGGCAGCAAGGTCAGAAAGTTATGGCCTATGACCTGGGCAAAATTGAGAAGATCATGTCTGAAACGTACATGCTGATTAAGCAGGTATCGTATCATTAATTGTCATTTCTCTGTGTGGCCTCAGACATGGTTTTAGGATAACAGGAGTTGCTAAACCAAGCAGTATGAAATTGGCCCTATATCTGTTTAGAATTTGGAGAGATAAACATCTCCCCATTCTCTTGACAAGACCATTGCTGGGGATGGGGACTAGGACCCTCCATGTTTTGAAACTAAATTTCTGAAATTACTTTAGAGCTGTAGTACCAGTTATGTACATGCTAAATGTTAGTGTGAGTATTTATCTTTGGATATATCCTTCTGAATAGCTTGAGGTCAGCTTTCTGCCATAGAAGTGCTGCTTCTCCCCCTTGCCTCCATGCTCTACATCCGTATTTCATCTCAATTTAATTAGATTTATAGATGAGCTAAGTAATTATGGCTTCATTACTTGTGATTCTGTGTTCAGGTGGATGAAGAAGCAGCACTTGAACAGGCAGTCAAGTTTTGCCAGGTGCATATGGGAGCATCAGCACAGAAACAGGTAAGCTCTGAAGCATTTGACTGCTGCTAACAAGATTTTATGAACCTGTACAGGCAAATCTGTTGCTTAGTGTCTGCAGCACTCAGAAATACCTACTTTCCTTGTATTGTTGTCATCTAAGATAAGTTGGGCTACATTAGTAGGAACCCTTTATTAGGGTTATTGCTACTGTTTATGTCAGGCTTGAAGGGTAGCTTTCATGCCCAAAAGCTGTTGGGGAAACCCCAAACCATTTTCAACTTGAAATATTTGTGGCACACTACAATTTTCCTCATGTCCATGTCATAACCCAGCATCTCACAGATGGTAATTACTTCTCTCTGCTCCCTAAGGGCTACAACCTCATCAGCTCTTCCCTTGCTAACATTGCCCTCTGCTTCAGAGAAACCAGAGATAGCTTTTCTCTCAACTTGCACATTTGAGAACCTGATTTTAACTCTGTAAAAACAAGCTTGTAGTTTCTAGGTTTATCCAGCAAACAATTATAGAGCTTTAAAGGGGTGGTTATTTATCAGTCCTGAATGTGAAATCAAAGCCAAGAAGAAAACTGGATGAATGACATGTTTAGTGGTATTCATTTTGCAGCCCCAAAGTATTTTCTAGATCTGTATTTTCCATAATTTTTGTTGAGTTAAAATGTTCTTTTGTATAGTGCATCTCCTAGCAGAGTAATAGGAGAGGATGTAAGAGAAAAGGTAAGTTTTTTTCTTTATTAGATTTTCATGGAAGTAACTTTCTCCAATTTGTGCCCCTCAGGAAGTCAGTGAAATTGTTCCATTGAACTATAGAAAAGAACAGAAATGTCAAGAGAGGTATTTATTCTGGTAGAAATGTTCACTTGCTTGTAGTCTGGTATTTAAGGTTTTAAATTTTTTTTTTAACAAATAAATGTTAGCTCAGTACGGTACATCTTTTTCAGTTTATTTTGGGGAAAAAATAGATGTCATCACACTGGTTTATGACTTCAAAATAAAAAGAATTTGCTAATAGCTTATTTAAAAAGTAATGTTACTGTTGCTTTTTTGGATGTGTTCACCTTTTGAAAAACCACTCACCAAATCCTCGTGTATCAGCCCAGTTCCTTGCTGGGCTTTCTTGAAGGTTCTGGGAATGTGATTGCTATTCCAGCTCTTGCAGCAGAGTTGGTGGTTACTCAGGCATGTGACAAACCTGCACACAAACTAATCTTGAGAGTAGACACAATAGGTGAGCTAGTATTTAACAGCACTGGAAGCAATAAGATTTCCTGTTAAATCACTTGAAATAAAACGTACCCCTTAACATGCTGCACTTGGAAGCTTGGAAGCTTTCCCTTTTAGGAAGCAGTCCCAGCTAACGAGGTTATTACATCCTGCAGTCTCATTTTCGTCTGCTTCTAGCAGGATCTTGCAAGCCGTGTGAAGCTGCTTGTATAACACTATGAATTAGTGTGGAGACACAGGAATAGCCACTCTTGTAGACATCTGTCTGTTTTTGACAGACTGAATGCTGTTTTATTTAAAATTGGCAAGTATTTGCCTTCTGTAAGCAAATGATGTCATGTGTAAAGCTGCCGCAGTCCAGGGAAATGCTTTTTTCCTGGATAGTTTGAGTGGGTTTGCAGGGCCTGAAGACTGTGGTTCTTCAGTCACTTATCCTTAGAAACTGATGGTAAAAAAAAAAAGTGAACACAAAATCCACCTTGATATATGTCTTTCTCAGCTGGCTGTTGTATTTTACAGTTCCAGGCATTACATGGTTTCTTCATGAAAGTTTTCACTTGCTGGTAAAATTAGGTATTGCTTAAATTCTGACTTTTCAACTTTCTTCCAGACCAGTCAGAGTATCTAACCTAAATATTTAACAACCATTTAAAATCTGCTTCTCTGCCTCTTCAGGCACAAGCAGGAAACAATAGAGCAATCAGAAAGCGGAACTGGACAAAGTGGGTCCTTACACATTTGTGATGAGATCTGATCTTTTTAACAGCTTGGCAGTGCTGTAACCCTTTGACTTTGTTTCAGAAATCCTCTGTAGTTTTCATGAGTGGTGCAGTGTTAACATGTTTTGAGCTGATGAGAGGCACATCATCTTCTACAAAGTCAGCTAAATACAAGGGAAGTGGCCTAGAAGGGTTGGCTTCCAGCTTTGAAGAAGGCAGAAAAAGGCAGTGGTACAAAACCTTGTAAGTTCCAGTGCTCCTGGAGAACCAGAGAAATTTTGGAGTGTTTTCCACTGAGAGATACCAGCAATTGATATAAAATTGTATTCTCTGTAAGTTGCTGGGACATTTCTTTCAGTATTCAGTATTAATACTTGTTCCATCAACTTCAGCACATTTTGGTTCACACTTTACAGAGTGGTGATGCAACATTCTTGAGTGCTAATATTAGTGCTGTTGTGGAGAACAGGTGTGGCCAAAAGTAATCCCTCCACTTTTTGTCCTTTTCACTCTAAGTTCTTAAGTGTGAGTAAGACTTTTGATATCCACATATCAAATGGGCTGAAATTGCTATCCAGTTGTGGTCGCTGGATAGTAGTCAACTAAAGTTACACTAAAGAGGTTAATTGACTTTCTGGTCAAGCAGCATTTTGAAGATTTCTTGTTCTTTTCTTTGATTTTTCTGTCTGAGAATGTTATCTAAAAGATTTGCAGAGATCCTGAAAGCAGTCAGCTATTGCTCTGAGTTATATTTT
Source organism: Entomyzon cyanotis (assembly GCA_024500445.1). Taxonomy (NCBI): domain Eukaryota; kingdom Metazoa; phylum Chordata; class Aves; order Passeriformes; family Meliphagidae; genus Entomyzon; species Entomyzon cyanotis. The sequence goes on from JAKEPQ010000852.1 coordinate 8,692,738, forward strand.
TAGTCTTGCCAACTGTGATTTTCATATGAAATTAATGGTCCCTGGAAATGGAATATGAAGGAGGCCTTGTTGAGAGAGAATGAAAGATTGAGGCAGACTAGTTTGACTTTGAAGTAGCATTATACTTAAATATGTGGTCCTGAGGACCAAGGAGGGGACATGCTGGCAGAAAGCAGTTGTAAGGATTCTGGATAATTAGAGAATTCCTAATAAGCCATTCTACTGTCTGCATAAAATTGCTCTTACTAAATTCTTCATTTTATACTGTTAAGGACATATTGACATGGGAAAGTTATTGCAGTACAAGCCAGGATGAAGTTTTGTATTGCACAGAATATTCTATAAATGCATGTGGAGATACTTCAGTTTAAGAACCCATCTGTCTTCTTTTTTCCTGCAATCTGAAAAGGTATTTTTATTACTGTGGACTTAATATTGAATTCCTTAATATTAAAATTACAGCTTTCACCAGTGTTAAAAGTCACGACAGGTAAAACTCTGTGGTTGTGTGTTGGGGTATAATGTATCACTAATCCTAAAAACTGAAGTTATATAAAACAAATAACTTAAAACATTGCGAACATCAGCATTGCACACTGGGCTGGATTTAACATCCCTAAAAATAAGAGTGTTCAGAGGCAAAGTTCCAAAATGCCACTAAGTCTCTGGTCCTGTGTTATGACCCCTGAGAATATGGGACTCTGTGGAGAAAGCCCTAGTAATGGGTAGCGTGGTAGGAGCTGAAATTTCTATTGGCTCTTCAAGGTATAGTATGTCATCTAAATGTCATGAGAAGGGGCTATTTCAACATTGCTGAGTTATTTAAGACTCACTGCTGCCTTAGCCAAAAAATCCTTGCTCTGGGGCCAACTCCATCCCTGAAGTGTCAGGGAGAGAAAGGAAATTTTCTACTGCCCTTTCCTGCTCCAGCTGCCAAGCCTTGAGCTCTCCCTGCATGGTTCTGACTGATCAAATCTTCCCTTTTACCTTTTGCTTCACTCACCTCTTCCGAAGTAACACACCCGTGACCACCTTCTCCTGTTGCTGATGCCAAACTCCAAGTGCTTCCCCCACTTCCCTGTCTCAACCTCCAGTCAAAACTCATCAGCGTATTTCAGTGTCAGGTCTAATTAAAATTAATGCTTCATGAAGCTACCACCAGAATCAAAACAATGAGTTTTATTACAAACACAATCAGGTTATGCAAACGAGCTGTGCCTTTCAAGCTCCTGGCGGGATGCCAGGATGATTTCATGAAGTCTTGCTGCTACTGTAATATAAAAGTGGTAGTTCCTGAGAGCAGGTGCTGTTTTAGTGCTCTTACTGCCCTCCCCTAGTTCCAAAACAGGTAACTGGGATCTTGTTTTCTCCGTCTGCCAGTGTTTACCTCTTCCCAGGGCTGGTGATGAGTAGTCTTAATCCACAATCTCGTACTGAAGAATTTCATGGGATCATTGGTGGGTTTGGTCTAAGGGGGCTGCAGCTGAAACAGTCTCTGTGTTGGACCTTGCAGTGAATGTGATGTTTTACTTGGAATAGGAAAAAAGTTTTGTCTGTGAGTGAAGCTAGAGGGCACTCCTGTGGGTTTTTCCCCTTCTGCTGTGGAATGCAGTCAGCACTGCAGTGACATGGGCTTTCGGGCATTTTTCTTCAAGAAGAAAACTTGAGAGTGACTTGTTTGAACTGCCTTGGGTGTCTAGAGCGTTTTCTTCTCGAATTCTCACATTAAAAAACCCCCACAAAGCAACAAACCACCAAGCTGTTCTCTTCAGGAAACAGCTAAAAGCTTTCTGTAAAGGCACTTTGCTGGGAATGGGAGGAGATTAGGAGAATATTAAATAATTAGAAAATAATCATCTTCTACCTCATGTGTTTTCTCCCCCTTTTTGTTCCACCCACATGCTGCTAATTTTCATCTTTTCTTCCTGCACATCAAGACGTCAGAGACTGCTTACAGAAAAAGTTGTTTTTCCTGAGTTGTCTGTATGCTTTATTAATGCAGCAAAGATGACAAGAAAGGAGGGGGAAGGAGGAGGTGGGGATGGGGGGGGGACAAAAGGACAAGCTCTTTCATGGTCTCCTACCAAAGGGTGACCATTTTGTTCAGTGTTGCATTTGCCAGTTGCCATGGCATCCCCCTCTCACTCTATCCTGGAGGTGTATTCTTGATATAATTAACAGCTCTCCTCCTTCTGTCTCCTGCAGAAAGCAATCATTAAGTGAGCATGAAGGAAAGAAAAGACACTTTTATCTTTTACTTTGTATATTAATGTTTTTCATCCTGCTACCTGATCTCTCTTGGTCCAATAATGATATTTTTGTGTATGGAAGTGTTGCTGGAATATGACTGCCTGTGTAGAGCAGGACATTAAGCCCCTGCATGCATTTGTGTAAGTGGGGCATTTAGTTAGGCTAGAGTTCAATCATATGTATATAAGCCTTTGTTATTTTCTCTATGTAAAGTGGTCTTAAGAAATACAAGGTCCTTCAGGGTCTTGATCATGGATACTGCTGGTATTTCTGATGCACCTAGAAGAAAACTTCCAAATGAGATTTCTTTCAAATACTGCTATAGAGAGATTGAGGGGGAAAAAAAGAAAGAATGGATAGGCATAATTTAATTAAAACACAATATTGAGCAGGAGTTGGAGTGGTCATTCTGTGGAATGTGGCCAGCATATTGTTCAGCCAGTTTGTATGACAGCTTCCAGGCTTTGTGGGGATGTCCTGGTATCCTTCTAAAAAGGCACACCTTTGTGTGAGGTGGATTCTGACTTCAGTCCCACTAGAGTGCTAAACTCAGGCATGGGAACAATTTTTTTTTTTAAAAGCAAACAAGAAAATGTTATGTAACAGTTGCAGTTCCAGCGTCTTTCATTAGGAAACTTTCATTGGGAAAACCATTGCTTTCCCTTTCTTCAGAACATTTGGTTGTTAATTTTTCCCTCAGCCGCAGAGCACCGAGCTCTTCCAGAAGCAGTAGCAGGAAGGTTGCTGTAAGATTTCTTTGTTCTTCAAAATGTGTTTTGCAAAAACAGTAAGCATGGTAAAAATAAACCCTTGGTCAGGTTCCCTGGTTTATCACTTCACAAGCTACAAAGTAAAATTTTTTGTCATGTTTTATCTTAATGCTCAATTTCTTTTTGCTGCTGCTGTTGTCTCACTACTGAAGTGCCTCACTGGGAAACTAGGGAGCTATTTTTTCCAGTAACATCTGTGAAAAAATTCTGCACTTTTGCTGATAATTTTATTGGTGGAAGGCTGTCCCAGTGCTGGATTTCCAGCATTTTCCTTACTTATTTTTACATCAGCTCTCAACATGGGAAGGGTTTGTCCATCACCTCCATGAAGCTGAATGCACTCTTAGAGAAGTATGCTGAAACAGTCAGGGTTCTAACAAATAAGGAGACTGATTTTGTAACCTAAGTCAGAAATAGTCACAATTCACACAGACATCCATCCTAATTATTTATTTAAATTGCAGCTTTGTACATTCCTCAAAATAAGAAACAGTTTCTGCTAAGTTTCTATAGAAGAGAAATAGGATAGTGGGGTCTTTATGGATCTGGTAGATCATCCATAACACATCATTTGGATATTAATAAGCCTTAAATATTTCTTCCATCCACTTTGATATAATAGTCAATACAAAAGTAGTACTGCATACCCTTCAGTATTTCATGTTTCTTTGAAAAATCTAGAAGGAAGTTCAGTCTTGACTAGAGGAACCTGTAATTACAATGAAAGACAGGAAAAAGTGAGATAAAGGAGTTTTTCCTAATTCAATGATATACATTTGTTCTGGAAGTAACACTATAAATGTAAGAAAAGATTTGTTTCTTCATGGTGACTAAAGCCACTTTGTAATAGTGGTAGTAACAGAGGCACTGAGCGTGGTGAGATGGATTGGAGAGGGGAAAAGGAAAAGTTCTGACTGAGTCACAACTGACTAAGTTTTGACTTAGTGCCACAGCAAAGTAAAAACTAAAAAATAATCTTCTGATGAGAAACCACATAAAATACTGGTAAAGGATTGTCACTGCCTCTCAATTTCCTGCTGTCTGTCTGTGGACAACAATCTTTATTATGTCTTACTGTTAGTTTAGCAGTAGAGATAGATAAACATAAAAGGCTTCTGGTAAATCCAAGACTTGCTGTAGTGAGTTTTTCTGGGTTTATTTCTCTGCTGGGTGTTACAAGCTCCTGTGTTTTCCTGGAGATCTGCAGGATGATGAAATGTGTCCCCGTAAGTCCTGAGCAGTGTAGTTAGTGACACTGCCCTGAGCTGGGTTTTGTGAGTAGCATCACTTACTGATCAGAGGTGTTGGAATTCTTGCCCCTACACTAAACCCAAAATCTTACAAAGAACATGTGCCTCTCTGTGGTGCTCACCTTAGCTTTGTGATTGCAGCTTCTGGGTGGTCTTCAGTTGCTGAGTTCAGTGAAAATATACCAAGCAGGTTTAAATCCCTTTTCTTAAGTCTCTGTGAGTTGCAGAGTGTACAGTAGCCAACAATGGGTTTTTTAATGCTTGGCTCTTATTTTAAAGGAAGCTTTCTTTTTTCCTTCCACCCCCACCCCCTCTTTTGAGAAAACAAAGTCAGTGTGAGATTTTTTTATTTGTCCTTCCAAAGTCTCTGTTTCATTGGGTTGAAAAGAACCTGTTTGTTTACAGCAGCCTGAGACAGCTCTTCACCAGGTCACATCTGGAAGGTTCCCTTTAAAGTCATAAACACAATAATCTTCTTGTTGCCCTTCTTTTGTATAAGGCTGCACTTTTTGGCAGCACATTAGAATTTCTGGTCATGGTTTTCCTGAGTCAGAAGCATCATGTTAGTTTCAGATTTATTCTTTTTTGCAAATAAAGTGTTTCGATTCTTTGAAAAAAGAGAGCTGGGATACTTCATCCTTGTGAGGAACAGAATAATGGAGGATAGGGTTATGGAATTGTGCTCTTCAGCAGCAAGGAAGGAACCAGAAAGGAGCCACCATTTAAAGCTGTAGCAAGAGAAATTTGGATGAAGTGATTGGAAAAACCATTCACTGAGAAGGTGGTAAAACACTGGAACAGGGGCCTGGAGGGGCTGTTGAATCTCCTTCCTTGGCAATATTTGGGCTGGGCTGGCCCTGAGCCCTCAGTAAACTGATCAAACTGGGAAGTCAGCTCTGCTTTGAGCAGGAAGTTGGACTGGAAACCTCCAGAGGTCCCTTCCAGCAGGAATTATTCCATGGGGTTGTGCTTTTTCTCTAATCATTCTTCTTCTGAATACCATCCAAATATTGCTGAGTTACTTTCCAAATGTCCTCTTTCTGGCTGTGGAAATAGCTGTGTGTTTTTGTAGAAGTCCAGTTTGAGGTGCAGATATATTTTTAACATATATGTACCTAAGTAGTAGTACCTTCATGTGTTTCTCCAGAAAAGAAAATTTGGATACAATAAAAGCACAGAAATGTCAGGTTCTACATCATCTATTATGCAAGTTAATGAAGTGCATGGGTGTGAAGGGCTTTCCCTTTAAATCACAGCTGAAAACATTTCCTCTAGTGAGCTCACTCCTGGCTTAAGGCTTTCTTCTGCAGTTTAATTTCGCTCAGGTTTGTGAGATCCCATTTGTGTGTCAAGAACTTTAGTTTTGGAATTGATGCTATAAGCATCAGAAACTTGCTGCTTTCAGAGGCAGAATAGACCTTTTTTGATTCACTGTGGTAATTATGAATATAGCTGCTGTATTTTTTTTTTTTTTGTGTACACACAGAATCTGGCAGGTTTTAATTGTATGCTTTTTAGAGATTGATTAATCAAGTTCAGGAACTTCAAAAATACATTCTGCCAATTATTAAAAAAAACATTACTTGTGTGCTCTCTACCTTTGAATTTTAAGTATGCATTTTCTCCCCCTGAAAGTTCCTTTGTTCTCTCAGTGAAATGCTACTGACTCTTCTGACTTCATACTAAATCTTTGGTCATCTAGGTCGTTAGGGTCCAATTTGATTTTGCATTTGACAGCAGAAGTCTTTCTATTTCAAACATTTGTTAACACTATGGTTAAAATGAAGTGGGTTTTTTCTTGGTAGAGGCATGAGACAAACAATTAAACATCTGAGAATTCCATCTGACTGTATCTTTTACAGTCAAATGTCTCCATTAAATGAAGGCTGCAAAGAGTGTGAAATAAATGCTTTCTGTGGCCTCACAAGCAAGAATACTTTATTTGATTACTGATAAAAATTTAGAGAAGATACTCGTTTTATTGGTACTTTTGTTCCCTTCTTTGCTGAGTTTATATCCCACTTCTACCTTCTGTCTATATAATAAATGACACTGCATTAAGTTTTTAGCGCTGGCTTTGGAGAAGAGTGTTGCTCTTGGTGCCTCTCTTACTTCTGCACAGGCAGCAGATCTTTCCAAGCCTGTTTCTAATGGACATCAGTGTTACTCAGTTCTGCAGTTACCAAGAATTTATGATTTGGAGTTATGCTGATCTCTCATATAACAAGCAAATACATTTTGCTATTTTCTCCATTTTTTCTCACATCATTCACTAAGAATTATTTTTTGTGATAATTTGCAAAGGATCTTAAAGCACTGCAGATCTGTTTGTTCGGGTCAAGCACTTGACAACATATTTTTAGATGAAAGAAATATGTTTCTTTTTACAGGAGATTGTAACTCATGCTTAATTACAAAGTTCAGAAAAGTATGTTTTGTTGTGAGGGATGTGTTAAATTAAACTTTGTAAATGTGAATAGGTTTTCAAGTGCTAGTTTGATAAACAGACCATAAAGAACAAAAATATAATCCATAAAGGAGAAAATATTTCGTTATAATAGTGATGGTGTATTATATTATATTATATTATATTACATTACATTACATTACATTATATTATATTATTATATTCACTTTAGAGAGAGTGTTTTCTGTCTATAAAATGTGCTGCTTGCAGTAGTCACTGAAGCAGCTAACACAAGAGTTAGTGACATGTAGACATTTTCTCACTGCTCCCCTTTTTTTATGTAGTCAACAGGAGAAGCACCCACAACCCCAAAGCATACAAAGGACAACAGAGAGAGCTTCTTCCCAGTAGCACCAGCCACACTGCATCCTACCCCAGTGAACCCAGACACTGTGACTCCTGAAAATCTCCTGAGACTGAATGATCTGCATTCCAAATCCAAACCAGCCTCTTCTTCTTCATCCTCCTCCTCCTCAGCATCTTCAGTCCCAACCTCGCAGGAGTCCCACAGGGACACCGAGCACCTCCGGAGTCACAGTGCGGAGCCTGCCCCCAGCATGAGTGATGTTGGTCGTGGTAAGTGGCAGCGAGGGAGAACATTCTGGCCCCTCTAATCAGTTTCCACTTGGTGAGTTAGTGCCTGAGTTCTGATTCTGTCCCATTTTCTGATCACTGCACCACATTCAAAAGGCTACACAGGTTTTTGTCTTGGTCCTGAAATGGGTGCATCTGCATGATCAGTGCATGTGTTAATTTGTAGGATAGATTAAAAGAGTGACCACTCTATGTAACTTGTAAGTGAAATCATGAAATGGCAGCCTGAAAATATTGATCTGTTCTAGCGAATTTAAGTCTCTAGCAGCATTAAAATTAAAATTGTTTTGTTTTCTTCAGTGAGGTGAGGATCTAGTTCTTACAACTTTTTAAAAGATTTAAGGTATTTTTAAGCGATTATGATTAAAATAAACTGGTGGGCAGCCTACATCTGTCTTAGAAATGCCTGATTAATATAATTATCTGCACAGCTCTCACTGCCCAACATATGTGTGTGGAGATACATAACACTGAGGGACAAGATTCTACATGGTCTATGAAGTTAGCTTATCATCACCACTACTTTTCACATTTCAGAAAAGAAGCATCTGACAGGACCAGAATGTTGGAATGTATTATTTATAGCCCTGGTGTGGTTATATGTCAGGTTAGAGCACAGGAAAGGATTGAAGAAACCAAAGAAATGTTATTTATTCTGTAGCATGGTTGTGAGATTTGTTTATGACTGTATTATGTAATTGGTCCTATGCAATTTTCTAGATGAGGAAAGAATAAATGAGAAAGCTGTCATTTGCTTTACTATTATCATGGCAGGCTGGCTTGTTAGCAGCCAAAAAAATCTCTGTGCAGGGGAATGAAGTAAGATCAGACCCAATTTCAGACTTGTGTTGGGTGCCCAAAGAGGTGGTTGGGCATATTTGTGGGACACTGTGCATGTTAAGGTGACAGAGCACCTGCCATAGCCTGTACTTTCTTGCAACTTTAGCAGAAGCACTGTCTGAAAAAGCATCTGCTGCTGCCTGTGCTCACTCCATCTGTTCACAAGACAGGGCTCTGCACTACTCACAAAATGCCTTAGACAAAGTCATGGGAGCCCAGATAAAGTTATGAATGAACCATACAGAGAACAGGTATTATGGAAAGTGATGCATGAAGGTACAGTGGAAATAGTGTCCAGATTTGTGAGACAGGATGTTTTCTTAGTTTGGAATTGTGACTTTGTGAAGGTCTTATCTTTATACTTCTGGTATGTCATTTCTTTCCTTATGTAATCAGCCTTGGTATTTGAATGCACATAGTCTAAATTCATCAGCAGTGAAGAGCAAACTAGGGAGAAATAGGTTTTCCCAATTTGCTAATCTCTGAGTACAGGACAAAATTGAAATTTAGCTTCCACTCTTAGCAGTTGTATTATAGTTGTCTCATTTTCCTTTTTCACAATTCCAGGGAGAGCTTGTCTTGGGAAGGGAAGAGAGGAGAGTGATAAGGAAGGAATGGCTTAGTCAGTGTGTAAACCACATTTGTTACTGTCTTTGGGAAGCAAAGGAACGGAATCGTCTGGTGTCATAAGATGTCTTGGCAGGCTTGTTCAACAGGGAGTGATTCGGGTTTGTGCCTAGAAAACAGGGGAGGAAAAATTGAATCCTGTGTGAAGCTGTTCTACACTTACTGAGGAGACTGGTGTAGGAATGACAATGCTGATAAGAACTCACACATTCTTCTGGTTTTCAAACGGAACTCACGAGAATTTCTGACGTGCTTTCCCCTCTGCAATTCCCCAGGCCACATCGCAGTGATTGGAACATTTATTTTAATCTTTTGACTTCCTAGGCTTTGTTAAGGTTGTAGAGTTAGATATTGTTCTTTCTTCTTTCATGTTTTCTATACATCATCTTGGTTGAGGGAGATGGAAGGGTTAGCTGCCAGAATTACACCCCTGAAACTGTCTGAAGATCAAGAGACTCTCTCTGCAAAGCTCTCATCCCAGTGCTGAATGCATGCGTTGTATCTGGCTTTCTGGCTCTCAGACCTACCTGACAGGTCATTTCTCTAGCTGACAGAGACACCAATTACTGCTGTGTCCTTTCTTCTCCTTTTCTTTTAATTCTCCTACCTTTGCATCCACCTCCTCTAAAAAGAATTATTTATAATTCTGTTGCAACCCTTTTTCATCTGCCTTCCATTAGTTCTCTTCGGGTAAAAACTCCTCCCATTTTTAGAGTAAACTGTTTTCAACTTTTTTGTCTCAGCACCTCCTCCTGTACCTGTTTGTTCATGTGGAAGTATTACATATCAAAGAGTATTAGCTGCTCTCATTTTCTCTGATTTCACCCAGGAAAAGGAGCTGTTTTTCCAAACAATGTTGATGCTGTGCCACTCATTTCTTATGTAAATATTTTCCTGAGATTTTGTCTAGTGTATAACTAACTGGTGCAGAATACAGCATGATGGAGTCCAGCAGCAGAGTGATGATGGTGGCAATTTCAGCACAACAGCTTCCTACATTTGGGTATAAATGTACTTGGGACTGTTAGCCTTCATGGTTCAGCCTAACATTTCTCTGGGGAAGCTAAAGTAGGGCAATTAAGGTAAACTCCCTCCAGCCTGTCACACTGTTCCAGTATTACACTGTTCCAAATTGCTGAAAAATCTTGACGTTTTCTGCTTCTTCACTGTCCTTATTGCAATAATGGTTTTTGTGAGGAATGAGCAGGAAAACATTCACATTTGAGTTCTGATGCAAGGAGAAGGGTTTTTTACCTGAAATTATTTAAAGTTCTGTGGTTTTTTTTAAAGCCAGCTGTTTGCCAAGTTAGAATATAAAATCCAATTAGAAGACTCCCCACTATTAATCTTTTGTCCATTTAAGGCCTAAACATTTCAGTATAAAAGCAAGGTCATGAGACAGCTGTCCAAACTTAACGATTCAGAGTTAAGGAAGACAATTCCTTGTGTTGTGCAGGGAAGTGGCACTCCATAAGCCATGTGAATATCCTGCTGTAATTTCAGAATGTTTGCCAAATGGGCACAACAGGGCAAGTAGAGGTGTAAATATAGTTCAACCTGTAGAACTTTGAGACTTTCAGAAGCACAAGAAATAAATACAAGTGAGGACAGTGGAATGAAAAGGTGAGCAGATTATTGCATAGAGAGCAATGAAGTTAAAATCATTTAAGTGTTTGCAGGCAGCTGCAGACTCCTTGAAAGGCAAATGTTCCAATTAAAGAGGGTTTTGAAGTGGGAAGTCTTAAGAATTCGGTAACTACTTTTGCTACTTTCTTCTTCCTTTCCAATGTGGATTTGTTCTGGTTTTTGATTGCTGTCTTCCTCAGTTCCCAAGGCTGGATTTCTCCAAGGCTTTAAAAACGTCTTTAAATGCTTGTAGCCCCATGCCATTGGTACCATCCTGGGGTAGAAGCTCCTGCCCACCTGTAAGTGACTGCAGTGTCATCAATAGAAATCAGCCAGGCTGCTTCCAGTGAGCTCTGCATTTGCTCTCTGATCTCTTGCTGCTTCAGCCTCCTTGGCATTGGTATTCTCAATTCCCCTTGTCTGATACGTGCTTTCTGTGAAGCTTTTTATTTTTCACAATGGGTGCACTCTGGAAACAACTTGACTGCTGAATGTCAGCAGGGGTTTCCTATTTGTGAATGACTTTTTAATTCCCTTTTGCAGTGCTCAGACAGTACCAGTTAGTCATGGCTCTCTCTTCCCTTTGTAAAAGTATGCTGATTTGCCTCCTGTCGAAACAAACTCATTCCAGAAGAATTTTTCAGTACACTTAATGTCTGTTTCTGAAATCTACATTTCAGATTCCTTAAGTTTTATTTCTTCAATCCGATGTTGTGCAGAAAATCCTTTGACATTAAACCAGTCATAATTTTTATGTACCTGTGTTGGATCAGTAAGAACAAATAGTGCAGGGGCAGCAGCTGCCCAGCTGAGGCATGTGAGGTGATGGTATGGAGCCAGGGGTTTACTGTAGTCAGGGAAGGTCTGTGCTCCAGGAGGCTCTGTAGCCCTGTGCACTCTTAGATATCCCTGAAAATCCTGGAGGGTCTCTGGCCTATGGATGTCTTGCACTACTGAAACACATTTTTTGGAGACCTTTTGTAAAAGAACATGGTAGCAACGCTGTATGGTTACAATATGGTTCAGTTTCACTAGTTTTAGATTGCTGTCAGCAGCATAAAATTTACATATATTCCTGCATAAAGGCAGACTGGAGAGAGATGTAGTTATAAGTCCTCTGCACAGGTATTGTGTTGCTTACAAAGTACTTGGAAAATTGTGGGGTGTCATTACATTCACTTAAGAGATTTTTCTACCAGCTGCTTTTGCTAATTTCCTTGTGCTCAGCTGGCTGTCAGGGCAAAGGAGGGTGAAATATTGATGGCAAAGGAAAGGTTTTAGAGCTTTTGTTAGATAACTCAGAGAAAATTCAGAGGCAGGAGACTGCAAATGACTGTTCTTGTCCACAGGTGCTGCTGTGTGATGCTCTCCAGATGATGTGTGCTTGCTGAATCAGATATTAAACAAATATCAATTAGCTGTGTTTTGATAATGCCATTTGAAAGTTCATGTAGCTGAATATCAAACTGTTGTATTTTTTATCTAGGCCCATTGTTTGTTCTTTTAAATTGAATTTTTGTTTTTTTAAAAAAGAGTGAGAAAGTCAGTATTGAACTTCAGGGTTTTTCTTTACCCAAGTGCATGCCAGGTTTATGCACCTCTAGGACAGCTGGTGGTGGCAGAAAATGTTTTTGGACACAAGAATTCCACTATCCTGCTGTTAGAGTGGCCCCAGCATGGCTGTTAGAGAGATCTGGGATTTAGAACAGGCCTGGAACTATTTCCAGGAAGCACCTTCAGAGCAGCCACCTGTTTTAAATTTTAGTCTCATTAATGTTCCGTGACAGCTGACCTCGGATTAGGAGGAGTTTTGGGGTATGTCTCATATAATTGTACAGTACACTCTCCCTGCTCAGGACCTAGTGATAAATATAGCACTGTGCTGTGCTATTGCACTGCAAACTTCTGTTCACCAGACTGCTTGAATTTCTTTCATTTCAGGGGGCAGTAGAACTCGTGTTCTGCAGCTTTTTGCCTCCAGAATTATTCTGATGCTTAATTTTTAACATACAACTTTGTGTGTCAGCTTTCCATGTAATTCCCTGAATTTGGCATTTCAAGTCGAATACTTCTTTCTACAGCTATAACTTGGCAGTGCTTTTCTAGAAATAAATTTCGTGGCAGGATATTTGGCATGAATTTAGAGAAAGCAAGGCTACCAAGTATACCTGCCATATCCTGTGATGAGCTAGGTAGTCTCACTGTTTGCTATGCTGTGGTGCCTCATGGCTGATGGCCCTGTTGTTTCTGTGCTTCAGCATCCTTAACTCTGCTCAGCTGAGCCAACCTGTGTTCCAGTGCAGTCTTTCCATTGGCTTACTAGCACAGTTTATAAGGAAACTCTGAGCTCCTTCAAATTCAGGCTTTCCATGGCCTTTGCAACTGCTGTGTGGGGAAAAAAAGCTGTTTTAATTCCCAGCACACTGGAGGGCAAGGCAGATGGAATACAGAAAATGAATTGTTTTCACATTAGTATTATTCCTTGGAAATGTGGTAAGATACTCCACTCTGTCAGGGAGCAAACGATCAGACGCGTTTCCATCACTGTGGAAAAAAAAATAGTCTCTGCCTTGTATGGTAAATGAGTTCTGTGAACAATTGTATGTACTGTGGGTGGCCACTAGAATACAGAGTAAACCAGTTGTTACTGGGACAAGGAAGATAAGTGTTTCCTAGAGTCTGTAGGCACACAGAATTCAATCCTTACTCTTTTGAAGTGGTTGGAAGGCAAGGTAGTACAGATGAGCTAAATCCTACTGATGTATTTTCAGGCTTTTTGTCTTGACACACAGAACTGCTGGGGAAGGTATTTTGCAGAGGGATGAAGGCAAGTGGTGCAAGTGCTTTATTTAAGCACTTGAAGTTGTTGTCTATTCATTTCTCCTTGTATTTTCTTTTGAAATGATGTTAATATTTTGTCCTGGAGTTCAAAGCTCAGCTGCTTCCTCTTTCCTATAATGAAATGGTGCTTTGTGCATGCACTGTTCGTTGCTTATATTGTTGCTTATGTTCTTTAACATATCTGTGCTGCATTACTTCAAACTGCTTCTGTCAGAAACTGGAAAATGGTTTTTTCCAGGTGCTAGTCACATTTTCTGGGCTTGACTTTCAGGTGTAATGTAAGAGGTTCAGTGCACAGCTAGAGAATTTTTTTAAACTCCACACAAAATGTTTTATAACACTGAAGTTAATGTCTCATACCTGACAGCATGATGAAATCAAATTAGTAAGTGTTCAGTGCAGAGGGACCAGAGCAGCTGCTTGCTGGTTACAGTACTACTGCTTTTAAACTTTCTCCACATTTTCAAATTGCCAAGTGATTATTTTTGCCAGTGTTATTTTTGGTTTCATATACATCAGAATAGCAAAGTGAATGGTCTCAGTATAAAAGCAGTTGCAGGGTTGTATAATCTGTGTGTTTATAGTGTGTGGATAAATGTATGTAGTGCATTCTCTGCATAAAGAGATGGGGAGAGGATATTAACTGTGATGAAGTCATGAACCCAGGCGCCCGCTATAGGCATCTGCAAACACTGGTTACCCTGGCAACAAGTGGGAAGAGGTTGGAGAGGAAAGCTGGAGTAGGTTGTTGCATTGAATTGTTGTCAGCTTGTTTCTTCCTCACTAAAGCAGGGAGATGTTGAAAGGTATGATGTCCCTCTTTCTATGTCGTGTACTATTTTATATGTATTTAGGCAGTCGTTGGGAAAGGGAAGGCTAAAAAAAAATACTTGTAATTCAGCTCGATTGGAGAGGAACTTTTCAATACCAATAGTGATGTGCATTGCCAATCTGTGCTTTTTTCTGTGTGCTTAATTTCTGTGTGTTGTGTTGTGAGAGTGCTAAATGGGTCTCCAGAGTACAGTACCTGTCCCATCCTCAGCCTGGGGACAAGTGTCTGTTGCATATTATATCTTCAGAAGCTGATTTTATTTTAAACTGGGTTTGTAGAGCTAACGTTTGAAAACCTGCCAAGACAGTATAAGTATTGGGTAATAGCAAAAGATTTATTAACTGATATTAAATCTGAGCTTCTGAACACCTTCAGGATGTGCTGCACTTATATTCTTGTGTTCTTGCACTTGTGCAGAATATTGTGGCTCACAAGTTAGTGGAGTCTTTACCTCCCTGGGGAAAGTTTTTATTAGAAGAACTAGGACATTATGTTCGGGGTTATAACAGCATCTTCCTCAAAACAAATATTAAAATATCATCTTCAGAAATCTGTTTTAGACAAATAATGAGGAGATCCAACTGTATATTTCTTCTTGATTGTCCTTCTGTATTTTGACCTTTTTGTCTGTAATGAAAAAGGAACAAATATCTATGCAATGTATTAAAGTATAAATTATTATATGTACACTGAAACAACCAATTCTTATTATTTTCAAGAAGTCTGAAAAATATTTTGTTCATTAACTTTATTTTTAACTTAGTCACTTGAGTGGCATTGTTTCTATTTAAAGAAAAAAAAATTAAAATTGCACGGTCCTGAAAGAATAAAGTGTATGACCCAGTCAGGGGATAGAATTCTGTGACTGTATTGAACATCTCTGACAGCAAGGGATTGATTAACAGACAGTGGTTCTTGATTTCTTATGTACTGAAAGGCACATTCTAATGGAATATTAACGAGTATTGTTTCCAGAAGTGCAGTGATAGAAATACACACATAGTGTGCCAGACATCTGCCCTTTCATTTCCATCCACTTCTACATTAAAAATGGCTGTGAGATCATTTTAGTCAAATCTAAATCTAATTTTACTGCACTGTAAAACTGCATCTTCAAAACTTAACAAAAATATGATCTGGAAGATGGAGATGTATATGAAGATGCTGATTGCTCATGAGAGAGCATAGACTGACACCAGTCTTGTAGCATCTTCCTAGAATTAGGCTGCTCAAAAAGAGCTTTTGTCAGTGGGCCATAATTTAGTTGAAATAAAGTACAGCAAATCAGTTTAAGCAATGATATAGCTTACAATTAAACAAATATTTTAATCAGCATAAGAAGTAGAGTTTTGTCATTAGATAATAATGCAAATCAGAGCTCTTATTCTGTATTGTGAACTAATAAGTCCTTAATGTAGTTAAGTGGTAGAGTACATACAAAACTGCTCTCAGTTAGCAGTACAGTTGAGGCTGCAGGGTTTGCAGTTTATTTGTGTATAGTTCTGTATCTGCTGGGTTAATTACTGGTTTGTATTCTTGGTTAGTAAGTGGATAAGAAAGATTCTGTTAGTACTTACCTTGGGTACTTAAGATGGTGATTCTGGAGTGCTGGAGTAAGTTAAGAACGAGTTGACTTCTCATTTGTCTTGTAGTGTAATCTGAAATACCGTCATTTTCATCTTGCTTTTCTTCAGATGTTGTTGTGATGTTTCCTCCTATCTTTGATCAAGTGTCTTGTAGCCATTTCAGTGTGGGAGTGTTCTGGGTTTAGACTGCAGCCTGTCGTCAGGCACCAGCAGTGTAATGGGATATGTGTGTGCTGGCTTTGGGCCATGCTGGAGCTGATCCTGCTTCCAGCGGGCTCTGCTCTTTTGTCAGCGTGGGGTTAAACCCTGGGTGTGATGGTAGAAAGGGCAGGCAATACCCAGGGATCCTTCAGCTGTCCTCTGCTTCTTCAGCAGGGAAAAAATGAATTAGGATTTTCCTACTCAAGACTCCTGCAGTTAAACACTTCCTTCTGTGCTGTTTTTCAGCTGATTTGGTCTATTAATACATGTACAGATGCAAGTATTATTTTCCTACTTCCAGTGCTGCATTTTGAAGTATCCAGAGAGAGATGTGCAAGAGAGTGCTGAGAATGAGAACTACATTCTTCAGCATTAGACCATTCCATTTTGTGCTTGTTAGTGAGTGGAACATCACAGAACAGAAGCTGCCTGTGATTTGCACTCCAGTGGGTGACCTTTCCCTTCTGGGAACTATTGGACAATTTTCTACAAGCAATCTCATTTATCCTAAGGCTTATATGAGCTGTCAGCTACAAGTCTAGATGATGGGTTCTGTTCTTTACCAATGAAAATTAGTGCATGAAAGAACTTACAGCCTGCTTTCCTGAGCTTTTTTTCATACAAGTTATTCAAGAACCATAGAAATGATAGCTCTGTTAAAAACTTTCATCTTTCAAACGGCGTAGATCAGACTGTTAAGCTGTAATGTTGTCTTAAGCCGTTTCTGCAAGGGGAACTCTTGTACAGGAGTGCATTACCAGGGTAAATTCCGAGTTCTTCTCTATACTGGTGGAGATGGAGAAGTGTTTTCAACACTTGAGGGGGTGGGAGCAGTTTTCCAATGAGGAAAAGTTAAAATATGTATTCCTTTTTAAGACATTGCACGGTCAAAATCCTAAATTAATTTAGAGCATTGACATACAAAGAATTTTAGAGCAAGTGAGACTGTGAATATCCACTGCATGTGCTGGTCCATGATAGCTGCCTGTGCACACCTTAGCCTGTGTAAATATGAAGTGATTCAAATTCGACTAGGCAGCTCTTTGTTTTTGAAGAATGTCTTCATTTTTAAGAGAGAATAAGAGCTTGATTGTGTGTCCATAGCCTTGAAAGGGTTGCTGCCCTGCCCAGAAAGGACACTGGCAGCTCTCGGTAGTTCAGTGAAAATTACTTCTGTTACGTGCAACATGCAGCTCAGTGTGTAAGAAAGCTGGTTTAACACTGCATTAATTTAAAAGCAGATACAGCTGTACATAATAACCAGATTGTACACACACACATGGATTCTGAGTTATAAACATCCCAGGTTCTGGAATAGCAGAAGGTGGGAATTTTAGGCTAATATATTTATAGAGGTACAGTGGACATATCAGAGAAAATTAGGCATTCAGTATCACTTGATATTGGTTTCATGAAAAATGGATTTGGCCCTGTTATTCAATGTTCACAGTAATGAATCTTCCTTAGCAGTGAGCTGTGCCTCAGTGTAGCAGGTAGCTGTGGCTGGAGATCAGAGAGGGACCCATCGATCACTCCTGGTCCTTTGCTAAGGGTGATGGATTTTGCTCTTCACATGGCAGCTCTTCCAGCCCTCACAGATCCAAAGGAAATGCTCAGCTGTCTGTGTTTTTGCAGATGTGCAGAGATGACAAAATGTCAGACACAAAATTTTTTTCATTCGCTTTTTAAATGACATTTACTTTTTTTTAAGAGTTTGAATTGATGGCGCCAAGTATGAAAAAGTTGCTATTGCCATCTTAGCTTGCCAATATTTAATTTCACTCAGGCATGTTACGGTTTAGAAATAGAGCAAGGGTTAAAAAGAAATTTCTAGCAATTGGTTAGACAGCAAAAGGATTGAGGCTTAGGAGAGAGATCAGGATGTCTCTTAATCTGTGAATTATATTTCATTACTAAAGAGGAAGAAGAGCTTGAAGTGCCTTTGGAGGGGCTTGGATTTCAGCAGCAGGAGTCACGGCTTTGTCAGCAGATGAAAATGGCTACTGTTGCACCATCGCCAGAGCCTGTTTGCTGGCAAGTGGAGTCCGTGAGCAGCACAAATTCGGGACATGTTTGTACCCCAGGTAGGAGCTTCCTGTGCTTCAGAGAATTCAGAAATGGGGTGGTGAGCTGTGCATCAGTCTGTAGGCACTGACTGGTTGGACAGTTGGGATTGATATTCCTCAGTTTCTCTGCCTGCCTTCCAGTCAAGTATTCCAGAGTTTAGATACATTCCTGGCAATGTCTGAGCTTCCTGGGCAAGTGCCCTGTCCTCCCTTAATGGTAATTCTGTTTGGTGCATGTCTCGCATGTTAAAAACCATGGCAGCAACGCCAAATAAAAAACCTCCCAGTACCAGCTTTCATGCAATATAATTTGTGCACCCTTTAAAGCAGAATTTTAATTGAAATATTATATGGGGCAGTGTGATAGCACTTTGGATTACACTATTGGAATATTTAGCAGAAGGAAATGGTTTTTTACAAAACTGACTCAGCCTGAGTAAACATAAAAACCAGCATTACAGCAGTTAATGTGTTCTATGCCTCCTCTGCCCTCTTCCCAAGAGAAGTAGGAGTTGGTGTTTTAATTGAAAAGAATGTAAAACCTGGTATTTCAGGCAAGCATAATCTAGATATTCATGTTTGGGGTATCTTGTTTTTCCTTATTTGTGAGAGGCAGATTATCCTGTGTCTGATTACTGTCTGAAAAGATTGGCTGCCCATGGAGATGGGTCACTGACCTTGATGGAAAGCCATGCCTCATCTGCTCTTACATTCCTGTGTTCAGTTGAGAATGTACAATTCAATTTTACGTCCCTTAGTAGTTTGTTCTACTGCTGCTTGTTTCTCAGGATAGCATTAAGAAACTGGGATTTTGTTTTGCTATGTAGAAGTGGCCATGTCTGTTCCTAATATCTGCTAGAGACAGATTTGATGATCATTCTGAAAAAACGTGTATGAACACCTGTTATTATTACCAGACTGAGAAAGGCTCTGGTGTTTCCATTTATATAGCTTCTAAAAATTAAATTTGATTGCATATGAAGTAGCATTATTAGTAAGAAATCTCTGACAAATTTTCAGTTTTGAATGTGAAAGTATTGTCATCTACTGGTTATTGTTGTGTATATATCATTTTGTAATGTGATAGTGCCTAGGGGAGGGCTGGATCCTTCTTATGAGATGTACTCAGTAAACACTCCGAGCAAGTTTGCATTGTAAAGACCACAAGCTGAGACACTTGGGAAGAATGTGGAAATGGTGCTAACTAGTGTGGGAGCCAGTGGCATGAGCACACCAAAGAGGAGTTTATGGCAGGATTTGAACAGAGTAATGGGAAAATTTTGACAAGTGTTACCATATATTTTTCTCTTAATTGTTGAGGAGTTGCTCTCTCAATATTTAAAGAGAAAACGCTGTGGTGGAGGAAATTAAGACTCATAAGTAAAACTAAAGAGCTTTATTTGTTGCATTACAGAATGGAGAGACAGAGAATGCAAAGACGAGATGATTGCATGTGACACAAGTGGGAAGATGGTGTTTGTAGTAGATGTAGATGGCCGGTGCTTCACTGCCACATGTTGTGCTTGGTCAGGTTGAGTTTCTGCCATCCAGTAAAATATTTTTTAGTTATTACTGGTTTCCAGTTGTCATTATACAATCTTTTTGCTGGTTCTAACCTTTGATTAGTGCAAGGCTTGAAGAAAGGCCCTTTGAGCCAGCCTTATGTCTAACAATGATTTCTTCCCTCCTCTTTGACATCTGAAATCCTAGATAACTTCCTAACATATTTTTTCTTACTGTTTTCTGTTTAGCCTCCAGTTCCAAGCCTGAACTCAGCTCCAGTTCACAGACTTTGGGAAGTCAGCAGAACAAGACAGATGGCACCCGAGTAAAAACTCGCATTCTGCCCAACATGCCAAAGCTTTTCATACCTTCATCTGTCACCAAATTTCCACCTGAGATCACTGTCACTCCACCCACTCCCACCCTCCTTTCTCCAAAGGGCAGCATTTCAGAAGAGACCAAGCAAAAATTAAAGGTAATAAGAGGGAAACAGTAATTTTTTAGATTATTGTTTTTATCTTAATTCTCCACTCAATAAGGTACCTGTATGAAGGAAGCAACAGTTCATGTCCCCTGTTCATAACCAGAGGTAGTGGAAGAAGGTGCTAGCTGTTACCAGCAGGAGCCAGTTTTTAAAGGACTGATGAAATACTGGCTATGGGTGAAATGAGAGCTGTTCTAGTCCTTATCCCTTTTCTGAGGGATTTGGAAAAATTTACAAAAATGGCTGAGTGAGCTAGTGCAGCCACTGCAGTTCTAAGGTTAGTGGATGCTGCCAGAACATTAACTGTGGGGAAGCCTACTGGTAAATGTTATGTTGTCTTACGTTAGGATGACATCTTTTATAGACCTAAGACAGCTATTGAATGTAAAGGGATAGCAACCAGTGGGCTTTTGTCCCTGTGATCATGAGTTTATCCTGACTATTTAGCAATATATTCTCTCTCTCTCTTTTTGGGATCAGTCTGCTATTTTGTCTGCTCAGTCTGCAGCGAATGTAAAGAAGGAGAGCCTTTGTCAGCCAGCTTTGGAAATCTTAGAGACCTCAAGCCAGGAGTCCTCACTGGAAAGTGATACTGATGAAGATGATGACTACATGGACATATGAATGAATTCTGGCCATCATCAACACCAACCACATAACCATTCTTCTTGTTGCCAGCATCTCTGGAAGTTGAAACATCTTCATTGGCATTACTCTCCATTTAATTGGCATCATTGTGTTCTTCACTTTCATTACCTTTGTTATCACCACAACCACTTGTATTGCCTTCAGAATCTTCGCCATTCTCCCCATCATGGTGCTTGACAGAAAGAATGATTGATTGTTTACCAGGCAGTTCCTTCATTTGGATCACGCTGTCACCAGGAGCTTCAGTAAACACAAGGATGTTTTGAGCTGCAGTTCATATCTCTCTACTATTCCTGCTTCTTCAAACCAGAGCCTTGGGAGTTGCTCCGGTAGCTCTTTTCTATAGTGTTTTCTTCCTTTTAGTTGTCTTGCATTTTCCCCTCTAGCTAAGTTTTTCTCCCAGAAATTCAGCAACCGGATGTCTGTCTAACCACGCCATGATTAATCCAACAGCTCCTTTTAAGGTGAATGGAGTAGGAAAAATTTGCTGAGCTGGTAGAGATTTTAATTGCATCAAGAAAAAAAAAAATTGTGTCTGTGGCTTTGTCGTAGGGCAAGGAGGGTGAGCTGAGAGTCTGTCAGCTCCTTCACACTGCTGGGTGCTTTATTGGAATTTGACTCTTTCAAATAGACAAAAGAACCAGCTTTTCTGAGCAGACAGAGAGGTTGGTCTCCTGTTTGTGCTCATTTCACACCAATGTATGAGGTCCAGCAAAAATTATCTACCTGAATGTTGGCTTAAAGAACTGATCTTTCCAGAATTGTCTTACAGTCCTTTCTCTTCTAATGCCTTGGACAAGCATTTTGAATTGGGGGCTAGATGATATTTTTATGGTGGTATTGAAAAAAACTTGCAAGATTTCAGTACCATTTCAGTAATGTCTGTTTTTTACAGAATGACACGAAAAGGTGTTTTTTATCTATCTGCAGAGGGACTGCTCACAGTTATTTATATGAGAAAATAATGGTAACAAAAATCCTTTTTTTTTCTACTGAATGTTAACTTTGTAAAATAATGAATGCAAACCATGCAAAAAAAAGTACGTCACACACTATATATACACCCGCGTGCGCCCACACACATATATATATGTGTATGTACATATATATATGTCTGTATATGAAAACAGAAAATGCATACAGCTTGCAATGTCGGATTTCTTTGTGTTTGGGGGGTTGGTTTTCTGTAAAATGCAGAGCTTTGTATAAACTTTTGGGTTTCTTTTCTAATAAAGTTGAAATGCACTGTTGTCTCTGTTTGTTTGAGAGGGCACAAGGTGCCATGGTTCTGGAAAGAGTACTGCTTCTCTTTCCTTTTATTTCCTGGGTAAGAAAAAAGGGGCTGGGGGGACGTGATGGGAGCCCCTTTTGTTTTCTGAGGACTGCCAGAGCTCTTGGGATGGGTTTGGTCTGTGTGACCCAGAACCCAGGTCAGCCAGTGTTGCCAAGGTTGCCTGCAGCAGATTCACTTCCCCACTGAGACGTGATGTGAATTCTCTTTCACCCATCTTGGTGTCTTTGAAAGCTGATGAACAACATAAGGGGGAAGACACCACATGAGAAACAGGATCACAAAGAGTATTTGGCTGTACAAATTTGCTTTTAATCCAATATTACACTGATTGATCTCATTGATAAGAATGGTAAATGGACTGTGGATAAGAAGAAGCTGCAGCAAACTTAGTATTGCAAGTTTGTTCTCAAATTCTGAGGTTTTTGTTTTGAAGCAAATGTGGTTTACAAAGAAATGAGCATGTCCACTTTATATGTGTTAGCAACTGTTTGTGTAACTTGTTCACTTACTACAAGTGATAGGTGAGCTGAATGCAATTGATGTAGAAAAGATGAGGCAGCTGATGGTAAAAGCAAGCTTGTGTTTTCAGTAGTAATATGTTTTCAGTGTTTACTCTTTGATTTGCTGTAGGCTATTATAAATGCAGTGTATAGCATACTCTGTAATCACTGACTGGTAAAAGGCTGAGGACGTTTTATATAAGCATGATGTTTAGGTTTTTTAGAAGAAAGCACAGGAAAAAGTAAATCAGCTGCTTATGAGAAATTGAAAGGGGGGTTGTAGTTCTGAATAGGGCTGTATCACGCAAATGGAATTGACTTCACAGATTTTTTTGGCTAATGTATGTTCTTAAATGTATTGCTAACTTAAAGATCGCATTTAAATTTTTAGGTCCATACTTTAGCTTGGTTTTGATGTATAAAGCATTTGATTTTCTGATTGAATGTGACCCCTGAAAATTGTTGGTTTTCCTTTATTATTATTAAGGATTCCTTGGCAATTAGGCTTTTTTTTTCTTTCTTTCTTTTTTTTTTTCCTCCAGACTTCCTAAAATGCTGGTCTTGAGCTCTCTTTTGAATTCTAGTCCTGCTTTTTGAGAAGGATTTAAAATGTTGCTGGTTTAGGGAAGCTAGAACAGTAAGTGTAACTGTTCCTCCCAGCAACAAGAGCTTCAACAGCTGATCTTCTCTAAATTAACTTTAACCTTCAAACTACTCAACTGTGCAACTTGTTTTATCCTGTATTGAATTCTCTTACCTGATTTTCCTTTTTCTTTTTTTTTTTAATCTATGGGCTTTTTTTATTCCCTTTATGCTCTTGGGTAGCTCAAGGACTTTTTCTCAAGCTCAGGAGATTACTGAGACTGAACTGTACAGGCTACCTACCTTCAATCCTGCCCTTCTGCTGACTAAATACCATGTTACTCAGCTGTGGGCCTTCTTCCACAAGGGTGTTACTGCTGGGCTGCACTGAAGGAGCCTTTCTTCTTCTTCTCCCTGTATGAAATCACCTCTCTGTAAGTACAGTTGATGTAGTTCTTCAGTTCCAGGAGCCAAATCCTGGAGTGAAGATGCCGAGATCCCTGGATGCATTGAGGTACAATGTTTGTCTGAAGACCCATCCCCAAAGGTACTTGGAGCAAGAGCTTTAAATCCTGACTAACAGGAATGTATCTCCTGAAGGTTGGCCACATCATCTTGTGGAATTATCAAGAAAAAATATGACAGTAAAACTGCAGTTAGTGATGACTTGAAGTAGTTTCTTTTATTTTGGTCTAGTCCTGGTGGCAAGAGCTTTAACTTCTTTTTTTTTTTTCCCTGACAGTAATGGATTAAAAACCAAATCCTTTTTGGCTACTGAAAAGCCAAACTGTTAAAACTTTCAGGCAAATAGCAAAACCAGTTTTGTTTCAAAGCAAATGAAAAAAGAAATTATTTTGAATTGGCAGTGTAGAGTAATTTGTGGAAAGTTGATATCCTTTCTGTGCTGTTACTGGGCACTGTTTTTGCACACAGAAGTCTTTCACTGTTAAGGTGAAAGTACTGTTAAGGTACATAGTGCTGGGGTTTGGCTGTTCAATGAAATTTCATTTCCTGGCACAGGGATTATATAATCTGTGTGTAGTTAAAACCATTGAGAATTTATCTTTCTCAGGCAAGGACTAGTGTTTTAGTAAGAATTAATTTTGTTGAGCACAGCTGTCATTAGTGGTTTCTGCCCACTGTCTGACAAATGCTGTAGCATTTCTTCAAAAGCTAATAATGTTTCCCTCCACAACCAAAATAGCAGATCAAGGAAGATACTGAGTATCTCCTTAATTTTATCATGTATGAGAATTTGTCAGTTGTTGTCTCTTGGTTGTTTTTTTTTTCTTAATTGGAGTGAGATTTCCTCATGAATAATGAAATTAATGTCTTTTGCAGCCAAAATAAACACCATATGGTCAGGGAGAAAGGGACCAGGAAAAGATGAGGAAGGCACAGCAGCAGCTGAAGCTGATAGGAGACAAAATGGACTGAAGGAAGCAGAGGGGCCAGGTGAGAGCAGACAAAGTCTTACCATTCAGGGTGGGATCACACCACTGTTAACACCACTGCCAGAAGCACAGTATTGAGTTGGATATTTCAGTGAGGAGGAGGCATCTGTGGTGTAGCCTGTGTGTACAGCGTTACACACTGGCATAGCTCATTTCTGCTGCTGCAGGTGCTTGTCATGTTTTGGGGGACTAGGTGGCAGGTAAATGAGTTGAGATGCACATAGAAAAAACGTGCAGCAGACTGTAATTTTGTGATCTCTTAGCCATGGAAAGCTGGGATGAAGAGCTTCTTTCCTCCTTCTTTGCTCTTGCATTTGAAGATGATACTCTGAAGTTCACTGTAGGTTAAGTGTTAATTGCCATCTTTCCCTTCCAGTTAATGACTAGGGACTCACTAATGCTACGTTGTGATGTTGTTTATGATTTTTCAAGTAACTTTAGGGTACTGTTCCACAGGCTGTACCAGCCCAAGTTTGTGCCTTTGTGGGACTCCCATCTGTCCTTTGAGGGCATGGTGGAACAGGTAGGATTGCAGAGGGCAGCAGACTAGCATCTAAGTTTGTTGGCTTCTGGAGGATCACTTATCTTCAGTCAAGTGGCTCTTTCACATTAATACTTGAAGAATCCCAAGCAAATCTGACCAGAGATTAAAAGGTGCATCTCCCTGGATAGACGTTTTTGTTCCTGCTGCTGTTTATTTAATGCATCTGTGAGGATGACACTCAAGTGTTATCAAGTTATTAAGCCAACTCCAGAGCCTCTGGTCCAGCCTTCAGAGCTGTGTTTGAGCTCAATGGTCTCAGCACAGCTTTGTGCAGGTGTCTGCTGGCTGTGGGTGCATCTCCAGCCAAATGCCATGGGTTGGTTATCTGTCCTGTGTCATCTGGGAGCTACACTGGCTGCTCCGGTAGCACTAGAGGGGGCCCTAGGACAGAGGAGGGAAGGGAGGGAAAAAAAAAGGGAAGGGACCAACCCCCCCACCCTAAATGGATGTCCAAGATCTGTCTTGAAATTTCTGAGACTACAGTGCATTGCAGGTTTTGACCTCATTCAGTTCTAAGGGCTTTCTGCTACTGTACCATATATCCTTTGCATAATGTATGGTCTGATTCAAGGTGGAGGGAATGAGAATCCTCATAGGCTGTTTACAGGATTGTGTCCCTGGCCATGGCAACAAAAACAAAAGCTCACTTTGTTACCATTAATATTAACACTTGGCAGGAGAATAGATCCAGTGTATACTTGCTTTTCACACAAAATCTCTTTGCCCCATGACTAAGTTTTTCCCTTTTTTTTCCTTAACTCCCCTATAAGAAGCCCACTGGGTGTTTCCATTTTCTTAATGTGCAGCAAATTACACAGGGGTCTGATGGGGATCTTTTGACAGTCAGTCTTGTGTAAAAGGGCTCAAATAATGTGTTCAGCTTCATCAGTGTAAATCCTCATTAATTCAGTCGTGGTTCATGGCAGTGGCATGGGGCTTGTGCCAGTGTAACTGAGCCCAAGAGTTAACTGATAAACATACAACTTGTGGATCTGTGAAGTGTTTTGAGGTAGTTTTCTTAAAATAAAATTCTAATCAGAGATGAAAATGCGTATGAGAATGATGGAAGAAATACGTAGTGTTCAGGCTTGGATAAGATCTCGTAAGACAGTCTCTTATGTGGAGCAGCCCGGAGGTGAGATCAGGTCCTGCAGCCATCTGGCAGCTCAGGAAGGGGGGAGCAGGGATATGGAGCTGAGGCCACGCACTGACTGCAGAATCAGAAAAACCAGATCACTTCTACCAAAGGGAAAAGGAAAATCACACTTCTGCCTGCATGTAAGATTTATCTGCGCAATTAAATGATTGTGTCTGTAGCTGGTAGAAAAACATTCCATTATATAATCCCAGTGGGAGGAACACTCTGCAATGTCTCTCTAAGTGCATTGTCTTACTGAAGGAAACTGCCTATCTAAAGCAGAGTCAACATATATGGTAAAAAGTAGTTTTTGCTCTCAGATTAGACACAGATATCCCCCTCTCAAGTTCTATTTTTTAACCTATTCAGAGACCCTGCAAACAACAGTGAATTCCAGTATAAATTAAATATAAACAAAGTTCATATATGGTATAAGCGTATGAGAACCACATTGGAATGGTATTCATTTAATTTTAGTTGAGTGATATTATAACTACAAGTGAAAGACTGTGTAACAGAGCAAAGGTATTTTAGAAATAGTGCTTCCTGTGTGAATGCTGGGTTATTACACGTATCTACAGTTAGCCTAAGAACCTGCCTATATATTCACATTCTTTTCATTTTACTTCTCTGAGGTGTCTGACAGATACAGAGGGCTGTTTGCAACTGATTTTTATTTGCAATATGCATTGCATGAACTATGATCTAATATAGCACTGAACACATACTGTTCAGTAATAATTAGTAAAGGATGTTGTATGAGCAGAAAAGCTTCATACTTCAGAAGTGTTCTTTGGTTCTATGTAATTTAAGTCACACCAGAGATTTCATTTCCTTAAATTACACCCTAATGTGTATGAAGAGTCACATTTTCTCTTCTAAATGCGTGGATATATATAAAATGTAACTCCCTTCAGTGAGATTGCAGAGATAATTTTCCCCTTAAGAGATGGCACTAGATGCTTAAATAATTGCTTAACTTGTTAATTGAGCCAACATACAAGCTCACCATGCTATGTGGATGTCAGAAAGCAGTTTAAATATAGAAATTTGTCAATTAAGAATGTCTAGGCTGTATGTTAGATGTCCATTGGGTTAGAGTGGGTTAGAGAAAAAAAAATAAACTTCAGAAGTTCATAGTGGAAGTTCTGAGCTTACAACATCAATTTGCAATGCTGTGCCCTCAAGTAAGCAGCACAAGTTCAAATAAATAACTTCTGTCATGGCTCTCCCAATAGATACCCTGCTGGAAATGCTTCCTGCACTTAATAAGTAAATGGCCTTTCTTGGGAGCAAAACAAAGAGCCTGACGTGTTTTCTCACAGCAAGTAGCGGTGGTACAAGGTGATTTTTCAGTTTGGCTTTCATGAAACAAAATAACAGCTTGGGTTTGCACATCCTAAAGTATTAATGCAAAGAGAAATGCAGGGGACTCATGCTGATAACCTGGTCTGTGATCCCATTGCTTTGCAAGCTGAGGAAGCCTTTGGGTTCAGCCAGTGCAGTCAGAACCAGCTGTTGGCATCTAGGCGGGGCTGTCAGCTCCTGTTTTAATTGTGGTAAGGCAGATGTGGGGCTTCCTGTAGAAACCAAACAAGCCAAGTGCATTTGCTGGTACACATTTGGATGCACTGTGATGGTTTTTACTGTCTCTAAAATAAATATTCCAGTGAACTGCTAAAGGGTTCTCCTACAATGGCATATTTTACCAGGCCTGTACTTTTCCTCGGGAGTTGTTAATATAGCTGTTTTTCTCAATGTGAGAAGGATGAGAAAGCTGTGCAGGATTGCTAGAAAGCCTGGGAGTTGTTATAATCCCTCGATGTCTTGCACTGCCTCCCCCTGGCCACAGAGATGTCCCTGTGCAGCTGCCTGGCCTGGGCTGAGCCCCTGGGAGTGAGTGTGTGTTGGCAGCTGTTGAGGGGCAGACACAAGGGCCTTAACAACTGTGCACAATTCAGCTGCTGCTCTGCAGGAGTTACCCTCCAAACTGGGGAGTTCTCTTTTAGATAACTGAGAATTCGATTAAAGCAAGAGAGAGAGAGTAAGTAGCCTGTGCTTAAATGCACTCCTGCTGCATTTTATTTTTTAATAAGACGAACTTGTTGCAATGTCAGTAAAACTCAGAAACACCCAGAATGTGATAATGTCCAGTCTGTGTGTGTGGTCGTGTTTCAGTTACAACTCAGGCACAGACACAGCAGTGTAGCAACGGTCTGTTATCTGCTACTATCAACATGTGTGGAAAAGTACCTGGAAAGAATATGAAAATATGGAAGTGTTATTTCCAAGTGCAGAGTGTCTGCTGGGGAAGAGGGAGAGAGGAGGAGGGCAATGTTGCTTCTGAAAGATGTGTCTGATTAAACAAGGTACCAAAACATAAATAACTCCTCTTGATTTCAATGAAGACAGCAAAGGGCAGCCTCAGGTTGTGTGTCACCCTAGGCTTGTGATGTGTACAGTTTCTTCAGTGACCTAAAGTATTTCTACAACTAAAATTCTCATGGAAAACAGGTGCTTTAAAATAAACAGACTTAACTTCCTTAGTATGTGCAAACTCAAAAGTTCACAGTTAACCACTGAAAAATGCAAAAGGCCATGGAAAGGTGGAAATATCTTTGCTGGTAAAAAATTCAGCCCTTATTACTTCTCCCTGTAATTATAATGAGTATGGCATATACAGGAACTCTGCAGAACCACTAGTGTAATCTCATAAGGTCCAGAAAGGGAGATCATAAAATTAACTTCTGTTTAGTGATACCTGTTCTTCCTGCGATGCCTGAGACAATGTTTATTAGGATTATCATTTTCTTTAACAGCTTTTCTCCCCTGTCCTCAGTGGGTGATAATGTTTCAGCAAGGAGATCCAGGTGGCTTTCAGAACAGCAGCAGCAGAACTGGTGATACATTTGGAATAAGATGGACTAGAAGCTGCTTCATTCTTCGTGGGTCCTGTGTCCGGGCTTTGTCAACATTCACCTTCTGCATCTATTTCATGATAACACCATTGATTTATTGGTTAAATTATAAGTCAAAAGAACTGAATTGTGCCTCAGAGCTTTCCCACTAGCTGGTGAGTTTTTCAATTTATCTTCCATTTTTTGTCTCCATCAAATAGAAACTACTTGTCCAAAACTGTCCCACCTCCCCTAAATGACCATTGAATTTGCAACTAGGACATTTTTATATGTCTTAATTTGTTTATAATTTTGTCTTCTAGCCAATTTTAGGTAAAACTATGGGTCTTTTTATCTTGAGTGATTGAAGATGACTCACTGATATGTGAACACTCCCATAGTTAAGTTAAATGAGAGCAATACAAAAAGTTACCTGGGTTTTTGTGATGGTGAATAACTCTGAATAGAGCTTCCCATGAGCAGACTTCTGGAGAGGACTAAGAAGGGTCTACTCATGTAAGTGTAGAACTTGCTCAGTTTGTGGAGAATCCTTAGTCCTGAATGCTGAGAAATTGGCGTAATGCAGTGCAGCAGAGCCAAGTCTCTGTTCTAATTAAGACTTACTTGGATTTTTTAGTTTTTCCCATTCCCTGGTTGAAATTTCCTGTGCCTTGTAACCATTTAACAATATGTTACTAACCATCCATTATGTCCTGCTTTATTCTCTTTTAGATGAAAGAGCCATGTAAAAAAAAGAATTCGCCAGCCCCTGTGACTGAATTTGAGCGATAATGTCAATGGAATTAACACATTGCCATTGTTGAATGGTCTCCTGTGGCTATATAAACATCAAGGTAACACATTTCCGAAGCAGAAGACATTACTGCTGTGATACTGTTGTTTTGAGAATATTTCCTCACTGCCAAAACACTGATGTAGATTTAGCATTTTGCCTGCTGGAGAATGATGTTGGAGTGGAGACAGTTGATTCTGCTGAATTTTTGCTGAATTCTGGTTTATTTGCTGAAGAAAATCTCTCACATTGTTTGGCTAAACATGGAATGAGAATATGAGTACATTAAGGTTTATTTAAGATGACCTCTGATTGGTAAATGCATTTAAATTACAGCTCTCTTAAGGGCCTAATTCCACTTCTGAAGGCAACCTTCTGGAAAAGCTGGAGCAGAACTGCTGTCAGGAAACCCAGGATTCTTTAGCCTGGGCAGAGTTTGTTAGAACACAGAAAATGACTTGGTGAACCATGAACAGTGTGCAGGAGTGGACGTGGCTGTGTAACCTGAAGTCCTTTTCTTTCTCTTGAGGCCTGTTTGAAGCTCTCTGAAAGCCCAGAGAGCAGCTCGTAAATGCTGTGCTTCAGGATTGCAGAGAAGATGCTTCTCTCGTCCGTGGATCAGTCTTTTGTCAGCTCTAACACAATGGCTGGTGGCTTTAGTGTATCTCCACTGTCACCCAAAGGCACTTCTTGGGAAATGTAACCCAGTGGCTCAATAACTTGTCACCTTTCCCATCACTCTGACCTAAG
This sequence comes from Entomyzon cyanotis, assembly GCA_024500445.1. Taxonomy (NCBI): domain Eukaryota; kingdom Metazoa; phylum Chordata; class Aves; order Passeriformes; family Meliphagidae; genus Entomyzon; species Entomyzon cyanotis. The sequence continues at coordinate 8,723,275 of JAKEPQ010000852.1, forward strand.
CCTTGGAGTGGAGTGCTCTCCAAGGTCAGCAATATTTAGATTGCAGTCACACCTCCCTTAGGAGTCAACAGCTGGTCTTTTGTGAATTATGATGTGTAGAAATACAGGACTTATGTGTAGTGCTGTAAGCCACAGTGTGTCAGTGAGCCTGGGTTCCATCCCACTGGGAAGCAGCCTCTTCATATGCCAGTGGAACATCCATTCTTCCGTGTGGCCCCAGAATTCATTTAGTGCGCATTCAAGGAATCTTAGGAGTAAGAGAGGAGCAGATACCTCTGAGCCTTCTTTACTGCTCACACCAAGGCAGGATTGTTCTCTGCAATGCCACTGGCGTGTGCAAAAAGCCATTAAAAGCCTAATACAGGAAGGACTTTGTTCCTCTGTGAACCAGCTGCCCTTGCACAGCCACTCTGGTTTTTCCTGGGTAGTCAAATTGCTTCTCTCTCATTTTCATCACAACTAATGAAGATAATTATATCCCTTTGTAGCATATTAATTCCTCTGTCGTCTGTATGTTTACACCCTGCAGACATGTTCATTTCTTCTTTGTGTACAGGGAAGCTTTCCTTAACCAACTCTTCTAATCTTTTCTGATGCTCAGCTCATCCAGTTTCCCTCTAGTTCCCCAATAGCTTTGATAATGAGGTGATAAGAATTACATGTGGTTTTGCCACTTTGTTTTAGAGGAGGCTCACAGAAAGAAGCCTTGCCACTTTTCTGCTCAACTTACATGCTGTTTTCACAAATGTATCCTCTGGTTATATTTGTGGTTATGTTTTCAACAAGGAAATGAAATCATCACACTTAGTGCAGAAAACCCTATAAATTATCTCTGTAATAGAGTTTCCTTAATATTACCATATTTTTCTAGGTGGATATGGCTAAACATCACTGTTCAAAACAAAAGTTTAAGTGATCTTGTCTTAAGGGAAAATCTGGAATTGGGGTGAAGAACTCCAGAAGTCAGCAATTCCTCCCTTGGACAACTTCGCAGTATGATACAAAGGGAGGAGAAGGAGTAGTTCCATCTTGGAGAGGAAATACAAGACAAAGAAAGTTAGAAAGATGTAATGGAGGACCATGAATGGACTTAGATTTCAAATTTTTGCTTAAGGTTTCTGATAATCTAAACCAGCCTTCCCAGGCTGCTCTTGCAACTTGTCCACTCCTGTCCTGTAGAGCACAAGCTCTCTGAGTCTGGTAGGTTCTCTCTGCACTGTCAGCAGTTATTTGAAAATGAAGCCCCTTGATGGTGAGTCCAAACCTCCATCTCAGGCAGGCTCAGCTCACCAAATCTGAGCCCAGCAGCAGCTCCCTGCAGAAGTTTAAACCACTAACTGCAGTATTAGAGGGTGGCAAAACCAGTGACCTCATTGATGGTAACCATCTGATCTGTGCTCACAGGAATGCTTGCTCCCAAACATGGCTTTGATTTCCTCCTGCACACTCCCCAGCACTTTTCTGAGCAGAATTTAAATATTTCTTTTGAATTTATGTTGTATTGTTTGTATCTGCATTTGGTTGGCAGGCCTAGGTTATGCTGTGAAGTGGCAGTCATTTAAAAACAGTTTTGCCTCACAAAAGCGAAGTTTGTTCTTAAGAGTGGCACCTATTATGTGTATTGGTGTTTGCAAGGTTAGAGAGGAGAAGAAATCTAAGTCATTTATGCCTAAGTAGATAAAATCCAGTATTTTCAGTATAATGCAGTCATTGCACACCTCTGTTGTCCTCCTCCTGAGGGAAGATTCTCTGTATAACTGTTCTGATAGGACAAAGCCATGTGTCATCCCTTGGTTTCTCAAGGAATTGCATCCAATATATTTAAATCATTCAGGTGTCTGATGTTCTTAACCATTTAGAAGCATTTGTTCGATATAGCAGGGCTAATTTTTAATTTATTTTTCTAAGCACATCTCTCCGAAATGATGCTAGGCTTTTATATTCACAGCAGGGAACACTGTGAGGTTTAAATATCCCTTTAATCACTAAGGATGTAATAAAAACAAGAAGAGTTCTTTGAGCTGCAGAGTGTTACCCAGGGAAAAATCTACTCTGGAGCTTACAAATGTGAGCTGAAGAGACAAACTGGGCAATAAAATCCACAACTACGGACCAAACCGGCTAAAAGTTGGTCTGTAGCTGCCCATCAGGAGCTGAGACTCGGAGGGGGGAAAAGGCCATTCGGCACCTCTAGAGCCATAAGAGGCAGGTCATAAACACTTCACAATCTGCTGGGGAGGGGGAGGGAGGCCTGGGCTGTGATCTGCCCGCAGTCTGTATCCCCAGCCCATGACTGCAACAAAGAATGAGAAATTTGACTGGATGGGAAGAATGAAGGAGAAAAATCTAGAGAGATTAGGGATTGCAAGGAGAAGTGGCAGCTGTGTTTGATTGTCAGTTCATGTACATTTATGACAGCCTCATCCCAGTGCTGATTTCAGGAATCCATGAAATCTGACAGGTGCTGTTTTCTATTATCAGTGGTGTTGAAGGTTTCTTACCTGAATATTGTTATTAGGGACCCAAATATCATTTGAGTTTCTCCAAGGGTTTTCTGCTTAAAATCCATTTTCAGCTCTTTGTTACTGACTTCAGACTTTGCCACAGATGATGTATGTCCCATCATAATGCCTTACATCAGCTTCCAAAAACCATCTTGCAGGATATGCTGCATGAATCTGTCTTGGTGTTAATTTTTATTTTTGGGAGATCCTATAAAGCTCAACTCAGACTCTACAGGTCAGTCGTACATCCTATGTGTTTGGTTCCCTTCTTCCTGGAAGATGTGTATGCAGTTGTATGTATCCTATGCTATATATTTTTTACAGTTCTTTTTAAAAGAAATTATTAATAATACTGTAAAAGGAAAATAAATATGCAGTAATGAAATATTATTAAAATGAAATTTTATTTGATTTGTTGTAAGAGCTCTGAATCCAAATCTACTGCATATGTTTTAATTGTCCTCTTGTCATGATTTCTGGTAATGATAATTAACTTCCTCAAAAAGTTCTTCAGAGTCAATAATGATGTTGGAGGAACTGAGCTCTACACTGCTCTATGGACCTCACAGCAGTTTTTATTTTTAAATTCCAAACACTTCAATCTTAACAATTTTAATTTGTTCTTTGAAGGTAGTTCCTCTGATAAGGAATTATACTGTTCATTGATTTCCTGATTTGATTAGAACCTTACTGTGATGAACAGTTTACGGAAACTTCCTTATGACAGAAGAGATGTGTCTTGCCAAACAAAGTAACTTGCACCCTGACTTGCATGACTGAAGTCTGGCTTTTTACCTGTTGGTTTCATGGCTTTACAAATGCCTGATCACCAACAAAATTAATCTTTTGTGGAAACCAAAGTGCCATGACGATGGATCAGCAATCTCAAAAGTCCATAAAGTTTAGATAAAACCTTCTGGGTCTGAGCTGCTGCTTTTTTCCTGGAAACATCAGCTTTTTAACAGACTGCTGCAGCATTGTCTGTTGGACTTCTGCTCAGCAGAATCCATTCTGCTCACGGCTTTTGTCTAGTCTCAATTCATGGTTAAGTAAACTGCCAGCAGTTTTTAAGCTCTGCATGATGCTTCTCTTTCCATATGAGTGTGTGCACATGTGTATAAATACAGAAGTATTTGTGGATGGATGTTAAGCCAGAGTTATTTGCTGCCTGTTTTCTCAGGCTCCTGCTTTATGGCTGCCGGTGGAGAGCAGTGGGTTCAGGCAGGGCTGCTGTGTCCCAGGTGTGGGAGGAAGGAACCTTCCCGATGCAGGGGAGGGAAGGCAGTGCTTGCACCGTGCTGCTTGGTGACCCTTTGCTGTGCTGTCTGCAGGGCTCTCTGCAAGCCCTTTCAGTAGGTATTTTTTTGTGGATTTGAGCAGGACAAAGTGCTGAGCTGTGTCTGGGAAACACAATGGGCTGACAGGAAAACAGTGCACCCAGCATCAGGAGTCTGTGAGAACTTGAAAGGGCTCTAGACAGACATGTTTTGCATTTGACTCTGGACTGTAGCCTTTGAGGCCAAACTTAGCCTGCAGTGTTAAGTGGCCGCTAAGTATTTCCCTTCTTGTGTCCTTGTTACCGCTGGGGACAGAGGCTCATTGCAGAGGGCTGGGGAGGGCGGATGTGAGGGAGGGAGACAGAGGAGTGTCCTCCTTAGCTCTGTGGCCAGATACTTCAATCCACAAACCTGCAAGAGGATAAGTCTTGTGTTAAGCTTATAATGCACAACTTTTTGTCTATCTGAGCTGCTTTCCCACGTTCCCTTCCAGAACAGATCCTGTCACAGCTGCCCTGCAGGCTGTGATTCATCCCCACAGCTCACTGCACCTCTGTCCAGGGACCCTGTGGTGAATTAGCGCTGAGATGTTACCAACAGGCCCTCTCCAACCAGCTGTTTTGGTTTGCCAAATGCCATTTTTGCACTTTTGAGAGCACGGGGAAAATTTGGGGGTGATACAATTTGGGGCTCGGTATGGGGTTTTCAGCCCTACAGAGATCTGCCTTCTGTGGGGTCCCTGCATGGGTCCCAGGGTAGGAAGGTCTGTGTGACACTTGTAATATACCTGAAGACACCAGGTAGCTTTTCCCAGGAAAAATCAATCAAAGCCATAAAAAGGAGGAAAAAAAAGTGCCATTTCCCTCCATCAGAAGAAAATGCTGTGTTATGTGAGCTGCTGTAAGGAGCTGAGTAGGAACTGTTTCTTATGCTGCAGCATGATAGGAGATATGTACCACTTCTTCAGAGGCTCTCAAAACACTTTGCAGGCTTTTACCATTCCTGTAGCCACCCACAGAGACTTGCTCAGAAAGCTGCCCAAGTTCAGGCTGTGCCTATGCTGCCAGAGCTCAGCAGCTCTGTCCTGGCCAACCCTGCACTTGTATTTCCTATTTTCTGGGTGGGGTGTTGTGCACTAACAAGGACAAGGAGTCAGATGCTGGCACAGCTGTAGGAGCAAGAGTTTAATCAGGCTTTTTCTCTGGAAAAACTTGGCTTTTCCCCATGGCCCTGTGTGCATAAATCAGGCTGCATTTGCTTCACAGCGATCTGAGCCTGGATTTGAGGAGATAGTTTGTGAATTCTGGAGAGTCTGAGACCACTTCATGTTTCTAATGAAGTATGAAAGTAAGTAGGTATCAGAGTAGGGCTATCTGTTTTATTTTGGGCCCTGTTAATGATATGCTGTCTTTTCACTCTTCAGTACTCATCCCATGCAGATGGCAGAGGATCCTTCTCAAAGAGTTGCCAAGATGCTCTGGGACTGTGGCCTCTGTGCACCAGGTGGGAATGGGCTAAATAAGTCACATTTAAATGGCAGGAAGACCTTCCTCACGTTTCAGAGTATCTCTTAGATGCAGTTTGTACTTCTCCATGTTCTTTCCTGCTTGTGCAGATCCAGGCAGACAAAGCAGCCTTGCTTAAGCCCAGTTTATTAAAGCTGATACAGTAACACTTTCTCACAGAGGGCAACCTGAGGGTTGGATGCTGGCTACTGCACCCACGAGCCATACTCCAAGGCTGGTTCTTTTGAAAGGTGACTTTCACATTCCAGCTGTCTCCCAGGCAATAACCTCATGGCCCACACTGGAGCTTGCTCTGGAAGCTCTGCCTGGGGAGAGGCGGTGCTGGTGCTGCCTTGGGCACAGCCACTTGCAGACTCCAACCCCATTAGCCAAAGCCTGACACCTTATCTGTTCTCCAGAAGTCTGGGAGCCCCAGGCAGCAGCCAGAGATGGCAAGATATCACTGTGCTGGAGAGTTCAATGGCTTGTGTGCAAACCAGCTCCCTACAGGGTCCTATTGAGCAGTAAGGGTTAAAGCTTCACTTAAGGTGGGAGAAATGCCAGAAAACATTTGCCTTACTACAAAACCCAGAGGGGAATGTTTCTTTCTAATCAGCTTCTCAAAGAGATGCAAAGCAAAAGCTCTTGGCCTCTGCTTTTGTCATCACACATCCCCTCCCTCTTGCCCTAGCTCATCCCTTCAGCATAGGGCAGAGCCTGCTGTTAGAGCTGGGCTCAGCAGGATTTATTCGTGCTGCTGTAAATGGGCTTGGAGCAGAGCCGTGTATGTCACTGACTTACACGTGTCAGGTCCACTCTTTCTCCTATCCCTTTCCACACCCTCAGCCTCCAATTTGCCAGTGAATTGTTAGACACCAGCACTCTGACTTCCCATCAAACTGCCTAAGGGCTCTCCGTGGATGGACAGATGAGGGTAATGTGCTAAATTCCCCCTTTGCTAGGGATGAATTTCCTGGGGATTGCTCCTATTAGCCACGCTTTCCAGCAATAGTAACAAATTCACTTTTTTTTTCACTTTTAAAACCTTTCCAGTACAACTAGAATGGCTGGGAGAAAGCTGGTTGTTAACTAGTCATGGGTAATTAATGACTCCACCTTCCCCATCAATCAGCTGGGAGAAGCCAAAAGGATTTGAGTACTTGTAGCAAATGTGTGTTCCCTAGACATGCTGATACGCAGTGTGCAAATGAAGTGGCAGCAGGAGACCATCTCATAGCCTTTGTGGAAGCAGCAGTAAGTCATGATACACATCCCACGCTCCTGTCAGGTGAAGTCTGAAATTCCCAGTGCTGCTGCTGCTGTTGTGCAGTTTCTGACTGTGTGGGATGTTGATTCATCTCGCTGCTAGCTTGAATCTGACCCAATTTTTGTTCTATTTTTCCTTTTCAGATTCTGATTATGGTTGTCTTTTTCCGCTTTCTACAATTAAAATACTAGCATTAGAAAAGCAGGACATGGAGTAGGGAGCAGATTTGATGCTGACTTTCCTTCTGTAGCAGAGCAGAAAAGCATTTCTGCATCTTATTTTGTTTGTGTCTGGTAGTGGCTGTGCAAGTACAAGCAGAGTTCTGACCTTGATGCCATTTTCAGCTGACCTTTTCCCTTCTGATTTCTTTTTCCACATACGTAATAAATAATCTCCTTTTGAGCTACAAGTTGACATTTCTCCACCACATGATCATCCTCTCCTCAGTGATGCTGAGACTCCACAGCTCTGGATGTCTCCAAGTTAGCTGAGGGAGAAAAGCCTGTACTCTTCTGTGATACCCAGTGGTTTGAAAGGGGTGTCAGCAAGGCTGGATGAGGTCCTTCAGAGGTGCCAGGATCCAATGGACCATCTCCTGCTAGAAAATCCTTCTTAAGACTTACCTAATTCTTCAACCCTTTTCTTTAAAACATTCTTCCTTGCCACACTGAGCATCGCCTTTTCTTCCCCTGGCTAGTACTAGGATGCCTAAAATTCAATATCCCACTGGAAGAGAGTGAGTCCCTGCTCTGATTAAGCTCTTTTGTCTTTGCATGTCCTCCCATTGCTTGCTCCCAAAGGCAGTAAAAACAGGATTGAAGGAATCTTGTTTGGGTGTAGGAACTCACTAAATAAATGCAAAATTTGTTTTGTGTGTCAGACTGTAGATCAGATGTCCCAGGAACACCACTGGCAAAATAGAAAAAACGTTTATTTTATTTTGAATAAATCTATATAGTGGAAGAGATGCAGCCTTATAGCAAGTTCTTTGAAATGAACAGAGCTCCTAAATTTCCTGTGCAGGACCCAGCACTGGCCCATTGAGACTGATAGCCTGCTTTTGACCTCCACTTTTTGACTGTCTTGGTCCTGTAAATGTTAGTACAGCCATTTCTGTGTGTGAATGCACAGAACCCCCTTCCTCACCGAGGTGCAGTGGCTGTGTTGTGCCCTGGAGCTTGAGCCTTGATTGCTGTCTCTTAGCACTTGTAAGCACCTATAAGCACAAAAGCTAATGGTCACACTTGCAGAATAAACTAATTAAGGGAAAATGCTCAAGCCCTTCGATTTCTGCTCAGCCTTCCCTGGTTAAGAGCAGTGCCTTGAGCAAGGCATAACCTCACTGCCTGATCCTCCCCGAAAAAAAGTGCAGTTAAAGGCTGGGAATGCAGAGATTTGGCAGATGAGTGACGTTATACCATCAAATGTGTTTATGTTGTTGGAGAAGGGATGTGTTGCTGCAGTATTCCAGTTGTGAGAGCAAACTTTACACAGGCTGTTAATCACCCACGTGGGAAGGAAGGAGCTCGATGCTGTCCTGATTCTGGTACCAGAAATCAAGAATAAAATGATTCTGTGTACTGAAGATGAGAATTATCACAAATTCATGGAATAGCCAAAGAGAAATTCTCCCTGCTTGCTGTTTAAGGGATTTGTTTTTATTTTGTAGCTAAGTCCTCAACTGATGTTTTCAGTCTTGTCTCTATTTGTTTAAAAGTGCGTTAGCAGTAAATCAAGGTGCATTTCCCCTGTAGGGTTTCCTGTATGTCAAAGCCATGTTAATTCTCTTTGATTTTCTTCCCCTAGCCCCAGCCATTGCTGCAGATCCTTCCTCTCTTTGTCCCTTTGGACATCAAAGGCTCGCAAGGGGACAGCCCTGGCGGGAAGCTCCTCCCTGCTCATTAGCCTCCATAAAACAGGAACTCACCTTGGCTAGCTGCGCTTGGAGTCCCATCCTCATCCCGCTCACTCTTGACACTGGATCTCGGAAGGAAGGGCTTGTGCTCACTCCAGGAAATCAGACCTGCTTTTGAACTGGACTATTTTGGCTCTCCTTGTAAGAAGTCTGGTGGTTCTCTTGGCCCAGAAAGCTCCTCTACATCACAGTACATGGAAAAATGCAAGCTTTACCAGGTAAGTGAAGGACCCCTTCCCTTTTCTTATTTCACAGAAAGATCATAGGCTTCTAACCAGAAAGGGAACAAGTAGCTCCTGAAGGGCTACCAGCATTTATAGTAGAGTGCATGGGGCTGGAGAGGATTTAAAAACTGGGGGGCTTTTGTAGGAAATGTGAAAAATTGTGCATTTGAGTGTTTTTTGAGAGCCTTAGAAGATATTTTGTAAGGTAGCAAAGGTTTGCTCATGGTTGTGCCCAAAACTCCCTTACCCACATCACCTTGTGCAGTGTGATCCTTCAGCTGAAGGCTGGAGGTGTTATTTGTGTATTGTCTGCAAACTACTGAGTTCTGCATGTTGAAGGCCACAGAAAGTTTGGAAATACTGCTTATATTTCTAATGATAGTTTTGATACAAACTATCTGGTTTGGGGGTTTTTTCCTACTTCCTATGCCCTTTGAAAGTATGAACCCCAAGCAGGTATAGCCCACTTCTTCCAGGTTCATGCCCAGCACGGGATTTTTGTGATTTTCTTAGGGTTTTTCTTCAGTCCATCTCACAGCATGCTGTTAATCTTGCCTGCATGGAGCATGATTGGATTTGGCACAATGACAAATACTCCTTGAGACACTAAGGGCCAGCCCAGAGGTGCTGCATTTGTCAGTGCAACTGAACCCCAAATTTATTCTGGGGTTTTACTCTACATCAGAAGAAAACAACTGGCCGAGGTTTAGGTGTGCAGTTCATAGGCACATTAGAGGTGACTGGGCAGTCTCAGCTTCCTTTCTCTTCCTCTGCAAGATGTTGTCTTATTCATGAGCAAAATACATGTGCAGTGATTTAGCTGATTTCCACCTTTGCTGCTGTTTTGGGGTTTTTCAGTCCCTGCTGTGTTGATCTGATTCATACTGATTTCTGCCCCTTGAATTTTGAGTTGAAAAACAAAAGAGCAGCAATGAAAAAGTATAGGCTGTATGATGGTATTTTCATGTTAAAGATTCGAACTATTACAGTATTCACCTCATTTTCTTACTGAGTTTTTTCTGGTGTATGACCCCTACAGCAGAAATATTCCAGGTGAGGACTGGATGTGAGATGAAGCCTTGCACTTGTAGAAACACCATACTTTTGTTATTGCCAAAAAACTCTCTGGATCTGAGAAATGAGGCTCCCTCCAGAGGGTCAGGGTGTTTCTACTGACATTTAGAAGACCAGAGAACATGGGGTTGGGTTTTTTGCTGGTTTGCAAGATTAATTTATTAGAAAGCTTTCTGTATTGATGTGCATTCCTCCCTGGTGGACACTGGATAGCTGTTAGTGTTGGTCTTCACTTGGAAGGTAACAGCAACAAATGTAATAATAACTGATTTTAGGGAAGCTTTTTGCCTTGCTGGAGTTTTCCCAGAATTGCAAACCCTATCCTATACATTTTGGGAAGGCTGCAACAAATTTTCTGATATTGTAACATTGTCTCAGTAATGGAAAATTAATTAAGGAACTGGTTTGGATGAGGGAATTGTACACCAGCATCTTCTATCCAAAGATCTTCCTCCCCCCTGCAAGCACTACTAAATTGTCCCTCATTTCTCCTTTCCTTTCTGTTCCCAAGATGACAAAAAGATATGTACATCTCATTCTAGATACAGGAACTGTAGCACAAACTGCTCCTATTGGTATAAGGACCTTCAAATCAAGGACAGAATAGATTGAAAATCTCCTAGTTTTCAGTGCCTTTATCATGGCAGCTTCCTACCTTTCAACCTCATCTGGACATAAAGAACATGTTTTAGAATAGGCCCCATATGGTATTACCAACACAATGAAAATTGTAATATTTTTTAAAAATTAAAACTAGAATTCCTGGAAAATGTTTAAATCTCTTTCCGATAATAATGGTTTTAAAACCAAGTTGCACAGAAAAGGAAACCATATAGGTGCAGCTCACACAAGTTCTGTTCAGTACTTGGACATTCTGCCCAAACCTCTCCATGCCGTAATTCTGACACTCAGGCATCTTTGTGGGAGGATGAGTGCCTGAGCCTAGCCATCAGTTACACAGGCACAGACTAGGAGGGAAACAAAAATCCAAACAAAATTTAAAGTGGATCCTACAAATAGATAACTGCATAACTGCAGGATCTCACTTAAGCCAACAGTGGTTATGTGGATCCATTTGCCAGCTCACACCACTGCTGGGGTCCAGGTCCTCAAGCAGACTGTTCATGTCCTGCTTTTCAGCCTCAACCAGTGCACACAAAACCTGCATGGTAAAAGGCATTAACTACGTTTTAAAATCTTTGTGGCAACATTTATTGTCCCTGTCTCCTGCCCCATTGTGCTCCTACAGGTGCTTTGTCGACTCATTTTGGTAAAAAGCAGATTATAACATCTGCCTTTGATTTTTAATTCAGTGTTGAACTCCTTTCACTTCAATTCCTCTGAACTTCACTGAAAATCTCCTCTCATTAAGGACTCCTGAGATCTGCCTTGTTGTAGTCTCATTTAATGGCATTGGAATTTGCTTAAAGAAATGTTAATTCTAAAATTCATTTGGGGAAGGAGCGAGCATCTGTCTAGCTAATCAAAATCTGTTTGCATTTATTTGTGACTGGATGGCTCCTGTGGGAAATCAGCCCAATTTTATTGTAACTCCTTGTGATATATGTGCTGCACTGAGCTACCGAATGCATCGTCTCATGGCAGCTTTCATGTCTTTGCAAGAGGATATGGGGGGAAGCTTTAGTAAGAAGATGTTAACAGGCTAATCTTGGTGAGCAAACTAGGTGTCACTTCTTGGCCAGTTCATTAATGTTGGATCAAAGCAGAAAAAAAGGTAGGGGATATTTTTTTCTAAAATGCCTAAAGACCTATACAAATGGACAAAATTACATTTTAATGTTTTTTACCTCTTGATACTGAGGGAATAACCCATTAGACTTGCATTGGGTTGTTTTGGTGGAAAAATGTCCCTTTGTGAAAAAAGCCAATTTCTGTGGAAATAGTTGTGTACTTTTTGTGAATAATCTTTTGAGGACATTACTCAGGAAAACTAACAAGGTGAAAATTCCCTTTTTTCTGCTACACTCTGAATAAGATCTGATCAGGCTGAGAGGCAGAAAAACCTGCCTTTTAAACAGATAGCTGTGCCTGGCTTCTAATGCACCACCCAGAGAGGTCCTGCTGCCGTGGGTGCCCTGCTGAGCAGGCTCCTCATCCCTCGGTCAGACCTCAGGGCAGTGTTCCTAAAGCCCTGCTGGGTATGAACCCAGCCCACCAGAACTGTACCAGGTCACATTCTGACCTAAAATGGAACTGGGCTTTTCAGTATGGCAGCAGCAATCTTGTCTGGCTTACAGTATTGAAGAGAGCACCTACTGGAGGTTTTTAAGGAGGTTTTTAATCCAAACAGCTGTACAGAGGTGGTTGGTACCATCAACACCAACTGTCTGTCCCAACTTTGTCTTCTGGAGGGATTTTTCACCTCCGCTACCACCTACTTGTTGTTTTCCCCCATTACCTACTGGTGCACTTAAAATCTTTCCAATCCTTTCAGCTTTCATTGTATTCTCTTGGTAAAGTGTTTTGTGTAACTCTGATCATACTAGAACAGAGGATTATGGCTACCCACCAGTGTGGGTTTTGTAACAATGGAATTTAGGTAGTGTTGGTACAATGCACACATCTTTACAAAAGAAGTTACCAGCTAAAACCAAACCTGTTGGAAAAGACTCTGCACCTCTGAGCCTACTAAGTAACAAAAATCTTTTAAGAAAAAGAACAGTTTTCCAGAGGTTTTTTTGTGGCACAGACTACCCAGACATGAGGGGCTGTGCTGTCAGTTCTCCTCCTGCCTGTCTGCAGTCACCATCTCCTCTCTCCCTCTCTCTCTAGACGTGAAAGCGCCGTGTGAGGCCCTTCCTTCCCCCAGCCTGGAGCCCTTCCCACAGAGCTCCATCGTGGTCACCCTCGAGGACATGGCGCTCTGGATGAAGTTTCACCAGATTGGAACTGAGATGATCATCACCAAATCTGGCAGGTGAGTGGCTCAGGACAGCTGCCCACACACACCACACCCCTCCGAGCTGTTTTCAAAGTCTCCAAGTGCTCATTTTTTGAATGGTGGCCCTTAAACTGGTCTTGTAGCCAGTTATGCAGTGTGCACTGATCCTGGCAGAAGAATTGCACTTTCAGGGTGTCGCAGAAATTCAAACTGTGAAGTGCAAAAGGTCACTGTGGGGCTCATGTGCTGAGAAAACTCCTGTATCCTTATCTCACCACTTAACACTGGTGTTCTTCCTGTCACTTCAAGGTTGCTCTGGGCTCTCTGCCTGGGTCACAGGCAGCAGCAGTTGAGCAGTAAATGCTTGGGTTTGAGTGTGTTTGCAGACAAGAACATGGCGCAGACTGGTAATGATCTGTGTGTGCAGACTGCTCTAAAGTATAAATGAGTCATGTATTGTGGAGCTTGCAGTGAAAGAATATGGAATTGTGAAATTGTAATGTATTGTGTCAAAGCTGCTGTGAGCTGGAATAATCCCTTTGGGGAGGGAGGTAGCTGTCAAAGCTTTTTCGCAGAGTCAGAAGTTAAAAGTAGTGGCAGGGAGTACAGGAACAGAAAGCTGGGTGTGCTCTTAGATGAGAGCACGTTTTCTACCCACGCTCAGATTTAATCCATCCTCCAGGTTTGTGAGAGCTGCAGCAGGCCAGGAACTATGTACAGCCTCCAAATAGTTCTTTTTAAGTTTCCCACTGTTGTGTTAGAGGAATTGGAAGAACAAAAGCAGTAGCAGTGTCAGGCCTTCAGTGACTGCTGCCCTGCTAGTGTCTATCCTGTCTAAACCCATAGGACTAGACAGTCCATCAATAAAATGGACAAATGGTCAATGGCTGGCTGGAGAAATCCTGCTGCCAGGGCTTTGCACAGTAGTGAGTAAACATGACATGCTGCTTGATCATTAATAGCTACCTTATAGAGAAATCTTTATACTCTTATTTTTCATTTCTCCTTCAGACGAATGTTCCCACAATGCAAAATCAAAGTCTCTGGCTTAATCCCATATGCCAAGTACCTCATGCTGGTAGATTTTGTGCCAATGGACAACTTCAGGTACAAGGTAAGTACTTTAAATTACAGAATTTATGCTGTCCTTTCATCTTTCTTTGAAATAGATTAATCTTTATGCTTCACTTATCATGCTGATAAATAAATTCTCTTTGGACAAAGTTCAGAAGTAATTGATGGATTTTATGCCTCTCTGGAGTTATTTGTCAGTTTTGCTTGGGGAGCAGCTGGAAAGGTAACTAATTTTCATTGTAAGCAGTACAGTTTTAATCATGATTTATGTAAGGCTTCTGTGGCAGCCATTCAGAGAAAGCGAGGAAAAATGAGGCCTAAACTTGGAGCTGATTTGGTAACATGATCATGGCTCATAAGAGAGAATCTGCTACTTGTGCTTCAGAGGAGTGCACTGAATTGACAGTGCAGCCAAGTTGCTGGGGCTTTCCTGTACTGAAAGCATATTTTTTTAAGCTCCAGATTTCTGTCTTTCCCTTCACAGTGGAATAAAGATCAGTGGGAAGTTGCTGGAAAAGCAGAGCCCCAGCTCCCTTGTCGCACCTATGTCCATCCAGATTCCCCAGCTCCTGGCAGCCACTGGATGAAAGAACCTGTCTCCTTCCAAAAACTGAAGCTCACCAACAACACTCTGGATCAACATGGGCATGTAGGTTATGCTGTGGTCTCTTAGAATTCATTGCAGATGCATATTGTGGGAAACAAGCAAGATTTGTGAGAAATTAGATTGTGTAGAAATTAAAATATATCCAAGTGCCCTTTCCTCCCTCAGCCCAATCCTTGTGCTCCCTGCTAGGGAAGGCATGGGTCTGTACTGTCACTACAGGGGCTGGATGGAGACACCAGTCTGGCTTGGAATGGGTGTCCTGGGAGTCTCCACAGGAGATTTGCAGTGTGTTGGTAGTGGTTGCACGTGGAAACCTGGTCCTTTGTCTGTCCCAGATCATCCTGCACTCCATGCACCGTTACAAGCCGCGCTTCCACATCGTGCAGGCGGATGACCTCTTCAGTGTCCGCTGGAGCATCTTCCAGGTGTTCAGCTTCCCTGAGACTGTCTTCACCTCTGTCACTGCCTACCAGAATGAGCAGGTACAGTGTGCAAGCTCTGCTTCTGGACACACTGCAAAATGCTGTCTGTAAAATTCTTGTAGAGGAAGGTGTCTCCTTCCAGTCTGCTCATCCTGGGCACCTGTGATGGACAGTGGGAACAAACAGGCACATTGTGGTTCCTGTGGAAAACATCTACTCTGTGATGAGATGAGTCATGCACCTTAAAGGTATTGAGTGCACAGTCAATGACACACTGAACTCCAAATGCAGTAAAAAGTATGGCTACGGGTGCAGATATAGATACTCAGCCTGTATATTTCTCTAGTCAAATGAATCCCACCCAAATCCCTGCTGACCCTGGCAAAGTCACTTCTCTCTGTGGGTCAGTACTTGATGAATAATGGAAGCTGCTGGGAGAGCTGAGATACTGTGGCAAGGTCATGTCCAAACCCTCACACAATTTATCTGTTGTGATAAATACTGAGGTGAAGGTCTTGAAACAGGGAAGAACCTAACCAGTCACTGTGATGCTGATTCTTGTTCCTTTTATTTAAAGATTACAAAGCTCAAGATTGACAACAATCCGTTTGCTAAAGGTTTCCGCGAACATGGGAAGAACACTCGAAGGTAAACTGTTTTTTCATTAAAATTTATTTATAGCTGGAATTCACTTTTGAATTTTACCCAAGGTCTTTGAGCAAAACTCTATCAGCCAGCTCTGCTGAGCCTGCTGCATTGTGCACACTGCATTTGCCTCTATCTGGGAATGATGTCCCTCTGTTCAGCCTCTTCCCAAGAGACTTGGGGAGTGGGAGGTGACAATTCCTACAGAAATGTGGGAGGTGTGACAAATTTGAGACCTGCATTCCCTTGCATGTTGGAGCTAGACTGGAGTCTGACATGTGAATAGCAGTGATAACAGAAGTCCACAGCAGATCATTTGGTCTCTTGGAGATCAGCTTGATTCTGACATTTGGAGACTCCCTTTTCTCCTTTTCCTGTGGGTGGAAAAATGTCTCTTCCAGCAGGAGATTTTGTCTGCAAGAGAGAAGATGGGTACCAGTACCAGTGAGATCTTCTGCCTGGTCTGAGGGCAGCCAGTGGATGAGATGAAAAAGAAATTGCAACCCCAAACTGGCAATAGAGAAGGAAAAAAATGGAGGTTTTTTTCCAAGCAGAAAATGTTGCAAAAATATCTGAGATTTTGATTTGTGTTGTTTTATGCCTGAAAAAAAAAATCTCTTTTCCTGATGAAAAAGAGCCAAAACTGACTCTTTTTACTTAAACTTTAAAAATGTCATGGATTTTCTTTCTCCTCCTAATAGCATCCCTGCCTGTATATCTAGGCAAAAGGCTTACATCCAAGCTACCCCCATGTCTTGCTTCTTTCCAGGGAAGGACGAGCCAAATGCCAGAAGCCCAGTCCAGCCAAGAGCCAGAAGAGGAAGCTGCCGGAGGAAAAGGAGCCTGGTGCTGAGGAGCGTGGTAATATCAATCACAACAAACCCAGAGAATGATATTCAGGGAGTTTTTAAGCTAGATCATTCCTTGCTCCAGCTCACAGTACTGCTTGCAGTAGCACAGTAAGGAGACAGGACAGGGCAGGACTGAACACCACAGTATCTGGGCAGAAAAGAGCTGGAAGGGGCTATTCCCTTAAGACAGAAGGACTGCAGGAGGTGTTAGTGTGTTTTCTTCCACCATCCTGTGATTACTGCAGCTGCTAGTAGACCCTTGTGAACTCTCCCTCCCTCTTCCCCTTTCTCATTCTTTTCCATTCTTTCTTTTCCCTGCTTTGAGTCAGATTTTGAGAAGGATGAGAATGTAGATGTGAAGGAAGAGAGTAATCCCGTGGTGGTCAGCAGTGGATATCCCTTCTGGGGCTCAGAGCAGAATGGCAGCCAGGCCTTCCCTGCAGCCTCACCAGTGCCTGCTGACCAGAGGGAGGGTCTGGCCAGAGAGCAGCAAGTGCCAACGCCGTCCTACCAGACATACCGGTGAGTCCTACCTTCTGGTCCAAAGCCACCCTTTAATTGGTGGGATTCCTCTTCTTCTGCTGGGTATTCGTAAGAAAAAGAGCCAGCTGGGAGTAGGGGAGGATGCCTTTCTGCTGGACAGCACACAGGGTTGAGAGATGGTAGATTATCACAGACACAAGGTCCAAGGATAGCCTTTCTCTTCTAGTTCAAACCGACTGGTTCTGGGCATACTCATGTCTTAGTAATGTTCATTTCCCTGTCCCAAAATGCTCTCCCAGCCAGCTCTGTGTACTACAGAGCTTGCCTGTCCTTTGGAGGAAGTGTTGGAGGAGTGGCAAGACTCCAGTAATTTCCCCCTCCTTATTGCAAAATTGGGCATAAATGAGCCCAGAATAGAACTGAGCCAGAACTAAGGTAGTCTGGACTCACCTTCTCTGGCATTTCATTTTTCTGTGGGAGTGACAGCTAGGCCTGGGCTAAAATCCACAGTAACAGTAAGATGAAGCAGCAGGCAAGGGGAAAAGTTTGCCCTGCCTTTCCCCAGGGGATCTTTGTGGGTTTTCCATGGTTTTCCGCTGTGGTAGGTCTGACTCACTCTTGTCCCTGCCCTTGGGCTCAGGTTCCACGAAGCTGGGGACAGCCAGCAGCTTCCCACCCGCGACACCGCGACCTTGAACGATTTCCGGGCAAGGTGCCATGCCTTGGATCTCGCCATGGTGCCCGAGCACGACTCCAAACAGCTCCCAGAGGGCTTCACCAACCTACCCCCGCTGCCCCCACCTCTGCCTCCGCCCCAGGACTACACAGGAGTGGTGAACATGGCCCTGGACTCTGTGGGGAAAGCTGGGGCCCGGGCACCCATGTACAGTCCCTATGGCACCGAGCAGGGCCTCGGGCAGTGGGTGGTGCCTTCCCACAGCCAGTACAGGGCAATGAGCTACTCGGCCTTCTCCACGGAGTACAACACACAGGGAGCACCGGGACACGCCCACGGCACCATGGCAGAGTGGAGCCAGTACCCTCTGTTCCCCTATGCCTGCTGGTGAATGGGGAGGACCCTTCCCAGTGAAAAGACTGAACGAAAATTGTAAATGAGATTGAATTTGCTCTGGGGTGTTGGACTTTCAACGCTTTGCCTACACTAGGCAGAGGTATTGCTGCAAGCAGTAGATGGGACACTTCACTTCCTTGTCTCCTTGCACAACAACCCTCACGATATTTCACAAGTGGTTAAACTGGTGGCTGCCCCAGCCATGTCACTGTGGATCAGGCTCAATATATTCTGCAGTGGTTTTTTTCCCAGCAGGAGTAGGAAACCACAGATCTGCAAGAACAGTATTTAAAGAGCTGCTGAACTCACAGTCACAGAGTTGGTACCTCACATTTGGCAGTTTCCAACATCCCTTCCTCCTGGGACTTGGTGCAAGGAGATGGGGGCTGAGGACTTTCAGTAAGCCATCCACGTGGCCAAAAAGCTGTAGAAAATATTGCAAAGATGAGGAAAGCAAGCAGTCCTGGTGACCTCTCAGCAGCTTCCTAAGTTAGTATAGTCAAACTAAAGCTAGAGTCTTGCCTTTCTTCCAGCAGCAGATGAGAGTAAAATGCACAGCAAGGTGTGTCTGGAGCACAGCAGTGGGTCGTGCAGGCAGGGAAGGGCTTGTTCCATGCATGAGGAGCAGCAGCAAGGCTGTGTGTGGTGTCTGCCTGTCCCCGTGTCCATCCCTCCTCTGTCAGCCATAGATTCGAGGTCAGTGAAACTCTCTTCATTCTGTGGAGGTGGAGGGAGGTTGTCTGTGGAATGTGGGGGGCTCCTCTGAGGCTTTCCAACGTTGTCAGAAGCAGGGCCATGAACAGCAATGCTGCTGTGTTACTCCAACCACTTCCTTTAGGGGAAAAGGAAATTTTCCACTGTGAACTTAGTCCTTCTCCTGCTCCCTGCCACCCCTGGAGAATATCATTTATAGTTGTGGTTCCTGCGCTACTCTGTGAGTGTGTGAAGTCATCTTGCCGCTGTTTGGGAGTCTGTAGGGGTCTGTCCATGTTTAGTGTTTCCACCTCCCTCCTCTCTGGTCCCGTCCTGGGCAGGAGCAGCCTGTGCACTGCTGTACAAGCAGGGATTCTTCCCATCTTCCTGTTAGAGGGAGGAGGCCTCCCTGTTTGCCCAAGTGCAAGTGGCCCTGGCATTGGGGACTAGTGTGAGACAGGCTCTTTGCTTCTCAGGGAGGATAGACATGTTCCTAGGTGTTACTTAGGGAATGTTTTCTTGTCACACTAATAGCTGCTGTGTGGCCTGCAGCCATCAGTAGGCAGTGAGGTGTGTCATTTAGCCTGTGTGCCAGATGGTTTTCTCTGTGTGCACACGTGTGTTTTGTGTGTGTGTGTGTGTGTGTGTAGCAAGATGTTGTCTGAGCAGACCTGGGCAGGCTTGTGCCCAGTGCCTCAGGATGCCTGTGCAGGGATGCTGGGAAAGGCTGTGCACTGGCTTTTGGGGCACCAGCTCAGCACTGTGCATCTGCATAGCATAGGGATGTTGAGCCATGTTTGTTACTGTTAAAATTACTGTGAAAAGTAGCCCTGTAAATTTGTGGACTCAACTGCAATGACTGTTTCCTTATTTAAACTGTATATTGCTAACTGCTTTTGTACCACAATTATGATATGTACAGAGCAGCTGAGTACTTCCCTGGGCTTCCCAGGATTTGAGGATGTGCAGTGTTGAAATAAAGGTCAGACCTTGCCACAGTACATGTACATAATGCCCTGTGAGCCTCCCCTGTGATGGCACCCTGGCCAGTAGTGATTTGTACCTGCTGTGCATGACACACATGTGGATGTAAGCAACTCACTTAAACAGAAATCTGACTGGGGAAAAAAAATGTGGAGCAGGTTTTTTTTAACACCAGAATATCGTGGTTTCCTGCTGTTCAAATGCCAGCCGCATGAAGGCAGGTCAGCTGTAAAAGGCTGTCTCTGGCCATTAGTAGTTCATTTTGCCACCACTGTCTTTCACATCTTGGAAATGAGATGAGCAGAATGGCTGGGGAGTGGAGTGAGTGCCTTGAGCCCCCTGTGCAGGGACCTGAGGGGGTACTTTGTGCATGACACAGGATCGCTGCCAGCAGCATGCCCACAAGGAGAGAGAGAATACATCCCCCATAGGCTACCTGGTTAGATCTGTTTCTTTATCTTTGTAGCTGGGATGTGTTTCCCCGTCACAGAGTGCTAATGAGGATGAAATGCTGCGGTATGAGTAACTGAGGACAACTGGGCAGCACTAGGGAACTCCTGTGAAAATAAGAGTGCAATGCTCTTCCTTCCAAACCTCTGCAGTAGCAGTGCAGGTACTGCTGCCCCCTGGGCCTGTCGGGAGAGCTGGTTTGGCAGACAGCTCAGCACTGGGGTAAAAGACTCGGCTTTGTGCCTAGGACGAGCTATTAATTACTCATCAGCCTTCTGTTGCAACAGGACTGCTTGCCCTTCTTCAGTGAATCATCCAGCTTGCTAGAGAAGTACCTTTCCTTTCTGCTCGCCTGTCTCTGGTTAGAGGCTGCGCTCAGCTGGTTTGGGAAGCCTTTGGAGATTTTGCCTGTAGGTGTGCTCTGGACTCTGCTCCCACCCCCTCCCTTTGCAGTTCCCACTGGCTTGTTTTCTTCAGCTGTGGCATTTAAAAGTCTGTATGAGCTCGACTGAAATGCTGGTTTTGCACGCATGTGAGATAATGTAATGCCTCTGACAGCTTCAATAAAAGGAAATTAGATATGCGGAAGGGTAGGCCATTAAGACTAATAAAATAAACTCAAAAATGTAGGTTTTGTGCATCTTTCTCAAGCACAACGTGCTCTGCTTTAGTCATGTTACCTGGGGCCAGTTTGTACATGCATGACACGCTGTTGATCTCAGCATTCATTGTTCTCCACAGAGTGTTCAGTGAGCCTCAGGTTATCTGCTCACACTGCTAGATGTGACTCAGGCTCTTGCACCAATTCTTTGCAGCAAATTGTTTATTTTCTCTGTGTTTTCTGCTCCTCTCCTGCAGAGGAGTTACATAAGGAGGAGGACAAATGGACTATAAATGGGATCTAGGTAAATTTCCTATGGGAAATAAAGATCTTGATTTATTTTGGTTTCTCCTACTGTTTTTTGCAGCCTTAAGCCTTATCTCTGACACTGCTTCAATGCAGATGGGAATGCCAGAAAAATGCTTTCTTGCCAATGCTGCAGCTCTTCCCCGGGCAGCTGCAGGCTCGGGAGGAGCACCTGTTTCCCTGCGGCGCAGCAAAGCTCCAGCCTCTCTCTCCCTGCAGCCCTGTGGAGACACGGCGAGTCCTGCCAGGGCTGCAGGCTCCCCACTGCCTGGCCCAGCGTGTGGCCTCTGCGCTGTACCTGCCCTGGCTCTGCACAGGCACTGGCTTCACTAAGAGCTTACCTGATTTCCAGCTAAGCGCTGGGCTGGTGCAAACCCGGCTGGTGGAATGGTGCCATTGAAGGAGCTGCGGGGCCGCGCTGCTCTGGCACTCTGCATAGAGGCATGAGGAGAGCCTGCTGGTTTTGGGTTTTGTTTGACTGCCCGGAGTGGGGTGTCTGTCGTGGTGCTCCTTGAGCCTCCCAGGAGACTCCGACGTGCATTTCCTTGCTCAGCCTAAGTGTACCGGATCACTTTAAGGCAATCCAAGCAAGCAGCACAAACCCCCTTCCAGGAAAAACAACATTCTTCCAGTCAAATGGGTTTTTATTGCGGGGCTCAAAAGCCACTTAATTCCCGAGTCCCACGCTGGGGTCCATGCGGAACCTCTTAGCGGGGGGAGGCAGCATTTGGCCGGCAGCAGCAAGCAGCGCTGGTCAGCTGCCGTGAGGGGCCGGGGCGGCTCTGAGCCACATCGCTGCTGCCCGCCGTGCCCTCCTGCCGCTCCTCAGCGGCCACACGTGCGGCTGCAGGTGTCTCTGCTTACCGCCCTGCCCGCCCTCAGCCTCCAGGTGCTCAGTGAGCGGCCCAGAACAGAGAGAGAGAGAGAGAGAAAACTGTGCAGGGCCAGCCGAGGAATGGAGGGATTTCCCCGGGTTGTGGTGGGGGTGGCCTGTCCTGTGTCACTTGGCTGCCCTGTGCCTCTGGGCACAGCTGTGTTCAGAGACACGACCTTGCTGCGGTGTCAGTGGCTGGGAGGGAGGCTCTGTTCCCAGCTCTGTGCTGCTGGCCTGGCTTCCTGCTCCTCCAGGTAAGCTGCTTTTGCTGTCCTGCCTTGCAAAGCTGTAGTGTGGTCTAAACGTGCTTCCTGGACATTAGAGGAGAGCTGGGGAACAGCAGGAGGAACACAGGGAGAGGCTTACAGTACATGGTGAAGAAGTTGGAAAGGTGTGTCTTCCCCACAGCACACAACATGCACATCCCAGAACAAACCCTGGAGCATTCTTGAGACCTGGGCCTGAGCAGCAGTGTCAGACAAAATTTTAAGTGAGAGTGAAGCAAACCTTTGATGCAGGGTTGGGAAGAGATGCTGCAGCTGCACTGAGCAGTGTTGGTGTTCAGCTTAGTTTATTCCTTTTTTGTTTTTCCAAGTCGTGTGAGTTTGTTTTATGACCTGAAGTACTTTGCTGTGGGGTGTTGGATTGCCTCTGACACTTCTCTAATGCTCAATTATTTTTCTTTGAACGTGCAGGTGTACAACTACAGTGTTCCTGCCCAGGCAGCACCCTGCTTGGTGAGCGTAATGGATGGATTTAATTTTAATCTCTTACAGTTCTTTGGGGACATGCTGAGATTTTTATTTCTTCCTCCTTTGTTTTTCCTGAAGAGGGTAAATTATGTGCCTCCATAAAGCAGGGTGGGCAGCCAGTAATATAGGATGGGCACTCCCATCAGTCATGCACCAAGCATAAAGCACTGCTCACTTTCAGTGTCTCTGCCTCTCGTTGTACAAATAAGACTGTACATGTAAAACAGCAGCTGTTCACAGGAGAGACTTCCTGCGTGCTGGCACTGTCACTCCAGCTCCCATCTGTGGGGTCACAAAGCACCAGCACCTGTGGTCTCTGTAACATCCTTGCTGGGAGAGTGCATTAAGGGTAATCTGCGTGGAAGTGCTGGTGCAGAGTAGACAGGGATGAATCAGGCGTTATTCCTGTCACACCGCGGGGTCTGTGCCCGTGCTGGCTCTGTTCGTGCTGTGCAGCCAGCCCTCTGCTCGCCCACAAGCTGGTTTGGGCTCTGCTTTGCCATCTAGAAGGGGCTCCGTGGAGACAGAGCTCTCCAGAGCTGCTCAGGCACCACCCAGCAGCATTCGGGTGAGGGGGAAACGGGAATTGCTTCAGTAAGCCTAAGTCAGCCCTCCAGGGATAAAGGCATCGAACGAGAGCAGTGGAGGGGATGTGATCAAACCTGCTGTTTACCAAAGGGATGTGCTGAGCATTGCACTGACATAGGCTGAGTGACACTAATGTGCTCCCTGTAGAGCCCCTGGGGACACAAGGGCATTTTGTAAATGCTGGATGAGAAAGCTCAGCCAGGACAGCGGTGTTCTGCTCCGCGGGCTGGGCTGGCGGTCCGCCTGGAGCCGCCGCATGTTCCTCATCCTGCCCGTATGGCTGTTAATGGCCCTGTCCTGCCTCCATCCTCAGGGAATAATTGCCTCACACTTGAGCAAATGTGCTCGGTGTTTGAAAGGAGTCTATCGATTTGTGCGTATTCCTGAAAGCCTCACAGGGCCCTGTTCCCTTTGAAGTGTAAAAGCATCTGTCTGTCTCTGCTTCTCCAGCAGTCTCCCGCTCCATTTGCATCTCCTCTCGGGCTGCCCAGGAATCCATCGCTGGCCCCATGCCGTGCTCTGGTTTTGACTGCTGAGAGGGCTCCCTGCCACGGGAAGATGGGACCTGGGGACAAAGGTGCAAAGCTTCAGTCTAGGGAGGGGGTTGAGCTCAGCTTGCAGCTGGGGCTACTCAGAATGGAGCTGTTCCTGGAGGCCAGTTTTCAGTACTTCAGACTGGGAATGTTCTTTTTGGGCATTTATCTGTGGTGGGTGTGTTAATTAGGAAGGAGAGGAAATAGCCCCTGGCTTCTTCCCACCGTGATACTTCACTTCCCATGCCAGACAGCATTGGTTGGTAAGGGAGAAGATCAGACCTGAGCTGCTTTGGACAATTCACCACCTGGGAGCTGAATTGCACAGGAATGACTAGAACCCTTGATGGTTCTCTGATGTGCATTTAAACAAATACTACTGAAATGTCACTGAGTCCCTGGTCTGTACGTGGACAATTTGGCCTGTGATTCTCCCCATCCCACCTCCTCTGCCCAGTGGGACTGGCCCTGGATGGGCCACTTGTCCCTACCAGGGTATTTTCATGCAGGCACAACCTTAGAGGGGTGAGTGTATTTCTGGAGCCAGAACTAAGAGCTCTGTCCTTGGTTATCCCTGGGGTGGTGGTGAGAGGACAGTGTGGATAACTGCAGGCTGGAATTGCAGGGGCTGCCTGTAGCCACTGCCATCCAGCACCTCCCAGATGGTGCGCTAGGTTTCCTATTTCAAGGGGGCCCCAGCGGAGCAGCCGTGGCACCTCGCTGCTGGAGGCAGTAAATGGGCTCCCATCTGGTTTTAATGATCAGTAGCACTTTGGTGCTTGTTTATTCCCGTGTTTTATGCTTCAGCAATAAAATACTGCTTCAGTTTGTTCAATCCATCCTGGTGCTGGATGCAGATGAGTTCACAGCCTCTGACAAAAAGGTCCCAGTGGTACACAGGATGTTGTCTGTTTTTGTTTTTTTTAGACAGCTGGGCAGAATCAGATGATATAGTAGCTTTTGAAATACAAGCATCAGTGGACAGTATAAAAGGCAGGGCACACAGCTCATCATGTGTCTAGCAAAGAAGTCATGTCCTTCGATCAGAGGAGACTTGGTTCTGTTGCTGGAACTCTCTGCCCTTCTGTCCCCTGTGGGGCAGCACAGAGCTCTGGTGTGGAGACTGAATGAAGTTAGCCCCAACTGTAAACTGGGTACTTGAGGAAATTTTAGTCCCAAAGTGCTGCCTGTGGCAGTCACTGAGCTGCAGCATTGTGCTTTCACCCTCCCACCACAACCCTGCAGTGGCAGTGGCAGAAGTGCTGGCAGGGCCACGTCTTGCTGTGGGCACACACCAGCTCTGTGACAGGTTCCTGGTGCCATCATGGTCGGGGCAGCTGTGGTGGGTTGGGAATTGTACAAAATTCTCTGGGGTCAATACAGTCCTATATTAAATTAATCTAAGGGGGAAGCTGTTTGTAAGGGGCTGTGGGGCTTTCTTCCTGTCCCTAGCACACTCGTGTTGCCTGGCCGCTGTGTCTGGGAACAGGGAGTCCATCTGCTGGCAGCTCTGGCACGGAGGGGATTGTCCTCTGAAGGGACAGGCAATAACACTTGGACATCTCTGGCACTCAGTATCTGGGGATCCTGAATCAGTTATGTTTCAGAACCTCTTTTGCGGGATAGGTGGGGATACTAAGGGAAAGAGATTAAAGACAGTAAACCACAGGGGGAGAAATGGGCTCTTTGTCTCCCTTCTGACTTTTATGGACACCTGGAAACCTTTTGCTTGCCCGTCTAACATTTATCTTCTACCCTAATGGTGGAGAAACAATCTCCTCCACTTTATTTCCCAACAGTATGCTCCTTGGAGGATCTTTAGCTCTTACCTCTAAGGAGCATTGATTTTCTGCAGAGACCCTTTTTCCCAACTGTTTGTTAAGACTTGGAGTTTTAGGTGGCAACTAAAGAGAGAAGGATTTTAACCAACTAATTAACCTCCCTCCAAGTCATTCAGGGTCTGTTCCCTTGGTGCCACTGATGTTGCATTTGTGCTAATTTCCCCTGGAAGGTCTAATGTAGGGGGAGCGATTAAAGGAGGCTTTTCTCGGGCAGCTTTTACACAGCAGGAAGAGGGAAGGTGGCAGTGGCTGCTCTGTTTGGTTATTGCTGTCCCCAGGGTCACCCACCCAGTGTCTGCTGGAGCCAGAGCCCAGCTCCCTGCTCTAGGAACACTTGGAGTGCACCACTGAGACTGGCCAGCTCCCAGCCAGGCAAAACAGTCCCTCAAACCTCACCAGGTACCCTCTGAAATGGGGCTCTGGGTTATACCAAATGCATCTCCCCAGCTTCCCAAACAAACACGGGGTGTCACTGTAGAGGGAAAGGTCTTCTACAGAGCTGGGAGGGTTTTGCCATCCCAGTGTCAGAAGGGGTCTCTGCTCCTCTGGCTTTCAATTGCAAATGAAGCAAATGGCAAAGCATTGACAAAGGACCTCTCTGGCCTCTGCCCTGGCCCAGTGCTGGCTGCAGCCTCCTGACCCCTGACACAAAGCTCCTGGAGTCGTGGCAGAGCTGTGTCATGGTGCCCTGGAAAGAGGAAACCCTGATTCTTATGGATGCTCCTAAGAGCCTTGTGCTGCTGGAGTTGGGTGAGGCTCTGGGTGGCGGGAGACAAGCAAAAGCAGGAGTGGGGGCACCATGCTCATCCTCATGCTGCTCCCAGGCTGAAAGTGGGGATGGTAGGGAGAAAGAATGCTGTTATTCCTGGGACGTAGGGCTGGGACAGCTTGTGAGCTGTGGCACGAACTCCTCGAGTCCAGACTATAAAGTACTTCACAAGCCTGTCCCAATTGCCTGGCCTATTAGTTTTATGGAGGGGTGTATTGTAAGGATGCAGTTGATCTCCTTTTGCCACGGTAATGAAAATGTAACCACAGTGAGGAGAGAGAGACCCTGGCAGGGAGGCAGCGGGAGCCCGTGTTTGAGCGTTGGGGTCACAACCCTGTGGGCTCCTGGGGTCCCGGGGCATCTGTCGGTGCCACGCGTGGGTGCACTTTGGCAAGGAGAGCCTTTGCCCCTCGGCCCGGCCGGGCGTTCCTGCGGGCCCCCCCAGCAGAGGAGGAGGCTGGAGCCGGGCATGCACAGGCAGGGGCACAGTGCCACCCAGTGACTGCGTGTGACCTGCCAGGGGACAGCTGGGGCAGCCTGCAGGGGGGTGCTGCAAAGGTGCTGAGGTCTGGAAGCTGCAGCGAGGGCATCCCAGGGCAGTGTGGAGAACAGAAAGCTGAGAAATTATCTACATTGTTTCTTTGTGGTTACAGTGCACAAGGGGTGAAGCTCCGGGGCTGTCGTGCTGTGTCTGGAGCCAGGGTTTCGCGTTACTTGCTCAGGTGCTGACAGAAGCCAAATGTTGGGCAAGTTGGGGCTGAAGCAGCTCACGTTTTAGGAGGGACCTGGCAGCAAAACAAGGGAAGGAGGAGATGGTTACCTGGGACGAGCTGTTCTCCGTGGGGAGGATGTGTCCCTGCTTTGGGAATTGCAGGAAGCTCCCGGGCAGTGTGTCTGGTCCCAGAGAGATGAGGCTGCCACAGGGGCTGCCTTGGAGCCCCTCAGCTGTTGCCAGGAAGGGACCCCTTGTGTCTTGGGCATTAGGTGACAGCCACGTGTGGTGGATTTGTGAGGTTAATGCAGGACCTTTCCTCCCTTCTGCCCAAACCCTGCCTACATTCCTCACTGCGTTGAGCCCTGTGTCTCATGTTCCCAGGCTGTAGCAAGCATCAACAGGCAGCTTGAATGGTGGGGGAGAGGGAAAGGAGCCAGATACAGTGGGGTGTGGTGCTGGCATCTCCCAAGGTGGCTCCTGCAGTAAATCACTGCCCCAAGTAACGCCCTGACATGTTTCCAGCAGAGACTGTCTCTTGCAGGAGGCACAGACTGTGGCTCTATTTTGGGTGATGACTGCAGAGCCCACAGAGCATTTAGCAGCAGGGAGGGTCGTTAAATTAGCCCATCCTTCTCCAGGTACATCATCTCCATTCCCCTCCATTTGCCACAGTTGTTCCAATGCAGCACTGCCATGGGGCTGCAGGGCTGCAGTGTGGGCTGAAATCAGGGCACTGCAGCGAGAGAGGCATGAACCCTGCACGGCTGATGGATGCAAGTCCCATATCTTGATTGCCCTGTCAAGGACTGTGCACACTTTCTGTTCCTAGGCTGCTCTCTAATATGTCTTTATTTTTGTTTATTTAAATTGCTGGTGCTGATCCCACAAACACCACTGTGGAGGTCTGTGGGCTTCCACTGCTGTGCAGCACAAAGCCTTGCTAGAAATCCAGCACTGGCTGGAGAGCTGTTTCCATCTGATCACCCACCTCTGCCTCGATCAGATGGTCACTAGTGATGGTGAAGGTGGATCACTCAGCCTTGTACAGGCAGGAGCTCCTACTGAGTAGTGGGAGTAGCCTTTTTCTCACTACTGGGGTACATTCTGCATTTTGGGATGATTTAGGCCAGAGATTTCCAATGGTGCTGCTTACCCTGCATGCGGTGGTGAGACCTGTGTTAGCAAATTCAGCAGAATCCCAGACCTGAGTTAATTTTAGCCTTTCTGTTTCAGACTCCTGCTGATGTGTCCCATGTCCAGGCCAAGGTGCTATTTCTTGCAGGGAAATTATCTTTGTTAATTTTAGATCTAGTTCTCCAAAGTGCCAAGTAGGCACAGCTATTCCAGGTAGTCAGGCACAGCGGGAGGCATTCGATCTTTGTGGGATATGGCTCTTCCTTACAAGAGGAAGGCCAAGCCTGATGAATTACATTTCCTTTGTGCCATGCAGAGCATGAGGCTGATGCTCAGCAGGAATCCAGCCCAGAGCTGTGTATCTGTCATCAGTGCAGACTCGGAGCCAGAGCACCAGCTGCGATACCTGGAAAGAGAAAAGCTGTTTCTCTTCAAGGTCAGTGGATTAATTATCACTGGTCACAAGAAGCAGGGGAAAAAAAGAGATGGTCTAACATAAAAGAAATGGATTGAGCAGGTAGAAGTCCCCATACATAATGTCACATAATCCAGATCAAAGTAGTAAAGTAACAGAATACATTAAAAATCTGTGGAAATTGAGTGTAGAAATACGGGGGTCATTACTTCCCAGTAATGAAAAATGGGCAAGTTTGATTTTTTATATCTTTTATTACTTCTATTAAGGATAGCAACAGTGCACTCTAAGGACTAGCTGGGTTTGTCACTTCTGTCAGGAGCATCCCTGGGGGTCTCCAGCTTGCCTGCTGAGTGGTGGTGGGCAAAACAGGAGTCGAGTGCCCAGAGTTTCAAACCAACTCCTGTTGTTCACTTATGTCAGTCCCTTCTGTTTGTTCAAAACAGCATCCTCTCCTTGCACTTGCCACTCCCCTCAAATCAGTTGGATTTTGGGTGCAGGGGCAGCTGGGGGAAAGCAAAGCAGCACATTCAGCAGGGGCCCTTCCACCCCTGCTGCCCTCTGACAGACCAGTGAGAGCTGCTCCTGCCTCAGGGTCTGGAGAGGATTCACTGGATAGCACAGACTGGGAATCAGTGCAGTGGAGGGGGATTAACAGTCCCTTGAGCTCGACACTTTCACTTGTGCTTTAGTGATAAATTTCCAGACCAAACGCAAGTGACGGATTTCTCAGCACTGACTTTCAGCTGCCCTTGTCAGACCAGCCAGGACGTACAAAGCAGGAGCCAGTTCCCTGTGGATACCCCAGATTTAGCTCTGATCCCAATTGTCTGGTGTGCCAGCAGCGGCTCAGACTAATAACTCGTGCAGGGAGGGTTCTGGTTACAAAATGCCTGGAATGAAGCGAGCAGGTGCTGGAAAGGTTAACTGAGGGCAGCTCTGCATTAATTCCCTGCCACCTCTCACTTCCCTGCATGCCTCAGAAGCAGTGGGATGGATCCTCCACAGGTGAGGCTGCACCAGGGGCTGCCAGTCCCCCGTGAGCACCGTCACACCATGGAGCAGAGGGAGCTCTGCTTTTAGCTCCCAAGGTTGTGCCAGTCTGGAGCAGGAGCCCCCCGTGAAGCAGATGGGCTGAGTCACAGTGGTGGGTGCTGGGTTCCCAGGCTGCTCCCGGGGAGGGCAGGCAGCTAGAGAAGCGCACACGTAGCCTGACTCAGGGTAGGCACACAACAGTCTGTGTAATGAGTCACAATAGTCGGTGCCACTGTGGCTCTCGGAAATCTCTTAAGGCTTGTATTTCGGAGCAGGAGGCTCACTCTGGGACAGCTGTGATGGTTTCTTTCCCTCCTGCCAGCCTGTCCTGCCTGGACACGCAGCCCTGCTGCAGCAGGGCTCAGCTGTTTGCGCTCAGGGGATGGAGGGCTCCTGAAATTGGAACTGCTTTACCTTTCCCTGCTGAGCTGTGACTGGTGGTTCAGCAGCTGCTGCAGGAGCAGCTGACCTGTCCTCTAAAAAAAAAGGCAGAGGGAACAATGTGGGGAACAGAATCAGTACAGTTGCTCCAAGGTGAGCCAAACCCTGCCTGGTGATTGTGGACCTCACGAGCTTTCATCGGTGCACAGTTCACACTATAGAAAATCATGTAAAAATGACAAGAACTGTTCTGCTCTGGTTGCATTTTTTTGGTGTATTTAGGTGTATTTCCGAGTGGTCTAAGCTCCAACAGACACACCTCTGGGTATGTCTTAAAGGGTGTTTGTCAGCACACTGGTTTAGAAATAAAACCTTTTCATTAAATGAGTGACAAACTGATGAGCCCAGCTCATCCCAGCTTGCACTGAAAAATGGAGGCTTATGCTGCCTGTTCGTGGACTGAAGTAACTGAATGACTTCAGATTTGCTCTGGTGAAAGACTGAATGCAGGCAAGACAAATGAACCCACCTTGAGTTACTTACTGCTTGCTTCTTGTTACCTTTGACTTTTTGTCTCTTGGCCTGAAACAGGATTACCAAGCCCACTGTATGTATCTGACCTATTCTTGCTTGTGTCTTTAAAACACAACTGCTTTTCAGCAAAATATAACTTGCCAAATGTGACTATTTGATGATAAGACACTACACGGAGTTGGCTATGAATGTTTATTAACATCACATGGAAATCTGTACTCCAGAGAAGACAAACACGAGGCTGTCACCATACCTACAGAGTCCAGGGAACCAACACAAGCTTTGTAGGCTTCTCCTTTGCAGCAGTTGAGTGGCTGACCTTAAGTTTTCCTCCTATACAGGATCATCTCAAGTATGAACACCTTGTTAATGATTTAACTGAAAAAACCCCTTAAGTTTAGTTAAGTTACTATTGATCTGGATTGACTAAAAAGGCAGAAGATGATGAGGATGAGGGTTCTGACTTCCAAACACAGACGTTTCTGATGTATTGCACTGGTACCTCATGACAAGGGCCAGAGCCCCAGTCACTGCTCTCCAGTGCCCGCACAGGTTACACCTCAGTTACTCAACCAAAAATAAGCAAAATTCAAATTGTTGCATAAACCAGTCATTCTTACAAGCACAGTCAAGGGCATCACAGTAAACAAAGGTCATGGTTTCCAGAGACCCTTAAAAGCCTTGGCCAAAGAGCACAATACAGTGATGGAGGAGCAGGAAGAGCATGGACGTGTCGGGCGTCAGGGTGGAGGAGACAGTGATAATCTGTATAACCAGAGATGCATCTTTTTCACATGAACCTCCAGAGCCCAGCAGCATTGTCTGAGAAGAGGCACGAGGATGGAACAGGAGCGTATCATTCAGCCTGGCAACCGTGTTTTCTCCTGCTTAATTCTTCCTTTGATTCTGGAAAACTTCAGTTGGCACACTCTGTTCACCCACAAAACAGGGCATTGTAATGACAGAGTTAGGGCTTAAACACTCTGCTGTTATTGTCAAGGTTTTAAGACTAAAGACAACAAATAATACTGTAAGTTGAGGCAAGTTTTATTTAGACTGTACAAACAGGGCATTGGGGAAAAAACACAGTGGCTTGATGTTGGGACCAGTTCTATGAATTAAGTGGAGTAAGAAATTAAAAAGGCACTAATCTTAAGAAAAGACACTCCGTATATTCTAAGAATATAATTCATTTAATACTGTTAATCTTATAGCACAAAAAATAAAACAAGCTATGATCCCCAAAATAAATTTTAAAAGCTTACACTTAATATTATTGCCTGAAGATCATGGTCTTTAAATTACATATTGTGTTTAAAAGTTTACACAGTGAAGACTGTCTCAAATACAAGGCCACCTTTCCCACTGCAGTAATTGTATCCTTGTCCCAAAATACACTTTAACACAAATAAACAGAAAATGACAACTATACAGGAACACTTTCACTGGTCCCAAAAGGCAGTCTTTTAGGCAGGTCTCACTTTCAAATGCAGGTATTGAGGAAAATGCTTGAAAACTGGACTAGAAAACAAAGGCAGCCCACTCATTCCCAGGATGTTAATACAATATAAAAAATTACTTTACAGGCACATGAAATGGCACAAAGAATGCTGTTTTTCCCTTTACAAAAATAATGCTCAGGCTCTTCAGAGCCTCAACCCAAACACGATATTCCCTTTTGTTTATTCTTTCCCAATTTGTAAACAATCATGAATTAAATTAGCGCTTATCCAGTGATGGACACTGATTAAAACAGTTTTCATTTAAACTTTCAGACTGGTCAGAGGCTTCAATGTCTATATACACATGTACACAGCAGAAGGAAGCCAAGCCTTCCGTGATAGTTGACTACTGTGGCACCAGGTCATTACACCAGCTCCCAGTTCCAAAGCAAGGACAACTTTAATGGTGCATAGATAGAAGCCATCACTTGTAGGCTCTCATGCTTCATATTAAGGTTACCTTACACGCCCAAGAACATTTACACTGATAGGTTATCACTCAGATTTAAGAGGTTTCATAAAACGACAACACGTGTAAGCAAGCGACAAGCAATTGAGAATCCAGAGTCCTTCAAAGAGAAACACACACTGATCCAATGCAGTCTTTATATGAAAATACTTGTCTCATAGTAAAATAGCCAAGACACATTTTGAAGCAAGGTTACAATCAGCTTAGGCTGGTCAGTATGCTACATTGAGACCACATTTACATACCTGAACCACACCGCTGCTACTTGGAGAAACACTGTTCATTCATGGCCTAGAACCAGGTTCACAGAAATTCAAGAATTCTTGTCTTTGCATCAGATGCCACTACACACAAATTTTGCATAGTTTTGAAGGTAAAATATTTTGCTTTTCTGCAGTATTGGAACATAATTAAACCAAAAACAATGTCTGTGTTCAAAGCGTACACCTTATTCAATGAGGGGATGAGTCAAGAGGTTTATTTCAGTGAAAAAAAATCAGGTTAAAAGTTATGTTCAAGATCTCAAATCTCACAGTATTTATTTACCGCGCAAAGGAAGAATTCTACAATCAGTCTTCTGAAGAGCTGCCTGTAACTAGGTCAGGCCCGAAATAAGATTTCTCTGCAGCAGACTGAGTTTAGTGCAGTTTGTATTCAGAAGATGACTTTCAGTAGTACAATCTGTGTAGTAAACGTGCGGGCATTGTTGGGGCACAGGAAAAGCATGACCTTCTTTAGTTAAGAGAACTGCATAGCTTTTCTTTGCAAGACAAAATGTCAATGCCTATTGTCAAGAATTACAGCACCAAACACTTCAGTCAATGCTACTCTACTTCACAGTTAATTTGGTAGTAAAATGCTCTACAAGGACTTCTAGACTGTCAGCCACTTGATCAATACTACAGAAAACAGCTAACAGATGAACGGAGAAACTTCTTTAAACCTGGCATTTTGAATGTCTGCTTGCAAATGCCATTTCTGCAGTTCTTCAGTGCCTTCCAACTAAGGATCTAATGGCACTTCCACATGAACTACAAACAACGTGCTTTTATTAGGATCAAGCAACACAAATCAACAAGAAAACATGCCGGAACTTAAGACAATGATTATATCATTAGACATTTATAAAATCTGGTGACATTCTGCAGGTGTTTGAAGTTTCTCATTTTGCTACAACCAATAGCCTTCAAAAGTTGCAAAACGGGAGCTGCTGTTTTCCTGCCAGCTTCCACATCGGACATCTGCCTTAACCAGGCTGTCTGAAAAGGGAGGTTTTGCAGTTGTATCTTTGCAGACATGTATTCTGTTAATTCAGTGTTCCATCATTTTAAAAAGAGCATTCCAGTTCACCTACAACACACATTTGAAGAAGCTGATACAGGATTCCACTGTACCTACACTTTCATATCTTGCACCCAGGCTCAGGATGAGCACCTGCATGGCATGAACTGCACTCACCCAGCTGCAGCCATGAGCTCCCCGCTGTAGTACAATTACGGCAGGATAGCTTAGGCACAGAAATAGGGAAGAAGCTGTACTGAAAACAGATGCCTTTGTGGCCTCCTCCAGCCAGAGCATTAACTTATCACATGGCGGAACCCAGGCAGCTGACTCCAATTAACCATTTTCTAGAGGATGCTGGGAGGGGGAGGGACCTGGGTCACATATTAACCAGAGCCAATACCTTAGGAAAGGTAAAAAAAAAAAAAGATGCCAGCATGCAGAGGACTTGGGATACAAGCAAGGAAAAAAAAGAAGATGAAAGCAGCTCTGGATGAGAAGCACAGCCAACACAGACACCCTGGTAAAAGGGTACTGTGTTTGAAAAGTAGCTTTTGATGAGCTGGGGCTGGCATAGCTAGGAAGCTCTGGAGAGAACAGGGAGCTTGCAGAGAAATGGATATAAAATGTTTAAATAAGAGGATTTTATTGGTATTTGCCAAGTTCTTCTGTCCCACTCCTTCTCCTCACCACGGCAATCTGATCCATCTGTCTACCAAGTAACAGCTTGGTGACAAGCACTTCTATACCAGTAAAACTACACTTTCAACACTGCAGAAGAGCTGTATGTAGACCAGGCCAAAGTGTTTCCCCTTAAAGCTCACTTTCTACAGTTAGTGCTTGCAAAAATCAACAGAAATGCATTAAATATGTCAAAACCAAGTTACAAGTATCAACCCCTCCTAAGTTTCCTTATAAATAAATGCCTCAGCTTCAATGCAGCTCAATCAATGGTTATTTGCATTTAACACACACTGTTTCAGGAAGGTCAACAACAAGCTTAAGAGTTAACAGAAAAGAGCAGCGTCTAATACAACTGCTTAGAATACATAAGCTCCAATTATTGTCCTCTAAAGAGACCATCATTTTAAATGTACTACCTTAGGACAGGTCATTTTAAAACTAAATCTTCTTCAGTTCTAAAATTGCATTTTTGTTGTTGCTTTTGTTGACAGTAATGCACAAGTTGCATGTTTGATCTAAGATTAGGGCTCTTTCTACTGAGTAAACCAGAAAAAGTCCACAGAAGTCTCAACAGGAAAGGTTTTTTTCCCATACCTCTCTGCTATATTCCAGTTCAGTCTTCTCCAGCTTAAGGCCCAATAAAGTTTTAAAAGTGAAACTAAATTCTGGATGATGCCACTATGGTCTGAAGGTCAGGCAGTGACTTCAGTTGTATGTATTCCAAATGTATATTAAAAGAACTGTCAAACTGCAGCAAGCTGGAAAATGGGCAATGCTAGCAATGTGCCATTAAGTCATCATCCCACCTCAAACAATGCTAATGATAGCCAGGAAAATGAAGCAGCAGTGTAAATCGGGCAGAGGGAGTCATTCGTTCTCATCTGGGTTTTGAGGGTCAAATATTTTGACATGCGTGAAAGGGAAGAGCCCTTTTCGACCGTTGACTTCTCCTTCCCACTGACCGTTTATATTCATCCTTGTAACCTTCACAATATCTCCAACCTGCATAATTAGAAACAAAAAAAAACCTTATCATACATGGGAATCTCACCTCTGAAACAAATATAAATCAAATGAAGAACAACACATCACAGGGAAAGAAATCTTGACCTCTTCTTGGCAGAAGGTTCAATTGAAAAGTTGCTCTTACTGAACTATGATACCAACACTTTGTTCCTAAACATGATAATGTTGTCTGCGCTCTTTCTAAGAATCCTTATTACACGTATACTTACAAAGATTACTGAACTACATCTCGTTTTATAGGAAAGCTCACAGCTTCATGCAACAGTATCTTTCGCTTAGATATAAATTCACGTCAGTAAAGCTACCATCAGTGATGAGTCACAACATTCTTTCAAAAAAGCACAGTACTGGTACTGGTTTTAGCAGCACCTGACTTAAATTTAGGTTTACAAAGAAAGATTCCTAAGGCAAAGAAACCATTACTTGAAGCTCTAGTTCTGATGATCACAGTCTAAGAACCTTCTGTAATTTCTAAAATAATGGTACACTTTCAAGGTGGAGAAAAGCAATCTCAACTATTTTTTTTAGTAGTAGATGTAGATTCTAGCTTTATTTGTGGTTTTTCACCTCTACTTCCTGTTAAAGCATTTGAAACAGGAATTATGACGTCAGGCCTTTCCTACCATAACTATGTCTCTTCCTATCTGGTGGTGAAAAATGAGAAAAGTCTAAACTATGATCAAGCAAGAAACAACAACCCAAATGATGATAAATTATACTCTTATTGTTCATCACCTGTATTTAGTCAGGATTAGGAAAATTTACAAAGTGAAATATCCAAATTGACAAGAAGCATTTAAGACAAGCTAACTACTCATTCTCCCTGCAATGCTTCAGGAGAGCTGAACACGTGGTCTGTTACAGCAGCTCTCTTAACTTTGCCCCTCCCTTCCTGTTTACTTATTTGACTCTATGGTGTAACTACAGTAAATATTAGAAAAGTGACATTAGCAGCTAAAAACTAATTTCACAAAAAAGTAGAACCAGCCTATGACCATGTGCCCCATATTTGAGACTGTCAAGCTGCAACAATTATAACCCTGTGCTTTTGAGAGAGGAGAGAACCCCCTGAATTCCCGTAAGTTCTTATCATATAACTGAGACCATATAACTGTCCTAAATAGACATTTTTATTTATGCTGTTCCTAAACTCAAACGTGAAGCCAGAATACACAATTAAGCAGTTATGCCCACGATACACTGCATGTACATACACAATTCACCCTACTGGTTTTCCTCCCACCAGGGCTTGCTGCAGCATGCTCTAATTGTATATTTGCTAAAAAGCACAATTTGTCAGACTTCTCACTCAAGAAAGCTTTAAATAGTAACGAGATGACCTAAACAGGAACCTAGCAAGTGTCTCTTTAGGAAAAGGCTGATAACATCTATAAATACTCCATGTTACATTGCTACATTTAAATAACCCTTGAAGACAGATCCAAGTTCCAAGTTCTAGACCCAAACTGAAGGAGATGCAGCCAACATCACGACAGTTTAAAGCTAGTATGGAGTTGCATTCCCACCACACCATAAACCAAACCCACTCTCAAACCCTTTAATCTTAAAAATCTTTTGAATCAAAAACATGGACCTGCATTTTCTGAGAGTCTGACAAGGTAATTCTGTTGATGTGCTGTGGAGATCAATCCATTATTCATTTTGAAGGTCTAGAAAAAGACATTTTTCAACTTGGCTCTGAAGGATTTGAAAATGTGAGTAAGTTTGGAAGTCTTGCTTCAGCTGAATGAAAAAAATATTTACAAAATGTCTCTTATTGCATTGCAACAAACTGCCCTGTAGATTAATGATGTAAAATGTCCTTTATGCTGCTGGGTGGGCAAAGCTGCTGCACACCAGCATCTGCCATGAAAGAGAGCTGGCTGACAAAAACTACTCAAAACATACTCCCATATGCTGAGAACCTCTGGAATAATACATTATTTTGCAAGAGTTTTCTATTAATTTTGAGAGGGCTTTTTAAAAAAGCTTCTGAATATTCTCTTGTGCTATATTATTTTTAAAAATGTAGTTTTCCCTGAGAAGACTAAATGAAACAGCATGTTAAAATAAGATTTCTGGAGCAGGAACCTTGACTTCATGATAGAGTAACTCATGGATCTTATGTTAAACTTAATGCTAGACCTAAATTTCAAAAATGTCTAGAAAAATCTGGTCAACTAGTCCCTCTGTTTGTTTTTCCTCCAAGTATTAAGTAAAAGCATTATTTAGTAAATGCCTTTTAAAGCATCAGTAACATGGCCAGCTGAGGTGTGATCTCCCACTAAAATTATTTAACACATTAATTTTTTCAGAGAATGTTTTAGGCCAGTCAGAAGGATTGTCTTATGATTAAGCACAGGACAGAGTCAGGAGACCTGGTTCTATTCTCATCACTGCCACAAACTTCCTGTATGACTCTGGACAGCTAATGGCCTTTATCTATAAATGAGGATAACACTTCCTCTGTAAATGAGGATAACACTTCCTTAGACTCAGCATCTCTCAGATAAGTTAATTCAGTTGTGAAGCATAATAGCATCGCTGGAATGAAGTATCACTGCTGAAATGAGTAATACTTCTGAAATGCAGCCATTTGGTTACACCCAAATGATAAAAATCAAAACGTATTTTAGACAGCATCTTTCATTATGTCCTTGTTAGAGCATGAATTCAAAGCCCTGGGGAAACACAAGCTGTGGAACATGCCAGTCAGAAAGGTTACTTCATTCACTCTAGACTCTTCCATACCTGTCTTCCATTTGAAGCTGATTCATACTCTGCAAAAGGTTTCCTGCAAGCCATTTTAGTCAACCAATTCAATGAGTTTTACAGATATTCCAACAATTGTATGTTAACAGTTCTACAGCTGATAAAGTACTGTAATATAAGTTTAAGGAGATAAACATGCATTAAAACTTTAAATCATCATTTTAGCCCACTGGGTCAATGCTATAGAAAATAATTGCTCTCTGGAATCTATAGGGTATTAAATCTCAGTCTTTACCCCAATGAGTGTCACAGCTCACCTTTAGGAACATTAACATTAATGCCAAAACCAAAACAATTGTTCAGGCCAGCTGCCTGACAAGGTTCAACACTGAGAAACTACCTGATATCCCACAGTCCCCAAGGTGAGGAGCTACACAAAGAGGCAGAATTCAGCCACTCAGCAAACAGGACAAAAGGACACTGAAGGAGATGGTGCTTTATGTATTGGAAGATCCAAGAAACCACCAGGCTGAAAGCACAGCTTAATTATCCTTCACTTCTGATGTTCTGTGCCAGAAGAATATTAGTCGATGACCAAAACCACAGAATCAGTTCAGAGGAAAACTTCATCCATTCTTGAGACATGAAAGGAGGTTCAAGGGCAACACAGAAATGTAGAAGTCCTAGATGCAATTAATCAGGCCTTACCTAGGAACAGACCAAAACAAAGGAACTTTGCATTTCACCAAGAGCCAGGAAAATTGTCAGAGTAGGGTTGCAGCATCAAAAAAAGTGCTGCTTTTCATTACTTGGTGGTAACCTGTCTCCTGCAGATTCAGCCACTGCCACGATTGTACAGAATTTGGAGAGTTCACTTTCAATTCAACAGTTACAGCTACTAAAGCTCCCTGATCAACAATTCACACTACGCAAATATAGGATCAATACTTTGCTTAAAATCCAGACTTTGTGGGTTAGATGCATTTTAATGTTTAACACAGCAAGGCTAAGTTTCCTTGGCTTAAGAAAAACACAATGCTTGTTGTCTACTGAAAGAAGTAGCCTAATTTCCTAATTAAGAAAGTTCTACTACTAGCACATTTTGGCCTACTTGTCTCAACTTTCCTTTGAAGAGGGAAAAAGTTAACTGTAACCTAATTGTAACAAGCTCAGGAGAAATATTTTAAGTCAGTTATATAATTGTGGTGGATGGATATTTATTTCACCAAAACATTTCAGTGACAGGTTAACTCTGTACTAGCAAACACACACATATATGATTGCTATGTCACAAAAAGATAAACTATTTAACACTATAATGCTAGCATGAATATATAAAAAGTCATCACTAGTATAAAAACTTTAAAAAACAGAATGCAACTCTCATTTAAAAGGAAAAAATAAATCTTTGATTCCATAACACTGTCAAGTTAAGTCTGGAGATGAACTCTCGGACCACTTCTGCCTTCAAAATTGAGTATGACACTGATTAGAGCATTGGCGATGTATTTAAGAATCATTTTTTAAACATAACAGGTATAAATCTGGTGGCTGCTGCTGGTCTCCCCATTTTCTAGTTCCTTATCCTGTTTCATTCCATTTTACAAGTGAACATGGAATTTGTTGTTCAGGTCCTGGTTAGAGCTTGTCAGTTTGAAACAAGGCTTCATTAGCATATTACTGCTAACAGACTGCCTATAGAACTACTACAAGTTATTAAATGCTGAGAAACTTTCAGGTAGATTTTGCAGCTCTGTATCACAGCAGCAGTGCCAAAGAACCTCTGCTCTTATAAAATTTATCAGCTTCCTAAAGTGCTATTCTGTATGAGCTCTGAACACAGGACTGCCCTCCTGGTTTTCCCATAGTAATTAGCAGGACTGAAGAATGGCAATGCATAATCCTGAGGTGTGGAGTTCTAGTCCCAATAAGCACAGGACACTGGATGCCTGTCCTTCATACTCCTCTGCAGCACCAGAAAGGAAGGAAATAGCTTCTTGGCTAAAAGTACACAAGTAAAGAAACAGATCTGGGTCGTTGGCTTATTGAGCTTTTAGGTTAAGGGGTTGGGTTTGGGGTTTATTATTTTTATTTTGTGGTTTGGTTGTTTAGTGGTTTGGGGTTTTTTATGCAGTATCCATAAAATGCTACCCATATTAGTAATGAAGTTAGTTGTAGTGAGAAACTACAGACTTCAATAATTTCATTAAAAACATTAAATCTGAACTGCCAAAGTAACTCAGCTGACAAGAGCATATGTAAATCTTAAAAATACATGTGATTTATTGTAGGCTTTACTAATTGTTCCCTGGTGCAGGGAGATGCACAAAATTACATGTACCACCAGCTGTAGGCTTTGAGATAGTATCTATACTTAAAGCTACCATTTTAGCCTAGAAACAGATTATAATTTAATTTTTTATTTTAGAGAGTAAAAGTGGAGTATATAACACAGTAGGATCAAGTCAACACTTATGCATTAGTAACTTCAGTAATCCCAGTATTGTTACCCAGAGAGGCTGTGAACTCCCCATCCCTGGAAGTGCTCAAGGCCAGGTTGGATGTGGCTTGGAGAGCCTGGTCTAGTGGAAGGTGTCCCTCATGGCAGGGGGGTGGAACGAGATGAGCTTTAAGGTCCCTTCCAAGCCAAACCACTCTGTGATTCCATACAATACTAAATAAACTCAGCCCAGCAAAAATAAATGCCCCATTATCTGGTATCCTACAGAAATAACATTGTAGCTACTCTTAAATTGTCACACTTTCAAAAGTTGAACCCTCCATCTTTATCCAACCAGATTTTGTTTCAGATTTTCTGTGAAACAGTCACTTGGTTTATATTTTTCATGTAAGAAATTAAAAAAAGATACCTTGCTTATAAAATAAACTTCTCTGTAACAGGCTACAAATTTTTACCTTTACTTACAGAAAAATTCTGTCAGCTTATGTAACCAGTAGTGTACAATAGAAACAGTGGACTTGTAAGCAGGGAGCTTGTCCCATTTTCAAGCTGAACCAAGAAGAATGACATCCCTCCACTTAAAAGGAAGTCAAGCAGATTACTATGCAATAGCTTTATTTACTCCAGATGGTATTCTCTTCCTTTTAAGTACTGTCTGTGTGCTGACCACACAAGGCTAGAGCCAGCAAACAGATATTTTGCTTTCATAATGCTTTATCA
Organism: Entomyzon cyanotis; assembly: GCA_024500445.1. Classification (NCBI taxonomy): domain Eukaryota; kingdom Metazoa; phylum Chordata; class Aves; order Passeriformes; family Meliphagidae; genus Entomyzon; species Entomyzon cyanotis. The sequence goes on from JAKEPQ010000852.1 coordinate 8,764,557, forward strand.
GTTTAAATGAGATGCACAATCAGCAACCATGCAATTACACTCACAAGGTGTTCTACCTGTACAAGCTGAACTGCTATTTAGAGTACACCGATACTAAGGTGGAGAACTGTCAAATATTATTTTTATGAAAGAACACCATTAACTTTCTTCCCCAAAACAGTCCCATAACCTGTTTTTTGTCTAACACTACTTTCAATGGTCCTACAAAACAGAAGTTTCCAATGGTTCAATTTATTTAGTGATGTGTAGAGCCCTCACAAGGCTGGGATTAAATACTTTATCAGGGTCCTGCAGGTGTTTGGCAACCTAAAAGAAAATCATGAAAAGAAGCGGAATAATTTTTTCTTCAAGAATAGCCCATATGACAAAAAAATATTGCTATAATGAAGTTGCTAAAGCTCCCTATGCATGGATAGATATGGAGAAGCTGTAATCACTGATTTCACTGAAAATGTAGAGCAGTTCCCAGAAATCTGCTTCTGAAGCCTCTTGAGAAGCCACAGTGTGGATGAGGTGCACTTGCAAAGAAAACAGACTGCATGGGAAGACAAAATATGCCAGCATTGAGAGACACAAAAGCATGAGGCAGTAAGTGATTAGAGGAAGAGAAGAATCTCCCAAACATAACTTCAGTAATTTGAATGTTCAAACCAAGTCAAACCTATTTGTTGGCCAGAGAATTAATGCTACTGGTATCCTAGAGTAGCTAAACTGATGGGTTAACTAGGTCACTTAAAGGGCAAGTCAGAACAGTCTATTTGTAAGGGCCAACCTTCCAAGTGGTTCTGCTACCCTGCAGCAATGCAAGTTCCCTGAAGTAATTCCATGACACATTGATAACATAACAAAATCAATCGCTTGCCTTGCTTTGCTTTCAGAAGCATGAGTAGTTTTGGCAGGAATCTTCTGTATAGTGCAGTTGGCAGTGAATTTACACTTTGTTCTATGATAATTTTCACACACTGTTCACGAATAACAAGCTGCTAGATTTCACAAGACAAAGAAATTCCAGTGATATATATTTAACTTTTAATCCCGTAAGAGTAACCACCTGTAGAACTCATACAAACACGTGAGTAAAACAATTAGGGTGAGCACTATGAATACTGGGAAGTCACAAATATAACCTTCCAAATTTCAGTCAAAAGTATCAGCCACAGGTAAGAGCTTTAACTTGCAAAGTAACTGGGCAAAAACAACAGGAAAAGTTCAAAAGTATTTTTAAAACCACGATTATTTTACTTGCTAAAATGTTGTTGCTTTCTGTGCTTGTTTGCTTGCATTTGTTCATTGAAGTATTGCAGCACATTCAAATTTCGCTTTTTCCAGGTGAGACATTTTTGAATTACAGGTTAACTAGCCTTCAGTATCATCGAAATGTAAAAGTAACAATCTTAAGTCTTCTGAATATAGCTTTGAAAAACTTCTTCCAATCAATCATTTATTCCAGTTAAAAGCAGAACTATAATATGAATTCTTTACTATTTCCAAAATAACACTGTAAAGTTTTACAAGTTATCTCTACAAAAATAAAATAAAAAATGCATTGGCAAGCACAGGAACTTTCAGCACTTTAGAGGTTACACCACACTCCTTCAGCTAACCTCTTCACCTCCAGTTTAGGTCTTAAGGTTTCCCAAATTCCACTCTTTCCCAAAGTTAAAGGGACTAGAGCATTTGTGATATATTCTGCCCAGATTTCAGCTCTCAGCACAAGATCTTCAAGTACATCTCACAGCTGAGAATCAGAAACACTACATGTATCAGCCAGCAATCCTTACCTTTCTCTGGAGGATGCTACTGTCAGTTCTTAGGCTGGAACACTGCAATGATCAATGAAACATCTCTTTCCTTCCCCAAGATTAGGTGCAGAAGCAAAACCATCCTTTCATTAGCACTATTACACAGCAGCATGTGTATGCTCTGCTACCCTTGTAACGTTTGCACAGCTGAACAAGCCAGATGGGAGGAAAAACACAGGTCCTAAAGTTATTTACTAGGTCACTTTTCTCAAAGGAAGTGGTATAGATGAAGCAATTTTTGTGGATGTTTCTTCAGAATGCAACCTAACTTCTCAGTCCCTTAACATAAATAAGCAGACTCCATATGAAACCATCCACACCAACTTCACCATAACAATTTTTAGTTTCTTCTTTTACAAGGCAATTGAAAATTCCATAACTGGAGGAGAAAACTTACCTCTAATGCCAGCGCAGTCTTGTCATAAGCACAGGGTACTCTCTTTTGGATAGCTTTGGCATAGACTGGTCCATTCTGTGTGGATGGCAGAGGATTGATCACTGCTCCAGGTGTACTGGATACTGAGGGAAGGGGACTTGCGGTTTGAGGCTGAGCATAAGCATGGGCAGGCTCTGGAATACCGTAACTGTTGGAATTCCTGTTTCCATGCTTCCCAAGAGAAGATCTCACTAGCTTTTCTACATAAGGAACAGGAATCATCCCAATCCGACCATCCTTGTTTCTGGCACTCCACCACTGTTCTTCTGGCTTCTCTACAATTACCAGTATCTCGCCCTTTTTAAATGGAAGATCTTCGGCATCGTTGCCAGGAAAGTCATAGAGAGTCCGAACATACTCCACATTTTCTTCTGCAGTGGACATAGCAGGGGCAGATCCAGATCCCATTGGTGGACTTGGATACCTGAAGATTTAGTAAAAGCAATAGCTATTGGTTTGCATTTCCAGTAACAAAGTTACTGATTGACAGTATCATGTTTACAGCAGGAACATCAATTAGAGGAGAATTACTTATTCCGATTTGTAACGAAAGTATTGGCTTGGAAGCACTGTGAGGCATTTCATGAGTAACTCACACCCCCAAATAATTACTTAAATACCCAAATTACCTTCCCCAGAAACCCAAAATAATCTATCATGGGATGGAGAAAACCGGGAGAAATAATGCAAAATCTTCATCCACCTGTTCTGGACTGCTGTGTAGATCTAGGAGTCAAATTAATTCTATAGCTTAAGTTATGAGAGTAATGGTACAGAAAACCCAATTAAGACTATTTGGGTGACTGGGATGAAGGGCAATACATAAAAATATAGCTGTGAATCTCTCCAAGAGCCCTTCTGCCTCACCACCTCCAAAGTCACCCAAATAATTTTATTTTGTTTTTAACTACAGCATCCACTTCTAAAGAATCCAGTAAATAAATGGTAGACTTGAGCCACCATAGAAGAAAAAGGGAACAAAAATAAGATGGTATGACATTTCCATAAAGACAGTATGAAATACTTTTATCTACTGATAAGGGACTAAGAAAAAAAAAAAGAAAAAAGCTATCCTTCTAGAAATATTTCTTTGCCTATTAACCATAATATTATCTTTGATTTATTTACATAATTGTTTATTACTGTGTCCATCATATGCCAAATACAGTCACTTTGTGATAATATATGATTGTCCATCAAATGAGAATGTTTTCACTGCAATCTATTTTCATCATAGATGTTATACATTTTATTCAAAGCAGCTGTCAAAAAACCTTAATGCATATAGGTCACAGCAGATAATAAGTATCTAAGCTATGACAGCAAGAATGCCTGTCATTAGCCTACTTCAATTCTCTTTTGCAACTTGCAAAATACGACGGAAGTCAAATCCCTGAGATTTTTGCAAGGTATGCCAGAAGCCCTGAGCAGAAAGATATTCCATCTTTCAGACACCCTCTGCAGCCAGAGGGAACCCTTCAGGGAGCAACTGCTCTGCATTAGCAAGAGCTCAGGAACATCTGCAAGGATGGTCAGAGCTCACTACTAGAGACACAAAACAAAGTTTAAAATGGTCCATTTACAACTGTTTTAAAAGTTTAAAATGACATCTCCAAGATTTATAAGCACTGTAAGGCTCTATACCAGAAACCTTTCAGACTGTATTTTATGAAATTAAAAGAATGAACAGCTTTCAAAAGCATGAGCATCTGAGAGCAATGTTCCCACAAAAATGCCAGAGAAATAAAAATTAGCATAACAGTTCTGAAGCACATACCTGGCTACCCCTCTTCTAAATCTAGTCCATTAACTAAAAATAAAAAACCAAAAATCTAGAAATGCTACCTGTCATCCTCCCTCTTGCAGCAGGTAGTCTCCTTTGAACACAATTTCAAACCATCAGCCATGTCATTGATTTTTCTGAGAGTTTTAACAAAAATCACACTAAGAAAAACCACCTAGTTGATCCCATTTGTAGCTCTATAAAAATGCCTGTCAATTCACAGCAGGTTAGGTGCCATCTGTCTCTGTGCTGAGAGAACAATATGCAACCAAAATCTTGACAATAAGGTGGTATTAAAATGTTCATAGAGCATTTCACACAGGAATCCTAACAAACACCAAGTGAGCAAGTGGAATCAGCTCTAAGTTCTCAAGTGTTTTGAGAAAGCAAAGTCAATCATGGCCATAAATGATTAAGAGCAAGTTTTTGCATCCATAAACATACAGGAGTACCCAGGCTGGAGAACAGAGTAGCATGAAGATGGCTTCAGCATAAGACATTTTTCTTCCCAACTCTCCACAAGTTTAAGTATGCACATTACACTGGGCAGCTCCATTTAAGCATTCCTGCAATGGTGAAAGTGATTTTTTTTTCACCTACCCATCTCTCTAGCCACAATCACTAACCAAAAGGCTTGCCAGCACTTGGAGACTTCCTGAAGCTTGTGCTTTCTGTCACACCCTGCCCATCACTTGACAGCTTTTCAGAAAAACTTTTGAACACTTGAGTTTTTCAACTTGACAAGCTATTGTGTCAACCTCTGACAAGTGACTGACTGTCATTAGGTACTGGTCTATGCCAAGGTTCAATTGTGGTAACAAACCTCAAACTTACTCTCCCCTCCTAAGAACTTGCTAATCTGAAAAACATAGTAAGGTGTCAAAATGCAGAATTCAGAAGTGAACCAATTTGAATTTCTTTTTTTTTTATATATCTCTACTTTTTACTTATTTAATTTCATTCTATCCAGGAAGCCCTAGAGCTTTGAAATAAGATACTGAGAAATGCGTTATTAATTAAAAGTAAGGAATATGTTCTAGGGTTCTTGATAAGCAGTTTACTGATGCATGTTGCAGGTATGTCCCATGCTGGGACCAGGACAAAGAAGCAGCTCATAGCCAAGTCACATTTTCCCATCCTCCTAGAACAGCACTTCTCAGTGAAATGTATGGTACATGCAGATAGATGAACAGTGCTATAACCAAACTGTTAGAAATAAATGTTTTACATTTTTTTTTGCATGGAAATGCCACTCTAGAAGTTTGGGAAATGCTGTCCTAGAACGTATTAATGCTGACTTAACAGGGCAAAGCAGTCTAATCACATAAAAGCCAGTTCTATTGTAATCAGTGTGGGTGCAGGGGTAGACAGAAAATTAAGCTCAGAAGCTGAACTTCAATCACTGAGAAGACTGGTGAACCAGCTTCTCAACCATCCTTGGAACAGAGAGACAATACTAGAAGAAAAGGGTAACACAAAAATGGGTGACGTGCTTTGGTACGACCACACCGTCTTTCGAGGCAACTGTAGCCCATCATAGAGGTACATGGTACCTTTACACACAGCGTCAGCACAGGGACCGTGGATTATGTGGATGATTTGACTGGAAGAGAAACATTCTGTCAGCGAGATCCAGAGCATTAAGAAGGCACAGTGTTAGAAACTAATGTTTCCTTAGTAGCACCTACACCCCAGCATCTACACCAATGCCAGGCTCCCGGAGCTGCTCCGCTGGACTACGACACCCTCACAGGTCTCGCCTCTTTGCGCCACCCGGAGCAAAGGTGGCGGTGGGTGTGGCGGGGCGGGAGGCACTCACCTGGGCGCGGGCTCGATGAGGGTGGTGGTGTCCAGGTAGTGGATCTTGTAGAACTCCAGCAGGGCGGGCAGGTGCTCGAACTCCTGGTCGCCGATCTTAAAGCGGCGGTTGGGCAGGGAGTTGATGATGTAGTGGGAAACGCGGGAGTTCTCGGACACCGAGAGGACGTAGTCCCCCGGGCAGGTGGACGAGTCCCGCACCAGGAACATGCCGTGCCGCTGCCCTTGCAGCCGCGTCTGAGCCTCCGCCCGGGACACCGGGCCCACGTACCAGCTGGAGCGGTCCGACGAATCGAAACGAGCGGCGGAGGACATGGCTCCGGGCGGGGAAGGGGAAGGGAGGGGAGGAAGGAAGGTGAGGAGCCCGAAGGCCCAGGCGGAGGAAGAGACCCGGAGAAGGCCTGGGCAGAGAGGCCTGGGAGGCGGAGCGGGCTGGGGGCGAGGGGGAAGCGGCTCGTGCCCAGTCCAGGAGAAAGGAAACTCAGGGAAAGGGGGATAAGGGAGAAGGAAGCTCCGTGCCGCTGGAGGCGGAGGGCCGAGGAGCGGCTCGGTGGGGCTGGCCAGACGCGGCGCGCAGGGCCCCCGAGTCTCCCTCAGCGGCGGGGTGTGCAGGGCATCCTTCCCGCCTCTCTCAGGCCTGCGGCGGGCCCGGCTAGGCGGGTGACGAAGAGCGGCGGCGGCTGACAGGGACAGGCGGCCCGAGAAGGCTGCGAGCGGAGCCGGCTTGGGGCGGGACGGGGGAGGCAGAAGCGCCGGGCGCCGCGTCCTCCCGCGGGTTCCTCCCCTGGCTAACAGAACACCAAAATGGCGGCTGCGCCGGGCCGCGCGAACGCTCCGAGACACCGCCCCGCGCACGCGCCATGGCGGCAGCGCGGAGCCGCGCCCGCCTCAGGGGCCGGGCGGAGGCCGGCGGCGGGGTTGGGCCGGGCCCGGGGTTCGTGTCCCGGTGTGCCGTTCTGTCCTCGAGGGGCGAGGGAGACCTTTTCTTTCTGACTCTCCTTTCTCCGCGAGTCACTCAAGCCGTCCCGGCTCAGCCCAAGTCGGTGCGGTGAGCGAGGCGGGGGTGAGTGACCCCGCGGCTGCCGCATCCCCTCACAGGCAGAGCTCCCGCGCTGCTGCAGGCGCGCTTTGACGCGGGTCCCCCCAAAAACTGCCCAGCCCTTGGCCTTAAGGTGTCTGAGGGGAACCCTCCATCTTCTCTCCGTCCTTCTCAGCACGTCCTCCTTCCTCGGTGCCTCTCAGGCCCAGGCTTTCCCCCGGGGCTGCCTCGGGCCGCTCTTGCTGTTTGTGGATCCGAGGGGTGACAGCACCCAGACCCCAGGCGGTTTGCAGACAGACACCACCTCCCCTGAGGTTTTGCTCTTTTTTACTAGTGAATTAATTTTCTTTTAAGGAACAAAACGGCCCGCTGTGATAACCATCTCTGATCTCGAGATAACTTCCTCCGTGCTCCGAGGGGCCGTTTCCTGCCTCTCCGCAGCCCTGTTCCCAGATAACGCGGTCACAGCCCGTCTGGCTCAGGCGGGAGGGAAGATGGTGCCACAGCCGCTGAAGAGGAAGGAAACCCCGGAAAGGACTCAGCAGGGCTCGGGGCAGCGCTTGGCACATGGTGCGGATGAGCTGTTTGAATTTGAGAGGGAGGTTGGCGCCGGGAGCGCAGACAGGCACCGCGGGCTGACTCACGTCCCCCCGGCCGGCGGTGGCACTCGGCCTGTCCCTCTGTGGTGGCAAGGGCGTGACAAAGTAACTGCACTGGCTCCTGGATGTGCTAGAAACCTCTGCAAAAGGTGTGATTTTAGCTCAGCCTTGTGACTTTAATTAGTGCTTTTGATTTTGGTTTTCCTTTTGCTTCAGGGCTGGCAACGTGAAATGAAGCAGCACTTGAAAGAAAAAAAAAAAGCCAGTTCAAATGGAGAAATAGATTTAAGATGTCTATCTTGAAGTGCCTAACTGGATTGTTGTGCAGTCTTATTCCAGCCTTGCCTTCTTTCTTTCATGCTCTGCCTTTCCCAAAAGCTCAGTCATTACATAGTCATTTTTCTCCTCTTTGTTCCTTTTCCTACGTTGGCAAACAGTGCCAACTGAGGTGTCTGGATTTGAACATATGGGCTGTGTCTCTGCAGACATTTAGCAGAGCTCAAATCATCTAAAATGGAAGACTCCTCCAGTGTCACGTTTTAGACAAAACCATCTAGGAAAAGTCATTAAGACAAAAGGATCTTAAAGCAGCCCCCGAATCCATGTACAGGTATCATTTTACTAGCCCCCGACGAACAGCGATCTCCTGGGTGGAAAACAACAGCTGTTAGTCATGTACAGCAACATTGGCAAAACAGTGACCTAGAGATTAATAATTACATCTGAAAAGTCACATCTATGCAAAAAAATTTCATCCATCACTAGGAAATCTTACTTAGTAGCTGTGCCTTTGATCCATTCCTACTGGTTTAAGTGCTTGTATCTGCCAGTAAGAGTCAGTTTTAAACACATGTAGACAGACTACAATAGATTATGAAGATTATTATGTTTTCTTGTATCATTTGAAAAGATCTGGATTGTTTTCCATTTGACTATGGCCAAAATACAGATTAAAAGATAGCACTTGGACTTGCAATAATATGATAAATAACATTTAAAAATAATTACAAAAGCTGTAAGTTAGCAGCAGATTTAGTAACACGTAATAGATAAAAAGGAAATAAAAATTCCTGCTGCTTCATTTGGTTGAACTACGATTTTTGTTAAAATAAAATATACATAGTGATTTTGCCTTCATTTTGTATGGATAATACTAGAATCGCAAAGGAGTTTGAACATGTCAGAAATAATTAGTATTAATTATAAACCAGTTTTTGTGCAGTACTGCATGGGCTGGACTGCTGCTGGAGAACCAGCACACCCATCTTCCGATCCAGAGAAGATTCTAGGGCATGGAGAGGTTTTCAGTTTGGAAGGAACTGCCATATTAGATGTTCTGAACTTGTGGGCTGTGTGCATCCTTCAAGTAATTCCCTCCTCAGTTTCAGTAGCTGTGGTTAAATTAAACCAGATCTTTTAGGTAAAAGATCCTACATTCTATTCCATATGAGGAAAAGGTGATTTGTTCAAGATCATTGATGTTACCTGGTAAGACTAGGCCTCAGCTTCATAGACACAGACAATCATCTCAGGTGTATTACATCCCTAGAAATGCATTTGGTTTACGAAGAATGGATGAATGTCTGGTACCACTTTACCTTTTTATTACTTATAAATACCTTTATGCACTTTGACCTTACCTGTTTGGAGCTTCAGCCCTCAGAGCATGGCCAGGTAGTTGTAACGCAGTGGAGGAGGTGGGGAGCTCAAAAGTGCATCAGCTGCTGATGGAATAAAAACTCAGTTGGCAGAATATTCCCTTGAGAAGGCCCTGTACCTCTTCCCCTGTGCCCAGCTGCTCCATCTTCCTTTCACCAGAAGCTTCTGATCCCATCAGTTGGGCTGAATGCCAAATAAATTGTACATGTGGCTGATCCCTAAGTAAGGAGAAGTAAATTTCTGTCAGGGGTACAGAATAAGAATCCTTATTTTGTTTCAAATCAAGTACTGGGTATGCTTCCAATGCAAAATTAATGACCCTAATTTAAACCATGAGGAAAATGGGAAAGGATATGTTGGATTTGGAAGTAGACAGCTGGAGAAGAAATACAGTAGTGAAAGCAGTTATGAAACAAATCTGAAGCAATCACAATCACTTCTGCAAATGTGGAAGCCTGAAATACTTCAGGATACAAGTCCACTAATTACAAATCTGGCAAATATGCCTGTACAGCTTTACCTCTGTCCCGGCAGGAAATAGGAAAATAGATCATCAAGAAACCTAATTACTATTCTTCTGGACTTCCTAATGTATCAGCAGTTTAAGTGTTGGTATTTTGATCACTCAGTTCTGGAAGAGCTGTTTGATTGTTCTCTCACAGACCAGAAATAACTTAAAGCTTTCTTAGTTCATTGTCCATCTGTCTACAATGTCTTGTGTTATACTGCCTCGGAGGGCTTACTGTTAAAAAAAAAAAAAAAAAAAAGCTTTTTACTGTCAGATGCAAGATTGACATATTTAGGACACCAGAGAATTTATAAATTTAAAAATACAGAATCAGCCAAAAATCCCTAAGAGTATATAGTTTTTTTGAGGTAACAGAAAGTTTAAGTGGGCTCTTGAAAATTCAGTTCCTGAAGCATCATTCTTGATAGGAAAGCCAATCAATAATAATTACAGTTCTGTGTATCAACCTGTAATCTCTCCTGCAATTTGTCCATGTAGGTAATTGCAGTAAACAAGAACTGCTTTACGTCTGCTGAGTAAGAGAAAATTGACAATTTTAAAGCAAAGCAATTTTATTATTGTTTAGCCTAAGTGTTAGTTTGAAAAAAACGACATGCTGGCCTAAAATGAGTTACTGCTAAAAAAATTATTAGGATGGTTTGAGCTAAACTCCATGTTTTTTTATCTAAATGAAGTACATGCAAGTCAGATAGTGCATACTTTCAACAGTCACATTGTGCTCAGATATAAAGAAATTTTGGGGCTGAAAGCAACAGAAGTTTTATTTTTATCAAATATTACCTGCCCTTAGGTTTAGTTCATGTAACTTAGGGTTATTATACCACTAAGTAAAAAAAAAAAAGAGAAAAAATAATGTAGTGCTAAGGTAGATGATCGTCTCCTTTAAGTAATTTCCTTGCAACTGCATTCTAAGCCTTATATTAATTTGTTTTGCGCAGCATCCCACTGCAACATTTAGTGAATAATGCAATCACAAAATTGCATATGCTTATAAATGGAATAATGGATGAACTCTCTGAAAATCAGTATTCAAACACAAAAGGAGTGACAGGGTAGATGCTAGAAAAAAAACTCTCAAGTTTTTTCTCAAGATGTTGCTTTGGCTTATTAATTACTCATGAATGCCTTCTATTCTCCTATGTAATCTAAGAATTAGCCTCTCAGGTTGGTTATTTGTAACAGTGAGTAATACCCTCTAGTGGTACACATAGGAAGAGGAGCCAAACAAAAATGATTATTTCTTTTCTCATTGTGAGAGACTAAATAACATAAATAACCCTATATCTTTCTATAACATAGGGCATCACTGGTCTATCTAGAAATGCTGGTTAAAATGGAAAATGCACTGCACTGAGATGTCTGGGGTTAGTTAGAAATAGCTGGGTCTTGAATCACTGCAACACCTGCAGTCTGGAAGGAGTGATTCTAGTGATACTCAGGTCAGAGAGCTATGTCCTTACATCGGAGGGCTACATTTAACTCCTACAAATTAAAAGTAACTCTGTAGGCAGAACAGGAAGATTTAGCAGTCTCTAATATTGCAGTGTAATAAAATCTGTATTTCTAGACTCAGTCCAGAGTTATCAAAAAAAAATCTTCTGAAAAAGCTCATAATCAGGGTTTCTTGCAGTTACCAGGTCTTTTGTTTTATTTACCAATTGGCAAAGGTTCAGAGATGGAGGTGAAATTTGATAGTGCTGGAGAATAAAATCAAACAAATGCCCCTCTTACCAAGAAAAGGCTGTTGAACTTCTTATTTAAAGAAATGTGCAAATACTCTTGAATCTTTTTCCAGAAGCCCAGTCTACTAAAGTAGAGTCATCTAGGTCTGTTTTGAAAGCATCTTTATTTCAATAAACAGAATATCCCCAGGTAGGGGGAATGTCCAGGAACTTACTCCATTTCTCTGAAGTAGCACATCAATGTGCATTATTTGTCACGATGTGGTGCCACTTGACTAGTCCTATGTCATTCTGATTGTCACTCTGGTTTTGCCTTTTTACAACCCCATTATTGCTGTAAGATTTAAAAGCTTTTGGTAGTTTGTCAAGGTTTACTGGTGGCACTGATTACTGCCAACCCCTCCAAGAGGAAGGATCTCAGACTGTTCAGTATCACACTGGTTCAGACTTTAAATCAGCTTCTAAGCTAATGTTAAGCAAGATGGTAGTCAGGAACCAATTATTTTAAGGCCCCATGAAGGACGGATTTACTATGCCTTATCTTTCTCAGCTGTAGTTCCTGGCATTAGTTCAGCTACTGCAGTCTTGGACCAGTATAATCTTCGATACTTCTTGTTATCTCATTAGTTTTTTCTTTTGCTGTGGCAAACCAGCCTCTGTTATTTTTGTCCTCTTCTAAAGCATATAATAAAAGAATGAAAAAAATGCCCATCTCCCAGGCTGGTGTAACTTTGCCAATACTGCTGTAGGATATAATGAAACTTTCAGCCTCCACATCACTGTTAATAAAACTGAGACAGCAGTTTAAAAAGTTCTGACAAGAATTTATTAATTTATGGTTGAGAACAAATGTGTCTGACAGTGGAACGATGAGATTACCATATTCTGTACAGAGAGTTTTTTCTAGAAATCTTCTTTCCACTGTGTTGACAGAACTTGCAGTATAGAAGTTCAGGAGTGGGTGTCAGTTCACAGACTTTCACCCAGTTACAAGGATGGCTGCATGCCCAGATGAGATGAAGGTTCAGACTTTCTTGCCACTGTTCCTGTTTCTGTATGTTCAATCTTGCTCAAAAACTAATCAAGCTGTCTGACACCTGGCACAGGAGGGAGACACTAGGTGTTACCTTCCTGTATTAAGCTGGCTAGGAAGTTTTATTACCCAAAAGAAAAAAAATCTCAAAAAGCTATTTCAAGCTAAAAGCTGGAAGGAAAGAAGCTAGTCAAGCTGAGCCTTCTGTGCCTTTTTTTTCAGTCCATGCTGAAGGCTGAGAAAAGCCTCCTTCAAAGTAAAAGAACCTCTATACAACCGGGGGAAAATGGCAGTTGTCTGGTTACTTTAAAAATGCTGCTTTCTGGCAGGTGGGCAGGTATTGACTGTAAGTGCATTTTGTGCAGAACGCTTGCAGATGGGTAGATATTGACTGTGAATGGCATTTTGTGTGGAACACTTATTTTTAAAACCTTTAAATACTTTTATGTTTATAAGAAAGACATATAAAATCTCTTAAGTACTTTCCCGAAGCCTTAATTTCCTCATCCACTGGCAAAAAAATAAATATTAAAGTTTTCTAATCTTCACTTGAGTTGTCAAATTCCTCCCAGTCTGACACGCTCATAACTTCCGATGGAAAGTCAAGATGATGCTTCATTCGGTCTGCATGCCATTCTGAGAGCCACTTCTCTGTCTCCATTAAAATAGCCCTAGGCAACGTGAGGACACAGGCAGCCATCCCAGAAATATCATCCTCCAGCTGGGGTCCTTCCTCCCAACAGTCTCTCTCTGCATCATAAATGTGGACATAGTCCATGCGGATTCCTCTGTTGTGGGATCTGCCTCCCAGGACATAAATCCTGTTGTCTAAGACCGCAATGCCTGGCTCTCCATGTCCTGCAGGAAGTGGACATACATTTGTCCACTGATCAGTGCTTGGCTTATAGCAGGCAACCTGTAAAACAAAAAGGAAAGAAGAGAAGCCAAAATTGAACTTGTATTCTAGTGACAGAGCCTGGTCATAAGGTAAACTATTTAGGAAGGAATATAATCAGTCTTTTGACAGTGTGTTGATAATGGAGAGAGCATATGACTATATAGTAGAAGTACAATGCTCAATAGAAAATTGTGCATAGCTGCCATATAGCTTTGAATCACAAGTTCTGACTATTGGAGTGACAGTTGTATGTCATTTCAAAAATGTATATAAAAGTGAAAGAGATGGGGACATGTGCTAATATAAGCCCAGACATAATGCACCTGTTTGCATTAGAGAAAAAATGCTGGAACATACAAATATGACAAATCTGCTAAGCTGCCTCAGTGCCATATGTTGGAGAGTTTTAGATTTCATTGGGTATCTACTTGGCTAACTGCTTTAATTTGTAGGCACCTTCTTATCATTCAGATACACTCTTCAGCTAGATTTAATTCTGCCATCTCCATTGGCTGTATAAAAAGTTACTTTTTGTGTTTTCTTTTCAAGTCCTTAGCAGTTCTAGAAGCTGGAATAAGGTTCAAGAGAATTCACTCCAGACATCCCTTATCAACAGGTACTGTACATTTAATTGTATTATACAACTGCTATCCAACTTATCCTTAACAGCTCTGCCCTGCAACTACACATTGGTAATTCTCCACTTAGGAAAAATGCATGTTAGAAGACAGCATAAAGTAAATTTAACTGATGTGCTACTTACTGGGCATGTGCATGGCAATGAATGTTATCCATCAAAGAAGTTTTAAAATTGATAAGAATTCCAAGTGCTAAAGCTTTAATGCTTTATGGGTAAGACAATGTGTTCAAGACAGACAACTGTAAATAAATCATTGCACATTCTGCAGTTGAGTGGGGGAGAGCTGGTGCAGCAGCCATTGCTGAGCAGACAGTTTTATTTGCATACTTAGTAGGAGCAAGACAGTACATCTAAGTGCCAGCATCCATAAGAAACCAAGAAAAGACACAGGTGTGACATGGTCTCACCTGGTGAACGTCCCTTCTGTAGCCAGAGTCATTGTTGCTTCCCCCAATGACGTAGAGCTTTCCCAGCAGTGCAGCCATCCCATGCCACGCCCGTCTCACTGGGCCATCTGCTAGAACGTCCCAGCGGTCAGTCCTTGGGTCATAACATTGCAGCTCCTTCAAATAATCTTCTCCTCTCCTCCCACAGGTGATGTACATCTTCCCATCCAGCGCTGCTCCTGCATGGGCGTACACCTGGACCGCCACATGAATGGGAAAGCAAGAGGTTGAGGTCTGGATTTATGTATTTCTCCCAGTTTTGAAGTAGGGAATAGACATGAAGGGAGTGACATCCTTCATCCATTATGCAGAGATCAAAATCTGAAAGGATTTTCTTATAGACAGTTCTTCCTAAGATATTATAATTGTGAATTCCTGAATGAAACACACTAGAATTTCTAAAACTTCCAGAACTGCGTTATTCTCCGTCTTTATTGTTCCTTGATTAGAAGATCATTCATACTATAACTTTACTCCCTAATCTACTCAGAAGTCTTTTTATTGGTGATTTTTCTTATACAAGCAGTATTATAAGGAATGCAAATTATTCTACTTAGTAACATTCAATTCAGCCTTTTTATATTTTCAGCACTGACCCACATTTATTATTTGTTTTATTAATAGTTTTAAGGATTAACACACTAAAGGTGCAGGCAAAACCAACGAGAAACAGGAAAAATAAGCATTTAACGGAAAAATGTAATTTACATATGCTATAATTTTATTTTCTTGTTATTCATCTATTCCATATACAGAGTTTACTGTTTTCCATCCGAATATCAACAAATTTGAAGTTACACCTGAGAAAACCATCTAACAAGATTAAATCAGGAATTGGGGAACTGTAGTAGTGTTGTGGCTAATTCACTCCTTACCTCCTTCTTCAGAGGTGTCACATATTCCCAAGTGTTGGTTTTAGGGTCATACCTCTCCACTTCCCTCAGGTCTTCATGATAATCTCGGCCTGCGACGGCATAAATATAGTTGTCCACGACACAAACACTGAGGTCAGCGTGCTCTTGCTGCAGGGATTGGATCTGGAACCATCTGTTGTGTCGTGGGTCATACCTTGTAAAAGAATGGGATCAAAGAAAGTTATTCCTACAGCCACAGAGTCATTGCTGGAATACTAGACAGCTCCACAGATGTGGGTTACTGCACTGTAAATTGAGCAAACTGAGCTCATCTGTAAGTGACAGGAAATTTGGCCTTCTCAGCATTCTATTATTAGCAAAGTTGTTTTATTCTATTTATAGAAGATGTATTTTAGCTGACATAATCATGGTATAAAAGCCTAGGTTTTCCATCATCTTATGCACTGCTGACAGGTTACATATCACAGTCTCTGTTTGCACAAAGCCTTCTACAAGGTAAAACAGTCTAAAAATAGCACAAAGACTGAATCTGGATCTTCAAGAATACAAGAAAGGCATAAATATGTGGTGAGTTCTTTGATTCTTTTCCCTAAATATCTGCTGCTCCAAGTGAATCTCATTATTCACTTTGATGTCAAACTATCTCTCTCATCTAGTAATTTTAGTTACAGAAAAAACTGGTTGAGAATTGAAACTATGCGTGCCATAAAATAAGAGCAACTCAGCTAAGACCTGTAAAAAGGAGCACAATATAAAGGCAAAAGGCTTTATTTCTGCTTTCGCAATGTAATGGGCATGAAGGTCTAAACCTGATCCTTCCTTCTGCTCTTTTCCCTGTCACACAATAATATGAAAGGGCTCTAGAATGCTGCTATTGTGCACACACATTTTTGAAAATCTATTGGTAGTAGCATTTTATTTAAAAACCCTTTTTGGTAGATATATCCCTTTGCATTGGGACAAAAACTGCACATAGAGGACTTTCAGAAAATGCTGGTTTGAGAGAATCCAGACAACCTAGAGTTCTAGGCTCATTACTGCTTCCCACACATTTAATACTTCCTTCCTCCAACAAGGCAGAAAGTAGCAGAAGTAATACTCTTGAATCAGAGTACACTGTCAGGCTTGGCTTTGTCTCATAAGCACTGCTGGGAGCTTCCTGTTACTATGAAGCTCATTTCTTGTGTTTTCTTGCAGTGAGGCTCCTGCTCAGTTCCTAATCTTTTGGCTGGCAAGTGTACTGACTGTCTACTGGCTTACTGACTCAGAAGTGGGCAACAGGGTGGCAATAAAATTAATAGCAGGATTATCCTTATCTTACCTCCAACACCTTGACTCTGCTCGAAAACCACTTACATTGTTGTCTCCACCAATTAAATATACAAAATTATTGAGAACAGCAATCCCTTGGTTGGACATTCTGGGGGCTAGTGCAGCTGTAAAGTGCCTCCACTCTCCCAACAAGGGGTTTAGATACTTGGCTTGATCACTGAGGACAATAGATGGAGTAGAATGCATCCCTCCAAATCCTACTACACACTGGAACTCTGATCTCAGCTGTGTCTGAGCACTCTGAAGCATTGGCTGAAGACATTCATTCTTGTGGTACATTAATGCATCTGCAACTGTGTCTTTTAAAGGACATGGGCTTAATTTGTCATGAAGCCTTTGCAGGATCTGGGGTTCCATCAGAGGAAAACGAACTGTCTCAAGTAGCTTAAGGGGCTCCATCAGGGAGACCTGATCTGTCTCCAGTTCTTCTGGAGAATAATGATAAAAAAGTGCTCCATCATAAACTTCAAATTCATAGTTAACCTCCAAACGATTGCTGCTGAGAAGGGAGTAGACCTTCTGCAGGGGTAGCTGTCGGTACACTTGTGTCCTTGAGAAGGCTGTAAAGTTCTTCAAAATGTAGGAGTCCAGCTGTTCACTCAAATGCCTCAAGTCATAGTGGTCAGCTAGTCTGTACACATCGAGGATGTTCTCTTCGTCTACCCAGGACATGAGGAAATCACAACAGAACTTAATGACTTCTGGAATCTGCAAGAGAGAGAGGTTTTTCATTTGACACCACCTGCCCCACACTTGAGAGACAGGAAACTGAAGCCTGGGATGACTGTAAGGAAATTGTCCACTAAATTCTTTCTCTCCTCACAGTCTAAACACCGTGGTCACTTGTGCCCTATTCACCTTTCTCCAGAGAAACAGAACTCAGTGTGGGTATGGAGATGAATATAATACAGCTCTTCTGTCTGCACTGTACTGCAAGACATGAGTTTGGCTTCAGGTGCTGCAGCAGCAGTGTGTCTTCCAAGACACATGGGACACTGGGCAGCCAGGCTGCCTGCTCTGGGAGCAGTCAGGAAAACGGAAGGCACAGAGAACATGGTGATTACAGTCACTCCGTGTTTGTTCTTTCAGAGTACTATAGATATACTATAGCAAAGATTGTATCTGTAACAAATATATCACTTAAGAGCACAGGAAGCCATTGGAAAAGAAAATGAATATTTAGTATTGTCTTCTGAATACAATTTGCAGTTGTATCTGGCAAGAGGAACTACTGGCAAACAAAGAACTAACTGCTGTCCAGGAGTCCCTCTACTAACAAAGTGGTGCTAAGTGTGTAAAAACCAACCAAAGCAAGCACTCACAAAGATAAAGATTTAGTACCAAAGCCTTGTGCAGCAGTTAGCTACAGGGGAAATTAGAGAAAAAAAATTGTCTTAAAAGCACATGAACCCTGCACTTAATGCAAACCATAGTGGCAGGATTTCCTGTAGTGACGGGGTCAGGAGAGGTCATGTGCCTGTGGACTCACTTGGGGAAGACTTTGAGCAGCACAACCATTTCTGAGTAGCAAACCCTGTTCTTTACCATTGGCCAGAGATATTCTGTTTCAGGGAAGCTTTCATAAGCAGGTCAGTGAAAGTGAATGCTATATAAAATGCTCCTGTAGATGACATTGTAAATGTTTCTAAGTAATGAAACCATTGGCACAAATGACATGTGCAAGTACTCATTCGTTGTTCCTACCCTTCCACAGTTAGTTCCAGTGGATACAGCATCCCAGAAATCCTTATCATACCCATGCTCCTGCACACCCCTTAACCCTCCCTCTAACCAGATATCCATGTTTTCTGTTTCTTTCATCGTTGCTTTTGTTTCTTGTTTCTTTTTTGTCACATCTCCCAGTACCTCACCTGAAGCTGACAGGCTGCTGCTAAGGTTTCTTGTACACTGTTCACACTGAGTTCCAGCTCAGAAGTGTAAATGAAGTTTAAGATTTTACACATTGCATTGTAGGAGATGCCATGAATATGAACTTCTTCTTGTTCCATCTCTCTCAATCCTCCTGCAAACATTCCTCTGCAAAACAGACAATGGCATATGCTATGGCAGATTTGCATTGAAGCTATTTTCAGTTTGATAATCTTATGTTGTCCTGGGAACATAAAAAATATTCATAAAGATAAAAACCTAGCTAGACATTTTTAAGTGATAACTTCTTCTCTAAGTTAAGAGTACAGGCCTTTAGGATCTAAGAAAACTTCATTGTGCAGGAAAACAGTAGGGGCAACCTAGAAGGTACAGTTCACAGGTGAAGGACTTAAATACAGACCCAATATATATGGATAGTCAGTGGTCAAAGGCAGATACTCTGGGTGTGGAGGAAAACACAGAGGGACTTGGGACTGTAGGAATTTTTTTCTAAGGTAGAGCAGTTCTTCGTTCAGTTAGAAGTTTGTCTGGATTGACTTGGGTGTTTGCTCTATGAAAACAAAGAAACTGCTAATCAAATTGACTGGGGAATGCCTGGTTTAATGGACGGTGAGTCACACTATAGGCATAACAGTGACCCACCTCCAGTGACTTTTTGTGAATTATGAAAAGATCACCACAATGGGCAAAGTCTTACAATGCTAAGGATATGTTAAAAGCCACTTAGAGTGGCTTAGAGCAGAAGACACCAGTTCAGATGCTCTCTTCTCTTTATAAACCACCAAGTACCACAGTGAATTTAGTGGAGGTAAGCTCAGTGTGCAGGAACAAGAGCTTTATTTCTGTAGAGAAATAACAGAGAGATGAATAAAGCCACAGTTAGTATTTTGAAACACACTCAGCTCCATCTTACGGGTCTGATTTTAGATTCAGAAGGAGTATGCCCAGACAGAAGATTTGGGTGTTGCAGGTTTGACTAACAGTCAGACACATGCTTGTTATTGAAGAGTACCTGAAGTAGTCACAGGATGCAGCCAGGAGGATGCGATGAGCCTCAATGGGTTTGTCTTCCACTACCAGAACTACATCGAAGAGGATGCTGCTGTCCCGGAGAGACACCAGGCCGCTGAGCAGGGCCTGCGAGTGCTCTGCGCTGCGGTAAGTGTTGCTGGTGCGCTGCGGGAGGGAGGGCTCCAGTTGAGCTTTGTGTGGCTGAGTCAGCTCCTGATCCTCCGCCATCCCAGGCAGAAATGCTCAACCACCAGCTGTAGCAGAATGAAATCTGTGAGACGACAGAATCAGCAAAGGTTTGTGCCTTTTGCTTTCCTCTGACACCCGCCTGTCACAGAAAATAAATCAAAGAAAAGTCTTCAGTCAATGGAGAGACAGTTCTACACTGAGAAAAATATTTTGAATTATGATACTAAAAACATACAGATGGACATCAGCACACCAAAGTGGCAGAATAAGGTTTTCCAAAAACAAGTATTCTGACTCCTAGGTTTTCAGACCAATATCAGAGTATATATCATATGGGAATTGTTTTTTATTATCAAGTTTCACTTCCCAACCCATTAGCAAAACCCCTTATTTCTTTTGCATTTCTTCATCATCTGCAACAAAAAACCAGACCAAATTTTTGCCAAATTCCAAATTGCCTAATATCCTCAGGTAACTTTTCTGCAATATAAACTGCACCTTCCATCTTTCTCTTGACATCTTACCACAGAATCAGAAAGCTCCCTCCTGTCTTTGCTTTTTTCATTTTCTGTAGCTGAGCACATTTCCAACTCTAATTCTGCAAAATACTGTATGAAACGGCAGGCTTCAAAGTGAGTTTCTTTCTTATGGCAACTTCAAACTAGCATGCACAACTATTTTCCACTTCCCTGTGATTCCCTGCAGAGAGAAGGTATTTCCTCCAGCGTAGGCACTGTCCAAGGCTATCCTGTACCTTTTTCCAGGGCTGCCACTGACACACTGGGAAGGTCCCCTATGGCACATGGGGAAACACCTGTAAAAAGCTATCTGGAAGTGATTGTGTTTCATGTCTATGGTTAAGCAATCAAAATCTCATGAGTCCTCTTCTACCATCCTGTAATTTACCCTTTCCATTGTCTTTGAAGAATGTCAGAAGTTGTAGCACTCAGAGCTTATAGACTCTCTCTAGTTGTCAGAGCACATTAGAAAAACACCCCACATTAGCAAAAGGAAGTAAGTGAGATGATATGGCTGCTAACACATTCATAAGAGCCTCTCCTCTGCAGCCTGGGAAATAGCTTAGTGGCACAAGGGATAGTCACAAGGGGTTAGCAGCAGTCAGGGAAGCAAAAGCAGGACAAGCTCAGCAAATCCAAACAAACAGTGAAGAAATTGAACCATTGTTCATCTATGCCAGCCATAAGACAGTGAGTGCAGCACTAGAAATCTCTCAAAGTACTGCAGGTATTCTGTGTATGGGTAGCAAGGAAGGAGCGGCCCAGATGACACCAAGAAATATGAAAATGTTCTGCCTGAGGGAAGTTAGCCTACACTTCCCAAAACAAAAGGACGGTAGTGTTGCATGGTGAATGGGATGGAAAAAACCCCTGAGAAAGTGTATTAATGTTTGTCTGCTCTTTGTCTGCAAAACCAAGACAGCAGCTCAGAAGAGCAGCTCTGACGAGACAGCCTTCTGGGGAGCACTCAGGTCGATTACAGAGGGGAAACTATCCATCATCATCTGAAGAGATGAGTAATGGCTTATTTTTCATGACAGGTTGATGCTTTTCCTAGAAATCAAATGAAAGCAGACAAAACATTACTGTATAATGTCATTTGCTCCTGGGGAATACTAAGAGTGATGGATTGAGGCAAGGGAAATAATATAGTAAGAAAGGCAAGTGAAACAGTGAGTATTACATGATGTTGATCGGAAATTTCCCATTTCACTAAAAGGAAATAAATGCAGCAAAACCAAAGTAGGGTGACATATGGTCCAAATGAAGAACTGATTAACTCTGTTAATGTGGTTTAATGTGGTTAACGCTCCGAAACAGGTTACATCTTTTGCTCTCCTTAGAGAGCTGTATCAGAAGAAGTGTCTATGAAGGTAAAATCATAGTATCAAAAAACAGAAGTAAAAGTAACAAATTAACTATTTTCTGAATTCAAGGACATTTTATGAGCAGGGAAAACAGGACAACCTTTGATACAATCTTACAAAGTACCATATAGTGCAGTCATTGGTGGAGAGAGGCCAAGGAGAGATAAGTGAGAGATAATAAAACTATACAGGCCACTGCAACCCTGTAACAAGTGTTGGCAAAGAATGTAGGACAAGCATTTAACAGAGAGATACATGCAGGGTAGAGTGGGAAGCCCATATAATCATTCAAGCCTTTATTTAATGGATATGACTGTTCAGAATCCATTCTGTATCTGAATAATCTTAAAAAGTAATGGAAAGGGGATGAAGCTTACAGCAAGTAAAGCCCCAGAAGGGATCTGATCTTACCAATGTGGTAACCAGAGCCAGGAAGATTAAATGGTATTACAACAGAGAGTAAATAAAAATAAATTAAAAAAAATAATTAAAGGATTCTGTAGCTACTATGAGCATTAGTATCTGAATAGCTCTTAGTGACAAGTAGGGGCTGTCTTGGAGATCTACAGGGAGTTTATCTCTCGGCTAGTTCTAATAAATACAGACTTAAATTATGGCACAACTACTATCAAGAACTGAACAAACCAGCTCTTCTGTGATCACCCAGTGTGGTCAAAAAGAGATGCTAGGAGTGCAGCTGAACCATACTCCACAGCTGATTTTTGGCTAGTCAACAGCTGAACCTACAGATATTTTGCTATGCTTTACTTTCTGAATTCTGGCAGTCCTGACTTCTTGTTCTCAGCTTCTGCCCCTGGCTTGTACCTTGGCTGTCACTGGTCACCTGGACTGTCCCTCAGGGTGGTCATTCATGCATGTCCATCATTCTAATGAACTGCTCCTAGCCTATAAAATTAAAGGTGAACATTTGGGGTATTAGTCTGTGCAGTCTGACTGACATATGTGGTTAAGTCTTCCTTGAGCCAAAAGCCAAGGAAAGCCTCTTAACTCCTGCCTAGGTACTTTTAGGAGCTGGTAGAAAAGAGGTGTAAGACCAAGAAGGGTAGAGGACCATGAGGTGGCTGTGGGGAATGGCCAGCAACATTCCCTCAGCTGAGTGTGCTCAGCTCTGTAACAGCTGCACTGGGAGCAGCTGGGGTCAGGTGGGCAGGAAGGTACAAAGAATGGCTCCTGAGGCAGGGTTAGTAGGATTGTGTTGAGGGCTTCTTTGGAAAAAAGTGGGAGGGATTTGGCATTTAGGTTTTCTGGATTAAATGCAGTGTGTTTGGTGTGCTGATTGATAATTTTGTGTATTTCTTTGGGTATTGTTCTAAATGCTGATTACAAAATTGCTGGGGAGGGATATTGGTGTTAGCACAGCACCCTGCTTCTCAGCCTGTGTGGTCTAACTGAGCTGTGTGCTTTGTGCCTTTGTTACTTAAGCAGAATCTCTTTTGCTTAATCTTTTTTAAAAAATCAACCCAATGCTGCCTAAATGTAGTGTAAGCAGGACAGTTCTGGATGGAGAAACAGAACAGGTTTGTTTCCTCTATCCTGAGCTCCTCTACTGTAAGCTTCTTGCTTGTAGGATGTTCTTGAGGCCTCTCTGCTCTCTTACTTCTGTTACTGTGAAAACAGCTCTGTAACTGAGACAAATTCTTAGAAATTTGAGTAATATATTTTCTTTCCCTTCTCTTCTTGAACAAGCTTCTAAGTATTGGTTAGCTGTTAGCAGTGGGCATCAGTGGCTGAGTACTATAGAACTAACCCTTAGGTGAAAAATATTAGGTGGAAAAGATGAGGAATTCTTTGAGTTCACTGTGCTTTTTTAACAGTAGCAAAGATAAGAAGTATTGTTTCATGTGCTGTGGGATGCTGCCTGCAGAAACAAGGGAAGGCAGGTCCTTGTTCCAACCACTTTGAAATTGCAGAAGAAATCAGACTGGACATTTTCCTCGCTGGCTGCACAAGTTATTTGAGCCTGCAGTTACATTAATTTGCATTTGTCTTCTAGAGGATGTGGGTTAATGTATTTTCTGGTGAGGGATGCTGTGCTTTAACTTTGTGTAGATAATTTACAGTGCTGAAGTCTGTTTTTGGTGTTGTGTGGTATGATACACACCTGGTGAAGTATTCACCCCTTTTATGACCTGCATCCAGGCCAAGGAGATGCTCCTAATGTGTGGTGCATGGGTGGGTTTAAGGGTGTTTTTTTTTAAAGTTGTGCTGACAGCCTTGATTCTCTACTGTAGAGAAATGGCTGGATGCAGGAAGGATTAACCAAGTTAGTTTCTATGGAAACTCAGACATTTTTGTATTCAAGAGCTCGTGGCTGTCAGTTACATCACTACAAAGAGGTGTTTTACGCAGATAGTGATATTTTCTTGTGCATCAGCTCTGCCCAAAATAAACTAGAGCTTGCTGGTGTCGGGTATCAAAATCTGTTTAGCTTACTGCCATATGGACAGGTGGCTTGAGCATGGTAGGGGTCCCATGCTTTCTTAGAATTGTGGAATAATTTAGACTGGAAAGAAACTTAGGAGGTCTCTAGTCCAATCTGTCCTCAAAGCAGGGAAACCTTCAAAATCAGGTCAGGATGTGGAGAGCCTTATCTAGTCAAGTCCAAAATCTCCATCCTTGTCAGTAGTCAGAAAACTGATTTAGAAATTAGACATGAATACTCTTACCGCTTCCTGTCCTCTTTCTTGCAGGTCATGTTCATCATAGCTTTTTCCTGACACAGAACAACCAGTGTGGTGTGCTGGCTGTGATCCAAATACATTAGGTCCTTAAAAGGCTTTATGCATAGGAGAAATTTTAAAATCTGTGCCCTAAGTCTTCCCACATCTTCATCTCTCCCTAGGGAGTAACAAGGATTAGGATTTAATCCAGGCTTCAACTGCAAGCCTGACAAGACAAGATTGGGGACTGGAGCTCAATTCTAGTTATACTGACTCTCAGGGGTTGCAGATGCCATTGGGCCGAACCTGGCCATGTAACAGAATTTTAACAGGGCAGAGGACACACAAACAAACAGCTCAACTAAGTCAGGGAATGTGCAGAAAGGGGAGGCAGCTGGCTGCCTGCCAAAATAGTTGGGAAAACAATGTGACGCCGAACTATGTAAAATGAAAAGCAAAGCTATTATTCATTCTAACTGGAGTGCAAATACTGGAATAATTAATGAACTATGTGATAATTTGCAATGGGCACTTGTGAAACTGTTTGCTACATAGAAGACAATTGAGTTCATGTTATGTGTAGACAAGACTTAAACCAATTTCATGCTTTTTCAAGGAAAAGGGGTAAAAGGAATGCAGAAGCTTTTATCAGCAGTTCTTCTTTCAGAATCCCTTTATGCATTCACAACGGTGCAAAAATAAATATTCTTTCTAAAATACTCCATTTTAGGAGCCTTCTACAAATACAAGAAAGAACCCAAACAACTCCTTTTGACTGAGGTCCCCACAAAAAGAAAGAAAGGAGGATATCTGGTATTATATAATATCTCAGCCTTATTTTTGAACACTCAAATGATGATGTGCTTTTGCCTGATTTGTACACACAGTTTTCCCTTACATCACTAATGGAAATATGCAGAGACACACTCTGAATTGACTTTCTGAGCCATTTTCAGTTTCTAGCATTAGTAGTATCCTTGAAGTGTGGGAGGAAACCAAAAGGCGTGGCTTGGGAAACAGCTTTTGCAAACTATTCTGTCTCACAAATGTTGGCATTCTTTCCTTTCAGCAAACACCTGCGGTTTTTTGCCTTTTTTTTCCCCAAACCTATCACAAGTTATTTCTAAGACATATCCAGAATAAAACACCTCATTTAAAATGTATATGGCAAAACCACCTTGAAATAGATCTATATTTAAATGGATATTTAAAAATATATTTTCCCCTGTGAATAGTGGTATAACCTAAAGAGTATGAACTTTCCAATTTGAATGTTTTACCTTATCCATAACAGATTTGCAACTTACCCATATTCATAGAATTGTAATGTTTTCTGCTGTGCAATTTTTGTGTAGTTTATAAATTTGCCAATATGCTCAAAGAATTTTGAGAGACTCAGGTAGCTGGCAAGACTTGAACCTGATTTGTTGAATTGCTTAAATCACACCATGACTTTTAAAGTATTCTAAAAAACAAGCAGGAAAAAATTAGAAAGTAATTATTTCCATGCCAAATACAACACTTAAATGACCTGGAAGAGAAGAGGGGCTTCTTCCAGCATGTTCCAGCTCCAGTTTCTCATGAACACCATTTTTTCCATAGTATTCACCACATTAATTTTGTTTTGGCAGGCATTTGTGGGGTTCTAACTCATGACTTAGACATTTCCTATCAGGAACACAGAATGAGCAATTTTCTCTGCAGGGGAAGGCGACTTAGAATTGCACACCACTAAAAGAGGCAGCCTGGCTCTAGACCAACACTAAGACGAAGAGGTGAAAGCCAGGTCAAGCACTGTTATGGTTTTACTTTCTATTGCCGGGTTCCAATGCCTTTGCAGGTCCTGAGCCCCGCTCTGGCCCCACCTGCTCCCCCCTCCCGCAGGCAGCCCTGCACAGGTACGCGGGGCCTCGACCGCCGGCCGTGCTCAGCGCCTTCGTGCAGGCGCCAGCGCTGGGGCTGCCAGGGCTGGGGCTGCCAGGGCTGGGGCTGCCAGGGCTGGGGCTGCCCGGCCCGGGCGGGACGCGGGGCTGGCAGACGCTGCCCCGACACCTGCCGCCGCCTCGGCACCTGCTCCGGCCGTGGCACCTCCCTCCCGTTACTCCCCGGTGTCCCCCGGGCATCCCTGCGGCGAGCAGGGGCAGCAGGACACGGCCTCGGCCGGGCACAGGCTCCCACGCGCGGCCCCGGGGCTCGCCCGGTCCCCCCGGGGAACGGTAGCGCCGATGCCGGCAGGGGAGCCCCGGACGGTCCGGCCGGGGCCCGCGCTCCCTCGCCCCCGCCGCAGCACCTACCGAGAGCGGCGGCGGCGCCTCCGCCTTCATGTGCGACCCGGAACCCACCGGGCGAGGGAGGGGCGGCGGCGGCCGGAACCGGGGCGGGGGCCGTGGGCGGCCCCAGCACCGCACGGACAGGTACCGCGGCCGTGCTCGGTGAGCGCCGTGCCGGTCACCGTCGCGGGGAGACCCGGGGCTGCGGCGGCCGCGACCCTCGGGGCCGGTGCGGGGCGCGCCCGCCCCCCCCCCCGCGCCCGGGCCGGACTACATTTCCCGGCGAGCCCCGCGCCGAGCAGGCAGATCCCGCGAGAGTTGGCGGGGTTGGCACCGGGACTTCATTTCCCTCAATGCCTCAGGCGCCGGAAGCGGCGGCGCGCTGTTCCGCGGCGGCCCAGGGGAGCGGCGGGGAGGCGACGGCGCTCGGCGCTCCGGCGGCAGCGATGGACGTGACCGGGCCCGAGACCGACTGGCGCAGCACCAACTTCCGCCAGAAGCTCGTCAGCCAGATGTGAGTGAGGGCCGCGGGCTCGGTGCTGGGTAGTCCGCGCGCAGGCCTCGGCTCCTGCCAGAGGGGCTTGAGCGGCTCCTGCAGCCCCCGGGGCTCCCGCGGGGCTGTGTCCCAACAACTGTGTCCCGCCTGTGCCCGCTCCCCTGCAAGGCTGTCCGGCCCTCCCCTGGCTGGTTGAGTTCCTGCCCGGTCCCTGGTGTTTCCTCTCCTGAGGGGGCCTCGTTACCCGGATTTGTTCAGACCCTGTGCGAGTGTAACCGGGTCTGTTCTTTGACTTCATTTTTCCGATCCTCCTCTTTCACTTTCCTCTTCCTCAGCAATACCAGCGTTCTACCCCGCTTGACACCATCTGTTTTGGGGCTTCGATTTTGTCAGTGTCCATGATGTTGTGAAATTTGGTGTATTCAGCCTTATGAAAATCACTGTTATGGGCTTGCGTCTGACTTTTGGGGCAAATATGAAATAAAAATGCTGATTATTTAATTTGAAGTTCAGCTTGTTGCCTGTTCAGTTGTCCTTTGTGAAACAATTGCTTTCCTTGAATTACTTTGCTGCTCTGCAGGCTTTTTCTAATTTTAGGAAGGCTTTTCTACCTTGTTCAAGGTGGTTACTACAGAAGTGAAAACACTGATCTGAAGTAATGTTGAAGTGTTAATTCACGTATGCTTGGAAAGCTTGATGTTTTCTTGTTGATTATAAGAATCAATATCTAAAACTGGACTGGCTTTTTTAATGACATATAAGTAGTTTGGTGTTTGGCTGTTTGTGAGTTTACTACAGTTAGGGTGCTGTTCCAGAATTAAACTGTTGCAGTATTCACTGAAGAAATATGATGATGTGTGTCTGTCATAGCCATGTAGACTTTCTTGGTGCTTAAAACTGATGTTTCACTTTCTAAACTTGCTGTAAAGTCATTAATCTTCTTAGATTAATCCCTTGCTTCTCCTGCTCTTCTACTGCTTCATCAAAACAAGCAAGCAAAAGTCTCCTCGAATGCTTTGTAACTTTGAGGAAATAAACATGAGTAAGCACGTGCAAACCGAACACAATAAAACTTTGAGTTTGTATTTGCCCTGCAAACTGTAATGTTTTTCTCTGAGCAGCAAACAGTGCTCATAAATGTTTCAATGGAAGTGTACAACAAGGGATAAAAAAGTTACTACTAGTGACCAAAAAATATTTAAGGTTAATGCCATATGAAGAGATGAGAGTAATCCTAAACTTATAATAAATGCCGTCTATTTATTTTCTTTTACATAAGTGCACGGATGTCTCTGTGTGATTCGTATGCTTTTTATTACAGATGTAGTGACAGTCTTTTTTCCTTGCACTCTATCCAGTTTTACAGTATGGATCAGATATTTGTACTTATGGTCTTGTTTAAAACGCAAACAACACTGTTACTGGGATGAGTCATTACAGTGACTGCAGCAGATTTTTTAAAGCAATTACTGTGTGTTAGATATCTGAAAACAGCCTGGCTTGGTTTCATGTGGCACTTGGAATAAGGTGAAGCTAGCCAGAAGTAGAGTTTGTTGAATGAGAAATAGAAGCAATACACTGGCTAAATGAACCATGAGCTCTCTATGCAACAAGTTCCTATTTCTTTCCACGAGCTTCCAGTTTTGCCATTAGAGGCTGACGTAGTAGGTGGAAGAGGGAGGTAATTAAATATCTGGTGAATCATCTGAAAGTTTTTGTAATTTGTGGGAAGGTTGTTCCTAGCAGTTATGAAAATACATGTCTTAAATATATGTGTATCTTCCAGTTCATCCTGTGAACAAGAAGTGATATTTGTCAAGATATATGTTAACAGTTGGTCTTGAACATTAAATGCATTCACATAACTCATTTTACATGCTTCTTTATAGCTGCTGGATCTAGATGTCTCAGTCTGTTGAAATTTCACACTTGAGTTTTCATTACAACACTGAATTTAAATTTTCTGGGTTTTAGCTTTCTTTTTCAAGAGTGACATTATGTGAGTGAACATTTCAGCATGGGCAATGGGTATCCTGGGGACTGTGTCAGTGGTCAGTGTGTATATTTTGGTTATGGACGTTTGAGAGAACGGTGCTTTTGATGTCCTAAGAAGCCTCCTCCAGCACTGGGTTCTGTGTGACTGCAGGCCTAAGCAGGACTTCCTTACTGTTGCAAGATTGAGGAAGCCTGAGCTCAGATGACTGAGGCTGAGAAGCAGCTTTGGCTTCTCCCAGAATGTTCCAGGAGTCAGCAGTGATGTAGGAGTGTGGATATATGCTTTTGCTTGCAGGGCACTGCTTTATTCTGGCCCTTACAGAGAGCCAGTGCATGCTGGTGCCTTGGGAGTCTCCTTTCTAAAGGCCTTTCCTTAATATGTTTTTAAATATTGGTATTGCCTGAAGGACAGTTGTGATCTGGGTTGTAGACTCAGTCTGTGCTAGTGGGCAATTCCTGCCCTGAGCTGATTCTAGGCTGTGTTAGAAGGGAATTGTATTGAGTGTAGGAAAGGGATGTAACTCAAGTTGTGTGATGGTCCATAACTTCATGTGGTGCTGGCCCTGAAACTCGTTGTTTCACTGTAACAACTGATTCACGGAGTCATGGTGAGGACTGGGTAGCGGGGCTGGGGTAGTTCTGAAGGAGAACATGTTCTGCAAGATTTTTCTATTAGACCAGCTCACCTGAGTGAGAGGGTGCACATATTTGGGCTGGAAACAAGCTTCTTGAGAGTGGAGGGGGAATTCCTGAACCTGGTGTTGGTGCTGAATGCTTTTGTCTTGTGAAACCACAACTCTGAGTGTTCTGCATGAAATCAGAAAGGCAGATATTTAGTGCAGACTTAGTAAATCTGTGTTGTGATACATTAAGTAAGTGCTTATGAGGCTGATGAAGGTTGAATTGGCTGGTACCATCTAGTTCCAGAGTTATGTAGAGTTGGGTGTTCAGCATGGAACATTATTTGCTGTGTGCTAAAGCTATGGCTCTTTTTTAACTGACTTTCCTGGTCTTTTAATGTAAATATTTCTATGTTGATTGCAGTTAAATATGTGAACAAGGAACAAGTTGTGTGTTTTTTCTTCCTCCTAGTCTAAACCTTTATTGGAATGCTAACAGATTGGACATGGAGAGCTTGGAGTGGCACTTTCAGTAATGCAGATGTAGTCATAATAATACATTATTCATGTTTTATAACATCAAGAGGAAATGGTAGATACGTATAAAAGTAGATAATTTCTTCGCTGTGGATTTTTTTCTGAATTCCAGACACCACATTGATCACTGTATCACATCCACTAAGTACTACTTACATGTTACTTTCTTTAGTCACCTCTGTGTAATCTTTGCCTTCTCTTTTTGTCTGCTCAGTTTTCAGTGCACTCACCATGAAAGGCATTGTCATGGTACTGTGACTGCAAAGTTAAGGAGGATTCAGAGAGCAGTGTGGATTTAGATGGAGCGTTTTCCAAAAGGGAAGTGTTAAAGAAAGGACTTGTTAATAAAGAATTGGATATAGCTTCTTCCTCCACAGCAGAGCTACTTTATGAGCAGTTCACTTTAGGGTTTGTTTGCCCATGGGGCAATAGTTATTCTGCATTATGTTGTGATTCTGCTTCAGTTTAAGTAACCTTCCTATATAACAGCGTTGTCTTACTGGCTGCCAGACCCCACAAACAGGTTCCCATGAGAGCCTTACAGCAGGTACAATGCTCCACTGTGTTCTGTATTAAAGACTGCAGCAGTTTAGCTGTAAGCTGCTGGTTTGCTGGGTAAGGGGGTGAGTTGTGGTAGCCTAAGCTCCTGCATTTTAAGCCTGTGGTGTCTGCTCTTCACTTCTCTGAGTGTCGTTGAGTTAATTCTGAAAGCTGAATCAGTTTACTTCTTGTGCAAGCACCATTCCTGCTGCATGGGAAGTGGTAGAAGTTCAGGGGAAAGAAAACAGTAATGCCTCTTCAGAGTGGCTGAATCTTTCAGGGGTCACTACCCTGATGTGTATTTAATGTAGGGTGGCTGCTCATGCAATGGCAGTCACCAAGAAATAACTTTCTGATATGTTAATTACGAGGTGAAAGTATTTCCTGATAATTTGTTTGTGGAATTTAGACTGTAACTGCTAGGCTGCTTTAAAAAAGAACAGGTTTTGCTAGGAAGTTTCTAAGAATGACAATGCCTAGAGGATTTGAATAGGGCTTCACCTGGCTGAACTCCTTGTTTTAGGATGTCTTTCTCTCTGCATGTTCCACAGTTGAATTGGTTGCTGCTCTTTGATGTATTGAGAATGCCCCTTCTTTTCCACTCATGTCCCCTCCCACCCTGCCCGTTGCTGCACCTCTGTCCTTCTCTGTCCCTAATCAATGCTCCCTCTCATTATCCTCACTCGCTGTGCCTTTTGGCAACCTTTTTTTGTTTTGTTTTATTCTTCCACGTCATGTTTAGAGAATTCTTTTGGAAAATCCTGATGCTAGGAAGCTCAAGCTCATTGTTTGCCAAACATGGATTACATTAATCCTGTCATTCAGCTTTCCTCAAATAAACAAGTCCTGGTATTTTGTCAGAGTAATACATCAGGTGGTAAAAGAATCACTTGCTTAGCAGTTGGTCTGAATTTCTGGAAAGAATATTTGTGTTGCCTTTTAGAAATTAGTTGGCTTTTCTTCATTTTTTTAAGAAACATTAAAGGGTGGCAATTTTAAGTAATAGATGTGCTGGTGGTTTGGTTTGGGTTTTTTTTTGTGGTGGGTGTTTTGGTTTTTTGTTTGTTCTTAACCTATGAACGAGAGAGGGTTAAAAAGCTGTTTCACAGACCTTTCTAATACAGGAAGTCTTTTGCAAGGCCCTCAATTAATACTCAGCCTTGTTTTTTCCTCTTTCTTTTCAGTGATGAAGCTATGAGGAAAGCTGGTGTTGCCCATAATAAATCTAGCAAAGATATGGAGAGCCATGTGTTTATGAAGGCCAAAACAAGGGTAAAGCATTTCTATTTGCTTCCAGAAGTTACTGGGTGTCAAAAGAAGTTTGGAACAAATTGCAGAAATAGCAAAGGCGGTGCACTTAAGAGTACAGAGTTACTTGAAATTTTGATTTATATGTGCTGCTTCTTTTACCCAGAGAGGAAGCGAGGAGTTCTGCATCCAATATATGCATCAAACTGGACTTAGTGCAAGACAGCTTTCCTGATGCTGCAGCATTTCATGCATATATGGAGCCACACTTTTCTTATGTGAATATTTGTGTATGGTGAATTGCGTAGAATTTCCTTTATCTACAGTCTAGCACCATTCCAGTTTGGTGGTCAGAAAACCTAGAATATCAATGAAAAGGCTCTGTCAAGAGTTACCCCAAGGGAAGAACTGTGGTCTCTGGGAAAGTCTGGCTATAATGTAGAATTCTGCACTCCACCAAATCCTAAACTTCTTCCCTGGAGCTGTGTTAGGCGAAATTGGATACTGTTGCTGTCTCCAAACAAGCCATATTTGAGATAGAACTTGTCTTGGTGAAAATGTTATAATGCTGATGTCACAAACCTGTGCCTACTGTTGGCATCCTCCCTGGTGAGTTGTTTCATGGGCAGGAAGGCTGTCTCAGCCCTCTGCAGCTTCTTACATAAGCTTCTCTTATGAAGCCCTCGAAGAAAATACTGCGAACAATATTTGTTTTTTCACTTCTGACACTTCTGTCATGATAGTTTTCAAAGTTATTAATTTACTTGTAATATGAACTTACATTTAGAAAAAGTTATTGTAGTATGAATGTGACACAATTCAAGGACTAAAATAATTCAGTGTGCCAAGTAAGCAGGTTCTGTCCTTATAAAAAGAGGAATTATAGTGGATAAGAAATGGAAGATGTATATTGTTTTATAATATTTGCCTATTGTGATCCTGTTAGTGTGGCTGTCAGGGAGGTTCTTTCCTGTGAATTTTGTGGTTTCTTGGCCTTCTTGTACCATCAACCGCAATGACGTATTAGTAAAAATATTCCTAGTTAATAAACAGACTGTTTCTTGGAAGTGAACTACTCTGAAAAGCCCACACACATTGTAAAGTAAAATCCAGTATATTGAAGAAGAATACTGAAGAATCAGAAAGTAATGTTTGTTCTGTTTTCATTTCTTATGCTAAAATACTCATTTTTCACCTCTAGGAGGAATATCTTTCTCTTGTGGCCAGACTTATTATCCATTTTCGAGATATTCGTAAGTAATTTTTTAGTTTTGGTTTTCTTTTCTTCTCAATTATGTGCATGGTTACCCATTGCATCCTCCTAAATGAAAAAAAGAAAAGTAAATTTTAGGGTTTCTGTGTGTGATTCTGCATGTGACTTAACAAGTTGCTTTAAAAATCTTCTTATAGTATTCATGTCTAATTTCTAAATACTATTTCTTTTACATATCATCTATAATTGAAAAGTATTTGAGAAATTACATAAACTTGCTACTTTTCCTCCTTCCTAAATTTTCCTGTATTTTGCCCTTCTTTCCATTATTTGTATAGCGTTCTGGTTACCAAATTGGCTAAGGTTAATGTATTTTATTAGCGCTACAGTAAATAGTGGGTTTTTTTTTTTCTTTTTAAATTATGATGTGAATACATTTCTTGTAGAGAGTATATCCAAAGGGTCAATGTGACAATATTAGCAAAGATAATTAATGGTTTTTTCTTTGCAGACAATAAGAAATCTCAAGCCTCAGTCAGTGGTAAGAGTTCTTTCTTTGTTGTTTTCTTCCTTCCCCCTATACTCTCCATTTCTAAATAGAACAGCTTAGAAATCAGGGCTGTGGTGTACTAAGAATAAAGCATCTGTGTATTCCCTAGCTGGGATATTAAATGCTGCTGGAGGAAAGGAAGGGCAGCATGACAGTCTTGGAGTTGTTCAGTGATCAGGGTGACAGGCTTGGACAGTGTTTTGGATGTAACACAGCAGACTTGTTTGTTTCCCTGTTTGTACTTTTGTTAGCTCAGAGCACTAAGATTTGTGAATGCACAAGAGTGATTGAAAATAATCTCCTGCTGAGCAGCCCAGGTTCCTGCCTGTTGCCAGCTTTGGGTTCCTCAGGTGTTGGATCAGAGGCAGAAGTGTTTGCAGGGCATATGTGCTGTGCCATTTGGCTGTGCTTAGATCTGATCCTGTGCTAATTCTCACTGCAGGATATTTTAGGGACATAGTATGGTCCTGTGTTTTTATCCCTCTGTAGGCCAAATATGCAGTGTCTGTGATTGAATAACATGCAGTCTAGACTGCTGGAAATTATTTTATAAGTATTCTTAAGAAAGAGGTGGTACTGTGTTCTGTACCTGGTTAATACTGCTTCTGCGCCCTGTCTTGTGTTTTGGCCTCTTGAATTACCTTTCTCTCTTTAACTTCATTTCCTGTGTGTCCAGGATTCAGATTATGAAAACTGTCTTAAAAGGCATTAAATTTATTTCAGGGCATAATACAAGTGATGTTAGAGGGGGAACTGTATAGCAAAGTACATTCTCTGTTCTGAGCATTGCTTTTCTGACTTGAGGAGGAAGAAGATCCACAGTGGGCCTCTCTTGGTTTTTGAGGTTAAAAGCTGTATATTCTCATGTAGTTTTGTTGGCAGCTTTTTTTGACTTGTTTATAAATTTGGAGGTGGCTAATAAGTTCCTTTTTTCTAATGTATTTAAAATCTGTGTAGAACTTCACGACACTGGAGCACTTTAAATCATCTCTACTCTATTTACAGAGGCAAAGATGTGCCAGAAACCTCTCGTCTCACAGGCAGAGCAGTGAATCTTAGTTTGTCAGGATATTGGATCTAATCATAGTCTGAAATTGCCAGATGAAAGAGCAGATGATGGAGAGCAGAGGATTTTGGAAAAGCAATTGCATGGCTGGCTGCATATCAGTAACTGTTTTCTTTGCAGATCCGATGAATGCCCTGCAGAATCTAACTGGGGGTCCCACAGCAGGGGCGCCGGGGATGGGCATGGCTTCCCGAGCTCAGGGAGCACCAATGGCTGGGATGACAGGCCTTGGTCCAATGGCACAGCAGATGAGTCTCCCAGGGCAGCAGCAGCCTCCTGGAACTTCGGGAATGGCCCCTCACGGTATGCCTGGGGTCTCTACAGCTACTCAGCAGAGTAAGTGTTCAGTTTGCTCCGACCACTGAAATTGTTAGGTCAGCTTTTCTGTAATAAGTCCTTTCCCCAAGGAAAAGGTGCTGAAGAGATTTCCTACTTCTGGCTAGATCAGCCAGGTGAACTGGGGAAAGAATTGATTTTAAGTACTGCTACCTAACTGTATAAATGTCTTCCTTAGTGTAGCGAGCAACAGTGTAGCTGTCATATGAACAAATTCTTCTTTTGTCCTGCATGATGTCAACTTCAGAACATTGTTTTTGTAAAGCTCACCTATGTTTTCTATGGTACAGTGCTTCCTGTTGGTGATCTCAGTGCACATTTCCTCCTGCACATTTTCACTCTCTTTACTTAGGTTGCTGACTCAATGGAGGCAGAGTGAATTAGAATTTGGTAGTACAAAGTGTAATAAATTCTGCTGTTAATGTGCCTCATCCATTTTTGGAAGGAAAAGTATATACTACTAATGAAGGACATGAATTAGTCCCACATTATTTGGGTCTCACGTTTTAAATACATTCCATCTTCTCTTTAGCCCAGCTTCAGCTTCAGCAGATAGCTCAGCAGCAACAGCAGCAGCAGCAGCAATTCCAACAGCAGCAGGTGGCTCTGCAGCAGCAGCAGCAGTTCCAGGCCCAGCAGTCAGCCATGCAGCAGCAGTTCCAGGTCCAGCAGCAGCAGGCAGCGGCCGCTGCGGTGGCCCAGCAGCAGCAGCAGCAACAGCAGCAGTTGCAGGCTGTCCAGCAGCAGCAGCACATGCTGAAACTGCAGATGCAGCAACAGCAAAACCAACAGCAGGTGATGACAAACAGCTACAGTGGCAAATGAGGTGATCGGTTACTTGTCAAGTGAGGCTTGGCTTGTGTGGAGGTATCAGCTCTGGGTCTTATTAACACCTTTCCACTTCAGGGTAGGGTTTCAGGTTAGACTGGCAAGTTAATTGACAGCAATATATTACAGGCTAGAGGAAAGGCTTTACAGATGTTTTATTGCTTTCTTCTGTCATAACAGTGGAGAATTAAAATCTTTACCTCTGTTTTTGTAAATGTCAGGATTATCTTTCATTCTGACAGAATTAGGTGGGAAAGAAAAGCACTTGAATTACTCTAGCACTTGAATTACTCTAGCAATAGTGGCTGTTTTGTCATTGTGTGAATAACATGTTGCCACTTTTGGTAAGAAGTGGTTACATTTGCAAAACTGTGTCTGAACTCATTTGTGCAGGAAAAGCTGATGGACTTCACCTTTGCTTTTAAGTTATAGGAAAGCTTGTAATGTGGAAATACAGGCTATAGCACCATTTAGGGTTGAGGTATATGAAGGATGAATGGATGAAAAGGTTGGACTTTCCCTTTGGGCGTAAAACATCAATCTGATGTATTAGGAGTCTATTTATTTTTGGTTTATGCTGTAAAAATAAGTCTGCTGTTGCATTGCTGGAAGCTTTAGCATCCTGGTTTTTCCTGCTTTTCAGATGCAGCAGCAACAGCAGCAGCAACAGCTCCAGCGGATTGCTCAAATGCAGCAGCTGCAGGCAGCACAGGTCATGCAGGCACAACAGCAGCAGCAACAGCAGCAGCAGCAACAGCAACAAATACCACAACAACAGATACAGCAGCAGCCACCTCAACAAGTCATGCAACAGCAGATGCAACAGATGCAGCAGCAACAACAGCAGCAACAACAGCAACAGCAGCAACAACAGCAACAAGTTGCTCAGGCGCAGCAATCTCAACTTCCACCACAATCCCAGCCTCAATCCCAGCCCATGGTATCTCAACCTCAGGCAATCTCAGGACAAATTCCCAGTCAGGTTATGCCTGTCACTCTTACGCCACAGCAGTTAAAAGCTATGCAGGTAAGGGCTAGTGACCAGCTGATTGTTCATTTGTTATGATCATGTAGAGAAATAAAAATACATCTGACTTCTGCTAATAACGATGTAGGAAAACCATAAGTTGATAAGAGCTCTGTAGTTAGCAAGTTATCAGTAC
Source organism: Entomyzon cyanotis (assembly GCA_024500445.1). Classification (NCBI taxonomy): domain Eukaryota; kingdom Metazoa; phylum Chordata; class Aves; order Passeriformes; family Meliphagidae; genus Entomyzon; species Entomyzon cyanotis. The sequence goes on from JAKEPQ010000852.1 coordinate 8,801,646, forward strand.
AGGGTGTTTAAAGGTTTGTATCTGGGCCTGCCAGTAGAGAACAGTTTTGTGTCTAAGAGTAGGAGTTCTGGAAATCTGAAAACCATTCATACAGCTAATATTTAAAAAATTAATTCTTGTCTCACCCTTGAATGGACAAGTGAAAAAAAGAAAAAGAAACATACTCTGGGTGAACGAAGAATTACCTCCATGATGTTTGCTTATTTAGAGCATGAGCAAGTACTTTGACGTGTTCAAGACTGGAGCCAGTGTTAACTGTCTACCATGCTGGCTTTGCTTCTGCTGCTATGTTGAGAGGTTTTGGCTTCTCAGCATGACAGCGGAAGCATGCTGGTTGTTCCTGCCTTGAACAGAAGGTGGGCAAGACAATAGTTTTACTCTGTTGAACCTCTTGCTGGGTCATCCTTTTAATGGCGCAGCTTTTTGAACTGTTCAGTCGTTTTTATCTGAGCTCCGTAGGTTACTGTTGAGCCAAAGCTCAGACCTGTTTTTCTTTGGGTCTTGCTGAGGAGGAGTGGAGTGTCAGCCACACTTGAGAAATGGATGAGTTGATACCTCCACTTTGTGCTCCTGTCAGCTAAGCTAGGGGTAATTAAATGTCATGATTGTCACACTGACAGACATAATGAATGTGTAAACATTTGAAATGCTGGTCATTGGTAGGTTTTTCAGAAAGTTAAGTAACTATTATTGTGTGTAAGACCTGATAGTACAGGTAGGAAGTTGCAAGAAGTTTTTGAATCAGGTGTGCAGTCTGTGGGAAAACTATTCTAAGTGTTACAAACATGGGAACTTGTTTTCACAAAGACCCTCAAAAACTTCAGTTTGTGAGATTGGTCTTGTCTCCATATCCTTTTTTATGAGCACAGTCAATGCAGTTGAAAGAGAAGTGTCATACCCTACTCAGGTATGTATGTTTACTTTGGTTTTTATTCTCATACTCAAGGTAAGAGCTCAGCTGGTCCAGCAGCAGCAGCAGGCAGCAGCAGCAGTACAAGCAGCTCAGGCCCAAGCTGCTCAGATGGGAGCTTCAGGGCAGGTAAGGGCCCAGGGGCCAGTATCACAAGTCACAGGCCTGTGGTGGCAGGTGCATGCTAGAGATGAGCATGGAGATGGGTTTCTGGTGGTTTTCTGATGAGGCGTCTGAAATGGGTCATCCCCTTTATAAAGGGGATATGGTCTTCTATGCTGTTTCTCCTTTGCCTGGAGTCAGAGGCAGGATTTCATTGACAACCTCTCTGTGCATGCTCTCTGTCCCAAGTAGGTATGAGTGTTGCCTGTACTGACACAGGAATGCACTTGAGTAAGACAGGCTCCTGTGGGCACACTACAAGTCTGACTGTGGGGACCTGGAGTGTATCACCTCTTCTTTTGTTAAACTTTCTTAGGTGACTGCTTTGTTGTGTAAACTGATTTCTGTACTGTGAATCTTTGCCTGCTATCTTTAATCACCTGTGATTTACCTTCCATCTTCATGTATTGACTGGAAAAGAAATAGTATAGACAGTGAAATCTCTCTGCGCTCCCCTTTCAGTCCTTTCATCTTTCATTCTTCTTCTGAGTGAAATGGGCTGTAGATCTAGATTGCTCTTGTTTTGGATGTGAATTGTGAAGAAAAAATGGAGTGTGTCACAAGTGCAGAGTTACATTAAAAAAAAGTGCTGGGTGAAAGCTTGTTGTCTAACATGGCTTTTTTATTCTGCAATACACCTGTAGCCCCAGTGGCTGTTCCTTGATGTCTGTCTGGTATGAAAGAGACATGGGGAAAAAAAAATGGGAAATGGCTTGAGCTGAACCTCTCATTCCATTTTCCCCAAGAATATGAAAGTCTTTTGTGGCTTACCTCTGTAGTGTTTCATATTGAGGCATTTTACAGACATGGGTAAGTACAAATATCACCACGTTGTAGGTGAAGAGACAGGCAGACACATAAAATGAGGCTGACTAGGACTAATAGCAGAATTATTTTTGTATACCCAGACATTCCACATTTTTCATGCACTATTTTCCATTCAGTTCACAAGTAATTTTATAGATTCACTAAGAAGTTTTTTCTGTGGACTGTGATAGCAGTTGTTTCCTCAATGTACTTGTATCAGGGATAGTGTTTTGTACCATGGTAACTTGTGTGGCCCACATCCTTGTTGGTGTGGCCAAGTGCTGTTTCTGAATTGGTCCTTTGGCTTGTGTTGATGTAACACAGGATGTAAAAGCTGAGCAGTGGTAAGTACAGTTGGGACAGTACTGGCAGCAATGCAGAATTCTCTTTCTACAGTTGAAATGTGAATTAAAACTTGTTTGTTTCTTAAATAATTTCCAGGTGGGAGCTGCAGGGACTTAGCCTGACTGGAAGGAGACACTGACTTCTTTTCTTGTTACTAACTTCAATGGTGCTCTTTTCAACTCTGAAGCAGATGGGTTGTGTTTATGTAGGGTCAACTTAATTCTTGCCCCGTGTAGTGAATTCATGTGCCAGTGGCTTAATAGCACAGTGCATTGGAAAGATTTGGGTGGTAACATGGCTGACAGTGAGTTTTGTATGGCAGATTTATTCAGTCCTGTGTATTAAACTCAGGGATTGCTCTTTATCTACCACATATAGAGTTTGGAATATTCCACTGTACTCCATTTATGTTCATGCCATTGCAATATGAGTCTACTAAAATTCACTTAACACTATGAAGTCCAATAACTAAATGGGTTTCTTGTACTTATCTAAATATTTTCTGTATATAGCAGTTTTAAGGTTGTGGCTGTACTTAATATTACAATGCAGCTTCAGTGTTGAGAATGTATAAGGATTTTCTTTAATTAATAAGAAGTTTCTTTTAAGACTACATTTTTGTGCTTTGTATTTAGTACATTTTCACCAGCATCAGCATTTTCAATAACTCTGCCTTGATTTCTTTATTTGGTTCAAGGAAGCTTTTTTAATAAACAAGCCCTATCTAATCTTTGCTTGTTACATTTAAACTTAGTCTTTAGGGGCTTTGAAGCTGGGAATTTTGCTTGCTATGTTTGCATTTTTCCTTTTCCATAAAGTTTCTGTATGTAAATTAAAAGGAATCCCAGCTTCAAACATGGATTCATGTGAGTTTTGAAGTTCTTCTCTGAACTTATAAAAACACCACACAGGTCAATGTTACCCTGCTTGGGTCTCTAGTCCTTGTGAGCATGTAACTCACAGGGAGGCTGATGGCAGTAGTGTCCTAGCAACCAGGGAGCTACACAAATGCTTGCAGCACCAAGGGAAAAAAATCTATAATCAACTGCAGTTAAGTATTAGTAAAGTTTAGGTCCCTGTTCTGGTGCAATTCCTTCAGGTGCTCAGAATGCAGAGTTACTGTTGCTGCTTGAAAATTCAGGCTGCCTTTAGTGGAATGGCAGTGGCACTGTACATACATGTGCTCACCAGAAGCTGCGTATTTATGGACTTCTGAATGTTTGGATGATAGATGAAAGAAAGTTACAGGTTCATGATTCTAATTGTTATATTCCGTATTCCACTTAATTTTTATCAAATAACAGGGTTTGTGTCTTACTTTGGAGGGAGATTCTCTTCCTCCTCTTGCTCTCTGATTTATCTCAATTTTCAGGGTCTGGAATTTTACCCCATAAGAGTAAATTTCACTTGTGGAGGAGGATTTGTATTCAGTTAAAATCTTTTTCAAAAGTACTTGAACATTTCTGGTTGTGTTCTTGTTTTACAAGAAAAGTATCTCCTTTATGGATATATTGCTTTGGAACCCTGTTTCCTGATTCCTTTGTCAAAGGGTTGCAGGTTTTGTAAATATCAATCAGCTGGAGAATGGGGAAAGATTACTTCTGTTAAGAGAGTGGAATTGGTGTCATTTTATGTATATATTTCCTTTCCAAAGCACACATTTCAAAAAATACAAAAAACCTAACCCAAAATTGTGTGCTTGTGCACGTGTTTGACCAACCACAATACTACAAACAGCTGAAAGCCTTTAAATTATCATGCTGGTGTTCAGTGGTTTGCCAGACACTTAACCTGTGAGTATTCTTCTAATTTCCTTGGCCTCAGGAGAAGTAATCTAAATCTTCCCATTTTGGTGGTGTGGCTTCAGAACCATGGCCAAGATGGGACATGTGGGTCACCATAACATCCCTGAGATTCCACACCCTCCAGAGATCCATGTGCATTCACGAGGGTCTAAGATGGGGTGATTGTGCCTGAAAGGACTTTTTTTTTCCCTAGCAATTTCCCTGGTTTTTTTGGTTTTGTTAGGGTTATGTTGCTTCACCAGCTCTCATGTTGATACTGTAGCTCTTCACTGCACTTCGTAGCATCCACCTGTGCTTTGTGGCAGTGCTGGGTTGTTGTGTTTGCCCGTGGCGGCTGTTGCATGCTGTGTGTGCACGTGTGCATGTGTGTGTGATGTCTGAAGTGCTCTCATTCTTTTCCCTTTTGAAATCCTGTCTCTGACCATCCCTCTTTGCCTGGATGGAAAGGGACTGCATTGCTCTGATGTTGTGAACTAACAGCTGTGCTGAATTTGACACTATTTTCTTTATCAGTTATGGCTTTCTTTTTTTCAGTCTTGCTATGTTGTATTTAATTTTATTTATTTTTAACAATTGTAAGCACATGCATTCTCTGACTCTCTAGAGACATGTTGCTGGCTGCTTCAGTCCATTTACATAAACACCAAGCAGGAATGCCCCAAATAATTTATAGGAAGGAGACTACATGATCTCTTAGGTTAGTTAGGACTGTGTAGGTTCCTTGGTAACATGTAAGCTAGGAAAGAAAGGTAGCCCAGAAAACTTTACTGTAGATCTTTGAAGTACCAAACAAACTCTTTTACTGAAAAGTTAATCTGCCAAAGTTACCTGAATGCTACCTCAAAAATGTGCTATATTTGTTGTAAAATCTCAGTATGTGGTGTAATACCAAATTTTAAATAACAGAGGGCTGTACAGATACAGATATATAGATATGTATAAAATTATATCTGTGTGGCTCATGCAGGCTGAGGGTTCTGAAAGGTACTTTTAGATACTGCAGAGCAGCATAGTCCTAATACTATTTTAAAATACAATCTCATTCTAATGCTAACCTTAATAATTTATCCTAAATGATTGTACTTTAGGGTGTGCTCACTCTATACAGGTGGAGGATCAAAAAGCATGAATAAGATTGAGGAAGATTATGGACTCAGAATAATTTAGCACAGCTTAGTAATAGAGGAATAGGTATTTGTGGAATACCTATGGAAATAAAAAAAGTTTATTTGACTAATTATGGAAATAAAAAGGGTTTATTTGACTTACTCTGTGGGTTGTAAAAGGAAGGAAATAGATTTTTCAAACCTGGAAGTCTTTTTTGTTGTCTTCGGCATTGTTATACTGGCATAGGTTAGGCTGGTGTGAAATTTGCTCACTGTGGAGCATTGTAGTGACAGTTGCTGTTGAACTGTCAGACAAAATGTTTTATAATGGAGGGGGCATTTGCAAATACTGCTAAACCCTTGGAGTCCACTGTGGGGGAAAGCACATCAGAAACCTATGGCATTATAGAGCTTCTTATATGGAGCATTCTTGACAGCAATCTTAGAGTACTTATTTCTGAGAATTCTAGAACTTCAAAATGTCAGGAAAAATTTAGGAAAGGCCTTTCATGGAAATGACAGGATAGTCAACCTTTGACCCAAGAATGTGAGTATGCATATGGGCTCTCTCAAGATACCAGGAATTGATTAGGTGCCCTCTGAAAACAGATAGAAGGATATCAAAAGGAGTTTGATTTCCAAGCCAGCACATTAGGTTAACCCTTAGAAAAAAGCTCACTAACCTTCCCTTCATGCTCCCCCCTCCCCAGTCCCTGGAGGCTGCATGTGCTTCTCATCCTGCCAGTGCACTGCATTTCTTGTTTTGCGATTACTTTTGTCTGTTGTCCCTCTGTCCTCAAAGATGATCACCGCACCTATGGCCCGAGGTGGGATGCAAATCAGACCACGGTTCCCGCCTACCACCGCTGTGTCTGCTACACCACCAAGCTCCATCCCCTTGGGCGGACAGCAAATGCCACAGGTATTTACTGGGTCAAAGCACATTGTGTCAGGAATTGTGCAGAGCTTCACTGCCTGGGTCTGTAGTGCTGCCTTTCAAGCAAGGGGACTTTCACTTCTGGATCAAACAATGAACTTGCTGGTGTTACTCAGGGTGTTGGTCTGTTTACGTTGTATTTTCTATGGATCATTTTTCATTTTAAGAAATAAGTTTTCTGAGAACTTGGGATATCAAATAAAGCATTTTTAAAGTGGCACAGATCTTTATTTTAACATTTAAAACTTTTCCATGTTCAGAATTGATTCAAGTCTCAAATTAAAGGTCCACACTCCATGAGTGTACGTTTCTGAGTGTTAGCACTGCACAACTGGCTAAGTTGTGTCCAAGACCTTGCTTGGCATATGTTCATGCTCTGTAAAGGTGCGTCTTTCATTATTAGTAAACTTGGCTTGTTTCAGTTTGAGCAGCTTCTTGGCATGATATCAGGGACCCAGAAAAATTCGAGCTGTTCTTTTCTTTCATGGTTGTGTAGGAGGAACTGCCAGAAGGATTCCACTTGTACCTGCATCAGAGAAGAACCTGTGTAGGCAGGCTGGCAGCACCTATCCAGCTGTTGCTGGAAAATGCATGAGGTCAGAGCACTTCATTTCTTCTCAGGAGTTTGCAAAGGTAGTTACAGTGACCAGAAAGATTCTGCAATCCTAGACAAACACATCTGTGGTCATTTCTGGTTGAAGATGGATGGTCATTTCAATTCAGGACAGTGTGTGTATGTTAACTGACATAAACCCCAGGCATGGCTGTGGGTCAGAGGGGAATTTACTTTGAGCTTTGGTCACTGTAGCAGTTAATACATACTGAGACAATCATCTCCCATTTGAATTATCAACAATATTTGAGGCTTTCCCATGGATATTTAAGTATTAGTTTTGCTTATACTTAATATTTGACTCATAGCAAAAGACTTCTGGTTCAAGCATTCAGTGCCATAGGGTGATCTTTTAGCACTGTCATTATTACTGAGAAGCTTTGTTTTCTGACACCAAATGAACTGGTCATGAGGGAGTGCTCTCAGTAGCATGCCAAGGATTGTGAAAGTGATGTAGAAGGCTGAACAACTGGACGAGGCAGAAGAAGAAGAGAAATTTTTCACGAGCAATGATTGGAGTGAAAATGGCTCCTTAGGATGAGTGGTAGGTGGTAGGATGAGTAAGTGAATCATGGTTTACTGGTGGCTGGAAAAACGTTTGGAAAGGCCGTCTGACCTGCCATGTACTTGACAACTCTGGATCAACATGAATCTCTAATGCTGTCAGCCAAAACATTTTGTTCAGGTTCTAGGTAGATTAGAAATTGTAAGTGCTGTATTTTACATCTCTTAATCTCGTAAAATGCTTAACTGATACTGTCTGTTGGATATATTATAACTTCCTTGTCATTAGAGCCCTTGCAGCCATTCACAATAGGAGTAAAGGGCTGTAGCACAGATGTGGCTATTAATCATTTAAGGGCATGTCCTTTCCTTGACTATAGTATCAAAATCCATTTAGATGTGGTGATAGGTAGTTCAGGGTGTATTTTTTCTTTAAGAAACAGTCTTGGTATTGCACTGAAGAATGCTTTTCAAAAGAAGGACCAGATGTGATATCAATACCATGTGGCATTGTATTCCACAATCTCCTGGTGTTTTGAATTGCAAGAGAGTTAGAACTGAGAGCTTTCACCAGCCTTATCTCCTGAATGCTGTTCTGTGGCTGAGACTCAGCAAACTGGAGATAAAGCCAGCCATGAGTTCTATCTTCCAGGACAGTGTGCTCTGAACACTAAGAATGGCTTTGATTTAGTGCGTGTAGATGCAAACTTTTGTCATGCAAGCCTAAATATCTTTTGGGCAAGACTTCAGAAAATTAATGTTTGTCATGGTCAGGTCACTGCAGAGTCACAGAGCAAATTCACACTTGGTGGGCTGTAGTAGCTGTCCATGGACATGATTTTATGTGCAGAAATTCATATCCCTCAGTGAAAAAGTACATAGTTGCATTTCCTTGTATCTATTGAAGCTGCAGTGTGTATACAAATCATCAGTATTGATGGCTTAACTCTGGAGTTGAGTGAGTTCAATGGAGTTAAAGCTCTGGAGAGGAGGGGTTTTTTTGTCTTTTGGGTTCATAGCTATTTTTGTGGTGTGTTTGTTTGGGGTTTTTGGTTTTTTTTAGCCTTTTTACTCAGAGTCAGCTGCAAAGAGCGTTCCCTAGAAGTTGAAATTTCATTAAATAGTTATGATCTTAATCCATATCCTGCAAACAATGTAGAAACCTAAATCCAAAATAATCTTTAAATCTGTTCTATAGAAAGACATCTGAAATTATGTAACAAATAAACTGCTGTCAAAGAAAACCACGACAGTAAGTTCAGAACTGCACACTTCTGAATGCGTGTTTTTGAAAACGTCACATTTTTCCGTACTATTAGACACTGGCCTTTACTGTTCTGAAATGAAGCTGGCAGAAAGCAAACCTACTGCAAGAAGGAAATCTGTTTGCCTGTGCACGTACTTGAATGAGGAGGGGTAGTGCAAAAAAGTTTAATTCATCCAGTGCTCATGTGCACAGTAAATGCTTCATGTCCTTTTCCTTGCTTTTCTGCAGCATTTGTAAATGAATGTAAATAATGTCCTTGGTGCTGAATTACACACAGAAACTTAAGTCTGGCAGAAAACCTAATGAAATCCCTCCTTCCTTCCTTCCTTCCTTCCTTCCTTCCTTCCTTCCTCACAAGGATTTAAGTTCGGAAGTAATTTTTTGTAACCAACTTGAGACACTTAATGGGGGCCTGATTTTCAGGAAGTGATGAACCACTCCAAGTGGTCTTAGTCTGACTTGATGAAAAATGGGTGCAATATCCATATGGGTAAGTTCTCAATCATTTTCTGTCTAATAGCACATTAAATAGGCTTGTGAAAAATCAGGGAATGCTTTTTGCAGTGTCCATCCTAGCTTCCATCCGAACATGGTGAGCTGCCTGGTGTCTGTGGGAGGCAAACAGTGCTTTTCAATCTCAGAAATGCTTTTCCAGCTGTTGAGGAGATGCATGCTGTTAAAGAATCCACCTCCTTTGAAAACAGTAAGCACAGGCTCAGTAGTTGTTGATTATGGAGAAAAGGAAGATACTGTAGCTGATTTATAACATCATTTCAGCCTCACTTGTTCTAGGTATTACTGTTGTGCAAGAGGTTGCAAAGGTACTGGGGCTCTTGAAGATCAAAAAAAACCACCACAGTATGTTAGGCTGCATTTGATTTTAAACTTTTCTGTAATGGATGATAAACTAGTATCTTCAAGCTTCGTAGTTTTGCACCGAGCTGGGGATTGCTTGTGCCCTTTTGTGGGGGGGAGTATGACCTCTTGCATAGCTGTAGTGTGATGCAAGTACCAAGCAAAGCATTTCCTGTTGCAGTCAGTGTGTCCATGCAAAGCAGACAATGCAATACCTTTTAATGTGCTAAATATCATGTCCTCTGGAGACAGTTGGATTATTTAGATGGATATTTAACAAGAGAGTGAAGGACAACACCGGTTTGCAGTGCCTGTGAACTATGTGGGACTTGTGGATTTACTGGAACCTTTGCTTAAGAACGGTTTAGACTGAGGGGAAAAAGTTGTTAATTCAAAGATGCTAATCAATTACTGAATGGATACATGGGTTAATGAGCCACAATATATTGCCTCTGCAGGCTAATTCCATTTATCTTTGTATGTACTTATTTATAGCCTCAAGTCATAAGAATTCTGCATGTGCCTTAAACACAATCACTTAATATCTGCATTGCTATACCATGCCTCTTGGCCATTGCACAGGATTTCTTGTTTGGTTTTCAGTGATTAAGGGGAAATATGTGTATTAGAACAAATGTGAGTGGTTGCTCAAAATTTAGTACCATCTGGCTCTGGCACTGCAGAGTGTGCAGAATAAACCTAGTTGTTACCCAGACTTTGGTGCTGTTTTGGAAATGCTCTTACTTGTCTTTTTCCTTTAGGCACACCTCATCATTCTCTAAAGGTCAGAAAGCTACTTCTGTCGCTGTTGAGCGGCTAGCTGAGGAATGACCCAAGGTCTCAGACAAGGAAAGAGAGAAGAAGAAGAAGAGAGCTTTATTGTTTTGAATTCCATATATACAGAGTTTACAGAGGTGCCCCAGATTGGTCAGCCCGAGACCTCCCCCTAGGCCCAATTGGCCAAGCCCGAACTGACCCAATCCAGAGAAGTTGTTTGCAAAACATCCAAACTTTATCTTGTTTATGAAATATAGCAAAATGTTCCCACGAGAAGGACCTGTGCTAGCCACATACTTCAATTTTTTTTTTCACTCAGCCATTCAGTTTGGAGTTTCTATCTCCACCCAGATTTTCAGAGCTGAATGTTTAAACAAGATGTTGGTGATTTGACTTACCTATTTTTTTCCTTCCTTTTTCCTAAAGAAAACCAGTTGAGAAGCTATAGTCAAGTCTGTCAGACCTTTGAAGACTGTAATTAAAATATCTAAATAAGGAGGGGGTTTTGACTCTTAATTCTCAAGTGGTAACTGTCTTTTCTTCCTGCTCTTCTTTAGTTCTAATAAAGTACAGGTTTTTTCACATGGCACTTCTGATGTTTTAATTGCAGCATGATGGTTTGGGCAGTGAAAAATAATTATTATGCAGTGAACTAAAGCTATGTGCAGTTTTACTGGTTATTTCTACTGAAGCTGATAAGATTTACTTCCTTGAGAGCTTCAAGAGTGATACAGGTGGGAATGTCCTTATGAGGGAGAAAGGAAACTAATGCTTTCATTTCTTGTAGGCCTGAGGATACACTTCTCTCCACAGGTAAAGCCTTTTAGTTAGGTTCCCATCCTCTACTCCCTTTTGTTGTTATTGATCATATCTTTTCCCACATTCCAGGTCAGCCAGAACAATATTACCATGATGTCATCCCCATCTCCTGTCCAACAAGCTCAAACACCCCAATCAATGCCTCCACCACCACAGCCACAGCCATCTCCTCAGCCAGGCCAGCCAACTTCTCAGCCAAACTCAAATGTCAGGTGAGCCACACTGCAGCTTCTGAGGACTTCTGTTAATGACATAAGTGTCAGGTTTTCAGAAGCATTCAATATATTTTACTCTGTTTCTATTGAAGTGAATGAATTTTAATACCAACTGCACTGGGAGCACAGGTGAGACTGTGCTGAATACACTCTGAAAATCCCCATTTTACATAAAGAATCTGTGTATGAACTCCTCACCAAGACTGCCATAATGATGCTTATTAAAATTATATCTGCTTACAGCCTGATGATCCTTCCTTGTCAGATTCTGGCAGGTTTGACTGTATGCTTATTTTTCAGCTCTGGCCCTGCCCCATCACCCAGCAGCTTTCTCCCCAGTCCATCTCCACAACCATCGCAGAGCCCAGCAGCTGCACGAACACCTCAGAACTTTAGTGTCCCATCCCCGGGTCCTTTAAACACTCCAGGTAAATGATCTGAGAGCTGTACTGCAGACCATGAGTTGGGCTATGTTGTGCTAACTGTGATAGTTCCCAAGAAACCTTTTATTTTTGGCACAGTGTAAACTTCAGAGCTCTGTGTAGCAGCTGGCTTTTCTAACTTCCCAATCTTTTGAAAAAAGAATGATACTTAATTTAATGGAGCACATTTATAGAGGCATAATGTTTCCTTAGTTCCATGCAGGGAGGGAACCCTTAGTGACACCATGCAGTTGTAAAGGACATAACCACTTAATCACGGGCAGCAAGCTGCTTTGCTCCAGAACACCTTCCCAGGTGTACTCTGGTACTTTGCACTTCCCTCCCTGACATAATAAGCAGTTTGTGGTAATGTGAATGGAGGTAACATACTGGGTCCTTCTCATACCAGTGTTGTGTGCTTTGCAGTTAGGGAAGCACCCACTTAATGAAAACTGCAGCGAATTCATTTTGTTTATTTAGTATTTAGTGCACCAGAGTGAAGGCAAAGACTTAGAAAATGGGCATATGAAACTTTGGAACTTTTCAGAAAAGACATGTATTAAGTGGGAATTGCTGTTCAAGATTCTGAAATGTGAGAATAATGTTCTGCAGTATCTTTTATCACCCTGTGACATGCAGTCTTCCTTTTTGCCAGGAAATCCAAATTCTGTCATGAGTCCAGCCAGTTCTGGTCAGTCAGAGGAACAACAGTATCTGGAAAAACTCAAACAGCTATCAAAATACATTGAGCCACTCCGGAGGATGATCAATAAAATAGATAAAAATGAAGGTGAGGTTCCCTGTATTTGGCCATGCATTTCTCTGTGTCAGCTCTCTTATATGCTGAAAGAAGCAGTACTTTGTCTTTTCCAGGGATTTAAAATGTCAGAAAGTTAGCTGCTCTTTCTTGCTTCTAACTAAAAATCTTACTGTGAAGAGTGGGTAAAATCTTTATCCTTAAATTCTTGTCAGTTTTCTATTACTTCTGATGATTTTGAAACATATAGAGTTTATACTTTGGATATACTTAGGATTAGATGAAAGGTCTTTAATCCTCACTACTTTCTTTAGTATTGGCTCATGTTTTCATTTCTGACAGTGTGCTGTATTTCTGTCTGCAAGAATGGAAGCTATTCTTGTAGTCAGTGTTTGTGTGTCTCATAATATTTCAGACAGGAAGAAGGACCTGAGTAAAATGAAGAGTCTCTTGGACATCCTGACTGACCCTTCAAAACGGTAACTTTTTGTCAGTTTTCCCAGCTATTCCAGAAGCCTGTTATTTAGCATCCAGCCATTGAGGCTGTCTGCGGGCCTCAGATAGCAGAAACACTTTGGTGAGGTGCCCATTTGAGTGATGTGGATGAAATTTCTCATCTTTTGCAGGTGCCCCCTGAAGACGTTGCAGAAATGTGAAATTGCTCTGGAGAAGCTGAAAAATGATATGGCTGTGGTATGTAATGCTTTGTGCCAGCAAAGATAAGCAATTTATTCCAAAAGTCTTAAGATTTGGCAGGATAATTTTTGCAGTTTTTATTACTCATGCTGTTAAGACTTCAGATTGGACAAAATAAGAAAACCGGAAAAAATGGGGGAACATTTACTTCATGTAAGTCACTTGTATATATATTTTAACTGAACTTTCAATTTCTTCTGCTTTGTGCCAAGACTTGAATAATTCTGTGAACTTTGTGGCTGATTTCAGGGCAGCCTTCCTAAACCAAAAGTGCATATGGTGGTTTTTCTTTTCTTTGCCTCCTTCCTTAATGTTACTATATACAGTTTTGAGAATCATTTGCATTCCATGCACTGGAAGTTCACTGCTATAAAACTCTTCAGAATCAATAGTAGATATTTCTAATTTTGGTGACATTTAAAGAAAAAGGGGCTTCTGTTGTGTTTCAGCCTACTCCACCACCTCCCCCAGTGCCCCCTACCAAACAGCAGTACTTGTGTCAGCCACTTTTGGATGCTGTTCTGGCCAACATCCGCTCACCAGTCTTCAACCATTCCCTGTACCGGACGTTCATGCCGGCGATGACCGCAATCCACGGGCAGCCCATCACGTATGTACCGCGGGCCTGCTGCCTGTTTTATGTGCTCATTGCTTGAGGAAACATGCTTTTGTAGAAGCTATTAAAAGAACAGATGGGTTTATGGATGGGGGTGACTTACAGCTTTTCTTTTTTCACCTGTAAAATATTTGACAAGTACAGTGTTGGCACATTTTCACCTGGTCCTTTTGTGGATATGTTTTACGCAGGGCTCCAATTGCTTCCCCTCGAAAACGGAAATATGAAGAGGATGAAAGACAGACCATACCAAATGTCTTACAAGGAGAAGTTGCAAGATTAAATCCTAAATTCCTGGTGAACCTGGACCCTTCCCACTGCAGTAATAATGGCACAGTTCATCTCATATGCAAGCTAGGTAAGCAAGAAAAAAGAAAGAGATGTACAGTCTGGTTCTTCCATGGGCTTCAGAGGCTAGAAGCCAAGTTCAGTTATGCACAAAAAGCCTACTGTCTCGCAAGAAATGCTCTATTCTGATGGGAAATGTGTTTGCATTCTAGATGACAAGAACCTTCCAAATGTCCCACCACTACAGCTCAGTGTTCCAGCAGACTATCCAGATCAGAGCCCTCTGTGGATAAAGAACCCCAGACAGTATGGTATGAAGATGCTGTTGTGACATTTGTTGGGCATGTGCATGTGGCAATAGTGGAGAAATGTGAACACCTAATGTTACTCTTTTATTTTAATCTTTTTAATGCAATTTTTATCTGTTATCTTTTTTTCCAGCAGCCAATCCCTTTTTGCAGTCAGTGTATCGATACATGACTTCAAAACTATTGCAACTCCCAGACAAGCATTCAGTCACAGCACTCTTGAACACCTGGGCACAAAGCATTCGTCAGGCCTGTCTCTCTGCTGCATAACAGCTCACCTCCTAAATCACGAAGCAAGAAAGGAGGTCTCAACAACTGGCCTCTTCCACATGCCACTGGAAAACCACAGTGTGGGGAGGTTACTTCAGAAGAAAGAAGCCTTATGTTGTTTTGTTTCTAGATGTCGGGTTCAGTAGAGAACCTGATGTTAGACTTAGCTTTCATGCTTTCTATCTTCTGCCTCTGTGGACTTTTGCCAGCATTTTCAAATATACAAAATGTGTATATATGGTTCTTGAGACTGTATTTAGGATAAGTTTTTATTGTCTTCTTAGAGAAGAAATTATTTGTGGACTTCCATCAGGGAGTCTGGTATAAGAGGGGGTAGGGGAAAAATGTCCTAATTTGCTTCAAAATTTGCTCAGTGCCAGTATTTCTTTCACACTGTATGTTTTGTGACCTGATACTGCCCCAGAAATAAATTAGCTGCAACTACACATTGCTTGCAAACTTCCCAGTGGTTGCAGGAAATCTTTTTGCCTATTAGCTTTGCCCAGAGATGGGATAAATTACAGCCTTTTAAGGCATCCCTCAAATATATGAGATAAATCTGGATAGTTATACTTGGGGGTGGGAGTGTGGAACCAAATAGAGCAAAAAAAGTATTTTATAGCTTATTTTAAATGCTACTTTGTATAAACGGTTTTTGGTTAGCGTGGACCACATGTTTCTCACTCCAGAAGATTAAGGTTGATGAGAAGGAAGGGACACTTATGTGCACACTGACTTCCTCTATAAATTCAGTAAATGTGTATGTAAAGGTGGGGGGAAAACCAACAGTATAAAGGCCAAATGACACAATCCAGCAGGTTTGTAGCTACATTTCTTCTTTCAAGAGTCTTTCTGAGGCATCTGGCTTCCTTTGGGAGTTAATGCAGTGCACTGAAAATGTTTCTACACTATGTCAGTTTGGTTAAACAGAAAAGGCAAAAAACAACATCTCAGGAGTAGAACTGACAACTAATACATTGTGTCTTGAACAATGATGGGCACTCAAGTCAGTCATCAGCTGCCTTATTGTTGGGCACTTCTAATGAAAACATTTACCACAAGTAACTCTAATTTCATGCATTTTTCATATTTCCCCATGTGTATAAGTTGCTCCCTCTTAATTTCCTGGTGCAGGAGAATTTCAAGTATCAGATGTTCCAATTATATCCTGTGCCATCTCCATATTGTGCAGCAAACATTAAAGAGCTGGGCTCTCTTACAGTAGTGTCAAGAAATTGCTATGACCTCTGTAAAACTGTGTGGTGTCATCAGTTTTAGGATGTTTTTAAATGTGGATACTTAGTAAGCACTGACTGAGGCAGCAGAATGCTATCAGCATTTTGTACATGTACTAATGCATTATCTGTTTGTTTCTACTGTAATAAATTTATTATTATTCCTGTGTTGGATGCTAACATTGTACTGCTCTTCCCCTGTTAGACACCAGGTCTGATGTGGCATTGGATGAGGGTTACTGTGTTTTATGGTAAGTGAAAACGCACAGGCTTTGAAGGTTAGGGGACGAAATCATAAATGGCTGTGTATCCCATGCTGCCCTTACTGAACTGGAAGACCTGCTCAAGAGGTTAGTAATGGTATCTACCTATGGCATGATTGCAGATTTATAAACACTGATGGCTCATTCTTTCCCCCTCAAAAAAAAACAACAAACAACATATTCACTAGAGTCTACAGGAACACTTTTATAAAAATAAAATTTACATTGATTATCTCTACAAGGCCACATCATTGTTTATAAACTTATAAACTCCATTAACTTTAGTATTAAAAATATTTTAGGAAGATATGATATAATTAAAATATTTTAGTCATCAAATCCCAGGCTCATCCTTAAAACATTTATTTTTACAAGCCAGGAAGAGGAAACTAGTGTTCATGTGGTTTCCATCCTTCAAAGAAAAAAGTCATTATTACAGCATAAAGAAAATACCCAATTAGGATAATGAATGTGCAGCCAACTGGCCCGATGTAAAACCAGGATGCAAGGAAGTAGATCATCAGCAAAGAAATGAGAGTCCTGTAGCTGGCCAGAAACCTCAGACTGATCCTGGGTCCCCAGTTCTGGCTTGCTCTGTCGCTCACCACAGGGCTGTACCTGATTTTCTGTGTGAGGTGAGGGTTGGTCAGGTGATAGCGACAAAGTCTGCCAACAAAATCTTCCCTGGAGCAAAGCACTTCCATCTGATCAGCAAACTGAGGTAAGAAGCATTTAAATGTTAGTGTCTTCCTGCACCTACTGTCACAAAGTGACTTGATTTTCTTCATTTATAGGATGAGGATTATAGGAAATGGGGGGATCAAACACCACTTTTAAGTGCAGAACTGCCTTAGTGCAGACTTGCCTTGAGTTTGTCATACCTAACAAAAGAATTTGCTTTCCCTGTTTTAGAAACATTCATTCTGAATGTTTATTGTTCATCAACCATACTGAGTACCTTAATAAATCACATTTACAATGTTTCATGTAGGAAAAGCAGAATTACAGGTATAGCAGCAGGCCTGGTACTATTGGAAAATACCCATCTAGACCACACTAAAGAAGAAGGAGTAAGATTAAATGAAGTGTTGTATATGTGCATGTGGAGTAAAGAACAGATTTGCAGTGGAAAATACAGCAGGAGGCAGTGCTGTACTTACCCTTTCGTTGAGCACTGAGGATAAGCGGAACAGGAGACGAACAAGAGCAGCATTTTCATAGCTCCGGATGGGCTGAAGCTCAGTATCCCCTTGATACTGCACCTCAAACCTACGTAAGCCATTTATGATCTAGAAAAGGGAAAACAAACACCTGATCTTGTAGCTCCCATCTGAAACACCTTTATACTGGTTCCTCTCTTAGCCCCCAGTAAGTTTCATTTCTCTTCATCATAGAAGCACAACTTGTTTTTTCAAGAATAATCTAGGTAGTGATAAGGAATCTTTTTTTGTCTCACCTGGTACCTGCCAAGGGGTGTAAGAATGAGGCCGTTCTCACTTGCAATGCAGTCTGGAAGCTGTTTCTTTCCATTCTCATCTTGAGCTGTCCCACACTTCATCATCATCTGGGCCAGCTGGGCTTCACTCAGCTATGCAAAAATAACACAGTTCTAAAGCAGGTATTTAATCTATCCCCTATTTAATTTATTTCTCACTTCACACACTCATTAGCACTGCAAGTCTTTGACAGCCTGCTCAGGTACCAAGAACTGCTTAATAGCAGCTTGGTTAGACATTAAAATGAGGTAAACCTCTCCAGATTTGTCTGTGCTTGTCCAATTCTAGAGAAATGCTCTGGTTTTTATCTCCCTTAGCTCTCAAGGAGTATCAAAGAGCCTGGGTCAATTCTGTATAAGGGAGTGTGCCTGCAGAGAAATTAATCTGTTTTTTTAACAGTTCATCCATAGCTGCAGTTACTTGTATTTTTATAGTTCTACATTTAGAAGACACTGGAGAATTTTTTAAATTGCCTGTTTGTAAGCATTAGGACAGGCACAAGTAAACAGGTTTGGATAAACTATACAGTCCAAAAGAATGGTCACTTAAACAAAGTAGGCTTGATATTTAGAAATTCAGAACACGTAATTCCACTTATAATTGAAAGTGGGTTTTGAAACAGCCAGGTAAAGTCTAGAAGATGCTAACATTTACTAGCAAGGTCTCTGGATAGCTTTGTGACCCCACAAAGTACAAGAGAGAGATGCACATTTGAGGAATCCCGACTCTTGTTCTCACTGCTCAAGTTCTTGAAAGATGTTACATACCTTAAAGATTTGGCACAAATATTCCAGTGCCTTCTCTAAATATTCATCTGTTTTTTTGATGCTGTCTTGCCCAATTTCATCAAGATCATTGCCTGTGTAGGAACCATTCATGTCAGATTGTGTGAATCTAAACCATGAGAAGAAGGACTGGCTGGCCATTGTCTCTGCAGAATGGTCTGATATGGACTTTGCTGTCTGCTGTGCCTGACAAATTAACTGAGCCAGTTTTAACACCTAAAATAAAAAACAAAATTGTGTGGGACAAAGATAAAGGACCACTAAGCATCAATACTTGGATAAAAATGTCCCTTGAGAATTAGAAGTGAAGAGCAATCCCAGCAAACTCACTCCCTCAGTGCATATGGATTTGTGCTGACTGTTAACTGCATTTCCAATAGGCTGTTCTGTTGAAGCATTTAAGAAACCTGAGTGCTGCTTACATTCTTCAGCTGCTCTTTTTTTAATTCCCGCTGCTTTTGTCTGACTTGCTGGTAGGTACTGATCAATACAATGGATCAGAAGATCACAGTAAGCATGTGTGAGAGGAAATACTCACTATATACTGCTCCAAGGCAGCAAGCTGCTACATTAACTTCTTATTTATCAAAAAGTAGCAGATTTTTACGGATGTGCTAGGCTGAGACCTCTCAGGCTCCAGGAGTCACTGTCAGCAAACTAAATTATACAATAATGCAGGGTGTGAAGTTTTCCACTCTTCCCCTGATGATACTCAGCACTGAGAAAACACCTGTCAAAGTAGAAAGGCACGTGACAAGGAGCTTGTTGCTTACCAAATTCCTGACTTCTGTGCCAAACATCTGTTTATACTGGAAGTCCTGTCCTTCCAGGCTGTAAACATGACTCTTCACCTTAAAGGAGGCATCTGTAACAGCTGGAGACCGTGATGACAAAAAGCTCCCACCAAGAGTGGGGCTCATAAAAAGCCGGTGTTGACGGTGGGGAATAACAAGTTCTGGCTCCAGGAATAACTGTTCTCCTAGAATTTAAGAAGAGCAGTGAAGATGGTTACCTAATACTGGTCTTGCCTGGGGAAGGTCCAGCTGCCTTAAGGCTGCTGGGCAACTTTATTTAGAGAGTTCCAAGGGGAAAGAGGCCTTATTTACTGTTTATTTTTAACTTCTCCCTGCCCAGAGCAGAAAATATCAGAGTGCATTTAATGCAGACCATACAGGCAGCATTTTAATTTTGTAACATTTTTCAACAAAAGGCAGTGGAGAAACATACTTCAGACCTTGATACTTGTCAAATCTCACCTCTCCCAAATTTGCTATATCCTAATTACCCTGAAGTGCATGCATGACTCTTTCACTAAATATAGAGATCTTCAGAGGCATAAGTTTAAATCCTGAAGTATATAATGAAGTAATAAAAGTGTAAGAAAAATGGACCATTGTGTTCTTAATTCTTTAAAGAAAAATTGTGGAATGAAATCTATGGTGATTAGAAGAGAACTATGAACTTACTAAACCAACTGACAAACATGAGTGAAAACAGACTTCTGAATGGCAGAACAGCATGCAAAATGGGAGAGAAGTCCATTCACCTCAGTGCTTCTGAGGCGAGATGTAGCTACCGTGAAAAAGATTGAGAAAGGACAAGGTAAGATGTCAAAATATCCTTTTACCTTTCAGGATCATTTCAGCTAGATTGGGCTGAGCAAAGACCTTAGCTACTCGGAACACCATGAGGGCATTTTTTGGACTGACCAAGTCTGTTCGAAGAGCTCTGTTCAGAAATCCCACAAATAGCTTGGTATACATGAGTAGGTTTTCCTGAATGAAGGCAGCCCTGTCAAAGTGAGTACAGGTTTTGTGAGTACAGCTATTTAAATAATTGTTATTTTGTCGTCTACCAAATAAGCCACTAAGGGAGTGTTTTATACTATCTCTGGAAAGGTGGTTAATTTACATGGAGACAAAAGAATACTCTCAAAACAAAAACTGGTGTTCTAAGAAATTATGTCTAGTCTTATACAGAAAGTTAATTCAGGTTGGTGGATAGTTTGTGAAATACTGCTATTTTACTCAGGATATCCTGGAAGTTTGGCTCAGACTACTCAGAGCTGGTCCCCTCCTCACCATTTCTCCGAGACGCTGCGAGGCAAAGACTCAATGCTTTGTGGTGGCTTTTCGGGTGCATACCTCCAAGGCTGCAAGTAACTTAACCACATCTCAAGAACCTAAGCAAAATCACACATAAACCCACATGAGTGCCAATAACTTTTTGGAAAGGAAAGCAGGAATTTTTTTTGTTATTTTTAAAATTTGTTATATAAAGAATTCCACTGTTCTAGAAAAGAGAGATGTAAAGACCAAGAAATAGCTGCTAAACAGCAATAACTAAAAACTAGTTCTGTTGAGTACAGACTTAGGTGGAGAAGCAGGTACATACTGCTCTGAAAGAGGCATCCAGAGGCCAGTGGCCAAAGCAGTGTTGCAGAAAGATATAGAGCTTCTCCTGGACAAACCGAGGAATCACAACCCTGCAAACAGATTCAAAGACAATCACATGTATAAAACGGCAGCAAATTTTAAAAACAAAAAAACCCAATCCCACCAACCAACAACCCAACACGCTTTCACAAATGCAAAAAGAGAAAGAACAGATTTTGCTCAATCCTTTCTTAACTGAAGCTACTTCAAGCCATTGGATTTCAACTCAAATTATTAAATACTAAACTAATCTTGGCCAGAATCCTCTTGTAGCATTTTTGTTTTCTTTATATACTAGTGCAAATAGCTGCAGCTGAAGCTGCCCCCGCCCCAGTGGATGTGAGAAACATAACCCATTAGCTCTCATGTACTTTTAATAATATACTTCTGTATTTAGCATCAAACCAGCATATTTCAGCCTCTCAGAGAAGGCTGAGATTTTCAGGGAGAAGACATTTCAGAGACATGCTCATCCACCAACCTTTTAAACTCCTCCAGTGGGCTGGCTGTGTGGGAATGGGCTGAAGGGGACAGAGGTTCTGGTTTCAGGCTGTTGCTGAAAGCATGCAGATGTTTCACAAGCAGTCTCACCACTAGTACATGCTCTTCAGTGGGCTTGAACGACTCCTAGATTCAAAGCAAAAGAGAGGCAACGAATGAGTGTCACCTGCTAAATGTCTAGGGAATTCAGGAAAATCCTACTCTCAGATCAAAATACAGGAAATGCTCTCTTTCTTCTAGGCTCTTCACCATAGTTTGGTGGCACCTGATTTTGGACAGGCTTGCTCCCCAGGACAAGCTGCATCTTCTGCCATCAGTTCACTAAGAAACAGGAGCATATTTGGATTGTAGAAAAGTTATCTACAGTACTCTAACGGATTCAGTTTTGGGCTAGCTTTCAAGAACAGAATAACTTGTAGACTTACCCCTTTCTGAAAAAAGAATATTCAGCTTTTCATTACGGTTATAAGTTCATTGCTGCAGAAGCACAGCAGGTCCTTTGTTTATGCTCATGGCTGGCTTTACCGGACTTCCTATGCTGGTACTCATCTGCCTTATAAGAGAGAATAATCCTGGACATAGTTATAGTAAAAATAAGAACTGTTTTGAGTCCTGTGTGATCCTGCTGGTTCTAACATCCTTAAAGGGAGGAGCAGCCTGGGGGGAGTAGTACAAGGAGTGATGGTGAGCCACAGTGATGTTACCAATGAGCAATTGAGTATTTGATATAGCAGAGAGGTGAATGAGGCAAAGAAGAGCTGGTTCTCCTGGGTGCCCAGCACCACAGTGGGTCTGCTGCAGAATGTGCAAGCAGAGCACAAAATCCTTTGCTACTGTGATCTGCTTGAAGAGTAGTAAACTAATCTCAATCCACCACTGAAGGCAGATTTTGAGATTTGTATTTTGTTTCACAGAAGGTGAGAAGAATAATGTACATGAAATGTAAGTTACAGCTGCAAATATAATGGAAAGTGCAGGAAAGGCATATTAGACAATAGCTACAAGAAGTTTCCAGTGCTTGACGCAGGGAGGGGATGTGTGGCTGTGTGTCTTTATGTCGTTTCTCTGCAATGCCTGTGGCAAAGCAGATGTGTTTCTACACTTTCTTGGGATTTTGAATACACTGTGACATTCACTCCAGGAAGAGATTCCAGGCTCGATGACAGACACAGTCCTGTAGTGCAGCCAGATCTGAGACTCTTAAAAGAGAAGGATAAACCTTTAACAGTTCTAATGAAGGCTGGGCTTGTGTTTTTGACAGTTCCTACTTGTATCAGCATGTTTTCTACAATCCTGATGAGCTTATGCAAGGGGGTAGAACTCCAAGAAGTTGTGTGGTCCTTGGAGTTTGGACTGAGATCTCCACAGCGATTAGAGAGCTGAGTACTCTGCTATAGGCCTTGAAAGGGTGCAATTTTAAAAACCCTAAGCCCCCCCAAAGGTACCTTTAAAATTTACAAAACCACCCTATTTCAAGACATCATTTTGGGTGGTATCAGTAGTTTTTCCACATAGCAATTCTTATAACTTCCTCTTAGCCTGAATCACCACCATTATGAACATCACCGGTTTAAAAACTGTTTTTCCCCACAAGTGTTTTTGTTGTCAAACGTCTTCCTACAGGATGGATCTATGCCATTCTTAATGCTTAAAACAGTAATTAGATAAATGTAACAGTAAAAAAAATTTAAAGTAGTACTTTCTGTGTTCCTTTCTAAACAGCACCTTGGGATATCATAGCACTTCATTAAAACAAAACAAAACAAAACGGATTAAAGAGCAGGGAAATGCCATGTAGTGCTAAAGAGCTTTATAGTATATAAGCTTAGCCCTCCCCATTCCCAAAATGAAGACCCAATGAATAAAGGATTGAAGTAGGGAAAGAGGAATCAGCAATCTGTTCCAACAGGAATGTTTTTGCATGCACATTTCCTGAACAATCTGCAAATGTACCACTTGTGCTTTTGCAAAAGTGGACAGTCAAGTTGACAATGCCACCACAAATTTAGTATTATCCAATGACATTTCCTTGGCTAAAAAACCCCAGATGTTACCTACCTTAATCTGGGTGACAGCCATGCAAATTCTGATATTTTCTTCCACGCAAGGTTTGCTTAAATGACTACTGTGTGAGAGGCAGAAATCTGCCATTGGTGAAGACAGCTTTGGTGCCAAAAAACAGCATAGCCGGTAAGTCTTGCATTACAAGAATGCATCTCTAAAAATATAGTTTCCAATTAGTCCTCATAATATGCTAGAGTTTAACTCTTTTCTCCATGACCTTTGCTAATATCTCTCAGTATCTGTTTCACTGAAAAATTTAGTGAATTTTAATGCAATGTTCTCAATCAAATTATAAAACCACACCTTGCCAGAAGAAGCTGCTGTACAGCCAGCACCAATACACTTCGCAGATTATACGATGGAACAAGATTTTTAAAAAGGAAACAAAATGAAAAGATGGTAATACTTGGTATGCGTGGAGGGCCTGGTAGCTGGATTGGGCAGGACTACCGTGGTGTTTACTGGAGATACTGAGTCGGTAGTGGAGAACCTCCAGCTGAGACAACAGAAACAAAAAGGAAGGGGGAGGGAAAAAAGGAGAGAAGAGAGCAAGAGAAAAAAAAAGTGAGAATGAGCCCAAGGAAGAAGGGTGGGGGAAAAATGAACATCACAAATACAGTCAGGGACAACATATCACAATAACAACTGCAGCCACAGTATCCTCTTCTTTTCTGCTGTTCACTAGATTGATTCCACAGTATTTCTCACCCTTTATCAACTTGGAAAGGCAACCGGGAGCAGGTGTCAAAAAAGTGGCTGTTCTCTTTGCTACACTCAGAGCAAGGACAGGTAGGGGATATGGAGCTTTTGCCAAATAAACTCCCCATTTCAGAAGTGAACTGAACTACAGCAACAGGATTTACACACTGTTACAGTGTTTTATTAAAAATTGAATAAAAGAGTGAAATATTCTGCAAGCTTTTTTACACCTATTTTGAAAACTTTGTAATTTCCTCCTGTTCTGCTGGAGAAGCACAGTTTGTAAGTGGAAGAAACTCAAATTGAAGTTTCCTGTCCAGAGAAATCCTCTGTCTTCTCTCTACTTAAAGGCCATTTGGGAAGGCTGCAGATCTTGTGAATTCCTCAAAAGAGGAAATTACTTTTGCTGTTAGGGAAACATCACATATCTAAAAAGGCAAAAGACACACCTAGCATAGTGTTATCTGCTGATGCAAAAGGCATCTTGCCATAATACTGAAGTCTCTGCAAGCCTCAGCCAGATCCCTTCTTGAAGGAACAGCTTAAGGAATATTTTCTGACAATGACAGTGAAGAGGATACTGTAGCAACAGTGACACACATGTATGAAATTAATGAAAAAACATAAAACAAAAAATGTACACTACACAGACCCCAATGACTATTGTCAGGCATCTAAACTAACTCTCCAGATCACACCTCTGCTGTCTTTAAACAGCCTCTACCCCATCTCCTCCAGTGTCAGTTCGGCAGTTTTTGGATTTACACCCTTAGAGTGGCAGGATTGTTATTTCAGGCTCCCCAACAGCTTGGGCAAATCATCTGCTTCCAAACTGAGTCCCCTGTCACAGGAATCTGCAATCCCCTGTATTTTAATGGGTGTTCCACATGCAGTGCTGGGGGCTGAACACCTGCCATTGGAAGGTCAGGAAGCATTACATAAAGTTTTATCAATCTACTTCTTTTTAAGGGTTTCTTGTGATAACAACAGAAGGGAATAGGAAAAAAGATGCTGCACACTTGGACTCTAGATCATCAGAGAAAGAAAAAACAGACATAAGAATTGGAAAATAGTTGAATTAATGGGGAAAACAGTGACAGCATAGCAAATAGCATCAACCTCAGGTTCACAGCAGACCCAGAAACAATTCAAAGCTGTAGTGTAGTACATCTCCTCAAAAGAAATTACTTACTATTCCTTCCCATCCCACTGCCTTCTACTTTTACAGGGAAGTCTGTGATGACATTAACAAGGCTTAGGGGAAAATCTATGATTCTCCTTCTCAAGAAAGTTACTTATCTGAGATCTATCTTGGCCCATGAAAAAAACCAAATCTGGCTGCAGGACAAAGAGTGAGCAAGTTCTGCAGAACCTCATCCCACCTTCCAATATAAGTATGCAGCCATTTCAAATCATGATGGTCAAACAGCTCTAGACTCAGGGGTGAATGGTCACTAATTACCCTTCCTTCCAAACACACAGAAGGATAAATGGAATCAAGTGAACCTGCATAATTATTAATAATTTTAAGAATAAGGTATTGGGCCATCTTGGGTTTCCAGTCAAGTCCTTTATGCTTGTATTAAAATAGAACTTACACTTCTGGATGTTGTACTTCCTCATTTCAGGAAGTAGAGGCAGACTGTTCTCCTTCAGCCCACCCAGTCTACAAAGTTCAGTTTAAGCATCACAGGCTAATGAACAGTCCTGTCCCCAGCTGATCTGGAACCTTTCCTCAGTCCTGCAGGAAAGATCCTTCATCCATTTATGTATGTCCTGGGAAATTCCAGTCCCCTTCTCCGGTGTTCCACCCTCCCCCAAAGAGTGAAGACTTCCTATTTTACATGTTCATGATTACTTCCCATCAAAGATGAAACTAAAATACCATCAGGGAGTTATGGCCTCAAGTTGTGGCTCAACACACCTTGTGGAGGATCCTGAAGTGCTGATTTCAGAGAACTGTAAGCTCTACCTAGGCCCTACTCCACCATAACGTGGAGAGTCATTGTCTGCAACTGCTGCTCCCTAGTGCTAGAAGAGAGCATCTGAAATACAGAGGGTGAACAGAGGAGAGAAGTTTAAAGCAATCATCATTTCTGGCCTAAGCACAGCGCTTGATGCACAGAGACTGGACAGACAGACAGACCAAAGCTACTTCAAGCAAAGCCTTTCCATCACAGGTGCACAGCCATGCTGCTGGGAGTCCCAAGTGGAGACTTTGCAACATTAGTGAGTTTGCATTTTGACCTCAACTTTGAGAATAAAAGACAAAACCCATTACGTTTCAGCTCTCCAATGTTTTTCCCTAGCAAAATATGTGTTTTATTTCATATCCTGTGAAGTGAAGGATTAGAATTTCTCAATCAGCTCTCATATTGCTCTTCCACACAGGAATAAATCCTGAGTAGCTTTTATTAGTTCTCTCCCCTTCTATGAAAGTCCCACTGTGACCCAGAGGGAATTCAGAGGATCAACATTTTCTCCTTCAAATTCCCTTTACATTTATAATGCCTTTAAACTTAGCCTCCCCAACACATACTTACTTCTTACATGCAGTAGTTTGTTACTGAACAGGCCACCACAAACTGCTTACAATAGTGTATTATCTGAGCAAGAGCTTGCCAGATAATCCAAACTCTGTAGCTACAGAACTGCTTCTGACACCATTATGGTGAAAAGCATGTTTTGGAACAGGAAACAATAAAAATGGCAGTTTAGTAAGTTTTTTTTTTTTTTAAATAAATTGGATTTAGGCTAAGAAATTGTTATAGATCTTTGAAATTACTAACTGGTATTTCAGTAACAGTTGCTATCTCTGCTGGAAATCAATTGTAGCTATTTTTAGCAGTCATGTTGCCCCAGTGGGATTTAACACAAGGTTTTATAGTGGCATCTTGTCAATCATTAGTACTTTGATATTGATATTCAGATTGTTGTGACCATCCCACAAACTCATCTTCAACAAAAAAAGAAACAAAAACCAGAACAAAACTAACACAACTTCTGCAATGAAGGCAAATCTGGATGACACACTTATTCACAACATTCTTTGTAACTGGATTATCAACTCTGACACACTCATGTAGGTATTCTGGTAAGTTATTTCTTTCCTTTGGACCAATATACAAAATTTAAAAAAAAAAAAATTCTCCACAGAGTAGGAGATTTACCCCAAGGGAAGAGCTCAACCATCAGGTGATGTTCACGAGTGAAGTACAAACTATTACCTTGACATGAGGGGACTGCATTTTCTGATACATTTCCAGTGAATAATGATGAAGCCACATTTCAACAAAGATCTGTAAAACAAGGATTTTCTCAGCTAGGGAAAGAGAAATAATCCTGCACGGTCAGTTACAAGTAAAGTATAGGGAAGACCACAGTTTATAACTTGAAAACTAAGCTGTACTGGTGAATAAACAGCATCTATTCAGAGATGTTTCAGGTTATCATGTCAATGGCTGAAATGACAAACTCTTAGCACCTGCCAGCATCAATTAGTCAGTTCAGCAACATGGCAAGAACTCACTTCAGAGCAACTGCTAAGTCCAGATTTTCCTTTCCTTCCCTTCCCTTGTTGGTGAACAGAACCAACTTGCCTGTGTTTAACCTTTGCATAGAGCACAGAATTGATGTAAGATTTAAAAAAGAAAATCAGGTGCAGAAACTTTTCCAGAAAAAAACCCTCAAATGCCTGAGATCAGTTGTTAGATAGTCTAAAAAAAGATATTAAGATGCAACTTAACTGCTTCACAGTGGTTCTTTGTTTCATTAACAGAAAGCAACAGCTGCACTGCTCAATTCCAAAACCAAGCTAAAGCAAACTGGCCTGACTGCCTCTGATTTAAAAAGAAGAGATCCCTCAGTGAGTACAAAGAAATGTCGCAGGGTGTTTTCTTCCTTAAATGCACCATACCTGAAGCAGTGTTTCTGATCTCCAGATCTCCTGGGAAGCTGGGTCAGCATTCACAGAGGGCTGGTGGGCAATGTGCCGTTTCAGCAGGCTGGTGTGGTGCATGCCATAGGAAGAGAAAGGCACTGCTGGAGACCTTTGAGGACAAATGAATGGAAATACAGAAGTCAGTAAGTCTCAGTGCAGTACAGGGGGGTGTATCATTGATTTAATCACTATTTCATAAACTGGAAAACATTCTTTCAAACTGCATAATTAATAACACATTTCAAACTTCTGCAACTTACTGTAATTACCAACTTCAACTACAACCAAATGCTATATTGCTACTCCTATAGCATTTTGTAATATTATTATTTAAAATAATATTAATATATAATATTAATATTAATATTATTATTACAAAATAATATTAATATATAATATTACTAAATTATTATTCTTATTATGTTTTGTAAGTATATAATAAGTACATACAGATCAGCGTGGAGGTGTTTTTTACTTGTATGAGATTTTGTTCCAACAAGCTATATTTTGTCTGCCCTGTTGTCACAATTTTCCCTTGGCACTGTAGCTATTACCTGGGAGTCGGGGAAGGGATGGCTCCCCCAGGATTTGAAGAAGGTGGGGGAAGGACACTTCCTTCTGTGGGTAGGAAACACTTCAGGTATGTGTCCACCAGGATGAAATAAGCACTGTTGGAAGGGCTGACATGATGGGTGACAGGCGAGTTCTGTAACAGACACACAGGATATACCTGGGGTTAAACACTGCTGCTTTAAACCAGTGCTGGGGAGCGATGCCAGACTCCCTTAGCGTAAAAAAGCAGAAGCCCAGTGGTTAGAAAGGGTGAATTGGCAGTAAAGACACTTTGGAGCAAAGGTCAATGAGCTGTAAGAGAAGTGTTGCTGTAGCAATGACAGTAACCAAGCATGAGAAGAAAGCAGTGTTTTAGCACAGGTAACACAGGCAGAGGAACCAAATAACCACACTCCACAGTAGCAAGCTGTGGTTATGACTGCAGAGAAGGCCTTTTTGGATACAGGGGGAGGAAACCCATTTGGAATCCATTGCCTGCTCCTTGTTGGCATAAGACTACTTACTGGTGTATCTAAGGTGGGTATTTTGTTTATTATCCAGTCTTGGATCATCAACTGAACCAAAGCAATAACAAATTCCAAAAGAATAGATAAAACTGCTGTTAATTTAGCTACACAGCACCCCTGCCATGGGAAGGTTCTTAGAGCATTATGGAGAAAAGCCAATACTATTGTAAGGGAAAAATTGCGAAAGGTACTCACCTTCTGTGTAATCAAACTAATTGCAAAGTAAAACATGTAATATTCAAATGGATCTGGAAGAACAGAGTTAAGGATCACATAATGAAAAACAGGTACAGCTGTTAGATATTGGGGGATGCTGAATAGGCACTACATTTGTATTTTGTCAATGCTTAATTATCTTGCTAGAGCTTTTGAGCAAATTCAGCATTGGCTTCTTGCTTTCCAACTGATGGAAGCTTTGGTAATTGAGGTGTTCTCTGTGTGACAAGGTGTGTTTGAGCTACTCTTGGCACATTTGACTATTTCAAACTGAAACCAGCACAGCTACAGCTACACTGTACAGCTTCCAAAAGTACTGTAGCTGCAAAGTGAACATGCCCTTTTTTCCTACCATATTGCATAAACTACAAGTAGTTACAAAAACAAAAATTGTGAAATACAGGCTCTACCAAAAGCACTGGGAATTTTGTTGTTGACTTGATTAAGGCCAGAAATTTCTCCAACAAGGGTTTATAAGAGGACACATTTATTTTAAGTTGTAATATAAACATTTCTAATCAGCCCAGACTCTTCAGTGTGACCATGATTTAGGGTATATTAAACATAATAAACGCACAACAGAAACACTCATGATCCCTCAGTTTTAGATATTTAAAAAGGGTTAGATACCCAACCATTAAAAGGATACTAAGAGCCAAATTCAAGCCTAAACCACCAGCTGAAGGAAACTGGACTTTGTTGTGATATAAAGAGCATTCTGGTAGAACTTGCTCTTGTATTGAAGCCTTCACAGGACCCTGAAAGACAGAGTAATGAAATATTAATCTGGCTACTCAGCATATTGCAGAGTATGTTTTCAGATAGTGAAGTTCTGCATTCAAGCATTCTGGGATGATCTCTACATTCAGCTCAGTGGGATTTTATTGCATTGCAGTAGTTCCTTGTCCAAATGAATGGTCTTTAGAGAACTCTCAACTTTCTCTCTGAAAATGAGTATTCAGTATTTTTTTAAAAAGCCTTCATCATGACCTTTCCAGCTGGAGTGGGAGCAGCAGAAGATTGGTGTTTGGCTGCTGGTTTTGTTCAGGTAATTGAGCTGTGGACCAGCAATCACCATATGCTTAAATGAGGTTTCCTTTTGTTAAAGACTGTAGGACTATCTGAATCAATTTCTAGACAGCAATTCAATTTCTAGATAGGCCTATACTGAAGTGTAGATATGAAGTACATGCAAAGTTCCAATAGCTGCAACTACCATTACATTCCCTTCTTACAAATTGTTCAGTTACTCACTGGAAGATATGAGACTGGGAAATCATATCTGTACTCTTCTGCTTGGAGTTTGTAAACCAGTTTCATCATTGGGCCACTGCAAACAAGCATCAGAAAGAAAATCCCATGGTAAACACCCTCTCCTGCCTCACTTCTGTGAACTTAGGTTTGCACAATGGAAAAAGGTCAAACAATGGTCATTTGTTCACCAACTCATTTCTTAATCTGTGCTGAAATGAATGTGTTTACCTGGGATCCAGGAAATCCAAAGCCACAGAATATTCATTAGGATTTGTTCTTCCTTGCAAACAGCGAAGATTCCAGCCTACAATGATGCCATCCAGGCTGCCAAAAATGCTCTCCACCAGCCATGGGAAGATGCCATGTAGTTCCTTTAGGGAAAACAGACACAAAGAGTTAATGTGCACAATTCCTCACTTGGACAATCTATACTGCATATACTAAAACACACAAAGATATGTCTGCCATTTATTTATGACTGTTTCTGGATTATCACTGGGCAGATCATCCATTCAGAACATTGCATTATAATATGGCAATCACTGCAGATCTATCCTGATTTCTGATCCTACTGAAGTTGCGACAGTGCTGATCAGCATCATTTGCGGTTATTTGCCATATTTTAAAAACAAGTTTTCTTTGTAAACTGAGGCTGAAAGGTATTAACGAAGGGCAGTGAAATGAAACAACCTTTTAATGACTAGAAAAGGTTCTTAATTCTTGGAAACACTGAATTTCCACTGTTTCACCAGGGGCCCTCAAAACTCAGAATCACAGAATCAGGTTGGAAGTAGCTCTGAGATCATCGAGTCCATCCTACCACTGCACCACCGTGCCAGCCAGACCACGACACTGAGTGTCCCCTCCAGTCTTTCCTTAAACACCTCCAGGTGCCTCCCCCACCTCCCTGGGCAGACCAGTTTGTCTCGGTAAGACAAAGAGGAACAAAGAAAACAGTAATATAAAAAACCCCAATTTCCCTGAAACTTGCCGGGCAGTGAGGCTCTGAAAAAGCAGTGATTGCTCACCTTGGCAGGGAGCTCCTCGATGATGGTCTCCAGATCGTGGCACCTCTGCGCAAACGGTTTATTGACACAATCCGCCTTCAGCGTGGCCTGGTACAATGCACAAGGCAAATCCGATCAGTGCCGCCGGGCAGCACTGCACTAACCGCGGCCATGACGTGCGAAAATCCCCCCTCGCCGCTCCTCCGGCACGGCATTTCCGCCTACACCCGAGGCTGCACGGAGCGACCCTCCTCACAGGGACGGCACCAGTGTACCGAGACACCGCTCCGCTGCCCGCCCGCCGCCGGCCCGGCTCGCCCCGCGGCCATTCCCCGGCACCCAGCAGCGGGAAGCGGGAGCGCTGCAGCGCGGCGGTTGCCCCGTACCCACCAGCAGGAAGCTGGGCTGCTGCAGGTGCGGCCCGGCCATGCCGCCTCTCCTCTGCCGTCCCGCCGCGGCGGCACCGCCACCGGCCCAGCGCCCCGCCCCGCCGCCTGCCGCGCCCGGCGCCCGCGCGGCCCTTCTCCGTCACGGCTCGCACGGATGACGTCACCGCGGCGTTGCCATGGAGACGGCCCCTCTCTGAGGGACAGCCGGGCGCGCGGGGCGCAGCTCCTTCACAGAGCCGTGGAATAGCCTGGGTTGGAAGGGACCCACAGGGATCATCCAGTCCAACTCCTGGCCCTGCACAGGTCACCCCGACAATCCCATCCTGTGCCTGACAGCGTTGTCCGAGCACTCCTTGAGCTATGTCAGGCTTGGTGCCATGACCACAGCCCTGAGGGAGCCTCTTCCTCACCCTCTGGGGTGGCCTAACCTCCTAAACCTCCCCTGACTCAGCTTTCTGCCGTTCCCTCGAGTCCTGTCCCTGGTCACCAGAGAGGAGATCAGTGCTTGCCCGTCCACTGCCGCTGGTGAGAATGTTGAAGACCGCAATGATGTCTCCCCTCAGTCTTCTCCAAGGTGAACAAACCAAGTGCCCTCAGCCACTCCTCATAAGCTTCCCCTTCACCATCCTCATGTCCCTCCTTTGGAAACTCTCTAATAGCTTAATGTCTTTTTCATACTGTGGTGCCCAAAACGGTGCACAACATTCAAGGTGAGGCTGTCCCAGTGCAGAGCAGAGCAAGACAAACTCCTCCCTTGCCGGGCTGGTGATGCTGTGCCTGATGTCCCCCACAGCCGGTTGGCCCTCCTGGCTGCCAGGACAATGGTGACTCACACCCAACTTTCCAGGACCCCCAGGTCCCTTCCCACAGCTGCTCCCCAGCCTCTCATTCTCCAGTCCATACACACAGCCAGGATTGCCCTGTCCCAAGTGCAGAGTCCGGCACTCTTGTTAAACTGCATACGGTTGGTGATTGCCCAGCCCTCTGATTTACCGAGGTCTCTCTGAAGGGCTTCTCTGCCCTCCAGGGAGTGCCCCACAATCCGTGTTCGGTGCCCTAAGGGGTTTTTTTCGCTGCCGTACCTAGAGATCTGTTAAAAACTCGTGGTCTCGCAAGGGAGGGAGCTGCTGGCAGACTCCCACAGCGACTCCCGGCTTGGTGGTGGGGAAGGTGAGGCCATCATTGGCTGACACTGGTGTGGAATGAGCACCGTGTGAGCAAATTAAAAGCAGTGAGGACAAAGACAGACCTCATTGATGACACACACCTCCTGACTGTTCGAAAAGGCAGTTTTGTCCAAGCTATGGCACACATGTGTGTGCCCTGTGCTGGATGTGTGTGTGTGTGTGTCCTGGGTGGGATTCCAGCCATGTCCCTTTGCGGCTGGGGACAGTCTATGAGTGAACACGGGTCCTTGAGGGGTCCGTCCGTCCTCCAGGGGGGGATAACGAGCTGCTTTAGCTCCGGAAAAAGCTACTGGGACTTGATGGCAAAGTTTCTGCGATGTGTTTATTTAGCTGTAAAACATACAGCTAAATATGTATGTGTCAGACGTTAAGAAAAGACGTAAATATGTGTCAGACGTTAAGAAAACAGTAGACCTGATGTATTTTCTGTGGGTGATAGGACTGCAGAAAGAAAGCAAGAAGAAATAAAGGATTGGGTGAATATGTGAAAACAGAACACTGGAGGTGCTCAGTGGGGATGGATCAGTGATGCCTGTTCAAGCAAATAGCTGCATGGAAGAAATGTACCAAATTATTTTAAGAACGAGTGGAACTGCTGAGGAGAACTGTGGAACGACAGTTCATTTATATTTCTAGGTGTGCTCTGGAGCCTGCTGAAATCGATGGTATAGGACCATTATCCCTCTTACATATAGCATTTTCAAATGTATGTATCAAGGCTGTATATGTATTTTTTCCCATTTTGCAGATGCAAAGACAGAAGTCCAGAAAAGTTATGTCACCTACTGATATGCCACTTACCTAGGTTTCCTTTTTCCCTTGCTCCCTAATTAGAGCTGCCTTTTAGCCACAGCAACAAGAAAGGCTTTTTTCTTTTGTTGGTATGTTTTTCCTGAGAGGTGTATTCCTGAGAGAGTTGGAGGCTGAGCAGTTTTCTGCAAGTATGGATTCCACGTTTTTGGGGCTTGCTTTATGTTTTTATCAGTTGTTGTCAGAGGTTTCTGACAGGCATAGAAGTGACTAACCTCAGCCGTAATATAAGAGCTCTCCTAGGTATCCTCACTGGTAAAACAGCATTTGGTCTCCTTGATGTAATCACTGGAGCATAAATCAAACTCTACAGAGGTAATTAAGTTAATGTAGTTGTCATAAAGATGAATGACTCAATTTGTCCATAGCAGATTGAGTTAATACAACACCGAGTACCAGAAAATCCACTAGGAAAAGAGACTCTCTAAATCCTCCAATGCCAGCTTGCACTGTTACTGATGCTCAGGTTAAACATTTGGGGATAGACTGTGTGGTTCTGGTGCTCACAGTGCAGTCTCTGGAGCTCACACAAGCTCGGAACATGTGACTGTAACTGTAACTTTAACCTGATTATGTTGATCAATGAAAGGAAAAGATAAATTATAAATAACCTAATTTAGAGAAATAGCATGGCCATCTGATAACATAATCAGACCCTGTGCAGGATTAATTTAATCTCTTCCTGTAAATTCAGGTTAGAGTGTTCTCACAGTGAAGATCTGTCAAATGTTTTCTTTTGGCTGGAGAATTGTTTGGGTGTTGATATGTCAGGGATGGGTGAAATGGTTAGAAAACTACAGTCTGTTCAGCTGTGATGGGAACAAAACCAGACTACCAGTTAATGAGAAGCCATCTGGAACAGGGCCTGGATTCATATAGGTGAGGAGAAAAGGGGAATTTTCAGAACTGTCATAATGTTTCCAGCCCAACCAAAGTAACTTCTCGTTCTAAAGCTGTTCGGTTCATGCAAACACCAACTTTATACTGTTCCTGACGTGCACAGGCCTGCTAAGGCTGTCAGTCAGAGTTTCCCATGGCTGGAGATGAGACTTCACGTGTCGTCTGAGAAAACATTAACTCACCCAGTGCATGAGATGGCTTCTCCTGTGACAGAAGTTTCAGCAGGAGCTCAGGGTGCATTGAACCATTGCAGGATGAGGCATCCCTATGTCTGCCTACTTCGAGTGTGCAGCTCTATGCATATCCATTGTAATTTTGATGAATGATTTCTACAAAATTGTTATATTTTTGCCTAGTTTCTGCAAGCAGAAATGTCTTAAGGTATTGCATGACAGCATGGTATTGGGAGTTCCTGTTCCAGTTTGCCTCCCACAGTCTTGAGGGTACCTTAGGAATAGTCTGATTTAATAAGCAGTGTATTTTGTGCCTGCTTACAGGTACTTCGATTTTTGCAACTTTGGCTGTCCTATTTTGAAGATTTTCTTCTCCGTATGAAGTGCTAGAAATTTGGTTTTAATTAAAATTGGATTTCTTGCATAATCACATGAATCCAGGAGCTTGAGGCATAAGTAATCTCAGCATTTCAACACGTGGGATAAAAAATATGAGTACTGGTGGCAGAGTGTGTGAATGTAATGCATTATGCAGGGGACTAACGCAACTCTTGGATCAAGAGTCTGACAAAGCTGGAATATGGTGACCATTATTGAGTTTTGCTTTCTCATTATAGGGGTTGAGGTTTGGAATTGGGCTTTGAGAAGTAAAGCAACACTTAAGGTACCATTTTCCATTCTGGTTGCTGGTGGTCCATATTCTGAATTCAAGTAAGGTTGGCCTGGGTAAAAAACCCCTTTGTTCTATTTCTGAGAAGCTTTTCCTGTTGATTTTGAAGGAAATAGTACTGCAAGCTGATAAGTATGGTTTCATTTCCAGTATTTCTCTGTTCTTCTAAAGCAAGATCTTGTTGCAGTAAGATAAGGATGAATTGCTCAGCTTTAACTAATACTTGAAGCATGCAGTAGGAGCTCTGCTTGCAATTTATACTTTGCCAAATTGATGTTCCTGTTTCTCAGTTCACCAGGTTTCTGCAAAGTGCCACTGACCACAATGTCACCTTCTCCTGATGAGTTGCAGTTCTAAATCTGGGGCTATAGAATAGGGGCGCTGTAAAGGAGGGGATCACCTTTGTCTGCACCTACATCCTACCCCTGGATGTGCACTGTGCCCCACACAGCCCTGAGGGGAGGAGTGAGCTCCTGATGAAATGCTCCTCTGTGGAATTTGTTACACACCCTCAAGTCAGCATTTCCAGCTGTACAGTGTATTCCCAGCTGTACAGTCTGGGCCTTCCAGGGAGAATCTTTGTTGGTCAGGTAATTACAGTTGTCACTTAGAACAGATACCTCTTTGTGTTCCCACACATTTCCAAGTGTCTTCCCAACTGCATGACATTCACCAGTGTGGTGGAGAAGCATCTGTCTTTCTGCAGAGGGACAGTGATACTCCTTGCTCCACAGTGCTGGGTACCTACAAATGTGATCACTCTTTCTGTGTCCCTGAAAAGCAGCTTCTCTATCTACAAGCTTTGTGTTAGGTGAGCTTTCCCAAGGCACCTGTTTAGTTATCACCATGGCAAGATGTTCTTGGATTAATTGGATTAATTGAGCATCCCAGGTCCTTTTATAGCCCCAGTACTCAAAAAACCCCTAAACAAGTAAATACAGCTCTAAGCTGCTTAATAAAATGAAATTTAATAAAGAAGTAATAACAGCCTTAGGAAGGGAGGCATTTCAGAGCTAGAATATGAATAGAATAAGCTGTAGCTGGTTAGTTTTGTAACTGATACAGTATTTCATGTTATTTTTATCCTTCCAGTTAAAACCAGATACTGCCATTCTTAAAGAGCAGTGAATCTATTTAATTATACCTTTAATAATCTCTGCTTTCCTTTTGAAAGCCATATTTTGGAAGCAGAATGTCTCTCCCACTAAGGGCTGTCTGCCAACTGGCTTTCATCTTTATCCTTTCTGATTCTGCAGTCTTTTACCCATGTGAATAATTTGCTCTTAGAGCATGCTGTTTTTAGCTCGTGGCAGTCTAGAAGAGAGAAATCAGTGTAGATTGCTGGGGTGAGTGACCAGGAGGTGACACTTGAAAGCCTTGAATATTGGCTGCTTCAGCCTGACAAGCATGATGAAGTGTGCATGAATGGGGAACTGCATGGAGCCATGAAGGAGGATCAGTCACAGGGCCTGAGAAAAGAATATAAAAAAGAGCAGATAAATAAGATCCCCTGAGGTGGAAAGTAGAGACTCACGTAAGAAGCTTCTGTGAATACTGAACAACTTCTAGCATAGGTGCACCTTTTAAATCTTATACTCACATTTATTTTCCACCTTTTTTTTCATTTGGCTTAACCACATGGGAGGCCTCAGGTTTGCATGAAGATGCTTACAGACATGGCATTGACATTTGTATTTAGTCAAATACACTTTTTAAGTTAGTTTGTCTTTATATGATTTTTAACTTCTTCTCAGAAGCTGACACTTTCTTGTTTCTTAAAGATGGAAAATGGATTTGTTTCCTTGCAGTGCGAGACTTGAAGCTGCTTTTCAAATGTAAAACCATTTTGAATGTATCTGATTTACCACTAACCATTATTTGCTTCTTTAATTTTTTCCTCATTTCAAGTGCCCAATTCTATAACCAAAATTGTCACAATAAAATCTCCCAGTCATATGGGAGATGGAATTAAGGATGGAATTAGGAATTTCTGCTTTGGATCCCGAGCCAAGTGTTCAAGAGCGTTTGAAATGTTGAAATGAAACTGTCTTGGAACAGGCTGTTCTTACCCTGAACCAGATTTCTTGGTGTATTTCCAGCAGTACTGAACATAACTGAGAAATGGTCCCCAGAACTAAAATTTGGGACCCAGTAGGACATGACCTGTTCCATTGTTTTGCTCCCTGTGGTGTTAGAGCCAACCTAAAGCAGGGTCATCAGGCTCACCAGGTGTGTGAAAGCAGGACACAGAGCAGATAGATTACTAACCAACAATTCATCCCATGCACATGAGGTTCTCAATTTTTGAATTCCTTGGGTTGAAGTTAATTTTGTATCAAGAGACTGGATTTAAAATAAGCCCTGAAGTTTTTCATTGTGTCAGCCTGTAATTCATGTAGGGAGGTCAGCAGGATCATATCTGGTGCAGGATAAGGGCTTACAGGAATACTATAAAAACCAGAACATCACACTGTTCTATTCTCCAAAATACTAAAACTTCATAATCTTGCGTCTAAATATGAAATATTGAATAATGAATGTCTCTATAGGTGCCTGTAAATCATTCAGCTTTGGAGAACAAGTAAAACATTTGCCTGAGGGGAAACATAAATTTTTATTCCTGCTATGGTGGGAAATGGATGTGATTTGTAGGATTGCTGTTGGTTAAAATGAAATACAGTTTATTGCATAAAGATGAAGGGATTCAGACATGTTCCATATGCAGGGTTGTGTCTGTTGTGCTGTAGAAGTGTATGGCTTAACTATGAACAGCTCCTGTTCTAGGGAGCTCAGAGACAGACTGAGAGTAGGAATCATGCCTGGACTGTCATTCACGGATAGAGTTTAGGTTGTGTGGCAGGTACCTCATGCCTCTACATCCTGTTCTTATATCCTTCAAGTTCAGAAGTTTAGGAATTGCTGACCAAGCCACCGTAGAGGAGAAAAAGACATTGGCAACCTTAGGTATCTAAGGTGATGTTAGCTGAACGTTATTGACATGTATAAGGAGAAAACCCCAGAAGTTTCTGAGTGTTGATCAGCTCCAGAGGTTAAAAAATCAACACTATCAATGCCAGAAGAGCTATTGCTGAACCTGGAGCACTGTCAGTCATCTTCTCCAGACCTACCAACTCTTTTGTGTAGCACACAGCATGATGTAATGTCAAGAATGTTATTGAAGCAATGCCTAAGGTGTCTTTTCCTGTAGGTGTCCTCATCTCCCAGTCTATTCACTAAATTGTATATTAGTTTCCAAATGCCTGAGGCACTGATGGATTCTGCACAGATGTTTCTCACAATACAGCCCACCTGATAGGGCAGAGAGCTCATCAAAGCATTACTGGAGAACAACAGTAGCTCTGCTATTGGGTCCATCTCCACCTAAAGCTTCCCAAGTTTTGCATTGAATCCCATTGTATAAGTCTCACTACAGACAGAGTAAGGGTTAGAAACCAAAGAAAGAGAAATCTAGATGCACAGGGAGAGAGGGACACTCGAGGGGTTGTCAAAATAGTTGGAAGGCTTTTGGTAGGGTTCCTTCAACACCACATGGCCTGAGCATGTGGCTGATATTCTGGTTTAGAGCGCAGTCAAGGTTTAGAGTCAAGATCATGGCTCTGAGAATGAGAAATTCAACCATATAGTAGGAGTGGACTTCAGTGGTGATACCACAATAAAGTGAGGTCTTGTACTTGGGCTCTCTCCTGAATGTTCCTTTGACTGGGGACTGGAGTGCCCCATGGATAAGGGACATCTTAGGGGTAAATGAGGGATGGGGTTAAGTGGCTCTCAGGCAGGGACAGTGGGGTCATAGAATCATTTAAGTTGGAAACGACTTTTAAGATCATCAAGTCCAACAGTTAGCACTGCCTTCTCAGCCAGAGCTTTGTTTCCTTCTGCCTCCTTCTGAGCTGTATTTCCTGGGCTCAATGTGGATGGTGCCTGTGCCAGCACCATCTGGGCACCACAGTTCACTGGGAGTGTAACCAGAACAGAGGTGTAGAGTCTGCACAGCAGCCCTCAGTGCCCTGGTAGGGGATCCACTCATGCTGCAAGCAGTAGGGCTGTCTGCCAGAGAGGAAAAGAGCCATGCCTTAGCACAGCCAGGGTTAACACAATACACCCTCGACACCCACTTATTTTTTTTGGAACAGAGCTACTCTCCTATGTAAATACAGATTAAGTTCATTGCATCTTTCTAAAGGACCCTACTATCTAGTTGTGTTTAGAATTGCACAGAGGTCCAGGGAGAGGGCAGAATTCCCAGTTTCACTAAGGAACTTTGTTTTCAAGACTGTATCTTTTTTTTTTTTTTAAACACTTCTCTATTTCCCAGAAATGTGTTCTGCTTTTTGACCCTTAGAATACATATCTCATATTTCTAGCATGCTGAGAGATTCCAGCTCCATACTTCCTTACTTTCTGTCCATGATAGTTTAACCTCTAGGCATTCACATTGCTTCCCCACCATCCTCAAGCTGTAGTTTTATGTTTCCTTGCCTGTTGCTGTCCACTTCATACTGTTCTCTGCTGTTCTCTGTTTGGATTTGACATTCCTGTTATTTCTAGTAAAAGGAAGTGACTAAACACTTTTACATCATTTTACTGTTGCTGACATTTTATGGCTAATCAGAAAGGCCAATTACAACCTTAAGAAGAACAAAACTTAGGTTCTTTTACAAGAGCTGTATTTGCAGGATGGGAGTTGATGCCTGACAAATAACAGGCATCAGCTTGGAGCAAGGAGATGCCTGAGGGCTACTTCCAGCTTCTGGCCTTGTTATTGGGGGTACTACTGTGGCAGTGGGGTACTATTAATTTCGAAAACATAGACACCTGTCCTCTGCACCAAGTAATCACTGTTGATCCTCCCCTTGCTGAGTCACTGGGGAGCCACCAATGGAACTGCTTGGACTCAAAAGCAAGTTCCATGTTAAACTTCATGTGCAAGCTGGCTGTGATGGATAGTAGCTCTTAACTGTAGCCTGATGTAAATATTATTCTCTATCATGTGCTCTGTTGGAAATTATTTCCAGTCTATCACGTGTTCTCACTGAGACAGATATGTTGTCACTGCTTCTGTTGTGATTATCGATTCAGCAGTTAAACCTTGAATGTCAGGTGACTTCATGTGTCAGCATAAATACCACTGGGACAGGAACCTGCTTTTGGGTTTCTAGTGGGTCATGGGAAATGAAGTTTATAGTTTGTAAGCTATGATTTGAGATGGTTCTCTGTTTATCTTGAACTCCTCTGTCATGACATACTTGCGTTTATCAGGAGATTCCATTTAACTGTCCAACACATCTGTGAAGCATGAGCTAAACACTGACTGTAGGTGGAGGGTTATGGGTGAATGGATAAAGCCTGTGTTTTTCAAAAAGACTAAGAGGTTACTTAAATCTCCCTTTTTCTTTCTTGTTATAAATCCCTTTATAGATCATATTCCAGGACTCCTGCTGGGCTGTGACTGTATTTCAGCCTGTTTTTCAGAAAAGCCCCGAAAAGTTGGCTCAGTTGCCTAAAGGGTCAGAGGACAGGCAGCTTTTTCAGTCTCAGTGGGTTTCTTTCTCTCTGATTGTTCATTTAGAGTAATGTTCCCAAAGCCTTTATTCCAGGTTGTTGCATGGGCTGTCCCCTGGGACTTCAAGTACCAAGGTGCTGCAGCCAGGGGGGTGTTAGAGGGGACATGATTTGCAGTGCATTTCAGAAGCTGCTGCTTTGAGAGTGGCTCTTTCCCAGTCACCTCATTGCTCTGGGTTCACTGGAGAGGCAGCAGTACATGAAAGGCCTGACAGCACTGAGTCCTCTCAGTGGTGAAGAAACAGGGGTCAGATATAGCTACTTTGGCAAGTCCTGTTTTTCTAAAGCAGAGACTCACCACCATTATTCCATTGTTGGAATAACAGCAGTCTGGGGGATCTAGAGTGATGAGCCTGAAGGGGGGCAGCACAATGAAGATGTGTTTTGCTCTGAAAATTTTTATCATCCCGTAAATCAGAAGCTGGATGAAACTGGAAAAATCCAGTAAACTAAATTATCAAGGGATACCAGATACAAAGAGGCACTTGTGGCTCATGAAGTTTCTGAATTTCAAGTATTTGGAGGCTGAAAGCTCATTTAGGGAAGAATCACTACACATTTATTATTATACTCTACCTCCTGTTGTCTTCCCTGGGCATCCAGTACCAGCTGCTATCAGAGGCAGGAGCTGTGGGGCTCTCAGTTTGACCCACCTGCCTGGTCTTATGTTCAAATGTGAATATCATCAGCATCTAAGCCTATTGTTTAGAAAGGATGGAAATGTAAGCAAATGAGACAAATGTTCTTTAGATGAAACTGTGTCTATGACCATGAAACCCGGACAGGGTTGTGCTGTATGTCTTTACATTTGAACATTGAACTGTTTCAGGGGGATTTTAATTTTTTTTCTCTTTCTAAGCAATGAATTTTCTGAATATAAATACTTCTGGTTTTACTGAGTTTATGTTTTCCAAATGGCTGTTTGCTTGACCTTGAAAAAACAAGCCTCCAAAATATGGTGTTGGGTAATCTTGGCCACTAACATGTGTGTGATAAGTGTATTTATGTGTGTGTCCAACCCTGTTCAGACTGACTGAATTTCATGTCAGGCAAGGAAATATAAAACGTGTACAGTCTGCTGAGAGTGCAGGCTTCGTAGGTTTCTGAAATCCTGAACAGATCTGCCCTTGACTCTCCTGCTAGTGTCAGACCTTGTGGAGGAAGCAAAAGAGGGAAAGTCCAACTTGGCTCCGAGACTGAAGTGGCACCTTTTTAGCACTTGACATGAAATAGAGATTGACATTCAGGAACTGGGCTTCACTTGTCCCAGGCAGTGGGAAGTGGGAATAGGCAAAGGAAAGAAAAAGTGCTGATTACTTTTTGGCAGGAGCAAAGGACCTGCTGAGGGTTGAATCCAGAAGTCTTTGGGCCTTGGTAATGGCTACCTGACTTTGAAGGACTAAGTTTTGCCATTCCAGGAGGTGATGGGTGCTGGGCAGAGCTGCTGAAAGAAAAGAATTGTGTCCCTGTGGCAGAGGCAAGGCTGGGCTCTGCCATGTCAGGAGGGAGTTGTCAAGGAGGGAGCAGCCCCAAGCACCAGCTTTTGGTAATAAGGCACTGCCCATGCTCTTGGGCAACCCAGAGGATCCCTGTAACTGATTATGACTTCCACATGTTTTGTGGATGGAATGCATTATGGCTGTTCAGCACTCAAGAGGCTGCACCAGGAATTGCCGGCTGGGAAAGTTATGTGGACATGAAGCAGATCTCAGAAAAGAAAGCAGCAGGCAGGAGGGTAGATGCTGATGGGATAATGTGATGAGAATACCTGCAGACACCTGGTAGGAGAGCTGTGGATCTCAGCCCTCTGTAAGTCATGCAGGGGCCTGGAGTGACAAAGTTTGGTCACTGCTCATGTAGAGCATCTAAAAGACTCTGCCTGAGTTGTGCAGTGAAAGTGGAAGTACTGTGAAAATTGCTGGTGCAGACAGAAAGGAGAAGAGGGCCAGAAGGGAAGCCAAGATGCCATCAGCCTCATGGCTGTGGCACCTGGAGCTGGGTTTTGATTTCCTGAATTTCAGAGAGGATGATGTGTGATGCCGAAGGACCATGTCTGTTTTCCATTCTGGCTGCTAGCATGGAGCTCTGGAGATGCACACTGTGATCCAGTTTCTGTGTTCCAAAAGCTTTTAATTTTATTTAATTTTCATTCAACTAGGACACCCTGTCCAGTCACTGCTGGAAGTCCTTTAATCTGTTGCAGACAAACCCCAGATGTTTCTGTGTGCATTACTTATTTTGTCCTCTCTACACTGACCCTGGTGCACCATGTAGAAACTGTTTCTTTTTGTTAAATGCTGCTGCTTCCATCAGTTCTTTGGTCTGGAGACCAGCAGCTCTGTTTTTTATGGGCAAAAAAAAATTAAATTAAAAAACCCAAAAAACCCAAAACAACCCCCCACAAATGCTCAAGGTTTCCTTGAGTCAACTTTTTTCCTCATGCAACCACCTTTCTTTTAATTACTTCTGTGGAAATCTACACATTACTGTACTTCCTTAGGGTTTGAATCCAGAGGAGGCTTGTGAAATGTACCATGCTGGTACAGCTACTGCCACATGATTTTGAAAGGGAGCATGTAATTGAGAACTCAGCTGTATTGCTGACAATAAATTACTTGCATTTTCCAGACTGGTAACCTGAAAATGTCTTACTTCAATATGGTAAGAAATTCAACCAGCTTTTGTACAAAGAAAGGTCTTAAAATTAAATACACAAGGTAGAAAAGAAGGGAAGGATATGC
Source organism: Entomyzon cyanotis (assembly GCA_024500445.1). Lineage (NCBI taxonomy): Eukaryota > Metazoa > Chordata > Aves > Passeriformes > Meliphagidae > Entomyzon > Entomyzon cyanotis. The sequence continues at coordinate 8,845,552 of JAKEPQ010000852.1, forward strand.
ATGAAATTCCAAAACCAGCTTATTCTCAACAGAAATAAAAATAAATACGTTGTACTCAGGCATCTCAGCTCAGGTATTCTTGCACTATATATTTAACACTGACAAAGGTTAATATTCAAATTCAGAATGTGGGAAAGCAGGGATTTGTTCCATTCCCATTGTTCATGCTCCTGAGCAGCAGTTGACTTCTTGTATTTTCTACCCCATGTTCCAGCTGAGTAAATTTTGGGACTATAATACAGCTTGTCCCTAGAGGAAAAAGTGTAAAATTTTGAGGACAGGAAGGAGACATTTACGATTATAAGAGTGTGGGAAAGTGGCTAATGATAAGTAATACTACAGCTCCAAAGGGAATTGTGCAACAGTCTGGAAACACCATATTTTAATACCAGGGAATTTCCAAAGTAAAACAACAGTGGAAGATAATCAGGGAAAAAGAAAAGTACAGAAAACAAACCCTACAAGACTGATTTTCTCTTTTCCTGTATGCTCCTCCTCCACTTTCTAGGGAAGAAGACAAACAGTTTCATGTACTCTAGTACAAGGAAAGGGTTACCTCACACAAGCTCCCAGGGCCATTCAGAAGGAAGGGAAGTCATTGTGAAGCAATGCTGTTATCCCTGGAACCAAGACAGAGCTAGGAGCCTACATCTGTAGTTGCACAATACCAATAACCTTCTTTTTTTTGCACCAGGCCATGGCAAGGACTGTTTGTGGAGCTGGGTTTTATCCTTCTGTCAACTCCTCGATTGCTTTGCTTATGAAGTACATGAGGATCATGAGGGCAATTAAAAATTGCTCTTTCCCCATTCCCTTGCAGAGATCAGCTTGCCCTGGTTTCCTGTATGTGCTGGCTCTCTGAGCTCTTTATTGACTTGCAGCACTCACACATCTGGCTTGTATTCCCTGAGCTTATCCTTCCCAAAGAGTTGGAAATGCAGCAGGGAGAGAGCAGTGGTGCAGAGTTGTTAGGCTGTGTTTAAGCTGGGACTCATGAGAGGGGAACCAAGTGAGAGGGAGTCTCTCCAACAGCTTGTGGCTTCCCAGAGGCACATCCTGGTCCGTTCTTACCCTTCCTGCACCAGCTGCACATGTCCTCCCTCACCCTCCCTTTCAGCACCAGCTCTGACGCTGGTGGATGTCACTGGATTCTGGTGAGATGGTAGGAAACTGCAGAACTCCAGTGGTGGTGCTGTGTGGATGCTTTCATTTCTCAGAAGGAGCTGCAGGGATCGGCAGAGGTGGAGCCTGCTGACTCCACAGGAAAGTGAAAAGTCCTTTTGAAGAGGAGATGAAATCCAGATGCTGGTCCTGTCTTGATTCCTGACTCAGAAATTGCAGTGTGATTGAGCATTTTGGAAAGCCGAATGTTCATAGCAGTACAACTGTGTCATTTACCTGGGAGTCCCAGAAAAGCCTCAGTTCTCATTTAGGGGAATTTTTAGAAAATATTTCCCATCCTTGCTCCTCTTTCTAAGAGGATGACGTTGTTTTCAGATGATCTCTTGAGACCAAAGTCCCTATTGTTTTTATATACCCTTAATATCAAGAACTTAAAAAAAAAAAATAAAAAGAAAAATGTTGTAGCAGCTGCACAAACAGCCTAATGCAGACATCACATCCCCATTGCTTGGGGCCCAGTGTGTACAGCCCATGGAGTGTTTGCCCTCATCTCCTGCATAGTGTGAGTTTGCATTGACTGACTTATGGGGTCGGAACATGGACCAGGGACCCAGAGTGTGGGGATGGCAGCGGGTGGGAGTTGTGAGAAATGGGAGATGTTTGTTGGGGGATAGTCCCTTTGTGGAGGTGGAGTTAGGAACTGGAGTGGTAGACACTGGAGAAGCATGTAGAGGGCTTGGGAGGAACACACAGTCAAGCTTAAATAGTCATTGATGTGGATCCTTCTCCAACATGGAGAGCAACCCACAAGGGAACCTGTGCTGAGCACGTGCTACTCTGCCTGCATGCAGACCTCTGCCCTGCTCTTTACCAAACTTCGTGAGGTTTCTGTTTGATTTCATCCACCCTGTGGATGATGCAGTGCTGCTTGTCTGCCACTCCCATTAATTTAGTCCAAGCCAGAGATTTGTTGTTGCATTTTCATCCTCATTGATTTCCTTTTTGACTTCCAAACGGTATTTCAACAGCACTCCTCTTCTGAACATCTTTCTAGGGCTTTTGTCACTAAAGAGTTCAGGATTTGAGCATGTTAACTTCTTCACTCTGTAAAGGTCCCTGGCAAAATCACTCCTTGAGTTCCTCAGCTGATGTTCTTCCCTCGTGCATTGAGAGTGGCTCATGCTGCCCTGTGCCAGGCTCTGGGCAGACCAAGGCCACAGGAGCCAGTGAGCAAACCCTGATCCAGACAATTCTTGAATGAGCATGGCAGCCAAACAATATTCACTGGCAGGGACTCACTGAGATCATATAAAGCATATGGTGGCAGTTATGTAGGTTGTTACATATAGATACACATGCACTTTACTATAAATGTACCATATTTAGTACTTTCAGTGAGTTTAGTATTTCCATGTGAGTTAAAACCCTCCACAGATATCCTTTGGGGTCACTACCCTAGCACTCCAGCCTATTTTAGTCAATACAGAGTTCAGACAGAGTTTGCTGGTGGTGTCTTTGGATGTACACAAAGCTCCCTTTTGTTTTCTGCTGCCAATACTTTCAGCTGTTATAGTAATTGCACTAATGAGGTTTAGTCTTTAAGAAAATTGCTGGATTTGGTCCAGAAGGGCACTCAAGAGTCAAAGACTGAATCAGAAGGTTTCGCTGTTAATCTAATATTGAGCATAGCTGCAGTGTTACAGAAAGAATAAAGTGCAGATGCTTGCAGTAAACTGTGCCTGGATATCCCCACTGAATAAAGTGAATGGAGAAGAGTTTCCCTTGGGCAGTGGTTTGTGCCATGTGTCCCACTAAGAAGAGCTGTACAAAAGTTGACTTTCACTGTGTCAATGTCACTGTGGAATTGAGGTTGTTCTGATTTGGATTCCCCAGAGCATTTCCCTCAGGCATTGCTTTCTAACCAGCAGGAAAGGAAGAAGGAGGCAGGATCTCTGCCTTTAACCTTGAAAAATTCAAGAAAGGTGTAGGAGTCCCTGAGATTCTGCTGGGTCCCTTTTGGCTTTCAGTGGTGTGAGAAATGGTGCATGTCCTGTGATGGTCCCATCCAAGTGCTTTCCCGTTGTTCATGCCTACAGACCACAAAGACAAATCCTTTAAGTGGCAAACTGAAGGATAGTGCGGCTGAGGAAAATAGTGCCAGAGTAGCATTGGACTGTTGATACTTGCCATCCTCAAGATATAAGTTTGTCCTCTCCCAGTCATCTGACACTGCCCTGCTGCTGTGCTCCTAAAACATGGAATGCTTGTGATCACCTTCCAACCCTTTCGGGGCTTGTAGGAGGAATCTTTTTAACCATTACAGTTGGAGCCAGAAGTGTGTTTTCAAGATTTGAGATGAAGTACTGCCAAGTTTCTCAGCTAGAAGTGTGAGAGTTTTTGCCTGGCATGCTTTCAGATTAAAAGGAAAACCAAAAAAAGCCTTGATTTGGAAGGTACTTAAATGTTAATCTCAGCAAAACATACATCTGTGAGTAATTTTGGAACATATTTCCCTTTTCTGATTTCAATAACAAAAGAAGAAGAGTTTGGTTTTCCTGAATCAAGGCAATTGATTGGCTTAACTGTCATTCTGAATTCTGAGAAATAACAGAAGGAAGAGAAATATGAATGAGAAGTTCTTGAGTACCAGAAGTTCCTGATTCCCAGTACCTGTTTTTCCAGATGCTTGCAAATTTGGTTTTTGTGGGAGCAGACCCATGGCCCTCAATAAAGAAAACTTGTTTGTGTGCAAAGGAAAACAATGTGCAAAGTTTAGTGTGTAGCAGTTTCTGAAAAACTGTACTGAGACAAATGGATCATGAGCACCCACTGTGGAACTCACAGCAATGTCCCTTAGAAAATCTGAACAATGAATTCCCTGAATGTTGCCTATTATTGGCTTATTTGATTATCATACAGAGTCAACTGATATTCCTGGGTTATAAATAAAACATGACTGGAGGAGGGGACCAGCAGAGTATGAAATACATCCAATTTGGCTTTTGGTTGCATGTTCTTGGAAGATTTTCTAGACTCCAATGGTTAAAACTTAATCTAGAGCTGGGAAATGTAAAATGCACTTCTTATTTATTACAGTAAGAGCTTGGTGACTGTAGACAATGCTCTGAAAACAAACACCAGCAGAAAGAGGCATCCTCTGGAGTATGTTGCAAAACAATTTGGACATGGTAGAGACCAAGGCAAATGAGGTTATTTAGGACACTAGCGTGAGAATGGCTTGTGAGTTTGGTGTACATTTAGGGTTCTTTTAATTTGTATTTTTAAAAGATGAGATGAAGAGTGATAAATGGAGTGTCAGTATCTTAGCTTTCTTTTGTTGAGTACAAATGTCTGACTTTCTGTCCAATGAAGTTCTTTTCTTCCCCTCAGTCAATGGAAAGCAGCACTGAAGAAAAGAAGGCAAAACACAGTGCTTGAAATGTCACTCATGCCACAAATCTACTCTTTTGCTGCACACAAGGCTGCAACTTTGTTTTCCTTAGTCTGGCCCTGGGCTGTCATGAGGCAATCACCTGAAGCCAGCTTAAAGCAATACATTGCTGCTGAAAGCAAAGGTGCACAGTGTCCCCAGTCAGGCTGAAGGAGAAGCTCCTGGTGCCTCCAAAGCCTGCCCTGGTCCCTTTGGTCACTAGATGACTCCTTGTACTCTCCCCACCCACTCAGCCCAATGGCCGACACTCTTCAACAGCTCTGCAATAACCTGAGAGGGAAACTGAGAAAGAAATCTGAGGATTTATACCCTTTGATAATTTCTTACCCTCTACAAGGTAGCTGTCGTATTCACATCAACATTAACAATGCCTGTACCTCAGATATAACATAATATTCAAATCTGATCTTTTGATTGCAGATTTGGACAAAGATGTAGCAGGAACCCAACAATATAAAGGACAATTTAAAGATATTGTGCTTTTTTATAAGTTAATTAATGATGATTCTGTTAATAATTAGATTTCTAATTAAAATTTCCTTGAGTTTATCTTGGTCTGTAATGGTCTTTAAACATTTGAGTTCCTTTTCAAGCAGCATACAAAACCCTTCATGCTGGCAGCGGAAGACCAGAGAGTGAAGTGCTACATACGGAGATTTCTGCCAAGGCAAACTATGTTCCCAGGGAATGATGGCAAATGTGAAAGTTGTGAGAAACCAACAAACAGACAAATAGAGGTCAAAGTCCTGAGTCCCAGCGTGTGAACTGCTAAGCAGCCCCCCACATGGGAAGGTCAGTGCAGAGTTTCTATTATCGTATGGTCAAAGTTGAATATTGCACCAAGTCTGTAAAGGCTACACATTGAAAGAGACAAAGAGTCTTCATTTCCATACCAGAAAGACAAATGGGTTTTCCTGTAAGAGGCATCTGTTAGTAGGAATAGTCATAACTATGTCTTGGCCTTCCCAGGCCATCCTTGGCCTCTCCCTTGGTCTGGGAGATGACACTCTTTTATCCTTCTTGCTTCTTCCAGGTCTCCTCCTTGACTGCACAATGATAATTTTCCAGTTGTTTGATGTGCTGAGTGAAAACTAAATTTCACAGAAATTTGGAGACTACAGTTGAATTCTCCATGGCATTTCATGAAAACGAATGGGCAAAATCCAGTTGAGTCTTGAGCCTATTGGTACTGAGTGGTCAGCCCTGCTCTGAATTTAAAGGGAAGAGCTTTCCCAGAAACACCAGAATGATGATAATTTGTCAAAAACCGAAACATCAAAGTCATGTAGGGATTGAGAAATTCTGCAAAATCAGCAATGTTTTGCAATGGAGTGAAGAGTCACATTAGAGCTGAGGAGGCTTGTTTACACATGGCACTTGTATTTGCCAAATGAGACTGAGGTGTGGAGACCAAGAAATTATTATCTAGGCACCATGGTTTTATCTTGGACAAAACCATGCATTTTTTGGAACTATTTTTAGTTCCCCAAGATAACCTTATGAGAAGGTACAACCACAATAAAGACATTTTAGCTTATCAAATCCATTTCTTCAGATATGACATGTGAAATAGTATTGCTTAGTTATACGATCAAGTTTAGTGGGACAAGTTCAAAATCTGCACTGAAATGCACATGTAAATCCACACACGTGAATTCCCCTTCTCCCAAATCTAGCTGGGAAAGGATCACAGATAACATCTTTTAGAAAGACAGCAGGCAGATGTGAAGCCCTGTCCTTAACTTCTCGAGTGCAAGGAGAACTGTGCAATTAAAAGGCTGTTAAAGATCTGTCTGGGGTCAGCTGCACTGTGTAGCATTTCCTGCTGCTCCTCACTGCTCTGTGAGGGATCAGGTCTGTCCTCAAGAGCAGCCGTGCTGGACCCCAGAGCTCTGGGTACCAATGTTTGCAAAGTGCTGTTTTATTCCAGTTGTTCTGTTGTGCTCATTTACAGAAGATACATGCTGTGGACACTGGCAAGATGTAAATATGAAAAAAGTAAACACGCAAGGTTATAATAAACTGTAAGGTAAAGTCAGAGTAAATATGAGGGTTCTAGCTTTGTTATAGTGTGTTCAGCTTTTACTTCTTTGAGTAGTTTACAGGAAAAAACCACCCCAAATATGCAGGTAACTTTCCCAGTGATTCACCAAGGCCACCTTTTTTAGGTAATTTGCTTTGTGAGACAAGAATGGAAAGCCAGGAAGTCTGTGTGAAGCCGAGGAGCAGTGTGGAGATTTCTCTTTGAAGTGCTCCAGCAGTGAATGTGTTAAATGTTTTCATCAGAGACTTACAAAAAAAAAAAAAAAAAAAGGCAGATGGTGGATCTGCAAGAAAAGTTTATAAAAGAGAGTGAAAAGCCCCTCACACCTAAGACAGTAGGAAAGAAAGAGCACACTGTTCCTTTTTTAGCAGCTTTTGATGTTAACAATAATGTAATCCTCGTGTAAATGTAGTTCCACTGGGGGCAGAGCCCACTGCAGTGGGACCTCCCTCACAAAACTGCCGGGATTCTTTACTTCCCCCCGGAGCAAAGCAGGCGCCTTCTCGAAAGGACCGAGAGCCTTCCAGCTCCTCCGGCGGCACAGGAATAGCCATGTCCACGGGGAAGATCTGCTGCCTGGTGCTGCTGACCCTGGGGGTACTGACGGTGGCAGTGACACTCGTGGTCATCCTGACTCAACCCAGGTGTGCTCCCCAGCAGTACCTGCACGGTGCCGTGGCTGCTGACACCGAGACCTGCTCCCTCATCGGCCGGTACGTGCACGGACCCCTCGGCTCCTCAGGTCGCTTGTCGTGTCTGTCGTGACTCAGACTAACAGACGGGACAAGTACTAACCACGGGCGTGAGCTGGGTTTCTGCCCCGTCCCCGCTCTGGGGCTGAGCAGCGATGCTGCTCCCGGGGTGACTGCAGCTGGGAGAGCACGCGGAATCTCTGCCTCCGTGGCTGATGCTTACTTTCATTATCCAGTGTCACAAAAACTTGTGACTCTGCAAGCCCTCGGCCTTTTGGAAGGTATAAATATTTATAGGATGCAAGTCTGGTTTTAAGTGGGGATGCAGGAAATTTACTTTTTACGGCATGGTAGCTCTGTTGGATAAGTGACTTAGTATAAATGAAGAAGTTAGAGGAGCTTGCAGGGACCTACAGCTGCACTTCAACAGAGTCAAGGAAGGCAGGCACAGAAAAGGGGACTGGCGGCCCAGCCTTTTGGGGGTGGGTTTCTGGACTGAAACCTGAAGCAAGTGTGCCTGCTATGAAGAAAAAAAATACAAAGAGCAGATTTAATTGAAATTCTGTCAAGTCAGTGTAAATACAAAAGACATACAGCTCTTGGAAAGAAATATGTAGGTTGAAAAAATTCTTTAGGTGCCCAGGTTGTACCGCTTCAGTTTGTTTAATAACTTCTCTCTCAAACATTTTGACTCCCATGTTATTATTTTACTGTTACTGTTCCTTCAGTTATTAAATGCCTGTATCCACAAAAGCAGAAGGATGGAAGTTTACACACTATGTGCAATGCTGGATGCTCCAGCAGTGGATGCTGGAGCTGTGTGCTCTGCCTTGTGGCTGGGGGAGTGAGATGAGTCCTGTTACTATCATACCACACTTTGCCATGTCTCACCTGTGATTCTGGCAATGACATGCTGACACAGCATTTGTGAGTAGCTGGAGAAAATATACTGTGGCTGCACATATGTCAAGGAGTGAGATAGGGTTTTTTACGTGAAGCCACAGGTTAGTTCTTCAGAAAGCAGAAGTGTTTTTTAAATCACTATTAATGTAAAGAGAGGAAAATACATTATTGGATTACCCAAAGAATCTGCTGGGGAAAACCACTGCATTTGTTTTTGCAGCTACTGTAAATTTTAACTTGATGTAGTGTATAATCATCTGGAAGGCGTTGGTGTGAGAGCCAGAGATCTGTGGTCAGTGGACAACTGAGCAGCTTTGGCTAGCTGGCTGCTGCTGCTGGGCTCTCACTTGTTTCCATCCCTTCTCTCAGCAAGAGGCACCACAGGCTTCCACGCCTCCACCATTGCTGCAGCTACATCTCCAGTGCACTTGCTGACAAGGTCTGTGCTGTCCCTCCAGTCTGACGGACCAACTTAAATTTCCTACAAATAGTTTGCCAATGATCCCCAAAAAATTCTACCCTTGCTCCACTTTCCATCATGCTTTTTCCCCCTTTTGCCCATCCTGGGGTGAGAGTAGGGCAAAGCCAATCAGCCCTCAGTGCCATCCCTAAGGACACACTACAGGGTTGGTTTGTCCCTGCTCTTCCCCACTGACCGTGCAGACCCTCTCTCCTGCTGGGATCCCAGGCTGCCCCCTCACAGCCACCCCTTTCATCCTGCAAATCCCCCCTGAGCTCACAGGAATCCATGCGGGGGATGCTCAGAGAACTGGTCTGGGGCCTAAAGCCTTGGAATCTAAAAGCAGCATCTAATCTCTGACTTACCTCTAGATTTTATTCTTAAATTAAAAAATCTTGTTTCTTTTAAAGATAAACTCAAACCAGATGCCTTGTGAGTTGACAGGAATGAAATTCCTGGGGCACTACATGATACTCTGTTGGTTTCAGATTATTCTGTTTAGGAGTCCTTGTGTGTTCTTAATAGAATTGTCAATTGAACTTACTGAGAATAACTGAACTAAACCTCTTGCTTGAGGAGCAAACTTGTATTTCAATGAGTGGGATAGTGGGCTGGGGAAAACACCTCAGGGCCCATGTGTTTTCCAGCTCTGGAGATTGTGTTATTGTACTCTGGGGCTGTGTAAGGTTGGACTTTCTGAAATCTTTATACAACTCTTTGGCCCTCTGCAGAAAGTAAGCAATCTCAGTGAGCCTTCAGCCTGTCATCATTCATGTTGGCAGGTCCTGAGCTAAACTTACCCTTAGTCATCAGTACCCAACTCTCAGGGCTGAACAAGGTTGGGTCTCTTGCTGTGTTTTTTCTGCTGGAAATTGGAGACTGAAAGCAACATTGTACAGCTGTCTGGTCTAGACTAGGACCCTGCCCTGGGAGAACACTTGTCCCTGAATGATATGAAACACTTTGATGAAGAGGGATGGGAGGATAAAAGAGTCAGAGCAGTTTTTACCCAAGGATGTGGATTTGGTGCCACAGCCCACATCAGTAATTTGTCCTCATGTCAAGAACCCTGAGGAGACAGGAAACAATCGTCCTGTGACAGTAAGAGGTACTCAAACTTCACCTCCAACTCTGAGCCACTTATTCCCTCCTGGCAATGGAAGAGGCTCTTTTCATCAAGCATACCAAAAGCTCTCTATTCCCTACCAGTGTGCTGTTTGAGCTCTTCCATCCACTGCTCTGCATTCCTTTGTTTCCCAAATGGCAGAAGCAAGAGCCAGCATAAAGCCAGGGAATGATTTAGGAAAAATGTTCATTTCCAGTGGTGGGATTCACTGCAGCAAGGTGAGCTGACCTGGCCTGGCCCAGCAGCCATCTCTGATCTCATTTCTCCCATGCAGGCTAGCATAAACCCTGGGAACTGGCTTTTTCTGAAATCAACACTCCCTGGGGGGACAGGATGGTGGGGAGGGTGAGAATGGTGAGACTTTAACAGTCAGAAAACGTCTGCAGTCCTGGGAAGCTCAGTTCTAGCTAGAGAATCTAATGCAAAAATCCTTTTCAGTGATGGCCCAGCGGATTTCTGAAGTATGTTTATATCCCAAAGGATTTGGTTTCCCTTCTTGCGCATTTTAAATTTGGTAACTGGCCCTTTTTCACAGGAACAGTTGTTGTTTTTGCTCTTCATAAATCTTAAGGAGGCAGCTGCTGTATGAGAGGTGGTCTCCCAGCCTCCAGCCTTCTTTAGCAGAAATAAAAAATACTTTAGCATTTCCAGTGTGTTTGAAAGGGCGTCAGGGCTCCCTCTAACCTAGGGCAGAACATCAGGCTTGGTCTGCAGTCCAGCACAGACCATCTTTGCTGTGAGCAAAGTGCCATCATTCACCCTTCCAGGTAGGGCGAATCCCTGTTTGCTGCTGCTGGAATGGGACTTGGTTGTTAACACCCTCTTCTGTTCCTTATTATAGAGAAACTCCATTAATGACTAAACCCTAAAGCTGAAACTAAGTGGCAGGAAGGATATAGGACAAAACATGTTGTTATCAGATCTTGTCAGCTGCAGCACTGATATCTCTAGAGAGACTGGGTAAGGTGCCACACTTTGATTAAAAATTTTGTTTTATAATTAAGCTCACTGCAGCAGAGATCCATCAAAGGGAGCCAGGCAATGAGACATAAATCCAGATGTGGCTTTGCTATATATAACGGCCCTAAATTGCCCAGGCATCACTTCCAGGGAAGTGGCAGGTCTCTGACTAGAAGTGGGTGAGCCATGCACAGGGAGCCACGGGTGACATACCAAGAGCCAGCTCTGTGTATTTTCTGGTGAGTGTCAGTCTAGGGAGAGGCTGGAGGGAAAGGTGTCAAGGCTGGAGGTTAGTGTGAATGTGCTGTGAATTAGGGTAAGAATCTGGTTCTTTTCAGGCTTTGGGAAAAATGTGCCTGATGTTACATGTTAAGGTCTTAATGCATTGCATTGAAATGTGCACTATACCATCGCAAAGTTTATTTTTAAAGTTGTTTTTCACTGTCAGAGCCATGATTTTCCCGGTCACCAGGCTTTGTACATGTGCTGCCTCATGGCCCATAATCCAGGGGCTCTGGGGAGCGCTGTCTCAGGTCAGTGTAGCAGTCCTTCTTCCCCCTTTTCCCAAATTTCCAACATGCTGTCTGGGTGTTCTGCAGAGGTGCATCAGTTTTTTAGGAAGCCCTCGTGTACTTCCTTTCTGTGGTCAGCAATTAAAAGCTCTAGTTTCAGAAAAACACCACCCGGGGCATTGGTGTTGTGAATCCATCCCCTGCTGCAAGGGGCTGCATGGGCAAGCCTGAGCCTCAGTCTCCATATTCAGAGCTACAGTCAGGGAGCCCCTAGGAGGCCAAAAGCCATGCAGACCCCTGGACAGAAATCCTGGTGTTCCCTACTATTTGTTTTCTTTCCACTTGTCCATATGTCATTTCCTTACAGGCAGTGGTTCCGAGGCGCGTACAGAAACAGAGGAAAGACACAATCAGTGTGCCTGCTGGCAGCATCCTGTTTCCGGACCCAGCAGGTCCCAGCCATATCAGTGGATGTAAAATAAACAGCAGTCCCTATGTGTGCCGTGTGTTCCCATGCAAACTCTGGGAGCAGTCGCTCTACAATTAATAAACTATTCCACTTCCCCCTCTGGCTTTGCTTTATCTGAGCAATAACCCAGTAAAACAGTCAGAAATCTTCCTAGCAAACACCAGTGCTGGCTACTGGCATGCTGTGCAGGAAACGCCACCCCATTTCCACTGCAAGGAATGTTTTTCAGATCTGCTAGAGGGAAGCATTTGTTGAGACACGTTTCTCTAACAGAATCTCATTGCTGTCAGCAGCAAGAGGCTGCCTTAATGCCAGCAGGTTCTTTGATGTGACTGTGCCTTGGTAGAAGAAGTTGAGGGTTTTTTCCCTGATTTTGCTTCTTGGTTTTGTTAGTTTGTTTCTTTTTGTTTCTTTGTTGGCTTTGCCTTTGGGAGCAGGGTGGGACATTTTTGTGCTAATAAGCCCCAGAAGTCCCATTGAAGGAGCAATGAAGTGGCTATTGTGCTAATTGACACAATTAGCTTTACATGGACCCAGTGTTCCCACTTCAGTGCCCTGTCCAGTTGACCAGCATATGCCTCTCTTAGGGAAGGCATTTGGGGAGCTAGAGATGAGTTGTTTGGTTCCTAGCATGTGGAAAGCTCTCATCTGTGCTGACAGCATCTTTCTCCATGTCTGGGAACTCCTTGCTGTCCCTTTTCGTCCACAGCATTTGTGAGCAGCTGCAGTTCTCTCTGTCCTGTAACTCTTTGCCCAGAGGAAGCCCAGCCCCACTCAGCCTGGCCCCGGGCTGCTCTTTCCTCCAGTGGACTGCCCTTTCTTTCCCTCTCATTTTTCCTTCTCCAGCAGAGAAAGGTGCCCCTCTGTGCCCTCACACTCCACACTGTTGCCAGTACCTTTCTCCAGCTGCTTTCCTCAAGCTGTGGCTACCTTGCTGGTGCTCCAAGGAGGCATTTTCACATAGTTCCTCCATTCTGTCATTCCTGGATTTTAACTTTACCTTTTTTCTTCCTTCCCACCACAGGAACATCCTGAAAAGTGGAGGCTCAGCTGTGGATGCTGCCATTGCTGGCTTGATCTGCACTTCAGTGATGAACCCTCAGAGTTCAGGCCTGGGTGGTGGGGTCGTATTTACCATCTATAATGCCAGCACAGGTATGGGCCAGCCCTGGCCTCTCCATGTGAGGCAGCCTTGTCCCTCTGCACACACACAGCTGCTATGGAAGAAATCAGAGCCCTTCCTGTTCTCTCAGAGCAGTATTTTGAATATAAAAGCTGCATCACAAACCACACTTGCGCTCTTAATCCAAAGCATCCACCACAGGGACCTGTGATTGTCATTTCACAGCAAGAACGTGTGTGGGGAGGAAAGAGCTTTGATATGACATGAACTGAGTTTGCCTCTCCTTCCCCCTCCAAAGCAATCTCAAAGTACATTTCAAAGTCACACAGCTGCCTGCAGCCAGGTGTGAGCAGCTCTGTGTGAGCGAAGCAGGCAGGAGTGGAGAGAGGCGCGTGCTGGCAGCTGTCAATGCCTCAGCTGAGCCCTCAGGATGGGACTTCAGGGGCTTGTCCTGCCCCAGCAGCTCAGGCAGTGCCTGCTGGCACTGGGACTGTGTCTCACACTGCCCTCGCCAGTGCTAGTAAAATCTTCTGTCGCCGGACATGCATCTCCACTTCAGAAATCTAAACCTAACAATGTTCAGTGCCTGCTGCGGAGCCTTTCTATGTTTGGCTTAAACCCTAGTGTTGTTTTCTTGCTTTTATGTTCCTAATGTGGGGGTTTTTAAGTCTTGGCTTCCAAAAACCCCCAGAGCTTATATATCTAATAGTAGTATCAACAATGAACACAGTAACAATATCCCTGTTTTAAAACCCTTGCCAAGTAGTCTCACAGAGTCACAAATCTGGAAATGTTTGGGTATATATTATGCAAGAGCTTAATTTGGCAGAGCACCTATATTTTTCTTTTTTTTCCTTTTGGCAGAGCCATGGAACTTTGTTTCCTGACAACAAACCTCCTCTGCTACCTGAGTTATGCTACTGCACCGAGCTGCCTGTGACTGTGCATGGCTCAGGTGCTTGGTACACCAGGGAGCACTGTGGGCTCCTGCAGCACAGCTGGCTCTGTGGACTGTGACAGGGAAAGATAAATCCTAGGCAGAGAAGGAGACAAAATGATAGGCTAGACCTGAAATACAAGTGTATGAAAGTGGGGATTTGGGTTTGTTTTTGTCCTTTCAACATTCGTGATACACACAGGGTCTTTCAGGATTAACATTCTACTTTAAACATGAGGATTTGCCTCATCATCACTGGGTGAATGGCCCACCAAGAGCATGAGGCTCACATTATGTCTCTGACGTGTGGCATCTGTAGAGGAAGTGCAAGAACCTGCAGATCAGATGTGAGGCAACATGACCCAGCCCATGTCCCAGCCCATGAACCCTGTGGGGAGCCTTCACTGGCTGGAGACAAGCCCTGGCTTTCTCCCTGTGTCTTCAGTAGCTTTAGGCAGGCACTGCTTGGTTTGCTCTGAATAAAAGCACCAGGAGTCAAGGACAAGGTGTGCTGATGCCTGACCCTGCAGGTGCACTTGGTGCATCTAGAAAAAGGCTCCAGAGCAGCACAGCTCTGGGCCAGGAGCACGTGCAGTGCTACTTCAGCTGACTGAAGTGTGATGTTCACCTGCTTCAGGATCACTGCATTATGCATTTCCCTCTTCTTCTTTCTAGGAACAGTGGAGGTGATCAACGCCCGCGAGACAGTCCCACGAGTGTTTCCACCCAACTTATTGTCTGGCTGCAGTTCTGATTTCCCTGCTGGTAAGGATGCAGCCTGGACCATCAGGGCTGTCTGCCTCCTGGCACAATGTAACTTCTCTCCATAGCAAGTCTGCAGTTCAAGACCAGATTTCCCAAAGCACTCATTTCCCAGAGAAAAATAAGATCAATAGATTTCTGGAAACAAAAGAAATCAATCTAGTGCTCTTGCCCGCGTCCATACATTGGGGAAGCATGCTAGCATATTGGGGGTTGAGTTGCTGGGCTCAGGCACTCTTGCTTTAGCAACACATGTTGGATCTCTCCACATTTCTTGCTGTAATAATTCTCCTTCCCTAGAATGTTATCTTTTGGGGTGTGTCCTAGATTCTGGAGATGTTCTTACCCTTGGAAAAGCCTGGAAAGGAATCAGGAGCAACTCTGATTGGAAGGGACAGCTGGAGCTCTACTCAAAGCAGGGTGATGTCAGGTGTTGCTCAGGCTGCTCAGGGCCTTGTCCTGTCACATTTTTTAATTTCTCCAGGGATGGAGAATTTCATAGCTTCCCCTCTTCTGGTGTTTGACCAGGCCCCAGGAGTGCCATTTCTCCAATGTCCATTTCTCCATGTGCCTGTTGCCTGTTGTGCTTTCAGCACATCTCAAATCAGGCTCCAGCCTCTCTATACCCCTGCTATTCAGTAACAGAGAAATACATGAACAGGAAAAGGTAATAAACAAACCAAGGCTGCTTTTAGAAGGCTTGGTTGCCTCTACCAACTCATACTTCCATTGGAGAGCTTCCAGAGAGGTGAAACCCCCAAGCCAGTGACTTACTGGGTGTGACACTGCCATTCTGCTCTTCAGGTCCCCCCTGGATTGGTGTGCCCGGAGAACTCCGTGGGTATGAGGAAGCCCATAAGCGACATGGCCGGTTACCATGGAAAGCCCTGTTTGAACCAACCATCAAGCTCCTTTCAGAGCCACTGGTCATTTCCCCAGTTCTGAACAAAATACTCCATCACCCAGCCTTCTCTGTTCCAGGGAAAAGCCTGTGGTAAGACCCATGAAAGAAACTGCAGTGTGGGGACCACTGTTCCCTCAACTTCAGACCCTTTCTCTGACATGCTGACAAGGAACACAGGCTGCTGCTGTGACTTGTGCTCAGGGAATACTTGCTGTGGAGTGGGAGGGAATCACAGAAGTGGATTTTTAAAATAGGCTGCAGTGTAGCACTGACTTGGAAAGTATACAACATGCATAACCCAGATCAGCTCCGGGAAGGAAAAAGAGGTTATTGGCCCTGGAGACAGAACAAGCTCATGCTGTAACACTGATGAATGTTCTTCTTTAACAGTCCACTGCTGTGTGATGGCCCAAGATTTCTGAAGCTTGGCGACAGCTTCCAGTGGCCAGTGCTGCAGAAAACACTGCAAGATGTAGCGGAATATGGAGCTGCAGTGTTTTATGAAGGAAAGATAGGACAGGCCCTGGTGGAGGACCTTAGGAAGGCTGGTAGGTAAAAGTTACAGTTAGTCCTGATAGACGGCCTTTTCCCCAGCCATTGGCTCACAGTGAACCTGTACCAGGCAAAAGCCACCACATGCTATTTGCTTGTCACTTGGCATGGCCCCTGACATGGAAAGAGGCAATTTTTCCCCAATTCCTATAACTCAGGCCCAGAAGCAGGGCTGAGACCACCCACTGCTCTGGCCTTTGCCCACAGTGCTCTTGCACTGGCCACTCTGACTCCCTTAGGCTTGTGACATCCTGGGGCTTGGCAGCACATGCAGACACATGACAGCAGTGCTATGCTGGGTAGAAGGAATTTGGGGTGTACAGGGGTGGCTCTTCACAAGCTTTATCGAGGCTCTGATGTAGGCAGCCCACAGCACCAGTACAAGTTGCTCTGCTAATGACAGCTTCTGCTTCTCTGTTGAAGGGTCCAGTCTCTCGCTGGAGGACCTTCGGGCATACAGAGCAGAGGTGTCCTCAGCTCTGAACATCACCCTGAGCAGCCACGCCACAGTGTTTGCTCCGGGACCACCCATGGGAGGTGCAGTGCTCATGTTCATCCTCAAGGTATTGGAAGGTAAATTCCTAATGGAAAAGGGTCAGCAAGAGGTTTTCAGAGAGTGTTGCTCCAGAGTGATAAAATGTAATGGGCAGAAGTGGAGTTGTTAAGTGAGAATGGGGCCCAAAGCAGAAGTGTGACCATGCTATGCAGCAGGGGGATGAACTGGTTCACTTGTACAGTGGGTCAGCATCATCATAGGTGCTGCAAAGGCCAAAGGACACATGACTTTCCCAACCCTTCAAAAGAAATTAAGTCACAGTGGAAATTAGTACTTGGTTGTTTCTGCATCCACATCCTGCTAAAACATAGGGGAAACTTGGTAAGAACTGGGATGGGAAGAGGAGGCTCCTTTCAACTTTTTTTTTTTACACTTATTGAAAAAACATTGCCTCGGGTCTATTAACAAAATTACTTAATCCTGCTCCTTAGCATATAAATTCCATAAAGCATCACTGGCAACACCTGAGGAGAAGGTAGAAACATATCATCGCATTGCAGAGGCCCTGAAGTTTGGCAACATGCTAAAACCCCATATGAGTGATCCAGCCTTCTCTGAAGCTAAGGTGAGCTCCATGGTGCTTGGGTGCAGTGCTACAGCACCAAGCAGCGCTCTGACATGGTCATGCTTTGCAGTCTGGAAGGGAAGAAAATACTCTAGGGCTGCTACTGAAGAGCAATGCAGCTGAGTTGGCCAAGGCAGAGGCAAGAGCAGGCTGTTTACTCTGCAGCTCCAGCCGTAAGCTGACACTCACTTGCCTGACAAGGGAGGTGCATGTGCTCATGCCAGTGCCTCGGCACTGAGCTTCGTCCATTTTCTGGGATGATAGTGGCCTGGGGCTGAATGCTGCCACTGCAGGGCCCCAAACTCTGACTATTTGGGCTGAATTGCTGAGGCCTCCATGTGCCCAAAGACATGGCTGCGCTTTGGAAACCAGCTCAGTGTCCTTGCTGCGCTTGCAGGTGCCTGTGGAGACCATGTTGTCAGACGAATTTGCTGAGTTTGTGAGGCAGCAAATAGATGCTCGTGGTGACCACCCACTCAGCCACTACAACCTGCTGGAGTCCCTCTACAATGACAAATACAAAAGTATGGGCACGAGCCACATCTCTGTGCTCGCTGCGGATGGCAGTGCCGTGTCTGCCACCAGCACCATCAACTACCCGTGAGTAGCCCAGGGCTTGGTAACTGAGTGCCACAGGTCACGTGTCAGGTTCACAGGGTACCTGCAAAGGGCTGGGTACCAGAAATGCAAAACCTTTGGGTTTCACTGGTTTAGGCAGCTTCTTAGCTGTGAATGTCTTCTTCATGTGATAACAAAGGTCTGTGAGCATCAGCTTCAAGGACCATCATAATTCAGGAGGGTGCAAGAACTTGCTGAACTCTTGCTGAATTTCTGTGGGTTCAGCAAATCTCAACAGGCACCAGTAACAGGGAACTTATCTCTGTCACAACCAGCAGCACAAATTCCTTTTGGACACCCTCACTGGGACATTTGCAGGCTGGGAGGGGACAGAGGTAACTCACGTGGTGCCATGTGCATTTAATGTCATTCACAACAGGAGAGCCCTGGGCACTGAAAGGCTTCATCTTTCTTCCCTGCAGGTTTGGCTCCCTTGTGTATTCTAACCAAACTGGGATAATTTTAAATAATGAACTTGCTGACTTCTGCATAGCAAACAGGAGCATTAAAGCAGGTGAGTATCCTCATCCTCAGAATAAAGCACAGGGCCAGGGGATGGATACACAGGCTGTGTACATGTGGGCAGGGACTAACTGTGAACTACAGGTACTCTTTCCTTTCCTAGGTCTGGATGAGAGCCAGTTTGTTTCAGACTAAGAGAGGATAAAGCCCTAGAGTTTGTCTGTGTCTAGTCACATATTCTCTTGCATGGAAACACAGGAGTTGTGGTTTCTAACCAGAGAAATCAGAGATGAAAAAAATGCTAAAGCTGATCACTGATGAGAAGGGGACGGAAGGAGTGAAGAAATTACTGCTAAGACAAGCCTGCTGATATTTTCGGATCATTTATGATTCTAAGAATAGAGCTGCTACAGGCTTGCACCAGGCTCTGTGACACAGCAGTGTTGGTGCAGAAATGGCTCTGTGCCATAAGCTGTCCCTGGTGCATCCCCCTTGGGCCTGCTGGGAGAGGAAACCACTGCTGCCATGGCAGGATGGCTGCCAAGAGTTCCTCAGCTGGTTGGATGAGATGCAGCAAGTTCTGAATACTTGTAGGATGCCCTGTCCTGCATCAAGGGAAGCTTGTTTAGCCTATGCCATAAAGGTCCCTGTTTTCTGGGAGACAAGTTTCACTACAAGGATTTTTTTCTGGAAGTCTTGAGCATCTTGAGGAAGAAGCAGCAGCTTGTTTTTCTGTGAGAGACAAAAGAAAGGCAAGGTAGATTAATTTGTGACCCTCCTACCCTGTAAAGAGCCACGTGGAAAGAATAATATCTCTGCTTCTGCTCTAGGAGAGAAACCTCCCTCAGCAATGGTGCCTTCCATCATCATCTCCAAGACAGGAGACATGCTGGTGATAGGAGGAGCAGGAGGAGGCTGGATTATCAGTGCTACCACCATGGTAAGTGAACAGGTACCACACAGCAACACCTTCCACTGAGCAAGGAGAGCACACACACTGTCCTGAACAAAAGGAATTGCTCTGCTGCTGTTAGTTCTATGTAGAAAGCAGTGAGAAGGGCCTGCTGCAGACTCACATTACCTCACCTTCTTGCCTCTACCATATCTGTGGCAAGGGCAGGGCTTGGCTTCAGCCCTGCTGCTGAATGGCTCTTCCCTTCCCCCAGGAGGGGACAGGAATGAAGGAGGTGACAGAACCGACAGCAAGTTGCTAGTTGTGGGAAGTATCATAATGTGCTCATCCTATTCTTTCACTTGCCCCAAGCATCTGGTATTGGTCACCATGAAAGCAGGAGACCAGGCTGGTAGGACTGTGGGTCTGGCTCAGTGCAGCCTGTGTTGGACAGCCTAGGTTTTATCTCCAGTTGGGCAGCGTGGGATTTGTCTCTTTGCAGGCAATTATGAACAAGCTGTGGTTTGGCTACAACTTGGAAGACGCCATTGCAGCTCCTGTCATGCACACCCAGGGTGCGCGTGTCCTGTTTGAGGAGCCTTTCAGTAGGGTGAGTGGCCTTGGTGGGAAGCAGATTGCTTCTGTAACTCTCCTGGGTAATCTTTATTTTGCCTCTGGCTCACCTCCTTCTGGTTTAAACATCACTTTCTCAAGCAGACTCCACACATATACCTACATTTTCACACCTGACAATGTTAAGACATCAGGCCCCTGCCCCATTCACTCCATTTCCTCTTCTCTCTCCCCACAGGAGGTTAGGGCTGGCCTGCTGGGAAGAGGACATAAAGAAAAGGAAGATAAATTTGCAATGAATGTTGTGCAGGGAATTTCCAAGGAAGGAAAATGCATCTCTGCTTACTCTGATAAAAGAAAGCTGGGGAAGTCAGCTGGATATTAGCATGAAATGCCAGCACAACTCACAAAGCCGCAGGAGATTCAGAACATGCTTTTCTTGGACATGCCCATAATTGCCTGTTCCTATCAGGATGTCTCCTGGAGCATGGGCAAGGCCTGTGATTACACCTAATTCCAGTAGACTGCAGGTCACCCTCAGGCAATACAAAGAGAGGTCAGCCAGCCTTGTTTAGAGCTACACCTTCCATTATTTATGTGATACACAGAAAACATATTTCTTGAGCACATCAGTTACTCAGAATGAGAGAATACATAGTGGGAAAGGAAAACTGGTCCAAATCCCACTGAGAACACTGTGAAATGACCCAGCTGTATCTTCCATTCCTGCTGGAGTCTTGGTTAAGAGTAGAATTGGTTTCTTTCAGGCTGTTCCACAATAAGCTTGTTATTACTAGGGCTCAGCAATGTGAAATACATAACTATTTTAGCTACGAACATGAAGTGTCCGTAGCATCAGGAAAAAATCTGAAGCATCCAGGTTTAAAGGGTGGGTTTGGAAAGGGAAATATAAAAATTCCACACTCCCCCTCTCACTTTTCCCATCCAAAGAAGCCGAGCTTTTCCCTAAGGTGGCAGATGAAATCACACCATGGCACAAGTGCTGCCCTGCCTGCTGCTCTCTGCTTTGGGGGTGCAAAGGACCCCACAGGCTCCGGGTAGCTGCACCAACACTTCCTCCATCCCTGCACGTGGTGACTCTGAGAATAGCCTCTCATGGGGGGGATGTGAATTCTCTGCTCCTGGGATGGATAAGCTTCAGCTGAGCTCCCTGGAGGCACCTTTCCCTGTGGTGAGAGGAGTCCCATTCTGTGCAGTTCTCCCTCCTCAATGCTGGTACATGAGTCTTCGGGAAGGCAGGTCAGGACTGCGGTGGAAGTGCTGTTGTTTTTGGAAACTTTAGAACTTTCTTCAAACTGCACAGGATACATGATCAGGAGATGTCATTTGTAGCCCTGAGCTCAGCCTGGCCAGGCAAGCACCAGAACTGCCGAGAAGTGATGCAGCACTATCAGGCATTAGCAGAATTCTCCCATATCCTATGCACATGCTCCAAATCCCTGTTTACCACAGCTAGTCTCTAGTGTTCCCTTCAGACCACAAGGAGGGCATTGTAGGACTCAAAGAACTATCACAGAGAGAGAAAACTTTTGTAGAAGAGACCTGAACTCATGCACCTGGATGCAAAAGATCTTTTGCAGTTAATCCATAACCTTGCCTTGCTCAAAATGGTCAAGGGAATCAAATATTTATGAAAGTAAAACCTAAAACCCAAAAAACCCCCAAGGCTCTTCAAATATGCAGGGTCAAATTCCCAGAATCCTCCAAAATTCCATTTTCTGAAAGCGTATGAGCCTGATTGCCTTATGGGCACAGTGTTCTGTGTGTGTCTGAAAGAGAATCAAACCAGAGCCAGGCACTAGCAGAGCCCTCCCCCTCACACACAGAGCCCATGGGACTCCTAGTTCACCAACAAATATAATCCCTCTGTAAACAACATAAGAAGCACACGCTCTTAAAAAACACAAATTAAAACAAGGCCAGCTAGATTTTACGCCAATGTTTTTACCCACACAGCCTGTCCAGTAAAGCCATCAGGTTACTGAAATCTCAGCCTTCATTTACATTTTAGTGATGGTTTGAGTGAAGCTGACCAGAGCCAGACATGTGTTTTCCTTCAGAAGCTATACACCAAGGACTGTAGCACGACCGCTGCTCTATCAGTTAATGATTCCTGAGTTACGAGATTGTAACCACAAGCACTTAATCATGCAGTTGGGAATCAAGTTAGTTGTGTATGGAGCCAGCTCCATGCACTGCCCTGCTCCCTCCTTGTCCCAGTGGAAATCATCTTAAATCTCTGAGTCAGGAAGAACTGCTGGTTTCCCCATCAGAGTTGCTCACTCACACCATGGAATTGGCCTGGTATCCTGTGAGGCAGCATTACAGTGCTGGTGAATGGGAAAGTAAACAGGCACAAAGGCTGAAGAGGGGCAGTTGTGTCCATTTGGAAGGCACTACATTGACTATGACTACCAAAGAACCCAAATCTATGCAATGTACTGAAGTTTTCTACCTTGATTAACACTCTTGCCCCAGCTACCAATTCCTGGGTGCAATGGTTCTAGTGTCAGAAATAACACCTGACTGAGAGCTGTGCAGGGGAAGCACTGACAGGCGCCAGACACCATCTGCAGCTCCCACTGCAGCACCAGACGCACAGACTAGACCGGATGCTGCCTTTGGCAAGATCTGTAGTTATTTCCAGCTAACCCCACTGAGCCGAGAGTTTACAATCAGCAACTGAGAGGGGCACTGATTGGAGACAGGGAGAGCAGTCCTGGCTTCCCTATTAGGCTTCAGGACCACCTTCAGCAGTGCTCTGTCCCTCTCCATCGTGTTTCAGCACTTCAGCAAGCCCAAGTCACCAAGTAACTGTCTCCTATTACCTTTGCTTCTGACACACCTTAGGGTGAAGCACCCTGCAGTACTCCAGCCTACCACCTTTCCAGTGCAGTGGTATCACAGCTACTACATGTCTACAAAAACATAAGAATATTATCTTTAGTTCAGTACTCACTGCAGTTTAACAACTTTGCTACTAACTTTGCAACTGAGCCAATGGAGCAGTTTAAAAACCTGTCACAGCTTTATTTTGCAAGACAGAAAGGAATGGGAGTGCAGATCTCTCACTGCAGCAGAGACTTCCAGTCCTGCAGTCCTCCCTAGAAGATCACTTGGTGAAGCTGAGAGATTGTACCTGCCTTGGCACCTCTGCTCTTGCCGTGCCACCTCCTCACTGCTGCTGAAATCTGCCTGGGTCAAGAGCCTCCTAGTTTGGTCTCTCCTCATTCTTGCTCCTCCCAGCAAGAGAGCATTATTTTTGTACTGAAATCAGCTTACACGGATTTTTAAAGCTTCATTGTACAGAGGCTGCTCTATTTTCTAATGAAGTCTTTAAGTTATACTTTTAATAAAGTGTTTTTAAACCTGCCTGAGAATTTCTCCTCTAAACCTGTTGCCTATCCCCTCACACAAGCAGAGAGGACTCCATGCAGATAACAGTTCTTCACTCTGGAGCCTCATGTGCTGCTGGAGAAGCTGAGGAATGGTGCAGCTTGTGCCACTTGTCTCTCACAGCTGGGTTTTGTCTCCTTGAAGAGGCTGAATGGTTGCCAAAAGAAAATCACGGTAATGTCAGACTGAAGAACCAGGGGCAAGAGATGAACCCTCCAATTCATGATCCAAATTGCTTTAATGGTTCAGCTTCCTTTCACATCAGCTGGAATCGGTCATGGAATGTGTCCTGTTCTCCATGCCCTGTGCCAGAGCAGGCAGCTCACACTGTATGTGCCCAGGAGTAGAGCTGGATGGTTGCATTCAAAAGGTGAGACATGGAATGATGAGGGACCTTAGAGATCATCTCATTCTGACTCCCCTGCCATGGGCAGGAATGTCACTCACTAGACCCAGTGGCTCCAAGCCCCATCCAACCTGTTCTTGAACATTTCAAGGGATGGGGCAGCCACAGCTTCGCTGGTAACTTCTGCCAGGGCCTCACTGCCGTCACAGTCAAGAACTTCTTAATATCTAATCTAAATCTACTTTCTTTCAGTGTAAAGCCATTCCCTCTTGCCCTATCCATAAGACTTTCCCCTGCAGCTGAAACATCCCACAAGCTGAGCAGCCTGTAGGATACCATTGGAGGTTTTACAACAGGAACCACTGACTGATGTGAGACTGTTGATGCACAGACAGCCCCAGTGTAGGGTGAATAGTGGGATGTGGTATCCAAGCAGGTGGCAGAAGTGCCTGCTCTGTGTACGGCTATGTCCAAATGAGATGCAGATAATTACAGCTTGCAGAAGTATCCATAGCTTTTTTAAAAAATGTAGGATGTAAGTGCAAGCCATAGCCCAGGTTAACATATCATTCCTCTGCAGTGATACTGCTGAAAAAACAACCAAACAAATCTACTTCTGCAGAGTCAAGAATTCAAATGCATTTATATAAGAACAGTTGTAAGCAGAAGTGTTTTAGCTTACCACAGGGGAAGTTTTTAAACACAGGTTATAAATAATAGCAAACTTTTATGATTAGCAAGAAGATATTCAGGAACATAGGAACAACTGCCGCACCACAAACTGTTAGAGGCAGCCCAGCAGCAGCAGCCACTCAGACTTGTTTCAGAAAACATCATTGTCCAACAGTTATTGCCCAGAAATCAGGTCCCTTCCAGTTTTGGACTAACTGTAGTGACTGTAAGGTTTAAATAGGCTTATTTTGCTGTGCAGTAATTTTCTTTGTTTCCCAGGTTACACGTAGCCAAGAAAGAAATCAGCTAGTCCAAATTCCAAAGGCAGCCTGACATTGAGGAACACCCGTGGTGGAATTACAAGAACTGGAAAAGTGAAAGTCTCATTTCAACAATAAGAGGACACAGGCTTGGCCCCAAACTGGACTCCTGAGGGAACAAGAGGGAACACAATGACTAGAGGTTGTTTACAATCACTGCCTTTGCTACACCTCTAATGCAGCACCACCAGTAACAGCTCAGGAAAAGGAGCCAGAGCATACCCCAGGGCATGTTTGGTAAAAGTCACTGATTTGGGTCAAATGCTATGAGCAAATACATACGTCCAAGTCATGACTGTGACTTAAGCATCATCTAGCTACCACTTTATTCTGTGAAACTGGGCTCTCCTCAGTTCCAGACACTTCTATGAAAGAGAGGGTGCATGATGCCTAAAACTGAAGCCTTTGATTTTCTCTTCTGTATTTTACGGTTCTTACAAACTGACAGGAAGTTTCAACAAGCCAAATAGATGAGTTAAGTTACTGGCACTGGTGTTTCAAGCATTTCATAAACACCACTAGAGATTGACATCATCCTGGATCATTTGGTTTTGATCTTAGGCTAAGTTTATGTGATATGATGTCATGTATTTGTCCATGTTGGCAGGTGAACACCAAACCCCCTCATGCAGGTACAGACACTCTCAGCTACACCATATCAGACAGGGATTTCTGAGAGGTCACTGACAGTCTGGTTAATGGTAACTTACCCTCAAACAAGAGTAACTGCAGCATGCTCTTTTTTAGAAGTTTCATTTCCCCAAACTCGTATTTCACACCTGGAGTACGATGTGATAAAAAGCAAAGTGGAGAAAACAGGCTTGTTTTGAATATGTAACTATTATTGTTTACTCATTACTTCATCAAAGCAGTAAAGAAAAGACAAAAATCTCAGAAGAGCTTCTTTCACACAGACTCTCACCATCCCTTTTCAGAGCAACTGTGCAGGCAAGGAAAATGTGTGACTCCATACTTATTTATTTTAGTTGTGCTCAGAGTTTTACAGGTAGCATCTTCCCTTTAGACCTTCTCAACAGAAATATAAAAAAGTTTGAAGCCATTTCCCCATTTACGCACTCATCTCCAATAATCACCTGGGTGAAATGCAGAAACATCATCTGTTAACTGAGTGGTGAGTTTGGCTTATCCCAGTCTAGAGCTGGGCTTCCTGCTATGGCACAGATCTATTAGCTTGTAACTTAGAAAACCCAGTCCCCAGAGTCCTGTAATTCCCACCTACTCAACAGGAAACAAATATCTTCTCTAACCGTGACAAGGACATTCCTGGTAGCTGACACTGTGCAGGGGAAATGCTTCCTGCAGCTTGAGTGAGCTGGACTTTCTGCAGAAACTGGGCACCCAATCTGTCTTCATGGGATGGAGAGGAGGCAGGGAACAAACTCTTCAAGGCAGAACAGACTCTTCAAGTAAGTACTGCACATCCTGGTGGACGTGCCTGTCTTAGCAGACGGCTGTGGCATGAGGCACTTCGGTCATGGCTGTAGAGAACTGTCCCAGTTCCGTCAACAGAATCACAGGTAAATGTGTTCTCTTTCCTGTGAGAAGTCCCTGAGTTGCAGATCTAAAGGATCTTCCCCCCAAACACACCTTGGTGTCACTGGACCAGTGAATAAAGGAGCCGAGCCCGGTCAGTATCCTGCAGGGAAGCCCCCTTTCCGTGAGTCGGAGGCTGCAGCCCATCCGCGCTCCGTTCTGAGGATGGCCTGCACCACCGCACCGCCGCTCACCCGCGCCGTGTCGTGCTTCCTCTTCTTCAGCTGCTCCTCTATGCCCTGCAATGCACAACAGGTGAGCACAGTGCAAGAGGGAAACTGCAGATGTGCTGCAGGCTGCGACCTACATCCCCCACAACCACCAAGTGCTCAGTGCCTGTGTCAGGTAGGGTTAAATCTACATGTTCTTCTTCCTCTTCCCTTTGCTTTCCAGGATGCCCTGCTTTTGAAGAAGTGGAATTCAGAAGATGTGGTATTTGTGGTGCTCACTGTAGGCTACCAACACTATTCTTGGTCACAGATATTCACACACTAACTGTTTGGCAGTGGTGGAAAACACAGGACTTGTAGAGAGCAGGTCATCTTCCCCAGTGGTGGCAGATATCTCAGCTGTTACCTTCATAAGAAGCTTATTAACAGAGGAACTTCTGCATAGTTTGGTAAGAAAACTGCATTATGTAGGAGTGTTTTCCCAAATACAGAGGCACAGGACTAGATATGTACAAAGCCTGCAGCTGTCTCAGACCTCTGGGACACGTAGTTTCTCAGGGTGAATGAAGCTGCCATCACAGCTGAGTGGTCTGCAGAGCGAGGCAGACCTTGCCATCAGCTCTCAGACTGACAGTACTGTGCTGAGATCTCTACTGTGCATCCCACCTCACTAGCTCCGGGCCAGGCCTTCCAGATTCATAATGAGATTACACAACAGGACAAGAGTTCCCTGAGACTGACTGGATTTAGACTGCTGGATGGTCTGGGCCCTGATGTGGTTTGCTGTTTTGCAAGTCCTTTGAGCCAAACATCACTGCAAGCAGATGCTCAGTTTCAGATGCAAGTCACTTGTCAATGCACTGGCTTCACACCTGTGAGACTAAAGGTACACTTTGAACAGCTCATTGTGACCCAGCACTAGACCTGGACCAGCTTTACTACTGCTCACCTAGGAACATTTGGCCAAACCTCATGATTTTCCACAGTGCTTGCCTTCCCAGCACTAGGAACCCAGCCCACACAAATTCATGTGCACCCCAGGCTCTAGTGAGACCAACCTCCTCTATTTGCAGCTCAAGCTCTGTGACATTGGGAAACAGCTGATCGTGAATTCGGGGCTCTTCCACTGCTTTCTTCACATCGTAACCAAACCAGATGGAATTCATGATTGTCTGTGAGAAGCAAAAAGCCTTAATGTTAATTACTTGTCTTCAAAGAGGTCTGACCCTTGTAGCCACACAGGCAGAGGTGCCCCAAGGATGTTCATCAGAGCACATAAAAGGCACCATTTCTGGTTTACGTGGCTTTCAGTGCTTCTTCTCTTGGCTAAGCAAAACACAGGTACATTGCAGCCAGTCAGCTTCTATACCCTTAGGAGGATTCCCACACAAAGAAACCATTCCCACCATGCCTGAGCTGAGTTCTTATTTAGCTTCTCTGTGTGACTTTCATCCAAAGTTTGGGATGTTGGATGGGAATGGCTCTAAACTGGGTGAGTAAGTTCATGGAGATCCAGAGAACAGAACTCAAAGCCAATCTGAAATCACAAATCTTCTGCAAGTGGTAAGAACAACTTGCCAAACTCTACCTGGAGTCACTGAAGGAGGTCATTTAATAGCAGACCCTTTATAGCCCTCACAGGAGCTGGTGTTGGAGGTGTGGCCTTCAGAATGCCAGGCAACCTCCTTTTCAAGCCCCTGGCCCCCAGAAGGGAGCCACAGACATGACCCTGTCACAGGTGCAGAGAGGAGTCCCCCCAAATGCTGCCTCTCCCCTTTTGCCTCATCTTGTTCCCCATTTGCCCACACTATCACATACCAGTGCTGTTGCTGTAGTTATTTTTGTTCCTCCAGAAGCACCGACCACCATCCTGACCTTTTTCGTTTTATCCACCAGAATGGAGGGGCACATAGAGGACATTGGCTGTTTACCTGTTGGGGACACAGATGCAACACAGAGGCTCACCTTTCCACCTGCAGCTCCCAAATCTCCAGCTCCTAGTCCATGCCTAAACCCAGATCCCTGTCCCCTGCAGGTCCCACACCTGTGTCCCATGGCACAGATGCTGCAGTGTAAGCGTGCACAATGCAGCCAAAAGACTGAGTCAGGAAGGTAGTTTACAGCTACCTGGAGCTATGAAATTTGCTGGAGAAGGAGGGATCCCAAATCCATTGATTATGTAAGGTGAGCTGAAGTCATCCATTTCATCATTAAATATAATTCCACTCACATTGGATCGTACATCAGAGCCAAAGCTAGAGAAAACAAGTTGTCAAAGACATGTCAAAACCACAGCAAATCTAGGAGGAGCTTCAGCTGAATTTACTGCAATGTGAAACCTAGCATTTGATTGGAGCAACTCTCTACTCCCTCCCATTGTAAAGGACTTTCTGTCACCCCTAGGGGGGAGGAAGCAGTTAATACCATGACTACATAGCTATACACAGGAAAGGTAGCCCAGAGCCCTTCCTACTGCTCCTCTGAGAGGACCCAATGGGGAAAACCAGTACAGCATCTAAGTATAACTACTTCCCCTTCCAGGTGGGCAGTACTGCACTCCATTCAGAGGCAGCGCAGCTCAAAGGCTGGCACATTTGGGAATGACTGGGGATTTGCATAGATGTGCCAAGCTGGAGACATTTTCCATGGATAAAAATAAGCTTCACACCCTGGCTCCAGGCCATATGTGAGAACACAGCTCTTTCTGACAGCACTCAAAGCCAAACACTGTGCTTCCAGGCCAGCTGTATTAGCTCAAATTCTTTCAAAAAGCCTGGGAAATCAGAACCAGCAGCAATAGCTCTGCTTATGAGAAGATCCAGATGCAGTGAATGTTGTCTTGGTGAAGGAATTCAACATGAGAGAGGACACATCTTGTCCTCTGACACAACCACGAGGCCTCGGTGTTGAGCACTGACCTGCCAGCTCAGCAGAAGTGCCATCACCAGCACTATTGACCCCAACCCTGCCCCAGAGGTGACAGCTCAGTGGTGTTAGATACCAACCCCAGAACCAGCACTAGGAAGATGGCAAAGGCCTACAGGGAAGGAATGTCTGAGCTCATACTATTGGTTGATGGTGCTGGTGGCGGACACAGCACTGCCATCATCAGCCACAATGGAGATGTGGGATGTACCGGCATTGTCTCCAGTGTAATACACAGGCTCATAGTAGTCAACTGGATGGGAGGTGTTGTCTGTGATTTTCCTCCGGAGACCATCCGCAAAGAACTCGGATGTCATGTTTCTGATTGCCTGTCAGAGAAATCCAATGCAGTTACTCAGCAGATTAAGAGACATGTAGTTATGAGGCTGATATCCAATACTTCACACCACAGAGCAGTGGCAAATTCCAGCAGTGAGGCTACAATTTTCCCCCAGGGGCTTTCCTTCTTAGAAGATAGACATTGTACCAGAAGAGCATTTTAAGCAATCACAGAAGCAGCAGTTACAGTCACCCCTTTGTGTAGAAGTTAATCAGCACCCATTATTAGTGCTATGGAAAGCTGCCTCCACACTGCTGTAAGGCAAGCAGGGCTACACTTGTTTCAGAGATGCGAGGAGCAGTATTGGACTGAGAGGACAAGGCCAAGGCAAGCTCTGACCAGGGCTCTGTAAGGTGAAAATTTGTGTTCATCAAGCTGGGCTGGGCTCAGTCTGCTGCTTTGGCAGGCACAGAAGTAAAAGCCCAAAATGTTAGGTTGGGAAAAGCAGAATTTCTGTCTCATCCCTTCCAATTAATTTTACTACAGGCACGACTCTGGATAGAGATCCCCAAGGATCTCTATGGATCTAAGGAATGTCATATAGTGAATAATGTTTCAAACACTATAAAAACAGGCAGAATTAGACCTAAACATCCTCAAACTCTCCTGGTGAATTGAGGAGTTTGCTTTTCTGTACAACAGGAAGGTTGCCTCCTTTTACAGCTCTAACAGCTCAGCCATGAGCCACATAGGATGTCACATTTTGCCTCAGAGCTATTTCAGTGCCTGTCAATAGCAAGTGGCACAAAGCATGCCTGACAAAGTTGTGTCACCCAGAAACTTTAAGCCATGTTCCAGTCATCTTTGGTACTGCAGAAAGAAAAGGCTTTTGCCAGGTACCTCTGTAATGTTGACAAATTTTGGGTCTCCCAGCAAAGTCCTCTTGGCGTAGGCAAAGCGAAAGGCCTCCAAAATACGGTGGTAGGTCAGACCTTTCTCCTCCACAGTTTTGATGCTGGCAGCAGAGAAATTATATCCTGGCAACACAAGACAAAAAACTGTGAACACAAAGCATGGGGTCAATGGACTGCTAATGCACCTGTGTCAAATGTATAACCTTGAAGCCCAGTCTCTACAGAGAGGCAGTCACTGGACTGTCCTAATCTCCACATGGAGCACACTGGAGCTCTGGTAGTTTTGAGCACTGTGGGAATCGCCAGCAGAATTTGTACTTGCAAAGGTGTTTTCCAAAGAAGCCTCAAGTACATGTTAGGCTCCACCCATGCAAGTATCAGGGAAGTTCCCATATCAGGAGAATAATTTTCCCCTTGCACCTGTGTTTCAGGTAGGAAGGCAACATCCCTGAGGTGACAGCAGAAGAGGAATGTTTCTGCATCTCTGATCTCTCCAGGGGTCTCAGACTTCTCACCTGCTGGACAGCTATCAAGGGAGGCCTTGCTTCCCCAAAAAAGGTGATGCCTTTGGAGCTCTCCCAGCTCCTGCTGCCTGTGGGGCATAGCTCCATGGCATTCTCACCTTTCAATATGTTGAAAATGAGGGCCAGAACTGGGCCACTTAGGGGGGCACTGGGTGTGTAGAGGGTGAACTCCCCGAGTTTGATCTGTATGGGGTCCTCGATCACTGTTGCATTGTAGTCCCGCAGGTCTTCCAATGTGACAATCCCCCCTAGAAAGAGAAGGAAGCTGGAGATGTGGGTTTATGTGATCTCTGGTGCAATGAGGTCATACTCCATCACCATGAATCATAGCAAGGACAGGAGGGAACACGGAAAAATCCAAAAAGCAACAAGGTAAAGAAAGCAAAGATGTGCGCCCATGAGATGAATGTATTCCTTGATAGATCCATCTGAGGTTCAGATAGTCTAAGCATGAAGTCAGGCTGATCTACAGCAGCCAAAATGCTGGTGATCCCATCTTTTTTTACAAAGGACACCAGCAGTGTCAGGCTACAAAACATCCTTAAGAATCCTGTTTACAGGAGGAGGGCATAGTTTTGGGTGCAGATGCTTTGTGGCACCCCACAGGTAGAATAATTTGAGTGTTCCATCACCTTTCTTATCTGAAGAGGGAAGACAGTAAGTAATTACCCACCACAAATGAAGCCAGTAAATGACTAACAGGAGGTTCACCAAGCTAGCCAGTGCTGGCTGGTGAGGACAGGATACTGCCACCATCTAGTGGTACTGAGAGATCAAACAGCTCAGAGTTCACAGGACCACCACGTATGTAATGTTTTAGGTAGGAACTCGTTGGATTCAGGCTCTGTCAACAGCCTGTATCTACTCAGCTACAGCCAGAACTGCACAGGCTTAGGAGGCTCTGTGGTTATAGAAATGCACAGTGAACACTCTCAATTTCTGATTGAGTTTCAAACACATCTGTTAAAGTGCTTTTAGGTGTCCTGTTGCCACAGATCTCAGAGGCAGCATTTCAGGGTTGACCCCTCCCGAGGCTTCTGCAGGTCACTGGCTCCTCCCTGGGCTCTGAGCTGTCCGGCCACTCCTGCTGCTTGGGACAGATGTCCTGGTTCTCACCTACGCTGTGGATGTCAGCAATGATCTGTTTTGCCAGGCTTCCTGTGTAAAAGGCATCTGCTCCTTCTGTGGCTATAGTCTCGTAGGTATTGGCCAGTTTGGGCATCTTGATGGTTTCTCCCTCCTGCAGAATTTTCCCTCCTCTGCAGAACACTTCACTAAAAGAGAAAGGCGACTGAGAAGATTAGGTCTGGGAGACATTAGCTTGGTGCACTTACAGCATGAGGAAAAGCTAGTGATTCAGAAAACACATTGCCATGTAGCAGATTCATGCCAGCGTGTACTCTAATTCCACCTTTGTTCAGGCAAATGGACTTCAAGAGTAGAATTTATCTCCCTTCAAAGGTCAGGATTGAACATTCCTGAACCTGTCCCCATGATTTAGCACCTTCAGATGCCTGCAGTGACACCAGCAGGCAAAGTGAGTGTGGTTATTGGAGGGGAGGCACGCGCCGCACAAAGACTACGTTATACAAACACAGGGACTTTGTGGGTAGGATGCAGCCACCCCAAATTTCTCTGCACAGAACAGCAGCTGCCCTACCTACCACAGCAAGGGATTGCTTTCGATTGCCTCCTCTTTTGATTTGATGGCTGCAGCAAGGCCTTTCCCAACAGGGAATCCTTCTCTTGCCAACTTGATACTGGGCTGAAACAGGTCTTTCCATGCCAGTTTGCCATGACGTTTGTGAGCCAGCTCATAGCCACGGATTTCTCCTGGAACAGCAATGGACAGCCCTCCTGGAGCAGAAAAGGAATGTATCAGTTTTCCACAGCAAGAAAAGGAAGTGGTTGATGGAGCAGGAAGCAGAGCAGGCATCTCTGCCAGCCCTGGTTTTAGGCAGGGCTTGTGTGTACCATGACCAGATCAGCTTGTGAGAATTAACAGAATTAACAGAATTATTTAGTCTGACATTTGTGCCTATGTTGTGTGGACTGCTGGAACACCTTTGTCCTCTTGCTGGTAACTCTAGTTTTAAGGTCACTTCCCCTCAGTAGGCTCTTTACCAGAGCAAAACTGCTCAGAACACAGAAGCTGAGAGGTGAGAGGACACAGACTGTGACATACTAAAACCAAAAACTTTGTTGCAGCATTGTAACTACAATAGGAACAGATTGATTCCTACACTGCACAGTGATGCAGCAGTTTGCTTCAATCCGGTTTTCATTGGCAACTCGCAGAAGTTCAACACAGTGCTCAAACCCCAAGCCAGTAGTTGAAGCCACCACAACATCTATTTAGGGAGGACACCTGAACTGACAAAAACCAAGGTGATGATCCACACAAAGATTTATTCAAAGAGGTGGAAAGATGGCACATATAGAACAGGTCATACTCAGCGCTTTGCATTCACCTGCATTTTCATGAAACGAAAAGCAGAAAGTGCTGGCATCCCTGACTAATTTAAAGGGCATTGTTTTTAGCTTCTTTGTCAGGACTGAGTTTGCAAATTGTGTAAAGTAGAGGACATTTCTAGGTGCGAAATCCTGTAGACAGGAAAGAACCTAACCATAAGAAATGTTCTTAATTTGTATGTGCTCATAGCAGCTAAGGTTGGAGCTATGTGGTATCCCCCAAAGCAGAGAAACAGCCTTTGCCATACCTTTCAGAGAGAGCTGTGTGTTGTTCCCAAACATGTCTTCCGACGCATTTTTTGGAGCCACCTCTCTCGCATTAATGATTTCCACTTTTCCTTTAATGACAGAGCAAGGAAGATGATGTTTAGCTCTGGACTCAGCACACAGGCATGGTCTCTGCTGAAGGACTCTGATCAATGTGAGTTTCTCAGCAATCATTTTGAGGACATTCCCCCAGAGGCTGTGAGCATCAGTCGTTTACCTTCTCTCAGGTAGGATTAATCTCCTGCCTTAGATAAAGCTCTCAAACTGTTCCAGCTGTGCATGGCCCTTACCTGTGCTGCTGTAAATGGTAAAGAAGAGGCCCCCTCCAATGCCCATGCTGTGAGCGTTCATGAGTCCTACACAAAGCAGGGCTGCAATCGCAGCATCCACCGCTGATCCTCCTTGCTTGAGGATGTCCCTGTGCAGCAGAAGGGAAGGTGACATTTTAGAGCTTCCTGTGAGCAGTGCATGCATCTCATCAGAGCAGCTATGACAGGTTCTCTAATGCACTTTTGTCCACACCCAGTCTATGCATTCCTCAGGAACAGGAAGTTTTGAGCTTCTGTCACCAGAGAGAACAGATCCTAATGGTGTATGTGGAGACCAGATCAGCCCTCATCAGAGACACATCTAAAGCAGCTTGAAAACACTGAGATTTGAGAGAGTACATGTGGGGACAGACATTCCATACACACTCATTACACATGAGAAATGACGGTTTTCTGAGGAGCCTTAAATCTGCAGCACTTGAGACTAGAACAGGAGAATATCTCAATAAATGTTTTTTAAAAGGAGCTACAAAAACAATTCTTGTTCTCATTGCTCATGGATCCAAGGAATCTTTGCCCGCTATGTTGTCTGTGGGCAACTGCAGCAAAGCTGGTCAGGCATGGTAAAAGCCTGGGGTTTATTAGGATCTCCTCTTTTTCCAGGAAGGTTAGGGATTGATTATCCCTGCTGGGCAACTGCCAGGATTGCACCTGTACATCAGGAAGCAAGAGTTCTGTCTCACGCAAGAGCTGTCAGAGCTAATGAGAGTCACGGCACAATTAGCAGGTACCTTCCAATGATGGAGCACTGCCCCGCGTCGGTGGCCACAGCTGCCCTCTTGTATATGTGTGCATCCCCTGTGCCTGAGCGCAGCCCGAAGAAGAGTCCCAGGAACAAGATGAGCCCCAGCAGGGCTCCGGTCACTGCTGTCACCACCACACAGCGTGTCTTCATCTTCCTGGGGGAAGAGACAGGATTATCAGCCCTGCTGCTACCTCCTTTCATATCCTCAAGCCAGCAACCAAGGTAAGAACCTGCCTTGCAGCAGGCAGGTAACATCATACACTGGAAAACCTCCAGATGCAGAGGTGAGAAGGGAAATCCAAGGAGCAGAACACAAGGGGTGTTAGTCATGACTGACATAATCTTCAGAAGATGACGTTAAATTTTTTAGAAGTTTAACTTTACATAATCTGCTTTTAAATTCCATGTCTGTGGAGGAGTGTCTGTCTGGAAGGTTGTCAAGGACCAGTGCAAAACACATCTTAGTCATTAGGAAGCAACCTTGGAAAAAGCTGTTTGGCACAGTCCACTGTGAGCACAGCATCGCCTCCTGTCTGGGGCCCTTGGCCAGAGCACCTTACCGATGAGCTGGGCACTTCCAGAAGGCCACAGCCACTGCTTAGCTCTCCGTGTGTCCCAGCCCTGCACTCAGCTGCTCTCAGGCTGAACAGAGCTACAGCTCATTTGAGAGTGAGCACAGCATGCCAAGGAGCTTTCTGGGTACACACAGATGAGTTGAGAGCTATCGAGCAAATGGAGAGTCACTGCCACCTTGCTGGGACTGGCAAGTCAGCAAATACAGCCTGAACAGATACTCTTTGACCCTTTTCCTTTTCCATTACAGGACTGTTCCAGCAAAACAAACCTAAATTAATCACACTGCCCTCAGGAACCACTTTCCCCCTGTGTAGTGCAGCTTTGGCTGCACCACAACCTCAGTACTTGCGCAATAGCCAAGACACCCTTTACCTTACCAAAGCATCTGCCATCCTCAGAGAAAAGCCAGTCCATGGAATTGTGGTGAAGAATGGACACACCAACCCCACTGTGGACGCCCAGCAGCCCAAAGCAGAACGAACTCCAGCAGCCAGAGCAGCACTCAGTGCCTTGCAGCAGCCGCACATGCAGGATTAGGCAGCGGTGAGTGTGCCAGCACTGAGCTAACTAGAGGAAACAGGCCAGGCCAGCCAAACCAAATCTTCCTCAGAGGGGGGTGATTAGCAAGCAGAGCCCCCCCAACTTCACCCCCTGGCTTAAACCAGGAGATACACATTTGCTATCCAAGCCTTGTGTCTGTGAGTCTCAGCCTGAGCACTAAAGATGCCCATCTCCATCCAGGTAAAAGAGCTCAAACCAGGGTGTAAATCTACTGTATGTGCTGCTCTCTAAATAAATGTCAACTGAGGGTAGTAAAAGTAAATGGATGCAACCTCTTTCCAGGTTCTAGAACTTAATTCACACTCAACTACTTTTAAAAGAGACCAGTGGTGTGTTTGCAGAGCAATGACTGTGGAGGGAAACAGAGAAGCCATTATGTCCCCAACAATAGCTCACACACAGCCTCAGAGTTTAAAGACAGTTTTGTTTGTTGGCAGAGAGATTTCAGCTTCAGCACTGGCAGTCTCCTCCAGGCCTCACAAGAAATGCCATGGGATCTTTTATCTGTGCCCCAGCTCGGCAGAAGGTACTTTGTTTGGTCTGAAGGCTGCTCTGTGCTGGGCGGTCCTGTGAGTCCGGGCTGACTCAAGCCCCATAGTGCTGAGTTAACCCGTGGGCTCCTGGATGGGGCTCTGCAGCTCTTCTCCACAGCAGGTTCTCTCACTGCTGAGCTCCTGGAGAGCAGATTTACTGCCTCATCAGGCAAGTTACTCTGACAGCAGGAGAGAAGGGAAAATCTCAGGTACTACCTCTGCTCTCACCTTTCACCTTCTCTCTGGAATGGGATCACACCTGTGAGCTTCCTCATGACCCAGAAAAGCTCAGTGCTGTGTCCTGCTACCTTCTGAGTGCATAGACCTTGGGCAAAGCTCTCTAACCGACTTCATATGACTCAGGCACAGCTCCTGGCCTGCCAGGGATGAGGATAAGACATGCACCACTGGGCAGGAACACACACAGACTGCCATGCAGAGACACTGACCGCTGGGCACTGCCCTGTGCTGCACCGTGGCACCACACAGTGCTCTGGGCTGGGCCTCTGCCACCCAAGTGAATGTTCTTAATGAAGGTGTATCTGTGCAATCTGTCAGACTGATCCTGCTCAGGAAGCAGCAGATGTATGAGCTCAAGACCTGCAGCTTTCTCTTCTTCAGCAGTACAGAGAGCAAACCCAGCTGAGGATAATCCTCTCCACCTTTGCTGGTAGCTCAACTCCCATAAGCTCTTTAGCCTAGAAGGAAGCACAGCCCTTACTGCCTTCCCATCTGTGGCACAGCAGAGCCAAATGTGCATATGGTTTGATGTACAGAAATGAGATGGATCAGGAGCCTGCAGATATCCACTCTTCAACCCACTGCTCCATACTCTTTGTGCCCTGGGCAGGCACATTGCAGGAACAGATGAGTTTTTGGACCAATGGTCTGTTTGAACCCTGGCTCTGAGTTGAGTCCCCATTATGATTTATTGTTGAGAGTGGAGCAGCAGCTGCAGGCCACCACCTGAGCTGGCTCCCCAGCTATTGTCTGCTAAGGCTGGCTTTAACTTCCACATCTCTGCCAAATCCAGCTGTTTGGAAGCTTGGCTTGAGGCACAGAGTGCTTTGGCAGCAGCAATAGGTCTCCAGGAGAAAGGGGCTATAAAGCAATTAAAAGCAATACAATTATTTCTCACTGTGATAAAGGTCCAACAGCCTCTCTTAGCCATGGAATTTAAAAAGTAGCCCTGATTGCCTTAGTTTACATTATGAGAGGGGGAGGACCAGCAAGAAGCAGTTATGCTTGTACAAGCAGCCCCATGGAGCTGTATTCAGACGGGTCACAACATGGACAACCTTATTTAAACATGACACTGGGTTTGAATTAAAAGAACCCCAGTGCAACAGGGGGTTGCTAGTTAGTGTCAGGCAGGGAATGCAGGGTTTGACGTCTCTGCCAAGGGGGCTGGGGCATTCTGTAGAGATGAGGAATCTGCCATGGCCAGGGAAAGCACCAGGAGAATTGGAAGAGGAGAAGGAGGAGATGTACCAGCCAGAAAGCAGTGGGGAGAGAACAGCAGGATGCCAGAGGATGACAAAAGACTCCAGGCACTGCTTTGTTCCCAAATGAAGCAATAAATGAAGCATCCACAAACTTTAACCCAACAGGTTTCTGCTTTTAACCCATCTTGCAACAGCTTCATAGCTCAGCACCTCCTCCTGAGAGTTCCCTGTACTCCCACTCACAGCCCAGTAGCCACTACTGGGCCAATAGCTTTGGGACATCAACCCTTACTTTCCCCAGGCAGCACATGATAAGGGAGCTAAAGCAGAGGTTGGGCCAAGCCATGAAGAAGCCCAAAGAGGCTTCCAAATCCAGACATCGGCACTGCTCCCACTTGAAGCAGGAGGACAAAGCAGTCCCTGGAGAAACACAGCAATTCCACTGAACTCAGTTAAAAGCCTTCCTCACAGACAGTGCCTCCATGCTGGTTCCTGTGCAGTGACCAGCACAGCCCTCTTTGTTAATCCCAGCATTGCAGACCCATGTGGATACACATCCATTTTCAGGAGAAAGGCTTCAGTGGGGATCACTGGTCCCTACTTATTGCTGAGATAATCAACACTGAATAAAATTGAGCACAAAGTGTGTGAATGAAGGGGCTGCTCAGTTGGGTCTCAGGTGCTGCTCAAGGAGAGCTCTTCTGATTCAAAGAGAGCTCTTGTGATCACAGTTTGTGACTCCTCCACAGGCGCTGGCTTTTCTGAAGCCTAATGGTATGCAGTATTCTGCCCAACATAGATCAGACTGAGTTCACTGAGAAAGAGACAATTTCCTCCTGAAGCAACATCTTCCTCAAAAACCTTTCATATCTTTCTGCAGAGATTTTAGCATCAAATTCAACAATTTTTTTAAGACACTTCAGCATAAACTATGAAGTGGAAAAAAAAATGCACAAAGGTGGAATAACAGCAGAATTCCCCATTTCACATGGCTTTCACTGTGTTTCCTAGTTGAAGACCTCACAGAAATCCACAACTGGCAAACTCAGTCTCAAAAATGCAAGTTATTAAAGTTTTATAAACCCATTAAAAACATTATTGCTATGGTCACTCCCAATTTAAAGTCAAAATGCTTCATCAAAATAGCTCAGTTCTCCCAACTCTTGCAAAAGATGTTTTCAGGTTCTCTTTTGTCATTAAACTAGAAGTTGTTTATTAGACCTGAGCTTATTCAGACTGGTTAGTCAGGTCCTATCATTCTCTTTTTGGCAAGCTTTCATCTGCTTATTTAAAAAGTCACATTTTCACATAATTCTATTGAATAAGAAATCCCACACAGCACTTTCAGGTTGAGTGGAATGGCTCAACGAAGGTAATTCCCTTACCTCTCAAGAGTATTTGCAAGCTGGTCCTGTCCTTTTGCACAGATCTCTGAATGTCCTTTTCTCAGGAAGTGAACCTTTTTCTACGGGCAAAACATCCTTGTAGCAGTAGCAGTAACCACTTATCTTCCCTTAAAAGCTCTCCAAGGCTCGTACTGTACTATTTGGTATTTGTACTGCTCTGCTTACAGAGATTAACCCATTGAAACTCATTATGTTTGAATTCACAGTACCAGAGGAATGCAGGAGTAATCATTGACTAGGTGAAGAGTCAAGAACCCACACCTTTTAAAATGCATATTTTAGGATCCATGAAGATTGTTTATCAACAGCAGGATCATTCTGTGTTCCTGGATTTGGTTACTACGTGGTACAAATGTTTTTCCTCACCTCATTGGCAGCTCTGAAGTTCTGATTAAGCAACTGAGTAACTATAATGGACCAGAGAAGGTTTAGATTGGACGTTAGGAAAAATTTCTTCACTGAAAGGGTGGTCAGGCATTGGAATAGGCTGCCCTGGAAAGTTGTGGAGTCACCACCCCTGGAGAGATTTAAAAGACATATAGAGATGTGGCACATGGGGACACGGTTTAGTGGTGATTTGGCAGTGCTGGGTTAATGGTTTGACTTGATGATCTGAAAGGTCTTTTCCAACCTAAATCATTCTATGATTCTAATCATGTGGTGTCTCCACATGGCCAAGTACCCTCACACCACTCTTGCCTAAACCCTTGTGTTCACAGAGAGACTGGATTTTGTGTCTGTACCTTCAGCTTAAACCCAGACACTGCTCAAATCAGCTGTAATTACACTAGGAATAACCTGCCAAATGTGGACAGCTGCCAGCAGTGCAAGGGCACCTGATCAGCTCATGCACCTGCCCTGCAGCAATCACAGCCACACCACCTTAAACTGGCATTAGGTTCAGCTCAGATTAGTACTCCAGCTGCAGTGAGATGATGTAATACCTGCTCTGCCTTGCCTGCTCCCACAGCAGCACCCTCTGGCAGGAAGGACAGCAGAGCAGGAAGGCAGGGATGAAGATACCTGCCCTCCATTACTGAACCTCACTGAGGATTTTAAGCAACAATCCTACATCCTGCTTGTGCCAAGTCTGGAAGCACAGTTGCAGCTCAAAGGTTGCAGCTCACCTGCTGTTGAACAGTGTAGCACAAAACCCAGCAGAACACAGACTCAAAGTAAGGAACTGTACAAACTGCCCTTGGACTCTATGGACTCAGCCGCTAAAACTTATGTCACTGTTTCTGTCCATGGCTTGCTAGAAATCCCAGACCCTCCTTTGAAGACGAGCTCAATGTCCAACCAGAAACGCTGAATGCCCATCCAGAATGTAACACATGCAAATCACAGCTTGCCTGAAACTCAGGCACAGTGAGGATCCAAGCCCACTGTCTTATGGCTGACTTTTAGCCAGCAGGCACTCTGCAAACACAGGCTGAAGCAAAGTCTGCCTGCATGCCAGTCAGCACCATTAGATGCTATCTTTGCACTTAGGGGGATCAGGCAAGTGGTTAATGTCTTAACTCCAAACCAGCCCAGTCGCTCTGCCGCACTGCAACCTTTGATACACCAGATCTCCGCTTGCTGCAGAAGGATGGTAGCTGTACTACACTGACTCATCAACAAAGTTTGGCCTAGTTCCAAGATTAAAAGCTTTTGGGTGATATTTTCTCTGCCTAAAAATACATCTTCTTTTCTATAATAGCCACAAAATGGAGTTCTGTTTAACATTTACATGTGGAAAAATCAGTATAAAACATGCGCATTTCAGCCCTGAGATATTTGGAAGGAATATAGCCTGTGCCTATCTTTCAAAGACAACTTTCAAATGCCC
Source organism: Entomyzon cyanotis (assembly GCA_024500445.1). Taxonomy (NCBI): domain Eukaryota; kingdom Metazoa; phylum Chordata; class Aves; order Passeriformes; family Meliphagidae; genus Entomyzon; species Entomyzon cyanotis. Next base: position 8,886,522 of record JAKEPQ010000852.1, read on the forward strand.
CTTTCAAGATGTTGCATCAAGAGCACAGGCCCCTTCAGTTATACTGCTATTGTCCAAGGGATCTTGAGCAAAAAATGGAAGCTTTCTGGAAAGCAGATACTGGCACAGAAAATATCCTGCAGGCTTAGAAGGATTTAATGTATCTGCTGTTCCTATTGGCCAGTTTGAAGTACATATTCAGAGTCCAGGCAACATTCAGCTGTTAACACACACCACTCTCACTGTGTCTGATTTATTGATGTGAGACCCATGATGCTCCACAGAAAAAATTGTGACAGGCACACACAACTATCCTCTGAAAAACTGGAAAGGTATCTGGTCTCTGCCCCAAACAAATCGACCTGCACTTTCAGTCTGTCACCTTTAATATTAACAGGGGATTTTAAGATGCAGTCTACTGAGAAGAACCCTTTTCTTAATTTACTGATCCTGTAGGTGCAATGGTACCAGGTTTTATGCTTACTATTTTCATAGTTCTAAAGTTGCTATGTCCCTGAAGTGGGTCTAGGTCAGAAGAGAGTCTCCCTGTCACATTTGTCTCAGAGGGTGCAAGGTGACATGGAAAGGCTGTAAGAAAGCCCAGTTCTAAATCATCATTATCCCACTGTTCTTCACCCCCACTTCACCCCTACTGCTGAAAGGCAGGGTTTATATCAGTAAACCATCAAAACGAAGCAAATTCTGTCCTTCTTTAAGGACAATGAAGTCTCATCTGCAGCATGTTCTTACCAGCACAGAGATGGAACAAGTTGGATGCTCCTCAGCAAGTTACTCTTTCACTTATGCACAAGTAGAGTTGAGGATAGGGTCAGAGAAAATGATGAAACCTGAAGTCAGTGCCTGCAGTTCCAAAGGGTGAACACTTTGCTGTGTACAGGTTGTGCTATGCACAGCTACCTTATTTCAGCTGTACATAATATTTGGCAACTATCAAGTGTCTCTGTCCAGGCACTGACACAATAGAGAGCGCTGTTATAATTCAGCCTTGAATGTTTCAAGCTGCAAAGTCACACCCCAAACAGCAGGCCATGTTTAATGCAGGTGCATTGCTGACTTGCTCTTCTCAACCCATTACAAATAAAGAAAAAATATATCTCTTGAAGGGCTTGCCACCTCCTTCCTTTTGTGATGTTCATGGCATGGTCATTCTTAACATTCCTCAAAAATTAGCATGTGCTATTTCATTGAAACTTGAGCAACACAGGAGTGCATCTGTCAGCATATGAAGCAATGCATTCAGACCTCTTGTCATGGAACTTGCAGATATTGAAAAGCATCAGGCAACCTGAGGCACTTCTGGGGAGCTTTTCTTTTTGTTTCTTCCCCGCACCCTTGTTGATTTTTTCCATAGGAAATTGATGAAGTAACACCAGCAATGACTCACAGAGCACAGACCACATCTACTTATCTTTTTTATGGCAGAACATGCAACCCAATGCCTCCCATTTCCCAGTGTTTTAACATCCTGATGCATTATTGGAATAGACACTGTTATAAGATTTTGTAGCTTAGGTTTACCTCTGGTTGCAGGTTAGCTATTTTTCCCACGAGGAGGTCTTTCCCCTCTAACAGAGCAATGTTGCAATCCAATACTACCTGAACATGAGCATCAAAAATAGTATCTCGAGTGCCCACTAACACAGAGATGTTAAAAAGCATGTGATGCTTCTTCCTACTAAATAATAGTTCCCTTTTTTGACCCTTTGCTCTACTCTTCCATGACGAGGGCAACCAGTGGAAGCTAAGTACCAGCTGTATGCTCAGCAGACGATTCTAATTTAAGCTAAATATGACCTAAGAAACTGATTCAAAACAGAGATTACTACAGAAAAAGCCCTGAAAAGTCACTAGGGGAGACTCTTAGAGAAAAGGTACTTTAAAACTGGAAAAGTTGCTTTGTGTGCAAGAGGTCAAGTTGACTAAGAGCAGGGACACAAAAGCTGAGTTTCAGAGCTGAAAATAAAGAAGCAGATGTTTGTCCACACCCAAAGTACCTCCTTCCCTTCCAGTGAGAGTAGCTTTCACTGCAACTCACCTGCTCAAATGGAGCAACCCACTAAACCCACATGCTTTCACTCTACAGATCTGTTTTCCCATTATCACCTTCAGGTGCACACTCTTCTTCCCTGGGGCAAAGGTAACCAATTGGAAGATAACTGGTAAGCAGGGAGGTTTATTAACCCTTTCTTGCCAACCAAACTGGTTAACCACTTCTGTTTCTATCCTTCTAACCCCAGAGGCAGCTGCAGCAGCCTTTCTGGGACAGTGCTCTGTGAGCTGCTGGATCTCCTCAGTGGCTGGAGGATGTGGATTGCTGTTGTAGAAGCAACTCTACTGCTCCTCCGTTCCAGGAAAGGGTGGCTGTCCTCTGTCCAAGTTCTGCCTTCCTTTATCACTTTTTCTCAATTTTATCTCTCTGCTACCTAGTCTCAGTCTTACTCATTAATTTTACGTCAAGCTCTGCCGTTTCCAAAACCTACATCAATCTGTACCATTTATCTACCAGCTTTACAAAGCCCTTTAATCTTTGCAAAGCCTCTCTGCCAGGCCACCAAAGGGACTGTGTTCTTGCAGCTAAGAGGTCTGCTTTTCCCCCAGCAGCCAGAAATGAGCTCAGCAACACAGTCCCACATGGCTTCCCTCAACCTCACCATCCCTGAATAAAAGGGACAGGGCTGGTGGAGACGGGAAAGAAGAGGAAATGACACAGGGAAAGAAGAAAACCTAAACTGTTGGAAGGGGAAAACAGAGGAAGTGGGAATAAAGGAGGACAAAATAAATGAATGTAGAATAGAGGACAAAAAAGGTGAAAGAACTGTAAAAGGGGAAACTGCAGGGCAAAAAATGAACAATGCCCTCTCTCTCAAGGCTAGAGGTTTTCCCCAGTCTTGCCTGAGCGCTGCACTTGGTTGGACCTGTCCTTCACATACACATTGAAGCTCTCAAATCACAGATGAAGTTCAGACTTTCTTGGTGCTCTGCAGAAGGGTTTATGTAATGTTATTGCCATAGCAATAATATTTATGCAATGTTATACCTGCCACAGCAGGTAACTATGTATTTTATAGACTGTAGAGCATCTGAATGGGTGGGTGAGGCCACCAAGAACCCTGGATTCCAATTATAATAAATGAACTCAAGACTGCATTCACTGAAGAGGTTTCACAGACTTCAGCTGAAGCTGGAAAAGAGCTCAGCTTACACTTGAAAAAAAGTTTGTAGCCACCTGCTTAAATTCACCTGCTTTTGCCAAATCAAGACTCTACAGGTAGATGAGTGTTTTAATTACCACAGAGCTGGTTTGAATAGCATTTGATTTCCTGATCTCGCTCCTGTTTGCTATGGACAGCTGGATCAGGAAATGCAGACCAGCATCAGGACCTTGTACTGGATTAGAGAGAAAAGTCATGCTCCTGGAGAGCCCACCTCTGACACGTTAGAAGGGCTCCAGCCAGGAGCAGGTCTTTGTTTTCCAAACACACACAGGAGAGGAACTTTCTTTTTGTTCTGGTAATGAGCACAGAGTCTCCCAGGTGCTGTTCTCATCCTTCATGTGTCTAAATATTCACTTTACTGGGCAGAATCTGTTAATTTTCACACAAATACAGTTGCTCTTGATAGTTCTTTGCAACCCATTTTTTTTTTAATAAAGAATTAAATTTGGACTGCTTGATTTATTTCAGGATATTTAATTCTGCTTCTCAGGCCAGTTTCCCCATATATGAGTGATCCCCTGACCTGTGCTCTGTTGGCCTCAGGAGCTCTGTTCTCTCCTACCTCATTGCCCTTCCACTCTGCTTCTGGATCCCACCCTCAGCATCATCCCATTGTCCCTGCAGCTTTTCTGGCTCTGCACCTGCTTCCTGGCCATTCCCCTTGGTACCCGGTAAGAAACTTGCCAGTGCTTGACCTTCCACCTCAACAGGGCTTACATTTTTCAGGTTTCCACTTAGAAGCACAGAATGACACGGAACGAAGAGGTATCCAAGATCTATGGATTTCAGCCTATTTCTTAGACCTTGCTTTCTCTGAAGAGCACCACTTGTCAGAGGGGCATGGACTGAATTAAGAATTTCTCATCTTTAGGATCCCACGAAATCTGCCTTCCTGTGTTTGTGTAATTCTGACCTCTCTGGTCATTTTGGTAGTCTTTGCTGTGTCAGGTTGCTAAAACAGCACTTCTCTTATCAGCAAGCCATGCCACTTACACTGCCCACAAAACCAGGGTCAAATTGACACTCAGTTCAATGACCCTGCAACAACCTTTCCACAGACCTTTTCAACCCAACAAGGAGCGAAGATCAACATCAGCTTGGGTGGTAGACAGTACCTTCAAAGGGCTGGATGGGTCATGCAGAGGTGAAATGTCTTCCCCAGTGATGGGACTGAGATCCCAGATCACTAGACTTCCAGCTCCTTTCTCTGATCTCAGCCTGTCAGAAGCCCCAATCCTTCTTGAAGCTCATGTACTGCTGACCCTATCAAGCCACAGCAGCTCCCCTGAGGGGTGACTCAGCTGCTGCTCAGGTTGCCTGGACAGAGACCATGCTGCCTTCACTAACTAAGGCAACACAGTCAACAAAGTCAACACAGTAGATCCAGTCCTGTCAATCCCTGCAAAAGAAAAACACTTGCTCTTCAAACCTGAGCCTGAATGCTTGTGAAACAAAGGTACCCTTTAATAAAGTAGGATTAATGAGCTGGAAAGGTACGTAATAAAGGCAAAGAAACAACTCCTCCATTTCACACCCCAATCCAACCAAAATATGGAGACGATAAGATAAAATCACACTGTTTACTCACTACTTTAAAAGCTCTGTTCTCCCTGGATGCAGTTCACCTTCAGCAAGTGACACCAAAAGAAGGCGCTTCTGCCTGGCTCTCTTGACCCTTATTCCTCAAGAGTTCCCAGAAGCAGGGACTCCAAAAACAAGACTGGTCACACAGAGCTGAATGGCAGCAAGGCTTCATATATGGGAGTGGTCAGAAGGGGAAGGTGATGTAATGAAGCCCTGTCTTTGAGCACTAAAAGCGTGCCACCCTTCCCCCCTCCCTGTCCCTGAAGAATTGCTGGCGCACAGGGCAAGATGAGAACAGAGTGGACCAGCACTTTCCGTGCTGTACTTTCTCACAGTAAAGGGAACAGCGTAGAGGGTGGGGAGTAAGGAAAGATCAGACTTGAATGGAGACAATACTTTGATGTTAGGTAGTCCCAGGAGTGAATCTGTACTGGCAGAATTGTTTCTTTCCTTCATGCATCGAACGATTCTCTGCCAAGTCACTGGTTTCCCCTGGCACAAGTCCTGACAGCAAGGACACCCTCTGCATTAGAGCACTGGTGACCCCATACCCACCCTGACAGAGAAAATCCCGTTCCTGCACTCTTCCAAGCTGGCTGATGCTGGAGCACTGCCCGGCTCCAGGGCCATAGGGGCTGAGAGTTCTGCAGTGGAGAAGGATCATGCATCCCATAAAAGGTGGTGTCTTGGACACTGACCTGGGAAGCTCTTGAGAGGCACATCCTGCCCTTCTCCATCAGAGGAAATCTTGAACCCTGTGAATGGAGAGGAAATCTCTCAAGGATGTACCATTGCTGTCCGAAGGGAAAATAATAAATTTTTGACTTCCTTCAGTTTTGTTGATCGCTCACTGAAGGGCTTGTTTGACCATGAAAAGCCATATCAGGCATTAAGACAAGGTTTGCCTAATTCAAAGGTTATAAATAATCAGTTGGGTAGCTCTGTGATTGCTGTATAAAGGGAGATTCCAGGTCTAACAGAAGTTTTCTGTGTGCTCTCAGCTGAAGCAATTGGAAATGGCAGGAGCCAGTCCAGGCTTTCACAAAGTGGAATTCATAGAGTTACTGTCATCTACCAGGAACGGAACCAAGATCTGGTTGTTCTGTTTTCCTTATCCAAACAAGAATCTGCACCCAACAGGTATTTTTCAGTGCCACCACAACTACAGCAGACCCCATCCATCCCAAGGAAAGCTCCCCACTTGCTCAAGGTGCAGCATGTTTTTTACAGGACAGTTTGGAGACAACCTAAACACACTGGGTGGGTGGCAAAGTGAACTCTAACCAAACTGTAAGCACAAAGAGGAAGAACAAAGTCATAATAGTCCCTTTCCCTACTTCTCCACTGATACTCACAAGTAAGACACAGAGAGACAGGAGAGACTGTGTAAAGCTGCCTACCAAATGTGAGCCTCCAGTGCTTGCTGCACCTCCAGGAAGATCTCCAAACTTCAATCCTGTCCAGACTGCCAAATTCTTATCATCATGATAAAAAAAAATCCACTACTTAACAGCATTTTAAAGCTACTATCAGGGCCAGGGAGCCTTACCAGCCCACATGAGAAAAGCATTCATATCCCCACTTCAGAGACAGGACAATAGAGACAATCTTGTCCAGGGTTCAGAGCAGATCAGTGCCTGGGCTGGAATAAGGAATCTTCCCCCCAGATTCCTTAACCATGTTCCTAGACATGACCTTTCTTCCCTGCCACATGCCTGATATATACAATAAAACCACAGGCAGCTGGAGGTGACAAGTGCAGAGGCTGACACTGACCTACTGCACTGTGGCCAGAGCTCCATGGTATGTTGTGTTGAGTGTTTCTCATGGCTTTGGTCTCTCCCCTCACTGTAAACAAGAAATTAATAAAACAGGAAGGTAGCACCCTCCATTTTCTTGTGAAAAATGACAGCAGATTAGATTGCAGCAGAGAAGCTGGGAGGAAGTTCAAAGTGTGTGTCATTTAATGGAAAACTTGCAGGTTATTACAGAAAGTTGTTGGGTAACTAATCACTGTTAAAGTCTAACCTAAGCAAGAGGGCCCTAAAACCAGAAGAACACGGACTTTCCCAGCAAGAGCCAAGGTCCACTTTCCATTCTGCTTAAGAATCAGTGGGACTTGGAGATGTGAGGCTCAGGAGTTATTCAGGAGGCTCAGGAGACATGAATGGACACTGACCCATGGAGATCTGTGTGTGCAGCCCACCCAAACTTGAGAGCCCACCACATGAGAGCTGTGCTTCTCAGGAAGCCCCACAACTTCTTGTTCCTTTCTCAGCAGCTGCTGCTGAAGGATCAGCTCTACTGTTCTTGGAGCAACAAACGAAACTTCTCAGCATAAAATTCAGCACCTCCTGGTAAGCCAGAATCTGTCCTGGGTTACCCTAGTATGGCAAGATTTCAGTGGGACCACTCAGCACTCCTGCCCCATGTAGGATCAGGGTTGCAGCCTCTCAGAGAGGGATGGGGCAGAGCAACAGTGCAGCCATCCCCAAATCTGTTATTCCCACTTGTCAACCCACTTACCCAGCCTGAAGGTGCCTTCTGCCAGCACTGCAGGGCCACTCAGCTCACAGAGCAGTGGCAATCAACCCAGCAAAGAGCCACTGATGGCTGTTCAGGTGCTGCATGGGAAGAAATTCCACCAAGTCCCTGAGAAGGCTGTGGATAAAGCTCTAATTTGCACTGAGTGGGCAGGGGCTATGTACATTCTGGCTACACTACTGCCAGTCTTCTGAGGGCAAACCTGTCTCTGGGGTGAACACCCAGACACAAGAGTTTCAAGGACCTTTACACTGGGACTCTTTTCCCTGCTGTGGGCAGGTGTGGAGGGTGCTCAGCAGCCATAAAAATAGTTCATATAGCACCACACAGGAAAGGTGCACACCATGCAAGACAGCTCACACCCTGAGTGAGAATCTGGACTTACAACTCTTTTATTCCAGTGGTTCTCAGCACTTTACACTGAGATCACTTTAAACTCTCAGTTTCCTCCCCAGAAAAACCGCCTCAGGAAATAAATGAATTTTTCTTTCTAAAGAAGTCACTCAGTGCAGCTCCAATACTGCCCTAGTGCTTCAAGCACACATTTAGTCCAGCTAAGGCTTGGGCAATACAGTTGATCTGTGTGGCCATTTGCAATCCATCGGTTTTGACCTTAGGTGAGAACCACACACCACAGATTCAGTTTTGGAGTAACCCACGAGCCATAGCCCATGTGTGGGATGGGCACTGTTGTACAATGGGACAGGCTCCTGTCACAGCCCACCACAGCAATGCAGCTGAGTATGTTCAGCTCCCACCAGCCCAAGGCTATACACTGAAATCACTGGGTGACTCTCTGCTTTCCAGAAGGGCAGTCACAAAGTTCATACAAAAGAAGACCACAGAGACAGGAGCCTGTCTTGACTGGCCTCGCATTTGAATGCAGAAATACAGCAGGTTTGGTGCTTGCAGCATCTTCTCCTCTGGGCAGAGCATAACACAGGACTGAGGACAGGGTAAGTGCTCAAACACCAACAAGTCTTCCGTCCTGAGAGATGTCTCCTGCTATCAGGAGAACAGGACTCACATCTCAAGTACAGATCAGAGGAAAAAAGCCCCTGTCTGGTTCATCTCCTCCCTGGCCCAGCTTCAGGGCTTGTTTGTTAGGTGCTGCAAAGGGCACCAGAAATGGCCATTGCTTATGAGAGATCAGAATCACAAGCCTCTGCCTCAAAGCACTTACAGCCTATGTTGTAAAGAGTGAGGGAGCCAGCTGAGCTGGAGACAGAGACTGGATCAGCATGGCTCTGGGAACACACACTTGGCTTTGGGAGGAGCACACAAGCTGCAGGGGCTGCACACACAGTACTGCACCGTGACCAGGCCTGCACAGGAGCTCAGCCCCAGCAGCTCTCCCCCCTTCCCCCCCCCCCCGCCAGGGACTGCTCAGCATTTCCATCACAGCCTCTCCATGCTGGGATGGGGCAGGTGCTGGTGCTTTCCCATCTGCTGAGCCCACACCTGCTGCCATTTCCACTGCCACTGGCAACCACAGATGTCTTCACCACGTTTCAGCCTGATCTCTGGGGAAGGCTTTGTTTGTTTGCCCAGCATGCCAGGGTTGCAATCAGCTGGCAGAGAGACTAGTCACACCTGCATAGCACAGCACAAGGCTGCTCTAATCCCCCTTTATTAACCTGAACCCCTTGACCCCCTGACCTTCCCAGGGAGAAATAGCAATGCATGGGATACCCCAGGCTCTGCACATTCACAGATCAGGGTGTCTCCCACAGGGCAAGAGGAGGGGTACTACAAACACAGACACCCCCTAAATTTTGAGAGCCATGGCAGCCAGTGCCACCAGGCACAAATGGACCTTTGCAGCGGGGTAGAGTGGCCTTCCCTGGGAAAGGCTGTCACCTTCCCCTGCAGATGGAGGCAAAAGGCTACCCACAGGCTGGGGCAATGTTCCCACTCTCCCCCCTCCCCACATTGGGTGCACATCCTCAGCTCTGGCCCTCTGATGCTGAGGGTACAGCCATTTTCTGACAGCTGCTGCGCCTCTGTCTCCCACCTTGTCCCCTTCCAGCTGTCCCATAGCACTGAGGAAGAGGGACAATTTGCTGGTGAGGTCAGCCTGGTGTGTCATGGGGTTTGGGAGATCTTGGAGTTTAAGAGAGCTGCTCCCCCGTGAGAGTTCCCACAGCCGGAAATGAACCTTGAACTCCAGCAGGGCAGAGCAGAATTGTGCAGAGACGGAAGACTAGATAAAAGAGCTTATCCTTTCATATATATGGATTTCTTTTAAGAGAGCAGGAAGGAGCAGGAAAGAGAGGCAGAGTCCAAGGCCTGGTCCGACTGTTTAGATCTGAGGCTACCAGAAATGCTGGCTACTCTTGAAAAGGCTTCCTGACTCCCCCCATGCCGCCCTGGCTGCCTCGCTGACCTCTGCCACAGAGATCCCACCAGCCTCGAGCTAATTTGGGCTCGTGGGTGAGAACACAGGAACACAATGGTGACAGGAATGAAAAGCAATGGGGAGGATGACACCCAGGAGACTTATTCTTATCAAAAAACAACATTATATCAAAGGGGGGGTCTATGAATACAGAGAAAAGCCTTTTGTAAAAGCTGCAGTTGAGCTAAATCCTGCAATTTTTACATGCTGGTCTCTCAGGAACACCATGATGAAGACTGCCCCAAAGGAGGACCCCTGTGCCAAGCCAGGCCATGTGCCAGACACACTGCACACCGAGCAGCCACACACCCACGACACAGTGGCTGTTTGCCCTGTGCACGTGCTTTTTAATTACAGCTTTTGTTTGCAAAGCATCTTTTATAGAAAAGACAAATTGCATTACTCTCAGCTTATTAAAATCCCACTCAGAATTTCTCAACTGCTAATTACAGCCAGGCAGCAGTGTCAGTGTAATTGAAGCTGGGATGGATGTTGGGGGATCCAGCTGTCACACAGCCCCTTCCTGCACCGGCCTGAGTCAGGCTCAGCTGAGCCCTGCCCAGGCTTTGGCCCGCCATGACACCTAGGCACAGCCCTGCCATGCCATGAGAGATGATGCAGGGAAGGCCAAGCACTTCCTCAGCACCAAAGCTCCCAGTTACAGCTGGGCACCCACCCTGACTGCTGCAAGGGCTGGGGAAAGGGACACATGTGGCCATGAGGTTACAGCACTGAGGTGTGGGGAGTGAAAGGGGGTTTTCTCCTGTTTCTGCTGCTAAATGATTGCAATAAATCACATTGCCTGTCTGAGCCTCCATTTCCTTTCATGCAAAACAGATTTCGGGATTCCCTATTAATTAAGCAGCTCTGGGACAAACCACAGAATGGACTCATGCAGGCACTTATCTCACACAAACACTTTAAAGCCTGACTGTGGCACACACCAGACCTGGAAGTGGATTACAGAGGGAAAGATGTGAAGCCCTAGGTAATAAGAGTTCCAAAGAACTGGGAGACAGTAATAAAAGAGCTTACAGACCTGTGAGGGGCCGGGAGCTCTCTGGAGAACCAACTGTGCCTCTGTAACACTCGGTCTTGGCAGAAGGGCCACCACAGGTGTGCAAACAGCCATGTGGACAGCACAGCAAACACCTGCCCTGAGCTCAGGCACCTCAGAAACAGAGCTCTCAGGGCTCAGCTGGGACCAGGTAAGCTGTGGGCAAGTGAGACTTAACCCCAGCACTGGCTTCCTGCTGCCAAGGGGATGCTGTGGAGAATATCACCTCCAGGAAGATGGAGCACTAATTAGGTAAAGCAGATAAAGACTGCATCTCTTTCAAGATGAGTTTCCTTCCCACTGAAATCCTCACAGTTTCAGCGCTCTGCAGGATGCAAACACATCCTTAAATGACTTCCTGGAGCCTAATTTCAAAGATCAGTCCCTTCAAAAGCAGGAACATGCCAAGATCAATAGTAGACCCAGGAGAGCTCTGAGCATGCCAGCTCCAAAACCATCCGGCTTTCACTACAGCCAGTTACTTATCACATGCTAAGGGGCAATGCTACCTTTTCATATCTGAAAAGGCTACCAAGACTTCCTAAGCAATTAGCCTTCCCCGTGTACCAAGGGAAAACATAAATCAGTAGGAAATTTTAAATTTCAGAAACAGCATGATGTGCCTGTGCAATATATCCTGGAGAGGCAAACCCACAGATAGAGTTCACAAGTGAAGAGAAGCAGAGCTCACAGACACTGGATGTGATCCCAAGAACAAGGATATGCTCATCTGCTCCTTGAACAGTTTTGCTACTAACTCCTTAAAGTCACTAATAGGAAATCCTGGGAAGTAGCTATCAGGTGATCATTTAAAATCCAATACAAGTTAACAGTGAAGAATGAATGATAAAAACTTCCTGTGGAAAAAGCTGAGTGGAATGTCCTATGGATGCCAGAGGCAGCTTATTTACTTGTGGCCTTATTTACTTGTGACTTATTTACTTCTTTACTTCATTTACTAATGAAATGGTAGAAGATTACATATGGAGCTAGCAAAGGACATCAGGAAAATTTCAGTTGTGGAAAACTTGAAAACATCTGTGAAACAGGGCAAATCACATCTGATGAAATTCAATATAGAGAAATATGTAATGCCTGGCTTTGATAAACCAATATGAAGGATAGATATATATTGATAAGTTTGAATTAGAAGCTCTTTACACCACCACTAAATCTCTTACAAAGATTTGGGGAAAAAAATGCAGTAAGAAGGAAGCAAGAATTTGTTAGCTCCTGAGTCATTGGCTCTTATTTAGAGCTTATAAATGAAACTGGGTCTGTAAAGAGGAAAAGTATTCCTTTGAAAAGGATAAAGAGGACAGAGGCAGAGTTAAGAATCAAAGCTGACAAATCAAGCTATGGCTATGGAAACTTTTAAAAAAAATAATAACTCAGTACATGGAACTTACCTAAGAAATGATGTAACAAAGATTATGCCCAACACACTGAAAAATAAAGTGTTTTCAGTCTAGGGTGTTCACTCAAGTACAGCTAACTGCAGCTCCCTTGGAACAGCATTGAAATCTGTCCAAATAGGAGAATTCCAGTCAGAGGTCAGTATTTACATCCCTTAAAACACGTGTGCAGCGTCAGAGCATGCCACAGGAACACAATGCCTGAAAAGCAAAGGCAGGATTCCCAAGAGCTTCAAGCCTTCCTCTCCCTACCTGGAGCTTCTGGCAGCGAGGGATCGGCCAGCCTCACCTCACCTCCAGCCTCCGAGCAGAGTCACTCACCCCATCCGCCCCGCAGACACACCTGCGCGCTGCGATCCTACCTGGAGCTAAGTGGGATTTTCCATGCAGGCGGTGCGGCATCTCAGGGGTCCTCCCAGCACATCCCTGCCTGGCCCAGGGCTTGGTGACTGGCCCAGGGAGAGGAGAGCCTCTTCTCCAGAGCAGCCGGGCCGTTCCCCTGTGGGTGAGAGGCTGGGTCAGTCCCAGTTCTTGTGCTGGGCACTAGATGGCACAGACGGGAGGCGGTTCAAGGGGAGCCAGCCCGGGCTGGGCGGGCCGCACGGGGGGCTGCCGCTTGTCCAAGGGGGACTGCTGCCATGGGGGATGCGCTGCCAGCAGCAGAATCCCACGGGGGTATTCCCTCCATGGGGTGTCCCCCCTGCCACTGCCTTGCTGCATCCCTCACATCCCGTCCTGTCCAGCCAAAGCGCCTGTGCCGCAGGGAAGCCGGATGGCTCGGCAAGGGCTGTGGCATCTGTGCCCCTGCCTCCTGGCCACGACTTGCTGCTTCTCACCAAGCTCAGGCTCATTGCCTCGGCCTCAAAAACACCTGGTTCACAGAGCAGCCCTATATTTGGCTCAAACTGCTTCAAAAAGAGGGCAGAAATCCTCCCTGGGATGGCCTGTCCTGTTTCACCGTGAGGCTGCACCTTGAGCATTAGTCTCCAGGATAATAAATAGCACCTGATACCTAGCGTGTGGAAAGAGACACCGAGAGCCAGGTACCCCATCAGTGGTCCCTCTGGGTTCAGGCCAGTTCTGGGGAGAGGCACCCCAGCACCTTTCCTTTGCCTGGTGGGATGATGGTGCAAAGGAGGGAAGCACTTAGTCACTGCTCTTAAAGGATTTGTCACAAGGTAGCTCCTCTAAAGCAGCTCACTCTTCCTCCTGCTTTTCTTCCTTTTCAGCACTGCTGCCTGCAATCACTGAGGCAGGACCTGCACCCCAGAGCCTTCCCAACCTCATCTTCCTCAATTTCTTTAAGGTGTGGAAGAAATTCCTTACAAATGAACTGTGTGTACTGACGCGATGAGGCAAACATGGGCTAAGCCACACAAAACTGCTGTGGTAAGCACAGGAAAAGCCAAAGCATTTTCCATGGTGACCAAAAAAAAAGTATGGGAAGGTGGAAGGTTGTATGTTGGCCTCTGCTGTTCTGACATTAGAAATTCACTTTACTTCAAAGGTTAACACAGTTAATGCATCTGCTGAAGATCACAGGCTCTGACAGCCTGCCTGGAACGGCTCCATCCATGGCATGGCACAAGGGACAGCATGTGCAGGGTGGCACTGAGATGAGCAGCAAGCTCTGTGCACAGGGCAGAAGTGGCACACATGGGTGTTATCCAGACCAAACCTGAGCCTGGCAAAGCTCAAAAGAGCTTTTGTGCTGAGCAGCTCAGTGGTGCCAGGTATTAATGACACAGAGAAGTCTCCAAAGAAAAGCCTGTTTGCTTTTCCAGCAGCACTACCCTTTCCTGTCTGTCTGCTCATGGCACTGCCCTACAGACTCCAGTGGGTCTAGGGATCACCTAGGTCAAACCCCACAGGGTGAATCCCTCAGGGTGTCACAGGTGAGAGACAAAACATAATTCAGATGCCAGCACTGTAAAATCCAAATTCATCCATGGTGTAAACAGGGCATTAGATTAGTTTGGCTCAGTGGCTCTTATCTTTTAAAGGCTGGAGAGGGTGACACTGGTGACCAGGTCACAATCTGGAGAGGGACTCATGCTAGATCGTGGGGACAGCTCCAGTCCAGTGTCTAGTGGCTGAGCAGTACAGAACAGCCAGAGAAGCCACTTCAACATTGGGCTCTCGCTGACAGACTTGGAGACCTGCTTCTGATCAACCATCTAAATTGAAATGCTCGGTCACTGGTGTGGAACAACCTTGCTCTGAAAGGTTCCTGAGCAGCAAAGGATATTCTTCAAAGAAGGCTTCAATTCCCACTTCAAGCCCTGCTTCTTGTGCACTTCAAACATTTGGGGGTTTTTAGACAAGAGATGTCTTTTAATCTTTGGATATAAATGGAGAAAAAATAGTCAAAGTTGAAAGAAATAAAAAGTTGGTCACTTTGCCAGGCATACTGTGAACTGTAAACACATTTTAAAAAGTAATTTTTGGTCTTTAAATTGAGGTCTTCGGAGAACATGAAAGTCTTAGTGGTGCCATCCTCCTCAGCAGGAGGACATCTAATGTGTCATCTGATGGCTAGACTCGCTTCCCTCTGCCAGAGACAGCGATGGGGAGAGCACTGAGCCACACAGCCACCACTCAAACCAGCCCCCAGCACCTCCATGCACTGTGTCTGCTCAGGTCAGACTCCACAGCCTGGCCTCCAGTGCCTGGTCCATATACTCCCCCGGGGGCCTGTGGTTGCTCTCAGTGGTTTAGCACTGCTTGCTAAGATACTTAGAGCCAATATAATCTGTGCACTTAGTGGTTTCAAATTCCAAAAGAAGCTTAGCAGCACCAGGCGCTGCCTTCAGCCTCTCCTGCATGGGCTTAAGATGGTTTAATTCTTTTATGAAACCACAACTCCAGCCCACAGCTTTAAACTGTGGAGCTTCTAAGCCAGGTTTTCTAAAAGCTCTTCAGATATATTTTTATGAGACACACACAAAAAACAGGATTTCAGAGGAACATATTATAAGATCAAACATTTCTGCCTCTTAAAAGCTGGAAATGTGAGAGCCCCATGGCAAGGTACATTTGAAGTCCTTGCAAGGCTTTCCTCCACTGTTTCTCCTGTCTTAGATCAGCAGAGTCTGGCCAGCACCACTGCTTCCAGAGCAGCGAGGGGTGTCTCGGGTGGTGCTTTCAGAGCTGCCTGCCCTGCCTTTCTGCCAGGGACTACAGCCACTGCAGCAGTTCATTGCAAGGCTGTGAGTCCAAACCCCATACTATTTTCACAGCTCAGCTTAATTTAATCAAGATAAAATTAATCTAAATAAAATGGGTGCAGCATTATCCCAGAACAAAGGTAACAGAAATCCTCCATGCATCTCAGTTCCCTAACTGACTCACCAGAAAAGCAGCAGAACCTCAGAATTTCCCTGTGCTAAGAAGTCAAGGTAATGCCATGCGTCACTGGAGCAGACTGGTGACCTTCCTTGTGCTCACAGCAATGTTGTCCAATTTCACTGTGACCACAAGATCACAGGTTGTTAAGATTCTCTATGCAGGCAATATACAGCCTAACAAATCTGCTTTTATGGGTCCTGCCAGAACTTTAATAATTTGCCCAATAATCAACAGGCCAGTGTCCATAATTACTTAGCAGAACTCTGTCCTTTTGAAAACCCATCACTGCACAGATGTGTGCCTCAGACCCAGAACACCACCAAGGGCCTTGTGGGCTGCAAAGAGAGCCTCAGCTGCAAGAAGCAAAAGGTTCAAGACCTAATGAATATTACATGGGCTATTGCCACCATTTCTCCAAGTGCAGAGCCTCAGCAATGACTGTCTGCATGCAGCTGCTTCCAGCAGCACTGATGCTGTGGGAACTTCCTAAGACTATAACAGTGCAACTGATGCTGTGTTCAGCTTTTATCTCCCCACCTCCATGTATTCTGCAGTTTCAGGGAAGAAATCCCCTTAATGGTTGTCATTAAGAGGACTTCTTCCCCAGAACTGCACTGTCATGGACAGACGGACCTTCTCCAGGTCTGCTGTTTTGTTCAATCGAGAGCTTACAGGTGTTTGGGATATGGAGTTCCCACACGAACAGATCATGGCCAAACAGCAAGTGCATTTGCCCCTAGCTATAATGGAATTAAATCTAGAGCCTGCACCAGCACTTTGCATGTATCTCTCCAGAGCTACAGCTCCCTTCCCAGCAGGAGGCTTGGCTTTGAGGGATCTGCCAACAAGCTCGGAGCCACAAGAAATAACAACTTGGGAGCTCAGACAAGCTGGTTTGCAGGCAAACAAAAGCTGAAGCTGTGAAAGTGTGAGGCAGTCAGTGCAGTGTCTGGCAGCACAGCCTCACCTCCGCCTTAATCCTCTTTCCCTTCTTAAGCACTAAATTAATCAATTACACTTCCAGCCCGGCAAAACCAGTCAGAAATGTAACCTTCATCATACGCAAGGCAAACATAATTAGGATTGTCATTCGAATCCAGCTTGACCAGCATACAAATCAGAGCAGCCCCAGTGAGCGTGTGGGCCTGCGCGTGCGCTCCCTCCCCGGCAGGGGCAATTGGCATTGCAGTCACACCGCTGGCACCACGGGCTATTCCAGGGGAAAGGGCAGCGGCTCCAGCTCCGGCTGCGGCCATCCAGCTCCACAGGGAGTGCTGTGGCACTGAGCACTGCACAAACAGGACAGGGGAACATCAAGCAGTGCAAACCCAAGGCAGCCCCTCTGGCCATGTCAGGGAGGAAGCCACAGACGGAAGCCTGACCTCCCAACCCAGAGCTGCATAGGCCACAGACCCTGTAGGGATGGATGACACGGAAATGAGGCCTTGGAAACCCCTGGCCATGATTGCCAGGGTGAATTCATATGGGGTGAACAATGATTATCCCCTCCCAGCCTACTAATGGGAAACTGAGTCATGGGGGCTAAGCAAGTGACAGCAAGAGCAAGGCAGGAGTGGTCAGTGAATGCATCACCCCAAGGCTCAAGAGCAGTCAAAAAAAGCCAAGTGAGTGCTGGGAGCCAGAGCAAAACCACAAGCCCAGTGTGCTCCCAGGTAGATCCAGGGTGCAGCTGCAGCACCATGCCTGTCGTCCTGGTGCAGCAGAGGCTTCAGCAGGACTAGAGGAGAGGCAGGAACCTAGTTAAGGGTGAACAGAGGGCTGAATTGGTTTCTGTACAAGTCCAAGACTCTTCAGCCTGTGAAAACCTGAGAGGGGACACAGCAGAGGTTTATTATACAAGAGTGGTTTAGAGAAAATGAATCAGGAATGACTGCCTGCTGCTTCTTCCAATATTTAAGCTACAAAAGCATCAAATGAAAACAGTGAGTGACAGATTCAGAACAAAGTAAATATTTCTTCACACAGCTGAACAGTGCCATAAGTTGCTGTGGATACCCAAAATTTTCTCAGGCTCAAAAAGAGGTTTATAAAAAAACCTGTGAAGACTACTAAATGCAGAGAGAGATCCACATCTCAGGAAATCCTGAACTACAGATGGCTGATGGAAAGGAGAATATTCAGCAACACACTGACCTGCATCGCCCTGTTGTTATCCTCCTTGCTAGATATCCTCTATTAACCACTAATTGAAGATCCCACAGGAAAGAGATCCAGTGCAGTCATTCTTCTGTCCTGGCTCTGACCTGAGCTCTCTTTACTTGCCTGAAAGACTAGGAACTGGGAACTTTCCCATTCCTGGACACTCGAGTGACAAGAAGATGTGCTTATAGCACAGAATTTGAGTGAATAGCAAAAGGATCTCTGTCTGCTTTCCGTTTTTTTGCATTTCTCATGTTAGGAGTGATTTTTGGTAAAATTAACTCAGTCATGCTGCACCCAGCTAGATGCAGTTGGCAGCACCATGTACCCCATATTCAGTTTAGAAACAAGATCATATCTTTCTGAGAGGTGCTAAAATATCCACAGGGAAGGGATTTCAAAGTCTCAAAACCTTGTGGTCATTGTGAAAGACCCCAGAGTTCCCATTCTGCCATACCCAACGATCTCAGGAGCTGATCTACCTCCTAAAGTTTACACGTGCCCTTGCCACTGCAGCAGAGATGAAAGGAAAGGAGGGGACACTCCTGTAGATTGGTATCTCCCAGGTCTTGCATCCCCACCTACTGGCTCAGTCTCTCCTAGGGTTGCATAGGACCAGAGGATGCAGACTGACAGAGTCCACTCTTTCCAAGCAAACTCCTGCCTCCTCCCCTGCTGACCATCTCAGCTACAGAAGTACATCCACTCGCTGTCATGTGCCCTTTGAAAGCACACACAGATAGGGCAGGATTATCTCTCAGTTTTCAGAGAGCTGCCAGCCAGGCATTCTCCTTCAGTAAAGCCAAGTGGAGCACTGGTGTGTTTCTCATTAGCTCCTATTATCCATGCTATTGTAGTGTTCCCAGTGCTAAAGCACACAGCCCAGAGACAGCTGAACTGCTCCTGCAATTGTTTGTTTGTTAAGAGGATTTGCTCTATGGCAGGATATTTCCAAGTCACATGCAGAGGAGAGGGTATCCTGGTAACAGTGCCATCCTCCGAGCCCCTTGTGTGCCCTGGTTCTCCCCCTGCCTCAGAACAAGCCATCCACATTCATCCCCACTATGAGTAAACTGCAGATTGTGTTTCCTTCTGACTCTCAGAGATAAGGTGTGAGACAACTGAGCCATACAAAGCCATTCTGCTGATAAACAGATCCTTTGGTTCCAAACACCACTATTGCTGCTGCTCCTTTCAGCAGCACTCGGAGCAGAGCAGGCAGGAGCACATATCTGTGGCAGCCTGTCCAGCTGCCAGACAGCAGGGAAAGGCCACCATGCAGCCCTGCATTGACACCTTTAGCCATTGCTCCAGCAGTTTTTGTCCTTCCCTTTGCTCCCAGTGACAATCCTGCAGCTGTAACACTGCACCTCATATGAGTGATTTTCTTTTGACCCAGCCTCTCTCAAAGCTCTCTGACCAGATCCAGAAGTCCTTGCTCAGCATCTACTCCCTCCAAATGGGATTAGCTTGAGTCAGCCTCAGCCATATCTCAAGATCTGTTGATGCTAATTTCCCTGATGCAGGTGCTTAGAGCAGAGAGGGCACTAATGGGCAGATGGACAGTCAGGGCTTTTGTCTGATCAAGCATCGAGCAAAATTCTGCGAAGAGCCTTCAGAATCTGGCCTACCACGGTTAGAGAGCTTCACAAACACTGTGAACAAAATTAATGCATTAGCCAGGCTGCTTTAGAGTGCAGCCCCTTTTTGTCCCTGTCTCTTCAAGCTAGAAAGGGGTCACCAGTAGAATATTTGAAAGAGGCTGTAATGATGCAAAACATCCACATCTCCATCCCCGTTCATGGCTCAGAGGAAGGTTGAGCAGGAAAATGATCCTTGCTGGCTCTGTACCACAAAGAGCCATGGCCATCCCCTTTCCCCCGAAGTGAGGAGGACCCAATGGCCACAACAGATTCTTCTACAGGTGCACTGGATGATACTTGTCTATGGATGCACAAGGCAGTGGGAACTCCAGGCTGTTCCTATAGCTGCATGCCCTCACATTACAGCTACAAGACACCCCTGCTCTGTGTGCAGGACTCACAGCTTGCCATGGGCACCTGGGCTCAGTGTGGTGATGGTCCTGAACAGAAGCAAGCTTATGGCTCCAACTCCAAAAAGTAGGTCAGGCTGAGCCACTGGTTATACTGGGAGTATGATCAAGCTGCCTGAAAAATCTCGGTGGCTGGAGATGTGATCCAGGCTTTGTTTTTTACCATCCTGTTGGATGGCAGTGATTTTGTCTGAGAAAAAGCATGTGCTAAACTTGCTGTGCACTGCTGGAGGAGGGAAGGATGCATACAAGGAAAACAGTTCTACCCACAGCAGGTAAGGAACGGTGCCAGCATCGTACTATCAGTTGCAGATGATGGGTGGTGGGCAAAATTCCTGCCACTTTCTAGATTAGTAAAACACCTCCTCTGGGTCCAACAGCAGACTGATAGAAAACACAGCCCACAGAAGCAGTCCGTGCCAGATGGTGTGTTTTGAACCACTATTAATCTAGACAACCTTTTGCGATGTTCAAGGAGTTTGTCCAGGAATAAAAAAGATCCCCAAAATGCCTGGCTGGAACGAGCAATCTCGGCAGCATCCGCGTCTCTCTTTGTCTTCCCCACCGAGCATCTCCCGGCAGAACAAACCCGGGAGGAGGAGGTGCCTCGGGAGCGGAGGCAGTAGGGCTGCCCGGCCGCCGGGGAGGTGGGTGCTGGGGCACTGAGCTCCGCAATACCAGACCCGGGGAGGCGTCGCTCCTGCGGGAACGTCGGGAGCACGGGGAGCCGGGGCGGGGCTGGCCGGGTGGGGCGGCCCGGATCCCGCGCCTTCCCCGGCACCTCCCCCGGCCCGCAGCCCGGAGCCCGCCCGGTCCAGAGCGCGGCGGCGGCGCGGCCGGAGCGCGGCCATGGGCTCCCGGCTGAGCCGGCAGAGCAGCCTGGAGGAGGAGAGCGGCGAGGAGCCCTGCCCCGGCAGGCTGGAGGGCGGCCGGGGCGACTTCCACCTCTCCTCCCTGCTCCTGCACCCGCAGAAGCTGCCCGGGGTGCTGCGGAAAGCCTCGCCCGCGCCCTACGTGCGGCGGGTGGGGTGGCTGCGGGAGATCCAGGCCACCATCCGGGAGCACAAGCGGGAGCACGCCGTGCACATCCTCCGGCTGCTTAGGAAGGTACCTGCCGCGGGGATGCGGGCCCGGGGCCGCCGGGGCAGCGGGGCGGATCGGGGCGGCGGGCGGGGCAGGGCAGGGCAGGGCAGGGCAGGGCAGGCACAAAGGACCGTGCCGGGCCGGGGGCTGCAGCCCACGCCCGGCGCTCTGGCACACGGAGCCGCGGAGAAGGAGCCCCCTCCCCGGCGGTGGGGTTTGCAACCCTCCTTTGCAGCTCTTTGTGCTGCCTTTCTCCGCTCCCTGCCCCAGTCCTTTCGCCGCTCGGTCCCCACAGCGCCAGGCGACACCAGCCACCTCCCCGACCCCCAGCCTGGGCGAGGGGCACCTGGCCCGACTGCCGGGGGCAGAGAGAGGCGCTAGGAGGGAGCTGCGAGGAGGACTGTCCTGCACGCAGGAAAAGGGGGATCCGAGCTTGGGCTGTGCCCATCCACACCCCTCCATGCCAGCCCCTGGGTGTGCTCAGCATTGATGCCCCCCAGAAAAAAGCCATTGCCGCCCCACTGCCATCACATCCCATTATGCCCGCTCAGCCAGACTGGCTGAGATATGTCTGGGAAAACCCAAAATGGTTTTGGAGGGGACATCTGAGACAATCAAGGCTGAGAGGAGAGGTAAAGGGGTCAGTGTATCAGTGGGAGCATGTTTCTGTCTGCTGCCATTCAGGAGCAGGAAAGCCAGAGTGCAGACAGTGTGGTGCCAAACTGATGCTGAGGACAGAGACCTGCTGCTGGAACAGAGCCATCTCCTCCATCGTTCACTGCTACCATCACTTTCCAGCCAAACTCAGCTGCCCCAAACTGCAGGCAACTCTGTAACTGGTAGCACAGGGTTAAAAACCCACCTCTGATGTGGACATAAAACACCATCAGTTTGCAGCTTATCATGTTGCTTCGTTAGATAACAATCTACTTCATCTTGGGAACATATATTTCTTGCCTTAATAGCACGCAACCTTTGGGTGTGAGTACAGTGGAGTAGGGACTGGCTCGCTGGATGCCTGTGCACCCACACTACCAGCTGCAGGGAGCTGCCTGAACAGCCCTGTCTGCTCTGCATGTCCAGGGTTTTACAACACATCTGACAGTGGTGGTCACTGCTCTGGGCTACCAGCAACTTGCACACTCACAAGTAAGAATTTGCAGAACCAAAAATTACATTTCTGCTTTTCCTGTCCACTACTTTAGCATTCATTTGAAGATTGTTACCAGCACCACACTCTTCTTGCCACATGTATAGACAGATAAAATCACAGCAGAAAACATCTATGTGTGCACCAGCATGGCAGACAAGGGTCAAATAAGATTTCCAAGGCAGTTTTGGAGAGGCAGCATTGCAAGAAGCTTGTGAAGAAAGAGGGGCAACCACTAACTTCATGGATGTGGCAATGTAACATGAACAGACTTTACTAGGGTATGCCAGAGGCCAGAACTACAGAATGTCATTTTTTATAGTGCTCAGCACCTCTCCTTGAGACTGAAGCACTGAAACCCTCCACAGACCTTGGAGGTCTCCAGAAGGTCTATCTGTGAACAGACAGGGTTTGAATGGTAAGTCACAGGGCCATATGGAATGGAAGGTCATTTCTAAGCTCCTTTCAGGATCAGTTAAACACTAGGCTTCCCCACATCTGTGCTGGAGAATTACCATGTCCTGAACACTCACATTTTGCCTGCTGCCTTTCCAGTTCCCCATGTTATTTCTAGTCCCCATCTCTGCCTGTCCATGTTGAAACAGTGACTGTCTGTCCATCTGCTTATGACAGAACAGTAGGACATGCATCTTGTAGTCACAACACAGCCTTGTTCTGCCAAGCAAGATGGGAATCCATCCAGCAGCACTCCAAAACCTCTGGTTCCTTGAGTGCTCAGAAGTTTCAGAGACAAAGGGTTACACCACTAACATCTACCACACCCCCAAGTGTCACCCACTCTGGGGTCATGTAATCACCACCAGTCCTCCTCATGTGTCCAATGTCAGCTTCAGATCAGCCTTTTTTCTAATTTACAAATTTTCCTCACTCCACAACTAAATTCACCCCTTAGCTTGGTCCCCAGCATGTCCCTTCTTACCTTGGCAGTACCACGCTCTTGGGAGTCACAGATTAATGTGTCCCAGGTGAGGGTCTCTTTGTCACCTGTAAAAAGAGAGATACCTTGTTCACTCTAGCGGAGAGGGAGGATATTTAACACCACACCTCATCACTATGCCTTGGGCCAGGGTGCAAACACCCCAGGGAAGGCAGAGAAATGGTGGGACTGGAATTGCAGCCTCCTCAGGTGAGTAGACAGCTCAGCCAGCCTGGAGGACACAGGATCCCATGTGTGCCTGTGATCCTCCCAGCACACACACCCCTTGCCCAGCCCTGCAGGTGTACCCTGCTGATGAATCTGCCAGTGGTTTTTGACCAGTGGTCTGCAGACTCCAAAAGGCTGCAGACTATTCCTAGGATGTTCAGAAGGTGTGATAATGTAAAGCAAGCAAGCCAGGCAGAAGCAGATCCAATAACAGAGATGTGAGATCCCAGCATTTTAGAAGACTGCATGGAGAACAACTGCAAACCACAGGTGCACACACTGCCTGGAACATGAACACTTGGACAGCTCCACTGCACATCATCCACCAGAAATACCCACCAGCAAAAGCCAGACCAGCTTTCCTGCTGATCTAGGTGGGCATCCCTCAGCTGAAGCCCAGGGAGACATTAGACTTACACCAGCAAAAAATCTGGTGTAATCTGTTTTCCCTGTGCTGAGACAATGGCAAAGTATCATTTTTAAAACAACACTAAGCCAACTGAACTGGCAAGAGATAATAATATTCTGCTGTCTGCAGCCACCCTTTAGGTGGTACAGAATTTTCCAAGAAATGAGAGAGAAGGAGGGAGAGAGGGAAATAAGTAAGATGAACTGGAAAATGCCTCTGGGCTAAGAATTTATGGAATATCAATGTGAAGTGAATATTTACAGCTATATTACTTAAAAAACCCTCGCAGGCAGGATTTATAATGGGAATGCAGATTCATCTTAATGGTATAGCTCCAACTGGGGGAGTTTAATTACTGCTCTGACATCCACTGCTGCATGCCCAGCCATGCCATCCTCACAGCAGCTTTCTTCATCTGTGCACATTACTCTTGGCGTAGGAGGCTCCATTTCCCTGAAGCCTTATGGTTAAGGGAGACACTGGCATGATGCCTTGGTAGGCTCCTGGCCCATATCCAGCTGTGGCTGTCTGTCCTTCAGGACTGATCCCCTGCTTGGGTTCCTTGGTTGCTTATGAGTGTCAGAATGATGAGGCTGTAAGGTATTTAATTTATTCTCCCTTCCTGTCTCTGTAGCCAGGGTCTCTTTGGGATTGTGCTTTCTGCTCAATCCAGCATATCCAGATCAGGATACAGCACTGGCTTTGATTGGTGCTTAGAGTTAAGATCCCAAACCTCTGCCAGCTATGGCTCTATCCCTGTTGGTGCATACATCCAGCTTTTTTCCCCCCTCTCACTCCATTTTTTTTTTAGCTCTCAGTCACTGGGTGGTGCCTGAAGCACACACTCAGTAGAGCAGTGTGAACATATGGGGCACCCATTTGCTTATTCATTTCTCTTGTCAGCCGCATACAGAATGGAGAGAAGACTTGTTTCCTCCCTCAGCTGAGCCCTCCTTATCAACTGAATCAAACCCAGCAGTATCCCTATTAGGGCGTTTTTCTGTTCTACATTTCTACTCCTAGGGCATTTTTTTTTTGCCCATGTGGTACTTTCATGTGAGTATATGATCTCTCTTTCCCACAGCTTTGTTTGTTTGTTTGCTTTTCACAGCTCTGTGATACCTCCTGATTGTAGTAACTGGGTCATATATTAGCTCTTTGCTTTCCTCTTAGCAAGGAACAGCTTAATTCTTTGCAGTATTATCCATCTGGCCCTGGGGAGGCTTTTTGTTCCCAAAGGTTTTTTCCAAAGGTGCCCCATACCCCTGTCCACGCAGATAAGCTTGGACCACAGATGCTCCCCTAACTCACACCGCGGAAGGCAAGAGGAGTCCCTCTGAGAGTGGTGTAAAGCCACCTATAAATTTATCATTACACCAAATACTGCCAGTGCTTAGTTCTTACTGACAAATTCACAGCACAGCTAAACACATACAGATGGGCAGGACTTCTGCTCAGCCAGCCACCACCAGGGTGTATGGCAGCATCTAAATAACTGAGAAAGGTCTGACTCCTCCAGAAAAGCTGAGATTGGAGAAGCAGCTTTAGAGCCAGCCTTCCTGCTCGCCTTCTTCAGCAGATTCACACTTAGAGGCTGACAAAACTGTGTTGCTCTGAAGTTAATTCTCTCCAGGATCCAGCCAGCCTGGAAATGATAAAATTCTCACCTTCCCATGGTAGGTGGAAATAAGGTGGTCAGCCCTAGGCTGAGTAGCTCAAATTAACAGTGCATCTCATTCAGCTCTCTGGCTGCCTGCACCCCCCAGCACAGTAATGCTGGGTCAGACACGGCTGCTTCACCTCTGCTAGATAATTTCCTGTACTGGGCATCCAGCTGGCACCTCATCAGATTTACTTTCTGGTTTCAGAACACGTCATGGATACAGCTCTGAGGAAGCCCGTGTATCTGACTGTCTGTTTTTGTTACAGGACCTAGGACTGGAAGGAACATTTCTCAATGAAGTGCTCTACAAAAATGCAACTTTCCTCAACTTGGTGGATCCCATCTCCCATGACCTGCTGATGAGTCTTGCTAGAGATCTGCAGTGTCCCAAAAAGGTGAATTCTCCCTCAGCTCAGTGAACACTTTGTGGCACAGCACTGATGCAGAGAGCCCTACTGGGGTGGCTGGTGCTGGGTGGTGCTCTGCACTCAATCCTCCAGAGCCAGGCAGTGTGTGCCCGGGGAGTGGCAGCATATGGATTGTGGGGCATATTGCTGTAGAAATCAGTTAAAACTACCTCAGAACATGAATGCAGCTGAAGTAGGGGGTAGTTATGTGCACAGAAATCAGGAAATTACTTTTGTGCCCATAGTAAATAGTGACAGGGCACAGAGCCATGTTCACTGGTATCACAGAGGTTCAAACAACTAGAGCTCATGGGGAGCTTGTGAGGCTGCAGAGGAAAGCAGAGATCTCTGCAGGAAAACCACCTCTATCTTCCTGGGCCCTTTGCCATACATAACTACCCCAACCCAGCATTATTTTCCCCCATAACCTCTCAGATTTCCCAGTAGAGAATGGTGCTGTAGGAATATATTGCAACTCAGTGTTCAAGAAGTAAATGTGCTATGTGCACAGTATCCCTGCATGCTCCAGCACTTCCCTTCAGAGGCTGAGGAGAGCAGAGACAGAATGGTGGGGGTGAGTACAGACCAACATCACAGATGCCCCAGTCCCACTGCAACACCAGCATCTATTTCTGTTACCCTTTGCCACCACAAACACTTGGATTTGCAATGTATCCATTTGCTCATTAGGCTTGGCAAGTGTCATGTTTGCTTTATAAGGAGAGGAATAGAGTGAATTTCTTTATTCAAAGAGAGATATTAAGTACACACAGCTCAGAGCAAGCAGCAGTGCCCCAGGGAATACACTGAATGCCTGGTGTAGATTAGTGGCATTTCTAACCTTGTTCTGCCTTCTGCTGTCTCCTGAAGCTCACTGATAACAATTAACCAGTCAGGTCTCAATAGACAAACTACATTTAGCCAAAGTTTAATCATCATTATGGGGCTGCAGTGCATCCTGAAAAAAAATCTTTCCAAGTGTAATGTCAGTGTAATTAATATAAACATCTAAGGAAGGGGTGGGTTGTAGCAGTAGTATCTCTTTAACCACACTTCACTTGACTTCATCTCCAGCTGTTCTACCAGATCATCTCCAAGCCTGTGCTGTGCAGTGCCCCTCAGGGCAGGCAGCAGGAGGGGATCTTACCCTAATCCAATACCCATGTATTGGCAGATAACGCATTACCATTTCCATACACCTGCATAGACCCCCCACTCCAGTTTCATGCCTTATGGATGCACTGACATATGTACCATTACATAAAAAATTCTTTTCCCTGTTCCTAAGGAAGATATTGACCACCTGAGCTGCCCTTCAAAGCCAACAGAAGTTTAATTAAGTGGTTGCATAAATTCAGTACCTACAGCACCAGCACTCTTCCCAGAACAATGCCAGACCATGTCCCCTCTCCGACCCTGGCTGAGCATCTGGTGGGTGTAACTGCATTACAGGCAAGCAGGCTGAGTGCAATTCCCAGTCTGTCAGTGGAAATTAAATCAGTGAGGACACAGGAAAGAACAGGAGGGTAACTCTCAGTTCTGAGCCAACAACAGCTCACAGAGCTTTGTACCAGCTGCTGTGCTGGAGCCTGCTGTGCATGTGCACCCACTTGGGGAGGTTTCCTGTTGTAGGTGACAGCAGAGTGCCAGCTGCAGCCCTGCCAACAGCAGTAATCTAGAACAAGGCACCTAAGGCAAGGGCATGGGCCAGTCCCATGTGGGGGCACTGAGGGGGTTCCTTAGGGAGCTGGGACAAGGATTGGGGGATGCTCAGCTGAGCATAAGGCTGGGATCCCTCTTCCCGTGGCACAGCAGAGCTGCCACATGCTGGCAGTGCATCCCTGGGGAGTTCAGCTGATTCAGGGACTGCTAAGGAAAGGCACAGTGCAGCTGTTGGGCCCCAGTGCAGTGCTTTAACTGCTTGCAATAAAGAATAAATCAGAGCATTTCCTGACAGCTTTACTGGGTGTTTACCTATCAAATCTCTAAATGCACATGTTGCACCGTGGCTGGAGGGCTGAGGGGTGGGAATGCAGGTGTCTGTCAGCAATTGGAAAATACACTAGAAAGGGCAGAAGTCCCAGCCTTCAGCAGCTGCCATTTGCCATTTGGCTTCACCAGAGGAAGAGACTGTTCCAAGTCATGGCACTAAAGAACATGTGCAAAAATAACCCAGGAAGGCAGCACCCATCTGGGTGCCATCTTTTCCTGACAAATTACTGCAGGGGCAGGAGGGAACTGCTGGCATTGGAAGCTCCCAAACTCAAACCTTCAGGAGCAGAATGGACTGCAAGGAAGTAAGATGAACCATGGGGAAGTAGCCAAAGTTCCCTATCCTGACATCTCCCAACTAGAGCACAGGAGGGCATGGAATCAGGGACGAGCAAGAAGTACCTCAGGGATGGGGCAAGGGTGCCAATTATCGACCTTTCCACAGGAGTCAGTCCAGAGACAGAGTTTGGGGAAGCATGGCAAGAAGGTAATTAATAGAAATTTAGCACTGTCCTGTAGCACAAGGAGTTGGCATTGTAGGGTTCCCTGCAACAGAGGATTATCACCCACCTCTGCCACAGCCCTAGAAGATGAACCCCTCTTCTGCGTTTAACCTGCTCCTGGGTGGGGTGTGAAATTGTAGCCCCGCTCTGGGCAGGAACATGCTGGCTAGGCTGGGGTTCTTCCTGGTAGTGCAGAACTCCTACTGCTCCTCCTCCACCCCAGGAGGAGTTGGCATGTGGCAGAGGCATATCAGGCCTTCTCACCATTCCTCTTTCATTCTCTCTTCTCTTCATCTCCTCCCTTATATACATGCCCCTGCTCTGCTACCATCTTTGTTCCTTTCCCATCTTCCTCTGCCCCCTTCCTTGCTTCATGTTCTGCTATGGTGCAGGCAGAGTCTAAGACGTCCCTTTGCTTTCAGGAGTATGACCCCTGGAAATCCTCAGACAGGATCTGCAGGCAGCTGATTTACCACCTAACCCCGCACTCGAAATGGCATCGGCACGGGATGCCCCGCAGGAAGTCCCAAGTGTGGTAAGAACCTGGCACGGACCGTGTGGATGGGGACAGAAGAGGATCTGCCTGGGCAAATGGTGCTGCAGCCAAACACCATCCCAGTCTGCCACTACTGCCCTCAGAGAGAGGCGGGATTGAAAACAGTGCAGCCTCTTCCAAAACCCCAGCAGGGTCAGACCCAACAACCCTCTATTTGGATCTGTTTTGTCATTTGTTCCTTTCTGTGTGGTATTACAGTTCCTCACCCTCTCCAAAGTGCAGTGAAATCAATCCCCCCAAGTGCACAGCACACACAACCCTCCTGCAGGGCTTGCAGGCTGTTTGGCCCCAGAAGCATGGCCAGAGTTGCCAGCCTGCAAAAACACCCATGTGCCAAACTGAGCCATCCCTGGCTCTGCATCACACTTGGTCCTTGTTTAAAGCTTCCCTGACAGTGGGAAAAATGTCCCATTATGAGGCACTACCACCCGTTAATCACCCCATTCAGTAGGAACCACTGGCAGAGTGGCTGGCAGAGAGGTGACCATCCTTCTTACCTCCCACTTCTCTGCCAGCACCTGGAGAGGGCCTGGGATGGTGCAGAGCCTCATGCACAGGAAACCCAACTCAGAGCGTGTTGGCCACTGACAGCTATTGAATGGCAGCTGCTTTTCACTACTAGAAGCACATTCAGACACCCACACTTGTTGCCTCCTTGACACTTGCTGGCTTTTCTATCCAGATAAAGAGCAATCCCCACTTCTTTTAAATCCACCCCTCTCGTCCTTTTCCTGGAGCAAACCCTGTTCCTGTGACACAGATCACCAGTGCTGAAGAAGAGACAGAGAAGCAACTAAGAAAAGAGCTCATGTCAGCCTCATTAGCTTCAGAGGAATAAATGCAGGATTGGATAAAAAGAAATGCAAAATCAGCAGCACTCTGAGAATGGCCTTAGGCTTTTCTGATGCTTTCTGTCTTTGATGTGTGTGCCAGCAACTTAAAATCCCCCATGGGAATTGACATTTCCATCATACCTTTCATTCTGACTCAGAGGCAGGTTCCCAGTGCATTTTAAGGAATAAAATCCCTAATACCATGATTTCCAGGCCATCTGCCTCTCATACTTGTAGCCCCACTTTGCCACTGAATCCGAGCACTCTGAATGCTCTCACCCCAGCACCCCACAGGGCAGCACTGTTTGTGCTGCTTTGCAGGTGGCAGCCACAGCACAGAACAGGACTGAGGCTTCAGAGCTGAGTGAGTTGTTTTCCAGACCCATTCTGATGACATTTTCCCTATAGGATCCTGCAGAATACTGGAGCTGCAGGATTATAGATGGCAGATCTGAACTCATTCTTGTCCCCTCCGAAGATAAGAAGTTCAGACTCCATAGTCCTGCTTGCAGGCAGAGCAAACCTCCAGTTGGACTTCAGGATGAAGAGTCAAACTGGAAGTGTTCCCTGTGATTGCACAGCCTGGGGACAGCAGAGGCCTGCAAACTGCTGCAAACTCATCACTAAGTAACAACAGAGAGGAGGTTTGTGGCCAGAGGAAGAGCTCTGTGTCCAAAGAGTACCCCACATAGAGGAGTCAGGCCCCAAGTATTGGCCAGGTACAGAACATCTGCAAGCACAAGCAGGGAGAAGGCAACAAAGCAATATGCAATGGAGGGAAATGTAGGTCTAAAATAGGTGGCCCTGCCTGGCAACCACGCCCAGTTACGATGTGTTATATAAGGCACAAATTAATTTTGATTAAATATTTAACAGCAGAGCTTCCTCTTTTAAGTGTGGAGATGAAATAGTTTGCAGTTTGCAGCAAAAGACGCCTGCAGAGTTGGCATCTGAGGCTGCTGCAAGAAAATGGGTGTTGTCAGTAGCAGGAAGGCAAGAAATAGCTGCTTCATTTGGAGATACCAAGGCCTAAGTTTGTTTAGGCAGGCTGTTTTTATATGATCCGAATTCTCCACTTCCCTCTGTCTCCTACTAGTGGGAGTATTTTACTACAGTGTCTGTCTCAAATCCTGTGCCCTTGGCTTGCACCCTTCCTGCCATCAAAGTCCTGTAAAAAGCATGGGTGTAGCAGCAATACTTTGAAGGAATTTCTAAAATCTAGTGTGGGTTAGGGACAGCAGGGAGGAATCTGTGCATGGACACCACATTCAGAAACCAAATTCTCCTCTTGCTTTTGCAACCTCCTGGGCTTTGGCATCTGGCTTTTCACAGAGCTGATGCAGGACTCCCTTATTCTCCTCTGAAATGCAGTTTCTACTTTCTGGCAGCATGTTAGATGGGTCCAGGAGATAATTAACAAGCCCAGCCATTCAGAGACCTTGCAGCATCTGCCAGGTTTTAATTACATTTTTACATTAATTACATTGTTATGGAGATGTGGTATGGGAGATGGAGAAGACCTGCAATACTGGAGTCAGACACACACCAGGTGTTTGCCCCCACTGCCAAATCAGTGGGTCACAAACAAACTAACAGTAGTTACATCCCCAGCTAGTCTCAGTGGGACCACATCCAGGAGGTACAAACCTGAGCCCCCCCCTGAACTGGTAAAGCAAAAGGATAAGATTCATTTCCTGAAGCACTGCTGTTTCAGTACACAGGCAGAGCCCACACAGAAATGCAGAAGGAGAAAGCTCATTGTGGGTCCATGGACTCAGTGCAACAGCAGCTGGAGGGAGCCGGAGAGATCCAGCCCAGGCTCTTTCTGGTTTCGCTGCTTGACTAAACTGCTGAAGGGGAAGCTGGGAGGTAGTTTGCCCTCTGCATCCATGCCTGTGGGTTCTTTAGAGTGGTTGTGTGCCTTGTACAATGAAGGGTTAGCAGTGTCCCAGCTGTGCAGTCACCTAAAGAGACTATTTCTGCTGATGCTCAGACAGGTTTGCCACACTGAAAGGAAGGGGCTCAATTCTCTTTTCCTGCAAAATCCTGTCTCAGGTTTGCAGCCAACAGCCTGCACCCCACTGGCCCTGCCCTGCTTGGGTTGGCTGCCTAACCAAACTAGGAAGCCAAGCTCTTGCAGATTTACTCTGAGGGTTTTAAATTAAAATCTCAAAAGCTGGAAGATAAGATTCCTGCAGCAGGGACCAGCATAATTACCGCACAATTTTCAGTCCCTTATATCCTAAAGGGAATTCAGTTTTAGCACCATTTTACAGTTGTACAGATCACTCCTACTTAACAAGCAGAGTACATCATAGAGTGTTGTATAACTCCAGCTTTGCTTTCTCATTAAATTGATGTTTAGTGTGTAAAGACTAATGGATTAAGAAATGCTCCTTTATACAGACATAGACCTTTTAGGCTATCAGTACCACTTCAGTGGCATTTAAACAAATCCAGAGCTTTTAGATATTATTAATCCTTGTTTTCAGAAGTCTTGGGGCCTCCTGCCATGCTGAATCCAAGAAAACTATCACTATCTGCTGTCAAAACAGGGCAGGACCCAGAAGGTGTATTATTTTTTGAGGGCCAGACACACTGGGCTGCAGTTCAGAGCGGAGAGGGAGAAGTGTATCAGGTGAAAACAGCCTTTGTCTGGAGAGCTGGATCACAGTCTGGTACTGTGATCAGGAAGCTGTGGATTACAACTGAGCTGACTTGGCAGGGCCATGTCAGGGAGCCTTAATGTATCTTCCACTTGCATCATCCCCTGAGCTGGCTACTTCAGTGTAACTATTTCCTTTCCTGAGTGCAAAGGATCAAACCTGAATCCACAAAACAGGCAGGCAGTAAACACGGCTTTATAATTGTGACAAAAAAAACCCTCAGATTTTTCACACAGTGACTGGTTCTGGAAAAGCAAAGGCAGTTGTGTGTATGGAGTTAACTCCCAAACCCCATGCATACAGCCTTTCTTTGTCAAATCTCACCACAGCTTTACTTTGCTCATCTGAGTGAATTTCATCATGGCTAATCCAAAGTGGGTGGAGAGCAGAGTATCCCATCTGGGCTTATTGCTCCATTTCAGTTATTGATGTGCATTGGCCAGACATTGCGGCATTAGATGCACTTTTAAAATGCAGTGAAAGCACTTGTGTCTAGAGGACTTCAAGGAAATAGCTCTAAAGGGCCTTGGATTTTTTTTTTTCCTTGAAAACATCACTCAGGGCTGCAGCTGACAGTTCTGGCAGATGAGATCCCAGCCTTCACATGACATGAGGTGAATATTAACTACAGCTTCATGTCACCCTTATGCAACAGGGTAAATAAGCACCATCATTCCTGCTTTAGGGAGATGAAGCCAAGTTAGAGCATACCAGTCAGTTAACTAAAGCCACATGGTAATAGTCATATGGAGTACAGGAGCTGCCCCACACAATGTTTCCAAGAAGCTGCTGCTCACGGAGATGTCAGATGGACAGACGTGAGCTGGTGGATGAGTTGTGGACAGAGGCAGGAATTGTGCCCTCATCTTACAATTCAGAGCATCCCAAACACTACCGCTGAGGAGGGTTCCCAGCAGCATCAAGAGGCAGATACACTGGAAAGGCTGTTGGAGGTGGCAGAAAGGGTCAGTCAGCAGCTTGACACTGCCCTATCAGAGTCAGGAATAAAAAGGCTAAGACTGGCAAGCAGGAGAAGCAGGACACTTTGATAGAGAGACAATGAGCAAAATAACAAGGCTGGTTGGCAGATGGTAGTTGAAAACAATCAGCAGAGACCTTGTGCCTCCGTGAATTAATCAGCTGAAGGTCTGACAAGAACATAGGTCAATACATGACATTTACAGCAAGGAGGCAGCATTATTCCCTGCTTTGCTGGGATAGGCCTAAATAATGAAGGGAAACAAACCAAGGCCTCAGACAGATCAAGTGGCAGCAGGAGGAAAGCCAAGGGTTCACAGCTCTCTTGAACACACCATCAAGGACAAAGTGAAGATGACAGGAGGAGGAGAGGAACTCAGCTGCATCAACACCTACAGATTTCCATGTCCCACCCCAGCTGCAGAGGGGGTGGGATAGGAGAAAGGCTACCTCTGCCTTCTCTCCATAGCTGGTCAAAAGAGCTTGGGCACAAGGATGGAGATGGGACTAAGGGACTTCTTGTGGAAGTGACCTATATGTGCACTGCCTCCATCATCACAGCAGGGCCAGATCCGGCCTCAGAACAGCTGGGGCTGGGTTAGCCTAGGTCAGTACTTTTGAGGCTTCTCTTTCCTTTTTCATGTTGCATTAGAGGCAGCTAAAGCCAGCCCTGCACAGCAGCACCCTATGCCACTGGGAAGCAAAGCAAGCAGATTATGCTAAGTAGGCAATTAAAAAGCTCAGAATCCATCCCCTAAATCACTGCTCAAAGCAGAGAAGCCATCCAGACATGCCTGAGGTTCTGTGCAAGAAAGAGCAGCTGAGCGATACCTGACTCATGGCTAATTAGCCACTACTGGCAGTGCCTGTTAATAACAGAGGGGATATACAGTAATGGGAATTTCTGGCATCAGGAAAGTTTTATATTTGGAGACAAATTTAATGTAAAAGACAAAGGGGTAGAAAGCTGGTAATTCTCCAGAGAAACAGGCATGGAGTAGTGAGCATACCTCATTAGTAAAATCCTATCTGACTCTTACTGTCTCCTCTCAGCCTCTCCATAGCATGGAGACAAGGGAATGAGCTGGGACTCCAGGAACTTCAGCATTCTTGGACTGAACGAGCTCCTCCAAACCCCACAAAGTTAACAAGAGGCCAGACACCACTGTGACTGCTACAAGTCTCAACAGGGCAACAGTCAGGAGCCATTACATCCCTTCTGTGCAGCCACCAAAGAATTTAGCTGATGAGCAAAAAATTGAAGGGATTCAGTGCTAATAAAAAAAATGTGCTGATTGTGCAGCTTCATGGACTTGAAGAAGGACCTGGAAGATGGCCTAAGGGTTAGTTCCCTTGGGACAGGTCCTGGAGACAAACAACTAGCAATTAATTTCAGGTCTCCTAATTGTTCCATCTCAAGACAGTTCTGAATTTGCTTACACTAGCTGAGTTCCCAGGAGGCAGAAACAATGGCTGAGTGTTATGTGGAAAGAGGAAGATTTTTATCCCAAAATAAAGCCAGGGGAGGCACAATATGGTTTCACCTCTTTCCCAGCCCACATTTCTCACTGAGAGGGTTTTTTTCCAGACACCCACGGGTCCCTCAGGACCCTGCTCTGTCTGGATTGATCCGGGGTGGATCTCCCATAGCCAGGCTCAAAGTGTAGGCTAGGGGATGCTGGTAATGCCTGCTGAAGAGTAAAGTTGGCATCCAGGGAAGGGATAATTGGCAGTGAGGGTGGAAGGAAGACTGCCTGCTTGTCCATGGGACAAAGGCCAGACCCCAAGATGGGAGCTGGGAACAATGCAAAGTAAAACCTTTCACATGAGAAACAAGATGTACCTCAAAGAGCTCCCATCCCTCAGCAGGGCTGGACAAGGGTTTCAAGCAGGGTGCTGATCCTTTATAAATAGGACTCTGGGCCAGCACCATTCCTTACTGGATGCTGCATCCCCAGGCAGACAGTAGGGGATAGGCTGCTGATTGCTCTTGTTTCTTGCTCAAAGTTTCCAAGAATTTCTCACTTGCAGTCATTTTTCCAGCATCTGAGGGAGTGGGGATTTGTTTCCTTTCCAAGCTTACTGCAGATAATGCAAACACAGTCTGCTGCCCTGCACCCAGGGTCCAGATCCTTGTTAGATGCAAATCCCCACAATTACAAATGTGCCCCGAGCACCAGTTGCAGAAACATTAGGTTAATCCAGCCCCCAGTACTCTGCAGCCTCTGTCCACAAGTCCCACGGGCATCAAGAGCCACGTTGCTAAGAAGCTGATGTGTCTCACACAAAGGAAAAAGGCTTCTACAGCTGAAGCAATCTTAAAGCCTATTTCACGTGCAGAAATTAGGGGATAATAGATGACCCATTTCCCAGGAAATAAACCTGGTATATTCTTGCTGCTGCATAAGTAACTGAGAGCTTGATGCCCTCTGTATCATGCCCCTCTCCTCCCCAAGAAATAGAACTTAAGAGAGCTCCAAAAAAATACCTAGTGTCAGATAATTCACAGTAAAGCATCTACCCACACCTCCCTGATCCCTTTCTGACAGCAGACACATTTACCTCTAAAGCAATAGAGAAAGAGTGGGCAAGCTATTCTGTGCCCTGCCCTAGAGATGGGATTTAGCTGAGCCTTTTGGAACTGCACAGAAACACCAGGGAGGCAAGAAGGAGGCTGCCAGGGTTCACAGCATGCGTGGGATGTTGGATCTCATGCTTCAGCACTTACCAGAGAGCTGAGGGCCTGGCTGCAGCATAGGGCTGTGTCCACCAGGATGAGGCTCCTACAGACACATCCCTACAAGAGGCATTTTTATAGGCAAGAGAACAACTTCAACACAGGAGGAGCCCACAGTCCTGAGATAGGAGGCCCAGAGTCACCCTGGCAGGTACAGCAATGAGGGCAAAAGGAAGCAGCAAAAACACAGGAAAGGAAAGAAAAACAAGCCAGCAAAGAAGGGAGGGCGGGCTCTGGCACAGGACAGGAGGGTTTAAGCACATTCAGCCAGGAGCAGTCCAGTCTGGAGAATCAATTATGGGAAGATAATTTGTCTGCTTGATTAAAGCCTCCTTGGGGTATTGGCACGTTGCTAGGGAGAGCAGCAGAAGGTACCTGCTCTGGTGAGAGCACAATCCGTGACTTATTACTGCTGTCTCCACACGGCAGTCACAGGAGGGGAGGCTTAACAGGCAGAGACAGACGAGCACATTGCTTTTGTCTTTCAGACATTTCCCCTCAGTCATTGCTGTCTGCACTCAGAGCCAAGTTGCTCCAAAGGGGACCCCAAGAGACTTTCAAACTTGCCCCCTGTTAAGAAAGCTGCTGCTGCAGACGCAACAGGAAAAACAGCACCTGAATGCTGAGGGCTGGCTGCGGGAGCCATGCCGGCTCAGACATGCCCTCCAGTGGTCCCCACTCCAGCCTGGTTCCCATCCCCACTCCAAACTGGGCTTGTGCCCTGGAGCTTTACAAAAAGAAAGGAAGGTCTGAGGAGGCTTTGCAGAGACTGAGACAAAGCTTGGGGCTGGGGAAGGTGCCCCTGTGCTCACGTGTCCTTTCTGTGTCCCCCACCCACCCAGGATCTGCCATGGCTTGACAACACTGAGGAAGAGAATTTCCAGGAGCCACAGGCTGCATTTATACAAAACAGACACTGACGTAGTTACAGGCTTATTTCTATGCTTGTTTATCCTATATTCCCCACACTCCCAAGAAAGCATTATTCTGTACCCATACAGGCCAGAGAAGGCTGCTGGATCTATTGTACCAGTCCCTTGTGGATACAGGGGACTGTCACCCTGTGCACTCAGGTTCACAATTTCATTTCTCCCTGTTTCACCTGACCAATATGAATGCACACCTTCACTGTGCATTCGATGCTCTGTTCTGCTAGAACAACTACTCCAGATAAAATAGCTAGCATGGCTAAAAGGATAACTTTTGTTGTGCTAGGGGAAACCTGAGATTTCCCCTAGCACACCTTTCCCAGGTAGATTTCATACAAGATCAACCCTGTTTTGTGATAGACTCTGCTACACCACTGCCAGTGGTTGGTGACAAACTATACCAAACCACACACATTATTTTTCAAGAGAGTTGAAGAAATAGAGCTCCCAGACAGCCTGGGCTGATCTCAAGCATCCCTTGGATTAGCAGGAGAAGGGAGACTTGTCCAGTGCCACCCAGACCACAGTTCACAACTGCTACTGCAGCAGGTAAAAACTGCACTGCTGCTACAAGCAATGTGGTGGATTAATTCTTCACAATCCCATCTCTGGGGCTCTGACAGTGGAGAAATTTCAAATACCACCTTCAAGGCCCTTTGGTGACCTCCCTTGTGTGCTTTCAGACCAATTATAATTCACCACTACATCAGTCTCTGCTGTTTGACAATACAGACTCCCTTGCCCCTCCTGTGATCCACTGAGGTGTAGTGTGGGTCATCTGAAGTGCAAATACTTAGTAAGTAATACATTTTACTTACAATACTTTAGTTCTGAATACAAGTTAATCCATGCTGTTATTACCTCTCTGCCATGAGAGCTCATTAGTCCAAATGCATGCTTGCAGATATAGTTTCAGCCTTGTACAATGAATTCCCATGGGAAACACAAGGACAGACAGAAGTAGCCTGAGTGAAGTACTGCTAAACCCAGAGGAGAAATATGTGGGCTTAAGAATTGACAGGACAGGCCATGAGGTCGTTCCACCTCATGCTCCTCCAAGGAAGTGCAGCTACAAGTTTGTGCCAGTGTGAACGTGTCAACAAAGGGCTGTTGCCTGCACTGGTGCACATTTACTCCCTTGTGTCAACACATACTTATAGGGGATTATTAAGGACTGAGATTTCCAGGGTGCCATGAACTGCATATGTTATTCAAAGCTACAGAGGCAGCATCACATCCTCTGTACAGCTCCAACACAGCCTGGCAAGACTGAGGCTCGTAGGGACATTCTCACCTGCCACGGGAGCTCCTGCGGTGCTGCAGCCTCCTCCGAGGAAATTGCATATCCCCATGTACCCATTGCTTTCAGAGACTGGCTGTGCCACAGGTGTGCAGGACACTACAGAGAGCCAGATAGGAAGAGTGGGGACCTTCAAAGTGGTGGTTAATGCTTAACCCACCCTGATCCTCCCAAACTCAACAAGGCCCTTACAGACCACCTGAGCACATGACTGGGGGTCCTACTGGGTCTCCCATGTCCTTAAGGGAAGATGTGTCTGAAAGAGCAGCAAGACTAACATAATTTACACTAAGGGATTAGGTTCTCCTATGTTACACCAACACACATTTCTACTCGATTTTGCAACATTTCCCCAGCAGCTCCTGTAGCCCGTAGCTCCCACTTTTCACAGCATTCTCACAAACCCATGGTCGATCATAAAATTCCACACCACACTCACTTTACATACCCAGCAGCCCCAAAACACAGCCTTGCCTGCTGTGCACCTTGCCTACCTCCTCCTCACTCCACTGGCCAGGCAGACAGTAAAAGAAATAGCTGAAGCCATCTTGTAGCACCCTTGTGCCCTCCCCGCCTCCTCACAGCTGCTGCAGATCCCAGATGATCTGCTGACCACAGAGACCCAAATAGGCAGCCACTGGTGCTGCTTACTGACTAAGTGCTGCTTGTGAAGGCTTTTAAAGGGACATGCAATAAATCCATTCCTGGAGTGCAGTTGGCCTATCTATTGTTTTCCTGATAAAACATCCATTTCTCAAACATTTAACACTACTCTCCTCTGCAGCACAGACCGTGGCATTCACCTGGAGAGGTGGTTCACAAACAGCCCGCACACACAGTGTAAATCAGTGCTCTTGGAAAGTCTGCTTGCCTTGGTTATTTTTGCTTTCTATGCATGAGCGTCTGTATGGGCAAATACAGACAAATCCTTTGGCATCCTGTGTTTAGCCAGTTCTGGCAAAGTTTATGTGTAAGTGCTGAGAATACACCAGAAAACCCCAGGACAGTCTGCCCTGAGGTATATTGCAAATGCTTGTTTTCCCAGTGAGTTCTATTAACCCTTTGCTTAACATTCTAGCCCATGTTGGTAATGAGTTCTCCCTGTCCCATAGGTGAGATGGATGGGAGTGCTCCCCTTAATGATCTCTCTGTCTCCCATTCTCCACCATTAGCCTGAAGACCAGCCTGCAGAAGAAGGTGAGCCAAGACTCCATGGATTTGTCAGGGATCCCCCTGACCATGCGGGATGTCCACCGCATGGCCTACTACCTGCAGAACAATGGAGACCACCTCACCTCGGTGGACCTGAGCTTCACGGAGCTCAACGATGACATGGTGCGCCTGCTGCTGCCCTTCCTCTGGGCGCTCCCCAAGCTCACTCACCTGTCCCTCAACGGCAACCGGCTGACGCGGGCGACCATGAAGGAGCTGACTGACACTATGAAGGACATGAACAAGTTCCCTTGCCTGGCCTGGGTTGACCTCGGTAACAACGTGGACGTCTCCTCCATGCCGCAGCCGCTGCTCGTGGGTCTGCGCAAGCGCCTCAGCCAGCAGACCACGCTGCCGACCATCTATGAGGCGCTTGACTGCGACTCTGAGATCGCCGGCGGGCACGAGGGCAGCCAGCCAGAGGATGAAGCAGCCGGAAGCACCCCGCCACGTGCTTTTTCTCAACAGGGCTGCGAGAGATGACTGAACAACGGGCCGGCGCTGGCATACTGAAGCCACCCCAAGGAGAAGTTTTGAGTACAAACATCAAGCAGAGGGCCAGCTTGACCGGCTTCCCTTGGCTCTTTTCTTTCGCCTTCCCTGACATCTCCCCCCACCTGCTGTGAGACAAAAACCCTGTTGTCCCCCCACAACGTGCTCCACTCCCTCCCCTTGCTGCCAAACCCATTGCCCATGTTCCGAAGAGGAACCAGTGACTTACAGTGAACCTGGTCCCCAGGCAGGGTCTCACTGGAAGACGGGAAAAGACCTGTCGGAGTCAAGAATATCCTCCAGCAGCCATTGGGTTGAGGGAAAGGGATGGGGGGAACCTAAAACAGAAACAGGCTTGTAGTTTACTTCCTTTCTTCCTTTTCCTATGCACCTTGGAAACCTTGGGACCTGCAGCCTTGAGTGTGAAAGGAGGTACCCCAAGAGCCTAGTGCTGTGGAGCTTAGTGGAAGGGCTCAGAAGCCAGAGCTGGAGCCCGGCAGTGTGTCTCCCTCTTGTGTCTGGCTCCTTTTGTTTTGTTTTTTTCCTATTGTGTGTTTTGTATGAACGTCTGAACAAAGGGACCTGGTCAGAGACCATTGGATCACATAGGCTGGGGCGGACACACGGCTTGGAACTGCAGCATCAGGATATTTGCTGTGTGACCGGGGTGAGAGGGAGGGGAAGGAGGTATGTGTTGGTGGGAGCATGGGGGATGGGATGAGTTGGGATGGGATGGGAGGAGGGGGGAGGAGAGGGAAGGGGAACGGTCTTGTGGATTAGTAGGACTGGTTTCAAAAACTGTGCTTTTGTACTAAAATTACAAGTTCCAAGGTACTACAATTGTAAGTTCCAAGTGAAATTGAGGAAAAGCTGACAGCTAACCTAACTGTGGCAAGGGAGGTGCAAGCAGCTAATGTGCCAGAGGTGGGCACTTTCCAATCGGAAGCGCAAAGCTTTGGCTCCTCGTGGCGCACTGCGTACCTCATAATATAGACACAACATGAGCAGCTGCATCACCATTTCCAATGCTGTCCAAAACCCAAGCCACTGATGCAGAATTTCCAGTGTTTTCCACATTGCTCATGCTCTATGTAAACATAATAAAGAGTTCTCTTGGACATGAGCGTGAAGCACTTCAGAGTCTGAGTATCTGGGTTGTTTGCAGATCTTGGAATATGGACCAGAAAGCACTCATGCAGTGCCTGAGGGAGAGGATCAGGTACCATTCACATTGGTCAGAGAGCTTCTTTCCTTTAAGTAAAGAGAAACATGGATGTTCATTTGTGGTAGGCTGCTACCGTTCTTATTGCAAGGGTAGCTGATAGAAATAAACTGATGAGATTTAGCTGATAATTCAAGTCCTCTCAATTATCTGTCCCCACAGGAATTCCAAGAGTAGATGAGTTTTTGAAAGAGTTAAAAGTTAAAGAAATTAGACATATTTCAAAAACCGATAAAAATTCACACCCTTCTAAATTAAGAATGATAACTTTGCCTTCCTTTGCTGAGTGTGAGTCTCAACACATATAAGCAACTCTCATAGACGAAACCACACAAATCCACATGGAGTAGATACACCTCTCATGCTCTTCACTCATTTTACAAGACACTGCAAGAAGTAAATTGGTGATACTTTTCAAGTGATCTGTTCCCCTTGGACCAAGAGTGTGAGAACACTGGAAGGTATTGGTGTCTCTGATCAACCACCAAAAGCTTCAAGTAAAACCAGCTGCCTGAGGAAGAAAGATGTAGGAGCAGTAATGTTGGGGCCCTGCCAGGATGGCCCTGGGCAGCATGCGATGATGGATGCTCTTGCAATGGCTTGTCCACTGCCAGTGTCCTTGCAGCTGTAGGCTCGACAGCTCTCAGAAGCCTAAGTGCAGCCCACAGGGCAGCTTGTGGCTGGGGCCGAGGTGCTCACCCCTGTGGTGGGTCCAGATCAGAAAGGTGTGGGAGCAGCAAGGTTGGGGCCTTGCTGCATTTGCCTTGGCAGGCCCTTTCCAGCCCTGGAGCTCCAGGCCCTTTAGATCTCTCAACGCTAACCCTAGGCGTAACCCTAACCCTAACCCTAGTTAATTACCCCAGCACACCACCTGGGTTTTCCCTATCAGAAAGATGCAGGAGCAGCAGTGTTAGGGCCCTGCCACGATGGCCCCCGCAGGCCCTTTCCAGCCCCACTGTGCCTGGAGCTCCAGGCTCTTTAGATCTTTCCAGCCTGACCCAGGCCCCTGATGGCAGCTCGGCCCTGGGCCAGAAGGGCTCATCACCATAGGTGGCACAGATTTAAAAGTATGCAGCTGGCAATGGAGGCACCTGTTAAGCCCTGGACAGTCAGATCCAGGGGTTTAACTCAGGCTTCTATTGCTCTTTCTTAGTGCAAAGAAGAAATCCTCACCAGATATAGTCAAGAGGTGAAAATCACACTAAAACTTACTGGCAAAAATATCAAAATCAGACTCTCAATCAACCATCTTTGGCAAAGGATGAAATACAACGTATAATTCAACATTCAACAACTTATTATAGTAGTACTCAGTGTTAATTTAGCATTTACCTAGCATAAACTTAGCCCAACCGAGAAAACCTTGACTTCTGAGCAGAGCTTTGCTCTTGATCCCCTGAAATCTTTTGGTTTGCAGAGCCAACAGTTTGATGTGTGCACCTTTGTCTGAACTCTGCTGCGATTGAAAAACTGAGCAAGTCAGAACCTGTTTCAAGGTTCATTTTATCAAGACTGTTTCAAACACTGCAATGGAAAGAGAGAGAAGTGGAGAGCACCAAAGGAACAGGTTTGATGTGTAACCAGATACTCAGAGACAGCAGCCCAGAGAGTCTTCAGGTCTCCTTGCTTGGGTCTCAGCCCTGGACTGGCCCATCCCTCAGCTCCAGTAGGACTCCCAGTGTTTTACAGTGTCACTGGCAACCCCCAAAGCTCCTGCTAGCACAGGACCAGGTGCTCCGGAGCTGGGTGAATGCTCAGCTCCCACAAGCAGGACAGCAGGATGCACCCCCAGAGCTCCTTTCCAAGGTGTCCAGCTCACCCAGGGGCTGCAGGGCCAGTAAAAGCCAGGTGCAAATGAGGCTGTGGAGATAAAATGAGATGTCCTACAGGGACCCTCCAAACAGCCTCCAGCCAGAGGCTTCAGCATGTCCCATGGTATAAATCTCTGCCCAGGTTTAGGATTCAACTTCATGTATTTGGAGCCAAATTCTGACATGAAAAACCTCTAATGAGTTCCCCAGGGCTTCATCCACTTTCTCCATGTCAAATTTGGATCATTAACTGGAAAAAAAAAAAAGGTTGTAGTGAAAAGACAAAACAAAGACAGCCGATGCTAACAAATACCAAGAGAAAAGGAAGAAGCAACATTTCCTCTGTGTGCAGCCACTCCTTTTCCCAAACCACAGCACTGCTACTGCTGTATCCAAACTGCCCTCAAAAACAGGAGGTGAACAAGACTGCAGGCAAATGACACACTCCTGTCTGGTTCTGAGGATGCATCTGATGTGCCCTTTGATATGGTGTTCTTCAAAGGGGAACGACATTGACTTTTGGCTGAGCTTTGCAAAAAAAGGCTTGTTGTGGAGCTGTTTCAGAGGCATGAGACAGAAAGGAGCTCATTTGATGGTGAAGCAACAAACAGCAACACCTTTTTGTTAGAGAAGAGTAAAAATCTCCACATGCCAGTTCTGTGTCTCAGCTGGGTATTGTGTCAGGGAAAAAAAAAACCCTATTCACCCTACACTTTACTCGAGATTTTAGGAGTGTAAAGATATCAATAAGCACTCTAAAATGCCACCACATAGGTCTATGCATTATCACAGTATCAGCTTCATAGCATGTCTGCTGAGGGCCATCAGCTGCAGTGCTCCAAAACCCCTCTGAGGCTGTGGGCTCCAATCACTCCCTATTAACAATTTAGGCACCCAGGGACAAAATGTACGTTTTGCCTCACAAGCAGTGGTTTGCTCTGGAGTATATGCACCAGCATCTCTCCACTGAGCTGGAATTAGGACAAACCCCCAACCACACAACAGATTTTAAGTCCCCAGGCAAGGGAAAATTAAGAACAAATTAAATGCTCACTGCAAGCAGTTCACCAAACAAAAGAACAATAATAGTGTTTTTCTGCAATTCTTTTCATTTCTCCCAGTGTAACTACATATCTTCTGGATACAATCTGTTTCTTTGCCAGGCTTCGGCATTCTCCCCTGAATTAATGATGCTGGAAAATCTCCACTTTTCATAGACTCTGATAGTCTCTGCTGAGCAGCAGAAGGCTGCACAATACTTGCTTATGCAATGACTGGTCCTGTGCCAGGAATAATAGCCTGTGTACTAG
Source organism: Entomyzon cyanotis (assembly GCA_024500445.1). Lineage (NCBI taxonomy): Eukaryota > Metazoa > Chordata > Aves > Passeriformes > Meliphagidae > Entomyzon > Entomyzon cyanotis. The sequence continues at coordinate 8,930,714 of JAKEPQ010000852.1, forward strand.
GAACAAGCAACTCACACACAAACCCCAAATACCTTTCTCATTAAATGTCTGAATTAAGTGGCATAAACCCACCCCGAACCTACTACTCATACTGCACACTAATGTCAGCCCTCCACAACGAGTTAAATCATCCCACACCCTGCTCTGTGAGAAACAGTTACCATGAGCAGGGAAGGGTGGCACTACCTTATTCATCACTTTCAAAATACTCTTGACTCTATTAAGACCTTTTATTACAGGTCCAGGCAACAACAGGACACCTGGAGCAGCCAAAACACAGCCTGGCCTGGCAAATACTTGCAGACGGGCACTGCTCTGGTTACTTCAGGCACCAGCACACTGCAGTCACCTGGTAGCTCTCCTGTCTGCAGGTGTGGGCAGGTGGAGAAGTATTCTTGCAAAGTGATCTGCCCCACACTGACCCATCAGCATTTGCTTCAAGGCTATTCCAGCCCATGCTTTAAACATGGAATATTTGTATTTCCTTCCAAAGAAACATTGAAGGCAGGAGGGTCCTATGTAGTTTTATTTAATGTGAGAGGAGGGAGACCAGGTCTTACTGTCTGAAACCAGTTTGGCTGCAATAAGGTACAAATCCTGATCTAAATTTTTGCTTCTGTCAGGATGCAAACATTAAGGACCCCTGGGAGAACTCTTTCACCCCTTTTGATCCTTGGCTGAGAAATAGACAACTAAACCATTGACACTTTATTGTAGACCTTAAAATGCCACCCCTTGCTACCTTACCAAATCATTGCTCCATCAGCCTGTCCATCCTTGCTCACATTTTACTGGCAAAAGGAAATTGAGGAAACACCTCTATTTTACAGGAAACCCTGCTGTAAAGCTCAGGTAGCAAAGAGATACAGACTGTACAGTTATCCTGACCATTGGCACCAGAAATTCACACTTTCCGCTCCATTCTGCCCTTCTAGAAGAGCTTTTCTGAAGAGCATTGAAAAAATGAACTAAAGAAAAGTACAGCTTTAGGATCAAATATAAGTCAGACACACCTGGAGAGAAGAACTACAAATGTATGGGATGAAAGCACCTGTTCAGTGAGGAAAGGTCCTACAGTTCCATGCAAAGCAATTTTTTCCAAGTGATACTTTCTGTAACTCTTCTCTGATGTTATGCCCTGTTTTTATGCAGAGCACAAGTGTGGTTTTGACCCTGGAAGACTGGATGAATTTCTACCTGCACCTCTCCACATGCCATTTTGCATGGCTGCAGTATTGATTCTCTGTCTCACGGGTATTTCAAAGGCACCTACACTGGTGTTATCAAAGGGGCAAGTTTAGAACAAGGCTTTAGACCAGTGCTTGTCTCTCTCTGTCACTAGCAGAAAGCTAGGGAGAGCCCTGAACCCACTGAACAGCATGAGATTTACAAGCCCACACGCTACGCGATGGCAAAGAATGCAAAGTAACGCTGCAATCTAGGACCAAAAAAAGGTGACAAGTAAGTGCAGATGTTAAAAACAGCTACATCTCTCCTTAATATCTGCCATCCTAGAGAAACAGATTGCTTAAGTTACTGAGCTGAGGAATCTACGTGACTTAAGTGCACACACCCAATTAGCCAACTACCAGGGAAACACAGCATCAATCAGCAGCTGGAATAATCCAGACATGTATGAAGCCAGCGCTCTGGGAACATTGAAAAAGAAAGAAAAATAAGCTATTTTCATGCCAGAGTTTATAATAGCCCTTGAGGTTATGGATTTTATAGCAGAAGCCACATTTCTTGCGTTTTTCCCTTCCAGATTGTTCTGGTTGCTTGAGCTTCATTCTCTTCCCAACAGAGCCATCTAGTGGGTGAGACCTCGTTTGTGAGAAGGAAAGTTTGATTTAACACGCACATCACAGGACAGATCTGCAAAGCAGCCTGTAACAAACTAGCATGTCAGTTACTCCAGTCAGAAACTGCTAAGTGATATGTTTGTCTCAGCTGGGACTTAAATTCCTACCAACATGCAACATCAGCATTTTTAACACTAAATTCATGGTATCTTTCTGAACAGTTCATCGTAGACTCAGCTTCAACCTGAAGCCATAATGCAAAGCCTTTTGTTTATCTTCTTCAAAGCTGATATGCATTAGAGATGCTACTTAAAACTTCTTAAAACAGATACTGTTTGTTCCATCAAACCTCCTGAGGAGGGTTACTGTTTCTCTCTGAAATTCCTGGTTGTCCCCTGCCCTCATCGCGCTGAATGCCACACCCACTGCTCCTGAGAACAGCAGCTTGACATTGCTCAAGGAGGAGGAACAGGGACTTTAAAGCAGGTGAGCCCGACACTATTACTGGAAATGATCCCTGTTTGTGAAGACTGATGGCTTTTGGACATGTTACTCAGGAGAGATGTAAGATGACACTACAATGCTTTTGTAGTTAAGCTCAAGTATCCCTTAAACATGTTCTAAGGAGGTTTCCATTGCAAATATTTAGGATCACTGCTACTCAGAAGAACATGCAGCAGGGTTTTCCCTAATGATGTGAGACCAAATACAGCTTTATTTACACACAATTCAATAAGTCAATACATTAGTTTAACTTTCCTGTCTGCACACAAGGGAGAGTCTTCACAGCATCCAAGCAGAAAAGCAAGACCAGCTCTTTTGTGCATGTACAGACTGGTAAGTGACTGTATGCAAGTATGTGATTAGGTACAGAAGGGTTACATTTAAACATTTCAACCATTTAAGTCAGTAAAAACAACCACACTACACTTTAAGCAAAATAAACTGAAGTTACAACTACATTTGGTTTCCTCCAGATCAGCTGATCTATACACAGCTGTGTATAGATAAGATCAAAAGCTGAAGTTGATTGTGAGTTTTATTCAAAACATTAGCATTTATATTGAGTTGTGTTTAGTGCATAACTATTTATAAGACTTTCCTCATACACCTGCACTGCCTTCCAAATTTACAAAACATTTCAAATTTATCCTGGAAAATGCCTATTTTATGTTGTCATCTTCTCCCAGACACAGGGAAAAACTGCTAAGAAAGTTAGAATAGATTTTTTCATTGCAAATATAGGCTCAGGCTATCAAAGTTGTGTGCTCCTAATGAAAAAGTCTCCCCATATCCAAAGAGAAAATAAGAAATACAAGAATACAAGTTTGATATACAGATCTGAAGATGGACCTCTATCTATTGTAGGTCCATACAGAGCAAAAGAACACACTGCTCTGCTTCTCAGGAAGCTGCCCCTGTGTCGCTGTATTTTCCATAAATGCAGCTGCTAATAAGACTTCATAACGTGTGACTTAAAATTCTTCATGAAGAATGCCTTCTAATTCTTTAGAGAACAAATGACAACAGGACTAAACAAGAAAAAGGAAACATAATGATCTTCAAGAATCAAGGCATCACACAAAGTGGTCAAACCTAGATATAATAAAGTTCACTGTCTTCCAGACAAAGCTGGCTTAAGTTTGAAATCAACCTACAGTGTATTTACCCAAGAATTGTCCTGTCATGTAAGAGCAGACGAGTTTTTGTCAGAAACATTTATTAAACAAAACTGATACCAATGCACACACAGTCAAGTTAACACCCCTAATAAAAAAACACAAGTCAGCCAAGACCAAAATTATCTTCGCTTCTGGAATATGTTGCCACGGCCCATACCACGGCCTCTTCCTCTTGCAGCCACTGAAGAAAGAAAACATCAGGGATGACATGAATTTGACACACCTGCATGTTCATCTCAATAAGTGACAAGCAAAACATCAACAACACTCAAGGTCTCTTGCTCAGAAGCAAGGAAATGCTCAGAAAGTGATGTGAGAGATAGAAGCTTCCTGCGAGAAGAACCAGAACCTAATACCACAGTCTGGCTTCTCAGAACAGCTGCAGTGAATATTCATACACCTCATGTTCCTTCTGACACACAAAGCTGTGTCACCCAAGAGATCTGAAACCCCACATTCTTCCAAGGTTTTGCAACACTATTCAGTAAGTTACTCCCCCACATAAACATTACTGCACACTGAAGTTAACCAAGGACTTTGTGGCACATGAGTGCTACTCAACTACCTAATAACTAGATCCCCTGAGAATGGCATAAATGAGTGAACTACAAAAAAGCTAACAATTACAGCTTCCCAGCAGCTTAAATACCATCTTTATAACTAAAGTTGTTTTCCTACAACAGCTTAACAACAACACCTGAATCCTTCCCTATGTATAACAAACAGCTGGTGGTCACAATTGCTGGAAAACAGAACTCTTAACAGAAAGGCTCTGTTTAACAGACTACTCACTACCTCTAAGTTATTGTAGCATCAATATTACACATTCAGGTAATTGCAACAGTTTGAATCTTGACTCTCACCGTAAGATGAAACATACAGAAAAAGACTGTATGAACCAGTAATCTTCTCACTTCTTACAGCTGAATCTTCTCAGTGATAGAGGTAAGTTTTTCAATTCTACAGAAAAATAGGGGGAGGGACCATGAACAAATTGTACATACCTTGAGCTTTGAGAATAGCTGCTTTCCCTCGTCCAGCTCCAGAACCCTGGTTTTTATTCTTCATGCTCTTTAGCATAGGAGCATTCTTCAACATATCTGGTAAGATGAGAAACCGTATCTTGCTGCCCCTGATGTACACCTGCTCCAGCTGTGCCACCCGTCCATCTCTGTACGTCACTGTTATGTTGGACATCTGGAAGGCACAAATCAGTCAGCGTTCAGACAGGCCTTAGCTGTGACACAAGGCATCATGACCATTCAAACATACTCCATGCCTGCTGCCCAGGACTTTTGCTTTCTCCCCAGTTTACAAATCAGTTTTATCTAATAAAACTAATTTTATCTAATATTTTTATCTAATTTGTTTTATCTAATAGCTTCATTAATTTTGTTTTTTCATATGCAGTTCTGGCAGTTTTATAAAGCTGTTCTAGTACTATTAAGAAAACATTCTGATTTCAACAATTACTTGCCTGAAGTCAAAATTAGGCCCTCTTGGAATGACTAAACTAATGGGCATTAAATATGCTTCAATTTCTTAAATCAAGGTTTGTTTATCTTATACTCAGTAGCTTTAAATAAAGAACTCTGAAAAAACATTGTTCACAGGACAGAATCTTTAAATCCCTGACCTTACTAAACAGGGATGCCCAATCTAAAACTGGAAATAAGTTGTGCCCTCTTTGGAGCACTCTGTAATGCTGAATCCACTTCAACATGGTAAGAAGCAGCCACAGTTTCCACTATCCCAGGACTAAAACCAACAGTCTTTTAATGAAACTTTCAGCCTTCCCATACCCAGATCAGCCAGCCTTCCCTCCATCCTTGTCAAGCAAAGATACCTGGCAATTCATGTTGTCTTCAGCTTCGATCAGTTTGCCTCGATAAACTTCTCCTGTATTGGTCTCACATGTCACAATGTGGCCCTCGGCCTCGTGCAGGACCTTGATTGGCACCCCAATCGACATGGCTGCAGTGCTGTGGCTCTATACCTGAGGCAAAAGGAAAACAAAAGCCGTTACTACAAAGAAAGATGTAGAATATACCACACCTACATAATCCGTCATCTTCCCCATCAGTGTAAAGCACCAAATTTCTCACGTTTAAACACAGCATATGCTATGACTATTCATCAATAACACTTCTCTAGAGATGTGCCCATAGAGGAACTTTAAATATCAACAGCCTTTTCCAGGTCTTTTGTAAAAATTCCCTTTTCAGTACCAGAAAACGAACCACTCGTCCGTGGGAAGAGCCCCAGGTGCTTCCCATAGCAGTATGGCCGGGCTAACCCCTGAGAGCCCCGCGGGCAGCACGGCTGCGCTCGGGGAGCGCAGCGCCAAGCAACGGGCCCAGCCGTGAGGGGAGCCGGGCCCACCGCAGGCCTCCCGCGCAGCGCCGCGCCGGCTCGGCCCCCTCAGGCCCCGCAGGGCTGCGGCGCTGCTCGGGCACGTCCCCGGAGCGCCCGGGGAGCGGGAGGGCCCCGCGGGGGGACACAACTCGGAGCCAGCACTCACCGCCCGGCCCTACCCGCGCACTCCGCTAATGGCCTCCGCCGCCTCCCGCCCTGCTCCGCGCGCCGGAACCGGAACGCGGCGCTGGGGGCGGCGCGGCCTCGTCCCGTCCGCTCCCGCCCGGGGCCAGCCCGGCAGCCCCGCGGTGCCCCGTGCCCGGGACAGGGCTGCCCGCCCCCCGTCCGCCGGGTCATGCCCCTACCCGCCCGCACGCCCCGCCGCTCTCTCCGCCGCCACGGCGCGGGGCAACCGCCCCGGGGCCCGGCCCCCCTCAGCCCCCGCCTCCGGGAGGAGCCAGCGCCGGGCCCCGGGGCCGCGCCGCCGGTTCGGCGGGGCCGGCAGTGAGCGGGCGGCGGGTGCCGCCGCCGCCATGAAGAGCCCCGGGGAGGCTGGAGAGCCGCCGCCAGGTCAGTGCGGCTCGCCCAGCCCTGCTCGGGCCGGTGGGAGCTCGGCGGGCAGGGGAGCAGCGGGGTCTGCCCCGGGGAACGGGCCGGGAAGGGGCCCGGCGGGCGGCGGGGAGGGGGCGGCTCCTGCGGCGAACCCCCGGCAGCCTCTCCGCCCTCCCGAACCGCGGTGCTGGGGATTTCGCCAGCAGCAGCAATGTGGAATTACCGGCTCCGTCGGTAAGGTCGTGGTGGCGGGGAGCTGGTAAAGCGCAGAGTTCGCAGGGTGGTTTTACACGCACGGCATATACGGGCTGGGATATCTCGTCTCGGGACAGCCGACAGCCATCGCTGCAGAGCTCTTGAGTGTGTTGGGAAACAGGTGACTGGGAGCTGGACGGCCAAGAAAACTTGTTACTGCTCTGTAAAGCTTTCACGTAGAAAACATGTGCCCTTTGGTTAATACGGGACTTGAAAGAGGCCCCGGCTGTTAACAAAAAGGGCACAGATTCGTAACATGCCATGAAAAAATGATGGTAAATTCTTAAGAAGTCCTGGTCTGAGGACAAGTGGGAATTGTTTGTTTGTTTGGGGTTTTTTTGTTATGATACTTGAGAGCACTTTAAGCTACATGAAATAAACAGACTGAATATATGAACAGGTATGCCACTCTTTAAAGTCATGACTAAACAGGGGGACAACTAGGAAAAATATAACATTATCTAAAAGGTTCTATAAATAATATTACATCAAAACTAGACCAGTCCACGTGACCAGTCCACGTGATGTCAAATGCATTTTTCATTCCCATCATAAAATGTAGATTATCTTGTCAACAAAACTTCTCAAAGACCTTCTCTAGCTCAAAGGTTGCTGAGAAAAGCCCTTCATGATTAAGTCACTTTGGTCAATGCTGAAGTAGCAATGACATGCTCAACTCTTCAAGTCCTGCCAGTGGTGAGGGTGTTCCTGAAACTGAAACCACATTGTCAACTCCATAAAAATAAAAACTGAGATGGAGGAAAGGTAGTGATCCAGGTATGGAACAATAAAGGAATATGAGATTAAACCAAATACTTACCTGTACAGAAATACTGAATGTACATTCCCCTAAGAAAGAAAAGAAATCCACCTGCCAATCAGACAAAGTAGAAACGTATTCCTAAGTTTCTGTGGCTATAGTGCTGAGGACAAGCTGACTTAAAGTAGCATGGGAAAAAACATTCCTGTATGGATTGACATTGTTCATGTTCTACTCACACAGCTGACTGCATCCAGCTGAAAGTGCCAGTGATTCAGCAGCTGTACCACTGGGACTGTGGGCTGGCCTGCTCCAGGATGGTGCTTCAGTAAGTGGCTCTCTTAGTGTGGGAAATCCCATTCCATGGGGAGGGATAGCAGGAAGCAGCTCCCAGGGAGAAGAGGCATGTTGACGCAGCTGTGAGTTTAGTCTTAGGAGAACAGCAGTTTTTGAGGTACCCTTGGATAGTGACTGCTGCATGGGCCTGGCCCAGCTCTCCAGCAGGAGCAATGGAAAATATAAACTGAAGTGAACTTGGGACCCTTCTGAATAATTGACTAATTTGATAGATGTAGAATACCTTCTCAGCTCTATGAACTCTGCAGGCTGGCATGCATAAGCTTATAGAAAGTTTTGCCTCCTTCCTGTTGTTGCAATTCAGAGCTGATAGTTAGCCCTGTGACTCATTCGATTCCTTTCTGTGTTTTCAAGTGATGAGTAGGTGTATCCCAGTTTATGAGTGTGTGCTGTACCTGTACTACCTCTGTCCTGCTGAGCCTCCAACCTGGGGGATGAGTGTTTGTGTTCCAGGAGTAGTTTCAGCTTCAAAACTGTGTTGCCCTTTGGGTTTTTTTTGGTTTTTTTTTTTTTTTTTTGTTTATTTTTGGTTTTACTTTTTTTTGAACTAATAGCTGTCCTGCTGAACTCCTCTTTCCTTCCACAGAGGAACATGAGCTTAGGTGCAGGAGAAATACCTATTTAGATGTCCACTTAGTAGATATGAAGCAGAAGATTTTCATTTCTCTCCATCCCTTCTGCCAAGACGTTAGTCCGTGTGCTGGTAATTTCCCATCTTGACTACTGTAACCTCTATTCCCTTTACCTCTTTGCCAGTCCAGTCTGCCCAAAACTCAGCTTCCAAGATTAATCTTCTCTCCCTGCTGATCTGACCTTGTTTGCCCTTCATCCTCAATTCCAGTCCCTTTTTTTTTAAATCATTTACCTCCATTTGTTTTCTTACTTTCAGAACTCCCTATAACTGCCTCGCCCTGCCCTTTTGCAACCTGTCCCAGGCTTCTTCCTGACTTCATCTCCCCTCTTCTTCCTTTTGTGTCGTCAGTGCCTAAGACAAGCTTCCATTGAGTATTTACTGAATTCCTTTTTGGCTCCTCCTTTTGAAATCCATCTATTGCGTGAAGGAAGTTTTAGTCTTTAACTCTTCTTTCTGTGTTGGCTCTAATATACTTGTACAGTCAGACTGTAAACCCTTCAGGACAGAGTTCTATACCAGCTTGCCTCTGGTACAGCACCTGTACACTTCTAGCACTCTGAAATAGTAAAGGCACCACACATTTCCAATTTTAAAAAGTCAGCAATTAATCCAGTTAAATATTCCCTACTCCCTTCCCTTAAATTTCTGTCTCCTTTGTGGGTTGGTTTGTTTGTTTGTTTTGCTGTTATTTCTTAGCCAAGCCCATTGTTTCAGTTTTTATGTGCTGTGATGTAGAGGCTTGGGCTACAGAACACATTTTGCATCTCCTAAGGTCTGTGCTTCCCTTCCCCTGCCTTTCCCAATATCATAGGTACCTGAATCATTTGGACAATGATGAGTTTCAGAAAGCCATCCAGGAACTCCAGTTAACAAAGAGTATCTGGACTATTGACCTGGCCTACCTAATGCGGCACTTCGGAGTTAAGCATAAATTTTGCACCCAGACACTCGGAGTGGACAAGGGCTACAAAAATCAGGTTAGTATTCTCATCTATAGGGGGAAAGAAGGTAGCTTTAAAATCCTCAAGTATCGTGCTATAAAAGCTCTGCTGTGTTACTGACACTCAACCACGGTTACTTTGGCCTACTACCAAAACTAGCACAAATCTGTTCCAAAGGCAATATGGTCCTATGTATTGTACATCTTTGATTCCATCTTTTGAATTTTTGAAAAGTTTGCATGTAATGTTCATGAAAGGTTCCAACCTATTTGACAGCCTTGGAGACTGAAGCCCTGTATTTATCTACAGAACAGGTACAGCCTGGGCAGCAGCAGTGTTTAGCTTCCACACTTTCCCTACCACCGTGCCTCAGCCTTGACCTGGAAGATCCACCTCTAGAGGTGAGAGGGGAACTCAGCCTCCCTCCATCCACTGAGAGCTTGGCCTCCAGGACTGCCAACAAGGGACCAAGGAGGGCCTGTAGCAGCGGTGGCTTTAATGCAAGCTCCTGCCCAGTTTCCCCTGGGAAACCAGACAGGCTTCTCTCATGTAGGCAGCTGAATAGCCACTGGATGGAAACTGCAACAATAACTGACCAGGTGCAAATGTAATTTGTAATTCAGAGCAGAAATCCTTGTCCTGCTTCCAGTGAACTAAGGGAGAGATCTTTCATCCCACAGCCAGATCTCCAACTTATGCAGGCCCTTGCTAGCAGACTAAGTGGTGGGTTACCCAAGGTAAACATCATTCCAGTTCAGAACTTCTGTTATCTCCACAGTCGTTTTACAGGAAGCACTTTGACACAGAAGAGAATCGAGTGAATCAGCTCTTTGCACAAGCCAAAGACTGCAAGGTGCTGGTGGAGAAATGGTAAGCTTACTGTTTTCTTTCTCCTTGGAGATTCTGTGGGCCCCTGCTTTTCTCTGATGCACCAAGCTAAACTGCTGAAAGAGACTGAAATCAAGCCCTAAGCCTTTTTTTTGCCAATTAGTGTCTTTCTATTGTATCTGTCTCAAGAAAAACCCATGGACATAAAGAGCTAATAATGTAGTTCGAGGAAAAATTAGTCATGGTGCAAAGTAAGTGATTTTAAAATGCTGACAGGAGCTGACTATGTATTGGCTATCCATTACACTTCGGCAGTAGGGAGTGCCTACAGCACTCTAATTGGCCATTGTTGGAATCCAGGAGAACACTATGTGGGTACAGAACTCATTGTTCCCAGAGCTATGCAAACATGGGTATCTGTTCCTAGACAGACGTGCAAAGTCCAGGTTAGAATAGGAGCTTTTGCCAAGGGGACCATGAAATAAGGAACCTCCATAAAAGAACTGCAAACCCAGAAGAAATAGAAAAACTGCAGAATTGTTTCACAACAGTGAAATTCTGGAAATGACTAAGCATCCAACTTCAGCAGCATCCCTTCTTATATGGAAGCTGGATTTGGATCCCTGTTGTCAAAGTGGGGTAAATGATTAGGAGCAAGCAGAGGAGAGGATATGGGGCAGCCACAACAGCATTTGAATGCTGGAGTGTAACTTATATTTAGCAGAATCAAGTGTCCTTTCTAACACACATGGAGTCACCATTACTTAATTACAGTTATGACAGGACAGAAGGGACACTCAGTCCCTCTTGCTTTTGCAGTCTTAAAATTGTGGCTTTGATCAAGGCAGGGACAGAGGGCATATCTACCTGTGCAGTACTGAGGCTGGGGCGTCAGAGTGGGGAAGTGACACTGGAAAAGATTGCATAAAAAGCACATGAGTTCGGTCAGGTGGTACACACAGCCCAGACATCTGGACTGGATCCAAGTGATGAGTTTCTCATGCGTATGGAACACACCATCTGCCTCAGTGAAGGACAGCTTTTAACAGATGAGGTTTTATGTTATGTTTGGTGGATACTTACTCTCTGTAAGGTACTGCAGAAATAAAGCCTCGAGAGTATCAGGTGGTCCAAAACTGTGACTGGGAGAAACACAGTCCTGTGTGACACATGCAAATTCGTGCACATCCTAATTTGGTTAGTGGTTACGCAGGATTTAACCACTCGGTCAATACAGATATGGTGTTTCTGAGATAAGCTTTTCTAACAGCAAGAGAAAACACCTCACTTAAAATTTTCCCACAACAGAAGTCCCTCAAGTTACTGAGTTGCCAGCTCCTTTAATTCTCTTCTCTGGGGCATCTGATGTAAATGTAATCTCAGAATATGTTATTGCAGAATCCAGAGCTGTTGCTCTACTCTTCAGTAGCAGCAATGACATGAAAAGATCTTGCATGCTACAGGTTTTGTCAAGCTTTGTCCATAGCAAACTCTGCAGGGTTTAACAGCCAAAAGCTGTACCTGTGAAGCAGCTATGCCAGCTGCACTGTCCACCACCATGCACTTCCTTTACACCAGCCTCTTTCCTAAACTTGTCCATAAGCATGTCTGTTTCTTTCCTTGCAGCACAGTAACTGTACAAGACATCCAAAACCACCTGTCCCAGGGTCATGTAGCCATTGTCCTTGTGAACGCAGTCCTGCTACTGTGTGATCTTTGCTCAAGTCCGGTCAAATACTGCTGCTTCCTTCCCATCGGACAGAAGTGCTTCTGCAGGAGCCCTGACTACCAGGGCCACTTCATTGTGTTATGTGGCTACAACAAAGCCTCAGGGAGTATTTACTACAACAACCCTGCCTATGCTGACCGTGAGTAGCCTGTCCCTTCTGGATGGATTCTCATTACTAACAAGTCTGTAACAGAGCCACAGCTGGACCTCACCTCAGACTGCACAGGCACTTCAAGCATCACTATTCAATTTGTGAGAAGGGGTTTTGCCACATTAATTACATCAGCGCTGCATGCTATGGTGTGATTTAGTTGAAGTATTCAGATAGGCATTCTAGCAAATGGCTTGTTTGGCTTTCAGATGGCTTAGTGAGAGATGCTGAACTATGTGCAGAATGTAACAGAAAGGCCGATTCAGTACCTATTTGCAGCATTACTTCAGTGAGCTCTGAGATGAAAAAAAATTTACCTGAGTAAAGCTATAACCTAAGCTGCTGGGTCTAGTCACTATACTAGTTTTGTTTGTGGAGGTTGTTACACCCAGTGTTAAGAGCCTTTCACCAGCAAATCCTTCTGAATTTTCAGTAACATTTTGTTCTTCCTTACCAGGAACATGTTGCACCAGCATCAGTAACTTTGAGGAAGCCAGGACAAGTTACGGCACTGATGAAGATATTCTGTTCATCTACACAGACAGCTGACACCCACAGAGGCCACTCCTGCTCCTTCCTGCCCAGCCTGCACAGCAGCTGGCTGCTCGTCTCAGGACTCCCCTGCACACACCTCGCTCCTGAACCGCAGTGGGACCTTCAACAAAGGAGGCTTTATAGACATTGACAGGACTATATTGCAATGCTGTCTTTACCTTTTTTTGCTTTTTTTTTTTGATGATGTATCTGAGTTTGCAATGTCTGTCTCTGTTTTTGTTGTTGGTGGTTTTTTTCCCTAATTTTCAACATTGGACATTTGACAGCAGTTCTAAAATACAGGCCCAGAGCCCATTCACTTTCAGCTTATTTTCAAATTAAACACATAAGAAAAAAGCACCAAATTTATGAACTTTAACACTTGGTAATACATGCATAGGTTTAGGTAAATGAAGAAAAAAACCCAGAAAATACCTGTTTCTCTCTCTGTCAAAGCGTCAAGGGCTGCTCTTCATCCTAAATCTATGAATTTGAAGTTCAGCAGGGTATTATAAAAGGAAAAAATATTAACTTAAACCACTTTTAAATAACAAAATTGCCTTGCTGGCTCATTAGTATTGTCTGCAATGTAGGAAACTTCCCATGTACCAAATTCAGAGATTTACCATTTATGCAACTGCAATATTGGAATTATTCTGTTGCAGTACAAACTCAATCTCTTTTGGCTAAATCCTCTTGGATGACTGCTCAGAGCTCCATATTGCTCCAAAAGTTTAAGTGAAAAGATTTTATTTGCACTTAGAGGTCTTTATTGCTCTTTGCAAAGAGCTCTGAATATACCACCCACATGTGCCAGTTTCTGCAGAATCTGTTTTGAATATGAACTTTAAACTTCCTAAGCAGATGCAGAAAATTATCATCCACACTAATGATATATATTTTGTGTGTAAAGTGTAAATATCTGACAGCATCTACTGCATTGTAACTAAAATGCTAAATCATAATTTGAGCCAAATTTTGCTGTTGGTATTAGTTCAGTGACCTTCTAAGAAAAGCTTAAATCAATTAAGAAAAGAGGAAATACAGACATTTCTGCTACAAGTATTAGGGCAGGAATTTAGATTTTTCTAGTTCTTATACTACAGCTGTATTTGGATTAAGTTGTTGCTGTATTCAGACATTAAGTGAAACTGGTAGCAGCCTATTTATAACCCTTTCCTCTGTTAGCTGAGGAGCACTCTGGAGTGTAAGAAAAAGCCACTTCCTTCAGCTTCATCCATCATAATTTCCTCTTAAGTCTCAATCTTCAGTATTCCCATATGAAAGTGAGTAGGAAAATCAGCACTGATGTAAAACTAGGAAAATTTGCACTTAAGACAGAGATCCCACACCTCTGGTATGATTTTAGGAAAAGAACTGTTCAAGTTCTGGAACTGTGTGGAATAACAGTAAAAAGGATATTGTTATTTACTGGTGGATATCATAAATAGGAATCTATTTTCAGCATAGAAAGTTGTTTTACCAAGATAAACATTTTCTTTTATCAGTTGTTGACTAACTGAGAAGTAACTATACAGTGTTCACTAAGTACTTAGCAGAATCAAGAATGCTCCTTTTTACAAAGGTGAAAAATAGTAACAGGCATCTAAAATGCAGTAACCGTTAAAAAGTTCCAAACAAAAGTATGTGACAAGAAATTTTGGGTGTTAAATTTTGCTTATCACTGATAGTTGCAAAATGAGTAACAGGTAGGATGTGGTTTATGTAGAACCAATACATTGCTTCCACCAGCAGAACCCCTCCAGAAAAAAGGTACAAAACCTATTGTAGATAATGCCTTTCAACTCCTCCAGAGGAAGTAACCAGAAGACTCCTGATCTGGGAATTTTTATGTCCAGGTCCAAAATTGTGATGTTTGATTTAGAGAGATTGTATTAGCTCTGTTAATAATTAACAGGTATGTAAGCTACAGGCTGTTAGAGTACTTCCTTAACTCATGGATTTTCAGGTAGGTAGTTCATTCAATACCATTAAACTGACACAGGATTTATCTTAGAGCAGGCTTGATTAGTTAAATAAAACCGATTCTTACGAAAGGCTTGTAATTGACATTTAGCATTTTACTGGTTCCGTTACCAAAAGTGAATCCTGAGCTTATAGATAAAATATGAACTTAAGGGCAAGCTAAGTGTTCTGAAGTGCACAGACAGGCGTAACAATATTGACTGGTAAATGTTTGGTACCCAGGGTTTAAGTGCTTCAACAAAAGTGAAAAATTAAACAAAGCTGTCTAAGCTAGTGCAGACTAAAGGTGAGATCCCACTATTACAACAGGATCTTGTACAGCAGCCAAATGGAAGACAGCTATGGGAGATGAAAACACAAGGAAGAAGCAAAAGCCAAGTGAAAAGACTGAGTATTTGACAACAGTTCAGCTGAAAAAGCAACTCATTGCACAAGCATTCAGAACATCTGCATTTTCTGAAACTTCATCTCCCATTGAAAGATTGTCTATCAAAACACTCATTCTGAAAATGTTCTGTTGCTTTGTTTCTGTCAGGATGTCAATAGCAAAGGAAGGGGATTTTACATGCAGGGATTTTATACATAAATATATTTTTATTTGTAATTAAGCCATTCTCAATAAAGGTTAAACTCACAGATAACCCTGTAATATAATGAAGCAAGTGCATTTATTAATAAGCTTATTAAGAAAAATGTTTTTTTAAAACCTGAAATTGTAACTCGGAAAAACAAGAACAAGAGTTCAAATATTTATTACAGCTATGAATTCATAGTTGCGGGGCTATAAATTGTATTCAGTCTGCATTGCCTGAACACCTACTGCCATCACCCAAATCATACGAAGCAAAATTTCAGAATACAGTCCTACCTAAGAATAGCAAATGTATTATTATTTTTATTCCACAGCTGTTTTGTGTACTCTGGAACCACCACGTATCCTACTGGAGTGCAGCCCCAGGGAAGGAGTTTTCCTTACCCATCCTGTTTCCTATAGCAGCTTTCTGTTCATAGTGTAAAGTATGCAACTGCCCCAGCCTTGCCTATGCATTAGCCAGGGTCTCTATTTCTGCTTCCCATCAGGGCACTGAGCTGCAGAAGATACCAAAGCATCTCTCTGAGCATGACTTTTGCACTTTGAAGGGGCTCATCAAAGATATTGATCCAGCTGTGGTGGTGTAAAAGGCAACAGAACCAGAGTGGTCTTGCCTTATAGCACCCACAGATCTGCAAACAAGTGGGGTGTCTGCGATATTACTAAGCTGTAACACAACAGCATCAAGTAGTTCATAAGCAGAAAAAGCAAAAAAAAGCAAAATAACAAAACCAGATGAAAACAATTTATGTCTCCTTTCTCCATAAATTACGCATTTGGGCAGAGGGTAAAAACTGGAACTCAGAAGTAAATAGATGTACAATGCAAAGCTTTTGTAAAAATCTTCATGTCCTCAATTCATCCTCTCTATCAACTGTATCACAGTACACTGTATGTGCTTCTACACTAGAAAAAACAATGAATGTATTTCTAGCAAGGAGCAAAACTTTGGACTCATTAGTGTAGATAACAAACACTCAAGAAGCCATTTTCAATTATTTTACTTAACACAGATTTAAACCCTATTTAAAGTTGGTTACGTGAAATTAAAGTGACAACATTAAAACAGCAACTTGTGATTCACAGTAAAGCTATCATCCAACAGTAACTTTGAATTTATGTTGTAACATTTGAATGTAATGAGATGCTCTCTCTTACTCTTTGATGATATTGGGTATAAAGTAAGGCTGGATTGCTTCAGCGAGCTTCTCTGCATACATTTCATATCTACCAGTCATCTGGAAAAGAATAATCAAAGCTTCAGTTCTTTCAGTAAGCTATGAAAGTATTTCAGTAGAAAATATTTATATCCACTGGCTGTTGTTTTCTGTGACAACATATGATTTAATTGTCCAAAACATCAAAACCATAGCTCACTCAAAATTCAAGATCTCCAGTGTCTTAGCACAAATATATTTTTTTATAAAAGAACTCACATTGTGTTGCCTAGGACTGTATTTCTATCCAAAAAAGAAGTGTATTTCAACCCTAAAAAGTCAAACTTTTAAATTAACACCTTCCGGTTTTGCAGCTCTCCTTCAGTGACAGTCATGTCCCCTGACTTATTACTTATGGCTATTTTGGTTATTCTGGATAGCTGAAAGTTGAATGTGAAAGGTGGACTTGCTTCCTTATGCATCAACAATGTTTTAAGTAATGTCAATGAAGGCAAAGGAGTGTCTGTAATTAGGGCTTCATGTCATGTCCTTGACAAACAAGGAACCCTGCTGCCAGCAATAAGTTTGCATATATGCCACTAACAGTGTTTGGGCTCCTCTTACTTCACCCTTTAGTAACATGAAATACCAGTGGTTTGGGCAACAGAGCAAGTGCTGCAAGTGTTGCAAGTGCTGCAAGTGCTGCAATACAGCACCTGATGTAGGGCTGTCATCCTCTTCTGAAGTACACAGGCCACACCATCGGCTCTGGGAGGGGCAAATTACCACCTCCTTATTGCCAGAGTGTAACTTAGATAATTTGCTTAACCCCTTTGCTGTTTCAAGTTTAGCAAAGATGTTCTATGAATGTCCCTTTCAGTCGTCACCGGGTGCAAACTGCAGATACCAAAGCAGGTTAAATAGGTTCCTACATGCCATTAAGTCTAAGCTACTCATTCCCCTCAGCAAGAACTACCTCTGTCTTGGCCGCAACTGAGAGGAAAAGGAAACAGCTCTCCCTTGTCACATAAACAAAGCCACAGCTGTGCCTTATGTGCCAAAATCCAACAATAGCACTCCACACCATGAACATAAAACTAAGGTGCTGAAAGCACAAGACTTGAAGACAACAAAAACCACAGAATTCTACACAAAACAGCTAAAGGGCAGTGTTTTGCTTTTACTGTTTGTTTTTCCTAATCAATACAATTGCTTTTGTTCAGATACCCCTACTAAGCTGTTATAAGCAATGCTCTATGTGCTTCCTGACACACTAAGCCTCTACTCTGCAGTAAGGGCCTCAGACTTTGGTGGCAAAGCAAAACTAAATGCGTGCCTGACTTACAAAACTAGAAATCTCTCAGCACAATTTAATTCCATTATGGCAACAACCACATGCAACCACAGGCATCTGTAAAATAACAAATGCAATTCTGTTCCAGAAGACAACCTGAAATTACTTCTTGGTTTTGCCCCTATATATGGATTAGCAGTATTAGCAAAGAAATTAAACTCTAGATAAGAAATTAGTATTTTTTAATTAGAAAGCTTATTCAGCATTTCAAATCCACAGAGATTTTTCATTTTTACGTGAAACTGAAATCAAAACATGTTGAATATTGCACCACATTGTAATGTATAACAGGCAAATAAACCAGCTCTATAAAGTAAATGTCTGTTTGCAGTGGCATGATGTTCAGAAATTGACACTCCTTGCAAATGATTACTTATTTTAAATACTAGGTGATCACTGAAAAACCTACATATATTGTACAGTTGCTAGCCAAGAGTTCTGGTCTGCTTTGTTAGGATTCAAATTGTGCTGATCTTAAGAGTGCATAGGAAAACGTTCTTGTGTCTGGCAGTACTGAGGACTAGAACAAAGGATCTGTCTCCAAAGAAGGAAGCAAGATGTTTTCTTCACCAAAAAACCCCCTATTTCCAAAGTTGCCACTTCTATTTTTGTTCCAACAGGATCTTTGTGTGGCCTGTTGTAAACTTGATCAGATTAAAAAAGGAACTATAGTGTCATTTGTTTAAAAAAAAAAAAAATCTGGTCACTCCACTAAATTGGTACATAATATAGCACCCCACATAGCTTGTACTGGCACAACTGAAGGGTTAGCAAGCTGCTGTGTTGAGGCAGCCATTTCTTCAACCAGCACTGCTGCTGGACAAATTAAATCCAATTATGCCCTCTGGAAAGACCAACCAAATTAGCTTTACCTCAGAATACAAAAAAAAAGTAATAAATAAGGTTTGTTAAAGCCATGTGGAGTGGCTTGCAGCCATCTTAATCTGATTTAGATAAATTCAAAAGTGTGTTAAGATGCTTCAGAGATGAATGTATACAGGACACAGTTCTTTCTCTGTAGCTTCAACACATCCACAAATTCAGGAAGTTAACATTGCAAGAAGTTTGCATTCAGAAAGTTCTCAGAAGCTTGCGGGTTTGAGTTTTCACTAAATTTCACCAAAACTGACACTTAAGGTCTTTAAGAATATATAACAGTACCATGTTAGATGAGATCCAATGCCCAGCTCAGCTACAAATGCCTATCTACATTCGCTGCAGAAGGAAAGCACAGACTCTTCTCCCCAGCAATCCTCAGCGCTCCTGGCAATCCACATTAAGGTCTTGAGGCTAAGGTTTTCATTTGAAAGCTACTGGCCTAGTTTCCCTGAATTCAGCTACTCCTTTTCCAAATCTATTTATGCTTTTGGCCTCCCAAACATCCTGTTAAATTAGTTCAACAATTTAAGCTCTGAACTGCCAAAAAAAAAAAAAAAAATGCTGCCTTTTAACTACTGTAACATCACAGAACCATTATCAATGCTTGCTTGTTCTAATATGGTATTTTCTTTATAGGCTTACCTTAAAATTCCACTTGTCACCAACTTGCCTGCAGAGGTTTAGATCCATCTCTGCCACCAGCAGTCCATCCTGAGTGCGAGAGAGTCCCGGTGTCCTGCTGCCGTCTGGTGCAGCTACGTAACTCGAGCCATAGAAATGGCCCAACTCATGGTGTGCTTAAAGAGATTTTTAAAAGCATCTATTATCATCTGCAAATACGTATGTAACTTAATGTGCAGTGTCCCACAAAATCTGACTCAATTTCCTGGGGACTCACTGTACTTTAGGCAAGATAATAATCCTGAAGAGTCACAGCATGATCCTAAAATAACTGCAGTTTTGGCCAGTAATTACTTTCATGCACAGTACACCATCAAATTATCAGGAAAATCTCACTGCATTGCCTTTCAAATAATGCATTACTGTGCTTTCCCATTATTAGGTCTCTAGAGTAAAGGATTTGCTTTCATTGTTTTTTACTTAGCATTTAAATGAATTCTAATTATCAAATCATACATTTTCAAAACAGCTGACAGAGATGCACCCATTCAAAAACACTGGGATATGAGGCACAGAAAAGATATTATTTCATACAGCACAATTCTGAATTGTGCCAAAAATCAATCACATCTTTTGTAACTACTAAGCAATGGATACCACTGACCTTTTTCATGCAGCTGCTAAAAACACTTAGCTCCAAAACTGGCTAAATAAAGGCTCAGGCCCTCTCTGGATGGAGCCAAAAGCAACCATGATTTTCACAGCACAAATTATAGCGTTTCAACATACAAGTACATACAAGAAAATCTTATACTCGTCATTATCATTCTCTTTAACTTCCAAAAAATCTGGGAACTGGTACTGAATGTGATTTCTGAACATACCTTTTCCACCATCTCCGGAAGTAAAGGCATTTTTGTAGTATTCCTGTGAAATAAGAGGAATCCATAGGTGGCAGTATAATTCTGTTTCATTCAAGAAATCCTCGCTAGTCTATCATATTTTGGAAGTTTATATTAATCTACAAAGGTTTTATCTGGCACACTATCAGCACTGTGTAAAGGGAGTCATCAGGGAGGCCTAGTTTCTGTGATGCATAGGATAGAACACAAGGTCTTTTTGTATCACTGCATGTTGTTCACACACTTTAGGGAACATGCCTTGTATCCATTTCACAAGCTTAAAGAGGCAATAGAGGAGATATTTAACCAAACATATCTTTTTGGATCACAAAAAAAGGCAAACATATTCACATAACAAGAAGAACAAGTCTGGATTTTTGCAGGGAACCTAATTAAAAAAATATACATGTAGGGTATTTGGACTAATGTAAAGGTAAGAATGACCTATTGCATGTACTATTAATTTTCATTATAGAATTTTACAGTGCAGAAACAACCACCAGTTGTGTATCACTGACTTGAGGATATATTAAATATACAAAAGTCATTTTGGCCAAAAGAATACTGATTTCCCCACAGAAACTGAGAGAGTTAGCAAAGGGGTGGGTGCCTATTACAAAGATTCAATTCAAGAACAGGAAGCAGCTGCAACCAAAAAGTAGGCTGCCAGCAACAAGGCAGCTCTCAACCTCTTCATCACTGTCCATCTTCAAATCACCCCATAAACCCTAAAACATCAGTTACGCAGCAGTGGAATACATGCATTCTAGTGTTATTAGTCCATTGACTTGAATGAACTCATGCTCCAACACCTGAATTATGGAACGAGATGAAACAATGAAGATACAAACCGTTCCTACTCTGTTGATGGGACACGTGAAGCAGTGATTGGCTATGGCAGCATTTCTGGCTTCAATGGGCCACAGTGCCTCGCTGCAACACACAAAGAGGCAGCAGACATTCACCACTTGTACACTTCAGTGCTAAATCTAGATTCTGACTGTCTCACACTGCACATTTTCTGTCAAAGAGGCCAAAGGTAGCTTTTAGGCAATAAAGTCAGTAGGGTGCAATTAATGTTAATCTGCAGAAGATTAATCTCAAGGGAAAGTTTATACTGGTCCAATCTAGTTCAAGAGGCCTGATAATCATAAAATTGCCAACCTTTTAAAAAAATGTTTCTGAGAAAAGGGTATCTCAGCTTGGTTCTGAAAACTGCAATTTGATCCCACACTCTTAGGTGGACAATGCAAGCTGGCAAGGTAAGCTTGGCTGGCAAGGTAAGCCTAACATACTGCCTATCATATAGCAAAAATATTACATAAATAATCTAAATAAACTCTCAGTTTTCAGATCACCAGCTGGATTCTGGTTAATGCTGTCTCAAAGACAGAAGACCTGTTGATGTACAATAAAGTTCTGAAAGATAATCAGTTACTGGGAGCAGACTGGGAGCCCAAAATTCCTGGTGGAGAATGCAGGCTCCTTTGTGGAGGCAAAACAAGGAGACACTTCCAATCCCAAGACCTCAGGGTGCCCCTGAGGCCCCAGCGAGGGGCTCAGAGGTTCAGTTAAACCAGAAAGGGAGCAATGGCATAGATCAGTTTGTATTTTACCTGAGTGTCCCAATAGTAGCTGAAGGGTTAAAGATGATCTCAGCTCCATTCATGCTATACATGAGCCAGTTCAGAGGATGGTGGCGCCCATAGCAGATATTCACAGCAATTGTCCCAAACTGTGTCTGAAACACTGGGTGTCCTGTATTTCCTTCCATATAGTACGTAGACTACAAACATAACAAAAAACAAAACCCACAGACTTCTTAAAAAAGTGCAAAGAAGTACCTCCAACTAAAAACCTCCTCAATCTGTAGAAGGCAGGCTGAGGGTGATAGGATGAGTAAATCTTACAAAACCACTACGGCAGTAGAAAATATGAATACAGAAATGCCAAAGCAGCAGCAGGAGTGTGTATTCACTGAAATTACACTCTTACACCTTCTATCAAGCAAAGTAACTTCTTTCAAGCAGCAGGCAATGCACTTCCAAAATGTGCTGCTTTCTGAAAATACTATCACCAGGTACTGACAGCAACAAAGGCAGTGATAAAAACCCACAGATAAGAAAGAGACAGAATGTGCCACCCAATATTCCTTATACAATGTTGTGGATACCAAGGGAGTACAGAAGTTGTAGTGGCCAGGCTGATTCCTGACAGTATCCTTTGGTGCCGATCTGAGACAGAAAAGCAAGGGACACAATCTGCCATCCCGACCCACTATCTCTTATCAGAGAAAGAAGACGTGCTATATAGCAATTCCCTCTTTACTGAAACTAAGTGCTCCTTGTAACCACTACTGCCATTGGTCCTGAAGGAAGCAGAAACACCTGAGGCCTAAAGCAAGGAGTTACAGCTGGGGAACAAAGTTGGCCCTCATGTAAGTGTGGGCCAATGGCATGACAGATACAGGATGGCACCTTCTGAAACCAAGGAATAGAGGTTCAGTATGCCCAGTGAAAGTAACATCTCATGCTTCTTATTTATTATCAGTTCTCATGAAATTGAAAAGTCCCTTGGGCACTGATCTGATCTCCTTTAATGTCTGTAGACAGCAGACCACATGGTGGGTGCTCACACAATCCTTTTTCAAAACAATTCCGCTGAATGAATGTATTTCCATTTTTCCCTCTATTCTCAGTTTCTTTTCTTACAATAGGAGAAGAAAAACAAGAATGCTGTTGCTTCAGGGAATTCATCAGCTCCTATTTCTTTATTTCTCACCAGAGGTCACAATCATCTCCACAGCAATAAACTCTGAAGGATTGATTTTTATTTATATGCCCTCCCACACATGGCTGAATAGGCCTCAGACCAACATCTTTCCCCCTTTCCATTTAGTTCTCACTGATTCAAAGGGCATGATTTTAACAAGGCTCCTTTCCCTATCTGCCCTGTGGAGACAACCCACAAGAAATAATTTCAAATTCAATATTTCCTTGAGGTTTAGCTCTGTAATAAAGAAAACAACATTAAAGTAACACAGATGAACATAATCCTTTCCTGTAGCCTGGGTGGTTTCTGAAGTTGCTTTATCAGAATTGTTCAGCTCAGAAGAGTGGACTTAATGCTCTGCTAACAAAGCCAGCTGAAGACAGTGCTGTCTTGGTAAACAGTACTTGATTCTATAACAAGGCAGATTCAAGAAGAAATGTCAAATCATTATAGTATATCTGCAAGCTATAAACAGATTGTTTTGTAGCAATTCTGGCATTTAGAATTATAAGAACTAACTTCTTTTAGCAACTAGGTGAAACTCTTAATGAAACTATTTATACTTGACACGAGAAAATGAAAATATTTTCTTTTTTTAGGTGTCTCTCCTTGGAATCTGCTGATGCTCTACTAAACACTGTCTGGAAAACTGAAAGACATAAGATTTTAGCACAAGCAACAGGAATTTATTTTTTGTTGTATTACAAAAGTGGAAAGTAACCAATGGGTTTGTTAGTTACTACTTTCCTAGCTAAAGGACAGACCTGGTAAAATAATATTAAACATCAAAAGAATTGTTAAAAATACAAGGCAACACTAGTGACCGACAGACTGTGCCAGAAATTCATTGTGTAGAACTCTATTAACAGCCTCCTGTGGATAAACTCAAACCAGCCCAATCAGGTCTGGGAGCAAGGTCAAAACTTCCAGAGGTCTTTGAACACAGTTTTGAGACCCAAAAGAACTTTTTGTATTAATAAAAAAGCAGTTTGGGTTCTGAAGCCTTAGTTTGGTGACTGAAGCAGTCAGACAGGGAACAAAAGCAACAGCAGGTACATAGCAGCCTCTGGTGCTTACAAGAAATACCTCTGTTAATTACTGACTTCAGCTGACAAAGAGAGATTTAGGTAAGACAATGTATTTTTAGACTTCAGTTAATTTTTAATCCTGATCTTTCTGCTTGTGATAATTCTATGGACGGATAAACACATTTCAGATCTACCAGTTCTCCTCTGACATTGCCTACACTGCCCGTTCAGTTTCTGATGCTGATTCTGGACGATGGCCCAAAACCTGCTGGGGCTTCAGTTGCAATAATATGATTAGTAAACAGAAGATGCCATAAACCAGCTATTCAGTCAGAAGCATAATGAATTAAGGGATTCTGCTCGAACAAACAGAAGAAGAAGAACTGTCATTTCCAAGACAACCTCACAGAGAAACAGAGAAAGACTGTAAGTAACGTTCATGCTCAAACCATTAAACAATTGCCCTGCAAATTAAAGTAAGTTCAACACGCACACATGACAAAACTACCCAAGCCAAGCGTGCACAACAAATGTAACACGGCTGTAACTTTAACAATTCTTTTAAAGGATACTTGATACTTTTGTAGTTTCCACCAGGCCAAGGAAGAGTACATAACAAGATTCAATGTTATTTCTCCTTTGAGACTCATCACTCTCACAAATATTATTCATTCTTGATAAATTAACTTAGTACCATTTCATCTGAGAAAAACTGATCTGACAGTAACATTTTCTAGAAACACATTGCATTTCCTGCCACTGTGACCCTGACACAACACATGCTGGCACAAACAAGAGCTGCAAGGTAAGACTAACTTGTTAGTCCCAGTATTGCATCTTACCTCATTAAAATCTCCAACCCTTGGAATGTGATTTTTCCTACTTTTGCCAAGGACAGCTCCAGAATTAGAAATGACCACTGCAGTATTCCACAGAATTCCACCGTGCAGTTCATCTCGCTCCAGTATTGGAGATACCACTACCATATTGTATTTCTTCGCAAGCTGTACAAATGAACACAATTCCTCTATTATACACAAGCCTCCACTACCTGAGAATGACAGACACCACAACAGGCTGAAACCAGTTAATTTCAAAAAAGTTATTAAACTAAATTTTACTAAAAAAAAAAAAAAAGTAAAAATATTAAACTACAAATGTTAAATAACACAGGTACAAGTGAGAAATATAGCAAATTCTGCCAGCCAGTTTACTGGTACATTGTCTTTTCTTCCAAATAATTTCCCTTTCTTTTATTTCTCCAAACTACCAGTGTAATTAATGCCACAGTGAGAAGCAACATGCACTTGCCCTAGATCAGACTAAAGATACTATGCTGGCTACAAATCTTTAATAGCTCAGTCATAGCTGGGCAAATTGTAAAATTCAGGAATAGTGAAACAGGCAGTTTAATAGGATTTTCATGGTAAAAGGTAAATGCAGAGTAGTTTAAAAAATAAATATTGAGCAGAATTGTTGTTGTCCATTTCTAATTCAACTCACTATCACAATATTTGTCAAGCAAGTTGAAAATTTATTTTTCATTACTTTCGTTTTCTTAATGATACCAGAATGGTACAGAACGAAAAAATCCATGCTTATCCGTGGCAGTTATGGGCTGGGGCTGGATGTGGGTTGGACTTTTTTTTATGATTGGTTTTTTACCTCTTGACAGAATTTCGTTGTTGGCCCATCCTCTGCTGACTCAGCAAATTCAGTCCAAGGAAGTTTCTCTCTTGTACAAAAAGCAAAGGGCATAGCTGGAAAACATCAAAGCAAGGAAAAATGTGCAAGAATGTTCGTGTCACTCAAGAAATACATGCTATTTGCATGAATACAGATTTAAAAAATTAAACAATTAAGGATGACTCAACTTTCTCTTGTTTAAAGACAAAAGCTATTTAAAAATATTTTTAGTATGGGCAACGAATTTTGAGCTCACACAGAGCAAACCAGAAGAGAATAGATGCACTTAGTGAATTCTCAGGAAGGGTAAAAAGACAAAATATACTCCAGTCACCAGTGTACATTCTGAATAACCTGCTTTCACAAACATTTCATGGACCCTCATTTTGGTTTTTGCTTCTATTAAGCCTCAAACACCCCACATTAATTAAAAATAGATTTTTAAATTTTAATACCTGTCCATAAAAAACCACCCCAAGTCTTAGGAGAAAAAAAATGAGGAAAGGATCACGAAGGACCTCCAAATATCATATGCCAGTCTTCAATATAACAAACCTCAAATATATCTTCCATACAGTTCTGCCACCTCAGACTCTTTGGTTTTTCCTTTAGGAAGCAAATAATTAAAGTCAATTGTTGTACCTTGGAAGATTTCTACTGTTTACTTACAAGATATACTTCTAGTACCTGTTAAAATTGAAGGCACTTTACATATGATAGCCTACAAGGAAACACAGAAAATACTCACTCCAAGCCTCTTGGAAACACACAATGTTGACCCCACACATTGCAGCCACTCCCACTATCTCCTCAATGCGTCTGTGCAGAGCAGCCACCTGATTGTGAGAAATGTCACACTATAAAAAAAGCTCCATGTTCTAACTCACTTCTCTATTAACTGCCTGTTTTTAACACCTTTGTTCGCATTGAGTTTATCTTGTTCTATACTTAGTGCCATTGCTTGCAGGGGGAGTAACTCAAGTTATCATTCCTGAACACTGATAATAGAGTCAGCTATAGATTTTTGAAGCATTTAGATGCTGAAAATAGAGAAAACATTCCAATGGGATTCTGATTCCACGGTTGCAACATTTATATAGATGGCAATTCACTGCTGCCTGACTTGCAAAAAGATGAAAATCTTAACAGAATCAGCAGAAACTATCATTTCACTGTAAACAACTTACAGAACAATTTTAAGCCCTCTGTCCTAAAAGCTAAGTAGATTATTATGAAAAAAATCACCAAAGCAATTATTAATTAGTGTTCTACTTAAAGGTAAGCTACTTAAAGGAAGCACTTTGCTTCTTTCAGGTGTCAATTAAAAAAAAAAAAGGCCTAAGACAAGACTGCAGTGACCTATGAACTCCACAATTTTATACTGATTTACAGAAATAGTTAACTAGTTGTTTATAAGGTAAAATCATTTCTATAATTGACACTTTATTCAACAGCTGCTATAAAGAATCTAGACTTGATCTGCTTATTCAATTAATGACTTGTATCTGTGATAGGTAATCTTTCCAAAACAAACTACTTCAGAAATGTTCTGTCCTGTCACTGTACAAAACTACTACTCCAAGAGATTTTATAAATGCAGTATTTTCTTTTCCTTTTTAAAGCTACTTTCAAGATGATATTTCTCTACATATATGTCACCTCAGTGCTGTTGTGTCCAAGATGTTCAGAGATGATGGTTTCAGAATCATTAAGGTTAGAGAAGACCTCTAAGATCATCAACCAAGTCCAACCAGCACTGCCAAGTCACCACTAAACCATGTTATCTTGTAATAAGATTTCACTGACTGCTGCACAAAGAATAATGAACACAGCCTTATTAATCTGTTTCCTCTAATGGATTTTCCTATAATGGAACATTTCTCAATTAAAACAAGAACTGCACCTGTGGTTTCCACTGGTTGCTATCCCTTTTGATTTGTGTAAATGATTTTATGTTTCATCTTAGAGGCAAACATTTTCACATACAAAATGAGCTACTAAATATTTAACTCTGGAAAAAACTGCAAGCGAGTTGGGCATGCTAGGTAAACACAAGAGATGTTTCTGAGCAACAATAAAACTAAATGTGTCATTCAAACCTTTTACACGATGCTCTGCTGCAGCAGTGATGGGTCCTATACTGCCAGATCAGACATTTCATGATACAGTTCCTAAAATCAACAACTGAATGGGGTTATTTCTCAATCCAGAAGAGGAGTTACAAACAGCCCCAGTCCCAGTTTGTGTACCTGGGCTGCAACTGCTGTGTCTGTGGGAAGAGGAATTTTATTCTGTATCAGTCCCACTCGAACAATACGTGGCCTTCTCAATTGCTCCGGAGCAGCTTCAAATCCATAGCCCTGTAGGTCAAAATCTTTTTCCTGAGCTGCTGACAGTGCAGCAGTTGGCAAGTCAAGTTTTCTGGATTGAACAAAAAACAAAGACATTTCAAGATGAGATGTTCTCCTTTTCTGCTGCGAATGCAGTGCACCAAGGGGATCACAAATACTGTCTAACCCTGCAGAGACACCCAAGGCTCCAAGCCCCAACATTCATCCATCAAAGGACAAGCAGTGACCAGTTCATGTTATGATCTCACCGCTCACCTCCATGGCACCAATCTCCCACCGTTTTCCTCTATCTGTCATTTCAAGACACTAGCACCTTTTTGCAGAAATCAAGGAGCACATACACACGAATTTCCACCTGCCATCCCTGGATTATAAATACTTTCCCTCAAACGTATTTTCCTCAAGTTTAATTTCTGATTTTCCAACTCGCTCACCCCGATGGCACTATTCCCCTCAGGTCTTCCATCCCTGTCTGTCACCTCACACTGCCGTGCTCCCCACACCTGGATCACCTCCAAAATGCCCCAGCCACCTCACTGAAGCACCACAGGCCCTACTCTTCCTTCTCCCCCTCAGCCCAGCCCCGTGTCCTGCACCCCCGCCCTCACACTGACTCCTTCCCCTCACTCCCGGGCTGGGCATCCCCGCGGAGCACGGGGAGGGAGGGGAGCGACGGAAACCCGCGGAGCGGGGTGCGAGCCCGTCCTGCTGTCGCACCTGGCCTCGCCCCCATAGAGGATCCGCTTCACCTCGGCGAGTTCCCCGGGCGGGATGTGCCGCTCCAGGCAGCACTCCGGCGACTCCAGTCCTCCCGCCATGGCGAACGCAGGGCGCGCGCACCCCTCAGGCGCTCCCTGGCCCCCTGGACTTCGCCCCGGGCGGCCCCGTGGCCACGCCTGCTCCCCTCACGGGTTTTGGCGGGACGGCCAGGTGCGCGCGGCGCCCTGAGGGGCTGCGGTGCGCCATTGCCGAGCTCCCGGCGCTCCTGCAGCGAGTGCGGCCAGAGCGGGGAGGGAGCGCCCGGGATTCGTAAATGCTTGTGGGCGAAAGGAACGACCAAAATCGTGTAGTCCACAAAAAGTCACTTGGCGTGGAAATCCCTTATGTTGGTCCCTGACCCACTATATTTGCACAGAGTAGAAAGAGAGAAAAGGGGGAAAGAGAGAGAAAAAGGGGGAAAGAGAAAGAAAAGAGGAGGAGAGAAGAAGAGAGAAAGGAAAGAAAGAAAAAGAAGGAAGGTAAGGAGAGGAAAGGAAAGGAAAAGGGGGAAGGAAAAAGATAGATCACCAGCCCTAGTTGCAGCATCGGTCCAGCCGCTGGGATGTCCAGGGTCCTGGGGATGTGGAGATTCCTGGCTATTTACAACTTCTGGACCAACTCCTGTGCTTTAGACATAATTCATCTAAAAGCTTCAGGAGCTTTTTCTAATGATACCGTTCCAACAAAAAGGCTTGGAAATAGGTTATAAAATGAGCAGTAGTTCTCATGGATGTAGTTCTCATGTGTGTTTATTTAAGTTGCAGTAAAACTCTGAACATTAGCCTGTAATAAATAACTTCGGCTTTAACATGGATTGGAGACCCATAATAATTGGAAATCCATCCTGAAAACAGAGTTAATGACAGACAAAGGATTGAACCAATTAAGACCTTGATCTAGGACAAAATAAAAGTGCATCAGCTAAAGGACATTTCCCTCTGCAGGTACCAGGCAGACACCCTGTTTAAACCAGTTATTCCCAATGAACCACTGGCTATGACTTCTGCTTCAAAACACATGGAAATTCACAACATAGCAACTGGTTTTCTCATTCAAGTGGAGCACGAAGTCCAGGGATTGCTACACATGTCTAAATATATCCAACCGAGTTAAGGTACTGCTTTATGTATCTGCTGGGGGATGCAACAATTTTCAGCACTTAGCGTTTGCAGTTGTTAGGCATTTTCAGTTAAATATTAAGCCTTTTAGACAAACTAAAAAAGGAATGTCATGGAGAGAGTGTCTAATATTTAACTTCAAGCAGAAAGTGTCCAGGGGTAGTCTGGTTTCATCAAGGCATTTAGAGATATATGATTCTTTCTCTCTAATTCACCCTTTTTAACCCAAAAAGTTGGCTCTGCCTGCCAAATGCACCAGGGTAGATATGCTGCTCTGGGGCTTTTTTGAGGTAAAGGGATCTCTGGAATAACTTCTAAAGGGCAGTTTAGGGCTCCCTTAGACAGAAAATCCCCCTATAATCTTTGGGGGAATTTTTGAGATAAGCTGAAAGTACAGATGATAGTATGCTATAGAGCAAAAAATGCTGAATAATAAGGAGTAAAAATACCCCACCATTAAAAAGGCCGGAACTCTTTTTAAGTCTGAATAGCTACTACTTTGAGTAAGTATTTGGCCTGTACTCAACTGTGTTGCATCTCCCTGCTCATAATCAAGGGCCTAAAATCTTGGTTTTGGGAATTATTTTTCTTTCCCAAACATATTTCTGAAGGGCAATAATAAGCACTGATACATACATCTGATTTTTCATCTGATGATCCTAATTTGCTTTAATGGCCAATTTTAAAGGTACCTGTCAGTAACATTTTGTTCCGTTCACGGCTGGCAGATCTTTATACATTTCAAGGAGGGAGATCAATGCAAAAATCAGCTGACAATATGGGAGGGGGAGGGTGAGAAGGCCAAGTAAGTTCATTTCCATATTGGCATACCCAGGATGT
Source organism: Entomyzon cyanotis (assembly GCA_024500445.1). Lineage (NCBI taxonomy): Eukaryota > Metazoa > Chordata > Aves > Passeriformes > Meliphagidae > Entomyzon > Entomyzon cyanotis. Next base: position 8,961,339 of record JAKEPQ010000852.1, read on the forward strand.
CAACAGATAAAGCATTTCTGGAGGATTCGTATAAACAAACAGAAGGGCCTGGGTTTCTCTGGGAACTGTTCAAGTTCTTTTCTGCCTGGACTGCAAATTAAAGGGAAAAACAGCAGGTCTATTTTGTATCCAGCTCCTGAAGAAGGTCACATAACTGAACTTTTCTCTTCAAGTTCTATTCTTAGTGTGAACTTTCACTGACTTCTCTATTGGTGCCTTGTTTATTTGTAATTTAGTAAATTGTACTACATGTAGGAAATGGACTTCATGGCAATAAAACTGAAGCCCCTGAAAAGAATACTTAGGAACAGTGGAGACCTGAAAAAACAGAACATTTCCTGTGTGCCATATCAACCCATCCTGCAACAACGCAGTGAGGTCCAGACTGCATGAATAGGAAATGACAAGCCTAGAATTACTAATAATGATGAAAGGAGATCAGGCTATTCCATAGGGACTGTGTGTATATAAAGGTATAACTCCAGCCAACACAATAAACCTTCAAAGCACGAAATGTTAATGTTGAGCAGGAAAGTAACCTAATAAAGGAAGATGCCTTCCATATCCCAGACAAAGCATATTAGAGGGCTTGGATTTAAGTCTGAATGTTCCACCTCAGTCATTGCAATTATCTGTTAAGTAGGATGCCTGAATCCAGATCCCAGTTCTGATTCTGACTTCTTCAAACCTCTGTATTTAAACTTCTTCCCAGTTCTGCATTACCTGGACCAAGTAATTGTTTTGGGAAACAGCTGAACCTTTTGGTACGAACCCAAACTGTAATAACTGATTTAGAGGAAAGTAAGTATTTTATTGGACAAAAGCTCTTCAAGACAAGGGGAAATTCCTACAAAATGGTTCTGAAGTGCACATGCTTTTCATCTCTGTTGCCCTCACCTTTATGGGTGGTCCATAAAGTCGGGTGTAGAAGTCAGGACCACACAGTGCAGTCTGTACAGAAACAGTTCTTTTGTGCTTCTGTGCTGAAACTCTGCATTGCACAGATCCCATCACAGAGCTAAAACTGGGCTTTGGTAGTACTTGTCCACAGCTCTGTGCTGCAAGACTCTTCCCAAGGGTTCCTGTAAAACCCAACAATAGCACCCTGGCATTAGTCAGAAGCACCCTGGAGAATGAATTTAAGAGCCAAATATCTGGAGTTCAGGCTAAAATTGGAAAAGACCCAAGAAAAGATTTAAACAAACTAACAAAGTTTTTCTACTGTGGCCCAAGATAGGAGGAAAGGCTGAACAGCATCACTAATCAGTGCTTGTAGGCAGGATTAGAGGCAGCATTTCTGTCTGTCCTTCCTAAGTTAGTAGCATGTATATATACTCCCTCTGAAACACCCAGCTTCTTACAAACGCCACTGCTATCATCATGTGGATCATGTTTCTGACACTGTCTTCTCTTGTTAGTCCTTGAAATGGGTCACACAGAGTTCCCCAGAGCAGCTAAATAAATTAATATCTCATGTCCCTAATCCAATAGCTGCCTCAGATACCCCCAGTGTCATACTGCTGGTCATTAGCACCTATGGAGAGATTTGGGTGCACACAGATGCATCCTGCAAGGGCACATGATGTTGGTGCTCTGTCTAAGCTTGCTTTTTAGATGCTGTAAAATTATTTTCTACAATGTCCTTTTCCAGTGGCCACAAAAATAACACCACTGAGTTGTACTGCAGTCAGGTCGCTACATTGCTTCACCTCAAATACAAATTCCCTTGCTTCATGTGGAAATATAAAACAATTATCTTGAAACACACCTGATTCAAAACTTTTCAAGTGTAAGAGACAGGCAGTGAAGGGGAATTAGCATAATGGAAGTGTAGGAGAGGAGAAGGTCTAAAATATATGGGGAAGATAAAACACTAGCTTCAGGCTCCTTAATACACAGCTAAAAGAAAGGAGTTGATAACCTTCCTGTCTGTCCTACTTTGGTTTAAGAGTGCTGTGATGCAGGAAAACCAAGATTCTCTGTTTTAAAGTCTCTCCTTTGTACCATGACCTCTTGCTAATAATACTTAACTTAGGTGGGGGTTTTGAGGCTTGGGGTTTTTTGGAGGTTTTTTGTCTTTACAGACAAAGCTCTCTTCCTAATTCTACTTAAATCCTTACAAGTACTGCTATTCGTTTTAGAAATGGATCTTACGTAAACTTAAGCCAAAATGAGGTTGAGGAGTTTGATATGGATGGAAAAATTCTGGGCTGCATTTACATTCCTTGTTTTACCTGTGAACTCTGCAAAAGCCACAGGTGCAATCACCTATAGAGCAGGAGAACCAAATGGTAAACCTCATCTAGTTGGCTTTGTGTCATCTGCTTTTGGCTTCCTGCTGTTCTGAAGGCTGGGTGAGGGGAAGTGTCTGAAAACTGAGGAAGTTTATTGTTGACAATACATTTTGTGTGCTCGCAGGCATGCCTGGGACCAAAGCAGTCCCCAGGCAGCCCCAAATCTGGGCAGTGAAATCTAAGTTTTCAGCCACTCTCCCCTCCCTCCTACAGGAAAATCCCAGTTCACAGTGTTCAAAGAGTTAATTTATCTTTGGAAGATCCCTTCTGTTGTTAGTGCTGTTGTCTTTCTAGCTAGAAACACTTTCCTTGATTGCTATGACTAAATCACACCTGAAAATGTATCCTTAAGGCAGAAGAGATTCATAGATTGGCCACTTTCACCAATTAGAAACTTCATCTTTCCCTGGAATATGGCTATCTCCCTGGTGCACAGGAAGTGCATTAAAGAAGTAATAAACACTCATAAAACACATTTAGTGATCTAACATTTAAGAGCAGAGTTCTTATTCATTACTGTAACTTTCTGCTAAATTACCACCAAGATTGCTCATGGGCTCAAAAGGTCAGTGTTATTTTTGCTGTTGAAATCATGGAGTCTGGGAAACAACTGTGTGTAAATTACTGATAAACTGGAACAAAGACAGAAGAGAAAAACACTGAACATATAAGAATGCAAGTAAACCAGCAGGAAAGGAGGGGAGGGGAAGAATCTCATGGACAGTTTATTAAAAGAACAAAAGAATAAAATCTGGCACATTTGTTTTCCACGGGTTCAGGAAGCCCGGTCTTTAAGCACCTGCTATAAATAGCGTTCTAATCCTTCATCAAAACGGGTAGTAGTCTATACCAAAATGAATGAATTTTAGGTATAATCTGGGAAGAGGAAGATGTCCCTCCCCTCATAGTAGGAAAAAGATCTTTTGTTTCAATCCTTGCAGAAATTAAGTATTTCAAAGTGTAAGAGCCAGAGAGATGAGGAAGAGTCTGGAACATGACATTTCTATACTGCCGGATTCCTGGCAAGAATATTGTTAGAGAATGGAATTAGCAAACATCTAATTTGGAATTGAATACTCTGTTTTTGAGAAAGATGGACTTGAGTTTATCACAGGACTAACTTCAAAATACTCAAGGAATTCCCCTCTGAGTGGAAGCTCTACATGAATTGTATGAACTTTGGAAAAGCGTTTGATAGGGATATCATATAGAAACTAATAGAAGCTTGCTTAAAATTCTGAAAAGGACAGTTTTCAGTCATTTAACCCTGTATAAAGGATCTGATTGTAAGGTAATCCCAAACAGCTACCTCAGAGCCATCCAAGTTAAAACCAAATGCAGAATACAGGAGCCTGACATTGCCCTTAAGTGAAAAAAAGTCACTGAAAAATTATTTTATACAAAAAAACTGCAAATTGTTCCAGGTGAGCTTATTAGATGGTCCCAAGGCCCATTATTTTCTAGGTGAGAGCTTTGGTTAATGGCTCGGCCAGTGGTAAAGTGGAATTAAATGATTAAATGCACCACCCTGGCTCTCAGTTGTATGGGTTAGTGTTTGATGGTATTCAAAGCAACTCAACAAGGACCTTGAAGAGGTTTGTTTCCGTCGCTTGCTCACTGAACTGGACACCTAATGGGTAACTTTTAGGATAGGTACTGCATATTCTTCAGGCAGGTCAAAACCTGCATACAGCAGTGAATAAAGTGTTACATTAATCTTTAGTTTTACACTTGACAGCACAAAAGGAGCAGCAATATCCACTAACAGTCAACACCTTGCTTTCCTGGGAAGGCATTCAAGCTGAGATTGAGGAAATTACAATAAGGCTCTCTTTCACAGAGGATGAGACCCTTCCCATCACTAGAGTTATTAGGGAAAATTTGCTAGATCACTCATACGGGCATTGTGTAAAAGGACCTCCAGTGCAGATTGAACAGGCTGGCCCAAAGAAAGGATACTCTCCATATTAAAATACTTCCTCATTAGTCTCTCACCAAAGCCATTCAACTCACAACTCCCACTGACCAGAAGGAACTTGAATTGCAGAGTGATTTTAGTGGCAGAAAAGGGAAGAAAAAGGAGAGCCTCTGTGGGATCCATCTGCTGCAACATGATATGGGAGCACAGTTTGTGCTAAGAAGTGGGAAAGGGGCTTCAGCCCTTCATCTGAATTTACCCAGTCAGTTGATCCATACCCCTGACACTCAGGAATAGTCTCTGAGAATTTCAGGCACTCAGGTGTTTTATACACAGGGACTTACTGTGACACCTAGCCTGGAAACTTCTGCTTGAGAATAACCTGATCTGCTGTAGAAGTTATTTCTGAGTAACATATTCCACAGTGAGAATATCCTTACAGGGTGCTACCCAGAAGAAGTATCTCACTTGAACTGCAGACTCCACTGCAACCCAAATGAGTTCAGTGTAAACGAGCCCTTTTTTCAGAGAAGTGGGAAGACAACAAAGCTTGCCATCCTTTAAGGACAGCTCGTGGAAGGGGTACTGTGAGGCCTCAACAGCACATTTGTGTAGTAAAGGCCAATATCTCTGGCTCACAGCAACATGTGAAATTGGGCAGGCGGCTGCAGCTGCACTTGGCAAACAAACAGTAGTAACCTAAGCTCGACACTCTAAATGATGGTTATTGAACTAGTGTCTTCATGAACAGCCTAGATGCTGGCAAAAGGGCATGAGGAAGACAAAACAGAAGTTTAATTAACTTAACAGGAAAGGAAAAATCTCCCAAATAAAAGGAAAAGAGCCATTTCTGAGCCAAGTGTTTAAATGGTTCTCAGACCTTCCCAGGCCAGAGAGTGTCTGTGTGTAATGCTGACTTCCTTCCAGTTCTGTCTGTGCCAGAAATAACTTGTCAATGGAGTATATCTTATTAGTGTACCTTTTATCAAAGCCATTCCTGCACAGGAAAGTGCTAATTGCTGCTGACGTGCTGCTGGCCAATCAGGAAGAAGAAAGGTGTGTTTATGAAGAATGTAACACATTCTACTGTCCTTCCTGAGCCCCGATGAATGTCTGCAGACTTGTAATGGCACAAACTGAAAACTTCCAAATTGAGAGGGAGCACCTGTGCACCAAGGCAAGAGGGGATCTACAAGGATCAATCTGGCTCTTCCAAATCTGGGTATTTTCAGCATCTTTTAAAAGCTCATTAGCAGTTTACATCGCTGATACTGTCTTTGGTGTCATGTTATTCCCAAGCCACAGCAGAGGGAACCCTGAGCGATGACTCTGGGTGATCACATTACAGAGGTCACACAACACACTGAAATGTGGCCAGTCAGGCTGTACACACAGAACAGACTCAGTGTTGCCTCAAGACACAACACGTAACTCTTGACTTGAGTGACGCGCAAGTCGCTGGAATTTACACCAGTTGGACAGAGATGAGAAGACAGGGTGGATTAGAAATACAATGTCAATAGAAAGAAGGAAGGGAAGAGATTGTAGATGACCTACTGGTGGACATAATTTCCCTGCTGAGCAATAGTTACCATACCAATAATTTCTGAGCAAATTTCCAACAATAACTCTAGGAAGGGTCTTTGTTTGGCTTTGGGGATTTTTCTGTTTACCAGTTAGACTCCATATGAGACCTTTAGTCCAACCTCACAGTGCAGAGTTCTGTGGGTCCAGAGGAGATGACAGTACTAAATTTATAGCCCAAATATCATTAAGGATGGAATGTAGTCCTTTCCAGGAAAGAGTGAGACACTCTTCCCATAGCCAAAGAGAAGGGCTTTTTTCTCTTTCCTTCTGTACACAGGCACCCTTCTGCCCCTCCACTGCGCTGCATGCATATAGCCATTTCCTGAAACATTTCAAATTTGTTTTCCTTAGGTTATTTGTGTCTACAGCCACCAGATGGTCTGTGTCAAAGCTGATATGTTCAACATATTATTCCATTATCCTATTAGGTTGAACATGTCCTTCCTCCCATGAGAGCTGTTAAGATATCACCCTTACAGAAAAGAGGCAGCTTCAGTCTTGCTGTCACCTCCTTTCTCCTTCTGAGTAACATGCTATCGTCAATGATCCTATAGCACATAGCTAATATTTTAGTCTATCTTGATATTCTGTATTCATGCTTTCAAGAAATAATGTCTGGCCATTTAATATCCAGCTTCCTCACTGAACAAGCTGCACATCTGTATCAGGTGTGATTTAAAAAAAAAAAGCTCTGAAGGCTTGAAAAAGACAGTGTTGATGCTTTCTTCTTTTCACATAACAATTTCCTATATTTTTTATGGGACTCTATAATTTTAAATGATTCTCCATTAAGATACCAGCCATATTTCCAAAATTGCTCTCTTGATCTTAAAAAGGCTTGGAAAACATCTGCAATTCAGGTCAATGACATTTAAACTGAGGAAATGATCACCTTTGGTTTTCCTCTGTGGGCTCCTCATGCCCATGGGAATGGGAGAGCAGAAATTCCTGGCTGATTTCCATGACCCCAAGGACTGAACATTCTTTGCTTGAGGAGCCTTCCCAACCCCTGCAGCATCAACAACTTATGTCAATGTCAACAAAGCTTATGTCAACAAAGATTATTCAAATGATGCTGTTTCAAGTTGGTAGGGGTAGAAGGCGATGGGAGAAAGAGAGAGAGAGGCAGGGAAAGCCCCACTGATGGGGATGGAGGCAGCCAGCACAGAAAGGAATGAGCCTACATCAAAGATACACAGGTTCTCTTATGGGAATACTTAATCATTAGCAACAACATGAGCACTAGCTCTTGCTTTTCTGCAAGATGTAAGTCTGGGTGAGAAATACTCTGAACAAAGCATCCTTCTTTTTACATACCAAAAATCAATGTTTTTGGAAAAAATGCATCCCCCCTTCATCTGCGTGCCTGGAGATTTTTCCTATCTGCTTACTCACCCTTTATATCCCCTGTTCCACAATGGGAAGCAGTCAAAATCGTGTCACTCACAAACATGTTGACGCTCAGTTTAGTTCCTCCTGGTCCCACCATTATGACAGTCACCAGCATCAGCTCAGATCCAGGAACTGAATGAAATTAGATACTTTTTAAAAGCTTCCATCAAGCCAGACTCTGCCCTGGGAAGCCCCTCTAGCACAGCCTCCTCCTGTGTTAATCAGAAAGAGCAGTGAAGAGCACATACCTGCTTACCTACACATCCACACTGCTCACCCTGACTCCACAGAGCATTAGCAGGCACTTCAAGCAGAGGTGAAGATGTGTGAGTAGGGTCCACACAGTTCCTTCAGGAGGCACCAAAATTCATAATTGTCTCAGGAAGCAACAGTGTTCACCTCCATTACTGCTGCATCCCCTCCAGCTATAGAGTTTTTATGATCTTGTAACACACGGGTTGTATGTTCTCCCCAGAGATGTGGGCAGTGGCAGGTAAAGATTAACAGACATGCACCTAAAACAGAGAAAGGTAATTAATTAACTGATATTAGGGCAAATTGGTAGAAGCTATTATGAACAGTTCCTACCGAGAGTGAGTGATAGGTCTTCATTTGGGTGATGGCAGAGGAGTTCTGAGAGATGTTTTGGCTGAGGAGCCATCCCTGTGAGCAGCAGTTTCCAATGTTACTGTGGGATGGGACAGTTGGAGGCTGCCACAGAGTCTCTTACATGTGCTGTGACTCTGACCATATCTAGTATCTCTTCTAATCCACAGGGGTATCATTTCTCATGCCCTTTCTTGCTGGATTGCTTTTGTCACCATAAATCCAGATGTTCAGGCTTTGGGAGGGAAAAAGCAATTACACTGAAGGGCTGCTCAGCATTGCAAAACAACATCCAGTTAGGCTATGGTCGTGAGGAATGGCAAAACTTCACTCAGACCTTGCATTCAATGTACAAAAAAATGATACACTGACTATCACATCTGCTGGTCTGTGCTTCTCTGGTCACCTTATGTGCTTAATTACATGTTATCTATTGCAGAGCTTCCTTCTAGCATAGTGTAACTTTCCACTGTAAGCAAGATCTCTTCAGAAACCAAACCTCTACCTGACTACCTGGGAAGCTTTATGTACACAAAGCTGTAGCTTTCAGAGCAGAAGTTCTCCCCAAGGCTATAAGCAAACTCTCAGTGGAAAGATTCCTCACTTCCTACAGGTATACAAAATACCTTGCTCTAATCATGTTGAATCACAACATCTTGAATTACCAGTCCTAGAGGATGGCTTACTTAAAAAGCAGTGATTAGCAGAATAATAGTTTATAAAGGTGAGAGAAGATGCAGCATACAAATACCTTCGGTCTGACCACATTTCCAAAATGTGCCCAGCCCCTGGAGCCACAAATTACTGGACAGAGGCTGGGAGCAGCAATAAGAGCTGCCTGCAAATGATATTCCTAAGATTGTGCAATTTAACCCAGCTATTATGAAGAAGGATGGATGCAGCATCCATTTGTATTGCTGCCTGCTCCACACAATGGCTGAAATTGGGCAGGAAGGGGGGGAAGACATAATACAGTTTGTAAATAACTAATATGCCTGTGGCCTTTCTTCACCTTTCCATCTCCTTATGCATTAGACAAAATATTGATATCCCACGCAATAACCCTTCCCAGTTCAGACCTCAGCATCTGTCTCTTTCTTCCTGCTTCTGATTTGCCAGTGATTCAGCTTCCCTCATCTACATATACTTGGCCTATAAGTATGTTCTCACTTTCATAAACTCAAACAAAACTTCTAAAATTACTACCATTTTGTCTCTTAGCCGCCTGGTTAAAATTCACAGGTTCCATATGGTCTAGATGAGCTAAGATACACAATCAAATTGGTGCTTGTTTCTGCTATTTCTTTGTCTTATTTCTAGATTTTTTTTATTAATGCTAGATTTTATTTTAGTTTGTTTAATGTGTACAGCTGCTAACAAAGCAAGGGCCAAACTTAACAATAACAACAAAAAGTGTATTTAAGATAATTTCCCTTCTTAAATGTAGAAAACCATCTAATACCCAGTCTCTCAGGATGACTTACCTTACTTAACAATGAGCCCTTTGGGTTTATTGAACCTCCATGGTTTGTGCATGCAGGGACATGTTTGCAGTTTAACTGAGGTGAAGAAAAATAGCACCTTTATAAGTTGCCAGACCAGTGAACAATCACAGCCAGAAAACCTTGTTGCTCCTGACCACAGCTGCTCATCCTTCAGGGGCACCTGAACTAACTGAAATACCATAACAAAGGATCGATTATGTTACAGCTGAGAAACTCAGGAATGTCTTCCTGAGCACAATTCCAGAATGTGGTTTGCAAAGAGAGAGTGCTGAGGGGGGGGAAAAAGCCCACAAAGCAAGCAAAGGGGAAAACCCTTCAAAAGAAAAAAGAGGCCTCATAAACATGAAGTGAGAAGCCACACAAGTCCAAGGCAAAGGGAAGAACTGCCCGCCTGCACTTGGCAAGGCACTGTCCAGTCCAACTAGCCAGAATATTTTCTGTCTACACCCAAACAAATAAGGACCTGGGTTAATAAGCTTAATAATCCAAATATTCAGAGTCATTTAGAGGCACTTTTGCTCTCAAGTTGCTTAATTGCTTTTAAAAATCCTTTGTGGTTGTCCCATTCCCTCTTGACTTCTTAACACATCCTGAAGGGTCTTAGTCTTGATGCTGAGTCAAGTCATGTCTCCTGGTCTGAGTCTCCATCATTCTCTCCTTTAAGAGTGGAGAAACCTGCCTGAAGGAAACCACCAGAGAAATCCACATAACAGGCTGCTTTACAGACCTGAGATTTCTACCCAAAACTGAACAGGATTTTATTTCCTCTTACCTCTCATAGGATCACACATCACATGGGATGTGATGTGTCACATCACAGGTGCCACTCCTCAGGAAGGCCACTTGCATGAGTGTCCCCCAGTCCATCCTCAGTTGAATACAAAACTGACACATCCATCCCTTCTCATTAGGATGTTATGCTTGGTCCAAACCTGAATTCACAGTCACATGCAGGCTGTGAGTCACACTAGGCCTTGCATATAAACAGCAATAAATGTATTTGATGGGTCCTTTACAGAGCCATCTGTAGACTAAACAGCTTCCAGTGTCACCTTCAGATTGGCAAAACATTTAATCTGAGCAGGGACTAGATTAGCCGGGAACCTGAAAGCCCACAGACAGCAGAGGGAGCACTCACTGCTCCTGTCCTCAGCTCGAGCAACTGTCAGAGTTCAAGAACCAAAACCAAAAATGACCCTCTGTAGCGACCTGGAAAAATGGGAGGTACCACTGTACACAGGGCTGCACTTGCAGTTCAAATACTGCTGAATTATTAGTATTAGACCAAATTAATGCCCAAATGTGGTGCTTAAGAAGGGCTGTGTTTTGGAGGATGTTTCCCCTGCTGCACTGCAACAAGCACAAGTGCTCACAGCACACATTTAGTCCAGATTCTGGTTTGTATCTAGAGTATCACTGGAGATGTGGAGATGGAAGTGAGGTCTGGACTGGACTGCTGGAGTCACCAGTTTTGCTCCCACCTTTTCTGCAATGCTGCTGGAAATTCCCGTGCAGGCTCCATCCCACCACATCCCAGTCTCCGACTGTTGAACATGGAGGCAACACTGAGCTCCCCCATGAAGTGTGGAGACCTCTCATGACAGTCACTAGAGGTAAGACAGACATTTTGTGAGCTGAATCCCATCAATTTAGTGGCTGAAACATTCCTTTAAGCAGCTAAAAAAAGAAACAGTCAAGGGTGAAATGTCAGGTTTACACTATTGAAATGCAGGGCAGATGCTTCCTAGTGTGTTTACTGGCACATTACCGGTGGATTGTTGTCTGCAGTTCTGTCAACCCAGCGTTTCTAGATCTGTCAGAAAAACCCAAATCCCTGGGCTCCAGTAGTCACCTTTTCCCCATCATGTGCTTCCCAAGGTATAGGAACAGCAATTGCCTGTACTCTGCAAATCAAAATTACTCAGATGAAACACATCTTTAGACAATCCTTTCTGCTCCCAGCAGCAAGCAAAAGGAAATGCTGTAAATAAGTGGAAAGGCTCAATGCTGCCACTGTTTCCTGACTCCCAGCACCAAATGAGAGCACAAGGGTCTGTGATTAAGGAGAATATTCCTGATGAGCAACTATCTGCAGGCTCTTGGAAATTTCTTATCAAAATGGCTCTGCTTGCCTGCACACCCACCTCTGCCTCTGACCTGTTTTCTCCCAGTGATGCTATTCTTTGCTCCCTCTTTCCCTCTTGCTGCTGTTTGGCCCAAAGAAATATCAGGGAATCAGCTAGTATATCCTTGGATGCCAGTGTAGAGAGGTATGGCCAGCCTCAGGGCTCTGCCTGACACCACAGCATGCAGCTTTTCAGGAAGCAGGAGAACATGCGGCAGAGGAGAAGAAACAAAAAGCAAAAAATGGAAAAAGTACAGAACAGATTCACCAGATGAGATTAAAAAAACACCCCAAAAAAGTGAGAAGGAGAGGAAGAGTGCAGCCACTTTCAAAACACAGCACAGTTAGAAGCTGGAGAGCATAAACAGACACAACACTTGAATTTATTGGAATAAAACAGTTTTCTATTCTTCCCATGACCTCTGCCAGCAGTGCTGTCCTGTTGCCCCCCACCCACCCACCCATGCAAAGTCAGCTTCAATTGCCTTACCTCAGGAACATTCATTACAGGAAGATACCCTGTGTGTATCAAATTAGTGCCTTAAGAAAGCCCATTCAGGAAACATTTACGTGCTCCTTGTTCAGTTAGCAGGAAGGGATGGGGATGCCAGCTGAGAAGGAGGTTTTATGCAAACACAGGACTGATGGACTGAAAGGGACTGAATATTGGTGCAGCCTCACAATTGCTTTTGTGCACAGAACCCATTATATTTTAGAGTTGAAAAAATTCTAATCTTAGATGGAAGGGGCTGGGATGAACAACTAGGCCTGGAGATACCCACAGGGGACATACCCTTTTAATCTACGTGTGAGACCAAGGCTAATAAGCCTTAGATGCTTTTGGAAGGTGTTTTAACCTCAGAATGAGGTTGAATTCAATGAACTTATGACATTGAAACAAGCCGCCAAGTCACTTGGAGCAACAACAAAGACAATACCAGTCCAAAATGTTCCCCCTCTAGCTGGGGTTGGGAAAAGGTGAGATTTCCATGTGCAATACACATTGGTCTTAGATGCTGCAAAATCTACCAGTCAGCTATTGAAACAGCCCCTGAGACTCTGGTACAAATTTTCATCACATTTTCTAAAGTGCTGAACACAGACGTCGGAGGACATAGCCACAGACTAATACCTCTTTTAGGGACATGTTGTCTCACAGAAATGCCCCATTCTCCTGCTTGTATTGCCCCAGGGAAAGGGGATGTAACATGCTGCCAACAGCTGTGAGCAAACAAGATTGTCCACACAGCAGCTGTAAGGCAATGGGACTGAGGAGAGATAAATTTCTGTCTCTGACAATAGCTAATGGGCTCCAAGCAGACTGGCAGCTGCAAAGCACCCAGTTGCCTACTCTGGTTCTGCTGACCAGGCACCTCTGGGACTGTACTTTGAGCTGGTGAAGAAAAGAGGCAGAACAAGTCTGCTTCCATCTATTTTTATCCATCTGCTCCTCTCCACAGCTGGCAAGGCCTGGAGCTCAGTTTAGATCCTCCCAACAAAAGCCTCTTTATGAGACATGGAATCCCCCAGCACTATCAACACCATTTGGATTGGATTGCCCAGGCACAGGCTATTTTGGGCACCACAGGTGGCTTCTCCATCTCAGTGAGCACAGAGAAGAAGCCAGCAGATGCCTCACCACAATACTGCTCAGCCATCTACCAGGGACAAACTGATCAGTGTGAAGGCTCTGATAAACCCATTGGATCTGGGGGGTGGGACACAAAGGGAAAAGTTCAGGGAATAGGATGCACAGGTGAGACAGAACAGAATTTCCATCACACTTTGAGACTGAGAACTGCTTTTGAGACAGGAAAACAGAGCAGAGCTGACCAGAGTCTCTGCACTGAGCAAAGCACTAACTCACCCCATATGTAGACCCAAGATCTTCATTCCACAGACCCCATACCATAGAGAGCAACTCCTGCTCTGTCTGGGCAAAGCAGAAACCTCCTTTTTTCTCCTTTCCTCCCTGCTGAGCCAGTAAACCCTTCCCTTGTGCTGAGGTTCAACATCTGCTTGCTCCTGTTGGAGAGAGCTCCAGGCTCTGGGTTTCCCCCTGACACAAAAGCAGCAGAAAGCTCTCCCAGCTTCTCCTTTCTCTGTTATCTTGTTGCATGGATGCTGTTTCCTGTGTTTATTTTTCTTCTCTGCTCAGCTGGCCTGGAGGGTCTCACCTGCTGGAAAACTGCCATTACTTCTCTATCTGCAACACTAGCCAAGGGTTAGCAAAAAAGAGTTTTAGGTCACTTCTAGTTTCCTTAGGATGCCTGACCACCAGCAGAGGCCAAAGGCCACAGATGCTGAGGGAGAGCAGGTTCCTGTGTGTCCTTACCTGGAAGCTGACATCAACAGATGTATCTCTTTAGGAAGAACAGGGACATGTTTCACAGCACTGGGATTCATCTGGCGTGGAGAGAAAACAGCCACCTGGAAAAGACTGAATTCATGGCCCTGTCCTCAAGGACCTCCCTTTGGAGAGCGTGAACGTGTCTGTGCAGCAGACAGAGCACAGCTCTTCCAAGACCTGACTGACACACAGGCTTCAGCATTCAGTGTCAGCCACATGTCACTGACATCCCAACCCCAGGACACAGCCTCATGCTTTTGACAGGAAGAAGGCATTAAATTCTCCCTGGAAGGATCGTATGTCCCACACAGTGTTTCCAAATCAAACGCTGTTGGAAAGATCCTCCTGCAAGGGAATCAGAGACTGCTGTTAGCATAGAGAGCACATCCCTTCCTCCAGTCACACAGAGAAAAATCTACAGGAACATGGTTGCTACAGTCCTTCTGTGCAAATATAGAATTTAGGATGGGAGAGAAATTGCTTGGGAAGCAAGTGCTCAGAGAAAGCGATCCATAAATATCATTAAAAGGCTTGATTCCCATTCATTGGCTCAATCTATAAGAAACAGGGGATCGTGGGTTTAATTTTGTTGCAGATGAATGCTATCTGGGTTAGTTCTGTGGACTGGAAGGCCTCAGTGCAAGTGAGGCATATTATTGTGTATTTCTTCTGGAAGGAAATCAAAATGCTGTTTCTCATGACTTCAGAAAGGATGCAGCTGTAGAACAAGCAGCTGAGTCTCAGCTTTACTTGTGGCATTGAGTTACCAATGGTGGGAGAAAAGACTATTTCTGTTTTTCCAATGCAACCTTTAGCATTTTGATCCTTCTGGAATTAGAGGAGGATCTTGAGGAGGGTCTGAGAGTTTTTTTGTCTCCACCCTATTCTGTTAGTGCTTTTGGCATGGATATAAAGAAAGGCAGGAAACACTTGGAATACTGGACTGCTCCCAAATGGCAGGCATCTCAGAAACGAGGCGGCCAGTTGTCCTTTAAGGTGCTGGGTGCTCATGTAGCCCAGCACCTCTGTGCTAGTGCTGGGTGCTCTCCTCTTGAGACTCTGCCTTTGAATCAGCCACAATCCTTGTGAATTAACTGCATCTATCCCCCAGCAGCCTCTCTGGGGCTGGGAATGCAAACATTAGCCCTCTTCTCCCCAATGTCTTTTGGATCTGCAGAATAACTACACAGTTGGATGTGTTACTGGCACAGAACAGCTTCAAGTCAGCAGCACGATCTTCAGTTGCCTTCAAAGGAGCTTTGTGTATCACAGAACTGGATCAGGAAACCTGTGATTGCTCACAATCACATTAACAGAGAAGACAGGATGTCAGGGAGTCACTCAGCAGCAGGCAAGTCTCAGAGCTACCATTCCTGTCACCTGTGAAACTGAGAAGACAGGATGTCAGGGAGTCACTCAGCAGCAGGCAAGTCTCAGAGCTACCATTCCTGTCACCTGTGAAACCAGTCACATTCTCTGGATGATGGAATAGTTTAATATCACAGGATCCAGTATGTGTGGCAGGGCTGCTCAAGATATTAACACAGGAAGCAATATTGTTCAATGTCAACTTCACTACCTGGCAGGTTATACAGTAATGTGGAAGGATGGGAGCCTGCTTGGGCCCAAGACACACCCCTGCAAAGAGCATTTCTCCTTGGCAGGACTCTTCTTTCCATGGCCCTGTGGTAAAAGGTTGTATCAGCATGGATTCATAAGGACCTTGACCCAGCCAGGATCAGCATGGTCAGGGGTGCTGGGCCCAGCGCACCTGCCTTGCTGGAGGCTTCAGCATCTGCCACTGGTCAGCCCTTCAGCACCTCCAAAATAGGAACTTGGCAAACAAAGCAAACAGAGTGCATTGCTAAGCAGAACATTCTGCCGAGTCCCAACACCAGGACTGCATGTTATAGGGCACTTGCCAATTCCTGAGTCAACTTTATTTATTATACACAAGAAAGGTCATGACGAATCTCAAAAGATAAAATCTGTGTCTGTCAAGCCACCTTCCTTATTTTCATTGGCCCAGACCCTCACGTTCCACACCAACAATAACAGGACATGGGTTCAAGAGGCACCATGAGTGCAGCTTACCCTGAGATGGCCCAGGCTTGTTATGCATTCTTCTGATCCAGGCTGCCCAATTCTCTTTATTAGGAGGTGGTTTTTCTCCTGGATGCAGTCACCACACTGCACAAGAGCCCCGCATCCATGGGAATCCCAAACAGGCACAAGCTTTCACAGCTCAGATGATGCCAAGTACCCAAATGATACAGCTGCAAGTTCTCCAGCAACACAAAGTACCTGAGATAAGCTTAGCTCCCATTTAGCAGTAAGATCCTGGACCAATACGAGCCCAAAAGACATCCCCGTGACCTCATCAATAGCTGAGGCAGCAAGATACCCCAGGCACATAGATTTCTTCATTGTCTTTATGAGCTGTTGCCTAGGGAAGGCAGAAGATTAGAGCTGCCTCAGGTTCTGGGTAAATCCTTGGCAAAACCCGAACAACTGCAGCTCCAGTGCTGTCAGCGTCCAAGCTAGCAGGTTTAAAGACTTCCCTGGGACCTGTAGAAGTTGCAGTCACCTCTCTGGATTGCAGCAGAACACTCCCAAAAACCACAGTCCCTGCTTTGGAGTTCAGTATAACAGTCTTGGACCACACAGTATGGATCTGCACTCCACATAACCTCAGCTTTAGACAACTTACTCTGAACTTGCAGATGGAAAGTTCTTTTCCCACTCGTTGCTTTTCACTTGCTGAAAAATCACCGTGCTACTCTCAGACTCGAACTTGGCTTAGATTACTTTCTTTGATGTGTTGCAAGGACTCCAATTCTTGAAATGAAATACTGATTTTCTGAGATCTGGACAGCACTTCCCTGACACTGCAGGATCTTAGCAGTGACTACTGCAGTCCCAAAGCAGAGAAATGACTGCATCTTACAGCCAAAACTCCTCCAACAATTCCACCCACTGGGTCATTTCTGAGGAAACATCTCCAATATCCGGAAGTGCCCCCTTTCTTATCAGAACAGCATTAAAGAGGAGATTGGGAAGTCAGGAAGGAACACTTACTATTCAGTGAGACTCTAACCTCCAGTGAGTCACATCATCTAACCTGAGGTGCTTATTTGTGGGATCAGAGAGGTGGATTTCTCACAGGACCACTCTGAGCTGGCAGAAGTCTGTCTCCTTCCCATGAATGAATATACCAGGAATCTCACTCCTCATTTGGTCACTTCAGTCAAATGCAAGACTGGGGAAACCTTCCCTGTGAAAGTAAATTGTGAGGTCCACAGGGCCTCTGAAAAGGTGCTCAGAGCTTTTTAACTTCCTGAAACTTCTTGAAACACATGCAGGCACTTGTGTGTACTATGCTTAGCAGCAAAAGCTTCCTGTCTGGGGACAGAAGTGACAAGGAAGATCGTGCTGCTTTAAATACTGTGAAAAGCTCTTCAGCAAAAATCATTATTTCCCATTAGTAGTGTGGAAAACCTAGTAATCCTCCACAGCCCCATCCTACTTCATCATTCAGAAATGTCAGCAGTTCTCCAGTGCTGTAGTCAGCTCTTGTCTACAGCAAAAGTCCTGCAAAGTCTAATTGCTCTGTGTGACTGAGCCAAGGTGGGGATCTCTGAGCAGAGATTTCCCGATCAGGCCAATTGTGTTGTTAAGCTGGGAGCTCTCTCTGTTCCTCAAAGTTCTCTTTCTTAGGAACAAGCATTGTTCCTGTTGGGCTCCTGCAGATGCCCATTGTTCCCCAGCTCCTGGCCTTTGATGCTGCGGAACAAAATGCACGGTGTTTGTGAAAGGAGGGAAAATCAAAAAGCTTTTCAATTACACACTTGGTTGAACAGCCTGGGCACAGCTGGCTGCAGAGCACCAGGGTGCCAGCACCTCTCCACAAACTGGGGCCTCCAGTGAGGAGGCCTTGAGCCCAGCTGCAAAGTGACCCAACAGAGGGAATTACTGGTGGTTGATGGTTATCTGCTGAACTTTCATTCCAGAAGCTCCCCATTCCAAGTGCTTCTGGATTGTACAGACTTTCACTAATCTTCTTAGATACACATTTAGGAGCTGCCAGCTGGAAAAAGCTGGAAATTAGTCCTGCTTCAGCATTGCTCAGATTTGACTGGAGAAACATCACAGTAGCATTACCTGCCTCCATTTCCAGACTAATTTGGCTGGCAAGAGCTGGGCAGAAGTCTGAAAGGGTGATGGTCTGAGGTGCACCTCAAGGCCACATGGAAGGAGAGCCAACAGGTGGGATGGCCCAGTCACAGCTGGCAAAGCTGTTGCATGGTGCAGTTATGGACCCTCAGGTCCTGCGGGGTAACACCCCCTTCCTGCCCAGGCAGGTGAATACAGCTCTACCTCATGTTCCATATACAGCTGTGAATGATTTCTCCTACTGCCATGATGGCAGATCCTAGGATGGTGGAGATGGGAGGAGTCTTCTAGTCCATTTGCGTCTGTCACCTTTGTCTATGCTAATCTCTTCTGCAAAAGCACAGGCAGCACCAGGGAGAGAGCTCTCTAGAAGGATCAATCTATGGAGAAAGCTAATAATATAATAAGAAAATACTTGCACACAAGATCCAGCCAGCCGGATCTTCCTGGGACAAAGGCACCCACACTCTCTTTTACAAATATATTTTATTATTTTAATGCTTATTAAGAAATGTAACCAAGACAGACTCCGCAGCACCAGCGGCTCCTCACTGCCCAGCAGTCTGATGACTTCACAGATATGAAAACTTCACAGATTCAAAAAAACCTTTGGTCAATGCACTTTAAATACATTTGCATGCACAGATTCTCCCACCCCCTTCCCCCCCCCAGTGGTAACTGACAGAGGGAAAACAACACCTATATCATAAAACATTTAAATTAAAAGAGTAATTATTTCATACTGACAGCATGTGCAGCAGGGTGTTCATAGTGTCTTGGTTTGAAGACCACAGAGAACCTCTCCACAGGACAGGGCAGGAACACCAGCTCCTGAGACAGTGGGGGGAGTGAAGGATGTTCTCAGATCAACAGGTTCCAGTCTTGATTTTAACACATCCTTGTGTGAACAGTCCCAGCAGGCAAGTAAGATGGGGAGTTACATACAACATTGCCCCAGTTTGGGGATTCTCATCTGTCAGGTTAGTCACCTCTCATGCAAATGACGAACTGGTGATATTTGTTACTCTTGATGTGTTTTACCATAAAGACAGCCAGAAGCTCAGGGCTGGAAAGAAAAACTCTGAAATGATTCAGTGCAATTTAATGCCCAAAACAAATTCGGAGAGAATTGACTTTTAGGCAGCTGAACTTAGCAAACACCACTAGAGAGTATTGCATGCAGGTTTAGTGTATCGCAGCACCACTTAACCTGTTTGTCCTTCCACAGAACTTGGCTGGATGGATATGGTTTTAGGTAAGGCCCATGCTCATGAAGCAGAAGGGGATTTGTTATACCTGGATGTGTTAGTGAAATGGGACAGTGTATCTGGAAAGGACATAATCCATAAGAACCATCCCTGCCTCGGTCAATATAGACCATACAAAGTTGACCCTCTGTACATCCCTTCCTGAGTCCTTCCTCAGCAAGTCACACCTTGGTCTCAAGCCAGCATCTTTACACTCCACAGCACCCCCCAGCACATTCCTACTCCCCTGAAATCCCCCCAAACACCTTCCCTACAAATCCTGCTTCACCACCAAGATTTCCTGTCCATCCTGACCCTCCAATCTCTCACAGCTTAGAGACTTCTCTATATCCACCAACATCCTCTGAGACCTCTTTTCAAAAAATTATCAAAGGTTCAGACTATTCCATGTTACTCCAAGTCCACCTGCACCTTAGCACCAACTGGAATCCTTGAGAAACCCTTTTTGTCTACAGTATTCCCAACTGTCCCACCATGCCAAATTGCTTCTCAGTTCAAGAGCAGCAGTTCAAGCTTACACAGAGCTTTGAAATATCACTGATCCAAAAGGCACTCTGCAGGACACAGCTGTAAGTGCATTTATTTGCACACACAAAAAGCAGTGCCTTATTGCAGAGAGGGCCCCAAGAATTCTCGATAAAATTACTCCTGGCAACTGATCAAATTTTGCTTTCTCCAAAACTCTTATAAAGCAAATAAACCCTGGAGCCTAAGAGTCTTCAGGGAATGGTGAAATTCATGGAATGCCCTCACACCAAATGAAGCACCACATCTCTCTATGCATCTTCGGACGTTTTTAGCAAGAAGTTCTCTTTCAGTGAAATTAGTCTCTTCTGACCCCAGCTCCTACTCACTGGACCCACTGCATCTTGGATTCCCAAGAAGGTCTTCTCGAACCTGTCCTGACAGTCTCCTCATTCTTCCCTTTGTCTTGGTACCATTTGTGTTTATGCAGAAGAGCTGGATCAGCTACACATTCTCCAGCTGAAAGAAAAGTGGGAATATGGGTGGTCCTATGAAGTTTGGAAGGCAGGTACTTCTCTCAAGAGTGCAGAGGTTCCAGAAGAAGGAAAGAGCACACTTCATTGATGGGACCTATTTCTTCTTTTTTATTTTTTAAGTAAAACAAACCAAAAAGCAGGAAGCCCTGAAATTATGATCCCTAGGAAATAAGAAGTCCAAAATTCCATTCAAAAGGTTCCTGCTCTCCTCAACAACTGATTCAGAAACATCCTTTGAGGGCACATCTCAGCCATATGTTTGCCAGAAGGCCATGCATGTGATGCAGCTGCCATCCCTTCCTTCCTGTGACTGCAGACAGCTCCACAAACCACACTCTCCGTACCCTGCACTTCCTCCTCCACACAGCCCACCCCCTTCACACACCCTTTTCACTTCAAGTCTGGATCACTAATGTTGAAAGGGACTGGACACACTTAGGGGCAGCTCAAGCAGCAGCACAAAAGTTACATTCAAGACATCTGGAAAGTCAATAAGCTGGTGATCTGGTTGGGCAGGAAATTCTTCCAGAGCAACAATCCTAAGTTTGTCCATCAACATAGATCAACTTGATTCTTGTGGCAACCAAGCAAGAAACTGCCACAAGTGAGTGTGGAAATGCTCAGGAAACAATAGAAAGCAACCAACCCACACCAGCTGTTGAAAGTCTGATCCAATGTGGTCCAAACCATCCCTTTACAATGGCAGCTAAAGCTCAATAGGAGACACTTCTGCACTCGTGTGTGTTCCAGCACATGAGCAATGCTGGTATTTTCCCACACTTCCTTCCCTGCTCTGCTTCTTTGTGGACCTAATTGTTATTGACGTGAGTGCCGGATGTAATCTTGTGTTATTCTTAGAAACATTTCAGCTCCCAGCTGAGGCCTAAAGAGAACAGCCCCCCATTTTCCTGAGTTCCTCTGCCACTGTTATAGGAGGTCAGAAGAGCCATCACACAAATAACCTACAGAAATATTCTATCAAGAAAGATAAAGAGTAATGAGATCCCAAGTCACCCTACGGAGGAACTACCTATGACGTCAGTCACAGGGAAATGGCTTAGTGTTTCTTAATGGTGCTGGAGTGATAGTCCTCTCCTCTGACGTCAGACTATAGGGAAGAGCCGTGCCAAGAAAGCAGCAGTTCAATTAAACCACGAAGTCTATTGTTTTACAAACTGGCCTGTTTTTCTCCTAAGGACTGTGGTGGCAGCCACATCTTTTTATCCATCTCACAGCAAGCTTTGTGCAAGCTGAGCAGCTACGTACTCAAACACTTTCACAAACCTCTCCCACCTTCATGTAGGGACACTGGCAAAAAGAAAATTCTCCTCAAAATAAAACTTATTTTTCATTTTAATACTTCACAATATATAAAATAAACATGGAATAAGAACACACAAACCTAACCTACTCTTCCTCAAATATAAAAATCCAGTTTCCCTTGGCTTCTGAAATGTTAGTGGACAGACACAAGGAGGAGACAGATTTGGGGGATATTTCTAATGTTTTCAGCTAGGGAATAAGCTTCAGATGCCTGGAATTAACAGAATTTTAGTTTCCTGGTCGGACCACTGCTGCCTGTCTCTCTAGAAGGCTGGTAGTATTGGACTTGGATTATTTGTCTGAAAAACAAAAACCAGACAATCTTCAGGTAGAATTCAAGCTGATGTATGTTTCTGCTGTCCTTGAGCTGCCAGACTTCCTGTCACACAGAAAATTATCAAACTGCTGTGAAACACCTCTGCAACAAACCACATCAGCACGTACACTTTGCAGCACAAACTTGCCTGTTCTCTTCTACAGAAAGTAGAAACTGCAGTTTCTTAGCTAAGTTGCAATACTACTGACACCTTTCAGTTTCTCAGAGGAGGAGTATCTTCTAACCAGCTCTGTTGGCCTCTGCACCACAGTGACACATCAGGCTCCACAGGAAAGAACTGAAATCACAGGAGAACAGGTGTTTAAATAGAGCTCACTGGAATTCCAAAATTAGGTGGAAGGTATGTGTGTGGGTTGCTCCCTATCCCAAGAAAGAAGAAAAAGATCCCACAGCGTTTTGAGACAGGATGAAAATGACTGAAATTTGGAATATTACTTCCCCTCACACACATTTGGAGCCATGGAAAGAATTTACATTCTAGGAGCTCAGGAGGACAAACACAGAGACATGGGGAAAGCAGAGGGTGCCTCCAGCCTACAGAGAGCTCACTCACACACAGCCCTTCACAGCCCTGCCCTTCAGCACCATGTCCTGCTAACAGCCGAGGGAAATCTGTATTACAGGCACTGCTTTGGTGATTTGTTGGACAAAGTAGAGAGCTAAGAGCTTATATTTGCCTTGTGCATCTGGAACACTGAGCGCTCAGGGAATGGATATTAGTTCTTGCCCATCTTTTATAACTTTATGTAAAGTAACCTTATCATCACATGGAAAAGAACTGTTCAAGCAACCTGTAGTATAAGCTTTAAAAACATGAACTGAAAGGCAAAATGCCACGGTTGAAAGTATCCAGAGTTCCCATCAGGTAAATTCATTCCCTCTGCAAGCAGCTCCTGGCATTCTTCCTGACAACAGATTTTGCTATCCCCCTTTCTGCTTGTTGCAAGGCTACAGTACCAAGAGGGCCCTTCCCAGCCTGCTCTGTTATTCAGGGAATACTTCCAGCTGTGCCTCTATTTCCATTGGTAAAGACAGCAAAACCAACATACAACCACAGGCACAGTACAGCACAATGTCACAAAATCCCTGCATCAGCAGTCTCCCAGTGCTGAACTTGGAATGCCATCCTTGACCTTGACACTGCTCTTGGTGACAGGTCATTAACAGGTAACATGTCCCTCCTTCCTTAGTCCACTTCAGTGGTCTCTTGGCTTTTCTCCAGTCTGGTATTTAGGATCATCCAATAGTCCTGGATATGGACCCCTTTCTCCACAGTGATCTGAATACACTGCTCTCCCCCCCGCCCCCAAACTTCCCTTTCTGCCATGGCAGAGGTCACCAATGGAAAAAAAATAATTCTACCAGGAAGACTTTGAGAGTCTCATCAGGAAACATCAGCTGCAGCAAAGGCTGCTCTTTCCAGATCTGAGTAAGAGACCTGGGCATCAATTAGCTCTTCACTGTGAAGCTCCCTGTTCAGACATGCATCTGAGAGAATCCCATTTTTGCAGGAATGTGGAAGATGCCCATTTGTCTCCCGGTCCAGAGCATTTCCATTCTGGTGCCATTCTAAGCCAGCTTTGCATTTGTTTAAGTTCTGCTTTTCAGGATCCCTGTGGATCTCTCCATTGGTGTATACCTGTAGCGCATACTCACTGATCCGTATGCTGGCATTCTCTGTGTCCCCACCATGGGTGGAAGTCCTGGAGCTGGCTGCTCCTGCCTTGAATGGCTCCTTCCGGCCCAGGATATGCTGGCTGATGATTTTACGGAAGGTGTATCGGAACTCCCTGATCCGGTAGGCATAAATTAGGGGATTTACAACCGAGTTAG
Source organism: Entomyzon cyanotis (assembly GCA_024500445.1). Taxonomy (NCBI): domain Eukaryota; kingdom Metazoa; phylum Chordata; class Aves; order Passeriformes; family Meliphagidae; genus Entomyzon; species Entomyzon cyanotis. The sequence goes on from JAKEPQ010000852.1 coordinate 8,985,051, forward strand.
CATGAGACAGGATAATAGCCAGATACATCAGCCACAGGGGAGCATGAGCACAATTTGGGCAAAAAAGGGTAAAGCAGTTAATAATGTGTAGTGGAAGCCAGCAAAATGCAAACAGTCCAACAATGATGGCTAAAGACTTGGCTGCATGGACTTCCTTCTGCAACGTGGAGCGGGAACGTTCCCCATGTACCATGTTGTTCTCCATCTGCTTGAGCTGGCGCCGGGCTGCCATGAAGATTTTCAAGTAGATACCAAACATGAGAAGGAGAGGCAGGAGCACACAGGCAAAGAAGTTGTAGTAGACCATGTACTCCATGGTGACCACAGCCTCGAAGAGACAGGCCACCATGCTGTCGCTGCAGTTGATGGGAGAGGACCTGTTGGAACCCAGCTCTTCGATTGGGGTGCGTTTGTGCCACCCCAGCATTGGGGTCAGGCCGATGATGAAGGACAACACCCAGCAGATGGCAATGATGCCTTTGGCTCGAGAGCCGGTCACCAAACCATTGTACCTGTAAAGCAGAGAAGATGGGATCTATATCAGTGTCATTCAACAAGCTCCTGGCACCCACGCAACCTCCCAATGGGCCCATATTCCAGCAGACAGCAAGAAAGGCACCTGCTTCATCAGAGGGGCCTTTGAACTGCTGTGCAGAACCTGTGCAGCACAGCCAGGACTCTATGGTGACACTGTCAGCCACCTATTTCCCTCCCCCTTCCTTTAGGCAGTGAATAGTTGACAGAAAAGCAGGGAAATTAATTCTGTTTTCATCTATGCTCCTTCACTCCACCAGTCCACTTGGGCATGCATGTAGATCTTGCAGCCTGGATAACCAACAGCACTGCTCTGACCCTTGTGATGAAGGCTACTGTGGGTCTTGCCAAAGGCTGAGGCAGCGTCTCCTTCCTGGCAGAGGAGCAGCCTTTTAGCATGGAATTGTTAGGTCTGTCTTGCAGTAGATCTGTAAACCAAATAGCACAAAAGAACCTGGAGGCACAGTGCCACCAGCCCTGCGTCCACGTTCTGGTGTGCTCCAGGGAAATCCTGCTGGCTCAGTTGCAGCAGCCAGGTTGGCCTAGCATAGCACTTCATTCTGCTCCACCATAGCACTTTCAGGAAGACCAGAACCATCAACCTTCCTGAAATAACTGAGACAAGTCAGCATTTTTCCTCACCAGCCCAGCTAAGCTGACCCCATGCCTTTCTCAGAAAGGAGGAATTAAGCTGAGGACAGTGTTCTGACTACAGGTGTGCCATGGGCTGCACTGCATGCACCAAAGGGACCTCAGTGGTGGAGGTATTGATACACCTGGTTGATGCCAGTGCTTTCAACAGTAAACTCTACAAGATCTGCTGAAAGAAACAATAAGCAACATGGTAAGAATCTGACAGTGCTGCAGAGACCTTGGTTTGTTTGAAATATCAGCCAGTTCCCAAGGCCTCACAGGTTATTGCGAGTCCTGAGCTGACTCTACCAGTTCTTCCCTCTGAAAATGTAAATCAGGGCAGCAGTTTAACATTTCAATGCAATTTCCTTCCCTGGGTAATGCTCAGCATGGAAAGTAGATGGCCAGATTCCCACATTGTCCAGCGTGGGTCCCACACTGTACTTGACCCCATGTGTCTGCGATCGGATGGTAGCGCTGGGCTCCCAGTGTTTACCCAGTGCTCCTTCTCCTTCTGTCCCCAGAATTCTCTCAGAAAACAAACATTAAAAGAAATAATACAACAAGCCACAGAAATATTTCCATCTCCCAGTGAAATAATTACTCCCACAGGTTTGTGCTCCTATCCCAACACAAGTTCAAGACAGGGGAGGAGAGAGGCTGCTTTTATAAAGAATGGAGATCATGCACATGCTTTAAATCTCTGCCGATGGGCCTTGGAAAAAACAAGATCCAGGTTTGACTTTCCCTTTCTCAGTTGCATTTCAAAATCAGAAAAGAGCGAGTGGATAAGGGAGCCAACCACACAATTCCGAGCACCTAAATCACGCCTAAATTGTCCTTCCAGAAATGAGGAAGGAATTCTGCTGATTCTGAGGGAGAAAAAGGTTTTTTCCAGCAATTAGTGTATCCTGCCCAATGCTTAAGGGATGCAAAGGGCACAGCATGGATGGTAGCAGAGAGCTGCTTACATTCAGGCCTCATCAACACATCAAAACAGCATCTGTGCTTTGAAATGTACACTCAGGGAGCAAGAGAGTGGCGAAGGCCCTTGCAGCTTGGAAAAAAAAAAACAAAACAAAACAAACCAAAAAAAAAATGCACCAAAACCCAGCAGCCCTGGAATTAGCTACATCTTGTCAGAGGAATTTTGAAATTGTGCAGCTGTTATCCCACGACTAGAGATGTCCCTTCCCTTCCACTAAAAATACATTTATTATTGCTCCAGACAAACACCCCCCACACTTCCCCCTCCCTCTTACCCTCTGGGGATTCCCATGCAAGCAGCTTTACAAGGCTTTGGAGCCGCACTCAACCCAAGCAGCTTTCCAGCTGCAGTGTGTTGTGCTGGAGTGCATGCCCATAGCACCTTGCTCAGTATCTCCAAGAGTTAAGACAGAAAGCTCACAGCACCTCGTGACATAGTCAATGGCCTTGTGTTGGCCAGGTACCCACTGAGAAGTGTTAATTTGTTTAGGAGAACTTAATTTCTAGGATCCGCATGAGGCACCTCTGACTGACTTGGCTGAGGTAGGGTTATAGTCCAGATGGGCTTTCCTGGACTCTTTCCTTTTATCCACTTAGAGATGTCATTGAACACATTGTGCACATCTTTGTGTACTTTATCTCAGTATCTTTCCAGGCTCACAGCAGCCAGGCCAAGGCCACTCTCTGTGTCCCCAGTGCTGCAGAGCTCTACAGGGCAAGTTCAGGTCTTCCCAGACACACCCCCTACCCTGTGACTGCTGGCACCATGCAGGAGACACAACCTGCTGAAAGGAGCTGGTCACACCTGCAGCCCATGTTCTGCATAGCGGGCAGGTGACTTTGCAGCATGCCTGATGTGTCCAGACAGCACTGGATTGTCTGTGCTCTAGCAGTTCTTCCGCTTCCTGGAAATAATGCACTTGCTACACAAACAACCACTTCTACTTGAGAAATTCAGGACACAAAGGACATTAGTGCAGAGCACAGGGATGCTCATGGTGGCACTGGGTGTGGGCATAGGGTCACCTGCCTCCTCTCTAGAAAGCAAAACCAGTTTTTGCAAAGTCATGAAAATATGAATGTTTTCCCCAAAACAGTTTCACCTGCCCTGCTGCTCTCCCCACCACCCAGTTGGCAAAATGACTGCAGGAGAGCAGCTGCCCTTGGTGAATGTAGAGCTCCTTTGGGCTGCCTAGAGTAACTTGGATCTGGATGTGACACTTCTGGGTCCTTGGACTAAGCTCTGTGTCATGGAAGCAATGACTCCTGCACAGAGTCTGTGAGACTGGGAAGACAGAGCTGGTGTAAGAACCATAGAGACTTCAGGGAGAAATTAAAATCTTCCCATGCATTGCATGATATGTAGCTGGCGTAACTCACCATCACAGAGTCCAGCCATCCTGCTTCTTGTCTTCCAAAGCCTCCTCTGGTGGGCAGCACTGCATCCTCTGCCAGGCATGGAGCATTTTGCAGACACCTTTACTGCATCACCCAGAAAGCCTGTGCTCAGCTGAGGGCTTTGATCTGAATTCCAGCAGTGCTCAAAGGTGTTTAACAAATCACTACAAAATGCTGCTCCCCGAACACATGCACTCAACAGATCACACCTCAGGCAGCTGCAGCCATCAGGAACAGGACCAAGGAGGATATTCAATCCCTACTACATGTACCTGGAAATGAGAGACACTGGCAATCCCAGATCATCCAGGAAATCTTTGGCAGTGCGAGAAATCAAACCGAGACCTTCTCGTGTGCCAACTAAACAATGCTTTCCCAAAATCCTGTCAGGAACCTTTCTCCCATGTTGCCAGGTACCAACTGATCTTGGTGCTTGTCCATGCTATGGAGACAGGGGGAGTGGGATCCCACAGGTGGGTCCCATTATTTCTTCTCTAAACAGCAGAAGCAGGAATGATGGGCAGACACAGCTCTGCTCATGACACAATCGGCTTCCAGAATAAAACCTTGGTAACAGCAAGTTCTGTGCAGCCCATGAAGCCACTGCTTTTAAAGCCATGCCCACATTCAAAGGAGGAAGGGAATTACTCTTTTCTAATATTAGACCAAACTGGCCCTAAATCTATTTAACATGAGCACATGTAGGAAATGCCTGCCATAAAGTCAAAAGGTTAATGGTGAGCAGGGAAAGAAATAAGTCCACATATGGCTCAAAGTGGCAATAAAACATTAACTCCCTTATTCACTGGTTCAGATGTTCACATATGAGCATTTCAGAAGGCAACCCTAGAGAATTAAAGCAACTACTCAAACAGACTGTTCTCAGCACAAAGGTCCCTTGCACATCCTATACTTCATTCAGGGTTGGTGTTTATCCTCCCTATTTTTCCTACTCCAGACTTTGAGAAGCCAGTTCTTCATGTCCTCTGGCAGAAAAACATCCAAGTGCCACCTCAGAGCTGCAGTTTAAGCCACCATCACATGGGATAAATCAGTCCCAAAGTTCCAAACATCAGGGAGCTACACCTTAATAATGTTTCCCCAGAGAAGCATCGCAGCAGCAAAAGCAGCTTTCATCAGAGGAAAAAGCCTGCAGTTGGCACGGTATGACTTGTGTGTTTCGTGCCTGAATCCAGCACACAGAGCAAGCAGCAACCTCAGTAACCTCAGAAAACTTTTGTGTTTGGCTGCAGGAAGGAAAATTTCCCCTCTATTTCCAGAGCTACCTGTCCTTCCCCTGGGAATATCTTTACCCAAATCCCTGTACAGGAGCACGTGGCTGGGCATGGTGCCCACAGAGCCTTTGCTGGCACCATGGAGCCTGGAAAGCAGCAATTGTTCTTGGCCCAGGGCTCCATCCTGGGGCTCAGAGACTCACGGCCAGTTTTGTTCAGAGCACCTGGGGGTTTGATATCAGCAAGTGCAAGTTTTCAGGTACCTGCCATGGGAGAGACCTCATTCTGTCCTGAAGTGAACAATGCCTTGGGCTCCCTTCCTTGGGAGTGCCTTACTGCCACTTGCAGAGTGTTACATTTGTATAAGAACTGGCAGAATTAAGCAAAGCAGTAGAGAACTTGTGGAAAGTTTACCAAATTCTACACAACGTTTAAACTGTTTGAAAGGCAGAATCCATAAGGTATTCACAAATTAGTTTTCATCCATTTTAAAATTTTGCCTATGAATGTCTTTTCTCACTACAATTTTTTGGAGAGGAGTCTCTTCTTCTTAGAAAAATAATTTCAAAGGTAATTCTAATAAATGTACTGAGGGGTACAAAACCAAGCACTATCAGAAAATCCACTCTTCTGCCTTCTTAATACTGACAGTTTAGTTCTGTGGGAATACACATCCACATATGCTGTTACCTTCATTAAGACAAATCAGACATTAAATATTTAAAGAGAAACAATAGAATAAAACATAGGTTTGGCCCTTTTTGGTTTCACTAGAGTGAAGGAAGTCTGGTTTATTAAAGAGGATTCAGCTAATGAATATTAGAAATATCTGTTGTTACCTTTCATGTCCTGTGAGGAGAAGGGGCCTTCCCAGGTATTAAAGGATGGGATGAAAACAACACACAGTTAGTGGCAGAACTTTTCTTCAAATTGTTTGACCCATTTTTGAAAGAAACAGGTATTAAAAAAAAAACCAAAACCAAGAGGATGTGGGCAATCTCAGTTATACCACATTTCCCTCTTCAGATAATCAGCTTTCACTCTCTCAGCATGTCTGAGACTATAAATCTAATGCTTATTCATCCATAAATTCTTAAGGGGAAACACAAATGACAAGTTCATCTCTCCTGCTGTGAAGGGACAAACCAGCACAGGACAGGAAGAAGGAGGAACCCATGGGTTTACCTGTGGGTTTCTGCATCCAATCAACCCCTCTGTTCCTGGGGCGGAAGAGGGTGTGCTCTGTTTTCTCCAAAACAAGATAGTGAAACTGATGTCATGCCCAGCACTTAGTTTGGTTTTTCTAAAAGACTCTTTACCTTGGCTGTTCCAGGAAATTACATTTTCAAGACAATATAGTTACAGTGATAGCCCAAAAAATGGGCAGAAATCCAGATTTTTAAAATCCCTTTCCTGGCAAGTCATCCTCTAGCAATAAGAGTGCTTAAACTGTCAGCAAAAGTCCTCAGAGCAAGCTCGTGAGAGATGAAATCAAGACATTAGCCCTTCTCGAAATACTTTCAGAGGCAGCTCCCAGGGCCAGAGGAACTCCCATACCATTTATCATTGTTTTGGTTTATAAAATGAAATCATCTATAGCAGAACCGTAGAAAAGTGGAGACAGTCCAGCTTCTAGCTAACTTATATCGACAGAGTTTTCTCTGCAATGGAATGGAACTGTTATTCCTTACAACAACATCAGAACTAGGGGCTGTAACAGGTATAACCAATAGGGTTTGGAAACCACCCATTAAAGGTAATGTTATAGCAGCACGAACTTGCTGAGGCAAGGCTTCAAGAAAGACTTGGCTGCCCTGGTCCACATGGAAAGGCAATTTCCACTCTCCAGGGCTCCTATTCTGGTTTTGAACAGGAGGCTTGTGTTAATTGACTTAAGTGCTGCATAACCAAAGTATTCAGAAGAGACAGAACTAAATTGCACAGATCAGCACAAGTGATTTAAGCTCAAGGGGAGTGAGGATGTCCAAAAACTCAAACTTAAGAGCACAAAAATCAGAAATTTGTTCAAATTTTGGAGCCACCTTTGTTGTTCAGGAGAGGAAGGCAGTCTCTCCATTCCTGAGAGTGTGCTGCATCCTCCTAAGGACAAGACAGGAAGGAAGGAGACTCCTACACTTCTCCTGCACCAGCCTCTCTAGGGGCTTCCTCTCCATCTCTGAAGCTCAGTGAATGACTCGGAGCATTGTCACAGAAACATGGTGCTGCTTTGCACCCATGGGCAGACACAGCCCATCACAATGTGCTCCTGGAGAACTGAACTGAGGGACAGCCCCTGTGTGTGTGGCAAAACTTCCCCTTGTCCCACATCAACCTCCCTGGTTGCACACCAAGCAGCAGCCAGTCTCAGTCATTAAAATGTCCTTTTCTTTCTTTGAACTGCAGAGACCACAAAACTAGAGGTGTGGGACAAGCCTCTACCTTGACCCAATACATTCTGTGCTTCCAGAGGCAGTGCCTAAACCAGTCAAAATCTTCCTAAGGCCCAATTTCTTGGCAGCCTGCTGCTGCTTCTCCCTTCACATTTAATGGGCCCCTGAGAGAAAACCCCACCTCCATGCCCACAGCCCTGCTGCTACAGCTTCAGCAGCCCCTACCCCCCTTTCCCCACAGGGAAGGGGACAAGCTAACCTCACCCCCTTTCTGACCCTTCCAGTGCCACTGGCTGCAGCTCAGGGCACAGGTTATTGAAGCTAGTGCAGGATTCTAAGTGTGGAATGGCAGCTCCCCAGCAGCACCTCTGTGATACCACGGACACACACCATAGGAAAATCGAGAAGAACAGGAAAAGGAAGTGACCAGAAAATTCAGTAGCCAAGGCAGACTTTAAGATCTAGAAAACTTGTTTTCAAAATACAACAGAAAAAGCACTGATCCTCATTTAACGCTTCCTTCCTTGATTGATCTCCAGACCTGTGGTTTTTAGGGATGTTCAGCCCTCACCACCCCAGCCCTGCCCTTGCTTACCTGAGGGGTATTCGGATGGCAATGATTCTGTCGATGGCAATAGCAAGGAGGCTGAAAATTGAACTCTGAGTCAAGACCAGGACAAAGCAGGCAATGAAAAGGCAGCCATAGAAGAAGGCACAGAAGCCAGTGCTGATGGTGATGGCAAAGGGGATTGCCAGCACACCCACAGCAATGTCAGCAGCAGCCAGGGACACCACAAAATAGTTGGTGACGTTCTGCAAGTTGCTATTCAAATAGACGGCCCAGCAGACCAGGATGTTGCCCAGGATGGCCAGCACTGCGATGATCAGTTCCAGGATGATGTAGGCTATGTCTGAGAGGAAGTCGTCCTTCCCATGGACTAGCATGGTGAGAACAACCAGGCCCAAAGCTCAGCGTTCATATCTGCAGAGCACTGAACAGCCAAGACACCTCAAAGCTGCCTGGGGTCCATGGAGCACTCGGCTGCCAGCCTGGGAAGGCTGCTCATACACACATTGTTCTCCCCATAGCTGTTCAAGAGCTTTACAGTAGCTGGTGTCAAGAACAGAAGCCCAGGGTTTGCCAGCTCCAGCAAAGTGGATTAACCAGGTGCAGAATACTTCAAACTCCAGCAGACAAACAGACAGGAGAATCTCTCTTGGTGACCGACTCTGCTCCCCAGGCCTCAGAATCCAGCAGGCAGCACAGCACAGCAGCTGTACTGTACAGCAGTGTCACATCAGCTGCAGTGCTTTGTTTCCTGTTGACAATCACCCTTCTAGTCATGGCTTCCTGTCACCTCCATACCTACTAGCAACATCCTCTGGTCGTCTTTTTCACTTTTTCCCACTAGGACTTGGGAAATACTCTCTTCAGCTGAAGCAAACATTAAACTTCTTCACTTGCAGTTTCCTCTGGAAAGAGAAAAACACCAACCACATACACTAAGTAATCAGCTCTATGGAGGAGATTGAGAAAGCAAAATCTCATTAAAGCAGCACATTAAATTGATAACGGATATTAAACAGACCTAGAATACATTATTGGCAAAATTCTCACATTTTGTCTATCCTGAAAGCTGCAGGGCCAAACCCAAGTTCAGGAAGGCAGTGTTTCACAGTGATGATGAGAAACAAGGGACGTTTTGTTTTCGAGGCTACCAACTGAGCTGGCACTTCAGCAGCTGCTCCATAGCCCGCCCTGAAACACGAGAGCCCCACTAATTATGTCCTGGCAAGTGCTAAGGCTGCACAGAGAAAAGGTGGAGGAGCCTTTCACACACACCTGTCTCCCTCTGATCACAAACACCGGATTTGAGCCACCACGTGCTGTCCACCCTCACGTGCTTTGCCACAAAACTGCTGCACCAATGCCCTGCTCTGCAAGGACATGAACCCTCATTCACAGGGGGTTATGCTCCTGGCATGAGTGGTCACCCCTCTGTGGCCATAGCCTGTCTGGCCTTCATGAACACAGGCACTGGAACAAGATCCATGGCAGGGAGAATCGTTTGAGGTGTGCCAGACAGGGACATCTTTGAGGGTATTCCTGCTGACCATGCACGCTCTTTGCAAGGGTCTCTGCAGGCTCCCCTCCTGAAACTCCATTATTTTTGTACGTGTAAATCTGTATCCTATAAGCAAACCATTTATTCATTAACTGCACTGTCCATAGTGTCTGTTGCATCCACACATCCAGGACAGCATCATTCACCTACAGCCAGCCAGAAACATGTCCACCAAAACACACCTCTCCCAGAAATACACACATAGGCATGATGCCAATGTCATCTCTCAGGGCTGCATTTGAGTTCCTGCAGTGTCATGCATACAACTCTGGGACTGAAGTTGCTGCTGCTCGTGAGGTAACAGTCCTGCAGCTGCACTTCATACAAGCAGATACACATCACCTGCACGACCTTGCAGGTCACCTCGTACCTCTGCTTCAGATATGGGTGCATTTCTCCACAGTATCAGCTAAAAATACAGAAGGAAGAATACAGTTTCCTGAGCTTTGTGCCACAGTCAAGAGATAATTGCTTGCTGTCCTTGCCTGTCACTTCTAGAGTGGGTTGCAAACCTTATTTAGCAAGCTTTAGCAGTAATATTTTCTCATTAATTTAAGAAACAGCTTGAAACATCAGAAGGCTGGGAGAGAGAGAAACACAGCACTAGATGATAAATCACCAAGCTCAGTTTTGGATGCAACATGAACCTCCAAAACACAAGATTTTTGGGCCCTGTCCACAGGTGATCTGGTGTGGTCTTACCCAGCAGGGTTTGATGCCTTCACAGTTCACTCTGTTTTCAAGTCAGAAACCTAATTTCTCAGGATAAAATAAAAGGGTAAAGACAGTGATAATAAAAGAAAATATGATTAACTTGTGATTCACATCTGATCTCAGGAATATAATCTAATTTTAGACCTTTCATTGATTTAGAGCTCTATTGCTAATGCTGCATCTGAAAGCAAAGTGAATGATTCTTGGTGGTTTGGACATGCTTCAAAACCCTTGCTTTTCTCCACCTTCAGCTATCTTGTTTCTGTGTTTTCTTTGGTTTTAGTGGAAGAAATCAACAGAAGGGATTAGTGTGTGATCTAGCTATTAAGAGGATGATAAAGATCATCCATTTAATCTTTTTCAAAGAAGAAAAACCCCAAGAAATCTTTATATTGTCTATTCTCCTACAGCAAAACCTCCAGGTTTTCACTGACCTCCTAAAGAGGGCTTCTACTTTCTTGGGTTTCAGGGATGTCAGTGATATGCCCCTGCATCACTCTGCAAGCATTTACTTGTCCATTACAAATCCCAACAGGTTTGTTTCCAAGCAGAGATATTGAAACCTCACCTTCCAGCCCAACTTCCAAGGAAGGGGATTAGAATTATATAAAATAGAAATAAAGAAGATCTGGAGGGAGAGAGAACAGAAGGGGCATGATGAGAAATAAACAATGCTTTGTGCATCTGTGTGAGCAAGAAAGGAAGAAAAAAAGACAGGAAGAAGCTGGTAGGAGGAAAAAACAACCAAACAAAGGAAAGAGGGGACAAAATAGGCCCGTAAGAGAAATGGGGCTGTGCCTGAGGCTCTGAGGTGGGTGTGAGTTCCAGCTCAGGGTGATGCTGTAGGGAGCACACACCTCTCACAGGCTCACACCTTCCCACACAGGCCAAGAGCATAGCCAAACTCCAGTGCTGCCACAAGTTCAAAAAAATTTAACAAATTACTGTGACACACTTGAACCAAAACTACTGCTACAGAAAATAAACCCACTACCACCTCCCCACAAGCTCCTCTGAGATGGACTCAGAAGAGCTGAAGAAACCCCTGTTTGAAAGGAGTCACCCTGAGAACTGGGCACCTTAATCCTGATGCTCAGAGGATTTACCTGAAGTCCTGCTATGTAGCTCTTGCCCATCATGCTCATAGCTCATACACTTCAGTGAAGAGGATCAAAGCAAAGTTATTGGACATTTGAGAGCTTCTTTCAGTAGAATCAGAAATCCATAATAATCCTAGATGCATTTTGTTTAACTTGACTCTTTCAATGGCTCATCACAAACTCCAGCAGGACAAGGAGGAAAGTTACAAACTTCACAGTGGAGGTCCTGCACATATTAATGGCTCAACACAAAGCTAAGATTTCCTACACCTCTGCATGATCCTGAAAAAGCACGATGCTGGAATCTGAAGTTTAATGGCTACATCACACACTGTTTTCTGACACAACAGAGCTTTTAACCTTCTACTTTAACTGTTTCATGGCCTGATGTTAAATTTGAATTTTTTATCGCTGAATTTGTTTAGTCCCTTGCTTCCCATCTCCCTACACAAACAGTAGCCTCATTCTTTATCCCAAGCCCCAGTCATTTATTCCAAAGCAATCGGAATGTTATGTCCAGAAAAGAACAGCATGTCCTTCCACCCTCTGCTCTCAGATGGGCCGGAAAACACTCGGAGTTCTGCAGAGCCAGCACATCTCAGGGGAGAGATGGCCAGAGCTGAGCAGGTGTCCCAGCCACGACAAAACAACATTTTGTGTCTGCTTCAGCTTCTCTGAGTAGCCACTGACGTTAGCAAAAACAATTATTGGCCACACAACCCCAGCCTCACTTGCTGCTCACAGAATGTGCCACAACTCAGGCAGGTTCACGTTCAACCTGAGCTCACGCATCTCTCCTCATTCATCTCTCACAGTGTCAGCTGCTGTAGTGCTCACCTGACATAAAAAAAATTTAGGAGTATTTGCAATTTGCTTGAAAACAAGAACAGGCTCAGTCTTCCTGCTTATACAGCCAGAAATTCACTGCAGAGGGACAAAATGAAATAGAGACCACCTAGAGAAGCTAACATAGATCCAGAGGCGAGATGAAATTTATTGCAGAATTGTAGAAACCTATTGTAGAAACCTTTCCCAAGACCAAAAGGCTCAGCAACCAGGTCTAATAAGAAAAAATTAATTAACAATCTGCTTTACTCACTGGGGAAGTGTATATTTAATAAGTCAGGCCCTTGAGGGATCAGCATGGCAAGCTTCTTGAAACTTAAGAAAAATAACCTGTATCACCCAACAGGCTGGACAGCTACAATTAGTATTTCTTCATAAGCCCTTGTTTTATTTTGTTAATTCCTTCTTGATACCCCAGGCTATGTTCCAGCCTTTCCCCCATTATTAAATAAGCCATTTTTGTCATTCACAAACCTGTAAAGCTGGTGCTCTGTTCATTTGTAGTGACTTGGAACACTCTGTTCTCTCTCATATTTCAGTCCCAATGAGAAACTCCTCCTTGAAAATTCAATAAAGCATCTGCACAGCACGTTCCCATGAAGCAATTCACCAGCAGAGCCTAAGCAAGCTTTAGTTTGGCATCTCCAGTTGACTTTGGACCAAGGTGTTGCCCCTTCTCTCTCCTGAGTGACAAGAGCATTAAGCTGAGCCCTTGGCCACTGCTTGGTTCAAATCACCCACTTCAAACAAGCTCATCTCCTGCTCTTGGCCCCTCCAGGCTGAGTCCATCCTGGTTTGGGAGGTTTTGGCTGCCCAGGCTCTGTCAGCTGGTAAAGAGCAGATGCACCCTCTGTGCGCCTGCCAGGCTCACAGTGCCTGTGACACTTCAGTTTGACAGCTCCTCTCACATATTAGCAAAATCTCCAGACAATCAGCAGCCCTTAGGCACCCCAGACAGTCTGTGGGCACGTAGGTGACAGAAGTAACAGACTGCAGCTTCCCCAGTCTCCAGAGGGGTTGGTTTCTGTGTCTGCTCTAGGATGGGGCAGGAGAGGCAGCAGGCAGCTCAGGGGGCCATGGAAGGGTTCATCAAGGCTCATTCTACAGATCACAGTCTTGCATCTCCTTTTGACAACATGACCCTTCCCAGGTACCAGTCACATGCAGATTACCTAATTCCCTCAGGGAACATCCTTGAATACATACATGGCCTTAAGCAGAAAAATTGGTGCTGCTAAATAATTTGTTTCCTACTTTCCAAAGCCTGGAGGGGGAGATGCTTGTCGGTTTTTAACCTCTCTTTGAAATCCCCTCAGCTCAAAGAGAATCTCCCTATCTTTTAAATCAAAGACTCCAAGAAATCTTGTCTCTCCCTACCACTTCAGAGGTTCAAGTCCCAATAAACCAATGTGCTCACAGGCAGTACACAAATTTGCAAAACCAGGGCTGTAAAACATAACGAAAACAGGTGTCCTTTGGGGAAAATGATAGGGAAGGCAGCAGGAGCTCTTCTCTGTGTTGCTCAAGGGTTTCCTTTCTGAAGTTTGGTATTTTATGAATACTTCACGAAGAACAGCTTCTCCAGGTCCCTGACTGTGCACACACAGCTGTGGGGAACATCCTCACCCCTCATCCCATGGAAAGATGAAGAGTTGTGGCTGGGCAGGGCAGGAAAAGGGAGGAAGGAGGCATCACCCACCTAACCAAGACATACATTTGCTGATTCCTCTATTTGCTTTATTATTGGCTGCTGGCTAAATGATCTTTTAGGTCATCTGCTTACAGTAATAGGAGGAAATTAAATATTAATAATAGACTATTTCCCTCTAGACTGCTCTTTGTTAACAAAGGATACAAGTGAAACAAAGCAGGCAAAATTATCAGCACACCATGGTCTTGGTTTTCAGGTACCTGAAGGACTTGCACTCTCCCTCAGCCTTCCCTGGAGGCCCTTGCACACCTGCCTGTGCAGACACCCATGTAAGTGCAGAACACAGGGAGGTGTGGAAATTCTTATTCTATCAAGGGGCTCCACATGCCAGTCTGACCCTTCCAGAGCACCATTTCAGACTTTATCCAAAATATCATCTGAGCCACTGGTGCTCTGACGGCAAAAACGCAGAGCCAAGGATTTTTGGATGTAGACTTTTTCTCCTCTTGGGAAGTAAACTCTGCTGGAATATAAACCCTCCAGTGGGGTAACAAGCTTTCTGGATAGGCTTTGCAAATTCTCCTGAAATACTGAGTAAAATGAGAGCTTCAGCTTTGCTAAATTTGGTGTAATCCCCTCTTACAGGAAAGCAACAGCCCTCCATGTACTTATGAAAAGCAGAAGAAATGGCTCTTCAGAGACCTGTACTGTCCCTGAACTTTGTCTGTCAGTTTAAAAATGGGAAAGAGGGGCAACAATTCTGTTTTACATTTCCATCCCTGGTGCAGTACAGGCCAAAAAAGGAGGCTGTACTCCAGGAACAAGCATGGTGAACCTGTGTGTAAAGTCTGGACAGATTTACCAGGGACACTCAGGCTGCTGCATCAGTGACAGCAACAAAAACCGTGACAAAACCACACCCTGCAAGCCTGTTTTGTGTCTCTCTTCTTCTCCTGTTTATGCCCATTTAAAAAAAAAATTAAAAACCAAAACTGCCCCAAAAGTGAAATCCCACTGGGCAACCAGGAAAGGTCATAACACAGATGGGCTGGCTGACAGGAATGGCTAATTCCAAACCAATATTGCAGCTTTGCCTTCTGCCCTCCAAGTGCTAGAAGTGGATTAATTTTTTTTGTGGTAGCGGAAGAGAAGATTAGAACAGAACACATTTGACCATATTTTTTTTTTCCTAAGTGGATGTTATAAATGTTTAAAAGCAAGGAAAAAACCTCACAGTAATTATTCCAATTCTAATGGTCACAAAAATCCAGGGAGGGCAAAACTAAGTTAGGCTGAATGACCAGCAGTTAAATAAGCCAGATCAAACAAACAATAGGGAAAAGGGTCCCCTCTGCTCACCAAAATCTCACTGGACAGCATGCATCATGATATATTGCCAAAAGACACCAAAACATGTTGGATTTTTGAGCAAACAATTTGTATTCAGGATGGCTGATGTTCATTTATCTATGGTGGTATTTCTAAAAATAAAAAAATAGAGCATTTGGATAGGCTTTCATAAAGCAGGCAAGTAAAAAAGCATAATTAAAACCATGTACCATGGCCCGAAACAAGTTACTACTGCCAATATCATCCACAGTGTCTCTGAGGAGCCAGTTTTCCTTTCCTGTGTGAGGGAAGAACTCAAAGACAAACTCTGCCTCCCCACAGCCCTACTAAAGCCAGCTGTGTTCACACATGAGGAGCATTTCCTTCAAGGATGAAATAAGAGAAATGAGGAAACAGAATATAAAGAAGAGGTGACCCACTGAGGAATACAAGGGGCAAGGGGAGAATTTACTCTGAAGATATTTATCATATTGCTAATGCATCCATTCTGGTCTATTTTAAATTACTGGAATAGACTTCTCTCCAGATGTGACTTTGCCTCTCATTTCTATATTAAGTTCCTGGACAGGCAGTTAAGAATTGGGTACATCTGTTCATTTTCCTGCATTTTTATCCAGTTGTTCCCAAATCCTATCTGCCTTCTCTAAGTACAGGTTTCCTCTCCACCATGCCCTGGGATCCCTGCTCCTGCTCCCTCGAGCACTATCCTGCAGGTTACCAGGAATGTCTGTATAAACTATGATGGTGAAACAAAAGCTCATCCCAGTGCAGGGAGAGCTGTTTTAGCAGGTCAACCAACATCCTTCTACACCACAAGGAATGTAACTCTTTCCATCTCTCTCCATGTAACTTAAAAGGATTCCCCAGCTGTCCTTCCCTATCCTGATGAAAGCATTGTACAACATTGTTCAACCCAAAAGCAGGCAAAAGCCATAGTAACCAATTTTCTGTCCCCTTTGTTTCCAGCCACTTTCCCTCAGCCATTTTGTAATTTTCTTCTCTGACTGCTAATGCTTATTTGCTCAGTGTCAGCCTCACCATCCTGTCAGTGTTTCTGTGACAGCTTCAAAGATATTTGAGACATTTTTAGGACTCTGCCACCCTCTGTGGATAAGGAGTTGATGCTCTGATGATGCCCTGAGGCCACATGCCCTCACTTTGTCACTCCCTCTCCTCTTTGCTGTGACTTGCACCACACTGCTGTCACCCTTGTGAGGTGACTTGCATTTCTTCTATCACAGCCAGCCACACCAACACTAAGGGTACCCAAAGGGACTCTTTTTCCTCGAGTCCTTGATTATAATCCGATTTTTAAAGAACTTTCCAATGTCACTGTTACTGATCCCAGAGTGTCAGCGTTGAGCTGGTGCTCTGAGGACTCTTAAGTCCTTTCTTCATTTCCTAAGCCCCTGTGCTGTGGTCAGAGCACGTCCGCTCCAGTGACAGCCTGCTACCTCTCACGCTTCCTGCTCTGACGGCTCCCGCCGTAGAGAGCACAGAGCTGCTGGGGAAATGACACTGCTCACCAGTGGGTTCTCTCCTTCTACATCAAACCATCACACGGGACACCAGCAGCCATTCATAAATCACTTCAGAAAACATTTTACTGCATCTGTTGGCTGTTCATGAGCTGCCATTCTTATCCAGAGGGAGTAGAAAGGCAAGGAGAGCAACAGCCAGGACCCCACTACAGCAGAGACACCTCCACCACCCTTAGGAAGTGGCCCTTCTGTCCTATGAAAACTTCCACTGTTTTACAGTCTCTGCTCAACCAGACATCATACAAAAGATCCCTCTGTAAAGAAACCTGCAATCATCTCTCAAATGCATGACAATCACGATCCTCACACCTTGCTAAGAGGATAAAACAAAAAAGATACCCAAGGCAAATTCCTTAGGGACTGTGACATTTGACTCAAAACACAAAAGATGTTAGTCAAGCAGAGATGCATTCCAGGGAGGTGCTCAGAACAGAGGCCCCCAAGCCTTTAGGATCGTTTTTCCTAAGTGGACTGTGTCCATCTCTTGCCTGCTGTAATCATACAGCTGAGCTCTATGGTGATTACATAGAAGAAAAAGATGATTTCCCTTTAGCAATGGAAGGAAACTTAACAAAAACCCTAAATGAATCATAATGGTCAATCAGAGTTTGGATCAACATTTCATAAGACACAGGATGACATAAAAGAAAACGTTGTTTTTAGGTGCTTGACAAAGCTAGGTGCCTCAGTTTTAAAAGGTTCAGCTAAAAAGGCCTGTGTTTTGGGATTATCAGATACAGTCCCAGACTATCCCTGACTAGATAGCCATTAGCACAAGTCATTTTTTTGCCAAAATCTGGGCTGCAGAACATTTTAGCAACCTTTTAAAAGTCAGCGTGCTTCCTCACACATGCTCCAGGAGCTGTAATGGTGCTGGTGCCAGCCCAGGTTAGTCTGATGAGATTTTCCACCGTCCCATTGAACCTGGGCAGTGATCTGTGGATTGGACGTATGTGGAAACTGTAATTATTTAAATCAATTTCAATCACGTGTCTCTCTTCTGAAGATTTTATTAAAAAGCCACATACCTCTTAGCTGTCTTTTATCCTGGGGAGTATTTCCTATGGAAAATCCCAGTCTGTGCCCAAGTAGATGGGTCTCATACTGAAACCAAAGTTGTTATTATCACAGAATATGGCATTTAACCACCTACTCCCCTTAAGTCCTTAAGCTCAACAACTGATTCATACCAGGATCTGACACTCCTGTTCTATTGGGGAAAACTCAATAACCAAAATGATAGGGCTGTTTGTAGAGGACTTTCCCAGTGCAAGGAGGGGGATTTGGGTAAGAGGCGATTGTTACAGAACAGGCAGAGAGAGCAGAAACACTTATGCTGCCCTAGTAAGAAAAAGTAAGAGGATGGGGGGGAGACAAGAAGCGAGAGGAGAGCACAATACTGCAAACCCAAACCAAAACATCTCCAACAAAGCCAGGGGAAAAACGGAGGAGACTCTGAGGTCTGAATACTAAACGAGGAAAGAAACTTCTAACAGGGAAAGCTTCAAACCTCACCGTTCCAAAAGGGATGCATTAAAAGATCGCACTTTGCTCCGTTCAGCAGCACTCCTGCCCCGATGGGTGAGGGGCTGCCCGGGGGGATGCTCAGACGTGACCCCGCGGTTCGGACTGGACTTCGAGAGGCTCCAGCAGCAAAACCCGTCCCCGGGGAGCTGCTGAACAAGGGCCACGGCTGTCGCCGGGAGCCACAAACACCGGGTACGGGGAGACAGGGAATGCCGTATTGCAGCCTGCCGGCAGATAAAACAGCCCCAATCTGCAAGGACTAGAATGCCGGAGTGCATTCCCCCTGGAACTGGGAGCAATCACAAATGCTAATCAACACACGGACAGGAGCCCAGCATGTCACCCGTCACGTCTCCAAAGCTCCAGGAAAACCCCCCTTTCCTCTACTTGGATCAGAGAGGGACAGGAAGATTCCCTCATCCCCTGTGTGCCTTTCCCTCCCCCTGTTCCTGGCTTAAACCATCCCTGCAAGAAGTTTCCCCCCCCTGCTAACTTCTCCATTGTCTCAGATACATTGTTTGCAAATGTTCCCTAAAAATGCTTTGTAAAGTATTCTTTATTCCTGTTTCAGGTCTTTCCACATCTCTGTGTAACACCTGGACTTTATCTTGTTACCTGTCAGATAGTGATAAACCTACTGTATGCAACCCCTGACTTACCATCTAAGATAAATACAATTTGTCTTGTAGCTGTCATTTCTTTTCAAACCCTGCCTTCCACAGCTGCATTTGTAGTGGTAATAAAATTACTTTATTTGGGCTTGAAATGTGTAACTTTTCAAAAAACAAAAATGAAAAAATCCCTATCAGCAAGGGCCACAGGACCCAGGTGGAGGAGTGAAAGAGATCACACCTTTACAAACTCACATTTACCAAATAGCTCTATTTGCTGAAGTGCTTTGAAATACTCTTTGCTGATGGTCTGTGGATTGCCCACTGTGGTCAGGATGAAGAATGATTTAGAGCAAAGGAGGATTAAACTGGACATCTGTGTTTCCTGCACCCCAGGAAAGTGAGGAGACTCTACTGCAGAACTTTCAGGAGCAGGATGGAGAAAGATGTTAGAAATGGCAAATGCATAGCTGATCCTGCCTTTGGGCAGAGGCCTGGATTAGATGACCTCCAAGTGCCCCCTAAGGATATTTTCCATAACTGAGAATTCCATGTACCATCTGTCCATTCTGATCTACAGAGATTTACTGCAGGAAAAAAAGTGCAATACAACCAATTCCTGATACAGATGGAACCTCTCTGAAGGGAGAGGCATCTTCTGACTCTGCAGAAGGAACTGAAGCCTTCAGAGGTTAAATCATCTTATATGCATCTACCCAGACCTTCCTGCCCTCCCAAAGCAGAATGCTGCCAGTTCTTTACCCCTAACAGACCAACCCTTAATATTTAGGTACAAAAGCATCTTATTAAGTGGGCAGCTTCTTCAGCACTTTTTAAATGAGCAGAGAGGCAAGGAACTGGTGCTATTTTGTTCAAGTAGCTGCACCAAGTCTGTTCAGGTGCACTGATGCAAAACCTGATGATGGTCCATGAAGCAACCAAGCCTTCTGGTCCTAAATACCAGACCCTGATGAAAGAGAATAACCTTCCATTGACATGTGAGAATCTGCCCTGATTCCTTGACACACAGCTTAAGATCTCTTTCCTAGTTTTCACTGTAGAGTCCAACAAAAATTAAAGGTTTAATAGCCCATCTCCATTTCCAGATGGAAATCACACAAGAAAGAACAACCTTGGGAGTTAATCATGATCCAGATCAAATGAGAAAATGAACAAGCAGAGCTTGAATCTGTTCAAGCTGAAGACAAAGACAAACTTTGCAGGACACCAAGAGAGATGTTGGTACCAGCCTTTGCACGGAGAACACCTTACTCGCAGCTGTGCAGAACTCAGAGACCTTCCCCACACTGTGCCTTGTCCTATCTCAAGTGGATGGAAATGTCAAACTGAAGTGAAGAGCTGAAGCATAGTGAAAATGGTGGGAAATCTGTGAAACCTTAAACATCCTGTACAGACAAGAAATCATACAGCCATCAGCCAGCCAGGCAGAAAGGAAGTGATAAAGGGGGAGGCTTTCCATCCACACAAGATGGAAAAGCAGCCAGGCTCAAAAGCAAAGGGGGACCAGACCCTTCTGAGAGACAGGACTGAAAGGAAGAGTGAAGATTCAAAGCAGTCCCCCCCAAACCTTCTGCTGGGCCGAGCTTTTCTCAGTACTTCTTAAAAGAACTAAACCACATGGCGCTACATTAAATCCATTATTGAAGATTAAACAAAAGAGATGAATAGTTTTCAAAAGTTGATTACACCCAAACACAATAGCCCTTATGGAAACATTCTATTAAAATACCAGCAAAAATAGAAATGCAAACATGGGAGACCTAGCAGGAGGCTTTCCAGCTCAGACCTTTAGTGTTTTTTGCACCCATTGATAGAAGGACAGAGGCTAAAAACATCATCACTGGGCCAACATCCATCCAACCTGGTACAGGGTGATGCTGATTCTATCTTTTTATGTATAAAAATACATATGGAAAACCACAGACTATATACACAAGAAAATTCCAAATGCACCACACAGGTAGCATTAAAAAGAAGACCTGCTTGCCTTTTTTTTTTCCCACACCGTGGAATACGTAATTTTTATTTTATGTACACACATACGTGTTTGCAGTTTGTACCCACATGTTTTCTCTACAAATTCAGAAGTTCGCAGCTTTCCTGGTAAATTCAGAATTTAATCCATTTGCCACATTAGGCAGGATTTCATTTCCATAGGTTTTTGTGATACATGATTACATTTATATTGACTTTTTTATTGCGATTCAAAATAAGGTATTTCCTCCACAGACCTAATTCAATTGAAATATTTCTCACCTCCCTGCTGGTCACTTTATCTAATCTTTTTCTACATCACTTGGGCAATATGCTCTGGGGGTGTCCCTAACAGCAGGGGCTGACTATGCTTTCTCCCTCTCGCTGTTAGTTTCCCTCATGCAGGAGAACGAATTTATCAATTACTCCAGTTCTTGAGTTACATGTGTCTGAGACTTACAAGCCTGATAAGAAACCTGAAAACAAATACATCCAAAGACTGAGTTATCTAATAGTTGGCCATCTGCTTAGGAAAATAATTTTAAGGAGTTACAGCAATTCTATTAACTATTTACCAAGTGAGTCATGTTGTTCTCTTTAACTTAACCCTTCCTGTCTCTCTGTGGGCTCAGTGCCCCAGGCAGTTTTGAAGAAGGTACTCAACCACCTTTTCTCCTTACAGGAGACAGCAAAGCCTGTAGTCCCCCTGCACTCAAGACCCCCAAACTCACACTGCACCAGGGCATAAAAGAGCAATAAAGCAACGGTGTCTCTTAGACCACACAAACGACCATGCAGAAAATCTCCCAGGAGCATCCCCGGCGAGGGCACCACAGAGCAGCACTGACACAGCAGGAATGGGAACGCACCTGCTGCCCCAGGCACTCTGTGAGGGCAGGTCACCCCGCAGGGCTCCCGAGCCCTGACCGCCAGGGCAAAAAGCCTTCATCCGCATCCTGCCGGCAGCTCTGGAGACACCCCGCACCTTGCAGCCTCTTTCCCTGTCCTTCAGCTGCCCTCTCCCCCAGCACAGGGGTACAGACATGGAGCTGCCTCTGTGAGTGGCAGCTCCATGGACACACAGGCTACCAAGGCTGAGCGCTCCCGAGCACAGGGAAAGGGACTCCGCTGAGAAACTCTCAGCCACTCGGCAAGAGATAAGGCAGAGTTGGGGCTTCTGGGGGCAAGGAATGGGACAAGACTGCACCAGTTTGAAGCCGTCTACTCAGTCCCTGCCCTTTTCCCCATAACACGACTGGGAAGTGCATAGAAATCTCATTCGAAAGCATTACAGAGAACTTTACAGGATGAGAGGTTCTCCTGTGGAATCACTATTTTATGATTAAGCACAAATATCCGCTGAAGGGCCGGAGGAGGGCTGGGTGGAGGAAGGCAAAGTCCAGCACCTGATGTTTGAGGGAAGATCCATGGAGCAAACATCTTGGAGCGCGGGGGTGTGTCGAGGGACGGCTGGGAATCAGAACGGAGTGAAAAGCACCAGCTACACGGGAGAAACACCGTCCGAGCCGGGGCAGGAGACAGCGGTGGCAGGGCAAAATCGCCACGTCTTGGTAGTGGGCGCTCGGCAGCACCCAGAGGGCAGCGGGTGGCCACTTTTCAAATTCGCGGGACAGGCAGGACAGGGACCGAGGCTGCCGCGGACGCCGTGAAGGGAAACCGAGCGGCGCACCGCGGCTGCCGGGGCCGGGGACCGCCGCGTTCGGGATGCTCCAGCGGGACGAGCCCCGCAGTCCTCCCCGGCCGGGAGGTCCCGCTCCGCCCCGGGAGCTGCACCTCGCGCCCCCGCCGCCCCTCCCCGCGGGCCCGCCGGCATCACCCACCTGGCCTCGGGGCGCCGCTCCGCTCCGGCCGCGCCCGGAGCCGTGTGGCGGTGCCGGCGCTGCCCCGCTCCGCTCCCGCCTCCGCGCAGGACGCGCCTGCCGCGGCTCCCCCTGCAGGGCGGCGCGGGCGGCGCGGCGGCGGCACCGGGGCCGACACCGGGACCGACACCGCGACCGGGACGAGCGGCCACGGGAACGGCTCCCACTCCCGGCCCCGACGGGATGGGCGCCCGGCAGCCCCACAGTTTTACCTGGCGGCCGGTGGCGACTCGGCACCGCGGGGCTCGGTGCCAGCACGGAGAGCCCGGAGCAGCATCCCCGCAGCTGGGCTGGAGGAGAGAGGGCGCTTACTTGACAGTCCTCGCTCGTCGTGAGGGACCTGCAAGTGACAGAAGCGGGCTTTGACTAAGCTTGATCTGCATACAATGAAAGAAGGAAAGAAAGGAGACGAGAGGAAAGAAGAGGGAAAAGGGAAGGGAAAAGGAGAGGGGAAAGGGAAAAGAGGAGAGGGCAGAGGGGAGGGGAGGAGAGGAGGGCTTTCTCACTACATTATTTTAAGCATCTACTTCTTTCCAAGCTGGAAAACCCACCCAGCGAGTCAAAGCCTACAGCTGTACCACACAGGGCTGTGGTGGCACCGTACAGTGCTGGGGGGACACTGGGTCAGACTGCAACACACAAACTTCACTCTCTTCTCTGCCTAACTGCCATTACTGCCTACGGAAAGGACCCCCGTGCATTGCTACTCTGAAAGTGTTTAAGACTTCTCTGCAGAGGTATTGAGTGTTTGAGAGCAGTTTCACATTCCCACCGGGTAGGTGGTTGTGGATCCCAGCAGCACACAGCACATTTCCTGCCCGCGGTGCCCCTGGGGCTGCGCCTGTCCCCAGCCAGCTCCCGCTCCTCCGAAGGACTTGGGGACAGCCATGACTCATCTCGCAGCAATTCTGAAGCTGAAGAGAGAGGACCTCTCAAGAATTTGATCCCCTGCTCTTCGTGGCTCTCTTCTAAGTTTTTTTAATTTCTATTTTTCAAGTTTACCTCTTAGCAAATAATTAATGTATGTGCTCCTATTGGGTGGACATTGCAAACAGGAAAAACCACCAGCGTGACTCCAAATTTCCCACCAACTCCATGGCAGGTCCCAGCCTATGACAGACTGCTCCATCTCAGTGACAGCCAGCCTGGGCCTCTCTGTGCAGGGACTGCCACAGGTTGGGTGCCTGTGCCGTGCAGTGAGTTTTTATTCTAGGATTCCCCACTCCAGAGAGGCTTTGGTTCTGCCACCTTGGCCAGAAGCATTCCCACATCACTGACACACAGCACCACTCACCCTGCCTTCCCTGGCAGCAACAGCACAAATGATGCTTTACAATTTTTTGGTGTAACAAGATAGTAAGGAAGGAAGCAGCAGCCAACAGGCACCAGCCCCTTCAGTGCCAACCTCAAAATCTATGAGCATCTAAGCATTAAAAATTCAGCACTGGCAGCAGCAGCTGGCACCTGAGCTGCCCTCCCCTCCACTCTTACCCCAGTCAGGAAGCCAGGCTGGTTCATGGGCTGTCTCAGCCACGCAGCTGGGAACTACAGAGCGGAGTGAAGGCTGCTCCAAACACAATGGAAATCCTCTGGGGAGAAAAAAAAGTCATTTTTCCCAGGAAGTTTGAGAAAAGGCTGAAGTAATTTACCACACAGTAACATAAAATGATTTTATGGAACACATACACTGACTAGCCAAGTCAAGAGAAAAAGCAAAAGTGGGAGATGAGAAAATTAAGAGCCTCATCAAAACATACTGCATAAATGATAGATTCAGAAATGTCACCTGCCTACGTGATGTTTACCAGAGCCTTTTGAAAAATGCTGACACTAGGAATGGGACACTGTTCATGTAATGGCCTCACATTTGCCCTGTACAAGAGGTAGTATTTTCCCACTCCTAGCTGATACTCCATGAGACTTTATGCTGTGCATTGTTCTTGAACTAGAGCAGCAGGTCAGAATTAGCTGCCTGCCAGGCACTGCTACGTCTGCTCAGTGTTGCTCCTTTCCAGGGCAGCATTTCCTGTATTGTAGAGGCTGCCTCACTTTTTGGCCCAGATCCTCAAAGCCATCCAAATTACTCTCTCCCACTGAAATCAATGAAAGCTGGAAATCAAAATTCTTTTAAGGACCAGGGATGCAGTTTCTAAATATTATTTTGTTCCTGAATACATTAAACTCAAAGCTGTTGCAGTCAACCCCCTTCACTGAACTGTCAGGCTGGTTTCTTCCAACCATCCCATCCTCGATATATCACCTTACAAGTTTCCCAAATCACAAATGTTGATCACCATACCTTTGAAGGACCCTGGAAATGCATCACTGGGTGTTTCTTTTCCCAGTTGCAACTCTTTGATTTTTGCAGCTAACCAATTTTAAGATTATTTGATGGGGACTACGTTGATTTTCTTTTAAATCAGCAAGTCATGGAAGATCCAAAGCAAATGTCCAAGTACTTTCACAGGACTGGCTGGTAATGGCTCCCTGACCAGCCTCTAATGTTTCTTAGAAACTTCCTTCCATAATAGCATTCTGATACCAGAAGCACCAAACCATAGGTTCCTTCCCTCACTGGCCATTCCAGTTTGGATGGCATATCACATCCCCATTGTCACCTACTGATTTTATCTGTGCACCTGCGAGCTCTGCAGTGATCCAAGATGTTAAAAATCACTATTAACACATCCCAGAGCAACTGGGCCAGACCCTCTATGACTTCTGCATGCTCATTTCTCACTTCTGCACAAGTAACTGTGTTTATAATGAGCAGCTGCTGGTTTATGTCCTATTCAGCAGTTGGATAAGGTAATTTCCATTACTATAATAAGATCTGAATAGATCTGTTGCCTTTCTTTTGAACTAAGAAATTAATTGGTTTTCTATTGGTTTTATGCCATTGTCCCTGTCAAGTATCAGACCATATTCCTTGTGCATATTCCATGTGCATTGTCCTTACCTCTGGGTATTTCTACTTATGCCCTCCCTTACCAGTGGCCAATGACAGCAAATTGACAGTAAGGAATACAAGTAGCTTTTATATTTTTCCTTTGTTTTTATAATATATGCAGGGGTGGCAGCACCAGAGAGTGCAACTGCCCTTGGTTACTGGAGAATAAACCAGCATTACTGCAACTGCTAAGCCCAGGCACACTTTGAGAAGGGATGACATGAAAAGAAAGGCTGAAACCACCTGGAAAGAAAACAGCTTGGAGCAGCCTCCGCAGCCATGGGAAGGTACTGCCACATGTTCAGAGCTGGCTCAGAGCTGAAAGGAGTCCAGGACTGCAAGGACAGTATTAAATTTTCTGATTCTCCTGTGCAGCGCCAAGAAGGGCTTTCTCATTCCTGGAAAGCAGAGCTGCAGTAACATCCTGTTCACTGTCTAAGTGAACAAGCCAAACTCCTGAGTTTTGGGCAGCTGAAAAACAGTGATAAGAGTATTTGCACTTCTCAGACTTAGTAACTGAGCTCAAGCAGAAAACTCTAGAAAGCCTGTGTAGAACAACCTTTGAAGTGCTTCCTTCAAAAAGGTGAGAGCAAAGTAAATAAAAACCTCACACTCAAGACCTACTGTGAAACTCACCCTTCTCTTTGCTGGCACTGCACGAGTGACACCTTGGCCGTGTCAGGGATGCCCCTGAAACACAGAACAGACTCATAACCAAACCCAGCCTGCCACCCTGGGAAGCAGAAAATCATAGCCAGGTACTGAGGCTTCCACATGTAGGACTGGAAATTATCAGTTTGCCTAGAATAGAATCTGGAAGAATTGATGTTGTTTTAAATAGAAAAATTATTTCAGTCTTTACAAAGAAATTAATGCTTTATCAGTTTTGAGGCTCTTCGCTGTTGTGAAACTTTCCTTTCTAACCAGACTGAATTATACTGCCTGAATCTCCTCAAAAGCAATGAAAGACACCTGTGCTAGTCTAAGAGAAGGGACGAGGGCATGGTTACTTGAGGTCCTTTGGATACACCAGCAAATCCTTCAACATTAAAGACAGGTGTGTATATATATATATATATATACATACATATATATAGGTATGTGTGTTTGTATATATGCAATTATTTCGCTCACACTGTTCAACATTATTTGATAACATTTTTTAAATCAAGACTGGGAAAAGCTAGGTTTTCTAAAGAGTGTCTCCTTTAACAAAGTTACACATGCAAAATTTTGCTGAAAATGACAATGGCTAAAATCATAACGAAGGACACTCCCATGTCAAAGACCGAAGCCTTTGCATAAACTGTTCGATTCCAGCATAGGAGCAGTTCAGCTTTTACCACAGGCTTAAGGAAAAGAAGCTGAAGTCAAGGTAAGATTTGCCCTCACAGGGAAATGCAAACCATATCCCCAACACAGTGTGAATCCAGTTTGGGTCAGGAACAAAGGAAGGGTTTTCAGTAATTTCATGTCAGGAGTTAAGTACTCTCCGTAAAAGGCACTGCCCAAACAGACTGTGGCTTTATTTCTCTCAATGCTATTCAGCATGACAGACTATGAGATGGAATTCAATCTAAATTTAAGCACTCTCTGTAAACTATTAATAGAAGAAAAACTGGTAGCATGAATCATCATGTGGGAGCTGCAGAGCAACAGCTAAAATATAACTTACCTTTACACAATAAATGAACTGTTGGAGTTGAAAGGCCCAGCAGAAGTCACTTGATTCTTCTTCACTTGAACTATTCTCATTTTATTCTGAGGAGCAATGAGAGGGCAGCCCTTATTTAACTTGACAAAATACATATTGTGTATAACCCAGTTTTGTCACAACACAAATTGGAGACAAAAAGGAGCTGCTGACCCTGCTCCCCACCACTCCCTGCTAGGGAATAGTGTGTGCTGGAAGTGTTGGTGCAAAATGACACAACTTCAGAGTTTTATAAAGTTGAGCTCGTGTTTTAGCACCCCATTCCAATGCCAGCTGTACCTCTGGCCCAGAGGAAAATGGCAGCAAACCTTCCCTTTATGTTTCTTTAGTGCCGAGATGAAAGTCCAGCTGTATTAATTTCTTAGAGCAGCCATTTCAGGGGGGGCTTTTTGCAGCTCCTGAACTGCAAAGCTGACCCTGCAAAGCTGTGATTTTGCAGAGACAACCCTGGCTATGCCTGCACAGGCTGTGCCCCCCATGCAGCCCATGGACTCTTGAGTGTGGCCCCACAGAGACACAGCCTTAACTCAACACAGTGGCATTTTGGTGCTCTGTGGGATATTTATTTTTGAAAAATATGATATTGTCAACAGCTCAGTGAAGTTGTCTCCAGACTGTTATGTCTCCTTCTCAAGTTTCTTTCATTTTTAAGAGCTTAACTTTTAGGCTTCTGGCGTGAGGAAAGAGCCTAAAATGGTTTAAGAAAAGGACATAAACAAGGGAGCGAGCTATGCACAGCCCTGGAGAGAAGCACAAATAGTGCCCCACACTATAGAACCAATGCAAATATCTGAGAGCAAAAATACTGCGATAAAACACTACTGTGTCCAACCCTATTTTCATGATGAGATTAAGAAGTTCCAAAGAACTGAAAATCCTGAAGGACAAAGACAATTTGAGAAAAGTCAAGATAATATTTTTCAAATAGGGCATTTCATATACAGAAATTCAGTTTTACAAAAAGGGTTAAACAATGGTGACAAATAAAAACCTTAACTTGGATTAGAATTGGTGGCACAAGTCCCTCATCTGCTTCTTTAAAAATTCACAGACAAATTATTTTTCCTGAACAAAGACTTGCATGGGAGAAGTTTCAAATCAAATCTTCTAATAGAATTGAAATTAATAAAAATATTTAATTAGACATAAATGCTCTTCTAATCTGGAGCTGCCAGGAACAGAGACACTAATTAGCCAACTTTCCCATTCAAGGTGCTGGGCTGTAGCACCAAGCAGTAATTCATAGAGAAAGTACTGGAGCTTCCTCAATGCCATCACAACTTTCTGAGCAAATTCAAAGATGACTTCTCTCAACCTTTAGTATTGAGGATAAAAAAGAAAACATACCAGTTTGAGATATGAGAACATCTCAGCATGAAATGCTGGGCTCAAGGAAAGATAATGCTGAAAAAACAACATTGACAAAGCATTAAGTGAGGGAGCTGAGGGAAGGTGAACAACATGAAGGGCACAGAATTCAGCTCCCTTTTGGTTTGGTTTTTAAGTTCTACCAGTAGCTGCTGGCTGTAAATAAGTTTCCAGTTAATAAGGAAAGGTAAGAAAGGAGTTAACTTTCAATGATAAGGGTCTCTTTTAAAATAATTTTGTGTGGTAGTAACACACATCTTCATGAGCCCCTCTGGTCTCTGGCCTTTGTAGAACCTCACCCTCTGCAACAGCTCTCTGCAACATCCATAATTTAATCCAAGTCTCTTCTGTTGATCAAAGCAATTGTGAAACCCTTTATGACAATTTTAGCAGGAAGTTCTGTATTGCTAACCTAGTTCCTCCACAGAATTTAACTGCAGAAAAACCATGACTCCAATATTCGCTTTTGTGATTTAATACAATGGACTATTATATTGCTGTTGCTTCTGAGGTTTTTATTTTACTATTCCACATAACTGCAGCTTTCCATGACAGCAAGATCTTAAAAACTAATGAACCAATTTTATTATATTAAACACAGTTATTGGAGCTAGTTTCATATTTTTAACCAAATTTTCTGGTGACAGCTTGTAAGGCAATCCATGAAAAATACTTTGGTGAGGGAATATTATTTCAGTGGATATGGAAAAGTTGCAGCTCTGCAGGCGGTGCAGACAGTGCACTTTTAGCATCCCTCAGGCCTGGTCCATGTCCTGCCCTCCAGATGCTCATGGAGGTGGACAAATCCCTTCCATGAGCTTGCTACAGAAAAGAGAAATGTCTGTTTTCTGACATGAGTCTACTACACTACACTTCTGAAACATTTACTTGCAAAAGAAGTATGAAAACTGAAGATCCATGTTTAAAAACAGGATTTAAATCCTTTTCTGGGAACTAAAAAGAGTTTTCTTAAACCAGGCATGTTCTTCAACCACAGCACCTCCAGCACTATCAGACACTGCAGGAAGGACTGCAAGGAGTTCACAGGAAGAATATTTCACCTCAAGAAAGCAAAACCAGGACGTTTTCTTGCAGAATAACATTACTGAAACAAAGACTTTTCTGGATTGCTGAACAGTCAGAAAACACCACACAAAATCTCAAAAAGAAAAAAAGTAGAATTAAAATACTTATAGTAGCCAGTGCATTTCAGAACAATATTTACAATAATTAGGAGCTCAATCCAAACCTCTGGATCTAATTTATTCCAGAGCACTTGAAACTAAAGCTCCAAACCAGCATTTGAAAACAGTTACCATCCAGGATGATTGGGACCAAACCAGATTTAAGGTGTTCTAATCTTTATTTTCACCTGGAAATTTTATTTTTAGGCACCTGCTTTAAATAGTATGAACTGCTATAGAGATGAAATCCCCAACCTCTCTCCAGCCCAACTCCTTTAGAGACAGAGAGGGAGTTAGTACACAATTGCCTTACTTGGGTTGGGTTAAGTAACATTTAAGTAATTCTAATCCTGCAATGTATTACAGAAGTTGCCTAAACCGAATACATTCTCTGCAATTTCCTTCTCTAGGACAATACAGGCTAAGCAGATGCCTTAAACATGTCCCTTATCTGGGCTATTTACTGTCTTATCACTTAAAACCCTTTGGGGGTAGATTCTGTAAAGGCTGCTGGTATCCCAAGAGAGATAGGACTTCAAAAAAAATCCTGACGTTATGTGCACACCAGCCCTTCACACACTCCTCATCCACAGTGGAAGAACCTCCACAATTGGTTACTGCAACACTTCTGACAAAACAGTGCCAGAAACAGCGTTAAAACAGCCCCTTTTGTAGCAGCTTTACTCAAGAAAATACACACACATTCTGCTATTTGCAACCTTTATTTCATGAATAATTAAGAAGAAAACATGGCAACATTGGCAAATTGAAGGCATACATACTAAATACTCATACAGAATACATTATGGAGAAAGTAAATGCCCAGGTCTTTAGTGGTCCTTGCAAACTGAAAGCATATTGGGTCCTCCAAAAGGTTAGCTTAACATAGGCTTGCTGACTTTTTAAAGTTCCAATGATTACCAACTTGTGCCTTTCAAACCAGAAACAGCATGAAATACAATTGGAACACTCATCCAAATTTTCCTCAAACCTGTATTTCTCAGCTCTAACCAGAAGCAAACAAAATGTTTTTTCCTCCTTGCCATTTAAATATATACACTAATACACCAGCCTAAGTATTCAAGACACAAGCACTTCTTGAAACACATTCCATTTTACTCAGAACCTGCAGGAGCACACACCCATTTATGTGTGTGCATATAGGTACATCTATACATTTATGCAAAGCCTCTCTCTACGTAGGATGTGTGTAAACTATTCAAAAGGGTTCTGGAGAAAAAGCAAAGTACTTGTACTTGTCTAGAAGAAGAATTACTAAACCCAGACACAGACTGACATACAACAGTTGTGTTTCAAGGAAGAGTAAAACCAATACAAATCAGAAAAGCTGGATGGATGAGAAAAGCTTTTAGAATCACTGATTTTTATATCATCTTTAAAGGCCAGGGAAAGTGAGCTTTAAATTAGCTATTTAGGAGATATTATTACTGGCTGCAGTGTCATCTCAAACAAGGTTAGTCCTTACCCAGTATAGTGCTGTGAAGTCAGACTGAGGCATCAGTAAAATTCTGTTCTTTCACCAAGACCAAAAATCACACCACTGTTGTGTCAGTTCTGCCTCACAGCTGAACTGGAAGTACCCTCATCTGAGAGGTGGAGGGTACCAATTAATGCCCTTCTGGGTTTGATCGGGAGAGTTGTCCAATATCAAAGGGGATCACTGATTTATTTCAGATACACTGAACAACTCTTGATCATTACTGACCTAAAGTGAACTTACAGTCTGGAGGCAAACTAGTCTGTGCCTTGTTTAGTAGTGTTATACTTTCTTCCCATTAGATAAAATACAGAAAAAACACGTTTCTGTTAAAAAAAACCCTTCAGATACATATAAAAGTGCTACTTAAAGATAGAAAAAATAACATTACAATACACATAAAAACCAAAAGTTTCTACAAACTGAAATGCTGTAAGTTACAAGGATTAATTACTTGAGTATATGACATGTATTTGTGGCGTCCTAGCTGAACTGATTCCCAAGTAACCATCCTAGCTGAACACATGCAATAATTGGAAACCATTAAAAGCCTCCAGAGAAATTTCAATGATTGAACAAAACAAAAAAAAAAGCCAAAACAAAATAAAACCACAAAAAAAAAGAAAACAAAAAAAAACCAAAACCAAAAAACAAAAAGAAAGAGCCCCTTTCTTCCATTTGTTGCAAGAGTTCAGAATCAAAAATGGACTATTCCATTATTGCAAGTGCAGTCTACAGTCAGAACAGGTCAGCTCCTGAACTGTGGAACCAGGACTGCCAATGGCTCCTCTGCAGCAGGAAATGTCCGCTGGGCTCCCTCACTACCACATAAATACACCAGTTACATGCAATTAAAATAACACGTATCACTAGGGTGAAAATGCACAGAATACATTGCTATGCTGGGGCAGAGCAGGTTTTAAGCCTTGACTTCCCCAAGCAACTTTTTCATATTCTAGAACTATGCAAAATACAAAAGCCTTAGAAAAGTGCAACAAAACTAGCTTTATGACATTTTTCTTTCCATTTCCATAAATACAATCTCATAAAAATATTATTAAACAGAAGCATACTTCCCAGTGGAGAACTAACAGGCCACATTTCAGCTTTCAGTAAATGATTTTGCCTAAACTGAAAACCCCTGAAAATAGGGGATTAAAATGAAACCAGCTTAATTGCATCAGGCTGCTGTAATATTCTGCCAAAAGTTCTCCCTACTGCTCTGCATCCCCAAGTCCTGCTGAAACTGATGGGAACTTTATGTGCAACTCTGAGGCAGACAGTGGCCTATGGGTAAGGAATATTCCAGGCAGAAGCTAATGTCAGTTGGAAGGAAGTCATCTGGTATTCATAGGTTTTACTAAAGTTTCAGTGTGAGGAAATAATTCTAATAACACAGAATGAATTAACTCAAGGAGATAGGACAGTTGCTTTCTCAAACTGAGTTCAAGGGTGCTGCATCCAAACAACTGGAAAGCATAGCAAAAGCACAAGATAAAAAAAGACATTCGCATCAATTAACAGAAATCAGAACTGCACAAACCTTGACCTTTTATGTTATTCAGTATTAATTATCCACAGCACACTTGCTACATATTCCAGATGCTTAACATCTTGGGTTTGATAATTATAGAGTGTACTACAACACTGATTCTGAAATCAGGGAATGCAACAGAAGAAACTCGGATGAAGGAGGGACACAGCAAGCCACACAGTAATTTAAAACCCATCCAGCCACTCTCCCGTGAAAGCAGAAATACTATTAAAAGATACCTTTCTAAATAGGGACAATTAATGTATTAAGAGATGTCTGTGTTTTGCTCGTCAACACACACTATCTTGGGAAAGCACAAATGGCATGCCCAGCACTCATGGATGACGAAGACACTTTAATAGCACTTCACACCAAATAATTTCTCAAACTGGTTAATATTAGCTTAATGAAAGGAAAATACTAATGGTAGCTTAAAGAAAGGAATTGCAGAAATAGAGCTTGGCAGAACATAAAAATAAAACAGAAATAAATATTTACCAAGTCAAGGGAAGGACCACAAACCAACTACAGTTAACTCAGTCCATACAGGAACATGACTATTTGAAGGTCCTCTTTCTAGGCCACCTCAGCATAACTCACAATAGGCAAAAAATAGCATGAAGGTGTACAACTGGATTCCTTCCCAGAAGAATTCTGCCCCTTAGTAGCTCCTGCTCGTGGCTGTGTTAGTTGCAAGAGGGAAACAAGAAGTCAAGTCACTGCAGGAGTCCCAGGAACGCAGTTTAAAGATGTAACTGCATCACTTCAGCTAGCCTGGGGCAGCTTTGGAAGGAAATGTTCCACACCACCTGAACACCAGGCAGCTCCCCAAACCAGGCACAGGCAGTAAGAACACCCACAAGTTCTCCAAATCTCCAACTTCCCAAATAATCTTGGTTAAAACTGGGCTGGAATAAAAATTGTGCCCTGGGCCAAATCTGTACAGAAATAGAATTGAGTGAAAGTAGTTTTTTAGTGATGCAAAAGAATCCAAATGTCTGAAGTGTTGAAACTGAAAAAATAGCTAAGAACACTGAGATCAGAAACAGAAATGAGACTCCAATGTCACAGCTACATGATCCACAAGGCAGATCCTCAGCAGCTTAAACCACTGTCCTGCACCATTACAGGATGGGTCCAATTTATTTCTCCTCATGCACATAAAACCAGAGCACCACTGCTGCCAGGGACATTCATAGGAGTTTATACCAATAAATTAAAGCAGAGCTCATTTAGCTCTGGAAAATTAAGGGACTCCTAAGACACAATGATATTTTACAGAAAAACACAAACAGTGGAAATATTTCATAAAATTGGAGACAAAAAATTATCAGAAACACTGCATGTAACTCAAAGAACATATTTTATGCAAAGAGATGAAAATCTACCTTTAAATCAGAATATATCATAATTATATATTATATTCTAGATAATCTATCCACAAACACGAATTTAAAAGGGAAAACTTCACTCAGTTTTTCAGAGGCATGGGAATAAGAGGTCTTTTGTGAGGGCCAGATATTCACACACTGGAGATACTAAATTAGTGTTTCTATTTAAATAGACAGCCAAATCAAACTGGATTAAACAAAACCGAGTGAAAACCAAAGCAAGTGTAGCACCTGCAGAAGTGTTTCCATCCACAGGATCCAGAGGGTGACACAGCTGTACCTGCATCAGAATGTGTCACAGCTCCAGTTTGTTGCCCACCCTACAGCTGGCCATGAGTAGCCCTGATATTCTACAGCACAGGCATTTGCAAGGCACATAGTAAAATATAAATGGATTACAAGA
Source organism: Entomyzon cyanotis (assembly GCA_024500445.1). Classification (NCBI taxonomy): domain Eukaryota; kingdom Metazoa; phylum Chordata; class Aves; order Passeriformes; family Meliphagidae; genus Entomyzon; species Entomyzon cyanotis. Next base: position 9,019,611 of record JAKEPQ010000852.1, read on the forward strand.
TATTTTTAGTACATTCAGAACTATTTTCTGGATTAAAAGGAAAGTAAATCAGCATAAACTTGCACTTCACATGAACAAAAAACCCAGGCTGTTCCAGGATTAGCTATGAACAGAAACCAAACACAGCAGTATATTTCACATCCAGAAGGGCTACAGCTATTTTCTCTCTTGAACAACTGTATGTGGTTTGAACCTTCAGAAAAAACACACTGTAGTGTGCAGCAGGGCATTATGTTTGCTTTAAATCTTCCATTGCTTCGTTCCTTCCACTCGGCAGCTGTGCAGCACCTCATATGTAAAGGCTCAGATACATCAGTACACAAAAAACTCTTCATGAGAACCCAGAGTTCCTGGGCTGAATTCACAGAGGTTTATCAGACAGATAACACCAAGAAGAAATTTACAGAGCTCTGAAGTTCATAAAAAGGTAATTTTTATAATTATTCTAGCTTTTCTCTCTCTTCCTTTCTGAAGACCAGCAGCTCGTTTTTTAACAGAAAGGATCTGGCAAAGGTGATTTCTCCTTTGACAAATGGTTACACTCTCAGTGTTATTGCTGTTAAGGACTTGGACAACATTCCAGGTAAACCAAGACGGCCATTGGACAGAAAAAAAAATCAGTCCTAAGCTTGAATTACCTCACCAAAACAGGTCATGAGTGAATTTAGATCAAGAAATGCTATCCTTTTCATTAGAAAAATATTTTTTTTTAATCTAAGGCAATGAATAAGACAATCATAGATAAGGATACCTGTTCAGAGGATAAATAGAAGGTTTTTTTAAACACTAATTGGCAAAATCCGGAATTTAGCAGTAGAACATGGAATGCAAGACAGCAGTAATGTGTATTTCTAGTTCACACATTAAGCAGTAATGTGTATTTCTATTCTCATTGAAACTTAAGGAATGAAGTTAATAAAATGTTTGAGGAAATATAGAGGAGAAGAAAATGCATTTCAGACTTTTATTAGAATCTATTAATGAAGATTTTTCACTAGAAACCTCTCTGGCAACAATTGTCTTTAGATTATGTTGGCTCTTCAAAAGCACCAGTTAATAATTTGAGGGTATCTACTTCTAGTTCTAAAGAGCTGTAAGAATGCTTGAGACATTGCTGCTCTGAAAACTTCTCCAAAGGCCCTCAGCATGGGTTAAGTAGTTATTTTGCAAAGCTCCACAATTCTTACAGGCACATATCAGTGTAAGTGTGTATTCTTATACAATGCTAGAGACATGCTGAATTATTACTCCTCACATGGGCTGTGTTCTTCAGGTGAAGGGCTTTTGGATTTGGCAATACTTTTGAGTTAAATCTGTGCTTTTATACCATGAAGAAGTTTCACAGATGCCAAGCACAGCTGCATTCACTGGGTTAACATCTATGACATTCAAACTGTCCTTAACAGTCGTAAGAGCACCACAGAACAGATTTATTTTCTTTACAACAGGGTTACTGCGCTGAAAGAGCCTGTGCTTATAAATAGCAGCTGTTACAGAACTCACTGCTCGAGTTGGCTTCTGCTTAATATTAATGAGATGTTCTGTAGCTGAACTGCTGATAAGTGTTCAGAAAAGCAAGAGGCAGAAGCAATGACAGAGTGAAGTCTCCCCCCCACCCCGATTTGACAAACAAGATTACAACAAACAGCTCATGACAAATGGAGCCATGAAATCGTTGGGAGCCATTAACATTCCACACCAGGCGCTGAAGTGCCAGGACATATCAACTCAGTGATCGCTAAGGCACTTAAACTCTTTTGCCCAAGAGCTGCTAAATGAATTCAGGTACATTTTAGGAAAAAAAGAAGTTGAGCAGGCTAAAGTTTCTCAATTCCTTCCTTGTGACAGTGAGTCATTTCCACACAATATTTGAGACTACTGAGTGTACACACATTACATCAGTTCCTCCATAGTCCTCCTCAGGGAGCATCTCACCTTCTGTCACTCAGATGAGGATGTGCAAGACCAATGAAAAACATACGGAAAACATGGCAAAGCTGGATTTTGAGACAACCTACTTCATTATTACACCTTATTAGAATATCTTCTCTGCAGAGGAAATGCTATCCCAGTTCCAAACTTCTACTACAGATATCCACGACGTGTGCTCATATTGCTGTAGAGGGAAGCCCAGGGTAGCTGCGTGTGCTGCACAGGCAAAGGAGGAAGAGAGGAAAGAACAAGCCAGACAAGGGGTGATTATTGATTCATTTCTGTTAGAATGGAAGCACAGGGAGTTTGCACAGATTCCTTGGAGTGTAGTGCACCCTGAAAGCCAGGAGCTGCATGTGCTAGTCTTTACAATCCATAAGAAAAAGATGAAAGCCACATCACTGTGACAGAGGTAGGCTTATAATGAAGCTTTAGAATGAAGACTTCTGTGCCAGATTTTTCGAGGTATCAAGAGCACTTTTCCCCTCAATTTGTCATTATGGAATCAAAGCTTGTTTTCCTAGAATATTGTGCACATTTTAAAGGATGGAAAATAGCTGTATAGGCAGTAACTAAGTTACCATTAACAACTCTAGTGTATTGGGCTGCCATATGCTGTGGGTAGAAGATTCAGAGTCTGTGGAATCAGGATGCTACAGAAAGTTCAGTAATATGATGCCATGTTATCCTTTTCCTTCTCAAAGCTTTATCTGTACATTCAGTCTCCTATATGCTAGAGGAAGCATTCATCTCACTCTCCCAGAATAGAAAGTTTCACGAAGTCTGACTGGAAAGGCAGCACAAAAGTAGTTCAAGCTCTTTAAGCTACATAATTAATCTGAATAGCTTAATAACTTGGGTTATTCCAAGCACTGTGGCAACAAGTTCTTGCTTTTAAACAGTTTTTTCCAGGCTTAGTAGCTGAAGCAATCTGAGGCAATCCAGGATAGTGTCACTGAAGTTTGAGGGGACTCAAATGTTGCCAGTTTTCAGTGAAATGGGGATTAGCGTTTCAGTAAGATTTCCATCTGGTAGCTCATGTTGGTTGTATCCCATGGATCTGTCGAATGATTAGGGTTCAGGTTTCAAAGTATTTGTAAATTGCTGTAACATATAGCATGACATTCTGCCAGTCTGGACGCTCAGTTCGCACCATTTCATTGATGTCCTGTCACAGAAAACAGATTGGTCAAAAACAGGAATGAAAACCCTGAGAGCAATGTGGCAGTGTTTTCACACATTCCTGGGAATGGTAAATCTGTCAAATTTCCACAATTTAAACCACTGATGAAGAAAGCTCTGTTTTCTTCCACATATTACTTACAAAATGTAATTAATAGCATATCTGTAGGTAGTTCTTTTGTTGACTTAAGATTGAAATGTCTGATGCTGTGCATGCTCAAGCTGTCCCCCACTGAGCACAGCTGCTACAATAGTCAGACTTTAGAGTTCACATAGCCCTGCAGCAGCCTTGCAAATCAACACAACCTACCCAGGAACTGTGAGCCACAGAATCAAGGCCCAGATATTAATTACAGTTCAAAATACCCATCAGGTTAAGCATCATTAAATAATTGAATCCCATCTATCCTCTTCAGCACATGTACAAAGCAAAACAGAGTGATGTAGTTTTTAGAAATTTCTGTTTACTGTAAGGCTCTATTTGTAAGCTTTGGCTGCAGGAATCTCCAGAACTCAAAAAAGTGGAAGTTGTGGGGTTTTTTTAACTGAACATCTTCTTCAGAGAATGAATAACTACTCCTTGCATTCCACTCCTATTCACATACAGGAGTTTTCACACCCTTCTTCACCCTCTACCCATGTAATATAGTTGAGAAAAAAATCCACAAACATACACATGGCACACACTGTGCATGGAGGTATGTAAACAGATACTAACTTCTTAGGATGGACACAATTTGCACTTAGACTTAATTCCATTCAATTTGCCTGTTCAGAGTATCTGTAATGAAGTGCATCACAAAAAGGAAGGACAGACAGCAACCATTTAGACTAAGGCTGAATTATGCAAGAATTTCTGCAGTTATTTTCCACGATCTCATTCTTACATCAGCACTTGGTAAGAAACTTCCACATTTCAAATCTCTGCCAAAGTCAAAGTACGAAAGCCCAGGAGTTGCACTGCCATTGTCAGCAAACACAATGCTTGGGGGGGTAAAAGCACTGATAAGGATCAAGGAAAGTGTTATTTTTAAAAACTCTGTTCTATTGTTAGTTGCTAACTGTGGCAGCTTTGTTAGAATTTAGGTTGCAAAAGTATCACTTAAGTATAATTTCAGATAATGGCAATTTCAGCTGAGTTTTTGTGATCACTCACAAGGGTTTGGGATAATCCCAGTTCCACCCCTTCAGAAACACTCCTTTTCTACTAAATACTGTACTGTTGAAAACCAATTATTTTACTCCAGAATATGTGTAAGACAACTTACAAATAATCACTGAAAAAACCCTTACAACTCCTTGCAATGATGACAAATCAAAAGTCCAAACTTAAGAGGCATCTCTTGACTCTCACACTATACTGAGCAAAGGAGCAAATTACATTGCTTGATTTGTAGCTCCAGAGTTCCAAAAATTCTAAATACTTTAAGAGTAGGTCAGAGACAGGACAGATTCAATGGATTCTTAAAAATTGTATCCCATAACTATTTCTGAAATTATTCTCAAACAAATCCATTGCCTTTATTAATATTTCTTTTGGTATTGAGAGATAAGGTGAACCTTCCTTTTAGAGCTTAGTAGGTCTTTATTTCAGTCATTATTTAGTACAATAACCTCTAGCTGAGCTCATCTGCTGCTATTTTTAAGTATAAATATCCAAATCTTTTGAGAGTACAAAATAGAGTAATTTTGATTTTTATAAATGGGTCATAATTTATTCAATATGCATTTAAATCTTACCAGAGTAGATTTGATGCCAACACTTTCAGCTGCCTGAAAAGCCAAAGTGAAATTTCTTCTCTGCATGAGACATGAAAACATGTTAGAGAACAAGGAAATACTATTTCAAACATAGCAAAATGTTGTTAAGAATGTTCGTAACAATGCTACTACTTTGGCTTCAAATGGAGTCTATAATTTGACTACAGTATTTAAAAAGAGCCATAGGAACGAATGAATATCATCCAAAATTTATGAAAAATTTTTATTAATTGCCTGTTCAGAAGATAATGGTGAATATCATTGTCATTGAAGAACATGTGAGTTATAAAATACTAAAGAAGAGATGATTTATTCTTTAAAAAGCAGAAATTAAAAAATCTCTTCATGCATTAATGAAATACTCTTATGCTTTTAGGATGTATTAATTGTACATTCTGGGCTCATACACCAGCAGGTAGGGACTGTGGAAGACCAGAATACACAGAGATGATCTGGAAATTCTAGTAACACTGGGATTTTTTAGAACTCAAATTAGTTCATTCTTCTTTATTAACTCATATTAACTAAATCATTGCAGTCCTGGGAATGGGATTTTTAACGTCTTACCTTGTCCTGGCTGTTCAGTTCTTGATAGGGAATATGGGCAGGGAGGTAAGTGTGGAGAACTGCACAGAAAGCCAGGCCATCGTTCCAGCTGCTGCTGAAGTTTGTGATGTCAATGTTCTTGGGGGGAAAAAATATAAGCAATATTAAAATCATAATCTAACAAGTATTAGATGCCACCAATTCATCAATACTTCTTTTTAATACCTTTGAAGAAATTGGCAGAGAAAGTGGACAGCCCAATACCAAAGTTCTATGGTAAGAACTGCACTACTAACAGAGGAAAATGAAAAAAATACAGTGATAGGAAAGTCAGTTATTTTATATATTATTTCAGATAATATTAAGCCCTCCCTCAAAAAAAAAAGTGCAAAATGTGTGTCTGAGTGTGTGTTAAAAGCTATAAAATGTTGTGCTAGAGAGGGTAAAAATAGATTTGGTGCAACTGTACACCCCAAGATAGAAAAGCAAATGAGTTAAATACGTGTACCCCAAATCCCCGATCAGACAATGTGCTCATATCTCTGTTAGTGCTCATTCTATTTTCTTCTTCTACTACATTCATATCCAGACAAAATTTCTAACTGATGAGGACAAGTATTTTCTCATCTAAACAAACCATTTCTCTATAGAAACTGATGTGAACAAAATCACAAACAAAAGTTAACTTCCATTTGGAAATAAAGATGTTCCAGCAGGTTTAGTGCTGACAGTAGCAGAAAATCTCTGGGATTGAAACTGAAATTGAAAACTGCTGTCTTGCACTCTTGATCTTTTAGTTCCCGAAGGAAACTCAGTGGCACTGGTAAATGCATCTCCTGAGACTGTATAAATTATTGTAGAGTCAGGCCAGTCCAAAAGAGTTATGAACAAGATGCCTCAGTGACCTTTTAAATGACTGTATATTGGCTGTTGGCAGTCAAACAATGTTAGAGAGGCTAAGTGGATAGCAGTCAGTTTAAACTTTAATTAGGAAACAACCAGTAACAACAATATATCATGTATCTTTTACACTTTCATGGAGAAATATAATATGATTTAATATCAAACTCACGTAAGTGGGCTCAAACAGAAGACAACCAACTCCCTTCCTCAGTTTTCAGTTTTAACATCAGGAACTAAAACCTCCAGTCACAGAAGTGCAGAATCACAAGAACCTGAGCCAACCTCTCACCTGACAGCAATGTAGTCATCATCATCATCATCACCTGTCTTTGACAAGACACTAAAACTTGTCATTCCTAAGGCAGAAAACTCCACCCAGAGCTGGTGTGTGCCAGGCAGACTGGGAATGAGGGCACTCCTTGTCAAACCAATGCTCTGGACTTCAAATGAACAACAACCACAATCTCCTCCAACAGAGGAAAAAAACAAAACTCAGGGCAATTTCTAGAAGAATGTGAGGGAAATCTCCGTTTCCTGCTGAGCTTTAGCACTTTTGATCCGAAGTGGCCCCAGTGCAGGTCCAGACTCTGATGTCAGTGTACGTGCTGGGGCTCACAGTGCCCAGGCAGCTCCTGCCTGCACACGGAAACGGCGCTGGAGACCCCCAGTCTGTGGGAACAGCTCTACACACAGCTTCCTCCAGCCACAGGGTGGGAAAATTTAAAAGCAAAAGGAAAAAAAAAGAAGGGAGGGAAAAAAAAAAGTGCTCTCTCTTTTCTCCTCCTCAAGAGAGACAGGAAATTGGATTTAAATTAATGCCTGGTTAAAACTTTCTCAATGGTACTTAAATTAGGGAAACATGCAACACAATATGAGGTTTTAAGAAAAAAAAGGGGAAAATGTCAGATTGTGTTAAAGCAAATAAATTTCTACTTGTGTCCATTTAGAGAAGTTACTTTTTGGAAAGTCCTTTCCCCTTACCCTGTAACCAGTAAGGCCTCAGCTCACATCTGTGCCAGCAGGATGGATAAAGGTAGGGAGAGAGGCTTTTTCTTGTCACAGTCATGTGTGGAAAGCTGGCTATAGAAATCAGGTGTAAATGATCATGTTTGCTTTGCTATGCAATCCACTGAGGAAGAAAAAGCTCAATCCTGGTTTTCACCTCTTGGCTGAAATGTTCTCCCTCTTTCCCAGAGACGGCCAAGTGATGTGGGAAGGGGAGGAGAAAGAAGTACCTTAAACATTACAATTGTATAAATGAAAATCTTCACTTTAATTATTAGTAAGTATCCACACAATGCTGAATTTTAAATATAAACATTTTGGGGCAAAAAAAGGTCACTTAAAGTGCACCTACAAGTTTGGTTGGTTCTCAAACAAAACCAAACTCAGAATACCCTATTTTTCTAAATCATCTTGCAGGGTCCAGCTTTTATTATTAAGACAACAAGCAGAAAACAAACCCATCATCCAAGAATTTTAATGTATCCAGAGAAGCTGAATTAAATACAACGGAAGGAAACAATTAAAAGGGACTGGTTTCTGTTTCCAATTGCTCTAAGCATTATGAATTATTATTACCTCTCAGACTAAAAGAAGTATAATATTGGTCAGACAGTAAAAAACAAATCTAGAAATGGGACAGCTTGTCATTTAAACTGAAAATTTAATTTTTCATGTAGGGCTTTGAGCACATAACTGGCACATTTAAATACAGCAAATTTTATTTCCTAAATGCTTTTAACTACTTGTGGTTTTTTTGAAAAAGCTTGGTCAGTATAATGAAATCAATCTTGCATTAAGCTCTTATTTCTCAAAGAATTGATGGTAAACAGAACATCAGCCTAGAATCTCTGACATAATTTCTTCTTTGTTATTGCTTTTATTAAGTAATTGGCTCTATAAAGAGAATTCTGCTGGAATCTAATCTAGAATTATTCATCAAGACATTTCAGTCCACAAAGTATTAAAGCAACTGAGGGATATACTTTCAGATACATTGTCAAATAAGGAATAAGCTTTTTTGGAGACAGGTGAACTAGAAGGGGATTCACCAGCCCTTATCTATTAATTATTAATACATAGGATGTGAATGAAACCACCTCTAATATCTGGAAGAGATGTTTTTTAAAAAGGCAATTCCAACAAAAGTTAAGCAACAGACCATTGTCATAAAAAGATCTGTGGAAGACACTTTCCAACCAGGAGTAAGCAACAGGAGTTAAAAATTTGTAAGACCTTTCTGGAGACAGAACATAAAAATATAAAGTGAAAAACAGATGGTAATATAACAACATGGTAGATCCACAACAAGAAACATTTCAAGCATGACTCAAGCCCCTATTGAACTGGAAACTGCAGAGTAGGAGCAGTCACCACAAAATGAATATTCCCTTGTGCTCACATAGAAAAAAGGACTAAAACCTGTATTCCCCATGAAACATTCTAGACTGCTTAACAGACTGGGCTCTGCATAACACCAGTCTAAGATCTCTGCAAACCCTACGACTTTTCTAAAATTCACCATTTAAAAGTGGTTTTAACCAGTGTACTGCTGATTGTAAAACTGTCTCCTATTGCTTTCTGCAATAATCCTAAACTAACAGAGGGTCTTCTACAGTCAGTAAAAATACTATTAAAAAAAAAAAGCAAGAAACAGATGTTAACTATTATACCCCTGTAATTCCTTACATTTTTTATCCTCCCTGAAAACTTCCATAGCTAAAAAAACCCCAACCATAGCAAACATGATTTCTAACTTGGAGTTACAAGCTAAGAACAAAGTTATTTTAACCACTTCTTCAGACATATCCACAGCTGTCTTCAATCTCCTTGAACTATAGACATCAGAACTCAAGCAGAGGAGCATCCTACACAGCAGCTATTTCTCCATCCCTTGTTCTGCACAAAGAGGAGAGATTCCCATATCCAAACTTGGTTTGGCTCTCAAGAGTCAGGACATGAAGAAAACAAAAACATGTGTCCAAGTCTCTGTTGTATTAGTTAATTAAATAAGTGGGTTGAGAAAGCAAAACCATTAATATGATTCCATGCTATAATATATTAAAGCCTTAAAACAAGATTTGAAGTTTAAGTGTACAGACCTTGGCAGGCTTCTTCCCACGGCAGAAAATTACTAGTAAATGCTTTTAAAAATACATGCACACACAAAAGAGTATCCATTAAAGATTACAAAGGTAAACTACAAAAGAACTGCTCTCCACGCTCCACTGAATCAGGATTCACTGACTCTCAAATCATGGACTAAAGCCATGGCTATCAACTTCTGGCAGTAGGTGAGGATATAGATTTCTGGAATAGACTTAGCAGCAGTCCCAACTACTGCCTCTTCAATCCCAGCTTCTGGAAAGGCAGTAAATGGCAAATATAGACCACTGACACCCTTAAACATTGACTGTTAATGTTTCTTTCCATACCAAACACATGTTATTTTTCAGTTTGGGCACATAGAAGAACCATAAAAGAAGCAGTCATTCTCACAGAATCCAGTAATAGCTTCAGACGTTAATGTCTGAAGCACTCAGAAGTACAGACAGCTTCATAATTTATTCTAAATTTTGTCATAATTAAGTCTAACAAGTTGACATTTCTCTTGTATCAGAATCCAATCCAAACACAAAAAGGAAGCATGTCCTTCCTTAACTCGGCAATTTTTGGCTAAAGCATCAGCTTAAACCAAGGAGAGAAGTGTTTTGGCATCCTGACTACTCTGATGAATCAACCAGACAGCACAGAATGCACACCCTGGAGTCAGTATTTGAACACAGGCTTACATAAGCACAGTCATGTCTTTTTCTTGTGCATTTTTAAAATCAATATAGTACTTCGAGTAGAATATGACTTCGCTTAGTGCTGATAAGAACAGGTTTAGAAAAACAGCAGCCTGAACTATCTTTTAGTTTTGTTATTCTACACTTATTGCTCAAGCACAATGGAAGCATTGCTTGATTTCAAGGTGCATTGAGCACAGCATTAAACTTTTTGTAAGACATGTAGCTTTGATCTGTACAGGAGGTAAAAAATAGGTGGTCTTCCAGCAGAAAGCAGCATTACATGAAATAGAGGACAGGCTACACTAAGTGTATCTGTACCTAGGAAGTGTGGAAAGCTTAAAAAAAATTAGCCTATTCTTGTTGCTATCTTGTGACAATTGCTTTTTTGGTGTCAGACTTCTGGAAGTGAATAATCTCTCAGAATGCTGACAAAAATGGAAAATAAATTGAAATACTGGTGGAGATAAGAATGGTTAAGGATGTGTGTATCCTGTTTATTGGTCCTCTTTTAACATGAAACATGCATGCTCACATCCTTTTTGGGACTTTTATTAGCTGTGTACTCAAAATGAAAGTAGCTGTGCTCCAGCCAGGGTAAATGCTCCATAACAGCTGGATGGGATTATTTTATGCTTTGAAGCTATCTGGAATTTATGACAGTTTTATGACACTGCACATATTTTAGAGGAGCCAGGAGGATTCTCTTCTCTGAAAAATGCAGCACTTGGCTCTGTACTCTGAAGCAGTGTCAGATCCTGAACAAAGCTAACACACGCTGAAATGTCAAGTATTTTGTGCCTGTTCATCTGAAAACTAAAGGTGATTTGCTCCTCTTTCATCTAAATGCTTATCTTGGGAGCAGCTCTCCTCTTTCATGGCACAGAGATCTGTTCAGCTCGGAATATACTGAGGCTCAGTAACTTAGTGAGTGCAATTGTGTCAAGACTGAACAGGCTCCGGATGGAAGTTAATACAGAACTTGTTCCTGCTAGTTCTGCACTGACCTTCTGCAGATCACCATTCTACAGTCCTAAGCTCCAAGGAGAAATTCTGATTGCAAACAACATTCAGACAGCATATTAAAAGCACAATATAGTAAGAGATGAAGTCATACAGGTTTTTATACCAGTAACAACTTCTCTTATTTTCACTGGCTACATCGATCTGACTTTTTTATTGAGGTACTCTTGAAAAAACATTTGGAACACAGTTAAATATTAACAACTACATTTCAAGGTAACTATTCATTTATTCCCCTCCAAATTTACTTGAATAAATAAAGAAAAGTGTACAATAAAGTAATTTATAGGGTTTTTTAACAGGGTTTATTCCACTATAATGGACAGAAATTAAGAGCTTCACTACACTATCATATTTGAATTATTTAGCATTCATGAAGTTTCAAGCTTCTAAAGCACAAAGAAGTACTTAAGACTTTTAATCAAAAGCTTGAAAGCAATTTTCTAGAGCAGGTAGGAGAGCAGGAGTTATTTTTCTTCCATTTACTTGAGCAGACAAAAAACCCATACCAGTTGTACCAGACAATTCTGCAGTGCTGTATTCTCCACAAGTATCTTGTGAATAAAGAAAACCTTCTCTCTTTGAAAAAGGACAGACTTTGGTGTGGGTTTTTTTTGTTTTTCAGTTTTTTAGTATTTTCAACACATGGAATAAGAAGCAGCTCAAGAGGTACAGCTGGACTGTGAAGGCAACAACATTCAATTGTATCCTGCTGTCGGTGGTAAGGACAAACCAACTCCATCACACCTGGTGTTTAAAAGGCTGAGCCACTGGCAGCTCACCTAGAACTCTGTACACCTTCAAAGAATTGTTAGCAATTAAGATGTGTATCTTACTATTTGTGTGATTACTATTTATTAGTATTTATTAGCTATTTTCCACTACCCTCTGCAAAATATAATTCCAGGTATGAAAGGCAAAACAATGCCAGAAGCAAGCACATCTCTGTTAGAAATGGAACTTTAACTCAATGCACACTGTTCCATCTTCCCTGTGAAACACCAACAACTGAAATAAATTTCTATAAATGCCTTCCATGCATTATTGCATAAAAACCGACAGCTGTGAGACATCACCTCCAGGTGAGAGAGAGAAAACAAGACAAAAACGTGGTTACTGTTGGCAGTGGATGAAGAAGGAAACATCTTTCTATGCAGACATACTTGAAAAATACTGGCTTACAGGGTTTTACTTAAATATTGGTAGTTTAATATTAATAGGACAAAATTAACAAAATAATTATTCAGAAACAAAAGGCTTCTAATACTTCCTTTCCTTTTGCTCGTTTCCAGATAATGGCTACACTCTTCCAGGTCATTTTAGAACTTGTTACAGACTCAATTTGCAAGTATCTTTCCTTTAGCCTGCAATACTTACAGGTAATATTGGCTAAATCGGTAACTGGATAGAAACTGCTGGCTGGTTAGAAAGTGACCTTCTGCTGTTCCTAGAGGAAAAGGCTGGGATATTTAGGACTTGTGCTCTGTGAGACTCCTGCAGCAGCTCAGAGAAGGGCTGGGCAGGCAGCTTGTACCTGCAGCTCAGAATAGCATGTGCTGGCTCTCACCCAGGTGCTAAACCAAACAAAAGCAACAGTGGTACAGAGGAAAAGTACAAGTTCTAATGATAGGATATGCTGGGAATAAGAGAGAACTGTGGCAGAGTGTGAGACACCAGGAAGAGCTAGAGCTAAGAGGATACCCTGTCCAGATTTGCATGACAGGGAAGGAAGAAGAGTACCTTAAGCAGGACTGAATGAGGAAGGGAGATGTTCATTACTCTGATGCTTGTTTACTGTTTGTCAGTTTTGAATACACATAGTTTTAAAATAAAATTAAAATGAAGCAGAGATGCACGGAAAATAAAAAAAGATCCTTATCTGGTATTGATAATATTGATAAGCACTGTTCACAATGAATACAGTGCAGGGTATGTTTAAAACAGTAGAACACGAGCAACACAGTGTTCAACTGGAACTGAATTTCAGGGGATGATGAAAATAATTAAATTCTGTACAACAAAGAAATGAAAAATGAGTTTGCCTAAAGCAAAAGACATTCTTCTCTAAGACCTAACTTAATATAACCTCCTGATACTATCTCACAGTTTCAATGAAGGCATTGCAGTGGCTCTGCAGATGCTCTGTGCTGTCTCAGTACTGCAAGTTTTGAAGCAAGTACACAAAGTCTCAAAACCTTTTACCACCCAAGGAATTATAAGCAGCAATCTGTATAAGCAGAAGCATATTCTTGCATGTGCACACAACTACAGAATGCAAGGTTTGAAATCATTTCTATCACTTCTCCTAACCAGATTAACAAAGCTGTCAAATTCATCTTTCATTTCAAGACAATATGGGAAAATATTTTTGCACTTAGTTCGAAGATTTATAAAGAAATATAACATCCTGCCTTTTTTAAAATGTGGGGAAGGAGAAAGGCTCTTTCCACAAAGCTGCTTATCCTCAGAAATAGCACAGTTTAGTACCAGACGTGCCACAGGAAGAGGGGGAGGGCTTATATCACAGCCTGTCCATTGTGCTGAAGGAGGACTTTTCCTATGGATGGGTGACCATCCTGTTATGTGCCTCTCAACTTCCTCCTGCATTGTGAGCCTCAAGTCATGGAAAGAGTAAAGTTCTTAAACTGAGGATTGTGTTGGGAACTCCAAACATTTTCAATACAAGTTAACCAAACAAATACATCATGGTCACACTATTGACATCCTGGTTTAGTTCGCTGAAGCCACTATTCTTTGGAAAAAATAATGTAATCAGGAGAACTCTGGACAGTTGTCTTGTTACGTTCTTTTGGCTTCTGATAACATTTGGACTAAGTGAAAAAAAAAAAAAAAAGAGCCTGCAACCGCAGTGGAAAGCCAAGTTCAAAATGCAAGACAATGCCACCTTCACAAAACAAACTGTCCCTAAGAGGCCAAATGGAAGTGCATTCAAAGATTAAAAAAATCCCCTATGATAATTACCTACTTTAAAAAAACCCTCTGAGTTCTGAGAAATGGTAGCTGCATTTGGGAAACATTAATTTAAACCTTAAGCTGATAAAGTTTCAGCTCCAGTTGCCAAAGTGCAGCCTGTGAAACGCTGATTTCAAATGCCTCCATGGGAGGGCAGCTGCCCCCTTAAGAAAAAGCTGGTGCTGTGTGGAGCCAAGTGACTGAGGAGCTGCTGGGGTTGGAGCAGGACTCGAAGCACTCGTTCCAAGGGGACAGTACAGGACATGCCAGGGCCACTCAGCCCATGCAGTCAGGTGTGGAGCAGCCTGGGCTGTGCCATGGGCAGGCTCCACTGCCTGGCAGCCACAGCAGCACGGTGTTAGCCAGCTCTGCACCTACCTGATAACCCTCTGTTTTCTTCTGGCACCATTTCAGCAAGGCATTCCTCTTGGATCCTCCATATTCTCTTGCTAGGGCAGACAAGGGATCTTTTCTCTCTTCCCTAGGAACAAGGCACAAGAGCTCATAATGCAACAGAAATACAAATTTATAAAGACTTAAATAGAAGGACAAATTATTGTCACATTGAATGTTGCAGGATACAGCACCACTGACTGAAAAACAATACACAGGAATACCTGCAAAAGACTTGAGAGTTAGTCTGGAGTAATGCTTTCATTAGCAAATCATCCTTCATTTTCCTTAAAGTATTTTTACTAGGTCTTTCCACCTCAATGATATTTCTAAGAGTCCAAAAAATTAAACTCACAACATAGTAAGTTCCAGCCTGAAACATTAAGCTAACTCAAGTGACTTTATTTTGTATTTAGAAAGAGAATAAACTGATGGTATCTCTTTTGCATCTCATGGCTGATTAAAAATGTCACCTTGAAACAACAAGTTTGCATATGAGCAACAGAGCGTTATTAACAGAACATTTGCCTGAGACCTGGAGTTCTCAAAAAGAAGGGGGAGATCTATGTAGGCTGATCTGCCATTTAATGTATTAGCACAATAAAAGCAGTCAATTAATTTCAATTCCAGTTTGTCAAGCTATCTTAAGTAATTTTTTCCTTAAGAAAAGATTGGGAAAGAAAAGAACAACCTAAGTTGGCCATCTTTTCATGAGTCTTGCATTCCAAGTATCTATTTACCAGGCTACAGAAATGAATTCGTAGATTAAAAAATACATATGTTATAGAGGTTAATATTTTGTTGGTGGCTTAGTTACATGATTCAGTATTTCTATAGATATTATAATAAACAGTCTTTGACAAAAAAGAGCAAATACTACACCATTATGGAGTTACTGCACGTGAAGTGTGCCAGCAGTTGTTCTTAATTTTAATAGTCTCCATTTGGACAATTAAAATAAGATAGCTATCAATGAAGTGCAAAGACATCCTCATCTGTCATTTTTAAAGAGACCTATCAGATGTAAGCAAGATTGTCACAACATTCACAGAGATGATACCCTAAGTAACTCTTTCTGAAAATTTCCAAAAAGACACAGGGACTGCATACATTCACTCTCAAATCTTCAATTCTATGTTCTTTACAGCCCATGTGGTGACTGGAAAGAGGGGTAGAATATGGAAATACGTAGTATCATCAGTGGATTCTCTGCTGCATATTTACAGGTAGCAATTCTCCAGCTCCTGCTAAGGGAAAAGAATGCATCCATGGAATGTAGGTTTCGTTCTACTACAAAGAGAACACCAGAGACTGTTCTATGGATTGTCGCTGTTGAGCCGCTAGCTGAGAAAAGACCCAGGTTCTCAGACAAGGAAAGAGAAAAGGTGACTTTATTATTTTGATTTCCATATATATAGAGTTTTCAGAGGTCACCCAGACTGGTCAGCCAGAAACCTCCCCCCAGGCCTAATTGGCCAAACCCGAACTGCCCTAATCTGGAGACGCTGTTTGCAAAACATCCAAACTTTATCTTTGTTTATGAAATGTAGCAAAATGTTCTCACGAGAAAGACCTGTGCTAGCCACAGCGGATCAGCGTCTGTTGGTCAATGCACAAAAGAGAACATGGCTCAACAGACAAGGAAATGTTTTAAGGCACTAATCTTAAGTACATCTATTGCAATTTGCTTGGCCAGTCTTCATTGACATATGGATGGGCAGGATCTCAAAGTTACTTAGAAAGAGATAACAGCTGAAATATCCATGAAAATATATGCACAGCAAGATAGCAAACACAAAACAGTAACTTCTATCTTTGATGCTGAGCCTTCAAACCTTCAAGCGGTTACTCACCTTGACTTAACACTACAAGGAAGTCAATAATTGTGTATTGCAAATATGAAATAAATTATCTGAATAGGCCACTGTACCTAAACTTCATAGCCACCACAAAGCCAGAATGATGCTTCAAGAAATTCTGTACTTTAGTTCTTAAATCAGTACAAATATCAACAGCTTACACTGGTGTATTTTTTCCTTTAATGATTGAAACAAGTAACAATGGGATTGCATATTCAATCTATAATGAGGGTTATGCAACACTATGAGAACTTAAGGACAGAGATCTGGGGCAACAACAGAACTCAATAAGAATCTCCTTCTCTCTTTTAAGCTAAACATACTGTTTAGCCATGAGGGAGCTGTACAGCCTGTTCTCAGATTCCAGCAAGAGCACATGGTTTATATCAGGTTCTCACGGTTATGAAAACACTGCCGAAGAAAATAAATTAGCATTAAGTCGTATGGAGACAATGAGAAATGGTTTGACATACAAATCTTACATGTTCACATATTAGATCAACTGCATTCCAAATCAAAGAGCTAATGAAATTTCAACTAGAGAAACTTGCAATAAACTGCAAGTATTTGTTTTAGTGAGCTACAGCAGTAACTGTTTATCTTACAACTTTCAGAAAAAGGTAGGGGAAAACAAAGAAACCTGATCATGTAACAAACAGAACTCCAGCAGCGACACACTGAGGGTGGCTCCAAAGGCCACACTCATCACCACACACCCACTGCTGTGCAGTCCATTAAGTCTTTTGTAGTACTGAGCATTGCAATGGTTGGGCAGCACAGTAACAATTCCATAATTACAACTGCAGTTTCACCCTGGAATGCCACACTACTTGCTACAGTCTGCAGCCTGACACCAATACAACTCAATGTTACCAGTTCAAAGTTCATATACAGGTGTTTTAGTCTCTTTTAAACTTATTTCTGGACATACTCAGTTTAAATTTAGGTGCTAACACACACAGTAATTGCTGCTAGTGAAGTACCCACAATTAAACTCAGTCTAATTCCTGCACAATGAAAGGAGGGCAGCACTGAGCCCTGTCTCAGCTGATTTCAGGGAAATACCTCAGAATTTTATACGTATTGTGAGTGTCTCTGAACATTAAGGGTTTAATCTTTCTGCTGTACAAAAGCTTTGTCAGGAAGCTCTGTGAGAAATGGTCTTGACAGAGTTATTTAACCTTTGTCTGCCAGCTTCCCAATCTACAAAGCAGAACTGAGGACATACTTCACTTGGACAACATGAGGATTAAATACTTTGAAGTCCTCTGACTGATAACACACCAGAGAGGAAAAGTTTCAAATTTACCACAGACTTATCTTTTTGTCTTACTAATCAAAGAAGGTTGTCTGGCCATTTGTTGCTCAGACTTGCACTATGATTCCATCTGTGGGACTTGGCTTCATGGTATTTTGAATTGGTGTTATTATTTAGGGACATGACTTAGCTTGCTTTTCTAGTGGAGTATGAAGTTTTGATATTAACTCCTAATCTTTAAAAAGCTTAACTTCTAGTATAACTTTTAAAACAAATACTGAGCTGCAGAAAAATCTTTCTGAAGCTCTTAAGAGATTACTGAAGATCATTACTGTGAGGGGTCTGCCGTCTCAGGACCAATATTATATACTAGATGTATGCAGACAGCTGTGGAATTAACCCAAATAAAGGATTTTTACCTTATTCTGCTTCTGGTTGTAGGGGTGACTGATGCTGTAGGAGATGATGAGAGGGACAGCTGAGGTGAGGTGGTGCCCATTGCCATGAGAGATGCTGGAGATGCTCCATCAGGTGCACTGATGTCTCGCTTGATTTCTTCACTGCTTCTTCGAGACACTAAGGGGGGAAATGCCCACATATTTGTCATTTGCAAACATAAAAACCTTTCAAACTTGCTCTCAGACAAGCATTAGCTCACAAACCAAACACAGAAACCTATATTCAATACTAGGTTTCAACATTCTTCTTGATGCTTTCCACTTTGGAAATATGAAGGATTTAGACTGCACTACCAACATTAATGATCAAGCCTGTATTTTGAAAAAAAAAATTGATCAATGTATCTTAACGGAATATCACCACTTTCATTTGAAGGATTTAATGAATGAGAAGGAATTTTAACATCAAAGCATTTATTTTCCTCTAGTCCATGCAGTTACACTGCAAAGCTTCAAGTAGTTAAGGAAAAAGAAAATCAAATCAGTTTAGAGATGACAGCTGTTTTATTTCCATTTAATTTTAATGAAGAATTGGCATGTATGTGATGCTCTGGACATTAATTAAATATCATCAACAAGTATATCAAATGCCGACCTGAGACCAGTCAGCCACATTCCACAGAGCTTGCTTCATTTTATCAAAGGAAATTATTTTTCTTTTAAATGAAAGCACAAGCATTGTACTCTGTAAAACCAAATTTGGAATTGTTACATGTTCTCTACATGGAAGAATTTCCAGTTAAAACTACGAGGTTTGCCTTTATACCTAAATAGTCACCATTGTTTATGTTTGTCCAAATCAAAGATTCAACTCTCCACATAGATCAGACACTTATTTTCTAATGACCTGGAGGAAAGTACATTAATTTATAAATACCAGACACAAGAAGTCTGTTTTTTTAAGACAACTAAAAGCTATCTAAAACTTGTAAGCATTTACTCAAATATAGGTGTTTTTTAAAAAACATTTATCTCAAATCAATTCTGCCTAGGCTACACAAAGTATCATTTTCACAGTATCACTCTATCTGTACTATAACTAGGAAAGATTTGGTTTTGGAAGCCCCTGCTGCTACTGAGATATCAGTACATACAGCTTGATAGTAAACTAACATTCTGCATAAACTTGTGTTTAGCACGTCTGGGTTTTTTTAAATCCCAAGTTAACACAAAATGTGCAGTAACACTGAAGAGTATTTGTAGGTTATGCCAGTCACAAAGTAGAACTGAGAGTTCCTAATTTTACTGATCACCTAAAAACCATGGTATTACCTGAAATAGATTTGGCACTTTCCATAGCAGGGACTCTTGGCAAAGAGGCTGGCCGGCTGGTGGATGATGTTCTCAACAAATGTTCTGGACAAAGGAAAAAGGGAGATCATCATTACAGAAGATTCCAGTCAAATGTAAGACATTTAGGGCTGAGTCATGAATATTGTCAACCAGTGCGCAAGTCTGGCTGTTTTAGCGAGAGCAATTGATTTTATCTGTAAGATAGAGAAGGCCTACAATTGCTCATTCCCAATGAAGTGCACTGTGAATACAGCATAACCACCTTAATCCTTTTTCCCTAAAGCCTCTTGTTACTTCACTTGCCCTGGTCATCCAAAAAAAATCCTTAAACGAAAAGGCTGAGAAAGGAGCCCCCATTCAGCACACAGACAAAAATATTCAATGTGCCCTTCACAATGTTCATTGGTAAAGCAGATTGCTTTGTCCCTCAGGTGATTTCCTTTTTCCTCCCCTCTGATTTATTGGATTGGTAGTTTTTTGGGTTCTATGTTTTGGGGTCTTTTTATTTTATAAATAAAACCACACATTTTTTCTTTTCCTCCTCCACGCAGTGGAGCCTTTACATAATGTATTGCAGGACTAGTTCTGTGCAACACCAGTGAGTAAAAAAAAAAACTACAACAAAATTAATTTTCTGTAGCAACAAATCAAAACTATTTCCTATTATGAAATATTCCTTCAAGTCAAAACAGCAAACAAAAGGTTTACATACTCCTACATAAAAACACTTAGAATTCTTATAATTTCAATATAAAACCTCATGGAAACAAGGATTAAGAAAAGTGAAACCCCATTTATTAGTTGAAAATGTGACATAAGGAGCACACATTGCTACAGAGATACACCAAAAATGTATCTGTATGGCTGTAAACAGGAATCCTGTCTGGCACCCTCACTATTGGAACACAATCCTGCTGCTCCTGCACTCACTGACTCTAAGGAAAACACAAAAGCCATGTCAAACATACCACTCGTTTTGTGTTTAAGCTTATGACTACCCATGAACTCTGCAACAATTGAAGAATCCTGAATTATCTTCTTGGAAAGGTATTTCAATATTCCTAAAAATATCAACGTTTCTAAAATTAAACCTGCAGCTGCATTGTACAAATAGCCTCAATATGGATTCAACAAAAGCAAGAAGGAAATCTGGCACATACAGACTATTATGAAGTGCTACAGAAAAAAAAAAAAAAACCCCAACCCTTTAGAAAACATCAGACCTCAGGAATACCAAACTGAGAGGAAATATTCAGCCTGGAGTCATATGGGGATTATCTTGAGAAACATCTACACACAAAAAGCCCCTAAAGTAGGCATAAATCAGAGAGCTACACCCAACACATGATAGCCATTCATTCTCACAGGAAGAGCACATTGTGAACAGGGTTTTGAGAGACAAAACAAAGTTCACAGAACAGGGAATATTGGGAAATAGATAAATCAACACTCGATTCCATTCAATTTTTCATCTGGCTCCTGAAGATTCTATACTTAATAATTTATTTTATTATTCACATGCAATGCCAACCATCATCCTTGTTTTGTTTTGGGGGGTTAAAAAACCTGCAATCACACAATAAATAATGTAACCCCAGAGATGGGATCATTTAATATCTGGGGCTGCAGCAAGACACATCCCTGAAATTATCTTATCTTGATTTTATAAGTGATCTTAGTTTATGCACACACTAAAAAATTGTCAGAATAATGCCAAGTTATCACCATGCAATTGTGGTTCTGTTGAAAATTCAAAAATGTATCTTTTTGTAACACCCCAACATGTGATGAAATACAAGTAAAAAGAACTCAAACATGAGATATTCTATAAAGATATTTCGATAATAAAAAGTATGTAACATGCTAGTGCTTTGGATGCTAATTTTTTTTTTTAAGTATTAATAGCAGTGCTAAAAACAAAGGTTAAATGAACTTGAATCAGTACCTTGAACAGGAATTTCTGCATAGCTCGGTCTTTTGTCTGTCAGTGTAGCAAGGGGTTTTGAAGCCGAGATTGGCCCACTTATGGAATGCCTCTGAAATGGAAAAATATTTGTGTCAAACATAACTGGAAGGTTTAAAACAAATGTGGAATTGCAGAATCAGCTTTAGAAACTCAGATATGACATTATTACTAACTTAAAATATCTACAAATATAACCTTTGAAAATTTTTACTTCTTTACTTAAAAAACCTTTATTTTCGCCAATCTGACTATGCCTTGATACTGTAACATTTACTTCCTTAAACTGAAACCTGTACCTCAGACCAATGTTAAAAATTAAGGCTGTGAATTCTCTTGCAGCTTTTGTATTAATTTTCACCTTCATTTATATTTTGTTTGAACACACTTGTTCTGGTTAAACTTGGTGTGTTTATTCAAACCAATATGACCCCCTATATATAGCCAAGGTTTTAGTGCTTGATTTGTGTTATTAACATAAGCCTTTACAGCTTTGTGTCTCTTCCTGGAAAGCTGGGTTAATGGTGTATTGGATACAGTGACCCAGAGCACTCTTTGCTTAGAAACACAGTACTGAAAAGATGGAGTTTATTCAGCATGTCAAAAGCTTTTGTTCCCACCTATTTAACTGAGATGCTCTGGGAACAAATGGAGAGACACATTTTGTTAATTATTTGTCAAATATGTAACGAAGCACAAAATTTTTTTTTCCTTCTCGGGTCACTTTAATTTTTGTTCTCCTCTAAATAGCTAGGAATTGAGTATTTTGTTTTCAAGTTTTATGTAAAATATTTAGCAATACATGGCTTTTAGCAAGCACATGATCACAGCTATGTTAAGACTTGCACACAATTCAGTACTCACTGAATAGGACTAAAATAAGCATTTTAGTCTCACACAGTGAACTGTACAAAGCAATAATTATCCTTATAGTTACTGAAACTCAGATTCAGCTGCTGAAGACTCATGGAGGATCGCCCACAATTATTTTAAATTAATCATTTCAAAGAGCCTATTGCAAATAATAGTTCGTTCTTTATTCACCCTGTCCTTTCCATTAGATTCCAGTATTTAATCATAATCAGTCCTCTAATGTGTTTATCCTGAAAACTCTTTCAGGTCTCCATCTGGTCCAAGATTAGATGAGAAGGTTAAATGAGTCTCATCTTCATAAAATACCAAAGGTCAGATGTTTCTCATGCCAAATTACGTATGCAAGACAGACAAATCCAGAACTGTGATTAAAACAAGTTAACAGTATATACTTTACAGCATCCCATGGCACAGGCAGGATTACAGGGCTACATATTCATTATTGTGAGTCAAACTAGAGTTATGCTTTTGTGCTAGAAATCAAATGGAGAGAACAACTGCCAACATACAGCATGAAGAATTTCATCAATTCATATATCCAATGTCCTCCACATACACTGCAAAGATTATACCTTTAAATGTGCAGGTGACAGTGACTGTGATTGTGAGCCATGCACAGAAATGCCCACAACAGTTTCCCCCAAGAGCTGGTATTTCACACTTACATCACCTACTTAAAAAACTCCAAACATTTCCCAGGAAAAGGACAAGAACTGTACCAAAGTAAGAAATTTCATTCCATCTCCCCAACCCAAGAAAAAGTAAGTACCCAGGGAAAGCAGCAGATAAACTCCCTTGTCTTTATATTCCTCCCTAGGCATCTGCTTTGGTCACTCCAGTGGCATACCAGACCAGCTAAGCTGTGGGCTAACCCAGCAGGGCTGTTTTCACATTCTGGAGAGCATTCTCTTCATACCTCTCTTCCTAAATTGTTCTGCACTACTGCTAGGAGCCACAGTAAAACACAGCTATGTTCCACTGCAGGCTTGGACCTGAAGCCAGAAAGGATTTTGTTTGTTTGTTTTCAGTTGCAAAATATATCCAAGAATCTATCTCATTATACATACACACACAGCTGTAAAGAAAACAAACCAAGCAAACAAAAACTCTTCAAGACTGAGGAAATTCATGACACAGTTCAAAGACAAAGCACATGGTTGATGCATCTGTACTTGGACTATGTTTTTCACAACCAATCTTATCAGAGTTTCAGTACCGTGCCAGTTTCTCAGTAGGTGCCCATGTAAATTTCCCCTGTGATAGCATTTAAAAGCAACTGAGATTAATGAAAATAAACACTGCAACACCCATACAGAGATCCACCTTTCCTCAAAGACCTTAAATCATGGGTGACTTCTATAAGGTGGGAGCTAATAGGTCAATTCAAATTGTGATTACTAATTAACATCTTGCTTTTCAATTGCAAGGGAGCAGAAACAAACAAAAATGTTTTAAAAAATTACAATGAACACAACAGTAGAAAATGAGGCAGCAATATGAAAACAAAGAAAACTCAATCCCCTTCTCTCTTGAGCAGAAAATATCCTTTAAATGCAATTCACATAACTGAGGTCATGAAACCCAATTGCCTTCTCGATAATTACAAGCACTTTGAAGAAAACCACCTCTCTTCAGAGAGACAATAGAAGCTGTTTTCATTTACACACCCTCCCCTTTGTTTTTCAGGCAATGTTTGCCACTAATGAGTATCCAGCTGTTAATGACCTGGGTCTATACCAGAAGTTGAATTCGAAATTCAAGTAATTCTGGCAGACCAAGAACATCAAACAAGAGCTGTAAACCTGAGCAGCTTTGCAGTATTCTAAGAGATTACTTTGGTTCATGGTAAATTTACAGGTAAATAAAGTGAGATAAGCCTTAGGCTTCACCGAAAAGTCTTCTGTCTGCCAAAGCTCTGGTTCAGCCCTTTAAAACATGACATTAAGTCTGCCTCCTCCTACAAGAGCACAGAAATAAACAGAAATATAAAGACAGATCAATAGGAACAAAGCATCTGTCAGCGAACTTGTCACATTTAACTAATTTAGAAAATTGCTGTCAAGAGTGACTGAACCACAAGAAGTAGCAGAAGCTCTCACAAAAAACCATTTAATTCTTTCTCTTTGCTTTAAGGCTATTTGTTTCATGAAATTCACTTTTAAATGAATAAAAGCTGCACTAGTCTAAGCACAGGAGAACAGTCAGTCTGTTCCAGGTATTGTTCCTTGAGGACAAAAAGCTAATATGGATATAGAGCCCTCAGTTCAGGCAGAGAGAATCTCTTACCAAATAATTATGTTGACCTACAGTAAAAATCAAGTTTTGGAACTTTTGGATAGCAATATCTTGAAGGCAACAGGAGAATTACTGATATTAAAGGAATAAAACACAAAGTACATTCTTTGATTTTTCTTTATGAATCCGGTCCCAACTGCTTTGTCCTTAAACCTGTTGCCTTCTGCCAAAATTTCATTTCACACAGCAAGTGAGATTAAAAAAACCAGCAAAGATCTACAAAGCTGAACATCAGAGTCCTGACAATGCCATCTCAGAGCACCCAGGCTCCTGCAGCAGCTGATCAAAAGGACAAAGCATCAGCAGGGACAGCACAAAATACACAGCACCATCACCCACTGGCCAAACGCTGTCAGTACAAAATGAACAAAGATCATAAAGTTGCAATTATTTCAATCCTCCTTCGTCAGGCCTGTATTGGAAGATACATTTACACTGATGATTGCTGACAGACTGCAGAGATCTCAGACCACTGCCAAAGGGGATTACTGCTGTTTCCCTGCCAGGCACAGGACTAAGAACTGACAGACAGCAACTCTCAAACTAAGGAATGCAGGCAAAGTCTTCCTCTCACGCTTTTCAGTAGCACAAGAATAGCAATGGTTGGGAATATTTAACATGAACTTACAAATTTCCAACGTGGTTCTCAGTGAAAGACTCTCGTTAGACTGAACAGTAATTACTTACTTAAGGTAACATTTTATCATTATTTCCCCAGCAAGTCAGCCAATATTTGTATGTTATCACCTGTAGTTTCACACAATCTTCTTCACAGACAAGGATTAAATGCAGTCATAAAACACCCACCTGCATAGGGGATACAGCAGCAGCCGGGGGAGTTTTCATGGGACTTGGGCTCAGGGGAGTGCGAGGAATTGTGGCAGCAGCAGGGCTTGGAACTAGGAGGAATGTGGAAAGAAAGCCATAGTGAGCATGACACTGCTCCGCAGTGCAACAGGAGACTGCTAAAGCCAACTCTCACCTTGTACTTTACATTACTAGTTTTACCAGATCACACTTTCAGAATTTCAATTAGCATTTGACTGAAAAGTCATTTGAAAGTATGCCTACACATTTACTCCTCTGCAATTACCTTCATTTTCTGTCTTTCTATCATCCATGGTAAAAGCATAAGTTTGCTGGGGGTGGACAAGGCTAAGGTGCAGGATACTATTACCTTGGCAGATGTAAATTATGGCATTACTGTTCTCTGATCTCCAGATAATTAAAGAGAGAGCAGCAGGCTCCTGGCTCTGCCAGTAAGACAAGAAAGATAAACAGTATCTCCTTTCTAGCTTCTCCTTTCTAGCTTCTAATCAAAGTCCACAAATACTAGATATTATATACCTTAAATTTTGGGCTTAAACAAGTAACATGTTTAGAAATGTATGAAAACAGAAAAATTCTAAATTGGTGAATCAGTTATCTGATTATTTAACAGCATGATCAGACATGAATGCTGAGGTAGAAGGCAGATATTAGCTTGAAATAAAAGATTCCAAAGAAGGGAGAGGCGATTTATCATTTAACCAAACTAACTCTGGCAAGAAAGAACCTTCCTCCAGTAACATACTAAAAAAACCTTCTAAATTAACACTAGAAAAGTAAAAAACTGTAAATACCAATGAACAAAAAGAGCAAGGATGGGAATAGAAGCATTTACAGAATCATCAAATAACAGAGATGGTTCTACATCTTAAACTTCCTGGTTCTAAGTAGTCAAAAGCAGCTCTGCTGTGGACAGTACTGTACTGTAGGTCTCTGCTAACTCAGTCTACTACAGACCAAGGCTTTTTATATTAGAGACTTACAGTGACTTTATTGGGCATGAAATTCAAAACCCAAAGACCTGGCAAGGGAAAAATTTTGATCCATACAAGGTCTCATGCAGTTGAAGATGAAACGCAAGTGTTTCTCATTTCAGAGCAATTACTTGGACTCTTTATTCTGCTCACCTATAAAGAAGAACAACACTCATTCCCATAATCAGAATCATAGCAAAGTCCACTGTCTCAAGAGTGAGTCTCCTTTCATTTTAGAAAATATTCCCTATTTCTTACAGTAGGTGATACTGGCTGGATCTTACTTTTAACTTTCATCAGTACTCTGAGTATAAGAATGTAAGTTAATAAAAGAAATAAACTCAGCTCTAGCTATTACATGGCTTTTAGAATGCTTAATTTGGTACATTAAGTTCACATTTTAATAATCGGGCTGAAATCAGCTGTGCTTCCAGCTATAATTATGTGTGTCATATGTGTTTATGTATTTCTAATATACAGGAGCACTGAATCAAAGCAACCAGCATATGAGTCACTGGCAATGCGACAGCAAAGAGAAAAAGAAAGACAAGACAAAAAAAGGATGCTTGCACTTAACTGCAGTGAACAATCTGTGCTGCAATCCAGTTTGGGTTGCTTTGTCACAGCCATCACTGGTAGGCCATGACAGGACAAAGCAGCTTGCCTGTGAATTAGCTGAAGCATCAGAGGTGACCATGTCAACCATGCAGAAGGGCAGCCTGGTCCAGCTGCTGCTCTGCTGGTGGAGCTCACCTTGGGAGGAGGCACTGTCGAAGGACTTGATGAGTGTTTTCACAGTGGGAGTTGGCTCTGAGGAGGTGGAGGATCTGCGGCTCAGGCCCATTCCTTGTCTCAGAGCTGCCAAATCTCTCTCTACTGCATTCATGTAATTGTACACTCGGCCACGTTCTTCTTCCTGCCTGAAGTCAATGTGCACCTCATTTAGGGTATTTTAAAAACATTTGAACATGCAAAGTCTTAAAAAAAAATCAATACAAATTTCAAGTCAAATTAAAATCTATGGTCCAAATTGGTCATTACATTAACCTAGTTTTCTTTCCACTGTAATTTAGAAACAGATGATCATTGTAAGTTCTTACTATTTGTTAGCAACAGAGCTTAGCATCTGGTTAAAAAGTCTATCAAATAAATATTTGATATAAGGCTTAATTCCTGCTCCTATCTCTCTCTCTCAGACACACAGATGGAAAAAACTGAGACTTAAGGGTTTCACCATTTCACAAGAAAATAATCACCTCAGAGGGAAGAATTTTTTTGTACTTGAATAAATGGAAAATAATTTAAATTAATACTAAGGAGGTAAGAATACATTTCTGGCATACATCTTTAGGCAGCATCAGCTTTTCCCAAAGTTTCACAGCCTGTGCTATCTCCTATCCTACTGGATGCTGGGTTAAATGTAATGTAAATCCTACAAAGTTCCCATTCACGTGGAAAAAAAAGTTTACTATGTACACATCACAAACATCATTGCTGTAAGCGATACGTGTATTTGATCCCTAGAGACAATGTAGTCAGGATTCAAATGGTGCTGTCCAAGATGTTCCTATTTGAGGACTTTAATACTTTTAGACATATAACTCAGTTTCTAAACAACTGGAGCACCTAATCCAAGCCGTAATACATCACAATTCGGATTATTTTTGTTTTAATATATAAAGCATCTCTAATTATCAGTGAAAAGAAAAACAGTACAAGTTATATGCAGAACTAGATGAAGGTTTCTTCTTAGGTAAAAACCCAGCTGTGTTTTTAACCACACCAAAAGCTTTGGCTGCTAATAATATTAATGATGGTACAGAAAAGCCAACACAGCTTGTTTTCCACACTGTGGAAAGCAAAGTCATGTTTGGCTGTTAAACTGGAAAAATCCTCCACTGCAACCTGGTTTTGTAAAACCCTGGGTGGAGGAAGTATACAGTATAAAGAAACCAATATTGCTGCTGTAAGTGTACCTATTTTGACTGCAGAAAGCAGCATAAAGCAGCTTGTTGAAGTATGGATCCTCACAGTGAGAGGATTTCTAAACTTCTGGAGTCTCAATAATTAAGAAACTAAATTTCTAAAATTGCCCCTGCCCTGCAGAAGAGACCACATATCCCTGTTGTCATTTGCTTACTTGCGTGACTTTATCTCCTCCAGCTCCTTAGTGAGCTTCTCATTTTTCTCCTGAGCTTCGTGCAACCTGCGCTTCAAGTCCCCAATCTCTTCCTGGGCCTCTGACTTGATATCATTGGCTATAACCACTGCAGTCTGCAGGTCTGCCTGGAACTGACGCCATTCAGCTGACTCCTCCTAGAAGCATGATTTTGGAAGTTAAAAATAAAAGTTATCCTTATTATTCATAGTTTTCCTATGTTACTAAAGGAAACAATTTACAGGAATGACAGAAGCACTCATCCAGCGTAAGGCACAACCTAACTTACAAGTTAAATTGAAGAGGTTTGCTGGAAGTAACTAGATTTTGAAAGTCATGAATTTCTTTTCTGGAGACAAATAAAATGTTCAAAGTGGAGGAGAACAATATTTAATAACAAACACTACATCAAAATACACAGGAACATTTTCTCCTAAGCCCAACACCCTATCGTTGTGACACCGAGAAATTTTTGGCATTGTTTAGTGTCTGTAGGTTAGTAAATACATTTCCATGATGCTTGTGTCTCAGAAATAATTATTTTAATGGTATTACATCTAATCATATTATCTTTTCACAATTTCACATGATGGTCTTACAACATTTTAAGCTTACAATTTATTGACTTTTTATATTTTTACCTACCCGGAGTCTCCTGTGAAGATTCTTTATTTCTCTTTCCATGTCATGCTTTTGGTCCTGAAGTTTTTTAACTGTATCTGGAAAGAAAGTTAAATTCCCTGTAAGATCTTAGTCAGGGATTTATTTACTTAAAAATGAGTAACTGAAAAGACCTGCAAATGCTTTTGCAGACTTACTCAGAGAATACAAATTTATAACAAAAGACATCTGAAGAAACAGTACGAGAAGGAATAATTTGCCAGAGGGTGTTAATAGATACGCACTCCTCTGTGACTGGTAAGGGCAGTAGCATAAGCAAATCCAATTCTTAAACAAATCCCAAATCACAATATTAAAACGACAAAGCAATAACAAAGTAAACAAGGTAGGCAATTTAACATTAAAGGATCCTAAAAACATGGATGTCTGGGGGTTTTCCCTCCTCAAACATAAGCTGCAGCTACACAAAGGCTTTTGATTCACAGTTTAATTCCTGCCACAAAGCAGCTGACATAACACTCGCAGCCGAGCCTTCCACAGGGATAAAACTGAACTCATGTCCCCAAGAATCTGACATTCTTGTCTCTCAAGCTACTGTTTGAGGTCAAAGCAAACTATATTTACAGCAAAAGGCCAAACAGTCTGTGAGCTCGTGTTATGAGAGAGATGGTCCCCTAAATCTGTCAGCAGCCACACAAAAGGGTTCACAGCCCGATCACCACCAGCTCCTGTGTGGCGTCTGACAGACTGGCTACTGCAATTATTATTCATTTGTGACTTTATTCAATACACAAGGACAATGTGATTGATTACTCCATTCTTAAAACTAAGCAACTAATGAAGAAGAACACAGCATAAATTTCTAATTAGCGTGCCACTTCACTGATCCTTGGATTCTAGGATGTTTTATTTCTATAGCATCGTGTGACTGTAAAAACTGTAAAAATGATGGAGCAACTGAGTAAATGCACTTTTTAGTTCAGGTTCATTATTCCAACACCTGCTGGAAACAAATATTTTTCCTGTATATTAGTAATACTCTTTCCAGAATATGCCTAATACATTTAGGCTGTTCAAAACACAAAAACTCTCCCCACAGCCCCAAATACAGGGACTTTTTATTTCACAGTTAAATTTCTTTACAAGAATCACATAAACCTCAGTTGGCCTGAAAACATGATAACCTTTCAGACCTGCAAAAGGTGTAACATTAAAATTAGACAGACACTTCTGTATTTATCTCCTCCTTGTAAGACTGCCCATTTTAAGTTGCACCCAGATGATCTTTAAGCTTTGAAGACAAGCCTACAGGGTGGGCCACTCAAATCTCATGCTACCCATGATACTTTAGCAAACCACTCCAATTTTCAGCTTGTCTTTTTATACACAGCTTGTTTGAGCTAAATTCAGAACTTAGAGGCCAGCTTTAGGTCAAAGTTATAAAACTTGCTCCCCCCACCCTTTCCTTTAAATACATTTTGGAACAAATCAAGTCGATGTTCATTTTGACTTTTAAAACAGTTCAAAGAAAAAATGTTTTTAAAAACAAAATTCGCAGTACTGCTAAAAGCAAGCTATCTAAAAATAACCACAAACCAGAAACCATAAATGCACCCACAGTTTTTAAAGCTTGTGTAGTGCCATTGTTTGGAGCTTCTGTGAGTTATGAAACGCACCATTAAATTTTAGTGTATTTATGCTTTGAAGTAAAACACAATGGTCTGAATATTCTGCAGGTACCATAAACAATACAGAGCAGTTCACAGCAGTTGCTGGAAAATAATGTTCTCCCTCCTCCCTCAGTCAATCAAGGAGATTAAAAAAAAACCAAAACCACCAAATTCCAACTGAATTTGAAATGCAGTGAGAAATTCAGACTAATACAAGTCATTTCACCTCTTCCACCAACTACAGCCTGAAAATTCAAGTAGTCAAAATAGGTAGAAGCTGCCATGTGGCATCTTTCCTTTCTGCATCCTCACAAACTCCATGTTCTTCTCTAACACACACAAACCCTTTCCACCTCCACATCCGTCAATTTTCAGTATGGTAGGACAGGTATTTCTACCATTACCCAGTCTCCTCCTTTTAAGGATCATAGACAACAAAGCAGACTGAGAGAAAGTAACTACAGGTTAGGATAAATGAAGAACAAGGAGACTCTTCTGATGAATGAATAGGATAATCAAAAATGGCAAATCAGCAAGCTGCTCCCATTTTACTGCAGGATCAAATCACATCTACATTTCACAAAATGATGTTGATATAAACCACAGTTTGACAAGGCCTTGCCTCTACCTAAAAGGCAGAAAAATTAAATTATGGGACATGTAGACTACAAATGGTAAAAGAAAACCATTACAACTAGGGCTGGGGGTGGAAGCAAGAAACTAAGATATAATCTGAATTTTGTAAAGCTACTAGAGAACAGGTATCATTATATTCTGTATTTGTAAATTTTACTCATTATAACTAGCAGTTAGAATTTATCACTATGAAATAAAAATTAGTATTAATGTTCAATTGTTTAATTTCCATAGTCTCTGGTGAGAAAATAAGGGAAAAAATACTTAGAATATTCAGACACGTGCAGTAGTTTCAGAAAAAATGACATGACAGTTCCTGGGAAGGGACATTAAATCAAGTAATCCTGACACAAGCAAATCCACAATGGGCACTCCCACAGTTTTTGTACTGGTTACACAGGTGTGCCTTATACTGGGAGAGCATTTCGATTCTTTAGCATAGAAATGGCTAACCCAGCACAATCACAGAGTAGTTTAAGAACTACAGCTTCCTTCTGTAAGGAAGAGGTACTGGGTACAAATACCAAAGCTCAAGCAATTTGTAGATCAGTCTTGCTTTTGAGCTCATCATGTCAGACAGTGCATCTGTACAGAAAGAAAGCTGACTTTTTAAGGGCCTGCCTTTAGCCAAAAAAAAAAGAAAAAAAAAAAAAAAAAAAAGGTACTAACAAAAAATGAACATCCTATTGACTTTTCCAACACTATGTTAGAAAATGCCTAAATATGGTAAACATTTCATTTCATAACTGCTGTCAAAATCCTTTTCAAATGAGTTATAGCAGAATTAAAACTAGCACTGTCAGCTCCATAAAAGAACTATTCACTGAACATTAAATATATCCACCTTCTAGCTCACCTACCCTTGTCTTAAAAATTTACTGACTTAAATAGTTACAGACTAGGTGAACCTACGTGCACATGTACCCTGTGCTAAGACAACAAGCTATGATGGTTTTTGTGCTTCAGAAGAAACCCCTGACAAGTGGTAAGCTAACCTGCAAATGCACATTTTCTACACAACAGGAGTCAAAATTTTCTGGAACAAATTTCCCCACCAACTCCTATGAACTGCTTGGAAGAGTAACGGGTTTCTGTTCCCCCCTTAGTTACTGAGGATGACTAATGTGACAGCTGGACTACCTGACTACTGAAAGTTTCTGGGAGTCAGAAGTGAAACCCAGAGGGAACGCGCCACCTAGTGCAGTGTCTGCATTCCCCACTGCCTGTCCTTCCTTCCCCACTGCCTGTTTCAGCTCAGCACGGTAGGGAGGGTGTAAAACATACAGATTATTTTAATATTTCTCAGACGTTTTACATGCAGTAGAATCGTAGAATATTCTGAGCTGGAAGGGACCTATCAGGCTCATCGAGTCCAACTCCCGGCCCCGCACAGGTCACCCCAACAATCCCACCCTGTGCCAAACACTCCTTGAGCTCTGTCAATCCTGAGGCCACGACTACTGCCATGGAGAGCCTCTTCCAGTGCTCAGCCACCCTCTGGGGGAGGGAACGTTTTCCTGATATCCAATCTAAACATCCCCCAACATAGCTCCAGACATTTCCTCAAGTCCTGTCACCAGTCACAGAGAGCAGACATTGAAGACCACAAAGAGGTCTCCCCCTCAGTCTCCTGTCCTCCAGGCTGAACAAACCAAGTGCCCTCAGCTGCTCCTCATTAGGCTTCCCATCCAGGCCCTTCAAGCACTACGCTTAAAACTCCTCATCCCCCCAGTAATGAGCTTAGCTGCAACGACTGCAGCTCTCACCACATCTGGATGAATGTCAGGAACATACTGTGTGTTTTTAATCAATGCAACTTGCATCCTACTGCACACATCAAAGAGATCCCTGCTTCTGCAGGCTGACATATTAACAGCTAAAATGTGCCAGTCCAACACTCAGATTACTGTGAAAAATATTCCATTCTAGGTTCGTTGTGCCTCTTCTTGGTGTTTGAAAAGTCCACAGTGAAGTGTGCCCTAAGTACCAGTGCTTGGAGTGTTTCCTATTCCTACATTACTATTTGTGCTGATTCATCATTAAATTGAATGAACACCCACCACCTCATCTATAAGGCATCTTTCTCCTAAGTGTAAAATCTTGGTTTGGTATATTCTTTAAGTTATAATTTTCCATTTTGTGTCACTTAAATATAAATTATTAGAATTCTATCTTTTAAATGTTGTATGTACTACCTCTAAGTGCCAGATTTTTCATGATGTTCTATGCTGTGAGTACTTAGAGGCTACCATGAAAAAATTCCTGCACGAGATTTAATTATGAACCCACAGTGAACAGTGTTTCAAAGTTGTCAGGAAAAAAATACACTTTTTAAAGTTTATGCAATTCTTCGGGTGCCATCCTCTCTCACTGCCACTAGATGCCACTCTCTTTCCTGCATAGAACTAAAACACAGCTTGCTTCCCCAAAGGATCACGTCAGGACATCAGCTGGTCCAGCAGAATTTTCCAAACTATTTCAAGAGCAATGAATAACAGAGACTGTTGCAATTTTTGCAGAGAATTTCTCCCCTGGCAGAAGTTTGTCTGTCTGAATTTTTACCAGTTTAAATTAAATATCTGACAGCTGGTTTGCACCCCCAAAAGCAGAAGCATGTTAAAATCAGAGCTGCCTAATAATCAGGTATTGGTAAGGCAGATATCTGAGTATCTGCTTGACTACAGTGCTGCTCTCCGTATGAATGTATTTCAGTTAATGGACAAAACAAAGCAAGTAGAAAAGTGTTCAACCTTTTTGAGTCTTTGCTACAAAATGGCTGTCTTTTAGCACACAGGGAAAAAAACTGCAGAATAAAAACTTCAAAGATTTTTTTAAAGAGAAGCAGTGATTGCCTTTCAAGATAAAGAAGGGATGCTTAGGGAAACAACGCTCACAGCCACATGTCTGAAGATACGGAGCTAGAATAAACAATTTAGCTTGCTTAAGACACCAATTTTCTTGATAGCAGACCAATTTAAAGCCCTTTCTATGAAAATTTCCCTTGTTAGAAGGAATCATGCTTTGTTTTTTTTGCTATCTTGTTTCATCTTTCAATAATATGGAAGACTAACAGATATTTGAATTCTGTAAGTAGCCCTGTGCAAACACAGCTTGCCAGGGAGGAGTTGCCCAAGTTCTTATTTAGATGGAGACTAATTGCACAATTCCAGCCTGTGGTAGGAATGTCTAAGCAGGTCTTCAAGATCAGAAGGCAACTAAGGCACACAGAGCTAGACAGGTACACAGTAAACATGTTTTCTACTACATGTTTTTCTACTTTGAAGAACAACTTTAAAACAATATTAGCAGATTTCATATTTGTTCTCTATTCATAGGATTTTATTCCCACACCAACTGCTAAGTGGGTCTGGAAAAGCAAAGCAAACTTGATTTTTGTCTTCCCCTAGTGGGTAAGGATTCTGCAAAACCTAGCTAGACTTGAATTCAGTCATACAAAAGACAAGTAAAAATATTTTCGATATTACAGTGTTCTACTTGAGGTTTTTTAAATTATCCTTTCTCTCAAGAGAAATGCATAATACTTACTCTCCAAATCAGATATGATAAGATTGTCATGAAGCTTCACAGCACGATGCTGCTCTACTTCATCCTCCAACTCAAAGATTGTTTCTTTCATGTCACTCCTCTCAGTCTCTTTTTCATCTAGTTCCGTACGAAGTTTTTCTAGAGTCACATTGAGATCCTCAATTTGTTTCTTGGCTTCTTCTTGGAACACTCGGTATTCATCTTCAACCTGAAGAAGAATATATCTCAGCTGTATCTTAAACATACTCTTAGTTTTGTAACTACCACATTTACAATGGTGGTGGGGGAAACTCTTTACTTTTCCTTTCTCTTGACAAAAAAGAAAAAGCCTGCTCTCTTGTGCATCAATTTTAGTGCTTGCTGGACCTGTGTGATGTAACCAAGAGCAAGTTTCACATTTGTGTGCGAGGTGTTAGTGAGTTGAAGCAGCTCTCAGAGGCGCATTAAATTAAAAAAAAAAAAAAAAAAAAAAAAACAGGGAAGGGAAGAGGTAGTTGACTCCTCCCTTTCAGGAGCAGGGGAAGAGGCTTTTTTATCCTGCCTCATAAAAGTGTAACGCGAGTAACAGAGGCACAGGAACATTAACCCAACAGCAAAAACAGGGTGCCAGAAAACAAGAGAAATTAGGTTGTGGCTTAATTGGTCAATGCAAGCAGGCACCAAGTTTAATAGACAAAAAAAAAAAAATACCCTGCTTTTAAGTCATCTGTTTCAGTGGTTTTTACTTTCACTGCCCAACTTTAATTATTAAGATTTTATTATTTTCTCACCCCAAATTAAGGTTGATTCTAACAGGCTCGTGATCATGACTAACATTTTGATTTGCAGCTAATATTTAGTTCACGCATTGATTTTGGCATAAATTGTTTCTTCAGGAAGATATACCTTTAAATGCATATATAAAGTTATTAAATAAATAGTGTGATTCTTTCTTTTATATTAAATTACAGTAAATGTTTTACTAGACATATCTACTGCACAAATTAGAAATATTTGGGTCAAACCAGAACTGGAAATCAACATTTTGATCCAAAACCTGATCAGCACATAAAGTCTTGCAGAAGGTATGCAATTTAAGCACTAAAGTAGTACAGTATCTTAAATACTCTTTAAGTTTGGCCATTGAAATAAGTTGTGGAGTTTAAATATTTTTTAAAAGTAACACAACAATTATCCTGCAGCTCAATGTCTCCATATACTTGTTTCAAATGCTGCCATCATATTCATAAAAAAAGTTAAGAGAAAGTAATCAGTCTTAACACTACTGCAATCCAATTAACCTTGTAATTAATCCTTTACTTCTGAAAGAACTATAGTGGCCACTAACAAGTCATTGTGTACATGGGATGTTAGAATGCAACAGCTTTTTAAGCACTACCTTAGCAATGGCATCTTGCAATCGATTGGCATCATTGCGGGTGTGTGCCAGCTCTTCCTGCAGACCACTGGCCAAGGTCTCTGCTTTCTCCTTGTCCAGCCTGACACTCTCCAGCAGATCTTGTATATCTGATTTATCTCCAGAGTTGTGTATGGAATATAACTCAGCAACTTTCTGCTTTTCGTGCTCTAGCTGAGCTTTCAGCCTGTTCATCTCAATCTGGTCGCTGGCTACTGTGGCTTTGTACTCCTCTAAGGTAGATGCCAGAGCTGTTTTGCTTTTCTGCTCTGACTCAATAATCCGTTCCATGTGGTGATTCCGTTCTTTTAATGCCCCTATCATTTCCTGGGCCTCCTTGTTGTCTTGTTCTGCCATCTTCAAAGTGTTGCTCAAGTGCTGCTGAACCCCCAGCAGCTGCTCCCGCTCAAAGCGAGCGTTCTCCGCCAGGTCCATGTAACGCTGCTCCAACTCCATGTAGCGCCCGCTCTTCATGTCTTCATCAATTACGTAGGAAATATGGTGCTCATCCAAAAGGGACCGGAAATACTCGATCTGACGGCTGAAGTGTTCCAACTTGTCACTTTGCTGGCACAAGGACTCCATCAGGATTACTTTTTCCTCTCCAAGTCTTTCATTCTCGCTGTTCAGTTCTTGTGTTATTTGTTGCAAATCTGCAAGCTCTTGAAGTGTGGCTTGGAGCTCTTCAGCCGTACTGTGCTGGTTCTCTTCCATCTGATGTATTCGTTCTGTCAGACAAGCTACGGATACTTCACTTGCATTGCCACTGCTTCCCTTCCTAGATCTTTCTATACTTGGTACTCCTTCAGATTCTGAAGATGATGGAGCATCTAAGGCATCATCACTTGATGTCAGTGGCTGATAAACTTCACTGCACTCGCTGTCTAAATTATCCATGGAATTACTGTGTTGGTTGTCCATGAGAGTGTTTTCATCCTGACTTAACAAGTCTTCCATTGATCCAGGAGCAGAACCTTCCACTGAAGATGTCAGAGTGCCCCCACCATCGCTGTGGTTGCCAGCTGTAATCTCTGGACTCAAAGACTGATAGCCAAAGAGCTTTTCAGAATTGTCCAGCCTTTGTTCCAAAGAAAAGCCCAAAGCATTTAGTCTGTCTTTTAACATTCGATTCTCATTCTTCAGCTGGTTGAGCTCTTCTCGGATGGCAGTGTTTTGTTCCTGTAACTGGAGCAGTGTAGACTCTACATCAGTTGGCTGATGGACAACAATGGCTTCTTTCTCTTCAGATTTTTCATCCCCTTCAAGCTGATCTTCGTTGAGTCCCAGCTGCGCACGCATGTCCCTCAGTTCATTTCTCAGGTGCAAGATTTCCACATCTTTAGTTTTTGCTAACGTCAGAAGATCGTTCACCTTTGCTTCCAGTGCAGCTTTGTCACTGATCTGATTGTCTGACTTGGACTTGCTCATCCGGATGTCGGACTCGGGGTTGGTGCGGCTGCGGGAGCGCTTTGCCAGCACCGCGTCACTGGGTCCCTGTCCCGCCAGAGGCAGCTTCTTGCTCTGGCTCAAACGAGAACGATCCCGGATTCTCTCTCTGGAAGAGCTTGACTCTTTATTCCCAGATGAAGTGCTACGCTTAGTTGTGGAACTGGTACCTGTATGTTTTTTGAAAGTTAGGAACATGAGTTTAAAATACAGTATCTGTCACAGAAGGCTGTGTGCTTTGGATCAGCAACACAGTGGGCTGATTTTCTGAATCACACTGGTAAATACATATCATAGAAAATATTCAGAGTAAACATTAACCCAATATTCAACATTTTCAGTTTTCTGTATTTTCATCTCATTGCCCTTATCATAAAGATAAGTATAGATTATTATTACTTTATTTCC
This sequence comes from Entomyzon cyanotis, assembly GCA_024500445.1. Classification (NCBI taxonomy): domain Eukaryota; kingdom Metazoa; phylum Chordata; class Aves; order Passeriformes; family Meliphagidae; genus Entomyzon; species Entomyzon cyanotis. Next base: position 9,057,797 of record JAKEPQ010000852.1, read on the forward strand.
AGACACTTTACAGCTTTGCAAGCATTACTGAATCCAAAACATAGCAATGCAAGGCAAGACCTGTTTCAATCCATATAGATAACACACTAAATTATTTCACTTTTCTGAACAGTTTCTTACTTAAATAAAGCTCTTAATAAAGCTCTTACTTTTTTTCTATAGTGCAATACAGAATGTCCAAAATGTTCACTGTAACAAGTCATCATAGAGATTTAGTGCTTGTGTCATGGATTTTTTAAACAGACGATTTTAGAAAAATCTATGATTCTCTAAATTAATTATTTTATTTTATATAATAGTTGCATAGTCAGCGCTGAAAAAATTAAAAGGAACACCCTCCCAAAAAAGCAATTACATTATTAAAAACAGCAAACTACTACAGAAGGTGTGTGATTTGACCATGGTGTTACTGAGCACTTCAGCAGGCAGCCTGGATCCTCAATACATAAAATGAAAATAAAAAGCCCCACAACTTCCATCTTTAAGAATCAATATATCCGTTTACCTGCAATAGTTTTGGGTTTGTTTTCCAGACTGTTCATAGTTGTCCCTGGAGCTGAAGATGCTGTTGATACACAAGTGTTCTTCTTGGCCTTGACACCATTGGTCATTGTCACTCCACCGCCACCAGCCATCCCCACTAAGAGGTCATCGTTACTCTTAGTCTGACAGAAAGGAAAGAAGCAGCTTTAAGACAGCTGGCCCCGAAGTCTACAGAGCCAACATTTCTTCTGTTGAAGATTCCTTCAGTTTAAAAAGTACATATTTGACTAGTCATGTGTCTATGCAAGAATGTTGAAAAGTGTAAGTGCACTGCACTGTGCAGAGTTGGTAAACTGAAACGGAACTTTAAGTCCTTACATATGAGTGACCATTAAAACCAAGTCTTCTCTCTCCCCCCAAAAATTCTTAATGTTTCAGTACCAAGGAGAAAAAAAAATAATTAAAGCACAGTAACACATCATGGTGGAAAACTTAGCAATTTTGAACTGAAAGTTTGCTTATGCACAAAAATTCTAAGAAGGCAATTCTTAGATAATTAAACCACCAAATACCAGGAAAATAGTATAATATCCTCCAATTGAATATGATCAAATGTTTTGTGTTGGACAAATTCACAGCAAAAAGATCAAATCAAAGAAGAACAAAAATCAATCCAACATCAGCAAAATACAATTTCTAGCTCAAAATACGAAGCTACAAACGGCTAGAGAGTAGGATAGAGGCAGAAGAAAAGCCATCCTCACCATATATCCTTGCCTTGTTTTCATGTTCTTTTCTAGGAACTCTCAGAGATGGCATATTTGTTTGATGGACTTTTTGTCTAACCTCATATGATTGTTCCTGAAACTACTGTTAGCCACAAAAGCTGCCTGGAATGTGACAAGGCAGCGAGCACAGGATTTTCAACAACCAGACTCCCAAACAGAGAATACATCTTTCAGAGCAAAGCAAACTCAAGAAATACTAAGCTCTTTAGCATTAATTGGCAGACTTTATATTCTTCAAAAAGCAATTTTTCAAATGGTGAAACAACCAAAATATGTTCAACATTTTTCCCATTATATGGGAAAAAATTTAAAAGAAAACAGCTGTGCTAGCAGCATTCCTTGAGCAACTGTATTATTCAGCTGGATAACACATTTGAACTCTCCTCCAACATCCCAGCTAAAAGGTAGTGCTTAGGAGTTAACCAGTTGCTTTACATCATGTCAGCAAGTTTGTATTTTCCAGCTCTCACACATATTCATGGTAAAAACTATATGCCAGATATTACAATTCTATACATTAAGAATAAAAGTACACTTGCTTAATTTAAAAAATAGTTGCATGTCACTCTATTCTCTATAGTCTCTTTTTGCAAGTGCCAATTCCAGAACAGCTAGGAACACTGATCACAACATTGTGGAAAGAGCATGGATGGGATCTGTGCCATTTACAAAGAGCAGCTGCAAAACAAAAGGGAGCTTGGGAGGAGAACATATTTGCACTGCATGCAATTGACAGAAATACAGAAAAATTACAGATAGAAACATCTATTTGTAAGGGTAAAATCCTCTAGGACAATAATGTTGTCATTGAATTATGTCAGAAATTACATAGCCTTCTAAAAAGCTTTATAGCTGGAAGAAAACACGTAACTCCAAGGATCTAGTGTGATGTGCATCTAAAGCTGGCTTTTCTGCTATGAAAATGCCAGTGTTGTTTGCTGTGCAAACAAGGTTTTTCCAAAGGCTCCTTCCTCCCAGGAGTCAGACCAGCTCCTTGATCTGCCATGTCACACAGCCGTGCAAACAGCACAGGCAATGGGAACATAAATCAGAGAACAAAAATGGCAGATGGCTACAAAACCCACAAAGCCCATCCAGCTCATGTGGGGAGGATGGGCTGAGCACAAACTACTACTGGTGCACAACAATCCTGGTTTACCTGTCATCTAATTAGATTTTGTATCTAATTGAAACGAATTTTGTGGGCATGGGGGTACAGGGGGAGGGAAATAACCCTGTGATGAAACTATTGCCTAAACCAAGATATTACAAAATGGCACAGAACAGTGATTTTCTGCTTTGTTGATGAATCTGCCCACCTGCCTGCAAATGTGATAGTTCAAACAGACTATGAGCTGTCAGCATTTTTACCCTGCTGAAAGAGTGGGGAAATTAGATAAAGCTCTTAGACACAGTACAAGTTCATGTTATCAAGCCAAATAGGTCAAGATGTGACTCAGCTTGAATAAAAAAAAAAACCAACCACTAAGTAAAATACACACTTTCAGACATTAGTCATCTCTAGTCCTTGCTGAACAAAAGAATTTAAGACAGCCATTCTTCTTCTGACTTACCCATAAACTATTTCTGGTCTAGTTTGGAAGACACTGCCTCCTCTGCAGCCAATTAGTAAACAGTTTCTCAAAGCTGTAATATTATACTCTTGGCAAAGAAAACTATTTAGCAAAGCCTTGGAAAAATTACAAACCAGCAGCTCTCTTCTTAATGCTCCAAAATGGCAACTGTTCAGAACTTTTAAAATCAAAGTATTTTTGTAGCATATCTTTTTATTTGAAGCAAAAGCAATGTTTCATGTTTATTAAGCAGCTTTTTACCATTTACTGAGAACTGTGCCATCCTGCTTAGCATTAAGACTCCTACATTAAAATATGAAAAATTAGAAAATATCATAATTAGAAATGCTCATCCAGACCTATTTTGATTTTCTGTATTAAAAAACCACTTTGTAATTATACAATTCGTATTGTTTTCCTCTCACTACTTTCTTTCAGTGCAACAAAACTTGAATAATGACCTATACAATTCATTGCATCTTAGTGTCTCAACAGGTATATCCTATTTACTGCATCTCATTCAAATCCCTTTATATATATATATATATATATATATATAATTATTCCTACCTAGGATTTTCTTTGATGGTTGCTGTTGCTGCATTTGAGTTTTTCAAACATCAAACTTCACAACAATCTGTAATTAAGTTACTGCATTTTGCAAACAGAATAGAAGCCCAGACACATGAATACTGAAAACATACTCTAATTTTTAATATTCAAATATTGGTCTCCAAGTCCTGGCTTTTCAGGGACAGTGGATTTTGCAATTCGTCTGAAGTATAACTGCTGTCTAATTACAGTTGGGAGTGTTAGCAGGATCACAAGCTCATTAGCTGAAGAAGTCAAAAAATAATGATCTTAGAAATAAGAACACATGATTTGTAGAGTATTTTTTGACAGATTAAAAACTAGAAGTGGCTGGCAGTTAAACTTCTGCAGTAATAATGTATGCGGGGTGCTGAACATTTACATAAGTCCTGGGCAAACTGGGAGACAAAAACTCCAACCAAGGGACAGGCTCAGCTCTACTGAAGGGTGGGTCTCACAGTTTCTTCCGGTGCTCATTGTCCACACACTTTGAAAACTCCACAAAAAAGGACAAATGTATGGAACAATGCACTGAAAGAAGCCCACCCAAATCTGAACAGTGGCCAACAGTTGTATCATGAAAGGGATACTATAATTACAAAATAAATTTCAATTTTGCAACATTATTACTGACTGAACCAAGACTGTTATAGTACTGTATTTCCACTCGTTAATAGGGGCCTTTCATTCAATATCCAACTCAAAGGACTGAATAAATCTGTAAGCCGTTGCAATAAAGTTATTTAATGCCAGCATGTTTTTTGTCAAGGAATATTAAATGAAATTCAGAACACACACCCATTCATCAACTCTAAGAGAATATCCTACAACCACCATGAGGAAAACAATGTGCCAAATGTTTAATCAACAATATAAAATATAAAATTATACAAAAAACTATTTTAAAAAATACAACTTTTATTGGTACTTCTTTCAAGCCAGTAATTATAAATGTGATTTATCATTGCCAGTAAACAAAAAAGCCCCACAAACAACTAACTTTATCATATAAGTATGGAACACTCAAGGAAGATAAGATTCATCACTATCACTAAGCCACACAGTTGGCACAACAGCACCATAACTCATAAAAGACATCCAACTGCATGAGTAAGCCTGGCTGTAACATAAACCTGAGATAAGCCTTAGTAATCAAGAGAAAATTTTTATTGTGCCTCAAACATAAATTGTCATGAATTCTGATCCCACACCCAAACATTGCCAGAAGTGTTACTAATATAAGTAAAATTGTGAAAGCATACTGGGTCAAATTTGTTCAGTGTTAGATCATCCTCCTCCTTTATCTCCCTGAGAGGTATGACATAAGAAACTTGATAAGTAAACTACAAAGGACTTTAGTTGCTTTGAGAGGTTTCTAGAAATATAAAATAAGTAGTGTCAACAAGCATCAAAAGATTATTTAAAGCTACAAAAACCGCAAGATGCATTGGGTGATGGAAGAAAGGAGGGGCACTGGGAGAAAACCTCCCTGAAACCTAGCTTGCAAGTTCATCAGCAAAAGTATTAACTATTCTTCCTTAAAAGAAAAGGAAGAGAAAGGGAACACACCTTCTGACTTCAGTAATCCCACAGAGCTTTTACAGAGAGACCTCAAGCTTTACACTTCTTCAATTTTAGGTCTTTATTTGCCAGTTACTTAAATGGCCTGTGTGGCTTCCTGTGAGTCAGTGACAGTGGTTCAGATCCCAGCTGGACACCCTGTTCCTTGTTCTCTTCATTTGCAGCAGGGCTGCAGCAGCACAGCACTGCACACTGGGCTGCAGAGCAAAAGGAGCTGGATCCAGCCATGTCTCCATGCCAGGAAAAGGAGGCAGATCAGGCAGGCTCATACCATCCATCCAAACCAGATGTGGTAGCTCCCCGGTGAAAACTCCACACCAGCACACCTCAGTATGTGATTGTTTGTTGGAAACCATATGCTCCTACATATACGGTCTTGTTTTGGTACTGTAAGAGAAAACCTCTACCTTTGAACTTCTTCTGGGAGCAAGAACCAACTTGTGAAAATTCAGCTCAAGCAGTACTTCAATACAAAGCAAAGGCCAAAGCAGCCAGAAGAATTCAGCTGCACTGACCCGACAAGGATCACTGATGTAAAAGAGTTCTCATGTTAGATACTTCATTAGTTCTTTTTTCAGAATTAGTAAATAACTCTTATCAAATCCCATTAGTCACTGACACCATTCAAGCATAACACCACACAAATAACATTCATCAGAACACAATTTCCACTCTGCTCCTCTTGCAGAACAGCCAAGTCCTGCACAGCACATTGCTCTCCATCTCATCCTGCAGTATGAAAAATACAGCGCAAATGACACACAAGATCTTGTCACCCTGCCCAGTGCTCTGTAACTACCCAGACTCCCTCCAGCTACCCATGCAATCTCTAGTCTAAGCTGCATTAAAGACAACCCTGAAATTCTACCCTTTTTAAAGTTTTATTGTAAAAAATATAAATAATCAGAATATTCTACTGGTTATTACCTTCAAAAGAGATGCCGATGTCCCAGTTTTGGAGAGTTTTGTTACTGCAGACACTGAGGAGCCGTTTTCTGGTTTGGCTTTTTCAGTTGTTTGAGTTTTATTTACTCCAGGCACTTTGGGCACTGAGCCAACACTCCTGCTTGCTTTCTTCATTCTGGGCTGTCTGTTTATGATGCATTTACAAACAAATCTACAAGCAGAAAGAAAGAGACTTTAAATACAAAATGCAGATGAAAAGCAATGTCTTTTTTTATAATGTTCTATTTAAGACCAGAAGTCCAGAAGAGCAGCAAAGACCACAAATTAGAGCCAAACAAAATGCATGTGACTGACCGATGGTATTTACCTTTTTTTTAAAAGGAATTTTGCTAAGGACTAAGCACTTCCTACAGCTCCACTCCAAATGATAATTATTTTTTTTTAGTTCTCGTTCCACAAATGGCATTGAACTGAGGATATTTTATAAGTGACCCATGTTGTTGAGTTCACTCATTAGCCAGCAAAAGAAAGGCTTATTAGGGAGCAATGTCCTTTATTTCTGACTGTGGGAAGGAAAACACTGTGGGAGTATTCAGGCAACAGCTTAACTACCAACAACACTGGACCTGAGAAAAGATTACCACCAGCTCGGTAACTGCAGTGCTGAGAGAAAAAATGGCAGTTGCAGAGGAAAAACTTACTCTATAGAAATCCAAAGAAGCTGAAAATTTCAGATTCCCTCAAACCATTTATTATTAAAAATCACAATAATAAACACATGGAATTTTACAAAATTTAACACAAGTTGTGTGATTATGAGGATTATCTGCAAGAAGAAACCAGAAGTGGCTCGCTGGGTTCCACGGCCCGCAGTGAGGACACTGCTGCAGCCTGGCCCTGCCTGCTGTCCCCAACAGACACTGCCAGCACTGCCATTCCACCCACAAGCACAGATGAAAGTCCAGAAAACAAAGCTGACTTTATCCAAACCAGGAGCAGCCACAGCAGACCCAAACACTGCAGTTATCACAATGACTGCTAATTCCAAGGAAGCACAGACTAAGAGAACAGCCACAGAACAGCCCTAATTTGAAGCACAGACTACCAGAAAGACTAGACACATCAGGATCTTCTCCTCCTGCAAGAGCAAGAGTTGGCAGCTGTTTTCTTCATCACCCTGAGTCAGATGTCATGGGATAAAAGATTAAGAGGACATCTCCACTCCACTTTCAGTCTTACAGACTCCAGGTGAAAGTAAGTGATCAGGTCTATCTGAGCCAACAACACAGTGATCAGAAGTACTAAATAATTGCAGCTAACAAAATAAACAGCATACCCTTACACACACTCCTTCCTTCTGAACACTACCTCAGCTACACACAAATATATTTCAAATCTGACTTTCATAAAAGCCAGTAAAACTCCAAGAGTTTTGCCTCCTCAGATCCCTAAGTACTGTTAACAGAAGCAACAGGAAGCTTCATTTTAAGACACTGAAAATATTTGTTTATAGCTTCCAGATTCCCTTTAGTTCTGAAAGCTGGCATGAACAGACACAGAAAACTTTGTTTGCTGTTGCAGTTTCATCATCACAATGTCAAAAATGCACTGGTCCTGCCATACAGCTACTAGTAATCAGAACGCCTTCACAGAAGATTAAATAACTGAGAGATAATTTGAAATGAGACACTCCTAAAAAATCCAAGACCCAAACCAGAAAAGCCCCATGAAGATAATATGTTTGCTATACACACATAATATTACGTGGTACAACTGCCTACTAAGATTCCAGAAGCAGATGGTAACACTGGTTACCATCTAACTAAGTTGCCACACTTCTATTTCTTGCCTTTTTCATGTTTATGAGTCAAACATTTACTTGTGCTTTTGATCTTATTCAACTGAAACCACTAAAGAGGATAGAGTTGCTCAGTAAAACTGGCATCTTTACCATTGAATGGTATTTTGATGTTCTACAGACAGAAATAAATTGCCCATAGCACGCTTGAGAAATAACCAAATGAATTTTCAGTGTGCAGTTTGCAGGGAAGCTGACTGCATTAAAAGAATTATCCCAAAAAAAACCCTACACACTTGCAATAAATCCAGTCCATCAGAACCATCACTTTTTGACAGCTCACAGAATGAGAGGGCAGGGCTCCAAGGAGGGTTAGGGGACTGGCAGTGATATGACTGTGATACATTTGGGCAAAGCCTGACAACCTCGCCTGGCAATGCAGATAAAGCAGTGACTCCGGCTGGCCCGGAGACACCCAGCACTGGCCACTTGCAATGCACATTTATCAGGTGAACAGAGCACATTCAGGCCTGACACACCTCGCAAAGCCAGACACAGCACACAGGAGCTTTGCATGTACAGTAAACACAGTTGGATCTGTTTATTACAGTAAGACAGTAGCATAACCCACTGGATGGATGGTCTCAGAAAGAAATGCAGACTAACATTAGCTTTTACAGTGCAAACCTTTTATACTCTTATCAATATCTCTCAGGCAGTCATCAGTGACAAGACTGTGAACTCAAATGTTTCTCATCCATGAGAAGTTCCTGAAATCATGCCACAGTATTTGCTTCAAGAACAGCAACTGCATAGAACAGTGATGGAAGCAGGCAAAACTGAACAATGTAAGATAAATAAAATCTTCATGTTTCATCACAGATTTACCTAAAAATATACATAAATTTGACACTCGAACCCACTATCTTTGATTCACTGAAACTCAAAGGTAGAACCACCTTTCCAGAAATTTCAAAGATACATGGAGGACAAGAACGGTTAGGTACCACTGTTCCTGTTTTAATTACAGAGAAACTAAGCTCTAGTAATTACTTTCCTACTGAAAGAAGTTTATGTCATTATAGTTTAAAAACTGAAAAAAATATATAAATGGGTTACACAAAGTAAGAACAAGACATCAATTAGCATTAAAGGACCTAAAAGCAGCTGCTCACTAAGACTCCTCAAGTGACCTTATTGGTTCTCTGTGCCAATTTCTCCCGTCCAGCCTTCTCCAGGAAGGAAAAAGCATTGCAAACAGAAGACATCAGTATTGTTGGACTGGAAGTAGAAAAAGCCCCACTTCATCCAGTTTCTCAAAAGGCAGGTGTGGCAGATAAAGGCTATCTCTGTACTTCTGAAGAACACCACCACATTCCTTAGGAAGAAACACTATTAGGAATCAACAATAATCTTCTCTCTGCCCAACAAGAAAATTTAACAATAAATCTTAAAATAACGAATAAAACGCTCTTTAGCCAAAGGAAGCTTTCTGAAGAGTAACACACAGCACTAACAATTCAAATGAGAACTAAAACATTATTTCACTATTGTTTCAAAAAGAAAATACTGCATATAAAACTGTAGTTAATATTTTGCCCTAGGGAGAAAGAAAGAATTACTGAAGACTTCCTTTCCCTTTATACACACTTCCTCCCTCAAAAAAAAAAAAAAGAAAAAGAAAAAAAAAGGAAGAAGAAGGAAAAAAACCCACTACTAAAGAAAATACTCATCAACAGGCACAAGACGTTATTGGAAAACATTTGATTAATGGTAGCATAAACACTATCAATTAATCAAAATGGAAAAAAGCCAAAACAATCCCAAAATATCAGATAGAAAGACTGCATTCCTAAACTAAAATGTAACTTCACTCTAACCTGTATCCTTTCCCAGACGTCTCTCTTTCCACAGCACACATAGTCCAGGAAACAGGAGAACCTTGCTCAGGAGTGTGCTCTCCCTGCTCTGTGGCGGCATGTGGAACCAGTCCTGCACTTTATACCAGCTGCAAACACAACTGCATAAATAATAAATTAAAACTGTTTTGCCCAATAGCATGGCTCTGCTCCTGACTGTAAACTGATATGATACATCCACCCAGCCAACATGCAATGCTACTCTTCAAACCCTGAGCACTGAAGCAGGGCAGGGAGGCTATGATTTCTTACTGTGATTATTTTAATCTCATCCATTATTTAATATGCTTGTTTATGCTAATATTGCTGTCACAAAAGTAAAGGTCAGTTACAAGAGTACAAAATATAGTTTCCTGTGCCTGGAAGACGATAGAGGGTTAAGCAACAAAAAAGTATTTTTTGCCCTTAGTTGAAAATATGAGATACCAAGAGGCATTAACCTACTAAAAATGGTGAATTATCAAGAAAATTATTAATAACCTTAGAATTATCTTTTAAGAGATCCAGAAAAATAGAAAAAGTGATCCCTCAAATCTGAGGATACTGAGCATTTTTGAAAATACCGAAGTTAGAGAGGAAAGTGCTCACGTCTAAGAGCAATGGAGCCAGTACACTTTCTATTTGCGCAAATTCTTTGCTTTTGATATATTTATGCTGACAACTTTGCCCAAATAATTAGGCAATGACGTTTTCAGGTCACTTATACAGTCCCAAAAGGCAGAAAAGTGAAGAGATTATAAAATTCAGCCTCTTCAACCCCCTGTAAAACACAGATACAGAACTTTCTCAAGTCTCTGCAGACAAGACAGAACAGACACCAAAAAGCTTCATACCTGGAATATGAAATAAGCTATATAGAAAGAGACACAGCTCTCTACATTTATAACTTTCAGCCTGCAAGCTGCACAAGCACTCTACAAAAATGTCTCTTGCTCAATAATGTCAAAAACATGATATATAAACCACTGGATTCCAGAAGCCCAGAGCAAATACTGCATTTCTTTTATTGCTTAAGATCAAGATATCAATTTTAGTGATTTGAAAGTTTTGCTGATGGTAGCGAGTAATTTAAGATACCAAGGATAACAGGAGAGTGCAATGGAATCACAAAGACCCTTATGAGACTAGGTGGACAATAAAAACAGTAAACAAAATTAAATATAGGTGAACACAAAGACGTCTATCTCTTGGGGAAAAGCAACCTCAGCTTCAAATATAAATGTGCTCTCAGTGTAATATTGCTAAGCAAGACTTCAGTGTTGTGATTCACAGCTTCATTAAACTATCAGTACAGTGTCAGGAATAAGGAAAAGAAAAAAAGCAATGCAATTCCAGGAATTAATAAGGAAAGGAATAGAAAATGAACCATAAAACACAAACATCACATTCAACAAATCAATTGTTAGCCCATCTACCCACATTTTAATTGGCATGTGCAGTTCTTCTCTCAACCTCAAAAAAAAAAGTTTTCCTACAGATTTTAAAATGGTCGAGCAAGGGGCAAAAATAAGATCAAAGGTATATAATAGCTCCCACGACACATCTTACAGAGGACATGACAAAAGCCTATCAAATCTGGTATGGCATCGAGAAGGCAGACTGGGAGTGGCTGTTCATCATGTCTTCCAGTGCTAAATCTAAGGACCAGCAAATGAATTTGGAGCCAGGTTCTAAGTTAAAAGAGTGAGCTGTATTTCTAATGTAGATTTTATGGGGGATGGGGAGACTGGTCATGCACAAGGTAGAGAAATTCCCTAATGGATGTTAAATAGCTGAGCACAAAAGGCTCAGAAACCCCTCTGAGCCAAAACTAATTGCAGGGTGGGAAAGCAGTCAGGGTAGGAGTGAAGACTTTCGGTTTGGGTTTTTTCCTAAGGCATCTGCTCACAGCTGCAGGTGGGCTGGAGCTCCACGTAGGCTGGATCCCTGTGCCAGTGTGGGCAGTGGCTGCTCTGTTCTTGTGCTGTGAGGAAAATACACAACTGTGCATTGCAGTGCAATATAGATGGAGCACATGGGGCTGCACTGCTGAAACAACAGCTGCAGGGAGTCATTTAGAGAGGAAAGACCTTCCTAGTACTTTCTGTCTTAAAAATCCTAAAGAGCCTTTACAGTTTTCCATTACAAGTTGCACAATTACAAAAATAGGAATTCCTCATTTAAGTTATTCTATCCACTGTTTTCAAGCCACATTTACTATTGCTACCTCTGTTTCAAACAGAAGGGAGGAAAGAGCAGAGCTTTGGGCAAGAATTGGCTGTTATACACCTCAATTTTTCTACTCCTTCTTTGGAGAAAACTTCAGAGCTGTAGCACTGCGAGCGATGTGTAACCGTTGCAATACTTAACATTCCAGACAAGTGACAGGAACATTTACAGAACTCCTGAACTCACAAACTGTGCTCTAAAAGCCTTTTCATAACAAAATTAAATTATGTAGCCTTGTTTTCAAGCTCCTATTTATAACAACTGCTATTTCAAACCACTGCCAAGGGAAGAAAAAACAACCATTCATCAACTATCATGGGGAAACTGTTCCACAGGGAAGGGGAGCACTGTCCATAACTCAGTCTCAGCAGGAGCTTCTACACTGACTGCAGCTTCAGAAGGCTTTTTTTTTAATTATAGCTTTGAAAAACAGAATAACAGACCGGGTAAATCCATCTCTAACCGGTATTCATCATTAAGCTGTTAAAAAAAATATTCTATGTAGGCTCAGTATTCTTAGCATGCCCAATAACTATGGCTGCTTACACTACAGATCAAATACCATCCACATGACTATTGAGTAGGGTTTGTTTCACTGGTGTTGAAAACACAGGTCATTTGGTTACATAGTAATTTTTCACTCCTTTTGGTAAATTTCACAGTTACATCCAAATTTTAAGCCATGGACTAAGAGATGAGGCAACATATATCTATTTCCTGGATAGCAATTACACTTCTATGTCAGATTTCACATGCTTGAACAAACAGCAGAAATATCAACCTTCCGTGTAAAACCCTTAGGTTAATATTCCAATAAAACAGAGCCAATTCGTACAGTGACACTTTGGTTTTCCAGGGAAATAAAAAACACACCAATTTTCCTAGTCAAAGGACCGGCCAGCTTTAAGTATAAACCTCACTGATCTAAATAGTGATACTTGATCAGTGAACTCTGTTAACTGGAAGTGCTCTTACCTGTTATTCCAAACATGCTCTAAAGCAAGTGTTATCCCAAAAATCAATAACCTTTCAGTTACAAAGGTGTATTTAGTGTCTTATAAACTTAGATATATACTGTATTCCTCACACAACAAAGTCCACTGGTGGAATGCTTACACTGTTAATTGCTGTGATTCCTACAGCCATGAGTCCTACTGACAAACACACACATGGAAATTGTCTGCCTGGCACTGCCAGGCACTGCTTTCCAAACCAGCCAATTTTAAAGCCAGGGAAGTTGGTAGAATAGCACAACAAAAGGTGTACAACTAACAACAGCTTCCTTCCCTTTCAAACTGACTTGCTCAGGGTACATTTCATTGCAACGCTCTCTCTGAAGCACAGCGGTTCCCAAAAGTGCTGCCTAGAGCAGGTGACCAGTGGTGACCTCCTCCCTTTGGCCCATTGTAAATGTTGTCAGCTGAACTCTGATATCAACAACTGCAGCAAATGATTCTGCTGCATCAAGTTCCCGGGGAGGAGTAAGGCAGGCAGTAGCCAGGTTCCCAGCCCAGAAAGGGGGACAGAGAAAGGACGTGCAATGGGCCATTTCAGGAGGCAAACCAGCAGCTCCCGCACATGTGTGTTACAGGTAAAACCTGTAGGACTTTGAGGACTTTCCATTGCCTGGACTTCTAAAACTGGGAGGTGACTGGCTGCTTGCTATGTCCACTTCACCACCAACCCTGTCCGACAACATTCTTGAAGGCATTGCCACAAAAAAATCCCAGAGAACAGAAGCATAGAGACATGCATCCCTTGAGGACCTTCCCAGGCCCCAGGTGCTTACAGCTCTGGGATTCCCAGCCCCAGAAGGACCATCCTGGTCTCAGATGCACCAAGAGAATGGCCTGAATGGGAATGGCCCATGCACAAGTCAATCCTGCTACGGCTGGGGGAGGGAAGTGCCTGTTGGGTATTGCTTAAGTTAGTCATGAAAATATTTTAATTGTACCCTGCCACCTAAAAAGGCAGTCCCACCCCTTCCTAGGTCCTCTCCCTTCTCTCCATTCTAGAGATCATAGCTCATTTTTGATGAGTTGGTCTTTCAGACAGATCAGGACTGATCTGACTCACCTTATAATTGCTAGATACTATGCAAAGGAAGCAGCGGGACTGGGAACAAGAAGGAAGTCCCATCCTTTCAAAGACGGTGTAGCCCCGAATTTGTTTTAATTCAGTTTCAGGCTATTGGACACTCAGCAACAGCCTTGCTTTAAATGAACCTCTTGCTGCCAGCCACCCAACCACCACCTCCTTCCAAGCCACACCATTCCAGGGCACAGATGAACTATGTTATTTTTAAGCAATCAACACACAAAGCAGGACACTGAGGGGTCTGAAGGCTGGCTATCTACGGATTTGAATTCTGCGCTGTGGCCCACATCTTTCCTCACCTCCAAAACCTGTCAACAGCACACTCATTACATAGCTTAAAGTCCTTCAGGCTTGGCAGACAGAACCATATGCAAATCCTTCCTAAATACCCTGTATCACTAAGGGAGGAGCAATTACCTGCCCCAGTGTGGAAGCTCAAGGACATACATCTGAGTCATATGGAAGAAACGTCCTCAGGACAGGATGGAGAAGCTCCCATCTGCTGACAATTTTTTTTCCCCAGGGAAGAAGTGTAACACTATTTTCTCTTCCAAATTTTATTCCAAGCCTTCCAGAAAAGGGTGAATCACCAGCCTGTTCATGGAGTTGCTGTTCCCTGGGACAGTTTGGTTGTTGGAGAATTTACATGGGACAAAGCCTGGGAAAGCACTAAAAGCCCAGTACAGCATCCCTAACTGATGTAGCTGCTGATGTGCTGATATCCCCATGGAATGCCAAGTGCACTGTGAAACACTTTTAAGGTATTTCTTTGAAAAGCTCCTCTACCTCCAGGTTTCCTGGCATGCCTTTGGTGTGTGACTGAAGGCCTTAGAATAGTTTTTCCTCCAGAAAAATGTAGTCTTTCTATTAAAAAAGGCTATACTGAAGTATTTTTCTTTTCCTTCAAATATTCTTTACATTACAACACTAATATATGTAACTGATGGACTTAGTAGAATTTTCTTCTGTAGATAGACAGTATTTACTTTTTACAGGTGTATATATCAGAAAGATTTTCGGGAAAACTCTCAGGAAGTTTTTGTAATGAGTATTTGTATGATTTCATGGTTTTAATATAGCAAATGTAGTTCTGAATATAAAATTAAGTAGACTGAAATCTCATGTGCACACTTGGAGCTATACCCTTTAAAATATTTTTACTGCTTTTCCTGAGTTTTCACAAACAGAATTTAGACTGTTTACAGTAGTATCTATCCCAGCAAACTATCAAAACCTTTGGAGGACATGATGGCACCTCTAAACTTTTTCAAAGTCACAGGCATGCCCATGCTATAGCTTGAGGAAACCCTCTCCTGTAGTTTTGTATAAAACTAGAAAGATCAGCAACAGTTATGGGGGAAAAGTTTATGTGGCAAAGTGTTCATTTTAACACGTTTATTCTTGATGAAATGTCCTCAGTATAGTCAAACCCCATGATACTGCCACATTCAAGGATGCACCTCATATTTACAAATCCTAAGTCAAGAATAAATTGATGACAACTATCAGAAACTGTGTGTATTTAAGAAGTTCATAATTTCCAAAAGAGACATGTAATTATCCATCTCCTACAAGCAAGTGCAGAGTAGCTTTCCCTGATTCTGTCATTGCTAGGAAAGAAGGATCTTCTTTGTAACAGAAAGAAATAAAAGCAAAACTAAAATGTCAAGTGTGCAGACTTACTCAGATTTGTGGTAGGAATCATGTCTATAGAAGTAGCTTTAATTTTTTTCCCCTCCAGAAAAGCCCATATTCCTTCAGGCACTTGAAGGAAATATTTGCTATTAGCTATTTAAAGTGCTGATGACTTGTTAGGGAAAAGCAAATTGAAACAGGCAAGACCATTGTCTGAAAAGACATTGCACAAGAGATGCTACTTTAAATGCCCGCCCATTATCAAACCTCAGTGTCATTTACTATGCTAAATAAAAGAAACTTTTAGCTCAGTATAATCTGGCAACTCAGTAAAAAGCAAAAAAAAAAAAAAAAAAAGAAAAAATTAGAAATCCTATGGCTAAACAGAGAAAGTCAAGGTCTACTAGATAATTTTTATAAACTTGCCCATGTTACTTAAGACCTGTCCATACAAAGACAGCCAGCATTCCAGCAAAGAACAGTGAAATATGTTGAAGAGCCTCTCCAGCACCAACCCTCACACAGCAAGGAAATTCTGTAGCCAAAGCTTCAAGAAGGCTCCATCTGCCAAAACCACTGTGTGCTTTTAATTAAGAACACACATAGAAATGTATTAAGAACAGAGAAAGTTTCAAGGAGTGGTAAGACGCCAGCCTCTTGGTCATGCTTTCCAGCCACCTCCCCAAAAGTAGATCCCACAGGAAGTCATTACTCACTGCATGTACCTGTGCAGAGCATGGATCCTACACTGGCCAAATGACCAAAGTCAAGTAAATGGTTTTAGCATCAAAAAAATACCAATACTTTCAGTCTGATGTCATCAAGTACATCACTCGAGTACCTCAATACTGTCTTAACTATTTTTTACTGTTATTTACATACTACATCTTAGATGCTCAGTTTATTTCCCTGAATAAAACTGCATCTGTAACAATTAGCTGTACAAAATCATTCTGGCAAACAGGGATGGAAAATAAAATTGATGCAAGACTTATCTTTCAAAAACATTAAACCAAGTTTTGAAGTAAATAAAATTTTGCTATTTAGTCTCCTGAAATTTTGCTTTAGTGGCTTTACAACCATTTAATATGCAACGAATGACTAGTTCTAAATTATCTTTTTTATTTTTGGTACTGAAACCTTGCAGATTGAACCCCTTCAAAATGTCTCTTCTCACCTAACTTTACAATTTATTCACGTATTACTCTGCCCTGCAATTTGGGAAGCTGCTAGTTCTGCCACTGATTTGCAACAGTGCCAGTTCTTTGTAAAACTGAGGTATCCCCAGACATATAGTTACAAAGATGAAGATCAAAAGTTGTAGTGTTTTCATAGCAAAGTCCTCTTTCCCAAAGAAAATCATGCATGTATGTGTGAAAACTCTACTAATGAATTATTTATATGTTAAAAGATAGGATCCTGTGATTACTTCCAGGCTGCACTACTGGTAAGTGCTCCAAATGGTGGCTTCTTGGGATCATTTCAGCTGGACTAAACTCAAAAGAAACAAGTAATATGTTCCTTGTAACTAGTCACGTAAGGCTACTACTATGTACATAAATCAGCTTCCAACACTTGCTTTTTCTCCCTTTTTCAGTATAAAGACTAAATGGGGTGATTTTTCAAGCCAGGAAGTACAAGCATAATATTTCCTATGCTGTTTTTCCCAATGAGCAATAGTGATTCAGTCCCATTAATAGCATACACACTTCTAGGATTGGATCCTTGTTGGCAAGACAGGCTCCAACAGCACAAAGTCAAAAAGAATTTCTGAATTACATTAGTGAAAGATCTCTTAAGGAGTTTCTGTAGCCTCCATCTACCAAGAATCCATTTTCCTCTTTCATACCAACAGTAAAGCAAAAATGGCACAAATTCGTTTAATTTCAAAATGTTACTTCTAAGTATGTATCTATTCATACATAAAATGTTAACTGTACATCACATTTATTTTGTACAATTAAGTCTTTGCAGCATACAAACATCTATTCCAAAGTATGTTTAGACAGAAACTTCCAAAACTCAAGAAGTTTTAGACCTGGCATTTGCCATTTTTAATTGATGTCCAGGGATGGCTCAGGGAAATGCCAGGTGGCCCAAGAAAGCCATGCCAGTGTCCATGCTGACAAGGATGTGCCTGATCACGGGCCAGACCTCAGCCTAGCATCCAAGGTGTCTTTGATTTGCTACTATGGACACGCTCTCCATCAAGGGGCACCTTTGCCCAAGCCTGATGCAGAAGCCACCTTTGGGAGATGCCTGGAAGGTCACAGAGATGACACTGCCCTAGAGCACAGAGGAGAAGGGGAAATAACCTGGAGCTGCAAAACACAATAGAAGGTAAAGTCCATGACACCTGGAAATCCCTGCACAGAATCTTCCCATTTTGATGTTCCACCATCATCAGATTTTAAAAAAACAACTCAGAGAAGACAGATCTTTACCAATGATCACACTAAAACATATGTCAACAACCAGCTTGAGCAGATAAAATAACTGGGGAAATGTGGGCTCTATTTTTTAACTAGATTGCCCTTTATTTGACAGAAAGGGAAAATTATGTTAAAAAGATTTGAGATGTTTTGTTCCCAACTCTGTATCATATCCAATAAAGAAAGAAAAAGGCATGTATCTTCAGCCATACAAAAACATCTGAAAAATCAAGGGGTTTTTTCCTTACTTCACCTAGTTTACCAGCCTGGAATCTGATTTTTCCATTAGCTGAAAGTGAAGTGGCAGTGTTACAAGAAACATGAGACTACTCCCATCTCAGTTTCACAGTTTTAATCTCAGACTATTTACAATGACCTTCTCTTTTCATTTTTGTTAGCAACTACCTAACAACATTCAACTAAGCTGGAGACAGAGAAGAAACTGTACTTCTGAGCTACTGCAGCACTACGTTGTGATCCATAGTGTTAAACGCAGCCATTGGCTTTAATTTGCCAGTCTTTCAGCAGCCAAAGTCCACACCATTAATGAAGCAGGAAGCAGCTCCAGAAGGTTTATGTTTGCTTTTGGGGTGAGCAGAGTTTGCACAAACTATGCCCTTCGACGGAACCCACAGCTCCTTAGAGCTTTTTTTCACCCTGCAGAATCACTTACATGACACATTTTCTGCTACGAGAGAGCTGTGTTTTTCCAGATCCCAGCACAGACACTTCAATGCAATCACAGACGGTGAGGTGCTGCTGAGGGAGAGAAGGGTGCAGTTTGCTGAGCATCAGCACTGCATTGTTTTTCTCTCTGAGGACACAGCGTACAGAACCTCTCAGAATAGGCTGCAGACTGCTTTTCGCCCAGCTATAGCAACCTGTCTTCCTACATCCCTGGTAATACCAGCTCATGACAGACGTGGAAGCTGGGATACTGTGAGGCACAGGATGGCAGACAGCAGGCACAGAACTGGAACTGAGAGGTTCGGTCAGGTATAAAAAGGCAGAAAAACCGCGCTCCAGAGAAGCAGGAGACCAGAATCCAGACAAAGGTGCTCCCAAGCACACCAAAACCCAGCCAGAAGGGTGCTGAAAGCGGGCGCTCCGCCTTTCTGCTCAGAGAGCTCCACACGCACCACCATCCCTCTCACACACATCAGCTAGCACCGTGAAGCGAATGATTCTACCGCGGGATGCAAAAGCGGGCCAACCTGCACCTCCCCGCCAGCCGGGACCGGCGGACGCTCCGTTCCCTCAGCGCCTCCCCCGTGCCCCGCGGCGCTCCCGCGGGGACATCGCGACACGGGTGACAGGGGAGGACGCCGCAGGGCGGCCAGGGGCGCCGCGGGCGGCCCCTGGGGCGCAGGGGGACGCGAGGCGGGCGCGGGGCGGTGTCGCCGCCGCGGGGTGACAGCGCGGCCCCTCAGGGGGCGGCGGTGAGGAGGAGCCGAGCCCGGGGCTCCCCGCGGCCGTGAGGCGCTGCGGTCGCTGCGCGGGACACAGGCCCTGCCGGAGCCTGCTCGGCCGCGGGCGACCCCCCGGCGGGCGGGCGGGCGGGCGGGGGTCGGGGCCGGGCTGCGCCCGCCGGCGCTCGGCGCTTACCGGGGCAGCCGCCGCCTCCTTCCCGCTGCTTCGCGGCCCCGGGTCCGGGGCGCCGCGCGGGCCCGGCCGGCGGGAGGAGGGGGCGCGGAGGGGCGCGCGCACAGCAGGGACCCCCTCCGCCCGCCTCCGCCCCGCCCCCTGGCGGCACCGCGCACGCGCCCCCCGCGAGCCGGCCCCGCGCCCGGGGCCGTGAGGGGAAAGGGCGGGGCGCGGGCACGGGCGGCGCGTGCGCGGCGCGGCACCTCCCTCAGGCGGGGCGGGCTGCGCCCGAATGCCAGAGCCGCGGGATGTCGGCGTCGGTTGGGTAGGAATAGGGCTGGGAGACGGTCGGTCCCGACCTGTGACCCCCACACCGCCGTGTCACCTGGAACATGGCACTGGGCGCCACCTCCAGCCTTCCCTTAAACACCTGCTAGGGCGGTGACTCCATCACCTCCCTGGGCAGCCCGTTCCAATGTATGATTACCTTTTCTGTGGAGAAATTATTCCTCGTGTCCAACCTGAACCTCCCCTGGCGCAGCTCGAGGCCGTTTCCTCTCGTCCTGTCCTTGTTCCCAGGCGCAGATCCTGGCCCCTCACGGCTGCTCCCTCCTGTCGGGGAGCTGTGCAGAACTAGAGGTCCCTGACCCTCTTCTCCAGGATCAGCCCCACCGCAGCTCCTCAGCTGCGCCTCAGCACACCTGAGCTCCAGGCCCTTCCCCAGCTTCGTGCCCGTCTGAGGGCGGAGAGGGCGGCAACGGCCCCAGCTCAGGGCCCGCGTCTGAGACTGGTGAAAAAATCACTTTTTTGAGGGGATTTTTGGGGAGCAGGGGAATAAACGTGCATATTGTATGCTCTGGCAGCAAGCATGCACAGGGCAGGTAACATATGCACGAGTGAGGGGCTGTGGGTCTCCTAAAGCCTTGCCTTACTGTGCGGATCTGTAACTGTAGCTTTTTGAGTGAGAAGTAGCTCTTTAAATGTGTGTGTGACTTAACTGGTCTAGAGTTTTCTTCACTGTGTTCAGCACAAGCCCAAAACGTAGCCCATACTAGCCACCTTGAAGAAAATTACCTCAGCCAAAACCAGCACATTGTGGTAGGAAATAGCTTTGTCATCTTAGGTTACAAGATCTCATGTGCACACAAGCTTTCAGAGCGTGAGCTCCCTTCAAATGCACTAAACAAAGCTCAGCTTTGTAGCCCATCACTGTGCAGGCTGTTTGACTTGTCACAAATAACCAGCAACTGCAGTTAATAAACCCAAATTGCAGCGTGGGTGCTTTGGTGGGAGGTATAGCAGAGTTTGTATTTACAGGCACAGGCTATGAACACAGTAATGAAGAAAATGTGCTGATTTGACACATCCCTGTAAAAGCTTCCCCTCTATTTAGGTTAAAGCTTCTCTCCCAACAGCAACTCAGCTATTTTAGCAAAAGAAACATTTCAGTGTAAGATTGCGTTGCAGATACTCCCTTGAGGTACGTTCCTTCCTAGAATTCATAGGAATAGAATTCACAGGAATAAGGAATTTGTAGGCTGCAGACCGGTAGGGCAAGTATGATTTACAGTCCCCTTATTATCTTTGGTGAAGGTAAATTTTTAATATTGTAAATCAAAGTAAATAACATCTCTATTACGTCAGAATTCCCTTTAAAACTGACGGCATGTATGCTGCCAGATATTGCAACATAGTTTGATTTACATGGTGGGAAAATTTTTATGTGTTTTACGAACTCAGTCATTTCATTGAGATGTCCTTCCCTGTCCATTTCTGTATCACTCTGCCTGTTCCTACCTGGTAGGGATTCCCCTGGAAGACTGCACAGACATGGTGTACTCGTTTGAAAGTGAAATGCTCCTTTATGCTTAATAATCCTGATGCTTAATTTCCTACAGTATGACCAATGTCATTCTGCTAGATTTTCTGATCCGTGATACCTTCAGCAAAATGTTGTTCTGTGTTGCTACCTTTGGATTAGTTTTTAAGTTATCAGCTAAAAAATGGCATTTCAATGGCCCTACTTCTGTTTTAAGGATATGAAAAATGTCTGCATTTGTTTTGTACAATGTATTTCTCACAGTAGCCCACAAAAGGCTCAGCTTTCTGTTTTCCAGCAGGAAGCAGTCACTCAGCTCAGTGAATTAATGAACGAGCTGCTAGCTGACAGTGCATATGTCTTGGATCTTGGTTCTGGAACTTAAAAGGTCACTGAAAAAAATGTGTAAAATTGCAGTATTTTGTGCTGTACCATGTGCGAGAGTGGTTCAGCTGTCTGCTAGGAAAGCTTTCTCATTGTGGTTATGTTCTGGGTTAGATTGCCCCAGAGTATTACAGAATCTCCATAACTGGAGGCTTCTAACAAAGAGCAAATGTCTCTCTGGAGTCAGGCAGGGACGGCTGATCCTCTCTCGCACTGACAGCTGTATCCCGCTGGCCTCAGGGGAGCTGCTGCCCCAGGGCAGCCTGTCCAAGCCTCAGGGCTGTCTGGAAAATGGAAAGACACCTGCTCAGCTGGAGCAATTTGCACGGAACATCCATGGCTATTATTCTCATGTTCTTTCTCATCCTGCTCCAGCCTTAGGTTTCATTCTCTCCCTCTCGTTCCAGATGCTGCAGGTGTGTGCTGGCTGCTTTGCACAGGCCTGCATGCCACAGCTCATCTCAAGCCCAGGGCAGCTTTGCTTACCTGGGGCCATCAATCAGGGAAAAGCACCCAGGAGAAGTGGCTGAGAAGCTCCAGGCTGGCAGTCAGCAGAGAGCTGGACACGGTAGGAGCGTGGTTGTGGGTGCAGAGTGCGTGGTGCAGGACATGATCCCTTCCTTCCAGCCTCGTCCAGGGGCATCCTAATGCTGTTCCAAGGGGTTGCACTACAATGGTTTGCTTTCTGGGAGAGGGAGAACCATATGGCAGAATTCCACATTGAAGCTTTAGAAAACTATTTTATATTATACAGCCAGACCCCTGCTGGGATGCATTAATAATAGTCATTGAGTTTCCCCTTCTTTGCCCAGTTCAGGGAAAGCATGATAATCACTGTAGTTTTAAACACTGCAGTCAGCTACATTTTATCTACTTCCAGCGTTGCAATGGAGACCTGTAATCTTTGTGATTCACACTTAATGAAATTGGCTAGAGAGCTTTCAAGCAGGTATTTTTTTATTGTAGAAAGGTTTATATATTATATTAAATTTGGACTATATTCAAACATAAATGTACTTTAATTACATTAATAATTTAAACAATATTTAAATAAAGCACCAAGTTAACTTGATTTAAATAACTGATTCAGTTTCCACACTGATTCCTACAAAATCCCACTAATTTCATGCAGTATTTGAAAAACTGGAGGCCAGAGCTGATTTCTTAGCAAATACTAACTACAGTTCAAGTGCTCTGCACACAAATGTAAAGTTGACAAGGTCTGAGATGGGCTGGTATTTGAAGCAGAACTCCTACAAAAGGATTCATACAGATGGGAACATGGACTGGGTTGCTCAGCTACTTCTCTACCTTGTATGTAAACTATTTCCACACATTAAAGTTGTTTTAGTTCAGTTCCCTGTACTAACCTCTAGTTTTTAAGTGATATAGCTTTTACCTTGTAAACCAAGAAACAGCTTTTATTTTGAAACAGCAGTGTTAAATTCCCTATCTCCAGCAAACTCAGCTGAATGCAATTCACACATTCAGGGTAATATAGGCCCACTTTTATTTAAATAAGACCAAAAGAACCTGACAACATAGATACAGGAGATTTTATTTAACATTGTGTACAAAGAAAGGCTACAAATGCCTTAAGACATTTTTTCCCCAAATACAGTTTTTGGATCCCTTTTCCATACCACTTTTCTCAGAAAGTTAAAAAAAAATATCCAGAATGACTGTTTTTCCCTTTCCCTTTTCCCTTCTCTTTGGGCCTAAACTGAGAGATGTTTAGCAGTATGGTTTTGACACCTTTCAGTATTAAACTATTAGGATTAGGTTTTCTTTCCCCAGAATGGAGCACTGTGAGATACTGAAGCACTAGCAACAGCAGGATAAAATGTCAAAAACTGACTCCCTAACATGGTAGTGTTTAAAATAATGCCAACAGTATTAACTCTGATGCAACCCAAAATGACCCAAACAATAACAAGTTGTTTGTCTTCTAGACCTGATAATTTAGGACTAATTATATAATTTAATTGTATTTATATTTAAATAAATAGTCTTAACTCCTTTCCTTGGAATTCTTCATGGATTATAAACACCTACAATACTAGTGATAAGAACAAACTACACAACTTACATAAGCAAGGGAAGGCTGAGTTGTTTTTTTTTTTGCTGGACAGACACAGGAAGGACAACATTTCAGTGTCCTGCTGCGAGACAGTTTTTAAATTCACAATTTCATTGTGATGTTTTTCAGTTATCATAACACAATTATTCCTTACCCTCTTTTTGCCACCTTGGTAATCACTTTTAGTACTCCTGAAACATCAGTCTCTGCATAGCTAAGTTTTATCTGGGATTCTGCAAGTTTTGTATGTGACTCTGAAACTAAAGATTTCTTTTAGGCTGTGAGAAGCAGTAAAGAAGGCAGGGAGTAGAAGAGGCTGTTGTGGAGAAATGACCTTTTGCTATGGCAGCTTTTATATTATCATCTATTATATATAAATAGGTTTTAGATACGGATCAGTTTTCAGCTATTTGTATAATCCTGAATTAGCACAGTCCCTGTTTCTTCCGAAATGGGACTAAAATGGAGGAAGTTTGAGCTACTCTAGATCAACATTTGATCACTTGGTTGGGTGCAGTAAGAAGGAACTCCCAACTGCCTTCTGAGCCTCATCAAACTGCCCCAGGGGAGATGGGGGCACCCAAGCAGCAGCAAGGCCTCTGCTCACTGGTGGGCTGGACCCGCTGTGACCCTCGCCTGGGGTCATCTCCAGGAAGCTGCTGCAGTCTCCTTCCAGGCAGGAAGCTGTTTTGTACACAAGTCTGCCCTTTTGTACATCCACAGGGATATAAAATGCCGTGTGGTATAAATCATTCTGCAGATTAGAGAAACAGCTCATCTGTAGAATGTCTGAGATTCTCAGAACATCCTACCACTGGGGTACAGACCACAGCAGTTACACAAGCAAAAGCTCTAGTGGAAAATACAATTTTCTCTATTCTGATGAACCATTTTTGACAAGAGGATTTGAACATGACTGCAATTAAGACAATGCAGTAGAGCAAACACTTCTGCTAGGCTTGGGCACTCTGTAATTATATTAATTCCCAAATATGCTTGAACAGCTGTAAATAATAGAATTTTACTTAGCTCACAACACAGCCCTGCATGAGCCCAGAACTTTAGCAGTACCTGGGCCATTCTGTGCAAGAAGCCTGCAAATATTTTAACTACCTCCAGGGCTCTGCTCTGTAGAACTGCTACAAACTGAACTTCTCGGTGTGGTAGTTGCTACAGGGCAGAATAATGTGAAGTGGTTCTGTTGGAAAAGGAGGGGTCTGTCTTACTGTGAGGTGAAACATGGCAGCAGGAAAAAAATTATGTAAAAACCGCTGAGTGCTTTTCAGTGGTCTCCAGCAATGTCACTGTAAGATGGTAACACAAAGAGAATCAACAGTGGAGGCAAACTAGGTAATTTAATGATCTAATCCTTGACAAGAGCATTTATGAATTTGCTTGACCTGAGAGGCATAAATCTAATGATATGGTCACGAAAGGAGGAGAATAAGGACAACATATACACTCAGGTTTGCTTTTGTCCTACTGCCCCAACCATTTTGTCATTATAGCTGTTGTGGCATTTTATCTTTGAAGCCCCAAAACCAGACATTTAGCTTAAACAATAGTCTAACTTTGTGGTTCTAGGAGCTTTTTTACTTCTTTGTGGTTCTAGGAGCTTTTTACTTCTTTGTGGTGGTGGTTCACCTAAGTTAACATACAGATGCTATGGCTGCTGTCACAGGGGGAAAAGGTAGAGAGCAAGTGATAAGCTTTGCTTTCTTAGCACTGAACTGTCAATGTTCAGTAGCAAGAAAGAGGGGTTGCAGCACATCAGAACTGTGAGGCTGCTGTAGCTAAATTCCTGGCATTCCCATATTCATGTTTATTTACTGGCAAGACAGCTTTTGCTCAAGTTATCTAGGGCATGAGCCATCTTCTGTAACACAAAATGAGAACTTCATTCTAGTACCAGGCAACATGACCTGAGCGATTCCTAATTATGCTTCCCTTTTTCAAATGAGTTGGTTTCGTTCCCTAAAGATTGTTAAGGAACAGTCTGTTAAACAGTGTTTCTTTTACAGCTTCTGTTGATTTTAAGGGCAATGCATGGAGTTAATTCTATTCAATCAGAAAGTTCAAAGAATATACATGAATATTAATTTCATCCTAGTTCAGAATGGAGAATTGCTAGTACTAGTCCAAGGCTCCAGTATCTCAGTTGCACAGGTCCTGTGTTCAAGGAAGGGAATGGTACCACGTTTATTTTTCACTAACAGTAGTACGGCAATGTTAGCATAGTCTACAAAGAAAAACATCCCTGGAGCAGAAATTTAGGAGGTCATAAACACGTGACTATCTACAAGAATTTGATTCATTTGACAGTATCTATGAATTGCCCTTTCAGATTTTTCTTTTTCAAGGAACAGACACAAATCCCCCACAAAAAGATCTTGCATAAATGTATTGGTCTTCTGTTATTACAAGTCCCTGTCATCTTGAATTAAACTAAAAAGAGAAAGGGGAAGTTTTTTTTTAAAACATTTCCCATTTTATACTAAAATTCCTGTAAGAAGAATGCCACATCTGATAAAGTTATCCCAGTAGGTGACCAAGCACTGAAACAAAAGGATTACCTAGTGAGAATCAGAGAAGGTTGGGGTTTTGCCATCAGATTTTAAACTTTTTCAAAACCACATTGGTCAGTTTGCATGTTTTACACACTTGAAAGAATAGCACATTAAGGTAAATGAACACATTGTGATGCCTTCCAGTGTAACACAGTTGACAAACTAATCTGGAAATCCACATCTGCCTTAAAGAACAGTCCATTTGTTTAAATAAAGTCATAGAAAACTAACAGGAACAACCATAAAACAGTTTTAAACAGGTAAAACTAATAAACTGTAAAAATCCTGCACCTCCCATAAATATCCTCTGGTTCCACCACCTCACGGCCAACACCACAAGGGGCCGTTTGGCTCCACGCAGTGCTGGACGATTCTGCATGTGCGCAATGACGACCAGAGCCGAGGCGGGCAGTGGGCACCGGCAAGGACAGGCACCACACTGCTGGATTTTGCCATTAGCTGATACATTGAAAAATAGCAGCATTAAAATACAGCCTGACATAGCTTAGCTACTACCTCAACTTGTTAAAAATGTGCAAGAATAAAGAACGCCAGCAGCATTTGAATGGATATATTTCAATTTGGTTTCCAACACTTCCCTCCCATACAAAGCACACACAAACACAAAGCTGACTCTGAGCTAGTAACTGTTATTTCTTGTCCATCTTCGAAAACGTTTCCCTTCATTTGCTTCACTTTTTAAAATTTTACTTAAAAGCCTATTCAGTGTTAAAAAAATCCATGAGAATTTTAAGATAGTTTCTAAATGCCAGGAAACTGATGCTTATTCCCTGTCTTTAACTGGAGAGACAGACTATCCTAATCACCTGAATTTCCTTAGCTGAAAGTTTAAACATTTCAGATTCCTGTTCCTGAAAGTGACATTTGTAGAAAGGTCTCTTCAATACATTAGAAACTGAAGGAGCAAAAACTCCCAGTGCACATATAAAGGGTAATTTTTCCCTAGTTTGCTGTTGTGTTGTTTATATTGTACCTTTTAAGATAGAAAATTAAAGAGTTCAGTTTTCTGACACAACTCACAAGGGAATGTATATGAGGAGAAATCAGAAGGCCTTCTCTAAAGCCCTGTTTTGCATTTCCCTTTTTGTTTAAGTATGATAAGGCTTATTAAAAAAAAAAAAAAATTAAAATAAAACCCAAAACACAAAAAAACCTCCGAACAAACAAAACACCCCAAACAAAATCCCTGGGAAAAAAAACATAAAAGCCTTTTGGAAATAATTTCTGAAAACATAAGACTATTGGAAAAAACTTAATTGCAAAATTAAAGGAAATTCAAAAAATCAATTCTCATATTTCAAATCAGTCCATGATTTCTTCATCAGCAATACGATCTACTATCTTTTCCAGCCCAAAATTACCAGCTTTGGGGAAACACATATTCATACTTAACAGAAATAATTAACGGGTTAAGTTAAATTAACTTTTTTTCCCTGATCCACATGCCTGCATGTTAGATAACATTACATTAGAACTGAGCATTGTAATGAGAGACTGACAGCAACAACCTGTCACAGTAACCAAAGCAAAAGCAATTTTCTCATGGTTACATACTATAGATCAGTAATTTAATATTAAAATTAACTTCCTATATAAATAAAAATAAAAAAGTTGGGCAAAAGTAAATTGGCACAGTCATTATGGTATTGCTTTCCAGTTTCAACACTGCAAGGAGCAGCCACAGATTCCAAACACCAAAGGAAAAGGCTATCACCCAGCACCAGGTGTAGCTTGGGTTTTTGCCCTTTTCCATGAAGTCATCAGCATGAAGTGCTCCTGCCTCAGGTCCATCCCCCCCAGAGTGGGAGCAGGCAGGAGTGCAGTCTCAGTACAAGGATTGCTGTAGAGCTGCCAGGGAAAAGGGAGAACAAATACAGAGAAACAAACCCAGACAGTGCTTTACTGCTCTGCACGACATGGCTCAAGTCAATGTTTTTCAGGACTGTGACTAATTTTCACCTTCAAACAGGCAAGAAATGAACATAAAAAATTAAAAAATCAAAATCTTAAGCCTTCAAGTTTCCTTGCCTTCATTCCCTCCCTCCCCCCAAAAGCACCTCCTACTATAGACATTTTTTCTGTTTTGCAGGTTCAGAAGTTGGAATGTCATGGAAATACATACAAGAGAGAAGGAATTTCTAGTTGTACATTACATTACAAAGAGGTTTGCTCCCAGACCTAAGGAGGGAGGGATACTAAGCAATATTAAATTCCTATAAGAATCCTTACGAAGCATGCAAAATATTGATATACTCACAAAATTGAAATTTATATTTGTTCCTTTCTGATTTCGCAACTTCACAGTACAATAATTTCTAATATTCTGCAGCAGTCAGATTTACAGTGACTACAAAATCATTTCCCTTAAATTTTTTTTTCTATTTGCTTGAAACACTCTTTTGCTATTTTTTTTTGAGAGTTTGTAGATCAGCCATCAGAAAATGTGCAATTCAGCACAAGAGGGGTCACTTTCTGTGTCGTATTTCCCTGCAAATGATGTTAACAGCCTGACCCTACCAATCTTTCGAAATCTGTCCCTCCCTCCCCTTTTTGTGCTGATTCCTTCCCTTGTCTTCCAGCTGTACTTTTCTTCTCACCAGGACAATGATGGACAGATGCCACTAAATGGATGCTGCATAGCTGGGTGGGAGTAGTGGGGGCTGGAATAGTTTAGGAAATGGCCTCACTCCCATCCCCTAGGATGTTTGGCACCACTGCTTCAGAGCCAGAATGCTGGGCTCTGGATACCAGCAATAGATTCTACACTTTCAATTCCCTGGACAAATACTGCTGCCCTTCTCCACCCCTGTAGCTTCAACTGATTTAGGGAAGGAAATACAAAATTGGTGTTTGGCCAGACCTTTTGTACTGCTGGATGGAGTTCCACAGAAACTTCTTCACTGCTCTTATTTAAAACAGAATTGAAATTTCTGGAGAATCCACAATGCATGCTACTTGCGAGATTGTCCATAAAGTACATTCTGACATTTTTCAGAGTGTTTGTATCTATCAGAAAAAGACTCTTGTAGAAACAATGTAAAAAGCCTCCAAAAATTCAAGTATCAAAAAAAAAAAGATGTTCTGATAAAAGTCTGGAGTAAGCAGCCAGCCAAACTGAGAGCCACTGATTTTTTTTTTCTAAATCCACGAATTCTTCAATTACTTTTGCAGAGATAATGTATTTTCTTTGGAGTGCTGCGAATGAATAGTCTTCCCAATTAATTTTCATTAAGTTTGGTGGGGCCTAAGGAATTTAGCAGTCCTTCCTGGATAATATAGCCCCTGCTTTTATATGCAAACAAACAACAGAATGACTGACTGTTATCCTCCCTTGCCTCTCTTCAATTTGCTGTATTTATTTATAGTGTAATTTCGTTGAGTGTGTCTTAACCCAACAAAACCCATCAGAAGTGCAACATAGGCAAGAGCAGGACATCTCCTTCCCTGGGGTCTACAAACATTTGTATGGGAAGGGGTGGGTGAGCCAAAAAAACATACAAATTAAAAAAAAAAACCCAGTGCCCAACCAGACAATAGTTCTAGCTGTACATGAAACTGTTTGATTTCTTTAGAACCATATTCAAATCCAGACTTGAATTTCTGTGGAGAGAATTTTAGATCCCAGACCCTTCTCTTCTCCTTCCTCTTGCAAAGCAATGCTATTATTGTGGCCTAGAACAGTACTTGAAAAACAGCAGTTATTAAAGACACAGTTGTGATATATCTTTTAACGCCCCCTCACCCAAAAAGGGGTGTCCTATCAAGTGGTCCAGTAGAAATCTTGAAGTTTCTTTATGATAAATTAAATCCATAAAATGAGGAATACCTTCTGTCACATTCCCACCAAGAATAATTGCCACACTCCGTGGTGCATTTGTCCAAATGTCTATTGCTCCTTCTAGTGGAGATTCCACACATCTCCATCTCCGGTTAGTTCAGGTCCTACCAGCACAAGGAGAGGTTTTTCTCTGTTCTCTCCAGCTTGTCTCTGGTTAATAAACACCAGAAGCACTGAGGGCTGGAATTCCCCAGCACAGGAACAGGCCAGTCTGAGGAAACACCAGTCATTCTTTTCCCAGGGGTGACAGAGTTACTCCAAAAGCAGTTTGTGTCCTGTCGGTACCGCAGACACCTACACCTCTGTGGAAAAGAGAATGCTTTGCCTCTTGCTGTCTGGGGTAGGGATAGTCTCTAGCTGCAGGAAGTACAGAAGAACTTGAACCTGGAAAGAGAAAGGACAAGGTAGTACTAAAGTCCTGTAAAAACTTGTTCTCATGCTGGCTGTGTGAGAGCTGGTGATACAGCTCTCTCTGGGAACATCTAGCAGCTGTGTATTTAATATACTCTATAACAGCAGCAGGAATAGTAAAATTTGCAGTGCTTCAGACACACCCTTTTCAGCTTCCAGGTAGAACAATGGTGCTGGTGTTCCAGCACTGAAAAAATTTCATCTAGAATTTGCCATTATTTAATGAAGAATGCACAAACCAGCCTGACCTCGTGACACAGGCTCTACACTACAATCTTCTGCATCACCTTCAAAGGCAGCAATGGCCAAAGAATTTGTGCATCAGTGAAGGTGGTTTCAGTGCTGAGGAGCATTGTGGAAACACTTCCAGTTCTTTTATACCAGCCTAGCAGCATGGTGCTGGGACACAGCTTCCCAAAAACTCTTCCCATGCACAAATACACAAAGGATGCACACACACGGACATGCCTTCATGAAAAGCTGTGTTTGTACAGACACAAACTGACCTGCCTGAAGGAACACAGTTCTACAAACACTCTAAAATGTCTGTGTGAGGGCAAAAGTTGTTTCATGTTTATCAAAAAAAGTGCCATGAAAACCGAGTGGGATGGCTGAGCCAGGCCTGCCACAGGACTGCGCTTTCCCAGAAAGTGTCTTTACAAGATGCAATGGCACATTCAGGATTTTACCTGGGACATGACTTCTAGTGACCAGCTGTCAGTCATTGTGATGGGCTGGGTTGGGTTAGCAGGGATTTTACTATCCTTCTCCGAAGGTCTGAGCAGTGTTGGTCCAAAGACAGTGGCAAGATTATGCAGGGACATCTTGTTCACACTTTCCCTCTCAGCAACCCTGGGAGGATAAACAATGCACAAGGCACACCTTTATAAATATCTGAGTTTTATAGATCAGAAACTGAGGCACAAAGTTAAAAAAATTTGCCCAAGGGCAGAAAAGTCTGCAGCAGAAACACAAGTAAAGGTCAGATTTCCTGGATTTTAATCCAGAATCTCAATCACAAAATGATCTTTCATGTGTCCAGGGACAGTCTCTGGTATGTACAACATACTTAGCAAATCAACACATTGGGCAAGCATTAAGGCAGCTTATTGCATTAATATCAAATGCATGGAAATACTTTTTCACAGTTACAACCATATTACAAAGACATAAACAAAATCAGAAAGACTTGACTAAAAAAGGAATTGACAACTGCAGTTAGGCAAATGCTGGAATTTTAAAAATAGATCACACTGGATTTCAGATACCTTCTGAGACAGGGCTCTCTGGACCTTAAATACGGCTAAAGCTTCACAGTTTATAAAAAGCATTTCCTATCTTTGTATCCAGATGCAGGTGCAGTCTCAGTGACACTGCAGCAGGAATTTGAATTTGTGATAGATAAGCCCTGACTCTTGTTATTCCCTTCCTCCAGTTCTAATCCTTTTTCAGTATGAGTGGGAATGGAATTCAGGATTTACTGCCTCACTAAGTGAGTATGAGACAATAGTTATCTGACGAGCATTCACAGCAGATCAGCAAATACTTCTTCATTTCTGTGATTCAGCAGGAATTTAAAGAGAAGGCCTCGCTTTTCAAAATAGGGATGCTTTACACATTAAATGCATGTCTCAAGGAACCACACATTACCTTTTTAAATGGTCCAGAAGGAAAAGGAATGTCACAAGGTTGGGTTCTGGAAGTGATAGCAACAGATTCAACATACAGCTCTCCTTTGCAACAGGATCTGAAAGTGCTACAAGACAGAGAACAAAACATCACCACAGGCAGCGAGTGGGAATCTGGCTGACTGAGCTATGTCCCAAACCAGCCAATAGGGATGGTCCCAAAAGGACTGTGCTTACATCATCATAGGCTGGAAGGTCAGAGTTGCACATTAATACCCCACAGCATCTCGTTCCTTTATTTCACAAATGCATTCAGAACCCTTTTTTCTCAAGCAGTTCAAGTGCTTTGAGACTTTAAATGTTGATGTTTTTCCCTGCATCAGGATGAGGTACATATCCCCCTTCCCTCCAAAGGGGGCTTCCCTGAAGCCTGCCTGTGCAGTCAGCGTGCACAGTCCAGCAGGCAGGCTGGCATTCTGTCCTGAGCCTATCCTTCAGAAACCTGGGCCTTTGCAGCTTGCAGAAGAGCATGGCAATTGCCCATATTCCACCATGTGGGAAGGCGATGCCATTCCAACGCTCCATTCTGAGCTCCATTCCACTCCCCTCACAGCTTGTTCCAGGCTTCTGTCCAACGCTATAAATACAGGTTTTATGTTGCTTTAAGAGCGTAATGGAAAAGTTTCCATTATCAAAGGCTCCTTGTGCTGCACCTACCGATGCCTTCAGCAAAGTTGGGGTACAGCTCATCTGTAAAGAGGGGTTCTGGCAGCTCCCGGAAGTACAGTTTGAGGGTGCCTGCAATGGCATTAACGTCCATCTCGCTCATCATCACCGACACATCCTTGTTATCTGAAAGAGGGGAGAGCAGAGACAGGGTATAGGAACTGCTGGCTTTGCATTCCTTCTTCTCCTTGCTTTGGGTCTGTTTATCTTTTGTCTCTGCCCAAATAGCTGAGAGTTTTCCTGTTTACATTTCTGCAGATTAAATGAGCAACCTTCCAACTGAGAAGCGCTGCACAAATGACTGCAAACACTTCATTGCTTTACATCAAGCCAGGGAACTTCACCCTCCCAGAGTTCGCTGTGCTGTGCCAACGATCCCAGCCTGATCTGGCCAAGCCCCACTTGACTGTATTTATATGCATTTCAACTTTTATTACTGACAGCAGTTGTTAAAATTATTTTCCTTGAGTGAGAATCTCTACTTCTACATGCTTTTTGGGCAACATAAGATTAAAAATAGCACAGCCACCTGACAGGGAGCTCAGGCAGGTTCTCACAGAGCAAAGGAAACCATGAGACACAAATACTTACTGACATCAAAGGCAGCTTTCAAAGCCTGGATGTCGGTCGCAACCCCAGAGACGCGGTAGATCCCCACCTCCTCCATCCCACGCCGCTCGATCTCCTCCACGCACTGCCGCACAATATATGGCACCTTTGACCTCTCTCTCCTGAAGAAAGGCAGACAGTAGAGTTCAGTTCAGCCCAGCCCTCAGTGCCTGTTCCCCAGCCAGCCAGCCAGGACAGTGAAAAGCACCCCAACATTTCCCCGTGCAAACCTTTTCAGGAAAATGGGGTGGTAGGAAGTCTGGGCAGGCAGTCAGGACTGAGCTGAAAAACTCCTTTCAAGACTGGAAAGAGTTTTCTCACTGTCTCAGCCTGGCTTTGGCTGTTCTGCAGCTTCCCTGAGTGATTGAGCTCCTGGCCAGGTCCCAGTGCCCCTAGAGCCTTTGACTCTGCCCAGGTAATCTGAGGATTCCCAAACAGTCCTTGGATACATAGCAACTCTGTTGTTTTCAAATTGCTGTAATTCCATGGGGAGGAAATACCACACTTCCCAAACCATACAACAAACAAGCAGGTTTCTGCTGGCAAATGACTCATGACAAAAGATCATGGGTTAAAATAATACAACGGGATCCAAAGACCTTGAACCTTTTTGATTATGGAAAGGAAACATCACTGTTCAGCGGCTCTGGAAATTTTTGACCATGTCAGCTAACTACAGAGAAGGCAAGGGAGATTTCCGGAATTCAGAGGAGTGATAGTTTACTGTCAGTAGACAGCCTGTGTGCACACTGGTTTTTATCTCTGCAAAAGATGAAGCTTAGAGATTGTAAAGCATCTCCTGTCCTGTCTGCAGCCACATCTACACTATTACACTAGTGGAGCAGGCTGGACTGCCAAATCTCTCATGGGGGACACAGGCAGGTGCACCCCACGGCCAGCTGTCTTCCTAAAACACAAGAGAGAGAAACGTGACCCATCAGCTCACTTGGTGACAATAGCGATCTTGACCCCAAACACGCCCGTCTGCTTGCGGGATGGCATCCTTTTCAGGCTGAACTCCCGACTGGTGAATTTCACCGACAGCTTCACTTCCACCTGAACCAAAGAGAACAGCTGTTACTTTTTAAACATTTTCTTTTCTTTTTCATGCTGCAATGAAGAGCTAAGAAATGAAGCCTATAGGAGGCATGGAAGCAGAGCTAATTTCTGTTCGCCACACTTACCCCATTCATTGAGATGACTGTGCGCTGCCAATCTTTGTCCTGCAATGCCTGCGGGTCCAGCTGGAAAACAGAAGTTATCCATGAGCTAGGAACAGCCTTCAGATGAGCAAAGCATGATCACTTTTACCTAGTTATTTCTTTTCCATGGGAAAACCCACACCCCAAGGTTTCCCTGGTTTCAGGGAAACCAGGTTTTGGATATTGTGCGTTCTCTAAACAGGGCTGATGAGGGTTCATATACATGGAAAATTCAGCAACACGTGAGCAGTGTCTGGTCAACGATAAAGGCAACCTGAGGGAGCACAGTCTATGTTTGAATTGGCTGAGCAATCATGCAAAGTTGTCCTCCTTCAACCAGCTTACTCCTTTTCATTTCTATTTGAGCAGAGATGTAGGAAGAACACCTGGCCCTGCCATTGCAAGAATTGATTAAACAAACAAGTTCTGACCTCCCATTTTCAGCTTTGCTTGATCTCTTGAGTGGGCAGTCATGAGGCTGGGGAGCAGCTGACTCAAGTGCTAAAACATCACCCAGCAATTCCAGTACTGCCTGGGAGAGCCCAAATACATCTGAACGCCTCAGGAGTGGCACTCAGCTCCAGGGAGACTGGCAAGAGGGAGGAAGAGCTGTCTACTAGGGGGTTTGATCAGCAATCGGAACCAGCCAAAGCAAGAATTCAGTGCTTCCTGAGACAGCTTTGTAACACTTGGCTCTTGAACACAGAGGCACAGTAAGACCAGGAGGAGATAACTGCAGCAAACTTTTGAATTTGCTGCTGTCAGCAAACAGACAGTCATAACCAGAGCTGCTTTGCAGCACAGCTCCCCCCTCTCACCGAGCCCTGTGCAGGGCCAGAGAGCTGTGGCAGGGGAGGGAAATGCTGGAACAATGGCAGCTGCAGGAAATTCTGGAAGAGCTTAGACGCAGTCATGGTCACACTCAGATCATCAACAGAGCAGCCCAGTGC
Source organism: Entomyzon cyanotis (assembly GCA_024500445.1). Taxonomy (NCBI): domain Eukaryota; kingdom Metazoa; phylum Chordata; class Aves; order Passeriformes; family Meliphagidae; genus Entomyzon; species Entomyzon cyanotis. The sequence goes on from JAKEPQ010000852.1 coordinate 9,093,628, forward strand.
TGCTGATAGCTACAGAGACAAGCTCCCATGCCTTTCCCATTCCCCAAAGAAAGACAAGCAGCAGAGAGGAAAGTTCCTCCCTGCTTCCTCCCACTGCAGAGACCCCAGGCAGCAACAGAACCGGCAAGAGAGGCCAACCTTATCCCTGCGCACTCTGTTACGGACGTGAGCCCACAGCGAGATGCTGCCAGCACACACATGCTTCCCTGTTGAATTGGACCGGCTCCTGTAGGTGCAACTCCGGCAGAAATTCCTGAAGGCCCCGTGTAAGGAATAGTCAGCAACCAGCAGCTCCCACATTTTGGGACTGTGCAAAGGTCCAGGAGGCCAATGGGCAGCAATGCTTGGCTTCAGTGCCTCAGCGACCCCGAACACAGGACTGCTCGCCAAGGGGGTTTGCTTTTAACTCCGGCAGAGCAGATCCGCCCCCGCCTGTGGGGCTGGCCAAGGGCCACATGAGCTGGCCAGTTTCTAGGCTGTTCTACCCTGAACTTCCGTGCTGGAAGTTCGGTTTCTTTCAACAACTGCATTCTTTCCCAGAATCAAGAGGAAACCATTTCTGAAGTGTCTGGTTTCCTATGAGGAGCAACCATGCTCAGTATTCCTGAAAGCTTGATCTCCAGCTCTAAAGTCATCTGGTTAAGCTGCCAAAATGGCCATGCTGATGGACATAGTCACAGCCAATCCTCCTGCTGGGAACCAGTTTTCCATATGCTTTTAGAATGGAGTCACTGAATGCATTATTTATAGCATGGAGAGAAAGCTTAAGACTAAAGGGGAAAAGAGGGTTTGAATATTTGCCAAAAACTTTAAAGGAAGAGTCCAGCAGAATCCAGTTACAGTTTGTTTAAGCTAACAGGTACTACTGGTTATGTCTCAGTAATGACCAGGGAATTCCCACCACTGCACCAAACAAAAGTAAATAAATAGCTGTTAAAAAATACAAGCCAAACACAGTCCTGCTCTGTCTCATGAGTGACTTTCACATGCAAAGGACAAGCAGAAGCAGAGTGCTGGAGCTGAGAACTCATAAAGACTTTTCCTTGGTGGGGCTGAGAGCTCACAGAGACTTTTCCTTGCTGGTTAACTGCTGGGGCTGAGCCAGGACTGTGAGTAAACCCTCCATGTACCTGCTGCTGCCTCTTGCTCCCTTGTCTCTGAATTCTGCTGCAGAGCTGGCAGGACCCCTGCACTCCCTCCTGCTGTTTGACTCCTGCTGGAGAATGCCTTGTGCTGAATGGGGACAGCCAGGGAGAACAGATGCCAGGGCTGGTGGACCCAGTCAACCCTGCACAAATCACTGGCAATAACAACAGCAACAGAAAAATCCCCTCCAAGGTGCTTTTTAAATAACAAAGTAAAACCATGGAAGCTATTAAAAAAACAAAGCTTGAATAAGCTCTCAGCAACACTGAGTGAGACAGGAAGATCAGGTCTAACAGTCTGGTAAGTCACAGTAGGATGTAACAAAGTCAACGGGAAACCAAGAACTGTCATTGGGACTTCACCCAAGCTTCAGTCCTGGTCCTAACTGATGACTGACCTTCTGAGGTCAGCAAGAGCAACAGAGGGAAAGGACAGCTGGAGCAGGCAGGAACAGAGCACATTGAGGACAAAGAGTTAGTTACAGTGATGCTCCAGCACAGAGGACAAATGGGGCCATGCTGTCTTCTGGCCTGATTTGGAGATCAGTGACCTGAAAGAAGGAACACGGAGTAGAAGAATGCAATCCACGGCCAGCATGGCAAAGGGAGGCAGCTCCAAGCAAGCTGTGCCAGCTCAAGCAGGGGAGGCTCTGTGCAATGGCTGCCTCTGCATTTGACAGTGGAATTTACTGCTCCTCTACACAGTTGCTTGGTTTGAGTGACCTGCCCCAGCTCCACTGAAACAGAGCCATTGTGCTGTTTCCAAGCCCTATGCAAATAGGACAGACCTGCTAAAACGCTCACAGACTGTATTGCATGGGCTTGTTTGCACAGACCCCACCAAAAGCTCATGCTGAACAGGAAAATACAAAACAACCACTCCGTCTGTTTGCTGCTGCCTCCAGTCCCCTTGTGGCCTGTTCTTTGGTATTTGCAGTGGCAAGCTACAGCCCCAAATTCACTAATGAATCAAGCCAATACCTCTCTGTATCCTGCCTGAAACACAATAGAACAAAGCAGCTCAGCACCACAGGCGGTTCTGAGTGCAGGTCTCTGGCCCTTGTAGCAGCTCAGCATGGAATTCAGACAGGGTACAGCAGTCAGAAAAGGCTGAGAGTGCACAGCAGAGTGGTGAGAACCTGGAAGAAGGCAAACTGGGGATGCTGATCTGGCAAATGCAAGCCAGGCACTAGGAAGGGTGTCTGTGCTCTGTCCTAGGAAACCGCCACAGAGAGCTTGATCATGATTTCTTTTTCCCCAGAGAGAAAAGAAAATGTGCAGAAGGAGGAAAAAACAAAGAAGCCTCACTGGAAATTAAAGAGCAAGGACTGAGGAACATTAAGGTTAGTGTGTTTTATATATTCATTCACATTACTTCTTCCCTTTATTAAATCCCCCTGGCAACTTTACACTCCATCAACTTTGAATTGTAACTGATGTGACATACATGTTGTCAGAGTCTCACTGCTGGCTGGAAACTCCCAGTCCTGCCATAACCTCATTCTTCTCACAGCTCCCTACTGACAGGTTAATCTTTCCCACTATCACCCTTTAGCCATGACCCATTGCCTTCTTCATTTCCCCCCTATTTTCATTGCTGGGACAATGTTCTGCTTCAGCAAACTGCTTAAACGAGCTTGAGTGAGTAAAAGGCTTCCAAGTTGACACTTGGGAGGTACAGCATGGGACAATCTGGTTTACATGGAAAACAACTTAGTGCCTGAAATAGCCGTGGGCACTGCTATGAGACATCCCAGATAATTAAGATAAGAGTGATTGTTTTGCAAGGCAACAGAGGAATGGTGCTGCTCCACAGAATGAATGATCTAAGGCCACATCCTCCCTGATTTTCCAGCACTGCCATGAGGGAGAAGGAAATACTTTGCTTGAGCTGATCATGCAGAAAAAGAAAACAACAAAGGAAAGAGCATTTCTAGGAGGCACCAATGGGAGGAGCCAGATCACAGGATGAAGTATTTCACTCATGCAGTCTGTTCCCAAGGCAGAGGCCGGTCGTGCTGACAAATGTGCCCACTTAGGTACAGAGTCTCAAAGCCAAGAAAAAGGCTGCTACACTCCAAACATGGGCATGTGTCTGCCACGTGAAGTGTAAAATTCAAAGAGCCAAAGGGCCAGCCCAAGTGCTAAAGATGGACTGCAGGGTAACAACAAAAAGAAAAACCCAGGGTGCCCACAGTGAGACTAGCTTATGCCTACAGCTGAACTATGCCTCATGTTTCCTCCTATAAGGTGATGTCCATTCCTTCCTCCTCCAAATCCGCCAATAATTTCAGTTTCACAATGCACCCACGAATAGTATTTCTCATGCCTGAGGTGCACCAGAAGCCCCCAGACATGTGTGCCAGTCAGTTCAACACTGCACACCCAGCACGGCTGTGCCCAGGTCTGGCGAGGACTTCACTTCTACATTTACAGGAGGTTCTCCCACATTAAAATCTGATGGGTTTATGTTTCAGAGATAAAACTTGCAGATTGGCAGGAATGAAGCAGCTCTTGCATGTGGCTATAAAGACAGGCAAATAAAATATTCCATAGGAAAAGAAAATATGAGCAATGGGAGCTATTAAAATTGCTGCCTATTCCTGGAAACTTGTGACTACGTAGACCAATTTCCAGCCTTCCTTCCTCCACTGCCGTAATGTAACGGAGAGATTTAATAAACATTTTCACAGCCAAAACAGTCCTCGTCTCCTTGATTGTCTTCATCACTGAGGCTCAGAATTTGGTGAGTCAGAATTCCCAGTAGTGGGAAGTTGCATATTTACAATAATACATGGCTTAACAATACACTGCAATTTAGCCAACAGAGAAACTTCTCTGCTTTTATCAACAGGAGGATGCAGACATGACTCTTCATGTTCCCAGAGTTTTTAACGAAAGGGAATTTATGAAAAAAATGCCCTCGTCCAACTTCAAAGGCCTTGCCTTTACAGAGACAGACTTGGGCTGAATAATGACAGTGCACCAACAACAAACCAGAAAGCCCAGGATAAACTACCAATTCTACAGTAAACAAAATTTGATATAAAAGCACCAGGGAGAACATAGCCAACTTCAGCCACAGGCTGTAATCGGATTTTGTTGTTGCATTATTATGGTTTCTGAATAGAGAAATGGTGTTTTCTTCAAAAATAAAACTAAACCAAAATCAAAATCTTTAATAATTTTTATCAATCCAAAGTCTTCTTCATATGACTTCTCTTTGATTCAATAGTGTTTAAAATTTGTAATGGGACAGAAATCACTGATAATTAAAAGATTATTCCGGCAGTTCATCAAGGTTCTTTATAAATTGCAAAGGGGATTTACAGAAAGCAAGAGCACTTCTGCATGTGCCTTTTATGGTACAACAGAATACAACTTTTGCACATTAATTAAAAACATTTTAATCCATTTTTTTCCTTTTTTTTTCACCTTCCCACTGTTTAGGTCTCTCCAAAAGAATCAAGATGCAATTAATATTCAATTGTCATCAAAGTGTATTTTTACTTACTAACTTAAGTATAAAATATAATTACAAAATATACAATTGCTGGGCATAAAAATGCCACTCCTGTAAGAAAAAAAAAAAAACCTGCTAAAAATGCAGAAGATTTGGGGTTTTTTAAAAATCATTCTATGTAAAATATTTGTAGAATTTAGCGGGTCAGTGATTTCTGGGTTCTCTGTTATGAGCACATAAATCTCCAGGGCATTTCAGGGCTGAAGGCTCACTCTTTTGTAGTTGCTCAGCTCCATGGAAAATAGCCTTTGTTAGCAGAAGGGACATGGGGATTTCTGGTCAGCCAAGACAACACTCAGGAGATACCCTGTGCTGGCATTCATTGATCTGCACACAAGTTCCCTTCCAAATCCCACCATGCATCTGAGACAAAAGCTCTCCCAGAAAACAGGAGAGAGGGAAAGAAGAGGCCTTGTCAAAGTCGTTTAGGCAATGAACCCTGCCAGAGCAAAGGTGGGGTGTGATCCCACAAGCCATCATTACCCCAAACTGCTTCTGCAATCCCACAAATGGCCTTGGCCTGCATTACCATCACTCCAGTGCCAGAGAAAGCTGTCATCCACAGGGAGATGGACAGCCAGACGTGAATGGAGGGGAACTGGTGAGATCTTTAAACATACCAGAAAGGAAAACATATCTAGGCAGAGTCTCTGTTCTGTTCAACAGCCAGTCTAACACAAAGAATGTGTCCTCAGAGCAGGCATTTAAACACCTTCCTGAAGTTGTGGAAAGACAGTGCAACAAACTGGAACAAGATGGGGACATATGTTCCCCATGTTATCCTCCATGGATGGCCTGATTTCTCCTACATCCAGCTTCAGTGCTCTATCACACAGCAATCCTTTGCAATCATCACCTCCCCTACCATATTACAAATCTGTCACATGAAGTGTCCCAGACCAATTGTCAGCAGTAGAAATGTTCCTCGGATGGTGCCTGCTGTCATGGACACCACACTCTGGACATGGCAGTCACCAGGACAATCAGCCTGTTCCAGGGCCTGGCCAAAACATCCATCAACTTCCAGCACCTACATGTGGCAGCCTTTCTGCACATGACTTACAGAGGGGAGAGCATATTCTTGCATCCTCCTGTCACAAATGGAGCATCCTCAACAGTGCCCAAAGCCCAGGGGCAGTGCAGTTCCTATACACTGCTCTAGAAGTTTTGAAGTTAATGGGAAAATGAGAGATCAAAACAAGCAGCTGTTCCATAAGGGTGCTGAAGCAGGCATAAGGCACAAAACAAGAGGGACAAAGCTCCTGATTTCCTGCCTGTGAATCAAACTATGTACCTCACTATCTGGAGGAAAATCTTCAGTGCTGAGACAATCAGAAGGCAGAAAAACACCTCGGTGTTGAACTCCAGGATTCAAAAGTCCTGTGATGTTCTGCAGCAAGGGTATCAGGAACGAGTTCCGCACAGTCTTACCTGGATCTGTCCCTTCCCCATTATGCGATCTGTGCTCTCTCCATCCTCTTTGGTGAGCTTCGTTTTGTTGTAGCACTTTTCATAGCACAGAATGCGCAGTGTCTGTGAGCCCTCCAGCTCAATCTCAAACTCCTGCAGGGCACCAGGAAAGGAAAGAGCAATGGCTGCATCACAACAGGACACCAGTCTCAGAATAATCACTGTAGTCTCCTTAATACTCATAAGAAGAGTATTTAAGGACTGGCCAAAACCTCCTCCCTACTGGAATTGGTCTAGAAATAAGCTGAAATTATATTTTGTATTTATAAGGTGGTCAAATCGGAGACTAAGATGGTTCACTCCTTAGGTTTGACAGGTCTCAGCAAAGCATTATTCAAATACACAAATTTGCTCACCTTCCTTGTAAAAAACTTTGCTCACCAGCAGGTCTAAGTTGGCTGTAAACAGGCAAAACGTCTATGGCTAATTCTTACCCCTCTCAACAAATAAACAAAACCACCTCCTTCAATATATTTTTACTCGTCTCTTCAAAAAAACAATCAAGCATGCATCTGCTTAAAAGATGAAATAATGGACAAGACTCATTTGTATCAAAGTATTTAACTACAGCTAATCCAAGAGAAAATCTTCTGCAAGGTCTGATAGTCAAATGAACGTGGCAGACAAGTGTTTTATGAGAAGCAGCACATGCAGCACAAGTGCTGAGCATGCAGCAAGCTCTTCCATTGGCAGGTCTTCTGCCCATCATGGGTTGATGTTTGGCACATGGAACAAGTCACATCAAGAAAAATCACACCTACCTCATTCCAGTTGGGCTCCGTGGTGTCTCTGTAAACTCTAGTTTTGGCCTTGTTCACAAAATAACCAAAAGAATCCACCTCTAATGTGCAGTACAAATCTGAGGAGGGGAGATAGGGACAAAAACTTTTTAAAAAATCTAGAATATCTAGAATCCCCTAACTTGCATTCATCACTTTCACAGTGTCTCAATTTCCATAATCTCTGTATTAGTACTAGTAACACCATCTCATACAGGTCTCATCATTTTGATCAGCCCAGCTGTCCTTAATTTGATCCTTCTGTCAAATCATTCCCCTGAATTTTAACACTTTTTTCATCACAACAAAAATTCTGGATGGCAGAGAATGCTTTCTATTCTTTTATTGTAAAACAAAATAGAGCTGATAGAATTCAAGGATGACTTGTTTCTGAACAGCTGGGTAATCAGCAAACAGTACTTAAAACTCAGGCTAGGCCAGAAAATAAGTGCAGTGTTCAATCCTTGATGGTGATCTTCCTGGAAGTTAAGAATAGGAACTTCCAGTTTCCCAAAACACCTCTCCTCCTCACCATCATCACAGATGCTGCAATCCATGCCCAGCTGTCCCAGTACATGGCTTATCTCACCCTTATCAGTATCCCTTGTGTGTCACAGAACTGCAACTCACTTGAGCTTTGCTTGAATCCCGTGGCAGAGTGGACAATGACATTCAGGAATCCATAGAGACCTGGGGATTCGTCATCTGTACAAAAGACCCAAGAATTTCATTACGTTCACAGTGGAGCCGAGAGCAAAAGAGGGATGACACTGATACTACACAGGTTAATGAGCACAGGGTGAACTGTCCCCAAGGATGGCAGGAGCATGTAACAGCCACTTCAGCAAGACAGGAGACTGTTCCAGGGTTGCTGCAGGTGGCACCTGTAATACCTACTGGCACTGGGGGGCTTTTACAGTGACAATTCTACAATCAGCAAGACAGCATGGAAGAAATTCAAAGGCTAAAAGGTAAATTATAGAGGCGAAGTCTACTCTAGCAGATTAAGTAGTAATTTTGGATGGTCCCTGACACAATTTTGGCCATCTAAAATGTTGTGTTGTTCCAAAGGATTCTCAGACATAGTTTGAGGCTAGGACTCCACCAGGCACTCCAATACCTTGCATGACAGCACAAAAGCAAGGACCATTTAATAGTCAATTAATATATACTGAAGGATGCTTGCAACCTGTAGCAAAAGGGAACAGTAAGAACAGTTCTAAGGAAAAGCAAAAATCAGGCAGGGGGAGAGTTTCGCTGCAGCTGCACCATGTGAAAGCAAAACCTAAAGGTCTTACCTTCCTTATTAATAGTGAGGGGAATATTGTGGACTGTCTGAAGCTTCACACAGGAGTTTGTCAGCATCTGGAGCTCCACTGATGTGAGTGAGAAGCTTTTATAGCCTGCCAGGGAGATTGAAAGGGGGTGAGTAAAAACTCCAAGGAGAGGCTGGGTGCATTACCCTCCTCCTGGGCACACATGGGATTGTGCTCCCCGGGCACTGCTCAGTGGCAGCACTGAGGCACTCAGGGCAGTACTGCTGCTGCAGCCCAGCTCTACTGGGGCCATATTTAGCTACTCTTCCGAAAAAAAGGTCTCAGGATGGTTCACAGGAAATAGAAGGGTTCACAGTTCATTGCAAAGCCAAAAGCACCATGCCAAAGAAGTAACTAAATTTCTTTTGAGTGGCACCAGGTAAAAGGGTGTGGCTCTTCCCTCTCCCCGGAATTGCACTGACCTCTGATCTCTAGGGTAAATGGGAGAATCTCTACACACAATTACTTACTAAGTGCTGTCCCTACATATTCCCCACAAGTTGCTGCAGGCAAAAATCCACCAAACAGCTCAGATAGGAGACATCCGTATTGTGCTGTGGATTTCAGTGCAGATCTCTGTTTAGGCAGGGAAGCCTGTCCCACACCTCATCCTCTGGACCCCTGCTCTCTTAAGATCACAGTATTTGTACCAATGACAGTTGAGGGATACTCACATTTCTTCTGCTGCTCCCGGATGTTCTCCCTCCACTCCGCCCTTTCATAGTCTGATGAAATGAGGAATGTGTAACTCTACCCAGCAACACAGAAGAAAGGGTATGCATTAGTCTGATGCACCACTGAGGGCTGGGCCTGCCTGTTCCACCCCTCCTCCACTGCAAATTGTTGGATACACTGTTCTGCTGGCACTCCTGCCATTTGTCCCGCATCACAGCTCTGTCAGGGCAGGCACGGCTCTGGCAATGTGCCCATGGTACCAGCACAGACAGTCACAGCTCACAGAGCCCCACCCTGCCAAGGGCAGCTGTGGCCCTGCATCAGTTCCCATGGCAGCTTGTGCTATTCCTCACAGCAGCTGCACCAGGAATGCCAAAAACCTCCAGCACAGGCCTAGACACTGATGAAGCAGTGACAGTCAGGAAGCAGTGACCGGCTCATGGATTTTCACTGAGCAGTAACACAATCTTGTGAGACTCCTTTGCCATGTGCATGGGAAGGCCATGGTGAGAGGTTACAGCACTGCCAAAGCAGGGAATACCCCTGGCAGAGGATGACCCTGGCAGGGGCAGCTGCAGGCCTGAGGACACTGCCCTGAGTGTACTAAGCCTTGCAGCCACAGGGCAGTCTAGAAGACAGCTGCTGCAGAGCTGGATCTCAGGTGAAGAACTTCCTATTGCTCTACCAGGACTGGTGCTGAGATAGGGGATTCATTTCTATGGTTATTTCTCAAATGTGCTGTGAAGACAGCCAGTTGAGGCCACAAAGCCCTCCCTGTGCAGGAGCATGTCCAGTCACACACACAAGCCCCCTGATCTCTGGACACTGAGGGTGACAGGGTGTGCTCTCACCTTGCCGTTGCGATTGTGTACTCGGAAGGCCATGTTGGGAGACATCAGCAGTAGGAGGGATTCCTGCTCCGAGAGCTTCTTTTTTAACCTCTCGATGACCTTGCTGCCTTTATTGGCCCTCTGAAGGGTGTGGGAGAGAGGGAGACAGAGGACATGTGTTATTCTCCAAACCTGCCCCCATTTACAATAACAGCTATTTTGAAATCCAGAGTCTCTACCCTATGAGTAGGTAAACGGCCCCAGAGCAGAAGAAATGCTGTCAACAGGATCCACGGGGCTCCCAGCTGCTCAGAAAGGTGTTACCTGCAGTATCTCTACGCTTGGACTTGTTACACTTCACTCTGTTCCCCAATCCCAGCTGTCCCAGACGAAGTGCAGAGGTGTGTGGCCACTGTGCCAGCTGTACCCTGCATTTTCTGTTCCAGAGGCTGCAGCAACATCATGTCACTGGGCAGCGATAGCACTCCCAGCACCCTTAACTAAGGAGACTATATGGAACTTCTCTAGAAGCTGCCCGGAACTCTCCCACTCACCACCCACTGATCCATTTTCATCAGAGGTCCACTAAAAATACGTTTTTTCCTGGATAAAATCCAGTCCCAAACCCAGCCATGTGTATTGTTTAGCACTGATGCACCAAAGCACGTATCTTAGACACCTGCAACTGGTGAGTAAAAGGATTCCACAGAGTGTTCTTCCTAATATCTTACTTTTTCCAGGAAGCACTCTTTGAAAGCCAGCCAGGGCTGAGAAGCAAAAGTGTGTTCTTTGGAAGTGTGGGGAATAATATTCTCATGGCATGATCAATGTTATTCATATCCTGCTCTACACACCATGGGTGTTCAAACTCATTCCTCTTTTAGGCTCCAGGAAGGTTTGGGAAACTCTCAGAAAACATGTCTTGCAAGCAAAGAGAAGCCTGGGCAAGAGACACTATGTCAATGTCAGACTGTCCAGTCAGCATAATTGCTGTTTTCCATATAAAACATGTATTTGCTGGTGCTTTGACATCAGTGAAGTAGGAAAAAGCTTCAAAGGCATAACTGAGCCCGCTAAAATTCAAGAGCACATGGCTCCTGACCAGAATCACTGGCAGGATAATAATTAAAAAGCCAGAAATTGGCAAGTAACACTCCCAGTCCTTGTCATGTCTGCAGCATAAGATCCCTGCCCTCCACATGGATGCTCATAAGTGGTTTTGCTGAGTAGAGGAGCTGCTGGGTACAACTACAGGGTCTTTTTGTCTCTGCCTCCTCACAGGGCAGCATCATCAAAGCTGTGCACAGGGATGAGCAAAGCACCTGGCTATCACAAGCTGCTGCTGAACAGCCTGCTGTAGCCTGACTCCCCACACTGTGCAGCCCTGGGAGAGCTGCTGCCACCAGCACCTTGTCTGCACTGCCATGGAGTGCTCAACTGCTTTACCTTTTCCCGCTGGATGTCATTCTTGATCTGGGATATCTTGATCTTCATGGCATCCAGTTCCTCATCAGGTACCAGTGGGATATTGGGCACTGCCTCAGACTCATCCACCATTTGGAAACTGAGGTCAGTGAGCGGGATGTACCATTTGCAGTCATATTGTTGGCTTTTTCTGAAAGGCAGAAGGTCCAGCCCTTTTACTATTACTGATGTCTGGCAACACTCACTCCTCTTTCCCACAAGTCCTTCCCTGCTATAATGTATAAGAGATGGGCCCAACTTTACAGTGATTCCCACATGGAAGAAGTCTGGCAAAAGGCTGCTTTCCAGCAACACAGCCTTGCAGGGCCAGTAGCTGGTACAGCACATAACTAGGCAACTCATTTTGTTATCTGGTTCTTTTCATCCTAAGAAACCACATCCATCTCCTGCAGACCACTTCAGTCCTGTGTGCTCTCTTTTTGAAGCTTCTGGTGAGGCAAAGTCCTAGAGTGGTGCCACACCTGTGACCTGGCAACCCCCTGGAATCTGAATTCAGGTCTCTCCTACCTTAGCTGGGGCCCAGTGGGGCAGATGAGCCAACGGACAGAAACCTCTGTGTAATCCAATCAGGGAAGAGAAAATAAAATTCACAGCTGCCATTCTCCAGGGATTTCACCAGGATAAGCAGATCACTTTTTAAATGTTTTATGCCATTTATTCCCCCTTCACCTCTACTGTCAGGAACATCCACTCTTGGGAATGTCCCACTCCTCTGAAGGTCCATTCCTCAAAAGCACATGCTTTGGAAAGGGCAGGCATAACTTTTTGCTTGAGGAGGGCAAGGAGATGAGAGGTCTCCCCAAGAAGAGCATTTATTAAATGAAGAGAAGCTCCACTTGAGACAAGTAGATTGATAATGGTTCCTCCCCCCTTATTTGTGAAACAGGTCAACAAAACTGTTTTTATAGCTGCACTTTGGGGTTGACACATAGTCTATTTACTGCACCTTTGCCATTTTTCTGTAAAACTGGTAACAGGCTATAGCTGCAGAGCCAAAATTAACAACCTTAGTCATAAAAGAAAGTGAAGAATGTCACCTATTAAAAGAAAGGGGAAGCAGAAAAATGAATTACATTTGTCCACACTATCAGCAGCTACAACACATCCTACTTTCCTAGGTAGACTCAGAGTAGGGATGGGAATTAACCTTTCTTTAGGGGTCAGGACTTAGTATCTCATACAATAAACATTCCTACCTTGCTGATCATTCCTTGTCTAACTACATCTTGTGGATTATGGTTACCCAGGTCTGGGGTATCCACGTGCAACTAAAACTGCTGGCTAAACCCAGGATTCTGTTGCAGCTGAGGGGCAAAGCACAAAGACCAAAAGGAAAACCTCACCCTCCAATCTGCTTCTTGAGCTTGGCACACAGGAAGAGATCAGTAAAAAGAAAGACATGACGTAGCTTGCGAGCTCCCTCCACCAGCTCCACCATGAAACTGTCCTTCAGCAGCTGCCGGTGCTGGGAAAAAAAAAGAAAAAATGTTTCAGTGCAATACGAGCTCCAAACTGGGCACAGGGGCAACACAGTCCTTACAGATGATTCCTACCAGAGAAAATTTGCCTAATTCAGAAAACTAAAGACTATTAAATATTCCTTGCTGTCAACTCTGCTCCCTGCTGCAGCTCTCTGCCCCAGAGACAGAAAGGGCCAGGCATCTTCTGCCCTGCTTAGTGCTGGGTCAGACTTCAGGCTTCTCTCCATCACCTGCTCCTGAGCCCGAGTGTAATTTGTTGTGAGGCACAGCCCAGCTCCTTCGTATCAGAATCCCTGAACCCCTGCCAGTGGATCGTCCCCACCAGAGCCAGCAGAGAGCAGCACACACCGCTTCTCCCACAGTCACTTCTCCGAGTCACTTCCCAGCCTCTGCATCAGCTTCAGCCACCCCAGCAGGGAGAGCAAAACCCTCCTCGACCCTCTCCTCTCCCATTCACAGCACGACTTTGTCAACATTAACAGCTGAACGCCATTGCTGCTCCTTCATGACAAGTGCTGTTTAGGGATAATTCCGCAACATGTGTATCTGGCAAACTTCTCAGCAGTCCCTTATCAGCCTGTGCTTTTTAATAGGACCATCTGGATGTACCCTACCACATGCCTATTGAAATCTTCTTTATATATCATATAAAGATTACCCAAACCTAGAAGACACAAAGAAGCTGCATAACTCTGACATCTTTAATCCTCCTTCTAGTTCTAGTGAGTTTTACAACCTCCGAAAGAAGGGGCACACACTGGTAGGCAGAAGCACTACTTTCCTAATTCCCTTATGGCGGGGGGGGAACTCTATAGTTAAAAGGCCAAAAGGCTGGAATGTTGGCACTTAGACAGGTGGCTGTATGCTGGCTGCAGTGACCACATCAGGAGTTTCATGCCCTGCTCTGTGCTCAGGTCCTCCACTCTGCCATCACGATCAGCAGGGCTAAAGTGCACACCTGGAACAGATACCTCCCGCTGATTTTCACACAGAAGTCAGGGCGTTCAACTCTGGGCAAGTTTTAATTCCACCAATAACTGTCAGTATTGCCTCACTTCACAGCCAGTACAAGCAGGATCCATCAGCTTCCCCACACATGCTAAGGTATGCTCAGGAACTCTTCCCTGACCTGTACTTCCTTTATTATTCCAGGTAAGAAGATGCTCCTCTGACACCACTAAGTGACATGTCACTCATCCCACATCTGCCTAGACAGCACTGTGGCTGGAGACAGGAGAGTTCTGCTAACCCTGTCCAGGGCTAACCAGCACCTCCCCAGCTGCCTCACTGCCAGCCTTGCCCAGCCCCACGCCCAGGACTTGCCCGAGTCCCTGCTGCCCTGCCCCATGGCCATGATGGGAACACACTGGGAACACACCCACAGAACGGTCTCCACGAGGCAGCACCACGAGAGTAGCTCCCCTGGGCAAGGTCGGGACACCCACAGCAGAAGTGATGCCTCAGTTTTCTCAGGTGATGCCCCTTGTTTCTGTTTGCTGCATGACTTAACAAGCCCTTAATACATTCCCTGCTGAGGGTGTGGGAGTGCAAACCCCTGCGCTGCCTCTCCTTCCGCCTACCATTCTTCCCATCTTGGCTCTCCAAAATCAAAACAAACCACATCAGTCCTGAACCCAGCAGGCATCATGGCAAGGAACACATGGCAAAGAAATGCCCCTGCAGACATAAATCGTTTCCACAGTCAGTCCCACAGCACCCTGCACTTTCTGACAGGGATAGGAGCCTGCATTTTTCTGTTTGCAGCTGCACAGCTACCTGAGAAAGCACATGGAGCAGTGTCGGCAGCTCATCCTGGTGCTGCCTTCCATTACACAAAGGTCCTGGAAATCTGTGAGCAGAGCAGCAAAAGCTGCACCTTTCCCATAGCTGCAGGAAGCAAGGCTGCTCCCTGGCAGACAGTTGCACCATCTCTGGGCAGGACTCTGGGGAGATCTGGCATCCAGCAGTGATTCAACTCAGAAAGGCCTATGCATATGTTAGTGTTTATTTTTAGGTGGGTGTGATCCTCCTGGCTTCTCCTCAGTGGTTTTGGAGAGAACTCCCGCCTGCACTAATGCCTTTGCTGCTGAGGGACACTTGAGCATGCCTTTCCCTCCTGCCTGGAGAGCAAACCCCAGGTAGGAAACTAGAAACACTAAGCTTTGAAAATAAATAAACAGGAGGAGGAGGAGGTATGTTGTCAGTAGCAAGAACACTCTCCACTCCTGCAAAGAATTTCATTTGGGAGCAATAATAAGCAGGGAAAGATATTTTCTGAGCAAGCCAAAACACTAATCTCAGGTTTCTAGATCTGATGCATATTAATTACACTGCAAATCAGCTCAGCTCCTCTGGGGCAATGAGAATAGCTGCTTGCTGCCAGCTCAACCTCTGCTCATTGCTCGTAGGTGTAAAGATGTTCTCACAGCTTACTCATCTCTGCTACCCAGCAGGATGTGGCACTGTCCTTTCCCTGCCTGGCAGGGACATGGCACAGTCCTGACCTGACCTGAGTCCTGACACCTCTGCCAGGCAGTGTATGAGATGAGGCAGGGCCTCAGCCCAGCCCCTGCTGAGAGCACATCTCCCCACATCCCAAGCAGAAAGCTCAGACATCTTCTGCCAAATGACTCAACAATCTTCACAGTTCCCACCTGGGGCTCAGGTGGCACTGGGTCACCCTGAGTTTATTTGGGTTAGCACTCCTGGGAACCAAATCCTCTGACTGACATAGAAACAGTGGAACCCTGAGGCAGCAAAAAGTCCCACAAAGAGAGCTGGGTGGGAGAGGACAAGCCTGTACTTCCTAAGTTTGGCTGAAACAGAAGGAAAGAGGCAAAAGGGGTGTATTCCAGTCAGTCAGAGGGAAACACTGAGCTTCCCAGACCTTTTATTCTTCGTGTCTTCTTGCTCATGGGAGCTAGTTGGCAATGTCTCCCTCCAGCAAGCAGCAGGGGTGAACTGCCACAAGAGCAACCAAGCATCTGGGGAGGAGAATACAGGAGAAAACATTTGTGGATCAAGTCAGGAAATCTCTCCTCACTACCAGCTTTCCTTGGAAAAGAGGACTTTCATGAGGGCTGAGTAGAACAGGCATGCCCCAGGCTGCTCAGCATCCGTGGGGCTGAGGAGGGGCACTTCCAGCAAAGGGGCACATCCTTTGCTGCAAATGAGTCATCTTGCTGGGAGGTTCAGCAGGTCAGAGTGAAACAATAAAAGGATTTCCCAATGGCTTACCAGATCCCTGCCAAACTCCACAGTGTGGGAGCAAAGGGCACCTTCCTGGACCTCCTGACATGAGTCAGCCCATCCTCTCCCACCCTGGGGGAGCCAGCAGTTCCTCAGTCAGGGCTTGTGCCACTCAGAGGCTGTACCACCTCAGCTCTGCAGTTTTGGAACCAACACTTTGGTCAACTCCTCTCATCCAGGGCTACCAACAGCTATTCCTTTGGTGGCCTCCAGTTAAACAGGGTCTCCTGAAACACAAGGTCTTCTGGCTGGGTGATCCTGCTGTGCATGACATTACAGTAGCTCACATGTGGGAAAACATCTCTCTACCTTGTTCCCAGAGTTACTTTGTTTGTTAAGGTTACCAAAGGTACTGAAGGTTTCCTAAAATACCCTGAAAGGACACAGACCACAGAAACACCAAATAAACATCCAAGAGAACATAAGATTAGGGTGATAGGGAGGTAGTGGCAGGAGAGTGGCAGAGTGACTCCCTCTCTTTCACAGACAGCCCCCAAGACTGTCAGGTGTCCAGCACATGAGCTCAGCTCAGCTACAGAAAGATGTTCCAGGAAGTGTGGGGGCAAACTCCCAATTTTGTTTCATAATAGTGTGAATTAGGATCATCTTTAAACTCTCACACAAGGCCTGTGCTCATACCTTCAGTGGCTCTTGCAAAGCTCCTGTACTGGTGCAATATAAGTTCCAAGTCTCTTTTCCAGGCCCTGCTTTTCTTTGGATGTTTTCATCTGCTTCTTCTCCCACCCATCTCAGTGCCCTGAACAAAAGAGCTCTCCCTGTACCTTTTCCAGTGCTTGCTTATCGTCTTTGGATTGCCTACTGCTGTCCTCCTCCTCCTCTTACCTCTGTCACTGAGCATCTTCCCCTCCTCTGCTACCAAGCTCACGACTACCTGTGTGCTCATCTATTCATCCTACGGTGTTTTTGTGCTGTTTGCATATGATAAATCCTGCTGCTGTCACAGACTGATTAACTCCAGGAAGTGTGGCCAGATTGTCTGAGACATGTTACAAAAAGTGGAATTGAAAAACCTACTCAACCAGACCCACAGCTGCACAAAAGGCCATCTCGCCGCTTGTGTGCTGAGGAAAGAGCTCATCCGATGTGGTGACAGCAGAGGCCTGCAGCGTGCGTGGGTGAGAGCCCCGGCAAGGGCTGGGACATGTGTGAGGCACGGGGAGGAGGGGAAAACCAGGAGATGGGTATTGGCACATGTCAGTGAGGAAGAGGTGGTTTGGCTTTCTGCAGAGCGTAGGAAGAAAATGATTCCGCGTGTGTGTGTTGTAAGACCAACACTGAAAAAAAAAAAAAAAAAAAAAAAAAAAAGGGATGCTCAGCTAGGGAGTTAAACTGGCTGCTCTTTGAGCATTTTAATAGCCTCTTTCTTCTTCCCAAAGCTCCTGTCACCAGGAGCTCTCTGGCTCCAGCTGTAAGACAGAGTGTGAAACAGCCAAGATAATTTCTGAGTGCTCTATTGCCAACATCTGCCCAAGGCCTCCAGGAGCAGTAGGCACCAGGCCCCATGCTGTGCATGGCTGTATCTAAGCTTCATTCCTAGCTTTTCAAAGGCTTCAGTTTGCACTTCTGCTCCCTTGCACATGTCCTTTGTCCTTTCCCTTTTCTAGCACACTTGGTCTCTATGAAGTCAAACAGAAGCCCAAGGCAATGATACCCAGACCCTCAACTGCAGTTTAAAACCACATTTAGAAACATGGTAGAGCAGCTTGCCAAGCAGCCTCTTCTCTCCAGGACAAGGGCAAAGGTGTACCATAGCACAAGCTAATCTGTGATGTGATCTACTGTGCTTGATCCCAGAAAAAGCTGCCTGTCAGCTCCCTTGTGTTTGGAGTGGTGCTGATAAGACCAGACACAAAGCCACTCAGCCAGCAACAACCCAAAACTCCAGTTTCCGTTCCTCCATGCTACTTTGGGATCACACAAACGTCAGTATGAACACTTCAGAGAGGGTGGAAGTGCATGGCCAGGGCAAGGCAGAGTGACAGCCACCACACTCGGGTTTGTCAGAACTTCCTTGGAACAACACTCTGCAAAGAGCATGAGAAGAGCTGCAGTCAAGAAAGGAACCACCACTTCCCAAGTGAACTCTGCAATTTTTTTGCAGTTTCATTAATTCCTACTTTGCACAAATGGACTGAATTAGCTGGAAACACCAGTCTTTACTTCTGGCAGGGAAAGATGCAAGTGCTACAGTCATTTGCATCTGGGCTTAGCTGAAAAAACCCAACATGCAGCACCTGGAGCCGCTCTGTTAATAAGACTAGAGAAGGTAATTACTGCCCTCCTTCTGCGCATAACAGTGGCACATCCTTCATCCCAAAACATTTGTTTTTCTTCTTCCCCAAGGCACCATCCCCAGTAGCACCTTAACCTCATTCCCTATTTAAACCAAGACAACAGTGGTGCAGAAGGATCAGCACTGACAAGGAAGATGCCTGTTCCATGGTCCCAAGGGGTGGGTGACTCCCCACCACTCACATTCCACATCACAAAGTACAAGGCTACTAAGACTCTCTTCCCCTCCATGCATTTGCTTGGTTATTTAGAGGGTTAACAAAGTGGATACCTGTAGATAATTCACTAAAAAACAGTACAAAAAGGTAAAACTAGAAAAGTAGAAAGATGGGAAGAAAAGAAGGGAGCAAGAGAATGTAGTGGATCAATCTGAATGGAAACAGACCCAATAGGCCAGAGAAGCCCCCCAGCTCCCCTGTGTTGCCAGGCTGGGGCTCTCCTGGCTCCTCTCTACCGTGGCCCTCAGCAGACAAGTCTGCTACAGTCAGTAAGGACCAAACTCTCTTCATAGGCTCAATCCACCAATATTGCCTTCCCTGCTGCAGCTTTCTGTCCCTCTGGTGAGGGATTTTACTCCCTTTGTTCCCATCTCTTCGCACGACCTAAAATACTTATCCAGCCCAGCAAATTAAACCACATGACAGAAACCTTCCAGTTCCTATGCACAGGTCTAGATTAGAACAAAGCCTATGGAGCCCAGCAGAACCAGGGGGATGGAGTGCAGGATGTGCATGTGGCACCATGCAGGGAGCCAGCAGGCAGGTCAGGCTGAGTCAGTGCTCCCAAAGCAGGGAATCACCTCTGCAGAAGAGAAGAACATGGTGCTGATGAGCCTGTACTCTCTCCTGACCTGCACTCCCCTCCTTAGCAGCCTGTCACTAGGGAGATTAACAACTGGCTGCTTTCCCCAGTTCAAAGCAATCCTGAAAAAAAGCTGGAGCAAGAGGCTGGCAAAGGAGATTTGATTCCTCCCCACAACGCACTCAAAGGGAAAAAATATTCCACATAAAAGGCAAGGACTGGGAAAAAAAGATAACTGAGATCAGCACCTAAGCAATACATGAGGGGAAAAGGCTGTTTTACCCTCATTCCTTTCCACCAAGGAAATTTCAATGGGACGAAGACAAATAATGAAAAAAGCCATCAAAGCAAGCTGGTGATTCATTAAAATAAAAAATGCATTATGCATTGAGAGCAGTCAATTAGGAAATGCAATCCACACACTGTCCTGTCACCCCGGGGGAAGCACCAGCAAGGCGAGTGGGAGGAAAGGATAAGTAGAAAAGGAAAGATTTACAGGCATAAACAAAACCCAGCTATGACCCCAAGCTGAGCAGCTTGTAGGAAGGAACAGCCATCACTAACCCACACAGAGTAGCTGGGAGCAATTTGTGTCTCTGGATTACTACATGGAGAATGAACATACCTACTCTCAGGACACAGAGGGGTTCCACTGGGGCACTACTGCTTTGATTAAAGTGGGATATTTATGCCAGATGACTAAAGAAAATAGTCACGGTCAGATTCCCAGAGTGGAAGGCAAGTCCTTTTCTTCCCTGGGCTCAGCAAAAGTGTGCAGTGAGGGAGGCACAAAGGGTTCCCAGTCCCCCTAGCACACCCACAGCCCTCTCTGGTATGTCCTCCTGCTCCCTCCCCACATCATACCTGCAGTCACTGCACGACCAGTGAGAGTGTGAACAGGCCTCCTGAGCCCCATCCTGCTGTGCCTTCCCTTCCTGCTTTCTAAGATCTGACGAATACACAGCTCCAAAAACCCATCACCAGCATCATCCTCCTGAGCCTGCCCCTCTGCCTGGGCTCTGGCACCTCATTAGGATTCTGCATGACACTTTTCAAAGGCTGCATCCCTCATTGAGATGCTGACAGACAAGCAGAGAACACAAAATGCTCCCTCCCCTGCGAGGGGCATTCTAGCCTGGCTTTCTGCTATGACTCAATCAGCAGCCACTTTAACGAGGCCATCCACCATCACTGAGGCACTGGTGACTGATGTCTGATGTCTGAGCTTCTACCTCAGCCTCCAATTGCTCAGCCCCTCCTTTTCTCAGCTGCAAACGTCCTCTGTTGACAAAATGAGACAATGAGCAAGACTTGCAGGACAAAGTGCACCAAATTCCCAGTACTGCAGCTTCCAGCAAATCTTTTGTCAGCTGAAAATCAGTTTAACAGCTAAAAGCAAGCATGTTTAGCTGTCAGGATTTGGGAATAAATCATGAAGGTTCACAGTATCTTAACAATCTTCTGGGCTTTGTAAGAGATGTTTTTGTACAGGATAATTTGGGTCACTGTTGATCAGCCCATGTCTGGAATGCTGCCACAATTCCTCTCACACAGTTACTAACTGAGCTGCACCTTCCTTTGTCCAATCTCCTGCTTCCTTTTCTCCCTCAACACCTCTGCCTGTCCTCTCTTCATCAGGAGGGACTGAACCCCTTTCTAATGGGATTATGAGGCAGCTGAATCAGACCATTGAGGACCGCAGGACTCCACCACAGAGTAGCCCTGTGGTCTCCTTGCACAACACTGCATGCAGGTGAAGGTTCTGCACATCTTGGACATTTCTGGGTGCAGTCCAGCTCCTAACAGAGATGAGAAGTGTTATATTATACTTTTAGGAGTCAATCACCTCCCTGACTTTCCAACTCACTCCATTTGTTTTGCTTTCCAGTCACATTTACAACACTCTCCTTTAGAAATAAGGATGCAGAAAATTAATTTTATGGTGAAAATGAAGATTCTGAAAAACAGCTTTTCCTAATCTTTCATGACTTCTGATGTTTCCTCACATTCTTCTCCTCCTACGCTTCCCATTTGATTTCAGTTTGCAGGTAAAATACAAATCCATTTACTGCATAGCAATGTGCATCATAGAAATTATGTATGACAAATGATTATAACAATGCTAAGGACAAAACTCTAATCATACTTTTCCTCTCGGTTTCCAAACTCTTTTCTGAACAGAAAACAGAGGGAGCTGTACCACATCCTTTAGAGAACAAGGACACTGCATAAACTGTATCTTAGCAACAAACAGATTAACAGCATAACTTCCTAGTCAGCTCTACAGAAAAGACATAACCAGTATTTAGAAACTGAGAAAATAACAGGAGCAGGAAGACTCACCTCCCCTTTCTTTACAGTCATGGATTGCCGGCGAGGAGTGATCTCCTCGTTGATGCTGGAGAGGAAGTTCTGTGAGATACGCAGAGCATCCTGCAGCAGTGGATGGTCAGGGTGGCTCACTGGAGTGTGCTTGAGCAAATCCTGGCAGCAGGAACACAGAGAACACAACCATAAGCAGCACTGGAGAGCAGAAGGGCTTGAGGGCCCCTAATTAGAGCTGTATGACAAGATGCTTCAGCTTCTTCATACACATTAGAGCAAAGCTTTATCTCTAGAAGATAATAATACTCTGCACTTCTTGGTGACGCCACTGAAGAGATAGCAGCATCCTACCTATGGGCTCCATCTCCTTAGTGTAAAAGGAAGAGGCTCTTATGCAGCACAACAGGTTTATTTTTGGAGTCCTGCAGCTCCATGGAAAATTTGAAGGTCAAAGAAAATAGGAAAGGGGTCTAAAGCTTAAAAACTACCCTTCAGATACTTACATGCAAGACAAGTGTGCTGCGAGTCACTCGATCCACTGGCTTGTACAATAGAGCTGTGAAAAAAAAGCAGCAGGAATTATAAGGAAGAGTGACTATGGAAGCTTCGCCTAACATGGGTTGTCTTCTACTCATGTGCATAGACACAAGCACCATGGAACTTCATTTTGACCAGGCTCTTTAAATGCCCCCATAAAACCATCACTGCTGGAGTTGTGCTTGTGCTATCACTGGCTAGCAGATATTCTCCTAAAATTACAGCAGCCCTGTGGCTGGGTTGGCTTTGCCCAAAGGCACTGATGAGGTCTGAAGCCAGAAGGCATTTCACCATGCATGCAGCCTACTCTGCATGCCCTCTGCTACTTAGCAAAAGGGAACTGACTCCCCAGGTAGAGCCAGCAAACTCCACAGCTTTCCACCATTCAAAAAGAAAAAGGGGGAGTGGAGGTTTGGCAACAGCCTCCACACAGTCCTGACAGACCAGTCTCCTCTGCATGGATCACTCACTTTCCAAGGAATTTTTTGTCGTCTGATCTTTAGATTCCTTTGTGCTTCTGGCCTTCAGATTCTAAAAGAAAAAGAAAACACATGTAGCAGATGGTCAGTCACCTTGAAATATCACAGGGGAACACAACAGATTATCTGCTCCTCCAGGGGAGGGCCTAAGTGTGAAAGGAGGACAGCCCTATCACAGTTCAACTCAGTGATGGAAAAATGTGCTTTTCTTCTTGGTAAATCCACCACTGCCACGTCACAGGCACCCACACATCTCAAATATTAAGCAATGTTCTTAGGAGCACCTGTCAATAGAGATGCAGTAAAGCAGGGAACCACCTACAGCAAAAGGGATGGGGGACTTTTTAAATCACCTGCAGAAGAAAGACGTCCATAAGAACACAGCCACTGTCCCAGCATCACTAAATAAAGTACAGGATTGGGATTCAGTACCCCCAGGTTATACTTCTTATTCCTGTACCAAGAGCTGGGTGACCTTGGACAAGTCAGCTCTTTCACAGCAGCAAAGAACACTGTCTGTGACTCTGCTCTTTGCCGTGGGCCATGACATGCATTAATGTGCTCAGCTCCAAAATCCTCACCAGGACACAAAGGCAAAAGTACCATCACCGTCATTCCAAATACAGCAGATACTGGCATGATTTCAGAATTGTTCTTCAGAAACAGCAAAACCGAGGGATCATATTTTACCTCTTTATCATAAAAGTCTCAAGGGACATGAGATACAGAATGTTCTCAGGAATTTTCTCAGAGCACTTTATGCCCCTCGTATTATTCAGCTCTGATGATTTATCTGGTTGTTTTTAAGGATACACATATGAAATCCATGTTTTCTTGGCAACTGAGTTCTTCAAGAAACAATCACTGTATTAGAAAGAGTTAATGAAACCCTGCACTGCAGGGAAAGCTGATGGTCTAGGAACCTGAAGAAGTATTCAAAATGCTTTGAACCCAGGTATTCCTTTGACAGGGAGAAAATCAGAGCAGGCCAAAGAACAATATTACAGATTTATGGCTGACACACTTGCCTCTCCTCCCCACGCCAGTGAAGCCTGCAATTCTGCTAACAGCCACAGTGCAAGCCATTGAGGATGGCTTTTACACCACAGCCAGAATCATCATTAGCAAGAGAAACATTTGAGAAATTCACATACAGTTTTCCCTTCTAGAAACGCACGAAGGTGGCACAGAGCTAGAGAAGTTCAACGCAATGCCAGCTTTTACCAGATTCCCTGGGTGGGGACAGCACATGAAGGTGTGTGCCCAGCCCAAGGTACATATCAGTGTAAGAACAGGAGCTGAAGCAGGGAGTCTGGGGAGCTCACAACTCCTCCAGAAGTCAGGGCTGCAGAGGTACTTGGAGAACAGACAGGAATGACATGGCAGGGTATTAGTCAGACCCAGACACTCGTGTGTCTGAACACCGTGACATTACCTCAGAGATTTCAGCAAACTGAGCATTGGCTTGGCAGCATTTCTCTGCTGTCTCCATGGCAACTTCATAGTTATCCACAAAGGCCCGGTACACTCCCAGCTGGCTGGCCTGCAGGAAGCAAAACAAAATCAAATAAATGCTGGGGAAGAAGACAGTTTGGGACGGCCAGCCTTGGTATCAAATGATCAGGCCATGTTCCTTCATACCAAAGAACTGCAGGAAAACGGAATGCTGAGCAGGCCCAGAATGACCTCTCTGACCTGTCAACTTGGTCTGACCAGCACTGGTGCCCCCATGCACCCAGTTCCACCCTGTGCTGAACAAGTTTACTTGTGAAGGATGTGAAAGCCTACGAGAATGACACATCCTTATTACTGACATCTATTTTTCCCTTCTGAACTGCCAGATTAGTATCTATTAATATTGCAGCTCATTGATGTAACTGGAGCTGCTGGCTTTTTGCCACAACACATGAATCAGAGAGGAACGATTCAGCCCAACAGCACAAATATGACCCCAGCAAGCTACTTGTTGGTTTTTGCATGATGGATACACTAAATCAAACCCAGATATTACCCATATCTGCATTAGCGAACATTATTATAAGGGCAGCAGAGTGCTGAAAAATACAGAAGAGAGATCCAGAGCACAATCTGTTTGGATGGCAATGACTGAGGCACTAGGTGACAGAAAAGGGCAGTTTTTCCAGCAGAAGGAATGTGGAATTGGTCCAGAAGAGGATGGAACAGGCCTCAGAGTGCAGTAATAAGTCATTATTATCACAGAGTCTTAGCACTGATCCCATTTGCTGACTTAGGAACTGCAGCCATATTCATGCCAGAGAACACAAGATCCAGCCTGGGAAATCCCTGGGTAGCCTCCAAGCTTGTCTGGAGTGCAGAGCTGGCTTTGTGCTGCAGAGCTGCCAGGCTGGGCTGGGAACACCTCGGCAGCCTGAGCCTGCAAGGCTGCAAGGGCCTGGCAGCAGCCAAGGGTGCAGTAAGGAGAGGTTGCCAGGAGGGCTGCACTCACCTCATCACTTCTGCACCTTCACTGACCCTTCTGCCCGAGGCAAGCAAGAGACAGAGCTGGGAACTTCCCCACAGCCAGTGCTCCTCCCCTCTCCTGCTCTCATAACCATTGTGCTCCCCATCCTCTGGGGAGCTTTGGGCAAGAGGTGATGGAAGAGAAAAGGCCGCTCTCAGGACAACATTCCCTGCACAAACTTAGCTGACAGAGGCTGAGAAACAGTGAGCTATTTCCTAGGTCACATTTTACTGAAAGACTAGAAACCAATCTCAACCCTCATACAAAATTACACAGTTATGACTGAAGCTGAAGAAAACTGTGCTCACTTACACCAGGGATGACCCCAGCAGCGTGGAGAGAATGAAATCTGTATTTGCCACTGGGGCACAATCCTGTGAAGATGCTGCTGTCAGAATTACTGACCATTTGCAGGGCTTATTACATTCACATTTGAATGATGCCAGCTAACAGGGCATAGCTTTAGAGTTTCTCCATTCCCATGTGGTTCTTTCGTTTCCTGCTACTCCTGAACAGCCTTTCTAAGCTTTCATTTTCCTCCTCTGAATGTGCCATCACAAAAACATCTTCTTAATTAAAAACTGATCTTCCAATCAAAGCAATAATGTTCACACACTATTTTCATGCTGGTTTAATTTTTCTGTTTTTCAATTAAAAAGAACACACTGAAAATGAAACAAGAGTTGGTAGAAATAGTTGGCTTTTCGATAATATTTTTTCTGTTTCTAAAGCCTATCAGTGAGGATGTTTGCTAAATATTTCTTCATTTCTAAAAACAGCTCTAAACAGTTTCTTTTCTAGCTATAAAAAAATATGTACAATATATTCCCCAAAAATGAGAAGCGTATTTCACTCCCACATGCCTGGCATCTTTTCTTTTCCTCAACAGGAAAAGGTGTAATAACAGTCAATTTGATGCTGCAAATAGATTGTATTTTGTGCCAGAACACATGAAATTCTAAAACTCTTTGCATCCACTATCTGTAACTTCAATCTACTGTGCTGGTTTTTGCGTGAGAGTACAGAAAATTAATGTCCCCAGCGGCATCTGGATAATAACAAGTATTTCAGTGTTTATCATCAGACTGTATGACATGACCACGAGTAAACAGTCTGCTCCAAAAGATCTGATGTACATCCAGTATAGATGCCTTATAATGCCTGATGTTCTTGCTGTCTCTCTCATCTAGCTGCTTCCCAGTGCCTGCCAAGAATTATTAGCTTTATCTCATCCAGAAAAGAGTTTGCAATTCCCACCGATGCTGTACCAAACCACCCGAAACTGAAACTGCTGTGCCAGCTCAAAGCCTCCTGCACTGGGGCAATTTGTTCCTTTGTTTCTGACGCTAATCCAACAAAATCAACAATTCTGTCACAAATGCAGAAAAATCAGGGGAACATAAGAGCAGAGTGCTGGAGGAGCTGAACTCCTGCACCCGAGATCAGCCAGCAGCAAGAAATGGTGTGAAACAAAAGCCTGAAGTAGCTGTACAGTGAGTAGAAGGTTGCTGGACAGCCCTGCCAAGGAATACGTTCAGGTCTTCTCCAATTAGTGCCATTGCTGCACCACATGTCCAGTGCAGCTTGTGAAGCTGCCACTTCCAGCAGCCTTCTGTGTCTGCTTCAGCACCCAGCAGCAGCTGGGTTTGTTCCCTGAAACCAGCTGCTCAAATTGCATACCATGAACTATTCACTAAGGCACCAACTTGACCCCTCCTGGCTAAAACATGCTGGCAGTGAAAAGCAAATTCCTGTATTTTCATCTTAAGCTGCTGGCATGTACAGAAAACATCATCTTCCAGGCCAGCTCCCCCTGCTCCATAGGGGATGGGGCTGATGCTAGGCTACACAGCTGCTAACAATTGATTGACCCTGGTAAAGCACACTCCCCAGCCACTAAACCCCTCACTGGAATGTCACTCCTACCCTGAGAGTCAGAGGCACCTCAGGAATGCAGAGCTTCTTTTCTTTTCCAAAAAGGAAAAAACAGCTCCTTTAATCCTCTGCTCTCTGCACATGCTAGGGGAGAGGCTAAAGGGGCCAAAAAAACCTCCTAGAATGCAAACAATTTGTCATCTGGCTCAGAAACTCAGCAATTTTAATTCAGTCTCAGGAATATGCTGTATATGTCTTTGTCCTGTTCTGCACTCAGAGGATTTTGTTGAGGTTGCTTGGGGGATTCTCAGCTGCAGGTTGACTGCATCAGCATAACAGCAAGGGGAACAGAAATGCCAGGATGGTGGCAGAAAAGCAGAGCCAAAGGTGTTGACCATAAATCAGCACAAGGTAGAGCAAAGCACCAGAGAGAGACGGAAGGGTATGTGAGGGAGTTCAGCAGTAATGAGGAACACTCACTGTCCATGTTAAAAAGTTCACTTTGTAATACTGCCACTCTCCCATCTTCCTCTAAAGGAAATGCTTTGAGGACACTACAGAAACCCTGGAGATTCAACATTTATGTGAAACTGTATTTATTTTACCACCGCAGCTTGCTGCAGTCTTTAATTAAAGACAATGAAAGAGCCACTTTTGCTATAGGGCCTCCACTGCAGTGGCAAAGTAAGAAGGTGAGAAACCTCTCATCTATTCCAGCCACAGACTTTGATCCCTTTGGTCTGTGCAGTCGACAAAGGGAACTCCAGCTCCTATGAGATGGGCGAGGGGTACCAGACCTTTGGTGATGGCAGCTGACTCACCAGCTTTTGGAAGAGGTCCCCAACACGTTGCTGGTGACTCCACTGCTGCACTCGGGGGAAGAGCCCATCATAGAATTCTTTGTGGATCTCATAGAGCTCAGGCACTTTGAAGAATATTGTCTCAATCTGCTGGCTGGTCAGCACAGGCTGCGAGGTGGTGGCAGCAGCTTTCAGAGGCTTCATAGGCTGAAATGAGGAAAGAAGGAAATCATTATCATGCAAACCATGAACATTCACCTTTGCCACACTGCAACACATCCCTCCATAGAGTTATTTTTCATCCTATTAGTAAGTGATATTTGTATTCACACAACTCCTGAAAGCTAGACATGAACAAGTTCTCTCATGGGGATCAGCCATCCCAGTAGGTGGATTTTCCCTGGGTATTAATGCTGCAATTAAAATCCCTTTGCACTCCATTTCCTTAATCTCTGTCCAACTGTACAGTAACATGTGTAATAATTAGCACAGGATACTTAAAGACAGAGCTCCTGGATACTACCACACTAACAACTCCCTAACTGTGCCATACCCAGTCCTTTCTTTAAGCCTTTCTCTCTACTGGAGAAGAGGAGTAACAGGTACCTTTTGCATCCAGCAACTTGTAACCCACGGTATGTGAAGTTCAGGGAAACACTAGATGGAAGCACCAGTGAAAATTCAAGTACCAGTGTTTGAACTGGCATCTGTCCCCAGCACTCACCAGCAGCAGGGCCTCCAGGTGGCTCAGGTAGGTTTCCTCACTGGCTAAGATTCCTGACAGGACCCATTTTCTCATCTCCAGACCTTTCTCCAGGTCTGGCTCACTCTACAAAGTTGTTAAAGAGAAAAAAAATTAAAAAAAGTAAAGAAGGAGGTTACAGACAGCGTAAGAAAAAACCCCGAGAATGAGGATGGAGAGTAAAAGACCATTCAGATGACCTGAGCATACTTGTTTTTTTTGGTTTACTTTCAGACTAAAAACCAAACAAAAAATCCACCTGTGCTCCGCATCTTGTTTCTAGAAATATGCAAACATAAAATATTAAAGAAATTTTTATTTACCAGCAACTGATGCCACTTAGATTATTTACAGGTGTTGGTTTTAGTCATCCAACTGCGGTGCCTTAATTAGGTGCCCAGATCTCTCCACAAAATTCAAAACACGGAACTTAAAAATTCAGAATTCATCCTCCTAAACAAATCTTAGGGCCCTTGTTCTGTGCAATGCCCTCTCTTCTCCCACAGGAACTCTCCCAAGCTGTGTTTCTGTGAGCAGACAGGATCACTCCCATGCACCTCCCCAGGTGTGCACAGACATACCATGGCCACAGCCTGACCTGGCTCCACAGGGCTGTTCTTCCGCCTACTCTCTACTATTCCCTTAATTATTTTTTCAGTGCCAGCTCACACAGTGTCTATTTTTGGTGAGAGGATTGAATAATCAGCACGGCTTGGAATGCACAGGCTGATTTTCTTATTGGGATTCCATGAAGTTCTTAACCAAAACAACCAAAGAAAGAGAGGGAGGAAAAAACCCCACATAAATACGCTCATGGGCTAATGGGGAAGACTAGCATGAAGTGTTAAGAGAAGCAAGTAATCCCTTCTGTTGAATTTCAATTATCCTTCCTCTCAAAACTGTTACCTGAAAAAGTGTTTAACCTGATAAAGGGAAACTGAACGTTTCTAAAAACTTTAGAAAACTTTGGTCAAGCAATGAAGGTTACAAGTAACGAGAAACATCCCCCTTTTACAGTCTTATTCCAGTTCTTTTTATTTCTGTCATTCACAGAAATAGCATTTTACAATCCTTGCAACCTTTTTACGTTGTTAAATGTCTCTAAGAATAGAGTCAGAAGTTGGCTCTGAAAGGGTACATACTTTTCAAGGGATTTGGGTAGATTTTCTGAGGCTCCATCCTACTCTTAATATCCAGAGGAATCTTCAGCTTTTGATTTCACAGTGGGAGAATCAGGAAGCAGAGCAGTACACTCCACTCTAGTGACTGAACACACAGCCCTATTGCTGCCCCAAAAAAAGCTCCACTTAGTTTAGAGTCCTCTGCAGATGTACGGATGAGGTACCTGGGCTGTAGGTTCAGCTTGCAGGAACTATCACCTCCTGAGTGTGACTTCGAGCCTACGCACAACACAAAGAAAGAAACACATCCTCACGCTCCCAGATATTTCTGGATTCTGTCTCATCAATAACCATCCTGATTTTTGAACAGTTTCATTAAATTTCACAAGCTGTATTCTAGCCTAAAAGACTTGCAGCAACTACTTCATAAAAATTTTGTGAGGTGTCAAATACCACCACCACCTCTTAAATAAAAGTGGCAGACAGAAGCTGTTCTAAGGAAATGAGTAAGATTTACACACACATTAGGTACTACATGGAAAGAAGAACTTCTCTTTGCATTCCACCCTTTGGTAATGTTCAGTAAGAACCACAGTGCCTTTTAAAATCTTGAAAGGGCATCTCAAAGAAGGCAGAAATTTTTAACTCAGCAGTCAGTGTTCAGAAGACTTCAGAAACATACTAGTGACAAACTACATGGCAAAATGAACACTGCACCAGACTCTGTGCATCTCCAGAGCACCCATGTGACTGTCACAGAAATGTTCAACAAGGCTATGACCATTTCTTACGGTTTTCTGTCCTGGGAGTGCCTGGATGTCCAGCTCATGGACCATTTTGTAAGGCATGTACACACACATAATCAAGACTGGCAGCCCCAAGATGTTTAACAAAGATTGCCTTCATCCAAAGAGGAAGGGATGTGGCAGCCCTGGTGCAAGAAAAACACAATTGCTCTTGGTTTCCAAAGATTTCTTATAACACTTACAAAAGGAAAAGTGCAGCTACACAAAGAAGCATTGAGAAAAACTAACAGTGCTCCAAAGTGCCCACTGCTGGGGATGAGGTAACTGGTCAATATTGACACAGCACTATAATTATCTTTACCAGGTTCTCTTGGAGGAGGTGAGGATTTAAAAACCAGCTGGGTACGTTTGTAACATCTGTAAATAGCAGCACACAATGACAAGTTATTTAAATGACTTAAACTTCCCCATCACGACAGTGGCACAACAGTTTTCCTCTTCTCAAGTAAAGGCTTTAATTTACAAGCCAGTTCTTGCTGGGCACCGTCAGCTGACGGAGACAGCATTTTCTGCCGGAATGTTAATTTCCTCCCGCTAAAAGAGATGTGCTTTCAGAGACAAACATCTCCCAGGACACACTGCAGGCCTTCCTTCCTGGCCATTACCAGAAGGGCAGTGTGCAAAGTCCACGGTTTTGTCCTAACCCTTTTTTAATAGGAGCATTTTTCCGAGTGTGATGCTTGCAAAAGTCCAGCCTTGGCCCCAGCCAGCCAGGACACAGGGCGGGGCCTGGCTGCTTCATGCTCTGTACAGCAATTGCTGAAGAAACCCTCAGGGGAGTTTATCCAATAATCACAGGGCACATTACAAGATCTCCAATGCAATACCTCTGATTTACATACAGCTTCCTCCTATGTGAAAAGCCAATCCCCTGCTCCTGCTGTGTCAGGGATCAATGCAGCACCAGGGTGCTGCTGTGTGCATTGTGCTGCTGCCCCTGTTCCCTCCTGGGAGCTGTGTCCCGACAAGAGATCCTGCTGAGGGAGGCCTTTGCTCACAATGGCAGCTGGGGCTGCACGGAGCACGATGAACATCTGGAAAACAGCCCCTGTGCTCCTTTCAGCCTCAGGGTGCTTTTTAAGTCATACTTGTTATGAAATGCACTCCAAGACTCAGAAATTTGCTTGGTGCCAAAATCAGGAGGAAGAAGAGTAAGTTTATTATTTGGTACTACAACATTCCTCATTTACAGACCTGGGAACAGGCTCACCTGCTCACCCAGAACAGGACAGCAGTGAGCAGGCAGATTGTGGGACTGTCCTCCCACCCTGCCCTTGCAGCAGCTGAGATGTGATGCACCCCGTGCCAAGGGCATTTCTGCTTTGCCCATATCAGACACAGAAGGGAAACAAAGAACAACATTGTGACTACAAGAGCCTCACTGCCCCTCTGTTCCTCACTCCAGGCAGGACAGTTAAGAGGGAACATCCTGGGCATCGGTATCAAGCTCCCCACCAGTACAGGGAGACCTGCCAAGTCTGAGGACTCCTTTCCCCTACCCTGGCAAGAAGGCAGAGTCTGAAATCTTTGAGATGCTTGTGGCAAGTGGAGGAGCTGCTAGCACATCTACCAGACCACAGTAGATGGGGAAAATACACCTCTTACCAAAGTGCAGATGGGATGTTCCCAGCAGGAAGTGGGAGCAGCCTGTATTGGCAAACTCTAACCACTCAGCAGGGAGTGCCAGGTGGTCAGCAGTCCATCCCATGCTTCCTACCCAGCTTGGTTAGCCTGTTTTCCACTTGTGCAAGTCTGACTAGTATTTCATGCTCTGACTGTCCCTGCCTCTTTAATGCCAGCATCCATGTCTAGCCTTTCTCCACTGCCCTTCCATCTTTTGGCTACCTCTCTACCCACATGTTTCAGAATAAATCTTACAGGACTGTACCAAGGTAGCAGCCAGAGCATTCTTGTCTTCCTGCCATGGGAGCTGTGAGGACCCAGCACCCAGCCAGATCTGAACAAGCAAGTAAGAAGTCAGTGCTTTGCTCCCACTCCTCATGAACTACGTGTAAAAACCCCCAAAACAATAAGGAAGGTGGAAAGCAGGCTACAGTAAGTTACACAGGTGTCTCATGCCTGTAAGATGCTGGTGGTCACCACTCTTCTCAACTGGGTGGTGCTTTTTGCTGTTCTAAAGACTTAAAAACCAAAAGATTGAGTCACTGTCAGAAGTGCAATCTTGCAACCTGAACCAAGGCCAGCGAGAGGGGTTGGAAGCTATGGAGATATCAGAGCACACACGCTGGCCCCAGGCCATGGCTGGGTTGAATGTGTTTACAGCTTGTCAGCCTAAGTACTTTAGTTTACTAACCAGGTTGGCATCACATGTTGTGTTCAATTACTGCAAGGCTGACATTCACCAGCTCCAAGGTTTGGACAGATTCAGCTCTTCCTGACTCTGTTTAAAGAACTCAGGGCTTTCTGGTTCTTGTTTAAATTAACAGCAATAATTGTTTTCTTGCAAATGTTAGAAGAGCACAGATTAAGAATCTAGAAACCACAACATGTAAGATTTTGCAAAGAGGTTTCTGCTGGCACAGCTCTGTAAAGAGAGTTAGGGATTCAAAGTGGGCGTATAAAAGGCACTTTAACTCTTCCTTTAGTACAGGGTGTTCATACACCATGCAATGAATGTGTTCCAAGGCGAGGTTTCCCGTAAGGACAGCTCGCAATCTCATACAGAAGCTGACAAAGGAGAAAAAACATTCAGTTCAATTTTTAAAGTGTAAATATATTTGAAAGCTTCTGTTGGAGGTGTCTCATTGTCTTGGTGATATTAAACAGGGCAAATTCTGTAATCAAGCCAATCATGCTCCATGTGGGGAGGGGAAGGAGCAGGGAGACGAGCCAACATTATTTATAACATCAGTAATGGTGTGCCAGCTCTCCTCAGGAAGGGCTGTACATCCAGGCAGAGCCCTTAAGGAGCAAAGAATTGGAGAATAAAAAGGAAAAACTGCATCTGTTGGGGGTGGTGAGGGGAAAGTGACAGTAAAACAAAACAAACCAATTCAAATACTGAGGGAAGAAAGGAGAGTGATTGGAACTGCTGGAGGGGGAAGGACAAGCTAGCAAGAGTAGCACCAAGAAGAGCAGTAATCCCATTTATTGCTGTAGCTTCAGAGGTCAGCTTCTCTGGATCCCCTTGGGACCAAGCTAGGAGCAAAATCCACAACCTGCTCTGCCACAGCCCTGCTCTTCCTGAGCTGGCAGACAGCAGGAACAAAAGGATCTGATCTGAGGAAAGGCAATGGCTGCCAGTGCTGCACCAGCCATGGATGCACAGCAGAAAAGGAAAGAGAAATTCTACCTGAAAGTCTGTAAGTACCAGCCAATTTCTCCTCTAAACAGAACAGACAGTAGGATGTAGTTGCTGAGCCTTAGCACTCCTGCCTCCCTTGGTTTGATATATGCAAGAATTGGAGAGATCTATTTTGTCAAAAACTCATCTTCTAAATTCCTGAGAAGGGACTCTCCTCATTACCTGGGGCAGTGGAATGAGCTTTGCATTTCCACTGCCTGCCCTGCACACACCTCCAGAGCCCCACACACATCTCTGAGCCTGGCTCTGCTGCTCCTGAAACGGCTTTTTCACTCCTGCTCTCTCCAGGGCTGCAATCTCTCCTCGTATGAGTAGCAGCAAGAGGATCACAGTGGGTGAAACTTCCCCCCTCTCCCAGCCTTCTTCAGCCTCCAGGCTGCAACCTACCCACTCCAAAACTCCTGGCAGTAACTCTTCTCTACTGAAGTGTGTCATTCACTGACTTTTCCAGCTCTCCCAACACCTTCCTGTGGCCTAAGAATACTGTAGTAAGCTCTCCCACTGTCCTCTAACTTTATCCAGGTATTTTCTCCACTCTTCATGCTCATCGTATGG
This sequence comes from Entomyzon cyanotis, assembly GCA_024500445.1. Classification (NCBI taxonomy): domain Eukaryota; kingdom Metazoa; phylum Chordata; class Aves; order Passeriformes; family Meliphagidae; genus Entomyzon; species Entomyzon cyanotis. The sequence goes on from JAKEPQ010000852.1 coordinate 9,127,742, forward strand.
GAAAGGCAGACACATTCTCCCTCTTTCTGGGAGAGAATTATTACTATTTTTTACCAACAGTCTGACACCTTCTGAAGCTACTAACACTGTCTTATTTGGCAAACATTTGGGCTGACATTTTCCAAGAGTGGTTTCCAGAATTTCTGAAAAGTTCAATCACAACGTTTCAACTGTTGCAGAAAGGAAGGTTTGGGAAAATTAAATCACTTCTCAAGTTAAATAAACAAACAACTTAAGCACTAGTGGAGCTTATTTCTCCTTTTTCCTCTTTTCCTGTAGGCTTGCTTCAGAGTAAGGTTTGGCAAAAGCACTGGTTTTATGGCAGGAGGTGCAGCAGCAGCCCAGCCCGAAACTCTGGAAGAGCCAGAGGAAGAGGTCTGACCCAACTTGCTTCATGCAAACATTTGTTAAGGCCTCCTTAGCACAAAAGTAACAAGTCAAGGGCTGCTGAAATCCACACTACAAGTGCCTGTGTTGCTTGTCCCTCTCTAGGTCACAGACAAAACTAATGTTGGTGCAGCCTTGTCCTCCTCCTTGGACAGCAACAGTTTGTACAGTGGACAGGGAACAGGAGGAATGGGAATACACAAGAGGTGGCTGAAGTGGCACAGTTTGGAGGCAGATCAAGCAGCACCTCATCATCTGCTTGTATGATACAGGTGGTAGGAGGGATTAGAAAACACTGCCCAGATGACAAAGTGTAAACACCAGAAACCTCTGGCAACCAACTGCAACCCTCAATTCTTGGAACACAGAACATGCTGAGAGCTGGTCACCCTACACACTGAGGGAACAACAGGACTCCCTCCACAAGCAGTCCAGGTTTCCCTTCATTCTCTTCTAGCAGGAGACATTGCTTTTGGCACTCTGCACTTTCTCTATGGCAGCTGGACGGAGCAGGTGAACCCTGCCATGCTACCCAACCAAAGGCTATAGCTGCTCTAGGGAGATGGAAGACCTCAGTCAAACACCTGGCAGAAAAATACAAGGCCCAGAGCAAGCCCATAAAATAAGTCAAAGCAAAATGCCCTCAATATTCAGACAGCAACAATGCAATCACCAAGACAGAGGCTGGTCTTATGGATAAGGCAGATGAACACCACACCAAAATGCTGCTATGTCGATGTGATGCTAAGTTAATTACTTAGATTTATATTTTTAAAAAATAAATTAAAAATATCATTGTTTGCAACATTTTCCATTTTCTGGGTGCCTGACTAGAGTGCTGTTAACTCGTGGTTGCAAGTGAAATTAAAGGAATTTTACTTTAATGTGGAGAAAGCTGTGTTAAAAGTCAGAACCCGGTTTTGCAGAACATTACGCATCTCACGTTAAGCACCCAAAATTAGCAGATGCTTCTCCTATAACCTGTTTGCCTTGATTACCTGTGGTTAGTGAACACACCAGCCTCTTATCTCACAGGAACACTGCAAGGATAATTAAGACCTGTGTAGCATTCCAGCTGTATTTGGAGTTAATGGAAATGAATACTTTTGTACCCAGACCACAGTTTGCAGTGCTCTGTAAATAAGGTGCACACACAGCTCTAGAGATGAAATATTGAATCTGGTGAGTTTCATCCACTATATCCACTGCACAGTGCAGGAGTCCACAGGAAAAATGGGATGACTGAGTTATGCAAAGTTATCATAAAGATTCAAGACTTCCTAACTTCTGAATGACTTTACAACCTCAATATTTTATCATGGTGTATGTAGTGCGTGCACTGTGTTGTTACATACAGTTAACTTTACTTCCAAACTCTGGTCATAAAAATAATCTAAAATTTTCAGAAGTACCTGCAGGCACCGAATGAAAACATAGAAGGGCAAGAAGACAACTACAAAAGCAAACACATGTAAACAAAACATGTTTTCTGCTAATCAAGTTTAGTGCAAAAGAAAATAGAAGAGACATACGTCCTGGTATTTCTGGTCCAACACATTTTACATGTTTGGCTCAGCACAGTGTGTTTGACACTTAACTTTTTTATTGATGTCTTTTCCACTATAGCTGAAAATATAACTACAGCAAAAGCCATCTAACAGCTCATGATGACTGAAAGTTTAACTCCTTGGGAAATACCTAGTTATAAATTAGTCTTTCCTCCTTGTCATGGACTGTCCAGGGATTGTCATCTGTGGACTGATTACACACAGGATTGACTAAAGCAGTTGAGGTTCATGATTAAAAGTCTAATCCATATCCGGACACCTCTTTCTTTTGGGAAGCCATAAGAAAAGCCAGAGAAAAGAAAGCAATGATTTATGTTAAAAATTATTTTTGAAGAATAAAAGGATTATTAAAGCCTTCAAGCATTATTAAAGTAACTTTTAAATCTAACTACTGTTACATGTTTATGAGGCAATATTCAAACAAATAAAAAACAAGATTAAATATTAGGCAGTGTCTCTTCCAGGCCTGCAGTCACAGGATCTATCATAACTGGTTCTTTGAAGATAACTCTCAGCCATGTGTAGTCACACAGTGTTTTTCCTTCATCCTGAGAAACATAACCTGGAAATCTCAAGCCAATATTAAAATGGTTTTGGAGCTTTTTAAATTTACTAATGGTAATTTCTTCATTCAAAAGCCTCTTACATATCACAAGAATTCTTATGTTGAGAGATAAAAAAGCATCTCACAATTAACAGACTAAAGCATAAGCAGCCAACTAGATTACACCTTTTACAGTCAAATAAAATTAAGCAAACATCGATAACATATGTACTTGATAATGCTTTAAGAGATCTTGACGATGAATTTTATAAATGAGAAAGAACAGGGACACTGTGTCAGGAAGGATTCTCAACCTAGAATTTGTCCTGGAAAAAGTGAGCAGAGATTCAACAGTAACCAACAGAGAGTAGAAGGATGTGTATAATGAACACTAAGCACTGATGGTTTGTGGAACTTCTCAGACTCTTGACTTTTGAAGCAAGACAAATAAAACTGCCTGATAATGGTGATGGTGTTGATTTACATGTACACTGATATCTCTAAAATATCCATAATCATCTTTCATGACATCTTAATTAACAGGAAGGAACAATATAAAGGCAACACATAAGTTAATACACTTAGATGAGAGATTTCAAAGTGTTATTTACAATGTGGGAATTCCAGGTTGTTTGGCACACTTTCTTAGAAATACAGGAGGAAGGAAGTGACAGTTGGCTTTGTGCTATTAAACATTTTTATGAATGACTTGGGGAAACCAAAAGTTTGAAAATGACAAAGATATTTAAGGAAACAGCAACTTGGGATTCAAGTGCTCTGCAATCTATTGCAAAGGGATAAAAAAAATAAAAGGTTAGACATTAAAGAGATTAATCCAAGCTGAAACGAAGACATTTTGGACTGTGAAGACAGAAGATCCAATAGTTCTTTACCAAGGCATACAGACTACACACTACCAAGACTATCGTAAAAACAAAAATAGGAATTTTCCTGAAGTTCCAAGCTGTAGCCGTGCTACTGAACCTGTCCCCGTCTGTCCCCTGTTAGAGGCATCCACGCCTTGCAAACCTACAAGGCTTCGCTGACTCCAGAAAGGCAGGGAAGGAAGGACTCACGGATTTTGTGGATTCCAGAGAGCCTGAGGACAGAGTGTCGCGGCTGCCGCGGCTCTTGGAGCTGAGGTGGGGAGAGGAGGACGGCGAGTCGTCGATGTAGGGCATCATGTCATGGTGCCGCCTCTGCTCCTCGGCGCGGTCAGCATCGTACGCGTAGCCGGGCGGAGTCCCCCCGAACGGAGCATCTGCAAAACACAGCGAACGGTCTGCTCTGCTCATGGGGCAGCTGGGCAGGGCACAGGCTGGGCAACACAGGCACGGCCTCCCAGCTGCTGTGGTTAGTTATCAGTAAACCTAGAGGCAGTGATGGTTAAATACAGATCAAGCAGAGGAGTAAATATAATTAAATTCATGTTGTCACCAAAAGGTCATTTCATTCATTTTAAACATTAAAAGGTAAAGTCCTTTCTAGCATTCGTGGTCACCTAATTACAGCTCTTTGCCTCACATTTTCCTTCACAAACATTAGCATCAAAATAAATCCTTTTGCCAGCTCCATAAAAGTTACCAGTCTGGGTTTAGAAATGTAACGGGTAGGAGACCCTGGGATTTCTGTCGAACAAGAGCAGATGACGCCCCTGCCAGTTTAAGAAAGATGGGTAATACATAGCTCAGGAGAGAACTGTAACTCTCTCCATACCCCTCAGCAACAAGAGGACTTGGAAAGAAAGGTCTTACGTGTCAAGTGAACCAACCCACTGCCAAAAATAAAATCCTAAAAGGTCCTCTTCTGTTGGCTACCCCTCCTTCTATTTTGAGCTTAATCCCTTAAACAAATAAACAAACCACCACACTATTCCCTTCTATACATCCCGTCTTCCCTCCCCCAAAAACCTTAAAACAACACATCCAAAACACAAGCAGAAAAGGATGGTGGTATGAAGAGTCAAATTAACCTTTATTGCATGAGACATCAATGAACTTCTGCAGGAAAAACAAGTAGTAAAACTGGTTATGGCATCTCTAGTTGCTCTGTACAGAGACTGCTCCTGCAAAAATCTGTAACAAGGACACACTGAGCAGCTCCTTCTGCCATAAGCTAAAAGGCTTCTCACCTCTCTGCACAAGGAAATATACACAGAGAACCCAAATTTGGTGTCTGCACAGTGACACCACACCATGAGTTCCATGGGCCTGTGAAGCACTTTCACCTGTCAATGCCCAGAAGCGTCCTGCATGTGACAGTAACAGCCATGCATGGGCCACTGACCACAAAAAGGTAGAGCTGTTCTTCCTCTTTCAGGTACAAGTCACAGAATGCCACCCTTCTCCCCAGACTAAAAAATAACCCTGAGGAGATGAGCTACATCTGTCTTTACAGTAGCCAGTGAGTCTTATGGAAGACAAATCCATCAAAAAGGAAAAAACAGTTACACTTGAACACAAGTGAAACCAAATTCTTACTTGTTTTCACAAATATCCAGGTTCTGTGAAAATAATAAGCAGCTGCTGCCAAGCATACTAATAATCCTGTTATACGTCACTAAGGCAGGGTGGAGGAGTAACATTTTAAAGCCCACTTTCCTCCCTTACAGTAAACTCAGTTAAAGCATGACTCATTTCAGTAAAAGATGTGAACTTTATGTGGAACAGAATAAAACTTGATCTATGTGGCTTTTTCAGGAGGGAGAGCTGGTCTGGGGAATTTACACAAACAATATACTGAAAACCCAACAATAAACTCACTGTAGATGTGAGCCTCTGTCTCAGCTTGTACCAAATGCCACCCAGCTAAGTAACAGCCTGATACGAGGCTTTTGGGCTGCTGAAGGACTGTGGCAATATTATTTTAACAAACTCAATGAGTTTTACGTCACCCACCTGCTCGAGTTATTTACTACCTTGTGCTCAAGCTCTCAGAATTTCTCAAAAGACTTATTAGATTGTGCACAACCACAGGAACGTAGGACACAGGAACGAAGAGGAAGGTGGTGTTCTCTGGAAGGAACTTTGGGCTAGATGTTAGCAGTTTCCAGAGTCCACAATCATTTAGAAGACACACTGTAAGCTGATTTGCTAAACAGTGGCTTGAATGGGAATTGCTGAAAAAAAGAACTTTCTAACCCAAGAAACCTGTGCTATATTACTGATGATTGGACACTGGCATTATCCAAGGAGGAACATCAGTACTGAGCACTTCTGCTGGCCTCATGCCTACTCAAGGACGAGCTCCCTGCTCCTGCAGAAGTTTCTTCAAACTATTCTTATCCAAACCAATTTCTCACGCACTCATGCAGTAACAAGACCAAGTCTCTGGGCAGAAATTAAGGCAGGAATATTTTTTTCACTCCCAGTGCTCACTTCTGAAATGTATAGTTTGCTCCACTTTTGTTAGTGGGGGAGTAAATGCAGATTAAAATACATTAGCAGAAAGGCTTGCAGTGAATCACAGTATTTCCACTTTCCTCACTTTCTCCAGCTAAAAAACAGCTTCACACTTCTACCTTCCATAATGTGCTCTGTCTCCTACTGCACAGGAAAACCTCTACCTGAAACTGAAGGAAACGACAGGTGGAGGATCAGCTCAGAATGGTATTTATTCCTAGCTTTGCAACAAGATTCAATATACCTTTGAATCACTTTGTCTCCTTATCCATAAAAATGAAAAAAGACATCTCAACAAGGAATTAATCTATCACTGTCACAGACTGCTATGAGATCTGTTCATAAAGCTCCACACACAATTTAAAACTTTATTTCTGTATCCTCCAGGGATTCTTCACACATTAAAAAGCTTAGAAGTAGTTATAATCCCTCTTCTATTATTGCTGCATACAGCACTGAAATCCACCTATGGAGATTTTAATTATCTCAAAGGCAGAAAGACCTTCTCGCTTTTATTCTGCCATTTTCTCCAAGAGAAGCCAAGTACTGCCATAGGCAGATACAGTACACAAGCCCTAACACCAGGAACAGAGGTAGCCTTGTATCTGTGTGATTAAAGAGCCCGCTGTTGCCAGGGAAACTGGGTTATTCAGATCTCCTCAGCCCAGCACAATGCTCACAGGCTGTTCAGTCCCCACCTGGGAGCAAACGGACCAGAGCAAAGAAATCAGAGCCACGAGCTCACCTGCTCTGACACTTCCAGCTGCTCTAGGTGCTTCTGTGGTCTATGGCAAGTGGAGACAGCAGATGGGCTCAAGCAAGAGTACTTGGCTTCTCAGCCAGTGTCTCTGTTAGGGTGAGCATTAAGAGGGTTCTTATTCTCATTTTAGGGCCAGCCAGTCTCAGTTACTATCAGTAACTGAGCCATCAAGGCCAGAGAAAGATGAACCACAGCAACAACAGAAAACTGCTGGCAAGAAAAAGGGCAGGCAAACAAGGACAATGGGCTTCAACATGGTGTACTGAGAGAGCACCAGAGGGACACCAAGGACACGACTCCACGTGTGTCCTGCTTCTCATCTCACCACCAGACACATCCTTTTCTCCTACTCTTTGGGTAACTAGACAGAGATGTCAACCCATGGAGAAGAGCAGCAGCTGTGACTTACAGCAATGAGCCCTCTCAGCACACCAGAGGAACTATTTCTATCCCCGGCCCTCTGACATTCTCATATGGTACCCCTCTCCTGCACCTGCACAATGGGCAGTAAACTGCCTGGGGCTACAAAGGCTCACCATCAATTCACACATTCTGCACAAAAATTCTCAAGCATTTACTTCCTCCTTTGGTTCTGACAGCAACAGCCTGGCCTTGCTTTGCTTCAGTTTACATGAGTCTGTTCTAGCATTTCCCTCCTCAGTTTCTGCTTCCATCCTCTCATCTTTCTCATCGCCGTGCCATTTTAATTTTATTTTTCTCAAGCGCAAATATTCCTGTTCTCTGTGATCTTGCGCCTCCCCTCTAGTACACCGCTTCCCTCCCTCACTGCTTCAAATTTCACCTGGCTGGGGGGTAAGGAAGAATCTAACAGATTTACAGTTATAAATCCACTGGCACTCAGAGAGAGCACAGCAACACTGTTCCCTTGTCCTGTTGCCTACACCCTTCCTGCTGGGTGCCACATTCATTCTTTGGAAATATGAAATCATACACCTAACTTGAAAGCAGGAAGGGTAAAAAAAATTAACTTCTAAGTAAAAAGAAAGATTATCTGCACCTAATCCATGGCCACACAATGGTTCAAATGCACGTGTCATACTTTCACAGCAGCACAACATCCATAGCTGCTTGAGAGGCTTAACAGCAGCATGCAGAGAAGATTCCAAGCGAGCTGTGCTCCAGCTAATCCTGCTAAAAGAGCAGTGAAGCCACAGCAGCTCAGACCTGCCTGCCTGCCTAAGTAAATACCTAGAATCCTGGAGGGGGAAGGGAGCTGTACATCCTGCCAAAGCCCCACATCACTGTGGCTTCTTTGTGAATGGTACCAAGGCTAGCACAAGTTTGTAATGTCTACACTCACTCCAAAAACATCCCTACAGCTGCAGAGCAGAACAGAGCTAAGGTAGTTTGCACCCTTGTGTTTCTATGCCAGGGAATGTGTGAGGCCATAGTTTGACAATGCATTGTCTTGGCAGCAATAGGGGTTTTAGGTTTCCCCCACCAAGCCATAAACCACTTCATGGCCCTTTCCCCTCTTATCCCCTTAGTTCTGCAATCCCACAGATGCCTGTGGTCCAGATAAAGAACTCAGCCAGCTCAAAGAAAAATATCTTTGACGCTTCCCTTCTAAGCTGGATCAGCTCTCTCATCTAGTTCATGGCTCAGAAATCCAAACTGGAACGATACACGCACAGTAGATCGGGGGTGGGTACACTTAAAAGCTTCTACTGCAACTGAAGAACGTATTAGCAAAGCACTGCTTCATTTTCCTTTAGGCTGAAGCTTAGTCAATTCCTGGGATTTAAACATGGCTGCTTTAGGGATAAGTTACCAGAATGCAATACTGCTTCTGCTTTTATTTTTTCTTTGTAACCTTTAGGTTACTAATGTGCCTTCCAACCTTAGCTCCAGCTTTTACATATCACTGCTTGCTTGGTGATAAACAGTACAGAAACATGGCATTTTTTTTCTTAGCGCTGGCCAGGCTACTTGGAGAAGGATCAGGGATTCAGTCCTAGTGCTGAGCACATGTAGAAGTACATCAGTGTGGATGGGCTGTGAATGCAGTTGCCTGGGGAATACAGCAGCATTCTTTAAAAGATATCACAGCTAAGCTATGGAAAGCAACACATCTTATTTCTTTGACATAGCCTGAATCATCATCTCCAAACCCAAGAAACAGTACACTCAATATGCACAATTTCACACAAAACTGAGATCCACAAATGATAATTATGGTGTTTACCTATACCAGGAGCCTGTTCCTCAGGCCACAAAGCTCAAATATGAAAAGAAAAAGAACAGACATATTTGCCATGTCAAATCCCTACAACTTTATTTTTCTCAGATGGATGAAGAAAAGGCTCCAATAGAATCCTAAACAGATCCAAACCAAACTATTCTCTTCATCCTTTCTATCTCTTCTCTATGTAAAGACAGCACACCTACATGTAAGGACGCTTAGTGAACCCTGAAGCCCCCACTCAAGTATAAAACCAATTCATCTGGCAACAAAAAAGTCTCATCAATTTGTAAACTCATTCTTCAGTATGAGACAAAAACAAACACAAAAAGCATCACAAGCCAGCTCCAAGCCTGCCTATGGCCTCAGATTGTATTCTTGCTTTAGGCACATGAAGTGAAGCCAACTGTCAGTGCTGACAGACTCCTACCAGGCACCCCATCATTTGCCATAGAAAATGTCCAGAGGATGATCCCTCACACTGCTGAACAAGCTGACTGGGAGCATGGGCTGCAGAAATAGAACTGCAGTGAAACAACACAGCTCACTCCTAGAAACACCCATCAGCTCAAACCCAGAGTTAAACAAGCAGTTTCAGTCAGCCTGCACTGTCCCTTCTGCAGGAGTCATGAAATCCTCTCCAGAGAATGAAACAGAAGGGAAACAGCACCCCAGCAAGGGAGGTTTCTAAATACATTGCTGGACACTAGAATGACAACTGCAGTTTATGCAGTATGCAAAAAAAGGAGTTGTGAATCCAAAATCTGTGAGCAGATTTTCCCACAATCACCAATATCCATTTCAGGTTTGCATCCTCTGCTCTCCCATTCCAGTAAGTGATCTCTCAGTCGTGTGGAGTGGCTGCAGAAAAAAAGACCCATCACACATAAACTTTACACAATGCTTCGATGTCTGCGGGAGGGTAAGGCCCTCACACATGAGTCAAGTGTACATGTGCATGTACAGACTGAGAGCTGCACTTTATTTTTGAGATGGAAGGAGGAGAAAGCAATGTACCTTGCATATGGAAGCAGCAAGACAGCTGGTGGTTCTCTCCACCCTCCCTTCCCCCTGGGGGATCCCAGGCCATGGATGTTAACCAGCCTCCAAGAAACTTCTGTCTCTACCACAGATGAGCTTTATCCCCATAGCAGACAGCGCCCTTAAGTCTTTAGGAGACGAATTAACTGCAGTCCACTTTTAATCTTTTAGGTGTGTCAAACCCAGATCATTAAACATCTAAAAAAGAAGATCAGAGTTCTTTAATCTGCCCATATATTCCATGAAGAGTTCATGCAGAGACTAGAGGACAGGTCTGATCTGTTTGTAGCAGTCTGTTACTGAGACACATTGCATTTGCTCTCATCGGCATATTTGTGGGGACACATTAAACATGCACACAGATCTAATGCCCATGCAGAAGAGGTTCCATGATACAGCCATAATGTGAAAGCTGGGACTGCTGAAGCCATTCTCCACCTCAGGGAAACCTAAGGCATCCTCCCACAGGACAGAAAGAGCTGCTCACCACAGCTACTGAGAGTCATTAGAAAAATTCAGGGAGCTAACCTGATTATCCAGCAGAGTCCAGACCAGACTGCCGTGTAGCATGCAAATTCCAAGGATCTCCCTTCTGCCAGCACAACTTCCCTGCTGCTCATCTTTACGCCCAACAACTGCAGTCAGCAGCCCCTGAGTGCTGCAGGCTGAGGAGTCACACACACCTCACGGCCTGCACACAGAGCATGGCACAGCAGTCAGCATGGCCAGAGCAGCAGAGGTGTAAACTCTCATCTCTCCAAGACTTCTGACACTTGGAGCTGTCTCAATCAAACTGAAATACTGGGAGGGAGCACAACCATTGCACACCACAAACCAGACAGGGGAGTCCAACCGATAACAACAGTCGTGATTAGCAGCAGAACAGGTTACACGTTCAGAAGATGTGGCCTTTCAAATATAGGGTGTCTCCATAGCCATTTGTAAATTTTAGGATATACCACAAGCAGTGGGGTGTGACTAACATTAGGAGACAAAGTTACACCCACTGTCACTACAGAAGGCAAGACTTTGTCTCTGTGACAACTGACAGTGCCTATGTCCCACTGGCTGCTGCACATCCTTCCAAGGTTACAAGGTTTAATTGCCCCCACGTAAAGCCCTAAACAGCAAACACACACATACATGAACGAGGGGTGTTTCTGGCATGACTGGCTGTAAATATCTTGCCAACAGGTTAAGACACAGAAATTTGGTCAAGCCTGAATTACACAGGTACATCCATTCAAGGAAGAGAGTGAGAATACTCACAGGGCAGGCCAGGGCCCAAAGCAGTGAAACTCCTGTTACCTTTCTTTTTTCACTGTTCCTCCTAACTGTTTACCACTGAGCGACAATGGCACAACATTACACCCTATAACATGGATGAATGCTGCAGATTCCTGCCTCAGAGAGAGCAGAAACTGAATCTCTTTCCTTTCAGGGTCTATGTCTTTAGATTTCTCTCCTGTTCTATGTTTTCTCAGGCAAGTTGGAAAGGTTTCCACGTTCAGTTCATGTTGGTGGTTGGATGTCCTTGGCAAAGGAAACACCAAAGCAACTGGAACACCTTTGCAGTTTTCTTTTCCACTCCTTAGTCAGGACTGTGCATCAAGTTTAGCTGTTCACATTTACTGCAAGTCTAACAGGCAAAAAGCAAATTTTAGGCCTGGTTGTTCACAGGTAAAGACTTTTCAGCATAAAGATACGTGGACAGGCAGGTACATTCAGAAGTACATGTGGCTTTGTGCCAAAGGCACCAGGAGCTTTAGCACTGACTAGATCAGAGGTGCAAACTGACTGAAAAAGAGAAAAAGTTTCCATGAAAAATAAGGTAATAAAATCAAGAGCAAAACCAAACAAGTGAACAACCATGAACCACACACAGCTGTAAGGAGAAGAACCTGGAAGCCAAGCTATTTCCCAACAAAAGCAGGGCCTGCATTATGAGGGCGAAAGTTTTAGGATTCAAGCAGTTTCCCCTCTGTTTGCAGGTTTCTGTCCATTTCCCCCTCCACTGTCCCCTAAATCACGTTTGCAGGGAGCATGGCAAACCACAGCAGGAGTTGGCTAACCTAAAAATAACTGGGAAGAGTGTTCTTTTATAACCTAGAGCAGTTTCTTTTCCATTTCACTGATCCTCTCCACACAATGCAGCAGCATAACAGCACAGAGGTGGGATGCAGCAAATGTGACTGTTCAGGTCAGCTCCACTGCTGTGCTCAAACTACAGCCTTCATTTCAGTTCTAAAAAAACCAACCTAGTAACAAAGCCCAAGAGGAAACTGCATGTACTGACTGCACTGGGAGGGCTGCTTCTCTCACACCCTGTGTGGCTGTCATCTGCCAGGTGAATGGAAAAAAATTCCAGCCATGATCAGCATACTATTTACTATTTTGTGCTTCACAGTTGTCTCAGGGTTTTGCAGTCACTTCAAACAACATTTGGCAACAGGAATCTCCAGAGAAGTACATTATAAAATTAATTGAAACAAAATGGAGCAATTGTCACCCTGTGACTTCTTAAAACCCCTCCCCATTTATATATACCTTTTCCTGTATATAACTAGAGCAGACCAACAGGCCTGGCATGTGGAAAGGAAAGAGCCTGTTCAAACAAGAGTTTAACTGAACTGACAGTTCTGTGAGAAGGGAAGGGAGGGTCAGCCCTAGGCAGTGGGGGGTATTAAAGTCTGTTTTAAAAAACATTAAAATGTCTGATAAGAATACTCTTCTGTTTCTAGATCTTCAGCCTCTTTCAGGATGAGTTGCTTTGGCTTTATTTTTTTGCAATATTGTTTTGTTTTCTCACCAGTGCAGCTGGGACACTAAGAAGCCAATAAAGGTAGCTGCCCTTTTCCTGTTTACACTGTAAATCTACCCATTGACATCTTACTTGTAACACTGTGAAAAATAAGCTATTGATTTACTACCTTGGCCTAGAAAAAGCAACCCAAGCTAAATGCCTTGCTAGGCAGATGGTTCTGCCTACACCACTGACAACCCCTTCTGAACACATATGCTGCCCAAGCTCAGTTTTCTTCCTGTCATCTGGCTGGAGAATAAAAAACACTTTTGTGTCATTCATAATCATGGCAAGGTAGTTACAGGAACTTTTTAAAATTAAAGATGCTGAAAGTAGAACACAGCTTCCTACCAGCATTAATAAACACCATCTACTCCCGCTCTCTTTCCCCTTGAAACTACTAGTTTTAGATGAAGGCATCACATGTCAGGGTGTGCTCTGTGCTAATAAATTCTGAGCTAACAAACCACACCATCTTTTTCACAAACTGTGTGCTTCTGTGCAGAACCTGCTTTTAGAAGTGGAAGTCCTCCTCTAATTATTATGAAAAATAAATTTAGAAAAACATGATTCAAGGACAAGCAGCACAGTGGTGCCAGAGTTCTCTTAGAAGCTGAAAAGCAGATGAGAGGAAAGACCTCTCAGTCTGAGCTCATGGTGTACTTCATCAGACATCAACAATGCTGGTTTACACTTCAGCATCATTGACTGATTCACTGCTGTTCAGATTTTATTAAAACATGGGATAAGAGGGAGCTTATTTTGGTAACACAGATGTGTTACACCACCACTTGGTTAAGCCCTGCCATCCCACAGCATGAATGAGCCAACAAGTGATTTTGAAGCCATGCCAAGGGGAAGCACTAAAATGCCAACGAATTTCAGCCAAAGGAAAACAGGACCACATCAGTCCCAACTAAGACAAAACAACCTGTGTAGATGATGGTGTCCCCCCAAGAGCTTTGTTCTGTACCCAGACTTGGACACACAAAGCAGAGCTCCTGCTCAGACAGCAGCTCCCAAAGCAGACTGTGAGTGTTCTCATGCCCAGCAAGTCAGAAAGCAGTTTCACTCAGTAACTCTGCACCCAGGCCAAGAACTGAGCTCTTGCAGCTTCCCAGTATTTCGAGGGGAGCTGTGGATATGCAGGGACACACAGAGCCAGGCAGGATCAGAGCCTTGGCTGCCTGCACGGACAGCTGTATGCTACACATACACACACACATTCTTCAAGGGCACCCAGAAGCTGCAGTTCAGCTCAGCTGGGGCAGGAGAGGGCAAAGCAGGAGAAGGACTTACCTGTGAACACAGCTCTGTCCGCTGCAGGCCCCAGAGCAGCCTCTGCACTATGGCTGTACTGCAGATGATGGAGCTAAGATTGCCCACAGTGAGGACTCAACCCCAGGCAAGTCACAAAATAAACAGAGTTTCAGGGGAGTGTGTCCCCCACACCCCACATCCCTGCATGAGACCTCTTTCCCTTGAGGTGAAAAAAGCTTGTTAAGGAAACACTCTGGACAAAGAGTTAAAAACCACAAAATATATACACCAAGTACCTGTACATAAACACACACACACATATATATACATATACCCCCCACAGTAGAAGACTGATCAGTTGTCCCAGCTATCTGGGAGCAGGATTTGGTCTGCCAAAACACAGGCTGAACCCAAGCAATCCACAGCAGACTCCTACTGAGCAGTCTGCACAGCAGGATAAGATTTTAAAAGATTAAGGAGTACGGCATGGACAGTCACATAACAGAGCAGACACAGCCAATGATGATGCTTGCTGCTGTTAACACTTTCATTTCCAAATTCCATTGCTTAATAAAAACAGGTGAAGAGTCTGAGCAGCTATTCCAGAGCACAAGAGAAGCCAGAAGCAGAGAATTCCCCCAGGAGCTAGTTTAAAGTAAGAAAACTTTAAAACAAATATAGCAGCAAAAGAAATGCTTTCTCCGTGTGGTTTTGGAATTACTTTCTCCTTTTATTTCCAGTGGCATGCCCCTCCCAAAAGAGCCAGACAACTATCCTTCAAACTGAAGCACTGAAATTACAGAAGGAGTGATAATCACAGTGGTCTGACACTGGCACTTATGGCCTGTTTCTGATTTCAAGCCTGAAAAAAAAAAAATCAATTATTTACCAGAATTACGACCTACTTAGCAGATAATAGCCTGGGATCTCCTCCCTCCCCCCTTTATAAGCAACATTTTGCTAGAGAACAAAGCATTAAAAAGGAAAGTACGTGGGAGTAGCAGGAACAGGGGCTGTTTTCAGGAGCTATCAAGCCTGAAAGCACCCACATCACTGCCCAGCAGCTCCCAGTAGGCAGATGGTGATGTGAACCAGCTCCCCTTGTGCCAGGGACCCCTGAGCCTCAGCCTTTGGCTTAATGCTGCACTGAGCAGTGAACTGGCCTGGCTGCCTGGCACTGGCACCGGACCAGTGGCTGTGGAAACCCTGGCTATGACGTGTTCTGCATGAACTGACACCGAAATCTGTATTTTGAGAGGAGAATGGTTCCACAAAACCAGACACACAGCGAAAAGCTCTAAGGAGGGCCACCTGTAACTATGAAGAGAAAAACTTCAAATATTTGAGACAAGATCCAAAACCTTCAAGACACTGAGCTTCCAAAAGCCCTTTATGTCAGGCAAGAGGTAACAGAACTTTGTGCCCAAATGCACTACAAGTACACATATGGTCTTGGCACCTTAACCAGATGCCTTAGAAAGAATACAGATCTAAATGATTATTTGGCCTCATTCAATTCAAGTTTACAGAGGTGGGGATATAGGAAGTCACAGTAATTTGTATTGCACTGGAAGCTACTTTAACCCCACCTACCCCCAAAGAACTGATTTAGAAATTATGTCAACCTAAACTCCTTACATAGTCCAGAGGCATGTCCGGAAGCAAACAAAAATCCTAGATGGGATAAACTGCTTAATGGGAAGGGGATCAATCACTTGTCAACAGAATAAATCCTCACAGTTATGCTCCCCCTGTCAGAGGGAGAGGATCCAGGCCATGGTTTCTGACTTGACTGGACCATTTTGAAAGGAAAAAAGATTAGCCAGGCCCAGATACTTGCTCTGAACTGAGTAAACTGTATGTACAGCTAATCTTTGTGCCAGTAAGGGAGCACACACCCAGAACGATGGCTGCACTCCTGCATGCAGCACAGCTGCTTCGTATCTTCATTCCTTTTATAGGAAATGTATTTATTTATTTTAATCTCTTGCCTTTCATATCGTGTTTGCAGACAGTCAAATATTTTGAGTGAAAACTTCAGAGAAAAACCTAACCATCCTTAAATGGAATACACATACAACCAGAAGCAAGTAAAACACAACAGGGGGAAAATAAAGAAACACTTGTACATCAGCACTATATTTAGATACTGCTTTACTGGGACTTTTACAGAAACTTGGAAGACGTGTTGTGTTGATGCTTGGTCCAGCCCTAAAAAGCTTCAAGCAATTTGCCACAGCCCTGAAATAGAAGTTGTGACGTTTCAGACTGCAAGCTGCACAGAGCAGATACTGTTCAACAGCACAGTAACTGTTTTCTACAAAACCTCTGCACGCTGCTACGTTTCCTGCATTAATGCTTCCTTTAATTTTCAGCAGCAATTTTAAACAACAACTACACTGTCTGACAGACTCACACACTTTGATAGGTTTGAAATACTGAAGAATTAATGGGATAAGACAAGGTTCCTGTCTCTATTACTATAGCAGAAAGACAGAAACACTACATCTAAGTTGCTATATGGGACTAGCCAGCCAATTATTTCAAGCACAGCATCCACTACATAAAGAGGAAATTTGATCCTGCCCCAAGAACAGGGTTTGACAGACAGTCCTCAAAAAAATAAACCTTAACCTGGGATTTGTTTTACTTCCTCGGAGAGGGGCTTGCCCCAGTCCAGATTTTATAGAGCTCATAAAATGCACCCACCCAGCACAGTGGGCACAGATTTTATTACAAAAACTGTATGTGGCAATGGAAACCCTGTTCAGGACATCACTACCACAAAACAACAATCGCCACCTTCAAGAAGCTCCTTTTCTGTGCCAAATATTAACTTCTCCTTCTAAAAACAAAAACATTAAAAATAAAAAAGAAGGATTCTGGGAAGGTAAGTTAAAATGGGCAATTTCTGGGACTACATTGGTACCACACAAGCCCAAGTAACTATGAAAGTAAGACTTAGACTTGAGCTATTTGAGCAAATTTTAGGCTAGATCCTTGGCCAAGAAGCTTTCAATCAAATAAGTGTAGACTATAAAAACAGCAGGTGTTAAAGATGCCACAGAGAATGACATCAAGTTGCAATGGAAGAAACACAGTTCACACAAAAGAGATGACAAATATCCTCAGGCACTTTCTTCCTGTTAATAATCACAACCGTTTAAGTTGTTAGTTTCACATCGGCAGCCCAGGGCTCCGGGACCACAAGTGGCTACACACGGCAGAAGCTGCAGGAAGTGAAAGAAGCCTCCACGTCTCTTCTATCCTAAAATAAAAATGAGCTGGACCTCAGTAGTTTATAGAGGGAAAGCTGTCTTCTAACAGCAGCCTGCTAGGGATGAAAGATGATGGAATAGCCTCATTTTTGTTTAAGGATTTGTTTTTAACAGATGGGAATGAGGAGAAGAGAAACAAAACAAGCGTAACTCACCTCATTTGCATATTACTCCTGAGTGTAACAGCCGAGAAAAAAAAATGTAAAGTTTCATAATCACCTGCACTGCTGCACCATGTGTATTAATTAATCTAAACACAAAGTTTTCATTAAGCTGAAGGCTGAACTCAGCAAGCAAGGTGAGGACTTCCCATGTAAAGCCAGTGTACCCTTGTGCCCACCAACTACATCTCAAAGGTTAAAGCACTCAATCCTCACTTGTATGTCAAGCAGATGGGGTCTCTTGCCTTTGTTTAGTATGTCCCTCTTCTGTGGGAGCACAAGGACCCACACTCTGTTCAACTCTATTACAAGACAGGTTTTCCAGCACCTATGATCAGCACCTGATGTTGACAAATGGGAGGGGAACAAGAGGAAAATCAAAAAGCACAGCTGATCCCTACCAAAGGGTGGCACTACAATGGCCTGGACATCATATAAACTGGATGTTAACCAAAGGACTTGGTTCGTTAGTCGCTATCCCTGTTCTCTACCACTCACTGCAGGACCTTCAGCTGCCAGATCCCTCTTCCCAAGACTGGAGATTTAGTCTTGGACTAAACCTGAAGTTACCCTGAAGTCATGCACCCATTGCTCTGCCTCAAAGAGGTACAAAGGGTCACAAGAGCAAAGGCGGTGAGAGTCTCAGGACCTGAAGTGCTCACACAGGGGACTATTTTAATTGGGTACCACAAAGTATCCCTGCTGCTGTTGTGTCTTGCTTCCAAGGATTTGAGCTTAACATGTGATCCCTCCTTCCACAGCTGCCTCCCTCTCCTCCCAGGGAAGGATGACCACTGCCTGATAGGTCCCTAGCAAAGAGCAGCCACTACTCCTTTTCTGTAACTGCTTCTTGAAAACCAAGGTCCCCATGGGACCTGGCAAAAAGCCAAGGGTGAAATGTAAAATTTAGCAACAGTGGGATCTGCAGCTCAACAGCCTCACAGCACACAGACTTTTTCTACAGGGATTACTTGCTATCAGCCACTCTCAGAGGGGGCTCTTTACATGAGGCTGTCCCTTGTCCTAGCAGAAGGGATGGCACAGACTCGAGGTAACACAGCCACAACAACCCAGCTCACTAGGGATGAACCCCTGCGATAATCAGGGCAATGCAGTTACTGTAGCAGGGAGCCTTGTGAAATGGCAGAATTAACTCTCCAGCTACCAACAGTGCATGTCATGGGGCTTAACCCCAGAGCAGTTCTTAAACACAGGAGCTTAGGCCTCACCCCATGCTCCAGGGCAGGCAAATGGCACAGCTGGAACCTGTGCTTACCACAGACCATCAGGACTTGGCATCCCAAGCAGTCTCACAAGGACATGAATGATCAATCCTATTCTTCCTGAGGTGTGGT
The DNA here is from genome assembly GCA_024500445.1 of Entomyzon cyanotis. Lineage (NCBI taxonomy): Eukaryota > Metazoa > Chordata > Aves > Passeriformes > Meliphagidae > Entomyzon > Entomyzon cyanotis. The sequence goes on from JAKEPQ010000852.1 coordinate 9,146,503, forward strand.
GAACAACCAGCAGATATCACTGAGAAATGGAAGCACAGGCAATTCCATCCTATAGCTGGGAAGGTGGAGAGATGGGCACTAGCTGGCATTAAGGAGGCTTGTGCCTTCAAAAGACAGCCTTTAAAACCCACTTCTCAGCTAAAATATGGAATGACCATACTGCAAAACGAGCTTCCCTCTGGATATACAACTTCTCATTCAAACTCAAATTCACCTTTCAGGCATATGTACAGTCCAGAATTAAAATGTTCCTCTCTCCTACTAACAGTATTTTCTCTCGAATCTGCCCTTTACAGAGGACAAGTTTGCCTCTTCTCATTACTTCTCTCTGAACAGACTGTAAAGCTTTTTCTTGCCTTCCAAGAAGCTGAGACTTCTCTTGCTTAGGTCTGCCAAAAATCAAGGCTGGAAAAGTTTTTGGATGTGAATATTCCTGTTGCACTATCTCTGTTTTACAAATATGCTGGGAAGAATGCCACACCCTATTGATGCACAGAGGCCAGGAAACCTGGCTTACAGCACAATAGGTTGCCCTATGCAGCTTGGTATGAAACTTGGAAGAGGACACTTTCAGTGAAGATCCCACCTCCTTCAAATTCTGTTAATAATCTGCTTTTCCTACTGAATGCTATCCTTACATTACAGAAATCCTAAGAATGCCAACGTGGGTCGTGCACACAGCCCTCCACATCTGTAGACCTGCAAGCAAAGGGAAGCCAAGGCCACAAAGCTTCAGGAAGCACTCAATGAGATCAGCCCTGTGGTTTAGTGCCCAGCCTCAAAACACCACATTCCCATTTTGAACCTACCAAAACCAGCTCAATTAATAGGCCCAAAAGCTGTGTATAAAATACATATTATTTAAGGGAAGCAAGGAGGAGGACAAGACATGAATAGAAGCTTTGATGTCAGGAGTTACTCCCTATCTATTTGTTGGGTATTTAAATCTCTCCCTCTCCACTGTCCATGGTTATTGAGTTTGATAAAAGGGAAGAAGGAAACCACCTTGGACAAGCCCCTTCTGCTTAGTTTCTTTAAATAGTAACAACAGGTCTAGTCAAACCTATTTCCCCTTTCTCAGTGCTAGCCTTCCCTCTGTTCTCATGCCAGACACCAGGAGTATTATACACAATGGCAACCAATGCCAAAACCTCTTCCATCCTCTAAACAGCAAAGGCTGTGAAAGTGGTCCTACACAGCAAGGCTCTCAATCAGTGATGAAAAGAGCCTGCACATGGAAAAAGAAGTGGCATTTCTGGGGATGCCATTCCTTGCAAGAAATGGAGCACAGACATCCTGCCGTACTGTCCAGAAGAAATGGAAGAAAAGACTGAAGAAAAAGCTTGAAATAGGAGTTCAAAAGCAGTTGCTTCAAACAGCAACACATCAAAAAACTTTTTGCTGCACAAGCAAACAAATCCCAATAATTTCTGAATATTCCCTCAGTATTCGATCCAAAGGGTCAGCAATTCCTGGCTACAGAGATTCTTACCCCATTAAAGGAATTGGAACCTTTTTCTCCCTTACATGGTGAACACATTTAATATTAGCTGTGTAATAGATGTGAGTTAATGCCTCTCCTGCCAGTGGTTAATAAATGATCCTGGTAAGATCAAAATTAGATCAAAATTCCACCACAAAGGATAAAACTAATTTACAGGGAAACAGCTTTGTGCTGAGCTAGAGCTCCAAAGCAGGACTAAAGCCTAATTTAGGTACACTTCTCTCTGCAAGGCTAGGAACAAAAATTTTAGCTGAGGAGACAGAGAAGACTAGAAGAGCTGGTGACAAACAGAAAATTCAATCCAAAGAGACCGGATGGCAAAGAGAAGGTGGATTCTCTTAGAATGACAGCTAGAGAAAAGAAGTCCTGGCATGCAGGAAATCCAAGACAGAAAGCCCTTTCCACGCCTCCAGGACTGCTGGAAATTAGGAGTATTCCAGTAACTTAATTTCAATTGCTTTCAACATTACAGCTCTCTGAGTGCAATCAGACTGCTCTGGAAACTGGCAAAAAATCTCCCTACTTCCAGTATCAGGTGGGCAGTTCATTATTCATGAGACTGGCACCATGAATTTGTACTTCCCTGGATCCTGCAGATGTACAAAGCCTGACAAAAAAAAAAAAAAAAAAAAAAAAAAGTCAGTGATTCACAGCAATCACTGGAAAAGTCTCTAGGAAACTCTTCTGTGAGGTTTGACAGCATGGCACCATGGTTACTAAGACAATACACAGCAGAAAATCCTGCTGTATCCAAATCCCTCTGTGTCTAACCACCTGGGACAGCAATTCCTTTCACGTAATAGAGAAAACCACAATGTTTTAGAACTGCGGCTGCTCATCCAACACCCCAAGTTTTTCCATTGTTTTTTAACTTTCTAAAATGCATAGATGTGCTAAATTTACTAATTTATTCATTACTATCAGGACACGTTACAGAAAGACAACAACTGAGATCAGGGTCTTTTGTTCTGCATGTCAACAGTTCAACTCTAGGAAGAGCCAAATTAGCATCCAGCGATGCCTTGACTTTCTCCATTTTTAAACTGAGATAATATCTATCTATACTCAGAATTGTAAAGTAAATGCTAGAGAAAAACGTATTTGCAGGTTTTCAGGCAAAAGCCACTTACTGCAGGCAACTAACTCTTCTTAGGCTACTCACTTGCACATTTCATAGCAGGGAGGGTTTGGTAAGTGAATTAGGATAATCTATACAATTAAGGTCTGAATTATTCAATTACAAAGAAAGGAAATTCCAAAGCATCACTCAGAAACAGCTTTTTGAGACAAGGAAAACTAGACAGCTTTAAGTTACTATAGAAACAAGCAACACACACTGCCAAATGCAACAAAAGAATCTCAGAATTACATAAATCCAAGATCCCCAAAATCTTCCGTATATACCCCTCACCACTAGGCCCTAAGGTACTATTTTGCAATCAAGCTCTTCTGGATGTTCTGCAGAGTTCTTTGCTCCTTTTTTACCCTTCTTACTACCAACCCTTTAGCCAAAGCTTCTGCAAGGGCATGGAGAAAAATCTGCCTCAGTCTCAAATTCATAATGTTTACAGTCTTTACCCCTCTGCACCCCTGGGGCTGTGACTTGATGGATGCCAGTCCCAGCAGCTGGTCTTCAGACAAGCTTACACCGTAATTGACTTGACATCTCCTTGAACACTTATGCATTATTATTCTGAGAGCTTACAGGTAGGAAGGTCATTGTATAAGGGCATCCCTCCCACACATCCTGCAGTTCTCCTGAAATCATGCCCTGAGATACAACATCACATCTGCTGTCACAGTATTGACACATAAGGAAGGTTAACAAAGACTGAGCCAGCTCCTGTACATATCCCACACCTTCCCTCTGCTCACACCTGGAGCCTCTGCTCTTCCTTGAGCTGGAACCTGCTATGAACCTGCTTCTCCAGAATGAAACTTCAAAAAACAAGTAACAGTAAATCTGTGGGATGCTGCTCTGACCTCCAGCACGCGTAGCCCAAGCAGCACTACTCTGGGAGCTCTGTATTTGCAGTAGGAAGGCAGCTGGGCATTGCCACACCTCAGCAAACCACAAATAGAGCTCCAGCCACTTGACACCAATCTCAATTACTTGGTGTCTTTTTTGTTTGTTTGTTTGTTTGTTTTCTCCAATCAATCATCCTCTTTAAGTCAAATTCTGGGTTTTCCTGTTGTTAGGAACGGGGATTCATTGCTTCAGCCTGGCTTCCTCTAGGACACATGGGGAGGAGAGATAAGCTCTCCCTTTCAGTCAGTGCTGACCACAGATAAGCAGAGGGGCTTTATTATTTTCCACCTGGCTCTACTAGCAGAACACAAGCAAGGATAATCTAAAAACCTGACAGATTGAGGAGTAGAAGCAGAAAATGCTTCTTCAGCAAGTCAAAGCTTGCTAAGAAGGTTTAAGCAACAGGGCACATTATTTTAGGCTCAGGAAGTAACCAAATCGTGTAATTCCGCAGGAAAGAAAACTAGTTCTCCTTCCTAGGAAAACTGAGGGCAAATAGCTGATGTGTATAACCATTCTTTGGAGAACAACACGCACTGGCAAAGCTTTTCAAGCCAGCCTTTAGCCACATGAATTTCCTTTAACAGAAAGGAATTTGAAGACCACAGTCTAACAGATGAGGAAGATTTGCCATCTCATCTTTTGCAAGGAGGCACAGGTAGCATCACTTAAAGAGTATCAAAGAGATGACTGAGCAAAAAAGAAGAGGTGGGGGGCATTTAAAAACATATTTTAATTCCAGTACTTCAACAAACGCCAGGAAATTCTGAAGTCCTGCCTTTTATTTTGTCCCAAAATACAATGGTATGATTTAAGAAGGGTGTGTGAAAACTTACTTGGTGAACCTTAATCGCGCATGCTGCTGCCCAGGGGCAAAGAAAGAAAGTGTACTCCAAACAACACAGCACTGTAAAGCCTGGACTTCTTACCACCTTAAGCTACAATGGAACAGATGCACTTTTAATACCCATCTTAATAGATAAAGTTTGTCCCCTGGAATAAAAGAAGAGACAGCATTTGGAGAAATACAGAAGCAGATTAAGTGAATTGCTAAACCCATTTCAACAACTGTGCTTCTCATTTATGCTCATGTGTTGCATTCTCCAATGTTTTCTAGTTGTTGTCACATTCCTGAAGACAGCTATCAGCATGGCAATTGCCATTACAAATCTGGAGTTCCATCTTTAGACTTAACATGAAATAATGTCTCAGAAATGAGATGCAAGAAAACAAGTCTGTACTATCAAACATTTGGAAACTCTTAGTCAAACAGCTGAGACAATGTTTCTGCACTCGAATAATATGCTCTGTTCATCAAAATGCTGCCGAGTACTTTAAGCAGATTTACTCCATGCTTCTACTTCCAAGCTGGTTTCTTCTGTTAACTCAAATCCTATGTGGATGCTTGTCAGCCCTGATCTTCAGCAGATAGTCTACATTTCAGAAACATTTCTAAACTGAACTCCCAGGGTGATCCCTACACATAATGCACTGAAATATTTACTACTCTGGGCTTAAATATTTACAGGTCTGGTCTCTCCCTCGGAGACCATTTTTTTCTCCCCAGTGAAAAGTCTCAGATACCTGTGGGCAAGGACCAAGAAATATGAAAGAAATTGTTACCAGAAAAAAATCTTATAATTCATTTGAGAAAGTTTTTTTTATTGAAGCTAGTGGGACTATATCTCGTAACACTTTGTCAGAAGAAACACTGAAAAGTCAAATATTCCAGTGCTTTGAAGCATGTGCTACTTAAAACAAAAAGTAATTTGCAAAATAATCCAAATTTTAACATCAAACAAAACACACAAAGCAAGATGCTCTCAGTATGTACACGCAGGCACAGCTATGATTTGGCAATCATTTGACCTATTGCAATTCTTTAAAATGTTTCTGTAAAAAAAAAAAAAAAGCACTTAGATAAGCAAATCCAAATATTTTGTTTAATCAGTGGTCCCTAACAGTGTGCTACAAGACTGCCTGTCAATTTAGAAAAAAAAAAGATACAGCATTTTATCTAAAATAGAAAGAAGAAACATTCATAATTAAAACAAGCAGGAAAGTACCCTCCAGTGAGGAAAAGGAGTAACCCTGGGGCAATGACTGGGGGAAGTCACTGAAAAGGGGCTTAGACCTGACAAGTCCCACAGTGTGCTCAGGGGCTGTACATGCAGCACACTGTGCAGCACACACAGATAACAGAGACCATGCTACACACACATCAATGGGCAACCTACACCATGCAATTAAATATTTAGGGAAATTAGGGCCTGCACAGAGCTCTGCAGCAGCATTGCCTCCTCGCACTGACTCTGGAAGAGAAGCTCTGCATCAGCCTCTGCCCTGAGAAAGGGTAACTTTCACCTCTCATGGATAATTGTGGCAGAGCTGTGTTGCTCCAGGTGACCAAACTCCACTCAACACTTGCACACTTAGCAAGCAGGAAAAAGTTACGCAGTGCCAAAGACTTCCAGGGTCAGAACTCTTATGCTGACTAAACAAACAATTTTACATTATATGCATACAGACAATACTGGATGTCAAAATCTAGCATGTCAATGAATGAGGTTGTGCATTTTCTGACACAAGAGTTTCAGTTTATCAAATGAACTCACACTTTATGCACCACACAAATGTGAGGAGAAAAGGCCTTACTGCTGAACCATAAAATATTCTGCACATTGCAATAGCAAAAAAACCCACAAAAACCATTAACACACTCCACAGGACTTTTAAAGCATTTGATAATGCATGCACAGCAAACATCAGAACCACATCTTTTATAGTGCACGTGAAGGAGTGAATCTGTCTTGCTGTCAGAACATTAGAAAACCAGATTTCCTACAGAAGAAGCCTCTAAACATTGCCACAGTAGAGCAAGTGAGACCAGACTGCAACAGCTATCCCAAAGAACTCAGATAAGGACATTATGCATGCACAAAAATGGTGTCAGCCACCAACTTGTACATGCATTTATCTGCAATTATAGCTTATTACGGCTGCAGTCATAACACAGTTATTCAACAAATTCTGAAGACATTAGCCTCCTGGAGAGTATGAAGTCTTTTTTCACCACCAGCAGAACCAGCTGTCTGAGGATTACTGCAGTGATAAAAACCTCTTTCCCTCTGTATCACCTTACAGTGACAGCAAGGACATCAAAGGAAGGGACAATGAACAAGCCATGAGTCTGGTTAAGCAGACACCGACAGAGCAGGAATGCAGCAAAGAGATGGTTCTGAAAACAGTTACCCCAGAGGCAACACAAAAAGAATGGATGCCAGTTCCAAGGAAGAACCTGCATGATGCAAGGCCCACGCATAGTCACAAATGACACATCACTACAGGAAAAAAAGTGGCAACATTACATGCTTTATATGCTGCTTCTCTGACATGTGGAATTAAGAAATTATGTAGGTATTTCTGCAGCCTCAGTTCTAATCACAGCAAAACTGCATCCCCAGAGAGGGGAGAGACCAAAAGGCAGGAAGGAGCATCTCCTGGCAGAAGAGGACACAGCTTGCCAGTCCAGTTGGATAGCACAGTGGGAACATCACTCTGCTGTACCAGCACAAGGAGTCTGGTCTCCTGCTCAGAGATAAATCATGACTTTGAAAGCCTCAGTAACAATACATTTAATAAATTACCCCTGTCTCATACCAGTTTTCAGCTTCAGTATAAAATCTGACCTTGATTATGAGAGACTGGCAAAGAAATTATACAAAAAAGTAATCCAAGAGATACAGATTTGCCATGAAGCTGTTCCATTAATTTTCATTCTTATGTCCAGCTTTGCAGCTAAAAGAAGACACAGACTCCCAAGAACAGCATATCTCTAATTAAACATCATCCATAGGGAACATACTGATTCAGTTGTAACAATTTAGCATTAAGACATTCTGGAATCAGACATCAATATATGAAGTCATATTTGGTAGAGCAATTTCTTTTGAACAAGAAGGATTTCTGTTATGTTCACATGGACAAATCAACATGAGACATTGAACAGGATTTCAGAGCTGGTACTACAAGGCTTTTCTAAATCACAGAGTTTCACCCAGACAATGCTTCAAATGTGCCAGGCAGAGCTTTGAAGAATCTTCATCAGGATTTCATAGGTATACGTGACACATTTAGATTTTTAAGGTTACAGTACATTCCCCGATACTCCAAACTCATTCAGAAAAAACACACACTCCCAAACAAATTTACTGGCACTTTCTGACCAGTATTTCAGCAGTTAAAGAATTAGGAATGTAAAGTGTGCTGGGACTTGAACTCTGGGTGTGGTTACCACTAAGCTGAAAGAAAGAAACAAGCCAATGCAAGAACCAGCTCATGTTTTGCCAGGGAGAGAGAAACAAGACTAAATTAAACGGAGAAACTGTGGTAACAGATACTAAGTGTCATAGTGAGTGTCATTGGCTTCAGGAGTGCAAAAGTTACAGAATTGACTGCACCTCGGGAGAGCCAGACATGCCGTTCCGGTTGAGCATTAATTTCTTGCCAGAAGATGCATGAAGTTTATCAGTGAAAACATACACAAGAAAAGACAATTTCAGTTTTGTTTCATCTTCGGAGCTTTCAATGACTGTCTATCTAAGCAATAATTTTCTCAAGCTTTTAAAATCCAACTATATTCATGTAATAAGGTGACAGTTTTCTATTTAAAACACAAGCAGAAAATTCTCTGTCACACATTACACTGTCCTTAAGTCACTTCTTTGTACCTGGAGATGGCACATTCTCAACAGTACCTAAACACAACGACTACAGAGAAAAAGGCTGTTATCAAAGATGAATACTCCTTCGCCCCAGCCTTTACACAAAGGACTTCTTTGTATCCCTATCACAATCAAAAATAGTATTGGCTTCCATACTCCTCTCTACTTCTCACCATCCTCCACCTTCCCTATATAAACAAAGTCTGCCTGTACACTTTAATTTCCAAGAGATTCCAAACTGATCCAAATGGCTGTTAATCAGAGCTGAACAAATACATGGATTTCTAGGGTAGGTTTCTTATGAACGGCTTAGAACTACCCTCACTAATCTCTTTGAAGGTGATGAATATTTACAAGTGACATGGTACCACTGACACAATGCACAGAACTTTCAAAATGCAAACCCGACTCCAAATTCCCACCCTTAAGAGAGAAATAACCCTTGTGTTCCAGACGTGCACAGCAACCTTGACAAATGCACTTGTGCTCCAAAATCAATCCACAGTTCTTTAACAAACTGATCTGTGTAGCTGGCAGAGGAAATCCCATCTTGCTACATTGGGCGGGAAAGGGCTGAAGATCCTTCAGAGCGTGTTTGTGGAGGATCCCTTTCTGTCACTCCCCACTGCAGCAGATAAAAATTCAGAAATTCCCACCAGTCCCCAAGGAAACAGCAGCAGAGTGTTCATCCCCCGCCCAGCACCTGTAGCAGAGCACAAGTTTCTAAAGCACTGCTGAGCCTCAGCTGTCCCCCGAATCCAGCAGACAGACAGCTTTTGTGCCTCCCTCCCCTGGCAGCTGCAGGGAGAGCTGTGGGGGCTGGGAGCAGGGTGTTCTCCCCATCACACCCACGGGAGAGCATCAGCAAGCAGGGCAAAAAGAGACTCAGGAAAACAGGGGGCAACGGAGCAAGTACACAGATGCCATGTATTGACCATCCTCTCCTTCCTTTCAGCTTGCAGTTATTTATTCTGAGGGCTAATGGCTAATGCTGGGGAAATTCTAAGTCCACCTACAGCTAAAGAATTTAAAAAAGAAAATGTGAAGCACAGTACAACCTTACCTGCCTGCAGCCTTTCTGGAAAAAGGAAAGAAGCTTGTCTGACAATGCATCTTAGTCACCCAGAATTTCCATCAGGCAGGCTTCAGGAAGACCCAGGTGACAGAGGACTAGAACAAACCCCACGAGGCCCTGAGCACTGGCATGCAGCTGGAGGGCCTCAGTCCTGCCCCAGAGCCAGCACCAGATGCCACCCCAGGGTGTATGACAGCTCCCATACCACAGGCAACAGCTGGGTCACAACAAGTGGCCACTGAGAAAGCCACAGAAGGGGAGCAGCAGCTGAACAGGTGACAGCTCTCAGCAGAACCCTGCTGGAACCCAGTGCATCAAGTTCAGAGGGTGGTGGCCACAGCAAGGGAATCTAAGCAGCAGCAAAAACTACACCTTTCCCTGGAGCCAAGTCCTACAACTTCAGACCATAAAACATATCACCAGATAAAAAGCAAAACTGGGAGAGTAACCATAGGAGGGACAATGGGAGAATCAATGAAACATGCCCAGATAACATTTCCCACAGTCAGTGTTAACACAGGAAATACTTGTTCCCTTTTAAAAATTCTTCTCTGCCTTCCTCTGGTCCTCAGTGTTCCTCCAGCTATTCCTCTAAACTCAGGTAAGCAGTGATACTCAAATGTAGATACCTATCACATTCCTCTCAGGCCCATCCTGCAATTTTCAAGCTAAGTAGGGAGTTTCACTCTACAGCTCAGGTAATGAACATCAGCTCAGCTTTGACAGAACCTTCTGGTTTTTAATGCTGTTACAGCTGGTCCACCAGCTGTTTTCTGCATGTACTCTTGCAAACTTAAGGGGCAGGCCAGGCAGCAGAAGTTTGAGCACTAAATTCTTGGATTAACAGAGGTTAGATGAGGCAAATGCATAAGCAGCAGCATTCAGAAGAAGTCAAGAATGGCAGCAGAGCTGCATAGAGGCTGGAGTGCAAGAGCCACACAAACAGTATTTCTCAGACTCCTTAAACATATACAAACACACAAGTAGTGGGTGAAACTACCTAAAAATATGCACAGGCAAATTTCTCTAACACTGACTTTATTACAGTTAAATTCACACTACTATAGATCCACACCCCACTAACAGAAGTCCTAAGAAAACAAGAAATAAACAGGTGAGTCATACGACTTTTTACATACCTTGCTTGTATCCTACCTTGCTTTACTGAGCCCAGACTCTGCAGCATCCAAGTTGCTGCCACATTCCATGCAGCTATGGCCACCAGCCTTCACCCAGCAGTCCCTGGGTGAAGGCTGGTTCTTTTTCCATTAACGTGGGCTTCACTTGGAAACAAAAGGCTTAAAGTACTGATCCACGTAACTTATTTTCTCCCTCTAGCTATTACAGATGAGATATTACAGAGCTGCTGGAGCTCCCTCATCCTTACAGATCTAGGAAAAAGAAATGAAAGCTGTGCCCAGCTTGCTTCAGGAATGGCATCCAACCCAAAGTTAACTAGAACACAGCCAGACTTCGCAGTGCCATTGGCTGTTCCTAATGAAATGAGTTGCCATAGGGTGCATTTCATACACATCCACAGGCAGTTCTGGAATGGATTTGGTCTCCCTTTGCAGTGACATTCGAAACAATTTACAAAGAAAATCATCATCTTCATCTTCCACAAAAAGATGATAGAGCTGCAAAGTAAAGCACATTTCCCCTCAACAGCCTCACTTTCTTCCACTGTCCTATGACGTATCAAAGGGATCCTACTCCCTTCAGGCTTTCTTGTACCACAGGAATCAGCACAGTCAGAAGGCAAATTGCCTTTTACCATCCGCAGTAAGATGATCAGGAGACAGGGGCTGGGAAGGCTGGGCTGGGCTCTAGGAGAACCTTGTTTACCAGTTTAGGTTAAGTAGCTTTTTACGAGCTACACAGCACCTGCTATTTACAAAGGGAGTATGAGCAGTCTAGAGATTCTCCTTTCTGCTTTCTTCACTTTCAATCAACCTCAAGAATTTTCCACTGAAGGCACTCCATCCAACACCCACCCAAAGCTATGGCATGAAAAGAATTATAAGATAAATCACCTGAATTGGTAGGATGTCTCTATCTGGCATCTTTAATCATGTATAGTGAAAATCTTGAGCCTTCAACCTTGCCAACCAGCAATGTGATGCCTCCTAAAATGCTCCACAGACAGAGAGGTTTCTATTGTGCCCACCATAACTTTCTGTCCAGCCCCCAGACAGTAACTCTGCTGGTGTGCAATAAAACTGTGATTCTCCCACCCCCTTTTATGTAGTAGAAACAAGAAGCAGGGTCCAGAGGCAGCAAAGTGAGAAAACCAGTCTGAGGTAAAACCGGTCCTGCTGAGCAGCCCCTCAGTGCTCTAAATGGCTCCCTCCCTATGCAGATACAACCGCTGCAGTCTGCTCTCCTCCACCCCTCCTGCTCTCAGTGACTAAATGACAACTTGCCTCTCACAGCCAGAGAAAACTGAGGGCCTCTGCAGCCTGCAACAATGTGTGAATATAAATCGCATCCCATCCAAACCTCAGATGTAGGGAAGACAAGTGGTTCTACACTTTCTTTTAAAAAAGAAACAAAACCAAAGCAAACAACACAAACAATACAGGGCAGACCACAGCTCCAGTACTTTTAGGTCTCCCTCACCCTTCCAGGAGTTCAAAAAGAGTCTCTGGTGACCTCAGAGAATATCAGCTCCTTCTTGTTGACAAGCCACTTAGCTGCTCTGTGGAGCTGCCCCATGAAAGCAGGGGTTCCTTTATTTACAGTTTCTTTCCTCCTTTCCCACCAGTTATTTTTAAGGGATTATGTTTCCTGTTTTCACTGCTTTGCCTCCATTTGTCATTCAACACAGCCATTAAAGTAGGAGGGAAGTGCAGAGGAGCAGGCCAACACAAAGCAAACCTTCAGGGCTCAGCAAGCAAGGGATTAAATGTCACCTCTTCCCCCCTCAGCCTCACCTCTCTCTGGCACACCCTCCAAGACGTTACGTAAATATGGTTTATCCTCCAGCATATACCCTGCTTCTGATAGCTTTGACATATTAGACATTTCAGCAGGGATCAGATAAGCACCCTATTCATCCTGGTTTGTGGTAGCTATGTACCCTCCCTCCGGCTGGTCCATTTTGGAACACAAACAACTTGTTCTGGAAAACCCCTGCCTGTATCTTGGAGCTAGAAATGGTGCCACAGCAATTTTTAGAGACAAAAGCAAAGCAATAGAATTCAGAAACTCTTTCTTGTTATGCTGTTGATTTGCAAATATTGTCTCCCTACCACCTCAGTACTGGAGGTGCAATTTTCAGGTAAATGTAGTCAGAGAAAAAACAAAACAAAACAAAACAAACAAAGGGTCTGGTAACAATTTAGAAGGATGCAATCCACAGAACTACTGCCCTTTCCTTAAGCCTTCGCTTACAAATGTCCTGACAGCAGTCTCACAAACCTTGCTGACGGTGCTAAGGAATCCAGATGCATTATAGTTCTTACAACTGTACTGCTCCTCAGCACAGCTCTTCTGCAACTTGGAGAAAAAGTATGGTGACCCCTGAGGACAATAAATACAAAGCTATCAAAGGTTAACAATAACAGAACAACTGGCTTTGAGTAGATACAGGGCAGTTTTACTGTTTTAACACCTTTTCAGATATCTCAAAGCCCTTTGCTCTCCATTCATACATTCTTTACTATAGCCTAACTCCCATCCATCACCTGATACTCAAACACACGTGCTCTCTATGAAGGATAAAGAATAACTGTTTTAGCAGAAGCATCTCTGCAAAGTCCATTAGCCCCCTCCAAGAGTTCACATGCTCCTATTCATATGATTCCATGGTTCCCCAAGGCTGCTGCTGGAATTGCAACCTTCCCACCCTCCTCCCTCCCAGTCACACCGCGGGGCTGCCCCAAAGGTGACAGTGTATTGCACTAGAAGCAGATGATGGCCGAGGGATGGAGGGAAAGGAAAGATAAAAAGCAAAGTGTTGAGGCAGGAACACAGACTCTGAAATAAAATTTGCTTTTAAGCCAGCTCAGGGTAGGGTTAAGCTAGTCTAATGAGGGAGTGCAGGTCTGGCAACAGCAAATCATACACAGAAAGAATTCACAGGTTTTAGAGAGCAATTAAGGTTTAATTAGGCTCAGGATAGACAAATCAACACCAAAGAGGAAACTAATTACATATGAAACTGAATCATGCATGGCGCATACAGACCAGGGAAACTAGAATGGTAAAGGGCACTGAGATGGGAGAAAAACACCGCCAACAAAAACCATCAAGGAGAGAAATCAGCATCTGAGATGGCCACAGCCATTTCTGGAGAACATACATTTCTGCTCCCAGGTAGAAGTAATCTTCACTTCATGGGACTGCAAAAATAAACATATTTCAGCAGTGAAGAAAAAAGCAACTAAAATCATAGCAAAGCATCAGGAGTTCCTAAGCCCAGTATCTGACAGTTCAGACTGCATAGCTGGGCAGAAGGGACAGTAACACTGAAGATAAATGCAATTTCCCAATGCATAAAGCAAGTTGTCCCTTTCATTGCTTTAGGAAAGACAGATATCCTACCAACACCACCTAAAAAAGGGTGTAGTCCTCTCTAGCAAAGTGTGCCACTGTGGAAGTGCATCCCAGTGATGCCTGTGCATCAGACTGCACTTTGCTGATAAAAGGCCATGATGGGTAGCACATGGTGCACATGCAGGATGTTTAGCCCAGCAGGGCTGTTCACAAGAGAGCTGTGTAGGGACTGCTCCTCTCAAACCACACATTCCCTGAGGGCTGGCTAGTTCTTTTTCCTTTCAACAGTGCCACCTTATTTCTTGATACTACTGTAAACAGACTCACCACAGGAACTGGTTTAGTGAGCTACTGATTCAGATCATCAGCAACTTCAGATTTTAAAGTTCTCCTTATGAGGTAGAAGAAGCAGAGCGCACTATAGAGGAATTTCGGAAAAAAATAATAGGTACAAAGGGTATGAATAGGCAATCACACAGTGAAAACCTGGGCAGAACTGCTGCAAGGAAGATACTGCAAGTTTCTAGGCTTGGTAATATACCAGAGATCACAAGACAGTTGCATTCTTGGCTGAGTACGCCAGCTTCTCTCACTGATCTTGCAAGAGAATGTTAACGAGACCTACCTGGAAGGCCTTAAAATTTAGGGGAATACTGTTCTGGCAGGAACTTACTGGTTAGTAAGTCAATCTGAAACACAATTGCCTTTACTGTAAATGCACCTTTCTAAGCAGTTAAAGCACAAACAACGAAAAACTAAAAAAAAAAACCAACCAACCAAACAAAAAATCCAAAAATCCAAATCAAACAAACAAAACTCCCAAACCAAACATCAACTCAAAAAAACCCCAGCATGCAGATCTGCCTCTGGAGAAGGGCAAATAAGAAAAGCCGGTTAGTCTAGCAGTCAATCCTGTAGCACAGGAAAAATGGAATTTTTTCAATTCCTGTCTCCTTTATCGTTGCCAGCTAAAGGCTTGGTTGATTTCTTAAGCAAACTCAGCGGAAGAATAGACTGGACTTCCCTGAAATATTCTCCTGCCGCAAAAATCTCTGTATTGCAAAATATCATTCAATTAACAACAGTTATTGTCAAAATAAGTATTTCTTGCACTGTACTAAGGGAACAGAACTCAGACCCCTGGATTAAAGGTGCCAAGATCCATAGAAATGCTGGGAGAGAAAAATAAAGACAGAAGAGTTTCCCAGGAAGGAGTCTGGTAATGAGACACAAACTTACTGCATAGCTTTAGTTCATTTACATGCATTAGTAATTAAAACAATAGCTGTTTGGTTGGTTACATACAAGAAGATGTTGGTCACCAGTATGGTTCTTTATCCTCCAAATACTGCAGCAGAAGCCAACTAAAAGGCAGTAGATTTAACTAACTTTTCCCTTTAGGCCCCCTCCACTGCAGGGCTCTACCAGAAACAGTAAAAAGAAATGTTAAACCAAACTTATCTAACCATCACAGGCAGAGATGAGCAAGGATAAAGCTTATTTAGCATCCATGTTACCACCTCAGTTCATGGATGAGATGTATGTACTAAGTTCTAGAACTAAAAACTAAAGTTCAGGGTCAAGATCCCAGACCTATCATCTGCAGTTGATCTTGGACAAAAAAAATCCTCAGTTTCCCTGGAAGGACAGGGAATGCACTCACAGTTCTGAAACACCTGCAGATCCCATGAGCAAATAAGCCCATATCATTACCAAAGTGTAAGAGAATATATGGAAAGAAAAATCCAGTTTTAACAGTGTGTATCCTTCCTCTTTTGTGCAGAAAATCTTAGATTGAGTTTTCTCCTCCCCATTCCCTCGTAAGACATAGGATCCTTATGTGCATTTTTAAGCCAACCTCCAATACAGCACATTGCAACATAAAACGGCAAGTTATCCTTTAAAAAGTAAGTAACTGACCCTACTCACAAGTTTCACACAGACTTTCACATTATTGAAACTGTATTTCAATATACCTCAAACAAAACCCAGGACTTTCTAAGCACAGGACTCCCAACATCCTTAACACTATTCCTTTCTCCGGGCCTGCTTCTCTGAAAAACATTCACCCACCCAATTTTTGCCTTATCAGGAACCTGCTACATTCCAAAGGGCTGTGCTCAAGGTTGCAATGTTCTTTTCCAGGCATTTTGCTGACTATTTCACTGCCAAATACGGCCCTTTGCAGGATGCACTTGTTTGCAAGAACTCAAAACTTGAGACATTACAACAGGGCTGCACAGCATTGCTGAAAGTAGACTGCTGTTTACTTCAATCAAAGAGAGAAAGTGTGTCACTTTGTGTATTTTTAAAGCTGAGAATTAATAATTGATATTTGCCTTCACACAGTCCTTTGATCCCAAAGCAAATCAAGCTGAAGGGATATACACAGTAGTACAGCTGCCCCTGGGGTGAGCCACTGGACACCTGCAGGCCGTGCAAGGTGGAGAAGAGGAGAAAAAAGAACACGAGTTTGCCCTTGTAACAGGGTGCTGAGTCCTGGCAGAGCAACAAGACTCTCCCAGCACTATCTGAGAGACTGAGTTGTAGACAGCACAGTGTTAAACAGTAGAAGTGGTTTGCTACTCCTGGTTTTCCCCTTCACATAGCAATCCCTCCCCACTGCCTAGGGCACTGGCTGACATCTCCCAGGCACACTCGGTATGCACACAGAGATAGGACACACTCTGACAGGTTTCATTTGGAGCCATCTTCAAGGACATATTAAACGATGCAGTCAAATCCACTTAAATACCCAACAGAGTATCAGAATAAACCTGTTAAAAGGATTATTCTACATACTAGTTGATTTCTACAACAGTTGCATTTGTCGCAAAAGCCCTTTAAACAAATACAGGCTAAGGAAATCACCTTGGGGCTGAGGCAGAGCACATAGCCCACAACAAGAAACCAGCTATTTTAAAAGGTTCCACAGAAGAGAACCAGACCCAGCTCTGCTGAGTTGCTCAAACTGCCTCAGATAGTAATCCTATTTCAGGAATATAGGGAGTGCTCTGGGCTCAATGAGTCAGCAGGGTGGGGCAATTTTTTTTCCATGTTTGTGGACTGATCAGGAACAGAACAAGCAAAAGAAGCTGGAAGCCAGAAATGCAGCACCTGGCTGCTGCAAAGGCAGGAATTCAGCAGAGTTAAGTCAGAAGAGTTCATAGATCTCTGCAGAGCCAGGTAAAAATAGAAGTCTTATCTGGGAGTCACGTAAGCATTCAAAATAAAACTGAACAGAGAAACTGTAAAGACGTTTCAATGCTGTACAGCTACGTGTATTTTCTCCTGATGACTCTTACCCTCTCCTTGTTCAAGACTGAGCTTTTTAAGCAAATCACACTGTCTGGCAGAAATCTTAGTTGCACTATTAGGCCAGGACATGACATTTTATATTTCAAAGCAAACAAGTGTAAAAGGCCTAGGAATAACCTCTAAAACTCTTCTTTCCCAAAAACACTCATCAAGGGAAAATATTCACATAGTTATAAGATGCAATTCTACAGATGTCTCATTACAGTAATTACATCATAAAAAATGGCATGAAGTCTTAGTCCATGAAAACTCACATATACACTCGGAGAAGGGAAACACAAGTTACTGAAGGAGGTCCACTCACCTCTAAAAGCTGTGCTGACCTGGCATCCATCCTGTCTTCCTTCCAGATGATTTATGACCTAAACAACCTTTTGGAAGAAGCTGTACACCTTTTCAAGTCTTAGTAAGAATGAATAATTGTATCTTCTTTTTCCATTTTTCTCCTGGTCATAAGCAGTCAATGTATTTGCTGATGTAATAATTAAAACCACAAAATACTGACATAGGCAACTGGAAGAGGAGTCAGTCATAGAGACCAGGATGTCATCTGGTCTGTCCTGAAAATACAGACTGTAAATACACCTTTCCCCATTCCCAGTCCTAGCGTTCCACTTAGTTTTATTCTACAAAATAATTTCAAATATCTGCAGGCCCTTAGGCAGCTTTTACTCATTCATGCTCCCCCAGCAGCAAAAACAAAGCATCTGCCTGGGGAAGAGGTACTTTGCACAAAGGACACCCCAAACCTCTTGGTGAAACCCCAAAGCAGCTGTATAATCATAAGTGAAATTGCTGAAGTTAAACAAGACTTCTCAGCATTAATGTTCCATTGTTATTTGAATTAAGAGTCCCAGGGGATTGGGGCTTTAACTGTATATTGTCTTTCATGGCATTATACTCTCTCCCCCAACACTACCCAATCAGTTACTGCTCCACCAGCAACATTTGTGGGAGGAGGGAGAGCATCCGTGGTTAGAGGGGTTTTGTGCTTTGGCTGGGAGAGCTCTGTGATTTTTGTTTGACTGATTTTGGCTCAGAAAAAACCAAACAAAACTCCCCAAAATGCCACAGATAAATTCCCTGATCCAGTTCTCAGTATGAACCTAGAAATGAGCAGTTGCTGGCACGACTGACAGGGCAGCAGGTCACAGCATGAGGCTTTAGCACCAGAGACAATTTAAATCAAGACTTAGCCTCAAGGGGCATAATATGAAAATACTGGAAGACATACACAGATACATGTTGTAAGACAAGGCAGCCCTTGCTTCAAATTTTAAGCAAATAAACCAAAAAAGGGAAGAAGTAGAAAGCCCAGAAATTAACAAATAAGCAGCAACCACAGCCACAGGCAAACAACCCAGATTCTGGATTTAATTACTTAGAGGGGAAACTGAATGAGTCAATATGAACACAAAATTAGGGAGAAAAAAGAAATAGTGGAAGCAAACATATGAATTCTATAAATCAGTGAAAGGGCAAGCCCTCCAGCAACAGAACTCAGGTTTTTTCATTGTGGTTTCTCTTTTTGACAGTATTTTCCATTACAAGTTAAATATGGATATAAACTAATTTCTAAACACATACCAATAGAGGAAGTTAATCCATTTACTAGCCCAAAGAAGTGTGATCCAGGAGAAATCCACCAAATTTGATTCCAGGACACTAGAGCTCACCAAAATTCAGCTAAACCCCCCGAGTTTCAACAACTCAGAAGACTGAGCTGCACGTTTCCTCGTTAAAACACTTGAAAATTTATTTATGCAAATCAATATATTAAGATAAAAGCTTGCTATAAACCTAAGGCTGTTTTGCTTCTTAAGTTCCCTTTTCATTCTTTACATGTGTTTGGAAAAAAACTTGCAAATGACTCGTTTCCTTACAAACTAAAAAACACAACCACAAAGCAACCAACTATTAAATGCTATTAAATCAGCCTGTTTCAAGGTGCATCAGCCCTACATGGCAAGTGTCTATCAATGGGAAAACCAGTTTTAGCATCAGAATGTTTCCTTAACCAGATGTTGGTCTAATTACAAGGAAAAGTTCCTTACAAAGTTTAGGTAACTCTCTAAATTTGCTCATACCTTTGCGTCAGTGCATATTTGCACATACATTGAAACCAGTCTGAAACACCTATATGCAGAATCAAATATGCAAGTTAAAAAGATCTTCCTCCTCAGTTGTTTCTTGTGCACACATATATTCAGAACACATTTACATAACAGGTAATCAAGTCTCTTTCCTTGCTTTAAGTGGAAATATTGAGATTTCAAATCAGCACCAGAATGGAGGCACTAACTGTAGGAAGATGTGTAACCCTTTATCTGCAGGAGAAATTTTACTATGTTTACATATCAAGCACAGAACAAAGCAGAGCTCAAATCACATGAGTATGTATTTCAGTTTGAGTAGAGACCACAACAAATTATGTATAGGTCAGTGCTCATGCCTGAATGAATTTGGGGTAGTGAAGGTCAGGACTAGGGCACGTTTGCTGAGCACACACACGACAGGTCAGTCCCATTCCAACAGCCCAGAGCACACCAGTGTGGGACACAACCTCAGCTGCCTGCAGACAATGGCCCAGCTGAAAGGAAGGCACCTTCTGATGTTGTCTCAGATACTCTAGAGACAAAATACATGTTTTTCTCTCCATGCATACTAAAAAAACCCTACCTAACCAAAACTAATTTTGAGAGAGTCCTAGCTCGGAGGACTGGCTCAACTGGAAAGAACACACCTGATGTTTTGATGTAAACACCATTTTATCACTTTGTGAGGCCATTTCACCCTTAAGATGGCAGATGCAGTGTGGCTAAAAGAATTACTAAATAAAGAAAAATGCTTTCCAAATTGCATTAGTGTTTCCATAGAACCTATCCAGGAGGCATGGCAGATCCATATGGACAACTAACACAGTAGAAGTACAAGAAACTTCAAAACACAATTACAGTTTTGAACTGCCTGCCCAGCATAGCTCTGAGCCAGCTCTCAGCCACATCAGTACTGCTACTGAAACAGCATAACCTGCATGCATATCAGTTTTAAAACATTTATAACCTAAGCCTGTGAAGACCCTATCAGCTCTTTTAAAGTCAGAGATCAAGCCCAGACTTCAAAATCAAAGTATCTTGGGAAATTCTGGTTCAGGTAGTTATATAGAAACAAACAGCTAGTGCTGTGGAGCTTCACTCACAGCAAAACAGTCCCTAGAAATTCCCTGGCACTAGCAAGACCTCGATCAAGTCTTTCCCAAGATCATGTCAGAGGTCTCAAGAGTAGCCACTGGTGTGTTCGACTATGAAATAAAACAAAAACAATAATCCAAGCAAAAAAAACCAACCAACCAAAATTATTTAAGGTCTCTTGCTCCTTCCTTGCTACTTATTCCGAATACATACCTTCTTTCCTGATATTTTTTTCCTATTGAGAACACTGACCCTTTTACCAACACAGAAAAACTGGTGATAGGAAGTTGACTTCAGTTCTGTCACTGCATATTTCACTCAGTGCATACAGAAGTTGCAAAATCAATTTGGATTAGGAAGCGTCAAACTGATGTATAAATCCTATGTAAATATTTCTATACAAAACATTGTGGTTTCTCAACAGCTACAAGAGAAAAGGCTTATGGGTTTGTGGAACTGCTCAGCTGTGCTTAGCAAGACCTTCAAGAAATTCACCAAGTCAAACAGGAAGTGGCTCTCCAAAGCCTAAATGGGTGCAGTGACAGGTCTGCATTCTCTGTGCTGTGTGTTCAAACATCACTTAAGAATACAGGAAAGTGGAAAATAATTGTCCTCACTGTGCCCTCATATAAATTCATAAGATATGAGAGACCTTCTGCTCTGACATGAAGCAGAACCCAGCCCTCATGTGGATGGCAAGAGCACCAGACCATGTAAACAATCTCAAAATTACAATCAGCCTCTCATCCCTGTCATGCAGTACAGATAATTCAAGAAGGCAGTCAGGCCTGCAGCTCAATACACCACTTGAAACACCAAAGGAAAACCAGGGAATTTTCCTGATTCCTATCATTAGAAAAGAGGATGGGGACCATCGGTCATGTCTGCCAAAGGCTCTTCTGCCAGAAAAAAACGGAAGTAGTGTGTAAGTGTAAGACAGCAAATGGTTTCCAGGTTCTCTGTTGAGGTGAGCACACACTGGCTCTTCTGGATACACTCGAGGACTAAACACAATCCTCTTTGTCACACACCAGCCTCCTCACCTACCAGACACATGCTTATCATGAGTTTTGTTATAGCAGCCTCTGCCTTTGGGCCCATTACAGTCACAGGTTTCAAGGGAAAGAGGGCAACAGCAGATCACGGAGAACCCAAAGGAGTTACAATCCAGGATACTTCATTCCTATTCCTTCATTTCCTCAGGAAAGATGCCAATGGAGAAAAGACTGAACAAAAGATTCACCTAAACAATTACTCAGGTGACCATTAAGCCCAGTGCATTGCTCACATTAAGTGCACCAGCTTTCTGTCAGAATGAGAAGCAGCTCTTGAGGGTCTCTGAGGACCTTGCTTATGTGTGCAAGGAGATACTTGTTCCACCTTAGGAAGCCTTTGAGACAATACGCTGGATCTGACTAAAACATTCTTTTCTCAACAGCCATTTACCCCATATCAGGAGCCACGGATGATCAATACTAGGACTAGAGAAGTGGTGTATATCCCCAGGCTAAAGAGTGTATTTTCATCTGACAGCTTGTCAGATTCTTTTTCCTCCTTGCAATTCAGATTTGACTCGTCAGCTTTCTAACGAAGAAAAACAAGAAAAGTAAAACAAGGAATGGACTGTAAGATGTGCTGCTCCTCACTGCAGCTGCTGATGTAGTGCAGGATCCCCGTCACCTGTACAAGACGCTTTTAATCCCAGATAAGCACTGGGTTTGGTATCTGCCACAATTAGGCTTACATGGGAGAGCTGCAATAGAATTTTGCAACTGGACCTTCTCTGCTGGCTAATCCAGAAACTCAAGTAAGTAATTGATACAGATGGCAAAGACCAATTTATTCATCCAAATACCCTGATTTCCTCAAAGACAGTTAAGGCATTATTGTGTTTTCTCAGAGTAATCTCAGTAATTTTATCCCTGTCAGACTGAGAGGTTCAATGACCACCTCAGGGGAGTGTAAAGCAAAAGTGTCCTACCCAGGGAAGGGAACTCCCGTAATTGTTCTACCTAAAAGGATGCAAACAAAGGGGACAATTTATACAAGAGGTGACAGGCAAGGACAGGGGAAAACACACACAAGTCTTCCAATAGTGATCAGCAGTTCTGAGCATATTATTTTCTGAAACTTTGTGTAGTAACGTCACTTCAGACCACTATAAAAAAACTTCCGGAGCACCTCTAGGTTAGCAGGAAGTTAGCAGAACTGAAGATGAGGCAGTGAATTATAAACTGAGGCAGCTGGACTAACAGTCACAGAAACCAAGTGTTCTGTGCCTTGGCTCACTGTAAGCACCATAATCTAGTCTCTTTTGGGAGGCCCTGAGCCCAGCCAGGGGCTGTCTCTCTGGGCAGTCATACCCTTCGATGTAACCGCATTGCAGCAAATCAGTGCTGTGTTTGGATGTGACACCTCCTTAGTGACAGTAGACCAATCATGCATTTTAGCAGCACAGATACATTTGCAGCCTGATGCTCCAGGGAACATGGTATTTTCCTTCAGAACAGATTACTCTAGGAAACTGCTGGCTCATTTCACTACAGATGTGACTGTAGGCAACCGAGGGCTCTGTTGGTTTTTGGTGGCTTTTCATGTGTTGGGTTTTTAAAAACTGTCCTAACAACAGTCTGCTCCAGCCTCACCCATATTGGGGGTTCAAAATGGGCACTCCTTCCCCAGCTCTGCAGCCAAGGGAGTACGTAATTGCTGATAACAGAAGAGCTGGTAAATACCCCATCAGAGAAGTAGCTGCATTTCAGTGTGGAGCCTAGAATATTCTGAAGTTTTTAAGAACTAAACACACACAGTGAGCTAAGGCTGCACAGTACACTTCTCCACACATCAAGGAGAGGAGCTGGAGTCCAAGTACACAAGTTACTCACTTATTAAGTA
The DNA here is from genome assembly GCA_024500445.1 of Entomyzon cyanotis. NCBI lineage: Eukaryota > Metazoa > Chordata > Aves > Passeriformes > Meliphagidae > Entomyzon > Entomyzon cyanotis. The sequence goes on from JAKEPQ010000852.1 coordinate 9,169,736, forward strand.
ACCCCTCCTGCAAGGCTAGTCTGCTTAGATTTCAGGTAATACTGTGGAATCCACAGCAGCCTGCCATAGCTGCTACTGTGCTGTTGTCACAGACCAATCTACAAGTAATCTGGGGCTTTTGGATACTTCAGAACTTGTGCAGATGCTCCCAAAGAGAACAGGGTGGTTTTGAGGGCTTTTAAAACACATTATTTTTAAAAGAAGGAAGGTTGTGGTGGATCTACTCTCCTCAAAAAGAATCCTTACCCTCCAAAAAATAAAACAAATAGTAATTTTAAAAGACCCCACCCAGTGGTAATATAGATTAGTGAAATGACTGCAAGTAAAAAAATAACAAAAGACAACAACTATGCAAAAGGTCTGTAATACCAACAGGCACAATTCAGTAGTGTAAATCAACACACTGAACTTTAGCAATTCACTTTTCCTAAAGGGCAGTCCTTATGGATTCTCACACACATACTCCTCATGTATCCATGTAGCCATGAGCAACTAATTTGACTCCAGCTGCCACATTTGGGCAGAGTTTTCTCTAAAGCAGAGACTCCAATTATATTTGCAATAATCTGATTACTACATGAGCCATAACCTGGTTAAGAAAGGGTCTGGGAGATACCATTTGGGCAGTTAGGAAGAAGACAAAAGGGAGACAGGCTTTGTTGTTTTAGTAACAGACAGACTGGCAAACTGCAGCCAGATTTTGTGACAGAAATACACCACGTTGTCCTACACAGGACAATTTTACTGTTTAAAACACATACAGTACAATTTGAAAAAAGTTTAGAGAAGTTATGGATTTAAAAATGTATTATAAAACTCAGCAGTAAGACAGACCAACATTCAAGGACTTACAGTTTATGGTTATTTTCACATCACTTGCAATTTAAAGATGGGATCAGGAAAGCAATCCACTTTGTCATCAGTGAGCTGGCCAAAACCTGCTTTGTAACCCAAGACGCTCAAATTGTTGTTTTGGAAGTACTTCATTCACATCCAGCTCACCCAAACTAATTCATGGCAGCATTTCTCTAGTCCATGGCACTCTACCCCTCCATCTATCTGCCATTCAACTTAGACCAGAACAACACTTCTTTTCCTACATGTGCCAGCAAAAGATTACTAAAGCCAATGATATTTCACCAGGGGAAGAACAGGATCAGACCCTTATTATTCTTTCCATGCTTATCGGACTGAGCAGAACAAATCTAAGAGGAGACAGTAAAAAAAAAAAAAACCCAAAAAACCCACAAACTGCTGGTCCTGGTTTCTCTAGGGAAAAGCAAGCTCCAGATAAGCTGTGCCACCAATCAACACTCTGATTTTCATGACCAGCAATATGCTTCCCTATGGTAATTGAAATGGAGCAATTCTCAAACAGCTTGCCAAGTCTCACCTCATTAACCTTTATGGACTGACCTCCAAAATTCCTTGAAGCTGAAATACAGGTCCCCCTTGCCTCTGCATGATAACTGTTTACCCCTAAGAGGTTGGGGAGCAAGGGAGGGCATTAGAGACCAAACTGCTAAACATGCTAGAACTGGAAGAAGAACTGTTTCCAGACTATTACTGGGGCCCAAACCTTCACAGGCTTACGCCTCCTTTGTTGGCCTGTCTTTCAGATAGCCTGCAAAGCCAAATTTGGATTACAAATCACACTCCCCACCCACAACACTTCTTTTAGGAGTCAGTATCAGCTCTATTGTGCTGCCCAGTAGTCAAAAATAAGCATTTCCTAACCCGCTCTTGAAGGTTTAGCAAATTTTCTAATTAAATCTTATTTTTCTTTCATCCCAAATCTGTTACTCAGGATGCCTCCTTGCCATTCCAGTCAACTCATTTTATTACTTTTGCTTAGGTCACAGTGAAACTTTCTGGTGGCAGTAAAAAGCAAGCTGTCAATGAAGGAGTGACTGAACACCGTACTTAGCATTTTATCCAAATATCTGAACCAGAGATACTAGACAAATGGAAGCACTTAGGAAAGATGGTAGAGCAATTAGTTCCACAAATTAGCAAGCTCCTAGCTTTCTTTGTCCCAGCATTAGCTTGAGATAGCATAACTACAAGAATCAAGAGTATAATGTTCCAGTTTTGCACCCTGGAAGTCTGTACATGGGGTCATGTATGTTTACACTAAACAATACAAGTCTTCAAGGTTAAAACCACACTCATGCAACAGCTTTGCTAGAGATGAGAAAACACAGGAGACAAAAGTACTCCATTCATAAATACAATTCACTGCTCGAAAGCCCATCACCTACCACAAGTAAAACAATTTATAAGTCACTGCAAAGCTTTGGGGCTCTAGCAAATCTCCATGCTGGAATTACTTGGGTCCAATTGCTTTGGTATACAGCACAGCATTCCAGCCTGTGCTCATCACAGCATGGATGCTACATTGATATCCCTCTTGCTCTGGGGCTGCTTGGTCCTGGTTGAGCTCCTGTACTAACTCCCAAACTTTAACCTTGCACTGGTAGTACATTTCAGCTGCTCAGCCACAGGCCAATGGCTGCATCCAGTATGCCCAAGCCCTCTTGCAGCAGTGGCAGCTGCACAAAGAGAGCTCATCCCCACTGCCAGAGAGACCACTTTGGAACTGTTGGTAACTGTGCAGGGAGGACAAGCAGCTTTCTGACCCACTACTTGCAGAATTCATAGGTCTCTGTTGGCTTACTCCGTAAGAAAGTCAGTCCTACTTTGATCTCTCTGTCATGGACCATGAAAATGAGCTTCACACGGGCAGATGAGGTGACACCAGCAGTCTCCAGGGCTCCCCAGACAACTACTATGTACGTTGGTTTACACTCCCCTTTCAAAGGCAAGTGCTTTGTGACTGCAGAAGTACCTGATTTAGGGTGAACTTAAGAAAAAATAAAATCTATCTCCATGCTATTACTTCTGGCAGGCCTGAGGTAAACATTAGCAACTCTTTGTGGAAGAAGGAACAAAACAAACCCTTCAGAGTCCGCTACAGTCACTGGGAACATAAAGCAGCTCCATAGATTTCATTAAACTCTGCTGGAGGGAAAGAGAAATCTGGAAGAGAAATAGAGGGAGCGCTTCATTCCCCCAGACTTAGAAGAGGGCAGTGGTAGTGCAAGCATCCTGATAATCTCAAAGGCCACTAAATCGCTGAAAAGCAAGGCAGGATGGGGGGGTGCATTTAAGCAGCATCTTGGCATCAGTGCTCCTAGGAAATCACTGATCATCACAGGAAAGAATTAAAATATATTTTAAAAGTAATAGCAAAATGAGCTAAACAAGTGTCAGAGAAAATTATAACTGCATTATTGATCCAATGTAAGTGACAGATGGAAAGCAGGACCTGCGGCCAGCAGTCCTTAAAATTAACAAGCAATCTACACATTATAAAAGTTCCTACATTTCAGCTCCTCAGAAGGAAGAATCTCTACACAGTGGAATGAAGTCTGCCTCAGCTGTTCAAAGGAAAGTTGTGTTTCTGAACAACAGCAACAGGGCTGGCACGTTGCCTCAGGAGTCTGCAAAATCCTGCAAAGCACTTTTCAAACTACATCTTGAAACCAAAATTCACAGAATACAATAGTGGGTGGAAGAAGTACAGAATTAAGAAACTTGTCTAAGATCTCAGAGGATGCAAATAACTCAGAAGCAAACTCTTGCAGAAACTGGTACAGAACAAGGTCCCTCCAAGATGACACATGACATGCTTTCTTGGGGCTTTACAAGTAAGTAGTGTCTAGGTTTGCCTTAAAAGCAGGAAATTCAGATACTTGCCCATCTGGTCAGGCATTTAAGGCACACAAAAACTGAAGAACCTACAGGCTTAGGTAAGTAGGAGTTCTAAAATGGCCTTCTGCTGACATAACAGGAACTGTGAGCTTTGCAGTTCACATCGATAAATTCCACTGCTCTTTTCCCTGTCTACATTAAGCTCACTAAAAATACAGAGAACGTTCCATGCTCCCCAGAAAGGGACATTCAGAACTCCCACGTTTAGTAGAGGCTAAAATAAGTAAAATTTCACTCCAGTGGAATTAAATGACACATATCCCCAAACTGACCTCATATGAAGCCCTGTGGTGGTTGGTGGCTATCTGGAGAAAGAGCCTGGCATGACTCTCCCAGTGCACCACCAAGTCTTCTCATGTGAACAGAAGTTACTCCTGGAGCACCATGAGGGAAGCAGCTGTGCAGGTAAATATTATTTACATGCACTCCAGATAGTTTCCATGTTATTATGCAGACAGATAAAATCATTTCACACACCAAACTGAGAGAGCATGCATTGATTTTATGCAGCAAGCTCTAAAGCCAAGCAACAACTCCAGTGTGCTCCTTCATTAACAAACTGCTGTTAGTTAAAAACTCTCCCAGCTGAGGCCATTGCCATCTCATCAGTCCATAACAGCACTGTGCAACTTTCCCCTTGACCATAAGCAGAAATGCACGAGTGGCTTTTCTCATGTCTATTTCTGTAACTAATGCTCAAAAGAAGGCAGAATTTTAAAAATCTTGTTCTTCCTTCACAATCTTAGTAAAGATATTCAAGCTTAATGCAAAGTTAAGATGTGATTTTTTTTTTCTATTCCCACTACAGGAAATTAGTGATACATAATTAATCCTAATATAAATATCTTTGCCCAGGGTCCATTAAGTACATTTAATTGAAAGTACAGCTATTACCAAATCTCAACCCTGAAGCTCTCATGCTGCTTCTTGGAAAAAACTGAAAGCCTACTGCACCTTGGTCTGCTTTAAGGTTTTTGATAATCCATCTCCAGAAACAGAGATTCAAATTTTGGCTTAAACCCCCCTCACTTGAGAGTTACATCCTTTTTTGTAATACAAAATCAGGAAAACATCACTTAACTGTTGAACGCATGAAACAATTTGGACAGAACAGCATGTGTCTGCTGGCCAAGCTCAAGGTGCACTGGGACAGATCCAGATGGAAATTTCACATTGCACCTGTCCACAGCACACTCAGCATTATTATGGGAAGAGTCATCAAAGGCAAAGCCAGAAAACACACAACAATGTGAATATACAGGGAAGTCAAATACTATTGAACAAACCCCACTTGATGCTAATTAACATTAAGGCTGGCCAGAACCTACTGTGATTCAAATTTGCACTCTGTTCAAGCAAAACTTTAGGGAAGCCTGGCAGAACCAGTGACTGAACCACAGGTGCTGGAAAATCTGTCTAGATCTGTGAATGGCTTTGGTATCACGTGGTCATGGAGAACAGTCCGCAGCAGCGCAGGGCAGAGGGGAATGGGAGCCAGCCAGCTAATCACACAGTGCTCTCTCATGCCTTTTGTTTGTTTTGTGAAAAGAAGGTTCTGCCAACTGGTTTCAGATCAAAATTCATTCTAATCAGGAAAGAAAGAAAATTCATATAAAATGATGCTCAGTAGGAATTAATCAGAAACACAGTCCTCCTGAAGGCATAAGCCTTTTTGGTTAAGTAAAAAGTTGCCACCAGCTAATGTGCAAGACAGGACTGATTAGCCATCTGGTGAAAGTTCCTGCTAAGCTTGCCATGTCACCCCCTATGCTGAGGAAAGCAGAAGGTGGATCAGTTACATTCTGTCCTTGCCTGCAACGTGTGGTCATCCCTAGGAACAAGACACAAAGCTTTCCAGCACATCTAGGAATTTTAAGTGTTCTGACTTTTCAGCTGCCTTTTTTTTTTTAAATTGCTGCATCCCAGCTAAATTATTTAAAATAAAAATTATCTATTGCCCTTTTGAAAGCTGAATTTATCCTCAAGCTTTATCAACCTTTGTCATTTTTACCCCTTTGTTTCCTTCTGCAAAAACTGAAATTGCCAGGAGGCTTCCCAGTCATCAAAAGAGCATCAGTAAACAAGAGCAGAGACAGATGGCTGAGCTCAGTTCAAATGAGCACAAGACTCAGCCTCTCCCCTAAAACCCAGGAAGAATGCAGCAGTCCCGGAGAGAAAACAGGGATGTACATCCAATCTGATAAAGAAGAAGTCACTGTGAGGAGGTGCAGAGCTTCCATGTACACTGAACATCCACTACAATTGTCCAGCCTTCCACTAATACAATGGGATAAGAGGATGGCAGCAGAGTACAGAAGAGTTCTCCCTCCATTGTTGCTCCCTAAAGTATTGCTGACAAAAACAATCAGCAGGGCAAGTAAAACCAATCATCTCCTTACAGCAAAGTTACTCTTCTGAGAAGTAATAGAGCAAATTCACACAGCCTGAGAAAGTGACATCTCTGACAGGCCTCTCAATTCACCCACCACTACAGGAATTTGGTCCAATTAGCAAATAACATGTTAACCCCTTATTAAAATGAGAGATTCAAAGAGACAAAGAAAACCCACGAGAGAACTCACAGATTTGTAATTAAAGAAGTCTGTCAAAACAAACATTCTTTTTTTTCATTCCTGGATTTGATTTTCATTTACTGCATAGGAGACTACTGGTGTTAGCACAGGATACTATTTACTTTACATGCCTTGCCTTGCTAAATAGATTCAGACATCCACGAATATTCAAAAAATCCATCTGCATTAACATCATTCCTTATATGCCTCTTCCACCTATAAATTTACTGTGATTCCACAGACACACCTGCATGCCTGAATGACTTACATAAGAATGGGTTCAAATATTGCCCATTCTTCCCCAAATGAAAAGTTTTATTCTGCTGAAATTTAGTTAACATCTTTCCCTCAGGGCTTCCTGATATTCCAAGTTCTTCCTTCACTCAGAGATAGCAGAAAGCTCCAAGAACAGGGTTGCACAATCATCACCTCCAATCAGCTCTAATTGAAGGCTGACACGAGACAGAACGAGAAACTAGCACTGCAATTAATACAGACAGGAAAAAACAAGATTGTGGAAGCAGCATCATTATCGGTAAAGCTCTGGCAGAACCCTCAGGTTGTAGCTTGTTGGCACACTACCACCTCTGAGGTAGAGTTTACCTACTCCATAATCCACTAATAAGAGGGAGGGAATGATCTGGTGGTGAATTCACCACAGCTGGTGAACACCTGGTGAAGTTCTGGCCCCTTTTTACCTCAGTGTTCACATTGAAACTTTTAAGAACTGATTAACATGGTACTCCATTGATTCTCTCAAGAGAGGCCTCAATCAACCCTTCCAGGAATCCAGATTGAATTCACAAAATGCAGTCAGACATATACTCCTGTAGGATCTTCCTAAAACAGCAGAACTACAAATTAAACAGTCTTCTCACATGAGTTGTCCCCTCACAGTGAGTCACCCAGGGTCTCCCATTCATTTCCACATTGCCATTCCCTGCTCTATAAATTTACAAGACTAAACAAAAAGCTGGTACAAACCTGTATCCCCATGGAAACAGCTGTCCTGGTGACATCTCCCAGGGGGCAAATCTCCATCGCTTGGCCAGATCTGTCCCGTTTTTCGTACACCCACAATAGTAGCCTCAGACACGATGACCTGCTGCTGCCGGTGCCGTTTTTGAGACTGGGGGGTTGGTGGGCTGCTGCTGTCAAAGGACTGCTGAGAGTTCTGGGAGGGGGAACGGCTTTTATCCCGATACATGCGGTAAGTGGTGGGGCTGGGGGAGACATGGCTGGACTGTCCTGAGGAGAAGTCTTCCTCACTGGAGGTAAGGTTCTCATTAGAGCTACAATCAGGAGTGTATCCTCCTCCAATATCTTCAAAACTCCTGGGGGAATAAGATCTTCTGGGCCACGTGAGATGTTTTTCCTGGTCAGTTGGGCCCTGATTTCGCAGAATAGGTCCTTTTCCTTCTCCTTCCCCCATCATTCCACCAACATAGATACTCTGGTATGGCTGAAAGTCCATGGGCTGCCAAGGTGAGCGGTTGCTGCCATTGGCATTAATCAGGTTATCTTTAAGAAACTTGGGGTTCAGTTCAGCATCCTCATATTCTCCATCATAGCCAAAGCTGCTCTCCGAGGGCCTTCCCCTGTAGGCAGGCCTCTGGAACTCGCTGAAGCTGGGTACCACGTTAGAAGGGAGGGAGTGCAAAGACTTTTTGCGCTCCATTTGCATGGCTTGGCTACCAAGGGAGCTTATTTTATCAGAAACATCTTTATCGTTGACCTTTACTAGACCCTTCTCATGGTGATACTCCATGTTCACATAAAAGGGCTTTTCAACAACATCCTTGTTATCTCCAGAAGAATGTGAATTAACCTTTTTCATTCTCTCAAAATTGGACCTCAGGGCTGCCACACTGGTGCTGTTCCCTCTCTCCTTAGGTTCAAATGATCCCTCTTTCTCAGCAGATCCCACTAGCCTGCGAGTGGAAGCCGATCTGTGTTTTGAAGGAGAGCCATCTGTATCACAGCGATTCTCCATATCTTCTACAACTCTCTTCAGTTTCTCTTCACCATAGTACTTACACCTGTCCTGGTCTCCTTCTCCATGATGGGGGCTGTCCAAAGGTGACAGGTCTGATCCATCACTCTGGGTAGACAGCTTCCGCATGGAGGGTATCCTGGGTTTGAACTTTTCCTCCCCATGGTGTGACTTGCTTTTTTCACATTCGTCTTGGTCAGCAGACTGATGATGATGCAGGTCCTGGATCTGCTGCTCTGCACCCCCTTCAGGCAACTGAGAAACACGTTTAAAACCCCATCTCTGTCTATCATAGCTTTTTTTCTCCTTTGCTAGAAGAGTCTGCAGGTAAATCATGCGGAACCTCTCCTTGTTAACCTCCATCTCCAGTCTCCGGATAGATGCTTTGCACATCTCCAGTTCCTGTTCAATGTCTCCCACAGATTTCAGCTCCATTTTAGGAGGCTCAGAGTCTGCAAATTGTGCTTTCCAAGCCTCTACAAACCCCACAGGGTCCACCATTTTGCATACGGGAGTAAGTGGAGAATACGAGAAGGAGGCTGGAGAGACAGAGGTGGAAAGAAAAAACCAACCGGATTTCACATGTAGAAGCAGAAACAGCTCGGGCAGGGCCAACTCAGCGCGTCTCTTTCGCGATCCATGCAGGGCACTGGGAGGCTGGCAGCAATCCTCTCTCGCAATCCTCTCTCCTCCCCGTCTCCTTCTGCTCTTGCCGGCCCCAGCCCCGCGTGCACTCGCTACTCTGTCCCCGGCATGACTGATCGTTTGCTGGCGAACAATGCTCCCACCCCGGCGATCCCCGAGCACTTCAAAGCGCGTGGACAAAGGAACGGGCTCGGGGCGGGGGAGGGAAGGTAAATATCGCCCCCCACCCACCTCCTGTCGCCGCCGTCCTGGGCACGGTCCTCACCGCGGCCACGCTCCGGAGCCCTCCGCTCCGCGCTCCCTCGCCAGCCCCCGTGTTGTGCTTTCTCTTTCTCTCTCCTCCTCTCCCCCTGCCCCTTTCCCTGTCTCCTCCTCCCGGCTATTGTGCTGCGCTCGGGGCGCACACGCTCCCCGCGCGGGGCGGCGATGCGGCGGCGCGTCCCGACGGAGCTCCGCCGCTACCCGGCGGTGCCCGAGCGTCCCGCGACCCCGCAGCAGCCCCCCCGGCGGCGCGGCACCCGCTGCCTGCGGCGGCCCATCGCGGCCCGGCTCCGGCGGCGCTGCGGAAGGGGAGGGGAGGGAAGGACCCGGCGCAGACACTGACACGGCGCTGGGGCCTCTTAAAGGGGCAGCCGGGCCGGCCGGGCCGGTGGACCCCGCGGGACTGCGGGGCGGCCCAGCGCTTTCCCCACGGCTGCCCGGGAGACAAAGGCAAAGTCGTGAGGGATCCCGCCCGCTCGCACTTGGCAGCCAGAGGCCTGGGCATCATCACACCATAGACACATGGCCATAGCTAAACCTGGGTGAGAACATGCCATGCACACAGCCCTGCGTGCATAGGGAGGTATCCATTCCCGTCCATACAGCCATGCCCTCATGTATTATGTATAAACACCAGCACGTCTCTGTGCTCTCTCTTGTGCTCACGGCAAGGCTCTCCCGCCAGGCAGTGATACAGCTCACCTTCAAAGGTCACGTTTACCCCCCACTCATGTAAGTGCTGGTTAGTACCGGGTTCATCATTCCCTCAATCCTATCTTCCTTGCCAATAAATTACAAACTGGATTTCTTAGATGGGCAACTGCTACCCCAAAATAACTCTGATACTGACAATAAAGTCTGCTTTGGTTTTTTTTGCATTAGTCTCATTTTTGTCCTATATATTATTTTAGACCCAATAATTCAGTCCCACACCCCAGCTCTGGGTGAAGGGCTGCAAATGGTTTAAACAGAATTCTAGCCGCTGGGTATTACTCCTTCCGAAATCACAGTGCACGACCTTGCTTAAGCCCTGTGTCCTTTTCATGTATTAACTAAACCTCTGAAAAAAAGTGATACGTACACCTCATATCCCCACAAACCTGCTTCTTTCACGTCCATGGTGAAGCATGTATTTTCTGGCACACATTGCTAGAAAAGAGTGGGATAAGAACTAATAAAATCCCATAAGAATGAAAAGCACAATTCCATAGGAGCAGCTCTCTTACCTTAGAGATATGTACTGTTTCAAAATGCATTAAAACAGTTTTTATCTTCATGCTTTCTTAGTTGCCAATCAAAATATTTTGGGGTGTTTTCAAATACATCACAAATGGCTGATCATATATTCAGTTTTGCACAGTTCATCCCTCTTGGGTTTTGTTTCCTGGCTTTAACCTCTTTCCTGCACTTGTTTCCTCAGCTTTTAACACATAACAGGCACTGGCCGACCTATATGGAAAAAAGATTATGACCTAAATTCTAATAAAATCTATATGTTTAATAAATAACCCTATAAATCTTTCAAGAAATCTCAATCTGTCACAGAAATAAAATAAATTGCCTTTTCCCCATTGTTTGTTTGTTTGCTTGGTGCTATTTTCAACAACAAAATTCTGCAATATATTTCTAGGAATAATAAGATTGTACTGGCATGGTTATAAACAATGGCAGGTATGTAACACCACTGGGATATGTTCTGAATGCATACAGAACTTTTACTGAAGTCCAACCATTCTGACTTTTTATTTCTAGAGTGTTTTCTATTTGGGTCCACTTTTCTGACATTTGTGTCCTTTCTGGAGGGAGTAGGAATTCTGATGAGTCAGATGAGATGCTGTTAAACGACTATACTCTCTTTATCTATTGAGGTAGCACAACTCCAGAAACTCCACTGGGAACTGAAGTGTTGTCTGGATTTTTGCTGATACTTTACGTATTGAACAGAGCACTATTTTAATAGGATACAAAACTTCCTTGAGACTCCGGTGGCAGACACATACCTGTGATTTGAGACTGAGAATCCTGCGATGAGGGGCTAAACTCGGGCTAGCACATCCCCTCTGCTGGCCTGCGAGAGATCGCAAAGCCCAGAGACAGCACGGATCTGATCCTGCAGTGACCGCCGGGCTCCCTCTTGTGGGAAGAGGAATCGCTTGGCTCTGGGTAAAGCTCTCGAGCTGTCACTGTCACTTGGGAACTGTCCTTCAGCCCCATCCCATGCGGAAGAGACGGGGGTTTTTTAAGGACGACAAAACAAGCAAACAAATAAACAAAAAACCCCACCAAAAGAAACAAAAAAGCAAACCAAAAAACCAACCAAACAAAACCACACCAAAAAACAAAAAACCAACCAAACAAAACCACACCAAAAAACAAAAAACAAAAACCAAACCAAACCAAACAAAAACCTGTAGGATATAAGCTGAGCTTTTAAAATGAGAATTAAACATGATTTCTGATTAATCAGCTCAGCACAAATGCATCCCTATATAAACAGAACACACTAACACCTTAGATTTTATGTATTAAAGACAAGAAACAGCACAACATTAATACTTCTTTTGGGAAATGGATTACTACAACTGCTCTTTACCTTTGCTTCAGACTGACTCCAAATATCACTTCTTCAATTTCTCACCTGCAAATTCCACAAGGAAGCTGAAACTGTGACTGTTGCCATGATCACTGTGGGGATTTCAACTGGTATAGAAATTGTAGTTTAGCCTACCTATGGTTAAAGTTAATATAGTTTTTTCAACACTTTTCAAAAATATTAAGGCTTTTTCAAAGTCAATTAAGTTGCTGGTAGAATGGATTAGCACATATAGATAAAACATCAGATAGACCAGACAGAACTTACAAATTTATATTTCTTTTCTATAGTTAGCTTCCTTTGTGCTTTCCTAAGCAACTCATTGGCAACATGATCCAAGATTCATTTTAAAGTATTGATATGGAGTTCTTTGCAGGGGAAGTCTCAGTGGTGCTAAAAACACCCTTAAAACCAACCAAGCAAAAAAACCCAAACAACACAAACAAACAAAAAATGACACCCCCCCCAAAAAAAACAACCCAACAAAACAAAACAACCAAAAACAAACACAAAGCCCCTGCAGTCTCAAAACATCCCACATATAATAGCTGGACTCAGGCCATTGTCCCACGATAGCTGATGACTGACAAAGTATTGCATTTGAATGTGAAGTTTTTGGAGCTTCAGATGAAACAAAACAATAGTAACATCACGCAATGTACTGAATCTCTAGGAAAAAACTGTCCCAGCTGATTTCCCAGGCAACATGATCGTGTTGTTGAAGAGATTGCATCTCTGCAATTTTGTACAATCATTGAGCTCCGCAACAAAAGAAACCCTTAGGAGATTTCTTGGTGGAGAAAAACAAAACCTGATCTTTTCTTAGATTTGTTCCTGAGTCATTCTGCACTGTAAACACCATCTCTCATGTCAGCACTGAAGCCCAGCTAACATGAGTTGCTGCAGTAGAGTGAACCATCGCCTCTACTCTCATCCAGGCTCAGGAAACACGAAAGCCATGGCCACACTGCCCACCCAACTCAGCACATGCTACATTCACAGTGGAAATTCATCATCCTTGTGAAACAGACTTGGGAATTGAACAAATGCATATAACATCATAAGGTCAAAATATTACACATTTGGATAAAGAGCTCCTTACGTACCCTCACAGATTCATTTTTTCCACCAAATGCTACATTTGTGTCTTTGCCAACAGGCAGCACAACAGCCAAAGCAAAGATTGTCTGATAAAAAAGGGCACAGAGTCCCTAGATCTCTATTCAGCACATTCTAGGAAGCGGCTCTAATTTATGTTTTAAGAAGAAAAGTAATAAAATGGATGTTTAAGCTATCTTTTCTCCACTTTTTCCCATTTCTTACTAAAGTGGGAAAAATGGCAGAGAAACCAGAATATTTTCAGATTGATGCATTTCTTTATTAACAAATGTCTTTGTTTCTCAGCAGCTCAAATCTGAAAGGTCCTGTTATAATTAGTTTAGATCCTGTTATAATTAGTTTTCCAGATACTATTTCTGCAATGATTGAATTAATATCTTGAGAAACTGTACCTTGTGACTGTTCATAGGTTTTCTTTTTTCTCTCCATTTAAAATAACTGCAGTATGAAATTTAGAGCATTGTATATATATTTTTTATGACAGCATAGCCTGAAATGTTGGATAGGAATCCTAGAAACATGGAATTCTAAGCTAGATACTCACAACTGAATATTAGTGTTCAGAGAGCTATAGGAAAAACTAGAGAGAAATAATATATGTTCCATATTACACACCTGTGTGACCTTTCTTTCTCATTCAAGAGAATGGAAAAGAATAGCATTCTTATCTGGCAACATTTTCAAGGTATTAGACAGCTGTGTTAAAACAACCAAGTTCCTACCTGGACTTCTTCTAGGCTTGGAAATATTTAATACTGGGCTCTGATTCTCAAGTGGAAAATGAAAAGTAATACAGATTTTTCCTGGATGGAGAAACCACAGTGGAAACTATGCAGTCTGCATTTGTGTACTTCCAGACCTGATACTTAAAAAGATTTATTTTCAATAGTTTGAAAATACTTGGAATGCATAAAAGTGAATCAAAGTTATTTTACACTGTGATTTTAAAAGGCAAAACCCTATGGATGGCACCCTTTGCTCTGAACTGCCACTTGTTTCCTGCTCCCACGAGAATGCCACTCCACTAGCTAAGACTTCTAGAGAATTATCAAAGAATAACACACCAAAATGACATCATTTTTTACTTCAAGACTTTCTGGCAGACAGGTGAGCACATGGCACTGGCAATGTCTTCTCTCATTAAAACAAGGATGTTATGTTTCACCTACACAGAGAAAGGTTTATGTAACAATTGTACCACCCAGCATGGTGAGCCTGCAGCAACAAAGGAACTCTCAGCAAGAAAGGTTGGATAATTTTTTCCTCCCTCATTTCTAAAATTAAAGTTCTCTATTTCTGACTTGAGAGCATTGTTGCAGAGAAGTGTGGCACTTGCAGAAACAGCTGATAGTTAGCAGCAACTCAGGCTGACTTGAGCGTTGTCTTCTGGAATTTCCATACTGCTCTTCTCCAGTTCTGTGGAAACAAAAAATAACTTTTTTTGTTTCAAAAAAAAAAAAAAAAAAAAAACAATTTACAAGAAATTATACCATCTGATACTAGGGGTAAGAAAAGCTGGATGCAGGCCCAGTCACTCCTGTAGTCTAAAACCTGGGCAGAAAATGACATGAATATGCTTGCAGGTGTTTGAAAGTGGCTTTAATTTAAGGAAAAAACTCCCCAATCTGTTGGACTATAAACAAGGAAAATGCATACAAAAAGCAAAACTCCACATACTGATGAGATTTCCTGCCCCAATCTGGGCCCTGTGCCCAGGAGTGTTCTCCAGCTCCTTTATCATGGACTGTTCAAAGGCCAAGGCAGCAACTCTGGAAAAGAATTCTTTGACATTTTCCCCTAGGAAACAAGACAGAAACGATGTGTTTTTATAAAGGCACATCAACAGATGATCAAGCATAACAAGCACATCTGTGAACAGTTCACTGCTCAGTACTGGGGCAGAACAGGCCTCTCCAACAGTCTGTCTTCCCATTCTGATCACTGCAAAAAGAATTTCTAATTTTCTTACTCTGGAATACTGTATCCTGTGCTGCACCTTTATTTTTAGCCAACAATGGAGAGAATTTAGTTTGTGGTATAATCTTTTTCCATTGCAAATGTTGAGTGGTAGTGCACATGTGTATTTATGTAAATGTCTATGAATTAAACAGGCTCAGATACTGCAAAGCAGCTTGATTACTTCTTTCTGCAAACATGACAGTGAAAGCACACATACAAATGCTCAAATAAAATCAGCCATTAATAAGCCTGAAGTTTCTAATAGCAACAAAATGCAAGAACAACAAAAATACCCCTGGCAATGGGGGGATAATAAGTTCCTCCCACTTCAACATCAGCCCTTGTGATTCTGCTGTTTTTACATCCTTTGCAGTAATTTACCTGTTTTGGCTGAAACCGACCAATATTCTGCCTGCATCTCCTTGGCAAAACGGATGGCATCCAGCTCTGTCCTTTCACACTCAGCATCTGACTGGGCAAACAACATGGAACAACTTGAACATAAAAAGTGTGTCTGGGCTGGTAACAGCACAGAGGTACTGCCAAAGCACCTACACTGTGATGCTTCCAGTTTTTTCAGTGGCCTTTCTGACCTTGCTTAGACTTGGGCAATCAGACATGACTGCAAGAACATTCAGGTATTTAGTACTGGTTTTAAATGAAGTCTCCACTCAGCTCCCACAGCACTGAAACAAAGCAACAGTTAACAAGTAACCCTTGTATCTAACACATACCCTGGTAAAGAGCTATCAAGTCAGCAGCCCAGTTACTCATCCTTGTCATCCCATCATTCTCAGCAGAAGAGTGGTGGAACCAACTAGTCACATAAGAAGCAAGTTTGTTTTCAAAGCTTAAAAAATTAAATATTGCGAGCTACAGAAAGACAAACACAAGACTGAGAATTGTATAGAGTGACTGCATTCATCCTGTTCTTTTCAAAATGATGTCTTATTCAATTAAGCAAGAAATCTTCCCTGTTCCTGAATAATGAGCACACTATTCCTAAAAAAACAAAACAAAACCTTCAAGATGACTAGGTATGTTTATATATGCTTGAAAAATGTCATGCAAGAAATATTTCACTAACTACCAATTTTTCAGAAAGTCTCTTCTTAAATTGGTTCCAAGTGTGCTGTTCAATTTACCTGTGAAGTTTTTTGCTCGAGGTCTTTATTTCAATGACATTGTGCATGACTTGTAAGAGAAATCACTTGAGGAACTAGGGAAAATCTGATTTCCTTATCTGCATTCAATTTACTCACCACCAAATCTTTTTTTGTTCCAACTAGAAAGATGAAGCTGGAATCTGGCTCATTCTCCCTCAATGCATCTTCTAGCCACTGTCTGAAATACAAAAGAGAAATGACAGAATCAGTCAGAGGGAATGAGGAGTATAGGAGAAGGTGACACATAATAGGGTCGCAAGAAAAGTGAGAGGAAGAACTGACGTGAGAGTATCAAAAGCCTTTTGTTCTAGACAGAGAGAGCAGTAGCTCTTCTGACTCCTTTGAATACATGTCTTCCACTAAGGTAAAATCATACCCATGGCAAGGTACAAATTCAACAATCATTTTAGAACCCAGAGAGGATATTTCTCAGTGTAAGGGAGGGGACAAAGTTTGGTGTGAGATGAGGAACAAGAAAACAAGAAGCAAATGAAAAGGTATGAACCATATAGCAGGTTAGATACGAATGGGAATAAAGAAGAGTGAAATAATCTATTCAGCATTATAAAACAGCTCCCTATGAAGGCTGTATGATTCTTGTCTCACAAGCTTTTATATTCTTGTTACTCTGGCAATCAAGTTTCTCTTGAGTCATCCAACACAAGTCAAGTAGGGAAGGGAGTGTGTGCGTGTGTGGGAAATCAGGTTCACAGGCTTCAATTACTTTCAGCCAAGCAGAGACACTAATATATATATTATTTTACAAAGTCCTATGTAAATGAGCTAAGCACCATAGTACACATTCAAATAAGACAGAGTTCAGGTTGTAAAGACGGCTGTACCTGCACTGCAGTCACAACAGCACGTTAGAAATACACATGCTCTGAGCTGTGACAACAGTGTGGATCACAGATCCATGTAGGGTTTCACAGCCTTCACTCAAAGCAGAATGAGTTTACTCATTACTATTAGTGTGTAACCAAATCATTACAAGGATCTGAAATAGTATGTTCAGCTGTATCTACACATATTTTGAGTTTTTAATTTTCTCTCCTCTTTTTAACAGCCTGTCTCCCATTAGAATACAGAAACTAGAGAAAGAAAATTTTGGGATATCAGTGCACCTAAAAAATGAGAGGCCCTTGAGACATTAACCATGAGATGCATCTCATCAGTTTCATCATTTACATTAGATTCTCATTTGTTATTCTATTTATAGCAAATTAAGTAAAAAAAAAAAGAATGCTTTTGGGGTGCACTTCATCTCTTCCTCCACATCTAGCTTTGGAAGGATCAAGCTTTTACTGAAGTGCCTCTCCCTTCACTGACTTTAAAGGAAGTCAAGTGTAAGTAGTTCAAATTTACGTCCTGCATTTTCTTCAGAAGAATCCCACCCTATGTAATCCAAACTAGTGACTGTCATTTTTCATTTCTTAGCTCAATAGAAAATACACTCATGATCCAGCAAGTTCTAAACACCTACATATGCAAGGCAATTAAACCTGCTGTAAAACCTTTAAAAGATAAGCCAAAATGCAGAAACTTACTTGGTGTGATCCAAAGTTTGGATATCAGCCAGATCAAACACTGTTATTATAACTGCAATAGAAGACAAGAACAGAAAAAAAAGTAATTAAATTAGAAAGTGCATCAGAAGTCTCTCCAACCCATCTTGTTAAACACAGAGAATGTTTATATATAAGGCGTATGAACAGATTTAACACAGAGGAGGTGGAAGACTATCCATTTGCTCACTCCTTTTCCTTCTCTAGCACCCAGTAATACCTAGGTCCTTGGTCTTCAACCTTTTGTCTGTAGTCTGCAGTCTATAGTGCTATTAACCCTTTCACTTTGGGATCACTAATTCCCACAGGATTGTCTCGTACCAAAGAGAAAGCCAGAAATACCCACTTCTAACTCCAGCACTAATCTCACCCAACCCCAGATTCTTTTCCCCCTAGACACAAGTGCCAATTTTTACCACTGCACCATCAGAACACTCAGAGCTTGCAGATGTGACAATTCATGAACTTCATCCCTTCTTCCCTGCAACAATGGACAATCCATTCCACCACACTGTGTCTATAGGCACCTTCCCAAGGAGCATATATGGATTTACGTTGCTGTATAAAACACAACCTCCTGACACAGGCAGGATCAAATTAATATTGTTCTCACCCTCTGCTCCTCGGTAGTAAGCAGATGCAATGCACTTGAACTTTTCCTGACCTGCTGTGTCCCATCTGTGCAATGGGGGAAAAAAGAAATTTCAGGTTAATGAAACCCAGGGTAACCTGAGTAAACATGCTAATGAAGCAGCAGACTGGTACAAGGCGGAGAAGAATGTGATACCAGAGAAGTGTCACCATCTGGAACATGTTATTCATTAACTACTGAGAGAAATACAGTAAAGCTCTATTATTCAATGAAGACACACAAACTCTACAAACTCTATTTTCACCTTTCTTTTTTAAAATACTGATGATTTTGGAGACAATTCAAATATTTGTATTCTGCATAGTAATATCCTTTTCTTAAAACTTTTTTTCATCTATGTAATGCACATGTATTTCTAGGGCAATGTAATTTTTTAAGTTTTCTCTGCTAATACTAGCAAAGTCATGTATTAGTCCATGTTAGAATCCTGCAGCTGCTAGATAAAATATCTGTCCCTAGTTAGCGACCTACAGCTCAGTCTACCAGGTACTAAGGACACCATAAAATAAAATCAAGGATATTCTTATTAATGAACATCATATGCAGTGCCCTCAGCTACTGCCACAACTACAGAGGTTTGGGTTTTGTTGTAGCCTTGTATTGCCAGTCACAGATACTTGCAAATATATTCTTGTATGGAAATCTCTCAGCAAGAGGGGGCACTAGTGCTTATCATATGGAAATGTTCTACCCAGCTTCTGAAGACTTTGCAGGTAATGCAACCTGACCTTATTGATTCAGTTTACAAAATACTGATGCATGAGCCTAGATTTTCAGATGTACTCCACTTCCAAAAGGACAGTGCCTGGCAGAATTTCCCAAACACAACTGCAGTGAAATCAGTGGGAAATGGATTTCAAGGTATTTTTCAATAAATACCACAAGACATCCATTTACACCGATAACCTCAGCAGAAAAAAAGAGTGTACCCAGGTAAAAAGGTTTTTAAACATTCATGCACTAAAATACCTCATGCAAAGCATCTTACTTCTGCTCTAGGTCACACTACAGATGATTCAATAAAGCCCTCTGCAGAATAATGTTGCTGGCCACCAGAAACACAGAGGTACATCATTCCACAGACCCAAAGCAGGTGGAAGAAGGGCAGGATTCCCACTAGTCTGACTAAAAAAGTTGAAAATCAAAGATACTAGGTTCACATTCTAATAAAAACACTCCAGCCTTTCTATGAATTGGGAATAATTAATTAGGCCCTCATTAAGAGATGCTGAAATTGCTGGACACCTTAACAAGATAATTTCAATGACTGGAGGAATAAAACTCCCAGTTAAGCCAAGTTCAGTGCTCATTGTGCCTACTAAACCCAAATCACACACTGGGGTTACACTTGCACTGGACAAAGGCTGTGGCAAAATCTTCCACTTGTCTTTCATTAACATTGAGTAAAAAACACAGAATTCCACTGAAGTAGTGCAAGACATCCAAGATGAATTTTCATTCACAAACTTGCAATGTTTTTTAGCTATGAGAAATCTAAGAGTAAAATTTTTACTAAAACTCCAAGTCCAGAGACAGAATCTTTTCTTCACATCAGATTATTCTTCATGTAATTTTATTATATTTAAAAACCTTTATTCCACTGCAGCCTGCAGCAATTCAAGCTCTGTTGAGACTGTAGTCTGTGCAATGCTTAACTATGCTCTTTCAACTCACATCTGGAGGTTATATGGCATTCCAATTATCTCAAAACGTTCCATTTCAAAATCTACTCCAATTGTTGCCTTGTAGTCTCGGTCAAAATTATCTTTACAAAATCTGCAATTGAATAAAAAAGAGATGAAATATTAGTAAGACACAAATACAAATAACTGCAAAACTAACACTGTCTAGAGTAAATTATGAAGAAAAGAATAAACTAAATGTGGATTGGCTATATAATGTAGAAGCAGATGTAAACACATCAAGACTAATTAAAAGAACAGGAGATACTGTTTAACAAACTAGAAAGCACATATGTCTACTAAGTGCTCAGGACAGAACAAGACTCAGAATAAAATATCTTAAGGGAGGTACAGCACCTTACAGTTTTAGTTAGAAAGGAATATATTTTGGGTCATAAATAATGATCCAAATGAAACCAAGACTCAGACACTGGATTTCTCTTCCAGTTGTTTAGCCTTTAGATTGGATTCCTTAAGAAAACACTGTATCATATTTGACTGGATAAAAATACTTCAGAATATGACTGGTTGAAGTGCTAGATCACAACTTTCTGTGTTTATGTCTCAAGCCTGTCTCATACTCTAGACTTTGTTTTGTCTCCATTTAACAACAAAATCACAAAGTTCTGGTTCAGGTTCAAACCAGAACCTTTAAGTATTGCTCTAAAGCCAGCAATGGAAATGTTATAACATTTATTTGAGAAACAGCAGAATCAGAATTTTAGCTGAGATACACTGTACCTGTTGATAAGACTGGTTTTCCCAACATAGAGGTCTCCTACCACAACCACTTTGGATATTTTCAGCCTGTTATAAATATTTGAAAATGTTATACGGTTTTATTAGTAATTTCAATAGTCTCTCTCTAAAAATTCTGATTTAGATCTTTAAATTGCAAGTGACGAGCACATGTACTGTGACACCAGTCTACCTAAGTGCCACTGTGCTGCACAATCAGAGTCTTAAACTGCAAGAAAGAAAGCCTCCAAAAAACCAAACCCTTCTGGAGCAGAAATAATCCATTTCTCACTCTTTTTTCCCCCTTAATTTTAATTCAGTGGGACATAAATTTTTTTCTTATAAAATTGCTTTGTCTACAAGTATATACATTTGGTAGTTTACATATAAGACCATGGAGTATCTGCATCCTTTGCATTCCAATTTATCCCAAGTTTTTCATTGACTTTAACAGTAAAAATTAAGTCCTAAGTGCAGAAACAAGAAATGGTTGAGAATAAAATAACCCACTGCAGAATGTGCCTCTGGGAAAAACAACCCACAGGCCTAGAGCCAATACATTTTCTGATTATGTGGAATAATATTAATCTGAACCCGGCTTCATGCAAATAATCCTCTTTGCCCTAGGTCCTCCACAGGATACAGCAGATGGGCTTTAGGTGACTCAGCCTGCATTCTTAAAATCAAAATAGCGTCTCTTTTAGGAGACACTCATTTAGGTGGATAAGTGAATTTAAGTTTATTTGTTGACCTAAACTTGGATTGACATCTCCTGTGCACATGCTACAAAAATTGCTTAAGAGGTTTAATGTTCTTTTCTATCAAGGAATGGCTTTTTAAACAGAGGAATTCATCTTCTATTGAATACTATTTCTGGTTACATCAACTTCTATGTGATTCTGATTCCAAGTTACCTATCCTAAATAGTTGAACTTTTGACTGGTAAGTTGCATGACTAATATTAAAAAAAAAAAAAAAAAAGAGAGAGAGAAAGAAAGAAAGAAAAATGTTTTATATGCCAGTCAACTTTATCTGGGTGGCCACAGACTCCTATGCTCCTGATTAACTATTGCTGAGAAAATACAGAATAAAATCAACAAACTTATGGGAAAAGCAAAAAAGTATGTGATGGCTTAGAGGTATGTGTTCCATTAATTCGTATTGGGAAAAAAAAAGACCCTAGATTAGACCATTTAACAAAATGATGGACTATCAAGAGAGTATTAAATATGGCCATTAGCTACTGAATTTATCAGACTAGCTTTCCAAATGACAAAGAAATATTTATTACTTGGGATAATGGAAAAGGAAGATAATGATTATTCCTCTCAAGCTTTACAAGTACTGTACAAAACACTCTGGCTGCTCTTCCTACCCCCATTCCACCAAAAAATGAACTAAATGACCACATAATAATCATAACCAGAAAGCAGTGACAGAAAAGTGGTTCAATTCTATTCACAAAGACAAAACACATAGCCTTTAAGCTATCCTCTGTTACCAGGATAAATCACCTGGAGAGTTGGTTTACTCCAGAAATAATTTAAAAAAAATAATAATAAAAATCCCAAACAAATACATCTTGGTAAAGGAAGGAAAAAAGGCCTCAATTAAATAAAGCATGTCTTGCTAGGAAAATTGTCCATACACTTGTAACAAATTTACATGAAACTAAGATAGTGACTGTTTTTAAAAAAAGGAATAAAGTCACTGATGTCTCTCAGGGTGACATATTCTGGCTTAAAATGTTTTTTTTTAAGCAAGGCTCCCTAGTGAAATGAATAAAAAGTTTCATTTAAAGATGGATATCATGACAAGTCTCATGTCAGCAACTCTAGAGCTGGAAGAATGGTGAGCTAATTGTCAGTATTCATAGGAGCTCCACTTTATGGAAGATCCTCACACAGAAACCAGAGGCATTTATCATTAAAATGTACAGCTATTAATTTTAACTGAATAGTGATGATTTCTAACACAGTTTAGCTTTCTTGCCTTTCTTTAGAGATTAAATCAGTAATAGTAACAGTTCTGGGGTAGAGATAAAAGTGGGGGGAAAAAACAACTTCAAGATTATTAGTAAGACATAAAACAGCTTATTTGGATTTTTCAATGCTATATATTTACCAGAATTTTGTTCCAGTCTTAAGGAGCCATTTAGGAAAACTTCTCAGCATGTATACTTCAAAAAGACTAAAACTAGATTTTTAGATGTTTCAAGAAACTTAGAACTGCTGTGCATATATCCCTCCAAAGCCTTTATTAACTGCTCCTTTAACAACTCCTTTGGAACACCTACAGAGGACACAGCAAGGCTGGATCTGTTAGATCTTTTGAACTAAGTGTTTACTTAAAGGGTGCTAAAAACCTTTTTTGCTGCTAAACTACAACACCATTTTTTCAATGCTACCTGTGCCAGCAGAAGAAGAGGCACTTGATTCATTTACTGTGAAACAGGTTAGAAAACAGCTCTGCACACAGGCTTAGCTGCCTTGAAACATCCTGGAGTAAGGAACACGAGGAATGAGGGAAGAAAAGGCAATGAATAAGGGAGGCTATAAGGAGCTTAAAATACTTTCTTCCATGCATAGCTGGGTTATTACAAACTTACCCAGCTGTTCCAGTGCACTCCTGACAAGCAGCCCTGACCTGTGCATGGAAGTGCTCTTTAAACTGCAGACAGGCCTCAGGTGTGTACCACTGAAAAAAGAGAACAGCTGCTGGGACAAACTGGGTGATGGCTACTTGGCAAGAAGTCAAACCAGCAAGGAAAAACAGATAAGATGATTACTCAAAGGGTTTGTCAAGCACAGAGTTACCCTGGAATAAGAAAAGGGTTAGACTGGGTTAGAAGGTTTGTAAAAACTCCTTGGGACAACACCATCCTTTGTGCACCTTTCAGAGTGCCAGTGTCCCAGCACTGCCTGAGCACCCACAGCCAAATCCAATAGCTCATCACACTGTACAACAATAAGTGCCTTTAATTATCCCAATAACCTAAGAAACACAAGAGAAACACAGATGGGAGCATTCCACCAGCAAGTAATTTTTTACTATGAAGTTTTTTCCATCTTTTGTAAGTGTGAAGCACTGTTTTTATTACTAGTCCTTTAACTAGGAATTAGTTAAAAATGAGGAAAATATGTGTCTGAGATCAAGAATGGAAAAAAATGCTAATTTCCTTAAAAGGATCTTTTGAACCACTGAAAAAAATACGTGGTGATTCCTTGTCCTTCCCTGTCCTTAACTCTTCTATTATACTTCAAACACAAAAGTCTTTGGGGACATCAAAGGTCTTTTGTCTGTGTTTCTGCAGTGCCTACTACATTTGATCTACTGTATGACTAAGGTTCTAGTACAGACAGAAAATTAAAATTGCCTCAAATTCTTCAACCAAAGACTCCTAATTAGATTTTTTTTTTGCATATTTAATGTCAGCTATGGTTCCTCTTTCCCCTCGGTGTTGGAGCTCTTTAAGCATGTAACTATTACTGTTTTGCTAAAAAACCAAATAAATATTGTAAGAAAGCACTTCTGTGACAAGAATCACTTTTTGTAAAGGTTAGAAAGAAGAATGAGGATTATTATTAGAGATCAGCATTGAACAGGAATACAAGGTCACATTAAACTTTGAAATAATCTTAAATAATTTGTAATTTTAACAGAAGACAATAAGTGTACATTAAATTAAATTAAAATACTGTTAACACAATGGAAAGATAGATCAGTGTGGCAGGGGCTACAGACTGTGATCACAGGGGTAAAAAATTCTTACCTTGGGAAACTGGGAGATTATTCTTTCCCTACTCAATGGGGGAACCAAATGCATTAGGCTGGACTTCATCCTCCAAATTCTACAAGACTGAAAATGTGTAAAGAGAAACACAATATTTAGGAATTACCTCAATACAGGGACAACATGATAAAACAAAAACTAACCAAGTTCTTGCAGACTTGTCATATTTTTTTTCTTTTCTTTTCGGTACAACTAGAGGTTCTTCAATGCAGTTTGCATGTAAGAAAACCTGTTTCTCAAGTAGAAGGGAGCACTTCAGTGTGCATAGCTGTAGTAGCAAACAGTGGCCTTCTGAAACCCAAAGGCACCAACTCTAATTCCATGGGAGGGCAGAGAATTGTTCCCTTAATTCAATCTAAGTGCTTGCAGTTTAGCCCTCAAAGGATTTTTCAGTGTTTAATTTAGAAATCTTGCTCATCATTGTTTCAAATGCCTCTGCACTAAGCACATTAATTAATGTTAGGGGATCCCAGATTTCATGTGGTCAGAAGCAGAAAGCAGGAAAGACGAAGCTGCCACATTTCTTGGCACAACATCAAACTTTCATCCAAGATCAGCTCAGAAAGAATGAAACCCGTCTGACACAGAAAAAAGAATAATGTTCACATGAAAATCACAAATGCATTCAGATGTCTCACCTGAGACATATCAATTTGGTTATGTAATGAAACCTCGTGGGTTGCCGGGGGAGGAGACCCTTATTAGGGTACCAATTTCTTACTGGCGTTCAAAAGAACGATTCTAATGAGAGCATTTCTATCATGTAGCAAAGTGTAAGGAAGGACTCACCGAGCAGCAGCTGATGCAGCAGGATTCCAGCCGCACAAACAGCTCTGCCCCTGCTACGTGGCCATAGCAACAGGCTTGCAACAATTCCCTTCCTCCCCTTCTTCCACAGACCGGGAAGGCGGAGTTGGAGTAATTTAACTATACATAGGGTCCTAGTTTTAAAACAACAAACTCGTTTTAGTGGTCATACAGATTCCTTTGATCAGAAACTGCTCCTCAATAAACCCAATAATCCCTAATCCTATATAAGGAAACAGTTCCATTTTCTTCAGAGATCCTTGTATACAGGGATACAAAGAGCAGGATTAACCCAGCAGACAAGGAACTAATGGAGTGGGGAACTGTTACAGTGCTAATATTAAGCATAGCAGCAATTATAAAGAAACTCCCAAGGGATTTTTTCAGCATTTCAACTTGATTTCATCTCAGCTTTAAAGTCAGGATGCGCATGTCACTAATGAGACATTCTGAATTATATAAATGTCTTTCTAGTCATTAATAATCTTGCTTTCTAATGTACAAAACGCCAAAGACAAGGAATAAGAAATCATACAGCTCTTTTGCATTACCTAAGTATTGTCAATCAACTCATTAATTTAGACAGCATTCAGTATGCCAGACTGCAATTTAGGATGCTAAAAGATATAACTCTGTATTTTATTAGGATTTAAATTTCCAAATTTCAGAAGAAAACAAAGCTCTCCCATTCTAACAGTCATATTTTGATAAAGCTGGAACAGCCTTTGAACCAGGAGACAAGCCTCTCCTGCTTCTGCAGAAGACAAAAAAGGTTAAAGGGCACATCAATGCAGAAAAGTAATTTTAAACAGTGAGCAAGTACAAAATTAAAAAACCCTACAGTTGTATTTTACAAGCACACACGAAGAATAATGCTTAACAAAATTGCTAGTCTACTACTTAGAATTAATGTTTTATTCTCTTCCATGAGGAATTGCTTTTAAATCACTTCAGACATGAATATGATCTCAACCACATCAAAAGAGCCACTTCCCCCCAAAGAATCCAGATTTGTAGCTGATGGGTTGTTCACCACAGAAGGTGACATTACAGTATTTATCTATTCCCATATGGATCGTTCTATGCTACTTGTGACCATATAAAATTCGAGAGATCTAGACCCCTGTTATGGTGTGCTCCTGCCCTTTTGGCAAGCTTGAATGATTTTGTGGCAATATTAATATCTTAATGTCAGAACTATTAGCATAGTTCTGAAAACAAAAACTCCACGAGTTGGTAAGAGTTTCAAACACTAACTTGCCTTCTGCATGTTCTCCTAATTCTAGTTCAACACCTCCTAAGCATCCTAAACACCTGTCATGTGTACATAGACTGACTCATTGCTCATCTCCCAGAGCTCTTTCACAAACTGAGCTACAAAACGCTCCAGTTCAACAATCTCGGCAAATGCAAAGAACTGAAGGGACCAAGGCAACCACACAGAAATATTTCAAAACTGAGCGGTCGTCCTCACTCATACTCAGTATATTTAATCTAACTCTCGTACAGACATAAGCATATCCTAACTTACCAAATCAACAAATAAGACACACCATTACGGGAAAAAAACTTAAGAAATAAAAAGCTGCTAAAAATACTGAGAATGCTCCATATTTTCTCTTCTTACAGAGCTGAAAGGGGAGTCACCAGGGAGGGCAGGGAACACAGTGTCTCCATGGCATCACAACATTCCTCATCTCAATATTGCAAGAACAGTAGCGCCAGCAGCTTCTGTGGGTAGACAAAGGATGTGAGGAAGGCATTCAGAAGGTATATACGAGTTAACATCATGACCACGAGAAAAATCAGTGTTCCAAGCTACAGTGAAGGACGAGACAGAGCAACTCACACCAAAAGCAGAGCTAACACTGAGGGACAAGTCTCTGATTTTGTCCTGCTCCTCCTACCCTGAGAAAAATTCACGTTCTTCCTATGGAAATCAGGTAAACTTTTACAAGTCCATAGTTAGTGGAAGTCTAATCTAATTCAGGGAAATCACCTCTACTTTAAATAATCCGCTCTAAAATGTAGCAAAAAAATAAATCCTTTCCAGAAAATACTTTTTAAAATAGTAGTTTTTTGTTTTATGGATTTTGAAGATCAACAAACCAGAACCTATTCCTGTGATGCATTTTAATCCAGCTGATCAGAATTACTTTGGATTTGTAAAATCCTTTTTAAGAAATTTGATTATTATAATTGTTACTCAGACATAATGAAAAACATTTCAATGACTTCACTGTCCGCACTATCCTTTTATACCACAAGCTGTTCATTGTTTTCTCCTGATGCCAGATCACATCTGACAATCCAGAACTCCCTTAAACATTGAAATGATCCGTTCTGCTCCATACCTTCGTCTAAACAGTTATGTGAAACTAGATAATAATGGAAACCCTTACTACACATCTTAGCTGTTCACAGTGACACTACAGAGATTAGGAAAGAAAACCTAGTCCAAAACTACTGCGCTCCCTTCAACCCTTGCCACCCCAATGCACTCGCCTGCTGTATTTCTGCTCTTAACTCGACCACCCTTTTGTTCATTCTGACTTTTTCTCAATTTTGCTCAGCTGAAATTACTTCGAAAACAGGGGGCGAGGAGACAGACTCCACACTTTGGAAGAGAGCGAGGTAGAACGGCCGCCACGCCGGGACCCTTCAGCAGCGCCGGGACCCCTCAGCAGCGCCGCCGCCCCTCACGATCCCCTCACCGCCCTCGCCTCAGCCCGCCCCGCGCCCCGCTCCCAGCTACGCCACTGACGTAACTCCCTCCCCGCGCCCGCTCCCAGCTACGCCACTGACGTAACTCCCTCACGGCCGAACGCGCTGCTCAGGCTGGTGGCGCAGGCCAGACCCGCGGCTCGGCTGCGCTAGTCGCTATTCACCAAGCGCAGCGTACGCAAAGCGCGGGCGCTGTGGCAACCGCAGCACGCCGGCGCTGAGGGGCGGGAGAGGGGACTCGGTAATGGCACACGGCGCCTTCGAGTGTTTAGTCTAGTTCGTTTGCTTTGAAGGGAGAAGTGGAGTTGTTTAGAGGCTGGTTTTTTGCCTTTGTTGTTCGCGGTTTTCAGTGTTGGAGGTCGTGGTGTTGGGTCGGCTGAGCCGCTTTTCGTGCTGAGGGAAGGGCGGGGCGGGCAGCCCTCAGGTATTCTAGCAAACGTTACCGAATTCTGAGGGCAGTTTTTAACCAGATCCCTTTAAAAACGCTTTTTTCTGGGGGGGAAATAAAAAGGCCTTTTTATTTTCCTTAGCTTTAATTGTATTATTTTGAGCCCCCTCCTATTTTGGTCATTGGGCTGCTTCACTTTAACCCTTTAAAAAACACCCCTCCATCAATTTTAACATCCCTCCTTGCCATTTTAAGCTTTCTCTGTCTCTCTTTTTTTTTTTTTCACAGTGTTCAGTAAAGAATTAAACCAGATAAGACAATTCAGCAGATGAGCAGACAGTAGTGCTGATGACCACGCACCATTCCAGCCTCTTTCACAGCCTGCAGACAGTGCCTGTGGGCTAAAACAGCTCCTTGGGGAGACAGAGCACTGCTTAAAGTCAGTAGGTGCTTTTATCTGTCCAGTCACCAAGTACAGCCATTTTGGAGTATTTTTAAGGATAGGGAGAATCCTTAGGAAGATTTGGGATGGCACAGCCTCGTATCTCAGCCTACCTCCCCCCTGATATAGATCCCACAAAAGCTCCTCTGGCATTTGGGAGGAGGGCCCTTCCTAAACTGAATGAGGAGCTGCAGTCTCCCGAGCTGCTGACACAGCAGCGAGCACTGATGGCACTCTGCGATCTGGTCCATGATCCAGAAAAAGTCTACCAGGCAGTAGCATTAGGTAAGTGATGTGTTCTCACAAGCTCTGACACAGTGGGGCAGGCTGAGGTGGAAGCCCCTCTTTACTTTCTTCCATGACATTTTCCTTAAAATATCTTTGGTGACACAAAAGGCCCAGGAAAAATTTTCTGTTTGTTTTACCTTAGAAAGGTAAAGAATATTATAATACCATATACATGACAGTTATTTTAAGACTTATCATCACTTTTAGATTTATCAATGACTCACGAGAAGTTTTAGCAACCCCTAAATATGAAAGTAGTGCAGAGTCTTTCTCTGCATAGAATCATAGAATTGTTACGGTTGGGAAAGACCTCTAAGATAATCCAGTTCAACTGTTAACTCTGCCCTGCCATGTTCACCACTAAACCATGTCCCCGGTCTTGATTCCGATTTTAGCTAATTTCTTAATATAGTCTAATAATAAAAAAAGGTTAATTAGTCCAAAGTTAGAACCCCATCACCACCATTACCCCCTTGCCTGGAACTTGAAGAGAAATTTTTTAAAAAAGGGAATATAACCAAATTTATCACACTCATCAGGACTACACGTGGCCACCACTTTTTTCAAAAGCCTGGAAGAATTGTGATTTTGGGGGGTGGAAATCCCCAACCACTGGCTTATTTTTGCACTTTTTAGCAGTCTCTTGTATATCTACATAGCTC
Organism: Entomyzon cyanotis; assembly: GCA_024500445.1. NCBI lineage: Eukaryota > Metazoa > Chordata > Aves > Passeriformes > Meliphagidae > Entomyzon > Entomyzon cyanotis. The sequence goes on from JAKEPQ010000852.1 coordinate 9,199,560, forward strand.
ATTATATAACACTGAAAAAATCCTTGTTTGCCACTGCTTTTTCTCCATTTACTTAATTTGTATTTTTTCCTCTCATAAGAGAGAATAACCATGTTCAAAATTTATTAAGTTAGTGTTTGATGAGCAGTTTGCTTGCCAAAGCAATTGAGATTGTGGTTTATTTGGGGTTGTTGGGGTTTTTTTTGCTTTGGTCAGTGCCATATGTGCATACACACAATCATTAATGGTTCACCACATTTATTTCTGTTAAAAAAAAAAATTAAGTGTCAATCCTGCAAAAACATGCTTTTCTAAAGACATCAGCAGCTCTACTGACTTATTTTTAGAGTTATGTCACTTTATATTTGCAGGATTAGGATTTAACTTGATAAGGAGTCAGGAGCTTGTTTGTAGCATGACATTTTTGGCAGTAGGCCTTGAAATTTGAAAATTTCTTTCTTACTTGAGATATGCCAATGAAAATTTCACTGTCAAGACAAACTGAAAATTCTGATGCACTTCAAATTGTGAGATAAATTATGAATATTGCTATTTCAAATTAATGCTGAATGTAAGAAATGTTAAAATGAAATCTGATGTCTCATAGGATTCTTGGATAACCTGAAGACTTTGCTGGCCCATCAGGACCAAACTGTCAGGCAAAAAACAACAGAAGTTCTCTCTATTATGGCTGGGCATAGTATTGGCAGGTAGGTGCAATTCCATGGTTTAATGAATGGTGTGGGAAGTGATGCTTCAGTGAGAAATAGGAACAGAAGTTTTCTCAGACGGATGTAGCATAAGTAAGAGTAGTTAAGATTAAATATCCGAAATATATACAAGTTTTATTATGTTAAACCTGTCGTCCATTGTTGTTTTTAGGCAAGGCCTAATACAAAGTGGAATCGTTTCTGCCCTCGCTGGGCTCCTGGATGATCCAGTGGATATCTGTCGAAAGAACACCCATCAGATTTTTTACATGATGGCAAAATTACCTGAAGGTAGGAGGCTTTAAGCAGTTAAGTATTCAAGTAGACAACGCAGAGAGGCAATCAGGTAAATTCACCTATGCTCCAGATTTAATTTATTACGTTTCCCTTGAAACTAATATTTAAAAACAGTATCTTGTCTATTTTTGCTTATCTTAGTTTTCCTTAGGTAACTTCCTTAAGTCTTATGCAACTTAAGGCTACCTCCTCAAGATACAGGTTCTGTGGGCTGCATGCTGGAATATGTAGGTCAGAATCTTGCATCAAAATTTCACTTTGTCCCTTCTGTTCAAGGTGTGGATCAGTTGTTCATCATAGTGCACTAACTTCATAAGTGTTGTTATCTGAACATGAGTCTTAAACTTCTCGTCCAGTTGATCAAAATTATAATTTTTAAATTTCAGTAGCTAGAAGTTATCAATTAAAAAGCCAAACTGTTTAAATTCATAGCAAAGTATTTTGTCTGAGAAATTCAGTTTCATATCAGATGTTTAAAATAATTAAATACTTAAACCTTGCTAAATGTACACAAATTCTAAAAAAATCGAAAGATGTATTTTTTACATGCATGCAATCCTTTTTTAAAATCCTAAATAATTCCATTCATATGAAGGATATCAATATGTTGGGCTAAACAACTTTGTGAACATCAGTATAGAAAACAAGATTTTTTAAAAAGTCTGTTAAAGCTGCTCTGAGTAATTACTCTTGGAAAAGGTGTCTTTTTGAGTGATGTATTCTGTTTCTTTAGATAAAAATATAACATGTATATATAAAAATATGCATGACTGTATTTAAGGGTTGGAAGATAAATCCTTGAGTAGAACTGTGTCACCATAGAATGGACTCACATACAGATGGCTACTTAAAAGAAAAACAAAAAGGTGCTAAAACTTTTTGCTGTGAGACAATTTTGGGGAATTATCAGGGATAACCACAAATATTTTCCAATAGGCAGTAAGAGCCCCAAGGCCTGACATAGTTCATTTGACAAATTACAGGTACAGAAATAGTCTCTGCTTGGTAACTCAGCCTTTTTCAGCTAGCCAAGAAACTGTCTCTCTTCCTCTTTGCATTCACTTCTACACCTCGCATCCAGATAATGAGATAGGATGTACCCTGGATCAGCTGGAGGAGCTCAGCAACTAATGCACCACTCCACAGCTCCATTTCTGCTGTTCTCTAGAGCTGAGATAATTTGCAGAGCCAATAAAGCAATGTGTTCTGTGCTCGACAAAAAGGAACAGAAGCTGTACATGCCCTTGGCATGAAACATAGCTGTTTCAACTGGGAAGTGGTCAGTGACTCCAGCTAGCTCTATGCCAGGCCACCTGGTCTTTCTCCAGGAGTAATTTAGGAAAATGGGGTTATTTTAAGAAAATCCACTTAGAGAGTATTTTTGATTTCTAAATTTAAGTATGTATACCAGTATCTTCCAGAAACAGTGGGATAGTTAAAAACCAAAAGGTGGGAAAATCCAGAGACTGAGAGAACACTGAGGCCTAACATTTCCAGAAGAAACTTAGCGAAAGAAGAACTTAGTGAAAATAATTAATGGGCAGAAGATGGACAAAAATAGATAGATATATGTGTTCCGTAGAGGATAGAAGAGGGAGAGGAACCAGCAGGGGGAGGAAATAGGAAATATCAAAGAAATTAATAGCAAAACTTTCTCTCTTTGTAAAAACAATTAGTTGACATACATAATACTTGACAGTGTTAGTGAAAGGGTGTTATGCAATGATAAATGACCTGAGCAATAGCAACTGCAAAATAGTTCTGGGAAAAATAAAATCTTTCATTATGATATGCTTAACACTGGAAAGGTTTAATAATTCTTACCCATTATCCATCCTGTCATTTATGGGTACATAATCCTTTGAGGCAAAGATTGAGGTGCAATGGATGGGGCAATGGATTTTTAAGCTTGCCAGAACCTCTATTTGGGAAGAGCACAAGAGATAATATTTCTGCTACATTGCTGACTCTCAGTGTCTCCACTATTTCACACTTGAAAAATCTTAACCAATTGAATGTGTGGATAAGGACTCTTTAAGGATACCTTTCTCCCTTCAAAACTTGTTTTGCTGTATGGAGTGCAAATGCTGAAAGGACAGATGGCATTCTTACTGCAGCAGATGGGACATCTCGTCTGTGAATGTCATTGTTGCCCAGGTGAAGTGAAATCCCAGCTGTATTAATGCAGCTCTTTCAGGTGGCAGTGCACTGCATCACTGATAAACCTGAGAACTGAGAAAATAGATGCAAATTTAATTGCATGATTTATCCAGGTGGATGACTAAGAGTCAAGAGATTTAATTTCAGCACCTGTCTTCAGCCAACAGACCTTTTTGTTTTAACTTTCCTGTACCTCACTTTTCTTACACAATCAGAATTTTTTAATACAGAAAACTCTGTATAAAGCAGAATTTATTCTAGCATCTTGAATTCTTCAGATAGAAAACAGAGTAACTATGACTTACTCAGTATACTAAGATCAAAAACATAATGGGAATTAAATTATTAGAGAGTTAATAGCAAGAAATTGCTATTCAGATGATTATGTGACTTGATTTTTTTAATCTAATTATTTACTTTGTTCTTCCCCATGCATATGCTTTTAAGTCCAGTGGGAGCACAGGTAGTGTGCTTTCTTTTCTCCTTCCCAAGATAGCCTTCATTCAATGAGGAATGGAACTGGCTGCTTTCCTTTAGAAATCCCCTTGGGCCTTTGTTAAAATATCGTAAGTTATCCACTACATTTCTCTAATACTTATGTTAGAAGGACTTTCTTAGTTGAATAAAGATTTGGTTTTTAATATAAACTGTCTCTTACCCTCCTGATAATTGACTACACTTTTGGTTTTATCCAGCTTTCTTACCTCACAGCTATGCTGTAATGAATGCTGGTACATTCCTGTCACTTGTTTCATTAATCTGAAAAGGCCACAGTCCCATGAAAGAAAGAGGTGAGGGAGGCACAACATCTAATAGACCATTCACTGGAAAAGGGAGCCCTGACTCATTTCCTACCTTTTCCACAATTCAACTGGCTAATAATTGGACATTACATGTAAAAAGCAAATCAGAGTAGAAATACTGCCCCATTTCCCAGGTAAATGATAGCAATCTAATAGTAAACAAAGTTTAGAGGAACCTGTACTAGCAATTACTGTATATAGCTTTCAGTAAACTGACCAAGCCAAGCAGCCTGAGTGCAAATACCACAAGCAGGCAGCAGTATCTTCTCACTACCAGTGAGACCTAAATACTCCCTGTGGGCCATCACAGACCTTTCATACATTGAGGGCACAGCCTCATTGGCTCTTTTGCCTCTACTCTTCAGGTGTAACAGTTGGCATGGAATGCTTAAAGGGACCTCATGTCTTCAGTACAGGGATAAAATACCTTGTTCAAAATTAGATTAGAAGGAAACTTCACAAACATCCAATTAAGGAACTGTCGTAACACTTCTTAATAACACACTATAGACGCATTCAGTATCGTTTGAATTATTTATTTTTTCAGGTGACAATTTAAATGTTGATGTTATTAACCATTTTGTTTTAATTTTCTTAGAGCCCTTGGCTGAGATTTCTTGCACTAATCATAGTACATAAGGGGAACAAAAGTAGAAGGTGATTTTCCAGTGTGCATGTGTGTCTGTGTCTCTGTGTACGTATGTGCTTTACAGTTATCAAACATATATTTACACACCAACTTTACACTGAAGTCTTTAAGAAGTCTTTTCTATGGCAGGGGAAAGAACCAACTGACCAAAGACTTAGGTCTATATGATCCATAAGAGATTTTCCAGTGTAGTCCCACAGAGCTTCTTATGCATTCAAACTTTTGCCAGAATGTTACTCCATCCAGTAGTGTTTCTTTATGAGATGAAACCTGGAGCTGAGGATTGCATCTCTTCAGTTTCCTTAACTTCACTAAACTGTAAATAATTTAAATTATTAAATTGAAATATCAAGACATTTAGTTATTGTTCATATCGCTCATCTTTAACCTTCTAATAACACATCACATTTTAAAAATAATTTAAAAAAACAACAAAAAAAGACTTTGGAGGCTATATACTACACAATCTCCATAGCTCCTGCTTCTTGGGAAATCTGTTACAATATTACAATACCCAGAAGGTATTTGGAGCAGTGGAACAGAATTGTCCATTGGCAACTTTCACATTCAGCAATCCAGACACTACAACAATAATTTAAAAAATTGCTTTGTGATTTTTTTTTATTCTGTATTAAAAAAGGAACATTAACGTACTTCTTAAATATAATTTGGTTTTCATGAAACACCACAAGATTTGGCAAAAAAAGATGTAAAAGAGGACTGTTTTGATGTATAAAACTCCTTATCAGTAGAAGAAACACCAACCTAAATTTGGCCTATTCAGAGATTCATTTTGTGTAGTTTTGCTGCATATTTGAAGCCATAAAGAGCAGAAAGAACTGCTAGTCAGTTCGGAAATCACAAAACAGTTGCGCACCAATTCCTTTAATAGGCAAGGTGTCCATGAGAAACAGTAAAGTAAAGCAGAAGTGTGTACATAGTATATGCTGAGAGTCATGTGCATTTGCATACATGATGGATGTGGACATACTCTTGACTGTGGGTACCAATATTATGGGCTTATGCCCACTCTCTACAAATTTAAGTAGTATTTTGCTTAAACTCTCCCATTCTGTAGCTTCTGGCTTGACCTAGGTTTTCTCCCCAACACAAGCATTCTGCTCCACACCCTGAAAATGAGTTCATCTGTCACTCACCAGATTAATATTTTTATGTCAATAAAATTTTAGGACAACTGGATAAAGAGTAATTTCTTACACAGAACATTATAACACTCCCACTGTAGGAAATGGAATGAAACAAATGGAATAAAAGTGCAGTGACTGTGGTGAAACATCTCCACAGAGTTAGGCCTCAATCTCTTTTGTTTTTGTTTGGGGTTTTTGAGTTGGTGGTTGGTTTTTTTTTTATTTCACTGGGGATGTGTGGTTTTCTTTGAGGGGAGTCTCTCACTCTCCAGAACATCTATTTGTGGAAAATGATGCAAGCAAGTTAAGGGGGCATAAGGGCAACTGTGTTCATATATCAGATTTCCCCTTTTCTCTCTTTGGGCTTTTAAGAATTGCCCCATTTTTTTCCACTAGAAGTGGAAGAGGTTAGCCCCTTTTTTATCACTCCAGGAAAACAGATTAAGCCCAAGGATTCTTAGCAGAGGCCAATGTATTTGAGATTGTTCTGAATGATGACATCTGTCACTGCATCAAACACAAATTGTATGTTACTGGTATCAGTGGCACAGGTGAAGTGTGAGTAGATCTCCTTGGTCTCCTTGTTGCGATTCAAGTCCTCAAACTGGCGTTGGATGTAGACTGCTGCCTCCTCATAAGTGTTTTGGCCTTTGTATTCAGGAAAGCAGACTGTTAAGGGGATGCGGCGGATTTTTTCTGCCAGCAGATCTTTCTTATTCAAAAAAAGGATGAGGGAAGTGTTGATAAACCAGTTGTTGTTGCAGATGGAATCAAACAGACGCAAACTTTCTGCCATTCGACTCTGTGGGAGAAGAAACAGCAGTGTGAGCAATAGTGTTTCAGCATAACTCTGGAAACTCACAACTCTGTCTGCAGCCCTGAGTAGGTAAACTCCATTTATGAACAAGTGAGCATGACCACCACAATTATGTCTGGAAATTAAAATCCGATGCTGCTATAGATTGAAAGCAGAGAGGTCCGTTAGAAATCAGCAGCCATCCTGAGTGTGAGGTGTTGCTGCCACTGTGACACTTACGCTGGTGCAGCTGGAACTGTCCATGGTACTAGGCTCTTGGGACACTGAGTTTATTGCTTGCTTTACACCTATAAAGAGGTGTAAAAACATGTAGTGTTTTGAATAGAAAATACTCCAGATTACTAAAAAAAATACCACTCAAGTATTGTCAAAAGTAGATACAGAAAATGTCTTAATCAAGTATTTTTGCAAGGTCAATGTTTTCCAGCATGTTTAGGTTTCTGAAAATGCTATGCACACATCACGAGTCATGGCTGTGATCCAGGGTAAGAGAACAGAAGGGATTTGGGATATCAAAAACGGAGGGTATATTTTGTTTACAAGACTATTTGCAAATATGTACGTGTTCCATTTGTCTGGCTTGTGTTCAGAGGGGATGAAAATAATCAGAATCTGGGCATTTTTGTTGTTGTTTGACTGTGAAGTATTCTGGCCATGTCTCTAGTTCGGAAGGAAAAAACAGTGGAGGTGAGAGGATGACTTTGGCTTTTAATAGAAATAAAGTATTTTGGGTCTAATTCTCCTGAAATTTGTATCAGTTGTGTTTAGTGCATCTCCCTTGACTTCACTAGAGCCAACAAATGAGATGAAGAGAGAGTAATCATTCACTGTTTATTACACAAACAGTAATAGGAAAATAGTGTTTATTTAAAATTTACTTTTTGTTTTGTTTTATTTGGGAATGAAAATATATTGTATTGTTATTATTTCAAAGGAAATCTGCAATAGTTTTGATCATTATTGTTACACTAAAACAGTATGCTGAAAAAATTACCCTTTAAAAATGCATAGTTGCTGAAATTGGAGCATACTGGTTTACATAAGCTCTTCAAATTACCTCTTCTACTTTCCTCACTTTGTGTTATTACTCCTTTTCATTTGCTAAGGATTGACCTGGTCAGAATTGCATCGTCTGTTCTCTGAATTCCATGAAGGCATTGATTGAGCTCTGTGTTTACAGTGTTTACAGATGAAACCCACAGGCTGGTGGCAGTTCCTGGTCATTTCCGAAGGCCCGGGAGCACAGGGTGCACCGGGAGGCTTGGCACTGCCTCAGCAGCCAGGGGCAAAGCTGACTCACGAGCCTCTTAAGGCACTCTGAAATACAAGCTAAGTTAGACAGTTCTGCTAGTGGGGGCTATTTGTTTACTTCTTCCATTGTAAGGTGGGGTCATCTGACACTCCAGCCTACTTTATATATGGACAGATATCTAGGTGTAAAAATATAGCTTTAAAAATATGTTTAAGCATTTTTTAAAATTTTCATAATGCAAATACTGACACAACAGATAATCCCCTAAAAACATCATAGATCTGTTTCTAAATACTCAGGCTTTCCTTTCCTGATTTTCTAGCTGATAAAATAAAAATAAAAAAAGATAAAACCAAGAAATTTTTATCTCAGTCAATATGCTTTTGCTACTAATAGTCTGAAAAACATCTTTTAGAGCTAATATAGGTTTTTGGCCAACTCTCAAAACAAACATGCCAACAGGATATTGCATTTTAAGAGGTTTGTGCTTATTACTGTATTTTGTAGTGAATCATAACACTGTCCCTCTACTACCAAATCCTCCGTTGGAGTCTGTAATCCAAGGACAAAAGCAGAGAGTTAAAACCCTTCCGTAAATTGTGAAACGTTATAAACACGTACAAGCGGACAGACAATTTAAAATTATTGTAAACTTGGTGATCTCTTGTGTGATGTAAAGAAAAAACAGTAAATTGTTGATCTTGACACCTAAGAAATTCCTTCTTCAATGTAATATTATAATATTGGCTCAATATCTGAAAGTCATGAAATCCTTAACTAAACCTAATACAATTTCTTTTAGTTAAAATGCAAGTAAGCTAACCAAGAATCATTTCCAGGAATGGTGCAGGTGATATTACACCAACAGTTCTATGTTCTTCCTGTGCTGGGACCCCAGTGCTGGATGCAGCTCTGCAGTTGGGGTCTCACCTGAGTGGGGCAGAGGGGCCGAATCCCCTCCTTTCCCGTTGCCCACGCTGGGGGCTCAGTCCAGCACACAGAGGGTTTGCTGGTCCCAGTGCACACAGCTGGGGCAGGTCCAGCTCTCACCCACCAGCACCCCTGAGTCCTTCTCTCTAGGGCTGCTGTGTCTTTTCATCCCACATGATTTCTTGCCATATCTTAAGAAGTGATATATCCACAGTTCTAAGGTCAAGGCTGACACTAAAAATACATTATATATCCACTCATACACTCCCAGAATAACAGGCTTATTTCTGGTTTTGATAATAGTGTAAAACTACTTTACATATCATAGGGAAAGTGAACTTGAGAGGGTTATGGCTTATTATAATGAAAATAATATAAATTGTTGCATGACTCCCAAAGGTGTAATAAAACTTACAGTAAAACAATGACAGGCATTCTTCTCTGCAGTGTCTTTTCCAGTTCTGGAATCCTGAAGGGGGTATACAGCCAGGTGACCAGAAAAAATGTGCTGCTGTAATTTTATAATTATACACAAGCTGGGGTATAAGCAAGATAATGCCAACACCTTCTCCAGATGGCCTTGTTGGGGGCTAATTGCAAATTCTTCTCTGAGCATAAGAACGAGGAATTGGTTGCTTAAGGGAAAGAACATGCTAAGGAACAGATGGCTGCTTCTATGCTTCCAGTACTTTGCAGACGCACAATCCCTGGTCATCCTCTGGAACAGTAGAGGTGTGCTTAGCAGGTAAGCGTTCTGAACAAGTAAGAGTTTTCAAAAGTGAAGGCCCAGTTATCAAGATAGCAAGTAATTAAAAAAACAGAGCTGGTAAATGGAGCCAAATTGTAATGTAGTATCTCCTTACAGCTTTCATGTTAAAGCTTTCTAGTCACAGCTGGGAGAGCTTTGAAATTAAAAATGAAAAATTATGAAGAGAGAAACTATCACAAGTGAGGGAATTAACTGTCATTTGTATCAAATACTTTAGAACTTCATCTTTCAGTCATTATTTCTCTTTCATCATCACTATTTTAAAACTGGTAGATACTTGGGGATATGAAAACCTTAACTAAACTAAATAAAGTTTACCTTTCATACGCCATAAACAATAATGAATCAAATTTGTGCAGGAATAGTAATATTTGCTTTCCAGAAAAGTTAGAAAATCTTTAAATGTCAGTAAATTGGAAGAACCAGTTGAAGCTGTTGCTGTTTTCCTGTAGAGGCTTTCCTTGCAATAGTGGCTGACATTTAGCATATGCTGGTAGTTATGAGCTATTTCACAAAATGGCATGAAACTCTCTGTTTAAATATCTTCTTTAGAGATCCATGACTTAAGACCTTCGGAAGAAAGCAGATAAAGCTAAGGTATTTGAAAAAGTGGTAGTGCGGTAAAAAGGTAATTGAATCAGTTGGATGTTTTTTCCTTAAGGTTAATAGACAAAAAAAAATTGAAGCCATTATGAAATAAGGACAGTCTGCAAAATAAATGAAGGAAATACCATTGTCCAGGACAGTCATAGTCAAAGCAATTCAGGAATTCAAACTATGCTTGAACAAAGGCAGAGGGAAAGCAGAAGAATTTCACAAACAAAAATATATAAAGCAAGAGATAGCTTGGATAAACACAAAGAGACACTCTTTTCTTGTAAAAAAAAAGACTGCATTGCGTGCTAGTTGAAGTGTCCTTCCTATGTAGCAGTCAGGTAGTCCTGATTGAGTGCTGGATAAGAGAGGGATAAAAAACTAATGCATGATTCATCTTTTGTTCAAAGGAAGTAGACGCCTACAAGAATGTATAGGCTCAGATGGCTGTGGATCTAAATGGGAAAAGTTATGATAATTTAATGAGTTTTATAAAATTTCTTCATCTAAAAATTAAAAAGAAGAAACTATCTGTTTGAGAGAAGTAAACAGACTTAATCCAATATCTCTCAAATAAATTAAGAGCTCTACTGAGGCAGTATTAAACTGGGATAAAACACTCTACCTAGGTAGTCCTGAATATACCTGTTCCTAGCCTTGGCATCTCCCAGAAGGGATGGAGTAAGCAAAAGGGATTTGTCTAGACAAAATTGTTTTGGTTTCCAAACCTTTTCTTCCCAATCCTAGGATCCCAAAGTTTTCCTGGAAAACGTTGGGATTTCTAAACTGTTGAAATTAGAGGGGGTGACGTAGAAGGGCAAGTCCCACTGTGAATTCACTAACAAGTGCTCTTAAGTCACTTAGCAGCGTAACTTATTCTGCAAGCAGACAAACTCATTATCCCATCACCCAAACACTTTGTTACACAGATCTAAAACCACTGCAGGAAATCCTGACGTCATAAACAAAAGAGGAAGGAGCTCAGGATAATTAGAAGCAGCCATGTCAATATAGCACCTATATTAAAAAAGGAACACTAATGTACTTCTTAAATATAATTTGGTTTTCATGAAACACCACAAGATTTGGCAAAAAAAGATGTAAAAGAAGACTGTTTTGATGTATAAAACTCCTTATCAGTAGAAGAAACACTGACCTAAATTTGGCCTATTCAGACATTCATTTTGTGTCATTTTGCTGCATATTTGAAGGCATAAAGAGCAGAAAGGGCTGCTAGTCAGTTCGGAAATCACAAAACAGTTGTGCAAGTTCTTACAATATAAGAAGTAAGAAACATCAAATTCATTTATCTAACAGCAGACATGTATTCCTTCCATACAGTACATAATTAAATGTAAAACTCTGTCGTGAGACATTAGAGAATCATATAGTGATTGACAATAGTGAAAGTCAGAAAAGTGTAATTGGGTTCAAGAGGCAATTAAATTAAAAGGGCACTTAAATGGAAAGATGTTGATGCAATCTGCTGTTCAGTTACCTGGGAGGGTAAACTGCAGGAAATATCAGTGTATGCTTGATCTGTTCCTGTATTCTTTCCTAAATGTCCATTGTTGCCCACAGTCAGACACAGACTGCTTCAGGTACTGGCTGTGACCTAGTACAATTGGTTTGTGTGTTTTGGCTGTCAGAACAGCTCATCCTTGGGGAGAAATCACTTGTTTATTTCCCTGTTGGTGAAAACCTCTCCTTTACATAACCCATGTAAAATCACTTCAGTTCCCAGACAATTTTGCCTTTCCCATTAGTCTTGCCCAGTTTAGAAAAAGTTTGTTTCACACACTTCACCATCATTTGAAGCAGTGAGTGTTTCTCATTGAAGGGTAGGCAAAGGCTCTTGGTGCTGGAAGTACTGACGTCTAGTAATTTGCTTTGTCCAGTGCTGGAGTGTTTGAATGACAGCAAGATAACTACATTTTCTCTTAGACATGGAAAAAAGAAAGAAAGAAAACTGGCCCATATTGATGCTGAACCAGTTTTCACCAGAAAAAGTTGGCCAGTCGTTTCATTCTTCAGCAGTATCTGAACAATAAAAGCAGCCTATTACGCACCAGAAAAGGTAAATGGCCCTTTATACTGAGAAATTCACTGCAGGGAAAAGAAAATTCCTACAAACCCTGAGACCATTTCTCAGACTGTGGGACATCTGGAGAATGTCTCAGACTGTGGGACATTTGCCCTCACAGCTTAGGCAGCTGAAATTCTTGCAGGAGCACTGGCTTCTTGTTTTATTGTACCTTTGAAGATATTTTAGGTAGGGTGCTTACAGAGTTTAGTGCAGCAAGAGCTCTTGTGGCAACAACATCTGCATTCCCTTTGTAGCCTGTCCATGTCGCAAGATTAAGATAGCAGGAGCAAATGGTTATTTTTAGCACCTTTGCCTGTAATTCTAACAAAGTTCTTCCCATTGTGGGGGCTCTGAGGTAGCCTCCTACTAACCTGGAAGAAACACAAAGGCTGAGGGGGCACAAAGGTCAGTGTTCAGAGTCAAGAATGAAAAGGCAAGAGGCAAAAAGCTGAAGGGAAAACTGCAAAGCAGCCTCCAGTAGAGGGTATAAATCTAGGTCTGACCTTGGCCTTTTTTGCCTAAGCTGAGAAAAGTACTAAGAGTGCAAAACCAGCATGTTTAGCATCATGGAGAATCTTGTCTTCACTTTCAATAAATTCTTTTGGCTTTAAGCAACGTTACTAGAATTCAGATTAAATCAATTTCAAGAGAGAATTTCTATGAAGTTATTTTAGAACAATTGGAGAAGAATGAAAGAAATGGCGATGTATGCTGAAAAAAATGCTTCTCCCATATTTGAGATGGAAATTCTAATCTGTTGGGCTGCAGACAAAGAAGTAAAAATAATTTTGGTTGATCAAGATTGTATTTAAAAAAACCCCAAACCACCCAACATTGTAGTCTCAGGTAACAGGAAACACATTTTTTCTTCACTGAACTCTGTCTCATTCAGCTTGCAAGATGGACAATGTCACATGCTAGTCAATATTTGTCTTTAGAGTCACAAGTCAATTTATAGACTCGTGCTTTACTATAGACTTGCTATTTATGAACTGTTCAAAAAACAGAATTACTGGTTTCTTCTCAAGCTTATAATTATTGTATCTGAATATTTCATTGACTACATTTGTTTCCACAGCATGTTGTCAGATCAAGAGGTGCTATTGAAAGGAACTTATAAATAGGGAATGAAACAATCTATACAATGAGAAATTATAGTCAGAAGGAACCCAGTAATTCTAGACACCCAATCTAATTTTCTAGAACATAAGTTTTCAGCACATATATTAATTTATCTAACAAAGTTTAATAGGTTTTTCAAGCTGTCAGTGATATCGTGTAGCTCTGAATAATCAGACCTGCTACAATCAAATCACAGAATCTCAAATTAGGTCCTTTTGAGAAAAGTAAGGAAGAATGTGGGATTACCTAAGAAAATTTTCATTTAATAAACATATTTGGAACTAAAAAGGAACATGGACCCATGCCAGGTTCTAGCAGTTTTTCAGTAGTGTTCCACTGCTTTAGCCATATTAACTTTCTGTTTTCCTGTAATCCTATGTTCCATTCATTTCACATTTTCCTCTCTCTGCAAGAGATGATGACATGTTCCTGCAGTTAACAGTCTTATTTATCACATGAGCCCCCATTAATCATAGAAAAATCGTTGCGCTCCTTGAAGGAGGCATAAAACCTGTGGAAAAAACCATCATCAATGTAAAGTCTGAATTAAAATGTACAGAAACAAGACAGTCAAAATAAGGTTACAACATTGTCCCATTTACTAACTCTTGATAATTTGATTTCACCAGAGCCCTTAGACGCCTCTCCACCTCATCTTCAACCCACAGTGCTTCACAATCTAAACTTACTCCCAACCTTCTCACTCTTCCAGTGCTGTTTCCTCCTCTGACTTGTACATTCCAGATGAGAAACAGTGCTTATATAAGTTTGTACCATTAAAGGCTGATCAGATCTCCATAATAATCGTTCATACCATGCAAATTAGCACAGAAATTTGCACAGTTTAAGATAATTCAAACTTGCAAAGGAATTAGGAAAAAACCCGAGCATCTCTGAGACAAGGGCTGTGCCAAATATTAAGGAGATCTTGTTAAAATTATGAAATTCTTAATTGTATTTCTTTTTTTTAATAATGGTTGAAAATTTTTTTTTTCCCGACAAATGAATCTTTTTTTTTGCAATCACCATACATTCTACCATTTGCAGAAGGGTAGAATTATTGTCTTCTGTCCCTGGCTTGCTCATGTCTAGTCTGGTACAGTAAGAGTCAGTAATTTTGGTGTATTTAAGTGTATATAGTGTGTATATAACATCTGATAAAGAATCTTGGCTGTGGCAACTTTATCCTACTGTATTATTCCAAAATTCCTTCTCTCCCACACTGGAGAAAAGCTCTTGTGGTACTTTACACTAATCCTAGAATTTGCAGTACTGGAAGATAGGGCTGTGCCTTTTGTACATACATCACCAGATTTTATTATTCATTGTGTGTGTGAATTTCAGGTAGACTGGATTTTTTTTTTCCTTGAACTGTGGGGTTCCATACATCTAAGTATCTCACATTATTTATTTTAACTTGCCATCTAGTAATTCCAACTGAAATTGATAACTGAGATCAAGAGGTGTGTCAGATGTGCTGAGACTAATTGAATTACACAAGGAAGTGTCTCATGGGACTCTCCTGCTCTCAGGAGACAATAGAAACAGCATTATTGGCTTATTTCAAAAACATTACCATGCGGCTTGAATTGGTTCTTATGGGATCACAGGGGGAATCATAGGAACTGCTGGTAGAGTAAATGACAGTTGAGAATAGAGCAACAGGAAAGGGGAAAAAAGCAAGGTGTTTGAGCATTTGATCTTTTCTCTTATTACAGAACTACAAGTCATACTAATTTTTTTTTAAATGTTTACTTCATGTGAGTGACAATGCAGTAGCCTTGGCAGCCTGCCTGATATCTTTTGCAACAAATCAACTTTTAGTGGTGTCTCTCTAAAGCAACTGCTATCTGCTTGGATATCTTAATTAATTGATCTAGGATTGAATCAAGAAAGAGACATTCTGAGAATGACTTATACCAGAGGAAACAAGGAGAAAAACGAACCAAGTTAGCAGCTTTTGCAGGTTGGAAGGGATTTCATGTATTTGCTAGACTGCTCATCACTTCTCCATTTCTTGGATTTCTTAAGGAAGTGTAGAATGATTTTCTATTCAATCCATTAAAAGGGAAAAGACTGTATTTTGGGTTGAGTGTTGCTTCCACATTTTCAACTTAGTGTTTAAATATTAGGCCAGAAATACTACAATTAATTTTGCACCCAGTTATAACAGAGAATAATACTGGTCCAGTGACTCCTGAACATATCCTAAGCACAGAGAGATGAGCCCGAGATGCCTTCTCCTCCAACTTTTGTTTTCCATTGCATTCATTTCAAGTCCCTCTTCAGGTTTCCATGGAAATAGCAGCGAAGTGTACTTATATTCATGGCATTAAAATATTCATAAAAAGGGATAAAGAGATGGTTTAAATGACAGATGCTGTATTGCTGAAGCAGGCAGTCAAATTTAGGGTTCTTGTCTGTAAATGATCATGTGTGTGAGCGAATGCATTCTGGGGACAACAGCCCAGAATATATTCCTCACAGCGGGAGGAGAATGGAGAGGCAGGACAAATCTGACCCATAGAGAAAGCAGGAATGAAATGCAAGATTTCCCAGAATAATGCAAAATAAAATGCTGCTAAGATTTTGCTATTAGAAGGAGAAACCTTTCTCAAGGGAACAGAAGATGATTTAAGCTTATGGAATTACTTTTGGTAACTGAAAAAAATATTTCACAACCCCAAACTATTTAATTAAATTGTAAAGTCTTACCTGTATAAAGCTTCTAATTCCTTTCACTTACTGTATATAGAATATTTGATACAAAATTAAAGTTTAACCCCTTCAAAAAGACTCTCATACATTTGAGCATACATTTAATGTTATAAAATATCTATAAAACCTCAACATTCTTTTAATCTTAGAAAATCTAATTGGAGGCAGGGAGTACACTGACTTATCTATATTTTTATTTATCAATCTTACTCAGACTTCTTATTTTGGTTATTTATTCATTATAGAGATTTGAATCTTGAGCACTACTGAAATGATTTTAGTAGTATAAATAAGCATTTATATTCTAGGAAATTTGTTTTTCTGATTCAAAATAGAAGCTCCAGCCCTTTGATACATTCTTAAATACCTTTTGACATACTAATTAATTACATTTCCTTATTGTAAGGATTTGATACCATAATAGAAACTTGGTGGTGTTTCTGTTCAGTTGGTCCCTTGTTGTACTAGTGAACTGATAATTGCTAAGGGCATGTGAAATATACCCTGAACCACTCCCATAGATAAAGGCACAGTAACTGGCAAATAGAAGTTAGAAAAAGTGACATGGATACCCAGTTTTTACCACTGGCTAGACTGAAACATTCTCAAAGGCTAGGAATTCACAGGCTTGTTTCAATGCATTTGTCTGGGAAGCTGTTTTCTCTGCTTTCAAAGTGGAGCAGTCTTGCAGTGTAAGTGTGTTTATAGAGTTTCTTCTGGAATTTTGTGATTGTCCAAATTCTCCTTCAGTTTATCTTACTCCCTGCTTCAGCTTAATCCACTGTCCTAGAAGTCTGCGCCCTCTTAGCTTGTACAAGAGCTTCCCTATTTATATTGTACCTATACATTGAGCAATACAAGAAATTGCATATAAAACGGATTTCTAAATAGGAGAGTCAGCTTTATGAGTCAGAAAGCAAAATATCATCCAGGATCTATTTACCAATAAAGGAAACAATTGAGAATGTGCAGTATTAATAAAGAAAATTCATACTAATAAAAATTAGCAATTTCCTCACAGCAAATAATGAATGTGAAGAGCACAGAAATACAGACGTATTAAACAGGAAAGCAAAGTACAAAGAATTAAAATCTGGAGCCTGGTTTTGCTCATATTAAAGTCAGTGGCAATAATATTTTCATTTACTTTCTTGTTTGAAAACTACTGTCAATAAAATGAAATCAGCATCTACAATATAATCTGCTAGAATTCTGTACAATTTCCCAGTACTTCTTCTCCAGTAAAAAAACTATTTCAATTGTTAAGCTACATGTGTGATTAAATAAATATAAGGATTTTCATGATCTAGTTGTATATTTTATAGACTGTTTATTAAACCACTACACCCATCCAAGCCAGCGGCAGACAAGTTTCGCCAGGCAGGTTCTTCACCACCAGTTCATCTTTTGGCACATGGGGACAGCCAGCCCTTCTCCTGTGCCTTTAAAATTTCCTTCTTGAAGAATGTCCAGCTTTCCTGGACTCCTTTGCCCTTCAGGAATTTCCCCTCAAGGGACTTTGTCAACAGGCTCCTAAACAGGACAAGTCCAAGGTGTCAGTTGTGCTGACCTCCCTCCTTACTTTCTGAGAATTGAAAACTCCATTTTTTTTGTGCTTGCTGTGCTAAGGCAGCCTCCAAGCAGCACGTTACCTACTACCTCTCCTATTCTTTGTGAAGAGTTTCTGCCCATCCACTGCAGCACTCTGGTTGTGCCAGTCCCCCCACCACATTTCTGTGATGGCAACTCTGTCACAGTTTTCTTGCTTTGCAGTGGCTTCCAGCTGCCCGGTTTGTTGCCCATGCCATGGGTGTTGGTGTAGATGTGGCTTCAGCTGAGCTACTGATCACCTTTTGGGGGAAAATGAGCATTAATTCCTACACATGACTATTCTCAGACTTTTCCGTGGTTACTAACTAATTGTCTTTATGTCTTTGCTGCCACCTGGATCAGCCTTAGCTTCCAGAAAAGCTGGTTCAGCCTCCTGCCTGGAAAAAAAAATTAAAACCCCCTGCTATTTCAAGTTGATATTTATCTGACCTAACTTCTAGACATTTGTTCTTACTTTGCTTTTCTTTGTTAGATTACGTATTTCTTTAAATATTGAGCATTTTTTGCTCCTTCAGGTATTTATACACTAAGCAGGTACTTCACAATCTTTTTAGCTCTACAAAACTAATTAACCTTTTAAAACTTTTTTAAATGCTGTAAGTCTCAGTCTGGATTGCTGGATAGCAATGACAGCCAGATCCTCTGCAGAACACTGCCTCCAGGACATTTTAGGCACAGCCACAAAGCATTTACTCTTGACAACCTTTCATTTCATTTTTTTTTTAACATATCTTTAACCTCCTTTATTAACCTCTCACACTTCTGATTCAATTCGATTATTTTCCTTTTTCCATGTGTGGATTGTTGGGGCTTATTTATCTATTTCTAATTCCTGCTTTCATTTGATCTCTGAAGAACAGCCAAGGCACTATGCAAGCCCCTGTTAGAACCATCCCTCTCTGTAGCACTGCCAGGAGAATCTGTGCTATCAGGCTACACCTGATACAGGCTTTATAAAAATTAGTGTACTCTGACATGTCTAATGACATCCCCAGTCAGTATCATCAGGGTGCTACTGTACAAACATTTGCACCAGTGGAATTCCAACAGATATGGGGAAATATTAATGGAAATAAGCTCTCACTGCTCTGTCAGAGTTGCAGTGGGGAAGCTCAGGCTGCTGGAAGCACTGGGGGCTTTGGCAGGACACGTCTGAAGCCCATTGTCAGCTGCTGTGACACCCCACTGCCGTGTTGCCAGGGAAACAGCAGAGGGAGAGAACATAAGGATGTTAAACTGGAGGGGCCTGGCTGTCCTGAAGGAAGTGCAGCACATGTCTGACATTCCATCATGGCATTCTATAAAATTAGCTTAGTCACAAGCTTTCTCCGTATAACTGATAGACTGAAGGATTCTTGCTTCTCATTTTATGCCAAATCGTCCTAAACTATTATCAATAGTTTATTTCTACTAATGGTAAATGGCTGGGATTGTAACGTAATTTGTAAAGTAAAATATGGCCAATCAGTAAATAATGAGAAAAAATACACAGAGAAAATGTGGACTGTGTATTTTTAAAGCAAGTTGTTTCAATCAGTTCAATAATGGAAAGAAAGGACAGTATCAAGCTTAAATATCTAAAAAATAAGTGACAGGAGTTAGAGAGCTGAATTAATTGGAGTAGAGGAGTTATTCATTGTCTGCTAATTTTGAAGTATAATCAGGGGACACTGTCATTGGTTGACAAGTTAAAAGTTTAACTGAGCGTATTAATAGCTTTCAAAAAATGCATTTTGATGCTCAAAAATCTTTCCCAAGATACAGGCATACGTATTCAGTCTTGGCAGCACACAATCAAAAGAAAAAAAAAAAAAAAGGCTGAAGGCAGTAAAACTGCAGCAACAAGTGCAATTTACCAAATCTCTGCAAGTGTATAGGATCTATTTAATGCCCAAGCTTATTTAATATCTTAGTTAATGACAGAAAGAGTAACTATAGCCACAGATAACACTACATTAAAACATGCCATAAACACAGGCCAGGATTAAGACAACCATATAGCAGAATTAATTTCAGCTGTGTGCCAAGTCACTGAGATTTTTTCTAAATTCATATAAGTAATTCAATTCAGGGGTTTTGCAGAATTGACAAAGAGTAGTCACTAACGATCCTTACAAAGGAAACAAACAATATGAGTTTCAAGTTGGGATAAGAGATTTGCATCCACATATATTTTCAATGCAAAAAAAAAAAAAAAAACCCGAACAAAGAAAGTTGTATCTGACAAGGCTCTAGTCTAGATTAAGTGCAGCTTCAAACTGCCCCATGAGAATATTTCTAGGTATGGTCTGGTGGTCAAATATTTGTATTTGCAAAACTTTATAGCTTAAATAAAACTGACCACTTCTCCAGCAACCTATAACAAATACCTATATTTTTTTTAAGTTGTAAAGTTTCTCTCAGATCCTAGAATGGCTCATTTTACCAGCGCTGTTCAACTTAGCCAGAACTTGCTGATAGCATAACCACCAAGTGGTTCTGACAGCATTGCACTGATTAGTATAAAATGTTATTAGTATTATTGCTCTGTAAGGATATTAGTATAAAGGCAGTAGACAGAATTAACAGTAAATTTTTGAAAAGAGAACATGATAAGTCCTGTAGCCCCCCAAGAACAAGAATGCTCAGGGATCAGTCTGTGGACAATGCTGACCCGACAAGGCAGTCGGTTTGAGCTGCAGCCTAAAACACTGACTTGTAATAATGGAAGAAAGTTCGGAAAAATCCACCACCACCAAAACTCACTCTGAAGCTGTATTAACAGCAAGGATCCTCCTTTGTTCCAGCATTTCTGCTTGTTTTTAAGGCTAATTGGACTCCACTATTCTCTCCAGGGTTGGCATACCACAGAGAGTTGTTACAGCTTATACAGTTACAAAAATAACCCAAAGTAGTTGTTTTGCCAGACCAGGATGGAATTTTCCTTTTTTAAAATTTTTTGTGTGTGTGTGTTGACATATTACTATTCACTGTGATAGTTAAGTAGACAACATACAGAATTATGAGAGGTGATATCAACACTTCTCTATCCACGGGATGGATACTAAGTTTCTAAACTCAGCCCACATTATTCTTTTTGTGGCATTGGACTTCAGTGGGATATTGACCCCTTACAATACAGTCAAGTGAATTTCCAAGCTACATCGATATCATCAGTGTTTCTCATATGGCTTTTAAAAGTTGCTCAGTTCATTGTAAAGTTCACATAAGGAGCTACATATTTTCATCACACAGAAGTAAAACTGATTGCCTGAGCTATGCCACTCTACTTCATATGCTCTAAGTTTCAGAGAATCTAATTAACTTCTGAAGATTAAACCTCTACATGTCCAAGAAACATATTTTCCATAAGGCTAGGCCAGGCTTGTCACATATGCCTCTAAAATTATGCGGCATTCCATTCTGTTCAAGGGATTCTTCAAGGACAAATTTAGAATTTACTTTTAAGTGAATGATTTGCAATACAGTCATCTAGAGAGTTGCACATAAAGATGACAATATGCTGTCGAAGAGCCTTGTATTGCTCTGGTGTATTCCCCTTCTAACTCCTGTCATTGCCTTGCTATAACCAGTTCTCCAATTTCACTTGTATCTTTTCTATGACAATATGTTTGAGAAGGTGTTCGTGGCTTTCCAATCCCATTGAGAGAGGCAGAGACATTCAGTTCCTTTCCTTCACAAACTGATTCTTTATCCAATTGATATTATCCAGTGTATATGATCAACTCCTCTGCCTTTCAGTGTCAGTGGCTTTCTGACTCATTACAATTCTCCCAGTGCTTGACAAGTGCCTTGTGTTCATGTGTACTATGCTGGTGGCTGGTTTAACCCTGCAGTTACAGAGCAAGCTTTACTGCCTCTAGATTGATAGGCATTACTGGAATTCAGCTGTTTCGGGGGGCTTTTCCTTTTCGAGTTTGAAGAATGGTAGTGTTACTAGATTGCTGAGATTTTAACTTAAGTTCTGTTTATTAATCTGTCAGTTCCCGTATATTTCCTCCTAAGAACTATTCTGAGCCTGAAGTTCATAGGATATTTAGGAGCATTCTGCCACTCCTGATGCCTCGATATTTTATTTACCTCAGTGCTGTAATGCTTGGAATTAATTTAAAAATCACAGTGAAACACCTTACCTAGTCTAGGAGCTTTGAATACAGCCAGTCACAGAGACCAAAAACAGAGGGTTACATCATCTCTCAGGCATTTGTCATAGGGGGATTTGAGCCATCACCTGCTGTTCCCTAAATATGCCGGGAAATTCAGTCATCTAATTCAGATGTAAGTCTGACAACCAACACTGGATACCAAAGTAGACAAATACATCCCAGTAGGTCCATTACTTCTGTGCCATGGTTTTCCAAAACAGGTAAAAGTCTTTCAGTTGTTGTCCCCCTGAATTTCTTCTAATTAAGACTACTGCTCTACAGTGACAAAAATACTTATTTATCTGTAGGTTTAAATATGGGTTTGTCTTAGGGATTAGTCTATTGACATGAAATATATAAACCTCACAGCAAAGCTTTGGAGGCTTTTACAATCTGATACTGGCATCTTCCTGCAATCATACAATGGCATTAGAATGAGTCTATTTTTTATATTCCATAGTGTGATGCATTATCACATTTATGACCTTTTTTTCCAATTAGAGGAAATAATTTAGTGAACATACAGACAGAATTATTTGCCTATAAAGCTACTGTTACTATCTGAAATTACATAGACTGTACAGTTCAGGGTATGGCAACAAATCCAAAATACGAGAAATTGCTGTCCCATGTGTTCTGTGGAAGAATATCCATATAAGAAGCATACAATTACCATGTACAATGTAACCAAAAACAAATCTTCAGACTTGAAAGAATATCTAGTAAAAAATAGATTTCTAAATTGGCAGTTGATCCATCATTTCCTGTTACATATATTTGTTAGTTTACTGCTGTTTACATATTTTAGGAGATACATGCTTGGATGCAAGTCTTCAGGCTGGAATTGTGATGCATTACTATATAAAGTTAAACTTTGATAAGGGACTACGTATATTACTTTCTTAAGTGAGAAAAGGCTAGAATTTCATTTGCAGTGCTGAAAGATTACACACATGAATGCTGAAGTCATCTAGGCTTTGCTCCCCCACAAACTTCACTATGAAATATCTTGAAATGGAAAAGCTTCATAAAAAATGGAACAGTTTAGGTCAATCTTTTTCTAGGATTCCCAAGTGACTTAGTTTGTCAGAAAAGCGTTTTCTGACATGATGTTTTACCACTGATAATAACAGGTGCTATAAGGGCTATGGATACATGGATCACAATTTCCCCTCTGTCCTGACTGTTACTATTAGCATTGCAGGAAAAGAAGTGCATGCCAGAAAGGATTTTTAATACACTGTATTACTGAAAAAGCTGAAGTATCAGGAAAGGCAAATAAGCCCCTTAAGTATTTGGCCTCAGGAAAAAAGTGAGGAAGAAAAAAATGTTACCAATGTTGTTTACTTGATAAAAAAAATTCCTGTTGGAAACAGGATTTCAGTTCAAAAGTCATACAATTAACATGTGACAGAAGGCTTCCCAGTTATTATTAGGTAATTGAGATGTTCCATTATGACCCCAGCAATTAGTAGTAAATGAGGCCTACTCCATCCTAAACTGTTTGCTGCAGCATTTTGGCTTTTTCATTCGCATCTTCCTTTTAACAAGATACTAAACAATATCCTCAAAAAGCCTAAAATTTAATTTTTATATTAATTTGCAGTGGCTGTAAGAAAGGGAATAAAAATTATTTGTTACCTGCAAACAGTTTTTCTCTAACATCCATATTTATAAAATTACTGAACTAGTGTCATTTTTAGACCTGCACAACCTTTACTTGGTATCTCCTGCATCATGCGAATCTCTTGTGACTACTGACCTCAGGAATTCTCAGGCACAAACTTATGTTTAACTCGTTTCATTATGTGCTTTATTATTGCATCTTTGAAGTGTTTCTCAAACCCTGTTGCAGGCTGGGGAAGAAAATCATCCTTGAGAATGGATAGCAGGCATGAAACACAGACCTGAGTTCACAGAGCTGGGCAGATGGGGACACACACAAAGAAACTGAAAGAATGCTCTCCATGGTGACAGGCAGCAGCACTAACTTTTAAGAGTACAGATTATTTATCATTCTCTAGCACACATTAATTTAAGGAGAAATTTAAATAAAGATGAGACATGTAGATATTAATGGATAAGGCCTTCCAAGTGCAGGATGCAACATGTAAGAAGGCAAAAAAATATTACTTGATAATTTAACATTAGCAAAGGCCAGAGATGACATCTTAATATGTTATAAAAGATAGAATGGGTAAATCAACTGCTAAGGACCATGAAAAATTAGAGAAGTAATGTATTTGTTATAGTAGAGAAGAAATCGGCATGGGCTATAAAAATTTAAAGCAATCTTCTCAGAGTGCTGGTCAGAAATAATAATCATACAATAAATCAATTGTGATACAAAGGTATTTTACAAACCAGTTTTGCAACTGTATCAAAAGAAGAGGCAGCTGTTACGTGGTTGACTCATTCTAACTAGCTACGGTGCGTGGAAAGATAAAGCTATATTTATTCCATTAGGTAGGGGAAAAAACCTCCTAAGACATTGTAAAAATGAAACCAGACAAAGATCACATTTGCAGATAACCCTAGATAAGCAGGAAAAATATTGTTACAGAGTGACAGAGGAAAGAACACAAGGTGGAGAATAAAAGTGAACTGTAATTATTCATATATCTTTCTCTTTAGTAAACAGCTAAATATCACATCTGTTAAATGGACGAGTAAAAATATTGGATTGTTCAGGCCTACAAAGTGTCAGTTCAGGTGCTTTTGTTGCTGGAAGTGATGTTAGCCAGAATAAAACACAGCAGGAGAAAGACAAAAGCCCCTGCAAAATTCAGCCTTTCCCTTCTGTTATTTGTTTTCAGGCAGGATAAATTTAGCTTACTTTATCACTTAAAACTACACACAAAGGAAAAGTTGTCCAGGCAGCTGATAGTTTGAGCATTGTTTTTGTTCTCCCTTCTGCACCCTGGTGTCACTACAACAATCTCACCCTCAACAGACTTCACGACTCAGCTATAATCAGAACCCACAGCGTGCAGAACTTGTTTTCCCCTCATTTTTTGCCATATCTGTCAATCATTACTTTAACGCATCTTCAGTAAAGACAGAGTTCATGCATAGCCTTTCTCCACTTCTGTCAACAGGATCACAGAAGTTCTCATAGTCATACAGATAATTTGCTCAACTTTCACAGTTTATAAATCAGCCAGATTCTTAAATGCTCTCTCAAGCAGTAAGTTATGTTTGGCACTACACTAGTTTTATTTAGCAGCTCTCTTCACCATACATACTACATCACAAACCATTTAACACTCTGCAACTCTGTTATTTGTAGGGCTTTTCTCATGAGTGGCAGTCTCATTGTTGCAGTTCCAGTAATGTACCAATGCAGGTACTAATGTTGGTCCTGTATAGACCAATGTCCATAAGAATTTTTCAGAGTATATTGATTTTTTTCCCTTTCAGATAGTTTTTTTTTTTATTTTTAAATCTGAACAGCAAGTCAGAAAAAGTCTAAAGAACAGCAAGAAATGAAATAACTTGTAGTCAGGGTCTAGATGTAAAATACTTTTCCTAATATGTCTACAAATTATGAGAAAGAATTAGTGGCAGTGCTTCTCTCACCCTCAGCAGACTTCATGACTCAGCTACAACCAGAACCCACCATCCCTGTACACCAGGATGTCACTATTGCCTACCTACCTTTTTAAGTGGTGTTTTAAGTAATAGTTAGCCATGTAAACATTTAGCTCAAAGGCACCAAAAAATAGTAAAATGCCTGTCATGTGAAGAGCACCTCCATTTCCCAAAAGTAACATTAAATAACTAACTCTGCCCAGTGGGGAAAACTATCCAAATAAAGGTACCATAGCTTCTGGGTTTTACTAAGGATTGAGGGTAAGGGAAAGGACATAAAGGACAGGGAACTCAGGGATTACCGCCTTGGGAGGGAAGGAAGGAGGGGGAGATAAAAGGCCAAATGCTGGTGAAAGAGAAAGGAGCAGAAGGAAAGAGAACAAGGAGCAGAAGGTGCACTTACTGTTTGGTTATCTTCATACAGCTTCAAGTCATACCCACTCAGCTCCACACAGAAAATTATTGCTGTAACCCCCTCGAAACAGTGGATCCACTTTTTGCGTTCAGATCTCTGTCCACCCACATCCACCATTTTGAAAGTCAGCTCTTTGAAGGTGAACTTATTTTCTACAATCCCTGTGGTCATGTCCCGAGACCGCAGAATGTCTTCCACTGTGGGGATGTAGTCCAGAGCTGCGATTCGCTCCAGGTCGTTCAGGTAATACGCAGCATTATCCTCCAGGTGGTACTCGTTGGAGCGGCAAAAACACTCCTGCACACCAGGGTCTGCCCACAGCCTCTTCATCACCCCCAGGAGCTCCGGGGTAATCTCACCTTTGCTCTCAGCTGGGCCTGTCAGGGCAAAAAGCTGCACTGCATCATATGCTCTGTCAGGATTGTGAAATTCTATCTTAAGGGTGGCCAGAGCCCGGATGATACGCGTAAGAGAGTCAATTGCATTATAGATAATCAGAGGTTTGTATTCCTTACAGGCCTCCAAGTTAAAGCCACCACTGTGAATGATTTTCATCTGCTTTACAATAGTACTCTTGCCAGAATTGCTGGTGCCCAGAAGGAGGAGTTTTATCTCTCTTCGTTGTCGCTGACTTTCAGAGCGCAGGTGGCGGTCAATCCTTCGGGACCGCCGCGCTGCCTCTTTCTCCTCAGAGCTTTGCCGACATCCCATGGTACAGCAGGCAGTTACAGAAGGGAAAGGGTGCGGATTGTCTCACTCTGTTGGCGTCTCTCAAAAAGATCTGTTGTGTCTTTCAGTTCTCGTGCCAGGTACACCCTGAACGGAAAAAAGGTCACTATCCAATACCTGATGGTCCCCGATGCCTACAGCCACCTAATTGAGCCCCAGCAGGGGTGCAAACACATGTAGATATGCAACCACAGAAATAGTCTCTTCAGTAGATCTCATGGCACTCCCCTTTACAGTGCATAAACTGTGGCACATTCCTGTTAGTGACGGGACACTTCCCCTTGCCACAGTTTGTCCAGAACCATCAAATATCCTTTTCTGCTCTGCATAATTATTTTGCTCCCTTGTGTCCAAAGGTAAGGAGCCACACTTCTGCCTTCTGTGCTCTAGCCGTGTCTTCTGATCGTATTTTCTGGTTGCTGTGGTGATGCTGCGCGATGAAGCTGAAGCTCTTTTCACTGGTACTTGTTTTGTTTCTCTTCCCCCACTTCAGCTGATCCAGTTCAGCTCTGTAAATCTGTGCTTTCCACCTGCCAAACAATGGGAAAAGAAATGAATGAGAGACTCCGCTTCCTTGCAGCAAGCTGCTCACTTTTCCCTCCTCTTCTAGCCTTCTAAGCCCTTTATTATTCCAAATGGGAAATACAAATGGAAACATATGTAAAGAAAAGCAAATATCTAAAATTATAGTAAAAGCATAGGGATAGTTGAAGCTCACAAATTAAGAAAATGTGGTTTCTTAACAACAGTAAATCGAATCTCCCTTTCAGCCTTCTGTGTTTTATCTAAACCTACATGAAAACAAACAGTACTGAGCTGTGCCCCAATTTCTCCCTCAGCAAGAGCTTATGGCAGTGCTTTTCCTGCACAGTCCTGTTCTGAGTGGTTTATCTGAAGCAGAAAATGAAAGACTCACAACTACTTTTCCCAGTCTCTTTATTTATATCAATATCTTGTACTCAGACAGATGTTTTCCTGAGTTTTCTTTCATCTTATCTATTTGCACTGAGCATTTAAATAACTAAATTAAGGAGCAAAAGAAGCTGATTAACCTTTCTTCGTGATTTTGAGAAAGAGAAAGTTACTGATCTTTGTAACAGCTTTTTTCCCCTTGGAGAACAATACTGTTAAACACAGCACCTGCATCTTGCTTAATCAATAAGGAGATGCACTCCTACAACAACCTTTGTAAGCTTCTTTCCATAGGTAAGCTAAGTGTTAGTGAGCCTCCTCTCTTCAATTTTCAATACAGGAAATTCTGAGATACGGTAAAAGTGACTACAAGGTGAATTTTTCATATATTTTTCAAGAAGCACAGGAAACACCATCCCAAGCAAGGGCAGAGAGCTTTTCAGTGACTGTTAGAGCAATTATTCTTCCCAAATTAGAGTTTAAGCCTACTAGTTGGAACTCTGCAAAAGGCATCAGCAGGAAGCAGTTACTCTCACAGAGGGAAAACACATTACTAACAGCTGATTGGTGGTCATTTGCCTCTCTTCTAGGAAGAGCTTGCTGCTCCCACTAAGCTCTGAGCACAGTGGGCAGCACAATCACAGATGTCATGGCTTCCTCACTGAGTGCTGCCCCAGCCCACCTTGGCACCTGGTTACTTATGCCTAGAGGGTCCTGAGGGAGTTTATTTGCAAACTAATGTGTACATCACTGAGATCCCCTCAGAGATAACCCTACAAAAAATTTCAGAGTTTACTAAAGAAATTTTTCTACTACATTTTAATAAAACTAAGTCTCCCAAATACTATTTTCAAACTTGTCCTAAAAGCCTTTACAAGTTTTCCTGTTTGAACTTACCAATACTTAAATGTAGATGTGACAATAAATTAAAATACATATTAAAGAGAATGATTTCACACTACCAGGAGAGAGCCAGAATGTTCCAAGCCAGAACCTCAAGTTTTTGTAAGAAAATGAATATAACTACAACTACTTGCAACCTCCTGTGCTTAACTTTCTAACTCACCACGACAATCTTATTCTGAGTTATTCTAAACTGTCCAGTCAGTACAGAGAGTCACCTCTCCATAACAGTTTGAAGCACTTATCTGTTGTCTTTGCCTGTAAAGGACCACAGTGCTTGAACAGGCTGGCAATTTAAGCATTTTGGTATCTTTAATGTAAAGACATCCAAATCCTTTGCTCCAAATGCACTGTGCTCTTACCTGGTCAAAAATTCTACAAGAGGGTCTTAATTCAGCTATATTTATCTTACTTCTCTTTGGATGACAGAAGGACATTAGCACATGAAGAACAGATGATTCAGCAGAAAATTAAAAGAATAGTGCACACATTAATAGAATGGTAATTAGCACAACATTACTTACTTTGAAGATGTGGAAAGGAAAACCCTCCCAAGTGAGGAGTTACACTTTCTTCAAATAATTCACTTTTTCCAATAGTCCAACAGAAAATGACAAGTTGGAGTTGAGGAAGCTGTTTCTTTATAACTTTCCAGCCACACGCACACACAGAGAATTAAATTCTGGTATTAGATATCAGGCCAGATTCTTATTTTACTTACATAAAAATCAGAGTTGCTTCCATTAATCACACTTATTCTGACAAGTTCAGGACATTTCAAATTGGTTTTCCTTTAAATCCTAATCATCAGAGGCCTCATTTTCAAGTCATTGATAAAATCTCTTGCTGAATTCTTTATGACGTTTTCTACATATCTCTGTGATTACAGGTGAAGAATTTCGCAAGAAACACATATGAGACTCCCTGTCTTTATTGTAGTTCCATCCTGACCAAAAGAGGTTTGCTAGCAACAAGTGGCAAGAGGGCAGATATCCCTTCCAAAAGGCATCAGTACTCAGGATAAATCTGGAGATTTTATGACCATATAAGACAAGTAGATCTTTTTTAAACTTCATGTTACCTCAAAGCACTTATGACAAATGATTTGGTAGAAAGACTCTCAAGAATAATTTTTTCTTTTCATTCAGCTCATACATTCTTTAGAGTATTTCCTATTGCATATTTCCACAACACATTCCAATGCATCATATTCCACAGTGTCTTACATATCAAATATTTTGTTTGCCATTCATTAATATAAACATATTAATATAAACATTAACATAAACATATAAACAAAAGGATAAAGTCGGATCTCCTTATTGTAGGAAAGACCAGGAATATGTAAATATACGTTAGTTTTACAGTCTTGAATTTCTTTTTTTTTTTTGACTTCTAGTCATTCCTATTGCATACATTGTAATGATATTTGGATATCATTTTTTCAAGTAGTAACACAAGGAGGTGATTATATTACTGCTTTGTAAAGCAGAGTAGTACACACGATTTTCAAATAGGCACTACAGTAAGAAAGATTGATTATTTAAGTTTTTCCACATACAGTGAAAAGCATCTCTCATGTTCACAGTCAATACTTTTAAAAATGCAGGAAACTTCACAAACATGACTAGAGTTTACTGCCCTGGCTACATACAGATGAACTTCCTTTCACCAGGTTTGCTTTTTCTTGGAATACACTCAGAAAACAAAGCAGTCTAGAATTTGTTGGTTTTTTAAAATCAGATTTCATATTAAACATGTGTTTTATGGCTGTAAGTTTCTAATTAGATAAGTCTTTTCAGTTACTCTAGTCGAAAGCTGTATTGCTTCCTTTCACCGTCCAAATTTTTGTCTAAATTTTTTTTTTTTAATCTTATTATTTGAATGACCAGATTACACTGTATATGCGTGTCTAAAATAACACATCTGCCTTCTGACAACTGAAGCTGCTCAAAATATTAAGAAAATATGGGGGTTTTTTAAGTCTGATGCTATAGATGGGCTATTTTGTCATAACTAGAATGGGTAGCTTTTCCCACAAGATAAGATCAACATGCCTAACTGACCTAACAGAGATCTATTTCCATTATCAAAAGAGTAATGCTACCAATTTCTAGAGCAGGAAGGATACCTGAAAAAATTCTGCACTAGTTACTCTATGAAAGTGTTGAACCCCATTAACCTGAGCAGCTGTTCAGTACTACCATGTTCTTCTGACCACCCATTTGTAGCCAATAAAACCACTCGTTATTGTTGGTTTCATATATAGGCTTGCTCTTTGCCCCATCCATCACTTCTGGCTTGTGCAAACTGATCTGTGTGTGTGTGTAATCATGAACACTTATTCCTTTTCCCAATATGTTCTCAAGTTATGGCAGCAGAGGGAGAGGAAGGATAAGGAAGGAGAATGACACACCACCAGAATTCAGTTGTAAACACTTCCATGAGGAAAGATCCAAGTGTTGTCTCTGGATTCATTAGCTACTGACACATCATCATGGAATGCAGAGTTACAGAACCTGCCTTGAAAGATGTTTCCCCCACGATCTTGTAGAAAGGTAGTGACTCCTAAGCTGAGAACAAAACCAGTGGCTGTGACTATCACAGTCAGCAGCGACCGTGCATACAGTATGCTGCTGGCAGCAGGAATTTCAGCTGGAATTGTGGGCACAAGGCTCTATTAGCCTTCAAATGCAAGTGGTACCAGTAGTCTGATGATTTAGCTTCATGACCACCAGCTCACTCACAGACAGTAAAAAGCTTTTACACCCATGTAAAAGCATATGCAAGCAAATCTAGCAGGAAGTGGCACAGAACACATCTAAGACTTACAAGTGTAAGCCAAGCCACTGTAATCAGTTTCTAATGATTATACACATCCACTGAGAATTCCTGTACTTTAACAAAACCTTATTTCTGCATGTTTTAACTTTCAATCATTTCTTATACTATTAATGAAAGAGAATAAGACATGAGGGAGTATGATATATCAGGACTGAGGTATTTACTGAGGAAGAAGTCAAGTGCTCTACTAAGCAGGCTTTTTTGAGCTATACCATTAGCTCCTTAGTGTCACCAGCACTGTTACCAGCCCCACAGACAACTGCTTCCAGAGCACTTTCCAGAAGGACAATTGGTGCGTCCATTAGGTTCTCATCTGCTGATTCTCACTGTGATTTTATAGAAACACTCAGATTTGTGGCATAAAATCTGTGCTCAGCTAATAGAATTTCCACCTAGGGATACCATTCCATGATACATAGCAGAAGGAAGTTTTACAAGGAAATAATGGAGAACACAGAGAAAATAACTTGCTGTTTTTACATGTAGGCATAGACCTAATACTATCTAATCGAGTGTACCTGACATAGGGTAGAACAGATTTGCTGCAGTGAGATATTATATCATTACCTTAAGCATCTTTGTCTTTTGTTTGGAAAATATCGAACATACTTTAGCAGTACCATAATACAAATTATACTATTTAGGAATATCCACTAGCTAAGTGTATCACCCAGCCAAAATTTAACATACAGGCTTCATCCAAGATCTAGGGAAACATAAGAACCTATAGTGAAAACACAGTATTCCTTATAAACCAAGCATTCAACAAGAGCCTATTAGTTATTTTTCTTTTAACTGTGCACACCCCACATACTATAGGAAGCTGGAAATGTAAATCCTGTGTAGCATCAATACCTAAAATACTTGGTAGGCATTTAAATTACAACCTCTTTTAGCAACATCCACAAACTACTGTGACACAGTGAGAAGAAGCACCAGCACAACCAGAACA
Organism: Entomyzon cyanotis; assembly: GCA_024500445.1. Lineage (NCBI taxonomy): Eukaryota > Metazoa > Chordata > Aves > Passeriformes > Meliphagidae > Entomyzon > Entomyzon cyanotis. The sequence continues at coordinate 9,231,696 of JAKEPQ010000852.1, forward strand.
TAACAGTAACTGACTATTGAATAGAGCCAGATACACAGTTCTATTCTGAGCTGCATGGCCAAAAACCCAGAGCAGTGTCAGTGACTGCACAGGGAGCTGCCTGTGCTTCACAGCAGTTTGGCTAAGACCAGAGTCTGCCACAGCAGCCGGTTTAGAGGTGATCTTTAGACTGGCATAAAAAAGCATTACAAGAACAAGAATATTACAGTGGGTCTAACAGTGGGTGTGCAGGAAATCCTGGCTGCTAGACAAGGGCGAGAAGAAACAACACACACAGCATCTGCTTTAGGGACATACAAACATCAGACTCATTTAAAAGCGTGCAATAAAGCAACAAACAAAATGTGGTACCCACTCAGTGTTTTGTAAGCACCTCGGGTGATGACAGCAGTGTAGGTTATGTCTTCATTAGAGCTGCTGTCTGGGTTTTGTCATTGATGGGACCATAACCCTTATGTGGGTGATTCAAGAACTAAGACTCACTACCACAGGGTTGTTGTTTCATGAATCTTACAGGGCTAAGGATATTATTTTATATCATTTAAAAAAAAGCACTAGTAAACATTAGGTTTGCTCATTAATATAATGGCAAATTTCCTATCATTTATTCAGCCTTACTGCACACAATACCTTATGAAAGATAAGGACATTTTGGTGGTTATAGCAAAAGAAATTTTAAGAGTGATTTGCAATGGAAATTTGTAAAAGGAAATTTCTCTCCCTGTGCATAGAAGGTGACATAATAAAGCAAACCCATGCTTGTTTTAGCTGTTCCAGTGATAGGCATGAGCTAATCAGAATATCTGAAGTGAGAACATGAGAGTCTGGGTACAGGTAACAGTGTCCTGAAGACAAGAGGTTTGTTTAATGCAATAGAGAAAGGCAGCCAGTGAAGATTCAAAGACTGAAGCTTAAGGCCGAGCAAGAGGCAAGGAGAAGATGCTCCAGTAAATGGGAATCATGGAAACAACAGATGAGTTTTCTGTGGTGATGCATAAAAAAGCGTCTTGGAGACACAAACATATCACAATTGTTCTGCTTTGGCATTTTAAGAGAAAAAACTGGAACAAAGGCAAAGATTGAGGCAAAAAGGAATGAGAGAGTAAAGTCACAGAAGCTAGGCAAGATTTCTAGGGTTAACTGAACGTTATATCAACACAGGAAGCGAGAAATTCCTGTATCCATGAAAAGAAGAGAGAAGAGATAGCAATAGAGGAAGGAGAGATGAGGCGAGAAGAGCAGATGGGCACATCTTACTATATCATACTGGCATAAGATCAGCAGAAATCTGCACACAGGAAAAGAAAAGACGAGAGGGAAAGGATTGACTCAGAAGCTGTAAAGATGGGTCTGCACATATGGAATTTAATTACACTAGGAGGGGAAAAAAAGGAGAGAATAAATCCAGGGTGTTCATAGTGGAAGAAATTGCTTAGGTCATCAGACTTCCATCAGAATGGTTTTGCTAGAGAAAGGACATGGTTGGAAATGAATTAGGACTGGGAAGTTGGCACGAATAGACCTTGCAGGGCGAGGCAAAGCAAAGGGTTTTGGAAGGAGAAGAGCAAAATAGAGAAGCAATTTCAGCAGAAGTAATGAACCCTGAATTAATGGAAGGGCTGAATGAGAGCATGGGAGAAGAGGACTGGCAATGTGATAGTTAAAGCTGGGAACTAAGCAACAGAGAATGAGTAATGTTTCACAGAGAACAAATCAAAAGAACATTGGTGAATGAAAAACACAGAAAAACAGACATAGGTTGAATGAGTATGCAGGCGCAGTAAGTTACCAACATGAGAAAAAGTCAAGAAAGGAATATAGAAAATTCATGTGAATCATAAGGGAGTTCAGAGGCAGCAGCTCAATGAAAGCTTGAGAGGGAAGAGCAACATGGTGCAGGAAAAGCATCAAAGAGCTGGTCAAAATGGAAAAGAGTAGGTAAGGAAAGCAGGACAGTGAAAGAATAAAGCCAGTAGTTCTCATGATGGTCTAATTTAGGGAAGGACAAGAAAACTTCAGCAGTTTTGTCAGGTTATCAACCTCACAAGAAGACAGAATCATGGATTAAAATGCTGTTCCTAATATAATAAGAGAAAGAAAGGAAGAAAGAGTGTCAATATCAGCATAACAGGCAGGGCTACCATCAGGGATTAATTTGGTAGGTAGGGCAGAGAGTATTTTCCAGCCTTAGGCCACATACAAAATTAACCATATGAATTATATCAGAAGGTATCTGTATCAGAACTGTGGATTTTCTAAATTTCATCTTAACAACTCATATTAAACATGATTTTATTCACAGAAGGGAGATGAAGAGTGGAAGAAGTATTAGACTGCAGTCCAGGGCAAAAAAAAAAAAAAATCCCAAGAGGCTAAAGAGAATCCACAATGTTCTCAGAATTGTGACTCATGGGAGAGGACTTGGATGCTACCAAGCACAGATTACAGCTGCAGCCTACGCCTGGTCTCATTCTGCTTCTCTTTTGAAATTCAGAAGCTTTGACAGTCATACAATCCTGCTGCTTGCAAGAGCTTCAGCAGGTACATCTCAGACAGCTGAGCCCTTATTGGAGTTACTCTCTAATTCAAAGGACTTTTTTTTTTTTTTTATAAGATGAATATGAAGGAAGTTACCCATGTTCTGGTTTTGATATGAAGTTACTTTGTGCCAAACCCAAAACGCAGGTATACTTTACTTCACAGAACATAACTCTGCAACCAAAAACATTTAAGTACAACATGGTACAATGGCTAATAAGCTCCTGGTTTCAAAAGCCAAGCTAAGACTTGTACATAATTTTGCCATCTAGATAAAGTCCTGTACAGACCTATAGAAACTAAGTTCTTTTTCACTCACAGTAAAGCAAAAAGACCTTGGTATCTGATGCATCAACTCATTTAGCTCCCAATTTTCCTTCACTGACACCTCCCCCTGAAAAAAAACCAAAACAAAACACCAACACTAAACCCCACCACCCACTAATTGCTGCTGCCAGAAAGAACCTAACATCCTTTTGAGGTTTAGCAGCTACTAGGATTTCTTTTCAGTCTCTCCTTTCAATTGCCTCCCTCTGGAAGGGTGATCACACCCTCCTCACACCCCAGCTGCAGTTGCTGCAGTTACACACCCACTACCACAAGGCAGAGGGATCCGAGTCACTCCCTGCTGCCTCCTAACTCGCGATTGATTATAAGAAGCTTATGTCGAACGAACACTGAACGTACACTGAACATTAGAGTACACTGGAGTGGTAAGATTCCTTCTTGTCAGACTTTAAAAAAGACTTTTAATAAGCAGGTTGGTCATAGCTGAAGATTCAGATCACAGATTTGAAGAGGCTAAAGGCCTGATTTGTCCAGAGAGTGAAGCTAAAGCAACAGTGCAAACATCTCTAGCAATAGTCTCTGTGTGTTTTTCACCACTTGTGCTCTGAAGAGTTTAAGTTCTTTAGGTAATGTTAGGTTTTCCCTCTTATTCAGCCTTGTTTTTTCTACTGAGATGAAGAATATTTCTATGTGGCACTAAGTGAGAATGCAAAATGAGCTACAGGAACTTAGGTAATTGTGGTGAAATAGCACTCTATGGTAAGTGACACATTGGGGTGAAGGTATTCATCGTTCTTCCTCATCAGTAACAGTGACAGTATTTATTAAGGGAAAACTAAAGAGTAAAAACATCCCAAACCCTGTAAAGTGCTCTAGCAGTGATCCACTTACCATAAAAGTAGTGGTTTTGTTGACTTCAGTAGGTTTTGAAATGAGCCCGTATTTGGTTTTGAACAGGATGAAAATAAACACAATGTATTTAAAAACGCTGCAAGCAAGATACCAAAGTGCTAGCAATGTAGACTGTTTTACTGATGAAAATTGAGTATTTAGTGCATGATTCATACTCTTCGTATATCAGAATATCTACACTGAGAACTTTTGTAAGAATAGATACAAAAATAGTTTAATTTTCAGCTCCCCACTTTTGTATGATCTCAGCAGTACTGTATTACCAGGAGATGCTGAAGCAGGATCAGTATCATTGTGTTTCAACATTAATTTCTTGCCTCTCTGCACATGTTCCCAGCCTGGCTTCTACTGGTATTCATTATATATGTTTGTTAATAGGTTTCATCAATCTTATAAGAACAGAAGCCAGATTTGACTACATATATTTGGAGTCATACTGTGACAACACTTGGTAGGATGGCTTCACATATTCATAGGGCTATACTGATTCACAGTCAGTACTGTGGATCACTTTCATATAATTCCAAGAATAGATTTTTGTCTACAAAACAAATATCAAACAGTAGGTATTGTATATTGGTTAATATTAATTACTTTAAAAATGGATAGGTAACAAAATAAGCTACTAAATATAAGTCCATCTTTTGAGGAAGCTTGTGTAGATTTTTAATCTGGGTATTTAGTTTAACACAAGAGTACCATGATTTAGATTTAGCTGGGAAAAGTTGGTATTTTTCAGCCTCAAGCAAGTTTGTAGTAAATAGTTATTTTTCCCCAAACCTGAAACATATAAATGATAGATGGATTTATTTTTGTTATTCAAGATAAATTACTGTTTTTTTAGTTTTTCTTGGTGTTTTGTTATTTTTCATTGGTACTGCTACTTGTAGCATGAGCAGCTGTTGCTTCAAATTTTGTTACACATACTGATGATTTTTTGGTGTTCTATTAATACTGCTGGTATTTTCATGTGTATATGTGTATATGTGTGTGAAGAGAGAGGGGGAGGAGGGTAATTACTGCTCCTGCTCAGGTTGCGTTGTATGTAAGAGCATTCTCATCATTCAGATATTTTTGCCCTATTACAATTTTTTTTATTCTCTATAGTCCTGCAAACTTCCTAGTCATGCAGCCAAAATGGCTATATTTTTACTTATGCTTTAATTCTGTCTCTAAATAATTCATCTCTCCTATTGTATAAGTTCTCATTTGCTGAGATCACAAAAGTTTCCCTTTTGTATCACACCTCAACTGGAATTGTCTCCTTTAAGGTGCGTAGCAGTCAGCTCACCATTTTGTGACCCTTATACCTTCATTAATTTTGTTTGAAGCTGGCTCTTGAATCACATATTGAGAACTGATACATTGATTTATGATACTACACACATGATCTACTGCTACTGTTAATAGTAAACCCCCCAAATCATGCAGGTTTTTTTCTGCATGAGGCTGTCCTATCAGCTTAAGGGGGAGCTTCACTAACCAGCCAAATGTACAACACCCTCACAGCACAGGTTTAACACCAGGATCTCAGGTAGTTTCTTTTCTGTTCATTTTACTCTTATGCCATCTCTTCTTCACTCAAGTAGCTGCAGCGCTAAAATTATCTTAAAGCTGAAAGGTGCTAATCGAGCCTTTAGTTTATTCATTATTCAGCAATGGATCCTTAGTTATTCATTTCTGATATTACCAAGAAAAAAATACTTCTGGTAACACTCTATCCTACTATTAAGATGGCATATAAAGCTGGAATTTTATAACTGATTCCTAACAATTCTAGTTAGCATTCTGCATTTCACACAGATGAGAGATGCAGGAAAAAAGCTGATGACTCACCATTTTATTTCTTTTTGCTCACTAAAAATCTACTGTTGATACTGTTGTAAAACCATCTATGGGAAATAGGCACAGATCTGGGACAAGAAATAATACATATGGTGAAGGTTACCCAGAGCACATCCAGCCTTCAGCAAGGCATATTGGGTGCAAAAGCTATTGCAGCTGTAGGGATTCCAAATCCACCCTAAACTCATAAAGCAGATTTACCAAGGGGAGAGAGAAATACCCACAATGTACAACAGAACAATAATTCATCTTGAAAACTTCATTAAAGGACTACAAGGACACCTCTGAGAGCACTCATATTACTTGGCTGGCTGGGGTGAGGTGTGGGGTCTGCATTTTCAGTGATCTCAGGTACCACCGGTTAGGTATCACACTGTTCCTTAATTGATAACTACCAGGATAATTGTGCTTAAAAGAACAGTTTTTGTTGTGTTTTGGTTCATTTACAGCATACCTCAAGACTTTTAAATTGAGGTTTTGGAATCAATATTACAACTATGAAAAGATGACAAGGGCTACTGCCTTTTAAAGCCATCTCTGACTTTCAAACAACTTTTGCATCTTTGTTGTTGCAAGGCTGAAAAGTTCCCCATCAGGATGCATCTTACTACTAATAGAATAACTCATAATCTACTATCAACACAAAAAGCTACAGGCATTTCAGAAGACAAGGCACATAAAATTTCTTACCTCTCAACTCCAGGAAAATTCCTGATAAGGTGTCTACCAACCTCTGCCAAAGGCACAAAAGCAGGCAATAGTTACAGAGCTCACAGCTGACTTAGCTTTCAGCCCAGCCCATCTTACAGCAATTCCAACTTGGTTTCAATCTCTTCCAGCTGGCAGCAATCCCATTAGGATGCAATGCCACTGACACATACCTAAAGCAGTCTCCTCATGCTAAAGTATATTTTGTACCAAAGAGCTCAGGAGGAATAAATCTTAGTTTGTGTCACCTCTTTGCTGGCTGAAAGCTCGGTGCAATAGGGAAACCTTCACTAAAAGTTGTAAGTAGTTTTGCTCTGTTGGAGACACAGGAGTGGCACTGAACAAGTCAATATATTGTCATTATGAGGATTGTGTCTGCTTGGCTATTCTGAGAACTCTTGGGTTTTTTGGGTTTGGGGTTTTTTTTCCCAGTTCTTAAGAATGAGGTACAATTTTGATTTGTATTTCCAATTCTCATGTCTGCTGTTAAGTAGTGTAAAGACTGCTCTGCACAAAAATAATTTTAACTGTCCCTTCCCATTTTTTGTGTTGATTGCAGGAGGGAGCTCATTGATAAGGGTGACATTTCTAAAGGCTTTTGCAAAAGTTAAAAGGAAAAGCCAAGTCCACGACCTTTTGCACACCTGTAGTATTTTCTGAAATCTTTTAATCTTGACCTTCTACTGCTTATATTTGGTTGATCACTATTTGCCTCTGACCAATCCTAATAAAAGCTTAAAAACTATAGTGAAAAACAGTATTTTCTATGTGTTTTGCAACTAGATAACTCTGAAAAAATATATCCTTCTAAATTATATATTAGAAAATATGGAATCTCTAATTGATTATTCGTACAAAAACGTGCAGAGACCAAGTAAACAATGAGATTGATGTGCTCTTAACGTACCTCCATCAACTATAAATCTTTGCAACATAAAGACAGATCATAAACACCACGTCTAAGAAATTCCATTTGCACTTCATATCTCACAGCTGAGTAAGAACAGTGCTGCATATATTGACAGCATTCCATCTGGTCTCCTTTAAAACAAGCACTTTACTATTTTCTTGAATTGACTTGTTTGTGTAAACTTCCAGTGAGGTCTGTGAATAATTCTTGACAGATTAGTCATGAAAACATAAAGTATCCAAAATCCAAAGTTAAAGTTGTATAGATAAGCTTTGATTAGTTACAGACTCCTGTCATTGGAGACATGCAACACCACAAATAAGGTACTGAATGAAAATACCTAGAGACTGTAATTGTGCTGCTCACTGGGAAGTCCTCCCATCACTTGGTAATTAAGTTTACATTATTGAAAGGTACTCCCAGAGTTCCATATGCCTGTATGCCCAACTTCCCCTTTAAAGCATCCTTTTGCTGTAACAGGCATCACCCATTTCTTTCAGATCAATTCTGCCTAAATTGTTTCCAAATTAGGATATTCCAGTATTTTCTGCTTGGGGTTCCTTGCTTGCCAGTATCAGAAGACACAACTAGAAAAGCAACAAAAAGCAATCAAAAATACAGAGAAACTCCAACACTTCTAGTTATATCTGAGGGAAAAATTATTTTTGTGATCCAGCCTTTATTGTAGAGCCAGGCTGTGGCTGCCTAAATTGCAGCATGGGTTAGAGCAGTTTCCAGGTATGATCCCAAGAGGCTGCAATATCAGTGGCTATTCTTGGTTTCCTTGACTGCAGAAGTGGGAAAAGGGTAGAATTTCTATGCCATGGATACAGCAAAGAGAGAGGTTTTTCTTATCACAGACCAGGGTAATATCCTCTGTAAACGTTTAATTTTAGTTTATAACCCTCTTGCACTGACAGAGAACGGGACTGTAAAAGATCCAATAATTCAGTTCTTTGTCTATATGGTAGGTTATTACATTATTGATGTTTTAACTTCTGTTATATAGAATTTGCACCATGCAGGACTACAGGGTATAATCAGGCCTCTCTGGAAAAAGGGAGAATTGTAATCTGCAGTGTTAAAAGTCACTGGTTCCTACCTCTTCTTGATCATGATACCTGATACTTTAATTTGTTTAGACCATTGTATATTTACTTGACCTGTGAGACCAAATAATTTTGTGCTGATATAATACTGAACTGCACATCAGCCTCTTGTCACATTTAAAACAATTGTTGACCCCTCGAAACTAGTAGCCAAAAATTTGTTCCTGTAACTTAAAAAAATACATGAAGTCTTCAGTATTCCATTTCTTTTTGTGACCGCAGAAAGCAGACTTGACACACCTGTGTAATCACAGCCATGGGGCAAAGTTCAGATTTGCTTTTGGGAACATTCACAGCGTGAAACATAATCAGAGGACTTATTGCACATCTAGTCAGGGAACAGAAACAATATGATAATAGAACAATGGTTGAAATTTGAAGTAGGCTAGCCTTAGAATTTTAAATACCTACATAAATGTCACTGAATTACAAATTAAGGTGAGTTTCTGTTCATGGACATAGATGGATTAAAAAAGAGATTAAAAACATGTCTCTGAAATGACTGATTAAGGTGAGATTCTACCATTACTGAGCAATACAACATGGAAGCTCAATAGGTTCTTGGCAACTGTAAGAATATATTAATATCTTCCCATTACAAAATGGCTTCTACCGTGGTACCCTGAACTCTGCCAAATTTAAAAGGTCAGGCACAGAAAGGCATCTTGAGAGAAAATCTTCCTGCCAAGGCCCTGTTGCAACAATCAACTTGCTGGCAGCGCAGAGAGATGCTCCAGTGCAACAGTGTTAATTCTGAAAAATTGTAGTTTGTAATGGATTTGGTTAGCATCATATGCATTCATTTACTGAATTGAGTGCTTTAAATGATATATAAAAAATACATGTAGTATTTGTTTGAATCCTCTCCTATAACAAGCACTAGAGACGGGCAACAGCCAATGTCCTGGTCTTTCTTTCATCATGAGACATCCAAACTGAAAAAAAAAATCCTATGTATGTAGAAATCGATACTATATATCCAAAAGAAATCATATTTTGTTAATACAGTCCAATATTTGAGCTATACTACTTGAGCTGGTAATATTCAGAGATTAAACTCTTTACTTGAAAAATCCAAACTAATAACTCCAATTGTATTCTCTTCAGAAAGATGTTCCCTTGGATGGTAGGTGAATATCGTTTGAATCACACATATATTTCTCTTTTAAAGGAAGAAGTATAATAACCAGGTGCATACCCTCTCTGAACAGCAAGCCCTCTCAGAGCTAAACATCCAGCTGGGCTTTTGTTACTGTGCCATGACACTGAATTGTAATCAATTCAGCTCAATTGTGTTGTTTCTTTCCACAACACAACTGTGTCAACTGTATTTGTACATCAACACTTGCTATGCTGCCTAATTGTGTTTGTGTGGTTTATGAAGATAAAGGTGCTTATTCCACTCTGTCTGGGTAAGGTTTGACAATATAGAAAGCAGGCAGAGAAAACAAGAGTAGAAACACACTGGGAATGTATGCTAGGATAGTTCCTGGATCACCAGGAAAAACTGATAAAAGATTTGGATTACTGGTGCTGTTTCAGTGAAGCCTTTTCTGTGCCATGACCAATACCGTTGTTAAGACACTCTGAGGAAGAAGCCAACACCAACCTGGTTACTATCAACGAAACAGGGTTGGTAGGTAGAGAATGGCAACTGTATTATGATTTACAAATATTTATGGTGAACCATGAAAATATCTTCATAATTAACTAGTAAAGCTTGGTTAAACATTACATTATAGACAGTAAGAGTGGGATCCATCTGTGCACATTTAGCATCTGCATGTAGGTGGCTACCTTAGAGCTACTCACTCAGAGCTTCCCTCGGAGGCAGTGGAGAAGAGCTGTCATTTCCAGAGGTCAGCTCAATCTCACACTAACATGGTGGTCAGAAACCAGTCTGGTTAACTCCAATGGAGAAGTCTCTTTTTCTCTCCACCAGCTTAAAGGGAAGCCTTAACAACTATTCCATGTGTACGTGTCCATTTTATAGGCATATGAAAGTGATGAGAATAATTCCTACCAACTGCCAAGTCCAGGCAATTACTATTTAATAAATCCACTGTAAAAATAACATTTTAACCAATTGTAGTTCCTAAGAAATCATTATTTAATTTCTGGTCATTATTCTTGATGTGTGTGAGCAAAACAAATTCTTAGAATTTTTAGATTTGCCTCTATGTCTTTCTATTGGTCAGGGTGTTCACTGATAATTCAACAGGTTATTTCTGCATTGTAGAGTTATGTGGAAATGTTATCACGTTTGTTTTTTTGATGGGATGACTTAGGAATCCAGAGAAGAAACAACTCTCTGGTATAAGTGGCTTAGAGAGAAAACAAAAGGCAAATAGAATTTGTCGGGTAAAACTGTGTTTCCTAATGATACACTGGGTGTCCAATACTAAATAGTAAAAATGGGATGCTGAGGAGAGTCGAGCTTCTGCTGAACCATAAAAAATGCTCTGAGCTGAAGAAGTAAAATAATGCATGGAAAGCTGTTGCCTTCTGAATTTTTGCCGTGGGTTTTGTTAGGTGTTGGTTTAAATGTATTTAATAGTAACAAATGTTCAAGGTCTGGGTAACATGGAAATGATGGCTCCCATCACCAATCTGTTCTTTCCATCTGACTCCACCAGTGCCCTTCAGTGTTAGGGAAAAGCAACAGTTGAGAGAGGAGTATTTTCTTTGTAGCTTTCATGTCAAGGGTTAAATTTTGTCCTTGATTACACTTGAATAAAGCTAAAACAACTCAACTTGCTAATATGTATCAACTCCTGATTTAATAACAGAATAAATCAAGCTGAATTTAGCCCTTCTCTGTCATCTTGTCTATTCCACATACCTTAAATTGCCACGGGACTTTGCAAAGGGTATCGATTTTGGTTGCTTTGGAACAGTACAGTTTTTCCCTTTTTGGATTATTCCTTCATCAATATGATAGTTGAAATTTGGACTTCTTAATCACCACTCTTGAATTCTGGAAAGTTTAATGAAAATGTGAAATTTGAATATAACATACAAAATGTAAGTCATATTATCCTTTCAAGTAGAGTGAAGGGAATCTGTTGTAACTAGTAATGGATATGGATTTATTCTGGATACTTTGGGGATCACAAAGAGCAAAATTTAGCCTCCTTTTTTTTTTTTTTTTTAATAGGGCAGTTTTTCCTCTCCAGGTATAAATATTATTTTATCCACATAGGCCAATATTTGATTTTTAAGTACCTATGAATAAAATTTCTCTTAGATAAAAGAAAATAGTTAATTGCTTGTGTAGAAACTGTTACTGCTGAAGGTGGGTACCGTCAACCTTAACATGGGAATAACACTCCAATTTTCTCAGTAAAAAGAGCGTGATTCAAATCACTGATAATTTATGAATTACAGCTTGCGATGCAAGTAGGGAGTTACTGAACTTGTCATTCAGCCCGTGACCTCACTGAAACCATCTACAAAACTCTTCAACATCGTTGTTCTTAAAAGCGAGGGAGAACCTGATCAGTGAAACCCTATGTACTGGCCTGGGCTCTCTCCCACTGAAATTAGTGACAAAACTTCCAATGACTCCTGTGAAAGCAGGACCAGAACTTTAACAGACATAGTCAGATTCATCTCTCAGTTACATAAATCTGAAGAATCTCTTCTGAAATAAGTGTGATTTGTGTGATTTAACCCAAAGGAACTGAGAGTATTTTGCTTTAGTTCACGGAGGGGGAGAGAAAAAGACATTGTTCCCTTATATCGCCGCACCCCTGTGTATCAACCAAGGCTCTATCTGCTGTCAAAATCCTTATCTGCTTAAGGTGGAGAGGAAGAGCTGACTTCACCATTTAAGGATTAGAGCTTTTATTGCCTACTGAATTTTCTGTTATCCTTATCCCCTTCCCCACCACTTAGCAGGTAGATTCCGTAAGAAGGGACAAATTTCTGTTTTCTGTTTCTATGTTTCTTAAAATTTAACGTACCTTGTTCCATCAGTGTATAATCAGAACTGAGACAACCAAAACACTTCCACTTCAGTCCTTCGGAGTTACCTGGCTGGTTATTTTTAGATTATCATCGCTAAATGCAAAGCCAAGGCCTGTACCTGAAACATGAAACTGTACTGGAGGCTTACAAAATTCAAGGTAGTACCTCCAGAAGACTTATTCAACTCTGCTCACCAGTGGCCTGTGAAGTGACAAGCACATAATCCCAGACAGAGGTGTAGCAATCTTTATGTAGCATGCAGAATTTATTCATTTCTGTAAGGTCCATTGTCAGAGTGAAATTTCCACAGCTTACCCAGAATTAATCAGCTTTTTTTTTCTTATAAGCATATATATGCACACAGAAGGGGATTCTTCTCTGAAAAGCAAGTCAGTGCTTTGGTAAAGAAAGATTGCATGAGTTTTTCTCCTAAATATACCTTTTAACTAAGAGGTTTTCTTTTGCTTACACCTGTCACTGGCTGCTTGAAGACTGGATCTTCATCCTTCTATACACATAGGCCTCTCCTGTGATGATGTCCTTTATCCAAGGGCAGGGATCTGTGCTTTTTGCATGATAGCTTCCAAACAAATGATTTGATGGAGACAGCCAAGTTAATGGCAAAACACTCTCTGTTCTGCAGAGCTGTGTCTGTTCAGCTGTCAAATCTGTGCCTGTTGAAGAAAAGTGAGTATTTTTGCCTATAGCAGCAACTAAACCATCAGCTCAGGCTTCAAACGTCTATGTCCCTAAAGTCAGAAAAAATTTCCCCCAAGTCCAAAATACACACTCACTTTTTGCTCCTTTGTGATCCACAAGTAGGTATTCACAACACCTCAGCAGCTGTTGTAACCTTTATAGATGAAATGTTGATGGCCACCCAAAGGGTGTGACCCACAATGGCGCGAAATACAGAGCCCAGATAAAAATCAAATTGTGGGTGTGAGGGTATCAGAACATGGATATAAACAAATATAAAGATATGCTGGAGGGAAAACTAGTGATTTTTTCTCAAATCTTCACAGAAAAATGTCGTCAAGATAGGTCAGTATCTTGCAGAATAAATACTGCAAGAACACACGTTAAACAGCTTCTACAGTGAAACAGCCAAAAGCAGATCAGATCAGTTCTATCAGCAGAAACTAAACTGACATATATTTGTCTGCAGCGCTCTCAGCTAACATTGAAGGCTTGGGGGTTTTGTGTATGAATCACTCACCCAAAATGCAAATGTGAAGATACCAAAAAACTTGTGGTTCACAACTGCAGATGGGAGCCGTCCACAGGTGCAGATTAATATAAACCCTCCTCATTCCTTCACATGCATGGGCACACACGGAGGGGGAGCGCATCCAGGCTCTGCAGAGCCATGCATCCTTCCAATGAGCAGATGTGACTGTTACCAGGAGGATTTATTACAGAAATTCGGCAGCAGGAGCCTTTTCTGATAGAATGTTATCCAGGCTGCATTTCCCTGGGAGGAGGTGCTACATAGCGTGGAGGTTCTTCTCCCAACAGGCAGAATCTAATGGATTATCTTTCTGAATCATTAAGAGAACACAACAGATCTCATTAAGGCTCAGGTATTGGCTATTAATGGGTTACAATCCAGGCTAGGAAAGGGAGACCACCTAATTTTTTGAAAAAGGGCCCAAGCTGAAGCAGCAGCTAATAGAAGGCCAGTATTCCTTGAGAAGGTCATTTTCAATCTATCAGCAGCTTGCCTCCCCTTACTATTTTTTGTCTACACATAGTGAAATGTTCCTACCTCACAGTGACACTCATATTTTTTATCCAGCAGAAGCATAGCTTATTGTTTCAAAATTACATCTTTTTCTTTTTGCTTTAGAAGTGCCTTTTTATTTTGGAAACGTTCATCACTAAACTGATTTAAGAGAGAAGGAAATGCGGAATATTGCACTCACCTCTCCAGCACCAGGCAGGCAGCCTCCACCTCCTCAATCCATCAGTACAAGCGCTCGCATCCACTGACGCCTCTCCTCTGCTTTGGCCCTTTTTCACATCAGCATCTGTGATTTGCCGAGCAGACACACCACGACTGCAGGGACTAGCCCCACAGCCCCAGCAGGAGCAGGAACCTGCCCTTTCCCATCTTCTCCCTAGAAAACACAACCGTAAAAACCCGGGCTGTTCTAAAGGCGGCAGTGGGAACGCTCGTCCGGCGGCCCCCCACGGGAGACAGGGAGGTGCTCCGCGCTCTCGCCGGGGAGCCGGGCAGGGGGAGCGCGGGCTGGCGCTGGAGGAGGAGCCGGAGCCGCCAGCCCGTTTCCACGCCAACGGCGGGGGTACCGCGGGCGGGGCGGCGGCGCGGCCGGCGGGCGGCTCCGCTCCACTCCGGCTCCCGCCCGGGGGGCGGCCGGGCCCGCAGCCCCCGCAGCCCCCGCCCCGCCGCCGCGGCGCACAAGGAGCTGGGTGTTGGCGAGGGGTTTGTGGCTCGTTCCCCGTCTCGTACGCTCCGTTGCACTCGCGCGTTACATAATGTGCGGGTACAGACGTGCCGCGGGCTCTGCCTCTGCACAACTGCATCCGCGCCCGGGGCCGCTCCGCGGGTCCATGTTCGCTGCAGCACGGCACTTCCCGGCTCTGGCAGCAGCAGAGTTTTATGATTGATTTCACAATGCGTGTTCTAGAGGGAACGAGTCACATACATGTTGGAAGGATGCGGTCAAGGGTGAAGGCAGAAAAAACAGTTTCTTTAGTTACATGAAATTTATCTACTGTTTGCTTTCCACTTCTGCCATCACTCAGTTGCACTCAGTACCGGGCATATGGGTTTTTTCTGCTTTTCCCTTTCTGCCTCTTGCATTTGTGTGTGTGTGATTTACTACAGCTTCTTTAAATTAACGATGATTATAATTTTCTTTTTATCTCATTAATGGATTTACCCAATCTAGATTTTACATTTTTCCTAGTGTCTTTTTCCTTTTGGCTACAATACTAGTTGCATTGTTGAATCTGCAGCCCTGATCAAATAGCTGATTTCTCCCTACACTGCTAATTTTATGAGCTTAATTTTTTACTGATACACTTCTGCTGGAGGTAGCAACAGAGACTCACACACACAGATGGGATACAGGCATTTTTTCCCACAATAAGACTAACATAATACAAAGCAGAAAGCATCTGATTCCTGTAAATTATATCACTTCCAGTAGTGATATTATCAGCAGAGCTGTAGCATTGATGAATTATAATAATGAAATACTTCCATGTAAAAATCAGTATACCATGTGGAAGAAATTTTCCTATAGTAAGGAATCTTCGATATTGTTCAAATTAGAAGAGTTTGCCAGTACATCTAGACTTGCAAATTTGTTCTAGTAAATTCCTAGCATTTAGAAAAGAAACATCATATACATAACTTTCATTGTTCTCCCAGCAAAATAATAATATTCAAATCATAAATTTGGCCTATTTTAATGAAAATATCTCTACTACTCTTTGAAATTTTAGCTTTCAATATACATGCACAGACATCTCAGTGCATTTATAAGATCAGATAGTGGTAAATTAAAAACTTTTAAGTGTTTTGTTTTTCAGATACTCTTTACTTGCAAGTGCATAAATCCCTGATATAGTTATGTTGGCAAGGGAATAGAATAAAAAAATATCTGTGGTAACTGAGTAGTCTAGATAATAGGATAAAAGAACAATAACAAGGTGTACAGGTTTAATCTGCAATTCCATAAAGAACAAGTAGTTACTATAGAAACTGTCACATTACGTGTATCTTTAGTATAGTACTTGATATGTGAGAAAAGGCATCCTCCATACACTAACTAACTGTGGCAGAAATAAAAGCACCAACCACCATCATCCTGGCTAGGAAGATCACCGTTTGCACACTGTCTACAAAGAGAGCACTTTTAGGCATTTTCCATTGCTATAACTAAACACCTGCTTCCCTCCAGCTTTGAGGGAGGCACCAGGCTGTAGATCAAATGTTGGCAGCGAAGGAATTACAAACATGCAGTACCTGAGTAATGGGACATGTCAGAAAAGTTTAGAGGCTATTATTTCAACACCACCATATGGGAGCTTGCAGTTGATTAATGGCAGAGTTAAAAACCAGCTTATCCGAAAAATGCAGCAGCAGATATGTCTAAGTTTTCTTCAGTCTTGTCCTGCATCCAGAAATTCTCAATTAGGGCCTTTCAGCATGTATTGATTGCATTACATGTAGCTAAGCTCCCACAGGAATTTAAAGAGAAATATGTCTCCAAATAGCATAGACAGGTGATTAAATGCCAAAATCAAACAGCACAGAAATGCAGGTCCTTAGCTCAGGACTCTGAATGTTGTGGTTTGTATACAGATACACTGAAAACACAGAAATAACTATTGAAAGTGAATAGTTTGTGTGGAAATATAAAGAGTCATTTTAGGGACCTGGCTGATCTGGCTGGATTTCAGTTCCCTCTTCCACAGCAGGGAGCTCACCATTTCCCCCCTACCACAGCAGGCTTGAATTTGAAGGGGGCAGCATTTACCTGTTGAGGTGCAGCATCCGAGGTGCAGCTTCCTGGGCCCGTTGGCTGCACAAGTTTCACTCAACTTGCCAGTGCTGTTCATGAACCAAAAGCCAAATCCTTGCTTGTTTACTGCTGCTTTCTGTGTGGGATCAATCAAAATAGATGCATTCATACATGTATATTTTGAAGACAATAGTGCTAAAACAGAAATGTGCTCTTAAGTGAAAAATCCCGTAGGGATTCTTCTAATCAATTACCCTTTATTATACCATGACAACATCAAAATATTTATATGCACACATGCAATGTTCATCGTGAATGTACATCTCCAAATGATAGAGGGTAAATTGAGAGGCCACATCTGGTCTGTAATAAAAACATAATAAAAGACATTTTGTATTTCATTCAATCTTCTACCAAACACCCTCTTTTTAACCAGCAATTGTAGATCTGGGTTAGATATTTATAGACAGGTCTGTGATTCTCTCAGCATGAAGAACTGAACAGAACATTTAAAGGAGAATAAAAAGGCTGTATTTTTATTTTTAACCATTTTTTGCACGTGGAAGAGTTTAAAATAGCATCGTGTACAGATGATTTGGATCTGATATTTATATCTATCTGATATATTGTTGCTTTGTATCAGTGACTGTGCGATGGTAGGGAAAAAATCATGAATGCACCTTCTATCAGGTGGTATCAGCCTGACCTCATTTGGCTTTATCGTTTAGGAGAAACATTCACTTTCTACCAGGATTTCACCCTTTTATCTTCTTCTCTCACCCTTCAGGTAACTGAGGGTTTTGCTTAATATCAACAGTTTACTCTTCCTATGAGAGAAAATCATGAGAGCCATTTGAGAATGTGAACCCAGACAATGCATTACATCTAATATCACAGTTAACTAAAAAAGAACTCCTTTGAAAAGAAAAGAACAACCGAACCCTACAAATGTTGAATGCTTTACATACCTTCCTTCACACTTCTGTTATGTACCTGTTGTGTTTGCAGCTCAGTCATTGTTTCAGCTGCTGAATCAGCAGTTGCCACTGAAGCCAAGTTTAGAAAAACAAACATTAAATCCAGCAGCTGGAGGAGAGCTGCTCTCCTGGAGCCCTGGAAGATACACTGGCTTTCCTATGCAGGTAACTTTACATAGCAGTCCTTGCTTATCCCAAGCGTTGTGATGAATTCATGGACCACTGTTCCTTCAGATCCCCCAGGGGAAGAAAGCTACAGAGATAGTGAGAAATAAGATAAAGGAACATAATTCTTTCTAAAGAGCCTTTCCTTCAAGGCTGCATTATTATGTTGTTGGTTTTTTTAAAGGCAAGTGAAAGTATTCTTTGTTCATTTCTCATGATTAAGGGCAAAGGAGGGGGGAAAAAGCCAAAACAAAACCCCTCAAACTTTAATCCAATTTGGAGATCACTTAGTGAAGTATACAACAAAGGATCTGTGAAGGCTGAACAGACAAAATCACTTGGGATCAAAATACAGAGATCTTTGGGAATTATACTCAGGAGATGCAATTAAAGAGTACCAGGAATTTTTTTAAACTAAAGCTTTTAAACCAAATGGTACTACCTTCAGCTCTCCTGTTAAAGGGCTCTGAGCAACAGGTTGCTGGTTATTCTTAGTGTAACCTCTTATCTCCTACAGTCTTCCTGGTCAGGGCTTTTCCACTTTGTAAGAATTATTAATATTCACTGAAGAGTAGCTTGAAAATAGGACTCTCCCGTGTGAGGATACAGGTAGGCGTTTAGTGTTCTTTTAAAATTTTTGTAATAACCAAGAAACAGAAAGAAGAAATGTATTGATTTCAAATATGGGTAGTTTTGCCACTGATGTTCTTACCAGCTGAAGAAGTATCAAATTGGGCTCTCAAAAGGATTATATATATTTTAATAGATACTTGGAAAAAACCATATGATTGGGCTTAACGTTTTCTCGTATCCTTTAAGCATGATAATTCTACTTCATATAGGAACCACAAGATACAACTACAATTTCATCAGGCACTGTTATTTGTCTGTTCTATAACCTCCTTGTGTCTGATTAACAGAAATTACTTGGTACTTAATAAAAAGAAAAAGACTGACAATTTTGCTTGAGGACACAAAGGCAATTCTGGGAAGCTATGGAAGAGCCGGGGACATCCAGGTAGCTTTACTATGAGGACTTCAGATGCCAGTCCGGTTCTGTAAAAATTTGGAATATGGCAATCAGGGCTAAGTATTTGGTTTAGACAATTGTCCACTTATTCCACATCATGCCCACGGGTGGTTTTGCATCCACACAAATTCTAAGAGTTTCCCATCTCTCTACCAACCCATTTATGAAGTATAAAGCAGATACACAAAGTGTATTCTCTGTTTCAGTTTAACAGTGTTTTGAATCCTTGGTATATAATGTTCTTATAGATAAGCACATAAGTAGTACTGTTGAAGTGCCTGTGCTTAATCTGGCATATTTACAGAAGCTAGAACTAATATTTAGTCCAGGTTAAGTAACAGGTTCATTGTGCCATTGTGTCCAACATTTACTGGGGAGGTACTTCAAAAAACAAATCATCCTCAAAGCAGCCCACACCTTGGCAGGCTTGTATTCAATTAAGATTTTGGAATTTTTTACTGCTTGAAACAAAATATAGGCTAAAAGACACTGGAAAGTTCTATTGTAGAATCTCAGTCAGAACAGAATGCAATTTTCATTGAGTAGCAGAAAGCAGTTTTCCTTATAAACATGGCTTCCCATGGAAAATATAGAATCTGCAAAGTAGCAGGTCTGAGTGGAAAGGGGAGGCTCAGTCTGCCTTTTCCACACAGCTCCACTCACGTCGTGCAGCCATCTGGGCCTGTGGCTCTAATCAAGATGTGTTTCTTCTACTCTCATTTCAAACAAAATTGCCAAGCCAGAGCATCTGAAGCAGAAAAGGATTTCACCCACCTGTAGTACTGTATTCTTCTTTTCCAGGAGGTTTTTATCAGTACCAGTCAATTGTACTTGTCTTGGCACCAGTGGAAGCAGTGTGAACTGTAGGATAAAATTGCCTTATTGCAGCTTTGCCAGCATGCCTGACCAGCAAATATAAGCAGTGCATTTGTCAACACTACAATTTCTCCATTTTCTTCTTTGAAATTTCTATCAGGTCATTTTTTAAACTAGCAAAAATTAAAATTAAATAAAATCTCCCACCCTTCTAACAATGGAGAAAATATAAAAAATAAGTGCTTACGCAATGAAACTGAATTCATGTTCCCATTAATTTCCTCCTGTTGTCTTCTACCACTGTTTGCTGTCTTTCAGTCTGTTCAGTTTTCAGTCTCTGCAATGATTCATATCTCCAAAGCAAGTTTATGTTAATTTTCAGGACAAAATTCTTCAGAATCTGGCACATAATTAATTCTAGATATTTGGTTGCTTTGAGCCTCTCATTTTTAATGTTTGACAATAGTATAATCAAATCTCTATAGGAAACTTTCTCATTCATATACCTCTGTTTCTGATGGACTGCCACTCTGTTGCACTCTGGAAGTTCAGAGAATACCTTCACCCTCTTAATGACACATTTCTCCTAAGGAACAAAACTGAAAAAAATGCTTTTTAATGCCTGAGCACATGTGGAGTTAATTCAGTAGTTACAGAAATTGAGCCTTATGGATAACCAAGATGTTATAATGGCCACTTGACTATGTAATGCCATTTTGTAATGCAGAATTCCAGTTGCACAGGTATAATTTCCAGATAGAGAAATTTAAGATAGTTTTGGCCCTCTGCCCCAAAAGAGGAAAGATTTATTTTTCTTTCAGTCTATTTTCTCAGCAGAAGCTCTGAAACCTTGCAACGGTGCATTTCTCTCACATTAGGGATTTGTAAAGCAATTGGACTTAAAAGTTTAAAACTCTTTTTATTAGGGTAAAACATTGTAAAATGGCTCTGAATGGTTTCTCAGCTGTTCAAATGACTTACTTTAAACAAGTGTTTGCCTCCCTCCTTCCCATCCACTCCTTTCACCCCAGCCAGGCAGCCAGTCAGTCATCTCTGTAGGAAATGAGCTCTCACACATCTTTACAAACCTCTGTGACAAGGCAGACCTTTCTCCACAGGAATCTCTAAAAATTGCTACAATGTAAGTAATAATCATATGAATGTTTGTCAAACTGATAATGTCATGTTCACCTTACAGCATCAATTTTTCTGTGACTGAAACTTGCTACAGGAACTGTTAACACTTGATGTACATGCTTGGTATAAAGTACAAAATCCAAAATTTAAGTCAGTGTTTGTGCCAGTCCAGGTTCTCTTCTGAGTATTTTCTGTCAGGCACAGTAAATTCAGTGCCGTCTGTTAATGGTGTATGTCACAATGGGTACTTGTGGAAGCTGAAATTCAACAGTCTCTTATGGCTAAAGGCTGCACTGGTCCTTTTTAGTTTCATCTCAGAACAACACGTCCATTACTGACCAGCAGAAAAAAGGACAAATTTTGACTTGGAAAACATGAAATGGGGTAGCCTCAGTGGTTGAGGCTCATATTTTTGGGAATAATTATCTTAAGACTTTAATCTTCTCTACAGTTATTGATCTGAGGACTTTGGCACAAGTAGTGCCTATGTCAGATTGTTTTCCTTCCTTCGTGTATTTTGGCAAAGGCTTCCCTGTAGAGGAAATTAATAAATTTCAGGATGACATTTCCTTCTTCATCTAAAAGAACAAGAAAAAAAACCCTCTGGGTGAACTTTTTTAATAATTTTTTTTTTATTTTTATGATTTTTAAAAAATATTTTCATAATAAAGATACTTCGTCAGAGAAATAAAATCCAAACAATTTCCCAATTTGTGTGAT
Source organism: Entomyzon cyanotis (assembly GCA_024500445.1). Classification (NCBI taxonomy): domain Eukaryota; kingdom Metazoa; phylum Chordata; class Aves; order Passeriformes; family Meliphagidae; genus Entomyzon; species Entomyzon cyanotis. The sequence goes on from JAKEPQ010000852.1 coordinate 9,253,316, forward strand.
CAATATGCCTGGAAGATCAGTGAAATGCACGTGCTGTGTGTGTGCACATGCATTCACACGTTTAGGTGCATAGGATGACCATGAAGGTGTCTAGATATGAAGTTACAAATTTAGAAGGCTTCAAGAAATTTACTTGGAAGGGAGGTGCAAGCAGGTGGAGTTCAGAAGGGCTGAATAAAACCCCTGCAAAAGATAGCACAGCTTATCCTGCAATGCACAAGTAGACTATCAACAATTAGAGCTAGGGAAAAAAATATTTCACCTTCATTTTTATTTTTTGCTTTCTTGTATATGATACTGAGTCAGTACACTTTTAGTAAAAGAAGGAAAAGTTGCTTTCATTTTGGAGACCACCTTCAGATTCCATATGAATAAGCAGCAATCCACAGCTCTGGGATTATGCACTATTACAACAAAGAGCATCTTTCATTATTTCCGCCATTGTGTTTTGGGGGATTTCACACTGAAGGATCTGACATTGCCATCAGTCAGAATGAGGGGACTTGTCTTGATCTTGGACTGTAGATAATTCTGGTACAAAAACAGAATCCAGGATTTATTTCTCATTTTGGAAACTGTTTCTATGTGAAACACAAGTCTATTCTGTCTAATTCATCCCCAGGGTTTTTTGAGATGTTGGGATAAAATACATTCTGTAGATTGAAATTTTTTAATTCTTTAGATATTATTCCTCATTTCACAGTCCGTGAATTATTTAAATAGCTAAACCTACTCCTTTCAAGCAGGTAATCACAGGCAGTTTTAATTACTACCAAAATGACAATTTAAAAAAAATTATCTGTTTCTTGGATTTCTAAATAAGCTAATGCAGATATATTACATGTAGTTTCTATGTTAATTTCTTCAGTGGTGCTTTGAATTGCACACACTCTAAAGCAAAGTTTCTAAAAACAAAAACAAGGTATGTAGGAATCTCCTTCATTCTTTACTGAGGATTAGGAACCTCTTGTTTACCAGACCAATCTTTCCTGTTCCTTGTTAATGCGGGAAACATTTTGGGTTTTTAAAGCATCCCCAGAGGCAACTGCAGGGTTCCTGCAGGGTACTGCTGACTTTTTTATATTTTTGTAAGCTTAATTTCTGTCATGTCTTTCCATCAGACAGCATCCCAAAATCCTGAGTATTGGAAAAATTCTCAGTGGCTCCAAAAGCAGATCACATAATGCTTTTATAAAGCTTATAAAGTTTTATAAAGCTTTTGTATTTTTAATGAGGATCTGACAGACACTACTGTTGAGGTTGTGATTTTATACCTGATAAATCCCTAGGGCTCTCATAAGATAAATGCATCCTGCCAATGCTCACATTTGAAATGGTTTGATACAGAATTGTTTACTATTTCTAGTCTGATCCCATCTCTGCAGTGTTTTCCTCAGTTCTCTTAATATCCTGGTAGCTCTTCAGTTCATGTAAACACAGACTTCCCACCCCTCAGTCCTTTCAGATAAGAGACACCCTCTGTCTCTAGGCATAAGCATCCTTTGGGACACTACTGTTTGTTCCTGTTAAATTGTCATGGAAAGACAGAGGACTATTCTTGCAAAGAAGAGGAAAATATTCTGATTTTCAAAGATGTCAACAGAATTCTCCTCTTCAGGTAGAAGGCGTGGTGAGGCTGATGGGATATAGACAGGTAAGATGTAGTTCATTTAATGTGGTGTGCCTCCTGCTCCAAACTCACCAGAAAGTTCAGCCCAGTTTTATAGTATTTATAGTATTATATTTAATCTCCTCCCTGACACAGCCATAATGCTGGAAGCACTGAGAATCAAAATGCTGAATCTTAACATTAAATTAGCTACTACAAGGTTCTCAAACTGTGCTCTTGTGACAGGTGACTCAGAGATCTTCCCAGAATAAATTAATTTTTTTTTTCCATTTAAACAGTGGTGAGCAAGGAGTCATTAAGGAAAGTGTGCAGAGGCAGCATCTCCTGCACTCGTCTTGTCACTCAAAAGATCACTCCTGTCGCAAAGGAAACATCACCTGAGCACTGTGTTTGCCAATGTCTGTGATATATGGTGGCACTCACAAGGTTAACAAACCCTTTATTCCATATAAAATGTTGATAAACTATTGCAGGGTGAGCAGGAGAGCTGCTGGTCTAGGAGTTTTGTCAGGATCATTTGGCTCCTCCATCAGTGAGCTCCCACCAGGGCTGCCACAGCTGGGTGTGATGCCAGGCAGCAGTTTCCCTTCCCTTGGCATCTGGTTTTGCTTTGCTTTTCCTGGTCTGCCTCTTCCTAAGCACAAATGCCTTTGCTGGGAATTTCAAATAGTTGTGTGACCATCACAGGGAGACATCCAAGGTGCCAAAAAAGATTCATATTCTACAGAACCTGTGTTACCATATTATTTTTCTATGTTCTATTATACCAATCATCACTTTGTGTCCATGCATGAGGCACATACTTCAGACCAAAACAAACATTTTGAGTTGAAAACCAGCATTTTTAAGGAAAAGGATTTGTAATGTGATTTAAATGATTTATGTAATTGAAAACCAAAACAAAACACCACTGTTATGTACTATAAAAGACTCCTTTGTCTTCTCCAAAATTTAACTTGTTTACATGCCCTGCAGCCATACTGAGAGAACAGAATAAATGGCAATTCCTCTTTGGGCCTATTTGAAAAAAAAATCAGGAAAGGGAGGATGAGAGTGGCCAGAGGGTTATGAGAAGGAAGAGATGAGTGCTCAGATAAAAAGCAGCCCAAGGGAAGATTACAAGTTCTCAGAAAAACAGATCAATAATGACGTTAACTATGCAGCTGCAAATGCAACTATTTGCATTTTGAAAACATTTCTCCCAACTACTTCACTAGGTCCAGGGTATCTAGAACACTCTCTGCAATACATAAATCCCCTTTGAAAAGGCAGTGTTTTAATGAAAAAGTCGATATCCTGAGGATGCCACTGTATTTTTCAGTGTAGAACTACTCAAAGCCCCAGCTTACCTTCCCCTCCTATTGCTCACTAAGATTCGAGGATCTGAGACTGTTCTAATTTGCAAGTGACTCCCAAACAACTTGCCACTGATTTTGCCTCCTCCCTTTTCCCTCCCTAGACCTTTCACCCTGTGATTCCCCTGGGAAAACCATGACGAATTTCCACGTGGAAATTTCAGTCTCACTGTTGGGTAGTCTCTTTTTGTTGTTGTTGATGGCCTTTCCTCTCCACCCTCTTTCTCTTCACCACATTGAGACTTTTGACAAGGTCAAACAATTCATCTTTGTTTCTATATTTATATCTGGGAAGCTCCCTCTAGTAGCACGACAGCATTTCAGCTCAGACAGCTTGACAAAAACAATGGACAAGAAAGCTCCTGGTACAGCGACCTGGCCTGCTTAAACATAATGATTATTTTTTTTTAAATTAGAGCATCCCAAGTGTTCAGACAAAATAAGCACCTGTAGACCAGAATAAATACTGCTTAATGGCTGCACAAAATCAAAGCTGTTCTAGACAACACTGTACATTATCTCAGCAGCTTATGGACACAGACACAAAGTGGCTTTGTTGTGTTTCACACCCTGGACTGCAGTGCAACAGTAAAGGCCATCACCAAAAGTAGACATGAAGTGTGAATGCAATGAATGAGGGATGACTGGGGTAAAGAAAGTCAATAAACATTAACTAGAAGGAATAAAGCCAAGGGCCAGTGAAAGCAGCTCTGGCTGGGTGAATATATTGGTGAAATATATTAAAGACAATTCAAACACGTGGACACAAAGAAGTGAAACCTGAACGCTGATAGTATTTCCTGGCTGTATGATGATAAAGTGATCAAGAGAATTGCGAGAACTTAGCAAGGAAGTCCTGAAAAGGAGGGAATTGCAAGAAAGTAAAAACAAAAATTAAGATGACTGGTTAAAAAAATGGCTATTAAGTATTTGAAAGCAAGTGCAAAAAATAGGAAAGAAAAAAGTACATCTCCCAGCACGAGGGAGGTAGAGGGAATGCTCTACTGCAGCAGTTGTTGTAGACAGATGGAAAGTTGAGTTAAATCAAACAGTGGTTTCTCTGGGCTCAAGCCATTGTGTCTGCTCTGTGCAACAAGGGTTTGCTTATGGAACAGTGCTTATGGTGTCCCACTGTCCCAAGGAGCACTGGGATCTGTTGAGTTAAAACTACATGCAGGTGCTTGTGACAGGCAGTGTGACCTTAAGTCTTCACCTCCAATTCACTAGTCTTCCTCTGAAACTATACCTCCCAAATTGGGATTTTTTACTGATTTCCACAGCAACCCAGAATTTAGACGTGCACACGGTGACTGTGAGCAGTCTGGGGATCCCGATTTCATGCACTCAGGCCATGGAGTTTCTTTTCATGAAAAATAAAAAAGTTGTCTTTGAAACATCTTGTCTTTCACAGGCCATTTCAAAAGATGGTTGGGAAGTGTGGCTAAAGGAATTCTGGATGTGATTTACAGTCATCTGAGACTGCTTTAATCTGTTTCCTTGGGAGCAGTTCACTAGTGGGTTCCTTACTGCCTGGCATTCCATAAGGCGTGGAGAATTCCCAGACGTATTCCTACTGTTGTCTAACCTTCCAAAACCTTTCTTTCTATACCTGTAACCTACAATCCAAACACCAGCAATGCTTGTCAAGAGGGCTGATGCTGGTGATGGAGGAGCTGGGCCTCCTTCTCAGTGTCCCTCCAACAGAGTCCTTTGCCAGAGCAATCGTGTAGGTGTCCTTTATCACATCCTTCTGTAGGGACAGTACAAATGGGCTGGAGTTGCTCTTTGACAAATATCCTTTGTTCCTCCAGGGAACAATATAGGGTTGGTTGGGTTTTTTCACTGTGAAACTCCAACTTCCCTGTGCAGTGACACACAGAGCCACAGCTTCAAAGAACATTATTTCACTTTCCTTTCCTGCTTTGCCTTTCTGGCACAAGGAGAAATCCTTGTTTGTAAAAAGTTGTTAGCTTTCAAAGTGTATTGCCTGAAACTGGTTTACCTTATTTATTTGAATTCTCACAGAAACTGACCTCCAAATGTAGTAGAGATAGTAAAGCTGTAATAGTAGCACCCCCAAGGCATTTCTTTGCTTTGGCATCGTAATGTGGGTCCTAATAAGTCAGTAACATAAGAAGTTATTCAATGTTAGCAAAACCTCAGAAATATGTACAACAGAATAATCTCTATAATAGAATCGTGTTTTTCACCCAATTATCAAACTGAGGGATTTCTCCTGTGCACTGCCAAGGGTCATTAAAATCTCTTTCCCACTTGTCTCTGTGGTGGAGATTCATTTGAAATTACCTTGATGGCTCTTATCCACAAAACTTCCTTATCTAACCATATATGAATCACTTTGAAAGGAGCCACATTTCTCTTAGCAACCAAAGAATCAGTCTTAGCAACAAGACAGCTGGAGAATCTTGTTTTCACATAGTTACTCGTGGACAGTACGTTCTGCTTTCCCCTGGCATTGCTGTCACAGTGTTGACTTAGTAAATGGTAAGAAATGGTACAAATCAGACTCTTGCTCATAGCAAAGACATGACTTTCAGGGCAAATGATGATCTCTCTGCCTTTGATGTTATATTTTAGGAACCAGTGCAAAAGTACTGACTGCTGGAAAGTTCAGAATTTAAATTTTTGCCATGATAGAACTACTACAAAGAAATGTGTGAGGAAGCTGACAGTTCCCAAAATCTTGACTTCCTCCCCCCAGAAACCACAGTGGAGAATCAAAGAATGAGCTCTAAAGGCTCACATCTCTACCTTTCTTAGCATCTGTTCATGTTAAGAACAGTTAGAAAGGCTGGATAGAAGGTGACTTTGTAATGTGTGTACATTTCCTGTATTTTCTTTGCAAGGATAATTTTGGGATAAATATTATAGTGGGAGAAACTGGGAACATCAGAGCAATTGTCATGTTGGTTATTACCTGGTCTTGATTTCTTTCCAGGAGTATTGGAGATGCTTCCTGAGGAAGCAATGCTAAGATGACATTTATAAACAGGGCAGTGTTGGAGTAGTTTCCATCTCACAATCCCACTTCTGTGTAAGGAAATGAGTTCCCACATGTACTTTGATCCTCTGAAGAAATTCTATGTGCAGGTAGCAAGAGTAACTGCACTCAGCCCCTTGCCCATGTTCCTCCCCTGTCTCCTCTCAGGGGCTGGTGGTGTCCTGCGGGCTGGTTTGATTCCCCCACTTGTCCTGAAGCTGAAGACAGAGTTGGATGAGATCCAGGAGCTAATCCTTGAAACACTCTCCAACTGTCTCCGTGTGGAGGTGTCTGAAGCCCTGGCAGCTGGTGCTGTTACTGTCCTGAAGGAAAAGCTCTCACACCCATCCACAGCCATCAGAAGCAAAGCAGCCTGGGTCCTGTTAGAAATCAGGTAAACCACTCTAATGCTTAAGCCCAAGAAAGCACTAATTCCAGGAGTAAATAAATGCCATTCATTTACAGCTGTGTTCCACTACACACTGAAGCTGCCACATTTCACATGTAAAGCACTATCAGCCTGAATGCACACATGGGTTAAAAAAATGGGATGCATGGGACTCCGAAAATTCCTAACTGCTATAAATCACTGAAGAAAGCAGATGCTGATCAGTCATTCCTTCTCCTGTTTGTTTTCAGTATTGGCAGTGGAATCAGGATTTTTTTCCTGGTACAGCATTGCTAGGAAAAAATTCTTGCATGAAAAATCTTGTAGAAAGAGGATTCTGACCACTTTGGAGGTAGGGAGAAGCTCCCTTATGTTTTTGGAAAACTGCTCTCCCTCAGAAAATGAAAGCTCCTGGGAAACTTTCACTGTAATTGAAGACAGAAATAGTTTTCTGACACAGGCTGCCACATACGTCAGTGATGGATCAGAAAAAGCAATCTTTATATTAAATTTTTGTATCAGAAAATGGATGAAAGGATCAACTTAAGTCCACTGTCCTGCAATCAGAAAATACAATAAAAATGTTCAACAGATGTCTAGTTTAAAAAGGTCTGCAGATGATGTAGTTTACATATCAACTGGCACAAAACATTTCCTCATATCCTATAATAAAGTGAGATTTTAGAGGAAAAGAGAGTATAATTAACATGAGTCATAGAAAGAAAGCAAAATGCAACTGAAATATGGACATCAGCTACATTCTAGGTCCCTGCAATAGCTGGGCCACATCAAATATTCCCCTCATTAGAGAGGCTGGAAAGAAAGAGAGAAAAGTGACGTGAAAGAAGAATTAATTTCAGCCCCCTGAGTTAACAGGTTTTAAAATGTCTATAGGCTTCACCAGTCAGGTTTATAACTCCACTGCAATTAGGACCAGCAACACCCTCAAACCTACATCCTGTTACATGCAGCTGCCAATCAGTGTCTAGTGTACCATGGAAAGCTTTTTAAAAATTCCAGATATCATCTAAAAACCTAAAATATGGTGAAGCTCATCCACCCGGGTCAGTGTGGTATCCTCAGGACTGTATCAGCACGTAGGGTCAGTAGCCACCAGGCACAGCCATGCCCTTGGGTGCCTCAGTGGCTGGGCAGCAGCACTGCCCTCTGCCTCGCAGCGGGAGGAGTCACCGCAGCGGCAGCACAGCAGGAGTGGGACAGCGCTGGTGGCACCGGGAGGGGACCTGCGGGCTCCACACATGGGCACAGGCCGAGGGGGCTGCACGGGCAGCAGGCACAGTTGCAGGCACAGAAACAGCTTAACCATCTTTTCTACACAGTTCTCATGCAGAGGGGAAAATTGCGGTGTGTAAAGAAGAGGTGATTCCTGTGCTGGTGCACCTGCTGAGAGACACACATCCTGAAGTTCAAGTCAGCGCAACAGGAGCACTGATGTTTGCTAATGTTACACCTCAGGGTGAGAGACAGAGGCAATTCTGTTGGGATAGCTCCTGGAAATCCAATTCTAGGGCAACTCAGTAACAAAACATTTGCCCCACCACCTCCTACTTTCCCAGTCCTCAGTTTCTGACAGTGTTGATGCTCATCAAGAAACGCTAAGATTGGGGTATAACTGTCTTGAGCAACTACTGTTGCTTCCTTACAGTGTGTGGGGGGGACAGGATATTTCACATTTCATTCCCCTGAAGTAGGTCAAGAAGTTATTTATCTGCTTGACCTGCACCGTTTCCCACCAGAGGGCTGCTCCAGAGGGGGAACATTTTCCATTCAAGTTCAGACCACACAGAGATCCAGGTACCTGTAGCTACGCTGAATCACCAGTGCTCAGCAGAGGAGCGCTGCTTTCTGGAAGCGTTCTGGGATTAGAGGCAGCTCTTCTCTCACAGCTGGGAGAGCAATGAATATTAATAAGGTGTGTAGCTCTCCCAAGTAACTTACATGACACTGAAAATACTAACTGCTAAGCTTCCAGTGTGATGAATGAGTAATTAGACATAAAAAATTCTTAATAACAGCAGTTGTGTTCCAGTCCTTCTCTGCAAACCATCCTCGGGCTTCCAGAGACAGCTCAGGAGTGGATTTTGGTGTTTGAAGCGTCTTTAAAAATGAAAGACTTGAGGGTGTTCTTAAGGGCATCTAACACACCCCACTCCCCCCTCCAAAAATAGTTTACTCTACCATTTCATGCCTCTTGCATATTCTTAGATAATTTGTTGGAAATTAAATACTAATGTGCAAGGATAAAGTTAACTATGAAATATTTTTTTCCTTAAAAATAAACAGCTGGGAGCCAACCTTGATCTCCAAATGAAGAGCATGTTCTGCCTCTGGGCACTGCACCCCCAGGGCTGTTCAGAGCTGTAGTTGGACAGGGAGTGGAAAGTATCAGTCCAAAAGGATGTTGATTAGATGTCATAACACATTTCAAAGCCAGTTTCTTTCCCTACAGGGAGATCCTCGGCCATGCGTGCTGGAGCCATTCCACCTTTACTGGAGCTGGTTGCTGGGGGAACCAGCAAAGCCCGTCTGAATGCAATCAAAACCCTCACGCTGCTGGCTGAGCTGCCAGAAGGCCGCGAGACACTGCTGGGTCACAGGGACACCTTTCAGCAGTGCCTGAATGACCCCAGTGAGGCCGTGCAAAGAGCTGCCGAGATCGCCATCACCGTCATCGAATGGAAACCCTTCTCCAGCCGGGATCTTTCCTAGAGATCTATTGCCCTCTGTTGTTGTCTGCCTGTAAAAGGTACATGATTACATGAGACCTTCAACACCAAAACCAGTCTTGTGTTCCTCACTGACTCTGGATTAGTTCCTCCTGAAAAGTTGTTTGCCAGCAGTTTCATATCTCTATTGTAGGTCATACACAGAATAATGGAGAAGAAGAAAAGTTAGGAAGTCTGGAGTTCTCCACTAGATATTATTTCCTAAGTTACCAAGATTTTTCTATGATACAAGACACCAACCCTTTTTGTTTTCTTCATAACATTCTCTACTTTCTTTTTTGAATACTCAGCCTATCAAAAATTAATGAATAATTAATTATATTAGAAAGAAAGGTTCATAATTAACCCCTCCAGCAGTCTTGTCTGTACTGACAAATTGATCTAACAGCAGGAATTTACATTAATTTTGCTGCAAACATTTTTTCAACATGGGATTAAGAGGGAAGTCAGAAAGCCTTTGCTAGGGTAGCCCTTGGTATAGCTATGTTGGGACCAGACCCCAATGCCCCCAGTGGGAGAGAGTCTGGCCCCTATCTGGAATTGCTTATAATATGGAACAAAAGCACCTCGGCGTTTGAGCTGAAAGGCAGCGGAAGTGGTGGGAAGTTCAGTAGCATTTTATTCACTGTGAGTTCAAGGCTGGTCACTACAGACACATTGCAAATTTCTGTCTGCAGTTACAAGAGTGTAATTTAAGGGACATCAGCAGGAGGCCTGGGCAAAGAAATAACACAAATGAGCAGGACACGCCTGGCCATTCTCAGCCACCAAGGAAGATGTGACAGAGCAGCTGACGCAGCTTCACAGCAAGTCCCATTTGTTTTCACTTGGGTTTTGTTCTCACATGGAAGTTTTATATCTGGAATTGTAGCTACAAAGAAGCTGCATCAGGCCTATAAAAGGGGTTATTTGTCAGGGCTGCTTTTCCATTCAAACCCACAGTTACACTGCAATCTGCATTACCCTTACACACAGTATAAACTCTTCCTGTAGGAGTGATTACAGTTAAAATGTTTCTCTTCCATAACGTAACCAAAGGGTGAATTTCCTCTCCTATAAAGATGTGATTTAAAAGTATTGAGTCAGTTGGATTCATTCCCTCCAGGCAGGATCTTGGAGGAACTCTGCCTTTTAAACACATAAGGCACTTGTACGTAATGCATATTGGTGCCAGAGTGCATCCAACTCAATAAGGGAAGCCAGGCAGCTTTAATAACATGCTAAAGGACTAGAGCAGCACAGTGTAGGGTCAGCTGCTCTTACAGAACTGCTGCAGAAAAATCTGGTAACAATCATCATTTTAGCCCAGTTCCAACCTTGTCACAGCCTTCTGCAATAATTCAGGTATTGCCCTTCAATGTGTTCCCAAAATAATTAGCTTGGTCAGATGTAGAAATAAGATCATCCACACTGAGCAGATCATCCACTGCTCTGAGTAGAAGAAATTCAGCTGACTTGGACCTTAAGTACTGCGTTCCAAGTATCTGCCTGGTCAGTGCTTTAAAGACAATATAAACTGTCCCTGAAAAAGTCTCTATGTGGATCAGTGTTCTCATCTTACACAGAGAGTACAGAAACGGAACAAAGCCTCAGGTGAACTCTGAGATATGGACATTAGTTGAGCCCTCCCACATGTCAGCTTTTGTCTCAGCAATTCTTTGGCACTGTTACACCTGACAACATGAAACCATCACGCTCCAATCATGACAGGAATTCCCGTGGGCTGTATTGACCACATGCTGCCCATGCAAACGCCAGAATTTAAAGTCTGCGTACAGAACAGCCACAAACCACTGTTAACTGAGGTTTTCTACATACAAAGCTGCATTATTGACAAAAAGGCTGCAACTATAATAATCAAAATGCTCTACCAAGGGTTAATTCCCTGCTTTGGGATGAGAGACAAGAGTCCCTAATTCATGAGGCTGGGAATTAATTAGCACTGGAGGTATCAGTAATACAATTGGCTGGATCAAAAAAACAGCTGATGAACACTTCCCATGGACTGAGTTAGCTTTCAGTCAAGAATACTCCATAATGAAGCTTACACGGACTTGGTCACAAAAATGCTGAAGGTCTTTTTGAATTGCTTCATACACATTATAAATATTTAACATCTCAGGATCTGGCACCTCACACACTCTGATTAAGCTCACTGTTTCAAAGGAAATGCTGTGTGTACAGCACACCTCTGGTTTTAGCACTGTGCACTCCCCAATGCTCTATGCTTCAATGGTTTTAGCACCAATACAGATTCTTAACATCAATGAAAGCAATTTGCCCTTTTAGCTTGAAGCCAACAGTTATTAAGGCCCAGATATAATTAATGTGGTCATGAGTCAATACTGGAATTAATGCAGTTACACTCTAAACAGATTGCGTTTTCAAACCAGTTGCCCAACAGTCTTCAGCAACACCAGAAGACAAGACAGCTGCATCCATAGAAAACAAGACCTCCCCGTGGAGCCTTGTGGCAGAGCTCAGATTGAAGTTTTTCTATCAGTTTCCAGAAGGCTAAGAATGTTATGGCTCTTTGTTCTTGTAACTACACACTCATTTCCCCCATCTCCAAATACTTTCAGAAGGCCAAGATTTGGAAACCATTCTGTCCTGATCTGGAAAATGGCAGCTTTTAATTCCATCTCTTCATGCTCCAAAGCAGGGAGTATATTTCTTCCCACCACTACATTTTCTATTAAAAAAAATTTTAAAGTCACATGGTGAGAGATTTGTCTAAGGACAAAACAGTCTGGGAAAGTCAGATTTGGCTAATTACATTAAACCAGAAGGGCAGAGACAGCTATACACAAAGCTAATATGCTCAAAGCACAGGACCTATTTTTGGCAAGACAAAATCTGCAATTTGAACAAAACTCATTTCAATAATTTGTTTTAGGATACTTTGCATATAAGCTACATTTTTAAAGTTATAGGCTCCAATTCTGTAAACAAAAACACTGCACAGAGTGACAACAAACTCACACTTACCTCAGGCTGAAGCTCTTCCAGGTACCTTAAGAAAAGTAGGGGAGGTGCTGATCCAGGCAGGCACAGCTGCTCTGGCCTCAACTCTGCCAGGTGAGGAGAGGGTGGGCACAGGATCTCAAGAGGAATTATTCTGTCTCACAGCTGCCCATGGTACATGACAAAATAGAATGTTCTTCAGGAGGCACAAAAAGGCCCCCTATTTTATTAATAATGACAATAACCTCAGGCACTGGTTATTGAAGTTATTCCAGTTAAGGAAGGCCAGGGAGCAGGAGCTGAGGCCCCTGGCAATCCCAGCTGCTGATGGGGCTCCAATCACTATGATCAGCTGCACCTGAGGAATTCTGCCTTGTGCCATGTCCTAATTCACCGTGGCCAGACAGTCTGCTTAAAACCAAAGTGTGGTGACTGCAGATTTATTCCACAGACCTTTCCTCCCCCAGCATTTCAGTGCATGAGTTTTTTCAATAACAAAATAGGAATAAACCTGAATTCTGAGTTCTAAGAACAGAGTGTTCTCATCATCATTAATGTCAAACATTTGTGAGATACTTGGATACACTTTTGTGGGTGATACAGAAAAATTAAAACATAAATGAACAGTGATAACTCTTTTTCAGGATTTTCCCTAAGAACTATATAGTAATTCTTAAATGGAAGATTTTGTTTAGTGTGTGTTCTTTACAGAGCAGTGTCACAATTAGCTGACAGTGCTACTAAGTGCATATATTTTATTCACTTAAAAAAAAATCTGTATATATAACTGAAGTCCATTAAAATAAGCTTTAACCCTGTATCTTATCTGGCAGGATAAGCTAGGATGTCTCAAGATCCCCTGAAACAGAGCTGTGTTTTGCTGTACATGCCATGCAGGTACTTTGTGCCGTGAGCCAGAGATTTATTTGGAGTATCACCACTAAGCAGAAGTATTTCAAATGCACAGTCAAAGATGGGTGACAGGTGTGTGCTCACAGTTCCCATCTCTAAAGCATGAGAATGCCCAGGACAGTGCAAGCTACTGCTTTTATCTGAGTGTACTCAACAACAGCTCGTGCACAGAGCTCCCCTGAGAACTAAAGAAAAGTCATTGTCTTCCTTAAAATCATGAAACTGTCCTTGAATGCAACAGCTACCAACCTGAGCTGGCATTTAATGTTAGCTAAACATTACAATTTTATCAGCTGTTCACAATATCAGACATTTTTTTCTTCAAAACTCAACAAAAATAAAGGAGTCAACAGCAGCTGTCAAACTTTATGTAAACACTTGAGCTCTTCCCTCCACAACATCCACTTTCAGACCGCAATGAAGTCAGGTTGCTGAGGACATACAGTCAATATCCCTGGGAAACTGTGGGTTAGATTTTCAAAACTCTGTAGTTCTGAGGGGCACAATCAAGCAACGATGCCTGAGGTCAGGACCAGGAGGTCATCCAAAGGCTGCTCAGACTGCCAGGAAATCACTTGTGTTGTCTTTATCCAAATAGGTTTATAATTTCACCATATTTTTGTAGCAAAATATGATGAAGAGGGATCTAGGCAATCCTTAGTGATGTCTTCTTTGTTTGTTTTTCATCCATTACTATTACCCAGAGCCAAAACCTAGACACCAAATGAAGTTTCTCTGTCTTCCATCATATTATATAAAAATCCCATAATTTTGTGGACACCAAATACTTCAAAATATACAAATACTTTAATACATAGAAGCCTTCATAGTTCATTAAATACAATTAATTCCATGGTCTTTAAAATACTCTTTCACAGCATTAAGTGTAAGGGGAAAAGGGTTTGCACAGGTATTTCTGAAGTATTGAGTTGATCTGGCCTGTGCAAAGGACCCTGCAGGGATTATGCGGAAGAAGAGCAATTCTACTGAAAAGCAGCAATTCTGCTGGAATCCAGAGCATTTGGGGATAGATCTAAATGAAGCAAAGATCCTGCCACGAAATTATGAAGGAGAGAGATGAAAGCCAAGGAGCTAGAGCAGGGTGGGTAAAGCCCAGGAGACAGAGCAGGGTGGTGTGGCACATGCAGGGCTGCACTGCCCTCCCCTTCAGCTGCACTTGTTGCCAGCCCAGAGCATCCTGCAGCAGAACCATCGGGAATGCTTTGGGACAGTGCAGCGTGTGCAACAAGGAACAGAAAGTTGTGCTGCTGCTTGACTAAGCAACCAGCATCTTCTTTCTACACTTGATTCCCCAGGAAGCTGAATGAGATGAAAAGAAGATCTATTGCTGTTTGCTTTGAAGTGTTAAATCTGTCTTTTCCTGTGTCCCCAGCTGGTACCAAACTTATCAAGCAGAGACAATCAGCCTGGTTTAGCTGATATCCCACAGCTGTGACTATTCTCCTTCCTGAACTGCTAACTCATGCTGCCATGCAGCAGGAATCCTATTTGTCAATGAAGTCTTCAGAGGAAAGATTTATAGCTTTACAGAAAAGCAGCACAGAGCCCTCCAATGTATTTGCAAAATGCAGCCCAGCATTCCAATGCTGTGGCTGTTTCACCATGGGCATGGGTTGGTTTGTGGCACAGTCCATAGAGAGAGGCAGTACATTGCCTCCAACCCCACAGTAAAGAGGTCCTTGGCACATCAGGGTGGGAACTGATCAGTAAGAAATAAATATATATACACACACACCCATAAATATATATTTTAAATATATATTATATATATATATATAGTGCATATATATAATGTATTGCCTGTGTATATATAATATATGTATTTTGTATAAAAAGCTTCACATTCAAGTATAGATACATATTAAAATATCAAGAGAGGAGGACCTTTGGCAGTTAACCTTAAACAGAGAATCTACTGTAAGCAAAATTCTTTTTAGGATCATCAAGACAGGTGTTCCCCAATTTCAAAATGTGATCAGTTCAGAGGTTAGTGTTTCAATGATAACTTAGAAACACAAAGGGGAGAGTGAGAATGGAAAGTTATTCATAGTGTCATGTACATTGACAGATATATAAATCCTTTACTTAAGATATCCCATGTTTGGAGGGACAAAGGCAATGTTTTGAATTTGTAATACAGTCCCTCGGTAGTTTTGGGGGTTTTGCAATCAAATTATCATAGCCAAAGGAAAAGGAAAATTGAATGATCAGAAGGGTTGAAAATCAAAATAGTATCATCAACCCTAAAAGGTAGTTCACAAAACCTGATATGAAATATGGCTCACACAGCCTTGTTCTGAACCTAAAATGTGAAATGTATCATGACTAGAGAGAACATTGGATGGAAATTCTGAACCTCAGTCAGCCCTGAATTGGTTCAATGTCTAAATAGAAATTCTCTCTCTTGAAATCCCAGTGGCCTTCATCTTTAGATTGTTGAAATTATGATCACAAAATCAGCGAGTAAATCACCCTGATGTTTTACAAATGTAGATGATGAAAATACAGTGTGTATCTAATTCTGTAAATTTACAAGCCATGGTTTCTGCTTGGCAATGCAGTACAATTTCGGGACTGTGATCAGAGGGTTATGCAAAGTAGGCATGGCAAAATACAGCCACAGTCAAGAGAATGATGCCATTGATATTCACAATGTTTCTCCACAGTGGCACTTCACTCGTGTCTGTCAGTTTCTTCTTCAGTGCCTCCTCTTCCTCCTTGCTCAGTTTGGGGCCTTTCTGTTGATCCAAGCCACAGAACCAGTTGTAGGCTTTCCTACAGCATCCCGGGTCCTCCTCATTTGCCTCGTTCACTGGAAGGAATAACACTCTGGTCAGGAAAGGTAAGTATGGATCATGGCTCTTGATCTCCGGTACTGAGGACATTCCCGTTCTGATTTATGGTCATAGTTCCGTGGAAACATTTTAGTACAAAACAGTACAGGAATCAAGTTAATATTGTGTTTTTACAGCTCACCTGGGAAAAGAGGGATTTTCTACATCTGCAGAAGACACTTGGGCCTTTTGCAGCCCAGAGACATAGCCTGATAATGGAGAAGCAGACTATGCTGCAAAGCTTAAACTCCATTTTTCAATACTTTCTACACTCTTAGTTGAAAGACAAATAAATGAATTTGAGGATACTGATGAAAAGGAACTTGGGAGCAGAACCAGAAACCCAGTAAAGAGAGCAGGTGGGTTTGCAGTCTGCTTTCATGGTGCCTTCAATCCTGACCACAACCCACTATTTCCAGGTGAATTCCCTCCCAGTGCTGGAGTCACATGCAGTTCTGCCAATGCACAGTGCCTCTGACCCAGAGCACTGCCATTGGTTTAGTCCTAGAGCTGCCACCCAGCTACCAGGAGAACAAGATTTTCTCCTTCAAATCCACTTCACTTCTGATTTACACTGAGCTTGACAGATTGGTAAAGGCAGTTCAAAAGCCATTTAAATTTGTGGGGGCTGAGGGTTTGTTGTTGGGGGGAGGGAGGATGTCTTCAAATATCAAGCATGTTATTGTTCCTTCAGGAATGAAATGGGGATACTCAAATATATGACAGAATCTGTAGGTATTCAACAGTTACCTGATTCATCATCTTTTTCATCAGCTTTGTCCTGCTCCTCATCTGCATCAAGATCAATCCGTTCTTCTTTGCTGTTCCGCAGGGACCAGCACAAGCGGTGAAGCTGCCACGGAACAAAAGGAGTTTAACTGATCCGTGGTCTGACTAACACAGAGAACAACCAGCCTGACCAGCACCTGAGCCAGCTGTAAGACCAGGGCACCCCAAATGTCTGGTATGTCTAAGTCTATTAGGAGACTCTCAAGATCTGTGACAGGTAAATGAAGGCTATTTCCTTTGCTTTCTTACAAGAGCTGTATGCTGAGGGTAGCTGAAATGTTGAGAGGTAACACACCAAGTACCAGGGTTTAAAACTGGTGGTTTCCTTGTGTTCCATATCTTGAGGAGCAGGACTGCAATAATACTCACATGTACATCAGGAATGGGCTTGGTCATGAAGGAGACAGCCAGGATGATGATGGCAGAAACCCCAAAGAGGATCATGGCAAAGTAAAGGTAGTGAATGCCACAGATGATGAAGGGGCAGTTGGAAGGGGCCACACAGCTGCCAGTTCCATAGGCAAACTCTGCAATCATCCTGCCAAGTCCAGCCAGAAGCCCAATGATCAGGCCCCAGAAGGCACCCTGCAGAGAAGTGTGGGACAAGAAGGGATCAAAATGAATAATTTCAGGCATGGAAATAAACTCTGAGCTCTCAAGCAGTTGCTGGAGGAAACATGGATGTAGTTACGTGTTACAATGGTTTTGGCACATGGCCCAGGTGCTTTCAATGACCTTATTTACATCTCAGTGTATGAGTACAACTGAAAGGGGCAATGACCACCTCTGGGATGTCAGGCACACCTCACACTTCATCCAGCCCATTTCTCACAGTCCATCTGGCTCCACACAGCTCTCTCCTTCTACAGGACAGGCTTCAGCCACGGATTGCACATCCCAGGGGCTCTTCTCATACCTTTGTACCTTTGAGGGCTAAATCCCTTACAGCTCTGGCACAACGGACCTAGCCAGAACATTATGTCATCCCATTTGAAATCTATGCCTCGTGTACCTGCTAATGGCTCTGACAGTAATTGTTAATTCTCAGTACTGCTGGGGGGTGTTTTGCTGCCTGGCATACAATACTCCAGCCCAAAGTATAACAGATGCACAGATATGTCTGGGCACAATCTGAAATGTGGGAAAGTCTGTTTAAAAATAATTGATTTTTGTTTTACTGTAAAGGTGCTTGACCATTGGAACAGGTTGCCTAGAGAGACTGTGGAGTCTCTACCCCTGGGAATATTCAAAACCCAACTGGACAGGATAGGGTAAGAGGTGATATGTTTGGTAAAGCAGCTTGGTGACCAATATCCTAAGCATTAACTTTCAAATATGTGTTCATAGATCAGCCATTTGATACATTTCTTGGCAAAGTGATAGATAATATAAGTTTCAGAGCTATCTGTGAATTCCTAGGTGACTGTTTATCTATCAGACTATGAAAGAACTTCTTCAAATTCATCTCTGAAACCTCAAACTCTGGGATATGGAGACATAAAATCTCTGGGCTATACAGGGATTAAAATAAACAGGAGGCAGTTGCTCATAAACAAAAAAAAAGCAGTTCTCTCAATTCCTAAAGGAACATGCAGCATACCTGTTTCCTAATTTGCACTTACCTGCTCATTGACACGCTTGCAGAAGACACCAAGCAGGAAAACAGCAGCAATGGGAGGTCCCAGGTAGCTGGTAACTGACTGAATATAATCAAAGAGCTGCCCACTCTGAGCTGACTGCACCACAGGTACCCAGGCAATGCTGATGCCAATTAAAAGTAACATAAATGCCCTGTAAACATAGCCATATATTCAATTAGCCATCTGCTTAGAATTATCTATGATCTATCAGAAAGGAAAAAAACAGCAATTAATCAATAATTTACATGTCCATTTTGTATTTCAACTAGTGAAATCAATTATAATGGCCAATTAGCACTGAACAAACAAAAGAAGTCCAAGTTGGGTATTGTGTATGTCAAATTTCCATCAGCACACAGTTGAATATGCAATCAAAACATAGAAGATCACTTTTTTCCTGTGGTTGTTATGTCCAGAGACAAATCAATAGCAGATCAACTAGAACTAGTTCATTGCTGCTGCAGCCTGGTGCAGCACAAAGCCCAGGAAGGTAATTTAAAAGATTTCCCTTCGAATAGCAGTGGGAAGCAGTGTTTCATGCACACTGCGGATTCCCTTGGGAGCACAGTGTGTTTTCCCAAAAGGAGCGTGTGGGGCAGGACAGCCTCTCCAGCCACAGGAGGCCACTGCAGCTCTGCCAGGCAGGCTCCAGCCGGCGCTGGGATTTTGGGAGGAGGCAGCCTGTGACCATGTGCTGGGGGTCTGTGCAGAGGGGTAGCTCGGCTGCGCTCACCTGCCAGCCAACATCAGCTCCTTCTCAGATGGCCGGTTCCGAATTTTGGTGTAAATGTCCATGGTGAACAAAGTACTGGCACTGTTAAAAATGGATGTCAGGGAGCTCATAAGGGAGGCCAACATGACTGACAGCATCAGACCCCGCAGACCTGAAACACAAAGACAGGGAAACTGGGATGAGCATTCCAAGGAGAGCCTTAGCACCTGGCACCAGGTGCTCGTCCAACCCCTTCCAGTCGGTCAGCTCTGAGTGTGTCTGGCAGATTTATGTGCCTGACATAAAATCCTGCCTGACATTCCTGTGCTGTGCAAGCAGAGCCTGGGAAAAGCTATTTACAGCAGTGCCAGGGAAACTCCCGAGCTTTTAGCACACAGGTACTTCTTTAGTCAATGCTGGCCGATTAAACACTGGAATAAAAAGAAAATAATACTAAGCAGATTTTTCCCAACAGTTATAAAAATAATTGCTCTTATTTGCGGAAGAGTCCTCACTTGCTTGTAGTATACTTGTGAACCAGGTGTTTGCCAAAAAAGACAAGTTTCTTTTATTGTCTGAAAACCAGAGTAAGTCACTTTTCCAGGTGGTGTGGTCTGGTCACAGAGCGTGGGGAAGTGCTGTAGGATTTTAACAATACTATGAACAACAGTTATCATACGATGGGGAAGTACCAAAGCTACCAGGGAAGTGCCATGGTCTGTATATCACAGCCTGCCTTTTTTCCTTATGAGCCAGCACCTACCTCCATGGGGTTGGCAGGAGAACCACAGGAATAGGCCTCCAATTCAGAGATCCTGGCAGAGAGTCTTTTATAAATCATTGGCCAAGCAGGTTATTTTTTACCTTCACAAAAAGGGAACTCATTTACTGCTTCAGCACCCAGTATTTGCCAGCTGAGACCTGACACTGTCAGTGTGGAGCTATTATGCACCTACAGCTAATACAGACAGCCCCTTTGGTTAATAGTACATAATTCTAGCAAGAAATTTGGAACTAAATATGGGTCTTGGACTCTCTCTATCACTTGTTTTTACAGTCTGGCAGCTTCAGCTTTCCTAAAACAAAGAAACAACAAATACAGACGGTGTCTTACCATTTGGCATAAGCTCCACTACCATTTTTGGATAAGCAATATTTGTACAGCCCACTGCGGTGCCACAATAGCGCTGACAGACTTCAGGCACAACACAAGCCACCACATCTGAGGAGAGGATAATGGGACACTGAGACAAGGTCATATAAACAACAGATTGCTCCCAAGTTAGTTGAGCTTCTAGAATGTATCTCTGTGTTGAACCACCAGACTGACATCTTTGATTTCATCTTTGGTTTGCTGGCAGGGAGGAAGGTGATTCTAAGCCTCTTCCCTTCCTTTCCTCTCTAAAAGAATACTGACAAGTGCTGCAGGTCAAAAGAAAATCAGCACTCATTTGTCAGACCAGGGCTGAATAACAAGGAGAGCAAGTAGACAAACAAGCAGAGGAATACAAAGACTATTCCCTGCAGCCTGAGCCTCTCTCCTCTGCCTGCTGCCAAACAAAGACAAACTCTCTTCTGGCCAGGGAGACGGGAGAGTGGCATTTCCCCACACTGCCCTCAGGACTGTCCATGGCCCAAACCCTGCAGTCTGTGACTGATGGCCCTGTCCTTCCAATTGCCAGCAGAGTATCCATCTTGAACAGCATTTTCCACTCATTCAGTCAGAGTGGGGCTGTAACAAACAGACAGCTGGGGAGGGACACTGTAGAATTTCTTTCCCCTAAAACAGATAGCAATAGCATTAGCAGATATCTGGGATCAGGGAATACAGGAAGACCTGTGGCTTCTTACAGCTTTTGTGCATCCAGGTGCCTGGACTATTCGGATGAGAAGATGACAATCTGACAGGTATTTTGGAAGGGACAGAGAGATTGGCAATGGAAGGCAGGCAGCAAGAAGAACTTTGCATTTCTGTATCCATTTCATACCTGTGTACAAAATCCGGCTGATCATTCCAGGCATCACTATGATAAACATGGGCAAGAGTTTGAGGTACCCACACATGATACAGCCAGCCTTCACGTGGGACATGTTCTTGCCAGAGAGACATCGTTGAACAATAACCTGTCAATGAGACATGGCAGGTATAACTTGTCAGTGTGATGTCTTGGGGAAACTGGACAGTAGGTTTTAGAGAGAAGGAAGGATGACTGGGTAACAGGCTCCCGGCTCTTTGTCTTTATACTAAACATCTAAAGAACATCCTCCGAAGACTGTGTGGCAGAGAAGAAAGCTGCACATACAGGAAACAAACTTGTCTTACTGAAAGGGGAATGGTATGTAGACCCAGTCTAAAAAGGGTCATTTGTTGAGTGGTTTCCTAAGTAAATGTTCACAGCATAGCCTCTCTGTGTTTTCACACATGGTCATGCACAAAAAACGAGAAAGGAGGCAGACACAGGATCTGCTGGGCACAGGTGTGCAGGACAATTTGAAAGAACACCTGTTCCATTTTCTCTCATGTGAGATGCATCCAGAAACCAGGGGCTGAAAAGTCACTGACAAGTCTTGAAATAACAGCCAGTTCTGTGGGCCAGCTTTGCATTACAGGAGAAGATCACACTGGGCCACAGAATTCTGTGTTTGGCCTTTCCAAGGCATTTGGCTTCCACATTACCTGATCTGTGCACCAGTACCACATGGCAATGATGCTCAGGCCAAAGACAAGCCCTGGCCATGGCAGATCTCCAGTGACAGCATCTCTGAAGATGTGAAAGGAGTCCTTACGGGGAGTGTAGCACTCCGGATCAACCACAGTGTTTCCATAGGAGATATTGGATGGAATTGCTTCCATGTACTTCTGCATGAAAGCCTCATAACCTCCCACTTCAGCAAATGCTGGAAAATAGAAAATAAAAGTGGCAATAAAGGATTTATTACTGAAATCTCAAACCAAGCTTGAGAGCATGAGGAGAAAAACCTCCTTAATGTGGACATAAAAATCCTGTCATGGGATGCTGTTTATTACCTTACACATTCACTTGTGCTTAGGAGACGGAGTGACTCAGTGACTAAAGGGCTTTGGCAATGTGCCTGGCTTTTGGCAACATGCCTATTCCCTGATAAATAGATATATGATCTGGAACCTCCTGATTAAGGTAACAGTTTCACACTGCAGAATTTGTGGCTGAACATTCCAGTTTAATTCATCTGATTTACTTACCAAATCCCATGAGAATAAAGGATCCCACTACCATGATGAATGTTTGTAAGGTGTCTGTGTAAATCACAGCTGCAAGGCCACCTGATGGCAGAGAAAAGTCAGGAAAAATAAGTTAGCTCTGGGCAAATGTCTCAGTGGAAATTCTTTTCTTTTTTTCCCCTTTTCTCACCACCTCTGTCATTCAAAGGCCACTGTAAATAACCCCCCTTTCAGGTTTTCATTTCTCCCTTTTTCTCTACCTCCCCTCTTCTCTTTCTTCTGCCTTCCCCAACGTCTTTGATTTATCAGACTGCTCTGCAAACTCACCTGTGATGGTGTAAATAGCAGTAATAGAAAGCAGGATAATTATGGCCACATAAAGATTCAGCCCTATGGCCAGCTGTATGAAAACAGCTCCAGAGAATATGTCAGCCTAGAAAAGAAAAAATGATAGGTTCAGCAATGTTTGGGTTCATGATGACATGCTACACTTTCATGATGGGGGCACTGAAATACACAACTCTGTCCCTTGTAGCACTGCACACACAAATCAAAAAGAAAATAGGAGCCATTTTGTGACCCCTCAGAGCTGTGGAGTTCTCTGGTGTACCAGAGGTGTAACACTTCTCAGAGAATTTCCAGGCCTTTTTCAACAGGAGTGTTTTTGCTAGACAGTCACCTCACTGCTGTGCACTTAGGCACTGAGAGACAAATTCAACACAAGCTGCTTAAAACTGAGTGTGAGTTCCATTTGCTGCTGTGTGCAGGACTGGACTGCATGACACCTCCAAGACATGGCACAGTTCTCTTCCTTCAGTGCTACTCCACAAGTCTCTTTCCCTTTACTGCTTACATGTGGTGTAGCTCGTCTTGCTGGTTCAGGACAAATGAAGCATTTGCATTAAAGGCAAACATATTGTCTCTATTTTTAAGTTCCTGTTAGAAGAACTGACAGCAGATGGCTAACAGAAGAGACCTTTAGCTATTGCATAAGAAAGGAATTGTTCAGGTTTCAGAGTAACACTGGGATGTTAATCACATTAAATCAGTTCCTGATTTAGAGATAATTTGCATCAATGTTATTTATACAAGTTTGCAATCAGAATAACCTGCCCCAGTGCACTTGTGATGCATTACTATAAATTATGCTTTCATTAGAGGTTGCTCCTGAACAGCCTGCTCATGGGCCTCTCTGCAGCCCACCCACCCTCCTCCCTTCATATTCCACTCTGCCTGTCCAAGGGCTCTGCACAGAGACTCCTATCCTCAGGCAACAGCAAGTCCCCATGGGGTTCACAAGCTGAAGCAAAGACACGCAGCTCTGCCTGAGCCTGGGGGTGAAGTCTCCCACACCATCTGTGCAGAAGCTGGGGATCACAGCCCCAGCCCCACTGCTGCCCCGGGGAGAGCAGGGCACACACCCCAACAGGGAGTGATGCAGCCTGGGAGCTGGGAGATAGATGCCGGAGAGAAAAACCCTCTTCATTCCAGAGACACTGAAACGGAGACTGCAGGGCAGGACCTCACCCTGGCTCGTGCTAAAGAACGAGGAAGAGGCCAGACCTCTGCAGCCCCACTGCCCTGGCAGGCAGACAGCAACTTCTGTGGAACAGAGTGTGAGTCACAACAGAGGGTCCCACTCCCAAAACTCTGCCTCTGGAGCAGATTTCTTAACAGGCTTTAGTTTGGATCTGGGAACCAGGACTTTCAGCTCTTACCCCAATGGCTGCCAGGCCATATCCTTTGCCACATCTCTCAAAGGTAATTTTTTTCATATCTTTTCACACCACTAATCAGTCTATGTCCCAGACCTTTCTTTTATTGTTCTTGGCTTTAGTTTAGCCTAATGATATTTAATATATCATTAAATATGAGTGGCCCTAAAATGATTCCCAGAAAGAAATGTATAGTTAATTATTGAGCATCCTGAGCGATGGATCAGCTTCTTCAAATTGCTGTTATCTTCCAACATCACTGCTCCTCCTTCCCAGTTAGATTATTGCCTTCCAATACTTCCTTGTTTCTTCATTTATGCTCTTTTATAGAGACGATTTAATCTTTATCTAATCTCTTATTAGAGTGACTCTTTCCTTTATGTTACAAGCTATCTCTGCAAAAGGCTTGGATCACACAGGAAAAACTGGCCAGACACATGGCAGCTGCATGAATCTTGTGGGAGTCAAAGCAGGGGCATCTTCTCTTTAACCCCTACACTGTGCTGTCCTAGGACGAGGTGACCCTTCTCTTCCTCTTCCCCCTGGCAAGTCTATACCCATACATTTTTTACTGAAATTATACACAATGAAGAGAAAGAAAGTGCTGAAACAGATTTAGAAGTTCCAGTTTCTGGTTTCTCATTTCTGATTTCTTCAAATACATTCAGACCTTCATTCCCTTTTGTCTTGTCATAACTTAGTCTACTACTATCCATCAACCTTTGGTTTTTACCAGACGATATCCTTTGGCATAATGACCAATATCATCAACACTAGTGGCTAACAAGCCTCTGAAAACCACTACGGGCACTACTCACAATGTGCTGCACACTTAGGGGGCAGGTACAGGTGAGGCCCCTGTATGACAGAAATCCTTTGGGCTCAAAGATCACGTGTGTCCTGATCCCAAGGATGAGCTCCTTGCAGCATGTCCTTGTCTGTCAAGTGGCTGATTGGCCACAAAGCAAGGTAAGAAACCAACAAAAACTAGAGAAAATGTGCAGAGAAAGAGAAATAGTAAGGACCTTGTAAAGGTGTGCAAAGGGAATCTGATCTTCACACCGTAGTGGCACTGTGCCAGAAAGAGCACAGCAAGAGTCACACGACCTGATGTGTGATACTGTTCACTAGAAACCACTATTATATTATTAAGTACATTAAATAATATTTCAACTCATCAAGGAAGCAGCACACGAAACAACTACCCCAGAAGCAAGAGATGTCACTCTTCTGCAAGGAAAGGGGCAGTGAGAATCACTGCCAGTCACAATGGTAGGTGTGACCTCCCATTCAGGGCAGGGCAGAAACCCATCCTTCTCGATCAATTCTCAAAGAGCCCCAGAGATCACAAGGGAGTGTTTGCCAAGGCATCACTCAGGGAAGTGAAACACAATGGATTGTGTACACGTGGATGTGTTTGGATATACAACGTGTCTGTGGGAAGAGAGGCTGTGCTGGCACCTCTCCCCACAGCACAGTTACTACAGCCCAGCAGGGAACAGCCCTCTCCTCCCTGCTCCAGGGCTGGTTCCTCTGGGCACCATTTGGACATGAAGTTGCACAGCATGGCACAGCAAAACCTACTCTGAGGGCCTCTGACAGAACCTGAAATCTCCAAGGACTGGCTGCTCTGCCTATTCTGAATCAGGTAGAGCAATTAAATCAGTCCTGGGCAGATCCTGCCCATCCAAATACAGTACCATGAGGCAGCAGCACAGAAACCTGTTTTTACACTACAGGAATCTCATTTGTACAGGCATAAACGCTGCCAGAACTGCTTGGGGCAGGTGGTGGAGACAGAAGAAATGCTTAGAGGAAATTGTGTACCATATTTTTCCCTGCATAGCACAGAGACTCAGCTCCATGGCACTTCCTCACAAATACCTGGGATAAATGGGTTGATGGAAAGTTTGTATGGGTCAGTGGTGGAGTGCAGCCTGGGTAATCTGCTACTGCATGGATCCCTTGACTATGGAGAGGATGTTTCAGCCTCATGACCACGCTGGAAGCTTAAATGCAGGACCTGTCTTTCCTAGAAACAGGACACTGCAACTGAAACGGTGTAAAATCCCATAATCAGATCCTTAGGAATGACACAGGCTGGAAATCAAAGCTAGATAGTAAATTCAGAACCTACATAGAGCCTTGATAGTCTCACTACAAACATGTGTTGCTGAAAAGGACTGTGAGTCACCCAACTGGAGGAGTTCCTCTGCTGCTGGAACTTCCAGAACTCTGTGTCACACCTGGGAGTTCTGAGTATGATAGTATGATACTTGAACACAATTACAGCAAGCTGTCTAATCCTTTTGAAATATACAGAAATCCAGCCCTGAGGCCAGCTCACACCACCAACCTGTTTAATTTATAACCTTTCTAAGGGTCAGTTATCATGATGTGAGAATGAGAGCAAAAGGCCAATCTTTTAGCTTAAATTGCACTATTATCACTCAGCTCTCATTCAGAGGGCAAAGAGTAATCTGCCATGACAACTTCTGCAAAACAACAGACTGAGGTATGCCTGAACTGTGGACTTCTTTAGAAGCTCGGTAGTTTCAAGATATATGGAAAATACCAGCTCCCTTTACTATTTCACAGAAACACATCCATTTACTTAATAAACATTAACTTTATAGCACCTTAAAGTTTACACCAATCACTTGCCCATTAAAGGAATATCTCCTCTTCCCTCCTTTCACCTCAGCTATCACAATTTCCCTCATTTCCATTTTCCCACTCTTCCATTTTCCAATTCCTGTTATTCTTTTTTTTATCCATAGACCTCTTACTCTTTTCCCTCATCTGTATTACTGATGACATGTTTAGCAGAGGATCCTAAAACAGATAAATATTAAATCTAGGGACAAAAATTCCTGCCCCAGGTTACACAGATCCCTAAGATAACACAATACAAGTTTTCCTTCACTTTGATATTTTCTAGAGGAGGGCAAAAGTAGAAGTAAACCCTGAAACTTAAAAAAGAAAGACAAAGCACAATAAGCATCAAGAGACATTGCCAGAAAGAAAAAACATTGGATTGCAGCACAGATCTGGATACAGAATAAAGAAAACATAAATGGACAGAATAAAGAAAACACAAAATCAGACTTTTACAGTTATTGGTTCAACCAAGGGCACCAAACCTGAAACAGTTGACCAGTTTTGTGAGCAATACTGTAAAACAGAGTTCCTTTTCTTTAGATCAATGTAGGATGGAAGAAATGCTGTAGAAGTTTCACTTACTGAGATCTTTGTGAAAATATACAGGATCAGGGACAGGACTGACAGGTAGACCTGGATCCTTTTCCCACCAAAACGTTTCCTCAGATATTCTGGCATTGTCACCACCTGTAGGCGTGGAGAAGGTTTTAGATAATGGGGAACAGGTGCAAATCAAATTAGAGGGAGATTTTTGGTACTCAGATACTGTGAATGGAGCACAAAATTAGGGGAGCTGCAAATGCAGTTCCAAGGAAGAACAGCTCCAGGAATCAAACAAGGAGAGAGCACCAAGTACTTCTCAGCTCAGCTCTTAGAACAGAAAATCCTCATTTTTTGAGTACACAGATATAACACAGTGCTGTTCTGGTGCACTCAGATGTCATGTTGTTCATAATGACTTTGCAGTATTCCAGCCCTGATCTGCAAACATGAGCAGCAGAGACAAGTGTAATGTAGTGGCTTGACTTACCCCAGCTTTGACGTAGATGGGTACAAAGAGCCATCCTAGAATCACCACAAATATCAGAGCCTGCAGCCAAAACAAGATCAGCTGAATTAGCCTCCTCTCTATAAACACTGCCCCCAAAGACCATTTATCAGAACCAACAGCAGCTAGAGACCAGTGAAAGCACAAAAACCTGGGTATTGCAGGGGTGTGGGCGGAAGGAGTCTCAATTGTATTGAGTCTCGATTGTATCAATGTACACTGTGTATTGATATGGGCCCACCATGAATCTCACAGGAGATAAAGTGTTAGGGATGTTTAAAGAAGGGTATGGGCCCTAGAGATTTGTGTTCTGTTTTGGTTTGCTTTGTTTTGCTGGAAAAAGCAGCAGAATCAGGTCTGTCACAGGCCTGATATAATCAAAAAGAGGGAGCTGACAGATAAATTGTGCACATCTCATACAGTTAATTTTAGGCTTTGTCCTTCTCCTTAAACCTTTATATCACCCCAGTACTTGACTCTTTGCAACAACCATTTCCTTGCTAAGGAACACAAGCCAAATCCCTCAGGGTGGGATGATTCTTTCACTGCTCAGAAGTAAATGTGAGGGAAGTATCGACCTGTGGAGGCTCATGAAAGCCTTTGTGTAGTGAACTAATCCCTTCTGCAAAGGTGAACTAGGCAGAACAAGGACATTGTTATCACACCCACAGAGTCTGAGAATACAAGGAAATTAAGTAGTTCATGTGAGTCTCTGTGCTGCTGCAGTTTACACTACTGGTACTCCAGGAAGTTCATTTAAAGTCAGCTTGGCTATGTCTGTCCTGTACTGGGACCATAAGCAAAACACATACATAATTACAGGAAAGAAAAGGTAAAGAGGAAAAGATTTTTGGAATGCAGGTGCTTGTGAGGGATGCTCAAAATTCCTTACAGCCTGTGAAGAAATCAAAGCTCCTTCAACATTTCCTATATAGCAAAATGCCACAAAAATTACCATGGATTACAAATCTGAAAAGTTCTTCCCAGCATCCTGCAGTCTGAAATTGTTTTTCATAAATACTTTGAAGGTAATCAAAAGATAGGCATAGAGAAGAGAATCCACCAATTCATTTGGTTCAAATGTTCTCTAAAAAGCCTCAACAGAAAAGTATCATTTTTTTCCAGTAGCTTGGACAGTGTCCAAGGAGGACAGGTTAAATTATAGATTACATTGGGTCTTATGAGTCTTTACAGAAAACAAGTGTTGCCAAGCACAAACTTTGACAGTCCTAAATTATTATGCAATGTTATTTTGATTAAGCTCTGCAGATAACCCAGATGTCACAAGTACATTGACTGACATATATCTCACTTACATTCCATTCATATCCTCCAATGGCAATTCCTCCAGCTGCTGCTGTTCCTGCTATTCCCACAAAGTGCCCACTGCCAATGTTGCTGGCAAACAGAGAAGCACCAATCTGCAAAGAGAAAAAACAAAAATTGGCTCTTATATTCATAGTAATTTTTTAAAAATCACCTTCATTTGGCACATTGTACTCATGCCTATCTGTGGTGGTGGGGGTGATGATGAGAATGACTGACAACCAACTTCCTTGATAACTTTCAGGACTCCCACTTATTGTTCCCACTGAAACCAGAGACTCCAGCCATCAGATCTACAACAGTGAGGGAGAATAAGATGTTGAATAAAATATCTTCCAGTTGAGTCAAAAAGTATATTACAGTAATACAGATTTTAAAATATTTGCAAAATATGCACAGAAGACTGTGATCTGCCTTGCTTAAGGAGGAAATGACAAGGGCATCCCCACTTGTCAAACCTGCACTCTATACTCCATACTGTTCCATACTGCACAGCCTGTGGATCCAAACATGTCATTAGTGAGAGCTGGACTTGGTTCACTTTTAGCCAAAAGGTATTTGATTTCTGAATTAAATTCTGAAAGCAGCATGGCAGAAATATCTCCTGAAAATTTGCTTCTGGAAGCTACAAACAATAGCAAATCAAGGAGTTGTATTTAAGAAGTGCTGGATTTCTAAGAGCCCCAGGTTGCACTGGTCATACAAACAGAACAGTGGGGAAAACATGAGAATTGGTGAACATGGAGAGATTAAAAAATGAAAGCTTCCTGTTGGTTTACAGACAGGCAGGAGCCATTCACAAAGATCTAATTCTTAATCAAATACCTTAGACAATAGAAAAGATGAAAAGGAATGAGTTTCATTTCCTCAAAATGAGCACATTAAATGCAGCAGAAATACCCAGTGGTAATTTCCTGGGTCAGGTACTGAAGGATGCAGGGTGAGAAGTCGAGCATGAAGGAGAGGCTGGATTGAGTATTGTAGGCAGAGGACATGGCAGCTGGAGCAGTTCCAAGATGAAAAGATGCAAGTGAACATTTTTTTATTATTTTCTATTTTTATAATATGTCCCCTGAAAACTACACAATTTTTTTAAAAAAGGAAACAGGGTTCAAAAGAAAACCACATAGAAGGCAGGTAAGAGAACCTCTGCTGACCAGCTTCTGATGTTCTCATTTGAATTATGGAATATCCTGAGTTGGAAGGGACCCACAAGGATCATTGAGTCCAACTGATTTGGGGAGCAGCAAATACTCAATCAATGCTTCTGGGAGCACAGGGACAATTATCTGAGTTTCAGGAGGATGAAGGATTTCATCATAGAAATCTACCTCTAAAGAGCAGATTTATTCTTTAGAGCTATGCCATAGCCAGAAATAGCAACCATTTCTGATCTCTGATAACAGATAGATTTTCCTCCCCCTTTTTTTTTTTGCAACATAGAAATAAAATTCAGAGGATTACACTCTTTCTTTTCCAGGCTTACTTTTTTTCTCTTTTCTCAGTTTGATCTCATTTCTTCTAGTCTTTTTGTAGACAAACTGTTCTTTTGCTGTGACAGGAAATTTATGTCTCTAAGTTCACTTGGTTCTGGATTTGGGGTTTTCTACGCGTTTCTAAAGTCAGTTGTGCCCTACAGACTGTAACCAGTTTATCATAGGACATATTTCTACAGAAATGATAAGTGTTGCAACAAACATTGGCAAACAAGAGACCTCTGTTTCTTCTAACCTCTTCGTGACAGCAAGAGTTTTCCCAGAAATGATAGTGAAGAAACAAATAACACTTATACCAAGCATTAGCACTGTTATCCAGTGCTTTCCTTGGAGATAAATAATTAAACTTAAATCTAGGTTACTAGAAATGCAATCACCAGAAAATATTAACCACATTAATCTCTGATTTTATTTAATGTGTTCCCTCTCCTGCTTCAGAAGCTTAAAGGCAGATCCAAGTAACAAAGGCAGCTACTGAAGGACTTTGAGAACTGACAGGTACAAGTTTTGGCTCAGTGCCTGACACCCCAGGACATACTGCAGGACACATTGATGATGCTGTTTTCCCAACTTTACCCAAAATACAATCCTAGAAAAATAAAAAACAAAACCAATGCAAAATTACCAACATATTTAGAACCAGCACAAGGACAAAATAATGTGAATGCAGATCCCACCTTCATTTCCTACACTTTTTCTTCTGAATTAGGAAATATCCAGTGCAGCAGAACTCCAAGATCAACACATACCAATAATGAATGCAATTTAAAAAGTGGGTTTCAGTTATGTATACATAGGAAGGGAGAACATGGCTTCATAGCCAGGAAAATGCAGATTGCCTTAAAATTGCAGCACAGTCAGAGCAAGAGGAGTGCTGACCAAACACCCTGACACCCCATTAGCTGCTGATGCCAGAGGGGACAGAGAAATTTCCTGTCTTCTGGAAGTGCTAACTGTTCTCAGTGAATGTGTGAGTGAATTGATTTTAAAGACAGATCCAGGAGGAAAAGTAAAGAAGAAAGTTGATTGAAAGGGACAAAGTTGCTAAGATGGAAAGAGGACGAAAAACCTGAACTAACCTGAGGCAAACGTGGAACATTAACTCTTTTAAAATATTTTAAGAGGTCAGGTCTTAACAAGAGCACTCTGTTCAGCAGAAGTACCACCACCCTGAAACAGATGATGATCACTGTGGTTTTTCCTGTTATTCATTAACTGTTTCACCTTGTTCTTTTCACTAACTGGAGGATGCACCAACATCCCGGCCCTGCCATTCCCAGTGGGAAGGGATGCACTGTGAGGGCCAGTGGCAGGTGCAGTGACAGTGTGCAGAATGTACAGCCTGTGGCTCCTCTCCCTGCCAGGACCTGCCAGCACATCCCCTCTCCCCCATGCCCACCCTCCTGTTGGAAGGCATTGGCTCAGTACCAAACCCATTTCCCAGTGGATCCCCAGCACACCCTTGGCCCCATTCCAGCAAACAGCAGGGACTCCTCTCACACCATGAGCTGTGCCCGGAGGTACTGCTCCTCATGAGTCACCTGCAGAAGCTGCTTCTCAAATCCCTCTTCCCTGACACATTTCTCATTCTCTGGGTTGAGAGCTGCTCCTTGAGACTGTTCCTGCTTTTCTTTAACTCACAGCTCTTCCCTGCAATATGTGAGTTCACTCTGATGCAAAGGCATAATTTTTCCTACCTGAGTTTTTGGGATCACCCTTAGCCACATTGGAAAAATCAGTACAATCCAATATTACTGCCACACTTCCAAGGCCCTGAGGCCCAAAGAAGGAAGTGTGGGGCTTTATTCTGCTTTTCCAATTAATCTGAAAATTCTGTGAATTGCATTACGACCCACCTAAACCACATCTACACAATTCCCAATTCACTAAGCAGGAGCTATGGATACACAATACTCATCAAAAGTGCCTGTGCTCCAACAAACCTGATGGCTGCTGTAACAGCACAGGCACAGGAAGCTGATCTGAGACCTCCCCACTCTGTGCTCTGAGCCAGAAACAGCACCTCCCAGCCAGCTGGAAATTCTGACAGGTTCTGTAGAAATTGATTTCACTGAGCTTTTCTACCAGAGCTTTGCTTTGATTACTTTATTATTCTTTTTACCCTGAAAACTATTGATTGAACACTTTTTTTTTTTTTTTTTTTTTTGCATGAAACTTGACAAAGTAAGGTAATTTTTCATTCTACTTTACCCAAGAAAAGGAAATACAAATCTTATTGACAGCAGAATTGTCTCTCCTGGTTCCTCATAGCAGTGTCAGATTCAGCAAGTGGGGAAAACTCTGTGAATATGCAAAATTTAACTGGCTCAAAGATCAGAGAAATCATGCCAGTGGTCAGTTCTGATGGCCACAAAGATAAACTGTACACAGCTGAAGCAAGAATCTATTAGGGGAATTTTTCCCCCTAATTCTTATCTGTCTCACAAAGATCTAAACGTACGTGACAACAAACAAGCTGAGTTACATTTCTGTTTGGAGTGCCCTTGACCCTGCATCCTTCCTACCTACTGCTCAGTAAATCTTTCTAACATAGCTGGGCTTCAGATGCACAGCAGATACTCTTTGTCCTATTACCATTCATGCCTCAGGAACTGAGGTATAGAAGATAACCCATAATTTTGTGCAGACAGCTTTGTCTGCAAAACTGCAGATTCTCAAGAAGAAAATTTAAAAGCAGGAAAGATTCAAAAGTGAGGGTTTGGATTTTTAAATTGTGCATGAAAGGCTGTTAATCCTATGAGAGTGACTGCTACCAAAGCTGACTGTACTGCAGGAACAGATACTTCATTTCCTACAATGGCAGGAAGTATTTGGCTCAACCCAACTCCTTCATCTGGCAAAGGAAGCTGAGGTTGGCCAGGCCCATTGCTACAGAGCTGTCACTTGCCTTGAACTTCTCTGTGTCTTTTTGGACAAAGCAGAGCTGATTATGAGGATTTAAAGAGCCATATGAGTCTTTCCTGAAGATATTTCCCTCAAAGCCCTAGCGATCAAAACCAGTTTCTTGAAGATTCTTCTCTCAGTTTCTGTAAAAAGACTGTGGAAAGGGCACAGTATTTCATACCATTATGATTAACCAATGACAGATTTCAATTTCTGGTAATCTGTGAGAATGTACTTATATACCTTTATCTCTAATTAACCATTGGAACCACTGAGTTGGCTCATCGCCTTCACAAGGACAGTGATTCCAGGGAACTAACAAGGAAGTGAACTCTCACCTCAGCAGAACTGCCAGAAAATCATCTCTGCACTTGGTTCTGCAAAATACTCAACAGCACTCTTGGATTCCACTGGAGCAGAACAATCAGAGCCAGAGCAGGACAGATTTGACCCAGGATGTATCTTGGTCCTACTCTATACACTGAGAAATTGAATCACAATCACAGTTAGCCAGTGACTGAAAAACATTCAAAATCCATATTAAAAGTGGGAATAAACTCTAGCCCTTCATTACCAGGGTCTCCTCTAAGTCTACCAAACTGCAGCTATTATATGGTTTAAATGAACAGAGTCCCTTTCCCAGCTTGTCAGTAAGAGATCCTAATACACTGCTAATGAGCTTCTTTCCCTGTGGGGTCGGAAAAGCCACTTGTGGGTGCCCTGCAGAGCATAGAACACAGACAACCACTGAAAAATACCATTAGTTTAGGGGAATTAAGTTTATAACAAGTTTGTGGAAGGATTTTTTTTTTCTTCATTTTTCTCTGTTCCAGAAAGCAATTACATGACAAGGGTCATTATCCTGAAATGGCAGGAGAGAAATCTGAC
Source organism: Entomyzon cyanotis (assembly GCA_024500445.1). Taxonomy (NCBI): domain Eukaryota; kingdom Metazoa; phylum Chordata; class Aves; order Passeriformes; family Meliphagidae; genus Entomyzon; species Entomyzon cyanotis. The sequence continues at coordinate 9,287,549 of JAKEPQ010000852.1, forward strand.
AAACAAGAGTCCACTTGCAAAACAACTGCCCCCACCCTGACTGTGGAAATGCACTGAGGCTATCCAGAACTATTCCAGCTTAGCCCTGACTTGGCACAAAAGAGAAGTCAAAGCACAAAAGTAAAACATCACACACAGCTTTAGCTGTTACAGAACTGAGATCACATCTCTGACTAAACTTTCTATACTTTCATTGGTTTCCTCATCATTTCAGCCCAGTTTGCACTGTGTGGTGGACATCCCATCTACCTGCTAAGCTGTGGGAATTGGTGTTTTGGAATCTCTTTTTATCCAAGGCAAACTTTCCAGGGTGATGCTGCTGACACGGTATTTAGTTTGTGGTTTTGCAGTGCTTGTTCTTTGTTTATTTTGAGTGATACCAGGAAGAATAGCAAGAAGGGTTTATTTTTATGGCACGGGAAGCCACTCCTGGCATTCCAAAGGGAAGGACTGAAGGGGAAATCTAAGACTCCCTTGAGGACTAGCACTTTGTCCAGGCTGAGCTCACAGAGTTTGGGAAGGAGAGAGGTGATCCTAGCAGGAACTGTGGGGTGATCCCTGTTGGCTTCCCACTGGAGGAGGGGAGTCTGCTGAGTGTGTTGGGTTTGTGTTGGCAGAGGACTCGGTGTCAGATCCTGTCCCCCAAGTCTCAGGGGAATCATTAGGAGTTCTCAGTGCCTAAGACAGGAGTTTTCTGTGGTGAGTCTTTGCTGCCTTGCTGCCTCCATCTCCATTTAAATCTGCACAAAAGGATATTCATCTGACAGGCAGACAGAATTGCACAAGGTTAAAACCAGCTCACTGATTAAAGTGACAGTTAAGCAAAGTAATCTGGCTTTTTTTTTTTCTCTTGCCCTAGAATTATGGGTTTTATCTTAAAATAACTTGGAAACTTTCTCTTTCTTCAATCTTCCAATGGAACCTGAATTTTCTTAGATCTACTGCATCAGATGAGGAATCCTTTTACTGTCATTGCCCTTTAATCTTTTCATGTCCTTAAACAGGCTTTCCCAATGCCTTCTGAAGGCAGAGAACAGCTCTCTCTGCTCTGAAGCACAAGACTGAACAGTGTGCAGGTATTTCTGCAGCCTACCTCAAGAAAGTTCCTAAATCTTTAGGGAACCAATATTTACTCTCACCCTTCTGGTCATGTAACTGAATCAATGTGTGTGGAGTTTTGACTTACAAATCCTAATGAAGTGCAAAAACATTTTCTGAGACTGAATGCAAGCTCAGGAATGTTGAGGAATTCCATTCAAACAAACTGAATCATGTATAACAGGAGTAATACAGAAAATGCAGATTTGTCTAAATTTTCTGCTTTTCATATTAAAGAGCTTGTATGGTCTGGAACAAACAGATAATTGTTTCTAATATAATTTCTGCCAAAGGCCTGATGGATGGCTAGGAACATTTAGTGTCTACAACTCCTCTACCTTGGAAGATAATACTGATCCACAGAAGACAAACAAAAAGCCACAGATACTCTTCAAATATATTTAAAATACTTTTTAACAATAACATACCAGAATATTTCCAGGATTTTCTCCTTGTGCAGACCAGAACTTGCTACCAAAAGTAGAAACAATAGAGAAATAAAGGGGGAAATTTGAGCAAATTAATTCCTGCCTGTGACAACTGCAAAATGAGCCAGCTTCTTTGAGTGCAATGAAAAGAACAGACTCAAAATATAAAAAAGTTTTAATGTGGGATGAAAGGAAAAGCACCGGGTTTGTCTGTCCTGACATTACCAATGTATTTATGTTCAAACAAGTTGATCACATAATCAAGACAGAGCTGAGCACAGAAAACTTCCCCCAGCACTTCTCCCTACCCATCCAGGGGCTTTGTTTGTGCAGTTTGCCCTGTGACACCACGGCTAGAGAAAGAGTTGGATTTGCATCCACACAATAAAGCCATCACAGCCTCAGCAGTATCATGGAGGTGTTGCTATCTAAGGACTGGGCAGTGCCAGGGCTGCAGATGCGCATCCTGTGTTCTACACACACACACAACACAGCACTCACCGGCCACCAAACCATGCTGCGTCCCGCCAGGAAAAACCCACCAACTGTGCCTCGGTTGGTTGAGTACATAGCCTGGAAAAAAGGAGGGAAGAGAGAAAGTTTTAATTGATATAATATAAATACTTTAAGTGTACTAGGCAAAGATATACAGAGGCCAAGAACAAACAGCTAAATGAAGGGATAACAAAATACATGAGCAGGGTAAAGTGAAAAAAATAAATAGAGTGGCTAAAAAGAACAACCTTATTATGAAGAAAATAATACAACTGAGCAATGATTCTTTTATCTAGGCCTACATTAACCATTCAAGCTTCATTTCTTCACCTTTCATTATAGTGTGAAACACTAAAATAAAATTAAATTTAACCAAGAAAAATTATCAATCAAATAAAAGCCCACATGAATTTTTTATTAGGGTGAAAAGCCTTTGATTTCAGGCATCAAAAAAGACTACAAGGTGCAAGTTTATTAACAGAAAGCATGCAGCTTTTTTACACAATACCATCCTGCCCCTACAGGTATCTGTTTTCTTGTTGTGATATCAGCATTGTGCCTGATTCCCTCTGAAGTTCCAAAAGAAGCCAGCAAAAATTTCCATTTAATTTTGTCTTTGTCAAGAGATGGGCTTTAGAGGGAAGCTTCCTCCAATTTTTGTTAATGACCCTGAACCATTATTTACTGGATTCCCATTGTCTTCTCAGATGAACTTTGAACAGGTAAATAAAGAAAGAAGACCTGGGAAAATTAGCCATGTATTTTCTTCTGATGCAGAAGAAAGGAAGTAAATATGATAGATTTACATTTAACTACACACAGCAACTGAATAGTTGTCCAATAACGATGTCATCATGGCTGAAAAGAAACGGTTCCAGGAATTAACTCAGCACACAATGGGCCTGAGAAGCCACAGATCAGCCTTTTATTGTCAGAGGTCTTTAATATAAAGTTCAACTACAGCAACAGCCTGACTTTCATGGCAAAGGCCCAAGTACCTCCTGCCAGACAACAAGGTTGTTCTGGTGGATTGGGGCCTCAGATTTTTTGCTGTTTTTGGCCTCTACTCCCATGCTGAAGAGGCAAAGAAAAGGTTGTGTCCACTCTGTGCAAACCCCACATTTTTGTGCTCTTCAGAACATTGCCAAGCTGTTAGAAAGGGAGTTTTGTTCTGCAGCTGATTTTTCTGCACCGTGAAATGTTCCTGGGATGCTACTGGAAAGCAGAGAATTCCTGAAAGGCAATACCTCCTCTCCCCTTGTTAATGGTCAGGTGTTCAGGTAACCAGGAGATCTTGCCCCAGGGAAACCGGAATTCAGTGACATTCCCCTGTTCACAGCATTGCAGCTCAGCATATCTGCCCATTCTCCCCAAACACGTTAGCTCTGAGGTCACACCGCTGCGCTGAGAGCTGCATTTCTGCCCCGGCTCCCGGTGCTTTGCTCCCCTGTGGCTCCGGGCTCCCCTCGCAGCGCTGCCAGCAGGGCAGGAGGCACCGCGGCGCTCGGACCCCGAGCACAAAGGCACTGCCGCCACTGGCGCCTCGGAGCTGTTCCTCCCTCGCGGTGACAATAGCTCTGCACCCTGGAGTCGAGAAACAGCCCCGGCAACGCTGCCCTCAAACGGCACCCACAGCCTCGGCCGGGGCGGATCTGCCGTCCTGTCCCCGTCACCGCGACAGTCCCAGCGGCGGCGGCGGCGGCACCGCCACACCACCCCTGCCGCACACGGTGTCCCCTCCCTCCCCACCCCTGCAACTCCCCCTCCCCACTATTTCCCATGGCATCACCTCACCCCACCAATTGTCCCTGCAAGTCCCAGTGCTCCGTGGCCAAATCCCACCTCTCAGGTGCAGCCTGTTTCTAGCAGGGGCTCTGATCACATCTCTCAGCTCTGTCCCACACTAACCTCATCACTCCACCTTTCCCACTAGCTCCATCCAGCCACCTCACGGGATGCCTCCCTGGATCACCATCCCCTACAGAGTAAGTGCCCACATTTTGCCCACCATGCACTTGTTAACTATCTCAATTAAGCATCAAAATCTTTGTACAATTACACTTTCTCACTTACTGAGCCATTTTGCCAAGACTCTATAATCCACCTGCTCATTAAGTAAAACAAAATAAAATCCCAACGTACCCATAGTCCCACTGCCAGAACTATCAAAAAATAGATGACAATAACAGAGATGTCCGCAGGATTGTTGATCCTTATGATGGTTTCCATCCTGGCTGCTTCTCTGGCTTTCTTCTTCTTTCTCTCCTTATGTGCTTCTTGCAGAGTTCAGGTTAATGATAAACTGCTGTCATCCCCTACGTCTTATATAATATATAACTTCAGATTCACTTGTCTCCCATGGGACACAAGTTGAAGCTGCTGCTTTTCCTGGGACAACAACCCTTTCCCAAATAGTGCACCTCTGTTACAGGTGCTGCAGGTTTCTGAGTTCAGTGTCCCTGCCAAAGGTGCTTGGGGTTTTAACATCCACGAGCAGATGTCTGAGAAGGAATGACACGGAAAGGAGTGGCTTGGCTGCAATAAACCTGCATATTTACCTCACTGTGGGTGAATACTTTTTTTTTTTTTTTTAAGTGGTTGTACCTGTAAATCTAGTCATGGAAGATGTAGTTCTTTTAGATGGTGATGTTAAGCAATTATCTGTGAGGAGTGACCTGACACCCGGGGAAAACCCAGTGGTCCAGGATCTGGGACACCCTCTGTGTCATCTCTCAATTCAGCAGCATTACTCAATGGAGAAACAGCCCTGTGTTTCTGGGAAGGAGACAATTTGAATCTGCTTCCATCTCTCACATGGATACAGGTAAAGATGCATGTGAACACAACACCTGGATCTAGAAGCTTACTGGGCTGAATTTCAGGCTGTTAAGACCATGGTGTTGGCTCTCTCTATTGTAGCTAATCAGCCTCACATTTGAGTAAGTTCAAAGTTCATCAGAGCTTGGGGCTGCTCTCCCTTTATTTGCTCCTCTGACTTCAGAATTAAGCTAAGCAAACCAACTGGTCACAAAGATGTGGAACACACTGGTGTTAGACAGATCCTCACAGCTCTGAGCAAGGAACCTTCTCCAAATGATACCCATGACCATGTTTGAGCTAGAAGAGGTCAGAGAAATCCAGGATATTTAGAACAATAGATAGAGGTGTCAGGCACATTTCTGGGCTCTGAGGATATCTGACTCCTACTCCCTGCTCGATACCAAGGAGTCATTATTCATTTACAACCTTTTGGTGTAAAATGTGACCCTGAAGCTACACTGAGCAGAACAAGCAGTCCAGAACATGGGAAGCACAGCAGGTCTGACTGTTCTTGCAGGTGTTATTTCCTCTGACATGAAATCAAGGTCTGGCACTTTGCTCATTGGCAATGATTTTTTCCTAGGTAAACTACCCTATGGTAATTGTGGCTAATAAAAAGCAGCAAAGAAGCTGTAATACAGTGGGATTACTCATAAGAATAAAATTAAAATCTGTCTATTGTTTGAGCACCTATACTCTTATAAAATAGTGCTGTCCTCTGATAGTTTAGGCATCTCTCACAAAACACATTGTTCAGTTTGTCCTACATGACTGTGAAATGTTAGCTTTAAATCCAACAGAGAAAAAATTAACCCTGGAAGCTGCTGAGCATCCAAAATTCCCATTAGTTCTGACCTTCCCTGCTGTGTATTTCAGTGGAAAATAAAAGACTTATTTACTAACCTTAATTATCAGGAAACAGTTTGCCTAAGATAGGCTGTAGATGGCACTTCTTTACACAGATTGACGCATATTCCTCTGGGTCCTTGCAACTAACAAGAAGTTTGGTTTTCATGAATTCCATTTCTGCGTCAGTCTACAGAAGCAAGCAAGAAAAAAAAAAAAAATTAGTCAGGATCTATTCTAATGTGCCTTGTGTTCTCATCCAGTCCTCTGCAGAAGAGAGCTCAGAAGCTGAGCAGTACTACAGCCTCTGTCCACAGCTCCTTATCTGGCCACACCAACAAGATTCCAAGGTTTGAAACACTAATGGAGAATCAGTATCTAAAAAATAATAATCACACAATTCCCATCTTTATGTACATTGGAAACAAACTTAATTGGTTTTTTTTTTTTAATTTCTGTAGGCCACAAACAGAAATCAAACAGAAACCAACATCATCTACAAGACTGTCAGAAGGGGAGACAGCTTTGTCAAGGCTCTGAGTATCTCATCTCCACATCCTCATATCTGCAGCCCAAAGAGAAGCCTGGAGGCATGGTAGGTTGTTGGTGAACCCAATGATTCACTGCATGAATTCAGTGCATATAAAAGGTCTCTGAAAGGTCAGGCAAGTTTTAAGAGTGGAAATAGGCTGAATCTTTCTTTGTGTTAAAGCTTTCAAAGATAAGCATGAGTAAAGCTCCTGATGTGATGAGTGAACACCACATTGAACACAACAGTAACTATTTTTCCTTACACTCAGCTAGAAATGTGCTTCAGTGGATCTCTCATCATCCTGGAGAGTCTCTTCAAGCAGGTTTAGGGATCCAATACTAGACAAATTGACAAATTTGATATATTGGGGGTATTTCTCTACTCTTGCCTGTGAGCCAGGCCAATTTATTGAAATAAGAGAGATTTTAACAGGAGTGAGAAAACCAATTAGTTTAAGTAACATAACACAGTGCCTCTGATCCATGTCTGTAATGATTGCCCTCCTCTGAATAGAGCCTGATGACATTCAGCTTATCATGAATATGTCTGTTCATACCTGATAGACAAAACAGAGAATGGAGGAGAGGGCAAATAGCTGCAGACCAGCAAGTAACTGGTTCAAATTCCCACTCCAGCCTGCTGATGGAGACCAAACAGAACAATGTCATGGATCTGCATTCCTGACTGCCCAACCACAGCTGTCTGATGGGCCACAGGGCAGCTCATGAACTCTGCAGAAGCTGCAGTTGCTCTGCTCTCATTAGAAAATGGAACTGTAATGCAGAAAAATTGAGAGTTACTGCCACTTAGCCAAGTCTCTTACAAACACATGTGCAAGTCTTCCTCCTGAGGATGACAAATGATAAAGCAACAGTAAAACAAACAAACTACAAACAAAGAGAAAGATGCATCAGCATGCAAAGTACCTCCCACAGAGGAACTCTTCTAATCTTTTCCCTGGCACTTCTCCGCGTTTCTTGATAAAGCAAGCAGATTTCTTTGGGGATGTTCTTCAGAAATGCTAATTTATACAGTATCCTTTGTACAGTTAATGAAGGACAAAAACAGACAAAACTTTGCAGTTATTTTACTTGCAGAAGGCCATACACTATATTAGTAAATTCTCTACCCTCCTTTGATGGTTTCCTAATCATGCAGTATGAACCTGGAAAAGAGTTCATGTTTGCAAGTGGACAAAGTATAAATTCAAAGGCTCTCAGCACAGCTTTCCTAAAATGGTTCCAATAATACAGGGTGGTAGTTAGAGGATTGTTTATCACCTTTTTTTTTTTAATGCCAAAAGTCCTTTTTCTCTTTCTGCAATCTTGATTAAGTGAGCAAAACCTGGTTCTAAATAGAAGAATTAGTCACAGAAGGATGACAAAAATTTGAGAAACTAAAATGTGGAATCAATTGAAGAGAAATTACTAAAAGGAAAAAAATATCCAAAGTCCAGTAGGTATGATGTAGACAGAAGAAATCCATAGGAAAACAGATGCTTTCCTAAAAGGTTATCAGAAAGAAAGCAAGGCCATTCTATCCTTATTCACTGAGAGGATCAGATTAAGAAACATGAACAAAACCACGTATTAATCAAGAGACAAAAGAGACAACAAAAATGAACACTTTCAAGACTAATTTTCTGATTAGTATCTCTACAGAGAATAAATATCAAAGGACATAAAAATAGTCCTTTGCAGATAGACCAACAGAAATGAAACAAGAAAATACATTCACTTCTTCAGCAACTGAAAAATTATCTCTGTGCATTCACTAAGTACACTCAGCCCTGCTGTGTCTCAGCATTGCCAACTGTATAAAAACAACAGTCTCAGGACTGTACTCTTCCTACACAACAGGCCACGATAGCAAATAAATTAATTTATTTTTGGTTTATTACTGGTTTTTTAATTCTTATAATTCAGGAAGTTAATAGGGGAGGACGAATGGCAAGAGATGGCTTTGAAATTTCCACTGGGACTAATAAAGTTGAAAGACAGATTAAAAATTACTCCCCAAAGCCAATGCAGACTGTCACCAGATTTAGCGGTGTGATAGCAGGGCAGATTATTTCCCACAAGCAACTTCTCAGTTGAGTAGCATTCTCATTAAAACAGAAGCATTATTATTATCTCATAAATAACAGACTAAATAACACACAACATTATTCATTACCCTCATTATCTAATCCATCATACTTTGTAAATATTAGAGGCTTACTAATCCTTCTGGGGCTTTCCCCTTTCCTCTGAAACAATGTGTCCAGAAAAATATTTTTTAGAGATGGATACACGCTGACCTGCCACTTCTACTATAGCAAATACTAAATAATAGAAGGAATTAGGCAGAGGAGCTGCATAATCAGCATCACAACTCTCACAAATATTTTTGCCACCTAAGTTTCAGTAATGCTTTAGGGAAAACAGTATCTTTACTGCATAAAATACAGGAGAGAAATTAACAGGAGCAGAGCTGCCAATGCCCCTTCCACTGAAATAATTCACTTTTTCAGGTGACCCAATGAAAACCTTAGTTGCCCTACTCTCTTTTCTCAAAACCAATGCAATTACTCTTGAACAACAGACAGCCTCAGCCTTTGTGGATATGTTTTGATTGCCCTACAGCAATAAGCAGTAACAAATGTATTATTATTTATTGTATCTGACAGGTTAATTTTATTAAAGAAATAAGTGAAGGGGGAAAGATCATAATCTGCTAGTGTCAGAGCCTAATATAAATGTCCAGTTTGCTCCACAGGGTTCCAGGGGCTCTTCAGTTAAAAGTGCTTGTAAAGTGTTTGTTTGTAAAATTAAATGGGGACAAAATCTGAATAATACTGTACAAAATACATATAAAGTTTTTTGAAAATGTGAGAGAACAGAAAACATTGTTGGAGAGAACCCAGGGGAAATATTCTTTAAGGAATCTCTGGTCAGGATAAAAGTGAAAATATTTGCCTGCAAACAAATCCCTACTAGAGTGAAGGAAAAGCTAACAAAGTAACAAAAAAACCCCAACCAACAACAAAACAGACCATACACATATTAGTGTTGGAAAAAGAAAGGAGAGAAATTAAAATAATGATGAGTATGACAAATATACTGATACCTGAAAACAAAAAATATCAATAAATTACCAGATACATTTCTGCAGAGGTATCTCCCCCAAAATCAGTGTGATGAAGTCTTTGGATAGACTATAAATGCTATTTTATAGAAAGAAGAACATTTCTAGAAAGATTTATAGTTCATGGATCTCAGAGATCAGTCATTTTATACATTAGATCTACAGTATTTCAGCCTGTTTATGCATTGAGGTGATGATTTCTCCCCGTGTATCAGAACATCAGGACATGATGAGAGATACACACTGATGGGTGTGGATGTTTCCGGGATTTTGACTGAGGCACAAGCTGGTTGCTTACATTTTTAGATGAGTGTTTGCTGACAGCAGCACATAAAAAACCCCCGCTTGTTCTTTACAGGTGCTGTGAGATCTATTTCCTCACACTGTGATGTAAGGAGCCACACCGAGGCAGACAAACTGATAATTAAATATAATAGTCTCCTTACAGGAAGGAAACTCTTCAAAGTGTCTACAGCTCTTGCTAGAACAAATCAGCTCCCCCAGTTCTGGCACAGTTAAACCCCTGCTGGAAGCAGGTCGGTGATGCTTCAGACATCACGTTTCAAACTGTGCCGAGAGCGCTGTTAATTTGAAGCAGTGCTCAAGGCAGAGGCAGCAGTCAAAGACCATCAGCATTCCCAAAGTTATCACCACCTGGCCCTTTGTTACAGGAGCACAGAGGCTCATTACGCCTATGAATGCACGCTCAGGCACAAGGAGGAAAATATTTAGGAATACACTGGCTTCAAAAGGCATATCTTTCCTGTTATCTGTGAATTAAAACCACAGAAGCTTGACTGACTGGACGAGCAGGAATTCCCCAGAGCAGGAATTCCTCAAACCGCTACAGAACCTAGGGAATACAGGGGGTGAGAGTGGGACTCAGTTGTGGATGTTCTCTATCACAAGAAATGTTCTTCAGGGAGAAAACCTCCTGGCACAGTTTAGTGCATTCCTGCCAACTCAGGATTACAATAAAGCAGCTAAAACTTCAGCATTGTAGCCTTTTTTCTTTCTCTTCAGTGGTGTCAGGCTCTTGCTCCAAGATTTGATACAAAACTATCATTTTTAGCCAAACCACTCATTACAGCAATACATTTCATTCATCCAATCCGTGGCACAATCTGTAGCTACAGCCCAGAATCCCATTTACTATCATATTATTTGGCTCAACAGTTAAATGGAAACAATGACACATCCACATACAGGATAATTATACCAATACTAAAGGAATGGAGAGAAATCCCTAGAATGCTTATCCCTTCCTCCCCACCCCATCCAAAAAAAACCCTCATGAAAGTTGGCATCTTGGTTCTACAGGGACTCAACATCTCCAGTTGACTTCTTTAAAGCCAGAGAAGGATACTATTAGCAATTAGGATTGGGAAATCAATAAAAGCCTAATAAAGAACAGTTTTAGCAGCAGGACATAACAACTTCACCTATTTTTCAAGTAATACTGCTGAAAGGAACAGCTCCTGTGGGCTTGGCTAGCTTTTGAAAGCCTGTTTAGCTGCCAGGAAGCTCAGGGCCCAGCAGGATTTGGAATGGATCCATAGAACAGGTCATAACTACATCCAGCTCGTTCAGCAGCTACACGTGTTCTGTCACTTGTACCTGCAGTAAGAATTCCTGTGCTTCCCCCCCAGACATTAACACAACAGGTAAAATCCATCTGTGGATCTATCGGAATAAATCTTTTGTCAGCCTAGCTCATACTACAGATTGCGAATGTGAACAGGGTGGTAACTGGGCAGGAAGATTAGCACTGATGACAGAGGGAGAAGGCGGAGAGCTTTGAAAGGCCCTGCACTTTCACAACCCTGCAGGTGTGGAACTGGAGTGATTCAGATGCAGTTGCACAGTGTAGCACACTGTGTTTAAGAAGGGTGTGTAAAATTTGGAACATATTTTTCAGTATCAGTTAAGAAGTTTCACATCATCAGGACATTGCTTAGTGGAAACTGTGTTGAGGACTGTAAGAACTCACCTGTGCAGATCAGGGAGAGTACTGAAGTCATTCCAGGTGGCTTCCAACACCATCCAGACAGATCACATCCAGAGGGAATACATCACACTGGAATACAAGTTCACAATCTACTCTCAGAGATTAGTCCCAGAAGAGCAAAAATCTCTTCCAACTCCTCAGATGTTGGTGGTCCTCCTTTAAGCTCATGCAAAAGAAGAGTAAATGTTTAGGGAACATCATGCAAAGATCACAGATAGAATGGGAGATGCATATTCCAGAACACTCCGGGTGTAGCCCAGAGGGACAGTTAAGAGTCTGAGCTTCCATTTGCGCTCACAGATAAAATTTGATTTGAATACTTTAGAGAGCAAGCAAATCATGCATTTATTTAAAAAAAAAATTTGGTGACTATATCAATGAGGCCCTTTCAGTTGTCAGAGAAATAGCATGCGTTTGCTGAAAAACTGTATATTTGTAACTTGTTGGAATTCTTTCCACATCCTGAAACATCCATTTTAACACTATATTGCCACTTTGAAAAATTCCAAGAGATTCCCTACCTATCAGTAATAGATGTTTCTATAAGAAAGCCAAGTATCCAAATTAGGAAATGCATAAAAATCAACTTTTACATGTGCATTCATTAGAAATTACCTCACTTGGCTGAAATAGCATTTAAATTGTACTTTTTCCAAGGTGATCACAAGGTGTAGAGAATAGTAATCGTACTCGTACAGTCACAGGACACCAAACTGATTTTGAGTGGCTACTATTTTACTACTTGTTAATGATTCCAGCAGAGTCCAGAACAACTGGCAGTAACAGAAAGGAGACTCATTTTACTATGTAAGAATTTTCATCATGATCAGATGCTTCAGTGAATGCAACACAGGGCCTCAGACCATGTCAGAGCTAAGGTGACCCTTATGAGCAAATCACTGTTAAATAACATCCATCAAGACAAGCTTGTTCAACATTTTGAGGACAGGAGGGGACACCTTCACTTGTCAGAGGTAAAAGCAGTAAAGCTAACTCCCTACTCCGCACAAAGGAAGCTTGTTACTAATTCTTGTGCATCCATAACAAGGAGCCAAGAAATTCCCACGTGGCTGGGGTCACCTCCCAAATTGTGGTGGCAGGTTGTAAGTCCCAAAACATTTGAAAATACTGCAATGCAGGCCCAGGTTTCAAGGCTTTCCTTCTCACTGCTTAGTGCCTCCTCCATGCTGGTTGCTGCTTTGCCAAATAAGCATTGGAGTTCCCACTAATAGCAGACTTGTTGCCTCTCCCAGTCTCAGGATGCTTTTCCACAGCCTGGCATATTGTGTTTGAATGAGAGATCAAAAATGGGGCAGTATCCAGGCACTCATGAAGCTCAAGTGTCCTCCAGTAGCTCGTGTTTTCCCTGACACAACCTGGAAAAAGTTAATATCAAAGAACAAACCTCTCCACAAACTTCTGCATTATACAATTGTCCTGATTTCTTGTTTTGCAAAGGAAAACACATGGATATCAGGACACAGATCATTTGAGGACATCCTTTTGTACATTGTGCTAACAGCCAGCACAAACACTGCAATGGCAACATCTCTGTGAGGGCTGAGGGCACCTGGAGCTGCACTGGCAGAGCATAGGTACAAACAGGGCAGGGCAGATGCTGCCTCGTTCTTGTGAGGCAGCACTTTGGACACTGTGTCCCACTTTGGGCTTTTTGTCACCAAAGTGATCCTGACAAAAACTGGAGAGAGCACAGGGAAGGATCACTAAAATAGTGAAGTGCCTGCACCACATGGCATATGAGGAGAGGCTGAGGGTCTGAGTGTGTTCAGCCTCCAGAAGAGAATCCAGTTGTCCTAATCAAACATTTTTAGCAATTACAGCTAAGACAGAGACACTCCTCAGTGGTAACGGTGCAAGGGCAAGAAGCAATGGACACAGATTGTGGCAGGAGAAATCACAAATGGATATATAAGGGAAAAGATTCAGTGTAAGTGCTCAAGTCCTGAAATAGGTTGCCCAGAAAGACAGAAATCTCTGTTCCTGGAGATTTTCAAAATCTGATTGGACAAGGCCCTGAGCAATTGATCTAACTTTGAAGGTAGCCCTGCCCTTCATGGTCTCTGGAGGCCCACTTCAAACTGAATTATGCTATCTGGAGATCTCTGACACGATTCCTTTTCTTTAAGTCCACCCTACTGCACAAGGCTGTTTGACAAGCTCATCTCTGCACTCAGGTCTACTGTCACAGGCTCACAAGATGGAGTTTTGATGCACATTCTTACAATTACGCCACTGAAAAAGTCAGTAGTGTCATATACTCATTTTTTACTAATCACTCACTGCCAAATCCTTGAGGCTGTTATCAGGCAAAGTCCCATAAAACCCTGGAGAAAGCAGAGCGTATCTCAGTGCAACACTTCATTGTGACTAATCTGAGCAGAAACTGCGTGTGAGCTGACTGAAGCCACAACCAGGGCTGTGGGGGCAAAGTCTGGGAGCTCCTAATCACCATTTGTTTGGTCCTTGCACATATCTCTCCAGAGCTGCAGGAGAGGTGGCCAAATAAAGTCTGAGCAAAGCTGGCAATGGACTCCATCAACTGATTGTAACTGATTTGTTACACTGAATTGCTGATAGATGACCTGGAGCCTGAGGCTACATATCCCAGTGATTCATTAGCCTTACCCCATTACAGTAAATTCAGCAGTCTTTTTCAGACAGCAGTGTTAATTTTGCTCTCAAATAAAGAAATGATGGTTCAAAATCAACAGAATGGCTGAGAATAAAGTGCAGTAATGACATCCTTTTGGTTTCTGGATCCCAAAGCTGAACATGTGTGACTGCAAGGTGTCAACAACAAATCAGGCCAGCCTTGGGATCCTGACTGTCTGTGGCACAGCACTCGGGAGTTTAGACCAGTCAAAAATTGAGCCACATTCACTTTCCTCTTCATTTTTTTGCTAGAAATACTTCCTAGAATACAAGTACAGTGGAATTTTGACACAGAGTGTCTGTGTATCAACAGTGGATTCTTCACAAGAAGTTTCTAGGTGCTCTGCAGTATTAATATGACAAAAAAAATTAATCCAATTTAATTCCTAAAAAGAGAAGGATGAAGAGGAAGAACACAGCTTCTAGATTTTAAGAACAAATTGAGAATGATGAAAACAAAAAAAAAGTTAAATCTGATATCTATAACCACATTTTGTGTTAAATTCATCATGAGTTAGCTAGTTATAATAGAATACACATACTAAATCCAGAGAAGTAAAAATTAAAATTACTAGGATATTAAATCTGAAGCTATTAGAAAATACTTCACTGTTTCCTTCCCACTCCTAATTTTTATTTTCATATTCCAAATAGACCTGTTGGAAAATGCAGGCCTGATCTTTCCCTGCTAAGCAAAGACTTGCCTTCAATGTGATTGATAATGTACAGTAACAGGAGTGGGATGAACAGGTGCTCAGTGGATTATGAACACAAGAGATGAAAACATACCCAGGCCTGCACTCTCCTTACTCTGGCCGTACTTCGAGCTCAGTGAATTACAAACCCTCGTTTCTCTCCTCATTCCCAGTTATGTCATATCCATTAGCTGGAGACTGCAAGGCTGTTTCATGGAGGTTTCATGGCACTAATGGAGAAAGTAGATGTTAATAGCTAAAATTTTGTTTTTATGAATTATGTTCCTAGGGCTTAATGGCTTATGTTTCCTTGGCAACAAACACATCATATTCTTTATAACAAGGTTTGTACATGAGCTGTGTACAGGACCATGCCAGAGATCCCTGCTGATAAGGTTTCTAAAACAATATGAATTCAGAAGAGTGGATCTACCCTTTGACAAAGCAAGGACCACGCTGGCAGAAGAGCAAGAACCTTCCCTAGTCTTTATAAAATTGCTCCAAGTGCAGTCATCTGCTTTTAGTATCTAGGTCCTTATACATGCAAAGACCATCTTCACTTATTTTACATCAGTAAATTTCATTAACTTCCTTGTTATCCACTTAAATATTCTACAATAACAAGAGAAAAAAACAGGATGATATTCTAGGAATTAAATTTGTCCAGTAAGGCCACACTGTGATTTATCCTGAAGAAATCTTGGAGAAAAAACAAGTTGCCTATTTTATTTCATGTTTTTTATGGAACAACTTGTTATAGGAAATAGTCTGCAGTCTTTTACAGAACTTCAACATGCTTTGTGATCCACAAGAGGGTATCCCACATCCACAGAAAAGAAATCCTAAACTACACAAACTATACTGATGGAAAAACAGATTTATGATGAATATGCACAGAAACAGCCAAGTCCTATGGCTAAAGTCAGCAGAGACTATTACAGTGCCACTCTTAAGCACCTCTAACATTCTGTTTCACAACAAATATAAAAGCCCCATGTACAAGTCTGGAAAGGTTTGGTGATGGGAGATGAAGACTTTTTTTTTGTATCATGTCCATGGAAACAAATAACGTACTTAACACCATATAAATCTTGACTGGCTCCAACCTTCCTAACACTATGAAAACAGCAAAGGTGAAAGGGAGCAGAACACTGAACCTCTAACACAAAGTGCCAGATAATTAACTCATTTATATTCTCAGACTGTCATTCACTTAGTAGCTGATGCAAGTAGTAAAGACTACAACCATGTGATCTGTAAGCACCTTAAAACATTTACTAACCAGTAATCCATGCAGTGCTCAGAGTTAAGGGAGGCTAACATCCATTGGCATGAGGACCAAAAACAAGAGGAAAGTTACAATAAGTGCTTGTCTGTTTGGCTTATATATTAAAGCAATTGGAAACTTAGAAAGAAACAATTCCAAACATGGAAAAAGAGTGTTGTATTGTTCCATCTGAACCAAGAAACACAATGAAAGGATTATGAAACATGTGGAAACAAGATCTAATAGATAGAGAGGAAAAAAAAATACAATGGAACAATTAGTATGAGAGACATCTTGCAAATCAGACTGAACAGAATTGATATTAACAGATAAGGTGTGCACTGAACCAATATAGGTGGCACAGGGAAGAAAATAAGCCAGCAAAATTGTTGTGTCAGGCAAGCTTTTGTAAGCAGAGAACCCTGTTTTGTTTCTCTCCCATCACATGGGGCTTGATCAGTGTAATCAGGACTCTCCAGCCTCTTCTGCATCACACTGAGCATCACTGAACATCAAGAATATTAAAACAAAACTGCTTGTGTTTGCTGCTTCACAAGATGTAATAGAAATATATTGAAAACCAACCTCAATACCATACAACAGAGCATCCCCAGACTGCACCAACCCTGCCAGAGCTCAAGGAGCATTTAGAGAACACACTCAGGTACATGGTGGGATTCTTGGGGTGTCTGGTGCAGGGTCAGGACTTTGAATCAATGATCCTTGTGGGTCACTTCCAGCTCAGGATATTCCATAATCACGAAAGTGTGGAGAAGGCAACTTCTACAAAGCTTGCAAGCAGGTACATCAGCCACAGTTTCACCTGTGAATGTTGCTGACCTCATTCAACCACTGGAAATAAATCATTATTCCCAGTTTAACAAAACATCCAAAGCATAGCAACTTTCTGCTTCAGAACAGAATTGCTCTCTGCCCCATCAATGACACAAAGGATGAGGCAGTCACGAACCGCCAGCTGCAATGCCATTCTCCAGGAACTGAAAAGTAAATTGATTTCCATGACTCAACTGCTCAAATCAATATTCACCCTCCCCCTCCTCCAGTACATACAGACACTTTTCTTCCTTTAAAACAAGCAATATTACCTCCAAAGTTAAGGAGCATTACTGTACTAATGTGGTATAAATACATTTTTCCGTGGAAAACATTTTCTGCGTGTTACTTTATCCAATGAAAAATTTGTCATCAGTTCTTGTGAATCTGATCACTGACAACCGGGGCACAGTAATTTTGCATTCATGCTCTTCACCTGCTAGGGAACTGGTTCTGAAATTTTATGCCAATTTATGATTTGAAACATGTCTATCAACACAGCATCCCAACATCTCTATGTTTACAAACCTTCATGAAGGACATAAGAAAACATCATTTCCCTGGGATATGGCACTGTCTAAAGTTATGACATCAAACAAGAGGCAATTAAGGCCACTTTAAGTAGATTCCTAATGAAAATTAAAAATTGACAATTGGCTAAATACTAAATAATTAAAAACTTCTTGAGAAAACAGTCTGAAGCAGCAAGAGCAAATGCATCCATTAACAAAGACAGTAAGTAGCTTCATCTCAGTTCACAGGTAATAAAAAGAAATTAAAGCCCCTGGTACAGAGACTTGCAGGTGTGAGTTGCAGCTTGCTAAGGTATGTGAGCCATAAAGATACTGACAGCCAAAACACTCTGAGGATGAAAGCACACATCAGCAAGGGAATGTGCTCCTGCATGGGGGAAAAGCACTTTTTTTGCCTTTATTTGCATATATAACATGATGGACTGACAGCCTGGGGTTTTTTTAAAATCCAAGAAAATCCTCGTTATTAAATTACTACCAATGGCAGCTTCAGGTATCGTTGCTCAGGCAAATGAAGTAACACAAGGAAAACAGTAACTGCCTAAAGTTTTGCCTCTGGGCTTGACATGACTTTTTAAACTGCATATCCAGCTCAATTAATCCTACTCAAAGATAGCTTCTGATGGCTGCTAAGGTAAACAGTTGCTATTTCTCCACACAAATTATGGATTTTGGACATAGACTGTAGTTTTCCTACATTCTCAACACCTAGAGAAGAATATATGCTGCCTGTAAGTACTGAGCTGTTTATTTTCAAAAAAAGCACAAACCCACCCACATATGGGATCAATTTACTTACAAAACATAGAGTGTCATCAGTCAATACCTTGAACTATTTTTCCTTAGCAGCAGAAGAACAATAAATGCAAATCTGAAGTCTATGTTTCCTACCACTCTGGTCATTATAAAAACATTGAGCCCCTAAAATCCATCCCTGTTTATGGTGTTTGAATACGGTTCCAGCTCCCTGCCTTAAAGCAAAGGGCACTTGGTGTGGTTGCTGCACAGGGAAGTCCAAAACCCAAATGACACCTGTCCTGATGAGCCCAGGGATTTCAAGGAGATGAAGCTGATGAGTTCCATGGGGTTGGCTGGTGAAGGCCATGTCAGACTCTCACGTGGACAGTGGAAGATACTTATCAAGTGAGATGATCACAAAGGGAACAGATTAGCATAGATTGCCCGTAGGCAGGGGCTAGGTGCTCTGGTTTTATTGTCCTTTTTATTGTTTATTGAATTCATAATTATATTTTTATTCCCATTTATTTATTTAAATATATATTTATTTAAAGAAATATAAATAAACATATCTCAGTATGCAATCTTCATATAGCATAATACTATATATGAATCTACATAGTTTGTATGAATTCCTCTAAAATGATCCTTAACTAGTACATCTAATCTTACATATAAGCTCATAAATTTTATATACTTTGTAATTCATTTTATATCTAAATTCACATTTTATATCTAACATAAGAATGATATATTTATTTATAATGCCACTATATCAAGTCCAAAGGTGTTCTGACATTATTACTTTTAACAACACCGTTGTAAACAACAGTAATACAGAACAAACCCTACTTCATCTCCATAAATTTTATGGTTTGGGGTGGGGTTTTTTTATTTGCACAGTTTTCCTACACAACCTAATAAGAATAAAAAAATAATGCAAGGATAGAGCAACCATCTCATGCTGTTCTTTCAACAAATCAATGGATTTGCAGGAAAGAATGAGAAAATAACTTATTAAGGGGAGAAAGGTGGCTAGAAAGTACTTTGTTAACTGAGCTACAGTGTCTCCAGACACAAGTTTTTTTCAAAATTCTCAAGTTTATTGCAAAACAAGTTAATTCCAAAATTCAAAAATATGCATCAGGAGCACAGATCCTGATGAACTGTGGCAGGGTAAATAATACTGAGCGAACTTTCCAGTCCCAACACTAAAATACATCCTGTCCCAATGGATATCTGCCCCCATGCTGCTTGGCCATGAATTGTAAAGGGGCAGCACTACAGCCTCTGCAGTCTCTTGCTGAAAGCACCAGTTTGAGTCCCAAGTCACACTAGGAAGAGGTTTGTAGAATCTGTACTTTAACTTCTATTGCTACAGTGTAAGTTATTATACTTCAGAATAAAACATAAGAGTACTGATTCCAGGTAGGCAGAGAGTTACATCTTTCAGATGCAAAGCTATAGAACACCTAAGTGGTCTGTGTTCCCAGAGGAACTGTTTTTCCTCTAGTAACTAATGAGCACTAAGTCATTGGGGGTTTAATTAACAAGATTTTGTATCTCTGACTATGGTACAGAGCAAACACTGTGCAAACAAGTTTCTCCAGCAGATGGAAGCATCAGTCAGCAAAAGCTGAGCTCTCACATGACTGTCTGTCCTGCCGCACCGCAAATCACCTCCACTTCTACTCACAGAACTGCACCACTTACAAACCCCAAATGGGTCACACTGGTGGAAAACCAACCTGTAATTCCGTACCGCTTGAGATCCCCAGTATTGCTACAGCACAGCATACAATTATTTAAATATTTACAGAAACCTGACATTGGTGAAAGTACAGAGGCAGGGAAAGCTGGAATATGAATCGTAAACACGTGGATATCAGGTAAAATTTACCAAAACCCCATAAGCTTTACCAACCTTTTCCCACACCTCCCCAACAGTTAAACAAACACAGTCTAGTTTCTTGCTTTCTCTCTCATATTTTACCTATAAATGTCATCCAAACATAAATGTTTAAAATGTGTTTAAATACAATAACTTCAAATTGCCAAGTAGAGTACTGAAATAAAATAAACCCAAGGTCAGGGGACATTCCGAAGCTCAGTTAACAGAAAAAGTAACACAAATGGCCATTAACAATAGGACCAAGTATCCCTTCAACTACAGACAGCAGCGTCCCAGACTAGTAACTGCAAGGCTGTTCCAGTCCATTAAAGCCCAGGAAAGGCCATGATTACTGACACATATTTTACAGTGATGCAAGTCCCTTGGCTCACCATAAACAGAACAGCTTGATTTGCAGGATGTTGATTAACTAACCACTGTAATCAAACTAGAATTCAAGAATTTACACACAGGTCTGAAGCACAGGCCAGTGATTATTCACATCTCACCTGATTGTTGGGAGCACCTGAGCACTGACTGGCTGCTGCTTTCCACATCTACACGCTTCTTTTGTTCCTTGCCATCTAATCAGAATGAAATTAGATTATTTCGGGGATGAAGCACAACTTTCTTTTACAGTTACTCTGGCACAAAGGCTGAGATTGCTTTGTTCAGTATGCTGAACAAATACACAGTCAGTCAAACAGTATTTGTAAAGCATAAGGAGGGGAATCCAAAATAAAATTCTAATAAAAGGCTTTTACTGTTACAAACATCAAAAATCCCCAATCTCTATCCCTTTGCTTCCTCCCATACCTAAGTGGAAATTCTGTTCCCTGCCCAATGAAGTTACGTTCCCTTTTCTGGATTCTCCTCCTAGTTCTGTCAGAACTGAGATGCTACCCCCATTCCAGCCTCCTTCCAACATTTCAGGAGCCCTGGATTTCAATCAGTAATTCAGGCACTCCAAAACTCCTCAGTTACCTGGACTGCCACCAGCACTCTCTACAGTTTCTTTGACTCCATTCCTGTCTGCAGCTCCACAGTAATTGTAAGGATTTTGATTTTCAGCTTGAATATGACTGCGCACAGTGGGGCCAAAGAAAGAAGAGCTCATTCCATGAACTTCAATGGGAAGTTTGTAACTAATTTGTAGTGAACTCCAGAGCATCTGCAGGAATACAGAGAGCAGAGACTTTATCTGAGATGTGGAGACAGCCACACTTACACATGCATAATTTGACTAATTTGCCCTAGACATGTAATTCACTCAAGCTGCAGAAAGTCTGGAAAAGCTATTTTCATACAAAGTTGTTTATTTATCCATAGAGTACATACACAAATGCTGCCAGAGGTACAGATCTGCACATCACAAACAGTGCTAACCATTGTTTGCATCCCCACATCCTTCCATGAATCACACACACTCACTAAACTTGTTCTTGCGTACCCTTCTCATCTCTAATAGCTGCCTTCTACTTTTTATTTAACCTCTGCTTCACCTTTCACGTAGGACATTTCTAAGAACTCCTGGAATTATTAAAACAAGACAGGTGCATGTCAGCAGTGATGAAACAGAAATTGGGAAAGGCAAGAAAGAAGTGGAAAACAAATTACAGACACGCACAGAGGCTGGTGCAGATGCAGCAATCTCAGGCTATGACATTCAATGTTACTGCACCTCTGATGTCTGCTGGGATAAATACTGGGCTGGGCTATTTATCTCAGAAACCAAAGGAACCAAACCGGAAAAATCAAAGAGCAATAAAAACTGCAATCCCATCTTAGGCAGAACCACAGGACAGCACAGCTTTTCTCCATTTTATTGTGGCTTGATGTTCACAGTAACATTCAACAGTAGAAACAGGTGGGCAAGATCCCAGAGACCAATGGAAACAGCCCAGCCGGACAATGTTACAGGACATAAAGCAATGGGGTCTTTGAGTCACAGGCAGCCCTCCCTGGAACATAAAAATAAAAATAAAAGTCTCTTCTTTATTCCCTTTAATGGGAACATTTCCTGGCACCCATCAGATGACAAACCCTTTTTCCCAGTTACCTCAGCCAGCTCAGTAACCATGGCAACTGCCTCCAGTGCAATGACATCATATGGTTTCCTGGGCAACTGTTCCCAGTGCAATGATGTCATGTGGTCACCATGGCAATGCTCCATGAGGCCAGGAAGAAAGTATTTTAAGTGGGAAGATAGGTCAGAAAGGACAAAAGAGGGCTCAGGGAAGAGCAGGATAAAAGATAACTGAGGTAAAAATATGAATTTTATAAGAAGGACAGATGCAAGGGAACAGAATGGCTGGACAGATTGAAGGACAGACAGAAGATTAAAAAAAAAGAAATTTTAGGTAATTTGAACAACAATTTGTTTTTAAAAAATCTTAATTCTATAATCTCTAATACATTATTTAGGTCAAAGATGCTGAAGCAAAGTATGCATGACCACAGAAAGTTTAGGCACAGTTCTAACACTGATTTACTGGAGGGACTTCTGACAATCCAAAAGAAGCTGTCAGAAATCTCCTGAGACGCTGAGGGAAACCACACTACATATAATATATAGCTACTTTTTCAAATACAATGTAGATTTTGTAATATATTTCCATTCTCTGACTGAATGATTACAAAGGGCTCTGTCACAGCAATGCCAATAACCAGGTGTTGCTGCCATGCCTGTACAGGGCTTAAGGAGATTTCTTTGCCCTCTTCCTTCTGTTCTTTCTTCTTGAAGTCACAATAATAAGAACCTGGCCAGCTGACAGATGCAAATGTATTTTCCTTTTACTGAAAGCTCCTTCACACCCTCATCAAGGTGGATGGGTGTCCCTTCTTTTGAATTTTCTATATCTTCGTTCAATTCTGTTATACTCTCAAATGTTTGAATTTACTGAATATAAATACCCTTTCTGCATTCAATCCTGTTTTAGGTCTGGGCAGCCTAAGCCAGCAGATGATGTTACTACCAGCTTTATGTTAAATGGCTATAAAACCCCTGGGAAAAAGTTTCTTGGCAAAGCAAGGCCAGCATTATCGATACACAGTGTTTTATCCGTGTACACAGCCTTGAGTGCAAGATAAAGTAACAAAAAGCTCTGCCTTCTGAGGACAGCCTGCAGGCTAAAAGCTTAGGGCAATGTTCTTGAGGAATCTTCCAGGACTATCACACAGTATTCTTCTATCCAGCATCCAGCAAGGCATCTTCACATAGTCTCTCTGAAACAAAACCTTAATATAGCTTAATCTGCACAAAAATTACCCTCCACCACTCTTTTCAGAGGAGTTAATGTAGAATTAGGTGTTGGGACTGCAATGGTAACATTGCAGTTCAGCAGTGTAGGATTGCAGCTGTGACATCTTCTACTAAAAGTTTTTACATTTGAAGATGAACCTCAGCTGGTCTATACAGACCCAAACTTCAAACAATGTGAAGTTTAGAAATCTGTCTAATTTGAGCATGGCTGTAGATATTTGTCTCAGACTAACCCACAGAATCTCACAAGTCACTGGCAGCAGTGTCCATCAGCTCAGCTGTCTGTACAGTTCAGCACAAAGGGAAAAAGCAGATTTCTGTATGAAGGACTTTGTACAGTTTGTCACAAGGAAATTTTTTTGTACCTCAAGACCTCATAGAGATTGTTGCTGTTACTCAGATAGCAACAATGTGTTTAATATGCCAAGCACTTTTCAAATCTCTACAAAGGCAGGCATTAGGGCTCATAAAGTCTGACTCCTTCAGAGCAGCCCACTCAGTAAATCTCCGAGGGGTTTCATTGCAAAAGCCTGCAGTCATCAGGTTGGAAATGTTCCAGGTGCTTAATCACACACAGCAGAGTGAGAACTGAGAGAGAGAAGAAAAATCTCAGAGATAAGCAGCATCAAGAAGGATGTGGTGTCCGAGGGAGAGAAACAGGAAAAGGGGAGGAGGAGGACAGGAAAGGGAAAATAAATATCTCACACTGTTGATGAGCAGAAACACAAACACCAGAGACAGACATAAAGAAGGCCAGCAGCAATTCCCCCAAGTTATTCTTCAGTCCTCATACTCTTCTCCCTAAATAAAAAGGTATTCATGGAGCAGCCAACTGCACATCTCACACAAAAATCAGGCGAAGCTGGGCATTCTCAGACAATCAACAGGTCTCACCAACCAGTTACATCTTCATGTAGTTATCAGAATATATTTCTGCAGGGGGAGTAGAAGGAAATCTGGGCAGAGTCAGCACAAAATGAAGAAAAATGACTGCTAGAGAAGAAAACAAGTGGGAAATAGGTGAAGACTGTTTTGGTTTGTGGATTGGGTATTTTTCATGCTGAGCTGTGAGACTGAAACATCTGCATTAAGCTATGCTTCAGGCTGCAGTCTTATGTCAAAAAATAGGAGTTTTTAAGAAACTGTGGCAAAATACAAGGTAATGTCCATCAGTTTGACTTCTGATAAATCCCTTTGATGAGCAACTATATATGCCATCCTTAAGTAAAACAAAATTAAATCCTGAGAATTGACTTCAAAGGGAGAAAGAGGAAAAAACAGAGTAATGACTAATGGCCAAGCTAAAAAAAAAATCTATTACAAACTGTTCTGCCTTAAGAAAGAAAGATTAATATGCACAAATATCTAATTAATTTCCACAGTAAGTGCCATGTTTTACAAGTGCACATACAACTTCTAGGTTAATTAAATAAGACAAATTCTGCTCTGATTGATAAAAGGCAATAAAGATCACCGATAATAGAAGAAATGGCAATACGCAGCTCACCAATATGCAGAAAGTACTGTCATGAGTCATAACAGTAAAATTTTGCAGACAGGTGTCCCAGAAGCTGTTAAAAGCTTCAGGTCTCAGCCTAGTTAGCCCTAAAAAATTGATTAAAAAAAACCCAAAACATTGAAATAACAGAAAGAAAAATAAGACTTGTTTCTATTGAGTAATAAATAAATTGTAAGGTCAGAAAAGATATTTATCATCAGGAATCAGAAGACCAGTTGAATAAAACACCTCCTGGGTATTCCTGACTTTGTGTCAGCCCATCCACCTGCTAATTAGCACGAAGACATTATTGCAATTGCACAAAGATAACAGCATGAATAATTCATTACACCTTAACCAGAGATCCAGCACATTAGTGGTTCTTAATCAGTTCCTAATCCAAGGATTCAGCATAATCTTTATGGTAGAATTAACAACATACATACACACATAATGTGTTTAGTAAAAATTTAAAGCAATTGTTTTAAACACAACTAATATTGGGCTAATACGATCAGCTAAAACTGGGTTTTACTAACCTAAAAATAATAGTTAATTCTGTCCCCTTTTAGCCTAGGCTCATGGCCAATCTCGAAGTGAGGAAGTGTCTGCTGTGGAAACGCAGAGAATGACTCAGCAGTGGTACCAAAGCACATTCATCTCTTAGCAATTAGTCCCTGATGATACTGATGACAGCAAAAATCTTAACTTCCCAGTCCTTCCATACCATTTTACAGCCCAGAGATGCTTAATAGAACATGTTTCAGAAGAGGCAAATAGCAGTCCTTGAAAAGCTTGAGGCAGCACAAGAGAACAGAGGAGGTTCCTGCCCTTTAAGGACATGCTGGAATCTCACTCACCCCATGGATGGCCAGCCAACAAACACTTGGAGAGACTTGAGCCATTTTCTGCCAAATGCAGGCCCAGCCTTCTGCTCCCCGCTCTGGATCTGGGGTGCACTGACAGGGACAGAGATGATTGCTCCAGGAGGGCTCTGGCTGCCATGGAGACAGGAAGCCACTACAGATGGTGGCCAGGCTGCCCCAGCAAGGTGCCCACACCTTGCATCCCTCTGGGTGGTGCTGTAAGGCTCCACGCCCTGGGCAGGTGTGTCACTGGAGTAACTGGGTTGTACTTCAAACACAAATAACCACCCAGGATTTGGCTTTTTTTCTGAGTCAAAACAAAGTAAACGTGGGACAAACACAAGTTTGTCTTTGAAGAGAGACGACATGATCCATTTTTCTCAGCAGGGAAACCACTTAATCACTGTCATCCATCTACTTCTCTGCCCTCTGCAAGAGTTAGACGCTTTTTTGTGCTGCAAGGGCACAACAATAGTCACAGAGCCTGCCAGCAAAACGTGTCTCCTGCCACCCCCCTACTACTCCTGCTTCCCTCCAATGTGTACCTTACATGCTTGGGAAAGGAACCAACACCTCCCTGCCATCCCTGCGCTTCCAGTAGCCTCTGCTGGAGAAATCCCTGAATAAAGGTCATTCCTCAGATGTTCAAACAAGGAGGCAGTTCTCCAAATGCCATCGATTTTATATACAATTGCTGCAAATATAATTGGCTTATATTTTAATATCATTTATGTTTATTACCATTTACAAATAATTACTATATTTAGTATTTCTAACTAGCAAAACATCACTGAAAGTCATATGGACAGTGTGTTTGGATCTGTTTCTCTCTTAGACATTGTTAAACCACATAATTCTTCAGAGATGAAGAGTTCAACTACTATTAGATTGAAATCTAAAGTAGAATTGATCACATCATCCAAGTATGTGAAAGTAGCTCATACTAACTTAAGTACATTACTGTACCTAAGTGATTTCTTAATGATTATCTCCATAAAAATACATATTCACTGCGGGAGTACTCACAGTGCTTTGCCTTGATGCACTGTGGAGTTTACAAAAACCCCACTGAATGAAAAGAATTCATCTGGTTATAATGTTTGAGTTGGGACAGACCAAGTTAAAATAATTTAGATTAAAATATAAGACATTATATTTTAGATTTTAATATAATAATTTTAATTTAGATTAAAATATAAGACATTAGTTTAAATAATTTAGATTAAAATATAAGACAAGTAAAACTGAAGATTCAGAAAAAATAAATGTGCATACCTGGAGTATATATATATATCTAAAAAGTGTATTTCTACATTTATAGTTATGCAATATTAGATCACAACTGGCACATAGAAAAGAGTTATAATAAACACTTATTTCTAACAGATGGTTCAATTTCTAACACCAATTAAAAACCTACCTGGCCTGACTTCAGTGTTCAGAACACATCTTCATTTATCTCAGAAATCATTAAGGCTTAGGCACTAAACCATCTGCATCTATGGAACTTCAAGTACTTTAGGCTTGTTCAGAACAAGATCTAAACATCCTCTATCAATTATGTGTATAATCAACTTCACATTCTTCAAAATCTGCCTCTGATTTCAAGGAGCTGCTTCAATGAATCTAAGACCTATCCAAGTAGACTTTTCATGTTGTTGAAGTGTTTTAGCCAATTTTCCTGATTAATTATGTGGAATTAATTCAAATATGTGGTGTAGATAGAATTTTTAAAAAACCAATGATCCAAAGCACTGGAATATTTTTCCTGTTTTCTCTCTGTCCTTAAATACAAACTGGTTTGTTGAAGGATTTCCAGTTGGTCCCATGCTGACAGAAAATATTTTATAATGTATAACAATATCAGCTTCCATCCTTCTAACTTCCATTATCATTAAGTCATTCTTCTTACATGACTTAAAACACAGCCAGGCTTTTTATTTCCCTCAACCTGAAGTGTACTCCTAACTTTTTTCTAGATTATTATAAAGCAGCCTATTGCAGCTGCTGGAAGAGGCCCTGGGAATAGGTTAGGGAATACTCTTGTGGCTCCTTTGGAAATAGATTTGGCTCTGGAAGTCAGTCCATCCAACTTACAGGTGTAGATCACAAGTGCAAGTATTGTGGGTGGAAAACCACAGCCAGAAGTTACAGGCAAGGGAAAGGCAACATGGAAAAACTATTTTCAAACCCATAGTGAGACCAAAGTAGTTAGTAGAGTAAGTGATTACTTACCAGAGGAACTGTGGTCCTTTGGTATGTGTTATCCGTGGGCATCCAGTCTCATCACTCTTCTTAAGGTCTTTGCTTCCCTACAACCTCCACATTCTCAGTGCTATTGCTTATGTTGAACAACAGCCTCTCAGTACATTGTAATGTCCCATAGCATTGGCACATTTTGTTCCAGTGGGTTCAATAGGGTGTGGGTGTGTTTGTACTCTGAGACATGAACAGAACCATTCCTATAAAATTTGAACATACTTGAGTGGATTAAGACATAGACTGAAAGTATCTCTGTCCCTATAAAGACCACACAATTTATTTAAGAGTATCCCATGGCTTTCAAGCTCCTAGAGCATCACAGAAAAAGCTGCTTTACTGTTAGCAGCTGCCAGGTTGCTAAAAAATTCAAGGATATGCACAGACCTTGTTAATATTATATCAACACCCTCAGAGTGACTTAACCTTTCAACAAAGATTGCCTGTGAAAGACATGAAAAGTATGGTTCTGGGCCAGAGTAATGATCAGATGGGCCCTTAGAAAACCCTCACCATGTCAAGATCAGCAAACATCCTTTTATGCCTTCAAGGACATATAAAGAAGCCCCCCTGCAGGAAGGGGGGAAAGTCACTCAATTTTGTGTCTTTCCATTGGAATTACCTCTGCTTTAAAAAATGTTGTAAACTTCAACTAAGCACTTTTGGTGAGTATGTCTGGTGTTTTCAAACAATAAATTTGGCATAGCCTAGGATTTTATTTATTTTAGAGAGTGAGAGACAGAAGACATGACTTGGGAGTCACTTATGAGAAATACCAGTTCCAAAATACCTGAATCCTGTGGTCCACTGAATGTTGGAATAAACAACATGTGCTGTTCATCAGTTTTGGCTTCTGCAGATCATTGCTACAATAAGGATTACAAAAAAGCATTTAGCAATCCCAGGGCCCAGGAAATGAAAAAGCTACTAAAGTGGAAACAAGAATATGGATTGTGCTGGAGCATTTTTTTTCTTGCTCCATAGAACACTCTGCCAACTCCTACCAAAACAGAGCCACAAAAACATGTTCTCTGTGTCATTGGCTCATTCACTGACAGCTGGAAAACATGGGAGAAATATCTGCTCTCCTGATGGAAATCTAATCACTGCTACACTGCATGATTCTGCAGAATCCCTTTGGTCTCCACTTTGGATCCTATGCACCAGGGCAACAACCAACCTTCAGCTGCCCAGTCCAGAGATGTCAGGGCTGCTGACTCACTTGCAAACTACGTAATGCTCATAGCTTTCTGATAAAGGGTCTGCACAAGATAGTAACTGAACTGAGAAAGGACTCCATGGCTTTTGAATTGAGAAAAAGAATAATAAAAAAGGTAACAAAAAGGCAGGTACTTCTATCAACAGGAAAATAAACCTACCAATTGCCAATATTATTATTAACCATCCACAGTGTTTCAATGTAAAAAGGAAATATTAAGGCCAAGTTTTACCTTGGTTCCACAGGGGAGGGTAGGTAGATATGTACCTGTATTTTCATCTTTTTCAGATGTTGCATTACTCCTTCAATTGTTGCGAATTTTACTGACATAATAAAGCTAGAACTATCTCTAAGATGATAGAATATATAAATGCATACAAATCTACTATTAAAAACTCTGCAACTCCAGATACTTAAAAACAACCAGTGCACTGCTTTTAAAAAGTATGACCAGTTACTGTAGGTAATTCTGATCAGTTAAAATTATTGCACAAATTAAAGAATAACAATTCTGATAAAGGAGAACTTACATGGCCTTTGAGCTAGCTCAGGTGCCAGTGGCAGTCTGGATACAGCTAACTTTTCCTGCTTCTGGGATATACCATTACAGAAGTATGTACAGCACCAATAAACGTACATGTACACTAACTGTTGGGAGAAAACAAAAATAACAGTGTTAAGTTTGTGGACTAGACTTAAGTTAGTTAAATAGAGAAAGGCAGTCTTCAGGAACAAGTATTACATCTATTTGAAGCAGGTAAATATGAAATAGCTACTGGGATATTCATGTGTCAAGCTGATTTGGTGATTAGCACTTCAGAGAAAGAGCTCAGAAATTACAGTGGACAGAAGCAAACACAAGTCTCTGCATTGATTTGGTAAGTTATGCGCTTTACCCCTTTTCTGCTCCTGAGCAGAATTGTATTACAACTGCTCTCCTGAGCAAACAACTAAGTATACCACCTTTGGAAATTCCACTTTAAGAGAGGTGACCACCACTGTGGATACTTTTGAGTTTTGTGGGTTTCTTTTTTTCTTCTTTTGGCACACTGTGCTGGTGTTTGTGTGTTTGTTTAGCATGTGTCAGCTTCTTATTCAACTTTTGATGATGTTTTAACCCATCAGTGATGTGTTAGGTGACTCTCTCTCTCTGCTCTGAACAAAAGACAGGACAGCTCATGTAGAGATAACATCCCTGAAGCAGCATTTTATTTTATTCACTTAATTCCAAAACATTTAATTTAGTCCCAGTCATCCATCTTCACATGGGCAAATATTGACATAGAGTTGTCAGAGTACACAGACAACTAAACAGCCAAAGAGTTTACAAAAAATAAATTCATGATTCTTCAAAACAACTGCAAAAGGTTACAAGTATCAAAACTCTTAGGTAGATGCGCTGCATTTAAAGAAACTGTGCACGTAAGTTAGAGGCAAAAAAACCAAATTGCTACTGAAACCTCACATTTCAAACAGTTTATTGTAAACTGATGAACAGAGTTGTCATTTCACATCAGCTTAACTGTTTTCATTGACTGAAAAAAATTTGGGGTGGCTAATTTACTCCGCATGCACAAAATGTACTGCTTAACAGAACTGTCAGCTCATTTCAAACAGAAAAAAATTTAACAAATCTAGTTATCCTCACTTTCCATTATTCTTTCCCATATTTTCCAATCAACAGGCAAATTAAAAATGCCTCCTCCTGCACTGCTCAAGTGCAACTAAGATAAATAGGGCCAATAAACCAATCAATCCATCAATGCCCATGAAAACTCATCTGAAACTGCTTCTTGATACAGTGGACAGCAGATCTGAACAGCTGTACAATACAGATATGCTTAGCACTAGATATTTAGTGTGACTGTGGCAAGGAAATATTGGTGATGATGGGGATGGCCAAGTGGATTAAAGAGGGATCAGAGGAAAGCTTTTTAATTATTGCCCTCTCCTGCTTCTTCATCCTGCTGATCACTCGTCCAGAGAGTGAGGTTATCTCGAAGTAACTGCATGATGAGAGTGGAGTCCTTGTAGGAATCCTCATTTAGTGTGTCCAGCTCTGCTATGGCATCATCAAAGGCTTGTTTGGCTAAAAGGCAGGCCTGCTCAGGGGCATTCTGGATTTCATAGTAGAACACTGAGAAATTGAGTGCCAGCCCAAGCCTAATGGGGTGAGTGGGCTGCATGTGCTCTTTGCTGATTTCAAAAGCCTCTTTATAGGCAGCTTCTGAGGCTTCCACGACACTGTTCTTCTTCTCTCCAGCAGCAACTTCTGCCAAATAGCGGTAGTAATCCCCCTTCATTTTCAGGTAAAAGACCTTGCTCTCATACTGGAAGTCATTGCAGTTCTTGATCAAGTATTTATCTAGGAGAGCCAAAACATCATTGCAGACTGTCTCGAGCTCCTTTTCTATCTTCTCCCTATAGGCTTTGACCTTCTCCAGCTTCTTCTCATTCCCATCTGCCATAGTCTTCTGCTCTATGCTGCTGATGACGCGCCAGGAGGACCGTCTAGCTCCAACTACATTCTTGTAGGCTACAGACAGCAGGTTTCTATCCTCATTTGAGAGGGGCTCATTCAGTTCAGTTACCTGAAAATAGAGACAAAGAGCAAATTTAAAGGGTTTGCCTTAGAGAAGAACGTGCAAACTTCCTTCAATACTTTCCTCGTGATGTTCAAGATTCAAAATTTCTTCCAAATGCCAAAATTCCTTCTAGACAGGAGTAATTTTGTAACACTAAAAGTTTAAAACTGCTCTGCAATCAAGACTTAAAAGAGTGAAATCCCCACAGTTCTGATGAAATAGAAGGAGTATTTAGAAGCCATTGCCAAGAACATTCACTGAATAAAAGTGCATCAGGCTTGTGTAATGGAGAAGAATTCACAGAGGAAGGCTTGGGTTTTTTAGGAAGTCTGCTATAATTATACAGACTACACACTTAGTGATGAATTTATATGTACCTAGAATACCAGTTTTATGAATCTGGAACACAGCATTGACACTGGAAGCTGGTGCAATCCTTGCATTTCTTTCCCCTGCTGCTTGTTTCCATTTGACAGCAGAGATGTAAGCGCTGTAGTCGTTAAGCTCTGCACAGTACAAATGGAATTAGTGTTTCATAGTATCTTTCAGACACGTAGTGAGCAATTACACAGCATAACACAAAAGTGACCCTGATTTCTGCAAGCTGGTGGCCACAGACAAATTCCAGGGATAGGACATGAAAGAAACTGCATAGAAATAGGACAGCAAATCAGGAATGAAGCTATGAGCTGCTGCTTCAAAAAGCTGAGATAGAAGGTTAATACTTCTAATACTGTATATTTAGGCCTATTTCACTTGTGTTAATTTAGGCTATCAGACTCATGGTCAGTTGAAATTGTTCGACTTTTCCAAATTTATGCATATGAAATTAAACTCAAAGGAATTAGAATAAAAAAATGTAACTCCCCTACTTTAAGCATATTGCTTTAAAAGCAGTCACTGGAATTCTAAGGATGTGTACTTTGGTGTGAAAGTACACTTGTCCTTACAACACACAACAAACAATCAAGTCACAAATATTTACACTGTTCTGAGACTGCTGGTGTAGGCAGTGAACAATCTAACAAATGTGCTTATTTCGAGACCTAACAAAATACTTTATGTGAATTATAACTCTTAGAGTAAAAGAGAAATTACTTTGAAATTTAGGTTTTGTTCTTGAAATATATTAAGTCAATTAGTTTTATCTCCAAAATGCCTTTTCCACAGCTCAGGAACCTGTACTCCTAAAAAGCACTGCTCTGTGTGTCCTAATAGAATTAGAGGCAACCTACAGAGGCTGAAATGCACAGGAATCAACTCTAATGGCATCTTCAGAATCTTCATCATAGCTCCCAATCGATATTGCCCTCAACAATCTCCACTACAACCCACCTATATCATCTTCTCTAGTGAAGATATTAATAGTTCTTTCACATTTTAGTCACAAAAAAATGGGAGTATATGAAAGGAATCCTGCCTGTAACCCTGGAATTCCTAACTCCTCATGCTCATGGGCATGGCACTACTTCATCAGCTCAGAAATTACTTCCGTGTGTGATGCCACACAGGCCATCCACCAAGCTGAGATCCTTTCACACGGAAAACACTCCAAAGTGAACTCTCCACAGCTGAGAGCAGATCCACAACCTGACTCAGGTCAGTTGACTGTGATTACACTTGTTTTGTCACACAGAGCACATCACTCACAGCTAGAGCCAGTTCTGAGCAAGCTACTGCAAAAATGACAGAGCCTGTACCTGAGCCAGCATAAATTCAGGTTTAATTATATAAACCTGCCTGATACAAAGTTACACAGTCCAGAATTTTGGAACAAATAGAAACCAGACTAATGAATTTAATGTGTGAGGACAGACAGCCTTCAGAGCATTTAATAGAAACTTATGCTTGGACCTACAAAATCAATTTCAAACACTAAAGAGCATTCTGGAAATTGCTATGTTGGAGTAAACACCTGTGAAAGCCAGGTAACCAACAGATGCTACATTACAGACACGCAACAGCATATGAACAGTTCAAATTAAGGGAACTGGTGCCTTTTACATTCAGAATGCTTTTTGTATTTTAAAAGTATGTATAAGTTTCAAGACTCTGCTCACTTACAAAGTGTTCTGAGCTCCCAATTACAGAAGCTCATAATCACACAACTTATTTGTGAGCAGAAGTGGCATTACAGATGAGAACAACATGGCTTCAGGTGAATGAAAATTTGTATAGTAATTAGAACAGTTTAAAGACAACTGGACATACACACTAGGTGTAAGTGCTTTATTTACATTCTTCCTGAAGCACAGCAACTGTGTTCTCATGGTCTCACATGTGCCCAGGGCACAATACATACACTGCAGGTCAGCAGTACTTAGAAAAATATAAAGCTTCCTACTAATCACAGCTAGAAATAGTCTTCTAGAGCAGCAGATTTTAGTGGTTTCTCCATTTTATCTTTAAAAATTACCAACTGAAAGACATGATAAACAGAGCTGTTACTGTTACATTATATGTATCAAGAACTCTCCAGGTGTAATTAAAATAGAACTCAGTCTTGTGTCTCTGATATTGAGATACTCAGAAGTATCTCTGCTTTAAAACTGGACCATTATAAAATTTATTACCACATAATAGCAAAAGTGAACAAGAGCAGCAAAATAAGAGTCTTTTTACTGCCCTCATTTAAGGTAGGTGACATACACATTCTTACAACAAAAATGTGGACTTCATTTGAAGCTGCTCTTTCAAACTAAAATCACCTCGTGCCTCTAAACAGCAGCACTCTCAAGGGAAACAGTTCCTCTTGAGGCCTTTGGTGTTCAGAGGACAGATCAGCAAGAACAAACCAATTGTAATCTGATACAGCAAAGACACTGCTAAGCATTCAGTGGCATTAACATTACCCATAACATTTGGATCCTGTGAATATTTTGCTTTCAAAAAAGGGACTAGACATAATAAGTTTGATCATTCCGCAATTTTATTATGTATCAGTACAGGCAGGTCAGTACAAATAATTTTCATAGCTTGGTTCTGAAAGGAGCAGAGTTGCAAATGTAACATTGTTTAAACACATGTCAGTATTCAACAGGGTACAGAATGCACTGAGAAAATGCTACCCTACAAAGAGGAGGCAAAAAGGCAACGTTAAAGCTCAGGAAATGCTCCTGGAACACAGGGTAGTTTTCACACCCGGTTGCAGCTACTATCTTTGAGTCACTGATGTTACTGAGTGAGGCTTCTATTCGTGTCTTTTACGGGGAGGCAAAAGAAACGTCTAGAAAAGGAAGGGGGTCCTCTTGCCGTGTCCCCAGACAGCCCCCGCCGCAGTGCCCATCCCACCGGACCAGCGCCCCCAAACGCTCGCGTGTGCCCATAAGGGGAGACGGACCCCAAGGTCAAACCCACCACCCCACTGAGGTGGGAGGTGGGCGAGGATGGGCCCTACCGCTAGCAGGGTCAGAGAAGGAATGCACAGCGTTCCCGCCGCGGAGAGGCGGGCGGCATTCAAATGGCCGCACTGCGAGCCCGATTGGCGCAGTGGGGAGACGGAGAGGAGGGCATGGGTACAGCCACACCCCCGGGGCAGGGACAGCCGAGGAGCGGGAGGGCTGCAAGACAGCCCTTACGAGGGAATGGAGGGAAAGAGTGGGGAAGGAAACAGATTTTAAAAGGGGGAGTTAGGTCCGGTTTGGACCGGCTACTCTTTGTCTCAACTCTGCCAAAGGCAGGTAGTACCGGGCACCGCCCCACACGGCGGCGAAGTGTCCCGGCGGGATGGTCTGACTCCTGCTCCCGCCCTCCTTTCTTCACAGCGACGGGTGGGACCCGGCGGCTCGCATCCTCCCCTGACCCAACCCCGCCTCGGACCAGCCCGCACTTCCTTTCCCTCCCTCCCCCGCCACTACCCCGCTACACACTCCTCACCGAGTACGCCCCACGGCCGCCACGCTACCAGCCCCACTCACCGACTTCATGGCCGAGGCCATGTCATCGTATCTCTCCGCCTGCTCGGCCAGGCGGGCTCGCTGCAGCAGCTGCTCTCGGTCCCCCATAGCCGCTTCCGTGGTGGCTGCCGGGCTGGGCTCTGCGCGCCCCTCGGAGAAAGCGGAAGGCGGGAGGGGATGTGCAGCTGGACGCGCACGGGTGGCGGGAGCGGGGACCGTAAGCGGAGCCGCCCGCCGGGCTGTGCCGGAATGTGCTGTGCCGGGCTGCGCTGTGCTGTGCTGGCCGCCGCTCCCTCGCCCGCCGGCCGCGCTCCCGGACCGACCGCGGCGTGTGCGGCTCGGAGCCTCGCGCTGCTGCCGCCGCCCGCGCCTGCGCGCCGGGAAGGCAACGAGGGGGCGGAGCCGCGGTGCTGCAGGGGAGGGGAGGGGGCGCCGCTCCCCCGCGCTCTATTTCTAGGTGACGTCACTTGCTATAAATAGCCATCGCGGGGCGCCGGCCGCGGGACGCGCGTGCGCGCTGAGTGTGCTGCATTTTCCTGCTGCAAAGGTGGAGGTGGGTGGGGAGCGCGGGCACTGCGGGACGGGACGGAGCACGGCACCGGCTTGGACACCGCCAACGCCTCACCCGCCCCGCCCGGCCTCGGCAGAGGCACTGGCGGGCCACGGCTGTGTGACCCGCGCTCGGTGTGACCGCGCTCCGCGTTCACGTGTGCGACCCTGCCCAGCGCCATGGCTGCTTTGTGCGGCCGCAGCCTGCCGGCGTCGTCTTGCGGTAGTGGCACGGTTGTGTCTCTTTCGGGGAAGTAAGTGTATCTCGCGTCCCAGCTGCCTTGAAACAGCCCTGGTTGTGGGGGTGGTACCACGGACCAATTCTACTACCTTGCCTGAGAGTTGCAGCTAAATTCAATTTTACTACGTATTTTAATGTGTAATAGTCAAGCTCCTCTTTCATAAATTGACAAGAGTACCAGCCTTTCATAAAAATCATCTCCAAGTAAGAACCTTGCACAAACGGCAAGCTACTGCTGCTGGTGTCCACAGAAACACTGGGAGCCACACTACTCATCAATAAATCATGGATTAACTTCTCCTATTCCACCCTGGCCAGAATTTAAACATCCCTGCTGTGTAGGTATGGGGAGCTGCTGTACGGCTGAGTGAAAGATTTGCTTACCAGCAGACAGTTCAGCACCAGAGCACCTGTAGCAAGAGAGGCTCACATCTGTCCTCACCCCCAAAGACAAGGAAAGAAAGTCCATTAGCATACCCCGGAAGCAGGGGCAAGGCTGCTCTCACTCATCCTGATGCTCTCCCACTACTCTCAGTACTACTGCACTGCTTCAAATGAATAAATCCAGTCCCTTGTGTCAGACAAAAGTTTTTAGCCTTAACTCTAATGCTGCTGGTTGTTGTGCATGATGCCCTCATGCCATTTTAAATAAACGCTGCAGTTTTAAAAGGGATTAGATTAATATTGCTATCTTTTTAAAGGACATAAACAAATATAACAAATAAGAATAAATGATAGTTATATGTAATAAGGCATGAAAGACAAAAATTACACCTAGCAAATTATAAACTGATTGCCAGAACATTCTGGAAATGGCCCTTTGCAGTAGTGTGTGAAGTACATACCACTGTGCATGCATCCCAGCAAGCCAAATGGGGCTTTTTGCTACTGGGATTTTGTTTTCACTGTTTCAAAGAGAAGGCAGTGACATCTAAACCCTTAACAGAATGGATTCCAAGTATCAGTTTAATTCATTGTCGTCATTGTTGTAAAACTTGTATTGATTTTACCTAAGGATAAATTTTTAGCCGTGGACAGCAACGATGTGATTTTGAAAAGATATGATTCCATGTAAAAATACAGATTTTAATGTATCTGACCCTTAGGCAAGAATAGTGAGAGATGGGCCAATCCTCCATGCCCAGCACACTTCGGTTGTGAACCTTTGCAGTTGTAATAATTTCTCAGTAGACATTAGTCAGTTTGCAAAACATTCCAACAGCTCCGAAAATATGTAGGATTTACCAGAAGCTTTCTAGTCTTGTACAGCAGCTTCAGACTCCCCAGGGAAATGGATTACAAAGTATTTTTAAAATGAGTTATTCACCCGCTGAACCAATCTGCATTAATCTGCCAAATATATGTGGCTATATCTACACATGCACAAAACTTTCTCATTAAATGCTTTGGTGTGCTTAATTGAGGCTTCTGTATAGCAGCTATTTCACAATCTAAAGCATCTCAAAAATTCTTAACCTTGAATCCACGAGGTCATGTGTAACCTCACTGCTCTAAAACCAGATACACATTGAAATTCAACAGTTGCAAGGAAAAGTACTGCAACCTTGTGTGCAGCATTTCCACAGTCTGACTGTAAGCTAAAGAAAGTGAAGAGATTGCCTTTCACATCCAAGGTCTGGGGATATATAGTACCTATATTCTCCTGTGCATACAGTGCCCAGTGCTCTGGATCTTCATCCACAACAGAGGCTCCACAGATCTACAGATGTACAAATAAACAGAAATTAGAGCTCAGGCAATGAGTTTTATAATCTACTATAATATTTATGAGTTACAACGTCTTAAAAGTGGAAAGGAAATGGAAAAATTCAGCAGGCCTTTTATTAGAGTGCTGAATGGGGTGCAAACAGTGCTAGACTATGGTTCCCCTGTTGAGTTCAGATGCCAGGCATCACTCGGTGATTCCCGTCAAAGCTCAGGAACACTGCTCTCATGAGGCAGGATTGAGAATTGTTCGCAAAGTGACCACACCCAGCAAGAATTTGTAGATGGAGAAATTTATGGCACTGAAAATTGCACTGTGACCTAAGGCAGTGGCTCTGCTCCACAGGCATATCTGATTATTGGACAGCACCCATGTTCCATAAATAGCTTCCTGCTGAAATGCCATTCCAGTTCACTGCTCACTCACACAGGGGCACTGGGGACACCACAGCAGTCTCAGAGGGTGTATCCTCAATGTTGCTGTTCCACTGGTGCAGGGACACTGGTGAAGAGGCAACACCACAAGGAAACCACTGTGTGCCATTCCCACGCTTTCCCCACAGCAGAAAGCCTCCCCTTTTGCTGCCGTGGAAGCACTGAGAGAGCACACACATTTTGTGGCACTCCAAGACTCATGGAACCATAGCAGTGCTGCTACAAAGTCCCTGCCACTAACATCTTCCTGATCCCTGGAGCAAATGATCTTCCCTCTCCTTTCTGCAGCGAGGCAATGTTTTATTTAGGGAACTGCTAAATGATGAAAGTCTTGGGGACAAGATACTGAAAAACAGAGAGAGAACAGAGAAACCACCCACTGGTGGGGGAGGTTAACCAGCTTCCACATCACAGCAAATGAAGTAGAGACAACTGTAGAAGAGAAAGAGGGATGGAGTTTGTTAGCATCTGATCTTGGGAATACTTGTGACTGGCCCCTTACATGGGGCATGATGGTCATAGTGCTGTAAGGACATATTCTTCCACAGGCTTAGGACTATCTGTAATTTTTATTGTTAGAATTCTAGCAGCACATTCCCCCAGTAAAGTGAGATAAGTGTGCATCAGGAGGATAGGTGTTGTAACCAGTGACAAGATCAGAGCATGAGATAGCAGTGGGTGTAGCTGTAGTGTGATGATTCTTTCCCAGACCACAAAGGACTGTAATTTCAGTGACATATTTCTAGCCAAACCATACACCACAGTTTAACAAGCCTCTAGGCTGTCACAGTGTGTGTGAAAATATTCTACTCTTTGTCATATTTCAATTTCATATTAATCTTGAATCACTCTCACAGAACCTCCCTCATAACTCAAGGGTAAATCCTAGAATGAAGAAAGATGACACTGCCTGAGTGCTGCTCAGCAGCAACAGGGTTCATGCCATGCACTGTGGTGAAGCACATTGTGTATCTATTCACCAACATTGGAAGAACCTTAAAACAGAAGGGTAGTGATTTGTACAAAACCTGCAAAGCTCTTGTTTGAGATCACTGCAGTGTATTTAATACCATTCAGCATTCACACACAGTAGCCTTTTGCATGTTCAAAATGCTGTGCAGACACAAGCTGATAAACCCTCAGAACTCTCTGGCAGAATGTGCTATCTTCAAGTACCTGCTCATTTCAGAGTCCAGTGAGGAAACAGCACTATGTCTGAATAAAAGATTATGGCAGTTTTTCCTTGCCAGAATGATTCAGGGATATGCACAGGAGGCTGTCAAGCATGCTCAGCTGTGGGGGTTCCTTCAAGTGGCAAGAACACAGTAGCTAATTGAAAGCAGCTTTAACTCCTCATGAGCTACTTCAGACCATGGTGTTCACTAGTCCTGCCCAGACAGAAGAATGCAGTTTTACTCTTTATGTAATGAAGGGAAAGTAACCAGAATTCACAAGTTTCAACATGAAAACATGAACAAGTCTGTTTATCAACAGCTGCCATCAAAGCACCATTTTGAAAAGAGGCTCTACAGGTAAGAGGAAAAAGAAACAACCTGTGTTAAGAAAGTACTGGAAGTAAAAAACCAATATGAATACAAAATAACTCAATCCTACTAAATCCCAGGGTTTTTGCAGAAGTCCTGAGCACTTGAAGCCTACAGATAAAATCAGAATTTAGATGCCCATTATTTCTGGAACACCTCCGAAGACACCTCATGCTCAGCATACACAATTAAAGACTCAGCATCAACAGCTACATTTAAAAAACAAGACCAGATCTCTCTTAAATGAATTTTTACTGTCCTTCAACCTTTACTAAAGTGGATTTGTTTTACTTAGAACTGGATTAAATCCCACTGAAAATGATTGATCTGAAACAATGACCTTTCACTGCAGAACATAACATGAAAGACTTTGGGGATAAGACTAATGAAGTGCAGAGATAAAACAAAATGCCTTTGCCAACATTTTCAAAAGTGACCTCTTATTCTGGGTGCCATACTTGAGTCACTACATAAAGTGTTCATTTCCTCTGAAAATGAGGCCCCAAGCAAGGTGGCCATGCATCCAGAACAAGAGACTGCCTGAAAATACTGGCCTTGAAGCTGTACCTCCCAGCATTTGTCCTGAGTGGGTGTTGGATGCACCAGTGACTGTGACAGCAAGCAGAGCTGCCAATGGGACTGCAGGCAGGAAAAGCTGCTGCTCATGTCCTCCAGCCCCTCTAGCAATGTTGTGGATTAGTTCAGGGAAGTTTTCATGGTAGCTGCTCTGCAGGATGTCCACACAGCCATTTCCATACCACACTTTCAGGGTAGAACAGCCCTCAGCCTCTGACCTTGCCAGGCTCAGGGCTGTCTGCTGAAC
This sequence comes from Entomyzon cyanotis, assembly GCA_024500445.1. Lineage (NCBI taxonomy): Eukaryota > Metazoa > Chordata > Aves > Passeriformes > Meliphagidae > Entomyzon > Entomyzon cyanotis. The sequence continues at coordinate 9,328,435 of JAKEPQ010000852.1, forward strand.
TGCCAAGAGGAAACCTGCCTCTAGCAGTAGTTCTGGAAAACATGGATACTGCCTATTGGGAAAGTGTCCCTCTCACCTCAGGGAGAGCCAAGTAAAATAAATTCTGAAAGTGCTCCTAGATTTCCATCCCCTTTCTGTGACCAATCAACACATAAAGGCACTGTTCTTTGGGCCCTTATATGCATTTTAGGATAAAAATAACTTCGGGTTTTTTCTATCTAGGGCATGCCTTTGCTAGGCCATGCCATGTGGAGGAGGAGGAATGACAACAGCAGGTACAGCACATTCAGCTCAGGGCAGGTCAGCCACATGCTCAGTGTGCTTCCAAGTACAGCTCCAAGGAAGAACAACATAAACACACCCAGAGCTTGCTACAGATGGTAGGACAGGGAAAGCAGAACATGACGGGGTGTAAATCACACCTAGGAAAACAGCGAGGTAAGACACAAATTGAACAAAATATTATCCCAATGTTAATACAGTGGCAAGAACTCCACTAGGCTCTCCTTGAAAGAGTGACTCTAGGCAGCAGCACAGGCAGGGAAGGCTAAAAGCACCACTGGCATCCAGCAGAGATTCACTTGTTCTCTTCCTCTACCGCATGGCCAGGCACCCTGTCTATTCTGGCTCATGGATGGGGAAGCAGCAGCTTACCCCTGAATTCTGCTCAGCCGCCTGTAACTCAGCAGAGCCAAGTCCTGGGAGATCATCTGTAGGCACCACTTGCAGATTCCTGTCCAAACGCAATTAGCTCCTCAAAAGTGCCTTGTGCGTGTTCAATAACCAGGTGACATGGGGCAATAGTGGGCCAGAATACGCTGTACTTAAACCCCTTGAATTTACGTCTCTTAAGGAGAAATACTTTTAATGCACTTGATTTTACATATCAAGCTTTGAACTGTCTAACATAAAGTTACAGAAAAGTAATACATTATTTCACCTGGGAAATGACCTAGAAAATTCAGCTGTCCTCCAGAGAACAACTGTACCAAATTCAGAAATTAAATTCATTAACTGTAAGAGAAAAAGCTTTAATTCTGCTTTAGCTGAAAATCCTTTTTCAGATTTAAGTTTGGAAAAGAGACTTGTAGTTCTAGGACTCCCGTGGAATTTTGCTGAATTGAGCCTCTTCTTTTTAACTAAAAACTGAAAACAACCATGTTCTTGAACTATTTGAAAATCTTACAAGGCCTTAGAACACTGGTGTTGTTGAGGTGGTGGAACAAAGGTCACTTACATGCAAAGCCAAAATAGCTGCATTCCCTAGCATGGGTGGTTTCTTAGAAAAGAACCTGTTTAGAATGAGAGATACCTAACATTTCTATACAGGCAATGGTAAGCCAATCTTATCTCCCCTGACAGGGAACAGAACTAAGTATTTGAAAGGAACTGAAAATACATCTCATTGTAAGAGAGGCGTCATTCCTCTTTACTCCACTACATCTTCAGCAGCAGGGAAGTGTAACTTCCCTGGCTTTCATCCACATGTATCACATAGCACTGACTGGCTAAATCATAGTCATTGTAGTGACATGTCATATCAGCAGGGGTGAAAACTAAAGTACCTTATTTGGGATCTCAGGCAGCGGCCCAGCAAGATCCAGTGGGAATTTTGCTGTGGGGCTGCTGCCTCTGCATGGAGCCGCGTCCCTGGCTGGCTCCTGACCGCGTCCCATCTCCGTTCCACCGCAGGCCGCAGAAGCGGCGGTGACAGCGCCCAGAGAATGGGTTTTCACGAGGCGTGGCGGTGGCGGCGGTCCCTGTGTGTCCCCCGCCCCTCACGGGTCCCGCCGCTCCCTCAGCCTCATCCCCCTGAGGCGCCGCGCGCGCCCCGCTGTTGCTATGGCTCGGCGGGCGGCGGCAGCCAATCAGGGCGCGGCAGGATATATCTGTCGCTGTTGCTAGCGGCGCGGACCAATGGCGAAGGGCGGCGGGCGGAGCGCCGGCCAATGGGAAGGCGGCAGCGGGCGGCGGGAATGGCCCCGAGCGGAGCAGAGCGGGCGGGCGGCGGCCGAGGCTGTGAGGGCCGGGCGGGATCGTCCCTCACGGCTGTCCCTGTGGCCGTACGGGCCCAGCACCTCTGCTCCCTGCACAGCAGCACGGGTTCACCCACGGATTCACAAACGATAACGGGCGTGACCCTTCCAAGCACCGCTGTTGCAAACACAAACGAGAAAGGGGCACTCCTAGCGAGATCCGCTAGAATAAAGGAGGCATCAGGCTCTCAACACCCACAAGTGTTCCCAGGGCAGCTGGTCCTGCGTTTTAATACATAACTGCCATGTGAAAATTATCACGTTACACCCTTACCTTGAAAAAAAATGAAGCCTGGAAAAACAGTAATTGAACATCTTTATTTGAAAACTTTGTAACAAAAGGGAGGCATCTTCTCATTGTATCTCTAGACTAGAGAGACAGAGATTTGCCAGAGGACCCCTTTTGCAATACAGATTTTTATAAAAACAGTAACACTTCAGGAAAATACCCCAAAAACCACCCTATAATTTGCAGGATTAGTTTTAAACCTGCATAAAGGGCCTGTCCTGCTACTTCTTGCATTGAAGACCAAAACAATGGCATGGCCTAGCACTGAGAATTCTGCTGCTCCAGTTTATGTCACCTGTGGCACTACGGAGTACAGAACACAAGTTACACCCTGCAGTACAACAGGAATGCAGGGATAAGAAAGAGCAGTATTTTACCAGCACTTAGCTGAGACCTTATTTTCCAAGCCTGAGAAAAAGTTTTCCAATATCCACTGCAAGGCAATGTAACCAGATTTTACTCCTTTGAGCACAGAAGCTTCATTTACCTTCATGATGCAACCAAGGACCCAGATCTGACCAGTGCTATGGGTAGATCCATGTTACTGCCACAGAACCAGTGGCTTGATAATTTTAACACCTACAGTGCAGCTTCAGACTGCTCCAATAAAAACCTACAGTCCACAGTGCACTTTTACTTTATTCTATCCTTTGCAACATTTTTAATAAAACTGTAACTAAATCAAACATTGTAACCTTATGAAAACACCTCCATACTTCTCCCTCACTCTCTTCATTTCTGTCAGACTCCTCTTTCATTTAAAAAAAAAAAGGAGGAAAAAATAGGAGGTGATGGGGTGTTTCCTGGGGAAGCACAGACACATGGAGTGTATCTGCAGGGAGGTCACATCCGTCCACTGGCAGCAAATTCAAAGAGCAGGCACACTGCCTCGAATGTCTCACTGTTTAGTGAGCGAAGGGCTGGATCCTCCAGGAGCTGAAAGACACAGGAACAAACCAAAGATTCACTATGTAGGATTTTTAACATGGTTGCTTATGGTGGAAGAGGTCCTTTGGGCAGACAGCAGCACAAGATGTGTGATGGCAGGGAATGTCACTTGTCAGGGCTGTGTGCATGAAGTGACAAATGCCTTGCTCTGCTCTAAGTTCAGGTACAGTAATCCATCAGTGTGTGCAGAAGTGATGAGTATGATCAGTGCACAATCCAACTCCTAGTAATGCAGAGCAGAGCAATTCCCTTCCCTTTGCCCAAGGCGTTGGCTGCTATAAAAGCCAGTAACTGACAGAGGGTGAGATTGGAACAAAATAATTAAGGGTGTGATCCCCTGAACAAGGGAGATCTGCTCAGGGCAAGAAAGAAATATCTCCAAAATCAATTAACTTTTTGTTTGGTTGCTTTTGTTTTACCCTCATTTTGGTTCTGATGGATGCACCTCTGTGGTTCAGCCACAGGAACCAAATATCTGCATAATCCTGCCACAAGCCCAGAGCAAGTTGATTCAGCAAGAAGCAAAGTGCCCAGGAACTCTGTAGAATGCTATAAAATCATTTACACATCTAAGCTCTTCCTTTTCTTAGAGCACACATTAAAATATGCAAAATTTGCTTTTCTGAATTCCTGAACTGAGTAATTATTACAAAGATTTGACGATGTCCCCTTTGACATCTACAAGCATCACTCAGTATCGTGCTCCCCAGCCCACAGTGCCTTGAGTGTCATGTTTCTTCACCACTGCAAAATCAGTGCAAGAATGCAGAACAGCAAGTTGAAAACTAGCTAGAGACTGCATGATCCGGGAATCTTAGAAAAGGCTCATTCATTATTAATGCCCAAAGCTTTCCTTCTCCTCTGGCTTACATTATGGCTGGTAAAAAGGCCACTTTCCAAGATACAGATCTTTATATTGATGCTTTCAGAGGCTCAAAAGAGGTTCTATTACTGCCCTCAGAGCTGCAGCCACTTCTCATAATGAGGCCAGCAGATATGGGCTCCTGCTTTTCATAGTCTCTTTTGAAAAGGTTTTTCCCAGCAGCTCACACTGCAAGGGAAGCAGCAATGGATGCTGACTGACTGTTAGAACAGCACACATGAAGCCAAAAAATACTTCAATATACAGTTCAGACAGGGGCTTTCTTGGGTCCTATTTTTAGGTAACATTTCATTAATAGATGTGCTCCCATCCCCTTGAAAGCACAAGATTTCTAACTCGTATTTTCTACTGCCCTAAAGTCCCCATCAGAAGGCACACAGACTGCACCGACAGCATGGAAATAACTTCTTTATCCTGTCCAATAATCACACTGCTCTGTATAATTCTATCAGAACAGTGCAAAATCCCTTTTCCTCAACAATAACACAGACTTGGAAATGAAAATTACATTAAACATTTTAAGAAGTCTGAGAGAGCCGAGTCAAAGTGTGCAAAACCCCTCAGAGGGGAGGACCTCAAGCAACCATCTTTGTATAATTGTTCTACAGGTGAGCCCTCCATTGCTGAAAATTTTAATGACACTTTGGGTCTGCACAGGTTCCTTTGGCCATCATTTCAATGACATATTTAGTAAAATGATGGTCTGATTAGCAATTCAAGTGGGAAAAAAAACCCAACAAAACCACCTTTCCTTCTAGTATCTGCTGGATGTTACCCAGCTTGCTCTGAACTGGACTCCAAAAGGTATGCTTAGATAAACATGCTTCATACTAAATATCATATGAGATTTCACATGTCCTCTGAGAGAGCTGCAGGGGATCGTGTGTATAGGGCTGAGCTCCTTTGAACATTAGGTGTGCTCTCTTACCTGGCTTTGTCCCAAGGCTTGGCTTTCTTCCATGCAGGGTGCAGAAACAGGTGGGCACTGAGGCTTGCCAAACACAGTCTGAGAGGAACTGGGGAAAAAAATATGATATACAAGTGCATTTGTATTTGTGCTCTACTTGCCACTTACTGTAATGCTTTGCAGTAGGACAAGAGGGGCTGCTAGCAAGACTATCCATTTAAAAGAGTTCTCTTAAGTTGTCTGCCCCATTTCTCCAAATTGTTATGGCCTGAAAATACAGGTTCTGCAGTAGGAAGACAGCTCTGACCAGGAGCAGCATACAGGGAATCCCATCTCAATTTGCAGCTTTCCTTTTGCCCCAAAACACTCTCCATAAACAAGGAGGTGTCTACCAAAATGTCTCTGTCCTGGAACATGTTTTAAAAGCAGAGATCTTAAGAGTCAAAATAATCTTTAGACGTAGACACAACATTGGCTATGCTTCTGCTACAGCTTTCCAAGGCCACCAGTCGAGTCTGGGGACATGGCTTCCCCATCCACACTCCCCTGGGGGCTCTGCCAGCCTCTCAACAGAGATCAGTCTGTGGGCACTGGGTCAAGTAGCAGACCACAGGTACTCAAGAATGGGATGTTCTGTTCTGTCATCACCGACTCAAAAGTGTCTCTAATCCAACAATACTGCCCATGCCACCACCAGGAATAGCCCAAGGTATGAGCGTCCATTCAGGCCCAGACAAGAGGTGCTCACTAGTAGAGTATAGGAAAAGTGTAGAAGCCACAGGGCAAGTGTCAAGTTGCCCTTCCTTGGAATGTCCCCCACGTTCCAGCAACCAGTCGTGGGACTCCTCTCCTGGAGGCTTCATTCAGACAGTCACATCTCATAATGACAAATGGACTAAACTCCCTCTCCTACCTTCTCAAGAATTTGTCTCATGCTTTTTCACAGCCCACTTATGCCGACATGCACAGTGCCCTTAGCAACGAGTGCTGCGATTCAGTTATGCAATGTGCCAAAAAGTAGCCTCTGTTTTGTGGGTTTGGGACTTGCTGCCTGCCAGTGTCAGGATGCTGGGTTATCCAGAGGGGAGAGCCTAACAGCAGGATTCCCAGCACTCTGAGCTGGAATCCCAAAAATGCAGGCAGAAGCTGTAAGCTGCCATGAACATCTCGGCACTCACATTTTCTAAATCAATATTCTGGCTCATAAATGCAGAATGCCTTGCTCCATAGAGCTCAGTGTGCTTTTCTTTCTGAAATAGGAGGCACGAAACTTCCACTCTGCAAGAACCATTAACTGGGCTACATTCCACCTGTCCCAGCTTGCAGAAGGAAGAGGATGCACCACCACTATCTGTAAAGGGGAGCATCTGTTTGGTGTCCCACAGGGACTTCCAGTCCACTTGCTGGATCAAACCCTCCTCTCAGGCAGCAGAAGCAGATGGAGACAGTCAGCTTCCAGCCTGGTTCCCTCTCACACTCCCGCCTCACAGCCCTGTAGATCAGAAGAGGTTTGGAGACAGCCCAAGTGCGTAGGACCGGCTGTAAAAAGCCCGTGAAAGAAATCAACAGGAATTGTTCTAATAAGCTTTCATACCACATCCTTCCCAGGTGAGCGTCTTTAAAATGAGACAAGAAGATTAAGGGTCCTTTGGCTGACTGGTAGCTCTATCCCAGCACTCAGGAAGCAAGGAGAGCTTAACACTGAGTCCACTCCAGATAGGTGATCCTGGCTAAATAATTTCCTTCTCTTTGTGTAAATCTTACCTGTAAAGCTGAGATAACGTCACTGCCCTGTCGTTCCAGGACAGCAACACTCATTTGCCTTACCATTTAAGCTGCTGCCCGCAAGTCCCCAGAGGAGTGATGCTCATTGCAACATGACTGCTCAAGGGGACTTTGGTAACAATACTCCTCTGTAATCTGTTAGAGGATTTGCCTTATAACACAGATGATCTTCACTGAATGAGCAGTGATCTTACCCAACATTACCCACATGAGATCTCCTGGCTCCCTAGAGAGAAACTGCAAAATGAAATTACTGAAATTGCAGCCTAAGCGTCACTCCCTGCTGAAAAAGACTGATGTTCCATAGCATTCATGGTATTTTGAGGAGTTCAAGGTTTTGGGGGGAGCTGGACCAGGCCACTAAAGAGGGTTTACAAAAGAGAGTTCAAATAACTATATCCTCACCAAAATGTGCCAACAAAGTTGCAAGTCCTGCCCCTCACAGGAATACGATAAAGGGTGTGTGGTTTCCTGGCACATTGAGTTACCCAACAAGGAGACATTCACCATAGATTTCTTCTACTGGCAGAACATATTTTAAAAATAAACATGAGCTCACTCCAGAGTCAGAACATGCAATTTAAATCCAGCCAAAATATTGCCAGCAAACCTTGCTGATCTTCATGATCTTTAGCCACTGTTTAAAACTGCGAATTCAAAAACGCAAACTGAGGTTTACAATGCCCAACCTGGGTTCTCCCCAGCAATTCAGAGCAAGGAGTCTGACATAATGTTAACAAGGCACCAGGCCAAGTGGGAAACAGGGGTAAAAGGCAGAAATGGTTTTAGCAGGGAACTGGGGCCAAAGCCTCACCGATCTTTATCTCCAGTGAATCACTGCCTTCCCTTGTTTGACAAATCCCGAAGCCTTCTGTGCCTCTGTTTCCTCATTTATGAGGTGGGAATAAAGCTTTGTCTACCTGCCTTTTTGACATACTGACAGTGGCATGCTGGCACAAACGCTGGTCAGCGTCAAGCAGAAGGATTATAAAATGGGGCTGCTGCTCCTGCTCTGTCTTGTCTTGATCAGTAAACTAAAGGAAGCTCATAATGTCTGTTTGGCAGTGTTTATTTTTATGTAACATTATGGAAGTTGTATAACATATGGAAAATGTCATGAATTTTTTGTTGTTTTGCATTCTCTGAATTTATCTCAGTTCCCAGAGAAAATCTGAAGTCTGAAACATTTGTTACAGGTGGAAAACAGAAAGACAGAACAGTGCCTGTCTTTGACTTCCAATTTGGAAAGCTTGCACTATGGAATAATCTTGTCATGGGGTTGTGAAGCTACAAAAACTATTTTAGGATTAAGTACAGGCCCTACCAACCCAGCCCACAGAACCAGCTCTCACTGGATCAGTATAGGTTATGCTTTTCTGCCAAAACCAAGCAAATAGTTCAGAAGCTGAACCTGCCTAAAAAATAGAGGGTCATATCTTTTCTGATTAGGCTGATTCCAAATCTCCTTTGTGCCACACACACACTCTTCAACAACATTATCCCTGCACAGATATAAATACCTGCAAAGTAGGATGGACACAAGGAACTTCAGTCCCTGGGAATGAGATGCCTCACTATTCCTGCAACTCTCTTCAACAGGGTACCAAGACATGACTGGACCCACAGCATCATTGTTACTCCTACCTTTAAACAGCCCTGTGCTTTCCCTCCCTTTACCTGTGGGGAACAGATTGCAGGGTCCCTAGCTGTCCTTCTCTAAGCATGAAGCTTCCAGCCTCTAAATCTGACTGCTGAATGATTCTTCCTGAACTGGCTTCAACACAGCCACCTTGAGGGACTGTGCTCAAGGGACCTCTGATACCTGCTGAAATAAATACTCATATTAAACACAAGTACAGATACAGATAACATGGCCCCAACCTCTGACCCAGCTATTCCTTTTCTACTTGCTCTACATTCACCAGAGCCTGGGGGAATGGCAGTCACAGCACTTTCTGCTCTACAGACCTACAGCAAAAGCAGGTGGACATTACTTATGCTAATGGACATACTATCAAGCCTGCTCTGAAGAGCAGGGTAGAGTTTAGGCAAAGAGTAGGCAAGAATGTCTGTTTTGACACCTTAAATCAACAGATTTTCTCACTGAACTACCATGGAAGCAGAACTCCAAAGCTCAAAAAAAGCTCCCCTTCATCAGGACACTTAAGTGAGCAACAGTGTTTACAACAATGGGAAGGAAGAGAAGCTGGGAAACTCTTAAGGTCAACAATCTGGGTGCAGCTTTACTAACCTCCTGTACCTGGGGTCCACACGGAGGCAGAGACTTCTCTGGTGCTGTAAGAGGCCTGCCACACTGGCATGCCATCATTCCAGAAGGAACAGGACTGGTAAGAGTGCAGGACAAAGCTTGCCTGCTGGAAGATGGCAGCAGCACTGCTCATTGCTTCTCCAGGCGGCAGCATATGAGAGCCAAAGCAGGTTCCTGGCTCCATCTGAGCCTCAGTGCCAAAAGGTACAGGTTGTTCATAGTGATGGGTGAACCAAGCCATGCTTGTTCTCGCTTCATACAGTCCAGTGCTCTGCATAAAGCTGCAATGATGGAGAAAAGGAATTAGCCAGACATGTTGCTAACTTGCCAAGAGGGGACTCCAGCTAAACCTTTGGATCCTGCCCTCCACAGCTGGGAGATGAGCTGCTCTGACTGGATATGGAACATTTCCATCAATGGTGGCAAGACTCCTAAGTGATGTCCCCTGGGATCCGAAATGGAAGGCAGTTCCATGAATATGTTTAAAAGTTGTTTCATCTCCAAACTGTCACTGTAAAGACATTTTCATACATCACCTGGATTCCAGCATCTCTAAATATGTTCCTTGGCAAGGCTCATACAGAGCTGCAGTGGACTGCTCCCATCCTGGCTCACAAGGCATGAGGGTTTGCTGAGGGCTGATGCCCACATGAGATCCATCTGAAAGGTGCAGGGCAGGCAGGTGAAACAACACTAATGGTTACTCCAAAAGGCAACAAAACAAGTCTAATCTGCCAAATGCAGCAAGACCCACCCTGTTCCTTGTGACTGAAGTTTGGTTAAGTCTCTGAGGAAGGACATGGAAGTACTGGGTTTTCCTGGAGTACTTCCCTGATCCCAGAATCTGAGAGCTAAAACCTGCTGCCTCCCATGTATTTACTTGCATTTGGTGCCCCTTTCAAGCCAGACATCTCTTTTCACTTGTCCTTGCACCAGCCTTAGCCATGTCTGCTCCTCTGGAGTGACAGCCTGGAGCCAAACAGTGAGACACTCCACTGAAGCAGAGTCCTCACTTGATCCATCAGCACATGATGCTGTTCTGAAGAAGCAATATTCTTCCCTTCCTGAGGGAATTTAAAATTGATTTTCACCTCTCTGGACCACATCCCGAACCCATTAGAAAGAGACAAACCTGCAGTTTGTGGAGTGTTGGATCCCTCATCCTGCAGCTCACTTGTGTGGGAAGTCAAAGACCTCTTAGCAGGTGAATTTTTGAGTTCTTTCATATGAAGGCGGCGGGATTTTTGACGTCGTCGATAATTTGCAAACCAATTATAGACCTGAGTTGGCTGCAGGTTCATGTCTCGAGCCAATCCCTCCTGCAAACCCAGGCACAAGGAGAGATTAAGGGGAAAAGAATAAACCACATCCAAATAATCTGGCTTTTCCCTTCAGTTCCAAGAGCAGTCCAGCAAAAGAGCTTCCAAACCCAGAGACATTTACTTACTAGGTCTCCAATAGGTCTATATGGATCCGATTGAGAAGACCAGTTTATAAACTCAGAATTGATAGAAGACACACATTCTACCCTGCACCCCCAGACGATTTGTTTGCTAAAGAAAACCACTGCTATTCCACACTGCTCACCAGATAATGCCCTCACCAAAGCATGCTCATCCCACACAATTACAGCTTCACAGAGGCAGACTTTAAAGTCTGAAGCCTTCACCAGGCAAGGCAGTGATCAAAAATGATAACTGATTTACTTCCCATATCTCTTTCATTACAAATCTCTCCCTGTCCAAAGAAAGTAGACCCATGCATACACCAATACAGCCTATTGTGTTATCACATTGAATTACCAGCATTTGAAAAGTCAGCACAAAATATGTTCTGGTGAACAAAGTGTGATTTTATACAGGCTATTACTCAGTCAAGTCAGAGCTATTTATCATTGTAATAGAGCTCTTCTGACTGATGGCTGTTTGGCTGCCTATGCTCAATCACTATAAAATTAGAGCTGCTAGAAAAAGTGAGGAATTTATTGTCCCTCAACATTTTGTCCACAGCAAGAGAAATTACTTAACCAGGAATTTGATGATTTTTTAAAGAAACCTCCAGGAAAAAATAAAATATGAGGAATCCCAGCCCCAATGAACTTTCTGAAAACAAGGATGTAGAATTAAACCAGTTTAATTTAGAAATTAAACTAGTTATAGACTCCTGATAGCAGAGTCCTGCTTTTTCTGTGACAAGGAGATTTGATTGGAAGTAACATATCCCTACCCGCTGTTTCTTGTTTGGATTTGCTGTTACTTCTGCAGCAAACCTCTGCAGGTGCTGGCGTACTCCTTCTGAATAGTTTCGAGTCTTCAAACCTTCAGGACAAAGGGAAATAGGCGGAGGATTCCTGTACACAGGAGAAATGGGATTCAAAAGGATCCAAAAAGAATAATTCCCTTTTATGGGAATTTTCTCACATTGCAAAAAATGGTCAAAACACCAAGAAAAACCAAGCTCCATGAAGCAGCACCTTAAGGTGCAAAATCAAGGTTCATGTCCCAAGGCAATCCCTATGTCTACAATCTGCATCTGTAGCCCCTGCATCTGCAGACCACAGCAGAGAAAGAAATCTTGGTTTCCCCTCGATGCAATACCTCTTCCTGCTACGGAATTTCTGCAGTGGTGTCAGAAATTCTCTCTGGTGTGTCTCCATAACCCTCCGGTAGTGAATCTCATGCCAAAGCTGCACCAGTTCTTCCTTCTCTTCTGCCTTGCAACACTAAAACAAAACTGTGTGTAAGCAAAGCTTTCCAGAGAGTCAGTCAGACTGCCCATAAAGGAGAAAACCCTCAACAGAAACTTACTCAGGGATTCCTACTGGTTTGACAGAGCTGGTAGCATTATCTAAGCATATGGCTCACTGTACCTTCCCTATGTACATAGGGAATTGTCCAATTCCTTCTTTTCCCCTGGTGAGAAGGTCTACATTACCAAATCTAGAGGCCAAAATCCCTCTCCTTGAGTGGCACCATCCAGCCTTCCTCATATACTGCCACCCTGCTAAGCCCTCTAATCTTGGACTTCCCAAGACTTTTATGTCCTGAGCCCTAAGATTGTGAAAAACTCCAAGAGCTACCACACTAGAGAACAAAAATGCTGCTACAACCAACCCTATAATGTCCCAGTTACCTTTTTCCCCTTGGCTTATTAACACTGCCTGCCTGTAGCAAAGGCTTTATCCTGTGTTTCAGGTCAACAGCGCACACATATCACCTTCTACTGCCCTGTGCCAGCTGGAAATGCTCCATGTGCTGCAGTTTGGGTACCTCTGCACTAACAGCTCTAACTACTGTTTTTCTAACATGACTTTTTGTTTCCATGAAGAACCAAAGAATACATCCCTACCTCCAGGATGCTGCAGGCTGCATCATGTTGCCCATTATGGATATGAATGGACACACAAGCCCGGACAACATGGATATTAGTAAGAAAATAGCTCTTGTTCTTGCATCCCATCACGGCTTCAACCAGCTTCTCCAGACCGGGACAGAAGCTGTGGAGCTCCTGGCAAAGCTGTCCTGCTAGATCCAGCAGCTTGGTGGGTGGGGGATGCTTATTTTCATTCTTGTTTAACATGGCCATGAACTTGTTCATCATCATGTCCTGCTGGAAGCTTTTTCTATGCAATGCACAAAGTTGTGGTTAGATAAAAACTATTATCTCCTATTTTTAGCTTCTATGGTATGCTTTTCTTTTTTTTTTTTCTTTTTTTTTTAAAAGGAAAGAAATTCACTGTGCTGTTAAAAGCCGTCTAAGGGCCTCAAAATGCTTAAAATAAAACTGGGCCCGAAGCAGCCCTGAAAAACTAAAGACACACCAGGTTTGCAGTTGAGAAAACTGAACTCAGAACAACAAACTTTCCCCAAAACTCCGAGACCAATTCTAGGCTTTACATCGATTACTTACAAGTTAAAACTCCCAAAACATTAAGAGTAAACTACCAGAGACATTCAGGTGAAACTAATTCTGTTTTCTCCAAAATGGAAGGTGGCAGTCCGGGACAGACCAGAGTTACCATAAAATGTAAAACCGCCGTCGCGGCTGTTTCTCGGTGCTGATTCTCGCACGTTTTCCCAGGAAAAGGGGAGATTCCCCGGGGCGGTTTCCCCGCGAGGATAACTCACCCTTGGGCCAGCTCCAGTCCCGCCGGGCAAAACGGGGGAAAGCTGTTAAATAGCTGCCAAGTGCAGGCTCAGGGACACGCGGCAGCCGCAGCCCCTTCCTCCCGCGGCGAGGCGAGGATTGCTGCAGCCGGGCCCGGTCCCTGTGCTCACCTTTGTCCGCAGCCTCGTGCAGGGTCCGAGCACTTCCTGGCGCCAAGAGCGCTCGTGGTCAGGCGCGCTTTTCGGAGGGGTCAGATCCGGGCCGCCGTCGCGCCCCAGGCTCCGCCCAGGCGGGGCGCCAGGGCTGCACCTCCACCCAGAAACAGCTCCGACCGAGCACCCGCCGCCTGCACAGCTGCCGCCAGAGCGCGGAATAGATGGAGAATGGGGTAGAATAGATGGCAGCGAGCTCCTCCATAGTAGAGAGTGTTTTTAAGTCGCTAATGAGGATCAGACACGCGCTGATAATTTTGACACATTTAGAGGAACTGAATGAAGAGGCACGCGGCTCAAACCCACCTTTTGTAAGTGGGTGCTGTCTGAAAACAGATGAGTCATCCTGACTCAGTTTAGGGAAAAAAACTGAAGCAGCTGCGATTTGCCTTGGATCATAGCTGAACACCACCGTGAAAGTGCAAATCCTCCGGACACCAGTTTCTCGGGGACATGTAACAACAAGTAACTACCTCACAGCAGGAGCCACCAGCCCCACGCACAGCACGGCTGGGTGCCGGTTGTGACCCACCCTAAATCTGCACTTAAATAACCAGCTCGTGCCAAGGCCCTGCAAAGACAAAGGCTACATACTTGAGTGCAGCCGTCTTCCTCTCGCTGCATGCAGACACATTGTAAAAACCTGCCCATAATCCTCAACAGCAACTTGTGTTCAGTGGCCCTTGATTTCTCCTTAGGCTTTGGTACTGGCCTTGCAAGACTGTAACCGGCTTCCTGCTCTTGCTGTGTAACATTGTTCTAGATCCAGAAGTGAAGACACAAAGTCCTGGATACTTAAAAGACAAAGCCGCAGCATTGAACTTTGAGCTGAACATAGGGAAGCAGTATTTTCTTTTGGCAATTGTTTCCTTTTACTCACCAATTCTGTATTGCTGTCTGCGGAGTTACAACAAAACAGCAGGTCACTTCATTTTCTGCATTTTACTTATTTACATGTATGAAAATTTAACAAGCATCTCTCACATCTTATCTTACATATTCACACAATCAGGTACACCTTGGAAGGGGAAGGCTGCTGCCAGGCACTTCAGATGCCAGGCACTAATAATTTCCAATGATGGGAAGCTGACACCATCACACTGTGCTCAATCCAACTGCCCTTGAAAACATTAGCACTCTCCCTCCTTTACCTCTGCTCTAACTGAAGTTTTGGCAACCAAGGGCTGTAGCTACTTGAAACCAAGCTGAGGTCAGGTGATAGATACTGGCAAGCCAAGAGCTCAAATTCTTTTTTTCCACGCACTTAATCAAATTCTGTTGAATATCAACAGCAATATTGCTCAGGTTCTCTTGGAGCTTCAAAATGCGTCCAACAGAGAGACTCATCACTTCTACTTCCTTGCCACAAGGTAAAGCTTCTAGCTGTCTCCCTAAGAGATACAGCCCTATTCATGGAGCACTAGCATGCATCTTGTCCAGACAATCAGTCCAGAACATAACAAGCCGGCCGTCTTTGTTCCAGCAAAAGTCTGTGAAGTCTTTGAGCAGCCGGTCTGCGAACTTCTCATCGCCAGTGGCACTGGAGCGCCAGGTTTTGGTCAGCATGGTGTTGTAGGCCCAGTTGTAGCCAATGCGCTCCTCACAGAACATGTTCTGGTTGGTGGAGCTGGTGGAGTTGCGCCGGCGCCGCTGCTGCCCGCTGGAAAACTTCCGCTTGGAGTATGGCAGCTGCAGAAACACTGTCCCTGCAGGAAACACACTGCACTTTAGTCTGAAGCAGACCTAAGTCCCTGCAGCTGGTAGCTGACTCATTAAATTCTGAGAAGGAAACAGGCTTGAGCTTCATTTAATTGCTATTGAGAAAGAGAAAATGGGATACAGTTTTCCCCTTTCACTCTTCTTCCCGCATGTTACAACACTGGGAGGGAGTGCACTTTGCCTTCCTCTTAAAGCACAGAATGAAGCAAAGATGTAAGCTTTGATCCACCTTGCTAACTTCCCATCAATTTCCATTCTCTTCTGCAATTTTCCAAACTCTCTCTTCCTGTCATCGTTTTCATGTCTCAGCAAGTGGATTCTAAATGCTTGATCTACCTCCCACAGAGTGTGCACGGGTAGAGATGCATCTACGACAGACCTTAAGCATGAGAACAGAGCACTGACTTGTCCTGACACCTTTCCCTCCTTCTAACTTCTGGGTACACATTTATTTACATTGACCTTTGAATAAGCTTTACCTTATTTTTTTTAATTTCCCCATCTTCTGGAAAAAAAGTTTCAGAGCCACTGTAAAGCAAGATTTCAAACCAACACCATTTATGAGCAGCAACACTTCGTGCTTTTCATACTGCCCCCTCCAGTTTTCTGGTTTGTGTTGTCTGACACACCTACTTGTCGTCTGGTTAGGGACAGAACAGCGCCAACATCATTGACACAAAACACAAACCACATGTAACATGGTTCTCTTGTTTGTAATAACCTCCTCCGGGCCACAGTGACTCTCAAATATTGCTCACCTGTGACATGGATATACTGGGGCTTGTTTTCTGCCGGGAAGTTGAATGCAGAGGCTGAATATTTATCTTGTACAAATCCAAATCTGAAGAAATAGAGAAAAGGGGATAAAAAGATAAAAAGAGCCACTCCAGGTAGGATTCCTCAGACAAAAGCAGGGGCACCAGAAGAAATCCTTCTACTATCCCTTTCTTATGGCCTGAAGGCAAAAGGAAACATGAAGAAGAGAGCTGAGCTTCTTCAAATATTCTCTGCCATGGCCAGACACAGTGTGACAGACTGTAGTAAACACACAAGAAGGAAACAACTGTCCCTTCTCAGGAAGAATCTTGTTACACTCTATCTACTTCTAACTTAGAATAAGGGGCACTTTCCAAAGGCAAGGCCCTCCCTAGGAGGAGAGTATGGTTCCTAAGGAGTGACAGCTGAAACACTACATAGCTGCCCCTCGCACCCACAGAACCTCCTCCAGGCATGGAGGCTGTATTTCAGTCTCACAAGCTGTGAGCAGACTTCAGAGAGGCAGACTGCACAGAACCCAAGTGACTCAGGAGTGACTGTTCAGCACAGGCCTTCATCCCACATTATCCAGGGAGACAGGAACTGTTTGATCACTCCACTCCACTGCAAACATACCTGTGTGCTATTGCTTCCTGGAGCAGATGCATTCGGTCCCAGTATGTTTCTGGCTCAAAGCCTGAAACAAACAGAAAGGTAACAATTATCTAGTAAAGCTACTTTATTTCCTTGCTTTTCAAGACTTCAGGAGGCCTTCAGACTCCTTCCTCAGGAGGCCTCTGTGCACTCTTTTTTTCTCCTAGCCGTTTTTTTGAGTCACATTTTTTCCTGTCAGCTGTCTCTTAGAGCTGTGTCTTCTACACTCCAGTAGCAGACTTATCCCTGAATTTATTATTTGTCTCTCTTGAGATGAAGGAAAGGAACATAAAGGGGGGTGTGGGAGGGGGCAAGGAAGAAAAATGGGTTGCTGTGTATCACAAGAGTTTTCTGGAAATACTTAATTCAGTCAGTGGGGCTATGGTGACCTCACAGCATATGGATTTGCCACATTCATTTAACAGTTACACATGGACACTGAGTCAAGGGTTAATGAAAATATCATATTTACTATTTTAAAACAAAGCCTTTTGCTGATTGTCCCTTCTCATGATGCAATTTTGTGCTTCTCTGCATGGGGACAGAGTTCTCTGATCTTTGGGCTTCCACCTGAGATTTACCACATCTCACTGGAAAGGGCGAGGTCACGTTGCAGCAAAGGAGATTGCAGTTTCTAGAGCTTAATCTCATGTGCAAACACTGTAACCATTAAAGTAACCATGGCAACAACAAAAAAAGAGGATGGCAGTGGTGAAAGCCCAATCTCAGGGAGGGGGAGAATAAACAAACGCAGGATACAAATGCAGAGCAGCTGTGGGTCTACCAGCAAAACAGACACAAGAGTCTGTCAAACACAACTCGGTATGGGCTACCCAGTTACTCAGTATGGGCTCTGTAAGGGTGTGCAAGGTTAAGCATCACTGGGGACACCACCCTTCCTGTGTGCTGGTGCTTCCTGCTGCCCACCTCACCCCATGCACGATCAGCCTGCCAGCACAGCTTCTGGAGGAAGGCTTCCTGAGGGGGCTGCTGACCTGTAAAAACAGGTCCTCCAGCCACCTAAAGCTGGCTGGTAAATGAGGTTCTTCGTGTAATGTACAGTGACCTGTTCGCACAAAGTATCCCAAGGGGTAAAAAAAAGTGCATTTCTTACCATCAAACAAATGCTCACTGCCCTCCTTCAGCAAGCAGCTCACGTTGAGTGGGATGAACAACTGAGCTCGAAGTGGATCCCCATACAAGTAACTGGGCAAGGCAAAGGGGCCTTCCAGGACTGGGACCAGCAAGAACCCACAGGAGGTGGCTTTCCGATGCCAACCCTGAACCTGAGAATTCAAACAATGAATCATAGCACATATGCCAACTGAGGAAGGGCATTTCTGTGCATAAGAGCAACTCATTCCCCAAGAATAGATCAGACATGCTCAATTCTCCACAGGCTCAGCTTGCTCTGCATGGCAAGCACACCAATGTCCTTGCAAGCAAAGCAGTACAAGCACAAGACATCAGGCTTTCCTTTTTCTCAAGTGCCCCATCAATCAGAAAGCACTTTAAAATAGGACATTTTTCAGGAACTGATTCAGCCTACTTATCACCAGTGGCTAAACACTTCTGCTTTACTGGAACAGTGCAATTGATTTTAAATAAAAGCAAAACCAACTACCTAGTGCTGTCTGGGTGGGGTAAAACCTGGTGTTAAATAATTTGAGTTTTACTGAAGCTACATTAAGGATAACAAAAAAATCTAAAAACTAAATCTATAAGTTTAATCTAAAAATTAAAAAGTGACATGTTTTCAATTCAACATGCTTTCAGCAAGTTGAAAAAAAGCTAAGACATTGCTGAACAGGAAAAACACATTGCCTGGAAAAGCCTTGTTATGAAAGCAATTCCACTGAGATTTAAAGTTTTAAGGCTTGGGGATAGAAGGAATGCAATGTGAAACAGATTTTTTTCCAAAGACCCAGCTCAGGGCTTAAAATTTGCCTAAGGGGGACTTAAATTTATCACCTTGACCTATGCTGATCTCTGCATACTGTGCATAAAACCCTCTAAAAGCAGAACACTCTTCTGCAGACAGAATGACTATAGATGGTGTGATAAATGCTGACCAGATGCCACAACGTTAACCACCACCAGGAAAATTACTTATGGAAATAAGGGCAGATCCAAGCCACTGTCTCTCTTCCTAATACTTGCTAACACAATGTACTCCCAGTTGTCTAAGGGATACAGAAGCCAGACAGGCATTTCTTTGGCTGTCCAGAACACCCAGGATCTCACCATCTCAAAAAGAACAGCTGCAGTCACTGCCATCCAGTGTAACTTGATTTCAAAGGCAGCATTCAGGGAGAAATTGCCATGGTAATAACAACTGCACCACTCCAGCCGGTCCGTGCGGTTGTTCACATCCACGTCCAGCGTCACCGTGCGCTGCTCGGGCACTGTGGCAGCTGTGCAGCCAAGGGACAGGGGTGTTTAGAAGGGCCATTAAAGAGAAGGTGGGAGACAGGATGAAGAGAACAGAAGAACCAAGATAAGCCATTTGAAATTAATTTGCCCTCCCAATCCTCCCCAGATATTTGCAGGCTAGCAGAATAGTCCCAGAATGCCGCTCATCCAGATCACAAATGACAGAAACCCTGAAGTTTTTCTCATGTCAGGGGTATGTGCTACAGAATCACCTCCCCAAGCAGTCAAAATACATTTCAGCTGCAATAAAGAGAGAGAACCAAGAGTCCAGTAGTTAATCAACAGGCAACTAGTGCCATAATTAAGCATGGCTAGACAACACCAGCTTCTTCATGCCCACCAACATTCCAAATATTTCTATGTCTCCACCAGAAATCACAACAGGGTGCTGTTACACAGGGCAGGAGCATTCCAGGACTTTCCACAGCTAAAGGAGATTAGAAGTTAAACTTCTTGTTTCTTCAATCCTGTATCAATATCCCACATTACCACACTGTTAAAAGTGCATATCCAACAATTTTTGTAAAAGCATGAAGAGTCAGCCAAGACATGCAGCAGCATTCTGACCACTGCAATACCTCTTAGTCCTTTGCAGTAAGTGCTGGGATAGTGCCCAAGATCCAGCTCCCTTTGTGTCCCACAGCCCAGCATCCTGGTGACAGAAAACCTCAGGCACCAGGCAAGAGAGGAAGAAAAGCACAGCAGTGGAAGTGACCTGGCTGGTGTCAAACAGAGGACTGCAAGGCTGGGGACAGAACCCAGATCTCCTGACTTGGAGACCAAAGTCCTGCTATGAAGCACATCATCACTTTCAACTTTTCTTTAGACAAATACATAATTTAACATTTCTGTAATGTTAAAAATTGACACAAAACAATGGGCTGCAAGGCTACTACTAGAAGACTTTTGCCCTTTTTATTATTGCATGCATGAGGAATGGGTGTTGTTATTTCTGCTCAAGTAGAAGATGTGCACCCCTTTGTAGGATTAGCTTTTAAATTGTCTTATAATTTGATGGCTTGATGGTGTTTAAAAGAAATTGTTGAAATCCTTCCTCAAGGTAGATGGAAAGCTCCCACCTTCACTTCTACTGCAAGTTAGCTGGAGGCATTTTCAAGGTTATAAGGAAATCCTTTACATTGCTATTACTGCAGCATAGAACAGGAAAAAAAATAAAACCACAATAAAAATGAAAGAACATCACCCAGTTTTGTTTCATAAATAAGACCCATTTTTGTCTTTGGCAGATGTATCATCTGCAATTTCTGAGTTGATCTGGTATTGTCAGACAGACTGACACCTTCAGAGTTTCTTTTCTGGCTCCTTTGGGATATTATGAATACAATGCTTGTGGTCAGGAGGTTATGGTGCCAAATTTGTAACAAAGTGTGTTGGAAAACAACATCCTGAAAGCTGTGAAGCCAAAGCAGCTCAGTCAGGTAGGTGTTGGTCATTAGCCAAGAGGTCAGTGATAACACCACAACCCAGTATGCCCAAACTGGGAAGAATGAGCTCCCTGCTCCCTTACGCTGATCCTTTTCTCAGAGAGTGAAGACTCTCTGTTAGGGCTGGAGTGTCTCTCTCTGCCTTGTCTGAAGCTATAGTCCACAGGCAAAGCCAGAAGAACACAGTCCAATCAGGTGAGCTAATAAAAAAATACATTAAACACTGATGAGAAATGTTCAGTTGTCTGAATTCAGAAGCTCCTGTTTAAAACCACCTTGTTTTAATAGAATAAACTCTGGCTTCCATAGGTCAGACTTTAAGAGGACTCACCTGCTTCCCAATTGTCTTGTACTATTGAGTATTTAACTCATGGTTTATTAAACAAATCGGAGAGGAGCAGGCAGGTTATTCTCCAGTCACAGACTCGCTACATACATGACTACAATTGCTAGTGCATGCATTGCTATAAATCAAAGGGACAAGATTAGGTGTATCACAGGTCAGACTTCCACTGGGAAGGGAAAGGGACAGTCACTGGGCAAGTGACTGGGGAATTGGGAGGGATAAAGATTTGAGAGATACATGGAGCTTGTTCCAGAGCTCCCAATGCTTGCATGCAATTTTATATCACAGCCTGACATTTAGGGAAGGTGGGGAGGGGAAGAAATAAAAACCACAACCAAATCAAGACCAAGAGAGGAACAAATGAAGTCACGTGGACCAGAGGTCATCTGGGTTTAGTAAAGCTCTTTGCCTCAGATGAACTGCTGAAGTTTTTTGTTTCTTTTTTAATACTGTTTAGAAGAGGGACAGCACAGAAACATAGTTGAAACCAGTTCCTTTGCAAGAAAAAACTTCCACACTCAATTTTTCTACAAAAAAAATGAAATTCCTGGAAAAAACAGACTCCATGAGAGCAATCTGAAGGCATTTATTGCTCATTCAAGGACTGCAAATTAGTTAAACAGTAAAATGGACATAATTCCAACTGGAAAGAAAAAGGAGAGCTACACAGGTGTGTAATACACCACATGCTGCAGGAATACTCTTTTCCTGGCTGGTGTTAAAGGAAAGCTGAGGGGAACACTGAGGCACCTCTCCTCCCTCTGCTTGTCCCCACAAGTGCAGGACAGCTGAGTCTCAATCTTTTCATCTCACAAAAGAGCACAGACAGAGGAGCCTGAACTAGCTTTCTCAGGCTAAACAGTGAGTAAGAGATCAAACCGTGATCAGGATCTGGCCCAAGTGCTTCCAGCCTCCATAATACTTTCATGCCAGCCTGCATTCAGGCTTCAGCTCTGGCCAGCCACTGAGCTAATGAGGTTGGATACTAGCCAAGGCAACAGATTTATCGTGTGACAGGGAAAATAACCTGCATATGTTGGCTTCAGGGAATTAACCATTAGTTCAGACTTTCTATCCTTAACGCTTTCCCATTTCTGATGCTGTTCCTCTTCAAACAAGGCTTTCAGAAATACACAAGGATTACTGTGACTTCAGGTTTAAGAGATACTACACCAGCAGTAAGGCACTTCTCTTCATAAGGTCAAATATACACAACAGGAGAACAGCAAAATTTTTCTTTTTATCCTTAATTGCTAGACCTTTAACAGATGCATCTAAGTAAACCTGAAGTTGCAGTTCCATAGCAATGATTTTTCTCTCAAACAAGGAAAGAGGAACAAAAGCAAGTGACTCAGGCTGGCCTGGATATGCAACAAAAAGCTGACAAAGCAACAGGGTCAGTCACACAGCCAGTGTGTTTCACGGGCTGTTAGAGGCAGTCAGAGTTATTCTCCACACATTAGATACTAATGGTATCTTGCCCAGCAGCAAGATCTTCCTACTGCTTCCATACCACATGGATCATCTGCAGCTGGGCTTCACAGACTTATTAATATAAGTAGTCTGGTTCAGATTAGCTAAAAAGCCTCTAGCACGTCACAGAAAACTTCTGACACATCTGGATCTCACTGTGGCTTTTGCCCCTAGGCAGCAATTAGAAGTCTAATTTTAAGAACAGTTTGGTTGCTCTGCTGTTCTCACAGCTTATCCCTCCTTACAGGTTGTGAGGAATCTCTCTGGATCTGCAAGGAGACAAAGCATCTTCCTCCCTAAATTCTAGGAATTGAGGAACAAGGAATATTTTCAGAAATACTTTTTGCTGTATTCCAGTACTCTGAAGTAAAAGTTACCTGCTCAGCCAGTGAAACACACCTCCAGCACAGGAGAACAAGTCCACATGCAAGACACATGTAAGGCCAGCATGAAATTTGCAGCTTTGTTGCTGGTCCACGTGAGATCATACCCTTGGCTGGCTGCTCTTCCCCTTTCAAAGCATCCCCTTGAACTTCCCCAGCTGTCACCTGTGCTGTGCATCTACCTAATAGTGCAGCTGCCTGGCTCCGTCCTCCGAAACTGCGGCTAAAGGAACTGTGCCTACTTGCATAGGAGGCTGGGCGGCTGGGCAGCCAGGGCAGGAAGAACGCTGGGATCTCCGAGTGCAGGAGCTCTTCTGCCACAAAGGCCACCTCAAACCACTTCCTCTGGAAGGCGGAGAAGTCGTCCATGGCAGCTGTGTGCCACATGGCAGGCTGCTGCAGCCCCACTGCCAAGGGGAAGGGCAATTCCAGTTAGAAACAAGAACTCAACACACAGAGAAAAGTAGTTCTTGATGAAAAAGAGGCAGGGAAAAAAGGTACTTTATGTTTTCTGCAATGCTTTTTTTTTTTTTAAAACTAAAAAAGCTGAATTGCTCAGACTCTCTTGAGATCAGCTGCTCCCAAAATGCACTCCTGCTGCAGCACCCCTAAGAATCAAGAACAGCCTAGTGATTATGAAAAGGGATAGTGAGGAAAGTCTTGTAGTAACAATGCTGACCTCGGTCTGGTTCTTTGTCCACAACAATCTTGTAAAAATAAAAGCCATAAATAAAGGTTCGTAAAGCTTCTCCTGATGCATGGACAATAAGCTGCTCTTCTAACATTTTCTGAACAAGAGAGAACAGAGCAAACATGATAAAAGAGAAATCACTTTTCCAGTTACATAAAAGGGTTGCTAGAGAACGTTAGGAAATAATTTTCTTTTTCTTGACATCTTTTTGTATAGATATGTGCCTAACAAGAATACGAGCAAAGTTATCTCCCAACATTCAGTAAATGTAGCAATTCCTTATCTCCCCAAGAAATTGTGTTTGACCTTTCCACAGATGTCTGTCTTCCTCCCTTACCCTGCTCTGGTTTTATAGATGGATTTATAGAAGGTAAGAGCTTGGAAACATTCTAAGTTCTCTGTTAATTGATATGGGATCTCAGCAGAGGAATGAACTCCAGAGCATTTCCAACCTTCTGCCCTGACATAGTTCAATACAGAAAAATCCCTTGATGAATACAAGCAGTGTTCCTGCATAAAGTGTGTCTGCTTCAGCATCCATAACACAAAGGTCATATGCTGGTTTTATTACAACTTTATTAACTTAATTATCAGAAAGGACATCCAAATCACAGCCTAGTGCCTCAATTCCAGCACAATGCAGAGTACCTGGTAAGCACCAGCTAATTGGAGGTTATAAACAGAACCATCATCATGGAAGTAGAAAAAATATGTATTACTAGTGAAGAATACATTGCTGTTTTGTGATAAGGAATCCAAAAAATGCCATCATTACCTCATGTTCTGTTGAGCACTGTTTTCAATACTCATCCATAAGCGGATTTTAATAAGCAACAGAAATTATTGCTATGCTTTCCTCTAAAATTTTACTTTCGTCACAGAGTGAGGCATTTCTGGCCCTCCATATGCCCCTGGATAGTTTCCTTACCTGCATTATGTCAATGGCCATGGCCTGGGTTTGCACCCCTTCCACGTTATTCACCAGCCAGTGCACAACTTCCGCACTGATGAAACAGTACGGGGAGAGGCCCTTCTGTTCAGAGAGCAGCTGGATCCCTGTGCTGAACCACAGCAAGTCACACGAGTTAACACAGACTGACTGAGAGATTTTAAGTAACAAAGACAAAAATCACTGCAGGGGGAAAGAAAAAGAATGGGGAGGATAAAATACAGGACAAGAAATGCACAATGCCCCTGGAGTGCTGTATCATTGGCTTTTGGTAACAAGATGAAGAGCTGACATTGACAGCACTTTAGTGACTTATTGGGAATTCTTGATTTGACAAGATTCTGGGGTTCTAATAATTGAAGTCTTTGCTTGTACCTCAATCTCTATAAAATTCCTTATTAGAGAGTCTGGAACTGAATAACAAAAGGAAGTTTAAAACTCTTCAACAGCTGACATGGGGCTCTCCTTTGAGTGACTCTTCTCACATCCTCTTAACAAAACATGTTAAGCTTAACAAAAGATGTTAAGCACATTTATATTAAAAACTTACGTGGGGTGTTTCATGGCTTCAAGAATCTCTACCAAAGTGGAGGAGGAAGTCAGTGCACTTGTTGAACACTGCTGAGAGCTGGGCAGTAAACAGAAGCACATTCAAAAATCAAGGAAGCTGATATATTTGTTCAAATATGTACATTTAAGAAAATTGCTCTTTCTTCTCAACAATGACTTTGCCACATTTATTTCCTTTTTCATCTCAAGAGGGACAACTGAAAGCATCAAACATGTATTTCCCCCTGAGTTCACCAGGACATTGCTATATGGATCCAATGCACACTATGTCACATACAGCTGTACTCAGGAGAATTGAGAGCAAACATTTTGAAGTTGGCTAATTTTTTTTTACTGTAATATACAACCACAGGAAACAGGTTCTAAAAAGGTTTATTTTCAACATTGCTTTCTCCCCAGTGTCTGGCTTCCAGCTTAGAACCTCTCAGATTTCATCAACCAACTAGATCCAATTAGACCTGCAGGCCCCCCCCACTTGCCAAAACAGACAGAAGATGTCAATTCAAAGCCTGGTTTCCTACTAGCATATTTTAGAAATGGAATTTCTTCATTTTTTGAAGAATGAAGCTCTTCTTGTGGGTGGAGAAATCAGGCCTTGTGTTCATTTAATTCTGGAAAACTGGGTTGCAAGGCTTATTTTACTACCACTCTCTCTGCACGTGGAAATGCTGCAGTAAGGTCTTGTGACAAGTGCCTGCTCGTGCTGACAGGCACAGCACAGTCTGTTCTCAGGTTCCTGTTTAAGTGCCCATTCCCTGACACCAGAAAGGGGCTGTAACTGAACAGTTCTGCAATACAGCACCACTGTGCCTTTCCTACCTGCCCTCTGCAGCACCAGCTGTGGTGTATCCTGGGTCTGCAACATTCTGGGTGCTTCCCAGGGCCTGGGTGCTGCCCCTGTCAGGGACCTGCCCCATGCTTATCAGAGTGCTGCCATCGCAGGTTGCAGGGACTGATTGATCAATAGAGACCTGTGAGGAGTAAACACAGCAGCATCTCCATGAAATTCATAATGTAATCCATTTCCCATTGTCCCCCCTCCCCACATCATCTGTGCCTCAGCACAAATTAGTCAACAATAAGCAATTCTCTAAGGAAGCACAAGCATATGCAGAAGGGATAAATACAGTCTTATTTTGTCATCACTACAGAGCTCCTGACAAACAACAAATTCAGACCCAAATAAAGATGAAGAACACCAACCCAGCAATGACTGTGTTGAGAGAACTACTGGCAAACCAGCAACACCAGTCCAAACCTGACATTTTCAACCCAAGTGAATAACTGTGATTAGAAGCATGTAATGGACAGAACAGGACACTTAATCACTTATGGGCAGGTAGTAAGCATTAAACAAAAATAGTTTCAAGTCTAACTCTCAAAAATATGCAAATGTATCACACGAATTCAAGTTTCATAATGCTCAAAAAACCAGCTCATCTTCTCTCCTTTCTCAGGGCAGTATGAGAAGGCTGGTTGGCACCCACCCACACTGATGTCGCCAAGACAACAGGAACACTTTCCTCCCGCAGGAACACTTGCACTATTCCAATGGTAGACTGAATAGTTCACAAAATTACCATCAAATCATTTCAGAAAGAGCATGAATGCTGAAGGATTCAGCAAAGTACAGGCTGTAATTGCCATCTGTCATTAACACGTATGGTTTAGTAAAGGCACATTATATAAAAGCTGGAGAGGTGGGGGAGAGAACACGAACAGCAGAGTAACTCTAACTCAAGCTGGTGTAAATATGGGGGCTGCTCTGCCGTGATGAATCCACAGCATATACACAGCTAAAAATCACAAAGCTGGTAGCTTGACTTAGGTCTGACAGCCAAGAGTCCTTTATTTATGCCATTTCTCACAACCCAAAAATCTCTAATGGCAGATGTCCCTTTTTGGGCAGCCAAAACCAGCAGATGCTCCAGGCCCAACTCTATAGTGCCCACAGCCAGCGAAAGCCACTCTCCTCCTCAGGGCTCACTTCAACCAGCAGCATTTTCTACGGGCACTCTGTGTTACTGCTAATTCCTAACTGGTGTTAAGTGGACAAACAACTTCTGTTACAAAGACTCTTTTAAACCAAGATGACACCAATATTTTCAGCCCTCAGTTGTTTAGGAATCAAAGGACATATTTTGACTAGGATATCTCCACAGTCACCTGTCAATCAAACACCACAGAAGAAATTTAGCCAAGACCAGAGAAGTGAGCTGTTGCCATTTTGTTCAGTGAGGGAAGATGGAAAACAAGCATTTACTGAAAAACAAAACTAGCAGCTTTAGTAGTCGACAAGATAGTACTGCAAAGGACAGTGAGACAGGGCACATGAACATCCAAAATACAGCACAAACAAATGGTGGAAGAAAATGGTTGCTTCTGCCACTTTGTCCTGCCAATGCTGCGCATCTTGCTCTCAATGAGAGGATCTGGAAACTAACAAAAGTTCCCAGTGTGGCAAGCTCAGGACACAAATGCTGTCCATCACCTCAGTCCAAAAGCCAGAGATGACAACAACCCATTCAAAACTAACCTGTGAGTAGAAGGTTGAAGCTGTGCGTGGGCTGCGAACAAAATCCATAAAGAAGGACCCATCCTGAAGGCATCAGAGGAAGTAGGCCCATTAATGGCAACAGCAACAGGAACAAGGAGTTGAAGAAAAGCAAATACAAGGTTGTGCAAGTATGAAATGACCACAGAGAGAAAGTATGAGGAGAATGCAAATCCCAGACCCAGAAGGTCAGATGCAGCAGAATGCACAGCATCAGGAGTTACTCACACACATATCCTTACTTTCTCTCTCTGCAACAAGACATTGCTCTTCCTTGGCACAGATGCTTTCCCAAAATTTTTAAACCCACATTGATCAGAAGCCAATTGAAACTACAGCCTTCCCTCCATACTTCAAAGGAGAAAGTCTTGAGCTCTGAAGTATGGGGGCTTCCATCCCAAATACAAAAATACTGAAATACAGAAACCACAGGAATAATGACAAATATCCAAAGAAAGACAGGTTTTTTTCTAATCTATTAGACACTCAAATGATAAAGAGGAAGAGGCAAAGAAGCTCTTTTCAGGAAGCGCACTCTTCCTCTTAAATGCAGGTCTGGCATGGTGCAAAGGAAAGGGAAGAAAAATTCATCACAAAGATCCTTCCAACACTGTGTTTAATACCTCATGCAAAATTAAACAGATACTGCCTGTGCTATGTTCCTGCCTACTTGCAAACCCTGGGTGAATTTATCCCCAGCTGCTATTCAAAGATGTGTCAAGATTCTCTTATCACGTAAGACAATGCAGTGGAACTCATCTAGATTTTCACTCCCTATTTGCAATTCTTTATTCTGTTCCCTCGGCAAAATATTTTTGTCTAGACTGAAGTTCAGATGATGCTTACCTTGGTATGTACATACAAAACATTTTCTGGAAAGAATCAATGCAGGGTTACAAGACTGCCAATTTACACACTGCAGAAGCAGAGCCAAGCACCCTGGATTCATAATGGCAAAGACTTCCCAAACAGATCATGGATCAAGCAAACTCACTGGGTTAAAACCACACTGTGTTGCCCAGGAACTGGCCGAATTGACTTGCCAGTTCTACCCTGAACCAGCGTAAAGTGAAGCCAGTGGCTCAGTTTTGGTCTGGAATAACTCCAGCACTGAAAAGCACCCTAGAAAAGCACTTGCTCCCTTGGCTGCTAACAGAGCTCACAGCTCTGACAATTTGTCAGTTCTCTGGCTGCAAGTGTGTGGAAAGTCAGACTTCCCTGTGCTGGGGAGCCCTACAGGGGCTGTGACACGAGGTACACACTTGCTGCTGTTCCCAAGTGAGCACAATGCTGCCTGTCCACTGGCATCTCTCCAACAGGCATGAGCCATCAATTAGAAGATTCCAATTGCTTATCTCCCAGTCCCTGCATGTAAATATTTACAGGAGTGTTTACTGCTGGAGCATGAAAGTCCTTCAATTGAGAACACACTCTCCCAGGGCCTCCAGTCAGCCTTCCAGAGACACTTTTGAACATTACTTAACATTAGCCAAGATGGCATTTTCTGGTAGCACAAAGTCTGCTAATTTGGGGCCAGCACACTCCTGTGCCATTGCTAGGGAAGCCCATTTTGTCTTTTCCCCACTCTGCCATACAGAACAACTGGACACAACATTCTTCTCTCCTGCATCCCACATAGAATTTTCACCAGTTCTACTGGTGGAAAGAGACATTTTAAGATTTCTGTATTTAAAGAGGAAAGCTGATTTTTCAAAATGGTAGGAGAATGCAAAGCCTGAATTATGATGTGGAAGTTTGCAAACATGCCTCAAGTCAGTTTGAGAACCTACTTTTCCCAAGTCCAGCACATCCTGCTCCAGACTCTCGTCTGTGTTCTCCAAACACTAATTCTACAAGTGTCTATTACCAAGATGATCACAGTTACTCTATCACTTCAACTATCAGTATCTAGGTCTCCAGGATAACACAACACTTGTCCCTGGTTGTGGGTGGTGGCACAAAACAGTGGATGTAGAAACAATAGATGCTAATAGAAAAATGTTGAAAGAAGGGGTTGATAGTGTTGAATCTGAGAACTTCTTCTTTGCAATATTTCAATTGTTAAATCTAAAGACAGGTCACATTTAACTCAATTTAACACATTTAACATTTATCGTTACTCAGTTCCTTGTTACTTCTGTTGAAAGACCTTCATGCCAGAACACAGAAAAATAATCAAATATTTCTGGTTGGACTTGGAGGTGGAGTTCCTGCTCCCCTGGCTCTCACAAGACAGTTGACAGAAAAGCTGAGGGATAGCACAGTCTTTAAGAGTCTGAAGAGAGTTCCAGGAAGACCACTTTCTCCAGCCTGGAGTCCAGCCAGGGAAGGAATGACACCCAAATCACTTCTCAGGAACACATCCCCTCCTCTAAGCAGAGGCAAGAGGCTCAAGTTCCTGCTGTTAAAATTCCACTCAGTGTTCACATAGCCATGATCCAGAGGTTGATTCTGCTCTCCAAGACAGACTGCATAAAGATGCAGACAGCACTGTACTGCTACATCTAACAGTCAAGCCCTGACTGAAATGAAATGTGCTACCAGCAAACGAAATGGACTAATTAGCAAACAGCATTTAAATCAGCAAAACACTGAGATGGCATCCCAGGGATTCCATATCATTGTCACAGTTACAGAATTGAATTCCCATGCCCTTGCACACAAAGGTCAGTACAGGACCAGCCCTTACTGGATTAGAGGGCAAGATGTGGTATAACGTAGCCAAGTGCTCACAGAAATAATCTTTGATTACTTGAAGAATTGTTATGTAGAAATAGCAGCTAGAGAAAGACCAGGCAGTCTTTACCTTCCGAGGGCTGTCCATATAGGTGGGTGTGATAGCAATGCTCCCACTCTCCGAAGGCTGCCCAGAGCTCTTCCCAGAAAGCATTGCTGCTTGCTGCTCCCCCAGGGTCCTAAAACAAAATGAAGCAATCCAGAGTTTATTCAAATGTACTTAGTAATGGCTTCCCCCCAAAGGCAACTGTTACAGAGGTGCACCACTATATTTTCAGGCATTTGTTTTCCCACACACTGAGGCACAAAGTTAACGCAACATTTCACAAGTACCTTTTACCCCACCCAAACAACACAGAGCCTTGAATTCAGTTTATTTATGCATGACTAATACTAACTTAGCATTAAAAGAAATTAATCTCTCATGTATTTAATATAACATGCAGCAAAGTTCCCCAGATCTGCTTTAGCCAGCCCAGGTGCAATATGTAGGAAGGATGTTCTGTGCTCTTCACACAGCCTGTAGAGACTCACTTCTGACTGGCTTCCATCTGCAGCAGAGCTGAGAGTGCTGAGGTTCCTTTTTTCCCAATGGGAGGCCCAGACTGCTCCAGAGAGTGAGTAGGAATTGGACCAGCAATCTGCAAGCCTTTCATGGCAGACCCTTTCTAACAAAGAAAAAACAGAAGCACAGACTTAGTCAAGCTAGGCTCAACTAGTGATCAAGAACACAACACCTCATGTCAGCAGGGCTTTATTAAGTACACTTTAAAAAGGGAGTCAAACCATTGGTGCACAAGAAATTGAATAGCCTAGTGTCTTGTGTGGATGCTATTCTCAAAATAAAATGTTTGTTATTCTGGAAAAGGTGAATTTGCTCTGAAATAAATTACCCTATTTAGTGTGTGAATGGGAAGATAATTTGATACACATTAACCAGATTGTCATCAGCCTCTTGAACCTATTGTTTAACAAAAAAATCACTCATATGGTTCTCTTTTCCCAATCCTTTTCCTGAATCTGCAGCACAGAACTAACCCAAGTTCACCCAGAAGTGACCAGCTTAACTACCTCACAGATCCCTTTGGACCAAGTGTGTGCATCACAAGGCACAGTAGTGTACCCAGGCTAAGCCCACCTCCAGCACAAAGCAGAGCACACCTGCAAAGAGGCGGCATCAGGCTTGGGGTAAGAAAAAACTGGCCAAGGTATAAACCAGAGCATTGCTAGTCTAAAATATAGCTCTGCTGTGCAGAAAAGCCTGGCTTGTCCCTGAGTCTGGTTCCAGTTGAAGCAGCATGGGATAACCATCCCAGGAAAATTCCCTCAAAGGTGTTAACAAACCCTCCCTATCTGAAACCTGACCCAGCACATGGCTCAGCACTGTCCTTTGGGATGGATTACCACGGACACAGGCACACGTGCCCCATCCTGCCCAGGACGGGCTCAGGTCTCCCTGCTAACGCTTCAATAGCGGCTCAGGCCACACCCAGCCTCAGCTCCTGGCCCAGCCGAGGGCTGGGGACTCACTCGGATCATTCGATCGGAGCGGTGGCGGCGGCGGATGCGGTTCAGGCCCTCCACGAAGCGGATGAAGCCATCAAGGAGCTGCCACTCCTCCTCGTCGGAGCGGGGCTTGTCCCCGTACACGTCGCAGTGCACCTCCCCCTCCATGATGCGCTTGGTGGCGCTGATGCAGGCGGGCAGGAGCAGGAACCGCGTCCTCCAGAACTTCAGCGACTCAATAAGGCTGAAGCAATGTGTAAGACAGGACAGAGCTCAGCAGTATCCCAGGACAGGTTTTCCAGACCCCAAGTACAAATCTACCTGCTGCACATTTCAGTGAGTGCAGCGACCACCTCGCTGCTACCCCTGAGTCAGAATGAGCACATGTGCAAAGCAATGGTCAGCAATTTGAATACCACAGTGAACAAGCCTATCCTCAGAGCAATTCTAACACAGAGGTATGCTTTGTTTTCTGTAAAAGATAGGCTCCAAAGGCTTTTTCTCTAAAAATAAGCAAGTAAAAAGGAATTTTCAAGGTGCACATTAGCGTAGGAGGTATTTTGACTGAGACCTGAAAAGAAAAGATGATAAAGAGTGGTTGTGTGGAGAGAAGATATCAAAAAAGCTATTGATACTAGTGGAGATATTCCACATGTCTGGTAAGCACTTGCTCCACAGCTTAGGAGTAGGACTGCAGTCAAGCCCAGTACTCAAGCAAACCTCCAACAGCTTAAAAATAAATGGAAGTTTTGAGTCAGACCTAGAAATCGGTAAAAAGCCAAGAAAAGCATCTGTGTGGTACAAAATGCCATCTTATTTCTTTGCATTTGCAGCAGAGGAAAAAAATTCATGCTGAATTTTGTGATCAAGAGTCAGTATCAAAGGTCAAACAATGTACCAGCAACACAGAGCAAGGCTCCTACAAGGCAACAGCTGCTGGGAGCTGACATTGTAAGCAGGCCAGATATTCTCCCTGGAGTACTGAGCATTCGTGGGTTGAGCTTGGTGATGAAATTTTAGGTCAAAAAGTAAAAGAGGCAATTAGGACACAGAACAGTCTGGATGGAAAAAGAGCTCTCACCTGAAATCCTCTGAGCCAGCAGAACAGATATACTGATCCAAGTAATTCCACTTGTACTCTTCTAGTCTCTCATGGGAAAATTCTACCCAGCAAGAGACATATTCAGAGTCAGAGTGTGAGGGGCACAAGCTGTAGGTGTAGTTTATTTGAGCAGATTCATATGGATACCTAAAAGATCAAACACAAGCATTAATCTCAGTATCATTGATACTGGTGCTTCTCTTTCTTCTCCTAAAAAGAAAAAAGGTTATCAGTATGTTTTTTCAAGCAAGCACAGAGAGCTGGAAAAGAATGATCATCTGAACACTGACAGCAAACTGCTCAATCAGAGAGATACTCACTTTGGCAGGTACCGAGTCACAGTAATTATTTTGTCTTTTAAGGTGACTTTGTGGAAAGTGCGGCCCATACTCAGCCAGTACTGATCCTCTTCCTCAGGTCGATTCCTTGACACAAGTCCTAGTTGTAAAAAGCAAAAACCCTTTCAGCTTACTGCAATAGTCAGAACTATTCATGCTACTAACTATTATGCGTAACAAACTGTGCCTAAAGAAAGACTCCAGAACTGGAGTCCAGAATTTGGCTTCTGAACTCAGGACAAGCTAAAATCCATCTTTCAGGCCATGTTTTTAGGGAACAGCTGCACAACGAGTCTTTGCTCTTACAGTTAAGATTTGCTGGTATCATAACCAAAGAGGGGCATTTGGGATTCATACACCATCCATTTAGAACTTCTCCAGACAGAATCCCCACAGAACAGCCAACTTGAAGTGTTGAGCAACTGGTGGGTGTGCCTAATTTGAGGTTACTGGGACTGGCAAAAGGAAAGACAAAAGCCTGACTTGTCAAGTGCAGGTCACTCACCTCGACTGTACAGAGGACTGCTGCTGAGCGGGGGTGGCACAGTTGGGGCTGGTTTCTGTGGTTTGGATTGCACAATAATTTGATAGCCTTGCATGAGACGCTGACAAATAAACTCCTCAAACACCTGCTGGGCTGTCATCTGCACTCCTTCCTCATCCCTCCTGGACACAAAGGTTAAGCAGACTAGAATAAAGAAGTGGACCACACACCTATTGTTAGCTCTGCTCCGAGCCCTGGAGCCCTCCACCTGGCAACACCTGCCTCTGGGAGCAGGAGGGAAAATGGGCACCTTTTGAGACAGGATGATTAACTGTCTGGCAGTATTTGCTGCTGCCTTTGAAAGTAGTTTGGCAACTAGTAACAAATTTGCCTACAACAGTTGTGAAACTTGCAATAAATTCCCCAAAGATGACTTTTCCAGCACTTTGCAGGCAGTCTCAGTGCAGTTTGCACATGTTCAGCAGAGCTCAGAATGCCAGTGGGCAGCAATGCTCCAGCCTCTCCCAGTGGGAAGTGGAGAGCAGAGAGGGATTAGAGGACACATCAGTGTGGCATCTTATTACAACTCCTGTTTTGAACTTTGCCTTCCTACTGCAAAGGGAGATCTGACATTTCTTTCAGGTGTTTCTTCATTAATCCTGTTACTTCCTATGTACTTCAGTCACCCTGACTAATATTTTTGTTTTGTTCCCATAAAGCAGCAACATGAACACATCTTTTGATGTCTTACAAATTATGGAAAGTCTGAAAAACGTTTAAGATAATGAGACTGCTCCAGCAAAAAAAAAAAAAAAAAAAAAAAAAAAAAATCAAACTAACCCTATTAAATAGTTACCAGAGACCTCTAAGAAATGCAGAGAAGTTCTATCTATGCTACTAACACTGTTTTTCAACAAGATTCTTTAAACTAAATATCCTTGAAAGTGAGGATAAGCATCTTAAACACTGTGCATCCACATGCATTTGCTTATTTAGTGTTTTCCAAAACACTTGCTAGAAAATAGATGAACAGAGATGATAGCTTGAGGTGAATATTTGATTGAAACACAACAGGAAACAGAAGTATAATTTTTTACACGAACGATTTCTAATATAAAATCTACAGAACACATCATACTGTCAGATAGGAAAATCAGAAAACGTGCAAAGCTATCACTGGAAAAAGAAAAATAGAAGTATTCTGCTGCTCTCTTAGCAACTCATCATTCACTTGTACAGATTGCAGTGATCCTCTTCCATCACCTGCTCCTCAAGCACAGGACTGTAGAGAGAAGGTGCTGGCCAAACCTGTCAATGTCAGCCTCTGGGAGCAGGTCATAGCAACCCTCCGTGTAATCATTCTGCAGGCTCTGGCGGTCGGGGAAGTAATCCGTGGTGAGAGGCAGACATGCCGGAGTAGTGAGGGATTTCCAGTCCACTCCAACTGTACAACAGAAGCCTGGCACTACGGGGGGAGCAGACAGCGTCAGAACTGCCTCGTTGTGTCATGGGGGCACACAAGGGGGCATGTGTGGTCACCCATGGAAAAACAGGGTGCAGAGGGGGATGAAAGAAGTGCGTGAAGAGGGGAGTTAGAAAGAATGAGAGACAAAAACAGAGTTGGCATAAAGTCAACAGGGACAAAAAGGGGTGTGGAATGGGAAGGGAAAAAGAAAATAGGATGGGAAGAAGGGAGGGAGAGAAAGAGACAGAGTTTGTTAAACAATGCAGTGCACATGCTGATTCAATCCCATCATGCAAAAGGCATTCAAAGTTAATACATCTAATTTTCTCTTGATTGAAAGCTAGAGCTGACATAGCCACTGCTCTTAAAAAATTACAGCAAGTCAGGTGCAGTTACTGATTATTAATGAACAGATCAACATTCCACATCTGAACAAGAAAATCAGAGCAGTTTTGCATCCTAGACAACTGCAGAAGGAGAGGAGGAGAAAAAGAATGACAGACCAGCCTCTTTCTGGAATAGTACAACAGCAGAAAAGGGAGTATTTCCACAGTTATAAAAACAGAAGATATATCCAGAGGGGTGGGAAGACCAGCAAAATAGTAACTTGGAAAGCAATCTTTTCCCACACCCTTTCCTAGAGTTATGTTGCAGTTTTGAGATTGCAGAGATGTAAAACTAGACATTAAAAAGGAAAAGCTAACTAGATTATACTAAATCATCAGCTCACCACTGCACTACATTCTGACCCAATTCAAACAATCTATATCACCTTACTAATTCTTAACTTCTTGTCATAGAGATCCTGCCGACAGAAATTTATTTTACTATAAAAGTGTTAACATCAGTGGCAGGAACACTGCACAAGAAAGTAATACAGGACAGACTGCTATAAAGAAAATGCTTTCTTTAAGCAGTGACACACTTGTTTCTCTAGGAGGTGAAGGCAGATATTTCTCAGTAAGTGGTACCAAATTCAGAAACTGACTGTACCAATTCTATTCCAACAAGATGGTACCAAACAAAGTTTTCATACTGAGAGGCAGATACGAGTTCAGCAGCTTTAGCTTTTTGCATAATAGTGTCTGGTAAGGAAAGAATTTCAGATGTAACACAACAAATGGCTTCACATGTTCTTAAGAGCTCCAGAACTGCAATCACGGTGAGGCAGTACAGGGCAATCCTGCAAATTACTGCAGGCCAAAATAAACCACTGCCAAAAGCCAAGGAGGCTCCTCAGTTTCTTGCCTACCACCTCCTGATGCCTCTAAATATGTACATGCTCTTTCCCTTCCCATCTTCCCACCTATGCAAACTCTCTTTCAAACCTTTCTCCTGCTTACTTGGATCTGGAGAGTTAGAGACAGCATCTTCCAAGGAATCCTTGTTCTGAGTTTTGAGGTTCACCCCTACAAGAAAGACGTATGTGTTTTGTTTTAAGCAATTATGCACTTCTCTTGAATTTCAAATAAAAATAAATCAAAAGCATGATGATGTTTTAAGATACAGAATTTCTCTGCATGGAAAATCTCAGGGTTCTGCAGAGCAGGAAAAAACACTAAGCCAATTAATGAGGAATAAACACATCTTGGATCAAATTTGAACATCTCACTAGAAGTGCTCAGTAGCTAAAACCCAAGCAAAACCCTCTTCCCCGAAATGGTGAAACATCTTGAAAAGTAGACACCATAAGCTGCTACAAACAGCTGGTGTGGCACGTAAGGGAAAACAAGCTGCTAGGGAGACAAGAAAAACTGCTGCCTTCAAATCCATTTATCAAAACACAAATTTCAGGAAGCCTCCAAACATTTAAAAGGAGTCCTTTTTAAAAACTAGCTTAGGTAGATTTACCCAGGAAAGTGGTATTAACATTGTAGATGTTCCCCTGCAAGAGAAAGGGTGGATATCTGCTACATGACAACGCCAGTAACCGGTAGAGGAGCTGGCTCTAAGTGGCATTCACCTTTCACCAGCTCCTCCTGCCACCTGCCATCCAGATCGGGAATTGCACCAGTGCATATTTAGTTACTTTTTGTGTCTGGACATCAGTGCTTTGTTTTGGAACTCAGTAACTGCCTGAGAACTTATTATAAGTAAACAATGAGCATCTTTCTACAGTAAACCTTACAGGACACACCTAGAGAAGTAGCAGCACATTAAACCAAACCAAACCAAACCAAACCCAACAAAGCAACCCAAAGAACTACCATACACCAAGAAGTCCAAGTAAGAGCACTAACAGAGCACTGCTTTCCCTTTCCTGATT
Organism: Entomyzon cyanotis; assembly: GCA_024500445.1. NCBI lineage: Eukaryota > Metazoa > Chordata > Aves > Passeriformes > Meliphagidae > Entomyzon > Entomyzon cyanotis. Next base: position 9,365,741 of record JAKEPQ010000852.1, read on the forward strand.
CTTCCTGCTTTGCAGTGCCTGTCCACCCAGGTGCCACAAGTCCTGCCCTGCTCCCTGTCAGTGCTGCCAAGGCCAGCACCTCTCCCAGTCCCACCCCTGCCCCGTTACCTGTGCCAGGGCTGGCCCCCAGCCCGTTCCCATACTCCTCTGCCCCACCGAAGCTCAGGAAAGAGCCACTGTCCCCTGGATGCCGAGAGCTGACATGTCTGTAGAGAAACAAACCAGCCTGTATTGTACAACCTTCCTCACTCGTGCCATTCCCTGCTTTTAGCAAATATAACAAGGCTTGGCAAAGCTGCCTCAGCTGAGCCCGGGCTAGAACAGAGCTCTTCCCTCACTGACATTGGCAGAGATGGAACAGCACAAGGGCAGCACAGGGAAGGTTGCAAGAGCATTCCTCAGCTGTCCATACTGTTTGTTCTTTGCTTCCAGCAATAACCAACGCACTGCCTTTGCAGGACAGCAAAGAACCAGCTACTCGTGTCCCCCAGGAGAGAAAAAGCTTAGCTGGTTATTTACAGATTTGATTTCATGGTCTATAAAACCCAATATTCAAGATGGAGCAAATTGCTCACCTGCCAGTTGCCTCATGGTAAGCCAGCTCCAGCAGCTCTGCAGAGGAATGTGTCAAATCCTGCTGCCCACTGCCCTGCATTTCGGCCATATTCTGGCGGGTTTGATGATGGATCTGGATAGCTTCTCCTGAGGGACCTACACAGTTACAATTGCATCATTGATCACCACATCTGCACTGATTCCTCAGTTGTTTGTACCCTTCTTTTGCCAACAGGACAGGCAATGAGAGCTAATGGACATTAAGAAAGCATTTTTACAAAATCTTCAAGGCTTTGAACCTCTGCCATCTCCCCTGAAGCAAGTAAGGCACAATATTTTTAAAAACATTTCAGAGGGCCTACTTACAAGGCATTAAACCAGGCCTATACACTCATTTCAGCCTCCAGGACAGTGCGGAGCACTTTAATACACCAGAGTTCTCACTGGCTCTCCTGCTGTGCTAATCTTGGACAAGGACAAAGTCCCAGCAGTCCCACGAGCTGTGAGGCACCTCACCCACAGGGAAGGTGTGCATCCAGCGCCGGCGGTTGGACGTCAGCTTCATGGGCATGCGGGACGGGGCGAAGGGGTTGATGAGTGCTCGCTGCGGGGTGTATCCGCCCGGGCGGATGTGCAGCATGGACTCGGCACTGCCCACGTGGAACCTCCCCGGAGCGCTGGAGTCACGCTGCTGAGACTCCAGCATGTTCTCAAGGAAATCTAGAAAACACAACAAAGTCAGCGTGACATCGCCCAGGAGACAAGCACAAGAGAATTAACTGCTCAGGGATATAAAGATTGCCCAGGGGAAGTGGAAATAAGGAGACCTAAGAAGTAGACAGGCAGAGAAGCTGAAAGCAATTCCTACCTAGCCTGAAAGTTACAACATAAACAAGAACCCAGAGAAGAAAAAGCATTATTCTATCTGCCATTACAGCACTGCTGTAAACTGTAAGCTTCTACTAAATGAAGCTATAAAGAAACCATTTGCTAAATCAATTATGAAGAACTACTTAGAGCTTTGAGAATTGCTGAGAAATCAAAAGACTGATGTAACAGAAACTTCAGGATGAGTACCAAAGAAAGGCAGAAGCTACAGCTGAGCCTTGTACACCTGCCTTTTCTGTAACATTCAACCTGCCCTTTCTGCAACATTCAGATCTGAGCACTGAAATCAGGGATTATTCCCAGAAGACATGGGAGGTGATCTCCACAAGATATTGGTTAGTTGCCACTATTCAGTGTAGAACAGAAGTGCAGTTTTTTAGAAATAGGAGAGAAAAATATACTAGATGGGTATGTAGCAATTACTCTGCCCAACAAGTGGAAATCCCAAAAAGAAGGATCCTGTTTACCATTCTATACTGTCACCTACAACATGTGAAAAACCTCAGTTTCTTTGACTCTTCACTCCCTGCCAGTCCTATTCCACACACATCCCCATCCTGTTGAACCCCTTCAGCTGGGTCACAAGACTATCCTTGAAACTAAAAGAGTAACAGAAATACAAAAGAAAGAAAAAGGTTGTATTAGCTGACAGCAGGGGAAAACATGAAGGTAGATGTAATGTCAAGTACACTGTGTGAGAAAAGTTCCACACCAGTAACTGTGATTCCTGTGACAGGATAAATATGGTATCAGTGCCATAGAGTATGACATGAAAAAACCATAAAGAGCCTTCAGGGATAGAATTTTATAGAAGATTAAGCAGTTGATGGAGGAATACAATTTACCTAGAAATGAGCTGGGTTTGTGGAAGATACTGCACACTACCTGAGAACAAAATTAAATTGGAAAGGAAGAAAAGGGGAGTGCCAGCACTGCTAACACACTGAGACAGCTCAGCAGTACATTGTCAAAAGGAAGGATCCAGAAAGTGAGTCTTAATGACAACAAATCCCCACAGAGAGATGTTATAAGCAGGGTCCCCCAGGGCTCACTGCTAAGGCCAGTTCTCATTCGACAGATTATAGGTGACCTGGATAATACAAGTTCCTAGTGTATGTCCACATTTGCAGGCAGGCACAGGAGAATAGTCAAGTACTAAAGAAGACAATAGGCAAGGGAAAAGAGCAAATCAGTGTCAGGACATTTCTATTTAGGACAAGCCATTAAAAAAAGCGATGGAATTGGACAAGGATAACAAAGGGAGAATGCACACCCAGCTGCAGCTGGAGCTATGGAAAAGCTGTACTAGGAGTGCCAATACAAGCACCATCTCCACTGTGCTGGCCTGGCAGCTGCCAACACAAACTTCTGCCTTCTTTCCCCACCAAAACTACCTTCCCATCTGCCCCAGGCTGACCTCTGGTGCTGGTATAGCCCAAGGAGCTGCTGACTTCACACTGGTGCAGGTGAGGCCGTGGGATCATCAGGATGTTGGAGATCTTGCCCAGAGAGCTGTCATCAGAAGCCTGGCTCCTCACCTCTTCTGGGGGCAGCGTGCGGCTCTGCAGGGAGGGGCTGCACGAGACATCGTACGAGCTGGAGCTCTTCCTCGTGCGACTTTCCCTCTCCCTCACAGACCTGCTGAAAGGGATGCCCAGTGGTAGGAAAGATAGATTAATCCTTGGGTTATCAAGGCGCTTGAACAGGCCCAAGTCATGTTCAACTGTAAGCATGTGGAGATAATTCTCCTGGTGTTTCTCGAAGTGTTTTATGTATCAAGCACACCATAACATGGCTACTCTAGAACCAGGGCACTCACAAGCCTCTCACCTGAAAGTGGTACAGCGCTGGGCTCTGGATGGGCCTGGTAGTCGGAACACCTGGGCATCGTAGCCATCATAATCTACCTGGATAGGCAACGCATTCTCAGCATCCTTTGGAGCTCCCAATGCTGAAATAAAAATCATACAGCACTGGAACCTCTTTCAAGAATGTTCAAGATCTTCAAGTCAGAGTATCCACATCTTGCCCCTACGAAAAGTACGTATTCCAAAAGATATCCCAAAGTGTCACAAGCAGAGCAGCTCAGTTACCAAAGTTGGTGCCTCTGAATCAGGCTTGCTGAGGCCATAATGTCTTTCCCCCATATACCCTAAACATTAAATTAATAATTACCAAGAAGTCAAGTGGCACATGCACATTAATATCCCAAGTAACAAATATGGGAAATACTCATATATGGGTTTGATGGTTTTCTGTAACAATTGTCCCTTCCTTGTGCAGAAGTGTCACTGTCTTACTGCAGCTGTTTGTCAGTTTGGGATTCAGTGGGACAGATCATTCCAGAACAGTATTACTTACAGGCATCTCGATTACTTTTTGCTTTCTCCGTCAGTGGCTGGAGGGTCCAACAAAGGAAGTGTGAAATGACCAAAAAAAGAAACCCAAAAAGAAAGAAAAAAAAGGAGAACACGAGAAAAGACAGAGGAAGAGAAACAATCAGCATGCTGTGTGATCAAGAAAAGTTTATCCTGCTGACTCAGTGAGGCAGCCAGATCGCTTCAGAAATATTAAATACTAACACTCAGTCACCCTGTGTGAAAAACTTAATGCTCAACATCGTTCTTCCTCTCCATAGAGTTCTTTGTTACAGAATGAAACTCTTAATTTTTATGGTGGCCAAAACATCTTTGTCACCCAGATTTATCCTAGAAAGGAAAGACCTACAAACTAGTCCCTCATGAACAATCCCTACAACAAACCTTGCAGCTTTGCTTTCACAGCCTTTTAAAACAGAAACTTAGTTTCAGCTGTTGGAATACTTGCTAGAAAGATTCTGATGCTTGGCTGAGAAGAGGTATCTGTCAAGATAGTAAGAAAGGATAAATCAGAAAGATACCCTACCTTCCTTCCTGCCAGCTTGATCCGTGGAGTGAAGCTGTTACACAGGAGTTGGCTTTTGGATGTGTAGAAACTGAAAAGAAAAACAGGGTTGCTTTAAGGTGTTCTAAGAACTCAACACAGCTGGTTTGCTACACAGTAAACAGAGCAGGAACCTGAGCCAGGTACTGGACAGAGAAAACAGAACAGCTTTCTCTGCATAAAACAACATATGGAAAACACTGAGGGATGGTTGAGAGAAGCTACTCTTTATGTAAAGACCAGGCTTTGATACCCATACAGCCTCAGTCTAGACACTTCTTAATATGCTTAATACCTGCATTGCCCTTTATACAACTCTAATTTACACAACTGTAGTGACTCACACCAGCTGTTTGAAAACCCTGTCACTTTTATATGTTGCATTAATGCCCAAAGTTCTGCAAGAGTAAGGAAATACTTCCTTTGCTTCACAAGGAAAGCAGAGGAAATAAACAGTGAAAGAAGAAAGAATTCAAAAGATTATGAAGAGGAAAGCAAAGCAGAAGTGTTTAGCAAAGGCTGATAGAATTCACCTACCTATGATTTATCCAGTGTGGGATATTGTAGTCATCACCCATTCGTGAGTCACCAGGGCCACAGCGATTATGGAGCTGTAAGAGAAATTCAGAAGCAGAGCAACTTATTGTATCCAGCCACTCACAGAAAGAGTAACATTTGTAGTAGGAACAGAGAGAAGGGAAAAGCAGCCTTACCTTAAAGAGTGGTACAGCGTGCAGAGGTTGCTCTCCCATGCATACCAAATCCACACCTATCCCTGTAAACACACAGCGCTAGAGTTCAGCCATCAGCCGGGCAGGACTGATATGCTAAGACAGAACAGATCACCAATCTGAATTGAAGACCCAGTTTGTATTCACATCAGATTTTAAGATGCAGTAATACTGAAAATGGTAGTTAACAGTCCCATGGTATGGTTAGAAACCAACAGTACCTATGGGAGTATAAGAACTGTTCTTCCTAAACTAACGCAAGTCATGCAAGATTATTCTTTAAGGGAAAAGTCCGCATGGACAGATGAAGTTCTCTATCCCTAACAAAAGAAATTAAATGTCTCTAAGTACTCCGAAAATCTGCCCATTTCAATATGAAGTGCAGACACAAGTGTTGCAGCTGTAACCCCTCTTCCTAGAGCACATAAGTTCCACACTTCCCTGTACTTTTTCACAGCCCTATCTTTTCCAAATCTGTGTTTGGCTTCAGAGACACTTATTGACAGTTATTTACCATTGTCAATCATCCGCTGCTTGGTGAGGATCATGAGGAGCCGATCCACCTCGAAGACCCCCACTCCTGGGGTGATCACCACCGACATCTGCCCAGTGCGGTCGAAGTTCCGGTTGATGTAGTGCTTGTCAAACACTGCCAGAGAGAATTCAGGAATACTTTAAAAACCACACTGGATGTTTCAGAGCAAGGCAGGTGACCACCTAATATTCCCCTCCTCTTCACAGTTTTAAGGAAAAGGCAACAGAAGTCCACACCCATTTATTGGGACATTTATTCAATGGTTCTTCCCCTATATGTTTTTACCCGTTGCTCATAACTTACCATTGAATGAAAGATTTATAGCCTCCAGGTAGTTCCCTTGTGCTGAGGTGGAATTGTAACCTGGAGGAAAGCCCTCTGGAAAAGTGTTCAGAAAGGAAAAAAAAAATCATCATTCCTGTATAGACTAGCTTTATAGAATTTAAAAAAAAAAAAAAACCCACAGAAAAATACATTTATACTAAATACTATTAGCTCAAAAATTACAGGCAAAATTGAAGCTATTAAGTTTCACAGAAAGACGCAGGCAAATTGCCCAGCCAGGAGAGTACTAAGTAGCACAACACCAGAGAGCAAAGGATAAAAGCAGGAAAAGGAGGATTCTTGTACCTGCTTGCTCAAGTCGTACCAACACAGGATATTGGATGAAGAGCTTTTTAATGGTCACAAGCAGTGACGTCCACTCTTCCCGCCTCTCATTCTGAACTACGACTCTAGAAAGAACACAACCTAATGAGGCCCACGAAAGAAGCTATGAGAAGAAGTGAGAAGGGATGAACAAACTATAAAGAAATGCACAAAAGGGTGCATTGAGTTGCACATATACTGTGGGACAAGAGGTGAAAACAATTGGGAGGAGAACCTACTTGTAAAAATCTTCATAAAATCTTCCCTCGTGATCCTGCCGAATTGAGGCACGATGTGTTTCAGGAAACTCATCTGCAATGGAAGGAAAAGCACATCTTATCCCATGCTCTTGTATAGAAATGACTCATCTTTTCCAGCAAGAAGCTGTTATTTCCATTAAAAACAAACAAATAAAAACCCCAAAAAAGTCCCCACCAAACAAACAAAAAACCAAAATACTTGGAGAAATATCAGAACTCCTACACATTACAAAAACTGCTTTTAAAACAATATGATTACAATGAGGAAAATTTGCAATATATTCTTTTATGCGAGGTTTTCACTGCAGTACTTTCATAACAATGGCTGTGTACCTACTGTGGTTGATAGAGAATACTTTCAACATGGCAATTAAAAAAAAAGGGGAAGAGTCCATGTCAGCCTGTGACCAACTTGCAAGAGAAGAGATAGGTTTAAAAATGGAAACATGAAAATACAGAATTTGCATACCTATAGATTTTGCTTCATAAAATGTTCTTGAAAATAGAACCACTGTCACTTCATGGCTGCAATTCTTCTCCTGTCCAAGAAGAACAAATATAAAAAGAAAACCCTAAAAGTCACATTCAGTAGAAAACTGTGTATATACACATATAGTAACACCCTCTTTTCCCTCACACCTAGAAACAAAGGTAACTAACAAAAACTAGACTGTTGTATGAATAGATCTGCATTAGTGCTGCATCTGCCTCTCTAAAATAAGAAAATGGCCTGTCCTGCACATTCTGTGCTGCTTGGCTATATCACGTTTATCAGGAGCACTCTCAACTAGTCTCTAAAGAAGCTCCACTCTATAGTCGCCATGATTTTTGTTTAAAAAACAAGGACAGTCGACTCAATTTGTTTATTTCTACAGTAATTTGATATTCTAATTTATTACTGTTTAGAGAGATGCCACTAACAATTCCAGAGAAATAAAAAATTAAAACTGAACTCAATCAATGATTTACCTTCCATTTTGTGAAGAGGTCAGCGAGGAAACCATTCACAGCTTTCTCAAAGTATAGATCCCCTGCAAAATAACTATTGTTATCTGATGCTTGGGTGATTTTTACTTCAGCTATGGGGCATTTCTAATGCTAAGATTCTAGGACAATTATTTTTATTAAAATTAGAGCAGCTGTGTGCATAATAAAGGGAAATATCACTAAAATGAGATGATAAGATTTAAAAGCATCACATTTTCAGAGCATGTAAACATGACTCTTACTAAGTCAGAAGGATCTGACCTTTAAATTCATTTTTCCAACACATTTGCAGCATGCTGGGAAAGCATCTGTACTGTCTTTTAGGCATAGAATGCACAACTGATCCCCTGCTCTGTTTTGAATAGTTGCCCAGTTCCATATGCCTACACACATGGTCAAAGGAAGTGGCAAGAGGTTTGCTAGAATTAAGCCAGAAAAAAAATAGGATGACAGAGAAGTGACTCATTCTTAATGCCTAAAGCTGTAATACTTCCAGCTGAAGTTACCAACTTCTGCCTGGGCTAAGGCAGGTTTTACTTCCTTAGTCAGCCAATGTCAAGAGAAATCTAAAACATCAAGATCCTCTTTGCACAGGACTTCCATACATTTCTGGCTCCAGGACTCACAGACTTGCACCTGCCCTCATCACCAAATATGTTCATATCCACAGAAAACCCTTCCAATGCTCATGGTGATTTCATCACTGAGATAATGGTACCCAGGCTCTACAGCAAGGACAGGAAAATGATTGCAGAGCCAGGGGCAAAAATGGGTGGCACTGCAAGTAAGGATCTAAGGCAGCACCACAGCACACCTTGGAGCACTACTTAGGCCAAAGGCAGGATATTTTAGTCTTCTAGTGTTGGCAGAAATAAATATAAGGGCAGTTTTCTAGTAGGGGCAGAAAGGACAGCTGCTACCATCCACATTCACAGGCAGGTCAGTTACCTACATACCATAAATATCAAAATCCCACATTTCACAGCTCATCTGGATAAAAATATAAACCATTGCAGAAGTGGAGCGGAAGACCACCTGCAACAGAATGAAAGACCTTCTTTAAAACAAAGTAGATGCACTAAGAGGGCCAAATGAAGAGGTTAACCACACAGCAACTTATATGACCTTGCCCCTTGCATCACAGCGTATTTCCCCTCTAACAAGCTGGCATTTCAACAGCCCAAGTAATTCCTTGTGCTGCCAGCATAGCACAGCTGAAGTTTAATAATGATTCATTGTCCTGAACTTATTGCCATTCTTCACCTTACAACACAGCCAATTCCAATGATCCATACATCTGCAGGCAAGATAGGATTACCAGAAAGCTGGCAAGGAAAGGAAGGGGAAAAATTGCTTTCTTCCTGAACTCTTACCCGGGTGTCCTCACTGATGTATCCACAAGTGACTTTCTCACTCTTTACCCACAGTTCACCTGCCTGGGCCCTGGAAGAAAAGAAGTGCATAATATTTGAATATGAATACAATCAATAGAGAATCAATATTTGACCAAATAAGGAATGTACCAGAATCTGCACTCAAGGATGACTTATTTGGTTAAAACCTGATCTTTAACCCAAAAGATGTCAAACAGCCACTTCCCTCTGCATCTGCACATTTCCTTGTACCTGTGTAACCCCAACTGCAACTGAAGTAATCCCCTCTGAACTGTGAATACAGCCTGGGAAGTGGGGGAAAATATTCTAAGAGATAAAAGGAAAATTATTTGGCCATCATCAGAGGCCACGAGTGTAGCTGGCTGTTTATTAGTTTCTTTCACCCCAAATCAGATATAAGCCTTCACCCACCCCATGGTGCAGACAGAAACCCAGAAATGAATAAGAGAACAACGAAACATGAAGGATTTTTCAGAGAAGAATCTCCAGATGGATACTCAGAACTCATTAACCTAAAGAAATAAGTAACAGTAAACCCTCAGAGGAGGCACTGACCTGATACCTGCAAATTCAACTTTTTGGGTGACATATGCACATGTGCTGACCTGGGAAAGAAGGCATGTATTAGAAAAAGGGCAGGCTCAGAGTGAGCAGAACAATGTACAAAAAAACCACTTGCACTCAAACACGTGATTTTTATGGCAGAAGTCACAAAATCCATCCAGTGTAGTTACTACTAATAGCTTAGCCTACAGAACCTCTGCAATAGTCAACAGAAAAATCACTTTTAACACATATAAACTTTAATTGGAATCATTTGCCTAATTCACTGCACTTAGAGGAGCCAAAGACTGCACTTCAAAGATGCAGGCAGAAAATATTCTAATAGCTGCTTATTAAGTGGTACTCTGAGGGAGGGGACACTTCAGCATACTTCTGCTTGTAAAACATTTGGATTCAATTCCTTCCAAATGCAGTAAATCATTAAAATTCAGAACATAAGCAAAAAAACTCTCAGCAGCATTTTCAGTGCCCAAGGCAGTAATCAACATTATAGCAGTGGAGTAGGAAATTATGGCATTCGTTTTGCTACAATACATTTACATCCATTTCTCCAACTCTGATGTGCCACTCACAGCACAAGATCTTCAGGAGCTGCTGACACTGTCTTTGTCTTCGGTTTTCTGCATTTTGTAAAGCACTTATTTTCTTTCACAGGAAGCAAAATAAAAGGCACATCACCTGCACCCTGCACAAGGGCAGCAGGGGCCTTACCAAACTCTTCTTGAGTCGCCACATATCTCCACGCCCAATATACTGATCTTTAAACGTCAGCTCCACCAAGTCCAAGGTCACCTCCTGCGAAACGGATGGAAAACAGTGCTTAGATTTTACTGGTTGCTTTTAAGTACAGCCCACCAATCTGTTCATTTAACAACCAAATGTTACAGGAAGGGCCATGCAAAAGCAAGTCAATATCCCTAAAACTGCAAGATAAAAGGGAAGCCCATACAAATAAATACCAAAGTTGTGCATGTACCTTAACTACTGTGAGCTGCAAAACATTGCACAATGTGACCAGAAAAAGCCCAAGGACTAAATCTGTACTATGTGTCTCAGTGCAAACTGGAAGCTCAAATAAAACAAATTACTGCCATTGTTCATGACATTAAAGAAGTATTATTTCCTGCAGATTTTTGTTTTGTGCAAAATGTAAGTTCTGACTGCAGCTCTTAATAGTTGGGACATTAACAGGAAATGCCTCTCTGTAAGAGGCTCTGTGGTATCAAATAATGCAAATCCAGGCCATGGCTCTTCTTTTGACTATGCCACTTTCTGTTTCTCTTTACTCTATCTGGTTATCATGAATTTCTGAAATGTAAAGGTATGTGAAATGTCTACATTTCTACCAAGCTGTGTTGAAGCTGGATCAAAAAGTTCAAGAAGAGAGCAGATATGGTAGGGAGAGAAGAGACATATAACAAGCCAACAAATAATTCAAATGTCTAAGGCTCATTTTCTTAGGGAAGAAGACTAAATATCTTTCAATAAAAAAATAAATGCCTTTTTTCCGCAATAGTACTGTTGATGGAAAGTCACAGGCCTCTGATTTCAGTCAAGTGATGGAACAGATGGAAAGTAGTGGCTTAACCACACACCTTTGGGTCAACAACATTGACATGGACATCCTGGTATGGCCGCAGGCGGAACACTTGGGCAACTGTCTGATCCACACTTATCGTTTCTGCCACAAGAACAAGAAAGGATAGCAGAGAAGTGAATGTCTCCAAAAGGTTTCAAGTTTCAAGTGGTTTACAGGTACAAAATCAACACAGTGAGACTGTCATGAAACACACATTTCAGGCTAAAAAGACAAGTTTGAACTACACCTCCCATTACTCAAACAAAAGCAGATTTAGAACTGGCTGTTCATTTTCTGTTAAAATTATAATCCTTCCCTTGTTAAACAGAAAAATCATTGATTTTCTTACAAAATTAAAATACATGCATTAGCCAATCACAGGTACAGCCCAGTCATGTAACCTTTCCTATGATTTTACTGTGCATAAGTCTAGAGTTTTACCTTTCTGCAAATCTTCCTTGAGTGACTTCACTTGTAGAAGCAGGGGACTAACATGGAAAAGAGAAAAAAAAAGAAAAGAGTAGACAAGCTGAGATAACCAACAGTCTCTCTGGTAAATCATACACCCAAAACTATTTAGTAACATGGACTATAGGATAAGTTAAAGAAAAACATTAGTATTTTCTAGAAAGCTTCATACACCATCCTTTACACCTGTCACCCTGTCTTGTTACTCACACTCTTTACCTCTTACAAGGTACTCTCGAAGTAAAGATGATACTGCAGATTGGAAATTAAGTCATACAAGGACTTCTCAGAGCCTCATATAAGTGTACTGCTGCTTTTCAGATATGGGCTGCAGGATGAACAGGTTCATAAAAGAAGGCCACAAAATTTTAATTTTGTCTAGGATATACTGTAGTATGGAAAAATAATCCTTAGGTAACAGCAGATCTAGGAAGAGGATACAGACATTGTAGATTCTATACTGAGGTGCTACTTGGCCTGTGGAAGATGAGCAAATACCAAACACAAAGAATTCCACGATCTTTAAGGAAGAGCTCTTGCTAAAATGAACACTTTTACTTCTCTTTAGGCATAAAAACATCATGGCAGCATCCTGAAGCAAGGTTGTATCAGCTCTAAGAGCCTCTCGCTCTAGAAGCCACTACACATGAACAGACCCTTTAAGTGCTCCAGCCACAACTGACTCGTATCAGAAAGGAAAATTCACCTGTATTCATCATTGGGATGTGCAATTTCCACAACATCTCCCAGCTTGATTTGAAGAAATACTTTAGGATTCACCACCAGTTCATCATCTGCAAGACAAAAATGAATGGGGCAAAGAACAGATATATACTAAACACAGACACTTGCATGTTTGCATACAACAGCTCACTATGCATAAATACACCAAACCAAGATGAACACATCAGCAAAATGCTTTCCATTCACCACATGACAGGGTCCCTGTGCAGCCACTTAAGCCTGGCCACTCTTGCAGGCACAAACAAATCAAGTAACAGAACTTTCACAAAAGAAGTGTTCAGCAAAAGACTGTGCCTTATTTAGACAACCAGAATCATCTTCTGTATTCTTCATATAAGAAACACCAGCAGGAAAGTAGACAGCTATAGAATCTCACCAATATTTATCAACATGCTGTAAGTCTAGAGGTAGGGAGCAATAACAGTCAGTTAGCTAATAACAGTCAGTAGCACTGTTAATATAACTAATAACAGTCAGTAGCACTGTTATTAGTGCACAGAAACACATCTACATGCAGTTGTAAGTCACTGACACGTATGTCACTTATTAGGGTGACAGAAACACAAGGTAAAGAGAAGTGTTGCAATAAAAGGGGAGGAAGAAAAATAAAGCAATTTTGTTTTTAGATGCAATCTTGCTCTCTTCTAATAAACGTTCCTTTATTTTGCTGTATCCTGCTATTACAAAATGCTTTCCAAACTCTGGTTGGCAATACTCCTTGCTACATCAAAGTTCCATTTTCACACTTTTGTTAAAAAGATCAATAAAACAATTGCTTTCAATTAAGTGAGTGCTGGTCTCACTGTTATGAATCAGGAGATACTGACCACTGCCTCCAAACCCCTTCTTATGTATGACGAGCTTGTACACCTTGTTGGTTCTCATCTTGAGCTCAAGTTCTTCTCAGCCGTTTCGAGCCAAGACAGTTAAAGGCATCTTGCATATCTAACATGGAAATGAAAGCAAACACAGATCTCGTGTCAATACAAAACGATTCTGTACGTCCTGCGCGTGAACACAGTACATTGTCCTGGTCGATTTCACCACGGCGCGGCAGAGCTGCGCCCAGCAGAGGGGAGTGCGGGACAGCTACAGGTACAGCCTCAATGATAGAGGAACATAAAAGTGCACCTTTCAAACAGATTAAAGGGTTGAGCTTGTAGATGTGCTTGGCAGAAAGTCAATTACGGAGCTACAAAGACATGGTGGGAAAAAAACCCGTACATCCAAACTTTGTTAAAATAAACTCTGTAACTTGGAATTGATGCGGGTCTGGAAAGAAGCGCCCCTCGGTGCTGCGAGACAGCAGACCTGCACTGGGGACGCCACACGGAGCAGGGCCGGAGCGGAGAGCAAACAAACCCGAGCAGTTACAGTCCGCTCCCACGTCTACAGTCATTAACCAGCTCTGGAACCCCCGCGACCATTCGACTGCTCGCTTATAAAGGAAAGAGAAGCCCAGCGAGACACCCGAGTTCCTGCCCGGAGCAGCGGCGGAGTGGTGTGGCACAGAGGGCCCAGCCAGGGTCCTTTCCCGCACGGGGGGCAGTAGCGCAGAGCGAGCAGCGCGGCGGCCCGCGCCAGAGCCCCGGGGGAAGGACAGCGGGGGGAACGGCGCAGTCCGGGCGCGGAGGGAGCTCGGACGCCTCAGCGCTCCGTGCCGCCGCGGGCCGAGCCAGCCGTGCGGCGGGCCGAGCGCAGCCCCGTCCCTGTCTCCCGAGCGCGGGGCCCTAACCTGCCGGTGCGTGTCCCACTGCTCCCGCGGGTACCGCGCGGCACTTCCGCGTCCGGGGCCGCGCCGCACGTGACAGCCGCCCCAGCACCGTGAGGAGCAGCTGACCGGGTCACGCCCACCGAGCGGGCGGCTCTGGGGGGCCCTGCCCGGTAAGGGGCGCGGCCATGCGGGGCGGGGCCACAGCAACGGCTGCCGGGTCCGTGCGCGCAGCGGCCCCGGATGCGGAAATGATGCGCGCGGGGCGGGCGCGGAGCGGCGGGGCCGGCGGCGGCCGCCGCTCAGGTAACCGGAGCGGTCGCGGGGCGCGGGGCACGGGGCGGGGCGCGGGGGTGTCCCGGCGTGGTCCCGCCTCTTCCGCCCGCCGCCGCCGGCTGGGAGTTGGAGCGGGGGCCGAGTGGTCGGCGGGGGTCCTGCCCAGCCCGGCCCATCCCGGGCGCGGCCGGGCAGGGGCTGTTAGGGGCCGAGCCCGCGCCCTGCCGGCAGCGGGGGAGACACCGGCGGTTGTATAATTACCGAGAGCGGCGGTCTCCGGTGCGCTGCCGCAGGGTGGGTGCGGACTCTCGGGGGCGGCCGGTGCGGGGGCTGCTGCCGCGGAGGAGGAGCGGGGCTCGGGGCCGAGTCCATCGGCGCTGGAACAAAGAGTGGTCCCCGGTCGTGGCTGCGGCTGGGCTCGGGCAGCATCCCGGGAAGGTGATGGTCTCCGAGGGATGAGTGGTGTCGCGTGTTCCCAGGAGGCTGGCGCGAGTTTCACCTGTTTCTGTGCAGGCGAGCAGAGATCAAAGCTCGGCTGATCAGCCCGTGTTTTGGTAAACTGAGTCACCGATGCTCCTCTAAAGGCCTCTTAGCCCGTTCCTGTCTGTGAGCCTTCAGGAGCGATTTGAGGTGTTTTCACGTCGGGGTTTTCCCGCTGTCAAGAGGAGCGGCGTCAGGTCAGCCGGAGCTCCTTTGCCGTGCTCACAAAGCAGCTGTCGCGCACCGGGGGTTCGGTTTTGGGCTGGAGAGGATCCGGGGAGCGGGGCTGTGACTGGTACAAGGCATCCTCTGTACAGCGGGTCAGGTGCGCACGTGAGAGAAACTGAGCGGCACAGTCTGGTGGCTCATGGCTTAGAAAGTGTTCATCTGAGGCATGGAACGTGAAGAAAAGTCGGAGCATTTTCCAAAGATTAGAAACTCATGAAAATTCCAGGAAATCAAACGATGCTTTAGTTTAGTGAAGGAGTGGGACATCTAACACAAGCCCCGGTGATTTGCTTTATAACCTATTGTCAGTTTTTTCAGAAGTTGAGGTTAAATCTGCAGGGAGATGTTTGAATGTCAGAATGAGGCTTGGGAATATCAGTTTATCTCTACTCTTTTCTTTCATTCGTGAAGCATTTTCTTACATACTCAAATGTTTCTCAGCTCCTTTCTTAAAGGCATATTTGGAAGTATCTTTCTTAAACATATGCTTCAATCTCGAGGAATTAAGCTTTTCCTTGTAATCTAGTCCAGGAGTTGGACTTCAGTGATCCTTGTGGGTCCCTTCCAGCTCAGGCTTTTCTATGATTAATCCAAGGTACGTTGATTTAACGTTGCTTTTATTTTTAGGATCAACTGAAAAGCTCAGGACAACTGATCTTCAACAGCCCTGATGCTCTCATCTGGGTTGGAATCTCTCCTTGATTCTTCTGTGTCTGCTGTGATAGAGGAGTTGTACACTGGGCTGCCAGAGAGCATCTCCAAGGAACTCATGGCAGTGCCAGTGCCCAGCCTTGGATTAGAAGCACAATCTGATGGGCCCTTGCCCGTGCTAGCACACAGGGGCAGCTCATGGACTGCTGGAGTAGGAAACTTTGGCCAGAAGACAGGAGATTTGGGTGATATGCTCGAGGTGATTTCTCATGGGCCAGCAGAATCCTTTCCTGAAGACTTACTACAGGCTGGAGACCTTGAAGAGGATGAAAAAAACAGAAAAAGACACTTTAGGAATCCAGACTGTTCTAGTGATGGATACCGGAAAGAACATGAAGAGGCACAAGGTGCTGAGGACCATCATGCTGAATTTTGTGCTTTAACTCTGGGGGAAAGTTGGTCAGAGCAAGTAAGTGAATGCAGAAATGAATCCCTGCATGGTATTTTGAGTTTAGTGTTAGAATCACTAGGCAGTAGATTTGGCCATGGGTTTCCTTGTTCTTTTTTGTGTCTTGTATAGAGTCACAGAATGGTTTTGGTTGGAAGAGGACCTTGAAGATCATTTTGTTCCAACCCCCTGCCATGGGCAGGGACACCTTCCACTAGACCAGGTTCTGGAGCTCCATCCAGCCTGGCCTTGGACAGGTCCAGGGTGTGTGTGGCAGTATCTGGATTATTGTGGGTCCAGTGCAAAATTAGACTACAGCTCAGTAGATCAGCAGTATTTTAAAATATCAAGGTTTTCACTTTCTTAAATACTGTTGGAATGATGTAAGGCAGGTATGTAACAGAACAAGGTGCACAGGCGAGTGTTTTACACTAATTATTTGGTGTTGCAAAATGCTAAAATAATTTGTGTTTAACTCTGAGTTTTGATATCTGTTTGATATATCTGAAAGTTTGTGAAATTAAAATTACTGAATTTTTGGTAGTCATTGAGTTTTCCAAGATGAATTTTCACATATTTCTAAATACAGGTAGTTTGGCTGTGGGGTCGTGGTTTGGTGTTTTTGCTGGCAGACCTAAATCATCTGTTCCTGGATTTGAGGTTTTGAGCCAAGGGAGGGAGTGGTAGAAGGCAAGTTCTAGTAAAGATAGAAAATGTACACATCTTCCCAGAAGTCTAGTGATAGTCGTTTGGGCATGTGAGCTAGGCTAGGAGACTAGATTACTCTTCTCATTCAAATTTTTGACAATTGTATTTTAAACCATTTCCTTACATTTTAGCTGCCATGTCACAAGACTTCATTGCTGCTAAATACAGATCTTTTGGAAATGCATCCTTGTTTCATTGTGAGATGATGGTGGTTGATATGATGAGAAAGGATGACAAGTACTTGTGTGAAGCCCTTGCAATGCAAGGCTGCCTCCGGCCAAGGCTGATATGTCTAGAAGTTTCTTAGTGATTCTTCTCATTCTGAACTAATCCAGCTGAGCAGATGCAGTCCCTGAGACATGATACACTTCAAAAAATCCAACCGTCTCCACTGATATTTCTGTTTTGTTTCAGGAGGACCCCCACTTAAACCAGCAAGAGACAAAGTCTTCGAGAACCTGTTGCACTGAAATTGCAGGATCTCTGAGGACCACAGGTAGTTCTTTTAGCTGTACATCCCTATCCAGCCCCTGCTTCTCTCCCAGTTACTTATAGTTGCTTCAAAATGGATGAGTGATGATTGGATTTATTTATAAATATTTATTTTGTTTTGTGGTAGAAACTATTTTCCTACATATCTATAACAATACAAAAACTTAATGTTTTACTTTCTCCTGGCAGTGCGTGTACTTGCCTGGAGACATTTTTTAATTGTTTGTTTCAAACACTTATTTACTCCAAAGCAGAGGAGGTTTTGCTTTTCCTTTTGTTTCAAAGAGGGATTGTATGGGAGCAGTAATAGCAAATATATGGAAAAGTATTACTCATTCATTTTTAAGTGTTCTAAAAAATAAAATTAAAAGCACAGAATCCAGAGAAAGAGGACAGCTAAACTAAATATTAATTTCATTATTATCCTCCATAATCTACTAGTTCCAAGTACTTTGGTCACTTTATCTGCATCTGGTAATTATTTTCTTTCTCCCTTCCTGCTTTCTTTCCCTAAACTTGTATTTAGCTGATGAATGCCATCTAGTCTTGGTCCTTACTAGAAAACAGGGAAAAGATCTGCAGAAGTCTGAGCAAATACATGCCCTGTGAAGTTTTGAGTATGAAGATAATCTACAGTAACTGTATTTTATTTAATTATCACCTTCTTTGTGATTTTACAGAAAAATTAATGAATAATCCAATTGCTTGGGCAGATGTTGTTTTCCTCTGGATGAGTTACTGACAGACGTGTTTTCAAAGAAGAAGAAATGGAAATGACCACTCAATGCACAGCCATATTTCTAGGCTGGAGCAGATCAAGTCCCTACCTGTGTAGAGTTTTGATGTTACAAATAAGCATTATAATGTTGGCTGTGGCTTCCTGTGTGTTAAGTTACAGGACCTGTATTCACCTAGCTTGATACTACAGGAATCTGAAATACACAGGTCTTGTAATGCCTGTTGTTCATGGGAATGTCTGTATTGAAAAGGACTGTGTTTGTTGCCTTAGATTTGTGGTGGAGTAGTTTAAAAATCTTTTCTTCTGAAGACTTGTAATAAAATTGATAGCATCAATTCTCATTTTTAAGAACATTTTGGTAGCCAACACTCCACACAGTGTTCTGTACAACACCAAAAGTTTCTTAGTAAGCTGAATGCCTTCTAAATTTAGTATATGGTTCTGATTTGCTTTATTTTTTTTAATTATGCAGAAGAAAACCAAGCAAATGTTCAGGTGACAGCTGAAACTCTGCCAAAGCTCACTGAAGAAGTACAAGGTATGAAGGCTGATGGGACTAGGATATTTAGTAAAGTAGGATGCAGGAATGACAGAGTGAGTAAAGGTCTTCCACCTGAGAGCAATCAATGCCCAGATGTAGACACAGTCATGGCCAGAGCTGGGGTTTCAGAAACCAGCATCTTAGATATTTTAGAGCCTTTAAAAGTCATGGACATTGGAGCAGCCACAGATCATCCACAAGAAACAAGTGGCTATAGTGGGTCAAAAGCCCATACTGCCATGCCATTGAGAATGGGGGGGAATGGTGTATCTGTTTTGGAGATCAGAGAAGAAAAGTTACTCAGACAAAATCCTGTTAATGAATTCTGTACGTCATTTGCTAATTGCCAGACTTATCAGCAGGATGAAGAAAACTATGCTCATGACTTTAAGGGTCCTGTACCTAAACAAAATGAACCTCATGGGTTGTTCTCAGTAGAAAGCTATAGAACACTCTCCACACAAAGTTTGGAAGTTTTATGTCCGGTTCTGAAAAGCATCTGTTACCTGGACTTTGGAAATATGCCACTAGAAAGCAGTTCTGCAGTTCATGGAATTATCAATGAAACCCCCCAGAAGTACCTTCCCCAAAACATTGAACATCACACTCTTTATGGTTATGGAACTGGGTTTGTAGAAAACCAAACCTCCACATCTGTACCAGTAGAGCAGATCTCAGTGGTAAGGAATGAAGGATTATCTAATGCGAAAACTGATCCTAGGGAATTAAGTGCTCCTAAAGGTAAATCATACAGCTCTGAATCTGAAGAGGCTGCTGAAGTCTGGAGAGAAATGGTTGTGGGAGATAACATTGAAATTTGTAGCTGGCCTGAAGCTCACGAGGTTGCTAATTCTGAGCATTGTCATTCTTCAGTTTTTAGTTCTGCTGCTTCATCTCCTGAGGAGTTCTCAAAAGAAAAATTTAAAATAGTCCCATCAGAAGGTGATAAGTTAAAAAAGGACCTGTGGCAATTCTTTGTCAGTGACCCATGCAAGCATGATATAAAAGAAAATCATTTGTGGGTGGAAACTAGTAACATTGCTTCCCATGAAACTGGGCAGAGAGACATATGCTTTTATGGTACTGCCAATAACATTCCTGCTCTCAGTAACCACAGCTGTCTTGATCTACATACCAAGCTACAAAAAGACTCACCCAAGGCACAACTGCTTGAAAAGGAATCTGAGAGCAGTACAACGTCAGAAGAGCTGGCTGGTGGTTTAGTTGGAGCTGCAGAAGCTGATAGTAGTGACAGCTTGTCCACTGGGAATAAAACAAATTTGTTTTATACACTAAATGTAACTCTACCTCCTGTTTTACAAAAATCAAGAGAACCTCATTATAATGAGTGTCTTCCTTGTACTGCTAATGAAGTTTCATACAGGGATAAAGCTCGGGATAATCTGTCTGGAAAAGAATCAGTTGGTACTTCTGAGACAGCAGAACAAGTTGCTCAAGTTTTGCTTCCTAAAGACAACTTCAAGTTTTCAGTAAGTTCCAGGACTTTTGATAACCGTAATATGGCCAGCAGACTATCCCAAATAAACATAAAATCTTCTGCAGGAAATATGGAGAGAGTGGTCACTGGTTTAGAAAACAGACTTTGTGACACATGGAATTGTAATAATCAGAGTATAAAAACCCAGCATACTGCTGCCAGTACTCCCTGTATTTTATCAGGGAGTACACGGGTGGATGAAGTTTCCCTGTACGGTCATTCTTCGGATGTTGAAGCTGATAAGATTGAAGAAAATGATAATTTGGAAGGAGTGTCTTCATCAGGATATAATAGTAAAGAGGCAATCATCTTTCCAGAAGCACGCGTCCCTTTGGCACATGGATCTCTTCCTTGTGAAGATGACTGGGGCAACAGAGGTATAGCTCTGCATGAGATAGATGACATTCCCAGAGGAAAAGCCATGTTTTGCTCAGCATATACTGCAGAGAAATGTACTGCTGCCTTGGCAAGAGATGAGATTTCAAGTAAGAATACGGAGGTTGTGGAACAATTTGATCTTTGTGAAGTAACAGACAGTGAAATTGTTTGTGATAGAGAGGAGGCAAAAGAACAGATCAGCGCATGGGCTCCCCAGACAGATGAATTTGATAAAACAAGTACTGTGGATTCCCCAAACGCTCCTGAAGGCAATCAGAGAAATAAGACTAGTGAACAGCTATTAGTCAGATATTTGAACAAAAATACCTGTGCTCATAATTTTGGATTTTTCAACTCTGTGTTAGGCCCATGGAAGAGAGAACTCAGCACACGTGAGCAGGAGGAAGTGCCATTGCTCACAGCTGGTCTCCCAGAGTGGAGCACTTCGACTTGTGATCCATGCCCAGCACCTGACAATGTAAATGTTCCAACACATGCTGGCCAAACAGAAGAGACGCTTTGTCCAAAGGAAAATTGGTGTCATGCATGTCAGAGTGAGTTTGATGGCCCAGTGCTGGGCAGTGAGCAGCCTTTAGAAAGTTTAACCAGCCAACCAAACACTGACTTGCAAACCATGGGTGGTTCTGTGGAAAGAGACAAAACTGACCCTAATGACAGTGAAGAGGTTCTGCTAAAAATATGTGGTGACTTGCCTCTGTTAGACCATAAATATGCAAGAGAAGCCAGGTTTGAAAGAGCTTTACATGAGAATGTAGTGGGTTTGGACTCTTTAATTGGTGTGAAAAATGAAGATTCCTCAGGATACATGGGCTCCATCAGTGATGTGATTGAAGAGAAGACAATCAGACTACAAGAACATGAAAACAGAAGTGAAAGAGATGATAAAGGAACTCTTGAAGAAAACTTTTCTGATGACAAACCACATTGCTCACAGCATGCTCATTTTATCAAATGTGCAAAAGAGGTATCACAGCTGGTGTTCACAGGAAACAAAATGCAGCAATCTTTGCCAAAGATGAAGCAGTTGGTGGAGAACCAGGAAAATACAATTAGTGCCCAATTTTTGCCCATTTCATCAATTCATGGGAGTCTTTCATACAAGCCAGAAAATATGAATGTGCTTTCAGATACAGAAAACAAAGAAAGTCTGAGTATAAATCCTGTCTTAAATAACTCTTGCCCACAGTTAACTCTTGAGCCTGGTAAAAAACCTGATGCTCAGAGGGGCATTGATCCATCTCATTTTGGAAAGTTTGACATCCAAGAATCTTCTGTTGAGACTCAGGCGGATTCAGAAACTATGTCAGCTCTGGACTCACACATCTCTCTGCCTGAGAAAGAAAAGCCATATATGTCACCTGAGAATACACAAATAGATAATTGTGATTCATCTTCAGCTGAAGTTTTTAGCAAAGATACTTCAATGACAAAAATTCTTTCTGTAACGATTTCCGTTAAGAGAAAATCCAGCAATGTTGAGGTTCCATCTTCAGGGAATGAATCAGCAGCTGGCTCTCTAAATGGTGCCAGAAGCTCAAGAGTTTGTGCCCTCAGCAAAGAAAGTCTGAAAGGTGAGGTGCTTTGCACACCTACTGTGAAAGACATGGATGTGAGTTCACCAAAAAGTCCTGCTGGTGAAGAGAAGTTTAAGAATACAGATAAGCCAGAAAATATAAATGTGCTTTTAGATACAGAAGACAGAGAAAGTCTGAGTATAAATCCTATCTTAAATAACTCTTGCCCACAGTTAACTTTTGAGCCTGGTAAAGAAACTGATGCTCTGAGGGGTATTAATGCATCCCATTCTGAGAAGTTTGACATCCAAGAAACTTTTAGTAAGACTCAGGTGGATTCAGAAACAATGTCAGCTCTGGACTTTGGCATCTCTCTGTCTGAGAAAGAAAAGCTGTGTATGTCACCTGAGAATATGCAACGAGATATTTCCTCTTCAGACAAAAAGTCTAGCCAAGACACTTCAATGACAAAAATTCTTTCTGTAACGATTTCCGTTAACAGAAAATCCAGCAATGTTGAGGTTCCATCTTCAGGGAATGAATCAGCAGCTGGCTCTCTGAATGGTGCCAGAAGCTCAAGAGTTTGTGCCCTCAGCAAAGAAAGTCTGAAAGGTGAGGTGCTTTGCACACCTACTGTGAAAGACATGGATGTGAGCTCACCAAAGAGTCCTCCCTGTGAAGAGAAGTTTAATACCTGTGTAGAAGAGAAGATAGGAGAAGAGGTAGCCCCTAGAAGAAGGTTGCCCAAAGATCGTCCATGGGCCTTGTTGGAAAACACTAAGGAGTCTGGTAGCAAAGTAGTCCCCCTCAGGACTGAGAATTATGGAAAGGTTTTGGAAGAAATGCCAAGATCCAAACTAAATAATCTTTCAAAAGAAAGAAAAAATGATACAAACCTCCCAAACTTAGGCGGTACCAGCGTACTTTCAGAAACTGGGTATGATTGTCAGGCTGGAGCTGTATCTGACACAGAGGCTGCCCCAGAACTGCAGTATGATACAACACCCATGTTTTCTCCACCTCTGAGCATACTATCAGACAGCTGCAAAGAACCATCCCCAAACGGTCTGGTTTGCAGTGAAGCATGTGTGCCTTACAAAGTAAATGCATGGAGCAAAGATAATGTGAAGGAGGTAACAGAAGGCCACGACAAGGTACCAACTCATGCAGTTTGCAATGAAAATGAGGCTTTAGGTTCAGAGAGACTTGATCAAGTAGAGGAGTGTCAAATACTTAAACAAAAGTATGGAAAGGTGGACGTACATCAGTTGGACAAGGCACAACAAGAAAGGAAATTAGAACATCAGGAGAAGGCAGAAATCATACTGCAACCAAGTATGCAGCACAGTTCTGAACTCTTACGCAGCTCTTCAGCAGAGTTGATGACATCTAGAAATACAACGTTTGGAGGCCCTTCAGAGGAGATTTTTGCTGTCAGAGGCAGTGAAAGTAAACTATGTAGCACTTTACAAGAAGTTAAAAGGCCAAAGATTACCACAGATTTTATTAGTTCACAGTTTTTGAAGACTCAGGATTCAGAAATGGAAAACCTGAACCTTAATTTAGGGTTTGATGGGATCCCTGGTGCCTTTGGAACTACAAATAAACAAAGAGGAACTACAAATAAACTAAGAGGACCTCTTCCATTAAAAATACAACCTGGAAGGACATGCAAAAAAGTTCCCACATTGTATCAGCCAAAAACTGTAAGAAAAATAAAAAAGATTAAAAGTTCACCTTTCTCTGAGATTTCCCTAGAAATATTCCCTAAACAGGAAAACACACTTCTGGAATCTTTGTACTTTCCATGTAAACCACCGCCAGTGGAAAAGGAAACAGCCATGAGATTTGTGCATATGCCAAGGCAGAGGGCCAAGAGGTGCAGTTTGTTGAACAGCTTGAAATTTAGAAAATGTACCAAAGAACCAGCATTGTTGAGCAAGTTGTCTGCAGTGGCCAGCAAGCTCCTGGCCCCTGCCAAAAGCAGCCGTAACTTAGAACCTCTGCCATATTCTTCTGAAATGCTTCCAGTGGGTGAGAGGTACAGCCAATATAGATCTAAAAATCTCTTGGAAGCCTTTTCTTGCATTAACAGGAACGTACACTCACGCTGGGCTGACAGTTGGTGCACCAAGATGTTCAGCTTTCAGCCTTTGGCACTTTATCCTGTAGAAACTACCAAAATACTTTCTTCAGACTCAAGCCACAAGCCCCCAACCTCTTTCTTGGACACCCCAGTTTTCCCAATTTCTTTTCACATAAAATTGGACTCCAGTCCTGTGACAGACCTCAGAGGGATTACATCCCAGCACTCTGTACATCACAGACCAGTTTTCAGAGAAATGCCAGCACCAGCTTCAAAGTGGACTTGGTCTTTTCTCCTGTCTCAGAGCTGTTCAGATACAGCAGCTTTCAAGGAGGATTCCAGTCTAAATAATGAGCTTCGTTCATCTCACGTCACTACAACCCCAAGGACTGTTGTTGTTCATACTGACCCTGGAAGAAACACTGTAGCTGGAAGAAGAGGAGGTTGTTCTACCCTTGGCCTTCACACAGTGTTAGCACTTTCTTCCCCTGGATGTTACAGGATTTGGACAAGAAGAAAAAACTTAACCAGTCATATTCCTACCATCCAGAGACTATTTATATCGCAGTTCGCACAGGGTTTGAAAGGGGACAGGTATCCAAGGTGTATATCCGATGACCTCGTCTCCTCATTGCCATACTCACTGGGCAGGGTACTCTCCATATGGAGTCAGCATGGTCCTTCTGCCCATCCTTCCGAAATCACTCCTCTCCATTCCAATCACTGCAAGTGGCAGCCAAGTATGGGCATCGAGAACAGGTAAAATCCATCAACTTCTTTCTGAGATTAAATATGCACAGGGGAAATACTTACTCCTTTTTGGGAGGGAGAGGGTAATTGCAGCTTGCATTGGAGGGTCAGTTTCCCCTGTTCCAGATCTACACATTCTGCTCCAGGAATGGCTCAACATGGAAGATCCTTTCTTACAGAACAGTCTGTTAGCTGAATTTAAATATATTTGCCTTCACTTCTTTAATACTATCCTGTTTTGGCAGAATGGCTAACTCTACTTTCTTCTCCCTTGCAAAATATACACACCATGCATCAGAGTAAATAATGCAAAAGGTGAGCTACTTCGTTAGGTCTATTCAGAGTGACTGCAGAGGAACTGGATTTCTGAGGTAGGAAAGTTTTTTTCAGAGGTCTGAGCCACATGTACCCCTTGGAACCACTGTAAAATGCTCAATATCAGGTTAGGAAGAATCATAAAGGGTGGGGGGTGGCATTCAGTTACATTTTTAACTGTATTCCGTGACCATTCTATATTAATTGAAATCTCTTTATGCATGCTATGGCTTTACATATGTGATGTTGGCACAAACAAATGTAGCTCCAGTTAATGCTGGTAATGATTTTTCCTGTGTGTGTCAATCTTGTTATGAGTGGGAACAGGACTGAAATCTACTTCACATATTTAATTTTACTTTGCTATCAGCATTAAATTAATAAGCAGAATGAAAGAAGTTCCTAGCTCTGTTACAGGATTTTTGCATGCCCTTGAGCAAAGATTTTGCCCTTTATCCCTCAGTAACACAGGGCAGTTCAGTCCCTGATTTCATCGCCTTGCGATTCCTGGACAGAGCTCATGAGCACTGTAGCAAAGTCCATTTTATTAATTGTTTTGATCAGTATAGCAGTCTGTAGAGAAATGTTGAATTTGGCTTATGTCATAGATTGACATAAGTGTAACCAAAAATCTTGCCAGGTAACTAATGCTGCACTTTGCTTTGTATAAATGGGTAACTGACCTCAAAATTCATCACTTGTTAGTATAAATTCGAATGTCTGCCAAAGGTGTGAGTGAACTTATGAAAGCACTGCTCCATTCTGCAGTTGTCTGCACTAAAAGAATTAAGTTGAATAATGGCAGAGACAGCTTACAGCACATTCTATGAGGCTTGCTTCCATTTTCATTCCATACTCTGGAAGTGACCACACCGGTGAAGTATAGCTTGAGCACTAAACTTAAAACTAATACATTGTTAAAAACAAAACAAACACCTTTTTAAAACTTAATGGTGTGTATGAGGTGTATTTAGTGTTTTGTGTTGCTGAAGCATATTATCCTTGGTCTGGAAGATCAGAGCTTTTGGGTTTTTCCCCATCCTTAATTCTGCAGGCTCTTCAATAGCTTGGGACAGCATATCCAGTTAGCTAATATGTAGGAGGATTTCATTCCTGACGTAAAGGGTAATTGGAAAGCTGCATGCTTTGCTATGAGTGATCTTTTTCCCAAAGGGAAAGTATTCAAATCAAACCTTTTCACTTCAAGTGAAAAATAACCCAGAGTTAAAATACTTTAAAACGCTGTCTTTTTCTCTAAAATCCCTTTCAACTATGTGTATGAGGCAGATGGAAATCTGCCCCACTCAGATGTTTGGTAAGTAAATATAAGAGGTATGTTTGGTGCAGTATAAAAGCATTTTCAGCTCCCATTGTGACAGAAATTTTTACCTGTTTTAAGATAGTTAAAAATCAAAAAGTTCCCTGCCAGCCTTTCAATCTGGAAAAGGTTTGTTCACTTTAAATTATGTTGTTCACAATTAGTGTTCTCAATAACCAGGAGAACAAGGAATTAAAAGTAGTTCTCCTACCTAAAACAATCTTCTGTCACTTCCACTGTCAATAACAAAAGCACTCTTTCAGTGAAGTCTATTTTCTAATTAATGCTAGTTTGAATTAAAAATTTCTAAAGTGATTTTCTTGTGTCCTTGTAATTTTGTATTATTATTGCATGAAACAGTAAGGTCTGTCTCTAGCACAGAGGGTTCTGCTGTACTTTTGATACAGCTTCCAGCAACACTGGAATAGTGAGAGGAACGCTGAGAGAAACAAAATGTTACAGTTCTTATACAAGTGATTAACCCAAGAAATGGGTCTTTCTGATCTCCTTATGTGTAGTTAGACTTCCCTGTGCTTTCAGTATGGCTGGTTTTGATTTCCTTTGTGGAATTCCAGTCTGGCTGTAACATCTTTGCTTTAGAACAGTGAAGTGCATTTTGCTCTTGGTTCGAGAAAACAGCAAGTACAAGATTTGCTGTTTAATGTAATAAAAGCTGTCCCAAGTGGTTTTCTGCTGTTTATAGTATAGGCACAAAAGTAGAGCTTAATATCAAAGGACTCAGAGCTGCTGTGCTGACTTTGATGCTGTAGAATTCTGGTAATTACCAACCCTTATGGAAAGGCCTTTGGTTATTCCCATCAATTAAGAGTATTGCAGGCTATGGGAATTAGAGACAACTGGGAGTTAATCTCACCAAAGTACTTCCTTTCACCTGTTACTGTTGCCATTATGCACTTTTTCCTTTAGTAGCCAAATCCTTCAAGGTTTTTGGTTACTTTAATTTTAAAAACCAGAGATTTTGAATAAGGAACATAGATTTTCATAGAATTACAACTTTCAGACATTAATAATTACATAGAAATAATTTTGACTTTCAATATTACTGTCTCACTCTCTTTCTGTACCTTTATTTCCTTTTCTTATTACTACAATTTTTAAATGAAAGTAGGACAGTTTCCCTAACCATGAAATATAGTGGCCTAAACTGCAGATGTGGCTTTCTTTTGTATCATTTTAGTTTTTCATTCTCATTCCCGATATGACCATCTTGTCTTACAGTCCAGTTTATACTAATAATTTTTCCCTCCTCTTTTTATACTATAGACCTAATTTCTGTCTGTCTTGTTTTGTTTTGTTTTTTCATTCCTCTTCCGACCCAGCTATGCCATGTTACCACACTTACCTGTACAGAGTATGGGAGCACTACAGACTGCAGGCCGTGAGATACGGTGAGTCTCTTGGATGTTGATATTTATTCTGAGTAGTGGGATCATAAGTTCTTTCAGAAAGCCATTGCTTATGTTATTCTGGCTTTCAGCTTTTGGCAGTTCACTCCCAAAACAGCTTTCTGATTAAGAACTGGGTAAGCTGGCTGAATGATGTAATGAAGAAGAGTGGAGGGGCATTAATGCAAACACCATATAGATCATTGCACAGAACAGTTCTGTTCCTTTCAACCATGTTATGCCACTTCTTATGAAGGTGTGAAATTACAGAAGTTTGATTCCTTACTTGGATATGTCCTTTCTGCCTGAGCAACTGGACATCAGGTGCTGAATCTTCCTTATATGCTTTTTCCATGTAGGGGTGGCAGATATGAAAGCTGTATTTAAAGTTTATCTGTAAATAAAAAGTATGATTAATAGTTGCATCAAAGAAATTTGCTGGCAGGAAAGGAGGATTAATCCCTTTCTACCAGTAGTTGATAAATAGAGCTGTAAACTGTTTAGCTGTATAAAAAGGAAGAGTGGGTTTAAAATGACATGTTCAAATACTCTGGCAGTTTAGTTGGTGTCAGTATCAATGTGGGTTGCAGCAGTTCTTGGCTGTGTGCATGTAACAGAGTTCACTTACTTGGCAATTTCTGTGAACTGTGTTGGCTTTTTGTGCCCATATTGCAATTTAGGAACATCTCCTGAGAGCATGGAATGCTGTTGCATTATCTAGCTGGGTATTAATCTACACACGTTCCCTTCTTCCTGTGTTACAGTCTGGAAGCTTCATTCCCTCATCCGTTACCAAAGGCTCACGCACTTCCAGAGTCATTGCCATCTCCCCCCAGGCTTTCAGCATCTGAGCTCCAGATCCATGCCCTTGATGAACCAGATGCTTCCGTTCCAGCCTGTCTGAGACCCCAAGATGACACAGAACTGAAAAAAGTGAGTTCACTTTACATTTTAGATCTTTGACTCTTGGTTCTCCAGAAGCTGAAGCTGCTGCTGCTGAATATCATCCAGTAACTGTTAAAGAGGAGAGAAAACAGGCTGCAGGTCCTACTCTGTGCTGCTGCTTGCTTTGATTCAAGCAGAACGAAGGTGGCAAACCAGAGAGGAATGTTTATTCTATAGATAATATATACTCAGCGTAAAAGGGAATTCTGTTGACTAGTGTGGTTTTAATTTCCTTCATTTTAACTTTTCCATTTTGCTTTCTTAAGACTGAGCCAGAAAAGAGACCAAAGAAAGTCTCACAGATCCGAATCAGGAAAACTGTTCCTAAGCCAGACCCTAACCTTACTCCAATGGGACTACCCAAACCAAAAAGGTGAGCAGTATCTCTGAAATTGACTGATAGCATATGAGTATAATAATTTCAATAAATGCTTCTCTTACCACCACTATTTTATACAGCCCCAGTTGTGTGAGAGCTGATGTTTACTTCCTTTATAAGAAGTGATTGATGCAGCTCTGTCAACTGGATCAAAACTACTGACTGGAGTTTAAGCAACATGTGAAAAAGGAAGCTGCAATGGAATCATTTTTCTAAAAAGAAAGAAGTTTTTATTGATTAACATGAAGTGAAAATCAGTCATCGTGCAGTGCACAATGAGAGGAAGTGATCTATTAGGAAGTTCTGTTGATGCAAATTATGTTGGAATTCTTCATAGTTCTTTCTTTACTTGGGGTATATGATTTTAGGGAAGCATTAGTTCAGTGCAGGGGTCAGTAATCACAGTGCCAGACGTTGATAAAATTTTCCAATCAGTCATCTAGTGTGACTTCTAGTCATACCAGTCACATTAGTCATACTTCATCTAGTATGACTCCTGTCAAACACAGGTACCACCTTTGACAAAGGAATACATTTCTTCAGAGATCAGCTTGGTAATTGTCAATAACTAAAATCAGTCTCAAGTGATGAAGTATTAATCTGTTAAGGTGTCAGACTTTTCTTAGCTTTCACAAAAAAGTGAAGGGGATTTCCCCTTCTTTTGAGCATCATTATTTCAAAGCATCATAGAATGCTAGAAGGAATATTGACCTCTGCAAAAAGAGCAAGTCTTGATCCAGACCTTATAAAAACACTGTACGAAATTATGTACTTAATGAGCTCATTTTTCATTCCCCTTTATCCCCAATTAGTTAAAGCATAATTAGTTAGCATTTAGGCATAGAATGCAAAGCGTACTTGTTTCTCATAAATCTGCTTGCTGTGAAGAGAGGTTGTTTTGAAATTCTTCTTTCTTGATTGATTTGTCGTTACTTTTTCAGGCTTAAGAAGAAAGAATTTAGTTTAGAAGAAATTTACACAAACAAGAACTATAAGTCCCCACCTCCAGCCAGGTTGGTTCTGCTTCCTAATAAGAAAACTTAAGATAAATGTAAATTAATTAGGGGAGGAGAGAGAGGAGATTAAAAGTGTATGAAAGCTAAGAGGCAAATATATTATTAAAATTGCTCTAGTTTAAACTTCTAGAGAAAGTTAATTTGAAATTAGTATCTTTTCTTATTTGGATGGAAAAAAGTGAAATAGAATATGAACTAAGAATTTGCAGCTGGTTAATATAGATCTGTATATTTTTTCATCTATCCATTCATTCCAGTCTCCATCGATGTACAGTACTTACTTTTCAAAATTCAAAGGGAATTACATGTTCTTTAAAATAATATCAGTAACTACCTGTCATCAAATGTTCAAACCTATTTATTTTCAAAAATTAGCTGTAAAATCAAATTTCTGTAATTGTGCATCTGAACTGAAATACAAAGAGATTCTATCCAAATGACTATGCAGCAATATCAACTTAGCTGGCAGTAAGGTGCATTGTAAGAGGTGTAAGCTGTAGATAACAAGAGGTGTGGAGGGGCTGTAAAATGTCAAAGTTAGAAGTGTTTACATGGGTTATGAAATCCCCCAGTCTCCCTGTCAGTTTAAGGTGGCTGCTGCTAAAGTATTCATGAGTTCTATTCTTGCTTTTACCAGGAGCTTGGAAACAATCTTTGAAGAGCCCAAGGAGAAAAATGGACACTTGATCTCTGTCAGCCAGCAAAAGAGGAAGCGGATTCTAGAGTTTCAGGACTTTACTCTTCCCCGCAAAAGGAAGACACGAGGCAAAATCAAAGCAGTGGGTAGTTTCACCCGAGCAAAAAGAGCTGCACTGCAGAGTGCAGAGTTAGATGTTCTTCTGAGTCAGAAGCTAATGGACCTTGAAGCCTTTTTTGCAGAGGAGGTTGAGCAGGAGCAGGCCTCCAGCATCTTAGCTGGAGCCACTTAGCTGGAAATGGTCCAGTCAGCTTCTTTAGTATTTTCCTCTTGGGAGAAATCTACTGTCTTCTTCATACATTACTCTACCAGTCTGTTCTAACATCTGATAATCAGTTTTTGGCTGTGACCCTCATTAAGGTGCTATTTTTTTTTTTTTTATGCTATTGGAGGGATTCTATTAAGTCCCTGTTTGAGTGTAACACAGCCACATGAAATTTACCCTTCCTTCCTCAACCTCTGGAAATTACTGCTCATATTTAATTAATTATGTTTAAATACATTTTGGGGGTAGAGTAGGAGTGTAAAGGAGGAAGTAGTGCACCTTCAGTGATGCTAGAACTCTATACTCCAGATCATTTGCACATTTGAGTCTGCTGTTGTTACTGTAATGGCTATTTTTAACAAGCTGACAAAAGAGATATGGTGTTTGATAAAGAAAAATTCTAGCAAACACATTCTTGATATACCACTAACTTTTTAATAATTAAAAGTAGCTGTCTAGGTTTGTGTTCAATTGTTTCTTCCTTCTGTTAACTTAGAAGGCTCCTTCTAAGTTTCTTAGCCCTTCCTGGCTCCAGGCAGCAGAAGCCTCACATAACTAGACTTTAAATAACTTGCACTTTGTATATGTTTTTTTTAACATGATTCAACTCAAAAAAAGGTAATGTTTTAAGGAAAAATGGTGCCCAGTATTATTTCTTCCCAAATAGCAGATTTTTTTACTTACTTGGCTGATGCCAACCTCTTCTCCAGAGGAAAAGATAATTGGTCCATGAGGATGTTAAACTGCAGGATACATAAGCAGAGATTTTTATTTAACTGAGCTGAGCTGCTGCATGCAGAGAACACAAGCAAAATCTTTGCTACTTGTTTTAAAGTTATTTGAATTCCATTCATACTAACTTGATTTTAATGTCAACAAGAAAGGGGTTTTTAACCATTTTAGATTTACAATTCCTGTAGCTCATAATTAGATATTCTCTGTACAGCACTGTTGTACATAATAGCCAGTGTTGTACAAAGAGCCTCCAAGTACGTGGACATTGTTTTCATAGTGTAAGGCCATATGTAATTATCTGATGCAGCAGTGGGCAATTTCTCAGCTCTACCTTTGGAATGAAGAGAGCTCCCTTCTGGCATAACTTCTGTTAAATTTACTTGAAGCGTAATTCCAATGCTAGCTGCAGTTCAGGTAATTTCTGTCCCTTAGTGCCTAGAGAAGTTATTCAGGCAAAGCTGTCATTGCTGGGATGCTCAAATTGAATTAGTGTATTCTTTCCTTCACTTGTCACTTGAACTTGCACTTTCTTATTTACCTACCCATATAATAGACTTTCTATTTACCTTCAAATTGAGCAAATATCTACTGGGTGGGTATTTTTTATAAAGTCCCAATAAATGCAGGATTGAAAATACCATCATTATCTTCTGTTGCTCTACCACTTCTGTTACTCACCAAACGGAAAACTAGAAGTTAACAAGCAATCTGTTGAATTTCAGAGCTTTGAAAGTAGAGAAATGGAAGAGGATTATTACACTGTGTGTGCCTGAGTTTTAAAAGAAATCTAATCTGGGTTTGTTTTGCTCCCACCTTATGTGCTGGGATTTCTAAAAGTTTACATTCTTGTTTTGAAGGCTAATTAATCAGGAAGACTGAAGAAAAGAGAGGAGTGCACACTTAGAGTAGTAGTGTTTGGAGTTTGAGGGTAAAATAACAAGGCAAACTTAGAACATATTGACATAGTATTTTTCTGGTTAACCTATTGGGCTGCTGTAGAACATTCTAATTGATCTTCTTTATTTTTGTAAAAAGAAATCCCTAAAAAACAAAGGTAAACTGCCTCCTAAAAAAATGTTTGAAAGTTTTCCTATACTGGTTTATTAGCCCAATTATTGACTAGTTGGAAGCAGTAGCAAGAGTGAGACATATATTTTTATGGATTTATGCTATAGAATGGAATTGTTACAGAGCATTAATTCACCTTCTATTAATATGGGAAGCTTCCAGTGCTGTGACACAATTAAGCTGTAACCTTACTGGGGCTTTCAAGGAAATAAAGATATGGGTGGGGAGGGAAGAAACTTGGGTCCAGGAAAAGTTCAGACCTCTAATGTGCTTCAAAACATGGAATGTGTTGAGTTTTTTTCCTTTGGGTTATGTTGGGTTTTGTTTGTTTGTTTTGGGTGGGGTTTTTTTATCTTCTTCCCTGCTCTCTCGTTTCTCATTGCATTAAAATAGTATTTCTTAACTTGTTTTCTACAAGCTACAGCAGAGAGAGCAAAGCAAAGCAAACACTCAATTCTCTTTGGTTTACAGTAATTGGAGGAGTTACAAAATGATGTTGCAGTTGCCTAGCTTGTCCCAGACCTTAGTTTGTGGAAACCCAAATACACGGCATTATTCTCTTTTGGTTTAGTGTTTGTATGATGATGTAAGCTAGTGGTGACCAAGCATCTCTTCCTCCCTCTAGCATACAGGTGTCAGTTCTGCTTGTGCACTTTTTTGTTTTTGACTTTCCCACCTCTGTTCCTGTTTACAGCACTCATGGAACAGCCACGTTCCTTGTGGCTGCTGCTTGTACACTGGGAATGGCAACTGTGCAAAAGCTGGGCATTTGCCATTCTGAGCTGTTTCTGTCACAGATAACTGAAAGAAAAAAAGTGTAGCGAATTCATCTTTTGGGGTCTTGCATACATCCCAGAAGGATGTATCCAGAGCAGAAGGATACATACATTTGTGTTTTCATTAAGTGAACCCACTCCAGTGAGGGGTTTGTTTGTATCACCATGGAAAGAGATTGTACATCACAGACTGATGACTGGAACAGCTTGAGAAGGATTGCAAAGCTTTTGCCATGTCCTGTCTCTTAGTAGTAAGTTATGCAGAGCCAGGCAGCTCTTTGCTAAATTTGCTGATTGTCAGAGATAAAAGGATCACTTTCAAAAAGAAAAAAAAAGAAGAAAAATTTGTAATTTTCATCATGATATGAGTGGAGCATCTAAGGCTCCCTAATACACTAATAGTACAGCATTTGCCTGGTTGGCTTGTGGCTGCATACATTTGAGTTCTGATGTTTGCTGGATATGATTTCCTGCAGGCAGTTCTCATTCGTTGTATTTTATTTCAGGTGGGCCTTTGCTATATTATGTTCCAGGTGCTTTTCTAGAATATGGATGGTAACTGTGGATTAAAAGTCTGTATGATGCTATCAAGTTAACAAATAGCTCAATGAGAATTTGTACACTTGTGCCATTAGCCTCCATCATGCTCTTGGCATTTTGTTTCTGTTCAATATTGTGTGAATCTAAAATTTTACTGTTTCTTTTGTGTGTGTTTTTAATTTATGGAAATAAATTTTTCTGAGAACCTTTCAGGTTTTTGGGGCCTTTAGGCTTGTATGGGTAAATATGCATGATAATGTGTCTTACATACATGGGGGAAAGGTCAAATCTCCAAACAGATAAGCACTGTTAAATAACAGGGTGTGCTGTTATTGAGGCACAGAGCAGCCGTGCTGGTGTTCCTTCATCCCAACCTGGGGAATTTTAAGTATGATCTCAGCTACTACTGATAGCACTGAGGCAGCATCCATCTCTTCAGATAGCAGAGCAGTGGGAGCCAGAGAGCACGGACGGTTCCTGCTTGTCTCAGAGCTGAGATTCAAGGCTGAAGCTGGCCAGTGGTTCATGCACCACAGGCTGTGCAAGGCATCACACTGATGTTTGTGAGTCAAAGCTGGAGCACGGGATCATCAGCAAGGCATGTCTGTGTCAGAAAACAACATCTCTGCCTTGGTTTTGTCCAAACGGGGTTTTTACCGGGTGCCCCCGAGGGGTGGGGGGAGGTGTCGAGGGGTGGGGGCACAAGTTCCGTGTTCGGGCGTTCGGAGTTTTTACATCAGTCCCGCCTCTCGGCTCGAAGGTGTGGACTGCCCCCAAGTTGCCATGGAGGTGCAGTTACCCCGGAAAACATATTTAAGAAAATCAAAACAAAGCGCCCCTTCTTTCCCTTTTTGAGTGGAGGAGGAGGAGGGGAGGGAAAACGGAGGGAGAACAGCGGAGACGCCAAGTCAGGAAGAGGTGGGGGAGGGGGGCCCCAGTGGGAGCGAAAACCCTCGCGCCACGGAAGGCCGGGGGGCAGGGGCCCCCGCAGCCCATGGGGTCCACAGGAGGCAAAAATCCCCACACCCACCCAGAAGAGCAGGTGGATGCCTGGAAAAGACTGGAACCAGTGGGAGTCTCTCTAAGAGTTAAAACGCAAAGCCTTCCAAAGGAGAGAAAGGCCTTGCTCCTGGCATGGAACACCTGGCCTCGCTTGAGAGAGTCTGCACAGCATCCTTGGACAAAAAGACTATTTGAGAGAATTTGGGGGTTTGTGTAGATTGGACTGAAATTCTAAAATTTTTGGGAAGGACTGTAATAGGAATTTTTTGATTGTGAAAAATTTTGTGTTGTGGTTTGAGAGGGGGGGAGGGTGAGTGGTTTTAAGAGGGTGGGGGGGAGAAATGTTGGGAGAGAGAGAAATAAGTAGAGATAAAGAGTATTTGTAGTAAAGAATTGTGGTGTGATAAATTTGAGAATCTGTTGTGACTAAAAAAACCCAATGCCCCCCAAGGTTGTTGATTAAAGGAGGAAGGGGGTGATATAATTTAAGAGGGAGGGGGGGAAATTATAAAATTTATTTTTTATTTATCCTCCAACTTGTTAGTAATTAAAATTTTTGATTTAATTGAGTGGTTGCTTTTTTTTGAATGTTTAAAAAAACCTCCCAACCCATAAAATCTTCTGTATAACCCAGATTTTTAATTTATCACTGATCAGCTGCATGCTGCTCTTGGCAAAGCTAAGCTGCCAGATGCATTTCTTCACTGTGTTCTTAAAACTCCCTTCTCCCAAGTGCAGTGTCACACAGGCCCCGCAGATGGCATGGAAGCTCCAGGAAAGAAAGGCAAGAACACCTGAGAGGCCTAAACAAGCATCCTGCTCTTCCCCTCCTCCTTCAGGGCTACAGCTTGCTGGCTGCAACAGTGTATGAGGATTTGGCTCTGTCACCATATTGGGACAATACATGATACAGATGATGAACAGATGATTTCTGTATACAAAGCTTCGTATCATGTTCAGGCAGTTTCTGCTTGCAAAACTTAACGCTGTTTAATATTTTGACAGTTCACAGAATCCTAAATTCAAAGTGTCACAGTACTATAAAGTAATGGTTGGAAGTCACGACAAGGAGAAATATCCACTGCTTTTCTTCACCTTAAGGCTGCAAGCAACAAGCTCTGCTGGCTATTAAATGTCTTAATACATTTATTTGTGAGAG
Source organism: Entomyzon cyanotis (assembly GCA_024500445.1). Classification (NCBI taxonomy): domain Eukaryota; kingdom Metazoa; phylum Chordata; class Aves; order Passeriformes; family Meliphagidae; genus Entomyzon; species Entomyzon cyanotis. Next base: position 9,402,158 of record JAKEPQ010000852.1, read on the forward strand.
AGAAATGTTTTGATTTACTAGTAAAAATCCTTGGTTAAAAAGAAATGCATATGTGCATTCAGCAGGACTATCTGACTGCAACCAAAATCACAGATACAGGAAGACAATGCTGCAACTACTAAAATATCCGTTAATTGGGGGTTTTTGCATGGAAACTGTATAAGACAAGCAAGGCAAAATGCTACCAACTAACCTGTGCCACACATGACAGTCTGTATTTTAGTCCATGGTACTGGCCCTGCTCTTTCCCACAAGAATGCTGATCCTAGTTCTGTGCTGTTGGTTGTGCTGTTCCCCATGCTGCCATGCTCCAAAAAAGAAAGCGGTGACATATGAGTAGTATTACATCATCATAAACATAAAATCTGCTGAAAGACAAGAAGGTATTCAGCATACATTTCTAGAGAGAACTGTTTCCTTGCTAGTTGGTTTGGATAGGTTGGACTTGCACATTTTCCTTGTTTTCAGCAACAATGGCTGTTGTTGTATGTGTCCTGCAAAGCCTCTGTATTAGCTGTCAGTTGGATGAGGATGCACAGATATCCTGTTTGCAGAAGTCCAAGATGCCTACAAACCAGTAAGAAAGTATACACTTAAAGATGCTATAAGGTTTAAAAGTATTAAGTTCTTCAGATACTATTCATTAAAACAGCAGAATAGAGGTCAAATTCCCCTTCTGAACTGCAGTTAACAACAACTTAATCTCACAGGAGTCTAACACAGGACTCCTTAGAAATTTGTTACTAACAGGATTAGGTAGAACATTCTTCTCCATGCAGTCTAAACAAAAGGGCCATAACCATGCACAGAAGGCTGCCTGCTGCATTTCTAACTCAGAATTAGCTGCTTGACTTTACCTGCAGGTGTGCAATTAAATACTGATTCTGCCAGCTGAACGAAAGACACTCCAAGGATTTCCGTGATAGCTCAGATGACTTGCATGGACAAGGTGCTGAGTAGTGTCTTTGAAAAGCAGATCACTTTCACCATACTTCCATGACTGAAAGAGTTGGAATTCAGAATCCAGTTTTCTTCCCAGGGATTCCTGAACAGAAAAGAAATACAGGTTTCACTGCTTGGATCATTAATAGCAAGGTTAAGCTGATAATCCTCAATTTTATAGCAAGATCTAGCAGGAAGAACATTCAACTTTTACCTAGCACTGTACTTTTTTGTACAAAAATATGTAGTTTTGCAGTACCTTATTTCTCAACAAAAGTATGGCCTCTGTGGAATGAGAACTGGTGCCAAAATACGCCTTTAGAGAATCCAAATGATTGTTTTCTCAATCTCCAATGCACAATTTTAGTTCTTAGTATTGGATCTGAAGACACTTGATGTATGTAGTATATAAAGCTTTTAATCTTGAATGGATTTTCAGCAGTTGTACATAACAAATGGTAACATGCCAAGCTTTTCCCTGTTACCTGTCATACCTGGGATTTCAGTAGAAAGTCAGAGATTTTAGTGACAGTGACTGGTCGAGTCATGACTGTGCTGGGAGGAATGGGGCCAAGGTTACAGCCTGCCCACTCTGTGACTGCGGCGCGAGTTCCATCCGGACACAACAGTTCAAAGTCAAGAGGGGTATAACCTTTTGCCCAACCAGAGCTGTCCAGATCTGAAAAGAAAATGTAATGAAAGGAAATCCTTTTGAAATATTAAAGCAGAAGAGAGAGTGAATCTCATATAAAATGTTAAAACTTGAGAGGAAGAAGTTTAGTCAGTGTGTTCAAAACAAACACAGTGTGCTATGTGGTCATTTCTTAGGAATGCATAAGGACCAGGGTACTGATTTCACTGAGATCAGTGAACTTAAACTGCACCTATCAACTAAAACTAGAATAAAATCAAGGCATATGAACAGCATATCATGTCTCATCTGCATCTGTAACCAGATCCCTTTCCAAAAACAAAGCAATTTGGCCTGCATGCCCTTTGCTTCCCCAAACAAACTGCTCATTGCTGCATGAATTCCTGTGGGTTTCCAAGCCCTTATACCTTCATTTGAGTTTAGAGAGATTCTTCTTTTAGAAAAGTCTCTTCTGTTAGTGAAATTGCCTAAAATAGAATTTCAGTGTGCTTAAGTGGGTGTTCCTTTTCTCCTTCATGCTATGAAAAGCATATTTTGGTTTGCCTTTGGTATGCTTTAAGCTTTCCAAAAATTTAGTGCAGTCTCCAAGGATGATTAATTACCCCAACACACATCTTTGCACTCAGTGATTCTTCTTCCCTCTCTTACAGTATCTGAATGTTGAGCCTTACTGGAACACCTACATGCAGAAAGCTTTTTGCAATTTTCCATTTACAATCACAGCTTCATGGACCTAGCTTAAACCTGTAAAGACTGATCCTCACGTGTGATGCTCACTTTGTGGGAAGTAACTGACATTAATGAACATTCTCAAAAGAAAAGAGAATATCTGCATCTCACCTTCTATGTTCTGGAGCAGGTTAGAGTGTTCCAGGAAAGCTACATCTCCAAAGCTTCTTCCACTGGGATTGCCAACTAGGCACCTAGTGCAAGAAAAAACCAGGAAGTGATCAAAGACAGCACTACATGATGACTGATATTTTGACAGTCATCTGAAGCTAAGCCTGGAGTAGCTGGAAGCATCCCTCCCATCTGTAATCACTTGGCTGTTACATGGAATACGTTAGTGATCTCACTATAGAGATTTGCTAAAACAACCCTTTCTAGCCCTTACAGCAGCTCCCAAGTCAAAGCTGTGGCACAATGTGCACCTTCACCCATGCCTAGGCAGGAAAGAGAATGGAATTCAACTAAATGCATTATATATATTTCATAAGAGTGCCTGCACTTTTAATAGTCTTCTCTGTCTTCAACTATTTGGGGTTTTTTTGTATCTCCACTCTGTTTAATTATCTCCTGTATGCTACACTGCTTCTTACCACATCACCTCTGCTCTCTGATCTTCTATCTTTAATCCCATCCCTTAATGAGTCAGCACCAATGCTCTAAGCCTTACATGTTTGGAAGCATTGCCTTGCTCAGGAAATGGTTTCATGACCATTTAAAATCATCAGTCAGCTGAACATCCCATAGCAACTGCAACCAAAACAAAACACGCACTAACAAAAGTTTATACAGCCAAATTCTTAACAAATAGGGGGGAAAAATCCTTCAAAAAGATTAGCAAAATAATAAGCCAGTTCTGGCTATTGCTCAGCATTTCTGACTCTCATGAAAAGCCCACCTGAGTGCTCCCATATTGCCATAGTAACGTTCGTTGTGACTTGCAGCACATCTGCTGGACACTCGAGCTCCTTCCACCTCACCATCTCCAATGCACACCTTGCACAGGTTTCTGTCTGCTCCTGGCATGCAGCCTTTCCAAAAGTAATTCTGATAAGCTGAATAAAGAAAATTGAGGTGAGATAAAGGCAAGGCATTCCAAAGCCTCTTCACATATGGGAAAAGACAGGAATGGAATTCCATCCTAAGAGTTAGCAAGAAGAGGGCTAAGTGGTGTGACACATAGTCAGATATGACGAAAAGCTGCTTCAACACCCTCTGAGACCATAGTCATCCATTGCTGGTCAGATCCTCATGGCCCCATCACAATTTTACGCCCAAATTTAGAGCTTCAGATTTTCATGGTCTAGTTAACAAATAACCCAGAGCAGTCCTTACCAGAGCCAATATCACAGTTCTCAGTATCATTCTTCTGAGCTCCAACTATGTGTCTGGACAGAAGTAACCATCCTGCAGGACTGTACAGGTGACTGTGGCAGGATCGCCTTCCCCTAAGGTTATGGATGTGAATCTGTTTGGTACTTTTCTTAGCTAGGGCAACAGCATAAACGGGTGGTAGTGCTGTAAAACAATGACAACAACCAGTTATACCAAAGCAATTAAATATTCCAGACAGGTACAGCCCCCTCCTTCCCTCCCTCATATGTCACAGTATCTCCAGTTACTGTACAGGACCTGCATTCTTTGCTTAGCCACAAAGCCCTTGTCTTTGCACAGAAAATGCTATTTTAAACCAACATGCAAATACGTTCCTACATAAACCCTAGACCAGTCTCAGGAAAATCTAGACCTTATGCTCTCTCAAAGTTTCTGTTACCTTTGTGCTTAAGATGAATTGGTTTCCCTGTTTTCTCCATGGTCTCAGCTGCTGTGGCACAATCTCCCCCTGGAAGGAGAAATAAACATTAAGGATCATGCTACTGCTGGCATTCCTTTTACATGGCATTTACATTACATTTTCAAAACCCTTGTGATCCTCTTCAGCCATGTCAGCATCTCTGTCCCTTTAACAGAAGGGATGTAATAAACAGACCAAATGCTAGAGCCAGTTAGTGGGAGAGCTATGAAGAGTATTTGGACATTTTATACTGACTCCTGCTTCCATCACACAACATCACAAACTGTGTAAATTTAACTATATTCTAAATGGTACTTTTTTGATTCCCTCTCTTCTTGATAAGGTCACATGAGAACTCACCATAGCATTCTGCAGCTACAGGCACCAGTCCACACCTCCCTGCAATGTAGGCATGTGTTGCATCCAGGGTGACCGCATCAGCCTCACTACTCTGCCAGCAGCATTAGAGAGAATAATAAAACCAGGATTGGCATGAATTGTGTATCCAAGCAGCTGGACTTCTCCACTGGCTGGAAATTCCCCTGCATAAATTCCCTCTCATTCCCACTTATTCCTCGAGCTGTTTTTCCTCTCTTTAGTTCAGACAAGGACATATATACCCTGTGCAGTCTTGTACCCTGACCAGAGGGAGTCTCCTACCTTAATCATTTCGATGCATTTGGCCATGGAAGTTGCCTGGACACAGACTAAAGGGTCGGATTTGATGCTCAGTGCCCACTCTTCACATTTGCGAAGCTCAGCATCGCTGATGCAGCACCAGCGCACAATGCTGTTGTCCAAAGAGCTCCCTGAAATGGAAGGAAAAGCACAGTGAGATCATGTTATCAGTGCACCAATCTGTTATTTGTTAAGGGGATGTTTAGGTCTGTGGTTTTGTGCTTGGCAGGGAAGAATAACATGGAAGGAGAACTTTTTCCTCTCTTTCCTCAGTTACAGTCCTCTGGAAGGGTTCTCACCTTCATGGCCTAGTCCCTTAAGGAGAGCTACATAATCCAGACCAAGGACATAGGCAATCTCCAACTGCTCCTCGAGAAGCTGCAGGTGCTGAGTGGCATCTCGGAACAGCAGGTTCTTTCCCCCAAAGGGTGCTGAACTGAAGAGTTCAAATCTGGCTCTTTCCTTTCCATTTCGCCCAAAGAGGTGCTAGGACAAGAACAACACTTTTAATTGCGACAAATCCACTCGTTCTTCCAGCAACAGGCAGCCTCAGCCTTCCCTCCCTTCATATCAGTGGTCAAGATATCAGATACTATTTGTAAGTTGAGAAAAAGTGATGAAGAAAGATGAGCTCTGCCTGAATATCTGAGTCTCCCTCAGCTACATAAAAACTGATTCAAGTTCCAGGGCAGGATTAATATCATTAGCCATTTTCCAGTTTGTGTGTTATGGCATCTTCCCCTTCTTACTTATTTATTCCCAGCCTCCCAAAGAAGAACACTTTAGAAAAAATTAAAATCTTGCACAAGCCTATGCAAGATCCTTCCCCAGAACAAACAATTTTTAGCACTTTATTCACACTAACTATAACTTTCTAAAGAAAAAAGGCAAACTAGGTCACAATTGCCATGCAAAGATGGAAGAAAAACCTGTGTCTGGAGTGTATAGCTTCACTCACTTGGATCATGCTAAGAAATTTGTTGGTGATCTTCTGGAAGTTGTTGCGGGTGATGATGCCACGGCCAGGCCCCTTGCCCAGGTTACAGGTGCTGTATTCAGTCAGCTCAGCTGTGGACCCATCAGGACACAAGAGCTCATATTGTTGTTTTTCTGACTCTGAAACAAGAAGACACTCGCGAATCTGTGAAGGGAGCCACGACTTGGCAGCAGGCACAGAGATGAAATATAAGGGGAGGTTGCTAAAGGTTATGCAGACAGCACAGTGTACCAAGCACTCTTGGGAAAGTTGTCTTTGTTAAGTACTTCTCTTAACAAAGAGAGGGACCTCAGCCAGAGCTGCTCCAAAACACTCTTTAAGCTGTACCCCTGTAAATATGTTTATTTAAAAACACCTACCTGCAAATGCTACTGCTAATCACCTTTGGTAAAGAGCACAACTAAGTTAAAAATATGAGGTAGGTATACAGGAACTTCACCGTTACGCAGCTCAATACGCTGAATTTTAAAAGGAGTCTTGTACGTCAGGCAAAGCAAATACTGACAGCTCTGTCACAGACTTTAATGAAATCACCTGTCTGTTCCCATTCTAAGAATCTCGTGTGAGTAATCATTGCTCACTTACACTTTCTTGTTCTGTTTCTTTCTGACTTATGTGGAGAGCCAAGAAATACCCCTGAACTGCTGGCAGGGATTGAATTTTCCCTGGAAACAACAAAAGATATGCCCCAAATTCTTATGCAAGAAAGAATACAGGCAGGAGTTAAGAGAAATCAGAGTTTTCAAGATTACCTGTGGCACTCATAATTCTTAGATGATCTAAAAAGGCAACATCTGCCACTCCATCCTTCAAGCACCTGCAGGAAGACAAATGTCATCCTATTAACATGTCAGCTGTCTTTCCTCCCTTACAAGTTCTTTTTCCCCCAAAGGTGAATTCAGCCAGAGTATCCCAGAGCTCACCTGAAGGCTCCCTCAGAGTCATAGAAGGGTTCATTACTGCTTGTCTCACAGAAGTGGTTCCTGTCTCTGACATAGGATTTTTGTCCTTGGCAGAGAGCACACAATCGGGGAGCAGCAACACCAACTCCAGGGATGCAGCTTGCATTGAAATACTCACTGATTGCTGCAGGCGTAGGAGGAAGAAACCAAAACAAAAGAAAAGGAAAAAGTCAAATGCAAAAAAAAAAATCATGAAAGGGAAATGGGCCAAACATATTATGGCCATAACTAGTTCATCCTACATCTGCTGGCACTTCAGTTACTTTTGCTGTGGCCAGAGGTAGACCTATGGCACATATGACCCACCTTGGCTTAGAGGTTGCGCCTCATCCCAGGAAAGATCATTTCTTGCAAGGAGAAAGCCAAGTGGAATATTCCAGCCTGATGTCCACCTGGCTCCGTTGTGGCAGCTGTGCACACCTCGTAGACTCTGGATATCTAAAGTTCCTCGTCTGGCAATGGCCACAGCAAACACACAATTTCCTGCAATAGCACAAAATGTGTAACAGAACAAGAAAAATATAAATCTCAATCCTGCAGCTTCCATCTGTGAAGAGGAGTTGAACTACTTCTGTGAATATGGCTAAAGAAGAAATTATCTTAGGCTTAGTTAAATGTAGGTACTTGTGCCAGGAACTTAACCATATACTGGTTACATGGCACCTTGTCTAACAAAAATGCAAGTTTGTACCACAGTGTCAGTACCACAGGCAGAAAGGCTACCAGGTACAAAGCACCACTGGTATTGTATTCATCATCATTAAGTATTTTAGAAACAATTGTTAGCCTCCTCCATATTCCTATAACGTTAATAAAAACATACTAACTTTTCTTTTCAAGAAATCTAAAGTAATTTCTTAGCTAAATCGGAAGTACAGTTTATTCTTTAGCTGTACCAGCCTACCTTGATCATAGATCTCCTTTGCCACCACTGCCAAACCGTACAGCTTTACAGCAGAGTAAACATCTCCGGCATCCAAGGAGGCAGCATCTGCTTTATTTGCCTTTAAAACAACAGCAAAACCCTCAAAACAAGTGTGTTCACAAGGAAACAAACAGAAGGTTCAAGACCAGAGTTTCTGCCTGAACAAATTTTGATTTAGTCGTTTGCTTTTGTCCATTAATTTCCAAGCATCTTTCTTATTTCTGGGAGATTAAAAGGACATTAACTGGGGTAAAATAGTACATGGGATTTAATTCTTGCTTCTCAAGTGATTGTGTACTTTATGAGCAGTTCTATTATTCCATTTTTAAATATTATTTTATTCTCCCATAGATTCTGCTTACCAGTTATTTTTCCAAAAGAGGATTTGGGCACAAAATCAGTTTAAAACTCTCTGTGAACTCACCCTGATTTTGTCAATGCAGTCATATGTACTGTGGGCTCTGATGCAAGAAATCCTAGTAAAGGAACTGGCAGTAGTGAGGGGTAGCACAGCCATAAGTGCTTTGGAAAGCTCAGCACACTTCCTCTGTTCCAGGTCAGAAAGGGTGCACCATCGGAATTTCTTCCCTGTAGGATCAAAAAAGAAGTCAAGATTTGTAGGATTTCATGAAAAAAAAACCCCTCAGTTTAACACCTTATGGAAGATAGAAGTTATTTTATTTTATTTTATTTTATTTAACTTCCCAGCAGCTTGATTGTGCTCACTCACACCCACATACCCACACACTTGGAGGCACCCAAATGATGTGCCCACATCTAACAAAGGTCACTTTTGCCCAACATGAGGACAACATCTGCTGCTGAATCTTTACTATGTCTCTTTGCTTCCTCTTGACTGGAAACAAACAGATAGTTTTAGACAGATTTTTCAAGAATCCTTATGGCAAGATCTTTTGCTTTAGAATCTTCCTTGCTCCAACCTTAGTGAATTTTAGGCAAGGCTGCCACCCAAAATGAGGAGGAACCAAAAGTAAGGCTGTGTTTATGGCTATGGTCTGTTTTCCTGTTGGGATAGCAAGACATGGAGTGGCACTTACAATGTAGGGTAACCATCTTCCTGGTATCAGCGTGCAGTTTTACTCCTAACAAGTCAACTGGGATGTGACTTTATCAGAGCACAGACCTTCTAATTTTTAATTAAACATGCATTCCCCAGGGTTTATAAGTTTTACTGCTGCCCTTTGTTATCAATACAGGCCATTCTTTTAACCTTTGCTCTGCTGTTCCCTCTGCTGCTTTCACACACCAAGATGTGCATAAGAGTGGAGGTGAAGGTGAACCTTCTTTTTTCAGAAGGACTTGGATGTTTGGTTGGTTTAAACCAACTGTAAAGTTGCATCTTAAAGGAATCCAGATATGTCAACAAAATTTCCTCTTTTGCTCTAGGATTAAGTTATTCTATCTGGTATTATTTCTCTGAAATGCATTCTACTCTAATTCAAATATATCATCACATGTATCTCCAAGAAGACATTAGACATTTAAGGGAAAAAAAGTGATTGTTGTATACAAAATAGCATGCAGTTATGTAACTCGGGAGAATCTTAAGCCATAAAATGAAAACCAGGACTGAATGCACAGAAAGCACCACAGTATCTCTAACATTGTCATTTCCAGATGTTTAAACATTTGACTCTCTGAAGAACTATTAACACTAAACAAAAATATTGCCTGGAATAGTAGTGCTTACAATTAAATCATTGAAGTTTTTATTTCCTTGAGCATAGTATCAGACATTAGTCCTCCACTTGTTCTGACATTAATTCAGCACAATTCCAAGAGGAACCTGTTTGTGGTTTTAGAGGGGAGCAGCTTGAGGTCCACTGATTCATTTTGCCCCGTTAATGAGTGCGTAGATATCAACTACTCAAAGGAAACAAACCTTCACTGAATTACTAAGGAAGTTGTGTCTCAAGCTGCTTCAAAACTAACAGGGTCACCATCTGCCAATGATCAAACAGAAAAAATACAGGCACAGCTCCTTCTGCAACTTCTTTCTTTGCACAGAGGAAAACAAAACCAAAGCATATATTAGTTTGAATGTCACCCACCCATAGGCAACCTTTCTCTCTCCCTCTCTGCATCAGCCTTACCTGAAGCCAGCAAAGAGATGATTAGGACAATTAAAATCACTGTCTTCATCATTACAGCAGTTCAGCAAGGATCTTCTCTCTACCCTGACGCTCTGCCTCTTCATGCCAGGAATTCCACAGTGATGACCAAAGCTTCTGGAAGACAACAAGGGGGTTTTAGACATCAACAAGGATAAACTAAGATTTAAGAAAACAAACAGACTGTCAGAGGATGGTATATCCTTGTATGCAAAGGAGAAAGGGCCAGTGTCCCTGTCCTACCTGCAGATGGAAAATATCCATGCATTTTCTGCATTGTTTTGATCAGACATAGGAAGAAATGTAAGCCTCTGCTTTAAAAATAAGTAGTACTTCCATTGTTTCAAAAGGCACCTAAATGCCTCTGGGAGATGGGCAAGGCTTACATCTAATTTACAAAAAAGGTATCTAAAGCTAAGTGAATTGTCCAAACTACTGACCATATCTCTCTACAGAATACTGAAGGGTCCTTCTTACCTTATTTTTCTTTACCTGATAATGGTTTATCTACTAAGTAATGACTTGGCTCACCTGCACATAGGTGAGGCACAGCACAGCTCGGTACTCTTAGCATTTTATCCCTCAGTGAGGGCAGTCTATATAATCTTACCAGATGTTAAAAAACCCCCACAAATTTAAGAACAAGACACATGACAAAAGTAATTTGAAAATAGTTACATGTCCGCATATTTACTTGTAATTCCAAGGAGAAAGATTAGATCAGGACAGATAATTAATCAGTTTAGTCTGCAACAAATATTTTACACTATAAACAAGTATATTACATTTAACTACACCTTAACCTCTGAATCACTTCTGAGTCAATTCTGGGGAAACTTGTCTGTCAGGCCCACCAGTGGGGTGCACTTACACATCAAAGCTAATGGCTCTTTCAAGGCTTGTACCAAAGCACCTAACACCACCAAATCCCACCTTCTTTGAGGTTTTACTTCCTGCGAATCCCACTAATGTGTACAGGGTATGTAAATTCCAACAATTCAGTCAGCTAATAATATTACTGTTTCATGAGGGCTGTATCTGGATAACTCCTCAAATTCTATATATTTAACAGTAAAAGGCTTTCCTGTACATATCTAATACACTTATATAGATACTACTGCCCATGGTGATGTGAAAAAAAGCAGAATGACATGAAGGTGCAGACTTCATTTAGGCCTGGTAAGAAAAATAAACAAACATAAATCACAAATTTAAATTAATCAGTTTGCCTGAGGACCATGTTCTAAAGCACTGAGGATGCGGAAACACAGTGGCAGGACTCTGGAATTCTTTTCCTACTGATTCACCCTGTGAAACTACCCCCCTGTCACCATCAGAGAGAGGTAATTAGCTACTTCCCAGTAACACAGCATTTATTCAACTAGGGATGTATATCAGAGAGTGGAAAACCAAATAATCTCTATAAAATTCACTCTGGGCGGCAGACATACAGGCGACATCCAGGCAAGGGATACCAGAGGAGGAACAGATGTTACTGCACTACGCTGCCAGACATCTCACTTGAAGGAACAGCGTTGTGTCTGTCCCATGTTGTGCATCCTCTCCCTAAAATCCCTGGCCTGATATTCCTGGTGCTCCCATACCATACGTGGGGCAAATAACTTACCTGTCCGTCAACAGCAGTGCTTCGAAGCAGCTGAACCCCACCTGCCTCATCCTGAACTCCCCAGCAGCAGCCCCCTCCTCAAAGCTCACATCCCTGTGGGCACAGCCCACAACCCCTCTGTGGAGCAGCTTCATCCCCATAGCACAAACCCTCAGGGACCACCACCCTGTCCCCACACGACATCCCCCGGGAAATGTCCCCACATCCCGTCCCCTCTGGGCCGGCCCTGTTCCCTACTCCACATTGCCTCAGCGACGGCCCCTTTCTCCCCCTCGCTCAAAGAACAGCCCTTCCCACAGATCAAACCCCCCATCTGAAGAACAGCTTCACAGCCGTGTCCTCACTGCGGGTCTCCCCTCAGGAATGACCCCTCCCTACGCCCCGTATTCGCTCGGGAATCCCAGGCAATGCCCCCTCACGCAGGGCTCCCGGTACTGCCCGCTCCCCTCACGGGCCCTGGCCCCGCCCCGCCCTGGCCCCGCCCACCCGTGCTGTTCCCGCCCTGGCGCGCGGGACGCGGCAGAGGACGCGGCGGCGGCGCGGGAAGATGGCGGCGGCCGCGGCGCGGAGCAGGTACGGGCACGGCGGGGCTGGGGCTGTCACTGCCACTGCCGTTGTTATTGTCCGGCTCCGGCAGCCCTGTCTGACAGCCAGCCACCCCGCGGGAGGTGGAGCCGGGCCGGGGGCCGCAGCCGCCCCCTTCTCTCCCCGTTCGCTCGCTGACGTTTCCCTACCGGGCTGAGCGCGGGTTGTCTGTGCAGCCTTGGCCCTGCCCTTGGCATGTGCGAGGAGCCTTGCCCTCCTTCTCCAAGCTGGAAAGGACGATAAGGGGTTGGCGTATTTTAAGAGCGAGAAGCGCGGGGCCTTGTACAGTTTGAAGTGGGCTTGGCAGTCTGTAGCTGTCAGTGTGTAAGTCCCGAGTAGAAATGGGTAGGTGGGGGCAGCTGCAGCCCCTCGGGTTATGCAGTGCCGGGGGAGGATGGCTGTCAGGAGAAGCACCTGGCCGGGCACCGACATTCCTCTACAGGAGATATCCTCTTACAGGGTGTGCTTTTCATAGCAACAAAACAGATTAAAGAATACTGTTTCTAGGCCACAGTTCTTAGTTGTATTCTTAGAAAGAACACACAGTCCCCTTATTCCCCCTTCTCTCTCAAAACCTCGAGAAAACACCTTGTGCACAGTGTGCTGTTACCTCTGGCCTCAGTGCTGGCAGTGGAGTGTTATTTCTTGTCCAGAGATGGCTGAAGACACAGAAGGACTGAAGTTAACATGGAATCCCTTGGCAGTTCCTTTTCCGTCAACCTGCAGTCGGGTGGGAGAGGCAGGAGGTCAATATGCCCACATGTATTTGTACCCATCAAGGTCAAGCTGCCGGGGAAGGTGAGATAGTTTAGTCTTGTCATCTTTACCTGGTTTTAGACAGATTTCAGAGTAAAGTGGAGACTGATTTTCCAGTGTTGGACACCAGAAACAATTTTGGTAAGAGCTTAGGGTTAGATGTTGTGTCCTTTCACTATGTTTATCTGTCTGAGGAGGTACCAAGTCCTGGTGTGCCCAGCCCCGCCTCAGCAGCATGAACAGCTCCTGGATGCTCCTGTGAAGCCAACACAATTTGTTCTGTTCTGACTGTGCATTTTTAATAGACTGTTATGCAGGAAGGCTAATAAATTACTCAAATACTAATGCTTTAGGCTGCAGCTAAGTTTTAATAATTTTTTTCTCTATTACTTTTTAGGGTTTGAGGACTCTTCTTGTAAATTTAAGTCAAACACTAACTCGATTAATCCCTTAGAAGTAGCCCACAGGCTCCCAGTGTACTGATGAGCAAGTGCTCCTTTTATTCTGAGTGTTTTAATGTCTTGTAAAACAGGCCTCATAAGTCCACAAATTAATGTAGGTCTGGTGTATGACCCAAGAGCATCAGGTGACCTCGTTGTTCATGACAAATTACAACATGTTGCTCTGTAAAACATAACAGGTTCTGCAGCAGTGGGAATGCTTTTTCCGTCTTGCCAAGGAAGTAATATTGTGGGAGATGATGCAGCAGTGTGGCATGTTTAGCACCTGGTTACAGGAATCTGGGGATTGGGGAGGGTCTGTCCTGTCACATTCGTGTTAAAACAGGGATTTAATAGAGACAGTGAAGCTGAAGGGCAGAGTGAGAAATTCTGACACTGTTGCTATGGGCATAAGTGAAAACTATAGCAGTTGGTCCTTGGCTAATGTTAAAGCATAGTTAGTAAGTGAGTGCTGGTATAATGATGTGAGTTCTAGACAAGAAATCTGCTATTTGTAGATTCTGCTTTGAAATAAAGGGATCATATCTATATGTAACTCAGTAGAGACCTGAAATTAAGTCTTTAAATTCTTAATAATCACTTCCTGGGATTGAATGGCCCCAAGTGATGCAATAGCTTGTAAGCTACTGAAGTAATTGTATCTTGGCCTGTATCTGATCAAGAGCAGATGAAAGGCCAGAGGGCAGATGAAGACATCCCAGCTGAGGCATTGCCTTCCGGGAATGAGCAGGTTGCACAAAGATCTGGTTCTTCCCAAGGGCCTGAGCCTGTTGGGGTGAGAACACTGTCCCTCTCCTCCCTGTGATCCTGTCTGATAGCAGGATGTTGCCAGGCCACAGTCAAATACTTGTTTAAACATGCTTATTTACAGACTTGGAACAGTTTTTGTACAACTGGATGTCTTTTTGTCTGACTTATTACAAACATGAAATTAAATATTATATGTTAAACACATGAAAAGTCCTGGTTGAACCTTTTCTCTATATTGGCCACTTCCAAGTCTATTTTATGTATATTCAGAGGGGCAGAACCACTTTCACTGCAGTTCACTAGTGGACAGAGTGGTAAGGTAAATTCTAAAGAAGAGCTGCTGTGCCTGGCAGCCTTTTTACTTTTTCAGCTACACCACTTGGTCTAATGAGTGCCATAACTTCTTCCCAGAATTCCAAACTTTTCTGTGTAATCCTCCTCCTTCCCACCAGGATGTTAAGGTAAAAGCTACGTGAACCAAATCCTAAGTGTCTCTCTAGATAGTTGCTGTTGTAGGAGGTTCTTAAGTGACACAGTTGTAGCACCCCAGTGGAGATGGAACAATCCCAAGCACTAAACAATCATTATAAAATTTACCACTCCATCTGCATTTTAGAATTTCAAACAGGCCACGACAGTACATGCTTGCAACATAAATAGTTGCCTGTAAAGGCCTGTTGGCAAGATCAGCATTTGCAATGCTCAGGAAAGTATCACTGTTACAACAGAATTAAGCCTAAGAGGAACATGTCAGTATTTTTTAATAAAAAGAAAAGATAAAGATGCATCATTAAATAAATATCCGCAGGAACAGTTAGATTGTCAGGTTTTTCAATGCTTTTAGGCAAGTAGACCACAAGGGACTAGGCTCAGTGGAAAATTTATGATGATTTGAGGAGACTTTTCCTTCTGTTATTCAGCTGCTAAATATTAGATTGTCACTACACTGAACTGCTGACATTTGCATTATTAAAAATTTGTACTTAAGCAGACACTTCTTGTTTATTGTATTTGCAGTTTGCTGTGCAGCTGTAACTTGCTGGTACATAAGAACCTGTGTGTTAGAGCTGGAGTCCTGTGGAAGCAGCCTCCTTCTAGGACATTTTTCAGTGGTAAGTGATGGTTTGTATCTACCAGTGCTTTTAAATTCAGGATTACTTGAAGTTAGGCAAATTGTGGTCTCATACTGGGGAAGATGAATTTCTTGAAATGAAAGCAGGAGTGGGAGTCCAGCATCAAAGACCAATTCCTGGCATATCCATAGATACAAGCTGGCAAATTATATTTTACTTCTTCGGTGTTATGTTTTCCACATAGTAAAAGAGATATATTTACCTTTCTCGTAAGATTCATTATGAGCTCTTATTGATTGTTGCTTTCAAACTTTTCAAAATATCTGAATTTTTTTCTAGTGAAGATGATTCCTGTAGAGCAAATTAAAACCCATTAGCCATAGGTTTATTTTTCTTAATTAATTTCTGCACATTAGTTTGTCTTCTCAGGAGTCTGCTGATCAAAAATTACTTTTTTAAAAACACAATGTAATTTACCAGAGAGATTAATGTTAGAACAGTGTTTTTACATTTAAAAAAACCTGCTTAAATGAGCTTGATGAACAATAGTTTGTGTACTTTCCACACCTACTGAAGTGACCGACTGAGAAGGGCAACATCAAACTTAATGCATATTTAGAATATTCAACTATATTACCTGCTTTGTAGTGCAGCTCTCATCAGCTATTCACCTTGAAAAGTCTGAGAAAATTAGAATTCATAAGTTTAACAGCCCTATGAGAAAGAAAAGGTATAAGTATCCTTTTCTATTTCAATCTGTACTTGTAATTTTAATAGATCAGGAAATCAGAGTTGGTTTGCATGAAATGTTTAAGACTTGGTTAAAATGGTACTTGCATTTGGAGTTTCTGTAGCTGGGAAATGCTGTGAAGATCAAATATTGTTTATTTTTAAGGGATATTTGTTTGTAAACTTGTAGCATATGCATTGTCATATATTAGCATCACAACTAACACAGTCTTCAATTTTGGTTTCCTTGCCAGCTGAGCTATTGGTCCCATTTTCTATAACCATTTCTTTGGGTTAACTTGCCTGTCCAAATGCTTTGTCTGGCATATCATATATGGATGTTTCGTTATTGAAAAATATGCTTACACAGATGAATAGAAACAGCAGCTCTTTGTTGTCTATAAATCAAAGTTATTGCAGAAAAAAAATCTTGGAAGCTGAGACACATAATGCAAAGTTGTTGATCACGTAGAAGAAAAGGTCATTTTAGTCAAAATCAGCTTTGAGTTTTGATCAAGTCAACTTTTTAGCCTGTCATTTTCTAATTCTAATTGATATTTCAGATTCTGATTTGGATTTAAATCCAGATGATTTGCACATGATGTCATTAGAAAGGAAAGATCACTCTTCTTTAATTTTATCTCTACCCCTTATAATGGCCTCCTTTGTTTGTGTCATGTCCTAGAAGAAATTTTTAATTTGGTCAGAATAATGAAGCAGCATTTCTATTACTGCATCTGACTGCATAAACTAGAGCACTCCTACCATTATGCAGTTTCCTTTCTCATCCTGCATTTTCCAGCGTTTCTGAGTGAATGTGTCTTTTTCATCTGTTCCAGAGAAGGAAACTGTTACAACCTTTTAATCTCATTTGCTGAATATACTCAGTGTTTAAAAGAATTCTGGAATAGGTTGGTTTATCTGTGAGGGCTTCAGATTTAGGGTAGTATCTAAAAATGTTGTTAGTACATTAACAGTCCTGCACCTTTTTCATCTTGTCCTGGGCTTGTTTCTAGTGGTTCTTGTGCCAAGGTATGAGCTTTCCACACATTCTCATGCTGCTTTCCAGGGAGCAGCAGTAGCATCATTAGAGAACACGATGTTCAGCTGAAATCTAAGCAGTGCCAGCTGCCTAAACCTGGATGTGTTGCCAGAATCAGTAACTAGTGTTCTTGTCTTAGAATTTGTAATCTTGTGTGAATTCCATTTGTGTCTAAAAGGTGTTGAATTTTATTTTGTCAGGGCAAAAAAGCTTAACAGTGGCATATTGGATGCTTTTGCAGTGATCATGTTTTTGGAGACCAGTTACAGAAGTGCTGTTTTATTAATGCTGGAGATGGGGAAAAGTCAACTCTTCATTTATCAAAAATTTAAATTGTGTGTGCTGTGGCTTGTGGAGCACCACATTGTTTGGTCACTATTATAGGAAGAGAAACATTCACGTGGGTGTAATTAATAGAGGCTCTTGAAGCAGAAACTGCCTCTCCCTCGATCCAAATCAGAAAGAGCTGTTCCCACTGTGAGGGTTTTGGTTTGGGAATTTGTGAAACTCTGCTGAAATAGCTAAGCAGCTTTGCTAACTTGGAACCAAAGATGTGGTGGAAGGGAGTTTAAGGCTAAAGAGTAGCCCTACTGGTCTGTGTACAGACATTTCTGTTGAAATAGTGATGCAAAGTTGAAAGGTTGTAGAGTCTTTGTAAACTCAAGTCTGTCTTTTTAAACATTCAGCTGTTCTAAATGATTGCTCTCCTTTACTGAGGATTGTTCTTTAGGAAAGAATAGTTTTTAGAATCTTAACTGTAACTGTAGTTGCTGCCTTGTTTGTTTATAGAGTTTGGTTTTTTTCCCCAGAAAAGAAAATACTTTTTATTTAAAGTAGGAACAAAGCTGGTTTTGTTTTATGATGCATTTAGGATGTATCATTTATGCAACATTTTAAATCACAAGTGTAGGAAAGAAATTTTTAAAAATTCTATTTTGATAAAACAAAGTGTGGACAAGAATGACTTCTATTGGGCATGTTTTTGCAGCATCATGGCTGAATGCTTCTAATAAACTCAAGTCCTTAGAACTAAAGCCCTCCCTACTGTGAAACAATTGTGCTTTGTCTTTATGTGTGCCTAGAAATAGAGTTGGTGCTGATTGAATTCTTTTGCTTGCTAATGCATCCTTTCATAGTCAAACCCTAAGAAGCCTGACTTTGATGGAGCAACATAAAGTCCATTGGGTTTGATTCTGGCACACCCAAGTTAATGATTGTTGAGGAAATGACGGCAATCAATATCAAGAATTGGTTCCTCTGGGCAACTTCTGTCATTTTCTGATTTGTACTCATTGCTGAGAACTTCTGACTGGAAAACAGACAGGAGCAGCTCAGTCTAATACTGGCTTAGTCCTGGACAGATTTGTTTTCTCTGAAGATTTTGGAAGGGAAATACTCCCAGGGCTGTGCCTGCCCTGTGCTTGGTCAGTTGCTTAGTGACCATGCCATGTCCTTGTATCTCACAGGGACTGCAAGGCTGGAGTAAGCAGGAGGAGCTTGGTAGTTACTCAGTAAAAAAGATTTAATTCTACATGTCTCTTTTTTCATGAGGTGACTTGTATTACAGCAGAAATGTGCCTGTTTTCCTGTTTACCAAACCTACACTAAAGCAGGTCATAATTTCCTTCCCTCTTCCAGTTAACTGTACAATCTGGGGATTCCCTAACTGTAGTGAAAGCTTTAATGACTGAGAAGCATGAAGCTTCACAGCAGTACAGATTGTTCCCCTGCAACTGATGATTCCACATAGTACCAACATTCTTACAGTTAGAAAGTATGATAGCTCTATCAGACACTAATTTTATGTATTTCTCCATTAAACTTTCAGGGAGCACAATTTGTATATATCTTTTGGGGAGAAGAATGTTGGAAGCATGTGGGGTAGCAGGGAGGGGAATGAGGTTAAAACCACAGATGACCAGTTAGTGTTGGTCAGCTGAGTTTCAGTAACTTGGTAAATTGCAATAACTGGAGTACTCGGGAGCACCTGTACATACCTTCTGTGTCAGATTTATTTTCTAACCACATTTTCATCACCCAAGCTCACATCCCTCACTGCACAGAATTGTTTTTCCTTTACTGTGTAGCTGTTCTCTTTTCTGAAGTCTGGGATTTGTTCTGTTACAGACAGGAAGAAGCTTCACACTGCTCCGGTGGGGCAAGTCTTCCGCCTGCGGCCCTTCCATGTTCTGGTAGCTACAGGTGGAGGATATGCAGGATACAGAAAATATGAGGATTACAAGTTG
Organism: Entomyzon cyanotis; assembly: GCA_024500445.1. Classification (NCBI taxonomy): domain Eukaryota; kingdom Metazoa; phylum Chordata; class Aves; order Passeriformes; family Meliphagidae; genus Entomyzon; species Entomyzon cyanotis. The sequence continues at coordinate 9,421,236 of JAKEPQ010000852.1, forward strand.
GAACAGCTGGAGAAGAGGGGCATAGAAGTGCCTGTGAAGCTTGCAAGTGAATGGGAGGTAAGAAACTTGAGGCAATTTTACTTCTGCCATGTTTGATGCAAAGCTCCTTTGCTTCCATTTCAACACAGGAATCTTTAATTTGTCTCTACTGACGTGTTCTTGACAACTCACAGAATAAAGTTTCTGTCACTTCAGTAACTCATTTTGGCTGAAGTCATGATACATTAGGAACTGCCAGCAACTCCTTCATCTTTTAGTGTGGCTGACACCATAATGTGCTTCACAAGAAAGCTGAGATGGAACTAATACCTGGTTAATAAAAATCTACCTGTTTCCTGTGTGAATATATAGCAAGACCTCTTTTCATAGGTAACACTTAGGTCTGTAATCCCTGTTGATCCTGAGGGATTTTTGCCTTTTCCTTTTGGATTCCAAGGAGTTGAAAAATTATTGTGGAATTGCAGTGCGTATCAGATTCATAGGTCAAATGCCCATTGCAGCATTGAAATAAGAAATACTTCATGACTTCCTGTAACTGCTGTATTACAGCCTTTGAAGTATTCAGTATATTGTACAACTCCGTGTTGGACAGTTTAGAGTGTATGTGGTGTTCTTCCAAACAGCCAGGTGAGTGTCTGCTTCGGTGTCATTTCTGAAGGCAAGGAGTTAAAAATTCTAGGATTGTAAGGTTGTGTAGGAGATGCTTCAGTGTGACCTTTGGCATCCCGGTTTCTTTGCATTCCTGAGCTCACTGCTGGTGTGTGAGTGATTTGGCCACATGCCTGTGGGGAACTATGCTGGAATCCCTAAATTCATTTTCACCAGTGACCCAAATCAGATATGATCCAGACAGTCCAGATGCTAACAGCTTAAGCTATGATAGCTCCTGAGGAATCTGTCTGTAAATCTGTCTTCTGTATATTCTTTTCCGGCTGAAGTTTGTTTCAAATGAGTTCTGATTTAAAAAAAAAAACAAACTGGTAAGTGTCCATGGAGTATTTATTTAACAAGGCAATGTCAATTCAGTTTTGATACTTGAAAACAAATATTCTTTTGTTATTGTTCATACTTTCTGGTATGAAATTGGGTAATTCTCTTACTGAATTTGCATTCTTTCATTATACTGATATGCTGGTTTGTTATTATTTGGTGAAGCAAAGAGTATTGCTTTTGATGAAACAGCTCTAAAGGATTTGGTTTTTACAGTGAGGAAACATATGAAGAATTTCAAACTGATAAAGCAGGGCCCCAAATGCAGCATATCCTGGTAGGAGACACTAACAAGATGTCCTAGTCCTTCCTGATGTGTTTGTGTTGAATGCTTCTGTGGGAGGGAAGGGAATCGCAATAGTTATGAGAAAAAAGAGAAACTGTGTTCAGACATTGCAGGAAATATTCCAAACAATGAAGGATTCAAGAAAAATAAGAGCTGTGTTGTTCCTTTTTATTGTAAAGTGGAGTGGGTTTTTTTGCTGACCTATCATTTTCCATTATTCTGGTTTTTGCATCACTGGGCACACACTTAGGAGTTTGGAATGGGGTGTTGTCTTGTTTTTAGGGCAGAATAAGCCTTTGCATAGGCAGAGAGAGACCAAGTGTGATTGAATGGGCTTTGAAAGAGTAATATAGAACAAGAAACTGGTGCACATGCCCTCACTGCTGAGCCTGCTGCTCTGAAGTGCTGATTCCATGGTACCAGCCTCATGTTCCTGTGGGAATGTGGACCATCTTCCATCTGCCAGCTGTGTGTGAGGCAGATTCCCCTGCTTCTGAGCAGAAGACAGATATTAAATGGGTAATCCTCACCCTGTTGAGCAGGCAGGGAAGCTCTCCCTGTAGCAGAGGTACACACTGAGATCCGCACTGAGGTGTGCATCATTTTTGACTGAATTAGAGTCAGTACACTTCTCTGTGGTTTTGTTTTGCTTGAGCTTAATAAAAGAATGGGGAGGGAAATGAATCTGGTTCATGTCAAGTGTCCCTTGTTTCCCCTTAAGTTTTTCCTCAGGGAAAGACATAACTATTGTTTCTTTAGCACAGACCTTTTCTTTCTGTAATTTTCTCAGAGACATTCTGTCGCTAATAGCTTGAGCTGATTAACGCCTTAGTGTCTCCTACTGTGAATACCAATGGGGATCAGTTTTCATTTAATTAGATGAGGTAAAGCAGAGGGCTTGGATGGAGACAGGTAGATGTTTATCAGATGCATGGAAACTTATTGTTCCAAATCCTTGCTGTCACAGAACATTTCCTGGCTGGGATCTGCATGCATGGCATGCCATTCATATGCTAACTAGAAGCATTTTGCTTCTTGTTATCTGGGCACTGAGGCACTGTTGATACAGGATCAAAGATTTACTGTGGGAAACCTTGGCCAAAGGGGAATATGAAGGAAGAGATTGACCAGATGAACAAGAATTTTGAGAGAGAGGAACTTGTAGGTGTCCTTTGCTCCCATAGTTTGTTCTGTTCTGTGTAAGGGAAGAGCAGTGTTTTGTAGGAGTGACGTGTGCCAGGAAAAGCACACTAAACGTCTCTGTAAGTGAGCTGCAGTGTTTAAACTGCAGCTTATTGTCACAGAGCCAGTTTTAAAAAACAGCCTAATTCATCAGGGAAGTGCTTGAGCACAGATTTAGGATCTGGATTCTCCGAAGTAAGAACAACACAGCCTTTCCTACTGATGTCAGAAAGTGCTCATATTTATGTAACAGAAGATACTGGAGCTCTTTTGGCAGTACAATACAGAAGGTGTTTTTCTTGGCCCAGAGGAGACATTTAGTATTGTGGTAAGAGGTGTGTATCAAGTTCAGGAAAGAGCTAATAATGGAAGAATATCAGCCTTTTTTTTTTTTTCCTCCAACTTCGGAAGAATGAAAACGTAATCTCCAGTTGGTTGGTCTCTCATTCCTTGTTCTTGCTCCCACGTTCTGATGCTTAGAGTTTTATTGCAGCATACAATAATATGCAATTATTTTCAAAATCCCTATAAAGTGGTCCAAAGTACACAACAAAGATGGCCAGAAAATGTTAAAAGCAGTGACATTTCAGCAGCATCAAACTGTGTAAGGGGTGCGATGGTGTAGATGTTTTACTGACACTCGGCTGTCGTGGAAAACTGAATCAAGCAAAATCAGTCTGGGTTTGTGATTTTTTTTTTTTTTTTTTTTAAATCTGACCAAGTGGGAAGGCTTTTTAGCTAGCTGAGTCTGTTCTGTCTCATGCAACTTCCTGAGCATCTCGCTGGGATTATGGAGCAGTTTATCTGTGTGTTTCGGAAGCAATTTATGAGACTGCAGCACGCTTTCCTGCTTTGGCTGCCAGTGCGTGTGGGATTGTGTTACCGCACCAGGACACGCGGTGGGAAGCTGTCTCCGGGAAGCTGTGCGATGCACAGCATCCGCTCCCGTGCCTTGTTCCCCGACAAGTGTCTTTTCCCATTGTCCGGGCCAGCGGCTCTTTGGGAATTTAAGCGCTGATCCCCAGGAGCGCCCGACCCTCCCAGGGCAGCCCCTTCTCCTGCGGGCCGCCGCCGGGCGAGGCATCGCTGTGGCCGTGTTGCGGTGCCCCCGGTCTCTCTTCCTTTTCGTTCGCGCTGCCCTGGCCCCTCCTCCGAAGGGGCCGGGGCCCTGCGGGAAGGAGCCGCCGAGCAGCGCCAGTGGCTGGAGGGGAGGCGGGGCAGTGCCGTCGGCCCCGCGCCGCTTCCTTAAGGCGAGGACGGGCCGGCAGCGCAGCGGGCGGGAGCGGGACGGGAAGCGGGGCTCGGGTGCCACCGCCGGCAGGTAGGTGGGTAGCTGCCGGGGGACAGTGGGGGTGGCCGCCAGCCGCTCCCCTGCCCGGCCGGAGAAGGGCCCCTGGGGCGGGATGGCTGCGGCGCCATGAGGGGTTCGCGGTCCGCTGAACTTTGTTCACGTGTCTGAAAACTACTTTGAAAGGAAGGGTCGGAGTCGTATTTCGGCGATTGAAGGCGAAAAGCCGGGACGAAAGAGACTTCCCGGGGCATCAGGTAAGGGCTGCTGGACCACAGGGCAGATGTGTGAGGGCTGGCGGCCAAGGGGTGATTCACTCTGGCTTGCTGGAAATTACAGGTGATGTTCCAAAGTCGACTCTCTCATGAGTAATTCCTGAGTGGATTTAAACAGAATGAGTCTCTTGGACCAGCCTTATCGGAGTCCAGAGTCCCGCGGGGCGGGCAGGGGGGTGAGGAGCCGCCGGAGCCTTTGCGCAGCTTCCGCCGGGTCTGTGGGGAGGATGTAAGGCGGCTTATGCTTCCTTTAGAGATCCTTTATGGAGCTGAGAGTTTGCTTTACCGATATCTTAAGCTCAAATAATGGGGGAATACTAGGGGTTGGTACTGGGGAGTGTTGTTTTAAACCATTAATTGGAAATTATTACTACAAAGTATGAAATGGGTGCCATCAAATTTCATGTCACTTTGTAAAGTGAATAAAGCTTTATCTCCGTGCTTCACAGAAGAGATATTTGAGACCGTGTAACAGGCTTTTTGCACAGAATTCAGATTTAAGTTTCAAAAATAATCCAGTCGTCTATGGCTATCCTAAAATACTACTTTTTCCCCCCTGCTAATACACTTAGAGAAAATGTATAGAAAGGCTTTTTCAAATGGGGAGTAAAGAATTTCAGACATTAAGGCTGGATGCAGCTGAGCGTGGTACGTTTCCTGAGCCATCGCTGGTGAGTCCAGCGGTCCCGTTTGCCAACTCCTCCCGGTAGAGCCGGGAGCGAAGGCGCTGCCTAGCAATCCCGTGGCCTTGGCAGATGCTCAGCGTGCGCTCAGGTTTCCCAGCAGCATCGGGGCAGTTCTGTTGTGCTCGCGGAGTTCAGGAGCTCCTGCCTGGGTGTGGAGCATCCAGTGTTCCTCCTGCCGGGCTGCCTGCGGAGAAGGCTGGGTGGGAGCAGGGATGACGTGTCTGACATTCAACAGTTACTGCTGGGAAAGGAACGGGGCCGTTAACTAACGGTCACCGAGCACGTCTCCCCTGATTGAAAGACCGTGTTTTTGCTGGCACTTGAATACAGCCCTGGGATGCATTCGGTGCCTTTTTTTAAAACAGTAGTTCTGTTACCAGATGTAGAAAATGTGACCAGAGGGCTTTGAGCACTGACCAGCACATTCCAAGCCTAATGATTCATGCCTGTGGTTTAAAACCGAGGCTGCAGGTTTGGAGTTCAGTTGTGTATTAGTCTTTCTTTTTAAAACTTGAGAGAATAACTTGAATAGTTAACTACCTGACAAGTAATTAAGTGAGGTCACTGGATTTGACGTTTACTTGAGCTGACAGAGCATAAGGGTGTTGCATAGCTGGCAGATTAGAAGTTCTCTATGAGATAATTCTCTGTGGATTGATACCTGCTGATAACTGCTGCTTTATTTGTCCAACGTGGATTCTGGGTGAGTTCAGACAGGTGGGGAACTTTAGTATTGGTGTTAAACCCCTACAAACCAAAAATTCTAAGATTTTTGTCTAAGCTGATGATGACACAGGCTTTGGGCACTGCCCACATCCCAAGAGGTCCAGCTGTTGAGATGCTATTATATGAGTTCCTCTGTAATGAGCTGTTTGATGAGCAGTTCTTGTTCCTTTCTCCATGGAAAGCAGGTGAACTCAGGGTGGATTTTTCATTTCGGCCTTCTTACACTGTAGGAACTGTACATTGCTTCTAGGGCAGCCACAGCAGGGATGGCAGCTTGCCATGTATGTCAGCATCTAAGCAGGAGTCAGGTATTAGCATCCTGGTGAATGTAGTGAGGCTAGTAGAACAGAACTTAAGAGAAACTTTTTGCTTGGCTGAGCTCAGGTTTTTTTAAGACATGAAGGGAAAAAAGCTTTTAACACCAGTATTTTTCCTTCCCGGAGAGGAATCTTGCTTGCCCCACATTTCTTTGTTTTGGACTGAAAGGTGGTACTACCCACAGCATCAGGCTGTAGAACATTTCAGTGTCTGGGGTTTTTTAGGGAGCAGGTCAGCTGTTTAGCTGGTTCCATGCTTTTATAGAAGCAAGCTTATTCAGTCTAGAATACACTAATTCCTTAAAAGTGTTTTGAGGTTTAAAATAGAGTTTTACTGGAAGAGCTTGTTACCTCCCTTATCCTGAAGGGAAGAGCACTGAAGCAAATGTAGATAAGACTTGTGTTTGTTCTGTTGTCTCTCTGCAAAGTCGTGCAAGGGTGAAGGTTGCACAGGAGGAGATGGGATGGGGAGCAGGGTTCCTGCCCAGCTCCACCAGTGCCAAACGAACTCACTTCCCACAGGTCTGTGAACACACCTGTTCAGTGTGAAAAATAATTTTGTCTTGGCCTGACGAAATGTCTCTTGAAACATTGTTGTCGATTTAGCTTGTTGCTGTTTTAAAATTAAGTATTTACTGGTGGTAATTTCTGATGTTCTCTGTGAATCGAGCAGTAGCTCCCCTGTGCTCCTTGTTGCTTTTCGTTGAATTTTGATAGGATTTTGGCTTACTGCTTTCAGCATTTACTATACAGATGGCTTCATTTTTGTTGTGTAGGAGTTTCTTGTGCCAGCCAGAGAAAGACTAAATTATATTTAAAGAGGAAAACGAAAAGAGTTGGCGCAAGGCTCAGGGAGGAAACAGAATGTTTTCAGTGCTTTCAGTTGATCTTAAATTAGCCTTCTTTCAATTAGCTGGATTTTTTTAAAATACGCAATTTTTAAAATTCAGCTTAAACAACATACACACAGGTCTTAGAAATTTCTGCCACACAGAACACCATACAGAAGTTCTCTTCCTGAAGGAAATACTCTAATGCAGGATCTCCAGAGGTGTTTCTAGAGAGTATCTGTAATATTTGGAGTTGAAGGCCAATCAAAATACACAATTACCATTTGCATGTTTTTTCTTTGAGGCCTGACTTGGATGCCATTAGCTAGTTAACTCTAGCTTTTTGTGCTGGTCCTCCCACTCCTGGCCTTATCCTTATTACAATACAACCTTTTCCCTCAATCAGATCAGCAGTGCTCTTTTTGATCTACTCTGTTGGGCACACAGTTTTCATGGTGCTTAGAAAGCTTTGGAAACAAGGAGAGGTTTCTTTCTTTGTTTTCAACCCAGGTTTAGCAGAAAGCAGAAGTGAAATGGAGCCACTGGAGAGTCAGCCCTGAAACTGTTCTAAGTATTTGATTTAATCTTGAGGTGACATGTAGATATCTTGACTTCCACTTTTTGAACCAGGGTTCCTTTAACACTCTAAATCCAGCCATAGGAGATGCAGAAAATCTATGTTTGAGGTGTGTTCTGTAGGGTTAAAGAGGGAGATTTCTCTACGTACATTTAGAATGCTCAGATAGAAGTGCTGCATCCTTTGGTCTTTAGAAACCAAAACAGTTTTCTTCATTCCTGTTTTATATTTTACTTCTACCAGACACAAAAATTGTGACAGTACTGAAAGTCACATAATAGACAGATAACACTTCTTTTATACCCAGCTCTCAAGCTGGCCCTAAAACTGGCTTACTTTGTATGTATTTGGTTATTCGTAGAAGAATGTCCATTACCTGTTCCCCTAAATTAGTATTTTGAGATGGAAGGAGACTTCAGGACATGGATGTTTGTGTCTGGCCACGGTTGTAAAACAGATGTTCCTTTCCTTTCTGTTTTCTTCTTTCCAAGCTGGGCACTAAGAGCAGGAAAGGATTTTTGGTGCCCAGCAGTCCAGAACTCTTTAGTAGCAGCTGCTGCACTGCAGAATTGAAGCTGGGAGTTATCTCCTCCTCCTCTCCGCCCCACTCCTCCTCCCAGCCTCGCATTCAGGCTGGCGCTGGGATGAGGTGTGCAAGGCCAGCTGGCTGCTCCTCTCACTAGTGCATCGCAGCCCAGCAGCCTGGGACGGACTGCAGGGTGTTTTTTGGGGAGTTGGGTTTCAATGGCCACCTGGACTAGCAAGAAACAAGGACTGCTCATATGGACAGCTCATTTTTATCGTGTGCAGAGTCGGCTTTGTAGTGGGATGTTGAAATGTGACACAATGCCTGTTTGTTTGCAATAGCTGCAACCCTCGTAGCAGAGATTCAAGTGGGAAACAGAGAGGGAATCCAGAGACAAACCAGCGGGGGATTTAGGAACTGACGCCGTGTCCTCTCTCCTGTGTCGGAGCAAGCAAAGGCGAGGTAGAGGAAAAAAGACTGAGCCTTGCAACAGCCGTCACCCTGACGATGTGTCAGTCAAACACCCTGCAGGGACCAGAGCTCCACACAGGGAAATGGTGAGATGCTACAAAGCTTTATCTAACCCTCCACCCTCTTGCTACAACCTCCACAAAGTTAAAATTCATGTCCGGAGGCTGCGTTCAGGGAACGGCGGCAGCAGCAGCTGTGCCGGGGACCAGCACCCACAGCTGGAGAGTCCAGGCCCGGCTGGCTCTGCCAGTGGGACACCAAGTAGGAGAACTCGTTTCAGGTATTGTTCAGTATTTTCTGCTTTGCAGGAATGGTGACTGAAGCGGGAGGGAGGCTGGGAGGGTTTCTGGGCAGAAGGAGCGGGAGCCATCTGCGAAGCTTTTGTTTGGCCTAATTACTATAAAGCTCCTTATGCATTGCATTGGCAGAGAAGGGTATGCTGTTCCATGACAAGGGGAATGGGGAGGCTTTCATTCCATGCCCTTCTACTCTCTATCACTAGGAGAGTGGAAAAATTAGTTGAGGGGCCGCTCTGAAACCAGGCCAAGGCAGTGAGAAGCCCGAGGGCTCCAGAGCGATGCAGCTCTGCAGGGATTGGTCCAGGAGCGACTGCAGTGAAGGGGGGAGAGCAGCAGGAGGGGGGAGAACGGGACCCAACCCGGCTCCTGGCCCACCAGGCCTGGCAGGCTGCTGGGTGGTAAGGATGGGAGGGAAAATGTGAAGCGTCCCTTCCTATTCTCATGTCGAGTCAGTCCTACCTCCTGCTGAGAAGCTGGCTTTAACTCTGCTGAGACAGCACTTCTGCTCAGGGTTCTTTTTCCCTGTTGCATTATGATGCACAGATCATTCTCTGTTTATTTATTAATTCTTCAGGGGAAAGAAATTTTTTTCACTGCAGGAAAAAGTCTCTGAGCCAAAAGCACCATCTTGCATCCTGAAGTGGTGACAATTGTACCTGTCTGCCTGATATTTTAATTCTGATCCAAGTTTTGAAAATGAGGAGTTGGCAAGAAAATTTCCTCTTCTCAGCTTCTTTCCATCTTGGAAAGACATATGCAGTATTTTGTAGTTCCTCCGTCACATTACAGAATCCCTTGAGAGAGCGAGCTGTTGGGAGCAGCCAGACTGTGCCACTCGAGTTTGTGTGTGCACATCACTGTGTCCTGGTTGCAGGGGAACAGTCTCCTAGCTAGGAGTTCAGTCAGTCATTTGAATAGTTTGCCCTCAGGTAGGCAGACTTCCATTTGATAATGGGACCTTGGAAGTGCCAGTGGTTTTTTCACGAGTAGAAGCCAAAGAATAGGGACCTGAAGGGTTTTGCATCCAGACTTCCTGCAAGGGTCTGAACTGAGGCCCTTGATGTCTGTCCTCTGTTAAGAAGCTGAGTAGCCTTTCCCTCTGAGAGTTAGAAGGTCAACTTCTGCCCATGGCCATTTGTGCAAAATGAGATCCCTCTCAGTCAGGACATCCATGTAACAAAAAAAAAAAAAATCAGAGATGCAGCTCGTTATGAGGTAGAGGATTTGATTACTGGGCTATGGAGACTAGATTGTCTTGCAGTAGTAGAAGTATTAGCTTTGTCCACATGTTCCCTTTTCAGAACCAGGGTACTCAGTGAAACTGGTCTTACATTTAATTTTTGAGGGTGTCATTCATAAATGTGACCTATGAGGGTGAACACCATTATTTGGACAGAGGACTTTTTTATATAAACTGTTCTTCTGTTTTGGGAATGGGAAGAACTGATCAAAAGAAAGGAGTAAAGACTTGTAGTATCAATGATGAAGTAACATTTGGCAGGAATAACTCACCCCAGCTGTGGGAAGCTGGTGGCTCTGCAGCTGAGATGCCTGACCCTCTGATGTTGTGTATGTAATCTTTCAGGTTGCAATTCCCCCAGCTGGCCCTGAGGCGAAGGTTGGGCCAGCTGAGCTGTATGTCTAGGCCTGCTCTGAAACTCCGTTCTTGGCCTCTGACTATTCTCTATTACCTTCTGCCTTTCGGTGCTCTTAAACCCTTGACCAGAGTGGGATGGAGGCCTATGAGCAGGGTAAGTGTGAGCAGGTCTCATGCACCGTGTCTGGGAGCTGTGTGTCCTGGAGGAGCTGGCAGCAGTTGGGGGGAGAGTTCCTTCATGCAGGACAGCCTGGTGATCACTGGTGTGAAAACAGAGGTGCAGTTCATGCTTCTGTTTAGTTTTCACTGTTAGTGGTTGTGTTGACTAATTGCTTTACAGAGAAATGATTTTTTTCAGGAGCAGAGAATTACTTCTTTGTTGACTTTTCCTCTAACAGGGAAAGTCAACAAACTTTTCAAGGAATTCAGTCACCTCACAGTATCAAGTCTAGAATAAGGAAGACCAAACCTCTTAGCAAATTCCTTTTCACAGTCACATTGAAATGGTCTCTTGCTTTTTGTTATTTTTGCACAGAGAGTTCATTGTCCTCAAGTTCATTGAGCAGTTGTAGTCCAGCATGTCTAAACAGTATACAAATATCTGCTCTGATACTGTTGAAAACAGTGTATGGGATGCCTTGCACATAGCAATTCTTCCCACAAATCATGCAATTTCAGAATCCAACAAGTAAGTAAGTATTTTGATTGAAAACAGGAACAAAATTGCCATTCTTAAGCCTATTTCACTGAACATCTGTTATGTTTGATCCCATCAACTTGAAAATCAGGCTCCTTTGAAGAGAAGGGGCTACTAGGAAATACCACTTGTGACAATTTGTGTGATTTTATAATTGTATGTACATTTTCTGTGTTGGTGGAAAACAGCAGTTATTTTAGAAATCAGTACAGTATAGGGCATGTCAAAATGGCAACATATTTTTTCCTTCAGTAGTTCAGTTTATATAACCTAAGGTACTGTTCATTTAGAAGGTTTTATCTGAAGTAAGATTAGGTTGGTACTTCCTTTCTGAAATATCCCTGTATGTACACAGGATGGTGATTTGTAAGTGAAATCTTAATTTGCTGTATTTGGTATGATGGAGCCAGTGTGTGCTTCTGTTTGTGTTTATGGCTGTGTTTTGCAAGACTTAATTATGATGGATATGATTAATGTTGAGAACAAATGATGACTCTCACTAAAGAAACCCAAAGTTTCAGCTGCGAGTTGAATGTAGCTGAGCTGTACTGTTCAAAAACACGGCGCCAGTCAGCAGATGACCACTTCTTTTGCAAAATTGGCTTCGGAGTGTTAAGTTCCCTTGGTCTATATCCCCCAGCTCCCCCCAGTTACATCATAGCCATGTGAGCTTCCTGGCTGACAGGCAGTACCACAAACCCCAGAAGAGTTGTCTGCTGGAATTATCAACAGAAAGATGTTGTCATCTGTCCACTTACATCAACAGCAGATACCTCTTGCCAACTTGTTTCATTTGTTTTCCTTGCCAAAACTTGGGCTTTGGTGCAAGTCCAAAGGTGTATTTCTACAGAAATAAAGGCACTATATTCTGGCAATTAGCAGCTCCCATCATTGTGAGAAAAGGAGTAATGCTGGTGTAAGTTTATACTGGTGTAGCTGCATCCTCACGGCTACATTTCTTTGATGGTACTTGTATCATTGAAGCAGTACAGCACACAGTGCTGGGTGTGGGAAACATCGTTAGTAGTAGATGCATCTGAGGAGCATGTCATCCAACACTGAGAAGTTATTTTCCAGTCAATTTTCATTTGGTTATTCACAAGAATTTACATGTTGGTAATGTTAAACCTCTCTGATTAGCATTCTACTAGAATATGTGCAATGTCTCCTTCTTTCTGTAAGCCTCACATTGGGCAGCTTCCATTAACTTCAATGTGGAGCTTCAGCCTGCAGGAGAGTGGAAATTGTGGCTTCAGTATAGTTATATTAAGTTTCATCCTGTCCCTTATATACTCTCACCAAAATGGAGGGAGTGAGAATGAAGTACAGTGTTAATTTTTTGCTGCCTTAAAGGCTACTTTGTGTGTGATGTAACTCATGAATTCAAGGGAGGAGTTCACAGGAACAGTTTGATCCTTCCTGTCTTATGGGGAGAAGTAAGAACTCCATCAGTGAGGAGAACTCACCTGCTGCAATTCTTCCTTCAGGTTGCCCTGTACAAGTCAGTCCCAACTCGGCTGCTCTCACGAGCCTGGGGTCGCCTGAACCAGGTGGAGCTGCCCACGTGGCTGCGGAAGCCTGTGTACAGCCTGTACATCTGGACCTTTGGGGTGAACATGAAGGAGGCAGCTGTGGAGGATCTGCATCACTACAGGAACCTCAGCGAGTTCTTCCGCAGGAAGCTGAAACCACAAGCGCGGCCAGTCTGCTGCGTGCACAGTGTGGTGAGTGAAAGGAAGGGAGGGCTTTACCCAGCACTGCCAGCTTCCCTCAGCCCCCACAGGAATGGCACTGTTTCATGAGGAATTAATGAACTTCTGCTTCCATTTCTTCTCTTTGCTGCAGATTAGTCCCTCTGATGGAAAGATCCTTAATTTCGGACAGGTAAAAAATTGTGAAGTGGAGCAAGTAAAAGGAGTTACTTATTCTCTGGAATCTTTCTTGGGACCTCGGATCTCCACAGAGGAAATGCATTTTAGTCAGGGTGAGTTCTGTGTCAGTTCTGCATTTATTCTGCTCTGCCCTTTGTGTGTTCTCTAACTTAGACTACCTGGCTATGGTAAATGACTGCAGGAGGAATATCTTTAACCTCTCCCTTTCCCTGCTTTCTCTGCAGCCCCACCTGGTAATTCTTTTCAGAAACAACTGGTCACAAAGGAGGGGAATGAGCTCTACCACTGTGTAATCTACCTTGCACCAGGGGATTATCACTGCTTCCACTCACCCACGGATTGGACGGTGTCACACCGACGGCATTTCCCAGGTTGGTTTCTGTTCCTAGAAAACAACTGCAGAGCAGCTGTGGAGGGGAGCACTGCTATGGGCCAGTGCAGAAGTTTTACAGTAATGTGATAGATAATGGTAGAAAAGTGATTTGTCACAAATAGTAATGAGTTTTACAGCAGTATAGTTTACCAGAGCAAAGCATGCATAATGGTGAAAACTGTGGTACTCTATTCAAGTTGTTTCAGTTCTTTGAAGTACCCATTGATGCATGTTGACCTGATTTGTTCCCAAACACTGTTTATTCTATTTTCATGTGAAATATAGATAGTTCTGCAGATCACACCAAACAGTAGTCTTAAGTATGATCTCTGTGCTTGGCAAAGAAAATGCAACTGAACCGTTACACTACTGGAGCTGGGACCAGATCTTGTTGCTTCTTGCTATTTTACTTACTGGTATCTAGCAAAAACCTAAGTATTTGGATTTGGATTCAAACACCATGAAAGATTGACCTGCCACACACATCCTTCTGTGACCCCTTTATTTTCAACACAGCTTTCTCTTTCATTCACTCTGCCTTGCACTTGCCTCTCTTCCTACAAATGAGTTGTTTACTGGATCAGCTCCAGTTACACTGAGAACACCATCTGAGTGGCATTACAATATTGCTACAAACCAGACAACCTAACCTGAACTTTTTCTGACTTCTTCAGGCTCTCTGATGTCTGTGAATCCTGGAGTTGCTCGCTGGATCAAGGAACTGTTCTGCCACAATGAACGGGTTGTCCTTACAGGTGACTGGAAACATGGCTTTTTCTCATTAACAGCTGTAGGAGCAACAAACGTGGGCTCCATCCGCATCTACTTTGACCAGGTGAGCAGGATCATCGCAGGCACCTTTCTGGTGTCGATGCAGCATAACAAAATTTAAAAAAAAACCAAAAACCAAAAACTTACTACCCTGAAATTAGGGCATTTCACAGTACTGATATTCTAAGACTAATCTAAACAGTGTTGTCTCCAATACAGACTATTTTTTTAATATTTCTATTGCACCTTTGACCTGTGAGTTCCTGCAAGAAAAATGCCTGAGTATGTATAGTTCACAGTTGTGGTGATGAATACAGAACACTGAATTCCTCCAGTAAATCCTTCTCTTCTTCCTTCTCTGTACAGGACTTGCACACGAACAGTCCAAGTTACTCTAAAGGTTCCTACAATGACTTCAGCTTCATATCCAACAACAACAAGGAGGGAATCCCCATGAGGAAAGGGGAACATTTAGGGGAATTTAACTTAGGCTCTACGATTGTACTGATATTTGAGGCACCCAAGGACTTCAAATTCAACCTCAAAGCCGGACAGAAAATCCGCTTTGGAGAAGCACTGGGCTCTCTATAGAAACTCTCTCAGCAAGAAGATTTTCTATACAAAGGGACTCTTTTCACACCACTGAGTGTTTCACTTACCAAGTTTGTATCACTCAGCAGGACCTGGGTGAGGAGATGTCACTGCTGTGTTAAACTTGAAAGTATTTGGTCTACATTTACCTGCTGTTGAATGTAGAAACTGAATTGAATGATCATGGATGTATTGGGTACAGCTGCCTTTAAAGATGTTGCCCATGGTGGTTTCTGTCCCACCCTATGCCTGTAGTCTTTCATGTTCTCCCCTGAATGTGCCACAGGATAATTATGTTCTTAGAGCCTCTAAGTCCCTTTTAAGCCTTCCTAGGCAGGTGCAAGGGGAAAGCGTGGAGGTAGAGGTTACCTGAATTTAAAGGGACACTGACAGGCTGAGTCAGACCTTGTACCTTATATCTGCAGTATCTGTTTTTCAGACCTTGAGTAAAGAATATGTTCTCATATTTATTTTATTCTAAGAAACTATGCTAAAATTCTTAAATAAAGGCAGCCTCTGAATGAACAGAGCCAAACATTAAAATTGGCTGGTGTGGCTTCACGGCCCAAACAAAGCAAAATGTGCAACAGTCAGTTAGTACAATGAATAACACTCATCCTGAGTTTTCTGCTGTTAGACAACTTTAGTTCTTTTGTCTGACATTGTCCTTTTAAAACTAGACTTTACACTGAATTTTAAACCTGAAAACAGTGTCCACATTCCAGACAACAGAACTTGTCATCTTGCGATTTTCTTTTTTTTTTTTTTAAACAGACAAAGCTCTGTGTCCTCTTCCTAATCCATGGTTTTATTCTGCTATTCCAAGCCTTAAAGTCTTTATGAGAGACAGTTACTTCACCTCTTTGATTAAGGAGTTAGAAGAAGTTTTCTTGGGTGATGTGATAGCAACTAAAATATGTTTTTACTTTCTGCTATGTATCTTAATTGTTACTTTGTCACTAAATTATTGAAGAATTAGTTCCACTACTACAGACAACTTCAGCTGCTTCAGGACCAATTTTTATTGCACAGAGTGAAATGCCCTATGCACTGACTGTGGTTAAAATATTGTGGCTCTTTGAAGAAATCCCCTGTTGCTTCCCAATGCCAATCTGGCCCTCCCTTGCCTGGCACCAATTTCATCTTACTCAAAATATTAAAAAAAAAAACCCACTGGCTCTGCCTTCATACTTAATGCTAAGACTGTGCTGGGGGCTGAAAGCTTTGTGCTGAAGCTTTATCCACTGTAAAATTGTAGAGCCTCTTTGTGACTTCACATCAAGAAGAGTTAAAATCTAACACCTTGGACCTATTGCATGTGGCACTGACAAAAACCACTGCCACAGTAAAGAGGAATTGAGTTTTAAAGCCATGTATCGATTGTTTTTTGAGAATAAACTGTTTCAAGTCCCAGCACTTAAAACATTTAGAACTGATTTTGCTGTCCAGAGCTTGTTGGAGTGGACACGCTTACAAAATCTGCCTTTCTGCTTTCTGAAAGATTTCTTGTACTACTTCCTTGCTTGAGCTACTTTTCTGCTACTTCAAGGAGATGACAGGCTTTGACCAGCTCTGATCTCCTAAAGAAACCCTTCTTCGTACGCACTGCAGAAAATAGAATATAATTTTGTTGTACAAATGTCCAGTTTGCCAAGTCCTGTATGCTTAGCTTGTCATCAGGAAGGAAGGGATGATAAACTGCCTCTAACTGATGTAGCCCAGCCATGAGTCAGATGAGGGTGGCTGTTTGGGTGACAAGCAGGAGAAAATTCATTTGGCTCCAGGAGTCAGTGTTTCCTCACTTTACACAGGGAGGAGTTTGAAAGCTTGAAGTGGCTCTCAGCCACCTATCTTGTTAAACTTTTTGGCATTAGCAAGTTTACTCCTGCAGCAGTATAGTACCAGATACAAGTTTTTATGAACCTTTGACAGTGAGAAAAGAGTAAGGCAAATATCAACCCCAAGAGGATAAAGTTATGGTAACCTTTTGGATTAAACTTCAATGTCACATTAACAATAGAAAGCATATTTGTTCCAGTGGATGAGAGAAAAAGACAACTGAATCTTTTCACTCTTTTCCACTGGGGCCTATGACATCCAGACAGAGCCAAAGGAAGTTTAAGCTTTAATTTCTTCCTACTCAGCAGCATCATCCCTAGTATCTGAAGGTAACTATTAGCCTAGTGATGGAGGATGGGTTGCTTGATGTTTGCTTTATAAAAATCTCAGAAGGAAGAGAGGATTCAGCATGCAAGTGGCTGTTTTTGTGATGGTTTTAATACTGTGCAGAGCGAGCTAATAAACCAACATTGCTTGTGATGCAGGGGCCAGCAATGCACCCCGGGAGTGAAAACAAAGTTCCTCGAGGGTACTGATAATGCTGTGAATTTCTCCTACATGGAGAATCCATTTAATTCAACTGTATCAGTAGCACGGTATTTTTGTATGTCAAAGTGTATGACTTACTGACATGAACTCATTTAATTGCAAACATTTTGAAATAAAGAGTCTTATCTGTGTTGCTTATCTTTCTGGCATGACAGATAACCTAAACTAAGTATTGCAAGTGCAGCATGAGGTAGATGTAGCACTAGTTTGGTTTTGATCAGCTACAGTAATGATAAAAAAAGCAAAAATACTTTAATTTATCAAATATAAATGCCATACATAGCTAAGTGAATGGATACATCTCTTCCACCATCACCTGCTATGAAAGGGGCAAAAAGTCCTACCCCTGAAGTTGGTTCAGATGCATTACAGATCCAGGGCAAGCTGGATATCTTGCAGACGGGCAACCAGGGTCTGCACATGATGTCTCTCTGCTAGTTGTGCTTTGGTGAGAGTGTTGATCCTCACCTGCAACTGAAAGGGAAGTGCATGAGCATAATAAGAAGTTGGCATAATAAGAGACAGCATTTAGTCTTTAAGACAGCAAGAACTGCTCCAGCAGCTTTTGTATTATCCCACTTGAGAGCCAGTGAGCCTGGGGCCTGACAGCAGTGCAGGTGCAGTCTGCACACGGGGAAATTGTCATGAAAAAATGGCAAAAAAAATTTAAGACTGAGTCTACAAAAGCCTGATCCATTAGCTTGGAAATAGCCTCAGAAAGGTCTGTTGGAGCAGGAGTTACATTTCTGAACAAACAGAAGATGCATCTACACAGCCTGTTCTGCTCCTCAGCCCACTTCTGACTACAAATTTCCCTTCTCTTGGCATTTTACTAACAGCTTACTACACAATTCCTCACAGCTACCATCAGCCTTTAGACTAAGTGCACGGCATAGTGATAATCACTTTAGTAGCTTCAATTTGAATGCTGTGTACACACCTGACCCAATTCTTCTTGAACTCCTTGCACACCATCTTGGGCTCCTGGTTGCACACTCATTTCCAGCCACTGCTGCAGAATCTGTGCCTGCTGCTGACAGCACCTGATAAAATGGATTAGAAGGAGTCTCATCCCAATTAAGAGCTCAACAGTCTAAGCCAACTTAGACTTGCAATCGATACTTGCATTAAGACCCAATTTTTGTCTCAAACCAATGAATGGTTAAAATATTTTTTAAAAGGTAAAACATAAAAAAAGGATACTGGAAAGCAGAGGAATCTGTAAACCGTTGTCTCCATCTCCTGCTTCTAGTCCAACTTCTTCCTTTCCTGACAGTTAAATCCCCCCAAGTCCCATTTTCTTTTAAGCATTTCTGTTTTCTTTTTCTAGTAGAGCAGTTATCAAATACCAGCCATACTTAATTTTTTTAACTGACAGATGGAAAAGCTCAGTCCATTCCTCTTGATAACATAACTAAAAGCTAAATTTCAACTGCTCTGCCCAATTCATTTGTACTGTCTTCAGATCACACCCAGTGATACCTCTGACATGCTTCTCCAAGAGCTGCCAAAGGTATAATTAAACCACTTGGCTGACTACAGTAGTAGTTATGCACGTACTCTCTTTCACCTGGAGTGAACTCAAAAGGAGAATATAAAAAATCTCTGGAACTTTTCTCTGTTTCCTTCACAGTTTTACTGTGAACAGACTGATTATTTTCAGGGTAGATACACAGAAAAGGTACAACATTGAGCTGACAGTATGAAGAAAGGCTGGCTAAAGAGGCACTGCAACATACTTGAGTTCCTGCTTCCTGCTGTAGTAGTACTGCATCTGCTGCTGGATGTGTCGGAGTTCAACTTCCACCTTTCTCTGCAACACCATTTCTTCTCTGTAACTGTGCTCCCTTTCTTCCCCTTCAACTGAATGGAAGATACAAAGGTAGAACAGACATCCACTGTTTCTTCTTATCAAAGAAAAGGGAAATATTTTTAATGACAGGAAAAACGGAACCCTCCCAAGTCCTTTTCACATGTTTTGTTACCCTGTGACATGTTCACCCTGAAGGATCAGGTACAGTGAGAGGGCAGAAGTCCTGACAGCCTTACAAGCTCTGAAGGCTCAATTTGAACACACAAAAGTTCAGAAATACTCTGGTGGATGGTTTAGTATTACCAATACTGTTTTGGCCTGTCAGGATTTAGTCTTTTACATCTAGTCTAGAAGTAATTAAGTACAGTTTAGTCCTGCAGAACACAAATTTCATGCTCTGATGTCATCAAAAACACAATGAGAGGTGCTTGGACACCATCTATAAGGACATGGAAATCTCAGCCTTACTGGGTGAACTCTTCCCTCATGAAGCAAGTTCTGCTGTACATATGAACACCCCAGCACCTGAGCACATTTTTGCTAAAAGAAGCTGACCTCAAGCAGTTCCCATCCTTTAATCCCTAAAGCAGGGCTTTAGCCCCCAGACTCAGGAGAATCCATACAACTGCATTTACCATCCCAGAAAGGAACCCTGATATCCTTTACCACCTGATGCTGGCATACAAGACTGCTGTGTCTCCCATACATTTTGTGGAAATGACTTGCAGTCTCACATAGATTAGAGAGGAGGATAATCAACTGCTACAGTTTAAATCTGAGGACCTACCTGCAGTCTGGTGACTCCCTTTTCCCACCAAGTCTTTGGGCGACAGCAAATGTGGTTGCAAATTTGGTCGCAACTTCTTCTCCACAGAGTTCTGTTGAGAGTCCTGGGAATGGGCTCCTTTGTGACCATTCACACGGTGACTTCCTCTCTACAAGGTCAAAATGATATTGGGATTTTTCTCAAAGGGTTTTCTTAAGTAAGCCCTACAAGTAGGGTGTGCCTGACCTACTAAGTCCTACTCTGACTCAGACAACTCCTGTAGGCACTGAGCCCCTCTCATAAAATCCCACAAAGAAGCAGAGCTTAAAAGATGGGCTCTTTGCTTTCTAGCATGGGGGTATTTCACCAAGATTAACACCTCCCATTCTGCGTGGAACAGAGTTCAACATCCAAGTGGGCAGTTCAGAAGAGCCACAGGAAAACACAGCAATAAGCAACGGGCCTGCTGGCAGCAGTACAGCACACACTCATTACTCCTTCAGCTATACACTCACCTTTTCTGAGCCAGCTTTCGTTTGGGGCATGAAAGATGCAGGAGACCACAGCTCTGGCCCCTGCCCAGCACGATGCACATCCTGTGTCCATCGGGGGAGAGACGGGAGAGTAGCACAGGTAGGAGAGGAACAATGGGGATGAGCAGTATTGCCCATCTGAGACAGACATTTACAGGTACTTTCTTCCATGTGAGGTGTCAGCATTAAGTTCCCAGTCTGTGCAGAACATTTATTCACAGATGTCTGCTGAAAGGGCACCTCTGACCTGTATAGGAAGAAGGATAAGGTCACTATACACATTGCAACCTGTTGGTCTTGTCCTCTGCAGTCAGTGCAAAAAAGGGGAGAATTTTGTCATTCCCTTCTGTACAGCTCTCCAATTAGCTGCTTTACTATGCTCACTGTAAGCTGTCCTCTTTTCTTTACTTTTAAAATTAGATTTTCTACCCAGTAAAAGGAAGTCCCAGCAGTTCCTCGCTTGCTCGAGATACCAGAGGGAAGTTAGGCTTCTGTGGTGGTAACTTGGCTTGTGGAATAACATTTCTGAAAAGAAAAACAGAACAAAGAATGCCCTAAATTTATTATTATTTTAAATTGGCGTAAGCTGGCATTGCAGCTAAAGAAACAGTCCCGTTCCATCATTCATCCCTGCTCTACAACATTCTCCTTGCATGCTATAATGATTCTTAAAGATTGAATTTCAACCCGTTATTAATGTGGAAGTCTGGTTCACCATGTGAATGATGATGCCAATATAAAGAGTGGTGGAAGCAACACAACTGAACAGAGGAGAAACTCGTCCTTTGTCAGCATATACTTGCTTAAAGCAATGTGATGTTACCATCTTATTTCCCTCTACGATTCCTGTCTTGCACCGAGAAGCTTCATGGATGATCCTTCCTTGCAACTGCCCCATGATCAATAGGAATTTTTTAAAGAACAGCTTCCCCAGGGAAAAAGAAAGGAGCAAGAAGAAAGTTCAGGTTCTATACACCAGGATCTTAATGTTTATCATTTCATCAGATGACTTCAGTGAAAAAAGCAAGAGCTTCAGCCATAAGTTCTCCTGATGGCTGAAATCCCACCAAAGGTATTTTTCCAATGTTTCTCTGTCTAACTGTTCCTATAACAAATGGCCAATGCTCCACAAATTCAGTTGTACCTTAAGAAACACAAAATGGCAGGTCTATAGCTGAGCTGGTTCTACCTGTCACTGGCAAGTACAGTCACAAATTCCTCCATTATGTGTGGGCTGATGTTTGCATTACACAGCAGCTCTTGTATAACTCTGTATCACCAGCCACGACGCAGAGTCAGAGTTAAGGAGAATGCATGGAACTAAGTCATCAAAGAGAAAACTTGGAAACACAAAAATGAGACACACATAGATAGATTACATATATGTAAAGTTACATAAATACCAGAGAAATGGAGGAGGGACTGGAAATTTGCACTCACAGGCCACTGAGAACTGAGCCCCCATCAGCAGGGTGACGAGGTGGGTATCTACATTTTGAAGGCCATCGCTCTTCCTCTGATGAAAGTCCTCTTGTCTCACAACTAACATCAGGCTTTTTAAATTTCACTTCCTTCTTCAGAGTTGGAAAAAAAAACAAGGCTTATTTAATTTCTGGGAGAGAGCCTTCTGTTTCCACAGCATGGCACAACAATACACTGACTTGTGAAGGTTGTAGGCTGCCTGCCAACACAAAGAATAGCAGAGCATCTGATGGCTGACAACAGGAAGCACGACATCACCCAGTGAGAAGGACACCACAGAAGGAACTGAGATTTCTGATGACCTCACAGCCATACCAGCTCCCTAAGCTAAACCAACAGGTCCACTGTAACATTTGGGTGAGGAGAATTAACCAGGTACTTCTGCACCAAGGCAAGCCACACACTAGAAAATGGAGCAACTGGTATCTTGAAAACCTGGAAAAGAGCAAGGAATGCTGCCGAGAAGCAGGAAGAGAGCAATCAATACATGCATCCTTTTCACACAGAGGGCTGGGTTGATACTCAAAGGCAGAAGTGACACAAGCCCACATATGAAGGTATAAGCAGTGCTAAAGCTAAGACAGGAGCAGATGCAGTCTCTAATGCTTCATTCTAGCACACAATTTAGAGACCTGACCCACGTGCAAAGGTTTCATCCAGAAATATCGTCTGTGGCACTAATTGACCAGTTTTGAAATAGTTTCATTAAGAAAGGTTCCCAATGAGTCTGAAGTGCTCTAGTCTCAGCTGAATTGAATGCTTTCAACCACAGACAGAAGTGTATGCAGGAGCTAAACAACAGCTGGGATGTGGAGCTCCAAGATACATGCATGCACATGCCCACAAACACACACCCCACACACAGAGCAGAGGCCAGAGCAGCCCAGTTCTGGATATGTATCTCAGCAATCATTCTTTCACCTCCAGCTGGTGCTGGGCGCTGGGTGTGGAGCTGCCTCTGCTGATGCCAGCAGTGTTTCTCAAGGCACAGGTTACACCTTCTCTCAGAAGAGTTGTGTGGTGAACTCCTGTGACTTTTTCAATGCCACCTCTCTCCTCCTGTTGTCCCTTGGCAAGCCTGAGCCAAGCATCAAATACCTACAACAGGAACAATGAGAGCTGCAAGTATTATACAGACAGGTTCCAGGGACTCCCCCTGCAGACAGCAACAATCTCTCTTCCACTGCATAGGAACAGGCAGAGCTACAGCAACAGCAGGACACTGCCACAGGACAAAGTGACAGGAATTTAAGTCAGCAGAAGCAGGATGGAGAAAAATGTGTGCATTTTTTAACTAGCTAAGAAATTTTAGGGAGTTTTCCATCATCTCAAAACAACACACAGCATCCCAGAGAGGAAAGGAAACAATCAGTGTGCACTCCACTGACTGCCGTCAAATCTGCACATGATCTGCACATCTGCAAACTCACTTGCCTGCCCCTGCCCTGCACACCCCCTTACCTTTCTCTGCACTGAAAGGGACCAGTGCCACAACGCCTGCACTGTCTTCCGCTTTTCCCACTGCTGCTGCAACAGCTATGAAGGGGAAAAAATACACAGCAACCAGGTTAGGAGTTCACATACTCCACACCAGGAACACCAGCCAAAGCATCAACCAAAGAGGAAGTGCTGGTAAAGCCAGAGCAGAAAAACCTACTCAGTTCACCCAGTCTACAGCAAAGTGTCCCTTGTGCTAGCTGAACCAAAAAATCCTGAAAATGTTTAAATAAAGTTTTTTTGGTCCTTGCATAAATGGAGTGTGAAAGAGAAGGGATCAGAATTAGCAAGGAGTTAGGTATCTACCCAGGGGAAAATTCCTTACCCGAGTTTTCCAGCAAGAGAAGGAAGAAGAGCAAAGTCTACGAGTCATTAGGTCATCTCCCCTTCTCTGCAGCAGCTGCAAGGCAACCAAAACAGTGAGTCACTTGCAGACAAACCCCATTTATCTGAGCCGAATTATATTAGAACAGAACAGCTACCAAACAGCCTTTATCACCCTCCCTTTGTTCTGCTGAGTGCACCCTCAATACCCAAGTGCCCTACAGTGTAACCCCATTTGCAGATATCTACAGGCTCAGCAAGGATTTAATTCACAGTACATGGTGCCACCCTGGCAAGCTCAGGTTGTCTTGCTAAGTCTGTTACTTCTACCAGTTTCTGCAGGCAGGACACAGCCACGTTCCTTCCTCCTCAGTACACAAAGCTGCCATGCTCCTCCTTAGCCAAGACTGCCTTTCCCTTCACCAGGGAACACAGCCTGTTCCTCCACACCTGTAATTTCCCACAGGCTGGGGAGGCTGCAGATCCTTCTCACCATTTTCCCAAGGCACTCCTGATGATAATTCTTCCATTTCACCAGGTACTTCTGGAGCAGGTGCTGCTGGTGGTGCTGTGCTGCCCTGTGGTACTGAGCCCTCAGCATCAGAGACTCCCTTGTTAATTCCCTCCAGTGAAGAAACAGGGTCTGTAAACGCACTGTTAGGGGAAGATAAATTAACTTGTGTACCAAAAAGAGACTATTAATCTCAGAGTATCAAGTGATCAGCTGTGGCTAGTACAGGTCTTTCCCATGAGAACATTCTCCTGTGTTTTATAAACAAAGATAAAGTTTGGATGTTGTTGAAAGTGTCTCGAGATTTGGACAGTTCAGGCCTGGCCAGTCAGGCCTAGGGGGAGGTTTCTGACTGACCAATCTGGGTGACCTCTGAAAAGTCTATATATATGTTGGATTCAAAATAATAAAGCGCTTTTTCTATGCCACGCTGAGAATCCAGGATCTCTTCTCTGCTAGCGGCTCAACAGTGACAATCAGCTACTCTTCCAGTCTATTTCAGCAATACTTAACTTGGACAACACTCAGCACTGACAGTATTCAGTATAGGAAAACTCTAAAACACTTCATGTAACAGATGGGGAGCCATGACTTGCAAGTCTTCTCTGCTGCCACTGACATTCTTTAAAACCTTTAGGAAATCATTTGCCCTCCATGCTTCAGAGTCATCGTGTAAGAATGTACCATGGTACCATGAAAATGCTTACAGAGTTTGAGGGCCTTTCAGTGTGAATTACTAGAGAAAGATTGAAGCAGTAATTGGCAAGACTACTTGCACTGCCCTCAAAACAGATGTATGAGGTTCTCAAAATTAGTAATGGAAAATTCTTTGGAGGAAGGAAGTATCACTATTCCTTAAATAGTACAAGGAACGAACAGAGAAGCAAAAGTAACACAAGCAGCGTTCAGCAGATCACTGGAGTCCCCATTCGCTCTCCATTCTGTGGGGACAGCCTTTGTGAGCCAACACACCATCCAGTCACTTCATCTGTACAGATGATACAAGATATTGCCCATGGCTCATACACAGACAGTGAGGTCTTTTGAGAGTTCAACATCTACACTAGCTCACCTACATCCAAATGTTTTCTGGCCTCCATGACAGCTGTCACCTTCAGCTGGCGGCGACACACTCGTAGCCAGGCAGTGTCTCTCCACTGCACCAACACCTAAAGATACAATGCAAATGGCAGATGGGACACAGACTGGCACTGCAATGCAAGGGGACACAATGTACTCCCCCCATCACTGGTAACAAAACCATTTCCACCTCATTTTTCACACAAGACTCAGCAAGGCAGTAAGAATTTCCGATGAATTAAATACAGAAGTATTTCAGAGGGTCCCCCTGGCATTTTTCAAGGCATTCTTCTTTTCCATTCATCCCCTCCCTGCCTTACCTCACAAATATTACTATGGTTTATCATGCTACTGGTTTTCCCTTCCTTCTAAGAAATGAAGAGAAAGAAGAGGGAAAAGCCATGAGCTCACTCAAGTTTCAGAGACACCTGTAAAAACAAAATGAGACTCACACTTTCAGACCTTTCTTAACAGTGGCTCTTTGATTAAGTTTTTGGTCTTTCTAATTGCTTTACGTGACCCTGTCTGAACCAGCACCGGTACTGAGACCTTGGCACCTGCTGTGGAGACCTTACCTTTGACAGGATGGCTCTCCTGTAGTGTTCATCTGCCCAAATAGTTGCCCTAGATTCATGTATAAGAGCAAGGGCATTTTCTCTCCACGTACACACCACCTGTCTGAAGGCAAAAATACACACAAAATTTAAAAACAAACCCATTAAGAATGATTCTCACTTGTTCATTTGGCACCTTCCCACTCACAAGGGAACCAAAACCAGCTGCATCTATAAACTCAGTCATGCAAATCAACTTCTGCCCTTCAGGTCTCTGCTGCAGAGAAGGCAGTGCAAAACAGAACACTGAAATCCAGCAGCTTCAGCTGAGCCAGTCAGGCTCTGCAAGTGACTCAAG
The DNA here is from genome assembly GCA_024500445.1 of Entomyzon cyanotis. NCBI lineage: Eukaryota > Metazoa > Chordata > Aves > Passeriformes > Meliphagidae > Entomyzon > Entomyzon cyanotis. The sequence continues at coordinate 9,446,916 of JAKEPQ010000852.1, forward strand.
TTGTATAGCATTAGAACAAATAAGGTAATTAAAACTAAAGTAACTACAATTGATGCAATGGGATAATATCTTTAATAACTCTCCTCACTGTAATGTAAGAGAGTCTCCCCATCTTTCAGGCTGCTTTAATACCGTAACAGACAGGGAATGATGCAGTTTGGTGTCTGATGACTCTCACAGGACTACAAAAAATTTCCAAGCAAAACAGATAGCAAACAGGAAGAGGTTTTTTTTGACTAAATGATCTGCATGCAAAGAAACAGCAATGCATGGCAGAGGCAACTCCCAGCACTGAACATTCAAAAAGTTACAAAGGTGGCAATGAAAGAAAGTAATTAATTTGACTGCAGTGCAGTCACTTCTCTCACACTGCCTAGAAAAAGGCTCACCGCAGCAGCAGTTGAGTGTGCTGTTTCTCCTTTTCAGCTACTTGATACATAATGTACTGTACATTTTGTTGGTAAATCTGGAAAAAAAAATCGTATTGAGAGGTAAATTTACCTTAACTGTTAACACCTGTGAGGAGAGGAAACATCTAAAAACTCTTAGTAGCAGCTCATGAGAGTAGCAGTGGCAGTAGAGTACAGAGGGAAAAAATACCTCCACAACCAAATGCTGAAATCAAATGCTGCTTTTCTGTCACAAGCAGTCATTATGCAACAGTTAATGCTAGCTATGATAGACCATTCACCAAACCCACAAGATTACCTTGGCTCTTCTGTTCCAAAAAGCAATGCAAGAGCTTACACAGCCCTGCATACAAGAGCCTCCATTCTACCTTGCACACATGGTGTGTTTGTGCCTGGAGTGAAGCAGTGTGGCACAGCTCTTCAACTCCCACTGAAACACTGCAGCACATGCAGGCAAGTACCTCAAAGAAAAGGCTGCTCCAGCCTACCTTCCAAGCTGCCAAGGTCTTGCCCAGCAACATGTGTTGATAGTGCAGATCTGCTTGCACCAACTTCTTCCATTTCTCACGCTTGCGTCCCACATACTACAAGGAAGAAGTGGAAAAAACCCAAGAGATATATACACATGAAGGAGGGAAACCAGGCAATGGCAGAGAGAAGAGGGAAAAGGACCATTCTCAGTCTCTGGGGAAACATCAATCCTTCATCTTTCTGTAATAGGTTTCCACACAAACTGGCGCTGCACTCTATTTCCCCAAAAGGCATAGCTGAGGTGCTTTTTTTCTTTTCCTGCCCTTTGCAGAAATCCCCTTGAAGACTTATACAATCCACTCAGGTTAACAGGTCTGCACCAACATAGCAGCTCCAACTGTAAGATTTCTCATAGATTCTCAAGACATGCCGCAAGGCACATGTGGTACCTCATATGGTAACGAAAAGGCCCAGCATAAAAGTACTCTGTGACAGCGTTTGCTACAACCTATACACAAATACAGGTCACACACAAAGGCCTGGCTGCAAACTTCTAACAAGTTTTGAGAAGGACACACCTAGTACTGGGTAGGGACAATTTCATCACACTAACTCTGGTCACATTCCCAGGTGCATCTAAACTATATTCCCATTCTTATCATATCCAGATACATGAACAAAAATAACTCCCTCTCCCTCCCTACACAGTTCCTGTTCTTCCTACACTGAACTGGTTTTAACCACCTGAAAAGGGAGGAGAGCTTAGGAATGACTAGTGTTCCAAATAAAGAATTTGACTTTTAGCCATATGGGTACAAGCAATTCAAACATAACAGAAAGAATTCACGCTCTTCCCCATCTGTTACTCTCTCACCTCCCTCCACTTGTTCCAAGTCTTCTGCAGACACTTTGAACAGTGAAATCTTAAGGCTTGTGTCTCCTTGAGCCTCCTATAAGAAAAACAATTATTTCTACTACAATGCAATCCATGTTACTGAACCCTTTTAGCCCAGACTTGAGTCCACATTTGTTATTTTTAGTAATTTATTTACTGAAAGACAACCTAGTAGACTCCAAAGCAAAAAAAAAAGAGTGAGCACCATTGTGAATTAAATGCTGTTTGTCCAAAGTAGGCTACCACAGGGCCAATCCAAATCATTCCCTGTTTGAAAAAAAATTCTTACTCTGTTTCTCTCGCCAGAGTCTTTTGCTTCCACAGAGAGAAGGCCTTTAGCAGCAGCTGATTGCTGTAGCGATCTCCTGCACGAACCAAGCCCTCCTGCTCTTCCAAACGTGCAACTGTTCTTCTACGCCAGGAGCACCAGAAATGGTACAAGAGTTGCCTTTCAAAATGAAGGACAGCCTAAAATGGACAGAAGGTGGCAATGAATTTACGACACAGGCCAGCTACAAACAACAAAAACCAACTCCTTAAAGATGACATGCATGTAACTGTCCAATGTTTGTTTTTCTCAGGCTGAACAGCAATGGACACACCAAAGCCCCTTTGCTGTGAGGTTATGTAATGTGCTCTGCAGGCACCTGTGTGTGTGTGGATGGAGGAGCTGTTACCAGAAAACAGCAGGACAAAGAGAGGAGAAACACAAGCTGATAAATAGCACGTGAAGAACTCCTAAGAAGCTCCAAGTTCCAGAAACCACCCCTGTTGAATTTACAAGAACTGATAATCCCACAGCACCAAGGGTGAGCCATAACTGCACAAGGACACCCACATGCTCTACTGTCAACTTGGAGTTGTGTAAGGGACCACATAAAAGGCCATAGTGGCTGCTACATGTGAAGACTCCAGGACGATACACACATATATGTGTGTATACATATACATACATATAAATATATATATACACACACGCACGCACCCCTTAGAAAATGAAGGGCCCTGTAAGGAACGTTATGGACACCTACCTAGAAGCAGCTAATTTGCCAGTACAACCCTGCGCTTCTTAAGTGGGCTGGGGTTGGCCCTTTACTACTTCAATTGTTTCAACAAAGTAACTATGAAACAGTGTGAGAGAGAGAGCACACACATATTTACAGGGTGAGGGAATAAGTGGATGAACTATGTGATGGCTATTCTCCAGTAATAACAGCTTGATTCCATTATTAACAAACTTCTCAACTTAAAAAAGGTGATCAGTAAATATTGGCTGCAATCTGTTTCCCCTGACTTGATCTCTCACCAGGGAAAACGGAATTTACAACACCCAAGTCCATCTCACACTAGCTCATGTTCACAGACAGTGACTACAAAATCATCCCCTCTATTTCCTAAGGAAGGCCAGGTACAAGAGCTGCATTTACCCTCTTCTCTTCCATTCGATATTCTTGCAGCTTGCAGGCCTTCCGGAGCCACGTGTCAAATACCTGTCTCATCAACACCCTCCTGGAAAGCAAAGAGGGAGAATGTCAGCACAGGAGAGAATTCCTTCCGAAAACATACTGATTTTATGAATGTTAAATGACCAAATGAGCCTCAGAGCAAGGCTTAACCAATCTCCCTCTCACATTCCACAGAGAAGCGGGAGACATAATTGTTCATTACTCACAGAAAATGTCAGAGCAATTGGCATCAAGATGACCATGCCACCAAAGGTATTACCATATTTTAGAAGAGAACCAAAGGCCCACAAATCCCACATTTGTACAAGTTTTCATTAGTACCTATAACGGGCACAAGCCATTAATGTTAAGGCCTGCTGCTGTTCTTCCTCCTTCTCTTCCAAACGGGACTTCCAACGGTTCCAGAATTTCTGCAGCACCTGAAATAAAACAAGAAAAGACACAAAACCCCCCCCCACAGACATAAAGTGAGTTGAAGAATGCAAAGGAAGAAATTGTTAAAGTCCTACTGAAACTGCATACTGCAATGGTTGCCTCTTGCACTGCTTCATATACCAAACTTTTATAACCTCCTACAAGTTTTTCTGGTAAGAGAAGAAATCCACCAAAAACAGAGGGAAACAAAAAAATAAAATAACATATCCAAAAGTGGCAATTGACTCATACAGGAGATTTTCTCTGGCTTATTAGTATTTAAGAACCAAGCCATTGCGGTAATAAAAAAGTACTCTGTAGGTGACAGTGGAAGTCAACAGGACAGCTCAAGACAAACTAATACAAGAACTGAAGTCAAACTCACTGTGACTTGATGCTGACGGGATGACAGATTTGCTCTCATTCGCTGAAGACGAGTGTCCAGGACATTCTGCCAAAGGCCCTTAAAGCCAAGTTTCTGTTACAACAAGAAATAAACACAACTGTCATTTGTAATCCAAATCAGGTAGTTTACAACTGGGCTACAATCCTGGAATCCCTTGATTGAGGGCAGAACACGGTAAATAGCATTACAAGAGCATCCTGCTTCAAAAGAACTCTCATGATCACTAATGTTTTCATTTAATTATCCAAACTGGTTTATTGGTATACTTTTAATGATCAGTACTGATCCAACCTTGAAAATAATTCAGTTAAAAAAAAACTGGGGGCTTGCTTCTGCCCACCTTTCAGACTGCCTACAGGGATTTATCTTATCTTAAAAAAAAAAAATCCAAAAGCCCCAAAACACTCAACTACATGCATATGCAGTAAGCTATCTTTGGTATCATGTAAAAAGCAGCGTGCACACATTATTGCATGCAGATGTTACTAAGAAGAAAAATATTATTCTTGTAGTAAAACAGCACAAGAAAAAAAAAAAATCAAGGGGAAAATGTAATCTCATGGTGGAATAGCCAGGGAGCAAGTAGCCCAACACCCTCAAGATTAACTTGCTACCTTGCCAGTTTCCCAAATGGACGAGTAAAGGTTCTGGAGAGCAGAACAGTTTCCCCATTTGGATTCAACTGGTGAACTCCACAATAGTTGAAATTTAGAAACCTGGTGCATCTCCCACTTAACACCCACACACCACTGTCAGTATTACAAGGACACTCCACAGCTCCTTCCACCTGCCACATAACAGTGCTCTTACCAAGAGGTGATACTTGTAGTGCTTTTCAGCCAGCTCACACTGCTGAGCCTCTTCCATACACAGCACAACATCTGTCACGGAGTTAAAGTATCTTTTACACAGAAACATCCATCCCAATATACATACAACCTTCTCCCACAGAGGGGCACTACATCTCCATTTAAATTTGCTTCAATGTTTGAATTTCCAGCACTGTTAACTGCAGAAGTTTTGACTACAGTCAAACTTTTAGATTTTGCTGGCTTATCACAATAGGTTTCTGATTCACACTTAAGTAACAACCATAAATTATCTTCTGCAGGCTCCTAGCTCATATACTGTAATTACAACAGTTTAATGAATTATTAGTATGGCATTACACAGACCTATCTAATGACAACATGTTTGTTGTCACTCATGCTACTGCACAACATTCCTGCTTATTAATTGGATCCTTCCCTGTGGAAATGCTTCTAACATGTCTGTGCTAAGGACTAAACACAGACTGGATACAATGCTTCCAGTGTACAAAGACTCTCCACAGGGCAATCCTTGCTGCTTGTTTTTCCAGGTCCCTTTGGTGAGCATGCATTCTTCTCCTGCACTCCCATGACAGCTGCCAATCAGAGAAGCACCTCTGGAGTGTCCTGCTTCGGTGAAACTCTTGGGCCAGTTCTAGAAGACAAACACAAATCACTCATGGCTTGTTCGTATCAGAGGAGATCATGGCATCTAAGCCACTGGTTCAGAAGTGGCATGAGCTCTAATGCTGAAAAATTGTGACAAGAATTCACATTAACACTGAGCTACAGATCATATTCTTCCTATTGATCACAAAGGCAGCTTTAAAGCAGTAACCTACTCTACTGACTTAAGGGCAGTTAAGACGTATTACCTGTTCAACATACTCAAGCTTGCTTCCATTTCAACATATTCCTATTACTAGTTCCTAGATACACAAGCTAGATTCTTTTCCACTGCCACCAGTCAAAAGGCAATTCTTACAAACATATGAACTCATCCCAGTGATTTCAAGGGAAGAAAAAGAACTGGTGTAATAATCTTTACCATCCTATAGGAGTTGCATTTTGATTGATTATCAAGAAAATCCACAGCCTGACCAGTCAAAGTCTTGAATACATTCTTCTCACAGATATCTCAGTCAAAATATAATAGACAATATGCAAGTTTTCATCAAGGGAATTGTAAAGCACTTTTTAAAAAAAATCACATGGAAGGCAGGTGATCTTCTTGACAGTTCAGCATATGAGCAGAGCTAACCAGGTGTGTCACAGTGTACAATCCAAGCTGCATCTCATCATCTGGTGGCAGAGACATCACAGTGTCTCCTAGAACAGAATAAAACATCCCCATGCCCTAAGCAAAGGGGCTGACCCTGTTCTGTCCGAACTCACCACTTTCACTCACCATTCTGGCGTTTCTTTACTCTGTGGAGGTTCAAGAATCCCAGCCATGCCCTCATGCATCTCCTCAATTCCCAGTGCTGATGGTGAGTTACTGCTCTGGTCTCCTTCTGCTTCTCATCCTGGTTGTATAAATACAGCTCTCGCCACTGTAACCAAGCCTGAAGGAATAATTGAGAAGCAAGGGCAGTAAGGGGAAAAACCACACAAGATTAGGGAAATAGAACAAAGAGAAGGAGAGGAAGAACACTCAGGCAATAGGAAATTCCGTTTAAGTTCTGAAAGCCATAAGCAATTAGGATCCACCCCCAAAGAGGGGAAACAAATCCAACAAAACCCAAAAACGCCAAAGGAATGTCAGCATAGGAAAGGCTGAAGATAAAGAAGGTAAAAATCAAACTTCTTTACATTTTTAATACTTTCACACTTTTAAAAGACCAAAGTAATACTTTTTTTGACAACAGGCTTTCTTTCAGAGTATCTTCATATAAAAAGGAATCACATAATGAGATACTATAAGACTTCCCAAGTCATAAGTTTCTTTTCTTAGTAGAATACTGCACCAAAACAGGCAGTGTTGCATCTTACAGTGCAGGTCAAATTAAATATCTTCCCTTCTTTTTAATGAAGTGGACAAAAGTAAACAGTTTCAGTGACAGAAAGAAAGACAGAAAGAAAGAAACCCATGCTATTTTCACTTCAGCTAAGATGAACCACCTGGACAACACTCCTAGTCATCTGATTTAGTTTTAAGTAGTCCTGCAAGAAGCATGAAGCTGGACTTGATGCACTTTGAACTATGACAGGTGTAGATTTGTGACTGCTTCCCTGGGGAATCTGTTCCAGGGAATGAACACCCTCTCAGTTAAGATTCTTCTCCTAATGTTCAATCTGAACTTGCCCTGACACAGCTTCATTCCATTTCCCCATGTCCTGATATGCTACTCCATCATAAGTACTGCAATTTGCAAAGTGAGTACAGGCCTAATTTTTATTCATCTGCAACATTTTTACACGTGTGCACCTTAAACATTAGAAACAGCAATAGCTGAACCTCTGAGACTTACTCGAAATTGTAGGCTCTGGGCCCAATGCTGCAGAGCCAAAATATTCATTTTATGTCCAGTGCATTTCTGGTAGTGTTGTCTTCTCCACACTGCCCACGAAATGCTGCCAAAACAATTTTACAGACATGTTCAAACACAGGTGCCCTAATATGGTACAAGAAATCACTTTCCTCTCACTGGTAAAATGTATGAACAGTCTTTTCAAAGAACCACAGAATGGCTTGGGTTGGGAGGGACCTTAAACATCATCTTGTTCCAATCCCCTGCCACAGGCAGAGACACCTTCCACTATCCCAGGTTGCTCCAAGCCCTGTCCAACCTGACCTTGAACACTTCCAGCAATAGGGCCACAGGGAACTTCTAGGGATGGGGCATCAACATCTCTGGGCAACCTGTTCCACTGCCTCAACACCTTCACAGTAAAGAATTTCTTCCTAATATTCAATCTAAATCTACCCTCTTGCAGCTTAAAGCCATTCCCCCTTGTCCTCTCACTGCATGCCTTTGCAAAAGTCACTCTCCAGCCTTCCTGTAGGCTCCCATTAGGTACTGGCAGGCTGCCATATAAGGTCTCTTAAATTCACAGTCTATGGATGTGCCAGAAGAACTCAGACATCCCAGAAGGCATAAGAATTCTTAAAAACATCAAACACTGAACAAAGTTACTGCAGAAACATAACACATATAAAAGCCATGGCTTTTATATAAAAGTCAGTGCCTCTCTGCCTGTTTGTATTCCATCCTTACCGCAAACAGTTTCTTTCCCTGAATGCCAGTGCCACAGACTGCATCCCATGTTTTGTCCTTTGAACATCAACATAAACCAGCCAGCGCTGCCAGGTCCTGAGCATAGTTTGCTTCTTTGCTGTGCACAACAAAAAACAGCAGCATCTTAAGTTCATGCAGGAGTCGGGCACGTTTTAACTACTCCATCACAGATTGCTTGCAACTCCTGTCCCCTCAACCTGCAGGGACACCTTGTGGGAAACCCTGAAATGACAGCGACCCTCCCCCTGGCCGAGGGTGTCACAGTGAGAAGTCTCAGAATCGCTGACAGCACCGTCCATGCCACTTGTTCAGAACAGTGTGAATTATTGGACAATGGCATCGCTTTGTCTTCAGTGCTTACAGGGGAGACAACTGTAGAACAATATGCAGTGTAACGGCCGTACTGGGTAAGAATTACAGGATTTTCTTTGGTTTGTTTCTAAAAAAAAGTTCATCAGGTTCATCAGCTGCTTTTCAAGAGTTATTCTCTACCACAAGCAGAGAAATCAACCAGAAACAAGTCAAGTTTATTTAGCAGGCTGGTCATGCAGCTAAAAACAGAAGTGGTGTCACAAATTCCAGTTTATCACTTTATGCAGTGCGCTGCACTTTCTCCACACAGCAGGCTGGCTTGTCAGAACTGACACTGTTGAAGCAAAGTTATTAGAAAAAAACATCATTGATTCTATGCCACTTCACACTTACACATAAAAAAACCCCAAAGTTGTTTTTTTTTTTAATTTCCTAGTGAATTAAGCATTAACCAAAAGAGGTTACCTTTTACTATTTTTAACTAAGTAATACATAGTTTCTGCTGTAAATAATCTGGCCTCACTCAGTAAGAAAGGAAGTCTGGTTAGCCTGTCAGCTTGCATCCAAAGGTGCCAGTCTCTAGAATAATCTGAGGCTATGCTCATGTGCAAAGAGACCAGTTAACTTATTCGGCAAGTCAGCACAGCACAAAACCACAGTATCATCTTTAAACAAGGCTCAATCTCCCTTCAGCAAAACATATTCCCTGAACCCAAGAAAGTTGCTACCAGTATTGACAGCTCCAGGTCAAATCCGCTGCCGATCAAAGAACCTACACAATAAGACAAAGGGCACTTCAAAAGTTTGGGCTTCTTTCAATTGCAAGACACAAGCTGGAAAGGACAGTCAATAGAGATAAAATAAGTGTAGTTAAAGCTACAGGGAATCACTATCTAATGCCTATACCAACAGTTGATAGAGAATTCCAATAACATATTCTATCAAAAAACATCTATTCAAAAACATATTGTGAGGATAAGTAAAAAAAATAAACCAAACAAAAAAACCCAAACCACCCTCTCAAAAACAAACAGTGCAATCCAGAGCAGATGGAGAGGCCCTTAAGCCTAATCACTAACCATCCCTAAATAACTATATAGCTACACCCCTCTAACAGAACCCTCCTGCCATCTGCTCTGTAAGCACTGCACTACCATGGTGTGGGGGAGCTCAGGGTGCAAACAGGCACAGGGGACACAGATTCTGGTAAATATTTCCCATGGAAACCCCCATCTCAGTATGTTCCCAAATACTGATAGTTATTATCACTTCACTTACCATGAGATGCTGCAACATAATACTTGTTCCTCTTTCTTTGCTGCTGCCATGCATAGGCTTTCCAAGCCTTGAATATCAAATTAAGGAGTAAAACCCTGGAAAATGAAAGAAGTGCCATTAGGTAAAATATGAAAATAAACAATGAAGATACTGCTCCCGGCCAACAGGCACCGTGGATGTAACTTGCTTACTGGTACTAAAAACTCCTTCAGAACCTAAGGAAAATTTCTCATACACACCTCAATGGGAAGTCACTTCACAAACCTGTAATGGTTGTCTGCTCCGAGGCTGAGCTTCCTGTGTCTGCAAACTGTCCACTGCTCCTTCCACTCTCCAAAAGCTTTTTGAAGAACCTTCCGATCATAAAAGCATCTAAACAGTTGAAAGATTTGGACAAGGGAAACATCATACAGGTTTCCAGAATGACCACAAATCAGTTTTAATGAAGATTACACCACCTCTTCGCCAGGCTTACTTGATTAGGCTAACAACATCTAATTGCACTTAAAACCACTACCCTACTGTGACACTTTATTCCAAGACTCTGTGAAGCACTGCAAGAAGCAATCATTTTTCTGACTGTAAATACTTCACAAAAAGACAAAGAATAAAAGACAGATGTTGCTAACTTGCCAGACATCAGAGTGCCAATTGGCTTTAGACCTATTCACATCTTTTATTCTCAGTTCTGTGTTTTACTCTAACAACCAGAACAGCTGATAACAATACATGTATTTTCCTTGCTAGTTTTTTTCTTTGCTATTTTAACACAAAATATTATACATATATAAATGAATACAAAAGCTACATCAGATTTTGTAATGCTTTGATGTTTCCATTGTGTAATAACACCAGAATTAGGCCCAGAATACCTAGAGGTCTCTCAGTGAAACACATCAATCCTCTCACAAGTTGCAATTCACAGCCACCTACCCCAAGCCAAGCTGCTAAGTCATTCCAAGCATTCATGCAGAAAAAAAAAAAAGAAAAAAAAAGAAAAAAAAAAGAAAAAAAAGAGCTGTATGTTATTTTTTTTTTTTAATGGGTGCATTAATAGTATTGGACATGCATTAAGAGATACTGCAAATTAATTATGGAGAACTGGGGACTTTTAAATCTAGAAAGGCAATTCATTATTGCTTATGCTCCTTGCTGATCTTTATAAAAATCTTTTTCCCCTAAAAAGTAAATTAACCATTGTCCTGAATTTATAGACAGCCAAAGTACTGTCAATTCAGTAGATGGGACAGCAGGAAAGGTGAGGTTCACAGGACAACTTCCGTTTACCAACTAAGGCAGAAACAGAATATATTTGATAGAGAAAAATGAATGACTAAGGATCTGATCTTATTCCAAATGCAAGTCTTCCCACTGGGAACTGCTTCAGTTCCCAAGGGTGTGGTCAAGCAAGAATGAACGTGCAAATTAATGCAAAACAAGGAAAGAGGATCAAAGCATGGGGTTTCAGTAGCTCACAGAACACTGACAGCAGAAAGGAGTTCTATGCCACAGGTATTTCCAAATCAGACAGGTACTAAACATATAAAGATATACATTAAGAACAACAGTGCAAACACAGATATTAACTAAATTTCATATTATCCATGATCCTTGTGGGTCCCTTCCAACTCAGAATATTCTGTGAAATCTCTTTTATCATAACTTTTGGAAATAGCTAAATCTAAAGCAGATATCTCAATCATATCCCATTATTTATATGCACATACTGCTCAACTTCATCATAACACCACAATTCCTATGAATTTGGTTAGGAAAGTTTAACTGTGATTACTAAAACCAAACAAAAAAGCAAGAGCAAGAAGGGTACCCAAAGAAAACCTTCACGTGATCTCCAAATACATCCAAATATTTTCTTGGGAACCAGTTCTCTCTTAGACCAATGGTTTACTACTAAGCCACTAAAAAAAAAAAAAACCAACCAAAAAAAAAAAAAAAAACCCACCCATGAGTTCTGTACCTGGCTTTGGAAGGGAGAACCTGTCCAAATGTCTTTTTTGCCCACAGATAGAAGAATTTCCTTGCTAGATACCTAAAATATAAGGAAAGGTTAGTTGCCTTTGTACTCCTCCTCTACAAACTCCCAGGCAGCAGTGAAAATAGAAAATTTTATTTTAGTTTCAATAATAAAAGTAAGGGTCTGATTTTCAGAGATCAATACTTATAAAAATATTTAGACCCTGAAATTAGTACCTGTAACAGAGCAATTCATAAAGCATAAATAGAAACCCAAGCATCACTGCAAAACTTGAGCAAGGATATACTTCTTTAGGAATGCTGGGTAGCCAAAATGCCTTCCAAGCAGCCCACTTACACCCAGTGATACTACTGAGCAGAGTGCTGGCTGACTGGGGGCCATTTCTGAGACTTCAATGTGCTAATATCACTGCCTCCCTCAAGTCAACCAGTTGAGCCCAGAATACTTGAGCCAATCTAATGTCTGAAACCAGCAGATCTTCCTTCTTCCCACTTCCCCACAGCAGTTCCACATCTCCACAAGCGTCTCCCAACACCAGCTCAGCTGACTAAGGCCTTACTGTGATACTATCACCCTTCCCCCTTTTTTTCCCCAACGGATTGCAGATTTAATTGGCACACAGAGGGCCCCAATAAGCACCAAAGACTTCACAAGGTAATTAGTGAAAGCACACAGCCAGGAAGGGAGGCCTCCTGCTTTCAGCAGGTCTGAGCTGCTCCATCAGCTCCAGCTGCTGAACAAATTATAGGCTTTTAATCTCTGAACAATTACATCCCACCTTTACCAAGATTCTTTCAACAAACAAAAGAAGCCAAAAAACCCACTAGAGGAGGGTAGAAGAAATCATTACATCTGGCAGTGTATCAAAGAATATTGTTAAATGGCCATTTTAAAATTTGCCTTTGAAAATAAAAAATATGTGAAATCTGACTTAGTCCTTGTCTTCAAGTTACCACAAGGGATCTCCAGAACTGTCTGCCATGGCTATGAACTAAAACTTCTGCTGTAAGCTGCATTGGTACTATTAAACCCAGACATTTTTAGGTCTGATCCCCTGCTCCATTCAGTGAAAAAATATGATTTGTACTTTTCACCTGTTTTGGAATTTTTTTAACATTCTTCTTTGAATCCGGGTATACCCAGCTTGGCCTGGCTTGTCACGACCTCTGTCCTGAAATTCATGTGTTGCAGACTGGGGAGCAACAGATTGCCCAGCTGCATGAACTCGATGCTCAGGTGGCTGTTGGATTTCATGCATCATCAGGGATTTTGAACTTAAAAGGAATGGAGAAATATTTTGTGGAAATAGTTTTGCTCATATTTTAACTGTTTCTATGAAAAAAAACCCTAAAAATCTCTTCCTGTGTTTACATACTCATTATTAAAAAACAAAATTAGACCTGTATTTCCATCACACATTTTACTTTCCCGTGTAGTTCTAATCTGAAAAATAACAAATGTGTTTTTATGAATTCTAAGTATTTTTTCTCAGTACATTTCTGAAAACAAGGATAAAAAAAACCCTTTGCAGATAAAACTTGCTGAACCAGTTCCATTGAAGCTTCTTTCCCAAAACAAATGCTGCCGCCACCCTGAAAATTTGCACGTTAGAACCACAAACACATTCTTGAGTTCTAGAAGAGGCAACAGAAGAGGATAATCTGAAATCTCACTCTAATAATCTCCTGAACTGAGCTAGGGAAAACATGGCTGCAGCCAGAAAAAAAATGTTTTCACAAAATTATTGGAACAATACAAGTTTCAGAAGTTCAACTGAATAACCACTATTAACCACAAATCACTGGGAGGAAATATAGTATTTTGCCTTGTTCCAGCAGGCTGTAAAGAGTTTAAAAAAAAAGCTAATGCAAGAAAACAAGACCTGTACATACAGCCAATGTCCCCCAAAATTTATGGCAAGTGGCCATGAAAAAATAAGAGCCAAAGAAGGATCATTTCTCCCTTGTGAAGTTAGAAAATGAAAGCATGGGAAGAATAAAAGAACTAACAACATGGAGTAAATCTGTGGTTGGGCCAACAACTCTGTCTAAATATCTTATGTCGCACTCTAATATCTCAAGCTCAAGAACTTTATCCGTTTTAAATTTAAATGTTTTGATAATGTAAACCCACATAAAGTTGTGTTTCATGATTGGTTTGGTGGTGGGGTGTTCGTTGTCTTCTACTTTGCTTTAAAGAGGAACATTTTCTGGTTGATAAAGTTCCATAGAGACCAATAAGCCCTTCTGTCAGAATAACTCAACCTTCTTCTGTCCCACGGAAAGCTTAAAAAGTCATAAATATAAAATAAAAAAAAATTACAGCTGATACCTTTACCATGGTAGCTTCTTATTACTGCTTACCTGCTCCTGAATGTCTCCATTTCACTGTAGTTCCAAGCCTGCAGTACAAATGCACTCTCTGCTCAGCAATGCTGTCTAGTAACTTTGGACAAAGCATAAATTGGTGCCTGTTACTTGCCATGAATCCATCACATGGATCTATGCTAAACGCAGTCTGGATCATAAAAATGACATGACTTCCACTCAGACAACCTGCACTCCAACAGCATAATGCATTTAAAAATGAAGAAAACAGTGAGTTCCCCTTACTCCCAGCGACAAGTTTACTATGGATGGAACCGTGACTTCCAAGGGTCTCGGGAAAAGCTCGACTCTGTGAAAGCACCTGGAATTACGGCCAGGCATCTCCTTGGGATTGTGAGACCCAAAGTGGATTATTCTACAAGCATTGCTCAGGGTGTGACAGCAAAAAAACAACAAAAAACCCGAAACCAAACCAAACAAACTTCAGAAGAACCTACTAATTTTTTCTGCAGTTTTTCTGCATGAAATTCCTTTCAGTGGCTAACTGTACCCTAAACGTTTTTTGTGTTTATGGCCAAACACTGGAGAGCCACACAGCGCTGCTCCACAATCCCGCTGAGGCACCGCGGCAGCGCCTCCGCCCCTCACCCGGGCCTTGCCGCCCGCTGAGGGCGCCACAGACCTGGGGGCCGGCGGAGGCTGTACCGGCACACGAGACGGGCGGGCAGCACGCGGGAAACAGCCTACAAACGGGAAAGGGGACGGGAAGAGCAGCTGCAGCTGAGGCGTTCCCGCCGTGAGGGGCGGGCGATTCCCGCCGGGCGGTTCCCGCCCCCTGCCGCCCTCACGGCGGGCCGGCCCCGCCCAGCGCCACAGCGCCCCCGTGCGGCGGGGCGGGCCGCAGCGCTTCCCGCACCCCGGGAACGGCCCCGGAGCGAGCGGCGCTTACCGACCGACCGCAGGCACACACCGAGCCCGCGCGGGAAACGCGGCTGAGCGGGTCTGGCACGGCGCTGCTGCTGCACTTGGGGAAAAACAGCGTTCTGCCACTTCTGTGCCACTGGACCTTTCCGTTGTGAGCATCCAGGAACCGGCACCCATGGCAGATATAAGTGCCTTTGGGAGCTAAAAAACCTGTGCTTCAGCTCACAGCTGCGATGTGTACGAAAGCGGCAGTGAAACACAACATAGTTCAGGACTTATTAAAGCCTACAGCATCTCACAATAATCACTCAGCCAGAGGCTGGTAGCTCACTGGTTGCTATGGAGTCTCCTTGTGTATTTGTTTGGAGAGTACTTATTGGCTTCAAGTGACTTGGCAATCAATAGTTACAGCGCTGTCTCATTAATAATACAGCACTCTGCCACGAAAAAAAAAGTGAGAAATATTTATTTCTTGTTTATTTCTCCCATTCCAGAGGTAACCAGTTTTTAATGCCGGTATTCAACTTCATTAGAGATCAGGGAAGAGAACGCTTTTTTCACCAGATCCTACACGAAATTCGTTGTTCCTACACAGACCTGTCTACCCAAGGTGTTTGGAAACCCTGGGGCACCCTAGGTTCCTGTGCCAGAATGGATGCAAGTGCTGGGAACAGAGCTGTGGGCAAACGGAGCAGGCAATCTCGCCCAGTAAATTCCTTAAATTGGTGTTGAAAACAATGTCTGCTCCTTATTAGCAAAAACTAGAAGTTTTGCCTCCGAATGAGCTGTTCCGCTCACTGCACCAGCCTAGGTCCTGCTGTCCCGAGGGAATGCCACACTTCGACCTGACAGGAGATCGGAACGGTTGAGAACAGCGGGACGCTGCGCTCGCACTCCTGGGCTGGGCAGCGGTGCAAGCTCGGCCAGCCCGGCCCTCTCAGCCGCGGGGCCGTGTGCGGGGTTGAACACACGGCGGGCCCGCCGAGCGCTCCGCGAACGCGCGGGGTGAGGGAGAGCGCCCGCCGACCGCGCTGTCAGCCCGCCTCCGCCGCCGAGGGGCCGCGCTCGCCCAGCTGCTTCCCGCCCTTCTCTCACCCCGTGCCTCCCCTGAGGCGACACGGGGACAGAGGGACAGTCCCGGGGACAGGGACGGGCCGATCCCGCCGCCGCCCCACACACGGCGCGCACCGCATCCCGCCGGCTGCCGCCTCCCCCACAGGGCTGCCCGCTCAGACTGCCTGCAGGCCCTCTCTGCGCCCCGCGCCCTTCCTCACCCACCGCACCGCTCGCGAGCTGAGACGCCGGTTCCGCGGGCGGCCGGCGGCGGGGACACGCAGCGGGAGAGCGGCCCCGCCGCCGTCACCGCTTCCCGCCGCCTGTTCCCGGTCAGGCGCCGGGCAGGGGAGGCCCCGGCGCGCGCGCCCGACGCGCCTGCGCGCGGGGCGTTAAATGGGTGCGGGGCGGGCGGCGCGAGGCCCCGGCTACGGCGGCTGAGCGGAGGCGGCGCCGGGCGGAGCGGGAGCGGCGGCGGCGCGCGGGGCGGCCGGGGCTGAGGGGGAGGCGGTGGCGGCGCCGGCCCGGGGCGCGGGCGGCCCCTCAGCGGGGGACGGGCGGGGGCGAAGCGGGGCCGGCGGCCGGAGCAGGAAACGCCGCGGGCGGCGGTGAGGCCTTGAGCGGAGCGGCGCGGGACACCCGCCGGTGAGTGCGGCCGGGTAGGGATCCGCTGAGTCACCTGCCCGCTGCCGCTCTTTCCCCCGCGGCTCCGGCGCCTCGGGACGGCGCCTGGGCCGCGCTGCCCCGCGCCACGGGGCGAGCGGCGCCCGACCCCTCAGGGCCCCGCGGGTGGGTGGGGGTGCGAGTCCCGGCGGCCCCGCGGCCCGGCCGAGCCCGCAGGCGGATATCTCTTGTGCTAGTGCCGCTGGCGCGCGGGGCAGGGCCGGCCGGGCTGCGGGAGCTGCTCGGAGCCTTCGGCGAGAGCCGCCCGGCTGGGCCGGGGGAAGGGGCAGGGCTGGCGGGGGACAGCCACTGTTGGGGAACGCGGCTCTTTCCTGCTGTGCCCAAGTGCTAAACTGACTTAGGCTGGAAGGAAAATGCACCCTCTAGGAAGGTACGTCTTGAAATCTGACGGGTTGGTTTTGTTTTAATTAGCTCCGTGGTCAAAGGCTTTGAAGTAACTATGGATAAAAGAGGAGGTGCAACAGAAACTGAAAATGGCGATGCTTTCCTGGAACTGAACAGAATTACAACCAAATACCCACATCGTTATACAAAGGTTAGCTCACTCTCCTTTTCACTCTGAGTTGTGCGTGGAGCTGTTGGTCACAGGAGTAGAGTGGGAGGTGGAGGCGCCTGTGAGAGTGAAACAGCGAGGTGAAAGCTGAAAAGCCTTTGCCTGGATTAGGATTTGCAGGGTGGTAAAAAATGGGCAGCTTGTTAAATGTGATGCAGTTGTGCAATCTTGTCCTCGATATACTTTTGATTCCCACCACCTTATTTTAATATCTGAGCACCCCACAGCATGTGCTGAGCGATTATGGTAGAGATTGAAGTATGTTGTTCTACCAGCTTTCTCAAGCACTTACACTTCGTAGTTCTAGTTCTGCTTTCAGCAGTGTTCTTTTAAGAAGTTGACCAAAATGTTTCCTTGCAGTAGATGCCATTTCCTAGGAAGGTATAGCACACCAGATCTTATCAGGACCTTTAATATGCTTACTGGATGCCTTTTGTAACCTTAGATTTGCTCATATTTGACTGCTGGAAGCTTAAACAGTTGTGACTCCAACCAATGCTTAGTGTTAAAATATTAACACAAGTGCTTTTGTTTAACTGTGATGCCTAAATATATGCATTGAGTAGAAAAAGAATAGCCAAATAACTTGCAAATAAAGATTGTTCCAGTACTAAGTGAGTTTGATGTGCTATGGGGTTTAGGGTTCAAATCTTGCTTAGGTTTTTGATACCACTGGTGAAAAATGCCTTTGGAAAGAGTCTGTAATGGTGGTTGATTTTCCCATGGCTGCAAGCCGTGGGAACAGGTGGTCATTGCTTTGTGGAAAGCTGTTAAGATACTTTGCAGCAAATGGCCTGAAGTGTGTAACAGGGTGAGACAGTTTACTGTTGCTGACTGTGTTATCTTACTTGAGGAATTCAGAGCTGTTGGCTTTTTAGTAGGTTGTTTTTTAAAAGAAAAAAAAATTATCACCGTGGCTCTGTTCTGTTGAGATAGCAGAGCTCTGGCTTGTTTTAAGTAGACATCAACAATAAACTACATACTTCAGAATTGGCAAAACTTCATGGGAATAGTACAACTTTCTAAATCTCTTTAACTTCTTAGAAAGGATGCGCCCTTAGCCTTTGAGGGTGCAAGGTATACTGTTGTTCAGACCTTGTTAGTCAGTTAACTGCTAAGTGAAGGAGAGGAGCTGTTTTTAAACTTCCCCTGCTGAAAAAGTGCCATCTATTCTCATTCAGTCTTGCCTAACCCTTATTGTGCAGTAACTGAATGCAGCTACAATTTCTGCTCTGCTTTTTGGGGCAGTGTTCAGCCCATGCTTGTGGTGGCTGTACACTGAAACCAATGCATTTGTAGCTTTGGTTTTGTTAATTCAGTACCTATAGTTTCTGATCAGGATTAAGTTGCTGAACTAGTGCCAGAAGGTGCATAGTCTTGTTTATCAGTTGGTTTTCAAGGAGCCCAAATCAAGAAATACCAGAAATCAGTCTGTGTTAAAATATCTTGCATCATGTGGTTTCTTCACCTGTAACAGCTTACATATAGCTGGTTTAAAATGCTCAGGTAATCAACACTGTAGGGCATTTTCATGTGTTCCAGTTTCCTACTAATTAGGGATTGAAGGAACACTGATTTGGGGTATATGCTGCTGATTTGTAAAGGGGAGTGATTTCCTTTAATGGTTTATATTCACTTACTACTACTAGAAAACATCTGGCTCATACTATGAGTGGTTCTAAGCTTTTTGATTAAAACTGTTTGATAACAGCTAAGCACACTTTTCCCCCAGCCTGATTAAAAGTACTAGTGTGTGAATTAAACAAAAAAACCCCACACTCTGTGAGTGCCAGTGTTTGTCTCCTCTGTTACAGGAGAGCTGTATAGTTTAAGCTGTGTCTTTTGGGAAACTGTTGCTCCAAGGGTGCACAGCTAATGAGTGAAAGGCAAGAAACAATTCAAATTTTCCTCACTTGAATGGAAGGATTGTGATAGGTTGTGATTGAGAGCCTGTGGACTCCCTCTCGTGGCCAGCAAAACAACCCATTTGCAATGTGGTGATGGACAGGGCTGTTAATACTTGTAGCATCTGCATCAGGCTCTGATAGTATTACAGCACTGATGTTGCTCACAGATTGAGGTTTATTTTGGGAAGCTGTGAGCAGGGAGGCCAGTGTTCCTCCCTTTAATGGAGCTCTTTTTGCTGAGGACTAGTACAGGGTGATGCTTGGGGTGGGGGGGATATTAAAGTTTTGTCCAGCTACCAAACTGCCATTTGGAAACAAGTGTCAAACTCATATAGCTAATGAACTGATTTTTAATCACATGGGGAAAAGGATGGAGAAGTTCTGAAGGACACGATATTCTTGGGGGAAAAAGGTTAAGAGATTTCTTTCAGTTTGGCTGATGTGTGGTGTCTACTGTTAGGATCTCTTTATCCTTCCAGCTGCCCACTGATTTCTGCACAGTTCTGAATCAATTCAGTGCCATTGGGGGTGAGGCAGGTTGAAGAAAGGTGTCTAGGGAGACTGAGTAAGTCTAACTAGAAATGTGCATCTTGACTGCAGCAGAGTTAGTGATGATTTAAAGCACATTAATAATACTTTTTTAATGTAGCAAACTGAAGTGAGACTGCACTGGTTGCCAGTCAAATGACTGACTTCTCAGGGTGTGCAGTGGTAAACTAAGGGCTGTTCAAAGATGATAGAAAGTGGGAAAACAAGTCATCATTCAGCATCGATTTGATGTTGAGTGGAATGGGTAATTGTATAATACATTGTGGTGTCTTGGAGTTGGTGATGGTCAAAAATGGCAAGCTTGTCTGGAATTTGCAGATCTACACCAGCAACTGAAATTGTGCTAATGCTTCTTCTACCTGCTGAACCTTATATAGCATTAACCACAGCAATTTTGGTTCCTTCTTGAGAACTTACCACTCCAGTGTCCTTGATGTCTGTGTTGCTTATAAGCTGAACTGTCCAGGGAAGTGAATACATAAACATTTATGGTGTGAACAGCCTTGGAGTGTTTATAAGGACTGAACCTGGCCTAGTAAGGCTTAGTGCTTCGAATAAGTGTTTGGTCAGTGGCCACTGGTAGAACAACTGAAACATAAACTTTCAGTGCAGTATTTCACAGGATATGAAACAGCATATTGGGAAACCTTGGTTGTCAGTTTAAATCATAAATTGAACAGGCAGTCTGAAATAGACAGTTTGAGTCACTTAAATCTTGTCTG
Organism: Entomyzon cyanotis; assembly: GCA_024500445.1. Classification (NCBI taxonomy): domain Eukaryota; kingdom Metazoa; phylum Chordata; class Aves; order Passeriformes; family Meliphagidae; genus Entomyzon; species Entomyzon cyanotis. Next base: position 9,467,331 of record JAKEPQ010000852.1, read on the forward strand.
GGTGCAAATTGAAACTCATGTGTTGATTTTTAAATTTTTTTCTAGGAGGAACTGCTGGATATTAAGGAGCGTCCCTACTCTAAGAAAAGACCTTCCTGTCTTTCTGAAAAATATGACAGGTATTTTCTTGATCATACAAAGGCTATATACATTTCTTTCAAAATAAAAGTTTAAATTGCAAAAACCCCTTAGCTAAGAAGTGCTCTTATGTTGATGGGAGATATATGTGCTACAAAGTTCAGACTGTTACAGAGTTCAGTTTTCAGAAGTACTAATCCATTAGGAAAGGCTCAATGGTCTGGCCAAGGATTTTGTTCTTTGAATAAAGATTTTTTTTTTTTCTGCTGGATCTCTTAACTTCACAAAATAGAAGTCTTACAGACTTGCAGGAAAAAGTACTGAGAACATAGATGGGTGTGTAGCACAGACTGGGTCAGGCTGTAACAAGCTGCCTTGCTTAGTAGATTACTCTCCCATGTTGACACTGTACCTCATTTAAGAATGAATGTGAGTGTTCTTGAGTTAGGTTTGTAAGCTTATTAGGTAGCAGTTTCTTTACTATTCAGATGTATTTATTATACAAGTAAGTGTGAGATTGAGGTAAAATTACCTGAACACTTAAGAGCAGCACCATATTATCTACTTGAACTGTTTTTCAGTGTAGCAAGCAAGCTTCGCCAATAACTATTCTTTTAAAATCTGATACTGGGTATTATACTTCCTTGCTGTTACAGAAGGAATCCAAATACCATGTGTGAGGTAGTAAACCATAGTAAGGCAGATCTAGAAGATGGGTATGAAAGATATTTCACTTGTACAGGTTGCTAACCTGTGATTTCTAGGTTTCCAGCAGCAGCTTTATGAAGTACTTATTAGACTACAAGGTAGCAAACAATCCTGCAATTTTATTTTCCTAGTGATGGTGTCTGGGATCCAGAGAAGTGGCATGCGTCTTTATATCCAACTTCAGGAAGAACTTCACCAGTGGAAAGCTTTAAAAAAGATTTGGATTCAGATCGGACTTCCCTTATGCGTAGGATAGTAGGTGAGCGTTCTACAGCATATTGCTCAAAACTGAACCTGGGCTGTTGGGATAACACAAAGGAGACTAAACAAAGTCTCTCTGAAAATTGTTAGACTGCATAGGATAATTGTCAAAGGAATCTTGGTCGTTACAACTAGACTATAGTTGCCTTTCTGCTGGCTGTTTCCTAAGAACAAACTTGGCAGCAGTCAGTTATACTCTCCTGTTCTTGCCATGGAGTAGTGAATATATATGTAATAATGCAAGTGTTGGGACAATTTCCCTGCAACTCAAGGCTGAGTACTTAAATGGTCTATAGTGGGAAAGCAGGTACTTCCTAGGACACTGCAGTGGTTCCTTAATACCCATCTGTAAATTTTTTGTCTGCACTTCCTATGGCCTCAGCTAGATTAGCTTCACAGAAATAAATCAAAAAGCTCTGGGATAGGAGCAAGGCTATGGAACAGAAGGCTGCTATACAGACAACTCACTTGTCTTTAGTAATACATCAAATGTAATGCTTTTTTGTGTGATCTTTGACTTGCAGATCCAAGAGAGCGAGTGAAGGAAGATGACTTGGATGTAGTCCTGAGTCCCCAGAGGCGAAGCTTTGGAGGTGGCTGTCATGTAACGGCATCTGTCAGCTCCCGTCGGGCAGGGAGCCCCCTGGAAAAGGACAGTGATGGTGTCCGTGTGATCGGCGGCCGCAGGATTGGCAGTGGCAGAATCATCTCCTCTCGCAACTTTGACAAAGACCATCGGGGTGGTGATTCCAGAGATGCAAGAGACAGAGATCGGGACAGGGACTACAAAGACAAACGCTTCAGGGTTTGTTCCTTCTTTGCCTGGTTGCATATTAAATTAGGGGGTTTGGACACTTGGCACGAAAAGCACCAAGGGCAGATGAGCTGCATGCAGCAGTTCAGTGTTCTGTGCAAGCAGGCCATGTATTCTTAGGGCGTGAAGGATGAGCACGCAGGGATGCATATAATACTGTTTATCTTACAAGCCCTGCCTGGGGCTGACTTTTACTAGCAAGAGAGTCAAAAGTGTAATAGTTCATTTGTAGTTCTTGGCCTGGCAGTTGTCGGCAAGCATTGTCTTTAACTTCAGCAAATGGAAGCTTTCCATGCTTTAATGCTTTTTTAATTTTTTTTTAAGAGGAACCACTAACTCTCAGGCTACAAAACAGTTTATAGAAGCACTTGCGGATCAATAGCTTTTGGTGTAATGAAGCAGAAATTCAGCTGTGAAGCTTAAAATTTAAAAGCTTACTGAATATACAGGGAGGGTGTATTAACCTTTAAAAAACCCCCAGAACTGGTGTGAAAATGTGGTCATTTGCTTTGGAAGTTGGGGAAGAATCTTATAAAGCAGCATTTTGTTAATGTTTTTAATATTCCACTTCAGAGGGAATTTGGTGACAGCAAACGTGTCTTTGGGGAGCGAAGAAGGAATGACTCCTACACTGAAGAGGAACCTGAGTGGTTCTCTGCTGGTCCTACAAGTCAATCTGAAACCATTGAGCTCACAGGCTTTGATGATAAAATTTTGGAGGAAGATCACAAAGGGAGAAAACGGACAAGGCGACGCACAGCCTCACTGAAAGAAGGTAAGGGCAAATGTCACAAAAGCTCTGCTTGTCTGCTAGTGGGGCACATTCCTGGGTATAGAGGTGATTGTTACAGATCCAGACAAGCGTAAATAAAAACAGTTTACCAACCGTTGCCTTAAACTTGCATAGCTTTTGGTCATCCTGAAGCACAAGATGTAAAACTATAAAGGTATTTCCAGTCAGAAAGATCAATTAGGTGATAAATTACTACTTTTTTTCCAAAGAAAGGCAGAATTGAAAGTCTGGGAAAAAACCTGGGATGAATGTTGAATAATATCAGGAGCTGATAGCTTATTCAGAAGGTCCTGTGGATTTGTATCCTGCTGGGTGCTAAAGGCTTGGTTGAAATTAATCTAATGCTCTGAGGTACTTGAAATGGTAACACTAACATTAGGAACACTGATTGGGGCATACAGTTGCCAGCAATGTAGCTTTAAGCTGAATTTGGAGACGTGAATTTGTGTGCAGTCACTGGATTGTTACCAAAAAAAGTTGCAGTATGGCAAGAGAAGATGACTCTTGTTCACCTGCAGAATTTCTAGCATTAAACGTAAGTGGATACAGAGCTACACCTGAGGTTTAATTGACCCAAAGTGCAGTTCCAAGCTCCAGAGTCTGTAGTCGTGTCACAGCTTTTTTGCAGTGCCTGTGCAAGCCTGTTGAGAAGTCTTTGAAGTGAGAAGTGCCTTGCTCCTGATGGAGGAGGAGGAGCAATAGTTGTCATATGTTGACTATGAAGAGCCCAAGTCCAGAAGGCCAGAGCTGCCGAAGGATTCTTGATGGAAAAACAGCAGCTGTTGACTTTCTGCAACAGCTGTATGTGCTTGGTATGGCATTACAGCCCAGGCTGATCAGGATGCAGTTGTTTGTGCACAGTTCAATGGCAATTCCTTCTTTTTTTTTGAGCTAGATATCCTTAACAGACAGAAGCTCTGTGCTAGGAGTTGTAGTGGGTGCTGTTTTCTCTTGTGTTTTCTCATCAGTGTAACTGATGAGGTATCAGTTAGGGGCTGGGTTCCTTTGGGCTTGTGTTTATAATCCCAGGGCAAATGCATTGGCTGTCAGGCACTGCTCCCACAGGAAATAGTCAAGTTCAGTGATTCAGCAATCCCTTGATTTTCTTTTTAAGGCATAGAATGCAATGGCGGAGTGGCAGAAGAGGATGAAGTGCAAACTGTCCTTGCCAATGAAACTCCAGCAGATCAAGAGGTTCCTAGAGAAGCTGTTTTGCAAGAACCAGCTCCAGGAGAGTTTGACTTCAATGAGTTCTTTAACTTGGATAAAAGTGTTCCTGGCCTGGCTTCAGTGAGTTTTCTGGTTTTTTAAGACTGGGTATATTCATGAAGAAGCATTTTTGCTGCAGCTGTGTTCTGTGAAAGCCAAAACTTTTTGCTTTGTGAAAGTTCCTTTATGAAGTGTGTAAGTTTAAGATGAATTTGCAGAAGTTTAGCTTTGGAGTGTTAGGGTGTTTCTGCCAAAGTATTATCCCTGGGACTGGCTCCAAAGCAAGTGTTGGAGGCAAACTAGCTGACTGTTTTTCCTTTCTTTGGTCACTACTTGAAGGCTCAAAATTGACATCCTGAATGGATCTTTCAAATTAAAAATACGTACAGAGAAGATTCACTACACAAATTTAATATAGCTGATCTATATGTATAGTTCCCTTTTCCATCAAAGTCTGGGAATTGCAGCAAGCAGGTATTTTGTGCAGACTTCCTGGCAGGCAGTGAGCCTGGAGACACTACTGGTAATGTGACTGAAAGGATTTATGTGTGAAAGGGTTTGAATCTTTATTACTTAAACCTTTAAGAGGTTAATTAATTTTTTTTAAAACTGTTACTCCTGTGTTGGATGAATGCAGCCTACTAATTCAGTCACAAGTCAAAAACTGTGTTCTGACTGCAAAGAAACAGACCTGATGTGGTTTAGAAACAACGAGGTTTAATAAAAATGGACTTCTGACCTAATTTTGCTATGGACAAGCTGTTTGCATTAGAAAAGATTCATCATGTGGTGGCAGTAATTTGACAAATACATGGAGGAGAGTTCATTCTCCCTATAGAAGCTGTAAATGATTTCTTTAGACTTGATAATCTGATTTTCAACATACCTGCAAGATGATGACTGCTTTCAAAAGCAAAGAATTTCCAAGTGAAAATACCTGCTGATGAATCAGATTGGCAGATGTTGTGACTTGTCATAAAAGTAAAAAGTTTCTTTGTACTGGTGATAGTCTGTGACAAGTGTTATCACAGGTTTATAAGTTTTTTGTCTTAATTCTTCTAATAAGTTAGATTCAAACAATCAAAACCAAATGGAGCCGTACTTTTTTTGCTATTGTAAATTGAGTGCTCCTTGTTTCAGAAAAAAAACTCCTCTAAGAGGAAGAAGCTTCTCTTCCTTTTGCCTAAAAGAAAATGTGCTGCCTGGTGAAACTGAATCTGTGTCTATTGAGCCAGGCTTTAGCTGGATGCTGTCTTGCAGATAGGAGAAGCTTTAGTTTGAGTTATATTGTTATAATGCACCTTTTTAAATGCATGGGGTTCTTTTGACACTTCCACTTTAAATTGCTGTAGTTAATGGTCTTTGTGTGCTCTGATTGTGCTGTTTCAGTTACAGTTTTACTGTGAGTAAATATTTGGTGTCAATAAGAGATGTACACTGGGTTATGCTAACTGGCTGCAAGAGAAAAGCAGATCAAAGCTTTGAAACTCTGGGAGCAGCAGCATCTAGTTGTCTGTAGCAGAAGAATCTTGCTTGCACAGTAAAGCTTCTCAAAGATGTTGCTGATCTTGCTTATGTTAAAGATTTTTTTTCTTTTTCCCCCTCCCTTAGATGATAGAGGATGTGCTGGGGGAAGGTTCAGTGTCTGCCAGCAGGTTCAGCAGGTGGTTTTCCAATCCCAGTCGTTCTGGAAGCCGGTCAAGCAGCTTGAGATCTACCCCTCATGAGGAACTGGAGAGGCTAGCAGGTAAGGCTGCAGGACAATGCAGGGTGAGGTAGCCTCCTTCCACCTTCTTTCTTACTCATTCAATAAGAACATGGCAGATAAGGCTTTAGGACAGTGAATTCTCCTACAGTTTAAGCACTTGACATTCCTTAGGAAGCTCTTAGAGTAAGCAGCTGTAAGTTCTTTTTTAAAAAATGTTCTTGTTAGTGCTTCCTGATGACTTTCCAGCTGATCTTGGGCAAGGGGTGTGAGGCATAACTTTCCAGTGACATGTTGAAGTTGGTTGCCAGTGTATGTTCATCTCGAGCCATTGGGTTGGTGAACTGATGTCGCAGTGCTCCTGGTTTTGCTGTTTCAGGTCTAGAGCAAGCCATTCTCTCCCCTGGCCAGAACTCTGGAAACTACTTTGCTCCCATTCCATTGGAAGACCACTCTGAAAACAAAGTGGACATCCTAGAAATGCTACAGAAAGCCAAAGTGGATTTAAAACCTCTTCTCTCAAGTCTTTCAGCCAACAAGGAAAAGCTTAGAGAGAGCAGTAAGTGCCTCTTCAGCTATTGTCAAGTTCTTGTGATGCAGTATCTCCCAGCAAGAGGCTTGGTGTTCTGGAATCTCAACTGCCAAATTCAGGAGTAGGCAGTGTGTTAGATTTATTTACAGTACTGAAAACTCAGTATTCAACAGCTCTCAGTTGTGTCAATATCATCACTGACTCTTTTCATCCGAATGACAGGATGACATCAGGACTTTATCAGACTGCTTTACTGGCCAGAAACATTTATAAGATGATGCAAGTCTTGATCTGAATTTCCAGCTTTGTGTATGGATATCGCATAAATTTTTCATACTAGAGATTGGTAATGTCAGCTCTGAAACTGTGGCATTTAAACTCTGGCTTTATCAAAAACTGACAGTGTAAGTCATCCTTGAAAGTTTCTATAATGGATCACATGGATCCATTAACTGTCAGTATCTAAGAAGTTGAACAATGGCTTTAGGATGGGATTTTTTTTTTTTTCCAAGGGTGCCTCCAGGTTAGGGATTTGCATGTCTGGGCCCATGCATGGAGTGTACAAAATGCATGTGTTCTGTGAAATCTTGAGGTCTAATTCCGAATTGGTTTCTCTTTGGCAAGCAGCATGTATTGCCGTGTAAACTGGACGGAAGAAAAAGTGATGCCCCTCTGATTACTGTGAAGCAGCTAGGAAGGAAAGCATCTAAGCACTGCAAATATTCTTAAGCATCCAGTCTGGGAGTGTTGGCTAACACGTGGAGAACTTCCTTAATTTGACTTAGAAAAGACTTGTAGTTCTATTTCTGTTCTGCTTAGTCTGACTTTCCTACTAAAAGCTTTTTCAACTTTGATCCTCACAAACCAAGGATGAAGGAACAAAAATCTGTGAGGAAGCTTCCATTCACTCGAAATTACCTGATGTGGGGCTCTGTATTCCCATAAAATGCTGTACAGCTCTTCGAGTGTTGTGGAGTTTTCAGGTCAATTCCTCTCCAGCAACATCATATCTACTCATGTTCCATACTGCATGTCTGCATCATTGTTTCTTTTCTTCACCATCTTGCCCAAATGTCCAGTAAATCTTAATTCTTTGGGCCAGCATCTGCAACCCATGGCATGCTTCTGTCTCTTCTTCCTTTTCTTTTAAGGTGTCATACCTTGTGATGTTTGTTAGCTGGTCCATAAAACATGTTTAGCTTTGATGTCAGGCACCAATGGGTGTTCATATACATATATATATATACAAACACACATACAGGAAGAAAGTGCTAAGAACACTGTACCTTATGCTGGCTATGCCAGTGAAATCTTTCTATGGAGGCTTTAATTTCTCAGCAAAAAAATCTACTTCAAACTTTATACACAGCAAGATTAAGTGTGTAACTGAGTCTTTACAGGATCTAGATTTACCAGGTATGTATTCTTTCTACTTATGATAGCTTTGGATAATTTGACATGGCTTGCACTGTGGCTGTAAAACCATCTGGTCTCCTGGAGTATAATATAAATTAAACTTTCTTAATTAAGAAAGAACTGACTCAATTGTCACACGAATATTCTGTTAAATGCAGGCAAAGTTGTAAAATGTTGTAACAACATGTCTTGCAGGATAAATGAAAGATAGTGAGACTTTAGTAGCTGAAACCTAAACAGCTTCTTGTGAAGTCTTACATGGCAGTAGTTGTGCATGTCAGTTCTCTGAATTTGGATATATTAGAATGTCAGTCTAAACACAGGTCAGTCATGGTTTGACAGCTAGTATCAATACAAAAAAATAAATTTTTGGCTGTTCCTAGTTTTCAAACAACTTCTATTTAATGCCTGCAGAAGAATTATTAGCTTACATGAGAACAGAACTGTGGTTTACCAGTATTTCTCCTGTACTTTTTAGCACATTCAGGAGTTGTTCTTTCAGTGGAAGAAGTTGAAGCTGGGCTAAAAGGCCTGAAAGTGGATCAGGAGGGGAAAATTGCCACTCCCTTTATGGCTGAGCAAATGGAAGAAGCCTTGAATGTCACTGGCTCTAGACAGATGAAGAAGGATGGAGATATGACTGCATTTAACAAACTCGTCAGCAGCATGAAGGCAAGCGGGACTCTGCCTTCACAGCCCAAAGTCAATGTAAGTGGGAGCCACTGGCACTTGTGACCTGTGTTAACATGTCTTTCTTACCTGGAGCCCAATGTTTTTAGTGCCTTTTGTTTTAATAGAGGTGTGTCAGTGAACAATCTGTTATTTTACACTTGGCTTTTCAAGAAGTGTTTCAACGAGTATTCATTTCAGTTTCATCATTTGTACTAAGATGAAACTGAAGTGAATACTTGTTAGCTAGAAGATTAATATTAAACAACTGATGATAGTATGGTTTAGACAGTAAGATTGTAGAATGAAATTTCATCCTGCCACTAGCTGCCTAAACAGTATGCTTGACCCAGAAGCTGTCAGTAAATATTTCTGGCACCATAAAATACTTCGAACAACTGAGTAAGTCTAGAGAATGTGTTTTTCCTGCCAAACTATGCCCAAGGACTTTTAGCCTCATCCCACTTCACTAAAAGATAGTGAAGAATGTAAATTTGCCCTGTGAAGAATTTGCAGAGTGGTTTCAGACTTAAATGAAGACTTTAGCTTCTGGCTGTCTCTATGCATTAATGTGCAATTTTGATGCACAGAAGAATATTTTAAATATTTTTTAATATATAAACACTTTTCAGCTTGTGCATATTTTCAATTAACCAATGGCTGAATGTTCCATCTCCAGTTTATACAATTATATAAATTTATATATTTGACCCAAACTTAAATGAGGAAGATCTGTGAGCCAGCTCAGCCCACAACTTTGCTGGGATTTTATTTGGCTGATGCATAAACTACTGTTCTAACAGAACAGGTGAAATTATTCCTGTCACTGAGATAAATGTAGATATAGTCTCTTAATGAGTTTGGTTGTATCTATGTTGAATTTACAATGTTTTCACTTTCTTAGCAGAGCCTTGAAAGTCACCTAATGTCCCCTCCAGAGATGTCGGGTCAGCCTCTATCAAAGAATATTCTGCAGGTATTTTTACTGGGGGGAGGGAAGTATTTAAAAGCGTTATCCCTGGTGGGAAAACAAAAATTATTTTAAAATAAGGCATTTAAGGCAATTATGGGATCAGCAGTCAGATATGATACCATAAAGAAGATAGAGCCAGGCACTAAATCAGTTTACCTAAAAATTTGTCTTGTAATTCTGTTTCCTGTAATTACAACTTGAAAATGAAAAGCCTGCTGAGTGCCTAATTTTGGGCAAACCAGGATTGGTGTATCTGGTTGCACAAGTCCTCCTTGTCCCTAACTTGCTATAAATAGGGTAGCCTGTAGAGTAGTAAAATGAGCTTGTTTGGGTAAATTGGTCATGTTCTGAATATTCTTTTTTTTTCACTTATTCTTAGGAACTTCTTGGTCCACCCATTACCAGACCTGCTTCATCGAATGTCTTAAGTGGTCTGATAGGTGGTTTGGAACCTGCAGCCTCGTTGCTGACGCAGAGAGCCCCATCTCCCCCCATTCCACCAGTGTTCCCAACACGAGCAGCTTCTGCAGATTACCTGCGCCATAGAATATCTTCACCCATTGGTGAGACTGGGTGCAAAGTGGATTTTATTGAGGTTTTTTTTTTTTTCCCAAGCGCTTTACAGAGCTATAAAAACTTCCTGGCACTTGGTGAGCAACTAGGGCAGTGTCTGCCTTTTGACTGCAAAGTGCCCTTTCATTTACTAGTCTCTAATGTTAAATTCATCAGCCAGACCTCACAGTGAGATCTGCTGTGGAATAATGTGCTCAGCTACTGTGTAAGAACAAATTTCAAGGACTACTTGGCCATTTGTAATACAAAACACTACCAGTGGTATCCTTTGTAGCTCTTCAGCTCTGTGACAAGGAAGAGATGTAGCTCGGTGTGGATTTAAGGGGTGAGCTGAGAAGTCTTCACCAGGAAACCTTAATTCACATAGAATTATTTTACTTTGGGATATGTATTCTATGTATTGAAAGAAGCTGTTAGTACTTGTAAATACAACTGTTAAATGTTCTTCAGGTTTTGGACAAGGTGCTCAGCAATTGCTTGGTGATCCATTTCCAGGTGTGAGGAAGCCTATGAGCCCAGTTGCTGCACAGGTTAGATGACGTGCTTTTTTTGCTTAATGTATGTGCATCTCTTTATGTTCTGTGGTCTAGAACTGTCTTGTGGAAACACTTAGCTGTTGCATCGAGATGTTTGTGCTCCTTAAAGTTTACCCTGAGGGTGAGGATGCAAAGTCTAATTCAGTACAGTCTCAAAACCTCGTTGCAATTTGGCCCATCTTAGAGTACCTCAAGTACAAGATTTTTTGAAACTTCTGTTGCCTGTTAGTAAAACAGAGGCTGTTGATGGGGAGATGGTGGTGAAGACATTAATAGCTCTAGCAGTCTATCTTCAGTATCTTAAAAAAAAATCCAAATACAAGCTTTGACTTGTGTGGGTTTTTTTTATGCAACTCTACCTCAGATGAGTCCCCTGGAGATACAGCAAGCTGCATTAGAGGGATTGGCACTCCCACATGACTTGGCCATACATGCAGCAAACTTCTATCAGCATGGCTTTGGTAAACCACAAATGGACAAAACCAGAGATGGCTACAGAAACAGGTAAGCACCTGTCTGCAAAATTTATGGGGTACACTGTTAACTGACTTTTCATGTGAATATTGTCTTTCACTAGAAATTAGCACTAATCACTCAGGATTGCATTGGTTCTTGGCAATGCTGCCTTTGATTCTGTGCCAAGAGTAGAGCCTCTTCTGACTTCCTGTCCCTTAACAGGCAGCAGCGAGTGACTAAATCTCCTGCACCAGGACACAGAGGGAGTGCATCTTCTCCAGCCCCTGCAGCATCCATTACAAGCATGGTCAGTACCTGATGCACAGTGGTTGTAGGGAGAACTGTGAAAGTGTCTGCAATAACCAGATTATAGCAGTGGAAATCAATGGGGGAAAGGGAGGTCATTGAGTTAATCATATTCATGTTGTATCAGTGGCCACATGACACAAGAATGAGTTTCACTTCATGCTTAAGTGAGTATCTTCACCTTGGAAAAGAGCCCTTTCTGACCACTGTCTTACCTAAAACTGAAGCAATACCATTAATGTTACCTTAATCTCATCTTCTGAAACCAAATGAGGGTGATTGTGAAAACTCAAGCCATCATATTTTGGTGCTTAAGTTTTCAAAAGAGAAGTGATGAAAGCAGTAAGATGCTTCAGGAATTCCTATGGAGCTGTTCCTCTGAACCAGTAGCAAAGAGGAAACAGCTGTAATTTACACTACAGCTCAGCTATTTTGTTTCAAGCCTGTAAAAGTACATTTAACTTTGAGAACAGCTGCTGATTTTGATACTGGACTTCTGAAAAAGCTAAAGAGAAATGCTTAAACTGTAGAATAAAGCTATGAAATTAGGTGAATTAAAATCATGGGCACACAGCAGCTGATTCAAAAGAGCTTTAAACAGAAGGGATGTGCTAGAATTGGTGTGCACCCACAACTGAGATAGTGTGGCCTGGATAATGAGCACTGGGTGAGGCATTCCTTCTTACTGTGTTCTCTTCAGCTGTCTCCCTCCTTCACACCTACCTCGGTGATTCGCAAGATGTATGAGAGCAAGGAGAAAAGCAAAGAGGATCCAGTTTCTGGGAAAATGAAAATCAGTGATGTTAAAGATGAAAATCAGAGACCAAATGAAGGTATTGTGATGGCTTTAAAATATCATAAGCAAAAGGGATGTGGAATAGACTCAGATTGTCTCAGCACATAATATACCCAGGCTACCTGTAGACATTCCTGATCTGTGGAGATGAGGAGGGTGTTAGAAGTAAGGGAGCCTATGAGAGGAGGGGTTAGAGCTATGGAGGGGATACACTTCCAGTAGTGCTGGGGCTTAATCCCTTTTTCCTGTCAATTTCTGAGTGACACTAAGAAGCCTATGCCATAACTGACTGCACCTTTTCATGATGAACAAGCACAATAACAATAATGCTTTCATAGCTTTCTACACTGGTAATTGAAAACTTAAGAGTTCTCTTGAGACAACTGAACAGTCAAAGCTGAAACCAATTAAGCTCTTAAATGTAGCAGATCAGGGAAGCATTTTGTCACCCAAACTGATGTAAGAGGCTATTAAAGGGAAATGCTTGACACCAGTTGCCTGACCCAGTCAGACTGACATGGCCAATGGCCATGACATTGTGCCTCAGTGCTGGTAACTGCAGAGGTAGCTTGCAGTTCGTGGTAGCAGTCCAACTGGAACACCTCCACTGGTAGTAGTTGATGTCAAAGTATTTTAAGCCTTGTCTAACTCATCTGGATGGTTTGTGGAAGTAGCTTCTGGAGGTGCTTTAGTGTTCCAAATCTTGCTAAGCAGATGTCAGACATAGAAGGCCCCCCAAACAGCTAAACTGAAAAACCACCTTGGGCTAGATTTCTGGCACAACTCCAAATTATAATCTTGTCTAGGGAGGATCCCTTGTACCTCCTATCACTTTTGGCCCTGACTCCTCCATGCTGCCAGTTCAAAATTCCTAAGAAAAAGGAAAAATAAGAATTAAAAGTAGAGTTACCGCTGATTCTGGTCTAATTTAAGCTTCCTGTCAAGCAATTTCTGTGGAACATATTCCTTCTCATTACTCTTCTGAAATAAATTGGCCAGAAGCATATAGAAAAAAAAATACTATTAAATATATATGGCTACAGTTCAGCTAGTTCTGGAATCTATCAAATCCAGTCATTAAGCTTTAATTTTCATTAGGTGCATTCTCTAGCTGTGGACTGTAATAGCTGTATTCAATTCTAGCTACAGATAACCTACTGTCTAGTTCTGTGGAGAATGCAGATCAAGGAACTTTGCCCACCTTAGGTACCAAACTACCTGCACTGCAACGCTCTGCATGTTCCACACCTCTTACCCAAGCAAATCGTTGCACCAAAGAGCAAGACTACAGGCCCAAATCAGCTGGTAGGAAGACTCCTACAATGGCCTCCCCAGTACCAGGAGGCCCTTTCCTTCGTCCTGTTCATCAAGTACCCCTTGTTCCCCATGTACCACTTGTACGACCTGCTCATCAACTGCACCCAGGATTGGTCCAGAGAATGATGGCACAGGGGGTCCATCCACAACATCTTCCTCTGCTGCAAGCAGGTAATCCATATGTTTTTTCCTGTTGAGTTAATGCATGTTGTCTTTAAGACTGACTTTGTGTTAGGAACAGCACAAACTGATACTACCAGTAATATTTATTACATCAGAACTTACTTTTAAAATCAGACAGTAAATTCCAACCCATCTAAATACATATGTTGTGTTTTGCTTTAAGATCCTTGTGCTCATCAGGTAAGAGGTTTTCTTGCTCATGTTCAACAGGTATGCTTCCTCCTGGAGTGGACCTGTCTCACTTGCAGGGAATATCTGCTCCCATCCTTGGCCAGCCTTTTTATCCATTACCAACAGCAAGCCATCACATCTTAAATCCACGCTCGGGGACACCTTTGCAGCTCGCCATGATGCAGCAGCAGCTACAGCGATCAGGTAGGCTAAAACAGACAGCACAAGTGTGAGTTCTAGAAGGCTGACAAGCCTGCTTCAGGTACTGTACTTGATGGAGGTTTTAGTACACTGTGGTAGCAAGAAGCTACTTTAATTCAGTTATTCATAATCACTAACCTTGTGTGGGTCTCAGGTGGTTTGGGCCACTGCAGGCTGTTATGCCAGAACAAAGTCCAAGTGAAGTGTTTGGTTTCAGAACATGTGTTGCTATTGACAGGTCTGACTCTTGCAGCATGTGTGCAGGCTTTCAGCCTTCCTGGGCCACAGGCCAACCACCTTCTCCAGGGAAATGCTATTTGATCCTGGTCTTCCTGTTCAAACCTGTGTGATACCGTGTCCGGAACTGGCAGTGTCAGGCCATTTATGGGAGTACTAATGAAAATAAACACATGGTACCTGGACTTCCTGGGGCTCATAGAATGAATAAAAGCCACATTCAGCTACATGCCTTATCAGGTGATAGCTCAAGGGCAAATCTGTGCTGTGTATTATTCCACCTCTAATAGCTTTACATTTCACAGGCTCTGGAGCACAGGGATCACCTGCTGGTGCACAAACAACCCCTCAAAATGTGCTGCCTCGGACTGGATTATCTCACGGGCACACACAGCTTGACCATCGCCCCAGCCAGAGAAGTGGCTCTCCCATTGGCCTTGCAAAATGGTTTGGTTCAGATGTCTTGCAGCAGCCTCTTCCATCCATGCCATCCAAAGTCATCAGTGTAGATGAACTGGAATACCGGCAGTGAACAGTGACCACTGGGTGGAACACTTGTGATTCTTTGGACTGGATGAAAATGTCCATAGTCAGGACTTAACCTCTGTTTGGTTTTTTTGGGGCTTTTATTTTTAGCACTCTGTGCAAAATTTCTTTTGAGAGACTAAAGCACATGGCACCTGTCCTGGTCTCATGTCTGCATCAAGACTAAAGGATCCATTATGGCTTGGATAGTGAAGCCTGAAGAAATTTAGATGCACGACAAAGCCAGTTTAATCCTGGAAGTGTCTATTTTTTTTTGTTTGTTTTTGTAAGATATGTGAATGAAGTGCTGATATTCTCTAGTGTAGAGGTAGCAGCTATGGATTCCTTCTGCAGAAAACTACATGTATAGACCCTTCTGTACAGACTTGTGTATAAACAATCTTTTGTACATACACACCTAGAATAGCCTTTTTGAATCTATACAGCTGTACATAAGAGTAGCTGATTACAGTTGAGCTTTAGTTGTGCCTATGGTTTGGACCTTTCTCCATTGTACGTGTGGGACTTTCTTTAAGATTAAAGTTGCATATCCTAAGTGTGAGTGAACAGGATGAAGTTGCTTTGCCTTTTCTTGCTGCTCATCTCCTCTAGGTCTCCCTCTCACATTTTTCTGTCACGTACTGTGCACTCAGTGTAGGTAAAGTGTCAAAGTAAAAGCCCACATCTTGCTGTCTGTGTAACAAAGGTCTGATTCCCTGTGTGTGACTCTTGCCACCAAATGAGAGAATTGTTTCGTCTTCAGACAGCCTTGAGGATAGGACCTGGTGCAGTCATGATAAAGCCAGATCTTCAGTCTGTATGTACCTACTGGTTGTTGCTCTTTCAAGAGGGCTGGTGCTGGTCCTTGTTTAGCTGCAGTATTTTCCTTGTTTTAATCTTTCAAGCCAGTTACTAAAGGTCATCAAAATGGAGCCTTTAAATCCTCACCCTTCAACTCCTCAGTCAAAGCTGTGGAATATTCTGAACTGCCTCCAGTGCTGTTGATAGAAGGGAGTCCCAAGAACTGTCCTCAATCTGGTGTACATCCAGTGATGCGATTACTGTGAAACTTGCCTTTGGAGTCTTGTTCTGTGGCTTGAAAGGGGGAGGATGGGGTAGTTTTGTGATCTTACTGTGTATATTTGGTTTTAAAATACTATGTTCCTTTTAAGCCTGTTTCACTTCCCTGAACAGTTAAATGTTCTCTTCCATCCTTCTGCATGGTTCCTCACTTCACTCCTTCACTTGTGTTGAGTCTAGTACTGCTGTCATGTCCTCTACCTAGCTTAGGCTATTGTGCTCTTTTAAGAGGTGAAAGTAAAACCAGAATTCTCACAGACTTGCTCTTTCTAAAGTCTCACTGAAAACAAAACCAGCAGCAGGAAAAAAAAAAAAAAAATCACTTGTCTGTATTGTAACCCTTGCCAGCGTGCTGTGGTGGGTTTGTTTCAGTCCAGCAGAGACAGTGTTGTATGGAAATAGCAAGCTGAAATCTCCAGCATGGAAGCTGTTGGAGGTCACCCATACTTCTAGTGGTTGTTCCCAAAACAATCCCTGTAAAACATGCAATCACCAGCTTGTCCTTGTAAGATTGTTTTCATACTTTTTTAACTTGACACTTTCCCAGTAACATTCTGTAAATAAAGTTGATTCTACCAGCTGTCTGTATCAACTGCTCTTGTACTAAATTATGTCAGAATATTAATTTTTAGCATTGTTCTTCTGCATTTGGGTTGATCTGCAGAAAACTTCAATTCGTCCATGGTTGAGGGGGGAGGATAAGTATACTTTGAGGGTAACTGGCCTCACTGAAGCTCTGGGCTGGAATTGCTGCATCTAAATGTCACGGTTAAGTGTGAGGAATGAGGTTCAGTGTATCAGAACTGGTAAAACTAATCAGCTCTAAGCAAAGTGTGAATGGGTTTCACTGCTAATCTGAGTAACAGCCTCATCTTTTGCCCCTTCCACTCAGGCTGATAAACCCAGCACAGCTGCAGCAGTTCAGCCCACTTACGCAGGGACCTAGAAAAAGTACTGGTGGAAATGCTTGGAGTAGAATTAAGGCTTTCATTTTTCCTTACCAGGCTGAATAGCAACTGCTGTTCTAAGGATTTAGTGCTTGAGTGGGTGTCTCTAATCACTTTATTTCTTCTTGAATGTATAATAACATGAGGGGGTGCATTTTTGATGCATTTAAATAAACACCCCTATAATTAAACACCTCTGCTTCTTTTTTGTAGGAGAGCAAATGCTAGAGGCTGATGCATTTTGATCGTGCTCTTGACACAAGCTTAAAGCTTCTTTATTCATCTCTATTAAGCAACAACCACACCAAGAGGAATGTGTTTCTCTTGGGCACCTTACTTGACTTCTCTATCTAGGCAGGAAATTCTTTTAAGAACACTTAAAAACCTTCAGTCACACAGACACAAGCAGCTAGCTCACCTCCACTAGTCTAAACAACTGAAAAAGCAACTGCTTTTCCACAGCTGCAGGACTATTAATAGCCTTGGAGTATTCCAGCAAGAACAATTTCAGATAAAGGCAGCTGGAACTCTGTCCTCTGGTATTGTTTCATAAGATATGGTTCTCTAGCCTCTGCTTTTCATGTTTTGTTCTAACTTAGAACAAAATAATTCCTGATGTGTGAATTTTTTTCTAATTTGGAAAGATGTGTACATGCAGCAGAAAGCTGCTTGTAAGATTTTGCCCTTCTGAAAGTCACTTAACCAGAGTTTTGCATCTGTAAATTCTGCTAGTTACAATGCAGTAAGGTACAATAATAAAAGGCCATTTCTAAATCAGAACTGGGGG
This sequence comes from Entomyzon cyanotis, assembly GCA_024500445.1. Taxonomy (NCBI): domain Eukaryota; kingdom Metazoa; phylum Chordata; class Aves; order Passeriformes; family Meliphagidae; genus Entomyzon; species Entomyzon cyanotis. The sequence goes on from JAKEPQ010000852.1 coordinate 9,484,604, forward strand.
TTTGTCACTTACAATTAATGACAAATTTCAGGCACAGCAAAAAACCATGTAAGAATAACTTTATTTCTTCACAATCTGAATAACGTCCTCATCTTCAAGAGTATGGTCTTTACCAACTTTTTGAGGGTTGTGTTTAACAGATGAACCCCAGACCAGGGCACTGAAAGAAGAAAAATCAAATTTAAAAGGCGTAGAAGTGTGATATGCAAGCAGAACATTAGCTATTTCTGTCACAAAGCTAATACAGAAAGCAATGCTTCAGAGCTATTTTTGTTCTCCTACAAGTACCTGGCTGAGTGGTCTGTGTGATTCAGAGTTACAAGCAGATCAAAACAGCGTGAAGTTGTCCAAAGTACCCAACTGTATGGGACAAGGGCTTGCAATGCTGTCTCTAGTACTACTTTTAAAACAGCAAAATAAATTTTTGTCCACGAAGGAAGTTTATGCAGGAAAGAGCATGAGAACATCAAATACAGCAATGGAAGTGTTAAGCTTAATTGTCATAGGCAGATTGAGTCAATTCAGCATTAAAAAAAGTCCTGTTACTCCCTTGCAGTTTAGAAGAGGATGAAACAACGTACCTGAAAGCAGGTTATTTTCTACTCTATATATTCTTTTACAATAATACTTACTATTTAAAGTCTTTTATGAGATTTTTGTGGATCTTCATGCAAAAATCCTCCACTGTGGTCTTGCAGTAAGGTAGTACCACAGGAGAGGTGTAGTCTGGGAGCTGCCCTTTAGGCTTGGTGTAGCTGTAACACAGATGGAACCATCAATCAATACCAAAACCACCTTTTTCAAACCCATCATGACATTTCATCAGTGATTTGCACTGTCACCCCCAGTGCGTGTCCCAAGTCCCACTATTTCAGTGGTGACAATGGATACACTGCAAAACGTCTGGTGGCCCTAAGCTGAAAATGCCTGTGGGCAGCCAGTGGTTACAGCACGCTCTCCCTTGTGAGGTTTCTCATTTGTGATCTTTCTGAAGATGCTTAAAAAATAGCCAAATGGGAGTAGTTGTTGGAAAAGGACATCTTTAGTATTATGGTTCCAACTTGCCATTTTCTTTTCTGTGAAAACCTCAACATATATTAGAAAAAGCACCCGTTAAAAGTCTATAGCACAGATACCTAGACACACTAAATCCCTTTTCATAATAGATTTTATATTAACAAAAGGAGACAGATATAAATTTAAAAGACAACAATTAGTGTGTAACGAGATTAGCAGATTCATTCATAAATTCATCCAAAAATGCTTAAGAATGAGGCAAACCTGGAATAACTTATAGTAAAATATCTGAAATTCTATGTGAAGAACTAAGTTCCCTTAAGAGAGCTACATCCATGACAGACTGAAAAGATGGCTATGTCTGGAATCACAGTGTTACCACTAAGTTTGACTAGAGTTCCATGTTTTCAGGAATTTTTAAAGATGTGCTTTGGTCTTGTTTTCACAAGGTTCTCAGTTAATTCCCCTACAAATTCAAAACAGCACTTGTGGCTATCACACAACAGCTAAGAGCACAATTTCTGGGTTACAAGGCAAACAACACTTAGTAGAAAAGCATTATAAAATATTTGTGCACTCCCAAGACCTCCTTCAGTCTCAGCCTTATACTTAACTCCACAGAAGGCAACAATTTTGACTTACATTCGGACTAGTTTCAAGTAGTCCCAGATTTTCTCCAGCAGATCATCAAAGTTCCAGCGATGATGAGCAGATATTGGTACACAGTGGGGTACTTTGTAAATAATATCTAGTTCTTCAATAGAAATTTGGTCAATTTTATTTAGGACATAAATGCACGGGATGTAAACCCTGCAAAGAGAAAGAAATTGTTAGAGCAACCTGGCAGCACCACACTGGAAAGAAAAAATGTTTTAAAAAAGCATATCCCTATGTTGATGCCACATTGCTGGCTCAGCTTCTGTGGGAAGCAAACCCAAGACACAATTCTTTTCTGTGCAACACAAACTGTGTGCCAAAGCCAGGGACTCAACAGTACCTGTTTCCTTCAACAACGTCAATCAGGTCATCAGCAGTGGCGTCGCTGCGCAGTGTGACATCAGCATTGTGAATTTTATATTCTGCTAAGATGCTCTTGACTGTCTCAGTATCCAGCTCACTCTGAGGACACTAAACGTAGACAGACACAGTGTTAAGGAATGGAAGAGCTAACAGCCAAACAAGTATTACAATTAACAGTGCTATCACCTAGCAATCACTGCATATACATTACTAGAAAGAATAGCTGCATTTTTTTAAGTTATTGGACCTGACTCTGATTTCACCATAGCTGGTCTGAGGAGAGAAGAAAACAGATTTAAATCCCAACAGCTTCATTTATATTAATGCCCCACTGAGAGCTGCAATCAGACATTTCAGAGGTAGTGTTTCCTGTCACTTTGGGACCTGATGCAACACAAACCCACGTATCTACTAGTTCAGTGTCCAGACAACTACACTTTAGGTACTTAGAGCTAATTTTTGGTATCTCTGGCTATTTCTATGCTTTTAAAGATTCAGGTAAACGGGTTGCAAGGTCTGGAACTCTGACCAATCTTCTCCAGAAGAACACTGTAGCCACCAAGTGAGAGGCAGTTTTTGCACACTCTCCTTTGGATCTCAGATTTGTCATGTGTGGAAAGCAACCAAGGCTCTGTTTTGGGGCCAAGGAAGTGGTCAGGCTCCAGGAGAGGTGTGGATGGCCTCTAAGGAAAGTAACTGACTGCAGCACAGTACAGCAGTTCAGCTCCTGAAGAAGTCACAGCACAGTCCCAGGCATACCATCAACTACAAATGCCTCTTTCTTCAAGCAATTTGTTTTTTAATTTTGGTTAAAGAAAACTTCCAACTTACTGTGGCTGTAAGGTTAATGCCTCCTTTATCCTTTTTTTTAAAGCCAATATTGGGGGGCTTACTATTCAGACGAATTCCAAATCCCTCCAGTTCATTCTCAATGATTTTCTTGTGACCGAGGGGCTTCAGCACATCCAGAACAATCAGAATGAGATTACAGGTTCGAGCAACTAAATCAGAAACAGAAAGTCATCCCTCAAAAGGCATGCTCACACAACCTGAGACAAAACAACCACAATATGGCTCAGTGGACTGATGACATCATGAAACCCCTGAAGGCCAGCACATTGGTTATTTTTAAATCCCAGTGTAGGACTGAAGTTTATTTTTCTGGAGAAGCATCATTGACAAACAGATCTTCACATGTTGTAAGAATGACAGAGGCTGCAAAAAATCTTCCAGACTGAGGATAATTAGCTGGGTGAGGAAATGAAAACAGCAGCCTTGTTTAGGATGGGATCACATCTGCCTGCAAAACTGGCAATGTACTTTCACTGAAGTGTCAACACAGAACACAAACCCAGCAAATGCATAAAGCCAGAACTGAAAACACAACAATATGAAGGCAGCTACTGCTTCTCTGCAGGCAGCTCAAGTCCAGCAAACAATCCAGCTTTTTAAAGACACCAGAAACCGTGATTCAACCCTTCATTCTCCTGTGCTGTTGTTAAAGGAACCAATGATAGGCTGCTGTCTCCAGCTCTAATACACTCACCTGCAATGACCTGCCGTCCTCTGCCTTTACCGTCTTTGGCACCTTCAATAATTCCTGGCAGATCAAGCAGCTATTTGTTGACAGGAAGGAAAGTATCACATGAGAAAAATATTCTTCATTCAATCAATTCTACTTTTACCCTTCTAAACCGGCTGATTCTACTGCAAATCCGAACAGAGCACGACAAGATTGTTTCCCATTTGATTGTTACATATTGTATTATCCCATGAGCCCTATAGGTACAGTGGAACAGATCATCTCATAGGGAATATCAGAACTACCACAGGAACTTCTTCCCAGAGCGAAGTGAAAAGCAGGGAAAAATCAATACCTCAGGGAAACATTTCCAAGGTATTCTCAAACACTTCTACACATCACTTCTAACCTGCTAATGTCAGGCCAGACCACCCAACCCTAACAGCAGTGCATCTATATAGCCCATCTTACCCTCACAGACTCAATCTCACCTGGATCTTTGCTCCTTTGTACCTAATAACTCCAGGCACAGTAGTCAGTGTAGTAAATTCATAGGCTGCCACTTCAGAGTACACACCAGCAAGATTACTTAGAAGAGTAGATTTCCCCACTGATGGAAAGCCCACAAACCCAATTCGGGCATCACCTGTCTTGGCAACATCAAAACCTGCAAATAAGAAGCAAAAATATTTGTCTAATGACTGACATTTTCTATCTTCTAATTTAATATCGCCTGAGCAAAAACTAAGTAAGCTTTCCTAGAAGAAGGATAAGAGTGGGAAACAGACTATTCACAACCTTTATTGCTTTGCACCACCTTGTCACTGTAACACTTCATGGCTAATAAAGTCTTGACTGCAAAGCTTCACAGTGGACTGTATTTGACTTGAGTGTAAGTGGAGCATTCCCTTAAAGCACTGCAACTTAGGCCATTCACACCTGCATATATAAAAACAGGTGGCTGCCGCAAGGTGCTTCTGTAAGTTAAAGCCTTAAAACTTCTGCAAGTACAAGATTACATGAGCCATAACACAGAAGCACTTTCCTCTACACTTCAGGAACGGCTCAACCCTAGGAAGGGATACAAATCATGGTTAGAGGTCCTGTACCGGGCAGGAAAAGAGGAAGTAAGAACCCAGAGAAGCTGTGGCTGCCCCATCCCTGCAAGTGTCCAAGGCCAGACTGGATCACTAGGTCAGGGCTCCGAGCAACCCGACCTAGTGAAAGGTGTCCCTGCCATGTCAGGGGGGTAGAACGAAATGATCTTTAAGGGGCCTTCCAACCCAAACCCTTCTGTTATTCTATCACTATTTAGCAGATAATCTAACACGATTAGAGCAGACAAGAGCCCCCCGTCAGACCGACTTCCGTCACAGCTCCCGCACTTGGACAGCTGCTGCAGAGACAACGCACCTTCCCCAGGGCCGCCTCCGCCGCCTCCCTTGGGCGTGATGAGCTCCCGGCGCAGCTTGGCCAGACGGGCCTTCAGCAGCCCCAGGTGGTGGGCGGTGGCCTTGTTCTTCTGCGTCCGGGCCATCTGCAAGGGCACGGGACCGAGGGCTGACACCGGGAGGGCTCTACCGCCCTTGGCCCCTGCGCGACGCCCGGGGACTGGGCCTCGCCACCCCCTCCCCGAGCGGCGCCGCGGCCCTCCCCCTCCCCGGGCCCCGCGTCCGCCCCGTTCGGCGCTCCGTGCCCGGCCCGCCCCGCGCGAGGCGGAGGGCGGCGGTGCGGTACCTCCGCCTCGATCTCGGCGATCTTGGCCAGGGTGCCGCTCATGGTGCCGTCGGGCCCGGCCCGCCCGGCCGCTCCTCAGCGCCGCCGCTCCTCGCGCACACACCGGCGCCGCGCACGCGCGTGCCGGCCTCTCGCGAGAGGCGGCGGGAACGCGCCTCCGCGGCGGGCGGGAAAGGGCCCGCGGCGCGCGCCGCCGGCTTCGCGCGCTGCCCTGAGGGGGGGCGGCGCAGCGCCCCCTGGACCGAGTGCGGAACGCGAGCCGCCTCACGGAAAGAGCGGGCAGCGCTGTGAGGGGCGAGCGGGTGGGAGATCCGTGTGTGGGATCCGTGTGTGTGTGAGATCTCTGACAGTGTGAGAAATCCGTGTGTTTGTGAGATCCATGCGTGTGAGTGATCAGTGTGTGAGAGATCCGTGTGTCTGTGAGATCCATGTGTGTGTGAGGGATCCGTGTGTGTGAGGGATCCGTGTGTGTGTGAGGGATCTGTGTGTGAGGGATCCGTGTGTCTGTGAGGGATCGGGGGGAGGAATCTGTGTGTATGTGAGGTCCGTGTCTGTGAGAGATCTCGTGTCTTTCACAGATCCCGTGTGTGTGTGAGAGATCAGTGTGTGAGAGATTCTTGTGTGTGAGGGATCCGTGAGTCTGTGAGATCCGTGTGTGCGATCCATGTGTATGAGAAATCCGTGTATGTGGGAGATCCGTCTGTGTGTGTGTGTGTGTGTGTGTGTGTGATCCGTGTGTCACTGAGATCCATGAGTCTGTGGGATCCATGTATGCTCGAGATCCGTGTGTGTGTGATCCGTGTGTGTGTGCCCCGTGTCCGTGTGATCTGTATGGGACCCGCGTGTGTGCGGCGGAGCGCGGCTGCGGGGCTGGCGGAGCCGGCATGAGCCGCTGTGGAGAGCCCTGCCGGCGCCCGCGGCCGGTGCTGGCGAGGCTGAGGCGCTGTGCCGTGAGGGGCAGGCGGGCTGCGGCGCCGAGAGAAGCCGCCGCGAGGCGATGCGTGCTCGGCTGTGCGAGAGAGCGGAGCGAGCGGAGCTGTGCGCTGAGATAGCGGCCCCGCAGGTGTGTGAGGTCTCGCTGCCCGCGGGGGGAGGTGGCGTGTGCCCCTCCCCGGGGTTAAGCCGGAGCAGCCTCGCCGCGGTCCTTCCCGCAGCCCGCTCGGGCTCCGCTCCTCGCCAGGTGTGTATTTGTGGCGCTCCGTGTTTCGCAGCGCTGCTGGAGCGGGCGGCGCTGCCACACCGCCCGCGGCGGAGCCTTCCCGAGCTGGTGCTTTGTCAAACCGGGACTTCATGCTGGAGCGTTCTCACGGCTCCTTTCAGCCGAGCCCTGGCCGTACCACTTTGCCCCAGGGACATCTGCAACTCTCCACTGAATGACGGCTAATTAAATAGAGAAAGGATTTTTTTAATGGCCCCTTCAAACTTTAAAATGCCAAGTATTTCCAGCTTGTGGCTGTTTCACAAGAAGCCAAACAACTGGATTTCAAATTAAAGTATTTTATGGCAAGGAAATACAATTTAATCATTGTTCAGGATTTTCGTTTCCAAGTTTGTTTCCATGTCATATTTTGTCTGAATTGGAACATTTATAGAAACCTTTCTCTCCATATTCACTATTCTTTCCAGGAAGGCTCTTCTACCTCAAATTATTGCAAAGTCTGTTTTTATATGATGTACCTAAATGTAAAACGTTTTCTAAAAAAGAGCCAAAAATACACTCTCCTGGGCCCACAGTGTGAGCACTTACAAACACACCTGCCACATCTTCAGACAGAATTCTGAGCACATTACAATTGACAAAATTTAACTAACAGCACTTTTGGTAGTAGAATTGTTATGGAATCATTAAATCATCTTTAACTTACAGTGAAAAGAAAAAAAAAAAAGAGGGCAATGGGAACCACAGTGCTATTTGTGGTCTCTTTCTGCCTCTGCATTTCCCTTCTTGTCTCATCTTAATCAAAAAAGCAGCCTTTATTGTCATAAACTCTTCATAGTAGGAACTGTCATTAATACAAGCTTATACAGAGCTTACTAAAATAGAATCTCAAATAAAAGGGGATTACTATTCCTGGTAACATTAGTTCAGCTAAGCTAGGGTAAATATAAATGCACCTACCACTATGTATTTGTTTATGGTTTTCTAATTATTTCTTGTGAACAATATCCTTTTCCAACATGGGACAGAGATTTGACCCTGGTATAAATTTTTTCCTACTTCCTTCAGGTGGAGTTGGACTTGTTTATGCCTCAGCTGAATTCAGCCATACAATCAGTCTGCATTTGTGGTCCTTTTAAGTACAAGGAAAAACATTGAGAAAAATACAAAATCTGAATGTTCAGTCAGGGTTTAAGACCACCCCTCTTTTGTGCAGTAGATCATGGTTAACTTCAGAACTTGTTACTAGCAACAATATTAGTTGTTCTTACAAACTCCAAATCTCATATACTGAGTCTAACTTAAAATTATTTTTCAAAGTGTGGGCTGAATAAACAAAGATGTCAATAAAATATATGGTTTGAAATTAGTTACTGTCTGGTTTTTGTGTCCCTGGTTCAGGTTTCTGTAGTGCTCTTAACATACAGCTGCTCAGTAAGCTCTTAAATTCTTTTTTTCTCAGAAAGTTACTCAAGCAAAGGTTATAAGGAATTCAGACACCTAAAAACTTCTTTCAGTGTTTTGTCTTTAATTACCTGAAGGGAGAAAGAGTTTCATTAATAAAGATAATTAGTCTGATTTTTGTTAGCCAAATTAACACTTTCTAATTGTTTAGGACATTTAATGTAGTTTACATTAGTTTATAAGAGCACCATTTTTAAGCTTCAGAAAGGTCTGTTCAACAAACATTGTTTCCAGGTTGTGAGTAATGTTACTATTATTTATTGTAAGGACTGCTGTGAATTTTTTAATATAAATGTGTTTTATGTGATGTGGTGCTTGGAGAAGATGGTAGTTCTGACCATGGGAAATAAGGTGCAACAGCTGGAAAAACGACTGAAGGGTGGGTCACTGGGAATGGATAAATTATGTCCTCTGAGGACTGCAGTCAAAACTAGAAAATAGAGTGCAAATTATAAAACCTTATGAGATAAAAGGAAGAAAGAAGTCAGAGAAGGGAAAAATCAAGGAACATATTAATAGAAAATTGGATATAATATCAGGAGAGGAAAAAGCCCCCAGCAGAACTGGAGGGAAAATGAAAGGAGATGCAAGAGACTGAGATCTGCTGGAAAGGTTAATTGAGCTTTATAGTGGGCACTGATTGAAGATGGAGTATGTGAATTGCCATCTTTTTTATTAAAACATGTATGTGTGTGTTTTAAATTGCAATAATTCCATTTAGGAAATCGAGATGAAGTGCAACAGGGGGAATACTTCCAAAGGCTGCAACCTGCACAACAGTCAATCTCCCCAGGGACCAACTGCCTACAGAGTCAGATGACACCGAATAGATGTTCATATCTGCAGTAAAACTCCACAAATGACTAAGTAGTCATATGAATGACTAACTGAAAAACTGGAAGTATATAACTTCAGCATTTTTCTAGTAATATTCTTAATAAGATAGAAAAAGCAATGTACTAAAGGGTATTCAGCAAGTGGACAAAGACTGTATCTGACGTAAAGGCTGTCTCATCAAACAGTTAAGGAACATGACACAGTATGGAATCAGTGATTGGGAAAAAATAAGAGTATTTGTTTCACCAAGCTACAATGACAGCAGTGTGACTGAAATGGCACATATATCATTAGCAAGATCTGAAAGATGGAGGGCTGTAGAAAAATGGGTTTCAGAAATTTATGTTCTACACACTCCAGTCCTGCTGACACTGATTTTGAGCAAGTAATTTCCTTTACTTGTGCCTCAGTTTTATTTTAGCGCAACAGGAATGTTCAGTTGCCACAGAATGATTGAAACTTTCGTGTTTCCATAGCATTGCCCTGCAAGTATGACAACTGTAGCTCCCTCCAATAGGAGAGCTGAGGGGCTAATGCATTTAATGGGTTTTATGTCAAACTACCAATTTTAAATAAGCTACTTCATTATGGGTCAAATTCTGAAATTCTTTCTAAAACAACTAGTATTTCAGCTTGAATAAGAGTTTTACTTACATGAGATGGCGAGATGCAAACAAAGTATATTAAGAAGAGGCTTGCAAGTCTTTTGGATTACCATGTAAAATTTATCATTGTAAAATACACGGTAAATACTGTGAGTATGAAATTAGTTGTGATAACTTGTGTATGCTTCATTAAAATCACATAACCGCGTTAAAAATAAGCAGTGTGTGCTCACCTAGTTAGGTTTGGGGCTTTTTCCTCCCTCTTTTATATTCTAATAAATAACTCAAATACTTATGGATATCAAGTTTATTCACAGTGCACTGAGAAGGTCATTTTAGCTTAAGAGCCACTCTGGTAGTACAGCACTTGTGGTTTTGGTAATTCACCTCATGCCTGAACTGCAGACTATAGTGGCAACCAGCTGTTGCTGCGTGTGTTTGTGGGCTTGCTAGGGACTGCATTTCCAGATTAGTGGTGGGATTTCTGCAGAATTTTGGAAAGTGGGAAGGAGGTGACAGGGAGGAAATTAAACCATGATTTCAGGTGAAACAAGGGTCTTGAAATTTCATATCCTCTCAGAAAGGATCACCAGCCCAGTGAAAAATAACCTGTATCAAATGATAACAGTGACCTGTGTACTTATGATTTTAACAATTATGGGTATGGGACTGTAACCAATCTGCCAGAGTTCCCTCATGAAAAAACAGGTTAACTGCAAATTAAGGCATATACAGAATTTGTTCATTTCAAGGTGATTTTTCTGTGGGTTTTTGCTTGTCGGTTTGTTTTTTTTCTAAATTTTTACAGTTTTGCAAATTTACCCTATGAATTGTACTTTGATTTGAGAACTGGCTGCTAATTAACCTTTTATTGTATTTCAGGGAAGAACTGCTCATGCTGAAGAGGATACAAAACTAATGAGCTATAATGAGTTGACTAAGGGCCAGCTTCATGCCTGTTTAGAGGAAAGAGATTTTGAAAACCCTCAATCAAAAGGTGAGATTTTTTATATCCATAGTATTGAATCTCCAATGGAAGTATAATACTGATTGCCTGAGGTGAAGTGACTCTGAGAGTTGATGCAATTCACAGTCTTAATTAACTCTTGAGGCAGTATACAGAAAGTTGCGTCTCTTTTGGATATCATAAAATGTACAGATGTAGCCATTCCTAGTTGTCTTCTAGGATTAACTTTTTTTTGGGCCAGTTTATTGTTATCTAGGGAGGAGGTTTCTTGGGGCCAGCACAGTAGTTTAGCTATTAATCTGTAAATACCAAACCTTTGTTACTTGCATTGCGTATTTAGGATTGCATTGTAATGTATGTTTTACAAGAAAAAGTTGTCTGTCAGGTTTGCTTAGCTAGGCATGGATGCCTAATTCACTGGGAGTCAAGATGGAATCCTAGGTTGTATTCCCATGTTGCCCAGATCCCAAGTGTGGCAATCTTGTTTTGAATGGGTCAGGTTGCTTTGGTTCAAGGCAGTCTAGAATAAACTGGGCAGCCTGAAGAAATGAGGGGAACAAAAGGGAGATTAAGTATCAAAGGTTAGCTTCCAAGACTGTGTAAAATTAGTATAACAACTAAAAGTTGTATAGTTTAGCATCAGCTCCCCAGATTTTGTCGTGGACTGCCATGCAACACACAGACTACATAGCACATGAGTGCAGTGAGGAGAGTGATCAAAAAGAGGAAAAACAAACAGTGCTGTTTTCCCTTTTTAAAGTGAGTCTTCCTGTGTACTTTCCACAGCATCATAGATATACCATCCTATTGCTGTCGGGTTTGTGACAGTGCTGGGTATTTTTAAAGCGTTTTCATCTGCTTCTAGAGGAGAAAGCTGACAAATCACTAAACCCACGTGTGGGTTACAGAGGAAACTGTGCTGTTTCCAAGTCTGAGAATCCTTGCTGCTAGGGTTGGCATTCTCTTGGGATGATTCCCAATAAAAAACTGAGCAAGCTTTAAAAACTAAATTTAAGTAATAATCAACCTAATAAGTAATGAATGCTGAATTAATTGCTTGTTATATCAGTAGCAGTTAATTAAAATACCAGTGAAAGCCCAGAAAAACTGACACTACTCACTGAAATTGCAAGTGTGCCGTGAACCACACAGTGTTGCGTATTTTCTATGGAACACACATAGAAAGGAAATGGTTCATATGACTGATTAGCTGGCACAAGTGCTATGCACAAATGTCTCTGCTAATATTATAATCCATGTGAAATAGTGACTAACCTTCTTAAAGAGTATAATAATGGGACTATTCTGAAAAATTTCAGTGGCCTCACAGATTCATGAGTTGAGAGTGTTGAACAAATAGGTATGACTCAACTCTAATTAACATATACCCAAATATGTTTGAATAGATTCGACTGTAACAGTCTTTTGTTACCTTCTATATTTGCACACCAATTTAAGGTCTGCACTTCTGAGTAAGGCCAGTAGCAATTGATCTGCAGTGAAGCGAGCAATGTACAGTGTGCAGTCCCAAATGGTACACACATGTTCAGTGCAAAGGAGGATTATTAATACTATTGAAATACCAATCAAAGTGCTTCAGCAGGCATCAGGCAGTTGCAAAACATTTAGGGACACCTCAGGAATTCCCTTGAGCAGAAGTGAGATGGGAAATAGTGAGAAGCTGAATAATGTAGCTGAGGAAAATGCCGTTATTTAAAAGAGATGGATTTAAAAAAAAGTTCAGCATATCCCAGTGAAGAAGAAAATAGATTAGGAATCATCTGAAAAGGGGAGGAAATACTGGATACAGAAAATGTAAATTCTAAAATTGAAATTTAAAGCTTTCTTTCACATCATCTGGAACTTTGTCTTCAGACAGTAACTAGCTAGTTGTGATGGTGAGTTCAAAGGTAATCATTCCTGTCTGCTTACACAGTTATCTACGGAGAAATACCATTTTGTCATCACATTAAATTTAGGGAACTTCACCTTAATAGTCTGTTCATAGAGATAAGCCAAACAGTTTGTGGCACAAACTGTTCATTTTCTGAAGAAATTTAGCTGTGTTATATGAAATGCTAGTTGAGTGGCTATTTTGATAGTCTCATATTCTGAGAGAGCATAAGTTTGGGACCAGAAGATGTTCTAAGCGGCAGTCTTTTAAATGTGTTGGTGGAGTTGTAGGATGCGGGAAGGCAGTGTAGAAAGACTGTAAGTACCAACAGGAGAGCTGCAGGCACTGCCATAGCAGAGTGCCGAGGAGCCAAGGCAAAGGGCTGTGTCAGTGTCCTTGTGATTACCTGGGAGTGCAAGGTGCTGGCGGTCATCTTGAGCGAGCATCCTGCAACTACACGGAGTTTGAGCTCCCAGCGTGCTGATCTGGCATCCTTGTGGCAAGTGTGAGTGGGTCACTTGCCAAGAAACAGCCATGCTTTGGGGGTTTTTTTTAGCTTTTACCTAAAGAAGCAGGCAGGGTGTGTTGGATGGTGCCTTTTAAACAGGAGGGCTGGAAGCTGAAACCAGAACATTCCGTGGCAACTGGAGAAAGTTCTGAGGAAAGTGCTGTGAGAGAGGCAGGACCCCCCCTCCCCCTGCCTAGAGGAGAGACAAAGAACAGGCGAGGAGGGAACTGAAATAGGAAGCAGGAACCATGTCAGGAGGCTGGGGGCTAAAAGAAAGCAAATTAATAAACCACTGGGGGAAAGGCACACAACTGTCCAAAGCCACTAGGAAAGATAAGCAAATTCCAGATTCTTTAACTGCTCCATGTGTGTGTGTGCTTGCAGCCTGGTTAGTGAGTTAAACATAATCATTTTCCTCACTGTAGCAAGTACAACTCGTGCGTCTGTGGCACACAGATTTAAGAGAACACAAGCACTGTGTCATCTATATAATAGGGTGTATTTAAGCTGGGTTTGTCAGCATTGCTACTAGTCCACCTCGAATTTCTCAAAGTATATGTTCATATCAGTGTGTGTGCACATATAGTGCAGTAATAAAAAGTTACTGGTAATATTCTGACTGCAGTAGAGACAAACAGTTCCTATCAAAAGCAGGAGAAATCTGGTGTACAGGCTGAGGGCACTGTGTGGCCTTAAGTGTTAATGTAATATTTTGGAAGTTGGAAGCTTGGTGCGCTCATTTGCACATCAGTACCCAGAATGCTTTTTCAGTTCCACCACTATTTAATTCAAGTGCTGGGTTTGAGCTTTTGGAAGGCTCTGTAGTTTGTGATGCCCTCACATGTGCCAAGTTCAGTATTTTCCACAGAATAGTTTAAGTGACGATATTAGATCGTGAATAGGTGGTCCAAGCATTCTTAATTAGGGTTGATGTTACAAATGCAAAAAAGTGTCCTTGAACACTTTTTTCCAAGTGTTGTCTTTAACAAAACAAAGAACTCTGTTTGGGAAATGTGTGTGTGTGATGTGTGTGTGGGAGATAGTTCTTCAAAAGTAGAGAAAAATTCTTCTCTGAGACAGAAAGCAGATTTCAGCTGCAAATGAGTAACGACGATGATGATGTTGAAATAGCAGCTCTTCATAGAGAGACTTCGAGCACACAGGAAAGATTCAGCACTAGGACAGTCCAGGCAACCACGCGCAGTGAATTCGGCGGTACATTTTGGAGCGTTTAACCCGGGCCCGGGGAAGGGTAACTTGAGGGAGCGGGGGCCTCGGCGCGCTGGGGCGTGAGGCGCGCCGGGCGCCGTGGGAACCCCGGGTGCGCGGGAGGGGCTCCGCGGGGCAGCAGCTTCCCCAACATGGACGCGGTCGGGGCTGTGAAGTGCCCGTGCCTCCCGCAGCCCCCGACCCGCGGGTACCGTTCCTCCCAACTGCTCCCCAGGGGAAGGCATTTTCGCACTGGAAGAATTCCCGCTGTACCCCTTCCCTCCCCCACAATGCCGGCGCCTCGCTCTTCTAGCGAGGCTGAGAGTTGATCGTGGTACGGGGGGTGGGGGTGAGAAATGCAATGAAAGACCGGGGGGAGGCCGGTCTGCTCTGCAGCCCCTGGCCCCTCTGGGATCGGCTCTCCTCAGGCGAGCCGCGGAGGTGGGGGCCGCTCTGCGCCTCTGCAGCTCCGGGAGGGTTTGCATTGGACGATTCGCGCCTGGGGAGGGGGGGAGGTTGCCTGCAGCCCCCCCCGCCGGCCCCTCCTCCTCTCTCCAGCGGGAGGGGGGCCTGGGGGGCGAGCTGCAGCCCGGATATTTGGGGGAGGGGGCGAGCGCAGCCCCACCACCCCCGTGTGCCGCGGGCGGGGGCCTCGCTGCCGGCTCGGCATTGGAGGATCGGTGCTGGGGAAGGGGGAGACTGCAGCCCCCAGCCCCCGCGGGCGGGCGGGGTGGGGGCCGGCCTGCTGGCTCTGGCTGCTCTTGCATTGGCGGATGCGGGGAGGGAGGGGGGCAGGAAGCGGGGGGGCAGGGGGGAGCCCGAGTGGCTGGAGGGGGGGTCTCCGTGAATAGGGTGGGGGTCTTCTCGTCCAAAGAAGAGAGGAAAGTTTGCGGCGCCGGTGGTGAGGGTGCGTCGAAGCGGGCGGGGCCCGGACCGGGGCCGGCGGCGGCGGCGCTTGGTCGGGGAGCAGCAGCCGGGGGGCCCCCGCTGGATTTTTGTAGGGGGGGTGGTATCGCCCCCTCCTTCTCCTCCCCCCAGGGGTGAAAGTGCAAGAGGAAGTGCAGCCGCTGCCATCTTTCCTCCGCTCCAAACACACAGGGACGGACGGAGCCGGCAGCCCGGAGCCGCCGCCGGACCCCCGTCCCTCCCGGCTGCTGCCGCCGCGCCGCGCACGCCCCTTCCCGCGGCGGCCCCGCGGCCGCAGCGCCTCGTGGCGGCCGGGCCCGGGCGGGGCTCGCGCGGCCGCGCGCGCGCCTCGGCCGCCCGAGCCTTTTGTCTCGCCCCCCCGCGCCGCGCGAGCCCCTCGCGCCGTGCAGGGAGCGCCGCGCGCGCGCCGCCGCCGGCCCGGGCAGGGGCGGGGAACGAGCAGGAGGAGGCGGCGCGCGCCGCCGGGCGGCCCGAGAGCGCGCGCGCCCCCTGCGGGCGCCGGCGGGGCGGCGCAGCCCCCATGGAGCGGGTGAGCGAGGCCGCCGCCTGCGGCCCCTCGTCGGGCTGCTACACGTACCAGGTGAGCCGGCACAGCGCCGACGTGCTGCACAGCCTCAACCAGCAGCGCAAGAACGGCGGCCGCTTCTGCGACGTGCTCCTACGCGTGGGCGACGAGAGCTTCCCGGCGCATCGCGCCGTGCTGGCCGCTTGCAGCGAGTACTTCGAGTCGGTGTTCAGCGCGCAGCTGGGCGACGGGGCAGGCGGCGGCGGCGCGGAGGGCAGCGCGGCGGAGGCGGCGGCGGCCGGCGGGGCTGCGGCGGCCGGCGGCGCCCCCGGAGGCGGGCGGGAGCTGGAGATGCACACCATCAGCTCCAAGGTGTTCGGAGACATCCTGGACTTCGCCTATACGTCGCGCATCGTGGTGCGGCTGGAGAGCTTCCCGGAGCTCATGACGGCCGCCAAGTTCCTGCTGATGCGCTCTGTGATTGACATCTGCCAGGAGGTCATCAAGCAGTCCAACGTGCAGCTCCTCGTGCCCCCTGCACGCCCTGACATTATGCTGTTCCGGCCGGGGGCTGCTGACCTCGGCTTCCCTCTTGACATGACCAACGGTGCCGCTTTGGCACCCAATGGCAATGGCATTGCCGGCATGCCTGAAGACGAGGCCACGCGGGCTGCGCTCACCGCTGCGCAGTCCTCCCTACCTGTCCTGCAGGGTGTGGACCGCCTGCCCATGGTGGCAGGACCTCTGTCCCCACCACTGCTGGCTTCACCCTTCCAGAATGTTGCTGCTAGTGCCCCCACTTTAAGCACCAAGAGGGGCAGAGGGCGTCCCCGTAAAGCCAATCTCTTGGACTCCATGATGTTTGGTACCCCAGGGGGCCTGCGAGAGGCTGGTATCCTGCCTTGTGGTCTCTGTGGGAAAGTATTCACAGATGCTAACCGTCTTCGTCAACACGAGGCTCAACATGGGGTGACAAGCTTACAGCTGGGCTACATAGACATCCCACCCCCTCGACTGGGTGAAAATGGTGTTCCTGGTCAGGATGACCCCGATGCACCCAGAAAAAGAAGCAGGACGAGGAAACAGGTGGCCTGTGAGATCTGTGGCAAGATTTTTCGGGACGTGTACCACCTGAATCGGCACAAGCTGTCACACTCTGGCGAAAAGCCTTACTCTTGTCCAGTGTGTGGCTTGCGATTCAAGAGAAAAGACAGGATGTCCTATCATGTTCGATCTCATGATGGCTCTGTGGGAAAGCCCTACATCTGCCAGAGCTGTGGAAAAGGCTTTTCCAGGTAAGGGAGTGCTTGTATGTACCATTGACACAAACGGAGACCTAGGAAGTTGACTTTCCAATCCCTTGGGAATGTACTTAGGATAGTTTGACTGTTCCACTTCAAAATGTCTCAAGAAATGAAACTTCCATCATTTTCTCTGGGATGCTATTCTGCAGTCTCTTGGAAGGGTTTAAAAGCAATTAAGACATAAAACTGGGAGTCAGCTGGCTTCTGGCTAACATTCCCAGCTTTGTCCCAGATTGGTGTACGCTCGTCCTTGGGCAAATCAGTTAGTCTCTCCCTCAAATGACACTCTTCTGTGAAATGGCTTTTGAAATAATTACCTGCCTCACAGAAGTGTCTTGAGACTACTGATGTGTAGGTAGTTTGAAGGTGCTGTTGAAGTGCAAAATAATACATCTCAAGATTATTTTTCTCCGTATCCATTTTAAATTTTCTTTTTCTTAACTTCCCTTCATTTCTCTTAGTTCGTAATGTTTTTTATCACCCAAATGTGAAGGAAGAGGTGAGATTTCAAAGGCTGCAGCATCAAGTATCTTTTAATACATGATCTTTGTGTCCTTTGGGTTTACATCCTTCTGAAGGGGATCCTGTTTCTGCCCTGCAACTTATGTAAGATCTGTGCATTTAATGTTGCTGATTTTTTGTTGTCGCTGTTTGTGGGAGCTAATTTAATAAGTAGTTTGGTACATGTAGTTGTGTTAGTGGTATCTTATAGTCTGAGTTAATGAATTTGAAACTTTTTTGGAAGTTTGCCGCTCACTTTGAGTGTAGTAGTAGTGGGGGGGATGGTGATGCATACACTCTGCCATTTCTGTACCAGCAGTCACTTTTCTATAGCAGTTGATTTGCTCTAACGTGAGGGTAGGAATCGAGATCTGAAAACAAACCGAAAGGCCACCAGGCTATGTAAAATGTGGAATTGTGCCCCTGCTCTCATTTTGATAGAGGGACTTTTTGTTATTGAAATAAATTACAAAAACGTAGCCCCACCTCCCCCTCTTTTTTTAATCGGCAGTAATTAGGGGTGTATCTTCACAAGGACTGCAAGATTCAGTGATGGAAGGTCCCAAAATGAAAATTTCATCCGTGGCTAGAAGTGAAAGTATTTTTCGTATTACAGCTCTACCTGGGATCGTGTACCAATTTTTATTGGTTTTATTGACACTTAAAGATTTCTGTTATCGCTGTATGAAAGGGTTTTGTCATTAAGGGAAAGAGAAATACATGTTGAGTTCTCATTTTTCGCAGTAAGTTAATGTGAATAGGCGGGAATACTGTTACAAAAGTAAACAACAAAACCGTCTGCATATCTGTAAAACCACGGTATGAATGAAAACTAGAGACTCTTTAAGAGCAGCCAAAGGGAGTTGGAAGCGTGATGTCTCATTTTAGTGTCCTTTCCTTTATTCAGTAGCGCAGCACGTGAGGTTGCTGGGCTTGAGGTACCCAGGAGGACCCCCAACCAGTCTGTCCGGTTCCACCGCCTCAGCCCAGCGCTGGAGCATCGGGTTTAAGAGGCTCACTGCAAAGTTCAGCCTATTTTCTGTCTGCAGTGCGTGAATTCCATCCCGCGCCCTCTCATTGGTGCAGCTGGGAAGTTGGGGGAGGAGAAGGTGGAGAACTTGTTTCCAAGCAGTTTTGGTCTCATACAATGAAAAGCTTTCTTCCCGCTAGGAGAAACTCCCACCAGGACAATCTGCAGCTCTTCAGTCCTTTCTTCTTCAAAGTAGGCTTTGCTGGTTGTGAAGAATGGTCTAACTTTTTACAGTAATAATTTGCTCTTCCATTGCACCTTCTAGTTGGAATGTTCAGAGCACTTTATTTGTATTAATGCAGTCTCCCCACCAAGTTGTGAGTTAGGAGTATTTTTTCATCCTGCAGGTGGAAAATGTTTCACAGCGACAGAGCTTAGAGAATATTTTTGCACAGATGTGCTTAAAGTTGGCTTTTTACATCTGTGTTTGGGACGCAAACCAAAAGGGTCTGATTTTCAAATATTCAGCAACTGTAAATCAAAGTGCCCTGATTGTCAAGCTCTAAATAGGATTTTGGAAGGGGACATGCAGGCTTGAAAATTGTAACTTGTATCTCCTGTTTCCTCTGATCATTCAGTCATGATTTCTTTCTCAGAAAATGCTGCCTTTTTAGCAAGTTGGAGGGGGTACAGAACCAGTTAGAGTCCCAGTTGTTGGTGATCTGGTTCTTGGCAAGTTAAAAATCACTACATTTGTAATAGATACAGCACTGGGAATTTTTTTTTTTTGGTTAAAACTAATTTTATTTTTAGTATTTGTTTTAAGTGTGCTTATGTTATTTTCCTTTAAGGCCAGACCACTTGAATGGACACATCAAACAGGTGCATACCTCAGAGAGACCTCACAAGTGTCAGGTAGGAGCCAGAGGGTTTAGACTGATGTTGTGGGTAATCTTTGGCATTGCATTTACATGTGTGCAGACGATTTTGAAGTACCAGTAGAAATACCATGTATATGTGAATTGGGATAAATGTTTGTAAAGAACAGTGTTCCACAGTGACATTTGCTTTACATCCCTCCTGTCCCCCCTCGCCTCATCTACAGCTTTGGTTCTTCTGCCTACCCCCTTCTACCAGATGTTCTTCCGTACTACTCTGTCCCAGTCTCACCCTGGATCTCTTACCCAGCCACAGGGGCTTGGAGTCAATGTCACTGATGAGTCCCTCCCTTTTTTTTTAATTGCAGTTGTTACTATCAGGAGGCTCCAATGCTGACTTCATTTTTTTAGAATAATTTCAGTTCAAAATTATTAAATTGTGATTATCAGAACTTGCCAAAATACTATTTTTTTAATTGCATACCCTTCAGAACATTGCACTGAGCAAAATTGGAAGCTTTTTTTATCTCAGGGAAAATATAAACAAGGACATCACAGTATCATTTGTTGAAGGATGTTATAATGTTGTAGATAGTTTTTTACAGTTAATAGGGTTTAAAAGATCAAATGAAGGAAGATATTTTGTAATTTGTTTACAGAGAAATTTAAAATGTGCCTGGAAGTATCAGTTAAAATCAAAGTTGAGAATCAGCTTCCACCATCACACATTGCCATCAGAGAGATGTTGGGCAAACTTCTAAAACAGTTGTTGGGCTAACAGTCTCCATGCTTGGCTTCTGAAGAAATATTTGGTATTTATTTAAAGAAGCTGGAGCAAGATCCTTTTCTTCTTTTTTGAAGACAGTGAAGGTTAGAGGATTTTTTCTTCTAAAATATTTAACCACATTTTATGAACCAAGTCAATCCTACATGACTGCTGCCTCCTGATCTGCATTTTTGTGTATGTTTTGAAACACCTCTTCGATATTTCCTTCAAATTGTGAGTGTTTTGAAACATTTTGCAATTTTAATAATCCTGAGAACAGTTTTCCAGGCAGCTGGAGCCATCTAAAGGTTTCTGTTGACATCCGTATGATCTGTGAAAGCCCAGCACATTTGAAAGCCAGGTCATAGAGCTGTCACATTGATTTAACTGTATGTCCTATATAAGGCCTTAGATTGGCTCAAGCTTCTTAAGATGATTTATGTGTTACAGATTTATATAAATTGGAAAATTCCACTCATAAAATGAATTCACAATGTGGGGACAGCAAGAGGTCTGTGGATGAACTGATGATGAATGTTTACATCCCAGCATGAACAGACACTCATCAGTCTTTTGCTAGTTGATATCAAGATTATTGAATAAACACTGTTTACAGATAACACTGAGAGCTATGAATTGTCCTTGCCAGCTGATGACCAATAATTTTTTTGTAGTTTAACACAGATTTTAAAATGTTAAATATCAATTCTGTGTGAATCAGATTATATACTAAGAGCTCAAAAGTAAATAAACACGGGAGCTAAGATGGCACAGCCAAGCTTAACTCCATTTCCTTGCACTCATGAATTTGTGATAGCAGTTTCCAAGAACAGTCTTTATTATCGTGTGTTGTCTAAAGTCCCATAATATTGTATGCACTGTTCATTTCAGTTAAACGGTACAGGCTATAGGTTACAATCATCAGGACAGAGTTGAGATTGTCCTTCAGGCTTGGTTTGTTCTTGATTTTTGACTGCTTAGCCCTGCAAAGTTAATTTTTCATGAATCTTAAGGCACAGAAATTTTGTTAATGACCTGTTGTGTGTCTTTGCAGAAAATGCTTTGTAATATCAGATTTAGAAAGTCTTAAATTTGCACAGATCTGTTACACATTGTAGAAACCATAGAAGAGAAGCAGTCACTGAAAACTTGTTTCAGATATGAAAGCTGATGTATAAATTGATTATCTCCCTGTGATTATCTCATCACCAGTTACATGTCTGTTCCATGATATGTATCTCACACAGGATCTGGCCACTAAGAAGGAAAATAGCTTTGTATTGGCATGTCATTTGCCCATTTTCCATTCCCTTTTTCCACTGATTTTGTTTGGCAAATTAGCTTCCCATGAGAGCAGCCTGAACAGCATTGAGCATCCTTTTTGAATCTGTTCAGTCCCTGTTGAAAATTCCTGTTATTGTCATGCTTTGTTTATGTTTACTGGAAAAGAGAATTACTCTGTCAGTAAACAGAAGAGCATTCCAGAATCTGCTATTGTAATGGCATTTTTGGAATTTGTGCTCTGTTGTGATTTAAATGAAATCCATTGGCCATTTACCTGAGCTTATGTATCTCTGCAAACTGGTGATATCTAATGATTTGTTGGTGTGGCATAACGGTACACTTTGGAGTACCAAAACAAAACTGGGATGATGTCAACCCAACCTCAGAATAAATGACAGTATGAGAAACAGGACAATTTAAAGCTGAACATCCCTTCAACAGCTGTAGTTTTCAGTGCTCAGTTTGTAATTCTGCACTCACCCCCTTGAAATAATGGCTGTGCTTCACAGATCTTTCACAAGGATCCTACGTTCCAGCACCTCTAGCACCTGATGCCAAAGCCTTGACTCCAGCTTTTTCATTACCATTAAAATAGACTCAGATTAGGGAAGGTCTCCACAGAGCCAAGGCGGCTGAGAAATCAGATCCAAGAAGTTGCTTTGGTGTCCAGGCAAATGGCACTCTGGATCTTTTCCCTTGGATTGTTGCACTGGTGGTTTTTTTTTTTTCTCCCCAATCTGACAGTTAAGTTCTGGCTATAGGAGAAGGGGTAAGTCAGTTTTGTAGCCAGAATGGGGTAGCTCAGTGTGCTGACTCCTCGGGACGGGCTGAACCTGTCAGCTTGTGTGCGTCAGTGTGTGAAAGTTAGGCTGCAGTTTGGGAGCAGTGATCTGAAAATCTGCAGACGTGAAAGAACAAGGGGAGAAAACAGAAGTTTGCTCCTTCTCAGAGACAAGACAGGCTGTTCTCCTGGTTAAATTAAAGCACAACTTAATTGGCATCCCAAGTCCAGTGCATATCCCATTGATTTCAATGCAGAATGAGTTTCTTCCTGTCCTAATTTTTCTTACTTCCTGCCTATTAGCAGGAAAATGGCAGCCACCATGGAATAAGCTCAGAGACATCCACATCCATAGAAAAGTTGAAACTTCAAGAGGTATTTCTTAAACAATGTTTTTTAAACTTTATATATTCTTTTTGATCTATTTATATACCTGTGCAATGTTTGATAGGAAAGCACTGGAGAGTTTTCTTCTATGATTAACAATTAATGATAAATACTTAGCACTCATTTAGCACTTCACATCTTTCATAAAATAAAACTTTTTTTTTCTCTATACCTTTTATAAATATTAACTGTTTAAATATTAACTTTGGGGTTTTCTTTAAGCCTAGTCCTGTCTCCCATTGTTACGATTCAGCTAAACTGGTTCTTGCTTTCTCCACTGGACTTAATTATTTTTTTAAGCTTTGTTGCAGATATATTTACTATATAGCTTATCCAAAGGTGAGCTTTGCACAACTCAGCAGCAAGAGTGAGAAATCAAACACATAAATTATTATATTGCGTTTCCCTAACTTTTCAACTTGATAAGTTCACTGGGGGATACATAATGGTTTTACTTCTGGCATCACTGTATTTGTGTGATTTGTCTCTGGTCTGCTTCATAAGATAACGCACTCCCAATGCTTGGGTATGGACTTTCCTGCGGCTCCAATTAGACTTACTGATGATGGATCTCCTGGCTGTCATTCTTGATTGTCTAGTCATATATCTTTAGTTGATATCCAACAGATTGATTAATATCATTGCTGCAATCCTGCCTTAAGAGAGTGCTTATCTCTAAGAACATTTTACTAAGTGAAAGCTGCACCTGTTTTGCTCAGCGCTGTGTACTGAGATTTCAAATGAAGAGAAATCTTTCACGTTCAAGAATTTGCCTCTTAATCTTCAATACTTGCAATTTATGAATCTTTGTCTGGTGGGCCTAGTTAAACTGTGTATATCACAGAAATCCAGATAATTTTACTGTTGCCTTTTTAATTTCATTAAGTCCTGCTCCTCTGAGGTGTTAAGTCTTGTGCTTGCTGCAGAGCAGTCTTGGCTCCATGGGAGTTTTCCACATTTAAGCATCTCACAGGATCGAATGAGTGTAAAGCCTATTGAAATTGATAGGTGCTTTTAAGCTGCCTTCAATGTTTTTTGGATTAAGCTCCTGATTAAATGAATTTTATATAATTACATGTTATCCTCTTCTGTATTATCAGTTTCACTCATTTGAATTTTAATTTTGGAATTTTACTAAGGTTGTTACTTTAACAAGTCTTACCTCTATTGAAGCAGTGGTTTAATTACACACTGATATTTAAAAACACAGATTATGTCCAGTTCCCAAGACATTGAACAGCTTTATATTCTTTCTTTGGGGGTTCTGGTTATATCTCTTAAAACTGTTGTTTTATACAAAGTTGGTACAAACAAAACACTGTACACTCTTGAAAGTCACTGCTCCCGCTTGGTCTGGTCATTCTGATGTGTGTTTGCTTTTGTTTTTCCTCTTGCACTTGTGAAATGGTTTAGACTACAACTCTAATAACTTGTGCAACATAATGCTGGTGATTTATTTCCCTTCACACAAGAGCAACCTTTTAGAACTGGCCAGCCATTGTAGCAGGCTGTGGGCATAGCCTGCCTGCTTGCCCATTGCTGGGATTACATTTCTGGGAGGGAGCCTTCACTCATCATATGGATTTCAGCTGGAAAGTGGGCAAATAGAATCAATTTTATCTTATGCCAAATCAAGCCTTTATTGTGGTATAAGTGGAATATGATACCTTGACCAGGGGTAAGTTAAAACAGGTCACAATGTCTTGCAGTTATTTTGATACCTGCTCACTTCTGAGGCTTCACTTCTACGGTTTGTCTGCACTGCTACTGTGGATACCAGGACAACTCTTCTGCTGTCTCTCATCATATTGTCATCCCAGATAATTCTCTGATCCTTTGTTTGTACGTCTTCACACTCCAAGAGAATTCTGTGCACTGAAGTTAGATTTATCTCATCAAAGAGTAGAATTTAGGAGGATGACAGAGAGGACATTTTGAGTGGTCTAAAGTGATTGTAATAGCTCAATGAAATGGCAGAACTTACTGTAAATGGAAAGAAATGGTTTGTGCTATTTCTTTTAAATATTACTTAAAATTTCTTTTAAATATTACTTCAAATGTTAGTATCTTCATCCTCTGAAAGGGGCTAAAGCCTTACAAGTCTATCTTGATTTAACTTTTACCGTCTGTAGTATCTTAGAGCTGTTCTCTTGCTGCCTTAATTCTTTTGAGTAGTAACATTACATCTTGTGCAATGTGTTCTGAATTTTTTATTTGGGGGAAAATGGCTTGTGCATCATGTAATTTTTGTGTTTGCACAGGATCTAAGGTATTTACTCTAAAGAATACTGAATATATTCAGCAAGATCAGTGCTGTTATAGTTGATGAGTCACATGGTTCTCGTTATACCTGCAGACTTGTAATGCTTCCTTTGCCACTCGTGACCGGCTGCGCTCACACCTGGCTTGTCATGAAGACAAAGTTCCATGCCAGGTGTGTGGGAAGTACTTGCGAGCAGCATATATGGCAGATCACTTGAAGAAGCATAGTGAAGGACCAAGCAATTTCTGCACTATCTGTAACCGAGGTAATGAAGAAACTATTTTTTTATTCCAGTGGGATGGGACAGCACTCGAGGGGGAGCTGTAAGGCTGCGTGACTCTCTGCAGCAGGAGGAGGTTATACCCTATATATGTACATACATATATACTTTTCGTACTGAATACTTAACCCTGAAACTGATGGAGTATAGGTCTGGCCTTTTCACATGGCTGATAGTTCCCAAAGAAACTCAGTTTAAATCTGAAGCAAATTTTATTTGCTAAATAGCCAGATCCCTATACAATAACTATGATAAGTTACCTTGCCTCTGTTTAACATACTTTTTTTTTTCTATACCTGATTAGACTTGAGTTCTTGCAGTCAGTTTGGAAGGAGAATCTTTGAAATACACATCAAGTTGAAAATTACACACTCAACATAAATCTACATTATGTTACTAACTCTTACTTAACCTCCTGGTGCAATAGAGTCAAGCTGCTTCTCCCTCAACACAAGAAATTGCTTTGTATTAGTGTACCTTTCTAAAACATAATTTGTAAAGAGCACTAGAAATGTGCTTTGCCTTTATTTGTACAAATACAGCTTTTCACAGTTGGAAGGGACCCATAAAGATCACTGAGTCCAACTCCTCGCTCCTTGCAGCACTGTGTAAAACTAAACCATATGACTAAGAGCTTGTGAAGCTTTTCCATCTGTTTGTGGTACTGTTAATTTGGAGAGAGCTGGAAATACAGGCTTTGTGGGATGTAAGGCAAGCTGGAAAAATTATTTTGCCTTATTGGTGTCTTTTTTTTTTTTGAGTGATTAATACACACCTTCAAAATGCCATACCGAGGTATACACAGCTAGTAGGTGTTAGAAGAGGTTGCTGCTGTGTTGTCAGATCTTGTTTTTTCTGATGAGTCTTTTTTCCTGATGTGTTCTCTTTTCTGGTTTAAAAGAGGTGAAATCTTTTGGGAGAATAAATCTCTTCTATGTTTAATGTGCAGGGAGCTTTTGGAGTGGATGAGTAATGAAACATTAAATTGCAAGGGAAGTATTTCCACTAATTGAACAGCCTGTAAGGTCCTGAAAATGATGTGGTCAGTGTGAGTGGAAAAGGCATCTGGCTTGAAAATCTTCAGGTTTTGAAGCTCCAGGTAGATGAGTGAAATGAAGTTTGTCCTCCTTTTCAGCCAAAGGCCTGGCTTCTGAAAAACTGCTTAAGCTTATCCTGATTCTTTTTGTGACAACAACAGGGAAAATACTATTCGAGATCCAGGTGCTATGCTGCTCTCCTTCTGTTCAATATGGTGCCAAACAGAAACTCAGATGGATTGGGGGAAATTGTCTTGTTTCCACTATTTGTAAGGTTGCCTTTCAAGTTAGCTACCACTGGGTGTCACTGCAGCTCTTTGAAAATGGAGCCAGCGTGACAAAGACAGACCCGGCATTCAAACAATAAAATGACAAGTCTAAATGTACAGTGGAAATTTAAATAAAATATACACTTTTCTGTAGAAGGACAGGGAACCTGTTGTGTAGCAAACTTCAAGCACCTACTTTCTTCTTACAGTTTGTGTATTTCATGGGAGTTGTCAGAATTGTCTGCTTGCATCAGGACTTAGAAAATGTCATTAACGTGGTGAATAATGTTAAATTTCATAGGAAGTGTTTAGATTCATAGGAAGGGGAAGCTACAGACTGGATTTGTCAAACAGCTGTGTTGTAAAGTCGTTGCTTTATGCAGTAAATTTTGATTATATATTTATGATCAATGACAGCAGAATTTTTAATCCCAAGTGTTCTAGAATCAAAGTGCAATGTTCATTGTTTTAAATAGTTACTTTTTAAAATGTAGAGTCTGGCAAGATGAAGTCTAATGGAAAATTTCTGGATTAGAAACGTCTATTTGATAGGCGATACAGTCAGAAGCTACACAGAGTAACACGAGCACAGCTGTGCCGTGGCTGTGGTGCTTGTGCAGTGGGATTTAGTTTTTTCTTCCCTTGGCTAATGTGCTGATGTGTTTTTTAATTGAAACTTAGCTGGTTCTGGATACAGTAATTGTCAACCTCTGGATATAGTAATTGTCAACCAAGAATGCTCTACAAGCTCAAGCTAATTGTAGAGAGAATTTTGGATGTTGGCTTACTTAAAAAAAAAGTGGATGACAAGGTGACTCTTAGACAGCTGAACATGCCCAGTGTTTATGACAGAGCTTAGGCTCCCTCAGTTTATCCCATTGAACTGAAGGCTTTTCTATGGAACTAAATCAAGTGTCTCATGTTGTTTTAAAGGTTTAGTGGATTTAGGAGATGGGGATGAAACTTAGTACCTGACAGAAAGCAGTAGGCAATGGTTTGCCATGTCACGTGTGTACTCATTTGTTGATCATACTTACTTCTTTTAACAACATGGCAGTAAAATTTCAAAAACCTACCAGCTGTGATTTGATATTTTTTCCAGGTTATTTTCTTACTCGGGGTCTTTATGTTTAGAATAATCATGGAAGCAATTAAATCTTGTTAAATCAGGGAAACAGTGAAGTGTTTCTGGGGGGTTTTGTGTTGGGTTTTTTTTTCTCCCGGGGATTTTGAGTTTTGTTTTGGGGTTTTTTTGGTTTGGTTTGGTTTTGTTTTTGGTTTTTTGATGTGGTTTTGTTTCTTTTTTTTTTTTTTAAGAATTTGTCTAAAATGCGCTTAAAAAAACTAATCCTCAAGCCTCACTTTTTAAGACAGAGTCTCTTTAATCAGTTTAAATAAAAAAGACATGCTCCTGTTGTGTTGTTACACAATCTTCTATTATCATCTTCAGGAACTTTATTTGCTTGTGTGGGCTTTTTCAAGGAATTCAAGAGATTAATGGCTTTGGCAGTTCTAGGGCTGGTACTTAGTAATAACATGTGCAACTCAGAAGTTTGGGTTTGTGTTTCAAAGACACATTGTTTGTTTCACAGAAATCAAAATAGTTAGGAAAAGGCTAAATATTCCAATCACAAATGAGATAGAATTTATTTTTCACACTGAGTTCTGGTACATTCATAGTGGAGAGTCCATTAAAGCAAGACACATTCTCCTCATGTTCCAGCTAAATCCAAATTACAACTTTTGAACAAGGAACATCCTGCAATTATTTCTACAGTGTATCTCCTTATAGATGTTATCTAAGAGATCAAAGGATAGGTCCCATTTATATAAAGCAAATAATTTCCTCTCTATACATGTTTTTAATATTGGCTCTTCTGGTATGAAGAAATAATCTGCTCTGCAAAGTATAGAGTTGTGTATGAGTAAAGCAATAAATACATTCCTTCTCTGAAAATTATGGCCACTTTATCCTCTGGATTAGTCTGACTTTGCTCTGAAAGAGACTTTTAAAAGTGAAGGATTATTGTCTATGAACCTCCTTCTTCCTAGGACAGGCATTCATAATTAAAGTCTGGTAGAGATAAAAAGGCCAGGGCTAAGTGCTTCAGAAAAAAATGTTAGTATGAAAACAACCCCAAAAAGTTTCCCTTTAAACTGTTTCTCATGTAGCACTTGGCATTCTTATGGTTTTGATGGAAGTTGATGACTCACATGTTCATCTGCCAAGTGCATCAAGGGGAGCTAACACACTTTGCAGCAGTTTTCATTATATAAAACAATGTACTCTACAAATAGAACTGCAGAGTTCAGAAAAAATATTGTGTAGCAGAGATTACAAGTTCAGATTTTCCTGTGTCAGTTGTAGTATAGAAAAGCACTGAATCCCTGCATGTAGTCCTTTTTTAATGGTTGGCAGTGAGATTTTAATGCATTGCTGTATCAAAGAGGTTGATCTCAGCATGCATGTGGTTATTAGCCACATGTGTGAAATAAGCTAAGTACCTTATAGGTGGAAGTGTCACCATTATATCTGTACATTGTGCCCTTTTCTCTACCAGTCAAAGACTGGTTCTTTCTCATCTCAATTTTTGGTATTTGTAAGAATATATTCTCTTGTTGCCTAGTGAGATTTTCAATGTGGCATTTCGTGTCTGAGGCTAGGTCTTGCATTATTTCGGAGGATAATATCCTTACAGTAATTC
The DNA here is from genome assembly GCA_024500445.1 of Entomyzon cyanotis. Classification (NCBI taxonomy): domain Eukaryota; kingdom Metazoa; phylum Chordata; class Aves; order Passeriformes; family Meliphagidae; genus Entomyzon; species Entomyzon cyanotis. Next base: position 9,513,400 of record JAKEPQ010000852.1, read on the forward strand.
CCTGGATGACTTGGCCTTGGTCATTCTGCTCCATTGTATATTGAGGGTTGTATGTTCTTGGTTCCTTCAGTTATCATGTATCTACTTTTCTTTACTTTTATCTTCAACTCAGGGGTCCACAGTAACTACCTCTTGTTCATTCTCAGCAGCCTGCCCTTTTTCCCTTCAGCAGGTTGCTGGGGAGTTTGGTCTTGCTTTGCAAGTCCTGTATATATAATTCTTAATAGCCCCTGGATAAAAGTCTGGGTAGAGGGATATTCTGTGTACGAGGCACAGGGAAATCTGGTGTAAAGCCACATTCATTATTAAATTCAGCACCTGAAACTAAGAGCTGCAGTCAGAAAATCTACCCCAAAGATGTGTGCAATATTTGGATTGCATCCTTTCTAAAAGATTATATATCATCAAATGTAAATACAGTTATACCACTACAAAAATGAGCTTTATGGTAGAATATCTATTCATATTTTAAGTGAAGTCTTGCTTTGAAAGCTCTCTTGCAAGGACTTGTGCTGTAAATGCTATATATGTTTAAAATAAATCTAGGGCTTGGGTTTTCTCTCTCCAGAAGGGGAACCTGCAGCTCTGGGTCTGTGATGGTGAGCCTTGTGCTGTGTTCTTAGTTGTCAGTGGAAAAATGTTTCTAACATGAAAGTGCCCTAATATTCTGTTCAACATATAACAGAAAATTAAGCTAGTTGTTGGTAGCTTTATTTCTGTAGGAAGTCTTTAAAACTCTGTCTTCCTTGTGCCTCTTATATGGTCCAAATGTACTATTTTTTATTTACAATTAGTAGTAATTGCAAATCTTATTAAGGTTGAATTTTAAAACATTCCAAAGTATATGTGAGGTAGTTTATTGCATTAAAGGAAAAGGACATATTTGTGAGATATAAAGAAACATTTTAAAAAGCACATGCACAAATGTAAGAAAGCCTGTTTCATTCAGAAATCAATTGTTTGATATATATGTTTTTATTTTCAGTGTTTGGCACTTACAGATCAGAGCTAATAAAAATATTGACATTTGTTTTTAATATATTTTGCTAACTGTAGACAAAATATGAGTTCTAGTATATTTTTTAAAACTCAGGATGAGCTGACTGCAGGAAATGTTTTTCAAAAATTACTGTAGAACAAAACTGTATACCTTAAAAAGTCAATAGTTTTAGCTTTCTTTCTTCTAGAAATCACTCTAAACGCTAGAAGGGTAAGGGGCAAGTGCACTAAAAACCAATGAGGGGCGGTACCAAATAGCATTCCTTCAAATCTTAACAGTATAAAATATACTAATTGGAACTATCTTCCAAAGTATTATCAGATGACAAAAGCATTTTAAATTAAAATAAATAAAACAGCACAAAAATGGTGAAGAGACATGGGTGCCTTTTTGTATGATGTCTCTTCGTCCTTTTTTTCCAGAAAGTTTCATGTCACCTGCTAGGTTTGCTTACACATGATTTGTTTCTCAAGGAGGCTGTTCTTTCCTTGTGACTAACAAAAAGCAGACTCAGTCTGATGAAAAGTGTGCATTGCATTACTGCCTGATGATGACAGGAATCCTACCTGAGCGTGTCAGAGGGATCTGGTAGAACAGCAGCTTTGTGATAGGGAGCAGGAGCAAGAGAAAGATTAAAAGAACAGGGAAGGCAGATGTGTGTCTTTGCTGATGGCAGGATCTCATCTCCTTTTATCTTGTTTAGGTTTCTCCTCTGCCTCCTACTTAAAGGTCCATGTTAAAACCCACCACGGTGTTCCCCTTCCCCAGGTCTCCAGGCACCAGGAGTCCATCCCGAATGGGGGAGCAGCGTTCCACTGCGTCAGGACCTATGGCATCAAAGGCAAGAGACTCGCTGCTCTGCACCTTGCTGCTCTGTGCAGAACTTTGTGTTGTGGGGTGTTGGGCTGGGCACGAGAAACGGGAGGGAGGAAGGACAGGGAAAATACTGCAGAGAAGCTTAGGGAGATGCAGAGGAATTCCATAGCATCACACAGGATGTAATCTCTATCATTGGATAGCCGATTTAACAAGTCTAGGGCAAGGAGATGGACACATAGGAGTAGGTGAATTTTTGGCAGCTTCTTTGATTTTGAAGATTGAAAAAGCCATGTTAGTTCATCTTGACCCTGTTCCTTGGAGTAGTCAGCATCTGAATTTTGCCTGAGGGCGAGTTCGTTTGTCCCACTTCACTTGAATCTCGCGTCAGTCAAGCCTCGTTTCTGGTTTTGATGAGGAGCTATACTGTACATGCAGCCAGCTGTCTGTAGCTAAACATACACTTCTAAATGCAGTTGTTGTGGAGGAGAGGTAAAGGGTGATAATAGTACTGGTGCTTTTTTGTTGTTTTTAACATTTGTTTAACTTCGGGGCGGGGAAAAAAGAAAAAGATGTTATCGTAAGCATAGCTAAAGAGTATTTAACTTCTGAACAAGTAAACCAGTGTGTTTTACTGTGTAGAATAGTTTTTTGCTTCTTGGTTTGAGCTGTCAGTATTCCTGGTGAAGGTGAAACATCAGAAAATTCTTCAAAACCATGGTTATTCTGGTTTTCTTCTTGCCCAGGAGAATGCAGCAGGCTGGGTTAAATAAAGTCTGTGCCAGCAGAAAGCTAGAGTGGTGTATTTTTTTCTGTTGAAGTCTTGATAGAGTTACTACAGAAGCCTTTTAGTTTTGGGTGGTGTGCTGACTTAACAAGAGATTTATTCCAGCTCAGTGGTGTATTGATTTCATGCATATACTGTTTGGTTTGTAATGCTGAGTCCAGAGCAAATCTGTCCTTTGGGTTGTGCCAAGTGGTTCTTTGGTCTCTTAGAGTTAATAGTAGGTACAGCCTATTTGTATTCAGAGGCTTGTTTAGTGAGCACGTCTGGGTTTCTCACGCTCATTCACATGCACTGAGCAAAAAAGTGTGGACAAATTTCCTTGGCATAATGCCAGAGGGGAATGGGGAAGACTCCAAACATACCAATGGTTTTGCCAGGACATACATCCAGATAAATTAAATAACATCCCTAACCTCTCTGCTGTTTCACACTACAGTATTTTAACACAGAACAATTTTAGGTTGTGAAGTTCACTTCTAACAGTGTTGCACTTGTGAAAAAGAGCTCTGTGAGACTAAATGGAATTGCACTTCTTAAATTGCAGTAGCTCACTGCTGTATTGCTGAGTATTTCCAGGTTTCTTCACATCTTGCTGCAGCCTGTTGTACTTTATGCTAGGCTCTCCCCCAAAGTATCAACAGTATTTCAGGAGTGTGCAAGTGAGTTGCACCATTAAAAACTCATCATTAGTTCCATCCTTTCATAGTGTCTGAGGTGTAAACATTATGAGACAACCTTAGGATTCAAGAAGTGTTATATAAACCAGAGACCCATTGTGGTTGCATTCAGTATCGTGACAAATCCCTAATAAAACCCCAGCTGCTGCTCTGACAGCAGCCTAGTGGTTTGGAAAGGGGACCTATCCTCAAGGGCTTTAGAATATGAGGGATTGGATGTTAAGTGTGTATCATTCTGTTGTGAGACGCATTAATGTGATCAGGTAGTAACCAATATAATTTATTTTAATGCATGTTAAATACCTTGCTTTGGGAGCTAAGATTCTGAAAACTTCTCTCTTTTCTTTTTCCCGTAGAAGGCCAGAAATGTTCACATTCGGACCCGATTGAGAGTTCTGATTCATATGGAGACCTCTCTGACACCAGTGACCTCAAGACTCCTGAGAAACAGAGCACCAACGGGTCCTTCTCGTGTGACCTGGCAGTCAGCAAAAACAAAATGGAGACGGAAGGAGACAAGAAGTACCCGTGCCCTGAATGCGGCAGCTTTTTCAGATCAAAATCTTATCTGAACAAACACATACAGAAAGTTCACGTCAGGGCCCTTGGTGGCCCACTGGGGGACCTGGGTCCTGCTCTAGGATCCCCCTTCTCACCCCAACAGAACATGTCTCTTCTAGAGTCGTTTGGGTTTCAGATCGTCCAGTCAGCATTTGCATCATCCCTAGTGGATCCAGAGGTCGACCAGCAACCAATGGGGCCAGAGGGGAAATGAGATCAGTTTGATCTTAACAAAGCAAAGCAGCAGTCTGGCTATAATGATAAGATGTTGTGAATGAAAGAGGAAATAATGGAAATTTGGTTCTATAGCTGAGAATTTTTTATTCATTTTAGCTTCCCTCTTTGTCTCATGCCCTACCCCACCTTTATACCTTCACTGTGGAGAGGGAGAAAATGCTTCTTTAGCTGATAAATTACAGAAGATGGTGGCCTTGAATAGCAGACATGACCCAAAACAAATGGAGCTTTAGAGGCTACTGCTGGTGTTTTCTTCGTGTTCTTCTAGAATAATCAAAAGTTGCCAGCTCTGGTCTGAGAATGAGACAGTTGTAGTGAACGAGGCACCTGGGGAGCTGCAGCTACAGGGAGCTGTGATTTTGTTCTCTCTCTATTCTCCCGCCCTCCCTACACTCCCCCAGAAAAGCAGTAAGTTTAAAAACAGACCCATTATTGAATATAATGTTAAGTAAAATGCCCCATGGTTCCTAGCAGGTTACAATGCAGTTGTCCTTTTAAAAACCGAAAAATTTAAAGAAGGTGAGAGAATTTGAACCCCTTCTGCCTTTGTGAGGCTGTGAGTGCTGCAGCAGGACTGAACTGCTGAGAAAAATCACCTTTCAGAACAGGTTGTTTTTATTACTTTTGACCATTAAACTTGCTGTCAGGTTTTTAATTCTTTATTATTATTATTATTATTATTTTAGGACCTGTTGTAGTGAATTGCTACTGAAAAGCCAGTCTAAGGCGATACACAGAGCACTCGTAAAGCAGCAGTCACATTAGGGTTAGTATTAATTTTTTTTTAGATGTACTGTAATTAATAACTTGGCTAGTTGGTTGTTTTAAGTCTATGAAAGAAATAGTTTTTATGGAAAAAAAGGAAAAAAAAAAAGGAAGGAAAAATACCATTACAGTCTGGTTGACTGGTGCTCATTTTTCATGTGGGGACCTAGGGGATGAACACGATCAGCTATCGGGTTAACATTATGTACCACTGACTTGTTTAGTGTGAATAAACCCAGGGGTTCACAGAGTGATTTTGATTTAATTGGATTGGACTCTATTAAAGAAGTTAGTATGTTACTTTGCATCCCCTCGTTTTGTCTGGTTTTTGAGCAATTTAGCCACCTGTCCAAAAGGTGTGCAAATGAGAGCCAGTAAATAATATGTGAATCCCACTCTGCACTGTGCTGTATTCTCAGTGAGCTGGGCTTTTTGGCCATAGCTGTGCTCTCCTGATGTGTCTCTAGTCAGGTTTGCAAAAGCCACTGTTACTTCTTTCTTTTCCAAATGAAAAGGGTTTCTAGTATAAGAGGTGGGAAATGCAAACAGCATATCTTTGAAAAATAATTTATTACAAAATGCAAAGAAGCTGGGCTCTAGGCTGTTGGAGATTCCATTTAATCTGAAAATACCACTTGTGCAGAAATAATGTCCTTTCTTGACCGTCTCTTTCCTTCCATGTAACTAGTCAAGGTTTTATGTACCAAACCCAGGTATAAATGTTTAACACAGGGTTAGGAGTTAGGAATACTCTGAGTTTTAATTATGGTTCTGCTGTTGATGATCAAAGTCGCATAGAACAGTTTCCTGAATTTATTCCTTAGTTTCATATCTATGAAGAATTTTCACTACATCACAATTGTTAAGAGGGTTATTGAGCAAAAGTTTAAGCAGTGATTTGGTAAACTGCTTTGTGTGTTGAATGTTTCTAAAAAGGCCACTGAAGGCCCCAAGTCCTGCACCAAACTTGCATCCCATGAAATAATATCTGTCTCCATCATACAGTGCTGGAGCAGGACAGACCCCCTTAGACCAGGTTCTCATTTGCTGCAGGAGATCTGTCTGTGTAAATGAGCACAGAGCTACAGACTGTTGTACCACAGTCTGCATTGCCCAGGTGCCTCTAACCCATACCCTGCAGCTGATGCTTAACTGATATAAAACACATTCCCACTTTGGTTTTATGTTAGATTTAGAGAGCCCTTTGTGAATATATGGATTTTGGAATTACATTCTAAATTCTACAGAGTTAAAAGACCCAGATTCCCTCTTGTAAGTAGCTACTTTTTGTACTTGCTCTCAACTATTATAAATCAAGGATGAATAATCAATGGCTTTCTCTTTATAGCACCAGCACTTTCTAAATTGAGAGCATGTTGCAGTGGACTTGATGTTTTGCTATTAATCTGTGTTGGGAGACTGAAGGACATGTTCTTCTCCAGTCATCTCCTCCCAGAATCCTGGAATAGGTATGAGCCTCATTTAAAAGGAAAAACCAGTGAAAAAAACAAACCCTACCGCTAAAGCTTCATGGAATTGCTCATGTTGTACTGGTAAGATTAGTGGACAGGTAAAAACAGAACATCTTAAAAAATTGACAAAACGTTTTGAAACACCTTACAAATCTAGTGCTGAGACAACCTTTTAAGATGCCAAGCAAATCAGGAGAGAGCAGGCTTTCCAGTCAGCATAACAATTTATTTGGATTAGCAAATGCAGCTGCAGTCACTGGTTCACTAATAGCTCATAATCAATCCGCAAGGGAAATTCCTGTTGAACTGAGGCTGTATGTTGCAGGGTAGAATTTCGTGTCCCCAGTGTTACTATATGCACTCAAAGAAGGTGCACTAGTCATAAAATTCAACTCCAAAAGCTAAGTCCAGAGTATATGCCACTTTCATCCTACATTAACTCCCCTGACTTAAGTGTTACAAGTGGGTTGAATTTTGGCTATATCTATCAGAATTTTATTTTGAATGCTACAGGATTTGACCTGGTAAAACAAAAGAAAAGCTTTGAACTAAAGACGAAGCCTTCTGAAACACTAACTGTGCATTTTGCTTGTCAAAGAAAATGCTTACTAAGTTGTCATGAATACATTGAATGAAAACTACTTACTTCTCAGTCTAGTGGACAGGGAAACAATTAGGCAGGAGGTTAACAATCCTGAAATGACAGTTCTAGATCATCCTAGTGTAAATGGGAGAGATCTGTACCAACACAGGGGGCTGGTGCAGGCTAGTGCCAGTAGGAAGTTGGGCAGCTCTTTAGCAGTGGTATGTTTTCAGTGATTTTGCTTCTTTGGGGGCATGCTGTTCCATTCTGGGCCGTAATTTAATCTACATGCAAATTCTTTCTTATTCTGTGCTTTGGAAAATGCCTGTTTCTCAAAAACATGAGACAGATCCAAACAAAATTTTGTTTTGAGAAAACTCAGCCTCACAAGTTCAGAGTTCAAAGGGAAGTACATAACGTGCCCTGAGCTGCAGCTTGTTGCTATTACATTTTATTTTTAATTGGTGTGTAAGTGTATAGATGATAGTTCTGATTTTGGGCCACCCTCCTTTCCTTGCCTTCTTCTTTGGAGGGCCTGCAAGCCAATGTTTGAGTCAGTGCACGTGTCAAGAAGGAAACTTCAGTTCATGCAAATTTATATAATCAGACTTGTAGTATTTGTATTGTAGGAGTCCCATAACTTCTCATCTGAGGCTCAGAGCCTTTTGCATTAGGTATGATGAAAACATTTTCAGTCATTCATAATCTAAATATTAAAGACAGACAAGAGAGGGATAGATGCTTATAAGAGAGTGAGTGAAAGATAAAGGACTAAAAACCACTTGCATGCATGCTTAAATGTTGTGTTAAATGTAGGGGCACAGACTTCTCAAGCTTCTTTTGTTGCCTGAATTTATCTTCATAAATGTTAATCCACAGCAAATGCAAGGTAAACCAATTTAATGTGAATACCATGCTGAGTCAAATTAGGTGATGTGACCTTGCATTTTTCAAGTCTTAAATGTGTGCAGACAGTGTGGCTCACCTGACACATGGCAATGTGCATGTGAGCTCTCAATCCTGAGTGATTTGCCCATGATGATGTGGGAAATTGATAGCAGAACCAGAAATTGAACACAGATTTTTCCTTCTCTCAATCCAGTGCCTTAATTGTAGTAGGGCAAAGTATTATATGTTGGGGGGATGAATTTTTTGGTTTTTAAAGCCTAGAACTATTAAGATGGTGTGGAGTTGGTCTTCCTACCAGTCTTTTGAGTAATTGTACATGCCCAGTCACAATTTTAGACCTATTTGAGTGCCAGTGACTTAGGGAATATTTGTTATTTCCCATGTATTCCCTGAAATTATTGTTCCTCCCTCAACTGCTGTCAGCAGTAAGGAATGACTTGAATAGAAGAGCTGTGTAACTGAATGTCTATCTAACTCAACTAATTGAATTGCTAGTATGAAAGCTAACCTAGATTTTGTAGGCTCTGTTGTAACTTTAGTGTCTTGTTTTTTCACTAAATCTTTGTTCCTAGAATTCAATATCTAAACTTACGTCTTGAGTCGGGAGTGGGGTACCACTTTCAGCTTTAATTTTTTTTAAGGTGCTTGCTTGAGGAAGTAGATGCCAAAGTAAACTTCAAAGGAACTCCAGACTTCAGTGTTGAAAGAATGAATGGAGAGCAAGAGCTCTCCTTGGGTTTCATGAGAGATAAATGGGCAAAGTGAAAAACAGCCACCAAAATTCTAAATAATGAAACAGGAAAGGCTTCTCTACACAAAAATAAAAAGATATTTTCAATTGTCAGAGTGGCAAAAACTCTGAGAGCAAGTGCCAAACAACACCTTGGAATGTGCTGGCTTTTTCAGCATTATGATTATACCTTAACAGCATTGTCAGTAGCCGAATGTTAATTAAGCCAGCTTAGTACTGTTCACTTTTTTCTTGGGCACAATACCTGAGTTTTATTTGAACAGAACATAAACTGAGAGTGAATCTCTCAGTTTATGCTCTCAGTTCCACCCTGAGAGACAAAACAGATGAGCAAAGAGGGGAAAAAATCCGCTAGGAAAATTTAAAAAGGAAAACAGATTCTGGAAGATTCCAGTGTCTCCTGAAAGAGCCACATTTTTTTGTCCTGAGCATCCTTTTCAAAACAAGATCCTTCAGCTGTTGCGAATGAGCCCTTGGGAACAGATTTGGCTTCCAGCCCAATCTGCTGCAGCTCCCTGTCCCTGTGAGAAGGCAGCGTGTTCCGGAGCACTGAGCCTGGGACCTGGAGGGAGGGAGGCAGGCAATGCTCTTGGGCTGCAGCCACAGGTACTGCTAGAGTCATTACCAGCACTGCCCCAGTGCCATCTACCTGCTCCCTTGACCCTCACCCTCCACACCTCCCTGTGCCAGTGTGGTACCTACTTGGATGTGTGCAGCTCTGCAAATAACTCTGTTGGCTATAAAACAAAACAGGAAGCTATTTGGCTAAAAAGAAAAGAAAAAGCACCATTTAAAAATAGTGATGTAACATTAATTGCAGAGTGATGCAGACCAGGAGCAGGAGCCCTGGCTGTGAGGGTTTGTGGTGATGGTTGCAATGGTTATGGCACGTCAGTGAAAAACCACAGCTGCGCACTCTGTGGTGGCGGGCAGTGAAGGCCTGCTTGCCAAGAATTAACACCCTGTGTCATCTCTAGCCTCTTCCTGTGTTGTGTTCCTGTCTGTAAAATGAGATGATGATAACCCTTTGGTAAGAATGTGCCAATATTTCATTGCCATGCCAAATTGTGCTGCACAATTGTGTCCCTGAGCTCTGTCACAAATGTTTGGCCTCACTGACTTCAGTTGTAATGCTAAGTTAAACAAACATTTGGCCACATTTTTCCTGAAAGGTGTGATATTTAAATTTATTTAAATACTGCCTGGCACTATTGATCTGCTCTCAGGGTTTATGTGAATGAAGCTTTTCCTGGGTGGCCCCCATACTTGTACTGCAATTTTGGAGACCTGGAAGTGCTCTGAGCTGAGATGTGCTGAAGGAAGGAGGTAACTGGAGTCTCACTGATGTTCCAGTGACTGCCTCCCAGCTCCTGTGTTCCATGTGGACCATGGAGTTACTTCATGCAGCCACTGGCAGCCATAAATGCACTTGAGCATCCTGCAGTCCCATAGTGACCTTGGGTAAGTGATTTTATAATAAATCAATCTCATGCTTGCCAATACCTTTTTGGCTGCTGTGTCTACAAACTGGTGCCTTCTCCAGGCAAATTTTACACGCCCTCTGCAAAGTTGTCAGACTGACTGCTGGCTCTTAAGGAATCAACCAAGCCTTGCTCTTGGGCTCAGAATTTTTTTTTCGGTACTGTTGTAATTTGAAAGTTTGCTGCAAATTAGTGCAAATACCAGAGTAAGAGAGAAAATAAAAGGCTGTTCTTAGATGTCCTGTAGAGTGAACAACTGAAACATGAGTGTGGGATGAGCCAGGAAAACTGGCGTTTTTCCCTGGCTGCACGCCATATGGAAGAGACAGTGCCTTGGAAGGGAAGGAGAAGAAAAGTTTGCCATTGGCTCTGATGAATCCCAATCCTGCTTCTACTGAAGTTGTTGGGAGTCCTCCCATTGTCTTCAGTGTGAGCAAGAAAGGATCTTAGGTGAGGATGGATGACTCTTTCCCTACTTGAATGAAGTCTCTTGCCTATTTATGGGCCTGCTTCTATTGAAACCGAGCCTGTTTTAGCCTTTTTGGGTTCTTAGGGACCTGTTTGTATAAAGCAACTTACCTACCTATCATTTTTTTTTCTATTGTGTGTATTTTTTGTATGTTCTGTTGGAAGGTGAAGCCTCTGTAGAAGGGGATACAAAACCTGATTTTTGAATAGTAATAAACCAAAAGAGAATTAAACTGTGCAGGCTGCATGCATTCATTTCCTGGAGATGGAGAGTAGAGACCATGAGTGCACAGAGAGATGGCCTGGACTTCTTGTATCTCAAAATCTTCCTCTTTCCAGAGAGAGTTCTGCCTTTGCACATCTCCACAGCTCTATGTGACAATTCATAGTGTGGTGGGCAGGTTGCAACACTGTGTATCAGGATGGCCTTATTTCAACTAGGAAATCCTTTCTCTGGCACTGTGTGATGAGATTTCTTGTTTTAGCATAAATGGGTGGAGTAACAAGTATCTGTGGAATTCGGTATTGTCCTCATTGAATGGCAATGAAATAAAACTGAGGTCATATAAATAGATTTTTGCTTCTGGCCTGCCTACCTCAGATGCTGGGGGATTGGTAAAACGCACAGTGTTTTAACTCCACACCCTTATAGTCTAAAGAAATAAATGCAAGTATTAGGTGAAACTTTACTAAGCTTTGTTCCCTCCTGGCTTTTTACCTCATGGTATTACCAGCTGGATCCTTAACTTTCTAAAAGAATGGCAAACTCAAGAGCAAAATAACAACAGAGGCTTGCCCTATATTTTCTGTAAACATACTTAAAGGAACAGAGTCTTTGCTTTTGTAAATAGATGTAAAAAAAGTCGACGTGCCTATGTCAGTCATGAAAAAGGCTATCTCTGCATGCTTATGGCATGTGTGTGACCCACAGAAAATAGAGATTTGCCTTTCTACACAGGAAAGAAAGGGCAGCTTCCCAAAATAAACAACTCCTCCCACAGCCTTCAGGCAAACACCTGTGGAGAGAGGTCTTTCACAGTACCTGTATGCCAGTGGTTTTATCTGCTTTCACATCAGCTAAGAAATAAAATCCAGAGGTGCGAGGTCTGCATTGTAAATGTCCATGAATCCTGCGCTTTATGAGGAAACACTAGTAGCTCCACTGCAAGGTTTGGTCTCTGCTTCTCTGCTCACATGTTGAATTAGAGAGACCCATTACAAAGTGAGTCTCTCCTTCTGCTCTTACATTGATGACTCCAAAGTCCCAAAGCCCCAGAGAGATAAGAATATACATGTTTGGGTTTTTTATGTGTTCAAGTTTATAATCTTACAGCCTTTTTAATGGCTTGGGTTAGAGGTCACAAGGTTGTGCTATTTAAAGTAGGAGTTTTGCATATTTAAGTGCAACTCTAACCTCATGTTTTCCACAATGAAATCTTAACTATTACTGTGGTAATACTCCATTATTATTGAAGTTTAAACAGCAGAGTTTTGCGCTTTTGCTTCTGCTTGACTGTGAAATTGGCTTCCATTATGAGTAAAAGATTGGTAGAAGGATATTTAATAATCCCATCCAATTCACTGAAAGTTAATTTGAACAGATACTAGAACAGAAATCTTTATTCCTTTTGACTGAAATCAGATGTTTTGATGCTGCCTTTTCACATTTCTCATGTGCAGATAAACATTTATTTTTAGATAGGCATTTTCTAATAAGAATGAATTGGTTTATCAGACTGCTTTGCCAGGTAGTGCTGGGCACAACAGTGGTTTGAGAAAGAAAAAAGTTACAAAAGTACTTTTATACCTTAAAAAACAACCAAACAACACATTCTCCTTTTTTAATTCCTGCATTGATGCTCTTTTGTACTTCCATCTAAGTCAGCACTACACATATAGAAGTTGAGAACATCTCATGCATATCCATCTTCAGGAATCCTTCCCCTACAATATCATTTCATAAGGTAGGTATTGCATGTCTGAAGCTTTCAAAGTGCGTTGCAGACGTATAATCATTTCTGCTTCTGTGACATAAGTAATATTAACATGGGAAACCAAGGCAGAAGCTTGCTTAAGGTCAGGCAAGGATCAGTTAAAGAATTTAGAGTAAGGCTCCTGTTCTTGGCTCAGACTTACGTGTTCTCTGAGTAGATCACAGTATCTTTCAAAATAGCTTCCCTTCCTCCGCCCTTAAAAATGCATGCTCTGTTTTTTGTCAGTAACAGCCTGCATCTGTGGCAAAAAAACAAACAATCAAACAAAAAACCCAACAAAAGCCAGTGCAACTGGAGACAAATATATTTAGACAGCTGTACCCAAGTCCTACCACTATTGCTATGGTTTTATGGTATCCTGCTACAAGACTCACCTACCCTTTGTATAGCAGGTGAAGCAGTCTGTGATGCAGATACTGGGATCAGAGTGCTGCAGCCAGGGAAAGAGCTGAGGGATGATCCATGGGGACCTTCACAACTGCCATAGTGCACCAGTGTGAACACAGATGGCTGTCAGCACTTGGGCCCTTCAAACCTGCTGAGAAAACTGTGGAAAGGCACTGGGCCAAAAAAGGACAAAGAATTGGTGCTGCTAGAGAGAACTCAGTGTGTGAAATTTCTTAAGTCAGTGACTGCTGAGAGTATTTGGTGCTAATCTCTTAATGCTGGAGAAGTGTAGCTGCGCTGCTTCTCCCCAGTAAACAATAGGGCCCAGATTGCCCTCCCGAGGCCTCTGGCCTTTTATTACAGCCCACACAGAAAGCTCATCTGAGAAAGCACTCTGAGTTAGTGGAGCAAACTCTGAACCAGTCTGAACCAGTTCAAATATCGCATATGGTTGTTTTGCTTCTGCAGACTTCCTTGTTAGTCCTTGGAAGCTGTGGCTGGCATTTACTTAGCAATAGCTCATGCTGTCAGACCAAAGGGGGAGGAGAAAGCCTCTCCTTGAGCATGTCAGCAGCAAGATGCAACAGTGCCAGCAGTTACTCCTATCGCTCCTTTGTAGTCACTGTCTCTGTCTTGATTTGTGGTTATACCCAGCTCAGTTTCATAAACTCAACATCTGATCCTTTTGTTGCAGCCCTGATGTTCTTTTATTACGTTCAAATTGTATCTAGGTTAGAAATGAAACATACTTGTTTCCAGCTCCTACCTCAGTGCTTACAGAAGGCTTTTTACAGGTGAGACCCACAGTTATTTTCATGATCAAGACAAAGGCAACCAAGAAATAAAAGCCCTGCTTTTGTTGGAGTTCCAAGTACTTAATAATGTTCAGTAACATTTGATGCTTGATTAAGTTTTTTAAGCTCAAGCACAAATTTCTTTAATATTCTGTTCATGGTAAATGAGGTCACAGAATTTATTATCTCTATTCTCAAGCATTGCAATTTATGAAAGAAGCAGAAAATTGAGAAATACTAGTTTTGAGAAAAAACTGGAACAATTACTTTTGTTACCTAGGAAGAAGAAAACAGAGGTTTTGGGAACATGATGTATGTCCTGGTACAAGGAGGGCAATGGTCAGGTTTTTCCATTTAAAGCAATCCATGTTAATTTGGCTAGGAAAGCTTACTCAGATTAGAAAACTCATTTTGTTTACTCCCCCCAGTGTCTTATTTAGTAAGATTAAGTAATAAAGCATGTTCGTTCTTGCATAGGAGGTTAGATTAACTTTTGCCTGGCAAGATCTGAACACAGTTGGCTATGGCCAGAGAAGGAGGGTGGGTTTGATTTCTTCTTGCAGAGTCATTCCAGAGCTACACATCTGTGGCTGCCTCCCTTGGCAGTGCTATATGTTAGATTCCTTTTTTTTATTTTAAATCTCAAAACACTTTGAATTTTTCCACAGGTGAAAAAGTAGAACAAATAAACAAGAAAGAGCAGCTGACAGGAGAGAGACAAAGCAGACATTGTTCATTCTGGAACGTGTATAAAATAAACAGCAGAAAGGTACCAGCTCACAAGCTGAAACTTGTTCACACTAAATTTAGGGAGGATGCTTCATATCCCTTGTTCCTAAAAATAGTGTATATATTCTCTTGTGAAACGTTTGTGGACATGGGGATGTGTTGTGATACATGTATGCATATATACCTACAGAATTCTAAGTACAAACTAACTTACTTATAGTTTGGGTAGTTTAAAACCAAGTCCTAGGAAATAATGTCATGTTTAATCTCTCTTAAGTGCAGCAAGAAGAGCAAACCCATTCCCAAGCAGCAGAAAGAGCAATTGCATCTGCCTTTGACAGTTGCCACCTGGCATCATTATTGAACTTAACTCTGTGAAACTGCCAGGCATAAATCTTCCCTCATCCTGGAGAAAGCTAGAGATAAAAGAAAAAATACGCTTAGAAGTCAGTTGTGGGAAAGACTTTGATCTTCACCCTTAGTAAGAAGGTTTTTGCATTTCTCCCAGATTCCCCGTTGTCCTGTGGACTAGAAACTCAAATTGTTTGCTGGAACTTGGCTGGGTGTAATGAGAAGTGCAAATTTATCCTGTTACATAGTAGGAGAGAGAGCTGGGAAGGTCTGAGATTTGTTTCCACAGAGATTACTGCAATTCTTAGATCAGTATGTACAGAAGGAGGTGCTTTCTGTGCTAGATGGCATGGAAGCATTAGTTAGTCTCATGAAATGAGTGAAAAGAAATTAATTGTGCAGGTTGGCAGCCCATCTGCAAACAGTTTTGTACAGGCAGCACCTCTGGATGCCTGTGTGGCCTTGCAGTTTCTGCTGGATGGAATTTGTCCCATAAACTCTGTGATGAAGAGCTATTACAAACAGGTGCCTTGATTCAATAGCCCTTATTAAAAATTCTTGCTGACTCCAGTTAGCCTTGCCTTCGCAGAGAGTAACTGGAGAGCATCAGGAATGCAGTAACAGGGTGTCTGCACAGACAGTGAGCATAATGCCACAAAGGCTGCATCTTAGCTGGTGATGTCAGTCAGGACTGGTGCATACAGTTGGTTTTTGGTTTCCTGGTTTAATTTTTTATGACCATTTTTTAAAAATCTGGCATTACTAAACCAAATTTTCAGTAGTGGTAAATCATATTGGTAAAGTGTGAATCACACACAAATGTGTGCTATGGCCTGTGGTTTCATACGTGGTGGTAGTGCTGCTTAACTGACTGTTTCCTCATTACCCATCTGACATGCTGGTACATTTATATTTTTGTGGCTCCATTGTGGGCTGGGTGCAGCAGGTGACCTGGCTGTAAAGATGTTAAAGTGTTCATGGCCTGGTGAAAAAGGAGCAAAAGTTGGGTTGGATCAGCACCTTGAGCAGGTTTGTCACACAAGTACCTTTAGCAACCTGACAGAGTACGCTGCCCAGATGGAAACATCCGGGACTGGAAGGGGAAGACCACTGCTCCAGCCAGCACTGCCTTGAAAAGTGATTCATCAAACACTGAAGCAGCTTCCTGGCACAGAAATACTTATGTGTTCAGTGGTTTCCATGTGATTTCGAAGCACTTTAAAAGAAGGGAACTTCCCTGTCCTATTCTAAGAATGAAGGTTTGATTGTACTGCATGTAACAGAAAGGAAGGGAAAGCGCAAAGAAGTGAGGCAGGCAGATCAGCCAAGGTCAGGAAGAACTCTGTGGGAAAGCCAGAAATAGCACCTTGTGCTGCAGGCCTGTGCCTTGGCTACAAACCCATCAGTTGGCCCAGGCTGCCTTTGCGAGCTCATTGTTCAACAGGACCAACTATTCAGTGGCTTGTTTTTCACTGGTGTAAAATAGAAACTTTGCTGAGGACTCCAGATGCATGTGTACAGGCACTGGCACTTGCACTATCTGAATCCTTTGGCATGTTCAGAAACAGAAGTATCTGTTGCACCCGGGTGAAATGTCTGCAGAGGCTTTATCACAGTGGCTGAATGCCTGCAGTGGAATTACTCTAAACCATCTTCATGCTGTTTACCTTGTTTTTTCTATAAGCAGGCACAGCCCTTAAAGTATATGGAGTCAAAGAAAAGTAATGGATTAGCAGAGGCGAGAATATAAACCCCTTTAAGGTGGACGTTCACAGCCTCCGTGGCCGTGTGTACCCGCCACAACACGGTAATTCTCCAGGGGAGATAGCAGCCTTAAGTCCCTGATGATAAACACTTTCCCTGCCACAGGCAGCAGTTCAAGCGTAGTTCCGTGTGGGAAGCCTCCTTTTCTGGTTCAAGACTTTTCCTGCGACTGTAGGAGACAAGCCCAGGGACGCGGAGTTCCTCTGGAGCCAAACAGCCCCGCGGCACCGAGCATCCAGAGCCGCGCGCGGTCCCGGGGCGAAGGACCCTCTGCGGCAGCAGGTTCCCGGCTGCCCCGAGCCCTGCCCCGCGGCAGCCGCCCCTTCCCCTCCTGGGGGCGGGCGGCGGCAGCGGCAGCGTTAGGACCCGGCGGCGGCTGCGGGGCGGGGGGGGAAGCGCAGCCCGGCGGTTGTTTACCGGGGAGGGGAGCGCCGGGGCAGGTCTCGCCGCGGCGCCGAGCGGAGCCGAGCTGCGCGGCCGGGCTGGCGGCGGCTCCTCGCCCTCCGCGCCGAGGATGCTGCCCGGGGGCCCGCGGCGGGCGCTGGGCGCCGTGCTGCTGCTGGGCTCGCTGCTGCTGGGGGCCGCCCGCGGCGCTGAGGGTGAGTGCCGGCCCGGCTTTGTGGGGGACAAAGGCGAGTCTCGGGAGGGGGAACACCCCCGTAGGGAAGGGGGAGGCCGTGCTGGGGAGCGGCGCGGGGTGGCGGGGGCTGCCCGGGCCGCCCGCACGGCTCGGCTCGTCTCTCCGCAGAGTGCCTCCGCGGCAACGGCGCGTCCTACCGCGGCAGCCGGCAAGTGGCCTTCGGCGGCGCCCCGTGCCTCAACTGGCTGACGGTCCGGAGCGGCCCCGGCGCCGCGCTCCCGGCAGGTGGGTCCGGGGCCGGGGGACGCGGCGGGGGGCTGTCGGGGGAGCGGAGGGCGTCGGGGCCGCGCTGACGGCCCGCTGCTCCCCAGCAGTCGATGAGAACCACAACAGCTGCAGGAACCCGGACGGCGACGCCGCGCCCTGGTGCTACATCCGAGGCGCTACCGGGGTCCCCGAGCGGCGACCCTGCGACATCGCCCAGTGCTCAGGTAAGAGCGGCCCCCGCCGGCCCCCTTCTCTTCCTGCTCTCCCCGGACTGCCTCCCACCGCGGGGGGCTGGGTTTGTCGCCAGGGTGGGGTCCCCCCTGCGCACAAACAGCCCCGGGCTACGCCAGCACCTCCCCTGGGAGCACCGCGTACCCGGGGCTCCCCTCCAGCCCCCGCTCGTGTGTGCACATCTGCCTTCCAGCTGTGCCTTACTCCGCCCCTAGAGCTTTTCCATTAGTGCCAGAAAAGGCCTGTGAAAAGCCCCCACTCCCCCATAATTCACTTATCATAGGACTCTAGCTCTGTTGCAAAAGGCTGAGGTCTGGACATCTAGGAGCTGCTGAGGTGTGGGTAGACTGTTAGTGAGGGGCATGTTATGGCTGACTAAAGAAGCTTCCTGCTGCTAAAGGATTGCCAGTGGGAATTTGAGTGTAGGGTGGAGGGGAAGAACTTGGAAAAAATGAGAACTAGAAAGGAGGACAGAAAGAAATGGAAAACCCTAGACACTGGGTTCCTGCTGGATAGTCACAGTGAGAAACAGTTTGCCAAAAGAACTGTAGTTGCAGCCTGTTTCAGGGAGAGGAGATGTCAGTGTTGACTGACGCCAGAGTAACCACTTGGGGTTTTTTGAGCTGTTTACTACTTTCTGAGCCCCACAAGATTTACTCACACCACTGTCCCTTGAGATAGCTATCCTTGCATGTAAATATTTTTCCCACACACATACATCCTCCCCTTTTCTTCACTTTGCTCTTTTTTTGCCTGCTTTTCCCTAAAGATGAAGAAAAAAAGTGTTCTGCTGCCAAGACCCTTACTCAAAACAGTACTGCAGCTTTGGGATCAGAAGAGTTACCTGACTTTTCAGCCATTTTCATGTTTAATAGGTCTGATATTTTTGCATTTCGGAGTGAGCACCGTTTCATGGTAGTCAACTCCAACAGTACCCTTTACTTCAGTTGCCCTGGCTGACCCTACGTGAAGTTACTGTGCAGGACCCTGATTTCCTGTCTCTAACTCCCTTCTGTACTTCCATTTCACATTCCACTGAGGACTCAAAATGGCTGCAGATAGAAAATCCACATTAAGTTATTGTCTGCTATGGGGCGAGATCCAGGTGGACTGAGTTTTCAGGTGTGGATGCTGTGAATAGTATTTTCAAAAAGGAAGGCATTTGGTGTAGAACAGGTGATAGATACCTACTTTACACTGTCACAGCTTTTAAAGTGCTACAGCTTCCATTTAAACTATGTCATGAAAGAAGGGCCTTGATGAAAAGCATTGATGAAAAACAGGACTGGGAAGAGAGCTGTGTTATGGGTGTCCATCCTTTTTCTGGGCCTTGGCTGAGGAGGAACTTGTTGTCCTTAGTCAGTGGCTGTGCTGCTCATGCCATCGGAGTTTGGTACACGACTGCCAAGAGGGGCTGGGGAAGAATATCCCCAGGTTGTTTTCACACCAGCTGGAGTCTCCTATCAGACTTTCCTGTGTCAGGAAGATTGAGGCAGAAGAGAGATAAATAGGCTCCTGGGAGATTTGGGATGGAGATTCTCATAATCTTGTTCACGTCTGTTCAGCATGATTGAAGCTGCAGCCTGTATATCGATCTATACACTAAATGAAGTCATTGTGCATCCCCTGGATTCATGCCCTGAACCTGGGTTTCATTCTGCTGTCTGACTTCTCCCATCTCTGGTGGTGCTTTGAGCTCTTAGTTAAAAAGATTCATCTCAAAGGAAAGTAGGGGGAGGAATATATTTCTTGTCTACTTCCGTAGCATTTCCGGCTACAGTTTAAGAGAGAATGAGTGTTTTTCAGTGTGCTTTGAAGGCAGTTCAGTGATACCAGTCTAGGTCTGTCCCACTCACAAGGCACATGTTGTTTTGAAGTACTCAAAAGTGCTTGGTATGTTGCATATATTTTCTTTTTTTCCCCTCTCAACAGATGCTACAGCTATCACAGCCCCAGTCCCTTCGGCAGAAGTTGGTACTTCCCAGGAGGATGAGCAGGTGTTTGAACCAGCTGATACCTTGCCTTCCCGGAGTGAGGCAGCCGCAGTGCAGCCCGTCATTGGCATCAGTCAGAGAGTGCAGATGAACTCCAAAGAAAAGAAGGACTTAGGGACACTAGGTACAAACCTGGGATCATGCAATGGATCCATTCCTGTAATTCTGGCAGGACAGGCCTATTTTGAGGATCTGAAAGCAACATTATACCTGGATCTGCTGCCTCAAATTTTGTCTTTTTTTTTCCTCTTTTCACAGGTTATGTGCTGGGGCTGATCATGATGGTGATAATCATTGCCATCGGAGCTGGCATTGTCCTGGGATACATCTATAAGAGGTGAGTGGCTGTTCTTTGTTCAAAAGCTGGTGTATATAAGAGAGGGAATGTCTGAGAACCTGCAGACCCAACCAGATCCCAAGGAAAAGGGACAGAAGTATATATTTATATATAATTTTGGCACATTGAGCGAGTTTGCGTGTCACACTGAGGAAGAAACTATTGAAGAGTCAGTTCTGCTCTTTTCCATTTCCCCTTCATCATTGCGATGTTCTGTCCCATTTAAAGTTTCAAATTGCCCTCTTCAATCTTTGGGGTTTTGTGTGTGCATGTGCACCTTGATTTGGCTTTTTCAGATGTATCCAGGGGAGTTGGATTTTATGTCAGAACTGGAAAGAGCAGATCCCAGGTGCCCTTACAGGAAGGTTCTTTTGATCAGAAAAAACCAATCCTTCTAGCAGACCACCTGTTCCCCTGATTTCTCTAGTCTAACTTTAGAAGAAAAAAAATTGGCAAATTTTTTGCCATTCATGCATTGTATCCTATGAAGCTGACTATCAAGTAGCACTTTTTTTTTTGGTCAAAGTTCATTTTAGCAAAGCTCCTGTATACTTTAAGGTCAGTTTTGATTTGTACTTCAGTTACTATTTTTTCAGCCACTTCAGTGTGTTGGATGGAAGTGTTTCTGTATCTCAGCAGCATTTGAGGGTAGTGGCAGTAGCAAGCTGCTTAGTTGTAAGAGAGAGGGCAGGATTAACAAATAGCAGTGATTGTCACTGCAGCAAGCAAAGGCCCAGGCTCCCTCCTCTGGGAGGGTTTGTTCTGTGTTTTGGCTGTTTGACAGCAGTCTGACACAACCAAGCAGAAGGAGCCCTTTCCCAAGCTGGGACATGTCCTTATGTAAGTGTTTATAATAAATGCCGACAGAAAAAAAGCAGAGGGAGGAGTGTTACATAAGGGGCAAAACACAGAGAGCTGCTTGTCGAGGAATCTGATTTGAGGTGTCACTTCAGAAAATGCTCTCTTGTGTGCTGGCAGGAACGGCAGCCACTGCTGCATGCTTGTAGGCAGCTTTGAAAAGCAGCCAAAATGCTGACAGGAAACCCCAGCAGCTCTGCCTGGTTGAGATCACGAGTCTCAGGAGGAGTGAGTGGTGCCTGTCCCACCTCTCTCCTGTCTTCAGCGGAAAGAAGCAATGGACCAGTGTCAGGCTTTGTCCAAATGCAGCTTTGCTTCTCCAGTCAGAAAGCTCACAGCAGGGCTGTAGTGCAGGTTTACTGTCTCCCTCCTTGCCTTGATCTCAAAATTGCATGTGCAAGCTGGCAGGTTTGGGTAGTAGGTGTGGTGAGAAACCTTTAATGGCTTTAGTAGTTTTTGGTATACATAGCTTTTCTGGAGACAACATTCTATTAATGCCAGATCCACTTTTAAAGCAAGGCAGTTCTTCCGCAGCACAAATTACAGAGGTGTTCCTTCCCTTAGCAACAGGCTGGAGACTGAGGTAGGTTTGAGGAGCTGCTTGTGGCATTAAGCTATTATAGCTGCAGCAGCAGAAGGCAGGGCCAGTTCTGAAGTGAGCTTTAATACTTTCTGGGACAGCTTAATTTGCTGCAACAAAAGGCAGAAGCTGTCATCACCTCCAGTATTTGTTTCAGATGAAGCAGGTTACAGAAGCTCTTTTCCACAGCAGTGGCCTCTGCACTGTCTCACTTCTCCCCTGGGCCTGCACAGGCAGTGCTGTGGGACTGTAAAGGATAAGGAAACATATGGCAGCTTTGTGGTTTGAAGGAGGGGCCTGGCTTTGCAGTCATTTATCAGCAGCAATGGCAGTGAATAAGCCAGTTTGAGGGAGGGACAGACTTCACTTAGCTGCTTGTTTTTTAAAGATGCTCAGCTGTGGTCCTCTGCTGACCGTAGGGAATATTTCTGACCCTTTGTATGCAGCTGAAACCTCTGTTTATCTTGAAGAGCAGAGTCCCTTCTTCTCTACTATATCAGCTTTACTGAGACTCTCCCTCCAAGCAGCAGCCCTCACCCCATGTACATGTTTTGGTTTTTGCTTTAATGCAGGGGGAAAGACCTGAAGGAGAAGCACGAACAGAAGGTGTATGAGCGTGAAATGCAGCGCATCACGCTGCCCCTGTCAGCGTTCACCAACCCTGCCTGTGAGCTCGTGGATGAGAACACCATTGTGGTGCACACCAACCAGACACCCGTGGAGGACACACGGGATGGCAGTGGCCCCCTCATGGGGCAGGCAGGGACTCCTGGTGCCTGAGCAGCTCAGGCAGCAGCGCTACAGGCTGAGCAAAGCCTCCAGCTTCCCACTGTGAGTGCAGGGGTTGCGTGTGTTCATTTCTATTTTGTTTTCTTTTCGATGAACGCCAAATGAAGGTGTTGCAGAGGAACAGAACAATGGGTTATTCATCACAATCTGTTTGAGGGGCACCCTTCCATGCATGGTCAGCTGGGGACTGGTGTGGTGGACCCTGCTGCTTCCTCCCACCTATCTCCATGGTGTGCCAAGGAGCTGGGGGGGATGATGGGACAGGCTTACAACTGGCCACAGATCCCATAGTCCAGAGTGTGGTCTTGGCTTGCTCTTTTTCTGTTCTTTTCCTATTTAACGGTGTGCACTGTTACTTAAGTTTCAGCCTGGAACCTCAGGAGAGAACAGTACTGCAGGGACTGAGGGGAGCTTCTTGTCAGACTTAGCTAGATAATTACACTGATTATAGTTCCTGCCTTTTTTGCTTTAGTGGCTGAGAGCTGGAAGCACTCTCCAGAATCCTGCTACTGGATCAGGTTTTTTTCCAAGGAAGAGTTTATTTGAGGGATGTCTTTGGCCAGAAGCAGTATGTTTAGCCCTAGTGCCAGTTTGGAAAAGCTCTCCTCAAGCTCTTGACAAATCAAGGTCTTCCAGGGCTGAGGCCACTTCTCCATTCCCCTGTGGTGCTAAATGCACAGCCACAGTCGTAGGTGTCCAGGGGGTCTGTCTGTGCCTTCTGCTCACTTACACAGATCAGGAGAGCAAGGGCCAGCAGTACATAGTTGTGGAGTGAAGAAAACAAACTGCCCTTCAGTTACTTATAGCAGGTTAAACACTGAGGATAGATAACATCCTCTTTTGAATTCCCTTGGCTTCCTACAGAGCCAGTGCTGGACAGAGTGACCAAGCTGTAGAGGTCACCCTGATCACAGTGCAGCAGTTCTGGCTCTAAGGGCAGAACAGGGCAGCTGTTTTGTAAGATACTGAAGTTCTGGCGTGGCTCCTGGCCCAGCCTCTGTCACACACTCAGCTTGTGCAGCAAGACTACTTACTTACAGAGCCTGGTCCTATTAGAGAGGTTTTGTAACAACTTTTATTAGCATTTAAGAGGGTTTGGAAGGGATGGTTGCTGCAGTGTCTCCCTAACGGCACCAAGGCAAGGCCAGTTCAGGGAAACATCTGTCTCCGCTTCAGGGGATTCAAGCCATTCAAGTAAGTTTTCTAGCCATCTGCTTTATAGCTGTGGGCCTAACAGGGAGCAGCACTTGGCAGCAGGGGTTTTAGTGTTAATGTTTGATTCAGAAAAGGGAAATATTTTATTTTTAAATGCCTTTGAATACCATTTCTTTGTAAAATGTTTTAAATACCTCATTATGAGAAGGTGCAGACTGTGCTACCTTGTATTAAAGCTTAAAAGAAAAATGCTCTGTAGACCTGTGTGGACTGTGGCTCATCTGTGCATTCCTCCTGCTGGAGCAGCAGCCTTTGCCTTGTTGCAGACTTTGAACTGAGGAGAAAGGAAGATGCCCCTTCAGTTTACCAGACCCAAAGGTAAATCCCTACAAGCAGTGCCTACACTCACCAGCACTGACAAGGGCATGGAGCTTGTCTCCTTGCTGCCAGCAGCTGGTCTTGCACTGGGACACTGTTCTTGAAAAGCAGCTGTGGGGGTGTGAGCTGTGGGTGACTCAGCAGGTTGGCCCATGGGAACACACTCGTGGTTACAGCCCCTTCCTGCACCGACCTGGGTCAGTTCTGCTTTGGTGCTGCTCAGCAACAGCTCCATCTCTCGGGAAGTATGATGGAGACTAACCTGCTGTGCTCTCAGGAGGCACTGACAGAGCCAGCATTTTTGCTCAGTTGTTGTCTTAACAAATGCCCCTTGAACTACAGATTTCAGAATAAGAGGTTTCCAAGAACAGGCTGTATTTTTATCCCTGGATTGGAAAAGGAAAATGGAGAAAGGCTCTGTGATCTGCTGACTCCTGTCCACCCTTAAAAACCAACCAACCAACCAAGGAACAGAACTTAACACCTTCTTCCCTTTCCATCGCTCCAGGTAAATAGTCCTACAGGGCACTGCACCAGGACTCTGCAGTTCTGTGAACGTGGCAGAGCCCACTGACTCAGAAAAGGGTGTTCTACATGGCACCTCCTCTGGGCAGTTTTGATGTTGCCATTTTTTGACTACAATAGAAACCCGAGAAAGTTACAGCTTCCGGCTTTATTTAACACAGAGACCACAAAATCTTGTTCTCAATAGCATACAGTTATTGCTTTTTAATTTAGTTAGAACATGGAGCTGTGCAAATCACAGTTCATAAACCCCACCCACACATCACCCAGGACTCTCCCTTCAGGGGTCTCCTCACAAACCAGCCTGGGAGGGGGAATGAAAGGGCAAATCCTATTAACAATCCTGGATCCACTGGACCCAGTTTTGAGAGGCTCCTGCGTGACTCACAGCACAGGGAGTCCCCAGTGTTTCTAAAACACCACTACACAGACTAAAACCACCCCCCTTGCACACCTGATGTCAGGTGATGGCAGGTCCCATGTTATTTTACATAATACTTTAAACTCATGGGTAGGGGGAGGAAACCAAAGTAACAGCAAAGACTAACACCCATTCCTCACCATTCAGTGCTGGAGGGAGGAGGAGGGAAAATGGAGCACACTAAAAATCCAGTTAAACCATGATGTTTGTGAGACAAGTGGGACTTGATCCAGCTTTTTGTTCAGTTTTGCCAACCACAGGAGCTACTGCAGCAGTAGCTCACTTCCTTCCTTCTCCCACCGAGGAAGAGAAGTACTGGAAGAAAATATATCCCTACCCACCTCCCAATGACTCCAAGCCCTTTCTTTTTCCCCCCAGAGCAGGGAATGACCCTGAGGAAAATCTATTTGGAGAATCAGCTCAGGTGCTGCCGCAGCAGCTGCAAGAAGGACCTTCAAAGGGAGCAACTTGCACAATCTGCAGGAGAGGATGAGGTAATGGCAACTGAATTATTAGTTCTCCAGCTGCCACTCCAGGGAGGATGGGACATTCTCCTGCACTTTTCTATTCATGACAAGTCCATCCTTTAGTTAGCCTTGGGCAAGTCCCCCTTAGCCATTGTCTGTGCCCAAGGTCTGAGCCACTTCAAACCTTTGGCTTTCTGACAAGCACCTTCTGCCGCCATTTCTGTCACCTCATGTCCACAGGCCAAGAGCTCAAGCACTCAGGAATGTCCACAGCCAGTGCCTAGTGCAGACTTACACATTCAAATACTTTCACCTAGGTTAAGGTTTTGGGCAGGCAAACTCACTGCAGGCTCAGGGTCTGAAGATGCTCCAGTGGCTCATTTGCTGCCTGCCTCATTTGCCATCAGGAGGGGCAAGCAGAGCTCAGTCTTAGTGTTTCTAGGCAGGCTTTTGGAGGTATTCAGAGACAGAAAAGGAAAAAAAGCCCACAAAACCAAAACAATTCATATGTGCTTCCCCAGAGACAAGGTGTTTCAGGAGAGCTGCCCAGTTCCTGGGGCTTTTCACTCCCTCCCCTGATGTGTGTCAGAGGCCAAAATCTCAGTGGGTTTTTCTGGAAAACACATGCAAATACATACATGTGCTGTCCAGGTGGGACATGTTGCTGGATGTCCAATTTCCCCAGCTTTCTGAGCAGGGCAATCAGTGGGAGAAGCTGTTCCAGAAGTGCTGGTCCTTACCCAGGAGAGTCTCCTATAGCAATTCCCTCCCTGGCAGACAGGCCAGGGTGGCTTCACAGCTTGCAGCCAAGTTCTAAGGCACCACAGTAAAGAAGCCTGAAAAGGCTCAAGAAATATTTCTCAAGCCAGAAAAATAGTGTTGAGCAGCTTTCCTAGGTGCAGCTGGCAGGAAATGGTCCTTTTTGCTTCTGAAACACACCAGAAATCCACAGTGAATCAGGATGTCCAAGAGGAGGGACGCTGGGTGGGGAGAGAGAGGCAGTGCAGCAAATGCACAGCGTGGTGCCCCATTAATGCCCTGGAAGTGGCTGAAGTGCATCTCCCTCCCTTGATGCTCATCCCAGCTCCATTGAAGTGGTGCAGGCAGCAGGACGAGCACACTAGGTTGTGTTTTCAGGTAGCTTGTCACGGTTCAGTCCATACTGCACACTCACATTGTGGTCCAGCTCCTCCAGCTCAGATGGAAGGGGGATGGCAAGTTCTCCGAGGTACAGAGAGAGAGCTTCGAAGGAGTCTTCCAGCTTGGAAAAAGGGGGCCTAGAAGCAGCAGTAAGGAAACATGAGTAGGAAAGAGGACGCAGAACAGCATCTGGAAAGGCTGAGCCAGTTGTCCATCCAGGTCCCTGTACCATGTACAGAGTGGTGAACAGGGACATGATTCCCTTCCCATCCAGCTTTCAAGACTGCAAAGCCCCCATCTGTCTGGGCTACCCATTTTTACAGCCAGTGACCAGGGAGGTCTGGCTCTTTGGAACCTACTTGGCAGCAACACTGTTCTGAAGCTACAAGTTTCGTAACTGCAGTCAAATGAAATATTCACCTGACTGTGAAAGTCTGCCCCTACTTTTTGTACCAGAGAAATCCTGAACAATTATTCCTCCTTTACTCGCTCTGTCTTGGAATTGTTTCAGAGATCTCCTATATAGAGTGTCTCTCTCACAAACTTTTGAGTCTAAAGTCTCCACTCATGGAATCCTTTGAGTATTCCCACAGAAGGCTGGAACTCTATTCTGGAACACAGAAGGCTCTGTGCAGACCAGTCCTTCCACTGTGGGAATACAGACACATCCTGCAGGCTTCCAAAGAGGAGTCCTCCAGACCCCAAACCTACCTGCTCTCTGGTTCCAGTCTGCAGCAAATAGCAGCCAGAGGGAAAAAGGCTGGAGGACAATCAGCAGGAACAAACTTCTCCCAGAACAGCTTGACATTAAGGCCAAAATCCAGTGTGCGTGGGAGACAGTCTGGGTCAGCATAAACCTGGCCTATGATCTAGGGAAAAATGAGAGAAGCACTTAAGTACTGCAACAGTTCCAGAGTGTTAACAAACAGGGAACTTCTGCATCAGGCAGGGGCTCCTTCAAAGTATTATGGTGGAAAAAACAGAAACAGTGTTCCTCCTTTCCAATGAAGCCACTTGCTCATAGCACTATGTACAGACAAACTTCACTGGAAACTTTTTCAAGATCTGGCGATGTGTCCATGGCTGTGAAGGAAGTCCCAGATGCCTTTGCCTTCTGCCCAGGGTCTCTCTGCCAGAAGACATAGGATGATGTGCCCCTCTCAGGGAGCTCAACAGAGTCTTGCAGCTGGGGATGATGCAGCCCCTCCTGATAGCAGGTAATCAAAGCAACCTGCATCACCATTCCATCTGCCCCCCCCTTCTCACCACCTTACCACACCATCAGCAAAGCCCCTCTGTACAGAGCCTGTCCAAAACAATGCTGGGAAGCCAACAGCACCCCTAATTCTGAGTTGTTTTGCCAGTGACAGATTCAACCCCCACCACAGCCAGAGGCTTGGGACAGATAAGAACAACCACAACCGATAGCCAGGAGGCTGCAGGTAAAGGCGACCTGTAAAGGGAAGCCCTGTCCCAGCATTGCCCCAGTGCTCACCACCTCTAGCACAAGTGTAAAAGGAGGGAAGGAGCCCACAGCAGATACCTGGACTCACAAGGTCAATACAGACTTCCACATGGACAGAGTATTAGGTTTAAAGCCTCATCAGGTATCACAGAAAGGGTGTTATTTATAACCACCCAGGCTTATCAATGCCAATAACTTGGCAGGACAACCACATCCTGTAACTAGACAGAAACACCCATTATGTATTTTGGCAGGTTTATTTCCTTATCTGTTTGAGAGTTTAATTTTTTTTTTTTAGCATCATTGTTTTGGTGACAAGGAAAACGTTCATGTGCTACTACCCTTTTGTCTTTTTTTCTAGATTAAACAATTGTATTAATCCCACATACAGATTTTTCAAGTTCCTAAATCTATCACTCACAACCACAACATTCTCTGAGAGGAGGGCCCAGTGTAAACAGAGCTCCAGATGAGGCCACAAAGATTTATGCACAGACATTTTCTCTGTCCCCTTCATCCAAATACTGCAGATGAAACTGTGCTGGCATCCCCTGGTGTTCCTGCAATTGCTGTGTTACACATAACACCCTGCCTTTCATCTACATTTCCACTCTCATACACACCTTTTAAGCTGCAAATACTTTGCAGCTTTCAAGTGCTGCTTTTTGTTCTGCAGATAGAAAAGCCTGATATAATAGCCTAGTATTTCTGAGACTTCATTGGCTCAGAAATAAATTAAGCCAACAGACTTCAGGGTGCAAGCTTCATTAATCGACCTGCAAAGAGGTTTTTGTTTCCACTTCTTTGAAGTGAAGTGCCATCCTCAGTGGAGGCCCTGAATTTGCTGAGATTATGCAGCTGGTTGTTCTTTTAATGAGGCACTAGAAAAAGTACCACAGTTCTAGGGAATACGTCTACTTTCAAATAGATACCAGGGCTCAGTCAGAACTTGATGACTTTTTTACAGCTTCTCTCAGTCCAGGAGCAACCTCTGCGTTTCTTTCAGTCCAGGAAGAAACTGGGACCAGAAAAACTACAAGACAGTTACCTTCCTTGAGGAAACAGAGGCAGGGTAAGTTTGTTCTCCCAGTCTAATTCACTAATAACATGTTTTTAGGTCACAGGCTGCACACTCAGACACATAGATCTGGGTGATACCATGTGTCCCCACGGAGATGGGGACAAGGTCCATTAAAGATGCCATGTAATGTCCTTGTCTTACCTCGCAGAGAACAATCCCAAATGAAAAAATGTCCACCATCTCATCGTAGCTCTGTCCTGTAGGAAACATGAGACATTCAGCTCTGTGCGAGTTACCCATCCAGCTATTTCAGGGGCTGCCAGTACAAAGCAAGGCTTAAACCTGAGCAGGGTCAGTCACCCCAAGATATGTATATACTAATTGCATTACACTGCCATTACAGATTTTAACCCTGCTTCTCTCTAGTATGGGGGAATTACAGGACAACACTGGGAAGCCTTGTGTATCAGGTATGAGCAAACGCTAAGGATAACTATGGAAAGCTTCTGCCCATTTCCATTTATTGCTGTTCCCATGTATCTCTACAGTGCATGGAGCCAGTGCTCAGCTTCCCCAGCAGCCAGCAAGTCCCTGCTGCAGTGACTGCAGAGATAATAAATTACACACTGGCAGCACTTTGATCCTGGGAAAGCTGGCAGGCTCCAGCATGCTCCACTTGCAGACACACCCCTCCCAAGCCAGTAGCTGGTAAACAGCCTTGCTTTCAGAGGTGATGTCAGACTATGCTCCTGCTCTTCTCTTGACAAATGCCAGGATTGAGACAATTGAGAAGCAGCCTCAGACTCCTTTAGGGCTGGAGGCCTTGAGGAAAGGCAAACAGAACAGCACAAAAGAAAGCAACATGGAGAACAGAGCTGGGGGAGAGGAGCTCAGTCCTCCCTTCCCCAGTTCACTGTGCTGGACAATGCTGATATCCCAGCCAGCCAAACTGCCCAACCTGGTTAGACAGACCTGCTCATTAGGAGGAAATTGTAGCCACTGTATTTCACCCTCACCGTAACTCCTGCAGGGGGCAGCTCCTCTAAGGGTCACAGCTCAACCTTAATGCAACTGAGGGCTGCATGCCAAAACCCAGATTTCCTTGCATTTGGACAACTCCCGCCTCAATCCTGAGCCTTCAGCAAACCTGGCAGCAGATGGTTTCTCCCTGGATCTATGCAACAGCACTCATAAACCTCATCCCAGAGTTTAATGATTTCCTGTTTCAATGCACATTTCCAAACCATGAGACTATAACAGAAATTGATCACAGGTTCAGTTTTATCTCAGCCCTCTTTTGCCTTCCCTTTTATCTGGATTATAGCAAATTTACTTCTGTTGCCCTCCTGAAGAATCCTGTTGTCAAGCCAGAAACATTAGCCGCGCTGGTACAAAGGCTCACCAGGTCAGGTACTGCAGGACTGCAGCTATGGCCTCTGTGTGTATAAATAAGCTTCTACATTACCAGGTCTAAAACCACAGGCTCTAAAAGGTTTGATTGTTACTGGGGCACAGAAGCTTTCAGTAATCCTGTCATCTCTGCACCTTGTCACAGGTGTCTCCTCACCTGCTCCCTGCTCCTGCACTCTTACCATTCAGCATCTCTGGGGCCATCCAGTATGGGTTCCCAACCACCGTGTAGCGTTTTTTCCTGTCACTCTTGCGGAGCGTTCGTTTCTTGGCTGATGGCTTCTCCAAAGTGGGCTTTTTCCTTTCCTCCACAATCAGCCGAGACAGACCAAAGTCAGCCACCACCACTGTCTTATCCTGCACAGGAGATTTAGTACAAGCCACTGATTACTCTCATCTCCTGTCAGAAGCAAAGCAGCTGCAATTCCTGTTTGCTACCAACCATAGTCTAAAGGCAACTATCCAGGTTTCCTGCAGCCACATGAGCATAGCAAGATGTCCAGACAGGTGTAAGATACCCAATTCACAATCCCAACTCATCATTTCCTACCTTCATTGTCTTATATCCTGTATGGTTGCTAGCACTTATCCCATCAATTTGGCTACACTTGCCAGGGCAAACCTGGACTTTTCCTTTCAGGTTCTTTTACCTGGTCAGGAATTAACTTGGACTTTCATCCTGGGTCATTTGAAGCCAAGTGAACAAGGGCAGGTTTGAGAGAATGAAGCTACACAAAAATCTTGTGACCCAGCTTTTAAAAAAGAGAGAACACACACATGTACACACCTACACACTTGTCTGAATCCTGAATGCCAATAAAAAGTCATCAAAACAGAACAAAACAGCTGTAGAGAACATCTCATAGTTGAGATAAAGAACAGAGCTGTATTAACTTTCAGAAGGTGACTGTTACAGGAGCTGCTACCAGAGGATGGGTGGTAAGAGAACAGAACACAGAAACAGTGATAGCTAGATGAGTCTGGAAAATCCTGTGTCAGAATGAAGCTCCATTGCTTGGGGCACTAAGAGCCTCTCTGAAATAAGTTCCACCCTGGCAAAAGAGGGAACATCACGTGGGGAAAACCAAGGGAGGAAGATGCCAAGGAGAAGAGCAGCATGCTGTAGGAACAGAGGTGTAACTCACCAACTTGATCAGGCAATTGTGTGAATTCAGGTCTCTGTGAATGATGCACATGGAATGCAAGTAAGCCTGGAACAGAAGGAGAAAAGCTGGTGTTAGGAGCTCCCAGTTGAGCATTTACAGACTCAACAACCCAATGCCATAGCCAGTGTCCACAGCCCCTCATACACCACCCTGCTGAAGCCACTAACCCTGACCACAGAGTTTGCTCTGTGATGAAGCAACAGCCCAACTCACCATTCCAGAGGCAATCCCTTTAGCAAAGCTGACCTTCTGCTGCCAGGGAAATGGGTCCTGAAAGACAAATCCTCAATGGTCAGGGACTGTCTAACCGGCCAGCTGGTGACAGCAATTCCTCCAGAACAGGAACTCCTACAGCAGTCAGACCCACCCAATACAGCCCCGGAAAGAAGAGGCTTCCTGCCTCAAGCCCACCCTGAGCTAAGAAGCAGCTTTAGCACACAGCTCCGAAGAAGAAGACTAACAATGAGTACATAAGGCTGGTACAACCATCAGCACAGTCAGGCTCACTGAGCACACGTCTCTCAGGTGTCCATACTCACTGCATTACGGAGGAAATCCTTCAGCGTGCCCCCCTCAATGTACTCAGTGAGGAGATTCAGCTTCTTGTCCTTGTACAGCACACCAATGAACTTCAGCACATTGGGGTGGTCCAGGCTGCGCATCACTTTCACCTGCAAGCAGAGACACCCAACCCCAAAAAGTGAATGGAGCAAGTCCTGACAGATCTGCTCTGTGGTGAAAAGCACTCCAGTGCTCAAAGTCCTATTCAGGAATCACAGAGAACACTCAAACCCCAACCTTAAGGCAGCAATTAACTGTTGCCTCTTCCTTTTTAATGCTGAGCAATTAACCTGATCTTAGTCTTTAAGGAGAACACCCTTGAGTTTGGCTAACTTTTCAGAGTGAGAAGCTCTCCAGGGCAGCTATTGGGTCTGTACTACAACAGCAGTGGCAGGTGTTTAGGGAGCTGTCTTTAAGCTAAATCTGACTTTGAAAAACATGGTAGGCAGCCACCAAGAAAAGAGGTTTGCTTAAATACAGCATGAGTCTTAAATATCTTGCAGATAATGGACCTCATCCTTTGAAGTAATGCACAAGGCTCAAGGGATAAATCCTTTATGTACTGCACAGCTCAATTTGTCTCAGACTCAGGCTGCTCTTATCACTGAAAAATTAATGAACTGCAGCTGAAGCAATGCCTATTGCCCAGTGTGAGTCACACTTCACTGCAGCAAACATTCAGCTCATGTCAGCTTTTCCCCATGCAATGCTTCCCTCCTCAGCACCTTCATTCCTGCCAGGTTGCTGGCAGGATGTCTCTCTCTGGAGAAGATGGAAGAGAGTTCCACCACACTACTGGCTCAGAAGCTTTTTGAAATCCTGCTCCTACCTCTGTCAAGAAAGTCTTCTGTGTTTCCTCATCACAGCGAATCAGCTCCTTCATCACCATCACCTTTCCTGTTGCTTTGTGAGTCACCTGGTGGAAAGAAAACCCACAACTACAGGCAAGGTTCAAGAACACACAGCTCCAATGCTCCTGTGACTCTTCCGAAAAAGAGGGTAACATTGCCCTCCATCCAGAGAAGAATAGAGATGGGAGGAAATTCAGAGCCCAGGGATCTGCCAAAAACTGCATGAAACTTCTCATTTCGGAATTCACCAAAGATTCTGTATATGAAACAGAATCTACCTAAAGCTGACACAGGATCATGCCAAGACCCAGAGCTGAAGGCTCCAGTTTGGGTAGCACAGGGCTGAACATGCACACAGGCTGCCAAAGCCTCTAAAGGCACCAGTTCCACACTGGTGCATCCCTCAAAGTTCCCTTATGGCAAGCATTTGCCCAGAGTGATGCTCACATTTTGTACACAAGCTTTACCAACTACATTCTGTATTAGCAAAGGAATCAACATTCACTTGCATCAGAAACCAAACCAAATGACCCAAAACTACATTATAAATGCTTTGGTTTTATGGGGAATCTGAATCTCTTCCACATGCAAGCAGAACTGGGGTGCACAGGCTGTTCAGTTAAGGCAGGAAGCAGTTAATTTTACCTTGCTCCTTTGGAGCAGTGTGTTTCAACCTGCAAGGAATGTCCTAGAACAGTGGAAAACACAGCAAAATCCATCATAATAATAAGGTAATAAATTTCCTGGCTCTTGACATGGAAAGCATTTCCAGTTCCTCAAGAACTGTTTGCCTGTCTCCAACTAGTTCCTGGCATTTTGCTGTGTTATGGAGGTTTTTTTGTAACCAGCTCAGTCTTGCTTGCATGGGGTGCAGGAGTGAGTAGAAAGGGTCTGAATTCCTATGAGCACGTTTTCCTGGAAATCCTCTCCTCTTTGGTTGCTTAACTTGGACAGCTCTGGCTCCCCAAGACCTCCAGGGAACTAAACAACGACCTTGCCTCTAGGATCAGAAGGGAATTATGTGACCAGATACAGTACGTGCTGCATCACACCCAGTCAATCTGAAGCTTAAGAAAAATGTCACTTTTTTGCATCCTACCCTTTAAAATAAAAAGTCTTTCAGAAAACCTCTAGAACTACAATCCAGAACACAAGACCCAGTTATAGCATTTAGGAAGCTTACGAGTTCTTGCATAGTGTGACACACTAGTTCTGTTTGGAGCCAAGGGACATAAGGCTGACATAGGTGGAATGTGAGTGCATGGACTAACACAACAGAAGCAAGAGTACAATATTCTTCTGCTCCTGTCTGAAATCAAGCATCCATACACAAGTAATGAGCCAGGAAACACAGCACATTTCAGCCAGGAATATGAATGCCAGGGACATCTAATATCCAATGATAAAGGGAAGTGAAGAGACAAAGACAAAGCTAAGTGGAATTCTTAAGCTGACATACCAGCAAAACTGAAACAAGTGTCACATGAAACTCCAAGGGGGCAAATTTAACTCCCAGAGCATGCACCAGAAGAGGATGGCCATGGGGTAATTTGAGCAGAAAAGAAACACCTTTGTGCCAGTAACTGTGGGGACACAGATGACAAAAGCATGCGACAGAGCAAAGGTTCCACTTACCTGCACCTGTTATTTCTCTATGAGCAGAGAAGAAGAGAAATATGCTCATTAGTATGGATCAAGCATTGGGTTTGTAGTGCTGGCTCATCACCTCCCACGGAAGCATGAGATGAATATGGTGCCTGGACACCTCAAGTTTGTACCAGTGTAAGGGGAGAAGTCCCATCCCATGGTGAGTGCAATCTGAGTTCTGAGGAGCTCACAGCACCTTAACAAGGCAGAGGAAGTTGCGTCCTGATTCTGTCAGGAATGTTGGGATAGGAACTGCTGGAGTACCCTCAGTCAAGATCAGAGAGCTTAAATGCAAGAGAACTGCTATTGATTGAGATTTTAACTATGAGAGTCATGCAAGACCTGACCACTATTGCCACACTGACAAACCATTTAGGCTTTGCCAGGGGCTCAGTGATGGCCACTACATCAGCCTGGCAAATCCCCAAACATGCCACACTAAGGGTGGGTAAGAAATGCTGTGCTGGGGAGCTGAATGCACCTTGTCATAAGAAAGATGCTTATAGGAGGAAGTGTAGCCTGTTCCCTGTTCACCCCATGTCACCCAGGAGGTTGTTGTGACAGGCACTCTAGACTGCTAAACCTGACTCAGGGGATGAACGTGTATGGCCAAGGTTGACATTCAAAGGGGACAAAGTCAAAACCATCTGCAGTCAGAGACACTCGTGGTCAGGGAATGAAACAGAAATGGATCTCAGAGCAAACCAGGGAAGATCCAAGACCAATCACTATCAGCAAGGCAAAACCACTGAGACTGTGGTGAAGGATCCCAAGAAAGGCAGACATTGCTGTACTCAAAGTAAATGATGAATATTTGAGGACCTCCCTCACCTTGATTGCTTGTCCAAAAAATCCTTTTCCTAGAACTTCGCCATGGATCAGGTCACAGGGCCGGAAGATTTGCTGGGAGCAGCTGGAAGAGGAGCGCAGGGATTCAGAACGACTGATGTCACGGCTCAGAAGGAGAGGTTCCTTAGGAGAGCTGGGGCCGGGAGACTTAGAGATGCTGTTACTTCGCCTGGAAAACAAGGACGACAGGAAGATCAGGGAAGCTGCTGGGAAATGTTTGGTCCACCATATCCCATCATTCACTCCTAAGGGACCAGTTTCTAATGTGCTCCAGTGCTTTTACTATCTCCAAAGCCAGATGCTCTCCCAACACTGTGGAAGCTCCTTATGAATCGGGAGCAGCTTCCAAGTCAGAGCTGCCTAACAAAAACAACAGTGTCTCCCACACTGGCAGTCTGAGGTGGATCTCTGAGAACAGGGGGAGGATGCTGTGAAGACACATCACTTGCTATCTCTAAACACAGTACTGGGAGATGACTAAATGAGCAACTGAGTGCTTCACTCTTAGACTTTTTCCCAAGTCCCAGATCTCAGCCAGATTCCCCTGAAGGACACATTCTTCCTCAGTCATTTAAGGCTGGTAAAAATCCGACCTTTACATTTTCTAACTCTGAAACTTAGTAGATTTTCTCTGTTAACAGTAGAGCTCCTTATTTTTATTAAGGAAAGTTTGTCAGTCTTAAAGGGAATGGAGAGAGAGTGTACATCAACAGCAGAATCCGAAGCTCTCCATGACTTCTCCAATGGTTTATGCCATGGCTCACATCAGAGATAAGCCCTCTCCCCACAGTCACTGCAATCACAAGGCCTAAGCTGCCCAGCCAGGGAGCACAGAGCAAAGACAAGACAGGTTGCTTCCAAGTCTTTACCTGAGGGAGCGCCGTCGGAGTGTTCCTTCCAGGTTCTCCTTGATGTCCAGTGGAGAAAGGGAGCGTGGGGAGATGGGTGTCTTTATGTGGGTGGGCAGACGCGAGTCCAAGCGAAGCCTATCCAAGCGCTGCGACACAGGGTCGTGCTCTATCAGCAGCTGGAGGGTCTGGCTTGTCTTGCGAATCAATTCCTCCACCTGAAATCAAACCAAAGGGAAGGATAGCAACAGGCAGGAGGAATGCAAATGAAAGCAGGCAGAGGAGACACACAGAATGCCCCTCAGGAATCAAAGGAGAGAGTTCAGTGAGATCACTCCATAGCTGTGGTTTAGTTGGGTGCACTGCAACTGTCTACCACACAAATCAAGCTGGCAACACAGAAGTTCCTTATGCTATCCAATGCTTCCTTCTGGTCAGCTACAAGTAACCTATACAAAAAAGAAGTGGACAGGCTGGAGAGGATTCAGAGAGGGGCCACAAAGATGACTGAAGTGCTGTGAAGCTGCCACGTTCTGGAAAGGAAAGTACTTAATAGAATAGAACCGGGTCTGTTCAACCTTGAGAAAAGAAGGCGTAGGAGACACCTTATCACCGTGTTCTATCCAGCATTAAAAGAGTGGATACAAAGAAGGTGTTACATAGAAAATACAAGGGGTAATGGGTACAAATTAATCCTGGAGAGATTCCAATTAGACACAAGGAGTTTTTCACAAAGAGAACAACCAGCCCTTGGAATCATCTCCCCAGTGAAGTGGTGGATTCCCCAACACTGGACACTTTAATATTTCAGCGGGACATAGTGCTCTAGATGGTGCTTTTGCCAAGAAAGATTGGACCAGATGATCCTTGAGGTGCTTTCCAGTCTGGTATTCCATGATTCTATTAAGTACTTTTCTTTTTCTGAGAAGTGTTCAAAAACTACATGAGTTTCCACCTTGAACAGTGCTGCAAAAACAGCTTTGCAAAAGTTACATGGAGCTTTATCTGAGAGATGCCTTGTGCTCCTTGTGTTCTCTTCAGCACCAACAGTAAATAAAACCCTTGGGAAGTGAAGGTAATGGTGCCCCCCCTACACTCTTGCAGCATCACTTGGTATCTGTAGAAAGCATCTACTTGTAAATACAGACTGCAAATAGGTTTTTTGCAGTGGGGAACGTCCCTAGGATCAGCTGAGCCCTTGTGTATTAGCAGTGCCTCTAAAAAGATCAGAACTGTGCACTTCACCTGCAGTACCTGGGAAAGTCCTCACAGCCTCTCTGTTCTCTGTCACAGCCCTAGACTTTTTTTATTACCTCCTTTCACGTTTGAATGCCACAGAATCAGGACTGCATCCTAATTGCATTTCCATCTGTTACATTTTCCTCTTCAGCTGGAAGGCAAAGCTTGTTTTCATGTTTATTGCTACTGCCAGCACGAGTACTAGGGGTGTACACACACTGTATGTAGGGTGGGAGAACAGTGTCAGGAAGGAGAAAAGATGTAGGAAGGCAGAAGAGAAGGAGGCTTCAGAATAGAATTCTACCCACCTCCTCCACCTGTAATGTACGAATAGGAGCTCCATTGATCTCCAGGATACGATCTGCAGGGTGGATGGCGTTTCGGACATCTGGGCTGATGTGCATCCTGTTAACTCTAAACACAGGAATTACAGTTTATAGGTGAAGTCAGTTTAGCTAAAACTTTCAAAGACATGCTCCCCTTCATATTGGGATTTGGAAATAAAACAACGCTAATCTACCAACACAGGGAGCTACCATTAGACCAAGTGCTTAGGTCTTAGCTGGTTTGGAGAGAGCTCTTTATATCACCAGTGGTAAAATTGTTAGTCCAAATGTTTTGTGTTCAGTGAAGGAGACATCACTGAGAGATAAAAATAGCAGTTAAGGTTGTCATAAGACTGACATGAAGATGAAACACAAATGACTATTAGCCAACATATGTCCCTGTAATGCCAAGATTTCCTCAGGACAGCAGTGCTGAAGGATTTTTACCAGCTCCCTCTGCATGGACATGTACATTGCACAAAACCTGGTCATACTCACTCTTTCACCTGGACACCAGTGGCATAGCTGGAGCAGCCACCTTCAACAGACACAGAGAACCCCCTCTTGCCATCTGTGGCTGCTGGCATGGAGATGAGGGTCAGTGTATAAGGCAACTGCTCACGCAGAGACTCTGTGGAGTGTTTTTCTATCATCGGTGTCAGCACAATCTGGTTATGGCATTTTCCACTGGAAGAAGTGAAGAAAGTCATTATGGCAATGTCCCATCCCTCCCTGCCAAACTCACACGTCTAAGTTCTCCCACTGACCACAAGCCATAGTTTTAGTGTTTATACCACTCCTTCTTCCCTCCCTCAAAGGCAGCTTCCTGGCATTCCTTAGAGTAGCATTCAGCTGAACCGCTCTGAGCCAGCTAAACACACACTCAGCAGGGAGCAGTTCTGTGGCAAAGTGCAGCTCCTCTTACCAGTAAAGAGTGGAATGTTGCACCAGTGCATAAGTGTCCCCATCTTCGATGATCACTTTGCAGCTCATACAAGCAAAGCACTCAGGGTGATACTTGTATTCACCAGCCACCTACAGACAGAAAAGGGAGTAGCTTAGGAGGGCCAAAACCCATCAGCAGATTGCAGCTCCTACTTTACTCT
The DNA here is from genome assembly GCA_024500445.1 of Entomyzon cyanotis. Taxonomy (NCBI): domain Eukaryota; kingdom Metazoa; phylum Chordata; class Aves; order Passeriformes; family Meliphagidae; genus Entomyzon; species Entomyzon cyanotis. The sequence goes on from JAKEPQ010000852.1 coordinate 9,552,137, forward strand.
CCAATTAATGTGTTCATTCACATATCTAAGTAGCAGTTTTTTACTGGAGAGTTGTACTAGTCCATTCTGTCTCTCCTGAACCCCATTCTTGGCACCTGGTTTGCAGAACTACAAAACAAACACGTCAACACACTAAGCAAAGCTTGTGTCCCAGGAACCTCTGCTATATTTGGCAGCTGCTCAACCATCAAAAATAGTTGATAGTCTGCTGCGGACCAGTAAACAAGGTATTAAACCTTCCTGTTCAGTTGCTCTTGGCAAGATAACTAATGTTACGCCTGAATTAATAAAGCTGAAAGGGTTTTTTTTTGGCAGACAGGCATTGCACAAACTCAGATATTTAACTAGCCAGCTGACAGGAAAAAAAAAGTGTGAACTGAGACAAAAAATACTTTAAATGAATATTTTTATTAATTGGTCTGTTTTTCTATTTTCCTTATGAGAACTTCCTTTAGTGACAGTATTCAGCAAAGACTTTTGCAGGCAATGAGAAATTGTCTGCACATTTCTCAGTACTTCACTTTGAGTAAGCAATCAGATTACTGAATACCATCCTGCTTTTTATTTAGGCTCTAGAAAAATAATGGTTATGTTTCATTCTTGGCAGTTTTAAAGTTTAAATATTTGCAAGGTTGTGGCAGGAGGGGAACATTTGGGTGAGCCCCACATTGTGCAGGCAGAGTTCAGTGCTTCAAAGCAGTTGGGGCTAACACTGCTTCAAGACACATCAGCCTGAAAAAGCACTCTGGCTACAACCCAGGTGGGACTTGGATGGCAACCTTCCCCACAGCCAGAACCTGCTGCTTATCCTGAGCTGAGACGTTTGACTCCACAGTGCAGTGGAAAATCACCCCATGGAGACACTGAGGCACTGTGCTACGGAAACTGAACAGATGTCCTCCGAATTACCTTTCTGCTTCTCAGGCCTGTACTTTTCAGCACCATATTTTCTTTGTTCTTATGCTTCAGATCCTCACATCTCCCTCCTTTAACAGGTATCCCCATTCAAAATTAATCTTTATCTAGAAGATGCACACAAGCTTCATTTCTAATCTTTGATTAGAGATTAGAGTAACAAGGATACCATTTCCCTCAGTTTATTTGGTTATCTGAATACCTAAGAAAACTCCCAGCTAAGTTTGAAGAGTTGGAGGTAGGCACGTCCTGCCTCCAGGTAGGAGTCCTTCAGAGTTCTTACCATCACAGGTCCAGTCATCAGCAGAGAGCAGCCATGGCAAGATTCCCCAAACTTCCCCCAGTAGTCTTTGTGACAGTACAGCTTCCCATCTTTCTCATAGTACCAGTTAGTGAGGGGATCCTGGCATTCAGAGCACCTTGAAGGAAACAAAGGAACAAAATTCCAGTTGGCAACAAGTCACAAATCAACGGTCCTTCACAGACACTCAGCAGCAGCTCACCACGAGGTAGGTCTGCCAGTTAAGGATGTACTAAACCCTTCCACTTCCCAATGCACTCTGAAGTGAAAATTAGCACCAAACCCAAGGTTTGTAAGGAGAGGTGGAATCCAGTACAAGGAAAAAGAAGTTTCCAAAGTTTAAAACAAATCCCACACATTGAAATACATCAGTAGGTTTATAAATACTGCTTTGTAAATTTTGCTCCTCTGCTTTCTCCCTCTTTGAGGATGCATGTTTCCAGCTGCAGAGTTGCCCAGCACAGAGAGAGCTCAGCTCTGTTTCTAGTTAGTGTTTCTACAGCATCACCCATCTTGTCCCAGGGCACCTGCCTCCTCAGCCAGTTTAGGAAGCAGGACAGAAAGGCAGGATCCACGTCCCTTTGAAATGCAAAGCCACTTTTGTACCAACCTTTCTAGAAAGCTTTTCTATTGTTCTGTAAGCAGACCTCTCCCAAAAGTTAAACTGCAGCACTCTGCATTTGAGGGAGAGTTTTCAAAGCAGTTCATCCCCTGAGCTCTATGTACTTACTGTATCCACCAATTAACTGTGATGAAAGTCTACCTCTCTCCACCGATTGCTCTCCCTTCTGCTGATGACAGTGCATGAGAAAATAACCACCACAAGCAACCAACCAAAAAAACCCTGAACAAAACTAAATCTCTGATTTCAGGAGGAGAATCCCCAAATCCTTCACATATCTTCCAGCCTCTATTTCAACAAGCAACCATTATTAATCGTCTAACTACATCCTTTCAAGAAACATACCTCCCCCTCCCCTGTTGCCTCCTCCCCCACCCCCAAAAAAATCAAGGGAAAAGATGCAGAAATTCTACTGCAGATACCTTTTTAGCAAATCACAAGCAGAACTCAGATCTTCAGGCTTGCTGAATACAAAATAATCCTGCCTCAGCAGGATGCACTGAGCAAGGGAGTTTAACTTCAGCAGAATGGAGGTGTGACTTACAGGAGAGATAAGGCACAGACAGCAGTTGCATCACTAAAGATTAGTCCATTAGCCCTGGGCAGCACGTTCTCAGACTTTAAAAGGAAAGTAAGTCTGGCACTGGCTGTTTCTGAGTGCAGAAGCCAAAGCAGGCTAGTCACCAATAACTGGTTCAAAGGAACTTGAGGATCAATGCCATCATCAGTGCAATGTTTTCCCCAATGTGGGAAGGAGAGTTTCTTTTGCCCCTTACCCCAGCACCTGTCTCAGTTATTACACTGGGGGGGGAACCACTGCAGTGGGGTGGGGGTTTAGGTGGGTGTCCCTCTGGACAGCAGGTCTCCCTCCGCACCCAGTGTGCTGGAGTCTGCAGCTGGCACTGGAGGAGCACTTTTTACATGCTCCCAAGGATAAGATGAGAGATACAGTTGACTTCACCTCTCACAAGCTTCCTGAAAGCTTATTTGTGCCAAAGAAATCCTTGTAAACTCCACCAGCTTGTAATGAGTGTGATGATATGTGAGGCTGGTCACGCTCCAATACAGTTATTTGCTCCATCTCAAGAGACTGCAAAGCAACAAGGTAAAGCTGCTTGTAAGCAGCCTTTGGCTTTAGGGAAAAACACACCTCATGGAGTATTCAGTGCCGTACCCTCCCCTCAGGAAGAATGCTCCTTAGAATGTATTTGGCTTTTATAGTGTTTGTTCTCCCAGCTGGGGAGCATCAAATCCTTTTCCCCTCTCCAAGTGATGGGAAAGAACTCCAGCACGTGCAACAGGCCCTGCCAATTTCGCGCGAGGCAGAGGGAGCAGTACTTTAAGATTGCTGTACATGGTACATACATCACTACAGCCCCAGCCTGGGGGCACTGTCATGGTTACACCCTGCTCCTGGTATGCAAGAGACCCAGAGGGCATCAAAGTGCATTCTGCCTTCAACCACTGGCCTTTGGCTTCCATTTGCAGTAAATACCCCGTGCTGAATGAGCAAGTAGGTGAGTGGGAGGGAGAAAAGAGCAAGTGGAGACTAACAGAAAAGATTTCTATCATTTTGTGGCAGGAACATCTGGCTCAGCATGGGCAAATCGGATCCCTCAGACTTATCCAACTCCTCCATGCATGCCTGTACCAGTGTGTGTGCTCCAGGAGTGATTACATCTTCAAACAGAGAGCTGTGACCAGACCTGCACTTGGGATGCAGACAGAAATGCTGGAGACTGCTTCATCAAGATGTCAGGACTTGACTTTCTGTCTATGTTCTCTCCAAGCAGGTGGGTTACTTACTTGGTTTTAAGTACACCACCTTCCCCTCCTCAACCCTCTTCAATTTCACCTTCATCCACTTCCTTTTTCTCCCTAAGTAAATCTAAAATTTCTGCAAGAGCAACACAAACTGCAATTCTCTTTAGGTGGGCTCCAGGGGATCATGTGCATTTGTCTTCCCTTTACCCTTCCTCTAGTACTTGACGGTTTGATTCAACCTTGTAGCACTTTGCTAAGTTTGCTCCCATCCGGAAATAAGCACTGGTATCTAATTTGGAACACACCCATTGCAAAATGAAGGTAAGGAGGTGGAGCCAGCAAGCAGTCAGCTCTCTGCTATGTAATTAAACAAATCTGGGCAGGACAAGTTTGCAGCTTAAGGCTCAGAACCCCACCCTAGGGAATGAGGCAACAGGAACAGAGCAAGCAGCCCTGGAGAGGCTGGATACTGGGAAGGGGTCTAACTGGCTGCTTCGTTAATCGCTGGCAGGAACAGGACGTGGCTGCAGCCCGTGCTGCCAAGCAGCACCTTAGTTACTTACCATGCATTCCGTAACCTCGAAAAGGCTTTAGATTTGACAGGTGTGGGAACTGGCTGACAGCACACAGGTATGGCTTCAGTGTCTTTGCCCAAATAATAAAAGCATCACATGATTGTTCCACAAGGCTCTCATTGAAGAATTATGCCAGAATTTTATCACAGAAGATACAAGAGTTACCATTTCTTCCTCTCCCGCCTCACTGGAGCTGTGCCATTGCACCAAGGTTCGCATCAGCTGAGACAGGAATGGAATTACTGCTACAAGTATTGAGCAAGCTAACTTTTGCTAGTCACCGCAACCAAAAGAAAGGAGTATGCCATGCTCCTCTATCTTCTATAGATTAGAAACCACTAATCTTCTTCTAGATTATTTGCTATTCTTATTAGAGAGTAGCAAACCATGGTAATCAAGTTTCATGGAGGACTGGTAACAGCCATCTCTGACGTGTTTCCTCTTGCTGCCCAACCACCATTTTCAGAGCTGCAGAACCCTGCTCTGATTATCCAGACCAGACATTATGATTCTTCACTTCCCAGCTTTGGCTATACAGAATAAATTAATCTGCCTCCCACAGCCACCCTCCAAGAACCACAGGCAGCATTTGGGTGCAGAGTTCAGCCCTGATGTTCTGCAGCACAGCAAGTGCAGAAAGAGGTCACAAATCACTGCTCCATGGACTCCTGGTTTTGGGGGGAGTGGTAGGAAGATCAGGTCACAACAGGTAACCAGCCTGGTTTCAACTGATGTGGCATCTCTTTTACAGCTAAATGAAAGCCAATACCTTCATGGAAGCAAAGACTCCCCTGGCAATGAAGAGACAGATCCCTTTGAGAAGGGCTCATTAACAAAATGCCCCCCCACACACACTGTCAGGCTGGATCAGTTAACACTGGACAGGCTCAGGAGAGCTGTGGTTCCAATTCTGCAGGCAGGGCGGGGAGAGAACAGTCATGCAGACAGAGAGCTGCAGAATGAAGCATCATCCCAGCCTGTAGCTGACCCAAAGGCTTACTCACCGGGCTTAGCAGCAGTGTGTGCACTGGCTACGTAAGAGATACCAGACAAGGAAGAACAGACTCTAGAAAACAGACTATTAGAAAGACAGAGTGCTTAAGCTCTGACTATGCAAAACCACTTCCACACACTCAGGAGAAGGTGTATCTATGGCTTAGCATAATACCCTACACCTATTACAAATAATGAGTGTCATTATCACTTTCCTTCTTCTGAAAGCAGTTGCTGTTTCAGAAAGTTGCCCAAAGAAGCTCAGCAATTCCAGCAGTATTTACTCCTATACTAGACTGCTTTACCAAAAGGCTCCTACTCCCAAACCAGTACCAAAGTGTTTGCAGAACAGGATAAATAACAAGCAAATCCAAGCAGAGGGGATAGGAGGGAGACAATGAAAGTGCAAGCTGTGCCTTTCCCCATCCATCCACCTAATCAGCACATCAGCGTCAATCACCAGCCTGGCTGTGTTCAGCCTCACTGACTTTTCTCACTGTGGAGATGTAATGGAATCAAAGTGTTATTCTAGAGCTATCGCCTTTCTCGGTTCTCATTTGTTCAACTGGACCAGAAACTAATAAAAGCTGAATTAACCAAAATATCACAGAAAAATCCTTTCCATGTAAGGGAAGTGTGCTGCTCATCCCTAGTTACCTGCAAAGTACCTGATTTCTTTTCTCAAACAGGATTATGTGCTGCCTCGCTGCAGATTACATCACCTTCCTGAACACCCACAGCAGCACCTCACTTCACCCAGGCACAAGGAGCTTTGGAAGAGAAGCAGCAGCAGCCACAGTAATCTCATTCCTCTGCCGGTGAGCAAAGCACAGGGGCACAGGGTACAGTGGCACATCTAGAGCTCTCTGGAAGGGAGCCTGCCTGCCTATGCACACACTGGAGCTATTCCCTCCAGCTGGAGAGCTGGGAAGGGACTGGCAGTAAGAATCTTCCCTGTTGCCTCCTCAGAGCAATATGGGATCCCAGTTTGAGGCTGGATGTTCCCAGCACACGAGTATGGGACCTCATTCTTCCAGCCTCACACACTGACTGCATAGGACAGCATCTCAGGGGGGAAAGCACATGTTAGAGGTAGGCCTTTGGAAGCCCACTGCTGATCCTGGACAAGACTTACCGAAAGGGATCCTTGGGAGCGAAGTAAGCTGGGGCAGACAAGTAACTTCCCATCTTCAACACTGGATAAACCGGATCAACCACAAACTTGTCCAACTGCCTCTGAACAGCTCTGCTCTGCCAACATGGCAGCAGCCAGTGCTCATTTACTCTTGTGCTGATTCAGATACTTCACCTCCCTTTGAAGCTGCCCAAGGAATGCCAGGTGTCTCGGCTGCTCATTCCTTTTCAGATTTTTCCGGGCTCCCATTGCTGTACCCATCTTCTCCCGTGCTTAGCAGCAGCAGCACCTCGGGAAGGACAGAATCCCTGCTACCCAGGCTAGCTGGACATGCTGCTGCAGTAGTTCTGCGAGCTCTGCTGCCTGCTAACTATCGGCAAGTTTTCCCTTCTCTGGTTCCACCCAAGGGTGGGAGGGGAGGAGGAGCCATGGCAGGCGGACAGCGGCGGCTCCAGCGCCTCAACAGGCTCTGCTCCTTCGCAGGGGTGGAGCTCTAACCCAAAGAGGGGCTGCGTATTTAGTGCTGAAAGAGAGCGGCTTTGGCCAAAGAATACAAGCACACACACGTGAAACTTGTCTTTGCAGCAGCCTCATATTCTAATGGAGAAGTCAAGGACAGCAACGAGCCACATCTCCAAATATATCAAATTAACTACATACATTCCTAAACCACTCACAGTGAGTGGGGTTATCCTGCCTTCTCCTGCCTTGTAGTACCTACAATCCATTCACCCTGCTGCAGGAGATAACTCACAATGCGCTTCATCCAAAGAAAAATTGCTTTCTATCCAATACTGTTTTAAGAGATCATTACAATCCTTTAACAGAATCGTCATCTCCTGAATGGAAGCTGAGAGGTATAAATCAGCACGGAGTACTCTCTCCTGCTCACAGCACATGCAGTTGTATCATTGTGCTTGTTTGAAGCCAAGCATGATCTCTAGTGACCTAATCAGCTAAAGCTGCTCGCAAGACACTCAAAAATGCAACAAACATATGCTGCTGCACTGAGCCCGCCCATTTCTGTACAGTCAGCAAAGCCTGGCATGCCTGAACACAGCCTGAAAACCATGCTCTGTTCCAGAGGCAAGAGCACTCCAGTGTGCTTTTCCTGGAGATGCTCGTCTCAGCTGGCACACTGTTCTGGAGACGCTTGGGGCTGGAATAAGGCAGTCTTGGCTGCAGATTTGACAGCTGCTGCTTGCTGTTGAAGTAAGCAGAAAGCCAGGCAGCTTTTAAGGTTGTTGGGGTTTTTAAATTAATTTTTTTAAAAAAACTTTTAATAAGCAGCCACCTTTCTGAAGGGAAAAAAAAAACCTCCATTTTCCCCATTCAGTGCAGTTTGTAAGCCTGGCTGTAAAAGTGCAGTGAAGCCTAGTGCTGCAGAGCCCGATGTGCTTGTCAGTTCCAGCACGGCTCTAATTCCTTCTGACATTTCACACAGCTCTACTGGAAGCAGCAACACGGTGAGTCTGTGTCTAGGAATGCGCTCTGGTCTCCCACATTCTCTATATGTTGCGTGCTGAAAAGGGCCAGGGCTCGCAATGCAGCGCTTGCCTGGCTATCAGCACCTCCCCAGCACACACACACCTCCAGCGCAGCCCCAGCCCCTCCCGCCTCTATCACCTACACACAAAGGCCTTTCCCCGCAATTCTGCTGCCATGGGCTCAACGCCCTCCGAGGGGCATTCCACGTGACCTCATAAATCCCAACTCTTCAGACAAAACCTTTGAAGATTTGATCCACAGATGTGATAAGCAGCCAGCTAGTCTGTGAATAAAGCCAGCAGATAAAGCCTAACTTCAAAGTAATAAAAACCACCCAGACAGCTAAGCAACTAGGAAAGGATTTTGTTTAAGACTTCCTTAAAGCCAAAGGACACATAGTCAAATATCTATTTAAACAGGAAACATCTTATCAAAATGATTTTACTTTTGCAGCAAGACCCAGCAGCAACAGCCGCTGCCAGTAAGTTACTATTGGCTACACAGAAATCTCCTGTTACTTCTTGCTTTTTCTGTTGTCTCTATGACCTATTTGAGAACACAATGTCTCTGATAAAAGGGCTCTGGAAAAGGTGTTAATGTGTTCATACATTCTAGATCTGAATTCCTGCCAGAATGACTGCACTTCAAAAATGCTGATAAACAGGTGTGCGGGTGTGGGGGGGGACGGGGGACAGACCTGTTGTAATTTTACTGATACCATGTCTGGGGGCCAAAATGCACTGGAGCAAATTTCTTTTCCACCAAGTAAAGTCAGAAATCAGCATCTTCTCTCTTGCAAATGCTGACAGCATTTCCACTACAAACAGGTAATCACAACCAGGGGAGCTTTTTTCCTCATTATGTTTGAGAATTGTGCAGTAACTTTTGCCAGAAAGACTATATATAACTAACAATTGAAAAGGAACACATGAAAAACCTTGACAAGGACTTACATGATACTTATCACCGAGTCTCAGCCATTACAGATTTATCCCCACAGAAATGCATCACACAGCTGTTGTGATATTCCAGTGATTAATACCTTTAGCCAGCTGGGTCTGGGCAGCCTCTCAACACCCTCTTTGCCACACATCTCGTGCTGCTCAGTAGCATATCTGCAGACAGATGTATTGCTCAGCACATCCGCCAGCCCTAAGATACACAAATTTACCCTGGCACAGACAGGCACTTCGATATGTGTGGGACTGAGGGAAGAGGAATCTGCTTGCTGCCTGGAGAGTTTGCAGCAAGCCTTTCTTTCAGCATGGGCGCAGCTTGGAGGTATTCCAAATACTTCAGTACAAACCCAACACCTCATTGCATTTCCAAGGCACTTAACGTGTAACACGTGCTTTGCTGCTGTTCAAAGACAGTCAGCTCCTGAAACCAATACACTCAGCTCCTGAAACCAACACCGTTTGGATCTGCACGTACCTCCGAGAGCTCTTGCACACGGATCTGGAGTAACTAAAGCAAACAGTGAAGTCAAGCTTTATCACTGCATCTCACTTCTAACCAGCAGCACAACTTCAAAACAACACAGTGATGCTTCTCAGTACCTCAAATCACCAAGCACATTAGGAAGAATTTTTATCGCCACCACATTCGCCTGATGGCTGCAGCCCTCCTGAATGCATGCAGGCTAAGAAGCAAACCAAAGAAATTCAACCCACTGAAATTTCCTAGGTTATATACTTTTTGGGAAGCAGTGACTTCTGCTCTGTAAATGCAGCACATATGGCAGTAACACTGGCACTTACACCACTGCATCCTCACTCCTCCTTAACATGCTGCTTTGGTCTGTGAAGACTGAACTCCTCAGGGAAGGAGTCTCACTCCTGTGAAAGCCTACCACATTCTGGGCTGAGTAATTCTAATTACCTTGATATAACAATGCTCGATAACAGTGCCCTAAAGGACAAGCTGGGAAGTCAACCAAAAGAAAGTCTGGACTGGAATGCCCCATTCCTCCTTAAATACAAAGAGTGGTCATTGATGCCCTGTAGCTGATAGATTCCCCTGAGGAATGTGGCCACCTGCAAAGTGCTTCATTGTTCCTTTGATTTGTAAACTTTTGAACAGTCATTGTGATCTGTGTGCCAACAGGCAACTATTTCTCCCAGAATCTGATAGTAGGCTCCTGAATTTCAGTGCTGAAGAAGACATCACCAAAGAGACATTCCCAGGAGTCTGCAGGATTAGTGAAGAGTTCTCACCTCTGAGGCCCCTATCATTAACTTTCTGTGACTGCCAGAAACTGAAGAAGACAGAGAAGAGGAAGTTTTTGTCTTCCCGCTTCTACCTTAATTCAGCTGCCTTTTATTACTACTGATCTTTCCCCTGCTCTCAAATTCAACTGTTGTGTGTATAAACCTGCCTTGCACCCATAGGAGAAAAGCTAAAAGAAAATTCAAAGTACCAAACATTCCCACAATTTAAATTCCTCCAAATACACATCTTTGTTTACATCTTCATTTGGCCACATTTGTACTTCAAATTTTGTTCCTCCATTTGTCTTTTGTGGAGGGAGCTGCTTTTGGAAAATTAAGGCCTGTGCCAAAGAGTTTGAACCAACAGAAGTGATCAAGAGTCTAGAAAATACAGTCTGGAGAAAAAGCTAAATCCAGGGCTTCTACCATCTTAGGAGGGACTGATGGGAGACAATCTGCTTTCTGACACGGGAAGGTTATGTGGATAACAGAAGCAGGGAAAAAGCTTGTTTTTCATGAACATGGCTAGAAGAAATGGATTTAAATGGATTTAAATTCCAACACAGGATTTCTGAAGATAGCAGACAGAAGTTTCTAACCATGTGGATAATGAAGTGCAAGCAGACAGTCTGAGAGACCAAAATCCTACAGTCACTGGAGATTGTTAGGTAACCAATTTCTTGATCATTCCCAAGCCTACTGGTTTGGGTATACCAAACTAAATGGTATATTTTAAATCTGTAACTATAAAATCACCAGTAATCCATCACCTTCTGCTACTTTTGAAAATATACTGTGAACATTTTTTCTGGCTTTGGCTTTTGGTTGGGATTTCTGCAGTAAGCCAGTGTTGCTTGGCTACTTAAATTAGGTTTATTTTATAGACCACAGTACTAGACATGCTCTGTTATTTCATGGTTAGGAAGGAACTGCGCCTCAGCTGTCTTCCTTCCTAAAAAGTGCTTAAGCATCCTGCTACAGTAGGAATTCCTACCACCATTTCCAGTGATTTGCTTTACATGTATCCATTTTCCACCTGGATGTAGTCTACAGGCTTGATCTGAATTTGTGGTTTTCAAATAATCAAAACTGGATTTTTAACAAATACTATGTCCTTAAGATAAAGCCATATGGCTATGTCTGGGTCTCTTCATTCCATCTCACTCCAATTCAAATATGCAATATCCCTACAGAAAGTGGGGACTGTCTTTAATTTCATTTGTCATTAACTGCAGAAAACCAAAAACAACACAAAACACCAAAAATAAACACTGGTAATAATACTTTATTCAAAAGTGTAATTCAAGGCATTACCTTCTATTTTGCAATACGGAAAAAAGGTGGACTGAAAACAATAAAACCAGCAAGCTCTTGATCAAAAAAACCTCTTCCAATAATCCCCTGAGGTAAAAGTGATCCAGACCTAGAAAAAAAGCACCATGTCACTTCTGTCTTTCCCTTTCTTGGTGTAATGTTTGAAGTTCTGTGCATTGCAATTTCCAAATCCAGTCAAACTGTGCAAAGCAGTGACCTTTGAAAGCATGTGCTGTCTCAACAGAACTCAGAGGCACAAAAGTACATTCAGAGTTAATTCCCAACAGACACTGTGACAGAAACATCTAAGAAACTTCCTCAGCCAGATCCAACCCATCGGATTCAAGCCTAAGCACCAGCTGGCCAAAGAAAGGTTTAAAATATCCAAGATATACGAACAGGGATTTGCTCTTCCCTCAAGCCACAGCAGAGAAAATGCAGGTTTCAGAGACAAAGCTCTGTACGTGCAGTTGGAGGAAGGAGGGAAGTGACAAAAACTTAAACCCTCAGAGACGCTCATGTACGTCAGCTCCTGCCAGCGCCAAGCCTGACCAAGAATAAACAGAGCTAACGAGCCTGGAGCAGTGCCAATCAGCATTAGAGAAATTATGTGCCAGGCCAGGGAGTCAGCTAATCCACAGGAAGACTGTAAAAAACACTCCACAAGAGCTGCCGGAACTCACAGCTACCAGCTGCCAAAGCCTCCTACCCTTAGAGGCTTTTTAAAGTTTGGCTTTGGGATATCAGGCACAAGACTGCTGCTCAGCATGGTTTAGGGACAGCAGAAGAAAAGGAGGAACACAGTGCAAACTGGAAGCTTGTTTTCATGTACAGTCCTACCGTGGAACTAGGAAAAAGGGAAGGGCAGCTTCCTTTACTGCAGGTTCCAACTGTTCACTGAGCACAGCAGCCTCAGTGGATGCTTGAGCTCACCAAATGCACAGAGCACAAGAAATGCATCAGCAAATGCAAAAAGTTATTACACAGCTCAGAGAAAAGTTGTATAAAACAAACTTCACTTGTATAAAACAAACCAGCCCAGATCCAACAACCAAACCTCCGTTATACAATATAACCTACGAAATCAAATTCTCTGTAAAGTGTCCCAAAGGCAGGATTTGCCTCCAGCTCAGCTGTTCCTCACCTCAACGGCCCAAATAGCAAGAAGCACCAAAACATTTGCAAATCAAGACCCACAAGATGGCAAGAGAGACAGACTTCCCAACACACACAGCTCTGGGTTTGGCTACTGGCATCTCCAGGGAAGCTCAACAACAGGATACTAGTCCTTCAGGGAGAATAGAAAACCAGGATTAAGAAAAGCTGCTTCAGTATAGCTAAACATGAACACTAAAACCAATAGAAATCCAAAATACTGGGATTTGTCATAGTCTCAAACTTAAATTGTAATTATTAATGTGTCATTTTAACAGCATTTTCCAAGTCAACTGAGCCTGCACTGCTTTGGCAGCATGAGATGCTTTCTTTTTTTTTAAATATACCAATAACCACAATCCTCACTTCAATAAAGTTGGGGTATTTTGTTGAGGTTTTTTTTGTTCTTTAAACAAGGACAATAGATGCTTATTTTGGCACAGAAAGCATTCCTACAAAGCCACACTTTGGCTTCCTTTTCCCCCCATTTTCTTTGACAGTATCCAAAACATTAGCCTCTCCACATTCAAGCCAACACAGAAGCCAACACAAGCTGCAGGTAACTCAACCCCTCTCAAAAATATAGGCCCCTTCAGAAATGTGATTCTGGAGCACGAAAACTGGACTGAATATTCATGGGACACCAACAAGAGGCATTACTCCTATCACCAGGACAAAACATGGCAGACATCCCTTTTTGTCCTTGTTGACAGCAAAATTATCCAACAGATTTCATAAGTTTGTCTGTCTTAAGAGTCTGAAAAGGAGAGAAAGCAAAAGGCAAGATCTCTCTCCCTTCCCGCCTCTCTATCAGCACCCTGATAACACCCTTGCACCTACCACATATGGAAAAAGCAACAGGCTGTGCAAATTGCCTGGGCACTACTTTGGAACGCTGCAGAAGGCAAACACGCAACCCACGGCTTTTGCCACCACCAGTAAATCAGAGCTTTTATTTGCACTTTATCTGTATCCCCTTTGCGTCAGCACAGCCACACTCTGCCAGGCCGTGTCAGCTGCTGTTGGGACTGGACGTCATCCCCGAGGTACGTCCACAAACAAGAGCTCGGAACAGGTCAGGCACAGAGATCACCGCAGGAATTCCCAATCAACGTGGCTATTTCACCACCAGGGCCCAACCAGTGGAACACACAAGGAGGGCTCTACAGGCTAAAGCTTTACCTACCGGAAACAGGAAATGTGCCAGGCTTCGTTGACAGTCTTGTGGAGGCGCTGCCCAGCAACAATGCTGTCCCCACATCCCAGACATCTCCAGACTTCTTCACCTGCATGCAGCAATAAGGTGACAAACAGCAACCAGTTTACACCAGAGAAAACAAAAATGTTACATCCTTCAAAAAGAACAGCCTTAAATTAAGTGACTGACAGGAAAACTTTCCCACAAGAAAAGCAACAGGCAGTCTGTAACCCCAGAGTGGGAGCTCCCAAATCAAACTCTGACATCTTGTAACTATTTTTTTTTTCTCCAGATGTGACATCTGCTCCTTCACATTCTGCAGAAGAAAGAAATATGACTTTTCACATAAAACAGCTCAGTTACAGCTCTGTCAGAGCAGAGATTTCAGGAAGGCAACAATTCCCACAGAGAACCACGCTAGGCCAGGAAGCCACACTACTGCTTCCCCTACACCACTGACTCAGCACATAACGTTTGCTCTCATTTGTATAATTAACTGGATTTCCCAGAACTGAAAGAAAGGAAAGGCAAACTTTATTCAGTAGAGAACAACTAGACTACCAGGAAGGAATTACACTCTTGAATGAATATTCCCATAGAGACTGTACGGCCAACACCAGACTACTGTCAGACTTAGGGACAGGGAGTGATGCTACTGGCCTATTGCCCTTTCAGAAAATACTTATAATAGTTATAATAGAGCTATAATAGTTTCTGCTGGAACTGCCAGGAAGCCCCAGAGAGAGCTGGTTACTTAGATGCAAGCAAGCTAGGAAAACAGAATGAAAGCTTGTGCACAAAGAACATTTGGCACACAGATAAAAGCTGTCCAAAATCCCAAAGGCAGTGTGGGCATATTAAAGAGTCAAGAATCTTAGTTCAGCACAGGATGGCACAAGGAATATGTCACAGACCTGAGGAGATCTCAAACCTGTTTCTTCCTGCTACCAACAGTTTGCTTGCAGTGAGGTTGCATAAGGAAAGAGGTGCACTTAGAGAAGGAAAACCACAAACCGCAGACTTCCATTTTCCAAAGAATGTTACAATTTGGTAGTTGCTTAGGCAAGTTGATACCACAGTTAAGTTCCTTGAAGTTACACAAAACAGAAGCCATCAGCTTTCTGTGCACTTTTACCCCACTGTCAACGACAATGTTTAAAATTAACCAAGGTGAAGATCTTGCACTTTTTACATTAACAGCTATTTCAGGGGAAAACACTTGTTGCTCAGCCACAAGCACCTCTGTCACCAGCAGACCAGCTGCACCCAGAAAGGTCTCCATGCAGTCTCCAGGGCTCAAAGGGTTCCTTCAAATGTGACAAGTGGTGTAAGTTACTACTTCAGTCCCAAGTGTGCATCAGCTCCACACCTGGAGTACCTGTGTCTGTGCCCTCCTGCTAATCCAGAACACCAAGAACCACCCTGCCTGAGCTCAGCTCTGCACAGCAGAGTAAGGGTTGGGAGAACCTTGGAAAAACCTGACACTACCCGTGTTGTTCTATAAAGCAAATGGCTTTTCAACACACCAAACAGGCTTGGGAATAAAAGGCAAAGCCACGTGTGCCTGTGCTTCCGTGCTCAGGCAGCCAAGGCCCTCCTCTCCAAGCAGGGCAAGCCCTCGAAGTCAGCTGAATTTATGGAATAGCTGCAGGCCAAAAACACCTGCAAACCAAACATTCTGCACCTCCATCCCCTCCCATTCATTGTCACCGGCACAAGACACACGTGTACAAACGGTCTGTGGATCCTATTAAAGACATTTAAGACTAATGACTATGCCACAGCTGACTAGAAGCAACATATTCCTCCCCAAGCATCGTACAGAACTTGACCCATCAGCTTCTGAACTCCACGAACACTTACTCTCAGCTGTAGTGCTACATCAGTTTAAGTGTACCCAGGAAGGCTGATTAGCCCACAAACGGAAACGAACAGTCCTAAATCCGACCGAAGTTGCTTCGGTATCCAGGAGAAATGACGGAAATGAACAAAACAGAGCAGGAAACAGTGCGAAGGAAAGGCAAACGGTCATAAGCCATATAACAGGTCTGTCGAGTCCCCCAGGACGGGAGGAATGTGTCAGAAGCGGCCAGGAAGGAGCAGCCGCGGCGGCCCCGGCGGGCACCGGCCGGACCTCGGGGGCACCGCGGGACCACGAGCAGGACAACGGGGACGGGGCGAGTGAGACCGGCGGGCCGCTGCACTGCGGGGCCCCGTGCCGGCTGCGGCCGCCTCGGGGCGGGACGTGCCGTATCTCCCATCGCCATCCCGCGAGTCTCGTTGCACCGGGCCCCGTGGGACCCCCGGGAATCCTCCGGGCGGCGCGCGTGGCCGCGAACCGGCGGTGCCACCCGCCGGCTTCAGACCGCTCCCCGCCCACGGGCTGACGTCCGGCCGGGACGCGGGCTCAGGACGCAGCGGCCCCCTCGAGCCCCCTGGGGCCGCCCCGGGACACCGCCACATAACGGCGGCGCGGCCGACGGGAGCCGCAGCCTCGCGTACGCGCACCCGCCCCACGGTGGCGGAGCGCGGCCCCTCCCGCGGAGGCGCGGCCGGCCCGGCCCGAGCTCACCTGGCAGCGCCTCCATCCCGCGCCCGCCGCCGCGCCCGCCCGACGCCAGCGGGTCCCGCGGCACCTGGGCCCGCCTCCCGCACCGCTCTCCGCGCCCCGCCCCGCCCCGCCGCGGGCCAATCGGCACCGCCCGCTCCGCGCCCCCGCCAATCCCCGCGCTGCCCCGCACCGGCCCTCCCGCCCTTTCCGCGCCGGGAGCCAATGGCAGCGCGGCCCCGCCCCGCACGTGCCGGGTCGGGCGCGGCCCCGCGCAGCCCCGCCGCTCCCCGCGCTCCCGGCCCCGAGGCAGCGCAAAAGAACGGCGGCGCACTCCGGTCAATGTAAAACCATTTTTTAATTCTAAATCACTTTCACAACAGTGAAAATTAGTGAGGAGGAACGGTAACGCACTAACCGAGCCGTCCGGGCCGTGTGCGGTAGAGGGGTGCGGGGCAGGGGTACATACAAAAGCACACCAGGGAAAGGGGGAACCAAGCGTTAACACTTTTAGACTACTTCATCCTTGAATTGCCGGAAAAGAAGAGCTCTCAGTCATATTTCTGCAGCCTTCTCTGAATTCATTCTCTCTCTCACTCATAGATGGAAAACCCGATCCATTAAAATTATGTAATTTAAAATGTATTACTTAAATATGTTTCAGTACCTCTCGAATCTATTGCAGTCACTTCTCTATCCTTTTTATGGGATAAAGACTTCAAAGGGATACCCTGCTCCTCCCTGCATAACCTGTCAGCATCGAGTTTCTCCATACAAAAAGGAGAAGGAATCCACCCCTTACCATCACATGAACCTTCTCTTCCCATCAGCAGGTGGTGCTGACTGCGCAGGAGAGGAACCCAAAGCTGCGACATTGTAGGACAACCAAACAAAAACAGCACTTCTCCTGGGAATGGCCCCAGTTACCAAGCCACGCACTTGAGTTGAACCCTATGCCGAAGTTCAGCTTCTCAGAAGTGTCGCACAACAAAAGTTGAAGCACCACCTCAACTATAAATAGTTGAGCAATATATTCTGTCAGATTATCATCAAGTCATGTATAAATCTGACATAACAAAACACTGCAGAAGCTTTGCAACATTCTACTTGCCAGATGGAATTGCGGAGGTAGGCAAGTTAAACTTTAGTCATCCTCTGTCTTGACACTAAAAGTGAACAGTTTATAATTACATAAATAAACTTCTACAACAATTAATTAAAGGTGTCCTGCCCAGGAAACTCTTCCATACACTAGAAAACCCCAAGCTGTTGAAAAAAAGTTTCTATTAATTGATTTGTTTGTCAGTTTTCTTTCTACTGCCAGGGAAGTCACAACATTCATCTTGCAGGAAATCATTATGACTATGAGCGACCTGAATCAAAATAATCTAAAAACAGTAAGAGAAAAAAAATTGAATTGCCCAGTCAGAGAAATATGAACTGTTCATCTTGCTAGGGAGTCTCTAGTATCTGTTTTGAAGGAATCTACACAAATACATCAGGAGTACTCTTTAAAGCTGAATACCCAACAGGATTCCAAAGTGGCTACAGAGTGCTCACCTTCTGAAATATCCCCTCAGCACTTTAATGGACGTGGTCTCCTCCAGCACTTCAAATTAAAATCTTTGGTAGGTACTGCAGAGACTCTTGCGCTGTAGCTGTTCTGCTGTGGCAAGGGAGAAGGTCTGTGTGCACCTGCAGAGAGAAGGTCTTCCAAATGTTCCCTACTGGGCATGTGCTGGCAAAGGCAGGATCTCATTTCTCCTCCTGTGTAATTTTACAGTATGACAAATTTAACCTCAAAACTCACGTAAAGATACCTTTTGTTCCTCTCCCCAAACAAGCTGATCTCAGATCTGTAATAGGATTTTATTTGGAGTACATGACCTTGTGTAGAAAGTCTCAAAGCCTTGGGAAGGATAAATGTCGCTACAGTGACGAGGTTTTGAGGGGATTATCCACGAGTGCAGCCACAGGCGCTGCACAGAGCCTGGGAAGACAACACTGTTTGTCAGTGAGGAACTGGGCTGGGTCCGGCAGCCCCACCTGGCTCCACAGCCAGAGAATCTTCCAGTGTCTGGCTCCAGCACGCTCAGGCTTTAAAAAATTGCAGCATAAATTTGTATCCCTTCTTCTAACAGCCATCAGAACCATCAGGAAGGGTTTTCCATCATGCCAGGAAATAACAGCAGGAAAAGAAACCAGTCTCCAGACCCGGTTCTGTTTGCATCACATGCTGTGCCCCAGAGAGTCTCAGCAGTGCTGCAGATGATTTCCTGGAGAAGGTCGGATGTTGATGGAGATAGTAAATAACATCTGCAGCTCTGGCAGATCCATCGTGGTTGCAAAGCAGAAGATACTGGTCACACTGGAGAAGTTTCCTTACCTGCCCAGTCTACCTTGGGATAACTGTCTGTCCCACAGACCTGGTGTCACTGATTGGCACAGGATTTCAAAGCAGCACTCCCTTTTGGAGTGCAGCTCAATGCTAGGCCCATGGTTTGTGGCAGGAACCTGTTGTACAAGATATCTGAGCTGAAATACACTTTTAAACCAATGTTTTAATTTCCAACTCTGGTGCAAAATGTGAGATTCCTCATTGTGCTGTGGTACCACCAATTCCTGAAGCCCATAGTTAGCTATGGAACCAGACACCAAGAGGTTTAAAATGGGATGGGGATGCAGTTTGTAACTGTTTCAGTGGCCTTGTTGGTCATGAATATATAGAATAATGGAAAAGACTTATGCAATCATCAGCCAGAACATTATCACCAGTGCCACAAACAGGAAGAGGCGGGAAAGGAACTGTTCATCCACATATTGAGGAGTCCCTGGAACAGCTGGAAAACAGGAAGCAAAAAAAAAAAAGAAAAAACAGCAGTTCAGCTCCTTCCTCTTCTCTGGGATTGTGTATATTCTGAACATAGTATATTCATAAACTGAAAAATACGCAAAGAATCTGCTTGGTGAGAGAGTTGCTATTTCCTACCCTCAGCCTTGGCCAGATCAGAAGGAAGACAAGTATCAGGTCCCTGAAGCAGGACTCCTTAGCTCAGTCCCATGTCCCACCAGATTTTCAGGGGACACTGAACTGTAGTTAATAGGGAAGGTAATTTGACCCAAGCACAGCACAGGATCATGGCAGCACTGGTGTGACATGAAGAATGAGCTTGTTCCTCATAATTCCATGTGCCATATGACATGATGGATGATTTGCCAGGCATAACCTCTCACAGAGTAAGTCCAGAAAACCCTGGGCAGTAGGTCTTGTTCAAAACAGAAAGATTCAGTCTGTCTACAGTGAAGATGGGGAGGAGGCTCTCTAGGGATTACTTAATTTTTATAGAGCAATGTCACCACCTGGAGTAACTCAACTGTTTTTTGTTAATCAAAAACATGAAGTAATTTCACTGGAAAGTAACTTCTTGTGGAATACAGATGTCTGTCTCAGAGATAAAATTCTGGAAAATGAACAATCTTTACACTCATTATTTTGTGGTACAGAGCACTGGTTTAAATATTTCTTTCTCATCTTTCAGGAAATGGTCCTTTCGTGCTGTTTTTAAAATCTGGGTCGCCTTGATACACCCCTAATGACTCCTGTGTATTATTATTAGAAACTCTAGTCCAGTTTGTCTCATTTTTCAGAAGGAGTCTGCTGGTGTACCAGAGGAGACATCTGAATTAAAGGGGAGAAGCCTCTAGTGCCACTGTTTCTCTCCAGAGTCACTGGTCTCCCAGGAGGGCTTTCAGCAAGTTATATGGAAGTGACAAACCTGCTTCTTTTATAAACCTGCATATAAAATGTGTCAGCCACAGGCCATGTTCTCTGCTGAGTGTTTGCCCTCATTTTGTGTTTCTATTGACAGCACTGGTTACTGTTCAGAATATTTTGTCATTTAGCAGGTTATTTGTTTAAGAGTTTGTAAAATGTCTGTTTATAGCAGGACAGCAGAAGGATCCATGGTACCTGGAGGAGGTCGCCCATCATTTATGTTGAAGGCTGTTGCAAATATACCAAAGGGAAATGCCCCAATTCCAAATGACATCTGGAAGCCACCATCGCCAAACCCAAAGCCCTGGAATCCCTGGAGGGAACAAAGAACAGAAGACAAAAAAGGTACCAATCATTTAGAGCCTATTTCAGAGTATTTTGTGGAAGTGCAGACTTTCCCTCTTACTGGCTTTCCCACAGCTGAAAGAGGACCATGCTGTCTGGCAACTTTCAGTCTAGACACACCTCTGCAAATATCCCCTTAGTACTACCCGGTTTAAAATGTTTCAAACAGTAGCAAATTTGCCAAGCAATCCAAAGGTTTGAGAAAATGAAAACCAGCAACTGCACTTCTTGCTTGAAGGCCACAAATAAACAAAACTTTCTCAATTTAAAGTAGGTATCTGCTAATGTATCTAAATGAAACATAACCAAGTCTACTTAGAATGTCTGAACAATGTATTGTGTGTTAATGGCTATTAGCCATATAAAAAAGGTATTTTAAAAATAATCTAAATTGATTTTTGTGATACATGTGCATCATTTATCACTCAGTGAAGTGATAAATTGCCAGTGGGATGCATAGAGTATTTGAAGGAAAAGTACAAAAAAAAAATTTACCAGGGAGACTCAAATTAATGTGGCAAAGTCACCTGGGGGCAGGAATGCAAGACATATGGAAAGGAGGAAAAAATGACGTTACAATCCAATAACACTGACCCCATGGGATCCAGACTAAAATACCACATCAAGTCAAAAGATAAGTCTTCTGAATTGAGATGAATCCTGCTGTGCAGAAGCAGCGAGCTGTTGTGTGAATCTAGGGGGATGTGTCATTCTAAGAACTGTGGAGAGCCCACAGTTCTGTAATCCAGCAATCTGTCCTCTCACCTCAGAATTAAAACAGTGATACCAATTCTGGGCTTATCACCACCAACAATGGGAGGACAAAGATGATTTTACTCATAGAATAAAAACCAAACGTTTCTGGATTGAGCCTTGATTTGAAGAGTTGGTCTTTAGACATTACTCTTCTCAAGCTTTTTGCCACTAACTCTGAGGGACAGCCAAACTCTCTGTGTAGCAGGTACAGGGTTTGAAAAGGGAAGCAGCATCACTACTGCCCTGCCTTCATACCACATCCCTCTGACTTACAGCAGCAACAGCTGAAAGGTTCAAACAAGGTACAGGAGCTGATTTAATAAGGCAGCAATGCCCTTGTGAAAGAGAACAGCTGAGCTCCCAATAAATTCAATACAGAAATGCACCTTAATCACACCCAGTAGAGTTGTTTGCTTGAAGCATGAGGGAGACAATGCTCTCCAAGGACCCCAGGCTGAGTTACATGGAAATGTGCCATTGTTTCATCAGGTCATGCTCACTGTCACCGTGCTGAAGAACACTGTGGTCTGTCCTACCGCCTACTCCCACGTCTGCTCCATCTGTGCCAGCTGCTGTTTACATTCACCCTATGTAATCTCCTCAACAAAACCACAGATCCCTCTTCAAATTAACATCTATCCAATAGATATTGACCTTCTCTTTCTTGTAATGCCATGGTACAGTAACATCCCATAGAAATGACAGAAGCAGGTGTCAGTGCCAAAAATCCAAGTTCATACATAGATTACATATTTCAATTATACATATATTTTGACAGAAATACACTTCCCCAAAAGACTTTCAAAGCAAAGTGTTCCATGTATTTAAACATGGAGAACAATCAAGAGCATTTCTAGTGATACCACACTGGGCTGCATTCATGAAGCACGATCCAAGCTGGCCTGTTCTTTGGGATGCTAAAGAGTACCACAGGAATGGAGCTCTCTGCCACACCACAGCTATCAATGATTCATGAATAACCAATTGGGGAAGAGTAGGATGTGTAAGCTGAGCTGCAGGATCATCATGCAGGATCTCTCACATGCATTATGGCCCCCAGGATGAATAAACACCACTGTCAATAAAAACAGCTAAACCGCTCAAGCTTGTTTCCTCACTCACCCCTCTGTTCTCTGGTTCAGGTCTCTGTCCTTGGGGTCGTGGTGGAGTTTTCTCTCTGCAGGAAATTGTGAAATTAGCTCAAGTGCAAGGACATGTGACAACAGTATCTGCAATAGCCTAGCTAATAAGGCAGAACAACCACAAATCACAGTCTCCTGGGGCCATTCAGCAGAGCTGGAGCAGCGTGTGAGAGAGCCAACCACGCAGCTTTGGACCTTCAACAGCACGTCACTGAATTAATGCTGCATTTTTGAGTAACAAATACCCATTGCAAAGACTAAATACTGAGGACGTGAATATTTAATATAAGCTTCTCCAGTCAGATAACAATCATTGCAACCTGCCACTTGTAACTGATAATTAACACTCAATTCAAATTACAATGAATTGCCAGTTGAACAAGAAATAATGTGTGCAAACCCAGGCCCTGAAAAAGCCATAAATATTTGGCAGAAAGATCAGTTCTATGTCTTTTGACCAAGTATTTCAAAGTGTGAATCCAGCACTTTAACAGCTTAATCATAAGGCCCTAAACTAAAGTTCCACCTTTAATTTTCAAATAAAAATAGTTGCATTTAAGTTTCTTACCTGGGGTCCTGTTGCCCAGTGCTACCTCTTCCATACAGAGGAATAACTTTATCTCGACTGATTCCTGCCTTGCATACAGGACACACTTGTCTGTTTGGCCTGGTCTCTAGCCACTAAAAGAAAGTAAATTTTAAGGAAACTAGTAAAATACCACGTAAACAACTATGCAAACCTCATTTGCATCCATGCAGAAAGACTTTAGCAATTTCTCACAAAGGTCTGGAGCAAAACCTTTTAGTAAATGCCAAGTACTCCCCAAAGTGGAGTTGGCACTTTGGCTGTTGTTCTGGTAGAATCCACTTGCTGATGTGTACACATTCAGATCTGCACTGGAGTAAAATAAGAAATAAAGAGTACCAGCAGTCCTGCATAGGCCAAGAGCTAGTGCAGATACCCTCCTGTCATCCACCTTTTCTATAAAGGTTCCACAACATAAAACACTACGTATGCAAAGAGAAGTACACTCAGCACTTAAACCTGCAAACTAAACCCCTGCAAGCTCCAACAGTAATTGTACCAAAACTGGAATCACTCAGGCTTTAAGAAACTCAAAAGTGAGAGGCAAGTGGAACAGAACCTAAGTTTTCTTGTAGCTCAAAGAGCAGATTGCAAGGTGTTGCACATGAAGCTGCATAAGCATGTTGTGATTGCCATGGAGAGAAAAGCACATTTGAAAAGAGGGGGATACTCCAGAGAACCAAGGGCTTTATTGAGCAATGGGAGCTGATGAAAGACAAAGTAAAAGGAAACCTTTCTTACCTGGTGTAAACAAGGCCAACTATGAGCATTCCCAGGACAATTTGTTCACAGGGCAGAAAAAGAGAGGAAAATAGAATTAGTTCCTGAACTTGATATGACAAATGTGCAGTGTACAGGGATAGCACAACTTGGCGACAACAGAATCCTGGAATCCAGCTGGGCCAGTTCTGTAGCCTCCCATTAAAATAATTTTTGAAAGCACAGCCCAAGACTGATCTCCACTGGTCTTTTTCAGGTTACACAATCTAAATTGCTAATGTGGTTCTGTGCATCTCCCATTCCTGGGTCCTCATCCATGTCAACGGCCCAGACAAAGCCTGCATTAATCCTAGGGTTTATTGTACAAATTTTCTCTTCTGATACCATGACAAGATATCCCTGACCCAAGATGCAAATGAGCAAGATGTCAGCAATGAGACTTCAGGACTTTAGAAGACTGAGCTGAAACATCAGCCACATTCATTGAATCATGCAGTAACTCAGGCTGGATGGTACCACAGGTAGCCTCTAGTCCAACCTGATGCTCAGAGCAGGGTCAGCTATTGGGATCAGACTCAGTTTCTCAGGGCAGAGAAATTCCCATTATACAGATTAAATTAATACGGCAAATTAAAAAAAAGGTCAAAGACAAACAAGCAAGCTCCAAGATAAAACTGCTAAACAGCCATTTGCTTTCAAAATGGTCTCAAGAACACCACTCAGAAAAGACACATGCTATTTTTAAGGTTCCATTCTTCCAAATCCTTTTGTGCAATAATTTAATTTTATCTTAGCACACCCTCAGCCAGTGATTTTTCGTCTCCTGAAATAAAAATCTGGATTTTCAGACATTATGTACATTTACACTGAAGAAAAGCACTTACAGGCCTCTTTTTATTAAAGATTTAACCCACTGTGTAAAACAAACCCCAACCCACCCCCATTTGGCCATGTCAATCCTTAACTTCTTAACATTCAGGAAAGGGTATATTCAAACCAGATTACCCACATCAGAAATGCTGCACATGTATTCTATCTGTGCTGTACATTATTTCCAAGTCACATTAAAGAACTGAAAAGTTCCTATCACAAGTGCAATACCATGGGAAAAGAGAAATAGCCCATATGTAAAAGGTTATTGCCTATTTTTCAATTTTTTATTGGTTTCAAAGGAAAAAAAGAGCAAGCTTGTAGGAAAAACTACAATTTGGCCTCCAGAACCTAGATTTATATCCAGGTTTAGGTATGTAGAGGTTAGAAAGGAATTTATGTCTAAAGAACATATCTATGCTAGGCAGGCAGCACGAATAAAATAACACATGTAACCAAACAGAATCAATGAGCATTGAACTGTCTGTGTGGGGCTGCTTGCTTGTTTGCTTTTACACAATAATCCAGAAGTACAGGGAGTTTAAGACACAGGAAACCCACTCCCTGGAACAGGAGCAATGAAAAACAGCTGAGGAGCAAACCCGAGCTTCTCCTAAACCGAAACCATGGTCCCTCCTCTAGAATTATAAACATCACAGGTTTTTATGGGATCAGATAGATGGTATTCTGGCTGTTGCTGGGGGCTGGAGCACTTACCAGAAGAGGTGCCCACACAAGCTGATAACTGCATCCTTGGCAGTGTCTAAACAGATGTTACATTCAAAAGTGTTGTCTTGATTAGTGTTGTCCCCAGAACCATTACTGCTACTGCTGCCACTGGTCCCTCCAGTACTGGAGCTCTTTGTTGATGCAGAAGCCGTGGGTCCTTTGCTTGCCATCCTCAAGAACTACCCAGACAAGGTCAAGAAAATTTTCCTGTTGGAGACCTAGCAGTGAGAAAGGGAAAAAAATAAACAAACCCAAACAACTTCTTGGCATTGTAACATTGCATTCTGGTCCCATTCCAAACTGGTAGTGATTTATCTAAGGAGCTCTTGAATCCTGTTGTTGATGGTTTTAGTTTAATGTAGCCAAGAGGGATCTTTTTTTAGAAACTAAGCTACTTTACAGTCCTGTAGTATGACCTGGCTGATGTGTGACCTGTATTTTACCGTTACTGATAACCATCCACAGCCAAAACAACCCCCCTGTATTTTCTCATAAATGCCATTTGCTGCAAGGAGAATGAGCTCACCTAGTCATACATGCTCTTCTGAAATTCAACACAACTTATAACTGTGAGTGCAGTCTGAAGAAGAATTTAATCAGGAAGTAATTCACAGTTTGAATGGTCTGACAATGCAGAGTTTTAAGTTCTACGTTCATTAGTTTGGAATATTAATGATAATAATGGCAGTCAGAGGTGGCTTAGAACTTGAACTGTCTCCTGAGCAGTACATTGCTGCTATCACAGCAGTGTTGACATGACTATCAAACATTCCTAGTATTTTCAAACTATCAAATATTTCTAATCTTGTAGTAAGGTGGTTATGCAAAAGTATTAAAAATTTTACCTTAATGTGCTTTAATTTTACTTCCATGCTTTCACCTCTCACTAACATAAGCAAATTTACCACAGAAAAGCATTTATTTTATTTCAGTAGCAAAAACCTCTACAGTGTAATTCCTTGATATGTAAATTCCACAGTACCTTCAACTTTGAGACTCAGCACAAGGCATTTACATTTCTAGAAACACTTTTACCAGTAAAAGATTTTTAATCCAAGAACTAAGAGAGTTTCAGTAGCTACAGAAATTAATTCACTACAACAAAAATGTTTAAAGTATTCCACTGTGCTTCTCATGAAATTCTGACATCATGCTGATGCTGCAGGAACGTGAATACTTAGATAAGGCTGTGAGAAACATACAGGTGATTATCTGAACTTTTTGCAAGTGCACAAACAGTGAAGCCTTTTCAAAGGGCAACCTAAATTTTTCAGACAGTAATTTCTTTGCAAACTTACCCCCCAAGCACTAAAAGCTTTCCTTAGTTTTGCCTCTTCGCAGAGGCTGCAGCACAGGTGCAGGGCAGCAAAGTAAAGCCTCAGGATCTCCAGCTGTTATTGTCAACAGCTTTTTTCATACAATACAATCCCACTGCACAGTCAGGAAAGCATCACACTCTAGCCTTGTGAAGTATTGCAGCAAAGACTCAGTTACAGCAGGTGAAATCTAATTCTGCAGAGCTTTTTCACTCAGTTACATCATTTGGTACAGTGTCCCAGAAGGGCAGATTTGCATTCACAGATGCTGCACTTCAACATACACTGCTTTCAGCAGTGCTGACTCTTAGCATTTCACACCATGACTCCATTTACACTAAGCTCATTGTACAAAATTAAAATTCGTGTTACATCAAGGCAGATGGAAATGCTGCCAACCCACAAACTATATGCCAAAGACGCTTGGATTTTTCACACATCCTTACTACCAGAAGCTTGTCTTGCTCAGTAGTTTAAGTGAAAACTTATCAACTTGGACCTATATATATTGATATAAAAACTGAGAAGACCTCCTTAAAACTAACAAGTTCAACACACAATACAGCATCCCTTTATGGAATGGTTACAAGAAACATGTGGCTCATACCTTGACATATTGCACAAGGAAAGGATGTGTACATGAGGCAAATAAATAAATTCTGTGTCCCTAATATCAATGTGGGAAAGAAGTCCCCTTTTCCAAATTAAATTCCATATATTCAACAAAATTAATCTGAAGAGTTTTCAAAAGATAAAACCTGTATCTCCACAAAAACTTACTGAAAAAACCCCTCAGGTTTTAGTAACTACAATAAATAAATAAAACATTATGAAGGAGGATGACAGAGAAATCCAGATAAATATCAGTAATGGAACGGAATAAAGATGGGTGAGACAGATGAAAGATTAAAATGACCTGATGCAACAGGCACTGAACCTCCTCTCCTAGAAAAGGGTCATTCCTTAATCTATACTGGGGATCCTCTCCTTAGTATTTGTCCATTGGCTGATGGGGCCCAGTGCCTACTAGGATATAATCAATTTAAAATATCAAAAATATATTAAAACACAACAGTAAAAAAAAAATCTTACTGTGAAAAGCCTTCTCTAACATTTGCTCTTTTCCCTGGAATACCATTTAACATAACTGGGTCTGTTACAAGTGCTGCTGGGCTCTGCACATCTGCACATGTACACAGAAGCAAACATGAAACAGCTGCCAATGGCTAAATTTACATTTGATAATCATATATTGTGTTGCTTGTGAGTGTACTCTGAATCCTAAAGTAGGAATTCAACTGCAAATGGAACTTGTTCTGAGTGCAGAATGAGCTCAAAATCGTTGAACAGTCACTCAAACTACTTAAACTCTGAGGCAAAAATCTCTAGGGGAAAAAAACCAACAAACCATAAGCAAATCACGAACTAAAAAAACCAACAACCAACACAACAAGCCAAACCTCATTTTGCTTTAGAATTCAGGAGGAAGGCTGTGAGTACACTGGGATAGAACATGACTTTTGGGGTTAAGTAAACACAATTGAGAGATGCCAGTCAAGGTTTGCTACATCCTTGTCCTGTATATCAGGTCTCCAAATCAACCCTAGAGGCATGATGAGCAGCAAACAAAACAAATGAAAGGATATAAAAAATCAGCTGATACCTAACTGCAGGCATTCAGAGATCTTGTCTTTTCTCTTTCTTACTTCTTTGCTCTCTACATATTTACAGGAAAACACTACCTTTGTTTTATAAAAGCCATCTAGATTAGCTGTTTGTTTCCTCCTTTAAATCCCTATGTTATCCCAACAGCTTGGTCTGAAGATGACTGACATTTACCACATCCAAGAATCAAGAGTGGCAGCAGATGAACAGTTAAGAAACAAGGAACTCATTTGCAAGCAGGCTTCTTAAATAAATACAGAAGTCTGGTGGAGCATGAAGACATGGAAGTGGAGCTACATGAGAGGGTGAAACTCTGAGAGGCAGACTGGGACCTGAACACGTCGTGACAGCAGAGAGCACAGGAGGCCCACCACAGAAGTAAGTGCAGGGGACTGGGAATGTCCATGAGCTGGGTGTAAGTACTGGGTACAGATCTCACTAACAGCCAGTAAGAAAGAAATTTTCCTCAAATATTTAAAAAACTTCATCTGTAAATCTACTGGGAGCAACTGCACACCAGGAAAGCACAAGCTGAGTAGCCACTATCTAAGATCACATTTCTGAACTCAGGAGAGGACAGTGACTGCATTTGCCAAAGTACACTGGCCCAACCCTAAAAACACAGGAAAAACACTTCAAGACAGACTAGAGGAGTTTTCTCCATAAGTTAAAGCACACCAAAAAATCTGCTGGAAAGAGCAGGTGAACATTAATTCAACCTGAGAAAGGCAGAAAGGAAATATAAATTAGAAGCTGATGTCACTTATACAAAACAGTCCCGGAATATGTGTTCACAGCATGACAACATTAGGATGTCTCAAGTATTTAATCTTTTGTAATGAGCAATGAGAAAAAATTCTGATGAGGACATAGGAGTCCAGCTAGTTTATTAAGAAAACCCAAAGTTTGTTCCTCTTTGCCATAACAATGAAAAAAAAAAAAAGAGCAGCATTGTTGGATGTAAATTCCACTGGAAAGATACTTTTCCATGTTTATTTCTCTCCTAATGAATCTTACTTTAGCTAAGATTACTGAAATTTAAATAATCCAAATCTAGTTTGTTTATTAAATAAGTTCCAATTTAGTTCCCAAAACATTTGCAGTTAAAAGTCAAAAAGAAAATTTGTTCGGTTATTTTCTTATCACTCAAGTGACAGTGTCATTTTCTGACACTTAACAAATTTTATAAAAGGAATATTAACATTGGTAATTCTATCTAAATCTAAAGCTACTACTCAGAGTTTATATAAATATGCCCACGCATTAGTTTAACAAAAATCTGATACTTAACATATTACAGTTGCCTGGGCTTCAAGTACAACAACCAGGTAACCTTACCTGAAAATTGCTGACAGTGCCTAGAAGAAAGTGCAGTAACTTCTTGACAGTCATTTTAGATATTCTTAGCAAACACGACTGTCCTGCTGTTAATCATTAAATACATATTTATCTCTCACTACATTTTTACTCTTCTGTCCCCCAAACATGTTACATTTTAACTCCTTGAGAACATTTCTCTTGTTCATCTTTTCACTTGCTGTAACCTGCACAGCATTGGGCACCTGCTTTTTAGTATTACCATCAAGTGGTCCCAAAATACGAATTCATGTGATCACTTGCTCTTGCAAAACCAGCCATTTGCCTTCCAGCCCAACGTGCCCTTGCTTGGCCTTATTTCATTAATTGGGATTCTGCAATGCACATCTGTATTACAGCCAGTGCTTCCAGGGCAAGGGCTCAGCTGAAGGGCTGTTTCAGAACACTAAAGAGTCCAGGGACCTCGCAAATCCAACCAGTAAAACCCCCCAGGTGATTAAAGTAATTACTTTTTTATCCATTCCATAAAGGTTTAATATAGACTCCAAGAAAAATCTGTCAACAAAGATTTTATCCTCTTACCTCACAAAGTCCAAGGAGGAAAAAAAAAGCAAAATCAACAAAGAGAACTGCTGTAACCAGTTGGGTAATGCTGCCCGAGCGTTTTCCTGCTCTGCAGTGCCGTGTGAGACAGACGTGCCTGCCTAACCAGGTTAGCAGCACAACGTGAAAATATCAAATACAAGTTATTATATACAACAGATGGGATTTAAGAAGTAATAAGCGATTCTTAATATCTCAATAAGTAATTCTTAATCCCTAATAATAATATTACTAATTAATGTTACTTATTCTTTATAAGTAATTCTTAACAGGAGTATCTGAATAAGTAATTCCCCAGATATACGTAATGCCATGTACCAGCAGCTGACGCCTCGCGATATCCCCAAAGGCAGACCATCTATCGCAACAGAGGCGCCGCTGCTGGCGGCAGTCGGGCCCCGCACAGCAAGCACCGAGCACCTGCGGCCCCAGCACGGGGCTTTCGGGGCGAAGCAGGCCGGCAGCGCCGGGCCGCAGCTCGGGAGACGCACGCCGGGCCCGCCGGCAGCACCGCGGTCCGGAGGCACCGGGCGAGGCCGCTCGTTTGGAGCGGGCCAGGCGGCTCCGGCCTCCCAGCGCCCGGGCACGGCCCTGCTCGGCTCGGCTCGGCTCGGAGCCGCCGCCCGGCCCCGGCTCCTCCCGCCACCCCTCGCCCGGCCCGGCCCGGCCCGGCCCGGCCCGGCCCGGCCCTGCTCACCGGCGGCTCCGCGCTCCCCGCAGCGCCCGCGCCGAGCCGCCGCTCCGCCGGGCCCCGTCAGCTGACCGCCCGGAAGCGCGGCCGGCGGAAGGCAGCGATCCCCGCCCCACCGAGCGCGGCGGCTCCGCGAACCGGGGCGGCGGCTCGGGGGGGCCGGGCGGGCGGTGGCGCTGCCGGCGGCCTCTCCTCAGCCCCGGCCCTGCGCAGGCCCCGCGGGCTCCTTACCTCGGGCTCCGTGCTGCTCCGCCCGCACTCGGCCCCCCGCGACCCCCGCGGCCGCAGCTCCGGTGTGTGGCTCTGCTCCCCGGCAGGTGTCGCGGGGCCGCGGGCAAACGGCGGCTCTGGGAACGGCACCAAGCTCGGACCGAATGCTCGGCCCCAGCAGGAAGGGAGGAGAGAAAAGGAAGGAAGGAAAAGAAGGAAGGAAGAGGAAGGAAGGAAGAAAGGAAGGAGGGACGGAAAGGGAAGGAAGGAAGTTTGAGGGAAACAAATTGTTGACTTACAAGTGCAGAGTGCTAGAATTTGAGCTGAGGAACGTCTCCAGGATGGAAACAGAGGTCTTGATAAAGGTATTTATACAGGTGTGAGAAACCGCAGAGACAGAGGGACCAAAGGGAGGGAGAGGAGATGAGCTGCCCCAAAAAGCACCACTGAAGAGTTTGTCCCAGCTCTGAGGGCACCAACCAGTCCCGAGGAGTCACAAGTACAGAACAGCCCAAAATTGCTTGTTGTTTTACACAGTGCAGAATGGGTGAATCCTAAACCAAGGTCTCCCACTGAAGGTGAGCCTTACGAGGGAATAGTGAAGAAATTAAGGGAAGATAGTGTCAAGGGAGCCATTTGGAAAAAGCCCAAGGATATTGTCTGTCTGCTGACAGGTGGCCTGAGACTGCCTAGCTCTAGTGCGAAGGTTGGAAGGTGCAAGCCAGGAGGTGTCCAGGATACACAGTTACACTGAGTCTTCCTACTGCTTTCAGCACAGTTTTGCCAAGCCTATGTGCTGCTGAAAAAGCAAAGTGGTAGTCCAGCAGCCTGTCTGGAATCACCAAACACTAGACACAGCCTGTCTAGTATCACACTAGAAAATTTCTAGTTGAGATAAAGCTGTAGTATGTGAACGTGATAGTGCTGATGGCATGAGGAACACACGAAGCAGTCCTACCTGCCCGAGCAATGGAAATCTCTCTAACAAAGCAGCTCTCATTTCCAACCAGTCAATAAAGCAGTAGAGTTGGGCACGTCTTCTGCATTCGAGCAAAAATTTGTCATCTCAGTGTAGGATCTGATTAAGAAGTTAACAAGGCCCCAAAGATATGAACCGTATCCTCCAGATGCTGATTAAAAATTCGGGTCTGGGGTTCCGTGTCGGACTACAGCTCCCGGCATCCTATGCGGCCGGACTACAGCTCCCGGCATCCTATGCGGCTGTGCCACAGCGCCCAGCGTGGCCCGCGCTGGCAAGATGGCGGCGCGCAGGGGCGGCTCGGGCCCGGACAGCGACAGCAGCTCGGACTCGGACAGCGGCGGCGAAGCGGCCGTGCGGTTCCGGGAGGCTGCCTGGGACTGCACCGCACAGGCGGCGGCGGCGACGCGGGTGGAGCCGCGTGGCGGTGAGGGGCGGCGGATAGGCTGGGCTCTGCTCCCCCGCTGCGGCGGTGTGCCTTCCCCTCTCTTCCCCTCTCCACCGCTCCGCTCCGGCCCCCTCCGCAGCTCCTCCTGACCCGCGGGCAGCGATGTTCAGGGAGAGAGTCTTCTCAGCCGCGGTGCCGGTGTCAGAACTGAGAGAGGCTCTCCCCGGCCCTGCCGAGGCCATGCCCGGCCCAGAGCCCCTTCTCGGCGGGCCTGGCCCGTGGGAAGTTTCCCTTTGCCCTCATAAGTGTTCTCCCCCGAAGGTGGGCCAGGGTTGTCCTTCAGGCATTATTCTTTATGCTCTAACACGTGCCGGAAGGGAGCTAAAGAGGTCCTGGGCTCAGGTCTTTAAACGTGCCTTTGCTGCTTCCTTTTCAGGGGGCTTTAGAAAGGATCGATTGCAGCCTAAAGATCAGCCAAGCCTGAGGTATTTTTGCTTCTGGTTTCAGACTTAAAGTTTCCCTGAAGAAAGAATTAATGTGTAATATTTGTGCTGCTTATACTTTATACATTGTAATGCTACACACTGAAAGGGCCAGTTCTGTTTGGGGAATTAGTCCAACCATAATCTGAAATGATGTTTAAATCTGGAATGAATAATATGTTTTTTAAGTGTTTGGGTGAGAGGACTGGCTGTTATTGGCCTCGAAAGAGATAATCATTGCTCTTATTTCAAACGGGCGTGAGGCGAATGGCCGCGAGGAAGGTGACAATGAGCTCCAGACAACTCCAGAGTTCAGAGCACACGTTGCAAAGAAACTGGGAGCCATCCTAGACAGGTACTGGTATGCAGGGCTAAAAGGTTTTGTTCTGTGGGTCAGCTGCACTGATGTTTTTGTGTGCTAAACACAGGAAATTCAGTGTCTTGTCTCCTTCATTTCTGCATTAAGTGCAAGCTTCCAGTATTCTGTGACCTAACCTTGCTGATGTGTTGTGCCCATCTGGTCAAAACCCTCTGTGCAGCACTGCTTGTCTCCATTTGCCTCTGTGGTGAATGTTTTACGGGGAGGAAAGAGAATTTGGGTGCCCCAAAATTTGGGTGCTTCCATTGTGTAAAGGCTGGCAGGAGAATCTTTGATTTGTCCTTACAACCTAAACCAGTATCTGATTCAGGGTTGTGCTGGCAAAATGCCTCTGACTGGGCTGCCCCTGTCTACCTATTGTGCAAGCATGGCCTTCGAGAACTGGAATTCCTGGTCTTTAGAGCTGGCTTTAGAAATGCTGTTTTTAAACCATTCTTGTGGCATGCACTGCTGAGGAGAGAGGGCTTGGTCTGCTCTGGAAGTAGGGAGCTGAAGCAGCCTCAATGACAAAAAGGGATCTGTGCAACATCTCCCTGGAGTCTTGTTTCCCAGAAGTACCCAACTTCAGCTCAGTTTGCACAAATCTGTCTAAGATCTGACTGGGGTTTTCTGTTTAGTTTCATCACTGTCTTGAAGGACTCATCAGGACCGTCACAGACTTCGGGGGCACAGTCTGACTCTGAAGATGATGGTGAGTTCTGGTCTCAGCCATTGTGGCTGTTTTGTGACTTAACTGCTGACAAGTGGGATGGATCCCGTCCATCACCAGCTGTACATCCAACTGACTAATAAACATTTGCAGTAAAAGAATTTCTGTTGGTGTCTGTGAGGGCTGTTACTTTGCAGCTCTGACCTCTGTGCCCCAAGTCCTCTCACATAGTCCCAAGTAATGCTGTCGAGCACTGTGGAAATACAATAACAGCACTGAGGCGTCCAGGGAGGTGGCAGTTGATTGCTTCCACCTCTGTTTTATACTGTGCCTAAAATCCCCTTTTCCATACTTTAGGTTTTCGCCTCTTCTCTTCCTCTGTCCCTGGAGACTGTGGGAAACCAGAGCCTTGCCCTGCAGTGAGGAGGAGGCGACCAGTTAGCTCCAGGTGAGGTGCTGGCAGCTGCTTTGCTCCTCAAGTGTTGTTGCATCCCCACATTTCAGAGGCAGCTGGGACTCCCACAAGGGAATAGGAAACTGAAGAGCTTGAGAAGTGTGTATTTATGACTTTTACATTTGACCAGGCCAGAATTTTGTTTCTTTTTTTAGTACTGGAGAACTAGAAATTGTTTGTGGGAGATTTTCTTTCCCCTCCTGAAGTGTGTAAAGAACACCTTGGCCTTCAGACTGGTTAAATGCAAACTGTAGATGTGGGAGTCCCAGAGCTACTGGGTGTTTATCATGTAGTCTCATCTTGGATAGCTCTGCTGTCCGAGTTTTGGGTGAATTCAAGGCAAAAGTGCAACACAACTTCCTTCCCTCTTGTTACCTTTCTAGTGACACGGACAGTGACCAAGAGTGGCAAAGGTACCAGGAGGCTGCCGTGTCAGCCGCGGATATTCTGAAGCAAAGTGCTTTTCCTGCATTGTCCCAGGGTTGCAGCCAGGATCAGAGTCAGGGTTGTGTAGAGCACAACCACAAAAAAAAGAAGAAAAAGAAAATTAGGAGAGAGGACAATATTCAAGAGAAAATAATAGACGCAGCAGAGTGTGACCGGATCTGCAAAGATTTGCCTCAGTTGGTGTCTGCAAATGGCCAGCAGGAGAGACAGGACAGCAATCACAGAGAGAACTCAGTGCTGCCAGGAGCTGTGAGAAAGAAAAAGAAAAAGAAGAAGAAAAAAGAATTATGATTTTTCTCTGCAAACAGCAGGTGGTTGTGATGGATGAAGGAGAGTGAAAGAAAACCTAACAACAAGAGTTGCTGCAGATGAGGGAAAATTAATTGGCTAAGCTTCTGTTCTAAAAGCTCAGTGGCCTGAGAGACTAATTAAGTGACTTCCTGTGCTGTTGGTGTCCCCGAGGAGGGGAACATTGTTCTCCTCACACAGCAGTTGTCTGTGCTGCTGCTTATGCAGGCCCAGTCTAAAAGGATTAAATACTGTGCCAGACTTGCATGGCAGTGGGATCTAATCATAGCTGCATCCCTCCTTGTCTGCTCCTTCACATCATGAAACCCTCCTGGAGAAAGTATACGATGAATTGAATTTGGTTTACATGGCAACAGGTGATCGACTCCTTTTTGTCTTTGCCTGCTTGTAGATGCCTACTAAGAATAGCTCCAGCCCGTGGGAGACTCATTTATCAAAAGCATCCTGTCAGAAATCAGGGCCCCTTATTTTTTCCCTGCCATCATCATAACAATCTGTTGTTGAAACCTGCTGTGTTACTAATCCCTCTGCAATCTGCACCTCTGCAGGGCCCCTGCACATAAACAGTGCATGGTGAGCTGATTTCAGGGTTGGTATAAATGCATGCTACTGTTCCAGTTGTGTCCATTGAAAATTCTTTTTATGTATAGTTTTTTATGGTATCTGTTGTTATTAAATTTTACTACACTCTTGGTCTTGCTTAATTTGATAGGTTTTGTACGACAGTGGCTTTCTTGCTGTATTCAGGTTCTCCCCAGCAGAAATAGAGGTGGCTCAGGATGGCTTTTTGGTTGCTGGGTGATCAATGCTATGAAATTACTACTGGAAGAACTTAAGCCTTATTTAAAAAATCACCTTTCAGTCCTTGTTTTGGCTGGTTAATGACTTTTGTCTCTTTGAAATACTGTGAGCTTTGGCAGTTTTTAGTATGACTATCTGTTTATAATTCACTTCCAGTCTTTCAGGAAATTAACTGTTATTGATAAATACTCCTGTATTTAAGATAGTTGGGTTTCAGTAAATCAAATTTACTGGCCCAGTTCATGAGACCAAAATAGTGAAGTGTTGCTCTTTGAGCATGGGAAATTGTTGTAAGATTCTTGATGGTTTTTAGTCAAGAAAACACAGTTGGCATCCAAAAACAGAAAAGCTAAGTAGAAACTTGGCTTGTAGTCTAACAGAACGTGCCAGCAGAAGTTACTTGTCTTATGTGCAGTTAAAACTTCAGTGTATTGAAGTTTAAACCTGGGCTTTCAAATGCATGGTGGCCTAAACATTTCCTTTTGCTTTGTTTTGGGTTTATTTTTATGCTAACTGCAAGTTAGATATATTTGCAACTGATGCACATAGGAAATTAGGAAACAATTATAGGATAAAATTCCTCAGAGAATCTAGTTACTGGAATTGTTGATGGTGTCCAGAGGAAGCTCTTATCAATGAGACTTTCAACAGACATCTGCAATTTTGAGATTCCCAGATATGATAACTGAAGAGTTCACTGTCGGGCTTTTTCAATTCTCCCTTCTAGTCTCAAGGTTTTTCATCCATTTCACAGTTGAAAGAGTAGCTCAGTTTCAGTCACAAAGACAAAAACCTGTTAACTGGGCCTTCTTTCATGTCTGGCTAATGACATATCAGTGATGTGGATGTTGAGAGTAAAAAGGAATAACTGGGAGAGGAATTGTATAAGTAGATCCTTGGGACTAAAACCCTTCACTTAGTGCAAGCAAGACTCTTAGACTGCAGGGTAGTTATTTGCACGTCAAGAACTACAAATCAAGCCTTCAGGGAAGCTGAGAATGAGCCATGTTCTGTAAAATGAATCCAGCCTGAGCGTTTATAGAGAAAACTGAAGGAACCTCTACTCTCTGTGGAGCATGGGAACCTCTGAGGTGCTGGGCAGTGTTGGGGACCAGTGGGGAATGCCATCCTGCAAATCATTCAGCAAGTCACACGAGATGAGAATCCACAAGGTTAATGCAGAGAGCTGGAATCTCCTTGCAGCTGTTAAACTTTAATTTCTGCATTTAAAACAAAGCAGAGCTATATCAAAAACAACCAAGCCATTTCCACTAGGATAGCATGATTTTACAGCAGGTCATATTTAACTGAGAATGTTTGGTATTTTGGTAGTTAATTAAGGACTTGTAGCTTGTCAGTGATCCCATACTGGCAGGTTTGTGCCAAGCCATTCCCAAATTTATTTCTTGGTGATTCTCGTTGCAAAGTCAGGAACCTCCAAGGTGCTGTTATTTCTCATAGTTCCTGTTGGTGCTACCTTGCAGCAAAGGGGAAGAGTGTTTGAAGGGGATGTCCCTTCCTTGGCAGCTCAGCTTTGCTCTTTCCCACGTGGTTTAGTCTGTGGTGGCAGGTTTGTAGAGGCCCAGCTTGATGAAAGCTGAGCTGAATGGAAGTCCCATCCAAGCCCTGGCACTGTTGGGATTCTTTCTTGGGCAGCCACAAAAGGATGTCTGGCCATTCTGAGCTGGCTCCTGGGGTTTAGATTTGCTATTTCTGGTGGTGGGGGGCAGTGGATTTTAGCAGTGCCAGCATCATCTTCCCATATTTTCTGTCTTGAGCCTGAGATGTTTTCTCTCCTAGAAGCAGCTGAGAAGGGGATGGTGAGGCAGTGGTGGCAAACACGGCTGGAATTGCACCTGACAGGTTGGTCGTGGCAGTCACAAGCTACTTGTCTTGGTTACTGGGTGGAGGATGCCATCTGTGTGGAGATGAAAGTCTCAATGACATTGTGAGTGGATGGCAGCAGCTGGCTGTGGCTGTTGGTGGAGTCGGAGCTTTGGTACAGCACCAGGCTGCTGGAGGACACTGTCAAAGACACAGGCAGAAGTCAAGTACAAATTCTCATCAGTTCCCTTGTGTGTGTACAGCCCCTATTTCCAGCATGGCTGTTCTCTCCTGGCTTAGGGACATAACTCCTATCTGTGTGCTTTGTGTGCTGCTACATACATGGCTTGTGTCCACAGAGAGCCTGAAAACATTGAGGGCAGCAATCTCCAGAGAGTTCAGTTCTAAGCTAGTTGATGTCCTACTTCTCTTAGAATTTAGAAGATTCAATTGGAGTCTTCATGAGAGAGTCTTGGGCTTCTCAGCCCTGAAAACTGCCCACAGGTATTCATTGACCGGGATTTTGTTGTATTTTTCTAAGTATTTGCCTTTCTGGGGATTCTGAAAGGTCTAGTTTTCCCAGTCTGGCCTTACACAGACTCTGCTCTGAATCTTCTTTGTATCAACTTTTCAAACCACTCAGGACACTGGCAGAGCCTTCTTAGGGAATTGTGAGCCCCAGTTACCATTTTCTTTGCTGGATTTTACAGTGTTGGCAAGAAAAACTAAGCAATACATGGCTTAAGAGCCACAATAGTGGCTGCTGCTCTTACCAGCAGGGCTTGAGGTGAGGCGTGGGCCTGGCTGAAGGTGCTGGATGGTTGTGTCTTGGTTCTGTAGATGGATTGTTGGTGCCTGTGACACTGGTGTGTGCATCCCAGACTCCGTGTGAGTCTCTGAGTCAGGTGTGAATGCCTGGAGAAAAGAGAGTTAATAGTGCCTGGCTTCTCCATCCCTTCTAACAGGTGTGAGAGAAGAGTTGAGCAAGTGCAGTTTCTGGGGAGATTAAATCCTCCTTGATGATGCAGTGAAAAACTTTCTCTAGTGCCTCCAGTATTGCAGCTGGTTCCAGCAAGGCCAGGAGATAAGAAAGATGCTCCTGCTGGGATGGCATAGAAACACCCAAAAACTCTGTAACGAGCAAGGAGCTGCCTGCAGACTGGTGCAGCTCTAAGGTGGGGGAACAATGGCTAAATAAAGGCTGTTACCTGTTTAGTTGGTGTCAGGTTGGTCAGGGCGCTGAGATTGGCTGTTTCTGTTATCACCATGGTTTGTGGTAAGAGACCTGTGTGTGTGTATTGGGTCACTTCAGACTTGGGGCCATAGAGAGCTGTATGTGAAAGAAAACAAGATCATATGGATGCTGGAGCTATGGTTGAGTTGTTCTCATGCATTGGGACCTGCTGTCTGTCTCCAAAATGCTGGGAGTAGAGGAAGAGGGAGATGAATGCAATAGAAAAATAATTTCATAATTAGAGCGACAGTAACAGAGGAGGAAAACAGAGTGCTGTAAGCCCAAGGACCCAACAAATGCTCCAGAACAGTGGTTTTGTTTACTTGAGCAAATGAGTTCATGTTCTTACCGTGAGGGTTCTGTATCTGGGCCATGGTAGCCATGAAGGGGCTCTGGTTGATGTGGCTCTGGACTTGCTGCATGAGGGGCTGCTGGTAGGACGGGTGCAGTTGCTGGGAGAACTGGACAGGCTGCAGGGTAGTGAGGCTGCTCCCCATGCTGTTTATTACAGGAACACTCTGGGGCTGGGTTGAGGCCAGGCCTGGAAAACAAGGACTGATGCCAGTGGTATCCCACACTGTGGGAGGAGTGTGGCTGTTCTTCAATAGGGGCAGCTGAAACAGTCGTTGTGGCAGCCTGTCACTGCAGGGTGATTTCAGATCCTGCTTTTCAGGTGTCCCTTAGTTGTCTGTGATTAAGAATAGGTTTCAGGCCTGTGAGAGTGAAGTGGAAATTTGCAAAATGTACATTGCTTAAACCCACCTCTGGTTTCCATTGCCTGTTCCTGTCTACATCCTTGTGCACCAGTATAACCCCCTTTCCAATTTAGTGAGCACTGGGGAGGCCTTGCTCAGAAGTAAATTCAGAGCATCACTTCAATGCCCAGTTAATTTTACTCTTTCTATTTTATGAAGCTGTTGGCAACAGAGAGAACTAGGCTGTAGCTGTCCAGCCACGTGGAATGGAGTTTAATCTCTTTTTGCTAAGGCTGCCAAATCAAGGAATTTGAATCAGTGAGAGAGGTAGAAGGTTTCACATATTACTGCCCATTTCCCACAACTGTCCAGACCCTGTTCCTGTAAATCAGCAGGTCTCTCCAACACTCCAGGGTTTTTTTGTTGTTTTTTTGTTTGTTTGTTTGCACAG
Organism: Entomyzon cyanotis; assembly: GCA_024500445.1. NCBI lineage: Eukaryota > Metazoa > Chordata > Aves > Passeriformes > Meliphagidae > Entomyzon > Entomyzon cyanotis. Next base: position 9,592,172 of record JAKEPQ010000852.1, read on the forward strand.
AATTCAAATCTGTATCATAATCTTGGGAGGAAATGGAAATTAGTTCATAGCTGTCACCATGGAACAAAACAAGGCCTCTTTCTTCCTGGGAAGAAAGTGTAAGAGAAGAGTATACATTTTACTTTCCTTTCTCTAATGAGAAGCACTTTGGCAGTAGACTAGTCTTGGAATGAAAAAATCTCATAAAAGTCCAGAAAAGCTGTCAAAGTGAAAAATGTAAAAAAACAGTAATTACTGCTGTGGATTCCAAAGGCATCTGCTGCTCTTTGCAGGAAGTTTAACAGGATGTTTTGTCTTTCAAGCACTATGAACATGCTTCAATTTTCATTGTTTTAAGGAAGTATTACATTTATATTTGGGAAGATGAAGAACAGCAAACCAAAACATTGGCATAGGAATAGATTGTAAAAGTCCCTTACTCTTAAAACATGGGTTTGTGTGTAACTTAATTCTAACGTGCCTGAGGAACATCTGTCCTTAATGCAAGTATCAGTGTTACTGATCTTTGATGACAATTTCCTCGGGTTTGTATCACTGCCAACTTAGTGATAAGGCTTTGAAAACAGGGCAGGTAATTGTAACAATTAGAGGCAGCTCTTCCTGTGATGCTGGAAGCACTGCAGCCACTACTCACCGATCACCAGGGTGGAGGCTCCCGTGTTGGTGAAGGCAGGGGCCAGGGATGGGGTCTCCCCAGCCCCAATGGCCATGACCCCCGGCAGGGATGCCATGATCAGGTTCTGGGTCTGCTGGCTCAGCGTGTGTGGGCTTTGCTCTAGGCTGTGCAGGGCAGTCAGCGTGCTGACAGGAGGGAGAGTTCCTCCAGGAGCTGATACCTGTGGGAAGGGAGAACCCTGAACACGCCACCTGCAGCAGGCGAGTCCCAAAGCTGTGATGAACACCTCTTCCTGCCTGCTCTGCCCCCTTGCTAGCTAGAAAAGCTTCACATGTCCTTGTCTGCATTTTCCCTGGGCTCTTTGATTAGCTAGCACAGGTCAGCTGTTGACTTACTAAGAGTAAATCCCTGCTGGTTTAGTTCTTTCACAATTAAGAAATCATAAGGGTTTTTCAAACAAGAATGACAGTAGGCCCACTGCCCAATCTCTATAGGGAAAGATCATCTTCTGTTTCACAGCTGAGGGTAGAAGGTGATGCTCAGAATTACATAGTAATTCCAGTGGCAGAGTTCAGCACAGAATCCAGGAGTTCCTCATTTCTTTAGGGACCTGGAGTCATAGTGCTGTGGAAGAGCAAATAAAGCATTCTAATAATTTGCCTGATAGAGAAAGTTAAATGCCTTATATTATGCTTTTTTTCTCTCCCCTCAGACAAAAAGCTGTAAGGAATCTTTAGTGAGAATAAGCACCAAGAGGTTAAACAGTGAGACAAACCACCTTGATATCAGTTTTAGAAGACAGACATAGACGATTTTCAGGACCTCATGAAAGACTTATTTTCTTCAGCAAGAGACCAGAAAGCCAAGCAAAGTGAGTGCCTGATGAGATTTAAATCATAATTATTTTTAGTGACCTTGTCTTTGCCTCAGGCCAGCCTGTGCTAATGCAAACTCCTGCCAACTGTTTCTCTGAAAGCAAGGGAACATGTGCAAAATGAAAATGATCAGTCATGTAGTTCTGGTGCTTCATTGTTAATTATGTGGGAAGAGGTCTGATCAGATCTCAGAAGGAAATTGGCTTTGAGAAGGCAATCTAGTTATCCAGTAAATCCAGGTTGTTTGGCTTCATTTGTTACAGGTAAGATAGATGTAAGTATGGGTCTATATTCTGGTAATACCAGTGGTCTAATCAACTCTCTTGAGATGGGTAGAGTTCAAATGAGAGTTGGAGATAAGAACCTCTGTGCAGAAAGGAGAGAACAGAGTTTTCTGGGAGGAAGGAAATCATGAATGCTGTGTTTCCAGAACAGACTGTTTTAATTGCTCATAAGGAAATGGCTTCTTGCTTTCATGCTCTAATACCTGCCCTCCTCACAGTCTAGAGGGCACATGTATCTCAGGACTGTTGATCTTACATGGTCAGTGCAAAGTGACTCTAATGTAACATATTGTTACATAATTGTGTAACAGTAAAATATGTCACATATGACTATGTAACATAAGAAGGTGAGTTTAAGAACATTCTAGAAAAAAAAAACTTATGAATAGTTCACATTATGACCACAGGCAGATTGCCTGACATCTTCCAGTCAGCAGAACTGAAGCATCCATCACTTACCAGCTTAGTGTCTGTGCTCAGTAGGTTCTGGCTGGGCTCTAGTCCAGGGGGAGAAACCTGATGCAGGATGGTTTGGGTGGTCACCATGGAGCTGTTCCCGTGGTGGTTGCTAGTGGAGGACTCTGCCTCGCTGGCTGGCTGCTGGTTGTACCTCACTCCTGCATCACAACAGGAGGGAAACTGGTTGTCACAAGTGAGAAATGGAGAAACTTAGGCTAAATTCAGTTTCCTTTGCAGGCACTTGCCTCCAGATGTTTGTGCAGATACTTAATGGGCAGTAGGGAAACCTGAAGAACAGGCATTCTCACACCCTGCCCTGACTTTCCCCTGTAACTTGGTGTAACCGCTTCCTCAAATAGTGTCTGGCTGTGAGTGCTGCAGGGAGCAAGCAGGGTTCACTGGAAATCACCCTTCTGGATGTGGCTGTAGAGAGCAGTGTCTTAATGAGATGATCTCTAGCCAGAGCAAGAGCAACCCCCAGCTCTGGCCTATGAAGCTAAAAAAGCTCTGCTCTTTTTGGATGGAGAATGACCTTTCCACATGCCTGAAAACTCAGTCACAGAGTCTGTTGGGGCTGGTATTGAAAGGAGTAAGTGGCACACATGACTAAAAAGCTATGGAGCTGACTTCTGATAGGCAGCAATGACTCCTGGGACAGGAAGTTTAGGGTTGCTGCCTGCCAGCCAGGAGGCACAGTAAATGAGAAGCTTTGGCTGTGGGTTTTGTTACTGAATTTTATCACCCTTGATGTTCTAGTCACTCTCCTCACTCAGAGACATGGGCTCTTTAGTCACCTTTGCTCTTCCCTTGTAGCAAATCTGCTCTTTCTATTCTGTAGATTCATCACCTAGAGGACTGGTCTTGGGAGACAGTTTGGGTGACTGAGTTTGGGAAGGTTCACCCCTCTTTCAGATCTCCCTCTGGTTATTTCTTACCATGAACTTTGCTGGGTGAGAGAGCAGGTGGTGGCTGGAGGGAGGAAGAGTTGTGGGGAGTTAGAGGAGGGGCAGAGGTGGGTTGTGGTCCACTGAAGGTGTCCATGGCCAGCTTGTGCCGGAAAGCCTCCTCCTTCCTGCGATTGGCAAACCAGTTGTAAACTCTGACCTCTGTCACCAGGTTTGAGCCCAGTCCCTGGGCCTGAGATGGGGAAACACCTCTCTGAATACACTCTGCCCTGTTGGGGAAAGCACAAGAATAGCCTTGCTGAGCTGGGTTTAGTTAGAGACACAAAGTAAGTGCACAGCCCCAAAGTGGCTGCAGTCTGGCACTGTGTGGAAGGGTCCTGCAAGACATGAGTCATTCCTTGTGCTCTGTGGTTAAGGAATGCTCAGTTGTGGCATTCAATTCAAGCGTGGCTTGTGTCAGTGGTGATAGCCGGTGCTGTACCTTTGGCCTGCCTCCCACTGGCACTAGCAAACACCAAGAATGCAGAGGTACCCTGCTGTGCTCCTCTTCCTCAAAGCCACACACCCACCCTTACCTGTTGCACTCTTCCACCAGTGCCTCCCTCTCTTCTTTGCTGGGGTTTTTCTGCCTCTCATAGGCTTGGAACAGGATCTGTTGTGAGGCAGGACCCCATTTAAAGCGGTTTCTTCTTCCCTTCTTGGTGGGCAGGTCATCTCCCATGGGCTCGTCTGTCAGGATACCCTGGCCAGCATGTGTGAATTCTGTGGGCACAGAGGGGCAAGGGAATTTTTTCCTTGAAGCAATAGGGAGTAAGGATGAGCAAGGGAGAGCAGAGGCCTTTAGAAACCGAGACAAGAGAATGGTTGTTGCCATACTTACGCTGGGCCACCTCTCGCTGCTTCCGCACGTACCAGGTGTACAGGGCTGCCCGTTTCTGGGTCTTCATGGGAGTGCCCTTGTTGAGGTGTTGTGAGAGGTGGGATTGGTTCAGACCGGTAGTGTCCACCACCTCACGCTGAGGGATGTTGTGCTGCTGGAGGTAAGATTTCACCATCTTTGCTACTCGCCAGGGATCCTCTCTGGAAGGAACAGAAAACACTTCTCAGGGGACAGAGATCAAACATCTGCTCTCAGCAGACCTGGATTCCAAGGAAGTGTAGTGGTACCTCCTGAGGGGCACTCATCAATCATCACCATCATGTTTGGTGAGGCCAGAATGTCCACTGGCTGCAGGGGAAAAAGCTGTTCCTCAGTGTGGTACCTCGCTCAGTTTTTATTCTGCATTCAGGGTAAAACTGCATGACATTGGACATAAAGTGCAAAAGATGTAGCTCTGGCTTCCCTTGAACTGCTCTCTGTATGCACTTCCATCTGCCCTTAGGAGGAAACTTCAGTTACCAGGGGAATTTCCCAATACACAGAGGCAAACTCTTCCCTTTCCCTACATAACTTTTCTTCTCTATTCCCCCCCATCTTTAAGGCAGATGGGGTAGATGTGCTAAGTTGTCCAAGACAGGCTGATTGTGATACTAGACTGAGCTTGACTCATGCCCTGGTTCTCATCCAGGTTGGGTTGCCTTGCAATGATGCAGCAAATGAAAACAGTCTGTCATTATACTGTGACAGAGCTGTGAGCATACAGCTCTGTATGCATATGTATATGACAAGTCATCCAGGATTATGTTCTTACACATCTGCTACGTGTTACTCAAACACATGGATTCACACCTAGATCTACTCAAAGCTTGTAAGTGCAATACAGAACTACAGGCAAACCACTAATTCCTCCTATTGCCACCCGCCTTTGAGGGGCAGCTGAGGGAATAGAACTATTTGAGACCTGCTCAAAAAATTTGAGAAACAGTTTGGGATTATATAATTAACATGAATCTCTGTTTCTTGTCATCTCCAGTTAAAATATCCGTGAAGGTGCCTGAGAAAAATAGAGAAAACATGACTGTGACTTTGTTATGTGTATTGATTTCACCACAGCTGAAAGTCACAGTAGAAATAAAGATGTGAAAAACAGTCAGTCTAAATCCAAACAATGCCACAGCACCTCTGCAGAATAGCCCCTGGCTCACTTTTAACCAGAGCATCCTTCTGTGTGAAATGCGTGGAGGAAATTGTTTGCAGTGCTGTAGGAAGGCATTGGTGTCACATTCAACACCAGCATCAAAGGAGCAGTGGGGAGAAAAAAGCTACCTGGGATCATGCAGAAACTGTCACAAGAGCACACATGTCTGAGCAACAGGCAACAACTGTGCTGTTCATTGCTTTGTTGACTCAGGAGGTTGCCAGAGGCTGCACAGTGATAAGGAGGACAAAGTCCACACCTGTTCTCTCAGTACAAACACCCTTATCTCTGTACCCCTGCAGCCCCTCTCCCAGTGGCTGCCTAGTCCAAGGAGCAAGCTCCACAGCAGTTAAAGTGTGACACTAACAGTGTCAGTTACAGCTTTTTGAAAAGCCTGCTTAAAATAGAACATTTGTTTCTCTTTTACATTGAAGCACTTGCTGTAGAGGCTTCTGGTTTTTAGCATCTTCCCTTAACCATCTTTGTCTTTCAAAAGCCTCAAATTGAGCTGAATTTAAGAAAACTTATCTTTCCTCAGTATGTTTCTCCTTTTTTCTCACTTCCTAAAGCAGTCTTCTGCCTTTGTATTGTGGTAGTCTGGCCAGCACCTGCACCCTGCATTCATTGCCCAAGTCCCTGTATAGAGGAGAAAAGACTGACTGGCAACTTGGTCTCTTAGAATTGAGTTCTGGCTAAGATAGGAAGAGGAAAGACTGTATTGCCACTGATGGAAGTCTCTGTTTTGTGTTAGTTCCTTTCTGCACCCCAGTTGAGCCAGCTTTGTCTCCCCTGTTGTGATCCTCACTTCTTTGTGGTGGGAATAGACCAGGAAGTGTGTGTGAGCCTCTTCTCACACTGGTTAATGACTTGTGGGTTTTGTCTTCTTTTGACACAAAGCAGGGAGCTTTGTGATGCAAAATAGTGCAGGGAATCTTAGTACAGTGCAACTTCCTAGGACAGTTGTATGAAATCCTGGCTACTCTGTACGTTGTCAAAGGCCAGTCTGTGAAATCAATGCAGCAAGTCCTTTAGGCCCAAGGCTACACCACAGTCCAAATGATGACAGTCTGGTCAGCTGAACCCTTGCCAAATGCATGTTCCACCTGCAGAGCCTCCATCACTGGCTAAGACACCAGAAGCTGAAGCCTTTGCTCTTTCACTGGCTGTAAGACTGTCATTGACTGTCAGAAGGGAGGATTTCACTCTAAACTGAGCTCTCCTTCTTCTTGTTACAGTCAAATCTCAATTGTTTCAGTGAGTCTTTACTGCACAATCGGGTCTGCCTTGCTCAAGCTCTCCTTCCCTATCTCCAAGACTGTTTTCTACCTTGTAGTTTCCCTTTCTCCGCAGATGCAAACTGTCTCCCCAGGGTCTTCTTCTTTAGGGTGTAATCTCTGTGTCCTAATTTGTCTCACACAGGTAGCTTTTACTTCCTTCTTCTGAAGTCTTGCTCTCCTGCTCTCAGTTGCTTATTGCCATGTAAGCTTAGCCCTTCTCCATGGCTCATCCCCACCACAGGGGCTGGGGTCCTCTCTCCATGTCAGCTTCCCATTTTCTTAGTTCTGAGGTCACTTTTTAAGGGCGTTTTCACCTCCCTTTTGTTACCTGAACAATAAGTAACCCAGGTAGTTAGTTATAAACTCAAAGGGAACAAGAGGCTGGTTGATAATTTATAGCAACATCTCAAATTTAAATGGAAAGTAAATATCAAGTTGCTAGCATTAAAGAAAACCCATTCCAGAGAGCCGGAGATGTAACATTCAGGGGACCTTCTCCCTCCTTCACTCTTCCTGACTTTTCTCTTTCTTTTTCCTTTGTTCTTTTCTTTCTTCTCCCCTTCCTCATTCTCTCTGTCTCTCCTTCTTTCCTGTTCTGATTCTCAGGTGAGAGAAGCCTTCATTTCCCTGAGGTGGGTTCTGAATTGCTGCTTTGGACCAGACCCTGCTCAAACAGAGGTTCAGAGCTGTGAAGTGCTCAGGACCATGCCCCAGCCCTTTCCCCTGGAGCTGCTACACAACCCAGTGCACAGCCTGGAGCCGGGCTAGGCAGAGGGAAGGTAAGACCATCCATCCTGGCAGTGTTCCTTTCTGTTGAACTTGGCCAGGTTTGCCTCATCTTGGTTTATATGTGGAAATGAAAGGGGTGTGGCAGCTTCATCTCCAGATTCCCCAGCTAGAGCCGTTCTAAGCAGGGGTAAAGACTGAACCTTTGTCATTATATATCTTTGTTTTCTTTTTTCCTCCTAGAAAACATGCTTTTATCCCTGCCTCCAGGGGAAATCTGTTGCTTATCTCAATTTCTCTCTTTCCTAATGGAATTTCACCCCTTGCCCTACAGGTGGATTGTTGGTATACCTCTTTCCATTTGCTCTACCTGCAATAGTGTGATCTGTCCCTTCCCCCAAGGTAGCCTCCTTGCTTTATACTCTGGGAATATCTGGGAGTTTCTCTGCACAGCTCTACCTCCCTACTGAGTCATTTATTTCTTATCATAGATGCAATTTGTTTTCTGTGTGAATTGATATGGAAAGAATGTTTTTGTTCAAACTGTATGGGAGACTGGTGAGACATATGAAAGGACAAAATTAAATTATGTTAATCCCTCACTAGAGAAACCTTTATCTGAACTGCTTTCAGCATGTTTTCTCTGTAGGGACAAAATCCAATCAATACCCGTGGGTGCACCCAGTCCTGTGGGTGTATCTTCTCTACACACTGTTTTACTCAGCTTCAACCAGAGCTTTCCAAACTGTGATTTCAAATTCAGTGGTCCTGTGAGGACATAGTTGGTGTCTGGTGCTGTAAACTTTTTCCCTTTCCAGCTCCTGGAAAGCCTAATGATGGGCACTTTTCCTGATTCTACTTTATAAGCAATGGCTGCAGTTACCACAAAGACTTTCTTGTATCAGCAACAGCTGCCCACAAGTCAATCTCTCTGTTAAAATCTGGTCTGCAGTATTAGACCAGGAATTGTTAATAATGCCCAAAGAGGCTTCTGTCTAAGGGCAGAATTGCCTCCATCTGGTTTCTGCATTTGAAACCCTTGTGAAGATGCTGAAATAGGTTTGCAAGCATTGACATTTTGCTGGGAATCCCTGAGCATGGCAATTCTTGCCTGCCTTTCATCTATTGCTGGAAGTAATTTCTGTTATAGACTGTTCTGCCCTGCCTTAATATACTTATAACACTATTTTAAGGACTTTACTTTTAGGCATCTATTAACAGAAAGGTTTGATCTTAAAACCAAAAGAAGTTTATTAGTAGGTAACAATTTCTTAGGGTGTTATCAACCCCTGATACTGGTTCAGATGCTTTGAATAGATTTTTAGACACACTGTTGCTCTGTTGAGAAATCTGAAACATGTTAATGTAGACTTCCTACTATTTTCATTTTACCTCGATTAATTTTGATCTGTTATGGACCTCCATAAGTGTATTTGTAATTTTTTGCTGAAACTGAGGCTTCTGGTCCCTTCATACTGTCCTCAACAGCAGAAGTTAATTGCTCTATCCTATGGTGGGGGGGACTGATGACAGAGAACTCTGATATTTCAGAGTAAAGCTTTTGTAATTAAGAGCCAGTGTGAGGCTTAGGAAATCCCTGTCCTTGCTCAGTCCCCTGTGCTGTCTCAGGGGGTAGGACCTAGAATTTCTGTACTTCAGTTTCCGTTTGTGAAATAGCAATGCTGCTCAGCAGACTGTCTGGCTGTTCATCAGAAAGTATTAATGTCACAGGTTTGGAAGAGAGGTAAGACTTGTGGTGAGACTGGTAAGCACAGGGATGACTGGCAGCAAAATCCTAGAAAGGCAGGGAGGCTCAGAAACCAGAAATGGTGCTGAAGTGAGGGTGACAGGAAGGAATTCCCTCCATCCGTGTGTCTGTTCTTAGATCACAGCGGATGGCACTTCAGTCCTGCTTCACCCATTCATTAGAGAAAAAGGGACAAGGCCAGGGGGTCTTCCTCAACTTCCATGGCTTCCTTCCTGGAGAGATACTTGATGAACCATCTAAAGTTAATGATCAAAAAGCTTATCAGGGTCTTTTCATCTATAAATTTATAAGACAAAAGAGAAATAATAAAGCCATTGGATAATTAGTAACTAGCCAGGGCCCGCCCGGTGCCACTGGGCTCAAACTACCCCAAGACCTGTACGCAGACTCAGGAGGATGAGAAGGAGACAAGGATGAGGGGAAGAAAAAGAGTGGGAGGCAGAAAGAGAATCAGCCAAGGAGACAACAATATGGGAGGAATAGCAGCAGAAACGAAAGTGAGGAGAGAAGGGAAATCGGTAAAAAGAATCTGAAAGATGTAAAGGAAGTAGAGAAAACTTAAAAATGTGGCAGATCTGGAAGTGGGGAAGAAATGAGAGACATACTAGGCCAGGAAGAAGATGGAATTCCTGGGAATGTTTCCCCCACCCAGGTAAGAGCTGATCCAGTGAATTTTCCTCTCTTGGGTTCTGCAGAATCATGAACTCCCAGTCTGCCAAGGAGCTTTCTTTTAAGTATTTGCAGCGAATGCTGACTCTTGTCATGCTCTTTTTTTAGCTCTGGCCTTTTGTGGTGGGATTTGGTGTTTGCTTCTGCTGTTATATTTTCTGTTGATTTCCTTTGCACGTGAGAGTGATCAGAAAGCCTGAGGCATTCCCTGGATGGATTTTTAGTGAATATTTTAAGTGCAGGATGTTGCTACACCTCTGTCTTCTGTCAGCTTGTCATTTCAAAATAACCCCTAAGCAGACAAGAATCTGTTGTTCTAGATGGTAGGATGGGCCTGATCCTTGCTTGGACAAACCTCTTGGGTCACCCATGAGGATTGTATCCCAGTAAGATTCCCAAATGGGAAACTGAGTGAATGTGTCTCTGAGTCTGTTCTGAGGCTTATTGGTTCAGGGAACTTCCCCTGTCTTTTGAAAAATGCATGTATGCGAAGGCAAATTTGTGTGGCAGTAAACCCTGTAATTGTTGCTGCGTACCTGCTTTGTAACTGTGACTGGCAGTGGACGGTGGAAGCAGAGTGTTCTGTCCAGGCTTTAACCTCTTGTGTATTTGGTGTGTGCTCTTTTTACAAGAAAAATCCCCACTGAAGTCAGGGAACTTCACACTCAGAAGAATTACAAGGATGAGGTCTCTTGATTTATCTTTGGCCAATAATCTATAGTAAATCCCAGTGAAATTAACAGTATAATTCTCCTTAAATACAGCAGGGAAGTGTTACAACTTCACTTTATCATCCATACAAATATAGCACCAGCTCAGAGTGACCAGGTTTTTTTTTGCTTTCCTGATGACTAAAATTGTGAATTCTATTAAAAATTTAAATCCTAAACCTTAGCATTCAGTCAGAGAGATGGGAGTTACACAGGCCTTGGACTATTCTGAAGTCTGATGCTATAAGCACATCAAATATGTAATCAGGCTCCATAGCTTCCTTCATGCATTTTAAGCAAGCTAAAAGGAAAACCTGATCATTTATAAAGCATTTAGAGGTGTTCAGGGGCTGCTAGTCCTGGCTTGGATGAAGACTGTGCAGCTAGATCAATTGTGAATACTAGGGACATTGTGGAGAAGGGGAAAGGAAAAGAGATTTAGAGGAAGAGTGCAAGAAAGCAGCAAAGAGGAGCAGTAAATCTGTCCTTACTGTAATAGTCTTTCCACCACAGCCTTCTGGTGAGCAGCCTCCTCAGGGCTCAAGTTTTCCAGCTCCTTCATTATTGGAGGGGTAAATTCCTCCCCATCATCTGAGGTTTCATCTTCAGATATCCTGGACTCCCCCATTCCATTGGGGAGGTTGGGGATGTCGGGACAGGGCTCCCCTTTCTCAGTCTGGAGGGCATTGATAGCGCGCTGACTTTCGCTCTGGAGCCCGTAGGGTTCCGCTTCGCTCAGTGCCTTGATCAGGGTCTCCTTGGTCAGCCCCGACTCCAGCAGTGCTTCCAGCAGCTCCACTTGGAGATGAGTCAGCTTCGACACCATGGTCTTCAGCCTGGTGTCTCTTGGGCTTGAATTTCGGGTTATCCTGCTGCAGCTTCCCTACACCATGTTCCCGAGGTAACACGCCCGACTGTCAGGAGAGTGGGCACAGCACAGCCTCCCGCCTTTACGCCCCCCAAAAAAAACAAAATACAAAATTGAGCCACTTCAGACCCCCCACGACTGTCCTGAGCCAGTGCTGATAAAGGGACCCTTGGCTATCTGTTTACATTGGAGCAAATGTAAATTCTCCAAGGTTCATATTTATCTGTGTGCTTTAGCAAGTTACTGAACTTTGGACTTCAGCACTGCCACAGCAGTTCACAAAGTGCAGAGGGAGAGAAAGCAGGGGGAGGGGGAAAGGGAGGGAAGCAGGAGAGAGAAGGAGAGGAAAATGAAGGGATAGAAAGTCTGCAGCATGGAAAAGTGAGCTATGGAAAGAAAACTAGGAAGATGGGAATGGAGAAGCATGGCTTACTTCTGGCTCCCTTCGTTTCAGAGAAGGAAGGAGGTGGAGTACCCAACAGGAAGAGCTGTGTTTGGCTGCCCATGGCTCAGGACAAGGTACTGCCATTTGAATATCGCAAAACCTGCTTGGAGCTCTGGCACTGGTGAAGTACAGGCAGTGCCAGGCCCTGCCAAAGGCTTGGGCTGAGAGAAAGCCACACTGGCAGCTGCACTGGCCTTTGAGCAACCCCCAGCAGAGGAGTGTGACCACTGGCTTTATGTGAACATTCCCAAGACTTGCAGCATGTTCTGGAGCTCCAGCTGACTTCTGTGGCAGAGCATCAAGTCTTAAGTGACTTTTTAATTTCTGGGTTTGGCTTGCTTGGTATCTTGATGTGCAAATACTAGTGGTACCTCCATTTTAACTTGCTATGTTTATTGCTCAGTTATGAGCAGGACCAGTGTACCCACATAATTCAGGGGTTGCAGGGCTTGCCCCTCTTAGCTTATGATTCAGGTATTTGATAAGGGATAGCCCTGGGCATTGGGTCATGCTCAAAATCCCTGCTCTATTATCAACTGCCCTGCTGCTTCTCGTGAGAGCTCTACACAGGCTTGTGGTTCCCCTTTATCATCTACCTCCATCCCTTCTTGATACCAGCCCTTCTTTGAGGTTTCGTTTCCTCCTGTTGGGTGATTTCCTAAAATATGATCCCTGCCCCATGTGGAGTCACTCGATACAGTTCTCCAGGAGTCTTTATGACTAAATTGTCTTTTCTGGTCTGAAATTATATGAATTAATCTATCAATTTTGAGTGGCTAAATTAGGGAGAAGCTTGAAGTGCACATGTGGGCTCAGTGCACGAGCGTCTCATGCGGATGATTCCTTGGAGGATGTAAAGCTATTGTCTCTTCCCGGGGCAGCTGCCTGTGTCTGTGCACTCCCATCAAGCCTGAGCTAAATGGAGCCTGGTAGGGCTGTCCCCAGATTAGGCAGTGTCCCAAGACAATGCTGCAGAGGACCTTGGCCTCTTTTCCTTTCTGGGCACCACTGGCCAAGTTCTCCAGGCTCCTGAGTCAGCAGCTGCAGAACAGAGCTCCTGCAGCCGGACCCTCCTCCCTCCAGGCACCGGGCGGGACTGTGTTAACTCTTGCCTTTTATTTCAGATCTGCTCTGCGCCCAGAGCACCACGGGCCCTCCCTGCAGGGCGTTAACAAAGCCCTAATGGATAGAGACGACTTCGTGTGGCTAAAAGAGAGTAACAATTCCGGGTCCCTGTAAAAACATTTATTGTAAGAAAATTTCATGTGAGCATTAATGTAAAAAGAGGTATTTAGCTTTTAAAGATTTTTTTTGGGTCATACTCTTAATGAAGAGTATTTAAAGAGTGGGGAGCATTTTTTGGCATTGTACTGTCAGTGTGTGGATACAATTTCCATGCATTTTATTTGTTATTAGTTTTCCTTTATTCCCCGCCCCCTCCCCAGCAGACATGACAACATTGCTGGCTGATAACAATAATTTTCAATTGTAATTACAGTATCCAGGCATGACATACAGTTTCTGCATGATATGTCCTCATAATTCAAGGACTTTGCAAACAGACACAACAGATTGTGGAGCTCTTGCAATATGTGACAGAGGAGATGCTGTCATTCTGTGTTACTTATTGCTGCCTCTCTTTGGCATGGTGATCTCTTTTACATAAACCAAGATGGAAATTATAACCACTGTTCTTGTTTAAAAAATTGTCCATATTCTGTTGGTATATAAACCTGTTGAATGTTTGAGGGGGGATGGGAACACAGACCATTAAGTTTAAAGAAAGAGCAGCAATATTTGTCAATGGAAGCTGTAAAGAGAAGAAAGCATAGCAACAAATTATCTGTCTATATTATGTGGTTTCAAGGATTCCTTATGCACCCAGAAGTCCTGATGCTGCTGCTTCTGCTTGCCTTGAAGACCTTCAGCTGTAGAAGCTTTTTTGAAACCAGTGAACTTTGAAGTCTGTAAAACCAGAAATGAACATCTGTTTGTATGTTAGGACCTCCCTGAATGTTGCAATTGGAAGCCATGTGGAAAATGTGTAGCTGAGTAAGGAAACCTTTCAAATACGAGGAGGAGGTAAATTTTCTCCACCACTTTATCCTAAAGGGCTTTTTCCCTTGGTCTATTAGAATTGTCCATTTTAAACTACAGGAGCCTGGACAATTAGCAACAAACCAAAGAAACTTACCCACTTTCATCTTTCCATTCACTGAAACCTGCCAGGCTGTGCCAGTGAATGGTTAGTATATATCCTTGACTGTAACAATATCCCAGGCCATGACTGGATTCTCAAGTCACTCTGATCAATATGATCTTGGTAGTTGTGATGGGGAAACTAAAGTTTGAAGACACCAAGTGATACCTGCTTGTTTTTCTCATGTTTGCGGTATTTGGTTTTGTATTAACTGTTCCAAAGTAATCCCTTCTCCCCTATATTTAATAAAGTAAGTGCATTACTTAATACCAAAAACACGGCAAGAAAGTGTGAATGGGAACGTAATAGGAGCATTACTCCTATTTTACATGTACTGGTCTGTATTCTGCTTATTGCACTAGGGCAAACCCACAGTAAGGGACAGCAGAGTCCTGTGCACAGCATGAAAGGCAGAACAGACCCCCAAAGTCTGACTTCTGTATCAACACCATTTTTACCTCTGATGTTTTAATTTACTGAATTATATCCATTATTAAGTGTACATGATGAAAAATACAGTAATTTTCTGGGATAAAGCCGGTGCAATGTGGCTTCAAGGAGCATACAGAGAAGGAAAAAAAACCCTAAATGTATTTATGATAAATATGCTATTAGAGGGAGGCCATATAATTCCCTGAATAGGGTGGTAAAATTGCCATTGGCAAAAGAAAAACAGAGAAATAGTTATTTTAGTAATTATTTACCATTTTACTGTTCTTCCTGCTGCGACTGCTAAATGCTTTACTGGCCTGAATGACATTAACATAATCCCCTCCTCTAAATGTGAGAGCTATTATGAAAATGTTCACCCTTATTTCTATTACTGGGGGGAAAAAGCTACATGAGTACCAAAACTGATTATTATTTGTGCATTGGGAGCTTAGTCCCAAAAGGCACACAGGAGTGTGAAAAATCTGAGATAATTGTCATTTATGAGTAGTTTTCATAGGGTTGGATTTCAGCTATTTGTGCAAACCCTGAGTATCTCAGTGGGGAAGGACTCGCTTGAATACATGGTTTTAATGTTTCCAATATATACCCATTTAGGTTCTAATGTGGTAGCCTTTGGTGTAAATATGTAATTATAATTGAAAAATGTGATTTTACTGAGAAGGAAGCTGGGTTTTTTCATCAGGGGTGGGCTGGGCTGGATGCAGACCTTGGAGTTGTGGTGTGCTACCATAGGGCAGAATGGGTTTAAATTACAGACTTTCTCTACACATTCCTCTGCCTGTATGTGGAAACAGGACTGTGTCCTCCTTCCCAGTCATCTGTCATTTTCTCCCTCCACTTATTCCCTGTCTCTACCATCAGGCTGAGGATGAGGGTGGAGAGCAGGAGCAGCTCTGGAACTGGGTTATGAAGGAGTTTCCCACTAGGTGGTAGTGAAGAGAATCGTGTCACACATGGTCAGTGCACGTTTTAATTAGGTTTATCAAGGGGAATCCCACAAGGGTCTTACAAACAAATAGCCTAGTGTAGCTGCAGCTACCCTGTCAGAACTGGGTCTCTTGATTTTTTCCCCCTCCTTTTCTGCTCATTTCCATGCTATTTGTTCCTCTCAAAACAAAGCAGCATTGACAACTATACCTGTCATGTCCTTTCCTGAAAGGTGAAGTGTCTACATGAAGCTCCTCTGGTTCTTTCCACCTCCATTATAGCAGAATCAAGACATGGTTAGCTAAATGTCATCTGCTGACATTTAAACAACTTGGAGGTGAGGACTCTTTGTAGCCAGTACTTTAATCTGATTTTTCTCCACCACACTTGCCTCTGGGAGCAAGCCCTTCCAAATATAAAAATAATTTAAAAAATGGTTTTGTTTGCTGCTAGTTCTGAAATACCTTGACAGGTCTAAGTAAAGCATCAGTCTACATCAAAGGTTCCAGGCAGAACAGGTATTTTGGAAGGCCTTTGTAATGTCAGACTAAACTGTCACTGAAATTCAGACTAAAGCTCTCTTGTAGGTCCAAAGAAAGATTGTACGAAAGAAACGGTGAGAAAATTATCTGGGGAATGCAAGCAGTGCTCCAGTTTGCAGCGAGAACAGATGCCAGGTCTGCAAGGAGGAATAAATTTCTCCTGTGAATTCATCCTACCACTATCCTATAGTGATAGAGCAAACTTGCAAAATCATTTAGTAGTCTAGTCACAAAGCCTGAGATGCTGGAAAGAAATCATACTTTAATTGCTCATCAGCTATAAATCATTTGTGCCAAATTAATGTGCTGGAAATTTTGCAAGACTGAGAAACTGGAAGCTGTTTCAATATGGATACAAAGCAGGGATATTGTTTCATAGATACCAATATCAGTTTTACATCCCATTCGCAGTAAAAAAAAAAAAAAAAAGTTAGTAAAGGCTCTTTGGTATGAAGACAAGGCTGAAGCCCTGATTTATCTTTCTCTGCATTGATTTAAAAGGACAGAGAGGTTCTTTTTTCTTCTTACATTTACTCTGTTACAATCAATGAAAAGGGTAGCACAAACAGGCATCCCAGATATTCAGGCTAGCACCACAGTATAGTGAGGATTCCAACTTATTTGTTCATTATCTAAGCATTTCTGTAGGTTTTTCTGCTGTGCTGAGGAGAACAAAAGCAGAGATGCAAAATGCATTCTTACTCATTGTGCAAATCCTACCCAGAGCCCGAGTGTTTTTTCAGACAGGGGACATGTGTATGTGGGAATACCAGAGTTTCCCCCCAGACTGACAGACTGGGCTGTGTACCCCACAGCTCCAGTTCTGAGCATGACTCCTCCCTTCTCCATGCATCATATCCACCAAAGCTCTCCAGATCTACTGAGATAGGCACTGGGACTGTGCACGCAGTGCAAGCCCAGGGCAGAGATAAAATAGGGTAGTCCAGCTTGAACTGGATGGGAGGAAGGGTTAGCAATCCTCACCCTCTTGTTCCTCCAGCACACCCAGCTGCCACAACTGACCCTGGCAGGCATCCCATGACCCAGTCAGTCACGGTACTTGGAGCATTTCCACCTCATGGTTGATAAATCCGATTCTCCAACAGATGTTAGTAAGTGGGTAAAGTGCTGATTATGTTGGGAGCTCTAAGATCATTCCTGTCCACAAGGCCAAAGGGCTGTGAAAATCACAGAGGATTTGGATGTGACACAACCCAAATCACTTGTTTTGAGAGCATAAATATGCAGGGGGAGAAACCCTCATAGTCCAGCACCATCTTAATAAAAGCATTGTTTAACTGGAGCACAGGAATCCTGGCCATTCCCTCCACCAAGACCAAGTAAACCTGTGCTGCAGGTTTTGCTCCCCAAAACTTCAGGTGGCTGCGACACTTTGCAGTTTCCTCTGTACTGATGACGGAGCCGAGCTAGCAGGGATGAAGTGATCCACCCAGAATTACACAGCAACTGGTGACAGAACAAAGATGAAAGGAGACATTCCCTACTTTTAATCATCTGTCATGACCACACACCAGCCTAAGGTTTTTCCAGTTAAGAGAATAAATGAGATGGACAGCATGAAAATAATTTATTCAATCAACAATAGAAATAAACTAGAGTGGGCTCCCAATTTCAGAGGCATCTGGCATCCCTGTAAATGAGAATGTCCCACTGTCCCTTTTTTTTTTTTTTTTTTTTTAGATTTTAACAAAATTCTGTTAAGGCATAGAATTTTTTCATACTTTTTAAAAAAAAACACCAAATACCTATTTTTACCAGCCTCAGGCATTTGTTCTATTTATATTTGATGCAGTTACATCACCTCCAACTGTATGTTCAAACTGGCTGTTCTCCCTCCCACACTGGCAGGGACAGTGAGTAGGAATGCACAGCTGGACTGGAACAATTGATCCGAGCTCTGCAAAGCCCCACTCGCACAAAATTGCTGCGAGTGAACTCCCAGGAGGTAAGGATTACTCACGTGAGCAAACCGAGGAAAAAGCACCAGTTCTGCATTTGGCAGAAATATAATGAAGTGCTGAGGGTTTGGCAGCAGAAACCAGGGAGGAGAGAGACCAGATCAATATCAACGCAGCAGTTCTCTGCTTGGGACTCGCACACGTTTTATGTAGGGCTGGCGATAACACGAAGCACATGATTTTTATTTGGTCAGAGTATCTGGAATGTTATTTTCCTTCCTTAAAAAACCACTTTGAGCAGTTGATCCTATTGATTTTACTTGGTTTAAAAGATCACAAATTCAAAAATACAGCAATCTCCAGAAACACCTGACATTTGATAAATTAAACACCGGAGTTACAACTTATCTCACCCGAACGGTACATTTCCCACCCTACCCCGGCTCAGAGGAACTCCCCCGCCACAGCGGCAACGCGAACTCCCGGCAAGTCACGGACTGCTGCGGGATGCGGGCAGTCATGCCCGAGCAGCGGGAGGAGCCCCCGGCACAGGGCTGCCCGAGCGCACCGGGGTCACCCTCCGTCCGACAGCCGGCCGAGCCGAGCCGAGCCAGCCGCGCTCGCCCTGCCCCGGCAGCCCGCTAGCCCGGGGGAGCTGCCCGGCTTGTGCGGCGGGGCGGGGCGGGAAAGGAGCCCGGGAATCACCTCGGCAGTCGCGCTTCCTCGCCGGAAGCCCCCAGCCCCAAAACCCACCCGCAGCTCGCGCTGCTTTTCTGCGGAGGAAGCTCCCTCCGCCCCACCCGCTCCCCCTCGCGGCCGCCGGGCGCGGCACCCCGAGCGGCGAGGCACCCCGAGCGGCGAGGCTCCGGCGGGAATGCCCGTAGCGAACTCGCCCGCCCGCGGGGCTGACCCCGAGCGGCTGATCCCGAGCGGCGGCGCGGCCGGGCCCGACAACCAGCACCGCCCACCTTCCCATGGCGCCTGCGCGCGGTCGGCGGCGGCGGCACGTGAGGGTGTTGTGGGCACGTGACCCCGCGCGCCGCTCGGGCCCGCCCCTCAGCGCGGCTCCGCCCCCGCCGTGCGCGAGCGCGGGCACGCGGCGCGGCCTGGCCCGGCCGCCCGGTGCCACCGCCTCCCGCCCCCGCCCCGCCCCGCGCCGCCGCCGTCGCCGCCGCCGCCGCCGCCGCCGCCCCGCCGGCCATGAGGCCCCGCCGGCGCCCCAGCGCGGCCCCGCGTCGCGGCTGCTGAGCCTCCGCCCGCCCCGCCGCCACCATCGCCCTTCCCGCCCGCGCGGGGACCCCCCCTCGGCTCCCCTCCCTCATCGCAGCCGCCGCCATGTTGGGCCGGGAGCCGCAGCGGGGCCGCCACTGAGCCCCGGAGCCTGCGAGGAGGAGGCGGAGGAGGAGGCGGAGGAGGAGCCCGGGCCCGGCCGCCCCGCAGAGCCCAGCGCCGGCCGCCCAGCCGCAGCCATGGCGGAGCAGACCTACTCCTGGTGAGCCGCGGGGCCGAGGCCGCGGGGGGTCCGAGCCCCCCCGAGCGGAGCCGAGCCGAGCGCGGCCCCACGCGGGGAGCGTGTCCCGGCCGGGGAGTGCCGGCGGTGGGGGGCTGCGGCGGGGGCCGGGGCGTGAGGGAGCTGCCCGGCGGAGGGGCTGCGGGCTGAGGGCTCAGCGCGGCTGAGGAGGAGGGATTAGGGGGAAGGGAGGAGGGACGGGGCGGCCGGGCTGTGCGGATCCCCCCGCCGGCAGCCGGGCAGGGGAGACGATCTCTGGGAGCATTGGCGTGGCTGTCACCCCCTGTCCCGGAGGGCTCCGTGTGAGCTGGTCTCTGCACGGCCGGCGCTGCGATCCGCCGGGCCTGGAGAGGGACAGGACCGTGTTCACGGCTGTGAGGCTGCAGGTCACCTCTGCCTGAAGGGAGATTTATGCCAGCGCAGGCTGGTAAGTCGGTGGCATGTGTGTGTGTTTTCACCTAGTGACAATAGGCTTGATCTGTGTACAGGAAATAGAAGGACGAGGAAGAGACCAGTTCCTGTGGAAAGACATGAAGTGTAGCAAATGAGAGGGCAATTTTTTCTGTGTCCTGACACTGTCTCGGGCCTAGCTGGCAGTGGATCAGAGAGACGGGATGCAGTTTCTTCCTATAATTTTGGGGGCTTGGTACTGTTGTGGATCACGGCCAAAATATCTCAAATAATTTACCCGTGCATCATCTCTATTGACCTGACCACTGCAGCAATTTACTGTGATGTTCTCACTGCATTTTAAACCCGGTGGTATCATCCAGAGTTGTTTCTTAGATTTTTTGAAAGAAGTTACTTATTTTGAAAGAAGTCCCTTATTAAAAAAGGAGTTAAATCTTAGTTTTTGACCTTGGTGTGTGCTGAATGTGGAGAAGGGATTGAATATGCAACGAATATCCCTGTTCTGAATGGTCCCATTACTTTTCAAAACTTGGAACCCAGTGGGGATTTCTGTTCTGCCACATGTTGAGACTTTGGCAGCTCCTTCTTCCCTCTCCTGTCTGTTCTCTGTCAAGAACCAACATTTGTACCGGTCTTCTGCTTTTTAGATGTTCTTACTTTGTTTCACAAGTTCAGTTCAGGCAGTGGTCTGCTCTGCTTTAAAACAGCAAAGACAACTCTTTTGACCCAAAAGATTGTGTACATGTTGACACAGTAAACGAATATTGGTACAGATTTAGGCAGTTTGAGGTAGTTCAATTAAATGTGTCTTCTTAATGTGTTTTAATTGCAGAATGAAATTATAAATTCATAAACTACTCTGGGATTTGTCATCTTACTTGAAAGAAGTAAATGAAACAAAATGTCAGTTGTACATTATTTTGATCTTAATTCCTTTGCTTTTTTGAATGAGTGTCTTTGCCATAGTAATAATCTAAAAGGAGAATTTTTAACAGGCTGGGAGAAGGATTTGCGCTTCTGTAAGTTGCATATTTTGGGGGAATGAAATTGGGATTTAAGGTGTTCAGTGCTTGCTAGGTGGATCTGAAGAGTGGAAATTGTTTCTTACAGTACTGAGGTTGAAGCAGAATGAGGACATGATGTTTATGTCTTCAGCCACTGTAATTTTGTGTCTCTGTTCACAATGGTGTCCTCATGGATCTGAGGTTTCTGTCACTTTGTATTTTTACCTGTAATCAGCCTTGCCTGGGAGCTGTGGGAGCAGTGGACAGAGCAAAAATCCAATTTCAGTGATGCTCTTGTCTGTGTGGATATTTCATTACTTACACTTCTAGCAATGATCTTGCCTTGGTTTGTTTGCAGTTGTGGTAATGCAGCTCAGCATAAAATTGGCCAGTGCTTTAGCGCTTTCAGGAAAAATGTGCATTTTGTCACCTGAAGAGACTGGTGGTCATGTGCAGCAGAGTTGTGCCCAGGAGCTGGTGCAGGAGTTCAGTTTGGAAGTTGGCTGATCCCATCCTGTCCATTGCCAGACCTGGTTCTTTCTCTGTGTTGCAAAGGCAGCTTTCCAAGAACATGTGTGTTCTGTGGTGTAGTGTCCAGCTGCTGTACACATACCTTATTTCACATCTGAAAATACAGAATCTGGCATTAAGAAAAGTCCTTTCACACCCTGTCTCTGCATGGATGTAAATTGGTTCCTGGCTGCAGTAGTGCTTCCCTTTTGTCCAGGTGCATAAGGCTTGATTACTTCTCTTTGTGCCTAACTGTCTGCATGCATTGTTGAACCACTGTAGCTTCATAAGATATGATAAAGGCTTATTGTGAGGTTGATTTAAAAAAGAAAAAAAATTGTCTCCATTTTGTTAAAAATACCTTGAAAAAATGTACTTGCCAGCTGTGATAATTGGACATGAGCATTGGCAAAGACACAAAATAGGGCTTATTTCAGCCACTCACAGTATTGTTAATGATGTTGTTTTGAAGAGATGAGAACTAATTTTCATATTGCTATATGTATTGTTTTGTAAATGTGACTCTGAGGTTTTAAGGTAGGCTTGTATTTTTCTTTTGATTACCGAGTGAACTCAATGCAACTACTTTCTTTTATTAAGATACTGTAGGAAGGACAGACATGCTTTCCCCCCATCCCTTTCATAGTTTTAAATACATGAGTTGTCTTTTGACACTGTTCCTGCAAGTTATTTCTTCTGACAACTTATTTTTTTCTTCAGTAATTCTCATACCTATAACCATTTGTAGTTTTATTTAACTCTTTTTTAATGTCTTAAGTAGTCTTGCTGAGCCAGTATTTCAGATAGAGGTGTCTTATCCTGAAAGGAGGCTCTGCTGAGAATTTTGTTAGTGAAAATGAATACTGTCATCCTGGAAAAGCTAATTTTAATGTGAAATGTGGGATAAGTGCCAGATGGAAATGCTCTTTCAAAGAATATGCACTTTTGTAAAAGAAAAGGTGTTTGAATCAAATGCTTGTCAGTAGTGAGTAGAGAAACTTTCTTTGTCAAATTACTGCAATAATAGAAGGAAAGGAGAGGTGTGCATGATACTGCTGCATGGTAAGGTTGCTCATGATTTTGTAGATTAAATAAGAGCTAAAATTAGTTTTCTGCGAGTGGAATGGAATGGGAGAGGAAAGAGGTTGTTGAATACCCATTTTCCCCTTACTTCCTGTCTGTATTCCAGCAAGGAAATGGAACTGGGTAGTGACAAATGTTTCTGCTACAGCAGAGGAGAGAATAAATATGGGCAGAGCAATATATGTGTATGTGTAAGAGATTAGTAAATACCAAGAAATTTATCTTCAGGCATCAAAGTGCCTGAAGTATTACAGCAGATGAGTATGGAAGCAGCAGGACCTAGATGGTTACTTTGTTGAAATACTTGGTCTTTCCTTAATTTCTAGCATTTCATGGTCAAATTTTTGTGCTGGAGCCTATTGAGAAAGCACAACACCATTCGTATCTTGTTTATCTTCAGTTAGTAGGTGTTTAGTGTTTTTCAAGGCCTCATGTAACACCCCCTCCCTTTTTACTGTTGCCTGGTCTGGCAATAGAGATTGCTTTGTTCTTTTTTTTGCCCTTTGAATGCACAAAAGATTTTCACAGCTTCCTTCATTTGTGAAGAGCAAAGAAGGGGATTTCTATACCAAAACCAAATGTATTTTTAACATTTCCTTTCCCAGAGTGTTGTATAAGAGTAATATGGATTGCCATGTGTGTGTGCCCTCTCAGGGTGATGATTAGGAGGCAGACTGGATGGGCAAGCTAAGAACAAAAAAAGAAGGCACTGTATTGAGTCACTAATCTTAAAAGCAACTGAACTCCCTCTTAAATGTTATAATCAGTGGGATGATTCTTGTATTAGCCATCAAATGTTTCGTGAGTGAAATGGGGATATATTTAGAAGGTTCTCTTCATAATGCAAAGGGTGTGGAAATTAAATCTAATGATGTGTCAGAGTAATCAATAAAACTCCTGGGTTTTGGAATAGGTGTAAATGTACAGTGCTGTCTTTGCTCCTGGGAGAATTCAAATTGGTTGGTGTTAGAAGTCTTTCTAGATTCAGAGGTCTGAGAATTTGCTTTGATTGCAATTAAGCATTTAACATGCTGCTGCCATGAATTAAAATGCAGTTTCTTCCAGAAGGCTGAGGTGGTGCTTTCAAGTCTTAGTTGGCTGGATTAGATGTGTATGTGGGAGGGCAGGGAGTAAGAGGAGCTACAGCCTGTTGACAGAACTTCTCAAGTACTAGTAAAATAATTTGTTGCATTCAAGATTGTTTTGCTTGTTTGCTCAGTTTAGGTTGGGAGACCTTAACTGACTAATTAAGGTATTTTGAGGATGGGAGGCAGTTTACAACTGAAAACAGATAATTCACCTGAATTTTTAAAATATTGCACTTGATAGGCATCAGGTTTCAAAGCACATAGTTGAAATTCTGTTGCGCTGCTGTCAAAAATCTGTCATGAAATCCTGGCATGCAACCATGGAGTTTGGTCCTTAATCTTATATTTTTCAGGAACTGAAATTACCAGCCACATTCCACTTTAATGATTGTTAAGAGCCTCCTGAGAACAAGGATGTCATTGTATGAATGTGCATGAGTGTCTGGCATCAGAAAAGTGACTTAAACTTCAGTAGATTTGAGAATATCAGGTTTATAGTTCATATGTTTGTCTTTCAGGACCAGTCTCACTTCACTTGTTTGTTATCCTCCCTGGAGCTTTTGCTATCTCAGGCTGCGTATCATGTAGACAGAGGCACTGTCTACAGCACTGGGCTGAAAGACAAATAAAGCAAAGAGCATGGGATTAGTAGTTTACAGTTACTTGAATGTACATGTGTATAGTGACTGATTAGCACAAGGAAAAAGAATCCTTCTGTCAGTGTTAACTAATAGTAAGGCTGTATTTACTGATATATTAATAATTCTTGAAGAAAAAATTTGAAGTGAAGAAAACCAATGTTCTCTTGGTGATGGTGTGCAGTACCTATTTTAATTAAGATTTCTGTCACCTATTTTAATTAAGATTTCTGCCAGTTTTGCATTTAACCTGTTCAGGATACCTTGGTAATAGAAGTCAATGGTTCCTTTAGTTTTACCCTGTGTTTGGAGATCTTGGCTAGGATGTGGGAGATCAGTTCCATCTTCTAGGGTTTCTGGCCTTGCATCTCTCACCTTCCAGAGGAGTGTTCTCATCACCAAACTATGTGTTATTCAGAGATTGAGCTTTGTGTGTCCCCTTAAATCTGTTTCACTTCATATAGAATACTGTAAATATTTGCTGGGCAGGAGACAGGCATGCCTGTCTGCCTGGGATTGGCAGGGACCTGGATTCTACTTCCTGCCTTGATAAAAACCTGGTTTGGAAGACTGAAGGGTCTGTATCTTGTGGGGGTAGTTCAGGCTGCTTTTCTAGGGACGAAAGGTTGAATTCCCGCAAACAGAAGATTACCTGAATATGATTTCCTGTGTCCCAGGTAAATGAGTGCTTAGTGTGTGGATCCACCAATATCAATACTTGTTCATGTGGTTTGTGTGAGGTTTGATGGACCTGAAAGCATCTCTTTCTTCTGCTGAAGGGTAGAGCCAATAAATTGCTTATTTTGTATGCTTTGGGATTTTGGTATGAGTTACGCAACCTGATGGTGTTGGAATTTGAGGAGTTTTGTGGGAATCACCAGACAAATTAATTGAAGATATTGAGTTCTTTTGAGATAAGTTGTGTTTTGGTGAATACCACAGTTTTTAACACTAGATTTGGTTGCTGAAAACGCAATAATCATTTGTCACTGAAACACAGTGCCAAAAAAAGGGTACTTAGGAAACCTTCCTACAAAAAGTACTTTGAAAAGTGTGTAATGCTTTTTAAAATGCAGTGGGTTTTATTTCCTAAAATTTGAAAGAAGAGCAGAACAGACACTGGTCTTTTTCAGTATCTGAGCTATATTATTTCATTATTCTGATCATGTGATATATCAATGTCTGTGACATAGGTGCCATTGTCTTTATTGCCCTTTGACATTTTATGATGACTCTAAGCATCGTAATATACTCTAAAACCAAATAATTGGCACAAGTCATTTAGTCAAAACAGTCTAATTTAATTCTGGTGACATATGAGGAAAGCTTCCACAAAGAACCAAGGATTAATTGGGTAGGAAAAAAAATTATTGTGTACATTTTCTTTTTGGTGCTACATTGCTTTAGTGTCAGTGTTTAGGATTAAAATTCACAGCGAGTCAGCCACTGATGGACGTTGCATGGAATGAAGCACAAGCTGCTGTGCGGCTGGACGGGATCCAGGCAGTCAGACCGACTTTGAAAGGTGATGATTTAATAAGATTAATGGAGCATATGTGGCATTGCAACACTTGCTGATCCCCTTTCTCTTTAATTCTTCCAAGGATGCTTTGTTGATGATCTCTGCTTCTAAATCTTTTGGTGTCTGTGCCTGAAATACTCTCATCTGCCATACCAGGGTTCTCCCCTCATGTGCTTCCCAAGAGAAGCACAGCTCTCACGATACATTAAGCGTCTCTCTGTCCACTAGAACCACCATGATGACATTATCCCAGAGCTCATTAATTGTGTAGCTGTGTTGCTGTTATCTTCATTATTAGATTCTGTTGAGTATTTCTTTTTAGGGCCAGACCTATGCCTCAGGTCCCAGATTCCCTTGGATAGCCTCCATATCTGTGTGTCACATTAAGTGGTAGGGTACAGACAGGGCTGTCAGAAAGTCTGAATATTCTGCTGGCATTTTGGAAGGATACTCTGTAACTGATAACTAAGTAAACTGGAACATTGTTAATATTCTACAAGAGCAGGAATTCAAAATAATTTATGAAATGAGCCTGTCCTTACACTCAAGTGAGGACAGGGTTTAAGGTTGAAGTGACTTATTTCAGGATTTCAGAAAGGGGGCTCTTTAAAACCATCACAGCCATTGTCCTAAAATAGGGGAGAATGCACTAGGAAGATGATTTTCTACTGCACAGTGTTATGTTTAAGATTCCTCCTTTATTACTGAAGTTGACAATGTAGAAGTTGGAGGGATAAAATCCTATCTTATGGTTTATATATGGTAGTGTTTTCCCTGAGCAGTGGAATGTGAAGGGAAAATTACACTGTTTGACTCTTATTTTTCTTCCTTCTGAAAACAGTATTTTCTTCTCTGACTCTCAGATTTGGATGTTCTTCCTTTACTTTCTGTAGCTAGTTCATAGACTTTTGACCCAAAAAGTATTTTCCCATGCAGGTGGGTATGTAGCCAAAGACTGTGAAATGATTCTCTTCAGTTTTTATGCCATAACCTCATTCCTTCAGGCGCCTCCACAGCGGAGGTTGTGTGGGGGAAGCAGGAGGAGACCCAGAGGGTTCCACCCTCTGTTCATACACACAGTCTTTAACGTTAGCCATGAGTTGGCAAGCTTACCTATAGAAATAGGCTCGAATCTGAATTATTCTTCAGTTTGTCTAAAACAAAAAATACAGTTCTGTGCACCATTAACTATTAGCTGTTAAAGCTAAGCACCCCTCAGTCCTCTCAGCTGTACCCAGTCAGTGCTTCTCCACTTGCTGATTCTGAATGTCCAGATTTCCTTCTTCATTCCTATGCACTCTGCTGTTTTTTGGACAGAAATATCTTTAAAAGGTCCTTTTGTTCATCTGATAACTAGCCAGAAGATAACTTTAGTAAATTTGCAGTGATACATAATTTTAAGTATCTTTCAGAATATTTCAGAAGTTTAGAGATCAACAGAAATGTTAAGAATGACAGTCTTTCACTAGATCACAGAAGTCTGAGCTCTGCTTACACCATTTTCTCATATCTGCAGTATTGCAAATAGCAGCTTCATGTTAGAATAGCAGAGACTTGTACACATGGATTTGTGGTGCAGTGTGGTTTCAGGTGGTACAAAAAAAATCAAGTGATCTCAGCATGTAAATTTGGTGCATGTTTCTGTAAAGCACAGACAGTTTTGCAGAGGGGTTCTCTATATGGGTTAAGCTAGTAGCAAGTGTATATCCTCAGGATTTATTTTAATTTCAGTCATTACTGGAATAATAAGGTCAGCCTACTCCAGTTGAGATAGCACAGCTTGGACAAGAACCAGCATTACAAAATATTAGAGCTCTGTGGTAGTGCAATTAGCAGGACAGAGGTGAACATAGCAGCTGAGTTATGGCTCTGCTCAGTAGCTCTGCTGTCTGTGGTTTTTGGCCATCTGACATCCCTTCTGTTGGATAGATAGCTCAGCTTTAAAACTTGATTTAAATTTATCTGGAAACTTTAGTAGTGGGTAGAAATTCAGCAGTGATTTCTGAGTAATCATTGTAATTAAGGTCAGCCAGGTGTTGGTACAGACACATTGGATGTATAAGGCCAAAGCTCAATCGTAGGTTGTTTTACAAAGAAGTGATTTTACTGGTGCCACTTTCAGGTTACAGTTGTGGTTTATCTCAGCATCATCTGTGTCAGACCCATTTGGCAAGATAAAACAGGTGTAGTGTGGCTTTGACTTATTTGGTCAATGGGAAGTCCCTTCTCTAGGTCACTGTTAGCTAAAGGTGAGGTTGGTGAAACAGCAGGAGGGAAAGGAGCAAACAGAACTGGATTATATGGATTTCTGCAGCCTGTGTTGCAGACTGGTGAGGTGAGGTGTGTCTGTGTCTTGCTTTCTAGATTTGATGGCACAAGGTCATTCTGGTCCTTTTTAGAAGTGCACATTGATGGTCTGTGTGCTGGAGGAAAGATCATCTGTTCTCTGAACTCTCCTTGAGGTGGCTGATCCTATACCTCCACTTGAATAGCTGCTCTGACAAGTTATCACAAAGGGCTAAAAGCTCTCGTGGGGAACATTATGATCTCTGCAGGGTTTTGAAGATGAAGAGTAGAATCTAATTAAGCTTTAGGTTGAAAATAGTTTAAAGAGTGCTTCTTTTCTTCAAGAAAAAGAAAACTTTAAAGCTAAATAGTGAAGAGCTGAACTTTTTTTTTCTTTAATTTTCTGCTAACTTGACTACTTCTAAAGTAGATGCAGCTGTAAGCAGTTACAGATGGTACAGAACAGAAGGAGCCTCTTTATCATACTTAAGTGCCTTAGAAGAACCCCAGTGTTAGTTTTCCAGCTAGTTATCTTTCTCTTTATTGTTTATATTTTTGCAGATAGAACGTAAAAAAACGTGCACTACCTTAAAGCTAAACCAAAAGATGAAAAGAGTCTGCCGTAAAACAGAAATACTTCTCTGCAGGGGGCTTTACTGGAAGAAGTTTCTTAAGATTTCCAAAACACCCTCTCTGAAAAATGTTCTTGCATTTGTTGTTGTCACAAGCAAAGCTTCTTAGCTATTTGGGCAAGAGTTTGTTGAAAACAGTCTCTGTCTGTTCTGCTGCCTGTTTTTCACACCTGGAACTGCCTCAGCTGCCTTAACCCTGACACTTGGGTGTGTGAATGTCCTGTGCTTCTCCTGCATGCAGGTTGTGATGCAGAGATCAGGCCTTGGCCAGTCTAGTGCAGGACAACTCCTCTCGTGTGCTGTGCTTATCTGGAAGTGGCCACCTATGGCGCTGTCAAGACCCTTTTTTTTTTTGAGTTTTCCTCTCAGCTGGAGGTGGCAAAAGCAGGGTGCCTGTTTCGATGGTTGGTATTTTGTATTTTCATGCCAGCTGAGTCCCCTCATGATTTGGTGCAGTTGTGAATAGTCATGTTTCAGAATCTCACCAGCCATCAGGAGACAAAATAGATTTGTCTTAATAGAGGCCCAGCATGATGAAAGCTGCTTAAATTTGCTAGACATGCTAGGTACTCTATAGCTTTGACTTACACAGGACTATACTTTCACCACTGTCAGTGAAGATTCTTAGTTGGGTGCTGATGGTTTTAACTCATTCTTTCATTAAATGTTTATTCTACCCAGGCACGTGATGATAAAGTATGCAATCCTGTACTGTGTGGGTAAATTAACTCATCAATAGCACTCAGAGCTGCTCTTTCTGACAAGGTCATATTGGTCAGTTTGACTTTCTGGCTTGTTGATTGTAAAGCCTGATTGTTAAATGCTTTGATTAAACTATTAGTTGTTAGTTATGGTTTTTTATCTCACTTCTGAATATATTGCTAAAAAGAGTTTGGATTTCTAAGCATGTAATCAATAAATACCAGTCTAAGTGTCAGAGGTATGAGGTGTGGTTTTGGTTTGGTTTCTTAAGTCAACAGTAGAGTCAATATAGGTGAGAAAACATCCTGTTTTCTGATTTCTGTGATAAAAACAACCAACCTCTTTCTTACTTTTTAAAGATGACTTTAAAAAGTCATTAGTATCACGGTATTCTGCATATTTGTAACTTAAGGACAAAAATTGCTGTGGAAATGAAACCTCCAAATAAGATTTTTTTTTAATATATATTGGGATGGAAAGATATGTTTCATGTAGGAAGCAATGCTGTGTTCAGATTGATATCCTCCATACGTGAGGGGACTGTAGTGTCTTTATACATGAAGTCTTGGGTGAGTGTTCTTCCATTGACTAGACCAGCTGCATTTTTCAACCTGTGTAATCTACAAAGTGATGATCCCTAGTTTAGGGAAAAACTAAAGGGATAGAGACCCTGGGGACTTTGCTAGGGTATCTTCCTGGGACCTGTTCTAGGGTTTAACCCACTAATGCCTGCATGTGTGTACATGTTAACCTTTTCTGTCACATTCATTGCCAAAAACACCTGCATCTCACAAATAAATCAATTGTATGGTTCTAGTACAAGTATTCCTGCACTTTGATGCTCCGACCCACTGTCTTTGTTTCAGTTGTTGCCTCTGCTTTCTGAGGGTGCAGTGACTTAGCGAGGAGATGGGATTTGCAGCACGTTCTGCTATTGGAGTTCTGCTCTGCATGACCAGCTCTGTCACTTACAAAAGAAACATTATGAATGTGAATAAACCCTTCTTCTATTAGTCCTTCACTGCAGTGAGTATTGTACTCCACATAGTTAGAATAAGGTTAGATGGAAAAATTTCTCTGCTGCTGGTATGTGAAGAGTGAGCAAGTCCAGAACTGGGCACAGACTTTATGGTGGCCTGAGACAGTTTGGCCTCCTGGAGTGCAGCTTTGATAAGAACCTTGGGATGCCTGTGCAAGATGAGGAGCAGGGCTAGAGTGAGAGCCTGGGGATAAAGGATAGAGCAGGTCACAAGGTAAAGAAGTTAAGCAGGAATATGCACAGACTGTCTTTAGGTAATACTTTGAGAGCGAGTTAGGCCGCTCAAGTATCATCTGTGTGTCCTGAGTGAAACTGTATACATCAGAGAGGATCAACTTCATCTTCTGGTTTTGGCTTCTGGATGAGCGCAAATGATCAAACGTGTTCTTCTCTGTGTTGCTTAAGATGGAGATACATACTTTGGACTGAACCTTTTTGGTTTAGTCTGTTACCCACCTCTCTGCATCCCATAAGAAGTTGGATTACAGATTTAGTAAGATTTATTGTCTTAAATATTGAAGTAGTCCTTTTGCACAGTGTGTTGTTTCCTGTCCAAGCAAAGCTGCCAAAACGATTACACATTTGTCTTACAGTGTGTTACAATAAGATTTTTAAGGTGATGCCATTCATGAGGTGCTCAGAGGTGATGCAGCTTGTCTGTCTCTGGTGCTAGGTTATTGGTGCTGTTTGGCTGAGGGCAGTGGGCAGCTCCTGGTGCAGTGACAGAGCCAGGAGTTCAGTTCACACCTTGGCAGGTGTCAGACAGTCTCAGCACTGGGGCTGTCGGAGTCTGTGCTTGTCTGATCGGGCTGAGGGACAGTCTGAGCACAGCACTGCTGTGGGGCCCTTGGCAGAGTACTGCAGGCCAACAGGAATTTCCCTGTATATCCTGGTAGTCCT
Source organism: Entomyzon cyanotis (assembly GCA_024500445.1). Classification (NCBI taxonomy): domain Eukaryota; kingdom Metazoa; phylum Chordata; class Aves; order Passeriformes; family Meliphagidae; genus Entomyzon; species Entomyzon cyanotis. The sequence goes on from JAKEPQ010000852.1 coordinate 9,623,218, forward strand.
CCCTTTCTGCCACATAGTAATCTGTTTTCTTTTGTCATTGTCCTTTTTTGACTGCTTGGTGGCACCATGGCAACTGTAATATTCTACGTATGATGGAACCTTGAGGCTAAATACGCCTGGGATGATGCGCCTGCTGTAGCTGCACTTTAGATGAACTTAGCCCTGGATCTGCAGCACATTCTTACTCTTGGGTAATGTGGCTGTAAGAGGACCAAGAGGAGAAGGGTGGAGTTGAGCAATTAGTTACATAGAGTTTTTATCTTGAGCAGCCTTATTCAGAAAAATGCTGCTTTTGGACTTGGATGGCAGACAGTGTCTGGGATGAGGCTGAAGTGCATTAATAGAAGACAGGCTATGTTTTCTTGTGTTAAAGAATTGTCTGGAACCTGGTTCAAATCACTTATTGCTCCAGTTTTGGAAGACATTAATATAGTTTCCTTTTGTTAGGGTAAAGTGTGAAAATATGTTATCCCTTGTTACTAATAGTAGCCTTTATTTTGCTGATGGTAGTTGAACTACTGGAAGTTTTTTGTAATGGAATTTTTCAGTGCTGTTAGAAAACTTGCTGCTGAATGTCCTGTACCTTGGTACTGCGTAGGAAATGGATAGCTTTGGATGGGCAGGATTCTAGAACTCCATGACAATCTATTTATAGGGTGTATATGACTAATTTGGAAAGGCTGCAGTGCTATAGTCTTTCCAAATTTGTTGAAGTGAGATAACAGAATCTCCTGACCCCTCTGGACACTGCATAATGCCCCAAATCATCCAAAGAGATCCAACTTATCCTTAATTTCTGTGGCTGTTAATTCTTTTGCTGGCAGTTTGTACAGAGAGGAACAGAGGAAATAATTTAAAAATAGGCATAGGAATGATGTGAATTCATGGATCTTAGTTAGTGTGGTGCCTTATCAAGGGAGTGACATCCTACAGTTTTTCCATGCAAGCTATTCAGCCCTGTAATGTGAAGCAATTATTTAGATTTTCTTATAGTTGTGGACACCTGAGGGTCGTAACTCTGTAAAATGCCCAACTAGCAGAAATTCATAGTGCTCTTATTTTGGAAACAAAAGTTGCTTTGAGTAGTAGATGTTTTGTAACTAAAAGTGTCTTGTGTATATAATATGTTGAAGTATTTTTAGTAATCGATGCTGAGTGGATGTTTTCTTGATGATGGGGGAGGTCGTCAGTTAAATTTTTAGTATGTGGTAACTAGGCTTTTTTTGCCTTTTTTTTTTTTAATCTTACTAAACTTAAGGATATGCCACCCACCCATTTCTGATACAAGGCAAGCAGGCTAAGATCAAATGGTGATAAACATCCTGCACAACTCTAATGCCATTTGCAATTTTCATCACAAAAGTAATCTTCTTTCTTTCTTTTCTTAAGATTTAAATGTACCAGACCTTGCTTTTGATATTGCAGTTAGGGAATTGACCAAACTGAGTTGGTTTCCATTCTTTCCAAGAGGAAAAATCCCATGAGCGTGAAGGTGGGCTGGGTAAGGCTCAAGGAAGGTGTTGTGTTTCAGTTGCCATGTGGTAGTGGTGTGGTTCTGAATTCCTCTTAAAGTGTTGCTCTGGTTTTGATCAGTGACAGGCACTCCTTGCTGCCAGCCAAGCTGTGCTTTCCCTGCTGGAAAGTTGCAAAAACTCTCTTAAGCTGAAAATGTGAAGAGAGCAGCTGAGAAACCCTTTCTGTCACTTTGTTGGTTGGATTTAAGATCTGTGTTGTTGTTTTCGTGACATTAAGAGAGAATTGGAAGTCCGTGATCTCAGCAGAGTTTAGTGACTGGATAACCAGTTACCTGCTTTGCTTATTAGCAAGTGTTGGGTTCTGTACCAGGTGTAATTTCCACACTGAGGCATATTCTGTCTCTGCAGTCAGAATGGGAATTAGGAGCTGATGTGTGCTTCTGTATGGTGGAATGGCTTCTATACCTCGGGGCACTCACTTGGGCTGGGTTTTTAGTGGTGTTTGTTTGTTTGTTTCTTTTAGCAATTGATACTTGCTTAACCTCTTGAAAGGAAATAATTGCTACTGAACGGCTTATGCTGTGGCATCAGAGCTCTGTAATCGAGTGCTACACACACTGCTATTTTGCCACAACTTGCCTGTGACCAATCCTCTGAACATTAACTTGGGAACTAGCACAGTTGTGCTTGGGCTTTTCCAGGCTTGATTGCTTACATTTCTCATAGCTCACCATGAGGACAATCACAGCATTCATGTAGCTGTATTGTATTTTGTAAAGAAATTTTTCACTTGTGCAATAGTCTGGCTTTGGATGTGGTAGAGATGCTTATTTTTATTTGTCTTTTCCTAATAATGTCTCAGGAGGTGTATCTCCAGCCAGTGTCTTGTTTGAACTTTCAGGGAAATTATCATTTTGTGCTTTGAATATCTCCCTATTACCATGGCAAATAATTCATGCTGCTAATTAAGACACTGTTAGAATTGCACAGAAAGATGGGTAGGGAAGGAATACAGCCTACTTACACTTACAATTTATCTGTCTTATAAATTTATAGAACAGTTATTGCCAAGGTAGCTCACGGTTTACAAATGAAGATACATGACCTTCTGATTCATGGTGTCTGTGTCCTGATGGGAGGAGGTGAGAGCCAGATGTGTTTTGGCTGGTGCATATGGAGGCACAGGGTTAGGAGCAGCATTGTGCCCCGAGCTAGATTTGTGTTCCACAAGAGAGAAACACATTAAGAGAGACCCTCCTGCTCAGTACTGAGGGCTTGAAACTGGGAAGGCCATGAGTTCCCTGAGGAACTGATGACTGGCAGTTTCATGCTGAGCAGAGTTTCTTACGCTGGTCTTGCAAACCCAAAGGAGACTCTTTCGTAACTGTGGAATGAATGGGAAGCCATTGCAGAATCTGGCAAGTGGGTAATAAATCTAGCAGACTTTTGGTGTTGGTTGGAGTTCAAAGAGAAATTAGGAGGCCTAATTAAGGTATGTTTTAAACACTAGGGAAGTATCAATGCTGAAGAAAGCTGGTGGCAGTGTCTTTGTTGTCCACATGTAATAGTGGCGACTCTAATAATTCCGTGGTATGTTGTGACTGTGTATCACAAGCCAGATGCTATTTCTGCTTTTTTTCTTTTCCTGTTGTTATAGGTAAGATGAATTAAATTCAATCTTGTCTGAATTTGGGTGGGTAATTTGTATACTCTCTTCTCTCTTCAAAAACAGTTGTTACTAAATCTTCTTTAATACAAAAGAATGAAAATCATCAGCCTTACCTGTGGCATTGTGGTAGTTCACACTGCATCGTGTCTGGAACTGGGTTGTACTTCCATTGCACACTTACTGCAGAAAATCAAATGCCTAATATTGAAAAATAATGTTTTTCTAGTCTTTCTTCTTAGTAAAAGATAATGTTTTCCTTTGTAAGGGTCTATGTGATTAGCTATTTATCCTCTGTTCCCAGGAGAGCAGACATTGTGTTCATATTTTCTGTTTCATGAAACAAGATTTCATATAGCTGACTACGTCTCTGGAATCTATGTCATTCTCCCCCTAAAAGGAACTGAAAGCAAATTGGCTTTCTAAAACATGAAAGAAGCCTAGAGCAAACTCTTTGTCATCACATTCCTGGTCAAATCCAGCATTTGCCTTCCACAGAGTTTCTAATATTTAGTAAAGTCTGTGGTTTCCCATGGGGTTGCTTAGGTGAACAATAATAATAAATGAGAGCTGTTGAAAGAGAAAAGAGTGAAGACTTCGTCATGAGTGGAATTGAGCAAAAACTCTTGGGGATTGCATGCATGTTTTTAATGTTGTTTTTTAAAATCATACTACTTTTAATCCCAGTGTTTCTTTCCTTCACAAGGTTATTAATCAGAGAAAGAGAATACCAACTGTTAAAGAAAACGTACATAGATTAATTGAATTCTTACTGGTATATACCAGAAATATAGCAGAAATTATGGGGTGATTATTCCCATTGACTTAATTTTAAATTTCAGCTCTAGGACTGCAGAAATACCTGAAGGGAATGGAGAGACCAGAGGACACTTGTAAGCTCTGGGTAGAACTATGTCCTTCTCCACTGACTGCGTGGGGAGCTGGTTTTGGAAGTGAAGTGCTTCAGGTGCCTTGGGTAGAGGGACCTGAATAACCTGTGTCCATTTGACTGAACATCACAAATTTACGGATAGCATGGCAGTTCCAAAAAAAAGGGGAATTGTTCCCATCTACCTGCTGCAGTGCCAGCAAGTCCTGGTGGCTGACTGGGAACTTGGCTGTGACTTGCACAAGTGCAGCCTCTACATCTCCTGCAGCATCACTAGTAAATGTGAGCCTTTGCCTTAACAGGTGCATGGCTCTGTATGTGTTTAGTATTTTTAGAACTAGCTTGGAGTTGAAAATGTATTTTCCAAGAGTTATACTGTTATAGTAATTTCATGAGAGATTAGAGGAAAATATTTGGACAAACCAGCGTTCAGTCCTGAGTAAAAAAAGTTCACTTTGAAGTAAAGCTCTCTTCATTTTGCCATCCACAAATCATATCTATCATCCTTCTTGCATTTGAGATACTTTGTTTTAGAACTGTCTTAAAAGATAGGTAACAAAACAGGCAGGAAAAATGTCTGAAACTTTGGGCTGTGGTGATTTTTGTTGTTGTGCTTAATCCTGTGCAACACATTGCTCATGCATAAAATCTTAACGTAAAAAGTCTCCCCAGTGCCAAACAGTGATGAGATAGTGTTTTAAAAACACTTAAAATTTATTTTAGCTACATCCTCATGGTGCTTTACTTCTTACACAAAAGTAGTTTTCAAATAAAACATTAAAGATGATTAAGGGATATTTTTAAGTGTTTCATTTTTCTTTGTTCACTCTGTACAGTCAGATCTGAATAATGTTATGAAAGTGAAATAGCATTTTAATATTATTTTGGACTCAAAATAGCATATTTTTTTAGGTGCAGGAATCAATGCAAAGTGACAAACTTACTGTGAATTGTGTCTAAATTTAGTAGATGTCTTCAGCAATCAACCAAAAATTCTAATGTTCAAATCAGCTTTGTCATCTTGCTACTACATTTTCCTGAGTTTAACTTTTGTTGGAGTTAGTTTATGTTCTAGTTCTGATGTGAGTGCTTTTGCCTGAAGGGTGCTCTGGAATTATGACTGTTCCAAGGGTGAACTTGGTTATTTTTAGGAAGGTTAAGCATCTGGATGTTCACTACAGAAACTTTTCCAAGAAAGCATTTTGTTTCTCTGCAAGAAATATGAGCAGAAATATAGATGCAGCCCAACAGCGTGTAATCTCTGTCTTCCCAGGGCACTTGGGTATTTTCAGACTGGTCTGTTGCTTAAAGTACCTCTGGGATTACAGAAGGATATCGGGAGGATTTAGCTCTGTTGTATTTTTGTAGCTGGCTTTGAGACTTTGGAATCCGGAGCAGGGATGAAACCAAGCAGAGGTGCCAAATTAGGAGTGGTTATGAGGGACATGAGTATATTTGAAATGTTTCTAAGACTCCAGGTGTTTGCATTCTGGCTGGGAAAAAAAAAAAAGGATTTTTGATTGAGATCAGCTGATTGATGAAAATCATTCTCTATCAGTGTTAAACTTTTTTGTGGATTCAGAAAATAAAAAAATGGTACAGGTACAATATAGGATTTGGGGTAGAAAATTTATGTTGTATGTAATGGTTTTAAGTCTTTCCCATATATGTCATATGTGTATGGGAAAAAAACCTCAAGGTAAGTTGTGAAAGTTAAATGAATTAAAACTGAAATACCTTCAAAAAGAGGCTGACTTCTCTTTTATATGAGCTGTCTTACACCCTTGATTATACAGAATACTGCTTTTAAAGTGTATCCTCGCTGCCTAGTTTGGACCTTGAATGGCTAGATCAAAAGTCTTTTGAAAATATGCTAATGTGTTCTGAAAATATTGATTGCTGAAACATTGCATTTGCAGCTCAGGGTTATTTTTCCCTCATAGCAGTTTCCAGGTGCTGCTTAGAGAACTGTGACATCCCCTTTTGATTTTCTCAATACATTCTGAGTGTCTTTAGCTCTATACTCTTTCTTTCCTTAAGCAGAAAAACTTCAGATTTTCAAATGTTAGTTACTATACCAGTTTTCTAATATTGTTGATGTAATGATAAATCAGCTTCTGGTGGGAGGCAGTTTTTAAAACTAATTGATATGTAGGTGTTTTATGTACCCCTTGAGGATATCAAAACTCTTGTGTTTACATACTGAAAAGCTTCTGTCTCTCCAGCTGTGTATTTGCTGGTGTGATAAGGGGTTGCTCCTCCCCACAAATACAGTTTGATTTCAGTTGCTTACAAGTTGGTAGCAGGAGACTGTTGCTGAGTTGAAAAGACTATTTTGTTTATTTGAAGTGCTTAAATCTGGTCACTCACTTTGATTCGTATTTTGTTACTTACTACATACATTACATGAAAATGTGAATTGAAACAGATGGTGAAGGATCAGCATTTAGGCTTCCTGCATGTAAAATTTCCTGGAAAGCTGAGTCCTCTACTATGGCATCAGCAGCCTGTGTTCAAAACCACATTGTGTTTGTTTTATAGTAGCTCCTGGATGCCAGGCATATATTAAATCGTTCTGAGGCTGCTGCTGCATGGACATCCCTATGGAGCCCAGCAGTTCTGTATTTCTCCTAAAAGAATTGAGCTATTAATTCCCTAATCCTTAGAGAAATTAATTTAAGTTAATGTCAAAATTGGAGACTGTTGTTTCTGTGTATTCAGGATTCATATGAAAGTGCAAGTTTGCACTTTCCAAAGCAATTCTGTTAAAGGTGGGAAGAACAGAAGTTAACCTGGCTTGCACTTATGTGTTTTCCTTTCTATCCATGTGGTTGGTAGTGTCATAATTTTTACTAACACCTGAAAAATGTGATGCAGCTGCTCCTGTCAGGGCTGGACAGGTGTTTTGTCTGGGTTAGGTTTATGCTGGTAAAAATGTAATCTGACTCTGCTGTAACGTTTAATAAATACTGAAGGAAAAACTGCTTTTTAGAAGTGGATCTCTGCTCTGCTATGTTGCAGTTTCTCTAGCCTAAAACACACATTAAAGGAGTACAGCTTGAATTAATGAAATGAAATGTGCATTTAGAATGACCAGTGCAAATTAGGGGATGACCTGAAATAGGAGAGATCTTGCTTTCCTGTGTGATGTTATCTCAATGCCTTTACTTAGAAATTCGCTTTTTAAAAGGCAAACATTTTGTCCAGTAAAAGTAATCTTCTGGTTTTGTTTGGGATTGCTAGTAGCTTTTGAACCTTGTTATCCCTGGGCTTGCAGAATATTACAGACTCACCCTCTGTGTTGTCTGATTCTGGATCTGGGGTGTACATTTCAATTCTGTGTTTGTGGAAGGAGAATGATACATAATGAAATGATAATATCTCTCTGATAAAATTAGTTCAGTTTTTAAGTGGGTGTAATTTGATGCTGGTCAAATATAGATTTCACTTCATCCTGTACATGAAGATTCCTACACTTCAGTTTGTCCAAAAGGTTTATGATGCAATATTGAAGACATGACAGCTGCTGTTAAGAAAATTTGCTGTTAATAAGCATTTCAGTATTTGGAGGCTCAGCTCAGCATGTGAGATGCCTCTAATAATCTCTGAACATTATCATTTAATTAAACCTCTACTGTTTAGAATAAGTAAGTACAAAAGAGCAGTAGGACACGTTCTCCTCCTTTTTCTTGTTTCTCGAGACTGAAAAGAGCATACTGGGTAATACACTTGGAACTGATCCACTTGGTTTTTGTGTTCTTTGGGTTTTGGTGTCCCCCCCGCCCGCCCCAAAAGCACAGTGGGTGAAACTTGGAAGAACTGCCACTTCTTGTGTTGTCACTAGTGTTCCTGTGACTATGGAGATGTTAACTGGAAAAAGAGATTGGATTTGAGGGGGAACTTGGATCAGTTTGGTGTTGGGAAAGAGTGCAAATTTCCCTACTACAAGTAACACAGTTTTATGTTGTTTTAATCTCATAGTTCTCCCATGTGGTGTTTCCTTTTGCCTGTGAGCCGACTTCTCCCCATACTGTGTATTTTTCTAGACTAAATAAACTTAGTTCCTATCTCTCCTAGTCATCTTAGAAACTCTTCTCTGCACTCATCCCAGTGACAGGCTAATAATTCTGCTCACACTGAAACCAAATTCATACCCGAGCTTGCCTTCCCCCTTAGCAGTCCTCTCTCCCTTCTGTGCTGGATGGATTGGGAGCTCTTACACCATAGGACTCAAAAGAAGGGAAATTAAGAGAACACCTCAGGAGAAAAAATATGTCTATCCAAAATACTGGTATTAGTAGAATCACTAGTATAGGGAAATCATAATGCTCATAATGTAAAACCTTATTTGACTTCTGTAGTTAATCATATGCAGTTTTAACAAGTTAATTGCATTAGAGTTTGTTTATATGCATTTAGTGCCATGCTAAAAGTTCTGTTTTCTGGCTTCATGATACCCTGAGTCACCCAGCCTTTGGCAGAGGTACCTTGTATTGATTGGCTGTATTTGTGTGTAGTGTCCCATTTTGGTACTTTATGCTCAGAAATTTTCCTCCTCGAATAAACACACATTTGCTTTTTGGGTTGTCCTTCTGTGCTAAATAAAATAGTATTTTCTTCCCATTAATTAAGAGACTTTGTGGAGGGTGTCCTGTGCTTGTGGGTGTGAGTTGCATCAGAACAGGAGGAAATTCCCAGTTTTAAACTTAAAATCCCCCTTGTACCACCTCAGTTGTAACTGAACTAATGGGAATCGTGGTGTGTTCAAATACGCCTTTGTGCATTCTCTCTGGGTGGGATCCATTCAGTAGTGAAAAGCAGCTCTTTGACATATTGGTAATGTAGATCCTATTTTTTTCCTGTTTAAAGGAGTTTAGTCTATGTGAAGAAGTTGCCTTGCATTTGCTTTTCAAAAAGCAAATAATGTTGCTTTTTTATTTTAGAATTATATTTCTGGTTTTATGAATAACAGTGCATTATTCTTAAAAAATGTGAAGTAGTGGAACTATGAAATATTATATTACAATATTACAGGTGTGAGATTTTACTTAAACCTTTTTGTTCTAGCTCCATGGAAAGTTTGGTATTTTGCTTTTGTTGTTGGTTTGTTTGTTTGTTTTGCTTTTTAAACTCCTTGCTTTCCACTTGCATAGCAAAGTAGTGGGAGTGTTTCAGTCAGTGCTTGTGCTTCAAGAAAGAAGTGAAACATACTTTACATTTTCTGGATTCATTGCTGGTAGTTCTTTGACCTACTTGAAGCTCATTTTTCCTCCACCAGCACTTTTTTCTTGTATTATCAGGAATAATAATAATAATACTTTCTGCTTATATCAATGTGCTTTTTGATCATATTTGTGTGTTTGGAAAACAGACTGATTGAACTTGGTTTGACTTCTGTGTGTATCTGCCAAAGTAACCTGATACTCTTGTAGAGCTTTGGGTCTATTACACACCCAAATAGCTTTTTGTAGTTCTTGAGATGAGCAAGTGTAGAGCTGAAGTCTTCCTATCCCTCTCCTTTCTAAATTTAGAAAAAGTTAAACTCTGAGTGTCACAGTTTGAAAATAATAAAAAATAAGGCTAGTTCAGTATGTCCAATTTTATGAGCTTATTTTGATGTTCTCAATTTGAGAGAGAAGGTTGGTTTGGGTTCTGTTTGTTTTTCCTTTAGTGAAAACATAATTTATTGCATGTGTAGACAGTGTTATGGAACACGTTGTCGGAGGTGCTACATTAATTGTTTGGCAGTAACTTGCAAAGTAAATATGAAGCTCTTAATTGTGAGGCAGAGATGAGGTATTTGCTCACCATTGTATTCTAGGTCCAGATGGAGCAGTATTGAGGACTGGGACAAATGTTTTAACTCCAAATTACAGAAACTCCCACCTTTTACCAGCTTACGGTGTAGGGTCCTTTGAGATCTGCTGGCTGAATGTAGGAACTTGTGGTGTCACAGCTGTGTTAACAGTGTTGAGTCATGAGAGAAATTGCTTGTCAGCTGTTTTGCTGCAGTTGCTTCTAACCCTGCCCTGACAGTCTTCCTGTAAGAGCAGCACCCCCTCTGAGCCCAGGTGGAGAGCTGTGGCCGAGCTGAGGCTGGCAGCAGCAGCCTTTGGGTTAGACATCTCCTGAGTAACTCGGGTGGGACTTAGGGAATGCGGGATTCTTGTGTGGAAGAGGCTGGGAGTTGTTCTTCAAGGGAAATGTAGTTTACTATAAATGAAGTGGGGAGCATCCTCCTGTTTTATATGATTACAGTAATTCTAATGAACTGTTCTGTTAAGTATAAAAAGACAGAGATCAAAACATAGATGGGAGCTTAGGGTGAAGATTTTGGGGAAGTTTGTTTCTTTTTCCTGTAGTTAGAGTAAGTGCCATAAAATGAAACCCAGCACTGAGCAGCCTTCTGTGTAACGCAGAGCTGTGCAACCAAGTGATTGAAAACTCCAGGTTGCATATATGACTGGGATATAAATTGATAGCTTTATAACCCAGAGAGGTCTTAGCCATCAGAATTGCAGAAAACTTTCCTGTGCCAAGGATAACCACTAACATTTCCAAAAGCCCTTCCTGAAAGCACGATGTTATTTGGATCATGATGAGGCTGTCAAGCATAAAACTATAGACAGCTTGCACAGTGGTACTTTGTAGACTTAAATTACAGTAACCACACCCTTGATTTGCCTTTTTTCCTGATGTAAAAAGGGCTATTTTTTGAAAAGTCATACAGTTGAAAGTGGTAATTTAGATAGAAGAGCTGTTTCAGCAAGTCTTTGGGGTAGGCTAAATATTGGACTGACCTTTGCAGAGTTCACTGGTCTGTTGGAATCTGAAAATTTACATAAAGAAATATATTTGTGGCTCTGGTGAGAGAGGATTGTGTGTAACAGATCTTGATTTGACCTCCTCTCTTCTGTCTCCTTCCAGTCCTCCTTTTGATTATTTGTGGAAGGTGAAAACAGTTTTCTGGATGAGGAAAGTCTTCCTGTGTGGTTAGTTCTTGTGGCTTCTTGCTTTGTCAGATGTCTCAGATATATATTTATGTGCATTGTCATAGTTATATATTTACATCTTGTTCTGATATTTGCTGATTTTAATTCTCCCACAAAAACATTGTATTCATACTTTGGTTTGGCAGTTTTTGTTGTACTACAGTGAAACTTGAATCTCCCCTGTGCAGTAAACTGAAGTCTTTTATAAAGTGATAAACTATGAAGACAGTTAAAGACAATACAGTTTCTTTAGTTCAGCAAACAGCCTTTATATATTTTTCTCATTCTCAAATACTTTTTTACCAAACTGATAGTTTGGCCCTTGCAAATGTGATATGGCTACTTGTTGTACCTCAGTGAATACCCCATTTGTTATTGATGCTGGGGTTTATTGACAGTGTTGTCAGTGGATGGCCTGTGCCTCCAGGTATTTTACTGTGGTGGGGCTGTGCTGTTGGAGCAAAGGTGTCTGCAGTTTACTAGTGAAAAACAAATCTGTAAGGACTGAAATTGCACAGTTGTGGTGATCATTGTATAGATGTTCTTTTCACATTTTCAAAAAGTTGTGATACAATTTCCAAATCTTGCTCCTGCAGAGGATTCCTTGGCTGCTGGTAACATGTATTTGGCAATAAAAGCATGTCCTGCTTTTCATGACTGCTTGTTTGTTTTTTATCTTTGAGAAAGAAAGAAAGCGAAAGGAAGGAGGGAAGATTCCCTGATCATTTTAATTTGTCTGGTTTAGAGCAAAACTCCCAACCCAACCTAAATCACCCAACCAACGCTCCTCAATAACGTAAGGAACCTCTAAAATTTTTTTTGTGTGTTTGTGTTTAGGTAAGAGATGAAAATTATCTATCCAGGCTCCCATTCAGTGTGAAATAAAAAAAGCAGTGTTTTCTGTGACAGCAATGTCAAAGGCAATCAGCATGGTTTTTAGATGTTTATTTTGGTTCAAGCTATTTCATACTCAGGTATGTGTGTCCCATACAATTTATTTGAAGATGTAGTGGTTAATTTTTCTCCCTTTAACCACTGATTGTAAATTTTGCTCCCAAATATCCTGTTTACTGTGGTTACACCAGAGTGGTGGGGACATCAGGAGCTGAAAATATATTTGAGGTACACGGACAGTATCCTGTGTTGATTTGGAATAATCTCCTTTGAATGAATAAAGTATAGTTATGCTTCATGCAGGGACTGGAAGTTGTGCTCCCATTCCTGCGAGGAAACGAGTGCTCCGAGCTGAACATGAAATCTGGAAATCTTCCAGTAGCTGTAATTCCTAAACACTGTGAAACATGACATTCTTTGTTCTGTTGGCAAACAGTGGGGTGAACCAAAGGAGTAGCTCAGAAAATGTTTTTAACAGAAAATATTTTTTTTTCCCAAGACTGTGTCTCCCGATGCTTTACTGGATACTTCAATTTCCTCTCAAAGTGAGCTCAGAGGAGTGTTTGCTCTTAGCAATTTAGTTGGGAGCTTAGAGTTTGGTTTTGTGGGGAGAATTTTAGGAAAGGAGCTTTCTGGAAAGGTTAGAAGAGGGAATTGGGATTTTAAATTGTATGTGTAGAAATATATATATACATATATATATACGTGGTATTTAATAGTGTGAAAATCTTTTTTTGAGACCTCTGCCTGCTAAACAGCAGAATTGTTCTCTGGTTACAGTTTGAAATGCCTGCCTGAGCCCTAACAGAGTCTGTGTAGGAAAGTCTGGTTTTAGTGGGACATTTCATACTACTCTTTTATCTTTTTTCTTTCCTTTGTTTTGTTTCACTTTAGACTTGTTTTATTTTCTGACATAACCCATGTTTCCATAAATTACTCATACTTAGCAGACCTTATCTGCATGTGACAACGAGATGAAATTGTAAACTTACTTTAGACAACAAGTTATTCCTTTAACGTAAGTGAAGCCATAGCAATTTGCTTGCTTTTCCTATGAATCACACTAAAGACTGGCATAGTGTTGAGATATGTTTACAGCTGTGGGTACCATGACTTCACACTTAAAATTATACCTTTAGCTGTTACACTCAGATTTAACTTTAGTTTGGCAGAAAGCCTAATGGCGGCCCTTAAGTATGTATATGTCTTACACACGTAAGGCAGTTGAAAGAGGCTTTTTAGTCATACCCTTGACCTGGAGTCCAGTAAAGGAAGAAAGTACTATTGGTTTTACCTATGGAGTGAGTCCACCCCAGCCAAAATGAGTATTTGTGCAATTAACTGTAATTGATCTTCATGTCCATGGCAGTGCTGCTCTTTCATGTGCCCTGGGACTGTGCTCTGGAGTCCTTGAGTTTGATTTGTGCATCTTAATAAATAATTCTACAGTGGTGCTCACAAACGCCAGGTACTGTAGCATCCGAAATGAATTGATCTTAGCAATAAATTGCCCTGATCACTGAGTTACCTCACACTCTTTTTAAAGAATAAAATAGTAGAATGTTTTAAAAGCTTACAAAGCAGGTTCATTCAGGAAAATGTTTTCTTCATGAGTGGCACATTCTTGCATGATCCAAAAAAACCACAGGCGTGGGGTCAGTGCAGCAGTGTGAAGGTGAATGATGTTTTCTACATGGAGTTGACAGTTCCAAAAACCTGGGGTGGGGCAGGGGAAGTGCAGAAATACTCTTCAACTTGCCTTGAGTTTGCCAACTACTATTTCTTGACTTTCTGTTTTCCTATTGCTAAAACAATCACTGATGGAATAAACACACTAAAAAAGCTTTGAAATACATGAAACCCTTGGAGAGAGGGGAGTGGAAACTTTCTCCATCCTTCATTTTGACATTGAACACCAGATTTCTGGCAGAAGTTGATTGTTCAGATTTGGCTTGGTGGGGTTTTTCTGTTTTGTTGGGATTTTTTTCTGTTTCCCTTTGAAAGAGTTGATTATCAGCTGAGACAGGACCCTCAAACTGAATATGTGCACTCAGCAAGTTCTGAAAATGAATGATGAGTAATAGGGCAGGGAGGGAGATGCTCCATTTCACCCTCCCAGTGCTGGTACCTACCTGCAAGGAATTTTCTTTCTAAGAGAATTGGGATGCATGTTTTGTTGGGCATGGGCTGTTTTCACTTAACTTGTGAGTAGACAATGGACATTTGATTATAAGGGTGGTATTTGAAATGCAGGTGAAGAGTACCATATTGATTGGGTAAATAGTCATGGCTTTTAATGTGGGCTGAAGAGTATTTGAAGTTTTGTGTGGTCACTTCTCAAGCAGCCACATCTTTCAGAAACTGAAATATGCAAGTGGATTAATGTATGGATTTATTTTACTCCAGATGTGGCTTATATGAAAAGCTCCCCATGAGTTTTGAAGGACGTTTTGTGTAGGAGAAAAATGGTGGACTAAAATTGTAGTCAGACTTTATTACATGTCAGTGAAGTCCCCTAATTTCACTCATTAGTATTTTAAACAACAGATGAGGTAAACATCTGTCATGGCTGATTTTTTTTCCATAGAGTAAGATCAGTGAATTAAATGATCTCCTTACATTCCCAGTGTGAATTTGTCATTCTGTGATGTCTGCAAGTTGTAGATTTAGTCCCATCAAACACAGCAAAAGCTCTTCTTTTTAAATACATCCTTACTCTAGCCTATCTAGTATGCTCACCATCCTTTTATAGTCTTGTTTTCCTTGATCTTGTGAACTCTTGGATGTTTTGATCACTGATAAAGAAAATGCAATCTTTCTTCATATGAACTTTAGTGAACATAGTTCATCTGCTGCACTTTCCAAGTTGATGTGATTTATTTGTTGCTCTGTTGTTTGCATTCTTGTATAGGTACAGTAAATATGCAGGGAAAGTTTGTCTTGCTGCTGTTACAGCAGCTTTTGTATGAGAATGATTCATGTCCAAGGCCTTTAGCGTGCATTGCTGTGGAAACTTCAGGGCACAGGCTTCTCATTCCCCCCTTGGCAGAATCCTTCACAATAATTTCTCTTGTACCTGGAAGTCAGGGGAGTGATATTTCCTCCTGAAACATCGATGGGCTCAATTTTTATGATCATATGTTTAGTAGGCATCTTGTGCAAACAGAAAGAGGTTTTTACTCCAACTACATAAAACTTCCCTGATGTCTTGAGCAATAATTTTGGGATACTTAAGCCAGTGCTACCACTGAAGAGTATTTCCTCTTTGATTTTATGTCCAGAGATGGGCCAGATCAGGAGTCTGAATCACTTGAGAAACTTTCCCATTCATTCTCCAATGTAGTACTATTACTGTTGTTGTGGCAACTTCCCTTAGCTGGTTACCATCTTCCCTAGCTGGGAATGAAGTGGGTCTCTGTTCCCTTGGGAATACAGAAGTTATTCATTTTTTCCCAGAAGAGGGGAGAGTGTTGCTTGGAACGCCAGCTGTAAGTGGTGTGGTGCATTTTGCATGGTTACTGTTTGGAAGTGGTGGTGTGTCACAACGGCTGGGCATCCCTGGAATTGTTCTGTAGGTAAAGGTCTATGGGGCAGTCTGTGCCAGGCTGGAGAGCTCGCTGCTTGGATTGTTGTCTGGACAATGCTTTCACTGTGTGGCTGTAGGGCGGACACACAGAATATGTTATGGAACAGTGCTTGCTGTGTCTTTGTCTTGGCATGCCTTAGCAGGCTCTGGGTTGTGCGCACTTGCCCATGAAGCTGCCAGAAATAGATGCCTAATGCAGAGAATTTATGAAAATTGATCACAGCCATGTAAAGATGCAGCTTCAGAGCAAGATCTCAAGTTGTAAAGGAAGTGATTGGGAAGTCACCTCTCAGTAGCTGGCTGGAAAAAGGGTCTTAAAGCACCCTTAAATAAGGTAGGGAAATTAGATGTTAAAAAGATGTGAGGTTTTATTACGAGATTCACTTCTGCGTTGTAAAATTATTCTTCAAGTTTGCTTGTGGGTTACTAGTGTTGGAAACTTTGGATGGAATCTGGACATGCCTGAGCTGCTCGTTTGATTCAGCCTGTCACACTCCGTATGTTTTGCCTTGTTCTTTTTCCAGCTGCCTCAGGAAGAAGGAAAGCATGACTGTACCTCCCTGGCCCTGTTTGCTGGAATATCAGTGAATATTTATTTCCCCAGACCGTAATCATTGTAGCAACACTGAGCTTTTAGGTTGTCCTGCTACACTATCTCTCTGTGGGGAGAAGTGAGAAAACATCACTGGTCTGTGATGAGTTCTGATTACACTGTTGCACTTCTCTTGTGCAAGGTGGGAGGACTTCAAATCTCATTTCTGCCTTGTGCAGAATCAGCAGGTTGCTGTCCTGAGCACCACTGCAGCCTGTCAGCATGGCTGCCATGGGTTAGATTGTTGTTTAGTAGGGGTTTGAATTTCTTCTGTTTCTTTCATCATACCAGAGGGCCCTCAGTTTTTATTACAAAACTTAGTGGATTATGCACAGGGCTGGTCCGTGATCCATGTATCATCTGTATTTTATCTGTTTTATGAATTTTTTTAACATTTACAGCCTTGTTTTGACTAGTATTTAGTAATTATGACAAAATGGCATTTTAATTATCGCAGCCTCTAGTGTTGTCACTGAATGAGGAATTATATAGAAAACATTGTTTACCTCAAAAGTATTTGCCAATTTGTGAAGATAAAATTTTATGAACGTAAGTTAATAAAATTCTGTGTATAACCCTGGACATGTTTAATCCCAGTTGAAATTCCATTCATTTGTTTTTCTCATAAATGTGGAGTTTCTGAATGTTCTTTTATTCCACTATTTATTTGCAAATCCAAACAGAATACAAAGCTTCCCTTTCCCTTTGCACAAGGCTGGATGAGGGTATGCTCCACTCTATAATCAGAGTTAGAAACAGGACATAAACCCATTGTGATTGTCCTCAGGCTGTTTCCTTTGGTGTGAGCTTAGCTGTAACCATGGCATGGAAATAATATGCTGTGAACTATATTGTGTATAACCTGAGCATTTATATGTAACACTGGTTGTAAGTGCTGAGTTATTATGTTGTATGTATTTGCAATTCACTATATTGATCTTCATGGATGCTTTTTAGACCTCTGTTCCACAGTGTGGTCACTAAAGGGTCATACATACCCCAAAAATTAACTATTTAAAGATTAAGATTGTCTTTATGCCAACACTATGAGCAAATAAGATACCTGTTTTTCACTTTTGATATGGTGATATATTGAAGTTATTCATGATAACTAAGCAAAGTAGTTTCTAATTTCTTAAAATCTTATTGCACAAGTATATAATTTCATCTAAAAGAGGCAGTCTGTTCATCAGTGATGTTTAATATTGAATTTCTGTAGTAGAAAATTCACATTTGCGTTTATATATTAAAAGAAAGTATTTTAAATTGTATGTCTAGTGGTTTGGTAATTATCTCTAAATTGCATTTGAATTGGGGATGGGATGAGTGTTTCTTTAACTGTCTCCTATCTTCAGTTTTTATTTGCTTAGTGATACTTAATTTGGAACAATCATATAATTCAATTATCTTTGTTCCATATCCATAGCCTTGCTGAAATTAGACTTTTTGGTTGGTTTCAGAAATACTCAGTTATGTCTTTTGTAGGATAAGACTAATGCAATTAACACTGAGTATTATCCTTGCTCTTTTCCATTACTTTAGCACAAGTTATGGAAAACCTGTTGGGAGTCGTAGAGTGACTCCCAGAGCCTCTCCTTGCCTGCTGTGTCCCTGCCAGCACAGTGGCCTCTGCTGTATTAATGTTCATATTTCCATGCTTTAAACACAGTGTGTTACATTAGGAAATCAATCGAGAGAAAGCTGGGATTTAAAGCCTCCTGCTGAAATGTCCATCAGTAATCCTATACGAAGTGATCTGCAGGATGGAATAGGGAAGTGATTGTGTGTGGTTTAATAAATGCATATTGCAGCTTGTTGTGAAGTTTGGGCTTTGGTTTTTGGGGGGTTTCTGTTGTTTGTTTGGGTTTTTTTCCCCCCAGCTAAGTGAGCCTTAACTGCCATATTGCCACTTCGAAGACATAAGAAGTATTATGCAAAACAGGTTACTGTTATTGACATTCAGGCTTGCAGTAGCTTCAGTTGAAGCAATTTTAATGAGTTTGAGGGGAAAAAAAAAAAAAACCTGCATCTGGTGAGCTCAGAATAAATTACCACAAGGCTTTAGAATTGTCCTTTGGTGGTTGTACAGGTTTTTCATGCTGCGGCCTTGAATATAAGAAGTTAATTCACAAGCTACATGTCTTATGTTCTAGGTGAGACAAGAACTCAGAGAGAGCTGCCATAAAGATTTGTCATCAGATTTCTATTTGTATTAGAATAAGAAAAAGAATTAGCAAATGGCACTGGAGAAATGGACACTCATAATGACAAACCTATCTTCTTTTTCCTAATTCCAGGGCATATTCCCTTGTGGATTCCAGTCAAGTGTCTACTTTCCTGATTTCTATTCTCCTCATAGTCTACGGCAGTTTCAGGTAAGATTTTTTTAAAAGATTCTGCAGAGTTTTTATTTTTCAAGTAAAAATATTGCAAGTGACTGAGTACAGCTTATGCCTTATTGTTTCATTGTATCTTTGTCAGACATAGCCACCATAAAAAAAATTATTTGCTTCTGAGAAGGCAATGGAAAAAGAAGAAATAATAGCGAGCTGGGGTTTCTGAAAGATGTAATTGTATGTCATGGTACAAGCACATATAAGATAACTTAAAAGTCAGTCCTTGAGGACAGCTCTATAAAATCATATTTTAGTGGTAATTTAAAAGGATTGTTGAGAGAGATAGATGTAATGTTCTCGTTAGCAGAATTTTCTGTACATTATCCAATGTTGGTTGATTGAGCATGTACTCCCGTGATTTCAAACCAGTCCTGGGTCCCACTGCTGTTTGCTCGAGTATCAGTAACAGCTTAATAGAGAAGTGGGAAACACTGTCACTGTTGAATTCCAGCAAAGCATCTGAGAACTGCTGCAAGAGGAGTTTAAGTCTTTAAAAACCAAATTTTCCTCATTTTAGGAGACTTGAGTATAGTTTAGAGAAAACACAATTATCCCTTTAGACTTGCATGCTGTAAAATAGTTTGTTTTACTGAAGTGGCACCTAAGGAATGAGGCTCATACTGACATATTAAAAAAATATAATCACAATATGAAAGTATTATTTTTTTAAACTTAAATACAGCATGTTTTTCTTTCTGCTTGTTGAAGAACATCACTTCATTTCACAAGTCTGTGAAAAAGACTTAATATAAAAGGCCTTATATTCACTACGGAGTCTCTGCTCTGTAGTCAATATGCTATGAGTATTCCTGAAATAGATGATAGCTGTGCTCATCCATATGATGTAAGTTGCAGCTGTTTTAAGATAAGAGGTTTTATATCACCATCATAAGTTAATAAAGTCATATAATGAAAGATCCAATTTTTTTGCAAGAGCTGTCGTTGTTAGCAAGCGTTAGGTAACAGCACTGCTGGTGGAATTAAAATAGAAGGCTTTTGGAAAACAAAATGTAGAGATGATCAGAATAAAAAAGTAATAAAAGCATGTATTTATTTAGTTTTTTCTTCAAGTTTTGAGTCAGATTAGCTTATAGTTGAGGGACTATAAAATTTTTAACTATTTGAATTTATGCAGTTGTGTAAAAAGGAACTGTGCGTCTGGCTGCAAGAAGCCATAGCATTTATTAAAATCAAAATATGAACACATAGTGCAATATAAAACAGCAGGAGTGTGTGAACTTAAATTGCTTGTCTTTCTTGGAGCTCCTTGCCCTTAAAAATTTTCCCCTGCTGTTTGCCATCCTATTCTTGTTGGTACCTACACATGCTCTTAGCATGTTGTCCTATACTTTACATTTAAAACCATGCACCTAGCAAGGACTGTGAACTCCAGAGCAATCTGACTCACTGGATGAAGTAGTGGAATGGTGATGAGGAAATGTCCTGTTTCAGTCTTTTTCCTTTGCATGTATCCTGAAGATCCCACGTTGTGAGTTACAGACCAAAATAGTAAAATAGAGTTGTAAAATTACTTTCCTAATTAATTTCCTATATGTGGTTTCTTTAGCAGATGTCTGAGCTGAAACCCACAGTTATGTTGGGGACTTAGACAAACTCTGATTCCATTTGATCAGCGAGCAAGATCAAAAGCATTTTTTTAATGGAAAATTGTACAGTGGTGTTAACAAAGGGGTCTGAAATACATTTAAGTCTTTTTAGAAAGTCAGGTGTGGTAATAAGTTACAAAATCATATTCACCTGGAAATTCTTAAAGTAGCAAATGAAAACTGGCAAAGTGGATGAATTTTCTTAGAAAAGTGATGTGCTGGAAGGATGAAAGTTACGGCTTAGGGTGCGCATTCTCATCTGTCAGCAGTGTGTGTTCATCTGGATTTGAGTGCTCATCTCCTGCAGAGCTGTCATAAGATAAAAAGAAAATAGCATTCCTTAGTTAACCTTTGTGTTGCAGAAAGTGGGTTTGGTTTCTGATTTTCAGCTGAAAAGAAGCAGGTGGAGTTACTGTGGTATTCCTGGCAAGTGGCTGAAACAGAAGTGCAGTAATAGGATCAGAAAGAATTGGGTGGGTGAGTCATTAGGATAAGATCCACGTGTGTGGTGGATCTAATCTAAGGCAGGAGGCTTTGGGGAAACAAAGAAAAGCCTTGGTCCACTGTCCTTATTAATAGAAGCAGAATTTGTCTGAAACAAATGAAAAAATCCCAAAACCTCTGTATACTCAGAAGAACGTCTAACAAATCATGGATAAAGCCCAGACCCAGAACAGAGTGCAGTGTGGTGATGGAGTTGAGTTCCCCTTCTCTTACTGTGCATGAATGAGCATTTCCTGCCTACATTTGTGCCGGGTCAGGAGTTTTAGCTTCCAGCCCTTCTGAACGTCTCTCTCATGTACATTCTGATTGCCCTTAGTCCTTGAACTTGACATACTTTTATTACTGGCTGCCAAAGGGGCAAGTCTAATCCTTTAAACCGTTACAAGCTGTAAACTGGAGCATGCAAGTAGATGTGTTAGTTGTGGATTCTTAAAGAGGTGAGCTCAGCTTGAACCTGGTTATCTCTGAGGGCAAGAGAGCCACCTATTCTTGTCCAAATGCTTCTCTGAGACTTACATGTTGGGGTTACTTTGCATGTAACAGCTAAATCTTTTTCTATCCTATCACCTCCCCAGACATGGTCTCTCCGCTTATGTAAAGCCAGATTTAACCCAGAGCCTACCTGTTCAAATACCTGCTTTTGAACCAAACCAAGAAGTGTGGGATGGTACTGGGGCCTTTCGTCTGTAGTGTTTGGGTATCCAGAGTGTGGGTGTAAATAGAAAGTAGCTCACATGCCGAACTCAAGAGTGTTCATATGAACATGGTGTGCTGAGGGTTGGATTTCCAGCTTGGCATTCCCATGCTCCCAGGGCTCTCAGATGGGTGACTGTCCTCACTGGTAGAGCAAGAAGGAACTTCTCAATAAATTGCATCTGCAGGTGCCTCTATAGACAGATCCTTGCATTCCGATTTCCTTCATTGTTTGATAAGAACACCTCCTGTGGGGTTTCCCTGAGGCATTTCTGCAGTGGAAGTGATCCATAGTTGAATCTGAACTTTGCTGATAGTGATGTGCCAGCAGCTTACTCATTCCTTTGGCCTCAGCGTAACCCTCCGAGTGGCTCCCTGCGGGAGGCTGACTCGCTTGCTTTGAAACACCATGCTAGAAATCCAACCAGCTGGAGCTCTGAGGACCCACAGAAGAAACAATGGAGCAGTTCAGTGCCCCATGCTGCTTTGGAAGCCCAGGAGAAACTTGAACAAAACAGTGAATGTTTCCCAGCTTGCCATTTCTCTACAGTCCAGTAGTTTCGAGTTTATCTTGTTTTACAGTATGACTTTTAACTTTCTTCCAGGGTGTTTTAGTGATCACTTCTCAATTTTTTTATTATGTTACTGATAATTTGTAGCAGAGGGAAGAGCCAAATCGTGAAATAGCTGGAGATTATTCAGAGGTTGGCTTGGAAGAGCAGCTGTGTTGTTAAGTGAAAGTAATTTCCTAATTTATGCTTACTTTTGAGGCAGGGATATTTATAGGTAACAATAATTGCTGACAGTATTGCAATGAAAGGAGAGGGGCTGAGGTTGTTTATGAGCAGTAGATCTAATAGGTTTTATTTCCAGTTTTCTTTGCTGATAGCAATCCCTTAAGTTATGAGTTGCCTGATGCCACTGGGAGAATGATGGTGTGAGGTTCTTGCTAAACTATTCTAATTCCAAGGGGAACAAAACACTGCACTGAGAAAAGAACTATCTTGTTTGCCTGAATCTTGGACCAAGTCCTGGAGGGCTGTCAGCCTCCTCCCAGATTTTTACAGCTTGAGAGGAAAATTATGAAGCTACAATGCAAAACAGGGAAAAAGGGAGTGTGAGTGAAGGATAGAGGCAATCCAAACAAAGGGCAGAGCAAAAAGATCTTTAGAAGAGCAAGCTAAGGACAACAGATTAATTTGTTAAATTTTAGTATTCTCTGCTCCCTCTTTGTATTTTCAATAACTCTTTAGTTGATGATCCATGATCTGTGTACAAGAACTGTGTGTCTGAGGTGGAAGCTTTATCATGTTTTGCCTGAGACGAAAAGCTGCTTTAATCTCCTAACACTGTTGGGGAGCACTTGCTTAATAGAAGCAAAGGAAACAAACCAGTTCTATGCTGGAAGAGTCTTCTCCTTGTTTTTGTGTTTTATGGAGCGAAACCCATAAACCTCTCTGTCTTCAATACACCACACATGTCTTGACCCTGTAGACCTGATTGTGCCTGATGTTGGGTTCTGGGACTGCAGCACAGACTCGCTCGCTTGTGCATTGCAGTTGGTGATCAATACACTGCAATGAAATAACTGTAATACCTCTAGAATTGTTTAGAAAACTGTGGTATATTTATTATTGCTCTGATAAAGTAATAGAATTTGTTTACTTTGTGTAGCACAGTTAAGCTAAACTTGAAAAGAAGCTTAATGCCTGTTGACCTGGAAGTTTTACTGGAATACTTGGATGCTGCTGTAAATTTAAGACAGGAGCTGTACAGTGGGAGATGCACAATGCTTCTGGTGGTTCTCTATAGCTCATTTGAATAAATCAGTATGCAGCTAAATCATGGACACCATACATGCATCAGAATGAGAAACTGTCATGGTAAACTTGATTGATGATATTTTTGTTAAAAAGCACCTTGAATTTAACAATAGAAATTATTGCTGGTCAAAACAGACCTTAAGTGAAATTCCCCCGTTTCAGAAAGTTAGGCCAAATGTGTTAGAATATAATTTAGAAGTTGCATCGAAATGAAGCACTGTGGCAAAAGAGATAGACTACTGTGGTAAATTGGAACTTTTTAAAGTGTGTATATCAAAAGGAAAATTTGAATCAATAACAGCTGAGCTGGGTACTCAGGGGAGTGTTGTCTGCTCCTGTGGATTAATTAAAGTGTATAAATTTGTACTATTTATTCAGAGCTTCCTCTAGGTATCTGTTCTGTGCGCATGTAAAATACATATCTGGTTATTTTCTAGGCTTTGCTAAATTTTTTTTAGTGAAGTAAGACTTTACATTAAGCAGACACTTGAAAGCTAGTTTGGGTCATTCATAACAACATTTACAGAATCACAGAATCACAGAATTACCAGGTTGGAAGAGACCTTCAAGATCATCGAGTCCAACCTCTGTCCTAACACCTCAACTAAACTGAACCATGGCACCAAGCGCCACATCCAGTCTCTTTTTAAACATGTCCAGGGATGGTGACTCCACCACCTCCCCAGGCAGACCATTCCAATATTTTATCACTCTTTTTGTAAAAAAGTTTCTCCTAATATCTAACCTATATTTTCCTTGGCGCAACTTAAGACTGTGTCCTCTTGTTCTGTCAGTTGTTGCCCGGAAAAAGAGACCAGCCCCCACCTCACTACAACCACCTTTCAGGAAGTTGTAGAGAGTGATAAGGTCACCTCTGAGTCTCCTTTTCTCCAGGCTAAACAACCCCAGCTCCCTCAGCCGTTCCTCATAGGGCTTGTGTTCCAAGGCCTTCACCAGCCTTGTTGCCCTCCTCTGGACACGCTCAAGTGTCTCCACGTCCTTCCTGAACTGAGGGGCCCAGAACTGGACACAGTACTCAAGGTGCGGCCTCACCAGTGTCGAGTATAGGGGAAGGATGACTTCCCTGCTCCTGCTGGCCACACTATTCCTGATACAGGCCAGGATACCATTGGCCTTTTTGGCCACCTGGGCACACTGCTGACTCATGTTGAGTTGGCTGTCGACCAGTACCCCCAAGTCTCTTTCTGCCTGGGCACTGTCCAGCCACTCTGTTCCCAGCCTATAGCGTTGCAGGGGGTTATTGCGGCCAAAATGCAGGACTCGGCACTTGGACTGGTTAAACTTCATCCTATTGGACTCAGCCCATGTATCCAACCATTCCAGGTCTCTCTGCAGAGCCCTCCTACCCTCCAACAGATCGACACACGCTCCCAGCTTAGTGTCATCTGCAAATTTACTAAAGACTCAATACCCTCATCCATGTCATCAATAAAAATATTAAACAGAGCTGGTCCCAGTACAGACCCCTGAGGGACACCACTGGTGACTGGCCGCCAGCTGGATGCAGCACCATTCACCACCACCCTCTGGGCCCAGCCTTCCAGCCAGTTCTTAACCCAGCGAAGAGTGCCCCTGTCCAAGCCGTGGGCTGCCAGCTTTTCCAGGAGTATGCTGTGGGAGACAGTGTCAAAGGCTTTGCTGAGGTCTAAATAGACAACATCTACAGCCTTTCCTGCATCCACCAGGCGGGTTACCTGGTCGTAAAAGGAGACCAGGTTGGTCAAACATGACCTACCCCTTCTAAACCCATGCTGACTGGGTCTGATCCGCTGTCCATCCTGTAGGTGCTGTGTAATAGCACTCAATTTAGAGGAAGGAAATACTATTGTCTTAAAAATGAAACTTGATAGTCAAATTTGAATTAAAAGGAAACAAAATGAGAACTTGAAAAGAGTTCAAATTCACAAGAGAATTGAAATGTTTATTGTGGTTCCATCGTGTTCTACACTTGCTGGAAATCAGGTAGCAACAAACAGGAGCACAGATATTTAACATTCCCCACAGCAGACACTGTGGTGACTCGTCTCACTGTCAGAATCCGAGATGTGGGGCATCATCTGGAACTAAGCACTTTAGTTATTTTAATTTTCCCACTGTGTATGATGTTTCTAATAATCAGCATTACAGGGCTTTTTCAGGGGGAGGGTGCTGTGGCAGAGTGAGAATGAGACTGCAGCTGATGAGCCTAAACAGGAGTTTGGAACTCATCTGTCACATTTGCTTTGTTCCCTGCAGGTCTCTGAACATGGACTTTGAGAATCAAGACAAAGAGAAAGACAACAGCAGTGCCGCTGGGTCTTTTAATGGCAACAGCACCAATAACAGTAAGGGTCAGCTTTACCCCTTGCCTTCCTTGCTTCACTTCACCTGTGCATGTGCTTGAGCTGCTGCATTGCAGGTTCACCTGATCCCAGGTTGTGTCTGGGCACTCCCCACCTCGCCGTGCTCTGGCACTGCTGTTCATGTCTGGTTCATGCCCATAGAAGCTGAATTTAAAACATCAATTTAACATTTCCGTAATGCATAAAAATTGCATGTGAAACCATTTGTCAGGTTTTACTGGAAATGGAAACAGCTTCACTTTTAAAAAAGCCACCCCACAATTAAGAGAAGTGAATGTAATTCCTTTTTGTCTGGAGCTCATTGCTATGGCACGTTGGCCAGGCTGTAAGCACGGAGGGATCCTGGAGTGTGCTGACAAGTCCCTAAGGAGGATTCTGCCTTATCAGTAGAGAAATTGAAGTAGTGAGTTCACATGGCTCTGGGCAACTCATTTATAATGGACAACAAAATATGTGTCTGCACACTGTCTATTCAGAGTGAGATTAACATGTCAGCCGCTGCATGGTGACTGTCCCTTCTGTAATCTCTAAATAGATTCCAGGCAGCTTGGCCATCTGACATGCACAGTTTTACAGGTAAAAATGTGGAAATGAACAGTTAGAGTGGAACACACTGTGCACAGTGTGTTGTAAATTCATACCTGAATTTAACTTAGAGCAATTTATATTGCCATATTTTGAGAACAGGCTCTAGAATGAAATAGCTTGCCAGAGTATAGAAGGCAGGAATGAGGTAAATGAGAAGCCCTGAGCATGAAAGCCTGAATACTAAGCTTGTTTTGTTGAAAGCCAGAAATACAGTTTTAAAATTATAAATTAAATAACATATGTTGTATGTGTTTCCTGCTGGTTTTGTCTTTTCTAATGCAGACTCTTGGAATTTAAATAGTTGTCAGAGAACTGCTTCTGTTGGCAGCACAGAGTAAAGAGGTTGCTGTGCTTGGTGATTCAGCAATGAACAGTTGAGGCTTTTTTTGGCATCTGGGAAGCAAGAGAAGACAGTCTGGGGCTGGGGAATAAGCACATTAAGGGGATTAGCTGTCAAAATGATCAGAAATGAAATGAAGAACTCTGACATTTGATGCTGCAGGCACTAATTCCCAGATGCCAAGGTGGTGTGTAGTGTGTCATTTCTGGGGTTTTGTTTTGTTGGGTTTTTCCCTTGGGAAGTTGAAGGGCATGTAAATAAATGTGCTTTCTCAGAGCAAGAGGAACCAGATCTAAGTCACAGATTAGAACTTTTGTGTCTTCACACTGTCATCGCTGGACTATCTACATTGCACTTTACCTTATTGTACCAGACATCAGCAATCTAGAAATCCCAAGTGACTGAGTTCTGCTTTTTATTTTAAAATTTTATTGTGCTACTTATGTCTAAGAATAATAGATAATGACATGAACTAATAAGGGACATTACCATGTGCAAGTGTCATGATTTCCATGCTTATTGTTCAGCTTTTCTTTTATGAAAATGGTTGAATATTTATGACAAATACTAAGTTGTAGTGAGTGTATTTCATGTGTGTTTGAGGTTTTTAAACATAATCAGATACATTGGTAACTGAGTTGTACAGGTAACCTGTTATTTATATGACTTGCCCCTCTTGGCAGGACAAAATAAAATAAGACACATTCGTACAGAGAAGCACAGACACCCAATCTGTGCGTATATTCACTTGTCTGGGTATGTCTCACATCCTAAAGGCTTATCAGTGTTTAATTATTTTGGGATAACAGTTGATATCAAGCTGGTTTTGTATCTCTTCTAGGTCTGAGTCTTCTATTATTTTCCATTGGTCCCTTATCAAGTGACTACTTCAGATGTTACATCTTACTTTAATGCTCTCCAAGTGGAAGTGTGTCTTGTATTTTTCATGGGGTTGCTGCTTATGGCTTCTTTACCCCCCTTGATCAAATGTAAATATGGCTGCAGAAGCTGTTTAAGTGTTGGAATTTGTAGGGATAGGTGGGCTTCTCAGTTTTGCTGGTAATTCTCAAAATGCAGAAACACAGTAAAGTTGTCCTGTCCCATGATTAACATCCCTAGTTGTCACACTGCATGGTTGAGGTGGGGGAAATACTAAGAAAAAAATAATTCAGTATCTTTGCATCATTTAAAATTACTGCCAGCTATAATATGTGAGCCTGAATTTGTGTTGCTTTTTAGCAAAAGGGCAATTATAATGTACTGCACTGATGTGGTGGTTTCATAAACAAGTAAATTACTTGGGTGTTTTTGAAAACTGCCCTTCATTGTTAGGCTTGATATTATCTGGTGATTGCAGCCTGTGATGCAATGTAAGAGCTTGGTGGCCTTCACCCAAGTGGAATTTGAAGCTGTGGCACCCTTTGTATGAGCTGGGTCAGCCTAACACTGGTCAGGCTTTTCACCTCATGTTCAGCGGTCAAGTAAACCTTTCATATGCTCTGTTCAACACGTTTATGTGTCTCAGTGTAAAGTGATTCTAATCCCTAAATAATGTTAACTTTCATAACGTGCTATTCATTCTATCTATGGCAGTAGATAAAATTGAACTTTCAGTCCCTGTGTTCTGTAGAGCGGGGCTGTTGCCATGCACACACTGCTGGAGTGTTTCTGCACAGGCAGCTGTGCTGGGCTCTGAGAGCACCAGGTGAATGCCTGTTGCACCAGCACTGCAAGGCAGTGTGCTGTCAGGGCTCTCCCTCGTGCTGGTGAGGGCCAATGGCCTCAATTCAATGTTCCACTCTCTGCTGCAGGTATTCAAACCATCGATTCCACCCAGGCGCTGTTCCTGCCCATCGGAGCCTCCGTGTCTCTCCTAGTTATGTTCTTCTTCTTCGACTCAGTTCAAGTTGTCTTTACAATATGCACAGCAGGTGACTAAGTTTTCTTCTCTTTTTAAGACTTTGAATAGATCTGAAAGTATTGATATAATTAAATGCTGTTGGTAAGACTTAAAATACATGTCACGGTACATTGAAAAAAAGAATCATCAGGTTTCACAGTTGTGTTTTCTTGTCTCTGTAGCTATAAATAAAGCGACAAGTATTATTTGAGAAGTATTTTCCACTTAGAGATGTGCTAAACCTACTGAACTATAAATTGCCAGAGGTTTAGAGATGCCAGATGTATTATTTAGTGTGAAGTCCACTTGTTTATAAAATGGTGCTCGCAACTGTACATGGTTATTTCATAATTCAAGTATTTCAAGGGAAATAACTTTAGGGATCTTGTCCAGAGACTTCTTTCCTAGTTTAGTTTTGGTTTTGCTTTCATGCAGTTTTTCTACTTCATGGGTATTTCTGGTCCCACTAGCATTTGAATATTAGTCTTTTGCACTGCTTGAATTTAGAACAAAATTGAAACTTACCTGCAAATAAATTGCAGATCCTCCAATCCTGTTTAGCGTTTACATTTTGTCTTTTAAATAAATATCAAGGCTTTACTTTCTGGAAAACTTTGGCCTTTTGATCTTTTTGCAATTCTTCAAGAGACCAGCTGCTGTTGAGAGTAGCAAGATTCTTCCTATTGCTCCAGATACACAGCAGCTTCTAAAAATTGTACTCAGTCCACACACTGAGTCTGTGAAGATTTTTAAACTCCTAAAACCTCTCATCCTTTCCTACTTCATTGCAGGCTTTTCCCTCATGGTTTAACTCCTGAGCTGTGCATCCTTTCCAGCCTCATAAAAAGGGCTGATGTTGGTGGGTGAAATCTAAATCTGTAGTCTTGAGACTCCTGTCTATTTCTACCTCCTGTAGAGGTCTGTTGAATTCTGCTTTTATAAGTTTGACCTATGACACATATGTTCTTTCCTAATAAAAAACTACTTCAGATAGATTCTACTATGTGCAAGATATCAGGGGAATATATACACACAAATATATAAAATATTATCAGGAAAGACTTATGACAAAAGAGGAATTTTAATTTGTCAGGGTTATAGGTCCATCTATTTCTAAAATGACCTTGAGATTTATAACTTTATTTGTAACACCTGTGTGTTTAACTAGAGGATCCTGTGTCCCTTGGGGCTTGTTGCAGGTTTCAGAGGATTGGGGGTCAGTGCTCTTGGGTATCTTTATTCTTGAGCCTGGTTTTATGGTATGTTTGTACTTTTCCTTGGGCTTGCATCAGAGGGTGTCATCAAGCCCAGAACCTCAGAAATGCAAAGTTTCCTCAGAGGCTGTACAGCAGGATGGGGACCCTGCTGGAGCTGGGAATCTGGGGCAGTGGAACTTGGTCCCCCTGTCCCCTGAAGCTCAGGTTGTGTTATTTTACATCCTCTGTAGCTAGTAGGGGCTGATGTGGGGGACTGCTAAATTACAGGTGGTGTCTGGTTTCTTAAACTCCTCTTAACCTTCCTCTCACAGAGCTTTTTAGGGAAGTCAGGAGCAAGGGTAGGTGCAGCCATCAGCCGAGGCCAGGAGGGCTGCTTGGTGGAGGGCAGGGCCCCAGAGCTGGCATTGCCTGCAGGCAGGAGTTAAGCCAAGGGATTCCCGACTGAATCATCAGGATTGAGGCTGGAGGGAATGGGAAGCTTGGGGCTGGAAGCCTAACAGTCAGGAATGATGCTGGGAGTGGGTCCTTGCAGGCTCTGCATTGGTGTGATTGCAGTTTTAACTCTCATCCTCTGAACAAGCCCAGCATGGGACACCAGGACAGGAGGTGCAGGGTTCCCTGTTGGGCAGAGCTGGAGGGGAGGAAGGGGGAAGAGAGATTCCAAGGGCAAAGAGGGTTGATCCTGTGCAGGTGTAGGCAGGGTAGGAGTAAGGAGGGCAGGCAGGACTTGGGGCAGCAGGGGGCACAGCATTTCTGGGCAGTGTTCTTTGCCAAGCACCTCTGAAGAGGTTCGTAGTTCAGCAGTGTTGCGACACTGTTCGTTCTTTCCCTAACTACACTGATATTCTTCCCCTATCTGAAATACTGATAGAACTGTGAGTTTTCATGGTGCTCTTTGCATGGAGACACTTCTTAAATTTTCTTTTCAGATTATTTGAGTTCTCCTTTTTGTTTTGTTTTGTTTAGTTTCAAATTTTCCACCAGAAGGGAAAGATGTGGTTTGACCAGATTAATTTCTTTTCTCCAGTTGGCTTAAACTCTGTACTAAAGAGAATGTTTGATTCTTTCCCATCATCCTCATTTGAGAACAAAAACCCCTTTTAAAAACCAGCAACAACAATTTTCAAAGGACTAAGTAGAGGACAGCACAAAGATCTGAACTGCAGCATGCAAAAAGTTCCAAGTGACTTCCCTTTCTACTGCAGTCTGTTCTTGCTGCACAGTTTTGGATGTGTGCTGTTGACATGTCTGTGTCTCCACGCCCTCACACGCCAGCCTTTTAAACAGTCCTTTAAAAAAAATGGAAGGAAAAATGATTATAAATACCAGCAGTTACTAAACGTTTTTACAAATGTGTGGGTGGGATAAGTATGCTGCTTGAAAAAGAAAATGTTTATGGAAAATAGTCTGTTTGGATAATTATGTATTTTTATCACTCTGTTTTCAAAAACTTAAAGCACTTTGTATTTTTAAAAGTGAAGTTGCCAGCTACTGGCTATAAGTTATTTGAAGTTGTACTGTGTTTTAGTAATAAATAAAGAGTTTTGAGTGAGATGGGGGAAAAAATTACTATCTGAGTTTAAAAGTGGAAAAAAAAGCTTTTATTATGCTGAGTTAGTCTGCGTTGTATGTTGAAAAATTGTAAGAAAATCTCACAACCAGTTTGTAGTAGATTTTTTTTTAACTCAGAATATGTGAAAACTGTTTTTCTTGCTGACATGATCATGAATAGATTTAAGACTTTTTTTTAAGGTTTGAGGATGGGGTGTTGCATTCCTTTGAGAGCTTTCATTTCATTTTAGTCTGAAGGCTCACTGTTGTGCAGAAAACCTCAGAGCCTTGAGCTGCTCATGCTGGAATAATACCGAGCATATGATAATAGGACATTGTTGCAAGAGCTTTTTCAAATTGGAGAAGCCTGTTTGTGTACTGTAGAAATTAGGTCTGAATGTCCTAATATTACCTTTTCTTCTTTTTGTAGTCCTTGCAACAATAGCTTTTGCTTTCCTTCTGCTCCCGATGTGCCAGTACTTAACACGGCCTTGCTCACCTCAAAACAAGTAAGGACTTGAGCAATCCTTTGCTCCTCTTCTTGTGTGTTGTATTTCTTTCTTTTAATGAGAATTCCTTGATGAGCATTAACCTCAGGAGTGATGTTTGTGCATATTTTTTGTGCCAACACCATGTCTCCACTTTGAAAGCAGGAAGCACAATTTCTGCAAGTCATTCGCACTTGCCAGCCTGGGAAATGCAATACCATTACAGAGGACTAGATTTCCCAACAGTGATTATTAATAGGTTTGGCTTGTTTTGGCTGAGATTTTAGAGTTTGGGATTTGGCATTGGATTTTAATGTTTGTTAACCTTGGACTCTGGATTTTAATGCTGCCTCTTTCAGAAACTGTAGTTAAACCAGTGGAAATTACAGTTGTGAATGTCATGTTTAGAAACTTAATTTCATTTTTTAACCTCTGATTGGAGTTCATGTTGCTAAAAGCACTATCTTAGGAGGTGCTAGGACCAGTGACAATTTCAATAGAGATGCCAAGATTTACAAGGTTTTTTCCATCTCTGCAGTTCATGCTTTACACACAGTATTTGAGTGTGAGGAAAGCTTTTACTTTGTTGCTGTTTTGGTACCTATTTGTGGCAGAGGAACTTCCCTTCAGTTGTTCTTGGCATCTTTCATCAGCAGTTGAGCCTCGTTCCAACAGTGTCCATTTTCTGTTCTTTAAATGGAAACATAAAGTCTTCCAGCTGATGTTTGTGTGTTGTTCTAGGATTTCCTTTGGCTGCTGTGGGCGTTTCACTGCTGCTGAGTTGCTCTCGTTTTCTCTCTCTGTGATGCTTGTCCTTATCTGGGTCCTAACTGGCCACTGGCTCCTAATGGATGGTGAGTATGTGAATTAAGGGTTTTTACTACTGATTTCTGCCTGTTCCGACACATCAGTTGCCTGGTGATGATGGGTGAAATTTGCTAATGTTAATGGCTTGGCTTGCTGAGCTGTGTGGCAGACTCCCTGAAGAGCCACTGCCAGGAACATGCCAGGGGAATGCTTAGGACACCTGTTTTTCTGGTTTGGAAAAGCTTCCAGGGAAGTGCCAGAACACTCATGAAAGGTATTCAGCATCTGTGTGGTGTAGGGTGAATGGCTAGATTGAGTTAAAGATGTGTGGAGACTGTGGTTGTTTGTGATTCATAGCTTGATCTTAACAATCTGGTTCATTTTTGCTGTGCATCTTGTTGCTTATTGGTTCAGATGCTCAAATAATTTGTTGTGAGGCAGCTCACAGTAGCTGGCTGTCTTTGATCGCTGCGATGCTTGCCTTGGGTGGTGAGACGGGCGAAACTGGCAATCAGCCAGCTGGCTTGAAGGTATGATTTACTGGGCTTTTTTGTGGTGGTTGACCTGAATTCACAGCTTACTGTTCCAAAAAAGAGCCTTCGTCCTTCCCTCCTGCCTTCCAAATCTCTTGTGCTAGCTCTGGCACACACTTAATCACATGGTAAACTGATCCAGCTCACTAGAATGGCAGCATACTTGGGTTTTGCCAGCCTATTTTTCTGCTGCTGCAGTGAGATGAATTGGATTATTGTGTAGTCAGGTATGTGCTAAATTTGGCAGAAGGTAAGTGGCAACATGATGGGATCTGAGGGGATGGAGTGGATATAATAGCAAAGGCATGAAGGGGTAGCCAGGAGCAGGACCTCTGCTGCTCAGCAGTGTCAGGCAGCTAAATTGGCTTAGGACATCGTGTAACGGCACCTTGAGGTCGTGACTGCTTGAGGAAAAATGGCTGCAGCAACATTACCTGCCCTTGAAATAGTTTGTTACAATAGAAAACATTCACCTCATCAGCTTCCAGCTCCTCCTAAATGAGGTAGCAGCAGCAAATCCTTAGTACTGAAACCTTTCATGGCACCTTCATTCTTTCTTTTGTATATGGGCACTATGCTTCATTCATGGTTTGAACTGCTTTATAAGTCCCACTTGTTGTGTGGAAGGGAAATACCTTTTAAAGTACCAGACACTAAATGAAAAAATGCAGACAAAGTTTGTTTTGTGATAAGCAGAGTAGCCCACCGTGAAATCAAGGGTGACACTTGATCTGCAGTAGCTGCAAAGCTGAAAGGAATGTCAAGTGTGGATTTTGGCAAAATATGAAGAGTTGTCTACACTGAGATATCAGCAGAAGCATTTAGTTAAAAATAGTTATTTTTGTGAGTGCTTCAGTCTGACATGGTGGACTTTTGCAGTAATTCATCTACAGAGCTCTGAGCTGCTGGTGCAGAGTGGTGTCTGGCTTTTATTTCTCTTAGAGATTTTTTACGATTTACTGAATTGTGTTGCTACTATCTCACTTTGAAGTATTTTATGTAGTTTATATTAAGGGCACTTGAACTATATAGGTGATCCTCCTGTCATTTGTTCAAATCCAATTAAATCAGCATTTGCCAGTGACATTGAACAGGGAACAGCTTTTATTGGCCTTTGTCAGGGAAGCAGACTGGAGCTTTAGTCCTGGCACTGTGCTGCTAGAAGTGGGATCCCATCACCTCTGCCTTTACTCTCTGCTTCTCTGTGACGTCCTGGAGACCCCTGAGACTCCTGTCAGAGGGCAGTGTGGGCAGCAGGGCAGGCATCAGCACTGCTCACTCATGCATCCCAGTGGAGCACTCCTGCCCTTAAGGCAGCACTGGCAGCTGCTGGCTGTGTCTGACTCGGGGAGGACCCTCTGTTCGGCTGTTGGCAGAGAATGAACCAGATGTTGTGAATATGCTGCTCATCGCCAGGGAGGGGCTGGACGAGGAGCTGGAGGAGCAGGGCGGCTGTTCCTTCTGAGCAGCAGCACATGGAAAGTCCTGGGTGTGTGGTCAGGGCTGTGCAGTTTATTTTCTCTGTGTGAAAGAGCTTTACTGCTCGAGAGCTCAGGAAAACACAGGGGAAATACTTCTTGGTAGTATCCAGTCCTTACAAAGTGGAGATGTGGCGGTTCCTGCTGGAACAGCCTTGACTGCCCAAATTCTACCCCTGCTGATGCCTGCACAGCCCTTGGCTGAAGTGCTTCTAAAGGCAGGGATGTGTTACAGGGCAGAGTGAGCAGATGTTGGCTCTGGGGCATTTTTCTGGCATGTGATGATACACATTTATAGGTCTTGAAATGCTGATTTCTCAGAGCAGATTGTTTGATGACAGAATCACTAAGGATGGTCACTGTACCCTGGTAAAGCCTGGTTAAAATAAAAGCTTTCCTAAATAGTGACAGAGCTGGAGATACACAACAGGAATGGTATAGATGTATGGAATGTCTGTAGCTACAGAGTGAACTGCATGGTCATGGATACCCTGGGAGCTGCTGCAGCAAGGGGGCCTGTGTTCTTATTCCCTTCTTCTAAAATATACTTTGATCAGGTCAGAGCTTCACCTGATGGCCTGTGGGGGAATTTAGAGCCTCCCCAGGTTACAAAGTGCTTTGTTACACAAGACTCCACACCACCAGCATCTTGGAGCTTTCATCTGCTCTGTGCCAGAGAGTCTAATCACATACGCAAGAATATTCTTAATCCTTAGAATATCCCCGTTCCCTTGGGAGTGTGATTGCAGGGACTCTGGAATTAATTTGTTCTGTTAATTGAGGGTTAACTCTTCCAGTGTTTTCTTATTCAGCCTTGTTAAATCATTGCACAGCACTTCCTAACCAGAGCTGCTGATTGTGTGGCTGCTCCACCTCTCTTTCTCTCCTCTTTGTCTGTTTTTTTAATGATTTGGAGTATATTTCAGTGAAGATCTTACATTGTTTGTCAACACTATGCATGAGCTCAGATAGGGAAGCTGGCTTCCATTTAGAGAAGTCCATTGACTGCACTTTGGCCCACATTATTTGTACTTGCTCTCAGGCATTCCTGCTTCCCTTCTTTCCTTGTTTTTTAAATTTACCAGTATTTCTTAAAGCAGTTGCAAAACTCTGTAATTATTAGCATGTGTATTTCATTGTCAGCAGAAGGATTTTTTCCCATCTTCTTTTCTACTCAGTATTTGCTTAGTTTGATGGAAGTGCCTTGTGCATGTGCCTGTGTTCATTTCAGTGAAAGAGAAATGGAGTGTGTGAACAATAGATAAAAGTCACACTGGTTAAAATATTTCCATTCCTCATTAATTATAACCTGGAAATTCTCTTCTAAATATAGGCTTGCTTGAGCTATTATTAACATTGGCTTTAGAGAAACCTCTTTGATTTAAGACAGTCTTTCCTCTTGTACTTGCTCTTCTGCCAGAGGAAGTCTGTAACTGACGGCTATATTGATTTACTGAATGCAGTTCTTTTTCTTGCTGCTTTGCTGTGTCACATTCTTTAAACCTCAATATTTTGCTTACATATTGTAGCTAGTTACAGTTTTGCAGCATGATTTAGGGTATATTTTTATCCCAGCAATCCCACTGCTTTGTTAAAACTGGCTGCTGTGACACCTGGGGTTGTGCTAAGGTTGTCAGTTCTCAAGAGATAAGGTGGGCTTGGCGGAGTTGCTGGGATGCCACCCTTGGGCACTGCAGGCAGCCATGCTGGCTGGAGGCCCAGGGCATGTTTGTCCCTTGAATGTGAATGGATGTGTTTCCCAAGTGTTTGGATGGAAGATCTCCCCAGCCTTCAGGTGAAATGCAAGTGTAAGGTGGCTTCACAGCCCCATAATTACAGCCTGAGAATCCAGAGGTTAATTATTCCATTTTGGCTGAGTGCAGTTGTCACACTGGTGGGCATGTGCATAATGAATTGGCTTCCCCAGCAATTCCAGCTGGTGAAAATGGGATTGTAACTTCTTACAAATTCTGTGTCATTTTAGACAAAGACATTTTGTTGACAAATATCTGCGTGACTCACTGTAATCTGATCCCAACAGGGCTCCATTATTCCTTACGAATAGACTGATATCATAGATGAAAGCTGATTTGCTCTTTAAGGTTTTTAAAAATTTGTTTTATTGTATTTCTTTGTGGATTTACTTGTAACCAGTTGAGTATCCTTGGTAGGTGAGGCTTAAAGAAGCAGGAAATGGCACAAATGTGAAGACTGGGGTTTTTGTTTAGAATCTCACCTTTCTGCCCTGACAAAATTCCCCTTGCTACAGAATGAAAATCTGAGCTGTGTCATGTTGTTCAGCTCACTGATCTGGCTGAAAACCCTTAGGAGGAGTTACGAAAAAACTTACCCATATTTTTTCCCCTAAGCTTTCACGCACATATTGGTTATTGGGAAATCCCTGGATATGTCATGATGATGTTTCATGGTATTCAGGCAGTCTTGCACAGTCTTGCCCAAGCAGAAGTTTGGTTTGAGTGGGTTTTTGTCCAACCAAGTTCTAACAAGTCACATAACCATGCCCTTTCTAAATACAGAGTCAAGGATCTTACTTATTTTATGTATTTGCTAGAAAAACTACTAAGTGGAAAAGTAGAGGTTTGTGTTTGGGGCACAAAGCATTCAAAGTTGTTTTGTTCCTTCTGTTTTAAAGTGGGTAGACAGGGTTGTACAGGGGAAGTGGTCTCTAGGACACAGGACATGGAAACATACATTTGTGGTGGGTGGTGGAAGTTGAGTGGAGCAGGCGGTGGTGCCTTGCAGAGGGATCTCTGCATCCATGGGGCTGTGTTTGCAGTTGGCTACTGAATGTATTTTGCCTTTTCTTAACGCTGGTGAGAAGAATTTCACTGTCCAGGAATAGCAGACAGTCATCTAGTGCATGCAGAGCTGCACAGGTGCAAACAGAGTCTTTCTTGGGGTTCTGGGAGGGAGATACTGGCTTGGGGTTGGTGTTTTTCTGTTTGTTTTGCTATTTTTAATGAACTAATGATGTCTTGCATTTTGTAGCTCTGGCTATGGGCCTGTGTGTTGCAATGATAGCCTTTGTTCGGCTGCCGAGCCTGAAGGTTTCCTGCTTGCTGCTCTCTGGGTTACTAATTTATGATGTCTTTTGGGTAAGTGTTTGGTTTGGTTTCGCTAAAACTGTTTTTATGCTTTGGATTTGTAATCGGCCTTGGGCCAGTTTTACATGAATCCTACTGGTATGAAATTGATGAAATTTGGCAAAGCCAAAAGACCAGCTCTACCACTCCATTCTCAGATGTTGAGTTCTACAGCAGGATACAGAATTATATTCTTGCTAATTACTTGAAAAGAGCAGAAATAAGATTAGCATATTTCAACTTTTGCATATTATTTTTTAAAAAAATTTGGACCTCAAATTTTGAAAGCTGGCTGAAGACGAGAACAAGTATTTTCCATACATACAAAGCCATGTCCACACTGGCACAAGGTGCGCGTGTCAGCTTCTGATTAGCGGTGAAATCTGCACAACAGGAATGCAAATGGACTTAGAGCCAGAAAAGCTGGCATAAAATCTTAGTGCATTTCTACAAGAAACCCGACAGAATGTATTTTGTAAGAGTGAGAGCAGTTTGTTTCACCTTTGCGTTAACACTGAGCACTGAGCCAGGGCAGCACCCACTGACAGCTCTGGCAGCCAGGTGATTTTCCAGTGGGATGGGCTGTAGCATAAGAGCCTGTTGGAGACAAGGGCTGCCTCATTCCACTTCTGAGTGAGCACCATGCTCACCTCTTCCCTGTTCTGCAGCTTTTTCCTATTTTCAGGGTGCTGTTACCTGCATTTGTCATCCCACACTATCTGCTTGTAGTCCAGACAAATCCTTTGCCAGAGGATCTCAAAATATTCATCAATATCTTGATATCAGAAAATATATTCCAGTTATTCTTGAGGATTAATAGTGTAAAAAGCTCTGTCTGAATTTTTGAAATATATTTTGCCTTTTATCATCATATATACAATGTATGTACATCGAAAATTTGGAAAATATGTCTTTTTTTCTTGAATAAGCAAAGCAAAAACACATGCAGCTTGAGTTGCTATGTAATTGCAGTCTGTAATTTCTGATTTCCTTGCTCTGTAGGTCTTTTTTTCTGCCTACATCTTTAACAGCAATGTTATGGTGAAAGTGGCCACACAACCAGCTGATAACCCCCTGGACGTGTTATCCCGAAAACTTCACCTGGGACCAAATGTGGGCAGAGATGTTCCCCGTCTGTCACTGCCTGGCAAACTTGTATTCCCAAGGTAAAAACTTCTTCTACTGTATTACATGAGGAATGTTTTCCCTCTATATACTTTGTAGTACTAATTCTGTTGAAAAATACAAACTTAATTCCCTGTTCAGTTATTTCCTTTTCATGCTAAAGAGGAATATAATGAACAGTGAGGACTGGACACTTTGTTGACTTGTAGCCAAGAGAAAAGACCCTGATTTGGGTAAAAGGTGCCTTGTTCAGAGCAGGATACACTTGCCAACATCTGTGTGAGTTCTGCAGCCTGATGATTGCTAGTGTGATCTCACACTTAAAAGCAAAATATCTGAGGTTTATTGTAACATCAGAATATTCTGGATTACTGCGTGATTGCAGATGATGGCGAAGGGGTTGGAAACTGATACAAGCAAGGGTGGCTTACCAGGCAAGTACAGTGCTGGAGGCAGATTATTCCACATGTCCCACATGCTCCAGGGGTTCCGTGATGGCTCAGATCTGCAGGCAAGACATGCCCAGGGCCTGGTGGGGCAGTAAGCTCAGTGCAGGAGCAGTCAGGCAGTACATTTTGTTAGCATTTTTACTCTGTTCCTGTTTCTTTAGATGTTGGGATGCTGAAATTACAGAGATTAGGAGTTGATTGCAATGATAAAGCCAAAACTGTTCACTTTGTCAACTTTGTGATAACTTAATTTGCCCTCATGTTCATTAAAAAAATCTCATATTTAAGATAATGGACAATTTTAGTTCTTAATCTTTTTCATAATTGGCTCTTCTCTGGGAATCTGGCAAGCCTGTAGTCTTCTGTTTTGTCTGAATGTCCAAAATGGGTGTACCACCTTGTTTTAGATCTGTGTGCATGGGGATGAAGGTGCACTGCCTATCAATGGTAATCAAACAGTCAGATAGAAGGGCCAGCTGGTCCCTCCCCTCAGCACTAAGGAGGGAGAGGACTGAAATACTGAGTCAATGGGTCTGGTTCATTGAGTGTGTTATAGCCAAAAGCAGCTTAAACACTAATGGGAAAAAGAAACTGGTTTGGAGCAACATCATTCCTGCCCAAATGAGTTTCTGTAAAGCTGAGGTGGTGGAGAAGTCACTGAGGAAAACCTCATTAGCCAGCACTAGGTTCTGCTATGTGCAAGTTTGCTGGTAGAAAGAGGGGATGTGCCAAATGAAGCTCAAAACCACAGTGGAGGAGTCTAGAGCTTGTCACCTTGTGTTTTGGGCGTGAACCCATTTCTGGCTGCTCTTTAGTTCCACAGGCAGCCACTTCTCCATGCTGGGGATTGGAGATATTGTGATGCCAGGGCTTCTGCTCTGCTTCGTCCTGCGTTACGATAACTACAAAAAACAAGCCAACAGTGATTCCTGTGGTGCCCCAGGACCAGGGAACATCTCTGGGCGTATGCAGAAGGTCTCTTACTTTCACTGCACACTTATTGGCTATTTTGTAGGTGAGTACTTAATTCAATATGAAGAGCTGCCTAAGTGAGCAGAGGTGGGATTATTGTAGTAGGTTTAAAAGATGATGAAAGCAAGTGTAAAGAGGCTTTAAGAGGATGCTTGGTTATGTTCTTTTTTAATCCTCCTCTCTTTGCGTTTATTGGCAAGGTCTAGGGAGAAAAGCTCTTCTATAGTCTTCAAGTTTTTTTTTTAGTTGTATTTTATTTAGAGGATGAAAGAGATTATCAGTGTGTTTTTGTTAGCACTTGCACATTGCTTCAGTGACATAGTGTTGTAGCTCATACCTAACTTACGGGAAAAATATGGGAGTTTCCAGATTAATTATGCTGGGCATAGTACATAGCAGATCTAAGCAATTCACCTGGGTAATTCCTGTATTTTTGTATTCTGATCCTGTCACATAGTACATACAGAAAATCATCAATAGTTACAACTGGAACACTGTTTATAATTTGCTGTAGCCAGCCCTTTCCTCCCTAGTATAAAATAGGCTTTTCCCTACGGTCAGGACATACGCGTGGATGTCCTGACCTCCTGCAGCCCTTTTTCAGGCTGAAAAGGAAAGATCATTTCCTATCAACAGCTCTCCTTCCCCCACACCTCATTTGTCCCCCTACATTCCCTTCTGGCAAGTGTCCAGGAAAGTCATTCCTGATGTAGACAGCCCTTCCTCTGAGCCCTGACTGCTCAGGCCAGGGGCCTCAGACCAACAGTCTAAAGAGCAGCACTTCAGTGTGATGCAATCAGCTTCCCCCTTCACCTTTTGTTGTATTTTGCCTGAATTATTCTTGGCTTAGTCTGAGATTCAAAACTGGAGCAAGTTATTATATTATTCTATAATAGAATAATTTTTCACTGTTTTCTTTCAAATACATTCAGGGAGAGCAAAGCAGAGAGAGAAGTAACTTTTC
Source organism: Entomyzon cyanotis (assembly GCA_024500445.1). Lineage (NCBI taxonomy): Eukaryota > Metazoa > Chordata > Aves > Passeriformes > Meliphagidae > Entomyzon > Entomyzon cyanotis. The sequence continues at coordinate 9,664,214 of JAKEPQ010000852.1, forward strand.
CTCACCTGTCTCTCAGAATGGTGGGAAAGGAAGCCTCGGTGGATGAAATGCTGAGAACATCCATCTGCAACCTGAAGATACTTATAGTGACTTTTTTCTTTTACAGGTCTATTAACTGCAACAGTAGCTTCTCGTATCCACCGGGCAGCCCAGCCTGCCCTGCTCTATTTGGTACCATTCACTTTATTGCCGCTCCTCACCATGGCCTATTTAAAGGTAAGAGGGGAGGACATGTGGGCAGGAGGAAGCTCTGGGCCAGCTGGCAGCAGGGTCAGTGTCCTTGCACTGGGCAGCAGCTCTCAGGACGATGAGGTGTGTCCCTGGCAGCCCTGGCCCAGAACAGAGGGACCACTGCTATCGGGTCAGTCTTTATTTCAGAGGACTGAGCAACTGAGAGATGAGTTCCTGAAATAGAAGATCATTAATGCACATAAAGTACCAGTAATTATAAACTAAATAAATCCTGAAATATTAAATTGTTTTAATTAAATAAGTGAATTTGTCCTTGTCCAGTTGATCATTAAATGCCATGTGCACAAAGTTTGAACAGTGACTGGAGAGGCAGAACCTTGTTTGCCTCTTCCCAGTCACCTGTTCCGAACAGAAATTTCAAAATTTACCTTTCCTGTTCCAGGGCTATTGCTGAAGCACACATCTAGCACTCTGCAGAGCAGAACATAAGAAAGGGCAGGATTTTCAACTTGAATAATTCTTTCCTCCCATCAGAAACCTATTTTGGGTGTATCTCTTCTAACAGTAAGACATTATGGCCTGAGATGGGAAGGATTTACTTTTACTATCTTTATTGTAATTTGCAAAACAGGTGAAGAATAGATTTGCCCTGAGATGTGTTTGCAGTTCTGTGTGCATTTTAACATGTGCATTCTAAGCAGAGTTGAGAGTTTCTGAGGGCGTGGTCCTTGTGCTGTTTCCCTGCCTAGGGTGATCTACGTCGCATGTGGTCTGAGCCTTTCCACTCCAAGTCCAGCAGCTCCCGTTTCCTGGAAGTATGATGGAATGGACAGGAAGTGACCTGAACTTCTGCCTTGGTCCTTTTCACTTTAACTTGTGGCTTTGTTGTCTCCTAAAGCTGGACTGGCTGGTACTTGGGAAGGTACCAGTGACGGGACACGTATGAAAGGACTTTGTATTTAAGGAGGGAAAGAAACAAAAGCTAAAATCCCAGAGCTCCACGTGACTCCGTATCTCCCTGCAGATGTGGAATTGGGGACCCTTTGTGCAACTGCAGCCACTTTCCTCTTTTCCTCACTCAGATGGATTAATACCAGACTATTACCTTTGTGAGAGAGGAAGAGACAGACTTGAAACTAAAAACGGCTTGAAGTCGTTCAAAAACTTGTGAACACTAAAAGCAAAAACGGTTAAGCAAACTGAGGCTTCTTCAGAGAACCCCTCGTGGACATTGGGACCAGTTTCCTGCAGGACTTCAGTTTTGAAAAGAACTGAGACAGAAGGTCTTCTGTCACAATATTGGGTTTTTTTGGTTTATTAAATATTTCCTGTGGTGTGAGGTTACTTATTAAATCCACAGACATTGAGTGACTTCTTGCAGTATACATATAAAAATTTGTTGTAACAAGTTACATTTCCACCCAGATGTCATATTGCAGTGAAAAAGGGCACGATTTTTATACATATATATATACACACATATAGATATATATATGAATAAATAAAAAGGAAAACCTGCTAAGATCATGCTGTGTAGCAGACAGGGGCTTGCTGTAATTTTTAGCATGTAGCGCAGATACTCTGGCTTTATGTATATGGATCTACAATGAGCTGCTGTTTTTTCCCCCCTCCTATGACTGAACCTGCAGTTTAAAACCAAGTGTAGTATTTGTACTGGTTGTACCATGGATTTTAGGGGATATTTGATTTGATCAATGTAGCAAACTAGGGAAGAAAAAAGTTCAAACCCAGCCCTGTGTGTCTGAGGGGGGAGGAGGTGGGGGTGTCTTTTTTCTTTAGCTTTTTTTTTTTTTTTTTTTCACAAACAGCTCCCTTGCAGGTTTTTAGTAGTTCCTTCTTGACCAGTGCATGTATTATAGCAGCAATTGTCTTTGTGCTTTCTGATCATAGTAATGTATCACTTGTAAATACATTTTTTCTATTTTCTATTTTTTTGTATTTTTTGCATTTTGTTTCATTAGTGTGCTGTATTTTTCCATGCCCCTGCCCCTCAAAGAAAAAAAAAAAGAAAAAACTGTCCTTTATTGTTGTGACTGGTTGGAGTTTGTGTGTTGACTGCTTAGTACCCGTGGCCTGTTAAAATGTGGATTTTATTCTTTCTTTTTTAAAACCAGCAGTTCCAGTTGTTATTTTATTGACTGAAAGCTTTCCCTGAGGTAACTGAACTTTTTTCCTTTCAAGCACTGTGCCAAACTGAGTTTGGGGAGCTCTCCTGAGAGCTCGTAGCTCATGTTAGTTGATAGACACTGGGAACTCTTAGTGGGATGGGAAAAGGAGGAACGTTGGAGACTGATTCTGACTGAGCACTGAGGTGACTTTGGGTCCAGTTTCATTCCAGCAGGTAAGGGGGGTTGGTGAAACACCTGATGCTCTCAGCACTGTCAGGTGGTGTAAGAAGAGCACAGTGGATGTGCCAGGAAATTTTGTCCAGCCACATGCATGCACTGTCATTAATGTCATTAATGTCATTAATTAACCTCCTTCTCTGTTCTCAGGCAAGTCTGGCATGGGTGGCAGAGGGGCTGATGCCTCTGAGCTGATTGGGACACACCTCCAAGACAGCTGGAACATCCCAGAAAAAACAGTAAGAAGCAACTCAGCCCTTGGTGGGGGGCTGAGATTTAACAAATGTGGGTGGGTGTGGTGGGGGGACATTGTGACTTAATCATACACACACACACAGACACGCACACACACACAGAGTTCTTTTTTTCACTTAGCTGAAAGCATTCCCTCTATCATGTGCCTGCAGCACTCATCCTCAGATAACTGTCACTTTTTAATTAAATTAATAGTTCTTCCTTAAGAATCTGCTTTTTCTGTTGATGCCAGCTGTTAGGTCCTAGACTTGCTTGGGCAATAGAAAGGCATCTGTTTTGAGCTATACCTCAAACCTAAGGTGAATAAAATATTGAAGAGGGTATTCAAATAAAAAGCTTTTTTGGTGGCTTTTGTTTTGCTGAGAGGTTCCAAGCAGCAGGGTAACAACTTCAGGTCCAGTTTGCTGCTGCTCTATCTGCACCCTGCACCTACCTGACAGTGCACAGCTCAGGTGCCATCAGCTTCGCAGCAGTTCCCTCCTTTGGAAATTAAATTACAAGGCCTTTCGCTGTTTTGCAGCAGCATTTTTAGGCCATGCCTGCAAAGTGTCCTTATGAACGATTTTTACCCTTAGAAGCTTTCTGGAAAAAAGCTCTAGAAGAGCTAATTGATAAATATTTAATGAGAATTAAGTCTATTTTCCAGAAAAACGCTTGGCCTTCCTTGTTGAGCTGTATTGCCTCCCTGCACTCTGTGCCCTTCTCTTGCACCAGTAGGGCTGAGTGAGCTATTACTGCACCCTCTGTCTGCCCCACAGGTTGTGCTGCTGCCCAGCCCCAGCCCCGCCCAGGTGAGCACACACTGCACTGGAAGGGGTTTGCTGCCCCTTCAGCTGGCAGGAAAAGGATTTTGGTGCTTTGCAGAGGTTCACTGAAATTTAGCTGTCCTAAGAAAAAGTGCTCTCCCAGAGCTTTAAGTTAAAACTGCAAAGCTTCGTCTCACAGCTCTCCCGCCTCAGCCATTCAGGGGCATTAGAAATGGATCCTACCTGGCACTCAGCTGTGGGCCCTCCCTGCACACATGGACCTTTTGCCCTTGTCTTTCCAGTCCACTGTGTCTCCTCTGCTTGAGGATCAAGCTGCACAGGCTGCTTTGGGTCCTCTGGATTTTGGGACACTGTGTAGATGTGGGTTCCTGTCCCTGTTGGCTCTGGTACAGTTGCTGATACCTTCTTTGTTGAACTCCTTAATAAACTCCTTGACACAAAGTCTTGTAGTTAGATTGCTCAACCACCTGCCCTTTCTTCTGGAACATTGTCAAAAATAACTATTTTAATAATTGACTAACACAAGCCTTCTGGCAAGTAAAAGGCTGGCAAAAAAGTGATAGACTAGGGTATGCTTACAGCACAGTTGTCAGGCCACAGACCAGAACTGTAGTGTACAAATCTGCTGACAGGTTCTCTGCTGCATATTTGGGAATAGTCAGCTTAGAAATGGTACTGTTTGTATGCTGAAATTTCCCTGAGATCACACTTCACCTTGCAAACATGAGTTCCAAACTCTGAATTTGAAATCAGTTTTTTAGGTAGAAAGTAGTAAACTTCATTTTTCATTCACATTACAGCACTGTCATATTTTCTTACCACTATTCCATGTCTTCATTCTATTATTCTTCCAGGCACTTTGCTTTTTTGCTTCAGGATGTCTGTCAAATTTAGTATTTTCCATCTTTTCCAACTTCCCAACCTGAATGCGTGGCTATTGCCAGGCCTCTGTTGATAGTGAGGGCTCTCAATTTAGGCAAAACAAAGATCTAATTAAAAATCAGAATAAATTTGTCCCTTTTTTTTCTTGTAGCTGAGTGTCAGAAGAGACTGGTAGAGGAGACTGTTTGGCTATGAAAGCAATACTGCAGCACTTTCAGCTGAGTCCTGTAAAACTTATTGCTTAAATATGGAAGGCTGAAATAGCACTTCTGGGGTTTCTTTGAAATTGTGTGAAATGGAGAGATGAGCCCTGTCCCACTGTGCTCTAAGGTAGATGTTTCCAGACTCCAGGCAGTTCCTCATTCTTGGTGAGGAATGGGACAAGAAGGATGCGGCTCATGTCTGTTCTGCCCAGGAAGAGTTAAGTATTTCTCGCGTCTGTGTATTTAATTGTGATAGCCCAGAACAGCTCATCTCTTCCTCTGTTGGGAACTCACTGAAGAGTCTGAGCTATGTGATAGAAAAGCTATCAGTTCTAAGGTGGGGCAGGAAGTAACTCCCAGTTACTGCAACTGTGTTCTCTAAGAAAGGATTCTAGTTCAAACTCCACCTGCTTCATGCCTCATAACCAGTTTCATATACTCTTAAAGCATTGTGGGACAAAAACCACAAAGTCCTTGAGAAGTGTGGCTTTTGTCCTTGAAAAGTGACTTATCTCCTTCCCCGCTTGTTTCTAATTCATGTATAACCTGATTTTCCCATCTCTGTGCCCCAGATTTGCAATGTTGGTGGAGTTTGCCAATTGGTAGGAAGTTGTGGCTTGACCTGTGAACAGACCCTTTTTTCCAAGGACAGATGGCCCTGCCCACACCTGGGTTTGTGCTGTCTGAGGGTGGCTTGGTAAGAGCTTCTGATTTAATGCTGCAAAACTTGTTTGCGTTTTGCCCTTTCAGCAGTTCCTCTGCAATGGCCCTCAGAAGCAGACACACACTCATCACACAAAGGCCTCTCAGCCAGCAGCAGTGAGGATCTTGCTCTGAGAAAAGCCATTGCTTTGCTGTGGGAGCTCTGGGCCTTTGCGTGTAACCACGCTTTTACCCCAAAGCACTGCTGTGGTCAGTGCAGTGTCACAGGGCACTGAGCTCTCTGAACCTGTGGCAGCAGGGAAAAACTTCAAGAAAGCTTTTGTTTGAAAGCCTTCGCACTTTTGGGGATTTTTTTGATACCTCAAGGTTGTAGGCTCTCCAGGTGTTCTCCGCAGCTGAGGTGGTCACAGCCACCATGGTGGCGGTACAGGGATGGTGTAATTCTGCTCTGGAGAGAAGGTGCAGCCAATTACAGCTGGTAATGAGGGAGGCTGAGGGTGAAGAGGAGCAGGCAGCTGACAGTAGAGCAGATGTAAGAGAAGCAGCTGGATGAGAGGGGAAATGGGCTGGCAGAAGTGTGGCTGACTGTGCTGGGTCACTGGGGATGCAGCTGGAGTGCAGCACAACAGGAACTCTGCACTGCTGAAGTCCTCCTGTCCCTGCAGCTCCTGTTCTGAGTGGAAAGGAAAAGTAAGTGTAAAATACTATCACCTGTCCTTGTGCGCCATCACAGAAGTGAGCCTTCAGCAATCAAAGTGGTGACATAGGCTGAAATCAAGCTAGTAAAGTCTCTGTCCTCTCATCCAGGGAAGTCCTCCATAATTTACAACACATTCATGACCAGTGGAATGGTTTTCCAGTAGGAATGCTCCTGTTGAATGCACTGTGTGATGATTTCTGTCAATCCCTATGCGTGGGAGAGCAGCAAAGAGAAACTCAGCATTTGAGAACCTTGCCCCAACACGCCATTGCCCTCCAGCGTCCTGCACAGGGATGACTGACATCACTGAGAACTGGTCTCACTGGTACACGCAGGCCTTGCTGGTTTCTGCTCCTGTCTTTTGACTAGAGTATTCTAAATTAATTCACATCTGCATTAAAATGAAGAGGTGAGGGAGTGGTGGTCCTTTAAAATCAGGTTTTATTTGGTTTATCTTCTCCCTCATGTAACAGAATCTTGTTCTTCTTCTCTGCACACAAGTCTAAATAAATGGCACCACTGGAAAATAACCATTACCTCTAGTGTACTTCTCTGGACAAGGAAGCAGACATACAGGCTGTAGTCTTAGTCCTTTTTTTTCCCTTCGTTTAGAGCTTTTCCTTTGGCTGTTGACTCTTCTAAAAATTAATGTCTTATCAACAATCACTGATTGAGGATGTCCTACTGCTAAAGCTTCCTGGTGAGGTTAGTGTGTCATCTCTTCATTTCCTTGTTACCCGAAACATGTCAAGATTAAAGGCTGTTACTGTCCTTTTATGCACTTCCTTTCCTGTTGATATTGTAGAAGCAGATTTGGGAGCAGAGGGGCTTTTTTGGTGGGTTTTTTTTTTAACACAATCAGTCTTAGGCACTGCAGCTTTGCTGTCCTTTCCTTCTATCCCTACATCCCAGAGCTGCTGAGTGAGCAGGTGCTGGGTTCTTCTGGCCCAGATTGAGAGATTCTGTGTTTCCACATCTATGCGGACAGCAACCACAGCCTGCACTCAGAGCCCTGTGTTTAGGTTGTCCTTGCACATTCTCCTGTCTGGCTCCTCTCCTGCTGGAAGTGAGAAGTGCCTTGCTGCAAGGATTACCTCAGCCCAACCTGTGTCCCATTAGGAGCTCACACACAGCTGCATCTCACACGTGAACTCCACTGAAGTCTGATCTGCAGAGGCAGGTGACCAGCAGCCTGGAGCAGGGCACAGGGTCATGACTCTCAGCACCTCCAACGCTGGCACTGGTTATCCAGTGCCACGTAGTGACAAATAGTGCAAAACAAGCATCGGTGGGGAAGTGCGCAAGGACAGCTGCTGCCATTTTGCCATTACCAAACCATTCCAATGGTCCAGCTTAGGAAAAGCCCAGTGCTGCCCTAACGAGCACAGGTTGCTTCCTCCCTCCTGCACTCAAAGCCATCACTTACAAACCTCAGTCTGGCCTCCATGTGCCATACTTTGTCCAAAGAAGAATCAGCATATTTTAACTACAGGGTCAGTTACTGATTGGTGAGGAAAACCTCCATCACTAGCCTCATTCAAGAGGGTCAAACTCCATCACTGTAGAGCACCATTATGAGGCACTTGGAGCAGGGTGTTGCTCTAGTCAGCTTCCTCAGCCTCGGTAGGCCTTCAGCAACTGGCCTGCGATCACCAGTCTCTGGATCTCACTGGTCCCCTCATAGATCTCGGTGATGCGAGCGTCACGGTAGTGGCGTTCTGCTGGCATCTCTGTCACATAGCCCATCCCACCCAGGATCTGGATAGCCTGAAACAAAGGCAGCAGGTTAGGAAGGAAGTGGGGTCAAGAAATTCGTTTTCTACATGCACAGAGTAACTTTCAGAGGAGCTGAGCCCACTGCAAGCATAATGGGGAGGGATGGGACACATGGGGATGGACTGCAGCTCATCTGCAATCATAGGAATAAGTGGGACTTGACGGTAGATTCAAATGCTGACACACAATGTGGTGGTAGGCATCAGCAATTTATTATCCCCTGGTACACCTTTTTACACTTTCTTCATATGTGTAACAGGTGTTCCGTATTACATTACCGTTGGTCAGTAAACTATCCACAGGTGCCTTTTCTACACGTCCACATTCTCCGCTTCATTCTCTAACAAAGGTGTTTACCTCGCTGGTTGAGGGGCACAGCTGTAACTTACTTAGGTTTAGGCTGCCCGCAGCCTTTTCCTACCTTACCACAAGGACTGATCTAGGTAAGAGCAATACAGGTATCCCAGATGGGCAATTAATTGTTTCAGAGGTATCTGTTAGTGATCCACATTCAGCTAAGATAGTTTTATTAAAGACTGGACGCTAAACCAAGGAACAGAGGATCTGATCCAGGTGCAGTGATGGTGACTGGTGGCTCCATGCTCTCTCCCATGTTGCTGCTCCTTCTTAAAACTGACACTGCACTGGACAGCAGCAGGCCCAGACCACTTTAATAATACAGCTGCCACAGGCCAGTACAAATCCCTGCCACCCTCCTACTTCCCCACAACCCATGAAGATGGTTGTACTAATCAGCTTCTGCCATAGGGTTGGTTGCTTGGTTGGTTAATGTGTTTCAAATATAAATTAGTAAATTCCATCCCATGTTCCCAAAGCACTTGTGAGACATTCCAAGTCCCTTTCCACATTATGTATGTCAAAGTTATCAGTTAACAAGTTACCTGATGAGCGATGGATGTTGCAGCTTCCGATGCAGCCAGTTTGGCCATTGCTGCTTCCTTTGGGGAAGGAAAACATCACTGAGGGCACAGCTGTAACAAAAAGGAACCCTTCACCTGCATGAGGAGCTCACAGAGCAGCTGTGCAGAGAGAGGCCTGATGATGGCACCAGCTGAGAGCAGTCACCCCTCTCCCCTCTGCTGTAACCAGTGCTGAGCTCAGCAAGCTGCCCTAGGGCAGCAGGCCCAGGACCTGCTGCTGGTTACACCTCAGCAACACTGGCTGGGCAGGCGCTGAGCACAGCGATGCTCTATGGAGTGGGGTTCCCTGGCCTTGAGCCTGTGTCCTGTGCTGTGACTGCTGGACAAAACAGGGCTGGAAGTACCTTAGTGAAGGGCTTCCCATTGTCCTTCAGCATAGCGGCTCTCCAGGTCAGTAGGCGTGCACCCTCCAAGGCCACAGCCATGTCTGCCAGCTTGAACTGCAACAACAAACACTGCCTTTGGTCCAGGGCCTGCACAAGGGGACATAGCTTAATTCTCCCACCCCTAGGGCCAGTAAAGGAAAAGGAGCCTCTATCCCAACAATTAGTTTTATCAGTTTTTGAAAACAGAATAATCATCCTGTTTAGCCCAGAGAGTACAAAGTGCACTGTGTGCCTGATACCGCGGCTGAGAGCACACACGGACTTTCCACCAGTCCCAGCACCCTGTGGAACTGTGCCATGTGCCCAGCTCATACCTGCACTGCCTGGAGCTTTGTGATGGGCGCCCCAAAGGCCATTCTCTTCTCAGCATAATCCACAGCACAGTCCAGAGCTGCCTGTGCTATCCCAAGGGCCTGTGAGGCGATACCAATCCTTCCTCCATCCAGAGTTTGCTGAAAAAGACATACAATATATGTAAGTCAAGACATACTTGTTTAAAAATAGTATATGCACATTTCTGATGTTGCTGGAAAGCTGCTGTAGCCTTAAAATCCTCTGGTCAAAGACCTCCTTGATTCACAATGTTCCCAGTTATGCAGGAGTGGAGTGCTATAACAGGCACTGGCACTGCAAGAGAGAAGGCAGGAGTACAAGAATGGAAGCAGAAAGGAGAGGGATTGCTTACTAGCTGGGAGAAAAGAAGAGGCTACAAAATAAGGGAAAAAGCACAAGGACAGATCTGAAGGGGCTGGAAAGAACTCTTCAGCCAGATCCCTGACTCACTCTGCAGATGATTTTACTTTGGAAATCTGGTCAGTTTTCCTTTTTTGCTGTCATCATTAGGACACACACATAGAAGCATTTTTCAAACTGATAAATAAACCCAGTCAATTACCTGACTTAGCTCAAACACCTGCTCTGCCCCACTATGTGCAGGAAGAAATTGCAGCAAAGGGAGAACATCTTCTCAACCCTGAAGGTCTTTAAAAGAACCTGTCAGTCACCAACCACTTTTAGTTCTGGACCTAATGGAATGGGCTCTGCTCCAGGAAGCTCGGCCCAAAATGTCAGGCCAACAAAGGGTGTTTTGCTCCTACAGATAGAGAGCAGTGACCATTCTCAAAGGGCAGTGCCTTACTGCAGGAAACAAAACTATTCCCAGCTGCCTGGCTCCTCCTCAGAAGTCACATGCATACCATAACTCAGCTATCATCCACCTTGAGACACTATCCAGAGGTTGTCCTGAGGCTCCAGGACAACTTTCTTCTGCCAGAATATTCACATGGGGAAATGCTGTTTTTGTTTTATCTATGGGTACAAACTAGAGGAACAGAAAAAATTAAAATATACTGCCCCTGTTGACACAACACCTCAGTGGCCTCACCATTCCTTCAGCTGAGAACCATCACAATAAATGTGCTGTCAAAGATCTGCATAAATTAACCATTCATCAAGCTCTGGGAATGATTCCTCCCATGCAGGCAAGAAGGGTCAACAGCTTAACATGACGCAGAACAGCTTATGCAAGCAGTCCTCACTGAAGTGACTGCCTCTGGAAATGGTTTACAAAATGGAAAGCTTGGGAGCTACAGCTGCACCCCATCCCTCTCTTACCATGGCGATTTTGAAGCCCATTCCTGGCTGCCCCAGGAGATTGGCCTTGGGTATCCGGCAGTCCTCAAATATCAGGTTGGCAGTGGAAGAGGCTCGGATTCCCAACTTGTCTTCTTTTTTCCCCAGTGACAGCCCAGGTGTTGGCATGGGAACCAGGAACGCACTAATGCCCTGCAAGAAGACCCAAACTCTTAAGAACGGTGCCACCTTCCCACTTACCAGGCTATCAACAGGCTTCCTCCACTTTACATAAAAGCCCTGTGTCCAGGTACCCAGGAGGAGGGAAGGGGGAGCTGAGACAGAACAAAGCCAGGGCACATCAGCCCCTTCTCTGCTCAATGCATGGCTCTACAGAGTCCCAGAGCCGCTGCAAAGTGCTTTTCCACAACTCCTTCAGTCCCACCCCTTTTTTCCCGACTGGTACAAACTATCGCACCTTGTGCTTCAGGGATTTATCCGTAGTAGCAAACACCACGGTGGCCGAGGCGTCCCAGGCATTGGTGATCCAGGCCTTGGTACCGTTCAGAACCCACTCGTCCCCATCCAGGCGCGCCACGGTGGAGGCTGCACCCGCGTCGCTGCCATTTCCTGAGCAAAGCAGCAGCATACAAACCTCAGGTGATTAGTGACACACTGGGGCAAACCCACCCCCCACCTGCACCTCCTCAGCTCACGGCACTGAACTGTGGCAGTGTCACCACTGTCCCTCCCACAGGATGGGGAAAGGCCCATGTGTGCAAGATGTGTCACACAGGGAATGAGTATTTTCAGCAGGGACCATAGGATTGCATAGGATACCTTGGGGACTGAGACTTCACTTACACAGAACTGCTATAAAACACCTTTATACAAACTCTTCCAATTTCTAAGACCTAAACTCCATCCTAAACCTGACTACAGAAAGAAGCTACACAATACTCTTTACAACAGGGATGGCAACAGTCACATCACCTGGTTCACTGAGGGCAAAACATCCAATTTTCTCTCCACTGGTGAAGGGAGCGATCCACTTGTGCTTCTGCTCTTCAGAGCCAAACTTGAGTATTGGCCCTAAATAGAGGGACTTTAAGAATTTAGTGTTGTTAGTGCCTCTTGAAGGTACAACCAATCCAGTAACTCCCTAATCTGCTCTCCAGCACACCAGAACCCACCAGAGGAACAGATCCACTTCTGCCAAACACCACTCTCCAGTAACCTCCCAATCTCCCTCAGCTCCATGGCTGCCCCTCACGCTCACGTTATTGACGCTGACAATGACACCCGTGGACGCGCAGCCCCTGCTGATCTCCTCCACGGCGATGGAATAGGCCAGGTAGTCAAGACCTGCTCCTTTGTACTTCTCTGGCACGTCCATAGCCAGCAGCCCTAAGTCACCCATCTTCTTCACCTGCACACAGGGAATGGAGAGGTCAGGTCCTCTGCAGCACCAATGTGCCAGCAAATACAAACAGACACATGGAGAGAAAGACAGGGCATGGGAGGGCTACACCCAGAGGAAAAGATGCACACAGCTCCTGATGAAATGGGAATCTGAACAAACTGGTAAGTGTCCCCAGATCCCAGTGACTTCAAAAGGAGCTGTACACAGTCACTGATGTTTAGGTTCTTGCCTGTTTAAAGAGCTCTCTTCAGTACTGGGAAGGGGGGAGCCTTTTGAAGGTGAAATAGGGAGACAGAACTCCACCAGCATTTCCTCAGCCTCCCACCAAAGTTCCCCCCTTGCATGTCTGCTGTCAGTAGAAATGGGAAATCTAGCTGATGAAACCACCAGAACTTTACCTTTGAGTCTGCTGAGCTTCTGCCTAGGACTGCACAAGGGAAGAATTTTACAGAGTGAATGACTACAGAAAACAGTGTGCAAGGCGATTTTTTTCAATCCCAATAAAGCAGATCTTGCTTACCTGAGAATTTTTTTGTTGGTTACACTCCAATCATTCCACCCCAAGTTCCCCAGCTAGACCCCTTGCTTTGCAACCATAAGCCTCTGCCTGCTTTTAGAGGAACCAGGCAGAATTTTTTAAATTAATACTTCTCCTCCTGTCTGGGCACCAAAACCACCAGTCCTCCACAGCAAATCCAGCACTCAAATTTTCTGTTAAACCGGAGCTGGATGTTTATTTTGCTTCAGGCAGTCATGCCCCAGAGCAGCAGGAAGGGGCTGGCACTCTAGCTGTGCCATCCCAACCCTCGCACCCACCTGCTCGGCCGGAAAGCGGTGCTCCTTGTCCAGCTGAGCTGCAAGCGGCATTAGCTCCTTCTCGGCGAAGTCCCGGACCGTCTGCCGCAGCATCTGGTGCGTCTCGGGCAGCTCCGCGCTCTGGTACACGGTGTGCAGCCGGCGGCACCGCAGGACCAGCGCTGGAATCGGGGAGGGGACTCAGCGCCGCCGCTGTCCTTTGCACCGAGCCACGGGTGGGAGCCACCCCGTGAGGGGCTCTGAGGGTCCCCGCACCCCGAGACACCTTCCCGCGGCCCGACTGAAGGACGGCGCCACCCCCACGCCTGAGGGAACTCGCCTCAGGCAGGCCCTGAAGGGCACTGGGACGCCACCTTCCGCGCAAGCTGCGGCCCCCTCCCGCCGCTCCCGCATGCCCCCCAACTCCCCCGCGCAGCCGCGGCAGAGCGGGGCCGCTCCCGGCGCCCTCACCCCGAGAGGCTCCGCCGCCGCGGGCCACGCTCGCCGCCAACGCCGCCGCCGCCATCGCGCCTCCTGAGGGAGCGCGCGGAGCCCTCAGCGCGCACGCGCCGCAAGGACGCCCCCTGGCGGCGCGGCCCCCTCCCGCCCCTGCCCGCCCCGCCAGTGCCGCCGTGCGCAGGGAGGAAGGTCCTTTATTCCTATTGCTGGTGACAAAATCACGGGCGTACAAACACAGCGCACCGGGGACCGCGGGGACACCCCCAACACCCAGCACAGCCCCAGCACAGCCCCGCGGCGCTGCCAGCGCCACCAGAAGAGAGTCCGGAGGGGACAGCACAGAGGAGTCCACGTGCCAACAGCCCCAAGGCCACACTGTGAGAGATATAAATACGTGTCCTATAATTACAGCACTGGGATCCAGGCAGGCAGAGAGGGGGGTTGCTGGTGTTCATTTTCCTGTTGCTGCAGAGGAAAAGGTGCTGAATCCGCCAGGCTGCCATCACTCAGCCTTGTCCTCAGTAAGGACAAGAGATGGCCGTGCTCAAGTCCAACGTTCACACTCAACAGCAAGCCAGGCTCTGGGGTAGCACAAAGTAGCTCCATGTCACAGAACAGCAGGGCAGAAGACTGGGAAACAACTGAAGAAGACGTGATGAAACACAGAGCTGAGCAGAAGTGCTACATTTGGACCTTACTGCTTCACAACCACCTTCCTCCTCCATTTCTGACTCATAAACACTTGTTTTATTCTTCCTGAACCCTCAGATAATGGAATAAACATCCCCAAGCACCAGAGAAAAGGCTGCTGCTTCTCTGCAACAAGAGACATGGAAAATCCTCAGGAAAACACACAAAGGAAGACACTTCCTACCAAAACCAGAGAACAAGGGCAGAAGTACCCGGTCCATACAACAAGAGATGACCCTCCTTCACAAGGTGTGGTATGTATTCCACACTCAAGTTATGAAAATAGCTCTCCAGGAAGTTTGCTGGCATGGATACAGAGCCCTTGCCTCAAAATGTGAAAAAGAGGTCCTGGTACTAAGAGGACAAATACTGGAAAAACATGGCATGAGTTTGTGGGTTTGGTCCCTTTTTTTAAAGAAGCTTTGAGCAGAACTCAGTATGATCCCAACTCTTTTCCTTTTTCCAGCTCAGTACACAACTAGAGAGAAGTAATCTTTGATACCTTTTCCCTTGCTCAAACTCCAACTGACACTGAAAGCACCTCTGATGTCTGCAGCACCTGGTTAGGACTGACCATCCACCTGTCAAGGATGTGATCCCAGTGGAATTTTTCCCAAGCTCACTGTCATGAGTAGCTTTGACCCACCATTAAAATACGAGAGCATACACTCCAGAAGGAAACTGGTCCGTTAAACCATGTTTACAAAAGACATCATCCCTGCCACAAAGAAAAGAGGCTTTACAGAAAGTACCTAAGAGAAAAGGAATTCTAGGGAAGCTACTAAAGTAGGGGCAGGGGTTTGGAAATCCCTGACTTTCTGGATTACAATCAACTTTTTCAGTTGCCCTCTTGTAGGGACTTTCTTTTTCCTGCAGCATGCTTCTAGGGCAAAGACCTTCTGATTTGGCAAAGCAAACAAACGCAGCTAACAACTGTGGGGTGTTACTGCTGCCTGTGAGTCCCCCGGATTTCCTCCAGCTCTCCCTTTTATTGCTGAATAGCTGACACATTCACCAGTGTGAATGCAACCGCTTCAATGCAGTGTCCTCGTCTCTGCTGACGGCCAAGGACAGGAACTCCCCTTTGCTGGCGGGACCGAACACCGCAGCGCGCTCCCGCCGCCAGCAGCCGCTAGATGGCGCGCGCGCCGCGTGCGCGCCCCCATTGCCCCGTGCGCGCCCCCGCCGGTGTCCGCCCGCCCCGGCCACGAGCCCATCTGCCTTTGAGGAACCTTTACACAGAGACAAGAGAAAACAGATGGGAATCGTCACACTCGCAAAAAAGCGCGAGAGGTTGCTTCATATAGAAAGTGTGATAAAAGTAACGTTTAAAGGCACCTGGACTTACACTACATACAAAATTCAGTTGAATATGCTAAAATTTGCCAGGGAATAACTAGTAGGCTCTTCAGACACTATTTCTGAACACTTCAGGATGTAAAACACGCTTCCAGGCAGTTCTGCCTTGTGGTAACTTAGAGCAAAGCAAATTCTTCCCACCACAGCAGCACAGTGTGAGGGCTGCTGAAGGTGTTCACTGCAAGAGGCATATCGAGCTCCACCTCACCAGCAGCTTTAACTAATCCTGAAAATTCTAAACAAGATTGCATTAGTGCCTGTGGAGATGCTGGAGGGGATTGATGGTAGCAGAATTGTTCATCTTTCCATCAGGCAGACCTTGCCCCTCCACATTCCCAAGACATTTGTTGTGGTTGCTCATGATTAATGCTCCACCCAGAGCAGGTCATTTGTTGTGGTTAATCATAATTAAATCTCTTCCTAAGAGCTGGAGATTCTTTCATGGCTGCCACCCCACACACTCTCACTGCTTACTCTGATGCCAGCTGATCTTCCATGCCAAAGTTACTATCATTAATCTGGAGGTAAAGGTAGTTTCCTATTGCTGCTTTCCTATTGCTGTCTATGCATTAACAGTCGCTGGGCTGGGATGCCCAACCCACTGAATCCTCCTTAAACACAAACTACACTGAATCTTACTTAACACAACAGGTGACCACCGAGAAGATAGGTTTTAACTGTCTCAAAAAAAAATAGAACTAGTATTAGGAAAAGTCTCTAGTCCAGACACAACCTAGCTCCCCTAGCAAGAGACACAACTGATCAGCCCAGCATGGAGACAGGAAAATGCCAGTCTCGAGAGCCAGCAAAACTGGCAAAAAAGGGTTTTTCAACTGGGAGCTGGGCCCCAGCATGGCTACTGGCAAGACACACTTCCCACTGCATGATGCTATCTCCCATTGCCAGATCCCAAACAGATCCCACAGCCAGAACCCAAGCTGTGGTATCAACCTTGACAGCACGACTTCCTTAACAACCATAAATAACCAGCTGAGTAGGCAGAGCAGTGATGGGAACAATGAAAAAGAGAACCATGCACATTCTCACTTTCCAAGAATACTACTCTGAGTGATCTGACCTGGGAAGCTTTTAGCTACTAATACCTCCACTGCAACAAAGCAAATTAGCTGGTGCTGCTCACAGCACCTCTGACAGACCAGTCCATTTACAAGTATAGACTGAAGCCTAGGAAGCTCTGCTTCCTACTCATTTTTCAAGTGATTTTCCACATTCTCCTTTTTTCCTCTAAGCCCCACTACACTGACACCTCCCCTCCACCCCAGCCAGGCTGACAATGTGCTGTCCACCTAAAAAGCAATACATTCTGTAACAAGAACCAAAACCCCTACAGAAAGGGAAGAAAGAGAAATGGTAAATACAGTGAGACTAACTTCAGTTCCAAGGTTGTCCCCTGAGCTCCAAAACGCAACAACTTGCTCACAAAAACTCAAACAGAAATGCTATTAGATAGCCTGCTTTTCTAGCCATATCTCATATCTCTAGTGAAATCTCTGGCAAAACACAGATTAAATGTTCTTAGGGACAGCTCAGGCGCCCACAGGCAGATGGAATATTCCTGCACTACTCAGAAGCTGAATTAGTCTCTCTCCCACTGGAGAATATTGGGACGCACCCTAAAAAGCAATGTCAGCCATGACACAAAAAAAACCACTGCACACTAAAGAGATGATCTATACAACTGAACAGGGGATCTGGTCTTCAGGCATCACTGGCTACTTGAAGGGGTTAAGATTTTCCTGCTAGGAAACAGCTTAACACAAACAATCTGACTTTTTGAAAAAGGATATTCACCCAAGAGGTGAAACATCAGAAGCACTAAAGGTGCAACCTAACTATAAAGACTAAGAGCAAGAATTGTCTAAGAATGCCTCTGATCCCTGACTAACCAAGGTATCAGAAGATAGCCAGGAACAGAGAAGAAGAGGCAGCATATGCTGAGTGTCAGATAGAGAGGTGTTGCAGGGAGATTTCCTTTCAGGAGCCGTCATCTTTGCTTCATGTTTTCAGCCTCATGCATGGAGAAAAAGTTTGGCAAGAAGCCTTGTTGCACGAGACAGCAACTCCAGTCCACTCCTGCACATCTGGAATGGTTAAGGGCACCACAGCATCCAGCAGACAGAAGGATTACTGTCCTCCATTGTAAGCATAGTCGGCCTTGTTGTGCATAATCAACTTGTTGTCCACAAAGTAAAAGCTGTCCGAGCGCGTCTCGTATGGGTTTTCAACCATCAGACGGACTGTGAAAGAGAAAGCTCCATTACATTCAACAGCCTGCCACGGTCAGGATAAAAAGGACTCTGCCACTCCACTGGATTTACCAGGCTGATGCTCTGCCCTACCCAAGGAAGAGAAGGAAACTGCTCTGCTTAGCACACTTCAAAGGCTGCAGCCTGCCCTTTCCTTTATTCCTGTTCACAGGACAAATGCTGTCAAAAGCAAACAGAGGGAGAATCAAGTAATCTCACTCAAAATTACCTTAGAAACTACCAGAGCCATGAGTGGAGCAGAGCAGCCATCATGTCTGTAAGCAGAAGGAGCTTGTTTGTGGCACTCCCAAACAAGCAGAGGTGGGGTGTAAACCCCACGCCTTCCCCACAGCCAGGTAGCCCCAGAGCTCCTGCTCCATCCACCCCTGAGGTAAAACATACCCTGAACAATGTGGATTTTCAGAGATCTTGGTAGGCTTAAAAACACACCTCAGGGAAGAGCCAGTTCTGTTCCAAAGCAGGAGGCCCTAGCCCTAACAAGCAGTGCAGAAAACAGATGGGTGGCTATAAAAAGAATCCTTTTTTCAGGGTTTTGTTTTCTTCTGGGTTATACTACAAGGCATCAGGCATGTCAGCCCTGTGACTCTGATCAGTTCTTGCAGCCTGTGATTTAGCACAGGTTGTCTTAGGCTTTCACTTTCAAAGGAGGAGACTTTACAGCACAAATCTCTAATTCAGACAAGATTACACACTGCTAAACTGGGAACCTGTATCTGCTTGTTCCTGTCCCCTCCACCCCAGTCACAACTTCTTTCACAAGTAGAGAGGAGGGAATGGGCAGATGCACACAAACAAAAAACCACTCAGTGCGGCAAAGCAGGTACTTACTAAGGTCTTCTGAGAGCTGAGGGAATTCATAAATGTGTTCACATGTGTTCCTGCTACTGGGGATGCAGAAGCCAAAATCAAAATCAAAGTTCTTCAGCAAGCGATCTCGGAAGTAATGTCTCTCAATCATTCGGAAGTTTGACACTGGCTTTTCTCCCACTGTGAATTCCACTCTGCATGGAAGAAGCAGGAAAAAAACAGCTTTGGGAAGAATAGAGCCTTGGGAATGAGGC
Organism: Entomyzon cyanotis; assembly: GCA_024500445.1. Classification (NCBI taxonomy): domain Eukaryota; kingdom Metazoa; phylum Chordata; class Aves; order Passeriformes; family Meliphagidae; genus Entomyzon; species Entomyzon cyanotis. The sequence goes on from JAKEPQ010000852.1 coordinate 9,682,992, forward strand.
TACACAAGAGTTGTTCTATACAGAGAGTTTGCTATCTGTAGTCTAAGACAGACTCTTCGTCTTCAACTCAGTTTTGTTACAAACTGTCAAGTAACACTTTGTAAACATCCAATTCTCCCTTGCTTCCATGAACTCATACTCACGTTGCACCAACAGTCCGAAGACGGAGAAATGCTGGGGTGAACTGGTACCGAACAAAGCGACCTGCACTTGCATCCAGTTCACTGCTGTCATCTTCATCCTCCTCATCGTGCTCTAGAAAACACACCAGCCTGGAGTTACTCTGCTAGCAGTGTACACGTAAGGTGATACTGGCTAGTGAGCGTACCAGGATAAGCTGCCTACTGCTTATCCTTATTAGGTACTGAATGTAAACACACCCAATAATTGCTCTGAAATTTATATTGGCACTAAGTAAATGAGAAAAGATTTGCTATGACAGTTGGCCCAGCCTTGGTGGCCCCAGAACTGGAGCCACCCCTCAATCTCACAGGATATCCCCCTCATAGGTGCCAATGCACATGACCTAATCTCTATTATAACCAGCCCAAAAGAGGGAAGATTGCCAGTTGATAGTACTCTCCCATCTGACAATGATCACATTTTTATCACAAGTTTCTCAGCAGAGATAAACTCAGTCCTATGCTTAAAGGATAGGAATTTAGTCACCAGGACATATGGCAAAGGACCTTTCTGCTGGGCTTGCATGGGTCCTGCCTGCATTGCAACTTCTCAGCCCTCCGAGTCTCTCTATCCTCCTTGCAACGTTTGCAGGCTGTACCTGAAGCAGATGGCTTTGCAATCTCAAACAGTACTGTTCCGGTTTCAAGGTCGCGAATCTTAAACCTCGTGAAATCAATGTTGTAAATGTTGTCCTCAGGTTTGCATAAGTAATCTAAAAGAGAGAGAAAAAATACAATAATATTTCAAAACACCTCTGATCATTCACCCAATTAATTTTCTTTTCTGTTACCCCAGCCCGATAAGATAGGAACTGGCCGTTGTTTTGCAGAAGCATCATGAAAGCATCACAAAATTAAGGCTGTAAGAAACAAAGGCACGCTAGGTGCCAGGTAGCAGAGCAAGAGAGAGATGGGAATGGGACAGAAAAGCGGAGATCAGCAGCCCAGAGGAAAAACAAAAAAAACCCAAAAGGCCTCAAACAAATCAAAACCCACGAACAACACAAAAGCCCCCAAACTTTCTGGAAGTTGTACGGGAGCAGCCGGCGGGCGCACCCCGCGGCCAGCGCGCCCTCCCCGCCGGCAGCTCCGGGCCGGGCCCGCCGCCCCTCACGCCAGCGGCTCGGCCCGGCAGAGCCCCGCCGCTCCGGGACCGGCCCGCACTCACTCTCCGTCACCCGGCACAGCCCCAGGACGTGCTCGGGCCGGACGGTCTCCAGCGCCAGCAACTCGGACTCGGTCCAGGGTTGCCGCGGCGGCGCATCGGCCGATCCGCGTCGGCCCCGCAGGCGGCTGAGAGGCCCCGCGGACGCCGGCGGCGGCTTCTTGTCCGGCCCCGGCGCCGCTGCCGCTGCCCGCGCCCTGGAGCCGCTCATGGCCGCCGCCAAGATGGCCGCCGCCAGCCTCGGTAGCTATGGGAGCGCGGGGCGGGGCGGGGGGCCGTTGCCTGGCAACGCCGCGCCCGAAGCTCAGCGGGGCCCGCCGCGGCCTCGCCTGGATGGGTGACCCGAGAGCCCCGCACAGCGCACCGCCGGCCAGGCAGCCGCTCCCTCCGGGGACGCAGCGGGACGGGCCGGCTGGGAAAGCTGAGTTACCTGAAGGGACATCACAAGGGACAAACAAAACCAGCTCCACTCCCACTGCCCCCGGCCGGCTGCCAGCCCGCGCCCCGTTCCCGCCGCACCGCCCGTCATCCCTCGCTGGGCACCGGGGCTGCCGGTACTGAAGGCACGGCCTGAGCCCGCAGCGCAGCCGGTGGCACAGAGCGCAGGTGTCCCCGAGAGCCCTGCTGTGATCGGGGGACGATGGCAAGCACTTTTCGGGGAGCAGCAGCGTCAGCAAGAGGATGATGCCATGATGTGCACACCCCACTGCTGCCCGGGACACGTCAGCTGCTGTCCCTGGGGAGCGGGACAGCGACAGGACCGTGTGCCCCTGCGTCAGTCAGTTCCATGAGCATACACCGAAGTGCTGCACACACCGGAGGTGGCGGTGGCAGACATCAGACGAGTGTCCCCACTTGGAGGGACTCATAGGAGCATCACACAGAGGAAAGGATGCATTTCTTCCTAAAGAGGGGCTGCCCACCCACCCACAGTAGGCACATAAAAGCTGCCAAGAGTCACCCCCAGCCCTCGGGGAAACTCGGGCAAGAACATCTGCATCCTTTTTTCAGACTCCAGCCAACACTGAACATGCTCACGAGGACCGGAAGCAGATTTTGAGCAGTGGTTTGTGACACTTGCTGTGGCTTGTGAGCAGCACACTCCTGCTACTGCCAGCCCAATGCTATTTCAAAGAAACCTGCCCACATCAGTGCTCCTAAATCCTCCACGCTGCATGGGCTTGGTCCCTCCATCCTGTGCCCTAAGGAAGGCCAAACCCAGGCCTTCTGGCAAAACACCTTCTCTGCATGGGGCCAGGGTCCCTTGTCCCCAGAAGAAGGCACCTAGAGCATAAAGCTGCTGCCTTCTCTCTGCTCCAGCCCCATCCACCTCTGACACAGTTTCAAGCTGAAAGCGGGACAGCTCGCAAAGCCCCAAAAGGCAGATTACATCTCTCTGGTGCTTGGGCTCTGAGCAGGAAGCAACAAGGTCCACATCAGCACTTTTAAGAGGATGTTGTACCATTCAGTTTGCACTTAATCACTCAACACAACTGGCAAGAGATCACCAGGGCCATGCTGGAAGCAGCAGCAGGATGTTACCCTGCAGTCAGCCAGGCTCAGCCTCCCTCATGTGGGTGCAAACCAGAGAGGGCTCCTCTGCCCCCACCACCAGAAAACAGGGACCATCTCATCCAAGTGACAATATAATTTTGTTTATTTTCCTTTAGCACACTGCTGGTTAAACTGCCAGACAGTAGATTTCAGAACATTCTCTCAACCAAACATCCTGGGGAAATTAAAAAATAAAACTGCTACCGTGTACCAAAAATAAAATAACCCACCCCCATGCCCATCTTCTCCCCCAAACTAGTCCCTGCAAAGCCGATGCAATCAGAAACAGGTATCTGTGCTTTTCACCCAGGGCCCAAGCTTGCTGCAAAACAAACTAAAAAAAAAAAAAAAAAAAAAAAAAAAACCATCACTGCAAGTTGTTGTAACGCAAAGCAATGGGCAGTAAAATAAAAAATCCTCCTCAAAAACCCTTGGTACTGGTGACACATACAGATGCAGATTTCTCCCCACACTCCTTCAGCCTTTACAGACAACGTAGACCTGCAGCTTTAAGCAGTTCGTGATGTGTCCTTAATGCCAGTGGCACAGGTCACTTCCACACATCCACAGCCAGGCAGTAGGGAGTGGTGGGACCATGTGCCAATGCTGACTGCTGCTTCTCACAGGCTCCAGGGCTGCTTTACCAACCCAGCTGTTTATCAAGTGGGAAAAGCCCCCGAAGAAACCACAAAAAATTCAAGCCCCCACTTGCCAGTAAGTTTTCAGCTACTGCTTCACTCCAGAACTCCAGCTCAGGAACTGCCACAGTGTAACAGAATAATAACCGCAGCACAGGAGAGCACATCTCCATTAAGTGTGACTGAGAACAACTTCAGGGCAGAGATCCAGCATTTCCTGGATTCACACTCTCCCCAGATAAACTGGTTCAAGCTGTACTTTGCCCCTCGCCTTCAAATCTCCATCACACAAACTCTTTAGCAGAAACCTCTGATGTTTGCAAAAGATTATTCACATTTTCTAATCGGCCAGCACAGTTTCTAGGAGGGAGGAAAGCACTTGTTCTATTGATTTTTTGTTGGTTTTTGTTGGTTTTTTTTTTTTAAAATAAAGCACTTTCTGGGAAAAAAAAAATCAAAACCTATCAATAACCTGCAGTAGCATCCCACTGATCAGACTGGGGACAGCATCGTCACATCCCTCCCCCACCCCCAATCTTCCCCTCAATCTCCAAAAATAGTATTTAATATACAGCAATAAACTCTGAGCAAGCCAGAGTCCCGGAAGACATGGACCTGCTTTCACCTCTCCCATCCAGCCCAGCACCTTTCAATGCTACAATACTCCTGGGTCAAATTCATTTGGATCCAAGGTGAATGCAAATGCCCCAGACCTGCTGGGCAGCATGAAGCAGGGGTGCAGCACAGGAGGCCCATCCGTGTGATCACATCTCTGAGCCTTCACAGCTCCAGCCTGGTGTGTTTGTGCTGTTGACAATACTTGTGTGAGCCTATTTGGGACCAGCCAGTAGAGACAGACTGGTGGAACCAGGCTGACATTAAAATAGCATCCTTGAATTGTATTAGGCTTTGGCATTTGTTGTGGAGATGCAGAAGCACCAGTAGGTAAATTAGCTCAGTGCTGGCCCAGTTCCCATTTCCCTTGGATTCTCAGCAAGGATATTTCCCACCCCACCATAAGTGCAAGAAGCAGACAGATCTCTCCCACATTTGAGCGCCAAACAGAGCCTGAAACACTTGGTACTTCTCAGTTGCTCAGAATCTGTCTCACATCAAGGGCTGAAGCTGCTCTCACGGCCCTCTCCCTCCTGCTGTTTTCTATCAGCAACAGGCTTGTCCAGCCCAGAGTTCCTGTAGCAAGACACTTCCCTGGCTGTTGCAATCCTGTTTCAACTTAAAGGCCACGAGACAAAGCATGGGTCCCTGCTCTGTTCAGACCTAAGCAGCATGGGACAAGTCCTCAGTGAGTAAATTAGGGGCACAGAACCCTCCAAGCCCCACTCTGCAGCCAGAAGCTGCAAGTCCCATACGACTACCATGACCCAGCATGACTCACTCAGCTCTGAACTGCACAGACACCCAGGCACCAGACCGTCTGGAAGTTCTCCATCCTGCCTTCAGGAGATCTCTGGGGAAGACCAGACCTGAAGGAGCTCTTCCAGTTCTTCTATCCCCTGCTAGACTTTTCTTCCATTTACCTTAAGGGCTAGAAATGAAGATACTCACTCACAGTTCTCTGCTTCAGCTGTGACCTCCAGAGCTGGCATCCAGGAACAAGACCGTCCCCAGCTGACCTCAAGGGCAGGGAATGCCTGTCCCTTGAAGAAAAAGAAAAAACTCAGAAGCTCCTTAAAAAAAAAGAAGCTCCTTCAAATAGACTTTTATTCAAAGCCTGAGACAAAGGCACCAAAAAGAGAAGGGAATTCATTTGGCTTTCTGTTCACTGCCACCTAGGACACTCAAAAGAGTCAGAGATATTTAGTCACACACACAGAAGACTTCAATAGTCTGGCTTAAAGGAGGAGCTGATGGGACAATTAAAATAAGCTTTGAAACCACTATACTGAGGCTGGATCCAGGCCTGAAACATGATTGACAGTGATTTTCCCTCTATTAAGTGGAAGCTTTATTAAAATTATCTGTCCCTCTCTACACAACATGAATCAAGCCAGGGTCTGTTCTGACCCAGCTCTCCACACTGCTGCGCTCCATCTGCCTGCTGCAGGCGGGAGGAATCAGCACAAACAGGCTTGTCTCTAACCTGTCTCATTTAAACAATGTCCTGGATATTCCCTCAAACATCATTCTGGAAAGCTATAGCCAGCCCAGACTTTTTGTTAGCTGGTCAGGACCAGGTACCTCGTTACACCCCTCAGTCTGGCTTGCAGATACTAGACAGAGATGGCCAGGGGAGCCAGAGCACTCCATTCCCAGCAAGGCGCTGACTGGCCATCCCCCACCACCTTCGGTGCTCCCACACACTTTGTTTGAAGGTTCCTTCCAAGGCAAACCTGTCAGGAAGGGATGGACCAGGAAGGAAACTGCTCATAGCACCTTAACAGGGTCAGGAACGCCCAAACCCCAGCTTTGTAGTGAGAAAGATGCATAAAACCAGAGTCAAAACAACTAAACTGAAGCCATGAAGGATGAATTATTTCTCCTCCCTATTCTTATTCAAATAAGACAAATTCATTTGAACTGAGCAACTGGAACAAAACATCACACCACGCTCAGCTCTGCCTTGGGGCAGCTGATGGCACCAAATGGGTGCCCTGGCTGCCAGGAGAGGCCAGAATAAATTATCCTAGAAGACTTGTCTCTGACTTTTGCACATCTAAACGCACACTCTTTCTCCCATGGTAGGCAAGGTGCTGAGATTACTGGGTGAGCCTCAAGAAGCTGAGTATTCCTTGCTTCAAGGATGCTCAAATAAAATGTACCCTAAAAGGCCTGGAGGAGAGTAGCTCCTTAGAGAGAGATGCCTGCTTTCAACCATAGGTTCTTTGCTTAACAAATCAATGCAGTTCATGGTTCTCAAAACTGATAAAGATCTAAATGTCTCTTCGCTCCAGTTAGAGCAATCCCAAAAACACTGGAGAATCCCTGCAGGCACTGTCACTGAACAAATCAGAGCTCATATTTTATAATAGTTTTATAAGTATTAGGATTTTAACAGCAGCTAGAAGATGAAGCAGACAACTTCATCAAGCTTACCACCTTTCATCCCATGTTTTGTTCTTCAAGATCTGCTCTCTCTAAAGCTTGTCTTCTCCTTTAACTGGGGCAAGGGCGCTCTTGCTTCTCTCCCAAACTGGCTGTTACCCCTTGTGCAGTTGGAGAGAAGATAATTAAGGTCCTTCTTGCTTTTCAACTCACAGAGACAGAATTAGGGTCAGGCCTATAGCAGGGATGCGTGTGATCAGAAAGGCGAGGTTCAGTGGCACTGCTGCAGAGAGCAGCGCTCTGTCACCTCCCCTAGCTCCCATTCTGGAGCACGAGCTGACAGCTCCTATCACAGCTTGAGGGTTAGGAGGAAGCAAAGGCTTCAGCTGCCTGGGCCCAGCAGAACAGAAAAGGCTGCTCCTCCAGTTCCCTTGCCAGAAACTCTGTAATTCTGCTGACCCTGCTCAGCTCAAAGAGAGGCTGAGCCATTGCAGGGGATCAAACCCAGCAACAATTGCTAGGAAAATGCAGGCCCAGAGAGGCAGAGCAGCATGGAGGTCACTGCTCAGGGCCACTGCTCCTGGGAAAGACAGAACACTTCTGAGGACAATGGAGAGAGCGTGAGGTAAAGCGCTCTGTGAGCCCAGAGCTCAGCAGCATTGAAGCTGATCTGCAAAAACCCAACCCTGCCTGGGACAGATCCTGCTCCAGCACAGAACATCTCCCTCCTGGCCAACTAGAAATGTCCAACATGTTGGAGGCCAAGACTGTGAGAAGGCAGTTCCCCAGAGCCTGCAGCTCTGGACCAGCAGGTGCAGCAGTGGCTTTCGCTCTCTTCAGCCTCTGCATGTGGAAACAGAAGCCTCTTGCAGAAATATCCCTGGGGGAAGCAAGTGACCTTGCCTCCAGTGCTCTGCTCATTTTCAGTTCTCTGGAAGGCAACAAACCACCTTGCTCTGCAGGACTGAAATGCTGGACATCTGTCCTTTCGCTACAGTGCCTGGATATGCAAAAGACCAAACTCATTGCTAACACTGACCAGCTCCACTTCTCACTGCCACAGGCAGGTCTGGTCCCTACAGAGGGAGAGACCACAGGGAGCATCAACCAGGTTGCTCTGCTCTGTCCTACAGCACAGGTAGTTCAGTGTCACAGAGAAGTGAGCTCACCATGACGAAGGTCAAGGAACAAGTCCCAAACCTCCTCTCTGGTTCACCTGATTCTCATCTTCTTCCAAAGAAGAGATCACTTGCTAGAAAGAGCAAAACAAGGAACTGGGCTTAAAACAAAACCTTTGAAAATAAAAGGATATTAAAGGAAACAAAAGCCATAATCAATACAGAAAACAAGTGCATCTGATCAGACGCTAACAACATCAGCCTCTCACAGGCTACAGCAGAATCCCTCTGCGATGGAACAAACATTGCAATTGCCAAACTAGGAAAGTCTCTCCCAACTGGTGCAGCAAATCAGGCCGGATAAACCCCACTGCTCCTGGCGCAGCTTGCAGTCTGAGGAAGGGACCGTCTCCACAGAGGCTGGGCTGGAGCCTTGCTATCTTTACGCAGGTGAGTACCATACATCGTGTTGCACACATTCAGGGAGATGCTGAGCCAGGCTCTGTCCGCCGTAGTCGCTTGACACCCAACAGCACCACAACACTTCCATGCTCCTGGACAAAATGTGTACCCTGGCCTTGTTTCAAGAACTGCTTTTCTGCTTAAGGAATCGTATTCCACCCAGTAAGGGCAGAGATCCTACAGCACATGGCTTTCTCTCAGTGTGGGACATGGCCCAGGACTGGTAGCATCAGCTTTCAGTGGCCCAATACACACCCAGCCAGGACTCAGTTCACTCATGGATGCTCCAGGGAGAATCAGAGGCTGCACATGGTGCGAAGGGGAAGGCGAGGGCCTTGCTGCTTGCTGGCAGGGGGAAGGTAAGCCCCTTCTTACCTGGACCTGCTACTCATTGCTATTCATTCCAAATGAATCATCTTTTTTTTTTTTCCTTAAATTATGAACAATATGGAGAAATTGAAAGCAACCATATTTGGTCCTACTCCTTCCCTCCCAGCCCCTGGGCTGATGCACTGTGGGGCTTGCTCTCACAATCGGCAGAGGCAGAAGAGAGTAGGAATGAAGACACCAAAGGCCACCAATATAGGAAACATGAGGCTGCTGTTGTCCGAGGCATAGGGGTTTGGTGTGCGTGGGCCTGACTGAACCCGGTTCTTATTTGCCTGTTTTTTGACACTGGAGCCATCATCATATTCATCTTCATCATCATCTTCCTCTTTTTTCTCCAGACCTGGGTGTGGCTGCAGCTTAGGAACATCTGTTGAACAAGACAAAAGATTGCAAGCAGGCAGGATGTAAATCAGGAGATCATTTGAGACACTTTCTTCCCCTCTCCCCAATCCAACATGAACATGGGCAAGAGGGCACCTGAGAACACATCAAAACCACAACCAGAACACCCCAGAAGAGAGGAGCATCTTCCCTCACAGAGGATCACACCACTATTTTTCTTCGTGAGGTAAGAGCATCCAAGGATCCAGCCTGCAGAAAAACTACATCCTTCCACAACATCTATGTGTCACACAGGCAAGTTAATGCACAAAAGCACACTTAGAGCACACATTCAAATACTGCAGCTGCTCAGTGAGATCTAGTCAAGAACAAACACCTGCTGCCTGCAGGACCAGCAGATACAAGTGCAAACAGGAAGGGGAACAATCCTTTCCATAAACAGTCCTACTCCACATCACTGCACCCCCCAAGCCTAGAGCTATGAGAGCAGCATGGCCCAGCCCCACTCAAATCCAGCCTTCCGAGACTGAGGCCTGAGCTGCAGGTGCCATCTGGCCACAAGGTTCTTACAAATCTTTAGCAGCACTTGACAACCTCTGACTAATAGTAAAGCAAATTGATGTTTTGGTCAGAGAGGGATCCTAAACCCTTCCAATTCAGAGGCTAGAGGGGCTTCAACTCCAGCTCACTTATAAAAAGGGTGATGAAAGAACAAGGACTTTTCTAGCACTCCCCAGCGCTATCCAGAGGAACTGGTATCTGGAAAAAAACATTGCCTTGTCCTCAAGCTGAAAAAGTGAAACAAAGCTCCAGGTAAGAAATACTTAAACCACTAGCTAAAATAACTGTAAAGTATTTGTCTGTAGGGCTGCTGCTGACATCCAAGGCCAGAGGGAATTCATCTGTAGCTATAAGCTGAGATTGACCAGACATGTTCTCTTCTCCTCTACCCCATATACAGGAAATTCCGAAACAAATTGATTTTTCTCATTCCAAAATGACACAGCTTTGTGACTTGGATCAGAACAAGGACAGTACACACCTACTTCACTCTGCAACTGCACTCTGTGGGAACTCAGTGAAAGAGAAACAATTTTGGCAGATGTGGGTCAGCAAGAGCTATGATCTCATAGTCTGAGAAGCAACAGGCTGCTCTCCAAGGGGGAAGAGCCTTCTGGCTCAGAAACTGTGCTTACCTTCCACTGTTCCTTGCAGGATGTATAGGGCACAGATTTTTGGATTGTCATAGTAGCCCTAGAGAAAGCAAAGGCAGCAGTCAGTGCTGCAGCTCGGAGACAAGGAATGGTCTCCTCACCTACCAACACCTCTACTTTTCCAGCACACAGCTGCACCACATGACTGGGGAGGAAGGGGAAATGGAAGATCAGAGCTTTGCCCTGAAAAGCTTATTACCTTTACAAACTCAATGTGGAGCTTTCCTGTGAATGTTGAAACCTCTCCCTGGACGCTCAGTTTTCCCTTTTTGATACTCATGGGAATGATCTCATCATGAGCTGTGCTGTGTCCAACTCTGTCAAAAATGTCCAAGTCTTTCACCACCACGTGGCCATTCAAGCGAACATCAAATACCTTCAGGGTGGAAGAAATGACAGAGTCAGAACAGATTCAGGCATGTGACAGTTGAAATGGGAACAGAACAGGAAAGGTCTCTGCTGTTTATGCACCCAGGACCAGAAAGCATTGTAACATGCACTGGCCCACTCCTTTGGGAAGGATTCAGAACCCAAAAGCAGCCAGGTAAAGACACTGAAGCGTTAACAATGCTTTCAAATACCCTGAAATCTGCCTCTTCCTTTTAAAATATCCCCTACATCTGCCGTTCAGATCTGAGGACAGTACTGTTTTATTCTCGCTTATTCATGCTTCTCTTTCACAACTTTTCTCCTGTCTGAAGACCTGCTCCTACCACCCTGGGGTGGCTGTGACACACCACACCCTAGGGAGTGAAGCCATTTCTAACTAACAGCCTGCAGCAGAACAGGGAAGAGGAAACAAGCTGGTGAAGAACACAGGGTTTGAAGGAGGTAAAATGTTTAACGGCTAACCACATCTGTGAATTCAGAGTGAAAGTCCTCCTCAGGGCTGTAATGACTCAAACTTCACGTGGCACCTGGGGAATCCCAGCAGAACCACATGAAGGAAGAGGAACCAAAGATGCCTCAGCCCTTCAGTTTAATCTGAGGCTGCTTTTTGCATCCATTCTGTAAGCTAGCCCCACCAGTTCTGCTCCCTGAAATACCTCTCTGGCAGGAAGGCAGCACAGTGCTTAAGGAGATCAGCCCTAAAGAAGCTGATGGAGCCAGAGGAAAGCCAGACTAAAACACAAACCACTCCTACCCCCATTTATCACAGAGCTTTGAGTTCTGCTTGCTTCTTTTTCTACTTCTGTACATGAAGGATTTCAAAAGTGGACAAGGATTATTCTTCTCTAAAGAGCAAAAAGCAGTTGAATTTAACTCTGTGCTTTCAGGGTCAGACTGAATCAGTATCAAGTCTTATTACATTCATAAAAACTGTTTTGAGTAGGCTATTTAACCTAGATCACTTCCCTACTTCAATCTATGCAATATTTCCTCTGGCATAACCATGCTGTCAAGTCAGAAAAAAGTGTTCAAGAAAAAGGAAAAAAAACTTCTCAAAGCCAGCATAGCCTAAACAGATTGTAAAACTCTATTGCTAGTTATGCTTAGTTGCTCGTGATTGTTTGAATACTTTGAAATGAAGTCTTCCAGTCCAACTGTATAGCTGGAATGTAGAAGACAGCTCTAAAGGTTCAGAGCCTAAACTAAGTTTAAAGTGTAAACTAAGTTTACAAATAGTGCCTTACTTCACTCCTTCCTCCAGCATGCAAAGCAGCAGAGACAACCTGAGCACACAGTCTTAGCCAGGAACTCACATCAGAGACACACAAGGAGCTATTGCTTACCTTCTGTTGAGATTGTGCAAAATAGACCTCTGCAAACTTCAACACCAGCACGTAGTCACCCTCCTCTTTGATGGGAACTTCATAGCCAAAGGTTTCCTCATTGTAACGCTCTGTCTGGTACAGAATTTGGTCTTCCGCGTTGGACCGCAAGATTGGCAGTTTCATACCATAGTCAGAAGCTGGGTTTCAAACATAAAGAAGTTGAGAGGAAGGGTTACATTCTGAGGAAGAAACACTTTATATACTCTTGAAGTGCTTAATTCACTCAATAAGTGGCATTAGCACTTAGGCCCTGTCAGACCCATCTCCCCCTCCTTGCTCAGACCAGGTGGTGGCACTACTGGAGCAGAAGCACAGGTAGCCAAAGCCCCAAGAAATGTAGGAAAACGGGTCTGGAGACCTGCTGCAGTCTAAGACACAGTAAACTCACTCACACCATTTCAGAAAGAAAGCCTGTTTCACAAACATTACACAAAGCCAAAGGACTTGGCCATTGGCTCTTGCTTTAAAGAGAAAAAACACGAATATTTTTACAATATTTTCAAGTTTCAAATTCCAAGTACAAAACTAAAACAGTCTGCATAGGAGTGACCTGACTCATTGACAAAACAGATTTGAAGTTAGCAGTTGACGGCATCAGATGTTAAAGATTCATCCCCCTCAGCTAAGAACCTGGGGAATGGCAGAAGGGTGAAAAGCATTAGGCATCCTACAAAACCCTTTCTTCTCACCGCAATACCTGTCACCATGAAGACAGGATGAAGGAAGCAAGAAAGATACACAATTGTTTCAAAAGCACCAGCAGCTCCATCAGCTGATTTTCTCAGAGCCACACAGCTGAAATGGGTGGTGTCTGCAGGCATCTGAAGAGCCCCATGAGAAGGCCCCAAACAACACTCCCAAATAGGACAATAACTGACAAAATCAGAGAAATCACAAAATTTGCCTCTTTTCAGTGTTTTACCATCTCTACAGCAGCCCCCAAAAACTTTAACCCCACTTGGTATGCTATTGTGTCAGGGTTCCTTGTATAAATGCAAACTGATGCAATGCCGCCAGAGCTGCACATCAAACAATTACCCAGCAAAACAGGGGCAGGAGGGAAGACTAGGGACATCATCTGTCCATTGGCACTTCAGACAGAAGTTGATCCAGACAAAGTTCTCTGCTGACACTTACCTCTTCCACCCCCATTTCCATGGGAACAGACACTGCATTGGCCAAGACAAAGCAAGAACTAATAACCCGGTGCACGTTGCCAAAGACGGAGCCAATGCAAACGAGTGAGAGGAAATTAATGCCAGTTCTTAGTCTCCTGTTTCACACAGGGCTGCTCAGGCAATCCTCCACTTCTCTTTACCACTCAAACCTGGGCATAAAGGCTGAAGAGTCTAATCACCAGAAATACAGAGGGTGAAAAGTTTAACCTGTCCTCCCACGCAGGTATTTCTGGCCAGCTACAGATTACAGTGATAGCAAACCAAGGACTCCACAGAAGTCAGCTCCTATTAAAGGAAAGCCTGCACAGGAAGAAAGTCCTTTAATAGCCAAGAAGGTAACTGGAGAGGAAGACCTGTCACCTGCATGTCAGAGCTCTGTTGACAGAGCAGTGGAGGCAAGTTGGGTTTTAGAGCACGCTGGGTGCCCACTGGGAGCGAGCTGTACACACGAAGCTATAACTCAACTTGTTTGGCACCTGCCTATTCTGTAACTGCCATAAGCACAGTCAGTCCTTTATGGCACAGCAGCTGAATGAAGGCTTGAAAAAAACAGTTTAAATTTGCCCAGAGGCAGTACAGCCCAGAATTACTACCCCTAGGTCATTTCCTCCCAGTCAGACACATATTTCTGCTGTAGTCCTTACATGTCTATCAACACAGAGAGGAGCCCAGAGTAAACGAACAATGGTGCAATAAAAAGCCATTGAGGGAAAGGCAGCTGAGAGCTCAAAGGGGTAAAGTCTCCACTGTGCCTGGCACCACTGGCTGAAGCAAGATTACTGTAACAGCCTGCTGCTCAGAAGAGACACCACAGGCTTTCCACAAAGGAAATGCATGTCACAATGTGCTTGAAAAAGACCCTTTTTTCTTCTCAACTCAAAAATAAATGGCTCGAGTCCACAAGGACATTCAAGTCACACATGTGAGTGGTCTATGAAGGGAATCTGACCTACACTGATCAGGGCACCTTGTGCAACTGGGCCAGCAGCTTCCACGGGTGTGAATAACTGTATTAGAATTTAAATGTGACCTCCACTGTATCTACTGTGGCCAAAAGGCTCTCCATTTGGGATGGCACTCATGCAAGGTAAGCAGTAGCAGGTCCAGCTGTATATCACAGGAAAATCCTCACCATCCTATGTGGAAACAGCAAAGGTTAGACTTAACAGTCAGAGAGCTCATCTTCTCCACATTCCACCACTCACCTGTAATTGACAGCAGAGCAGCTCAGCACAGCTAGCTTTTCAATATATTAGTGAATTGACTAAGTTTTGGTACACCAGTTATCAGAAACATGCACAATTCAAACTGTGGTGGTCTCAGGGGAAGTAGGAAAAGATAACCTAGGTGCAATATATCCTGTCCTAAATGGTAGACTGAAGATTTGGTAGTTAGTTTGGAAGACTTGGTAGTTAGAGCAGCCGATGATATCCCATCTGCCTCTAGTTCTGCTCGTGTCCCTGCCCTTGAACACCCAGCCAGGACTGGGGCATGGAGCAGACCAGCCGGCTGCACCTTCCCCCTGCCGGGCCCAGCACCGGGGCTCCAGCGAGCAGCCTGTGCTCCTCGCTGTCGGGACCAGAATGCTGCAAGCATCAGCCCACATCGTGCGCGACCCGGATCCGGCTGCAGAGGGCTGGCAAAGCGTGTTCCACTGCACCGAGCGCGCTGCAGACTGGGCTGCGAACCGGCGGATCCTGCTGTGGAGCCCGGGCTCTTCAGTGGAAAACGGGAGAAAAAAGGAGACTGGCGGGCACACGCGGCCGGGCTGGCAGCTTGACCGCTCCCCGCCGCCTTTCCAACAGAAATCCCACTGCAGACCTCGCGGAGCCACTTTCCCTCCGGCATTACACAACCCCTCAGCCCGAAACACCATCCCGCAGGGCTCATCCCGCCGCCTCTGGGGCCCCGGGCCCGCACGGCCACGGGGACGGGGGATGCGGCCCCAGCTGGGCCCGACGGGAGGACGAGGGTGGCCGCGGTCCCGCGGGTGACCAATGCCGGCGCTGCCTTCCAGCCATGACCGTCCCCGGGCGGCTGGGGGAGAGGAGCCCCCGCCGTCCTGCGGGGACACCCACCGACCCGCCGGGGCTGCAGCGGGCAGGACGGCGCCAGGGGCGTGCGGGTCCCGGACCCCGCCGGCACAGCAGGGCCTCACCGCCCCGGCGGAGCGGAGCGGAGCCGAGCGGGACCCCGCGGGCAGCCCCGCCGAAACCCCCCGGCCGCGGCGTTTCCCCCGCCCTCACCTCGGCCCACGCGGCCCTCGAGCGGGTCCTTGCGGAAGTGGATGCCGTTCACATCCACATGGGCATCGCCGCCCGCGTTGACGGCCCAGACGACGCTGTCGGCGATGCCGCCCGCCGCGCCCCGCAGTAGCAGCGGCAGCAGCAGCACGGGCGGCAGCAGCGGCGCCCCGCGCGCACCGGCGCCCACCATGTCGCGCTCCCGGCGCCGTGCCCGCCCCTTCCTGCCGCCGACAGGGGGCGGATTATCCCTCTGCCGGGGCGGGGCGAGCGCCGACCAATCCGCGCGCCGAAACGCGAATATGAATTACCTGCCCGCCTGCCATTAGACAGCTGCGGGCCTGGATCTGCATATTCATAAGGCGTCGGGCCAATGAGCGGCAGCGGTAGGTGGGTTAGGCTGAGCGGCGCGGGGACGGCGGCGGGAGCGGCGCGGGGAAGTGGTCCCTGCGGGCCGGGGTGCCCGGGGCCGGTACCGCCCGCACAGGAAGCCGAGCAGGTGTGGAACCGGTTCCCTCAGGAAGGAGCGGCGGGGATGGACGAGGCTCCCCAGCGCTGTGTCCGGAGCGAGGACAGCCCGGCGAGCTGCCACGAGCGCCGGCCGCAGGAGGGCAGAGCCCGCCCCTCGGCGCCGCCAATCGCGGGGCTCCAGCGCGGCGGAACGCGGAGCACGGTGGGGTGACGGCGGGAAGCGCAGACGGAAGGTTGCCGGGGCAACGGGTGGCGCTGCGGCAGCGCGGACCGGAGCGGACCCGGTGTGCTCGGGGAAGGGGCTGGGAGCGGAGCTGGGGCAGCGGGAGCTCCGCCGCCGTCGGGGGCGGCTTCTCGGCACGGCCCAGTAGCTCCGTGCCCGCTGTGCTCTGAACAGCAGCTCCCAAGCACGGCTCGCTGCCTTGGCAGAACACGCAGGTTCTTCCGTTCGCCCCTGCCATGGAGTTAGGGAAAAGACAGCTGCCAGCCGCCCGGTAAGGAGCGAAGCCGCTGGTGGCGTGCAAGCACCTTGCACCGAGGTAATCTGCCTGAGAAGCAAAGCGGCCAGAGAAGGGGAAGGCGGGGAGGTGACCGTGACACTCCCAGCAGGCTGCTCCCTGACTTGCACCCTATAGGAGAATGTAAGATACTGGCTTTGGTTTTCTGGTTTTTTTTTGGAGGACCTTGACAAGGTCTAGGGTGGCTGGAGTGAGATATCCCAGATGGAGGTCGAACGAAACTCACTCTGTACACAGTGGGGAGCAAATAACTTAATGTTTGCCCTTCTGTCTGATCACACTGTTCCTTGAGGCATCAGATACCAGCAGGCCTCAGGGCTGTGCTCCTGGCACTGGCTGCATTAGCAGTGGCTGTTTCTAAGTCCCTGTGACACTTTATTAATTCAAGCCTTCCGCAAAGCATTTGCTTTCATAAATAAAGACTTGGTGCTGCAGACTGAGAATTAAACGGGTTTGTTGCTTTTATAATGCATTTGCAGGCCTCTTAACCAGACACAGTCTTGGAGAAGTGAACTGTGTGGGGGAATGCATAACCACCCTGCTCCCCAGTCTGCTCTGCCCAGGTTGGAGTGGTCCCCAAAGCATGTCCCTGCTTCTGTAACATCAGTTCTTGGGCTCACAGTATTAACTGGGCCAGGGCAGACATGGCACTGCTGCACTCCCACACCAGCACTGCTGCCAGGAAGGGGTTCCTAAAACTACAGGGTGCCTTAGTAAACCGCATCCAGATTAGTAGCATGAAATGCGCACGCTTAGCACCTCTCCAGATTCAGCCACCTCACGCTGATTCCTGGCAAATAATCTCAGCGTTACAGACCCAAGCTCTGGCAGCATCTGATCAAATCCAGGCTAATCTCCTGTATCCCTGCTGTGTTTGTGACCTGTTGGGTGTCCCCCAAGTTCTGTGACCAAAGGAGTGCAAGCAGCCGTGGCCAGGACAATGCTGTCCAGTTGGCGAGGCCAAGGGAGGCCCCATTAGAGCTCATTTGTGCTGATTACAAACGATCCTCCCTAATCCAACACTTTAAACTGCGATGTGTGGGTCAGGAGCACAACTCTGAAGCACATAAACACTTTGAGTGTTATCAGTTGTCCCCAGGCAGAGCATTTTCTAACAACTAACCTGGATAATCATTTCCCAAGAATCAGCAGCCCATCACAAAGCAAGATGGATTAACTGAGCAGCAGTGAGGAGGGACAGTGGCTATGCTCATCGGGGGGCAGGAGAAGCCCTCACCCTGGTTCACAGGCTGGTCACAGCCCCTGGCAGAGGATGGCAGACACACAATTTGGCTTGTGTCCATGGTGTCCTACACTGCCGCCCCGAATCGATACTTGCCGTCCCCAGCAACTTGATGCCAGCTTGTGCCCCAGATGTCAAAGACTCTATCCTGTTACTAATTCACTGAGCCATCAGTCAGTCCCTTGATGCAGGCTGGATTTACACCAGTAACCTACAAGTGAAAGGCTCAGGGTCATCTTCTCAATCCCTTGATCTCTCCCTGTCCCCTGGCAGCTGTGCCAAAATGACTCAGTCTTGAATCAGTCCTGCCTGGTCTACCTATAGCCCTGATTGTTCACAAGCAATGAGGGGCACATGCATAGGGTATTAGCCATTTCCTGCTGGAAAATGGGATCAGGATTTAGGATGTCCAAAAAGAGCAGCAAAGAGGTGTGGGTCAAAAGTAGGCTTCATGGCTAATGAGACATCTAAGAAGCCAGTGTGAGCCAGCCCCAGTGCCTGAGCCAACTCCTAAATGGCACAGGGCTACAAGGCTCAGGTGCCCACAAGGGACCAGTTGTGCTCTGTCATGCAGAGCTCCTTGGAAGCCTCCCTGGTACCAAACTGGAGATGAGCGCAAAAGGATTATCTCCGGAATTAGATTATTTAGATTGGATCTTTAATCTCTGCCCCCTCTGTCTACACAAGAAAATAGTAAAACTCCCTGGGATTATTCGGGGCTTGTTGTGAAAGTAAAATCAGGCTGGCAGCAAGAGCTTCTGCTGGAAGAAAAGAAAATGAAGGCTTTTGAGACCTGCCCTGTCTGACCTGTTCACTGTATCATGGTGAGACCTGGCAGAAAAGCGCTACAGATGATTTGGCAGACTCAGCTTTCCTCAGAAGTAGCTGTGGCTCCAGGACTGCCTCTGCAATGACACAAAGGTGTCCTGCAGCCACCCTTTGCCTAGTACTTCTGGGATGACAGGCAGAGCCCTGTCATCAGTACAAACACAGGGACCTGCCTAAGTGAAAATGGCCGTAGTTTGCAGGGAAGATGCCCAGCCACCATGATGTTGCACTGTGGATCAGTCTAGCCTCTAGAAATGGGGTTACCATTTTAAATGAAAACTGTCCTGCCATCTGATGCTGTGGGCAAAAGATGCAGCTGCTCAGGACAGGGTCTGGGAAGGAGCAGGCAGTGGCAGCCACCACAGTTGTGGCCTTTGTCCATCAGGCTCGTGCAGGCTGGCTGTGGCACAAGGCATAAGCCCAGAGCTGTCCCCAGTGCCCACAGGCAGGCACAGCACTCTGCAGCACAAAGAGCAGAGCTGTCCTCCTGCTCTGCATGCACAAGCAGGTCCTTCCTCGACGGGCTCCACTGTAAGTGAAGCACACCGGTGTACCAGCACTCCCTTTGGCAGACACAAGCCTGCACGCGGCTCCCCCTCCCCAGTATTACCCTGAACACATTTATAGTGTACCAGGACTCTGGACTCTGTTCCGCTTATCACCCTCATCTCCTAACCACAATACAGCTGCTGTGCCAGTAAACGTGGAGATCTGTAAATATCCATTTTTCAATTTCTTGGCTCACACCCACATTTCCAAGATGGGACCAGCTCCATAGATACACACACAGTTTGCATACACCCACTTGCATACAAACTCTTCTCCTGTTGCACTCCCAGGTACGTATCTGCACTTGCTTTTATGTGCACACACACAAACCCTTCCTACTGGGCAAACACAAGTAAGCATGCACACACATTCACAAATATAAGGAGAAACATAGTTTTTCCATTGCTGGAGCATCAGCCATCACTGCAGCTATGCTGGTTGGCACAGCAACAGGAAAGCAGAAGAGAAAATCCTCCTTTGAGACATGGATTTGTGGACCCCAAGAATTTGAGAGAGAATCTTGGAAGTGAAAGATTTGAGATGGAGGAAGCAGGAGGATATTGGTCCTTGACCTCCCAGTTTGGATAAGGAGGCAACCGAAAGGAAAACAATTTCCAAGTCACACTAAGAAACACACAGTGGTGATAGTGCCCTTTGAAGCCAAGCAGAAATTAATGCTGGCAACTTATAACTGAGCCTTTGCATAGAGAAAGGAGTAGGGGAAGAGAGTGATAGGTTGGGAGCATCTTGGGGAAATGAAGCAGCTGATGGGGCCTGGAGACTGCTGTTGTGGTCACTGCTGCAGACACATGCAGCATTTCTGAGTGTGAAGAGGCTGGAGAGCAGAGCACTGCCACACAAGGAGGCTCTCTGCCAATCCCCAGCACCAGTGGAGTTACAGCTCAGCTCCCACAGCATGGCCCAACTGTACATGTGCTCACAGTTGTGTTTGAAATTATCTGAAAAGGGTGAGGTTGGCTATTGCTGCCTATCCCCTTCCCACCCAGCTCCACTCTGGGCCCTTTCTCCCATTGCTCCTTGCCACGATACCACAGGGGCTCTCACCTGTGCCTGTGCCAGTGGAGGGCATGCAAAGATGGGGACCCTCCACAATGCCCTCACCATGAGGCACCTCCAGGCCCCTTGGCCATGGGGACAGCAAGAGGGAGGACAGAGTCCTGACACAGGCTTAGTGGCCAGCACTGACTCCCCTTCCCGCAGTGAGGACTTGCCTCTGGATCCCGGTGCAGACACTGGGGTGTGCATCTGCCCATGCCCTTCTCCCCCAGCCCGGCCACCACCTCTCACAGGGACATCCAGGCTCCAAATCATTTCAACGTGCATATTTATCGCTTTACCCCCGCAAGACAGATATTTGAATTTACTCTTGGTAAACATAACCACAGGAGATGCAAATAAGTGTGGGGAAGCATAAAGAACTCCACACAGACAGACACACACTGAGACAGCAAACACAGACACGGTTCACCAAGGGAAACCAAGAAGTGCAGAGCACGCCCTGAGGCTGCCACCAGTCCCAATGGCTTTGCTCTCATCCACCAAGTCAAGAGGATTTCTCCTGCTTTTGCTTTGCAGCAGCTGGTGGGAGAATAAAGCTGGGGAGGAGGAGTCTAAAGTTGCAAATATCCCATGAAAGCATCATGGCAAGTACTGGCTCTGCAGTTTCCTGCAATCATCTTCAAGGAATGGTTCCAGTTGTAGGAAGTTGCAAGTCTTTCACAGTGTGAAAGGGTGGAGGGGCATGGGGACCACCATGAGGGAGGAGCAGCAGGTCATCTTGCAATGTCCTAATTGCAGCCAGCCGATAAACCTTCATGTAGGAACATCGGGGCTAGATGCTCCATCTAGGTCCTCTTCTGCCCTCTCTAAGGTGCTGATTCTTCTTTAGCTGAGAATAATCTTCAACGGGACATCATGCGAACAAACTCTGCAACCAACAACACAAGACAGCCCTGAACCAGAAGGCATCCATAGTCCCCAACCCAGCTCTCATTCCCTGGACACAGCAGGCAGCCACAGTGAAACTGGGAATCCCCAGGCAGCCAGTAAGTCTGTGCACTCCGAGACTGGCTCTGAGAGCTCACACAACATGGGCTTTAATCCTTGCATTAGATATGGTGATAAGATCCCACTAGCAGGTCAATTCATTGCCTTGGACTCCTTCCCAGCCATCTACAGTCTTGCTTGCACAAGCGACTCTTTGTGAGACACTACAGCATTGTCTTCCTTCACTGTAACTTCAGGGAACCTTGATTTACAGTTTTGGGAACATGGTATGATTTCTTAGTAAGCTTGCCACTTCACAGAGATACCAGTGTGGGAAAGCATGAGAGTTTTGCTAGATACTGGCATTTTTGTAGAGAAAAGTTTACTTTGAAGGACTTCTTGTTTTTAAAGATACTGTAAGGATACCCTGGATCTATTTCTTGACCACCCTGCAGTTTGTGAAGTCAATTACAATTGTTCAAATTGAGTGTAAATGCCATCAAATATAAATGTGTTTTCATTCTGCACTTGAATTGCCGAGGAACTAATGACTCTGCAAAGAGGAAGGTAGTGGAAATTACCCCCTTGACTTCTCCTTTTCCATTGATGGAGCTGTCCTTTGACAACTAAAGTGGTAACTCACAGAGAAAATTATACTGGGATAGCATTTCATGTATTTTAGCTGTCTAACATAATTTAGCTGTGGGAAACAAGGAGAGCTACTGTCATGTAATCAGCCAGTGCATTAGAACAACTGCAGCTACCAGATACTTTCTAAGAAGACACTGGTGGTATTCTAATATTTTCAAAGCCCTCAGAGACTTCAGTAATTCTGAGGACTAGGATGCCTTGTCATGTAGGAAACCCAGAAATGCTGCTGAGCCAAAAGAATTACGCCAATTTTACTTTAATTCTATGGTTCCTGTACTTCATCCTTACTGCAAAGGAACATTTGGATTTCCACCAGGGAAAAAAGCAGTCTGACACGCTCTCACACCCTCCATCTCTTGTATCTTCTTAGCTCTCTGATGTCAACTGCTTCCTTGCCAGAAACCCTGAGCTCTATTAATATTGCTCCTGCCACAGCTAATGGCTAGGATAGTAGCCTAACCACTCTTATTTTTCAAAGTCCTTCTGGCACGAGAAATGTGAAAAGAAATTAATTATCTCTAGGATTTAACATGACACCTCTAGATCAGATATCTTCAGTCTCAGTGAGCACGCCTGGCATGTGACCATCTTCTGGCATAAAGGCACAGAAACAAATTCTCTTTAAACCCAGATAACAAAGGTGAGCCAGAGGAAATGGGAAGGTGCAATGCGTTCTCCAAAGCAATCCAGCCACCTCACAGCTCTTACAATAGATATAAAGAAAGGAAAATGCCCCATAAAACAATGGCAGGCTCAGCATGTGTGCACCAGAATCTGCTTCTGTGTGACATTTTCTATTTCGTACCATGCTAGAATTATGGAGACCCAACTGAAACTGAGATGCAGCAAGAGATGATACACAAATGAACAATTCAGCAGACTGAAAAAATGAAATTTTTTTTCTCCGTACTTCAGAAACCTGGGCCCTGAGCATGCAAATCTTCCACTTCAGCTTCTGATCTGAAACTCTGACTCACACCAGAGCAGATGGACAGCAAGCACTGATCCCTTCTCACCTTCAAAATCAACACGCCCATCTCCATTCAGATCCACGTCCCGGATGATCTCTTCAATATCCCGATGACCCACCTGCTGCCCTAGAAGTTTCTTCATGGCTTCTCGCAGCTCACTGGTGCTTATCTCCCCATCACCATTGGTATCAAACTGCAAGTACATGAAAAATACCAGCAGGGGAAATACAGTGAATGGAAAGAGATCTTGCTCTGGGTTGGTTTGTGCATTGTCCTGCTCCTGATCGCCCTATATTTTCTCCACTCCTTCCATGTCCCTCCTTTTCCTCCTTTAGGTGCCTTTTGGATCCAGTCTGTCTTTTCTCCTCAGAACCCCTTTGCAAATGCTGTGTGTACACCAGCTTTCCTCTTCCTTGCCTCAAGGGTTCCCTTATATTAGTAACGTTCTCTCCTCCTCCCTTATTCCATGTCTGACTGGCCTCTTTCTAGGTCTTCCACTGTGCTGCTCTCTCCTTCTTCTCTTCTCCTCTCCAGTGGGTCTTCTCTCTATCCTGTCTTGTGTTGCTCACTTCTCTGGGGGCACACAGAAGGGATCACTCACCTCTCTGAAGGCATCACGGAGTTCTTTTACACCAATCATGTCTGCAGTCTCTGCTAGAAGTTTTGGTCCCATCAGCTCAACAAAATCTTCAAAATCCACATGGCCACCCACTTGGGACAAGATGAAAAATTGTGTGTAAGAACTCCAGAAGTCAGCCAAGACCAGCACTCACTGTGCAATTCCGTGTGCCCCAGAGAGCACCTGGCTCTCCAGGAAGCAAAGCACAGAAGGTGTGGGACAGTGGAAGGAAAAGCAGAGGTAGATTTACCCTGTATTTTCTGTATTATGAGAGAGGCAGAATGAGCCCAAGCTATTCCATTCTAGGCTGCCATGGACTGTCACATCCTTATTGCATCATGTACTACGTATTAGAGGCCTGATCATTCTAGTGCTTATAGCAACTCTCTGCTGCGCCTGTGCCAAAGGGCACAGCAAGGGCACAGCATGACGTTCCTGCATGGCCTGGGCAGTGCCCTGCAGCAGTGGTCCTGCTCCATTACAGCAGCTAATGCATGTCCAACTGTTTATTCATTGTATTAGTTCTTTTACTTGTTAGTGCCCTGAGAGCTGTCAGCAACACTCTCAAATTCCCAAGCACTCATGTGCCAGGGTTATCAGCTCCTTTTTTGTGTGACTGGTTGTGTATGTCACAGCTGTTTTCCTTCCCTTGACCAAGTAACTTGTCCTTTTAACATAATCCTGTGTCAGAAATAACATGTACTAAATCTGCTTTTCCCCGCCTGGCTGAGGGTGATACCCTGCACTGCCACAGATGAAAGGTGACAAAAAATGATGGTGAAAGACAATGGGAACAAACACAGTTACAGTGACTCAGATGCATTTATTACATCTTTCCATGACTGCAGCAGATGCTCCCATCCCATGCTGCCAGCACAGCCTGCTCACAGCGCATCCCCCAGGCACACAGCAGACACACAAACAACCACCACAGAGCAACAGCCCATCCATCACCCATCTGATCAAAGCATCTCCATCTTCCCAGGCTCGCTCTTCAGTCTGACACCATCTGACAACAACGTCAATGTGACAAGACACAGAACCTGTGCACCAATGTCTGACTGCCCACATCAAGGGCAGTTTTATACCTGACAACATAAGCATGAAGGACAACCCTTCCACTCACTGTTCCCATATACAGCACAGTCCACACAGTCCCTTTGATAAGCAAAAGCAAAGGTATTTGACTTCTAGGGACTACAAACAAACAGCAGAGATGATAGTGAGTGAAAATCAGAACCAAAAGAGAGGGGGGAAAACCCAAAAGAAAACAGGCAGCCAGAGACCAAGAGAGCTTGAGGCAATGATTCAGGGCACAGTAGCAACAGGCAGGTACAGCTGGGTGTGTATTACTCACAGTTCATGTTGATCTGCTGGGAGAGCTCTATTAGCTCCATCTCAGTAGGCATGTAGCCCATGGTCCGCATGCAGTTCCCCAGGTCCCTGCAGTTAATAAACCCATCCTTGTCTTTATCAAACTCCTTAAAGGCTTCTCTTAATTCTGTGGGAATGGAAGAACAATATTGTCAGTGACAGCTTGAAATACTTTTTCCAAGAAACCTCCCCAGAATCAGTAGCACTTTATGAAGCAAGACTCTCTAAGTCACTCAGTATTTTCCCACTAGATCTCCCTGCATGAGGCAATGACTGGAGCAAAGTTAAGCTCTTCTGTCAGCAACACTGCTGACCCATTCATTCAGGAAAGCTTGCTTGGACTACAAGTGTCACAAACTGTTCAGTGCTAAACTGTGCTCCCTAAAGAAACTGCAACTAGTAAGTTTTTCCAACTTTTACCCCTGCACTCTATTATGTATCCCTCACTGTAGGAATCAGCAGGTAAAACAGCTTCCTTGGAGCTATATAATAGTATCATGCTCTACAACACTTTCCGTGGGAGCTGGGAGGGACAGCAGTTCCCTAACAGCCAATATCCCATTACTTACTTATCCTCCCACCCTGAAGAATCTGGAATGGATGCAAATTCCTTCACAGTCAGCACTCTTACAGTTTTATATATTATTACTTTTGCTGGGGTTTCCAGAAATTATTCCAATAAACATTTCCCTTGATTCGTCCCAAATTATTTTAACTCATGGGGGCCAACATGGAAGGGCCAGCCAATAGATTTTCACTGAGCAGGGAGAAAGGGGACACAGAATGAGCAACAAATTTTACCTTCAATTTCCTCTGGACGCAGTTCTCTATCCTGCAAAAAGAGAACATGTTATGTTAAAGACATTTGTTGGCCACAAACATAGTTTCAAAATAGCACTTGTTGGTACAAAGAGCTCTGGGACAAGCCAGAAAGTGAGAGAAGAAACAAGAAGGTGATGACATGTTTAATACCATCTAGCTAAGAAGGTTTCCCAGCTCTCCTTCCCAATGGGAGGGGTGCTAACCTGTACACTTTTCTCTGGAAGTCACTCTCCCTCTTATCCGGTGGACAGGGGGATGACAGATGGTCCCTGAACAGAATAGACCTGGACCAACACAGCAAGATGTGTGGCCTCCCCACCTGATGCTACAATTGGCACCTTCATGAAGCTCCTACATCATTCCCCGGCACCAAGTTCTGGAGCGGAGACTGTCCCTGCAGCAGCTATGATTTCCTCTAGAGCTCTGATTGTATTTTTATTGCTGCTCCTGCTGACACACACAGATCAAAACAGCTGGAAGCAGTTCTTGTAATCAGCAGGTCTAGACCATCATCTGCTTAGATCACTGCTTGATCTCTGTCCTTCTGGCAGGACAGCAACAGCCACGAGCTCTCTCACACTCAATGTCCCAATGTCCCAATCTCCTACAGTCTATCCCCACATAAAGGTAGGAACTTCCCCATTCCCTCCAGCCTCAACTCCATATACAAGCATTTTGAAACCAGGCATGAAAGCAGACACACAACATATACATCATCAAGGTCATCTACAAATGAAACAGGACAAGGATTCACCATGTTCAGGAAACACTGGAACTTCAAACATCCAATTTGAATTTCTTGGAAGAAGGGGGAGGATATAAAAGAGTATAGGAAAGTTCCAACACTGCACCAGGAAGAAGAGATGAGCATGGAAATGCACTGCTTTCTGGTTTAAATGCCCTTTCTAATTCCTCTCATGGCTCCCAGGCAAATCCAAAACATCTGAGAATTTGGAAACACAGAAACACGATCTCTTTTGTCGTCTCACTCTTGGCTTTCCCCCTCAACCGTGGGGAGTTTCTCCTTGCCTTCCAGGTGTCCTCCAGCCTCACCACATGTCCCTGGAGATGGTGCCTTTGATCAGTTTGAGAAGGATGATCCTTTGCTATTTAACCACAGGCTCCTCTGGAAACTCTAATGGCAGCTGCTCAGAGCACATAGCAAACTAGGACACACACTGGTTTACGTCTGTGCAGAAGTGGGCTGTGCCAGAGAAATGACCAGCTTGCCACTCATAACCTTCCCAGAGGCATCTCTGTGCTGGATGGAACTGTCAGAGCATGCTGGCTCTGCTGTTTCATCCTTCACAGATCTGGTATTGTCAAACATGTCATCCCATTTGTTCTGCTTTCATCAACACCAAGTAATAAAACAATTCAAACTTTCTAGACCGGATGCAAGAGGCATAATTGCCCTCCTGCCTTAGATAAAATAACAGACAAAAACCACCCATGATCAGTTCCAGCACCTTGTGCACTTTATTCCAGAGACTGCAAACACTAATCCCTGGAGATAGTGGCTGGGTGCACAGCAGGTGCAGGGCTGTAATCGCCAGCGCCTCAGTGCAAAGGGTGCCATGACTCACCCACAGTAGCTGCTGTCTTGAGAGAGTTGCCAGGGCAGGACTCGGGCTTTCCTCCAGCACAGTCCTCACAAAACCATCCTCCTCCTCCCTCACTGATGACCACATTGCATCTGATATCAGTGACACTTGTCAGAAGTGGGGGATTCAGCACCAGCTCTAATTTTGCACACCGAAGCATTTGCGTTTGCAGGGCTCTGAGCAGATCTTTGCACATGAAGATTCTGCCATCAGAGAGCCACAGACTGCAAATGCAGAAGGAGGGGGAGGGTTTATGTCCCTCCAAAAATCTGACTCAAGTGATAACTAATGTCATGAAGAGGTTTTCTGTTTTAAATTTGAAAGAAGATCCCCTAAAATGATTAAAGAGTAAAATTGCTTGGGATGAAATAGGCTGAACCACTCTAAAGCTTTTGGAGAGCATATGGGAAGAGGAATAAAACTGTTCCAAGAGTTTAGATCCTAAATATGAGCTGAAATGACGCCCAGAGAGTCGGTTATACATAATGGTCTTACCCTCATTCATTTCTGTTCTATGCACAATAAATCCTGTTGCTCTAGAGAGTCAATAAAAGTTAAGCTGTTTATTAGATGCACTTACTCTACATCAGGGTACTTGGAGGCATCACTAATCCTATTTTGGAGACCTCTTAGGGTACAGTGAGCTTCCATGGCCTAAGCAGAATGGACACCTGTCCAACTGTCCGCTAGAGAGCTGGACCTATCTCCTATGACAGGTGGCTCTGTGCAGGTCAGCAAGTGTGCTTGTCTGAGAGTGTGTTTCATGTTTCAGCAACCTAGCTCAGGGACTGTGTGATCACTTAGTGGCTGAAGGTTAGGAAGAACAAAAGCTCTTTGATCAACAGTGACACATAGTGACTCTTTTTTGAGTTGTTGGTTGAAGAAGAGGTTTCAGAAATAAAGATCTACTTGTCTCCTACGGCTGTAGATGACCATATCAACACACATATAGGGGTGAGCTTTGTTTCACCACACGAATGTGGAAGGCACTGGGTGAATAGTTGGGTGACAATGCACAAATTCACTCATACATATCCATAAAAGGTGTGTTAATCATGTGTTTCTGTTTGTCTTTAAATTCATGTTACTCTAGGAGTAGAATGTTTGGGTGCAAAAATATGTTTTAGTTATTGTAAAGACACAATATTGGGGTGCATTCATACAAGCATATATTTTTTTTTTTGCATACATTGGATGCATATGAAGACATAGTTACAACAGGTGTGACTGAATGAATAATGTGGTTTTGCTATTTCTCTCTCTCTGTGTGGGAGGGTAATAGCATTTGGTAGCCTGGCACTATTTGCAAATATGAGGACAGCCTGATGTTCCTCGGTTTAATTGGCTGGGATTGCTGCAGTGTGAGGCTGGGAATGACAGTGTACAAGAGATTGTGTTTGGGTATCTGTGAGGAGGCAGCTGCCTGCTTATTTCTGCCGGTACTAGTGTGCTCACTGTGAACTGACAGGAGCAGTATCAAATATGGATAGCTTGTTCCCAGTACAGATGCCCTGACTTGCATTTAAGTGGCTATTTAGGCCTTAAATGCTAATTTGAGCCTCTGGGAATGAGAGGTAGGTGTCTTGCTGGAATAATAGCTTTGAGCACTGGACTCTTCCTGAGTCCATATGATTATGCAAGTCCTGAAGTCCTAAGACCTTTTCCTGAGTCCACATGATTATGGCTACTTGAGCGTAGGCTCGGATCCCATAGCTGCAATTTTAGAATCCTCCTTTCTCGGTGTTTAGGCACAAGGGTATCTGCACATCCCTCAGGTTAATCATTTGCCTGTGATTCTATTTGCACTTGGAGCTGGAGCCGGGATGCTCGAGACACACGGCTGGGGGTTACAGGCTCCACGCAGACGGAGCAAGGGGGCGACTCCGCATCCCCAACTCGCGTCCACGTGGCTTTGTGCGTGTCTCGCCCGGCTGGGTGTAACTTACGTACAGGCTGCCTGTTTTCTGCGAAGCCCTTCCTCAGGAAGATGCATGCTGGCCCCAGCAGGTTGTGCATGACGGCGCAGTTCTGGGCCAGCACCATGAGCGGACCCTGGTACTCGCAAGCCGACGACCCCTCTTCGCTCGTCTGGACAGCTTTATAGCTCGTCTTCTCGTCATGGCGGATCTTCCCAGCCAACCAGCAGCAAGCAAACAACACAACAGAGGATGTTACCTCCCCATCTCGTTCCTCTGAAGTTTTACTGAACCGCCTCGCAGAGACATAATTGCTAAATTTCCTTCATCTGGTGCACACTGCGTCCCCCCCACCGGTCTATTAGGATTTGTACAGAAGCAGTAAGTCCAGGAGTTCACTTTCAAAAGCTGATAGAAGTACAACCAACCACGAGAATTTCGCTTTGAAATTACATCAAACTCTCAGCACTGTTCACATCTACCCAGACACAGCCCAAAGTGCCACACTCCCACAATCAGCCCCAGAGTTAACAATGCCTTGAATGAGCTGCAAAGGACAAGCACATCCCAACTTAACAGTACGTGTGCCAGCCCGTGCCCAGGGCAAAGCTGCCTGGCCAGGGCTTCCCCAGGATAATAGGCAGAGCCTGCACAAAGCCACTGCACAGGCTCCACATTACATTTCAGCGACACAGCATCATACGCTTTATCACTTTATCAGAAGACCGTTCACAGCATCCAGTGGCTCTGCCAACTGCAGGCTCGCCCTGCCTGTGCTGCTACTAATTAGTTGCATCCTCACGGTTTGAGGCACTTACTGCCCTGGCCTCTTCTAATCGCTGACAGTCCCAAAGCGGAGATCAGGCATGGGCACATTTTTGTCTGTTTGCATTTGCACATTTTCCTAAGTGCACACGTCCTGCTAAGCTAAGGCTCCAGAACAGAATCCAGCACTGGATTTTATAAGGAGGCACTGCTTTCCTTTTATAGAAATGCATTTCCCTGGCTCTGCAAAAAAACCACTTATCCTGATATTCCCATGCAGCTATAAAAAGCCAACACAACCCACAGGACCCTTGGTTTTACAGAATAAACATTAATCATACATCAGATTCCTCTTCAGGAATGATTCTACTTTTACAGCCAGTGTTCCCAGGGGTGATCAGAGAAGCTCCGTCAAGTGTCATTGTCTCTATTAACCCTTTCCTTAAAGCCTGAGGTACTTTTTCAGGCTCAAAGACCAGACACAAACACACCCCATTCACGCTTGTCTGAGACTATTGTATCTACTTGCTGTGTCTGCCATGTGCTATTACATTGCACGCATGGTTTGTAGTTCGCCTTTTTGTACACAGTCTTACACCAACCTGCTCATGTATAATGTCATGTGAACATCAAGCATCAAAATAAAAACAACTCAAAAAGCAAGCCATGGAGAAAGAAAATGATGAAGCAGAAAAGCATTTTCATTGCAGTCATGGATGAAAAAGGAATCTGTCTCTGATTAATTCTGACACACAGGACACTTGTCCTTAAAAAACTGGAAGATGAGCATCCATCCATGAATGGCATATTACTAGCTCAGCTAAATGTCAAGGCATCTGTGTTGAACTACATAGCTTTGTGACATCAGTGCAATGTATTTTCAAAACTATCAGCTTTATTTCCTGGCACATTTTTCAGTTTAACATACCAAATAATATGAATCCCTTAAATAGCCCACATTAGTTCTGTGTTTAATTCCAGTGAAGCCACATGAAGGATGCAAAGCCCCACAGCCCCAAATGTTTGTTTGCTGACCCTTCCAGTCAACAGTTTATTACCAAGCTATAGAGCAGTACCTCATAATAGCCATCCCATTATTTCTCTGTCTCGATAGAGGTTGCCAGTTTGTCAAAACAGTTGCCAAGAGCCACTGAGGATTGTGACCAGACAAACTGCTGCAGTGTCAGAACACCAAGGTGAATGGTTCAACAAGATCCCAACAGGGGCTCCCTGCGCTGCCACTGCAGGCAGGATTTATGGCATTCAGTGTTCCTTCTGCCAGCAGTGTCACAGGTTCTCCTGCAAATATCCACTAAAGTTCCCTTCAACATGTTCCTCCAACATCACAGCAGAGTGGGGAAGGGAGCTGTGATATTGATATGGGCAAAGAAATGTCAGCCACCCACTAGAGGGCAAACAGCGGTGTGCATGCCAAAGAAAATGCAAGGATACAACTGGGAAGATCAGGCTTCCCCAGTCCCTCCCCTGAACGAAGGACCACTACCCCTCCTGGCCAAGTCCAGCCCTTGGCTCTGTCTGACTAGGAGATTATGGAGTGGGAGGAGACCTGGTTGATCTAGAGATGGCCCAAGTGGTGGAGAAGGGTGGCAAACTGAAGGATCTGGATGCCAAGGCTTTTAATTTCTGCACAGCAGAAGCAAACCAGGAATAATTTAATTATCCTGCCTGCGTGTCAGAGGGACTTTGCAGAACAGCAAGCTGAGACGGACCTCCATCCCAACTGCAGTGTCTCTTGGAGAAAAAAGCAGCCAGGATGGCTTCCACGATCACTGGGGGGACACTGTGACAATGGGAAACTGAAGCTTCCAACAACAGACATGGAGTCAAAGCCCAAACAAACAAGATACCCTGCTATCAGCCAGACCCAGACCAAGACAGCTGGTGCCTGGGAGTGAATCTTAAATTTTAGATTGAAGTAATGTATTCAAGAGTTCAGACTGTCACCTAAGAGCAGCTTTCACACACGTTGTCTGCAGTCCCTCCTCTTTTACATTTCAGCAAAATGAGCTTGCTCAAGGTAAAATCTGAGAAAAATTACTGGGATCACCAAACAGCCAAGTGAAGTTGTGCAGTGTTCAGACTGATCTGCAAAGTCTCCACTATAATCATGTGTGTTGCGATCAAAAGAATGGCAGAGTACCAGGACCTATCAGGATGACTGTGTGAGGCCTTATTTCATAGCTCACTAGAGTGATGTCTGAGAAATTCTCTAATTCAGCTTTGCAACTCTTCAGTCCTGACATCCCAGGTCTTGTAACTACGCACAAAGTGAGTTATTCAAGGCAGCTTTTAGGAAAGAAAGCATAAATTACCTAAAAGACTGATGACACAGAATTTACAACTTCTTGAATCTATTTTGATTCAAGCAGCCTGGCTACACGTCAGACTTTAATTGCAATCGCCTTGAACAGCTGCAGCCAACTCTTTTTATTCCAAGTTGGAGGCGACCTACAAGCAACCAAGTTGGCTTTTCATATGTGTAACATTTGGGTGAACCTCAGCTACTTCTACACCTCCCTGCAGGTCACCCTGACCTAGGGACTGGTCTTAGCACTGCCTAACTGCTTGGTGATGAATTCCCTCGTCAAGTATCCCAGCTCCCCCACAGCAGCGCTGTGCCATTACTGGCTTTGTTTACAGCGGCCAAGATAACAAGCAAATTGTGTTTCTACACAGAAGAGGCAAACATCCAGCCAGAAGAAACACTCAGCTAGGGAGGTCCCCTCCCAAACAGCTCCATCCCAGAGGAGCTTTCCCAGGTGGCAGGTCTCCTGGATGGGGCATGCTGATGGCAGTGGCATTTCACTGTCATCAAGGTCTCCACAGAGGCTCCTCATTGCAATACTTTGGATGATCAGTATAACTTTATCATTTATGGAGAGTGAACTGTATAGCTTTTTGCTGAGCTATTAGATTTGCAGCAATGCCAAGTGAGAACCATGTGGCTGACAGGTACAAAGTGCTGTAAGATCTTCCTCAGTCAAACAAGAAATGTTTCTGGGGCATGTCATTCCCATTTCAATCCAGTCCCTAACAGCAGAATTATTCCTGAATCTAATTTGTCCTGGGACCACTGTAAAACCTCAGCACAGAGCAGGCTGTGGGCTGAAGCCTAAACAGATACACGTGGCAGCTTGCAGATGAAGTCCAGCTGGGCCCAAGCATGTCGACACATGGGCCATGCCAATGTGCAACATGATGCACGAACACACAGCCAGGGCCAGTGTATCCACTCATAAACAGCTGCATGGACAAAGAGAGCACAGAGAAAAACATGCTTCTGTACCCAAACACATACCAACAAAACTAATTGTGTGCGTATGCAAGGATGGATAGACATAAGAACATGTGCATGCCTACACACAGACTTCTGTGAGGACACGTGCTAGCTGGTGAGCACACACAGAGCACCATACAAGCAGGGGTGTGTGTGTGATACACAGAAATTCCCTCCTTATGCACTCACAACAAACCTGCTCAGGCACTTGGGATGCCCCTATAGAGACGTAAAGAGCTAAGGACACACACATTCCTCAGATGGGCTCAGAGGTGTGCATACTCTTACACACCAATGGCAACACGTGATCCTTCACATATACATGGATATATGTCCCTACACCCATGACACGTTGATTACTCATGCAGGTACCTCTCAACTGAAGCACATGCACACACACAAACTCACACATACACACACACATCAAGATGCCCCAACAGGAGTGTGCCAGCACACTGTGCACATTGACAAGCACATGCCTGCAGGTACGCAGAGAAGAGTTGTACACACACAGCAAGCAGGTCACAAGCCTACACACACACACTTATTTAGACACATTACAGCTCTCAGCATTCTGAGATGCTGAGACTCTACTGGCTGCACTTTCATGAGCAGCTCTTACAGAAGAAGTCTAGTGAAGAGAGCTGAACCCTTCATACTCATCTCTGTGTTTCTCCCACCTCCCATTCCCATCTGCCCATGAGGTCACCCATCCCAAGAAGCAGGGCTGGAAATGCACAGTGCACTTTGGTTCAGGGAACGTACCTTTTAGAGAGGTTTCTCAGTGGAGACTTCACACAGTTGCCCATAATATGTTGAGGCTGCCTTTCCGGTAGACTCGGTTATAAAGGAACTGAAGCAATTGATCCCATTAAAGGTATTCCTTGGGAGCAAAGCAAGAAAGGCAGCGCCAGGCAAATCCAAACAGCTACTGGCTGCCGGGGCTTTCCCTCTTCAGGGAGCTTTCTCTCTCTCTGCCTCTCTCTCTCCGTATTTTACTTTATGTTCACTTTCTTGAAGAGATGAAGCAGGAAGGAGAGGGAGGGGAGAGAAACAGACAGAAAGAGAGGGAGAGAGAGGGAGAGAGAGAGTGAGTGAGAAGGGGGGAGAGAGGGAGGCGGATGTATAATCTACATCAGATTAATGTTCAAATCCCTCCCACCCCCCTCAATCTGCAGGCAAGATTGTTTCACTCATAGGAGAGGGCTGTTTCAGAGAGAATCAAAACAGAGAGGCAATGCAAGAAGTGATTTCAGTGATGAGTTCCGTGAATCTAGCTAGTTTGGGTCCACGCAGCCTCTGAACACTGCATCCCTACCCACCCCCCTTCTAACTCCTCTCAGCTTTTCAATCACCACAGCACTAGGCTGGCCAGAAGGCAATCCACTTAGGGGCTTGGAGCAGTCCACAGCTCGTTTCGGAGCAGAAACGGACCATTTATCTGGGTGGGACCTGTTTCAGCTTATAAATACCAGCAGACCTAGAAGTGTCTGATTTCTTTTCCTGTTACGGTAGAAGGAAGCCTGGAGACAACAGTCCTGGGACCCTACAATACTCTCAGCCCCAGGACAGTAATATTTAACCACAAGGGAGAGACCTTGAGCTAATCTTGCAGTAAAGTTTTTCCAGCTTTCTGCAACTAAAAATCAATTGGCAGTTTAACTTGCACAAGTTTGCCAAAGATGGGCTCCCACCTGAATCCTAAATCTGAACAGCCCCAGGTTAGATAACGTGAAGCAAAGAATTTCTATGTCAGATCCATTAACTCCATTT
Organism: Entomyzon cyanotis; assembly: GCA_024500445.1. Classification (NCBI taxonomy): domain Eukaryota; kingdom Metazoa; phylum Chordata; class Aves; order Passeriformes; family Meliphagidae; genus Entomyzon; species Entomyzon cyanotis. Next base: position 9,717,665 of record JAKEPQ010000852.1, read on the forward strand.
GCAAGAGCCCAAATCCTGGAATAAATAAGAGGCACCTGAACCTAGAGCCAGCTCTAAACTTTGGACTTAATGCCTGTAGCATAGAATAATGTCTGAAAGAAAAGAGATGAGTCCCCAATACATTTCCAGATCTCAGACTGAGCAAAAGACCATTCAGTCTGAAAAGAGATTTGAATTGCATAAAAAACACATCATTACACTCAGGCAACAGGATCTGAGCAGGATAGTGAATGCATCTTTAGCTATGAGGGCACCCCAGCTGCAGCTCCACAGTGATAAGTATGAAGAGCTACCTCCTTCAAGTACTGTGGAGACCAGGATGATACTGATCTTACACCGTGTTATGCAGCAGGCTGGTTGGATGCTCAGGTGTTCAGCTGAAGGATTTCACAGCTTTGTTTGCAAGTGTGGTTCCAAACAAAAGCTTCTACAAAGACCTACGCCATGGGCTGAGTACTTGCACCACACACTTTTTGTGAAGGAGCCAAGGACTCACTCTCCTGGCAGCTCTAGGGCTGTAAGACAGAGAAGGATGAACTGTCAATGTCACAACAAAGCAGGGATTTCTCCTTCCACCCTGATGGTGTTGTGGCAAATTAAGTATGATTCTAAGGTGAATCAACAGTTGCTTAGAGCTTAGAGGCTTTTTCCACCTAAGGATATGAGTTTAGGAGTCCAGTTATGACCAAAGTCCACAGCTTCTCCAGTTCCAGTCAAAGACAGAAGTGCATGGCCATAGAGGATGGTGTTTCTTGCTCTTCCTTGTACTAACAGCTTCCCAAGAGTGAGGGCAGTGGAACAGCCTCCCCTCAGATTTCCTCAATGCCTTCTTCTCTGAATGGCCTGGGTAGGAGCTGCACAAAGGTCCACAGGCTCTTTAAATCAAGAAGCTTCAGCAGCAGATGCTGGAAGACACCCCTTGTCTGCTCCTTGTACCCAGGGCTGACTGAGAGGGGGAGAGATGGGAAGACCTCCATAGCAGAGCCCACCCACATTAGGCTGAGAAGCGAAACTCTTCCTAAGCTGGGCCTGTCTCCCGCTGTCACAGAAGATGCTGAGGAAAAATACACTCACTCCCTGGGGGCTGTGCCAGCCCTGGGCCTTGCAGTGGGGGACTTTGCAGGAGGATGCTGAAAGCTCCAGCTGCTCCAAGGCTGCCATCTTTAGCCCTATTTCTCTTCCCCCTCTTAAAGCAGCTAATGGGAGGCTGATCTAACCTCCGACAAAGTGCCAGTCATTAATAATGTCCTCTGTCAGCTGGAGCCATTCCCCAGGCTCCTTGTTTATTGACGAAGTGCTTGTCTCCCTTGAGCAGAAGCTGCCACACAGCGAGTGAGGCGCCTGGACTCCTTCCCGAGACAAACGACTTCAATTCCAGAGCAGAGAGGAGAGAGAATTGCCTTTCTGCTGCTAATGAATCTCTCCCTGACAGGCAGCACGGAGGCCAGGAACACCCGGCAATTGAGAAGTGCCCATTCCCCCATTCTCCCAGAGAGAGGGAGCAAAGCAAGGGAGTCAGACATCTCCTGCCAGAAAAATCCGTCACAGTCCCCAGACTACTGCGGGACAGCTTTGGAATACAGCTGTGGAGTGTGTCTTACTGAGCTCTAAAAGCCTCTCAACAAAAGTTGAGAGGGTCAACCTCTGAATACTAGCTTGTAGCAGAGCATTCAGAGCCAGCCACTGTGGCACATCACCGCGTTTGCCTGCTCTCCAGCTTTTCTTCCCTGCAGTTACAGGCAGCTGCAGGAAACACGCAGGGCAGAGTGAGAGGGATGAGCCCTGCTGCCAGGCTTGGCAGGGAGTTCACAATCCAGGAAGGGAAGAGGCAATGGGAGCCCACTTGCACCAGGTTTGCAGCACAGTCACAATACTTCAACTCTGTAAGAATTCTAGTGGAGCTGCAAGGGGCCCAAGAGATGGGATCATCAATAATTTTTTTAAAATCTCCTTATTTACCCTGACTCTCATAAGAGCAATTGGGAAGCACACCACAATCTAACAGAAAGACCCTGCTGAGCTCTGAGAAGGAAAATCACTCTCTACAGTGGGATCTTGTTCCCATCACCACCACAGGCAGCTTAGAGATAGGCAGGAAAGTGGAGTTGGCAGAAAGGTCATTAGAAGATTAGGTTAGAAGGAATATATTTTCTCCCTCCCTCCAACTGAGGCTGCTGTAAAAGAACAGGATGCTGAGAATAAGTGTGTCAGAAACATTTGTGTGTAGGTGCTGATCTGTGGGTATGCCTATATCTGGGGTAGTCAGTATGCATGTGGGAGGGCTGCACATGCATGTATACTGGTTTTCCCACACTGTTCTTTGTGGCAATCACACTGTTCTTTTAAGGTTTGGGTCTCTGTTCTAAACTTTCTGAAAATCAGTAGGAACTTTGTGAACTATGAGTCTTGCTGCTGTTCAAGCATCCCTCTCTTTCCCCTGAGGTCCAAGGCAGAGAGCAGAGACCTCAGTGGATGCAGCATGGCACAGAGCAAGGCCCCAGCTCACAGGAAAGAAGCATTTGGCACACTGACTGATCTGAGCACAGGGGAGGGAGAAGGCTGGGTGACTTGGTATTGAACAAGGAATGATTTAGGTGCTTTAATATGTCTGGATACTTTAAAAAGCAGCAGTGCTGTGCTTTGGGCTGGCACCTTTGGCAGAAATGCTCATTTCATAGGAAAATGTTGGAACCCATCACAGCTAATCACTTGGCAGCTGCCAGAAACTTCATCCAGTGGCAGCAAATATTCAACAGACACAACAGAAAGGACAAAATCAATCCAAAACTTGTGATTGCTCATCAAGCTGTAGCTTTGCTTGGCAAAAATTTCCAGTGGAAGTATGGATTTGTACAGGGACTGTTCAGATGCTAGGCCTGTTTCAGTGCACAGTCCTTCACATGCTGGAACATTACATCATTGTTCTCAACACAACATAAATACTGCAACAGGGCAATGTTAGTAGGTAGTGGGAAGTGTATAGTAAAGCAGGGAAATCTCTTCCCTAGCATCTTTTCACTGAAGTCCATAGTTCCACTAAGAGCCCGCTGAATGCTACAGACATTTTTTATTTTAAAATACACCAGCTTACTTGATTTATCCTAACAATTTTTGTTGTACTTTTTCCTATCCTAGAGTGGAGAGTGCATATATGGATTAGTAGCTTTCAAATCTGCTTCCAATCACCCTTTATCAGGTGGCTATAGATCTGTATTTTACAAGAAACATATATTTTCACAAGAAACTGTCTTGTTTACTGAATGACCTCAGAAGAGCCTAAGTATTTGGATTAGGTAACATTCTCCTGTTGCCAGTGCTGTCAAGGACCTCATTTTGAAGCTCCCAACCACTGGAAAATGCATCAGCACTCTGAACTTCTGCAACTGATTTCCCTTTCTTCTTCTGCGTCAGCTCCCAAGTGCTTTTGCTGCACATTGAGTTGTGTCTTTTAACCTCAAATGAACCTTGGATAGTTCCATATGCCAGTCAGACAAATACAGGTCCATCTCAAGGGGAAGCACCAGCAGGTATTGGTGGATGCAGTCCAGATTCTCATCTAGGGGGAGGAATATTTCTGCAGAGAGTTTGGGAACTTTCTTTGCTGTCAGCTGTTCCAGGCAGAAAGTGTTGCTGACTCATGCTGTGCATAATATTCTCCTCCATTAGAGCAATTGGATCATAATCAATCACAAACAACAGAATGTTTGTTTAAAAGACCAAGGATATTTTCTATCCCTCTCAAGGTAACAAAGCCTGGACTGCCTGTCAACTTCTGTTTAGAACAGCTCTGTCTGTAAATAGCTGTCTTCATTCTCTGTTAGATGAAAATAGATGGGAACATGCCTTCTCCTGACACCTTCCCTGCATATCTGATCCAAGTATTTTGCATTAGCCCAACTCCCAAGTTCCTACGCAGGAGATGAGTTGGCCAGAGCACAGTGTGCTCTGGATATTTGCTGATGATGATCCTGAAGATCATCAATGGGCTACAAAAAGACAAGTACAAGCTTGACAGCTTAGAAGCTGCTGTGAGGATATGTCACGTATATGGAGTACAGAAGTTCTTACGTGGTTCCTTGTCTTTGCTCTAGAATATGAGAATTTTGTGCCACTCTGTCCAACTGGGACTACTGCAAAAGCAGTTAATTCTGCCTGGCTCCCTCACCTCTTTCAAAATAAGAGGGACAGGGGGTCATAGTTTGGCTGGCACACTGAGGTGCTACCAGAAACACAGCTGATCATCAGATGAGCAGAGGCCTAGAAACCAGTATCAACCAAATACTCCAAACCAACCCCACAGCATTATATGATATGCCACCCTAAAACGGAGCTCTGCCTCACTTCTAATTTGAGTAAGGATCAGACAGCACCTTTAAGATGGCCAAACTTTGTATCCCAGGTCTCTGGCTATATCTTTACACAGCTTGAGTGTCTAAACCCTTTGTGTCTTATTTCAGCAGAACACAGCTAGTGGTTTTCTACTTCCGGCCTTCAACTGCTGTGACATGATGCTTCACAACGTTACACTGTTGCCTGTTTCCTTCCAAGAGCAGAGAATGTATTTCGTCTGTGTGGGATGAAACAATGCTGTGTATTCTTTCCAAAGATGGTTGCAAGATGCAAAGTACTCTAGGGGAGGAATGGGTGGAAGAAATATTAGAGTATTGCTAATGTCTTGATTCATGGATAGCATTGAGTTCATCATCTTATGCTGGTGCAGAAAGCTAGTAAATATCTAAATATGACCAGATGACAGCTCTTTGTCTTTCTTTTTAAGTGGGACATTTGATTGAAATTTGAGGATTTCTCAGGTTCATGGGCACTGCTGCTGCTCTCTAAGGTCACAGGAATGTCAGAGGATTATTGAAAGAGAGCCCAAAGTTAGCTAGGCGTCTTTTACTGAATGCACACCATATAGCTGCTTGTTATTGGAAATCAATACAACTCATGGACTCATCAGGGAAAAACAGTTACTGAAGCTGGAATGCTACAGAGAACCACAGCTAATTCAGCTGACAACCTGCAGCCCAGACACTACATCTAAAGCTAAACTTCCCTGACATTGTGTTGAAACCCAGAACTGCATGAAACAAAAATCAAGGTGGTAATGCTTAACAAAATGGACAGTGGGCTTATATAACTGATGATTAATTTGTCATTGAAAGCTTTTTTCTCTCCAAAGATAAGCTGAAGCTAACCAGAAGGTTTGTGTATTTCAGTGCATTAGATAGATCATGCTGCTGTATATTTCATGAACAGAATATTTAATGAATGTTCTTTTAGCTTGGTTTTATTTTGATGTCTTTCTATAGCCTTTTAAAACAGATTTGTTTAAAAAGTAAATCACAGACAAAGATTAATGTTTGCTGGCAGACCTACTGCAGGCAGGAGGCTTATCCATTGCCCCTTAGTGATTCTGTATGTCTGGCTCACATCCCTCAAGCTCTTTACAAGCTATAAATGTGATAAACTTTTCTCCAAGCTGAGTAAGGGGGAACCAAATGGATATGATCAAGTGGAATACTGTTTCTCTGTGTCTGAGTTCGTTACATATAAAAACATCACACGTACCTTGGAAGGTGTGGCAGATGTCAGCAGGCAGGTGTGTACGCAAACGCCAACCAATGTTTTAAGCACAGGAATGCATAAGCGTGTACAGAGATGGTTGTGTAGCCACACAGAAGATATAGCAGAAGCTGCACGAGCAGGCTGTGTGTACATAGACAAGACATGTATATGAAGGCTTTTTATGTCAATCTACATGCATGGACATGGGCTGTGGCAACTCATGCAGGGATGGAAGCACGGAGGCCGTACGCAGGTACCCGGAGCCCTGTGAATAAGCACGTGAGAGTGCCTCTCGCCGACATCACGGCGGCAACGGAGCTCCCCCCGGGTGTGACACGCTCACCGGGCGGCCCAGGGACCGGGCATGCCGCGGGAGCCCAGAGCGCGGCGGGTCCGAGCTAAGGCGGCCCGCCCGAGCGGGGAAGGGCCCCGGGACGGGACGGCCAGGCCGCGCGGGGGCGCCCCGGGGCCGCCGCCGCTCCTCTGTCCCGGAGCCACGCAGCGGAGAGCGAGGGGGACCGGCCGCCCGCAGCGCCGATCCCGGGGAGCCCCGGGGGGGAATACTGCCGTCCGCGGGAGTGTCCCCCGCGGCCACGGGGACTCCCTTCCCCCTCCGCCTTCAGGGACCCTTTCGCGGCCGGTAGAAGCCTGAAGAGGTGCCATAAAACACGGAGGAAAAGTCGGTGCAGGATATGGCATTTCTTCGGGTCTTTTCTGCCTCCTAATCTGTGCACCCACAGATCTCGCTCCACACCAGCGAGCCAAGACTGTGCCACGGGACCAGCATCACTACGGCAGTCAGTCATACTAAACCAGAAGTCTGTTCACCCCGATTTACTGTGCCGATTTAACAGTTTAATGAGCAGTTTAGTTAGAGACTGTCTCAGTTTGTCACGAGCCCTGACATGCCACTGCTTCACCTGCCTTACAGGCACAACACAGCACACGAACACCTGCAAACCTAGACCTTTCGCCTTCACCTTGCCACCCCACAGTGTGACACGTGAAAGTTTCCATTGCTGGCGTCACTGCTCCAGAGCAGCCCAACACGCTGCAGCCTCCCTCGCTAATACACAGGGCCAACTGAAAACTTCCATTACTGAGCCAGGAGCCACTCTGCCTTGGCAGGGCTGGCCAGGGCTTCCTAGTTCTCCATGGGTGGAGCTCCAAGAATGGTCCCGATGCACTGACTGCTCTTGGGCAAAACTCCTGCTAGAATCAGCAGAAGCCAAAGACGTTGGAAGGAACTAAGTCATCTGGCAGATGAGGAGACCAGAAAGGTGAGAGGTTAGACAAGGCACCTTTTCCCTACATGCTCTCGGTTGGTTAGAAGAGAATGTTCTTGACACATGCTTTTCACACAGGATGCCTGGGGACACCTTCTGCCCCAAAACGGGGCCACTTCTGTCATCCCAGTTTGCTGTAAGGTCCATTAAAACCTGTTAAGAACTAAAGCTCAAGAATAAAGGAGGAAGGAGCAGGACAAGAAAAGGAAAATTTCACCGGAAATGCCGAAAGATTCCTTTCCTATTTTAATGGTAATGGGGACGCTGACATTAAAGCAGGACTGGGAGATGGAGCAGGAGAGGCTTTAACTCCCCGTACAAATAGAAATACAAAAGCTCCTTTGGCCACCGTGCTAACAGCAAAGCCCTGTAAATATTTCATGATTCTCTACGGCAATTGTTTGGCCCCTTTGATCCCCATGCTACCAGAGGCAATTGACAGAAAACTGTCGGGGAATCACTTCACTGAAAAATTTAACAGTCAGGCAGGGTGTGAAAGCTAAACGGCTCTGAAAACGTTCAGGTTTTACATGGCAGGATCGCTTACAAATTAATATTGCATAGCAAATGCCCGGAAAAAGCTTTTCTTAAAGGTGCCAGCTAGGCCAGTGCTGAGGCACAGGAGGAATGAAGTGAGGAGAACCGGCGGGTCTCTGTGCCGCAGTCCCCGTACAGAACTGTGTGGTGAGCCCGGTGCCAAGCGGCTGCTGCACTGTAGGCACTGCAGCCACATCACCGCTGCCCCAGGAATGCCACGAAACTTGCACTGCAGTCCTGCTGCCACCGCACTGCTGTCCCAGTCTCTATGCTGCTGTTGCTATTGTTGTCACATTAATAAACTGTATCTTGCTGCCAGGCTGCCACACCACCACCACCCCAGCTACCGAGGGGTCACCACTCCTCTGCTGTTGATGAACTGTGATCTGTAACCACATTATAGACACTATAGCACCCTCATGCTCTTCTGCTCTGCAGGGGTAATAAGCATGCTCCCTTAAGCTTCACAACACTCTTTTGCCACTTGACCACTCCAACACTATCCTATCAGGCCAAAATCATATGAAACATCCTCCTCACGCTCCCTTTTCTTGCCACTTTTTCCCTTTGCTGCATTATCATACACACATCCCTTGCCAACTACACCTGTGAGTCACAGCACTGCTCTTGCACTGCATTGAGCTCCTGCCACCGCAGGGCCACTTCAAAACACTGCTATCCCATTGTCCAGCATAAAACCAGCCCGTACTCACACTGCACTCTGTCACCAGGTAAGTCTGTAGCGTTGTCCTCGTGCTAACTCACAGCTGTGCTTCCAAAACTGCGGCATGGTGGTAATACTTCATTTGCTGCCTTCTGCTACAGCGGGATGGTGCTGTCAGATCAGCACAGCCCTTTGCAAATATCCCACCAGAAGTGATCACTGCTGCATAGAATGGCTCTAGTCTCAAATATTGTATTACTACATCAGTAGACTGCTGAACTCTTCTGTCAGCTACAACACTCCACAATTATCACACCCGTGCACTGCCAAACTCCTACCGCATGGCACCAGTATCACATCTCTGCTCGGCCCCAGGATTCCATTACCACACCACTGCATTGTCAGTGCCGTGTTCTCCAGGCACTCGGAGCTGCACGCACTGCATCCTCACCGAGTATAAACTCCACAGCAGAGTGCTCATCTGCAACTGCTGTGCCAAGCCAGTGTGCAAACATGTCATTAGGCTACGATGACATCCTGGCTTATACTTAATGCATCATTACACTACCCTACTTTTGTTAATTCGTGTACCACTCAATTACAAAATGGTAAAATATCCTAAAAGGGTATTATTGCTTAATGGTATTAGAACATCAGTGCACCAATGTAGCATAAGCATAATTAATAAAATATCACTGCATTCTGTATCCTGGCAGTATCTTAGCATTCTCCTGGAGTACACACCCACAGTGCACTATATTGCTGTGCTAGTTACATAAACACGGCGCTTCTTCCTTCACTCCGTCTTTTTTTCTGCACAGCTACAAATCTGTCTCCCTCAGACACAACCCTCTAGTCCTGAACTGCTCCTTTTTGCTGTTACTGCAATAATGACATCCTCCGTGGAGTCATCCCTGCAATCTTTTCTGTGTATCTGACTGTACCACTGTAGTGTCTGTATCTGTGACCACATCACTGCACCACCATGGAACAGGGTGATGATGTTCCACATCTGTGGAGCTGGGACAAGATATACTGGTGCTGCTGGACCACAGTGCTCTGCTGCTGTGGATATGCATCACTGTGCTCCTCTCCTATGTACTGCAAAATTACTGTTTTAACTGTTTCACAGTGGGCTGTGTGGGCTGGCAAGAAGTTCTCATATTAAATAAATTATCTGCTGATATGTTGCTGTCTCTAACTACAATGTGGAGCAGACTAGTGTTACAGCACCTGCAGCCTCAGACTGCAACCCTGGACACTTCTGCATCTATGACCCTGCCACAGTCCACCTGGGGTCTTGCAGGTGTAAGTCTTTGCCTGTCTCAAACCTTCATGCACATTTTTACAAAATGCTGGGCATTTATTTCTTCATTCATGGAAACAAAATTAGTATCATTCCGAACCATGACAGAATTTCCATTCATCTTACCCCTGGGCCTTCATTCATCCCAGGATTTTGATATCACTAAAAAAAAAAAAAAAGCTTCACATATCTCTGTAACCAGCTCTTTGTGTATCCTAAATTATAGATCCCTATCTTGTCCCCTGTACAGGGGGATCTACTACTGCCCACTCCTAAAAATCAGTCTTAAAATCTCCACTAAATGGTCATTCTGTCTTAGCTACTTCAAAGAAAGCAAATGAGAGATGAATACAGAGAGAAAAGGGAATAAATAACACTATGCTCTAAATGAAAGGTGCTGGGGTGTGTGTGTGTGTGTGTGTAAGCACTGGTGCAATGTACCCAGTGAAAAAGTGAAAACTAGAATTATATTTCTGTCATTTCTGCAAAAGGCGTTGTTCAACACCACAGATAAATTTTGCTAAATATACAGCTTTCAGAAGTGTCTTTTGACACTGGAATACCAGCAGCAGAGCAGGTAAAATAAAGATGCTGTTCAGGTAAGGACTGAGTTCAAAACCAGAGAAGTTTCTGTGAGTGTGAGACCTGGCATGGATTTGTTTATATTTTTGACACTTTGGGGACATACAGCTCCATAGACTTAAAATCTCTTCTCGGATACATCTTCACTTCCCTCAGAACTACAGCTTAAGCCAGAGCTAAGACCATGGATTTCAAAGCCTGGTACTCAAATATTGCTTTTTTTAACCTGGTTAAGGATCAATCTGCTGACTAGGCTCCTCCTTATTGTTACAACAAAATTTTAATCTAGACTTCGGGTGCACCACTGGCATGGGGAGGATAATGCCCATTTGAGTTAAACACAATTGTAACATTCCTAAACAGCAGACTGTCAGTGAGGATGAAAAACTGTTTTGCTTTGGAGAGAACAGATGTGCTTCGATTTTTATCTGGAGAAGTCAAGATGAACAGAAGTAGACAACACTCCCAGATTAAACATACGGGTGCATCACCTCCTTCCACCCAATCACAAAAATTTTTCTAATTCTCTCAATAATCTCACTCTGAACGGACTCCCTGCAAAGCCTCCCAAACACACATTAAAATTAGAAAGAAAAAAAAAAAGAAAGAAAGGAGGAAAAGACTCAATGATAACAAACTCCAGAAATCATAGTTCTGGTTTAATTGATGATTTACAGGGCTGGAACTTAGCCACCCAGACTACTGGCTTGTATCTATAAGTGTGCTTCTGGAAGATTGCAGTTACATTAATCTTCCCAGAGATTACATCTTCCAGTAACATCCCTCGATGTCTCTAAAAGAAAATTTTAAGCTAGTCTCCCTCTGCCTTTTCATTTTTAGAGGGTAACCCTGTTGGATAATTTCACTACCAAAAGCAACTAAAAGCGACAGCTTTGTACCGAAAGAGCTTGCAAACACCAAAAGCATCTGTTCCATCCTAACATAGTGACTGGGAAGGCTTCGGAATTGGGTCAGGATTTTTTTTTTGTCGTCCTCCCCACTACCTTCTCCTGACAGCTTCTGCCATCAGAAATGATTCATATGCTGATTGTACAGAAATGTACCATAAGGAGATGTAAACAAATATAGCAAAGCAAGGCGGGGAGCCAGAGAGATGGAATCTAATAAGTAAATAGCTTTTAAAAATCCGCTTCTCTGACTCTCACCCTCAGCAGGCACAGCCACAACTTCCCCCGGCGACAGAGAAAGCACTGGCACTTCCCCCGTCAGCACCACCGAGAGCGCCCTCCACAACGCCCGGCGGGGCCGGCGGGCGCCGGGGGCTCGGACCCGCGCCCCGTCCCCGGCGCGGAGCCCTCCTCGGGGCCGACCCCGCAGCGCACCGGCCGTGCCGCAGCGCCAGGAGAAGTTCGGCAGGGGCGGCCAGGAAGCAGTGCATTTACAGCTGCGGGCTGCGCCCGGGGGCGCAGGGGGCTCCGGAGCAACGAGGTGGAGGTCCGTGAGCTGCAGAAGGAGGGGGGCCGGAGGGAAGGCGGGTGGGGAGAGAGGGAGGGGGTGGGTGGCGAGGGGCGCTTTGCCCCTTACCTGGCCGAAGACCGAGCTGAGCATGGGGTGCAGCTGCTGGATGAGGGGATCCGCTTCCACTGACCGATCGCTGCCGCTGGACTTGGTGGAGCACTTGCTACTGGATTTGGACAGAGGTGAAGCGCCTTCCGAGAGCTTCAGGGACTCTCTGCTGGACCTCTGCCTGTGACTGAAGAAAAAGTCCTCCTCTGCCTCCTCCCCATCCCTGTCTGAGAGCTGATGCTGGTCCTGAGGGTGACCGTGGCTGGCGTGCGGCGGGAGGTGGTGATGCTGCCTGGATGTCCGCACCGGTTCCTTGCCGCTGCTTCTCCTTGGACCTCCTTCCGCCGGCTCGGGCTGGCTCTCCCCCCGTCCATGTGACAGCTTCCCCGCGCCCCTCGCTCCGTCCTCCCGGGCGCCCGGGTGGCAGAGCGGCCTGCGGGCACTGGGCTCCCCGGGGAGCTGCTCCTGGCTCAACTCCCTCACCATCTGCCCGCCTTGTCCTTTGCCGTCCCGGACGCGGCTGCCGCGGGGCTGGGGCTGGCCGCCCGCCGCCCGCCGGCTCCCCGCCGCCTTCAGCAGCGAAGTGCGGGACTCGCTCTTCGCCATGGAGGAGCCGCTCATCGCGGGGCCGCTAGAGCCGCATCCCCGGCCGGGCGGAGCGCTGCCGCTGCGGGCAGGGCTGCGGCGCGCCGCTCACGGCATGTCCTGCGGAGACCCGCTTAAATCCCGCACCGCGGCCCATGTGACAGCGCAGACAAAGGCCGCGGCAGGGGCGCTCCGGCGGGGGCTGGCGGGGACCGTCCCCCGCTCCGGGGCTCCCCCCCGCGCCGCCGCCTCTCCAGGTGAGCCGGGGCCTCCCCCGCCGGGGGCCGGCTCGGGCCGGGGCGCGCCGCGGGCGAAGCGGCGCCGCCGAGGGGTGCGGGCGGCGGCGGGCGGCGCTCCCGCAGCGCGGCGGGCGGGCAGGGCCCGTCGGCCCCGGGCTCGGCGGGGAGGGGGCCGCGGGGCTGCAGCCCCCCGGCGCGGCGGCGGGCGGGAGCCGTGAGACCATCGCCCCCGGCGGCGCGGACGGCGAGGTTGGCAGTGGCGTCCCGGGGGAAACGGTGGGGGAGGCCTGACTCCCGAGATTCCCTCAGCTCCGAGAGAAGGAGCTGAGTGCCTCCGAGGGCAGAGCCGGGAAGGCGAGCACCCCTGCCCCGCGGGGTGACCCACCGTGCCAACACGTGTGCCCCTCGGACAGCTCCTCCGCGTTGCAGCCGGGATCCAGCACGCTGTGGGAGTCGTGGCCCACCTGAGTGCTCCACCTGTGTGCTCACCCTACCGACACGGGGCCGCGGTGGACACTGGCCCCATAGGTCAGCACCTATAGGTCTGATCACTATAACAGAGAGGATTCAAAGTCTTAATCGAGATTTCACAAAGTTCAGGAGAGCAGGCTGGGCTGCTGCGTGCCTGACATAGCTCACAGAAGAAGTTTTGATGCAGCCATTGAAATGGACATAGAAGCTTTGCTAGGGCACATAATGAAAGGATATAAAAATGAAGGCGTTTGTACCTAAAAGGCCGATTACTTAACATATTCGTAATCAAACACAGGTAATTAAGTGGCAACAGGTGGTTCAATAACGATGTTCTGTTTAAAAACAGAAAAAAGATAATGGCATCAAATCAGACACATGTTTCTAATGGGGAAAGGTCCCAGTTGCTTCTTGCTCATCCTCAGACAGTGATTGTGCCTCACTGCCAGACTTGGATACCTCAGCAGTTTATCTACCCAGAAAGATGAAGGTGTGATTATCGCATAATAAGCTTACTCATGCTCACTCTGCTCTTGCTGGCACATGCACAGCAGTTACTATGTGATAACAGTCTTCTCTGCAACAATCCAAGTGCAACTTCTCTGCAGCCTGGGGTCCCATTGCAGCCTGTGCTGCTGTGCCCCCACCACTACAGATACATGTGCTGGTCAGAGCAAAGCTGCCATGGAAAAAGGATGATGCTGCAACCCTGGCTCAGTGTACTCTGTCTCCTCAGCTGTGCTATCAGCACCAGATGGGCAGCAGCCATGCACAATTCCTGCACAAGGTGCCCTCTATCCATCCTCAGGACGGCAGACAGCAGAAGAGGCTGGCCCCTCTGCCCCTTTCCTGCTTAGGACACTTGGCAGCAACTGTTGTGGTGGCTAAATGGGCTATTGAAGGGGTTCATGGCAGGGACGTTTTTCAAGCACCAACTTTCCACTCAAACCTGCAGCATCATTTCAGCTCCTAATTATAGCCAAGGTACCTTTTGGGGTTTTGTTGTGGGCTGTTTTCTATCTCAGAACAGGCTGCTCTTATTTGTTATGAGCAATGCAGAACCACTACTCATGGCTCAATAAACATGAGTCCTGGCTTTCCCTACTCCACATCCATTACTGGAGCCATGGCTGCTTCAGGGGTCCTTCTGCCAGGAATCTCAGAGGTGGCAGGAGGCTGAAATGAACATTTCTCAATAGGTCTGTATCTTGGGAAGTTAATTCCCTCAGGATGTAACATTACTTCTAGAGAAGCTGCCATTTTTGGAGTTACAGCTGGTGCTGATGAGGCATTGTTGAGAGGAAGTTCCACAGATAAGATTCCTCTCCAGTCTGACTAACACTGTCCTCACCCTCCTTGGGGTCTTTTGAGCTATTCCTGAGGACTGTAGTGCCATTTCTGTCTACAGGTGGGTTGTAGCTCCTTGCTTCAATCAACTGAGCACTGCAGAATTTGGAGCATATGCCTCATTAGTGAGAAGGGACTCACTAGTGCAGGTGTGATTCATCCCTTTGGAGAGCACGTCAGGGATCAGGGCATGAAACGGCTTGACTAACAGAGGCAGTAACAATGCAGGCAGGGGCCATGTTACAGGACTGAGTAACAAAACAGCAGCAGCAGCTGAAAAAAACTGTGTAATGGGACAAGAGTGAGAACACAAAGCAGAAACCTGGCTGTCCACAACACATGTATCTGGGTTTCAGTTGGGAACAAACCCCGACTGCTGGGGTACATCTGGAGTACATCTGGAGTACATCTTCCTACAAATTCCTTTTGGAAGTTCTTCATGTATCTCTTTTTCTAGACAAATTAATCTTGGGATCACAGTGGCTGCATAGCATCCACTGCATACTAAAGAGCTAGTTATTCTGGAGCCAAATGCCAGAGAACAACAGTGCCCCGCTGCAGAGAGAAGCACATTAATTCCAGCACAGCTGAGCAGCGAGATGTGCAGGGACATCTCTCCAGAGACAGCGTGGCTCCTCTTCCATCTGGCAGCACGAAAGAGGACAGGCCTGAATCCTCAAGACATGAAGATTATATTATGTAACATGCACGCTCACTGCTTCCCAAGACAGAGCTAAGTTAAACTATCCATGTGATTCAGTCCAAGGCCAAGGCAGAGAGGAGCTGCGATTCCCTCCCTGAACCTGGGAGATTCTGGAGCAAGCGAGTAGCCTGAGGCTGGCGGGGGAAGGTAGATCCAATTCCAGCGTGCAATGACAAACAGCACTGCCTGCAAGTGTAAAATCGTGGCTTTCTGTAAGAGTGCTTATCAAAAAGCCTGCCCATGAGCGAATGCATGAGTGTTTTTGGTGGAATAGTTTAGTCAATTATTTTTGGCTTCACTTGAGCATAGAGAAAATTTTTGACAAAAATGGGAATACTGTTAAAACAAACAAGGGTTGCATTGCCTGCCCTGAATTCGGGCGAGTGTATTTCCATTTCAGTTAAAGGCTTAGAAAAGGAGTTTAAGAGTAAAATGTGTGAGCACTGCCCATAAAAACATCTCCAGCAAGCTGTTGATGGGAAGGTACAAAATGTCTGTGATGTTTTGCAGCAGTTCTCTTGGTTCTAGTTTCTTAGCCTTTATTATTTCTCTCACCTGCATTTTCAAGAACTTAACGATTTAGACTAAGTATGATATCACAAAAACAATTTGCTAAAGCAAACTAAATTCTAAGCTGGACTGGGCTGAGAATCAGGATACTAATCAGGAATCTGCCCTGTAACAGAAGATGACCTGCCTAGCCCTTATTTATGGCCTTTCCCTTTCCCCTCCATTGCTTTTAGAGGGCTTTAGAAACACATCATGTTTCAATAGTCATAGAGATGCCAAGTGTTGGTCTTCAGGCATATTGCATTTGGATAGGCATGTGTCTCCTCCAGAGGAAGCAAAATCACTGACAGCTGGAGATTCTGTTTGCTTGAAGACTCGGTATTGCTCTTCAAGTTTTTCTCCACAGGAGAGGAATAATCCTGACAGTATTACAAAGGCATTATTGCTCCAGCTGTAATCCCTGTGCTCAAATCCACCCTTCAGGTTACTTGCATCCTGATTGCAAAGAGAGAACTTCCCTTTGTATCTGTCAGGACAGTGGCAGATAGACTGGAAGTCACTGACCTCTATGGTCAAATAGCATTGAAGTTGGAAAGGCTGCAGTGTGATCCTGTAATAAGCCTACAGGAATAGGAAAGGAGGATGAAGGGCAATGGAACAAAAAAAAAAAGTCCACAAGAGAATTGGATGAATGTCAGCAAAAACACAATTGTAGAAAAGCCAAATGACAAAGAGATAAGGGGCAGAAGAAGAAGTGTGTAGGGACAAAGGTGAAGGTCCCTATGCATTGTAATGTAAATATACAGGACTGGCCAAAGGGTCAGGCTGTGTCCACAAAGCTTGCAGTGGGAAGAACAGGTAAGCGCAATCATCAGCGTGGAAGAGGGGAAATGTTTCCAAACCTTTTCACTGTGATGCTTTGTGAGGGCACAGACCTGGGCTCGCCTCTACAGCTCCATATTGTTGACACATGAGAGGCCAGTTAGAGAAGGAGGCCACATTTCACAGAGATGAGGCCCCAACCCTTTCTTAGCTTGTTAAACCAAATAACATGAAAGAATATGTAACAGAAATTCTGCTTTTCAATAGGACAGACACAACTGGGCTCCCTGAGCTACCACGTGTGGCCTAACTTTAGCCATAGTACTATGAAGAGATGCAACCTTCCCTACTCCAGGCATCTAACAAAAGTAAATAATTTTCCTGGAATTACTCCTCACCCTACCTCCTTCCTACACACCCTTTTTGAGTCTCAGTCTCAGTTCGCACAGCTAGGAATGCAATTAATTAAGCTGATACAGCTGGCTCAGCTTTGCAGTTGTAGAGCCCACGGCTGGCAAATGTCACCTCTTTCATATCAGACATCTCTGTTGCCAAACTACAGTCAACTTCACAGTCACATCTCTGTAGAAAGCACTGCTGTGCAAGTGGAGGTGAACCACAAGGCAGGCAGGAAGCACATTAAAGGAGAGGTCTCAGTACAGGTTCTAGGAAAAAACCCCAAGCCTCTGAAAATCACTGAAGCAAAACTGGTGCGGTTTTAACAGTGGCAGTGGTCTCTCTCTCCATATGACAGTCTTGAGCCATAAAATGATAATGTGCCAAATAGTAAATAACAAAGGAATGTTATGTCAAATGGTTGGCTTGTCTTTGGCTTACATTGAGAGCAACAATTAACTTAGGAGGGAGAAAAATAAATCACTTCATGATTTTCCACTTTTCAGAAGACCTGAGCAAAGCTCTTTGGTAAGAGCAAAGCTTTTCACAAGCTCATGCGGATGTTTTACAAGCACAATAAACTACGTATGTGATGGAGTCATCTCCTTCTGAAATGTGATCTGGACTACAGGATTATGGCTGCTTTTCAGGTGGACTCTTCAGCTGCATTAAAAAAGATCCCTGATTATCAGGTAAAAAGCCTGCCTCTTTTTATTTTCAACTAGGAACATTTAATCTTTGCCAGTTAAAAAAAAAAAAGGTTATTTATCAAGTGCCTAAAGAATTCGTTCAGGGAATGGAAGGAGAGCAGCAGTGAAGGCCAGACACTTGCAGTCTGGGTTGGAAGTAGTTTGGGGACAAAGCAGAATAAATTGCTATTGCTTTCTCATTGCCTGGCAGCCTGATCTTGGACCAGTCTCTTGGCAAAGAAAACCTCTTGTATTTATTTTGGGAAGGGTTCATTTCCAATGGGAAGAGTATTAAGGTGTATCAAGACTATCATACATCAATCTTCATATTTTATTCTGCCATTTTTGATACACCTGGGAAATCAGAATAAAAGTAGGTGCTGCTTTCATCCTTTGACTCAACACCAACAACTAAAATATGAGCTGAGCAACTCAATATGTCACTAACAACTCAGTTATACAACATAAACTCAGTTATACAACAAACAGGCAAGAGTATGAAATAACTATAGTGAGTTGAAATTCATTTGGGATCAACTGGAGTGAATCATTATCTCCAGGGCAGCTGTTCTCTCTCCGTAGAGCTGCTCTCTCTCAGATATTTTATTTCATAAACATTGATACTGGTACATAACCAGCACAGTTATAAGTAGAATATAGCTCCAGGGAGCGACAGGGTTTGGCACA
This sequence comes from Entomyzon cyanotis, assembly GCA_024500445.1. Classification (NCBI taxonomy): domain Eukaryota; kingdom Metazoa; phylum Chordata; class Aves; order Passeriformes; family Meliphagidae; genus Entomyzon; species Entomyzon cyanotis. Next base: position 9,735,584 of record JAKEPQ010000852.1, read on the forward strand.
TCTGGCTTATAACCAGAAAGGAAGCTGTATGAGTTACAAAATATGGTCAGGTTTCTGTTAGCAGCCAGTAGTCCCTTTCAGATGAAAAATAGCCCTAGGATGCCAATGGAGGAAGGATACTTTTTTTCAGCAGCAGCTAAAACAGCTCCTGTGCAAGCATGCCTACCTCCCTGCTGAGCCAGCAGGCTCATGGAGGGAGAGGGGCAAGATGCTGCTTGCTACCAGTGACACTGACACAAGAAACTAGACAAAGGGACTGAGAATTCCTTATCTTGGAGTCACTTTTTTTTCCAATAATTAAATAAAAGACCTGATGTCCTGAACAAAATTACAGCTTAGGTAATATCACCCTGCCTAAATTACCTTTCAATTTCAGATAAAGTGTTTTGTCAACTGTACAAATAGGTTCCTTGCAAAATGCTTTGTATTCCTCATTTCAGAGGGATGCTGTGTTTTGGTAGTGGATCTAACAACAGCTCATTAGTACAATTATCAAGTTATATTGAATAATTTAGGATTTTAGTAATTTCCAAAAATTCCTTTAAACATCTAAAGAAGCATTTCTATTTCATAATTATTAAAAGATCAAATTAACTTATACAGAATAAATAGTTTTATTTGTACATAGGCAAAAAACCAGCTTTGCAGTTTTCAGGCAGTCAACATACACCAGTGTGTAAGTAGGGAACTGGTGTCAAAAGATGACTTAATGACCACCCTGATTGTCCATGATTTTGCTTGAATCACAAATGATAAATTCTGATATTTCCCCCCCACCAATGAAGATTCCTACAGGGATTTCAGCTTTACTGCACTATGGCTTAGTTCCTTTCCATGTGAAGTGCAGGCAGTAACTCTCACTTTCCAAAGGGGTTCTCAGGCTTTTGGATTTAAGAATCTCTGTTCAGATACAAAGTGTTGCAGGCTTCTAAAAATTTTTAACACAGCACGTACAGAAGCTGGAGGAAACAGAAATCTGCCTCTAGATATGACTTCTAAATGCAAACTGTGGACATGTGTGATTATGTCCTTTGTCTTTTGAGGCAGGTTTTAAGGAGATGTTAATATTAGCTGTCTGAAACGCAAGTTTACATCTCTCTTTTATCTGCTTATTAATAACATCAAACTTTTATAACTGTGTTTCCTGCATTAGTTTACTGGAAAGGCTCTCACTTTGGACTATCTTTACAGTTTGGGCATTGTTCAATCTGAACAATATATGTCTGAGCTGAATCAATCCTCTGAAAAACATCTTAAGTAAACATGAAGGTTCATACCCTTAATATGCCAGTTTTAGTGTGAAGGCTCACTCCTAGTCTTTACAAAAATATATCAACATTGGGAAGAGCTGGCAATTGCCTAAAATAGCTGAATCAATGTAAGAGGAAAGGGAATGATCATTTACAATTAATTAAAATCTTAAAAATCATAATTCAAAAATTTATTACTGATTAGCAAAAACATCTCTCCTTTATTCATTTTTAGCAACTTTCTGGAATATCCACTGTGAGGAAACAAGTAGTTCCCAGTTTCCAGGTGCTCTCATCTGTTTACCGAGCTGAAACCTAAGGCATAGTAGGATCTTATCAACACTGCAACTTGTGAAATGTCTTAATTACCTCAATTTCCTATAGCTTCTTTCATTTTCCAGATTATTTAGAGCTGCAAACAAGGCTCCCAGAAGACTTTATAGAGACTCTGCTCATGACACCACTTAGATATGTACATGACAGCAAGTCATACTCTTCCTAATAATATAAAATATTAAAAAATATATATTGTCTGAGCTTAGACATTTGAAACATTATTGTTAATTTCCAATGGGTTTGTGCATTAAAGGCGTGAGGACTAATGACAGACTAGGCAGATCAAACAGAGGTTTTTCCTGACACTCCAGCTCTGAAGGACTCAAATGTGGATAAGACTGTTATGTAAGACAGGCTTTTGGATATCACTGAAGTGCTTTACAATTAAGATTGAATATTAATAAAAGACTTAAACTGAAAACCTCCAGCTATTAGAAGGATTAGGACTTTGCAGTGGGCTAGGGGAATACATACAATGTCAAAGACATTTTCTTGGTTGTGATCAAAGGCAGAAAAGGCAGAAAAGGCTGTGGCAGAATCAGCATCTTAGAAGAAGGGGAATAGTGCTGCAGCATCACATTACAATGCTGATTGGTAATAATAATAACAGTAGTAGCAGCAGCAACTACTTGTACAGAAGAAAAAAGACAAAACCTAGGAGTGTGGCCTAGAGACTCTTGCTCGGCAATGTGCCCTCTGACAGAAGGTATCTACACAAGACGGGAACAGCATCTGCTCATTTACACCCCTGTGGCCACACTGGCTGTCCTGGGAAGAGCATGTGAGAACAGAATTCCCACTCGGTGCTTTTGCCATTCAGTGGTGATGTCAGCTCCTCGCACCAGAGCAGTGGCCAAGAGGAGTGAGCACAGGCGTTTACAGGGCTCAGTGCTATGTAAACAAACCAAGGTTTATTAGATTTATTTTCTGGAGATTGATTCCTTTTCCCACAAACAATATCTCAAGGAAGTGCCCTAAAGGGTATTTATTTCGGGAGCCCAGGCCATTTCTTTGTGATTCTCATGGAGACAATTACTCTGAGAGTTCCATCATGTTCTACAGAACTATCAGGTTGTAATACACTGTAATCAGGCAAATAGTATTGGCTGCATTTTGAATATATTTCTTACTCACAAGGTATCCTCCTCTTGGAAAAACCTGGAGACTGACCCCCTCTGCCAATGTGCCATTCCCACACCATGACTTCTACTGCAGGGACTGCCTGGGGCATGTTCCCTCCCAAGGCATAGCCCTGGCCAGTGTAACTCTAAGTAGTTCAGTTACACTGTCCCAGGATCAGGGACACATCAAAAGCCTTCATTGGGTTAAGTAGAGACAGCTGGAAATGCGTCACTAATAAGGAATAACTTTGAAAGCAGTTTGGGTGCAGAGGGATTAAGGAATGCCATATGGTATCAGGAATAAAAAGATGCCAAGGAGTGTAACTTCAACGGAAAAGAAGAAGCTACCAAGATGCACAGAAGAGCTGAAAGTCTGGAAATATAGAAGGCAATTGGGAAAACATAAATTGCATGTGTATGTGTTATAAATCCATGTTTATCTAAAAGGCATATATGCCAGTAAAAAGGAAGACAATCAGAAGCTTTATTTTTCTTAATACTCAATTGTGATGCATTTGAAATGTTTAAGAGGTTCCAGTCAATTCTGGCAGTGAAAACTCCTTAGAAATCCATATACACTAAGAGATAGTGCACTTCACATAAAAATGAAATGTAAAGATTTATTTTCTTTAGGCAAATATTAATAAAAAGGAAAGTGGAGCTGAAGAAATGTATGTGCATGGCTGATTCTTACCTTTTCAATGATTACTAAGAGGTGTCTCTCCTGAGATTTTTTCAGAAAATTCAAATTAAGGTCTGTCCTTTTGATAGGGAATTGATTTGCCCTCAGAATTTTCAAGGCTGATAGAAGGTCAAAGAAGCAGCCTCTGGCAGTCATCCAGTCCAGAATTAAGTGCAAGTCAGATCTAAACCCCATGAAAACACAAAATATGCCATACAAGAGATCTGAGAGATGTAAGCATGTTTAGCTCAAAGATCAAATCCTGGAGAACTACGCATGCTCTATGATAACCAGGATGGACTAAGAAAATATTTGGCATGTGGAAGAAGACACCAGAAATGTCATGGATCAGCTTTGCACATTTTGTGAACAGCAGCAGAGCTTACACAACACGGACGATACCTTTGCAGTGCCACCTCCAGTGAACTGTTCATGGAGGGAAAGCTCAGCATTACAGTGGGAAATTAATATGCTGTCAGCTTGAAAGGAAACAAAGCATTTATTAAATTGGATAATGGCACACGAGTACCATGCTAGACACAATCTTGCATGCAATTAAAAAATAAAACAACAAAAAGAGCAAGGGATATCCAGGTAAAATTCAGAGATTACACTGATAAGCTTGTCACTATTAAAGGATTATAGAGAATAGATATATGAGTAAATAGGAGACTTGAAAACATTTGAGGATAATGGCAAGAGTATTTTTAACTGTGCCAGAGGCACAGCAAGCCCTAGACTTGAGCAAATGGCAGCACAGGTAGGAAGGTTGGTACAATATAAAATGCAAAGAAAAGCTTGATTTTCCAGCTGAAAGACACCAGTCATATCTCTCAAACTTTCCAGTGACGGAAAGGCTTATTGGTCTCAGTCACCAACTAAGTAAAAAAGACAAGTGACAGAGAAAACCCAACATGCTGCTTTCTCAGTGGTACTGACACCATATTCTGTCACTGTGGATAACTTCCAGTCGCCATTTTCCTCACTCCAATGACGTGGGGGAAATCAATATTAAAATAAGTTATCATTTATTGGCATATCCTGTTGATAAAACTGCTGTAGTCAGATGCTAATATGCATTGAATATCAAATAATGTTATCTGAAGCAAGCAAATCCAAATTACTCACAATTAATTCAAATTCTAATCGATCCTTTGGAAACTGTCAATTAGATTTATTTCTGTTTTACAATCTAAAGACATGTAAAAGGAGACTTGCCTGTACCATTGCTGTAATAATGAGCTGAAGCTTTCAGGCCAATAGTATCTATTGGTTCATAAATTAGTGTCCTCTTCTACCTAACAGACTTTGCACCATTTTATTAATGAAGTTCCAAAGTTCATTACCACTTCAATTTACTATCCCTGGCTTGAAATCTTGAGGATTATTGACAAAGTTGAAATGAAAATACAACTACAAGCAAGACGATATTAACTAGATACATAATTCTTGAAATACTATTACCATATTTACAACTAAAACTTCAGCATATACTTTACGTATAATTTTGAGTATTTCTAATACAAGATCATAATCTCTGACGCAACACATTAGAAAACCACACTAATACAATGGGGCTTCTCGCCTGTAGGCAATGTATTTAACAAAATCAAAAAGGAGAATTAGAACACTTATACTGAAGAAAACTGAAGTTAGAGGAACTGGGGGTTTGAAATAACATAAAGAAATAGATAAAAAGGAACAAACTCCCAAGTTACACCTTATAGTCCCCAGACTCACCAGCTTTACAAACACGACGCAACATGTGTCGTCATTTATGATGATCAATAGCTCTAAACAAATATTCACAGGAGGCTGTGAACAGAGGAGGTTGTCCTAGAAGATAGGCATATGCTGTAAAAGAACACAGAATACATTTCCAACTCCAGGAACAAGATTTTTGTCTTGACTGACAAAGTGACAGCTTGGGAGCGGTTATAAAAAGTTGAAGCAACTTAATCTAGATATGGTATCACTGAGTGGGCTTAGCACACCCTAACAACAGGAGTTTTATATGTTGAGAGATATCGTCAACTTTATGCTACACTCTAATTTTTTCAGAGAATAATGAGGATGTTTAGCTTTTATTAGTTACAAGTCCTTATTAGAGCTGTGTGTCAAAGAGCAATTGCTTTGTTAATTTTGATGATGATCTGCCTTGAATAGAAGGGTGAGATATTGAGCATTTCAATAGTTTAGCCTCCAAGTCACAGGAACTTTGTGGAAGAAGCCCAGCAGAAACACATGGTCGTTGAGCAGCTGAAATTCTGAATGATTACTGAATGTTATGCAAGCAGAGCCCCTGCACAGCTCCCTGCAGTGATTTCTGCTGGCAAGAGAGCCTGGAAATTGTAACAAAAAGCAACACTTGTCCATTACTATGGCAGTAGGGTGAATTGTACACATGTTCAAACAAGATGTCAATGCTAAACACTACTGATTACCCAGATAATGCTTCAGTCACTAACCCCATCCCTCAGCCTGTGGTGTTGTCTCACTCCCAGTGAGAGCTGGGGAGTTTGAAAGTTTTCCCACAGTTATTCCCCCCAGTCCAGTGCTATTCCTGGAAGCACAGTATGGTCATATCATCTGAATCCCCACTTGCCACAGAAACACTGATCTGGAACATTGCATCCTGTACCCCTTGGAACAGCAAATGTTTTACAGGTCCTCCTGTGACCCAAGAGCCAGGAGGACAGCATGGGAGGAATCATCAGCAAGAAAGCCCTTAATGAAGAAATAAAATAGATCTCCCTTGGAGAGGAGGCTTACTGGAGTGTAACGAAAACAAGCCCCATCCCTCCTCCCCTGTGCGCACATACACACACCCTAGAGGCTTTTGCAAAGCCACAGGAACGGAAATAATTTTGTTTGAATCCATCAAGCATTAAAATCCGTTCGCTGAGGGATTGAAGTGAAAAATGAGCCGGAGACAGGAATTAGAAGCTCACCGCCTGGGCTGTCAAAAGGGATTTTCCCCGGATAGAAAACAAGCAATTGGAAATGCAGGGAAGTAAATCCTTTCAGGCTCTGACATGTATGCACACTCTTGGTTTCCCCTCCCAGCTCTCTTGGTTCTGGGTTCACGAAGTCAAGCCTGGACACACCTCCTCGTGCACTCTTTGGCCATATTGACCATCCTTGGGATCCCCTTACAGAAGTCTGCTCAAGACTGTTGCAAGCCTCAGGCAAAGTGGAGTGATGAGACACCCAGGGGAGCCAGCTGCACTTCCATACACTGTACTCATGGCTACCTAAAGTGCCAAAGGGAAGACAGGGCAGCTACTGAAAGGACAAACCAACAGCTCTAAGAACCATTTTATCTACTGTGTAAAACTTGCTGAAGATGAGGAGCAAAGTTGACATTCTAGCTATAATCACCTTATGAGTTATAAGCACCTTAGTTTACTACTCAACAAAAACTGCCCAAAACCACTACACCTCATGTCCCTGAAATACGGTCTCTTTTTCTCAAGACCAATACGTACTTCTGCACCAGTTACATTTTGTTGATGTTTCAGAGGTTTATTTGCAACTGTAAAAGCCAAATGTCTACTTTTCCCAAAATGAAACAGACATTACAAAAAATAATGTGGCAGCTCGGAAGAGTTTGGACTACTGCGCAGAGGCAACCTCCATTCCAGGTCATGAGGTGCATGTCATATTCACATATCTCTGTGATCTTACAGCTGGATCTCAAGAAATAAATTATCATTGTAGCACTATTTATGCAAGGTAGACTTCCCCTTTAGCTGGTTGCCAAAACTGAATGCAAGAATTATTTATAGCCTCTATATGAAGATAAGCAACACGACCCACTCTAAAAAGGCTAGGATACCATTGGGTCCATAGCACAGGGATGTAGGGCAGGCAAAAGAGAGACCACCAAGGAAACCTACATGGATCTACTAAATGGCCTTAACATAGAGTGTTTACACTGAACAAACTGTGCAACAGCTGCACATCACTGAGCCAATTGTCTACTGAGGGAAGAATGAAGAGGAAGAAAGACGTAAACAGAATAAAAAAGAGAAGATGAAGGGTCAGATATGCAGCATTTAAACTATGGGAAGAAGCAACAGACTCATAAGAGACAAGGAGCCATCTAACTGCAGCCCAGCTCCAGACACGCATGCAAACTGGTTTAAGAATAGGACAAAGGTAGAACAAGGTAAGCATTCACACAGCAGGATCCTTGGTGCCTTGTGGCATTGAATTCAAAAGCCAGTTAAGAGAACAGACAACTTGAAGTTTAATTTAACATAAAATTTTTATGTGTGCTAATATGCTTTAAGATAAAGTCCACAGTTACCTAGATACAAAGACATATGTGTTTGTAGTAAATATTTTCTTTAACACATGCTGTCCTCTACTGTTGTGTAAAATGCTTTCCTATTGTACTGTGACTGATAATAACACTACCGCTTAGGTGGTGTTTCATTGCTATAGATCACAGTGTGCTTAACCCAGGGGGGTATCATTATCTCTGTTTCACACGTGGAGTCATGGAAGCACCCAAAGATGAAATGAGTACGCAGCAAGATCAGGAAACCAACTCCAGTTTTATAGTGTTAGCTTGTATAGAAGAGAAACCTCAGGAGGTTTAAATGGGATTTGCTGGCAGCATAAAGCCTTTTTGAAAACACCCATTAAAAGAGTTCATCTTAATGGTGAGCCAGGGATAAACATGAGCAAGGAAAAGATAAAGGTGATAATGCTATGGCCATGAGTCAGAACAAATCAGCAAGTGTCAGCTTCGAAGGTACGGTAGAAAGAGTTCGTGTTTTGTTCACACTGATGATATTCACAGTTGTCTCCCTGCTCTTTGAGGATCTGATGAGTTATCAGCAGAATCTTACACCAGGACCACAGCACCCAGACAGCTGAGCAGAAGTCTTGGAAAAGATGCTGGCTGAAGTCAGCTAGTGGCTGTGTGGCTCTAGGGACAATATTGGGGTGGGGGTTGATCTGTACCTGAGAAGTCTTATGTGCCACCCCCATTCCTGTCCCTCTCCTGCTGAAGATGCTGCTGCACTGAACCTGAAAGGTCTGGTTATAAATAGCTTCTCCCTGCAGCTCCTCAATGAGCCACTGAGGCGGAATGACTCATCTCTGCCAGCTCCGTGGCCCCCCCAAAATGACTGCGTCAGGTTGGGAGCGTGGCTGCCAAACACAGTGGTACACACTGTTCTCTCTCAAAGGGCAGTGGCCTTGGGGGGACAGGGACACTAAACAATCCAGATCCACTCATTACTCATAAGCACCCAAAAGCCACATCGCTTTGTGAATAATGTAAAATCCATCAAGAGAGCTTAGAAACGTGCACCGGCACTTCAACCTCTTGTCCACACCATTATCCACACCACTCTAGTTTTCAACTGGAGCTTCTAACCCATTAATTGGTTTGTTATGGAAAAGACTGAGCAGATCTCTGAGAGTGAACCTCTCATTCTGCTTACAAAGAACTTTTTCTTACCAAGGTTTGGTGACATTGTTCAGCAATTGGGCTCAGCAACAAGCAAGTGAGCTGACAAACCCTCACCTCCAGGTAAGGTGTGATACTAGGTGCATCTCCGTATTTCCTATGATAAAATAACATGAGAATTTTAACACGAAAAGTCAGATTTGCTTATTCCATTGTGAGAGAAATTAACTCAGCTGATAGACAGTTGTATCTCTTTTAGTTCTGTTGCAGGAAAACAGAGTGCTCCTTGGTGTGATCTCCTGAACTTGCATAGGACACCAGGTGCCCAGAGAAGAAATTCTAATGACTATTTATTTGTTTATGTTGACTTTATTCAGAGGGAGATGGAGCTCTCCTGAAACATGTCCTTTTTCAAACCTAAGACAATAAAGATAGATGTTTCATGAATTTTAGGATAAACACCTACATAAGTAAGTAAAGCACAAGTCCTCCCCAAGAAAACCATACTAATTTGCTGTGATTAGCAGAGATCGAAGGGGTTGAGCATGAGTACTTACAGGGGGGAATATTTTAAACTGATAATGGGTTAAAAGGAAGGAAAAGAATATACGAAGGGAGGAAAATCCAAAGTCAATGCTAAAGAAGAACACAAGCAGGGTCCGGAAGCCAGTATTGCCATACTTTAAAAACAAAAAAATCCAACAAACAACCAAAACAACAAACAAACAGAACACAAGATTTGGAGACAGGACACGAGAAAATCTGCTACATTTCTTTCACATGGAGAGTTTAAGACAATGTGATTAAAATGATTTTGGTATGTTTTCCATAAACTAAGTTTAATGGCTGTGTCCTGTGGCTCACTCAAGCATCGTGTGAGAAAGTAAGCTCTGGACAATGGCACAGACAATCAACATAATCAAACACTTCAGTTAAAGTCAAACCTTTGCAAGTAGAATCTTTAAAAATAAAATTCACAAACAGTTTATTTGAACTGAAAACAAGTAAGGGTGATGAAAATCCCCACAAGCAGAATAAAAGGAGCAATATATTTCAGTTCTCTGTGTTTGCCAGCGTTCAGTGGTGCTGACAAGAGCAATATTCCCCAGCCCTGTGGCCACTGCCAGTGGTCCCCAGCACTGCATTGTGTGGTGGCAGAGGGTATGTCTGCTTTCAGGTCATGCTGTGATGCAAACAATGACAAAGCTTGGCAGACTTTTTGCTACCAGCTGAGGTGATACTGTGTTGTCTCAACAGAGGCAGAGCATGATGCATCTTTACATGAGCTGCCTCTTCATTTTCGCTCCAGTTTATAATTCATCATCAAACCAACAAGGTACATTCTGTTAAAAGTTAATGACTTTGCTCTGATAGAGCTTTAAAACAGACCTACTCCAGAATTTTATAGGTCCATCATGTGCAGCTTCATCATTTTTATATTCATGTCTAGGAATATTTTATCTTTGGTGATTTTTTATCCTAAACAGAAGTGATTTACTCCATAGAAGAAGCTAAACCTTGAAAAGACCCCTGTCCTGCCTTCTACCACCTTCTTAGCACTTACAAGTTATTTACTGGTACCTGGCTCTCATAAAAGGACAATTCTCCTTTCTGCTACTACCTCCAACCTGTCTTCCCTTTCCTCACTATTACCTTTTAGCAAGGATACAGAGAACAATATCTCTGTATTATTACAATGTCTCTTAGCAAGGATACAGAGAACAATATCTGTTTCCTCTTGCAACGTTCCCATATCAGTGAGCAATAACACAAGAGCCTCACCTCCCTACTTTTCAGAAACTTAATGCTTTGGTCCTTTGCTGTATTTGAATCTCAGTGCAAGTTATTTTATCCATAGCTGTAGTCCTGTTACTTGCCACAGAGACAGCAGCCAGTACAAGAGACAGGACATATCTGAATACACAACAGAGCAAATTATTTGCTCATTTGCAAAGTACAATTCCAATTACTTCAGAGATATGGCCAGTGTACCCATCTGTACACTGAGGGAGCATCTGTCCTAACAATACCTGGGAATGCCGATTGCAAAGGCTAGAGTGACAGTTCTATGACTAAGAGAATGGTAATTCTGATACTTAAGAAGGACAATATACAGTTTTATTAACGAGCAAGAAGATAGTTAATAAAAAGAAAACTAGGGATATGGGAGGCAAGAGCCTTACTAAGAGCCAAGATCCTGATGGAAAAGGGGAAATGCTAACAAAATACAATTTCTTGCTTTAAATAGTTGTAAAGGCCAACACATCCCAAAATACCCTGTAGGGCATGAAAAACATCACAACAAAACAATTCCACCAACACGTGTCCTTGTTGCCCCAGGACTGTGAGCTGTCCTCTTGTCACACACAGCAAACTTGGAAATTAAAAGTATAGAAACCAACAGGAATTAAATAGCTACTTCTAGGAAAGGATGACAATTTTGACAGAGCAGCTGAGCATCATAGCTGCTATTACCTAGAAGGGGCTGCCACTTGCAACCATCAAATAACAACTGTAGTTCCTTAGGTTGAACTCGTGTTTGCAGCATCCTATCTATATTCTTTCCTACCTGAAACCAGGTGTCTCTCTAACATCCAGGCCTGTTTCATCCTCATCGATGTAATTCTTTGGCTACTCTGAACAAGGAGAATTGTTCAAGGAGAATAGAACAAGAAGAACAGCTCCTAAAGACAAAAAGTGAAAAAGCAATTAGTCCAAATACATCAGTGGGTTCCCTGTCTTTTAGGCTAGGATGATTCAAAGTATTATACATATTTCCTACAAAAGCAAGCCTTTTTAAGTCCTAGAGGCTGTGTGCCAAACTCTCCAGAAATCTATACAGACTTTTCTTAAACATCCCAAGGGAGGATGTTTTTTGTTATCTCTCAGCTTGTGTAGTTTCCCACAAAGAGCATGGTATGCAAGGTGAACAGACATAACCAAGAGGTTTTCATAAGCAACATCCCCTTGCAATAGACAAAAAATCATGCTAGTCAAGTTCCAAATTGAACTCTGCACTTGAAAACTGACCAAGGAAATATTTAAACTGAAAACTTCAAGGAATAGAGGAAGCAGTTAAAAAACCCCAACTCAACCCAAAGCAGGTTCAGGTAAGAATAATGCAGGACCCATAATTCAACTCTAATTTCTTTCCTGCATTCTTCCACCATCATATTTTTTCTCCTTTCTGATTCACTGAATCCACTCTGCTTTCCCTTCTGCCTATTCTACTGCATTGAGCAGAGATGTAGTAATTATGCAACAAGATTTTTCTTAAATTGAAAAGTGGAATGATTAAATTGTGTGTATGAACAGAAGAAAAATGCTCCTGATGGAACTAAAAAGTTAAGCACAAGGCAGAAAGGTGCTGATGCCCAATGACACATGCAGTTTCTTGGGCATGCTGTACAGGAAATGCCACAGTTGAGGTGCACTGTCATCCAACTCAACTACAGCAGGACCTCAGATAATGACAGGGGCACATCTACATTTGCTGTCATTGTTGTTTAGCAGAAAAAATATATTCCTTTTAGCCTGTCCAGACACTTCAGTTTCTCTTAGGATGCAATTTAAGAAAAATAAAAAGTGAAAGAAACTGTTTATTACACTGTGGATAGGAATATGGAGGAGATCAATGTATGTGTAGGATAAATACCCTCCTATTGCAAACTTGTATCAGTCAGTCACCATTATCTGCTCTGTGGGATAAAAATGCCTCAGATACTGTGCACTCAAACATTGGAATTGCCCATCTCATTTACAGTGCTCACTGCTGTTCAGCAGGATCAGCCATGAAGATTAAGGTGGTTTCTTGCTCTTTTGCCAATTGCCCTTTCCTTTCTTTTAATTTTCTTTTTTTTTATAATTGAACGTTCACCCCCTCCCTTTCCCTAATTTTAAAACTCTGATGAGACATCAACAGAGTCATGAGATTTGCAAAGGAACTGATTATGCTGGGGTTAGGAAATTAGATCGCTCTACAGAATTTTCAGCAGATCCTCTCCAATACTGCTTTTATGCCTATCTTTCATTGATTTTGTTATACAGTATTAAAAGGGCACTGTAGGCCCCTATCTGAATCTAGTGCCAATGCACTGAACAAAAAGTCACTCTGTCTCAAGGGAGAAGGCATGGGTAAGGAGGAACAATGTGAGAAAGAGAAAGCAGCACAGGGAAGAAAATTAAGTCTTTCTTTTTGCTCTGCATACCTTCTCCTGTTTCTTTCCCACACTTGAGTACCCCTTGTCCTCTCACCTGGGTAGCGGGTTAATCTGGTCTGCAATATGATGGCTTTAAACTGAAACCCAGTCCAAACCTGACTTTTCAATTTCTAAAGCTCTGGAAGGGAACAGGCAGGAGGTAAAAGCATCCCAGAGGAAGCAAGGCTTCTCTGGCAGAGCTGCTGCAGTAGCAAAGCTATTAATAAATGTTTGCAATCTTTTAATCGCTCTTCTAAATTGCCATCGTGTTCTTGCAAACCCCATAGTGTGTCAGTGCAGCTGCCTCCTCCCGCCTGCCTCCCCGTGTTCGTGCATGTGAGTGAGGGGGAACATCAGGAACATGCTCAGATCCAAGGGCTGCTGCAGCATTAGAGGGAAATGATTTTGACAAGTGACTATTTAAATCTTTCCTATTCCGAAGGAAGCGGCCCTATTAGTTATGTCTATGAACCATATTTTCACCTGGTTTTCCTTCTCCAGCAAGTCCCACCTCCTCAATTAAGACACTAAACTTCTCTCATTAAAATATTACATCTGATCTGTCAGGCTTGGGACCTGCCACCCAAGACACCATGTCTTGTGATGTGATAGCACTGCAGTCTCAATCACCAAGCAATCACTCTGCCTTAAGCAAAGATGTTCTCGGACACAGAATATTTTTGTACACTCTATGAGACCTGCTATGGAGTTGATAGTCACCAGGGTACAACACAAACATATATTGCTCTTCAGGCTTTTCTACGGGGTCAATTAGTCAGAATATAAGTGGACTGGAGAGCTGTGATCCTATTTATGGTAAGAGAGAACATTTCAGGATGAAACGGATTAATACTTTTAAATAAATTGTCTATTTGCCTCTTCATGTTTCTAAAGTGTATCCATTATTGTCCGAACTAGGATATAGCAGACAAAGCCACCTTCTAACGTCATGGTGGAGATCAGCTTAATCCTTTCTCTATTCCCTCCCCCAGCTCAAACTCTCATCTTCATCCTAATTATAATAGCATTTGAAATTATCATGGTTTAAAAAAAGATGCCAGCTTATATAATATTCTTATTGCTTATTAATGATTTCAGAAGGGAGAGCAAGTGCCTTGCATTCTGGGAATTATGCAAACCAAGGCTGAGCCATACCTTGTTGGACTCCACCAGTTTCTTATTTGGAAGCCTGATGCATGAGGATTACCATGTAATAACAGATGTTAAGGCTTTTAGTGAATGACAGGCCTGCTGCACATACTTGAACAAGAAGACATGACAGGCGTCACATTTCACAGTGATTAGCCTTGGGCACTTTTCAAAGGCAGAAGACTTGAGGCGAAGTGACTTTCACCACCCTGCGAGTGTGATAATCCCCAAGTCGGCACAGCCTGAGGAGTTTGATTGCTGTTCGGCATGGGAGCTTATGAATAATGATACAGAGAACAGCAGACTGCGTATCAGTGACATGGTTACTCGGCACTGACAGCCAGCAAGACAGTCTGCTTGGATATGAAGTTCTTAAGTCCATTTCTTAATCTAAAGTTACTTATACCCTGTCCTCAAAACATCACCTTCTCTATAAAGCTATTATGTGTGAAAGACACTAAAGAACTGAACTTGAGATTTAGTATGTGTCCTTCAATATCCTGTTTTTCCACTGTGGTATCTTTCTGTTGGAGAATATGCGGTGGAGTAGGAGGGAACATGAACGGGAGCAGGAGCTCTGTATCTATGCTATAAACCGCTGCAATTTTATTTAAAAAAGAGCTTCAATATAAGATGACACCATCTGTCTCTGATACTAAGAGACTATTAAAAGACTAATGAAGTTGCTTGCCCCCACGCTTACAGAGAAAGACCTGCACCCTGCAAGCTCCAAAAATAAAAGAGCTTATTATGTATAATTTAAGTAAATTAATTAAATAAAATCATTCTAAAATGATTTTGTTACTGTCTGTGATCTGACTCACAGGTGCTGATCTTACAATTCTGGGTAACATTATAATAATAGAGAAACAACAGAGAGTATCTATTTCTTTCCAAGCAATAGGTTTATCAATGTAGCAATATACATAAAAATGTTGAGAGCTGAAGTTGAATGTATATTTTAGAGTAATCTAAAAATACTCAAAATCATCATTTTATGCTTTTTAAAAATCCTACATCTTACAAAACAAGGACTTTATATTTATTGATTGAATAGCTGTTTCTCTGTGTGCCACAAACAAAGCTAAGAAAATCCCTGGTTTGGGGAAGTGGTTGAGGTGGGGACAGGGAAGGAGAAGAGATAGAACAAGTTAAAAGAACCACTCCATCTTCTGTAGAAAAAACATCACATCTAGAAAATTTCCCATGTCAGCATCTTCAGAAATAAATGGGAACATCCTGCAGACAGTCCTGGACCTTAAATTGCAATGCTGGGAGCGTGGTGCTATTCCATCAGCAGGGTCCCTCCCTGGCATTTACCCTGGAAATCGTGTCCCTTTGGTGCCTGTTTTGGTACGGACAAAGATAAGCCACACTACCAAAACACTGGCTTCTACAGGATGAAAATCTTGCTACCTCTACACATCCTACACAGAGGAAAAAAAACCCCATAGTTAACTGGCTCCAGCTTAGTTCCTTGACCTGTAAGCAGTTTCTAGTTTTAAGCTACAGACAGTCCACAACAATTCCTGACGTGTCTCACATTCAGTCTCTACACCATCTTGTGCCTTCCTGGCTGGCATAGTGGTATTTGGCTTGGCACGGACATGAGGGCAGCCCGGGGTGCTGACATGCAACAAGCATATGCTGAAATGTGGGAGAAAGTGAGCTCCCTTAGGAAAGATGGAAAATGAAACCAGATGCCACCAATACTGAGAGACAGAAGAAACCAGATCTGATCCTTTAGATGACTTGATGGAAGCTGCTCATGTTCAGAGACAGTGGGACCAAATTCAGCTCTAATTAAGTCACTAACGTTACAGCGGGATAAACATGATCTTTCAAGCATCACAGGTATGAAACAGGAACACAGAAGGTCACATAGCAACAATTCCTTGAGTTCCAGCACGATCACTATGGAATTTTACTGAGGGGACCGTGGGATGTGCCCTGGGTCAATTGCCCCCCAAACATCTCACTGTGGCAGACGGCATCAAGCACTGCAAAAAGGTTGTTATGTGCATCACCAGGAGCTTTAGCTGGGAACCAACCAGCAGCAGGCAGAAGGCATCTCAAGTGCATCTCAAACCCCTGTACCCTCAAGGCAGCTGGTGGCAACAGCTTTGAAAATCCAGCAAGAATTTTTGTTTGTTTGTTTGCTTTGGTCTTCACAGTGCACATAGCTAAAAAAGTGGCAAATATTAACACTCTTTGACTCAGGTGGAAGCACATCTTTAGAAAAAAAATATTGAACGAAATAGAAATAAAAATCCCAAGCAAGCTTCCCAAAATAGACCAGATGCTCCCAGTGCTTTTTGTCTTCTCTGATCTGTAACAGCCATCGCCTCTGGAAATGTTTGCATTTACTGGTCTTTGTGAGCACCCCCAGCGAGCACAGCAGAAACAGAGTCATTCTTGATTCTACCCCCAAATCAGCACACACACACACTACACCCTACTCTGTTTTTGAGGGGCTTTCACTTGCTGTGCTAGGCTGTGGGACACTGCATTTAAAATTGGATCTAGGCAAGAACAGACGGGTGGGGAGGTCTCTGTCAGAGTGGGTCAGGGAAAGAGTTGAGACCCGTGTGCCCCAGCTAGGCAGTGACTGACATACTCCTTGCACCAAGCTGACACCAGTACAAGCTGAGACCCTGCAGCTGCCAAGGGGTGCCCTGGCTGTACCCCACTGAGCAGCTCCACCACAGCCCCCCTTCTCCCCTGCACACACTGCTGCTGCCCAGCCAGAGCCAGGCAGCAGGCATGGATTATATAAGGTTGCTCCAGGATGCCTGTCCTCTCGCCTCAGCACTGAGTGATGGATGCACTGGAAAATGTTTTTCATTGCCTCCCTCATCACGGAGACAAGTGCTCTGCGGAAGACTCTGATCCTACGCTGCTCTAGGCTGCTGGAGTTAAACATAAAGCCACGTAGAGAAAGGATTATTCAGTATGCAGCAACATAAGCAGATACATCTTACTGTAAAATAGGGCCTTGGCTTAATCTGCTCATGGGAATTCAGGGGAAAAGGGAAACAGACAGCAAAGATCTGCAAGACTGCAGCAACACTAGACACATCATTTTTGTTTCAGAGCAGCCTCTACATCAGCTCTTATGTGAAGAAGGTTACTCAGGGTAGGCTATGTTTATGCCATATGAGTTTCTATTATCTCATTTATAATATTACTTAAGTGCATAATAATTCAATAATTTATTTGTAGCTTGAAGTAGGTAAATGTCATTATCCTCATTTTGCCAATGTGAAGCTTGGACCTGGAGGGCTTAAAGGCTAGATTTTTATGCATAGGAAGGTGCACAGCACTTGAATTAAAGGAAGTTATGTACCTACATATTTTCAAAACAGAAATTGGTGGGGCTGTTAAGTATTTCAGGTTGCAAGCAAACCTATCCACTAATTTTATATAATTGAAAGTGCTCTGCTCTTGTAAATATTCTACCTTTTCTTTTTCAGCTTAATTCAAATATCTCAACATAGTCTCCACTCTGTCAGACACCTCTGCTGTCTGTGTTTACCCACAGAAGGTGTACTGGCTACTAAAGAGTCATGGGTGTTTTTTTCTTTTTTTCAAAAGCTTCTTCTCCAGAGAGGCAATCTCAGGGTTTGCTTTGTCATGTTTTTTTGTTGTTTTTTACCACTTTCCCTTTGGTGGTTATTCCACAGGTTTCTGGAAATTTACTGAGGAAAAGTCTTACAGTATCCTCAATGACAACCAGCCCTGAAAATTGCACCTCCTGTTTAAGTGCCATTCAGCACAGAACAAAACACCAAGTCCTGTCTCCCAGGCTGCTCTGAGATCTGTTATCTCTGAAAATCCTAGTCTCAGCTGTGGGCTGGAAAGTGAGTAAGACTTGCTGAGACCATTCTTAAGTTTATGGCAGTCTTTGCCATAACATTATGGAATGTTGTAAGACTCCCTATAGGTAGCAGTAAGTTAAAATCCTTCTAATGCTACTGGATTCTTTGTGGAGGAGCAATTTTTCAATTACACATAATTAATAGTAATTATCCTTTATCTTCAGAGACCAGAACAAAGAATAATTAATCCATCTTAACATCCCTGTTAAGGAGGTATTAAATATGGGGTTTTTACACAGCAGATTATACAGTAAGTTATGTGGCTTACAGTTGAGTCTGTGTTCCCTTACACAGAAAGTAAAGAATCCTGAACTATCTGAACTAATATTCTAGTTCTTGCCTTAATTTAATTAACTAATTTGGAAGCAGCTGTTTGCTTCTTGCAGCAGCTTGCTGCAAATGAAGTGTGCTACCAACAGATCTGTCATACAGAGCAGCAGTTTCACCATATTTGATAAATAATAACATTCAAATGGACAGTTTACTATTTTTTAACATGTATCTATGACTAAAGTATTTGCAATTACCCCCATTGCAGAACTGGAGAAAATGAAACTCAGCATTCTAGGGACAGCTTCTCACTTGGCACATCACCTTTTTCTACTGCTCTTTTCTCACACTGGTTTTTGCTGCACAGGGAGACTCCTGTTCGTGCTAGACAGCACATGCCAAACTCACAGACACTTGATGCCCTTTATGAGATCTTAAAATTTGGCTTCAATCTTCCAAAGTGGCTTCCAATTTCCTGTATCTTAATGGAAGCTCACCTTGTAACACATGGGATATCTCTCAGAGCACGTCTTGCTCTTGACTATTAAAAAAAACATCAAAGAAAGGTGAATTTACTTTTTTTGGACTTAAGCACATAGTCCAAGATCACACTGCAAGCACTGAAAGAAGCAGAAACAGAATTTGCTTGCAAAACCATGTGTTTGAAGACAATTGCTCCACGTGGCAGGATGACAGCAAAGATGAGGGCAGTGCTGCAGGCAGCACATGGGGCAGCTCATGTGGCAGCTCTGACAGACCAGCAGTCTCTGACCCACAACTGTCTGGGTGTCCAGAAAGCTTATGATTAATGATTACATGATAGAGTGATTTAAAAAAAAAAAAAAAAAAAGAGCTAGCTTTTAGTCTTACATATATTGATTCAGGGGAACCTGAGCTCAAAAGGGAGGAATAGAGAGATACTGAAAATGAGGGAGTAAAAAGGAAGAGATCACAGGGAGAAGGAGAATGTCCCAAATGTTAAATGAAAGCATCTGCATGAAAGGCTCCAGGCCACCATGCTCAGAGAATGCACTCTTCTGTCTCAGTGACCTTGTGAAGATAAACTGAACAAAAAGCTTCAGGCAACATCAGACAGGATTTAAGACGCAGTTTTAATTTTAGCCAGATTGTTTTGTATTTTCGGCTCTGAGGTTATCTGGGGATGCAGTGTGCATACAGTGGAACAAAATGTAGCTGTCTCCCCCAACTCTTCTACCACACCTGATGGCAAATTCAGTTCTGTGCTTCCAGGGAGAAGCAAAAATCATTATTTTGGCTACACAGGAAAGATATAATTGTGGTATCACAAGGATGGAGTACCAATGCACCCTAATTTTACTCCAGAATTTAATTACTCAGCTACCTTATGCAAAAGCAATATACCAGACCTATACTCCAACACATTGTGTGCTGATATGCCAGTTCCCTCTACTCTATGTCCTTGCCCTCTATCTCCAGCTACTTACCATGAAGAAATTGTTTATTCTCCCTGTACCTCAGTTTCCTCATCTATAAAATGGAAGCATTCTACCTAAAAAGAGTGCAAGAATTCACTAATATATGGGGGGTGGGGGGTGTTATTGAATACATTTACTGGAAATTTTAATTACAGCAAATACATACAAACTCTAGGAGCTGGCTGCACACAAGAAAACATGCATTCATCACAATGTCTACTGCAGGTTATTAACACAATTAGTTCCATATGAAACAAACGCAATCTAACCTGCGACGTGGAGATTACAAATGGCATGTAAATCCAAAGTGAGGATCTAGACCTTCAAGCCAGTAGTAAAATGTCAAATAATGAACTAAATGGTAATAAAACCAACCCAGACGGAATGGGAATAGTTCCTCTGCAGGCACACTACCACAAATAACAAACAACAGTTGGGATAATGAGACTTCAGTATTCCTCCTGCACCTCCCTAGCACCACCACTTTACTGGACAATCACTGATGAACATTCACACTGATGGAGCATCTTCTATCGAAAGTTCTCAAACTGCTTTACAAATTGTCTCTAAATGTGTATAGACAGTGCATGTTATTTCCCCTTGTCCTTGCATGCTCTGTCCTCCATAACCTCTATTTGATAAGATACCTGAGGCCACATTGTCTGTCCCAGTCTGCAGGAGAGACATCCATCCTCTCTCTTGGCAGGTCCCTTGACCCATTCTTCAATTTAAATAGCATTTTCTGATTTTTTTTTCTCTCTCAGATCTTTTCTTAGGAGATAGTTCTCTCCCACCTTGACTGTGTAGTCACTTGCAACCGTTTTTGGAATCCCTGACACTGGAATCAATACAGCAGAGCTGGCAGAGGGTAAGAGTGAGGTGGTGGGAAAACAAATGTGAAGATGTTGTAACCTTTTAGTCCTGTGCTGTCAGGTCAGCACACCAGGATGCCTGACTGGACTTGCACACCTTGTATTAACACAGACAGTGACTGTGCAGGGAGCTGTGGTGACTCAGGTCTGCTCTGTGCATCCTCCAAACCAACAACAGGGAACTAAGGCAACATCCTACGTGAAATGAAGCAGCACGGGGCTATCTCACAACACTGCTCTCTGCACCATGTCTCTCCTAATCAGCCTTCTGGACCGAAAACAGCGGCCTGTGCTGTACACAGGGTCCAGCCTGTAGCATGCACAGTGCACATGTCCTATTGGATTACAGGGCAGAGTGCACTCACATGCTCTGCTTGTCAGAGCCCAGCATGCCTCTGCAAGAAGGAAATAAAGGAGGGGATGGATAAAAGCAACCTGAGCAGCATAGGGCAACCCGAGCCCAGACAGAAGGCAGGATGGGGGATGCCACCACAAACACGGGGCAGCAGGGAAGGCACGCTGCAGGAAGGCACCTGGCAGGCACACTGCAAGGCTAAGCTGGGACCTCACTCCACAAAGAAAATCAATGGGAATCTTCATGGACCTTAATATTGTTCAAAAATGTGAGACTACCTTATCACCTAGGAGCTCATTGTATTGACAAGTGGAACAGATGACAGCTAGATCCCCATTTAGATACTAAAACATAGAGCAATACGACAAGGATCAATGCAATGCAGTCCTCTCATCGAGAAAATGCTTCTATCTGCATTAGCTTCAAAACTGCCCCCAGTCCCTTTGATTGTTGTCCAAGAGAAAAGGTCTCTTAGAAAGTCCATACTGGACTTCTTGATTTTTCTCCCCAGGCAACTCATATTCTGCACTTCTTAGAAAAAAACACAACTCAAAAACGTGATCACAGGTGAAGGAGTTAATAGCCAAAGGGAGAGAGCAACAGAACAGGCATCTATTTCAGAGGGCAGAAGTTTATCACCCAGGACAGGATTTCCACTGGGTTTATCATTGTTTTCTGTGTCTAGAATGAAGGTCATTAAAGAAGATGTTTCCACTCTGAATTAGCAATGAGTTCCCACTTAATCTATAGTGTCTCAGCACTCCTATGTGACTCAGCTCCAGGAACCTCGGGGTAACTCTTTCTCCCATCTCACACCCAGATGTCTACCTCACATCTTTTCCCTTATTCCCCCAGCTCCCCTCTCCTCAGTTTATTCTCCTACCAGATCTTTTCAACGAGCACTCCCTGCTTCCTCACATCGTGTCACAGATCACAGCTTGGGACACCACTGCAGAAATAATTATAGGAAATAGCTCTGTTCCACAATTTCCTTAGCTGTTGTCATTAATTAGCATATATTCCCAAACCTCCGATACCTGGAGCCTGAGGAGCTACAAATACTGGAGCAGTTTGCCGAGGTAGCAAAGACAGAGCCCTACCAGGAGCACTTTGCTGAAGCCTTCGAGGGGCAGTACTCGCCCGCCTCCTGCGGACATCCCGCGGTTCCCATCACACGGAGACGTCCCGTCTCTCTCATTTAGACTTTTTAGGCACAAGACAAGGCGGGCTTGGGCAGGGCGGGTCGGTCCACGATCGACTAAAAGGGAAAGGGACTAAAGCCGAGGTCCCTGACCTGGAGCAGAGCCCGCGCTCCCGCCGCCCCTCAGCCGCCTCCTCACGGCGGCCCGCGCGCCGCCAGCGCCCCCTAGCGGAGGGCGGGAACAGGAGGGACCCGGGAGGGGCGGCTGGGCGAGAGGCACAGCGGGCGCGGCGTGTGCCGGGAATAGTGCGGGCAGCGGGAGCGGGCAGCGAGCGTGCTCCTGTGCTCGGCACTGGCGCGCCTCAAGCGCTGTGTTCAGTTCCGGGCCCCGCAGTTCAGGAAGGACACCGAGGTGTAATATAGCCCAGCCAGAATGTGACAGGGTGAGCTAGGAAAGGGTCTGGAGCGTATGTCCTGTGAGGAGCGGCTGAGAGAGCACGGGGCGTTTAGCCTGGAGCAGGCTCAGCAGGGACCTTATCGCTCTCTACAAGTACCTGAAAGGGAATTGGAGTCAGCTGGGGATCGGGCTTTGCTCACAGGCAACAAGAGACAGCACAAGAGGACACAGTGTTAAGCTGCGCCCAAAGAAGTTTAGGTTGGACATGAGGAGGAATTTCTTCACAGAAAGGGTGATCAGACACTGGAATGGGCTACCCAGGCTGGTGGAGTCACCGTCCCTGGAGGTGTTCAGGAGGGGCTGGATGTGGCACTGAGTGCCATGGTCTGGCTGACGCGGTGCTGATCGGACACAGGATGGACACGATGACCTCACATCTCTTCCAACCCAAACGATTCCGTGACTCGCTGACCCGCCGCGCCTCAGGGCAGCACCGCGCACGCGCGGCCTGGGGAAGGAGGCGGGACGGCCACGGCTGCGGGGGCCTGGCGGTCTCTCCCTTAGCCCCGCCCCTGCACGCCGGCGATTGGCTGCAACGCACGGGAGAGCCTCGCCCATTGGCCGAGCGCGCCGTCCGTCTGGGCTGTGCGCCGCCGCCGCCATGGTTCGCTTCAAGAACAGGTGAGGCGGGCGGGAGCGCCGCGGCGGTGTCCGGAGCCAGGCCAGCCCCGCGCCCCTCACCCCGCGCTGTCCCGCAGGTACGTGCTGTGCGAGGTGGTCTCGGAGGACCCGCGGTGCCGGCAGTGCATCGAGGACCGCGCGCTGGGCCTCGCCGTCAAGGACGCCATCAGCCGCGTGCACGGGGACTACGGCCTGGCGTGCTGCTCCATCTCCTTCACAGGTGCGGGCGGGACGCGCGGCCCCGAGGGCGCGGGGCTCCTCCGGCTCCGGGGCTGCTCCGGCTCCGCTCACCGGTGCCTGTGTCCCCCGCAGTGAAGTACCTGAACGCCTACACCGGGACGGTGCTGCTGCGGTGCCGCAAGGATTCGTACCGGCTGCTGTGCTCCGCGCTGCCCTTCGTGCGCTACCTGGAGAGCCGCGGCCAGCGCTACCCCTGCTTCCTCAACACCCTGCACGTCGGAGGTCAGGAGCCCCCGAGGCTGGGGGGAGGACCGAGCTTAACTGTACCTGCCGCGACCCCGTGGTGCTGCTGTGGGTGTGACAGACACGCCTCGTGTTTCACCAACATCAGCTGCTTTCAGCAGATCTAAATAAGAAACAGGGACCAGCAGTTCTTTGTTTGAAACCCTCGTTAATTTTGCTTGAAGCTTCATTACATTTATCACAAAACCAGAGCAGCAAATACAGTGTTACATTATTTTCTTTTTAAAACATATTTTCAAAGTATAGTATCTTCTGTATCCTGGAAATTAACCCCCAGGGGAACTAACAGGCACTGCATGTTAGAAATTATTACTCCACCACTTAACCTCAGCAGTGCACAAATGAAGTCTACAGCCCCTTCCTAGCATTTGCATTAACAAACTTGTTTCCTGGGGCATTTGTGACTTGATACAATGCTCTTCGGAAAATACAGCAGTAGCTCTGAAACATTTGGTTGTGTAGATTGTTACATACTGTTCTTGTGACATCCACAGGTACCATAAGAACATGTCAGAAATTTCTGATTCAGTATAACAGAACACAGCTGCTGAGGTTGTTGCAAAACTGTACAAATGAAGGTAAGTTTCTCCAGCCACTTTCCTAAAAACCTCAGTTCTTGGGGATTCTTAGGATATGCTGGGCTACTTCTGAATTCTTGGCCTGAGGAATGTTTCTTTCTTTAGAAGTGGAGGATATTCCAGTGTATGTGAAGAGATCAAGTAATGATCCTCTCTTGCTTTCTTTATTGCAGAGGAAAGACAATGTATACAGAAGTCCTTGTTGAGCTGTTCCCTTACAGAAGAGCAGTCTCTAAGTGGAGAGGAGGAGGAAGATGATGGCACAGAGACAGACTGAATGTCACTTGTTCCTCTTCACCTCCATTCTGTACTTGTTTAATCAAGATGGGACTGGTTATCTTCAGTGTTAAGCAATGCAGGGGATAGGAAAAGCATTTGTTCTTATTTAGACTTCATTCCCCATTCCAAACATTCTTAAATAAAAAAAAAAACAAAAAAACATGGTTTCACTTAAGTAGGCTACTTGCCTGTTTCACTCCAGGAGTCAAAACCATCTGCACTCATAAGGAGTGTAGCAGCTCAATGTGTTCTTCATGCTGAGGTAGAAGTGAGCTTTAGGCAGTTGGCACAGACAAGGAATGCAGTTATTCTCCTTCAGCATACAAAAAGCATTAACATCTGCTTTTTACCTTAAGTGCACTGTTAGCCACAGGGCAGTCCATTGTTTAGAGTCAGAAAAGCACCAGTTTTGTACACAGGAGCAAAAAGTACAGGGAATGTATGGCAGAGCTGCAAGGCTCAACTCCATCCCCTCCCATTATAAAACTCATAGGTGCAAGTACTGCTTAGATATTTATTAAGTTTACACCAATCAGTTACAGGAAAGTAGCGTTGCTGGTATTATCTCGAATCCATAGGAAAACAAGATACAATTGAAGATGCTGTCCCTGTGGAGACTGCCCCTGCAGCAGGGACAGCCTGCCTTGCCCGCATCACTTCCCTTATCCTAGTGCCTGTGACATGTGGAGGTGAGTTACACCAGCTCCAGCTATTCTCTCTTCCCAGTGCAAAGAAAAGTTGACTATAAATGTGCAGAGATAATAGAACACAACAGATACTGGTTAGACACTTAAGTAGTTACTCCTGTTCATTGGCTTAAAATGACTTGCTGTGAACAGTTAACTGCGTATCTGAATCTCTCTTAGTTGCTTTCTCTGCCCTCACCAACAGTTTTCCAATATGCATTTGAAGCATTGACACCAAGATGTGTTACCACTTCCAGGCATCTTAGTTTCTTTGCAGTCCCCTGACAAGCTGTACTGTCTTTCCATCAAGTGGGGTTAGTTTTGACCAAGCGTGAAGTCAAGCTGCTTTTGAAGAATGTTTTGCAGGTGTTTCCTCTATCCTTCTGTAGCAGTTGGAAGCATTCTTTACCCCCCCCTCTCCTGTTCTTTCTGGTTTACAGCCACATGTGCCATGTACTCTTTGGTACCAGCTTCCCATGAGGCACACATGAGGAGACTGTTGCTTTGAAATCAAGCACCCATGCACTGACTCCAGCTTTTTAAACAGGGACACAACCACTGCCTGCCAGTGGTGCTGGAATAGCTAACTCCAGGCACCTCAAGCACACACTTCCTTGCTCAGATCTGTCTCGCTGGCAGAGGGACAGAGCACACCAAAACCTGTGCAAGTGGGGCTGAAGACAACAGAAGACAGTGTCAGTCTCCCTCTGTAAGTTTGGTGGTACTTTCTACCAGTGCCCTGGAATTAATTCTGTGAGCAGGAAGGTAAAATTTGAATCTGTGCAATGAAGTTTCTAGGGCTCCACACTGCTATGACAGTTCAGCTACAGCTGAGGAAGGGTGCAGTGCTGTAAGTGCGTGTGCGTATGATTTATTGCAACTGTTGGCCTTGACTGGTATATTACACCTAAAGTTCATTTTATTCAACAAAATCCACACCACTTAACTCATTAGCTCAAATCAAACCCCAAACAGTGCAGAATGTGACCAACCAAAGAAAGAGCGGGGAGGAGTCCAGAAGAGACGTGTCCATAGCACAGATCAACTTAAATCCTAGAACCAAGCAGATACAGGCCCTTACCCCAGTACAAGGGAATCCCAGTTTCTTGCTGGGGTATAAAAGTTATCTACAGACTTCAGCTATCAGTTGTTCTTCCAACTCAAGAGCAGCCAGTGTCAAACCATCATTCAGGTGGTTATCAGGAGCCCTACGGGGAGTGTTTATTCTAGATGATAAGGTTAAAAAGAATGTGTAGCCCATGGTTGGCAAAAACCAAACAAAAATTAGCAGCCTCACTCACCCACATTAAAACACAGCTGAACAACTGAGAGAAGCCAGGAGGTTCCTTCTACCACTAGTGCCAGTTTGCATTTTGAAGTACAAATCATCGAGCCACTTTAAAACCAAGTAGCCAAGTTCTGCTTTACACTCACCTCAACTTTATATCTTTCTAAGCCAGAAGAACAGGAGGAATTCTTGCTCCTTGGAAAAAGAACAGATATAGCAGCTAACACTCTAAAGCCAGTAAGCTCTTTTGCCTGTTTCCAGTGCAGCCAAAACCAGTTTCTCAAGAGAGCAGTTTGACAGCTTTACTGCAACAGCACTACTGTCAGTGGCATGGACTGCTCCCCATGAATAATTACAGGGAAATAAAGGCTCTCTGCCTCTTCTCTTGGGTAATATTGCAGTACTTTGGCAGTGCCACACAGCTGTAAGGACTTTCACACAGCTTATCAGGCCCAAAGAACTGACTCAGCAACTAGAAGCCTTAGTGGATTTGTCTCTGGATTGTTACTTCCAAAACTCTGTTTCAGTATAAATTCATTAAGCAGTTGGAATCAAAATACATTACTTCAACATACACTGTCATGGTTTCCTCCTGAAGCCCCTAGAAGCCCTGGAAACATAAGTTTAGGCTGTTCAAATTTAAATACTTAAACTATAGCAGCAAAACAAAGCAAAATTAAAAGAAAACCAGGAGAGGAAACTTCTCTTGAATAGCAGAATCACTTTGTGTGAACAACAGAGGTGCTGAACAATAGCTTCTGCTTCTGTTTCTTTCTTTTCTTGCCTCCCTTCTCCTCTGTGAAGAATTAAAATGATACTGTCATTCTTGTCATGGAACAGCAACATCACACACAAATGATAAATGGTTTTCCCTAGCCTAAATGTCTTCTACAGATCCACAACACTTCCCATCACTCACTGAACACCAGGTAGTTTAACAAAAAAGTTACTGCAGATGAACTAAGGGAGACTCCATCACACCTGAAACACAATTATAAACATGCCTAAATGACTGTAAAGTTGCTGTTGCAACAGCAGATCCTAGGACTGCAGCATGCAGCAGTTTGCCTTTCCAACAAGTATAACTTTAATACATAACCAAAAAACACTACGACTGGAGTAGACTCTCCACTGAAACTCCTAGGCCCTCCCATCCAACTCTCTCCATCATACAGTGCCATCTCCACACAGAAGCCAAAGTCAAACATCAGAACTGAGCATTAAAAATTAGTTTCACCAGCCAGCACCAGGTTTAAGTTCACCTCAATTTGTTTCACACTCCCTAACTTGAAATTTCAGCTAGAAGATACCTCGACATTTTGGTCAAACTGAGGTGGTAGTTCAGCAGCTAAGGTATTTTTAGTTTAAAAATACATCACCTAAACTTCCTTAAGATAAAGCTTCATTTAGTTTCCAGTAGAGACATGGCCAACACGAGTGTCAAAAGCCATCTTTGTCCTAACAGGATTCTTTGCTAGTTGGAGATCTCAGCTCCCACTAGGAAGCTGCTTTAACCTGACAAGCTATTCAGAAACCATAACCTGACAATTTTCAGAACTGTCCTCTGGCCAATTTTTGGTCCCCAAAAATTACTGCTTTCCCTTCTCCCAGAGGAAGAAGGGGAAATACTAAAATTTTTTCACTTCTGAAGATTTTCCTGTCTCTCCCCCTGACCTTTTACCTGATAAATGATCAGCTGTGGACGGTTTGTCCAGTTTCAGGAGGGCTGCCTCAATAGCTTGGCTGAAGGAATTCTGGAAGCTGGGCACAGGTATCCGGTCAGAGCTGTCACTTTCTCCATCACTATCCACAGACACAGGGAGTGCCAAAGTGTTCTCATCTGAAAGAAGGATGCAGAAGGATGTCTAAAACTTTCACCACACAAATGTCCCTCCACCCTCCAGATCCTTCTTTTGAAGTTACAAGATTTCTCCCATTTAGATGCATGGTAAAGAACCTCAAGTATTTATACCAAATTTTCTTACCTCTTGTCTTTGGAGCAGGTTTAGGCCATGTTTCTGGTTTTGCCTTTCCAACTCTCAACATCTATCAAAAAAAGTTGTCGGATATGATTAAATTCCACATACTTGAGCAATCCTGCATACCCTAAAAGTGGCAAGAAAATCTAGAAACCCCTTCAACTCAAACCTTAAGATGTCTCCCTAAGATTTATCCCACATTGTTTTCGCAGGGGCAGCAACAGTATTCTCAGCCTAATCCCCAACTAAGACACAGGTAATTCTGACAAGATTCACTCTGTTACATGGTTTACCTGGGCAAAGGAAGGACAGGGAGACTCTTCTTCCAAGCTTCCACAGAGCAATGGGCTGACCTGGCTGGCAGCAGGTGATCGCGGAGTTGGAATAGACTCTATAGAGAAAGGAGTACAGAATTAATGCCAGACTGCATTTGGCCAAGGCAGTCATTATGCTGCTTATTAGGATGTAACAGAAATAAAAGTTTTATTATCCTATGTAATTAATCATTTTTATCTCATTGGTTCTATCCATCACTCACACAGTGGTACTTCTCAAATTTCCTCTATCTTTTTATTTAAGTGAAATTTAAGTTTGCTTGTGGTACTCTTTTGGTTTTGTTTGAGGGGATTTGTTTACTTATTCTGGGAAGCTGGGGGGTGGGGGCTTTTTGTTGGGTTTATTTTAGTATAACACGTTGGAGAAGATGGAGATGGTAGAAAGAAAAAATGCCAGTAGTGTTTTCCTGGCATGCACACTTTTCTTCCCTTTTGGGGCAATTTTTTCCTTTCTTCTGCCTCATGTAAAAGATGGGGTAACTACAGTGTCAGTCTCATACTGTCACTGAAGTAGAGGCAGTCAAAAACAGACAAAGGAACAAAATGTTTCTTAGCCTTTTGTGTATGACCTCATAGGCAGTCTAGGGAAGAATCATAGAATCACAGAATGGTTTGGGTTGGAAGGGACTTGAGGACCATCTCATTCCACCCTCCTGCCATGGGCAGGCACTCCTTTCACTAGACCAGGTTGCTCCAAGCCCCATCCAACCTGGCCTACAACACTTCCAAGGATGGGGCAGCCACAGCTTCTCTGAAAAGAAGCTGTCTTTGATCAGTGTTTGAGAAAGTTTAGCATGATGACCTGAGCAATAAATCCCCAAAAAATTACCAAGAGCGAGATGTAATGTGTTCTTCCAGATGCTCACCTGTCTGAAACACAGGGCTTCTGCCAAGAGGAGACTGACAGAAGCTCTGATGATCAATGCTGGTAGTTTCTCCACGGCAAGAGGTAAAAGCAGGGAACTGCTGCAGATTCTCTAAAGCAATATGGACCTCTGGATCTAGAAAGAGATTTTAAATTAAAGCACTACACAATGTGGGGGAGGACTGTCAATATGCAAGTCGTTTCAGGAGTCTAGGAGGTGCCAACTCATTTCTTTCCACCCTCTATTTTGGAGACCAGTAAAAGCCCTGCTGCTGGATGGAAGCAGTTTCTAGGCCTTTTTTTGCCTTCTTCACTTTTCGCTCTACATCGTGATTACTATAAAAACAGAGAGCTATGTACACCATGGAGATAGCTGTGCCCTTGAATGCTCTCCATCCCTCCCAAAATGCACAAGTATGCAGCAATTGCGTAACATCACTTAACATCCTGACTAAGACAGCTTATGGTTTTCATTGTACAGCCATCATTTCTAATCTTTGTAATCTTGCTCTAAGTACACTCTACAAACTACAGGTCTCAGAGTTCATTCTATAGCTCAAGAAATGAGCTCAGCAATGAAATATGACTGAAAATCCACCAGTTACGCACAATCATGACTTACATTTGCCCTGTTTCTTGTTTTCTTCTATCTCAATCCTGCGCTCGCGTCGTCGTTCATCACGAGCTTTCTTCTGCCGCAGACGTTTCCTCTTTTCAAGGTCATCTATGAGCAATGCACAACACTGGATATCAAAAAACCCACACCAATAGTCTGGCAAGGTTTCCTCCAGCTCTGAGAACAACCTTTTAACACATTAGTAACAAAATATGCTTACAAACAACATATGCTCTTCCAAGCAGTCAGGATTTTTTATTCTTTTTGTAATTGCTGTCTGTGAAACAGTGAGTTGGGGCTGCCCTGTCTAGCAGTCATCAGACAGTCGGTGCAAGTGGAGTAAAACCCTAATGTATGTGCTTTTTTCTACTATTAAGGGATAAGAATAAATACCCCTTCATGGCAGAACCTACTAGAAAGGTAGTACCAACCTGAAAACAACTCTAAAGTCTCCTTGGAGATGACAGGTGGCTTCAGAGCCAGTTCACAGATGCTGAACTCACAGGTGAGAGGCAAGTGACAGAGGTAGCGATGACGCTGTCTTATATCCTGATAAAGAGATAGTGAAATGTCACCACAAGGACTAAATGTAGCCACAGTGATGAACGGAGATGGAATGCACACCACTCATCAAACCAAATGGAAAAAAACAGCACCAGTGACACAATAATTACTTTATAAACCACAACATATGAAGGATGCCCTGAGTCAGAACCAAATGTTCCAAGATCTCCACCAACTACATCATAATCAGACTTGGATGCAGTGACTCCAGCTCACTTAGTGATTTTCATGTTCTTCCTCCCTTCTCACTCACATCACTGGAATAAAATTCTGCAATACCAGACTTGCAACACAATTCTTTTTGTACTGAACTTTCTAGGAAAAAAAAACCTAAACTGCAGCCTACTTATCAAAAGCAGCATAAGGCCCAGCACCTTCCACAGATGCCCTTCTCAGATTAGCATCCCCATCATTCATAGTTACTATTTCTTATTACTGAAGAGAATCAAGTCTCCTCTGTCAGCTACAATGATCACTCTGCTAAAACATGGCCCTTAATAAGATAAAATAACTACCTCTGTCATGGAGTAGCCAGTTATCTCCACTACAGCTGCAGTTATCTTCTCTGGACTCTTCTCCAAGCTGCCGTATTCACGCACAAGGCATCGAACGTTCACAGGGTGAAGGTACATGCACTGTCCATCCTCCGCTGAAAGGCAAGACATCATCACTCCTTCTGTGCCTGTTCATTTTCAGTACCCTTCCCCCACCTCAGTACATCCTCCACTAATGTAATTAAAGCTCCTTCCTGGGTTCCTGTGGGACTTTTATTTCACAAGGGTTAGCTGCATCTAACAAACTGACAAACACATTCCCCAAGGAGGGTCCCAAAGGAGGCATCTCTGCCCTTATGACTCCAGGATTTCATTGCACTGACCTTGATAGAAATAGTAAAAAGGAGAGCTGCCAAGATGTCCACTGCTAATTGTATCTTTAGATTCCTGGCAGCTTGTTTCAGCTGGATTTGGTTCTTCAATAACAGGTTCTCCTGCAGTGTCCACCTCAGGTACTTCCTCCTCTTCCAGCACTGCCTCTTCTACTTCCACAGGAGGCGAAAAGGAACTTGCCAGGTCAGAGCAAGGCTCCACAAGCTCCTCATCAAATGCAG
Organism: Entomyzon cyanotis; assembly: GCA_024500445.1. Taxonomy (NCBI): domain Eukaryota; kingdom Metazoa; phylum Chordata; class Aves; order Passeriformes; family Meliphagidae; genus Entomyzon; species Entomyzon cyanotis. Next base: position 9,767,578 of record JAKEPQ010000852.1, read on the forward strand.
AGAGATATTCCACATCACACTAACACAACAGAGAGGACAGAGTTACTAGCACATCACCTCTTTCAAAGATTATTATGTCTGCGAAAATCTTTGGAGCAGGTTCACCGCACGCTGCAGTGTGAAGTGGCAGAATTAACTGTTAACAGGATCTGCCAGAGCAGATCTGTCACCCACCTTTTTCTCTTGGGAAACAGCAGGCTCCACAGCTTTGGAGCTTTCTAGGACCAATTCTTCCACAGCTGCACTGATTCCAGCAATGCCACTGTTTTTATCCTGGTCAGCAGAGAGTGCTGTTTCTCGCTCCTGCAGATCATCCAAAGGGATCAAGTTTCAATTTGCCATTTCAGCCAGGAGACCATCACCATAGTTATTTTTAGCCTTGTCCTGGTATTCCTTTACTGGAACACGACCCAGTAAAAACCATTCTGCTGTATTATCCTGAACATCACACCAGATACCTGGAGTCCAAAGGTCACAGTGTCCTCCAAGGTGTATAATGCTACTCCAGCAGCAAACACCAGCAGAATAATCACACGCAACCATCTATGCAGTCCAACAGGGATGCTCAGCACTCAGCACACTCTTAAAAATAAAGCTAGTAAAAACCTCCCAAGAGGTTGTTACCTTCAGCTCCTGGATAGCTGCCTCAATGAAACAGGCTTCTGGGGTGTGTTTTTCTTCCTCATACTGTTTCAGTAATGCTGCTTTCTCCTCCAGAATCACCAGCTGCAAGACCTGCTCCCTGGATGCCAGAAGCAGCTTTGAATACTGACTGTGCTGGTCATCTGAACAGAAAGAGCACCAAATCATTAATATCTGCATGTAGAGGCACCAGTCTGGACTGCTGCTGCTTCTGAAGTTTTGTTACTGCTCACTTTTGTGAGTTAATCCCCCAGGGCAGACAACACTCAGCAAGAGTTTGATACAGACTCCACTCATTACCATTGTATCACAAGCTGGTGTCACACAGCTGCTCTGACACGTATCTCCCCCACACAGCAGTTTATCTGCCACTTCACCACTCAGCTGCTACACATCAGTAAAAATCAAGCCTAAACTTCTACACTGTAGAGGCATCACCTTTGAGAAGTCTTGGGGGTGTCAAAACTTCCTGAAACAATGCACTCTGCATTGTTTCTACTATTCTTCCTCTATGCTTCTATGCTTCTTCCTCTCTTCTCAAATATAATGCAGTTGGAAATTTCTGCAAAGCCACCCTGGTTTGGGTCAAACTAGTTCATAAGCCCGTATGTATTAAGAATCCATTAAAAAATTATTATTAGGTTTTCACAAGAAGCACTGCAGAAACAGTAAGCTAAAGAATTGCAGTTTAGCAAAAGGTGACCATCTTTGTTACTTTACAGCAACCACAGCATTCCATATTAACACAGTCCCTGTATTAACTGCTCCCCAAGGGTCCAACCTTGTCTACAGACACCAAGTCAATGGTGAATTTCCCGGCTTTAGTATGTTCTCAAATCCTGTTATTTTGTTTGTTTTATGAAAGGATTTAAAGTCCTCTAGTTTCAAATACTGAGAAATATATGAGACCAGAGCCTGCATGTTGGATACCCATCACACTTCAGGAGACTTGACTTTTTCCAGAGAGTTTAAATGCATGCAGCCTTTCCTAAATGTGACTGCAAAATGAAGTGAGCCAAGACAGCCCACAAAGCAGCAATGTTCAGTAAAATTATTTCTTTAGTCACAAAATTTTTGTGATACTAACAGATAAGATGATGATGAGTTAGTCACACTCTTGACTGGAGAAAACTGAAGATGTCAGGCAACAGATGTTTGGAATAGGTTTGCAATAATTTTGATTATTTCCCCACTGCATTCACTGACTTCAGCTGATAAGTGAAGATGATGAAAACCTTGTTGAAGATTACAGCCTTGAAATAGTTTAGACACAGAGTTATTTTTGCGAAGCTGTATAATGAGGAGTCAGAAGGAAAAAAGTTAAGGACACTGAGGACACTGAGGAGCCAATAAAAGCAGTAAGAGTCACACCAATGACGGTAGGATACAAAGTACACACCAAATTATCAGCAGTGACTAAGAAGGCAGGAGTCTGCAGTGCAGTCACTTGAAGGGAAACAGCACACAAGTTAAAGCCTTACAGAAAAACTGTGTGAGTAGAAAGTTTACTGCTAATATGGGGTCATTAAGCTTTTCAGCTGTTAAGCCCCATGTTCTGCAGTCTGGTGTATTTTAAGGTGGCAGCATGGCATTGCCAAGGTAAACTGTCCCTACACAAATCCTGGTCACAGTGAGGAACAGAATTCCAACCACCAGGACTCAGATACACTCACCTCTGATATAAACAGGCTGAACCACATTCATCCACTGGGATTTGGGCAGTGCTACCAGAACACCTTTCTCTCTTCTCATAAGTTGCATTGTAATGGTATCACCAATTGCATATTGACGTGTTTCCATAGCAACAACACTGCAATGTACAGAGGAGGTTAGCAGTGTAAAAATAACATTTCAAAAACGTGCATGATTTAATTAATATGGTCTCACCTCTTGAGATCCTTCTTGTGAACAGAGCCATAACAAATAGGACACTTACTCCAGGTCTTTTCACTCAAGGAGAGATAGTGAAGGATACATGCCCAGCAGAAGATATGCCCACAGCGGGTGATCTTGGCTGCGGTTGGTGGGTACAGACATATTGGGCAAGAGGGCACTTCATGGCTACAGATTCGCTGAAATGGCACATGAGAAGAACAGTACAAGCTTTAGACTCAGAAATCAGTTCCTGAGATACAGAATAAGCCACCTCTAAGATCTACTCTAACATATTATCTTCCAGCTCTTTAGGCTCTGTTTATTTACCAAGAAATTAGTACACTGTGAACTAACACCTACAGACGGCACATGGAATAACCTTATAAGCCACCTGTCTTATTTCTATTCTAATGACATTGAAAGTGAGTCTTCTCATGTCTCCCCTCATGTACGCATCATCTCTAAGAGTTAGCAGCATCTCCATCATCCAAATTCAGACAGTGAGAAGACGGCAAGCGAGCTCTGTGGCCTCTCACACAAGCAGACTTGTGCAGCCCTGTGTAACTGTGAGACTGAACTTACCCACTTCTGTGAACATGCTAGCTCTAGTCAGACACTTTGGTGGCATCTCTGTGTGGCAGAGACATAACTGCCAAGCCAGCACCTAGATTTTTTTCAGCTCTCTTGTAGTGACAGGTAACAGTAAGCCTACCTCCTCTCCACCTACACCATGCTCCAGACTGTCTTGGCAGATATAAATTTCTGCTTGAGGCGACCCAAAACTTCTGACCACAATTCTCATGAGATTTTCTGTTTTGTTGCTAGGCAAGATAGACCACCTATGCACAGAATAATTCTTCAAAATTCTACAGTCTAAGTCCTCTTCCATGGACTCATGCCCAAGTTTTCTGTTAATATCTCGATCACAAGGACTCCGTCTACAGAATGTCAGATACTATTTTTGATGAGCTCCCATCTGCGAAAGCAAGAAGAAGCTGCTAATTTTCCTAATAGATTTTAGCACTTCTCTTTTCCTGTCATGAAAGTATTTCATAATATATTCCATGACAGATCTTTCCCAGTATTGTGGGAGTGACAGAAAAGGCCTCAACTCAAAAACAGCTGAGTTTTATGTAACATCACAGAGGGAAAGAGGTAGTTAAAGACAGGTTGAGGTTCTTAAGAAGAAGGGGAAAAAAAAAAAAAAAAAATCTAGCCCATCACAACTGACCACTTGCTCCACAAAGTCCCAGTTGACCAGGGTATCTGGATCAGCAAAGTGGACTGTGTAGTCCTGTTCTTCAGAGACAACAAACTGGCAGCTGGGGAAAGGCAAAGAGACAGATGATCCACTCAGTTGTTTTCTAAAAACTTTTTGAGAACTATCCTACAGGATTTTCTGAGCTTCTTCTTTGTCCAGCAGAAAACTACTGGATGCAGTCAGTAACTTCTATCAACAAAAAAAAAAATCAGAGTTCAATTCACAACCAGAGTTCCAGGATACATGTGTGTCTAATTTCAGTTAGACACAACATGACACACTAAGTACAGATGAGCCAGGCAGACTGGTTTTCCAGAAACGTGTAAGTAACAGTCAGCTGCAATGGGGATCTATTAAAAAACAGGGAATCCACAAGGGGGAAAAAATATGGTCACTTAAACTACAACTACTGGTGTGTTCCTGCAAATAGACTTCACTACAATAAGCCACAAAACATTATCGAGAAATCAGAAGCATCAATGCTGAAAATACTTTTTTATCTTTAACATTATCAGAGACAGGAAGTCCTGAACACACTTCAAATTCTGGGGAGATTTCCAATCAAAAACGAATTCTGCTGCTAGGTTACTATATTGATTATCATTTTGGTTATACTACATACTTAGGGGCTTGCAAAATAATCAGCAATTTAAGAACTAAGGCCCATATAAGTACTTGCCTTTGGGACTTATAAATTCAGATTAGCTTTCATCCAGCAACTGCTATCCCTTCCATCTCAACATACTAACTCTGGAAAAATCAACTATCTTCTATAAGGAATTACACAGATATTCCCAAATGGGAGTGTCATGTCCCAAAACCATGCTTGAAAATTTGAGCAGAAGATTAACTGGTTGGTATCCAAAGGACCCACTCCATCAGATACCTGGCAAATTGGTAAAGACAATATCCCTTTAAAATATAGTCATTACCACTGAAAACACTATGGAAAGGTAATTTCACCCTAGAAAAGACAATATAATTAGTCAAGCCCAAACACACTTCCCTTCCAAGGTCACCCCTTACAGCTCCATGTCTCTGCAGAAGTGTAAGAGCCCTGTGGATCTCCTACTCACTTGGCCTGCAGGAACAGCTCTTTGTTGAATGGTTTATGTCCCCACTTGTTCCTTTTCCCCCAGTTGCCATGTCCATTCCCATCAAAATGTCCTGCTTGGCCACGGGGTTCAAAGGTGAAGTTCAGTAAGTGGTTCAGATTAATCTTCTTGGGACCAGAGAATTGGGCAGGGCTGAACTCTGCCCGTTGAGCCTCTGCTACCTAAGAGAGAACAGCATTGTTAGAAATTGCTGGAATTGACAGCAAAAAGCATCAGTACAAGGACACATGCAGGCCCCATCAGTGATTACACGTGGAACATGCAGCATCCACACACTCACCTTCTCCCATCCCTGTTCTGCAAATCAAGTAGTGCAGCATTAGAAATGCACAAGAACCTGAAAGTGAGAACTCAGTGGTCTTAGCCCACACTGAGCAAAAGGAGGAGCGTTAAAACAACCAACCACAAAGATAAGTAAAAGCTGGCAAAACGTTGTCAAGAAGAAGTTCTTCAAATCTTGACAATACTCTTTTAGACAGTAATACAAGCCTGATTACTGTTTGCACAGGTTGTACTTGTTTTGGTTCATTTTCATATAACCGATGCAAAGAATAAGAATTCAACACAGGCAGCAGGCGAATTTTAAGCCAGTGATCTAGGTGAGAAGTGCTGCTCATCCATCAAAACTGAAAAACCAGAGTATCAATTAAAGCCCCAAAACACTCTAAAGTATTTAGGCCCACATCAGCATAAAAGCCTCAGTCTGGTTTCACCTTGGCCTCAGCAAGGCTGATACAATTACTTTCTCAATACCACTATCACTTGTGAATTTGTGCCCTGAAGCAGCTGGACCCAATCAATCTTCAGAGCAAACTTTGGCCTGTTTAGGAGACTGGCTGGCAGAGTCCCTTGGGAGGCAGTGCTGAAGGGCAAAGGAGTCCATGAAGGCTACACATTCTTCAAGAAATCTTAAAGGCACAGGAACACATTGTCCCCATGTGCCAAAAATTGAACCAGTGGGGAAGGCCAGCCTGGCTCAATGGAGAGTTTTAACCGGAAGTCAGGAAAAAAAGGAATTTTTTTCCCGAGGAAAAAAAATTCTTCCTGAGGAAGAAGGGACAGGGAACTCAGCAGGACCACAAGGATGTCAAGAGGTTATGCAGGGAAAGAAGTGAAGGACCAAAGCCTGACTAGAATTTAATATGGCACTGCTGTAAAAGACAAAAACCATGTTTCCATAAATACATCAGCTATGAAAAGAGGGCTAAGGAAAATCCGCAGGCTTCATTGGATGGAAATGGAAACATAGTGGCAAAGGGTGAGGAAAAGACTCAGGTACTTAATGCCTTCTTTCCCTCAGCCTTTAGTAGTAACACCAGTTGTCCTCAGGGTACCCAGACCCCTGAGCTGGAAGACTGGGATAGGGAGCAGGATGGGATCCACCCATGGGCAGTGAGGGAGCTGGCAGCAGTGATCATCATTTACCAGCAGTCCTGGCAAACAGGGAGGTCCCAGCTGACTGGAAGTCATCAACTATGACACACACCTGCAAGAAGGGTTGGAAGGAGGATGTGGGGAATTACAGGCCTGTCAGTGTGACCTCAGTGATGGGGAAGGTTAGGGAGGAGATCATCCTTCACACCATCACACAGAATGTACAGAACAATCAGGGGATCAGGCCCAGCCAGTGTGGGTTTATGACAGGCAGGTTCTGCTTGACTAACCTCCTATGACAAGGTAACACACACAGTGCATGAAGCTGTGGATGTTGCCTACCTGGACTTGAGAAAAGCTTTTGGCAGAGATTCTCACGGCATTCTCCTGAAGAAACTTGTTGCCCATGGCTTGGATAAGTGCACTATTCCCTGAGTAAAAACCTGTCTGGATGGCTGGGCCCAGAGAGTGGTGGGCAATGGGGTGACATCTAGCTGGGGCTGGTCACTAGTGGGGTTGCCCAGAGCTCAGTATTGGGGCCACTCATGTTGAATGTCTTTATCAATGATTCAGATGAAGGTTTGAGGGCACCCTAAGCAAGTTCATAGATGACACCAAGTTGGGTGGGAATGTTGATCTGTGTCCTCCTGTGGAGGACAGGAAGACTCTACAGAAGGGTTTGGACAAGCTGGATTGATGGGGCAAGGACAACTGTGTGAGGTTCAACAAGGCCAAGTGCCAGGTCCTACACTTGGGTCACAACCTCTTGGAATGCTCCAGGCCTGGGGAAGAGCAGCTGGAAAGCTGCCAGCAGCAAAGGACCTGGGGATGTTGATCAACAGCAGCTGAACATGAACCAGGTGTGCCCAGGTGGACAAGGCAGCCAGTGGCACCTGGGCTGTACCAAAAAGCGTGGCTGGCAGCAACAGGGCTGTGAAATGATGTCATTATATATTTTCATTAAGGACCTGTGTCATGAGATGTGTACATGGCCTGTTTTGGCACCCATTCCTTAGATGGTGTTTTTTCTTAGAGCAGAGCAGAGAGCACTCCTCTTCTGTAATTGCCAAGTTGCTCTGCTCACACTCTCTCTGGCATCTCAACAATGTTAGCACCTCTTATCACTCTTTCCCTTCCCAGCCCAGGAGCTGAACACAGCAGACCTATCTAGGCAGGTCAGGGTGATCCTCTCATCCCACGAAAGAAGGCCTTGGAGGCATGGCATTACACTTCTCACCTCATCTCGTCTTCCACCATTAGAAGAGCTAAAAGATTTGCCACTTCCGCCGCTGCCTCCCCTTTGAGGGGGCATCTTGTTAAAAGCTTTGCTTTTCTGTGAATTGGAGCGACGGGACTGACTGGAAAAGTTCTCATTCTTTGAATATGAAGTTTCTCTTTTACGATTATAACGCTGTTTGGATCCACTCGCATTCTTTCCATCTGAAAAGAAAGAAAAAAAAACCCCAAGAATCAGATCAGCAGCCTCAGAGTTGTCCCCATGTACTGCACCTCAGCTAACTTCACCTCAGAGATGAGCTCCCCTCAGCCACTGTCTTAAGAGTAGTGTTTATCAGGACATTAAATCCCTCCAGCAAATCAAACCATTTCATTCCTATCATTGCCCAAAGATCGGGTAAAAGAGTTTAAAAGAATATATTTGCTGTGCTCTACCTTTTATTAGAATAGCTGACTTTCTTTTTTCCAGATTTGGAATTGCCACCACCAGACATTAGAGTGTTGCCTGGTGCATTAAGTTATAAATACCAACATCACATACCGCATCTTCATGCCCCATTACAAGAATTGACAACAACTAGTTCTTTCTTTCATTTCATTTGCCTAAAACACACAATTTATCATATTTATCACATTTCCTTGTATAAAGACACTGCTGCCTGCGTTTTTCTTGAAGGCTCTCATTGCCTGTTTTCACTTTCACTTTTGCACTCTCCGCTTAAAAGATCCCAGCAGATCTAAACTCTGTTTAAAAAATACACTTTTATGTCACCAGGCCAACAAATGCTAATTGATCTTGAAGCACAAACCAAATGCTCTGCGGCCTTGCACAGCACACACCTAAGATCTAAGTCCACAAACCTATGCAACAACAACTGTTTGCCAAAAACCACACTTGACACACCACTGACCCTAACACAGGACACAGTGGTGAAGCACAAAGCAAAATACTGCAGGAATAAAGTTCACATGAGCAGAAAAATCAGTCCATCTCTTGAGAGGTGTTTTCTGTGCCTCAACAGCTGCTACATCAAACTGCTAGAACAGAGTTAATACTACAAAGGTATTTCTAGCAGTCTTAACACAAGACCAGAGTTGCCCAAGGACACAACAGACTGCTGACCTGTTGCTTAACCTGGCACTTCCACCATGTGCCCATAGTTTTATTTGTAGAAGAGATATGGTGATAAGCTTGGAAACAAAACTCCACGGGCCCCACAAGACATCTATCCACACAATCAGCCTCAAAGTCACTCTGGATACTTGGTAAACATTCCACAAACAGCAAGGCCTCACACAATATCTAGCTGCATTTTATAGAAGCCTGTTAGTTTCCCTTTTCCCACTTTGTAGTTCTCCTCCCCACCCCTCAACATAAATCTTACACAGCAGGCAAACACACCACTGTAATTCAGGATCATGTTTCTCATATGGGCATTTTCACTGCCAGTGCTTCCAGTTTTCCCCTTTCCCAGCACCACTTCTCATCTACCCAAGCATGTAAAACAGCTGGAACGGCATCCTTCACATAAACTATCTTTTTCTGTTGTTGTTTTTTCTCCCACCTGCACCCCCAAAAAGGTGGGCAGAGGACAGAGGATGGTCTGTGTGTTATTGTATATTACTGAGGATCCAACTTCTTAAGAATAAATTAAGTAATAAAAGTGGCTGGACCAGGTTCTGTGCTGGTCTGCTGCTTCTTGCACTTGTCAGACTTAAGTCTTTGCCTGCAACTACAGCTATAATGGGACCCTATCATTACTTTCACACGACGTGACAGGCCCATTTTGCAGACAAACTTCATCATCAGAACTGGTAATTTACTCTGCTATTCAAAAGGCTGATCCTTTAATTCAGAATTAAATCAACTCTGTCAGAACCACAGCTGTGTAACTCAAACACATGCTTGCATAGCTGGCAGTGCTTTAATGCACATCAGGCTAAAAAGACATGGCTTGAGCATTATCAGGAAAAAACACACCAGAAGCTGCCAAGTACTGCGGGTGTGACCGGGTCTGGCTGAATGATTAGATAGACCATTCTTGAGAGTGTTTGTAGGCAAGAAGGAATAACCAACACCTCAGAGCTTCTGGTAAAACATTACATAATTTTGAAGAGGTTTGGACTACTCCTTAGGTTACTCAGGAGCAGAACTTGTCAGTTTAGAGCTCAACCACCCTCTTAAACCTGTAATTTCAGCAAATGCACTAGTGGGGCATACGCCTATTGTCTGTACCACTTGCAGTTTCTCTGCCATCTTCAACTGGGGAAAAGAAACAACTCAAAAGAAGTCAATCCAAAGTGGGCGTTTACAAAGGAACAGCTCACACCTGCAGCTGACAAAATAATTTCCTACCACTTAAGAGTTTTAATCAAGTTACTCACCATCAGATTTGTCAGTCAGACGGTTTACACACATTCCTGTCATACTATAGGTCCTTTCAAGCCACCCCCTAGAGCCTTTGGGAGTCACTTTAGTGACTCTCACATTTTATAGGCAAGAACTCTCCACTTGTGCCTTTTTAAAAAGGACCCTACAACAGCCTAACAATACTTCAAACCTGATTTTCCAGATTGGTAGTTCCAGCCTCTCACCACAAGAATAACTGACCTCAGTAGAAGCCTGGTCCATCAGGGTAGTAAAGTCAGTCAGCAGACAACTGAGAGCTTGGAGAATGCATTTGTAAACTAGAACAGCTTTCCCCCTCCCTGAATCTAAGCAATGCTGTTCCTTCCAAGGCTTTCCAGCATGCCACATGTCACAGAGCTTTCTGCTTTCTATCATCCATCCCAGCACTCCCACAAAGAGCAGGGCAGGATAGGCTGCACTAAGACAAAGTGAAAAGTGGAAGATTCTCACTGCCATCCTCTCTTGTGAGATCCCAGTTTTAAGTGGCATAAATTTGGATTTGGTAGTTTCTTTTTTATTTCTTTTCTCGGTAAATTAGGAGTTAGCAACAGCAACAGTGCTGGTGAGGTACTTTCTCTTCACTCAGGTCATGTGCTAGTCCTTTGCTGTTTTTCATGGCATCTAACCTACATATATGCAGATTATGTGGATTTATCTACCCACACACACTCCAAGAGACTTATTAAAAATACTGTCCATATAATTTTAAAACACTAGCAACAAAATTGTTCTTGCATTTTGGAGCAAGCTCTGAGATTTGTGGTTTCTCCTGCTGCTAGAGGACCTGTATCTCCAAAGATCCAGAGAGAGGAGATGAAGTTCACAGGGTTAGGAGCAGCTCTAGGTGACCACTGGGGCCCTGAAGCTGCAGTACAGGTTTGCTGTTGGGGTGAGAACTGCTGTTTCCTTCCATCTTTTTTCACCTCTTTTCTGCTGAGCTGTGCTGAAGCCAGCAGCATTGCATAAGGGGTTTGGATCACACTAAAGCCACAGGGTGGTTTCATGAAAACACACTGAGGCTATTGCTGCTGCCAAGGCAAACATCCCAGTGAGCAGGAAGTGACTGAGCACTCACACTGCCCAGCCAGGCAGGCTCCCACTGAGTCTGATAAGGTCCAGGAACACTTGTGACAACTAACACTGTCCATCAGCTCTTGAGGACTGCAGAGAACCCCAACAAGCCTATTTGCCCTTAGCTACTATATCCCACCAGTATCCAACATGCAACAGCTACAAAAACATAGTCACAATTTAACCCAGCTACATCTTGTGTAGTTGTTTGCCCCAATTTCACCAAGGGAATCTTTTCATTTTAGTTTTCAGTACCCTCCAGTTAAGATATTCCCAAATACACATCTACTCCTATGAAAAGAGATTCTGATTTTTCCAGGTATCCTTGATGCAACTGTAAAGGAAGCAACTCATCCCTTTGCCCTGCATTGTACTTCAGAAACAAGTGTCATTGAAGAGGAATTATGCCATGACAAAATTTTCCTCTGTTTCATTAAAAAAAAAAAAAAAAAAAAAAAAAGTTTTGGGGTTTATTTAATTAAAAGTATTGGAGTAGAAGAGAAAGGTCATCAAGACTCCTCTCCCCACTGCTCCTGTGCTACTAGTGGCATTGTTTCAAGCCTGTAAAAGGTGACATTCCACAAAAATCTCTTAACATTTTTACTCTGGGCTGGAATAAGAGGCCTTTTGCTTCCTTCCTCAGTACAGATACCGTGTCTTCTACATTATGGGATACCAGCTACAGCACAAGTCACCTTAGCTCCTTCCTGAAGGATGTTTGTATTCTGTGAACAATCCTCCATAGAACATCACACACCACTACAAAAGAAGCTGCAGTGAGGAGGTGTCTCTTGGCAAGACAGGGACGGAAAAAGGTCTTCCTAAAAAGACTTCCATGTATTTGAATTTGAAGTTAAAACTTCACTGTAATTACACAGTTACACCACAACCTGGGGAGCTGTGGGTGAGTCACCTCCCATGACCCACTTCTGTCAATCCTGTGGAAGGTCAATTAATACAGATGAAGAGCAGGTAATACTTGGTTACCCAGGACATGACCACGTTTAGAAGGTCCAAAAGGGAGCCAACAAACACCTCCAAGATACTTATTTTATTAAACCTTTGGAGTGCACTGCTGCTTTCTCAGAGGCCTGAAGTAATAAAGCTGAAACAAACCACTGAGGAGGAAGGAAATTGGTACAACAATGGTGGTGTAGCAATGTGCTACCTCTCCCTCACATCCTTCCAGGACTAATACCACTACTTTTAATCACTACTGCCCCATTTCCAGGGGGGAGAAAAAAAAAAAAAAAAAAAGTTTGTCAGGAACACTCTGTTCCTAAACAGGTTTGGAGAACTAAGTGGGCTTAGGTCTTACCTTGAAATGACAAGAACCACACTGGCTCCTGAGGAACTGCTCTGTCAGCAGGACCAGCTGTTTGCAATGACATGTGTGACAGCCTGGGTAGAACGCCAGATGAGCAAACAACACCCAACTAACTCTGAGCTGCCCCAAAGCAGGTCACTGAAACACCGGGGCAGGGGGAATGCTGTGTACGGACACCACACCTCCTTGGTGAGGTGTAACAACGCAGGGACAAGATGAAGTTAAAATGAAGTTAAGATGAAGTTAAGGCCTCTCTTCACAGGCACTGGTGAATGTATGTTCTTACTATAGAACCAGGGCTTTAGCTCTCAAGCTGATTACTCCAGTACTAATGAAGATAAAGCACTAATCCCTAAAGGAAGAGGAGAGCAGGGATCCCAGCTCACCAAACAGGGAGCAGCGCCGGAAGAGGAAGGAAAAAGGAACCAAAAACAAGCAGTGACCTGAAACGCCGCCTATTAAACCCAGCTGAGACATAAACAACCCGGCAAGGCGAAGTTCAGCTCCACCACAAGCCAAGGGGGCACAGGGCCGTCTGTCCCACAGTCCCACGGTTACCCCTCCTTTCCCTCCCCGCGGAGCCCCTCACACTTACCGCCTTTGGGCTTAGACTCCCCCGCGGCGGGCCCGGCCGAGGCGGAGCGCGGCTGCTGCCCTTTGCTGCCGGCCGAGGATCCGGACGCTCCGGAGCCGCAGGGGCTGCTCTTGTCCATGGCGGGGGCTGCGGGGGTCGCACCGGGCGGGCTCTGCAGCATCAACGGGCGCCCCGGGCGAGCGGCGGCCCTGGGCGGGGGGCACGACGGGCGCTGGCGGAGCCGGCGGGGGCCCAGGCTCATGGCCCGCGGGGGCGACCGGCGGGGGCGGCGCAGCGCGGACTCGGCCTCCTTCATGGCGACATCTTCTCGCTGCTCCGCTCGAACCGGGGAAGGCCGCGGGAGGCCGGGCCGGGCCTGCGGGGCTCCGGGCGCGGGGGAGAGAAGAGCTGCTCACGGAGCCCCGCGGGGCCCGGCGCTGCTGCCGCCCGAGGGGTCGGCACCACCCCGGCACCCACCGGCTGCTCGGCGCCGCACCGGCCCCGGCTCGGCCGCCGCTGCCCCGTAATGGCGACGAGTCGCCCGCAGCAGTGGCCAGACCCGGATGCAGCCGGTCCCGGGCGGGCCCCGGGGCATGACGGGACTTGTAGTCCTGGGCGGCGCGGGGCGCGCCGGGAGCTGCGGGCTGGGCAGCTCGGCGCAGCGAGCGCGGAGCGGATCATCGCCCCGAGCGATCATCGCCCCGCCGCCAGCAGCGCCCGCCGGGAGAGAAAATCACTCGGTGTTAAATCGTTGACACCGATTTGTAGCAAATAATCGTAAAAAAAAAAAAAAAGTACCTCATCAGGCCTGCTTGAAGTGGTATTTTTTTTTTAATTTTCCCTCAAAGCAAAAGGGGGAGAAAAACCCACAAGGCAACGCGGATCCTAAAGGCATTTATTTTAAGCTTTAAAATAACAAAGATCTTGGCTGCATCTCCTGATGCCTTTTCTGTTATTTTAGGGATGAGAGCTTCATGTCCTGTGGGAGAGCAACTCTGAGATTCTTTAGAAAATGTTCAGGTGGAGAATGTAAGGCATCTTTACCCCCATAATTCATACCATGATCTGAACCTACAGCCCCTCAAGTGACAGCTTCACCACTAGGTTTGTACCCACAGGATGAGCAACAAATCTAGGAATTTGTATTTTACAAAATTCAAACAAATCCTCCACAAATATTATTTTAAGAAAAGCCTCATAAAGGCCTTAACACTTGATAGTTCCCTATTTAGGTCTATTATTCTTAGACTTTCTGACCAAATTGTGAGTGTGGTTATCACACTATTTAGATCTTCTGGATTTGAGGGGGCAAAAAACCTCAATATTCTTACAAACTTGCCCCTTCACATTTGGAAGGAAAGGAGAAATAGCACATGCAAAGAGAATATAGAGATGCTAAACTTTTAAAAGGAAAACACAACATTTTTATTAGCAAATTAGATGGCTGCGGAAAGAAAATAAATACAAGCAAGTCTTTTCTCCCACTCCCCCCAAACAAAAGCAACCACATAATCCAAATTCTGTTCAATAGGAGGATATGATGAACAAACACTTGCCCTGGTTAACATGAGCTGCAGTGCCACATTCAACACTGCCTTCGTGCAGAGAGCGACCCTAGGAATCATCTCTTCAGGGAGGTCTGTACCCTTTATCACAGCCTGTCTGGTCACACATGGTTACCTATGACAAAAGAACATTCAAAGTCGCAGGAGCAGCTGCCAGAAGCACCTGCCCAGCAGCCCCACAGCTATCGTCATTCCCAGCGCGCTCTCGGCTGGCCGGGCACGGGCACAGCCCCGGGCACAGCCCGAGCAGCGGCGGCTCCAGCGCCGGCTCAGCACGGTGAGCACCGCTCTGCGGCCGGCAGCGACACAAGCACCGCCGCCCTCGCGGCCTCCCCAGCCCCGCCGCAGCCCTTCGCCGGCCGGCAGCTCCGCCAGGGAGCGCGGCCGCTCCATCGCCCGGCCCCGCCGGCCTTTCCTTGCCGAGGGGGGCGAGGGGAGCCCGGCAGCCGCGGCCAAGGGCTCGGAGCCCCGCCTGGCTGCAGGGTCCCGCGGGCAGCTGCCGGGGAGGCGGGAGGGGCTGTGGAAGGTCCGCACTCCCCTCACGCCCTAGCCGCCAGCCATTGGTCACCGCCGCGAGGTCTCCGGGAGCTCATTGGCCAGGAGCGGGATGATAGGCGGGGCGTTCCTCTCCGGCCCGGCGCGCCGCGCGTCCTCCCCTGTTCCCATGGCGACGGGAACGCCGCCGGCTCCGCGGCCCTGCGGCCACCGCAACCGAGGACACCACGGAGACAGCCTGTTGCTGGTGTTACGCTGCGGCATAACTCTGTCTAAAACAACTGTGATGCTGTGGACGCTGCAATGAATAGGGAAGGGATTCAGCTAAACCGCCCCCCCCCCCGCCCCCCCGTCCTCCTGGCCACAGCGCTTGCTGCACAACAGCAAGAGCCTGGCTGGCTGCTCTCCATTACCTTCAGCTGGACAAGGAGTTTTGCGTCCACACTGGGAAGTTTCTGAGTTGTTTCTCAGTAAGATAGCTGCTATCAGCAGAGTCTGTGGTTACTGGAAAATCACAGAGGACACTAGGCTTATCTTCAAGGCTTCACATATCTTCTTTGCCTGCAGCAAGTCACCCGGAGTAGGGCATGGGACAGACAGATGGCCTTCAACCCTGGCCAAAGGCTGCTGTAGCTCCTACTTGTGCCTGACAGAGCACAGGCCTGTCTAACTACAGCAGTCCTTGGTGCAGATTTGGGTTACTGATTTATGTATTGACCTCAGCATCCAGGTTTTCCAGATTTGGGAAGAGATTTCTTTGTGAGGTGACACCAGGCCCCAGGTCCAAAGTATCTTGTGACCACAGTATTTCACTTTTCCAGTGTTTCAGTACCCATCCCGCTTCACTTCTGGTGTGGATAGTGTTCCATGAAAGGGTATTAAAATGAAACATTAACCTTCTTTATAATGACTCTGATTTCTTTTCCAACTTCCTATTTTCTCCACAGCCCAAATAGCCACTGCAGAGGCTGCTGCTGCATCCTTTTGGACATGTCTGTATTCTCTACCACAGCTGCCTGATCATGCGTGGATGTCTGTACCAAGCAATGAAGAGGGTTGAGTTGCAGGAGTCCCTGCCAAGCAGCCCCACAGGTATTGTCATTCCCAGCACACCCTCCGTGCTGCACGGTGCCACCACCGTGGCTGGGCAGCGTTGGCCAGATGCGCCAGGCACAGGCACGGCCCAAGGAGCAGCGGCTCAAACACCAGGGCATGTTAAGCTCCTGCTCTCCAGTGGGGAGCGACACAAGCCCCGCCGAGCCCTTCCAAGCCCCGCCGCCCACACCCGGCTGTCACCGCCCTGGGGCTCCCACTCCCCCGTCCCAGCCCAGCCCAGGCGGAGCGCAGCTGTTCCCTTTGCTGCCGAGCCCGCAGGGTGGCTCCTCTCCGTGCCCGGGATCACGGCCCGATAATGGCCATGAGTCGCCCGCAGCAGTGGCTGGATCCGGATGGAGCCTGCTCCCGGGGGACCCCTGGGCACGACGGGAAGCACAGTCCTCAGCCATGTCGGGAAGGCCGCGAGCTCCGCACACCCTCTCGGTAGCTCCCCGCGGCTCACCCAGACCGAGTCACCCACCATCACCACGACATTACAAATGGGCCAGAAATAACAACCTGGCTGGGGTAGAACTTGGCTTTTATTCTCCAGCGCAGTTCTCCAGAGACAGCAGAAAAAGAAACAGCTCACGTTTTGGGACAGTACATCCAACAAAACAAGAGGGGGAAAATTATTTTATAAAAGTAAAATCAGAAGAATAAGAGAGGTTTGGAACTTAAAGAACTAAACACTGTCAGTACTTGCATAGCACTAGCAGTAATCGGGAAATACAGTAGATAGCTATAAAACTTTCAAAAGCAAAACTGCTCCAACAGCTCTAGTAGCAAAGGAGAAGCCTTCTGAAAAAAAAATAAATACAAGGAAGACTTTTTTGGTACTTCTCCTTTTTATATCCACGATGTAATGCCATCTGTTACAACATAATCCCTGCCATTGCCCTTGAAGATCAAGGCCTGTGTCCTCAGGAAGGCTGCAGTAACTAGTCAGAGAGTCCTGTAACTGGATGCAAGTTTCAGTAACAGTCCATGGTTCTAACCAGACTTAAAAAGAAGAATAGCAACTTGGCCGAGGTAGAAGTAGATGAAGTGCTTGGTCTCATGAGTCACGTAGCTGCCAAAGTTCCTTCCCACAATGCAGTGCCAAGTGGGATTGTATTTCTTGTCAAACTCCTGCAAAACAGATCACTACAACTTAATAACTCTTCTAATGGTATGCACTTTCTGAGCAGGGCAGAGTAAGAACAGATGCTTTTAAGTACTAGGATTATCTTATTTACATCCTATTGTTCACCTCCTGCTTAGTCAGACACACAAAACCCCCACAGCACTTCCCAACTAAGCAGTAATAAGTTTAAAACATAACTTTTGTTGAAGGAAAGAAGTCTTTTATTCCCCCATAATTCATAACATGACTGAATCTACAATCCTCAAGTAAAAGACTCATCATAAGTTTAGAACCCTCATAGACAAAGCCATAATTTAAACTTTACAGCTGCTAAATAGAAAGTTCTCTGCCACATGCCCTTTAACACCACTGTGATCAACGAATCTAACAAGTTGTGTTTTACACATTTTCAAACAAATCTTCTATAAATTTCCAGTAGTTGCTACAAAGAATATCTGAAAAGTATTAAACTCTCTTTTCAACTTCCATAGGTACTTTCCATATCTGGAAAAAAAAGCCTCTCTCTATTGTGGTCATAGCAAACAAGTATTTCTTAAGAAGAAGCAATCATTCCACATAGCTAAATTACTTCTCATGCTAGAAAAGTTTCTCCACTCCAGGTATCCTGCATTTTAAATTTACCTCCACCCCAGGTGTCCTGGAGCAGAGCCTCAGGCTTTGAGTGGTACAGCGGTAGAACAGCTCAAGGCGGGTGCCTTCATAAAGACCCCAACAAAGAAATTGCCGGGTAATTCACACCCTCCCAGTCTCAGCTCCCCACCCTTCACAGTTCAGTCCAATAATAATATTAGGGTCTGGGGACTTCTTGCTCTTTATTGTGTCTTTTCATTGTCTCTGGATAGTCTTTTTTATCTCTCACGTTGTCGTTTCTGCTGACAGTTATAACTTCCTTATTTTCCAGCTTGAACCAGCTGTTGAGGCTTTTTTTCACAGTGTTAGGTAGAAGTTAACATATTTGTGTGAAAATTCACAGCTTGCAGCCTAAAGCTTAATCAAATTTAGCTCCTCATGCCAAGCAGTTAACTCCAGACAGTTTCAGTCCAATTGGCCTTAACATTTCAACAGCTCTTCCACTCAGATCAGTTTAACTTCCACTGACGCACTTTGATTTCTCCGTTCTCCTGAGCTGACGAAGCAGGAAATATAATCTGAACTAGATCTTTCTCATGTATTGTTAATCCTACACAAAGGACGACACAGATGTTGCAAACAACAGATAATCAGTGCCACCAGGATTTATTTTTTTTCTATTGTGTTTATTTCACTACATAACGAGAGGGGTGATTATAGTACAATTACAGAAAACTACTTTTCCCTACTATTTTAGATACAGCTGGCAAGAATTGTAAAGAGATCCTTAAGATTAAGTTAAATACAATTGAAACCAAGGAGAACAGGCTTCCTCTCATAGAAAAACCACAGGAGAGCTCAATAGAGTCCCTGTGTTGTGTACCAGCTCATAAGTCACAGGGACAGTCAGGTGCCACTCTATCCTCACGTGGACAACGGGAAAGTGGCAAAAACCAGGCCTTAAGCAGAACATACTGCAAGAAAAAAGCAGGACCTAGTAAGGTCCACATAAAGGGTGGGGAAAGAACACATGGACACCAGCCTAAAAAGAAAGTCCAACTTGACTATCTAGTGTCTCTGGAACTTGTTTTTCTAGCGCTACTTGCCTAGCAGCATTCACCACAGTTGATTTTTCATGTGCACAGAGATATCATGAGCACATTACAAGCCAACATTTACCTTCTTTATGTGAGCAGCGATGTCCTTCTCAATGTTGTATTTCTCCAAGGCCTGAGTTGCACACTCCACAGCATCTTGCTGCATCTCCTCTGACATGTCCGCATTTTTGATCACTGCCTTTCGATCACTCATGATTGCCTGCTTGAAACAAAGAACATTCAAAGTCGCAGGAGCAGCTGCCAGAAACACCTGCCCAGCAGCCCCACAGCTATCGTCATTCCCAGCGCGCTCTCGGCGGGCCGGGCACGGGCACAGCCCCGGGCACAGCCCGAGCAGCGGCGGCTCCAGCGCCGGCTCAGCACGGTGAGCACCGCTCTGCGGCCGGCAGCGACACAAGCACCGCCGCCCTCGTGGCCTCCCCAGCCCCGCCGCAGCCCTTCGCCGGCCGGCAGCTCCGCCAGGGAGCGCGGCCGCTCCATCGCCCGGCCCCGCCGGCCTTTCCTTGCCGAGGGGGGCGAGGGGAGCCCGGCAGCAGCGGCCAGGGGCTCGGAGCCCCGCCTGGCTGCAGGGTCCCGCGGGCAGCTGCCGGGGAGGCGGGAAGAGCGGAGGCGGCGGCCGGGGAAGAGCCCAGGCACCGGGGCTGCCCAGTCCCAGATTTCCCGGTACCCGAGCCGGACCCGACCCCTCTCGGCAGCTCTCCCTGCCCAAAGCTCAAGGCCGTCAACGCCGTGCCCTCACCGTTGGGCGGGCGCCGCGATATGGGCGCGGTGTGGATACAGAGCCGGTGAGGGTGTAGGCCGACACGAACCGATTCCCGCACTCGGCTCCGCCGCCGCGGCTGTTTAACCGACCCGCGCGCGCCGGCGGCGCCTCCGAGCGCCCCCAGCCCCGCCCCCTCAGCCCCGGCCACCAGCCATTGGTCACTGCCACCCTCACCCCGACATCTTATTGGCCGTGGTCAGGCGCTCTCGCAGGGTTTTGCCGCAGCAATTTCTTTCAGCCCGGCATGCCTTGCGGCCGTTCCTATAGCGACCGGCGGCCGCGGGGATGCGCGTCGGGGCACGGCCTTGGGGCGGCCGCGGCTTTGGGGCGGCACCGGAGCCCTGCCGGGCCAGCCCAGGGCAGGCCAGCACTGGTGCCTCTCAGGCCGTGCGCCGCCCTTCCCTGTCTCCTTGTTTCTTTCTTCACGGCTGAGCTGCCTGAACGCAGGAAGGAAGGAGGGGAAGGAATAACCCCGAGCACTGGTACAGCTGGGGGGCTGACCGGCTGGAAAGCAGCTCTGCGGAGATGGAGCTTGGGGTTCTGGTGGACAACAAGCTGTCCCTGAGCCAGCAGTGTGCCTTGAAGGCCAAGAAAGCCAGTGGAATCGTGGGGAGCATTAGGAAGAGCATTGCCAGCAGGTCAGGGAGGTGGTGCAGCCTCCCTGCTTAGCCCTCGTGAGGCACATCTGGAATGCTGCATCCAGTTCTGGGCTCCTCAGGACAAGAGAGACATGGAGCTCCTGGAGCAGGTCCAATGGAGCGCAACAAAGATGATTACAGGACTGGAGCATCTCTCTTATGAGGGAAGGCTGCGGAAGCTGGGCCTGTTCAGCCTCGAGAAGAGATGATTGAGAAAGGACCTCTTTAATGTGTACAAATATTAACGGGTGGGTGTCAGAGGATGTACTAGGCTCTTCTCAGTGGTGGTGAGCAATAGGACAAGAGGCAGGCAACAGGCAGAAACTGATGCCCAGGAAGTTCCACCTGAGCATGAAGAACTTCTTCATTGTGCAGTGACTGAGCACTGGAACAGGTTGCCCAGAGATGTTATGGAGATATTCCATAACAATCCTGTGCCATACGCTCTGGGGTGACCCTGCTGGAGCAGGGAGGTTGGACCATGTGATACACAATGGCTCCTTCCAGCCTGACCCCTTCTGTGACTCGGTGAATGCAGCTGCTGTCCGTGCAGTGTCCGTGACTACAGCATGAGAGGGACTCTCCTAGTCACTGTTCTGGCAGGCAAAGATCATCGGTCAGTATATCTGAGGTTGAGAAAAATATATATGATGCTTTGGAGGGCATCCTGCTGCAAAGAGCATAGAGTTTAAAAAATGTGATATGAGAAAATCATGGTGTGGTCTGATGACGGTGCTAAAAGTCCCAATATGGCAGGAAGGTCCTGGCGAGGGAGCCCAGCCCATGCCCGGGGAATGGGGAATGCAGTCCCTGAGCTGATTTCAACAGCATGATGTCATCTCTCCTGAGAATGGGTTAAGTAACTTCTTTCTACAAAGCTGGCAGAACTCCTGGATGATTCAAATAAGGTGATAACAGGACACTTTTCGGGGCGGGAGGGAAGGCAGTAAAGGTCCCCAATATGTCCTAATGCTCCTGACAGGAATCACGGCACCTTTGCAATTCATCAGAACCCACAAACCGCCCCTCCTGATCCCCACGAGGCTTTACTTTAAACCAAGAAACAGCAACAGTAGAAACCTCAAGAAAAAAAAAAAAAAGTTAAATAAAACTATTTGCAAAATTACTTAAGTACACCGTGAGGGCTGTGTCGGGTTTGGGGTTTTGGGGTATTTTTTCCCCATCATGTTTGTCCCCGCGGCACAGGTTCCGTTGCGGCGCGAAGCAGCGGGGGTGGCTCGGTGACCGTGTCCGGCAGAACTGGAGTCCCCGTGGGCTGGGGAGAAGGCGCCGCTGCCGGTACAGCCCTGGTCCGAGCGGACCCTTCCCGGAGCGCGCTGCCGCCCCGCCCCGCCGGTGCCCTGAAGATGGCGGCGCGGCTGTGCCGGTGCTGCTGCCGGGCACTGCTCGCCCGGCCCGCCGGGGCTCTGCGGGCGCTCCGCGGGCTGGCCGCCGGGCCGGAGACGCACTTCGGCTTCCAGACCGTGACGGAGGAGGAGAGGAGGGAGAAAAGTGAGGGCGGCGGCGGCGGGAGAGGGCGGGCTGGGCCCGGAGCTGAGCCGGGCTGCTGGGCAGCCGGGGATCGTTCTCCAGAGTGCTGGGAACATGCTTGGGGCTGGGCCCTTGTTTGAGGCGTTACCGGGAGCCTCGGTGAATAATACCACTGTTACTTCCCGGAGCTCGGGAAGGCTGTGTTTCTCAGACACCTTTGTCAGGCAACAGGCTCAATAGGGTTCAATCACACATTTTTTTTTATAATGAGTCATCAGGTGGTATTTTTCAGCTCCACGTAGTGACAGACATCCAGGGCAATAAAGGACGAATTTTAATTCAACATGAGCATTTTTAAGTAAATTGCATCTCATTCCCATGTCCTTTCTTTGCAGTTTATCAGGTCTTTGAAAGTGTGGCCAAGAAGTACGATGTAATGAATGATTCAATGACTCTAGGAATTCATCGGGTGTGGAAGGATATCCTCATGCATAAAATGAACCCTTCCCCAGGAACACTTCTCCTTGATGTTGCTGGAGGAACAGGTAAATATTTTTGGTGAGTTCCACATGGCAGTGCCATGTTGTTTTTCAGCTGTTTGAGTCTGCTCAGAATTAAGTTGCCTAGCTTTCTTTTTTTTCCCCCCTCAGTTCCCTGTCTTTAAAACTAGTGAAGCATCTACTTGACTTTCACAGAGAAGGGTTGAGAACTAACTTCTTGGTGTTTTGTAGTATCTTGGTCCAGGGATCTGAGAGTATTGTAGAAGTGCCATGATATGTTGTGGAAAACAACTTGTAGAAAGTCATGGACTCTTTCCTTTTAATATGTTCCCTTTATATTTATATATATGTACACACACTCTTCCTGTCTCTATACAGTATGTGTGTGGAGTTGTTTTACATATATGAATATACATATGAATAAAAATAAATTTTAAATCAGTTGGATGTTCAAAGCCTTATGTTTCAATTTCCTGGAGACACAAAACATTCCAAAATGTGTATCTTTCCTTTAAAACTGCAGGTGACATTGCCTTTCGATTCATTAATTATGTTCGCTCTGTACGGGAACGCCAGCTCCAGAGGAAGCTCAAGAACCATCAGAATTTGTCATGGCAGGAAATTTTTGAGAGTTACCAGAAAGACAAATTTAACTCACTAGGGGATTCCCAAGTGGTTGTCTGTGACATCAACAGAGAAATGTTAAAAGTTGGGAAGCAGAAAGCACAGCATCTTGGCTACACTGAAGGTACGTAATGTATTGTACCAGGGTAGTAATATTCCTGACATCAAGAAATTGTAAGGGGCAGAGGTTTTTTTCATTATTTCCCTGCGTACATTCACCAACAATGGGAACTGTGCTTGGCGAAAAGGAACGTGAGTTGGACAGTCACTGATTGTGCATTTTGTCTGCAGGAGTGATGGGCTTTCCCATAACCTCGACATTCATGCTCCACAGATAGACAAAGGATCCCCTCGATCCTTTGGGGACTGGAAAACAATACAGCTGCATCTGCTTCACATACAGATAGTGCTGATGGAGGAAGTGTGCTTTTTCATGTTCCTAAACCTGTGGAAGCTTTCTAGCAAAATGTGTTAAGTGTTTTGGCCATTGTTGCATGGCAAGACGTTAGTAATTGTCTATACTTACACTTAGAGCAGAGATTCCCTTTTTACAACTTTGCCACGAACAAATGGCAGCCAACAATCCTTTCCACTATGATGCGAGTTATGGGTAAAATCTTCCTGGCACACACACGCTGTATGTATATGCATAGCAACGTTTTGGCTGATCTGCAAAATTAAGTACTCTGTCTTGAAAGATTTGTGAATGTAGGCCAAGGTGTCTTTCCTCCAACAAAAGTGCAAAATAGAAACACTTGTTTTAAATATCGCTTTTAAAATAATCAATTCCTTCTGGAATGGGTAAGTTCTAGTCTTTTTGGAGCAGTCTGAGTTCAGTTCTGTAACCTGACTTTTACTACAGGCTTGTCCTGGGTACTTGGGAATGCTGAAGAGTTGCCCTTTGATGATGATGCATTTGATGTTTACACAATTGCCTTTGGAATCCGAAATGTGACTCGTATTGATTTGGTGAGTTACCATAGTGTATCCTGACACGGGGTACTTATAATTTTTTATTCTGCAGAGGACGCGAAGTAGGAGCTCCTTTGGATAAAGGAGGATTCTAGTCTACTACTGAAACATTTAAAATAAGTGGCCTGTAGTGTGCAACTTGTTTGAATGGAGAATGCAATTAAGTGCCCCACCTTTGTCATGAACAGATAGATTTATACCAGTTGCACCCAATCCTTCCAGCTTGGCAGGCCACACAGTCTCTTCCTAATGCAAAGGGCTGGATGCTACAGCAATTCCTTGCCTTCTCCTGACCTATGATATGGCTGGATCTATACATGCACAATGCAGTCAGTCTGCATATGTCAAATCTTCCTGAAGCACCTGATCTATATCCCACCAACAGAGGGTCCGACGCTTCCTGTCCCTTTCTGTTTCCCTGCCTGAGCCAACAGAACTGCCAGAGCAGAGTGGGAAGGAGGCTGCTGCCCCTGCTGTTGTTGAACTAACCTGTTTAGCCCACATCTGCTCAGTGTCTTTACACTGGCTGGTGGCAGAGCTCCCTATAAAGAACAAGTATGATTTTAATTAGGATAAGTATTAGCCTTTGTTCTAAACAATATCTGTCCTTTGGGAAGAACTGGCTGTTGTGGGGGTGACTCCTGTCTGGGTGCACCAGTTGTCTGTGCTTTGGAGGAGTGTGTTACAACCTTGTCAGAGTTCCTGTGGAAGGTGTAGCATTTGGATCCAAACCACGTGGAGCCATATGGCTTTGAACTTAATGTGGATGGCTTTTCCCGGTGCTTTGTCTGCACCTTTCCAAAGCGCAGGCTCTTTGCCTTCATGCATACGGCAGTCTGGTTGCAAAGCTCCCTGGAGACCTGATACAAAACACATCCAATCTGCCAATTCTTTTGCAGAGCTCCTGTGTAGTGTTTGTATTTTATCCCTTAGGAACAGGACAGTTGAAGTCAAGCAGATATACAACCTTCAAAGGGCCTGGAATACAACTCTGCTCTGCTCCTGTGTGAAAGAACATGCAGTTGTAAACAGAATTTTCTCTTGATTCTTGTTAGGTATTCTGTTTTGATGCAGGTTGGAATTTTCAAAGTAGCCAAAGATTTTCTTCTTCCTTCTCTTTCCTGTTTTTACTCATTGCTCATCCGAAACCCAGTATAATTCCTTCTTTGAACCTTTGGGTGTGCCTCACAGTAAAATCTTTTCTTTTGATTTAAAAAAAATTATCATGCCCTTTTTTCAGTTTCTTGTAGCTGAGTCACCTTCTCGCTTTTGTGTTTGGTCTGTAATTACAAGAGCTGTGCCAACAAACTTTCATCAACCGGGAGTAGGGAAAGAAAAGAAAAACTGCAAACCCGACATCACAGTTTTGACACAAAGCCTTGTAAAAATCTATTTATGTAACAGCGAGAGTATTTGTGCTTTGAGTTTGTGGCATGTTTGGGGGTTTTTTTACTTGTCTTGGGATGCTTCTCCACAATAAATATTGCAGATTGCCAGTCAGGATACTCTTCATTTCTCTTAGTTTATCAGAGTTGCATGATAACATCACATGGCTTGATAATAGGCAGGTGCTATTCTACAGAAGCAAACTTATCGCATCTGCTTTGTCTCAGGCACTTCAAGAGGCCTATCGCGTGCTGAAACCAGGAGGAAGATTTCTCTGCCTTGAATTTAGTCATGTCAGCAACCCTCTTCTTTCCAGGTAAGAAAATGGTGATGCTTTATGCCATGTCACAAGGCTCTCTTATTTGTACTCAGATAGAATAAGAGATGGAGACACTTTGAGGCCACATATTGGGGCAGTTTTAAAATCAGACTGTGTAGCATAGTAGCACAGAGACCAGATTGTGTTGGAGAGGGTTGGTTGGTTTTAAATTTGTTTCTATTAATCTGCATTTGCTGTCTGTCTGTGCAGGCTCTATGATCTCTACAGTTTCCAGGTTATCCCTGTTCTGGGTGAGGTTATTGCTGGTGATTGGAAGTCTTACCAGTACCTTGTGGAGAGCATCCGACAGTTCCCCCCTCAGGTAAGGCAGTATTTCCCTTTATTTAGCACACAAAACACAATTCCAGCATAATCTTGTGGCTAGCTGGTTTACAGGCCTCCAGGTTGTTAATAATTATGGCACTTATTTTTTAGGAGGAGCTGAAGGCCATGATAGAAGATGCAGGCTTTTTCAAAGTGGATTATGAGAATTTAAACTTCGGCATTGTTGCCATTCACTCAGGTTTCAAACTGTGAGTCTGTGTAGTAAAACGTGGAAAGTATAATTTTCATGAAGGATATGAAAACTGGAATTGTAATGGTATCAAGAGGAGCTCTAAGAACTTGTGCAGCAGATACTTGTTCAGCAGCCAGATTCAGAAGAGCACAAGTTACCTCTCCCCACCAAGAAACCTGTGGAAGGAGTGACTCCAGTGGTGTTTCTTACACTTGCATTTCCGTTCAAGTGCAATGTAAAGGACATGGCCAAAACTGAGCAATGCTAACAAGTGAAGCAACTTCAGTTGCCACTGGGTGTGGGTACAGAAATAGACTGATTAGTCTTCAAATAAAATGCCTTTCTTTTTACTAAGCTTTAAGGAGTATATTATACTTGTGAGAAGTAACTTGCATTTATGAAGTAACTATGGACTTTTATGAAGCTGTTTTTATCTTTGTCATGTGGAGTTTAAGGATTTTTTTCCCATGACTCCATTACTTCTTTCAAAGGCAAATGGCAGGCTTATGAAATAAAAGGGCTCTGCATCAACCTTTTTCCACTTAAATCAGTCTTTTAAGAAGGCTTCCTAAGAAAGGATGGACTTGGGGTGTGAGAATAAAGGTGGGGATGTTTGTACTTCATTCACATAGCAATAAGAGGGTAATGCAAGAGGGCAAAGGGATAAACTTGTTCCAACAGTTTTATTAGCAAAGAAGCCATCTTTTGGAAGAAAATAAATACAAGGAAGACACTTTTGCTTTTTTATATAGCCACAATGAAAATACCAGCTGCTACAGCAAAATCCCTGACCATTAACAATACAACAAAAGACCTGAAGATCAAGATCTATTTTCCCAGGAAGGCTGAAGGTGGGAGTCAGTGTGCAGTCCTCTACCCAGGTGCAAGTTTCAGTAACAGTCCATGGTTCTAACCAGACTTGAAAAGAAGAATAGCAACTTGGCCGAGGTAGAAGTAGATGAAGTGCTTGGTCTCATGAGTCACATAGCTGCCAAAGTTCCTTCCCACGATGCAGTGCCACGTGGGATTGTATTTCTTGTCAAATTCCTACAGAAGAGAGAATTAGAAAGTCAGCATTTTCATGGTAATTATACTAATATTGTCTAACGGTTAGGTTTTTTTTGGCAATGATTTGTCACTTGTTAACAAGTATTACTTTTGGAAGAAGGCAATTAAGGAGCAGCATATGCTCTTAAGCACAAGGATCATCTGTCACTTTATAACTCATCTGCTGCTTAGTCATACAAAAAAAAAATAGTGCTTCCAAGCAGAGCAGGAATAAGCTTAAAACATACGCTTGGGGAAGTAACTTTTCACCTAAAGTCATGCCATGGTATCAAACCATAACTTCTAAGAACCTTCACTGTTTGTTCTGAATCTCCAACTAAACCAGTATTTTGACTTTGTTAGCTGTTTTTTGCAATAAGAATGCTGAAAGGACACTTGGTGAAACATTCTCTGCCACATCCTTGACACCTGGTCACGAGATGATGATGTGACACACTGTTGTCAGGAGCCTGCTACCATTTATAAATAAACTGTGTACAGTTCCACAGTGAGCAAGCTCATGCAGTCAATGGATTTATACTCCTATACTCAACCGCTGTCACCTGAAGAGACTTTTATGAGAACATGGATGTTTCTGTTCTGCTCAACCAAACCCTTCAGCTACTTGCAGCTCAGTCAGGCTTCCAGTAGGAGTCAAGAGAGAAAATGTGACGAACTGTAAGCTATGAACCATCTGTTCAGTGTTAGCTTGAACAGCTTGTCTTACATGTGGTGGGAAAGGGAAGAAACCAAAATCCACTTATTACAGGGTCGGCAAACCACCACTCTTTAAATAGGCTGCACAGAGCCCGTGTCTTGTACCAGCTCATTAGTCACAGGGGCAGTCAGCTGCCACTCTGCTCACCTGGACAATGGGACAGTGGCAGAAAAGGTGTCCAGCACTACAAGAGAAATGCAGAAGTACCTAGAAAGGTCCATATAAAGGGTGGGGGAAGGAACAGAAAGAGAGAAAGTCTAACTTGATTATCTAGTGCCTCTAGAACTCGTTTCTCTAGAACTACTTGCCTAGCAGCGGTCTCCCCAATTGATTTTTCATGAGCACATTACAAGCCAACATTTACCTTCTTTATGTGAGCAGCGATGTCCTTCTCAATGTTGTACTTCTCCAAAGCCTGAGTTGCACATTCCACCGAGTCTTGCTGCATCTCCTCTGACATGTCCGCATTTTTGATCACTGCCTTTCGATCACTCATGATTGCCTGCTTGAAACGAAGAAGAACATTCAAAGTTGCAGGAGCAGCTGCCCGAAGCACCTGCCCAGCAGTCCCACAGCTATCGTCATTCCCAGCGCGCTCTCGGCGGGCCGGGCACGGGCACAGCCCCGGGCACAGCCCGAGCAGCGGCGGCTCCAGCGCCGGCTCAGCACGGTGAGCACCGCTCTGCGGCCGGCAGCGACACAAGCACCGCCGCCCTCGCGGCCTCCCCAGCCCCGCCGCAGCCCTTCGCCGGCCGGCAGCTCCGCCAGGGAGCGCGGCCGCCCATCGCCCGGCCCCGCCGGCCTTTCCTTGCCGAGGGGGGCGAGGGGAGCCCGGCAGCCGCGGCCAAGGGCTCGGAGCCCCGCCTGGCTGCAGGGTCCCGCGGGCAGCTGCCGGGGAGGCGGGAAAACCAGAGGCAGCAGCCGGGGAAGAGCCCAGGCACCGGGGAGCCGCCGGGACACGCGGGATTCCCGAATACCGGGATGGCTGAGTGTCCCTCGGAGCCGCCCGCGCCCCGTCGCTCACCGTTCGGGCGCTGCGGGACCGGCTCGGTGCGGAGCGGACAGCGCTGCGCTCTGCTCCGTGCGCGCCGGCAGCGCCTCAGCCCCGCCCCCTCAGCGCCGACCGCCAGTCATTAGCCACCGTCACCGCCCCCCGAGCGCCCATTGGCCAGCGCTGCCGGGCCCCGAGCACCCATTGGCTGCGGCGCGGCGCCCGGCAGTGTTTTACCGCAGCGTTGTCTTGCGGCCCGGGATGCCCCGCGCCGCGTCCGTTCCCACGGCGACCATGGGATGCGGGGAGGGACTGGGAGCACCGGGCGCATGTTTTGGGATGATCATGGAGATTTGGGCTGTGTATGAGAGCTGCCAGTCCTAGCTCCCGTGCTACTCTTCTGCTGCGCCAGGGGAGGTTTAGGTTGGGCACGGGGAGGAATTCCTTCACAGAAAGGGGAATTAATTAGACGTTCGAAAGGGCTGTCCAGGGACGTGGTGGAGTCACTGTCCCTGGAGGTGTTTAAGGAGACTTGACATGATACCGAGTGCCACGGTGTGGTTGACATGGTGGTGGTTCAGTAATACGCCCTTTACTGAGAGTGAAGCCCACCCATGCCGAAGGAAGGAGTTCCATAGCTTGTAAATAGCATTTGATCATCTGTTCAGTTCACTTGTCTGTTTTCAATTGTGTCTTTTCAATTCAGACTGAGTGACCTGTGATAGAAATCTCTGACCCATGTTTACTGGGTATGATGAAGTCAGCTGCTAACATTGTTCCTCTAGTGAACCAAATCTATCAGACTTTTATAGCATTTTTGCAGATCTCACCATCTCTGCAACTCTTGCCGTTTTTTGTTTGTTTGTGTTTGGTTTGCGGTTTATTTTGGTTGGTTCTTTTTTGGTTTTGTGGGCTTTTTTGTTTAAATGAAGCAAGATGTTTTGGGAGATTCCCAGTGCTGTGTTTTCTCAGTTTCACTCTCCCTGGGGCACTTTCTGCTTACGCTCTTGTCAGCAGATAGAACATTGCTGTTGAGTCTTCCACAGTTGATCTGTTAATAACAGAACTCTGAACCATGTCTATAGCAAACAGCACAGGTGACCTCAAAGAGGTTTTCAAATATCGGTTGGTAGGACTCCCATTTTCTTATAGAAATTTTAAAAAAACCACCTCAAGAGCCATAATTCACTTCACTGTAAATATTTTTTCATATTCATCCAGTGTAGTTTCCTGCTCAGTGTCATTCAGAGCAAAAGCAGCATAACTGAAAGCAACCCTTTGCTTTTGCAAACTCTAAGGCAACCTCAGAAGAATATAGTGCCCCCAGAAATAGTGAAACTGGATAATGTAATCCTTTTGTCACTCTAGAATATCTCAGGAATAACTCCTGACTCCCAGGTCTTAGCATTCCAATTAGGAGAGATGCAATTCACAGCTTTGCTTTTGTGCTAGCAACATGAAGTTTTGAATGGTCTTGGTGCCACAATAAGTAATTAATTTCCAGAACTGTGTTCAGTATCTGCAGCACTTGCAGTAGTTCTTTGAGTACTGGACAGTTTTGTGCTGACAGAATGGAACCATTTAACAATCTTCCAAGTGCTTACACTGAACTTCAGAAACACCCATGAATCTCTGAGGAGGTGGTTGTGTTTGGTAGCTGCAGGCAAATTTCTCTGCATTTATTAAGAAATGGTTTGCTGAAGGAACAGTTGTGATGACGACTGCAGGAAATGTCAGTGTGGGTGAGATATACGTTGTTAATGAGATACATGGCTTTAAAGAGAGACATTAGAGTCCTGCTTGTTAATCAAGAATATAAAAGTATAGTTTCCCTCAAGATAGAGCTGCAGGGAAAGGCAGAACAAATAAACACAGGAGATGATAGCTGGGGTAGAGGAGGTGCTGAAGAAAATTGGGTAATGGATAAGGCATATAATGAGATTCCTCTCACAGATGGAGGTTAGACTTGTAAGCCCTTTTTGGGTGAGGTGGTTTTTTACTCTGTGTTGCCCAACGTATCACTGTATTAACAGAGATTTTTCCTGGGGCTCCTAGTTACTACCAAAACATAAAATAATCGTTATAGCAATAAACCATCTCCCATTTTCTTTTCCTTTCCACAAAAGTGAAGAAATCTCCACATGGAAATTTTCTTTGTAGACCTGGGATTTATACGCGAGAACTTCCAATCCAATTTTATATCTACCGGTCTGTGTTGGTGGAAAAACATTAGCAGGTTTAACTGAGGTTATCTCCATGGTCCCCAGAGAAACTGGATCCATTTACTGAGTCCTGCAGTGAACACAGGTGAACCAGCACCCCCTCTCAGAGTGCAGCCAAGGCTCAGAGGGGCACAGCACCACCCTGTCAGACCCACTGAGGCACTGACATGTACTCCCCCACAAACAGCTCATCTGCCCTCTGTGAGCATTTCTGTTTTGGTGGTTGCAGGTGTCTGAGTCAGGGCTGTAATTCCCTTACTTGTGGTGAAATTGCATCAAACCCCTTCATTAAGGAAATGTGTGTTTTCCACTTTAAATGCAGTTTGGGCTGCGGGGAACAAGCATCAGGCAGTCTGTTCTCTCCCTGGAGTGTGTGAGCAGCACTGAACTGACAGTTTTAAATTTAGCCTGTGCTGCACTGGGAATCTGGGATCATCTTGTCCAAATTGTTGCTTTAGTTGTTGTCTTTAAATATAGTTTCTTGGTGCTATTTTGGGTTGAAAGCTCCTGCAGCCATGCAATTCACTCTCAAATTCCTATTCCTTTTTCTGTGTAAAAGATACTGTCCCTAGTCTCTCTGATGGTCAAAGGAGGAGGCCAAAATGGACAGAACAAGGAAGGTTTCTCAAACTGGGAATTTTCTGTTAATATGATTGTGGTATCAATCATATTGATTCATTCTTTGAAGTCTTTCCTTATTATGACTTTTATATACATCACAAATTACTTTTAGGCTGAGCCTGTATATTTGTAAAACTTCAGCATTTGCAGGGTCTGAATCTTGACAAGTCTAAGACTAAAGCAATAATAAGTGTTACAGCTTTGCAGAGGATTGGATTAGTGGTGTTAAATACAGGCTTTATTTCAATACCCTTGAAAGAATTCAAGTATCATAATACTTACATGTTTTATGTACATATGTAAAGGAGCATATTATGAATGCTTAAAAAAATAATGAAGTAATTGCACAATTAAGAGTGGAACAAGGGTTTACTCTCACTTCTAGGCAGCAATTTCATTTTGCTAGATAAAAGCACCAAGGTCATCTGCCATGCTGCCTTCCAGCTTCACAGACATTGAGTATTTCAGCAGCACTACTAAACTTTTACACCTTCTATTTTCTGGAAGTTGTCTTGCAAGTGCTCTTCTTTTGACCAAAACACGTGTCAGGGTACTTCAGCTGTGACTGCACAAAACTTCATTTTCCCAAATAAAATACTGGAAAGGCATTTGGGCTCTTGGCTGTCACTAAGAGCTCTGCAGAAAAGTGTCTCGTTCTTCCAGCTTTGGTAAAGGAATGTTACCTGAGAGAAGACAAAAAACAAGTTGTGTCAGACCAGCTGTAAGTTACCTTGTGGGCAGAACAACCTTGCATGGAAGTTCTCCAGTTTCCTCCAGGTACAGACAGCCTAAATATCCTGAGCAAATCAGGAAAATAAGTCCTGTCTGACTTCCTGTGAGGAATTGCTCAACATGTGCAGTAACTTCAGAGTCAGGTCAGCCTCTGTACTGCTTCTGGACCAATAAATTGCACTTTTTTAAAAATAGATGGCTACAGTCATTTACTTTAGTACTCACTGTTACTAACTAGTATTTCTGAAAGTAAATGCAGCTATAGCAGGTTATATTTTTCAGATTTATTCAAGTGAGATTGAGATTTTTTTTAAGCAAGTGAATACCTGGTGGAGCTACAAAATATTCCTCTACTTTCTCTCTGGCATTTTCCAGCAGCTCTTTGGTGCAGTTGCCTTCTGTCACATCATCTTCTCTGAGATACAAACACCTGAAGGACAAAGATTATTGGGTGTCTTTAAGCTATTCTGTGAATATGAAGTAGGAAGGGTGGGTTATCTCTAAACGTGGTTTTCATCTCTTAAATAAACACTGAGACAAGTACTGGCACGTTTTGAAGCACCCAGGAATGCCACTGGCAGGTATTTGGGGAGAAGTGTGACAGATAAGACAGATTAAAGAACTGAAGTTCACCTTTGCTTTGCTCACACATAAAAATTGCATGTGCCAATGACAACTTTCTCCCATACAAAACCACAGTAAGACATTTTGAGCAAAGGGGCCACATATATCATGATTCCCAGGGAAAAAGGTCACAACAGCAAAGTTTGATGCATTAACAGATCAAAGGAGGCTGCTGTGATTGACCACCTGTCCTCCAGCACTGAATCCATC
Source organism: Entomyzon cyanotis (assembly GCA_024500445.1). Classification (NCBI taxonomy): domain Eukaryota; kingdom Metazoa; phylum Chordata; class Aves; order Passeriformes; family Meliphagidae; genus Entomyzon; species Entomyzon cyanotis. The sequence goes on from JAKEPQ010000852.1 coordinate 9,800,828, forward strand.
GGCTCCACTCCATCGGTGTTGACTTCATGGAGCTGATCAGCAAACTGGATCGCTTTCTGCAGCCGCTCCACGCCCTCCGAATCCCGGAAATCCACCAGGGCCAGGTGCTCCAAGTGGTCCAGCACTTCCACCGACACTTCCTGCTGTACAAAGGCGCCAACAAGAACAAAAAAAAGAAGGTCAAAATTAAGACGTTTAATAGAGCTACTTTCTTTTAACTAAAAACTTGTTACACGTCAAAAGCAGAGTTTACAAAAAAATCCTAAAATCGTTAAGGCTGGAAAAAACCCTTAAGGTCGTCAAATGCAACCGCGAAACTACTGGAAGGGACGCGCCGATTCCTTGGAAAATTATGCTGTTCGTAGCCTCCCGCCTCGCGAGGGGCAAACGGGCGATACCTGCGGCCGCTGCCCGCTGTGCCAGCCGGCCGGGCGCGGGGCACAGCGCGGGGCACAGCGCGGGGCACAGCGCGGGGACAGCCGCCAGGCGCCGAGCCACCGCCCGAGGGACAGCGCGCGCATCTCGCCGCCGCCGCGCACGTCACCTCCCCGCGCGTGACGCCCTCCGCGCGCCGGATGCGCGACACTGGGCGGCGCGCCCGGAGCGTCCCGGCGCGGCCGCCGCGATGAACAGCGTGGGCGAGGCGTGCACGGAGCTGAAGCGCGAGTACGACCAGTGCTTCAACCGCTGGTTCGCCGAGAAGTTCCTCAAGGGCGACAGCGCCGGCGACCCCTGCGGGCAGCTCTTCAAGCGCTACCAGCTCTGTGTGCAGGTGCGTCCGGCCCGGGGCCCCTTGGCTGCCCGCCCTGAGCGTCCCTCCCCTTCTTGCCGCCGTCCTGGTACCCCAGCAGCAGCCTCAGCCCTCACCAGCGACCTCCACACGCTGCTCTGGGTTTATCTCGCCCTGTGTCTGTCGGTCGCGTCATGCAGTATTTTACAGGTGTCTCATATTGTGTTTTTAACTTCTTAAGGCTGCTGCTGTAGAGGCTGCCGCACGCTTCCGTGATAATATCCGGACGGTAGTTCAGTTAGTTCTCAGTACGTCCCTGAGCAAATCTAACATTGAAGCTTCATTCAAACCAGCCTTTTGACTACTTTTTAGCTCACTTTTTGAGATAATTTCTATTCTCCCAGGCGACAAGTGATAGGACAAGAGGCCGTAGACTTGAGCTGCACCGGGAAGGTTTAGGTTGAACATGAGGAGGATTTTTGTCACAGAAAGGCTGATCAGACATTGGAATTGCCCAGGGAGGTGTTAAAAGAAAGACTGGGCATGGCCATGGTGTGGTTGACACGGTGATGTTGGGTCATAGGTTGGATTTGATCATCTCAGAGGTGTTTTACAACCTAATTGATTCAGTAATTCTGTGTTTTGTACTGAAGATTATGTCATGCAGCCCTATAAAGAAGTGTCAAGTTTAATTATTTGGTTTTCTTTTCCTTCTTTTCAGAAAGCAATCAAAGAAAAGGACATACCCATTGAGGGTCTGGAGTTCATGGGCCCGAGTAAAGGAAAGACTGAAAACTCCTCTTGATGTTGGCTGTATGGGTGGAGTCACTAATACGAACCTTTGGACTAAGCACCATCCCCAGGTGTACCATAGATACCACCTGGATAAGACCTTTAGACCTTTATTAACTGCTTTTTAGGAGGCGAGGAATCTTCTCTGCTTGTGAAAACAAACAGCTTAAAAAAAAAAAAAAAAAAAAAAAAAAAAAAGACTGGATCACGTGGTAACTGCTGCCTCCTTTCCAGTGAATGTTGGTGGTGGTTCAGCATCTAATGGCTTAAAAATCCATGCGAACTAACTTCCTACTGAATGTACTCTGTAATGAGGGAATGCTGGTTGAAGTGGGCTGAGATAGTTTCTTTGTGACTGATTTCTTTTGCTTATTTATATAACACTTGAAAATGTTTAAAAAGAATATGAAGGGGGTTGATGTACTTTCCATCATCTCTATGCTGCTGAATTTTGGTGAAGAAGTTTGTTTCATGTGATCCTGAATGCTGAAGGGCATAAGCACGGTTTTGTCAGCAAGAGAGATGGTTTAAAAGCACTACTGGACCTGCAACAGCTTGGCTAAAATAAATATAACCAGGTTATATTTTGTTCAAGTGGGTAACTGTGCAGTAGTCTGATTGTGACCTCTAGCAGGGATGGAGGTTGCCTGCTCAGAAGCTGAAGAGGAGACTTTTAATGCAGAGGTTACTTCAACCTTTTCTGAGGTACTGACACAACCATGAACTTGAATTCTCTCCTTTGGCATTACACCTTCCTGTGGTTTGGTCCTCACATGGGGATGTGGCAAAGCTGGCCCCTCTCCTTACACCAACACAGGTGAAAGAGTAAAAGATACTATGGCCTGGGGACAAAGGGTAAGTCAACTTCCTAACTCTAGAATTACAGTGAGGAAAAAGAAAAGCACTCCGCTTTTAATCACAACATGAAGGATTGTTCAAAGGTTTTACTCTAAAAAAACTTTTAAAAGGTGCAGTTCTCAAATATTACAGCTGGCCTGTCTGCACCACAGCACCTCACAGACCCCAGATGCTGAGTCCTGTGGGCCTTGTGCAGAGGATCAGGAACTGCTGCAGCCTGAGGCTGTTGTTCCTGTGTTAGCTATGTATCCAGGTGAGCCACACTCCTCAGGTGCAGAGAGCTCCTACAACGTCAGCACAGGGGTTAAACACAGCACTGAAAAAACAAGCTGTTGGTGAAGAGCTGCATCACTCAGGTATAAATAAAAACAGTGATCTAAGGGAAGGATCTATAAATAGCATTCTGGAGACAGTCAACTATATACCTTTTGGTTTTTTAAGGAATAATGCATAAAACCAGTTTGCTTGTCTATGATCTTCACGTAGGGCTAAATGTAATGTGATTTTGTCAGTTTTTAAAAAAACTATGCCCATCAGTGCCTTGTATTTTTAACACAGAAAAACTGGTCTCAGCAATCTTTTACTGGTAAGCAGATGAAAGGCACACTGAAACATTGCGACAGGCACCCTGCAGTATCCACTTTGAGATTCTTTCTTGCCACCCATCACTCCTTCCAATAGCAAGATACCAAAGCAGCTGCTGCATTTTTCCTTTTGGGAAGAACTGAATTAATGACAGCTGAAACAGAGCTGTTTCACAGCATGCAAAAAATAGAGAAGTTACAGAAAGAATTGGAAAGTGGTTGACTTGTAGTGAGCAAAAACTTCAAAATGAAGGTTGTACTGGCACAGACATGGGCTGTTGGCTCATTAATCCCTTCTACTTTAAGCAGCTTCTACAAGACACAGGACACATTATACAGAGAAAGGTAGTAGAGCCAAAATTGTGTTCTGCAAAACCTGTGTGAGACACTTTGTACAGACTGCAACAGGGGTGAGCAGATTTTTTTTATGGATAGCAGAGTGGTGAGCAAGGTATGTGCTGACGTACCTGAAAATTTGAGAGCTGAAGGTGAACATTGTGAAGGCACACAGCTTAGCTCAACATCTTTGCTGCCACTACCTCTACCAGAAGCAACCAAGAGAAAATCACCTTCGTGATTGTTAATAAATATTGCAATAGCTTATGATGGAGAATGTGCTTCAGTATATAGTGAATTTTAATCTACATACCAGTTCTTCTGGCTGTGAGTTTAGAGTCATCAGTTAAACCAGCCATGAAGAATATGAAATTGATTCATGTCCTATGCCAAGTGCATTCCTGTTGTTTGTTTTATCAGACACAGGAACAAGTATTAATTAATTAGGTTGTCAAACCCCTTTCCTCCTGCATCGTGTTCTGTGGGAAATCTTAATCCTTTAAGCAAATATTGAACTAAAAAACTTTAAAGGATTCAGGTTAACAAACAAGTCAAATCCCAAATTCACATTCAGAGTTGTTTATTTAAAGGACCCCATTGCAAGTACACACAGAGGCCACACCACTCAGCTTCATCACAGAAGAAAGGCAGAGCTTCTGAATCTATGAACCCAAGAAACAATGGTTATCACTCAACATTCTGGTTCAAGATGGCGAGAGCCAAAGTTCTGGCCGTGATCAGGATCTTGGTTTTAATCTTCATAACCGGTTGGGAGAGCGTTAACATGGGGGTTGTGAAACAGAGTTTTGTTCCCATCGCCCCAGGGGAAACGCTGTGGAAAGAAAAAGAAAACAAGCCAGTGGCAGTTCCTGAACAATCCCTACAGCACCAGAAACCAAGAGCAAGGCAGACTCAAACACCAATTCTCCCAGGCAATTAGTGACAGGAGAGGAAATAACCTCAAGCTGTGCCAGGGGAGGTTCAGGCCGGGCATCAGGAGGAATTTCTTCACTGAAAGGGTTGTTAAACATTGGGATAAATTGGCCAGGCTGATGGAATCACCATCCCTGGAAGTGTTTAAGTATAGACTGCATGTAGCACTTAGTGCCATGGTCTGGTTGACATGGTGGTGATGGGTAGAAGGTTGGACTTGATCTTAGAAGTCTTTTCAAGCCTAAATGGTTGTATGATCACACAGCTTGACAGGCTGGTGAATTAAGCAAGTTGGCACCTGTTCCCAGGATGCTGGAGGCAAGATTTAGAAAACTGTCTCCCTTAGCTGGGAGCCACAGTCTCTAAAACAGGCCAATCTTTGCCCTTGCTTAAACATCAACTGTGCTGTATTATGAGTACTCCAGTTTTGAGTATTTGGGATCGCCACTGTTAGCTTTTAGATCTGTATTAGTTTAAGTACAGCAGCTCTAGGACTGAAACATTATTCAGCATAAGACATTAGGAGGATCACTTGGAAGCAGGAAGCCCTGGGAATACCATGGGTACTTCATCTGAGCTGTGAGAAACTCTCTTACTGCCTCAGAAGCAGCTGAGAGTTGAGATCACAGCCAGCTCATGTCGCAGATGAGAAAGCAAGAGATGCTGCAGCAATGTCAGAGGAAGCTGTGCAGCAACGGAGGAACAACGAGCTGTTACACACGGCAGGCAGAGGTACCTTGGTCCTGATCCTGAGGTGGGTGTAGGGGATGAACTCGGCCCTCTCGTGCGAGCCGTGCTGCGCCTTCAGGTAGCTGTTGAGCATGCACACGGCCACGCCGGGCAGCGCCACCACGAACGTCAGCATCTTCCACATGCGGGCTGCGCGGGGGCAACGGGACAGCAATGAGAACAACGGTCACCTCTGTCATTACTGACCTGCCAGCGCGTTAATACGGTTAGCGATGTAACGAGGCACGAATGAACCCTGTGTCTCCTCCCCGTCTGTAACGGGGAGCCGGGCTCACGGCTGAAGCCCCGCTGCCCCGGCGGGGACTCGCAACGAGCGCCTGCCGCGCCCCGCTCCGCACGAAGGGCACCGGCCCTCAAGGGCAGCGCCGCGCCGGCCGCGGGCCCCGCCTCCGCCCCCGCCCCGCAGAGCCCCGGTACCTCCGCCGCCCTCGTGTGCCGCGGCCGCCATGCCGCGCGCCGGCGGGGAGCGCGGGGCGGCGGCGCCGAGCAGCCCGCGGGACACCCGTCCGAGCGCCGCCATGTCCTCCCGTCCGCACGCCGGAACCGGAACGCGCCGGGCGGGACCGAGGCGGCAGCGGCCGCGCTGACCTTGAGCGGCGCCAGCCGCGCGCACGCGCCGCGCGGGAGGGAGGGGCGAGGCCGTGACGTCACGCGGGGTGTCCTGAGGGGCGGGCCGGCGCCATCTTGGTGCTGAGGGCGGAGCGGGGCTCGCTGGGCGCGGGGCGCTCCGCCCGGGGGCGGTGACAGCCGCAGAGGGACAGCCACAGAGGGACAGCCACAGAGGGACAGCCAGAGGGACAGCCACAGGGTGACAGACACGGAGGTGACCTGTGACCATCCTGTGACCGAACATCCCCATCACACTCGGTGGCTCGTCCAGCCTTTCCTTAAACACCTCTAGGAACGGTGACTCCACCACCGTCCTGGGCAGCCCGTTCCAATGTCTGATCACCTCTTCTGTGGAGAAATTATTCCTGATGTTCAACCCAAATCTCTCCTGCTGCAGCTTGAGGCCATTTCCTCTTGTGCTGTAGCTATTGCCTGGGAGAAGAGGCCTATCCTCACCTGCCTACAACCTCCTGTCAGGTAGAGAGTGATAAGTAGTTAAGAGAGTGAAAAGTCCTGGGGCTGTGGGGCTGTGGGGACAGGGAGAGCGCTGGGGACATCCAAGCATGAGGGAATCAAAGGACCCCTCAAATGGGGAACTTCTGCTACCACTAATATGTTTTTAATTATGTGGATTCCTGGGACGATTCTACTGAAGTAATGACATCACTTGAATGAACACAGGATCTCCGGGAAAAAAAGCCCAACATAATTAATTTACAAATCTTTAGGTCGTCTGTGAGTGCTTTATTGGAGCCTGATGTTTGGCTGTTTGACTTCAGGCAGAAGCTGTGTAGGTGGAGAGTACATTTTTCAGCACTTAAAACCCCACATTGAAATGAGAGGATGCCTATGGTGAATGTAGAAACTGTAACAGTAGAAAAGCAAAGAAACAGATCTTTTGGGAAGGATGCTGGTAGGGGCTGGTCTGAGAGGAATGACATGAAGGAATTGCATTTTACTCCTGACAAGTTGTGGTTGTTGTTGGAAAGAGGAGGTTTGTTGGTCATGTGCACACCTTGGTCCCAAGGAATTGGTCAATTCTCTGTTGCCACGACCAAAGCATGCAGTGTGCCATGGCTGTCAAATGATGAGAAGCTGTGTTTGCTGCTGGGGAGCAGGATTTCTATACCCTTCTTCACTTGAAGCGGGGCTTGTGTCCAGTTTACTGTGCAGCATAAAGGAATGGTAAGATGGCCAGGATCCTGGGAGGCTGTTGTGAAACACACCTTGGCATAAAAGTATTGCTCAGTTGTTTACTGTAATCTTGACAGTGTAAACTGTTAAAAGTGCTTTGGTTTCTTTGTTATTCTTTAAATTTTTTTAAAATTACAATTACCTCTCATAATTTTCTTTTGTATTATTTTTTTATAAACCATTTTAAGGACAGCTTTGCTTCCATACCAAAAGAAGTTATTCCCAGGTGGTACTGTGTATACCTGCAGAAATGTTCTGTCTTCATGGATGTGATGCATTTTGTACAGAACCACCCTGAAACCACTGGGATTCACTGTGTGCACACACAGCTGCTTTCCTAAATCCACATTGGAGGTAGATTTTGCCTTTCCACTCCTTCATCCTTTGGATTCAGGCTTACGAGGTGTCTAATATCAGACTTTTAATTTAAAAGGAATTTGTATGTGGGTTTTTTTGGGAGAACAGAAGATCTGAGAATTATTTTGTACAATATTTCAGTGATGAAACCAAGATTAAGTTCTGTATCCTAAAGCAAATTTGTAGCGGGAGCTACATAAACAAAACTACTCTTGTTTGTAGCAAAAAGAACTTTAAGTAAGCAACAGACACTAATGTTTATGAATGAGAGAAAACAATCAGCAAAACAATCAAACTTCTGTCTAGGATGAGGAAAAGTTCTCTCTAAAATGAAAAATACTAGTGAGGTCTGCTGCTGCTGCAGCAGCCTCAAAACACAACATGCAAACGTTCAGCAAAAAGTGAGAGCAGCCAAGGTTTGTTTCTCCCTAGTTCTGCCTGACACTGTCACTCTCCTGACAGTCTGGAAAATGCTCTTTGGAGAAGGAAATGCTCACAGAGAGCAGTAGGCAGGAGTGGCAACTCTTAGCACAGCTGCCCCAAGTGCACCTTGTTTGAACGATTGCAGCAAGCTGTTAGAGGTGGAGTTCAGTAGAGGGGAAGTTGACTCACTACAGTGAAAAAGAATGTTTGTAGTGCAAAAGCTTGGGTTTGTATGGACTGCACACAGAAATGCTTGTGGGAGCAGAAAGCTTTGGCTTTCAGGTAATGGCCTTAAATTTAGTGAGTTTTGAGAACCTCCATTCCACTCTGACTCAGAATCAAAGGCCACTTGCCAAAGACTCGTCTTTCACCTTTCTTTCTGTTACTTTTCCCAGCTGCAGTGGTGGGTGGCAGAGGGCACGGACACCAACGTGAGTCACGATGAGATAGGAGGGATGCACCGCCGGTGCTCAGAGCAATGCCGGCCCGGCCCGCCTGGTGGCAAACTGCTTTCACTGGAAATGCCTCTCCGTTCAGCAGGTCTGGGAAAAACAAACGCGCTCTCTGGGATTGCAGGCTGTAATCTCATCCCCGTGCGTTTTCAGGGCCCTGCTCATCCCTCTCGAATAGCAATATTGCCTCCATCAGATACTGTCTTAACAAACGCAGAGTTCGTGCTGCAGAGATAGCGTCTGTGTCTCAAACTTCACAGAGTTTCTGGGGGCAAAAGTTTTCTTCATGTTCTCCCTGTAGTCCTGGAACGGCAGAAATCAATATTCTGACATCTGTAAATCCTTTGTTCCCCTTTTCACCAGGGCTTTATCAGCTTTGGGAGGGAGGGATGGGGGAAGAGTGCGTTGAGAGAGCCATTGTCCCTTCTCTCGGGAATGATCTGGAACTACTATGCAAATCTTCATTTGAAGACCCTGGGAACTGGGGGAGGGCTTTAGCTGCGAGCTCAGTGGGAGGGGAGCTCGGCATGCCTGCTCACACACTCCTGCCTAGTGCAAGGAGCTGGGAAGAGTCTTTTGAACGAGCAGAAGAGACATTTTGTGCTTTGTGCGCTCCTATGAGGCTTTGCACTCCTTATGTCTCTTGCTTTGTGCCTTTTTTTCTGCCTGCTTCTTCTAAATGTTTGCATAAGAATTGGGGAGGGGAGAGATCCCAGAGCTGTGATTAGCAGTGATGAAGTCAGAAGGGTGCAGGATGCAGCACCTCTCCTGCCCCCTCTCACACCCTGCAGTCTCCCACCAAGCAGTGGAGCAGCTGCAGTGGTTCTAACACACCTACATCCCGATTGCTGGCATTAGCATATATGGCACAGGCACAGTTTCAGTAAAGCAAATTATTCAGCTGGTCAGGAGTAGTGGAGTAAAATAATTTGCAGTTCGCAAATTATCACGTTGTAGCCAGGTCTTAAAAAGCTGCCTCTTACAAGGGCAAAGACCCACAGAGCAGAACCTGCTTTGTGAAACCCTGTGGTCTGTCCTGGCTTGGCTCTGAGCTCCGTGTCACCTGTTTTGTATTAGGGCAGGGTCACACTAACTGCCAGTTTCCTGGAAGTTATGTAGGGTCCTCCGTAGGCCTCATGGAAGGGGAGATATCCCGACTGCATAGTCACATGGATGAACAGGACAGTGGGGGAGGGACAGTTCAGATCTGTATCTAGGCATTTTTGTGTTTATAATTACTGGAAAGGCAGTCATAATTCTTTTGATTTACTGACCTTTATTTTCAGGTCATCTGTCTTGTTTATTTTTCAAACTTTGAGAGGTTTTGTCTTCCAGAAAACTAAAAATTACTTTTGAACAATGGAAAATGCAACACTACTCTCTCTCTCCTGGGCCGCTGAGAAGATGTGGCCATTTAAAACTCTCTCCTTCTGTCAGAACCATAGGAACACACGTTCTGAGATCTGATTCTATGTTACCTCCCACGTTAAAGCCAAGACAGTGTAAACCACTGATGTTTGTCCTGCAAGTACTTTACTGCTTCGTGGCGGAAAAGTGCATCACAAGCGTGATCTCACATACACAATTGGGTCTGAATCTGCTCTCATTTTTCCATGTGTAACTCTAGAATGACTCAGCTGACTGGGGTGAACCCCTGGAATTGTGCTAGCTAGAAACTAGCCTGGACATGCCCTCTGGCTCCTGTAAGTGCCCTCAGTACCTGTGCACGCTCCCGCATCCATGCAGATCCTTTTCAGAGTACACTTGTTTGCATGGGGGCTGGTGTGTGAATGCACATTCTTCTCACCCGCGCCTCACATACGCATGCAAACACACATCCTCGAGTGCACACAGCAATTCCCTTTCTCTCATACACATTTGTGCACATACACAGACTTTTTTGAAAGCTCCTGTTTTCAGAAAGGTTTTATTTATAGGTCCTGCCTGGTTGTGAATGTGAAAGGGAGAAAGCCCCTCAGAGGGTTCCTTTCATGTGTAAATCAGCCTAGGCTGAGAGCATTGGGGTCACTGAGAGGAGGATTTCACTCTTAATTACTCAGAGAGAAAGCAGGCAGGGGACTTTCTCAAACTAATAGGGTTGTTCTCTGCTGGGGAAATCAGCTTGAGATGCCCAAATTTCTCTTGCATCAGACTGCGGGCTCTGATTCACAGGCCTCTTCTGCCAGTAGCAAGAGCTGTCTATGTGGCATTTGGAACAAACAGTCCAGCTTCCAAAACAGCTTACTTATTAAAGATGGTTATGCTCTTTCTGATAATTGGGTGTTCTTTGGAGACCAACAGAAGAGCTGACCTAGCTTGCTTTGTTTTTATGCTACTTTTATTGACAAAGATATTAGGCTGTGATACATATATCTGAGCTCCATCTGAGGACCTCAATATTCTTTCAGACCTGAAAACTCACACCTCTCTGCCAAGCAGAAAAATGTTGTTATCCTGAGATTAGTCCAGTGAGCAGGACCCTGAACTTGAACTTGAAACCAGCACTGAATTCCCAGTTCAGCCGCCTAATGCCTTTGTATCCTTAGCTGTGGAATGGAGTAATCTCTCTAGAATGGGGCTGTTAAGAACAAAAGTCAATATGTATTGTGATACTCTTGGTAATAAGGCTGTGAATGCCAAGGTAATTGGGTGTATCTGAAGAGATGTGTCTTTTTCCTGGGATGCAGTGCAAGCACGGGGATTCCTCTGCTGAAGTAGCATTGTCACCTTTCATTCCTGGTCATAAACTGAGTCTGGAAATCTACTGCTGAGATGAGATCTCCCAGTCACAAGTCACTGCGTTGTCTCAGTGAGGGAGACAACTAGAGGGACTTCAGAACCTGCTTGAGCCAGCACACAGTAATAGGAGGTGTAGCTGTCAGTAGTTGCAGGGAAGAAATCTGTGTTGTCAAGTGCACACTCGTACAAGTGTGTAAGTGTGCACTTACATGTTTTAACTTCACTTGATGAAGAGAAATGTACACCTTCTCATATGTACTTCCTTTTCCTATATGGTCTCTGCTTTTCTGAACAGGAAATAAATGTTTTGAGGGCTGAACATTCCCAGCCCATACACAAATAGCCTCGTGGGAACCTTGATTCAGGATTCTTGGAGTTGTGTTAGTACAGCTTGCCTGGGAAGGTTGGAGGGGTTTCTCTGGGAGCACCTGTTTGAGGATGCTGGCTCATAGTGGTGGGAGCCATTGGCAGATGAGGTCAGCAGTCTGAAGTGTCTGCAGAGGTCAGAGGGAAATGAATGGGTCATTTCTCTTGCAAATGAAGAGCTGCAGCCTGGAGCAGCTTTAGCAGAGCCCAGCATGTGGGTCCAGGCTGTTCCTTTTATGAGCTGATGGAAATGGGGCCCAAAAGGACTTCCCTGATGGAGTTCTGTCACAGCCTTTGTTACCTTTCCCTCCTGCAGCATACACTGGGTCTAGAATATGGATTGGGGCTTATCTTGGCTACCAGCACAGTCAAGAGGATGAAGGCTTTATGGCTGCATAGAAAACCTTGGGCTGCAGGGTATCCTTATTGCCATTCCAGGAGGAAAGTCTTGCTTTAAGATGTAGAACACATGTATATTTCTGCTTTAGTGCTCCTTTTAACCCAACCGACACTAAAATGAGTAAATCCAAGAGCTGCTTTAAAATAATGCACATAACTGCCTAATGGATTAAAAAGCCTGGATTCTGTTCTTCATTCTGGTGGTAAATTGTCAGTTACTCTGCAAAGCCCTGTGAATGCCTATGCCTCACTTTTTCTGCAAACCACTGAAGAAAGGTATTCTTTTTTGTTGTAACATCTTGTGGATCTGGGGTACAGAATGCTTTATATTGCTGTTAGCACTGTCTGTGAGTGAAATCTCTTTTAGTCTACTTCTATGCAACAATGTTTTCTCTGAATTGTTGATTTAAAATTAATTTCAATGTTATATAAACAATGTCAGTTCTCTCTAGCCATTTGCTGTTTTGCTTCTTTGCAGACCACCAGGGAACTCCTTTAGCTGTGACATTGTAATGGGAGGTGGAGACATCTCGAGGAGAAGGTCGAGACAGACAACAGCAATTATAGTCAATAGCATCTCTGACGTGCCTCGATTACAGGTTTGTGTGTGATCTGTGCATGTCATCTTTCCTATGTACAGGTATTTACAATGAGGCAGGACGTGAAAATAACTTTCCTTTGTAGGAGCTCTAGGAGCAGCTTCCTATTATCATTGTCTTTTCACAGCCTCAGATACAGTAGGGCAGGATAAGGGTTTTAAGGGGAGGCAGCTAAGGTTGGAGTAAATGTACTCAGGGTTTTCCCTCACTGCTGTGGTGTTACTGCCATGGCAAGCAGCTAGAAGTTAGAACAGCCCTGGGACTGCCAGAACTTACACTAAATTGAAAAATGAACTTATGTTTAAATTTTATCTCTCAACCTCCGCTGTGTGTGAAGGATTGTTTTTTATGGCTTTCATATCTATTTTCCTTTAGAAACTTCAGGAGAAATGTCCACCCTTCAAATCTGTTTTGATATGTTTTAAATGCATGATATGGAGCACATCCACTCTCAGTAGGTTGCAGGAAGAGGCCGTAAAATCATAACACATCTCTGGAGGGGTAAGCTTGTTCTTTATTTCTTAGAAGCATCAGCCAGGTTTACACCACTTTGTGTAGGAAGAGCTGCAAGAGAAGATGAATGTTCCTGAGGGCTCAGAGACAGTTTCATGTCTGGGGTAAGGCTGAGGTTAGCTGTGGAGCCTGTGTCCATGCAGTAATTTGACAGCAGATATGGGCACACAGTAATGCAGGCTCTGAAAATCGCAGAAGCCTGCTGAGTTATTGTGAGCTGGAGAAGCTTTTCTGTTTGTGGGCGCATGGGTCTGCCTGCCTCACATTGTGCAGACATAACTGAGACATAAAGGAGGCTGGCAAATTGCAGAACACTGGTGGAAGGGGGGACAGGGGGCTGAAGAAGAAAAGTTAAGAGTTCATAGACAAAGGGCTCAAGCCTAGTTGTGAATTCCTAGCAGGTACTTGGTCTTTAAATGAAAGCATTTGTCAAGCAATGCACTGATTTAATGTGGGAATTTGATATCTATCTGCAAAGGTTTTTTGGTTCATGGTGTGATTACAGGAGATTTAACATGGAAAGCAGTGTTACTTTCTCCCAGGGTATGTATTTGTTCATGTACCAAAACTATATAGGGCAGGCGGTATAAATGACATCACACAAAGTGAGACACATATGATATATAAAATGTTTCTACAGATTGTGACTGATTGTAAATAAAGCATATAACTTAATTTCCTTCTGGTAGTAGTTGACAGTACCATTAGCACCATTGTTGGATTATCTAGGGCTTTGCATCAGCCACACTTTGCTACACCTGGCTACTGGTCTGTGTCCCCTGTCCCACAGATTCACTCCTCTTTTACCTGAGAAATGCACCTGGCATTTCCATTTTGAGCAGCACCTTTCTCAGACCCTTCATTATCTCCTGTCACTGCACAGGGACCTCAGTGTCTTGATGTAGTGCCTTGGCTGTACACAGCAGTGGCTGTGATCAGGCTGCATGTCTGTGCTGTGCCCATCACTGAGCTGCTGGGACAGATGCATTCCACAGAGCCCAGCCAGCAGCTCTGTCTGGGCTGTGTGTAACCCCTTTTGGTGCTTGTCGGGACTCTTAATGAATGTAACAGGCTCTGCACAGCAGCTTGGTAGGCAGTCCCCACTACCACACCTCTAGCTGATGCACAGACTTCTAGTGTTTTCAGACTGGACCCTCATTTCAATTTTGGTTTTGTTTATTTGTTTTGTTTTTTAAAGTTTCAAAAAGCTTTTTCTGGCACCCTGAACCATTCCTATGCTGGAGCCTTGTGAGTTAGTTAGTAAGGACTCACAAGTTGTTGGTAGATGTGTGCAGAAAGTAGCTACAGGGTTGGTCATTCCTGTAAATCAGTGGACTCTTCAAAAATTTAATTCTGGACTTTTCCTTAAAAGCTCTCTCTCAAACTGGACACAAGACAATGGACACCAGCAGGCACAACTCCCAGTGACTAGGATATTGTCACATATCCAAAAGCCTGGTGGGAGGAGCAGACATTAGGTCTGAATTCATCCTGGCAGGGAGATTTGGCTGAGAGAGAAGGAAAAGAAGGTCAAAGGCAGCTCCAAGGAAACGGCTTTGGTTTAAAATGTTTCATTAGAGTTTTCACGATGAAAATATAAAGTACAGGAATACAATTACTTGGCAGAGAAGCCACATTTAGTAACAGTCCTGTATACATTCAGTGGTCTGTATGGAAGGAGACACAATATATCCTTGGCCACCTCAGCAAAATTATGGGTTCCTTTTCACAAATGTGACATTTGTACATATTCTGGAGATTTTTTAAAATCAATATTCATAAATGATATTCTTTTTTCAGTAGACCATTGCTCTCTACTTTATCCCTGTAGACTTTGCAGGGCAGACTGGCTTTATCTGAGCAGTGTATCAATGTCAATGCAGCTGGGAACACTGTTGGGATGCTCACCTCATGTTGTTTCCCCTCCCCTCTCTGTCTGTTTTTGATCTTTCCTGTTGTGACTCAATAAGATAATCACGGACACCCTTTTCCAAAAGGTTAATTTTTCCTTGTTGATTCAACAAGTTCCCTTTCTTGAAGACAATTGTTATCTGCCATTTGGGCCTTCTTACCTCAGGATGGTTCACCTCTCCATGCAGACAAGGTTGGGAGTTTGGACTGATGCACATACCTGCAAGACCTGCCAGTGCAGGGCCATGGCAGATGTCACCTGTGAGGAGGTAAGAAATGGGATACCAGCGTGTCTTGTCTGTGTTCTTCTTTTAGGACATAGTTTGACCAAAGAACTGAGCAACTGAAATGTCATGGAGGAATATATGGTGTGGGTGGCTTTTCTTATGGGAAGCCAGGATTAGTTTACATTTGCTTTTTTTCTGGTTTAAGTTATAAACTAAAAATGTGGAAAGGCTTTGTCATTACATCTCAGTGGCAGTTTTCTTTATTCTGGCCTATAAAGAAGGGTTTCCCAACAGACTGGCAAAACATGAGCCCACATACAGTGCCCTGCAAAGGTAATTTCTTACCAGACCCTGGAACAACTGAAGTACAGATTGTCAATCTTGCACACTGCTAACCTCTGTGGCATATTTATACCCAGGTTCCTTTGTCAGCACTTCAAATAATTTTTATGTTCTCCCCTGGCTATGCTGGGCAGTGTGTTGACAGGGCCCTCAGTGCATCAGCTGATTCTGCAAGCTCTTACCCCTGTCCTACAGGTTTGGCTGCCTGTGTTCAAGGGCTGTCATGATATGGTGGAATGTAATCTGGGATCAGAGTGCTGTGAAAAGAGCTGTCTGCCAAAGAGCTGGGAGAAGCCTGCTGGGGCCTCCCCACTTCCGTTGGGAGCCATGGAACAGAGCTGCCCTTGTCCTCAGTCAAGGGGTGGGCTGCCTGTCTGTGGACCTGGCTGTGGCTGATCCTGACTTGACTTCCTGGCTTGGCCTCAGACCTGGCACATCCCTGTGGGCTCATTAAGTTCCTGGCTATATGTGATCACTGTCACCAGACCTGCTCTGCTCTTTTTGCTTGGTCACTGTGTCTGTGTGCCCCTTTTACCAAGGTCCCTGCTGTCCTTGCTGCCAGCCCTGCTCACCTTTGCTCCTCATGCTCCCCAAGCTCCTCTGCAGCTGCAGCTCTACCCAGCTCCTGGCATGGACCACAGCCCCTCCGCATGTGTGAGACTCGGAGAGGGGACGGGCAGTGCTATGAGAGACATTATTGCTATGTGACAATAAGGAAGATTTGGCATTAAGTTTGTCTCCCTTCAGCTTCCTGAAAAGCCAAAGCGAAATTCAGGTCTATCGGCACGAGCCCGGATGCCGGGAGAGCAGCCGGCAGGAGGAGCTCGCTGGACACGTCGCTGGATCGTTCCCAGGCAGTCACGGACGCATGTTTCAAGGGCATCGCTTTAGATCTACCTTCCTGGGACTTCCTTGCAGTCAAACCAGCAGCAGCAGAAGACATTGCTCGTGGTATTGCAACCGAGGAGCCTCAGTGATTTATTTTAAATTTTTTTTACACTTCTCAGCTTGTTTCTCCCATCATGATGCTTTTATCTGTCATTATTTCAATACTTAAGGTATTCAAGAAGATATTGAGGATGCCTTTTGGTCCCTAAAAGTGGCCAAGTGTTTTATTTTCCAAGAAAGCTAGTGTAAGATTTCTTGGACACCATCCTAACCACGGAGTAAAGAATTCCAAAACAATGTTTGTCTTAGCATAGAACGATATCCTCCTGGAGTCCTCCTGACCTCTGAGGGGATCTGCAAGCAAAGAGCTCTGAAATGTATCAGTACCACTCTGATTATTGGCCTGACAAAGTTATTCAAACAGTTCTGCCTCCTTGTATGCAGTTTACCTTTGTCTTTTGTGAGAAGTGGGTACAGAGGACAGTGGTAGCTCTTTTGCACAGCAGTGTTCTCATTAGTTAGGTGCAAAACATCACTGTGTTTCTTAGGGCCAGTCCTGCAGCCCTAAATTTCATGGCCTCCATGGCTGTGCCTCTGCACTGCCTCTAAAAAATAATTAAGATTTTTTTTTTTTAAATGGGTGAATTCTGTACTTTTTAAAGTCTGTCCCTTATTTAGTTACTAAATGGGAACTAGGTGCCTTCTGGTCCTGAATGTTGCTGTAATAATTATTTTGATTCTGAATGTACCAGAAATTATTCTAATGCATATCAGCATAAATTAAGTCAATAGAGAGTCTTCAAATTTACCCTGGTGTTCAAGAGAATGGAATTCATGCACTTCAATTTACAGCTTATTAAGTGATCAGAATTAATGAACTCACAATGACCTTTTCTGTTCTTGTTTACACGTTTTCTTCCTATTCACTCATAATGTACATGATTTAAAAAAAGCAGAGAGTTGAAAAGGCAGCGTGTGGGTCAGATATGTCCCATGGAGCACAGCATTGTGCTTCAGGCTTTAATCATATTTGCAAAGCTGCAGTGTAGAAATGGCACCTCTGTTTATGTTCAGAAGCCCAGCTTGATTTTAAGAATCCTCACTGAATTCCGAAAGCTAGAAAAGCAGTTGCACTGAGGAACGGGCAAGGTGTTCTTCAGAGTCACTGGAGTTTAACAGATGCTGAACAATTCTCCTTTTATTTAATTTTTTTTTTCAGTGTAGTATCATATATCAGTCTGGAGGTTGGGGATAATACAAACCATCAGATCCATCTTACCTTTTATTCTGAGATTTGGAAGTCACTTGGGATGTCACCAAGAAAACCTCACATAAACTCTCTTTTTCCCAAGACCAACTGAAGGTTATTCCACTGTGATTCATTCAGGTCAGTGTTGGAATGATGAAAGTTTCCCTTTAATTTTCATTATGTCTAAGGCTAAACTTGTGAGGCTGTATGTTCATCTGGTCATTGTTTCTCTCTGACTTCATGGTATAGGACAACTTCTAAATGCTTCATCTGATCAATTACAAAAATTTCAGTGACTTCCTATTATTACTGTGAGAGAGAACACCACCAATTTGTGAAAATACTACGAGAGCAAAAAGGGAGAATTAGGAAGCAGCAGTAATTTAGATACCATTGCACTTGTAGGTGTGAAGCAACTGGATGATAGCTCTTGCATACCAATACCTTTATCTCATCTCTGTCTATTGCTCTAGAAAAATTATCATGTGAGCACATAGAAAGATCTGTCACCAGATAAGTACAGGGATTGTATGCAACCTCTGCAGAACTGGAGGAGAATCGAGATCCGAACTCAGAAGGAAAATAAAACCCTGATGTGAGGGAGTTGAGGGTGCCCTGTTAGAGCAGTAGCGTAAGTGTGCACAGGAGCCCTGACTGTGACATTTAGAGAACCCATTTACTGAGGGAATGGAGGTAGATGGGGCATTAAAATGCTATTGTAAGAGAGAATGAGGGATTCCTGAAGAGGAAAATGCTGCGATCACAGCAACCGGTACACAGCCTGCTTGGGGGCATGCACATGCCCCAGACATTGCTGGGAGAGCCGAGAAGCTTGGGAAGGTGGCATATAAGGCATTTGTGCAGGGGGGGTGTGTGAGGCTTATGGAGTAAATCCCTGTATGGGAGAGCAAAATCTTCAAAGGAATGGCTGTAGATAGTGAACTGGCCGCAAAAAAAGAGAGAAATAGAGGGCAGGCAGCCACCTCACCATGAGCAGCTCTGCTGACGGCTGTGGAGAGTGAGGGGGGCCATGGCAGCAGATGGGAAAGGAGGTTTCAAGCCATGTGGGCTGGTTCTGGCCACGTATGACTTTCTGGAAACCAGAGAAACTGGTTAGTAACTCAAGCAGGCCAGCAGGGAGCCCAGGGCTGGACAGAGCTCCAAGCAGAGCCACACAATAAGCTCACCCTGAAAATGGTCCCTGCATCGCAGCTGGAGCTGCCTGTCTGGGTGCTCCCCTCCGTGCTGGTGCAGAGGTGGTGCATCTCAGGGGCTACCAGGCACTCCCTGTGCCTGAAAGTACCATGCAGAGACAGGTAGTACCTGGAAGTTGATGTATTCCTAGTTCTTTTTACTTTTTTTTTTTTTGCTTAAGTATTTGCATACCAGTGCTAAAGATGAGAGAGACCCTCAAAGGCAAGAGTAGTCAAGTGACAGAGTACTCACTGAAGATTTGTTAAAAAGGGGGAGGAGAGTCCACGGTTGCATCCAGAGAAGGCAGAGCATGATGGATTCACAGGACTCATCTTTAAGTATAATGACATAAAATTCCAATTGAAAAACAAATGCAGCTCAATACGAGTTTCAAGTACTGCTCTATTTTCTGAATTTGTTAGTCAGTTTTCTTCTTCCCTTCTTAGTGCTTAGTATTCAAGCCCAGAAGACAATAACTTAACAGCAGTGCTAGTACTTCCAAGTTCTGTTTCTTTAAAAAGTTCATAAAACTTGTCACAATACCCCAGTAAAGCTCTTTTCTGTTGTGCTATCTAATCCAAAGTAGTTTGTATCAGATTTATGTTCTGGCAGCTCTGTGATAAACTTGGACTCTACCACACTGCAAACACAAAAGATTACTTAAAGTTGTTGTTATTGAATTTGAAGGACTCTTTTGTTTCATGGATCCACACCCTCCTACCAGGGCTGTGGTTCCCAAATGGCTCCACCCCTTATACATTTGCAAACTGAAATGAAGATATTTCCACCAAAATTAGATATTTGGTATTAGATACCAAAATTATTATTTTGGTAGATTTAACCTGTCTTTTTGTTAAAATTGTGCCTGTAAAAAACCACAGTAGAAAATATTAAGTATTGGAGAATTCAGTGAGGTCTGGTATTTTGACCAAAGGGTCCTTGAGATGTATGTTAGGTTTCCCCTCTCTCACATAATTTGTCCTTAAACCTGATGTCTCAATTCACAAGGCTGCCCTGAAACTTTGGATCAACCTAAAATTCCTAGAGAAAAACAGTTGTGCAGAAAATTATCAGACTCTCGGTTCCTCTGGTGCGAGGCCTTGCAAACTGGAGCCTGAAAACATAAAAGACTGAAACTGATGTCAGTCACACCCTCAACACAAAGATTATAGGGGTGAGCAGAGGAGGAATTCATTGGAAAATCTCTCTGATCTGAAGTCAAGCAGAGCTCTGGAAACAGCTGCCAAATACCCAAGGCCAGAGAATTCTCATCCCAGGGTTGGTTCATCACCTGTGCTATCCAGTGCTCTAAAGCTTGGTCTATCCCCAGTTTTTGAAAAGAGGAAAGCTTACTGACATTCTTTCCAGAAATTGTAATGTTTTATTTGTGGTTTGTATTTGGTGGGGGTTTTGGTTGTTTTTTTAATGTTAAAATGAGTCAACATTTGGCTGAAGGAATAGTAATTTTTCTTTTACTATGACTCCAGGAGAAAAAGATATTTACTATCTCCATACTTCCAAGTGAGAAGTTCACCTTAGGTGAACCTTGTAGGTGTACCTTGCAGGTGTACCTTGGGGTTGCAACTAACAGTGATTAGCATCTTTAATAGTACAATGGTCTATACTGTCTAACTGCCCCTGGAGCAAAAAATCCGTTCAATCATTTATAATTCATCTTTAAATTACTTGTCTGGAAAAGGCTATATATTACTGTTGTACTATGGTGTCTATGTTGTTTCTGTACTCGTGACCATCACTATTTTGCATGTTCATTGCCTGATGCTGCTGACATTTGTAAAATATTAATGAAATTTGGAGATTTCCTTCTAATGTTATATCCCAAACACATGACTCTAGCTCAGTGAGACTCCGGTGGAGGGTCACTCTGCATTACTGTGAGACCCGCAGGAAGTCCAGGCATGCACAGGCAGCAGCTGAACTGTGCAGGGACAG
This sequence comes from Entomyzon cyanotis, assembly GCA_024500445.1. Classification (NCBI taxonomy): domain Eukaryota; kingdom Metazoa; phylum Chordata; class Aves; order Passeriformes; family Meliphagidae; genus Entomyzon; species Entomyzon cyanotis. Next base: position 9,821,226 of record JAKEPQ010000852.1, read on the forward strand.
GCAGAGGACATGGTGAACTTCACAGCTGGGTTTTGGTTTCCAGCCCCACGCTCTGTACTGTTGTGTTCTGCTGTGAGAATCCTTCAATTCTTCTTCCCTTTGGGTCTTTAGTGCTAGCAGATGGAAGTCCAGCTCAACTTTCAAAAACTCTGAATAATTTATTAAGAACAAAATTGTTGGGTCTGAGAGCTGGTTCCTTCTCTCTTTCTTTCTCCTTTTCTCTCTGCAAACTGCCTTTCAGAGGCAAAGTTTCTAATTACAGGTCAGGGAGGCAGGTTTAATCACACAGCAGAGCCCTTGATGCAGCATTAGAGAGTGTTATTTATCCACCTGAATTAATAGGGATGCAGCATTTCAGTTGAGAAGAATAAGATGGTTTTCAATTTCACTCTTTTTATGTGAAACAAACCACATCAGATTCACTGGTTTTTTTGACCTAAATTGGTGGGATTCTGAGTAACTAGCAAGTAGCTGCTGTGCAGAGCTAGAGAAAAAAAAAAGGCAAGAATAGACAGAGAACTGCTTACATAGCGGACGAACAACAGAAGCAGGATGTATTGGAAAAAGCTGGGAGGGGATGGAAAGAGGAAGCCATTGGGAAAACTGAACAGGGTAGAAATGCACATATGCAACTGTGTATCCCGAGGAAGACTTTTGGAGAGCGGTGGCATCCACAGACACTGAAAGGCAATGTGAGTCTCTTGGCACACACTTAGATACCTCAAAATATTATTGCATTTTTAGGGCCAAGAATAGGAGAGATGGAGGTGAAACATGAAGCAGGTGAGGAGTCCCTATTGCAGGGAATGGGATTCCTGCAATCCTCATTATCACCATCAGCTTTTGCTGGAGGTATTGGTTCTGTAGTACTGAAAAGAAGTGGGGAATCCCAGACAGAATGGTTCCTGCAGTGCTGCGAGCTCCAGTGTGACTGTTTTACAGCACCACAGAGATTCATTTTCTTTGCTAGTTTGGCTATGAAACTCACATTCACTGTGGACTTTCATCCAGTTTTATCCCTGCATCTAACTTGTATAGTTTGGCTTCCTGTTTGGTTTCTGCTTAGAAAGTCTGTGAAAATTTCTAGGAGCTTTCTGGACTTTTTTTTTTCAGGGTAAAAAGTTGGGCTCCTGTGCGTATGCATCTGATTCTCTAAGTTATGGAATACACTGAGTTGACTGAGATCCTGGTTGTCATTGTTTGAGCTCTGAGATAGGTGTGTGTATCTCCCACTTGGCAGCTGTGTGGGCCATGTGACAGGCAAGGGGCCCCCAAACCAGGCTATTCCTTCTGGCAGCAGATCTGGTTGTGGTTCATGGATGGGGCACCTCTTGCACAGCATGCCCTGCAAAACGAAAATATCTGCCACATAAAAATCCCAAAGTGACAGAGAGGGTTGCTATGCTTCAAAATAGGTAAAATGCAGGTTCTGTGGGTATGGAGCAAGTACCAGCAGCAAGGACACCAGATCTTATGCTCAGTATGTGAGACTTGGCATGGCCTTGAGCTCCTAGAAACTGCATTTTGCTGTGAGTGGTAGATTACTAGAAATTGTAGCCAGCAGTCTCTAAGATCAGCTAAGAGACAGATGAATGCAACACAGTCAGTACCTATATGATATTTTACTTAAGGAAAAAAGTTATCTACTTATGTAAATTTACATTGAATCCCAAGATAATTTTTTGTTCAGGATACTTAGACTGTGAACCCTATTCTCATGTATGTCTACAAATCATTACCACAGTGCTGGAGCAGTGTGTGCAGGGAATAGGAACTGATTCACCAGGTCTAGAGCACCACAGTGCCCTGGCTGTTGAATTTCGCAGCATGTGTCTCCAGCAGCATGTCAGGATCCAAAACTGGGCTGCAGGCTGGATAGAAACTCAGTTGCAGAAAAGAGGTCAGAAGCCTGAGAGAGCAAGCAAAAGAGAAGTGTTCATCAGAGAAAGATAGAAACACTGTTTCCCTGGATGCAGCGGGAGCAGCCAGCTATGCTACCCAGGCTTTGCGTTGCCAACAGGAGGTTTTCCACCAGGCTGCCAGGGAGGAGGATGTGAGGTCTGTGTGCGCTCTCCCTGTGACATCCCTGTTATTACTGTCATTTGCAGGTGGCTGACACCCACTGTGACAGAGGCAACCGAGGGTTTGGTGTTGAGCTGTAGCAGACAGCTTGTATCATGTGTGATAGTCAGGCTGTCCTTCCAGTGGGAGGATATTTAGAGAGCACTGTTGCTTTTTGGTATGTACGTGGGTTTTCTCCTCCAAAAATAGCTACCTGTTGAAGTGGGAGTATCTCAGAAGGGGAGAGGATTAGTAGTGGTGACATGGATGGTCATATTTCAGGGCAAACACCTGTAAATCAGTCTAAGCCTGTAAGCAGCAAGCTATTAAAGTGAGTTCACCTCAGCAGCACTTGCCCTGTGTCTGCTCCGGAGGGCTGGAGCCAGTAACCCAGCCCTCAGAGTACAGCTGCTGCTCCAAGCTCACCCTTTTCCCATCTTCTGTACCACTGCAAATGGAGAAGCTATGGATGTTAACAGCTGACAAGACAAAACACATTAAAGAGGTGATGACGTCTTTTTAATACATCATCTGTATTTCTACTTCTCTCTTATCCCATTTCTGGCCCCTCTTGGAGCTCTGAAATGCTTTTTCTTCTTGTTTTGTTTTAGGGGCTTTTTAGTACAGAAATTCTTTTAACATTAGAGATGCTAGATCGAGTCTTCCCGTGCTGCCCCTTCTGTTCAGCAGAAAAGCTGCCAGCAGGGATGTGTTGCCTGGTTTTCTGGAGGGGAAGCACACAGCTGTTGTAACATCCCATGCCCTTTCCAACCTGCAGGTGTGCAATAAGAAATCAGGATATTAATTTGAATCCTCTGTTATTGCCACTGGCTTCTGGTCTTTCAAAAAGGACTTGACCATGTAGAATTTCTGAATGAACTTCTGCAAACTCCTGTTTAATGAACTTTGCATAACAAAGTGCTAGGAACACATTTCCTATAGATATATGGCTTAACCACAAAGTATTTTAAGTTACTTTATGAACAAATATTCTGTACCTGTGACCTGGCAGTGAAAATGTTACAGGGTCACAGAGCTCAATGCAGTTCTCTCTGCAACTTCCAGAGTGATTTTTGACATTACAGTATTTTGTCCTTGGGTTCCACTGTTCCATTATGCTAGAAAATAACAGCAACCTCACCAAGGCTCTGAAGACATGTGAGATCTTTGGCTAGTTCTTATGTGCAACTGAGGTTGCATAAGGAAAGTATCCTTATTTTTTGATATTTAAATATTCTGTTAGTTTGTGTGTGTATATATATATTAACTTTTCTATAACTTACTTTATATAACTTAACTTATAATCTATGGAGATTCTACAAGATCTACTACAAAGTTCTTAGGAGTCACTATTTCTTCAGGTCAGTTACATACACCATTCTCCCAAGAAAATTAAAAATTGGCATTCAAAACCATTCACATCCAAATAATTCAAAGTGAATATCAGCCCTCATTTACAGATTCAGAAAGTAAGATTTCAGCAAGGATTTATACATATGATAGGAAAATAGGAGTCAAATGTTATGTAAGGATGTTTCTTGTAAGTATGCATCCTGTGTTTTCAGTAAGTGTTCAGACATCCTTCTGGCTTTGGAGTTTGGGAATTACTGAGAACAGTTGATGTGCCTCTGAGGTGCTGCATTCATCCCTTCAGGATTGTGCTGATAGTCACCCTCCTTGCTGAAACACCTCGCCCTAGTTTCCTTCCAGGAACTAAGAGTGTTAATTTCTTAAGAAACTTTTGCTAATTGTATTGTAAGCAGTCTGGGGAGAGGGGAAGACTCAGCTGTATCAGAAAGAAGATCCAGTTATGCATGTACAGAACAATGAATATTTGGCTGTGTCAAACCCTGTTCCCAAATTTTCTCTAGTGTTTTTGGGAAAGACTGCATTGCTGTGGGAAGCACTGTTGGCCTGGGTGAGTTGCTGGCATAAAGCTGTTGATAAAAAATGCACTTTGTGCCATTGCCTGGTTAAAAAACATTTTATTTTCTAGTGGGCATGAAGAGTTGTCAGTGTCATTGAAATTTTGTAGCTCTGAATAGTTGCTGTAAATTTCATCTGGGCAATATCCCCAATTGTGTTGGATATAATTACATCCAAAGTTCTTTTTAATCATTTATTTGGAATGTGTCCCAAGATTCAGCAGTTTTGGATTGGGACAGAAATTGAATTATTTATTATCAATTAGAGGTTGTCAGAGCCTTTGACACCACGTCGAGCTGGCATTGTTTGGTATCTGTATTAATGATTGTATAGATAAAAGCATGAAATTATTGGTTGGAAGGCCTTTATTCTAGGCTGAGAAGGCTAGTTTGCATACTTGGCTGGATGCTTCCCTACACTCACTTGTCATTATGGCTCTGTTTAATCAAGTCAATGTTGCCTGTGGAATTGCTTGCCCATAAATTGATGAATTGAGTGTAAGAATAATTCCCCCTAGATTGAACCCAGTTGTGACTTCCCTTGCCATCCCAGCCCAGCACATTTAGACTCTTCTGCTTTGGCTGTGGTCTGCTACAGACCCTGGAACAATCTTTGTCACATCTGTTCTTTTCTTAGAAGAGCAATTTATTGATGGCTGTTGGTGCTATGGCAATGCTGGATGCTGAGCCTTTGTTCCCCCAGGTGAGGGGATGGAGCCCATAACCTCACAGGTGTTCCTGAGCTCTCTCACAGCTCTCTTGTGCGTCCTTCTGTCATCCGTGCCAGTCTTAACAATAATTTTTCTTATTGTGTTTTGGCATTTTGCAAGAAACCTCAGCTTAAGACGGAGATCACATTACACAGGAGCATAGTGTGGTCCCAGAAACATCACTGCAGAAAGGCAAACTGTCACGGAATCAGAGGAAAGGAGCATGGAGAAGGTGCCCCTTGTTTTCTTGAGTGGCTGAGGAGAAAGAATGCTCATGTGACATTGTCTCACTCCCATATCTTCTGGATTTTGTTGCCATGGTTAGTATAGCCTTAGAGAGAGAAAGAAGGGGGAAAAAACCCCTTCTGGGGACATACTTGCACCATTTTTTTTAGCAAATAGATATTTTTTCCACCTGCACTCCGAGCTGCTGGAAGCTGTGTGTATTAGCCCTGTACAGAGACTGATCCAGCATGTTACAAAATGTGATTTGAACAAGGTTATTAGAAGTTACATGCTAGATCTGGGGAGAGAGCGGGAACTTCTCATATGATAACAACAATAATTCATAATTCCCTCACTAGTTCTACTCCCCATTGGAGTCAGTTTCCAGCATCTTCTGTGAATTCCAGTTTCTTGAAATTTATGTAACTTTCTCAGTGGGATCACTGATCTGGGGTTTTTCTTCTTCTGATTTTCTTTTTCCTGCTTCACACACACTTATCAAAAGCAGGGTTGTCCCACTGTCACAAGGAAATTTTTTGCATACACAACTTTTCCAATTATTTCATTGCAGCAGAGGAAACTGGGACTAGCAAAAGAGAAGTTCTCATTTTACTGGGAAATATTGAGATTTCAAAACCTTTTCCATTCCAGAATGTATCACATTTTAGATCAACCTTTCTTACAAAACCAAACTCTGAAAACCTTGTTGTCTTTTGATCAGAGCAGTTCCTCTGCTTTCAGTGACTTTAAACTGAAAAAATAAGTTCTTTTATATAGCTTCATCTAACTTTTTATATAATTGTATATATATATTTATTTTGTAAAGCTTTTCTCAACTATGTCCAGTTCATCAAAAATGCCAAAATAAGCCTTTTTGGCATTATTTAAATACCTCAATTATTTTGTTAAACAGAGAAATCATAAAGCTTTTCAAAACAGTTGGGCTTCAACAAACGTCTTGTTTCTTTTAGCATTCCTCCGCACACAAACACTCATTATCTAGTCAAATATTTTAATACTATGTAACTCTCTTTTCAAATTGGTGACTATGTGGTAAGAAGTACGTCTTCCAGTGATCTCACTTGGAAAAGCCGAAGCTGCATATGTCCAACCTCTCAGCCTCAGTACTCATTTCCACGAAGGAAAGTATGCAACTCGAATTCCTAGAACAGACCTCTTGAAGTATGTGCTTTGTATCAAAGACACTATTTCTCAAGGAAAACCAAAACAAAACTCCAGCAAAGCCCAGCCCATAACAACAAATCAACAAAAACAAAGCCACTTTTGTTAAAAATCAGCTTTTTCTTGACTTGCAGAAGGTGCAATGGCCCCTTCATCCGCTCAAATCGTTCTACTTAGGAAAAAAGTGGAAATGGAGAAAGTGGCCTGTGTGCACCTCAAACCCTGCTAGCAATATTTCTTTCCCAATCTGGTAGCGATGTTTCTGACTCCCAGCCTCCCTGTCCAGAAGCTGACAAGCAGCAGCAACTCTCAGCTGAGGCAGACTTGGGAAATGACTAATTAGACAGTGATTGCAGGATTGCTTCCTGCCCTGGGTATCAGACCACAAGGGTGAAGCTTCATAAAGGTGGAGTGACTGCAGGAAGCGGTGCTGTGCATACTTCCACAATGGGGGCATTATGGAGACATGCCCCGGAGGCTGCCGGAGACCGCGCTGAATGGATCCTGATACCATCGGGGAATGGAGTACCTGCTAGTTCAAAGCGAGCCTGAATGCAGGTTTTAATCCTTTCTGACAATTGTTGAGAGGAAATGGCCTTTCCTCTGACCTTATCGTTGTAAACAACAACTAGTCATCGGGCTTGTCCTGCTGAGGGTATAGTCAAGGTCTATGCAAGGATTTTACTTCAGATTTTTTTCGTCTCTGATTACAATGGTGTAATTCTCTAGACCTGAAATGCATTCTCACCCCTTAATATACTGACTTCATGTACATTCTTTCTTAATTATTAAGTCCGTACAGCTCGGCCTGGTTCAAATTAGCTCCTTGGAGCTGCGGGCAGATATCCCATGGCCAGTTTCGGTGCTCAGCCCTGTGGTTGCTCTTGTGATGGGCTGTTAAGAGATGCCTTTTGGATACACCAGTCTCCCCGGAACTGGGTGTGAGACAAGCTGACAAACTCTTCTAGCATGACAGAGAATCACTAGGAGCTATGTTCACATTGGCCAAGAGGCAGGATGGGGAATTGCTGCTAGGCGCCATTAGCGTGGCAGTTTAAGTATGATAGAAGGATGCAAACACTTCTGGAATCGCAGAGGTGGGTGGATTTATCTCTGTGGATTCATATGGCTTTTAGAGCTAAGACAGTACAGGTGACAGAGGAAACGAGACAGTAGCTTTTGCTGCTCCTGGAATTCAAGCCAACTGTCTGTAACCATCAGGACTGGGTGTCGATGCAGAAGAGGGCTGACCTGCCGCACTGACACAATTTCGTAGTGATTAAATCCACTTCCCACCAGATCTGTGCAGGAATCTGCCTCTGGCCCCAGTGTTGAGATGCACATCACGGTGGCCTGGAAGTATCCTCTTCCCGGTTGCTGCTCATCGGGTGCTCAGTGGTGTAACAGAGATCAGCTGTCAGAGGCTTTCTGAAAGGGAGTTTGCAGAGCTGTTAGGAAGGCACTTCTGTGCCTGGTCATAGACCTTGGTAGTGTATAGAAGGTTACTGATGGCTTTGTATGAACGGCTTTTTAATTCCAGTGGAGTTTATGGGTAGCAATTGCATGTCTGCTCTTTGGTCCCCTGCCCTAAGACAGAGAGCAAGCCAGAAGATATTTCCCTCTTGCACTGCACAGCCTGGCTGATCACTGCAAAATGAGGAATGGGCTACGCAAGTCAGTATGCCTAAAGTCTCTGCAGTTCACAGCTTTTTCGCTGGGGTAAACAGAAATGTGGTGTATTTGCTGCAGGCTGAAAATCACTGTGTATAGGTCCATATTTCTAGTGAAAATCCTCTAAGGATCTGCAAATGAGAGCAGGTTAAAAGCCACTTTCCTTGGGTTTGTAGGAATGTCTGAGCAGGCTGTGGTAGGCTAAAGGGAAACTGGTGGGTTTTCATAGAGAGAATGTCTGGTTTTCACAACTACCTGTGGTAACTTTGGGCTGTGTTTTGTGTAACATATTTGTGAGCAAAGAGAAAAGCCTGAACACTGTAGAGAGCAACCTCTGAACACCACATACATCCTCTGCCAAGTGAATGATCAAGGTCAGGGTCTCACGTGGTGAAGTAAACAGAGTTGGATATGCCCTGTGCTTTGTCTCTGGCACCCACGTGCTGTGGCCAAGAACAGGCTGCACCCAAGGCATGGGTTTCTCTGATTTTCATCAGGATGTGGGGCTGTGGGCGGAAGAGGGTGTTATAGTAAACATTTGCAGTCTGTCCTCTTTCCTTGTTCCACACCAAAATAAGTTGGAATCACTTTGCTTCCAGTTTTGCTCAGAAAACAGCAATGCAAAGCTGTGGCATGTGTGTGCCAGTGGGACTGAGACTTATTTAAGTAGGAAAGTTCTCAAGAAGATCTGATGTGATATGCCCGAAGGAATTTCCTTTCCTGGGGGTTGACCCCTGTAGCAAGGCTGTGCAATTAGGCTGCTGGGAGGTCTGGTGGCTGGGTATGGTGTGTACCCCATAACTTGAAGGAGGCCAGCAGGTTGGTGGGGCAGTACTAACATCCCAGGTTTCCTCGTGTGTGCTCCCTGCATCACCTGTGCACTGTCTGCATCAGGGTCACATTGTCACAAGACTGAAAGAAAGGCTATTAGAAGAAGTATTCCCCTTTTCAGATGGGATGAACACAGTATTTTGTGAAAGAAATGCTCTCTGTCCATCCCACCCTTTCTTCCCTCTGAGATTTACTTGTTTATATGGTTGCAGGAGGTAGCTTTTTGCCTGGTTATGGTATTACCTGTGCTAAGGAGAATCACAAAAAGCTCAAGCACTTATTGATTCAGTAGTGGGAGCTGTTTCAACAGGGATAAAATGGTGCCTCTCCCTCAGTTATGGAATACCTGTCACATTTTCTCTTGCCACCCTGACGTTCCCTTTAAGACTTTTTTTGAATTATTTCCTCCGCTTTATAGAGCTGTAACAAAGGATGAGTGGCTGGATCACTGTGCCAGCTTTACCTGAGTGAAAGGGGCCACAGACAGGCTGAAAGGGTTCCTGTCAGCAGGCTACTAATTGCATGTGTCCATCAGCAGGTTGTCCTTCTACCAAAGAATGTTATCTTGAGATGAATCCATAGGCAGCACAGAAGGATCTTGTTGAGAGAGGCAGAGCAGGGAGCTGTAGAGTGCTACTACTTATTGGGATGGTGTCCTCACAGCAGGTGCAAGAGTGAAAGAGCACCACCAGCTATGTGAGAACTGCTCTGCCTTGCAGTGATTGTGTTAAGAGGGAGTAAACTTTGCTTTTCTTCCTCACAAGGGACCACTTGCATTGTGTTTTGTACTACTTTGCAACATTTCTGGAAGTCTGCAGTAACTGCTTGGAATTCTGGGGGGAATGAATGCTGCTTTTCCTGCTTGTTTTGTCCATGCACTGTCTGTAAAGAGAGCATTCTTTGTTCAGAGCTTAATGAATGTCATAATGGACTGTCTTGGCAGTTTGCATACCTGAGGATTTTATTTTTTTCCTCTGCATAGGAGCAACACATTCTGCTGTTCTTCACAACTCAAGTTCTGGAGCTGTCTGAGTTTTCTTGTACAATTCAAGTGTTACCTGTGCCTGTCTTGGAAGCTTCTCACTGAGGCCAGGGAAAAGGGCAATTACTTAAAAATATTTGCACGTGGTTAGACTTTTTTCTCATCTACTGACAAATAGTCACAATCACTTCCAGATTCTTTTACTCAAAGAAAGCATCACCAGAGCTGACAAGGTCTTGTTCTCAATATGTTATATGTTGTAATTAGGATGTATATTGCCATCAGCACCCCGAGACCTCAGGAGAATATGAGCTGAGGATTTTGCTTGTCTGCCCTTACTGAATGCATGTGAGTCTCATGAATATTTTTGAAGCAGGTCAAATACTTGCCATTGCAAATCTATAGAGGCCTTAATGAAAGAAATCCTTTGAGCAGGAGTGAAGGTGGATTTCTCCTTTCTTACAAAAAGGTTCAAGGAATGCCAGAATAAGTTTGAAGGGGTAGGTAATGTCTGTGGAGTGAGTTTGCTCTCTGAAGTTGTGGAGGGGAGGATCCTGGTATTTGTTCAGCTGCAGGCTGGCACTTAGCACATGTCTGGGGGCAGTGGAAGAGCCAGGCAGGACTGGGACAACAGTGATATACTCGATATGGAAATTGAGATGCTTCCCAAAAGCAAGTGTGCTGATTATATGGCAGCAAACAACTTGGTGTTAAGGGGTAGGGTAGAATCCTCTCTTTTAGTAATTGTAATTATTATTATTTAGAGGCAATTACATTGTTAAATGAACACCTCACAAACATTTTTACCCAGCAAAGTGTCATATGTAATGCTGTGGGAGATGGGGAAGACCGTGAAACTGAGGCATGTCACCCCCTTGATGTCTGCAGAATAAGGCAGAAGAAGCCCAAACACCTCTGAAATTCAGCTTTTGTGGAAAATGATTTGCGGGATGCTCTTTAACCTGCCAACACAGATGTGCCTGAACCCCCAAAGGAGAGGGCTGGGTAGAGAAGCAGGGTGTGAAATGCAATTCAGGTGGAGTGATGTTGGAAGCTGATAGGATGTGTACCCTTGTCCTTTTCACTTCAGATCCTGACTGCCAAAATGTCTGGTCCAACATTAGTCCCACTGATTGACTGAGACACAAGACTACTGAGGACCCAAGAGGACTTGAGCTCAGTGTAAATCCTGGAAATAGAAAGAGGTTTTAGCAGAAAGAGGTGTTAGTAGAAGATCTTGCTGTCTGCCTGGGCAGCCTGGAACATCTGCCCATGAGGACTGAAAAGCCTGTATTTAGCTATTTGTATCTTTGGATGTTGGAAATTAACAAGAATTTTCCTGTGCTGTTGAACCACGGCTATATCTATGATTAGGATCAAGGTTCTTTATATTTCCTTGAGTTTATGCTGCCTTTCACTAACTTATGCTGCTGGACCTCCTTTTCCTGGTTTGGTTGCAGCTTGCCCCTAACTCTGAGCAAAAACACGGTGAGATCCCAAACATTGCCATGTTCTTTAAAGAAGTTCCCTTCTCCCAAGGAGGAGGATATGCAGGATCACTAGTCCTTTTCCTGCACTCATGATGCTCAGGGGGCTGGAGCTGAGCTGCTGCAGCCTTGTCTGTTTGGGGATGGAGTTGTTTACAGAAGAAGGAAGCATGTGTTTTGGTGGAGGTATGGAGGAGGCAGATGTCCTGCCTCCTGTTCCTCAGCAACCAGAAGGTTTCTCTGTTCTTCAGGGCTACATACGTCCAGCTAGACTTCTTTTTAAAAATGAGACAGAATAACCTCTGCTTTGGCCTCAGTGCAGGAAAGCTTACCCCCAAACTCTCTCTCCTGTTGCTTTGCTTGGTGATGCCTTCGAGCCAGGGAGGACCTTTCCTGTAAACTCCTGCACAAGAGGAGGCCTGTCGCTGTGAACTCTTGCATAGTAATTAGAGGAAACAACTTTGGGCTCCCACCACTGGTTATGCAACAGGGCTGGATTGTTTGTCACCACACAACCCAGCACCAGCACGCTGGTGCCTCCATTCTGAAACCCCTCTGCCTCTATCCCCTCTCTAGACATCTGCTTTGTGGATTGCAGGAGTTTCTGTCCCACAGTCAGCTCCCAGGTAAATTCTGTCTGGGACATTTCGAGGGAAATTGTAGCTCCTCAGCAGAAATGGCCCCGGTTTCCAAGGCAACTCTCCCCTCACCCTGTTTTGAGCACTGCCTCGTTCCCATAGAAAGTTGCCCGTTAGTCTAGTCAGCAGCTGCTGCAGGAGCACGCCACCTCCAGAGGAGTTGTCCTTCGCTGGGCTTTTTATTCTCGTAATGAGCAGCCGGGGGGCCATGGGTGGCCTGTGCTGCGGCCCCTGAGCAGGGCCCTGGCGGCACTCGGGCAGGGCAGCACGTCCAGCACAGAGCTGCTCTTGAGTGAGCGAGGGAGTGGTTGTGCCTTTCTACCTTCCCAGGGAGAAAGTGGTGCTTGGGGCTCCCGGGAGGTGCATGGAGCAGGAGGCTGAAGTACTGATGGGGCTGCTCTTGGGGGTCTTTTGGCGAGCAGGAAGGTGACAAGTGAATAAAAAGGACACGGCATTTTATTTAATTAGAAAAACCAAACTCCCTAAAACTAGCCTCCGAAGGGCCTCCGTTGTCATCAGCTGCACAAAGAGCTGTGACAAATGAAAGGAACTGAGCAGAGAAAAGGCTGCTTTCTCTTTGTGTCTCTTTCCCAGCTTCTGTTTGCTTTGCTGTCTCCCTTGCTCCCATTGATCAGGCATGTGGAAACATTCCTCCTCCTGCACTCCCATTGTGGCCGCCCGGTTGCCAGGCTGCCGTTGGCTTGAATAACTTCACTAAGCCAGGCCTCTCCAAAACCATGCCATCCGGCGCGCTGGATGCGGAGCCAGACACTGCCCTCCCATCCTCCTCCTCTCCCTCCCCCTCCCCAGCAGCGCAGGGGTGCAGTGAGAAAATGTGCCAAAGAACAACGGAGGTAATGCGGAGCCCCAGCTGTCACGATGCGGGGGAGAAGCACAAGCTTGCCCTAAGAAAATAGGGGCAGCAAGGACGGGACAATGGCCAGCCTGGGTTGCTGCCTTAAAAAGAAGGTGGGTGGTGGTGGTGAGGGCTGTTAGCCCAAAGTTTCTGAGCAGAGAGGAGACAAAATGGTATGTTTCCCAGGGATACAAGCTAGTAAAGCGCAGTGAGGCAAACCCCAGCCTTGTTTCCCGGGGAGGAGAGAGGTGGAGAGGACAAAACAGGAGGCAGCAGGCAGCTGGCTGTGACTGGGAGCGATTCGTGGCCAGCTCTCACTGGCTGTGCCACAAACATGTCCTTACAGCACACGGGGCACCTTGGGCCAAGCTCGCCACTGCTGCTGGCTTGTGCAGAACCTCTTGCTGAGGTGAGACCACTGTCTGGAGCAGGTGACAGCTCTGGCACAGTGTAGCTGGATTCCTGGAAAGAGTTCAGGGGCAGGCCAGAGGCTGCACCCCTAGTACTTGCCCTGGAGATTAACCTGGCATAGTTGTGGTGCTGAAGACACTGGATTCGAGCACTAGCCTGTGGGCCAGAGACCTGGGGGCTTATGCTGTTGCTGCAGAGGGGCTGACACCCACCCACAGTCCTGCTGCCTACAGCCATTATTATGCCAAATACGAATCTGGCCTATTGTTTGTAATGCTATTTTTCATCGGTGAAATAGCAGTAAGCAAGCTGCGCTTTCAGACATGCTTTTGACTCAGCACGGCCAGGGTTGGATCCTCAGCTGGTGTAAAGCAGCCCTGGCCCATCAGCTCACAGCATCACCTGTGACATCCATTTAGTGTTCGTCCCACTCTCAGTTGTGTCTCAGAGCTCTGCGTCAGAGGAGCTGCCTGACCACAGGCTGAGGCTGTGGCCAGGCAGAGGATCCTGTCCGGGTGCCACCAGGTTTGTCCGCAGGGGTGGCCCCTGCATCCCAGGAGGTGGAGGGAGGTATCATAGGGTAGCTGAAGCCTGAGCCAGGCTGGGTTGGCTTTGCAGAGGGGTCCTGGGTTTGTGCCGGGTTTGTGCTGGTTTGAAGGGCAGGGACTGCTGAGCTCAGGTGATTAACATAACAATCCCGGAGCTCTGCCTTCATCCTGCGGCTAAAGCCTGGTTTGCTCAATCCAATTTCCAGCCTCTGCCCTTTCTTTAGCAGGCTAATTACAGCGGCAGGACAGTGGAAATGACCTTCTTAAAGCCACAGTGCCCCTCATCTACTTACCTGTCAAAACACAGGAGACTGAGTACTGGTATCATTCAGAGAAATAACATGTTTAGATACAACGAGTGAATGTACCAAAGTGCAGAGCTCTCCCCTGAAGTTCCCAGCAAGAACTTGTGTGTTGTTAGCACTAGTGATGTGCATTTGTAAAGCTCTTTCCAAGCAAGGTCCACTGGCCAGCAGAACTATGGAAATGCAGGTTTGTTCAAATTTAAAGAAGAGTAAGTGTGCACCATTACACTGATAAATGTGCAAATGCTATCATCCCGCACAGAAACCTGTGAGGGCACTGGGCTGGAAAGCTTCTGCAGTGCTGGCTTCTCTCATTAGTCATCCTAGCCTCATTCTGTCTGTAACACGGAGTGCCTGGCTCCAGTGCAGCTCTGGCCTCCTCCTGCACAAACTTGGATGTGGTCTTTAGGCCTAGAGGAACTGTGAGTGCTCTGATGGCTGGTCCTGAAGGAACTACAGTCCTGGCATGGGCTGGAGCAGGAGCCTGTGTGTGGAGCCTGCCTGGGCTGCAGCCTCAAATGAAGCAGCATGAGAAGCTTCAATCTACAGGAAGCCCTTGGGTTCAGCACACGATGCTGATGACACAGCAAAGGATGGGTGCTCCCAGCATCCTTGCAAAGGCTTGTCCATTGGAGCAGAAGGAAACAAGTGATTTCCAAGGATGGCAGAACTTGTTTCTGTTTGAACATTCTAACCAGCTTTGTAAAGATCTATACTGTAGGTGGCCTTCATATTCTTGAAACTGTGTCAGCAGCCACACTGGTCAGCCCCTTCCCAGAGAATAACAGAAAGCAAAAGTTTGTGCCGGACTAGTAGCTTGGCACAGGATATTTCTGTTATGGTCCTGTTGGAATTGTCAGTGATACCTTGTTAATGCTAAGTTTTGCTTAGGATTGGCTTCATTTTGTGATTTTAGTACTCGAAAAGAAAGAGGCAATCTCCTGGTTGCAGGAGGACCTGTGAGGTGAAGCCAGTCTAATCGGTGGAGCAGCCGTAGCTAAACTGCTTCTGGAGCTGAAAGGATGGTTTTGCTATCTCTCCTGCTTGGAAAGGAAGAAATATGGTGAGCATTGTGAGGCTTAATGTAACAAAGCAGGCTGGGAATAAAATTAACTGGATAGCTGATACAGATGTGTCAGTCACACTTTGCCCCAAAGCCACTGCTGATTGCTGAGATACCTGTCCCATCAGGCATTGAGAAGAGGTAGCAAAACAATTTTCAATTCATGGCAGTCTTGGAGACCTGCTGCACACAGCAAATTTGATGCTGTGATAACTGACACTGTTTGTGACAGACAAATCTGTGGCTTGTGTAGTGAAGCAGTTCAGAAGTGCCTGCTGTCGCATACCAAGAGGTTGTGGAAATGGTACTTGCTAGGAAATATGTTGCAAGAGGATCCCAACTACCAAAGGCATCTACTGAAAGCCATAGAAGAGCAATGAGATATTTGAGAGTACTGGGAGACTTTTTTTTTCCCCCCCATTATTTTTCTTTCCAAAGGCATAAATAGTCTGATTCAATTGAAAGCTACAAAATAAGGGATTCTTGAGAAACAAGGTGAAATAATGAAAACTAATACTCCAGCACTGAAGTATAAACTAAACATATCTGAAAGAGAAGGAAACAATTACAGGAAAGGCTGGTACTAGCAAACTGCTGGGAGGAGGGCAAATGCATCCAGGGCAACAAGTCTGGGATAACAGTCTTGGAGGCATGACCTTGCCTGTCCTTACTACAACAGCTTTTTCCTATGTTTTGGTGCTGGGAAGATAGTAACAGGAGTTGCTCTATGTCTAACATGGAATGCAGGGTTGTAGGAAAACAATGCAATTGCTTAGTCCTGTGCCGAGTGATGTGGCTTTCCAACAGGGCAAGGATTGTGTTTAGAACTATGCACAATAAGGTGGACTCACCCATGTTACTGTTGATGATGGAGAGCAGCTGGTTGCTTCAAATCAGTCAGATTTAATTTGAAATTATGCCTGTGGATTATTTAAAACCCTTAAGATAAAAAATGAAATAAATCTGTTACCCATAATGCAGGTATGAGAAGAGGCAAGCTGAAGCACACAGGAACATTTCTTGAAAAGGAAAAATAATGTCTCTCTAATAGGATTTTTTTGTTGTTGTTTGTAATTCTCCTGTGTGAGCTGTCCAGGGGAGACTTCCTTGTTGGATGAAAGCCCTGCTGCTGCTGAAGGGCAGGGCTCTCGTGGGTTGTCACTGGTCAAGTGGTGACAGTAGGCAGCTTGGCAGAGTCTGCATGTAGACTTTGCAGTATTAAAAATCAAGGGAAGTGGTGTTAGCTCTTCTCCCTGTGTGGTTAAATGCTTTCTCTGTAGCTGGTGCCAGGCACTGTCGCGGCCCACTGCTCACAAATGCCTTTGCCAGGTGGAGACCATGTCAGCTTTTAGTTGGAGTTAAGGACCAAATGAGACTTCATTCTCTGTGTCACTTCTAAATGATACTTAGGCTCCTCTTTCAGGGAGAGGGTTTAGAAAATTGAATCCTATGACACTTTCAATGGGGGAATTCACCAATCTCTCTTTTTCCCCCTGTACTCTGAAATACATGAACAACCTAAGTGTATGAGAGCTACCCTGTACCACAACTGTCAGTGGAGAATCTTGTGTTTCCTTCAGATTTCACAACACAGTAAGTGACTTGGATCAGACAGTTTCTCAGAGAAAAGTCACTATGGGAATGCTGTTTTCAGCACCCCACACTGTCCTTGAACAGAAGTCAGAGACCTCCTATTTGAGTTTGTATAGTAATTGGTTGTAGTGCCACTGTTTTAGTGCCATGGTGTCTACAAGCAGAGATCGTGCAGTCTAATTTTGTTACGAAGAATTATAATAAAACAGTAGGCAGTGCTTCCTGCAAAGAATATCTCCTGTGTGTGGCTTTGTACAGGATAAACTGTCTGGCATAAATATAGAAACAGTGTTCTTCTGTCAGGAACTCTAAAAGAAAATGCATTTGAGTTGGTGTTTGCTGGCAGTGCATTTGGTATGTCATTCACTTACCTATCTAAATTCCAAGTGTAGTAGTTAAATCAACATTAATTCATTCTCCTATGATGCATTGGACTGATGGAAATCATTACACATTTGTGAGATGCATGTTCCATATCACAGCATAGCAGTTGTCTGTCAGGGTCTGGCTCACAGGTACCCAGGGTCCCTTCTGTACACTGGGCAATGTGCTGAACCTCCTACAATGTTGGCTGTGAAATCTCGTTAGCTCCTGATTACTCCCTTTCTTTTTCACTCACAAGGACCTTGAGTCAGCTACATCTGTGGCAGGCTCTTAGTAACAAAACTTCTGTCTGAAATGTGCTGTGTCTGGCAAAACAAGCAGCAGCTCTTGCGAGGTCCTTCCAAGCAGGTCATTCCCCATGCCCATGCACCATGCACCCCATACCCATCCCAGGATTTACTTCCTTCCTTCTGGTGATTGACTCTGTTATTTTGGAGCACAGGCTTATAGAGCCAAGATAGAGGATCTCCAAGGGAAGTTTTAAGTATTCAATAAAAGAAGGAATGCAGGGAGAAAAGAAAATGCCGACTCAAATGGCATCATTCTCTTTCCCTCATCCCTTTGAGGTTCTCCTGTCTTCCCTGCCTGCGTGTGACCTCCCTCCTCTTCCAACCAGCCTCTTTCTTTTTTCAGTCTTCCTCCTGCCCCTCACCCTCCTCATTCATTGATCTCCCTTTAGGCTTTATTAGTGACTCTCCCTCCCACCCTTTCTCTCCCTCAGTTTTTCTGATTCTCTAACATGAGACAATTGAATGAGGCCAGACTCCTAAGCCGAAGCTGGGGGTGAGAGGGAAGAGGCGTTAAGATTTAATGATATTGCCTCTTTAAGGAATCCCTAATTCCTAACACACATCTCCTCCCCCACCTGAGAACCAATTAAAACTCAATGAATTCAAGTGGAGGCTTTTGTGCATCACATGTGCTTGACTAACAAAGCCTTCTCCATGCTGGAATAAAAGCTTCTATTCAGCAGCCAGTTTGTTCTAATTCAAATCACTTCCACTCCAGCATCCTCTCCTTCCTTGCTGCTCCTGAGTTCCCAGGCTGGGCTGCCACCCGCACAGCCCTGCCCAGAGCTTCATGCTCCACCTTGCGGAGTCCTACCTCGGTGGCAGTGAAGCAGAGGATGGGAGATGACCTCCATATGGTTCACTGGACAGTCCATGCTCATTGTGTCCCTGCTCCCAGGAGCCTCCTGGTCTGGGGATGAGCCCACATGGTGCCCTGCAGGAGCTCCAGCCTTGGGATCTGTCTTGAAAGGGGCTCTTGCTGTGCCCTTGGGAAACAGCTCCTCTGTGCAGAGTCCTCTGTGTGTAGACAGAAAATTACCTTGTCTATGGGCAGAGCTCAGGCTTGCTTGGAATGAGTAAAAACCCTCTCCTTTTGCCTTCACTGTAGGGGTTACGCAGATGTAGTGACGCCTGAAGTAGCAGGGGAGTCCAAGTAGTTTGTACTTTCATCTGCTTCAGGGTATAAATTGCACTACCTGGGAACCTGAGGGTAACTTCTGTCCTCTATTGTGCCCTGAAAATGAGCTTGGATAGGGTCATCTGGGGGATAGAATACATTTCATGCTATTCAACTTCCAAATTTAAAAACCTCACTCGAAAGCTTTGCAGCTGCAGATCTGGAGCTTGGGTGACTTTAAGTAGGGAGGCAATTCTCTGTCTGAGATGTTAGCCAGGTAATCTTCCAGGTGTAAAACAGGTTCTGCTCAGAGCTTCTGCCTGTCCTTTACTAATCAGTGTTACCTGAGCTGGTACCAAAGCTGTATGCATGACATTAACTAGGTTATCTTTTCTCTGTTCCTGCAGCCTCCTATTTGTAGAGATACTTTTGGATTTTTTTTTTCTCTTGTGAGAAATCTCTGGTAGAAGCAGGTTGAGTGCTTTGCTGTGATGGCAATTAGGTTTTTTCTCCCTCTAATCTCTCCTGGGAGTGAGCTCCAACATTGTGGGCCAGCTGCCAAGGAAGCTATCTGCTCTGCTCCAGAGCCTTGTTCTGGTGTATGGCAGTTCCATTGCTCCTGAAACGTGGTTTTCTCAGGGAGTCATGAAAGAGGTACCCAGCTCTTGGGCAGCTGGGACCTGTCCCACAAAGAGCTCTGGCAATTGAGATGAGCTCTTGGAAGCTGATTTCATATTTGCAGAGACACCAACGGTTATGGGAGTGGTTTGGGTGTACAGGCAGTTAGGGAACTGTTACGTCTGACTACAGGAGTATTGTGTTTTGAACTCATCTGTAGTTTATGGGGCTAGTAATTCTTCCTACCACAGCTTTGCAGCTGTCCAGCATGGTAGGGAGCAAATGTTAACACACCTCAGCGTGGGTTGCAGTCTTCTAGTCAACTTTTATGAAAGGAAGATTTGAGCATCCCTTAGAGGTCCTGTTCCTTGCTATAGCTGTGATCTATCACATCTTACTAACAACCCCAACTCTGGCCATCAGCTTGAATATGTTTTACTCTTCCCAAAAAGCATGTTTGGGTCTATACTTGTCTGTCTCACGTGTGTGTTCGTAGATTTGGACATGGAGCCTTCCTTTGATGTCAAAGGCCTCTTACTATTTTGTAAATTGGCACCAGATTTTCATCTAGCTTTGTTTCTGTAAGTTGGCTTCTTGTTGCAGTGATGTGCAGAGTTAAAAAAAAAAATTATGCTGTGGATGGGTTTTCCCTTAGCAAACCCAGTCCTTTGTCTACAAAAATGCAAAAGAACAGAGACTCTGACAATAAGCAAAATGCATGGTGTGCTCAGACTAACCCACAAATTGTAAAGAACTGTTCATTAAGTGACAAGGTAATTTCAGGTAATGCCATGTGGTATCGTGACAGTAGACTCTCTGTCCATCAGTATGGTGAAGGGGAAGAAGATCAGATCAAAATCTGTTGGTTTGAAAAAATACTTCATTCCCTTGAGTTAGAGAGTGCTGATATTTGGAGAAGATAAGAAGTATTTCCCTTTACAGCTTTGAGTTATTTTCTGCAACATGTTCTCTCTGAAGATGTTGAAACTTTTTTTTTTCCTCTAAGTGGAGAAAAACCCCTCAGTTTTCAAGTAGTAAAAGAGAGTTTTCTTGGCCCAAATCACCTCGCCAATTTATGAGAAAGAGATAGGAGTAGCACAAACAACTTATGACTTTGCTGAAGAGCTCACTCCTCTTGAGCCTCCTGTGAAATGCAGCAACTGTGTAGCAGTGCTCTAAGGCAGGGGCTGACAGTGCGGTTTGCCTGCTCGGGGCCTGGCATGGCTTAGTTGGTCCCTAGGCTTGTCTGTAATAAACTTGCTTAATTGAAGAGAGCAGAATATCTGAGCTCCCGTGGTTGTGTGTCTCGGTGGGCAGAACAGCCCCTTCCTTCATGATGCAGCTGAACTCTCCCTGTGTCGAGCACTGACCTTCGTCTCGGGGGCTCTGCACTTTGTTCCTGTTTCTTGTTAGTGAAATGAGTTTGATGGTCTCAGACTTGCTAGTAAATGGTCTCTACTTCAAAACAAAGTGCAGTTAGTTTGGCAGGAGAGTCCCAGGTCTGACCTGAAACTAAATTACAGCTGACCCTGAGACAGTGAGGCCCCTCTAGGTCAGGGACAAGGGCATTGTCAGGACACTGGGAGCTTGCACTGTAATTAGCAGCAAAGGTATCAAATACCTCTGTTTCCAGCATTCCTGTCCTTAAAGCAACACAAGCATAAAATCTTAAATTTTTCCTACTGCAGCCTCAGTAAAAACAAACCAAAAGGGAAGTAAGGCTGAACAAACTTTCATTGATTTGCATTTTCTCTGTAAATCCCTCCCCATCTTACACTGTCTCCCACAATCCCTTGTTCTCCCAGCATCTGGGAATGAATTTAGCAGACACTGCATTGCTTTCAGGGCTCCAGAGTGACCAACACTCTTGAACACGCATTGGCTGACAGCAGGAGTGTGTAGGAGAAGTTTTCCTACTTCAAAAACTTGTTTTATTCCAGAGCTGTTCTACTAGTAAATGTCTGTTCTGTTCCCAGGTTTCTTCAAATACCAGAGAGGCCCTTTTAGATTCACCCTTCAAAATGTGATTTGTTTTAAATACACCTTCTTTTGCAGGAACATTGTAACATTTGAGAGAGGAAAACACTCCTGCTGGCTTCCTGGTTGTCCAGTAGAGTGCCAGTAAACAGAGGCCAGGATGCATTGCAGCTAAAAACATAGAGAAGGTATAAATTATGGGGTCTTGTGCTTTCAACGTGATCACCTGTGCCACTAACAAACCCAGACCTTGTGTGTGCACCATGGAAGACCATGAGCTTGTTTTGCAGAAAACACTGTTCTGAGAGCTTCCTCAGGCCTTCTTTGGAAGAGGAATGTTTACTCATTTCCAGTTTCTTGACTCAAACATTTAAAATCAGTGGGAAGTTTTGGAACATGCTTCACTGTTTCCATCCATCACAAGTGGGCAGTTTCCAAACCCCAAGGTGTCTGTGAAGCAGTAAACCTGGATACCTCCAGAAGGGAAAGGCTGGAACAGGGCAGGACATACTGCACAGGGCTTCCAAAAACACTTGTATAATCAGATTACAAGTCCAGTGAGTCAAGATGTCTTAAGACAGACTATGATCCCTCTCTTTCACGTGTAACTCATGAGAGTTCTATCTTCTGGTGTCTCTAGAAAGGCACTGATCATTCCTGTGAACAGGAGAGCAGAATTGCTCATTGAATAATTGGGAATATGGCAGACAGATAGAACTAAAATCTTAAACACGTTTTTGTCTGAGCCTTAAGCATTTTTTAATGTCACTATTTCCATTTTGATTCATGTATCTGACATAAACTTTGAATTGTAGAGGTTACTGTTGCATTGGTACTTTTACTAAAGGGATGGTTTCAAGGTACATTTCACACCTCCACTGTGAGAGAGGTTTCCTGCTGCCCCTCCACATCCCTGCTTTTAAGGAGTATGTCCATGTTGCCTGTCTTAGCCTTGTGCCAAATAATGCCTTGAACAAGCTGCTTTGGAGGGAGCTGGTCCTTAGCTGTTGCAGTGCCTTGGCCACCAGTCAGCTGAGAGCTCTGAGAAATACAGTTTGTGAATCACTACTTGCTCCCGGTGGAAAAAGGGTCAGTGACTCAGTTTACTTCAGCTCATGGAACTGCATGGGCATGAGGTAGGTGGGGAAAGTTCTGCCTGGAACAAAAGGAAAAAAAAAAAAAAAAAAAAAGAAAATGGCGTAAGGACCCTAAGGTAGCAAAATCAGCCTTGAGGGAAATCCACAGCAGGCAAAGGCGTGAAAACATAAATGCTTAAAGGCTGTGAAAAGTGAGAAAAGGATGGGCAAGAATGGACAAGTAGGAGCATGAGCAAAGTATTTCCCACTAGCCTTTGAGCAGTGCAGAATGAGAGCTTCTCTTCAGTTAGAGGTCAGCTCACAGGGTGTGTGGGCACAGAGAATTGCTATGTCTTGGGACCAAAGAACAAATTCTGAGCCTTTGCTAGTTCCAAACATATTTAAAAGCTAGTGAAGGTTGCCAAAACTAGAGTATTTAATAACAACCATCTCATTTCACATTCCCTAGGAAGGATGGGGAGCCTGTAAGCCTGAGTGAAGTTGTGCCCCAGGGTGGAGGAAGCCCTCCCTCTCTGGTGGATACCATTCCTGCCCCAGAGCATCTGTGCCAGGTGCACTGCTGTAGAAAAACAGTTCTGAGTATAACACACTGTGTGAGTTTGGCCTTGCCCTAGACTGTTCTAGAGCAAACAGGAGAATGACCAGAGATGAACGCCCACAAGTGCAGCTAGACCCTGGCAGCCTCTCGCCTCCTTTCCCCTTCAGCAGGGAGGAGGCTCAGGCAACAGTGACGTGTACAGAGCAGCTAAGCCTCTCCTGCAATCTGAGGATGGGAGCTTTGCCTGGGAAGACACTGGTGTCCGTCTTGATTAGGATGAGATGCCTGATGTAAGTCATGTGACAAGTACAAACAAAATACCTTGGCAAAACCTTGAGGAACCAGGACAGGCTGAGCTGCTTAGGAAGATTTACAGTGTGTATTTCTGTCCTGTACACTTGCCTTGCTCTGAACTGTTCTCATCTCAGGAGCTCCAGCATGCACTCTGGATTTTAGAGATTCTCTTTTCTGTTCTTTCCTCCAAATAATCTGCAAACCTTCTCAATGTTGTGCTGTTAAGTTTAACAGTTACTTAGCCCCAGTTACTTTACACCATCGTAGTACCTGAATGCTATAATGTTGTCCTCTGAGAAGTGCTGTTGGGATTTGTGGAGCAGAGGTCCCATCAACTTAGATTAGAAAATAAGTCTTGAAGAAATGGGAGAGTTAAAAGCCAGTGTGAGTGCTATGGGGGAGGTAGGAAATCGATTATGTCCTGAAAGAGAGGGGATGAAGAGACAGCTTCTGCTTGCTCAGCTCCTGTTCACGTGTTGAGCCAAAAGTTCACTGTTTGCTCCTGTGAGTGCTTCCTTCTGGTGGTGCTCTGGGACAGTGCCAGGACCCAGATTTTCTGCCTCCTGCAAGCATCTCAGCAGGGAATCCAGTCCTTCCCCTGAGCCGTGTACTCCTCTTGTTTCTCTATTCCCTTGGACTTTGCCTTCTTTAAGGCAGATTTTAGAGGTCCTTGACATGGTGTTGACTTCATCCCCAGATTAATAATTCACACATGCATCAGACCTGCAGAGGATGTGCAGGTCCATGGATAGTGCAGCATCACTGCCTGAGGAGCTGGTGCTGGAGACCCAGCAGACTGGGCAGCCAGGCACCAGCAGCGTCACTGCAAGGAGACATTGGAAAAGCTGTGTTGGCTGTGGTGGTGTGTTTGGGGCTCACCCCGCCCCTCCTGCACTGGTACACAGGATTTTAAGAGGGAAGGTGGAGCTCAGGGCACTTTCAAGGAGAGTGGTCTCATTTTCCAAATCTGTTGTTGCTTTCTGTCACTTTATATGCAATCTTTGGAGTATAAAGAAAAAGATAATTAATGGGAAATAAAAATGTTTCCAGCTTCTCTTTGGGGAGGGGGGATCCTTTGCAGGCTGCTGCAGAGAGGTAGCACCTGGGCTGGGGCTGGTGCAATGCTGGGCACACTCCGTGGGTGGAGCAGCTCCTGTGTTAGAGTTGAGCAGCCAGGGCTTCCTCCCTCATTTGCTGGACCGATTTAGGTAGGATCATGGAGACTAGACGCCACGTAGTAGTTTTTAGAGTTTGTAGAGAGGGAGAATAGCAGGCAGGGCTCTCTGATTTTTCCCTTAGCCATCATTTCCAGGACAGTGGGTGGAAGCCTGCAATCTCCTACTGTCCTTCAGAGACCTCTCTGGTTTTGCTATTTTATTCAGGATCCCTACACTGAATTTACTACACTGCAAATTCTCTTGATGCTTTATTTTCCATCCCCTGCGGACTTCTTTCGCTCTTTTCCCCCCGAGGCTCCAATCCCCCTTGCTGTTTTGTGGTAATTGGGTGGTCTCCTCCTCTCTCCTCCCTCACTCCTTTTCCAGTTATCCCAGTTGTCTCTATTCACTCTTCCTACTCCCCTTTTTCCTGTTCGTTATTAACACCTATGTTTCTCTTGCATGCCACCCTGTTCCTCTTCTGTATTTCCACCCATCCTGTTATTCAGTGCTCTGCACCATGTAAACAGCTTTCTCCCCTGAATCTTTCTTCCTCAGGTTTCTTGTATGAGGTAAAGAAATCCTTAGTGCCTTTGCAGTCATTCCTCTCTTCCTATTGCTGATTCTGTCCTTCCCCCCACCTGAGTGGAGTCTAAATAATTTAATTTCCCTAAATAGCTCCTCTCTGCCTGTATGCCTGACTCTTGCCTCAAGCCAGCTCCTGCCAGGCAGGAGGTGGCTGGAGCAGTGGGTTCCCTTTGAGGTAGACACCCCTGGATGCTACATGCATGGGCTAGGTGGGTTTTGCCATCAGCCTTTCCAGAGGGTCAGCATCCCTCCCAAAGCAGGTGTGAGCACCACCAGAACCCACTGCCAGAGCCTGGCATTGCCCTCGGGCTGCCTATGGAGCCACAGGTAATACCTTCCAGGTTTGCTTCTTCAGCATCATAATGTGAGTGTTATAAAAATTACTTGAATTCCAGTTCAAATTTGTTTATTAACCATCCAAACTAAATGAAAAGTGAAACTTTTCATAGTTCCTGACTGCCAAAACCTCCCAGCTAGAGACAGGTCTCCAAGACAATCTCGCTTTAAGCTTTATATGATGAGGGAGGAAAAGAGGCGGCTGCTCTCTCTGCCCCTCCCCTAACCTCCACTTTTTGGAACCTCCCCCTCGCTATGAATAACTCCAGTGTCTGCCACTGGTGCTGGGCAGAGCTTTGCCAATCATCCTCCTCAGCAGGAAGTGGACATGATTTTGATAGTGTCACTCTACCACACATGAGACACTGAATAGCAGCAAGAAAACTGAGCAGTTTTGTTAATCTCACTGGTGTTTGGCAACCTCGCAGCAGCAGCCACAGAGACACTACAGCTGTCTGTCTGCAGCCCTAGGAATACAATGCTGCGTTATTTTATATTCGACAGATCATCTTTCCAATCATAAGGTCTGGAATGCTTTATATATTTACTTCTCTGTGAGGAAAGCTTCCTACTGTCACTAATCAGCAGATTTTTCAAGACCCACTGTTTTGTGCATTACAGAGATAAATTAATTGATACTTACAAAGCGCTTTGGGGGGCCGAAGGTGGAGATACAAAATATCATGTGCGTGTTTTGGAAACAACCTTAGAATAAGTTACATGGTAGGTTACAGTGTCATTGCCAGTGATGCAAGTCCAACCACATCCTCCATCCAAATGTTCCTGAAGGCTCAATTTTGTTTCCTCTGATCTTCGCAGATGATAACTCACATTGATCCTGTTCTCCCCTCTCTAATATTATTTTGGTGGAGAAAAAGTGAATAAAATAATAAACATAATTTTAAAAAAGAAAAAGACACAATGAAACATTTTAACAGTGTCCCTGAGAGTGCTCTACTTGTACTGTCTTAAAAATAAGACATTTAAAATTATAGTAATGCACTGGTAGCAAATCAAAAGATGTTATCCTTTAGTGAGTCCAACACTGGGCTCTTGTTTCTTTTTCCCCTCTTTCTAGCATTAGTAGTGTGCCTACTTTGGGCAATTATGGAGCATAAAACCTGTGCCAAGTGACTTGAAAGTGTTAGTTCCCCCTTTGGGGTATTTGCCCTCCAAATGGGAGAGAGCATGTGCCAGGAAGGAGCAGAGCAGCAGTGGTGGCTCTGGTAGCCCAGCTTTGTCCAGGTTTCTCAGGACATGCGAGAGGAGATGGCTGGGATGCTGCCTCAGCACTGCTGCTTGCACTGGCTGTGCAGTCCTGCCTGTCACTGCCAGCTGCAGTACCACCTCTGCATGTCATTATTTATATTTCCCTGCTGCACCAGCCCTGCTGCCTCTCAGGGCACCTCCACCCAAAAGGATGACTTCAGCCCTGTGGAATGAAGAGTGAGTTATTCTGGTGAAGCAGCTCAGCCTGGACCAGTGGCAGCAGGAGCTGGGATGCTGCATAGCTCAGTTCCCAGGGGTGGCTACCAAGTCTCTGGTGTTGAGCATGTTGCTGTGCCTAAGCACAGGGCCAGGATACAGGATAGGGTCACTGACCCATCTCAGGAAACGGAATGGGTGAATGGTGGTTTGGCAGAGCACGAATTTAACTCAGAGTTGCAGCCTCAGGGTGAGCCCATGTAACAAATGATACTATTGCAAAATATTGTTAAACCAAAGGTATAGTGGTTCATCTCCATGAAGGAGATGATGTGTATTGGGATGTGGAAAAAGTCATGAGAGAAGGGGAAGAAAGTTCAAATGAGGGTGGCACTGACCTGCGCTGTCAATACATTGCTTTAGGCAGTGAGAGGGTACAGGTGGGACCCGTGCTGGAAGGAGTGGAGCCAAGGATGCCTGTGGGGAGTATTTAGCAGCACAGTGGCACATGCCTGGGACCCAGTGATACGCTTTTGCCATGAGAAGGGCTCACAGCACTGTCACCAGAGGTTTTGAGCACTGCTCAGTTCTGATATGCCACAGAGGCAAACAAGTGCCTTCTCCCAGAGTGATGCTTGGTACAGTCAGGCAAGGTTACAGCTCTCCTCTTGACTCCAGCTTTGCAGGTATTTCATTTGTTCCTCGCTGAGCTCCTCCAGCCACCCGGGCTAGGTTGCCCAAGAGCAGAGGCAGAGTGCACAGACCTGCCCGAGAAGCAGCATGTGAATGAACTTGTACGGCAGTGGAACTCGGCTGGAGCTCAGCACGAGTCTGTCAGCCTGAATGAGCAAGAAACTGCGCGGTGCCTTGGGGACCAGCCTACCCCCGTCCCGGTGAGCCGCGGGCACAGGAGAGCGGCTGGGCTGTGCATACCTGGTGCTGCGGGGCTCTACGGGGCTCCGCGGTGCCCGGCAGCAGTTCTGCCCCGGGTCCTGTAGCCTGGGCACTGCCGTGCGGGGCAGGAAGCGGCGAGACCGGGCAGCCCCTGACCCATGCAGGGTCCCCGTGGGCTGCCAGGGGGCACGGAGGTACCAGGGCTCCGGGAAGGCGCCTCAATTCCCCGCTGCCCGGTCGGGGTCCCGGGGTGAGCAGGGCAGTCCTGGTCCCGAACTGGAAGCGCCCTCGGCGGCGGCGAAACACCGGGAGGAACGGGGCCGGGGTCTCCGGGGTCCGCCGCGGCGAGCCCGAGCGCACCGGGCCGGGCCTGGCTCCGCCGCCCTTTGTCCACCGCCCCGGGGCAGGTGCGGGCGGCACGGCCAGGGACAAAGCGGCCGCGGGCTCCCGGGCTGCTCCCGCCGCCGCCGCCGCGCCCGGGGTCGGGCGCGCTCCCCCAGCGCGGTGCGGGCGCGGCTCCCAGCACTCGGCCCCGGTGCCGCCGGCGGGTTTTATGCGCAGGGCGGCCGGCGGGCCGGCGGGGGTGGGAGGAGCCGGGCAGGTTGTGCCCGCCGGGCCCTCCTCCCTCGCTCCCTCCCCGCCCGGCGGAGAGGGGTCGGGGGAGGGGGCAGCATGGCCTGTCCGTCCGGCCCCTTTTCCAGCGCTCATCTGCCCCGGGAGTGCGGCGCCGCTCCTCGCAGGGAGAAGAGGTCCGAATGGAGACAGACGGCAGCCAGCCCGGCCTCGCCTCCCCGGACTCCCCGCACGACCCCTGGTACCGCCGCGGTAGTCGCCGCCGGCCGTCCCCACCGCCTCCCCCTGGTCCCGGCCGCGGCCACCCCCTCCCCCGGCCCCGGCCGCCCGGCCCGGGCAGGCGCGGCGGCGGCGGCAGCGGCGGCGGCGGTGCCGCTGCCAACATGGCCGATCCGCGCCCTCCCCTCCCCGCGCGGCCCCGCAGCCGCCGCCGCCACCCCCGCGGGGCGCCGCGGCCCCCCGGCGCGGCCCCGCTCATGGCTCTTCCCTTCCTCCCGCAGCAAAATGTTCATCGGGGGACTGAGCTGGCAGACCACGCAAGGTGAGCGCCGCGGGGCCCCGCACCTGCCGCCGGGGCCGGGGGTGGCGGAGCTGGGGCCGAGCCCGGGGGGGGGGCGACGAGGCAGGACTGGGCCGGAACGGTACACCCACTGTGGGTGCTGTGCTTGCAGAGGGCTTGCGGGAGTACTTCAGCCAGTTCGGCGAGGTGAAGGAGTGCCTGGTGATGCGGGACCCGCTGACAAAGAGATCCAGGTGAGAGGCCGGGCCCGCGCCTCCCTTCGTCCCCGCCGCGGCCCGGCCGCCACTTTAACCAACTTTCTCTCTTCTCTCCGCATCGCCTCTCCTGCCCGGGCTGCGGGGCTCAGGGGCTTCGGGTTCGTCACGTTCATGGACCAGGCTGGCGTCGACAAGGTCCTGGCCCAATCCAGACATGAACTGGACTCCAAGACGGTGAGATGACTTCTCTCATCTCAGGGGTGCATTTGCCGGCGGAGCGGCTGTGCTCAGAGTGGCCGTCGATTGTAATATTTGATTTCCAGTTAGAGGTTGTAAACTATTGATTCCTGATACGGATCGATCGTTCCCTTCTCTGTCCTGCTTGCCGGCGGGTACCCTAGCTGCCGCCCGAGCACCGGGCTCACCTTGTGCCGATTCCTAGTGTGGGTCTGTGGATCCGGGTGATGGTTTTCCTCTCCTCCGTTGGTTGTAAGGCCCATTCGGTCAGTGACTGTAGCCCTTTCGAAGCTGGGACACCTGAGCGCGTTTGGGGTGAGGATTTGCCCCGGGAAATAAGATGCGGCTGCGTTTGGAGAGAGGGAAGCCGCCCTTTCATCCCGTGTGCCGCCGAGCACTGATCCCTCCCCAGGGATGCTGTCCCCGGCACCCAGGCCCTGCTTCCTTGGGCTTCCTTGGGCACTTGGCTATGGTGGCCTGTGCCCCTCCCCTTCCCAGCAGAGAGCCCCCGTGCTGTGCACCCCAGGAGACTCTCTTGTGGTTTGCCTAGGCAAAGTTTTTGTAACGGTCATGGAGGTTCAGGACTTTATTGTCTCCGAGTGTGGCCAGTGCCTGCCCATGTGGGCCACCACTGGCCTTTGGAGTGGTTGCAGCTCCAACCCTCACTCTGCAAGTGGGGGCTGATGAGGAGCCCCAGCTGGGCCAGCAGAAAGATTTGGTGGCTCAGTGGACTAGTGGCATAACGTGGTGGGTTCTGCCTTGCGAATCTGGTGCTTGGGAGATGTGCATGCTGTTTCGAGGGGTGGGGGTGAGGTGTCTGAGTGGGAGGTCCCTTCTCTTTAGTTTTAGTGACTTGCCTTCCCCTGAATTCCTTTTCCTTATTGCTGCCCTGGGGTGAAGGTGAGGGTAGGGATGGGGGAGTGGTGGGGGCTGCAAGGGGATGGCATGGTGACGGGATGTGTTCTGGCTCCAGGCAAGGGCTGCTGAGGAGTCCAAATGCACAGCTTTATTTCTTGCAGCGCGTGGCTCCGGCGTCCTAGTCTTTATCTTGGCAGAAGGAGAGGGCAGGAGAGCGAGACCCTCTTTCTTAGGGTTTACGGCATGAGTTGCAGCAAGATTTATGTCTGTTCCTGTTTAACTGCCTGGATCGCTCCCTTTGATGTGCACAGGTCCTTCCTCCCCACGGGAGCTCCCGGTTAAACCTACCCCAGCCTTGCTGGCTGAGGCTCGGTCCCCAGGACTCCCAGCCCTCCTCCTTCCCGAAGGGATGTAAAGTGAATTTTGCTCTGAGGGGGGGTTACAGTAATGTCTTTTTGAGGAGGGCCCAGGGTTTTCTTTTTTCTTTTTCTTTTTTTTTACTAGCCTGTGTGTGATCAGCTAGTCCTGTCATGAGTCTGTGGGCTGGCATAGACCCCTCTTGGAAAGGCAAGTGATGGATGTCTGTTGTAGCAGTAATCTTGGAAGTGTTTTGGGGCTAGGAGTGAGCCGAAACCTACGGTGTCCATTCTTCTCCCCGAGGCACCACTGCCCACTGTGCGAAGGTGCTCTGCAGCCCACAGAGTGGCCCACGAGGGTGGGGAGGGAAGGGATGGTGGGCGCTGCAGGAGAACAGAAGGGCCTCGTGGCGCAGGGCGCATGGGGACTGGCCAGCCATTGAAATTCCCTGCTGCATCTGCTCCGCTCGCCTTGCTGGCACGGCACAGAAAAAGGAGACAGTTTTGCCAGGGCCTTCCTTTGTTAGGAACTTTGATCCTCTTCCCCCTTCTTTTTTAATTTTTATTTAGCGTAGTTTTCAGCTGTGTCAGATGTTTTGGGGTGTTTTGCCTCGCTGAAAGATTGGTGTTGTGGTCACACATGGAACCTCCATATGCCTTTTCCCTTCTGAGCTGAAAGGCTGTACTGTGAGTCATGGGTTAAATGACACAAACTCATCTAAATCTTAATTTAGAGTTTTATGAAACTTTGCAGGAAAAGGCCTGGTGTCCTGTAAGGACAGCCTTCTCTCGAGCGTTAGTGTCTCCTGGCAAACAGCATTTGATAGACAGTGTCTGCTCAACTTGTTGCTTCATTGTTTTCTGATTCTTCCTACCCTAATGAAGGCAGTTGGCCCGATTCTTCAGGGCAGCCTTGTCCTTTTCAGACTCTCTTTGTTTGTAAGCTAGATAGCAGCAGGCTACAGGGTTATTTTTTAAAATACTTGATATGAGAATTGGCTTTACAGTCTCAAGGTGAAAGATTTGCGTGACTTTGTAAAGCTGCCGCTGGCTGCTGCCTTGGGCTTCTTTATTCTCTGGGAAGAGCACTTTGCAGTGCTGGGTTGCCTCGTCGTTTCTTTGTTGCCGTTGTTGAGTTTTTGCTGGGTTTGTCTTTTGTAATGGAGGGAATGATCTGCAGCTCCCTGACAGTGAATACCAGTGGGGTGGAGGTAGAGGCAGAGGTACAGTGAATGAAAAAACCTGGACCTGAGGTCTTGCAGGTCCTTCCCAAGCCCTCTCTGTGCTTTGGGACACCGATACCAGCTGGGCTAACGCTGGAGTTATATGACCTGAGCTATGAAATGGGGATTTAGGTGGCCTGAGAGCATTATTGAGACCCTGGCTGGCCTGTTGGTACACCTGCAACATCAGTGAGATTCCTCATCCCCAAAGCCTTGTGGGGTGAACTGGAAGCAGTTTGAACTCGGGTGACTTCCATTCACTGCAGTCTGATCTGGGGTTTTGTTTTGTGGATACAATCTGAGCAGTTCTGAATGCTCTTAGCAGATTTCTATCTGAGTTTGTAAAAAGGATCCATTACGTCAGTGGGTGACACTGAAACACAACTCCTCCAGGGCTATTTGTTTTAACACCATAAATGAGGGAATAAGGTACCAGTGCTTTTGCTTTAATTAGGAAAGAGTCCAGCTACCAAGGAGCAGTCCAGTTTGAGTAACTTGAGTCCGGCATTGGACTCGCTCCCCTCCGCATGTTCCCAGGGCTGCGCCTGCAGTCGGTCACCCCAGCCTCCCTCTACCTGCAACAATAGCTGGTTGTGCAGAAGAATTTGTGAAATGACTGCCTGCTCTCTCCAGCCAGGAGGACACGTTATCTCTGCCCAGTTGATCACACTCAGGGTAATGAGAAAATGAGGCTGAGCTTAGCATTGCTGAGTATGAAAGCATCTTATTGGCAGGAGCTGAATGACACTGGCTGAGAAGTAAAAGACAGTAGATTATTGTTTTTGCTTATTATCTGCCATCAACCTCCTGGTCTCCTGCCGTCCCCTGTCCTCAGAATTCACTGTGGGCGTCTGCACTAGCCAGGAAGCGGTGGGGGGCTGTGTGTGCATGGGGAGGGGAGGGCCTGGATGGTTCCGATGCCCCAGTGAGGCACTGGAGGGTATGCTAATCTGCTGGCGCTTGGAACTTGGGGAGGGAGGTTTATTTTTGAGTTTATTTGTGCTCTTCACTTTTGCCTCTGTTTACCTACGTGCTGAGTTTATTTATGTTGTAAGCTGTGAGTCAGGATGGAGGTGGGGAAGGCAGGGAGAGAAGCTGGTGGAAGGGCACAGGGGGGCCAAGCTCCGGGGCTGTGAGACAAGTAAAAGGATGCAGGACGGGAGGGCAGCCAGGCTGGAAAGCTGAACAAAGCAGTGAGAGGAGCTGGAGAAACACAGCTTCTCTTTGGGCTGTTGGAGCTGCAGGGCTGATGGGACAATGCTGCTGTCCAACTGTAGGGATGAGCCAAACCTGCCTTTACCACAGGTCTTTGTAAGCTGATTTGTAGGTCTGGATCATCCCCGATGTGATGTAACTTTACAGGAGTTGCTGTAAAAATAGGCTATAAAGAAAGAGGTGGTGGCTGAAGAGGAGAGGAGGATTTGTGGGTGTTTGGCTTGCAGCTGCATTAGTGTTGTCCCAGCTTTTGTGGTGGTGCCGGTGGTGGTGTGAGGCCAATGCAGGCTCATCCGTGCTGAGCCCAGCAGAACGCGCGGCACCTGGATGGCGGCGTGGGGCCCGGCTGCTCCGGCCAGCAGCAGGTTTATAGGGAAGCTGAACAGGCACAATGGAGGCTCAGCCCGCGGAGGGAGGGAGGGAGACATCGCGGCTTTGTGTGCAGCGCGGCCTGGGGAGAGGGGCAGCACGATCCCTGCGGCCGCAGCCTCCACAGCCAGGGGGCCTGGGCTCCTCGGGTTAATTTGTGCCATCCTGTCTGCTGTTTTATTGCTTCGGTCTGTGTTTGAAGGGATTAAATGTTTGGGGGTTTGTGTGCTGCTTCTTTTCTGTCTTATTACTACCCAGGTGAACTCTGTACTTGTAGGCAGAGCGAAGGGTGAGAGCAAAAAGGCAAAAGAAACCGCTTTTAATATGAGGCTGGTGATGCAAGGCACCCAGGGGCAGGCCAAGCAGGAGGGTGCAGCCCAGCCTGTTAATCCCAGCATGTGATGGGCTCTCCTTGCATCTGCCCAGTGCTCAGCTGGAGATTGACCACTGCATGCTGGGACTTGTAGTCTCCCTGGATTACACTTTACTAAGAGGGAAAGATGTCTGCAGCCGGCTTAATTTTATGCACCTAAGGTAGATTCTTCGGGTTTTTAGCAAGTTGCCATATGGGCAGAGACAGCTGCACACATGGAGCAAACCCTGTAAATAGGCAGGAAAAGCATGTTCACCTGTTCTTCCCCACATCTCTTGCAGATTGACCCGAAGGTAGCGTTCCCTCGCCGAGCACAGCCCAAGGTAAGCACTGCGGGCAGCCCTTGTGCCCCAAAAGGCAAAAGTTGTGGTGGTGAACCATGTCATTCTGTGCAAGGTGGCCAGTGCATGCAACAAAGTTGATCGCTGGGGTTTGCTCAGGACTCATCTGGAGCGCAGTACCGGGGGTTTGCATGGCACTGAAGGAACCAGGAGGCCCCTTGGTTGTACTTCAGGATGCACTAGATAGAGCTGGTAAATTAAATGCTGCCCAGGGTGAACTTCGTCCTTCTGAGGTGCAGACAGTGGTTGGAGGTTCCAGGCCTGAGGAGATATGGAATAGCTCCATGCTGCGATGTGACACAGGTGGAAGAGTGTCATGTGTGTGCACCTGTGTGTGATGAACAGGTGTATGGCAGGGAAGGGGAGAAGGATTTCACTTTGTGAAATGCCCCTGTGTGCTCCAGCAGTGGAAAAGGCAAAAGGAGTTTGGTGTTGGATCTTACTTACAAGAGGCTGTGGCGTTAAAATGTGCAGTGGCAGGAACTTTTTCCAGGTATGCAGCTAGAAACTTAGCTGAGGAGCCAGCAGCAGGCTGGAGAGTGCCATTAGACTTTGGGTCTTCCTTTAACTTGGCTCTTGGATGTGAATTTTAAAGTTTAGAGTCTGTATTCCAAGTACTATTATGGGTGAAAGAGCTGGGGAGAAGCTGTGTTGAGAAGCAGAGAGGGAAGAGGAGACTGGTGCTGGAAGAGAAGTAAGGGGTTCAGGCACTGAGAACAATTGGTGAGCAGGTATCCCAAGTAACTGGAGCCAGGAAGCACATGGTAGGAATTGGGTTAATTCCATTAAGCAGTTTGGTGACAGAAGGTGCTTTAGTGTTAGAACGGGCTGCTCTCCAAGCCAGGGAATTGCTGCGGATTAGCCCTATGCTCCTTGGGGTAATTAGGACCATGTGTTCCTCTGAGAGCAGGGGTGTAGCCAAGCAGCTAAGGGGAGGATGCAGCTGGAGAGCCTGTTCAAAGGATGTCGGTGTGCCTCAGCCTGGCAGCCATGGCCCCTCTCAGGGTAGTTAGTTTTCTTCCTTGTCCCAGCTGCATCAGTGACAAGTGGCAGAGGGATTTTGTCTTTGCCTTCTTTCAGAGGCAAAGGTGATTTGACTGGGTGTTGACTGGGCTCCATTTAAGTGACTGGGGAATGGCAGTGAAATGAGGCTTATTCCATTCCACACTGGAATGCTGTGGAATTTGTGGGGTGGGAGGGCAAAGCCCAGGGAACCTGCCTGTGCTGGCAGGCCTCCTGCCACCCTGGGAGCAGAGCAGGTACCTCTGGGGTTGCCTGGAGGAAGCTGGCTGTACAAAGTAGCAGGGCTGGGGAGGGGACAGCTGTGCCCCACGCATTTGGGGTGGTGTCACAGTGGGAGCAGTGGCAAGTTAGTGAGGGGAGAGGCTGGTAGCTGTCTGACGAGGGGGTGGTGGCTCGGTGTTGGCACATGCAACGGGGTCTGTGAGGGTGAAAGCACGAATTTGGTGTTGGACAGATCTGCCAGCCGTGTTTGGCCAGAGAGCTTCAAGAAGGTGTAAGCTCAGCTGCAGCAAAGGGAAAAGCACTTCCTGGCAGCAGAAGGGAGTTAGTGGCCTTTTGAGTCTTGTTCTCTGCTCGCTCTGGGTTTATTTGGTGAATTCCTGTCCTTCCCTTTTCCAGATGGTGACCCGAACGAAGAAGATATTTGTGGGTGGTCTGTCTGTGAACACTACTGTGGAGGATGTGAAACAATATTTCGAGCAGTTTGGGAAGGTAAGTCTCTTGAGTGGTATTGGATCAAAGCTGTTGCTTCTGGGGTAAAGGGAGTTTTCTGAACTTTTGTGGGGGTGGGATTAGGAGCTTGTGAGTCTTTTGCAGGGGTTAAGTAGATTGAAGGTCAGTTACAGACATTGGGTGGCTGTAATGTCCTTGTAGGGGCTACAGCCAGTGACTCCTGCCCTGTGGTGATTTGAAACAGAGTTTGTCCTTGTTCTCAGAGTTGCTAGGACCTGGGCTATGGGAAATGGTTTTCCAATTTTTCGCTATCCAGAAGCTTCTTGTGGCTCACAGATTTGCAGTTTGTTCAAATGCCTGGAGGAAGGTTTGTAGACACTTCTAACAGGGTGGCTGCATTATCAAACCTCTGATTTTGGCCTGTTTCTAGCCCAATACCTTGTGATTGATATTTCAATATTCCTTTGTTAGAAATAAGTCTTTTGGTCCTGAAACTTGTCCTACTGAGTGTTGGGCAAATGGTGGTGAAAGTTTTGTATATTTGAAGAAAGTTTGGCACTAAGGCTGTCCCTTGTACTGGTCTGGCTCTTCTGTGGCAGGTGGTAGCTCAGAGAAGGTTGGGCTTCTGTGACTGGAAGTCACTTGTGCCATGGTCCATAACAGCCAGGTGTGTGAATTGTGCGACTGGACCGAATCTGAGGATGGAAAGGGGCTCAGTTGTGACCTTTCAGCTGTGGAGGTTGTCAGCATCCCCAGGAGCGATATCAGCAGTATGAGACTGAAGGATCCCAAGATTTTTAATGGGATTAGGAACTGAAGGGGATCATTGTACCCAAGTGCCGAGTGCCGTCACCTCTGTGGCAGGACATTGTGGCTGTTTCACTGTTACTCAGTGGCGTTGTGCATGGGTTTGCTCTTTGAGGCAGGAAGCGTTGGATTCTGAAGCTGTTGGGACCTTCCTGCCCAGTGAGGGGGGAAGAACATGGTCTGGTGGGTGGTAACCTGGCCAGAATGTTTCTGACAACATCATGGATATGGAGGGAAGTACCATGGGAGCTGCACGGTAGGGATGAAGGCTTGGTATTAATTTTCTTTTAAATTTTCCTGCAAGAGTGATGTTATGTTAAGGCACGCTAATTAGTGAAAGGAAAGGGAGTTTTGTAACTGGGTTTGCCATACTGCTGAAACTTTCGGGCAGAAAATTTGGGACAAGTGTCTGCTCAGAACCTTTGTTCAGCGTCTGAAGCCAAATTTGCATGTGCTGGTGTGCAAAGTGGGACTCTGTATTTCTGATCACTCCAAAGAGAAAGTGGTCGGATATCCCTGTGTTTGCTGGTTGTTAGCTCTGTGAGGTTTCATTTTCTACAGGAAACAGGCAAACTGTTGTGTCCCCAAGGGCTTTTACATGGTATCATTGAGGGTGCCCGCCTAAAGGTGATGATGTCCATGTGTCTGTGCAGTCTGAAGGTTGTTTAACTTGCAAGTTCTCCTGCACCGCTGATGGTTGTGTTTGACAAGTAAACAAAATGTCTTGGGCATAATCCCCTTTTAACCTTGACTGTATCCCTGCTAATTCAGAGAAGCAGCATGTCATGGAGCACAGTTACGGTTGCTCTAGTCTGAGCAGTCCTTTCCAGCTCTTTTGGGGTGTTATGCTGTTATATTCCTCTTGTTTAATGGTTGTGTGCCGAGAGGTGTCCTGATGTCAGGAGACTGGCAAGGACTGGTTGTGTGAGACTGTTTTCTGGAGTGGACAGAAGGGAGAATTCTGCATAGCTTGGTGCGATTCATTTCTGAAAAACCAGCATCCTGGACAACATCCGGTGCTCCAAATTTGCATGAGGCCATAGCAGCTGTCTGCTTGGCTCTGGGGAGTTTCCGTGGGGAGAGGTCAGGGCCGGTCAGATTGACTCGCTGTTTTGGGGCAGTTTTCTGACTCATCTGTTCACTTCAGATGAGAGACTCCTCAGAGCTCTTGCATAGAGCATCGTTCGTGGCCTATAACCGTCTTCCAGACTAAGCCTCAAACAATTCACCCATGGCCAGTAGAACTGTTTCCTGAGAGATTCTCTCCAGTAGATACCTCAGTATGGCTGATGGGGAGGAGCAGTGGGAAAGTGCCTTTCAGAGGTAATCCTCTGTGGCCTTCAGCTCTGGGGTTCTGAGCTCTGAATGTGCTGTTGTATGGTTTGTAGGGCTAAGAAAAGATTGTTGCCTTCAATTTCAGGCTCATGGAAAATACAATTTTGACACACACTCTCTTTTGGTGGCTCTTAATGATGTGCTGGGGCCTCCCAGGTTTCAGAGGTCTCCTAGGATCCCTGCTTTTAGGAGTGTCCCAGACACGCTGAGTGGTCTCCATCCCTTTGATTTATGACATCTTTAAGTGAGAGGTGCTGAAGCTCCAGTTGTGGTATCCTCATCTCAGCAGATGTTTTTTCAGACAGACTTTCCAAGTCATTTGGGTCCAGTACTACTGGAATTGCATTGGGACTGTGTGAAAAGGAATTGTTAAGGATGCCCTTTTAAAGCACTTCTTTAGAGGACTTACCCTCTGAGGAAAGGGCGTTTGTGACTGTTCACTCTACTTCCAAGTGGCCCCACAGTTTTTTAGCACATGGCAGGAGAAAAATTGTTCCTGTTTCCTCCTGCCTGTCCAGGAAAGGCATGGGAACACTTAGGACCTAGAGAGGAGAGAGCCGAGAGCACCAAGTGATCTGTCTTGGCTCCTCAAGCTTAAAGATACCAGGGTCCCAGGGCTGATTTTTAATCAATCTTTGAGAATCCAGTGGCAAGCTCAGTTTGGCTGTCAGCTTCAGGGAGAGATCATGCTGTGCTTCTGAGGAGAGGGGTGTCCAGGCTGCTGGATGGCTTTTGCATGAAGGTTTGTAGGTAACCCTCAGGCCACAAGCCTAAGTGTGTCTTAGATTTGTCACCACTTAAGGCCTTTAAATTAGGATAGATGCTTTTGAAAAATACATTTTAGCCCAGACAGAAAGCACGTACATGCTGAAGGAATTACAAGAGGAAGTGCTATGGCCTGCAGAACAGATGAGGTCAAATTAGATTATCATAATGTTCTCTCCCGTTCAAATCCGTGAACTGCAGCTCACAAGTCTACCAAGGTGGTTCGTGTCAGTGCATCTCGGGTCAGAAGCAGCACAGCTCCTACGTCCATTAGCAAGAAAAAAACTGAAGTTGTGCTGCAAAGGAAATGGTTATCTATTCCATTAGCCAAAAGTCCAAAATCTGATTTTTCCATTTTGGCATTGCTGCTTATTCTTCTCTTTTTGTTTTGTTTTCTTTCCTTGCTGTGTCCAAAACCTTCTCTCACCTTTGTAAAATGGAAGTGGCAAAAGAATACCAAAATGTGTGAAGAGGAAATCCATGAGTATTACTTGGGGATAAAGGAAGAAAGAGAGAAGCTGGCACCCCAGTTCTTCCTATCAAAATACTTGGTTTTAACAGGCACAAAAGGTGAAGCTTCAAAGAGGATCCCAAATACAGTCTGAGTGTCTCTGCTTCAAAGAGAAACCACTTTGGGGTTTTTTATCCCCTTCCAAAATTCTGACTGAAATATATGGGCTGTTTTACTGAGAAAGAAAATACAAAGGTGGTGGGTTTTTTTTTTTTGTTTTGGTTGGTTGTTTTTTGTTTTTTTTTTTTAGTACAGTGAGAGAGACTGAGAAGTGATCTCAAGCTGGCTGTGGTTTGTCAGGTGCAGCTGCGAGGGCTTTGAACATAGCGGGATCTCTAGGAAACACTTCTCTGGTTCCAAAACTTGAATCTCTCTGAGATGCAAGCTCAGGCCATGCAGATGCCTTGTAAAGGAGATTATTTTTTCAACTACAGACAGAAGTCCTGGAAAGACTTTCATTCACAATATGTGTAGCCAAATGGCTTGGCTTAAGTTGGATGGTGTTGGAGATCTTTAGACAGCGCAGGGAATTATTTCCACAGCTTCTCTAGAGTCAGGCTACCACCCTCACTGAAACCTGCAACAGAGAGGAGGAAGGTGTCTTGCACCTACCACCTCAGGCACAGCTGGTCCTCTGTCTAGTCCAACATGTGAGAGAATGACAGAGGAGCTCAAGTTGCAGCTTCTTCCTTTTCTACTTCAACATGTGGGAACATGTTCTGTATTATTTCTGGGGAGGAAATGGGGTTGTCCCTCAGAGTAATTTCTTTGAACT
Source organism: Entomyzon cyanotis (assembly GCA_024500445.1). Taxonomy (NCBI): domain Eukaryota; kingdom Metazoa; phylum Chordata; class Aves; order Passeriformes; family Meliphagidae; genus Entomyzon; species Entomyzon cyanotis. Next base: position 9,860,579 of record JAKEPQ010000852.1, read on the forward strand.
GTTTGGTCTCTGATTCTGTAAGCAAGGTTATTTGTGTCAAATCAAAACTGAAAAAACTCAGATCATCTTTCTAATACAAGAGTTGGTCTGATGAAGTTTTGTGGTAGGGAAAGTCATATAAATTGCAAGATAGGAGGAGGCTTAGAACAAATAAAATCTTTTTATCATGGAGCAGATCTAAACTGTGCAATCTTTGCCACAGGGTGTTGTTGCTAAAATTTACATAGGATCCAAAATGATTGGGCACATTCATGGAAGGTCTTTTAACATGCACAGACACCCCTTTTAATTCAGAAAATCCCCATATCACAAATAGCTTGGATGGTGATGTAGTGTTCTGGAGTCTATGATAATATCCTTGCCTTATCTTTATGTTCTTCCCAAGCTGTCTGTTGTTGGTTGCTACCTTGGGAGGTTTGGGGCAAGGCAGAGCTCTGCTCTAACTTGGTGCAGCCAGTCTTTTGTTTGTTATCAGGAGAGAAGCTGATCCTTATAGAAACTGGAAGTGCAGAGGTCCTGGAAGAAATGGGGGCCTGCACCCCAATCAAGTGTTTTAACTCATGGTTTTGTTGTATGCTTTTGCATTTGGTGAAGCAGCAGTGCAGGAAATACATTCACAATGACGTCTTTGCATGAGTCACTAATCAGTTGCGGCACCAAGGGTGCTTGGAAAGTGCTTAAAACCAATCTGCATCTCTCACTGGGCCTGAGGTGGTCTGTGTGGATGAGTCGGTTGTGAAAGCTTGGCCTCTCTGTGGGGCAGCTCTTGCCCAGAGAGAGATCTCCTCTCTAAAAATACCCTGGAAGCAAACAAGAAAAAAGATCTGTGGTCTGCGGAGGGTTCTGACCTTTAGGCTGCCATCTAATACTCCATCCAAATTCTGGATCCTTTGCCTGAGACGTCCTGAGATCTCACTGGGGTGATGGCTGTTACTGTTGCAGTGAGGGAAAATCACAATATCTGAGGTGCTGGGCCTGATGGGGGTTTGTAGATGTCACAAATGCATATTCATATACTCCTGCCAGGAAAATGGGGTGGTTGACTTGGGTGTATGAAATGAGTTTTCCCTGCTGACTAATGGGAGAACCTTCAGATATTGCTGGCAAATGTCTTTAAAGGAAGACTTGTTTCTGTGCTTACAGTGGGCATGATTTTCCTCACCTTGGATTGGGAGAATGTTAATTAATTAATCCTTAATCTGCTGCTCTCTGGAAATTTCAGGGATCAAAGCTACTTGTCAACCTGCTGTGGATTTCCAAACTGGATTTTGGATTTTCTTCCACAGATCAGAGGGCAATTTATGTAAATTCTCACACGTAACATGGTTGCCATGAACAGATGGGGAGGGGAGGAGAAGGGGAATCTGATCACCTCTCTTGTGGCAGTAGGCAGTTTGGCCTGTGGTAACAATGCCTCTGGAACAAAGGGTTCTCTGTGCTCCGCATCTGGTAGGCACATAGCCAAAAACACTGTAGCAGTAATGGTCATTCAGGTCTTCTGGGGTTCATCTGATATTTGCCAGGTGCCTGTGTGAGAGCAGGCAGGAATACCTGGACAGGCTGTTCTGCTCACCTGTGGCATGGAGCAGGCTCTGTCCCTTTGGCCGAGTCTCCTTCCCCGAGTTCTGAGAGCGGGTCTGCAGAGTGGGGTAGGAAGGGTCCTGGTGGCACAGCACACCTGCTCCCTGCAGCCAGGTTCTCTCTCTGTGCATCCTCCTCCGTGGAACTGGTCTGTCTCCCTGTGCAGCTGGGAGAACCTCACAGGGCTGTTAATGCTGTCTCTTGACAGGGTGGCTGAGTGGTTTCTAGATAGTTTGGTTTATATTTTCCATATGGAAGCTGTCTCAACAGTTACTATTTTTCCGCCTGACTTCACTACAAATATGTTGCCATGACTCCTTCTAGGACCAGCTCAGCTGGTCCTAGACTTGTTTGCAGTTCAGGTGGAGGATGTCCATCTCCACAAACCCTTTGCTTGAATATTTATAACTTTCAAAATCTACCCTTGTGAAAGTGCATCCAACATTTCTTATCAAACTGGTATTGGAAATTATTATTTTTTTAAATCTGCCTGAGGATGTCATTGGCTTCCCCATAGCAAATAACTAAGAATGAAACAGGAAAATTGAAAGACAGTAGAGTGGGATTAAACCTCTGAAAAATCCCAGGTATTTTGGCCAAGGCTGGATGGATCATTTGTGACTATGGCATCTTTAAGTGAGAGGTGCTGAAGCTCCAGTTGTGGTATCCTCATCTCAGCAGATGTTTTTTCAGACAGACTTTCCAAGTCATTTGGGTCCAGTACTACTGGAATTGCATTGGGACTGTGTGAAAAGGAATTGTTAAGGATGCCCTTTTAAAGCACTTCTTTAGAGGACTTACCCTCTGAGGAAAGGGCGTTTATAACTCTGTCCAAGTAGCCCCACAGTTTTTTAGCACGTGGCAGGAGAAAAATTGTTCCTGTTCCCTCCTGCCTGTCCAGGAAAGGCATGGGAACACTTAGGACCTAGAGAGGAGAGAGCCGAGAGCACCAAGTCATCCTGTCTTGGCTCCTCAAGCTTAAAGATACCAGGGTCCCAGGGCTGATTTTTAGTCAATCTTTGAGAATCCAGTGGCAAGCTCAGTTTGGCTGTCAGCTTCAGGGAGAGATCATGCTGTGCTTCTGAGGAGAGGGGTGTCCAGGCTGCTGGATGGCTTTTGCATGAAGGTTTGTAGGTAACCCTCAGGCCACAAGCCTAAGTGTGTCTTAGATTTGCCACCACTTAAGGCCTTTAAATTAGGATAGATGCTTTTGAAAAATACATTTTAGCCCAGACGGAAAGCATGCAAAAAAATTACTCCTCTTTTTCCTGCTTGTCTAGGGGAGGCATGGGAGCACTAAGGATCTAGAGAGGAGAGAGCAGGGAAGTCATCCTGTCTTGGTTCCTATAGCTCAAGGTCCCAGTTTCCTGGGGGTTATCATTTAGAAGAGCAAACGGAGAGTAGGTTTAGATTGGATCTTAGGGTAAAGTTCTTCCCTGTGAGAGTGCTGAGGCTGTGGCACAGGTTGCCCAGAGAAGCTGTGGCTGCCCCATCCCAGTGTTCAAGGCCAGGTTGGACGGGGCGGAAGGTGTCCCTGCGCACAGCAGCAGGGTTGGAACGAGGTGAGGAATCCCTCGGGAATGCCGATTTGCCCGTGCTAGGGTGCCGGAGGCCCCCGTTGGGTGCCCTGCTGCAGCCCATCGCAGGCCGCGGGCACGGAGCACTGCGGGGCGGCTTTGTGAGCCGCTAATCCGGGCCCCAGCTGCCATGGCGGCCGCGTTGCCATCGCGACGGCCCCGCCGGCGGCCGCCTTTGTTGGGGCCCGGCGCGGCCCAGCCGGGAAAGGCCCAGCGCGGCGGTGGCGGCGGGGAGGGAAGAGCGGGGAGGGGGTGTGGTGGTGGTTCACTGCCTCAATAGCTGCCCAGTTATGGTCGGTGGTGGTTGTAGGGAAGGTGCAGGCACAGCTTTGGTGGGTGCTGGATGCAGTGCCTCAGTGCAAGGGTGTGCCCGAGTTGTGTATGGTGTGAGATGTGTTCCCTATAGCAAGGGTTAGGGGGATCTGGGCCCTGCTTTACCTCACAGGTGTGTGCTTAGACCACCCAACTCAGCTCACACGCTACCTTGAAAGGAGACATAAAGATGGTCATGTGTAGGTTTTAATGGCAATGAAATACATCAGTTATGGCCATACGCAGAGTTGAAGCCCTGGAATTGTGTGTTATACACCTATGTATGTACACACCTGTATAAGGTTTAGTTTTTAGCAGGAAACAGCTGTCAAATAAAGTACATGTGTTACAGTAAATACATTTTTGCAAGGCAAGTATATTTTGGGGTGCTGGGTAGACACCTGATCTCAAAGCAGAGTCTTAAGAAAAAAGGTCAGAAGGAAGAAGGCTGGAGCTCTCCTCACAGCATATACAATGTGGTTTGGGATGAAGCAGTTGCACATCTCCTGTCTGTGAGCTGTGGCAGGGCCCAGCCATTGCCCAGGATATTGCTGTGCCGTGCGTTTGCACTGGGCTCTGCCACTTGCAATTGGTCCTGCTTCCCAGACTCTGCAGAGAGGAGGGCTGGTCAGGCAAAGTAAGTCAGCAGCAGGCCTGTGCTCACTGACACTAGTTTACTTCTTTATCTCATGCCCATCTCTCATTGCGATGGGTTTGTGGTCTCCAGCTACCTGAGCTGGGAGTGGCATTGCCTCAGAGTGCCTTTGACACAGCTTTCTCCCAGTGCTTACTGGGGAGAACAGCTGTTTCTCCAGCCTTCTTGTGAACTGGATGGGAGAATGGATCTAGATTTTTAAATTACCAAAACCAGATAATAAAATCTCATGAACTATTTTAAATCCATACTGGGATTCCCTCCAGCACATCACAGTTGGGCTGTACCATGGAGGGAAATGGTGCTGATGCAGGCACAAGTGGCGATGGGGAGTGGCAGTGTGAGGAGCTGCTCTCAGTGCCTGTCTCCCTAACTGTGTGTCCTGGGAAGCTGCTGAGGAGTTGCTTTGGGACTGTGTCAAGGCTTACGTCCCCCATCGCTCCAGCCTGGATGCTTGGCATGTTTATCAGGTGTTTCTTCACTTGGCTGAGGGAGGCTGAGCCAGGATGGGAAGTGTGTGAGATGAGCAGGAGCCAGGTTGTCTGTTGTCACCTGGAGTGGATGTGTTAGACAGGGCCAAGGGCATCAAATATGATCTCTGTCTGCTTATGATGGTACTGGAAACATCAGCAAGGGCTCCTTCTATCCACCTGGCCCTGAGGTGGAGCTGAGTGTTCTGTGTTGTCCTGGGGAGATGAGGGTAGGAGCCTCACCCTTTCCTCACTGGGACTGTGGGCTCTCCATTGTCAAAGCCCGTGGCTGCCTGTGGCAGGGCATGGGCAGTGCTTTGCCCTCTGCAGTGACTGTTCAGGAAGAAGCAGCAATGCAGATTCTTCCCGGGGTGAGGCAAGGGAGTAAACCTATAGAGTTGGGGGCATGCAGGGCTTGCTGCTCAGGGAGCGGCTGTCTCGCATGGAGAAGGAGGAGGGCCAGGGCAGCTGCTGGCCGGAGACTGCTGCCACCTCCCCTGAGTACTTGCACGTCCAGTTTCATAATCGGATTAAGGCAGTGGTATTAGAGGAGGGATGGGTCAGTGGGACAGGTTTACACTGGGGCTTACACGGAGGGGATTGAAGTGTATTTTTTAACCCTGCTCGGGCTGACCTGCAGAGCGGATGCGGCTCCACAAGGCAACACCCGCGGGAAGATGGGGGGAAAAGTGGCACCAGGCGGTGATGTGCTGGGGAGGAGAGCAGCCCCAGGCCGGCTGGGGGATGGGATCTGGCCGCCCCTCCTCCCGGGAAGGCAGCCCTGCTCAGGCCTTGCAGTAAATTTGCTCTAATTACAGCCTCCAGCAGTGGGAAACCTCACTTAGAGGAAAGGCTCCTCTGGGGTGGGGGTGGGGGTGCTTCCCAGCTTTCCCAGGCAGGCTCTGTTGTCTGAGGCCTCCGCTTCCCCTGTCGCTGGGAGGCCCCTTATTCCTCTCCCCTCTCCAGCTTTGCTTCTCTGCCCCCCTTTGATTCTCCTCTCCTTTGAGGCCGGGATTTGGGAACAATGCCCTCCCTGCTCCTTGGCCCCCGGCTGGAGCCACAGGCAAACAATCGGGGTCGCTTGCTGCCAGGGGCTGGGCTGAGGGGGCTCGGCTCAGCAGCACCTGCCCCGGTCTGGTGGGGGGACCGGGACCATGCCGGTTGTGCCTTGGGAAAGTGCCTGGTGTGGTACTTTATGTATAGTGCAAATGTGTGCACACCCTGTTTCTTTTCTGGGGACAGGATGTCTCATCTTGATCCCCTCAGGTTTGGGGAGGCCAGGGAAGCTCTGAACAACTGTGTTGGAGGGATGCTTGTGGCAGCAGTAATAATCTGACCACAGCGCTTCTCTTTGCAGGTGGATGATGCGATGCTGATGTTTGACAAGACAACCAACCGACACCGAGGTGAGAGCTGTCTTCTGGCCCTAGGAGAGGTTACTGCAGAGGGTTTGCCTCCTGCCTTGCCTAGGGAGGGGTCCGTATCCCAGCAGCAGGGGATGCGGGTCACAGCTGCTCTTTATCTTACTTCCAGTCCCCCCATTCTTTTGCATCTGCATCTTTTACCAGTGGCCCTCACAGCACAGAGAGCTTTTGTCCAGTGCGTTTCCTGTGCTGTAAACTCATCGAGTTGCAGATATGTGAGAGGAGACAGCCCCCTCCTCTGCTTGCTCACCTTCATGGCTCCAGCCTGCAGTGTGTGTCTTACCTTGTCCCGAGTAATCTGAGCTCTGGGAAAGCTGACACGAGAGCCTGAAGAGTGCCTGCTTCTCGCCCCTTCCTCGGCCTGGAGCCCACTTGTGCTCCCAGGTCACCTTTTCTTACCCGAGTCTTGCTGATGGAGTCTGGTTACAGGATGGGAGCAAGGCTGTACTATTTGTGCTGTCCAGACCCAGCCCATCCATGGGTCTCTCTGCCTTCCTGGTGAGTCCTAAGACTGACTACCTGGTGGTGTGGCAGGGCTCGACACTTGCATCCAACTTGGAAATTTATTGGCAACAACTTGACCTGCAAACTTAGCCTTAGGCTCTTCCCAGTCAGGGTCAGTAACAGCCCTGTGCTGGCTGCTCTGCTGTGTGTTTGAAGCACTTCCAAGCACCCCTGCCCCCAGAGCAGGGAGGGAACTCTCCCTTCTGCTCTTGCTACACTCTGTGCCCTTCAGATTTTTGCTTTTTTCTAAAGCCATTAAATCTACCCTGACTGCCAGGCCTCGGCAGTCCCAGGATTGTTGTTCCAGCTTCATCTTGAAAGGGAAGAAGTGTTAACCCCTGTTCCTCCATGGGTGCCTTCCAGTCACTGGTCCAGTCAGAGTTGTTGGGCATTTGGGAAGCAGCAGGGAGAGCTGCCAGCCCCTGGGCTGAGTGGCTCAGCCCAGGGCACAGCAGGTCTGGTGGGGGGGGTCTGATGGGGCTCAGGACTGCTTTTGGTATCAGGGTTTTGTTGTTGAATTCCTGAGCTCCTCTGCTTGTGGGTGTTGAGGTGAATGGTGTGAAACTACCTGGGCACAGACAGATAGAGCAGTTTATAGAGAAACATTTCTGGCAGTGTGGAGAAAAGGTGGGGTTCTGGGCAGTGTATTCCTGTCTGCTTTTTAAATGTTATTTTACAGTGCCATGGAATTGGCCAGTTCTAGAAAGCAGAAAGCTCTGCTTAATCCCAGCTTGCTTGCACGGCAAGCTTTAAGACATCCTCCCACCTGCTTCAGTTCTCCGGAAATGGCTGCAGTCAGCTGAGAGGAGTTCAGTCTGCCCACCCGAGCTGGGCTTTGCCAAAACTGTCAGCAAAGGGGTTGGTGAGAGAAAGGAGGTGTGAGCGTGGGCCAGGGGCCAAGAACACGCTGTCCTGTCTTACCCCAGATACAAACCTTACTTTGGTGAAACTTTGCAAATCGCTGTGCCTGTATCTGCCTCGCCGTGTGCAGCTGCACTGCTGATCTGTGATGCTCACACGAGGCTTTATGGCCAGTGCCTGCGAGGGAGCTGCAGGGTGTTCCTGCTGGTGGGGTGCATTTAGTGAGGGTGGTGATGTCCTGGCAAGCAGCTGTTGGTTTCCCCACTGACTCTTTGTGTGAGCATCTGCCCAGATCCTCCCCAGTGCTACCAGCCATGTGGTTTGCCTTGCAAATAGCAAAGTTAAAAAAAAAACACCCAAACTTGGTTTTGAGACCAATTGGGTTCAGGGTGGGTGGGAAGTACAGGATGAGTAGGAGAGGAGAATCTATAAGAGGACAGTCCTGTTCGTGTGCATAAAAGCAGAATTTGCTGGAGAGGGAAGGTGAGTGACAGCTGTTTTTGAAAGGGTTGATTGTATTGTCCTTTTCTCCTGCCAATAAAAGGCTGTGAGTAGAGACTTCATACTGTGAGAGCTCTGACCTGATCAGGGAGTTTTGTTTTTTCTTCAGGATTTGGGTTTGTCACATTTGAAAGTGAAGACATTGTGGAAAAAGTGTGTGAAATCCACTTCCATGAGATCAACAACAAAATGGTGAGTGTCTGCGGGAGAACCTGGGGGAGCAGGGAAAGAGGTATGGGAGAGAGCAGGGTAGTGGCACAGGGGCAGGATGTGAGGCACTTGGGTCCTGATGCATCTTCTGTGCAGTGGGGAATCAGATTGAGGTTTTTTCCCCAAAATCACAGCAGTCAGTCTGGGGAAGAAGCTCACTGTATGGAGGTGGGCAAGCATAATGCTGAGTTCTCAAGGAGGGCAGCTAACTAAACAAGGAATTGTGCTGCACTTGGAGGTTTTGAACTTAAACAAAATCTCATGGTGGCCTGGGAGTGGGCAGGTTTTACCTTGATTCAGAAATGAGGAAAATTAGGCTTTGAGGCACTGGTGCAGGGTCAGGTAGAAGATCAAGGGCAACATCAGGAGGAGAAAAGCAATGTTTGTGCTCCCCATTGCCTATGGTGGCTACAGAGCAAGAGGGAAGGCTGGCACCATGCAGGCTGGAGACAGGGATGCCAAGGAAGGGCAGCGGAGCGGGCTGATGGAGGTGGCTGGAGCTGGGACGTGCTGTCATGCAGGCAGCCCTGCCTGGCCTGCCTGTGCTCTGTGGCCATGTCTTGTGACAGCCTGTGATCCAGCCCGTGACAGCCGAGCCTGATCCTTACTATCTTGTGGCAGGTGGAGTGTAAGAAAGCTCAGCCGAAGGAGGTGATGTCCCCAACGGGCTCTGCACGAGGGCGGTCCCGAGTCATGCCTTACGGGATGGATGCCTTCATGCTGGGGATCGGCATGCTGGGTAAGCCCCCGGACAGCTCTCCCGCTCTCTCCCCGCGCCCAGTCGTGCCAGGCAGCAGCTTAGAGGTTTATTCCGGGAGCGGCGGGGCGGCCAAGGGCAGCACTCCCCGTGCGGGGCCGGCGGCGCTGCGGGGGCTCCGGGACCTGTTCGCGATCGCAACTTGCCCTCTGGTGGCACCTGGGAAAACTGCAAACGTGCCGCCGCTGCCCTGCCATAGCCGGGCTGGTCCTGCGACAGCCGGGCCGGCCGGGCACAGCCCCTGCGGGGCGGTTCTGCCCCTCGGCAGCTCCTCTACGGAGTGCCCTGGCACACGGACAGCAATTCCTTCATGTCGATTAGGATGGAACTGCAGAGCTGAGTGTGGAGTAATCTGTACCCAGGCATCTTCCTCCCACACTTCTACAGGCTTTCTGATTAATTAGTTAATTAAACAGCCCCTGAGCTTCCACTTGAAACAGTGGTCTGTATAAATGTCCCCACTGTCATTTAAAGGCTGTTAAAATGCCCTTAAAGTTCTAATTCAGTGTTGTCTCACTCTGTTCCCTCTCAGGTACAGCAAATATCTGGTATTGCAGGGAAAGCTATGCATTTATCATGGGACTGTCTTGTAAGGAGAAATTGGTGACAAGTAGTCTGGATTTCATGTCTACCAATGCTCCCAAGGCAAAAGCATTCAGATAAAAATTTAAAAATGGGGAAAAAAGTCATTTGTAGCCCCATCTTCCAGGTCTACAAAACCTCATGCCTGGATCTTAGAGTCAGCATGATCCTTCCAGTGTGGGTGCTGGTCCTGGTTTCTCTTTCTTCCCACTTTCATTCAAGCCAGGACTGAGGTGACCCAAGAGCACTGTTTGCTCAGGATCATTGCTGGTGTTGCTGGCCAGGGTGTACTCAGCCTGGCTCTCAGTGCTAAGCCTGCTGAGTAGCAGTTAGTCACTGAACAAAACCCCCAAAAGGGCATTTTTCCACCAATGTTTTCACTTGACTTATTGAAGGAAAATAAATCTCCAGCCTGTGGTTTTGTGCTTTGCCTTTTCTAAGCCATCTGAATTTTAAAGCAGCAAGACTCAAACTGAGTCACTGGGAAATCCACAGACTCATGTCTTGGGAGAGTTCAAATCAAATATTCATCTATGAGTCAATGCCCTGCATTCTCACAGGCTTGTTCCTATAGGTGGTCAGCATCCCTGGGGATCAGCAGGAGTTGTGCTCCTGCCTGCACCAGGAAGAAATGTTCTTTGTACCTGCATTCACCAGTCCTTCTAGTGTAAAAATGACTCAGAGCTAATCAGCCATTCAAATGCCCCCTCCTTCCTGATCTCCTGTTTGTAAATCCAGCTGATGCATTAGAAAGCCTTAGTCTGCAGAGCTGTGAGTTTGAGAAGGAAATCTCCATGTCCTTACATGTTTGGAGCAAGGAAAAATTAAACAGGCCTGCTAAAACTCCTAGCTGTGCACTCTCCTGGGGCTTCTGCTGTTACCCCTCTTTCTGCTTTCCAATGCCAAAGGTGCTCATTCTGCTTGTGATCAGCCAGGCACTGCAGGCACTGACCTTGCCAGCTTGCAGTAATGGAGTCCTTTTCTCTTCCCCAGGTTATCCAGGCTTCCAAGCTGCTACCTACGCAAGTCGAAGTTACACTGGCATTGCACCTGGTTACACTTACCAGTTTCCTGGTGAGTGGAGCTCCCTGCTCTGTTTTTTGGTCTGCCTTCAGGTGATGGGAGCCCCTGGCATGATCTATAACCCAGGCGCTGCCCCTTTCACCCTTTCCCCTATTTGGTCTTTCTTTAAATTGGAGACGGATGTGGAAGGGGGAGGGTAGAAGCCCTGGAATAGGTGGGAACAGCCTGTCCTTCATTAGGATTATCCTCACACTGCAGTGGCAGGAAAAGCCCAAGGCTGCTCCGATGTCCTTTCTGCTGGCCTCCTCCGTAGGGCTGCTGCTGTGACACAGAAGGGCCCCGCAGCTCTGCCTGTCTCACTGCCTTTTTGTGTGTCTGTCTCTCTTTACCAGAGTTGCCACCACTCTGAAAGTAGCACAGAATGTTAAACCCCATGTGCCAGGGAACTCCTGGGCACACAAAAGGCAGGTGCCTGCAGCACTGCAGTTGTGTTCTGAACAGTGCCTGGACCACTGACAGCCTTCACAAAGCATCTGCTGGGCCAGGGGGCTCCAGATCCCCTGAAAACTGGGTGGTTTCAAGCTCCCAACCCTGCCATGTGCTCAGAACATGGATTCTGTGATCAATGGCTGGAACCTGCTGTGCCGCAGCTGCTCAGAGCTTTGTAGGTCCTCTCCTCCCTCCCGCTCTCTGCCAGGCCGGGAAATGAGGCAGAGCACACTTAGGGGATACACTGTGCTATTGCTATTGCTATTTTCTAGAGGTGTGGCAACTCTGAGCATCCCTTCCTTACTCCGTCCCTCAGTGTGATGGTTGATACATGAAGTTTTGGTATTAGGGGCTGGGAAGGGGAAGTTTCTTCTTCACCTGAGGTGAGCCCAGGCTGACTGGCTGAAAGTTGCTGTTGCCTCCTGGCTGTCTGGAAGCTCTCCATGAATCCAGCTGTAGTGGCTTCAAGTCCCTCACTGTAAACCTATACCAGGCTGAGTGTGGCACATGCTGAGCATCCCCTCGCCTTGCCGCTGAGAGGTCAGATTGGCTGGGTTGCAGAGGAGTGCTCCAGGGCAGACCTGAGGCTGCACAGTGAAGCTTGAACTCGCCCTGCCCTGGCCACATTTATTCCAAGGATAAATGGATCCTTTCAGCCTTCAGGGCAGGAGTCCAGCACCTTTCAGCATCAGTTATAAATCAGTTTAAAGAAGACACTGGCCTGGTCGCAGTCTGGTTGCAGGCTGCTCCCCCAGCAGACCCCGGCTGCTATGTCTCTGTGAGGTCTCCCTCGGGGCGTTTGATGAGTTCTTAAGCTGTCTTGCATTTCGTTTTTAGAGTTCCGTGTAGAGCGGACCCCTCTCCCGAGTGCCCCCGTCCTCCCTGAGCTCACAGGTCAGTCCCGCTCATTTCCTAAACTCACAAGCTGGAAGGGGAGAAGGGGGCTTTGGGCTGTTTCAGTGGGGTTGCTGCTCCACAGCCTGGCGCAGTTAGACTGGAAACGTGCCTTATTTCCTCTTTCATCTGGATAAGCTCCATCCAAAGCTGGGGATGGAAAGATGGAGAGGCAATCAGAGCCACATGTATTGCCTCTGAAAAGGGCCATGCAGGTCCTTTTCTACTGCTTGCCTTGTTTTTAGTTCCTTGCCCTAGGCTGAATGTAAACCAGATATGGAAACTGCAGAGAGCAGGGTGACTTCCACAGGTCTACAAATGACCTTAACCTGAGCTGTTGCAAGGATGAAATTTGGAGTGTTGGGAGGAGGGAGAGGGGGTGGATGCACCCGTGGTTACTCTAATCCCATTTCCCTGGGCTGCAGGGAATGCTTTCCCTGCTCTGAGTGGTGCAGCTCCCCTGCTACTCCCACAAAGGCTTCCCAAGTAGGAGTGAGAGTGGTGGGACCTTGCAAAGTCCTGCAGTGCTTGTAGGGAGCTGTGGAACAAAATGGGAGCAGAGGATCATTCTCAGTGTCCTCAAAGTGCAAATGCCCACTGGATCCTCAGCCCCTGGGGTGCGTGCAGTGTGTTCTCCCGACGTGATGTTCCTTCTATCTGCTCTCCCTTCCATGGCCATGTTTTCCCTAGCTCTGTCCTGTCCATGGTTTTTGTCATAGAAAAGCAGCTTTGTGTAGCACCCTGCTCCCCGTGTGCCATCTCATTTCCGTGCCATCTCCTCCTTCCCAGCACTGCTTTGCCCCCACCTGTTTCAGGGTTTGAATCTCTCTGCAAAGGGGTATGGAAAACCTTCCTGGGAAGCTCTTCTGGAATTAACAATACAAACAGGCTTGAAAGGGAGTTTCTATGGCACAAAACCATGTTAATCCTCAGGGACTCTGTTCGTGAGGATGCTGAGGTTGGCAGCCAGCAATGAACAAATTTTCCTGAGGGAGGTAGGGGAAGACTAAGTCCTGTCTCTCTCTTAACAAAACCCTTCCCTGACAGCACGTATGCAGCTGCATAAGCACCTTTAAGCCTTCTGGTTGGCAAGCAAAGGCGATGTGGGTCCAGTTGTTTATTTACATGTGTGTTTTTCTGCAAAACCCACCCATTTGTAGGGGAACACTAGTGACTTGGCAGAAGTGTTTTTCCCTCCATGTCCACTCCTGGCTGGCCTGTGCCTTTTCCTAGCAGAGGTGACTAACCTGGGGCCTGGCTGTCACTGGTGGCTGGGGTGCACCAGGGCTCTGCACAACAAGAAGTTATTAATGCTGCTGTCCTGGCTGGGTGCCACGTTAGCTTACAGTCCTGAGTGTCTCAGTGAAGTACCAGCTGGGGATCGTGGCGTTCTTCCCTCTCCGATACGCTTACCTCCTGTTAAACAGGCCCCGTGCAGCCGCTTGGCTGGGCTGCGGGCTGCGATTCCCATGTATAGGCTGGAGTTGGCCCCGCAGAGGACAGGGCCCCCGCTCCCACAAAGGCCCAGAGAGTTGTGCTGTGCTTGAGGGCCCTTGTGCCTTCGAGTGGCTGCAGCACACATGGGCTGCACGTCATGGCTTGGCGAGGGGAGCCAAGAGGAGGGCATGGCACAGGCAGGGATGCACACACAGGTGCTTTGTCACTGCAGAACAAAGCTGGTGTCTCAGTAGATAAGACTGCAAAGGCAAGAAGGGTTTTTCTTGGAAAAAGAACTGGAGCCTTTGAGAAGACCTTGCCTCCTTCCTCAGTAAAACCACATTCGTTCATGTGTTAGGGACTTGCAGCAGGACTGGGGCAGAACAGTGGCTGCCAGCAGCCTTTCTTTCCCGGAACAGCATCTTTGGGAGTGATGTGAAGCAGCAACATGCCTGCGTTGGCCCAGGGCCTGTAATGAGCGGCTAACCCAGATAGAAGCTTCATATGACGTTTGCTTGAAACAGGCTGGTGCCTGCTACTAAATATTCCCTCCTAAGCTAGTCTGGGTTTCAGCCTTAACGCGATTGATTTGTTCTGACCTCTTTTTATGGTGCTCTAAACAGAATCACAGTGAATTTCACATTCAAGCATGAAATGCTGACCCAGTCATTTTAAGGGCAAAGAGAAACATACTGGCTAGATGCCTCCTGCCCTGAGGGCTGGATGCCTGTGGCAGTAGAGTTGGGAATTAGAACTGCTACATATAAATTAAGACTTACTGTTTTAATTAAGCCATTTCTAGTTCCTGCTCCCTAGGTATATTCCTGCTCCCTGCATTTCTACAATGAACAATGAGGTTTTGAGTAATTTAGGAGCAAAATTCAGTGTGGGGAGGATGGTACGACTCGAGCAGAGAAATGGGGAGAAAGAGGCTATTAAAACTGTTATTCAAGAATATTGCCAAGAGACACAGGAGGGGCTGAGCCTCAGGATGTTAAGCTTCAGCTGCTGTCCCAGAGCTGTTGCGTTTCTCCACATTTACTGCCAAAATCTGGATCTGTAGCTTCAGATTAACTGCATCTTGCAAGCTTAGTAGTGACAGGATACATCTGAAATTGCCCATTTCTCATTCAGCTCTTCCACACCGTGCCCTTGGCTGCTCTGGGGTGTGGGCTTGACAGAGCATGGCTCGTGTATTCCCCTGGACACTGGCTGTGCAAAAGAGTACTGATAAATGTAGGGCTATGCACTTCCCTGTTGTCATCCTTTGATGTCCTCTGTGGTGCACTAAGCCAATATCTATGTGTGGGCCCAGTATTTTGCAGTGGGAAATGAAGGCTCCTGTCAAGGAGTTTCCTAGGTAGCCACAGTGCTCCTGAGATGCCTGTTCCTTCTTTTCCAGCAATCCCTCTCACTGCGTATGGACCGATGGCGGCAGCAGCGGCTGCGGCGGCCGTGGTGCGAGGGACAGGTAACTCCACTTTCCTCCCCACCGCGGGGCCCTGCCACGGAGCTTTGCCAAGGGGCTGCGGGAGGGGGGTGGGACAGGGTTGTATTTTTGGGATCTTCACTATGTAGTTCTGCTGCCTGCTGTAGGTTCCACCCCCAGTCGCACCGGTGGGTTTCTGGGCACCACCAGCCCCGGGCCTATGGCAGAGCTTTATGGAGCCGCCAACCAGGACTCAGGGGTCAGCAGTTACATCAGCGCTGCCAGTCCAGCCCCGAGCACCGGCTTCGGACACAGCCTAGGGGTGAGTGCTCCCTGTGCCCTCTGCGGGGGGAGGGAGATGGGGACTGGGCTGTGTCTCCACGTGGTGAGGCAGGTGAGCAGCAGTGGGCAGCCCCCTCAGCCCACAGTCTGATTTCTGGTTAAGAAATACCACCCACTGCAGCATTGGCTGTGTTATTGCTGAGCCTCAGACCAAAGAGGGACAGTGGAGAGTGCAGCAGCTCACTGGGAGCCCACATCCTTGGTTTCTGCTGGTTCTCCCTGATCACCACTCAAGGTCCTGATCTCCAGACCTTTCCCTGATCTATCTCAGGCATTCCAAGAGCCCATCTTGGCCCTGACACAGCATCCTCCAGGGTGATGTGCTCTTTAGAGCTGGCACGTCCAACTGAAAACAGTTATCCTGGCATCTGGGCCATGACTGAATTTGTTGTGTTACTAATTCTCCTTCGCTTTTCTTTTGTTTAAGAGTGGGGTTTTGACTCTTTCTTTGCAGGGTCCCTTGATTGCAACAGCTTTTACCAATGGGTATCACTGAAGCTGGGGACCAAGGAGGCAGGAGGTAAGAGAGCTTTGAACAGGAGCAGGTAATGAGAGAGAGGAATGAGCTTCTGAGCTGGCCCCTGTGAAGCTCAGCTGAGAGCTGAAGCTGTGGATGCTGCTGTGAGGCTCCATGGCCTGGTCCAGCCTGCAGGACAAGACCTGTGGCCAGCCTTGGGCTCTCTCCTGCACCAGATGCTTGGCAGGTTGGACTCCCACTGAACACTCCCCAGGCTGGGAGTGGAGAGTGTCTTAGTGTCTGGCACAAAGAGGAAGAAAATGAAGCAAAAAGAGAAAACATCTGCAGGGTTGGCCAGAGTCACAACCCAGTGGTGATCCTGAGAGAAGCTTGGTTCTTCTCTGTGGCTTGGGAAGCCTCCACCATGCAGCTGGTTGTTCTCACTTCTGCTGAGACCAGTCTATGGGAAGTGAGGTTTTCATCTTCTGCCTGGGAGAAGGGCAGAAGGAAAATCTGATCAGTTCTGGTTTTGGTCCTTGGATGGGCCTGAGAGGGAACTGCTGGATAGTCTTTGTTTGCTTTGCAAATGTGATTGAACATAGCTGGCTTAACATTTAAAATAAAAAAATTAACAACCAGCTTTTCAAAAAGGAGGGCACAAACTGGAGGGAACAGTGTCCACAGATAAGAACCACATGGCAGCCTGGCAAAGCTGCACTGAACTAAGTGCAGGGGAAATGGCTGGACCCTGCTATGTTCCAGCCCTCCTGAGGGCCAGGAGAGCCACAGGCCTGGGCAGGCCACATGGTATGTGGGACCTTATTACCAGGCCAGCATATTGCCATTAAAGATGCAAACATCTGTGCCATGCTCTGTCCCTGTGGCAGTGAGGTGCAGAGCAGGATGGTGTTGATGCAAAGTTTGGGTACTGAGTGTTTCTGTCAGATCACACGGGAACAAAACCCTGGGAGGAACGCTGTGGTTGTTCTAGATCCTGTCCCTTCCCTCCCCTGCTGTGTCCTGCAGATTCCCCAGTGACCTGACCGAGGACAGCGAGCGGCTGGAGGATCTGGTGAGCCTCGGGGGATGAGCCAAGGTTACCTTTCTCTTGAATCAAACTGCACACTGCCGGCTGGCTGCCAGGCTCCTGCCGCCCTGCCCGATCTCTCCCTTTGACCAGACCACACTGGACTGAACCCGAGGAGATCATCTCGCTTTCTTACTAACCACCGACGGTTTACGCTTCCCCCCTCCCTGCCCCCAGCCCACTGATTCTTCTTTTATTTATTTTATTAGCTCTTAGTTTTATTTTTTTATTTTATTTTTTTATCTTTTTTTGGGGCTGCCCCTTCTTTTTGTTGTTTGCTCTTTCCCGAGCTAGTAGACATATTTTATGAATTGGCTTTGTGATTGTGTTAGGTAGTTTTCATTGAGGAGTATTTTTATTTGGCTTTGAAACTGTTTTGAATATTTTCAACTCTGTTGTTGTTGTCGTCAGTGTTTTTAAAGCACGGTATGTAACAAGAATGCAGTTCTGAAGGGAAGAAAGAGACACAGAGAGAGCAAAGGCTGAGAGGAACTGCTGTATTTCTATTTTTTTTAAAGAAACTGTTTTTAATTGTTTCTGTTTTGTAAATGTGAGGCTTTGAAAAGTGTGAAACTCCAAGGATCCGAAAACGTTGGACATCGCTATGGAACAAAACAAATGTATATTTTGCTAAGTGAAAAACACTATCCTTACAGCTGAAAGATTTTTTTTTTTTCCTAGGTTTAGTTTTATGTGGGGTTTTCTTTTTCCTCCTGTATAATATGTAAATATTGTGAGCTGAACCTGGCTGCTGCCTGCAGCCTGGCTCCAAGGAGCAGCTCCAGGTCCTGGACTTGGTGCCGCAGCGTGAGCAATACTCTCCAGCAGAATCCTGACAGGACTTTGTTCTTTTTTTGTACACCTTTTACTGTAAGATTTTAAGACCTCTGAGATGAAAGGGGGTGGGGGGGTGGGGGGGGCTGAAACGTACCAGCCATCGGCTGTTTTGCTGAGTGGGTTAAAGCTGCTTCCAATTGCTCGATGTACAGACTCCATCCCTGGGCTCCGTAGTGCCGGCTCTGGGCTGGTTTAGGGAAAGGGCTTTGCTGCCGTTGCTTGTCTTGGTTACTTTGAAAGGAATTCACTCTCCAAACATTATCGCTTGTGTCAAGATTTCCTGGGAAAGGGGATCCTCCTCCGGAGGTGAGGGTATCGGAAGGGGTGTCAGCCTGGGGGAGATTTGGGTAGTCGTTCTCTGAAGGGCAGGGCTCTGGGATGGGGATTCATTAACGGGAGAAAAGCATTAGGGTGGTGATTTGGGGGCGGGTTAAGGGCTTCTCAGGGATTATATGAATTATAGAATTGCAGCTTCCCATTTGCTTTACTCTGTGTTCTGAAGACTGTGGGAATTTGTCTGTTGTCCTGTGCGGGGTGATCTGGTCCCTTCTCCAGAGCCTGCTGGGGCTTCCCCTGGTATGGTCCCGGCCCCTGCTAACCAGCACTCTGCCAGGGGAGACCTCCAGCAGGAATACACGGGGCAGGTTTGGGTCTGGATTTCAGTGAACCAAAGACCTTGTTAAGGGGGGTGATTAAGCCTTTTATTAAGATGCAGCCAAACTCTTTTCCCAGGGAAATAACAGCTTCATCTTAAGTTTTAAAAATCATTCCCTCTCTTCCCCCAAACTGAGCTCCTGTAAAGGAGAGGGGCATTTAGAAAAGGACTGGGAGGGCCATGGTGCCCACAGGGCCCTTTTTCTCTTCCATCTCTCCCCTGTCTGCTGGAACTTGTCCTGACCTGGGCGATGCGTTTGGAGAGTTCTGTTTAGGTAAGAAGGTACTTAACAGATCAGTACTGAAAACACAAAGCAATAATTTTTGTTACTGAGACAAGAGTCTGTATGTCTGTTTTTTTAAATATTTCCTAATTAAAGAAGAGCTGCATTTTATTGGGTTTATTTTTATTCTATATACTTCAAATTTGGGTCTGCGGACAGCGCTTTCCTCCCTCTTGGTATATGCGCTGAGCTGCTTCCGTGCCCCCTCCAGACATCCCGGGCCAGCTGTGCTGCTGCTGGGCTGTGAGTCACTCTCTGGCCACTGCCTGGAGGCTGGGGCTCCGGTTTCAGGGTGGGCATTTTTTTAAAAAGAAATAAAGCTGTGTTTTTAAGCCAGTAAGTTATTACACTCCAATGTTTGTTCTCTCCACACCTGTAACCCTTTTTCCAGATTTCAGTTTTAAATTCCTAATAAATTATTTGAAAACTGTCCTTCACTGTCATTTTTTGGGGGGGTGCAAGGTTTTCCAGTGGGGGAGATTTGAGGTGAACTTAGACCTGGCAGGAGTTGCATCCTGCCTTTAGGATAAAAGCCCCAGGCAGGGCTCTGGCTCACTGTTCTGCTCCCACACTTAGGCAGTGGCCCAGTTTATAATGTGAGGCAGATCTGGTTTTAGTAGAGATTGTGTCTCTACATTATGGAGGCTTTCTGTAAGTTTTGTAGGTTCAGAAAAGGAGATAATGTGGTGCTTACAAGTTTGGCTCATACCCTGGAGGATTCAATTGACTGTGATGGACCGAGGAAGCTAGATGTAAGAAAGTAAAATGTGGAGATGGGAAGTAAAGTCCTTAACAGAAAAAGGAGAGAAAGGAGAATTTTAGTGTGGAATAGTAGGGAACTCTGCAATGGGGCTTATAAAGAAGTTTTAAAAATAATTTTAAGTTGGAAGTTGGAACCAGCTGTAGGTTGAAATGTGCTCACAAGTGCACTGAGGACCAGTGGCTTTGTATATAGCACAGGTTGGGAAAAACCAAAAATAGCGTTGGTGGAAAAATCTTTACCCTGCTGGGATTTTTCTCACGAGGCACTCTTGTAATGCTCACGTGCTTGCTTTCCCACACTTGGTGATCCTTTTGTTGAGCTAAAAATGTAGGAAATAGTTGATTTATGATTTAGAAAGGCCAGTTGACTGGAAATTTTCTAGGAAACATCAATAATATGTCAGATACTGACAACAGAGGAAAACGGAACCACAGACTCCTAAGTTTCATAGGTAAGAACACAAATATTTAATTTTTTTTTAAAGGTAAAAGTAGCAGAGAAGACAGAGAACACTTAAGTGGATATTGAAGGGAAAGTTGGCAGATTGATCTGTGGGCAAAAGATTAAATTATTTTTTCTGAACTAACTGCAGTACAGACTGTCCTTTACATCAGCCTTTAATGTTTGTTCAATACTCTGTTAGAACACTGAAAATATTAAATCTGCAACTCAGCATCTGTTTGGCTGTAGGTAACGCATGAGTGGGGAGCCCCAGAGAATAGGAGTGCTTGAAGAGATCCAAAAATTCAGGTGTGTCTGGTTGTTCAGCACCATGTCTAGCTTTACCTAGGTGTCCTATGGATATGTCAACATCCAGTGGATACTGTGGGCACCCTGGTGTAGTTTCAGATCCTATGAGGAGGAAGGTGTCCTCATCACCCCTTTTGGAACCTGCTGGTGTGTGGTGAGCCCAAAATTTCCTGCATGAGCACTTCGGTATATTGGGCTGTTGCAGAAAGGTGGCCTTTGACTCTTCCTCTACTCTTAAAAGCTGAGGGCTTGTATGGTGCTTTGGAAATCGATGCAGACTCTACAACCACGTCTAGGAACCGTATCTTGAGTGTGTAAAAGTGCCAAACCAGTAGCCCGGAAAATGCCAGAGCCTCTGGGATCTAAATATAAGCGCAGTGTTTTTACTTGCACCATGCTGATTCCAGGAAGCTTTTTCTTACTCATTTTTTTAACTTCTTTCAAGGTTCCCATCTCACTCCATCCCTTGGCATAGAGAACCAAAGGTTCTTAACTGGATTCTGCATTGGTGTTGGAGAAAGAGAAACTTGACCAAGTCACTGAAGTCTGCTGTATATGTTGAAACTTCTAAGCCCAGTTCATTTCCAGTGTAAATTGCTTAAGGCCACATAAAACAAGACACTACTCCTTGTTTAAGCCGAGTACAGAGGTTTCCCAGGTCACTTGGCTCCTGTTTCTTGCCTAGTAGTACCTCCTTCTCCTCCATGGTTTTAAAGTAAAGAATAGCTTGAATTTTTTTTCAGTTCAGCTCATGCCAAATGGTCATTTGATGTGAGTGGACAACGTGTACCTTATTCTCTGAATTACGCCAGGAGAACCCATGGAGAGATACAGGATTAATGATAAGTGGGATACCATAAAAAGAGGATGCAAGTATTAGCGGCAGGTGGTTATTAGTGTGCTAGAATTTTCCAATTGAACCACCACACTTCTAATATTTTTAATATATTAAAAATATCCAGATCTTTCAGGCTGACTTTTAATAGTAGCACTACACAAATTTAATAGCAAAAATCTAGAGAGCAAATATTTGCCTTTCCGGCTTTCATGGATTTAACTCAATTGGCCTTCAACTGGTCACGCCACAACCTGCCGCCCACAGCTCTGATGGAAGAAATCTGCATTTAGTAATATAAATACTGGCTGGTTTATCTCACCCATGTCAAGGTGAGCCTGTCATATAAAGAGACCCATTTCCCTTAGCACTAGTCTGTGTGTCAAGTTCTGTGAGAATGAAGTTCCTGGTCCTGCTTTTCCTGCTGTCAGGTGCGTAGGTGCCCTCACCCTCGCGCCGGTAACCCCCAGCCTTACTCTAACCACCGTCTGTGTCTCTCCCCAGTGGGCGCAGCCAGCGCCGAGGTCTCGTCCCGGGCCGTGTGGCTGTTCCGCAGAATGATCAAGTGCACCCTGCCGAGCAGCCACCCGCTGCTGGACTTCGCTGACTACGGCTGCTACTGTGGCTTGGGGGGCAGCGGCACTCCAGTGGATGAGCTCGACAGGTTTATAACTCTCTGCTTTTACAAACCTCTTTCCTTGCTTGTACTTTCCTGGTTCATCTTTATCTTGGCTGGCCCTGCCTATGAACATTTACACAACTCTCTGGCTGCTGTGAAGCTTTCTGCCATAGATGGATTCAAGGGGAAAAGGATGTGTACTATGACACCTTGATGCCTTATTACTAAGATAAAACTACTGCAACTCTGCTTTCTCTTCTCTGGCAGAACAGTGTGCTCATTCCAGCATTTTTTTTTGCAGCAGTGCTGGGCCAGTAGCCCAGACACAGCTCTGCACACTCTGCCCAATGCTTGACCATCAACACATGCAGGGCTGGGCTGCAAAATGCTAGGAAATGGCACGGACAATTTAGGGATCACACAAGTCTGGCAGCCAAGACTTGGACTGCGTTGGCTGAGAGCTTATCAACTACCGGGCAATGAGGGAATGTGTAGGGTTAACACTAGCTTTTGATTTTCCTGTGCCCAATATACAACTGTGCAGATCAAGATGCTCCAGTACGTACATATGTACCAGACACCTCTTGGACCATGAGCTGGTACAACAGTATCCCTGTGAGGTCCTTCGTGTCTGCCCTCTTTTCACTTGGTATCTTTTATTTTTTATTGTTCAGTGCCTCGTCAAAGCAAATCTAACATATTTGCGTGTGTCTTACAGGTCAGTTGAGCTTGCAATTCTGGTGTTTTCTAACCCTTTTCTCCTTGTTTCCCAGGTGCTGCCAAATACATGATAACTGCTACACACAGGCAAAAGAGAAGGAATCCTGCAGATTCCTCCTGGACAACCCCTACACTAAGCTATACCGCTTCAGCTGCTCTGATGGGGAGATCACATGTAACAGTAAGTCCATTTCCACATCACTCCAGATGGTCTCCAGTCTCTCTTAGGAAGGAGCAGGGCTGTGTTACACCTCCGTGGCAGGAAGGCACAGTGCAAGTCCTTGCCAGGGGAACTGGTTGTTAGAAAGAGGGCTCCTCACACTGGTAGTGGAACAAGTATTCTCTATATAGCCCACAATTTAAAGATTATGAAGATATATGGTACCACAAGATATAGAGAAGCCTGGCTACTCTTCAAGGGATTGAATACTTTTCTGGGAAGCCCTTTAATGGCAGTACCCAAGAGATCAGCATGTTAATTGGGAATGGTTACACAGCTTCTGCCAGGCACCACTGATGAACAGTGGAGCCTTTACAGGGCTCTGGAATGGAGGTAAACAGCAGAGAGGCTGCAGGGAAGGGAGGAAGGGGCAAGGAGATGGCTGGGCAGAAGCTCACAGCTTTGGGTGCAGTGGATTAGCACGGAGGCGCCCACGCAAGACAATGGCAGGAGTGAAACGGGTAGACCCTGACAGCTGAAATACCAGCCCGAGCCACTGCAGCGCCTGACGAAGGAGCTGCGGGCTCTGACCGATCCTCTCTCCTGCAGGCAAGAACAACGAGTGCGCCATGTTCGTCTGCAACTGCGACCGCGCCGCTGCCATGTGCTTCGCCAAGGCGACCTACAACCCCGAGTACAGGAAGCTGGACACCGAGAAATACTGCAAATAATCGCCCTCATGTACCCCAGGGCGGCCCTAGGACTAAATAAACAAATAAATAACTTAAAGCAGCACTCCCGGCCGCCTTCCACCGCCGCGCTGAAGGGAGGGGAGGGGGCGCTGGGCGGGGCGTGAGGGAAGGTGCGGCACGTGCGGAGCCTAGCGATCGCTGATTGGCCCTTGGGGGCGGCGGGGGCGGGACGCACCTGCTCGCGCCCTCGCGTGCCCGGCCCCGCCCCTCCCCTCAGGTACCCCGGGCTGAGGGCGAGGCGCGCCTTCCCGCCCTCACGGGCTCTGCATGGCGACCCTCTCTCCTTACCCTCCCGAGGCTCCTCAGGGCTCCCCTCCCGCCCGCCCGGGACTCCTCAGGGCGACCCTCTCTCCTTACCCTCCCGAGGCTCCTCAGGGCTCCCCTCCCGCCCGCCCGGGACTCCTCAGGGCGACCATCTCTCCCTACCCTCCCGAGGCTCCTCAGGGCACCCTTCCCGCCCGCCCTCACCCTCCCGAGTCTTCTCAGGGTATCCTTCCCGCCCGCCCTCACGCTCCCATGGCTCCTGAGGGCTTCCTTCACGCCTTTCCTCAGCCGCCCTCGCCTCGGGTTGCCCACGCGTTTACCACACCGCAGCTGTCCATCTTCTCCGGGGCATAGCTGCATGAGGGTCTTGAGCCGTTTGGTGCTCCTGAGGGACTCCTGTGTGCTCATCCTGGGGAGTCCTTCCTCTGCCCGCTGCTGTTCCCCGTCAGGAGCTGCAGAGAAGGAGGTAATGTTGGCCTGGAAGGCAGGGAACCTCTCTGAGGGACAGTATCTGCCCCACTTTTCCTGTCCTGCCAAAGTCCTGTGCCAAAACTGCCCTCCCGCCCTTGCTACTGGTTTTGCTGGCAGAGGCTTTTGGAGGTGTGAGTGAGACCCTCCTGGGGTAGGGTCTAAGCACAGCCCGGCTTGCTGGCAGGGCAGGAGGAGGGGTCTGGTTCATCATCAGAATGAACTGTACCCAAACATGGAGCAGAACCGAAGGATATGAGGGTTCTGGGAAATGAGAAACAAATAGAGGAGGAAGAAGCTGTCTTGATATGTTATTGGAATGTGTGTGTTATTGTCTTGATATATTATTGTACTTGCAATGCCTTCCTATTGAAGGTAAATGTATCTTTGAGGGTATTAGAGTGATAATGAGAAAGGATAGTGAATTGTATTTTTTTTCTTTTTTGCCTTAAAAATTGAGAAAAGACTGTGTGTGACAGCCAGACATTCCATTTTGTGGCAGATTGAGCCCTAGTTTTGTACTAGTATTCATTGCTTATTTTTCCTCAGGTGTTCGTGTACATGAATATTCTGGAAACATTGAGTACTTGGAGTCCTCCACAGAAATCTTGAGGATCCTGAATGTGGTCCTGTCATATGGCCAAAAAGAGTAATTCTTAGGGCTGGAAGAGCAAGATGAGGTCTCCTGTACTCTAGCTGTACTCCTGTGTACTCCTTAGTACTCCTGTACTAGCTTAGATTCTCTGAAATTATTGTTTGTAGAACAGTAAAGCTCCTAAGTAAATGTTACTAAAATCCCCTTACAGTGATCAGTGATAAACCTCATTGCACAGAAAAAAAGTAAAGATCACTATCTAGAAGGAGCACTGCACTTTTGAGCTGTATTATCACAAGCAGGGAAGATTGCTGGGGTGCATTGGAAGCATTTGAGAAATTGTTAGTATGAATTTTGCCTGTAACAGGAACTCCAGATTTGAGGTGAGCAGTATATCTACTCCTGGCATTCAGCATTTGCGGCATGCTAGCATTCCACGGATAAACCCCATGGATAGATGAAGGCTCTCATTTATTCTATATCTATCTTACTCCATACAGATTTTATAAGCCTGCACTTCTGTTTGGTCCCTTGATCATGCTTCTCATTTCCATGCTGCTTTGACGGTGTGAAAGACCTACCGTTAAATCCAAACATTCCCCATCCATAGGGAGCCTTCCCACATAATGCAGAATGTCAGGCCCTAATGAACAGCACAGGTGGGGAGGCTGAAGGGGTTGTGCAAAGCTGCTCATTAGGGCTTTGAGGAAGGTTGTGGGAAGAGTCTAAGTGCAGGGCTAGTGAGTGCTTGAACTGACTTGTTGCCAGCATATGGCAGTACAAGGAGTGTGTGAAGATTTGCTGCCATGCTGGCCTATCTGTTTCAAACCAGAAGGGGAGCACCTGGAACACGAGGTATCCCTGTGCTCAGCAAGGGGGATCTCTGAGGCCCTACACAGCACCAGAGCTGGTGCCTGACATGCTGGAGGGACAGCAGCTCTGTGGGCTCACACTGCAGAACTGAAGTCTCAATCTCTTATCTTCCTTTATTATTGTTTTCTATGCCAAAATTTTTCACTCTCTGCAGGGAGAGCTGAATTACTCTTAACTATATGGGCATTGCACAAATGAAAAAGAGAGCTCCAGCTGAGGTGAGACATGCAGAGAGCAAACAACTCTGCTCCCGGTAATGATCCCGTGTCAGTTTCCATTTGGGCCTGGAGACTAATTCAAGACACTTGCACTGTTGCTCATCCTCTTCAGGCTCAGCTTTTCTTTTTCTCTACCATTGTCTAGTTAGTGGTGCAGAAGGGAAGAAGTGCAGAAAGTGGTACTGGGGTATATTTCTTTAGTGGGGAGGGAGATGACAGGGAGCAGCTCACAGAACTGCAGGAACAGTCTGGAACAGTGGTTTTGATCCATCTGGCTTGACTCTGCTGTTTACCTGCCTGCTGCAAAGGCTGGGAAAGGGCAACAGCCAAGGCAGTCACATGGGAAGAAGTACATTCTAGAAGGTAGATTTAGTCACCTTCACTCCACTGAACCTCCCAAGTTCTTCATGTCCTGAGTTTTGGGTCATTTTCCAGAAGTGGTGAACAAGAAGATGTGTCTATAGGAGCAATCTGACTGTAAGATGTAGAAGGCTGCACTTATACCACAGGCACCAAACCCTCTGGGCCATCTGCATTCCGTGCTGCCCTCACTGGAGCTCAGTATGTGAAATACCTTCCTCAGGCTGCTGGACTTACTTAGTTTGCTCTGAGAATTTGTCCAGAAACAAAGACAAGATTTGCCAAATAGGAAGTAGCTTTAATTTGCTTTGGGTAACTCCAACCCCACTTTCAGAAGAGCAGAAGAAAAACCATTATATAGTACTCCCAGCTTCTCTATCCAAGCTTCAGGAGGAACAGCTGTAAGAAAAAGGGAAGAGCAAAAGCTGTTGATTCAGCTAATTTCATGTCATGGCTTTTGGTGTCGGAATTGTAGGCTCTCTCAGGCATTTCTCATGCGAGCAAACTTCTTAATGGTATCTTGGGGAACATGTTAAGAAGAGAAGTACTCTGATCCTGCTCCAAAAGGAATCAATTTTAGTAGTGCTAGATCAACTTAGCAGAAAAAAGAAGGAACTTTTTCATCTCAGCCTCATATAGTTGTTACAGGTATGCTCATTAACATATAGTAATAAACCATGCACAGGAAATTTACTGTAATATTCATTTATTGTAAGTCATTGTCCTGGTGGCTTGAAAGCATAATCAGTGGAGAGCTGGGGTAATGACTCATGTGATAGCAATGCTGAAGAGACACCCTTGACTCCTCTCCCACAGCCTCAGCTGCAGAACTGGAGAAGAGGCAGGGGTAGGTGTGGGAGGTTTAGTTGCCTGTCAGAGAGCTAATTCCAAGACTTGTTTTAGACTGCTTGGCTGTGCTCCCACACCTTCTCAAAATGCTGGCTCTACTGGCACTAAACCTGCAGCCTCTGGTTTTGACACACCAATGCCATGCAAGTTTCAAGGAGGGGGAGAAGATGATACGGGTAGTGAGAAACTCAGCCCCAGTTCCTCTGCTAAGGAGGCATCAGTGTCTCTTCTTACAGGGAAAACCCCATGTGAAAACATGGAGTATGTGGAGACTCTGCTGTGCTTTAGGTGTGATTTCTGCAATAGCTTTGGTTAGTGGGACAGCTGTACTATGGACAGGACAGCTAAAGATGGAGTAACATCTGTGAGCTTTGTTCTCTACCAAACAGCAGAGACCTCAGTCATTGGAAAGTGGAGTCACCATTCAGTGAGAGCAGAATGCAGGTGGGAGTCTTGAACTTTTCTTGCTTGGCTTCTAAGTGAAACTGTCTCTCCTCTGACCCAATACGGCCAAACCTTGAACTGTGTTAAGCATCTTAATGCCCTCTACCTTCCGCAGAAATTGGATACCTTATGTATCCCTTAGATTCTGTGCTTTATTTGCTCCTTCCTGGCATGGATTTGAATCCACAACAAAGCAAAAATGAACTTTACATCATGTGGTCAGTTGTCCTTGCTTTGCTACTTGACCTTTTAGCAGATGACTCTGGCATCCTTGTTTCCAACTGCTTACAGTTCTTGTCAAAATATTAGTACAGGCCATGTTTTCTGGAGAGTTGGAGGGGGCACTTGGAAAACCCTGACAATTAAGTCCCTCAGAGCCAGAGGGGGAGTGGTAGACTCATGCAGAAGTTCAGGTCAAAAATTTAGTGTTCTAGTTTGTGCCAGGTTCTGTATATTACTCTGTAAATGGCTTGATATGGCTTACAATACCACACTAAGGATCAACAAAAACCAGCTATCCAGCAGTGATGAATCTCCTGTTAGGAGTGTGGAAATAGCACCTAGTAATAGAGATTACCTCCTGAGGGAGACCTATTGTGCAGATTTAATTGTATTTCTCTCTTAATTCATCAGTGGATAGTAATTACATTCTGCATTTTTGCAATGGAAAAAAATGAATCTGAACTGGCTACTGAGAATGCAAGATTTGGTCTCCACAGAGAATGTACCTAAATAAATAATAGGAGGGAGAGAAAATTACAATGCAAATGGTCTCAGTTTTGTAAACAATTTTAATTGATTCCTTAGCTATTAATTAATTAAATAACATCTTCCAAAAATGCATTCTGGAAAGTGTAGCCACCTCACAGAAAGTTGTGCTGGTCAGATTAGCTTAACGTAACTCCTCTGGCATCTCAACAATATTTAATTTTTAAAGGTGTCAGATAGGAAGCAGTTTAGCTTGTCAACTGACAGTTGAGAGCAATGCTGACTTCTCCTCCTTGCTGGAAGATGTCAGCCTGGGCTTCCAAATAATCTCTTACAAGAGCAGTGTTTTTGTTCAGCTTCTATTTTGAACCTTTTTTTTTTTTAAATGACAATTGCAGTTCCTCTTGCCTCCTTTCCTCTTTGCACACTCTACAATTTTCCACCAGTGACACTGGATCCCCCAGCAGTGTCCTGGTTTCCCACATCGCCCTCCCGTGCTATAGCCTCAAATTACCTGGTCAAAATTCTTGTCCCCCCTGCTCCTCTGGGGACATTTATAAGAAAGTTGTTCTGTCCTTTAGATACGGTAGTGCAATTATCCTGTCCCAGTGAATGAAAAGGCACTGTTTGCAACGGCAAGGTTAGGCAGAAAAGTGCTTTTTTTTTCATCATCATTCCATTTCCTGATAAGTGGAAATGGTTTTAGTGGAGAGAACTGGTGAGGCTGATATGTGTGAGGCTTGCTGCCCTCTCCTGGTGCCCTCAGCAGCCGTGCACTGGGTCTCACAGCTGCCTCTTGGCATTTTCCCCTTTCTGAGATGAGTCCTGCAGGAGAGGAAGGAAGAAGCTGCTTTATCGATTGAATATTTTTAACAGCAGTGTTTGATTAGTATTAGCTGGACCAATTCAATCAGGAACAGCTTTTGAACTGTCAGTTGCAAAGGCAACGGTTGTGATCTGGTTCTCTGGAACTACAGGTGATCCCCTGTAGTTTCCCATTAGTAACAAGTGGAATGGTATTCTATGCTGCTGAGTCTTCTGCATACTCCTGCCCAATTCTCTGGGAGTGCTAGCACTTAGCATGTTTTTTATTTATGATCATGGGAAACAATATTATGGCCCATTAGAGCAGTTACAGATTAAAATTTACAGCCACCTTTTGGTGCACAGTGTGGGAACATCTTCTCAGTCAGCACGTCTCAGTCTCAGCATTAGCCAGGAGCCCATATTCTTACCCTTTAAGGTGACTGACCAGGGAAGGCACTCACCTTGTAAAATTAACTTTAATCCTGATAGCTACTGAAGCTCAGCTGGTTGGGTCATGTGCAAACAATCAAAGGCAGCAGCTCTCCACAGCGGGAATTCAGCTTTAAGGATGCAAAGTGATCTAATCTGGTGGGCCCGATGTTAAGGACTGCAATTGGCAGCTTCTTGTCCTGGGCAGCAAGAGCAAACCTGTAACCAGAGTATACCTGCAGAAGTACCAAAGGACAAGTTACTGGCAGCTTGGGCAAAAGAAGAGTTACAGAAAGGAATAAAATCGTTGCTGTTGGCAGTGGGAAAAGGGGCTGTACATACATGCTGTGTTAGGCAGCTGCACTGAGCTCAGGTAGGAAATGTCTTCATTCAAGAGTGCACAGAAAAGAACAGCTTTTAACCTCTGTCAGTGAAGGATTTGCAGTTTCATAGAAATTGAAATTTCAGAGCACATTGAAGGGAAATGTCCTTGTCTCTTAGTAAATCTCTGCAGCAGTTTTTATTAGTTATTATAGGTAGTTAAATGCTGCACTTTGATGGTTCTCACCATGGCCCAGCTTATGTAGTACAAGAACGAACCTAAAGGCATTTCAATCATTTCTGTACAAAGGATTATAAGCTTAAGAAGTGCAAGCTCAAGGAATTTGTTATCAAATTCAGTATCCTGAAGCCAAGAGAATCACAATCAGGCAGCCTTGGTTTTATCTCCTTCTGGGAGGTGTTAAGAGTAAGTTTATTTTAATGTAATAGAACTTGTTCCTGGAAAAATTTATCTTACACAAACACAGTTACAAAAGCTTCTACAGGTTTAGAAACCCCTGTTGTTTAGCTACCTTACGTTACAGATAAGAGGCTAATGGAGAAAACACATCGTGATACAAAGGACAATCCTAAGCAGGAGAGATATTTCAGCTCTCTTATTGAGAATTTAATAAGGAATTAGAGGTCCTAAAATCCGGTATTTTACACAGTGTGCCATGAGGCCTAAAAGGCTGCCAAAGGCTAAAAATTTCAGATTAAAAAAAAGTGAGGAATGAATTATGTCAGGTATCTTGCCTTTGTGGACAATTGTGACCTGATGGAGGAGGCAGCAGAGAGAGGTCTGAATGGAATTATTTACAACAGCATGAAGTAGACTGGCAACAGAGTGACAGGGAAGCCCAAACAGGTCACCCATGAAACTAGATTCCAAAGACAGTAAAAATAAAGTACAAAGAAGCTCTGCAAAGGCTGATCTGATCCACAAGCCATCTGTAGTCCTAAATTGTGGGACCAAGGATCATTTGCAGGCAGAGTAGCAGAGAAGAAGGAATGCAGCGTGGGAGGCAGACCTACTTACCTGCATAGAGGATCCCACCACCAGCATGGCATCTGATTCTGCCAGGCATTGGTGTACAAAACTGACTTTTTCCCGGCTCACTGTGTCTCCAAAGAATGTCACATCAGGCTTCAGGATCCCACCACATTTACTGCAGGCTGGGACTTGGAAATTGCGCACCTGCTCATCCGTCAGGAATACATCCCCATCAGGAGCCACACCAAATGCTTCAGCTTTCCAAGTAGGATTCAGAGCTTCAAAGTGCTCCTGGAGCTCAGAACGCAAGATTCGGTCTCCACAGGCCAAGCAGAAAACCCTGAAATTCAGAGCAAAGTCTTAATGAAGAGTTTCATGTCAGCTGAAGATCTGAAGATTCTAACTCATTCCTTAGGAAAAGGGAAATTGATGCAGGCTTCAAGTGATCCAAAAAATGGGGTGGTGGTCATATTTCTTAAATACCATTTCTTAAATACCATGCTGTGAACAGCACTGGCTTGTGATCTTTTTCTCCACCTTGGCCAAACACCACCTTCATCTCCAGGAACACAGCATGGACATTTTGCATCCTTTCTCAGCAGCTGACACTGCAGCTGCCTGTCAGTCACCTGAGTGAGAGCCCACTGACCCCTGTGCCAGCAGCTGTACCTGTGCATGCAGCCGTGCAGCTCCGTCATGCGCTGGCTCCCAGCCTTGGTGTGAAGGGCATCCACGTTCTGAGTCACCAGCCAGTGCAGCTTGCCCAGCTTCTCCCAGTCACTTAGTACCAGGTGTGCCTTGTTTGGCTGGTGGGAGGAGAACTGGGGCCAGCCCACGAAATTCCTTGCCCAGTAGCGCTGCCGGGCACTGGCGCTGCGGATGAACTCGGCGTGCTGGACAGGCCGTCTGTCTGTCCTTGCATAGAGCCCAATGCCCTCAGAGCGGTAATCTGGGATCCCTGACTCTGTCGAGATTCCAGCTCCAGTCATTACAAACAGCCTCTTGGAGTTAGAAACAAAGCGCTGCAGCTCCTCCACTTCCACAGGATCTGGGGGAAGACAGGCTGGCACGAAAGTCAAGTTTGGAGAGGCTCTGGATACAGAATGGGATCTGAAATTATGGAATCTGATGGCTCTGAAAACTCCAGGCCACTTCCTGGCAGAGAACATGTTCAGCTAAAAGGCAAGAACATGGCAAGTAAAAGAAAGCAAAAAGCATGTCCTTAATGCCCTTTTCTTTGGATTCTCTAAGAAATTATGCTGATAAGTATTCTTTGCTCTGTTTTTAGTAAAGAAACAAATTATTTTGGAAACATTAACTGAAGCCCACCATCCAAGGACAGCATGTTCCTTTGGCAGAGTGGAACACTGAGCACTGAGGTCAGAGTTCACAGCCCTGACTTGCAGGGTTCTTGCTGTTCTATCCTGGTGTGAAGGACGGCTGTCTAATAGGACTTGTAAAGAGCCCAGGAAGACCTGAGCATGCAAAGTCTTTCCCAGATATGTACAACAGGCCAGAGAGGAAATGGCAGGAAGGCCAAGCACCTCACCCCAGAGGCACTAGCTGGTTCCTCCCCAGAAGAGAGCCTTGTTCTGCATTTTTGACATTCTGCCAGCTCCAAATCAGTCCTTTCTATTTACCCCATCCTTTACACATGTTGTAGGAAGGGAGAGAAAAACAACCTCGAAATGTTGTTTTTCCCAGACAAAGGCCTTGACTGGAGTTACTCCTGTGTGGTGTGTTTTTGGTTGGTTTTTTTTTTTACAAAGGTCTGGTGCAGAAGAGGCCTTGAAATAGGACTGAAGATGATTAGGACACTGTCTAAATGCCTCTGGCACCTCCTCTTCTGTGGGTGCCACCTCCCCAGACTCAGTGGGGAGCTGGAGAGGTACTGCTTTTCTTCTCAAGCAGACACAGGGGCTTTCTGAGAGAGAAGGGACGATCCAAAGTGTGTGGTGTGGGACAGAAGGAACTGCCTGGCAGGTGGGAATGGGAGGGACACCCTGCTTCAATGGAGGAATGACTTGTCTTGCTGGGGACAGGCAGAATGGCTTTGCTGATAAGTAGCCTGGAATTGTGTGCAGGACCTCTTGAGACACGAGTGGATGGGTTTGGACTTTGATTCTGTTTGGGCTTTCTAGGAGTCTGCAGTTCTTTCTCCATTTCACTATTCTAAAACTATTTTTTCTGGGCCTCTCTATGGTTTTGCATACAATGTACAAAAGGCTTTGAAAGCAACAGTCCTGAGAATTGACTGTCTTGTATTTCTGCCTCCTTCAATTTCCCTCAGCAGGGGGGCTTGTACAAGATGTGGAAGATGGACGAAAAACTTTATTTACTGATAAAAAGGGACAATCTCCTGAACACCTAAACTTCAGATATGTTTAAATATTGCTCCATT
The DNA here is from genome assembly GCA_024500445.1 of Entomyzon cyanotis. Classification (NCBI taxonomy): domain Eukaryota; kingdom Metazoa; phylum Chordata; class Aves; order Passeriformes; family Meliphagidae; genus Entomyzon; species Entomyzon cyanotis. The sequence goes on from JAKEPQ010000852.1 coordinate 9,893,276, forward strand.
TACTGTAAGACCTAGTACTTGGGGGCAACTAGGGGCTTAGATACATCTGAAGTTTAGGTGTACAGCTCTAAGTATTACAATAGTAAATTGATGCTAGTGGCAAAGAGTAGATTTGGCTCAGTCTTCAGTTCTCAAGGCTTTTTGTCATCATCAGTAGAAATGCAGGAGGATTGGGCAGACTCCATAGTCTGAATTACTTTTTGTATCTAAGCAGTGATCCTGTTTGCAGTGATTTTTGATTTGTTTTGCTGTTTAGCAGGAGTTGTGTTGGGCATTCCCTCTGAAGAGGTTTAATTTCCCATATGAATTAATTAGAAGGGACAAAGTCTCCCAATAAACTAATTTGCTTTGAGAGTAATTTGTGTCATGATGCTCCCCAAAGGCTGTTAAGCCAGTTTGATGGTAATTAAATTGCTTTAACTGATGAAAACTCTTCATTCCTGGCCCTTATTATCAAAAGATCTCTCGGAAGGAAATGTTCAGAGGGGAAATGAAATAGAAATGTAATAGGGGTTGGCTCACAAGAGAGAGAAAGCAAAAATTACAGATACATTTGAAAGCTGCTGGACTATGGAGGAAAGTTAAAGGATGGAATATTTCCAGTCAAACACGAAGCTGCTTTTAAAATGGAAGTGCTCAGATTTAAAAAAATAACTACTGTACATAATAAGTGAAGCCCTTTAAACGTACCTAGGGAGATATGAGGCTAGAGTCTGTTTTTAGCACACACGCAAGATGCTCCACAGAAAAAGATCAGGCAAGGTTAAGGCAGAAGATAAACGGGATTCTGCAAACGGCTACAGGCCAGAAATCCAGCGGGACTCCCACGACATCCCGGTCTCTTGTGCTGTGATAATGGCGGGGGCGGGGTGACAGCCGAACCGAACCCGTCTAATGAAATAAGAGGGATACGGTGAAAACCGCTGAAAACTCACCTTTCATAATGCTGCCGTGCCCGGCCGCGGAAGGACAGGGCTGGCCTGCCGGAAGGAGAGCCCTCTGGGAAATGTAGTTCACTGGGAAAAATAAGCACTAAGACTACAACTCCCATGCGTCAAAGGGCGGGGGTGGGGAGCGAAAGGTGTTCCTACCATCCTAACACCTGGGTCAATTTGAAAACGCTCAGCGCTTCATAGCAGCCCTCACAGAAACGTACAAGATTAAAATCCGATTTCATTTGCTACAAATGCATGTGATAGCTTTGATAAAATGTATTGTAGATGCTTGTCCTTATAAAAGATGCAGGTTTTAGGCTTGAAATGAGACTAAATAGGTAGTGGAAGAAAAATCCACCGAGGGCTGTTAAAGACATCTTCTCTAGCTCGGGAATTAGGGCCATGCCAACCTGTCTGCTACCGACTCTGTGCATCCTGGGAGAAACCCATCGTGCCTCTCTGTTTGGTGCAGGTGTCAGCCTTGATAATCACCAGATAATTTGTACAGTTTGCTTGGCAATAAGGAGTTTGTGTTTGGTTTTTTCCTGTTGTTTTTTGTTTTTGTTCTTATTTTTTTTCCCTTCAAATGAGCCTTATTTTTCTGAGAAACAAATAATATGAGGAAGGCCAGACTGCTGCATGGTAGCAGCCTGGTGCACTGGATGCTCAGCTGTCCTAGAGACAATGGGCTCTTTCTGAAGATTTGGACTGCTTTTCAAATGCATTCACCAAAGAGCTCTTGCTAAACAGTTCAAAACATTGCAGAAAATTTTAATCAATTTTTCTTGTTTCTTGCAGCTGTGTCAAAGCCCAGGTGAGGCTGAGCTTGTGTGTAGCAGTGTGTAATTTTGTGATCACAAGGAAGATGTGCATCCTGCTCGCTCGGTGTGCGGTGCCACCCTGCCTGTCCTTCTGCCCCTGGGAAGAGGTGTGGAGTGCGACCCTCTTTTCGGCAGCTTCGTGAGTCTAAATGCTTTCAGTGATTCATATTTTAAGAGTTTAAACGTGTTTTGAACTGCTGGGTGATGACTTTGCTTTGGTGGCACCCAGCAGACCCCGTTTCTCCCTGGTGCTCCCCGAGGGTGCCCCCCACTCGGTGTGCTCCCTCCTGGGATGGAAAACGGCGATTTTTGGCCAACGCCCCCGATTTAAGCAGCGCCTTCCCTGACGCTCATTACCATAGTGCCCTCCCAGCAACCTCCGCGGGTCCCGGCGGTCCCACCGGCCTCCGGTCCATCCCCCCGCTGATCCCCGGTCCATCCGTGGCCGTCCCGGCGGGGCGCGGGCTGCGGGCGGGGGATGCGAGCGGGCGATGCGCGGAGCTGTTCCCGCACGCTCTGACCGCTGCGGTGGGACTCCGGTCCCGCTCCCGGGAGGGCGCATATGGGGGTTAGCTTTGCGCAGTGGCAGTATCGTAGCCAATGAGGTTAATCCGAGGCGCGATTATTGCTAATTGAAAACTTTTCCCAATACCCCGCCATGACGACTTGAAATATAGTCGGCATCGGCAATTTTTGAGAGCCTCTACGGAGGCGGATTTTATGTGGTTAAGAATAGATAAGTAAAAAGTAAAGGGTGCTTCTGAGGTGTTCTCCTTCCCAAGCAATGTATTTCCAGCATCTGGGCGCCGCCTCCACTTGTAATTTCATTAACCCATTGCTCCTTCCGCACTTCGAAAAGGAGAGTTCTTTTAATGCAAGAACTTTTTATCTAAAAGAGCCTGCCAAGTATGAAACTGTGTTGTTTGCAGGAGCAGGTGGTGGGGATGCTCTGGAAGGACTCGTGCTGGGCTGGGGCTCGCCGGCGGCTGTGGCCGTTCGGGGCTGGCCGGGCTGCAGGGCCCGAGAGTGACCAGGCTGCGGTGCGCGGGGGCGGCGGGGATCGCTTGTGCCGCGCGGGGCTGCCCGCCGTGACGTGGCGCTTACTTTGCATATCCCCTCCCAGCAGCCTTCGCGAGTCTAACGGGGGCCCAGAACGGAGGGGAGAACGGGACATCCCGGTCCTGGCGGGGCGCGGGGGGCGCGAGGCGGGCGGGGGTCGCTGCCGGGCGGGGTGCGGAGAGGAGCGGACGGGCGGCAGGACTCGCCCCGAGCTTGGCGGCGGCCCCGGGGCGAGTCCCGACTGCGGCGGGCAAATCTGTTCAGCTTTGCGCAGTGGCAGTATCGTAGCCAATGAGGTTAATCCGAGGCGCGATTATTGCTAATTGAAAACTTTTCCCAATACCCCGCCATGACGACTTGAAATATAGTCGGCATTGGCAATTTTTGACAGTCTCTACGGAGACTGAATATTCTGGTGAAAAATAGACTTTAAGTAAAGATTGGAGAAATGTTATTGGCGGCCTGAGCTTAAGCTTCGGCCGTGGTTGAATCGGTGTTATTAGGAGAGATAAAACACCGCTTGTTCTGTCAGTGCTGCCAGCCTTTGCTCCCGGCAAAAGCGCGGGTTGGTAAAATGAGGGTGTTTTTGCATAAAAAGCTCGATTCTTTCTCTCTCAAAGCTGCTGAAGAAGGAAACGGTCGGTGAAAATGGAAGTAGAGGGACTGAGGTTCTTGAGGAAGGTTTCTTGTGTAGCTCTTGTTGAGCGGTATCCTTCTAAAAGCTTGGCCTCTCAGCAGGTACCTTAGGCAGTGAGAAACCTGGGGGGAATGAAAGTCTGAATCGTGCTTCATTAGCTACAGAAGTCCTCTAAAACCTACTAGAGAACACCTTTAGTGTAAAGTACTGTAACCTCCATTTTGTGTGCCTTTCTGTATGTATATCCTTTGGCATCACTTGCTTAAAAAAAATCCAACCAACAACAGAAAAAGGCTTCTTATTGTCAAAGAAATCACAAACCTTTACTCTGGAAAAAGCAGCTGCAGGTGTTAAATCTCATTGTATAAGTAAACCCCATCCCTTCCTAATTTGCAGCAGTTGTCTGATTTAATGGCTAAGCAAACCCTGCGGAGGGAGGTTGATGACCATTGCATATCAGCTCTCTGGGCTGAGGCTCTGCTGCAGCTGGAAGCAGCTGCCCTTCATCACTTTGTATGAATTAGGGGTACCTAATGCTGCTGACTGGTTGCCTCTGACATTCTCTCTATAGACATGTGTGCTATCTGGATGCTCCTGCCCTGCTGGTGGGACCCTGAGCTGGGCAGCTACTTTATAGCTAGGCAGAGTAGAAAACTTAGTAGTGAACATTAGTGTTTCCTCATTATAATTTCTTTTTTTGTAACATTCAGCCATGCTGGGGTACTATATACAACATTGACCAAAGAGTGACAGTGCAACCTCACAGATTGCCTTTGTCCCCCCATTTGTTTTCTATTGCCAGCAATATCAGTTTGAAATCAAAACTGGAACTACAGGGATGCCATCATCCTTTGGCAGAATCAGACACACTGTTAAATAGCGAAGGCATATGTAGTTTGCAGTGAGTCATAACTTCATGTAATTTTTTTATTCATATAAACTGTGTTGATAAATATTGATAAATATTGGGTTTATCACTTGATTGTTTCTCATCTCTGCTGCCAGAATTGTCTGTGATAATGCCCTGATGTGGTGCTTTCAATATGTACCGCAAATTCATGTCCTACATCTTATGTCAGACACCAAGTTCGTTCTTTCTGCTGTAATAGATCCTTTCAGCAAGTGTGAACTTGGACCTCGAATGGGGAAGTTGCATGTTGTGATTTACTGACATTGTCTAAAGCTGTGACTGGTTTTTTCCTTCTTGCATTCACCTGAAGAAAGAGCTAAATCTGCTTCCATGATGTTCATGTGGCACAGCACAGAGAGCACACACGCTGAAATGAAGGCATTGTCATCGCTCTGCAGTTTCTCTGGAAAGTGCACAGGTAAGCTCTAAACATTCCTTATAAGTCAGTGTATCTTTCTATCTCTTCTCTGACATAGATTGCAAATAATGGTGCGTTTCATTGGTGGTATTATGAAACAAGCTTGGATCACTTCTCTGGCAGCCACTCTGAAATTACGAGGGACAGGTGGACAGTAATCCATCCACTCTGAGGGTCTTGCGTGTGCTCAGTGGGTCAAGCTGCACTTCTGGGGAGCACATCTGTAACTGGTAAACAATGCTTTGACAAGAGGGAAAGATACCTTGAACAAGTGCTCTGGACACAGGTTGTGTGGGGTCAGGAGTACTCTGAACATGGATTGTGTGGAGACAGGAAGCCCTAAAGTCCAGCATTTAGTTGATGTTGACTCACTGTCTAACTTCATTTCCAGTTCCCAGCCCTGTTTCCTATCTGTAAATGGGGGTGGTAACTGCTTGTTACACCTTCTGTGAAAGATAAGGGTAAATCATAATGTGTCTCAGCCACAAGGCACAGCATAAGAGGAAGCTCTTTGTATTTCTAGCAGCCAGCAGGTGTTCAAGGGTCAGTGAGCGTTTGAGGCAGGTAGATTATGAGAAAATGAAGTTCAAGACATTGGGAAGGACAGGAGAGGGTGAATGTTGCTTGGGTGAGTTTAGCTTGAGCCCACACCACTGAGCAGTTCTTGTGGCAGCTGGGGTTTTAACCTGCCCCTACTGCTTCAGCCCTCATGGGATGGTTAGGGACGGGCAATTTTAAGTGAGAAATGTCAGTGTGTGAAGAATTCAGTTATGAACAGCACCTGGCTATGAGCAGTGCAGTGAGAATGAGGTTGGTTTTAAAAGCGGTGTGACTAGGGGATAGTATCACTCATGTGACAGCCCTGCCTTCCCACCTCACCAACACTTTCAAAGCAGTGCTGAAGCCTCAGGCAAAGCTTTAGAAGTAATGACTTTTTGACTTATTTGTTTTTAGCACTGAACAGTTTGGGGCTGCCCCATTTCTTGCGGGTGCAACCCTAACTGGTACTATGACAGCTTAATTTCAGCCCTGAGACACAATGGAAACTGCATTCTTGATTTGCATTCACTTCCAGACTCCCAAAGGACACTGTAGGAAGCTGGAAATAAAAACTGCATACCAGGCTACCATATGAACAGAGCACAGTAGGCACTTTATTTATGCAGAGGTAAAAATACAACTGAAGCTGAGGCACATGCCTGTCACATGTTGCTAGAGGAGACATACAGACCCCAGGAAAGGACATGTTTCTGATGGCCTTAGGTCTGCTCTGTGACCAGTCAGTGCCAGTGGTTTATGTTGCTCCTCTTGGGGACATGCATCCTGAAATTGTCATTGTACAGCTAGTGATGGATTTTGAGAAAATTTAACAGTCCCTCCAAAAACTGTTTTACATTTTGCTGAGGGAGACCAGCAAGGGGGATGTCAGGTGAGAGCTTTGGCATGAATGGTGAAGCCTGCAATGAAAGTCTTTGCTTGTATTTGTGTTGTACTTAGATCTAGGTAAGGATGTTATTTTCTGATGAGCCCTGGATTTGGAGTAAAAGCTGCAAAGAATTTCTTGGAGGATGTTGATTATTCATAAGCATTGGCTGGGATGAGGGAGGAGCTATTTCCCTGCCCCCTAGTGATAGTTCCCATTAAAGCATGACTTAACACAGGAAATAATGATGTCTGACTTGTGCTAGCAGGGGAAACTGGGCATGTTTGTGCCTAGAGAGTGAAAAATACAGCATTGAAGATTGCTCACAGCTGACCTCATGGTCTCTGTTTTTATGGAAATATAATCTTGTAATCTCAGCTCAACAACAGGACATGCGCTGTTCAGCTCTGGGAACATTCTCTGACTTGGTAGTAATTTTGTAAGGAAAAGAGCTACAAGAGTCATGTTTCCTGGATCCTTAGTGGTTCCCACACTGATATTTTTTGGTATATCTCTCATCAGATTAGGAGGTGAACGTTTGGGCTGAGCAACTGCGTTTACCACCATGTCAACTTGGCTGGAGTGCAATGGGAAACAGGAGCTTTGATGAGGGTGGAGTTGTGCTGTGGCTCAGGCAAGGCAAGGACTTTGCTGCCTTAGAGTGTTGTTTGATGGAGGTTTGAAAGGAAAAGCGTATGGGAAATGATGGTTCAAAATCACCACATGAGAAATCCAGGTGGGCTGTTATGGTCTTTGAACACAGCAAAGGAGAAGTGGCTCGTGACTTTCCTTTATGGTAGCCACAGCTAGTGGAAAACTGTTCTAGAAGGGTTTGCCCTGCCCAGCTTCCTTGTGTATGGGGTAAATCAGCTGGAGCTCAACAAAGTCGATTTGTTTGAAGGTTTTGGAGCACAGCCGTGCCCTGTACCCGGCTCCTCAGGGCCACAGCACCATCCCAGCCCCGCGCGGGTGCATCACTGCCCCGGGAGGACGTTCCTCTGGGAGAGGGGCCTCCTGCTCCTCCAGTGAAGAGTGCGGTGTTCGTGTCGCGTTCCTGCCTAATCTCGGACGCGCGTGGGGCCGGAGGCGAGCGGGAAGGGTACTGTGCGGCCGGACAGGCTTCGCCCCACGGACAGAGCTCCGGTTCTGGGCGCCGCTGCCTCGGCCGGCATTTCCCAGGGCACTTTCCCATCCCGGGGCTGCGCAGCCACTCCCCCCCCCCCCGCTCCCCTCCCCGCGGCCGGCTCGGCAGCCTGGCGACTCTCGCGGCCGGCAGGGGGCGGCGCGGGGCGCGCTCGGCGGGGGCGCGCGGCGGGCGCGCGCGGGGGCGGGCCGGGAAAGTTGCGGGCGCTGGGGCGGCGGCGGCACCGGCGGGGCGGGAGCGGCTCCGGGCGCGGCACCGGCACCGGGCACGGCGGCACCATGGACGACTTGGGTGAGTTCCGAGCTGCGCGGGCTCCCCGCGGCGGGGGCCGCCGCCCCTCCGCGACCCGGGCGGCGGCGGCCGCGGCCCGCCCGGCCACGCTGCGCCCCTCGGCGTCGTGGGGCTCGGGCCGCGCCTGCCCGCGTCCGGGGACGTGTCGCTCCCCGCGCACCGCGCCGGCCATCCCGGCTCCCCGCGCTCCCCCGCCCGCACCCGGGCCCCTTCGGCTGGGCTGTCCCGGGGCCGCCGCCGCCCGCCCGCGGCCAGGGCTGGCGGTGACTGCTCCGCCGCTGTCCCAGCCGGGAAGGGCGCCCTGCGCTCCCGTGCCCGGAGCAGCGTGGAGTGTGCTCGGGTTTCAGCAGACACCTCCTCCCCTGCCCCGCCGCAGCCTCTCTAGGCTGTTCTTGGGCGAGATCCGAACTTTGCGCGGGTATGGAGTGGGGAGCCCTTGGGGGTAAGCGGAGCCCAGTCGGGCTCGGAGCTCATTCTCGTCCTCCCTCTGCTTCTCCCAGGTGTGCTGCGCTACACGGTTTCTAGAAACCGTGTAATGGAGAAATGTCAGGCAACTGGTCTCAAGGGAAAGATCTGGAGAATCTGAGTTCCTTTGGTACCAAGCCGGAAAGGGTGTGGATCTGCCAAAATCCCTTGTGCTCTGGGAGGCATTAGGGCGACTGAGTTCCGCTTATGAAACTGATTAAATCAGACACTGGGGAGGGGCTGTGATCCGTTACTTCCATCCTACCTTTAATAGAAACCAGACGTTCTGTTAACATACTGTCCAAGAAAATTGCAGGTTTATTCCTTGACCTGGAAGCCCACATTACAGTGCTAGCATAAAGCTGGTGGTCACACCTTCGGAAAACAGACTTTGAATTGGGCTAATGATAAAATTTACAGGGCAAGGAGTCCATCTGCTGTGTGGTTTCCTGGTGAAAGGTGTACCCACAAAAGATTCATCCTTGAGTGAAACATCATCCTCTGCTTGGGTGAAATAGCTGGTGGTGGAAGCAGAATTAATTTCTACTACAGCTTCTTCTCATGGTTATTGTTCCTTTAAGTGGAGACAGCTCTGTTTACCTTTCCTCATGTCCCTCATTCTGGTTATCTCTTGGAGATTTGGTGCAAGTTCCTAGCGTGTTCAGGAATGCATTGCTAGTCAGAACAGGATTCACCCAGCCTGTGCATTGACTTGCTGCATGGCCCTTCAAGGTGAGCATACAGGTCTGTGTAGGGGCAGTTTAGTGTCTCACCAACCTGCTCTTTAGTAAACCATGGGAGTTGTACTGTGCCCAGTGCAATGGTTGCATTCCTGAACAGTAGTAGTGGGACTTCCCAGTTGTTGGAATAGGCTGCTGCAGTTTCTTTACATTTTTTCTTTCCTCTGTAGGAGAATTAGAGGTGAACTGCAAAGAAATTGTGAAAAAGATCTGAATTTGTGCCTGTTTGTTCTTCTGAGCTCCAAAGTGTATTGGGACAACCAAAAGTTAAAGTTGTGATCTGACTTTGAAAATAGAACTTTTAGTCTCAGCAACTTGATTTCATCAAGTCTTAATTACTCTACATTTGTCTCAGTTTTTGTGCAGCCTTTCTGACTGGACAAGATCTAATTAACAGTAAGCAGCTGAACAAAAAAAGTGTGACCCTTTCTCTCTCTAAGCTTTTCTGTGGTGTACAGAATTCACCATGGAAAAGCACCCCAGCTGTTTTCCCTCTGCAAATAATTGTTAGCTCCAAAATGGATCACTTATTTCTCTGAAGCCATTCACTTTGGGATGCACCCATAAGGGAGCAGTGCTGTGCTGATGCCGCTCCCCTGAAATAAGTCAGACTTTCGAACTTAAGTGAGAGTTGTTTTTTTTTCTTTCCTCATTATCTATGGGTGGATTATCTGAGTTGTGGATTAACTGTGCCATGGATACAGACGTCTGTGCTGGCTCTGTCCAGAGTCAAGCTGGTCGGGCAAGACTTGTTGGTTCAGGCACAGTGCCATGTGGACAAAGCTGCTCTGCTTGCAGGGACAGTTTTGGCCCAAAAGGAGTTTGGTATTGAGACTGGACTTGCAGGTTCAGTGCTGATGTCAAGTGAAATCAGCTCAGGTACTTCCACACCTCACTTCTGAATATGTGTGGTGCAGAAATGAGCAGTGAGTGATGGGCCTTGCTGGGCCTCACAGAGACCATTGGTTTGTCCTTAATTCCCTGCCCGTTACCAAAAATCTCCCTCTTCCTGGAGTTGGAGGATTTGATCAGTGTGTACTTGTGCACTGTGAAATGAAGGTCCAGAAGTATCTCAGTTTTGTTCTTGGACTGAAGAGGCTATGAAACATATAAGAATGGATTTGTCTTGCTTCAGGAATTCATTTGGAGTTGGAAAAAACCCTTTGTTCCTCCCTCCCCCCATCCCCCACCCCCAGTGTTGAAGAAGCTCACGCAGGAAACTTTCTGCAGGCTGGAGCTGTGCACCCTGTTGTTCTGGGGGAGCCTCCGTGGCACAGGACACGCAGTGCTGGGGCTGGATATAAACTGGAACAGCCCGTGGTGGGAAGGGGGAGGAGAGCAGCTGGCCAGGCTTGTCCAGACGGTCTCCCTCCAATCTCTCTAAGGAAGTGCATTTTGCGGATGTGCTTGGAGTTTGACAGGAAGTTTGCTGAATGAGTTCTGCAGTGCTTTAAATTGGCACAGAGAGTACAGCTTTGTCCTAAAGAGGGAGAATCCTGACTTGGGGCTCTTGTCCCTTCCAGGGGATTGCCAAAGCACAGCCTGTGCTTCCAGCACACAAGTGACCAACCACATTTTCTTGCTTCAGACAATCTGAGACACTGAATTAGATATTGAGTTACTGGTTCTGTGCTGCTACCTTGTCTAAGTAGTATGAGGGAACAGATCCATTAGGATCTTCTTGTTGCAGAGGAAGAAGCCTAATTTGTATAATGTGTCATGGATGTATGGTGAGAGGAATAGGAGAAGAGAAACCTAACATTTTGCTTTAGTCAGATACTGTTTGATTTTGACTCCTTTTTCTGAAAGGGGTTGTTTGCAAATACTACTGGGAAGACTTTTGGTAACTCCAAACAGAAATGGTGTGGCTTTTAGAAGCTTTCATGTGATGTCTTTGAAATCCTCACTTCTCTACTGCTATTTTTTTAAATTTTTGTTTTCAAAGGCTTCAGATATTTTTAAACTGGATTTTGCAATAAAAAACAAAACAGCATTCACTGGAGCTTGTAAAAGGTGTTTTACAAAGAAGTTATTTCTGTTTAATGGGGACATATTTATGTCAGTGTTTTGGCTGTGTGTGTAAACTAGATTGTGAGCTTATTTTAGGTGTGCTTGCTCACTTTTAGAAAGATTTTTCTTTTGCACAAGGTTTGTCTAGCAATTTGGCTTCAAAATTCTGGGTGCAGAGGTTCAGTGGCACAAAAGATTTTGCTTTAAAAGTTGTTCTCCTCTGTTTTAGGAACTAATCCACCTTCTCTTCAGTGCTTAATCCTCTCAGGATTGACTTTAAAGGGAGCAGTCTTGCCATTGATTTTTCACGGGAGTGTGGAGGGAAGTGCATGTGTTTCCATCTGTCATCTGTCCTACCATTTGGGAGATTGCTTGCTCTGCAGGGTGGTGCTGTCTGTCCCTCTCCAGAGGGGGATGCTTGCCCATTTCTGACTCAGTTCCTTTAGTTTGGGAGTCATATGCTGTGGGTTTTGGGCTCACTTGACTAAAAGTTTACTGTGAAATTACTCATGGTCAGCTACGCCCAGGAAATGGTATTGGGGACAAGCACTGGTGAAGTAATTTGGTGCCTTGGCTTTGTACTGGCTCAGGTTTCTGAGTCCTTCCTGCCGCTGGGCGAGAAGGCTGTCAACAGAACTAATGCTCTGCACAATGGGGTTCTGACTTGTTTCAGCTCCTTCGCTGTTGTGACCCCTCGTAAAACAGGGACTTCATTGTCCTGAGCAACTCAGACAGGGAGTCCTCTGCCTCAAGCAGTGTTCGATGCAGAGAGAGGCTTCTTTTCTTGCTGCTCTATTTCCATGGAAAGGCTGGACTCTGTGCTGTCTTTAGCTCCTTTGTCCTTCGCTGGGAGAGGTCAACTTATCCCAAGTGTTCAGCTGCCCTCCTGGTTAAAACTGATCCTCTGACACCATCTCTGCCATTAGAGAAACAAATGGGAAACTTCTCATACATCTTCAACTCTCTCTCTCTCTCTCCTTTCTCTTTCTTCCCTAGATACTTCAGTTTCTCTGGACCCCTTTTTCCTCACCTGTTGCCTTTTGAAGTGTATTTATTATATGAAACAAGTTGTGAAACTGTAGAAATGACAGCTAAAATTCTAAAGTCTGGCAGCAGCACGAGGACTAATAATGCACTTCTGGTTAAATCAGAGTTGGTTTTCTGATCTGCTGCTAAAATAGATAAATCCCTTAAATTAAACCTCTGTAACTAGAGGGGGGAAAAAGGCTGTCCATGTCCACAAAACAAATCCGTTTGAATTGAACTAATGTGTTAGTTGGGATATCTAGAATCTGCTGCAGCTTTGGAGACAACCAGGGCAGATTCTGAATGCAGTTGTGTGTGCTAGTGGAAAATCAGTGCAAGTGGATACGATCTCTGGTCCCAGTTTCCTGCTCTGGTCTAAGCCTATGCTTCCCTCTTTGTATACTTGATCCTTTGTGTCCCTTTTTTGTCTGATGCGGAAGCTGTTAATGAAGATGCTTTTCTATTCCAGCTGAAAGTTAGACATTGTCTGTGGGAAGCTTCCTCACACTGGGAGAAGATGATGGGGTTTAGGCAGTGAGCTTCTTGCTCACTTTAGGCCTGTCCTGACTAACTGAGGTTTAGTAACAAGCCCTGGAAGTACAGGTCATCATGACTGTTAGGATATTGCATTTTAAAATTATGAGTAGGGTACTGTCTTATCTGTGGCAAGACTACTACATCCAGTAAAGAGTGGAAGCAAGAAGTAGCACCATCACTTTCCACTTTGAAGTTGAATGGGTTAGAGAATGTTGTGAAGTTGTGATCTCAAATTGGTTTCACCTGATTTAACTGCTGGTTGCTGTGAGGTGTTCCCTGTGGCCATCTCCCTTCCTTGTGTCCACAGTAACTGTTGGACAGTTAACTGGATCAGCAAGCTGACTCTTCTCAAAATCATTTCTTTTACATGGATGGTGGACTGGGAAGTGAGGCTACTTCTTTCAGCTGTGGGTTATGTTTAGTGTAATATCAGGTATCCATTTATCCACAGCCTCAAAAATGTACCCTAACTTAAGGCATGTTGTTTCTCTGTCTGTGAAACAGGGTTAATTACTCCTTACCTGCAGAGTGTGGTTAATGTTGGTTGAGATCTTTGTGCTTCTGAAATAGCTTCCAGCTGAAAAGCTTCTTTCAAGCTTTTCTGGTTACCATTGCTGGAAAAGTTTACTGTGGCAAGTTTGAATTAGATGTACAAGTTTTTATTCCTTTCTCAGCCCTGTTGAATGTTTCCTCTCTGCGTTTCTGATTGCTTATCCTTTCTTCATTCCCTGTTATGACAGGCTGTGAGTAGGGAGAAAAGATTTCCTTTCCCTTCCAAGTTCCCCGCAATAGTTCTACCCTAGTCTTTCCCTTTACCACAGAGCGTCGTGAAGTCATTCAAAGAATGTTGTGTGCTAAAGATATACCATAAAAATAGGAGGTGGGTGATGGCTTTCTCGTATCACTTTTAGCTGTTTTTCCCATTCATGCTCACTCTTTGCAAATGGCCCCAGAGCAGCAGCAGCCAGCTGGCTGGGGACAGTCTCCCTTGGGTGATGACTGTTAGAGTCCTTGCTCTCTCTTCTGTGTGTTTTTAAATCCTGATGAAACAAAGTAGAAATGGCAACTGGAGTGCTGTGGAACAAGTTTGGTGTAGGTGTTTTGGTTATAGGAACTGAGTCCCTGAGGTTATGTCTCCCTTGAATCTTGAAGCGTTTGTGCTGTTTAGGAGTCTGGTAAACTCTTTTTCTGCTCACACAAATACAGCTTTTTCTTGTAGCAGACAGTAACTATTCTGAATTTACATGGGAAATTTACCTAAGCAGTTAAGACAACTGCAAGCTGAGGAGCCAAGAGAACTTACGGCAGGCCACAGGGGGAGGCAGCCTGCATTGTTAGTGCTTGGCTCCTTTTTCCCTGAGCTGGACTGTCTCTACACTACGAACAAGTTCAGTTCAAGTTATTTGAATGATGATGAGATAGTCTGAAGTCTTCCAATGCAGCTCGTCATGCCACTGCTCACAGTGTTCTTTATTACCATGTGCACATTTGCGTAGATGGCTCTGCTGGATGAGGTACTGAGTGTCTGGCTGGCAGCATGCAGTGGAGTGTAGCTTGATTTCTTGTGGTTTTTTACTGTTTACTGCACGAGTTTAAGCCTCTAACATTTTACAAATCGTGTGAAGAACATCAAAAAAAGTAAATGGTGCTCCAGGGAATAAACCTTCTGAATGACACTTTGCATGGGAGATTGTGCTTTAAATGGCTCAGCTATAAATCAGACTGTATGGGGGCTCCAGGAATAAACCAGTCCCATGTTTTTGTCACAGAACTGAGCTGGCAGACAGAATTAATCCTGTGTCTGTCTAGAGCTCTCATAGGATCTTGCTTTATTTCCATTGCTGAAGAGGAAGGTGAACAGAGAATTTCACTTTGTGTTATGGGGAAGTTTGTGGTGGTTCAAGGGACTGTGGTTAGGCTGAGTTTTAATAAGAGCTGGAGGTGGTAAAAGCAGCCAGAGGTAGAAAAAGGTCATGGGCAGGAGGGCTGTAAATAATTTACCGTGGATTAGGGGCTTAATACTCCCTTGTTTTATCCTCTTTCATGGTTCTGAACAAGTTCAAGGCTTCTCTGTGAAAAGGTTTCTTTTGGGTTGAAGCCACTAATTTCAGCTGGGTCAGACAAAAAAGCCTAAGGCTAACTGGATGTCGCTTGAGGTTACTGGTGCCCCACGAGTTGGAATAAGATGATGGCTTGGCTGGTCTCTGCTGCTTATCTTGTTTGACCGTTAGTTTCATCTGCTGCTCTCCATTTCTCAGCACCAGCAGCTGCCCTGGGACTAGGTTTGGTTTTCTTCTTACTGCTAGCAAATGACCCCTTTTGGGCAGAGGTGATCCTCACGAGTAGGGTGCCTAGAGTAGTACTTCTGGTTTGAAGCTCTTGTTCATTACGGTTTTATGTGGGAGACTTTTTTTGGGCTGTGTGGGCCTGGTCAGGCAGCGTGACACACAGCTGGAACTATTCTGCCTGGCTGTGAGCAGCTCCAGCAGTTAGACAGGATCCCTGCAGAGAGCTGGAGCACTGGGGGAGGGAACGAGATGCCATTTCATCCACGTCATGAAATCTCTTATCAGTGGCCAACTCAGTGTTGTGTGTGGGTGAGCTGCGTTGGCCAGAAGAAGCTGCCTTTTATTTCTGCTGTAAAAGATGAGGAGCTCAGCACTGTCAGTCAGGCTGAGAGCTGTGGAGTGGCTGTGTGGAGTTTGGGATGAATTTGTCAGTCAGGTTCTTATAACCCTAAGCTTGTAGTTTTCAATCTATCCTGCTGGTGCTTAATCTGAGATTTGCTGCTTGACTGTTCTGAGCAGTTTCCTTGGGCAGTGCCTCACAGCTGCTCTGGCATTCTGCTCCTCTACTTCTTAACTGCTTAAATCCAGTGGCTCCAGCACCTTCTACCTTGGGGTTACGCTTAACAGCCTTGGTGTGAGTTAGAGAAAATCTGTTAGGTTAGCATTCATTTTTCTGAATGAGAGTTGGTTAACGGCTGGTTGGATGCTACTTTCCCATCAAATGCGAGGGAGAAAACTCCTTGAAAGAGATGACCATGATATAGCTGTGGTGATGTGAAACTGTGAGACCTTCTGGGCTGTCTGGATCTGATGGAGTCCCCTACTTGTACTGCTTGGGTGTGGAAAATGCTGTATGTGGGATGGGAGAGCCAGTGAGATGTGAGGCATTTGGAGCTTTGTCTCTCTGGTGTGGTCCTGTCCTTGCAGCGTTGGGAGGCTGTTTGCTGGGGAGGAGGGTTGAAGGAAGGGGCTGGGGGTAGTGCAGGGAGGAAGCTTTATGTAATTCTTGGCTCGATTTTGGGTGATTGTTTTAATGAAATGGAATGCAGTGTATTCAGTACTTGCTTGGCAGAAATAGCTATTTTTTTTTTCTCTGTTGGAGGAGGGAAAAGAGTTGGAATTGCTCTGTTTTCCAGCTACTTTAAACACTTAGGCTTGGATTTGTCATGAACATAGAAGTGAAATACTGTTCTTGGTGAGGGAGCAGTTGCACTACTGTGCATGTGTGGGAAGATGTCTTTGTACATTGGATGTGTAAGTGGCAGAGCCTGGTCCCTCCGTTTCTCCGTGGGCTGTGGATGCCAGTGTGGTTTGAGGTGGAGCAAGTTAATTTTAAAGTACCCAACAGTAATGGGATGATAGTGATGTGAAAAGGTACATGTCCATATAAAATATATATGCACCTAGGTTCGTGATAGGAGAATTCATCTCTTTCCCTCTGTGCCCTCGTTCAGGGCATAGAAGGAAAGAACGTGATGAGTTGAGACAAAGAAGTCAACTTAATTTTCAGCAAAGCAGAAATGTAGGCACTGGGAATCTTGACTTCTCTAGACTAGTGCAAAATAGTCTCTCCAGTTATCTCAGAGGATTGTTGACTTTTTTCATAGGATTGGTGGTGGAACAATCAGAGATCATGCTCAAAACCCTTTTTTAGAAAGTAATTTGAAGAAGGATTTATTTCATGTACCTCTGAAAGGGAAGTTTATTCTCATGCTGCTTCTATTTCAGTATTGCTGCCATTTCCATTTTTGGTCAGTGCTGGAGATCGGTCTCTCTTACTCATCTTTACCTCTCAAAAATCTACTTTCTCTTTGGTCTTTCTATATTTTTTTTCCCAAGTTGTTCTTTTCTGTGGTCAAGAGTTCTCTTGTGAGTAACATCCTTCTGTTGATAGAATAAAATTTTTCTTTATCAAATAACAACAAAAACTTGTGTTCAGGGCACTGAGATGAAGAAGCTGTCGTGTTTAATTGCTTTATTAATACTGCTCTTGGTAAAAAATGCTCACTATTTCTCTTACTGCTGCTGAAACAATCAAGAGACTTGTGATGACTGCTTGTGTCACAATACCAGATGACAGGTAGAATGATGGGTCATCTGCCTTCTCATGTAGGAAGAGATAAGAAAACCTCAAACATTCTCCAGCCCTTCTCTATCCACTGGCTTCAATATACTCCAATTCTAAAAATAATAATTTTCTGCCTGGATTTAAAAATTTTCTTGCATTCAGTGGGGCTCTATCACAACATTGTGAAACTTTTGAGCCACATTCTGCCAATACTAAAAAAACCCAACCCTAAATCAGAGCTCTGCAGCTGTAGAGCCATCAGCAGTCTCCATCAAATTGCCACCCACATCTCCCAAAGTGGACCAGGGGACCAGTTCCCACATTCATTTCTGAAACACTGTCCTCCTTTCATTCCCAAAAGCTGCTTTTAAAGTGTAAAGAAGCTGCTTTAACTAGATTAACCATGTGCTTCTTGGCCCCTTGTACTCTGTCGTCTTTCAAATCTGTTGCTTGTCCGCTATCTGCAATTACTTGGGTTATCTTTAAGTTACAGTGTAGTGCTCGTCAGACTGAAAGCTTCATTTTAAAACTTTCTACCTATTATAGTTATAAGTAGTACCAAGATCCACACGACTGAAAAATGTGAAATATTTTGTTGTCATTTCCCCCTGCCCTCTTCTGTGAGTTTACATTGTGCTTTTGGCAGCGCTTTGTGTAAAGTCAGTTGTTGATGATGACTTACACTTTCTGGCTTACAAAGAGTTTGGTGTTGCTTCCAAGTCTGCTCCCACCCTGTTGCAGAGAACCCTTGCAGAAATGAAAACTTCTGAAAAGAAACATCCACCATTTTGAGAGTACTTCCTTAGTAATTAGATTTTTAACAAGCCAGTTAAACCACATACGACATTTGATACAAGTTCCCGTTTTAAAAAGAGGGAAACAACCCACTTCAGAGCGCTGGCAGGTCAAGCCAGCAAGTCTTTATTTATATCTCGATATACTAACTTTTTATCTGGGTGAGATTTGCTGTGACTCTGTATCTCCTTATTGACACAGGCTTTTAAAACTTGAGATACCTTGGTTTTTTAAGGGTAGATTTGCATTTGTTGAATGTTCTTCGCATTTATGCTCTTGGGAGAGACGTGTATTACTGAATGGGAAGTTGCTGAAGCTAATGAAAAATACACTTTTCAAGGACTAAAATCTGTCAAGTCTGCATTCTGATATCCCATTTAAGAGCCTTCAGGATACGAATGCCTCAATAAGACTGTACTAAATATGGATGTGATTACAGAGTCTCTTTAGTGTTCCCATTCTTTATTACTGGAATCCTCTTTTTGCTGGTAGCCAGGGCACTCTACATCTCATTGGCAGAATTTGTGCTTCTAATGCTTTTAATGAATTCAGAATTCTTTTAATGAATTCAGAATTTACACTAGTATTTCAAGTCCTTTATTTCATCATCTTTATGTGTGTCTCAAATTTTGTAACTGGCACTTTGCCTGGATGGGTCTATATTCAGATCTGTTTATGCTGCTTGGATAGGATTTCCACAGCTTAAAAGATGCTATTTTTTTCCCCCCTCAAGTTCCATGTCTATTATTGCATAACCATGCAAATTCTACTCTTCCCTTTCTTGGTTGTAGGGTCCACATGCATTCCTGTTTCTGTTACTTTTAAAAAGGCAGATAATTAACTCTGAATGTGTGAGCTCTGAGAGTATTTTGTCTGTGACTGTGTCCAAACCCATTTTTACATGTGCAGGTGGAGAGGATCAGAGGGATCTTTTGCAACGTTGTTACTGACTGTGGTTACCTGTGTGGCAGTATGAGCTGCTGGGGTGTCTGAGGTGGTGGTCCTGCTGCTAGTTCAGTCAATACAAGGGCTTGCTGCTGTTGAAAGGGGAGATGGCTTTACTTTTACTCATCCTTTTGCCTTCTGTGCTCTCTGACTGTTTGGACATAGCCCTTCTTGCTGACTCTCAGCAGGATGCTGTGCTCATCTCTTCGCTGCCTCAAAAGAAGAGAGTTAGCTTTTTTTTTTTGACTGGGTGTATATTCTGTTGGACTGGTTCACAGAGGGGTCTTGTGAGAGCCAGAGCCTGCATAACTAAGTGGCAGCAGCACATGTCTGGAAGAGGGAGTAAAACCTCTCCATTTTTGGCAGTGGTGAGCTGTTAATTCGCCTTTCTGCATCTTATGAAACTATATCCTTCACTCCAGGGTGCTCTCTGTCCCGTGGAACTCCTGTGCGCTGGTGCACTGTAAACCCTGATGTAACATGTTTTCCTTCCCTAGATGAGTTAGAATCAGCAGTTACCAAATTATGATCTCCAAGTGACAAGTGTTCTACAGCTGTTGTGAGGAGTCCCTCTGAGAGGTCAAACCCACAGACTTGTCATTTCCACCTGACGGCTCTGGAGCATAACCACATCAGGATTGCTGTTGTCCAGAGATTTGGAGACCACTGCTGTGCATTCACAATGTTGTGATTTGCTGCCGTTGATTTCACACTAAGCTACTGCTTAGAAGCTTCTCAGAAGAGTGATCCAGTTGTGGATCAGCATGTGTTGTAACCTCAATGCTGTTTATGACAACATCCAATTACACAAATCTCAACCAAATACCAATGCAGGGCTTAAAAAATGTCCTTGTTTACCCTCTTTGCAGTGGGCATGTAGAGGGTTGCTTGTTGTGGCTGGGTGCTGCACGCATCTGCTCTCAAGCCTTGTGCTTCTCTTTATGCCCTTTACCAGAGCTGTGGTTTAAAATCCATACTGTCTTGTTTCCTGCTGGTCTTGTTCCCATCCTTGGACTCTTTGTTTAGTGGAGATCTCCTTTGTACCAGATTTGTCAGATGTTTGTAGAATGGCAGTGCTGTGTTTTGACCTAGTGCTTGTGAAGTAGCTGCACGCTGGTGTAGCAGGAAGGGTCTGGTTCCTCAGATAGCTGGCTTGGCTGAGCCCCTCTTCTTGTAGGAATACAAGGGAGTTGATATTTTGTCCAGAGGCCTGGGCCCTGGAAATTTTCCCTGAGGGGTCAGTTCAGTGGCTGCTTGTTTGGTGTTCATGAATTTTTTTTTTTTTTTTTTTGTTTTGTTTTGTTTTGGGTTGGGTTTTTTTGGTTTGTTTTTTGTTTTGTTTTGGTTTTTTTGGTTTTTTTTTGTTGTTTTGGCAGAAAAGAGCAGATCCTGTTGGACTTTTTCTAGAAACTTTCAGAGGGAAGCCAGCAGCAAATAAAAATTCTTGATATGCATGAGGAGGGTTAACTTAATATTTTGCATGCATTAGGATAAATAAAGGACTAAAAAAGACAGTATATTGGTTACTAATAGTTTCTGTTTCTTAAAATTTTTTTTCCATCTAGGACGTTGGCTCAAATCCAGCCCAGGTCAGTACCGAGGTGTTAACTGTTTATTTGTTTGTGTAAAATGTTTACACTCACTCCAGTCTGTTCCTCCCACCAAACTGGCCAGGATGCTATTTCATTTCTGTTTGTACAGAGTCATGTCCCTCACTTTAGTCTGAGCCAACTCACCTCCCTCCCAGAGACAGTTGGGTCAGGATTGGCCATTTGCTACTGCCTTTGTCTGGGACTTCCTGGAAATGCCAGAGGATGTGTTTGCTGTCAGGCAGAGATCAGAAATAGATCTTGCATAAGACCCACTCCAGGAGCAGACGGTCAGAGGCTGTACTTACCCTCCTTGGAGTTCAAAGCTGTTTCCAATTTCACAGCTGACACCCAGGGAGAGAAATGGAGACTCTCTAATTTGTGCAGATAGTTGTTCCTCGTGATCTTTTACAGGGCTAGCTGTAACTGCCTGTTGAACACCAGTCAATTTGCTTCCAAAAGGAGAGGATTCTGACAAAAAACTTGGTGGCAGGTGGAACTCATAGCAAGCTGCAGATTCAGGCTGAGAAATTCCAGTTTAAATATTTTTAGTACAGGCTCGAGAGTCAGATTTGCTTTCTATTCTGACATAATGTGGACTTGCCATGTTATATTGGGCTGTTCAGGGCTGCATCTCAGTTCTCTGTTTCTGAAAGGTACATTTCTTTTGTGCTGTCAAGGAAGTGTGAATGTTAGGATTTTGATTTGTGATTTTTGAATTGAGGATTTTGATTTGTGATCATCGTTTGGATTCAGGTGCAGTGGCTGCAGACTTTACAGCCTCTTCTATCAGTACAAAATGGAATATGTGGAGATTTAGGTTTAGGGTGTGGAGCTGTGGCAGCTGTGACTGAAAAATGTGACTGAAAAAGGCTTCCATGTGATTAGTGCTGTAACTTGTGGGTGGGATAATCATCTGAGGACAGTGGTACTTAAATCACACTGGTCTGAATCTGTGGAGGTCAGGAGCTGGAGTACTGAGTAAAGGCTGGTTACGTCTGTTTTACGAATCACCTTGTGATAGTCCTCTTGTGCAATCTCTAGCTTCTCTGTCCAGTGAAGCAGAGCCCAGCTTTGTGCTCTTCAGCATTGTGCAAATGTTGAGGTCAGTTCAGCTTTTGCACGCGCTGTGTCACAGGATGTGCTGCAGCTGTGATGTGCAAACCCTTGACAAACTTTTCCTCATTCTCCTGCAGATTGTTATAGAGCTGTGGAAGAATTTTTTTGACTGCGCTTATCCAGCTTTGAAAATGGTTTCCTGTTATTCAGGACTCTGACAGTGCAGTGAATCTACGTAGAATGGAGCCACACAAGGGATTATTTTCTGTTTTAGCTTCACATGATCATGAATTTCTGTGCAGAGGCATTCAAGGCTTGTGTAGCTGGACCTGGCATTCTCAGGAGCCTTTGGTAGCTGTGAAACTGAAAACATTTATTTGTTTAGTAAGCTGGAGCATGGAATTCAGTTTTAGGCAGCCAGTCTTAGCATAGGGTGTTTTATTCTTGGCATGTGCTGTTTGCTGCTCAGGACTATAAACAGAGGGAAGTAAATATAAGATGTCTCTTTTCACTTCAAGCGTGGAGAAAGCCATGCTCCAAAAAAAGAGGATGCTCTGTGTGTCAGGAAATAACCCTTCCCTCCCCCCTGATCCAGCACTTCTGGAAATGGGAAAGAAACGGGAGGACACTGATTTGGAAGGGAACAGCCTCTGAAAGTAGCTGTCACAGTGCTGCTGCTTAGGTCGAGTGCTCCTCTTGGAGGCAATAGGTGAAGAATACAACAGCCAGCCTTGCTGGGTTTGTATGGCCTTGCTTTTGTCTATGCTGTCCTTAGATCTTCAGTGCCAATAAGAGTTTGTTCTTCCTGGTGTTTCTGTTGCCAGCTTTTGAATGTGATAGGCAAGGCAGTGGAATGGACAGTTGAGGTTAATTTGAAGAACTTCAAAAGGCTACACTTAGTGTTAGCAGCTTTTTGTCTGAGAGCAAGAAAAACATATTCAAACAGTATTTTGTTTCTCTGGAGCATAAGGTACGTCCCTTCCGAAAGGAGAAGGACTTAAAGCACAAATCACTTTCATTGTGAGGATGCTCAGCACGCATGTGACATGTTGACAAATATTTATCTCTGACCATGAAAGCAGTTACATGCCTTGTGAGACTTCCATTATCTCAGCCATCTAATGAACTGTTCTGAGACAGTGGAAAGGGCATGAAAGTGTTGCTAAGGAAGTTGGAGAAAGGCAGAATAACTGCATGTTTCTCTTTTGTAGGTGGTGGTTCATTTCTTTCACCTGGTTTAAGATGGAGTCTTACTTAGTGTTCAAAGAGCTAAGTGGAAAAATTCTGGTCCTACAGGGAAATAATTTGTGGTTCCTTCTCACAATTTGGACTGTAGGCCAGGGAGCGCTGTGGATTTGTATTGTTTCATCCAGGGAACTGTGCTGACTCAATCTTTAAAGCACTTGCAGTGTCTCTCAGCCATCATGCATGAGCTGGTGGTCCCATGGCCTGTGGACCTAGTTAAGATTAGGTTACCTCCCTGCCCACTCAGCGATGTGAGCAGAGCCAGCAGCCCAAGGATTTCCTAACCTGTTTGCATCCAAGATGACAAGAGGTGGATCCAGGGTGCTCCCTCTAGGAATGAGGCTGTGATTCCCAGGGACTGCTGGTGTCAAGCTGCAAACCGGTCAGCTGTTTTTCCAACAGTGTTGCTGTGCCCTTGTGAGCCTTGCAGCTGCTGGGCTACACAGGAACCTGCTGACTCCACGTGATGCTGCCCAGCACTCCAACACCCTCACCATGCAGACAAATACTGCTGAGCCTATAGGTCTGGGTGTCTCAGAAATGTATTCATTTGCAAGGAAATGGTGTGGGCAGTTCCAGGAAGGATCTAGAGGCTACTTTAATGGTTTTTCAGCACACACATACAAATAGCCCTCCTGCCCCTCAGAGGGATCCATTGGAACGTCTGAGCTCACATGATGGCTTCTCTTGGCTTTTTGTAGTGTACAGAGTTGGCTCATTTTCAGTTTTATGGTCAGGAGTCTCTGTCAAAAGCTCACTCTTAGGGTCAGATGGCACAAATGCGTTCCAGTGGATACACAGTGTGTATAGCCTTAGGGACTGAGCCATGTCACAATTCTGGGGCTGGAAAACCAAAATAAAATGTCAGCACAGGCTCAGGGGGAAGTGGCAGGTGAGGGATAGTGAGGGATGTCTCCAGAATTCAGAACATTTCAGTTTGTGCTGTCTGCTGATAGCATCTTTCTGGGCTGTGGTTTTTTTTTCTGGTCTGCATCTGAGCTGCAGATGAATTATGGGAATCTGACAGGAGGGTAGGTGATTTCTTTCAACTAATGGCAGGATGGGCAGGATTTACAATTTGTGTTCTGGCCTGAGTTTTGAAGGTGAAAGTAGAGCATTTCCAATTTAAAGGAGAAGTTTTATTCACTTACTTGAACAAGGGCTGAATTCTGGCATTGGTCTTTTTAATGCATTTTCTAAAAGCTGCTTAAGTCATAGAGTGGTTGGAACTGTGCTTCCAGGAAACTTAATGAGTTTATCTAAAAAAAACCAAACCAACACCTCAGTAAACTTTTATTGGATTAGTAAGTTGAATTAGTTTGGAAAGTGTCTGGTGATCAGCAGGGCAAGTTCCAGGAACAGCCTGGGTTTGCATGCTGGGAAAGGGGAGATCCCTGGGCCTGTCTCTTTACACTGACAGTGTGTGATGGTGTCAGCTCTGCTGGAACTACAGCCAGAGCACTCCAAGGGTTTGCAGTTCATCCCCAAATGTGCAGCGAGTAGTTACCGATAAACAGCTCCAGAAATTGCTTTATGCAGGCTGTATTTGCACACTCTTTTACAACTCCAGGCTTGGGGTGGTAGTAGTGCATGTTAGTTGTGACCAGTTAGTTGGCGACAAGCTCTGGAATAAACTCTCCAACTTGGGTCTCAGTGGTTGGGGCAGGAAGCCACAGTCATTGCTGCAGCTGCTCATGCAGACCACATCTCACACTGCAGTGTCTTTTCTTTGTTTAGACATTTGCTGATAGTGGTCAGAGCTGGGTGCATAGGCTGCTGTACTGGGCAAGGCTCACTGGTTTGGCTGTCAGTATTCCAGTTATGGCACAGAAAGGATTCACAGTGGCTGCCACCACCTGATTTTGACAGCAGCTCTGTCTGTCACAGGATGAATCCCTGTTCAGTTTGTCTCTGCAGCCTGGGGTAGCCAGGCATAGCTTCTGCCTTTGCTGTTAAGCTTTTTGGAAGCACCCATACAGGAGTTTGTAAATTGGTGCCACAAATGCAAAGTTTAGCTTACTCTAAGGGGCAGTTTTGGTCTCCAAGTACAGAGAAGCTTCAGGAATTCAGTGGATATTGTATTTACTGTAATTCACCATACCACATATTGATATTAGTTTGGACATTCTTTTTGTTAAGCAGTGACACAAAGCAAAACTTTCACCAGTACCTTGATAATGAGAAAGAACAAGGCTTTGATTAAACATCTGTACATTAAAGAAAGAGCTGAAATATTATACTGACAATACAATCTGAACTTCATCTGGGCAATGTAAAGTAAAAATCCCAGTGGCTGCTCTGTACTGATACTCCAGCAGTTGTTAGGTCTGGAAAATGGCTTATCTTTTGTGCCTTGAATTTTTCTGTATCTTAAATAACAATCTGCCCCTGCTTCACAAGAAAGCTGAGAGCTTTTATGTGTCCTGTGTTCTAACCATCTTCTTGACATATTGGTTAAATTTTGGAAAACTTAAATGTCATCTCTAAATGTTTTACACAGTGTAAGCCTAGCTATTTTATGTGCTTTCTATGTAAGTGAACTGGAGAACTTGAGGATTTTAAAAGCATCTAATTGCACTTTGAGTTTTTAAGGTCTCATTTTAAATGTAGCCTTTGTATTTTACTGCTTTTGTAATCTCTGATCTTTTTGCATTTAAAAGCATTGATTAGAATATAATGTCTTAAGAAACTGCAGGTAAATGCCTTTTATCTGGAAGTTGATGCCTCCCTTTACCTGTTCATGGTTTTCATATTTCTGATAATGCTCTTCCATTTTGCTGGGAAAAATAAAAACTGCTCTTACAATGGGAATTCCTGCCATCAGTGTTTGGGGCTCCCCACACCTTCTGTAGTCAAACTCCAGGGCAGTGAGAAGTCCTACAGCAAGGCTTCAGCAAGTTTTCTTGATGCAGGCCTTGTAGAGCACTGCAAATATTTCTTTTGAAAGGCTACTTAATAGGATAAATATACCCAGGCTCCCCATTCCTCTGCAGTTACTCACAACGTAAAACTGTCATGCCAGAGATTGGGTTACTGCCTTGAGCTGTCTCCCTTATATGTGAGCTGGAGCTGCATTTACTCCTGGAGGTGTGGGAGAGAAGACTTACTTGAACCTAATGAGATTTTTAAAGATTGCATTCAGGGATTTTGCAAAGAGGCTGCAAGCTCAGACTTCAGTTCTAGAAATGCAGCTCCCTTCCCCTCATTCTCTTAGGGGACAGCAGAAATCAAGGATTTGAGTTCAGCATCTTGCAGGCATTAAGAAAAAAGGGCTGGAGAATGGTGTGTGATTCTGCAAATGAGAGGTCTGCAATTCATCTTGTGCTGAGTGAGACATGATTAGCGTGTAAAATCCATGTCCTCATTTAGAGCTGCCCTTATGGGTATCTTGATTTTTATTTCTATTTGCCAGTCTTCTAGGCATCTTCTGCTGCATAAACCAGGAAAAGCTGTAGCAGTTCTACTTATTTGGGTAAATAGAGGTGGGGGGAAAAATAGGGGAGGTGCAGATACCTGTTCTGTGCAGCTGCAGTAGAGGAAATACTGTAGTTTGTGCTCAGACTTCTCATCCTGATTCCCCATGTGCTGTGTCTGGGCTTTCAGGGACATGTGGCACCAGAGATGCTGGGGGAAATGGGACTGTGTGGCTCAAAGCATTTGCTCTATGTGGTGGCTGGATGAGCAATGCTGTCTCCAGTGCCACTCACTTTCCAGATGTCCCATGCTAGAAGCAGAACTACAGGCAACGTGTGGTTTGATGGATGTGCAGATGTGGGTTTCAGCTGTTGAAAATGAAAGGCTGATATCTCAGGCATTTGAAGCATCTTGCTTCAGTTATGCTTCCATTTCCTCCCCAGCAGTAGATGAGATGTGGAAGAAAATTGACCACCATCCTTTTGATCTACTCACTATATTGATAATGCTGTGATTTGCTGTGTCAGCATGGCTTAATAATCCTCAGTTGTTGCGAGAGATGAACTGCATATGGAAATCCTTTCTGCAGAGAAAAGCAAATTTAGATTTCTCTAAATTGCTTCATTAAAAAAAAAAAAAGGAGAAAAATCATAAACTGCTTATGAATAGTGGAAGATTATTTAGTGCTTGAGGAAAAATTAGCATTGAAAAGCTGCTGGATGTCAGTTGGCAAATGTGAATTTGTCAATGCCTTGTCATGTAGGTTTTTCCATAACTAGTCTGTGATGTGTTTTGCTTCACTGTGTCACCTTAATCCAAGAGCATTTTTGAGATGCACAGGAGAGGGGAAGTGAACCAAGTATGCTTTGATATGCATGGGAAGATACATCTAAACACATATAAATACACTTTTCTTTTTAGTGACTTCACTGTGCCTAGGTAGAGCCGCTCAGATTCCTAGAAAGGGGTGTTGTTGATGTGTGCATCAGTACAAAGGGCCCCGGTGTTACCCATTGCTGTTCCAGATGGTAGGACAGTGCTGTGATCCCTAGGCTGGTGTTACTGCTCTTTGTCAGACAGACCTGGGCTGTGGGAAGCTGAAGAATGTGCCCCTGGCTGCACAGAGCCGTTCTGCTGCAGGATACTGCATCTGCAGGACAGCGAGTGCTGACACGCAGCCACGGCGAAGGAGCCTGCGTTGGAGCCCCTGGAATGCGTGAGCTGTTCCTCAGCCCACGGAGCTGTGGGCTGGAGAGATAGCACAGGAATGTGCAGTATAGAACTTGCTCTTTTCAGTGCGGCTTGAATGAGTAAATGGGGCTTAGCCTCAGGATTTGTCCTGCTCTTCCATCTTGTTGCTTTGGTGGTAGAAGAGATATTTTCTGAGTGGTTCAATGCAGTGGACATCAGCGTGAGAGTTCTTGTCCTGAGCTGTCGAAATGACCAGCAGAGCTTTGGCTTTTGCTGGGAATTACCTTCAATCAATGCAGTTGGTATGAAAGGGCCAGTCGTACATATCCAGTGCAGAGTGGTGTGGGGGATTTTTAGACCAGAATCCCAAGGACCTCATAGTTAAAAATTATTTTTGGCAAAAGCGAGGAAAGAGAGAGAGGAGCCAACTAATGTCCCTGGACCTCCAGATGTCTTGGAGTGCTTCGTAGCAGTAAAGGTATCAAATGTGGAATCATTCTTTAGCTGTCCCTCCTCCACAGGAAAATCTGTGTAGAAAGCCCACCTGAATGCAAACACCAATGTCCTCCCATATTAGGAGGATGTGGTTTGAGTAGTCCTTAGGCCTGAATATGATTTCAGTTGAGTATGTAATGTTTGGGTTGCCCTGTGGAGGGAGGAGGACTCTGTCCTTTCTCATGTTTTTACACAGCTTTACCAGCTGGTTGGCCAGGTTACCTGAGCCCGTGGAGGACCAGTTGTGCACATGCTGAGGTGCTCTGTGCTGCAGTGCACAGGAGCTAGGGTTTTATTGGCTGTGTGACTCTCCAGAGTAGCCATGATAAGCAGGAGTGTCTAGGTTGGTGGTGTTTTAGAAGGTATCCATCCCTTTTGCACCCTCCTGGGCAGCACCCTGCTAATGAAATGGAAAATACAGATTTCTATGTGCACAGCCCATGTATGACTGAGCCGTACCGAGTCTTTGGAAACAAGTGATTCTGTTCCATGCACATGTCTGTGAGTTGACGTTTTGTCTGTGGGTTGTGTTAGTAGCTTGTTGTAGGGGTGAGAGTGGAGAGAGGGGTGATCCTGGGGAGGAGCAATGGTTTGAAGGTCTGGCATAACTCCGTCTGCTTTACTTATTGGTACAAAATGGTTAAATCTGTTCTCTGGAGATAACTAAATCTGTGGTGTTTGTCCGTGGGAGGTTCTGCCTCTTGGAGCTGTGTCTGTAATGTTCCAGAGAGTATTTGGAGCAGCGGTAAGGCTGTGGTGAGGTCAGTGTGTGTGGTTGTTTCCGGAGTACTGGGCGGGTGCTGCTGTGAAGAAGCGCGAATCCGTGGGGAGGTGCAGCACACGTGGCACCGCAGAGAGTTTCTGTGTGCCTAAAACAGGGACAGGTTCCCGGCTCTTGCGGGGCTGAACAGGTGAGGTGACGGTACTGCAAAGCTGGGCACTGCCGTGGCTTTCGTCGCTCTGTCCCTCTGAGGGTGTTGGTGGTGCCCTCTGATGGATGGTGCCGGTGGGGCCCGAGCGACTGCCTTGGGATGGGCCAGTCAGCTGCTTCCTCCGGGTTGCGGGGACTAACTGTCTGGTTCACACCTCCTGCGGCACTGTCCCTCAGGAGTCACCTTGCGCAGGAACACTTCATTACCCACTAAATCGATCGAGCCTTTAATATTTCTATTTAAGCACTTAATATTCCATTTAAAGAGTGGCCACTGTAGTGAACTCAGTGCTGTGACAAGAGATGCAGCACTGCACAAGGCACATCCCTGTCACAGTTCATCGGGTTACAAATGCTGGTCCCTTTTGCAAAGTAGAGAGCAATGCATCTCTTTCTGTTAATAAATCTCCCTTCTTTCCCCTCAACTCTTATCTCATATTGTCTGCTGGTAGTTGCACAAATCCTAAATGAATGCACAGTGCTTTTGGACCTCTTGGGATGAAGTGCTTTATAGAAAACAAAATGTTAATCAGTTTGGTTAATTTTTGGTTGGGTTTTGAATAATTGCCTCAAGTCACGCTCTGGACTGCAGAACTCCTTGGGCTGACCTCCAAGGGAGCGACCTGCCTTGCTTGTGGATTGGCGAGTCGCTTCCTTGTGGCAGGGTGATGTCCATGAGGTGGGACGGTGCCACTACCACTCCCACCCTGCCTTCCCCGGAGACATTCCGCTGCTGGTGTTGGACCCTTTATACGGGTGCAATTTCCCATTTCAGCAGAGTTTCAGGCAGCTGTGGTTGCTGGTGGGATTGGATGAGGGAACAGCAACGGGGAGGGACGCGAATGGGGAAGACCTTCCCTCTGTTGTGGCTGTGAGCTTGTAGCTCCTGGGGCGCAGGGAAAGGAGAACACGGGACTTGGGGGCGAGCAAGCACGCACAAGGAGAGGTCCTTTTCTATCGGGAAACTGGTGTGTGAGAGCCTTTCCTGTCCCGCCGGGTTGGGGAGGTGCCTTCGTGCAGCTGCCTCGGTATTCAGTTGTAAAGCTGGAGTTTAGTTTGAGTAACCGAGTGATTCCTCTCCAGGCTTTTCTCCTCCCTCCGCTTCCCATTCCTCGGCTCTGCCTTGTTTGCTCAAGTCAGGAAGGGGGAGGGCGTGGGGGAAGTTAATCATTAATCTTAACTCCTTCATAGCCATGGGGTTCAGTGCTCCTGGTATTTCCAGACCTCTCTTCTTCTGCAGACTTGTAAAAGTAAACCGGTTCGTGTAGCCGAGTTTACTCTGTGTCATTAGCAAAAGGCTGTGTGTGTCTGTCCCCTGGATCATCCGCACAGAGAGGAGCCGAGCAGGGAAGTTTCTGTGCCGAGATGGTTACAGCTGCCCGTCCTGCACTGAGGGCTGGAGGGTGGAAAAGTGGTTTGGGTCCCCTCTGCAGGGCCGGAGGAGCCCAACACCCTCACGGGATTTTCACTTCCTGGTGGAGTTTGCCTTTGTCATTGGAGGGGAGAAGCAAAAACCAGTCCTTCTCGGCTAGCACTTCTCTGGGAGGTTGTGTGTGTGAAACCTTCAGTCATAGGACCTGCCTGACTGTAGGAATTGCAGCTCATCGGCAGTTCCCTGGAGGTATGTGCCTTTCACTCTGGAATCCACCAGCTGTTCTTTTGCTTAAAAAGAAGATGCAGTTCATTTTTCCCCAGCTGTGGAATGCTTGTCTGCCATAAGAGAATCTGCTTCTGGGATATTTTGGCCCCTTTAGGTAGATAGATCCTGTGACTTTAATGATTTGGAGCATCTTTAACTAAATGAAAGGTATATAGAAATAATTTAACAAAGTATTTAATTTGCTAATGGTTGTATTCTGCTCTTGAGTGCAGGACTGCTTTTTTTTCCTTTGTGATGCTTTGGTTTTTTGGAAAGACTGGGTGTAATAGCGGCATCTTCCTCACTTTGTAATGCAATAATACTGTCGTCTTCTAATACATTTTCTTGAAGGCTTGCTAAGTGCATTGGCTGCTGTGGAGTGCTGTGCTGAGGAAGTGTCTCAGGGCTGGCAGGTGCTGCCTAGGGAGCTGTGGGCAGCCATTAGTGCGAGCAATTTGCTCAGTTGCTATTCTGGTGCCATCAGACAGCTCCAGCTCCTTGTGACCCAGTGGGGGACACTGCAGGATGGTCATGCTCAGGCTGAGTCCTTGTGCCCCAAACCTGAGCATCAAGTGTGTGCTGTGTGTAGGAGAAGGGACCTGCTGAGACTCTCTGAGGGCAGCTGGGTCTGTGCAGGGGGAAGGGAGATCCAGGATGGTTCACAGAGCATCCCCTCCTAATTCTGCTGAAGGTGCGTTACTGCTTTCTGGCTGAGCTCCACATCTCCAAAGGGACCTGCCAGGTATGTCCTGATGCTGTTCCACAGGGAGCGCCGATGTCCCCAGTGAGCTGACTCCTCTCTAACAGCCT
Organism: Entomyzon cyanotis; assembly: GCA_024500445.1. Taxonomy (NCBI): domain Eukaryota; kingdom Metazoa; phylum Chordata; class Aves; order Passeriformes; family Meliphagidae; genus Entomyzon; species Entomyzon cyanotis. Next base: position 9,924,161 of record JAKEPQ010000852.1, read on the forward strand.
TGCAGAGGTGTGCACTGGTGCTGCTGCCTCAGTGGAAAGCTGGGCACATGGCCAGGGAGGTTTTCTTTGGACAGTGAGCACAGTGCAGACCTGCACATGCTTGCTGGAGTTCCCCCCCCATAGGGACTGCAATGGGCTCTGCAGGGTGGGCTCGTGGAGTGGAAGGTCCAACAGGTCAGGATTTGCCTTTGAGTCATCACAGAAGAGTGCAGGGTTGGGAACGGGCAGAGGATATGTTTGCAGGGAGAAGTCCAGAAAGCTGGGAATGCCTTTTTATGCCTCATCTCTGACAGGACTTCAAGATTTTTGAGAGGTGCTAACTGTGTGACGTGGGTCCTCTGCCTGGCATCAGTGACAGTGTTTCTAGCTGGTGGAAGTTTTCCTTCTCTTCAGGAATTTGTGAGCAGTCTCCACCCAGCTAGTTGAGAATTGTTTCCAGGAGAAGAAATAGCATTTACCTGGCAGCCTCTGGAAGCTTGTTAACTGTTTGTATCATATACTGAGAGAGATTTTTGTTAGGAAGATTGAAACATGTACTCCTGCTGCACTGATGGATTGATCTGAATGTTTCATGCTTCTTCCACTACCTTGGACTCTGGAGAAAACACCTCCCGAGATCTTGTTTCCTGCAGAAAGCAGTGCCTGCGGCCACAGTAAATGTCTCCGTGATGATGTGGGGCCTGTAATTAGTCTGTGTCAATATCCTGTTGGAGTAGATCTCTGGGCAGGCTTGCCTAGGCTGCACTTCTGCAGGGTGCAGTGAGACTATGGGTCCCTGTTGTTGGGTTGTTTTCCAGTTAAGGCAAAAATCCGAGACTGACACAGCTTTTCTGGCTGCTTTGTTACATCTTGGTATTTTCTTTGTAGTAGAAGTTTGATTAACTCGTTCATTCCTGGGCAGCAGTAATGTTTTCCAGGGCATTTGGTAGATTACCCTAGATGAAAAGTCTTCCTAAAAACCTTCTGATACAGACTTTATGAATGATTAGAAAGAGACAAAGCTGTAGTCCAGGCTTTTACCATTTTGTTGGGTTTTTTTTTGCTTTCCTGCAGACGCCTTACTGGCAGACCTGGAATCCACCACCTCACATATCTCCAAACGACCAGTGTTTCTCACGGAGGAAACTCCTTACTCCTACCCAACTGGAAACCACACGTACCAGGAGATTGCTGTGCCACCCCCAGTGCCACCACCACCTTCCAATGAGGCCCTGAATGGCACTGTGACCGACCCCGTAGACCAGTGGCAACCCAACACACCCAGATACGGCCACCAGCAGGTAAGTGGATGTGTGTGGGTGGGAGGGTGCTTGTTTTGTGGGTGCAGGATCTCTCAGGAAAGTAAAGAGGAGGGAAGAGGAAGAAACTATGAAGAATTTGGCTATGAACAGAGCGGGGAAATGGGGGGAGGTGGGAGTTTTTATTAGAACTAACTGGTTGGAGCAAATGGCAAAAAATAATTTGAAAGCCATTGTCATTGTGCTGACAAAATGGTGGTGTGATGAGATTAGTGTTAGTCATCTGTCTTGAGCCTGTGGAAAGCAGACTGGGGGTTTCCAGCACAAAGCTGCGACTCATAGGCAGGTCTGAAGTAAAGGGGGAACAGTTGTTCTTGGTGTAGCTCATCTGATAGAGACTGGCTTGACTTAAGAGCAGATCTTTTTTTTTCTTCTGCAGGCTTTGTTCTGCTCTGTGGATGCATGGGTCTGCAATGCAGTAGTGTACATATTTGTTTTGTATTCTCTGTTTCCAATGCAAATCTTGTTTCCACAGCCTCAGTCCCAGTCTCCTATATACAGCTCTACTGCCAAAAGCTCCAGTGCCTCAGTTCCTAGAGACGGGCTCAGCTCTCCTTCTCCCCGTGCTAGTGAAGAGGAACACGTCTACAGGTATCTTGTCCCTTTTTAGAGATAAGCCTGGCTCACAACTTGAGCCTGCTGAGGCTCAAGCTGCCTTCTATAAAAGGAAACAAACACTGCTCCCCGTGTGTGTTACATTGGTTTGTGTCGGTTTTGATTGCCTGTGTTGTAACACGCCACTGTAACTTTCATACTCACTTCAAACGTTGACCTGGCCCTTTGGCTTGTTCAGCAGCAAAAGGTTAAAGATCAGACAGAGCAGGATCTGGATTGTGTTGTGAAGGATATGATCCAGACATAAGTGACAAATCCATCCCCCTGTTAATAGCACAAAAGTTCTTTAGGAGGTGGATGGCTTTGGGGTTAATTATCTCCAGGAACTCAGTACTTGAGGCCTGGAGGGATGTGCAGAGACTTGAGTTTTCAGGTAAGTTCAAACTTCTTAGAATTTTCATCTCAGTAGGTGATTAATAGATAACAAGTTTACATTTGCAAAGGCGGCTGCTCTTACTCTGAGAGGTTGGAGGAATAGTCTGTGCAGTAGGACAGACCTTTCTGCTGACATAGGGATGAAGAGGCTGCCAGAACTTCATCCGGGGCATCTTTTTACACTTTGGAGGCCGGTGTTCCTTTGGTGTCGTCATCTAACCATGCCAGCTCTGTCTGCTGAGCAGGAAGTTGCTTCCAACCAGAACTAATTCTGGGTGGAGCTCAGCTCCCCTCTGGGCAGCCTTGCCAGCAATGACCCAATGGAGGCAGTAATTGCAGTTTTTTCAGATGCCTGCATGCAATTAATATGAAATGAAGGTAATTACAGCCATAAGCCCTCTTGAATAAGGGTCTGGCATGGCTTGGTTCTGTTGTGAATTGTAGCTGGTGTGTTGGTTTAGGGTGAAGTATGTTCTCCTCAGATTGCAGTTGTGGATTTTGTTTTTCAATCTGAAGAGAAGGATAACTTCCCTTATGGAGTTCATAATTGCCACTGGTGTTACAGGTGTCAGAGTCCTTAAGCCTGCTAGATACTTTTTGAGCGTAACATAGTCCTGTACACGAGGCAGAAGTTCCCATTTTGGATTTGGAAAGTATCTTTTTGATAAAATAACTTTTAGAGCATTAGAAGTTATTTCTTCATTTGTAAAATTAGGGAGACAAAAAATCCCCTGCCATTGACAACGGGAGACACTCTTACTACAGTATAATTGCTATAAAATCTGTACTGATACGAAGTTTTGCTTTGAAATAGTTTGCAGTTCTGCATGGTAAATGATACCACTCATATAAGCTAAACAGTAATTACAGTCTCTGTTTTATAAATGATTGTGTATGTAACACTGTAGAAAACAGTATCAAGTTACTTTCTTAAAAATTTATTAAAGTTCTCCAAATTAAAGGTCTGAAGACTTGGGGACACCTTGAGTGTTGCAAGAGGCTATCACATAACTTACTGCTTCTGAGTTTCTGCTGATAGCGTGAGGTTTGTGCTTTGCCTCTCTCTCCAGTCTGTGCTAGCCCTGCATTCCCTCACTCAGGGAGGAGGATGTGCTGCTTGGTGTGGTGTCAGCAGAAACAAGTCATTTTCCCGTATGTGAGCTAATGGTTCTGCTGCTGTTCTGTGCATTTTGGATCCACAGACAGTTAACTCTTTCCTACAGGGCTGGGTGGCACATAGTCCTAAAATCAGAGGCCCTGTCCATCAATACTATTTCTGAAATTTACAAAAACAGCAGTGGCTGTGTTTAGTCATGTCACAAAGCACATGTCTTCTTTCCCCCAGAGCTAAAAGCATCAGCCTGAAAAGAGCACAGTGCATGTGTAAATTTTGGGAACCTGATGTGAATTTCCCTCCATCCTTCTGCTGTATCTTGACACAGAAGTTTCATATTACCCTTTTGTCTTCAGCTTCCCAAACAAGCAGAAGTCTGCAGAACCATCTCCCACAATGACCAGCTCCTCTCTGGGCAGCAACCTCTCAGAACTGGACAGACTCCTTCTGGAACTTAATGCTGTTCAACATACTCCTGCCAGTGGCTTCACAGCAGGTAAGGATTAGGAGGACATTTGGTATGAGTGGATAGTTTGATTCTCAGAATAGTAGCCTTCTTTTTTTTTCTGATGTCCTTAGTGAGGGAGACCCCTCCAGCCCTTGATCAAAGATTCATTTAGTGTGGGTGGAATCTCTTGAGGTCTGAGCTGCAGCACTCTGCTCAAAGCAAGGCCAACTTCAAAACTGTCTCTAACTAAAGTTTCAAAGTTAGGTTAGGTTGCTCAGGTCCTTGCACTGTTAAGTTTTTAATATCCTTGAAGATAGATGTTCCACAAGATTCCTGGACAATTTTTTGTTCTTGCCTGTGGTTATTGCATGTGGAATGGGGCTCTGAATGGCTCTTTTCTGTTCCCGTTTCCTCAGATGAGGCTGGCAGAAGCCCATCACTGCCCAGCATGGCTGGCCCTCACTATGTCGTCCCAGAGAACAGCAGCTCTGGGGGAGGGAAGGCTGCACCCCCGACAAAAGAAAAGCCAAAGCGAAATGGTGCACGTGGGATCGAAGATGTGCGTCCCAGTGTGGAGAGCCTGCTGGATGAGCTGGAGAGCTCTGTGCCAAGTCCAGTGTGAGTAATGTTGTGGTGTTTGCAGACTTGGGTGGGGTGGGATGGCCTCCTCTGGGAATGGTGGCTGTAGTGTAGGGGTAGTTGCTGCAGGAGAGTGACAGATGGAAGATGGGCTTTGTCTAAAGGGTCAGAAGTAGAAGTCAGGTGGGTGCATGAAGAGGCTGATGCTCTTTAATCTACTTTTGGATGGAAAAATGCCTAAGTCATGCATGAGAGGTGGACTGTTCAAGCTCAAATTCACAGCAGACCACGGATACCCAATGTCTGACAAAATGAATGTTCAGACATTGTCTATTAGCGGATGGGATGTGTGTGCACACACAGGGGAAGCTGGACTAGGGTAGGCTGTGCTAATGAAACTCCTCGTGCAGTGCTTACTTGGGGGAGCAGTGGGGCTTCCAGTCTAGGAGTGCTCTCCCAGGCTTAAACACACTCTTTTTTAAATTTTATTTTTTCCCCCTGGCCAGACCTGCGATCACTGTGAGCCAGGGCGAGGTGAGCAGCCCCCAGCGTGTCACCGCCAGTCAGCAGCAGACTCGGATTTCTGCTTCTTCAGCTACACGAGAACTGGATGAGCTGATGGCATCTCTCTCTGACTTTAAGGTACCCTGTCATGACAACTTAATGCTTCATTTTGTCCTTACCCACACCAGTCTCTCTTGCCTGTTAGCCACATTTGCTCACCTTGGTTGGTCTCCAAAATGCCTCCTTTACCTCTCACATTTGCTCTGATAAACTTCCCATGGTGTATTTGAGCTTTCTGCGTGGTTCTGTAGGTGTCCTTGACTGCTGTAAATTCTCATCGCTGGCAGGGTTTAGCCATTTCTGGGATCTGTTTTTCCTTCAGTTCTGCAGTTTGTCTATTTGCCAAAGATAATGAGCTTTGTTACTGCTCAGTACAGAGTGAATTATTTTGCTGTGCTACAACTTAATGAGAAGGAGTGGGGCATGGGACACCTCTCTGCTTACTGACAAAGAGCAGGCCCTTCTGTTCTGTGGGATGACCCTCCTCTCTGGAGTGCATTTTTACCCTGATGTGGTTTCCCTGAGGAGGATATTCCAGGCATGTGGTGTGAGCACTGAAGCCTTTACATCAGACAGAAGGAGTTTCCAAAGATTTTATCTTAAAACAAAATCTCTTATTTGCCTCAAAATGGGATTAAAGTTTGAGCTTCTTGTGGGGGCAAAGGATGGCAAATACTGTTCATTCTTGGCATACGTACTTGGATAACTTTTTCTTTATTCATGTGGGTGGGTATGTTACCATTCCTGCACTAGATGATGAACTGTGGGGCTGTTTTCATGAGACTTCATTTACCCATAGTCATAGCAAAATGAAAAATATTTTTTCACTTTCTAGTTTCAGCTCCTTTGCTTATAGTCTTATGGAGCTATTGACTTGGATTTGTTCTGAGGGAGATGGAGAAAGCAAATATATTTGCTAATCTCTTTGTTAGGTTTGCCTTTCTCACATACACATCTGCTTTCTAATTCTAAGTCAGTTCCTTACTCTGTTTTATTCTCATATGGAAGATTCTGCTGGATGCTTGATGTTTCTTGTCTGTGCTGAGCTCCATCTCCTCTTAGATAGGTGGTGCAGCCAGAGCTGAGCTGAGCAATGTTTTGTGAGGAGAGGTACAGGACATTCCGTGGCAGCTTTGCTGTTTTTTCTGTGCCTGGTGGGTCCCATGCAGGTCAGTACAATACCCAGAGTTGTGACAAGTGTGTGAGTTCAGAGCCCACCATTGAGCACACACTTTCTGAGAGGCTTCGCTTGCCTTGTGCTTGCTGGAGTAGAATTCAGTCTTCCATTCCTGGCACGCACACTTAATTTGGTGAGACTCTGGGAGTTACTCACTGTTTTCGCTAGACTTACTGTAGTGCGTGTTTAGTTAATTGCAAATATTGACACCTTAGTGTTTCCTTTTTTCTCTTTCTGAGGTCCTAGGGTGTAGTGTAGGATAGCCCCAACCTCTGTTCAGCCTGGTTGAAATACTGCAGTGTTGTGAAGCTGGAGAGAGTTCCCATTTGTGCTGCTGGCGTTCCCTGCCCTGCTTCTTCCATATGCTGTGAGAGCTAAGCACTATGGCCTTGTACCCCTGCTGCTTTTATCAGGAAACAAGCTCAGGGTGTGGCCCAGCCTTTGCTTCCAGGTGAACTCCTGGCAACTGAGAACGACCTTGCCCTGCACAGGTTTTCTTGGCAAGATACAAGGAGGGGACATTTTTTACTGTGGGTGTTCCAGTACTTTGCTCTCTTGAGAAAAGGCTTTAGAACCTCCAGTAAAACCTGCGTGACAGAGATTTGCTGCTGTGACTAATATGCTACCTGCCCTCCTGGCTTAGTTTTCAGTTGACCTCAGAGAGCAGATTGAAGTGCAGCAAGATGTTAAGATTTGGGCACTATTAAACACAGCATTAGTATTTTTGTGAGGCACTGAGCTCATCTGTGCCTAAACATTCTTCCTGGAGCACAAAGAACGTGGTTTCTGTGATCATTTTCCTTTTGTTAATGATGTCATTGACTGTTTTTAAATTACTTCCCTTTTTTCTTGTCCTCCAGGTTGCCTAATTTTCCCTTCAGTCCTTTTTGTTTGGTTATACCTCTTCTGTTTGTGCCAGCTGGTGGCTTTAACTTTGTAAAAATGTATTCTAGTCTGTACCAGTGTCAAAATATAAGGGAGAGAAGGGAAGTCCTTGTGAAGGTGGAAGATGAAAGGCTGCTGTTCGAGTACCAGACCTGTGTGTGACTGCAGGAAATGGAATAAAAATACTAAATATGATGTGTGATTAGTTGGAGTTGGTAGAAGTTGCAGTAGATGGGAATGGGAGGAGTGGAGGGCACTGGTGCTTGATTTCCCTTGCACCCCAGAGTAGAAGTTGCTGATACATTACCCTTTTATCATATTCTGCCCACTTTAATTTGTTGCCCATTCTGTTTGCTTACAGAATCCATTTGATTTTGGTTATCTGGCTCATCGGTCAGCAGGCACTGAGATCACTTCATGCACTTGTTCTTTTACCCTCTGCCATTTCTGCTTAATGTGATGCCTGCTTACTGCATAGCTGGATGCTTGTAGTTAACTGTTCTGTTACTGTTTAGTGCTTACCCATTGCTCTTATTTTGGAATTAGTATGGGTTCAATATGTTGAAAATACTGATGTGTGAGCAAAATGTTACTCTTGCCTTGAAAATTACTGACTTCATTTTAGGAAGTCTGGAAACCAAGTGTGAAGCACAGCATCAAGCCAGGTTAATTTTACAGGTGTACTCAGCTTAGGCAAAATACAGGGAGAGGGCACTATTAGGAAATTCCCTCCTTTTAATATACTTGCTAGTCATTTCCCTCTCTGCTGTGACCGTGGGCCTGGCTGTGCTGCTCGAGGGGAAGAACAATCTTTAATGAACTTCGGTCTTCTATTGCTCTTTCCTTTCTTAGCACAGTCTCCTTGTAGCAGTGCTGGTATGACTTTGCAAATGTGTGTGTGTGTGCCAGCTCTTGGCCCCTCAGCATGGCAGGAGCTCAGGTCAGCTGAAAGTCATGGTTCTTTCATTAACTGGCAGGTTTTGTGCATGTTCTGGTTAATTATATCCTTTTATTCACGATAAGTATCTCAGAAAGGTAAGTAGAGACTGAGATAGCATACATGGGGCTTAGGAATTTATGTGCCCCTCCACCTCAGAGCATTAGCATCTGGCTTCTTTAGGCTTCTTTGGAAAATATGACTAAGAGCCAGAGCAGGTCTTGATAGCTCTTGGATTTGGAAATCTTTTGTGGATACATTTTTAAAACTGGGAAGGCACAGTCTTGGTCATAGGTTGACCTGCTGTGTGAGCTTGTCCAAGTCGCTGTCCTGATTCTCCCTTTTCAAGAAAAAGGAGTAGTATCCCTTTGTGTCCTAGAATTTAGCCAGGAACCACTGGAAGTAGGGAAAGAAGGACCCATGATCTTTTGTTTTCAAAAGACCCTGTAAGTCAAGGAAACCCAAAACCTCTGTATTAGTTGCTCTTTTTAGAATGTTTTTGGGATCAAAATTAATACTGATTTTATTACAATGTCAGTGTGGAGTCTTTGGCCTAAGGGGAAGAGGCTAATCTGCCACCTAAGCAATGCTCACAAGGGCATGGAATGACTGACAGACTTGTATAGATTCAGTGTGTGTCACTTCCAAGGTGAGATTAGTGATGTGAATAGAACAAAGCCCATGTCATCTGCTCTTGCTGTGAATGCCCTGAAGCTTTGTTTTCACTGCATGAACTCGGCCAACTGGAGCATTTTATTAGTGTATCAAGAAGAAAATGTCATGCTTTGTTCTATTCATTGATTGAATTTTTTTTCAGCTTTGGAAAAGAAAATTTACATGTCTGACTGTGAGTAAGTTAATGTGACCTTTATCCACGGTTTAGACATTCCTGGGTTTGGGGCTGGCTTCTCACTGGCTGTGCCATGCCCTATCACAGCTGCAGGTGAATACTGGGCTGTCACTGAGGAGGAGGGTACAGGAAGAGGATCCCAATGACTGTAGAACTCATGAAGATCAGTGCAATGTCATACTGGTTCTGCTCTTTGGTGTCTCATTTTCATTCCTTACTCCTGGAAGTAAGGCTTTCGGTCAACGTGGCTTTTTGTTTTGGAAGTCATGATTGATAAAATGCTTAATCCTTTGCTTTTTTTTTTTCTTCTCCTCCTTATCTCTGTCTTTATCTTCTTCTCTCTTTATTCCTTCTGTCTCTTTTTTTGCAGACTAGTTCCACTATGTCTCTGATTTCTGAACCCTCCCTAGAACCGGTTCCCAGTTCAGCAAATGCAGACTCCAGCAACACTCCCCACAGTTTAACAGTGCTGCCCCGTACCAATCACCCTTCTGCAAGTCACAGTGGGGGCTCAGCAGTGCCAACGTCTGTCCCTTCAGCAGACTGCTGTGTGGAGGAAGGCAGGGACACTGCAGTTCTGCCTTTGTCGGGGCATCCTGCTGCCCCTCCACCTGTGCCCTGTTTGGCACAAACTGTCCCTGTGCCCCCACCGCGGAGCTCCTCTGGGTATACTGCTCGTGGGGAGCAGGTGGCCTCTGCAAGTTTAGCTCAGCTGAGCAGAAAGCCTGACTCTTCCAGAAACACTGGCCAGCCTGTGCCAGCTTCCAGTGTGGAGCTTCTCTACAGATCTGCTGATGTGGAGGCATGGGGCTTAGGGTATGAGTTGGCGAAAGAGACCGAGAAGAAGGAGCAGAGAACTGACCCCACAATCTCAAGTGTACCCATTTCAAATGCTTTAAATGCTCAGGGGAAGGGGCAGGTACCCAAAGAGCTGCATCAGCAGGGAGCACTCAGGGACAGCTCAGCTCTTTCCTCGCAGAGCAGAAGTGTGGAAAAAGCTTTAGACAAGCTGTGGGCCCTGGAGCTGCCTGCACATGTGCCAGAGGTGCATGCAAAGAATGACAATGTTTTGAAGTCTGTTAATGAACCTTCTGTTGTTGCCCTGGATCGGTGGGATGTCTTCCCAGACACTAAAAACCAGTTGGGCTTTGTAGTGGAGCAAGGACAGGAGCTAAAAGCTGAAGTGCCACATGAAACCAAGATGCATGCCTGTCCTGATCTGGGCAAGAAGAGGCAGGGCAGAGACAGAACTCCTAGGAAGGCAGGTATTGCTAACATGAACAAGGCCAGAGGAGACCAGGAAAACAAGCAGCTCAGAAGCTCTGCAGTCACTTCAGAATCTCCTGAAAACTTTGGGAAAGCTGAATGGGATCTGCCATGTGTCTCCAAACCACCCATTGAGAGGATTTCTGCATCAGGCCAGGCAGGCACTGAGTGAATGCAGGAGTAGGGCGAGTCCTAGCCAGGACTGTTCTGCCAGCACGCTAACAGTGTGTGCATGTGCAGTGAGTGTGCCTGGGCTCACCCCCACTAACAGCATGAGCTCTGAGTGGTGTCACCGACAGCTGCATGTCATGGGGCTTTGGAACCCCCGGCTTTATCTTGTGGTCTCTCCTGCATGTTGCTCAGCAGCACAGAACACGGCAGTTTATAGGGACTTTCTTGTGAAATGGACTTTTATTCCCTAACTGGGGTAAGGCTCAGTCCACAGAGACCTCCGAAAAGCTAAAAGGGCTGTTTCATGCCACTGATTGGGATGGCAGCTCCTCTGCTGTGCTCGCCCTTTTAAGTCTCCTTACTGGAGCTGTTAATGTTCCTTCCCTTGCTGGAAGTACACTTTGTGCACCAGACATCTCTGACTAAGAGCCCTGTGCCTGTCAAGGGCAAGCAGAGAGAGGCTGCTCTGTGCCCTTGTGATGCTGAGGTTTCTGTAATGCTCAGTGGAGTGCTCATACTGCACCTCCTATCTTGGCTTCCCTCTGGTTAATCTTTCCCTTCCTTTTCTAGACAGATATTTTTGGCTGCTGTGATTATCCTTACGGGGTTTTTCCTTGCACTGAGTCACTGTTCTGGGCTGTGCCAAGAGGAATTTTGGCATTGTGGAACAAATGCCATCACTCTTCCTGCTCACAATTGTCACCAATGTCTTTGAGTTTGTGCTGTTGCATCTTGGGGCTTGCTCTGAAATTTTGTCTTCTCTGCTAATACTATTGCCTTTATCATATAGATTAAATCTTTAATCAAGAGGACAAAAGAGACTGCGAATGTGCATCCAATGTCTCGGGACCTCTCTCCAAGACGTAAACTAGGTCCTGCCATATTCCACAAGACTGAGTCCCAAGATCGCTTGATTGAAGAGCTGCAGGACAGACTGGGCATCGATAACCAGGAGCAGGAAGAGTGGCAAAGCCAGGATGCCTGGCTAACAGAGGGGGTCATTGTCACTGCCAGGCCCTGGGGGGAAGAGCACAGTGGTGAACAGCAAGTGGAGAAGGTAGAAAGCAGGGACACGTGTGCTGGGAAATTCCAGTGTGTCCCTCTGTCCAGATAGCATTGTGTGGAGGTGCAGATTGAGTTTCTGTGCATCCTAAACAATATTAAATGAACTAACTATTTCTATTCACCCTTGTCTGGCCTGAGAAGGAAAGAGGCACTCCTAGTTCTGGTTGTTTAAGAATTGGAGTGGGATCTGAGGGAGCTGCTAATGGTATCTGTTCATGCAGTCTGCTGCTATCACATGTCAAATGTCCATGTGGGGATTATTTTTAAAATCACACTGGGAAGCCTGACATAGAGGCGTGCTTTGTTTTGCCCAGTGCTGTACCTGTGAAAAGCTTTCTGGGGATAAAAAAGATGGTGCTCTTCCTTGGGCTACGCAGAGCAGCACCTTTTCTAGTTCCCTTCTCTTTCTTGCTGCTTTTTCCCCTTGGATAAACATACTGGTAGCAGTCAGCCTTCCTGTAAAAGGAAGTGCTTGGATTTGGATTTATTCACCTTTCTTCTTCCTCTGTGTCTTTCTAGGTGGTTTTTCCTCCAGAATCCCCACTCCTCCCCAGGAGAATAATCACTGTTCCAGCCTCTTCCCAGCCCCAGTCTTCCAAAGAAGCTGCAAAGATAGTCCCTGCTAATGCTGCTCCTTCTCCTGTCTCTGGCCCTGCACCTCTTCTTTCACTCCCACCTCAGCCTTCCCATGTATCATCTACCCCAGCTCCTAGTCCAGTCTCTTCCTCTTCCTTCAGCTTGGCTCCTCAGCCTCTCTTCCAGTGGGAAACTTCTGGTGATGATTATCATGAGGTTTCTGTTGTGGGCACCCCTCCTAATGAAGATCCCAAACATTCCTGTTCTCCCCAGACCTGGACCCCTAGCACCAAGACAGTTGTCTCTGTTGGCTGTCAGACTGAAGATGAAGCTTTCTTCCCAGAAATGCAGGCAGGCTTCCCTCTTCTGGTTTGTGTTTTTAGCACTATTTTCCAATCCAACTACTGCTTGTAACTTGACAGCTCAATAGATAGAGTGTTCAGGTAAAGGCTGCTATGAACTGCTGGATGGGAGAGAGGACTCACGGACAATGTCTAATCCCAGCTGTAGCACTACACAGTACATGTCTGTGCACTGACTTGCTGGGATGTGTGGGTTCTGTCTGTCCTGACAGTCACTGTGCAGCAGGAACTCTCATTTCCCTCTGAGATTAAGAAGGTAACTCTGAAACATAGCCTGCAGCTCTCCCTGCCACAATCTCTCTGAAATGAGGGGAGTAAAAGATGGCAGAACCTCCACACTGGAAGGAGCAGACCAGCAGTGCTTCCTGTGTTTGCTCTTTTAGACAGGTGTCCACCATGAGAGGGATTTGGGGGAGGAGATGGCATGGTCAAGACCTGGGTTCTGCATCTCCTGCCAGGGAAGGGCTGTAGCTCCAGGGTGGTGGGGAATCTTAATATATTTGAGCAGTGCAGGGTTAGCGTATGGGCAGCTCTCAAGCAGTGAGCAAGGAAACACCTCTGCATCTTGACCTGTTGTACTTTTCAGGTGATCTCTGCTCCTTCCCTCGTTCCCAGTGCCAGTCTGTTGGCTGCTCCTACACCCCTGGGCCCCCCAGCACCTGACAAGGCAGGACCCCCGTTCTGTTTCCTCAGCATGGTGTGCTTCTCTGGTTGATCAGTGTGCTGGGATCTGCTCCTGGAGCTCCCATCACCTCTTATGTGGATAATATCCTGTAGTGCATGGTTTGCTGCTCAGAGAGCTCCTCTCTGAACCTGAGTGATGGCAAATCTCATGGGTGAAGGGTGGGAATTTGAAGGGCCTTTGCATGATGAGTTTATGTGTGCTGACTGTCCCCTGCAAACAGCAGGCATTATGTACAGGAGGTGGAAACAAACCTCTTTCAGGTGAGGGCTCATCTGTGAGCTGTCAAGAAGGCTGGATAGCCAGGCCAGCTAGAAATTGAGGTATGCACAGGTATTTGTGCCTGCTCTGGGATCAGCTGTGACTGGCAGGAGTGTGTGGTCCCTACAGGTCACTACAAGGGTGAAGTGCTCTGTTGCTACACGTTGAATTCATCTCATCCCCTTTCTCCCTGGATGGTATTTATCACTTGTGTGTGGCATGTGTGCCTGCCCTGCGTGGCCATAACCCCTGGTTACAGCAAGAGAAGCTGATTCTTTCCACATAGTGCAGCCCTTCTCCTCCTGCTGCACCCTGCAGGAAGCCCAGGCTTTATCTCAGGGCTCTGGACAGGCTTTGTCTCCAAAGACCTCTTATCTCTCTCTGTGAGAGTCTCCTTGCAGTTGTGGATGTGCTTTGCAGACAGTCACTGTAACAGTACAGAAAGTATTTGCTGTGTGGTGGAGGGTTTGTTTTAGGCTGAGGACTCTGGGGTGTGATGGGGCTGCTCAGTGCTGCTGGACTAGGAGAGGTTACAAGTTACGGGAGGAAAGAGGAGGGGAAAAGCTGTGCATTAGGCTCTCTTGGGAGTCATGCTGCATGTGAGGCAAGGCTGGGGCGTGTGTGCATGTGTGTATAAAAGCAGCTAAATTTATGTATGTCATGAGAATTTTTATACAAATGAGCAGAGACCAGGATTTGTCATTGAGTAAACTAGTTGACTGCAAGGACAAGCAGCTGCAGGACAGGGAATATAGCTCCTCCTGTGGCTGGAAGGGCATGGTCTGGAAAGGCTCAGAGCACTTCAGCACATCCTGCTTCTCTGGCTGTGCTGGCAGCAGGCTGGTGGGTTGTTCACAAGCATAGATTTTATGTCTGTTTTAATTTACTCTATTGGTAAAAGTAAATGTGCTCCAAACCTGACTTCGCATGTCCCTAAACCTGACAGTAGCTATGGCAGTGCCAAGTCAGCTAAAATAATCTATTTCCATGCTGTGGTTTGTCTGCAAAGGGGGCTGTGGTGGCTAAGGAGAACATATGTTTTGTTTATAAGTTACGAACCTCCATAAAACATTTCTCCCCTCCTCTGGGAAGCCTTTCCAAGCCATGTGTGCTGTGGTGGCGTGAGTTTCAGAAACGGCCTCTGAGACAAATATCCAAATCCCCTTCCCCCCACTGGTGCATTTCCAGCTCTGACAATACACGTGGCAGCCCTGCGTGCTGGGGATGCATTGTGTCCTCTCTGTAGGTAAACAGCAGACAAGTGGGAGTGAGTTACTTCTTTCCTGCTTCCAGTTGCTTAGCTCAGGCATGATATGAGAACCACCTGAGAGGGAGAGAGAGACTTGGCAAACAGATCTGCAGAAGTGCAAAGGGAGAAGATTTTCTAGCTGCAGGGGAGGTGAGATGAGGGAGAAAAGCACATCTCTGTCAGAGAGGAGAGACAACTGAGAGTGTAGGCATGGAGAGAGGTCAAGGAAAAGAGGTGCTCTGGATGGCATTTGCTTTGTCAGCTGGTCAGGAACTGATGAGGTAAAGGGAGATTTTTGGCAGAGGCTTAGAGAACACTGTACTGAGTGCCTGGGATGTACTGGTGACTTCTGCTGTATGTGCAATGAAAGAAAATCAAATCCTCAGTTCACAGCTCTGCTGTTATGCATCCCAGGTTCTCTACATGTCTCGCATTGGGCAGAATAAGTGTGTGTACTTGGTCCTGGCTCTCACCAGCTTCTTCAGAGCGCGTGGCTGACTCCTGTCTGTCTCTGCAGAGGAGCCACTAGCAGCAACAGCAGGCATTTATCTGATAAGCACAGCAGCATTCACCTTACAGTATTTGTTTTCTCTTCCCTGCAGTTCATGGCACAGGGAAGAGCTGGGAGCAGCTCCCCTCCATCCACAGCCTCCAAGCCTGGCAGTCAGCTGGATACCATGCTGGGGAGTCTCCAGTCTGACCTGAATAAACTGGGTGTAGCTACAGTTGCCAAAGGTGTCTGTGGAGCCTGCAAGAAGCCTATTGCTGGGCAGGTGAGTTGAAGGTGCTGTCTCATTGCTGAACCTTGGGCTGCAGCTGGGAGTAACGGGGAGGGCTGTTTCGTGAGACTGGAGAGACTGGAGATGCTGGAGAAACTGAAGTACTCTATTTATCCACTGGCTAGGTACGCTGTAAGCTCCTCCAGTGACCTCTACCCTGCCCCTGAGGGACTGCCCTCTCCTGAGATGATAGGTAATTCAGTTTTCATGCTACCCCAGTCCAGGGCTCACTTGAGTAGTAGAACTTGTCATTCTTGCTGACCTCCAGCTGGTATCTTGTCATGTGCTCTAGGGGAGGGGGAGATAGAGTTGTTCTCCATAATTTGTCTTCCCAACAGGTAGTTACAGCCATGGGGAAAACTTGGCACCCTGAGCACTTCGTCTGCACCCACTGCCAGGAGGAGATTGGGTCTCGGAACTTCTTTGAGCGGGATGGGCAGCCCTACTGCGAGAAGGACTATCACAACCTCTTCTCCCCTCGCTGCTACTACTGCAATGGGCCCATCCTTGATGTGAGTTCCTTGGGGGAGTCATGGTGCTGGCAACTTGCTGCAGGCCTAGGTGTTAAAAATTCCACTCCACTCATGTATCCTGGGTGGAAGATTTTGTTCAGGGATTTGTGTATTTGCTTTGTCCTTGCTTTGAAATGGAAACAATTTGACACAGTCAAATTCTTACACTAGTGAGTGGAGTAAGTCCCTCTTACCTTTGCTGATGTTCCTTCAGAACCCCACATTGCTCCGTCATTCTGGAAATGATTCCTCAGCTTTTGTTGTTGGTAGCCTGTGGTAACAGGCACCAGTGCTGGTCCTGAGGACTGGATGGGGCCCTGTGTTAGGGAGGAAGCAGTGCCTAAGATCCTTTTAGGGTAAAAAAAAGTGGGCAGTGGGGAAGTCTGAACAAGCCAGAGGCAGGGGCAAATTGACTCCACTCTCTAAGAGACAGTCTATTTTAATGCTTGCTCTTGTCAGCACCAACATTCATGTGTTCTCCCATCCCTCCAGCCCCCCTTTACTCACCTCCAAGCTGAAGCCATCATTTACATAACTTGCAATTTGTGTCTTCTTAACAGAAAGTGGTGACGGCTTTGGACAGGACATGGCACCCTGAACACTTTTTCTGTGCCCAGTGTGGAGCTTTCTTTGGACCTGAAGGTATTGCTGGTTTATGCAAGGGGAAAGCAGTCTCCCCCCTGAACTGCAGACAAGGGTGTAAGGCAGAGCTGCTGCTAGGGGACAGCATGAAGCATCACAGGGCAACTACTGGAGTTCCAAGGGAGCTGTTTATGGGGGAAGGATGCTGCCAGTAATCATGGCTTCTCCCCAGGGAGGAAGAGCATGCCTGTGCTGGGATGGGAACGGAACAGAACAAGGAACTGCTATAGCTGCTGTGTGTGTTAGCAGGGGGAAGGATGATCCTCCCCACACGGGTTACCTTGCACAGCGTGTGTGGCTGCAGGTGAAGATGGGGAGCTGATCCCTTTGTCTCTCCCCTCCTTTGTCAGGATTTCATGAGAAGGATGGCAAAGCCTATTGCCGCAAGGACTACTTTGATATGTTTGCTCCCAAGTGTGGAGGCTGTGCTCGGGCTATCCTGGAAAACTACATCTCTGCCTTGAACACCCTGTGGCACCCCGAGTGCTTTGTCTGTCGGGTAAGAAATGCAAGGTTCTTTGCTGCTGCTGTACAACCCCTCTTGTTGCCACCCTGAGGTATCTGGTCCCATATCGAGGAAAGGGATGGGGTAGTGAAGGGCAGCCAGCCCCACAAGATAAAAACATGTCAGCAACCAAACACCTTCTTATTCTCTGCTTGTTTATATTAAACTTTGGAGTTGCTTTGCTCTTTCTGTTTCCAGCTGCAATTACAGGCTTCTGCAGCAGCTCACAGATAAACAGAGATATTTTCTGTGACCTTCAAATAATTATAAACTAACCTTCTCTCTGAGCACTTGCCTCAGCAATCAGATTTTGAGGATGTTCCTCCCATGCTCCATCTGACAGTGTAAACTGATGAGACTGACCTTGTTCAGACAAACATGCAAGTCAGTGAAATAGTGGCAGGCTCCATACAACAGGCATAATAAACAGCAATACTGCAGATTAAATGCTTGGCACTCTTTCAAAGAGCATTGCAAATATTAACTCTTACAGTCCCCAAGAGATGAGCCAAATCAGCCACCATTTCCTAGAGTGGGAGAGAAGGGCAGAAACCAGATCAGGCATCCAGAACCACAAGCTGCTGATTCCTGGTGTGATGCTTAGAGCAGACTGTCGCTTGCCTACTGGGACTGTCTGTGGTTCCTGCAGTGGTGTGCAGAGTGAGGCAGAAGCTGTGCCTGACTGGGGCTGGGGGGGCTATGCCTTCTCATGCAAAGATTGAGACTTTATTAAGCAGTTCTGTTTTCCTTTCCCCCTGCTGCAGCCTGAATTAGTGGGGCCAGCACGGATTTCTTCCAGGCCACAAGATGTGATTCTCTTCCTGTTTTTGCTACAGCAGAGCAAACTTTTCAGCTGCCCTGCTGACTGAAGGAAGAGATTGTTTAGTGAAGTAACTGTCAGCATTAGCAAAGTCTTGGATTCACTGCAAGCAAACTCTATTCCCCCTGATATTGCAAGTGTTCAGCTGCCTGTGACCCTGCATGCTGGACTCCTGTCCATACCTGTGTGTGATGCTCAGTGTCCTCCCTGGGAAAGAGCACAGCAAAACCAGGGTTTGGGAAACTGGCTTCTCCTCTGGGCTTTGCTGCTGATATATTTGGTAAATCTGGCAGTGTGCTCAACTCTTCTCCTCACTCTGCTGCCTCAATTTCCTACTCCCATAAGGAGAGGAGCCTCCCCATGGGGAGACTGGTGGGGACGGTGGGTGCTTCTGTTGCAGGTTCAGCAGTGAAGTGTCCTCAGCTGCCTGACACTGAGGGGGAGGAGGAGCTCTGGACACTTACTAGCATATAGCTGGTGTATCCTCTTCTCCTTATCTATTCAACATCATTAGCACTACAGAACAAACAGTTTCTCCCAGCAGTGTGTAACTGGGGGAGATGTTTCAGGCTGGACAATTCTTTGCAGAGTGTACCTGCCTAATGCCAGCCATTCTAGAGAGGTCACTTGTAAAGATTAATTGTGCCTCATTTTCTCAGCTGGAACCAGTCCCATGCTCATCAGGATTCTGCTGCATGAAAGTCTGTGTTGGTCCTTCTGCTTGCCCTTGCGGGGAAGCTGGAGTGCTGGAGTGAGGAAAAAAAAACCCGGGGAAAGGTGCTGCAGTATTTCCCATCTTGGGGGAGAAATGTTCTCTTTTCTCCTGGCTGGACACATCTGGTAGCTCATCCATAATATTTTCTCTGTAGAAGTGAAGCCAGCTGGGGGAAGGAGCTGGTTAATTCCCTTGCTTGTGTCTGTATCTGTCTATTTCTCAGACATTTTTTGTAAACTCTTCTTAATGGACAGAGTTTGGCTCTGGATAACAGGACAGTGCTTAAAGGCAGCAGTTGACCTGCCCACAGCACAGCTGGCCTGTACCACAGAGCAAGGGAGGCTTGTGGAGCTGCCCCTCCCCACACCCCCAGCTTCTCATACAACCTGTCCCCTTTGCTCTGTCCTGCTGCAGGAGTGTTTCACCCCATTTATCAACGGCAGCTTCTTTGAGCACGATGGGCAGCCCTACTGCGAGGTGCACTACCACGAGCGCCGTGGCTCGCTCTGCTCCGGCTGCCAGAAGCCCATCACAGGACGCTGCATCACTGCTATGGGCAAGAAATTTCACCCTGAACACTTTGTCTGTGCCTTCTGCCTCAAGCAGCTCAACAAAGGAACCTTCAAAGAGCAGAACGACAAGCCCTACTGCCAGAACTGCTTCCTCAAGCTCTTCTGTTAGAGGCACCATAGATGGGCGCTAAAGCATCTTTCTGCCACCCCCTTGGCAGTTCTGTCTCTCTGAACATTACTGTGATTTAGGAACCTTACCAGGCAGGGGAGGAGGGGGTGGGGGGTGGGGAGTGCTGCTATGGAGAGGCAGTAGATCCAGAGAAGAGATGGACCATTAAACTGGAAACGCCCTTGCTGTGTCTCAGTAGAGAGAGGCTGAGATCCCTCATTACGGTGTGTGTGTGTCTGTGTGTGTGACTGACAGCTGAGCTTAGCTCGAGGGCTCCAACAGGGAGATTTTCCCAGCCCCCTCCTGGCAACAGGAGGCTTTGCCAGTACATTTCAGCCTGTGTCAGCTCTCTGAGCAAATTGTGACACTTGCAGACAACACAACCCTCTGCTTTGACACCTCCTTCTCAGGCTTTTGCCTGCATGTGTGCAGGGTGAGCGACAGCACAGTGAGGGCACCCTGTGACCTCAGTGCCACCCTGGCTTTGCTCACAAAGTCACACGGTGCGTGTGACCTGCTAAGACCAGAGCATCAGCACAGGCAGCGAAGACCCTGCAAGGGTCTCTCCAGTTCCATTACACTGTAAGGAGACAATACCACTTACTCTTTTTTTTTTTTTTTTTTTTTTTTAAATTAAGAGGAATCAAGATGTTACTGTGTGGGGTGTTTTTTCTTTTCTTTCCCTAGTTTGTTACTCCCTTTCTCAATGCCTTTTCTCAGCACACTGGAGCAGGAGGTGGGGTAAGCCCCGACCATCCCTCAGCACTGTTGTGCTCTCCTGTGGGGACATCCCGTGCCAGGCAGCTCCATAGGCACCCAGGCCAGCTCAGGGCATCTGCTCCCCTCACCTGCTGCTCCTGGGAGAGAGGAAGAGGCATTACCCCTTCTTTAAACATAGGTGCAGAGAGGTCAGAGCAGCCTTTTTCATCCATCCCTGTCATGAGCGAGTGTGACATGCCTGTGTTTATCTGGCCTGAAACTCTCCCATCTGTCAGGGCCTGAATCTGTCACAAGAGTGGGGAGAAGGAGGGGTTTAAGAAGCCAGGAAAAAAAAAAATCTTAAATTTATATTCTTTCTTCTTCCAGTTCGCTAATGCGACCTATTAGCCCCTTGGTGTTTCCCTTTTCTGTGCTCTTGTTAAACATGTTCTACTGAGAGATGCTACAGCAATAATCTTTTATATTGACTGTTACTGGTATAACAAGTCCTGGGGGTCAGGTGTGCATGACACACTTGGAGTTTTACTATCAAAGTGAATACTGTATCCTGTCTTTGATAAGAACTGTAGATTTCTACACTGATTTTGAATTCATATCTAATTTACTTTTAATCCTCTTATACAGAAATTGGTTTTGAAGTGATTTTTAAGAAAGCAACTTTTATATCAAGCTGTGCTGTTCTAGGCAGTGTGCCAGTTGGGCTGGCTTACTGCATCTGTAACCTCAATGCTTTGTTAAGCCTAACTAACATTCAATATTTCCTTTTTGTTGCGGGTTGGGAGGGGCTGGAGTCTACGGGGAAGGGAACATGACTTGTATTTTTTTTTCCCTAGCACAGGCAGGTGAACTGTGAATAGGTTTGGGTTTTCTTTTTCCTCCTCTGGATCACCTACAAGTGTGATTTTGGTTTTATTGTAACCTGTAAACTGCTGTATTTGAATCACCTGCCGTTCTCCCAAAGCCCAGCTTCCAGGATGTTAAGAGTGAGTCTTGATGTGATGCTACAGGGGAAGGAGCTCAGAGCTTTGCCTTTGGTTTCTCCTCTTCAGCCACCTGAAACCACAGCAGGGTTAACTGGGGAAGGGGCTCCTTTTCTTCTGTGGAAGAAAGGTCTGGTGACTGAGGAAAAGAAACTGGGAGACAGACTCTTCCTGACTAGCTGTGCAACTTTGGGCCAGTTAATAAACCTTACCGTGCCTCAGTTTCCCCATCTGTAAAATGGGGCCAGTTTAGCCTGGATTTGTGAGGTCATTCTGAGGCCTAGTTCATGTTTGCTAAAGTACTTTTGGGTCTCTGGCTGGAGAGTGCTACAGAGAGGGAAGCATTGCGCTGAAATTCCTGGTGGCGGTCTGTGGTACCAGTCCTGGGAGTAGTGTTTGGAATTACTGCTCCAGAGAACTGCAGCTGTAACCATCAGCATCTGGTTGTGTTTTGCAGCTTGGCAGGTGCCTTATAGGGGTCCAGGGGCAGTTGTGTCAGAAAGCAGCCCTGGAAGCCATGGGTCACCATCCCATGTAACCTCATCACGGTGCTGTGCTGCCCTGCTCAGGTCACTGAAACTGTCCCACTGCTTTCCCCCCGACAAACAAACCTCAGTGTGTGGGTGTGAGACCAGAGGGAGCTGTGGGAGCATTGGAGCTATGTCAGCTGGGCTGAGCATAGCTCTGGGAAATTCTTGAGGCAAGAGTCCTTAGGCATTTGCCTTCTCATCTTGTAAATCTATTTGACTTAAAATGGATGTTCCTAAGCTGCATGTGTTTATCTCGCTGGAAAGGTCAACTCCCTTGGTGCTGCTGAGGGGACACACAGCTGTTGTGTGGAAGTGCTGGAGAGGGGTGAGAAGATGTCAGAAACGTCTACTGGCGCTGCCACTTTGTGTGACACCTGCAAACTCTGTAATCCTGTGCCTCAGTTTCCCTGTCTGGGGAGTCTTTAACCTACCTCACTGCTAGTTGAGGCTGTGTCAGTGACACTTGTGGCACACCTGGGTGCAGGGTGCTGTGAGGGGGGGTGCGTGGTGCTGAGAGGGGGCTGCTCTGGCCTTAGTGCTTAACCGGGATAATTTCACACTCACCTCCTGCCTTCATCTGGTGCCTGATGTGCTGGGATGCCACACCGATGTTACTCTGCCAAATAACGCCTTCTGGTGGCTGCCGCCGCTGTGGGTGTCCAAAATGCCTGTTGGTTCATTGCAGACGGGGTTTTAGCGTAGCACAGCCGCTGTTGGGGTGTGGGGCTGCGAGGGCTGGGAATGGAGGTGCTCCGGGAGGGCCTGTGTGTGCTCCCCCTGGGGAAGGCCTCTCGCATCACGGCTGGGCTGGGCTGGGCTGGGCTGGGGGAAAGCTCCGCTGGGTCGACAATTATTTGATTCTTTCCTCCCTTGTAAACTTCTAACTCCGCTTTTTTTTTCCATTTAAAATTCTTGCATTTACGCCAATAAAAATTTTATCATTATTGTCACGGCTGTGTCGCGATTGTTTCCCGCTCTGAGCTCGTGAGGGAGCGGACCCGGGGCGGGCTGAGGGGCTGAGGGGGCGCGCGAGGGGAGGGCGGGAAGGGGTGGTGCGCTCCTCCGGCCGGTAGGGGGCGATGCGCGCCTGGCCGCGCGCGCTTTCCTGCGCCGCTCGCGCCTTCCGCTGGCGTCACGCACGCCCGCAGAGCGGCGGATGATTGACGGTGAGGGCAGCCAGTGGCCTGAGGGGAGGCACAGCCGCGGCGCTCCGCGATTGGTCCTGAGCCGTGGTATAAAAGGAGGCGGGCCCGCCCTGCGGCCCTTCTTTCCCGGAGCCCTCGTGGAGGTGCGGGCGCGGCGCGGCGCGGCGGCTCCGGGGCCCGGGTGGGGCTGGGCGACCGCGCCGGGGGGGAGCGGACCGGGAGCGGGGTCCTGGGCCGTGGCCGGACTGTGGGCTTGGGACCGCTGGGCCCCTGGGCAGAGGGGAAGGGAAGGGTGGGGACCTACCCGAGCCGCTCTTCTTCCTGGCAGGTCCTAGCTCGTCTTTAAACCCACCGGGCGATCCTTGGGGCACCGCCGAGATGCCCAGGGAAGACAGGGCTACGTGGAAGTCCAACTATTTTATGAAAATCATCGTGAGTGTCGATTCAGAGCCCTCGTGGGGCGCTGCCGCCGCCGGGGCTGGCTCGGGGCAGCGGGAGCCGGGCTGCGGGGGTTTGTTAAGAGAGATGGGTGGGTGCTATGGAGTGTCTGAACGGGAACCTGGCACTAGGAAGAGACTTGTGACAGTCTAGATCAGGCCTCCTGAAAATTTGCCATGGCGCTTACAGACGTGTTCAGGGATGTGACTCGATGGCTGAGTGAAAGATGCAGCTTACGGTACACCCAGCCTCACTTGAAGCTCAGCTTGCTCAAACTTCTGATAGACTTTTTTTACATTTCAACGTGTTGAGGTTTTAATGCTGCTCTGTGCATTGCTCCAATTTTGTTGTATAGTTATAGTGTTCCTTTTGCTGTAGCAACTCCTGGATGATTACCCAAAATGTTTCATTGTGGGAGCAGACAACGTGGGATCCAAGCAGATGCAGCAGATCCGTATGTCCCTGCGTGGAAAGGCTGTTGTGCTGATGGGGAAGAATACTATGATGCGCAAAGCTATTCGTGGTCATCTGGAGAACAACCCTGCCCTAGAAAAGTGGGTAATGCTGCCTGAGGGCACTTCTGGGTCCTCTGTCTTGGAGGAGGGGAGGTTGTTTAAGGAATAGAACTGAAGGCTGTCGTCTTCTCTTCAGGCTGCTGCCTCACATCCGTGGGAATGTGGGCTTTGTCTTCACTAAGGAGGATCTGACTGAGATCCGGGACATGCTGCTGGCTAACAAGGTAAGGAAGATCAGCCTTCACTGTGTGTCAGGGTTGATACAGAATGAATAATAAAATGGAGTCTTCATGGTGGACACCTGATTAGTAGAAGTCATCAAGGGCTGGAAATTGGCCCCTGCAGCCTTAGACAAACTGCTTAAGTTCAGCTGCCTCACTTGTGTGTGCGTGGGTGTTGTCCATCCTGGAGAACCTTGTCAGGGAGGAGGTGATCCCACAAGATCTCAGGTGAGCATTCTTGCAGCTTGTCTTCTCCTACCTCTCAGGTGCCAGCTGCTGCCCGTGCCGGTGCTATTGCTCCTTGTGATGTGACTGTGCCGGCCCAGAACACAGGCCTCGGGCCTGAGAAGACCTCCTTTTTCCAGGCCTTGGGCATCACCACCAAGATTTCCAGAGGCACCATTGAAATTCTGGTCAGTGAGCTGCGTGCTGCGGTTGTAGAAGCTGCTCCTTGACTAGGAGGCCTTGATTGTGGCAACTGAGGGAGCTGTGAAGGCCAGAGCTCCCATTAGTGCCAAGATACTGTATGAGCAGTGTGATTATTGCACTTTGGGATCTGGAAGGAGGGTGTCTGGCTTGGCTCCAGCTTGCAGTGTGGGGGGATTGAAGTTCTCAGTCAAATTTCCAGGGGTAGGCTCTGTCAGAGGAACTCTCAAGTGAGCTACCTGTAGGTAATGCAGACAAGGTGCTGCCTTTCTCCTGGCTCACGTGGACCTGCTTATGTGGTCTATGAGGCTTTTTCCTCTTGTGGATCTGAATGTGGAGTGTCTTGGTTGTGCTCATTTGCTCCTCCAGTTCCACCGTCTGTGTTTGTGTCCCTCTGCTTTGATGTGTTGGAATTTTGTGGTGTGTATTTACTCGTTTTCCCTGATCTCCTCAGAGCGATGTGCAGCTCATCAAGACTGGAGACAAAGTGGGTGCCAGTGAAGCCACCCTGCTCAACATGTTGAACATCTCCCCATTCTCCTTTGGGTTGGTGATCCAGCAGGTCTTTGACAATGGCAGCATTTACAACCCTGAAGTGCTGGACATCACCGAGGAGACCTTGCACAAGCGCTTCCTGGAGGTGAGTGCCACAGCCCGTGTCCCTCATGTTCTGTCTCGCTGCTCTGGGAGCCACCACTGCCCCAGAACAAAGTGTCCTGTCTGATATTTCATATGAGGTTCTGCAGAGCCATGAGGTCTTCCTCGTTCCCTACAGAAACTACATGTCAGAGAGTATCTGAAGCTGCATCAGGCAACATTTGAGGCCACTTAGAGTCATAAAATATCCTGAGTTGGGAGGGACCCATGAGGATCATCCAGTCCAATACCTGGCCCTGCACAGACGCCCCAGCAATCCCACCCTGTGCCTGAGAGCATCGTCCAAATGCTCCTGGGGCTCTGGTAGCCTTGGGGCTACAACCATTCCCTGGGGAGCTGTTCAGTGCCCAGCACCTCCTGGGGGAAGAGCCTTTTCTTACTATTCCACTTCAGCCTCCCCTGACACAGGTTCATGCTGTTCTTCAGGTCCTGTCACTAGTCACCAGAGAGCAAAGATCAATCAGTGACAATTCTTGATGGCTTAATTTCACTGGAGCTGTTACCTGTGTGCATTGCACACTGTCTCTCCTGTTGGCAGTGTAAAATTGTCATCTGGCCATCCTCTGCCATTATTTCTAGTCCAGGTTATTTCTCAGAGCACAGAAATAGGAGTCTGTCTCTTCACAGGGTGTTCGTAATGTTGCCAGTATCTGTCTGCAAATCGGGTACCCAACCATCGCGTCTGTGCCCCACTCCATCATCAATGGGTACAAACGTGTCCTGGCTGTGGCTGTGGAGACCGACTACACCTTCCCTCTGGCTGAAAAGGTAATGGCTGGCTCAGAGCTCTGCAAAGAGGGGTGTTAGAAATGCAGCCGGGCACATTCACAGCATGTCCCCTGGTTAGAGAGGACTGGGACCTGCTTGTCTGTGGGGGATGTGTCCGGAGCAGGGGCATTTATTTCCCCACGTTGTGTGCAAATGGTAGGAGAAAGCTGATTTACCTGTTTTCCTTGTTCTCTGGGGTTGTTGCACAACATAGCTGAAATGTCTTTGATTCTTCATATCTGGTAATGAGAAGTGGATCTCGTTGGATTCTGGCAAGCTGCAAGTGCTGCCTTTATCTTTCCAAAAGTTCAGTCCTGCAAAATGTTCCATTCCTGTGAGTTTAACTATTTTCCCCCTTTTGCAGGTGAAGGCCTTCCTGGCAGACCCCTCTGCTTTTGTGGCAGCCATGCCTGTGGTAACTGAAGCAGCTGCACCTGCTGCTGCCGCTGCTGCTGCTCCAGCAAAGGAGGCAGCGAAGGAGGAGTCGGAGGAGTCTGACGAGGACATGGGATTCGGTCTCTTTGACTAACAGCAGCCACCATCTGTCTCTGTCAGAGTTGGCCCAATGGAAGAAATAAAAAGCTATTTTACACCTTCATGTGTGCTTGCATCCATGGTGTGGTCTCCGTATCGCCTGGGGCTTGGGAAGGGTGTAACCCGAGGGGCCCCGTGCCCCAGGGCCATGGTTGTGCCTGGGGTCCAGACGCGGCGGGGGAGCGGTTGTGCCCCGGCCCCGGGTGCTGCAGGGGAGCGGTTGTTCTCGGGGCCGCAGCGCAGCTCTCCCCAGCCGGAGCAGAGGCCTTGCCCGCTGCAGGTCTGGGCAGTGCAGCCTCCGCCCGCACAGTTCCCCCGCGCGGCGGGGCCGGAGCTCCCGGGACAGGCGGGCAGCGCCCATCGCGTGGCGCCGGGCCCGCCCCGGAAGCCGCTACCGGTTCCGGGGTCACGGCGGAGCGATGGCGGCCGACACGCAGGTGAGTGCGGGACGGGCCGCGCAGGGCCCGGCCCGGGCAGGGGACGCCGGCGGGCCCTGCGCCCGGGGCCGTTCCGAGTTCCGCTCCCGCCCCGCTGCGCCGTCGGCCCGGCTGCGGGGCCCGGTAGGCGCCCGAAGCCGCCCGGGGACGTGGCAGCCGGGGCGGGCCCCGCCGGAGCCGCCCGCACCGCGCCGTGCCCGGCCCGCGGGAAGGGGCCGCCGCCGCCGGGGAGCCGGGCAGAGCCGGAGCGGTGCGGGTACGGCGGGGCCCGTCCCGGTCGACGCTCGGCAGAAGCTGCGTCCCGCCCGGTTTCGGCCCTGTGGGTGGCTGCCCCCGGTGCGCACCGCCCGGCCGCGGCGTGACTGCTCCCTGTGCCCGGGCTGCCGGGGACCGCCGGCTTCACCCTGATGGGCTTGGGATGTTCCCAGAGCAAATCCCAGTCTGCTCAGCATCAGCTCCTTCTACGAATACTGCCTTTGTCCACTGTATTTGTTTGCAACAGCATTGCTGGTATGCTGGCTTTGTAATGCGTGTACATAAGCATCCTAATAAAAATAAAAAGCAAGTTGGTGAAGCCTGTCCCAGTGGCTCTTCTTGTGGAGGCTGGGTGGGTAGTCGAGGTTTTGCAGTTTATGTAAGTCACTGAGATCCTGGTGAAGTCCTGTGGTAGTACACATAATTTATATTTTTCATTTCCAGATTTAGGATAATTTTAATACATTTTTCATGTCAGCACATTTCCCTGCTTGTGATTAAGCAGCATGAGTAAGTGCAGCTTGGTTTGAGTTTGCATATGATGAACTCCTATAATTGAAAGGTTTGAAAGAAGAGCAGGTCCCTAACAGCAGCTGGTTCTGTTGGTTCTCGTGGCAGTGATGTTCATCATCTTTGCAGCTCAACCCAGTCCTTGCTGTTCAGAGGTGCAGCCCTGCTTTCAGCCAGTTTTTAAGGATAGCTGTGAGTGTGGTCACAGGCACAGGGAGGCATGGATGGCCTTTAAATCTCAGGAAGCCACTGTTCAGGATTAACCTTCCAGCATGTCAGCAAAAAGCTTCACTGAAAGCAGCTTTGAGGAGCTCTTTGAAAAAGACTGAAAAGGGAGGGAATAGTTTGGTTGAGTTTCTAAAGACATGCTCATTTTCTGCCTTTCCAAAAGATGATGATATAAAGTTGCTCAGTTTAAGAGCTGAATTTCAAAAGCCTTTCCTAGAGAGCTGTACTTTGGTTTGTGTAAAAGCAGAAAATCTGTGAGTGTAGGTCTCCCTGGGTTGTCTGCAGTTCAAGTCCCACTTCGGAACTGCCTGGACTTCAGGAGGTAACATGCAGGGCAAAGTTCTTTGAATTCTAGAAGTTACCACTTTTTGCCTTTGAAGGTCCTGTTCTCCAGGTTGTGGGTCTTAGCTCTTACTCTGTGTTACTTTTAGAGTGTAAGGGTAGCTCCAAGCTACTGAGCATGGGAACACAGGTTAGCAGAGAGCAGTCATTCCTCAGCCTTGGGGAAAGAGTTTCACAGTGTATGATGCACAGTGACCCTTTCCTCAGCACGTGAGAGGACAGGTGCTCACATCTGGGCACTAAGAGGTCATGTTCAGCAAGTGACATGTTCTGCTTGCCCTGGTTTGTGTTCTGTGGGTTGATATCAAAGGCAATCTGATGTTTTTTCTGCATTGTGGTTATAGATTTCTGACACACTGAAGCGGTTTGCAGTGAAAGTAACTACAGCCAGCGTGAAGGAGCGGAGAGAGATCCTCAGCGAGCTGGGAAAATGCATTTCTGGGAAAGGTAAAAGCTTGGGAGCACTGTTCTGATTAGCAGAGTGGAGGAAAATGTTAAAATGTTTTGTTTCAGAAGGCTGTGTGAGGGAGGGGGGCTTGCAGTGTTTGGAGCCAGTGCTC
Source organism: Entomyzon cyanotis (assembly GCA_024500445.1). Lineage (NCBI taxonomy): Eukaryota > Metazoa > Chordata > Aves > Passeriformes > Meliphagidae > Entomyzon > Entomyzon cyanotis. Next base: position 9,952,555 of record JAKEPQ010000852.1, read on the forward strand.
TGTCACAGGTTAATTCCAAGCATGGGGTTTGTGGGTAGTACAGAACCTCAGTTTTTGGCATATCTGCTTTTTCCAGTCAGTAGTTGTAGCACTGTGTATATTAGTTCTTTGTTAGTGTATTGGTCGAGTTTCTGTCATGACTCTTAGCCTGTTCTTTTAGTACTCACAAAATATTTAATACATATACACACATGTATAGAAGGAGGGAGAGTGGAAGATTTCAGATGGTCTTAATAAAACAGCTGAAACAATTATTTTAAACTTCTCTAATTTTCTGAAGCTGCCTGTGTTTCATGTGTTCCAATTTTACCATTACTTCTAAAAATATGCGTAAAAGGTATACAAAGAGCAAACTTTGATTCTTGCAAGCAATATCATGGAAGTGAGCAGTTTACTGATTCCAGTAATGAAGTGAATCATGTTTGTGTTAAAGATTAAAAGCTTGTTGATTTATGAACAATTATTTTGAAATACCTTGTTACAGATCTTCCAGAGGGTGCAGTGAAAGGCCTTTGCAAACTCTTCTGCCTTACTCTGCATCGATACCGGTGAGTAAATTGGTGTGGAAAAGCTGTATTGTTTAATCTACCAGTATTTAGTAGTTAAATTGTCCTGGAGCATCTGGAAATGTTAGCACGCAGCGTTGCAGAGATGTACATAACACCAAAGGATGTCATCTTGTAACTAGGTTCTCAGGGGAGGTTTGACATGAAAATGTTTTCCAACATTTGCCTTGCATTTCACCTTTAATTTTTTTAATTAAAACGTCAATCCTGTGGTTCAGTTTGCAAGACTGAACACCCATGTCCTTGTGCAGCAAGGATGAGCTGTCTTTTAGGTGCCTTTTAAACAATTTTAGGTGGGATTAAATTGTGGTCTGTTGCAGAGGAGCTGTTCAGAATCTGTTTCTTCTGCAATCTGCCTGAGGGCCTCCACATAACTGCTGTCACTTGAGGAAGGGAATGGAGCTTTCTGCCAGAAACTTCTCCACTTTGTGGAACAGCAAGGATAAAATCCTTACTAGACTGACTGCTGAAATGAGAAAGCAGAGCCCTTTGTGTGGTGCAGGGGTGGTAATGGTGCAATGGAGCAGGTTTAGAACATTCATGATCCGTGTTTGTCACCAGGGATGCGGCGTCCCGCAGAGCCCTGCAGCTGGCCCTTCAGCAGCTCGCAGAGTCCCAGCCTGAGGCAACAGCAAAAAACCTACTGCACTCACTTCAGTCTTCAGGGATCGGCGGCAAGGCTGGAGTTCCCAGGTGAGGATGAGTGCCTTGTGTGAAAGCAGTTCTGAGTTGCTGGTAGTTCCTCCTGTGTTCACGCGTCTTCTGCTGCTGCTTGGCAGAGGTGTTAAAAGCCTTTAGAGACAAAGCTGTTAATGCAGTTCAAATGTTCCTCTCTTACCTTTTCCATGTTGTCTGTCAAAGCAGAAGGAATATCATGGTATAACTGCTGGTGGATTGGGTCTGAGTTATGGTTTTGCCTTTGTTAAACTTCAAGTCTGGAGAGATGAGGAACAAACTCTTTCAAGAAACAGTCTCCAAAATTACTACGAAAGGGGATTTCAGCTGCCTCTTGTGCCATTTGGAAGCTCTGACTGTCAAACCAGAGCTGAAACAAATGGCTTCTGAGGGCTGATTATTTCCTTTAAAAACTAAGACTTTAGCTGCATTTTTGTGTGATAAAATTGCCTGTCAATCAGGTGCTGCTCTAACTTGGGCAAAGATGGGTCTGTAATGGTCTAGTAGGTGTAAGTTATGTCCTGGGAGGTGTAGATTTATCTTCCTCTCCTGTTTTACAACAGTAAGAGCAGTGGATCTGCAGCTCTGCTGGCACTCTCCTGGACATGCCTGCTTGTACGCACTGTCTTTCCAACAATTGACAAGAGACAGGGAGAAACATGGAAAAAACTGGTAGGTTCTTTTTAGTTTGCAGAAATACCCCTTCACAGATAAGGACTTCATTTCTAATGTGTTGAAGTTGCTGAAATGTTGCAAATAATTCTGAATGTAACAGAAAACACCAAGTTAAAATCCAGGTTTAGAGGGGCATTTGGTGTACTTTGATCTCTCCTGTTCCCCTAGAGAAAGCAGAAGGTGTATAAAACACAAGTGGGGCAGTCTTGCATCTGTGCAGTCGCCCTGCATGCAGAGATGGCTACTGGTGTCTCTGAGGTGCATCTGCAGCATGGCATGAAGTCCTTGTGCCTGCCTTGAAATATATGTGTGTGCTACTCTGTCACACGTTGTCAAGGAGCTTTTGCCTTCCTTTCACTTCCTTTAACAACACAAATATGCGACTGTGCTCATAGCACCTCAGGATATAGTTGGAACAGATTTTAAGGAAAGATGTAATCTGTTTTCAGTGTTTCCAAAACTGGTAGGCATGGTTCTGTACAGAGGTGCAGGGTGAAAGCAAAGGCAGCTTGTTGGAAGAACTCAGATGACCTAAAGGCTTAAGCAGATTTAGTTAATCATTGGCATTTGGCATGTCTTGTTTGATACGAGCTCTCTGAGAAGCACAAGTGCATGAAGGTTTTCTTGGCTGTTGGCCTTGGCAGGTGGAGGTTCAGTGTTTGCTCCTTTTGGAAGTCCTGGGAGGGTCTCACAAGCAGGCAGTGGATGGAGCCGTGAAGAAATTAAACAGGCTGTGGAAAGAGGTGATGTATACATAATGTGTCATATTCTATACCTGTTCTGGGTTCTGTGATGTTAATGTGCCTTGCTGTTTTTCTCTTCAGAACCAGGATCTGGTGGATCAGTACCTCTCTGTCATTCTTGGGCTTGAACCAAACCAGAGTTATGCTGCAATGCTGGGACTTGTGGTGCAGTTTTGCACAGCCCAGAAGGAGATGGATATTATTAAACGATACAAGGTAAATATATTGTACAGCTTTTTTTGTTGGGGAATAAGAGGCATCACTTTTAACCATCAAGAAGGGACTGAATAGATGTCTTAGTGAGGCTGGTGCTTTGCATCTGCCCCTGGCTTCACTGTCTGTCAGTTCAGTAGTCCTGCACTTCTGACTGAGGCAGCTGGGGTGGGTTTAGAGAGGAGGCTATTTGGTGTTGCCTGTGCATTTCTGTGGATGTCTAACCTGCAGCTTCCTGCCTTGGCCCTGTTGTGGGCATGAAAGGCAGGATGTAGCTGTCAGTGTGGTTTGGGTGTTGGGCTCAGGCTAGAGCAGGGAGCGCTTGTCTCTGCTTGGCTGGCTCTTTGTGAGGGTGGAAGCAATGCTTCCAGAGGAGGAGGAGGAGGTGGAGGAGGAGGAGGAGGAGAAGGAGGATGTGTGTCCATCCTGGCACTTGAGCTGTGTACAGGTTGAGATGTGGCTGTAATCTGGAGTTTCTTCTTGTTCAGAGTGCTCTCCTGGATTTCTACTTGAAGACCATCCTTATGAGCAAGACAAAGCCTCAGAAGCATGTGCTGGTGAGACACAGTGTTAAAGCTGCTTGTGCTGTTTCCCATGGTCAGCATTGCCCTGTGCTGAGTGCCCTGTCCCCTTTGCAGGACAGCTGTTCTCCGCTCCTTCGCTACATGTCCCACGCCGAATTCAAGGACTCTGTTTTGCCAACCCTGCAGAAATCCCTGCTACGGAGTCCTGAGAATGTAATTGAAAGTGAGTCTGTCATCCCTCTGCATTGCTCTGTCAAAGAGCCTAAGTCCTTAGAGGTCTGGAGCTGTTGGGGCAGTGTCACTCTGGACTATGCTTTTGGTCCCATGAGCGCAGGCAGGATTGTTTGGCATCCAAGGGTTAGATGTGGAGAAACAACGTGTGGTGTGATCCCAAGTGTCAGGGTATGTGATAGCTAATGTTTGCACTGAGGACAGAATTTCACAGCTGAGTGCTAAGAATAATCCTGAATTATTCTGTTCATTGGGCATCAATTTAAGTAGGTTTTTTTATTCCTACTCCTTACTACGCTGTGTGCTCTTAATGTGAACTGTGGGGAAGAGTATTAAAATGCTAATGGCATATCACATTTTGTTAAGTTACTGTTTTATCTCTTCTGTCTTCAGCAATCTCTTGCTTGCTTGTATCTGTGAACCTGGATCTCAGCCAGTATGCTCTAGACATTGTGAAAGGACTGGCCAGTAAGTATTCTCGTTTCTGGAGGGAACGATGAATTCAGAATAAAGCTTTTTGCAACTTTCTGGCTGTACCTGTAACAGCATGATTGCTGGGGAAGGGCTTGTTTCAGGTGGGAGGGAGGATGATGCTGTAACTTGGAACTGGAATAGTTCACATGATGGTTCCAGAAGCTGCATTAAGCCATGTGTAAAGATGGTTGCTGGTGTTGCTGATTTTATGGAGTTTGTTGTAAGGAACCCATAGCATTGTGCATTATTTTCTAGGTCATCTGAAGTCCAACAGTGTGCAGCTGATGGATGAAGCAGTTGTGGCGTTAAAGAACTTGGCTCGGCAGTGCAGCGATCCTTCGGCTATGGAGTCGCTGGGAAGGCACCTTTTTGCCATCTTAGGGGGTGAGTAAATTGTAGGATAAGCAGTGGGGATGAATCAAGGTTTCACAGCCTCAAGGAGCTTTGTGTATAGTATTTTTTGCTCTCTTTAGCTGCCTGTATGGAAGGGGTGGCTCAGCCTGGATCAGGGATAATGGGGCAAACTTCTGTGTTTTGGAGAAGATTCTTGATGTAACACAGAGCTGTTGTATGTAATCACCTGTCACCTTTGTGTTTCTTGTTGGCAGGCTCAGAGGGGAAGCTGACAGTTGTTGCTCAGAAGATGAGTGTCCTTTCAGGTGAGGACAAAGCTGCTTCCCTGGTGGAAGAAATTGAACAGAAGGCTGAATGGAGGGGAGCTGTACCTCAGCCTTTGGGATTTCCTGCCTGTCACTCTAAATTGGCTGTAGTTGAAGCCACAGAGGGTGCTGGATACCACATACCAGTTCCTGTCTTTCTATTCAAAGAAAATAATTGTTTGGTAGGCCAAAAATTTTATTCAAAGGAGATGACTTGTATCTAGAGTGAAAAGGAAGACACAGATCTGGCAGTGTGGTATGTGGTGGATGTGACATCCAGATGTAGTGACAAGAAAAAGAGATGTCTATGCAAGGATTGAAGTGTGAAGGGTTATTCTTGATTGGTTTTAGATGTTGTGCTGGTAGTTTGGGAACTACTGAGAGAATTCTATCCTTTCAGGGATTGGCAGCCTTAGTCACCACGTGGTTTCTGGACCCTCCAGCCAAGCTCTAAGTGCAACTATGGCTGAGCTTTTCATCCCTTTCCTGCAACAAGAAGGTGAGACCTTTTGCCTTTGTTCTGTGTTTGCTAAGCTGCTTTCATCTCGAGCAGGGTTTTTACATGGGTATTCAGGATAAATCTGAATTCTTGCCTGCTGTGTTACAGAATCTGTTGCCTTGTTTTGATGAGCAGCCCCATGGAGACAGTGCTGTGCCTGTTAGGAGCACATGTGTTCTTTTCCTTCATCCTGATGTTGTTACCTGCTTTTCTGTTTTATGTTCTGTGCTTTCTGCAATTGCTGAACTGATGTGAGCTCTGTGTTTCTTCCCAGTCCATGAAGGCACATTGGTTCATGCAGTCTCTGTCCTGGCTCTTTGGTGTGCTCGGTTCACCACAGAAGTTCCTAAAAAGCTGGTAGAATGGCTAAAGAAAGCCTTCAGCCTTAAAACCTCGACTTCAGCAGTGAGACATGCCTACCTGCAGTGCATGCTAGCCTCCTTCAAAGGTAAAACTGGGCAGCTGTTAAAAACTCTTGGCTGTGCGGCTTAGGAGTAGAGTTATCAACCTTTGTACTTCCTGATATGAGCAGAGAGCTATGTGGATTGAGAGAGATTTTGTAAGGCAATGTCTGTTTACTGACCTCCATATTTTTCCTTAAACTCTTGCCTTCAGGTTTATAGAGATGGTTTGTCTCCTTGTATAACTAACATCACTGCCTGTCATGCTTTCTTTCATATACCTCAAAGTAATTTTGATAGCTTTATTTTTGTCTTACACTTAAATGGTAAGGTTTCTAGCTCAGGAGCCATGCTTTTGTTTTATACAGCATCCAGCACAGTGGGATCTTGGTCTCTGGCTTTGACTCTCGGAAACCCTAAAAAAAAAAAAATTACTGTGTTTGAAATTAAGAACTTGAGAAAAATTATTCTCTTTTGGTGATCCTCTAGAGATTTACGTCTGTTGGTCCTGCCCCCTTTGACTGCAGCATTTCATCCACATTTGTAGACCTCTGGGATTCCTTAACTTCTGAATGTTTGAAGTGAAACAGATGGTCATGACTTGCCAGGAATTTGCTTTCCTTCTCTTAGGCAAACATTAATCTTTGAAGTCAGACTTCCTGTGATTTGAAGTAACTCCTTTAATGTAACTGAATTAGCATTTTCTTTTGCATCCCATGAACAGAAACTCATATTGAGCTGTGACTTTTCTGTCTGTGAGGAAAGGACTGAAGTGGTTGCCATTGAGCTTTTCATAGTTGCAGTTTAATGACAGTGATTGGCAAATCTTCTGGGAGATTCAGAGTCATCCCAGTGTGTGTCTCATTCCTTTCCTTGTCTCATGGCAGCAGAAGAACCATTGATACCTGGGTTGTAAAGTGAGGACCCTGTTGTTTTGTAACATGTCTCTTTTGTCCCCTCAGGTGACACATTATTGCAGGGAATGGACTTGCTGCCCATGCTGATCCAGACAGTAGAAAAAGCAGCATCTCAAAGTACTCAGGTTCCCATGGTAACTGAAGGAGTTGCTGCAGCTTTGTTGATCTGCAGGATGTCTGTAATTGAGGGACAAACTGGTAAGGTCACAAAACATCTGGTGTAATCCAATATAAACAGGTTCTGAGGGTTAACACTTCTTTACAATGTGTGGGAGAGACTATTCCTTAATCTGTGTATAGTTTCTGCACATACAATCATTGCTCTTCTATAAACCAGTGAAAGATTAATTCCCATCTCTCTCATTTATGTCTGTGAAGAATTCTTACTCTTCCATGGCTTTGCAAATTCCATCTTCCATTCATTTAAGGTAATATTCCTCTTTATGGTGACAGATGTTCACCCAGACCTTACATGGTAGGATTTGACTGATGCATTGAAAGTATTACTTGATTGTTATTTGGGCAGTGTTCTTACAAACCTTTGGAAAGCATAAGGACTGGAATTCTGTCTCTCATTAGAGGATATTACAAGAACTCTCTGAGTTCATACATCTGCGAGGATATAAAATCCAGGTGTGTTCTATTGAAGACAACACACCACTTTCCTTCTTTCCTTCACTTCTAGGAAGGTTTGCCCTATGAAAGATTAAGGTAAATCAGACTTTATATTTCACGTGTGTAAGTCAGAGAAAGGTGTTTTTGTCAGCTGGTGGTTTTGGGGCATGTTTATAGTTGTGAGTGAGAGAAATGAGAGGCTTTAGAATTGAAGACAAGTCTAGAAGTAACTTGAGGGATTTCAGGAGACAGAATTCTACTGTATTTTATGTGCCCTGATGAGTTCTGACTTATTTTGAAACATCCTTGATGGACATCTGTTCTTTTCCTGTCAGAGTCAAAGCTGAGTGGTTTCTGGCAGCTGATTTTGGATGAGAAAAAACAAATTTTTACATCTGAGAAGTTTTTGCAGTCTGCGTCAGAGGAAGGTAAATTGGCAATTACTGTATATCCAGTTGCTGTTTAACTCTGTTTCTTAGCACTTGACAATAACTGATGTTGTTAGTCCTGTTCTGTGATCCTTGGAGGATACAGTTTCAGATTAAAATGAGCTGTGTACTCTTCAGAGGTGCATCTAGACTAGTTGTAGCTTAAGCTTGAAAATGAATTTATTTATTTATTGGTGAGCCTGAGTTATCACATATTTATTATTCCAAATGATAAACAAATGGAAGGACCTTATGGCAGCTGACAATCAGTACCCATTTCATTGTCACTGAAGCCATTTTGGCTCAGGAATTAACAGAACTGATGCACTGAGCGTTGTGTTTATAATTTGCTTTGCTCTGTCGACTTAGACCAAAATAGGTCACACACAATGGTCAGGAAAATTGTCCTGAGATCCAGCTAACAACATTTCAATGAAATCATGGTTCAGTTCCCAGTCTTGGCAGATCTGAGTTGGATTTGTCTCTAGCTTCAATGAGAAGATTATGTAGAGGCTCAGTTTGGGGAGCTATTTTAATGTGTCCTGCTTGCTGTTAATTTGTTTTCAGGTAAAAAAATCTGTTTCCTTACGAAGTCTCATGCTGTTTTAAATATTTGTCTTTTCCTGCAGCCATGTGTACAGTGCTGCAGCTGACAGAGCGCCTGCTCTTGGATCATGCACAGCGGCTGCCTGAAAGCAAAGTTCAGTACGTGGAGTGTGCTTGCTGTCCCCAGTCTGTCTCTGATCCCAGAGTGCCACTGTGGGCACTGGAGGGGGTGGGCTTGGGGCTTTGCACAGAGTGTTGAACTGTTGGTGCCTTTGTGTCTGGTTGGTTGCAGAGCTGCCTCCCTGGCTAAGTCTGTGTGTCTCTGTTTGCAGGCAGTACCACCGTGCCCTGGTGGCTGTGCTGCTGAGCCGCACCTGGCACGTCCGCAGACAGGCCCACCAAACAGTGAAGAAGCTCTTGTCCTCTCTGGGAGGGTACAAGCTGGCTTATGGGCTCTTGGAGGAGCTCAAAGTGGTTCTCAGTTCTCATAAGGTGAGTAGCCAGTAAGTGTCTGCTCAGACAGATGTCTGAGTGCTGCCAGTCACCTCCCTGCCTTAGGTTTGCTGTTAGCATTGACATACAGCCTGATGTGAACAGGATTCAGCTCCAGATGATTTCCTGGAATGCCACTTGTTACTGGGTTACTGCATATTATGGTATCAATGTCTGGGGTATACATAGTCTTCCCTACATGCATAGAAAAGACATATTCAAAATGTTTTGGGGAAGAAGCTGTAGTTTTCCATGTCCTTTTATAATTTTAATGCAAATTTGATCTCTGCTGAAAGACCAAGTGCTTCATTCCTTTCTTTGTATTTTGGTTCTTTGGCCCTGGCTTATAGACTGCAGAAATTTGGCATACTGTTCCCAGTCAGCTGGCTCAATGTTTTTCAAAGTCTTTGCCAGAAGTGATCATTTTAGTTTTATTTTACACCAGCTTGCCCAATCTAGTATACTCCTTGTTCTTAATCTTTCTGTCATGGTCATCTCTGTGCTTTGGTTTTGCCATTGTCCTGTATCTCTTCTTTCCTTTGAAAACTTCAGGTTTTTGTTACTGACAGGGAGCTGATTGTTGGCATTCAGTCTGGTGTTAGTGTGTGGAAGTGTGCTTAGGTCTCAGGAAGGTTTGGTGTTGTCCATTCAGATTCTGCCTCACGAGGTCCTGGTGACAGAGGCAGGAGAGCTGTCGGAGCTGGGAAGGACATACATTCCCCCTCGTGTGCTGCATGAGGCCCTCTGTGTCATCTCCAGTGTGGCAGGACTTGATGTGGACTCCTTTGAGCCAGAGAAACTGGCCCTGGAGATGCTGCTGGTGAGCCATCATCCATCTGTAGGTAAGTACAGGGATAAGACTCTCATGGCCAATATATGAGGTTTTATTGTACCTTTTTTTGTTGTGCCAGCAACCTGCTTCATGTTTATTATGTTCATTTATTCTTCTTACCAGTGGCAGTGCAGCCAGGACTTTGGCCAGCCCTCCTCATCAAGATGAAGATAGATCCCAAAGACTTCATTACCAAACACCTGAATGACATCTTACCCAGAATCACCACCTACACTGCAGACAACCAGGTGATGAATTGCTTTCTTTGTGTTACTTTTGGGAGACACCTTGGAACAGGAGAGTTTCTGGAGGCGTTCAGTGCTAACTGGTCTATAAGGAAGGAGATCTGTCTAACAGGTGGGGAAGAGGCAGGTTCAAAGAGAATGTCTCTGGTGAAAAGGAGCTGAGATTTAAGAGGAAAAGAATGTACCAGCAACTGAGCAGAATTTTAGATAAGATTCAAATACCCACTGAACAATGAATTGGGGATTAGAATGTAATGGGGGCTGCCTCAGCAGGGTGTACTTCTTGGAGACAATTTTAAGGAATACTGATTATGTTTTTTCCTTTATTTTCCTGACAGTCCTCTATGAATGCAGTGGGATCTCTCTCTCTGCTTTCACCTGCTAGAGTGCTCCCACAGCTCATCAGCACTATCTCAGCAACAATGGAGAATCCAGCTCTGTGCCAGGTTACTCGAGAGGAATTTGCCATCATGAAGACACCTGAGGGAGAACTGTATGACAAATCTATAATACAGAGGTAAGACTTCATAATTTCTTTGTGCACTTGGGGATTGATTGCTGTTGGTATCTTGCCAGTGGGTGACTGGATGTGTCAGATGCTCTTTATGCACAAAGTTCCTGGATTTTTATGCCTGTTCCTTAGCATAGAGCAGTGGTGATTCTTTCTACTTTTCCTTCTCAGTGCTCAACAGGATAGTATGAAAAAGGCTAACATGAAGAGGGAGAATAAAGCTTATTCCTTCAAGGAACAAATCATTGAGCTGGAGCTGAAGGAGGTGAGTTGATGGAAAAAGGAATGCCAGGCTGGTCAGAATCTTCACTGCAAGTTGTGTGGTGTTCTATGGTTTCTGGCACATGTGTGTGCTGGAGGGAAAGATTCTCTGAACTACTTGGAATACTTCTATCTGTATGTGTTCCATTCTTTTAATAAAGATTGACTTCTCTTTGCTCTGGGGAGGGTGACATGCCATCCACTGTAAATGAACTGGACAGCACTTTTTAATGATATAATTTGTCACCTATGTGGAGAAACTTATGTTATGCTGCTAAAGGGACACTAAAGTGTTGTTAACCTGCTGATTTTCATTTTGTGTCTTTACTCAAGGAGGATATACTTGAAAGGATATTTTGATACTGTTTTAAAAATAAATTGCAAAAAATCCCAACATGTCCAACTTGCATCTCTGTCTAATTGAAGGGATGGTGTTTGTAGCTCCTAGATAATAATGTCCATGGCTCTCTAATGCAGGAGATAAAGAAGAAGAAAGGAATAAAGGATGAGGTGCAGCTGACGAGCAAGCAGAAGGAGCTGATGCATGCACAGCTGGAAAGGGAGGCTCAGATAAGGAAACGGCTCAAGGAGGTAAGTTTGGGTTGTATTTTTTGCCACCTCTGCAGTCACCATGACCCAAGTCACTTTGATAAAGGGAAAATGGTGTAGCAATCACCTATTTGTTTCTGTTACTAGAAATGAGATTTAACAACTTGATTTTTTTCCCATTGGAGTTTTTTTATGGTAACCTCTTGAATTGTTTCTCTTACAGCTTGATAATGAGCTGGGAACAGCTCTAGGACTCCTGGACACTGTTATAAAGAAAAAGCCTCCTGGTCTCACTCAGTACATCCCTGGTCTCATCAGTTCCTTCTTGCCACTTTTTCGATCTCCTTTGGCTGCTCCAAGGATCAAGAAACCTTTTCTTTCCTTAGCTTCCTGTGTCATGCCTGCTCGACTGAAAACCTTTGGTGAGTATTTGCAGTTGCTGTTTAAGGGCAAGGTGTGTCACTTTGATGGCAGGGTGGTGAAAATTCTTGCTTTTACAAGCTGTGGATCATGACCATGTACCACAGAAGGCCAAGAGGAAAAAACACCTGAAACAGTGCTTAAGGAGATGACTGTGAATTCCCAGAGATCCTACTGCTGGATAGGACTGGGACCAAAGACAAGGAGTTACCTGGTCTGGGACCATCTCTCCTGTGCAGCGTTTGGAAGGTGTGACTGTAACTTACACGTTGTGAAGAAATCTGGCCCCTGACAGCCCTGGGCTGGGCTTCCTGCTCTGAGCCTTTTTTGCAGTCTGGGCTCTAGCCCAGAGTTTTGTTACAATTCTTGGGTTTGTGTTCCTGGGGATTTTTCTCTGGAGAACTCTTTGGGTTTAGCCTTCTCATGGATTTTTTATTCTTCCATTCCAGGTACTTTAGTGAGCCATGTGACCTTGCGCCTGATGAAACCAGAGTGTGAATTAGATGAATCCTGGTGTCAGGAAGAGCTGCCTACTGCTCTAAATAGAGTGGTCAGTTTGCTGCATGCCCACACCATTCCCAGCAGAACCAGCAAGGGAGAGCCAGGTATGAAGGATGGTAGATATGGTACATCCTGCTGAAAATGCCCCCACCTCCAGTAACTGTGAACTGGTTTAGTTTTCAGAGTTTGCATTATATTTTGCAAGCGAAAGTTTACTTTTTCTTTTTTAATCGGATAATTTCACAATGGGTTTTTTGTGCTGGTAGTAGCGGAAGTGATGTTACAATTATATTTAAGTGTAGAAATGAAACCACAAGTATGTTTTCTTAAAATGGTTCATATAGAAATAACAGCAATGAAATTAAAGCTCTTCTTTGCTGAGGACAGCTCCTACCTTTCAACACCACTTAGCATAAGGGATTTATTGAGACTAAGTAGAAAGACAAAATAATTGCTTGTTATCTGTGATCACAGCAGTGAAGTGCCCATGGCCTCTGCTTGTTTGCTGTGTAGTGCTGCAGTTCATGAATATTTTATTCTGGCATGACTGTAGAAAGAGCAGTTCTTTTCACTCTAACACGAAGGCAAGCACCAATATTTTTGCAGTGCAAGAATATGATTGAAAAGAAGCATTTTTTTTCTTTTTTTTTTTTTTTTTAATTTTATTTTATGGAGTTAGTTTTAATTTAGATCACTTCCAGAGTCTTCTTCCCAGTGGGGTGCAGAAGTACTTGTGCCCCCTCATTTGAAGGTAAAAGCACAGAAGAGGAGGGTTGATGTGTCCATTTGGGGGCTGGGATGGCTGGGGGTGTACTCCAGGGATAGAGGTGCTTTACTTCACCCAGGCTTTGGAGCTGTTCATCATCTAACTCAATCAAAAGCTGCTGTGGTAGATGGTGTATCTTTTTTAAGGGAAATGTGGGATTCTGTTTGGTCCCTTAGCCCCATAGTTCTCCTGCTGTTCATCTGCCAGTCAGATGTGCAGTGGTGTGACTGTGGCACATGTCACTGTCACAGCTCAGCAGTGGCAATTGACTATGTTGAGTACCACTTCAGTGCTGAACATCTCAGTGGTGATTTGGTGTCTCGACTGCAATTTATTGCCATGGTAAGCACAAATTCATTAACATTTGAATCAGTTTTCAGGCTTATTTCCAGAAAGTAGTGGAAATATTTTCAGTCCTCCAAGATTTCCTATAGTGCTTAATTAAATCAATATCTGATTATTTTTTCCACTTCTGCAAGAGAAGGGCAGTAGTATCTATAGCGCTTTGTTGGACAAGTCATATTCCCAAATGATTTTTCCTCATTTTCAAAGTTCTTTGGAATGTAGTTGTATAATATGATTTAGTATAAATTAATTTCTTAGGTTACTGTGAGACCTAAGAGAGACCATACCTACTTGTAATGTGGATGATAAAATTTATCATTCATTGCTGAAATGCTAAGAGATGTTCTATAATCTTTATCGTATTGGTTGATACCAGCTACTGTGTAAATAGAACATTTATCTTCTCAAATAAAGCTTTCTTCCTCCTGCTGTGTATAGAGGGACAGTGGTTTAAGGCTAAAAATATCTGGCCAATAATTAAAAAAGAAAAAAAAGTGTAAAAGCAAACAGATACTGAGCAAACAGCAAAATCCCACATCAGAAATAGAGAGGGTTTTACTGAAGCTGTTCATGTTAAATAGGAGCTCAGAGTGTGTTTGGGATTTAATATTTCTCCCTTGAACTACTTTTGCAGTATTTTTGCCCTACATAAGCTGACTAATACTGCAGTATTGTATCTGCAGTGTTCTTCATCTGCATTTAGAAATTTAAACTTGGGCATTCTCTGTCAGCATAGATAGGATGTAGAAAGAAAATGTTTTCCCCAGACATCTGATACTTGAATATTAACTGGACTAACTGAATGAGTGGAAGGAGCATTTGTTTTATCCTATAGCCAAGGATGGAGCTTGGGAGGAGCAAAATTTTTTAACAATGGGAATCCAAAAGCTTTAATGTTTCAAGGAGAGGAGGGAAGTTGAAGCTTGCACCAGAATTAGAGTGAGTTAATTCTCAAGGATACAGCTGAAAACTGGAATGGCAGGTTAGCTAGGTTGGTAGGAAGTGTTTAAAGGAAATGTAGCTGACAAATATGGCCTTGATTTGGCACAAGTGAACTTGAAAAGTGACTGTCTAATCTGCTGAATTGTTTCAATTCCATTTACAGTATGTATTTCTGTACTCTTGAAGCATTGGTAACAATTTGGAATCCTTATGTGACTTTAATTGAAGCCAGGTAGAATCATAGAATCATTTAGTTTGGAAAAAACCTTCAAGATCATCAAGTCATACCCTTAACCCAACACTGATATGCGAAATGTCATTTTCGGATCCACACTCTTGCTGCTGTTAAGTGGCAAATACTTAGGTTTACTCAGCATGTTTGTGCATGAGGCTGAAGGTTGGCCATATCCATTATGAACTACTCAAGTGTACATCTTACACCAGTCAGTATTATAAACCAAGTCATGGCAGGATCAGCTGTGTTCACAGGGTGGTTTTTCCTTTTCACAGGTGCAGCCCCATTATCAGCTCCAGCATTTTCCTTAGTCTTTCCTCTCCTGAAGACGGTTATGACTGAGACACCCCATAACAGTGAAGACAAGGAGGAGTTCCTGGTCAAGATTCTGCAGATCCTTACAGTCCATGCTCAGCTGAGATCATCAGGAAATGGCCAGTCTTTGTTGGTCGATGAGGTGAGAGCTGTGGGGCCAGATGACTTCCTTCAGATGAGCCATGGGATAAAATAGCTAATGTGTAAACTGGACAAAGCAGGTGATTTCTATGATTTAGAGTTAACAGTGTAGGTTTTCTGTCACAGGTTTTGGTACCTGTCCAGCCCTAGGTTTTAACTGTGATTTTATAAGGAGTGTCATATGCAGGCAAGGCACTTCGGAATCACAGAATGTAAGACTTTGCCTTTTCCACCCCACCTTTTCTACCCTCAACCTTTCAGAATGGCCCAGAGTTGCTGCCCCGCAGGGACATGCTGGTTCTGCTGACCCGGGTGATAGGAACAGGTTCTCCACGGTTACAGGTCAGTGCTCAGCTTCATAACCACAGTCAGCATCCTCTCTAAGTTTCATCAGCATCTAAATGAGGGAAACGTACTAACTGGTTTAAGTCTCTGATGCTGGTGGTTGATACAATCCTGGTTTTCTTCTGTGTTTATGGTGTTCGTGGAATAAACTGCCTGCATCTTTTTTTCTGTGGGTTTTATTGCACCAAATACATCCTTCAGTCTTCCAGAGGTGACATTTTTTCTTTCTCTAAGGCCTTGGTCTTCCAAATAAGTTCAGTAGTCTCTCCTCTGAGTGTTTGTTCTAAGGGATGAGGTGGCAGAAAGTTCAGTAATAAAAAGCAGAGTTGGACTGAACTTGTCACTTCCTGGTTTTGTCAGTGTTCTTTGAGAATTTCTTCTGCTGTGATAGGACTCAGTGCTTGCTTTGACAGCAGATCAAGGTGTAGTGGAATCTCTGACACTTGCTGGTGGTGTTTTAGGTGTTGGCCTCGGAGGCGCTGACAGCACTGTGTGCGAGCAGCAGTGGAGAGGACGGCTGTGCCTACGCCGAGCAGGAGGAGATCGATGTGCTCCTGCAGGCCCTGCAGTCTCCCTGCATGAATGTTCGGGATGCAGCTCTGAGGGTAAGTGGGAATCATTGGAGTCACACCAAATTCCTTACACTTTTGGGAGGTGAATCTTTTCTAAAACTCATGCAGAGAGGCTTCAGCTTCGATGCCAGGCTTTGGGCAGCTGTGTCAGAGGCAGTCTGAACAATGATGCTTCAAGTCATGCTCTTTGTGCTGGGTTTACCTGCAAAAAGGCTCTGGGTTTATCCACACCTTTGTTTCCTTAAAAGTGGTATAATTAGGACTACTTAACACCTTCTATTTACAATTGGATAGAGCTTAGTCTTAAAGAGAGAAGCTATCCAAAAATTCCTGTCTGTACTAGGCCTTGTTATTTGAAAGCTTCAGGCTTAGTCACTTCTGGGAACACAGAAGAAGCTTCAAGGGTGCTTGGTGTTCTTTGCCATGAAACAAATTCCAGCTTAGCTCACCTTAGCTGTCTTGTCTGTGCTTAGAAGCAGAACAGTGTAGTCACCAGAGGCTCTCTGCAATCTGCCTGTGGAACACTAATCTTGAGTGACACCATCTCACCTATTAGCAATAGGAAGTTCTTGACCACCATGGGCAGCGTAAGGCACAAGCAAACATGAATTCTGACACTTTGAACCGCTGAGAGCTTGACTTGCCAAAAGTTTTAAGTGTTTTGAAGCATCTGCTTCTAAAAATCAGATCGTTGCACTGATTTTCCTGTTAACTAAATCAGGGACTGATGGAGCTACAAATGGTTCTACCGACCCCAGACAGTGATGAGAAGAATGGACTGAACCTGTTGCGTCGCCTCTGGGTGGTAAAGTTTGATGTCGAAGATGAGATTCAGAAACTGGCAGAGAGGTGAGGGTTGTTCTTTGTTGATTGGGTTTTAGGGGCTCTCTCCTCTGCCCTCCTCATGGAGCAGCATTCACAGGGGCTTTTCCCCCACAGCTGGAGGGCAGCTGTAAGTCACTCCAGTAGCACATTTAGCAGTGGCTTCTTTGCTGAAGGGTGACCCATCGCCTCTTTGTGTGTGCTGCAGGCTATGGGAGTCCATGGGTCTGGAGCTGCAGCCTGACCTCTGTTCCCTGCTGATCAAAGATGTCATCTACCATGAAGAGGCTGTGCGACAAGCAGGGGCTGAAGCTCTTTCCAGAGCTGTAGCTCAGTACCGAAAGCAAGCAGCAGAGGTCATGAGCAAACTCACAGAGATTTACCAGGAGAAGCTCTATGTAAGTACTCTTGCCCTAAAGGGTTGACAGGGATGAGCTGGTGCTTTATTTTCTATTAGTCACTTTTCCTTTTGTCTGTCCTGAAAATGCACTTTGAACCTACTGTTGCTGTTTTTAAGCTTAGCACAGACTTCAGTGTCTTGAACCTCGTGTTATCAGCCACTAATGGCACCATTATACAGGTGGGAGGGGTGCCTTAGATTATGCAGAAAGGCTGTGGTAGGGCAGTGTCAGTTTAAGTAATTTTGACTCCAAACTTGCTTTCTGTTTGTTTTTTTGCCTTGCTCTTCTGCTGGTGGTATCATACCTCTGTGCAGTATTATCAAATGGCATTGCAGGTGTGGCTGACTGATTCTCTGTGGGCCTATCCTTGGAAAAGGCATTTTAATGAAATATTTTCTCCTTCCAGAGGCCACCTCCAGTTTTGGATGCTTTGGGACGAGTGATATCTGAATCACCACCTGACCAGTGGGAAGCAAGGTACAGTCATCTTCAGATTGATCTCATCACTTCCTGTGCATCCAAATCAAATGTTTTTGATTTTTATTCAGGAGAACAAATGACATGCAATTGTATTGACTTGCTATTTTCATGTGTCCTTCTGTTGGAGAATATTTGTGCCCCTCAAGCAAACTCGGGGCAGGTAGAACTCCATCAAAATATTGGATGCTGTCATCTCTGTGACCTGATAAAAACAGAGTCTTTTCCTCTCAGACTGTCTGATTTTTGTCTTAGCTTACTGTGTTCCCACTTCTATATGGGCCACTGATTGTTTCAAGAGCAGCAGTGCAAGCCTTAATGAACTGGCCAAATTCCAGTTTGGATAATTACTTTTTGTTTACTTGTATGTTCTGTACAGGTTTAATTGGAGATCATCTTGTTCACTACTTGTCTTGAGCTAATCTATCCTTTAATGCAGATGTACCTTGTTGTAAAGCTGCTGTATTTCAGCAGTAGTTGAAGTGATCCTCATGTCTAAGTTGGCTCAAGTATCCGTAATGCTTAATTGAGATAAAAGCCATTATATGGCTGAGGGATTGTTGTCCTTTTGGGAGACTGCAGCGTGGGGTTATGTAATGAAATGCACAGAAGTTGGACACTGAAGCATTTTGTTTCCATAATGGTTCTCACTCTCTGTAATTGTTGCTGATAGTAAATGTGAGCTCAAGTAAATTCTGTGAAGTCATTAAGCTCACAGGCTCACCTTCCTCACAGGTGTGGCATAGCACTGGCCCTCAACAAGCTCTCAGAGCACCTGGACAGTTCTCAGGTGAAGCCCCTCTTTCAGTTTTTTGTGCCGGATGCACTGAACGATCGCAGTCCTGAGGTCAGGAAGTGCATGTTGGATGCAGCTCTTTCAACGCTCAACACTCACGGCAAAGTAAGTCTGAACATTTCTCTCTCTAGCAATGGGGAAAAAAGATGTAACGTATGTAATGGATATGTAGATACAGTGTTGGAGCCCATCGATTTTTTTTTTTAAATTTTTATAAATTTCTTAGAGGTTGCTGTTACTTGTAACAGCTGAAAACTTTAATTTAGAAATTTTTGTGTCTTCAGAGTTGTTCTGTTAGTGTCTAGTGTTGACTAAGTGTGGTTCATCCCTGTCATTGCTATAAAAAAGTAATATCCCTGGATCAACTGGAGTGAAAATGGTATAAAACCAGAGTAATAAAAGTAAAATCAGACCACAGATCTTTCAATCCTGCAAAGATGAGAATTCCTTTTCAGGCTTCATGCAAACCAAAACATGAAAGCTTGCTGATTGTTGGCTTAATTAAACTGGAAACATTGAGGGAACTGAGGACCATCCTTCTCACTTCCAGCTCTTCCCCAGCAGTGTCAGCTGGGGAAGATGTGCAGGGTGTGAATTGCTCAGCTTCTGATTTCCTCATACATGCCAGTCACCTCTGGACAGATGTCCATTTTCCTTAGTTTAGCCCAATTTGAATATTTTCATATTATTAAATTTTTCCTTCTGTTTCTTGTGTGAAGTTTGTTTGATGTTTCTGCTCTCCCTTTGCAAACTGGGCAAGCAGAGGAGCAGGCACTGATGTTCACTGGGCGCTTGTGTTGCTTCTGGCAGAACATCATGCTGGCAGGCTTGGGGATTCTAATTTTGAAGAGCTAATTTCTCTCTAGCAGGAAATATTTGTTGCCTGTCAGGATGGCACAAAGTTTTATGTGATGTGACACATGAAATGAACTGTAAATACTGTGTGATTGTTCAGTTGTTGGCTCAGAGAAGAACAAACAAGTCCACTGAGCATAGCAAATCTCATTCTGAGTGGACTCTAGTGGCAAGTTCTGTGGTTTTGTTTTTCAGGACAATGTTAACTCTCTCTTGCCAGTGTTTGAAGAATTCCTGAAAAATGCTCCTAATGATGCCACTTATGATGCTGTCAGGCAAAGCGTGGTCATTCTGATGGGGTCACTGGCAAAACATCTGGACAAGAGTGACCCTAAAGTGAAACCAATTGTTGGCAAACTGATAGCAGCCTTGTCCACCCCATCTCAGCAGGTAGGTGCCTTTGGGAGGAGTTGTCAGGTTCCACACAAAGGCAGGTTAACACTAGGGTGCTGTTAGGGATGGCAGAGATGAAAAATGGTGACAGAAAGATTTCATTTGGGGTGCATTCTAGGGTGAATTTATGTTAGTAATGACTATTTTGTGATGTGGTGGCTGGTGGATTGTTTTACAGGTTCAAGAGTCAGTGGCAAGCTGTTTACCACCTCTGGTGCCTGCAATTAAGGAGGATGCAGGAGGAATGATCCAGAAGCTGATGCAGCTGCTGTTAGAGTCTGATAAGTACGCTGAGCGCAAAGGTGCAGCCTATGGGCTGGCAGGCCTGGTGAAGGGGCTGGGCATCCTCTCTCTCAAGCAGCAGGAGATGATGACCACGCTGACTGATGCTATCCAGGACAAGAAGAACTTCCGCCGGCGGGAGGGTAAGGGACAGGAGCTTTTCTCTCCGGATACTTAGCATTTCTCTTGTACCTACTACTATTGTGGTCAGGTGAAGTACCTGCACCCCTGTGTTTGGTTTGGCTACATTTATTTTACTAAAGTTTGGCTAGAAAGAAATGGCAAGTGAAGTGTCTGTTGTGAGGCCACTGGTTGTGTACAGAGTCCTAAAATTGCTTGATTCATGTTGATATTTGAGTGCTTCACAAACAATTCTACAGATATTTGGCAAATAGTATCTTCTTTTTTCATCCTCCTTAAAAGAAATTGTGTTTTCCTCTGACTGTCCTTTTTGGGTTTTTAGGGGCTCTGTTTGCCTTCGAGATGCTGTGCAGCATGCTCGGCAAGCTCTTTGAGCCCTATGTGGTTCATGTGCTGCCTCACCTGCTGCTTTGTTTTGGAGATGGGAACCAGTATGTACGAGAGGTAAGGTACCCTCAATTTCTGCTATCATAGAGTGTTAAAAAATCCAGATGGAATGGATATGGATATAAATCCTATTTGTAACCAGGGAAAATTGAGAAGGTGACCTATTCCTTGAGATACCACTAACAACAATTTGATTTTCTTAGTAACTGAAAGCATCTGATTTCATTGCCCATTAATTGGGAGCTACCTAGCCAGCTGCATCATTGTACTGAGACACTATTTACATGAAGGCTTTGTTCCCAGAGAGTCTCAAAGGATGGAAAGCAGTGTTGTGTCACAGTTTGTAAGTGTTCTCTTCTCCTTGGAGGCTGCAGATGACTGTGCCAAAGCCGTGATGAGCAATCTGAGTACTCATGGAGTGAAGCTGGTTTTGCCATCACTTCTTGCGGCACTGGAAGAGGAATCTTGGAGAACTAAAGCTGGTATGGACCAATATGTGCCTGACATGATTGAGAGTAACCCACAGCTCCCTTTGCTGTCATTCCCCTTGTGTATTCCTTCATCCCTACAGATGGCTATGATGGTTTATTGTCTTATAAGGGACTGTGGAACTTTCACAGCTTTTTACAGCTGAGCTCCCTGACACATTTGAGCAACCCTTTTCCCCCTGGCATATTCAAGGGACAGTTCGTACCCTGTCTGTATAGACGTACTCTAGCATGTGGAATTTTCCTCCCACATTCCTTTTCCCTAGTACAAAAGAAAAGTATTTTTTGGTGTCTCCTAGGTGGCATAGAGTGACTTAATGCATTTCAGCCTTTCTTTGTGTTCTCTGACTGGTAGATTTGAGTTTGAGGTAAATGTGATCACCATCTCACGTCAATTCTTAATACTGTGTTTTGTCTTTTATTTTTCCTTTTTGTGTACTTTGTTCACAGGGTCAGTGGAACTGCTGGGGGCTATGGCGTACTGTGCTCCCAAACAACTCTCTTCCTGTTTACCCAACATTGTCCCCAAACTCACTGAAGTGCTGACAGATTCCCATGTGAAGGTGCAGAATGCAGGGCAGCAGGCTCTCAGGCAGATTGGGTCTGTCATCAGGAATCCAGAGATCCTGGGTAAGACCTGTCTCTGCATCTCTAATGTCCTGATGTGACTATGGTTTATAATAGCAAGGTTTAGGTTCACAGTATTGAGGATAAAATGCAAATGTGTATAGAAATGAAATTAATGCTACAGAAACATAATATGAAAGCTTAACAGCAGCTGTCTGCTTCCAGGCTTTGTAAATGATCCTGTCCATTTTGTCAGCTTATGTTAATAGAATTTCCCCTGTCCCTGTGCTGCTGGTTGCTTTAGAAGGACCTAAAACATCCCATGAGAACACCAGCTCACCCTGACATGTGTTTTTGGTTTATGTACAAATAAAGTCTTTTCTCTCCTTTTTAAAAATATTCAGCAATCGCTCCAGTTCTGTTGGATGCTCTCACTGACCCCTCCAGGAAGACTCAGAAGTGTTTGCAGACTCTGCTGGATACCAAATTTGTCCATTTCATTGATGCTCCGTCCTTAGCACTGATCATGCCAATTGTTCAGAGAGCTTTTCAGGATCGTTCCACGGACACCAGGAAAATGGCTGCCCAGATCATTGGGAACATGTACTCCCTGACTGACCAGAAGGTATGGTGCTAAAAATACTCTAAGTGTATTCTAATAGATTACTGTGACAAGCACTAGAGAGAATTTATTTGGCTTGGAGATTTTGCTGTTAAGGTAGAAAATACTAGTGTCCATGCAGCTTCTTAATTAAATGTATGTAAATGAACAGCTGACTTTAAAGATAGTGACAGTTCTCAGGTCCTTAAGACTGTCAGCTTTGTGTTTTGGTTATCTAGTTTATCCCTGCAAAAAGGTCTTGTAATTTTTACAATACAAGAAATGCCTTAACAAACAAACAAGTGAAACACAGATCAGCTGCTAACAAATGGATCCAGGGTTTGTTTGAAAAGTATTTGTAAGACCTGACTGTAGGCTAAAGATCTGTGTTTAATTTTTGTACTGATAATCTCTATATTTAAACTTTGTGTAAATGTTAAGAGTGTTGGATTTTCCTTAGATACAAAGTGCTGGGTTGTGAGTGAGCATTAAAAAGGTTTAGAGTGATCTGCATGGAACTGGTGTTTCTTGGACTTGTAGAATAATTCACTATGCTTGCCTGCATGATTGTGAGAGCAACTAATTAAACTATCAGGATATTAAGGATATTTGCTGATAATAAGGGATGAATGTCCTCTGCATGAAGGTGACTTACATTTTCTCTCATTTTCAATCTGATTCTGACTTTCTGGGCTCTTTGTTGTAGGATCTGGCTCCCTACCTACCCAGTGTGACCCCCGGCCTGAAGGCCTCTCTGTTGGATCCTGTACCTGAAGTAAGTTTTTTATACAAACATAATTTGTCTTTCAGTGCATTAGGTTAAACATTGTGATGATCAGTCTGGCACATCTGTTGTGATACTTTTGACCAGACGTTTTGCAGATCTCTGTTTCTTGTGTCTGTTAGGTGCGCACAGTGTCTGCAAAGGCCCTGGGAGCCATGGTGAAAGGCATGGGAGAGTCCTGCTTTGAGGATTTGTTGCCATGGCTGATGGAGACACTGACATATGAGCAGAGCTCAGTGGATCGCTCTGGTGCTGCTCAAGGTGGGGACAGCTGTGTGTGAGCACGGAGCTCAGATTTTCTCATATTAAATCAGATTAGTTGTTTGTTTCTTGTGTGTATTGACTCCATTCCCTTTTTTTTTTCCCCAGGTCTGGCTGAAGTTATGGCTGGTTTGGGAGTAGAAAAGCTGGAGAAACTTATGCCAGAGATTGTAGCAACTGCCAGTAAAGTGGATATTGCTCCACATGTACGAGATGGTTATATCATGATGTTCAACTACCTGCCAATTACCTTTGGAGACAAGTTCACTCCCTATGTTGGTCCCATCATTCCTTGTATTCTCAAGGTATGTAACAATACTGAAGGATTTTATTTATTTGAGAATAAAAAGAAGCCTCGGGAGTATTTTAAGTATCAATTTCAGAAATCGTAGGATGTGTAGAGACTTGTCCAGAAAACAAGAAAGGGAATTTAAATTCTAAATTATTTCTTCTAAGTTATAGGCTTGCTGTCTTTTATTTGTGGTCGCTAGTCATTTCTTGAAGTCATCTTTGCGCATTCACAACTCTGTAGTTCGTTTGGTTTTCATGGCTGAGAGAGGAAGCACTGGTTTGTTTTCCTCCTGTTGCTTTTGCATATTGTGCTGAGAGGCCCAGCTTTCAGAGCCCCTTTTGTGCCTGTGTGCAGGCCCTGGCAGACGAGAACGAGTTTGTGCGGGACACAGCGCTGCGCGCAGGGCAGCGCATCATCAGCATGTACGCCGAGACAGCCATCGCTCTGCTCCTGCCGCAGCTCGAGGATGGGCTCTTTGATGACTTGTGGAGGATAAGGTAAGGCAAAACCAGCTTAGCCACAAATGGTTCCTTTCCATGCTTGAAAAACTGGTGTGATTTAGACTCTGTGGTGCTCCTCAAAACAATGCAGAGACCTCCTGTGAAGCAAAAACAAGTGTCTCTTTTTGCTTGTTGATTTGAGTATGATGCCTTATAGCACTTGAGTCTGCAAAGCCCTGCCAGGCTGGATCAGGTTTCCTGATTACCTGCAGAGCATTCATGCTGGATTATTAATTCTGGTGGTGTCTCTGAAATGCACTTCCAAGGCAGTTCATGTGGCAATATTTAGCCCTTGTGTATTGTTTTTCATTTTTCCAAATACTGAGCAAGTTATTGTTCTCCTGTGTATGGAAATATGCAATGGAGCTCTCACATCTAATAGCAGTTGCTCAAAAATTAGCTGTACTAAATGATTTGTGCCAGCTGAGTGCTGGTAAGTGCTCTTACCCCAGGTGAATGTCGTTTGGGTTAGACAGATGTGGGCAATGTCTTGTTCCTTTTTACAGTCAAGGCTATTCTCAGATTCATTGCTTTGATTTGAAAATTCTCTTAGCTCTTCCAGTTTGGAATTTATTCCTTCCCTTTCTTTTTAGCATGCTGCTTTCAGCCTGTAGGCAGACTGATGTTACACATGCAGCATTTCAGTGCAGACCCAGCTCTGCCTCACATTTGGCTCCCATGTGTTGCTGACATCTGTCAGAATTGGACAGGTACTGCCTGAATGCCCTGTTTGTAACACTTGACTTGCTTCTGTTGCCAGGTTTAGCTCAGTTCAGCTCCTTGGAGATCTTCTGTTCCATATCTCAGGAGTCACTGGCAAAATGACCACAGAAACTGCCTCAGAGGATGACAACTTTGGAACAGCCCAGTCAAACAAGGTAAAACTGTTCTTGTCTGTTGTGCCTTTATTTTTTTTTTAATTCTCCTATTTTAAATCAGCATGGAGAGCCTGCTGGACAGACATACTGAATAATCATGTATTCTATTCTTTCTGTAGATTTCAGGGGCAGATAATACAATTTTGTGCTATTTCTTTCCAGGCTATCATTAATGCTCTGGGAGTGGAGAGGAGGAACAGGGTGCTGGCAGGCCTGTACATGGGCCGCTCAGACACGCAGCTGGTGGTGCGCCAGGCCTCCCTACATGTCTGGAAAATCGTGGTTTCAAACACTCCTCGCACACTGCGGGAAATTCTGCCAACACTCTTCGGGCTTCTGCTGAAATTCCTGGCCAGTACTTGTGCAGATAAGAGAACGGTGAGGAATTAAGTTGTGCTTTACTGATCCTGCAGGTGACTAAAAAATCGCAGGAGATAGTCCTTCTCTATAAGTCACTCTAAAGCTGTCATCAGCTGTTCTGAGCATGTCTGAATTCTCTGTTTGCTGAAGGCAACTGTGATTGTGATGACAGTAAAACTATTTTTCTGTGGTTATTTATAATACTGTTTCCATTCCTACTGCTCTATCTGCACTGTGAACAGTAGCTTATGGTCAAAAGTAAGTATTTGCTCACAGTTCATCTTAAAAGTTTTATAAAAAGGAAAATTGTTAATTAACACATTTTTGGGGACAGGTCGCAGCACGGACATTAGGAGACCTTGTCCGAAAGTTAGGAGAGAAGATCCTTCCTGAAATCATTCCTATCCTGGAGGATGGACTGAGATCAGACAAGAGTGATGAGCGGCAAGGAGTCTGCATTGGTTTAAGTGAGATCATGAAATCAACCAGCAGGGATGCGGTGAGTTACATACGCCACGTGAAATTCCCATTTTCCCAGGTGTTGATGTTATGGTGCAGGTATTGCACTTGAGACAGAAAAATACAGCCAGTGCTGGACTTGTTCTGTGTACTGAAGTCAGGGCTTGTAACTAAGACAGAGTTGCTGCTCAGACATATTGTATGAATTTTTATCAGCTGGTAAATTTAAACATTGCCTTTTATGAGATATAATACTATAAATCTTCCACTAGGTAGCCTTAGAGCTCTGCAGCTACTTGTGCTGATTGATCCTGCTCTTCTTCCAGTATTATTTCAAGCAAACAGCAGTTCAGTTTCAGCTGTGCAAATTCTGCAAGCTTAGCTACTTCACTGAGATACATGTGTCTGTTGTGCTTTAGATGTTTTGTAATTTTACCCCTTCATCTTCAGGTACTGCTTTTCTCTGAGTCCCTGGTTCCTACAGTGAGAAAAGCACTGTGTGACCCCCTGGAAGAAGTTCGAGAGGCTGCAGCCAAAACATTTGAACAGCTGCACTCAACAATTGGCCATCAGGCTCTTGAAGACATCCTGCCCTTCTTGCTGAAGCAGCTGGTGAGCATTGCTCAGCATTACTCAACAATCTGATTAATGATGTTGTGGGACAAGTTTTGAATAATTAACTTAAAGGAGAAGGAGGGTTGTAGTGGCAGACCTTCCAGGGAATGGCAGCAATATTTTGTCTCCTCTTGGAGTCATCCTAGCCATTGGTAGGGAAGATCTTGTGGCTAAAGCCTCGACCTAAGAATTACTACACCTGGCTCTGCTATGGAATTGCCATCATCACCTGCTTAAATTGCTTGGCCACCGTGTCTGAAATGGAAGATCTTTCTGATGTGACAGAAGAGCTTGGTCTGGGTTGTGCTAGGTACTATGAGAGCATTTTTACAAGAAAGACTTGATTTGTTCCTATGATCACATGGAAAATTGTCCCTTGAAACAGAGCTTAGCTTGGTTTGTTACAGATCATTTCTCAGGTTTGTCTCTTTCTCTTTCCCTGTAGGATAATGAAGAGACAGCTGACTTTGCTGTGGATGGTCTTAAACAAGTTATGGCTGTCAAGAGCCGTGTGGTGCTGCCTTACTTGGTGCCAAAGGTACAATGAGAAACAAATTTTAAACTTCATAGCTATGCTGTTTCCTCTGCTTGCTGCCAGTTTTCTTTGGACCAGTATGGCAAAAAGGAGAGGATAGTTTGAAATTTTCTTCTGATTTTGTGCTCAAAATATTGTAATTTGGGTTGCGATGCATAAATATTTCACATTGTAGAGGAATTGAGATTCCTTCTGAAAAAAATAATGCTTGTCTCATAACATCTTTTGGTGTTATTTTTTTATTTTTGCAGCTGACTACCCCCCCAGTGAACACCCGGGTGCTGGCTTTCCTCTCCTCAGTGGCAGGGGACGCTCTGACACGGCACTTGAGTGTTATCCTGCCTGCCATGATGTCTGCACTCAAAGAGAAGCTGGGCACCAGTGAAGAGCAATTGGCAAGTAGCACAGCTCAGCTCTTTGTTGTGACAGGTTGCCTGAAGATAGTGCACCAGGTTTACTTCCAAGCCCAGAATCTGTGTTCTCTAGATTCACAGATTGCATGTTTAATTCAGTCCATTAGCTTCTCCAGGATGAGTCTTTTTGCCTGGTGGCATATTGTGAGTCAAAAAACGTATGCTTTCCAAATCTATTTGTATCCATTTAAAAGTCTCCTTGGCCTGCTACAAGATACAATTCTCAGTTTACTTATTCCTGGAGAACTGCCAGAGAGTCTAGTTAACTTTGTATTTATTCTTGGTGTAGAAGACTGAAAGATTAAAGGGCTGCAGGGAGGAAATCTCCTATTTTGCATGCTGCACTCCTCCTGCACTGCTTTCCAAAACATCTGGTGTTTGGACTCCAGAGAACATCCTGGAGTTGTGACTGTTGGACAGACACTTACATAATCAGTTGGTGAACTGGGAATGAGTGACAGAGTCCTGTTGTCTGTCTGCTGTGGATGCCCATTAGATCAGCTTCTAGCCCCAAGTCTGCCTGGAGATCTCTAATGTACCCACAGATGTGTTTGTAATTAGTGCTGTGACGCACAGCATTAAACTACCTAAATCAGAAGAATGTTATCTGACAAGACTCACAGTCTCTTATGGGTGAGTAAGATGGGGGAGACAGAGCTACTCTAATTTTTGTAAATTAGCCCTCCTGCAGCGGCTGCAGCAATCAGTTCAGCAGAGTTTGGTCACTTGTTAAATTTTAAGAACTGGTCATACCTGTGTCTGCACCAGGACTGAGTCAAGCCTTTAATGGTGATGTGACCAGCTCTTTAATGAGAAACAATTAGCAGGCAGATATTTATCTAGAGATAATGCTGGGGACAACATGGAGAAACCTGGGGCTAAATTTGGGTCTGTTCTGTTTGAGAGCTAATGTAGAGTTAATTTGGACTCTTCAGGAGATGGCAAACTGCCAGTCTGTGATCCTGTCTGTGGAAGATGATGTTGGACAAAGAATTATAACTGAAGATTTGCTAGAAGCTACCCGCAGCCCTGAGCTGGGCATGAGACAGGCAGCAGCTGTCATGCTGAATATCTACTGCTCCAAGACAAAAGCAGACTACACTGGTCATCTCAGGAGCCTGGTTTCGGGCTTGATTCGCCTCTTCAATGACACCAACCCTGTAGTTCTGAATGAAAGCTGGGATGCACTTAATTCCATCACCAAGGTGAGAGGCAGCTTAAAAAGGTTACAGGGCCTGAGAAGACTTCACAAAAGGTATCTGAATGTCATGTTGCCTGATCTTTGTTTTACCCCTCTCTCCTGCAGAAATTAGATGCTGGGAACCAGCTTGCTCTCATTGAGGACCTGCACAGGGATATCCGGATTGTAGGGAATGAGGCTAAGGGCGAGCATGTGCCAGGATTCTGTATTCCTAAGAAGGTAAAGGATCAGAATGAGCATGGCTTCATCACAGCCACAATACCCCACCTTTGGGGAGAGCTGACTGATATTGTAGCTATTAGAAACAGTGACTATTTGGGCATTCCAAACCTGTACATTGGAGGACTTCTTGTAGGTTAGAGCTCTTGAGTTACCCTCCAGAAGACCCCTCTTGCAGTGAGGTCTCTGACAATTCTGTTATGCATGTAAGTTATGGGTGCTGGCTGCTTTTTGTGGGGGAGTAACACTGGACTTCTGTGCCAAATTTCTCTGGTTTAAAAATTCCCTGAGCCGCCACCACTTTTCTCATAGCAACTGGCTTAGTAAGGCGGAGAGGCATGAAATCAAACCAAATAAAAGTAGCTCTGTCAACGTGGAATCAGGCAGCTGAAGGTCAACAGGAAATTGAGAGAAACTATCCAAGTTTGTGCATCTGGTGTATAATAGGAGCAAAAATAAGATACATATTTCTTGTATTTTAGCTTCTAACCTTTCCTATCTGATTTTCGTGACAGGGAGTGACTTCCATACTTGTGGTGCTGCGGGAAGGTGTTTTAACTGGTAATCCAGAACAGAAGGAGGAGGCAGCAAAGGCCTTAGGGCTGGTTATTAAGCTGACTTCTGCTGAAGCTCTTAAACCATCTGTGGTGAGCATCACTGGGCCACTCATTCGAATCTTGGGAGATCGGTTCAGCTGGAATGTCAAGGTGGCTCTGCTTGAAACTTTAAGCCTTCTTCTAGCTAAGGTAAGATTTAAAGTGTTGGACTGTGGTTTGTGAACATTTTCCATGGCAACCTTCAGAAATATCTGTTGCTGTTCATGTAAATACAGCTGCGATGCCTGCTGCTGTGGATTTGATATTTAGGAAGAGCACTGTAACTGGATTCCATTCTTCCAGCAGCTTCTGGCCAAGAAAAAAAGCCCCCAGTGCTGAATCACTGGGTTTCTTAGAAATACTTCTAAATGCTGATCCCACTTTCAAGTGATTAAAACCCACCATGTAATTAATCTCTCCTGTAGCCACGATTTTTATGTGTTGTTAAGTGCAAAGATCTTACGTGTCTTTGAATTGAGCTGAGTTTTTATTCAGTGCTCTGTGTACAAAAAGCTGTTCATGATAGTGTAAAATTTCTCAGTGCTACGCTTGTATTTCAATATGCAGAAAATATGATTAGATTTGAAAAGGTTAAAGGTTTTGTATTAAATTATTGTTTCATGTTTTTCCTATTTGAGTAGCACTTTAGATCTAATGAGGGCTCTCTGCTAACAAACTGCTATAGAAGAGGTCATGTTGTTGTCAGGCTTTAATCTCTAGCTACTCTTTAATTCTTGACCTCACCACTTTCCCTTCTTCCATCTCTGGTATAGGTTGAGATTGCCCTGAAACCATTTTTGCCCCAGTTGCAAACAACCTTCACCAAAGCTCTGCAAGACTCAAACCGTGCTGTTCGCCTTAAAGCTGCCGATGCTCTTGGGAAACTCATTGTCATCCATGTCAAAGTGGATCCTCTCTTCACGGAGCTCCTGAATGGAATTCGTTCCAGCGATGACTCTGCCATCAGGTAAGCTACAGCTGACAGCTCAGAGCTTCCTGCTTACTAAGGATGAAAGAGCGAGCTGGGATGAATGAACAAAACCCCCAAATAGAGTGAGATGTATGAATTAATGAAAGCAATTGACTGTAAACCAAGAATGTGGATGATGGGACCTTTCTGGGTTGGAAGCTGAGCTGTGAGGGTATTTGGGAGAAACAGTGCTTGGGGTCTGCGCAGTTCTCTCCTGCACACCCCCAAAGAGCCCACTTTCAGATAGAAGACACTATTGACTGTCAATCTGACCTGATTGCATGCAGCTGTTCTTGTATCCTAAGGGCACAGATCCCTAAGACAGGAACGTTTTGACTTGAGAATTTTCTAAATGTTTAAATGGTCAGAAAATACCTGTGTTAGACAGAAACATGGAAGTACTGTGTAGGATTTTCAGCATTGCAGAGAGTTTCCAGCATTGCAGAGAGAGGATCACTCTGCCAAACTGTAAGGCATATCAGTGTAATCGTTGTGCAAGGATCTACTACAGGTATCCAGAGCAAAATTTCTCCTGGAGGGTGGGGGATAGACAGTGTCTGACAGCATCTTGTGATCACTTCTAGGGACACGATGCTGCAAGCGCTGCGCTTTGTCACACGAGGAGCTGGTGCAAAAGTAGATGCTGCAATTAGGAAGAATATCAGCACAGTCCTGCTGGGGATGCTGGGACATGATGAGGTACTGCTTCAGCTAGCTGCAAAGGACCCCTGCTGCAGACAGTCTTGTTCTTACATTTAAAATCTGAACTTTCTAACAGAATTACTTCTAAAATAACTTCTGGGAAAATTACTAATGATGTAGTCAAGGGGAAAGAATTGGAAATCCCTGCCCAGTTCCTGGTAACTCTGAAAATCCTGCAGTTTAATGTTTCCTTGGCAACTGCATATGTGGGTTTGACCTGCAGCTCCTCAGTAACAGGTTTGAGGCAGCTCTGCTGTCAGGATTTGTTTTTTATCTTGGAGAAAACCTGCAGTACCTTTGCTGTATGGATGGATGGGTGTTTGTAGCCTCTCAGGTGAGGTTTATTGTTCAGATAATAGCAAATTTTTCTCCATCGAGTAAGAAGCTCTCAAAGTTTAATATAGGGTCTTCTGTATATGGCAGATAGCAACAGTAACATGAGTGAGATTAAAATGAATCATCTAATAATTTCTTTTTTATGTCAGTCTCTGCAACAGACATGCAACTGGTGACATGCTAGAAATAGAAAAATTGAAACATTCTCACTGGGTTGTAAATTTTGGGAAGGAGAGGATAGTAATGGGCTGGTCACATAAGGAAGCCAAAATACCAAAAGCTGGGAGTGTTAAAGGAAACTAATAAGAGTTTTTCACAAAGATCAGCTCATCCAGAGATGGCTAGAAATAACACTTACAGTAAATGAATCTAAACTAAACTCTTATGAACTCATCTTTTAGAATACTGACTTTCACCTTTGACTTTTCAATTTAACACATCAGAACTTAGATTTGTAATTCTTCAGTCTCTGCTGGCTTTTTTGACCGTAGATTTGGCTTTAAGTTCCATTATGTACAAGAAACTGTATGAACTGACAGAAATCTACAGGGAGTAGGAGTGAAATACTACTATTTATTTTCTCCTCCTCTTTATTTCCTGTCATCTTCTGACACTTGTTTTTCTTGCTGCCTGTCTCTGGGGTGTGTTGAGCTGAAGCCATGTTCTCTGTTCTCCCATTCCCTGTCAGGATGCCACCCGCATGGCCTCAGCTGGCTGCCTGGCAGAGCTGTGCGCCTTTCTGTCCGATGAGGAGCTCAGCACTGTTCTCCACCAGCACTTACTGGGTAGGTGAAGCTGTTTACAGGACTGGAACAGATTCTGAAAGCAGGCAAGATTCCTTCTCAGCCACTGGTTCAGGCTGACTTTGGGACTGAATCTCTGCTGTGTATTTTCTTGTGCTTTTCTTTGCTGATGGCTCGTAATTCATGCATGCTGGTGCACAAGGAGCACAGGTAACTGGTTGTCAGGTGGGATTATCCTGGCATTTTTTTCCCCTGGATTTGTTACCAGACAACTTGATAAAAGTATCAGCATGGCTGACTAATTGCTGGTGCTGACACAGGGACAGTTGGACCTGACAGGATGTTCAGGCAGGGTGCCATCCCACCTTTTGGGATGGCACTGTGATCTTGGGTTGGCGGATGCTAATTGCAGACTACATTTGATGGCCTGACATGCTTTTGGAGAATTTACTAATTTGCCTCTAAGTTAGAAAAAAACATGTATTTTATAGGACCCCAGTGTTTGAGAATGTTATGGATTACTCTCCCCTGTGGGATTAAAAGGGAGTCTGTTGGCTGGTCAAGTTACAGATGACTTTTAAAATTTTATTAGAGGGTCAAAGCCTGTCTGATTTTGAAACCATTAGAAGTATCTGAGTTGAACAAGAGTGTCCCTTGTTTGTATCTGCTTCCCTGCCTGTCCAGGTGGTGTTCCTGTCTGAAAAAGATGGTTCATTTTAGCTCTGTCTGTATGTCTTTTTGTGAGAAATGGAGGAAGCAAGGCATTCCTTTAGATGCTGCTCGTTATTTCATGTTATGGCAGTGAATTGCCAAGCTGCCAAAAGCCTCCTCAGATGAAGAGGGCTGGATAGCAGGAGCCCTGCCATTGTTCTGTTCTCTCCTCTGCAGCAGACATATCTGGCATTGACTGGATGGTGAGGCATGGCCGGAGCCTGGCTCTCTCTGTGGCTGTGAATGTGGCTCCTGGCAGACTGTGTTCCCCAAAATACTACAACAGTGTCCAGGAGATGATCCTCAGCAATGCCACGGCCGACAGGGTGAGTCCTGCCCTGGAGTGGTTGAGTGCTGTTGCAAGCGCTTGTTAGGAGCAGTTTTGAAAGGTGTGTGAGCAGCTTCCTGTGTTACTGAACAGGACAAAACCCCCCAGGTGCCATCTGAAGGTTCTCCCTTGGCTAGATGCAGCTTTTATGGTGAAATTACACAACTGTTCTGGTTCTTTGAGTTCTGATCTCAAGGGAGATGAAGATTAAATAATCTTTAACTGCAGAGTAGCTTTCATTTGGAGTAAATTACACTCCTGTTTCCCTAGAGAGCTCTCATTCACAGGCCAGGTTTACAAGAAGTGGAAATTACTCATTTTAGGAGGAAGATTTTAAATCTGGGGTTTAATGAGTAGTTTGGGGTAAGGATCTTGGGGAGTTAGTGGGGCCTGCTGCCCTATTCCATCTGGCTCATGGTTGCATTGGGATTTTTTCATCGTATTACCTAATATCATTAACCCAATGTTTCCCTGCTTTGATACTGCTATTCTTTTGAAAGATGGGTTTAGCCTTTCACAAAAGCTGAGAGACCCTGGGTTTGGTTATAAAGGCTGTTGAATTCTGCTGTATTAATACCAATTCTTGTCTTTATGTTGAAGATCCCCATTGCAGTTAGTGGCATCAGAGGGATGGGCTTTCTCATGAAATACCACATGGAAGAGGGAGGCAACCTGCCTCCCAAACTTTCCAGCCTCTTTATTAAGGTAAGAATTTTTATGATAACTACCTGGTGATGTTCTCATGTGATCTGAACCTCTGTTTGAGAGAACTCATGGGTGGCTCTGTCAAATCCCGAAAATCTAGATATTTCTTTTTGAGGCAGAGTGCAGATAGAATCACTGTATCAGCCTGCTTTGAAGCTGTGAATACAATACTGCCATCCCTGCTCTAACATGGAGATTTGCTTTTGAGCTTTCTGTGCTAACCCCCAGGTCTGGTTCTTATAAATGCATTTTTCCTCTGCAGTAGCAAACAGCTGGCAGAGAAGAGTGGGGGGAAGCTGTGAGGTTTTCAAGGTTGCTAAAGGTCAAATGCCTTTTGTTAGAAATTCATCAAATACCAAAACTCACCTTACCTGAGAGCATTAAAGTTAATGTCTTTTTCAGTTCATATCTATTTAAATATTTTTCTTCAAAATTCCTTTATTGGTTGTTCTGTTTCTTTCGGTGTGTGGCTGGGTTTTTTTGGTTTACTTAGTTGTCTGCCCTCCCTGAACCCCATCCACACCATCAAGTGTCCCTCTTGGTAGACAAGGGTAGATGGAGAGGGGTGATGCTGGAGCATGTTACATTTTCAGATTTTATATTTCTTTGTAATTTACTTGAAAAATTACCAAACATGCAAGTTGACACAATGCAGACCAGCATTCTTCAAAGCAGACATTTTGTTTGAAATCTTACTTTTCTATATTAATATCATAGTATTGTGTTAAAATATAAAGTATTGCATTTGCCACAAAACGTTTATCACCACATTAATGCACTTGACATTCCGTTATTAGCTTTCATGTTTTAAATGGGTTAAGATAAAAATACACAAACCTCTAATTTTTTTTTTTTAATTTTAACGTGAAATCTACTGTTGAAATGCACCCTATATTCCAACCAGAGACTGACTTGGCTGTTGTTGCTGAGTGAATGTATTGTAGAGGTGCTGACACTATCAGCTTTTTTGCACTTAGTGGTCATTGTCATTTCCTGAGACAGTTGAGATGAACATGTGACACTGTCATCAACCACATATTTAGAAATTTTCTATTGAAAAGTTGTCTTGTTTTCAAGGTCTGATCATCTCTTAACACAGTTTAGTCAGAGCTTATTTGGTAACAAGTACCTGTGTACCTGTGAGTTGAAAACTGCTTTTCTTAGCATAGTTTCAAATACTTAAACTAGAAAAAATTTTAACAGCTGCTTTCAAAATATGTCCTTGGTACATCTGAATGTAAGTGTATCTTTGTCTCCCCCAGTGTCTTCAGAACTCATCCAGTGACATAAAGTTAGTTGCAGAGAAGATGATTTGGTGGGCAAATAAAAGCCATCTTCCCCCATTGGATCCTCAGACAATTAAACCAATTCTCAAAGCACTTCTGGATAACACAAAAGACAAAAACACCAGTGTAAGAGCCTACAGTGACCAGGCTATTGTCAACCTTCTGAAGATGAGAGCGGGTGAAGAAGTGCTTGAGGTATGAGACGCAAAAAAACCCGTAATTGTTGCTAGCAAGGCTGTGTCACCTCGTTCTGCTTTTGTCTGTGTGGTGCCTGCAGCCTCAGAATGTGCTGGAAGTCCCTTATGAAATAGATGAAATGGGACATTCCCATTTTCATTTAGGCCTTCAGCAGTATTCTCATGCTAAGCCCTGAAGAAATCAGCAACACCTGTACTGTACAACCTTACAGTGCAGCATTAATAGCATTAATAGAATCAAGGCATTTAACATACCCCCTTAAGCCCTGCCTGTGCTGGAGTTCCCTCAGCTGGCACTGATAATTTATTGCTTTGGTCATTTGTATGATCAGTGGTGTTAGGGAGTATTTAGGCTGGATTACTACATGCATCCATTTCCAGACCAGTTTCCTAAGCCCTGCTTTTGGATAGTTCCCATGTCTGGAATTGTGAAACCAGATAGGACTTTTGCTACGTTTGAAAGGTTTGAGTAGATACAGCATGTAAGGCACTCACTCTGATTTTGCGTGGTGTGTCGTAAGGAGTTGTAATCGGTTCTGTCTCCCTTCCACAGTCGGTTTCCAAGATTCTGGATGCTGCCAGCCTGGAGCTTCTGAATGAAAGCTGCAGGAGGTCCCTGCGGAAGCTGGCTGGGCAGGCTGACTCCGAGGAACAGATTGATGACACTATCCTGACGTGATAAAGCTCCCAAAGACCAGGAAACACTGAACCAACCGCTGCATCAGCATTTCAACTCAAACACCTATTATAAATGTTTTCATTTTTGAAAATGTTAATTCTGATGGGATTTCATGAAAAGGACTCCCAGAGAGTATTTTAGTATCAAATATACCAGAATAGCCTTAATTAGACCCACATTAGCTGAAAATTAAAAATTTGGTCCCCTTTTTGAAACAGATGATGCGCAAGAGACAGACATACTAACCAATACTGGTCAGATATGGCCAATTGTGAGATGTGGCTAGAGCACATCAGGCTTAAACTCTGGTGACAACTATTTCCTTTCCGGGGTCTGTGCAAAAACTCCAGTACTGGAAGTATTGTTGGTTTTTCCACACACCCTGGGAGGCAGGAATAGAACTTGGTGAAAGTTCAGTTGTATTTTTTTTGTGTACTGCTAACTTGCTGCTTGTGACGGTTCTGAAGACTGAAAATCCCTGTAAAACTGAGTATTTAAATAGCCTTAGGAATCACAGATGCGAAAGGGGGATTAAATGCAGTCTGTTTAGAGAAGGAACGTTTAATAAAGGCTCCGACTTTGATCCTTCTGCTGTAAACTGTTCTTTTTACAAATTCATTTGTCAACAAACACTGTGATTTACTTTTCAGACCTGTGTATTCTAGGGCATAGTTTGTAGAGTGTGATCTGTGAAAACCTTTGCAGAACTGAGGCAAGCCAGGGTTTAAAGCCAAGCCAGTACTGACATTTAATGAAATTTGTAAGTAATTACTTCTGTTAATTTCCAAAGTATTTTTGACTACAGACAGCTTTTTAGTTACCCACATTGTGAAAAGTCCTTTCTATTTACATCTTCAAAGGCTTCACAAGATACTTGGCATTAGGTTTTTTGGTCAGTGAGTTGTGCTAATCAAAGAAAGTATTTTATTTTACCTGGCCATATATATATTTTGAAAAAATTGTTTTAATTTATTAGTACATTTTTTGTCACTTGATGGAAATAATGAAAATCTTGTTGCAGAATACAAGTTTTTAGAAGGCAAAATGAACTTTACATTCCATGTAGAGCAATAGTTAAGTGAGCCTTATCTATTTTACGAAACTCACAGAAGCTGGTTGCACCTGAGAAGCCAGAGCACTAAGATTTGTTGTTTCATGTGAGTGGGTGCTGTGTTTGTGTGTGCAATCTTGTTTGTAACTCTGGATGGCTCATACCAGGATGATGGGAGAACACAATACTACACATCATAAAATGTGAGAGCATGAAGTGGAACCCCATGGGAACACACGTTCTGCTAGAACCAATTTGATGATTGTTACGGCAGTAGCAGCAAACACAGACATTTTTATCACACTAATGCCTCAAACAGCAAGATACAATCTTGAGCAGGCAGTTGGGAGTGCTGTGGTTTTTTCTGGTCAGAAGTATGAGACTCTGTCAAAAGGTTCTTGGTGCTGTGTCAGTTCCCAGCCTGTGGTGTAGGCTCCTGACAACAGAGATTTGCTATTGGAGTCATTGGAGTGCTGTTGGAAAGGACGTGGGAAAATCAGCTCTTATACACAGTACCTAAGATGGGCTCAGCTCCCACTAAACCATTCCTAGCTGATGTCCACATCATTGTTTATACCGCATTGTAGGATGGAGATTCCATAACGTTTCTATGCCATCCATTTCATTACATAAACTTATCAGACTGTCAAAACTTACCTCATGTCTGAAAAGAAAGAATCTTCCTTGCTCCTACTTGAGTCCATTGCTGCTTGTCCTGTTCCCATACCCACTGAAAACAGTTCATTTTGCAGCAGCCGCATCGTCCCTGGAGGAAATAAATTCAGATTTTCTATGTATTTTCTCAGAGATTTTTATGTTTTCTAAACTTATACTGCTGCCCCCCTGTTTGTTTGTTCTATTCTTGCCTCGAGGTGTCCACTGCTGGCCCAGGTCTCACAGGGGAGTTATTTTGCAAGCCCCACATAAGGAACACCCTGTTGTCCACCCCATTACAAGGTCGGGGTGTTCTTTTGTTGCAACACCACCATGTCGTTGACACGTTTAGTTTGTGATCAGCTATGAAGCCAAGCTACAAAATGGCTCTTTAGCTAATTATTTCTAATATTGAATTTATGCATTTGACTTATTCCTACAAAACTGCAGTGCTTCCCAGTTGGTCTGATTGAAATTGTATTCTACTATTCCATCACATTTAGCTGTATTCTGAAGGTGGGCTTTAATTGTGATTCTTGCCTTTCAAAACACTTGCAAATCTGAAATCATCTTAAAACGACATATTTTTTACTGAATTGGTAATACTCAAAGAGTGAAAACTCAGCTAAATGCTCTTAAAAATCTGGCAGCTGGAGGCACTGGAATGAGTTTCACCTGTAATGAGTTAGCTGTGCTTTGGGATCACAGGAACAGCAATTAAACCATGCAATGCAAAAACCTCTGCACTGAAACGTACAAAATTTGATGCCACTCAAAACCTACTAAGTAGGTGCCAAAAAGCTCAGTGGTTGTACTGGAATCATTCAATCCATCACTGCAGAGAAGAGGAATGAAAAAATGGCCAGTTTTGGTGAAGAATTTGGTGAAGAGCTATTCAAGGTCTTGATCATGGGCACATTGGCTTACCTATTTTATCTGATTCCAACTGATGTTTCACATAAACATGGGAAATAAAGTTAATCTCTTTAAGTTTAATCTTAAACTTTAATCTCTTAAAGTTAAACGAAGCCCTTTTAATTAATTTGTTCATTTTAGCCAATAAGGTCTTCTGTTATTTAGGGTATTTTGATCATTTGTATTTCCAACTTAGGTAGCAGCAAGTGGAAAAAACTCATTCATCTTCCCAAACAGCACCTGAATTTCTGCACTGAGCTTAGTTGTTCTTGAGAGGGAGGAGTAAAAGGTAGGAGCTCACTTGCACTTGTGGAGAATACGCTGATTTTTCAGTCACAATGAAACACTCGATTTGGATTTTGATAGCTACTTTTTGCTAAACTATTTATACACTGCAGTATAATATATCAGAGATAAAATACCCATAATTTTTGCCACAACATGAGATCTGATAAATTGATTGTGCCAACTTGAAGGTGAAATAATGAATTTTTTTCTCATTTCAAATGTCTTAAAAATACCAGTTGTCAGTAAAAAATAATTTTTCCCTACAACTGATGGTAATAACATCTTTGAACTGTCAAGCAACTGTCTCTGAGTGACAACTGAACTGTGTATATTTTAAGAAGATCAAAAAATAATTTATGAGAGAGGTTTAAACTTACAAGGTGCTAAAAAATACAGTGGAAGACAAATGTGAAAGCATAAAATATTTAAATATTTTGGGTTTTTTTGATTAGTCACAGTTCTTACTGTCTGTTTTACTAGGTAACATCACAGTGCCTCATGCTTTTCACATGATGAGGTTTCATGATCTTAAAAACAGAGGTAATAGGAGTCACTGTCATTTTGGGTTTGAGCTGTTGATTTGTGTGCTGGATTTGCAGGATTTCCCTACAGCTACAGTATCCTCAGTTACTCTGGTGGTGATGGGCTGCCCCAGTGCTTTTCTGAGGTGGGTGATATCTATCACACACACACACACACACACACATACACATGTGTATATATATATACACATACATCATCCATTTGAGCATAACAGAATAGGTGTGGTGTTTAAAGTGCATGAGCTGCAGAGCTGCTGATGGGCAGGAGGTCAGGGCTCCTCATGAGCCGTACACAGGCACGTCTCTGCATTAAAACCCCAGGAATTTAACTTCAGACTGGCCCGACTCGCCAGGCCTGTGACACACAGCTGGGCATTTCGTATCACTGCTGTGGGGCTCCTCGCCTGCAGGTTGGGCTGCGATGGGAACTGTTCCTGTACCTACACAAACCGCTCCTTTGGAGCGGAGCCGGGAGTGCTGAGGCTCCCTCACCCCTCTGATGCTTTCCTGGGGGCAGCGTCGCTTTCTGCCGCCTCCTCACACGAGCGCCTACGGTAACTGGGTGAGGAGGCGGTCGCTGGGCGGCTCGGCACAGGGGCACGGCCGGTGAGGGCGGCGCGTCCCTCACACTCCAGCCATGGCCGCCGGCGCGCGCCCGGCGCCTCAACCGTCACCCCCTCACGCGCAGCCGCAGAGCGCGCGAGGGCGCGGCCGATTTCCCGCGCAGACGCGGGGCGGGGCGGGGCGGGGCGGGGCCGGCGCAGGCGCGGCGGCGCAGCTGGCGGCCCCTGGCGGCGGCCCCGCGCATGCGCGGCCGCGGCCCCGCTGTCAGTTCCGGCTGTTTGTCCGGGAAGTGGCTCCGGCCGGAGCCGCCGCCGCCCCCCGCCCCCCCGCCCGCTCCGCCGCCCGCGGCCGCGCCCCGGCCATGGCCCGGGACTACGACCATCTCTTCAAACTGCTCATCATCGGCGACAGCGGTGAGCGCGGGCGGCGCGGCCCGGGGGCGCGGGTAGGCCGCTGGCGGGGTGGCCGCCCCTCGGGCCGTGAGGGGCCGGAGTGCGGCGGCGGGGCCGGGGCGGGCGGCGCGGGGAGCCGGGGAGGGGCGGCCTCCTCCACCCGGGGCTCCCGCGTGTTGTGCTGCCGGTGGGGCAGCGCGGGGCTGAGCCGGGACCCCCGAGCCCTGTGTGAATGGCGGGGCGCGTTCGCCTGGGCTCCGGGACGTTTTATCTGATAAACCTGCGGAACTGGCTACCACAGGATATTATGGTAAATAGCTTGGCTGGGTTTGGGAAAAGGCAGATTAGACACGCAGAACTCAGGACAGCACCGGCAGTGCTGCCGGCATCAACCTTGGCGAGCGCATGTTTTGACGGCGCCCACTGATCTGTTGCTGGGATGAGGAGGGAATTCCCATCCCCGGTGACAGGCAGTTTAGGGATCGATGGGAAGGGCTGGCTGCCCTGAGGACTATTGTTTGCAGGGTGGCAACTAGTACGTTTTAGCAGTCATTATTATCTTAATTATTCCTTAAGACTTTTTCTGTGCTTCAGCCTGAAGTCTCAGTTCTACAGTTTGTAATTTTTTAAAAATAAATCCTGGAAGAGCTGGTAGCTTTGTGTATTTCTCGTCATAGTATGGGAGGCAAACATCTAAATCAGAAGATGAAGCCATAGTTTGAGTTTTTTGAAAATAGACCTGTAAATACTTCTGCAGCAGCCTCAGAAACTTCTGGAGGGCAGAGCGTGTGAACTGTGCCAGTGTCTGGTGCTTTGGTCTGGGTGCACAGAGCTGGGACTGGGAAGATTCCTGCCTTCGGTGCAGCTCGGTGTTGGTAGCACTCCAGCAGCTTACAGTTGAATTTCCATAAACTGGAGAAGGGTGCATCCACCCTCTTCTTTTAACAGAGGTGTGGTCCGTGGGGCGGCAGGTCCCGGCATGCAGCGAGGCACAGCTCTTGGATGAAAGTCTAATGTTGCACGATCTTGGCAGTTGTCACCTTCAAGAGCTTTAGCTTCATGTGAAAATGTTTCATTCTATACTAAACTGTGTGTGCATGGAGGGATCTAAGGAGGGAGACAGGACAACAGCTTCAGAACAGCTTAAACCCCAGGCAGTTCTGGCAGCCTGTGGATTATTACAACCAAATGCTGCATTCTGAGTAGACCAGTAACTCTGCTGCTTGCTGATGAGTTCCAAAACTGTTCAGGCAAGATAAACAGGATGGGGAAAACTCTGAGGAAGACTTCTCCTCATTTCAAACAATTAAATACATTTTCTTAGCTCAGTCTTCTTCAGCAAAATCCCTGTAGTGTATCCAGTGAAAGGAGTGTTGTGAGAATTGTCAGGCTGCCTGTGGTTCTCTGTTGTAATTAAATCTCACTATGTAATTTGAGTATTGATTTTTCTTTGGTTTCATTTTTGCTAACCCCAACAGGAAGGCTTTGTCCCTTCTTTCACAAAACAGTTTACTTGCCTTGTTTATTGACATTAATTCCCTGCTATGGGAAGTGGACTGTTACTGGATGGGACAGTTCTGTCTCATCTACTTTGTATGCAAATCTGTCAAGAGGGTAGTAGGTTTGTGTGTTTTTAGAACAGGTCATCTTGAAAAGCTGCTGGTGATTTCAGCTGTGCCAGATATTTAAAAATAATACAGATGATCTGTGCTTTGCATCTGCTTCTTTAATTCACTCTACCATTCAGTAAGATGAGTCTTAGAAACTCATCTGACACTGAAATTTGCTTTTAAGTTTGATTGTGTAAAATCAATAGGCCTTTTTTTGTTTTGTTTTGTTTCATTTTGCTGTCTTCAGCAAGCTGAGGGCCCTGTGAGCCTTCTCTTCAGATCTTCAAATAGCTCTGTGTGGGAAGTGTGGGGTCACCAAGAGTGTGGTTTCTCTCTTCATGAACAGTGTGGGTCAGAGGCAGTGTTTGTTTAGTGAGATCGTTGTCACTGGGAGCATGTAGAACTTCCTGAGTTCGGGAGGTTTCTTCTCTCTGGAAGCTGCCAGCGTGCTGGGAGCTGTGCAGCTTGTGCAGTGCAGGGCAGTGTGACAGAGCAGTGTCATGTGCAGCTCTGCAGCATCGCCCAGGGCTGGCTGATGCCTGGAGAAGGTGGTGTGGTCTGACAAGTCCGTGGGTTCTGGCACCTTCTTGCCTTTCACTAAGCTGAAGGCCAAGGCTGCTTGGTCAAGAAGCATAGCACTTGCTGCTGAAACATTCTTATTTCCTTATTTTTTCTGAGTTGACCAATATTTTGCAGAGATTTAACCCTTGCTAAATAACCAGTCCTCTGTCAAAGTTCAAAAATTGCTCTACTACCTTTTTTGAGCTCAGAGGTATTGATTATATGCATGCTGTAACTTTATATTTTTTAGTTCCTTTCCTCCTATCTTCCTTACCTTGATAGTAATGAGAAATGAGCATGGCTTCTCCAGATGGCTGGTGATTTGAACTCTTTGCAAATAAGGCCTGGCTTACTGTAATCATGCAGATCTTTAGGTGGGTTTTTATGTTTTGTTGGTAGCTGTTGTCACATGCCAGCAGCTGAGAACTGCTGGAGTTCTGCATAGCCTTTGCATAGGTCTTCTATTAAGAATAACTTGAAAGTTATGTATCATCAAAATAATTACCTTGAATAACTTCTACCTGAAAAGATTTAATAGATAATTACCCTGGTGAAGTTGAATTTCCTATTCATGCCATAGCAGATTTATTTTGGGGAGAAAGGGCCATTAACAGCAGAGATGTTATGCAGAGATAACATCTGGAGGCATTCGGATACCCAGATTCCCTTGGGTGGGTGTGCAGGAATGAGTTTCTTACAGTTCTTGTCTGAAGCACTGTGAAAAATGCTTCCCTACAACAGGGTATGATCAGGGTGCCAACAATCAGTTACGGAAAACCTGGATGAAGTACTACTCAAAGCACTTAGAGAAATGTTTCATGGAACATTTTGGCAACAGGTGCAGCTTCAGAAAGGTGTGTGTCCTTTCTGTTAGATGTGGAACAAGGCTGTTTTGGATGGCAATACAGGATGGTGATTCCTAATTCCACTGTTTGGTTTAAGCTCCTGTTAGACTGTGGCCATGCTAACGTGAGCTTTGTAGTACCAAGCCCTGGTCTGATTGTCAGAGCAGTCCAAATTCCACACAGAATGGGAGGTAGGCAGTGCTACTGACGTTACACATGATGTGCAAGTGGAATTCAACAGAGTGCTGAATTCAGAGCAGTGTTCTGAGTATTAATTCACAGGACACGCTCAGCTTTGGCTCTTTCCCTAACAGATGTAAGCCTGCTGATTGTAGACTTGCTTTTAGTTATTACTCTTCTCTGACCTCTTGAACTGGCCACAGTTCAGAAGCTGCTCTTCGAGGGTTTGCTGAGGGCTGCAAGAAGGAGGGGATAACCCACCTTCCCTGCACTGCTACCACAAACATCCTGAGTCTTGGGGTGACTGTGCTTGGGCAAATCTCCAAGGAGTGTGCTGAGATGAACAGTCAGAGTGGATGGTGCCAAATGATCTGCTGATTTTTATGCAATGGATGGGCAACACACTGTTATATTACCTGACCCCCAAGGTGATTGTATTCAAAGATTTCCTTTGTTTGTTTGTCGTAGGTGTGGGCAAGAGCAGTTTGCTGTTGCGTTTTGCAGATAACACCTTCTCAGGTGAGTGGTTTGTTTCATTCAATAAAAGAAATGCTCCAGGTTTGCTCCAGTGCTGCTGGTTGGCAGGGAGTTTTTCTGTTTGCCCACCGGTAGCTGTACTGGGAATACATCCTGCTTCTAACTTTGCATCTCTTGGTATAAACATGTACAGGCCATCCTGTGTGATCTTCACTTGCAGCTGAAAGTCCTTGAGCATTGAAATACTGACATGGTTCCAGAAACAGCTTAGGTGGTTTAGGTTATGCTGGACTCTCTGCAGACTTCCTATTGGCTGTTTGGGATTTAGATTGATTGAGTATTGTGGTAAACCACTTAAATTT
Organism: Entomyzon cyanotis; assembly: GCA_024500445.1. NCBI lineage: Eukaryota > Metazoa > Chordata > Aves > Passeriformes > Meliphagidae > Entomyzon > Entomyzon cyanotis. The sequence continues at coordinate 9,996,614 of JAKEPQ010000852.1, forward strand.
GTGATATGACGAAATTATTTGGAGGAAACTCGTAGACTGTATTCAAAATAAGTATTTGCACAAGCATTTAAAGTAAAGCTTTGTCTCAAAATTTTCACAAGTAAAATGCTCTCGTAGTTACTGTCTATTTCTTAGTCTTGGTCAGTGTGGTAGAAAAACAATATGTTTATAACACTGAACTTTTAATTTTAAGGATGGTATGGGAGAAGTGGTTTCATGACTAGGAAAAGAAGCTGTTAGCTGCAGATAAAAATATGCAGATCAGCATGATATAAGGCATATAAAACAGTAAGCAGATACGGGGAACCTTGTTCTCCTGTCCAGCCTGAGAGCTGCTGCCAAGTAGCGTTCAAGAAGTGTGCTTTGGGACATCCAAAATAAACAAGACTTAGGTTCTCACTTGCCCACGCTTTCTCTCCAGGCAGCTACATTACCACCATTGGAGTGGATTTTAAAATCCGGACAGTTGAGATCAATGGAGAGAAGGTGAAACTACAGATCTGGGACACAGCTGGCCAAGAACGCTTCCGGACTATTACATCAACGTGAGTAACGCTGGGCTTTGTGCTGCATAGCTTTGGGTCTGGATATTGTAGTCCAGAGTTGGGGTTTAGATATTCAGGTGTTGCAGTTGATTAACTAATGGTAGCTGTGTGGTCTGTGCAGTGAAACTTCTCTCAACTGTTTCAGAACTGATCACAGTAGTGATATTCTGGCTAGGTTTGGAGCTGGGATTTGAGAGTTCCTCACCCTTCTGTGCATTTCCATGGTGGCTTTGTCTTATTCCTCTGCTGCTAGTTTCCAGATGGTAAAACTGGAGTTAATGCACCACGTATGGTAGAAAACTTGTCTCTGTACCTGTCCAGGTTCACTGTCTGATTGAATGCACTGCATAAGCATGGAGTGCAAGCCCTCTGTCAGTGTTGTATAACTAATGAACAGCTTGGAGATGGAAGAATAGGATTTCTGATACTTGGTTTTCCTTTAGGACAAGCGCTTTAGCAGCTATCTTTGTGTGGAGTTCTGCTGAAGCAGACGCCCACATGATATTAACCTTTTCCTTGGTTGGAATTCAGATTCGAGCTCATTGTCCTTTTGAACAGCGTGTGCAGAGCTTTTCCTGTTCCTGAAGAAACCACACCCAGAGCTGCGGTGGTGGGAACTAAGAATAAAATGTGTTTGTAAACTGATTGCGGTAAAGGTGGAACTGCTTACTGGGGGAAGAGGGAAAAGTAATCTTGGAAATGGAACTTTTATTTCTTTGGGTACTAACCAAAATAATAATTCTTGGAAGACCCATGTGTTTCACTTGGTCTTTCATGAGTCACTTCTCCTTTGGCTCTTGCTTGAGAGGAGGATCATTTTCAGCTGATGAATTGATTAATTTACTCAGACATGAAAAGAACAAGATTGGTTACATCTGTGTTATGTCCGAAGAGCTAGAAACGGCAAAGTTGAATGTGATGTGTGCACCGCCCCTTTCCTCTGCACTCCTATACGGATATTATTGGGTTATATCCATTGTTTCTTAAGTGTTTAGCTTGAAAAAAACTCGGTTGCCTCTTGTAGTGTTCCTGTGTGTGACATCACTTCTTGTTTCAGTGCTGCAGGCAGCTTTGGGAAGGAAGTGGTGAGGGGGAGGCAGCCGTGCAGTGCTGCAGCCCCCATCAGCTGTGACAGGCTAGGCAGAGTGCCCCAATTAGTGCTGAGTCAGCAAAGGGCCTTCCTGTTTCCAGATTCTCTGACGTGACTCGGAGCTGGGTTATGAGTGTTGGGTCGTGGGGCTGATGCCAGCTGCTTCAGAAAGCCATGGTGTGTCCAGCACTGAGCAGGGAATACCAGCGAAGGAGTATTCTGTCTGTCAATGGGAATAGTTGCAGATCGGACTCTGTGTAGTGTTTTATGTAAATTCTTTTCTTGATTAACATTCAAAATAGATGAGCTGAAATGGTTTGAGGGCGTTTGTGCCATGACCTGTTGGAACTCTGCTGTTAATTCCTTCTGCACAGCTTTTTACCAAGTGAGGCATATTTTACTTTGGGGGGAGCAAAAGTTTTGGGGTTTTTGCCTTAGCTCTGGTAAAGAAGTTACAGAATCCTGCATGATCAGGGAAAATGATTTGCATTTTGTGCAGTTCTAAGCAAAGAAGTTCATGTGTCCAAGTGCATTTGAAGCGTTGAGGAAAACACTTTGGGAATGCTGGTTACATTGAGACAAGGGCTCCTCTTGTTAGGTTGGCTGGTTGTACCTGTCTAGTGTTCTTAATCATACCACCTATAAAACCAGGAGGTAACAAGAGTTGGATTTTAGAAATGGTTATGCCTTTTTTTTTTTTTTCATTTATTGGCAAAGTAGTACTGTAACTGATTTATTTATCCCAAACGGAGTGACAAATCAAGTTACCTTCCTTGTTCTTACAAAAGGGCTTGTCTATCAAACCATGGGTGGAGTGTGAGTGCCCTGTCAACAAAATGCAGTAGTCTGTCTAGTCTGTGACTAGATTGAGGTTTAGAGAGAAGTTAAGAATATAAAAGGTGTTCCTTTTATATTACAGTATTACAGTAGGTCAGGGAGTCCCTTTACAGTGAAAGGCAGAGTTCAGATTTATGTTGAGCCAAGCCTGGCAAGCAAGCCTGAAATTAGAGCCCATCTGGTAATTACAGTAATAGGTTGGAAGTACTGCTGTGTGGACTTAGAATTGCAAAATGGTAGAGGTGGTAGGAAGTTTATAGTGGAAAATTGGGAAACATTAAAAGGTTGTACTAGTTTTATTTTACTTGACTGTAGCTACAGTCCAAAGCTGAAAAACAAAATTAAACAGTTAAGGAACAGAAATCAAGTTGAACTGGAGTAATCTACAGAAGCTCAACAAAATGAAACTAGATCAGAATTTCAGACTAGGAAGTATAAAGGCAGCTGGTTTTATTGTCTCTTAAATGTGGAAATACTGGGATAGCTGGTGCCTTCTGGGAGGAGAGGCTGATCTGTGTGAATTTGGTTGCCATGGAATGTCATCCAAATTAAATTTGATTTAAATTCACCGGGGATTTAGCATGCCAGGACGCAGCTGTATTAGCAGGAATACTTAAAATGCATGAACAACCAGTCCCTGTACTTGATTTCCTCTTGTAGACAGGACGACTTTGTCCTGATTCAGGACTGTGGTTTTAGGATTTAAGCTTTACATAATAGTTGTCAGATGCCAGCTCAGGATGAATAGTGATAGAGGGACCTTCTGCCATGGTTTCCTGTGGAATGGCATGTTGGAGAAAGGGATAAAATTTTTGAGATGATAAAATTGCTGTGTCTTGTAAAGCAGATAAGACTAAAAGACTGGTGGTTAAAAGACTAGTCTGTCTGACAATAGATGTGCTTCCAGGAACGTGAAAGGAAGATGAGTATGAAACCAGAAGTTTCTGGAAATGGTTAGAATTCTAGATGAATGAAAAAAATGCTTTCATGGATACTCTTAACATGAATAACTGGTCTCATTTTTTTTCTGTATTTCACTGAGGTATTTTCACCCGCAGACACTGGCTTTGGGGGTTTGCAGGGGACATGGCAGAGCACACCCACCACACAGAGGACAGTAGCTTCAGTGAGCCCGTGAATGGGAGGCTGAGACTGAGGACTTCAGGTCTCTTCTGCTCTCATTTCTGTGGTCTCCATCTTCCCTAAAATGTGGTTGGGAAGGAGATAAGACATTCTTTCCCTTGTGTCAAAGTCTCAACTACCTCTTGGTTGCCAAAAGCACAAAATTTACACCTACTCCTCCCTGAATGCCAAAAGCCCCATCTGTTCTCTACTCGCCAAAGCCCACAACTTGTTATAAAAGCAGTTCTGCACTGCATCATTCTGGAAGTTGAAGTATGGGATAGGATAAATCAGATTTTGTTTTCTAGTACTGTCCTGCATTTGGGCTTGGAGAAGCTTTGCTGTACTTGCTAAGCATAAAATGTTATCTGGGATGCAGAGCTGTATCTAACAACTGGTAGAAAATAGCATGACCAGCTTTTGAGAAAAATGTGTATTACGGGGCTCTCTAACTTAAGAGTTAGAGAAAAACAGGTAGTCATGGTCTTATCTCTCAGACTTGTCTCTCTTGGTAATGACCGCCCATGGAGAAAATGACATTTTAGTGTAGACGAGGGGTTGGCAACCTTTCTAGAACGATGTGCCAGACAATCTTCCCTTCTAAAAATAGAAGCAGTGTCTGCTGGTATGAACTCAGCAGGAGTCAGGGGCTGCTGTCTTGCACAAAGGATGGTATTTCTGATGAGGTGCTTGGCAGTATTTGTGGCTGGAGCTCCCAGCTCCTGCATGGTTTCCATTACCATGGTGGTCTCTGCTGCAGGGTCCAGCCCACAGCCCTGATCCCAGGAGCAGAATCTGACAGTGCTGAGGATGTGTCAGGAGTGGGATCAGTACGTGCAGCCTGCCTGTTTTCCACTCCCCTACATCATATGCTTTGCTTAGAAGCAAATCTAGGTGCGTGGGCAAGGTAGGAGCAGCAGGATGCTCCGTTGGGCCCTCTGGTTGGGATGACAGGGATGCCAGGCTGGGCTCCATGGTGTGCACAGCAGAACGAAGCAGCTCTGCGTAGGTGTAGCTGAACCACTGTGCTTCTCGACGGGCTGAGTGTTGTCTTGGCAAATGTGATGCTCAGTGTTAGGGAGGAAGTGGTAGGTCAGCCTGAGGGCTGCTGAATTAAAAGACTATTAGGTGATACGGGAGAGCTGGAAGATAATTGGTTTATTGTTCAGTTGTGAAGAAATGCAGTGTGTTGGTAGGATCAGAGATCTTTCCCTTTCTGATGTTATCACACAAAACAGGATTCATCAAAACCAGTGTGCAGGCCATGTTAGTGTCAGGAGAGGATGGGTTATTTTTGCAACATGTGGATTCAGGCCATGGAGTACTTCTTCCTCTAAAGGATCTAAGTTATGAATTAAAGTTGAGTTGTAATGAGGTAAAGCACAAAGGCAGTGTTGTAGCAAGTTCTGAAGCTGTTAAAAGAACTGACTGTGAATGGACTAGGAGATTTGAAAGTGCAAGATCTCTTATGGGCTGAGAATAAGTAATTCTTACCTGAGTTGAATTCTTACCTGAGTTACCTTGCCAAGGAAAGTGAATGTAGAGCATAAATCACTGGTAAAACGTGGCATGGGAGAAGTATTTGAGTGTCTTCTGCAAGTGTCCATCTGAGTAGCAGGAGCAGACTGTTCTATTTCTGCAGAGTGTCATGGTGGAGTGCTGATACCCAGGGACTGTCACTGCAGGAGAGGAAGGTGTGTGGCTCTGGGAGTGATCTGTGCCTCTCTGGAAGTCTGTCCGATGGTGCAGAAAGGCAGGTGGCTTCTCTTGTAGAAGGATGATGAGGCTGGAGGTGGGAAGAGGCAGTGGCTTGCTCAGGAGCCTCAGTGGCAAAGTGAGCTGAAGCTTTGAGATCTTCTGAAAGGTGTGTTTGGGTTAGATTCAAAGGCTTTGAAATTCAAAGGTGTGTTTGCTGAGTTGGACTAATGAAAGAGGAGCAGAATAGTCATGTCACAGTGGACATCTCTGAAGTGCAGTGGAAGTACTGCAAGAGGTACTTGTGGTAAGAGAGCAAGGTCTAGGAATGCTGTCACAATTCAAGGGAACATCCTCAATTTTGTATGCTGGTTTCTTGAATTTGTTTTATTAAAAAAATTAATATTGATCAGAAGAAAGAGAATGAAAATAATATAGCTACACATAATATAAAAAATTAATTCTGGTGAAGACCTCACAGTTAACTATTTCAACTACTTTTTTTTTTTTTTTTTTTTTGCTCAAAGCTGCTTAATTTGCAATAGGGAACCTACCTTGTGATTGTGGCTGAAAACTGAGAAGGTAGAGCTTGCTGGTTTTTTATATAGCATTCTCATGGTGCACATACTGTCTGTCTTTGATAGCTTCATGCAGGTCATAATGTTGGAACCTGAATTCAGATATTTTTCTTGCATATCAGATTTGCTCATCATCTTTTAAAGGTGCCAGTTTCCCAAGACTAATGGGAATAAACTGAAATTAAGCTTATTTTTAATGGCTAAAGGTAGCAGAGTGTATTGAATGCACATATGGAGTCGATCTGTTGAGTAGGAAGGTGTGATCAGAACACAGTCGCTCAACAAGACAGGAATTTTTGAGAGCTTGAGAGAACTGTGACTGAGGGTTGAGTATCTTTGGAGATCTGCTGAAATTTTAGTCTGTAAGTAATTGTTCACAGATAACAGAATAACTGCAAAAACTTGATGCGGCTTGTACAGCCCCAAGGTTCACATCACAGCCAGTTCTGAGGACATGCTGGGGGTACTGCTACCTTTGGTCCTATAGTTGGAAGGCAATGTTCATCTTTGAAGGTCTTGACAACCTGAACAAGGAAGATTATAGAGGTCGTTGGACTTTGAAACCTGTTTGTGTAGACTGAATGAGCAGGGAGCTGTGTAGCTTTAGAGGGATAGCCTGGATCAAGCTGATATAAAGCTGTTATAAAAAAGTTACACGACTCTCAATGGAAAGAAAATGGAGGCACTTGATTACCACAACTTGAGGATTTTTTGTGACTCCTGTAGCAGCTAAGTGCAAGAACAAGAGCTGGGAAGATGATGCCTTCAGTTAACATTTGCTGTCCTTATGTGCCCTACAGGTATTACAGAGGAACTCATGGGGTCATTGTTGTCTATGACGTAACAAGCGCAGAATCATTTGTGAATGTAAAACGGTGGTTGCATGAAATTAATCAAAATTGTGATGATGTCTGCAGGATACTAGGTAGGTAATCAGGGAGCTACAGCATCTTATTTAGTGGGCTGTCCTGCTGAAGTACCAAACTGACTTTTCTTCTCTTTCCTTATTTTTAGTGGGGAATAAGAATGATGACCCAGACCGAAAAGTGGTAGAAACAGAAGATGCCTATAAATTTGCTGCGCAGATGGAGATCCAATTGTTTGAGACCAGCGCCAAAGAAAATATTAATGTGGAAGAGGTAATATAATATTCAGAAGAGAAGGGAAATAATGATTCGGGGGTAATGGTGTGGGAAGAAATAAAAATTCCATTCTTCCCATTGAGGAAGAAAGATAAAATGCTTTGTACAAGTTGCAGGTAGTCGGTAAAATGTCAAAAAGAGACATCCAACTGTGTTTGGAAGAGTTGGGGAAGTGAAATAAAGAAATCCCATGCTGCATTTTCAGTAGCTTTACAGTGCTGATGTATTAGGCAGGAAAGACTTGAGAATGCTTGTAGGAGGTAGGGCTGCCCAGGCTTCACTCTTGGCCTCAGTTGCCAAACTGCCCTGTTTTTATTTACTGGTTTGGAAAAGGGGATAGAAGTACTACTGATTTTGTTTGGGACTGGGTTGGGAAAAGGTACTGGATTTCCACTTGGGCCATAGTGGGATGGGAAGGTCTCTGAAGCATTATTGAAACATATAAAAAAGGGGAGTTGCTTCCAAAGAGCAGCACCAGTTCTGGGGTGGTCTGAGTGTGCTTTTTTCTCTTGCAGATGTTTAACTGCATTACAGAGCTTGTCCTGCGAGCAAAGAAAGAAAACTTAGCAAAGCAGCAACAGCAGCAACAGAACGATGTGGTGAAGCTAACGAAGAACAGTAAAAGGAAGAAGCGGTGCTGCTAATGCCCCTTCCCTGCTGCAGAGACTCTGCTCTCAGACAGATCAGCCCCTCCAGCTAGACTCGGGCAATTCCACTGGGGCAGGCTTTGGGAGGACTTTCTCAGTTTTGTGCCGTTATTTAAAGATTATTTTTTCTCCATGTTTTCTATCAAGAGGCGCTGGCACCTTACCACTGCAGTGCCAAGAAGGTATCGGATGGAATCTTGCCCCCCTCTCCTCCCCTGCTCATTCCAGTGCGCCTTGTAGACAAGAAGGACGTTGCCTACCAAGTGGACTAATTAACCCAAGAGTTTGTATATAATGTATATTGCTTTAACCAGCCTCGCCTCCCTGTTGTTGCTTTGGCTTCTGCCTTCTTAATGTCAACCAATCATGGACTGCAGAGTTCATCTTTTTAAAGAAAAAGTTAAAAAGTTCTTAATTCGAGTTGGCCCCAGGCTGGCAGCAACTGCTTCCCGGGGCCTCCAGCTGCATTTCTGTTGGGCTCCAGGCTGGCAACTGGTGCCCCTGGGGCCCTTGGCTTCTCCGGGAGTCCCAGGCTTTTGCTGGGGCTCAGGTTGTGTTTTTCTAGGTACCAGGATTGCAGGTGTCGCTGCTGGAGCCTGGGGTTTCAGTTCACCAGCCCCTGGGCTGGCAGCTGGTGCTGCTGCTGGGGCCTGGAATTTCAGTTTGCCATGATCCAGATTTGTGGCTGGATCCATGGGTTTCACCTCCTTGTGCTGCAGCCCAGCTGTACCTGTGCTCTCCTGTAGTTTGTATCAAGATACTGGAAAACAAACTGACCTGCAGAAGTGGGATTTGTTTGGATAAAACCTTTTTTTGGTTTTTTTTTTTTTTTTAAGCAAAGTTTAACTACTTTGACCTCTGCTTCTGGTTCTGCCAGTGTTCTAAGTGAGGGTCCATTTCTTTTGAGAAGAACAAAAATCATGTGATTCTGCCAAAACCCCCAAACTTCTCCTTGTTGCCCTGTCCACAAATAGGCAATCTGAACTTGAATGTGAATTTTGGTGGCAAAGCTTTTGTTTTTGAGGGAGAAAAGGCATGAAAAAACATCCAGCTCTTCTGATTGATGTCTGACTATGAAAGCTGCAGGATCATTCCCAGGATTCTTCTGTTAGGAAAGAGGACTGCTGTTTATTGCAAAGAAATGGAAAGCTTGCTTGCTTGGGTTATGTGGTGGTGGAGGATCACACTTGGAAACAAACTAGGCATGCTGTGCTCAGCAACATTTTCCTGGCCCTTGTCAGCCTTTCTGGGAAACCAAGGGCTCACTTCCTCAGCCTGAATAGATGTAGTTAAAGGTGGAGAGTGTATGTGTGTGTAACTAAAATATCAAATGTCTGGGCTGAAAGGACATGCTCAGCACCTGAATTACTGCCTAAATAATATTAAAAAAGTAATTTTTCCTTAAAATGACTAAAAGGCCTAGAGGGTATGACTTCCTTTTAAAGCCTTGAAGGTGGACGTACTCCATGTGCCAGAAAGTGGCCCTATGGAATTGCTGGCCTTAGTTTGGTAGGATGTGATTCACCCATGTCCATGAGCTTGGAATCAGCCCACTTCTCTCCCTTCCTCACTCTTCCCCCAGGAGAGGCTAAATTTTAGTCACTTATTTTGCCTGTATTTTTTTAGATTTTTCGGGTTGTGATAAGAACCCTGATCATACAATCACATCACAGTCAATCACTTTAAAGACTTTTTACAAAGTGCAAACAATGAATGTGTAACACATGTTTTTTTTAATCGGTTCAGGTGCTGGGGATATGTATCCAGCTGCCTTCACCCATCTCGTTTTCTTCACATATCTTGCATTGGTAACCCAAGAATTCGAGTGAGCTGGGATGATGGTGCTGGAGTGAGCTCTGATAATTGTAAGACTTGAGTGGCTGTGGAAAGTGGTGGCTTAGGTCACACCAGTCCATCCTGTCTGCTCTCCAGTGTGGAATGTGGTGTGTGCTGGGAGGAGCTGGGCCAGTCCCTGGAGCTCTCCTGAGGGAGTGGAGCTGTCCTGTGGTGGTTACCCCCTGCAGATTGAAGGGCCCAGCTGTGTTACTTTGGGACTCCTGTTGGTAGAGTGTGTGCAGATCTAGGCGGGAGTAACTTCATATAGGCAGAAGTAAAGAACATGTCTGAATGTACTGGAAATGATGCAATAAAATGAGGAAATGGTGCACCCAAGCCTGGAGTGTTCTCTTACATGGAAAAATTGGTCCTCTTTGAGTCCAGGTCTTTGTGGCTGTGGTTGGAACTCTACCAATCCAGGTCCAGCTTCCTGGCTTAAAGTGGGAATTTCTTTTTTTTTCCCCCAGAGCTGGCTGTTGAGGAGCAGTTACCTCTGCTCTTGCCATCACTGTTCAGTTGGAAGGGGTGGGGACTGTGTCTCTAGTGGTGCTGATGTGAAGTTTCCTAAATGTTGAGCAATGGAATGTCTAACTGGTTTGCTAGGATTATTTCTGTAATGAAAGTTTCTAATTATGCTTTTTAAATAATTTTAAAAAACTAAAAATAAAGGTTACAAGCTGCCAAATCTTTTTTGAGGCTCTGTTTCCTCTGCTGTCCAGCACCTGGAGGTGGAGGGTGGCAAGCCAGGGGTGAGCTCTGCTGCTGTGTGTAAAGGGTTATTTCCTGAGAGGGGATATTAAAAAAAACATAATTAATGCTTTCAAATGTTTAGTTGCTGTTTTAGTTTGAGTGAAAGAGCAAGCTGGAACTGGTAACTTTTTTCTGTCAAGTGAGATGCCTGTGATTGTGCTGTAATCTTTTGTCTTCCTGCTCAACAAAAAGTGTTGAGTGAGTTTGAAAACTTCTCCAAGGCAGCAGGGGTCAGTCCCTGAGGTGACTAAAAAGCATCTGGAGTCTCTTCTCACTTTCCCAGGAAATTAATGTGTATTTAATTAATCTGTGCAGGAACTGCAGCCGTTGCTGTGCCCTCAGCATCCCCTTGCCCTGCTGCCCTCAAGGGCTGCTCCTGGGGAGGTGTGATGGAAACGTGCTCAGGGAAGGTGCCTTTGCTCCGTCTGCTCCCTTCTGGTAGGAGTAGGTAGAGGGGACTCCTGGGGACGTGTGGATGGTCTGAGCTGCGCTGGTGCCAGCTGGAGCTGTGTCACTGTCTGTGTTTTGTGTCTAAACTCGTTCCAGTTTGACTCTGCCTCCATACAATGGCCGGTAAAGGACACAAATGGCTGGAAGGTAGGGTGATATACAGCTCACCTTTCTGTTTTCATGTGCAGCAAGAGA